>AP028162.1:20350348-29745348 GCA_014132275.2 Samia ricini
ATTCAGCCCGAAAGTATATCAGATGGTAGATCGTGAATATTTCGCACAAAACCCCGCACAACCCTATGTGACATTATTATTATCCCGCAGCACTCTGAGCTTCAATAGGTGGTCTTTGTTAGAGCGACTTAGGATCGGAATTTGCGCCTTTGTCGAAGGACTATCCTGCGGTGTCGAAAAATTTGGTTTCGGGTTTTGTCTACGTATAATTTTTAATCGGGTACCTACCTGTACTAAACCTGTTTTAAGGTAGTCCTTTTATAGAAACACGAGATCGGTAGTCGTTCCTTTATCTCATACTTTAGACAATCATTTTAGTTCACACCACCATATTAGAAACAAGAAAGATTAACTAATTGCATCAAATTAAAACGCATTTTAACATTTACACGTCCGCCTCCATAGTCCGGAACCGGTCGATCGATGAATAAGCAATTTTGGGAATCATTAAATAATGTTGCACGCGAGAACCGTTGAAAAGGAAATTTTAGTCAAGTATATGAAGTGGCGTGACGGAACGCACTTAGAACGTTAGACAATAGAAACCGAAACCATAAGTTGATCGAGAATAACGATGATGCTGTATAACATGTAGGTACCTAGTGTGGGAATATACCGAGTGGAAACGGTTTCACAGCGATCACTTAACCAGGGCGGATGTATAAATTTATTTACGGTGATTATTTTACGTTGGCGTTATCGACGCCGAATCGGTTAATAGTATAGTTCCCATAATGATCGCGTTAAAGTGAGTGCATTGTGAACGAACATATTCGCGTTTCAAACATCAGCCCCTGAGCGTGGAACGGTTCAAATGAAAACAGTTTGGTCGGTCGGTCTTTGTACTCGTTTGGCCTGGGGCCTGGCATCGATCGCATGGCTGCGGTGAACGCACCCCAAACTCCGGGACACGGCACCCGGCTATAGACGTGGGGCAAAATACCCCGCAAAAAACCACTCCACGAAATGATAAAGTGTGTATCTCTTTCGGTAACAAATAACACTACGTTAGAAGTTTCACAGTGCGCGCTGTGAATATTTCAAACGTTCTTTGGGAACGTGTCACAGTCGTAAACTTTTCCGAGTCTGGGTGTGCGTGTACGGCTAATGGGTATGCGACAGACAACGTCCCTGTCCCTGTGGAACTAATGACCACTCAAAAAAGAGAAAATTACAGCGCGCAGTCGTCACAGACCGACTGAGTCACGAACTAACCGTATGTAGGAAACATTTTAACATTTTTAATTCGTGACGCGTGACGTTGCTTCAAATCGAAATGGCTTACATGTATACCTACTATATATTCGTTGAAGATTAAACAAAGGTAATGTATTTTAAAATCTATGGTATAGTATAGTATGTGGACTGGATCAGGGGTAATACAAAAAGCGAGTGTGTCGTTCTTAAAGGCCAGCTGCTATGGTCCCGGGTGCGGTGACCTCGAGCCCCATCTGCCGCGCCGACGCCGCTGCCTGGCTTCACTTCACACGTAACAACCACAAATCTACTAGCGAGTATCTTTGTTTTAAGCATTAACGTGATTACATTTTCTACGACGAATGTGGAATTCACCGCAGCAAAGAATCTCTCTAATATTTAAGTGTTTTATAAGTTTTCCTTTGCTAATTCTTTATTTTTATATCAAAAATAGATTCATCATCCTTATTAAATTAAATCTTATCTATACTAATGAATAAAATTGAAGTGTCTGTTTGTAATGTTTCTTTTTTTACTAAATATATATGAATATATATATACGATACCTATACCAAAAAGACAATTTATAACAATGTTGTCTGGTTGTCTGTTTGTTCCGGGTAATCTCCAAACCGACAGGACTAATTTGAACGGAACTGGTAGATAGCTGAAATTACTCCGCGTAACTTGTGTACTTTTAGTTTTTCGGAAATAATTAGGGCTCCGGTTAAAAAATTAAAAGTCATGAAATTGTGAACAAACTCCGATTCAATGCACAGTTTTACTGGTATTTGAATTTGTGCTAAATATCTTTGCTTAATGTTAGTGGTAAAATACTTATTTAAATATACAAACAAATAAACAAGTCCCTTAACATACGTTTAAATTAGTATTAATACCTATATTAAATATTGTTTTGCTTGGAAATTTTTAATACGACAAATTCTGTAAAATGTATTGAATATCGGACCTCATCCGAACCGATTCACTTAAATGGTTATGATACACATTGATCGATCACAAACAGACGGACTGCATTTGCTTTTTAATATATATACGTAAATGTCCGTTTCAAACTTAATACAATTATCCCATTTCAAAAATAAGTAATTACTCCAATATATGAATTAAAATTATCAATATTTTTAGATCTCCTAGGATTTTAAAGTGCAATGCTAAGTTTGTATTTCAGTATATCTAACCCACTACTCACTCGTGTGTAGTATACTCGTACATACCCATATTATTAAATCTTGATATCTCCACTTTTAAACAGAATTTTGAAATTAAATATTACAAGACAAGACAACCAGAACACAAACAGAAAACATTTCCCAAATTCGAGTCAATTGTACAATGTAATGTCGATTTATAAATAATTGAATGTTCACGAATAATTCACGTACTATAATAATAATCACTCACATTTTTAAACATATATTAAAAAAAAAAGTTTTATAAATTTATTATTTTACAAAACCGATTTATCTCGAAAGTTCGGCACGTACAAAGAACGAGCACCCTTACTATCGGATCGTAGCGCGGCGTCGCATCGTCGGATTCCATTAGCGCACGCGATGGCTACGCTACGTGATAAATCCCTACAGATCTACATTCCCACGAAAGACATTAACGTCAAAAATATAAACATATACTCGCGAGAGATATTCACACTAATGTTGAAAACATTTCTCCGATTACGTTCATTTATTTAAAAAATAATTCAGCTCATGTCTGTTTGTACGTATTTAAAATGATATGAAAGCAATCGAAAATGAACGATAAGGATTGACGAAGATCCGATTAAACTGCTTACATATATTACCACGAAATGTAGAGAATGAGTTTTGTCCATAATTCCTATCACGAATGGATAAGTACTTTAAATTTATTGGGTTTATTTTAATTCTGAATAGCAGTGTTTGACCACAACCTCATCTAATTTTAAATGATGATTTGACATTAGATAGTAAAGATACCAGACCAAACCTTAAAAGCGATAACACACGTTTATACTATGCGTATTTTAATTGTGCCGTTCTAAAACCGAGGCAGAACAGCGGCGGTCCAGGTACACTCACAAAGAAAACATTAGCAAAATAAAAAACTGTTCTACATCAAACAAACAAACATACAACAAACTTATACCAAATAAATTACTTAAAGGGTGAAATGGATGCTCAGTACTGTTTTGGTCATACATAGAAAGTATACCGCACAATCATTTGTAGCCTATTTCAGACCGGCATAGTTAAAATACGTATGCTACGCCACGCCACGCCACCCGATGCAACGTGGCGGGTATTAAGTAGAATCATTTTTGGAACAGATTTCCAAACTTAAGATTTGCAAGTACCCAGACGGGCATTAGAAATTTTCCTACCACTTACATCCCAAATTTTAATTAAAATATACTTTTACTTACTTTTTTTTACTTTAATTACTAATATATTATAAGATCGTAATCATACCAAGGACAAAAAATACTGTGTTGGTAAAATAATTATTACTTAAATGAAATCCTACGCCGCAGACATAATAAGGTTTCACCATAGTCAAGGTTTCGAGCTAATTCCCCAAGAGTGATGTGTATTAACATGATAAACTATTTATTTAACATGGTCTAAATCGAATGTTTGTACCCAGATATAAGATGGACAACGCCATATAAATTCATCTATTTATATCAAAAATTATTTTAGTATTGTAACAAAAGTTACCTGAAAAAGTAAGCCGGAGAACTCCATAAAGGCAGAATTTGAAAATAAAGCATGGATATACAAAAAAAACCAAAAGGTTTAAATACAATGTACTCAGAAAAACCTACAAAAACAACAAGTTCTTTGCATAACAGCAATTGAACATTTACAAATAAGTAATATATTAACTTATTATATAAATAGTTTTATTACCTTTAACGTTGTTTTTTTAAAACGGATTTAGTTAGTTTTTTTTTAAAGTTAATTTTTTGAAACTGTTTTAATAGAAACTTTTTTGTACCATGTACCTTAAATCGATTGAAGAAAATAGCAAAACTTTTAAACATTGTTATTATAAGTATATAGAACAAAAGAATTGTAAAATAGGCAGTATAATTTCTGGTACATATAATCTTGAAATACAAATATACAGTCAGAACCTTCTTTTTTCGAAGTCGATTGAAAAAATTATGGGTTTATTTTAAAAAAATGTCTTTTATTTGAATAGCAATCCAGCTTATGGATAGAAATAACGAGTTCCTTTGTTAGGTAAATGCGTTGTTAAACCTCAATCCGAACTGCATAACCGAGTCAGTATACATTACAAGTGGTACGGCCGGTCTCCATTGTGCTGGTTTCAGACGCCGAAACATTACACTGCATAAACCGCACTAATGTTAGGTGCCAGGCACAGAGATCCGGAATTGAACTAGTCTGGTTCCAGTACATATTACAATCCAGTCAGACCTGATCCTGTAGAATGTTTATAATTAAAAAATTAAAACATTAGGACGTAGAAGTGATTTTTTTAATTACTTATATTTATTAAAATTGTAAGGGTAAAAAGCATATCAATAAATAGCATATTCGTGCTGTGTAAGATTATGAACTTAATGGCAACATGGACCGAATGAGTTGCGTATTTTTATTTTTTCAGTTTTGCTTTACTTTACAAGAGGTTTTTAGAAACGTTTTTACTTTTATTATTTTTGCATTTTACGTGATTAAGTTTAGTTAGTAATGAAAATACAATTTATAGACTTGGAATTACGCCAAAATCTTCATCATTCTCCTGGCTTTTCCCAACTCACTTGGGGTCAGCGCAGTATGTTTTCTTCTTCCACACGTCCCTATCAGCCGTCATCTCTTCATTCATTCCTTTTTCTTTCATATCATTTCTTACACACTCCATCCACACTTTCTTTGGCCTTCCTCTACTTTTCCATCCTTCCACATTCACATTCATTACTATTTTACACACATGCGTTTCTCTTCTCATAACATGTCCATACCACGACAAACGGGAACCTTTCAACTTTTCTACCACTGGCGCAACTTTCAAACTCCCTCTAACATATTACGCCAAAATCTTATTAGGAAATTTCGAAGCCCATAATAACCGCTTTACCATAACGTGACTTGACAACCATTAAATAAAAATAGGCAACACTAAAGTAGAGAAACAAAGCATTAACAATGGCAAATGCTTTTGCGGCGATATTAAAGAAAAAAAATCGATTTCATAATTATAATTAGAAACAATTACAGTTTTTATTCCTTCTCTCTTAAAAAACACGCGCCTGAAGATACTCAATACCAGATAACTCTGTTGAATTTAGGTGGAGTTAAGTAAAAGGGTTTAACAGTTACGAGCGAGGATAATAAAAACGCGCAGCTTGTAATCAGGGTTCCGTGCGCGTGACGATTTCGAAGGATTTAATGTGAATTAATTAACCGTTTTACGTTTTATGTCAGGAAAAGTGACGCGTGACGCCGTTAAACCTTTTCGTTTGTTAATCACATAATTATATTCAAAATACCTGTTTGTCAGTACACGTAGATAATTCCAAGTGTAGCTTAAAATTTAATCATTTATGTTAGTTTGAAAAAGAAAACTAGCAATGTCAATAAATTCTACGGAATCTAGAACGACTTTGACCCTAACAAAATTTCGCTATAAGTTTGTAGGTACGCTTTAAAAACCGGTACTTGTTAAAAAAGTACATTCATAGATTGTATTACGTGTTTTATTCGTTATTAGTTTAGAAAATAACTGAGGCAGATAAAATCGAATTTTCTAAGAATGCGTAACATTATGATAAATTATTTACATTGAAAAAACGTTTAGTTACTTAACATATTATTCACTTACAACAGTGGTCTGTAGACGATTCAAACTTACCTGAAAAAAAAACAACAGAAATAAAGTTATTAGTGAAACAACTACAAAATACACAAAAACAAACAAGAATATCAAAAAATGAAACATGTAAATGACGACGCTTAAACAGTATCACAAGAAATAATTTATTATTGACATTAAAACAACTATTCAATTGTCTCATAATAAAATTTAACTGTTTTATTCATCAAACACATTTTATTTTACCGGCTTTTTATATTGTATATTCCCGGCGAATTTCGTACCGCATCCGAATCATGAAATATTGTCTTACTGTATTAGAAATCCAACTAAAAAAATAGAAAATAAATAATTAGTATAGATTAAGCATAGTGTAAATAAGAGAAAAAAAATTGATTTTATTGTAAAAAAATGCGTGGGGGTGCTGCTTTAAGATATTATCAAAATATTTATAACTATTCCATTTTTTTCTCTTATTTACACTATTATTAATTTAAACTAATTAATTATTTTCTATTTTTTTTTTAGTTGGATTTTCTATAAAAGCTTGTTTTTTAGCCGAAAACTAATATCAGACACTAAAAAAATCACTAATCCTGAAAATCCTGGAAGGGTAAAGGGACTAACTGTTTAAAATATTGAATTGTCATCGATCTTTGATACGTTTGCAAAGTTTCAAATTAATCAGACTTCTGGAAATTGGTGAAAATTATGCTCAAAGATTCCGTTACACACATAGATACAACCCAAGTTTATAAAAGCGTGTTAAAAAAATGTGTTTCTTTATAAACGGTTTGATAAAACTAATTTTCTTCGTGAGTTATTTCTTGATTTTTCAGTTTAATAGTGATTCGAAGCGGAAACAAATTTTACAAATCAAAGAGCGTTAATCGAATTAATTGTCCAGATGTTATTGAATTACAAATGTTATAGCAAGCTACTAATTATATTTCATACTAGCTGTGTAGCCGCGCCTGCGCCCGCGTTTCATATTGTATTATACGGTACCTTAATTATTTTCGAAAATGGAAAGTACCCTAAGTTACGCAGAGTAACTAAAGCGGAGTAAAAAAAAGTCCGGTCGAAATCGGTCCACCCGTTCCGGAGATTACAAGGAACAAAAGAGACAGACGGACAGACAAAAATGTTAAAAATTGTATTTTTGGCATAGGTGTCGTATAACATTCATATCTAATCAGTAAAAAAAATATATTGTGAGATTACAAACAGACACTGAAAGTGACATAAAACAGAATACTATTTCTATAAAGCTAACACGCTTGTAAGTCTATTTAAAAGGTAGAACGTATAAATATAAGTAGAAGTAAGAAGGGGCATTAATTGCGAGTCACGGAGTTTGCGCATGTAATCACCGGCGGGAAACTGATTCCGACTGCATCAACGGGAGAGGACATCGGGACTTTAAATTAAGGATTCCGAACGTAATAACGAGAACGCCGCGGCTGTACTACGTGCCTTAATTTGCCTACGTGCTGAGTTAAATACTTCTTTTATTCACTAATTAGGTTTCAACATAATTTTACAAGAAAATAATCTGTATTAACAACCCGCCCCGGCTTCGCACGGGTAAATAGTAAGATAAATCAATATTTTATTTTCATAGCGCACGCCGTATTAAATACAAATTTTTGATACTTTGGGTTACAAACACTATTCTAATTCTAAATTCAAAAATATATAGCCAATATTATTAGCTGATAATGTAGCTATCTATAGGTGAAAGAATTTTATTCATTGGTTACCAAGTTGTTATCCTTCATATACAAAAAAAAACACATATATTACAGTGACCAACAAGAAATACATTAATATTCATTATACGTCGTTAATTTACAATTAAACATAATATTTTAGCTATGCTCGGATCTTCACTGCGTGATCGTAGCAGGAATGAGGAGATCCGCAAAAAAACCAAAAAAAAAAAAAAAAGCCGAAAACGCTTAAGTGGCAGTGGGCTGAGCACATTGCTCGTAGAATCGATGCCCGATGGGGCCAACGGGTTTTCGAATGGCTACCACGCTCCGGAAGACGTAGCGTGGGTAGGCCCCCTACAAGGTGGACCGACGAACTAGTGAAGGTTGCGAGAATCCGCTGGATGGGGTGCGCGGGCGGAAGACCCGTGGAGATCTTTACCCATGTGAAGGACATATGCTGGTAATGCAATACGTAAGCCACGTGGAAACCAATACACATCTCTAAACAGAAATTTTGATAAAGTTTTGGGCGATCAATTTTGTTTCGAAACAATTTTAATAAAAATCTAATATCTATGATTTACCGACACTTTTTTAAATTCAATATTCGGAACATTTACTTATAACAACTATGTCAAAATCAGATATTTATGTAAAGTTATCGTTGTAATTTTCTATAACCTTGGAGAACACCGTAATTACTCCAATTATATCTAAAGTTGACAGTGACGATTAATTTTTTTGTTAATTATTTCTTTAATAATCAGATGTTGTTATGATCTACCATTTTTAGCTTCAAAGTCGGGTGAAGCTTTCAAGACAATTTTAGGCAACGGCGTTTGGCCAGTTAATAAGAAACAGTCGCTATCATCATGGCAAGCTGCAACAATCACAAGTAAAATTCTAGGTAACGCTTATTCCGGAAGGGGACGCTCCATAAAATGTCACTATGGTGGGCTCTTTACAAGTGCATGGTGATAGCGATTCATTCAGACACTAAATACCTACATATATCATGAATACTTAATATATAAGTTCTTTTTTTCCCTACATTTTATAAAAGACAACGTCTATCGTATCCTTAATTTGTTTTATTCATATTATTTGATTTACATAATACTGTTTTGAAATGTGTATGTAAGATGTATTTATTATTTGACCAAATTATGGAGATAAAAGTGAAATACTTAAGTAAAAAAAAAATCTCAGCGGGACAATATTTGCAATATTTTAACTATTGATTTATGAGGGATAGAAATATTATGCGTGAGAAGAGCCGCGGGACAAATAGTCAAACATAAACATGAACTGAATCCCCAGAAATCAATTTTTGTCTACAAAAAGTTTTTTATTGCCGAAAAAAAAAAATCTTGCTGATTAAAGAAGTGGTAATATTCAAAATCCTATTTAACAAATTTAACTACGAGTAATGCGATATTAAGACGTACCATTAACTTCGAGCCGTGATAGGGGCAGGCGGAAAGTTGGGGGGGGGGGGGGGGGGGGGTTTGTGGGGGTGGGAGTAGAGTGTGTGTACGATGCAATGCAATCACGAGCGGGAAACCCATTCCGACTGCATCTCCGGGAGCGCCGCGCATCGGCAACGGTTCAAATTAAGGATTCCGAACGCGTCCGACCAGTACGCGTCGTAACGTACTTATGATATACCACCTACTTCATCGTCGAAAATTGACCAAACTTCGATATCTTTTACCAGTGATCTCAAGTTTTTATCTATAACATTACAAAATCATGTATTATTTTTAGTTTTTAATTTGGCAACTGCCCTAAATATGTTTGTTTTATTTTTTCTTACTCTTGTAATACTGTTTTCCTTTTTATCTTTTGTTTATATAAAACCATATGTTTACTGTTTAAATTTGTATTTAAATTTGTTATAATTTGTATTTAAATAAATAAAGTAAGTAAATAAAATTTATTTGTAATATAGAGAGCTGTGTATTATTATATAATATATTATACAATGTATAAACCGTTTGAGTTATATTTACACAGTTTACAATAGCAGAACGAGAAGGACCACATATAACTAGCGATAAACTGTAGCCAATAGCTACAAGGACCTAAAAAATTGCGAAGTGAAGTGAAGCGAATGAAATAATCATCTTACTTACTTGGATACATCACAAATTTGACTATAAATGTACGTAGATTTGAAATAAATGGAAATTAAAGTTAACAAAATGAACGTTATAAGCGAGTACAAAGTCTTCAATGAAAACGAACTTACGAGATGTTCAAGTACTACGTAATCATCAATAGGGGGGAGGAGAGGATCTTTGCTTTGCTTACTATATACTAATGCCCGCGGCAGCGCCCGTGTTTCGTGTGTTCTTCACTGCGTTTTAAATTTTTTTATAGGGAATCCTAAATATTTTCGTTAATTTTTTTTTCGGGTACTAAGAAAGTACTTAAATATATTTCTTACAAATTAAACACTTTCCAGTTGAACTGTCCGTTGAATCGGATTTTATTCGAAATTTCATGAGTTTCAATGTTTTATACGCGGTTCCCTAATTATTTTCGAAAAACAAAAGTACCCTAATTTACTCGAAATATTTCCAGCTATCTAACAAAAAAAGTCCTGTCAAAATCAGTCTAGCCTTTCCGGAGATTACCCGGAACAAACAGACAGTCAAAAATTTTAACAATTGTATTTTTGGTATAGGTATCGTATAAACATTCAAATGTATTTCGTAAAAAAAAAATGTTATTTTGACAATACAAACAGACACTTCAATTTTATTTATTAGTATGGATGACATTACGAAAGCAATATTTACTTGCTATTAGTTTTTTTTTCTCAATATTATGTCAATGTTTACATAAGCAATGACGGGGGGAGGCGTAAGGAGGGTAAGAGCGTCGATTACTGTTGCTAACAGGGGGAAGGTAAAAAACGATTAAAATTTTCCCTACGAATGGACCCTTATAATTATTTGATTTTTATGAACAGCGAATGAGAAACCTAATTATAATTAGGGTTTCAACATAACGAGAAATTAATACAAACGTGGGAATTATTTTAATTACAACTCCTTTCAAAGTGCTCTATTATGAACAGCTAAAGTACAAATATAAAATAAAGTGAGTCGTCTAACATGATAATGTTGTTAATTCCAGTTACTTTTATTTAAATGTACCAAAATCTACAAATGTACTAGTTTTATTGATACGGGTATATAAACCACCAGAGACGTATTATAATACAATGTAATAATTCACACTGAATAACAGACAGAGCGTATAAAATAATACAATTATTAAGACGACATGAATTATATTAATTACAACAGTAAGTAATGGAACATGCAAACAGGTCATAAAAAACGGATAAAGTCACTTTTATAGTAACCGTCTTAGAGAAAAGGGAGCGACTTCGTTCGTTGAATGTTCAATAAACTACGAATCTTGTATTCCCTCGATTTATAATGCGTATTTGGTCGGTGTGGTGTACGAGAAATCTTTATGATATCCGCTCATGATCGACGTACCCAATTCGATGGTAAACGAGGTTGTAGTAATTAAAAACAAAAATAAAAGTTTATCGGTTGAAAAATAGGAAAAATCGAAATTGATAAATAAATTTTGTAACAATCGGTAAAGAAATTATAATTATAAAAATGTATCCACTTAAATCATACTTTCTCAACCTTATTTTGCCCCACCCCCCTGCACTATCTCAATATCCCCTAATTTTTTCTGGGTCTTTGATACCCATAAGCGACCGTTATCGCTCACGTTGAGAACCTAGGACTTAAATATATGTAATAGGTTTTCGTTTTTTTTATTACCTGTGCATAGTTATAATAACTAGAATACGTCCGATAGTTAACAATTATCCATAATGATTATCAAACATTTGAAATACGAAACAGGGTTTCCAAAAATATTAAAAAAAACACTAAAGATTCTCAAACAAAATATAAAGAAAATCAGTTGATAAACAGAGAGAAAGAAGGTCTTCATGTTTCCCTGTTTATATGTAAATAAAATTAGTAAAAATGTTAAAATCTAACAAATAAAATCATACTACAGACAAGCATTGTATTTAATCAAAAATCCAAAGTTCTCAAACTCCAACGCTAATAATACTAGCTTCGAAATATCAGCGACCTGAGATAAGTTTAATTCAGCTAATTTAGCTCAACGCCGGAACTCTGGGAGGTAACTAGATGTGGGTCAACGGCCTAATCACTATAATTCGGCGAGGAGAGCTGATGATGTCATTATCCATTTGTACACTGCCTCGACCATGTTCCGGTCAGTAACGGTGCCAGTGGTTATGGCGAAACCATACTACCAAACAACCCTAGAAAGTAAAAATATTGTACACATAATACTATATTATACTTCCTATATTTGTTTAATGCCTATAGTACTCGTATTTCTTCTTTCTCATTTATATAAAAATCAATGTATGTTTATCAACTACATACTCCTAAACTATTTATCTGATTATTATGAAACTTGCGAATTTTTCTGCATAAACAAGAAAGTTATTGGCCCAAAAAAAAAAATGTCCGTATAATTGCAATGCATGCTGAGTTAAATAAGAGAACTAAAATTATTTCTCAATAAGCAATAAGCCTTACTGATACATTATTACTACCTTTAATTTTTTACAAAACAAAGAAGGTACTACAATATTGAAATGCCTATAACAATCACAACAACTTTAAACTTTTACATTTATATACAGGTCTACTAAACGTAAATTATAATTTTTCATGTAATATGAAGAATGACAGTAGATTGTGTGTACCCTTAATCTTTTAGTTAAGAATTTCAAACTTTTTAGAAAAAGTTATTTATCACGTGTGACTTTCTGAATTCAAATTTTCATTTCTTTACCGATTTCATATTTATCGAAGATACGAAACACGTATCGGCGTTTTTAAAGAATCATTATATATTTATAAATACTATTGACCGCCCGATATAGGATATTCAATTATCACAATCGTTATTGATAATGTGGATCGAAAAAGAGAAAAAATACTTAACTGTTTGTCCTTATCTATTTAAATATAAAAATGAATTATAGAATTACTTAATAGAAAAATATATTTCACAGTTAATAACATCGTTATCGTCCGTCCCTAGTTCCTATAGTTCTAATAAACATACACCTCTATTAAAGCATATATGTAGGAATAAAGGAATCCTAACAATACACTCAATGTGTTATTAAAAATATATCCGCATTTCCTTATAATGCCTGGACCCCGGATATCAGCTCGAGCTACATTAAGTGAACTTAGAACAATAGTGAATAAATGAAGTGCCTACATATTTATACACCTTATAACCCTAAAATCAGACTCAATCGCCTGCAGTCAGAAGTACCGGGCGCAGGAAGGCTGTATTTTGCAACACACCAGAGGTGGGCAATTTGACATTGTGTAAATGTTTCACATGGGGGGCCGAAAACGGAAACTTGGGTCACGCTCCTTGCATACAAAACAAAACTTTCAAACAACGGTTGCTGCACAAAGAATATCATTACTGTGGTTTGGTCCGAACGAGGTTAATTTTTTCCGTTATTACTTAACATATGGGCTGGTTAATATGAAAAAATGAGTAGAGCAAACAAACCCAGAGATAGAGTAGGTGGTTCGTGCACATGCGGATTTATGAACACTATATCTCTAAGGTCATCTTTATTAGCATTGAATACTAAAAATCTTGGCATTTCAACTCAAAGTAGACATTGCCTTATACTATGATTACGCGATAGGAAATCATAGATATAAAATTTGTGAAACATAAACCACCTTTGTAGTATACTTTGTAGTACATGCGATATCCTCGCAACAGTAAATAATGATAATTTAAAATTACATACATCGTAACTGGCAAAGATAATCCTCGGACCAAAATTATTTTAGGACCAGAATACTTGCCTTTTCGAGCTATAAAACTCATCGTGACGTGATTATTAATGAACAAAATAATTAGGCTGAACTTTGAAAGGAAGTATAAAATTCCAAACAAAATGTTCTAGCGAATTGTCTGTCTTAAGGTTTTGATACTTAGAAAAAATCAAAAACGAAATCGTCCATCTAACTGCTGTCCTTAAAAGAGCATAAAGGATAAAAGCTTTTGCCCTTTAGAAAAATAAATGGAATATCAACCAGAAGATCTACACAAAAAATTTACCTACTCCGCAACACAGTCAATTTATACTTCTTGGTTTCAAATACAAAATTGTTAATAAGTAGTTTTCAAGTCTCAAATGCAATACAATTGTAACAAATTGCCCATGCAACAGTATTTCAATGGAGTAGCGTGTGATATATAAACGCTCATAAATTCGATTAGAAAGTGATTGATGGCTCGAAGGACCGAAGGCCATTGGGGACTCTATGTGGGGTCCCCTACTCTGCGTCATAGACGCACAATAACCTCGGGGCGATGGACGGAGTGCGGGAACTTGTGAATCAATACTGACAAAACAAAGGCGAGAAAATCTCAAATAACCTATGTCCTTTCTTCCCTTTAGTTTAAATTAAAGGCATTATTAAATACAATTATTAAACGTATTAATAAAACAAAACTAAATTATTAATAATATTTTCGTAACATGCAAAATCCTTTTTTTTTTGAACTAGACAAAGTAAATGTAACTGTACTTCATCTGAGATAGATGAGAATCTATAGACAGTCGGCATCATCGCGACGGTTTACATCTACGACTGAAGCATCTAGGTAACTCTGTATAGACTCTTATACTTGCTAATCCCGGAACGTGAGGTCGCGATCCAGTCTGGCTTAATTGGTCTACCATCCAACTAATTACTAGTTTTTCTACATAGGCATGGTTGTCAGGCACCACCCCACAATCGATCACATACTTCATTCCGTAGCATTAATTGCGCAATGATACAATGTATCCAACCATCGATTAATGTTTAATTAACGTTTTGACCTTCATTAATAAATTGAATAACGAGTAAAATAAGCTAACAATAGTAATAAGCTTGTTTAACACAAATGATCTCGGTATAACAACTAACTAATTTATATAATTAGGAGGTTGTGTAATCAACAAAAACATTGCAAATTTCATATCAAATAATTTGATATCAGAAATTTTAAATTGTACAGTATTCGATATATATACTCGTATATACGAATATTTCTAAAGTACGAAACTTTAAGGCTCCCAGTTTAAAGTGGAAACAAAAATTATTATGGTCTCTGTTATACCCAGCCCCCTCGCGAAAGCCGCACCCGACCCCTGCTCCCTAGTGTAGGCAATTTAGGAAATTCACGGAACACAATGAAACAGCATAATAATATGTTTATTTACATTTAGTAAAAAGTTCGTGCTGTTGTTTGTATTAAACTAGATAATTATTTTAATGTAAGCTTAATTTTTCAATTCTTGGTACACATAATAATAACATATTCAATTATATGATACTAAATATGTCAATCAAAACTATATGGTATAGATAGCACCAGAGGATAACATCTGCGGTTTTTGTATCATAAACCTAAATAAATTACTAAATTTAAAAATAGCTTCAATTTGATAGCGCACGCATCTAAATAAATGGGAACGACGAAAAAAAACAACAAAATTTAAAAACAATTTTCGTTGTAACCATAACATCCTGTTTTAGGTGTTGATATAATAAAAAAATGAAAGTCAGAGTCTTTGTTAAGTTTATAAGTGTGAGCGACAAATTGCCATTATTACTGGTCGCGGCGACAGAAATAACGAGTTTCAAAACTTGAAATAATATGAACGCGCTATTTCAGAGTGCGTTGCAAATTCGAATGTCAATGGCACGTAAACTACTGGTGCTGCTAATACGCACACGCAGCTAAACACACTCGTACGGCGATAAACAAAATTGTTAGGTTGATTGAACTCTGAGCCTCTTGGTATCACGGGGAACCCGGCAAACGTTTGCCAATTAAATAACATTGCACAACGTCTCATATGTAGAACATTTTGAATTCAAGCCAAACTCCATAGTATTGTTTTCGTTTTCAAACGCTTATTCATTCTTGACCCTGTTTGTCTTCAAATATATATTTTTATTACATCTGGAACACAAAGTAATCACTGAATGTTGAATGAGTCTCTATACATTTCTGAATGTGGTACACTAATTCATAACTTAGTATTTGTTAACGTAGATGCAGTTTGTAAGATATTCAGTTTAAAACATGCAAGCGGAACCATATTACAATATTAATAGACAATTGGGTCCCAGTCCAGTTGAGGAGATCCGCAGAAGAACCAATGTAACCGACATTGCCCGAAGATTTGCTAAACTTAAGTGGCAGTGGGCTGGGCACATTGCTCGCAGCACCGATGCCCGATGGGGCCAACGGTTTCTTTAATGTGTACCACCCACCGGAAGACTTAACGTAGTTGGCCCCCCACAAGGTGGACCGACGATCAGGTGAAGATCACGGGAATCCACTGGATGCGGGTGGCGCAAGACCAGTCGTCGTGGAGATCTTTGGGGAGACCTATGTCCAGCAGTGAACCTATTTCGGTTGAATGGATGGATGGATGGGTCCCAGTTATCGATATAGGACTAATAGCATTACTAGTAATTTTTTGTCTTTTAGATAGACAATTCTGTATTCAAGTTCAAGCTGCGCCTGGAAACATTTGTCAACAAGCGAACATTTCAATATATTAATTTTTATATTTGTCCCCCTGTGCTATTAAGCATAGATTTTTTTAGATAGAACCAGTAGAATTTAAAGATCTACTTTTATTTCTCTTCTTTTATTTAATTATCATTTTGAGTAACATACGATTTATTCCTAGACTTGTACCGACATTTTATCATGTTTATTAATTGAAGTACTGGTTAATTGTGTTACAATGTATTAATATTAACGTTGTCCACGTACAACAGCGTACACGAAAGTCAATTTTGGGAATATACCCTTATGACAACAATAGCTACAGATAAGAACGTTCGTGTAATACGTGACATCAAAGCTTCGTGCAGTCTCACACGTATCTTGCTTCTTTCAGTCCGTGTCCACAATTGTTTTGATTTTATAAGGAAGATGCTTTGTTATGAATGTCTTATTATTTTATAATGAATTTATAATTCGAACAAAATTATACTATACTAGCTGCTCAATCAATCACCAAATCAATCATGTGTTAAATAAAGGCCAGGTAAAAAGTACTCGTAACCGACGAGCATGTATGAAAGCGCTCATGAAAGTAGAGGAAGCGAAAGAGGTATGCCAAGATCGTAGCAAGTGGAAGGACGTAATCTCTGCCTACCCCCACGGGAGAAAGGCGTGATGATATGTATGTATGTATGTAGCTGCTCTCCGCGGTTTTACCCGCGTAATTCCCTTCCCGTGGGATTTTCGGAGTAATCCTATATCACTCCCTGGATTTCAAACTATCTTCACACCGAATTTCACCCAAATCGATCCAGTAGTTTTTAAGTTTATTCGTTCCATACAAAAATACAAATCTTTCCTCTTTAGTATAGATATAGATGTATTTGATGTACTCTATTTAGTGGTCATAACAGATAGTCAATATAAAAAACAGCTGTCGCTATGGATCGACCTTCATGTTTGAAGTTACTCTGGGTATTGCTATCCCTATTTTTTTTTCTTATATGGGTCCACGATTATTTCTTTCACAGCAATCTTACTGACGAAGGTGATTATTTTGTTTTGTTCTTTTATTGTTTGAGCTTATTCATTTTTCATAATAAGTGACTCTATATTCAAAGATGATAACAAAACTAATACTAAATCGTGACTGATTTTAAAATGCCAGTAATCAGAAGTCACTGATTTATAATATTGAATAATAATCTCCGAGAGACTACAAATTAAAACAAGATAGCCCGGTTTCTAGTACACAAACAATTCGAAAAAAGTTAACGCATGTTATCGAATTTATAAATAATTAAAAAAAACCTAGGAATCTTAGAATTGAACGGTAGCACTATGGCGGGGCGACGAAATTGACGAAGAAGCTAACTGACAATGCAAAAAAAACATTCCAATAGAAAATTATGTATAATAGATAAGTTTCTACTAATTTAGTGAAGTGAACAAAGTTATTTGTTTATGATTATTATATACATAAAGCTTAAGGTATTTTTTCTTCGGAGAGACAAAACATCGACACATAGAATCTATTATATTTGAGTCGTATAATTCCATACCCGCCAACTCCATTTTTTTAAAAATGTAAGCTATTTATGTTTCTGGATAGTCTATGAAATTTCACGTATGTCATTTTGTTCGTTTTATACCTACTACCGGCAAATTCCAACTAAATTTGACATCAAACTTTCGAATTTATTCCAAAATCCGCCAGCTCTTTTGAAAGTTATTTCCAAATCCCGCTACGTCCGTTTCAACCAATCACGACGCTCTATTCCGAAGATTCCAATATGGCGTTTAGTTTTATCATTAAGGTGATACAGCGTGTCTGTTTTTTATTGACAATTTATAATAATAACTATATTTAGTAAAATTTGCAATCCATTATACTTGTGATTGAAGTTACCATTTAAATTTAGTTATCATTTAAAAATTAAAATGCATGAATAGATTATATACAGAAAAAATACCATGGGTATCCTTTTTTCAAAAACTTGTAACGTACAATTTTAAAATATAATACTTGTTGGGTTAATTATTAATGGTTCTAATTGTGGTGGTAGTTCTAACTTATATGATGTCATATAAGTATACTTTTTTTCAGATACGCGCCTGCCAGTTTGCCTGTTTTTTACCGAAATGTGGACACAATACAAAAAGATTAAAGTATGGCTCTTTGACAATGAGTGATTTGATGAATATACATAAGCAGTTTTATGCAAAGAATAATAAAATAATCCAAGATAATTTCATTTTGAAGTACTGTGTGACAAATAATGTTCAAAGACATCGACCTAAAGATGGGAGCCGAAGTTTGAAAAATATGAGTGTAAAATATTTCCTTTTTGTGTGTGAAAGAGTTGTAGAAAATGATCAGTTTGTTTAAATTACTTTTTAAAGTTTTATGTTTTCCTTTCTCTTGTCGTTGTGATCAAAATAAAGTTTCATCTATATTTGAATTTTTCATTTCTACATCCTGTATATGAACAAAAAATTAATTCGTTACAAAAGCCGCTAAATCTACCTCTACCTAGATCCAAAATCCGCTAACTCCACTGGTTGGTTACAATACCCGCCAAATCCATTTTTAGGATATATAAATAAGTGTTTATCTTCTTTTATACTAATTAAATTACGTTATATCAGGGGTATAAACAAATTAGAATTACATTCGCTAGTGGAATAATTATAATTCATTTAGTCAGGTACTCGAAGATGGTAGATACACTTTATTGCTTTTACTGAAAATATGTTGCGTGTGGAGTTAGCTGATATTGGAATTATACGACTCATTTATAAATAGTTTTTGTTAACAGGTACATATCTATCTCCAGCGGATGCATAATAAGGCAAATATAGACTCTAAATACACCAAAGTATTAGAGTATTTTACAACCGTTGTATTTGTTCCCTTCATGTTATAAGCGAGTTGGGTTTTATTAGAGATCAAATTTCTTAGCTCCCACAGCCTTTGCATATTACCAAATACAGAGATACTTAACATGATAATATACTCGTACATAGAAGATTTCGCCTTGCGTCAATAAAATGCGACTACAATAAAAATAATCGTAATACGTCATAGATGACTGCCGGGAGTGTGGAGTGTGAATTACCATTTTATCTGAGTTAGGCACGCGTTCGTAATAATATAAGATTGACATCGATAATGAAACTCTATTAAAATTAAAGTTAAAATATTCTTCATCATGAAAATGAAAGAATCGGTTCTACCATATCAAGCAAGTTTTAATTTGCAAAAGTTATTATAGAGTGATTTCTGGAAGTGACAGCTTTTACTCTGTGCATCTATTAATAAACTTTTCGATGACTGGATTGTTTTCCGAACCGGTGTTAATATTTTGACGTTTATAAGCGCCCTTTCAAGGTCTAAATTGAATACAGTATTTTTGATTTTTTTTTTAATACAACACTACTCCTGGGATATCCTTAAGCTTTCCCCTCACATCTTAGTTAATAAATTAAATTAAGTTTGATCATAAATATATCGTGTTCCATAAATGAGTACAAAGCAAACCTGAGAAAAATGATACCAAAAATCAATCATTCCATATAATAAGATATGAGTGTGTGTATTATAGAATACAAGGATACCTTAAAACGCATAAACTATAACGCAATAATAACAGAAAACTGTATAAGGCAGTGGTTCTTAAACTTTTTTAGACGTTCTTCGTTGATAGCAGGTACCATGATAAACAAGTAAAACGAACTGAATTAAGTAATACCAAAATATAATTTTACTAAAATATCAATAGTAACAATAATTAATAACACAATTTTTGCATCTTCAAAGGCACTCAACAGACTACTTTATTGGATGTGGAAAAAAGCTCCATCAACTAAATTTGAAATCGTTTGAGGACTATATTTTAGTTCCCGGGTACTACTGATTGGGAACAATTAGTATAAAATAATTTATATATTTGGATACCTACGGACAGTCTCCGCTAACATATACCACTTTTATTAAGAATAGATATTATGTATGTTAAATATTTAATGATTTCGTTAAGATATTGCAAAGAAAATATTGAAGATTTTTTTTTTTAACTTTGTTCAATTTTATCACCATAACCCCTTCATGTTTCACCTCTTCACTAATTTGATGTAAGAAAACACAAACTTGAACCTGATCAGAGAATATATTTGTGATTTCAAAAACGAATCACGTAAATCGGTTGATTGGTTCTGAAATTAAGGTCAACTAACGGACAGCCCAACATACAGGTGACAACACCTTAGTAATTGGATAAGGAAGAGGTACCAATAATACTTTTAAATTAAAAATATCTGAATTACTTCTTCGATTGATTAACCCGGTTATTCTAGAACGGAACTGTAGGTAAAATGGACAAAAGTCCAATTCGTTCGGGATAACATACACAATTTACTAGTCCCTACAACTTCATATAATATAGTTAGTATCGTTCCCTTTAACTACACTAAGCAATCTCGTGGCAAACGCAATATCGGTCAACTGAAACAAACTAATGCGGTTATCGCTCGAACAACCGATCGCCATACTGTTGCGGGGAGCGATAACCTGGAAACCAATGATATGCAAACACTGTGTATACCACACACGTCAACACGCAGCACGTTGCGGTATGAATAAGAACGGGAGGACAGGGGAGTACTTAGTAAGAGGGAGCTGCTACAAATAACTCAGTTAAACCTAACAACTGACTACACACGTATTAGTATTAATCTGCACGTTACGTATTCGAAAGCGCATGCGAATCTGAGAAGAATCTAAGTTATATAAGCATATCATTACGCGTTTACATGGTGTTTTAGCAATAAAGAAAAAAAAATACGTTAACAATGTCAAGTATGCCAACTGCTAGAAGACAATATAGTATTATGTAGTTTAAAATGTAACCATAGAGTTATAAATAATACTAAGAATGATAGTTACTTACCAAAACTTGTATAACATTGAAGCCAAAAAAATGTATGTAAGTAATATATGTACGACACAGAATTACGTAACCACCGGCACGTAACCAAAGGCATACATGGCTTTTTAAGGCTAACTTGAAATGGCTTCTCTCCCCGTGTGACAACTGCCGTAGTGAATGTTTTATTACCATGGAAGTAACTTTGTGTTAAGGTTAAAAAAAGAAATAATTATTTCAGTAAAAATTACAACAAAGAATAGTATTACGTCATAACAGATGAAACTCGTAAACAGTAGCGAGATGAATACCATATTCAACTCATACATGTGAATATTGATAACAAAAACAAGGTTATAAAAGGGGAACGTCCAAGAATAACTATATAAACCCCACGTGAAGATAGTTTTACGATCTATGTTTATTGCTGAATATAAGAATATTTATCTCCACATCCATATGGGGGATTGGGAGATAAATGCGAACAGACAACTTTTGATAAATATAAGATAAAGTGTCTTCATAGAAAGAACTGACTGATAAAATGTTTGGCCAAATATTACGAATTCTTTTTAAAGGATAAGTAATTTAATAAAAAATTTCTTATAAATTACATAAGAAACAACGTATGTTTGTCTGACCGTTAGTTGGCTTATAATTGTAGTCTCAGTAAACCGACGTACATAATTTTATAAATAAACAGATAAATAAATAAATAGCACATCAATATAACTAAATCCATTGAATATGTAAATAAAGATACAATATAGTGAATAATTGTGAGGAATATAAAATATTATACGCGAGTGAAACCACAAGCAAAACTAGTTATTTATAAAGAAATAATTATAATTGAATTAAGAAAATGCAAAAAAATAATAACCGAACGATTTAATAAGGCTAAAAAAACAATGACATCAACTATGTAATTAATTATCCTAATGAAAAGTCGTTTATATCTTAATCCCGTATCTGTGAGGCAATCAATACATCTCCTTTCTCACGACACCAATTATTATACCTTAGCAATGATGGAGCAAAAACGAGCACCGTTTAATGGCTGACTTGCAACTAAGAGTGTTACTTAGTTCACAGGACTGGAGAAATATCTTTCAAACTTAGGCACAATGCTAAAAATATATATCTCCGCGCCTATTCAATAAGACGTAACACAAAAGACACGTCAGTCAAACTTTTGCCGATCCTGAACTTGGAGCAAATTTTATTTACTGAGTGTAAAATGATTATTGTTCATTTAATCCTAAATGTTTCGTCGAATATTTGAACTCTTTTGTATATTCTATATCTATACTGATAAATAATATTGAATTGTCTGTCTGTAATATTAACATAACAACTTTTTATTAAATAACTATACCAAAAACACAAATTAACACAGCTAGTTTGTATGTAAAATGAAGGTTTTATTTTAATGAGGACATGTTAGATTCAGATCTCAAGTGAACGCTGAATACTACATGTCACAGGTTATTAATTTATTACTCAAAAATCAAAATAGTTGCGAAATCAATTTGGTCATGACCATAACTTTTCTAGTAGTAGGTATTGTCAAAAATATACAATAATAAGTAGAACGCATATAAACATTGGTTGCCTACTGAAAGTTTACAACTGCTCCCGAACTTTAAGTCTTAAAACATGATCTCATTTGATCATGTTCGTTAGTTACAGAGATTAATCGTATAATTTGTGATTTGATAGAGTAATCATAACCTCATCCGAAAGTTAAATACACGCTTGCATCAAAATATACATGAAATTGGTATCGCTTCTCAATCTAAAATACGAATTCGTCAATTGAATAATCTTCGCATCAATTAAATGAATACGTAGAACTTATTAATACCGCGTGACCCGGTTGCTGTAACCCGGCCAGTTCAGTTGAGCCGATACCAAGTCGTCAAGAGCCGCCGTTATCTAAACCACTTCGCACGTCTCCACCCATAGGCCTCACTTGGTCTACTAATAGTAATAGATTAGATGGACACTGATAAATTCATTGCTACAACCCTCAAAAACAAAAAACATTCGAGGTTTTTGTGTCAAACACATCACATAATAACGTATATTTTAGAAAAATAGTGTTTTGTGACATAATGTAATATATATTTATATTCAAAGGAAGCAAAAAAAAAATGATACCAGTTTGCAAGCAAAAGACATTTTGTAATTGCATGTTTCAATACCTTAACACTTTTATTTCATTCTATCTATCATTTTTTTAATGATATTATACATCAATAACTTATGAAAAGACCAAATCCCGTTAAAAGCCTATATAGTAGCTTATAATTTTGTAGATCATTACAGAAGATGTTCTGAACGTTTCACTGCCATTTTATCAAAATAGTGATCGCGTAGATATTCCTGTAGTCTATTGCTTATCAGTGTCCATATATGGATTTTGGATGGAATAAATCCGATCGAGTAACAATAATTAATAGATTTATGCCTATCATTAAAATCCATTCACGCAACACGATTATAATGAAAGTTACAATAACATTGTCGTTTAGCCGTGTGAGTTTTTAAGAGGCATTTCAAAAATTAAGAGAGAACTTAGAAAATATTGGTGAATGTAGTGAATAACATTGAATATTGAAAATCGTCATTTTAACTATATACGACGGAATGAAAACCCAATTGACCTCTTCAAGTTTAAATAAATCTTTACAACCGACCCGAATTAAATTATAAGATATGATAAGAATAAAAACCATCGCTTTAGTAAATTACAAATTTGACACGGTATCCAACGATTCGAGTCACGCTTTCATGACCTGAGTAACTACTCAATGACAGATAAGTATCTGTGACGATTTGCTCAAATATGTCTCAAAGAACATAAACTCTCGACAGTCAGAAAATGCCGTCATATAATAATTCTCAACCAAAATAAACGTGTCTCTCGTTATAAGAGTAGTTTAGCTCTATATTATTTTAGTTTTTTGTATAATAGAAACATTACTTGCTTACTAATGTAATAAAAATTAGTAATTAAATACTCATAATAAAAGTGTAGGTATTCGAAAATTAAATTACATGGTGATAATACATTACAATGAACGATACACACAATACATACAATTTTAAAACAACTAGATAATGTGAAACTATTGGTATTCAAATATCTAAATTATACCGAGGTATAATTTTCAACATGTGTTTACATTTTAAAATAAGTAAGTAAACCAAAAATATTAAATTTCAATTTAGTTAAATACACACACACACACACACACACACACAACAATAATGATCAATTTGAAACAAGTGTCTGTTGAAACGAATTTAAGACTACAAAAGTCTATCTCGGAACTTGCCATAAAGGCGGATGGATTAAGTTTTTCAACATGGCTCGGGGCAATTAGCCACGGTAAGCTTGGGTGGGGACAAGGCGCGGTGCCCAATTCGCGCAGCCCGATCAATCAGACCGCACCCTGGGGTAATTAATTTGCTATAGGGACTATCTGGAGGCAGCTGTGGAAACCAATACGAAGGTCGAAACCCTGGTGTGATCGATTATCTTGAATGGGCACGTGATAACAAACTGACGAGCGATTAATCAACGACACAGAAATATTACTTTTGTATTGACAGTATGTATGGTATGTTTGTATTTGCAATGTTCACATTGTTTTATTTTTAATTCTGACGTTTCATTAGCATCTGTCGATATGTAATTTACGAGACGTATTTTCTTAGTTTTTTTCAAAATGTATCTGTGTAACTTTCTAAAGCATAGAAGATTAGTAAAATATTAGAAATCAATTGGAGTATGTTTCAGTCTTGTGTAACAAAACACGAACGTTATCGTTATTTTAATATTCGTATAATAATGTTATTTTACAATTCAAAACAAGTTTACAGATAACATACAAGTTACTCGAAGAAAAGCGACTACCAAAACAACAGGATTGTCCTGCAATATTTATATATGACGATATTACATTTATCCGCGTACGAAATTCGTGCAAATTTAGATTACAGCTTGTCTAATTGTGTTTGTCGGTCGCTACTAATTAAGATTTATCTTGCCATAAACATCGTCGTCTTAAGACAATAAAAGACTAATTTCGAATAGATCATAATATTTGAAACAGACGATAGAACAAAACTAAATCGTATGTCATAGGAATTTTAGATTTCAATTTAAACATGAAAGAGTTATAAATTGTATTGAAAACGTTAAATTACTTACTGTAACGTCACACGATTTCAACTCAATAAACACGGAATGCATTTACGTGTCTCAATTTCTTGTTACCAGTTATGACAACACGATATCGTGATTGTTTTGAGCGTGTCACAAGTAAATAATGTTGAGATAAAGTCATTTCACGCAGAGATGAGTCGGAAAGAGAATAAAGCCTTATTGTGTATCACTGGAATAGATTTATAGTCTCTGTTATATTACTAGAATAAATTGAGACAGAAAAAAAAAAACGAAAAGAATGTTAGAGAAGTACTTTTTTGCATTCAACCGACGAATATACTCGGAAGAAGCGCTGGATCGGGGTACTCTACGGGTTTTAAGACTCGACCAACGAATGTCGTGGCGAATAATCAGGTGCGCTTCCCTTCATCACGGTCGTTCACACACAATCGACGCAGTAAGCGTCGTGAGGGCCTTACCTACGCACGAGACGACCGACACAAAGAATCCACCTATACCTAACTCCCTTGCATGAATATTGCACTCTTTCAAAACTCTAGTGAAGAAGGCCGATTTTAACACAACAGGTTAAGGTGTAGTTTCGCACCTCAATAATCAACATGCACCTCGCCACACCATTTTAATATCCGACACCTGTAGCATATCAAAAACTATTTACACGCCAAAGCAATAAAGCATAAAGCATAATCGTGCAGTCTTATCGCGGCCTGCGACCGCAATGAGCACTCGATGACCGGAGTGACGTGTATTCAAAAAAGCTCTTATGCAGTCCTACTTAGATCGAATATGCATCGTCACGGAATGCAAGCACCACGTGTTTACAGAAGGCAACTGGTGCAGATTAGACCGATGACTTCGGACCACATGTAGACTTTTTGAACTTGCCTAGTGACATATTTAATTATTGAACTGTAATTGCGTGTAGGTAATTATTGGAAATAATTAAACACAAAATACCGCGCTATTTCAAACACACTTGATATAGATTCATACAATTTCGTATATAACAAACAAACCACATGTTATGTACTTTAAGATCAACTGGAAATTTTCTGTCAGCAGTTAATTAAATTATTAATTAGTCGTGAAACACTATGATCCTAAATAGATACCTATTCAGAGTGTTTTTGTATTCCTACTTGAAGTAAAAAAAAATGGAATTCATATTACATTGTTGGTAACGAACACTAAAAAATATGAATGGTATGGTATATAAAAACTAGGTATACAAAGTTGAACAGAATTCAAAATTATTTTTATAAGTCTGACCGACCATAATACATACTTTAAACAACAAAAACATGTCACGAATGCTATGAATTCTGGAGCATGATGAATAAATTTATATACTATTTGATAATAAATAAATCCAATATATATATAATAGCTAGTTAGGTAGTCAAAAAATTGAACTAAAATTTACTTATATCTGCAAAATGGCGAGTATCTATCGTAATTACCAATTTATTAACATCTGCTAAAACTTCAATAATAACAAATAACGTAAACCGGAAAACATTTTTTTTTTCAATTAGCTGTTAACCATGTGGCCCTTATGGGGTCGTTAAAAGATATTTTATATTAAAACTCGTGCTCAATTCTCTGTTTCAGTACAACAAAGGACTGGAATAAGAATGTCAACGTACGTAATAAAATGATCTACTTATTTGTACAATTGTAATTAGTATTAATTATTGTAGTTAGTTACATAAAAGTAGACAAACCTAATTGAACAACGTAGGTTATATACACTCTATTTTAGGTCAAAACAACACACAATTCGATTTGTTAAAGCCTCCGAATACATCGTAAAATTGTAGTAAAATCTCGATAAGAAGGGAACAATGTGTTTCTAATATTCCAAAATATGGTTGGTTTCTTGAGTTGGATTGCAGTAGGTAACTGTTAGATTTGTTACTAACGTTCATTTTTAATACTGCATGATTGATTTTTGAATAATTAGATAACAAAGGAACACATGGTAAATGCTATAATGCCATTTATGTCGCGCGCCCTTTGCGCATTTAGTTTGAGCTTAACTTATAATATTGAGAGAGCTATCAAACTTAGTTTTTTTATATGTACGTATGCTGCAAAAAGTTATTTTATACTTGTTGAGTGTAAGAACATGCTGCTCTTCTAAAGAAAGAGAAAACAAATAAACTGAATGAAACAAGTTGGTAGAAAATAACAAATGAGGCTGGACGGCCTCCAAATCTCTTATTTCTTGCCGAGGGGTTGGTGACAACACTGGATCGCTCAGCGTGAAAATATAAGCAATATGTCCAATTACCGTGCAATCTCTCTTGAACTTGCAATCCTAATGAACCTGGTACCTTGCGTAGTGGCGTGGAAGCGGTGTAAGTGACGTGATGTGGGGATATTGTAAATTAAAAAAAATGCGATTTGCGCTGTGGTGAAGTTGCGCGTATAGATTCGAACGAAGTGTCAAACAGAAATGTAACGACAAGCGGCGCGGGTTGCCAGGCACGAGAAAATCACTCGGCAAGAATGACAGTGACATTAAGTTAAGACATTAAGTTTTTCAAACTAAACTGTAGTTTCAAGTGCTTTCGAGTGGAAGTGCATAATTCCACATGTTAATGTAGGAACATGTGAAAACACTTAAGAGTAAAAAGAGACCTCAACTCAGACCTCCTAAATACCTATTTAACTAGGTAAACAAAATTCTGTTCTATTGTATTATTATGGTGATTTCCATCACACAATAATATAATATCAATGCAGTCTGAGTAACCTAACATTACCTTATTCTAAGGAATATTTTCATTTAATCTTAAATACTAAACTACTCAGTTTAGAATTAATTTATTGTATTAATCAAGTTTGTTACAAATCTTCATCTTCTGGCCTTTCTTTACATGATATAGGCTCAGAGCTTTGTCCACAACCGCGTTTTTATGTTCTTCACTGCAATTTAATTTTTATACGAAACCCTAATTATTTTCCTAAAAATTCTTTAGTATTAAAGTAAAGTAAATATTTCTCATGTTCCAAGCACTTGTCCGTAAAACTGCATACTTAATATTATATATAGACTTAATTTTTTACGTGGATACTTTTGAAAATTAAAAGTACGCTAAGCTCAGCTATCTACCAAAAAAACCTCCCGTCATAATCCGTTCAGCCGTTCCGAAGATTACCAGCAATAAACAGACAGACAGACAGAAAAAATTTAAGAATTGTATTTATGGTATTGATATCGTATATTTTACATTCATCTGTTTAGTAAAAAAAAAAAACTAACATTACAAACAGACAATCCAATTTAATTTATTAGTATAGACTAGGTGATCTCCGCGATTTTACCCGCGTAGTTCCCGTTCCCGTGGTTCCCGTATCGTACGAGTATGTCACTCCCTGGATTTCAAACTATCTCCATACCAAATTTCATCGAAATCGGTCCAGTAGTTTTAAGTTTATTGGTTACATATATAAATGCAAATCTTTCCTCTTTATAATATGAGTATAGATATAGTTTGTAGAATCCAAGAGATACATTGAAACTGGTTACACTTATGTATCAAAATTTTTTTTTGAGACAAACTCAATAATAAACTAAACTTCAAAGTTTCTGATCTGGCCTGGTCCGACTATCCGACCGAAATCAGACTGGTATTTCAATAAGCATGAAATACTGATATTGTTTTTTGTTGTTTCTTAAATCAAGAATATATACAAATGTAAATAAATAACTTACCAAACAACACCGAAAGCGCCGTACCCGATGGGGCGGTCAGGCTGCACGTCTGTGGGGATGGCCGGCGTCTGGTAATAGGGCGCCGCTGCCGCCAGGATGGCGCCCTGTGGGGCGCTCTGCGTACCGCCCTGCATCAGTGACATTGACACACTCATGGAAACGCGAGAGTGCCGCGCGGGGCCGCTTACTGCCGCCATCCAAACCGCTCAGCGGCGACCTGTCACCGCAAACTCATCACACGTTGAATACTATCAACCCTGACACAGGTTCCAATCACCAGATTTTGCCTCTCGATAGATCCACAGCAATATCACTGCTAATTTCTTTATTATTCATACTCAAACGGTTATCACTTGAACAACACAAAAACTCGACGTTACACCTGCAGTATACGCTAAATATATAATTTTGTAGATAGCGGCTTGTAAGTTGCGTGGTTATTTCTAAGTTCCAAATTCTTCCTGGACAAAGGATGGAGACCGTAAAATTTATTAACCTAGAGATACGCGAACAACCGTCCACATACCACGAGAATCGAGCGAAACTGGCAGCAACGGGGCGGGGGAAGGAAGACCGGAGAACGCGATATGAAAACGAGATGGCAAATAACAATGGCGTTGACATCTTGAACAGCTGTGTACGATACTCGATAAAACCATTTCTATAATAACATAACATTTAAAATAATGAATTGTTGTAACGTTAAGAAAAAATGTAAAACTCGAAAAATTTGCTCTTCATGTAAACTGCAAAGGTAGTACTACAAACATAGACATTAAATGTTAATTACTGCCATCTAGCGACTTATTCAAAAATATATTTAGAAGAATTAAAGTAAGATGGAATGTAGAACAGTATTTATTTTAAAAGTAAAAAATCAGATGGCGTTACCAACTCAAATATTTGAAACAAATATTTGAACAAACAAGTCTGAGAAGATAGTTGGAGTGATGATGATTGGCATAATGTGGTATAATGTGATTTGCATGGTGGTAGGGTATTTTCTAATGATGCCAGTCTGGGTAGCTATCACCCTCAAGTTTGAAAACCTGTCACCAAATACCAATAGGTGTGTTTCTCTTAGCTCTGGGCTTAGTGTGTTTACCATCTTGAACCACATAGTCACTTAACAACAGGTGAGATTGGGATTAAAGCACTGAGCCTATTCGGTGTAAAAAAAAATAAAAGAACGCTGTGGTGTGGTAGAGAATGTACTGAGGAAGATAGAGAAAATTATACTTAGTTGGCTCGGGCATGTGGAGAGGATGGATGGTAGAAGATGAATAACGAAACGAATTTATAAGGCAAGGCTGACTGGCCACGTCGGTAAGGTTCGACTTAGGTGAACTTATTTTGACCAAGTCGAGCAAGTCTTAAATAAAGGCCAGGTGAAAAGTACCCATAACCGGCGAGCATGTATAAAAGCTCTCATGAAAGTGGAGGAAGCGAAAGAGGTATGACAAGATTGAAACAAGTGGAAGGACGTTACCTCTGCTTACCCACACGGCAAAAAGACGTGATACTATGTATGTGTCATCATCATTCTCATGCCTTTTTCCAACTCAGCTGGGGTCGACGCAGTATGTTTTTTTCTTCCATACGTACCTATCAACCGTCATCTCTTCATTTACCTCTTTTTCTTTCATATCCTTTTGTACACACTCCATCCACATTTTCTTTGGCCTACCTCCACTTTTCCATTTTTCCACATTCATATTCATTACTATTTTACTCGCATGCTCTTCCTCTCTTCTCATAACTTGTCCATACCAAGGCAAACGGAAACTTTCAACTTTTCTACCACTGGTACAACTGTCAAACTCTCTCTAATATATTCATTTCTTGTTTTATCCATTTTTGTGACACCACACATCTCAACATTCGCATCTCAACTACATGCAAATGCTTCTCATCCATGTTCTTACTAGCCCAGCATTCTGATCCATACAATATGACAGGTCTTATGATGGACTTAAATATCCTGTCTTTCAGTTCAAGGGTCATCCTGGAGTCACAAATCACACCAAAGACCTGTCGCCATTTCGTCCAACCTGAGTTGATTCTTTGCCTTATTTTGCGGTCGATTTCTCTGTCATACTGCAAAAATGACCCGAGGTAGTGGAATTCAGAACAGACTGGTACTGGTGTTCCTCGGAGTGGTATTGGCTTCAGACTGGAGATACCGCCAAAGTCGCAGAGCAAGTATTCTGTTTTTGTCCTGCTAACTTTTAGGCCTAAATTCTCCAGTCTTTGCTGCCACTTGTCCAGTCTGTTTTGCACCTCTTGGCCACTCTCCCCGACCAGCACGATGTCATCGGCGAACATCATGCACCAGGATGCCTGTTCATGTATATCGTAAGTAATAGCGTCCATTACTAACAGGAGGTACGGGCTAAGAGCCGATGCCTGGTGCAGACCGACAGCCACATCGAAGCTGGCTTTGACACCAGCAACAGACCGAACCTGAGTACTACATTTGCACTACATGGCTTGAATCAACTATAGGTATTTCCCTGGAACTCCTTTCTTCTTAAGGGTCCACACAAGACTTCACGAGGAATTCGGTAATTTGCCTTTTCAAGGTCAACGAACACCATATGCAGATTCTTGTGTGCCACTCTGTATATTTCGCACACTTGACGAATCGCAAAAACGGCATCAGTTGTCCCGCGATCAGACATAAAACCAATCTGGTTTCGTGAAATCTCACTCTCTTCTCGCAGAAGTCGCTCAATTATTTTCTCCCATACTTTCTTACTATGTGGCATTAACTTTATTCCCCGATAATTGTTGTTATTCTGAGCATCCCCATTGTTTTTAAAGATGGGCACGGGGTAACTCATGTACTATTCCTCAGCTGTAGTTTCTTCTTGCATAAATTTATTGAAAAATATCATCAGCCACACCAATCCATCCAATTTTAATGTCTTCTATACTTCCACTGGTTTTCCATCTGGTCCTACCGCTTTTCCATTCTTCGTTACACTTGCAGCCGTCTTGACTTCATCTATACTTATCTTCTGTCCCCAATCTTCTGTACCCAATCCTGTGTTAATTTTTTCATCTTCAAGCATTCCATTCCAGTCATTTTCTTCATTGATCAATTTTTCAAACTACATTTTCCATCTATTTTTTTATTTTTTCATCATCCGTAAGTATTACACCTGGTAACGCCATCTATAGGCGGTTTGTGTAGGATTGCTGGTGATTTGCTGTGCCGTTGAGTGGTGGCGCTGTAGTACCTTAGCTGGACTACTGCGCCGACCCGACGGTCGAGTCATTAGTGAGCCGTGACAGTTAAATTGTGTACTTGAATTCGAACACCTCCGCTACAAATATTGTTTTACCGCAAATCCGCGCTATTGCAGCTGCACGCTTTAATAATAATATATACGCTTTACGTGAAAGTGAGTTCGAGAAACCGTCCTGGACACTATACGCTGGCAGAGGGAACGGTTGCCGCCACAATCGCTGAGTAGATTACAGCAACTCCTTTCACAACCGCATCGCTTAGGCTAGATTGCCCCCCAAAACCGCTCCTAGGGCTATTTACACGCCCTAGGATACTCCTATACAACACCTGATCCATTCCTCATGCATTTCATATGTGATACATCCTTCGAATTTTTCCCCCAATTATAACTAGCCGATAAACATACTTTTGGTCTTCCTTCAGGACGTTCTAATGCACTGATTAGAGTGTCCTGTAAATGTTAAACTGTTAAATTTACCCTATGAGATACTTTTTCCTATATCTCTTACTTCATTTTATATATCACCAGTTTGATCATTTTTAGAATCTCTTTTTTTATGTATTTTGTCATTTAGACATTATTTTACTTAAAATCAGTGGCACTATATGTACCTACATCTCACTTTTATATGGTCCCTAATTTGGGCCGTAGCTAGAGTTCAGTTTGAGGTAGGTCAGCTGTGCTAACAGGTAGGGCGGAAAAAAAATGTAACTTGTTCTCGTTAGATTAATATATTTTTATCATAATAGGTTGGGAGAAAAGTTTCTTCGCATTTTATATGAAAATTCAAGACTTTTTTTCCAAAGTTTATTTACATTTAATTACAGTACATGTGCCATTTTGTTCGATAACTTTGCCATCTTGTAGGTAATGCCATGATTCCGTTACTGTAGAAATTGTGGGACTTCTGATAAAAACGCGACAAGTAGTTTCGGCAGTCCTCTCTTGATGTTACCCTTACACTGCCTAAAGAACTTCGAAGAGACCGAAATAGGTGGAAATCTGAAGATGTTTTTAATTTAAGTCTCTAAAGATGTGTGTGGTCTAGCGTTATTGTGATGGAAGACCACACCCTTTCTATTGATCAATACCGACCGAATCTTCTCAACTTCTTGCTTTATTCTGCAAAAATGGCGTCCACTTTATCCGTAATAGGGGGTCCGGAGCAAGGTGCATCTTTGACATCAAACAATCCGAGAATTGAAAACGCTTAAATTTCTCGTACTCTTACTGCCACTGCATTAGGTTCATAAACGCGGCTTGCGTTGCATTTTTACCTTTTCTATCAATACTAATAAATAAAATTGAAGTGTCTGTTTGTAATGTGAAATCAACATTTATTTTTACTTTATACATATGAATGTATAAACGATACCTATACCAAAAATACAATTTTTAATATTTTTGTGTCTGTCTGTTTGTTCCGGGTAATCTTCGGAACGGCAGGATCGATTTTAACGGGGCTTTTTTGGTAGACAGCAGAAGTTACTCCGAGTAACTTAGGGTACAATTGATTTTCAAATATAATTAGGGTTCCGCGAAAAATAAAATTCATGAAATTGTGAATAATGTCCGATGGTCAGTTTTAGAAGCAAGTGCTTGAAATGATGAAAAAAAATTTTGCTTTATCTTAGTACCAAAAACATTTTAGGAAAATAATTAGGGTTTCGTATAAAAAGTTAAAACGCAGTGCGCAGCCGCGGGTACACAGCTAGTTTGTAATAAAACTTTACAAAGAAAAACATATGAGAAATAGCTGCAAATAACATTTTACTAATATGTTTCTTTATTTGAAACTAGATCTGTGCCTGCGGCTGCGCCCGCATTTTTAGATTTTCACTACGTATATAATTTTTAATTTTTTTTATTTGTGAACTTAATTATTTTTCTTTTTTTTACTGGTAACATTAAGCAAAGATATTTGCATAAATTCAAATACCTGCTAGTTAAACTGCATTGAATCGGATTTTATTCCAATTATCATGAGTTCTAATATTTATACGCGTAATCCTAATTGTTTTCGAAAAAATAAAGTAGCCTAAGTTACGGGGAGCTTCAGCTATTTAATAAAAAAGATCCCGTCCAAATCGGCCCAACCTTTCCGGAGATTAGCCGGACCAAATGGACAAAAAATGTTATGACTGCATTTTATGTATAGGTATCGTATATATATTCTTATGTATTTGTTTTAAAAAACAGACACTTCAATTTTATATATTAACGACAACAAAAAAAGATTTTCTTTGAACGATTCTACATTCTGTTGTCTTCCATTATACATATATGTTTCGAAACAGTCTATAATATCCGTTCACAGTTAGTTTACTTCTGAAGTCTCATTTTGGTATGTTGGCATTACTAGCTGTCACGTAGTCAAAATATTTTGTCAATCGGTTTGGATTTTTGGTTTTTATTGTCCATTTAAATCATAAAACATGCCAAAACTGCCATTGAAAGTTGTGACAAAAATAGTTTTCTAGCTCTATACGTACATTCTTTAAAAGAGAGAGATGAAATGAATCTTCGTTAATTTCATTCATTAACGAGTTGCTGCCATAACACGTACGTAAAATAGTGTTTTCTGTGTATTAAATTTTCTAAATTTTATAGGAATAAATATTGAAAAAGTGACATGAATTATTACAAAATAAATTAAAAAGCCTTGATTTGTATCACAATGCAATATATAAATAATGAAATATTATTTTTTCCGCAAAGAAGGGAGAAGTTGTAGCTTCTATGTCTCAATACTAAGTACTCTAAGAAAAATACGGATCCAAAAAAGAGGTTTTTTAGAAAAAAAAATAGTGTTCCGTATAAAAAAAAATTAAAGCTCATGAAATTATTACAAAATACGATTCAATAGACAGCACCATCAAAACATTATTTTGCAAGGATTATTTAAAAAACTATACTGCGTAAAAGTATATAAAACGCGGGCGGTGCCTCGGGCAAAGTTCTAGCTACAAATAAAATTTCAAACAAAAACATCGAAAAATAATTGATTTTTGAGAAATCGTTCTTTTCTAACTTAGGGTAAGGTTTCGATTCGAATCGATTCACAAATAATTATTTTTCGAAGGAATCACCACCCCTAGATTATATATGATTCGATCACGACTAGATTCCTCATATACTTAAAATGCCATCTATGGCCATAAAAAATATCATGTTATGATGTTTGTGATAAGACATTGTTACTTTGGAATCGTTCAGATGTTACTACGATTGTCATTTTTTTTCGTCATATAAAACTATGAACATTGTCTAGCATACTACTATTAGTTGATAGTATTTTTAAGGTAGGACATTGGCCCACAATGCCTCTTAGCGAAGGCCATGTCCCTAAGTAGAGACTACAATACCAAAACAACGATTATCTGTTAAATAATATTATCTGATCTCACAGAAGCATTTGTCAACAATATTTGATTTCTATGAAAAATTCACAATTCTATGGGACATCGATTTTGTCACTTACTTCTTTTATTCCTTAGCGTTTTATGTTTTTTAGGAAGAATTTGAAACTTCCCGAAATTTACATTCCCATTGGTCAGTGATCAGAATTGATCAGTTTCATTGATTTGGCATGAGCGTAACAAATTTTACATTTATATTCCCTGGAGCTTAGGAGTATCCGTGATATAGAAATGTGCTAACGATCGAAAATGGGAGCAAGTTTTTTTTTTGAACCAGTATTGAATTCCTAATTTATTTAATTTTAACATACCCATATAGCTTCTTGACTATCAATACTTACCAAAAAAATCTTAGTACGCTATCGTATTTTTACTCTTGCTTGTACTTGTATAAGTAACAAAGGATTGTGGATAAATAAAACACATTAATAATAATAATATCAGTTATATTATCACAGAGAATCACATTGTGTTATACAACATATTTACGTGGCTAGTACAAAATATTTCTTACAATCATTCGTTTACATGTACACATATATATTATATTTATAATTAAAAAGTTTATAATTACAACAGAGAAACTCAACTAAAAACAGTACTGAGTTTGTTTCAAATTATTACATACATACATTTTACATTTTCTACAGTAAATAAAAATAGCATACAAAATAATTGCACATAACCATATAACAAATAAATTCATTAACAGAATAATCTAGGGAAATAGAAACAGTAAAAATAAAATAAAAATACGAGTTGAACAAAAGTCTATAAAAATAAACAAACCCCATAAAGTAGTTATGCATAACAAAATCTTCATAATGTGACGTTTCATTTTCATATGTATTAGTATTGTTTATAAACAAATTCACGTATCTTACAGACAGTCTTTATTTTCTTTGCAATTTTTTTTTAACTTCTATAATAGTTTATATGGTTTATTGATAAGTTCTTGTTGATGGGTTGAACGGAGATGATTATAGACAGACGTCTCTTTCAAGGAATATCTTTGTTCTCAAGTATAAACACAATCTCAAAACTATATGACTAATCAAGTTTTACCTAAGCAAATTTTTGTTTATTTTTATTTAGTTTTATTTGTAATTTTCTTTTCCTCTTGTCAACGATAATAAGTAACGTCCGTCACCCCTCCCCCTAATCACCTAGGGATGCTTACGTGTTAATTGAACGACCCCTATTATTCAAAACTTCATTTAAAATAAACTTGTACTCAGTGTTACTTGCTTTTAAATGTTTCAACATTCATTTTTTATTTTGATATCACAAAAATAATAAAATTAAAAAACACAAAAACACAACATTTAAAAGATTTTGCCACGCATAAACTTAAACAGTTTTATTCGTAAATACATAGAATTATTTTATTTATGGTCTATATACAACCGCATATATTATGGATTGGGTTTACTTATAACAGTTAAATTCAGTAGACATATCGTAGGTATCGTGAAATGATATAAATCCCATTTTGTTAGTACTGTTTAGGTTCAACCTTTGACAACTATCGCACCTGATTTTAAGAGAAAAAAAAGGTGGAATGAAAATTAATTTTTATTAATATTCGTTTAGCAACTGAGTAAATTTAAAAACGAATCATGTGTTTAAAAACTCTTAATTGCAATTTATTATTTGAAAATACAACCAAAAACAATTAATTGGAAACCCAATTAAAATTTAATAACAGAAATAATTCAATTAACCTATATCTTAATTACCGATGAAATATTTTCACGATATGCCATTGAAATAAGTAGTTTCGAGATCTCTAATAAACTAACATACATTTATTTATAGAGACATATATACCATCCATGATAAATAATTCGGTATCATAAATTTAGTACGCAATTACCATGATTGTATACAGTTTGATATTCCATTCAAGAAACACATACTAACGTGCTAAAGTTTTATACTAACATACAGTACATTTAACAGACATGGCTTATACGCATCGAGAGAATAAATATTTAAATAAGTTACTGGCCAAAGGGCATTATAAAATTAATAATAATGTTTAACCAGAGGTACTTGAAAAAATATAGTATTATATGAAATTATAGAGTGAGGTAAACGTTGATGAAATATGTAGGTAAAACATAACAATTAATGAATCATAAATCTTATCTATCAATTATTTATGTATGAGGCATATTTACAGCCGTCAAAAATATAGTTTGATTAAAATGACAGCTGTCATACTAAGTGTTGATTAAATCGGTAAAAATAATCAAAAACACATAACTTGGTGTATATACTATCGGTATTTTATTGTATTGTGAAATGTGAAAACAGTATAATATCATGAATACACAAAATATATGACTGTTATAGATTGTGAAATAATATATCGAAAACATGTGGTTAAGGCAAAACAATGACGTCACGATTTTTTGTATAACACTTCTAAGAAACTACAACATTATTTGCCTACAGAAAAAAATATAAAACTTAATACGCGAGGTCTCGATGACAGCTGTCATTCTAATCAAATTATTCTTTAAGGACTGTAGCAATAAATCCTTATAAAATGTAATATTATAAGCGCAAGTATGGCTATACATCGGATGTTTTGGGCCATATCGGAAGAGAACTATAGAAATATTAGTTACTTTAAAATGTCTTCATTGCAAAAGCTAGTTTATTAATTTTGGAAATTCATTTAAAATTTGGATATGTAGTTTCCCTAAACATATTAAATCTATGCATAAAGACGCCGGAACTGCAAAGCAGCACAAGAAGTCACGTGAATATGGCTAACTTCCAGAAGCGTTCGAGACTTCTATAACATTATAAGTCAGGGAATAAACCCCAGTAGATATTTATGTTCCGAATAGTTCATATTCAAACATAAACCGGCTGTCGTAAAGTGAAGGAGAAAGGGAAAAATAAACTGAGATAATGAGAACGGTATGTATCGCAGTGTATTGCAATATCCCAAATAGCATAAAAAGTCTATCAGCCAGAAATAGTTATATATAATTACGGAGCGAGATATGTAAGGCTATAATCCTAAAACATCACTGTTACAAAAACTGCCTGTTTAAATAATATATATATAATCGGTGAGCTTTTCCAATTAATAATTTCCAATGACATTCATTTTACTTTATTAAAACCTATCATACGATATACATTACAAAATAATTTACACTACGGATTATACGTTTTTTCATCATAATTCAAGTTGCGATTTTATGATTTAATATTCAAGTTTAAAATGTTAGCGATATAGGCTTTGGGCCTCACATGCCAAGAGACTAGTCCAACTTCCTAGTGATACTTGGACCATTGAATTACTAACCTGTGTAAGGTCTAACCTGCGGAAGGAATTTCACCGCACCTATTCCTGCCTCACGAGTAAAAAGTCTCTAGACTTTTCACACTGACCTCAGATGTGACAACAGATTACAATGATGTCTTAACATCCGTTGGATTTACACACCTGTTTGCTACTTCACACTACAGACAAAAAATAAAAATAAAACATGTAATAGAACGATCAAGCTATTGATTTTCATTGAGGAAACTATTAAATTAATGGCAAATTTGAGACCAAACGTTACAGACTACATAAGACATATTTTGTTTCCTAACCCTAAACATAAATCAGTTACTGTCTAAAATTATCAAACTTCAGTAAAACGATGCGTGGTTACATTTGTGACCCCGAAAACCACAGACAATTTTTTTGGTTCCAGTTTATTTTCCTTTCTAAGGAAAAGGCAAAGGTACCCAGACCATAGAGCCAAGACAGACGTGTTATATTATAATTATGTCAAAGTTTTATCGATCAAGCAAAACGATGGGGCTCTTGCTAGAACTTTCCAAGGAGTTTTAATGGCATCTCATAATATATATTATGATTAATAATGCTTTTCACTTAGAGCATAAAAATAAAACCATATCACGCAAAGTTGCACTAACACACATCATACGAGCCAAATCCTGCCAACCTTATGAATTACAAATAGAAGCCACTGAACGATAGACAAAAACATTCAAACTCAAATTAAAAACCCAAACCACAGAGTAGCTTTGTGTTTTTTATCCTGACTATGCCGTTGGCCTGAAACGCTTTGACAATTTACCAATATACTCATCGCTACGTACATAATAAACCCATTGCATATAATTCGTAAATGTGTGCTTAAAAAATTACTTTGGGGGGTTTTTTTTAGGAGAGTTCAAACCCAGTATTACTGTTAATCGCGTAACGTAATTTATCGCGGAGCGTGCTCCGTTTCTGGTAGTTGGGTAGTTTTAATAGATTGAAACAAGTCGAGGATGTGGGTAGTCGGTTCAGCGGGTCTTTCTTTCGTATTGTGAAAAAGCCGCGAATTACGCTACCTGGATGGGAACGAAAATATCTTCGATAATTATAACAAATCTCAGAAAAAATACTATTTGGATATCATAATCCAGTACAAAAACATTAACGCATTTTAATCACTATTTTTTTTTTTTTACTAGCTGTGTGCCTCCGACTGCATTCGCTTTTCATATAATCTTCACTGCGTTTTATTTTTTTAACGCGAAACCTAATTATTTTCGAAAATTAAAAGTACCCTAAGTTACCCGGAGTAACTTCAGCTATCTACCAAAAAAATCCCATACAAATCGGTCCAGCCGTTTCGGAGATTACCCATTACAGACAGACAGACAAAAAAAAATGTATTTAGCTATCGTATACCTATTCACATCTATTTAGTAAAAAAAATTAATTCTAGCATAACAAACAGACACTTCAATTTTATTTATTTGTGTAGATACGCAAGATGTACACTTGCTCCGTTTGCATGTCTTACAACATTACATTTTAATATTGACCTTTTTTTAATATAGATAATATTCAATGTTTAAAAAAAAAAGATATCTTATACTAAAACTCAGCCAAGCGACACATCTATAACCTAAAAAATAATTATTTCCATCGGTCCAGTGTTTTTTTTATTTATAAGCCTATTGACAGACACAGATATCTTATGCTCAAGTCTAACTGCACCAACATACATATACTATTACATAGTATTACGGATTATTGTTGACTGGCATCGGATGACTATATCTATTTATACAGTGACCACTTAACGTCATGCGGAATGTAAGCTATAAGAGAAATTATATTACCTATAGTATCGCCCGTATCTTCGTCGTCGCCTACTTCGACGCAACGTATAGAAAATGGCGGCTTTAGGTGTGCGAAACCCAAGACTGGGGGTTTGGAGCATGACGTCACGAACTACAACAAAAACACACACACACATTTAATTATTACAATTATTATTATCAAAACAAATAAATATAATATAATTATGTAATTTCATTCATATCCATACTAAATAACATTTTTATTTGTACTACATACATATGAATGAATATTGCGGTATCTATACGAAAAATATATATATTTTTTAATTTTTTCCTGTCTGTTTGTTCCGGGTAACCTGGCTGGACCGATCTAGACGGGACTTTTTTTGGTCGATAGCTGAAATTATTCCCTGTAACTTGAGCTACTTTTAGTTTTCAAAAATAATTAGGAATCCACGTAAAAAAAAATTAAAACTCACAAAAGATTGAATAAAATCCGATTCAATGCACAGTTTTATTGGCAAGTGCACGTATTTACTTTATCTTAATACTAAAGAATTTTTAGGAAAATAATTAAAATAAGAAACGTGGGCACAGCCGCGGGCACACAGTTAGATGCAAGTAAAAAAAACAGTGCACTTAAAAAAAAAATTGTGAAATTTTTAGTGGAACCAAGCCTCCTCCCACTTCCGCCTCGGAAGTGTACTCTTTCGATTAAAAAATTACATTTTGCAAATCGGTTCATAAATGACGGAGATATCGTATAACAAAAAATAACATAGAGGAATTGATAACGTTCTCCTTTTTGAAATCGGTTAAAAAACTAAAACAAATAGTTCAATGGGAGGTAATATTGGGTCTCCGTCACTTTATAGTTCTGAAAGGGTTAAATTGGGTACATGGTCTTAGATATAACTATTACGTCGCTTACAGATGGCACGTAGAGGAGAACTGCTGAATTAAGAAATGTTATTGACTAAGGTATAATTACACGGTATAGGCTCAGTGCAGACCACAAACTCACCTGATGTTAAATGACGATGTCGTCAAGGATGGTAGACGCACTAAGCCTAGATAGTGGTTCTCAAGTGATGCTGCCGGAACACACCTACTGGTATTTGGCGACAGATTTTCAAACTTGAGGGTGGTAGCTATCCAGGTGCTATGGTTTTCTTTCACCGAAAGCTCAGGCCGATTTTAGAGTCGGATAGGTGGGGATCGAACCCGCGTCCGGGCGCGCTACCCGCTGCGCCATCATCATAACATAAGCTCACGCCTGTTATCCCCGAAGGGTTAGGCAGACGTGAAATAGCGAAGTACACCAACCACATTACGCCGAGCTTAAGTTCCGTCCCAGATGTGACATGAGGCGAGCCTATCGCTATATCGGGCACAAATTCCAAACTCCGGGGTGATACTGAGTACAAACACCCAATACCACTTGACCCAACCCGGGGATCGAACCCGAGACCTCAGAACGGCAGTCGCACCGTAATACAACTGCGCCACCGAGGCAGTTGAGGCGCCATCGTCGCTACATTCAATTAGAGAACTAGAAATTCGGACCGAGTACCTTAAGAAACATGGCGCGTTCGTTCTCGGTGAAGTCGCGCTGGAGCACGTCCCAGAGCCAGCAGACGACGCGGTGCGAGTCGTGGAACCCGCCGTAGTATTGCGTGTGCCGGCGCAGGTCGCGCAGGTCCAGCGGCACGTTATCACCGCTTATCAGCCTTTGCAACTGTCACAACAACGACGCAGACATTCTCACACCCTGTTACCAACTCACGACCCCCCCCCCCCCCCGCCCTTCCGTCTTCCAGCATGAAGCAATCCCCCTTCCCGCCCCCAACTCCCGTCTTTCCAGCATGAAGCAAGCATGAATAAACGACAAGAGCGTGGAGGAATTCATATACAGGGGTGGGGGCGAACCTTTATGTATCAACGTGCCATTTTTTTTCTAAACAAATGTTTAATTGAGGCAATAATAGGCGTGCCGTTAAATAATTTTGACTTAGTGATTCAATAATGGAAACAAGCTACAACTCTTCATCTACAATTAAAAAAAAAAACGAAAAAAGTAATACAACTTTGCAATGTTTAACAATCAATATTTCGGTTTTTTTTTTTTTTTTTTCTGTGGATTTTTTTTTGTTGCAATTATGATGACGTTAGATGAGTAAGATGTTAGACTTTTAGTAAAATTCATGCTAAACTGGAGACATTTGTCAAATATTCCTTGATGGAAGAATCAATAACGAATTAAAAGGTTCTTTTTAAATAATGAAAATGCGTGAAATTCAATAATTAATAACAGTGTTTGGCTGCGACCGCATCTACCGACCTATAAATATACTTCGCCCACATCATATAATAGTGTTGCCCCACCACTGAACCCCACCTTCGTACGAGGGAAGGTAAAGGCCGTAGCCCAAACTACCATCAGGTCGGGCCTACTGCTGAGGCGACGTGGAGCGGAGGACGGTCTGTGGGTGGTTCTAGTCGGTATTTCTGGCGCTTTACGCCAGATGAGTCTCACATATCCCCTCAGAATTTAAAGGGGGAACCACGTTACAAAAAAAGGAGCATCTATGAATGATCGCACGGCATCGCAATGCACTGTTTACTCAAAATGGAAAATCGCTCTTTCCTTTTCACACCACCACCAAATTTACGTGCGCGACAGAGTGATATTGTTTATGTTCAGAATATACTACAAATACAGACTGTGTTTTTTCTTGTATTTATTCAAAACCCAGAGAATTCTTAAACTTAAGTGGCAACGGAAGACATAGCGTGGGTAGCCCCCCCCCCCCCCCCCACCCGCCACCCAGTGAGGGAGACCGACGACCTGGTGATGGTCGCGGGGGTCCGCTGGATGCCGGTGGCGCAAGACCGGTCGTTGTAGAGATCTTTGGGGGAGACCTATGCCCAGCAATGGACGTCTTTCGGTTGAACGGATGGATTGAAAACCAGCCGGTATCGTTTTTATAAGTTCTGTCTAAACCGGTGATTGATAGACATTTGTTACGTTACACTGAAATAATTAAATGGTGTATGTGTGTGTGTGTGTAGTTTTTGACAAATTGCAATTTATTTTTTCCTTTTATTTTCAAATGAGTAACTATCAACGTTTTATATGATATAGATATAAATTACAAGATCAAATATACATAACTAACCTCAGGTGTGGAGAACAAAGAGAGCCATTCCGGATTTATAATAGTTCTGAAACCTTTTATAAAGGCGTTCGTTTGATCTTTGATCTGCATGTGCATGCGGAAGTGCGCCATCAGATGTATGTAATTAATTCTATAATAATATAACAAAATATATATATTTAAATAAATAAGCAAATATAAAACATTTACAGACATTTTACTGTTCTGTTCATCAAAGAATTTTCTTTTGTAGGTTTAGTAGCTATATAAGCTTTAGTGTTATAAGTTTTAAAAAAACTAGAAACAGTTACCTTTTCTCCTCACTTTTTTTTTCGATCACTATAATAATTACTATTAAGATAGTAAAATTATTATAACAATATTTTCATTCAAAAACAAACATACTAATTTATTAGTTACGCGGAGTAAGTTCAGCCATCTACCAGAAAAACTTCTGTCAAAATCGGTCCAGCCGTTCCTGTGATTAGCCGGAACAGACAGAAACATTTTTTTTTTTTAAATTCTATAGGTATCGTATATACATCCATATGTATTTAGTAAAAAAAGTTGTTATTTTAATATTACAAACAGACACATCAATTTTGTTTATTAGTAGATATATAGATTTAAAATATAAAAAACACATAATAATGAATTACCTATTTTCATTGGTGACTGGTAATGCCTTACCCCCCGGTACTAATTCGTGGGTGACTATCACCCCCAGTCTCTCTTCATCTACAGAGAATGTCAGCTCTAGTGATGATATATCTCCCTGAAAAAAAAAACACAAATTTAACATTATAATGATCATCTTTATATGATGTTGATGATGATCAACGCTTTGACCACAATCACTTTGATCGCAAGCGATGGTGGCGCAGTGGATAGTGCGGCCGGATTCCGCGTCAATGGACGCGGGTTCAAACTCACCTATACAACTCTAAAATCACTCTGAGCTTTCGGCGAAGGAAAACATGCTGAAGAAACCATAGGATGTTGGTTGGGCATTTTCTAATAATATCCGCCTGGGTAGCTACCACCCTCAAGTTTGAAAACCTGTCGCCAAATACCAATAGGTGTGTTCCGGCAGCATCACTTGAGAACCAGTACCTCTAGGCTTAGTGTGCTTACCATCTTGGACGACATCGTCACTTTACATCAGGTGAGATTCTCCAGGATGTTTTCCTTTACCGAAAGCTCAGGGTGATTTTAAAGTTATATAGGTGAGTTCGAACCATCGTCCATTGACGCAGTGTCTCTGACAACACTACAACTTCGCTTCATATGTTTATACGAAAATACATTTCACCCTTATATATTACTAGCTGGTGCCCGCGGCTCCGCCCGCGTTTCATATGTTCTGTGCATATGACGATTCATTTATAGCTAACTTAAAAAAAAACAAATGAATGAATAAAAGTAAAATGTACAATAGAATTTGAAAAATATATAGCTTATAACCATCTTCGATTAATTCCGCGTCGGATGGTTGTGGTTTCATGCTGATCGATCCAGTAGTTTTCGAGTTTACCTCGGACAAATAAAACAAACTTTGCTTATATATAGATTTAAAAAAAACCCAAAGTTTATGTTTCCGTATGTCCGTTAGTTGTTAGGATAAGTTAATAAATAAATATAAATGATTATTTAGAAATCTATGCCATAATTTATTACTTCTTATTTATTTCATAACAGCATTCAAAACGACATGAACAGGTAAGAATTATTTAAAGAGGAATTGGCAATGTATAATCGTCAATTAAGCCATTTATGATGGAATTCCCTGTAAAGTAACGATTTTATCAATCAAATATTAAAGAGCATTCATTACCTGAAAGTGTTTTATATAAGTGAGGCTTCGGTAAAGGTCTTTATCTAGGGAAGGCAGCTCGTCTATCCAGCTGTAAAGGGCCTGCTGAGTCTGACCCAACACTTGACTCAGGAAGAACGATGCAAACGGTACATCTACCACAATACCCTGTAATAATATAATATCTTATTAATATTATAATTCAACCTGTGTTTGTACCATAATCAGTAATACCGACTTAAGAGGATACGCGATCAGAAAAGTAGGTATTTCAGAAAACTATTGCTATTGCGTTGCGTCTCAATGAAAACGAAAGGGACAACTCAGCTCGGGCTGATTTAACGTATGCAAAATAGACGAAAACATCACTTCGTAGTACCCCGTTTCCTCCTTCAAAACTGAACAGATTTTTAATTTTCTTTCAGTTTTAGAATAATAAATACTTTGCCTACGTTTTGCTTTTTTTAATATTATCCATCAGATTTGTTTGACGAATGTCTGATAAATGACGGTTAAAATCGAGCATTTTTTTTTTTCATTTTCAAAGGCTTATACAATAACTAATTTTTGGAAAATTTCAAAACGTACGGGCAAGGCGGCGGTGGGTATATATTATTTGGTATAAAAATAATTACCATAATGCATGGAAGAGTCAGGGGAATACATTTGTATGGGATATAGGCAACTAAGATATCCTCTTAAGGTTACCCAAGGGTCTCCATATTTTAAGGAGATCCCAAAATTAGGAAAAAAAACAAAAATGTAAAAAAAATACCAATAAACAAAAACATTTCACAAGTAAAGGGTACTGTTTCAATTTATTTAAAAATTCGGAATAGTGGGAGTAAAATTATTACTGTTATTTGTGATCACAGTGTCTCAAATTTCTTTCCAAGTCAATTTTTTTTATGTTAACACTAAAGGTCATCAGTAGCTATTGAACAAAAAAAATTGGTTGCTAAACAGATGAGAACAATGTCTTGAATCTGAAAAGGCGCTAACTTCATCAACATTCGGTAGCCCTGTTTCCAACTCACTTGGTGTTGCCATAGAGAATATTTTCTTCTTCCATACATCCCTATCAGCCGTCATCTCTTTATTTACTCCTTTTTCTTTCATATTATCCCTCACACAATCCATCCACATTTTCTTTGGCTTTTTTTTACTTTAGGCGTCGTTAAAACATTACGTACGCTTATAATTTCATAACATGGGGGGCAAGAGGCCCTGAGTTGTGATTACGTAAGCAATTTTTACCAATCAATTTTCCGTTTTTTAAAACTATGCCAATGCTTACGTAGTCATAGTGGGGGGATAAGAGTTTTGCTAACCAAATACCAAAAATATTGATTGCCAAATAATTTAATTTAAATTGCGATCATTAATATTAATTACTATTTTAATCACTTGCTTTTCGTCTCTTCTCATAACATGTCCCATAACACGACAAACGATTTCCATTCAACTTTTCCACCACTGGGGAAATTTTCAAACTTTCTCTAATATATTAATTGAGAGGCGCTTACTTCATAGACAGCTTTCCCCAACATCCTGCCGATGAACTCAAAGAGCTGCAAATGATTCTCCTGTAGGCAAGACGTTGGCGACGGATATAAACGTTCCTCGCTCGTTACCCTAAACAAGTTCAGCGATGGGTCGAATACACGTTTTATCGTTTCTTCCAAAAACTCTGTAAAAACAATATTTTTTATAATGTTCCGATTCCGATCATAATGTCCCTTTCGACCCACTAAAACCATAAGCTGAGGTTTATTAAATCGAATAAAGAAAAAAAAACTACTTTGTTTAGTTTAAACGCCGAATTAACTAAACCGAGATAGTCTGAGAAAATTAATGTAATTGTAAACGCTAAAACATAATTTATTATCTTACAAGTGTAATTCTATTCTGGCTGTCAAAGGTCTTCTGGTCAACAGTATTAGTTAGTTAACCGACTGTAAATCATTGTGTCACTATGAAAAACCTCATGCCAAAAAAACTAACCTTATCACCATAATAAAGATTGCAATATAAAATTGTCTTTGTTTATAGAGGGATGACGTAAACAGTATAATGTAATTAATTTATTACGACCACTAATACGTGTACTTTAAGACAAAATGTGTAAACACCTCAGTGTTGTAGGTAACTGTTATTAACGAGTTTTTTTAATAAAGAAAAATGTATGAAAATAATCAACTTATTTACGAATATTTCATTTGGAGTTCCTATATATTTTTACTTACTAACAAAAAAAATGTAATAAAAGTGTAAATTTATTTTAACGCCATCTAGTTTTTTTCCCTAACATATTTCTTTATATAAGCAAACAGTTTTGTTTTGTTTACTTTATTTATATATATATGGATTTCACAGCTAGCTTCATTTTTAGAATTCTGGATAACTAGATGATGGGACCTTTGAAGACGCCGTCCTGGTCGATACCGGCCTCGTCGAGTCCCTGTTCATTGATGAAGCGCACGCGCACGCAGCCCTTGAGCGCGCGGCTCGGCATGGCGGCCAGCTGCCGGTACCCGTCCTCGACGAGCCGGCCGCGCCGAACCGTCACCAGCGACGACCGGCCCCCGCAAGCGCGATCAGTGAGACCGAGCACCACCTACAACCAACCACCCATTCAACCGAAAGACGTCCACTGCTGGACATAGGTCTCCCCCAAAGATCTCCACGACAACCGGTCTTGCGTTACGCGCATCCAGCGGGTCCTAAAACCCATATCACCTCCAGACTTCTTGCAGCGATTTTGTCTAGCATGTCCCATGCTTTACACTAAGCGTGTTTTTTGAAGCGATGATAGCGCAGCGGGTAGCGCTACTGGATTCCGCGTCAATCGACGCGGGTTCGATCCCCACCTATCCGACTCTAAAATCAGCCTGAGCTTTCGGTGAAGGACAACATCGTGAGGAAACCATGCATGGTGGTAAAGCATTTTCTAATGACGCCCGCCTGGGTAGCTACCACTATCAAGTTTGAAAACCTGTCACCAAATAACAATTGGTGTGTTCCGGCAGCATCACTTGAGAGCGAGTACCTCTAGGATAAGTGTATTTACCATCCTGGACCGCATCGTCACTTAACATCAGGTGAGATTGTGGTGAAAGCACTGACCCTATTCCGTGTAAAAAATAAAATAAGTGAGTCTTTGTGAGTGTAATAAATTCACCATTCACAAGTAAAAAACTAATTACCACAAACTTTGTGACAAATAAAATTTTACTTTATTTGACAAAATATATTCAGTTTATATTCGTTCAGTCGTCCAGTAAAATTACTACAGTCTAAACAAATTTTCCAGGAAAAAATACCTATATGATTTTATGTTAACACGGATATATTTTCGAAAGTAAACAAAATTAAAACGAGATATATTCGCGCTTGCAGCTAACTTCCGAGCCGCCATAAAGTTTGCATCGGACTATACGATGCGACGAATGTCTAGAAAGCCAGCGATAGTTAGGACCATAACGTGGTGTAGGGTAAATATTAACATACATCTGTCAATTTTAGATTTTTTAAACGTAAAGTGTAAGAAATTGCATTAGAAAATTTAGTCCTTTTAGAATTTAGTGGGACATATTTTTCAATGTTTCTAAAATTCAAATAATGTCATAACTAAATACAAAATAACCAATTTTAAAATGGAAAAAATGTTTCCCCTGGCCGTGAAAGGGGTAAAACGACAAAACGAACCTTAAATATTGTGCAAGGAGCCAACGAAATAGGAAAGCCTTATATGAACCAATCAAACCGGTTAGCATTACAGTAATTTTATACAAAATATTAATAAACTTGAATTGTTCTAACTGGGCAATACTTAATTAAAAAAATTATTTACGTTTCATTTTTTAAGTGTATGTTAAATAAAAAAAAAATACAAATATTCAATTAAAAAATTATTTTCTGTATCACCTTTTCATCAGCCACGGCTCTCCTGAAGAGTCGAACCCGTTCACCGTGAGCTATCATGTGAGGCGTCTTCTGGACTAATACCTTAAAAAAAAACAAATTTACCGGTTTTAATTCCACATTATAAATTAACTACATTTCACAATACAGTATCCACAACCGTTATATATATTTTATTGGACACCCTTGGATATCAATCAGTGCTCAAATATCAATACAAACATACATATTTACACATATAAATCTATACTAATAAATAAAATTAAAGAAATAGATATGAATGTATATACACGATACCTTTGTCTGTCTATTTGTTCCGGGTAATCTCCGTAACGGCTGGAGGGATTTTGACGGGACTTTTTTTGGTAGATAGCAGACGTTACTCCGGGTAACTTAGGGTAATTTTCATTTTCGAAAATAATTAGGGTTCCGCGTTAAAAAAATGAAATCTTATAAAAAATTGAATAAAATCCGTTTCAATGCACAGATCTACGGGCAAGTGCTTGAATTTATGAGAAATATTTTTTACTTTATCTCCGTACTAAACAAAAATTAGAGCTCCGTGTAAAAAAAATTAAATGCAGTGAAGAATATATGAAACGCGGGCGCAGCCGCGGGCAAACAGCTAGTTTCTTTATATAACGGCGCACTTTATACACAACACTTGTAGGTTAAGCGCACAGGTGATGGCTGTAGTACCAACCTGACGGCCAACCGTAGCACCGCGTGCGCTGATTGGTCAAATCAGAATAGCACGCGTTTCCGCTGCTTCCTGTTACACACTTCCGTCCCTTGTCACGTTCAATTTATTTACCTGTTGCGGTTTCTTTCCTTTCTCCAAATCGCTCATAAACTGACCCTCCCGTATCTCCTTGACCAGCCAGTGGTTAGCGGGCGTGTACGAACGCCTACAGTCGCGTCTATACAACACTAATAGTAAAGTGTGTAACGAGTTGAACAGCTCATTGCCTTGTATGGTTTTCAGATCTGTATAAATCATAAATTTAAAAAAAAAAAAATCGAAATAAAAAAAATCTTTAATCAATTTTGGCCCTGAGAAGGCGCTTATGAACGACAAAAAGCTACCACCGGTTCGGAAAAATAGCCTAGTCGAGAAGAGCCGGCAAGAATCTCGGATCTGGTTTTTTTTTAATGTTTTTTAAAGCATAACTGTAAATACAATAATCGGTTTTAGCGGACGCACAGAGAGGGGTATCATGTCGGACCAGACATCACTATCATTCACGTAATGATCCGCCCTATAATAAATAACCTTTGAATATTAAAACCTGTTTGACATAGTGCTTAAACTTATTGTCAGTTAAATTGGTAAAGTGTTTTTCGAACCATGTTGTAGAACCTGATATTATTTCCTAAAAAGCTTTTATTGGACTTATGAATCCTAAAGCATGTGACGTCTAGTTTGTGATTTCTTCTTGTTTAAAAGTTACGCAGGCCGTTAGCTATATCAAACAGAAGCGACGATGGCTCAGTCGGTAGTGCGGTCGGATTCCGCATCGATGGTTGTAGCTTCAAACCCACCTATTCAATTTGGACGGATTTTAACGGCACTTTTTTTGTTAGATAGCTTAAGTTACTCGGGTACCTTAGGTTACTTTTAATTTTCGAAAATAATTAGGGTTCCGAGCAAAAAAAATAAAACTAATAAAAAATTGAACAAAATTCGATTCAATGCACAGTTTTACGGGCAAGTGGTTGAATTTATGATATATATTTTTGTTTCATCTTATTTAAAAAAATAGGGTTCCGTACAAAAAAAATTAAACGCAGTGAAGGATATAAGAAACACGAGCGCAGCCGCGTGCACACAGCTAGTATTATAATTAAAACTTACCAAATAACTGTCCCATTATTGTTTTATAAACAAACATATTAAGAAACTGTGACATATTGATGAAGTCGTTCAATTTGAAAGGCATTTGTTTCTCATACATTTCCATGTCGTCTAATATTCTGAAACGAGGAGAGAAAACATGTGACTAATAATAGGAAACAACATCGAAATAACATATTATTTGAGCGACTGAAGGAATGGCGGTTCAGTGAAATATAATCATATACAATGTAGACGGACGTAGATTCCAATCCAAGTATATAGTTTAAATATCTATCGCCATACAGTATCATTTAAGATCCAGTATCATTTCCGAACTTAGATTAAGGCAGGGGTCGGCAACCTGCGGCTCGCAAGTCACATGCGGCTCTTTAGTTCCAAACGCAAATATTATTTATTTTATTTAAAGAAAAAAAACATTTAAATATCGTTCAGAATCGATTAACGAGGATTAGGCACTACTTATATATGATTTTTTTTTTTTTATCAAAAAAACTTTATTTATGCAAGTACTATTATTTTATTGTTGTCAAGAAAATTTTTGTGGCTCTTTAAAAAGTTTTAACAATTTTGTAAATTGTAATTTTAAAATTTTCCAACTCAAAAGGTTGCCGACCCCTGGACTAGGGGGACGAGTTTTTGGCGAGATCTTTATCCGTCATGTGGCAGTTATTTTCTTTAATTCATTACATTTGTGTATTTGTATCATGATGTTAACTTGGTGGTGTTTTGTGATATAGTTTGGTTATTGTGTTCAAGTTGAGTTTATTATAGAAAATAACGCGTAACATTTATTCTGAGGTGCCGTCAAAGCTCCATGGAAAGTTCGAGTAGAACAGGCCACTGTTTTGCTGGAGCTTGGTAACGGTGATACAAGATTGAAAAAAACATGTTACCCACATGACACTGGCACAAATTGTGTGTACACGATTGTCATTAACTAAGAAGAAGACTAAAGGGACGTTCCAGTATTACGTAAGCAAAAAATTTACACATTGACGTTGTCATCAAAAGTAAACATAGTTACCCCCTCCCCCATGATTCGGTAAGCGCTAGTATGCTGACTGACACTGGTGACAGAAGTGAAAACTCGAAACTTTGGAAAAACTTTAATGTTTAAATGAGTAATAATTTTTTTAATTTGTTGATTGAAATTATTAACATAATCTAACATTTAACCTTAGTCTAATTACATCATCTACTGGCGCTTTGAGCAAAAATTATGTACATCTGCATCCAAATTTTATTTATTATCGAATCATAGTTGACATACCGTAGCATGTTGACGGCTGACGCCATAGAATTGGTATCACGAATCTATAAGTTTATTCCCTACCGAGAATCGCTCAACGCGGTTAAAGAAGAATTCACTTAAAAAATGAAAAGAAAATAAACAAATATTTCTTACGTAATAGCTGGTCGGGCCCCACCACTCTTTGTGTCATCAAAAATAAACAAAGCGAAAAGGGGGTGGTCCCTCCTCTCCCCATCCCATATTGACTCCTACGTTATACATGGACGGACCTTAATCCGATACCTCGGTGACAAGGTTTAAAATTGTGGTCATCCGCTAACTTTTTTTTCACGACTAAAGTGGCAAACAGGTATACGACCCGCCTGATGGTAAAAGGTCACCGTAGCCTGCAACACCAAAGTTGCCACGTGCGCGTTGCCATCTCTTTACAAAAAACTTTCTCACTCCCCTTTTGAAGAACCCCCATAATGTATTCTGGGAGAAACACGGCCGCTGGGAGCTCATTCCACACACAACTCCCTGCCGATGGCGACACGTACGATGGTAGAAACTAAGTGTCGCCATTATGGCGAACAATTGGCGAAACACGAGCCATTATACAAACGGTAGTACACTCATAAGGAGGCAAATTTCCCTCATTAGACTCAAAGAGAGATTGTGCGATTGGGACCGCTATTTTTTTTTAAACCAGCTGCTCATCGCGGTTTTACCCGCGTAGTTCCCGTTCCCGTAGGATTTTCAGAATAAAAACTATCCTCTGTCACTCCATGGATTTCAAATTAACTCCAGGCCAAATTTCATCCAAATCGGTCCAGTAGTTTTTCCTCTTTATAATGTTACATAACGTAAAATAACACTTATGAGCTTACTCATGCCTTTTATCCCCAAAGAGTTAGGCACAGATGAAATAGCGAACTACACCCCACCCACATTTCGCGGAGTTTAGTTCCGTCCCAGATGTGACAGGGGGCGGCGAACCTGTCGCCATATCGGGCACAAATTCCAGACTCTGGAATGATACTGAGTAGAAAAACGCAATAATCACTTGACCAGACCCGGGGGGGATCAAACCCGAAACCTCAGAACGACAGTCGTACCGTAATACAACTGCGCCACCGAAGCAGTGAATATTAGTACAGATAAATGAATATACTTACGTAACGTAATGTGTCATGCAATCAGCGAACAAGATCAACATCTGAAACTCAGGAGCTGACGTTTTAGTATGAATCGCTATGAGATCGAGGATCGATTTCAATCCGCAGTTCGGTCCCAACGTGCAAAGGAATTGCCATAACGAGTACAACATATTCTCCTGATTGCTTAAACCTTTTAACAAAATAACGAATTTGTACTAATAAATAAAATTGAAGTGTCTGTTTGTAATGTCAACAAAAAAAAACATTTCAATTTTTTGTTCGTCTATTCGTCTAATCTTTGGAACGGCTGAAGCGATTTTCAAGGGACGTTTTATTGGTAGATAGCTAAAGTTACTTCGCGTAAGTTACGGTACTTTTATTATTTGGAAAAACAATTAGGGTTTCTTGTAATTTTTTTTTTTTAAATAAATACTCATGTAATTGTGAACAAAATACAATTCAATGGACAGCATCATCAAAACATTACTTGATTTTTATAAAAGTATATTACGCAGTGAAGAATATATGAAACGCGGGCAGAGCTAGTATTATTATAAAACATTACTTTTGAATAGTTTACATATCGCGATTTGGAAAACTTTGATGTATTTTTGAGTATATAACGAGAATGGACCGACCGTAGTATACACGTTTATTGTTGCCAAGAATGTTCTCGAAATCAAAACAATAGGCAACTAAACAGCTCATAATGTTACTCACCCGTTAAAATATCAAGTTTAACTTGCGTCATGGTTTGTAAAGCTATATGGTACATGGAACATATCAGTGCCACTCTAGTACAGTCCGGGGAGCCGAGTTTCCTAAAGTTTTTGCTCGAGTTGGACCTACAAGCAAATTATCATGTTTCTTTACGAATATCATAGAGTTAGTCCACAATTATCCATTCAGCCGAAAGACGTCCACTGCTGGACATAGGTCTCTCCCAAAGATCTCCACGGCAACCGTTCTTACCCCACCCGTATCCAGCGGATTCTCAAACCTTCACCAGGTTATCGGTCTACCTTGTGGAGGGCGCACACCCACGCTACGTCTTCTGGTGCGAGGTACCCATTCGAGAACCTGTTGGCTCCATCGGGCATCGGTTTTGCGAGCGATGTGCCCAGCCCACTGCCATTTAAGTTTAGCAATTCTTTGGGTAATGTCGGTTACTTTAGTTCTTCTGCGGATCTCCTCATTACTGATTCGATCACGCAGTGAAACTCCAAGCATGAACTTTTCCATTGTCCTTTGAGCAACTTTGAGCTTTTTTATTAGGCCCATTGTGAGCGAGCACGTTTCAGTGCCGTATATCATCATTGGCAACACACACTGGTCGAAGACTTTAGTCTTGAGACACTGTCGTATTTAAATATAAATTAAATATAATAAAAAGAATCAAAGAATTATTTTTAAAAAATTTGGTCTACTCTATGCCCTTAGTTATATATTCTACATACACTCGACTGGCATTTCTATAATATCCTTTCAACTGAAATCAAAACAAATACATATACGAAAACATATACCTATTTGTCCTAGCCTCTATAGCTCTTCTTATAAAAGCAGCCGGATTATTGCTCTGCACCGGTGTTGATGGCTGTGAAGGTCCAGCACCTTCCTCTGAAGATATACCACCTTCGACTATCTCTTTGAGCGGTTCTGCTAGAATCTTGTTCAATAGTGGAGCACCCCATAGCAATGACAGTTGAATCCTCAAATTCCCCATAGCGGGAGGCAGGTAACTGTCAAACCCTTGCGAGAACCAACCCAGTACCGGATGCCAGTTGCTTAAATTACTTTTTTTACAGACCACATACTGCTGGCATGAGTCTAGGAAACGAGTGACAACGTGCTGAAATTAAAAAGGTTACATACATTTGTTGAAAATACATTATCTATAGTTGTGGAGTTTTTTTTTTAATGTACTTTCTTATGGGAGTGTAAACCGCTTTCTAACGTAACGCGTCACGGCGCCAGTATGCCTGACCTCTCTCTCTCTTACGCATACGGTAAATAGACTCCTTCTCTCTCACTGTAACCCACAGCCCTAGCTGTATTTCGGACAGGCGCTTCCCTCTCTCTCTCTACTCAGTACTTAGTGTGCGATAGACATATACTGTTGATTAAATAATGATACAAATAATGTACATACACCAAATTCTAATGTACATATTCAAGAATTGCAACTAATAATAAAATATATTTTATAATCAATAAAAGATTTTATTAATAAATAACCTTTTCTTACATTATCATATTACTATACATAAAATTTAAGTAATAACCTAAGCTTTTCTGAAGTTAAACAATTTTAATATTAAATAGTTCAACTTAGATTAGTTTAAGTTATCACTTCTGTACTGTACTTCTTTTCACTGTACATCTCGACGCTTGGCCTCAATAACACCTAATGGTAAGTGAGGATGAGGTCGACGATGGTACGCAATCGCTCAGCAAAAGCTGATTCACTCTCCTTTTGAAGACCCCTATAAGTTCTTGGTGGCATGTTGGTAGCCCTTGTAGCATTACATACTAACTAGCAATATTTGTTCCTATATTATGTCATTTTAATAGCATCTTACGTAATATAAATTAGTTATTATGCACCAGAAAAATGTATTGGAAATAATAATGATACAAAGTAAGAGTTGTGAGATTAGATGGAAATTTGTAAAAAAGAGAAAAAGAGCGTCCAATGAAAATTGTTTTTATTAACACTACTCGGCTGCATGGTATTGCTATTATGTTAGTATGTGTTATTAACACTACTAGTGACCTTTCTCTTTTCCTTATAAAGAAATAAATAGAATAAAAAACATCTCTATGATCATAAATCGGTAAGTATAAAACGGGTATATTTTTCCCCTAATCAAGATCTACCGACTTTCTTTCTTGTTTTTCACTGTATAGGCACAGTGCTTTGGCCACAATTTCACCTGATGTTAAGTGACGATGTGGTCCAGGGTGGTAAACACACTAAGCCTAGAGGTACTGGTTCTCAAGTGACACCTATTGGTATTTATCGAAAGGTTTTCAAACTTAAGGGTGGTAGCTAACCAGTTTTATTGTTATGAATTAAAAAAAACTGAAAGCAATTTTTTTCCTGAAATTTCAACCACTAAGCGATCACGAGAATACATAAAACATAAAGTCAATCATATTGAAAATAATGAAACTCACCACAAAACTAGGGTAGAAAGTCTCGTTCATAGCGTGATCCCTTTCAAGGTGCGCCATTTGTATAAGGTTACCGAGAACGCACAGTGCGTAGTTTCCCTCAAGAGTGTTGAACACAATACGCATGTTCTGATCTGTGCTCAGGAATTCCAGGCACTTGTCGAACATCGAGTACGTGCGGAACGCCGATATTGACTGAGATCGAATGAACAACTTATTTAGAGATGTTGAATTCATAAAACAATTAAAAAGTATATAGACAAGCCCTAAATCACCCATACATAATGAGATTTTTATTACTGTATAGCTTTTTTTTTCATTAGTCCCCTTACATCTCAGACATAATCGGAGTTTTGTTTACTTTGTGGCTTTCCCCTATTTTTTTGTGCCTTTATTCTTTTCATCTTACTTCTATTTACAATCTTATTCTATTTCTTATCTATTTGTTCCTATTGCATTGTGGTTATATCGAATCTTTATCTTTACTTAAATCCTATTTCTAATATACAATCCATATTTTATTTTTTATCTCTTGTTCTATTACATTTTGTTTTGTCGGATCTGTAATTATTCATAATAATTCTTATCATAGTTTTTATATACATATTTCTAATTTTACATTTTAATCAAATTTTTTGTTCAGTCTATTTTGTTTAGATTGTATAGGTTCAGTTTTTTGACCACAATCTCACCTGATGTTAAGTGTCAATGTCGTCCCCAAGCTTAGATGAACACACTAACGGGTGCGCGGCGAGCGGCTTTCGAAATTTAGGTATGTATTCAGACAGGTATTATTAAAAAACCCTACCTTAAGTGGTTACCTCACAACACAATGTTAATGAGTGCGAACACATGTCCATCAATGCTGAATACTACCATATAACCACTGGATCATCGCTTCAAAACTATCTATCAAAAAAAAAGATGCTAGGGTCTTTAAGTACTTTCGGGTCATCAAGAAGTATTGTTTATTTATTTTTTATTACTAACATTTACAAAATTACACATTTAAATAACATGTTGGTATTGTAATAAAAGGCCCTTGGAATTACTAATGACCAGTCAATGCATTTTTATGCAACTATATTGTACAAAGTACATATATGTTTAATGTTAGAAATATAACCAAAGGTAAATGGAAGTAATAAATTCAGAACTATAATGCTTATAGTAAATTTATCTCAAATGTATCATAATTAACCAAAATTAACTACTATTTTAATAATTTCCATTTTTTATCTTCTACACACTTGGAACTTTATCGAAACCTTGTCATACTACTATTTCTCTCCTGTTTCCACTCTCCAATTAATTTAATGTCATTCTAAAAGTTGTTACATATTCTATGAATGTTTATATCGTCAAACATTCAGTCACTGCAAATATTTTCTTAAATAATAAATTAACTTATATCTTCCTTACTAGCTTCTTTTCCGTTTATATTATTTACTTTATCCTTATTTACTTTACTCTATTATAAAATAAAATAATGATCTTGTAAATGTTTCCTTATGATTGCCGATTTAATTAGTAGGATTGATTTAATTTTACGCTAATATAATCTAGCCTATAGAATTTTAATCTTAAAAGTATGATGAGGTACGGAAAAATAAATCTAATACAAAGCAATACTAACCTCTGGTGATATATACTGCATATGATAAATAAGTGTAGGCACTGACATTATCTGTATGAGGTACATAGTGAGTAGTTTCTCAGAGAACTGTGAAGAGATTAGCGGCCGCATAGACAGAGTCACCAGCGCTGTCAGATATATGTTCTTGAGGAATACCTTCTCCCGACAAAGACCACGAAGTAGGAGTGACTGAAATATAATAATTTAACTTTGAAATATGAAGTCTTATTCAAATAACTTATACAATGGCTAACTGTGTAACTGGGGTGTACTAAAAACTTGACCAGATAATTTATCTGTGATTTTTAAAAATAACCATGTAGATTGGTTCAGTGTATCTGGAGTTATAAATCAACAGATAGACATTGGCCTTTTTATAATGTTAGAATAAATATTATTTGAACATCTATTAGACCAAACATTTTAATTTTTCATATTTGAGTACATATCATTCCACACATTTTTTTTAACTTAAAATATTAAATTGGATATAATTTGGAAACTAGCTTTTTAAAAGCCACAACTAGAAGTCATCATCATCATTTCCCCCGCCCTAATCCCATTTTTATTTGGGGTTGGTGCAACATGTCTTTCTCTTCCATTCATATCTATTTGAGATTAAACGTTCACTCACTCTCATTCTAAGAATATCAACTTTCACACAGTCCATCTATATTTTCTTCAGAACTAGAAGTCTATTCTGAAATAACGCAGTCATAGAATTTCTATGTTTGAACATGTTAATTACAAAAACTGTTAGCTGAATGAAAAAAAAGTATATGTCTTTAGTTTACTTAGAAAGGTATATGTATTTTATGCAGGAGATGAGGAGAATAGGTATATTCAAAAACATTATCTAATCAGGCAAACTATAGCAAAATATGCTAAGTAATTAATAACAAAGACAGAATGAAACAGGCATATATAATCCAAATTAAATGTCCATGCAACCAAGTTTATTCATAATGTACATAATATACTGTAGTTACAAAAGTTATAAGAAGCCCCTAAAGTTACAATAATTACACAATAACAGTGAAAAATATTTTTTTGTTGGGCACATAAAAAACATCAAAACCAAGCACACAGCAGTTTATGAAAACTCAAAAATTTTAACTTACTTTCAATGTCAAATAGTATCCTCTATGGAAAAGAGACCCCATTATATTGGCACAAAGTTGTATCATGCCACCTCTCAGCTTTTCAAAGTTTTTCATTCTAGTCAGTGCCCATGTATTTATTGCAGTAAAAGCAAGAAGAGTATGTAAATGAATAAGAATTCTCTGCAAATCTGTAGGAGACTCTGGTTTCAATTCCTCTAAATATAGACAGCATTTATATAAAATCTCCTTAATGTGAACTATCCATCTGAGGCTGAAAAAAAATCATAACTCTTTTCATTGTTGTTATTATAATGCTTATAATAAAACCTTATTATATACATTTATTGTAATTACTGAATTATACCTGTATTCTTTATTTAAGAAAACACCCACATATGAAAGTTTAACAGACTCTGAGTGCAAACTCTGAACTATATATTTACATAGTATTTCAAATCTTCTCTTATCTCTTTGCTGTTGGAAAACCAATAATAATCTACAAGCAACCCTGTAAATATCTAAAGCTGGGATTAGCTCCAATGGTGGTGGATGTTCATCCTGAGAACCAGATGTTGTAGTTTCAGGAAGAGTTTGGTCAAATTCATCCCTGAAAGTAATAAAGTATTCAATTGACTTTCACAAAGTTCTATCTGCTAACATTTTGGTCAAAAAAATAATTGAACTCATTTGTATTAAGACAATAAGTTTCTAAACTAATAAGAAATATGAAATCACTATTTAATGATTATCAACAAAGTATGAAAAAGTTCTCGAGTGATGCAGCCGGAACACACCTATTGGTATGTGGCAATAGGTTTTCAAACTTTAGGGTGGTAGCTACCCAGGCGGGCATCATTAGTAAATGCCTTACCACCATGCTATGGTTTCCTCACAATGTTTTCTTTCATCAAAAGCTCAGGCCGATTTTTAGAGTCGGATAGGTGGGGATCGAACCTGCTATGCTAACATCGCTTCAAACTTGTATTATAGGGTCCTGATTTTGCTGACATATTGCCTGACTTTGGTGATGTTTTATGTACTATAGTTTTTTTTGCTGTGAAGTGAAGTGAATAGAAAATAATGACACAAAGCATTTATCCTGAGGTGCTGTGAGAATCCATGAAATATCCTAGAGAGATTATGATTGTCTCGCTAGGAAGTTGATACAAGTTTGATCTTCAGAATAAGCAGTATGGACAAAATCGCCTCCTAGCCAGTCCCTTCGGACGAATATTTCTACTACTACTAAACCTTTTGAGGTTAGGTTAATTTCCACATAAATAAAATATTCATTATATAGTGAAACTATCTTAGGAAAAAAATAGTACTCTATAATTTCTATATGACGATGTAAAACATTTTCAGCACTAAACAGCTTGGAATTTTTTACAATGAATGTTAATAACTATGAAAAAAGGTTTTTAAATTATTGGATTAGCATCTATGCAACAGTATAAATGTCTATCATGCCTCCTACTATTTATAAAAATAAATGCATATTCTAACATACTAAAAAGATACACCTATAAATGATTAGAAAATATGAGAAGTAAATATTATCTTCAAACTACAACAAGAAATGAAATAATACTTACAATATTAACTTAATTAATCTTTTTCTCGCTAACCATCCTTTTACGAAGGCTTGGATTTTGGTAGCAGAATGCTGACGCTTCTCTTTCCTGTGCTCTTTCTTCTCGAGCAGCTTTGGTCAGCTCTAAAAAGTCGTCTTTGCTTTTTCTATATTTAGGAAACATTTTTGAAATTACTTCTGTAGTGAACACAAATTGATACTTATCGCTTTGTTTTCCTTAGCTGTCAGAAAGTACAGAGTTACATTTTATATTTATTTTGGAGACCGTACAATCGAAATTATGATCCACGAACACTGTATTTGCCAACTCATTATACTAAGCCATGGTTGCCGATTTGATGGCGTCCTGTAATCTAATTTCGATTAATTTTATTGAACTTTGAAGCACTTTCACAAACGAATTATTTTGACATCTTTTTTTATAATTTATTACAGTATTGCATACAAGTTCTTTAGAATCAACCACAGAATAATATTAATCCTAAGGGATCAACTTTGTATTATTATTCTTCAGTGGTCCAAAAAAATGGCGGCCTTTTATTAAAGCGTTTTAAGTTGTAAAATTTGCTTCCTGGCATTATTTATAATAGACTTTACTTATGCACATTTAGCAAATTATACGACGCTACAACGCGGCTAAAATCACATAGATACTTAATATATAGTTAATTTACACGTAAATGAATTACAAGTAAGAACTACTATATGAGAGATTGAAATTTCATCCAAAAACTTAAATTAAGTCTCAACTTTAAATTAGGATATTTCTATAATGTTTGTTGAATAAGATTTTAAATTAAGAATTTCACATGTAGGTGGATAATAATATTATAATCTATTTATTTTGCGTTAAAATAGCAACATTTTAAAAGTATATAGGTTTTCATTTTTAACTAACTTCAAAAAGGAGAAGGATATCAAACCGTCTGTTTTTTTGTTGTATGTTTGTTACTTGATTTGTCCGTCAAATGTGAACAGATTCCAAAAAATCTTAATCAACGGAATACACTCCCGAGGTAGTTCCATTTCTGCCAAATCAGGATCTGATCAGTAAAACTGAGAGAATTCGAGAAAAACCTTCGAATATTATATACACTTTACGTGTTTCCCATTTGTTATACCAAACCTATTAAGTAGTTATTACAGCTATACCTAAAAGTATATTCTTAAACTAAAAAGTAGAAAAAAAGTACAAAACTTTTTAAATTAAAAAACAAAACCGACTTCAAGAGAATAAGCAAAAAAATGCACTAAAACGTAAATAAATAATTACTATTTAAATCAACTTCTGTTTACTTCAATATATACTTTGTTTTAATATCATTATTAAATTTTGGAATCGATTCCAGCTAGAATTAACCAATGTGCTCATTTAGAAATGGAAGTAACTCCCTAAACTTTATCACTATTACATAAAAGATAAATAAAGAGCTAGGGTGATTTTAAAGAAAAATTAATCAAAATTGGATACAATTAGCGTCGCACATTTACGCACACCACTTTGTTATTTATAAGCTGGCACCGATTTCAAAATTAATAATAATATTAAAACAAAGAATATATCAAAGTAAACAGAATCAGATTAAAGTAGTAATTATTTATTTACTTTTTAATGCGTTTTATTGCTTATTCTTTTAAAGTCGGTTTTGTTTTTAATTTTTTTTTAAATATAAAATCTTTTTTTTATTTAACCGACTTCAAATAGGATACTATAAAGTAAAAAATAAATTTAGTTACCACAAAGTAATAGGTAACTTGATTTCGTTAATCAGAAATTATTAAATATTTGTATATTAGACAATACACTCAATACCTCCGTAGTTATTAGCCCGTGCTAATTTGGATGAAATTTAGTATGAAGATAGTTTGAAATCCAGGGAGTGACATAGAATTTATTCCGAAAATCCTACGGGAACGGGAACTACGCGGGTAAAATCGCGGAGAGATTGAATCTATTTTACTTCATTCTCTTATTATTTATTTTATGTTATTACAATATATTTTTCGAGAATTATGCATTTTATCCTTTAAAATGACTCCACAAAATATTTATTATAAATATATTAAGAGATCATAAATATATAGCGTAAGTAGTTTTCGCTTTATTTTATATTTATTGTATCTTTGTCAGCAAAGACACGTTGAATTTTGAATATGCTATGTGATGTTTACAAAAGTGATTCATTAATATAAAAATTTCTTTACAAAAGCCTGCTAAATTTAAATCAGTTAGTATTATTGTTCTAACTTAGGAAAATAATACAAAATAATGTACGTTATAAAACCTTAAAATTTCCTTGTACAATCGCTTCGCACCAAGAAAGCAATGAATCAATTTGTGTGTAGATTTCAGATGTATACATTTTAGATACAATTCTGTATCTAAAGAAGGATTTGGGCTATATATTATTCTTTTTAATAAGATTATCCAAATATGAGTAGATCGTTTTACACGAACGAAATTGCGGGTGCCATCTTACATAAAATATGCTTACTGTTGATGATGTAACAAGTAGTACCTAAACAATAGATGGCGATCAAGCAAACCTTGACTTCATGATTTTGTTTCTTGGAATAAAACCTCTTTGAATATTTATTCCTATACAAATGTATGGATACCTTCGTCTTTTTAAATAAATGTCTTAATTTTATTATTTATCTCTGATTTCAAACTTTTAGTTAAATAATTCTGCCAGTGTCATTTGAAAAATAATATTTTTTAAATCTTGTATTAGTATTTAATGCTTCAATAATCTAGCAATCTTGCCAGAACTTTCCGCGTAGTAATTTACAAAACGCTTCATTTATGCGTAATAACTAAAGTATACTACGCAAAACGTCACCACAATTACATAATAAACAGTTAACATTTAAATAAACAATAGTCATTCAATTAAGAATAAGAACTACATGGCAGGCTAAGAAACCCGCCACAATCTCCATAATGAAAACGCCGAAATGTTTGCCGAAGTAGCTAAGTTTAAATTAATGATGAGCAACAAAAAATTGAAATTTATGTAGGAACAATTACAGTGTCCTTTTTAACTAATTTATATATTCATTGTTTGTACCTATGTAGTCAATAAATCTTGTTTGTATAGGTAATTCTGTATTTTATATTCACACGCGACTCGAGGAACTCTGTCCACAGTCGAGGTTTTGTCAATTTTCACACGTTACTTATTCAGCTATAAATGTTTGGTTCTCACGCTTTGTACAGGACCAATAATATGATTTTAAACTAAAAACGATTTCGATTTGCAAACGATTCCTGTATATCTACCTAAATTAAAAAATATAGTTCTGTTTTACAATTGATTACCTACTATCAAGCTAATTTTCCATGAATAGCTTCAATTTGATGAAACGCCCAACTTTTTATCTTACAAAAATTTCTTGATCATGGTAGCTATCAGAAGAAAAGAGATAAAATACGATTCTGAAAAATTTATTACTAAGTTTTTTGTTTTTTAAATCTTAAGATAATATTAAATTGAATAAGTAATTTTATTGTAAATTTCAAAACTTAGTAAAAAATATGTCAAATCAATAACTCATGACGTACAACATAGCGCGCGTTGGTTAAATTTAGCCATTTGTATGTTTGTATGTCTGGATTAAAATAAAATAATGAAATAAAATAGACTATCTATTTTAATTTAATAATGTGTATGGAAAGATTATGATTTTCGGCAACTGTTAGGTTTTGAACATCCCGCGGCGGTGGGGCCGGTTTGCGGCGGTGGGGCCGGACCTCTCGCTGCCGACCGTCGTCAGCGCTATGGTCGGCAGCGAGGAGGTCTGGGGAGTGGTTGCCTCCTTCTGCGAACAAGTTATGTTGCAGAAGGAGGCAGCCGAGAGGGCCCGTGAAGAGGATCCTGGGGCGGATCCTCGGAGGCGCAAGAGGCCCAGGGGGCGGTGGGCACGCTACGTGCGGAGCTTCCTCCGCATGTAGGCGTGCCCGGGGGGGGGGCAGCGTTGTTGGCGTATGCCGTGGATGGTTGGTGGCGTGTGCCGTGGGAGTGTTGGTGGCGTATGCCGTAGGGGGTTTTGTGTGTGTGTGGGGGGGCTTGTGCCGTTCTTCTGTGTCTTTTTCTTCGTTCTTTTTCTTCTTTCATTTTCTTCAGGTATCCCTCTCCTTCCTACGTCTTGTCGACTAAGACAAGACGAGTGAAGGAGAGGGACCTATTTCCCTTAAAGCAGGGGCGGGTTTCTTCCCCATTTATCCCTTTGCCCGCCACTGCTTTCTACAACTCTTCCCTTTTCTTCTTACGGGGGGCGGGAACTTATCCCGCTCCCTGGATGTTTGACAATATGTCTTGCCTCTCCTGAGGCGGGCTAAGAGGTGGAGGGGAACTCTTCTCCTCCATCCCCACCGGGCCATTGCACTGACGGGCCGGGTGGGTTCGTTGCAGGGGGCGACGCGGTGCTTGCGAAAGCCACCCCGTGTCGCCCCCATCCCAAATGCAGCGGACGGCCCCGGGGGGTTTTAGTGGGTACTTCCGGGCGACTTTCGCCCGGGTGAGTCCCACACTGGCACGGAGCTCGTCACTCCGTGCCCCCTTATCTATTATATTTGGGGGACTTTGATCCTCCAAATACAATAGATAGGGGTAGTGCGTAAATGCATTTCCCCCCGTCAAAAAAAAAAAAAAAAAGGTTTTGAACATCCCAGGACATCCCACATTTAAACAAGATAAAAGAAGTAGACAAAGTGTCGGGCGCACGCTCCTTCAATAATGTAATTTTAATTACAAAATGTTTTTATATTTGTACATGTTGTTAACTTATAAAATAAATAGTAAAGTTATACATATACTAGCTGGTGTCCGCGGCTCCGCCCGCATTTCATATGTTTTTTAGGTTTGAGTGAAAAAGTGTTTATACCATTTCATTTATACCTAACCTAAAAAACAAATGAAAGAAGAAAAATAAGTTTTTTTTTTTTATTAGCGAAAAAAAATGTACATGAGAGTAAACCGAAGCAAAAATGTGCATAAGAGTAAATTGCAAAAAAAATGAGAAAGGTTCAATGGAAAATTAAATGCCTTTAATTTTGAAGGCGAATTCTGCATCGAATGGTAGTAGTCCCGTCCAGATATTTTTAGTAGTTTTGTGATGATAGTGCGTCAAAGTACCCCATTTTTCTTAATTAAACTTAAAATAAAACGAGACGAAATCTGTACATTGAAGATATTTAAGAAAAAATGCTATGCGGGGCTTCAAAATCGACTACAGAACATATTTCAATCGTTTTAAAATTTATTGTCTGTCTATTTGTTTATTAATTTGTTCGCTAATCATGCAAAAACTACTGAAGTGAATTCGATGATAGTTGGTAATAATATATATTGCATCCAGGCCGAGAATATAGGCAAAATGCAAATTGTCTGAATTCCACGCTTATAAAGCGACGGGCATATCTAGTATTTATAAAGATGTATTTTATTAACAATATATGAACGTCATTCTAATATCTACACACATAAATATCTTTCATTAAGTTAAAACCATTAAAAGTAGACTTTATATAATGATTAAATAACAAATAGATTCATTTTCCCAGAATACGAAAAAAAAATAGATAAGATAATTATAATATTTACGTGGTAAGTTAACAAAAACAATAGCCTTCATCATTCATCAGCCAATCATTGATTAAAAAGGTAACAACATGTCCATCGGTGACTTGTTTTTGAAACAGTAGGGTACGAATATTAATCAATTAAAATTCCTCGTAAGTCATTAGCTGAATATTGCATTGTCGAGTTGCAACAACAACTTATTACTTTCCGGTGATTAAGGTGATGTGAGTAAGCGAATACCAAACCATTGTGCACGCGGGCTGATGATAACGTTTTGACCTATTTAGGGTTCGCTTTGTAAATATATCAAAATTTAATTATTTTTTCCAAAATAATATAGTATTCCTAATCATGGGATTTTAAGTGACAATATGGTCCAAAATTCTAAACACGCTAAACGTTAGAGGTACTGGCTTTCAAATGATGCTGTTGGAACACGGTTACAGATGACAGATGTTTTAGCTCGAAGATGGTTGACGGGCATTAGATAATGATTTACACCATAAAGTGGTTTCATAATAATCCCTTTCTTCACAGAATGCTCATACAGGATAGGCAAAGTTAATTCGAACCTCTGTCAATCATCACAGTAGGTATTTGACTACAATTTTAATGAACCATCGCCGTTTCCATATTTGCAATTTTTTTACAATATAAACTAAAGAACAAGCAATTATACCATAACCATAAAGGAAAGTTTAACGAAAGATTTTTCAACTTAAGGGTGGTAGGTAGTTCAATAGGTTCACATTAAAAAATGCCTCAGTAATGCTATTATTTCCTGTCGATGTTTTCTTTCAACCCGAAATCATTTAGCTGGCACCGAACGGCAAATCAAATGAATACATAAATACAATTTTGTTTTGTTGTTATTCTCCTTTTGTTATTTTAACTAATTTAAATTCTTTTAAATAGTACTTTTTAAATAATAAAAAAAAAGTACGGAACTTTACACCCGCTGACATTCACCACATACCAAGCTTTATTTTAACCCTAATGATAACGTGTGACAATGGTCGCTTACGCATTTCCAGTGATAACCGGCGGCGATAAATTATTGCTCATCGAAAGACACGTAGGTAAAAAATGATTTTTGTTTTGTTCAAAGCGATATTATCCAAATTTCATTGATTTCGATACTCAATAACATTATTGTAAAAGTTAGCTAACATTGTATTACTAAGTTTTTTTACACTGTATAGGCTCAGTGCTTTGACCAAAATCTCACCTGTTGTTAAATTACGATGTGATCCAGGATGATAAACACACTGAGCCTGGATACTGGTTCTCAAGTGATGCTGCCGGAACATACCTATTAGCTACCCAGAGGGGCATTAAAAAAAATGCCCTACCACCCTTCTATGCTTTCCTCACGATGTTTTCCTTCACCGAAAGCTCAAGCTGATTTTAGAGTTGGGTAGGTTGGCTCGAATCTGCGTCCATTGATTCGAAATTCGACCGCACTATCAACTGCGCCATCATCGCTTTAAGTTGTTACACAATTCTTCTTCAATTTTACAATTATATTTTGGAATTGATAGAATTTGTCCTAACTACCCCCTTACTAACTACCGCTCTGTCATTAAATACCTACTTAGAAGTGTCTTCGAACATAATCACTAAGAGCCAGTCATTCTTAAGACATTACATCTTATACTACATTTGAGTAAATGGCGACTTAATACCAAAGGAGAAAGTGTTCAATCGTTAAAACGCAGAAACACATCCAAATCTGCACATAGTTGAGGCCGTAACGTACTCTACCCATCCATTAGCTCTGAAACCGCTTCTGAGGCCGAGAAACGTCCTCACCGACCCCAATGATGAAATCACCGCCGCAAATAGGATCTTTCCCCATCAACCGAGGAAATATGTGTGCCAGCGCCCACGCCCGCAATACAGCCGTTTCCGCCGTCGGTGACAAGCGGCTAATTTTGCTGCCGCATATACTCCGAGTCCCCTTCTGGCGGCGACTCAAGACGTGTCTCTTTCCCCATTTGGGGAGGCTTTTGACGTCCCTACCAGCGCGATACGGTGACAATGCCCATGCTATGAGCATCACCTGCACAATACTGCACACATACCCCTGCGCACCAAACACAGGTACATAGGTCCTGTCAGGAACATTTTTATTATTATTATTATTATTAAATAAATAAAAAATGTAGGGACAAATTAGCTAGGATTAAAATTTTTGCGGGAATTTTTACTCTTAGGTAACGGCGAAGCCGAGGTTCCAACCCTTGAGCTATTTACCTTTTGCGGCTGAGTGCCTTCAGAACTCGCCAACAAAGTTCGGCGAAGCTGTAAAGACCCTTTCTGGTTAACAGCATTAGATAGGTTACAAAAAAAAAGTTCAATCGTTAAGCCTATTCATATCCATATATACTATAACAGGCAACGTCTCTCTATCCGTATGTTCATTAGTCTATAGTTCGTGAACAACTCAACCGATTTACATGATTCTTGTTTGTATTATAGATTTATTCTCTACACAGGTTTTAATGTACATTTTGTTACTAATGTAACCTAGAATATTATCTAAACCTGAATTACTAAAATACCTAATGGTAGTATGCATTAATAAATTTACGGCGATAAATATTAACGAAGTTGACATGAAAGATATGATAGTAATAAAGAAATGTAGTGCAGTGATCGATCATAAGAAATATAAGCTCTTACATAAATCAGCGATAATATGCGTAGCGATTCACATAATCTGAATTCATAATACCGCGATCTTTTTGTGATTGAGTAACCATCTATTCATCTATTATATACTAATAAACAAAATTGATGTGCCTGTTTGTAATGTCAAAACTATTTTTTTTTACTAAATAGATATAAATGTGTTTACAATACCTATACAGAAATATAATTTTTAAAATTTTTGTATATCTGTCTGTCTGTCTCCTTGTCTGTTTGTAATGGGTAAATGATTGTGACGGGACTTTTACTTTTGGTAGATAGCTGAAGTTACTCCGGGTAACTTAAGGTATATTTAAATTTCTAAAATAATTAGGATTCCACGTAAATCTCATTCAATGCATAGTATTAAGGGCAAGTACTATAATTTATGAGAAATATTTATACTTTAACTTAGTTCTAAAATTTTTTTTTGGCAAATAATTAGTGTTCCTTATAAAAAAATTCAAACACAGCGAAGAATATATGAAACGCTGGCGCTACCGCAGGCACACAGCTAGTTTAAAATATTTAGAATGAAATTTCTCAATAGATATACGATTATATGATCTTCAGTTGGTTTTTATGAGGAAATTTATATTTATGTTTTAAAAAAATTAAAAAAGTGAAGTTGTTTTAAAATCTACAATTTATTTTGATATAGTAGTATTAAAATAAGCACGATATCCGAAGAACACTTGTTTAATTCGACCTTACCAGGAATAGAACTATTAACTTTCAAGATTTTATTCGGATATTCTAAGTGCAATTCCATATTTTAATATATTCTACAATATACGCTGAACTGCAAAGAAATAGGGTCGGTAGAAAAATCTTCAATACCTTCAAAAGTACCTGACCTTTTTTTTTTTTTTTTGACAGGGGGAAATGCATTTACGCACTCACCCTACCTATTGTACTAGTGAGGCCTAGTGCCCCTCCAATACAATAAGTAGGGGGGCACGGAGTGACGAGCTCCGTGCCAGTGTGGGACTCAAACCCGGGCGAGAAGCGCCCGGGAATACCCACTAAAACCCCCCGGGGCCGTCCGCCGCATTTGAAGTAGGGGCGATACGGGGTTGCCAGGCATGTCGCCGCGTCGCCCCCTGTGGCAAACCGTCAGTGCAATGGCCCAAAAGTACCTGACCTAGCTTTACCTAGCTGTCGCCCCTTAAACGGAAAACAAAAACAGTGGCCCGGTTTTTGGGCCTGCTACTGAGGCGACGCGGAGTGTGCTAGACTAATCCCGTGTCGCCCCTCAGAAAGGCAGTGGGTGATACCGTGGGATTTAGAGAGTATTGCTGGCGCTTCACGCCGGGGGTAAGTCACACATATACTCCTGGCATCTCTAATCCGGGAGTAAAATCCCCCAAGTTGGCAGGGATGCGTAAACGCATTTTCCCCTTTAAAAAAAGGTACCTACTTTTGAAAATATAGAAGATTTTCTAACCGATCCTTTTGCTTTACGGTCCATTGTATTTTTAGCTTGTGAACATAACAATTAAAAATAACAAATTGACGTTATAGTAATAATGTAACCACAGTGTGCAATACTTATAACTTAAGGATATACACTATATTTTAGAGGAATATATTTAAACTCTCAGTTTAAATTATAATAACTCAATGATTTTTAAAAAGAGGAAATAATGGAAAAAATTATAACTACAAATTTCTATTCGAATGTAATGATTTTATAATCAAATCAAGGTAAAGTGTGTACCTATATGTATACCTAAGTAGGTATACAACTTGAATACAATAATCTGGTTTTAATTTTACATAATATATGCCTACAATTAGCTATAGATATACGCTATATTGAGTAATATATAGATACATTTAAAATATATATTTTAAAATTGGTGTTAAACATTTATCTATCTGAACAATCACAATCATTAATTCGTTAAAACTGGATTCATATGAAATTTAAAATGTTCAAAAAACTGTTTGATATCTCCTAACCACGTATAAAGAAGTCGATAAAATTAGTAATTTCCGAAACTCGTTCTAACGTCCCCGAACAACCATATTAGTAATGATATGTAAAATTTATATGATATTATCAAATGTATTTATACATATATCGTGATACATTTTAACTGTTCGAGCTATTTTAACTACGGATAACAACATAATAATTTTAAGAGACTTTTTAAATCAATGTATTTGTTACTTAGAAACAAGAACTTTATCTTTTAAGTTTATAATATCGATTCTGCTATTCTTACGTAGGTTTGTAAATAGCTTTCTTTCTATATCTATTAGATATATAATTCGTCTAATACCAATATCACATTCTTCAATGATAAACATTAAAAATTGCATGCTATATGATGGTAAAGAGTCGTCTTCCTTCGAATGAACAATAAATAGGTGTTTATCGATTCCTGCGCCTACGCATCCGATTCGGTTGTCAAGTGAACAATCGGGCTCGTCAAAACGAAGGCGGACGGAAAGCTCAAGGAAAGTGCACGAAGCCGCTCCGATACCTGTACAAGATGTAAGGCTTCGTCGCTTATCACCATTAGTCGGTAATCCACCAATGAAAATTCAGATTCCACCTGTGGGCGTGGCCATGCGCATGCGCCGCCTGTGTATCCAATTCCGTTCAGTGTAAACGCAGCTGTCGCTCTGTCGTCACGTAGAATCGACCAAACTTTTTGTTACGTTTACTTTCAATTATGAACTTTTTGTGAACTTTATCGTACATATACATGCGACTGTGTTAAACGATTTTGAACATTTCTATGTAAAACTCTCTAGTTTTATTATTGAAACTTTGTAAAAAAAATACTATGTTGTGAAGTGACTGAAACTGTGACTGTTTGATTTGATTTGTGTTTATTATTATTTAAGAAGAATACGATGATGATGGATCAGGCACACTTTGGTGAATACTTGTTGAGGCAGCAAATGCTGCACGCTGCTTCTTTAAGCGGATTCCGTAAGTTAATCATCGTTTTAAACCCAATACTTGATTCTAATATTCTCTCACCAGATTTGTATGTTATTTTTATTTTTTTTTACGTAATATATAAGAGATAGAAATTAACATTAGCTATCAACATTACTCTGACAACTCTCGTAGTAGATTATTAATGAAATAAGAAAACTTTCATCCTGTCCTTATAAAAAAACATAGAGTTATAATTGTATTAGACTACTTTGTATTATTTCAATCAGATGTTATTTCATTGTGCTAAATGTTCTAAGTTATTCAAGAAGTCCATGCTATGGGCAATACCGTAAAAATAACAGCAGAGAAAGTAAATTGTAATACCGCACGTTGAAGTCTTTTGAACCCATAATTGAATGAATAATACGTAGCAAATCAAAACAAGTTTATATTATTTCACATCTCAAATAGAGTTATTAATTGCAACAATTCTTCTTTTGAAATATTTTAGCATTTACCAATTTGAGTATTTATACTATCCGCTAAAAAGAAAACACCGCAATGTACTTATTTAAATAATTTTAATTACTAAATGCCTTTATTTAAATCTTTTTCTTGTAAGTAACTATAGAAATCTAATTGTAATTACTCTTTTAATTTACAATGAAAAAATAATGCAACTTCTATTTCTGTATTGTAATGTAATTCAACTTATTCACACATTGATTTCTTTCCACATTCATCGTGTAGATTGTTAATAACTGTGAAGTCCAATTAAATACATAACGTTATTCGTTTTTCCGCAATTATAACATAATATACGAAAGCTTATAACACATATTACAGGTAAAAATAATTGCATAAACACAATATCATATTTGCAATCATAATGTATACACTGATTGTATATTATTTGAATCTGTGTCACATTATTGCAGAGTTATAAATTATATTTAAACTAGCTATGTGCTCGCGGCTGAGCATGTGTTTCATATATTTTTTTCACTGCGTCTTAATTTTTTTATACGGAACCGTAACTTTTTTGTAATATAATAAAGTAAAAATATTTCTCATAAATTCAAACACTTTCCTGTAAAACTGTTTATTGAATCGAATTTTATGAAATTAGTTATGAATTTAATATTTTTCTGAGGAACCCTAATTATTTTCAAAAATTAAAAGTTACTCAAGTTATCCGGAGTAACTTCAGCTATCTACCAAACAAAAAGTCCCGTCAAAATCGGTCCAGCCGTTCCGGAGATTACCCGTTACAAACAGACAGACAGACAAAATTTTAAAAATTGTAATTTTGGTATAGGTATTGGTAAAAAATAAATAATTTTGACATTACAAACAGCCACTTCAATTTTATTTATTAGTATAGATTACACAAGATATAATATATTCTTTTGTGATCTTGGTTTGGAATTTATTATAATTAGTCTATTATAATTAATAATACTATGTGGAGGATTCGATATTGTTTATAATAAAGTGATAATGGTCCAGAGGTAATGGAATATCACTTCGATGTACATAGGACACATTCTACATTCTATGAGAGAAAAAATAATGATAATGAGACCTATACCATGATAATTCATATTATTTTTACATAATATCCTATCTTTACACATGTCTCTATAATGCAACATAATAAAAGTTAAACCTATTTACATATTTTATTACTGGTTATGAAATATATTTATCTATATACTCTTTAATAGGTTATAAATAAGCGTTAATTACTATGACATTAACGATGGTATTTAAAATAATAGATAAATTATCGTATAAAGTATTTGTTAGTATTTATGTGTGAACCACAGACTTGGTTTATGTTACACGAGAATATATTTAACATCGGAACGGATGCACTGGGATGACTTTAATTATGAATATTGATGTCGGTTCTGTTCCAATTTTACCAAGTATAATTCGTTTGATAATCTCTTCTAGTGTTTTCTATAGAATTCTGTTTTAATTCTGTCCGTCACTGATAAGTCTTTATAGCGAGAATAATTTTTATATTTAATCTGGTTTGTTTTCAATTATCAAGTGCAAAATTTTGCTAATGTTAATAAAAAAATTTGCTTTTAGTTTTTTTTTATTGATAGCTTTTTCTATGCAGTGACCTGTATTTTGTCGGTCCGTCAAAAATTATATTTGAATAGCTAATTTTTCTCTTAGCCCCAAGTATCCTCTTTAAAATGAACTATGGTACATTTCAGTAACTATAATAGTTTTCGAAATATTAAAAAAAAATAAGAATGAAATACTTGAAAAATAGCAAAAATTTGAATTCTGCTTAACTTTTGAAAAAAATAGTTTCCTTTGGCTGAACTTCGTTATACAATAAAAAAAGCTTGTGACTAAAATTTGTCCAAATCGAAAGAGGTCGATTCAAACTATTAGTCGATTTGACGTGGAATGACCCCCTAACGTAATTTTTAACGTAATTCGTACTGTCTGAAATTTCTGTGAAGATTTTTTTTATTAAACGGTAGCATGGCGGTAGGGCATTATCTAAAGCCCGTCTGGTTAGTTACCACAATCAAGTTTTAAAAATCTGTCACCAAGCACATAGATATGTGTGCTCTAGCAGAATCACTTAAGAGCCAGTACCACTAAGTTTAGCGTATTTACTATTCTCCAAATGATCAATTAAAATAATGTGAGATCTGTGGTGAGCATTGAGTTTAGACAATTTCAAATATTTAATTTGGATATATAATAAATAATAAATAAATACCACTACATTTGTATATTAATTTTTACATTTCAAAGTTAATTTAATAAATACTTATATACCTACTTATATCTATTCGTTTACAAGTCTAAAGCATAATATTGGAAAGCTGGCGTAAACGCCAGGTTAGTGCTCAAGGGGTTAAGTATGAATTGCACTTAAGTATATTGAAACTAGCAATAATGCATGCCTTGTGGTATAGACTATGCTCAGCGTATGGCTTAAATCACACTTAACATCATGTGAAATTGTAGTCAAACGTTAACGCTCAAGATTGTGACATGGTGCTTTTCAAAAAGGAACTGAAAAAAAAAAAACGCAGTCATGTTGCTGTTATCAATAGGCGACATTAACCATTTTAACCTTTAACCTTTTTAGCATACAGAAATATAGAATATAAATTCTATAACTGTTTCCGTAAAATCTACTGTATCGATTTGAAAGTAGTTGTTAGATTAATACAGCAGTAAACGTGAGGAAAGATTTAGTCTACATATTTTGGAAGTTTAGTATTATTAATGATAAAATACTATTGAAGCCGCGACTTCAATACCGCTATTAGTCTGAGATAAAAGAAAACGACAATTTATAATTTATAAAATGCAATAATTAACATTTACTTACCACTTACTTACGTAACATCGCGTCAATTAAGCACACTGGTTAACATTTTAAAGTTTGCACGGCAGTAGGGCATTTTTTAATAATGCCTGAGTAGCTACCACCCTCAAATTAGAAAACCTGTCAACAAAAACCAATAGGTGTTCCAACAGCATCCTTTGAAACCCAGTACCTCTCGACTTAGTGTGTTTACCATCCTGCACTACATATTCACTTAACGTCTTATGAGATTGTAGGCAAAGCGCTGAATTTATATAGGCAAAGCTACCTCAGTATACGCGACTGCGCTCGCGTTTCATATATTCTTCGCTGCGTTTTAATTTTTTTTGTATAGAACCCTAATTATTTTCCTTAAATTTTTTTCGTTACTAAGATAAAGTAAAACTATTTCTCACAAATTCAAACACTTGCCAGTAAAAATGCACGTTTAATAGGATTTTATTCGAAATTTCTAGAGTTTTAATTTGTTATGCGGAAACCTAATTATTTTCGAAATACAAAAGTATCCTAAGTTACGCGAAGTAACTTCAGATATCTAGTTACTAAAAAGTCCTGTCAAAATAGGTTCAGTTGATTCGGAGATTATCCGGAAAAAACAGACAGAAAATTTTAAAAATTGTATTTTTGGTTAAACATCTTATATGTATTTAATAAAAAAAAGGTTATTTTGACATTACAGACAGACATTTCAACTTTATTTATTACTATAGATTAAAAAATAATAATAACTATATGCACTAAGATGTTAACGCAAAATATTAGCATATTATGTACACGATGGCTATTCGTTATCAGTAAAAAACCTAATTACTAAAGCGGTGTCGTATATATAACATGTATGAGAGACCACACACACACATATATGTTAGTACAATACAAACAGTATACAAGTTCACGTTACGGTAAACTGCACAACCGCTTAACAAATAACCGCCATTGAATAATGTATAATCAGTAAATTAATTACAAATTATTCTTTGATCCGTCTAATAAATTAAATGAAAAATCTTTCCCCTTGTTATAATTACGCTGTTATTAATTCCATAAATTGCATTATACAATAACATTCAATTACCAGACAGAGTTCAAGTATAAATATTCAAATATAAACGTACAAACACCGAAGCCGCCTTCATATATAAATACTACTACCTACCCACTTTCTCAATTACTTGAAATGTGCACATAAAATCGAGCAAGTCTAATTAACCGTAAACAATTAATAATAAATCGTCTGTTGTGAGTTTTATAGTTTGTTAGTAAAAAAGCATGTAACAATTTGTAAAATGATTTTCATAAATTAGATTTAGTTTTCATGGATAAAATTTAACAAGCTCTTCTGATATAATAAATTTTAAAGCGCATCTTAAATTTATTCAATCTCATGTACCTAGTGCAAAGTTGTTAATTTACTAACGTTAATAAATAAAGCCTTTTGGAATAACCCGCTAACTAACTCGCTTTAACATTAATTCTTGTTCAATTACTATCGGCGGGTTTCAATATCGAAACTTAAAAGTTAAGATTGTGAAGAAGTTAAGATCTAATCAAAAGAAATCGGTTTTTTTTTTAATACTGGTCATCGATACTGATTTGACACTAAAGAGAAAAAAGGATTGAAATTGCGGACTTCTGTGGGTAAAACAGATTGAGATCGCATATTGAAATCGGCCGTGTTTGTATCAAAATAGTGAACACTCCAATCGCAGAGATACTGCATCTCAAGTAATGTTGAGGATGCACATATATAAACGCTTAACAAGAGGCTTTAAAACTTGAAAGTGTCCACCGTGTAGTTGTCCACCGTGATTTTGTTTCATTACGAAATTTTCCTTCACCGTTAGCCAATCTTCATTATATAATCACTGTCCTGTCAGCAATCAGTCGACGCTTAGGTCAGAATCACTCGTTAATGCGGTGTTTTTATATGAATAGGTGTCTCAACGCCATTGTCACCTCTTACTAGTTTGTCTGCTCGTAAAGGAGATGACGATAGAGATAGAAAAGACGTGCAACTTTATGCTATTCCTCTGAAATAATCGGACCTACGAACGGATAGTCCTTAGTGATTACCAGCTTTATTATATTTACTTTAGTAACTCGATTATGCAACCATGTTTAAAAATGGAATTAAAGGGTTTACGTTGTCATGGCTGTTTTAGTGGGCTCAATGAGACATGAGTACTGAAGTTATCTAGTAGAATGCTGATGCTTCTCTAGATCCTAGCGCTAAATGCACGTTGAATAGAATTAGAAAATTTTAGTAAGTCAGAACCGTTTTGTTGGCCAAAGTTCACATCGTTCCAAACTAAACAAGAGTCTCATTGAACAATATGATAGATGGATTTACCCCATACGTTAATTAAAGTGGTATCCTCATCAATGGTTTGAATTTTAATTGAATATAATTTAATAACCTATATTGGCGATGATGGCGCAGCGAGTACTGCGGTCGGATTCCGCGTCAATCGACGCCGGTTCGATCCCCACCTATCCGACTCTAAAATCGGTCTGAGCTTTCGGTGAAGGAAAACATCGAGAGGAAACCATAGTACAGGTGGTAGGCATTTTCTAATGATGCCCGCCTGGGTAGCCATCACCCTCAAGTTTGAAAACCTGTCGCCATATACCAATAGATATGTTCCGGCAGCATCACTTGAGAACCAGTACCTCTAGGCTTAGTGTGTTTACCATCCTGGAACACATCGTCATATAACATCAGGCGAGTTTGTGGTCTAAGCACTGAGCCTATTCCGTGTAAAAAAAAAACAAAAATAAAAAATTAGGTTTGCATGTAGAAAACATAACCGTTTTATACATATTGCTGTCATCCAAGCTTGAGGGTTATTGTTAGCAACACGAACTAACTCATGAAGTGTTCCATCTCACACCCCAACAAGTGATAACCTATTGACTCGCCCCAATTAGTATTACAGTCCTTTTTTGCATTTGTTATATATAAGTATAGATTGCAGTAAACACCTAACATGGAATACACGTCCTTATCATAAGAATAAATTTAGGAATTTATATTCAGACAATATACGCACTGAAATTTATATTGTGATATTGCTGGCGTTTTCATAGACTTGCATGCAAAAATCTAAAAGAAAAAAATAATCATGCATAATATACATAACTTGTATGCTAAGTTATGTAATTCTAGGAATTTTACATATTAACATAATATCGTTATGGTAATTTCCAAGTAATTCAATTCAAAAACGAGATATTGTTTACATTTTTCACATCAGAACGTTTTTAACAATATATTTATAAGTTCTTTTCAAATTTCTTTATTTCCGAATGTACTGTACGTTCTCTTTTTTTTACACGGTATAGGCGCAGTGCTTTGACCACAATCTCGCCTGATGTTAAGTGACGATTTGCTCCAGGATGGTAAACACACTAAGCCTAGAGGTATTCGTTCTCAAGTGATGCTGCCGGAACACAACTATTGGTATTTGGCGACAGGTTTTCTAACTTGAGGGTGGTAGCTACCCAGGCGGGCATTGTTAGAAAAATGTCCTATCACCATGCTGTGGTTTTCTCACGATGTTTGCTTTCACCAAAAGCTCAGGCTGGTTTTATAGTTTCATAGGCGGGCTCGAATCCGCGTCTATTTACTTTTATAGTGACTTTAAAAAGCTTTATTTTGAAAGAAAGAAAGAAAATATTTATTTGCACCACACAACACAGTCAACACAACACAATAAAGAAACATTATACAATATCATTACATAATCTTTTAAAAGAAATATATACAAAATAAAAAATGTTGTGCGGAAACAAACAGGCTCAACCTCAGCATTATTGCTGCACTTAAACCATGGGTTTACAGCGCAGCGCTGGTATTCTGGCTGTACCTCCTAACCCGACGTCACGGACAAAACAAAAATAATATATATTTATAATATACATTCCAATTATATATACCTATATATCTAACCATATGTCTACATACTTATAAGTACACATATAGATATATATATATATATATAAACATTTAATTCTAAATTATCAATTTAATCTCTTTTATATAAGTACGCTTTAAATTAAGTTTTATTTATTGACAGATTAATTTAGTGAAGCGAGGTACAGTGGGTAGTGCGGTCGGATTCCGCATCAGTCGACGCGAGTTCGACCCTCACCTATCCGATTTTAAAATCGGGCTGAGCTTTCGGTGAAGGAAAATATTGTGAGGAAACCATAGCTTGGTGGTAGGGCATTTTCTAATGATGCCCGCCTGGGTAGCTACCACCCTCAAGTATGAAAACCTGTCACCAAATAACAATAGGTGTGTTCCGACAGCATCACTTGAGAACCAGCACCTAGGCTTAGTGTGTTTACCATCCTGGACCACATCGTCACTTAACATCAGGTGAGATTGTGGTGAAAGCACTGAAACCTATATCGTGTAAAAAACAAAAATGAGTAGAATAATTATCCATTTACATTTTCATGAATACAAAAAAAATACATTATTTTCGAGGACAACAAAATTTTTACATACTCTATTTTTGAGTGTACTGAGTGACTCAACAGTGTGTTATTTTTAATACTTTGTATACCATCAGTTACGCTTAAGAGCCAGTCCTCATTCATAGCTTAGCGTGTTAGCGGATCTTCGACCACATCGTTATTCAATTAGTTAATAATAAGCAATCATCGAAAACAACTACTACCTACTTAGTTCATTTAACGAGTTTATAGGAATTGATTTATTCATAAATTTAATTTAACCCAAAGACAATACGATGAAAATGGCGAACGGTATAACAAAATTTATAAGAAATAGCGTGTTTAAATAAATTATTTTAGTCATCGAAGGTCTTGTGATATCGTGATAATCAATGACAAAAGGATTAAAAGCTTTAATAATCTCGTACACAATAATTATAAGTAATGAGGTAATACAATTTAATTATATTTAATTACTGTTAATGGTAAAGCTGCCATATTTACCAATGCAAAAGTAAAGAATTTTAATTTCAAATCACTGGTTGGTTTAAATCTAGTTTTAATAACAATAGCCTAGTAATTAATTATTAATTAAGCGATTAACTTAAATATCGTCCACGATCTAGCCGTTAGGCTGTATAAATGAAACTATGGACGTCAATAATTATATTCCCGCTAGATTGAACATTTAATTTGTTGATTTTTTACACATGTATTTTAAGTTAACATTTAAGTAAGTACATTCTGAATTGATAGTAATAGATTATAATAGAATTGAGAGAATAGATTGTAAAGCGATATAATGACAGATGGTAATTTATAAGTCTATAATAGACAATACTTATGAAGTGTATATATATTCTTCTGGATACATTTTCAAGTTATTATTTATAGTATATTGTTTTAATTTTAAACTTTTATCACGATACATCCTCGCTTTCTACCTCTAATGAATCATCGTTATAAATGTTTACATGCAAAATTCTTCAAAAGTAAAAATTGAAGAGAAAAGCAAATAATTTTATTTATAACAAACTGGGAATTGTCCTCTTTGGGAATTGAAATAAACCTTATTATATATAGGCATCGGGCAAAGGCATATCAAAAATAGTGCTGCACCTTTAAATAAGTCGAATTAATTGTGTTAACTAGTTCTAAAAATAAAATTTGAATATGTAATTCGAGTGTGACGCAACACACAGAACTAGGTAAGATCAACGTGCAATGTGTGATTAGCCACGGACACCAATTATTTCCAAACTCGGCCGAATACTATTAAAGTTATTAGATACACAAAAAGTTCACATTCTATTGCACCTGCGAAGATGGCCGCGTTATAGGCAAATATAATTACATAACAAATATAGTCTAGTCAATAGTATTAGCTTGTATTAGACATTTATAAGATGCCCATAGTTTATTTTATATTACATTTACTTATCTTTCGTTATATAATGTTAAAATGTAACGTATCTTAGTTTGCTAATGATTTGAGAATTAAATTTACTACTAATTTAGGCAATTTTATTTTAAACAAGCTGTATGCACAGGGCTGCGGCCTCGTTTTTTTATTCTTCACTGCATTTAATTTTTTATGCGGATCCCTAATTTTTTATAGTATTAAGATAAAGTAAAAATATTTCTCATAAATTCAAGCACTTGCCCGTAAAACTATACATTGAATAGGATTTTATTCAATTTTTTATGAGTTTATTTTATTTACGCGGAACCCTAATTATTTTCGTAAATTAAAAGTACCTACCCTATGTTACCCGGAGTAACTTCAGCTATCTACCAAAAAAAGTCCCGTCAAAATTCGTCCACCCGTTCTGGAGATTACCAAGAACAAACAAACAGACCAAATTTTAAAAAATTGTATTTTTGATATAGGTATCGTATATACATCCATATCTATTTAGTAAAAAAATATAATTTTGACATTACAAACTGTCACTTCAATTTTATTTATTAGTATAGATACTTATGTATGTATATGTATATGTACAAATGTATGTACGTATATTTAAAGCTAAAAAACTTTTTTTGTATGTTTTAAATTTTGTGAATAGTACCTTCTTCTAGATATTATATCCGCATTCTCGCTGGATCGCCAATACACAAGTATTTTTTTATTAATTATTTAAGGTCGCTTTTTAACATATCTGTTAATTAATTACCACAATTAACAATGCGATATAATAACATTTACTGTAGATTACACTAATTTATAAACATTTGTCATTATTAAGAAGCTTAAAGTATGCATGTATCCATCCTGATTTAAACAACCTTTTAAGTTGTTGGTAACCCCACACAATCGTTTTTCATTGTTAATTGTAACACACTCTACTAACAAGTGTAACACAGTTAGGTATTGTCTACACTTGCATTTATTTCTGTCGGTCTTAGTGATTAGGTGAATGTGTGTCACGTTTGCGTGTACAATACGCAGTCTAGTGACAATCACTTGATTTTTTCTAGTGTTAAAAGAAATAGGAGTTTCCACAAAAAATTGATTGTATTTTCTGTTTTCCAATAATGATCCCAGTTGATTATAATGTTAACTATTTTAATATTTTTTTTGTTCACTGGGGTTGACTTATTTAAATGCCAATTATCATTTTCATTAGTAGCATGTTTTGCCTCACTATCTGCTTTTTCATTACCAACTATCCCTTGATGATTTGGAATCCATATAATTTCAAATTGTTTATTATTACAGAGGAGGTTACATCTACAGCTAAAATGCTCTTTATGGGACTTATCTTAAAAACCAATACTCAGTCGAAGAGCAGTATTTTGGATGAAGTCGTGAACAAAATTATTATAGGCATATTATCTTATTATTTCTTTACCTAAACTATTGCTTAATTAACATATATAATGTAGGGTGCGATTGTTTTTTTAAGAATCAAAATTATGATATATGGCAGAGCTAAAATTAAGGGAAATATCATCCCATTGGATATAATAAAGAATATAGAAAACCAACACATCACTACACATTTCGATTGTATTTTTCTCGAAACCAAAACGTATGTTGCATTATATTTAGGTACTGTGTACCCGTCTAGATTACATTTGAATGAGATAACGGTAAATATATTGTAATATTCTACAATATATTTACGATGTATCAAAAGTCGTATATTATTTTGTAGAATCTCGCTCCGCCAATAAAACTTTAATTTGTTTCTGTTAGTTATTTTATCTAACGGAGTAATAATGCAATATTTATTTTGATCTTTCTTTGACTGCTTGTCATGTCATTAAATAGATAATTTATCTGTACTATACACATATAAAATTCTCTAAAATCTACCATAAATATCGTTTCTGAGGAATATGATTAGTAATTTGTATTTTTAATTTTAACGATTTTTGACATAAATATAATGTATGTATGTAATGGAATTGTAATATAGATTTTTCATTAATGTATTCTGCATAAGTTAATGAATACATATACTTACAAATTAGTTTACTATTATATAGTTTTGTGTTATTTAATTATAATGTATATTGTATACTTAATGTTATTTTTTATTCGAATAAATATTGACTACTGCAGTTTAAGAGTGTATTTCTAAATTTTATGACTACCCGATCTGGTCTTTATTCATATTTACTGCAATCTTTATGTGGCTGCCACGTACTGATAAGGAAGCAGCAGATTTTCAGATAAATTCTTAGGTATAAATTAAAAACATTAAGTCAATTATATATGAAGATTTTAAATAAAATATTGTATAATCTAACGATTCATTTTCAAATTATTAATGACTAGCTGTGCCCGCGACTTCGCTCGCGTGGAATTCAGATAATGCCCGTCTCGTCTACTATACCAAATTTCACCGAAAGCGGGTCAGTAATATTTGCGTGATTTCGAACAAACAGACAAAATGTGTCCTGTAGTAGACTCTGAATACCTAAATCATTTTTTTTTCTCAAACATCATCAATGTACATAAATAATCTTCAATCTCCAATCTCTAGATTTTGTCCCGTTGGTTTTTATTCAAAAATAAGTATAGCGCCATCTATGAATAATCGGCAGAGATACATATATAATTTGCATGCGTAATCACCATTCATAATACTTCGTCCCCCATATCATCAGAAATAAACAAAACATGAACCGTCTAAATATAATTAGAATTAAATAATATTATGTTCCGCGCCATATTTACCTATTGATGTTATAATTGAAATTCAGTTCACTACTTCCATAAAATGACTTCTCAATACAACGACTTAAATACCTAGATTTATATTATATTAAAATAAAATATTGTTTTCTCATTTACTATGTATTAGATACTTATTATTTATATACTATAAATACATTTTATATTATGCCATTTTGTTCAATTTCAATCAATCCGTCAATTTTGTGTTCTCTAATAAGACTAAAACGCATTTATTTACAAACACTTCTTTCATACTAAAGACGCCGCGTGTCATTCAAATTACTATAACTTTTGATAGAGGAGACCGATTTAAATGAAGTAAGTTTTAATGTTACGGAATATGCCTTATTGATTTATTTAAATATACTTACTACTCTCTAATTGATACCTGCATATACAAACAGACAGACAGATATTTCTAAAAATGATAGAAATGTAATGTAATGATCAATTATTAGCACCTTGCAATAATTCTTTTCACAAAAATCGAAAATGTACAGACACGTGAAATGTACAATTTTATTATTATTATTGATATACATAAAAAAATATTCTCTTTTTCAGAACATCGCATAGGTGCCGATGCCGACCCGCCAGCTTGTGAAGCCAGACTCTTAAATGGTGACCTCTGGCAGAGATTCCATGACATAGGCACCGAGATGATAATCACGAAGGGTGGAAGGTATGTCATATTTTCTATATTAAATATAACCGCTCTCATAATTTTTGTATGAGACGAACAGGTTTAACGAAAAACCTTAAATTATGAATGTGAATTGTGCAAATGTCGCCAATATTTTATCCGCACTAACCTTAGGGACGATTCAAGTTTACTACAAGCAAAAATTTAGAACCACTTCTTCTGCCAGCAATAATAAGCAGACCTCTTACTTGTCTCCCATGATTAAGTAAGCATTGACATAGTTTTCGAAAACAAAACGAAGATTAATGACTACACACTATACTTTTATAGTTACAATTATAGAAGCCTTTGTAAGATTATCTGTTATTATTTATGTCAAAAATAACACAACAATATCAAATTTATTTTTTTATAAAAAGCGTAAAAAGCAATTGACTATGTGAAAAAAAACTAAAAAATATATCAAGAAATAAGAACTTTAAATTCCTTATAGGTAGAGTACTTTATTGATATGTCTTTAAGTAATTACTATAGTATTTATATCTAGTTGTCTATTTAAATTTTATAGATGTAAAAACACCGTTTACAATTTCAATTAATACTTTAATTGAACCATTAATTTGTAACTAAGCTAAACGCTGATCATAATGATTATCATGTGACAATTATAGGCTTTTGTACTTCTTAAGAATAGTATTTAAGTAGCCACTTATTACATTTATACACGGAATGTTAGTATATAAATGAAAAAATTGCATACTTTTGTTCAACCTAACAATGTCGACATGAATTAAAATTCCAATGAAGGAAAAATATTACAGCGCAACCCATTATAACCCTACTTTGGTACATAATATTCAAGGGTGGAGTTACATAGAAAATGTCGAAGGTTTTTTTTTAATACCTGAAGCGAATTTCATAATAGTTATCACCTGCATAAGTTTTTACTGTGAGTTACATAGAAACACGTTAACGGTGTTCTCTGCCCGCCTTAACGTAGAATGAACTAAAACACGTGAATACGTATAGCTTCAATTAAACAATGCAGCTGCTGGAATCCGAGAATCAAATTTACAAAAACCTTTACACAGTAATAAATTATAAAATAATAACAAAAACTTAACGAAAACCCATTAGGGCTGCTGAATCTGACGCGGGGCTTGTTAACGGATAATTTCGGAGACGGACCGGACCTCCGTCATAGACAAAACAAACAGCTGCCTTGAAGGCAATTTGTGCATTTCTCTAAATGGCCGAGCACAAATTATATCTTATTATAAGCTTGTTTGCTTTACGATGGGACCCCCACAATTATTATTTTTTCTTCGTGATTGGTAATGTGGGGCGAGCAGTGGAGAAATTACACAGTCGTTGTGGACACGGCGCCTCTGCCCTGCCTGTGAGCGAAGTGGGACCCGCGACCCACCGCGCGACTCCTCACCGACAGCGACGAAATCTGTTATTAACCATTTCGTAATATTACAAGCAGATGGCAACTCTGTGGGCGTATTCCCTGACCGACTTACTTGAATACTTCGCCAGCAGTATATACTTAACGAAAAATAAATTCACTGAAACAGCAGATGAGAATGTATCACACACAGATTTAAGCATTTTAACATTAACATTCTCTTTGCTTTTTACTCATATCGACGAAAACATGAGGCGCTACTATCAAAGAAAATGTAATCAATAATGTATATCACGTCCGTACGAATTCTGACGGAATTTAAAATGAAAATATTCCGTAATTAACGGTGCGTAATTAGTGAACGATACTGCATCGGGTGTACTCTCTTTTTAAAGCGATACGCAAAAAATAGGCGCTTTTAGCAAACGAATCGTTGCCTTACGCGATTACTGTAGCGGCGCGCCTGCGTACTGTCCACGTTTTTACGCTCGCCGATATAATTAGTCCGGTTCATCCGTGCTCCTGTCATCTCTTACACGTTTTTTTCTTGAAGCCGCCGGCGCAGACCACCTCGCGATCGGCTTGCATTCCGATAATTTACCGCTTTATCCAGCGTTTGGTGAATCTCGTTAGGTCAGCCAGAGCCCGTCTAGAGGTTAGTTTTGTTTGTTTTGTTTTAATGATGCCGCGTGAGAGGCCGGGGGCACGCCGGCGCCGGTCCTGGCGCCATACGAATCGAAATGGGTCAAAAATATTTCATGCATTTCTTGTATTGAACGCTATGTGTACGCGTGCTTACTGTAATTGAGTTATTCTACCAGCGGAGGGCCGCGGGGCTCGTGTCCTATGTAAAATAAATCAAATTGGTGAGTGTAACTAAATGCTTTTAGTTGTTGTCCAAACAGTGTTAAAAGCCATTCTTGACTGTTTTCGTTATCCCGGTGTCCGGGAGTGGGGCTGACTGTTTTCGGGTGAATTGAATGCGCAAACAATGGATTTGGGCGGTTCGTTTGTACGGGTAGGGCCGGGCGGCTCGCCTAGTCAGAGTTAACACCTGCGCGCTCGGCGGCCATGCGCTTATTTTATGTGTTAGACTGAGGATTTGTGGTAACAGTCTTCCCAATTTTCCCACCTGTGCGGGGCTGTGTAAATTGATGCGTATATAAGAAAGTTACATACAGACATGTGTTTTGTTGCATACCAAACTTAAACAGGTTCCCTTTGTTTGCATGAAGATGTGAAGACAGTAACAAGTTTTTTGAGTACATATTTTAATTGATATATGCATACAATAGGTGTGGTAAAAGGTTTTTCTCACACTGCCTGCCAAATAAGATGAAATGCTTTTCAACAAAAAAGTACGAACAAAGATTTCAAACAATGTTGTTAACTTGTAATTTGTGGTATATTACTTTAAATGTATGTATATTCGTGTTAACTTGTCTGTTTCCGGTGAGCGTATTCGCTCAGTTTAGTTTGTCGCAACACATTGCGTGTGCGGGTGGAACGTGATCGACCTCCCATTTGCCTTAAATGGTTTACTCTATATCGAGATAAACATAAACATGTAACAAAACTGTGACACGTTCCATCTGTTCCAGTCAATGTTCATAGATAATACTTAACCCTCAATAATCGTCATACAAACAAACATTCGTCTGAATAGAGTAGGTTATTTATTTATTTTTTTCAAAACCGAAATATGACAAATGGGCGAGACGCGGGCCGGCGGCTCGGCTCGGCGCGGCGTCGCGCATCCCCTCGCGTGTCGTCGCCAGGACCTCCCGCCATTTTAAAAACAAACACAACACAAAAACACGTTATTTATTTTCTCGTTATTCGATTGGAAAGGCGCGTCCGATTTTGCTTGTAAAAAACCATAAGTTATAATTAAAAACGATCTCCGTTCAGAAGGTTGGTTACATTTCAAATAACATTGACAGAGTTCCCTTGAATAGAAAAAGTCGTGTACGATAACTATTCTGACATGAAAGGTAGTAGATAAGCGTAATCACATCTCGAATCACGCGAGCACAGAACTCACAAACGAGCGCAAGCCCATTCCGAGGCTTGTTTTAACAGAAATACCGATTAATTGATTCGATCTGTGTAGTAATTAAAATGGGTGATTAGAGCGCGGGGATCGGCGCCGGCGCCTCAAAGCGTCGCCGGCAACATTCCTTTTGTTTTACCACGGGTCGATTGTCGCCTGCTTGCAGCGTGGTTGCATTTCTATTCCTTTCCCACGTGCGGTATGATGAGCGGGTGCGAGAGGAAGATACGCGGGCGCCGACCTCCTGCAGCGTGCCGGCCGCCCGCCGCGCGCCCCGCCCAGCACACGTAACACTAATAATCAGATTATGACAGCCGGACGTCTTCCAACCTAGTCTACTAGGCCATCTCGTCACTCTTCAGTGTCACGGAATATCTTGACATTAGATATTCTCATTCAATCAGATCGTGAGATATCGGTCATCTCAAGATTTATTTCGGTTTACCATATGAAAAGGAACTGACATAATGCTTCTTTGTACGACCGAAATGAGCAGGTGTTCGGCAGTTGTTACTGGAAGTGTAATCCTACAGAATTGCTTTGGAATAACAAAAGCATACCAACATACTTGTCTAGAATATATTATTAGAAAAATTACATGTACATGACAGATTCAAATTTCATATAAATATTACAATTTCAAGCGCCTTTTTTATTTATAAGCCCAGGCAATTAATAATCATTCAATACAATGTTCTAAAAATATACTGTACGTCAAAGGGCGCTCCTAGTAGAGAATACGTTTTTCATCCTTATAGTAAAAAATAATAAAAAAATATTTATAACTAGTTATTTCGAACGCAATGAGGAAACACTTTTTAATGAAATCAAAATTGCTATGGGCAGTTATATCTGTCAAATAAACTTGTTTGTTCAGTTTAGGCCTGATAGAATACGTTTAGCGTAATGAGAGCTATGAAATGCTTAATGTCACGACTTTGAAAACGTAATGTCATCGATAGTAATGGGTAATCCCAGGGAGGAGGGTTCGGAATCCGAAGCACGCGCCGAATAGTCGCCGCCTTACAATCCGTGATCATATCGCAATATCTCCAGGGAATAAGGCGAGCATACACTGATCGTTCATATACTGAATGCTGTCCATCGCCGCCGTGACTCACATTAACTTCACAAACCTCCCCAACTTCCCCGCAATGTGTAGTAGAGTCAATGATTTTACTGTTCTCCGAGTGAAAACTAAGTTAAGCGATCAACAGAATCGCGCAGTCATCGTTGGCTCCCGCGCCTTTTTATACCGCCCCGACCTAAAACAATCGACGATGAAGGAAAAAACAAACATGACAACGGTAATTCCAATTTAAAATATAAAAAATACGCATCGGGACCTCGTCGTCGACGAGCGACGCACGATTTGTTTTTTTGCCGCACCACAATGAACTGATGATAATTTCTCATTAGGTTATAAAATTTTTGTCGGTTGAAACGTCGTAAATTCCACGAATAATTTAGTAAAGAAAGTGGTTGTGTTAGTGATGTTTTGTTTTTATGGCGCCAACAAGCAGCTCGGGTTAGATCGGTATCTAGCGATACAACCGCTTAACCCATGTTATACTCGGAACTGGAGAATTATTCTCACGGGGCCCGCTTGCTTGCAGCTTGCTTGCTACTTAACAAATTATAATGTGACCGGTGAAGACAACCTCAATCTTTAAAAATAAATAACATATAATATATGTAATTTAATTATCTCATAATGATGATTGCAATATAATCCAAATACGAGTTTTAATAAAAAGAAATCAAGTTATAAATTTGTTGGCATTGTGAAGCGAGTGTATCGGATTTGGTATCAATCGTTAACAAGCTATTCCAGATATGGATCTCGGTCCCAGAGTAGGTACAAGACGCCGAAACGTTCACGACGTACGTGCTTGTATTCGTTGGTGCGTGCTCATAATGTCTCCGGGAACCGGCGGCTATCATGGGAGACGAAAACCCAGGGTGCGTCGTCAATCATAACGCTCGTAAAACTGAATGCAGGCGATAACTCTTTAGGAAAAAGATTTAAAAAAAAAACTTGATGTTGAATTTGTTACATTTCACGCAAGATTCATTATTGTTAATGACGCGTAAAGATGTGCTTTTAAATAAATCTTTTTCTACGTTTTTACACATAATTTCTTATCATACGCTATGCTGCCTCTTTCGGGTGTAGACTTGACTATAAGTGCCTGTCAATATATTTAAAATCCAGTTGTCTTCCAAGACTTAGGTTGCTATTTTAAGCGTATTTTTTTTTGTAACAATGTTTTGCGCAGAATGTCATCTTAAGTTTTTCTGCAAGTAAATAAATAAAAAGATAAATATCTGTCAGTATAAAGTATTGACAGTACTTTTGACAAGAAGTTAAATGATACATTTTATTTTATTACTTTAAGAAAAAAAAACATCTCTGAGCCATCATCATCCAGCCATCATCGCAGTTAACTAAATACGAGAGATAGAACAATAGACGTAACACTAACTCCACATTCGTGTATTGATGCAATTCCATTTGCAATTTCATAGCAACCTACATTTAGGACAGTATGTACCACTTTTAACACTTACCGATCCTCTGTTAGTAATTTTTTTACACAGAATAGGATCAGTACTTTGATCACAATCTTACCTGATGTTAAGTGACGATTTGGTCGAGGATGGTAAACATACTAAGCCTAAAGGTACTGGTTCTCAAGTGATGCTGCCGGAACACACCTATTGGTATTTGTCGACAGGTTTTCAAACTTGAGGCTGGTAGCTACCCAGGCGGGCATCATTAGGAAGTTCCATACCACCATGCTATGGTTTCCTCACGATGTTTTCCTTCACCGAATGCTCAGGACTATTTTAGAGTCGGATAGGTAGGGATCGAACTCGCATCGATTGACGCGGAATCCGGTCACATTACCCGCTGCGCCATCATCGCTTCAAATTGTGAGAGACACGCGCCTAATGGTAAACAAAAAAAGATTGAAGATACTGTTATAGTTGAGTACATTGTTACATCAAGTATGGTTATGGCGACAATTAGTTTCATACGCGCAGATGATATTAAAAAACTTTTGGACATATGAAGTGTGAGGCTGAGGAGCGTAGGGCGCAAGGCGTGGGCGTGCGCCACCCGCGCTGAGACCTCGGATACTATCGCGCCTGGGAGCATCGCGACATCACGCGCTGATTGTATCTACGCACGCTACCGAAACTGTGATAAGCCCAACAACCCTGGGCGCACAGACGCACGATTCTCTCATAAAAGCGCCGAGATACTATTGTTCTCGCTCAAGCTTATGAGAAAAGACGGTCTGAATATACGAATTGGAACGCGGTTGCATTCGAAATGAGTACCTACTTTAACGGGTTAGCATTAACATACTGTTTATATACACTTATTAAGTAGAATGTGTTAAATGTAATAAAATTTACATATGTACAAATAATGTATACTTAGATAATGGATTTGTATTATTTATAATAAAGTTCATTTATTGAAAAGTATTAAAAAATTCGGAAGAATATGTTAAATGTTAATCTAATGAATAAATTAATGTAAAGAAAAGTTGGCAACGCGCACGTGATACTTCTGGTGTTGCAGGCGTCCATAGGCTACGATGATTGCTTACCATCAGGCGGATCGTATGCCTGTTTGCCACTTTAGTGGTATAAAAAAATGATACTACAAAAATTAAGAATTTTGATAGTTAGTGTTTTAATTCCTCTAACTGCAACGAGTACATAATCTTAGCTTGTAGAATAACATTTTATTTATTAATACAACATAGTGCAATACATACAATAGTATAACAAATACTAAGGTATAATATAAATCTGCACGTTTGCTCAGCAGACAATGGTAAAGTTTGTACAATTTTGTTGCGACTTGGCAAATGTCTTTTCAAACCCTCAACATAAAATTAACTATCCAATCATCAGCAAGGTTTCTGTTGTTGAGGCTAGTTATCAAGGTGAGAGGACGACTTAACCCCTATAGTGTGACATAAAAACACAAAAATCGTTCAGCAATCACAATCACATTGCAATGATTAAAGTTCTCACAAACGAACTGAGACGCGACAATCTAACGAGACGACATCGAAACACATTTCTGTGAAATATGTAACAGCGGTTCAATGTCAATTGGTGTGGGATGTCGAAACGCCCACTAATTGCGGCGATAGCGTTGATGAGGCGGCGGACCGTTTGAACTGCACACATTACGCCAGCCTTGGCGCGATTCCTCGTACGCGAGAGGACACCGCCATGGTCCCCACAACTCTTTAACAGCGTACATTCTAATAAAAAATGTCTGAAAATTCATAACAATTACAAATTGACGACATCTTTTAAGAAACTTTTTGACCAAAACACTTTATGGCTTGATTAAAACTGAAACGCGCATAACCAAGACTTTATATTCGTATAAGTTGTCATTAAATATCACTATATAACCACTCTTTATAGGAATAATGGTGACTTGAGCATATTAATATCATACTTTGTCGACACGACGTGTCATAGTTATACTAGGATTCGATTGGTGGCATTGTTGCCTCTATTAATGAATTCTATCTTTATTATCCAGAATAACTCAAACCACAATAAATTATGGTTTGGCGGCAAATCGAAAATCAGTACCAATCATAGCGCCACTTAATAGAAAAAAAATGTCTGCCACGTCAGCTAATCAGATTATAAAATGACAGTAACCCAACATGTTAACAAAAGTAGTTTATCGAACAAGTAAATATTATTCTAAGCATTCTAACGCAAACGCGTATTCGCTATCGGCTCGTCACTTAAACCACTCGCATAGAATTAATATAAATTAACACACGCGGGCTTAATTGTGAATCGGGCTCGGTTCGCGTGCGGCGGCCCCTTTGTCGGTACTACAGAACCTCCATCGTGTGCGCAGCTTTAATTCGCAGCAGTGTCTTAACCCTTCCTCGAAATGCTTCCTAAAATACTGGCGCTATTCATTACCAGAGCCGCTGAACGATACTGAACTATAACTCCGGGAAGTATGTTTGTAATTATGTACGCACAGGAGCTCTGTATAGTCAGTTCTAGAGAATCCGGCATCACGGTACTGCACGACGAGCGAAGATCCTGTACTTGATTGATCGTTTGACTTATTACTTATTATTGTTTAGTTTAAATACTACTGCAGCATCGCTGCTTCAGATTTGCGGATTTTAATCAATAAAAGTTAAAAATTATAAGGATTCTTTTTAGACTAGTGTCAGGCATTGTAATCAAGCGAGATTACTTACCTATACGTAATTTTGAATAAGCAAGTAATAGATTGACTTTAATACTAGTTTTGCATTTCAGTGTTCGGTAAGGGGTCGTCCACGCATTACGTAAGCATCATTGATTGACAGGGGTCTATACATTGCTTATTTTTTATGGTATGTAGGATGGTTTGGTTGTTTTAATGGTGATTAAGTGAGCAATATTTACAATCACGATTGTATGAAGTAGCGACAGGTCTCAGGCGCAACTTGCGACTGTAGGATGCTCGTTAAATTGAAGGGCAGAATATACAAGTCCGCCATACTGTATATATCAGAGTGTTGGTCTAGTAAAAAGATGGATGAGAAACTACTGTATACATTAGACATGCGAATGCTGAGATGGATGTGTGGCGTGACAAGAATGGACAGGATCAGGAATGAGGATGTTAGACGGAGTTTGAAAGTGGCGTCAGTAATAGAAAAGCTGGAAGGGAATCGTTTGACTTGATATAGACATGTTTTCAGAAGGGACGGGGAAAAAGAAACGACTGTGAAGGTTGTTGGATGGATGGGGAGAGGACGCCTAAAGAAATGATCGATGGAGTGTGTTAGGGAAGATATAAAGGCAAAAGGGGGCGAATGATGGCCGATTGAGATGGATAACAGAAGAAGATATACTACACCCAAATAATATATCGGGTGATGACCATTATCATGATGTAAATAATGACGGGGGAAGTAAATGGTTTAAAAAAAAAATTAAGGGATAACATTTCCAACTCCTTTATGATTTATAAATGGATATAATAAAATTAAGACTTTTGCAATTATAATGTAATATTAAGAGACAAACAAAAAAAAAAACGCTATAAAAACCTAAATAGTTGAAGATACAACAAGTCGAGAGTTAATAATTGTAAAATTCTAAGGGTAAATACAAAATATGACATATTAAAAACCAACCGTCACTATGAACGTTATCTTTTATCTTAGATAAAAATCAACGCTTTTCAGGTAATCATCAATTCTTTACTTATATCGGAGCTTTGACAGGATTATAATTAGAAACTGTCCGATCTTATGGGTTGTCGTTTTTAATGTCGCTAGCGGGTCCCATACTGCGCTCGCATTTCATTAACTCAATATGTTAAAAAATTGGGAGTTCCCATAAAACGGCGTGATTTATACCGGGTCGGGAGCTAACGAGCGATAGCCACTGGTCGGGTGAGCCGCGTGGCCTGACCACGGACGCTTACCACATTCGGTCTTAAAAACATTTATCGATTTGAATTTTAATTTTTATTAGAAGTAGGTGCATTTAAAATCGGTGTACAATAAGTCAGCAGTATCGTATCACTGATACATTTCCGCATAACTCAAAAATCACTTGGTTAAGATTAAATTTGCGAATTACGTAGGTGTGTCTGCATGTTTTTTTTTTTTTCATTCGGCGCGATGAGAGTTTTTGTATAAATATTTCAAACATAAAAAAAAGGTTTCAAGTAAATGCTTATTTTAATGTTTCGAAAATGAAGATGTATTCTTTCTTGTCAATTAGCAATGTCAAAGTTGAGTAATAAATGGCATTTATACGACATGTTACAGTGATATTAAACTGGGATTGTTTAAAAATGACAGCAGAAATATAATTACTTTTTTCAAATCAAAATCAAAAAAATCTTTATTCAATTTAGGCCCTAAGAAGGCGCTTATGAACGTCTAAAACACTACCACCGGTTCGGAAAGCAACCCAGACGAGAAGAGCCGGCAATAGACTCGATCTGGTTCTTTTTTTGTATAAATATAATATATATCTTTTTTTTTCTCATATAAAAACTATACAAGTCATAGTCTTAACTAATGTTAGCGGGAGCACAGAGATGTGGGTTAATTCCAGACATCACTATCGTTCACGTAATGGTGGATCATTTGTAATAACCTTTTGAGATTAAAACGTGTTTGATATAATACGTGAACTTATTGTCAGGTAAATCGGTAATGTTACTTGGGATCTTATTGTAAAACCGAATACTATTACCTATAAAGCTTTCATTAGACTTACATAGCCTAAAGCGTGGGACGGCCAACTTGTATTTATTTCTAATATTAAAATTATGACGATCATTCACTAGATCGAGCTTGTCTAAATTTTTACGAATATGCATTAAGTTATCGAAGATGTATTGGGAGGGCAAAGTTAAGATATCATATTCTTGAAACTTGTTCTTTAGAGATTCGCGAGGTCCCATATTGTATATTGCTCGAACAGCCCTCTTTTGTAACGTAAAAATGGTGTCTACCTCTGCTGCTGTACCCCACAGCAATGTACGGTAAGACATTAAGCTATGAAAGTAAGCAAAGTAGACTAATCTAGCAGTAGCAATATCCGTCAACTGGCGAATTTTTTGAACCGCTTTACCATGAGTAACTTTATTATTTTGAATTATTCTAATATTCAATTTCTGTGATTTTTAATTTATCAAGTTTAGAGCAGTTTGAGACCATATTGAATTTTAATCAAGCACATTTATGCAAAAATAATTGTCTGTTTACGTGCACCCATCGAATTTTGTAATCATTTGGACGAAATTAATGAATGTTTTTCAACCGGCGTCAAATTCGTAATAGTGTCTAGATGTTTCGGTAGATAAGCTTTGTGGAGCGGGCACTCACTGGCGGTCGGTTCGTCCCCGACCAGCGACTGTCAACTAAATTACCTCGCATTTGTCGGCCCTTCCATTTGCAATTTACGATCAACGAGCTTTGTGCCACGCGCTGTGCCGAGGCGCCGGCGCCTAAAAAGGTATTGATTAAATTTCGCACTTTCTCCTTTAACGTGTTTCGATTATGAGGTTTAACGATTATTTACTCAGTAAAGAGATCTTTAATGCAAACAAAGAATTTTTATTTCATATTTTTTCTCGCAAAATTCGCCTTAATTTAGACATACATACTTTTTGTAAATAAAAGTTGTCTCCTTAACTTGGATCATACAAATTCAATGTAAATTCATCGGCAGATAGTATCTTTAAGATACGTATAAATAAATATAAGAGTAAGGAGCGAATCGATATTACTTACCATAATGAAGTATATTTATTTTAAGATAAAAGATAAGCATAAAATGAAAATAATTGAAGACGCAAAAAGGTTCAATTTGTTTGTTGAAAAAAGAAAATTCTGGAGGAATATGTTACGTCACTTCGGAGCTGACAAATGGCAACAATAAATGACAACTGTAATGCCAACAGATGTATTTATAGAGAGTTAAACATCATAGTTATCAAACATGAAGTGAATTACACGGTAATACTGTCTTGTTGAAGGTATCATTGAATTCCTAGCTGCGCAGTTACAATAAACTCCGATCCTAATATGGATAATTTACATTAACAATAATAAATACAAATCTAAACATAAGTTGTAAATATTCTTATTTGTAGTATGTATTATTAATTTGAATATCAATCAAAATAGTAGTAAAAAACAAAATTTACTCATGCAAAGACTCAACCAGTAATTACACAATTTAAATTCAGGAAAATAACCTGCACTTAAGAATGTACAGTTAGAAAAAGTGTTGATTTTAATCAGTTTATAGCTCCCTTGCTCCCAAGGCTTTTTGAGCCTAATGAATTAAGCATACATAAGTCTCAGAATACTGATTATACAAATCGAATATAAATTTAATACAGTTAACAAAAAAAAATGCACTGAGATATCTTTTAGTACAATAGTATACATTAAAATACTTAGGAGCATGCATGCATATTATACAGGTAGTTTAGTGCTGATCACATATGATTAATGCACTTATTTACTTCTACATAGACTCTGTCACATCGTGATTCTTTAAATGTTGCTAGATCTAAAATAAAGTTAAATTATAAATTAGAAATTTATATAACATTCCGATGAACGTGTTTTTTCGTAATCCTAAACGGTTTGACCGAATTCGATTAATTAGTTTTTTTGTATACTAACATCACCGGAATGTTTTCCTAGATTTAGTTAAAGTGTTTTATACACGTGTGTTTTATAAATGTGGTGCCTATAGATGTGTGTCAATCAAGGTAGAAATGTACAAAGCATTCCAAAAATTTCAATAAAGCCAAGCGAAACACGGGGACACACGCTAATAGAAGTAATATATATAAACATTAAAGATATCCCTTTGCAGTTATGATCGTACTAAATAATCATGTATTCTTTTTGTTACATTAATTTACTACAGAGTTGAATAAAACATGAACTGTATGAGCAATACACATCCAATTTGTGACGAGATCCATAAGAACAGAAATTAATTGAGGCGGTTACCTTTAACATACCTTACAATCTGCGAACAAACCTGACGAGTTTAATACATGTCACAGTTAATGTTGGTAAACAGTCTATTAGCATCAAGACCATGCAGTTGCGGAACAGAATTTGATGGTAATTTCGATTCAAAACATTACAGATTATATTTGCAGATGATACACCAACGGATTGTATCACCGTTAGTGTACAATTTTTCAAATGATCAGATCTAAGGATGATGAATAAATCAAAATTTGGGTAATTTTTGTGACATTTTTTCATTATATAGTAGCGAAAAAGTTTTTTTTTTACACGATATGAGCTTAGTGCTTTCACCACAATCTCATCTGATGTTAAGTGACGATGTGGTCCAGTATGGTAAACACTAAGCCTAGAGGTACGGGTTCTCAGTTATGGTACCTATTGGTATTTGGCGACAGGTTTTCAAACTTGAGGTTGGTTGCTAACCAGACGGGCATTATTAGAAAATGCCCTACCACCATGATATGGTTTCCTCACGATGTTTTCTTTCACTGAAAGCTCAGGCTGATTTTAGAGTTGGATGGTAGACTCGAACCACGTCCATTGACACGGAATCCGGTCACACTATCCACTACGCCATCATCGCTTATAAAAGTGTCTACACGTGATGATAAATGACCAACAATAATTATTCTTAATTGAATTTTAAGTTCTTTAACTTTTACACTGACACACCACTGTGTCTATTCCACACCTAAACGTTAGGTACAAAGGTTCAGGTGTGGAATAGACACAGTGGTGTGTCAGTGTAGTGTTCCCTCCTTTTTGATATATCAAGTACTTCAAAAAAATTCTAATAGCATCTAATAAAATCTATATGACAACTACAATTGCTAATGGTTTCTGGACGAAGAGTTGCTGTTATTTTAGGACTATGCCGCACTTATATCATATACTGTTCAGTCACATTGCACAGGTTGACAAAATAAAAAACCTAAAAAAGCTATCCTTGATGATTGAAATGGAACCTATACGTTCTGTGAACTACAACATGGTTTGGGACGGTAGTAGCAGAAACATTGCTTCTTTGCTTTAGGTTGTATGTGCCCAAAATTGAATCTTACATAACTTTTTTCGTTCTTGAAATAATATCAAAAGAAATAATCGAAAATAAAGTTACATCTTAACATAAATTAATTTGTAAGCAAGTTTATATAACCAGGAGACATAATCAGTTTTTTAAATACATTATAAGTTTTATATGTGGTCTTTTTGCAGAATAAATCGTTTAGTAATACTCCCCGTAACAGTAAAATTGAAATGCAAGCGCTACCTTTGTTGAGTAAAGGGGCGCCGACACGGTGATTAAAAATTTTCAATTTCCTTAAGAACGAGCGGCTCGGCGTTGTGTTCGGGCCCAGTTGTAAATTTGGCGATGCGATGAGCATAAATATGTCGCGAAGGTGAGCACACTCTGCGGGCGATCTTTGTCATTTGAATCGCGTTCACTCCACATTTCACTCTACTATTACTACGGTCGGCTTTCATTCAATATACTTTTTCTTTTTTCAAAAGTGTTTCCAACTCTTGACTGTAGTTAACTGTTTTCGAATACCTATTTTGAAAATATTCTGTGTTTGTAGCAAATATTTTCTGACTGCATTTTTACTATATTATGATGAGTATTTATTTAATGCTTCATTCAATGCTTCATCCTGAAATGTATCCTAAAACAAGCCTTAATTTTAGTGACAAATTATTCATTGCACGACAATATCTATACTAATAAATAAAATTAGAGTATCTGTTTGTAAGGTCAATTTTTTTTCTTCTAAATAGATATGAATATATATATGTACATACGATACCAACACCAAAAAATACAATTTAGAAATTTTTTGTCTGTCTGTCTGTTTGGTCACGTTAATCTTCGGAACGGCTGGACGAATTTTGATCGGACTTTATTTGGTAGGTAGCTGAAGTTACTCCGGGTAACTTCGGGTAGTATTAATTTTCGAAAGTAATTAAAAGCCCGCGTAAAGAAATTAAAAGTCATAAAAAAATTAATAAAATCCGATTCAAAGCAAAGTTTTACGGGCAAGTGCTTCAATTTATGAGAAATATTTTTATTTTATCTCATTACAAAAAAAAAATTAGGGTTCCGTATGAAAATATTAAAATCCAGTGAAGAATATAAGAAAGCGGGGGCAGCCGCAGGCACACAGCTAGTTAATTAATAAAATACTGTAGTATACTGGGGTGTTACTTTTTTTTGTTTTTGATGAAAACTTACGTATTTTCCAGTAATGTTTTGCATCATTTTTTTTGCGTATAACAACATCCTTCGTTGCGTACGATGGACTTTTTGCGGCCACCTGCCGTTCGGCAAAAAGCGAACGATAAAAGATATAAAATTGTTTTTTGTTAGCAAGGTTATGATTGAAGGTATTGTCGCTGATTTTAAACAAAGAATGACAGATAGAGGGTGCCCATCAATATGCTAATACGAGGTTACATCTCCCGACTGAGAAGATTCTTAATGTTTTTTGTGCTCGTGCCCGAATCACTAAATTGGTTTATTTGTTTAGTTACGAACTTATATTATTTGTTTGCTTTGCGGAGGAAAGCATGAGAGGCATGTGTTTTTAGAGTTAACTATCTTTTTTTTTTAGCCAAAATGTGTGTTTTTAGGACATAAAATAATGTTTACGATATTTTTATGTTTGGATTAATAGGTTTTTAAAAATTGAAGAGACAATGCAATTTTTATTTTTACATTTAACTTTTAATATATTATATGTATTACGGATTCGATTTTTAATTCTTTAATAATTAAAAAATATATAGTATTTTACATAGAAAAAAATAAAAATCAATAAATACCGAGAAGTGTTTGACAATAATTAGCTAAAGTTTATTCAGTATTTTATAAGAATTAGAGATATTTGTTTACATTAATTTTGTCACTACGATTTAAATAATTGACAACCATTTCCGGTAGCGTGCAGCATTTTAATCTCTCTTGTACTTATATATATGGCTTACTTCATAATTTGAAAAATTACTAACCATAAATTTATAGATAGCATCACTGAAATACGACACGATGTAGATACTGACGGCCAAATTGGACTCTATGGCCTTTATGGTCTTTGGTATAAAAGTGTTAAATACCGGAATATAGTGTAAGAGTGAGAACACATAAAATGTTGGTAGCAGCGATATTTTTGATTGGATATTTAGATATACGACATTAGATATTGAATACGGTCGGTGAATATTAAACTTTCGACTACTTAGGTCGCGCAGTTTCCACTTAGATACGGATAATTTGCTGTCAGTTAGCACTTTAATAACTCGAAAACTAAAACCCATGCATATGATTCTTTATTTCATTTACATCATATATGTATTTTTAGTAGCCGAGTAATTCAGTTTATATATGTTCATATGGTGTATAAATTATGTTACACTAAGCAGTTTTTGGTATTTTTTATGAGGATAGTAAAGAATAATTGTGGATACTAAATTACTAGCAGCATATATCTCTTGAAAATGTAAAAGACATATTATATATAGGTGTGTTTCAACGGCATCAATTGAGTTACATCCGAACAAACTGCGAGTAACCTTGTATATATGGACAAAAAAATATGGATATTTTTTAAAGTGATAACCTCCTTAGCGGCATTGGGCAGTTCTCGGTAGGGAAAAAACTTAAAGATTCGCGTTACTAATGGAATGTGACATTAGTTATCAACCCGCTGTCAACGACATGGAAAGTTTTATTATTTTAATGTTTTTTTTTATCTTGGCACCGCAGCAGAATTTGCCAGTGCCAGTATTATGTTTCGAAGTAATGTTGCTGATTTAACCATTGTATTAAAAACGTAGGAAGTTAAATGAATAAACAATATAATATAGGATTGAAAAAAATGGATAAGGATCTTTTAGAATATTTATATAGGGGAGAAGTGGCATGAAAGAGCCAGTTTTCTAAGCCCAGCGTAAAAATATACTTATAATAAAATTAATACAGGTATTTTTTTATTAAAATTTAATAAATGTATTAAAGTAGGTAATTTTACAAGAATAAACCATGAACACAGTAGGAAAGTCAATAAAATATTCATTTTAAAAAAATGTGTCTTATGGCTCTTTCATAACCTCGTGGTATTGAAAGAGCCACTAAAAGTTATGAAAGAGCCAACCTGTAATAAAATGTACAAATGCAACAATTATGCAAAATATTATTAGGGAAAAAAAATATAAACACAATTCTAACAAATACTATTTAAAAACTAAAGACTATTTGAAGATTTTTTCAATTCTGCAGTCATTTTAATATATTCTAAGAAACCCTTTATTATTAACATAAACTTCACTCATATCAATCAGGCGGAATATTCATAATAATCTCAAAAAATAAATAAAATAACAAAATGCAATGCGGTGGGAACGTAACTATAATAATTGAGTTTTTTCTGGCAAATTCTACCACTCTTAGATTCACATGAGAGCTGTGATTATCCATTAATATCAATGCTGGGTTCTCCTTTGTTGGCTTAATATGCGTCACAAAGTGTTCAAGCGCTTTCACAAAACAGTCCTCGGTCATCCATCCAGAAACTTGAGCCAACCCTAGAGCTCCAGACGGACCATTATTTAACATGATATCTTTAAAGTTTACTCTAGGAAATACAAAAATAGGTGGTAAAAAACCACCAGCAGCATTAATAAAGAACAAAGTTGTCACCAATGTTCCTCGTTCAGCTGAGGTCACTTGCCCAATTTGTTTCGAACCTCTTTGAGCAATGACTTTCGGAGGAATGGTGACGGTGCTGCAGCCTGTTTCGTCAGCGTTAAAAATCATATGGGGAGGAAAATTGTGTTTACGTAAAACAGTGCTTAACTTCTCAAAAAATGTGTTTACGTTGGTTTTATTAAAACTTGTTGCGCGGGATAAAGAAGTACTTTCAGGTTTTCTCATCGCTAAATCTTGGTGTCTGCTCATAAATCCTTTAAGCCAATCTTCACTAGCAGTTTCAATGACTTTCCATTGGTCTGGGCAAATATTGTTGGCTTTGGCGAAATCAAATGCCAGCTTCTTTGTTTGATGTCTTGTTAGACCATAGCACATTTTAGAAGCAGTTTTTAAATAATCCGCAAGCATATCCTCCTGGTCGTTTGTGAAAATACGTTTATTTCCTAAATTAGGACAATGTTGGTAAGATGTTTCACCAGAAGCCTTTACTTTTTTTTACAATTTTGGCTAGGTAAGCCCTTGATATATTTAACACAAGAGCAGTTTTGTTTATTGATTGACCTTTCTCTAAAACTTCACTGACTGCTTGTTCAATTACTGATTTTTCGGGTCTTTTCGGTTTTTTGGGCCCAACCTTCTCCATGATGCAATATCTGAAACAAATTATTTACTAAAAACTGAATATTAATTATGATTATACATTATTATTCTTTATTTATTGATTATACAAAATTAAAATTCATAGGTTATGAAAGAGCCGGCTATGAAAGAGCCAGCTCCTACAAGGCCCGTTGACTCGGCTCTTTCATAACTTATTGTTATAAAGAAAATAACCTTCAAAATAGCAACCAAATGAAAACTTTAGAGTCTCAGTTTTTACGCAGCTACACGGCCAAATATATGCACAACCTCAATTTAATATCTTCGTACCTACTGTCATTAACAATAAAACACCAAAAAATAAATATAATGAAGGAAAAAACTTACTTTTTGGTGCCAAAATCTTCTAGTTGTTGTACCGGCGTCTGTTAGTTTCGGCGAACTGTCAAATGTTTGTGGGGTGACAGGATATCAGTGTTGCCACTTAAAAATAAAATCTTTTACCAAAATTTGTGTTAAACTACCGAAATAATGCAAGTGGCTCTTTCAAAACCTGGCTCCTTCATGCCGCTTCTCCCCCTACATAACATATGATACGAAATTAGTCAATTCTAAATAATTATTCGTGCTATCATTTAAACAAGAAAAAAAACAGTCTTTTTCAAAGATTTCACTTCTGTCGGCAGTCCCCATGGCTGCCTAGTTTAATTTTTTATGTCAAACGCTTTTGCTGAAAAAAACAAAAAGTGTAACATACCTACATACCTACTTTAAAAATTTTTTTTTTTATTTTTTTTTATTCATTTACTTAATCTTTATTGCACACCATTATACATATATAACATTATGCATTTGAAAATATGTAATTAGTACAAAGGGTGGCCTTATTGCTCATAGCAATCTCTTACAGGCAACCTTTTTCATTTTATCAAAACGCAAGTTAAATGTCTATAGTAACATATTATTATTTAAAAATATCTTCTAAATGTTTAAGTGCCGATTTCTCAAAATGGTGATCGCGGAGGTTGACACTGTCTTACTATGGTCGATATACCCTTGCGACAGCGGTTTATAATGTGCCCTGATTTCGAACTGTGAAACTGTTGCATATGTAACATACTGTACATCACATACTCGCTCCGTGCATACGTTCTGTTACTGTGCCTTTTCCGGCTGAGTGCTCAAAGCGCTCATCACAAAGCCTGGTAAAGTTTTAAAGGCACTTCAAGTCAACAGCGTTACTAAAAAATTATAACGTCACTTCTCTCTCCCATTGGGGTAGGCAGAGACTACGTCCTACCATCTCCTACGATCCTAAGACATACATCTTTCGCTTCTTCTACTGCATGAGCACTTTAAAAAAATTCAGTAGAAACATAAATAATAACACAACAGTGAAAATTATTTTAATAAATATCAAAAATTATAATATTTGTAAAAATCAAAGTTACATTTCATATAACTACTCGTACATTGCCTTTGGAGCAATTTAGAATATTATAGTCGAGGTCAGAAATAATGGTAGTTTTTAAATTAGTCAAGTCTCAATTATCAATTAGTGTTTTATTGTTGGTAATTACTAAATAAACATTTTTTTAAAGGCAATTTATTAACAATTTTAGTGAATGTATTTATAATATCTTAATTCCATTTTATTTAATTGACGATGTATGCAGTATAAAAAGATTAGTTTTATGTATGTACTAGCTGTGTGCCCACGGCTCCGTCCGCGTTTAATATAACATTTGATTTATACCTAACTTAAAAAGAAACAAATTATAAAAGAAAAATGAGTATCTTGTGTTTTTTTTATTAGCAGAAAAAATACGAGTAACATAAGAGTATAATAAAAAACATACGAGTATATCGAAAAAAATAATAAGAAGGAGTCGATGGAATTCAAAAAATAAATATACGCCTAGAACTATCTACGAAAAATTCCGCGTCGAATGGTAGTACTAGTAGTCCCATCCAGATATGTTTAGTAGGTTTAAGGTGATAGTGCGTCAAAAGAACCCCATTTTCCTTATATATATCTATGGTATAGATATATGAGTATGTAGATATGTAACTACTTCGACAATCGTATATTACCTAATTTATAAGTCCTCCTTTATAAGTATCTCCTATTCATCCGATTAAAATAAAAATTTGCTGAGTTGTAGTGCGCACGTCCTCAAAGTTTCCAAAAAAAAAAAAAACTAAGCAGCCATAGGGACTGCTGACAGAAGTGAAAACTTTAGAAAAACTTGTTTTATTGTCATTTGTTAATTGATATTATTAACATAACCTAACATATAACATTTGTCTGGTATTTGGCATTGGCACTCCGAGCAATAATTATGCACATTTTCATATATTTTATTCATAATCAAAATAAACGATAGGCTGCTTAAGTATACATTTTATTATTTATCTTTGAGCGCCATAAGATGGTGATACCCCACCAATTTGTAGCATGTTGACGGCTGACATCATAAAATTGGTGAGGCGAATTTTTCCGCTACCGAGAATCTCTCAAGGCCGCTAAAAAGTTTTCACTTCAAAAACTCTTACTGCGGCATTGCGAAGTCTGCCGGGCATAGCTAGTAATATAAAAAGAATATTCTATTCGTGCAATAAAAGGAAAAAGAAAAATTCAGTCTTTTTTTTACTCGGTATAGGCTCAGTGCTTTGACCACAATCTCTCCTGATGATAAGTGACGATGTGATCCAGGATTGAAAACACACCAAGCCTAGAGATACTAGTTCTCAAGTGATGCTACCGGGATACACTTATTGATATTTGGCGACAGGTTTTCAAACTTGAGGGTGGTAGCTACCCAGGCGGGCAATATTAGATAATGCCCTACCACCATGCTACGGTTTTCTCACGATTTTTACCTGCACCGAAAGCTCAGGCTGATTTTAGAGTTGGGTGGGTGGGATCAAACCCATGTCCATTGACGCGGAATCCGGTCACACTATCCACTACGCCATAATCGCTTCAAAACTCCTGCGACAAGCAGAGAAGGTGCAATCAATAAAATTCGAATCGAAAATCCTCACAGTAACAATTCCGATAAAAATCGCTTGATATATTTAATTGGTGTACACTGTGATGTTTTTTTATAAGCACCCATGCACGATACAACCTTTTTAGCGCATATTATATATATACTGATATACAAATATTTGTATGTATACAAAGTTGAAGGAGCGCGATTCTCACGGGTCGCTCTCACAGACGGAGTGAACAATTTGACACTTACAGGTGTACGACTTTTTTATGGAACCAGACAATGGTCGAGATGTTTACACTTGCCCACATCTGGGGACGGACGAATAAACCGGCCGGACCTCTCGTATGTGCGCTAATGAGCGAGGGTAAGAGCCGGGCCAGCGCGGGGGATGCTGTTGTATTTTTTTGAGAATTGATTTGTTTATTCTATGGTACAACTAACTTGGCACTTGTGTAAGCAGATGTCGCCGGACAAGGCAGTCGTTTGTACTATTTATTTATTGCTCACTACTCTCCGTTGAACTTGAAGATTAAAGCGCAATGAAATTAACAGTAAAGATAACTCCATCCGTCCGTCTATTGAGATAGGTTAGGGTGGAGACGTGGTTAGCCATTTAACTAAATGTTAGAACTATTATGAATTGTTATTGATTATTATCACAATTAATTTATTAATGTAATTTTTTTTCTGAGGCCAAATGGAGTTCCTATATTGAAACACTTAATAAAATAAATAATAAATAGTGTTTACAGATATACAGTCACTTTTTTATTAATATATTATATAGTACAAATTATGTTTCTGTTTCCGTTTACATTTTATTTACCTATTTAGTTTTAATGCATTTACATATGATTAGTGTACAGAATTATTTAATAATAATTTATTAAATTAAATAATTAATTCATCCTTAGTTGATTTATCACTAATTACAGCTTTCAAGGTAGCTTTGTCTAATTTAAGCTCCGTTTCCATTTCAAATTCTAGTAATTTCTTATTTTATCATAAGTACATGAAACAGTTAAATAGTACGTGAAGTATACTCTTAGGGTGCTTCATACCACACCTTGGGTTCAAAGTATATATTATTTACTAGTTTTTTTTTTTATATACGGAACCCTAATATTTGTTTGTAATAAGATACAGTAAAAATATTTCTAAAATATCTAAGCACTTGTCCGTAAAACTGTGCATTAAATCGGATTTTATTCAATTTTTATGAGTTTTAAGTTTTTTACGCGGATCCCTAATTATTTAAGAAAATTAAAAGTACCCGGAGTAACTTCAGCTATCTAACAAAAAAGTCTTGTCAAAATCCGTCTAGCCGTTCCGGAGATTAGCCCGAACAAAGTGACAGACAGACAAAAATTTTAACAATTGTATTTTTGTTATAGGCGTTGTATACACATTCACATTTTATTGTTATTTATATATTACATATTTAGTAAAAAAAATTGATATTACCAACTGACGCAGTAATTTTATAATTAGTATAGATTATTATGAGTAATATGAAACAAGTATTATTAAAATATATCGAGGTATTTAAGATCAGTGGAAAATTTGCAAATATATCTCCACTCCAAATTTTAAATAACATAACATAAGCTCACGCCTGTTATACCCGAAGGGTTAAAAAAGAGGTGAAATAGCGAACTGCAACACCCACATTTCGCCGAGCTTAGTTCAGTCCCAGATGTGAGAGGGGGCGAGCCTATCGCCATATCAGGCACAAATTCCAGACTCCGGGTTGATACTGAGTAGATAAAACCCAATATTACTTAACCCGACCCGAAGATCGAACCCGAGACTTCAGAACGACATTCATACCATAATACAACTGCGCCACCTAGGCACTTTAAATAATATGCATTTAAATAAGTTTAATTATACATACAACAGTTCACCGTTCGCAGGATGCGAAACATTTTATAAACATACTCAGGGCATTCGAATAATTTGTGCATCGATTCGGCTCGTTTTAACATTTCGAGCGCGGATGCCAGAACGGATGTGACAGTTTCTTAGCTCACAGTTAACGCCTCCGTGGGGCAATTGGCGAGTTGTTACCAATTTATGGCCCACTCTAAAGTTTATTCTATACGATATTGGTGGTCCCATTGTGCTCGCTAAGTCTCTATTCCCACCGCTGAGTTTCGTCGCGCTTCTCTGGGCCGGCTTAGCGCTCGCTCACTCAAGAGGCCATTTATTACGGTCCGTTTTTATTGATTCTTTATTTCATTTGCATTCTCGTATAAACGATATCGTAAACAAAATCCCATGATGTCAACTTGAATGCGCTTGAGTTTAAAAGCTTTGACACGAATTTTCGTTTAAAATGCTTAGTTGTAATGAAAGATACAAACGTTCTTATCAATAGGTGTTATTTAGAAAGACAGATAATTATTAAGATCATGATGAGGTTGATTTGGCGCAGTAAATTAGAGTTTTGCGTGTCAATTGTCACATGCTTGTCGGCGCGATAACTTTGAAAGGGCCGATAAGTAGTCGGTGATGTGATAAGGACCGTCTCGCCGGAACAGTAGCCGAGCGGACGGCTTCGACAATATGGGTATGGTCAGCCTTACATTTTATTACCTTGCCGATAAAAGAATGAATCAAGATTCACGTTAATAATAATATAAGATATTCATATTTATAAAGGACACAAAATGAAATAAAACGTTATAATATTAAATGTATGATTGGAAATTTGTTTTTTTTTTATTATTCTGTTATCTAATACATAGTACTAAAAGTGTAAGATTACAATCTGTGTATTGTATATGATTTTATTTTTACTATTGGTACAGCTAACACGGTTGCTTCGTGATTGGAACTGCCACCAGAATCTGTAAATCATTGGGATATTACTAGAATAACTAGTATTTACTAAAATTGTAAATACATTATGATATTGATGAAATGCAGGATTCTGTCGGTACCTCGTTCGGTATCCACGTAAGGCAGTAGCAGGAATCGTAAAGTTTAAATGGAACTAATTTAGTCGGTTGTTAATTGAGCGTCAGTCGGCGGCTTCGTTATCTGGAGGCTGCATTAGCGCGCCCTCCCGGCGGCCGGAGCCCTCGCACCGCCGCTGATAACAGATGCTATTATGACTGATCGCCTAATCCGAATTCATGATAGCTTTGTCTACTGTTCAATAGTACTCGACTCGAGTTTTAAATTTCGATTATAAGTCATTGTATGAAAGGAATTTTAGGAGTAGTAGATTTGATTATATATAACCATACTAAAGTATAAAGTTCTTATAGAATTTATTCAACGAATAACTATTAACAAATATTAGAAAATACGTTTTCTCTCAATCCTTAATTGTAAATTTATCCTGATTATCCTCACTGAGTCAGTTAACATATAGCCTATACAATGAGAGCGTAGTCAGTGTAGTCACCCCCCGACAATCAAAGCATACATTCAATGACAATTTACAAACCGCTGACAAACACAACGTGTCAACTAACACAATGGAATCCTTCTCTAAAACCAAGTCCTAATTGTATTAATTATTGTAAATTGTGAGAGAAGGGACCGCCGATAACCGCTGTATGTCGGCGCCAGATGTATCTCCCATTTACGATGTCAGGGCGAAGCCACCGGGTGCCAAAAGCTCCTCGTTGCTCGACACATTTACTCCTATCACGTCCTTTTATAATCACGAGAAAAATTTTAAAAGTATCCGGGACCTATTGTACGTAATTTTATTATCACCTTCTTTGTTTCAAATATATTGATTGTGGTTGGTTGTTTTTTCTTTTTTGATCGACTGAATGGTTAGGGTGCCGCCCCACCATACATGGAGAGAAGCGGAACGCGTGCGAATGACGGTATTCGTCGAATGCATGTCGAGGGACATTGTGATGCACCGCGTTATTTACTAGTGAGATGAAATTGGCTTGTATCGTTTCTTGTGATCGGTGCGGGTGGCCGATGCGGCGGCAGGTTTACCTTCAACGTTAACGTAATTCGTCTAACATCAGTAATTACTGCAACGTAAATAAATTTCTTGTGAATCTCGATAAAACGAGTTATAAATAAGTACATTTCTGTATATAAATGGAGGTTTGTGTAATCTACTGTAACCTAGATGACAATTAAATTAAACGGAGTGTTGAATAACATAATTATATATTGAATTGATATTATTAGAAATGTCCTATTTTTACATTATTTTGGTTTTTTTAAAACATTATTATTAGATAATAGGTAATAAAAGTTATTTTAACTATTCTAATTTCCATACAAAATGTTCTATAGAAGAAATGAGCCACAGAAAAAATAAATGAACCAATATATTTTAAAAACAATTGTTCTTAATTTAATATTGAAAGTAGGTACATAAATAAAACCAGTTCAAAAGAATGACATAAGTAGGCGTATTTTAGTCTACCGTGTAATTATATTTCGCCATTCGTTCGACTTCGTATTTCCTTGAATACAGTCTGATATCAATTAAATGAAGTTCAAAAATAATTATCGTTTCTTGTTTTTCTTTTTTTTTTTTGTTGTTCTTTCGTATTCATTTAGTATCGAGACAAATTCTACAAGATCCAACTAGCTCGATATTTCATTTTCTATCCGTTTTTTTTTTTTCTTTTTTACTTTTTAAAATTGGTATTTTATACAATACTAAGTCGACGCCTCCTTATTCCAGGAAGAAATGTACAACTAAGCGAACCTACTGTATTAAGCTTCTTTATTGTTTTCATTTTGCGTGGTAATAAGTCTTTTGTACCACCAAATACATGGCGTAAACCAATAGTTAAAACCATAGCGAAGAAAAAATTATAGTATGAGCAGTTGATTGCTTTAACCGAAAGACGTCCACTGCTGGGCATATGTTTCCACCAAAAAAGGAGGACTTGCCATAAACGCCACGCTTGCCAGGTGGGTTGGCAATCGCAATAGGTGTTTGTGGTGATGCTGCTGGCCATACCTTGATTTATTTATCCTTTAGTCACCTTTTACGACACTCATGGGAAATTATGGGATGGAACTATTCTTGGCCGACACCACACGGCAATAAGTAATTGAAATTGTATAATTTGTGAAATAAAATTATTAACATAACCTAACATATAACATTTGTCTAGTTTTTACACCTATTGGTGCTCCGAGCAATAAATATATTAATTTATATATTTTTTATTCATAATCAAAACATACGATTGGCTGCGTAAGTATAAATTTTATTATTTATCTCTAAGCACCAGCACTTGATAGAAACTGTACTTATACTTGAGATAAACTGTAGCATGTTTACGGCTGACGACATAACATTGGTAACACGAATCTATAAGTTTATTCCCTTCCGAAAATCGCTCAACGCCGCTAAAGAAGTTATCACTTCAAAAACTCGGGGTTTCGAAACGTCACGCCTTTCTTATTTCACGTCACAAGAAGAAACAATAATATTTTTCATTTTCTTATTTGCAGACGTATGTTCCCGTCATTAAGGATTTCGCTTGCGGGGCTAGATCCTCGCGAAGAGTACTGTGTCTTATTAGAACTGTCGCTCGTGGGGCGACGGCGCTGGCGGTGGGCGGGAGGTGCTTGGGCAGCTGCAGGCGGTGCGGAACCACAATCACCGAGACGTTTGATGCTACACCCTGACTCACCCGCTCCAGGTCACCACTGGACTGCGAACCCCGTGTCTTTCAGCAAATTGAAGCTAACAAATAACACTATGGACGCTCAGGGACATGTAAGTTTTGATTTTTACCATAATTGAACTCTGCATATTAAACTTCTACCCTTCATCTTATGTTAAACTAGCTGTTCCGATGGCTCCGCTCGCGTATCACGTTTTCTATTCCGCACAATTGTTGACTGCTTAATATAGTTATTAAATAATCATTTGAAAAGTATTATCCCTGAAGTCTCATGAATCGGATTTTGTACAAAGTTTTTTTTCATTTACAAAAATTAAAAGTTTTTTAACTTTAGCTATCGACCAAAAAAAAAGTGTTCTCAAAATCGGTCATAAACTAACAGACAGACAGACGATAATTTTAAAAACTGTCTTTTTGGTATAAGCACCGTACATTTATACCTATATATTTTGTAAAAATATTTTACTGTGATATTACAAACAAACAACTTCAACTTTATTTATTTGTATAGATAAAATAGAGTCTATGAACAATGACGAAAGTTGACAAATGAGAATCTTTTTACAGTCGCCATCAAAATTCCGGGCAACATCTACCGCAACTAAAGCTTCTAGGTATTTCGTGACCCAGTCGCTAAAGCCTTACCAACCCGCAATCAATATTAAACAAAAACAATTTTCATCCATTAAAGAGTACCTATATACGAGTACATATCTCTTGAACGCGCTACATTGTCTGATCTTTGGCATTTCAAAACTGTTAACGCCGAATGTTTAAGACTTGTTAATTGCGCTCATTCGATCTGGACGTGAACCAATCAATGATTCGAAATTTTCTTACATTAACTAATTTGAATTTAATTAATTAAACTTTATAGGCTGACGTGAATATAAATGATTGGCATCTAGAATTTATCGGCATGGTCCTTATAATCGTTAGTATGTCACGTGCTAGAAAACTAAAACTGAATTTTCTTTCTTTAATGGAAACTTTATTCATCCATCCCATTCAACCGAATTCAATCCGTCCACTGCTGAACATAGGTCTCCCCCAAAAATTGCTATATTTGCCACGCTTGGCAGGCGGGTTGGCGATCGCAGTGGGTGTTTGTGGTACCCAGAGAATGCTGCTGCTCATCCCCTGGTTTATGCCTTAGTCGCCTTTTACGATATCCACGGGAAGATATGGGTCACTACTATTCCCAGCCGGCACCACACGGATTAATGAAAATTTTGTATACATTTTAAATTGTGAAGATAATTGATATTTTATATATTTACCATAATTATATATTTAAATTTACTACTCAAATGGTACTAAGGCTTATAATGTCAAGAAATATAAATTTAAATTTCTAAGTAGATAAATTACTTAGAACGCGTAATGTTCTGTCTTTATTGTGTTATAATTAACGTGGGAAAATGCCGAAAAATTACCTGCCCCGGTGTCGCAGTTCTATTACGGTACGCTGTCGTTCTGAGCTCTCGAGTTCGATTCCCAGGTCGGGTCAAGTGATATTGGGTTATTCTATTCAGTTTCATCCCGGAGTCTGGAATTTGTGCCCGATATGGCAACAGGCTCGCCCGCTGTCACCTCGAAACTGATCTCGGCGAAATGTGGGTGGTGTAGTTGACTATTTCACCTCTGCCTAATCCTTCGGGGATAACAGACGTGAGCATATGTTATGTTTATGAAAATACCAAGCATAAATACTTTGATTTACATTTCTTATGTAAATATAGGTAATCTGATTTTTGAGATACTTAAAACACATGTAAGTTTATGTCATAATTACTATTATAAAATTAATTTTGACTTAGCTTTGTTTTATGTATCATTACTTATAATGTAAGATTACAGACAGTAATGTCGTGTTTCTTTGATCAAGTTAACCGTTAATATTAGTTCTTACTAATGACAATTTTCTACTCAAATTAAAAAGCTTATTAATTTGAAGAAACCTTAAATTAAATGTTTACTTTTTTATAAATACCGTGGATATTCTATAATTTATCTAGCAAATAATAATTTATCTGAATTTACATTCTCATCGAATAAGTTGATACACACAAATTGATTTTATCCGGTTTAGGAAACGTTCCTCCGTTTGCTAATGACATTAATTGCTAGTACTAAATATTTATTTTTAATATACATGGTTACGTATTATTGATCTTCACTTTTACATAAAAAATAAGTAACTCTTCGTTCGAAAATTAATAATACCTATATTCGATTGAAATAAATTAAAAAAAAACTTTAATGATTTTATAGTCGGACAACAAGGCTTGTAAGAAATAATTGATAATATCAAAACAGTTATATCCCGAATAGATTTCGATTTTTTGATCGCAGATAATGCTTTATATCGTGACTGTGAACTGTAATTTCAGATGGGAACGCCCACTTGCGAAACTTGTTACAGAAAGTACATATTGATTCATTATATATTATATTAATTTTAAACCTTATACATGTTTACTATAAGATACAAATTTAAACGATACACTTCATTGGAATACATTTTCTAACTAATCTAAATAGAATTTCATACGTAACGAGTTTCAATAAAGGTGGATTTACAACTGATGAGGCGGTATAAAACTCCGCGTCACAGGAGTTTAAATATACAAAGGCTTCTTACTCTGTGTTCTTAAGCATTTCTTTGCTAATATATAGACACATAAATCAACTTTTTTACTCTGTATAGGCTAATTGCTTTAACCACAATCTCCCCTGATGCTAAGTGACGATGTGCTCCAGGATGGTACTGACACAAAGCTTATAAGAACTGGTTTTCAAGTGATGCTGCCGGAACACACTGGTATTTGGCGAAAGGTTTTCAAACTTGGGGTTGGTACCGTAAACTGCCGCAACATTGCCTTCGCTACCTAACTTTACCTAAAACATAAATATCTCTGTAACTCTTCTGTTTTTCATCTGGCACACGAGAGGCATAGTAGGTATGAAGATTATATTTCTGGCAACCTAAGCCGAATGCCGCCATTGTTAAAACGTCATACAGTTTTCATCAGTAAGCCGTTGAACAGTATCGGAAGTCTCTTGATATTTTTTGGCGGCGATAACTTTTCATGTAAGTTGAATAATTATACTGTTACTTGATTATTTTAAACGTATTTTTTAAGCTACGATATTTCTTAACTAGATCCAGTATCCATTGAAGACAACATGTGTATAGAAATCGATAAAATTAGGTTTAGGCAAATTTGAGAACTGAAAACAAAAACCGAGGACCTATCTTTATCTGGTATAGGGCTGTCATGTATGTATATATATTAATGGTTTATGGTAATGTTATATATTTATTAACTGTAAAATTAAAATATCGTTTTGTTCGGTTGAACATATCAATTCCGTGAGTTACACTTATAATAGTTAATAGTACTTATTTAAAATTATATCTATATCTACTAAACTGCGAATCTGAAAATTCTGTTCAATGGACATTACTTTGATTCTTTAATGTAAGTGCTAACTATTTCTTTGCTTTTTTACCTTAGAATAATAATGGAAAAACGAAGAAAGCTAGGCGCTCGACGTTATAAAGATTACGATCCAAGTTTGCTCCAAATAGCCATTGATTTAGTGGCGAATAAGAACTTGACGTCGTATGAGGCCGAAAAGCAGTTTCATATTCCACGTCGAACAATCGTGAGCAAAATAAAAAAAAACACCTTAAAAATGTAGGTTCTCCTACGCGGTTAACCGAAGAAGACGAAAACAATATTGTATCAACATTAATCCTATGTGGCGAATACGGTAGTCCTCTTACCTTACAAGAACTCCGTGTGATCGTTTATGATCATTTAGTAAAAAATAATAAAGTACAATTATTTAATAATAGAATGCCAGGAGAAAAATGGGCCCCGAATGTTTATTAAACGTCACAAAAACCATTTAACCATGCGTTCTACACAAAATATAAAAAAAGCTCGATCCACTAAAACGGTGCAAGAATATCAAGAATATTTCGATAATTTAACTGTTTCATTACAAGGTGTAAAGCCTGAATTTATTTTGAATTACGATGAAACTAATTTGTCGGACAATCCAGGATCACAACGGTGTATATTCAAAAGAGGTACCAAATATCCGAACAAAGTTCTCAATAACTCAAAAACAGCGATTTCCATTATGTTTGCTGCATCTGCTGCTGGTAAATTATTGCCACCGTATGTTGTTTATAAAGCCGACAGTTTATGGAAAAGTTGGTGTGCTAATGGGCCTCCAGGTACCAGATTTAACAAAACGAAATCTGGATGGTTTGACAGAGAAACTTTTGAGGATTGGTTTCAAACAATTATATTACAATGGGCCGAAAAATCTCAAGAACCTAAAGTTATTATAGGTGACAATTTGTCATCACATTTGAATGTGAACATAATTGCCAAATGTCAGGAAAAACAAAAAAATATAAACCACATGAAAGATGCTATACTGTAAAATATTTAAGAAAAATCGGAATCGGGGCATTCTCATGGCCTATAGCCGACGATATATCTGACGTTAAGCGTCTTGAAATTCAAGATGTTTTATCCAAACCTCAAGTTGGCCGTAGGGGTGAATTGAAATTTTTTCTTAGTCACTTAAATGTGCCTATCAATAACATATGTTAGCTGTGATTTTAACTTTTTCATAACTTTATACTTACCAATAGCAAAATGCTTTTTAGTTTGAGACTGAGATTTTACGTTCATATCTACTTTTTGTTGTTTAATATTAATTTACTAATTTTGATCTCTCATTTATTAGTGCAGACTTGACTTGATATTATGATTATATAGTGTATAAGTGATGTTATTGTAAAACCTACGGAGTAAGCACGTCAAATATAAAATTATGCACATTTTGAGTTTGAATAGTAAATTATTTTTTGCAAATTATATGATTATATGTTCGTACTTTAACAATGTATGAAGATGAGAAAATGTTAAATTGATAAAAAATATTAATACAGATAAATATATGATTAAAAACTAACTCCTGTTTTGTGTGACAGCCCTATACATTACTGGTTGAATGTATGAAAATTTGAAAAAATACTGTCCTAACATTGCCTTGTCGTTTATAAGGAGAAATAACACTTGAATACTGACAAAGGAATTACGTAGTAGTAGTCTAAAGTGTGAGGTTCATTTTAGCTTCAAATTTGTTGAGAATTATAACGTTTTCATCTCTTATACAGAACTAGGCAAAGTTAGGATAAGTGTGCATATCTTTGCCTGCTTATAAAATCAGCAATAACGTTGAATTCTGTTAAGATTTATTAATGAAATAAACAGTATTAGGAAGACCTTATTTTAAACTTTGTTTCTCATTTAATATAATTTACAAGTAATCAGTCAGTTTTGAGATATACCTCAAAATGTTCCAAATTCAGGCAATGTTGCGGCAGTTTACGGTAGCTACCCAGGCCTACCACCATCCTATGGTTTCCTCACGACGGCTTGCTTTACCGAAAGCTCAGGCTGATGTTTAGAGTTGGATAGGTGGGCTCGAACCCGCGTCCATTGATGCGGAATCCGACTGACCTACAACTACGCAATCATTGTTACAAAATGACGTCGCCCTTCAGCGACATGCTACAGTCTATCAGCTACAACTAAAATATTTTCCCATAAAAAAACACCGAATAAAACCTTCGACTAGATTTTTCTAAATAAGGTCATGAGTAACCAGTCAGATTCAGTGCTGTAGACCATATATTATTAATTGCACTTTTCAAAAACAGTTATTTTCAAAGTTTTCACTTCTATCGGTTTTTGATGACTTGGGGGGGTGGGGGGGGGGGGGATGTCTGAATCGTGATTAAGTAAGCAATATTTACCTTTTAAAAGATGTTTTTTTGTTTTATAACAAAATTTTATAATTACTTTCCTTACTATTGCTAACAAGGCCAAAAAGAGTCAAAAATGACCTTATATTTTTTTTACCTAAAACTTGAACGACCCCTTTGTACTGAGTAACTGTAATTTTTTATTCAAGCTATGTGTTCTGTTTGGTCAAAGCGGTTCACACCTCGATTAATGATGCCCGTAGAAAAGTGTCTATAAAGTGAATAATTATGTCGTTGACTTGACAATGTGTTTTTGTAGAAACTGCTAGACAGTTATTTAAAATTTTACGATATACACATATTTGTTTCACGAATAACCGTAGTCACCTCGTGATAATGAAAGTCATACATGCTTTCAAGTAATATGTTACAGCCTAACTGAAATTATAGAGAGTACAGTTTATCTTGTATGCAATTTCTTTTTTTTTTTCTCAATTATGGCACCATATTACTGGCCGTTTTTAGTTATTGAAGCTATCAAAAAAAATACTCTAATACGACTACAAGTCCCATACTGATACTGAGCTTTCGGTGAACTAAACTGTGGAATGCAATTATAGAGAATACCATAGATAAAGGAATCTATATTAGATACAATTTATTTAGTTTTACATGATTATAATACACAATATGATAAATCACATGAAACGTATGTAAACATTGTATTCTGACAATTATTTTATAAGTATGTAGGTACAGGTACCGGTACAGAAGTACAGGTACAGGTACATAATGTACAGGTGTACATTTAGTGCTATCGAAGTTCGCATAGCGGTAGGCCATTTTCCAACACCCGCTCTTGGAAGCTACTTAGTACCTCTTCGAGAGCTACTGAAATGTCAAGGCCTTTTTTATTCTCTAAAGCGTCAGATAATTGTCGTCAGTGATCAACAAAAAAAAAACCGATTTATTTTTGGTTTGTTAATCTCAATCTAAAAGTTAAGATTCAATATTAAAACCGGTCGTAGATAATGCTTCTTTAACATGTCTCGTAATATTTTATTGACCAAGGGTGAAATTTATCGTAAATTATTTGGTTGATATTTTGATAATACTTGGCTAAATCCGCTTTCAAGCGGTGCAAGTTTCAAGCGCAAACAATTGCGATGTTAATTTAATTTTCATATTTAATAAGAAATAGCTAAGGAAAAACACAAAGACACACATCGTTAATATATCAGACATAACATTAGTTTACGGTTATCGGGCACGTTACAAAACGTCATAACACTTATCATTATTATGTGTAGGGGGCAAGCAAAAACTATCAGTGGTTACGCATCAGTGCACTTCATACATGTGTATGTGGCATCCAAGCAAACGCAGCGGGCGGCACCTTTGTGCATCCACCTTAACAATAGGCCAAGCTACCGACACACAGGAGCGGGGTAATTCGCACGGAATACGATCACTTGTTGTACACTTGAGGGCTTACCCACCTGCGATAAAAAGACCTCATTCTATTATAAATAATGTTCGAAGTTTTTTAAAGCCAACAAACATCAAAGAACACCACCAACGTATTTTAAGATTTTTCCTGTGTGAAAAGGCCTGCCTAATTACGAAACAGTTTATCCGTTAAGTGAAAGGCGGATTACAATGAAGGGATTAAAAATATCTTTAACGATTTTTTAAAACATTAGAAACGATTAAGTTAAACGAGAAACGAACGCTTATAAATCGAACACGCAACTACCGACTACCGAGTATTCTTAATCCTAGACATGATTCTAGATTAGACTTTCGAGAAGTAATTGAATTAGGTAATATTTAGAAACGAGAAGATTAAATAATTGTATTCATTTTTTTTATAGCTGTTCCTTTTGATGTAGATAATACGAGCTTTACCTGTTTATTACTTAAATCCATAAACATATATATACTAAACTAGAAAATCTATAAACTGATGTATTTCAAGCTATAGTAAATTACTAAATCATAGAGTGTAAACAGTTTATGTTTTGAGTTCATTTTTTAATACTGTATAGTTTTTATATCTGACTAACGCTGTTATTTGATATGTCAGATACGAGCGCTTAAAGCGCTCAGCCTAGGAATGATAGCCAGCACAAGTGCACCAAAATGGTATGAACCTCGGCTTGAGCCGTACCCGTGATAGAAATTCCGCGAAATTTGCCTTGCGCTAACCAAACGGTTAGTAAACATGTTAAGTAAAAAAGGTCCCTTACAGAACCTATGTACCTTGCGTGTAATGTGCAAGTGTTTGTGTCAAATATAATGTTGTCATCGGCTACAAGAATTTCCCTAGATGGGAGTCGGAGCACATCTTTTGGACTATATAGCGCTTTGACCAGAAACTCACCTGGTGATAAGCGGCGATGTAGACCACGATTGTAAAGACGCTAAGCTTAGAAGTACTAGCTCTCAATTGATACTATATAGATATAAATGCGTGGCGATAGATTTCCCAACTTGAGAGTTACGTAACCTAACCAGGTATTACCATTACTATAGTTTCTTCACACTGTTTTCACTCACCGAAAGCTGAGGTTCATTATAGAATAGGATAAATGGATTCGAACCTACATCTATCGACCCGGTAACCGATCACATTAACACCGAGATATAATCACTTCAGTAAGACATAACGTACAGAAAGTTTTTACGACACATTAGAATTATTATCTCAAAGTATGATCGTGTTTGCGGCGCGACATAGCAGACATTGAAACCGTGTTGTAGAATCCGACCGCGATTTATCTTACACATCTCGTCACACCGGTGTGCCTGTCTTTACTATTAATTAAAGGATAAAAAACATATGTAAACTCGTAAGCATTTGGGCCCTTTTTAGATTTTACACATCGATAAATATACGTCGCAGAACATCGACGTAAACACGTGAAGGAAAGATAAAAACAAATGAAGAATATAATATATATTTTTTTAAACATAGTGGTAAGGCATTTTCTAATAATCCCCTACTGGGTAGATGCCACCTTCACGTTTGGCCTCAAGTAACACTAGGCGTGTTCCGGCAGTATCACTTGAGAACTAGGGCCTCCAGGCTTAATACGTTTACCATCCTGGACGACGATGGTCACTTAATATCGGATGAAATTATGGTCAATGCACTGAGCACCTATACAGTATAAAAAAAAACTTATATACAGATTAAACTATAATATATTATTTCATATAATCCGGTTAGGGCTTAGTAAGATGATACCTACAATATTGTCAGCAGCAAAAAATAAAGCAATGAAATTATAATAGGCAAGTATGTAAAAAGCATTTGAAGTTATTAAAAAAATAATATTAACTCATAGAGTTTTATCATCAATTATTTTACAGTAAAAAAGTATTAAAGCTTTCTTCAATACATATTGTTAGATTTTTTTAAAAGCAGCTTACAATACTTATAATAAAATAAACATTTAAAATATTTGGCTTACTAAAATTAAATATGCTTGAATTATTTATTTCGAAATGAAACTTTTCAAATTACAGTCGATCAAAGAATATTTTGATTGAAGTATTGTCAACATGTTCAAATATGTAATACTTAACATAACTATACAATAAATTTAAAAATTAATAAGATCTCTAAGAGTTTCGGAATTTAAGCGCATGATTATTTAAATTATTACGGATATATACATAAATATTACAAATACCGCAAAATAATATGCGGTCGCACAATATCAACCGGTGGTCGTACAATAAAAACCCGTTGAAATCTGTACGTAGTAGGCGTTGTTTAAATTCAAAATACAACATTTAATATTTACACAACCCCTGATTACGGTGTCAATGGAAACGAGGTAATAATACATTAACGAGATAAGAGTAAAGGTTTTGTAAAATTATTTTTAATTAAATTTCGACGTCTCATTTAAGTAAAAGCTCTACAGATTGTGCTAAAGTTATAATTTAAGGTTGTAAAAATCTCATAATATATATCCTATAATATTATTTGTATTTTAATATTTGTTTATGAAGATTTTAAATCTAAAGATAACATTAACATTCTCTTTACCAGCATATGTTTAAATCATAGATATGTTCTCTACGTTTAAGTAAATATTTTTATATCAAGTAATTTACGGAGAAATATGTAAGAATAATAATTTAAGGTAATAATAATAATATCTCAAGCGGCGCAAATATGCTACCCTTGGTGAGAGTTACATATTTGTCCCGTTTGGGGTCGAAACTCTGGGACCGTGGGGCCCGAGTGCTCATAGCCTTTTTAAGGATCTCGCGAGTCGTCTAGTCGACACGTCTCGCGACCAGAGGGCTGGCCAATATTGGGCACAGCGAATTAGCATTGCCATCCAACGTGGCAATATGGCCAGCCTCCTGGGAACCTTCCCGTCTGGCAGCAAGCTGGACGGCATTCATTATTTATAGTATTTTATTTTATTTTAATTTTAAATTTTTAGGTAAAATAACATGAGTAAAGATTTGTTTTTATTAGCGCGGAAAAAAATGTACATAAGAGTAAATCGAAAAAAATGGGTCGATGGAATCCAAAAAATAAAACCTATAAAAGCCTATAACCAATTATATAATATATCATTGCCTATAACCATCTACGAAAAATTCTGGTAGAGTTGGTCTTAAAATGAACATGGTCAAGACAAAAATTTCGTCTAATGTCCATGTTGTGCCAACTCCTATAAAAATCGGTGACTCTACGCTCGAAGTTGTTGACAGTTATATATACCTGGGACAAACTGTCCAGTTAGGTAGATTCAACTTCGAAAAAGAGGTTAATCGTCGAATCCAACTCGGCTGGGCCAAGTTTGGAAAGGTTAACTAGATTATTCTCGTCCGAGATACCGCAGTGTCTCAAGACAAACATATTAGACCAGTGTGTGTTGCTAGTGATGACGTATGTTACTAAGACGTGGTCGCTTACTGGTGAGCTTACTTACGTGGTGTGCCTAATTAGGAAGCTCAAAATTACCTAAAGGGTAATGGGAGGGATATACTCGGAGATTCTCTCCGTAATCGCAGATCGGAGATCCGCAGAAAAACTAAATTAACCGACATGACAGTGGGCTGGGCACATTGCTCGTAGACCCGAGATGCAATAGGGTCAACGGATTCTCGAATGGTTATCGCGAACCGGAAGACACAACCTGGGAAGGACAAGATGGACCTACGACATGGCGAAGGTCGCCGGAGTCCGCTGGATGCGGATGGCGCAAGGCCGGTCGTCGTGAAAATATTTGGGGGAGACCTATGTCCAGCAGTGAACGTCTTTTGCTAACCTAACAACATCTTATAGTGATCATAACAATATTAAAAATATTTTATGTTTTAAATACAATAGATTAACTTGGCAATCGCACTAAACAATCTTATTTAATATAATATGTATTACTTGTGAGATATATTGTGTTTTTATACGATGGCCAAGTCAATATACTCATATTTTATTTAAAACAAAAAATATTTTTAATATTGATATAGTCACAATAAGATGTTGTTAGGTTAGCTTTGAAGATTAAATTTGAAGCTTCTATTTCTGCTAGAAGTGCCTTAGAGTTTTGATGATCGGTCAGTCAGTCAGTGAGTAACAAAATAAAGAAATTTTGACTGGTTAAAATAATTAAACTACTAGTTCAAATTGAATGAAATTTGAAATATACCGTGTTTATACATTGCCTGCTTGGTTACTGAAAACTCAGGCTTCTAGTTTTATCCACGTCGAAGTTATAGGAGGTTGAAAATGGCCTGAATTGCTTCGAGAAAAAAATGGTACGACCGTGCCGCTTTTATTTTCCTTTTGCTCGACTTGGCTGGGGCACTACCGTGCCCCCAGATATATATAGATCATTTCCAAACACCACAACCTGTTTAGACATAACCCGATCTAATTTAAGTACTTGACAAAATGATATATGCCGTTTGCATGTTTCTATTATCACGCAATAGAAATATTTTTCAATAAATTATTGAGGAAAACAGGGGTTATAGAAATAGTTGTTAAATTAAAGTTTGAGATCTTCGTTTCGTTTTCAATTAAAATATTAAACAGCTATTCGAATTTAGTAATTTGGGTTTTTTTTTATTTATAGCAATAGTAATTAATTATTTTATTACTTTTAAAAAATATTCACTAACTCATATAAGGTATATTCTAAACTAAAAAAAAAACAGAAACGCAACAAAATTTATATTAAAAATATCTCTACTGCAAAAAATAATAGATCAAACACTTACATATAATCTCACATTCAATCTGGATTTGATCGAACACACGTCTGATTGATCGACGAGCTTCCGGACATAACGATACGTATGCTTGTCTATCTGTCAAATTGTCCGCCATTTCTCATACACACAAACGCACACATGACTACATACGTGTGTTTAATCAGAATTCAAACCTCGACGAAAATACAGTTGTAAAAAATAGTGTTATTAAATCTTGATCGTTCATTACTTTTTTTTTTATTAAAAAGACAAGTGTTTTTTTTTTATTTTATAATAATAATAATAACTATGCTCTACGAGAGTTTTTCGCAGGATTTCAGTCTATTATGTAGCAGTTTTCGTCTTTAATTCATTAACTTACGTATCTGATCCCATATTGTTTAGTTTTGGTGGTATTTTATATGATATAGTTTGGTTCTTGTGTACGAATGTATTGGAATAATAACGCGAAACGTTTATTCTGAAATGCTACAAAAACTCGTTAAAAAGTTTCAGCAGGTTAGCCGCCATTTTGCTACAATATTGTTATCCACATGGCATTGTCATTGTGTATATACACCTTACTAATACCTAACTATCTTACTAAATAACCTAATACCTTACAGATTGACAGAACTAAAGATAACAATAAGAATTATTTTCTACGCTTCATTCACATAGGTTTATTTATTATTATATTCCTTATTAGCTGTGTGCCCGCGGCTGCGCTTGCGTTTCATATGTTCTTTGCTGCGTTTTAACCTTTTTATACGGAACCCTAATTATTTTCCTTTTTTCGGTACTAAGATAAAGTAAAACTATTTCTCACAAATTCAAACACTTACCAGTGAACTCTGGGTTGTGTCGGATTTTATTCGAAATTTCATGAGTTTTAATTTTTTTACGCGGAACCCTATTTTTTTTATGAAACAAAATTTACGCGAAGTAACTTCAGCTACCTAACAAAAAAAGTTCCATCAAAAGCGGTTCAGCCCTTCCGGAGATAACCCGGAACCAACATATTCATATGTATTTAGTAATAAATTGTTGACAAACAAACACAGAACATTTCGTTATGACGTTTTAAATTCTTCTATCTGAAACTTTCAAAACATGAATACCTAACTAAAGATGTAAATATTAAAATACAAAGCGACATTTACTTTTATTAATGTTAGTCATAAAGTAACAAATTTATGTGCGCTTATATAAATTATTTCAGTTTCACGTTGTCGTAAACACATGAATGTAATATTGTGCTAACATAACGTACGCGAAAACTAAAGAAGTAAATAAAAATTGACATTAATTTAAGAAATTATGGAACGACTAAATTTTTATTTACATATCACTAGTAAAATTATACTCAACACTTTAATTAAATCAACATATGTTTATAACGTATACGATACTTTTCACACGTGTGGGTCCACAGTACAAACGTTTATTTTGTCGTAAAGTGACATACATACTTGTAGAAAAATAAATAAGAACAAACTCCTAAGACTATCGACTATCATTTGCACTTTAGTAGTAACGTGTCACGATAAACTTTAAAAAAAAGTATTAGCTAATGTCTAGACGTTTTTATCTTTAACCGATAGGATTGGAATATTATATTATTGATTTTAAAACGGTGCGAAATATAGAGCAGTTTTATGTTTTGACTTTCGTAAACATTTTGTTTTAGATTAGTTTTTTCTGAAATTGGATGAATAACAGTATATTTAAAAATAGAATAATGACAAATAATTTAACTCAGTTTACGATAATACTGACAGATTAATAAATATACATTGAGAATTTTTGTTTTCTAAGAATATCCCGAGATTATAACAACAATGTGAACTCTCAACGTGGAATATAGCTATTAAAAGTTGTAATAACCGTAAAAGCGTCCCACAAAAAAATTATAAAACAATAGTAGCAAACCCCTTTATAGTTCAAGTGGTTACACTTTCAACGGCGCCCGCAGGTAGCGATGTTTTCGCGCATCAAGTATTGCAGATAAGAGAGCCCTCACACAAAACAGATGCCGAAAACAAGACACCCGACCCTATCCGATACTCTCGACGCCGAAATAACAGTTTTTTTTTATGACTGTTTAGATTTGTGTCTAGTTTTTTAAAATATCACCTAATTTAAAAGGAAATATTTAATTATCACCAATTTCTTTATACGAAATAATTATATAAATAATAATAAGGTAGGTAGTGTAACTTTTAAATGTTCTGTTAATAACGAACTTATTAGATTATTTGTGAGATACCTAATAACTATTCGAAAACCAATTCTTAATTTAAAATGCACCTATTATTATTTCGATATAAATATTTTATTCCGAGGATAAAATGTTATCTGCAGTAATTAAACTATAAATGTAATCTTAAATTTATTACCTGCTTTTTTATTTGTCTTAGTTAATTTTAGTAAGTTAATAACTTATTACAAAGTTATAATTTACACATATAATTTAAAAATAAAATTTCTTCACTAAATTTATTTAAATACACATACATATTTCTGTTTTAGATGGTGTTAACATCAATGCACAAGTATCGACCGCGTGTTTTGGTTGTGCGTGCACGCGACGCCGCCGCACTAGCTTGGGGCGCTCCACATGCATCCTTCTCCTTTCCCGAGACTGAATTTATTGCTGTTACCGCCTATCAGGTTCGTATCTGCCCATTTATATGGAAAATCAAATGAAGAGGAACTATTAAAATATGTAAACTGTAAACCCTAACATTCACAATTTTAATTTTACTACTGAATAACAAACAGTTGATGAAACTAATTAGGTATTTAAAACTATATTTTAGATTTTTTCATATTGTTAATCGTCTAATAGACGGAATCTTCAAATTGATTTCATTGAATTATGGATATCTTATACAAATCAATCGAATTGTATTCAAAGATTTCACAGAAAACGTGACACATTTTCTGGAACTGGCTGTGATTCGCACTTATGGCATCCTAATTTTTTTCGCATACCGACAAGCAAGGCGCCAATGCTTTTACTAACGTACGCGTAACGGATCCTATAGAAAAAAAAGTTTTTTAGATATTGCGACAGACGACGACAACACGAGTGGTCATTGTGTAAACCGCTTTACAAAACAAAAGCTTTACATTAATGTTTTTGTGGGTCGGCCCGTTTATTCCCGTTGTTTAGAAGTGTCCCGCAATCCGTAGATGTTTAAAGAACTGTGAAATTACTGTTAATTTTATAGAATGTTTATTCGAACGTCCGAAAAAATAAAATATTATATTACTTAGGTACTTATTATACAGATAAGGTACAAACTTCGCTATTAATAATTTTAGTAGATTTATTTTTATAAAATAAAATTCTTACCAATTCCTAATTTCTAACTTAATAAACAATTAAGAAAGGTTCCATTTCCTTATTATTTAGGCATTTATATATTTGCGCGATTTTTTCATAACCTACACGACTAATGTTATGACTATTTTGCCGGGGTAATTTATATACTGACACGTGATTTTTTTTTAGTATGCATTTAAGTGTTTGTAGTTGTTTTTTTATATTATAAGGTCTGGATTATAAAGTGATTTTTATTTTAACCATTAAAATAAATAGAGTTGAAAATAATCCACAAGGAGGTCAGTTGGAAACACAAAACAAAAGTGTGTACAAAGGTAATAAATAAAGACCTATGAAAGCCTAATTATGGACCAAAATACTAATAATGGTCATGTAAAAAAACAATAATGAGCTAAATTATACCTAGTTTAAACTTAAGTAGTGTATGCATTCCAAAGTTAATGCTTCTATGGTCATAGACCTTTTTCCAGTGTTCAACCTGCCTGAGAAAGAAACATTCTAACGTTGACATTCATTACCTAAGCATTTCCTTGTATATTTCTTTAACTACCATAAAAACTCATAGTCACTTTTAGATCTTTTAAACGTTGATAAATTTTATGAAAATGCCTCTCCCAACGGAGAGTTGATGATTCCAGGATTCTGTAATGTCTAAAACTCTCGCGTAAGCGATTGTACTCGGTTATATTTTTCTATCCTTGCATCATTATGTAATATTTGCCTGTAATGCATCTTAATACATTTGAAAATTTCGAATGTCTATATTAATGAAAACTCGACTGAGCTATTAGGATATATTATATAAATATTTAAAATCAATAAGCAATATTTAAAGTTAACATCAACAGCTTTATTTTAAATTTAATTACTACATAATTAAAATATTTCTGGTTATTATATGTGTTTCTTCATTCTGTGCATGCAAACGTAAACATTGCACTGTACCAGTTTCTACTAGTAAGGCTGTGGTAGTTTTTAAAGACCTCCTGCAGTTTGTTTTCTAAACTAAGATTTCTTTTTGTCGGTCAGCAAAGCATGCACGCTGCTTGCATAATCCACCCCGTACATAATTAGAACGCAGCGGTTCCTTTGCTCCTTCGGCGTGTTTCATGTTGACTGCAGCGAGGCGCGAAACTTTTCTCGCATCTATTACATCGGAAGCTTTGGGGGATAATCTGAATATTGTCTGTGTAACGGGACCGGTGCCTGGACAATGGCTGGCGGCGTATCATTGCACATTATCCCCGGACAGGCGACGGATCGGCGACCGAGCCATTGTTATGAATCACTAACGAATTACAAAATCTTTTGTTAAATCCCTACAGGGTACTTATTTGAGAGCGTAACTAGGTGGCACGATGGTACAATTAAGATAGCATAAAAGCGCACACTGGGTATTCAATTATAGGCGGACAACGTTTATCTTGTCACGCCGTATTTACAATAGTATTTTCTGTAATACGTCTAGTCTTTTCTGCTTGACCCCCTAAGTAAATAAAATACGTTTTACACGGACCCTAATTACACATTACAAAAAACTGGCGACAGTCGCCAATATGTGAAATAGTCACGAAAAAAGAAAGAGCGACGGCGAGCTTGTAGCGTGACATCACGAGCGACAAGGCGGACCGGGGGCGGTACGGCGCCTGCCACAACTCAAGCGCGACCACTCGAGCTACCCGTCCGACTTGAAAAGTGCACTTCGCGAGCCTAATAACAGGCTTTTAGCACTCTTCGTTATCGTGGCGAGCAATCCGTTATCTGGTGGTGCGGTAAGCAAACGACAATCGCCGGCGCGGCGCCGTCTTATCACCTCATGTAAACAATAATTTACAAGTGACTTCACGTATATCCCAACAGTATTATTTGCGTTAAAATTTCGCCAGATAACGCGGAGTATTGAAAAATCTTACAAAAAATTGTAGCGTGTCATCGTCGATTTGTTAAAGTTCTAACGCTTGAAAATGTCATCGTCATTTACGGAAATTGAATAATACTTTCACGATATCAAATATCTCGTTAATGTGCATGCGTCTGTAATGCTATTTGCCTAGGGTTGGCGCCGCGCCGTGGTATAGCGGCAGCGCGACGGGCGGCCGACTTCGACGGCGACATGCTTGCCATGCTAATTGGCCTGTCGCCAAGTCATAGTATGCCACATGTGCGACAATTAGCCCTTAAAGCTATTAGCTAGTTCGGAGATGCGTACGGAAGCGGATATTTAAATTGGATTCTCGAAAGACGATAAGAAAATTTTCACGTGACACAAAATAGCTTTTGGTGTTCTCGACATATAATTATTTTATTATATACTAGTTAATACCTGCGACTCCGTTCACGTGAAAATGCGTTTGATATTAGTTATTTTACAATTGTAGTTTAGCGTACCTATATACAAAACTTAGTAATGTGACATAGTCAAGCTATTTTAGGGTTTAATTAAGTATACGTTATATACTTTATATATTCTAGTCTAACCTACTAAACTAAAAATTATACCTAATCGTGTTTCAATATAAATTGCTATGCCAGCGGCTTCCCTATCAATGATTTTTTTAAATTACCTATCTATAATTATATCTTCTGAATGTTTAAATGGTTAAAGCATTGTTAACGATATGTTCCTGGTAGTTTTTTTTTGTTTTAGACATTTTTAATCTTTATTAAACCTATTGATATTACACGTAATGTAAAAAGTCTGGTTTACACCGAAAAATTAAAACTCATAAAAAAATGAATAAAATCCGATTCAATATACAGTTTTACGGGCAAGTGTTTGAATTTATGAGAAATATTTTTAGTTTGTCTTAGTACTTGAAAACATGTTTTGAAAATTATTATGGTTTGGTATAAAAAATTAAAACACAATGAAGATCATATGAAAAGCGGGCGAAGCCGCTGGCCCACAGCTAGTATAAAATAAACTCAATAAGAATCGAAAGACAAAACTGACGGTATATACTTATATCTATTATCAAAGTACCAATATTTATAAAATTGTTAACAACACAATATTTCCTATTAGGTAAATGACACGTGACAAGCGAATCAGATGAAACTCTAATGAACTATCTTCAGTAAATCCTGTCATCAGGTATTCCTCCAATCATACAAACAATCATATACCTCTACATTTGTTAAGCAGACCATGATTTATTAATGTAACACCGGAAAGACGGAAAAAAACAGACTTTGCATTTTATAATACTTATGTAAGGATTTACTGAAGATAGTTCATTAGAGTTTTATCTGATTCGCTTGTCACGTGTCATTTACCTAATAGGAAATATTGTTATGTTAACAATTTTATAAAAATTGGTATTTTGATAATAGGTAAGTTAAGTTAAGCTATGTACCAAAAAAAGTCCCGTCAAAATCGGTCCAGCATTTTCTGGAGATTACCCGGAACAAACAGACAGACAGAAAAAAAAAAAATTAAAAAATGATATTTTTAGTGTAGACTAAAAATACCATTTACGATACCTACGTATCGTATATACATTCATATATACTTAGCAAAAACTTACTGTTGACACTACAAACACACACTTTACTTTTATTTATTAGTATAGATGAGAATTAATTACATAAATATAAACTTACCTGTACAATTTTTTTTTACTAATCTAATACCCGATTGTTTCGAAAATGTTGACGTTTGATAATGTAACGGCATATCTGGGCTTGGTTTTTAAATAATAACAGTAACTTTCTTTGTTTACAGAACGATCGTATTACAAAATTGAAGATTGACAACAACCCCTTCGCAAAAGGTTTCCGCGCTTGCGGCCAGTCGAAGTGCAAACGGAAAAACACGGACAACGAACCCAACACAGAGTCATCTAGCGGCGAAAGTAGCGAAGCTAAACGTCCATGCTCAGACGCGGCTTCATCATGCTCCGAGGAGGGAAGCCTACGGTCATCCTCACCGAGATCTCCTCCGCTAGTGGAATCTCCAGCGCCCCTTATTGTGCCACCTGAAACATTACGCCGCCACCCACTGCCTTCTATCCCACGGATATACCATACTTAGGGCCCCTTCATATGCCAATGCCGTTGGGTATCTGGCCTGGCAGCCCGATGCACAGTGGTTTCCCCTGGGGCCCAGCCCTACCACTGCCACCGGCGACCGTACCGTCACCACCAGTACCAGAACCCGCCCCTTGTCGTCGTGTAAAAAGTTTTACAATAAGTGCTCTACTCGGAGAAGGTTGAAACTAAATCTTTATTTCTTACAATTTAAGTTTTAATGACGTTAGTCTGATTATATAAAATAACATATTATATCGTTGCGAATTATAAATATGCGCAATTCAAAATATTATCTACCTATATAAATGATTCAACTTAATTATATAGGTAGGTACTTATATTGTGTTTCAAAATGGTTTAATGTATTCGACAATTTCGGGATAATATCGCAATATTGTTTATTTTGTGATTATTTACATAAGTTTCAATTAATTGTAAGGCGTCGTTTAAGGTTTATGTATTGCGACATTTTAGACTCCCAAAGATCCATTCCCCTTAGTCCATGATAACGTAAGCATGGATATAATATTGATAAACGAAATGTAAGTAAACATTGCTTCCGTAATCACCACACTTTCCTGTGTCCCACTTAAAACAAAAAAAAAAAAAAAAAAACCAATGCAACCACTATTTACGCTTACATAGGACTTGAACGGCCCCTAATTATTTATAGTATAATATTTAAACCACCTACCTCGTTACTTAATTAAGGAAAATATTATTTTGTGATAGCAGTGCCTTAGGTGTTAAAATAAACATAGATAATAAACAACACTATGTAAATATTAATACGATCATTTCAGAATATACGATTTGATATTTTTAATTGGCAAGTTTATGCATGCATATTATTAATTGTTTCCAAAATTATTCCTAATCATTATATTTAATTATTTGCATGCATGAAACTATGTAAATATTGTAAATAAGTCGACTACGTTTTTAATTATTTTTTTTACGAGATACATCAAATTATAATAAATTAGTGATATTATTATTAAAAGCTGCATTTTTATTATCACCTCTAATATCAGGACACTAATAATAAAAGATTTTGGAAAGCGAAGTTAAAAATAGAAAGTAAGGCAACTGACATTTTTTTGTTACTATGAAATAATACACAAATATATACACTTTACATTTAATTATATTTCGAAGTACACATACAAGGCGATTACACTGACAAAGAACACAGTTTAAAATTTCACCATAAAAGAAAACATTTCATAAATTAACCAAACACATGATAAATTCACTAAACTCGAATGTCCTTGGTGTTACAATTTTAAGACAATAATTGTAAATGAAAAAAAAAAGAAACTTAAAACCCGTATAAAAATGCGTAATCAAGTGATTTGTTTAAAATGATTAAATCTATACCTCATAATTATTGGTCCATAAATTAATTAAGTTTAAAACATTTTAAAAATCAAATCATAAATAAAATTCACATTTAATTAACTTTTAAACCTACATTAAAGCATTTCACGTGTATTTAAAAATAATAATAATAGCAGATGTTGATTCTTAATCCAGATTTAATTAATTATTGTAATTTAACATGAGAAATCCTTAACCTGATATAAGGTTCTGGAGTTGAGAACTTAATTCGTTGGCGTCAATGTTAACTTTAGAGTTTGCAACTGGTGCGGGGGCACTAGACTCTCTGTTACAAGCCTTCTTATGCACGAACCAATGCAAACGCTGGCATTCCCGGTCACAATACTGCACAGATTTGCACTTCGAACATTTCTTAGCTGGCTTCTCGTCTCCGCACGTACTGCAGTAAGGTATAGCGTCAACAAAACCCCGCTGTCCATTTATCGTACAGTTTATAACAGACAATGCCGTAGGGGGATCCTTACTCGTAAGAGATGTCACCATTTGGTGAAAAGTTGTACACTCTCTGTAAGGAAACTCCCTGATACAGTCTTTTAGAAATGTGTCCATCAGATCCAAGGACACGCCATCTTTACCCGGCTTCAGCAGCTTTTTAGAAAATATCTCAACAACATCATACTTCTTCTCATCTTTATCAGCAGGTTTCTGTTTATTTTTTATATTATGTATTTCTCTAAGGATGTAAGATAAGTAGTGGTATTTAAACGCCATGACTTCATTGGTTTCACTACCCCGAGTCATCTCCTTCTTGGATAACATCTCTAAAACTTTACTTACTTTATCAGCATTGTGTAGAAGCCCGGACAATTGCTGTAGATTAAGAGCTAATCTGACTGGGTGAATATTTACACCCAATACAAACTTGTGCAGTGAATCTAATAAGACAGGTGGAAGGTAAGGTTCTTTTTGCTGACCCTGGATAGTTGAATAGTAAGCAATTTCCTCTCTCGGTATATAATTGTTGATGGTGGCAACAGTGTGATGATTACCTACAAAAGCTGCCATTTGGGATGCAGTACGGCCAACTGAGTTTGTTGCTGTAGGTTCAGCTCCAGCATCTAGCAGCAACTTACAGACTTCAGAGCTCCCTGATAATGCACCAAAATGCAATGCCGTATAATTATATTCATGTTTTCCAGCATTCACATCAGCTCCCTGGAATTGATAAAATATAGCTGTTATGTTATTGTAGTTTTCATATAAACCTTTCTGTAGGGAGATATTTAGAAGAAAAAAATATATAAAACCAAACATATTTATAATTTTATATTAAGATATGAGTGGAAATTAAAAATGTTTATATTACTACCACATCTGAAAATATGTTCATATAATTCAGTAATACTTCACAAGGGTAACAAAACAAACTGTAAGTAATTGGATAAATAAATAAGAGTGTCAATACAAAATTAGTGGACTGAACTATATAACTATACTAATAATTCATGTAAATTATTAGGAATTTTTAATACACTATTTTATAGTGGTATTGGACGAACCATTTCTTATAACATGAGGCAAATAAAAATACAGGTTTCAAGCACAAAACAAAAGTGAACATTATTATTATTGTATTAACATGTTTAAACTGCTGTATATTATACAGCTTTATAGAAAGTGTTACATTTTGCTATTTCATTTCTTAGGTTATTACCATATAACCAGTGAATTATACTAATATATAGAATTATTCTTATTATTTACCTGCTTTTCAATGTATTAATTATATCATAAGTATATAAAATAATTTAAAAAAAAACACTTGATAATACCATCCATCTGGTGGTTAAAATTCAACCATAACATTTATTGAAATTTTTAAGAAAAAACAGACTGTGCCCAAAAATTGTTTATCAATAAACCTTAAAGCTCATTATCTATTCAACAATAAGACGTCCACTGCTGGACACAGAACTCCTCCAATAAGGGAGGATTACCATAATCATCACGCTTGACAGGTGGGTTGGCAATCAAAAGTAGGAATTAGTGGTACTCAGAGGATGCTGCTGCCCATCACCTAGTATATATCCGTTAGTCGCCCTTTACAATACCCTCAAAAGGCTTGGGGTGATACTATTCTAAGCCGGCACCACACAGCATTACTACTCTAAGCCAACACCACACAGCATTAATAGGTGCTAAATAAATTAAAAAAGGAAAATCAGTTCAAATATATAGGAAAAAAGCATCTTTATCTGGGACTATTCTATCTTTGCCTATTTATATATTGTTTAAAACCACCAATATCAACAAGTTGTACATTCGCCTGAAGTAACATTTTATATTATAACTATTTTAAATGTATTTGTGAGAAAAATATAGGACACAAGTGATAAAATCATTCAATAATATTATGTTGCATGGGATGCTACTCTACTAAAATAAACTAATTATGTATACTGAATACATAGTTTCAATTGGTTAATCATATGTAATACATCGTATAGATGGTACTAAGGATGAAATTAGTTATAATTAATATAATAGCAAATGAAAATGATATTTATAATTACCTGACTTTATAAAGTACATAATTTCTAAAGAAAGTATGATATTATGTATATTTCTATAGACACATGATTATATTAACAAAATATCTAAATATAATATGAGGTAATTAGCTTACAAAATGAATTCACGTAAGCGTATTATAATAACAGTACTAACTCTATCAAGTAGCAATTGCACCATATCCTTGTTCCCTTTATAGGCAGCGTGTTGTAGTGCCGTCATGCCATTTTCGTCAAAAAAAATTAACGCCACCCTTATGTTGAGTCAATATACTCGTGAACTCTGCAAAGTCTTCTTGACCAATAGCGTCAAAGATAGTTCTTTCTGGTACAGTTTCATTTGCTTTTTCTTCTGCTTTAGTTTCCATTTCAATTATAGATTTTTGTAATACACTATTGAAAATTATTTTTGTGAAATAAAGCCAAGATTAACAAATCAAACATGAACCTTTCGTAAAACAACCTCTAAAGCAAATTGTCAATGTCAGTTCTCACTTCACCGTTGTCAGGTATCATTTATAATTTATAATAGCCATAAATATAAGTTTTTTAGGTCCAACCATGATTAGGTGCCTAATTTATGATTTTATTGCTCCAATAAAATAGCGGTTCTTTCTTATTAAAGCTTTACAAAAAAATCTTGTGAGAACGTGTAATTCAATCTCCATGTAATTATTTTCATTATTTCACTTGTGTCCAATAACAAATATACTTAACATAAAATACCACTAAAATATTATCTACATATTCTTTGTTGTTAATATTAAGACATACAAGTTCTTTAGGCCTAACTTCGTAATGTTTTACTAACCTTCCATGCCCAACAAAGTCAACGCCATTTGTTAAATGCTCCAAGGAAGTTGTAGGAAAATTTAAAAGGATTCTAACTCAGTGTCTATTTTCAATACATTTCATTTGTACACAAGAACAAAACTATATCTAAATAAATAATAAAATACTACCAAAATATATAATGTAGATTGTAGAGCAATATACTGCAAGTCAATGAATTAAATCCAAGGACTATTTATACAATATGTTAGAACAAAATTGTGCCAAGAAATTCACATAATAGACATAGAATGAAAAGACCAACAATATGATTTAAAAATACGGGTCGTAAAATACGACAATACTGTCATAACTTTGCTGAATTGTGTTATCGACTGAGTATTTTTTTATCAATTTGGATAATAAATTGTTCCTGTTTCAACCTTAATGTCGATATCTGTCTGGCTAGGGTCAGTCAGACCCACTCTGTACTATGAGAATAAAATTATTACAAAACATAAAAAATACTTATCTAATACACGTAAGAAGTTATACTTCTTAAACGTAATAATAGAAAAACTAAAACGTTAACAGCTAACTTCAGGGTGTTGGTTTTTCGTGACGATTGCGCGCGCATCGTAAAAATTTACTCTCATCATTTTTTCCTAACGCGTCAAAAGAAATATAACTTCAAAAAACTTGTAATAAAACTGGGAACTGATTTTATATACTTATTACCTTCTACGAGTAAATATTATAGATTTGCTACTTCTGTATATTGCAACTAAGTAGTTTTTTAAATGTTATTTTCTGTAATGTCATGATGCATTGATCATGACCTTGTGCTGAGATTTTTTTTCACACTAACTACGACACTATTGACCTGAAGAGCCTTGAGAGCTTCTCGTTAAGAGGTGACACCCGTGAATCCCAAAATATTGACAACAGAAAAGACTTAACTACACCTACAAAAAATCGCAAATTTGGCAGATTGGATAAATTTTACTTGTAAAAATTTGTTTATGGATCGAAGAGGTGCTTGGCGTGATTTTGGTTTGTCATATAGTCATCTTTATTTTGAATTCATTATCTCGCAGTATTTGACTATATGTACATATTGCATAAGTTTGATGGAATTTTACATGATATAGTGTATTTATGATGCACAAGTGTAGTGAAGTAAAAAAGATTGGGCGCGGAATTTGATTTGCATTGCAACTTTTTCACTGACACCGGAGACACTGAAAATGTTACAGAATACTTACGGTGAATAGACTTTTAATAATAAAAACACGTGCTTATAGTGGTTCAAAAGCTGTTGACATATGCTGGAAGATTTACCTGGTCCCATCCTGGTAGGTCATCAACTTTTTCAACTAAAGTGAAAGAAGTAGTGTCTGAAAATCCCCATTCAAGTTTGAGAGAGGTAGCCGCTGAACTTTCTGTATATCACTAGTCGATCCGTATCATTTTAAATAATCACCTGGGTATGATACATGTTGCCGCTTGGCTAGTCCCACCACGATAATATGCCTTCGCACAAGGCCATCATTGTGAACGAATTTTTGACCAATAACTTATTAAATACCAACCACCTTATTCACCAGATAAGACTCCAGCCAATTTCTTAATTTTTCCTAAACTCAAATTATCACTTCGTGACACCCACTTTAATTCGGTAGAAGAAGAATTCGCGACGAGAACTAAATTCAATTTTGCAAAAGCGTTTAAAAAAATGTTTTGATGATTTTATTATTCGTTGGCGTAATCGTATCGTATCGTTCTGAAGGAGCATACGTTAAAGGCGACAAAAGAAATTTGGATGAATAACTAACATTTTGTGTATTTATTTATCTTTTACTGTTACTTTTTTGACAGAGTAGCGTATTCCAATAGTTGATAATTTAAAAAAAAATCGTAAGTCATGAGTGCAGTTTAGAGTCTACAGGGAAAAAATTGGCCTATTTAAAACTATTCGCTTGGTTTATTAAGGACACTGTTATTATTCATTATATTAGTTTTGATACTTGGGGTGACCGCACCGGATGCCCCCCATGATAACTACGACACTAATTAGATGACCATGTATGTATATAATTTTCAGAGAACGTATTAAATCAAGATCTAACGAATATAAGCCAACATCACAAGGTATGTATGTCCATTAGTGGATTTATAAATTTAGAATCTAGATCCATTAAACTAATTGAAATGATTCGGTCTTTAAATAATGAATTATCCGACTAGGTATTATTACATATTTATATATTGTTTCATGATGTAATATGAACAGAGCACATTATTTTGGTATACTTTATCAAAACTATTTATTATGTGCACTTTAACTGTGCCGGTCTAAAAATGACTGATCATTAAGGGGCTTGTACACTATGGCTCATGATGGCCTACTACATGCTATCGCCATTGTGTATAGGTACTAGTAATGACTCATTTTTCAATTCGTCACTGAATTTTACATCGCTATTTTAAACAATATTTTATATTCTTTAGTTTAATACACACGCTGCAGTAAATAATCGCAAAGAATCGAAATTATAATTGAAATTATAATTATAATGAGTTGTGCCCCTGGTAAAGTATGAGTAAGAGTGTGATTGGAATAAAAACACACCAATTTACACCAACTATAAATTTATTCTAAATTCAACAGTCATAATGGCTGGTATGGCTGCCGAACACTGCTAATAAATACAGGTTAATATTTGGTTACATCGATAAACACATTCTAACATTAAGATTAATGATGAATTACATACTATTTTTCGATTACATGAACACGCTACAAGAATATATTAAATTGAAATATATTAGAAACGTCGAGATAAGGTGATTTTTAAACGTCAAAGCCACAGACACACACATTGATAAGTTTTTAATTGCAAGTGTATAGAAGAGTTTAGCAAATGTAGAGCGTGTATCTCTTATGTTATTATAGATATTTCCTAATATACAGGTACGTGGAAGATCGATTGATAAAAACGGTACTTGTGTGTACAATTCATCAGTCCGCATTGCCCAGGACGGAGTGATGAAAAGCACCATCGTTAATTAGAATAAATTTAAATAAAATTTTAATTTAAATTAAAAAAACATTCGTACACGTTTTAATAAAAAATAGAGCACCGTAAATAATCCATCACAACATCAAGAGGGTTTTTTCAAATTGTTACATAGACACAGAAAGCTCTTTCTAATATTGATTGATTACAGATTAAATATTTCTTATATATTATGTTTCTACGTACATTTCTAAGAATGTATGTAGAATGTGGATATATGAACTTGAAGTTCTAAATAGTTAGATATATCGAATGAATATTATATAATATAATAATATTGAATATTATGATTTTAACTCTCTAAAGTGTCTATTATCTACACAGCATTCATTTTTTTCTTTCTTAAATCTAGCGAAACAAAAAAATTAGTAATATATTAAACTAAAAATCTGGTATCTATTCAAAAATATTCTGCGTCTTGCAGAGATAAAATTAAATTTAAATATTATGAAAAAAATTAAAACAAAATTAATAAGTTTTTAAAAATTTAACTTGATTAATGTAATTTATACTTACGATACATATGTAATTATATACTACTTTATAATAAGCTTTATGTTGATTATATCAGCAGATTAAATACTTTAAGCTAAGGTAAAAATATTTTGAGTTACATACATACTACTCTACTGGCCGTTGTAACAACGTATTTTTAATCTACATTATTAATGCTATCATACACGTTTTGATTTCTATAGACAAACTCCATATTCAAATATTAGGTAGTTACGTAAGATTAATCATTAATAAAAAAGTTTAAAAGCACTGCTACCGATTCAAATATATTATCTACGGATATTATTATAAGGAAATATACTTTTCATTCAAAATACGAAGTAAAGATTATGCATCTTTACACTACAGGGTTAAATTAGAAATTGTGGTTACTGTGAAATATAGTGAATTCCTATTCGCAAATTAAATCGAGTATTTTTTTTTTTATAAATCTGGATAATAAATTGTTCCTGTTTCAACCTTAATGTTCATTTGATATTATTATAGTTATTTACTAGATACTACATCTAAAAACGTCGACGGTTCGCTGAATTATTCATTTATTTATAAGTAATATTTTTATTTAGGTACTAATCTACGATATAATATTGAGAAAGTTAAATGTAGATAAATGTTTTTTTTGTCATTTTTCATGCTTTTGTCATATCTACTTTATTATACGACATAAATAATGAATACCTTACTGTATATTAAAGAAACATGTTATAATTTTATTTCTAAACATTTGGATATTAATTTTGTAAGTATCGAGAGATAAATGTCAAATTACTATATAATATAGAGAATGTATGTTTTTAAATTTTCTATTCTAATATTGAGAAATCGAAAGTTACATTTTTTTTTTCATTTTATTGTTTTATGCAATTACTAGATACTTCATTCAATATTTGAAAAAAAAAAATATCTTACCAATATATTACTAAATGCGTTCTAATTAGGATCCTAAAGATTAAGCTTTAGGTTATAACTTCTTAAAAATAGCAACTACATTAATTGTTACAAGCATAATATCCGTGTTATATACGGATAATACATTTATTTACTAAAAAGTATTCCTAATTGTATTAGATTATGCCTAATATTATTTTATATTTAATATAAACTAATATTCTCTATCGGTTTACGTAATTAACTTAATATAAACAAAGTAGAACTGACTGTATTGCGAATGAGTATGGTATCAATGATGCTACGTGATTTTGACAGTTCTTGATTGTTTATATTTAGTTTTAAAATTACCTAAACCTATGGAGTGTAAAATATATATTTACGTCGACTTCTACTCTTAACATAACACATTGGGGATATAGTTATTTATACTCGTGTCACACTCTCGCTGACCAAGGATTCGTAAATCAACGGTGCGCTAGGAAGAAGTATATACGGTGTGTCACTTATCGATAACCGCTTATCGACTGTGTAATCGCGTGCGCCGGCGCATGATAATTAAATAATAAGTGCCGCTCATTTAACAATGAATTACTGTATATGGTATAAATAATTTTACGAATGTCCATTTTAATCATTTGATAACAAAAAGCACTAGAAGGAAGACGATAATAAATCAGTATAGAATAAACATAAGTTAAAATAGACGCATTCTTGAGAAAAAGTATCAGACGCGTTCATTACATGCCTTTTAATATGCCTAAAATCGACACTGGAGCGGTGCGTTACTTCGCCTCCCATTATGCCTATAAGTGTCGCAAAGAGCGACGTAGGCGCTGTCCTATTTCCACATTTATTGTAGCGAGTGCTTGACACGAGTATAGTAAAACGAAATTGGGGTTAATTTGATCGGTGTTTCAAGGTTGAAGGTCTGTTTAAACGTAGTAGACGTCGAAGGAGAGCTGTGTTCAGACTAGTACTGGATTTGAAGCAAGAGTCGGAGCGGAGGGTGACGTCATCGCGACGGAAACCGGTTGGCAGCTCGTCGGTGTTTGTACCGCCGATGCTAAGCGTACTCCACCACTCTCAGACACCACCATACCGTTGTGTACTGTACCGTTCCCTTCGTTGTCAGCGTATGGAGTCGTCAGCAGAGTTAAACGCTAAATTGAAAACGTCAGTTATAAGTAACCATTCAATTGAGTTTTTGGCGGGATCACAGTCTGTCACATAGCAGTTATTGTCTTTAATCCATTAAAGCGCGTATTTAACTCTATATTTTGGGTAGATTTGGTGAGGTTTTGTAAGATATAATTTAGTTATTGTGCACAGGTAAAGTCTAAATGAAATAATGTCGCGAAATGTTTATTCTGAGATGCAACGAAAAATTCCAGTTCTAGGAAAATGAACCACCCATTTTTCTTGAGTTTAGAAACCAGGATTGTGATAGATAACATAATTTGTCAAATGACACTGCCAGAATTGTACGTAAGCAATCTTTACTTATTGAGTACTTTTCATTATTTAAATGAATTTTGGAAAAACTAAGGCCAATGCTCACGTTACCATGAGGGGAAAAGCGTTACCTACTACATCTGACAAAAATCAAAGATGTCAAAAATGCTGGTTACATAATACTATCTTCCGTCCAGGGAGGAGGCGGGTTCAAAGCAGTCCCCTCTTTTCCCTCTCTTTTCCACCGCCGGTGTAAAGATCCCGACTCTCTCCTCCTTGGGTTCTTGTAGGGACAAGAACTCTGGAGAAGAGAGACTTGGCATGGGTGGCTGGCTCAAGGTGGCAGAAAGACACGACCAAAACGTACACTTCTGTCATTCACCCTCCTGTGGGGAAGAGGATCCGCCAAGGGATCCTCCTATCACGACCTCTCTGCCACCTCCTTCTTTTATAAGACTTACTCACAGAAGGAAGCCACAATTAGATAATTGCCTGCCATTATTATATAGTTTCAGAACGATGTTTCCCTTCAAAAAAAAGCTCAGGCTCACTAAATACTCGTAACAAGATAGGTGTGTTCGATTCTACGCTAATTAACAAAAAGCATATTGTAATATGTAGATTTGCTTTGCTTTTAGGTGCCAACTATTAATTTCCACTGGAATTTAATTACGACGCAGCCGTAAATGATAAGAAATCTCAACCTTAACTATTGGGACACTCAGACGTTTGTGACAACACAGAAATATTATGTTTTTGTACATACACTTACATAGATTTTGCTCGAGCTTAAGATATTTGGGAATAGAAAAGGAAAATGACATTAGGAATGACTCACTTCGAAGAAGCTTCCTTTAACGGTGATCAGTTTGTAGATAGCCACGACCGGTATGCACATGACACTGGAGCCGGCTATAGCCCAGCCTAGTGCGTTTGCCCACGCGGGGTACACGTACCCCTCGTACTGCAGCGGCTCGTACGCGAGCAAACCGTAAGCGATTATGAACAGCAGGAACGCCGGAGCAGCGAAACGCCAACAGACGCGCCAGTACAAGCCGGGACGAAAGCCGATCATGTCCCGGATATCTTCGCAGAACCGTTCAGTGCCTATGATAAAATAAAACAGAACCTTCAAAAACTTTATCTATTTTTATACATTTAAAGAAATAATTTTACCTAAATGTTACCTATATATGAGAGCAAGTCCCAAAAATATTTATTTGCCTTTTTTTACACGGTATACGCTCAGTGCTTTGACCACAATCCTACCTGATGTTAAGTGACGATGACTGGTTCTCAAGTGATGCTGCCGGAATACACCTATTGGTATTTGGCGATAGGTTTTCAAACTTGAGGGTGGTAGGTAGGCATTATTACAAAAAAACACTAACGCCATGCTATGGTTTCCTCACGATGTTTTCCTTCACCGAAAGCTCAGGCCTTTTCTTATTTTAATACGGGGCTTCCCATTGACGTTACTCTTGATATTTCTGTTTAATCGTATGATAAATAAAAATTATAACCAGCTTTTAAAAAGCTATAACAACTAAGATATGAGTTCGTCTACGTTAAAAAAAAACAATAAAGTAACATGCTTTAAAATGTAAATTTGAGTATAAGTAATTTTTCAATAATTATTAGTTAGAAAAAAAAATTATCTTACCATAAATCCACGATACAGCGATAGCCTCAAAGAAAACAGCAACAAGTATTGAATATCCAGCGGCATATCGATCGAGAAGTTGAAAGAAGTAGAACCCGCCTTTAGTGCACGACGCCAACCCGACGAAGAAATATAAAGTAAAAAGACAAGCTACGAATAACTCACGATGTCGACCGATCGGCGGAAACTCTCATCACTGAGCGCCGTTATAATCGCTTCTGATCCACCAAACTGAAAAATATACCTTATATATAACTGTTGTTTTGTCCAAAATAGATATCTGAATATTATTTTTACGCAGCGTGGGTAAGGCCTCCTACAAGGCGAATCGACGACCTAGTGAAGGTCCGACTCCGGTTGTTCTGGATTTTTTTAGGAGAGACCTATGCCCAGCAGTGGATGTCTTTCGGTTGAACGAATAGGTGCATATTTGAAGTTAACGCATCAAAATCTATACATATTACGAGTATAGGTAGGTGTTATATTGACAAAGTAATTACTTATTTATCTAGATATACTTCTTTTTTAAACTGGTAGCTTCGCCAGGTTTTGTGGTGAGAGCTTAAGGCACTCAACCGGTAAGTGATTACTAGTACAAGAACACAATAATGGTATGAGCCCCTGCTTAGGCTGTTATACTGGGATGAAAATTTCATAAAATGCATCCTAGCTAAACTTGACCATTAGCAATCATAATTGAAAATAAAGTTGCGTGTGTGTGTGTTTTTGCGTGTTGCTAGTACAATAAATGTATTGCACTGATATCGTGACTTGGAATCACGTTGGAATACTCGCAATATAAATATGCACTTATAATATTACATTACTTAATATTACAGATTTATTTCAAGAACACCAGTCCCGTTTGCTTAAGATAATCCATTTTCTTTATAACTGTATATGTAAGGGTGGAAGAATAAATATAAACTTTAATAACCTTGACAAGTACACGCGATGCAAACCGTAACAAGAGACTAAGTGTATGTAATTCAAATATAAAGCGAAATTAATTGCGTAATACCGCTAGTACGAATATTATAAAAAGAGCTAATTTTATCAAGTACAATCAAATACATAGTTTTCTAAAAATTCTAAACTTGTCTTTCGTTAAAACTATGAAGTTAATGTAACTCTTAAATTTAACATGAAAATAATGTTACAATATTTACCGAACTATCCAATCCAAGAGTTAAAAGCATCATGAAGAATATGAGAGCCCAAAACGTAGAACCGGGCATCGTGGCTATAGCGGCCGGGTACACGACGAAAACCAAACCAGGACCTTCAGTAGCGACGTCCTGGACATCTCTCCCGGACGCATGAGCCATGTACCCTAACACGCTGAATATAACGAAGCCGGCGACAAACGAGGTTGCGGAATTAATAACACTGGTCAGTATAGCGTCCCTGGTTAAAAAATGGAGTTTTAGCGTGATTTGAGTTCATCTTTTTAAATCCATCAATTGGACTCTATATATTATATTATATTATGCCATATTATACTTTAATTATTATCTACAGCTAGTATGTTGTAGTGAAGAATGTTTAAAAAATTAACATGGAGCGTGGATTCTCAGATTTCACTATATCTCCCTTAACCTTAACGAAATGTCGCCATTCTGTTCTAGCGCACTGAATATTAAATTACAAAGTTGGACTTAAAAAATAATTAGAGAAAACTTATAAATCTTTTAAACATCTACCTATGTACTATGTAAAACGTGTTGTGTAAAAGGTAAAACAAATTGCATCTGGTATTAGGGGCTAGGAATCGATATTACATAATACATTCAATTATTTTTAAATACATGTCTTAATTGCTAATATTTATTTGGAGGAATCGCAAACTAACTTATAAACGTTGTTGTGATACTTGTTGTACGAAGCATAAGCCAAGAGCACTCCAAAACCAGGACCGAGCGAGAAGAATACCTGAGTAGCAGCGTCTACCCAAACCTGGAATTAAAACAAAAGCCTATAAAAATTTCAAATCGTTTAAACTGCGAGTAATTAAAGTATTGTAAATGGTTGTTTCCGAACGTAACAAAAAAACTAAATGAAAATGGAGTTGCACAGGAGGTTATTACACGAGTGCTTGTGAGTAAGCCACATTGGATATGTCATTCAAAATTGTATTTTTTTCGTTAAATTCAATAAGATTTCAATTGTTTTTTTCATTTTTTTTTTCATTTTTTTCATATTTTCAATTGTTTTTTTTTTTTCTTTTTTTTCATTGTTTTGTTCAAAAATTTTATCAAAACCATACAGAAATTAAATACGATAGTTAATATATATGTACACGTACCTGAGGTTGTGTTATAGCTTCAAAGTTAGGACTTAGGTAGTACTGAATACCGGTTGCAGACCCAGGCAGAGTTATTCCTCGAACCAATAGTATAAGAAGAACAGCATAAGGAAATAAAGCAGTGAACCATACAACCTGAAACATATCAATAATATTTTATTAAATAATTCATGTTTCTTACCTATATCATACAACTATAAATTGATAAATATTTCAGAGCCAAGTGTCGAATTAGTTCCACAGAATGCAAAAAAATTAATACTGAAAGGATTATTAATTTTTTTTGTGTGTATTCTATTAAATTCCTTTATTTTATGGAGGAATACAAAGTTAATCTAACTAAAGTACTATTAAGTCTATATTAAAAGAGTGAGATGATATAATTGCTTAATGACAACGGCTTTGGATACAATGCACAATGGTAAAGCATATTCTTGTACTGTACAATATTATATCTATCTCTAGAAATTTTAAAGTCAAATATTTGTCAAAACATAGGACGTTACCTCTATGTCTTCGACAATTCAATTGGAATATTATGAGACTGTAATTAAAACATTGAATGTAATATTTAATTCATACTTTTCCAGAGGTGCTGATGCCTTTCCACAGTGAAAAATAGCAGATGATGTAAACAGCAAGCAAACATAAAGCCATATCCCATTTTATCGTTCCCAAATCGTGCAGACCCTCGCTCCCTTGAAGTTCTAATATTGCGCGACTGGACAAGAACAAATGTTAATTTGTAATATACATGTAAATAAATAAATTTAATATCATATCACAAAATTGACGTCGTTATGTTAATTTGTAATCGAGAACACAATAACTACGTTCTTAAGAAGTGCCATAGTAATTTTATTTTCATTTGGAATATGATCTATTAACAATTCATAATTAACCAGTATATAACTTCACTAATTTTAAACATAAAATTTTAGATTTCCAGCTATTGTTCAGCCCTAATCGTTAAGCTCACATATTATTATAAAATACCTAAACTTTATTTAAATTTGTATTTACATAATCTTTTACTAATTTCAAAACTGTCATAAAATATTATATTAAAGTTTATTGTACATTTAACTAAATATTACTTGAAATATTCGGAAGCGGCAGAAGTGAATGGGGTTGTCTGTGGTGATCCTAATGTAGCAGTAGAGCTGTTTCGTGCGCGCAAACGGTTTGTGGAGTTTGATTCCCATACAGCTTCAAACTGTAAACAATATATTAATTAATGTATAACAAACAATAGGGTACGGTAATAATATTGATAAAATCATAGTCATCATCACTATCATCTTACAGAAATCATTCTGCTTAGAAGTAATTTAGTTTGTATGAATTATAATGATAAGGTAAAATTGAGATTACAAATAGGTATCTCAAGAAAACTTATTAGATACACACTTCGTTTTCAAAATTATTGTTGATTTAAATAGAAAGAAAACGACTATAACAAATATATAAGAAAATTTAAATTCAATTTTTAAACTTGCAGAAGTAAGGGAAAAGAACTTCATACTATATAGAAAAAAAAAAATTACTGTGCCACAACAATTGTAAAGCGATACCGTCAAAAAAACAGCCCCCGTATTTATTAAATAGCCGGATGAGATCAGGCATGAAAGTAATAAAAATACTTATAAAAGTAAATGAATAAATAACATAAATTTACTTGTTGTATTGTTGTGTTGTATGTTATTTATGTACGGAGACTAGATCCCACAGTCAAATCGATAACACGGTTTTGTGGGACTAGGAAATACACATTAGATGTAATGTACTGATAAATAAATAAATAAGATGATAAATGAAAAAATTATACTGGTATAAAAATCTATTCCATAGCTATTTCAATCTATTGACATTCCATATGCATGTCTGAAACTGGACATTATAAAAAGTAACCAAGTTCCAAAGGCTAAGGGCATATTATAAGGAGAAATATAAATAGTATGGAAGAATCAACATGAGCTTAATAGAATATAAAGTAAAATATGATTGTAATATTCTATAATAGAAAGTTATGGAGGTAGTTACAGGTCGGCAGGCAGGTGTGTTCCATTCGTTGTCGCAGTTTGTCCAAGGAAGCATTGTGGTGAAGGAAGCGAAAAAGAAACGGAGCGCCCACGCGATTATCACATTGTAGTAGAAGTCAACGTAGAAAGCTATCAATACAACGGCGTAGCCGATACCTTTAAATGAAATAAAAAGAATAAATGATTTATCCCAAATTGATTTATTTATTTCGACAAAAAAATATTTCAATATTTCCTGATAAAAGAAAAGTACCTTGAGCAGATATTCTTCGTATTTCTCTTCCTATGTTGAGTAAATAAACATATGTACTAACAACAAGGTCTTAAGGTAAATTCTACAAGCCTTTATAATCCATAGTCCGTAATTACAAAGCATATAAAATGATATGTCGCATCTGAATTATTACTCTATGAGAGCTGAAACATTCTCTCATTATTTAAAAAAAAACTATTGTCGTACCCTAATTATAACTACTAAAAAGAACAATGTTTCTGAATTAAGCAATTAGATAAATTGTACACGAAGACGCAAATAACTATTTTACTTAATTAAAATGTATATCTATCATTATTTTATTACATTACTTTATTTTTAAATAGTTAACAAATATTATTTCCATCCAAGAACTAAAACCTTATCGGTCACAATGCCTTTGAAACAATACCTCCATCCCTCACAATATATAAAACACTTTTCTTTCAAAGCATTCTCGCCACCTTTCCACTCCATTACCAATTTTATTTCTGTTCAGAAAATCACCGGCACTCAGAGAGGCGACGTGACAATCGAGTGAAATGAAATCAACGGGCATAAGCCTCACAAATCTAGCGGAGCCTTTTGAGAACGTCCGCGGCGTATGGGGCGAGCACTTAAGGGGAGCCTTCAGAATGGTGTCAATTATGGACGCTAAGTGAGGGAGGAGTACGAACACTAGACGATGTCTTTATATTTGCATAAATAATAAAAATAATATCTATGAACGGTAGCAAAATAATTACACAAAATTACTTGAAAAATGTTTTTTAAAAAAAAAAGGACAATTAATTAACAAAATCTATGAACTATAATAAAATAAATCAGTAATTTCCCAATTTAGCATGTCTAAATTAGTATAAGTAAAAAAATATTATAAAAGTCTGTAAATTACTTCGCAATTTTTTTTACAATTAACTAGATGATTCGGTGAACTCCTTACCGCCTCAGAATCAATAAATCCTTTCCCTGGGAAATAAATTTACTTCATAAATTTTTTTTCCATGAATTCTTCCAATATTTGACATCTATCTGCTATTCGGGGGAGAAAACTATTCAAGAAATAACAAAAAAAATCGCTCCAACCTTTTTAGAGTTATAAATGTTGTAACTAACTCGACTTTATTTTATATACTTATAAATAGATTTAGATTATTTTTATTCAACACCTACGTCTTTCTAACTACGTTTTGTTTTTTATGCAGTAACATTGAAATTAGGCATACACCAAGAAGAATCTTAAAATCATAACATCCTTTTTCAAAATTTTTAACAACAGCAAAAACATCCATCTATTTTAAGGCTATTGCAGCCCCATAACTATTTTATTGTAATAGGAACTAAGTGCATTGAGGCAATAATTCAAGATCGCAAGGACACGAAGCACTCATGGTCTCCATTCCAGCGGTATTAGCCGTTCAGTACGTGACCGGCTGGAACTCATAAATTCACAATATGAGCTTGATACGTGTTACAATTGAAAGATTCCTACCACTCCAAAATTACAGCACTTTACATTATAACCCTTTATAATATTAATACATTTCATCAAAAATACATATAAGCATTGTATTGTTAATCCAACTAGTGAGGATATACAAAATAAAACAATTAGAAACAATATTAAATCATATGATATAATCTATACTATAATATTATAAAGAGAAAATACTTGTATTTTTTGCATGTAACGAATAAACTTAAAAACTATCGTACCGATTTGGATGAAATTTGGTGTGAAAATAGTTTGAAATCCAGAGAGTAACATAGAATTCAGAACATAGAAGGTTATTATTCCGAAAATTCAATGGGAACGAGAACTACGCGGTTAAAACCGCGAAGAGCAGCTAGTCATTATATAGAAGGCAACGTATATATATCTGTCTGTATGTCTTTATAACTCGAGAACCGATTTATATGATCTATATTACCTGATCAGGTTTAATACTTATACTTATACTTTTTTAGACCCTTATGAGTATATAGAAAAAGTAATCACAATAATAGGAAAAAAAATCACAAAAATAACCATTATCGTGTTCCATATCATTTCCATATCATCATCATTATTTTAAGTGGTAACGTTTATATGTTTCACTATCCGATAGTATATGCGAACAGAGCCGCGAGTGTACTCGTAACCTACCTAGTTAAAAGATTAAACAGTGGAAACAATATTAAATCATAGTGTACACAATTTACTATAATTAACATTATGCATACCTTTAAACAATGGCACAAGTCGTCCCCAGCAAGTAATGGCGCCTTTGCGGTGGAACTGACCAAGTGCCAACTCCATATAAAATAGTGGTATTCCGCCCACCACCAGCATAATGCAGTACGGCACTAGGAAGGCACCTGCATGAATCACTTTATTTCATAGGCTATCTATGTTACTTTCTAGGGTGCGTTTTAAAGCATAAGAGTGTATGTGGACTTTCGTTACAAAATAATAAAATTTCTCTGAGAATATGATTATAATTATATAATATAATTATATAATATAATATAATATTATAAATATGATTATGATTATAAAATATGATTTCAGAATATAATTTCGGAAAGTTTCCATCCAAAAATGTTATATGTGAATCGTTATGCGGCAGAAAAACGGACATAATCCAAGTTGAAGATTAAAAGTTAGAAAATTAATCATAAGTACCATTTTTTTTTTAATCAATTACATCTGATATTTTTTATCACAATTTAAAATCACCAAGACTCTCAGTAGTACTAAGGCAATAATTTCATAGAATCCCTGGAGAAAGCCGTGGGAGGGGGACGGGACGCAAATTGTACAGTAATTGGCCTTTTAAGACGCTCGCATTTACTGCCAATACGCTTTTATGAAACTTGAGACAATTCAACATCATTTTGTATTATTTTCTCTATTCAAAGCGACATAATTCATAGTCACTTCATAGTGCTACATATTTATTTATACGTGCACAAAACCGACTTTACTGTAAAGTAAATGCACGAGATAATAACAAAAACTCACCTTCTGAAACCACTATTGAAGTTTTTACAATAAACTATAAGTAACTATAACTATGAACGTTCATCTATAAGAATCTTCTATAAATGCGTTTGATAAATTATTTTAAAATGTATGTAACATAATACATTCTCACGTACACGTATTATAAACAGTTATTATTAACTCGGAACATAAGTCAGATTCCGCATAGATACGTTTAAAATTGCCAAATTTAATTTATGTTTATTAATGTCCTACTATGAGTAATATGCCAAAATATCAGTCCAATACTTGGTTACTGCAAAACTATAGGTATAACAAGCTGTAAATAATTAGCAAATATCTTATAAACGCTATAAAATTAAATAGGAGCTACCTCAAAAAATATATAATAGTTCAGTTCGCAATAAGCAGGATGGATCATTTCGTTAATAAATATTGAAATATATAAAGATGTGAAACATGTTCATTTAACATATATAAAATTAAATATATATTTTTTAAATTCCAAATTAAGCATTGTTATGGCAGATTATTTTCTTTAGAGTGTTTTATATTCATTTATGTATATAAATGTCATTCTACACTATAATCCGAGAATTCCAAGTAAACTTGTTCCGTAGGTAATGAACTCAGCTCAATTGGTAAATGGAGGTCTTCCGTTTAAGACGATAATTATGTGGGTAGAAAAACACAGTTTCTGCCAAACAATACATAATAAGAACTTATGTTATATAGGCGAAGTATTTTTTTGAATATTTAATTATAAATATTCTACTTTTTATACTTTACGAAAAAAACTAGTCAGCATCAGGGACTGCCGACAAAAGTAAAAACTTGAAACTTAAGAAAACCCGCTTTTTTTTAAATATCATATATTGTTAATTGAAATTATTAACATAATCTAACATATAATGTCTAGTCTGAATTTTACAACCAATACCGCTCCGAGCTATTTATTAAGTAATTAAGTACATTTTCATATAGTTTATTCATAATCATAACATACGATAGGCTGTGTATGTATTAATTTTATTATTTATCTCTGAGCGCCAGCGCTTAAACGCCATCTTATACTTGACATATTGTAGCATGTTGACTGCAGATGTCATAGCATTAGTAACGCGAATCTATAGATTAGTTCCCTATTGAACATCGCTCAAAGCTGCTATTGAAGTTTTCACTTCAAAAATGTAAATTAATATGGCAAAATTCAAAATATTTTCTTTGCCATCTTAAAATCCATAATTTAATAAACTAGAAATAAGCCTTGGAACTCTCATAGCAAGTAATTTAAAAACATATAACAAGTAAATTCATTTTCCATTTTTGCTAAATTACACAACACACAATAAGAATTAGTGTATCCTATGAAAGCAATATTGTGGCTAAATGATGAAGTAGGTATTAAGCCATTTCAAATTCCCAAGTCTCAAGAAAATAGAACTGTATTAAATGTGAAGTGATCTATGGGGAGGGAGTGAAGATGGCTGGGATTTACTTTATTGCCGGATGCAACAGGTTGGGGATAAAAGGGGATGCTCGTTCCACAGCAAAGTTCCTTTTATTCTGGCCCAAGTGATAAAAATGACTTTAGCGTCGCTTAAGTAGATGTCGGATATAGTTTCCTGAAGTATTCCTTTACTTTTATTTATCATGGTATATATTTAAAAATGACCACTTCTTATACACCAATATTTCGTGACTTACCAAGTATTTTATAATAGAACATCTATTAGATACTGAAGATTAGAGAAATATTCATGAAATGTAATGTATCCCAATGGATCAACGCTTCGGTCAAGAAATTTACTATCACTATCTTATTTACCAAAATGTATATTAAATTATTGCGTACTATGATTTGGTATCATTGAGAGAACACAAAAAATTATATCAACTAATGATCAGTAAGAAATCCTAATTCATTAAATATATTGTTTATTGGTAATTTTTGCATTTTTACGTTTTTTATTTTTCAAGTCTACTATACTCTATTAATTTCAATATCTAATACGTAGTATGTAACAATCGTGTATCACCAGTATAGTAAACCATAAAATTTAAAATTAATCGCCTTTGTCATTCTCGTTAAATTAGAAATGATTTTCCTATAATGGTGTCCTTTCAATATTGAAAGCGTAATCGAATCGTCTCAGTTTCCGATACGATACACCCGCGTCCCGGCGGACCTCCCGGATGATTGGGTATTACAAGATTACAGGAGAGGTACGCATTAAATCATCTAGACAAGGTCCCATTATAAGCGGAATTGTTTCGCTCAAACATCGGAAATATCTATGAAATACCTACCTTTATTCATTACTTATTGTGCCTATTAGTTTTATAACCATGAATTGAACAAAACCTAAGGTTTATTGCATATTTCTCCTCTCCAAGTTTTGTTCTTCCAAAAGCTAAAAAAACAGCTACCGCTATTTTATCTGTTGCAATATTTTATTCATTTATGATTCCTTTGTTCTAGTTTCAGACAGAATGCACTCTACTATTAATTTCTTACAGATTACTCAGTATTTAGCGAGGTTAATATAATTTCAATGGTTGTGGTTCAGTTGCTACAATGATTCTAAACTTCCAGAGAAGGAAAGACGAAAGCTCTATGATTGAACATTTTTATTATTAGCATAGTTAACAGTCACATTCAAAATTATCGACAAGTATCCATAGAATTATTTATTTTTTGTCTAAGCATCTTATTATTTTCCGTCATTATGTGACTTAATGCCTAGAAGACGCAAACTTGATTTTGCGTTGACGTTAGCTTTTTTTTTAATTACTTTTCTTGTCATCTTAATTTTTATCCCGTTTATGAATATTTATTAACGCGTAAAAGCAAACTCTATATAGTATATTTATACGCTATGCATCACAAATATTCGATTCGCTATTTTACTACAATAAAATATAGCATGGCCGCTCCAAACATTGCCCCTAACACATAACGTTCGTGCGAATGATGGATGGTGTACGGACGAAAGGAAGTAGGTACTATACCAATCAAGTATCCAGAAAAATATCAATTCTAACCAGTTACTTTCAAATATATTTCTCTTAATATGTCGATTACCCATAAAAATAAGACAATAGGAAAACAATGGAAAGCTGGCATAAAAGCCAGGTTAGTGCTTATGGGGTTTATATAATTTATAATAATATTGCTGTGTATTTATTATACTATATTAGCACAGCCCTTTGACCACAATCTCACCTGATGTTAAGTGACGATGTGTGGTTCAGGATGATAAACAGATTAGGTCTCGAGTTCTTATCTAGAGCTCTCAAGCGATGTTACCAAAAGTACGTATTGATGTTTGGCAATAGCTTTCCAAATTTGAGAATGGTAACTACCCATGCGGGAATGATTAAAAAAGGCCCTACCACCATGCCATGGTTTTCTCACGATGTTTTCCTTAACAGAAATCTCGCGCTCATTAAATAATAGGACTTTGAACCCAACTAATCTACTAACCGAGCCATCATCGCTTCGATACTCAGTAGTCAGTACGCGATCAAGAGAAATATAAATTAGCATTACGGATTGATATTATTAAATTATTTTATCTTGCCGCTTGAATTGTTTCCTCCGCTTTCCTTGAAATAAATTATATTGGAAATCTTAGTCATTTAAAATTACATTTCCTAAAGACGAAGATAGAAATAAACGCAAAATGGAAAAGATTAGAACATATATTAAATGCGTACTTATGTTGAGAAATTAATTAATAACAATGAATTACTCTCATGTAGATACGGCCTGTGTAAAGAACTATAAACATAATTTAGTATTATGTCACCTATAGTAATAAAGCTTACGAGTATATACATGTTACAATGTACCTACCTAAAAATATTACATGTAATGCTACTGTTCCAAAAAGACCAAGGTTTTACTTGATATGTTAAAAATATGTAACTTCTAATTTTAAAAATAGTACATTCTATGTCAATCTAAAAATAAAAGAAGTAATAAAAATATACAATTCAATAGTAAGAAGCTTTTAATTTTATAAAGTAAAATGACCTTAAATATTTAAATAAATAAACGTTCCCAAAGCCCCACAACGTGGCGACCGTGATAATAAAAGTTCCTGAAAATAATAAACATAGAAAAAACACAACGTGGCGACCGTGATAATTAAAAGTGCCTGAGTAACAAACATGGAAAAACACAGGTCAGTAAGAGGTCAATTTACAAAGAAAGCAAATATATTGGCGACATTATTAAACGCAGAAAAGAATTCTCCAACTGAATTTGAATTGAAAGCAACATATAAAGGACTCATCAATATTAAAGAATAATTGATAGATTAGATGAGGAAATTAAAAACAAAATATTACTCGAAGAAGACGAGAGTTTAATAGAAAAAGAATTTGACGAAATTGAAAAATATGAGTGTAGATAATTCCTCTTAGTTGAGAAATATAATTCCCTATTAAAAGAAAATATAAAAGATAAAAAGTGTTCAAAGAAGAAATATTTTCCGTTGAAGTAGATTTGACTATCAGAGTTAATCAAAATGGAAGGTAGAAACAGAGGACCGTATTGGTATGGCAAGTCTGACTTATATGTAATAAAAGTATTATTAATATGATTCACAGGGATACTAACTATAAACAGACGTAGCTTGGTAGACCATATGTCAATTCTGTAAAATAGTCTCAACACTTTGTTGTAGCAAAGCCAACAAGATGTCTCTTCTAGAAAATAGAGCGAATAAAGAAAAACGTGGTATTTGCTACATATATTTAAGAAAAGGGCACATAAATATAGTTATATAATTCAGATATCCCTGATAAGAATATAGTGGGATAATCTGAAATGAAATGTGTCCTCTGTGTCAGAATATATACTGCTACTTTGTTACAGACGCTGATTCTTAATGTCACCTACAAATATAAGATTAAGTAGGTAAATGAAAGTTTTTTTTTTTTAGACAGCGGGTTTTAAAGGTCGCAGTAAAAGCTGCACTCACCACGGTGTTGGGGGTTGCAGCAGAGTGGCACAGGAGAAAAAAAAAAAAAAAAGTCATATATATATATATATAATATTTGGAGGTGTAAAACAGTCTGTGGTAAAACAGTCTGATTTATGATGTTGGGCACCTACCAAAAGTTAAGAATGACTAGTTATTAAAGAAGTTGAGAGATTTGAATCTAAATAAATAAATAAATAATAAATCTCTCTGGTCTATGGAGTGTTGAGCTATTATAAAATAAAGATTGACAGGTACAGGTACATAAGACGCGTCTGAAACTAATAATGGTGAATATGATCCTAGCACAAATATTGTCAGACTATCCATAGCTGTCCTCTACTAGTATCAAATATGGTAGTCATAAAATTATGTAACAGATTTTTTGAACTGAATTACAAAATGAAAATAGGAAAATTAATAATAATGTATAATAACTGAATTGAAATCTATAAATATGAATGTTTTGTATTGGTTTATTGTTGTAGAAACTGTAATTTTTAATTATTTTATACATGTTTTTATATAAAGCAAACACCAGAGCAGAATGTTAGACCTGAACAATTTACTTGCAGTAGTAGAAACGTAAAAATGCCGAGTAAATACGATGTTTATATATAATTTATTTCATATGGCTTTATTTGGAAATATGGCAGAGAAATTGTCGCAAATAATTTTAATTTAATTTATGTGTATGTTTGTTGTTTCGTGTCTGGTTTGGAGGATGTTCCAAAAAGACCAAGGTTTTACTTGATATGTTAAAAATATGTAACTTCTAATTTTAAAAATAGTACATTCTATGTCAATCTAAAAATAAAAGAAGTAATAAAATATACAATTCAATAGTAAGAAGCTTTTAATTTTATAAAGTAAAATGACCTTAAATATTTAAATAAATAAACGTTCCCAAAGCCCCACAACGTGGCGACCGTGATAATAAAAGTTCCTGAAAATAATAAACATAGAAAAAAAAAACACAGCTACTATTCCGAAAATATAAGCTGATGAAGGAGAGTTAAAATAAATTGTCATATAAACACAGTCCAGGAACATGATAGGAACTAGATACGAGAATTGCCATTTAATTGGATCAGAGTCAGACACGATCGGCCTGTCGGGTCCGGAATGACCTCCGCCCCTCCCCCGCCCTCCTCTCCATTAGCTTATTACCCCTCCCATTATTGCGTTACTAATTTTCCTGCACATCGAGAAGCTAACGAAGTTTCTCACGAAGCAAAAGGCGCGTTTTGATTGTCAATTACTGGCTCTTGGGCGGCAAAGGGTGCCGGGAACGTTCAAAGCAAAGCCCAGGATGCAATTAGCGTGTGGGTGAAACTTTGAGCTGTGAACATAAGTTATACATTGACAGTTACGAAACAAGTACATAACTAGGTACAACGGGCTCTTTAACTATAAATATAAGCTCATAACGTTTCACCAAAGAGTATGACAAAAAATAAACGTTATTTCAATAAATATACGAACGGATATTATTACGTAAATAATCTACCGTCAAATTGACGGTAAAATGAATTATATCATTGTAACATTTCTTTTATATATTAATATGTATTTTTATAGCATTTTACAATAAAGAAACACTGTGATCACACTAATAGTCTAATTTAAAAATGACTCACGAAAGCACTAAAGAGGATGAAGAAAACGCCGAAATTATTTTTCTTGCTGAAGCACAAAGTTCAAGTGATGAACTACCAATAAGCGAATGGTCTTCACTAGAGCTGAAAAAATACATGAAGTAAACAAAAAGGGATTACTTTACTCACAAGGGCTCTATGCTCCAGGCAGTGGGGAAGTATGTGCAAAATACATCACCATGTCAGACAGTGCGGTGCTCAGACACCCTTATTACAATTACCCTGCTGTAACTGACCCTGGTATAAAACAGGCAATTCTCCAACCGGAGAAACCTACAATGTATCCTGATGACGGCCAAGAACTTTATCTGGCATTGTGCAATGAAACGGACATGTGTCCCGTTAGATCTTTTTATAAAAATGTACTCACTGAAGAAATTTCTTTAAGATATTACGGTATAAATCCAGCAGGTGTCCGGGCAATGACCATTGCGTTGCAATACAATAAATCAGTAAAACGTTTTGATTTGACCGATAATTTTCTTGACGATGACGCCTGTTATCACTTGGGACATATGTTATATTCCAACGTGACATTAGAGGAATTAATTTTGAACGGCTGTCGTATAGGGCCCTCGGGAATGCTTCGCATAGGTAATGCTTTGCCTGACAACTCCACATTAATTCTACTTGATCTCACCAGAAACAATATTGGAGAAGAAGGTGCAGTACACCTTGCCAAACAGATTTCTAACAGAGCTGCAGTGAAACAAATCAAGTTAAGTAAAAATCATTTAGGAAAACTGGCTGCTTTGGCATTAGCGGAAGGGATCGAATTTAACAACAAAGTTACTCATTTGGATTTATCTTGGAACTGTTTCTTTGATACTCCCTCCATCGCAAAGCTACTCGATATCCTATCACAAAGTACAGTACTGGAAGAACTACATCTAGCGTGGAATGCACTCCAAGGTGAAGGAGTAGCTGACGTAATCAAAAATGTCATGCTTGTTCCAACACTTAGGGTTTTAGATTAAGTAACAACAGATTCCAAAATGAGGCTGTTCCATTAATACTAAGTAATTTACACATAGCCAAGAAACTAGTTACATTAAATTTATCTTTCAACCCTTTATCTCCTGAAGATGCGAAATTAGCAATCGATAACATGTTAATGCCTCAAGTTAGGCTAAAAAACTTACTTTTAGAAAACATCAGTGTTAAAAAAGACTTCCTTTCGACTTTAAACAAAGTGATGATGATGAAGTCCCGTAAGAACTTCACAGTTAAGTACGGTAAAGTACTACAAAACTGGTCAATTGAAGGACCGGATCCTAGAGAAATTATATTACAGAGAGCCAGTTATCTAGAGAACGTTAATAAAAAAACAAAAGGTCGATATAGGATTATTTTTCTTGCAAGTAAATAAAGTATTTCCTAACCTAATACCTGCTAAGGATCTACTGGACCTTATTAAAGCTGAACGTATTCCGTTAGATGAGGGTTATGTTTCAGAGTTGGCAGTTATATTTCCGGGTTCAAAATCGGTGAAGGCAAAGTTGATCAATCTAAAGCAGCTCTGTGAGTTCATGGGTCGCATATGGCAAAATAAGAAGCTACCTCCAACACCACCGCCTGAAATTGAACCAAAGCCTTTAATTCCAAAAGACAAAGAAAAAGGCAAATCCAAAAAATAATATATTTATTTTGCATTTTGGATCATTTTTATTTTTAAAATATTTATTTTGATAATAATTTTAATTTAAATGTATTTGAATGTTAATATATTTCTTTTGTGCATTATAATTTTATTTGTAATTTACTTCAAATATGATGTTATAAAACAAACCGGTTTTCAATATGAGATAAACCGCATAAACGAGTTATACTGACTTTAGCTTATAATTTTTTAATTTTTTTATTTCCTATATATTTGGTCTTTAACCCTTTGGGTTACGCCGGCCTAATTGTACATTCAAATTTTATGTAAAATATTTGCAACTAATTTGCATACTAACAGGGCGTCACCACTGTTGGGCTCTGAAATAATTGCGTGAAATGTACCCTGATCTCACAATTTGAGACCAAGGTGTGCTTACAAGTCTTTCCCTCTCTGCTTTGTTCCGGACACATTACATCAACACGTGATGCGAGTCTTCAACTCTATTGCATTTCTCACAATTGGGTGAGTTACGTTTTTTAATGAGATAGTAAAACTTGTTGAGGGCCATATGTCCGGAACGCAATCTATGGGCGACAACAATTTGGTTTCGGGTCATTTTAACTTGAGAGAACCATAGGTAGGAGGCTTACATTGTAATGTTCTGTACCAAATTCCTATGTATTCGGATCTAAGGTCTAAGTGATCTTTCCAATTTATGTAAATTAATTATATTTTGGTAAAATCTCATTATATGAAGGTAAAGTAAAAAAAGGTATTCCATTTAGGAAGGCTAATTAAGCTAAGCTTATAATATAGAAATGTAGATTTTTTAAATGTAGAAATCAGACAAACTGATAACGATTTACATACAAAAATTACTACAAGTATGAACGTTTATATTCTTTTTAATAATAAGAAAACTTCCAGAGGCAAGAGCTGCAAAGGACAGCTTCAAACAAATCCCATTTGAACCGCTTCCGCTAGTTTCCGAGGCGAGAATCAACGACTGGCCTTTCCTCAGGCCACATCATTTCCGTTACGATATCTGGGTTTGTAAATTGTCATGTATAATTATACATGCGTATTTCAGAATAGTGATAAATTTAAAACTAGTCAATTATACATACAAACGTTATTATTTCACACACAGACACCATAATAGTAAATAGGATTGGTCCTAAAATTACATTTCATGTAACAGCCAATTTTAGTTAAGCAAACACAAAAAGACAGTGGCTATTATTGTATCTTCTGTGAAATATTGATTTTAGTCACAAAGTTTCTAAGATTTATCAGTTGATTAATTGTTTCTTTTGCAACTCATAATAAAAAAACACTCAACAATAATATTTGGCCCCAATACAAATATAGATGTTGAAAAGATATTAAATGTAAAACTAGTCGGTTCTATACAGCCATAGATTTTTCTGATTCTTCGGGGATTACTTATACAATAAAATAATATATACTAATAATATATGATATATATAATAACAATAATAATATACATCGTAATGTGTTTATATATGATAAAACAATCTGCCAATGTAAAAAAAAAACAATAATACGGCTTATGAATGATGAAACCGAAGAATCCGAAGAACCGAAGAAAAAAAAAAAAGATTTTACTAGAAATCTAATCATATATAAAACAAGCTATTGAAAAGCTAAAATAATTCCTATATTTTCTAAATTAAGATACACTAATCCTAAACACAGAACACATATATACATACACGCTCGTGAGTGTACACATATACATACAGTATTACTTGGGTTCACCCTAAATTTATTTACACATCTTAATAAATATCTATATGTTAAAATACTGAAAAGATAGATGGGCATTTTTTAAGAGAGCCAAGCCTACTCCCAAGCTACAGGCAGTGTCCTAGTTTGGCAGACAGATGTACAAAATTAGCAAGTTATGTTCCCAATACTTTTGAGTTTATTTTACTAGCTGCTTGTTAACGACAGCGCCCGCGTTTCATATATTCTTCGTTGCGTTTTAATTTTTTTGTACGGAACTCTAATTATTTTCGTAGAAAAATTGTAGTACTAACATAAAGTAAAAACATTTCTCATAAATTATGGCACTTCGCCGTAAAACTATCCATTGAATAGGATTTTATTCAAATTTTTATCAGTTTAATTTTTTTGTACGCGGAATCCTAATTAATTTCGAAAATTAAAAGTACCCTAAGTTAGCCGGAATAACTTCAGCTATCTAAGAAAAAAAAGTCACCCATTACAAACAGATAGACAATAATTTTAAAAATTGTATTTTTGGTATAGGTTTATAACAGAGAAGTTTTTTATGATATGGGGATATTTGTTAGTAACTCGTGATCAGATGACGTAGTAATATATCAACTTCTATATAATTCAACTAATCACCATGAAAGTCGATACAAATTATTATTGATGCCCTGTTAGAGAATTATATGTCAGATTTATCAAATTATAATATAAAATAGATTTTTTTTAATATTAATATCTTAATCTTCCGTATTGAAATTTTACTTTTTATTCATTAACTCTCGCAATTTGAATCAATATTGCGTAATTTTACGTTATATAATCTGGTTATTGTGCACAATTAAAGTGTATTGAAAATAAAGACACGGAACATGAATTCTGAGAACAGACAACAATTCCTAACAATGAGTAAAATAATATAAAATTGGGCTTAAACTATTATACTTTACATAAATAATAAATTAGGAAACAAAAAACCCATATACAGACAGTTGTTATAATCTATCCGATGCATGAAAAAACTATTACCTACCTATGTCATAAAATTTTGTCTAAAATATAGTCTTAATCAGAAAGCTATAAAGGTTAAATACTATACCTACTTATTTGATAATAACACTGGATAAATTGTATTTAATTGAGATTGCACACGTCAATGGACATTGCAGTGCATAGTAGAGGTTTAATTAGTGAATCGTAAGTGCAGTAAAGGCGCACTCAGGGTTGTGTACGAGGGTTAGGTGCAAAGCAAGGTGGGATTGTTAACCGCCTATTATAATGTCGAGAGTCCTTCACGTGGAGTTCCGTCGCAATCAACCTGCTACGATTGTACTGATATTCTCATGTCTGGTTCGAAAAATGAAAAAAAAGTGTAAATTATATTTTGAAGAAAGACTTTATCTGTCAGATCTTGAATTCTATGATTCTACCTTTGGTGTTTCATGGGGACTGTTTTCATAGCGATTAAAATTGGGGATTTCATCATTATGGCTTATCGCTTATGCAAAAGTGTGATGATATGTAACCTAAACCGTTTTTATGGGGTTCACTTTGGTATTAATCTGAAAATGTCATCAAAATGGGGTGTTCTGTCAGTTGCATATTGCTGCAAGGTGCTGAAGATTTGTACCAACTTATTACATTTTCTTTCTTACGTGTATGAAATAGCAGGCACCGTAGCGATTTCCATTTATACTTAGTCTATGAACCGTTCGTTCGCACGATAATTATCGGATCCAAGTTTATAAAGAGAAACGCGAATGAATAGCATAAGGTAATTACGTATATTTCTAAAATCTTACAATATTGGAGACTTTTAAAGAAGAGTGAATAAGTTTTTGCTGAAAGTTTGCCTTGCCCTCACTTTCTATCAAATGTGATTGGACAAAACGTTGAACAGTTAATTATAAAAATAAATGTAATATCACCAGTACAAATTCACTCTACCGTAAAATTAAGAGAAAGATGTTTCAGGGGCCTTCCGTAATAATTAATAAGAAAAAAAAGTTCCAATAAAATGTCCGAAAAAGTTTTGAAATCTCCAAGCTTGAAAGTTGAATGTTGACTGCAACGACGTGTAGCTTGACAGATAATGCAAGACGAGAGATGACGTATATGAATAATAATTCATAATAACACATTAGTGCATAGTTCACGTTCTATAGTAGACAAGGAGAAGGAAGGTCGTCATGTCATCGTGCTACATTCGGGCGTCGCTTCGAAACGAGAGGCGACAATTAACGCGGCAAGTGGCACTTAAAGTTGGTCGGAGTTACACCACATGAACTGCGCTACAACTAACTTACACAAGGTACTCTTTTACACATCAATATAACTTTATAATACGGTTAGATCGTAGAAATATAGATAGTCGATGCATAGAGTAGGTGTCATTTCCAGGCATCAGCATCGTTCACGTAAAAGGTCCAACCTAACTTTTGCAAATTAAAACTTGCTTGACACGGTGCCTGAACTTATTGTCTGGTAAATCAGTAATATGCTTTGGGACTTTATTTACTTTTAATTAGTTTTACTAGCTATATACCACGGAACTGTTAATTTATATTTATTCCTTTTTTTTAAATTATGCCGGTCGTTTACAATGTCAAGTATGTCAAGATTTTTGCGGACATAATTTTTGTAATTTATTAAGAACGTATTAGGGCGACAATACTATATTATTAATCATCAAACAAGATTCAATGGGTTAAATGTAAAAAAATATATGATACACACTGACCTCCGCCGTTCTTGTAGCAGAGATAGGGGAATCGCCATACGTTGGCGAGATCGACGGCGAACCCAATCACTGAGAGCAGAAAGTCTACCTTCTTGCCCCATGTCTCGCGCTCGCCGACGACGCCAGGCGTCGGGGTCTTCAGCGCCATCCTACACACGGTAGAAGCGAAGCCGCCACACCCTGTACGTTACATTATTCCATTAGAAAAACAATATGGTTTCTGTAAAAGTCTAAAAAGTATAGCTGGCGTGAGAATTATAAATAAAGTAAGGAATAGTGTAATAAGGGAACGTTGTGGTTTGGTACAGGATGTAGTTAACAAAAAATAGAGAAAGGGATGCTTAATTGATTTAGGCATGCCGAATGGATGAATGAAAGAAAATTGACAAAAAACAAATTTATAAGGCCAAGGCGATTGGGCACGTAAGTGAAAAACAAGATAGGCGATGTATTATAAGAACGACGACTTTCTAAAGAAAATCCGCGGTCAAAATAGAAGAAGCGAAGGAGGTGTGTCACGATTGTGGCAGGTGGAAGGATACAATTTCTGCTACCCTTACAGAGGCATGATTTTATGTAAGTACTAGCTGTATACCCGCGTCGTTCGCGTTCGCGTTTCATATATTCTTTACTGCTTTTTAGTTTTTTTTTACGGAATTCTAATTATTTGTCTAAAATTGTTTTCTACTAACATTAAGCTATTCTCACGAATTCAAATCCCTGTCAGTAAAACTGTCCATTGAATCGGATTTTATTCACAATTTCATGAGTTTTTAATTTTCTTACGCAAAACCCTAATTTTTTTCGAAAAATTTAAGTTGCCCAAGTTAAACGGAGTAACTTCTGTTATCTAGTAAAAAAAGTTCCGTCAAAATCGGTCCAGCCGTTCCGGAGATTACCCGGAACAAACGGACAGACGGACAAATATTTTTGGTTCAGGTATCGTATATGCATTCATATCTATTTAGTAAATAAATTGTTATTATGATTTTAAAAACAGACAGTTCAATTTTATTTATTAGTAGAGATACGTTACATATTTTCAAAGTATTTCAAAAACTGATACTCAATGATAAATGTAGCTTGGGCAGTGGTAATTAAAGCAATTGCGGATCCACGTAGGTAGGTATAAGGTCTGCATTTCCCCCCGTCAAAAAAAAAAAAAAAGGTATAGGTCTATACTGACCGGATGATTATACATTTTTGGTCATAAATAACATTTTAGTTGTCAATAATATATAATTTAAAAAATATTTCTACGCAAATAAAAGTGCCTTCCGAACTTTGAAGGTCGATAAAACACATTGGAACCTGTTACTTCGTGAAATTAAATATATTTTGTTATTTGATAAAGTAACCATGGAGATAACCTTATCTGAAGGCTAGTTCCGCGGCTGAATTTAATACAATAACTTCTGTGCGATATCGTATGCGATGCATTCAAAAATGCGATAAGCGCTTTGTTATTTTTGTTACCTATATTAAAGGAATCGCATAAGTATTTCAGTAGTAAAACGATTTTTTTATGCGAAACAGTAATTGACGCACATCGGCAGTTAAACGGACTCATGTAATGACGTCACGGCAGACGACATGACGTTTGATGTTCTTCACGTGCCGGATGAGGAGGAAAATTCCTTTCAAAATCGGTCCAGCCGTTCCGTAGATTAGCCGGAACAAACAAACAAACAGACAGACAGAAAAAACATTTAAACAACCTTTTCTTACTATTGCTATTAACGGGAAGAGGGGTAATAATGAGAACAATTTTTACGGATAAAATAGAGTATCGCGCTCCAAGGGTAACATCTTAGGGTAGCATAAATTCTAATGGTATTATTTCTTTACATGTCTATTCTAAAAATAGTTTTATAACAAAAGAATTTGAAATATTTTCGACGTTTAAGATTACTTTTATTATGAATTTTTTATATTTAGAATAAAATGATAAGGATAAGAGAAAAGGTGTGACTTCGATAAATATGCTTTGAATTTCCTATTAAAACTGAAGAAAAAACGATGTGAAAAGTTTTTACCAACCTATCAAATTAATTAATTCATAAAAATATTAATACCCAATTTACAACACAAAAATATTATGCGTAAACACTTGTATGCTGGCTAAAGAACCACGTTGACCTTTAACCCGGTGAGGGTTAATTAACCGAAGAGAAATAATCGGTGGCCTGTAGTGCCCTCTCCATTACGAAGCCGTGCGTTCATATAATGAAGTGACAAATGTTATAACGCTCGTGCCGATATGATGGAGGGCCCGGCCCACTCTTCAACGGACACGCTCGCCGACGAATTTCAACTTAGGGTTGGCACGTTGAATACAAAAAGAAATAATCAAGCCTAAACTTTTTATAACTCAATGGTTTATTAATATCTGTAACAAAGTAATGGTATGTAATGGTCGGATACCATATCGAAAAACGTAGGTTCGATTCTAGCTGTCCTTCCATATATAAGGCTGAGCTTTCGGTGAAGGAAAACATAGTGATGAGACCATAGCATGGTAGTGAGTTTTTTTCTACTACTATTTCTAATAACCTAGCTAGTTATCAGTTTAAAGATTTATCTGCAAAGATCTATAACGTTCGTTTCTTTTGCATATTTAAGAATATCTAAAAACTCTACTGTGTTTACAGTCTTGACGCACAAAGTCACTTAACGTTAAGTGAAATGTTGGTTAAATCATTGAGCATTATATACAGTATAAGAAATCGATTATATTTATTGGACAGAATAAAAATATTGCAATAGATAATGAATACAGTGAAATTCATAATAAACTGTATAAAATGACTGTTTTGTAAAACTGAATTGTGCGGGTGTGTAAATAAAATACTTATATAAAATATACATATATAGATTGTGAGAACCCTAGGGTAGGATTTTCGATTCGAGCCCAAACACGGCCGAGTGCCTGTCACGGGCAGTGGTCCAGCGATTTCATTGCGAAAAACCATCACGTCATCACTAGCATATGAATTGAATTTTTTAAATCAAACACAATATTTCAAAAATAAAGAAACTTTAACTAAGTTTTTTAATTAACATAGTAATATCTAATGACTTTAGTAAGCTTTTTTTTATCAATGCAAAGGCACTAGCAATAAGGCTATAAAAATAACTTGATTTTAATTGATCACTTCAGTTTATAGCTAGCTATAAAATACGCCAAATAAACTGCTATTTCTATTAACTAAGTTGGAGACCTATTCACCAGTACCTTCAATATTCTGGTATATGTAGGAGGGCGCTGAAATACACGGCCACAATTTTTTTTTAATTTTGCAATCCCATCCCTTTTCCTTTTATATGCCTTCTCTTTCCTTTCCCTTTCACCCCTCTCACCGCTGCATAATCAGTCGAGTGTTTTTGAATTCAAACGTCGCATCTCGAGAACAATAAATTATTATAAAAATACTTTTAATTGCTTGTTTGTCGGATATAAGAGTTTTTTTACAGTGTCATCGAGTGTGTTTTTACATAAATAGGAGGCCTCCTAACAACGGAGAACACCAGACCAGTGGTGAATCCTATTTTTCCATACTCCATGTCGCCGTGCAGTGTTTTCATGCCGTACCAGTACACAATTAAACTAATATTTTTGAACCTTATAAGAACCAGCGCGAACAAATTCCGTTGTTTTTAAAATTAATGTAGAGGTGTTAACCTAAGAACAATCAATCAACCGCAATGATTCCTTCTAAGGGTTTAATTTCACTTAAAGTAAGATAGATAAATATTTAAACTCACTACTTGCAATTTAAAAATAAAACAAGGAGTTTTATATTTTCCACTGTTGTACTAAAATGTTTGTGACTGTATTGCCCCTAACATATGTGTAGATATTCTCTCATTTATAATATAAATTATAATTTAAAATAACACTTTTTACTGTATTTTGAGTATGAGTCTATTTATCTTTTTATTTTATTGCTTAACATAAAAATTATATATTTTATCTTACGGCACTGTTTATATTTTGGCAAAGAGCATTCATTTAAATACATTCAAAGACGCAATGCCTGAAGACCCATCTATTTAAGAGATATGTCTAGCAAATATGGCACCGAAACAGGCGCGTCTGCCAAAGAAACTGCATACAAAGTGTCACACAACTAGCCATGGAGTGTATTATATTAGACATCACCATGAGCAATGGAGTATATGTGTATATCCAGATAAATTAAAGTATAGGATATTGGCTTCCGTATAACTTCATTCGTATAGCGTTGGGCAAGAGTCAAGACATTTGGCCAAATGTGGTGATGACATCTGGTTTTGATTCCTGACAGAGTGATCTGCGAGTTATGATAGAAGTTAAACGGTGGATAGAAAGGCCATCACAATCGAGGACATCACAATTTGATCTGAACAAGACTGACACAAAACAGGAATGAATGGCGTAAACGGGAAGAGAAGAACCTTGAAGTGAGATCACAAAAGATATCAATGATGCATTATTTACTGTAATAAATCAAATATTTTTTTTATATTGCGACAATTCTAAAGTAGTTAGAGATCCGATGACCTTACAGGGTCAAAGCAAAGATTTAATGTGAAATTTTTATTACATATTTCTATAGTAAAACCGCAACGCTCGCGCTGCAGTCTTCCGGATTGGAAGCTGTGGTTCATACATATCAAGCACTAGCACCCTACCACAAGTAATAACCTATTCTTCAAGTTACTTGTGCTACAATGACCACTTAAGATCAAGTGAAACGCACGCCTCTTTGCAACTCCATATCATAAAAAAACATCAAGCGAGATACGAATAACTAATTCAAATAATACTAAATAGTAAATGATTAAAATGGTTTAAAAGTAAAAGCGAAAACTAACAACTTACTCGCATCGCATAAGTTATTTGTCAGTTCTCAAAATAGTAATATCTCAAATATACTAGGCACTAATGTATGTCTGGTAAGCTCGTAAAATGATTGCACAAAATTTGAATTTCTTTATAACTTGAGATTTTTATTTGTTTATAGTTTGTAAATAGTTATTGTTCACAGAATAAATATTTGTTAATTTAAAAACTATTAAAAAGTAAACTGAAACTGAGAGAGGATCCAGGCTATATATTGTTCAAGTTATTTTTAGGACCTGAACAATTTAGTCAATAAAAAAACGATGTTCCAATGTTTGAGGTTATGATGGTATTACGCTCGGCCTTTATAATTAAATCGTTTGATACTCGTATAACGCCTTAAAAAGCCGTCTTCACTGTTAAGTTTATAAACTGAGTTGGTTTTGATTTTTAACATGATGATTGTTTTACTTTTTGGATTTTATAATGAGATCCATTAATCCGTCTTCACTATCGCTTGTAATGCATGAATTTTTTTTACATTACTTTTATCTTTTTATACTATTTTTTCTTACTATTTTTGTCATTTCTCAAGCAAGCAGTTTCAATGAAAAATAGACCCTGAACCAATGAATGTGCTTTTAATAAATATACATATATACAGCTCGTCCGATACAGATTAAATGACAAGATTTAAAAAAAACTCCTGTTTAGTTCGGAAAAACTTAGCAATGAGTATATAAAGCTAATGATAAAATATTTCATCATCTTTATCCCAAGATCATTCAACTTTCATAAACGACGATCGATACATGTAAAAGGTAAAAAATAGTTGGTTAATTTAGCTAAAAAAAATATTTGAATACAACTTATAACGATATGAATTGACCAAAACCGCATTAAATTTGTTATCACACTTTTACTACGATTTTAAAAAGGTAGGTTTATTGATATCTCTACTAATAGTTATTGATAAAGAGAAATAATAATATTCCTAATAGATATATCAGAATGAAAATAAATTTAGTGTCATTTTATTTTTATAGACTTATTTAATCTAACTTGCTTTGGCCCGCGGCTGCGACCGCTTTTTATGTATTATTCACTCCGAAATATAGTTTTTAACTTGTTTATACGGAACCCTAATTATTTTTCGAAGATTTTTTTTATACTATCATTAAGCAAAGATAATTCTTAGACGTTACTTACGTAACTTCACCTGTTAGTGAAACTGTACGTTGAATCCGACTTTTTTCGAAATTTCATGCGTTTTGATTTTTTTACGCGGAATCATAATTATTTTCGAAAATCAAAGTACCTTAAAGTAAAGTACGCAGAGTAACTTCAGCTATCTACCAAAAGAAAATCTTATCTAAATCGGCCCAGCCGTTCCGGAGATTATCCGGAACAAATAGACAGACAGAGAAAAAAATTAAAAAATGTATTCTTGATACAGATGTCGATGATGATTCTCAAATTGAAGATGGCACCCAAAAAAGTCCAACATCTACTAGAATATACGCATGATATATTCCATCGAAAGCTTTGACTCGAAGCCGAATTTGGACCCTCGAAGATGGAAAAAAAATTATACGAACACGTTATTACATAATCGTCATCTTCACTGTCAGTAATTATTAAAATATTATAATTGGAATGGATTTTAACCCCTTGAGCACTTACCTGGCGTTTACGCCAGCTTTCCATTGTTTTCCTATTGTCTTTCTATTGTCTTATTTTTACGGGTACTCGACACATTAATATTAGTTATGAATAGATATTCAATTTACAAAAAAAATGAAAAATTCATGCCAAAAACCTCTAGTACTAGATAATTTAAAAATATACTACGAACTAAATGAAATTGAAGTGTCTGTTTGTAATATCGAAATGACAGTTTTTTTTACTAAATGATAATAATGTATATACGCTATTTCTACAAAAAGCACATTTTTAACATTTTTGCCCATCTGGCTGTCTGTTTGTTCCAGCTAAACCCGAGGCTGGACAGATTTTGACGGGAGAAAGCTGAAGTTTAAAGGAAAAGTTTTATTTTAGAATAAGGGTTCCCCGTAAAAAAAATGAAAACTTATGAAATTGTGAACAAAGTCCGATTCAATACACCGTTTTACTAGAGTCATGGATATTTAAAAATACGATACGCGGGTTGTTCTTAGACTTAGTTAAAACATAAATTATCGAAAATTAATATCAGCCTATATTAAAAAATGATTTTTCTACGTTACTTTACATTGCTTTTATAAAAATAGACTTAAAACAAAAGTGATACTTACGTGCGGTTCGGCGGGCGAAGATATCGCGCCATGACCGTACGGCGCGGCGCCCTAGCAAGAATGCCAAGTCGACTTTAGCTGGAATCAAAAGGCGGGCCGAAAGTTCAGGCCACACCCAATGCGCAAACTGCGGCAAAATGCGCGCTCATCTGCACGAACAAAAGCTCTGCAATCTCCTAATTTTATTGTCATTATTAAATCCCTGAACGCTGCCACCGTTATTCTTATAACAGAAATTTCTTAATACACTTCCACGGAGATATCTACTATCATGTTTACGAGGACGTTGGTAGAAATAATAATAAAAAACTAGCTGTGTGCCCGTGGCTGCTCTCGTTTCATATCTTCTTCACTGCATTTTTTTATACGGTACCCTAATTTTTGTTTAGTACTAAGATACAGTAAAAATGTTTCTCATAAATTCAAGCACTCACCCGTAAAACTGTGCATTGATTTTATTAATTTTTTTATGAGTTTTAATTTTTTTTTCGCGGACCCCTAATTATTATCTAAAATGAATAGTACCCTAAGTTACCCGGAGTAACTTCAGCTATCTACCGAAAAAAGTCCCGTCAAAATCCGTCAAGCCGTTCCGGAGATTACCCGGAACAAACAGACTTAATTAATAACATAATTACAATAATTTCAAAAATTGCATTTTTGGTATAGGTGTCGAGTATATAATCATATCTATATAGTAAAAAAAAATTTTTTGACTTTACAAACAGACACTTCAGTTTTATTTATTAGTATAGATATCAAACAAAAAAGCAAATTAAATCCACCTTTTGTTCTGTTAAGATGTAGATATGTTCAATCATAGACGTAAGTTTGGAAGTTATATGATATTTGATTTATAAAAGCGTTACTTTGCGGAAATCAATGTTAAATATTTTTGTAATATCGCTTTAAAATCGTAGCGGAATTAGCAGAGTAGCCAAAATATTATTAACGATTGCTGTTTAGCCACAAATTTCGAACTTCATTTTGGCAGCAACGGATAGCCAGACCAACCTACTTTTTAGTTAAGAAGTTAGTTAACCTATCAAGGTGTTACAACTATTCTCTGATCTTCTTCTCATTATGTCACATTTTATTTTTTTAATTAATCAGGCATTAAAAAATGATAAGTCAACGACTGATTATGTATCTTCGTTTTATACTTATTTGTAAAAGTGCGCCGTTGTAAAGTAATTGTAGGTACATCTAGCGCTTTTATAATTTTACCCTGTTCATACACAAAGACGGTTTTTCTTTCCTCTATCCTCCATAATATCGTAAGTGTGAAGCGTGAAGCGATGATGATGCAATGGGTAGTGCGGCCGGATTCCCTGATCGATCCACATTGATCGATTCGATCCCACCTATCCAACTCTAAAATCGGTCTTTGTTTTCAGTGAAGGAAAACATTGTGAGGAAACCATAGCATGGTTTTCTAACAATGCCCGCCTGGGTATCTACCCTCAAGTTCGAAAACCAGCCGCCAAATACCAATAGCTGAGTTCCGGCAGCATAACTTGAGAACCAGTATTTAAGTTTAGTGTGATTACCATCCTGGACCACATCATCACTTAAAACCAGGTTAGATTGTGGTCAAAGCACTAAGCTTACAACGTGTAAGAAAAAGGAAACCTTTGCGATGGCTAATTTGAGTTTTTGATGGGATCTCAATCTGTCACGTGGCGGATACTCTCATTAATCCATTAACTTGCGTATTTGATCCTATACTGTGTAATTTTAATGGTGTTTTGTATGATATAGTTTGGTTATTGTGCATAGGTGAAGTATTGGAAATCTATCCATTCAACCGAAACACGTCCACTACTGGACATAGATCTCCCCCAAAGATCTCCACGATGACCGGCCTTGCGACACTCGCATCCAGCGGATCCTTGCGACCTTCAACAAGGTCGTGGTCGTCGGTCCACCTTGTGTGGGGCCTACCCACGCTACGCCTTCCTGTGCGTCGTAGCTATTCGAAAACCCGTTGGCCTTACCGGGCATCGGTTATGCGAGCAATGTGCCCAGCCCACTGCCACTTAAGATATAAAATAATGGAATAATGACGCGATATATTTATTCTGAGGTGCCACGAAAACTCCATGATCTAACAAGATTTATCATGTTCTAGCCACCATAATTTTGATTGAGCTTAGAAATGTTGACTCAATGTTGAATACATAACTTATCACATGACGCTGGTAGAATTATATGTGTAAATCGTATATTACCGTAAATCGAGAAGAAGATGATGTCTAATTTATTCTAGTGCCACAACATGTGGGAAAAACAGAATTATAAATGTCATCATACCTGAAATTGGCATTTGCAAAATTGAATGACTTAAATTCTAATCCTTTTCCGTATTGTGCCTGAGATGAAATCAAAATATTATGGTTTGGGTTCTTTTTTATGACCCATATGACCAGTCAAAACCGTCCAATTTGACAATGTATCGACAAGCATCTGTATGCGTTCTCCGGCAGTATCGCTTGAGAGCCTGTGCCTATTGGCTTAGTATACTTACCTTCCTGGATCATATTGCCATTTCTTGTGAGACTGTAGTTAAAACGCCGTACCTGTACAGTATAAAAAATCATAAAATTACTTTTGCCTTTCGTTTTCTTTTACCTATTATTTTTAATTGTATTTTATCTCTATTATATATTTGTACCTCACATTGGAATTCATAACCTTTGTGATTTTTATTTATTTATGTATATTTGTGATTTACTTGCTCACTTTTAGCGGCACATAATAAAACATTGTTGCATATGTAATTTATTTTATTTATAGCTTACAGAATTACTATAGATTATGAGCCATTTTTTATAACTACATATTATAAAAACACCTCAACATTATTCAAGCACTTTTTATTCAGTTATTTGTTAAAAAAATAAATTATTTGGTATCTCATGTGTATATTTTTATACAAATTATTTTTTTATAACAAAGTTGTTCAAACCTATTCATGATAGACATCTGAAATCCAGATGCTTCCTAAAATATCTAGTATCTTAGTATTAACTTTAGCTTAGACTTTTCTTTACATTAGTGATCAATTCAGTAAGAAGGTTATATTATATATGTTCTTAGTTTTCATTTTTATTATGTATAGAATAATTTTATTTCCTATACTCACAGTACAGGCGGAGGGGTAAGTAATCAATTAAGCGAGGGCGGGCGGTCCGCCCAACAGCGGTGGGCGGCGCGTAGCCACGCCTTCGTGACCCCGATCTACGACTGATCACCAGATCGATGTTTGCCAAGATCCAGTTAAAAATGTAAAACTTATAGTATTCAATTTATAACGCTTTTATTATTTACGTAAAAGCCTCTAATGATATTCTAGCTCTTGTGATAATTTCTATAACATCGTCTAACGCAATTACCCTTGTAAATCATACATACCTGTTGTAAGTTAATTAAAATTTCAAACATTGATCGATGAGGCTAGTAACTAGCTGCTAGTTAGTTATATATTTGCTATTTTACCAAATCTTATGTATGTAATTGTGACAGAATAAAATTGGAACAAGGAAAATATTCCGCTGATGTACCACCATAAGTGCTTTTACAATGTCGAATTAATATGAAATTATCACTAAATTCAATTATTATTCAAACCAGCTTAATGTGTCGAGTATCCATAAAAATAAGACAATAGAAAGACAATAGGAAAACAATTGAAAGCTGGCGTAAACGCCAGGTAAGTGCTCAAGGGGTTAATATTTATACATACATTAGGTTTTACGTTTATGGTATCAGATGGTATGGTATATTAGGTATCACAATTTTATATAACACTTTAATTTCGCCTAAATGTAATGATCGCTGAGAATTAAAGACTAAAATCTATGAAAGGGTATATTTATAAGACAAACCTACGAGTTCTACCATAATCTATCTACATATATTTAAAGAAAATGGGGTCCTTTGAGGCACCATCACCTCAAAACTACTGAACGTATCTTGTTGTTGGCGCTCATTTCTTTTTTTCAATCTGAAATAAGTTAAAAAGATAAAGTTTAAGGCAAAATATTAAAATTTTAAACGTGAATATTTAATTAACATCAAATTTGAATTTAAAAACAACAAAATCTTAATTTCTTTCAGATTGAGAAAAAGACATGAACGCCAACAATACAAGAAGAGTTAAAAATCCCGACTTACATAACAAAAAGTATAAATTACGATTACGCTATAAAAACTTATCGTTTTTTTTACACGGTATAGGCTCAGTGTTGGACCATAATCTCACCTGATGTTAAATGTCGATGTGGTACAGGTAACCACACTAAGGTACTTGTAACGTGTAAATATAATCTAAATAAATATTGGTTCTCAAGTGATGCTGCCGGAACACACCTATTATCATGCTACCATGGTACGTTACCACCCACATTAAATTTGGAGAATCCTGTGGATATTAAATCATGTTGCTAATGTATCGAGGAAATGGGACTCTCAGAGAAGAATAGCTCTAAAAAATCTTTTGGATTTAGTGGTACATGTATTGCTCAAATTTGAAGAAAAAACAGCTATTATAAGATACACTTTTTTTTACACAATATAGGTTTTGTGCTTTGACCAAAATCTCACCTGATGTTAAGTGACGATATAGTCCAAGATTGTAAACACACTAAGCCTAAAGGTACTGGTTCTCATGGTGATGCTGCTGGAACCCCCCTATAAGTATTTGGCTACAGGTTATCAAACTTAAGGATATTAGCTACCCAGGCGGGCATAATTAAAAATTGCCCTACCACCATGCTATGGTTTCCTCACGATGCTTTCCTTCACCGAAAGCTCAGGCTGATTTTAGAGTTAGATAGGTGGATTTGAACCCGCGTCCATTCACGTGTAAGAATTCGAGGATAAAAAAAATCTTATTGCAATGTCAACCAAAACATAAAACTGACAAAGAAAAGAAGGAAACTTTAAGGCACTAGCTCCGCTCGCGGCTACGTTCCCGTATTTCTGTATTCTTCAAAAACTATTTCCTGCAATAAACATTTTTTTTTTTAATATTTAATGGTCTACTTAAAATATTGCCTAATAATGTACTAGTGGTTAAGTTTTTAAAAGTTAAAAACTACAATTATACAGACATACACATAGACGTTGCATAATTACTCAATACGATGTGTTTACCTTTCACTATCATAAATACTAAAGAAATAGTTATCAAGTGTTATTTATTCAGCTTGCATATATGTAAATAAAATAATAATAAGCACTTTATATAAACTGTTATGTATATGTATTGCCAGAGTAACGTTTATAACGTTTATAACGAGTATATTTATAATTTTTTAGGTTTATTTTTTAATTACCTGTAATCTGTAATTGTTTACATAAACAATTGTATCTACTGTAAAACGAAAATAATAATGATTCCGGTCGACTTAACTATGGCAGGATGAGAAAGAGGGTGAATTAATTTCCGTTAATGCAAAAAAAGATGACCAAGACTAAGGTAACTCGTGTCTTGTTTGTAGCTAATTCGGACGAGACCATGAAATATAGTACGATAAGTATTGACCAACATTGGCCACATGCTGTTGACCACCGCCTGAGGCGACTCTAGCCCTTGTAGCACCTGTGTGCAACAATATCCTGCCGCTATTTAGTAGGCGTCTGATCAAAATGGAAGACTTAGTTATATTTTCAAACGACAATTCGGATGCAATTTTTGATGTAGGGAAACAATTTTATTAACTATTATCGTTCTCGGTGTCGGCCATAATACGGGTGCAGGATCTACTTGTTACTTGTTGGTGGGCTCATGTTTCCGCAACTAGACACGTTGGCGTCCCGTTGTGCGTGCAGGATCAGCCAGCTACTTGAGCCAGCCCAGATCCTTCCAGAAGCGCAGAAGCCTCCTATGGCGATCGCAGGCTTCTTGGAGCGGCCTCGTTTTCTTGACGGTTTTTGCCCGTTGGTTGACTACTCCCGTTCATTCCGGGATCACGTGGGCAGTAGTCTCTTCTTCTTCCCAGACATCCCCTGCACATGGGGCTTTTTGTCAGACCTATAGTAAATAAATGTTTACTAAGTGAGCAATGTCCCGTCATTACATCCACTATTAGGCGAAGATCAGTGCGAGATAAACTGATAAACCAAAGCGATTAACGTTGATCACAATTGATACTTCAATAAGTAAAGCTTATTATAACAGCAGCAAAGCAAAAAAATATTGATTATGGTATTTGTTTTTATTTCAATTCTCGCTTAAGTGATCCTCATTACCTACTTCTCCCATATCTATTGCATGATAAATTTTGATGTCTGTCATCCATTTAGCTACCTCTACCTTAATGTTATTAGTTAATTTAGCTAAATGTGTTTTAACGGTCGGTAAAGTAGTCCTCGACGTTTCGTTTCTCGCTTGAGTTGCAGTTAAACAAGAATTGGAATAAATTTTAAGGACAAATTACAAAAAGTATGCATTAATGAAACGCATGTCAAGTTTATTGTTTTACCACGCTGTATTTTGACAATTGGTTTGTTTTGTAGTGTTCGCACTCGTTCTTGAGTTCAAATAAAGAGGATACTGTGTATTAAACTTGATAGCTTATATTTATTTAAATATAACCATAAAACATTTTTAGAGATAATAACTTTATTCAAAAATAAAAATACTATATAATTCTCTGTATTCCTCATTAATTGTGGTGCTATTTGTTATAATAAATATGTAGCACTGTATTTACTAAAACAAAATCTCCTTAAAAATTTATCGTCGAGAAGACTTTCGTATAAATTGCTTCTTTCAAAAATACGCCGCACTGTTCTGATCAAGTATCGTATGAATTCTTCATTATCATGAGAGAAAAGATCAGAAAAAAAATCATTTTAGCTCGAAAAACGTAGCGAATAGTATCAAATTAACAATGAAATCTGCCATGACAGTTTACTAATCTTATTTATCTGCGTTTAAACTGTAACCAGAGAGCGTTTAATTTTGACAGATTGATAAACGTATTTAGCTGCTTAAAATTGCTGGTAAAAGACACTTGGTTGATTAAAATAAAAAATGTTGTTTAAATAAAACTTAAACATATTTAAAACAGTTGGTACAAGCCACCCTTAATTTTTTTACGCAAAACCCTAATTATTTTCATAATCAAAAGTACCTTAAGTTACGCAGAGTAAAAATAAAGTCCCGTCAAAATCGGTCCAGCTCTTCCGGAGATTACCCGGAACAAACAGACAGAAACACACTAATTTTAAAAATTGTATTTTAGGTATAATTATTATAGATACATTCATATGTAGTAAGTAAAAATTGTTATTTTGATATTACAAACAGACACTTCAATTTTATTTATTAGTATAGATGTATTTATGTATTTAATCCTAGCCTATTAATTAAATAATTTCTGATATGCTATATATAATTGTATTTTAGTATATAACTGATAGTTATGTCTGCAAACAAAGCTATACCAACGTTATACCAATTAAATCAACTCAAGTTATGCAAGAAACTTATAGAAAAAAATTAAGAGTAAAACGAAACCTCTTAAAAGTCAACGAGGAATAAAACCTCTTTAATTTTTGAATTCTCATTCTGTGACTTTTCACAGGTGAGAATTTGAGCTAAGTAAACTAGATGCCAGAAGAAAAAACTTTGTAAAAATTACCGACAAAATTAAAACGTTAACAATTTAAAAAAAATACTACAAATTCTGAGGTCGCCGACCGAGATGTATACCCCACTGGGGCTCTTGCGGGAAGTACGGCGAAAGAAAATATTATACAAGTGGCCCTCGGAATTCTTTCAGAAAACATTTTAGTATGCATTATTACCTGCAAGTATTACCTGAAAACAAACTGCAATGTTACAGAACATGAGTAACAGAAGTACACAAAATTGTAATACAATAAACCCACGCGACGTGTCCATAAATTGTGGCAAAACGTGTCCAATTATGACTGATGAATCTTTACATAAGAATTTACCATAAGTATCAATTTTTTTATTTCGAGTTAACTTCAATATGTAGGAATATTATCGTAGATTTTATTATAGTTCAGGTATATTTAATTCACTATTATAATGTTAAAATAATGCACACTAAAAAAATGTTTTTTACAAGTCCTTCATTATATATTTTTATTCAATTCTTTGATTTCTATAATAAAACTGGTTTACATTTTTTTACCGAAATTTGAAACTAGTAACACAATTCGCTGGTAAAACTACACTTTATATGCTGACCACCCAGAATATCAATTGGCTAAATTTTGCCAATGTTTCTTTGGAACTGCCAATCGCAAACCTCCAGGCACACAGCGTAAAAATGTCGTCGAAGTCATAGTTAATTGTTTACCATTTTTTTTAGCTAACTAATCGCTCGTGCTCTATCTTGTACGTCAACTGTTTTCTGCGTTATTGTGTTTTTATTATCACGTAACTAAGATAAACTGGTAAGCTGTTTTAGTATGTATTGGTAAATAAAGTTTCGACTTTCTCTTCTTTATTCTGACAGATGATTCTACTAATGTTTATTGTAAATAAAAACAATACTTACGTTTACATATATAAAAAAAATGCTTACGTTTACATAAACAGGAAATAGTGTACTGACGTAATTATTTTCAATATACAGTTACGTTTCTCCTTACCTATAGTTTTGTATATCTGTGTCAACTACTTGGACATTTTTTTATTTGTAAAGTGAGACGAAGGTTTTGCAATTGCTATCTAGATATCATGGCCGACGAAATGGACCCGTGTGAATGCCTGTGGAATCATGAAATGATGATGCGTCGCCTCATCTCACTGGTAAGTCATTATCATATGACCTTCATTATATTTGATCAAGTGGGTGTAAGTTTATTACCTACTATTGTTTAGCACTTGTTTGCTGGTTAATATAGTAATTTAGCAATGTTTGATAATGTTTCCAATAAAAAAATACATTAATAATTAATTTATAATCTTTACATTTAATTTCTATAGGAGCATAGCAAAGTAATTGGATTATACTTTATGGTACTCCCAATACAATATATAATACAAAAATAATAACGGCCAACGGGTGATGTCCATTGTATTTCTAGTTTGCTGTACCATATTGACCTCATAATATCAATAAATATTTGTTCTGATTTACATAAAAATCTGCTATACCTTATTTACTTACTTGATAATTCCAAAATATACTTTTGAATTATAACAAACAATACAATGTGATTTTTATAGAAGTACTTTCTCAAAAAAGCTTAAGTTCATGTTCTAAACATTTTCATATTTAACAACTTTTACTGGAAATAATGTTATTCTTTGAGAAAACTCCTATTTATAATTATTCTACATTTTAGTATTTATTACATTATGTAGTTTACAATATACTTATTATGCTTCTATGAGCTTTACAGTGATTATAAGTGGTCTAACTTGAACTTCATTTCTTTATACATATATAACAAAAGATTAACCTTTATGACAACTTTTGGAGAATGATGGTTTAGCGGTAGTGCAGTTAAAATCCGCATTAATAGACACAGGTTTAAATCCACCTATTGCATTTTATAATAAGCCTAAACTGTAGTTGAAAGAAACCTTAACATGGTGTCAGATCATTTTCTAATGACCGCCTACGTAGTACCACTCTCAAGCTTGAAAATTTATCATCAGCAGCATCACTTGAGAGCCAGTACCTGTAGGCTTAAAGTGTTTACCATCTTGGACCACATAGTCACTTTACATCAAGTGTGATTACGTTCAAAGTACTGAGTGTATATTATAAAAACTATGACCTGTATATACCTAATTTGACACTTGAATATATATAGCAATATAAGCAAGTATATGCAGATTATACAGTAAATGTTATGAAAAGTCATGACTAAGAGCTCAATGATTTGAAAATATTCTTCCTTGTTATTTTAATTTGATAACATGAAACAATTGATGTTTGTAAATGTATTATGACATAATTATCATCAGTGACTCCTTATCGGTTTGAGAAATGTACTCATTATCTTATTATAGGAATTCATTTTTACCTTATTACGGTCTCCTAAAAGGAAGGGTTATAAATTTAGCAGTCTATCTATGTATGTTTGTATTTACATATGGTCCTCTGCAGCATCTAAACTTCATTTGATTTTGATGAGTAAGGTGTAAATCAATTTGTTATTATGGCCCTGGTAACAGGCTACATCTTAATTTTTAAATATTGTTTTCCCTTGTCAGGAGACAGTTTTTAAACTCTTTTCATTTGTTAATCAAATAGAAATTCTTTTATAAAAGGAAAAAAAAATGTTGAAATTGTTTTTGCACATCACTGGAGGTCACTTTTATAACTTCTTTAGATTTATAATAATTTACATTTAACTGTTTATCTTTAACATTTCTATTTTCAATTCAATTAAGTAAAATTATAAAATATGACCTCATTTATTTATATACTCTAGAAACTCATTTAAACTATGCACCATGTTAGCTGATTAGTTTTTAATCAGTATAGTAGTATAGTAATTACTAAGGTTTTGTGTATCACTTTTCATGTGTTTACTACTATTAATTATTACAAATAGATCCTTAATATGTCAATTACCCATAAAAAATGACACAATAGGAAAACTATGCAAATCTGGCGTAAACGCCAGGTTAGTGCTCAAGGAGTTAAGAGTATTCATGAGTGTTTAATAACAATTTTTAACTACCTACTTTGCAAATGACAATATTTCTTACTAAATATAATTATGGTATAGTAGAGTTTGTGAAATAAAAATGGAAAATTCTTATCACGAATGAGTTCATATTCCAATTATTTTATAGCAGTAACCGCACCTGATATGTTTTATAGCTTTATATGTTTGTCGGAAAATATTAATTACTTTTTAATAAATAGTATGTTACCCATTACCAAATTTTATCAACACACCAGAAACATTATTTATTATTAATATCAATATACATATTATTAAGTTACTAGTTATTTCTGATTTTCTTATTGTGAATTCTAAATTATTTTTTTATATTAATTTGAATAACACCTTGATAAATTATATTTGAACACATGTCACTTTTTAAATCGACTTGGTGACTATCTCCTACTTTTTACTTTAAACCCGTGAACATGCGTTTATTTTGTAAAATATTGTATACACGCATAATTTTGTTGTAGGTGGTATAGCAAATAATAACGTGGCTCATATTAGAAACGACAATATTTTCTTTGTTATATTAGGATACATATTAAATAGGTTTTTTTTAATTCTCCTTAAACACTGATTTTACATGCCACCACAACAACAAATGCTATGTTACCAACAGAGTATACAAATAACTTCCCCCATACAAGATACACATTATCTTATCCGCTTAAATTAAACGAACATTATTCTCTATATCTGGGCAGCTCTATTGTCATAATTTTAACATTTTTATTTTACTTCAATTTCTATTATTCATTGCATTCTATTGTTGTAATCTTTATTAATTTCGTTGTTTTTAAAATTTTAATAAAAGTGAAGGGAACTTTTTAATCACTTTCATTCGACAGTTATACAAGACATTTAAACTGATTAGACATTGCGTAATAATTTATAAATAATCATGTACTAAATCAGTTCCGTGGTTCTCGATTACCAAATACTAAGGCGTAACGGTCACGTATCTTTAAATAACTAAAAAAAACCGTTAAACTTTTCTGTGTACCATCCTGGACAAAATGATCACTTAACAACAAGTGAGATTGTGATCAAAGCGTTGGGCCTATTTAGACTATAAGGTTTAACGTTCCTAACAATATTCAACGCTATTTAACAAGAAAGTGTTCATAACAAATGATATAAATCAATTAATTTAAAAAAATGGAAGGATTGTTTATATTCGCTTCTAAACAACAACGCATTCTATTCTTTAGTCACCAAAACTTGCAGGAACTAGAGACATCTTTGGGTCTAATTACAACTAGCATATTAAATGTTGTTAGCAAATGATAGGAATTTGAGGTTGACACGGTTATAACCTTACCCACGGTAGTTAATCTAGAAGGTTCTAAAGCTTGTCTTATAATTAACTACTTACCTTATAATGGTTAGATATTATTTTGTTGTTGTTGTAAGACTTATGCGTACGTATTCACCATTCATATTTTATTTATTACCAGCTGTGTGCACGCGGTTGCGCCCGCGTTTCATAAATTCTTTACTGTGTTTTAATTTTTTTATACGGAACCCTATTTATTTTCCTTAAAAAATTTAGTACTAAGATAAAGTAAAAATATATTTCACAAATTAAAGCACTTGCCCGTAAAACTGTATTGAAATTTTTATGTTTTACTTTTTTTTTACGCGTATCCCTAATTATTTTCATACCAAACCTATTACAAACAGATAAGACAAAATATTTTTTTTTTGTATAGGTATCGTATAAATATTCATATCTATTTAATAAAAAAAAAATTGGCAATACAAACAGACACTTCAATTTTATTTATTAGTATAGATTTGAGCCAAGTCGACGAAAATTGTAAACTGTTTCCGTAATACTGACTCCAACGCTTTTATTTTAATACATTTTAACGATGAATTGTGCCCCTAAGTAATAAAACCATTGTAAAAATCAGTTAATATGGCTATTTGAGAAAATATTTCATTAGCACCATTTTAGTAATTTTTTATTTTCCTCTCTCTCCCTTAATAGTAATAAAGCTCTTAAGCATCTCGTGATACGTAAGCATTCGATTTAAAAAAAAAATAAAAAGTAAACTTACGCTACGTACTAAGCTTGTTAAGCTTGCGTAATCATTATTCCAACACCCCCGTAAATAAACAAAGTATAAACCACCCCACCACAAACTGCAATGATGCTCAACAATATTAATATAAATTAATGTCATAATTGGGGAAAGCCACACATTAATCATGTTTCATTACCCAGACCGCATTTCGTACGTCAAATGTTTGTCGTCCGACTCTCGAGAATAGAGTTCATAATATTACGTCATTGCGTATGAATGTTTAAAATCAAAATGTGGTATAAACCAAGTCACAAATTTTTCCTATGATTCAAAGTTTAAAAGTATACTATGGAGGTTGACGATAATTTCATGATGTAATCAGTCCCGCATTAAAAAATATCATCATTCTATTGTTTCATCTCGATAATTTTTCTTTCACCGAAAGCTCAGGTTCTTTTTTAGATAGTATTCCATTGATGCGTTTGTCTAAGCCACCATTGGTTTGAAAACAATAGATTATCGATTACCCAATAAATAACCATTTAAGCTATAGTCTCGTATCGATAATATAAGTAATCTATACTATATATACATATATAAAGAGGTAAAATTGTTTTTTTTTTGTTTGTTATGGGTTTACGCGCGGAAACTACAACTTACTGTACCAAGTAACATTGCTATATTTTAATTTTTTAAAGAGATATCTATACACCCGTGTGAAGTCGCGGCGCGGGTCGCTAGTCTTTATATAATATAAATAGCAAAATAAAACAGATCAGTATTTTTCTCAACCGAGTTTGGTCCACCATTTATCCACAGCTTCGGCAAGGGCAGTCGTACTGCACGGACAGTGAATGCTTAGAGCAGTTGTCGGGACTGCCGCGGGCGGAGTCGGCAGGGAACAGTTTCATGGTGATGTTCGCCATGATGGCACTCGCCGTCGCCATGTACATAATGCGGCCGCGACGTAACCAGATACAAGACGCTGCGAAACCAGCACCTGATCGACACGTGAGTACATCAGCCTTTTTTTTACAAGGGGAATGCATTTACGCACTAGCTGTCCAACCTACCCAGGGAAAAACCCCAGGAAGGTTGGAACCGGGAGCGTGTGAATGTCTCTCACGCAAGTGTGAGAGGCTGTCACACGCCAGATTAGTGTGGGACCCACCAGCGAGAAGCGCCGGCACTACTTACTAAACCCCTCGGACCCTCCCGCCACTTGTGTGGTGCAATATGGGATGGCTAAAGCATTCTACCGGAGTACATCGACTTACCACACTAACTCTTGTAGCCAATATAAATTCGTTTCTTTAATAATTACCTAAACATTAGCAGCTTCCGTAAGCACCAAGGGGGGTTCTGAATGTCGATTACGTAAGCAACATTTACTTTTTTTATATTTTCAAAATTTAAGAACATTTGAAGCAGCTACTAGGAACAAATGGAATTCAAAAATATACATCTACTTTACTAAAGCTTTAATTAATTTATCTGACAAGGAAGAGGAGGAGTTAAACGTGTATAAAATACTGCACTTCTGTAATGTTTTTTTTTAACTAACCAAAGGACCTTGCTAGTTTTACTGGAATTTAGGACGAACGCTCAAGAAACATAACCGAAATTGGTAGTTAATTCAAGCACACCAAAATAGTACAAACTTGTAACTGAAATAGCTTATACCTGTGTTAATAAAAATAGTTTGCATTACTCTACTCCAAGACAATAGAGCGGGACTCGAATTGTCTTTGTAACCTTAAAATTGTCATTATCTATACTATTCTGTTGTACATCCTAAATAAGTCACAAATATGTATCTAAAAAGTAAAAAAAAAGACTAATTCGGTTTTAGTTTTGTTTAAGTCATTAAGATGTGGAATTGAAATCAATTGAGATTAAAACATAATAAACAAGACATTCATTTATTATGCATATAATCAGGAGGGTCAAGTTATCAACATTTCTCATGACCTAGGAATTTGTTCTTCGAATTCAGAGACACTATTATTTAACATATCATGTTTTACTTAAAGATTTTTTTTATTTTTACACTAGCTGTGTACCCGTGGTTCTGCCCGCGTTTTTATATATTCTTTCACTGCGTAATAGGACATTAACCGAAACAAATATACAGACAAAATTTTTGAAAATTGTATTTTTGATATAGGTATCGTATATAAATACATATGTATTTTTTTTTAATTGTTATTTTGACATCACAAACATACACTTCAATTTTATTTATTAGTATACGAGTATATGTGTAATATTTGTAAGTGATAAAAATTATATTTATTTTTGTTTCAAACAATTGTTTGTAAATACAATCTTGACTTTTATGAAACTGTAAAAATAACATAGTGACGTTAATAATAGGTCAAGGTCATGATTCTAGAAAATATTTCTCAAGATTTAAAGTTCAACATTTATAAGTACTCTAGACTTACTGAACGAAAAAAAAAAAATAAACACAACATTCAAGTGCTATGTTAATCTATACTTATAATAAAATGCTAACGAAATCTGTACATTGAAGATATTTCAGAAAAAATATCATGAGTCTGGTGGTTTAGAATCCCCAACAGAATGGTTTTTAAAAATCTTTATTTGTTTATTAATTAGTTCGCCAATCACGAAAAATTACTGTGCTGAATTGGATGAAATCTGGTATCATTGTAGTATATACTCTGTTGTAACATCTAGAATACATGGTTATACATATAAACATTTGTATGTGTAAATAGCGTTGACCTATATTCATAGGTATACAAAATCATAATAAATATTGTTTCCTAAATAGTATTATAAATGAATAGTTAAATGAGCAGAAAATGTATGTATTTCTGGCAATTATTTATAGATGGCGCTATAGTTATTTTGTAATAATTTGGACTGTTCTGAAACATTACAAAGATAAATTATACTTATATTATATTTGGGCTACTTTTTAAATGGTTAAATAAATATTTGTCAATAATTAACCACAATAAATTTAATTGATGTCGGCAAACTTCTATAATATGGAGTGGGCTGCTTGAACGATTTGATCAATGTCCCTGTGTTGCTTCTGGTGTTTGGACCTGAGTCACACTCGCCGCCGTCTGTCTTTCAGGGGTAAGCCGCGGAGTGCAATCTTTTAGGTGTGGGGAGTAGGGTTATAAAGTAATTGATTGTAGGGCTGAGGCGAGAGGTGATACTCATCACTATAAGGGTAGTATGCTGTTTAGGCTTATTAGGACAAGAATGGCTGGGTGTATAGTTCTCTGTCGCATTGCCAAATCAACCAGAAAAGTGGAGGGGGCCCCTGGTCTTCTATTGCACTGGGAAGACTGTCTGGGAGCTGGCTTGGTCTGGCCGGAGTGAACTCTTCCGCGGGTAAGAGCCTGGACGGGACGGGACATAGAGTATATGTATATAAGAATATATTGGCATCTAGAGGGAGAGTATAGGCAGTCTACTAGAATATAATTATCTAAATTCCACGCAGGCAAAGTCGCGGGCACAGCTAGTATTCTATAAAAATTTAACATAAAATACTAACAATTCAAGTATGATGAATGTAATTTTTTATATTAAAGATATTTTTATTTCTCTAGGACGTGACGGTGCACCCCCAACACCTCCAAGAATTTAATTACGACATACGAAGACCGTGAGCTTATTAACGTCAAGGGATCATGCTGATTTGAATTCCAATAATTGTATTATAAAAAGTATATAACATAAAGTTTACTCGAATACTAGGGCAGGGGGCGTTGTGATCCGCCATGACTACTAATGGATCATTACCAGATGTTATCCCGGTGATCATTACACCTGGCAGGTCCGCCGCTAATTGCTGCGCACAAAAGTCAAAAAAGCCCCGGGCGAGGACCTAATTACTAATGCCGACTTTTCAGCGGCATTGGGGCATTTCTCCACAGCATGGATGACTGGGCGGGAAGCCGGGGAAGGATCCAAAGATACTAGCGAACTACCGACCCTCAAGAATAATCTATCAAAGGTCTTTGAGAGAAAACTACTGAAACACCTCGCCCCTCATATACCACCTCGTGAGAAGCAATTTGGTTTCCGAGCTCAACACTCAAGACTGCAGTTGTGCAGTCGTCCACGCGATGTCCTGCAGCATGAATAAAAAAAATCATTGGTGTTTCTTAACATGGAAAAGGCCTTCGACCGCGTCTGGTATGAAGGTCTTATCTACAAGCTCACCCAGTCGAGGGCCTTTAGAAGATTTCTCCGAATAGTGGCTTCGTTCCATGATCATCGTGTTGTGGTAGTGGTTGAGGGAGACGCATTCTCTGAGACTCCGGTGCGCGCAGGCTTGCTGATCAGCCGGGCGCAGCTAGTGTTGTTCGCGGACGTGGCGTACTTTACGCTCTCACTGAATAAAAACTACGCCCCCGTCTACCTGCGTCCAACGCTAGATGCTTTGCCCGACTGGCTGGACCGGTGGAGGTTGTCGGCCAACGTCGCCAAAACCCAGGCGATGATCAGCGGCAGATTCCCTTCCTACCCGTCGGTTTCGCCTGAAGGGAGAAGACCTGCGGCGGTTGCCGCAGGACAAATACCTCGGCGTCACCCTCAATCCACGCCTCTAAGTCGTCGATAACGAATATATAATTAAAACAATTAAATATTTGTAAAAATAAATTTCCCCGATTGTAGATAGTTATACTGATTTGTACTTGGTCCAACAATGTGATGGTTTTAAAATACTTTTTTTAGTTTATTAATTAATAAATAAATTTGTTCTTAGAGTTTTTCCTTTGGCTTTGCTAGATTGACAACTGGTACTTGCTGTACTAGAATGTAACATCGAAAGCGGTTTTCCAATACATGTTGAAAAAAAGCACTAATAAAATAAAGGACAAGCCGAATCTGTTTAGAAACGAGCGCGTTAAAAAACGCAAAATTTATTTTATTAACGAGCGCTCTATTTTTATTATCTCTGTTCCTAATTGGAACTCTATCAAAATAGTGCAATAAAATTTTATATCTCGAATATTGTTTACTCGTAATAAAAAAGATACAACTGAGATCTGTTTGAATTTGTGAATTTATTTTTTATTAATGCTCGAAATTTTTATATTTTATTGTGATTCCGTTATATTTAAGAATAGAAACAATTAGGGATTCGTTTAAGAATATTATCTCTCATTCGTATTTCAATGAAAAACTTTTATCCTAAACGTAATTTTTTATCTATGTATATTCGAATTATACGGTTTGTTTGAATTAGTTTTCACTAAAGTCGTCATATTAGCTAAAGTTTTATTGGTCATAAAAACATTTGAATTATATTTTTAGTTTGAATTGTTTTATTTTGCAATTTTTCGGAATATATCCCGAATCTTATGGCATTTTGATGTTTAGATTTTATGCCTTAAATTCGGGTGGGTGGATAATGCTTTATAGGTTATAATAATCTGTTATTTCGCACTATTTTTTCTTTTTTTTTTTATATAGCACATTATGTTAAATTTACATTTTATTCATCATATAAATTATTTCTCATGAAAAAGACTCGCGTTTACTGTTTGTTTTTTTTCTGAGTATAACCAATTATCTGATTTGGCGATCATTTGTAATATAAATTTACGTACATTTTACTTATCGAGATTTATATACCAATATGCAAATAAATATGTTAGTATTGTAAAATATTGTTTTATTTATCCTGGATCACTTTTTATGCTATCAACTTACTATTTACTCATAATAAGCCTATTTCATACATTTTAGAATTCATACACAACCTGGAAAAATAAATATGCTGACAGCAAAAAACGGATGAAAACAGAATAATTGTTATGAACATTCAGTGGTAAAACTAAATAATTAATATATATAATAATTTGCATTCTCATTATTAATTTTTTTTAATAGAGACTTAGTTTCTATTTAGTAATTATATTCAGTCTCTTTAGATAAAACATATTTCTACCAAGTATTCATATTATATAATTGATCATGATAGTTTAATATAAAATTATATTATTCTGTTTTAAGAATGGTAACAACTTCTAGAAATAGTAGAGGCAGTGATAACTCTGTAGTGGGATCCAAAAATAACATAGAGCAAATCCTGAGAAATGATCTTCATTCTGATGAATATTTCAAAACTATACTAAGAAAAGGCCATATTTAATAAGTGTTTGTGGAAAAAATAATTAATATGTGAAAAATTACTTTTTCCTTTTTTTAAATAGAGAATTATAAAAAAGTAATGTCTAAATTATCATTATTAATGTTCAATCGATCTGGAATTGAATATATATTTAATGTTGGAGAAAAGATATTTAAACTTAATTGAGCGTTCTCTGAATAAAGTATGTAATTTATCTAGTGAAATAAATTTCACAAAAGGGTTATAATATTCTCAATAAATCAACCGTTTTTATACAATATCCAAATTTGTTATAGTTCGATTCAAACTTTATGGCGGCTCGGAACATCGTCTGAGACAATGCTCATAAATGGTAATTGCGGGTTGAAGTAAGACGTGACGGCAGGAGGGGGGGGGGGGGGCGTACCAAGTACAGGCTGGTTTTTAATATTTTATTACTGTTTTAATATTACTTCGCTAAGTTTTTGTTATTTTTGACTAATTTGTTTCATCTGATAATTTTATTTGAGTTTTTTCGGTTACCTTACCTAGCATGTGTAGAGAAATTTATATGAAGAGCACAACTTTTTGACAAAATATTATTTTTATAAAATTAATTACAATTTCCTTCAATTCTAATTTGACTTTTAAACGTTTTTCTAGTAAAAAAAACCCTATAATTAATACCTATATAATAAAAAAAATGATCATAATATTATTTCATTATCCGATGAATAATTTTGAAAGTAAAAAAAAACTCAAACGAAGCTAATTAGTTTCAACTATAAATACATGTAGCCGCACTAACGCCTAACTTCAGAGTCGTCAAAAAGTTTGCATCGGACCATAACCGCATACTACCATGGTTAAAAAAATAGTTATTACTCTCATTTTGATTCGGTTCATGATTCAATTTCTACCATCAATGTACTTATTACACATTTAACGATAATATTGTTAGAATGTCACCACCTCGAAGGGGAGGTGGGTGGTAACCATCATGACTCTTGTATTCTATCGACTTCGCCTTTTACTTTCTTCAATAAAGTACTCATACGTTTATATGCGCCGATTGAATTCGGTAAATTCTCGTAATTAATTATATCGCTAATATCTTTAGCGAATTTCTCGTCGGTCGGCAGTTTGAAGTACGGTGACGCTGCATTTATGATCGGTGTTCCGTACTGCGTGTCCTTTACTCGGCCCGGGGTTTTATTTTCAACGTTTCTCGATGTTTCTAAATCGTTATTTGTTTTTAAATCTATCGTTTTAACTTCATCATTAGCAGCAGTGTCTTTTTCATTATTCGCATCAGTGTTATTCACTTTGTCTACGTCAGAAATTATTTCTTCCACAATATCGGGATTTTTGTCATCCTTTGTATTGTTATCATTTGCACCGTTATCAATGTTTATTTCTTCGTCAGTGTCAACAACAGTGCCATTTTTATTCTCACATTTGAGAGCGTCTAGCAACGATCGCTTTTTAGACTCTAGATCATCTAAGCTCGGGCTGTCCGGGCAACTCGTTATTTGCGAAACTTCCTGAAAATTATTTTGGATACATGTCTATTATTTTTTAAGTGAAGCTTTAGCGACGTTAAACGATTCTTGTTAAGGGAAATACTTATAGATCCGCGTTACGTATAATTTAAACATTAAAAAAATAGTTTTTCCAAAGTTTCGAATTTTCACTTCTGTCGGCAGTCTGCCTACTTCTTTATTAGTTACATTTATCTAAATATAATGTTGTCATTTCATGTTAATTAAAATTTATGATAACATTAATAAGTATCTTTTTTCTGACCTATATATGTATACATATATACCCGGGCGGGCATTGTTAGAAAATGTCCTACCACCATGCGCTATGGTTTTCTCACGATGTTTTCCTTCACCGAAAGCTCAGGCTTTTCTAGTTGGTAGTAGGCCGAATCCGCGTTAACGGATGCGGGTTCGAATCCACCTATCCAACTCTATAATCAGCCTGAACTTTCGGTGAAAGAAAACATCGGGAGGAACCCATAGCGTGCTGGTAGCGCCCGAGTAGCTACCACCCTCAAGTTTGAAAACCTGTCGCCAAATACCAATAGGTGTGTTCCGGCAGCATCACTTGAGGACCAAGTACTTTTAGGCTGTGTGCTTATAATCCTGTACCACATCGTCACTTCACATCAGGTGAGATTGTGATCAAAGCACTGAACGTATACAATGTGAAAACAAACCTATAAATCAAATGTACCACCAAAAAAAAACTTTGAACATGTTTTTAAATTTTGACAAGGCTGGCGCATAATGATCTATCCCTCCCGGCAGTCACCATTGTGCCCGATTATTCTACAGTCATCATCTAAATAAAAATAGTAGAATCTTCTGTTCTAGAAAAATAGTTTTACTTACATCATCAATGATAACAGTAAGAAGATTCTCCGTGGGCATCGGTATGTCCTTCACTTGCATTACATCAATCACTTCTATGTCATCGTCCTCAGTTTGTTTGTCCCGCACTATCTGTCGGTTCTTCTTTATCTAATAATCTATTCTTCTGTTCGGAAGTTAAAGGTTGTACATCTTCTGGATTGTCTTCTAGCGGAGTATTTAGTATAGGTGGTGGGGGTTCTGGAGGCGGTGGACCCGCTGGCGGCGGTGGTAATGAAGGCGGTGCTTCATCAGGCAATGGTGGTACCGATGGAAACGCTGCTTCTTCTATAATCAGATAAATTTAGAAATATCAATGTCTAATTTCAAAGTGCAAAAAGATTGGAACAAAATATGTTTGTAACATGGAAAATAAACACCAAATAAGCAAAAAAATCTCTGTGTATAAAAAGTGTCTGTCGAAAAGCATCAAATTAGGATGGCTCTACTGGAGCAAGGTAAGATGTTTTGATAAGTGTAGATACGTTAGCCTCATTCTATTTTGGCAACAAAAATGTCAGGTAATTGCCTGACGTATTTGGGGGACTCTGATCTCACAAATACAATAGATATATAAATAGAATAGGGTAGTGCGTAAATGCATTTCCCCCCGTCAAAAAAAAAAAAAATGGTAATTGCCTGACATTCTTTCACGTATTACCCAGTGTCGCAAGTAATTACAAAAAAAAAAAAAAAATAATTTAATTAATGCAATGCCTTTCTGTATTTATAGATAATCTACAACCACCGTGACGGAAAGGTATAACATGTCATTTCATATGCAAATAGGTACTGTAATTTGTTTTCATTTACAGACGAACACTATTAATTTCTTTCATTTAGTTTCATATTCATAATCGAATTCATATTCATTTCATTATTCATATTTGAAAGATAAATTTTATTATTTATTTTCGAGCGCCAGCATTTAAACGCCGTCTTACACTTGACTAGCTGCTATCCGCGGTTTTACCCGCGTAGTTCCCGTTCCCGTGGGATTTTCGAAATAAAAATCTTTTATAATATTAGTGTAGATATACTGTAGCATATTGACGTCACATAGTATAGTTAAAGTGAATCTATAAGCTTACCCCTGCCGAGAATCGCTCAACGCAGCTAAAGAAGATTCCACTAAAATAAGTTGTTTACAATTGTAAGTTTTTCTTACCATCTCCGCTATCCAATTCCATCTCGGCTTGATTTTCATGCGATATCTGAGACATCGCCGAGGGAAAGAAAGCCAACTTCTTCCGTTTGTAAGCTTTCATGGCATTCGGGGCCAAACTCTGCAGCATCGCCAACTTGCTATCCTGATCTGACATCGGTGGTAGACCGAACAGATGCGCTTCCTAGCATATGTAAAAGTGATATATTTCTTTTTTTAACTACATTTTTTTGTTTCAGTACCTTTATTACCTACTAGCTGTGTGCCTGCGGCTACGAACGTGTTTTATTTATTCTTCACTGCATTTAATTTTTTTTATACGAAACCCTAACTTTTTGTTTTGGTACTAAAATACAAGTAATATATTACTCATAAATTCAAGCACTTGCCCGTAAAACTGTGCATCGAATCGGATTTACTTTCTTAGGAGTTTTTTTAATTTTTTTTTTAAGATACTCTAATTATTTCCAAAAGTTAAAAGTTACCCGGAGTAGCTTCAGCTATCTAACAAAAAAAGTCCTGTAAAAATCCGTTCAGCCGTTTCGGATATTACCCGGAACAAACAGACAGACAAAAATTGTAAAAAATGCGTTTTTTATTTAGGTGTCGTGTCAACATTCATATCTATTTATTTAAAAAAATTGACATTACAAACAAACACTTCAATTTTATTTATTAAGTATAGATATACATATTAATGCATTTTCGATATTTATATTTAGTATAAATCTCAATATTAAAAATATTTGTCCATTTTGACAAATCTTTTTCTGCCAGATTAAATAGAAGTTATAAGGCTTAAAGTACGCTACTTTTATTTTTGTAAAATAATTATTAGTTCCACTTTAAAAAAAATAAAACTCATGAAAGCGTGAAATAAAATCCGATTCAATGCACATTTTTGCAAGAAATATGTTAGCTTTTTGTTAGTACTAAAAATAATGTAGGTCCTGTACAGAGAAAAAAAATCTTTTCCAATTATTATTTAAAAACTATACATTACGTAGTGAATAATTGTGCGGAATAGAAAAAAAATACGCGAGTGGAGCGGCCGGAAAAGCTAGTAAACAGTAATGTTATACACTTTTTATAAGAAAATTAAAATCTATTTATGTTTATTTTAAAACACCACACCTCTTTGTACCGTGAGCTGGCTGGCACATTGAACCCAGGGTAATCCAGGATCTTCTTGATATCAAATTTATCTTTAGATCCTGGCTCACAGACTTCACCCTCCTCCTCTTCCGGATCAAGTATGGCCTTACCCTTAAATACAAAAAAAAAAACTCTTCACTTGCTCCATCTGCGATCTCTTTAAACTTGTCTCTGCTATTGGCCAATTATTCCCATAGTGCAAGATAAGAAGGTCAGAAACCACTGTGGGGGTCTACATTACTTTGAGAATCATAGTCGACTTTTTGTTGAAATTAAAAAAAAAAGCTACAACATTCTACCGCTTGTTCGTCTTAATTATTTTTGACTCTATGAGACCGTTGATTTTTCGAGTTTCACTCTTCAATGCTTTAAACTAATTCACTATCATATTTAGTTAAATAAAAGTATTTAGTATTCAATATGATTTGATTATAACTGAATCAATGATTATAAAATAAAACATATTATGCAGCTCACATGTGGTAGAAATGAAACTTAAAAAAATTAAACCTATAGGTACTGTTCTCAACTATACGACACAGTAGAGATGAGTGAGGAAGCACAAAGAGGAAACAGTAAATAAAAAAAACACTGTGAATCCTATTTAATGAGATATATGTTTGTCTCTTATTATAACTCTCTCCTTTAAAATCTTTCAAGTCACAACATTTGCCCTTATAAAGATGTCTTCACTTAAAAAATAAATGTTTCTTTTGTTGTTTGTTATTTATGTTCCTAAAAGAATCATCAGATTGTGATGGAACTCTGATGTATTGTTTAAGGTAAGCCCATGAGGATTCCTAGTCCAAAATTTGTTTTAAAGTAAAAAAAACTTTAGCAATCTTTGCAGTAAGGAAAACTTATAGATTCATATTTCCAATGCTATAGCCTCAGCCATCAACATGCCATAGCATGTCAAGTATAAGATGACTCTCGAAGATAAATAATATTATGTATAGTATACATAGCCTATCATATGTTTTAATTGTATATAAACTACATAAATATGTACATAATTATTGCTGGGACGTGAAATGTAATATTTTAGGTTATGTTAATAATTTCAATTAACAAATTATGATGTTGAAATGTTAAAAAACTGTTTTTTTTTCAAAGTTTCGAGTTTGCACTTTTGTCGGCAGTCCCAATGGCTGCCTAGTTTTTATCATACAATTCCAAGGTGAACCCCCTATAAAATTAGTTATTAAATAAAATTATTACTTTTACTATAATAAAAAACTAATTTGTAACATTATTTTGGCTAAACATCAAGAGAAATAGACCATCTTATAAAATAAAAGCTTATTAATAATACAGATTAAGCTGTAATAATATTGAGTTGTATTCATGCTTTTACATATAGAACTTTCCCCTCAAAAAGGTCTGAACTTTAACGTTTAATCATAAAAACTTACTGTAGAATCAAACATCGTTATCCCAGAATGAGATATTCTGGCTTCCTCCAACCATCCAGGAGGGTATCCTAATAGTCGCATGCGGTAAATGTGTAATGGAATCTCATGCCTTTTTAATCCAAGTGCATGTCGTAAATGCCCCGATATCCTTCCTGGTATTAAATGTCCATACTTTTGTTCATCTTCAATGTGGTATCGTCTGAAATGTAGTAATAATAATAAGCTACTAATTCACTATACATGTTTATAATAAATGTTTATAGTAAATAATTGACACAATAAAACAATGTCACTTTCAGATTCCATCTAACTATCCGCTAACTCCTCCTACACCATGTTTGACCATGAGATTTTGATGCGGTTTTCACTGTCAATTTGTTATTTATCACATAAGATTTGTATGTATATAATATAGGAAACTTTTGTGTAAGCAGAAATTTTTTTGTGTTTTGTAGACTACATTTTAAAATGTACATCAAAATTATGGTTTATACTGTGATCGCAACCGATGTACCGCGCGATAAGTATGCGCGAGGTGATGGGGAGTGGGAAACATCATGAACTCACATGAGATTCGTAGTCTCAGACAGATCTTACGATATCAAAACACAATTTCTTGAAGCTGTATATTTACAAGTATAATTATATCCAATCCCTGTTTTTGATAAGTGAGATAAGTAAGATTTATGATTTTTAGATAAGTACAAATATAGAACCAATATAAATGAAATTAATCTTTAATTCTTGGAAATATAAAATCTTTGTAGGCATTTGTTACATGAAAAAAAATAAATGACTACAATTCAAACCAAAAAATTAAATACTATTTATGAGGTAAGTAAATTACTCTGATTATTCTGGCATAGATTCTTTTCTTAAAATATTCGGCCACTTTGAAAATGAGTCTTTATGTCTCAAAATAACGCATGTCCCATCTTTAGATATCTAATCTCATGTTCGTCTATGACAGACAGTCCGTAACAAATAAGACTAGTTGCCGCCATGAGCGACGACAACAGAATGATAAAATGGAGCAACTGCTTCACCCCCCCCTCTTGATGCTCACATACCAAAGGTGCGGTACAGCGGTTGTGGTTAGACTATAGAAAGTTATGTAATGACATATCTTAATCTTCTATGATTATTTAACCACTAGCTGTGTGCCAGCGGCTGCGCCTGCGTTTCGTATATTCTTCACTGGTTTTTTTTTTATGGAAACCTAAGTTTTTTAAGTTTTTAATGCTAAGATAAAGTAAAAATATTTCTCATAAATTCAACCACTTGCCCATAAAATTGTGCTTTGAATCGGATTTTATTAAATTTTTTATGAGTTTTAATTTCTTTATGCAGAAACCTAATTATTTTCGAAAATTAGAAGTACCCTAAGTTACCCAGAGTAGCTATCTACCAAAAAAGTCCCATCAAAATACGTCCAGCCGTTCTAAAGATTACCCGGAACAAACCAAACAAGAGACAAAAATTTTAAAAATTGTATTTTTGGTATTGGTATCATATATACCATTCATATCTATTTAATAAAAAAGAATATTCTGACATTACAGACACTCCAATTTTATTTATTAGTATAGATAGTAACAAAATTTCTGTAGGGACATAATTCTAAAGTGAATGTGAACATAAGCCCAAGTTGAAGCTAGATTTATATAAAAAATATACTGACCCTACTTTTTGCATGGTCTTCCTATTCTCCGCTATCCTAGCATTATTTCTAGGTAAATGGCATTCTCTTAGTGAGTGGTCACCATTACAGTTAAAGCACATTGGTTTCCATTTAGCAGGAGTTGGTGTTGTCTCTCTCACTGGCAAATTAGTTATCAATGTTGACGCCTGAAAAAGGTGATGTCAATTTTTTTAAATACTGAAAAAATATTCTTTCACTTTATATAAAAGTCTTTATTTAAAAAGTCTAATGATTTACAGCACACGAAAGTTTATTACTTTTAGCTCTGAGCCTTGTTACAAAACAGAAAATTAATTTATGATTTCTTTGCTTGGATATTGGATATGATCCTTCAACTAACACCTAACCACCAATTCAGGTGGAGAGGTCTACGCTTTTCTTGTTTTGATGATGTGGTAATTAGTTAACAAGCAAGAAATAACATATCTAGGGGAAATATAGGAAATGTGTGCTTTTCTCTTATCCCTTTGAATTTGTCTAACATGTTGATTGTGTTCTTTATTAATGTTTGTTTACTATTATTTATCCAGATTCATATATAAAATATCTGGTTTTAAATATTATGTTTCATTTTATGTATAATAATTACCGTTTGAAGATGAAATTCTATCAACAACTAAGAACAAATCGAGTTTATTATTTTTTTTTTAATATTACATCCATGCCTATATTGCCTTGGAAGCATTAAGTGATATACTTACTATTGTTGATAATGGGATGGAGGAATTAAACATAATTTAAAGTGATTGTTTATAACAATTAAAATAATGTCATTGTATCATTGGTTGTAACACATTAATAATTTTTTATGAGTTTTCTTTTGTGTCCTCTATTTGGAAGTAACTTATGCACCAAATATATTATCAAATTGTATCTGGTAATCAATTAAATAAACTACCATTTCAAATGAATAACATTAATACAAAATGTTATCCCTTAAACTTGTGTCTCAATACTTCATAACTTCATACTATAAACATTCACATAACTGAAAGATTGATGACCATTACTAATACAGACTTTGTATAGGCTTAAAATATTTATTTAAGGTGCTATACTTAATAAATAAAATATTGCCAACCTGACTATAACTAGGTATGTCATTATATGTATCAATATTTGGATCAGTGTCAACAAAAAATAAATTATCTTCAGTCATCTCTTTACTTGTGTCGACTTTTTCTTCAAGATGATGATGAAAGTCTTCTGGCCAAATGTCAAGCTCCAAGTCTGTTTCATTTTCCGAATCAGCGAAATTATCTTCCTCGTGAAGTTTTATTAAATTCAACATAAATGCCTTAATCTTTTCTTTATAATTACTTGCTAATTTATTATCCCTAAAACGCACTGTCAGTAATGGAGTCCTATTTGAGAAATCGTTTACATAATTGTTTGATGAGGGTGAGTCCACAACTATGTCCTCATTTAGAATTGTTGTTTTTGGATACTCAACACATTTTTTAGTATCTAATTCACTCTGAACTGTGCTTTTGGTATTTGCATGTTCGTCGACATTCAGCCTGCCATCAATTGTTTTCCCTCCATTATGCAAGTTTGATTTGGATTCAGTTACAATGATTTCATCACAAGAACTGTCAACGTTTATTACGTCTGTACAGCTTTCTTCAATAATCACATCGCTCTGAGGTGAACTAGGAGTAACATCTGACTCTAAGCGAGATATTTTAGGTTCCTTAACCTCATCTTCACTGCTAATTTCAACATCTTCATTGTCTAACTCATAGATTATATCATTAACACCCGTCTTTCTTTTAGCCATGATAAGCAATGTAACTCATTAGAACCTTTTAATAATAACAATTTGCACAAATATATTAGAAAAACATAAAGCAACACAAATTTGTTATGACAAACTGAACGATTTGACATAGCGACGACATAATCACAGACCAGTAATATACAAGTACAGATGCGAATCTAATTGACGAGGAGTTTTGGGGATGAGGTGCGCGGAGAAGGGGTGATCCACTAAGAATATTTATTGATACTAGCCGAAAAAAAAATAATTTTAATAAGCTGGCATCATTATTATTAGGAACTAGGGACCTACCCACTTTAACGTATATAAATCAAAAGTTACGTATTGTAGTCTAGCCACGCTAACTTTGCAGTAATTAAAAATTAATGTGTGCAATTCACACGTGGTAGAAGTAAAACCTTGAAAAAACTTATAATACATACACATATACAAAACACCACGGTTGTTGGTGATGCCTTTTCTCAAGCTTTGTACTATGCATGTGGGAACAAACACATACTGTCGTTTTTTAGTTTCATCGACTTTCAAGTCACAACGATGATAAAAGAAGCAAGCACGGGTTTCGAGTCGCATCGGTGGTGTAGGTATTTTTGCGAGTTTAATATTAATTTCTCACCGATCCCGATGATGATATCTCGTGCGAAAATAGGATCTTTCCTTTTCAACCGATTCAGTATGCGTGCCAGCGCCCACGCTCGCGTAACCGCCGTTCCCGCCGCCGGGGACAGGCGGCTAACTTTGCTCCCGCACACACTCCGGGTCCCCCTGAGGCGGCGACCCAAGACGTGTCTCGTTCCCCAACTGGGGAGGCTCTTGACGTCACCGCCAGCGCGATACAGTAACACTGCCCATGCATTGAGCAATTACACGCACAACACTCCATACACACTCATGCATAACATGCAGGTACATAGGTCTTGTAAGGAACCTTTTTTTTATATTAATATAAAAAATCTAGGGATAGCTAGGATACAACTCGCGAGTGAGTCTTGAGTACTCAGGTGACGGCCAAGCCGAGGTTCGTACCACTTTGGTAGCCCTTGAGCTAGTCACCTTATTGCGGCTGAGTGCCTTCAGCACTCGCCCCCAAAGTTCGGTGAAGCTGTAAAGGCCCTTCCGGTCAACAGCATTAGCTATGTCAAAAAAAAAAGTTCAATATTATTCGTTGTTATAATGTGGTAGGTGTTTATAACTTCGAATAATATATTGTAAAACGCACTTTTAAGTGAAAAAAATGTGTTACCCACAATGGGTTCGATCCCCCGACTTATTAGTCGTACCGTCTATGAGACATGCGGATTGGTCCACCAGGATAACCACACTCTCAAAAAATGTAATGAACAAATCCGACCTTTATCAGTAACGTACTGTCGCTTTTTCGTTTCATCGACTTTCAAATCACAACGATGCTAAAGAAGTTTTCACTTCAAAAATTGATTTAATTTCAACACTTTTATAAACATGTAAAATTGTGTTCTCATGTAAGTACAAATACTAAATTACTCCATTTTTTATTACAGCAAAGTTATAATAGCCAGACTATATAAAACATAATGGGTTCAAAGATTACAAAAAAAGCCAAAGATGACGCTAAAAAGCAAACTTTATAATGAATTTACATATACTTCGGCATGTATATTACATTACATTTCCGTCATACGGATAAAAAAAAAATATTTCACCAATTTTTTACATTGTAACTACAATATTAAAAAATGTATAAAACAAAAATCATGATTTTAAATTATCATGTGAACTTAAACTATTTACTGTTGTAATCTCTAGAAAAGATTAATATTTATTTTAAAAACAAATTGTAGTTTTTTGATAGTCTATAATTTGTTCATATGTCACAACACTATAACAACATGAATTAAAATATAACCTAACATCTAATAATATATATTGTTATCTTAACGGATTTACTTCAATTTGAATAACAGCTTCAATCTCCTCTTTACAAAATAAAGTGTGAGTAAGAACAAAGTGGCGAGTTATAGCGATACAGTTTGTCGAATGAACTTAAATATAAAAAATAATGCTAGCGCATACAAACATATTACTAACACGGCCGCTCAGAGAAAAAAAAATGCTCAGATTAAAATTTTAGTGGCAAGGCCGAATGACATACTCTCTCATCTTAGAGATGAGATTTCTAGTGACCTATGTCATTTCTTAGCGTTTTTTGATTTCTATGAAGATTCTATGGTATGGACTTAATGACAAATCGTCATCATACGTTTAACCTTTTATTATAATAGATGAGATGGCATTCTCAATACCTATATTGTAAAAATAAAATTGTAACAATATATGGATTGTTTCTTAATTAAAGATTATATCTTATAACTGAAAAAATAACTTTTTTTACATATTACTATGCATAATTTTATAGACTAGTAGAAGTTTTGTCTGATGGACAGACTAGAGACATTTGTTCAAACTTACCTACTGGAATATTGTAGGCAGATGTTTATTTTGCTCTCGCAACTCGTATGAATTTACACACTAGTGTTTCTATCTAACAGCTGACTTGCTGCATACTTTAGGTGTCTTTGCCTTTTCTGCGCGAAGGAAAGTAAAAAAAGCAATAAAACGTCAAAAAAATTTAAGGTTATAATAGGGACTAGATTATTTGGAAAATAAAAATGACTTTATTATATCAGAGATTAGCTCGTAATGTTACTTGGAATGTTATAACAAAACAAAATGAGCTTCAAGTTCTTATTATTTCTTATCGAAAATTAAGCATTGTGCCATCAGTATACGGTAAGAATTTATAAACAAATAAGTAATTTGGATGCTGATGATCTTCATATTTAACTTTTACATAAATATCTTGTTGCACTATAATATTTTCAAATTCATTGTATAAAAAAATAAAATTTGAATATATGATCCTGCTTTCTACACTGCCAAAAAGAGTTATTTTTTATCACAATCAATAAAAGTATTTCTTTATTTATTTTTCAGATGGTACTCAAGACCCAGCACCTAAATTTTTTTCTTCAAATGTTCAAACTTTACTGAAGAGGCTAACACGGGCAGACTTTACAAAAATATTTCGTAAAAGAACTAACCAAGGTTTGCAAACACTCAGAACACCAACATATAAGTTTTTAACAAAAGAAGAACTTAATGTTGAAGTTATTAGAACAAATGAAAAAGCCAACAAATTACTACAGATGCCTCCAGTTGTTAAGGTAAAGTAGTTTTTTAAAATTTAAAATAATCTCATATATTCTATGATAGTCATAAATATATCTACAAACATAACAAAACATTGATAAGCCAATAAAGTATTCATTTTAGACATTTAATATATAAATGAAATATTTTTCTGATAAAAACATAAAGAAGAATTAGTAAACAACCTGGCTGAGATTAATTTATTCTGTTCTCTGTATAAAATATAATAAATTTGAAACTAACAAAGTTAACCTTTAATTTATCAAAGAATAACTAATTAATTTTTAATTCTATCCACAGACATTTATCTTTTTAGTGTTTGTTATTTGTTGTTTATTCATTAAGTTTCTCCATATTTTAATTTTCTGTATTAAAATTTGTCTTATTCCTATCACATCCTTATTTTGCTCCTTTTGATTTTTTTATAAACTTATGTAACTATGGATTTAAACCATTTACAATTATTAGTAACAATTTTTAATCTGTTTGTATTTTGTTGCTCTATTTAATTTTTTGTAGATTTAGAATGTAAACAGAATTTCATTTGACACTAAGTGATAATGAGGCCTAAAATCTAAGCTAAGCTTACAAAATGACTTGCTCTTAAGCATGTTTGGTGTTAAAATTTTAACTTGAGAAGGATATTTAAAATACTTTTTGGTGTCTCAGTATGAATTCACTAGAATGTTTTTCCTCAATGAAGGTTTGTGGTATAATTTGAACCTATATCAAGAACTATGAAGCTATCATCCCTTCAAAAATAGAGCTTCAAATTTGGTTACAGATTATATTAGATTCACTGATGTATTTATCACAACCATGTCGCCACAATACTTAACCTCATAAGGTCTAACCTAAATTTAGGTTGATATAAATTATGACCAAATGTACTAAAATAGGTGCAAATAGTTGTGGCCCAGAACTTTAATTTTATAAAAAAGTGTTTAAATTAAACACCTTTCACTTAATTCTTTTAAGTTGTATTTCTTATACCTAAAGTTAACAATTTCATGCAAAAGATAGGTAAAGTCGACATTGTCATAATTAAAGATGTATTTAAACCTAAAAATAGGTTAAAATTACATATCATAATTTTAGGTCACTGGGCCATAATTTAATGATTTTAAATACTGTTTTGGGCTGTATTGTTCACATAGTTTTGTCATTAAATTAGGTCATTGGGCTGTACGAGGTTAACCTGAAAAACAAGAGAATGTGATAGAGATATTGATATTCCCAAAATAAGTGCTTTCAAGCACATATAACGAATTTTAGCGGGTCCAGTCTGGTGTAACTTGTATGCTGCAATACATATGATGGGTATAACTCTAGTAAAATAAACTAATTCTACTTAAATCTAATCTAAATATTGTCAATAATTGTACTTTCAGGTACAAACACCTATAAATGATGTTTTATCAAAAGATCCAGCGCTTGTTGGATATGACCCTGCCAAATATTTATTTACAGACATTACATTTGGTGTTGCAAATGAAAAGAGGATTATAGTAGAAAGGTAAGATATATATAAATAAATAAATAGCCCGCTTACTTGTATAATTATTTAGTACATGTTAAATCATAAAATAACAGGTTTTTAAATACTTACATTAGCAGAACTAAACTAAGTTTGTAAAAGCACATATTATTTTTAAATAAATTTATGAAATAATTAATAATTCATTATTACATTAGTTATGCAATCATACCATATATAATAGATGAGTCACATAAAATCAATAGTGGCAAAGTATGTCTGTCCTATGATTTCGTAAATCAATTTTAATGATACCTTGATACCTTTGGTAGTAGATACATGAACTGGCTTTATAGTACACACAATTTAACTGTACCACTCTGAAGTTTGCTACAAACGGCTACACAGTAGACTGTATGAACTAAATAGTATTTGCATGCATGCAAGTATTGGTTTGCTTTCTCAGTCACTCCTTTATGTTAATGTATATTTACATCTCATTCGCTCTTTCTTACAGCAGTTTAGTATGTAAACTTAATATTTTAATTATGGATGTATCTGGACTTTGGGCTTTCTGCCTCAATTTTAGAATGGCATGGTTAAATTGCATCTACACTTAAATTTGATTATTTAATATATATTTCATATGTGTGATTCATATATACTTTTTAGTGCAAGATAATTAATACAGACTATATACTCTAGATGTCCTTAAAGTGCTTTAAAGAATGTATTTAAAAATTCAAGGCAAGAGTTTTCAAACCATATTTCATCTTTGATATAATTTGGTACTAGTAATTAATATTTAGCAATATCTACCAAAGGATTTCAGTTGATAAAATATATAAGATTTAATAAGAAGTTCTATAACATAATACTACTTCATAGGGAACCTGATGGGACTCTACGCAGCTGTGATCATGATGTCAGGAAAAGGTTGAATCAGGTAATGAAAATTGTATTGTAGTTTTGAAAATTTACTTTCATGCACTCCAATTCATCTGATTTAAATATGTATAACCATTTATACCATATAGGTTTGATTTCACTTCAAGTCTTTAAAAAAAAGTAATTTCAGGTGTACTTCCCAACAAACGGACGCAAATTAAAAGAGCCCCTCATGTTCACTAACGAAGAACGACTGAATTCTCTACTAGAGGCTGAGAAATACGAGTTCATACTAGACAGAGCTTGTGTCCAATATGAACCTGATGAGGTAGCCTACCAGAAAGTTACCAGCATTACGTACCAGCATGTTGACAACAGGAGAAACTACAATTTACTAAGGTATTATAATAATGCATTTTTTCTTCCCATAGATTCTTATCATGGATTAAATCAGTTAATTTTAACGGGTTTTTACGCGTTACCTTTGGTTTTTTTTCTTCCTAACCCGACGTTTCGGCTGGGTTTCACCAACTGTGGTCACGGGCTGACTGGCGGTGCGCGGCGTCGCCTGCTGCGTTGAGGGGTATTTTGATAAACTACCCCCGTTTGGTCTTTATATTTATTATAGTCACAACACACAACACTAACAGTATCCATCGACGATGATAAATCACGAACCTTTAGATTTTCTAGCACCGGATTCCACGCTGAGGAAAGCCTATACCCATCCTCGCGATTGAAATTTGGATGTTTTTTAATTTCAATCGCTTCGCGAGCCATTCTACGATAGTATTGGCGATCAGTGGATAAAACTTTCGGCCGGTGGAATTCGATCCAATGGTTGGTTGAATTGGAGTTGAGCAGATGTACGAGAGGATGGCTCTCTGGGACACACTGTACACCGGAAACCCACACACACAGACAGATACCTAAACGCTTCCTCGCACCATCACCCGCGACACCTACTATCTGTTGAAACATCCTTGACGAAGCGAGCCTATGAACTTTGTGACCATGAACATTTAAATACGGAGCTCGCACACGTTCAGGAGACCCTAAGAAGAAAACGGGTACAAAGCGAGTCGAAACGGCTTAGGCCGACACCGTACGAAACATCCGGAGGTCAATAGACAGTCTGCGTTCATGCCATATATCAAAGGAGTAACGGACAAAGTTGGAACAGTTTTAAAAAAAATTCTCCATCAAGACTGTATACGTTCCGTTCTCCAAAATTGAAAATTTGATTCGCACGCCGAAGGATGTAATCCCGTACCAGACACCAGGTGTCTACAAAATCGACTGCAGTTGCGGTAGTTCCTATATCGGGCAGACTAAGCGCACTATCGCGCAAAGAGTCAAAGAACATATCGCGGCTGTAAAGAATCGCCAAACAACGAAGTCAGCGATAGCAGAACATCTGCTCAACTCCAATACCAACCATTGGATCGAATTCCACCGGCCGAAAGTTTTATCCACTGATCGCCAATACTATCGTAGAATGGTTCGCGAAATATAAAACCAAACGGGGGTAGTTTATCAAAATACCCCTCAACGCAGCAGGCGACGCTGCGCACCGCCAGTCAGCCCGTGACCACGGTTGGTGAAACCCAGCCGAAACGTCGGGATAGGAAGAAAAAACCAAAGGTAACGCGTAAAAACCCGTTAAAATTAACTGATTTAAATATGGACCGCGAAAACTTAAAAAAAAAAAAAATTATCATGGATAAATTCTTCTGCTTCATTTATGTGTGACTTGTATATAAACAACCCTGCTAATGCCTATATTTTTCAAAGCTTTTTAATGCTGAAGCTGGAATGTAAAGGTACCATCATATGTTGGGGATTCATTTTAAATATTTTTGGTAACCATACCATGGTGGTATGGCATTTTCGAAGACTACCCGCCTTGGTAGCAACCACCTTCAAGTTTGAAAATCTGCTTCCAATAGGTGTGTTCCGGCAGCATCACTTGAGAACCAGTATCTAGGATTAGTGTGTTTACCACCCTGGACCACAACGTCACTTAACATCGGGTGAGGTTGTGGTCAAAGCACTGAGCCTATATTGTGTAAAAAAAACGAAAGTAGTTAATGATCCCACATTATGCCAAACGTAAATTATTTACTTAGTATAAAATAATTCATTAAATAAACCTAAAAACCGGTCTGAAATTTACCCATTTAATAGAGTAGCGCCTTAGTGCAACCTTAGTGTAACACCTTTTGATGGACACATTTTAATCATAGAGATGATTTTCCTCGTTTTTGTTCTCCATAGTTCAAATTATATCACGAAAGATGCACCAATACTACTTAATCTGTAGTGTAACACTACAAACTTATGAAACCACTATTTGGCAGACTAAGATGACTCCAAAAATTTCCTGTTGACATTGTAAATGGACTGTTTTATTTATGGGAGTTGCAGCGTTCTAAAATATTAATTAACATAAATTTATTTCATGTGGTTATAATAATTGACCCTACGTATTATATTACCGTTTGTTATATTAATTATTTACCAGATCCACTCGACACTTTGGATCGTTTGCATTCTACCTCACCTGGCACAAAAACATGGACGGTTTGATGCTGGACATACTCCAGAACAGTTTCATAAGGGAAGCTGTACTGCTGACCTCGCTACGTCATGCGATTCTTGGTGACGTGCCGGACGGCGACGCAGCACACGATTTAACGCAACAAGTAAACCATCTATCAGTGTCATATTTAAACGCTGATAAGCAATATAGAAGCAAACCGCGGCAACAAACAATAACTAGTGTTTGATGTCAAAGAATGATCACATACATAATATAATATTTCTATTTTTTTTTAAATTGACAGACATGGGATTGTTGACAAAGGCGAATACTGGAAACTATTTTTTAATGTTTCTATTTTATAATTCTTCAATTGAAATTGTTAACATAACCTAACATTTGTATAATAACTATGTACTTTTTCATATAGTTTACTCGTAAACAAAACATACGATAGGCTGCGTGAGTATAAATTATATTATTTATCTCTGAGCGCCATCTTATACTTGACATACTGTTGACGGGAGACGTCATAGCATTGGGAACGCGAATCTATTATATTTTACCCTACGGTGTTAGGCTCGATGCCGCTAAAAAAGTTTGCACTTCAAAAAAGCAAAAAAAATGTTAGGGAACGGTACCCATACTACGTGACCTATTTTTTAAGATTTTTCGACCCCTCCCTTCCCTCGAACCCACTCGTAGTAAATGCCATGACCTCCCCCCCCTCCTTAAAGTTTGACTATTTTTGACAAGTATAATGTTTAACCATTTCGCAGGTAGAAAGTGAAACAAATGAAAATAACTTGATTCATATTCATCTATATTAATACGGCGTTTATTGCAAAAGACTACAAGCACTTATAATTACTAGTAAATTAAATATTATGAAGCAAAACTTTTGTAAAAACATATCGCTACCGTAATTTAATTTAATTTACGAAAACAACAATGGTTTTAAGTTTAATTACATTATTGTCCATCTCACACGTATTCAATAATTACGTTCCCATCATCATTCCACTCGCATACATCATTCCACTCGCATACATCATTGATCACGAGGGCAGTAGTATCAGACTACGTAACAAAAATCTAATCCAGCCCCACCCTCCTGTGACTGAGCGTAGTATTTTGAAGACCTCCCTCCCCCCCTAAACGGGTCATGCATGTAGTATGGGTACGTTTCCTTAAAACCAAACCAGTTTACAATAAATGAAATTTCGTACTAGCATGTTAAGTACCATCACTATATTACTGATCAGTGTTTGTCTTAATAATCTAAAAATTTTACAACATAGTTTTAATTATTGTTGACTGAAATAATGGTAAATGAGTGAAAAGTGGTACTTTTGGAGAAAGTACTATTATTTTTTTTTGGTTTTTGTCCTCTTAAAAATAGGAGGGGTCTTGAAAAAAAAAATAATACAAGAATATTTTTTGAGACATATTATTTATATTTTCAGATAATACCAACTCCGGTCCAGTTAATTAAACCAGAACGCATCACCGAAGAAGACATTCAACTCGACAACAAATGCGTGCAGTGCGTCGAAAAATATATCGCAAGCAACTCGGCTATGAAGAGCCAGCACGAGTTAGCCTTACAGGGCTTTAGGGAGGACTATCAGCAACTGATAGAAATAAGTAGGGGATTAAAGAAAGCTCACGGACAATCATAAAATTAGTTAAGAAAATGCATTAAAGATATTATTAGTATTGACCAAATTATTTTATTTTCTCCTAACAAAAACAACACACAATCCACTTTTACTATTTTTTATAAGTTATATTCTTCTTCTTCTTAGTTAATGGCAATCTGTGTGTACACACAATTTGTGCCAATGTCATGTGGGTAAGATTTTCAATTTTGTATCAGCGTTACCAAGCTCCAACAAAACGGTGGCCCATCCTGCTTGAACTTTCCATGGAGCTTTGTCGGCACCTCAGAATGTATGCTACACGTTGTCTTCTATAATAAACTTAACTTGAACACAATAACTAAACTATTTCACACAAAACGCCACCAAGATTACATGATATAGCGTCAAGTACACAAGTTTCATGAATTAAAGAAAACAATTGCTACATGTCAGACTGAGATCCCGCCAAAAACTCAAGTTATATTCTGAAACTTAGAAACTTAGATTTCTAATAAAATAATGTACATTTTCCATGTATATGTGAGGTGCTATGTAGTGGGAGTTTGGTAATAAATTATAGTAATTAAATGTGGAAAAGCTGGAATGACGCGAGATTATCTGTTCTATGATTCTGTAAGGGCCTGCAGAACACCTGCCTTAGAATGAAAAAAAAAAAAAAAAAAAAATTAGGGTTATGCCATACATTGTGAAGCGATGATGGCACAGTGGGTAGTTCGGCCGGAACTCTATAATCGGCCTGACCTTTCGGTGAAGGAAACCATAGCATGTGGTAACGGCTGGGTAACTACCACCCTCAAGTTTGAAAACCTGTCGCCAAATACCAATAGGTGTGTTAACCACAATCCAATAGGAACACATAGATAAGAAATAGAATAAGATTGTAAAATAGAAATAAGATGAAAACAATAAAGGCACAAAAAAAGTAAACAAAACTCGGATTATGACTGAGATGTAAGGGGACTAAATAAAAAAAAAAGTGTGTTCCGGCAGCATCTATAAGATCCAGTATATAGGTTTAGTGTGTGTTACCAACCTGGACCACATCGTCACTTAACACTAGGTGAGATTGTGGTCAAAGCACAGCCTATATCGTGTAAAAAAATCTATGCTTAAAAGTGCCTACTTTTAACAGTATTGTTGATACTATTATAACATAAAAATTGAATGATAACTTTTGTATTCGAGTAGATTATTATTAATTGCAAAACTTGACGTCGAGATAATTATGGCTTGATCGTGAGAGACAATTAAAAAAACCCTAATTGAAAAAGAATTAAATTGATAAGGTAAACAACAACAATAAAGTTGTCTTCAAATATCTGGCATTACATCTAATTAAAAATCTGATGCAAAGTGTGTGTGTATATAAAAGATATCATAATTGAATACAAATGGATTTATGCGTGAACTTCATCATTGACATTTGTCATACTTCAAGTTGACAATGATTATGTTTAGTGAAATTTATACTTCATTCCTTTTGGATTTAATTTATGTATTATTATGCCTTTTTATCATAAACCACGGTCCTTTATACCTCTGTCGATAACGTCGGAGAAGAGAACTATTAAAAATGGTTTACATCATGCGATCTTCACGTCCAGGTTTGATAAGTATGTCGGCGAATGGAAAGGGGATTTAAAGGAAGGTGAGAATCTGTCTAGGCCAAGATCGAAGAGATCTTATGTAATTAGGAGACTGTAAGCAAAACAACTGTATTCTGATTGTGGCCTTACGCCGAAGTATCGTATACAGTTAAATCTTATTTTTCTTCGTTTAATTTAAGATTGCTTACCTGTTATTTCCGCTTCTTAGTTCGACTCCGGTAAATAGGCAGCCTAAGCGCTACTTAACAAACGTATGATCATTACTATTAGCCCAAATCTTTTTTTTTAATTCTAGCCCTATAGTGTTGGTAAAGAATCATCGTTAGTCTATAACTTACGATACAATAACGATACACTTGTTTCAAAAATAAGTAAAGAATTTTAAAAGGAGGTTTAGGAGATTGGGCTTACGTTTGGGTTTTTAAGTTCTTGATAATTAGAGTAATGAATTATTATTAATCAACTGAATAGTAAAATATACCAAATTACTGCTATTTATTTACCTATTGCGTTATTTCACTATTCGGAACTTTGTTTTGAAATTGTCGTCTTCTGAACATTATTCTTAAAATTTACAGGGAAAGGATTATTTATGACAATCAATGGAAGACTTTACGAAGGAGATTGGTATAAAGGTTTCAGGTATTATAAATAAACCTATATTTTGATATTCTTGATGTCATTCAGGTTACACTTTCAAAATTCAAAGCAAAGCGATCAATTACTAGCCAACCCTGGGGTTTAAGTATAACTTAAACTAAATTTAATTAGACACATATGTAATCATTGCATTAATCCTGATATATAGTTTCAAAAGTAGGTAGTCCTTAAAGGTTGTACAACAGAAGAAGAAATAACAGAAAATTACAATTAAATGGCTTTATTTATTTGATACAAAAGTAATAACCTCATAAAATACAAAATATTATGAGGTTAATGTTTTCTTAGACATGGTTTTGGAACGTTGAGTTATCGAATTCCTAATGGTACCTTTTATCTTGAATATCGCGGCGAGTGGGTCCGAGGAAAGCCTGAAGGTATCGGCTGGCGGTATTATGAAGACGGGAATTGTTATTTCGGTTTTTGGAAGAGCGGTAAACGCCATGACTACGGCAAGATGTGGTACTCGGATGGAACATTCTATGTCGGTTATTGGAACATGAACAACAGAGAAGGTTTGGGTATGTTTGTACATGGTAAGTTTTACTAGTGGTTCTTTATTATATCCTATTTTACGTCAATAAATTTCTAATTTTTATATAGTTGGTAATTGTAGTTTGTGGTAGCAATGTAGCTTCATCTGCCAGTGTGGTGCCGGCTCAAGAATAGTACCAGCCCATATGTACCCGTGGGTGTCGTAAAAGGCGACTAAGGGATACACCAGGGGATAGGCAGCAGCATCCTCTGAGGACCACACACACCTACTGAGATCGCCAAGCGTGGCAATTACCCCCTTATCTTTGGGGGAGACCTAGTCCAGCAGTGGACGCATTTACGGTTGGATGGATGGATCTATTTACCTGATGACAAGATACAAATAACCATAGACAGACGCCGTTAAACCGGCTCTTTAAATCACTATTAGTAAAACTGTTGCTGCCTGCCGAAATGAGACACTGTGACAGATATTTCCCCGTGTATGTTAGTAATTAAAAGTTATTATAGTACCATCAAAAGTTCAGCATGCCACCATTTCTAGGGATCTTGATACAGTCGCATTGCGTACTGATGAAACTGGCTTAAATATACCTCAAGTTCTATCTAGGACAGTGGTCGTCACACTTTTCGGTCAAGGGCACATAGGTTAATGTGAGATGCCATTGCGGGCCGCACTTTTATAGATTAGTAAATACCATCTTTTAATTGAAATATTTTTAGGAGCTGCCAAACGCGAATTCCTCTTTGATTTTGTATGGTAATAACGACCTATGAATTAATTTCTTTACAACCTAATTCAACTAACTATTCACTAATTTCAAAGCAACTAAAAATCTAATTTGCTGTTATATATTAATTGAAAATAATCAGATTTTCAGTTAAAATGAAGTGTTTTCAGAGAAAATGTGTTCTGGAATTATTGGTTCATGGTGCCAACCACAGATAAATAATAAAATTAGTGTCAACTACCTAATTCCAGTTCCAGCATAATGAGAATTATGAAAAAGTATATTGAAAAAATGTAATCATATTTTTCGTTTTAGCATATACTCGTACAAACGTTAGATACCTATTTGGGTATTTTTTATTACGTAGGTTCATGTACATTAGCTTCAAAAGCGAATATTTAATTCATCATTTGTCTAACTAATTTGTTATGACCTTACTTTATTAAACTTCATACTAATAATATCAACTAAAAAGCAAGAAAGGGCAGGAAAAGAGAAAAGTGCAGGCCGTTCATTAACTTAGTTAACTCTTTTGACTCATTGTCTACCAAATTTGTTTGCTAAGTCACGGGCTGCACAAATATCGGCCAAGGACCGCAATTTGACAACCACTGATCTACCAACGTAGCATCTTACATATGAAGAAGAATGTACTTTGAATTGTTTTACAAGAAAGTTAATTTACTTTATGACCAATTAACTTCATGTCGATCACATACCCATTTTCTAAGATCTTGACATAAAATATTGTTTGTTCAGCGAATAGGGGTATCAATAGTACCTTGATTCTCAATTAGATACAAATCAGGAGAGGCCTCTGTCAATCAAATAGATTGACTTATTACTATGTTAAGTTGGGATATTTCTTATACAGAAAACGGTAAACGATACGAAGGCAACTGGGAAAAGAATGTGAAAAACGGCCTAGGACGGTTCTATCATATGCAAACAGGGCAGCTTCAAGAAGGTTGTTGGATAAACGATATCTGCGTTAAGTCTAAGATGTCGGATATTTTAATACGGCAGTTATGTGTTGTGCCAACACCTTATGCTATACCATCGGTAAATTTAAACTTAACTAACTCTTAATTATTTTAATGTATCAAATTAGGTATGTCCGTGGGGATATTCCACTTGTGTTTAATTTATTGACAAATAATAGAAAAAGTGAATAATATTATAATTAAAAATAGTATGTATCCCGAAAAATCGGTTAATAAGATTGAAGAAGTATGCTTTATCCCTTTCCCGTAAAACGAATTTTAATATAACACTTGTATGAGGCATGTATATAGCGCACGCTCTCTCACAGGATGAAATTAAAATCCTTATAAGCTATTTATTATCTATTATCGTAATTTATGATCTATTTTTTGGTGTGAAAATAAAAACATAATCAGTAAGTATTCTTACTGTACTGTACTGTATCACACTATCACAGTGATCAAGGCTTCTAAGCACTCAATGTAGGAGAAAAAACATTTATTTTTCAATTTGTTTTTCATCAATTCTTTTTTTGTGATACTATTCATTCTAGACTACAAAAACAATGTTAATAATCGTACTTTCTCGTAACTTTATTTCCTAAGTTCTTAATTCTTATGTATGTACTTAATTACCTATCCAAATAATATCCGATAATGTATGTGGATTAGATATTAGAATATACGTCCTTGTCGCGTTTAAATTTGCTGTTAATAATTCTATAATGAACTTTGCTCAACATTTTGTTACGTAAAGTATCCATTACTAATAATATGTCATGTGGTTTGTGCACATCTCGGTAACAACATTCTTGATGCTCATTAGTTTAGATATGATCGAGTTGTTTTATTTTTACAATGATAGGTACTAGCGACTAAACTCGGCTTCGTGTTAGTATATAGAAATATTGAATAAGTTAAATCGATTAAGTAGATTTTAAGTTTATTTATAACAACAAAAAAAATCACTTTCTCCTCTTCATATTAAAAATATTGGTATTTAAGTACATGTGAGAAGTTAAAAACAAAGTCGTTAAAATGGTTTTAAGAATTACTCATTTTTACAGTTTATTAAGCAATACTAAATACTTACGAAGCCTAATGGTGATAACACACGTACGGACCGGACCGCGGACATAGTACGGCGTGCGGCCGATGTTATCATTCCCCTAAGTAGGGATAGGTATCCTTTCCGAAAAGGATCGATTTTTGAATAGATTTGAATCGAAGTTAGATGAATCGATTCTCAAAACATTGAGGCCCAAAATATCGATCTTTGAAACTAATAAAGTATCGATTATTAGTGTCCTTTTCTCTATTATATGATGATCATCTGTAAATAGGCAAAAATAAAACAGTTCAGCGTCATTTTCCTTAGTAGGTTAGGGATTCTTATTTTTTTGTTTAGTTGCTATTGATGACCTTTAGTGCTGTTAATAACAAAAAAAAATTGGAAACAGTTTTTGCCATAAATGATAATTATAGTCTTATTTTGACCACTGGAAGAATATTATTAACAAATTAACAGTCAAACAAAACAAATAGAAAATAAAACAATCTTATGATTGATCTCTTGGACATCGATGTTTTGTTAATCGTTTTTTTTTTAATCTTATTCCCCATACCTACTTAGGAGACTAACTGATGACCTCGGCCGCTCGTCTTACCAAGTCCGCGGTCCGGTCCGTATGTGTATTAACAGCATAAGTCTTTCAAGTTTAATGGTTATAAATAATATTTTATATTTGTCATTTTTGAGCTTGTAATGCTTTATACTAAGAAATTTTCACAGTTTTTAGTAAAATAACGAAGAAAGATGTGCCTTATTAGTTTTGTTTGGAATACAAATTTTGTCACCCACTGGAAGGACTATTGTAGATATATTTGTGGGATCACACATTAAATGCAGTATTTCCTTTATTGCAATATTTATTATCTTATATCATAAAAGTATAATAAATTCGTGAAATTAATTTCTGAATGTAGTTTTTAAAGTCAATAAATGTGTGAACAACAATCCGAACAAGGAACTAAACAAATGGATTGGGTAACTAAGATGTAACTATAGGTAACTAAATGAATAGTATTTTACGCCACGACCCGAGCGCTGATTAGTAGTGATCTAATGAAATAAATTAGGTACATATAATAAAGTATGAACCTTGTAAAATAAATTTATTTTTATTACATCGGATTAAGCAAAATTAGTATAATTTGAAGAGAAAGACACGTCACGCGACATTGAAATTGTCAAAACATAGAGAACCTTCCTTTTCAACCATATGATAATGATCGTAAGCTTTATAGTAATGATCATCATGAATGATATAGGGTGGATCATTACGTGAACTCTTTGTGCTTCCGCTAAAACCGTTTATTATTATTATAAACTGTATAATTTTAATAACTTCAAAAAAACCTGTAAAAATCGAGTTTCATGCCGATTCTTCTCGACTGGGTTGTTTTGCGGACCAGTGGTAGTTTTTTGACGTTCATAAGCGCCTTTTCAGGGCGCAATTTGAATAAAGAATTTTTTTATCTTGATCTATTACTGATAATAATTATTTCAGTACGAAAATTGTCACCTAATAAGAATAATAAAACCTAATAAAAAAATAATAATTAAAAAGAAAACAATTTTTTTTTATTAATATCGGTTTAAGGGTACCGAAACTACACAACAGAAAAATCTTTACCATACATCAGTACTGCCACTTACAAATATTTACGATAATTTGGTAGACTGTATAAATGTTATATTCCAAGAATGGATAATTATAAAATTTTTAGCAATTCGAGGGGGAGGGGGTGATGCTGGTGGACTTGAGTTGAGTTTTGATTCTTGGGGTGACAGCAATGATAGCTACATACATACGAATCAGTGGCAGAGCTAGCAAAATGCCACGGGTCCCGGTACGATGGGGCCTCGGCCCACGAAGCCACGAGCTCAGAAGTATCCTCACATTTTAAACTAAATTTAGTAAAAATTATAAATACTAATAAAGTTTGACACGACTAATCAAATTACGAGACACTATTTACTGAGCCCCAGGAAACGAATTTGCCACGGGCCTCGGATGGTATAGTTGCGCAACTGGTATGAATTTAAGTACATTAATAGCAACTAAGTAAAATAACTTAAATACACAGTAATCATCGATATTCATGGTAAATTTATACAATTGTTTCTACTTAAAATAATACTTACCTAAGTTTTATGAAAGCCCACGCAATAGCGTCTGCATTCGGTCGGTCGGTAGGTAGGTATCTACATACATATATATCGTCAGATAAACGCGTATTTACATAAAACGGCAATGGTAAACACATCATGACCTCGTTTATAGAATACGCTTTAAAAGTTGACTTTTTATGCCCATGTTATTACTTTTTTTGTCATATTAATTTTAAAGATCCCCATTAATTGATTGCGATGAAAATTTTTTTTCAAGCTTGATAAAATAGCTGCACTTAATGTGATGTTTTTTATACCGTATTGGCTCGGCGTTTTGACTACAATCTTACCTGATGTTAAGTCGCAGTGATACAGGACTGTTTAAGCCTGCATAGTCCCTTTTCGTAAAATAATAATAATAAGCGACGCCGAGCCTAGAGGTGCTGGGTCTTAAGTGATGCTGCCGGAACACACTTATTGGTACTGGTATACTAATATGAGTAAATAATATATTAATGATATATATTTATAGTTTAGTATAAATAAATCATGTGCCAAAAGACGAGAAAGCTGAAAATCATTTGAAGCGAAATTAACAAAGTAACATAAACCATATGGATACAATGGATTTCCGAAAAGTAGGTAACGCCTTCATCAATCGAATAATATTTGCAGACGTTCCGTATTAATTTTTTCATTATAAATTTGGTCGAAACTTAACGTGAAGTTATTTGAATGCATTTGGTTAGTAGTCGTATTCGTTCTTTTAAAGAGATTGCAAAAAAGCGCCTATATGTACTTTTATTTATGATTATAATTAAAGTGTAGATACCTACCTACGTGTGCGTACTTTTGGAGGGTATTTTAAAGCAAATGTAGAGAAATAAAGGTCAAATTCTTACAGCCATCTTTCATGACTTTACTATTATTTATTGTTTGCTTGATAAACTTCAGAAATGTAATTTTGTTACAGTTTGAATTTCAAGGTTATTTACAAAAGAATATTAAAATAATATTTGGGCATTTTTATATAGATCTTTAATGCGTGTATATATGACGAATACCTTATCTACGGTATATATGTATGATCACAGGGTTTTCACAGACTTTTAGAATTATTTGAACGGTGTTTCATACTTACAGAAATAATTACGTAGATTAATATTCTTAACTAGCTGTAAGTAATCTTTTGTACAATGGAAGGAACTCTTGATAATTGATCGATACCCTTAAACGACTACGAGTGATGTAACAATACTGTACAATAATCAACAACGTTATTATTGACGAATAACATCGTTAATCGGACAGAGTAGACAATGTATACTTGGTATATATGTACATGCGATAGATAATGGACTGAACTAGTTATAGTAATTATTATTTATATACTACGTGACTGTTGATGAAGGAAAAATATTATCTTGTTTAAGAAAAAAAAGGACATAAATTTTGCTTCAGACTTCACACAATGTCAGATCGTTGTGCATGTTTCAACATTTCAAGTTTGTTTTACTCCTATTTTATGATTACTAGCTATTCTCGCGGCTGCGTTCGCGTTTCATGTGTTCACTATATTTTATTTATTTATGCGAAACCCTAATTATTTTAAAAAAATTAAAAATACCCTAAGTTACCCGGAGTAACTTCAGCTATCTAACAAAAAATCGCGTCAAAATCCTTTCAGCCGTTGCGGAGATTACCCGTAATAAACAGACAGATAACAATTTTAAAAATTGTATTTTTAGTGTAAGTATCGTGTATAAAAAATGGTTAATTCGTACAAAATATTAATTTTGACATTACAAACAGATACTTCAATTTTATTTATTAGTATAGATTTATTAGGAATAAATATAAGTTTATCACTGTATTATTACCTATTCGGGCTATACAGGATAAAAACAGCCTGTATCAATGAGACCTTATTACGATCTTTTGTGATCGCCCCTACTTTGTTAAAGCTCATTGCCTAGATCAAGGCCACTCATCTTTTCAACCCGGGGCCATATAGTGGCCTTGACCAAGGCTGCAACCTTTTTATCATTCGAGCCAAACGGACGATTTAGAAATTTTTGGTGGGCTACTTAATGTTACTGATATTAACTATAATAAGGTATTGTGTCTTATTATTCTACTATACACTTAACTTGGTGGAAATATACTTAACTTACGCCGGTCATTCAAAAATCGTATGCGGGCCCCAATATGGCCCGCGGGTATAGGGTTGAGCAGCCTAGGCCTATAACCTGGATATACTGTAGAATCTTTTTGGAAGAGATTGTCTGTACCTCCTCCGGGAGCGACGCGCGCTTACCCAGAGTTAGGTTACGTATATGAGCATAAAAGAATCACACTCACACAAGATGTCCTTTGGCGTTTCATCTGCATATTTACAGAACCTGCACCATCTTGGGTTCTGGTCAACATAGTTGTTGTGCATATGTTTGCCAAAACAACACTGCCTAGTTTTTGGTCTCATTATTACTCGCAGCTGATTCATACTGAGCGTCAGATCTTCAGCTTTGTGTGAACGCCCTCATGACTTCTTTGGACTTGACAATATAGTTTAATCTAATGATAGATACTAGTAGTAATAAAATCCCCCCTTAATACTTTTGTAACACTTGAACATTGCCCTTAGACAATAAAAATTTATAGTCCTAAGCCGAAATCTGCTACTAATTTTATACCTACCTCTAGATCTTACATATAATTTCAGGAAACTCTACAGGATTCAAGAAAGATATTAGAAGACAGTGAACTATGGCTCAATCAAAAATTAGGTGATATTGATACAAATTTAAAATACTGTATTGATCGAATGGAATAATATCTATAATGATAATTAATGCAACAATTGTAATATCGTATATTTTATATTTAATACAATTTTAATAAAAGATTCCGTACAATTATATATTCTTATTCTAAATTACTTAAACAATGTCATCATTATCATATCACAGCTAACTCATTTTAAAATGGGATTAAGTAACATTCATTATTATAAAGATGTAGGTAGTATTATTTATTATACCGTCACTTTCCAAATTTTTCCACGTGTTTGTTTTTTAATTTAATTTAATACAATATATTAATCATTTAAAACACGCAAAATTTTGTTGTTTATATATTAGTTTTCATCGTAGGCATTTTTATTTACATTAGTTTTTTTTTAATAATAATTATTTGATCCACCTAGGTCTATGCATATTGCATATCAAAATGTATGGTCGGCATTGTATTTTTAACGTGGCTACAATACTTAAGTACATTTTTATATTTATTATCCATATAATGAAAATGTTAAACAAATAACAAGATACTGTCATAATTATATACATTTTTATGTCATAAATTTTATGATAAACGGGGTCGATCGATTTCATTTATTCAAACGTTTATTCATATATTCTTAAAAAATGTGGTTACTTTATAGAAAAAATAAATATTTACTGATAAGTGATTTTAGAGTAATGAAATGAGAATTTCAAATTTATATATTAATTGCTTTAAGGTGGATCATGGATTTTAGCAATTGTCCAATAGACATAAAATTGTAACAAAAGTAACACCACTTTTTGAGATAACTGGACACGTCGGTAAGTAGAAGAATAAAATTCCAACTCATATTTTTGCCGGTAAATGTGTAAAGAAAACTTTTTTAGTATCTTGTCAATGTGCGATAGGCTCATTAATTCGTCTGGTAGTTTTTATAAAAAAATAAATGTCATCGTATCTTGTTTTTATATTTAATCGGAATATTTAAAAAAGGTAAACATCTTTTGGCGTTCATTGGCAGCAGACTCGAATGCCGTGACGCCAAACGGCTTCAATGTCGCCAATGACTCCTTTGTATGAGCGAGCGCATATACTAAGGCTGGCGTGCATCATCTAAGCTTATATTTGACAAAAGTCAAATCCATAGTTAAATCTACAGTTAGGCAAAAACGTGTTGCACCATCCGAGTTTAGCTTAAATTACGTCATAATTTAACTGTGACCATAACCCACGAAATTTGGGCGTTTAAAATTTAAACCAAGTTTATTTCGATTGTCATGTCATCTGCCAACGATATTTAAGAGATCCTATTATTTATATTGTACAAAAATATGTCTCTATTGTAAGATATTTCGTGGGAATTGTCTTCTAGCGATGTTTTCTCTTTTTGTTTCAAGCTAATACCATAATTTTTTTACATAAAATGTAAAATGTTTTTATGTTTATCAATAAGTGTTTGAAGACTTAATATTTCAGATTTTGTATAGCTACTAATTTTATCCCTAAAACATAACCACGAATGAATAAGTAATAATACTCGGCAACAATAATAATTAAAATGGCTTTCATTAGGATATATATTACAGTAATAAATGTAAGACATATACTATCTTTTTTAATTCTTGATAAACTTACTTGGTTTTTACAGTTAATAGAATTTGATCCATAACGAAATATATCCAAAATTTTCGTTTTAGTCCAAACTGACAACAATAACAACACGTTTGTTTTCTATTTATCAATATTGTATTTGACATTTTTAACGATGTTACCATACATAAAATATTCTCCTTAATATTTATTAGGAGATTGATGTATCTTTCAACTGACAACCCTTTTAACTTTAACCCTTACTAAAAGTTGGGTTGTGCACTCGAAACTTTGCTACTGCTATGGTTAAAGATATAGTAAAGATTAAGTTTAAATTTAATCTTTACTATAACCGGAGATTTCGTGCACTCCACCCTAATCATTTTTGATATTAGACATCAACCGAGCGTCCAGTGACGGCTTACTTTTTTTTTTTTAGTTACAATGACACGAATAATGAGCATATATTATTTAACGATTTAACTATATTACGTCCCAGTTGAGCAAAAGTTAACAATTTTATGATTCAGTAAATAATACTTCTGCATTTTCCATCGATCTATATAAATATGTACGCTCGGCCTGCCATAGGCAATGAAAGAAAACCATAAATACGCAAAACCTATCTCTTAAAGTTTCAATTGATCCTAAAATAATAATCATTGTAAATTTGAATTCGAAAAGTAATTTTAAGTAAACCTGCCTTACACATTGTTTTTAATAACGTAATTAATTATGCATTATTTTACATTTGCATATCTCTATTCTTAAATAGAATAAGGTTAGGTTGGGAAGAACTTTAAATAATATATAAATTACGGACATCCTACGTTTCTTAATGCCAATTGTAGCAAACACGTGTATTCGTCGAATTGTAAATATTGGTTAAAATCTGTCGTGACAAAAGACAGTTATTTAAATTATTCATAGAGATTCATTTCGAATTCACGTTACAAACGCGTTCACGTTCAAATTCACGTTATTATTTATCATTAACTTATTCAATGAGATTACAAAATATTTAGGGTGAAACTACAAACGGTAGAGCTATATCAGAATCTTTAACAAAACCTTTATGTGACATACAAATTAAGATCCACTCGCAGTTTCATGTTTTTTATTGATAATAGAACAGCTTATACAGATTATATCCGATTTTCTACAATATGTAATTTAATTTGTGACTTATTATCCATTTTAGGCTTGCTGTTTTCGGCTTGTTAATTATTAATATGGTTTAAAAGCAATCTATTGTTATCAACGTAAATATTTTAAATATTTTCATAAAACGATATATAATAAAAAGTGTTTCTTTTTCAGGAAACGAGTTTCTTTTTTATTTTTCTAGATGTAAGAAGTTTCCACAAGTTATGAAATACATTGTAGTACATTTTGAACGATTTATGTAATGCTTACAGAATTTTCATTGACGTTAATACAATTAGTTGTAGAAACAGAAAGACAGAAAAAACATTTTTGTTTATGAGAAAATGATTTAAGAGCTTTTATAACCAAAACATTTCATCACCCTGCGAGTGGACCTTATGCTTAACGTCTATCAGTGTAACAAACACGTGCTAACCAAACTTTCAAAACTAATAGTGCAACTTAAAATTGGCACTAGTAAGTACAACCTTAACTAAGTACATCATTACTGATACCGTTAAACCATATATAAAAAAAAATGATATTAATAGGTAAGTAAATAAGTATTGTATTATTAAGTCAGACGATACGACTTTGATCCAGTAATGTTAGATTGTTCATCCTCGCGTCGTGATCACCCATTTCGATTTGCTCTTTCAGCAATTCCAATTCTTTTATACCTGTTACTGTTACTTCGTATTTGTGAGTCGCTAGAGACATATAGAAGTGTATAGCGAACGCGAGGAAAACTATCATAATCGGTATGAGTAGGACACACGCCGACCAAGCGGCCGTCGGGCTCAAATCGTAAAACTTCACCCAGCAAAGTATAGCTATCTCTATCAGGAAGAGTATCAAACCTAATAAGGTAGAAAAGGCCCACGCTATTTCGATGTACCAATGTAGTCTCTCGTGCGGTGATTCGTGGACAAGGGCTATGCTGTGAAGATTGCCGACCGCTTCTATGTTTGGGAGTATGCATGTGCTGATCATTAGAGCTAACATGTGAACAGCCACGAGAAGCGTCGTGCATACTGTAAACGCTATAAGCATCTCATTAGGTACCTTGGTTGTATCGGGCGGGTTTAACTGAACTTCTACCATGGCAACCTACGAACAAAACACATATACATATGATTCATTGAAGCCAAATTCCATAAATATAATCACAGTTTGGAAAACGGGGGCTCAAGGAACAATCTATCAAACATTGTATGATATAAAATAACTATATTTGCATTTAACATCGTAAGAAAAACCACGTCATTTAAAATACACGTACATCGAACCTAAGAACTTTTTTTCCCTGTTAAGTGTTCAATTTGTAATTTTATGATAATACTAGGTGTCCCGCGGCTGCACCCACGAATCATATTTTCTATTTCGCACAATTATTCACTACGTAATATTGTTTTTAAATAATAGTTGGAAAAGATAGGACCCTTTTTTTGTATGGGCCTAACAAAAGCAAAGATATTTCTTACAAATTTTAAACACTTAACAGGAAAACTATGCTTTGACAAAATTTCATGCGTTTATATTTATTAACGCCGAATCATTGTGGTCAAAAAATGCCATCTCCGAATTAATTTCCAAAAATAATAGTAACCTAAGTTACGCCTTATAACTTCAGCTATTTGCCAAAAAGCCCCATCAAAATTGGACCAGGCGTTCCGGCGATTAACCGGTACAAATAGGCATACAAACAAAAAAAATTAAAACTTGTCTTTTGGTATAAATACTTTATATTCATATGTATTTAGTAAAAAGTTATTATTTTGTTATTACAAACAGACACTTCAATTTTATTTATTTGTACAGATATGGAACAAACAACATACTCACCATAGCAAAGCCAGAGAGCAACGCAGAAGTTTTACTAGAAGCCTTAAGCTTTGCTCTACTTAGTTGTAATTTTCTCCACGATAAATAAGCGGGCGTGTGCAGTTCATCTGCCGCCTGGATTGGGGTCTCGCCAGACATCACGCACTTGTGCTGATTTAAACAAACATTATTTTCTTCTGATCTCTAATACAACAATATAAAAATGTGGAGTAGGTAAGCAAGTCGATATTTAGCAAATATTGTTACTGAAGTTAAAAAAAAAACAGTTTTACGTATGTCTGACATCACTGAGATAAAAAAATTATTTTAGCTCTTAATAACAAATATAAATTACAGAATGATCAGTACATAAAAGCAAAGCTCACAAAACTGATAATTAAAAAAACAATGTAGTCAATAAAAAAAATCATTGTTTTTAATTCTTCTAAAAACCAAGATTTGTATATAGAAAATTTAGCAGAGGAAACAAACAACAGATAATTGAAAACATCATAGTAGCCACTCATCTCCATTTCCAAAATCAACACACAAATTAACCCCAACTCAGAATCGATACATGAGTCAAAGGAATAATTTATTACATCAATATCCCAAACAAGTTGATATTAAAATAAAAATGTTCAATATGAATTTTATGTAATGATATAATTGTTTTAAATTATGGAATGCTTATAAGAAAATAGGAAACAAATTATGTATACCATTAAACATCTCGGAAGCATGATGATTTATTAAAATCATCAAGATATTTGACAAGAAATCAAGCATTTCGATAACATTTTGTATGCACAAAGAAAATAGCAAAACTAAAGCAGACAAGAATTAGCAGGCCTGGAAAAACAAATAGTTATAGATATGGTTCAATGAAAAAGAGTATTTATGATAATGGTTGGTAATGCTCAAGGTCAGTCTAGCATTAGAAATACACTTATGTATCTAATCAGTAACGAAACATGTCTTTGATGAAATCTATAAGTTATCTTTCTATCTCCTGCCTAGCAATGCATATGCAATTAGTATGTACTTCCTTTATTATTTGACAAATACAGGACATCTAAACAAACCATAATTATCTTTTATGTTCAAGTTAATTCTATTTATTACAAAGATATTTTTCAAATAAATTGTTAGCACTTTATGTACGAAATATAGGTATAACAAATAAAATTTTGACCAACAGAATCACCAGCCTTAAAATTAATGTCAGGATAAATTAAAAGTTGCATGTACATTGGTAAAACAATCAGAGAAATAAAAACTAAACATATTGTTTTTCATCTAGGACATGGCCAACCACTGAGTATTGACATGCCATGGGAATATATAAATGCTTAAAATGTCTTAGGCTATTTAACAATGGTTTATCCATGTACTTCTTCCTTGGACATAAATTCTGAATGAATTAAAAAATATATACTTAGAAAAATAACTAGTTTCATCTTAATGTTTTCCAGTCTGTTTCCTATTTAAACTAATAATAACAATTTCAAGCGAAAGAAGCATTACTTTAACACTGGTCTACATCTAAATAGATATTCCAGACACTAAGTTTTTGTTTATATTACTACTAATAAAATTGTGATTAGATTTTAATATGTCGTTTATCCATAAAAATGAGACAATAGGAAAACAATGGAAAGCTGGCGTAAATGCCAGGTTAGTGCTGAAAGGGTTAACAATTCTCAAAAAAATATTGGTATCCTATATCAGAAACTCTTGATCAGCAAATCACTTCTCAGGTTAAATACCCCGCTAGTTTGATATGCTTAGGATTACTTTTACCAAGTTGTAACCAGGCTAAAGTCCCAAAAGATCCAGTAAGGATTTTAATTGTAATGTGTAACAACATAATTAATACAACTGATAAGAGTCATAAAAGTAATTCATTATTAAAAACTAGCTACCAATACATACATATTAATGATAAGGAAGTTGACAATATTACAGGATTTCAAAGTTTATATTGAGTCCAAATAATGTTATAATAATCAATTTATGGATTTAATACTACTGTTTTTTTTTAATTAATCTGACCACTAAATGCTAACTATTTGGATTAAAGGAACCCCTGATAATATATATGTGATAAGATGTTTTTTTCCAATAAAAACATAATTCCTTATCTATTCTAAAATCTAGTATTTAAATTAATTATCAATATATTGTTTTTCAATATTATCTAAAATGAAAAATGATTCTGATATAGATCTGGATGGGTATAAATAAATTTTTATATAAAAAAAGATTACATATCAGGTTTCTAAAAACAAGTCAAGTAAGCAGACATCCATTTCATGTTTTGGCCAAACAAATATACAAACACCAATTATTAATATTTGCAATAACTATAAACACCATGATATTGAAGCCCATTCACCCTAAGTTAAAGTTTTTAACTCACTCTTATTAAAAAGGACTGGTTAAATTCTTCTGTATCACTCACAACACAACTGAAGAGCAGGCTGTGCTACACAGTAGATTCCTTTACAGGAAGAAATAAAAAAACGTATGAAAAAACAACTTGTTGCACATTTTAATGAAAGAAAAAATAATTATTTATTACTGTGAATATTTTTATTTACATTGATATTTTTGAAAGATAAATGTTACGACTTACTTGAAGTAATAAGAATGTTAAAAATTATCTACTTAAAGCTTTTAAAAATATACATTGGTTTTCAATTTCACCATAAAACAATTTACAGATTACTTGTATATATTGCACTAACACAACACAATTATTTTTTACAAAACTATTATGTATTATATATTTTGACCAAAAAATGTAATATTAAATCCAGTATTATCAATGAGATTTTCAAAATTTTAACAATATTTTAAAATAATATATAATTTATAAATTTTTATGTAAATAATTTTTAAACCAAAAATTGATTAAAACCAATTGAACTGCTGTGTAGTAGGAAACAGAATAAGTGAATCATATAAAGCTAAAACTAATATTTTGTATGCTCACCACTAGTTAGATAATTGAACACAAAAAAATGTGCAAAATAAATTGAAATTTCACTATAAAACTGATACTGTAATCTGCATAACGGATACGCCAACACAATGCTGACTGAGAACTAAACTTGACAATAACAGTTATGGTGATGGTAACACAACATGTTCGGTATATATAATGTCATACCTTACTCAATTTGGGGCACCAATTATTATCAGGATATCGGCCACCTGGTAATATGCTGTGGTAATTATTTCCACAAGAACTGGCTGACCAAACCGACATACCTAAAATAAATTTCACGATAATCAAAGTTGAGTCGGGCGACGAGTACAATAACTGATCCTTCTTTCTATTTCATCAGAGCAAACTTGGTCTTTTAAAAAATTATAAGTAATTCAAATACATTGATACCTCTGTAACTAACACTTGAAAAATTATAAAAATTACAAAAAATAAATTTCTTATAGGTGAGCAGGTCTTTATTATTTGTTATCACTAAAATATTACAAAATTACAAATTTTTCAGTACAAAAATTAAAAAATTTAAACGTCAACGCCATTGTTTTTATCGTATTATGATCATGGATGCAAGTTCTTTCGTCTTGTGTTTTTTATACAGTGCTTTAAAAAAGACCTTTAGTTAAAATTTTCTAATGAATTTTTTGTAAGATTTCAAAATTCAAGTCTTATTGTTGTTTTGAATGCACTTCACTTGTGCACAATAACTTATCTATATCATGTAAAATAGCCTTAAAATTACAGAACGAAAAGACGTATGTCAGAATCGTAATAGGTGAAAGGATCTAGTATCTGCGTAATTTTAATGGGAGAGAGGCATCATATTATATATGCATGTAAATTACATCATAGGGTCGAGTTCCATTCCGTAAAATATAAAACAAAGACGCATTTTCTTCCAACTAGAAAACGAGGTCATATTTGAAACGCATCCATTGTTTCTTTATAATTTATTACGCCCATGAGTATAACTTCTTTAGGTCTAAATTCGTATTACTGTACTATTGTAGAGCTGGTTTTTAGTCCAGAAAGGAGGAATGCGAAGCCTTAGACGAAATACTTCCCTTGACACTATGCCCGTTACGATCCATTACAATATTTTTTTCTACACAGTTAACGGCCAAGCCGAGATTCCTACCGTTTTGGTGACCTTGTGCTATTTACCTGTTGCGACGAGTGCCTTCAGCACTCGCCCCCAAAGTTACGGTGAACTTGTAAAGGCCCATCCAATCAACAGCTAGGTAAAAAAATAGATATATAATGTAACATACAAAATTAAAAATACACTATTTTTCCTTTATTTTGATGATGATGACTCTGAATGAAAAGTACTATATTTTCTATTCCGCTCTTGGTGTCAAAAATTTACAATATATGGTAGACTTGAGTTCAGTTTTGATTGTTGCGGTGATACCCTTGCTAGCTTATCCATTGAATTGATTCCCCGGTTCTGGTGTTTTATTGCTGGCTAGTTTAATACAAATTACATATGATGTTAAGAGAATATCGATATGCCACATCTTCTCAATCCAATGTTGCGAAATTTCTTATCGAATTTTTTTGTACATAAACATCTCTACCCCGAACGCATCCATAGTTGCTAGTGTGGCCGAGAAATGAATAATAAAAGTGTGGCTATACAACATTTCAAATATGGTATGAAAACTACATAATATTTTTCTAATCAAGAAAACTCGTTAAAACTCCTGTTAATGTAATAAGCACATTAACTTTTATTTAAATTTATTGAATTAAAAACCAAAGCATTATCTGTATTATTTAAAAATATTGAAAATAAAAATGTGTTGTTATACAGTTAAAATTGTTAAAAATTATTATACAGTTTTTGTACATCTGCATTTTTTTGAAAATAATATGTTTATATCCTCTCAATAATTGTATTTAACATTTCATAATGTCTAAATCAGAGATAAATAATAAATCCACATTATTTGACAATTATGTACATTTGGCAACATTGCTAGTTGAGTAGTGTTGTAACTTGTAGTACCTATTTGGTTATGTAGTAGTAGAAAAAAGTAAAAACGAGTTCATTTTATAACGGTACAGTACTACGTCTGCACGGGAGTGCCGTCAAAAGTCGAACGAGTCGCGAGAATGATAAGCGGGCTGCGAGCGACTAGTGAACGATTGTTCTGTAGATAATGTAGGTCGGACAGCAGTTTGTTTTGGTAATTGACGTGAATAACTGAAGGATCCGTGAACGGGTGCCTACTATAACGAATTCATGCTAATATCTAGTGCCGGCGGCATAAACAATTTGTGTTGTTAAAAGTAATTGAAGTGGTTTGCGATGGCTGAAGCTGCAGGTGCCACTAGCACCAACCCCAACGCGGAGATCATTCGCGGGCAAGTTTTCGAGGTGGGCCCGCGGTACACTAATCTGCAGTACATCGGGGAAGGGGCTTACGGAATGGTTGTGTAAGTATTATGAATAATGTTTGCATTATACAACCTCTGATCAGTACAGGTTCTAAGACTCTAGAAAGAACTAACACTAATAAGAAACTTACTTTTCTGTAACTTTTCCCGGATTTTTTTTGTGTTCTATCTCGTTACTATTCAGTCATACTCATTCTAGTATGAACATTATCATGAGGTAAAATGTTCATATTATTATTTTAAGTCAATAAATCAAAATAATATAAATGTGTCTTTTACCTTCTTCCTTGAATTATGCTAAATTTAATCACATTTCTAAATTTTCTGATAAACATTTATTCATTCCTGTTGGTCAAGAATAATCATTTTACATAACTTTTTGTTTACAATCATTGTAACAGTAGTAAATTTTTGTAATATATATAAAGTAATAGCCTTTCTAGGCTAATACTAAATCTATCTTATTTCACACTATGAGTTAAAAAAGTTTTCACATTTTATTATTTTTTGTTTTGAAAGGTGATGGGTTATAAATCTAATAAATGTACATTTGTAAAGCATAGAAAAGAAAAGTAATACTGAATTTCAAAAGGTTTTAAATTCAAATTAGATTATGTTAGCCTATATTATTACTTACTTTTAAAAATGAAGTTTCAGTTACATATTTCCAGTGTATGACTGACATCTAACATAACATATTATATTATTTTTGGAAAATTAGATCATGAGAAAATCGAAAAACAACTAAGTACATTTGTCATCAATTCAATAGTGGATAAAATTAGGATAAAATAAATAAATGTAAGAAAATTTTCCTATTCTTGGTTTAAAGGAATGATAGAATGCTTTTCCTCGACAATAGGAAAACAGTGTAAAGGAAATAGAATAATTTTATCTATATATAAGAAAAGAGTTATTCATCATAATTTTATCATTGATAAGTAAAGGAAATATTTATATATCTAGGTTTGGCATTACCAGAAAACTGATAGGTTATGAGTCAAAAATTATGACTAATAAAATTACTTATGTAGTTTAAAAATGTAACTCTATTATCTTTTTCATTTTTATCATGAATTTTTTCCATGGTAACAGAAGGTTTGATAAGATGAATGGCAAAAATATATGGAATCACCTCTTATTGTATATGTATATTTTATTTTTTTAAATAAACAACAATATTCCTCTCCATTTTCCTACTCTGTTTATTTGATTGATTTTCTTCTTAATATATAGTTAATGTTCCTCATGTCAGATGTTAATGAAGCAAAGTTATTAACAACATGAATTCAAATTTATGATTTGCTCAAGTTGTATTATGCAAAAGTTTTAAAATTATTTGAAAAAAAATAATGTAATGTTTTTGCACTAAATATTTTCCCAGATACAGCTGCTTTTTCATTGCATTGAAAGTTATAATAACTTTATTTTTAACATTTGTCTGTTGACTTTAGTTTAACTAAATCTGACTGACCCAATTGCGTGTCAATAATTTGGGTAAAAACTTATTGCAATACTTGTCCTCAAAATTTTATATTCACTATGAGCATCAAAGACAGAGTGTCAGAAAAATATTTCATAGCTACCTCCAACATTACCTAATTGACCATTAGGATTATAATATCTTAAAATTTAATATTACTGCCAGGATGACCACCTTTGTTGTATTTTTTTTAATGACAAATGTTGTAATAATAATTAAAAAAGATCTTCATGTTTTACTGATTTACTCTACAGTCTGAAAGTATTCAAGCCATAGTTGATGGAAGTAAAAGAAATAAGAAAAAGTAAAAATGAACAGGATAAAATATAATAAAAAAACTTCTCTCTTACTTTAAACGAAAATATTACAATCGCATAAATATGAAGTCATAATACTTAATATTACGTTAATTGATAAAACTAATAATTCTTTATAATATTATTACCCTTAATATTTAACAGGACATTAAAAAGCAAGGTCAGTTACAAACAATTGACAACTAGGTAACAACAATGTAACAGATAAATTTGTTGTATAAATAAACATGTATTTGTCCAACCACTCCACATGCTCTGCCTACTATCTTATCTGGACCAGTTGTTATCCATAATCACGCTAACATAAAAAAATTCACTGCTTTAGAAGTACTCTGAGGATGAATGTAGACTTGTTTAATATATTATACTAGTGATAATTTTATAAATATATTAATAGTGATTATGACGTATAAGCTGCATTCTATGGTATCCTAAGAAGACTTAGAATTTGCTTTCATCGTTTATCGAACATGAATTAAAATACTTGTTTTAGAATAATGTTTGTATAGTCAGGATGAGGGAAAGAAGAATTTTTTTTAATTGAAACAAAACCAACTTTAAAAGAATAAACTATAAAAATGCACTAAAAAGTCAATAAATAATTACGTTATTAATATGCTTCGTTAATTTTGTAATCGGTGAACAAATGACGGAGAAATTGCGTAACAAACATACAAACAAAAAAAAAAACATACAGACGAATTGATAACCTTCTCCGTTTTGAAGTCGGTTAAAAAAAGTGTGTGTGTCTACCTTATGTACGCAAGTAAGAAGTTATATTTCTTTAACATAGTTACAGAAAAAAAGTAAAAATTGACAGCAAAACTTCAGGGTGTTTGGTTTTTCGTGACGGTGTGCACGCGCATCGTATGTTCACTAGCTAACTTCGGGGTGTCGTTTTTTTGTGAAATGCGCGCACCTCGTAAAAAATTACTCATCATTTTTCCCTATCGCGTCAAAAGAAGTATAGCTTCAATAACAAAGAAGAAAATGAAAATAAAGATCTAATATATTATGCAGTAATCGTATTAAAAATATTTACTTCCATTTTTGCAAGAACAGCAATCGTCTTTTATCCTATCGTCCTATGATTATCCGAAATAATTTGCCACTATATTATGTAAAACTTTGCATTGCATCACGCAATCCGTCAAATTATTATTTCGTTCTCTATCATTAACTAATAAATAAAAAAAATAATAGATAAGAGGTATGGTAGTCATATCTTTAATAACGCAGACGTAGTGTATTCAGGTATATCTTGGAAGTACGATACGACATACGGTTTAGGTCCGAATGTTTGGTTAACGATCGCAAAATTCTAGTTTCTAAAACTAGGACAGTGGCGTATAATACTCTACGGTCCGAAAAAACGCCAATGTAGTTCCGATTTCAAAGAAAAAACGAGTGCGGAACTCTTTTATTGTCCTAACGACTGCCTCGCTTGTCTAACCTCCTTGGTATTGAGAAAAATAAAAAGGTTGATGAATAATAAGTATTTTATATATGCACTTATTTTAGAATCATCTACGAAACGTTACTTTATTGTCTTATAACTTTAGGATTCAGTCTAAATTTATAAGTATTTTAAGTACCTAAGTAAATAACTGTAAAATAGGAAAAATAAGATGTATATATGTATATATTTCTTTGTAATATAGTACCTATGAAATAAAATCGGATTTTACCTTCTTGACTAAAGTTATTCAAAAACGCTATACCTATTTAATGCAATGACGGAAAGGGTGAAATCATACTCTATACTAGAGATGCCACGAATAGTGATTTGACCGAATAACGAATATTAGGCGAGGTTCTTAGCCGAAGCGCCGAATATTTGGCAACACTTAGTACTTTTCGCGGGTGACAGCTATAATAAACCTGCATCATTAAAATACGTGTGATGACGACGCGTCGTGGGCGCTTTTATTTCATTCGTGATTGTTCGCCTAGTTAGGATAGCAGACCCTTACAAGCGGTGGTCAGCAAACGCAAAACAGTAACCTAGCAGAATTGGCTGAGATTTATTTATCGTCTCCCGGTGGTAGTGTATACAGTAAGTGACTATTTTTAATAACCGGTATATTTTATGAGGAAAAGCGCAATTGTTTGATATCAATAAAAATGCTGAATTTATTTTTATACGTCATAACTTACCACTGCTAGATTTTAAGGATATATTAATGCTAAGTTATTGGTAAAATGTTTTTTTTTTTTGTGAGTAATATTATGATTTTTTTTTTGTGATTTACCATTCGGTGTTCGGCCGAATAGTTCACAATATTCGGCCGAATAACGAATAGTGGAAAATAATTGCCAAATAGTCGAATACCGAATAGTTTACGAATATTCGTGGCATCTCTACTCTATACTAATGTCATTTTTTTACTAAATAGATATGAATGTTCTGGCTAATCTCCAGAACGACTGAACGGATTTTGACGGTACTTTTTTGGTAGATAACTGAAGTTACTCCGCGAATTTTAGGGTACTTTTAATGTTAGAAAATAATTAGGGCTCCGCGTAAAAATATTAAAACTCATAAAAAATTAAATAAAACCCGATTCAATCGACCACAGGTTTTACGGGCAAGTGTTTCAATTTGTGAGAAACAATCTTACTTATTCTTCAATGGCGAACTTAGATGGTTTCGTATAAAAAATTAAAACACAATGAAGAATATAAGAAACACGAATACAGTCGCGGGCACACAGTGTTAAATAAAATCTTCGTGTTGAAGATAAATTATTTTAAAACAATAAATTAATTTATGATTTGCTTGTCTAGTTGAATACCTACATATTTATTAGATATCTAGAAAACCAATATAATCTAGGTAATTTATATTGTGTATTTTGAGGTCAACATTCACATAAATAAAAATTAAACGTTGTCAGCACAATATTGACGATCGTAAAATGTCCACAGCACACGTAATTCTACATTAAAGGCATGTATTGCAGCTGCCCAGGAAAAAAATTAGGTCGTGGGTATTTTTTTTTTTCTGCAGCTGTGTCTCGTTTTTTTTTTGTGGATATGTACGATTGCTGGATTCTCTCTGTGATGAAAGAGAAATATAAAACATATATATATATGTATATAACACGTGTAAGATAAAATACGATTACTTACAACGAATTTATATTCAAAGTAAATGCCTTAAATATTATACAATAAGTAATCTATATATACGATCATATTCAATTTTGTTTGGCAAATGAAATTACCAATGTATTGCTTTGTAAATAAAGAAACGACATTTCAAGTTCTTTTTTATTTGCATGTTGCTATGCAATTACAAAATCTATTATTCAAATATTTAAAACAACTTTATATTGTTTTTGACAAACTTAAAATATAAATTAAACTTCTTTACGTATTTTAAAAAGAAATAGATATACAACAAGAACAAAACCTTTGAGAAATTGAGAATCGTTTTTTAAATTATACAATGTCTATACGTAGTATAAAAAAAGTCGCTCATTTAGATGTAATATTTTTTTAAAGAAAGGGTTATTATATGCAATACATACTGTGATTTTGTATAAGTCGAAAAAAAACGATATTTTGTATCCAAAGCGCCAAAAAAAATAATTTTCATGCCTTGCGTAGGAAAAATAAAAAAATTCCTTGCGTAGGCTAAACTTTAAAATATGCATCAAAAAGACGTACTAGAGAATTGTGTTTTTTTCTAGAATCCTATAGAGAATTTAACGATGGCGTATCTGTATCTCTTACGAGTGATCCTTAATAACACATTTTCTTTCGTGACCCAATTCTAAAGCTAATTCGCTCAAAATCACGGGCTCAAGCTAGTATTATTATCGTTTTAATTGCGGACTGGATTATGCATATAAAAAAAAACAATATTAACGTACATCACACAAAAACTAGACTGAGATATTCCATTTTAATATTCTGCACTAAATCCAGGTCTTTCATTACGTAAAACATATTGTCAGATAAAAGAAGAAATTCTTGTGGTCGCGGACATAATAAGAAATAAAACTGGATCAACCACCGTAAACATAATCCGGGTTCAAGATTATGAGAGAAAGAAAATATCTAGAAAACGTAACTGTATTACTTAATTAAATGTTAATTTTGTCCTCGATAATCTTCTTAAGGGGATAGATGTTTTTTTGGTTTGTTCCTAAATTTCTGTATCGACAATCGGCTAATTTTAGAACCAAAGTTCGATGTAACCATTAATATTCTTATATTAGCTGTGCCCGCGGCTTTACCCGCTTGGACTTCAGACAATTTGCAGCCTATGTTCTAATACATGTCAATACCAACTTTTATCGAATTCGGCTAAGTAGTTTTGCGTGATTGGCGAACAAATTAATAAACAGGTAGACAAAAGTTTTCTAAACTATCAAAATGTGTTCTGTAGTCGATTCTGAAGCCCTACATAGTATTTTTTTGCTTAAATATCTTCAATGTACAGATTTCGTCTCGTTAGCCTTTTATTGTAAGTATAGATTTCAGGTCAATTTAAATTACTTTGTAGATAAATATTGAAATATTCTTTCGTAAATGTAGCTACATATATACTATATTTATACTATAGATATGAGTTAGAGTGATATAATTTGGCATTTTAAAAGTGTCGTCACATTGATTGCCTTCTTCACAATCTAGGTCATTCTTCAAGTGAACTTCACTGTTTTTTTTTTTTCTTATTTCTTTTTGACATCGTGTATTCATAGTACATAGTAATATTCAGTGAGCTCTTAATATCATTTAAAAGATGCTTTTTTTGTATGCCTTTTCTTGATACCTTGATATATTAACATTTCCTACATTTTTATACAAAAAGGTTTTAAAAATCTCGAAGGACCGTTAGCTAATATAAATTACTCCAGATTATTTGACTTTTTATATAATGGGCAAACTGCTGATATCATAAAATTTTAAGAACGGATAAAGTTGTACTGCTGTGTTGTATCCGTGTTGTCGATGTAAATATAGTTACTTTAGGTACATATATAAAAAAAATATTATGGGTGTATATATAATATTATGGTAATATTGTAGCGCTTCCATCTTATGTTCTCCAGTCACGTCCGGAAGCGCTTCGTTCATCCCTCTACAGCAATCATCTTCGAAATAACGAATTCCATTGTTTTCTCTATCTATGACAAAGTTGAACGAAGAATATGAATTAAGGAATTGCGTTATGTATGTCTCCATTCATGTCTGCTTTACGTCTAGAAGTGATAATATCATTCAACTCATCTTTTTTTTACCTTATCTGTAAGACGAAAATGATTTAATACTAGTTGTGTGCTTGTGACTACACCCGCTTTTCATATATTCTTCACTGCGTTTTAATTTATTTATATGGAACCCTAATTTTTTTTAGTATTAAGATAAAGTAAAAACATTTCTCATAAATTCAAGCACTTGCCCTTGAAACTGTGCATTGAATAGGATTTTATTTTTTAAGGAGTATTAATTTTTTACGCGGTACCGTAATTATATTTGAAAATTAAAAGTACCCTAAGTAACCCTAACTAACCCGGAGGAACTTCAGCTATCTAACAAAAAAGTCCCCTCAAAATTCCTTAAGCCGTTCCGGAGATTACCCGGAACAAACAGACAGACAGACAAAAATTTTAAAAATGTATTGATATAGGTATCGTATATACATTAATATCTATTTAGTAAAAAAAAATAATTTTGACATCACAAACAGACACTCCAATTTTATTTATTAGTCTTATAAAGTAAAGATTGTTGTATTTTAGAATTGCTTTATGTTCTTGGTCAAAATCAATTTTGATTTAAGGAATTGGCGAAAATTACACTGATAGCTTGTTGATCTACATTATGATGTTAGGTTTTCTAATAATACCCACCTAGGTAGCAGCTACCACCCTAAAGTTTGAAAACCTGTCACCAAATACCAATAGGTGTGTTCCGGCAGCATTACTTGAGAATCAGCATCTCTAGCCTTAGTGTGTCAACCATCGTGGACAACATCGTCATTTAATATCAGGTGAGATTGTGTTAAAAGCATTGAGCCTAGATATTGTAAAAAAAAATAAATTATGATCGAAATTTCCCACCATTATAAAAAAAGCATGTGACAAAATATTAAATTGTTAATGAATGCTGGTTTCTTTATTAAGGATGCCAGAATGCAATATTTCATTAATCGTGTACCTACATTATTTTCAAAATGGAACATTTCAAATAGTTTACTGCTAGATATTCATGACTAGAACTTAATTCGCGTGTACAAAATACATTAGATGGCATAGTCATATTGATATCAATGGTTATGTAAAATGAATACTGTATAAAATGTTATATAAACAATTAATAAATTTTAATCCCTCAAATACACCGTTAAATTTGACAATATGGAAACAATTGAAAGCACGCGTAAACGCCAGGTTAGTGCGCTTGACCGGTTAATAATGTGCGAGTAAATTAACTTAACTATAAGCCGAAAATTTTGAGATACGGGTACTTATGTAAGATGCTCAGAATTTTCTCTGTACCATACTACAAATAACATAGACTCATAGATACATATTCAAGCTTGTGTGTCATGTCAGTTCAATTTTCTTATTAAGTAATTAACAAGAAATACGAAACTTAATCGTACTCCACTTAAACCCTTTTAACTTACCCTTAGATATATCGGGTGTGAAAGCTTTGTGTACTAGTTTCCACTATACTGACTACAAAGCGAACCTTCAATGTATGGTAGCGTCATTTACTGCTCTACAAAGGGGTAGGTAATTTGTATTACACTACATACCTATACATGTGTTCTATCTTAACACAGAATTTCACTAATACAAATCTTGTAATCTAAAATTAGTGCTTATGTAAAATAAATTACTATTTTCTTACTATATTTCGGACGGAATAAATAATGCTGTAAATACTATTTACTACAAAATTGAATTTTTATTAGAATAACGTTTTATTATAAACGAAAAAATTGAGATCTCTTTTTAGGACATGTAGCATAAAAAAACAGAACATGGATATTTTACAGTTCAATTGGCGTATCTTGTTAGTAAAAACCGACTTGTGTGCCGTGACGCTATTAATGCCGTCATGCCTATTCAACTACGGCAATTTTCTCGTCTCCCTTATGTGTACTCGCTAAACACATTCGTGGCTTCATTGTGTGAGTTGTGTACAGTATGTGGCTTTATATTTAACTATATATGTAGTACTCTTGATGCGTTCTCCGCTTGTGCACATTGTATTTCTTTTTCTGTTTATTTTACTCTATTTATTTCTTTATTGGTATTCATTAATTATAACTGCGTCGGTGGCGCATTTGTATTACAATGTGACTGTCGTTCTGAGGTTTCGGGTTCGATCTCCGTGTCGGATAAAGTGATATTGAGTTTTTCTACTCAATATCATCTCGGAGTCTGGAATTTGTGCTCGATATGGCGACAGGCTCGCCCCCTGTCACATCTGGGACGGAACTAAGCTCGGCGTAATGCGGGTGGTGTAGTTCGCTACTTCACCTCTGCCTAACCCTTCGGGGATAACAGACGTGAACTTATGTTTGTTTTATTAATTATAAATTCTACCGTTAACGTTGTTGATCGTGACGGGCAACTGTTTTAAAAATTACCGTGTGTTGTTTAACATATTGGGGAAACAATTTACTGGTTCTGATTTAGTATTTATTATGTTTGAATTAGTAAAAATGTTGTGAACTGGTATTGTAGTTAATAAACCCTTTAGCATTCCTTCAGGCATCGAGCCATAGTACATATATTTCATTGCCCTGGGGAGGCTTTGTTCAATAGTGGGATATTTGCAGGTGCTTTTTATTGAAGAATGGCATGCACTAATGTCATTGGCTATTTAGTATATAGTATACAGCTTGGAACAGGTGATAATATGTACTAGCACCTGGTGGCATTTGATATGGTATTTAAGTGTAGAGAATGTCGTTTGCTGTCGCTTTGAGATTACAATGTGGCTACTATCAACTGTGCAGACATACCGAATGCTGGGAAAATTTAACATAATTAAGTATCTATTAATTGTGTTATGATGTTTTTACTTAAGCTCCAATTAAACTGCAAATAATTTTCCGTCTATTCTAGTCTACATAGATAAAAAACTATACGCATTTAATTCATAACATTTTGTAAGTTTTTGTGTGGTAGGATTGACGTCTGTCTATCAATTATGTCTGAACCAGCCGGTGTAAGATGTATCAAGACAGATGGTAAGTTTGCCATTCCCGATATAATAATTAAGTCGATAAATTTGACTTGGTGACTCTCTTTAGCTTGTCGGACATCGGGATCAGCAATTGTTATCCTGATGCCGAAAAACTTCATACGTTGTTTCAACTCTTAACAATAATACGCTGCCGATCTCTCAATTTGAATTATACCATACTTGCGAACGTTTTAAACCTATGATAAACCTCAGATATAAATCAAGGAAAACATGGAGATAAAACCATAGGATGATAGTATTTTCTAAAACTATTCTTAAGTTTATATTGATCGGTAAGCACCCAATGTGTTTTCGGGCAACATCACGGTGAAGCGATAGTGTGAACGGATTTCACATCAATGAACAATGTTAGAAAATACATATCAAATTATAATTCTGAGCCTTAGCCTGAGCCTGAAGAAAAGACCACGAGGAAACCATAGTATGGTAGTTGAGGTATTTCTAATAATGATCGCCTACGGGTATCTACGACTATCAAGTTTAAAAACTTATCACCATATATCATTTGGTTTTTTTAAACCTAGCTAGCACTGTTGACCGGAATGGCTTTTACAGCTTCCCCGTGACTTTGGGGGCGAGTGCGAGGTAGTCACTCAGCCAAATCCAAATGGTGTGTTCTGGTGTTCCAAATCGTCACTTCAATCATGGCCCTGTGTCTATTCAATAAAAAAAACTCACTTCACCATTTTCCATCTTCATACGCTTAATATCACATCAGATTGTGATATTACTAAACAGCGTAAAAGATAAAACATTCTCTAAGAAAACCGTATTATTGGCAGGATAATCCAATGAAATATGTCTTTTGTACCTAATAATTACGAATATCATGAACGTTAAATCAGACACGAAAACATTATTCCAATAACAGAAAACATAACGCCTAGCAAATCACATTTATTTACTTGGAAAATTATTCCGTCCAATGTTTTTTCTTTCATTACCTATAGATATTCTATTTAGAATATCATGAAAACGGGTGTACTCTTGCGTGATGTAATGATAATTTCTTCAATATTGGTCTTTTATTCGGTATAAAATCAATATGATGCCTTTCACGGTTTGGGTATTTTGGGTAAATGATCGTTTTAGGTAACCGCTGGTTTTTGATAATGATGCACGACCCGATTCAGATTCAACCCTTATCATTAATATCTGTCTGTCGGCGCTTAAATTGAGTTATTATCTGTACGATATATATATATGAAGTCATGAAAAGATTTTAACATTTATTGAAAATTAAGTTGTTTTTGTTTTAATAGTCAATCAACTATGTTTTACTGATTTCAATACATTTAATATTTATGCGAGAATGTTCTAATTTGTTTATTTAGATGGAAAATATTTTATTTGCTGAAATCGAATTATTCATGTTGACTAAAAGTTTTTCTTTTCTTCTCTTGAATCCTAATCCTAATGAATAAAAACTACTGAAATGGCTTTTTTTTAACCAAAGTAAATTTTATTAAAATTGAATACTTAATAATAATGTTCGCCATGTCGTCGAAACGAGGTCTTAATTATTATTGAAAATTTGAAGAAAAAAGAAAACAATTTCTTCAAATATAATATCTTTATTGATAATTCTAAAACTCTCTAATAGTTACTGAAAATAAATTAAGATAATCGATAAACTGAGGTGACCAATCTATCCATTTAACTGAAAGACCTCCAGAGGAGAGAGAAAGACATAGATCTCCATGACGACAGGTCTTGCGCCATCTGTATCCTGCGGATTCCCGCTACCTTTTCCAGGTGGTTGGTCCATTTCATGGGGGCTCTACCCACACTACATCTTTCGGTAAGTAGTAGCCAATCGATAACTTGTTGGCCGCATCGGGCGTCGGTTCTGCGAGCAATGTCCAACCCACTCCCACTTAAGTTTAGGCAATTCTTCGGACATTGTACGTTACTTTGATTCTTCTGCGAATCTCCTCATTCCTGATTCGATCACGGATTGAAGTTACAAGCATCAAGGAGAGAAATTTAAATATCATGTTAAAACAGTTAATGTTTTATCTTGACTTTTTAATATATATTGATATCTATGATTCACAGTGAATTAAAATACGACATAGTATATATGCATGCAAATTAACAGCTAAATATTCTAGCGTTGTCGAGCGTTTTTAAAATGCGGGATACGCCCCGTAATTATAATGAAAAGGCACGTTTAAATGTAAAAACAAAAAAGTTGGGTACATTTTGAATATTACAGTATTTTAATATAACGTCTGAAAAGCTATGGCGTATTTGCCTAGTCTTTAGGTTTCAAATAACGTTTTATTTACGAAGTAAACGCATAAAGTTTCATTACCTTTCCTTTAAAACTTCGACTCTTTGTTATACTGTAATTTTATTTGCGTGCACGCTGTCTGAGGGTTATGTAATTTATTTATTACGTTCTGTTGCTCCGAAGATTTTCTATCGGTTCGTTCAAGCTTTTTTTAATTTCCTCTTTTTTAATAATTTAATTATTAGTTTAATAATATTCAATAGAAAACTTAACATAATTCAGTACAAAATGAATAACTAAAAAAAATGATGTACAAGTAACTCATAAGTTCATTTTTCCTTGAAACATTTCTACAACTCATAAATTCTTTGAGGTTTTTTTTTTTTTAAATAAACACAATATTATATACGTGTTTCATGTCTGACAAATTCCCTCCAGGGTTTTAGTGATATATTTACTCGGTATACACAAAGGTAATAAACGCTAAAACGGGAGTAAAAAAAATAGCTTTCTTATATTATTTCTATTGTTAATAGTAATTCACTAGTATTACATTTATCTCTTAATAAATACAATGATTTTATCATTTTCGTTTATCCATTCGTTTTCGTTTGGTCCATCTAGTTTTTCTTATATAGCTTTAAACAGTGTTTATTTACCAGTCTTTTTGAAGCGACGATGGCGCAGCGGGTAGTGTGGCCGGATTCCGCGTCAATCGATGCGGGTTCGATCCCACCTATCCGACTCTAAAATCGGTCTGTGCTTTCGGTGAAGGAAAACATCGTAAGGAAACCATAGCATGGTGGAAGGGCATTTCTTAATGATGCCCGCCTGGGTAGCTACCTCCCTCAAGTTTGAAAACCTGTCGCCAAATACCCATATGTGTGTTCTGGTAGCATCACTTGCTCTATGCTCACTTGCACCTCTAGGCTTAGTGTGTTTACCATCCTGGACCACATCGTTACTTAACATCAGGTGAGATTATAGTCAAAGCACTGAGCCTATACCGTGTAAAAAAAGTCTGCTGAGATTTTGAGTACCTCTTAGTTCATTGATCCAAATCGGCAGCGATACTGATGCATGACATTCACAAATGGACGTACCTAAGGATAAATGCAAGGCAGTTGAAAGGGTATCAGTTTTCGGGTTACACATGACTCGATAATATCCCTAAGAAGCCTCTATAAGACGATTACAAGAGTTGTCGTGTTACATGGATCTGAGTGTTGGATAACTAAATCGACGGATGGAAGAAGAGTGCATATAGCAGAGTTCAGGGTTCATTTAGTAAAGGAAACATAGTGATTAAATCATACCGTGGTGATAAGGCATTTTATAATAATACGCGGCTAGTTCACTTGAAATTCTGTCGCCAAACACCGACAACTTTGTTGTAGCAACATCACTCGAGAGCCCAGTAATTATAGATTCAGACTGCTTATCATCTTCACATAACCACTAGTAAGTGGTGAAACTAGAGTCTAAAATCTAAGTGGATCTAATCTAATTTAAGTGGAAAAAAAATTGAGAGAGAAGCGAACGAGTATACCTAATGAGTAATGATGTCATCACAATTATGTATCTATAGAATTAAAACACTCAGAACGGCAGTAACCGCACGTAGAGTGAAACCATTTTATATTGCCTTTAAAAGGCCACGTGCGCCTTTCTTTACGTGCCGTTGATTACGTAATCCTTGTCCATACTTTTTTGGCTTCAATGTTAAGCGTTTTATATGAAACTATGGCTCTTTGCGTTATTACTCTATAGATGTATTTATATAATATTAGCTGGTCCCGCAGCTCCGCCCGCATTTCAAATGTACTTTAGGTGTAAGTGAAAAAGTGCATATTAATAAAAAACAAATGAATGAATAAAAATGAGAGTCTTTTTATTAGCGGAAAAAATGTACATAGAAGTAAATCGAAGATCAAAATCTATATAAGAGTAAATTGAAAAAAAAAATAGAAAGGCTTGATGGAATCTAAAAATATTAGGTGCAATTGTTTTGTTAACTTGGAGAAAGAAATGATCACTTTTTATTCAAGATAACTTTGGCGATTGACTAAAGACTGGATTATATATTTTGTTCTTACTCGCGTTAATTTCAGTTTCACATTTTGTAATGACTCCGTAAATGTTACATAAGAATAGCCCTAATAATTTGTCTTTTATCGCAAACTTATAAAACATTCACATAAACCTTACACATTTCCATACAAACTTTCATCCCCTATACCCTATTGTTATTTTACACCCTTCAGGGTAAAACTTTGAATGTCATATTTATTTATATCGAATCAACAGCCTAAAAAATAAGTTTCACGCTTCTAGCTCTAAAATGATGATACATCCATACAATTTTTCATTCCCCCTTTCCAACCCCTTACAACCCATTTTTCACATTAAAAAGTATGTCCTATGTATTCCTATGTCCTTTCTCAGGTTCTAGACTATCTGTGTACCAAATTTCATTTGAATCGGTTCAGTAGTTTTGGCGTGAAAGCGCGACAGACAGACAGAGTTACTTTCGCATTTATAATATTAGTAAGGATGTATTAATGCCTTGTGTGATGAGATAAGCAAATAACTAAATCCATGCACTAGAATCAAATATGCAAACAGTGAGGTTGATGCAATATCTAGCAAACAACTGTATAATCGAGTTACCGCCTGCCACACGACGCTTCATACCTGCGAACTAACGAAGTGATAAATTATTTATATTGTCAGTTCATGGTCCGTCTAGCATTTCTCGAACCTCTAGAGCCTCGTGATTCGATGGGGGGATCAGTCTCGCGGAATAAACTTGGTCGCTGGGGAGATACGCACTAAGCTTTTTAAAATATATCTATAGTTTTTAACGATTATTAAAAATTATAACGTAATAAATATGGACTTCTCGGAAACTGAACCGAAGTGTAAATTGTGTTAGTTGAAGTATTAGAAAAAAATTACAGATACCTGCTTTTTTGTACTTGTGTTTTTTTTTCTTTTACTCAGTATAGGCTCATTGCTTTGACTACAATCTCACCTAATGTTAAGTGACGATGTGGTCCAGGAAGGTAAACACACTAAATCTAAGTACTGGTTCTCAAGTGATGCTGTCGGAACACACCTATTGGTATTTAGCGACAGGTTTTCAAACTCGAGGGTGGTAGCTACCCAGACGGGCATTAGAAAGTGCCCTACCACCATGCTATGGGTTTCTCACGATGTTTTCCTTCACCGAAAGATCAGGCTGATTTTAGAGTTGGATAGGTGGGTTTAAATCCGCGTCCATTGACGCGAAATCCGTCCGCACTACCAACTAAGCCATTATGGAAAATTTCAAGAAAAAAAAAAAAATTGCTTCTATAACTTTTAGCACTAAAGCTTATCGATAACTGTTAAAAATATTAAAAAAAAATACTTAAAAAAAACAGAGTAGAAAAATTTCTTCAGCTGTTATTTTGCTTAGATAGCAAATATCATAAAATTTATCCATAGCCGTATATCAAAACATACACATATCGACAAACATACACATACACATTACATAAACACACACATACATGCACGTGCTCAGGTAAACAGTCTTATAATTGGTTTATAATTAATGATAAATTCATTATTGGCTCTTTATTTAATGTATCGTTGTAGTTTATATGTGTATATAATATATCGAGTACACATAAAAGTAAGACAATAGGAAGATAATAGGAAAACAATGGAAAGCTGGCGTAAACGCCAGGTATGTGATCAAGGGGTAAGCTGTGAATTTTTAATTTAAATAAATAGCATAAACTTCCCGTAATGTTAATAAATCAAAATTCTGGATGTTCCGATATACATATATTGTTTTGATATTATCTACGAGAGGTGACGCTTTAAATAACTCGCGAGACAAATTCAAAAAGTTTTCTCTTCAATAAAAGATAAAAAGAAAATATATTTTTATCTGTTTCACCGCAATCCAATTTTTCTTTAACTTGTGTAAAAGTTTTTTCAAAGATAGCGAGGGAAATTTACTTCAGGAGAACAACAGTTTTGTAGCTTATTGATGAGTATTTTATATTTATTTAAAATTTATTATATGACTAGCTCGCGGCTCCACCCGCGTAAAACTGTCCCCTGTCCGTATTTTGTTCACAATTTCAAGAGCTTTAATTTTTTTACATGAGTAACTTCAGCTATCTGCCAAAAAATCCCATTCAAATCGGTCCAACCGTTTCGGAGATTAGCAGTAATAAACAGACAGACAGACACAAATAAAAAATTAGCTATAGTTTCCCCATACACTTTAATACACAATGTATTTAGTAAAAAGTAGTTAATTTGATATTACCAAGAGACAACTATTTTATTTATATGTATAGATAATAATAATGTAAAAAAAAAATAATGAATAGTATTCATAGGTGCGGCAACTTTAAATTGAAGCATAAATATTATTTTAAGGTTAAAAATAAAGGCAAGTTTTTATTTTCTTACGTCAAGTACTATATAAAAAAAATTATATTATTATTGTGACAGTACATTTAACTTAATGGATTTACATATTATTTGCATATACAGTATCCCTGTAGACTAGCTAGAGACCTGTTATGACCGTTACAATTAACCCGAATTAAAGTGATTGTAGGCGGCGCGTTCACCTCGCTCTGACGTCAAACCACCGCCATAGAAACTCTGATGGCCTGGTATTAAAGTCCCGTGAAAGGTTTGCCTCGTCGCCGGGGAGCCTAGCCTTTTGTTCCCGATGAAATTGACGCCCGGCCTCCAGTGAGCCTCCACTAACTGACATTTAATTAATTGCCATCCCCGACGTTTTATGATAACGAGACAATAACGAGGCCTTATATAATATAGCGTTTGTATGTACAAATAGAGAATATTATTCTAGACTGTAAAACGGTGACAGAGTAATAGCGTCTGTGAATTTAATTGATTTATGTTGAATTCGTAGAAGCGAAATAATTCATCGACGTTGAAATGTATTAAATATGAGATGAAGTTTGTTAAGTTCTTTCTGGAAATTTATAATTTTAGATAAATAATACGAAATTTAAGAAACCTTTAAATACGATATAAATTGTTTACGTATTTTAAATAAACAAAAAAATATTGGTAACAAACGAGTTTCTGCTATAACGCGCACAATTTTCTTGTCGTTTACTTGCCAGCGATTGTTTGAAGTGAAGGTATTATAGTTTTCTACTAGTCGACTAGAATTTTTTCAGTTTTGAATTAGTAGGCTACAAATAATTATATATTGTATATATATGTGTGTGTGTTTGTGTGTGGGTAATGTTGTGTATATAAATATACGTTATATTTATGGAAACACGTTTGACTGTGTAGACGCAATGAATCATAAAGGAATTTGTATGATGTGACGTAATATCGTACTGTCGCGGATCTTCGCCTAGGTGTTTGATTTTTCCTGCTTGAAATCTGCGGATGTAAACTACGTGCTTTGAACGGTGACTGGCATTGTTTAGGAACAATAGCTACTTATTGCCTAGTTATACAACTAATATTTTTTAAAACAATACAAACAAGGCGTTTTGTAGTTGTGTTAGCAATAAAGGCATTGTCTATTGAGCTATTAAACATATTCAAATCAAGTAAATATTCAATATATGTATTTAAGAAAATCGGACAATTACCATAAAGAGTACAGAGCTTGCGCTCTGAGAGTTATAGTGTTAACTATTTTAAGGGATCGGAAAATAGGGATGTTTAATGATTAATTTTTATTGTAACGTCTAAAAATAGACCATAAATAAGACTGAACACTGAAACTGAAATTAAAATCTTATCAAAAATATAGAACGTATAGATATTTTAACTTCATCTTAGGGCCAGAGAGCGAACTACGTTAAAAGATGACGTCACGCTTTACGTGCTTCGTTCAAGCTGGCTTATAAAGCTGTTAACACACGTACGGACCGGACCGTGGACATTGTACGGCCGAGGTCATCAGTCGCCTAATTAGGGACGGGGAAAAAGATTTTTAGAATATGTTTAGAAAGGGAGATGACTGCAAATAGAGAGGAATGGAGAAGGAAGATATGTCGCAACGACCCCAAATGAAAAGGGAATAAGAGTAGGAAGATGATATTCCTTAAGTAGAAGATTAAATAAAGACATTTAAAATATGGAGATTCTTATTGCTACAGAACAATAAGTAGTTGAAGTATTTTTTTAGTTACATGATCTATTTTAAGTTAATAAGTTGTTCCAAGATTATAGATCTAGAAACTTGAATTATTAAAAAGAGTAACACATTGACGGCGGGTACAGAAGTCTCTCTTGGAGATCTTGGAACTTGGAGATGGAAGTCTAAAAATGTTTCTATTTTTCATTATGGCATACGATATACTAAATTATGTTACATATTATTTCCTCATCTTTCTGCCTCATAAATCATAATGCCCCTGAGATTATCGCGTGTTGTGTTGGAGTTCAAATAATCTTTTAATTAATATATACCAACTATATTGTATATAAGGATTTAATTAAACGAAACTTTTCTCAACTGAAGCCAATTAAGTATAGTGTTAGTTATATGAAACACCGCCTGTGATGTTTTCCTTGTTTACCAACTTCACCAATGCCATAACGAATATTTGTGTTGTATTTACTCGGTTTATGGTATTTTATCTTGGGTCGAACCAATTTTTTTTTTTAAATATTCTATGTATAATAGTATTGTTTTTCCAAATTCACAAGTTCGATGAAGTAATGAAAATGAAGTAACCCATTTTTCAACTCTTTTTTTTATTTGCAATATTTGTATGGGTGCATGACCCTCTTAGGATATGTAACGTAAATTTGATTTTAAAGATGATCACTTCTATTTATTTTATTAAAAGGGCACTCAAAAAAGGAGATTTTATATGTATGTATGTATTTTAATTTTACCCCACCTATAGAGAAAGCGTAGTATACCAAGATATGAAGTCATATGTCACCTACGTGTTTCATATAAGTTCCATGCTGATATAACCCCGTTTTGCGAAAAGAACGAGCCCAATGAAAAAAGACAATAAAAGGGAGAATGGGGGAAAGATTTTTATTATAGTTTAAGTATTGCCAAAGTCCCTGATTATGTCAGGGGGGCCAATCTTTAAAAAAAAAAAAAAAAACCCCGTTTTGCGGGAAAGGGATAGATCATCCCCTCTCGATACTCACTAAAAAGGTTGAAACGCTCATGTATCAGAATTTTCTCGAATCGAATAGAAGGAAATATTATTTTGATGCACGACAGCGATGATACGATGATGGCGCAGTGGATAGAGCGGTTGGATTCCGCGTCAATAGACGCGGGTTCAAATCCACCTCATCTCATGCCTTTTCCCAATTCCCTTGGGGTCGGCTTTTCTTCATCCATTCATCCATCACTATCACTATCACTATCAGTCGTCATCTCTTCATTTACTGATTTATCTTTCATATCATTTTTTACACACTCCATACCAACGGGAACCTTTCAACTTTTCTACCACTGGCGCAACTGTCAAACTCCCTGTAATATATTCATTTCTTATTTTATCTATTCATGTGACACCACACATCCATCTCAACATTTGCATCTCAGTTACATGCAATCGCTTTTTTCATCCATCTTCTTACTAGCCCAGCATTCGGATCCATACAATATGACATGCTGCCTCGGTGGCGCAGATGTATTAAAGTACGACTTTCGTTCTGAGGTTTTGGTTTCGATCCCCGGGTCGGGTCAAGTGATATTGGATTTTTCTACTCAGTATCATCCCGGAGTCTGGGAATTGTGTCCGATATGGCGAAAGGCTCGTTCCCTGTCACATCTGGGACACACTAAGCTCGGCGAAATGTGGGTGGAGTAGTTCGCCATTTCACCTCTGCCTAACCCTTCGAGGAAACAGGCATGAGCTTATGTTATGAGCTATGTTCAGTTTAAGGTGCATCCTGGAATTACAAATCACACCAGATATCTGTCACAATTTCATCCAACCTGTGTTGATTATTTAACTTATTTCGCTGACGATTACTCCGTCACACTGCAAGAGTGACCCGAGGTAGTGGAATTCAGAACAGACTGGTACTGGTGTTCCTCCGAGTGATATTGGCTTCAGACTGAAGATCCCACCAAAGTCGCAGAAAAATCTTTCATACTTTCACTAGTATTCCATCTGGTCCTATCGCTTTTCCATTCTTCATTTCATTTACAGCCCTCTTGACTTCACCTACACTTATCGTCCTTACCAATTCATTTTTACATCTTCAAGCACTCCATTCCAGTCATTCTCTTCATTCATCAATTTTTCAACGAACGTTTTCCGTCTATTTTTTTTTAATCATCTGTAAGTATTACACCTGATCCATTCCTCATGCATTTCGTATGTGATACATATGATGTGACGAAACCATATCATAGTGGTAGTGCATTTTCTAACAATGGTCGCCTGGGTAGCTTCCACCCGGAATTTCGAAAACCAAATACCAATAAGTGTGTTCTGGCACCATCACTTAAGAACACATCGTGAATTAGCAACAGGTGATATTCTGGCCAAGGCACTGCGCCTATACCGTGTAAAAAAACAAGTCAACTAACTACCTACTGCCTATTTTAATTTGATTCTTGGAATAATTACTTAGATGATGTTATTTATTTATTGATCTATAAAAACTGCACATTCACAATAGGTAGATAACAGTTAGTAAAAACGTATGAAATATAATTCCAAAGAATTGGTTAAGAAGTACTTGATACAATAAACGCACGTTACGCATGTTTGGGTGTAAGTTTGAGTGTGTATAGGAAATGTTGAACGAGTGTATTAACTATTAGATTTAAATCGAAATCTAATCGGTGTGATTCACTACACTTAATAAATAATCTTATCCGCAGAACATTGTGTAATATTACACTAGCCAACCCCCCTCCCTCATATGGGTGCGACAGGGGTCTGATCCGGGTCTCGGGTGAACGTAACCGCAAAGAGCCGGGGAATACGTGCCCCGCCATTACTCTAATGATACGATGTCTAATATTAATTTATATTAATATTTCCACTGTATACCGTTTATAGTTAGCTATGTATGGGTGTGAAGGTCAAGCACATGCTTCAATATCCAGGATATTTGAAGCGTGTATATTAATTGTTCTCGTTTGTATATTTACTATATAAAATACAGTATATATACATTTTAACTGGCTAGAGTAAAATAAATATAATAAGCTATAGTGGCGTAACTATACCGTCTGGAGAACGTGACAAATTCATTGGATGGGGCACCAGTAAAAATTGTCACGTCGTAATTTGATTTTAATCAATCACTAAAGTAATCAGTAATGCGTGCAAATATTAAGTCGTAACTAATTTTAATTGTATTTATAATTTTTACTGTTTTGTTAAAAATGTTAGGATACTTCTGAGCTCGCCGGTCGGGGCCTGTGGCATTTTGCGAACTCTGCCATCCTGTAGTTTTGTCACTGATAATAAAGGGCGTCCGTAATTATGTAAGTAATGGAAAGGAGTATTCTAAAAATAAACAGGATACAAGAAGTGAAAACAAAAGTTATAGATACCTTACAGGTATACCCTAAAACAGAAAAGGCAGTGAGCGTGGACACATAGCAAGATACACAGACAAAAAATGGACAGTAAATACAACTTTATGGAAAGGACCAATAGAAAAAAGTAGAATAGGGCGTCTCAGAAAAGGGTGGATAGAGAATATAAAAGTGATAGCAGGAAATGAATTGATATAGGAAGGTAAAAATAGAGAGATCTGGAAAATGCTGAAGGAGGTCTTTACCCGAGGAGTTCCGATCAAGTTAACATGTATAAGTACAAATAAAAAAAGGTTTATATTTATCTTTTAATTGGAAATAAATGGGCATTATTATTATTCACCATGCAGACCCCGTTCCCAATATCAGCAAAAATAAGCAATGCATAAACTCCCATGGATACTTACCTAAAATATTTGAACGATTGGTACATCTATATAGTTATTGTTATACGTTTACTGCTTTATAGTGCTCGTTATCATAGCGCTTTAACTTTAATCTCACCTGATATCAAATGACCTTGTTCTCTAAAGATCTAAAGATTCTATATTACCTTCCAACTGATACATAGGATAGATTGATTTAAACTTATTTCCATCGACGCGGAACTAGCACCACTGAGTCATCTTTTTCTCGACTGATAGAATTTTTCTTGAACTTTATTGACATAACCCAGGAAACTGCGAAATCGTGTGAGAACCTTGTTTAACTATTCAGTGCTAAATTATCTTCTATTATTGACAATGTTATTGGACTTTATTGCTTCACCAGTTTTGTATAGCGTACCGTGAAGGCACTTACCTGCACATAAAAATCGGATATATTAAAATTATACAGGTATATATAATACTAGCTGTTCTCCGTGGTTTTATACGCGTAATTCCTGTTTCCGTGGTTTTATACGCGTAATTCCTGTTCCCGTGGTATTTTCGGAATAAAAACTATCCTATTTCACTCCCTTGATTTCAAACTATCTTCTCACCAAATTTCATCCAAATCGCTTCAGTAGTTTTTAAGTTTATTCATTACCTACAAAAATACAAATCTTTCCTCTTTATAATGTTAGTACAGATTATGGATCTTGTCATATTACGACATGACGTATTAATATTTTATTATTATACTAGCTATGTACCCGCGACTGCGCCCGCGTTTCATATATTTTTCACTGCATTTTTATTATGCGGAACCCTAGTTTTTGTTTAGTAAAGTAAAAAAAAATCTCATAAATTCAAGGACTTGCCTGATTTGACTGACTTGCTTGATTTTATGAAATTTTTAGGAGTTTTAATTTTTTTATGCGGAACCCTAATTATTTCCGAAAATTAAAAGTACCCTAAATTGCCTGGAGTAACTTCACCTATCTACCAAAAGATGCCCCGTCGAAATCCGTCCAGTCGTTGTGCAGATTACCCGGAGCAAACAGACAGACAGACAAACATTTAAAAAAAATGTGTTTTTGGTATAGGTATCACGTATACATTCATATCTATTGATACTTAATTTTATTTATTAGTATAGAAGTATATATAAGGTATCATATTTAGTATTTAGTTAAAAAAAAATATTTCGATGTGACAAATAGACACATCATTTTTATTAATTAGTATAGATTTGTCGACGCTATATAGTCATCGATATATAAAACACTTTATCAATGTATATAGTACATAACAAAGTTAATTTTCTGAACCGATTGAATAAAATAGGCACGAAGTATGAAGGGATTTATACGCATATACACCAAGGGTAATACGAGCTCAGTAGACAGTATTTTTAAATCAGGAGAGAGCATAAATTTTACACACACACACGTGTTACCTTTAATAATATATCTTCCTAAACTTTACAACAACATTAGGTTGGTTGTTTGTACTAAAAACATTTTGTTGTTTGTTGTCCCTTACTTAAAAGCTTTAAATATAATATTTCAATAGACAAGCAAATCCATTTACTAAATATAAGCTGTACCTTGAGGTTTCATTTGTCTCCGTTAAATTTTGATTATACGTACCTGTTTCAACATAAATTTAAGGTTATTGCTCTTCTTAGTGTCTTGGTGTAGAGTTATAATGTTCTAGAAATTTCCTCATAATTAATGGGTCGTCTAATGCAAAACAGAATATTTCGCACTAGTACTTTTCCAGACGTGTTAACGTTTAAAATACAAACTCTTTAAATTGATTACTACAAATATACCTGTATTTATCGAAAATTCCATTATTAGGTTTAATTTTGAAATGTATTTTTTCTTGCTTCTTCAGCTATAGGTGCCTGATAAGTAATCAAGGAAATATTTGATAGAATACGAAAATTTCATATCACTTTAACAATCATAAAATTTTAATGAGAGTTTATAAAGTAGCTTTTATTGAGTTTCAAGAATAAAAATAAACATATCAAATTATCAGCCATTAAACAAGTAACAACAATTTATATGTAACTCAGGACCAATTATGTTATGAGGAACAATATTCGTGCGGAAAGGGAAAATAAGTTTTCTCGTACGTAATTAATATTACCTATATTCTGTAATGGAATGTATGTATTCGCTTATTACTTACTTATTACGTTTATGTAGTTTACGATGATGTCGGCGTTTACCGGATTATCCCGTTTTATTTATAGAATCAGTCTGATAAGTTATCGATGGCGTAATATGGCAATATGATTATAAATTTTGATATTGCGTTGTCAGGGTACAGGCGGTCTGAGGTGTGGCTGACGAAAATAACGGCCCATTAGGAGCTCAACTGACGGCTCCGGTATTTTTATGACGTCATAAAAATGTTATAACGTATATTTTATCTACTAAATAAACGAGACGACTGCCAATAGATTTTTGTTATCAGCGTCTAAATGTGTAAACAAAGAGATTTAACTATAGTGCATCAACGGATTGTAAAACCGTTTCTTACGCAGATTACTAATTCTAATATTCGCCTGTTTAAATTTTATTATTTTACATTTTATGGGCGCAAATGAAGCCGTGTTTGTTTTGTGTCTAGAAAAAAAAAAAACGATTTTGTACACGGTATAGGCTCAGTGCTTTGACCACAATCTCATCTGATGTAAAGTGACGATGTAGTCCAGGATGGTAAACAGCCTAGAGGGTACTGGTTCTCATGTGATGCTGCGGAACACACTATTGGTATCTGGTGACAGGTTTTCAAACTTGAGGGAGGGGTAACTACCCAGGCGGGCATCATTAGAAAATGCCCTACCACCAAGCTATGGTTTCGTCACGATGTTTTCCTTCACCGCAAGCTCAGGCCGATTTTAGAGTCAGATAGTTGGGATCGAGCCCGTGTCGATTGGTGCGTAATCCAGCCGCCCTACCCGCAGCGCCATCATCGCATCTTCTCATATACGTATATTCTATGATGACGAGGACAAAGAAACTATCGTAGTAGGTACTTCATATTCTTCACAACTTAATAGAGGTATAGTGATGGAACAACAGTTATGTAATAACATCTGGTTTAAAATCACTGAATATCTGTAAAAAGATCTCGAAGAAAAAGACTGGTTAACGTACTCACTATGGATATGAGCTACCATAGAAAATATATACCCTAATGATGTGCCGATCAATGCCGACCGATTGATTCAACCGATTCAATGATGTACACAAAACTTTTGTATGATGTCATTGCAATTGCTTTATGATAGGGAAGATTGAAAATGGAAGTATGTGTTAATATTTTATTTCATTAGTAACATGAACTAATAGCTTCATTAAGTTTATTTTAAATTGGCCAACCAAGAGAAACATGCCTAATACAAAGATTTAAAACCAATGTTCTGGATGACTTACATTACTAAACAGTTGATATAATATTTTGAACAGTTTCTCTTGTCCCGAAAAGCATCGCATTAAATTGGCATGAATGGTACTTGGCTTACTTCATTACAGTTCGTACGTGATTGAAAGATATCGTATTTTTTGAAGATTTGACTATTGAACCTATTTGTCCTACTCTCAATGACGTATAGTGCCGTAAAATCAGGACTTGCCTAAGAATTATACATAATACTACGAGATCAAGATACGACGATATCGTTCAAAATATTGCCGGAATGATAGTTAAGAGGTGATTTACGAATAGATTATAAATAGATTGATAGCGATTGGGATTGATGAAATTTTGTCGGGAAGACCTGAACAAGCTTCTTACAAAGTTCGGATTAATGACGCAAGAGGAAGCTTGTGTCCGGTAGTGGGATGCGAGATGTTCATAATGTAAAGCTATTCAAAAAAATGTTTAGTGTTTCATGGATAATCGATTATGTCCATTATAGTAAATACTCTAAACCTAGAAGTACTGACCAAGGGATGTTACGGGAAAAACTTACAGGTGATAAGTGCTTGGTGGCAAACTTTAAAACATTAAGGTGGTGGAATTAGAAGAGGATCTACCCTCATGCTTTGATTTCATCACTATATTTCCCTTCACACATCAAAAGCTCAGAATAGAAATAGGATAAATGCAATCAAACCTACGTCTAATCACGCAGTATCCTATTACATTACCATTAAATCATCATCACTTAATAAAGAATAGCAGACGAATACCTATAAATAAAGCAATTAAAGGTACTGTTATGTTATACATTTTTTGCACGTATGGTTTTAAATTATGAATTGAGACCATATGTTGGCAATGTAAATATGGCCGAGACATATAAAACATATTACTGAGTGAATTCTACGTATATTATAATACAAATAATCTTAACCAAACTGCTTTTATCATAGTAATCAGAGAATATGTATATGAATTATGTTAAGCGCAAGAAAGAGGGGTGACCTCGAAACACGGTGTCGTGAAGGCATTTCCATTTCGTTAACAATAATATCAATATACAAACTGAGACGGTCAACACTGATGATGACGTAAACGTATGCTATTTACGTCGCAGAATCATGTATGTCACCAAATACTAATGCAATAAGCAGCAAGTACATGCCCATTGTAATTATGCATGATTGTATACTAAGAATATTATTTATTTAGCATGCAAATATTGTATATCCTTTTTTTTGTTGTTATAGTTATTTGATACAGTAAAACGAACTACTTATTTACTGACAGTTTTGAAGTAGATATGACTGAGATGTATAGTTCTACTGAGTTCTGACTGTCATGCTAACTAACATAATGGTTGCAAGGCACAACGGGCGTGTCGGGGCGCTAACAGGATGTTTCTGTAGAAAACATATTCTACAGTAAAATCGCGTTCGCGTCCCGACCAGCTCGCTGTGTGTCAAAACTATAAGCAAAAAAATACACACATGACTTAGCATTGATTGACAATCGTTTATTAGATCCTGGTGGTCACTGGGTAGATAACATAACGTTCTAATAAAATATAAATTTATCATTACTCCTAAAAACGAAGTTTAATTATTAAAAAATATATAACAGATTTAAATTTATAAGACAAGGAAATTAACTGTTTTTTTTAACCTAGCTAATGCTGTTGACCGAACAGCTTCACCGAACTTTGGAGGCGAGTGCTGAAGGCACTCAGCCGCAATAAGGTAACTAGCACAAGGGTTACCAAAATGGTACGAACCTCGGCTTGGCCGTTACCTGAGTATACAAACTCTCTCGCGGTTTGAATTCTATCTAATTCCTACATTTTTTATTTGACATATAAAAAAGGTTCCTTACATGACCTATATACCTGCGTGTTATGTGCAGAAGTGTGTATGCAGTGTTGTGCGTGTAATGCTTGATGCATGGGCAGTGTTACTGTATCGCGCTAGCGGCGACGTCAAGAGCCTCCCCACCAGTTGGGGAACGAGGCACGTCTTGGGTCGCCGCCTGAGGGGGACCCGGAGAGTGTGCGGGAGCAAAATTAGCCGCCTGTTCCCGACGGCGGGAACAGCGGTTACGCGGGCGTGGGCGCTGACACGCATATGTTCGAGGTACACGAGGAAAGATCCTATTACTGCGAGTGATGGTATCATCGCGACTCGATAATATTCAACGTGGACGTCGTACACGTCGCCGCTTGCGGCCGGCGCGTCGTACTGGCAAATACGAAACGGAGGAAATTAACTGAGCTCTTGTGGACCTTTTAATCTGATATTCCATGATAAATCGTATTTTAAATAAAAAGGACGAACTCTCGAAATTAGCTGATTCTCTTGCACAATGCCTACATAGTATCTAATGTACTTACGTGTATTTATAAAAAGGTTTTTCTTCTACATTATTATTTCAATTCACCTAAATTAATGTAATAGAATTAGATTTTTTATACTCTTGTGTGATACTTATTCAGGGATTAACTAGGTAGTAATTAATCATTATGGTTCTACCACTAAACTTAGTGGTAGCCTACTCAGTGTAAATATTATAGTTTAAACAACGCCTTAAAAGCTAGCCGAACTAAAAAAGTAAAAAAGGCATTTTTCTTATAAATTTCGACAAATTATCAATTTTTTATTGCTAAATTTTTTTTTAGCCTAGATACTGGTTCTCAAGTGATGCTGCCGAAACATACCTATCGGTATTTGGTGATAGATTTTCAAACTTGAGGGTGGTAGCTACCAAAGCGGGCATCATTAGAAAATACCCTACCACCATGCTATGGTTTCATCATGATGTTTTGCTTTAACGAAAGCTCAGGCTTATTTTAGAGTTGGATAGGTGAGCTTGAACCCGCGTCCATTAATGCGGAATCCGACTGCACAATACACTGCGCCTATCATCGCTTCAATTCTTAATAATCAAATAATTGTTGTTGTCGATATTTGAGGCGGGGGGAGATGCTAGAGGTAACTATGTAAGCGATTGATTGATTCAACCGAAATAGTTCGCTACTGGACGTAGATCTGCCCTAAAAAGGGGAGGATTGCCACAATCGCCACGCCTGGCAGGCGGGTTGGTGAACGCAGTAGGTGTTTGTGATAGTAGAGTATGCTGCTGCTCATTCTCTGGTTTATCCCTTAGTCGTCTTTAACGACATCCACAGGAAGATATGGGATAATACTATTCTTTGTCGGCACCACACGGCAGTAATATTTAGTTATTAATTTTGCTTACGTAAATATGGGGGAGGTAAGAGCTTTGTTAACTGTTGCTGACAAAAGAAGTCGTCAAAAATCAAAATTTTACTTCAGTAACACTCAGGATATGACCGAAATGAGTGGCATACAATGTGGTGATGATCAGCTGATAATGATGATAATAATTTAAAGTAAAATAATATTTAAAAAGAATTATTGCTCTATCTGTCTGTTGATACAAATCTCCTTATACGTATGTAAATTAATTAACTACTATAAATGAAATGTTATTTTTATAACTACGTTAAAATAAATACTACGTGGAATAGAGATTGAATGGTAATTTCAGCTAAAAACCAGCGAAACCGCGAGAGCTATCCCGCAGGCATTTAATAATATAATAAAAAAGGACGAACAAGGATTGTTTTTTGTACTTTGTTATTTTTATATTATTATAAACCGAAACCATTCATCGTACATTTATTTTTCTAATTTAACTCGACACCTTCTTTTGACCTTGCGTAAACGTTATATTGATGTGTTTTTTTCTTTTATACAGCCTTTTTATCGATATTACACGAGTGTCAAAGATGGTTTAGAGAGTAATTAAGTTTGATTGCACAAAGTATGAATAGAGAGGCAAGTGTGCGCGATGTGATACGTAACACTTACTATTTTAAAAAAAATGTATAATGATGAAAAAAGAATTATTAAAGTTAAATCTACATCATACAGAATACAATCAAAAAAAGAAGAAAAAAAAGACTGATAAAAAACGATAGAAAAAATATAATTAAAAATGAAATATGCCATATTATGTCATAATAAAGACAAAATACACTATTACAATTTTAAATGTTTGAGATTATAAACAATGTTTTGATAAATTCAAATTTGAGATCATGGACTCCTTGTTCTGTAACTTTAGAAAGATAACGAATGGAGAAGGGGGAAACCCGAAGAATACTCGCAAAGCTTATTATATTTTATAGAGTGTGTGTTTTATATATTCATGGTGACAGATTATCAAACTTAGCTCATGGTCACAGCCAGCCAGGTGAACATAACTAGAAAATACCCTTCCAACATGTTATGTGTATATATATACCTGCTCCAGTAAGGTAAGTCCAACTTCGAAAAAGAGGTTAATCGTCGAATCCTACTAGGATGGGTATTGCGTTTGGAACATCTTTTCGTCCGAAATACTGCAGTGTCTCAAGACAAAAGTCTTCGATCAGTCAGCCTATGATGACTTATGGCACTGAGACCTCGTCGCTTACAATGGCTTTAATTAGAAAGCTCAAAGTTACTCAAAGGGCAATGGATCCGCACAAGAACCAAAGTAACCGACAATGTCCTAAGTATTGCCAAACTTATTCGGTAATGGTCTGGGCACATTCCTTGTAGAACCTATGTCCGATGGGGCCAACGGCTTCGTGAATGGCTGCTGCGTACTGGAAGACGGAGCGTGGGTAGACCCCCCACAAGGTAGACCGACGACCTGGTGAAGGTCGCGGGATTCCGCTGGATGCGGGTGGGCACCAGACCGACCGTCGTGGAGATCTTTGGGGAAGATCTATGTTCAACAGTGGATGGCTTTCGGTTAAATTGATAGATGGGTCATGTTATGGTTTCATCCCATTTTCTTCCTTTACATAATACCACAGCTTTTTTGGTCAATATTTTTTAATTGAAAACTTTAGCGGCGTAGATCGATTCTCCACGAATAAAAACTTACATATTCATGTTACCAATACTATGATGTCAGCCGTCAACATGCTACAGTATGTAAAGTATAAGACGGCGTTTAATTGCTGGTAAAATGTATACTTACACAGCCTATAGTATGTTTTGCTTATGAATAAACTATATTAAAATGTACAGAATTATTGTTCGGAGCGTCAATAGATGTGAAAACCAGATAAATGTAAATGTTACAATATGCAAATAATTTCAAATAAAAAATTATGATATTAAAATATTAAAAAACAGTTTTCCATAGTTTCGAGTTATCATTTCTGTTGGCAGTCCCCATGGTTACCTAGTTTTTTTTTTTAAACATATGTACTTTAAACTATGTTATCGAAATATCATATGAAATTATTAATTATATCAGAGGAGAGTAGGTTCTATCGTGTATTTAATTTGCATAGTAGAAATAGCAAAAGCACCGCAGGCTAACATAGACAAGTTGCGAGCGTGCGTTCATACGTACTTTGCTAGGTAGATTTATAAATTGAACATCAAGCAAGTGGAGTAACAACAACCTTAAACAAAGAGAATACAGACTACATTTAATTAGAAACTGTTCTCAAGGCGGCCGAGGCCTTTCTGAATACTTGTTTGATAACATTCCTAAAGTAATCCTTAATCCCGCAGCGACATTGTAGTCGGCTTATTGTTACACTAAAAGCGTTTGAACAAAATCATTACTTATTCTCATGGTACAAATAAAGTCAAAACACTCGTTAATTAAACTGTCTATACCTATATTAAAATACATATAAAATATATATTAACACGTGAAGCAAAAACTTTGTACCCCTTTTTACGAAAATTGCGTGGAGGGAGGAGTATGAAATTTCGCACACTTATAGTTTATATAGAGAAGGCCTGCAGAATACTAATTTTTTGTTTTCTAAATTATGCATAAAAATACATTAAATCAATAAGAAAACATTACACACACTACCATGTTTCTGCCACATTTATCATTATACCTTACGATAACCAATTCATTATCAATCACATGTCAATGTCAGACTTGACATTTATTTACCGTGTACAGTCCGTTCACTATAAAACGTTCAGGAGTTGGTAGCTCTGACTAGTCGGAATGCGTATTTTCCCATTTTGTGCCTCCCAAAAATCAGGGTAGACGAAGAAGGTTGGATAAATTGTGACAAAAGATTAATTATAATTAAAATTAGTCATTTTATTTAAGTGAATTACAGTTTGATGTTCGAGTATTAAAAGGAAACATAAATAGCAATATTATTGACGGATATTTCACACACCGGTAAACTAAGGAAGGCTCTCCAGACTTATCTTACATAGGAAATAACATTAAATAAATATCTACAAATCATGTATATATGTTGCTTTTTTTTTTTTTTTTTTGCTTTTTTTTCTTTTTTTTTGTTTTTTCTTTTTATTTTTCTTTTTTTTTCTTTTTTTTTTGTTTTTTTTTTTTTTTTTTTTTTTTTTTTTTTTTTTTTTTTTTTTTTTTTTTTTTTTGTAGGTAGGTGTGAAAAAATCGAGACATATTTTTTTGAGCTAAAATTCTCTTTATTATAATTAAGTATAATTAAGTGAATTCTAATATTTGGAAGTGAATATTTTGTGTGCAGTAGAGTAAGTTTAAGTAGTACTCATGTTTGTAGCACTGTATGTGAGTTAACTCACATTATTCACCATCTGCCAGCACAAACTTACACATAGACATTTGTTTTGTTTTTGATTAAACAACACAAAAGGCACCATGGCTCAACTTGCTGATATACAGTCCACGCAGAAGAAAAACTGGAAGAGAGTTTTACTGAAAGGATGGCTGAACTCGAAGCACAGCTGCAATCTGGAAGTTCCACCAAAGATACAGTTGCACGAGTAGCAGAGGAATTTCGAACATTCAGAGAGCTCATGTTCAATATGCTCCGACTTCTTCGTCATCAGATTAATGAGTGTACGCGGATGGTTGACGTTATTGAGACTAGGCACCGTCGCAAATCATTAATTTTCTTTGGTATTGCTGAGGCCGAAAAGGAAGATTGTACCACTGCTGTTCTGGGGATAATCAATAAAACCATGTCACTAAAGGACATCTCCGCCTCCTCTATCAGAGTTTGCCATAGGATTGGGAACACTAGCAACGAACACCATCGGCCAATACTTGTCAGGTTCACAGACGTCGACCATAGATTTGCTGTTTGGAGGGCCAAATCGAAGCTGAAGGGTTCCTCTATATCAGTGAAAGAGTTCCTAACGAAAGTTCGGCAGACTATCTTCGCTAAGGCCCGATATCACTTTGGCATGCAAGCGTGCTGGACGCAGGATGGCACAATTGTAGTAAAAGTTGCAGATGGAAGTCGATTCAAAATCATCACAATGGTCGAGCTGGACTCCTTAATGGCGAAATACCCCAAGGCCGTAGACAGTTCGTTGTCTGCAGGTAGGAGTGCGGGTACATCAGCCTCAAATTCTAAATCGCGTAAGAACTAGAATTCGCCTTGTTTCTGAGTCATAACTAGCGCGCGTTTTCATTTATTTATTTTTTTTTCTCTTTCCTCTAATTGAATTTATTTCCTGCAATTGTCATTCAGTGCACCAACAATTATTATTCATTTCTTCTCTTAGTTCATTAGTAATTAGTGTTATCTTAATAATATTTACTTTTGTTATTAATTATTAATACTTGTATGTCAATTTGACATTGTCTTTTGATTGGTGACACTGACAGGTGTAGCTGCGTTCTGAAACTTGTATTTTCTATTTACTGTGTTGTTTTCTTTAAAATGTTTTATATTATTATTTCTTCAATCGCTAAAACTTACTCTGTTTTACGTAAACTATACTCCAATATTTAACTCACTGTGTCGACTCATAACAGGCAAAATAGTGTATTAAACATATTAGTGTTGTTTGAGATACTGCGTTCGAATATGCGCACCATTAGTATTTGTTGTTGTCATGGTACTTTCTTTTATGATTTTTATTATCATTTAAATTATATCTTATTTGTGATTACACTGATTCGCTTTAATGTGATCATACGTGTAAGCTGGCGGGTGGTGCATTGATGATTACCTGCACTTAACACAAAACTTTTTATTTTTTATTTTAAATATATTAATATTATATTGTAGTATATATAGATATATTATATTTGTATTCTTATATTTATATTTAATTATTATTATAATGTTAGCTATAGATGATGAATTTTCCTTTTTTTCTGCCAATGATTCTGCTCCATCGTCGAATGACGATAGTTATAGTTCTACTAGTGACACCCTCGGAGACTTTCTAAAACAAAGTTTTGGACGTCATCAGAATAGGTTCTTTAATGTTTGCCATTTGAATGCTCAGAGCTTACCTAGTCACTACAGTGATTTACTAGAGGCCTTTACTACTACCAATGTTCATGCCATTCTAATTTCTGAGACGTGGCTCAAACCACATTAACCTTCTACAATGTATCCTCTTCCCGGTTTCATACTTATCAGAAATGACCGCGCGGACAAGCGAGGAGGTGGAGTTGCGATATATCTTCGTAGTGATTTTTCATACAAAATTGTTGCCGCATCACCTTCTCAGTACTCAGCTTCTGCGGAGTTCCTATTCTTAGAAGTGTGGGTCAAAGATACTAAAACTTTAGTTGGAGTAGTGTACTGTCCTCCTTCTATAAATTACTTTGCTGACCTTGAGTTAGTTTTTGAATCTATGGGATCTGATTTTGCACATCACATCATAATGGGTGATTTCAATACTGACATACTTGCTCAACACTCGCAGCGTACCATTAAACTCCTAGATATCGTTGAGTCTGCCAGTCTTCACGTTTTGCCCCTTAGTCCCACTCACCACAATTTATCTGGGGACGCCACTTGGTTAGATATCATTCTAACTTCCACCCCGTCATTTACTTCCTCTTATGGTTAATATCCTGCTCCTGGCTTTTCTCATCATGATCTAATTTTCATTTCCTATATCCTTAAACCTCCTAAACCCAAACCAAAAGTACTCCATATACGCTGTTTTTTGCTCGCATGGATATTAATCAGCTCCAAGAGGATGCCTCAGCAATTAGTTGGGAACCTTTGTTAGGCGCTGACACTATTGATGATAAAGTTCAGATATTTAATGCTGTTATAACAAACTTATACGACAAGCATGCTCCGGTCAAAGAAGTTAAATTAAAGCGTCCGCCGGCACCCTGGATGACAACTGGAATCCAAATGGCAATGAGACGGAGGGACCGTGCATTTCGTAAATTTAGGAGAGAGCGTTCTGACTTTAATTGGAACTTATTTAAAACCGCCAGAAATCGATGTAATCAGATGGTACGCAATGCCAAACGCAAATTTATTTTAAGTAACATCTCTTCTGCGTCTTCTTCAGGCAATATTTGGAAGTTCCTTGGCACTCTGGGTATTGGTAAAACCCGGCATGTAGATCTACCTAAGACAATAGAGTTAAATGACATAAATCGCCATTTCACCACTTCGAACCAATTATGTGATTTAACAAAGAGTCATACATTGGATTACATAGCAGGTTTACCAAGTACTAACATCCCCACTTTCAACTTTTCCACGGTAACGCTAGAAGAGATTAAAAAAGCTATACTTTCTATTAGATCAGAGGCAGTGGGTTGTGACAGCATCAGTCGGCAGATGATCATCACCATTCTTGACCATAGTCTTCCTGTTATAACTCACCTTATTAACTTTTCTCTTTCCTTTCCTCCGGACTATTCCCATCTGAATGGAGAAAGGCTTATGTTCTGCCATTACCTAAAATTGCCAACCCCACTCTAGCTAGTCACTTTAGACCCATATCTATTCTTCCTTTCTATTCTAAAATACTCGAATCATGTGTACATAAGCAGTTGTTTTCCTTTATCAATAGCAACAACATTTTGAGTCATTTACAATCCGGTTTCAGGCCTGGGCACAGTACTGTTTCTGCCTTGCTTAAAGTTACTGGCGATCTTAGAGCTGGTGTAGAGAACACAACGGTTACAGTGCTGGTTCTGGTAGATTTTTCTAACGCCTTCAATACTGTTAGCCACGACATACTTCTTGCTATTCTATCTTATTATAAGATCTCACTGGAAGCATTGCAATGGTTCTCCTCCTATCTTCGTGGAGGTCAGCAATCTATTTGCGCTGATGGGACTACATCTAACTGGTGTGAGCTCATTGCTGGTGTTCCTCAAGGCGGTATACTCTCACCTCTTCTTTTTTCCTTGTTTATTAATCTCTTAACTTGTGAACTTCGATGTACGTATCATCTGTATGCTGATGACTTACAATTGTACGCTCAAGCCAGGGTTGAAAACTTAGCGACTGCGATAGATTGTGTAAATCATGATTTGGTCGCATTAGAAAAGTGGACCAAAAGGTTTGGTCTATCAGTAAATCTTTCCAAGTGTCAGGCTATTATAATAGGAAGTCCACGTATGGTTAGTACAATAGATTCAGCCACATTACCATCAATAATATTTAGTGGCTCTGCAATTCCAATCAGCCGTGTTGTAAAGGATCTTGGTTTACACATAGATTCCACCCTGGGATGGAGAACGCAAATTTCAAATATAAGCCAAAAAGTTACTAGTACTCTAAGGTCACTGTACCGCCTGAAAAATTTTCTTCCAGTAAATATTAAAATAATGCTGGTGCATACTTTAATCTTTCCCGTTATTGATTATGGTGATGTGTGTTACTTCGAAGTCAACGCTGATCTGCTCGATAAACTTGACCGCATTCTTAATAATTGCATACGTTTCGTTTTTAACCTTCGTAAGTACGATCATGTATCGACTTATCGCAAGCAGCTAAATTGGCTACCTATACGTCAGCGGCGGAGTTTGCGGGCGTTGACAACTTTATACTCTTTGTTATTTTCTCCTAATGCACCTGCCTACTTAACACCGCCCTTTCAGTTTCTAAATTCTAGCCATGATCTGAATCTACGTTCTTCACATAATCTTCTCCTTTGTGTCCTCCTCATACCTCTGGTTTAGTACATTCTTCCTTCTACATCCAATCTATTCTTCTATGGAATGCACTTCCCTTGGTAATCAGGATGTCAACGAGCCGTATGGCTTTTAAAGCCAGGGTACGGCAACTCTTTACTAATTCTTTAGCAGAATCATCGCACTAATACTTTTCTATTAATTAATGTATTGTATATATGATGTATGTATGTATTATATGTATATGTGGTATGTATTTTATTATATTGGTATCTATGTATGTTTATAATATTATATTTGTGTATAAGTATATATTATTATTATTTAGTTTTGCACCTACCTTTGTTGCTTTCTTCACCACCCTAAGGTTGACTGGGAGAAAATGCCTAAGGCATTAAGTCCGCCTTTGTACATAAATGTGTGCAAAAAGTATTAAATAAATAAATAAATATTCATAAGTCAGTTTCAAGTGTGTGGCCATTACTAACGTAACTTTAATATTTAATAACTACTGAAGAGCGAACACGAACATTTTCGTTAATATTACATTAGGGTTCATTTCATTCGAACACATTGGGTGAACTGCCATAATAAATTAATGCAACACATAAAAAAACATTTATTCAAAATATACATTATATTTACGATAAAAATCTTACAATCTGAATGATTTTAAGGACCGTCACAGCCACTAGTCAAGTTCAAGTATGTTACCTTCATTTTTTTATATACTTGTGTCTCCAAAGTACAATATCATGTCTCTATATTAATAACTTCCGTTTTGAACTACATTTTTGCTATTTGAATTCGATGAATCTTTCGAGATTTTGTTTCTTGAAGTCATCCAATTTTACAGTCTTTCTCTTGGTACGTATTTTTCGACTGAACATTATACTTTTCACATATACATAAACGCTAATTTCATATGTAAGGACAATATAATGGTTTGGCCATTAGTGTTAAAGTGTAACAACATTATGATTAAAACAGCTTATGTACAGTTATGTTATATTAAATTAAATGGAAAAGTGAGTTTAACTATGGATGCCATCCATATAAAAGTAGAGGGAGATTGAAGATGGTTTGGATGGATTATGTGAAGAATGATGAGATAAAAGGTGTAAGTTGAGATGTCATAGTGGAAGAAGACAACATTTAACAATGACCCGACTTACTGTAGGATACGGTGAAGATTAGTGCGTTTAAATTTTTGTGCATAATTCTGCTGAATTATTCACAACTGCAACAGTTAGATTTAAAGAAATCTTTTTGGTACACACGTGTTTTATCTGTAAAGGATATTACGACCGTATGTTTCATATCGCTCTCTTTATCTACAAAACTATCTATTTTTGTGAGTACAATAATAAGCTATTTAAAATATCGAAAGTGTTTTATCATTGTGAACAGTTTAAATAGGTACAACAAGGCTTAACGAACGTTCGCCTGCGCGTTCCTCTGTGAATAATAATCGTTCACCGATATTATCTTTGAGTAAATTATGACACAACAAATTCAGTTTGTTGTCACATAATATATTAAACTAGCTGTGTGCCCGCAGCTGCGCCCGCGTTTCATGTATTCTTCAATGCATTCGTACTCTAAAGTACGCAAAAGTACTCTAAGGTACCCGGAGTAACTTAAGCTACCTATTAACAAAGTCTTGTCAAAATCAGGATCTGATCAGTGGATCGTTTACGCCAGCTTTCCATTGTTTTCCTATTGTCTCATTTTTATGGGTAATCGACAAATTAAATAATAGCGACGAAAATTTACACCAGTTTATCCGTAAGCTGCCACCGATTTCTAAATTATTAATGGTATTAAAGCAAAGAATATATCGAGGTTAGCATAAGTAGATTAATAAAGTAATTATTTATTTACTTTTCTGTGCAGTTTTATAGTATATTCTTTTGAACATGGTTTTGTTTTTAGTTAAAAAAGTTTTTTTTAAACTATATTGTTAAGATAAAGCGACTTTAGATTGAAATGAAATGTAGTTGCCATAGTAACAATAGAGACATCTTTTGCCTGTACTTCTGTAATTAAGAAAATATAAATATCAATTTTACTATGTATATGTGAGCTGTGTCTCAACATATTTAAACATTTATTATGTACGCAGACAGATCAGTTATATTTATTTCACTTTTCTTTCAGTATTCTGTACAGCGTGTTTCAATTTTTTAACATTTAAACCAGTATTTAATTTATTCTCTTTCTGTTACTGCACTTTAAATCTGACGCGCATTATCGCATATATCTCTTGGATCTATATAATTTTGTGTTGAGTTAACAAAGGATGTATCTCTTACTAGCTCTAAAACTATTTTGAGTTCTACTCCTAAAAATCAACAGATAAGTCGATAAACCTTTTTTGTCGCTAAGACATAAACAAAAGTCGTCATTTCTATCGACAAATATTCCAAATCAGTAACACTGTTGCTTGGGAATCGTATCGTGTTTTTTTTATCATGTGTTCGTTTTAATTACAGATTAAAAAAAGCAAGGGTTTGAAGTTTTGGAATTAGCATTTTTTTTTTACGGTTAAAAGTAGAATAAATTTCAATGGATATATCTATCAGCCTATTGTTTTTTCTGTGTCAAAGCGTTTACTGTAACATAAACGCCAACCTGAGAGCGGATGTCACGAGTTCTACTAATTCATCCTGTCTATATAGAGCATAATATACCTGCTTATTTCGCTAGGTGGACCAAAGATATAATAAATAAGTAAATGTACTTTTTTAACATTTTATTAAATTATACCTACTCATGATCAATATGTGATTCGAAAAATGTTTTCTCAATTTAATTTTTTACTTAGCTTGAAAAGTTCTAATCGAGTTTAAAAAAATTCTATAAATAGTTACTCGCTCTTGAAAATATTTCATTTGACTACAATTCATAAAAGTTAAGATTTAAAACACATATTTTTTATAACTTGATGAACTTTGTATAAAACAGATATTTTTTTATTACACTAATTGTCGCAACTGTATGAAATTATATTTATGAATCACGTTTATTTTAATTAGATAAAAATCACCTAAAATATATACCTATCTATGTACTAATCAAATTGAAGTAAACAACATTTTTTCATATTAATTTGCCGTTTTATGAACCCCTTAACTTTATTATTAAGACGTGCGTCTTAATTTTCCTCACAAAATGTAATGTGACGGCAAAGTCCAGGGATTGATTATATTTGAATTATCATTATAAATGTTAAAATATACATTTTTAAGTTTCATCATCAAGAACAAAACGTACTGATTTTCAGTTTTGATAAAAATAATTATATTCCTAATAATATGTATATTTTGAGTTCCTTTTTTTTTCTTTAAATTCAGGGTAAATGTTCTATTTTACTTTCTCGTTAATACTCCAAGAAGCTTTATATTTTGCAATCTTCTAATAGGATTATTATCACCAACAAAAAATTTACTTCAATATGTTTTTCTCCTCGTAAAAGATCCCGGAAACGGTATCCCCTGGAATTAAATTTGATTTACTGATATCTGATACCTTTGCCATTCTAAAGGTTTTTACGTAGCTTTAAGTAACAAATTCAATATAATAACGAGTGCTTACTTTATCTTTTTAGAATAATGCGGTAGTTATTTGCGGGTGTGACATCGTTCCGTTGTCATTTTAATTTTCTAATACATTAATGTGTTTTCTAGTTTGCATGAAACTAATTATGAATTTGTCGTGTTGTATATTGAAGTTGTTGTTTGTACGTACGGGTTATAACGACCAAACACATGCTAATAATAAGTTTGTTATTGATATGGAAACCACATATAGCACACTACTATAATATTTGAAGTAATAATAACTATATATAAACATGTATGTATATACATTTACATACATACATTATACATTTAGTATCATGTATTTATATGATATCTTTGTTTGCGTTTTCCCATGAAAGAACGTGGCTAGCTAAATCAATAATAATGCTTTTAGTATTCAAGTTTTTCAAATCATCTCAGAGAACTAAGTATAGTTGTAGAGAAATATAGTTCATGAAACTATCTTTTATCTCACGTAAAGTAATATAAACGGAATTGTTGGTCAAATATTTTTATGTGTTTCCCACATCATACTATAAAGTGTGTATTTTATTGAAACGTGACCCATAAATGTGTAAGGTTTTCCGTTTATGGAACACTCGTGTCAAGGGGAATTTTACTGTATAGGATATCATCCTAAGCGCGACCTTGTTAAAATAATATTCACCCTCTTTGAAACATTAATGTAAACATGTATAAATTGGGTTTTTGTTTAAATTATATAATATCATATTAATTGCAAGATTTCTTAAAAGAAAGTTCAGGCTAAAAAAAAATTCGTTCAAGGACCGGCTTTCCAAGTATTAATTGTTTCTCGAGTAAAAAACTTAATAAGAAAATGTTTTGTGGTTAAAATAAATGTCTTCATTTTAAACTTACGAAATCTTTGAATTTATAAACTGTTTATTAAGTCGATGAAAGGCAAACTTCAATTGAAAATAAAATTATGGAAACAGGCTCAAGTGATTCTGCTAACGACTGTGTAATAGGAATTAGTTTTATTAAAATATAGATAAATCGGACACAGAGATAAATCGGACACCTGTTTATTAATTCTTTAGAACGCGTGTCTATACTTTTGATGTAAAGTTAAGGAAAATTTCAAATATTTTTTCGCACTTCTTGTAGATAAAAGTTCTAAGCAAATCATTGTAATATACTGGTAACTTATTTACGGCTCGACGTTTTTTTTTTTTGAGATTTATTTTGTAACATAGAGAACAATGGTATCTCTACTGCATCCATCATTTTTTTCACTTCTGTTACTCTCCTGGTAAGGTCTTATTTTAAAAGTAGAAAAAAAAATTGTTGGCTTTATAATTGTGATTTTTGAAAATATTTATTTATTAATTATAGCAATTATTGACGTAACTTTAAAATGCAGTGGTGACAAGTTTCTAGAGGACCTAGTTCTATTATTAATGATAAATGATGTCATTTTACTTCATAATGAATGGAAACTGAGTGTTAGTTACATGAATTAGTATTAGTGAAACACATCTTTCCAATTTCACGTAGTTAGAATTATATATGTTTTAGTTTTCATACAATGTTTTACCAAAATGGCGGCTGTTTCTTATTAATTTTTTGTTTAATTTTAGGAAAACTTCAGTTAAAACAATAGATTAAATACAATGAACTAAACTGAAGTTCATTTAATAGTTTTAACAAGTATAATACATAACTCTAGTAAGAAAATTAAAGTCAGTTGATTGATAAAGCATATAACGGATAGATTACAGGAAGATTGATGTTTTAAATTAAATTTAAGTAAAGAAAAGGTTATATTAAATATATTATAACTTTGTGTATCGTATGAAATATATCATAACATGTAGAGTGTATTAAATGGTCTAGAACTATCCAGGGAGTTTTTTGGTATTCGTGGTCCCAAAATTAACTTAGCTCAATAACCAAATAATATCACGTAAAATTTCATTATAATCACATATCCATAATATATATTAGTAGAATTAAATAACTTAAGTACCTTAATAAAACTACTACAATAAGATAGACGAAATTTTTACTAAAACTTCATTATGACCTTTGTCGATTGATATCTATATATAAGAAAAATGGGGTTGCTTTGACGCACTATCACCTCAAAACTACTAAACTTGTCCGGATGGGACTACTAGCATTCGACGCGAAATTTATTTCTTGGATTCCATCGGTCCTTTCTCTTTTATCTTTTGCAATTTAATCTTATGTACATTTTTTCCGCTAATAAAAACAAAAAACTAATTTTTCTTCATTAATTGTTTTTTTTTTAGTTTAGGTATAAATTAAATGTTATCTGCACAAAACATAATAAACGCGGGCGGAGTCGCGGGAACTCAGCCAGTTTATTATACATTTAATAGTTATTTAATGATCAGGTTTTATAAGTCTCAATAAATACGTAATATATACGTAAATGTATGATAACTACGTTAAAAATTATTTAGAAAATCTTACGTTACATACAAACCTACACGACTGACGAAATTAGATTTTATTTTTATTGAGATATAGCCTGAAGCAGCTTTTATATTTGCGTAAATAATGTGGCGTAAAGCTTTCAATCGTACATATAAGTATGGAGGTATATTGGCAAATATCTTGAACAGGATTATTGTCGATTGATTTATTCTAAATCGAATCCGTATTATTGCCGTCATTTCGTTTTTTGTAGTTAAATACTAGACTAATTCAAATTATTGTAGATAATATATCTATATAATTAATAAAACAAAGCTCAGTTAATTAATTATTAAAGCGGCATATCTTTTCCCACGAAAATGACGAAAATATTTGCCCTTGTAAAATACCTCAACATTTTTCCTTTAAGTAGAAAGATATTATAAATATTTAAAGACCGTGAAACAGTAAGCCGGCTAAAGTATGAAACGTTCTTAGAAGTGTTCTCATTTTTACCTATCTACAAAACATTACCTTCAGCTGAATATCTATATAACATTTTACGTACTAATAATATTATTTGTAATATATCAATGATTAACACGAATACAACTATTATATAAAAAAAATTACTTAGGTCGAAACCTGTTTTTACTCTTAAAGCGAAAAAGCTTCTGAAAACAAACATGAAAATTCCATGCGGAGTGGCTGTAGGAGGTCCCATCTGGGACATAGGTTTATCGAAAGTGGATTATGTAATATATCTTAGGAGAAGGTTGTTTTTATTTAATCTATAACTTTTCGATATTAAGCTCCACACATCAATAAGTTAGTTTACGGTAGCCAAGCAAATGTGCGTCAAAGAGAATGATTTACGAGTTACACTGTTTCGGCAGGTCCGCCTTTGACAATGTGAAGAAAACGAAAGTGGCCATTAAGAAAATATCGCCGTTCGAGCATCAAACGTACTGCCAGAGAACTCTACGTGAAATCAAAATTCTAACTCGGTTTAAGCATGAAAATGTAAGTTTTTTATTTTATGTGTAATTCAGAAGTATTGCAGAAGAAAGTATGATAGATTACATAATTTCGATCGAAATAGATAGAGTGGAACAAGTGAAAGAGTTTGTGTATCACACGTTACGAGAGATGGAAAGCGTGACGATGATATTGAGCGAATAGTTTTGTTAGGGAGTAGAGTGAATGGGGCCCTGAGTAACTTCATCTACAAACAGAGTGGAACAAGTGAAAGAGTTTGTGTATCAAACGTTACGAGAGATGGAAAGTGTGACGATGATATTGAGCGAATAGTTTTGTTAGGGAATAGAGTGAATGGGGCTCTGAGTAACTTCATGTACAAACAGAAATGTACAAACAGAGTGGAACAAGTGAAAGAGTTTGTGTATCAAACGTTACGAGAGATGGAAAGTGTGAGGATGATATTGAGCGAATAGTTTTGTTAGTGAATAGAGTGAATGGGGCCCTGAGTAACTTCATGTACAAACAGAAATTAACTGAAAAGCCGCGTTTGGGTGTTCATAGAGGAGTGTTGGTCCCTACACTTAGGTATGGTAGTGTGCTGGGTTTGGCAAAAGACGCATGAAAGTAAGATTAACGCTGTGGAAATGAGTAGTCTGAAAAGTGTAGCTGGATTGAAGATGATTGACAAAGTAGGGAATAATATGATAAGAGAACGCTGTGGTGTGGTAAAAGTGACTTAGAAAAAGGAATGCTTAGTTGGTTCGGGCACATAGAAAGGGTGGACGACAGACGATCGACGAAACGAATTTACAAGGCGAGGGTGACTGGGCTCGTCAGTAAGGGTTGACCTAGGCGAACGTATCTCGACCAAATCGAACACGTCCTAAATAACAAATAAACAAATAACACAAAATTTATCCACAGTCATATAAATATATATATACACACATAAACATATCGACAAACATACATATACACATTAGTTTTTAAATTGTGATAAATTCATTTTTGACTCTTTATTTTATCTATCGGTTTAGTTTATGTCTATTTTTATACGAACTGTGAATTTTTAATGTAAATAAATAAAGGCCTGATGAAAAGTATACCATAATTGTTGAGAATGTATGAAAGCGCTCATGAAGAAGAGAAAGAGGTGTATCAGGATCGTAGCAAGTGGAAGGACGTCGTTTCTGCCTACCCCCACGGGAGAAAGGCGTGATATTATTTTTATGTATCTATGTAATATTTCATTTATAGAGGTACGCTTTGTTGGTTTCGTCACATGGAACGTATGAGTGCGGGAAAATGATAAAAATATGTACACACACATGGACAAATTTAGGGAAACAAAAAGCCTATTAATTCTGTAAAGTCCCTGTTGACGTATTGTCTATTTAAATTAATACATTCAATTTGAAAATACTGTAACTGTTAATATTTTATACAATTTTCGATCTAAATGTAAACGTTACATATATTACAAATATTATTTCTCATTTTTATCTCATTTTTGGGGACACTTAAAAATGAGTTAAAAACTTGTCAAGCATTTAATATAGCGAATGTGTGTACAAGTGGAAAACGGTTTTAAACAATACCACACTTAGCCATTCAAATCGAAAAAATATTGATCTCAGGAAAGAATGAAACACTGGAAATGGTGTGTATGAGTGAAGAACTTAATGATCTCACAAGGAAGCAAAAGTGATTTGAAAGGAAAAAACGTGTCTCCTCATTTCAACCCAGTAGGTTTGTGGCGTGTTAATAGATAGATTTGACATTTATGTTCGACAATAAATGTTATGTCAACGAGTGTTTTGTTTTCAGATAATCGACATAAGAGATATTTTAAGAGCTGATACTATTGATCAAATGAAAGATGTCTACATCGTTCAGTGCTTAATGGAAACGGACCTCTACAAGTTGTTAAAAACACAGGTAAGTTTTAAAATATCATTGTTGTACAATAAATAATCAATCCTGTCCTAAAATACTACAATCTTCTTCCTGTTTAACTGCGAAACTTATCTAAAATGTAATTCTGCTAATTAGAATCTTTATCAGTTTTGATATTGTACTTTCTAATTAACAACATAAACTTTACAAGTTTTAATTACTCCATTTAGTTATTTGAAGCCATTACCTCAGGCCAACTGTGTAAGTTTACCAATTTCACTGGCCGAGCTTTAGATGGAATAATTTATACAAATTTAACTGTCTTCCTTAAATGTAGAATCATTTGTATAAAGTTCTTAGTTATAACCTTTGGCGGTTATACCTACGGAATATGCATAGAGATTTATTTCTTTTACAAATCAACTACTAATTATTTACGTTTTTTTTACGACTCAAAGAAAATTTCTTAATACTTTTGGCTAAATAGACCAATAAAAGAGATCGATCTCTGGGATTCTGTGGGTTGTTAAGGTCTTCAAAATGTGCTCCTTGTTTCAGAAACTAAGCAACGATCACATTTGTTACTTTCTCTACCAAATACTTCGAGGGCTTAAGTACATACACTCGGCGAATGTGCTGCATAGAGACCTTAAGCCTTCTAACTTGTTACTGAATACCACCTGTGATTTGAAGGTATGTTAACTGGTCTACCGTTTTGTCTATCTGATTATGAATTTTATATATATAACAAATATAAACGCCTGGAGGGTGTGGTTCGTTCCAGTCGCTGATCAAATTGATTAGGTTAGCAGAATTTTTGCAATTGATATAAAGTAAATTAGATTTTGCTAACTTATACTATATATAGATTATATTATATTTACCCAAGCGGCGGTCAGCCGAGGTTAATTGTAGGAAATATAATGGATATATTAAACATATTTGAGAGCACATGTAAGTTTTTATGGACATTTTCTTCTGAGAAATAAAACATCATTAAAATAACTCATGTAAACAAAGAGACATCATGACCCCTAATGACGGTTTGAAATAAGAAACCAAGTTGTTATTCTGACGAAGTACGATACAACCACAGTTCGGCCGTGAGCCAGCTTGTCATGTCGAAATATAAAATATTACTGAATTTATATTTCTAGAAGTCGTATTATTATTATGCGTTTATTTAATCTCTGGGTTGCGAAAACTACTTTCGTGTTTACGTCAATGCAGATAAGGATGCGTTTTTGATCAGTATTCTTGGTATTCGATACGAGGTTGCACAATATTTTGCAGAGTTTTAATATGAAACTTATTTGAATTGAATTTAAGTTTACTAATAGATATTTTGAATTCTGTGCATTCTTTTATAGAAATTCTACGGACCTTCTATATTATGTGGTGGTAAGGATAGGCTAGGTGGTGGTAGAGTTTTCGTGCCCGACTATTGTGAAACGTATAGTGTGAAAAATCCGCCATAGTTACGTCCAGGGATAAAAATATGTTGATTCAGCAGTTAGTGGAGAAGTAACCAAAGAACACCTATGAAAAGCGTTAATTTATATTGATACGCATCGATGTGCCGTGCTCCAGGAACAGCAAATGTATAACCAGAGTTCCTCGAAGCATTTTCCGTGATAGTTGTAGGCCGGTATGACGATGACTATATTTAATTTAAGTACTTTATCGATTACTAATTCGGCAATTTACTAGCTTTTTTGGGAATACTTAAATTAAAACATGAAATTCATGAATAAAAATTAATACTTAAGTTTCAATTATAATTTATTATAATTATGTTCAGATTTGTGATTTCGGCTTGGCACGAGTTGCGGATCCAGATCACGATCACACAGGTTTCCTCACGGAGTACGTGGCTACTCGCTGGTATCGCGCACCAGAAATTATGCTCAATTCTAAGGTAACCTTGCATTATTTGTCATTTAACTAACACATTACTGATATCCAGAGGCTTAGTTGGAGTTGTGATCCACTCCGATTGTCCGTGTAACTCATAAATACACAATAGAAAAATCTTAACTATCAGTAATGTGACCTACAAAAATTCGCAATAATTTGGTAGATTGCACAAATGGCACTTGTAAAAATATTATATTTACATTAAAAATATTAAACGCCATGTACCATGAAAGTAATGCCAGTGATAGAGAAGTTAAGAAGTAAGCTTCTATAGTGGTATAGGCTTGTGATGCGCAGGGAGCAACGAGGATATTGTAACAAAGGTGTTGGATTTGAACGTGGACGGTTATAGGGAAGGGGAAGATCAAAGAAATAATACATGGATTGTATGAAATAAACTCAAATGACAATGGGGTAAAGGTTGGGAGATGATGATGAGATCAGACAAACAATTGTAACAACTAACAAAACCACTTTTGTAAATACATAAAAACAAAGTAAATGTAAGTAAATGCAAGTAAGTATACACTGCTAATAAAAATATTGTAACACGCATAAATAAATTATTCTTGTTTTTATTACTGCTACTGTGATAAGAATAATATTAATATTATATAATGTCAATGAATTCTAAATTGTAATCTACCTACTACCAATTAGTCTAGATGTCAATTAAACTGTTTTGTTCATTCGCAAACGTAGAAACTTGTCTTAGTTGATATAATAATAAAGGGATCTTAGTAATAAAGGTAGTAAAGTTCTATGATTAGCTCTTACTTATCGGCAAATAAGCGTTTAAAAACTGACACGCGACGACAATAAGTTACATTATGTGGAAACCTAAATGTGCTTGGAAGGTAGTGTCGCATAACGTCGTATTTACAAAATGACATATAAAAATCTTACCTTTAAAAAAAAAAAAAAAAACGACTGGAAACCCAAGCAACATGCGAAGGCGTCAAAGTGACTGAACCTCGACTAGAACTTCGTCTTTATTTTACAAAAGGACTTTTCCAAATATCTCTTGGTTATAATGAATATAAATTTACCGTTTTATTAGACTTGTTCATTAAATTAACGCTAAGATTTAGCTAGAATATTCTTTAACCCCTTGAGCACTAACCGGGCGTTTACGCCAGCTTTCCATTGTTTTCCTATTGTCACATTTTTATGGGTAATCGACATATTAATTTAACTTTGTGTTCAGATTTAAATAATGTATTTAATAAGGAGGATTCAAACGAGTTTTTGGAGAGGCATTTTGGTCTATTATGCTTCGGTTTATATTTGTTATTCATAACCCCATAATGATTTACTCTATATTGTTTTATTTCGTTCGAGTGAAGTACAAACCCCATAAGAATATGGAATTATGGATCGTGAATTCTGAAGGACCACAAAAGCTTTCTGAAAAGATGGCCACTTACTTCCACTCGAACATTCATGCGTTGATATAAGTTTAGGAAAAATTCAACCCACGTGACACTACCAGAACTCACAATTTGCAATTAACTAAAAAGGATTGAAACTTTTTTGTTATTGTTGTATTAAAATTCATGTTTATTTATTGTGAATGTTACGTTCTATGATCGTAATTGTTTTTTATGGAATTACTGAATAAAAAAAATACTTTTATCCTATTCCTATTCCTGTGAAGTATTAATTGGAACCTCTAGAAAAAAATAAAAAATAAAGTGGTCTCCTGAAAAAAAAAACATCACCTTTTTATTATGTATCGTTAGGTATGTGAAAAACTACTAAGAAATATCTGCACTGATTAACTTATTACTTGCTAATAAATAAAATTGAAGTGTCTGTTTGTAAAATGTCATATTAATATTTTTTTACTACATACATATGAATGTGTATGCGATAACAAAGATACAATTTTTAGAATTTTGGTCGTTTTTTTTGTAGATAGCTGAAGTTACTTCGGGTAACTTAGGGTACTTTTCGAAAATAATAAGGGTTTCACGTAAAAAAAAAAACTGATGAAATTGTGAATAAAATCCGATTCATCACACTGTATCACGGGTAGGTGTTTGACTTTGTCAGAAGTATCTTTGCTTTTTGTTATATATAGCAAAAAAATGTTGGAAAATAATTAAGGTTCCACGTAAAAAAATTAAAACACAGTGAAGAATATATGAAACGCAGGCGCAGCCGCGGACACACAGCTAGTTTTACTATAAAATCAAATAGTAGAAAAACTGCTAGGGTTTTTTTTTGTGACCCTAAAAGTTTGTATATGAACAGGATGTTCATAGCTTATGCCTCTACAGTTTACACTGAGTATTTTTACATTCAACATGAAAACGTTCTAATGGCAACTCTCCGCTTTTAAAAGTCGTAGAGAGAGTGAGAGTGAATTACAACATCTCATATAATACGCACAAGTATTCACATTGGGTCCCGAAGTTATTTATTTGCCGTAAAAGAATTCATTATCACGCTTAACGATTGTAATATCCGCATGTATACGCAGAGCGATATATATTAATGACACGTCGAAATGGAGTTACGAAGTTGCTTTAATTTTAAGATTTTTTGTCCTTAAAATTTTGCATCTTGGATATTTTGTTTACTCGGATATCGGTGTGTAATCATTTGATTGTAGGTAAATATGTATGACGCCATTTATAATTTGCTTGCTTCGTACTTACATTTCGAAAGGTTTTATTCTTTTATATCTCAGATGGGATGCAAATGCAGTAATTTATTGCAATAATTGATAAAATGTTTGTATTCTGATTGTTTGTTTATCTGTTTGTAATATCAAAGTAACAACCTTTTACTAAATACATATATGTATTTACGATACCTACAACAAATTTATAACGAAATTTTGTTTGTTTGTTCCGGCTAATTTCCCGAACGGCTGGACCGATTTGGACGGAACTTTCTTGGTAGAGATAGCTGAAGTTCTTCCGCATAATTTGGCTTCTTTTATTTTAAAAAATAATTGGAGTACCGTGTAAAATAATTTAAAACTCATAAAAACATTGAATAAAATTCGACTCAATACACAGTTTTACTGGCAATATTTTTACTTTAATTTTAGTATTAAAAATATTTTAGAAAAATTAAAACGCAGTGAGGAATATATAAAACGGGAGCGGAGCCGCGGGCACGCAGCTAGTTAATACTATAATATGTAAAGATTTTTTTGTTCATGTAAATCATATCATATCGTACCAGGCAATGCTTTATCTCTAATTTGTTTTTTGTGTTGTTCTTTATCATATTTTTCTAAGAAAATTTCCAAATAAATTTAGATACAAATAAAACTGTACTCGTACCGACCACAACACAGTTATTTCAATTCAATCATATTAGATTAGTTGACATGTTCTCCAGTGTTGTTGACGACATTTTTGGTATTATAGGCTTCTTGAGCGACAATAAAATACATTTCATTTCTTTTACTTATTTTAAGATGGAGCTTTATGTTATATATATATATATACGTTTCAATTGCCGCCTATTTTAGGATCACCTCCGTATTGTGTTCGCCGGAGAACATAAAAAAAAATCGTATCTTCCTTTAAGCTTCAGAAGATTTTAAGACCTCATTAAGGAAGATTCATTCAAATTTCAAATTATATTGTATTCTTAGCACTTAATTTTTGTACATATAATATTATACATTAGTCTCATAAATGTCATATTAAAGACTTTATAAATGATACTAGCAAAAGCAATAAAATGTCTACTGTATATGTGATGAGACTATAACGTATTGTGTTATAATATAAATTAATTCCAGTTTCGCTGTAAAAAATATGAAAAATAAGTTCATGTAATTCAAAAAAGATTTTTTTTTAAATCACTGCTATTTTTGCCTATTATATATGTAAGTGCTTTTGCCAACATATAGATTGATTACAGATTATCATTATTATAATTACTTTTTTTTAAGATATTTTGCTGACTATTATTTTATTTAGAACTTCTTATATTATTCTAATTAAAGTTGATCGTAAAATTATTGGAAAAAAAGTCGTACTCATACAAACATACTATAGAAATAGTGAACGTTTTTTTTTAAGTCGATTAATAACAAAAAAAGAACTCCTGTATATTGAACTTGCTTCTCAAACAAAAAGACAACGTAATAGCTGATGCAATAATAAACAACTATTTAATATAATTTTTCTTCTCCTGTAGGGTTATACCAAATCAATAGACATTTGGTCGGTCGGTTGCATTCTAGCGGAGATGCTGTCGAATCGACCAATATTCCCCGGCAAGCATTACCTCGACCAGCTGAATCATATTCTCGGTGTACTGGGTTCGCCTAGCCAGGATGATCTCGACTGCATTATTAATGAAAAGGTGAGTTGTATATATAAGTTTTTTAAATACGAGATCGGCAAAAGGATTATACAAAATCCGATACCGCTGATGCCAACGATGGTAGGCGGCTTGCCTGCCTACATCTACGAATGCCTAAGGCAGTGGTCGTCAAACTGCGGCCCACGGACCGCATGCGACCCTTTGCCGGTATTTGTATAGCAAACAATTATGTCATCACGAATCTATAATCCCAGGACACGATTTCATTAAAAGACACTTTATTTTAGCTCTGGTAAAAAACTAAACATTTTCACTTAGCCGAAATTAGATTTGAAATAAATAAATAGTGAATTCCGTTGTCAAAAATGGCTTCATAGCCTGTCATTGCTATATAAAATCTATGGAGTAATCTAAAAATATGTCAATTAATAGATGGTATCCACCAGAGATATAGCCGCTACCCAATTCATAAAAGTGCGGCCCGCAGTGGTTACTCACATTGGCCTATGTGGTCCTTGAACAGAAAAGTGTGACGACCACTGGCCTAAGGTGTTGATCAAGTATTACGCATCCTTCAGGTTTATTCTTTGCTCATCTTTGATAACGGAGACGAGAGTTCCGAATGATGATTCCGTACGCAATGTTTACCTATTTATGTGTTTTTTTCAAAATTATGCCAATGCTTACGTTATCATGGAGAGGATGGGGGGGGGGAGAGTTTTTTGCTCAATACTGTTGTTCCCTAGGAGGAGGACGGATTAGTCAAAAATGCCTAAATCATACACTCGCTGATCTTCGAAAGTGTTACTATAGCTAGGTTTTGACTATATGCATGCACCAATAAATGAAATTGAAGTGATTGTTAGTTATGTCAAAAAAATTTTTTCACTAAATAGATATGAATATATATACAATACCTGGGTATACCAAAGATATTTTTTTTTTTACAAGTTTTGTCTGTCTGTTCGTTCTGGGTAATCTCTGGAACCGCTGTACCAATTTTGACAAAACTTTTTTTGTTAGTTGGGCTAAAATTACTCTGCGTAATTTATGAGATATTTTTACTTAGTACTAAATAGTTTTACGAAAATAATTAGAGGTCCGTATAAAAAAAAACATATGTTTAAAAAAATCGTAAATTTTGCTCAGTGGTTCCCAATTCCACAAACGAACTAACCGAGGCTTAATGTCTCCTATACGTAAGAAGCATGATAAAGTAATATTCATAGGTCGTTAAATAAGTCCATGGTGTTTGGAATATTAATCCAGTGAGGGGTATCGATCCTATATTCGATACACAGTCCTTATCATATATTCATTCATACATCGCTAATATGAATTTAATTGGTAGCACTATTAGCTAACAATATAACCATCATTGAGAGAAACCCGTAATTATTTTTTTTATTGGCACAATGTCGGAAAAATGATACATAACTATGGATTCCGATATCACTAATATATGGTAATTAAGAGGATATGCTAGCGGCATTTATTCCATACAAACGTAATCCCCAGTTTCCTTCCTGGATAATAGCATTATGCTAAATATTTTATACCAATTAATATATACCACCAACGCTGTGTCCGTACGTTTTGATTTTTTCCGTAAATTAGTTAATGTAGGTAGAAACTAGGAACCTTTGAAAATAAAAACAATGCTCGATTTTTTCCTTCATTTACAGACGTTCGTCAAAAAAATTTGATGAATAAAATTTAAAAAGCCAAACGTAGAGGCATATATAACTGAACTATAACTGAAAGAAAATTAAAAATTGGTTCAGTTTTAGCGGAGGAAACAGGGTACTACAAAGTGATATTTTCGTCTATTTTGCATACGGTAAAATCAGCCCAAGCTGCAGTTAAACCTTTCGTATTTTATAACTCTTTCTTTAGGGCCCAACGCGATGGCAATAGTTTTCTGAAATAGCTACTTTTTAAATCTGTTGCCGACCGCATGTGCCCTTCATAGAGCTGCGGCTTCCTTCGAGAAATTGCTTTTACGCAGTAAAGAGCCGTTCAGAAATTGCTATTATTATCAATTTTTAATTTAAAAAATCATATATATCATTTGATACGTATAAAAATCTAAGCACAAAGTAAAGGGGTGTTAATATAAGATAAACATTTATATCAATATAGAAAATTCAAATGAGTCTAACTATCAAATGTCGGCTGAAATCATAATTGTTTGTCTTTATTGCCTCCGTTTATTTATTCTTATACATTGAAAGTTAAAAATAACTCATTTGTTTATATTTAAAATGTGAATTGTCAATAATTTATTGTTGGAACAATTATTAGCTCATATTCTCATGAAATTTGCCAACGTAAAAACAAAAGACAATTATTGTATTGCATTCAAGAGCACCTTGAGAATTATTTCTTCGAAATGGAGATTCTATATTTGCTGAAAATAAAGTTCATTACTTATTGTAAAATAAAAATCAATCCATTACCTTAACTTCCATTAATAATATACATAGATTTTTTTTAATAAGTAATGGAAATTCTCTCTTAATGGAGTATCTTTGAGTCCGGTTAATGGGAAAGTTTGTAAATATGCTTTTGTATCCAAGAGACTATTGTTACATTGTTTAACTTTTATTACAATAGCTTACACAGTGAATAAGTAAATGGGATACAGCCCACTCACAAATGACAATTTAATGGTCATCAAATATATATGATAGACTTTTGGCCTAATACTTTGAACCTATAATTTCTATTTCTATGTATGTTCTGTATAACAATTACGATTCTTATTTCATTGTTGAAAAAAGTATAAAAGAAAATAATACATTTACAGTAACACAGATATAATTATACTCTTTCCAGTGTGCGTGTTTTCCTAATTATTGTGCCCTTAAAAATGACTTGACCGATTTTGAACGTTTAAGTAAAATGTTCATTATTTTACTTGTCTTTAGCGCTGATAAATCAGCATAGGAAAAAAACCCATTATGTGAAATTATAAAATATCAGTATTGGGTAATACTGGTTCGTATAAAACACTTCAAACTGTGACTGATAGAGATCGGTAAGTGTATGTTAATTAATTTTACTCGACTGGCTTGTATTGAATTATGGGAAATTGTAAGTTATCGTCATGCATTGATTGAATGAATTCTTTATTGTACCAATAATTTGTACAGTGGCGAACTTAATGCCACTAGGCATTTTCTACCAAGTAATCAGCGAAAATGCAGAAATAATACATGAAAAAAGGTAGTGCTATTCGAAATGAAGAAGAAATAACGTTATAAATGGAAATATACATTACATACACAAACACACATATATATATAGTCTGAATATACATATTTAGCATAGATTTACGTTGCTAATTTGGCTCTATTAGTAGTTGTATTATATAATGTTTTGATTGTATTTGTTATAAAAAGACTATATATTTTCCTAACGTAGCTGGTGGATTTTGTCATGGTCTTCTTAGGTGGACATTACTATTTGGACAAATCATTCAATTATGTATAACTTTGCATTGATATGTGCGAACACTAGATATCGGACTGTAATTTTGGGTACATAGGTTTTTATAACACGCCTTGTCGTCAAAGAAGCACGACTAAACTAAGAATATTTTGTATCTGTTTGTTTTATACCTGTGTGATGAAACACAACCGCTTGTCTCTAGTACACTGTTTGTACTACGACTTTTGTTTGGTCAATTTAATAGATGCGATAAAAAAAATCCAGACATTTTTTAAATAGGTACAGCCTTGTTAAGATTCAAGAGCATTTAAGTTAGAAAGATATACAATTATAGTCCTCGGAGTGTGCTGCTGTATTTTTATATCAGTTTTATCGGCGGATATCCATGCGTTTATTAAGTTTTTTTCAAAAGATTTATTATAATAACGAATGCGATATATAATTGACGTGTTTCATTGATAGATGACTATATTCCTCTCCCTGACCAATCAAGTTAAAATATATAATTAACTGCTTTTGAATAAAACAGTTTTTCTTGTGGTTTCTTCTACAGTGGAAGCCTATATAAGTTCACCAAAAAAACCCTGAACAGCGTGTACTTCAATAAAACTTGTGATTTCATAGGCCCGTGGATACTTAGAATCGCTGCCGTTCAAGCCTCGTGTCCCATGGGCAGATCTGTTCCCTGGTGCAGATGCTCGGGCGCTTGATTTATTGCATCGCATGCTTACCTTCAACCCACACAAGCGTATCACCGTTGAGGAAGCTCTTGCGCATCCTTACCTCGAGCAGTATTATGATCCTAATGACGAGGTAAGTTTCACATAATACTTATTATCTAGCTCAAAGTTGCTCCAAGGTTAATGGAGAGGTCTATCCTTGAAATTTCACCGCGTGATCGAATCAGGAATGCGGAGGTCCGCAGAAGAACGAAAGTAACTGACATTGCCCAAAGAATTACTAAATTTAAGTGGCAGTGGGCAGGGCACATATACCGCAGAATCAATGCCGGATTGGGCCAACGGCCGAGAGACGCAGCGTGGGTAGGCCCCCGATAAGTTGAACCGACCACCTGGTGTACGTCGCGGGAACTCTCTGGATGCGGGTGGCGCAAGACCGGTCGTTGTGGAAATCTTTGAGGAAGACCCATGTCCAGCAGTAGACGTCTTTCGGTAGGATGGATTGAGGTCCAACGGTTATAGTTCCTGACTAAAAGTGTTATAGGTTACTCAGCATATTTATTACAACATATACAATACAGTTACGATAATATCTCTTATAAATATTTATCTATATTATAATATTATATAAAGAGTTTATATTGTTTGTTATGTATAAGCTCAAAAACTACTTTACCGATTAAAAAAAATCACCTATATAAAGCTAGAGCTTCCACCTATAGATTAGAATCTATCAGGGTAAAACATAGGTTATTTTTTTTAAATTAGGGATTTCTGCATACCCTGCAAAGTTGAGGCGTGTCTCTAGTAAATATATATATATATATATATATATATATATTGAACGGTATAGTCTGTGTTAATACAAGAAGTAACCCGGTGCTTACTAGTCAATAGATTGCGAAACAGAATAACAAAAAAATAAATAACAAATCACTTATACAGTAGACAACACACAATGCTATATTTGTGTATTTTTATTTAACTTTTCTTTCTATTTACCGTTTAGAGAGTCTGTATAGAAATACAAACAATACGTATTCAAGGTTCTTAGCATTCTCGATCGATATTATCTTCGTGCGGAAGAATTATTTTATTCATGAAGACTACAATTTCCCTCGTATAGAGGAGCGCCATTACATTTTTATAGGGAACTAGGTCAGGCAACATAAAGGCAAGTAATAAAGGACAAACGATTTCACAGCCTATTCATACGTATATGAGTATTCCTCCTATATGTTCAGTCGTAAATGGGACCATCACCACATTCTTATTAAGAACTAGCTGTCCACCCGCGGCTGGGCCCGCGTTTCATATATTCTTCTAGCGTTTTAAGTTTTTTATACGGTACCGTAATTATACTCCTAAAAATTTTTAGTACTAAGATAAAGTAAAAATATTTCTCATAACTGATAACGCTTGCCCGTAAAACTGTGCATTGAATCGGATTTTAGTTAATTTTTTAGTTTTTTTTTTTTTTGCGCGTAACCCTAATAATTTTTGAAAATTAAAGTACCCTAAGTTATCCGGAGTAACTTCAGCTATCCACCAAAAAAGTTCCGTCAAAATCGGTCCAGCCGTTCCTGAGATTACCCATTACAAACAGTCAGACAGACAGACACAAAAAATTTAAAAATTGTATTTTCGGTATAGTTATCGTATATACATTTATATCAATTTAGTAAAAAAAAAATTGACATTACAAACTGACACTCCAATATATTTATTAGTATAGATTCTCTTGTGCAATAGTATTGTTTTAATTGTGAATGGAGATAAAGAAAAAATCTTACGAGAATCGTATGTAATTGATTTTATATACGTATCCAATAGTTTTGATTATTTTTACTAACTTAGAATTTACTTTTACATGATACGAATTAGACTGGGTCAAAATAAAAATAATATATTAAACATAATTTGTTTATTGACTTATTTGTATACACCTTAATTGATGATGATCTGCATTGTTATCAGAATCAGAATCGCTGGACAAATGAATAAATTATTTATTAATTCATTGTCACATCACCATATTTCTTCCGGTCATTTGGTGTGACATGTTTATTAAGCACGTCAGCAATTCGGTCTCATGCTTGTGATAACGATAAAAAGGTCCGTTGATGTTCGCGTTTGAAATATTCACATAAATGATCCACAAACTCACGGAATTCACTTTTTGGCATTTTAGCAATAAAATACCAATACAACAAATACCAAATAATAATAACAAATTATACGAAATTAATGAGAACCACCATATTTAAGAAAATCCAGGTCTTTACGCTTAGTTTTACCAATATTAAGAAAATCAAGTGCATGTATTTTTCTTGGAAAGGAAAAAGTATTTCTTGATATAAGAAATAGCCACTTTTATTTTTACAAAATAACCGGACTGTAGCACGAAATTTGAAAATGGCAACTAGAGTTGTAATGGACTGGCGAACGTAGTTCAATAGCCGACACACCGTTTCACTACGTACTGTATGTAAACACAGACTATAAAGTAATACTGAAATAATATTTTATTCAATCGACTTCATCTGTCGAATTGTCGCGTCTCTAATATTTGTGCAACATAACGTAACCTTGTAATGACGTCGATTATATATATATATATATATATTTATGAATACCAATTATTTTGAATTTCTGTAGTTTACAACTCATTTTATATAGTATGTTGATTTATATATGAAGCATTATAGTTTAAAAACGATTAGCTTACCATATATTAAAGAATTTTCAGGTGGTAATATAAATCAATCGTCAGACGTTCCAGCATAGTTATGTCACCCTCTTTGCAAATGAATGTCATTGTAATCATGTTATATTTTACAAACTATAAACGTTTCGTGTTATTATTTTGTTTGTGTGACCATTACTTTTTTTAATATAAAAATACCGGGTAAAACTTTGCCTGGCTCTTTCAGAAGCGCGCTCGGCAGACCGCTCCAGCACGTAATTAAGACCTAACGACGTCTTATAAGCAAGTTTATAATTAAACGTGAATTGCACTTTTTGCTTTAAATCTCACAGTGCAAATTTTAATATCAGAAATAAAGATATGTTGCCCATCCGACGCGTTAGGTTTAGTAAGTCGAATAAAAAGTTTTATAGGTAATAATAGCATTTGTTTTATAATAAGATCCCAAAGAACATTACCGATTCACCTTACAATGAGTTCAAGCAAGTATTAATTTAAAAGGTTATTGCAGGCTGAATCATTACGTGAACGATAGTGATGTCTGGGTTTTACACCTGACTTTGTGCTTCTACTAACAATAGTGGTAACTTTGATTTGAATAGAATTTGAATATTTGTACTTAAAAATAATATGTATATATAATTGAATTTATATTTGAATTTATAAAAAAAAAGAAACCAGATCGAGTTTCTTGCCGGCTTCTCTCGACTGTGTTATTTTCCGAACCGGTGGTAGTCTTTTGACGTTTGTAAGCGCCTTAGGGTCTAAATTGAATAAATATTTATTGATTTTGAGTGAATTTGTTTCGTAACATTAAATTTTATAAAATGACTATTAACACATTGACATTAACTAGTCATAAAGTTTAACATGTCTTTTATGATGTTAATAAAAATGCGAACACTATTGAAAATATTAAACTAAACAATATCAAGAGAACTCACAAAATCTATTGGTGTATTGTCAACAAACGGCAGATCTGTAGATGGGCAGCTTTCCAATACCTATCTAGACAATGCCCACTGTAAATTGAATAATACTGTGGTAGAAATCAAACTTGAGCAATTCTCGTTTATAGAAATTGGAATTATAAGATCTGTGTTTATTTAAACTCGTTGCTCGTTTGTCAGTTAGGAGGATATTATTTAGGTAGAGGAAAATCAGTCTGTTATCTAAGCGAAATGTGGTTTATGGTTTTGAACAATAAATCGTCTCCATTGTATTGAAATTGTACTTGCGGTTACGTCACTCACATAGTAATTTACTCTTTATTACGTTAAGATTTATTCTTGTTGTTCGCAGACATTACTTCCATTATATATGTAGTAAGATGAATAGTTTATTTAAAATTCAGTTACAATAAGTACTGCATGCATTTTAATGATATTTTAAACATTTATAAAAGAAAAAAAACAACATTCAGAATTGCCTTCAACTAGTTCTCACGATTTCACGATTTATTCAATCTTTGTTATATTGTTAGTTGCTTTAATTGTTTACTTATCTTTTTTATAGAAGACTTGTCGTGAAGTTAATGAACATTTTTTTTAATATGCATAAACATTGCGTCTAATTTAAATTCAGCCCTTATTCATAACACCTCGAGCGGCTCTTGAAAGGGCAGACTGCGTAAATATTCATGGACAGGTTTTCTCAGAAAGAAAAATGAAGAAAAAACACTACTAATTCAGGTATATAGGGTGGTATTTAAATTTTAATTATTGTCGACAGCCGGTCGCCGAGGAGCCATTCCGTTTCGCCATGGAGCTGGATGACTTGCCAAAGGAGACGCTCAAGAAGTATATATTTGAAGAGACTTTACTTTACAAACAGCAGAACGAGGGCCCGTAGACGATGCGAAACGCCTATTAATTAAAGACCTACCTCGCCCTCAGCTCACGACCCTTTTGATCGAGGCGGGTAAAGAAACGTTTTGCGTGCAAGTTCGCATAATTCGAAATCATTCAATAACTTATAATCACTCTTCTCATTATGTTTTATCAATATTTGTCTAATCAAATCAATGCCTCACGTTTCCGTGAAGGATATTAATTAATATGAGCAAATTTATTTGTATTAAAAGTACTCGGTTTGAGTATAAAATAAAAATGAAAATTAATGTAATAATTAAAATTTAATTATAAACATCTCTAGCACGCAAAATTGAATAGGTCTCTGAATCAAATTAACGTCGATGGGTTTTTTCGAATTGTCACTACTTGTTAAGTACATGTTAGTCGGTTAACCAAAGCTAATTAGTTAACCATCATGTTGTATTCATGTTAAGTATTGTCGGAGATCCAGCTCCGGAGTTTTGTTTTGATTTTAGAATTTTTTTAAATTAAGATTTTCTTGTCGAGTTTTAAATTACTTTTAGGTAGGTAAAAATTACCTTGAGGTAAGGTTAAGCTAAGGGAGAATATAGTTAGTTTTATTTTTATTCGGACATCAACGCTTACCAACATGCGGTCTGCGTTTCATGTATTAAGGTAAATTTGTCAATAACTTCCACGACAAAAAAACTATAGTGACGTCACGCCTCACCGCATGCATATAAACAGCAATTGTTTATTAAAGAGAGGAAAATAAAGCGATTTTATTTCAAACTGCTTAAATAATCATTGTGAATAATAAATTTGTGTGAAATAATAAAAAAAGTTGGTCGTCACGTTCGTAGATGTAGTGAAACATAACACGTCACGTTCGACCGACATGCATCCGGGAAAATGTATTTTCTTCTCCAGAAGAAAATTGGAGAACGCTAGAAGATGTAATAATTAATAAATAATTAGTTTCTTGAAAATTTTGCATTAGTTTTCTATTTCAGGATTACGTTTATCAAACTTATACGACTGGAATATGAATAATAATTATGGTATTATTCTAAATTAAAAAAAAAGATTATATTGTATTAAAATTCGTAGAAAATATATTATAGCGGGTCATAATATAGATAGGTTTTTTCCGAAATTTATAAACGTTAAACTAGACGTAATACCAGTTTTCTCGTATGAAATAATGTTCTAAGTGTTCGTTGATGTTTTTGAAAAAAAAAAAACGGTATAAATTACGAGACGAATTACTAGTCTCAAATATTCTATCCGATTTGGATCTCGTATCGAAGGAGTGTGTTCAAATAGGAAATGTAAACAGCAGAACTGCAGAAGGATAGAATGAATACCCAATAAACGTTTTGCATATTTATTCGTCGTATATTTATTACGGCAACACAGATGATGACAATGGGAACATAGGAAAAGGGAGACATAGTGTATTGTATCGCACGTAAAATCGTAGCGGTGTTTTAAAACGTTGTTATAGTGCTGTCGGGCTCTGTAACTGAAAAGAATGAGGCATTTTTGTAAATCATTCACTAAACAATGAATGCTTAATGGTCGCTGTTGATGTAAATATTTTTTACATTTCGATTTAAATAACGTATTTCGAATTGTCACCGAACGAATAATTCAAAGCACTCTTATTAATAACCTAATAATTGTGATGTATAAATTGGCTATAATATTAATATCCATCTGTGTACTGTTTTACGAAGCGCTCGTTCCCGTTGGAAAACTTGAAGGTGACATTTTAAAATTAATTGTTTTACATAATTATTATGAGATTATTCGTCTTCCTTCTAATCACATATTTAGCGCACAATACATTATTGTTATTAGAATAGTTAATAATAATAATAATAATATTTCATATCAAATATTTGGCGTTTATAATATAGATTTAAATAAAAAGTGTTTTTTAATTCGTTCGCATGCTGTCAAGTTTTTCAATGGGCTTAAATCCCTTCCAATCATTTATTTTAGACAGTTAAAGTTAAGTGTGATGTCCTAGTCCAGTTAGTGATGCCCTAATTCGATTTCCTATAACAATTGTTTTATTTATGAAGAAGTTTTAATCGATTCAACACATTCATAAACATGCTCAGGCGTTCAAATTACTAATATTTTTATATATATTAAAAAGTATACTATGGTAAATGTATTTATTATTGGCTAACATCAATCAAGCAGGTCATAGAGAACATTAATAATTATACACATAATAAGTAAATTAACATTTCATATCCATTTCATTAATAAAAAATATTTACATAATCTGTGGGCTCGATAAATATAGTAGCAAAAAAGCATGTCCCTTCACTATTGGAAAAAAACAGCGTCCATGAACTGTGCATTTTTTTGTCCATGGTTGCCTGTTAATAATTATAAAACTTTATAAACTACTATAACTCGGGGAAAATCAAAGTCTGTAGGGCTTACTTAATTTATTTACTGAGAGATTTCACATACGTAATAATAAACAAAATAATATTACGTACATTGTTCGGCCTGAGCTTTCGCTGAAGGAAAACATCGTGAGGAAACCATAGCATGGTGTTAGAGCATTTTCTAATGATGCCCGCCTGGGTAGCTACCACCATCAAGGTTTGAAAACCTGTCGCCAAATACCAATAGGTGTATTACGGCAGCATCACTTGAGAACCAGTACCTCTAGGCTTAGTGTGTTTACCATCCTGGACCGCATCGTCACTTAACATCAGGTGAGTCATAGCACCTATTCCGTGTAAAAAAAATGTAGATACTGGTTAGCGTCTCCCCGAGGGGTCGGGGATCGCTATCAGAATGCAATACTGCATTTATTGTGTACCTACAACATAGGTGTTTATGTCAAAAATAAAATAAATGGTTGGAAGGGGTAAAGTTTGGTTTTTTTTTAAATGTGAGAGCTAGTTACGCGTGCTAAAAACCTGTTGTTACTCATACGGGATGTGTCTACCCGATTATTGTTAGGGCATTTTAGACCCACATACGCGATAATCGCAACTGGGGTTTTTTGATACATCTATCTCTGTAATTGAATACAGTTGTTTGTTAAAAAAAGTATTTTTAGGAAGCAGTTTTAGAAGATAGAGGTTCGCGTTTCAATTAAAAATTTGCTAATTATCGTATTAATAATATGTATTGTTTTTTGCGTAATTCGATTATGTCTTGAGTGAGACTCGTGGAGTATTTCTTAAAGTATCTACTTATTATCTGAAAGAATTATATTCATGCGCATCATTTAAGATAGTATTCTAAGGCTGCAGTTAGACTTAGGCTTCAAATGTGTAATTGTTACATTTACTTAGTATATAAAGTGAATATTTGTATCTATACAAATAAATAAAATCGAAGTGTCTGTTCGTAACATCAAAATTACAATATTTTACTAAATACCGTATGTATTGTAAATTTTGTAATACGCCGTAAATAAGGTAATAAATGTTGTTTCTTTCAGTCTGGTTTCTTTAAAAGAATGTATACCAAAACACAAAGTTTTTTATTTGTATGTAAATTTCCGGGTTCCGTTTAAAAAAATCATGAAATTGTGGATTGCGGAATAAAAATATGGTACACGCGTAGAACAACCACGGGAACAATCGTTTTAGAGTTCTCAGAAACATTTTTTTTTAATGTTAGATATTGTCAGTCAATTACATTTTTACAAATAATCTAAATACAAAGAAGATAAAGGAATACAAGTTTACATGTAATTTACACTTGACAAAAATAACCGCCTCCTGAGCGTGTCTAACTGCAGTTTTATAATATAATATTATAATATATATGAATTATTGAAATTATTATATTAAATTTTAAATTATTATATATTAACGTCGAATACCGTTTCTTTAGATTGCAGATAAATAATAATAAAAAAATATCTGCTCAATTTGTTTCTTATAATAAGTAATACAATATTCATTGCTAAAGTGTAATTTCAACTTTATAATTATAGAACAATTAAATAAACTACTTAATAAAAAGACAAAAATAATTTATTGTGACTTGTTTTTTTGTTGATTTTTTTTTTCTAATTGGAATCCATTTCTTTTTGCCTTTAAAATATTGTTATCACGAATCCTGGGAAAGGATTCATAGAGAACAAAAGCGGCTTAATCTTGAATTAAAAATCTATTAATCAATATTGTTATTAGATGATTCCTTTTTAAAGTCAGTAATTACCGCAGTTTCATCCAAAGTTTAAGTAAAATTACATATTAAAATGTTGATTGACGACCATCGAACAAAATATACAGGCTGATGGGAAAACTTAACGCATCAGAGATATTAATTACATCGGTTATATTTTTCGGCTGACATTTTAAACAGTGGTTGAAATTTCGGGCCTAAATAATTATAAACGATAGATTTTTTTCTTAACTCGCTATATAGTTTGTCTATTTATGGTAAAATTTAAATCGAGTATACTATTATTAATATTAATAAAACATCTTTTTCTGTATTACACCCAAGTACTCTTATATTGTTAAAAATATGAGTGTTGCCATATTTTCTTAAGTCATAATGTACAAATTGGATATTGTAAGATCATTTGTTATCTGTCAACAGTTGAATATTACCAAAATAAATCTATTCAAAAATATAATTTTACTTTGTTTTCATTTATTCCAATATAATTAAGTGAATTTTGAAGCGATGATAGCGCAGTGGGTTGTGGGACCGGATTCAATGTCAATGGACGCGGGTGCGAGAACACTTATTGAACTCTAAAATTAGCCTGAATTTTGGCAAAGGAAAACATTGTAAGGAAACCATTGCATGGTGGTAGAGCATTTGTAATAATGGCCGCCTGGATAGCTGCCACCCTCAAGTTTGAAAACCTGCCGCTAAATACCAATAGGTGTGTTCCGGCAGCATCACTTGAGAACCAGTACCTCTAGGCTTAGTGTGTTTACCATCCTGGACCACATGGTCACTTAACATCAGGTGATATTTTGGTCAAAGCACTGAGCCTATACCGTGCAAAAAAAAATCGAAGGCCTCCTTACCCGCTCGATGATAGTAGAGAATCTGTTATCATTTTATCTAATCTGGCAATGGAAGATGGCACTAACTGGTGTAAATAATATGTATGTCCATGATGGTATAATAAAGGGTTCCATTATATCCATATCCACAAATAATTTTCGTTCAATTCCATTATAAAGTGTTGTCCAAAAAGATTTGCTTTTTACTTATACTGTGTTATCCTTACACAAGATACGTTCGCTCCTTCAGCAATTGTGAATTATTTTAAGTGAAGAGCTCGGAGTAAATGTAAGTGCAAATATTTGCATTTTAAAAAGTAAGAATACGCTTTTTTAATAAACTAGATGAACGTTTTCCCGATCTATCGCTACTGGGATTACTCGACTTTATTATCACCTTGTTTGTATCTATATAATTAGATACGAATTAGGAGATAACTTATCCCGGAAGCGATATATAGGCAAAACGTATATCTAGTTAATTTAAAAAAATATATCTGGTTTTTTTTTCACTGTACAATACAAACTTATGCCGTTCAATTTTCAACGTAAGCGTCAATGGATTGGAGGGTGCAGAGGGTTTACTCTTTGCTAATTCTTGATGACACGGTTAGGGGATGTTTGAAAAATGATTACGTTGGCAATATTAACCTATTAAATTTTGTTTTTTTTTTTATTCAACATCACACCAATGTTTACGTAATTCAAAATGGTAAACACCCTAAATCTATTGCCTGACTCTCAAATGTTGTTGCATGAATATACCTAATACCTGTAGATATTTGACAATAGTTTTTTAAACTTTAAGATATTCAAGTGAACATTATATAAAATGCTCTATCACGATGTTTTCAACACCACGTCCATTGAAGCGATGTCCGAATCCAAAAAAAACTTCGAACATCGCTTCAAAAAAATGTAATAGTAGCTATTAAAAGGCTAACATTACATCTACTTCTATTTTGCCCACGCTTCACTAGGTTAATTCCCAATTGGAATTCGGACGAACCCTATTCGAGTATAATATGCGGATGAGGCTACATTATCGATTTAATTATTTATTTGATTGATATACGATCAACTTTATATATACAAAAGTTATATACTTATTCGTAGGAACTACTAGATGTTTAGTCACTACTTAAAAATTGCCTACTAAGTGGCGTAGCTTGCCGTTGATCGGCCCTGTATCAAAATTTGTTTGGGCAGGCTTTTTTTCGACTGTGGCGAAGCCCAAGTGGAGTGTAAATATTCTGGATTTTTTTTATTACATACTTCGGGACCATTGATACGACGCGACTTTAGCTACGCCCCTATACCTGCTATTTGAAACATAATTTTAGGAACCTCCATCTTTTTTCTCTGTATCATACTTATGAACTCTGGAGGTACATTATATCCAATACAATTCGAACACAATGGCGACTGATGGTGACAGATTCCAACGGTGCCCAGGGGAGAGGGGGACAAGCCGGAGGCAGTTTCAGGGGGTGAAAACATTGAAAATACGTGTTGTTTGTTGATAAATTATAGCACGAACAAGTAAAATTTCATAAATGATTAACATTTGGGTTTTATCTATATCTGGTTTTATATATTTTTATTAATGTTAATTAAAGTTAATCTGCATAGAAATAAGACATACTCTTTGTTACTTTATTTACATATTTGGGCATTTAGTGGAAAATATCTTAGATGTGACAACGCAAAACCTTAGGAATCTGCCATCTTACTTAACATTCCTTTCCATCAGAAATAAATAATAAAACTCTGGCAAATGCTTCCTGTGACGCCAAGAAAAGAAAAAAACTTTCTATAGAAAATTTCATCTCGTTGACAACTAATGTCACATTCCATTAGTAACGCGAATCTATTAGTATTTCCGCTACCGAGAATTTCTCAGCGCCGCTAAAAAAGTTTTCACTTCAATATAATTTGATTAAAAATAAACTTGTTCCACGCAGCACATAGCATACGGAAGCCTGGTTGAAAATTTAGATGTACTTAAACTATTAATTTGCCAACCATTATATATTTGTGAGTTTTTTTTTAGTAATTTACCTCAAACGCTGAAGAGAGGGACGTCACAATCAAGTTTCTGCCCCGGTTCGAAACAATCGTGGATCCTCTACTGCCTATGTCTCTTCTCAGTAAGTTAAAGATAAGAGTTCGCGAACTTTTTTGTTTTTGTCAATCCTACTGCCAGCTGCATCTGTTCATTAATATCGTATATTAATTTTAAATAATAACACGAGTTAGTCTCGATATTATTTAGTATAATATCTCAATAGATACATAAGATCAATATTCATAAATGAATACCTATTACTAAATAGATTACATTAATTTTCGATCGAAAGCTGTAATTCTATATCTGTATCTACCTATTAAGAATTCAGAGAACTTTTCCGATCATATAATTTACCGAAGCCCTGCGAAAATGAGGCAGAGGTACACGGATCCGATTTTATGGATCTGTCTATATAAAACATTACTAGTTAGAACTTTTTTCTGGAAAGTAGTTTGGATAATTTCAATCAGCATCAATCTTAAATTTTAGTTAATTACAATAGGTTAAATTTGCAATAGAAAAATTTCATTAATAAATCTCAGTATCAGAACAAGTTATTAGAACCGTTAAAATATACAAAAAAAAATGCCAATAAAAAGGACACAGATGATCAACCATAGTGCTTATGGGTACTAATTTAAGGCTTATATGTGTTTAACATTTTAAATATAATAAAATATTTGCGACCATGTAGCGATCTTAACAACCTTAGATTGTAATCTTTATTAGTCTTTCAGGAGTTTAGGCTTATTTTTTACTACTTTTCCAAGCATAACAGCAAACGGCTAAATGATAAATAATAAACTTTCAAAAAGAAAAGAAAATCTTTTTATTACAGTATTCAACCGTACAAATATGAACGATAACTGTATTCTATTTATATAAAATAATGTCTCCCATGTTTTGCAGTGTTACTAGAAAATGGCGTATAACTCAACATAAGCTGACTATTACCATTGCGGACGACCCCAGCGCTGATTTTAAGTTGCGTTCAAAAGGGCTTAAGTAGACTACCTACTAAAATATTAACTCTACTATGTTTGATGTAAATGTTTTGCTTCTCCTTTGTTATATACTTAGATAATTTTGTGTTACGGTAATGTCAACAAATTTGTCTCATAAGTTTGTTTACAAAAATTTGGCACTTATACGAATGTTTCCATCGGCCCCTGTTGAAATCTAACATGTTCAAATAAATTATTGCAACATTAATTACATCTGAAAATGAAAGTAAAAATATAATTTAAAATTTTACCAACGAACACGTTCTTTTGTTATTCGTCGCATCTCAAAGTATCAGTTGGTGATGTAATTATATTTACGTAGAAAAGTTTGTACATATTAAATAATGATGTAATTTTAAATGTACATGGGTCTAAATTTGAGATAAAAATTTCTAAGAACTTAATCACTTTTTATATCTTAGTAATAGGGCCGAAAGATATTGTTTTCTATTTTTATTTCATTAATCAATCTCCTATTCGTTGATTAATCAATGTCTCTATTTCCTGGTAACGGATTGCAGCTTACCTACCTTGTTAGATTGCTTCTTTCTCATCAATAACTGTCCTTACAGATATCAGGGTTGCCGAAGAAAAATTACAAATATACATACTTGTTTCTATCTATATTAATAAATAAAAATGTTAATAATATAAATAATAAATAAAACTGTTTCATGAATGTGTAGACGAAACCTATACCAAAAATACAATTTTCAATTATTTTGTCTGTTTTTTTGTTCCGGGTAACGTCCGCAAAGGCTGGACGGATTTTGACGGGACTTTTTTTATAGATAGCTTAAGTTTCTTCCCGTAACTAAGGGTACTTTTAATTTTCGAAAATAATTAGGGTTCGGTTATAATAAGACTATATGAAACGTAGGTGTAGCCGCGTGCACACAGCAAGTATATATTATACATTCGTATAAGCTACACCGACTTTATCTAGTTTGATAAAAGTATGGTCCTTTTTTGCTCTGCTCTTTGCACCTGATAATAAATGACGATGTGGTCCAGGGTGGTAAAAACACTAAGCCTGAACAGAACAGCACCACGTATGAATAATCTTTAGAAATACATATATAATTTGCTTACATAATCACCATTCATAATCATCGTCCAATTATAGATAGAATTAAATAATATCATGTTCCGCACTCTATTTATACCTATTGATATTATAATTGACATTCAATTCACTACTTCCATAAAACCATACTGACTCCTTTTAATACAACGCCTAAAAATCCTATATAATTGTGTGAAAATTGAATGTCAAAGTATTGTTTTTTCATTTACTATGTCTTAGATATTACTTATTTACATTTATATACTATAGATAAATTTTATATCATGTCATTTTGTTCAATTTAAATCAATTAAATACAAACTCTTCTTTCATACTAAAGACTTTTGATAGAGTAGATCGATTTTAATGAAATAAAGTTTTGATCATACTATATAATAGATAATTATCTTTTTGAATTTTTAAATATAGTTAATCCTTTCTAATTGATACCTGCACAAGCAAACAGACAGACATTTCTAAAAATGATAGAAATGTGATTAATTACCCATTTTTAGTCCCTTGCTATTAATAATTCTTTTCACAAAAATCGAAAATGTCACGTGACGTTTATAATTTTATTATTAGTATAGAAAAGAAAAAATGCAATGCAAGCCGCGAACATAATTTGTGTCGTTTATGGGGCTAATGTAATGTCAGTAAGAGTAGCACAAAGTTGGTTTGATCGTTTTTAATCCGGGAAATTTGATGTTACAGATACACCTCGCCTTGGTAGCCCTATTACGCTAAATAAATAAAAATATAGTGGACACCATTTATGAAAAAGTGGAGTAAGATCAGAATTATATAGAACTCTAGAATTAGATGGAGTTGACCACAAAGTTTTGACCCATTTAAAAAAACCTAGGCACACGAAAAAAAAGCTCGATATTTGGGTACTACACGAGCTCACTGAAATAAACCTAATGAACCGTGTACTCTTTTGTGATTCTTTATTGAAACGTAATGAAACCGAATCGTTTTTTGAAGAGATTGATAACTGGTGATTGATGAAAAGTGAATCACGTACGACAAGAACGTGCGAAAAAGGTCGTGGTCAAAGATCGGTCAGGCTTCACTGACTGGCAAAACCTTTTTTTTTTTACGCGGGAAATGTATTTTCGCATTCCCCTATCAGGTCTCATATGGGAGTACAATCCTCCCGCATTAGAGCTGGTAGGGGGTATGTGGGACTCGCCCGGCGTGAAGTGCCGGCAATACTCACTAAAACCCCACGGTGCCGTCTGCTGCCATTTACGTGACCATACGGGAGATTATTAATGACGCTCCGCGTGCCCCGACAGTCGGCCCGGCCAAATGGCCAGGCACTAACCCCCCACTCTCTATCAGTGACAGATCGCTTCCTCTATTCCAATTGTACTACAGTAGGAGCCGGAGGGGAGAAGGGAATCGATGACTCATGTAGGTGGAAGAGTACGAACGACTTCTTTCCAGGCTTGCAAAACCTAGGTTAACTTGCAATGAGGTGATGCTGTGTTCTTAGTTGGATTGGAAGGGTATTGTAGCTTTCACACCGCCGGGCAGAACCATTGAATCGGATCTCTACTGCTAACAACTAATGAGATTAAAGCAATAAGTTGAGAGGAAGCGGCCGGAATTTATCAATAGAAAGGGTGTATTTCATCAGGATAACTCTAGACCACACGCATCTTTAAACACTCAGCAAAAATTAAGAGAGTTTGATTAATACATCCGCCAAATAGCCCAGATCTTGCGACTTCAGATTTACACCTGATTCGGTCTATTCAAAATTATTTAGGCCGTGTCAGGTTAACAATAATAGAGGACTGGCAAAATAATTTGTCGCGTTTTTTTTTTTTTATCAGAAGTCCCAAAATTTATACAGCAGCGGGATCATGGCTACAAACCTACATGATACCTGAAAGCCATCGAACAAAAAGGCACAAATATACTGTAATTAAATGTAAATAAACGTTGAAAAAAAAAACCCCTTGAGTTTTCATATAAAATGTGAAGAAACTTGTTCCCAACCTAATATTTATTGAGGTGTAAAGAGGCCGAAAATATATATTTACGAGTATTATGAATGAAAAATATTTAATGAAATTTTAAACCTCATATTTTATTAATATGAGTTATTATAAAGTAATTTACAATTTCAAAGGTGTTTTTGAGATTAACAATATTGTAATTTATTTTCTTTAGATAAACTTAAATATTTTTTCGTGAAATATTTGAATAAATTTCTTTAATCTAAGTAGTCTTGGAGTCAATGCTTTTACTACGTCAGTGTTCTGGATTTAATATTCTCAAATAAGAAAAGTTGTCTGACCCGACTGAAAGTACATAGGAGTATAAGTTCATATGAAGTATAGCTACTATCTTCGGACGGGAGCACCTGAATACCACCAGCTATTTGACTCGACTCACAGACGACTTGTACCTGTATAGAACCTAATTGGAAGGAGTTGTGTTCTGAACAATTGTTCCAACCCCTACTTTCTACCATCGCAGAACTTGCCTTTCAAAATCAAAATCAAATCAAAATTCATTTATTCAATTTAGGCCCTAAGAAGGCGCTTATGAACGTCTAAAACACTACCACCGGTTCGGAAAACAACCCAGTCGAGAAGAGCCGGCAAGAAACTCGATCTGGTTCCTTCTTTTTTTTTTCATAAATATAATATATATAATTTTTTATGTCATATAAAAAACTATACAAATCGTAGTTTTTAGTGGAAGCACAGAGATGTGGGTTATTTCCAGACATCACTATCGTTCACGTAATGATCCACCCTGTAATAACCTTTTGAGATTAAAACTTGCTTGACATAATACTTGAACTTATTGTCAGGTAAATCGGTAATTTTACTTGGGATCTTATTGTAAAACCGAATACTATTACCTATAAAGCTTTTATTACACTTACTTAACCTAAAGCGTGGGACGGCCAACTTGTCTTTACTTCTAGTATTAAAATTATGACGATCATTCACTAGATCTAGCTTGTCTAAATTTTTACGAATATGCATTAAGTTATCGAAGATGTATTGGAAGGGCAAAGTTAAGATATCATATTCTTGAAACTTGTTCTTTAGAGATTCGCGAGGTCCCATATTATATATTGCTCGAACAGCTCTCTTTTGTAACGTAAAAATGGTGTCTACCTCTGCTGCTGTACCCCACAGCAAAATACCGTAAGACATTAAGCTGTGAAAGTAAGCAAAGTAGACTAACCTAGCAGTAGCAATATCCGTCAACTGGCGAATTTTCCGAACCGCAAAAGCAGCGGAACTAAGCCTTCCTGCCAAAGTTTTAATATGCGGACCCCATTGTAACTTATTATCAAGTGTGATACCTAAAAACAGAGTTTTGTCAACTAAGCCTACTAAATTCCCTTCTATCTCTAACTTACAATCAATATGTTGCACATTGGGCAACATAAATTTTATGCATTTCGTTTTCTTAGTGTTAAGAAGTAAATTATTTAAGGCAAACCATTTGGAAATGTTTGCTAGTGTATTATTTAAGTGCCTAATCTCTGAATTTTTTCTTTTTACTTTAAATATAAGTGAAGTATCGTCTGCAAATAGAACCATATCAGCTGAGTTATTAACCATTAGCGGTAAGTCATTAATATAAACCAGGAATAAAAAACGGTCCCAAAATCGACCCCTGCGGCACACCGATTCTAACTAATGACCCAGTGGAGGTAACCCCATTAACATTTACTTTCTGACATCGGTTTGTTAAGTAAGAGGCCAGGAAGGAGACAGAGGTTTCAGAAACACCATAATGTTTTAGTTTCAGTATAAGTGTACTGTGATCAACGCAGTCAAAGGCCTTTGAGAGATCGCAGAATACACCTATTGCATCCTGCCAAATCTCCCAAGCTCCCAATATGTGACTTATTAACGTTGCACCAGCGTCAGTGGTAGATTTGGATTTCGTGAAACCAAACTGCCGATCATCTAAAATCTTTTCTGCTCTAAAGTATTCAACTAACTGATTAAGCATAATCTTTTCGAAAATCTTACTAATCGATGGAAGTACTGAAATTGGTCTATAATTTTCAAGACTACTTCTGCAACCTGATTTAAATAAGGGTACCACTTTACTTATTTTCATTAAATTAGGAAAAGTGCTTGTTGCTATGCATCCGTTAAATATGTTAGCCAAATATGGTGAAATATTAACAATCATGGTTTGAAGAACCATTACCGACATTCCCCATATGTCTTGTGTATGTTTTAAATTTAATTGCTTGAAGGCTTTTAATATGTCACCTGCAGTAATAGATGTAAAGTAGAATTTTGAATTTATAGGAGCACTTAAGTTATTAAGGAGCAATGCGGCACCTTGGGGTGATGAAGTTATATGTTTTGTAACTTCAAGAGGTATGTTAGTGAAGTAGTCCTGAAAAACAGTTGCTACCTCTGAACTGTTTGAAATATGTACTCCGTCAACGTTCAGATTAAGTGTATTATTATTTATTTTACTATTTCCTGTTTCTTTATTTATGATGTGCCAGACGGTTTTGACCTTATTTTTAGACACGAGAACTTTATTTCCCAAAAATTTTGCTTTAGCTTCTATACATACACGTTTAAAAGTTTTTGAATACTCCCTGACATAAGCATGAAATGATGAATTAGTAGTTAGTGATTTTCTGTGATATAGTTCATATAAACACTCTCTACTTTTTCTTATTCCTTTAGTTGCCCAATCACTGAATGCAATTTTTTTCCTGTCAATAACAACCTTTATTGGGCATTGTTTATTAAATTCATTACTTATAATCTTAAACAAGTTTTCGTAGTCGTTATTGGGATCTCGATTGTTAAAATTCTTAGTAGACAATTGCTGGCGAATATTATTATTTAAACTATCTAATCTACTTTTGGATATAAGTCTAGTCGTTTTCATACATTCATCATTAGGTTTATGACAGCTAATTTTAACGAGCTGACCTTTGTGATCAGACCGTATTCCAGATATTATACCACCGCCAATGGTTTTAAAATTTGTAAAAATATTGTCTATACAAGATGCAGTGTGAGCCGTAGTTCTTTGGTCTTCATATGTTGAAACTTAAATGTTCACAGGTAGTGTGGTTCCAGAAGACTGAACTGTCCTGTGAAAATCCTCCTGTGAACTGTCTGGATGTGGATTGTGTTCTCTGTTGCGTTTTTTCCAGATGCCCACTGGTATCGTAAGCGTGTATAGCCAACGCTGGCTAGGCTTTATGGTAAAAAAATTATATCATTGTTAAAAAAGTTCTATTCGTTTATGAAAAAGGTTATTCATTTCTCAGTTTAATGATATAAATTTATACCTTATCTTATTACACTACAAAGCGTTGGAAAATAAAAGAAAACCATTTCCTTGAGGTAAACTATGACCACAGTTAATCTAATCTAGAGAAAAACGTTCACTTTATATACTTTTAAGATAACATTTTTATAACGACAAAATCTCTCGTGCACGCTCTCGCTGCAACTAAAGGATTAAGGAAAAATAACTCTTCTTTCAAGTAACATTGTGTACAATTTTAAAATAATAAGTTAAAGTTTGCGGAGCATTTCATCTTAAAACTTTACCCATTACGGAGCGCTTAAATGTCGTCTGAATTTAAATGGATATTTTGATGATTTAATTGCGATAACAAAACAACGCCTGAACCAGATCTGATGGTTTGTAGTTACGGAAACAAAACTTAAATATTTTAACTGCTTTTCCCAACAGAAAGAATGTTCCCCAAGTAAAAGACAGTTGTCGTAAATTCAAATACTCAGTTGAAAGGTTGTTGACCGCTAAGCTAAGCTTTTCAATTTAATCGAAAATAATCATCGATGTAATAGATATACGTTTTGTATAGAATATGTTCTCGACTTTAATTTTAATAAATATAATGGTATTTTCTATTTGAAAATCCTTATATTACATCGTTTAATCCAGTCTTTACATATGAAATGGTTATGATGATGATAATAATGTACGAACCCTTATATTTTTATTACCTAACTAACTATGTACCTGCGGCTGCACCCGCATTTCATATATTTTTCACTGTGTTTTAATTTTCTTATAAGGAACCCTAATTATTTTTTAATATAATTAGTAGATAAAGTAACCATATTTGTCATAAATTATAGCCATTTCCCGTAAAACTGTGCATTGAATCGGATTTGATGCAAATTTTTATGAGTTTAATTTTTAATACGCGCAACCCTAATTATTAAAAAAAAGTAAATTACCGTAATTAACTCGGAGTAACTTCAGCTATCTACCAAAAAAGTCCAGTCAAAATCGGTCCAGCCGTTCCAGAGATTACCCATTGCAAAAAGACAGACAAAAATTAGATTTTTTTTCGTATATGTATCCTCTTATATACATTTATATCTATTTAGTAAAAAAAAAAAACCATTTTGATATTACAAAATGACACTTCAGTTTCATTTATTAGTATAAATAATGAATCACCCATGCAGTCTATGCGTCTTTGCCAACGCAGTGGCAGTTTATAGATTCTTGAAGAAGTCATCTGCCTATCGGGTATATTTTTCTACTAAAAAGTTGTCCAAATTCTGGAAAAAGTAGAAGTCTTTAGACGCTAGAACTGGTGAGTACGACGGATGAAGGAGAGTTTCCATCTGTAGCTTTGAAACCATATATTTTGGAGTACATAGTCGCGTGTAGGCGTGCAGGAACTGCAGTGACGAGCGATTCAACAAAAGTGGTTCCAAATGTGCGAGTTTTGTTTATAATAGTTTTCAGTTCTTCACAGTAAGCATCTGCAATAGTGTGCTCGTCTTGTAAGTAACTGTGATGAATCACACCGGCACTAGACCACTATACAGTGATCATCGCTTTTCTAAGGGTTTCTATATAACTTTGAGTTTGACATATAATGAGCCATGGAAGACAAATAGTACAGATAGTATAGAATATATTACCTACACTACGATATTACTACGAGGAGATCTTATAATATTTATCTCACTCTTTATTAGCGTAAGATAAGGAGAGAGACAGCGAGAAGAGAAGAAGCGCGGGGGTTGAGAAGAAATTCTGCAATATATGGTTTTGATGACGATATAAGTAAACAGATACCTACATCAAATTACTTATGTTTTAGTAATTTTATTCCTAATTTGCGATAGAAATTATCAAATAAAACTGTCTTGATATAGTATTTTTTTTTAATATTTTATATAACAAGAGCATTTCTAATTATAACTAATGAAATAACATACATTGGTATAACATAAGCATATTAACATTACGCCGCCTTATGCCAATGTTTACTCGTTCGACTCCATCATAGTTCTTTGCTAAAAGAATAGTTATTAATTGGTAGCAAATAAGCACTGTCTTAAGTACTATTTTTTTATGTTTAGTAGTATTTAAACTCAATATTTGATAATCACAAATAATTGAAGTATTTTATTTCAACATGACATTTGCATATAGATATGTATAAAATTATAAAACGTTATGTAATAAAATGATCATGTTTCCATGTTGTAGTAGGATTAACAATAAAAAGGGTAGACGGCTCCGTCTCGACGGAGGTCTGATGGTGCGGTCCATTTACAAAATTGATCTGTATACCTTTAATACCACTAAAGTAATAAACTTACTACATATAAGTATATTGCATACTAAAGTGTTTTATTTTACGTTCATTAGATAAGATGTATATTAAATAAATGCTATATATAAAGAGGTAATTTATCTTAAGATTTTTAAGATATTGATATGCGGCCCTTGGACGGTATTTGTGCAGCCCGCGATTTCGCAAACAATTTCGGTAGGCAATGACTCAAAAACTAGTTTACATATAGTTAGTGAACTAGGTTGTTAAAAATAATTTCGTAGGCCACACAAAATCTATGGGGAATTCGCCTTCGCTCATAAAAATATATTACTAATTAGATGAAATCAACTATCATGGTATCCATGGTGTCCAAAGTGTAGTGCGTGGTACCTCTATGTGGCCTATGACCAGAAAAGTGTGGCGACCACTGTTCTAAACCATATAATATATTTATTTGACGCAAAAAAAACATGTATTTCTCTTCACATTGATATTCAAAGTCACATAAACGAGAATATACTAGTAACATTTCATCTCAGAAATTCTGATACTATATTTCCGGTCACCAGGCAGAACGGTTTTATAAAAGTGATTTTCGATAACTCGACTTGCAATCGAACGAAAGTGTGTTTATCTGTTAATATTTATGTATCCATGTTTTCTTAAGGAAAATGTGGCAAGTCATCTAAAATATTTTTTCTCTTAAACAATGTGTTTAACATTTCGTGATAAATATTTTATCCATTATGTGATAGATTGTTTTTATATGAATAACATTTATAATATGTAGGTACATAGGTACATTTATTCAATTCTTTTGTTTTACATTTCTTGATGACATAGTTTATTCTCTATTTGAATTCAGCTCCTACAATAGATCTATTAATGTGGCACCTTAAACAAGAAATATTAACATATACAAACTACTATTAAACGTTTCAAAAATATAAACAATTAGCAGTTATTTTTGTGTAACAATTTATCTATCTATATCCATCCAACTATTCAACCGAAAGACGTTCACTGCTGGACATAGGTCTCCCCCAAAGATCTCTACGACGACCGGTCTTGCGCCACCCGCATCCAGCGGATTCCCGCGACCTTCACGAAGTCGTCGGTCCACCTTGTGGGGTCTACCTACGCTACGTCTTCCGGTGCGTGGTAACCATTCAAGAACTCCGAGGCTTCATCCGGCATCATTTCTGCGACCAATGTGCCCAGCCCACTGCCACTTAATATCTATATGAATAAATAAAATTGAAGTGTCTGTTTGTAATAGCCAAATAATAACTTTTTACTAAATACATATAAATGCATATATGACACAGTCTTTCTGTTGGTTTCGGCTAATCTCCGGAACAGCTGGACTAATTTTGACGGGACTTTCTCTGGCAGATAGGTCTGCGTTACTCTGCGGAACTTAGGCTATTTTTATTTTTCGAAAATAATTAGGGTTCCGTGTAAAAAATTTAAACTTATGAAAATGTGAATAAAACCCGATTCAGTGCAAAGTTTATCTTGCAGATTTTTGAATTATAAGAAATATCTTTGCATTCTATTGAAATATAATTTCAGCAAAATTATTCGGGTTCAGTGTAAAAAAATAGCAACTCATGAAATTGTGATTAAAATACAATTCAATGGACAGCGCCATTAATACATTATTTTCCAATTATTATTTAAAAACTATATTAGGCAGTGAAGAATATATGAAACGCAGGCGGAGCCGCGGGTGTGTGGTGTTTAGCTACTTTGAAATAAACATAGAATATTATTATCTACTTTGTTTATTTGATACAATTCATTATCGTAAGTCACGTGAATTGAATACCAATCTCTCTCGATGTTCTGCGAAATCCAATCGAACGTACAGCTTCACACTCGGATGCATTTCCAATATCACATTACATGTGTAGTGGCTACGGACTACCTAGCGGTCGACTATGATTGCCGTAGACTTCGATTTGTCGCATTCACATTTCATAGAAAATGAAAACAATAAAACAGAATCGAATTGAATTAACTGTAAACAGTTCATTTTATGTATGTATATATACTTGTATATCTCATAAATTCAAGCACTTGCCCGTAAATCTGACCATTAAAACGGACGGATTTCATGAGATTTTTTACATGGTACCCTATTAATCAAAATCAAAAGTACCCGGAGTAAGTTCTGCTGTCTACCTGAAAATGTCTCGTGAATATCAGTCAAGCCCTTCCGGAGATTACCCGGTACAAACAGACAGAAAGACATACAAATAAAAAAAAAAATTGTATTAAATATTATTTCGTGTATACATTCATATGTACTCAGTAAAAAAAATATTTTTACATTACAAACAGATACTTCCATTCTGTTTATTAGTATATTGACGTATCTATTGCTAATCTCAAAATATATTTTTTTTGCTTAGTACATATGAATATAGAAACTTATAGCAAAAATACAATTTTATTTTAAATTTGTCTGTCTATCTGTCTGCTTGTACCGGGTAATCTTCGGAAGGGCTGGACGGATATTGACTAGACATTTTCTGGTAGACAGCAGAAGTTACTGTGGGTAACTTGGGATACTTTTGTATTTGATTAATAGGGTACCGCGTAAAAAAAAACTCATGAAATTGTGAATAAAATCCGTTTCAATTCTCAGTTTTACTTCAAGTGCTTGAATTTATGAGAAATATGTTTACTTATTATTAAAAAAAAATAATAATAATTAACATATAAAATGTTATAGATAAAAATATTAAGATGTTTATTCCTTAGCAACTCTTAAACGATTGAATCGATTTTCTATGAAGCTTGGTTTAAGTTCGTGTTTTAAAAGAAACAAATATACATTTTATAACTTTAAATTAGCTCCGTTGAGTTTCATCGACCTTTTTATTTATACCAAACGAAGCGAACGGAAACCGGCTAGTCGCTTATAAATCAGAGAAATGCATCGTTTACACTCGGATTCCGCCTCTAATATTACCATAATCCTGTGGCAGACTACGGCGCGCCGGCTACGCGTTCTGTAGCTCGTCTCAACTGATATATGTATCTAATACCAAACGATGCTTATTCAAAGCTTACTAGGGCAATTCATAATTACTTTAAATTAAAAGTCTATGTGCTAATTTATTTTTATTGTGGATTTATTAACTGTGATATAATTAGCTCGTTATTACCACAACTTGTAAAAATAAACAGAAAATGTAGCAGGAAGATAATTTTATTTCCTTAAATAATTGATTTAATTAGGTCATCAGAAATACTTTTGGGAGGTTCTATTTTTAGCTAAAATTAAACTAGTTTTACCGATACGTTACCGATAACTGATTATGTAAGTAAGTATAGATATATACTGCCGTGCTTAGGTAAAAGGCAGTAAAAAAATGTAAAAAATCGAAATTAGAGAAAACTAAGTTCAAAGTTTTAGAATTTTTAAAACGAAATAAATGGCATTATAATTACATAATAAAAGTAAACGAATATTACTATTTTACATAAATTTATAGAGAGTAATTTAAATGTGATTTTGGATCATAACTATTTTCGAAGCCGAAAATAAGTGAATTTTTGTATTTAACTGTCATAAACAAAAAAGCAATAACATGTGATTTACTGTTTATATACTCTGTAACACAATTTTTACTGGCTTTTGTCACAGTTTCTGTAATTTATTTGTGTTATTTTGTCAAAGGTAAACCGCATTAATGCAAAATAATTTTTATTTTATTTCAATAGTTACTAATCATTGTATTGAAATTTACAGAAGTATTATCAACTTTTATCTATTGCTAATAGAATTATTATCTAAAAATAATTACATAAATAAACAAAAAGCAGCATGTTAAATGAATTATTTTTTCAAACAAATTAAATCTTTACTACGTAACATTGTACGTAGAAATATTTTGTAGAAAAAAAAATAAAAAAGTTTGTTTTCTCAAAATGGAAAATGTGTTTCTAAATGCTATTTTTTTTAAATTTGACTCGAAGTTAATTTAATATTTTCATTTTAGGGAAACAGACGAACGTTAGGATAATTAACTGCGTGTAATTAAAAAATAAACATTTGTCTTCAGTTTTCGTATTCAATCATAATTACTTTTCGGGTAAGTTTTGCCAAAAAATCTTACCATTTTCAGGTTTAAAGGACAAATGTTCTTCTATATTGCTTTCTTCTTCTCTTTACTTATCCCATTTCTTTTATCAAAAGGGATTGGATAAGGAATACCCCTTTTCATAGTTTGTATGTTCAAATAATTGTTCAAGATTTTAAATTCTCCGTTGTAATCAGTCTTGTAATTTAAATCATTAGTACCTATATTAACTTCTAATTAGACTATATTGACTAAATACATTTTTCCACTTTTATCGTGATTGAAGTTCCTTTTTTTACTGAATTATGATCGATAAAATAATGAAAGTCATCAACATTCATTCATCAACTTTTACATTTACTTTCGTTGTTACTTCCTGAACAGCCAGAGCAAAACCAGAAAAATTATAAATTTTTCCTTTTTTTAATGTATTAATCAGTCATTTTTGTTATTATAATTTAATATACTGATATTTTATTCATTGTCATTTCATTTTTGTACATCACATTTTATTAAAAATTGAATACTATCAACGGATCCGAAAGAAGTTCGGTTAGTAATAATAAACATCTGAAAATTTACGTCTATTATTTTTATATATTAAAACGAATATTTATCTTTCAAATAATAACATAATATTATTATTACAATATATAATTACGTCTAGTTTTATAAACCGGAAAAAAACGTATTTTATTCTCACCACAGTTAACTCTAACAACGGCAAAAATCGCGTTTTTTCTGTCGATTATAAAATCAGATACAAAATAAATACAGAGTAAAAATGCAGTCTAGTTTGAATTTTACTGCTTTTTTACTTTGATAAATTGATTTACTGCTTGTATGCTTGCGAAATGTAACCAAAATGAAATCTTGACAAATTGAAGAAAATAATATTTACAAATATTTTCAATAATATATTTTTATATCATTAAAAAATGTATTGGCATAACAAAATTAAAAAAGCAGTAAGTGAAATTTACTGCCTTTTTCCTAAGCACGGTGGTATAGATCAAGACACATCTCTAATAATTAGATGTGAATCTACGGATGTCAACCAAAATAAGGTATATTTTTTCTTTTTAAACGTTTCATTACTTCTTGCTAACTATAGATAAAGCCTTATATATTAGAAGCAAACAAATTTGTTTTATTAAATATTTAACCTAAGATGGCTATAAACGATATGGCACGTAATTTTCTCTACACATTAACTCCATAAGCTCCCCGCCCACTGAAAATATTACCAAGGACAACAGACGTTCAAGCGAAACGTGTGCGTTAGGTATATAACAAATTTTGTTTTAAAATTATATACAGAAACATGTATATTTATAACAGATCCTTCGGGGAAAATATTGTACATAAATAATTACGAATTACACTAACAATATTCGGTTGATACGTGAAGTTTCACCTAAAGCCGAGAATATTGTTAGAAAGTTTGATAATTAATTATTCAACAATTATATTTACGGTAGAATAAATTCGATATTACTCATATTATCTTAGGGAATAGAGAAGATTTTTACGAATTTTAAACTAAAAGAAAATTTATAAGCGCATTTTTATCGACTTGGAGAATCCAGTTTAGTCGAGCGTTGTCTATATTGAATTTTTTGTAGACAGGAATCTCGAACATGTATGTATATATTAGTTTACGTTGTAATGTTTTTCTTGGTTAATGATAATCTGCGATTTTCTGCCAGCGTCAAGTGATAAATTATGATTACAAAGTTGTGTCAACGTTTCTAAGCTCCGATAAAACGGGTTGCTCGTTTTGTTAGATCTTTTTGTGGATTTTTCGTGGCAAATCAGAATAAACGTTTCGCGTTATTATTTTAATACATTTCACTTGTGCACAATAACCAAACTATATCATACAAAACGCCACCAAAATTACAGAGATCCTGCAAAAAACTTCGTTGTAATGTTTTAAATTGAATTGGTTGTTTGTTCTTGTTCCATTTATTCCTTTACAAGGAAAAGGTATTTGTACAATGCAGGCAAGTCTGCCGTTAGTAACACTAAAACGCTCTAACAAATAGCGGCCCTTTGTTACATCTTTTCATGGAAACCTCTCAAACTTCAGCATCCGTGCCATTATTTTCAATACACCTTAGCACAATAACCAAACCATTTGACATAAAATGCTACCAATATAAAGAGTCACTTATCGTAAGTTATTAAATAAAAAACAGTGACTATTACATGATTTACATGACACATTAAAAACCCACAAAAACTCTTCACAGTTTTTATGTATATTATTTTAAATCATCTATTACGGTTCTTATATTGAAACTGACGAACCTGGTATTGGCGGTGCATCTTATAGCGGTATGTTATCGGCGGATTTCAATACTGAATCTTGACAGTTAAGATTAAGAACAAACCAAAAATATATCGGTTTTTCTGACAGCACATTGACACTAATCTGATACTTAAAAAAGTCCTCTACATTGCAATGTGGGTAATTTTGAGCTTTCTTATTAAACCCATTGTAAGTAAGCATATCTCAGTGCCATAATTCATCACAGGCAACACACACTGGTCGAAGACTTTTGTCTTGAGACACTGCGGTATCTCGGACGAGAATATTCTGCGTCCCTTCCCAAGCGCGGCCCAGCCGAGTTTGGCATACCTAACTGGACAGTTTGTTCCAGGTATATATAACTATCAACAACTTCGAGCGTAGAGTCACTAATGTTTATAGGAGTTGGCACAACATGAACATTAGACATGACTTTCGTTTTATCCATGTTTATTTTAAGGCCAACTCGTTCGGAGGCTCTGCTGAGATCTGAACGTCGTCTGAACTATATTGAATGTAAAAAAAAAAATAAACAAAGAACATTTTATTAACACTAAACAAATATTTTTTAATTAATAAGTCCGTTGATAATTTCAACTGAACTAAGTTTTATGGCCTCGCTCCCGAAGTAATTTATGCGGTGACAAATAATTAAACGAGATTACGGACCTCTCGATTCCTTTGTGACGTGATTTCGGACACTGTTTAATATAAAATGTGTGTTGGGACAACGGGTTTTTCCGAATGCCTTTTTTAATTAAGATGTTACTTTATTTATGTTTCCAACAGAGGCTTGGTACGTTAAACTCTCTAAATTTCTTTATTTATGTAATTAAAAGTGATAATTAATTTATATTAGTTCATTTATACAGTTAATAAAATTGTTCTAACAAAAGCCAAGCTACCTTTGAAATGAAAATATTATAATTAAAGTAGGAAACAAGGATATAATCAAATATTATTTAAAGGTATGATGAAATTCTCCAGAGTTTGTTTTCTTTAGGCAGAGTTCGAGTCGTAATTAAAATGGCTTCGAACAGTAAAACTACGTACAATTATACAAAAATATAATTATAAATATATATGTTTATAATATAAATGTTTTCTCTATGCAGGAATAACTTAAAAAAATATTTTTAGAATATTTTATGTTAGAAATTAAGAACTAAAAAGAGTTTTTTTCATGCGAATCCGCTTGAATGTGATCACAGACTTTATTATTATTTGGCCTTTATCTAAGTATTCACTCATTTAATCGTGCAGACGTTTAATTCGTTTAATATGAATTACATAGAATTTACAGTGTGTTTGATATGGATAACACACATGAATATTATACCCACTTTAAGTAACGTAACATAATTGGCACAGCGGTTTTAAATGTTATGATTAGGAAATATCAACATTTCAGATATTTAATAACTTATGTAACCAGAAAAGTTATATAATTTATATTGCAAGTGATTTACGAGAAGTATATAAATAAAAGGATACGCTGGCACGGTAAACCTTGTGAGTTAACTATATCTTTAGAAACCATACGGCATGGTGTTAGACTTTTAAATTCACAAAGTAGACTGAGCGTCCGCCACAAAATCACACTATATACCTATACTTGTATCAGACCCGTATTCACATACTGTGTAATCGCAGATCTACACCTTACAAAAAATTCAAAATCGTTTTGTTAGAAAGGCTATAGGTGCTCAATGGTTCTAGAGGATCATGGGTCTTCACAGTGATCTGGACCTACCCTCGATTGAATCTGCTCTCAAGTCCCTAACTATAGGAGTTATTTCGATCGAGCGGAAACACATCCAAAGCCGCCGCAAACTATACCCCAGTCCCGAAGACTCCGCGAAAGGAACGACGTAATAAATTAACCGATTCAGAAGACGAGATAAAGCTTGCGAACAGAATTTTTCACTATCAATAAAGACATCGAGCGTACTTGCGCCTACACCCGCGTAACCTCCGTTCCCGCTGCTGGGAACGGGTGGCTCAGTTTGCTCTCGCAAACACTCCGGGTCCTCCTGCGGCTGATACACAAGATGTGCTTCAAGCGCCAAATGGGGAAGCTCTATCCGCTGTCAGCGCGATACAGTGACACCGTAAGCAAAGAAATCACACGCATCATACTGCACACACATACTTGCACACTACACGCAAAGTACATAGGTTCTGTAAGGGACCTTTATTATTTACAGATTTACTAACCGCTCGCGGAATTTTTATCACGGGTAGCAGCTCAAGCCGAGGTTCGTGCCATTTTGGTGCCCTAGTAATGGCTACCATTCCTATACTAGGCATTACTATAAAATGCCCTACCACCATGCGAATGCCCTAACACCATGCACTCCTTTTTACTCCTTTTTCTTTAATATTTACCCTCACACACTCCATCCACACTTTCATTGACCTCTCTACTTTTCCATCCTTTCGCATTCATATTAATTACTATTATATCCTTATGTGCTTCCTCTCTTCTCATAACGTGTATGAACACCACGACAAAAAATTCTATTGTATTTTTTCTACTATTGGCACTACATTCAAACTGCCTGTAGTGCATTAATTACTGACGTGATCCATTCTCGTCACACCACACATCCACCTCAACATTTGCATGTCAGCTACATGCCATATTTATACCTATATAAAGGAAAGAAAAAAGCATTTATTCGACGGATACAAATACAGTGATCTAAATACATAGATCTAAATATAATCTATGGGGAGGTGACGCGAGTCTTCTTTCCAAAGGTGTCTGAATCACACCGGATAGTCACTCATATGCAGGCATTCACAGGGCATGGTGGCTTCGCAGCGTACCTGCACAGGTTTAAACTCAAAGACAGCCCAGCCCTGCTTGTGCGTGTGACCCAGATGTCGCGAAAACAGTGTATCAAATATTGTTACACTGTCCAAGATTCGGCTCGTCTCGATACGACCTGGAGTCCAGGGTCGGGAAAGTCACAATGGAGAGCCTGCCCTCGCTGCTGGAGGTTCAGGACTCAGGACACTCGAAAGTATCTCCTCGATTTCGTCGATGAGGTTGTGTCAGTTGCCAGGCATAGAAATAATAATCTGAATTAATTTAATTTTAAATAAAAAAAAAGAATAAAATTATTAGGGAGAAATAAAAAACATAATGTAATAATACAAAGTTGAATAAGAAAAAGAAAATTAATTAATAAATGCATTTATTATGTTTTTTTATATGCATATATGTACAATAAAATATACAACTAAAATAAACAGGGTAAAGACGGACAACAAAGTCTCGGGTTATGCCTGAGCTGTGTAGGGTACTAATACAAAAAAATTCAAATATTACAACCGCATTCAATTACGAAAAGGGCACTAGCCCAGCTTTTGCTACATCAAAATTGGTGCTGGTTTTCGGTTGGGCACAAAAGGTTCGAATAAATTGAGAATATTCTAAATTATAAAAAAAGAAACTCCAATTAAAATATGGAGAGATATCCTTTATCAGAAATAGGGGTCCATACGTGCGAGAAGTCAGGAAAAGAGATGCTTGGAAATGTTTAGGACAGGCCTACGCCGCAAAGGCTTTACACAGTAAAATACATGATATCTACAGGTTTATAATGTAGATAAATACTATAATATCTCAAGTTTGGATTCTAGTAGAAACAGGCTATTTTTATTTGATTCCAAATAAAACCTAAAAATAAAAGAATTTTTTTTCGAGAACAGAGTCAATTTTGAGCCGTTTAAGTATCAATGGGAGCCGGGGGTGCTTTATGCTTTCGATAATATGAAAGACGGAGGTTAGAAAGATGAAAGAATTATGTTGGCACAATTTATTTATTAACATTCGAATCCTTATTTCAAAGATTTCTTAATAACTATGATTACTATTGGTGACAAACGGTTAAACATTTTGATTATGTAATAAATACTTGGATCTGGGTATTCTTTTTATAAAAAAATGAAACTAGTGTTAGAAAGTGCATACGAGAGATAAACCACGAGTGAGGAGCGAATAAATTCTCGTTGAGCGTCAGAATTTTTAAAGCCACATATTTTATGGAAATTCCCTTCGGCGTTAAATATATTGGTACCTAGAAACATACATACTGAAACGCGTGCGGTCCTGTTTTAACATTATATGTCTATTATATATGTTATTATATGTCTATAACATTCGTAGGGTTTTCTCAATTTCCCTAAGTTCCACTGATCAGATCCTGATCTGGTGGAAATAGGACGACCTTGGAAGTGTACTCCTTCGAATAAAAAAAATTACAAATCGGTCCACAAATGACGGAAACATCGCGTAGAAAAAAATAATTTCGGACGAATTGATAACCCCCTTCTTTCTGAAGTCGGTTAATAAAAATATGTTACCAATTATCATTTATCTATATTCATATCCGCATAAGTATTTGAAAAAAGAATAAATCTACCGAACTGATCGTTCCATAACATAAAGTAAAACAGAATATACACGAGTTACTCTTGGTACAATATAATAAACATGAATGGAATGACTGTGTTTGCGTGGTCGATTGCAAACAGCCTGCGGGACATTATCCGACGGCATTTCGCTTGGTACACTGTTTTCAATGCTATAAATAGTCCCAGTCGAATCTAAAGTAAATTACATTTTCAGCAAACAGACGTCATTCATTGCTTTTATTCATTCATTCGTTTTTCCTATTGATTGCAGCGTGCCTACCTGTGTACCAATTCATAACGAAAGACGTCTACCAATAGGTAAATGAATTTTCTATCATTGATATCAATCATGATTCAACCAAAAGACGTCCAATGCTGGACATAATTCTCCCTCAAAAAGAGAGGAATTGCACTAATCGCCACGCTTGGCTGGCGAGTTGGCGATCGCAGTCAGGTGTTTATTATACTCAAAGGATACTGTTGCTCATACCTTGTAGTCGCCTTTTACGACACCCACGGGGAGATGTGGGGTGGTGCTATTCCTAGCCGGCATCACACAGCTATCATTGCTTAGCATTAAATACGTTTTATGAGTAAAGCCTTTAGACTGAATATATGTATGTACATTGGCTGATTGATACAAGCGTCGCGGCGTACGGAAATGATTTACTAAGGTGAATTTATTCCGAACATTTGGAGATTTTTGTCAGCTTCCCACCAGGAGTCTTATGTTCGGAACTGTGATTTGACATTCTATAAACCTGTCATGATGTATGATATGATTTGAATGTTACCCCACTAAAGAGACAGATGAAAGATGAGTGTATGTAGCAGATATGTAAAGGTTAAGATAGATGTGCAGTATAACTAAAATTGATAAAAACTATTTTAATTAAAAAGAAAACCGACTTCAAAAGAATAAACTACAAAAATGCACTAAAAGTCAATAAATAAATACTTTATTAATATGCTTCATTAATTTTGAAATCGGGGCCAGCTTACTGATAACAAAGTGGTGTAATTGTACGTCGCTAATTATATTCGATTTTGATTAATTGTTCTTTATAATCACATATGTAGCTTATTTATTTAGCTAATATGTAATTGTTATAAAGTTTAGGCAGTTATTTCCATTTGTAAATGAGACAAATTGATAACCTTCTCCTTTTCAAAGTCGGTTAAAATTAGTAGATACTAGCTGTGCGCCCGCGTTACAAATGTTCTTCACTGCGTTTTATTTTTTTTATACAGAGCCCTAATTATTTTCCTTAATTTTTTTCGGTACTAAGATAAAGCAAAACCATTTCTCACAAATTCAAACACTTGCTAGTGAACTGTGGATTGAGTCGGATTTTATTTGAAATTGCATGTTTTAATTTGTTTAAGCGGGACCCTATTTATTTTCAAAAAACAAAAGTACCCTAAGTTACGCGGAGTAACTTCAGCTATATAACAAAAATTCGATCAAAATCAGTTCAGCCGTTCCGGAGATTACCCGGTAACAAACTAAATCAATATAAAACGAATAAAATAGTATTTATATTTACTAAAACAATTATTCATGATACTGCATAGTAAAATCTAACAAACCACGGGAATAAACTAATTCTATCGGTCACATAGCCCAAAAAATGCTCTTAGTGACCCCAATATATTAACGTACAAATTTTCCCACATTTTCAATCAAGTCATTGACAGTTAAGCTCATTTGTTAACGGAGGTCCCGATTTTCATAAAGCCTTACCTACTAAGCACATTAAATTCATCAGCGTGAGTGTTGCAAATTCAGAGCAGGGGCAAAGTGATTGAATTATCAAAGTGTAAATTGCTTCGTGTCTAGAGAATTAATATTTAATTAACCACAGCGACACAAAAATATAATCAATCACACTGAACGTTTTGCATTTAATAATATTTTTAACATGTTTATTCGTACATCTTATAAAAGACAATGCCTATCTCTGTCCGGTTGTTGACTTATAACTAGATGCCTAATGAACTGATTTACATGACCTTTTTTCAAATGATAAATGTACTATTTGCCCCGGTTTTTATATATTTTTCTTACATTATTTAAAGAATTAGATATAGGTAATGCTGCTATACTATATAATAATTTATAAGGTGCTAGTAAATCTTCGAAGTTGATCGGAGAGCAATACAAGCATTCACAGTTCTTTAAGAAGAATGTTTAAATCTTTTTTTTTTATTTCATTTCAAATATTTCCTTTTTTTAAACGATGGGCTCAAAACTAAAACAGGTTTTTATTAATTACGATCCTAAGTCAAACAAGTTTCTTAGGCTGGTAACCCAAACACATATAAGGAATAGTTTCATTTGTCAGTAGTGTACTGATTTGTATCTTTCAGAAATTGTTTTACCAAATCATTAAATGTTTGTAATAATACTGAGCTTAAATTATTAAAGATTAAAGTTAGATTAAAGTTCGCAAATCAAACAACAAAGACTGAATCAAAAATCGGTTATCGAACCTTTTCAAAAATAAACAGATCCGGTTACTTTAAAATTATACTTATAATAAACTTCATTGCTTAATCTGATAACAATAGTTTGTGTTTTGTGACCTATTCAAACCTATATAAATAAATTATTATATTATACAAAAAGTAGAGTACCTACTCAGTACTCTTTACTCAACGAATACTCCGGGGACGAAACTAAACGAAGTCAACAAATAAATTAATCGTTCAACTCGAACAAGTAATTGAAAAGAGAATTTCTCACTAAAAGCAATAAAAACAGATATAATCTGGTAGAGTAAACGGATCTATCTCCGTCTGTGTATCTATCATGTATAAACTGATCTATATACCTATCTATCCCCTTACAGGTACGAATAAATATTGTAAGTAGTGTTGTTTTTTTTTTCTATTCCTGCAAATGATTTTAAGATAATAATAAAGAGAATACTGATCTATTTACGTAGTGTTACACTGCGTAACACTACGTATTTTATTTCATGTAATCTAAAAATTAAAGTTACACGACGAGCTATGGAAAAAATTATGTCAGAAGTTTCTCGAATAAATGGAAATATACTACTAAAGAATTATAGTTCAAAACGAGATTGGCTAAAAATACTATTCTGTCACATTTGTTAAAATGAGTAATTAATGAAAAAAAAGATATTTGTTATATAAAAGTTCTTGAGTGGAGATTCCACCATAGCATTTGTTACGTAGAATGCACTATGATAGATCATTTAATTAAATGTCAGGAATCTTCTCTTTCTTGCTAGGTAATTTTTTCAATGCAATTCGCATCACGAAAAATACACATTGCGTTACTTTTCTAAATGGTTACTAAAAGACGCACGAACGCTCCATACATTGAACAAAAAGCTACCACACAACGTTCAGGCTCCCCAAGGATTGGAAACAGAAATAGAGAAATTACTGGGTAAATCGACAAACTTTGTAAGCTTCTTACTGGGAGCGATCCAATGATTCATCATAACCTGTGGAAAGTATAAAGATCATGAAGCCGTATTTTCTACCAACCAATGAACTAAATGGAGTAACGACTTATCAAAGGCGAATGAAAATATGTGAATTCGAATAACTAAAGATTGCGAAAAAAAACAGCGTCTAATTTTTGAACTATTACATGCTGTAATGATAATGAAGCCGATTATCTTTATTATATTTTGCTTTGATCTCATTAAAGAATAGCCCATGGCTCTGCTCGCGTTCTATATATTCATCATTGCGTAATATAGCTTTTAAATAATCATTGGAAAATAATGTTTTCACGGTGCTATCTCTTGATTCGTATTTTGTTCTCATTGTTATGAGTTTTTTTTTACACGGAACCCTATGTATTCTCCTAAAAATATTTTGGTACTAAAAGAAAGCAAAAATATTTCTTATAAATTCAAGCACCTGCTTTTTCTTTTACTTTTTCTATACGGAACCCTATTAACAATCGTCAAATTATTTTTGGACTAACAGAAAGCAAAGATACTTTTCACAAATTCAAACACTTCCCAGTAAAACTGTCCATTGAATCGGATTTTATTCATAATTTCATGAATTTTACTTTTTTTACGCAAACCCTAATTATTTTTAAAAAAAGAAAGTTACGCGGAAAAAGTTCAGCTAGCCACCAAAAAAAGTCACGTCAAAATCGGTCCAGGCCTTCCGGAGATTAGCCGGAACAAACAGACAGATAAAAGTTTTAAAAATTGTGTTTTGGTCTAGGTACCGTATATGCATTCATATATATTTAGCACAAAAATTTACAAACAGACACTAATTTTATTTGTTAGTATAAATGTCTTAACAGTATATTTTATATTGTGAACAATAAAAATGTGCACAAAATAGTGCTTTCGGTTTGAAAGATAAAGTAGATAAGGATATTATTAATAACCCAATTCTATTTATGAATGAATATTTTGATGTTTTTTTTAATCTCATCAAATCTCACAGATATCTTGAGGCAGGATGACACAAATAAATGTGCTTCGTAACGCTGATCCGCGTAATACCCAACCTGTGTCACTCATCCCTCAGTCCCGAATTATAAATACCTAACCAAATAGTCTGTGAATTTAGTACGCTTACATTTAATTACATTTTCCATCTGTAAATATGTTAGCCTTTCAAATGAATTGTTAAGAAAGATAAAATAAAGTATTTTAGTGTAGCTCATGTAGTAGAAAATATTACAGTATATTAAATCATGTGAGACTGGATAATATCTATTTTATATGCGACTAGCTGTGTGCCCGGGGCTGCGCCCACGTTTCATATGTTTTTTACTGCGTTTTAATTTTTTTTTTTATACGGAACCCTAATTCTTTTCCTAAAATTTTTTTACTACTAAGATATAGTAATAATATTTCCCATAAATTAAAACACTTGCCTGTAAAACTGTGTATTGAATCGGATTTTGGTCAATTTTTTATGAGTTCTATTTTTTTTACGCGGTATCCTACCTATTTTAGAAAATAAAAGTAACGCGGAGTAAGTTCAGCTATCTACCAAAAAAAAGTCTCGTCAAAATCGGTCCAGCCATTTTGGAGATTGCTCAGAACAAGCAGACAGACAACAATTTAAAAAATTGTATTTTTGGTATAAGTATCGTATACTCGTACACGTTCATATGTATTTACTAAAAAAAAAGTATTTTGGTATTACATACGGTCACTTTGTTTATTAGTATAGATACATTATTAACCAGCTGTACTCACGGCTTCGCTCGCATATCATATTTTCTATTACTCACAATTATTCACTGCGTGATATAGTTTTTAAATAATTATTGTAACATAAATAGGCACTATTTTTGTGTAACCCCTAAATTATTTTTGGTATTAACAGAAACCAAAAACAAATGAAAACATTTCAAAGTATAAATGTCCATTTAATCGAATTTTGTTAAGAATTTCATGTTTTTTTTTACGCGGAACGTGAAACTTTTTTTATGTGGAAACTCGAATAATTCGGGTAAAATACAAAAATCTCAATCCTTCTGTTCATTCTCAATTTAACACGAGCTCAAAACAAATATGTTAAATGACAAATATGTTGATTATCGCATCGTGGTTTTTAGGGCTCTAGTGTGACTTAATATCTGGGATCTAAAATAAAATTGCTACGCTCAAGGATGTCTTCAAGGTTCTGGATAGGAAAGGACTTCGCATTAAGCGGCGAGTACAGAATATACCTACGCTTTGCTGATGATATAGTAGTCATGGCTGAGACTGCAGAAGGCCTAAGTACGATGCTTGGTAACCGCAGTAGAACCTCCGAAAGAGTTGGCCTTAAAATCAAAATGGACAAGACGAAACTCATGTCTAATATCAATGCTGTGCCAACTCCTATAAAAATCGGTGACTCTTCGCTCGAAGTTGTTGACAGTTATATATACCTGGGACAAACCGTCCAATTAGGAAGATCCATCTTTAATCGTCGAATCCAACGCAGCTGGGCCGCGTTCGGAAAGCTACCCAGAATCTTCTCGTCGAAAATACCTCAGTGTCTCAAGACGAAAAAAGTCTTTGACCAGTGTGTGTTGCCAGTGATGACATACGGCGTGAGACATGGTCGCTCACAGTGGGGCTAATAACAAAGCTCAAAGTTGCTCAAAGTGCAATGGAGAGGGCTATGCTCGTAGTTTCACTGCGTGATCGAAACAGAAATTAGGAGATCCGCAGAAGAACCAAAGTATAAACATTGCTCGAAGAATTGCTAAACTTAAGTGGTAGTCGGCTGGGCACATTGCTTGCAGAATCAATGCCCGATGGGGCCAGCAAGCAATGGCTATCATGCACCGGAAAACGTAGCGTGGGTAGAGGCCCCCCACAAGGTGGACCGAAGACCTGGTAAAGGTCGCGGAAATCCGCTGGTTACAGGTGGCGCAAGTCCGGTCGTCGTGGAGATGCTTGCGGGAGAGCTATGCCCAGCAGTGGACGTCTTTTGCTTGAATGGATGGATGGGAAATAAAATTCTCTTAAAACAAAAAATCAAAATTTAAAGAAAAACTTTATTTATTACAGTTAAACGTAATTCTGATAAATGTATCACATATAAATAAATTGTATATGAAAAACAAATTTGAACGAAGTTTTTTCTTATACGCTTAAACTGACATATATTCGAAAATTGCCTTGTCATATGAAATGGAAATAATTTTACACAGATATCAACAGTAACAACTAAAAAAATGATAGGTATCAAACACTTGTATCACACACTAAGCTCAATTCATCTAAGAATTAGTAGGACATTATTTTATAGGTATAAGTAATTAGTGATAAAGTAGTAAGTTACAGATTTAATCCCTTGAGCACTAACCTGGCGTTTACGCCAGCTTATCATTGTTTTCCTATTGTCTCATTTTATGGGTAATCAACATATTAAAGGAAAAATAGTTTTTATTTGTAAATCATATTGCTATTAGCAGCTGTTAGTTGGTTGCGGTACGCTTTGTCTTTAGTGGATTCAGCCTAATTTTATCCATGGAAGATCCGCCTATGATCGTAAAAAACCTTTTGCGAGCCCAAATTATTTATTATTTACTTTCTTAGTTCTTTATTTTCCAGTATTTTGTTAAATTCACAACATATCTTCAGGCTACGAGTCTCAAATAATTTTATCAAGCAATTACAGTTAGTATACATACTTATAATTGAATTTTCAACAAAAAATATTAGAAAAGAACAAGTTATAACATAATGTCTTAACCATAAAACTGTGAATTCAAGTGAACAGGCCTTTGTTTTATTTTTGCATACTTTTTTAATTTGTCTGACAAAGGAAGTGAGCGTGAAATCAAAATACATCTTAGTAAGATAAAAAAAAGAACTTAAGTCCTTTTTTAATATAAAACATCACAAATATAAATAAGTTAAAAAATATTATTTTTATTGCGATAGTAATAAGCCCATACTCTTCGTATTAAACGATTTCGATTGATATTTGGCGAGATTTCTGTTTAATTTGTAGTAGTTTTTATCTTTAATTGATTAACTTGTGTTATTTAATCTTACATTATGATACACTGGATAAAAAAAAACCCGGCTTCACTCGGGTGAAATGTGACTCATAATACACAATCTTTTACAAAATGTTGGTAGATAGGAACTGTAACTGCACTGATACGCGTGAATCGGCCTTAATGAACTCAAGACGGCACCCGAGTGGTAATTATGGCGACTGCCATTTGCATCATTAGAATTTAACAAAATACTCGACAATACGAATTGTGCAGATATATGTTGTCGACTCGAAATCATTATTTTCTTATGTTTTATTATTCAGATAATGTTTCAATCGAGTCTACCGTATCCCTTGACCGAATTATTAATATAAATTGGTGGTGTTTCGTAGGATAAAGTTCGGTTATTATGCACAAGTGAAGTGTATTGGAAATAATAACGCGGAACGCTTATTCTGAAGTTTGACAAACTCCCTGAAAGTTCTAGCTAGTTGGCCACCGTTTGCGAAAGCATTGAAGGATTGGTATAAGATCGGAAACATTTGCTCACCGCAAAGTGACGCCGACAAAGACGCCGGCAAAGTGTATGTAACTCACAGATGTCATTAAAATTATTAAGAAAAAAAATGTGATAATAATTCCAGATTAAATATTACGAGTTATTTTGTTGATTTTATTCACCTTTAGTTTTATAAACGTTTTACCTTTTGTTACAAAATAAATGTCAATTTAAATTTAGTCAGGTTTTGGACCAGACTAAAAGAATAATAATAGTAACATTATGGTACCAATATAAGGTACAATATAATTATGCTTATTCTATAAATACAATTTATATGCTACAATAATGCATCCTAGCGCCTAAACTAGGCCGAACTTATATTTAAATAAAAATTATTTTAATCAGTTTGTGGTCGTCGAGTTATGATACAACTAAAAGACAGACAGAGAGACTTTACCTTTTATAATACCTGGTTAGGCCAGTTAAATGATTTGAAGCCGCTGGATGCACTATGTAATTATATATTCTTCGCGATCTGCATCCTAACCGCCTGTTACCTGGACGTTGTACCGTGAGGTTGAAAAAGTGCGACCATGCGACCTCTTCAGCCCCGCATAGAGAAAAGAAAAATATGAAACATAATTTGATTTGCCATTACGCCTTCTAACACGAAAACGCATCAAATCATTATAAAGGTATAATAGATTTAATACAACAAAAAGAGACGCCCTGTGACCGTCACTTCGCTTTAAGAAAAACATTTGGAACACCAGACGCCCTTACTAGTCTGCGGTGGCACCATACCAAGTTACGGGTGCTGGGTTGGTTGCGGACTGTAAGTGTATTATTATTATATAGTTTATCTGGTGTTCGAATCATTGAGAGGTAAAACCATTACTTCTCTGCGCTCCCACTTTATTATTTTGCGATTATTATTTTTATAAATATTCAATTGCCTTTCACGCTTTCCTTTTTTTCCCCCGCCTTTATGGTAGGAACTATTTACACGTTCCCGCCACACCAATACCTATGTTAGAGAGTCCTATTTCATTGCCACGATACTGAATTGTTTTGAATGCAATTTTCATATTAATGTAGGCAACAAATTATTATAATATACGCTATTATCCACCTTTTAAAATTAATCAAGGCTCAATTTAATATTCGACAATGGAGAATAGTTAATTATTTAAATTTATTACTATGGTGGTGTTTACATTTTACAAAATTAAACGAAAAAATCCTACTTCGTTGGAAGGTGACTTTATAAAAGATGTTTAAATACCACAAAGGAAAAGCTTAATTAATTCTAAAAAGATCCTTTAACCAAGTTATAAATTACAAAGTTAATGTCATTTAAAAAAATATTAAAAAGACGAAAGTAGTTGTTTTACGTAACGAGAAATTTTATCTGAATTTTAAACTACGAGACTGGAAAAACTAGTCTCGAGAGAGGTTGCCGGCATTGCTGGCAGCCTGCCATATCGCAGACTTGCGGTGAAACGATTTAGTGAAACCAGCCAAAATTGTTTACAGCACGTATGTATTTGTAAAAGTCACAAGAAAATTTCAAACCTTCACTTAAACAATTTCATATGGGATATATTTTTATACCCGGAGATCTCAGTCTTTAATGTAGCAGTTATTGCATATAACATATTTAACCCTATATTGTGTAATTTTAGTGGTGTTTTTCGTAATTTTGGTTATTCTGCGCGGGTGAAGTGTATTGGAGATAATGACGCAAAACGTTTATTCTGAGGTGCCACGAAAACTCCATGAAAGTTCTAGCAAGATGAGTCACCGTTTTACTGGAGCTTAGAAGCGTTGACAGGATTGAAAATAACATACAAATGTCACGGGCACAACTGTGTATGTAAATCGCAGATTGCCATTAACTAAAAAGAGAAAGAAGACTGTAGTATACCTGCTTTGGCAACTTCGTGGTTTTTTTTTTAATTAGGCCCAGAGCTTTAACTACAATATCACCTAATGTTAAGTGACGATTTGTATCAGAATCAGAAAATGTCCTACCACAATTTTATAATATCATTAGCAGTCTGCCCGCGGTTGATATATATTCTTCACTGCGTTTTATTTTTTTTTTTTATACAAAGCTCTAATTATTTCCCTCAAAAAATTTAGTACTAAGTTAAAATAAAAATATTTCTCACAAATTCAAACACTTGCCAGTGAAACTGCGCATTAAATCGGATTTCATTACATTTTTGTGAGTTTTAAATTTTTACGAGGAACCCTAATTATTTTCCTAAATTTAAAGTACTCTAAGTTACCCGGAGTAACTTCAGCTATCTACCAAAAAAAATCCCGTCAAAATCGGTCTAGCCGTTCCGGAGATTACAAACAAACAGATTTACAAAAAATGTAAAAATTGTATTTTTGGTATAGGTATCGCATATACATTAATATCTATTTAGTTAAAACGATTTGTTTTGACATTACAAAGAGACACTCAATTTTATTTGTTAGTATAGATAGCTATAGGTGCGTGCTTGCGTCTCTATATCAAACTGGATTGCGACCACGATGAGATTACTTTACCGTATTTCGAAATTAGCTATTACGTTTTATAACTTCCAGAGAGCTCTAGCTTTATGTTGGACAATATAAGCCTACGTTTTATTTCATGACAAAGTTCCATAATCCATTTTGAAATTCTAAGGCTTAAAATAGATTTTACATGCATATTGCTAAACGATATATAGAAACAGATATTAACCATCATGTAATAATTAATGTATTTACGATTATTCTATACTTATAATAAAAAATGCTAACGAGAGGCAATCTTTACATTGAAGATATTAAAAAAAAATTCTATACGGGGCCTCAGAACAGACTACAGAACACGTTTCGGTACATTTAAATTTTTTTGTTTGTCTGTCTGTTTATTAATTTGTTCGTCATTCACGTAAAAACTACTGAACTGATTTCGATGAAATATGGTATGACAGTAGTTTATACTGTATGGTAACATTTAGTATATATGTATTTATTTATTTATTTATTTCTAGGAAACCAAACAGCATACATAACTATATAGAATAACACACATTGTTTAGTAATTAAATCCAAGACAGGGTTTCCACAATTACTTCATAGTGGTATATAATTATAATATATGTATGAAAGCGCTCATGAAAGTAGAGGAAGCGAAAGAGGTGTGTCAAGATCGTAACAAGTGGAAGGACGTAATCTCTGCCTACCCCCACGGGAGAAAGGCGTGATGATATGTATTTATGTATGTATATATTATGATATAATGTATGATTAGCATTTAACTAGATTCATTAAAAAAAACATAACAATGAACTGTATGCATACTAACATTATCAATAAATAATGAAAGAAATAGAAATATAACAAATTTAAAGCAACATTTTATTTTCACGTTATTTCAAAAATCTGTCATCTACGCAGGCGGATCCCATTCGTAGAAGGAGAGCTGGCCTGCGGAGGTCACATTTCGTGCAACGCTTCCCCCAGCCACAAAAGGCCAGCTGCTAATTCTGTCCCTCTCCTCTCTATGCCTTGACTTTACAAGATGAGAGAAGGGAAGGGACACATATTTCAGCTGCTGAAGGTAGCTGTATGGGAGGAGGAAGCGGTGGAACCTGTGTGCAGGATAAGCCCCTTTCCCCCCCCCCCCCCCCTGGACGAAAATTCCCATGAGAGAATCGGGCGAAGAGGTGAGGAGGAGAGAGCCTGTGGGTCAGGCACCGACTTCCCCCTCATCCCCAACGGGCTAATTTTAGAGGACGAGGCCCTGTTGGGCCTACCGAAGAGGCCGACGCGGTGAATCCCACCGCGATCCCGTATCGTCCCCTGAATGCAGCGGGCGGCTCCGGGGGGTTTAGTGGGTATTTCCGGCGCTTCTCGACGGGTGAGTCCCACACTAGTGTGGAGAAGTCCCTCCACACCCCCTTACCATGTTCATTGGGGGACTTTGATCCTTCTAATGAATTTGGTAAGGGTGGTGGGTAAATGCATTCTCCAAGTCAAAAAAAATAAAATAAATAGGGGTAGAATATAATATGCAATTTGTATGAATTCTAAGCGGATGAAGCCGCGGGCACAGCTAGTATTTGAATTAAATTTCCGTATTTAACGAAATTGTAAGACCATGGATAAATAATCACAACAAGATATTAATCACATGATTTATTTATATATTAATTAAGTACATACAGAGCACACACCACATCGGCTCGTGACGCGCGGCCGACTAAACTACAGTATGAAGCTAGGCACACAGCTCACGGTGCTTCGTATATTCTAACACCTCCCCTCGAAGACGTGAGCGAGTATCTTTAATCCTCACATACATTCACCATACCAAGATTACTCATGCATTCAAAATGATTTTTACTACACAAACCCTTGGTCAAAACATCTGCTGGCATTTGGTCTGTACGTAAGTATCTTAGATCAATCACACTTTGTTCGCACATATCTCGAATAAAGTGGTGCCTCACATCAATGTGTTTAGTTCGTGAGCGATAATTCCTACTTTGAGCAAGTTTAATGGCACCCTGGTTGTCATTGAATAATGTCACACAATCACAATCTATACCAACATTATTCAGTACATCACGCAGATACATACATAGCTTCTTTAGTAGCTTCTGCGAGGGCCATATATTCGGCCTCCGTGCTCGACAATGCTATGGTACGTTGCTTTCGCGCTTCCCAACTAATAGGAGCATCTGCTAAGATAAATGCGAAACCAGAGTAAGATTTACGATCGATCATATTCGCACCCCAGTCTGCATCTACCACACCAAACAATGGTAAGCCTGTTCTTTCATACATTAAGCCATAGTCTGGCGTGCCTTTTAAATACCTCAAAACTCGTTTTGCTGCCTTCCAATGCTCAACATCATAATTAGTATTAAACTGACTAAGGTAATTTACGGCATACGCTATATCTGGTCTCGTAGTAACTGCCAGATACATTAAAGCACCTATCAAATTTTGATATGGATATTGACTCATGACATCAGTATTAACGCATTCCGGTTTATCTAACTTTACATTCACATCTATAGGGGTAATTGTAGGCTTACATTCAGTCATACCAAAACGTTCTAAAAACCTTATTTAAATACACACTCTGACTTAGGTATACTCTGTTTCCTTCGTCACGGTGAAATTCTATGCCCAAACAATTGTTTATCTTACCCATATCTTTCATTTCGAAGGCTTTAGATAATTGCTTCTTTACATCACACAACCATGCATCATCATTCGTAGCTAGAATAATATCATCAACATAGATAGTAGTTAAAATCATTCGCTCACCTTTTCGAGCCACAAACACACATGGATCTTGCGGTAATGCTTCAAAACCAACACTCACCAGCATTCTCACCAACTCCTTGTGCCACTGTAAACCTGACTGACGTAAACCATACAGCGATTTCTTTAACAAGCACACACTACTTTCACATTCATTCAGGGTTTCGCTCCAACGTTTAGCTGTATCAAGTATATTTTTATCTACGATTTTCTTATGCTGTGAACCAATCTTTTTGTTAGCTAGTAGTTTATCTAGAAGATCTCTTAGTTGATCTGGTATTTCCATAAATACTTCTTCATCTAATGTACCATTCAGGTACGCAGTCACTACATCCATTTGATGGATATCCAATCCTAACTCGGCTGATACAGCAGCTATGAGTCTTATTGAAGACGACCTTACTACAGGAGATGAGGTCTCATGAAAATCCTCCCCTGGCCGTTGGGAACACCCTTTTGCGACAAGCCGTACTTTCTTTCCTGAAGCTTTGTTGTTAAATACAAATCGGCTACCAATAACTTTTCTATTTTTGGGTCGCGGGACTATTTCCCATGTACAGTTCTTTATTTGTGCTAAATATTCATCCTCTAAAGCACATCTCCATGCATTGATGTCGTCGGTCTTCTCTATTTCATTCCATGTCATCGGTTCAATAGTTGCTATCCCTGCTGCCAATTGTTCATCTAATTCTACATCTTCTGAATCACTTTCACTATCATTTTTATTATTAGCTTGTCTGTATACTTTACGTGGTCTACCCACTGAACCAGTGCGCACTATTCGTGGTCTTCCTCGGCCTCTCTTTGGGGGTTCTATTAAATTTTCCCACGAAACTGTTGCACTTCTCTTTCTTTGTAATTGTTTTTTATATCTGTCTTCATCCGGTTCAGATTCACTTCTTATTGATTTTCTCATTCTAGTAGTGTCCCTTCTTGCTCTCAAAGATAATCTTCGAACTCCTTCTATTATCTCATTGTCTATATTCGTTTCTACTACCTCTCCATCATCTATATTCCCTTTATTGTGAACAGTGTTAGGCGTATCTAAATTCACTAAGATCTCTTCACTGTCAATACTCTCTTCTTCATCAAGTATCTCCTTATATTCATGTCTAAATGCAGTCTCATTCATGAATTTCACATCTCGAGTCACTATGATTTTTCTTGTATGAGGATCGTGTATTCTATAAGCTTTAGATTGAGTATCATAACCTAGAAAAATTCCTAACTTTGAACCTGAGTCGAATTTTCCTTTCTGTGTACCTTTATCTTTATAATAAGCTTTCGATCCAAACACATTCATGTAGATTACAGTAGGTATCTTTCCTTTCCATATTGTAAAAGGTATTTGACCTTTCAACGCTGTAGTTGGGCACCGGTTTCTTATATAATTCGCAGTACTAATTGCTTCTGCCCAAAACGCAGGTGGACTACCTGCTTGACGCATCATACATCGCGCCATCTCAACTAGCGTTCGATTCTTCCTCTCAGAAATTCCATTCTGTTGCGGTGTGTGGGGTGCTGTCAATCTTCTCTTTATCCCTTCTTTCTTCAAAAAAATCATCAAATTCATTATTTACGTATTCTCGACCATTATCAGATTGCAAATTCTTTATTTTCCTTCCAGTAAATTTCTCAACATAAGCTTTATAGATTTTAAAGATTTTTAGAACTTCACTTTTATTAGTTATAAAGTAAACTTCACACCATCTTGACTTATCGTCGATAAAAGTAACGAAATACTTTTTCCCGCTAAAAGATTGGTGTCTCATTGGACCACATACGTCCGTATGGACTATTTCTAATAGGTCGTTTGTGCGATCTTCAATACTTTTAGGAAATGGCACACAGGTTAGTTTTTGGCTTATACAAACCTCGCATTCTGATAGTTTTTCATTATCCTTAAATTTTAGTCCATGAACTAGACCACTCTTTGCCATTGCCTTCAAATCGCGCTCATTAAGATGCCCAAGACGCTCATGCCACAAATCTATAGGCTTCTTCATAATTTGGGCATTATTCGCACTATTCTGGCACAATCGAACATGATATAAAATTACCTAACCGGTCTGCGCGCATGTGAATCTTATTATTTTCATCGATCACAATTGCATCATTCTTCCTGAAATGAACTTCAAATCCGTAATCTGTCATTTTAGCCACTGACAATAAATTTGTTCGTAAGTCCGATACATAAAACACATTCTGAATATCTATCTGACGCTCTTCGCTGCCCGTATCTACTGAAATATTGACTTTTCCTGTTCCGGTAATTTGTGTTCTCTCGTTATTAGCCAAATTCAGCTCAGAGTCCATTTGCGTGAAATCTCTAATCATCTGCTTGTCATTACACATATGACCCGTGCATCCACTGTCGATGCACCACGCAGAATTTGTCTGTTCACCTAGCATCACCTCTTCGGTTGTACTCATTAACATCGTCGTTTTCTGTTCATTACTACCATTACGTTCTAATTGTTGCGCGCTGTGTTTATTCTTAACAGCATTCCTAATTTTGCAATCTCTCGCGTAATGACCACGGCGACCACAACGATAACATTCAATATTGTTTTTATACCCGCGGTTTTCATTTAGGGACTTTCTCTGAGACATATATTTTGTGTTAATATTACGTTTAATTAACATAGCTCCCTGATCAACCGTTTCTTTAGACTTTCGACCATCATAATCTTCGAGTATTTTAACTTTTAATGTGTGTGTTGACGGTAATTCATCACGCGATTCCATTGCCGTACGGAACATGCCAAAAGAATCTGGCAAACTGTATAAAAGTAAAATAGCTAACAGTTCGTCAATGACTGTTAAAAAAAAAAACCAATTTCTTTAAGCTTTTTCACGGCATCAAAGAAATCTGCAATGTGTTTACGCAGGTCATCTCCTTCCTGCATTCGCGATAACACAATCTTTTTCAATAACGACGCCTTTCTGGCAGGTCCACTTGACTGGTACATAGACTTTAATTTCTCCCATATGGCTTTAGAAGTTTCTAAACCATCTAACGCTATTAATTCGCTTGGACTAACAGCCAACAATATGTCCGATTCAGCCTTTCCGTCCATTTTAATCCACTCTGTATACTTCGAATCATGTCGTGACGGCTGTGGTAGCATCCCCGATACATAATCCCACAAGTCATTTTTCTTCAAAATAGCTCGCATTTGTATCTTCCACGTATCATAATTATCTCCAGTAAGTTGATCAATTTTAATAGATGCTGCCATATCGAAGTTTCTTCAACTCCAATAGCTCGAAAAGCGGTGAATAAATTCTTAATATAAGATTTGATTATTCTACGCAGTAAACAACTCGGAACGTAGCTTGCAAGTATGTGTAGCACAGCACTACTGATAACGCCGATCGATACAGTAACTGCGCGTGCACAATGTTGTTTACTGTTTTAATTCACTTATAACACTGCAATTCGAGTCACTTGTTCACAAAACTATTCATACTTTCACAACTGGGCCCATAACCTGTAAGACCATGGATAAATAATCACAACAAGATATTAATCACATGATTTATTTATATATTAATTAAGTACATACAGAGCACACACCCACATCGGCTCGTGACGCGCGGCCGACTAAACTACAGTATGAAGCTAGGCACACAGCTCACGGTGCTTCGTATATTCTAACAGAAATAATTCATAGGGACTTAGCTTCATTCTATATAACATGACAAAGGGAAGAGAAATTACGCTAAATCTAAATATAAGCTCAAAGATACGAAGCTACGTTATTTAGGAAAACGTTAACAATAACCAATAACTGGAATTTGCTATAACCTGACATATATAAACTATATAAAATACTCAACTATCTACTCTCTTTTAATCGTTTTTATAAAACAACGTCATAAACAATAAATATTTGTTTAAAACAAAAAAAGTCTAATAATTTGAAAGTTCTAATAGCTTATGTACTTATATTTAAAATTAAGGAGAACGAATTTGCCAAAAGCTTACGGCTATTTGAGGTTGTTAGCATTGCACTCGGAGTTTTTGGCGGCATCGTGATCTGCCTGTTGTAGTTTTTATTTATTTTTTTCATAATTTTTTGACACTGATACATAACAGTATATTATACTAGTGGCATTTTACATGATAAAGTTTGATTATTGCACTCAATTGAAGTGCCTCAGAAATAAGAACATGGAACGTGAATTCTAAGATGATACAAAAAAACTCCTAGGAATGTTCTAGTAAGATGGCCACCATTGTACTAAAATATTCTACTCACGTGACACTGGCAGAATTGTATATGTATTATCAACATGTTGCCATTAATAAAAAAAAGGTTACACTCAAGCTCATTATCGTACCTTTGAGCGCTTCAATAACCGGAACGGAATATTATATGTATAATGAAATAATACATACAATGCTGAGATTCCAACCTTTATTTTCATTGTAAATAACCTTTATTTCGTTTTTAATTTTAATAAACTATTGTATTTTAGTTTAAGAATTCAAATGTGTTGTCAGGCACAGATATTTCAATACATTCATATAAAATACACCTAATATCGCCACTTTTCCTCTTTTCCATTGTAACATTTTGCCTTATCTTCAGCTAAAACTGAACTAATTTGCAATATACAGTTAGGAAGTTTGTTAACACAACTTCGTTTGTAGTTGTATTATCTTTACTCGACTTTACCATGCTTCATCTCGAGATACAATTCCTTTGAACACTTATGTGAGTTTGCTACGACTAGACGTTTCTAGCGATTTCTAAAGATATATTTCCTCGTATTATAGTAGAAATTTATAAATTTTTAAATCGCTGACTCTAAATACGCTTTACATTTTTAATCTTACTAAAAATAATAAACAATTACAATAACCATGTAAGTATTATTATTTTATTGGTTAAACATATCAAGATTAAATATTTGATTTGATTATATGTTATGACGCTTTATAATTAACACTATACTATCATTTTAACTTTCCGTAGCAGAATTATGTAAAAAAATACCTATACTGTGACAATTTTTGAGAATTAGAGTAATTTATCTATGTACGTGGGAGACAAGTAAATTTGGTGTTAAGTTTTGGCGCATTCCTTCGAGACTTCACAATGAAGGAAATCTTGAAACCTTATATTTTTAGGTATTTTCTCTTTTTCTTATAGCTTATATATATATATATATATATATATATAAGCTGATATATATATATATGTATATTGTTATTTTCAATAAATTGAATATCAGCCGTATATTCTATTGTTTCGTTCTATTGTCCCGTGTGGTGCCGGTGAAGAATAGTACCACCCCATATCGTTCCCGTGGGTGTCGTAAAAGGTGACTAAGGGATAAACCAGGGGATGGGGAGCAGCATTCTCAGAGTACCACAAACACCTTATAAGATCGCCAACCCGCCTACCTAAAGTGGCGATTATGGCTATTCTCCTCCTTTGTGGAGGAGGGAGACCTTTATCCAGCAGTGGACGTTTTCTGAATATAATAAATTGAGTACTTTTTATAGAGTACTGTCAGATGCCCGGAGCAAACAGACAGACAAACATTTTACAAGTTGTATTTATTAGTATAGATATAGATATAAATGACTTGGAAAATATTAGATAAAGTTTTCTTTAAAAAACTTACAATACGAAAAAGGTTTTCTTCGGTCGTTAAAGAAATAATTTATCATCAAATATGCCTACAATATAAATGGATGACATCGCTAAAAATCTTTTGAACAATTTTAGCAGTCTATACTATATCCTCATATATTGGAATCTTTAATTAATAATTACCTACTTTTACTACCTACTTAACCATAATTTTTATATAAAATATTTAATGTTTTTAATGTTCACTTACGTTTTCCATTTATTTTATTTTAGTAATCTGATTCCCAATTTATTAATAATTATATATTTAATTAATTATACACTGTCGGGCTCCCGCGGCTTCGTCTATTTGTTTTATCTTGATTAATTGTGGGATGTCCTGATTTTTTCATAGCCTATCTGTTACTGAACAGCACATCTTCCCGTACACTAAATTATAATTATTTAAATCAATGCAGACATTTTTGAGTTTTAAGTTACTTGAAAATTATTGTATTTTTTATAATTTATAAAAATGATATTGATGTATTTAAGCCTATTAATCGTTAATTAACATATACTATATGCACACACAATTTTATCCAAATCGGTAAAACCGTTTTCGAGTTGAATTCGGACATATGTACAGACCGTCAAAAATGTATTTTAATCTCAGATTTTAGGTAACGGCTAAAATATGCATCTGTCAGAAAATTAGTAAAATAATTAAATGTACAAACAAAACTTCAGTTTTATTATTAGTATAGATCACAGTTTCTCAACCGTATTTTGCTTACCTTAATTTTTTTTTTGCCTTTTTTAGATTATATTTTTAATCTGACCTCGCCCCCTCCGTGCTATCCCAATTCCCCTTAATTTTCTCTGGATGTTTTTCTTCCACTAGGAGGCGTAATAAGATCTAGGGTACAGATTATGTATGTAATTTATTAAAATTATATATCCGCTTTGGTACGTGTCAACGTGTAAACAGAATACAATTATAAAGTGCCTATCGCTTAGTAGATTCCTATTTATCCTGACTAATTAAGGTTTAGCGTACACTGTAAGATTTGGGACGAATATAATCTGCCAATACTTCGATATGGCACGGCCAGATTCACTATAACAATACAAAAAAATTAGAAAAAAAACGTAGGTTATACTGGTATACCTACACATTTATATATATTTATATATATACCTACACATTTCCTATTGCACGACAATTAATTTCAATGTAACGTGCGAATTAATTTATTTAATTGGTTCGAAAACATTGATTAAATTTACAATGAAATTCTAAACAGTGATGTCTAATTTATAGTCACACTGATTTAATTATAAAGTGATATTAATTAATATTAATGAACTTGAATGCACGAGGTAATGTTTAATAATTTCGAACAACTTTCTTCCAAGAAATAAATATATATATACATACTAGCTGGTATCCGCGGCTCCGCCCGCGTTTCGTGTATTAATTAGGTGTGAGTAAAAAAGTGCATTTAACATTTTATTTATACGTAACCTAAAAAAACAAATGAATGAAGAAGCATAAGAGTCTTTTGTTTTTATTAGCGGAAAAAAGCACATAAAAGTAAATCGAAAAAAAAATTGAGAAAAGGGTCAATGGATTCAAAAAATAAATTGCCTATAATAATCTACGAAATTCCACGTTGAATGGTAGTAGTCCCATCACGATATGTTCAGTAGTTTTGAGGTGTTGGTCGTCAATGGTACCACATTTTCCTTATATAAATATATAATAACCGGGTATATAAATTATAACCGTGGAAATAGCATAAAAGAAATAGAAGCTTTGATATAATTACATAATATTTATTCATGATCTTACTAATTAAGATTTGTTACAACACCGAATAAAATAATTGTATCTCGATCTAATAAATACTATCCTTTATTAGGGAACAGAGCTAAAGAGCACATTAGTTATGTCAATTTAGACAACGTAAGAGTAATATATAATAGATTTCAATTGTATTAAGAACAAAATAGAACTAAGAACGTACATTAATTACCCAATTACAGTATGTACATATACATAAAACATTAGGTATATTTATTGAACTTTAATGTTATCTCACGGATACTTTAAAGTATTAACACTGTATCCTCAAATAATCGGCAACTTTTCTACCCTAACTTATAGGTAACCTGAGATTTAAGAGGATACCCTAGCGGTATTTATTTTATACAAACATAGTCCCCTGTTTCCTCCCTGGATAATAGCACTACGGTAAATATTTTTATACCAAATAATATATATCCACCACCGCCACGCACGTAAGTTTTGATTTTTTTCATAAATTATTTATTGTAGAAACTAGGAGCCTTTGAAAATGAAAAAAATGCTCGATGTTTACCGTCATTTTCAGACGTACGTCAAAAAATTTTACGGATATAATAAAAAAAAGCACAGCATAGCCAAAGTCTTTATTATTCTAAAACTGAAAGAAAATGGGTTCAGTTTCGGAGGAGCAAACAGGGTACTACGAAGTGATGTTTTCCTCTATTTTGCATATGGTATAATCAGCCCGAGCTGCAGTTTCGTGTTCGTGATCCCTTTCGTGTTTTATAATTATTTCTTTGGGACGCAACGCAATGGCAACAGGTTTCAGAAATATTTACTTTTCCGAGCGCATGCCCTCTTAATGAACCGTTTGCCATGATTCTTTTTAAATCATATATGTCTCAAATGGACAACTTTTAGTATGTATTTTATTTCATTAATTAATAAAACTTTTGACAATAATAATTAATTAATATTATAGTTTTTGGCGGAATCTTCGTTTGTCTTGCTGCAACTCGTGTTTTTATTATTTCAATTACTTGCAGTATTCGATCTTATATCATGTAATTTTGATACCAATTTACGTAATGACATTTTGAATATTGCACGCAAGTAAATTCTATTTGAAATAATAACATGGAACGTTAATTTTGAGATTTAAAAAAACATGTTAGAGGTCGTTTAGTATGTGAAATCGAATTGCGGAACAAAGTTAGTAAATAATAAACATGCTATAGACACATTATTGTTTGTAAATTTTTCATTACATTTTAATTGATACCCGCACTGGTGATGATGTATTAATTTATACCGGACTGTTTTTGTACACAATAGCGCAGCTGCCATAAAGTTAATTGAATACAGTTAAGGTGTTTACTTGTGGCTATAATTAAAAGTCCACATATAAAACCTCGGCTATTTATGTCATTATATAGGAATTTTCTTTATTGATTTTTCATATTATATTAATATATTTTCGATTATTTAATTAAAAACAGTTAAATCTGTTATCCATAATATTGATCTAACCCATTAGGTACATAGAACCTTTTTGTACGAATATTTCGGAGATAACAGCAAAAAAAAAAAAACGAATTTTTTGGTGAAAATCAACTTCAGTAACCTTTCCCAAGTACCGGTATAGATACACTTTTGCCGCACTGGGAGTTTAATTGCAAGATTTTTAATTCTGAATACGAGTAAATCGAGACCAGGTACGATTTTATAGCATAAAAAATGCTACTGAGCCATAGATTTTTTTTAAATCTTGCTTTTTGTTTATTTTTCATGAAAAATCTTTTTACGCTCAGAGAATGTGCTTAAAATTCATTTAAATTAGAGCTCTAACTTCTAAGCATTTTTTACAACATATCCAACAAAATTTCAGGGGATGAAAAAAGTAGTCGAAAGAAAAATCAATAAATATAGGTTAATTTTTATCACTTTTAATGACCTCATTATTCCTAGTGACCTCAATAACCTCTTTTTATCTCAAATTTAATGCTTTTCTATATGGTTATATAAAGAAGTAAAATGGATTTTTTGTTTGCTATGAAATAACGCAAAAATGACTTAACCGATTTAAAAAATATTTTACCTGTAGACAGGTACATAATTTGTGAGTAACATAGGCTGTATTTTATTTTATTTTTAATTTAATGATTTTTATAATATATACACAAACGAAGCCGGGTCGGGTCGCTAGTGTAAGTAACGGTATTGTAGCTAATTAGTTATACATTATAAATACAAGCTTTCAGAGAATAAAAACGATATAATAATAGCTTAGCGGACGTCTAGACTTCGTCCCTTGAATTCAATTTTTCTACATTCACTTTTTTCTACATTTTCTACTTTAATGTTTTCAGAAATTATAATAAATCTTCTTAAAAAAGTAAATTTCATGAAAAATAAATGTAAGTAAACCAAGTACGAAACTATGTTAAATTAATAAATTTCTTTAACAAATGGATCACAAAATTATATTCCAATATTATTTATATCACAGGCTAACAACGGATTAGCTTCACTCAGAAAATATGAAGGATTACATCAGAATTCGATGCAAAAGCAAATTTATCTGCTAATCAAAGATATTAAATCATTTTTAATATAACGGTATCTATATCTGGTGTTACCGTAGTATTAATCAATGTTGTCACTTTTTCATATCTATCTCCTATCCTTTCTATTATGTGTGTGATTACATATTACTAGATAAAAACCAGACTTCGCTCGGGTAAATGTGACTCATAATTCACAATTTTTTACAAAATGTAAGTAGATAGGAACTGTAAATTCACTGATACGTGTGAATCGGCACTGATACGTGTGAATCGCTTTTAACGACCTCAAGATGGCATCCGAGTGGCCAATATGGCGACTGTCATTTACACCACTAGAATTTAACAATATACTCGACAATCCGAATATTGTATCCATGAACATATATCCATGTTGTCGACTCGAAATAATTATTTTTTTATGATTTATTATAAGGTTAAGGTTTATTGTAAGGTTTCAATCGAGTCTATCGTGCCCCTTGACGGAATTATTCATATAGAGTATCAATTATTGAAAATAATATTCTTCAATCGTACCACCCCAATTATGGCATTAAGGCATTAAGGTAAGGGTATCTCGATATGAAAAGAATAAGAACACGCGCCATTTTAAGTATGACATATTTAAAATCACAAGGTTGTAATAAATGTAAGGTGTAATAAATCTTGGTTTGAGTAAATAGTATTTTATTTTTGTCTAGTTGTCGAAATTCGATCATTGATTAAATTATTTGATAATTCGAGGAAAATTAAAACTGTTCCCCATATATTACACGGTAATTTAACCACAATCTCACCGGACGTTTCATGTTGGTAAACACACTGTGCCTAGAGGTAATGGTTCTCAAGTGATGCTGCCGGATTGCCTATTGGTATTCGACGGCAGGTTTTCAAACTTGAGGGTGGTAGCTACCCAGGCGGGCATTATTAGAAAACGCCCCATCACCAACCATGTAATGGTTTTCTCACGATGATTTCCTTCACCAAAAGCTCATAGTGTTAGGGGTCGAACCCGCGTCTATTGACGCGGAATCCGGGTGCACTATCAACTGCGCCATCATCACTTTTTACCAATGCATTCAGTCAGCTTTACTAATAAAAATAATTTAAAAATCTATATACAAATAAGCCAAGATAAAACACCTCAAGACATTTTTGGACGTTAGTCAACCAATTTACTTTCATATTTACAAATAAAAAACATTTGCAAACAGTTACATTTTTTTACCAGTTTTTCAACAATAAATCTCCACCTAGTCTCCACGGGTCAATAGTTTTAATAAAATAACTCGAACATCGCAAATACACTTTAAGTCTTAACTGAGCATTTCAACTCGGATTTAAGTTTATTATCTTTAAGGTCAAACTACAGTATCAACACAGACCGAATGGATTTCGGCTCGTTTATTTTTCAATCGCACACTAACAAACTAATATTGTTATAGAAATTTAAGCCTCTTGATTTTGGTTCACTTCAATGTAATCAAAATCAATATAATCTATACTACTAATAAATAAAATTGAAGTGTCTGTTTGTAATGTCCAAAATAATATTTTCTTTTCTATATACATATATGTAGATACATATGCGATAACTATACCAAGAATACAATTTTTAACATTTTTGTCTGTTGGTCTGTCTGTCTTTTTATTCCAGGTATTCTCCGGAACGGATGACCTATTTTGATGGAACTTTTTTTGGTAAATTGCTGAAGTTACTCCGCGTAACCTAGGATACTTTTAATTTTCAAAAGTAATTAGGATTGCGCGTAAAATGTTAAAACTCATAAAATCTAAATAAAATACGATTCGATGTATAGTTTTACGGCAAGTGTTTGAATTTTTGAGAAATATTTTTATTTTATCTTAGTACTACAAATATTTATGAAAATACTAAGTATCCCGTATAAAAACATTAAAGAAAAAAAAATTGGCTCTTACTTTTTTTTGCAACACGACCCTTGGTGACCTATAGCTACGCAACTGCTGTTACGAACCAACGAATTGCGTCGTCTTATCCACAACACAATTATACTAATTATTTTGATAAGATTTAACCGCTGTGAAAATTTTATGAAAAAACTTTTAACCTCCTTTGAAACGTTTGAACCACTAAAGACGGTTAACAACATTTAAGAAAGAAAAATAATAAACAGAATATTTGTTTATGATCTCTACTTTCTGCATAGTATAAATAATTTTGTTTTTTTTTTCACTAATAATGAACTCTAGGGACCGGATTGTTGGGGGGCAGGAAATATATCCTGCCCCCCGGCTGACTGACCTAACTAGGTCATACCTCCTACGGGAGGTGGGCGAAGAGGTGGGGTTGAGAACTCCCCCATCCCCGCTGGGTTATTGCACGACGAGGCCCGGTGGGTTCGCTGCAGGGGGCGACGCGGTGCTTGCGAAAGCCACCCCGTGTCGCCCCCATCCCAAATGCAGCGGACGGCCCCGTGGGGTTTTAGTGGGTATTTCCGGGCGACTCTCGCCCGGGTGAGTCCCACACTGGCGCGGAGCTCGTCACTCCGTGCCCCCTTATCTGTTGTATTTGGGGGACTCTAATCCCACAAATACAATAGATAAGGGTAGTGCGTAAATGCATATCCCCCGGCAAAAAAAAAAAAAGGGACCGGATTGTTAGTGTGTCGTTCATAAGGAGGAAGAGAGTATTGTTATAATCGCCACGATTGGCAGGCGGGATGGCGATCGCAGTCAGTTGTTTGTGGCACTCAGAGGATGTTGCTGCATATCCCCTGGTTTATCCCTTAGTCGTCTTTTACGACACTCACGGGAAGATATAGGGTAATACTATTCTTAGCCGGTACCGTGGTCGCTTACAATGGACCTAATTGGAATGCTCAAAATTTCCCAAAGGGCAATGGAGAGGGCTATGCTCAGAGTTTCGCTGTGTGAATCAGAAATGAGGAGATCCGCAGAAGAACCAAAGTAACCAAGATTGGCAGAAGAATTGCGAAGTTTAAATGGCAATGGGCTGGACATGTTGATCGTAGAACCGAAACTTTATGGGGCCAACGGGTTTATTTATTTATTTAATCTTTATTGTACGCATATAATATAATACATTAGAAAATGTGAAATTAGTACAAAGGGCGGCCTTATTGCTAATAGCAATCTCTTCCAGGCAACCTTTGGATGGATATGTTCCATGGAGAAGAATCAGCGGTGTTTTGGGTATATACATATGAAATCTACTATAAAATACAGATAATATAACTTATAAACTACATTACAATAATACATAGATATGGACCAAAATTGAGTATAAAAAATTACTTAATTATTTAATTACAATCTATCACAAAAAGTTATGTTAAAGACGACATATAGTACTTTTTGAACAAATTTTTAAAAATGCCCATCGTTTGTTCCCGTCTCAGAGAAACAGGTAACGAATTCAATAATTGTGCAGCCTGGACTGTGAATGATTTTGCACAAAAATTTGTAGAGTGTATTGGGACTTCAAGCGTTATGGTTTCTGATGATCTTAAATTTCGTGTGTGCGTATCGCAAAGGAACTTAAAACGTTTTCTTAGGTAATGTAATGAGGAGCGATAGGATTAAAAAGAGTTCTGTATATTCGGCGAAGCCTCACAGGGACCCATTTCAGCTTAGTACGAAACTCTGTTATATGATCAAACTTACGTAAACCAATCTTATACAAAAATTTTGGAGTTGTTCGAGTTTATTAAATTGAGCTTCGGTAAGATCTAGATAGCTATTGTCAGCATAGTCGAGAATCGGAAGGAGCAGGGTTTGTGCAAGCGAAATTTTGGTAGTAACAGAGAGAAAATTCCGAAGTCTTCTTAGGCATCCGGCAGACGCAAACATTTTCCGACTTACTTCCTTAAGCTTGTCTTTATCTTGGACCCCCAAGATAAATTTTACCAGGCTACCATGAAGACTACTGGAAGACGTAGCGCGGGTAGGACCCTCACAAGGTGTACCGATGACCTGATGAAGGATACGGATGGATGCGGGTGTCACAAGACCAGTGGTTGTGAAGATTGTTTTTTTGAGACCTATGTCCAACAGTTCAGATTATGTTCTCTATGTCAGCAGCGGACGTCATTCAACCGGAATGTTATAATGGACTTTATGATTGTGAGTACATATAAATTTCATTAAATTCTTTCAAATACCAATTAGCTATTAAAGTTAACGTTGATTGAATAGATAAATTGTTATGAGTGATAAGAGGTAATTATGATTATCGTAGATAAATTGCTGAAAAAGGTACGAGTATATAGCATTTTTTAGAAACCTAGCTGGTTCGGCAAACGTTATCTTATGCTTTCCTTAGGTAATAAAATATCATAGGGCCGATTTCAATATGTGATCTCAATCTGTTTTTCTGAAATTTTAATGCTTTTTTCTCTAAAGTGCCAGATCATTGTTAGAGATCAACCAAACAAAACCGACATATTTTTGGTTTGATCTCAATCTTAACTTTTAATATTTGATATTATAACCCGCCATTAGTTTAAACAAAGTTTTTTTAACTCTGTCACGTTTTTTTATACCTAAGCCACTCCGGTATATTTTTTTAATATCGTCTGTACTACGTCATAAAAAAATTTTTTAACTCTCATTAAACGTAAAAGCATAATCGTATTTTTAACCGACTTCATCACAATATACACGTACATCGTATTTATCATTTTTTAATAAACTAATAACACGTTAATAAAAAATAAAATAAAAACGAAAATCTTAATATAGTTCATATCAATATATCTAAAATCTTAGAAATAAATCTTTGCTATAAATGATGTATGCCTTTTTCCGATATGTATGAAATATCGGATTTTACGAACCCTAGTCTTGACAAGAGCGTAACGAGAATTCTTCGTAGCAATTTTATTGTATGCTACGGTTCGTAGAACTCACGTAGCTACGATGTTCAAACGGGTAACTAAAATGTAACTCGCTGAGTATATAATTTTTTTTTCGGACTGACTAAATGCTATATTTATCGGAAGTGCCTTTGACAGCTTCAACGAACTTTTGAGGTGTGCGGAGGAGATAGTTATTCTCACCTCCACATTTAGTCTCGTATTAGTACGCATACTAGTATAAACACAAAACGATTATTAACCCCTTGAGCACTAACCTGGCGTTTACGCCAGCTTTCCATTGTTATCCTATTGTCTTATTTTTATGGGTACTCGACACATTAAGAACGGTGCATAATATATTAATTATTAAAGATTACAATTTTATTATGTCGGACGACGATCTGTGGCTCACGGAAGTTGCACACTCTGAATGTAGCCGTGAGCTCGGTGATTGGACGACACAAAAGCGCTGGATGAGTTTTACGTCACAAAGCGACGTTGGCTCAATGTTTATAAGCGGAGCGTGAAGCGTTTGTCACAGGCGAACGCTGAAGCCATTCGGCCGGGGGTGTGGTAGCGCAAAAGCACTAAAGTTACACGGATCTCAACTTGAACTACTTGTAACCTGAGACATTTTTTTACATTATATAGACTCAGTGCTTTTAACACAATTTCACCTAATATTAAGTGACAATGTGCTCCAGGATGGTGAACATACTAAGCCAATAGTTACTGGTTCTCAAGTGATGCTGTCAGAATGCATCTATTGGTGTTTGGAGGCAGGTTTTCAGACTTGAAGGGTGGTAGCTAGGTAACTACCAAGGCGGGTGTTATTAGAAAATACTCTACCACCATGCTATGGTTTCTTCACGATGTTCATCTTCACCGAAAACAGGGTCATTTTAGTTTTAGATGTGTATTCTAAACTACGTCCATTGAAGCACAATCCGACCGAACTATCAACTACGTATATTTTAAACACATCCATTCATAATGTATGTATAATTTAAATACATCCATTCAACCGAAAGACATCCATTGCTGAACATAGGTCTCCCCCAAAAATATCCACAACAACCGGTCTTGCACCACCCGCGTCCAGTGAATTCCCGCGACCTTCACAGTAATTACATACCATTAAAATAACTATGTATGTAAAGTAAGTAGGAATGTAAGTAATTAACGTTAACGTTACCTTTAAATAGTGGTACATTTACAAGTTATTATCTACACTAATAAATAAAATTGAAGTGTCTCTTTGTAATGTTAAAATATTTTTTTACTAAATAGTATGAATGCTTAATAATAACTTAATGCATATTCGTAAAAATTTAGACAAGCTAGAACTAGTGAATGATCGTCATAATTTTAATATTAGAAGTAAAGACAAGTTGGCCGTCCCACGCTTTAGGTTAAGTAAGTCTAATAAAAGCTTTATAGGTTATAGTATTCGGTTTTACAATAAGATCCCAAGTAACATTACCGATTTACCTGACAATAAGTTCAAGTATTATGTCAAGCAAGTCTTAATCTCAAAAGGTTATTACAGGTTGGATCATTACGTGAACGATAGTGATGTCTGGAATTAACCCACATCTCTGTGCTCCCTCTAACATTAGTTAAGACTATGACTTGTATAGTTTTTAATGAAAAAAAAGTTATATATATTATATTTATAAAAAAAAAAAGAAGATCGAGTTTCTTGCCGGCTCTTCTCGACTGGGTTGTTTTCCAAACCGGTGGTAGTGTTTTAGATGTTCATAAGAGCCTTCTTAGGGCCTAAATTGAATAATAAATTTTGATTTTGATTTTTTTGAATGTATACCTATACCTATATCAAAAACACAATATTAAAAACTTTTTTACATTTTTTGTCTGTCTGTTTGTTCCGGGTAATCTCCGGAATTTTGAAGGGACTTTATTTATAGATAGCTAAAGTTACTCCAGGTAACTTAGGGTAATTTTTTTTAAAATAAGTGTTCCCCGAAAAACATTTAAACTTATAAAAAATTGAATAAAATCCAATTCCGATTTAATGCACAGTTTTACGGGTAAGTGCTCGAATTTATGATAAATATTTTTTACTTCATCTTAATACTAAAAATATTAGGGTTCCGTATAAAAAAATTAAATGGCAGCGAAGAACATATGAAACGCGGGCGCAGCCGCGGCCGTTCAGCTAGTATAATAATAAAACTAGCTGTGCCTGCAACTTCGTCCGTGTGGGATTCCTCGAATATCCGTTGTAAATTAATGGTGTAATGGTATCCAATTTTATGCCGACTTAATTACCATTATTATCCATAAACCATACGAAACAATTAACTGACAGAGAGATGTTGCATTTTAAATAATGTAATGATACGATCGTTAAGTATAACTATAAAGAATATTCATCTCCCTTAAAAGTACAAAAGGGTCGACATTTCGTTCCCTTTAATTGGCAATTTGTGACCCGAAGCGTCGATAGAAAAGCGTCAAGTCTAAAGGTATTGTTTGTATGTTGTTGTTCTATGGGACGAGATAATGGATACCAAACTAATTATCCGGCGGATAGGGTTCTGTATTCGTAGACAGTGACATAAAACAAGCCACAAAATTGTATAAAATTAATTGGAATTTTTTTTTTTTGGCTTGAGCTTTGTAAATATTTGTTGTAGTTAGAACATAACTCACATTTATTCCTCAACTAAGTCTTGCTATTATTTACTCCACTGAACATGCGTAACAGTAACAGCCCAAGCCGAGACTCGAACCAATGTGTACAGTGCTGGTTTAAGGTTACGACGAACCCGCCAGTCGCCGGCCCCCATTTTTTCAGGTGCCCCCAAACTTGAAAGAAACATATTAATATGTTAAATGTTACCAATATAAAAAAAATGTCACATATTCATTCTTGTCCGCTAAAAATGATATTGTTTATGTAATATATTTACAATCTCTTAACGTGTAATTCTAAAGGGTACCTACCTACGGCTTGAAATTATTTCTTCTTATTCGATGATCACAGTACGGGAATGAAAGAGGAAGACTTGTTGCGCCGACTCCAAATGAAAATGGGAAAAGGGTAGGGAGATGGTGATTCAGTAAGTAAAGGCAGCAGAGTACTTCCCTAATATGTTGTGAAAATGTAGAAAAGTAAGTTTATGATGTTAATTTATTAAATGGGCAAGCATGTAGACAGGAACGAGTGCACTAATATGTACTTTTTTGTGGCTGGAGTTTGACTTCATTAAGTAATATGCATGCATAATGCATACCATTTTCTCTCTGAGTGTTCTAAGCTCTCGCCAAAGGCCTGGGTGATGGTGTCGAGGCTATTCAAACCGACACCATTCAAAAATACAATGTACAATTTTCGCTAGTAAGAGTTAATATGGAAACTAATGACCTCTTTTATTTAATTCATTAACACAAAATGTAAATGATTAAACATACTTAGCAGTGTTGAGTTTATACAAAATATAGCATATTGTTTTAATAATTTTGATACGAATACCTAATGGACTGATGACGATGCACAACCGATCTCTCGCCAGTCGCCACTGTTTCAGGATTGCATTATGCTTACCATCAGGCACAATGCAATTGCTGAACTACGATTAAAAAAAATACTTATCACTTTTTTTTGTTTTCTTCATCTAACTAAACTATTAATGTGTCGAGTACCCATAAAAATAAGACAATAGAAAGACAATAGGAAAACAATGGAAAGCTGGCGTAAATGCCAGGTAAGTGCAGGTAAGTGCTAAGGGTTAATGGTACCTAGTAATTTGTTAAAGACAAAGAAACACAGTTTGACTGAGAGCGAGTTCAAAGAATTTTCCGCTTCTTCGATGATAACCATTTTTCAACCATCACGTTTGAACAGAATATTAAATAATAGAAAGGAAGGTCATAATTAAATTGAATATAACAAGCAATTAAAACACCCTAAATACATTTGAAACCTAAGATTTTTATCAAATATAATTGTGTCATTTTTTAATAAAAAAAAATTATTCAACTGTAATAAATTTCCCGCGAAAATGTTGAAATATATAGTTGTACATATTTATTATATAAGTAAACCTCTCTTCGAAAAGAAAAATGTAATATAAAATATTTTACTTGTAACCTAAATTCTTATAAAACTGATCGTGTAATGCGAACTACGTAATATTATTTATTCTGAAATATCTCGTATTGCGTTTATTTGACACGCGTCTATCGTAAGAAGGTTATAATACAAGTAAGAATGTCCTTTTACGGGATCCTTGTGTTCCCAGGAACAAGGAAAACGCGGTGAGTAATAAAATATATCGAGTGAAATCAATCTCCAATAGAAAATAATACAACCGGCGAGTGAGATAAAATGAATACCAAACTTTGAAATTTCAATTTAAATAATATTGCTCCATCGAAATATGACTCTGGGAAGTGAAAGTCATGATTATATTATTGATTAAAATATAATGTGTCGATAGATAGAAAACAAAGTAGATTTCAAAAAGTTATCACTTAAAAGACTAGCTTATTACAACTTGTTAATAAAAACTTTAGATAAAGTTAAACTTTTAAATATTTGTATTAAAAATAATCTATTTATACTAATAATAAAATTGTAAATTTCACATGTTCCCATTCCCATTTTTGTAAAAAGAATTATTGCAAGGGACTAAAAATAGGTAATTAAACACATTTCTATCATTTTTAGAAATGTCTGTCTATCTGTTTGGTTGTGCAGGTATTACAGGCGAGTAAATTTGCTACCACACACACTTCGGGTCCCCCTCCGTTGGCGGCCCAAGACGTGCTCCGTTCCCCGACTGGGGAGGTTCTTGAAGCCGCTACCAGCGCGATATAGTTACACTGACCATGCATCAAGCATACACGCACAACACTGCATACACACTCCTGCACATAACACGTAGGTATACAGGTCCCGTAAGGAATCTTTTTATTTATTAATAAATAAAAAATGTAGGGTTTAGCTAGAATCAAAATTCCGAGGGAATTTTTACACACAGGTAACGACCAAGCCGAGGTCGTACCACTTTGGCACCCTTGTGCTAGTTACCTTTTGTGGCTAGTGCCTTCAGCACTCGCTCCCAAAATTACGGTGAAGTTGTAAAGGCACTTCCGGTCAACAGCATTAACTAGGTTAGGAAAAAAAAATCATTAAAATACCATAATAATGGAGTGTATGCATAAGAACATCTATACTATTATTATAAAGACGTAAAGTTTGTGAGTTTGGATGTTCGGGGTAAGCTCCGGTACCACTAATCCGATTTTGGAAATTCTTTCAATGTTAAAAAGTTATATTGTATATATAGGGTACTTTTTACGGGACGGGGCGGAATATAATTGTCTGTATTACACGTGAGCGAAGTCGCGGGCACAGCTACTATATAATAAAACATACAATTTAGTACATATTTGTTCTTCTCTTTATCAACCTATTTTGTTTTATTTATTTAGTAGCTATTGACTATAATAGTTTTAGAATTAAATTTATTACATTAATTGTTTTATATAAAAAAATATACGAGTATACCAAAAGGTAATTAAATGGAATCACTTTGGTAAAATTTATTTTTTACATGAATGCCATAAATTGTTTCAATGACATTACTTAAATCATTCAGTTGAAACTGATTGCCAGCAATTACATCTAGAAGAACTCCTTGGACCAAGATGGTCACCTTTTTGCTAAAAAGTTGAAATAATATTTAATTGAATGAGAATTGGCAGTATGGATTAATTCCTTCCAATCGGACGAATATTCCTAATTACCAATAACAAAATAAAATAAATAATTAGATAATAAACACAAAAGTGAGAAAAAAATAAACAAATCTTTGCATAAAAACGTTTTTTTATTGCCATAACGTATATTTGTTTGTAAATATTTAAAGTTTTATCTAAAAGCTATGTTATATCTAATGAATTTCACAAAGCATGAAACGGTTATAAATCTTTTTAGTACATTTAACGTTCTCATATTCCATCCTCCATGTCTACCTGAGTAGTAGGTACTTCAACAAATGCGGCTTTGTTATATAAATGTCGTATACAATAAAATGCTAGCTCGACGCGACAGTAAATCATCTTTGTCGCCAACTTATTTTTCATTGTGCAGTTTTCTACAAGTACGTAGTCTGATGGATCAAACAAAGTAGGCAGATTATATTATGCACAGTATTTTATCTTTATGAAGTAGTGGATTTGCAGTAAAAATTGATGTTTATAAGTCTTTCAGTAAGGTCAGATATCATGTATGTTCAAAGGAAATTTGATGTATTATTTCAAGTTTCCTTGAACGAAACGTTTATCTAAAAATATGTTTTGTTATTTCTTCTCCCTCACGTAAAAATGTGTTCCGTTTTTGTGTTGAGACTGTAGATCAAAATTAAGTAAAAGATACTTCAAAATTACGTAAAAGAGTAATTAAGAAAAGTAAGTAGTTACTAACAAAAACATAACGGGCTTATAATGAAATTCAAACATCTAGGGATTCGCTCGATAGCCGGCCAATAAGAAAATCATAAAGCAACTCGATTCTATCATGTCCCTCAAGACATCCAGCTTTCTAATTTAACCCTTAGGGATTCCATTCTAATTTTCTTAATGAAACAAATTTCATCGTGAGCATAATAATACGTAATAAAAAACTAAATTAGTTGAGTAAAAAATTCTTTTATAATTTTTTTTTTTTTTGGTAGACTAGATGTGTCACCACGGCTGCGCCAGCGTTTCGTATATTCTTTACTGCCTTTTAATTTTTTATACGAAACCCTATTTTTTTTAGTACTAGGATAAAGTTAAAAATATTTTTCATAAATTCAAACACTTTCCCGTAAAACAGTGCATTGAATCGAATTTTATTCAATTTTTATGACTTTTGTTATTTTTTTTACGTGGAACCCTAATTATTTTCGATTAATAAAAGTACCCTAAGTTAACCGGACTAATTTCATCTACCAAAAAAGTACTGTCAAAATCTGTCAAGCCGTTCCGGATATTACCCAGAACAAACAGACAGAAAAAAAATTGAAAAATTATATTTTTGCTATAGGTATCGTATATACATTCATATCTATTTGGTAAAATAAATAATTTTGACATTACAAACAGACATTTCAATTTTATTTATTAGTATAGATTATTGTGTTTTAGTATCATATACATAGATATGTACTTGTTAATAAAATACGGTATATCGGTGTAATCTGTACAACGAATAGGCAATATCACTGGCCGGCTAGCATAGACGCACTGTCTCGTGATTTTTCTTCGAGCGCAGATTATGACAGACAACCGGTTTAGTGACGTCCTGGCGCATAAGTCTGCACGTAAAAACTTTTTTTAAAATAAGTCCAATAAAATGTTAAATTACAATACTTACTGTACGCTACATTTTAATTGAAATATTTTTAATTCATTTTAGTCTTTAAAGAATATATAATCATTAATAAAATATTTTATTCTGTGTTCAATATTTTACTCGAAAAGAAATTCTTAGATCTCGAATCTAATTAAATCACAAAACAATCAATTTTCCTCGTCAAAAACAGTCAAATTGGATTCAGGTTTAAAATCTGTTTTAAGATATAAATCTTGTGTATTACCATCCGGTTTCATATAAGTATTTCTTATAAAGCATACTCTCCATGATTAAGTCCAAGTTCGTTCATTTACAAACGTTTTCTTTTATCGTTTTAATAATAAATCAAAAGTTTTGTCTGTGCATGAAATTGTGATTTTTTTTTTTAATAAATGTTGTGTCAGACATAATTCGGCCTTTACAATTTTTTTGTCTGCCTGTGATTATGCGATTAAAAACCGTTTAAACGGAAAGTATATTACGTATCAAACCTACCGGAGGTTATAAAAATATATCTTTTTAATCATTTTAAAATAATTAAGGAAAAAATATTTCCTGATTTAATTCAAAAAACCTGAGTCTCGGTCAACTCGATCTTTATAAAATTCGTACATTAAGTATATATTTATATTAATAAACAATTGATAAACTATATACAAATTATCAATATCAATTTAAGAAATAAAAAAAACCTTTGATTGATTTGTATTAAATTTGGTGTACGGGAACTATTTGTCGTTCAGTTACTGATAGTCTTAAAAAACAGGAAATCCCACATTTAATCAAGATAAAATACGTAGACGATGTCGCGGGCACCCGCTACTAGTATTTCATAAAATAAAACTGTCGCAGTGAGATCAGCATAACGACGAACTTCTGAGGGTGTTCAATGTACCAGAAAAAATGTTTGAAGCGTTTTAGGTCGAGATAAATTTTAAATTATTCAGCGCTTTTTTATAAGGTCAAGATGTGAACGTGCCTGTTTTTATTTAAATTTATTAAATAGACTACCTTATTTAACTGGTGCCTTAATACATTGAGAACGACAGATTAAGTTAATAATATAATTAAATACAATACATATTCTGAAATATATATTTCATTCGGCTTATAAAATGTTAAGATATTAGCGTTCAAGGTTTTTGCTTAGGATGCGATATCCCTTTCTCACAAAACGAGTGTTACTATAGATCACATTAGTATGATGCAGTATTATATTGTAGTCTTTGGTATGATGTCATATCGCAGTATAGTACGCGCTCTCTCTCACTGTCTCTCTCTAGCATAAAAGATAAGGTAAGCTTTTTGTTTCTGATCATATTTTGTTTGTTTTTTTTTTTAGACAATAAAAACTAACACCGGCACACAAAAAGAGTGTTGTGTAAGTACATTTGACAAGACCTACATGAGTTTCGACTCACTGAACCAGAATCTAAACTCGTAAACCTTCAACAATTTGTGTAAATTACAAAAAACCGATAAAAAGAATCGTAAATAATAACTGTAATTTTTGCATATTCTCAATAATAATAACCAGACTTTAGTACCTATATATTTCATTATATTAGGTAGTTATAAGGAATAAGTTTGGAGTGAGTGAAGTTAGTAAATAACCGTACACAAATCTGCGTATTAATTTATAGGTACTAATTTGATTTATTTTAAATTCTATGTTCACTTTCCGCGAAGTAATATTCGGTTTCTTTGACTAAAACGAAATCAAATCTTATCGTGGAATCCATTACCCTTAGTCTAATTAAATTGAGGCTGTTGTTGAGCACATATCCAGTGTTAAGTTTAAGTTGAAATTCGATTTAAATAACCAAAAAAAAATTCATCATAAAATACTCAATAATACAATTTTGTTTTTTCATTATTAACAATGCAATGAAACGTGTTGTAAAGTTTGAATAAACTACAATCCTTTTAAATAGTTTAACTGGTCTGCATTTTGTGTGGAAATTTCTCGGTCTGTTACAAAGAGAAATACGTAAAAGCGGCCATCCAATACGCTCGGCTGACTCGTCTACGGAATACGGATGTAACCACCAACTGTAGTTACTTTGAAACTATACATTTTGAACGCTCGGCACTTTTGCATCACAATAAACCGTAAAGAGGTTGTGACATTAGTACTATTGTACAGAAAATTCGAGCTATTATTCACGAAATTAGTGACCGTCGACGTACCTAGGTTTAATCACGAGATATCCAAGCGACATATATTTCTATATTGTAATTTATATTCGCCACTGCCACTCAATTTTCTTCTTTATACATATATATTTACTAGCTGTTGGCCGCGGCTCCGCCCACGTTTCATTTGTTCTTTAGGTGTGAGTGAAAAAGTGCACATAACATTTCATTTATACCTAACCTAAAAAAACCAATGAATGAAGAAAAATTAGTTTTGTTTTTATCAGCGGATTAAATGTACATAAGAGTAAGTTTAAAAAATAATGAGAAAAGTTCGATAGAATCCGAAAAATAAAATAGCCTATAACCATAAAAAAAAAATTCCGCGTCGAATGGTAGTCCCATTCCGATATGTTCAGTAGTTTTGAGGTGATGGTGCGTCATAGCAACCACATTTATATATATATATATATATAGGTATCGAGGATAATTGTATTTATTAAAAACAACTTACTTTGCATAAGAGAAGTAATATGGGATGAAGCCAGTATCAGCAGATAATAATTTTTAAAAAATAGGCAGTCATGGGTACCTACTGCCGACAGAAATGAAAACTCGAAAGTTTATTATAGATAAGTGTGTTTTTTTAAAATTATTACATAACCGGTCTGGCGCAACACGTCACATTAGCATGTCAGTAAAGCCATAATTTTCAAACCATACCAAAAAATGCGGCTAAAGCTCTCACTTCAAAAATTTAAGTTACCATAATGTCGATAGTACATTTTCATCGTTCTACTTTTTCAAAACAAATAAAACATATATACGAAGGAGCTAAAGTTTTCCGTTTGTAGACAGACTGTATGTAACAATTTCTAACAAAAAGTTAAATTACAAAAGTCAATGGTTCGACTATTTACTTTGTTCGCGATATTACCTCTGTACGTTTTTTTTACTCGGTATCTAACAATGTTGCCATGAAAAACTTTCTTTAATCTCAAAGTAAATTCGGTCTTGAAAATAGAATGCGATATCTTTGAATCATGTTCCCACATCGCGTGTTTTGAAGGAACACGCTAATTTTTTTTCTTTTTTGACTTTTTTTTTTTTTTTTTTGACGGTAGGAAATGCATTTACGCACTACCCTTACCCATTGCATTAGTGAGACCGAAGTCCCCCAATGCAATGGGTAAGAGGGCACGGAGTGACGAGCTCCGTGCCAGTGTGGGACTCGCCCGGGCGTGAAGCGCCCGGAAATACCCACTAAAACCCCCCGGGGCCGTCCGCTGCATTTGGGATGGGGGCGACACGGGGTGGCTTTCGCAGGCACCACGTCGCCCCCTGCAGCGAACCCACCGGGCCTCGTCGTGCAATGGCTCAGTGGGGATGGGGGAGAATACTTCTCCACCCCACCTCTTCGCCCGCCCGCACGAAGGGAGGCATGACCCAACGGTCAGCATTCCGGGGGGCAGGATATACTTCCTGCTTTCTTTTTTGACCTAGTTAATGCTGTTGACCGGAAGGGCCTTAACAGCTTCACCGAACTTTAGGGGCGAGTGCTGAAGGCACTCAGCCGCAAAAAGGTGACTAGCACAAGGGCTACCATAGTGGTACGAACCTCGGCTTGGCTGTCACCTGAGTATTCAAAACTCGCTCGCGAGTCGTGTCCTAGCTGACCCTACATTTTTTATTATTAATAATATAAACAAAAAGAAAAAAAAAAAAAGGTTCCTTACTGGACCTATGTACCTGCGTGTTATGTGCAGGAGTGTGTATGGAGTGTTCTGCGTGTAATGCTCAATGTATGGGCAGTGTCACTGTATCGCGCTGGCGGCGACGTCAAGAGCCTCCCCAGTTGGGGAACGAGGCACGTCTTGGGTCGCCGCCTGAGGGGAACCTGGGGAGTGTGCGGGAGCAAAATTAGCCGCCTGTCCCCGGCGGCGGGAACAGCAGTTTCGCGGGCGTGGGCGCTGGCACGCATACTAAATCGGTTGAAAGGGAAAGATTCTATTTACGCACGTGATTTCATCATCGGGATCGGTGAGAACGTTTCGCGGTCTCCGAAACAGTTTCGGAGCTAACGGGTCGGTGGAGTAGGCGACGGCTTTCGCTATGAGCGGATTCGGATTTTTCTCTGCGCGGTCGAAAAAGGCGCGACACTGGGACTTGAATACGGAATGGATGGATGGTAGGTTGAGGTCTCTGTGTAAGTCCACATTCCTCTCGTACCTACCGCTACCTACCTGTCGTCACTGTTTAACAAGGAGGTTTAATTAATATGACCAATAAAACTTTGAGAGTCGTTACAAGAACATTTTTCAATGACAAAAGAGTATTAAGATAGCGCTATAGTCTAAAGCGCTAAACCAAACTAAAAAAGTTTTTATTTGGGGTCGGTGTCACATGTTCCTGTTTTTTTTCATCTCTATTTGAGATCATTATAAGCAAATCATTTTTCACGCAATCCAAATCCACGTCCACATTCATATCCAATACCTTTCTTACAACATCCTCTTACTCCGTGCGCATCGCATGCCCATACCAGGACAGACGCATGCTCCTTAATATCTCTGTCACTAGTGACACTTCCTCAAATGTGCACATTTCAATGTATATTCCAATAGTAGCAACATCTACGTAAAATTGGGGCATTATGCCCTTATTGCAAGAGAGGGGTCGAATAATCTGGAAAAGCAGCTATTAATAATAGTCGAAAGAAAAATACGCATAACGATGATCCGAAAATGTCGCCATAAAACTGGTTTTATCCATCAAAACCAAAATTGATATAACGATTCATGATCATCAACAGTAAGTTTATTGACCACTGAGAAAGGTGAATTGGGTTAGGATGGCATGAAATTCAAATGAAAATTTTAAATACATTTTAATTTTAATTTCAAGTCCTTTAATAATTTACCCTACTATTCTCATTTCTATAACGTCATAATATAGATTTACGCCTTTAATATGTCTTGTTGATTGTGACGTCAGATGAATACAAACACGTCTAGGTGCGTAGTGATCTAATTAGGCGTTTCAATTTTCTCGACTAATAAATTGTTTAAACATAATATAAACACGTTTGTATCGTATCGTGGTCACAGTTTTTACGAGTTCCAAGAGTAAATGCCATTACTCTCATTCAACTTTTGATGAAGTTTGTCATTAGTTTTGTTACTGTTTATTGAAACATTTCCACGTACGTTAATCTTCTATACTGTATAGGCTCAGCTCTCTGACTACAATCTCATCCGACGTTAAGTGGCCCGAGATGGTAAACACACTTTTACTAAGAGGTACTGTCTCAACAAGACTCTCAAGTGATACTGCCGGAACGCAGCTATTAATGTACGGCGATAAGGTTTCAAACTTGAGGAGCTACCCAGGTGGGCATTATTACAAAAAGCCCTACCACTATGTTATGGTTTTCTCGCGATCTTTTTCTTCACCGAAAACTCGGGCTTATTATTGAGTTGGATTTGTGAGTTAGAACTTGCGTCCATCGACGCTGAATCCGACTCATTACTATTACCCATTACATTACATCATGAAAACAGAAAAAGCGAAAGTTGAGTGTCGTAACCATGGATGAAATATGACAGAGGTTATTAAAGGTATAAAGTTATTCATTTTTTTTTTTCCATAGAACATCCGAAAAGATTAGGATTTTGGAAGGTTATTTTCAGTAGCATAGTGTTTTTGATCCTAATCCTGTATTAAAGTATTTGTCAAAGGAATATGGGGTTAGTTTGACGCACCATCACCTCAAAACTACTGAACATATCGGGATGGAACTACTACCATTACTATGACGCGAATTTTTCGTAGATGGTTATAGGGTTGAAGCGATTTTGGCGCAGCGGGTCGTGCGGGCAGATTCCGCGTCAATCGACGCAGGTTCGATCCCCACCTATCCGACTCTAAAATCGGCCTGAGCTTTCGGTGAAGGAAAACATCGTGAGGAAACCATAGCATGGTGTAAGGGCATTTTCCAACGATGCCCGTCTGGACAGCTACCACCCTCAATTTTCCAAACCTGTCGCCAAATACCAATAGGTGTGCTACAGCAGCATCACTTGAGAACCAGTACCACTAGGCTTAGTGTGTTTACCATCTTGGACCACATCGTCACTTAACATCAGGTGAGATTGTGGTCAAAGCACTGAGCCTATTCCGTGTAAAAAAAGGCTATTTTTTGGATTCCATCGGCCCTTACTATTTTTTTTCATTTACTTTTATGTACATGTATGTACCTTTTTTCCGCTAATAAAGTAAAAGTCTCATTTTTCTTCATTCATTTAATTTTTTTAGGTTAGGTTTCACTTTTTCACTCACACCTAAAGAACATATGAAACGCGGGCGGAGCTGCGGGCACTAGCTAGTATAATATATATGTATACCAGTTGTATACCCGCAGCTGCGCTCGCCTTTCATATGTTCTTCACAGCGTTTTAACTTTTTTTTGTATACGGAAGCCTGCATATTTTTATACATTTTTTTGGTTCTAAGATAAAGTTAAAACTAAATTCAAACCCTTGCCCGTAAAACTGTGCATTGAATCGGATTTTATTAAATTTTTTATGAGTTTTTCATTTTATTACGCGGAATCCTAATTATGTTAGAAAATTAAAAGTACCCTAAGTTACGCGAAGTTGAGCTTTTGACGAATGTTTTAGTATGTACTTTTTCAACGAAATATAAGTAACTATATTATAGGTAGTAAATTTTTGATTTGTTGACTGTGGGCGCGGTCGCAGTAAAAGATTTAAGAGAGGGAGGGACAATTTTTTAATTATCTTGTTACACGCATTTTTCAAAATTATTTTGCAAACCTACTTATTTTTGATTTCACAGTTTAGACGGTTTGAGCAGGAAGTTTGTAGTTTATTTAAACCTTTCGTATATTGTTTATTTTTAAGAGGTTTTTCAATTAGATGTGTACGCTTTTGGGGTCATGAACCGTACGAACCTTCCCTCGGACCGCAACTGCGTGTCTGTTACGTAATTTATTTGCATATCAACGCGTAAATAATAAAACCGCACAAGACATACGGATCGTAAAGTAGTAACGGTTTTCTCTGCACAGTTAGGTACTATTTTCAATGTACATTTTACCCGCTGAATATTACTTTTTACCTGTCTAAAGTATCGCACATATTTTTATATTTACTTAAATGTATATCTAGAAATATTATATTATGTATTTAAGTAATATATTATACCAATTTATTTGGTAAAAAAAACATCAGGATAAATTTATTATGATATATAATAATATAGAGAATATAACAGTCACCAATAATTTTTAGTAGACTAGCTGTGCCCGCGACTTCGCTCAATTCAGACAATTATATTCTAATTGACGGCCTATATTCCCCCTTTAGATGCGATCTACCTATGTCCCATACCGCCCCGTTCAGGCCTCTACTCGCGGAGGTGGTCACACCGGCCAGACTAGGCCATCTTTCAGACAGCCTGACCAGTGCAATGGAAGGTTAGGGCCTCGTCCCTTCCTCCTTAAAAATGCAGTAGTCCAGATCGATGAAACGATGATGGCGCAGTGGATAGTATGACCGGATTCCGCGTCAATGGACGGGAGTTCGAATTCACCTATCCAACTCTTAAATCAGCCTGAGCTTTCGGTGAAGGAAAAAAATCCTGAGGAAACCATAGCTGGTTTTGTAATAATATCCGCCTGGGTAGCTACCACCCTTAAGTTTGAAAACCTGTCTCCAAATACCAATAGGTGTGTTCCGACAGCATCACTTGAGAACCAGTGCTTCTAGGCTTAGTATGTTTACCATCCTGGACCACATCGTCATCATCAGGTGAGATTATGGTCAAAGCCTATATCGTATAACAAAAAAAAGACACCGCCGGAGCGGTGCGCGTACAGCCGCCGTCTGTGCTTAGTCATCGCGGGGCCACTGAGATGAAACTATGCACCCAGCTATTCTAAGCCCTGTGATGATGAGTGCCACCTCCCGCCTCAGCCCTGCAATCAACGACCTTATGGCCCTGCTCCCTACAACTAAAACATTGGACTCCCTGGTCTACCCCCGAAGGACAGAATAAGCGAGCGTGACCCAGGCCCAAACGCCAGAAGCAACACATGACCATTGATCAAACCATTCAGCCAGCGCACGCCATACTATATAATTTTTGCCAACTTTAATTATTTACACTGAGTTTAATTATTGAAAATATATTTTTTTTAAAATATTTTTTTCTCATTTACTATGTCTTAGATATTTTTAATTTATATAGTATAAACATATTTTATATTATGTCATTTTGTTCAATTTCAAGCAATCCATCAATTTTTTGTTCTCGAATAAGACTAAAACATATTTACTTACGTTGGTAAGTAAAAAAGTTCAGCCGCCTGTCATTCAAATTACTATAACTTTTGATAAAGTGGACCGATTTTAATGAAATAAACTTTGATGCTACTCCGGAATATGCTTTAAAATTATAAATATTTTTGAATTTTTATAATATACTTAGTACTTTCTAATTGATGCTTGCACAACCAAATAGACAGAAAGACCGGCAATTTTAAAAATGATAGAAATATATTGAATTACCTGTTTTAAGTCCCTTCCAATGATTCTTTTCACAAAATTCGGAAATGTACAGACATGTGAAATTTACAATTAATATGGATTACACCGGAAGACGTAGAGTGAGTAGGCCCCCACAAGGTGGACCAACAACCTGGTGGAGGTCGCGGGAATCCGCTGGATGCGGGTGGCGCAAGACCGGTCGTGGAGATCTTTGGGGGAGACCTATATCCAGCAGTGGACGTCTTTCGGTTGAATAGATAGATAGATTACAAACTTTCATACTAAAGACGCCGCGTGTCATTCAAATTACTATAATTTTTGGTAGAGTACACCGATTTTAATTAAATAAAGTTTTGATGTTACCTCGGAATATACTTTATAATTATCTTTTTAAATTTTTAAAATATATCTAGTATTTTCTTAATGATGCCTGCACAGACAAACAGACAGACAGCAAGACATTTCTAAAAATTATAGAAATGTGTTTAATTACCTATTTTTAGCCCCTTGCAATAATTCTTTTTGCCCGCCCTTCTCTGCCCGCGTTTCATATATTCTTCACTGCGTAATATAGCTTTTAAATAAACTTTGGAAAATAATGTTTTGATGGCGCTGTCCCTTGAATCGTATTTTTTTTCAATATTTCATCAAATTTAATTATAATTTATATTTTAACCCTAATTATTTTCGATAATTAAAAGTACTCTAAGTTACGCTAAATAACTTCAACTATCTATACAAAAAAAGTCCCTTCAAAGTCCTCCCATCCGTTCCGGAGATTAGCCAGAACAAAAAATACAGATAGACCGAGAATAAGTTTAAGGTTAAGGTTTCGTATATAGATTCATATGTATTTACTCAAAAAAATGTTATTTTGATATTACAAACAAACACTTCAATTTGATTTATTAGTATAGATAATTGGCAAATTTCAATAGTTATTTCAGAAAGCTGGCCTTTGTTATCGTTGATGAAGCCATCTCAACGATCACCGCTGGAAACTACACGGTACATTATTTTGTCGAGCTGGCGCAAATAAAAAACGTGTCGTTGTGTACACACAAACATTTTCGTTTTAAAGACAATATACGACGGATGCTATAAAAGCGAGCATTGTGTATAGTTAAAAGCGAAAACCCTTTTTATGTTTACATTCTTTTATTAACCTAGAGAATTAGATTTGGTTACTTTATTACGCAACTTTAACGAATAGAAAAAAAGCTTCTTTTTTTTACAAGATATAGGCTCATTGCTTTGACCACATTCTCCCTGATGTTAAGTGACGATGTGGTCCATGATGGTACACACTAAACCTAGAGGTACTCTTTCTCAAGTGATGCTGCCGGAACAGACCTATTGGTATTTGGCGATAGGTTTTCAAACTTGAGGGTGGTAGCTCTACCCAGATGGGCATTATTAGAAAATTTATTAGAAAATTACGAGGGGAATGCATTTACGCACTACCCTTACCTATTGCATTAGTGAGACCGAAGTCCCCCAATGCAATAGGTAAGGGTCACGGAGGGACGTCTCCGTGCCAGTGTGGGACTTGCCCGGACGTGAAGCGTCCGGAAATATCGACCCCGGGGCCGTCCGCCACATTTGGGATGGGGACGACACGGGATGGCTTACGCAAGAACCGCGGCGTCCCCTGCGGCAGACCCAACAGGGCTACGTCCATACTTAGCCCGTTGGGGATGGGGGGGAAATTCCCCACCCACCTCTTCGCCCACCTCTCGAAGAGAGGTACGACCTAGATGGTCAGCTGTCCGAGGGCAGGGTATACCCCCCGCCCCCAATAAAACAGAGAGGACAGAGCAGTGGCGGGCACAGAAAAAGGGGAAGTAACCCGCCACTACAGTAAAAGGAAGATAGGTCCCCCTCCTTCACTCGTCTTGTCAACTGACAAGACATAGAAAGGAGAGGGATACCTAGAAGAAAAAATAAAAAAATAAAACAGCCAAGAAAAGAAGACACAAAAGAAAGAGGTAGAAAATGCCCTACCATCATGCTATGATTTTCTCACGATGTTTTCCTTCACCGAAAGAGCAGGCTGATTTTAAATTTGCATAGGTGGGATCGAACACGCGTCGATTGGCGCGAAATCCGACCGCACAACCTACAGCGCCATAATCGCTTCAAAACTGGATGCAATTTTACTCTTGCGTGACCACCAACAGCGTAAGACACTAACATTTTTTTTTTAATTTTTTGGTTAATATGTCGATTACCCATAAAAACGAGATAATAGGAAAACAATGAAAAGCTGGCGTAAACGCCAGGTTAGTGCTCAAAGAGGTTAATATGTTTCTATGAGAACATATTTCTAAATAGCAAAAGTTAGTTTTTACGAATCTGGCTCGAACATGGTGACTAACATTGAACCTATATTCCACTAGTACATATTCGAGTATAAGCAACGCTTTTTAAAAACTAATAGGTACTAAATAGATTTTTTAGGGCTAAATAGATATCGTAAATAATTACAAACAGCAATCTCTTTATAGGTATTATTTTGTAAGAAAATACGATAGGTCTTTAGAAAGGAGGATTATAAAATAAACAAACCATTTCATGATAACTGAAACTCAGTAACCTTGTTTTACAAACAATAACAATGGACTTTCGTTAAATACCTAATAGCAACAGAATCAAATAATAGAGGGAATCTATACTAATAAATAAAGTGTCTGTTTTTAATGTCAAAATAACAATTATATTTACTAAATACGTATGAATGTATATACGATACCTATACCAAAAACACAATTTTAAAAACGTTTGTCTGTCTGTTTGTTCCAGGTAATCTCCGGAACAGCTGGACCTATTTTGAAGGGACTTTTTAAAACTCATGAAATTGTGAATAAAATTCGACTCAATACACAGTTAAAACTGAGACAAGTGGTTTAATTTTTGAGAAGTATTTTTGCTTTATGTAAGTACCAAAAATAATTTTAGGAAAATTATTAGGGTTCCGCTTAAAAAAACCCAAAAAATTGTGAGAAAGACAATTCAATTGTCAGTTTTAAGAGCAAGTACTTGAATTTATCAGAAATATTTTTACTTTATCTAAATACTAAAATAATTTCAGGAATATAATTAGGGTTCCGCGTAAAAAAATTAAACTCATGAAATTGCGAAATAAATACGATTGAATCAAAAATTTAACAGCATCAAAATATTGTTTTAAAATTAGAATTTAAAAATATATTACGCAGTGAAGAACATATGAAACACGGGCGGAGACGCGTGCACACAGCTAGTTGTAAATAAATCTTCTTAACAAATCCTCTTAGTGTAAGATTTAAAAAGGTTACGTTCGGGTGTTACACGAGAATAAAAATATTTCTAAAATTCTTGAATTTTCTCATAAGCGCAGGAAAAAGTTACCAGACCGTGATTTTAGGAAATTAATTTATAAGTTTCCGTTCAGCCGAAATCCAAAATTTAGAAAAGTCAAATTATTTTTAAATTGCTATCAATCTAAAAGTTAAGATTCGATATTGAGCCCGGCTGTAAATCAGGATTTTTGACTAATATTGAACATTATTCTGTAATACAATTGTACAAATTAATTGAATGTAATTACATTTAATTTCCTTCATGTAAAATCGTTTAGATCAGCTGCGAAATGTTCTCCAAGTAACATCAGCCAGTGAGTGAGACAATACTGCACAACGATTTATGTCTCGATTTTTTCATTCTCTAATATTATGGGTATTTGTTTCCCACACCGAAAACGTACTCGACGAATTTACAAACCTCTTAAAAATAGACAATTTACGAAAACTTTTAATTACTAACTTCTTGCTTTGAAACAGTGAAATCAGAAATAATTAAAAATATGACCTGACCATTGGTGTCGTGTAGTGCCATCTGTTGTTACATAGCAAAAGTTAATTTAAATATACACAATACAAATGATAGTATGTAAAATAAAATTAACAATGCCATCTATTTATATTAAAGCTAAACAAATTTCAATTTAAATCACTTATTTAATAGTATTGACTTGTTAATTAAAATTTAATCATAATCGGAATGAAATCACAAATTAATAACTAGACAATTTTATTCATACTCAAAAGACTATGTATTAACATTTATAAATGTTGAAAATTTCCTTTTCTTCTAATGAACATTCAGAATCACCTATTTACAGGAATTTCTCTGTGATTTTAAACTATTCTAAGCTTTCACGTTTTTTCCATTCGCTTTTCAATTTGGCCATTTTCTTTTTCTTGTACTCTGCTCGTTTAAAATTTCTTCTCCTCCAAACGTTTTTTCTGCTCAGTTACACTTTCATCTCCATTAATTATTTTATCTAGTTTTGCAATTAATAATTCCCTAGCCATTTTCCTGTTATCTTCCTGACATCTACTTGTATGACATTTGATTACTGTACCTAAAAATAACCCAAAAATTAAAGTAGTCAATTTTTTATAAAATATAACATATGGACATATACATATGACATATAACATATATGCCTCTTTAGAACTTCATTTAGCAAACTTAATGTAGCATAAACAATGAAATAAAATTGATATAAACATTGACAATACAATGTAATCAAATATTGTTTTATTCAAGCCTAAAAAAAATTGTGAAAGTATAATTTAAAATAGTTAACTAGTATCATTAGAATTTTTTTTTATAGTTAGCATTTATAATTTTTTTTTGGAATTTGCCTACTACTGGCATTAAACAATATAGTTATATTATAAATGTATGTATGTAAAAATGGTCACTTGGTGTTGGTTACGTAACATTTTACTAAGGAAGAGGGTGGGGTAAAAGGAAAATGTTATGGTGCGTTACAATGGGGGGTGGGGGAGTCAAAAATTTGTGTTACGTAATACTTGAATGATCCGTATGTTACTATTTAAATATGCAGAAAATCGATTTTCTCATATTAAATGACCCACCAAATAGCTACATAAACAAAATTCAATCAAAATTTGTAATTGTTTTTTTTTGTTTGAAATAAATGAGGTTGCTGTCCTATCCTTCCTTCCTTATATTCCTTCCTATATTCCTTCGATCTATGCAATGTTTTTTTAGTTAGGATATTATGGTGTACTTAGTTCAAGCTGTTTCTAAATTTGGCCCCCCAAAGATGTGAATTTGTTGTTTTAAAAATTTTACAGATTATCTACATGTAATATTTCAAATATAGTATACATTTGTTACATACTTTTCTATCTCTACATTACATACATCTCTTTTTATTACATTCAAATTGAAAAGTAAATTTATTGAATAATCTAGTCATTTCAAACTATTAATAAGATTTAATAGTTTGAAATGTTTTAATTGTTATTTTCTTTTATAGTTTTATGGAAGAATTACTGTCAAATGTAGAACATAGGTAAAAAGAAAATATCATAGTATTATAATTGCTAATTATTAGCCTCCAACTTTATGTAATAACATAAACAACTTAACAATTATCATAATGAATATGTGGCACTAAATGTTACAAAAGTCTTGTGTTAATAAACATTACTAAATAATAAACGTTATACCATGTTCAAGCTGGTGCAGAAAATATCTATTCTTAAGTTAAGAGGTAGTTCACTCCATCTTCAATTTATAGTAATGAATATTGTTTAAGAAGACCCCCCGTACGAAACTTGATTTTTGATAACAACACAGGGCAATCAATCATACTCCTTGCTAACTTTCATAGAAAACAAATATTACAAAATATATCAGATATCTTTATAATTTACCTGTAGGAATATGTGTAAGAACTACACAATTAGCGTTTTTATTTACAGCTGAGCCTCCTGGTCCACTTCCTCTAACAAACTGTTCAGATACATCACACTCGTTAATTTTAGGGATTTTAGAATAATCTATTGTATGTTTTAGCACAGAACATACATTTGGACGAAAGAATTTAATATGTGTAAATGAGAGTCGAAACATATTATATTACAGCACTACGATGCAGCATAGCCTCTCCTTTCTATAAATAGAGAAAATATGCTTATTAGCCTTTTTCTATAAAATTCTACTTATTGACATAATCTAATACAGGACATAGATTAACGAATTTATACAAACAAAATGTAAGGAGTTAACTTAGACAAAGTATAAAAGTTACTGCTTATTATTAAAGATACATACCCTATAAAAAAAATATATGTCTTCTGGTTTTGTACAATTTTTATTATTTCTAAATTCAGTAGCAATTTTTCGGCGATAGTACACTGGATCTGTATATTTGAGAGATTTTGAATACAGCATTAAATTTTTGTATAGCCTCAAAACCTCAATTCTCGTAATATGCATAATTTGAAATATAAAATAATATTGACATCAGAGATGAATATAAAAATTTACATAGGTAAGCTGATGCACAAAGTCAGAGTACGTGACAGAGTGCATTGTAGAGCTGTAGCAAGCCGTATGTATTCGTTACAAAGTAACGCGTACGCCATGTAGCACCGAGTAAATATCGAAACTTTACTCACAAATGTATATCGTTACTTACATGTTTCGTATTTTTGTACCGATGTTAGTTTGATTGATTCTTTATAAGTTTATACAAACAAATACAACTGTTTTAGTTCGGCAAGTACTGTTAATGCATGAATACGACTTTGAACCTAAACGATATAACTCTAAAAATAAATTAAAACAATGTTTTATATTTCTATACTAATAAATAAAATTGAAGTTAAGAACACTTAATGACAAAATTAATGTTTTTTACTAAATAGATATGATACTAGATATATAAGATACTTATACCAAAATACTATTTTTTAAATTGTTGTCTGAATGTCTGTTTGTAATGGGTAATCTCTGGAACGGTGAGACCGATTTTGACAGGACTTTTTTTGAAAGATAGCTGAAGATACTCCGGGTAACTTAGGGTACTTTTAATTTTTGTAAATAATTAGGGTTCCACGTAAAAAAATGAAAACTTTCAATGCGAGTAATATATATATTATAATAATTGGATTCCAAATTTGAGAGGCATATTCAAATTGGCTTCTAACAAATGAACAATAAAGGACTTTGAAGGTTTTTATGGACTTAAAACTCGTTGGACAATCTGAAAACGAAACCCAATGCTCTCGAGGCTTTGTTAGTAATGTGATCGACATGTTTATCGAAAATTAGTTTAGAATCAAATATAACGCCAAGATCATTAATTGTATTAACTCGTGTTAGTATAGTATTTTTTTAAGTGTATAATTATAAATGAATGGGTTGGGTTTGCGAGTGTATGTTATTACACTACACTTACCGACGTTTAAGTCTAATTTGTTCAAAATGCAGTAGTTTTCAAACCTTTCTAGATCATTTTGAACAGAAATTGCATCAAAGATAGTTTTTACAGGACGTAGAATTTTGAGATCGTATATAGAAAGAGTTTGCAGTTAGTAAAACAGATAGATATGTCGTTAATGAAAATATTAAAAAGAAGAGGTCCTAATAAAGATCCCTGCGGAACTCCTAAACGAATCTGGATAGGTGAGGATGTATAACCATTCATCACTGCTGTTTGGAATCTGTTCTCCACATAAGATCATAGATCCAACCATCTGCATAGATTACCATGAATTCCTATGTCTTTTAGCTTGTGAAGTAATATCTTGTGGTCTATTCTATCGAATGCCTTGCTGAAGTCGATATAAATTACATCAACTTGGCCTCAGACATGTGATGAGATATGTAACCACTTGATATAATAAGATTAGAGGTAGTTGATCTCCCTTCAATGAATGGTCACTCAGTAAGTGTTTGGGAGTAGCAAAGAGTTACTTAAAAATAATTCTTTCTAGAACTTTGGCAAAAATACAGACTTTGGATATTGGTCTATAATTAATAACTAAGTTTTTGACACCTGTTTTATGTATAGGAGTAATTAAAGCAGATTTCCAAATAGTTGGCATTACTCCGATGCTAAGAGATCTTTGGTACAATAGACATAGAGGAAGAGACATGCTATTTTCACACTTAATTATGAAAACGGGGGTATATTGTCTGGTCCTGCCGATTTATTAATGTCAATAGAATTTAGTAATTTTTCCACTTCGTGAGAGAGAATTTCAATGGAGCCTATATAGGAGGAGAACCTACGAAAAGATGTCGAATGATCAGCAATAGGCGATAAAATATTATCATTACTATGTAAAAAAGTAGAGTAAAAATATCGGGCAAACATGTTACTGATAGTTTCACCACAACCAGAAGAAAATGTTCATATTTTAATACAGGTGGATAGTTATTACATTTTTTTCTTATTTTTAACATAGGACCAAAACGTTTTGGATGATTTTACAATATTATTCTCAACTTGATAATATATTCATGATACATATCCATTTCTATATGCTTAGCACGCTGCCGCAATGTAACAAACGAATTGAAATCAGAGATATTCTTATATTTTTTAAATTTAGTATAAAATTTGTGCTTCTCCTTTAAGACTGATTAATGCAGATTTATACCAACAAGGATATTTATTAGTAGGCATCGTATTTTTACTAGGAATAAACTTATCACGTAGGGTATATAGAATTTGGTAGAAAAAGGAAACCGCATCTTCGAAGGATTTTGAGGTAAATTCATGATGCCAATTTATTCGACTGATCTCTGTTGATATCGAGTCGAAATCACACAAGTGGTATAAAAATTTAACATGTGGACGTTTTGGTAAGTTGGAAATTCAGTGTAATCTACAGATATAATTAAAGCTTTATGATGTGGTATCCTCTGGTACCAAGGGTTCCATACAGTCTGTAACTGAGATGCTAGTGTTAAAAAAGTTACATCTAAGATTCGATTATTTATATTAGTAAATGAATTGTATTGCAGCAAGTGACATGCGGTAAGATTATCTAATAAGTTTGTTTGTACCTCGCCCTGAATATTGGTAGGAAAGTAAGATACCCCATAATCAGCTAAAGACCATTTTAAAATAGGCATTGTAAAATCTCCTAAGATAATATATTCATCGTTGGGATAATGGTGCACAATTTTGATTAAACTATCAAAGAAATTAGTTAGTTGCTTTGATATTGAATTACCTAGGTTTTGGTTACCAATATACACTACACATAATTGTAGATGTATATTGTAATAAAACTTCGGTTTCCTATTTTGTGCTTTTATGGTCACCCAAATATCCTCTGCTGACGAGAACTACTCGAAGCGTAGGTCAGCAGCTAGGTCACGCTTAATAGCTATCAGTACACCGCCTCCCAACAACTGATTTCTATTTAAGTAGTCTCAATCTCGCCGCCATACAATATATCGGTTGTCGAATAATTCACTATTATCAAAGGAATCGGTTAACCAAGTTTCTGTTAAACATATGACGTCATATGATTCCATAAAAATGTTTCTGAGGAATATAACTGTTTTTAAACGTACATATTGATAAAAAAATCGAAATAATTTTTGTAGGTATTTTAGTAAAAATTAAGTAGAAATACTGAGCAAAAACAATATTAAGTTGGTTGTAATAAAGTGTAAAATTAAAAGCATATAATAAATTATACGATAAAAATGTTTAAAATTAATTATGAAGTGCGGTAGCAAGAAAGTTAGTATAGATAAATTGAGTGAGCCGAGGCATGTAAACAAACATGAAGGTGACCTTACATTAGCGAGCACAATAGGGTAATTAACTCGAACAGCGATGTTCAAACTTTTTAAGCAAGCAACAATACAAAATAATTGCAATTTAAAATTGTCTTTAAATGCCTTTCTGACGTTATTCTTAAAACTGGTGAACTGGAATCTTTCCTTAAAAAAATCTTGCATCCCTTTAGCCACACAAACGCAAAACCCCTTTCTTTTGCAAATAATTTGGTTTTATTGAGTAGGATTTTATTATCGTAGGTTAGGTGATCGTTTATATAAACTCGGTGTTCCCCTAAAAGTCCAAGATCCTTGGGGTGTAAGAGATTTACATTTTCTTGCTGCAGCTACAAAGTCGTCTTTTAGATATCGATTATGCACTGAAACTATAATGGATTTCTTATTACTGTCACTGCACATAGGCACTCTTGAGTGGTAATTAATCTATTCTTTCGTAATTTTCATTCCAATGCGATCGCCGACTTTAGGGATTGTTTAGTATAAGTTTTCGGAGTTAGTTATTGGAACGCCTTTAATCTCAATATTATTCATTCTTGAGCTTTGTTCGCCATCCCGGAGAGCACCTTCTATTGCTTCGACACGTTGCTGTAAATGTGTTATATGTTCTTTATTTTTGTTAAGGTCAAGAATTTGCTGCTTGAAAGTTTGCTGCTTTGTTGAAAGTGTTTCAACTGCACAGTGCACAAAATCCATCGACGATTTTACTTCAGTTAGTTCCATTTTCAATGATATTAGACCCGCAAGCTCGGGTTTATCGCGAAACGCCGCTTGAAGTATCAAGAGCTAAGATCGTCGTTGGCTCGTTGGACGTATTTTCGAAGGAGATGTTTCCTACGATGCGCATAGTATACGACTGTGTCATCCGCGTATAGACCTAACTGAACTCTTTCGAGTACAGGGAGGTCTGCTAGGTATAGATTGAAGAGGACAGGCGCCAGAATGGAATCTTGAGGGACTCCTGCGCGTATCGGGTGGGCTATAGAGAGAGCGTTCTCTACTCTATAGCGGAAGCTACGATCTATGAGGTGGTCATGTATTATGTGAACTAGAGTGTCGGGGACATCTAACTTAGTGAGTATGTAGACAAGGCCTGTGTGCCAGATCTTGTCGAATGCTTTGGCCACGTCGAAGATGACTACAAGCGTGTGCCAGGGTTTTTTAAACTTCAGATGATTTAAGTTAGAGAGGATGTACCCCGTGAGGCGGTGTACTTGATGTGCACAGGAGTGTCTGGTTTGGAAACCAAACTGATGGGGAGGCACGAGATTTTTGTCCTCTATACGTCTATGAGACGGTTCATAAGGACCTGCGCACAGAGTTTTCCCAACGTGTTGAGGAGGCTGATGGGATGATAACTATCAGGTAGCCTGGCATCTTTGCCAGGTTTGTGTATCCCTATAACTATTGCTGCTTTCCAGACGGCTGGAAAGTGGCGACTCTTGATGGTCGCGTTGAATATGCGGACCAGCAACGCGATCAGGGATGGAGGAAGAAGCTTAACCACTCCGTTCCTGATTTCGTCTAGACCGGGGAACTTTCTGGGCTTAAGGCCCTTAATTGCGTTCACCACCTCGTCACAGATGACAAGTGAGAGGGAAACAACCGGAATAAGAGCAACTAAATTTTGCACGGAGGATTCGACAAAAGAGTTGTGGGTAACATCAATGTTGTTGGCTACTATGCACCCCCCCCGCATTGCTTCGTGAGGCTATCGGCTAAGTACTCGGCTTTCGGAATAGATTACATTTGTATTGTTTTTTATAACTGTGTGTAGTCTCGGTTTTGTCAGAAAATGTTTTATTTAGTATCTATTTATTGGAACAGCCATTAAACTTATTAATTGTGAGCTTTTTATTTTTTAAGTAAATAAAAACCTGAAAGGTTTTTTCAAAGTAATCGATAAAACCGGTTCTCGATTATGAAATCGATTCCGTCACTAGTAGGTTTGCTATTGTTGCTTTTCGAAGATATTTTTTTAGTACCATTATTTTCCATTTGTCCGGGGTGCTTGGTACGATTTTTGTTACCACAATTAATTGATAGTGTTCCTAAGGTCTGACTTGGCTTCATAACCTACTAGTACCTTTGCTTTTTCCTTAAAAATAAATAAATGGAACAAAGACTTTTTGGCGGGATCTCAGTCTGTAATGTAGCGGTTGTTTTCTTTAATTAATTCAATTTGTGCATTCATCATGTAATTTTAGTGGCGTTTTGTGTGATATGGTTTGGTTATTGTGTGCAAGTGAAGTCAAAATAAGGCGTAGAATTTATTCTGAGAGGCCGTACAAAGCTCCATGGAAAGTTCTAGCAGGATGAGCCACAGTTTTGCTGGAGCTTGGTAACACTGACTGATACAAGATTGAAAATACATCTTACCTACATGATATTGGCACTAATTTTTTGAACACAAATTGCCATTTTCGAGAAGAAGAAGAAGAAGAAATGGAACAAAAAAAATACATTATTTTATTTAATAAGGCAAAAGACCAAACAGCCAAGTCAGACGTTAAGAACACTATTCATAAATGGCACCCTTCTATTTCAACTACATCTTACAAAGGAAGTGATTGTAATATTTCAGAATTCACGGTTCGTGTCATTATTTTCAATTCACTTCACTTAAGCACTATTAGTAAACTATACCACGTAAAATCCCACTAAAACTACATAATACTACTACATGAACCAAAATCGCGTCAACCACTTCTAATTGGTGATAATGCATTATGTTCTTCTTTTTTTTCTTAGCTGTTTGTGGCTGTAATGTAACATAACGTAATTAATAACACAAATATGTTAATGTTACAAATTTGACATGCAATATTTTCTCTATTTTCTTAGTTATACCTAATAGCCAGCTTTATTATTTATCTATAGTAGGTACCTATCTAACTTTTGCCAAACCACACTTAGGTATAAAATTTTTATGTATATTTCTCCCGCTGTCACATTAATAGAATCTTATAATAGTATAGTATTATAAAAGTGACGAACGACTGTGGCAATGCAAACAAAACATACAAGTCAATATTTATAGAAAATACAGTTATTTTTTATCCGTTCAATCGTATCTTTTACGGTTTTTGTTTCTAGCAACTTAACTAAGCAGCCTTGGGGACTACTGATAGAAATGAAAACTTTGAAAAAACTGTTGTTTTGTTGATTAAATTGATAATACGCAGACTACAATTCTAAGGCTAAGTAATTTGTTTAGACAAACCATCCGAATAATTTAGTAGTAATCGTTCCGACTCGAACATTTTATTCAGCCTTTTATGGGAAATTATTTTTGTTGTAGGAACACAAAAGAGTTTACTTATACGTCATCTGATATTTGACAGACTGAGGTATTTTTACTCATCTCTGGGCTGAGGCATGTCGCTGAAGGCTGACGTCATAGGTAACGCGAATCAATAAGTTTTCACTGACCAAAAATCGCTGAACGTAGGTAAAGAAGATTCTCTTCATATATATATATCGTTTTTGATCAATTTTTTGATTATGAATTATTGTATCGATATACTGGATCAAAAATTATCGGCTAAAAATATCGATTCTTTTTCATGAATCTTATATTGATTGACCGCAAATTCATCTCTGGACCACAGCATGAAACTTTTCTTCATGGAAAATAAAGCTAATGAGAATCATTACATATAAGAGAAAAGTGTCCAGCTGTGTGCCATAAATAACAATTTAAAAACCTTCCACAATCGCGCTAGTGTAGATAAAGGATATTTGCCGAGTTAATAAGTAATATCATTATCGATTAAAGTAGATAATTATTGAAAATTTCAACAACTTACGTTGTACAAATTAATGTAGCAAATATAACCTTCAATAATTATTACAAGAGAACTTGCACTTAGAATGATTTTATTTCGTAAACTGTGTATGCACGTTTATTGATTTGGCTCTTCCTTTAAAATTTACCCTGATCCTAATGTGGCTAACCCTAATTTAGTGCTTTTTTTCTTACCTATCTAATGTTGTTGACTGGTAGGGCCTTTACAGCTTCACCAAACTTTGTGGGCGAGTGCTGAAGGCACTCAGCTGCAAAAGGTAACTAGCTCAAGGGATCGAACCTCGGCTTGGCCGCTACCTGAGTGCCCTAATTTAATGCATTTCGACGGCCACTTTTATACATTATACTTAAATGATTCTCCTTACATTTATTATCCATGCTTTTATTGTTGTTATGTTTGACACATCATTTTTATTGCGTTCTTTTTAACATTTCGGATATTTTTACACGTATAGTATCCTTTTACTAGTCTGTGGGTATTTTGAAGCACAACTAGAACATCACCTCAGGTTATTCCCCTTCTGGCAATGACGAAATTAAAAAAAAAAACAAATGTCAATCCGCAATCGTCAATTGTGGATTTGTTAATTTGATTCAGTGCTGGTTTTAACAAAAACTGTAACTGTAAGCAGAAACTATTTGAAATTTTATTTTAAAGATGTGGCAAACGGACGCTATTTACCACCAATCTTTGCCAACAGAACAGCTAATAAGTAATAATGATATTATAAATGTGGATGCTATTTCTGCAATAGATAGGGAATTGCAAGATAATGTTTACGATATGACGTCGCTAGTGTTTCTCTTATACGAGGTGCCAGACACGGCACTACAAAAGTTGATTGTATACCAGCGAATAGCTAAGGATGCTACGGGCACTAACTTGAACTTGCTGCACGAATGGTACCAACATGCTAAAGCTAGATCAACATGGAAACACGAATTCATAGAAGCACTACTAATATGTCAACTGTACAATATTGTAAGAAGGCTTGGACTACATGTACCCACTATGAAAAGATATTACCAATCAGATGTGACAACCTTTAGTATGCATATAAATCCTTTAAGGAAATTGTTGTACAAAGCCTGTGAAAATATGACATCTGATAATCTTGGAAAGTTAAAAAGATCTCTAAAATCCTACAATGTTGAAGTAGGAGAACATGATGTCTGTGAATTGATATTTTTAGAGCTGATGTGTCAAAAATTCATTAAAGTAAATTATGTTTCACATGAAAAAAAAAAACTTAGTTCTGAAATAAATGTAGAGAAATTAGTGAGGATCATGTCAAATCTTTCTGGTTTAAGGAATATTGCTATGGAGCTAAAAGATTTACAGGATAAATCAGATAACAAAGTTACAGATGTTCAAAGTGCCTCTCAAGTAGTTGAAGATTCTTCTATGTTTTCTGAGGAACCAGGTGTTGATAATATTAATGATAAATTTGATAATACAAATTTTCAAGATATGTTGTCCAAATTTGGAGATTTAAATTTGGATCATTTGTCTGATGAAAATTTGAAGTCTGATACTACAAATTTGTTTAAAGATGGATACAAAATCAAAGATCCCAAGAAAATTGGCATTTGTTTAATAATAAACCAAGAAAATTTCTTTCCATCAAAGTATAGTATAGAGAGTTATAATCAGAAAGATTCCCTGGATCCGCGTTTGGGTTCTACAGCTGATAAATTGCTTTTGGAAAAAACTATGACAGACTTAAGTTTTACAGTTTATAGCTATTCTGATTTAGATCATAAAGAAATGATTGAATGCATTAAAAAAACAATTAAAAGTGTCAATAAAAATGATAGTGTTTTTATGTTATGTATTCTGTCTCATGGAGTCAGAGGTCATGTGTATGCTGCTGATTCAGTCAAGATCAAAGTCGAAGACATACAACACTTATTAGATTCTGATGAAGCTAAACACTTACGAGGTGTACCCAAAGTCCTCGTAATACAAGCATGTCAAGTTGATGATAAATCTGAATGTGCGCTAGTTGCTGATGGGACCTCAGATTATCACCTAAGGAAATCAGATTTTCTAGTGTATTGGGCCACTGCTCCAGAGTATGAAGCATACAGACATGAAAAATATGGATCTTTGTTTATACAACTCCTTTGTATGATGATAAAACAGTATGCGAGAAGAGCACATTTATATGAAATTTTTACTAAAGTAACAAATAAAGTCACCAGTGTTTGTACAAAATTACAGCGTGCCCAAGTACCATTATTTGAGAGCACACTAAGAAAAAATCTATATATACAGTTACCTAAATAAGTTTAAATGTTTGTACCAATTATTTTCTACTATTTAATTTAATAAATGTATTTAAGATAATTTCATTTCTATTATAATTCATAATTTTGCTCCTTGTATTGTTATCATTACTAAATAGATTATATAGATTTGAAAATTTATTTAGTCTTGAAGTAGAAATTAAGGAAAACTTAAGAAACTTATAGTATAAACTATGATTATGTATTAAAAATGTAACAATATTATTCAAAAATAAGGAATAATATGATTAAAACCATATTTTATAAGATCTGTTCTATATTTTTTGTTACATCAGATTTAGTAAAGTCCATTACAGCCGATTCCAGTTGTTTTCTTTCTTCATCAGTTTTTAATATACACCACATATTATCCAAGTATGTCCTCTGGTGTTTTTGTATGAATTTAAAACTGTGTTTTAAGGTTGCTCCAACATGCAGTGTATTTAATTTTGCATCTAACTTCCCAATTTTAGTAATAAATGGTAAACTGCTTGTAACAAATCTATGTGGACCATGTCTCACCCTAAGTATAGCTATTCGTGTATATTCATTGCAATATTTTGTAATGAAACCACTCTTAATGGCAGCTACTCCATAATCCCCATGTAACTGTTGTACTTTACCGAAAACTGTATCACAGAATACTTTTGACTTTAATTGTAAAGGTTTATTATCTGGCATGGTGGGAGATTCAATTTCAACTGTTATGTATCTGAAAATATAAATAATCTTAATTTAATCATTTGTGTGCACGTAAGATGAAATAGGCTATTAGATTTAGATGAAATAGTTCAAACATCACATGAAAACAGTTGCATACTGTTAAGATTATTGAAACTCGTGAGATGTTATAGAGCTCAGGTGGTTGTGAATATCTGCAAATAGAATAATCAGGTAGGCCCACATTGTTAGTCAGAGTTTATTATGATTAGGAAAGAGAAATCGAAGGTTTTTACATGGTAAGATCCACATTTCTAACATTATAATCAACTAAGGTATGCTCATTATTTAGATGTATATTATTGGTTACTAATGCTAACAATGATTTTACAAATTAATTCTGGATCAATCCAATTGAAATGTAAAAAAGGTAATAATTACAATTCATAACAATTTATGTACTGTTTAATAGAATGTTATTTTCATGACTTGAAATTTGTGATTATGTTCTTACCTGTTTTTGAACCGGACCATGATAAGTACCCTCTTATTATATTGTATTTAATAATTAATCTTATCGCTCAATTGTACACGTGAATTAAATATATTGTATCAAAAAGTTTTCAATAATAAATTGTAATTTTTGTTTTTATTCCATTTCTTCTTTTTTACGAAAAAGGCAAAGATACTAGTAGACCATGCAGCCCAGTCAGGCGTTAGGAACACTATTAATAAATGAATGGCGGTATCAAAATGGTGGCCTTCTGTTAAGACCACAACGGTATTGATTGGGACATTTCAGAATTCACGCTCCATGTCATTATTTTCACTTCACTACACCTGTGTATCATAACTACACTATATCACGTAAATGCCACCATAATTACATAATATATAATACTTTAAAATAATGAATTAAAAATAAGGCAGACAATATGACATACCAAAATCGCGCCAATCAACCCTCTAAAAAGAATTTTTTTTTTTCTATGGAAGAGGGAAAGGTACGTAGATTATGCAGTTAAGTCGGACGTTCCAATTTTGTGTCAGTTTTAACATGTCCATATTGCTAGCAGTTTGATGGAGTCTTTAGGCATCTCAGAATTCACGTTACATATCATTGTTTTATAATTCACTTCATTTGTGCATAATAATCATATTTTATAACAGGTAATGAATTTAAGAAAATAACTGCTACATGATAGACTGAGATTCCGCTAAAACTCCTACTACATGTTCATGCTACTAACAAATTAAACTACTAAGTGTGTTAAAAACTAGATGCCACCAAAGACTCGGCTAATAATCATAAAAAGCATTACTTAACAAATTAAGATCTTTCATTCGCAAGATATGGATATATGTATATTAAAAATTATAATTTTGTTTACTTATTTTAAATTTAAAGATTCATGTGCAAATAATTAAACAGCTAGCGGCGAGACTGGTAGGTAGTCCATTATAATTATTTATCTCTGGGTAGTCCTTGTTAAAATCACACACTATTAACTAATGTACAAGATACAAATAGTTAAAATGAAAACTTCTTTAGCGGTGCTGAGCAATTCGCGTTAGTGAAAAAACTTATAAATTCGCGATATAATAAGTAATATAGTGGTAACCAGAGACGAATAATAATAATGTACTGTTTTTAGATAAGAGGTTTAAATACATTTCATCATTTTTAGAAATGTCTGTCTGTCTGTTTGTTTGTGCAGGTATCAATTAGAAAGTACCTACTAAGTATATTTTTAATATTTAAAAAAGTAAATAAAACATATTCTGGAGGAACATCAAATTTTTATTTTTATATCCACTCTATTAAAAGTTATAGGAATTTTAATGACACCTGGCGACTTTAATTTGAAAGAAGAGTTGGTAAGACGCGTTTTAGACTTATTCGAGAACAAAAAACTGATGGATTGATTGAAATCGAACAAAATGAGATAATATAAAATATGTTTAAGTTATATAAATAATAGCGGCTAAAGACTGACGACGGTAAGATCATATCCTCCAGACCGAACATAGATAGATTACATCTGGTAGGAGAATATAGGCTGTCTATTCTATTAGGATATAATTATCTGAATTCCACGCGAGCAAAGTCGCGGGGACAGCTATTGAAATAAAAAGTTCAGAAGAGAATCTTACTATGTAGGTACCTACTTTGTGAAAGATAATGAATGTATTTTTTTTGTATAAAATCATAATTTGCTATCAACTATGTATTTACAAACCAAGGTCAGTTTATCGGAATCTATTTAGATTGTTATAATACTAAGTTTGCATAAGAATAGTAAGTTATTATTGTGTATTTAAATTTGTCTTTTATCGTGGCAGTACACAGTGTTCACACCACGCTAGTAAGATTCGTAACAAAAACCTATTTTTTTTTTACCGATTACTTGAATATTCTATTTTCAGAGTAAACAAATATGAACAACAATGTGTATTTTATTGGGGTTGACGTAGGTTCTGGGAGTGTTCGTGCAGCCTTGGTGGATAGCAATGGTCACATTTTGAACAGTTCAGTAAAAGATATTCAAGTGTGGAAACCAAAAGCTGGTTTCTATGAACAGTCATCAGATGATATATGGAACTGTTGTTTTAACTGTTATGAAGGTAACATATATTTTAAAAATCTCAAGTTTCCTCTATCAACATAGATTTTCCACATATATTTTATTAATAAAAAAAATAGTTTAAAACAATATTTAGAAATCGATATTATTACAAATTTGATTAATTACATCCACTACTACTAGTATCCTATTTACAGTCAATAATAAAAAAAACCCAAGGTACTTAACCTACTGAATGTATATAGTATTTATGTTAACACATATTTTAGCTATTGAAATTGGAAAGTAGGAGAACCACCAAGGTGGAGTACAAGTAGATATATTCATTTAAGCTTTAATTTGTCTGAGCATTCATATAAAAACAATTTTGTTGTACATTTTTGTGTTCTGGCTTTCAATTTTTATTGTACTAGCAACCCACCCCTGCTTGGCAAGAATATATAAAAATCTATAATAAAACATAAATGTATACCCTATGTTACTAACTGATAATGTAGCTTTCTACAGTTTTTGAGTTTATCCATAATAAAAAAATCAATTTTAGCTCTTTATATAATAACTATGTATTCTAAAACATCATTAATTACATATTTATTAAAATTTAGATTATCCTTTATTATGTATTTTTGGTAACAGTAATATAATAATTATTTTTTACCATTCAGGATAGTTATAATAATCAAGATATTTAATAATTATAAATTATTTTCTTCATAGGAAGTAATTAAAGACATAGATCCAACTACCATTAAAGGAATTGGTTTTGATGCAACATGTTCTCTTGTAGCCCTTGATAAAAATGGTAACCCGATGGCTGTGAATAATTCAGAAGATAATGAACGAAATATTATAATGTGGATGGATCATAGAGCACAAGTGGAAGCTGACTTAATCAATAAAACAAATGATAAGATACTTAAATATGTGGGTGGGAAGGTCAGTCTAGAAATGGAAATGCCAAAACTCCTTTGGTTGAAAAAGAACCTTCCTTCAAAATGGTCAGACTTTGGTTATTTTTTTGATCTTCCAGACTTTTTGACATGGAAAGCAACAAAATCTATGAGTCGATCTTTGTGCTCCTTAGTATGTAAATGGAATTATGAATGTGCCATAGATGGTAAGAGAGGTTGGAATATTAACTTTCTACATAATATTGGACTAGAGGATTTAGCAGAAGATGATTTCAACAAAATTGGCAATAAAATTTTAATGCCTGGAGAGTATTGTGGAGGTCTTACAACTGAGGTTGCAAATATACTTGGTCTTTTACCTAATACACCAGTTGCTACTTCAGTAATCGATGCTCATGCTGGAGGCCTAGGTATGATTGGTGCAGAGGGCCAACATATAGACAAAGATATGGCAACTCGTCTAAGTCTGATATGTGGAACTTCCACATGCCACATGGCAGTTAACAACAAAGCTGTTTTAGTTGAAGGAGTATGGGGTCCATATTTCAGTGCTATGGTTCCGAATATGTGGTTAAATGAAGCTGGTCAAAGTGCTTCAGGGATGTTACTGGATCATATTATATCTAGCCACCCAGCCGGTGCAGAACTTTTAAAAACTAAGTCTACTGGAGAGTAAGTAATAGGAATAATCAAAAGTAATAGGAGTAATAAAAAGGAAATATTTATCTATTTAATCAGCCATAGTCATTATTTGTCAAACTTTTTTTTTTTTAAATTCCATCAAATTTCTTTATCATATTTCATATTGTAATGTTATGTTTCTTTTTTACATTAAAAATACTAAATAATCAGGTAAGATATCAAAGCAGCAATCCAGCAAATAAAAATAAATTTTAAATTCTTATTATATTTCAGTTTGTTATTTAACAGAATTAAATTATTCACCTAATCTGGTTGTTTTGAATAAATTAAACAGCAGTCATCTATCTAATCTAATTATACTTTATTTTAAACTTTCATATTTATATGATTTTGTTTGTTTTTGCTTAAATTTGTACAATTATGTTTCAGAGCAAGAAATTATTTAAGAAACTTATTATCAGAGATAGCAACAAGAGAAGCTGTGTCTGACGTCAATGTCTTGACAAAAGATATTCATATATGGCCAGATTTCCATGGAAACAGATCACCATTAGCTGATCCAACAATGAGGGGTATGATCTCGGGACTATCAATAAATAATAGTGAAGACAGTTTAGCTTTGATATACCTTGCAACGTTGCAGGCTTTATCTGTAAGTTGATTTTGTAATAATTTGTTATTTATGATGTTAGTTAAGCCCTAGTGTGATGAATGTCATTTTATTCACAAAATTCAAATTTAAAATGAAAAAATTTCTTTATTCAATTTAGGGCCTGAAAAGGCGCTTATGAACGTCAAAACACTACCACCGGTAGGGAACATAATCCAGTCATTAATGAGAAACGACAAGAAACTCTACTGGATTTTTTTCTGTATATTTTTTTTTTTTGGAACTTTACAACTAATAATTACAACACAGCTCACATAGTTTTCAAACTATAACATTCTGGAAGAAATGGTGGTTCAGTGGTTGTTTGGCCGGATATCACAACTTTTTTTTTTTTTTTACGTGGTTGAAATCTGCTCGTTGAACGCTCGGACGTGCGCCCAAAAAACTTAGGCTCATTTTAGAGTTGGGTTTGATCCCGCCTGGGGTTTGATCCCGCATCCATTAACGCAGAATCCCACTGCACTACCAACTGCGCCATCTTCGTTTAGTACTGTTACAGTGATACCTGGTCAAACAGACTGAATTACACTTCTAAAAATAATATAAATATATTTAATTACCCAATTTTTAGTCCCTTAGTCTATTTATAAATGTCTGAAATGTACAAACTCCTGAATTTTACAAATTTATTATTTGTGTGTATAGAATATATTTTACTTGAAAATTGTTAAATGTAAAATAATATGTCACATAGAAATTATAAAAAAAAAAATTTTTTAATCATATGTATTCAGTTTTGAATTTTATTTATAATTTTTTATTATTCATGTCCATACATCCATAAATGTACTTTAAATAGTATGTATTTAATAAAATTATATTAGGTCTATTAGAAAATATTAATTTTAACCCCTTGATCACTAACCTGGCGTTTACGCCAGCTTTCCATTGTTTTCCTATTGTCTTATTTTTATGGGTACTCGACACATGAAATAATAATTTTCAAAAAAACCTTTTAATTGCGTTAAACATTTATACATTTTTTTTACAGTATGGTACAAGACACATAATAGATGCACTCGTAACAGCTGGATATGAAAATTTCAAATCTCTGTTAATATGTGGTGGAATATCAAAGGATCCATTGTTTGTGCAAACACAAGCTGATGCAGTGGATATGCCAGTTCTAATGCCCCATGAAAAAGACTCTGTGTTAGTTGGATCCGCTATATTAGGAGCTTGTGCTTCACAACATTTTAGTGATGTGCGGGATGCTATCCAGTGTATGGGTGGAACAGCAAATGTTATACAACCAAAATGGAAATAATAAAACATTCCATGACAAAAAATATAAGATATTCTTGGAAATGTATCGGGATCAACTTAAATATAAGTCTATTATGGATACCAATTAAAATTAGAAAGCAATATCCATGTGTAATACTTAAATTTATGATCAATATTTTTAATTTACATTGAATAACCATATGATATTAACATATATTGCTACTTACGTTTTCAATATACATAATCTAGCCAGACAGTTAAATAATGTCAGATTTACAGTTGACTACGGTAATTTTTTTAAATAATACAAATGTAGATATTTATTTTATTTTGGGTTATGTACAATTTAAATTTGTTTATCATTATTTAATTTAAGGGGGTTTTATTTAACAAATGGGTCGCTTGGCGTGATTTTGGTTTGTCATGTTGTCGTCCTTGTTTTTCATTTATTATTTTTTAGTGTTCGACTATATATTATGTAATTATGGTGGCATTTTACGTGATATAGTGTAGTTATGGTACACAAGTGTGGTGAAGTGAAAAGAATGACACGGAGCGTGAATTCTGAAATGTCCGAATCATTCCCATTGTGCTCGTAACAGAAGGCCACCATTTTATTACCGCCATTCATCTATTGATAGTGTTCCTAACCTCTGACTTGGCTGCATGGTTTACTAGTACCTTTGCCGTTTCCTTAAAAAGAAGTATAAATGGATCCAAAAAAAAAATCATTTGGGGTATACAGCCTATATAAAAAACAGAAGGTGCTGTAATAATCACGCGTGTAGAATTTATAACTTATTGCGAAAGTGTATTAAAAAATACTACATTATTAAGGTTTTTTTTTTCTAACCTAGCTAATGCTGTTGACCGGAAGGGCCTTTACAGCTTCACCGAACTTTGAGGGCGAGTGCTGAAGGCACTCAGCCGCAACAAACATGAATAAGGTTTTTTTTTTATAGTGCCACAACACCTCTGACGTAATCAGAGTCCTTATTATTACTTACTGTTTCTTATTCTATTGTATTAACGAATCAGCCACCGTTAAAAAAACGATTCATTGGCTACACTCTTAATCTACATTATATGGTATATGTCACTTAATCCTTTGATACAATGTCAATTCAATAATAATTACAATGTCAATAATGTCATACAATAAATTTAATAATAATTAAATAAATAATATACAATGATAATCAATAAAATCAACTAATTTTCAGTCACTTATTGCAGTAATAACAGTTTGTTTATTTCGATTTATTATTCGGCCATGGTAATAATTACTAGTCAGCAAATTATGCCTGATAGACAGAGCTTCAATTCTAAACATTAATAAGGTCAGAATGTGTTCAGAAAAGATTTTTGTGGCATCTCGCATGTATGGCAGGAGCAGCTAAGAAAACAGTTTATTATGAAAGGCGATGGTGCAGATTATCGAGACGTGACACTGGAGTGTGGCCCGCGTCCACCCGCTGGGTGCGAACTCTATGTGGTATTACAAGTGTATGGGCTTGGGCCACACTCGGGTACAAAGCTACCGGTGCGGGAAGCCCGGCCACGGCGCAGATTTGTTTTGTGGATAAATGCACTATGACTTGTGTGCCGACGCTGGAAGGTCATCCCAATAGAATGTTTATAAGGTGAACCCTCGCTCGGTTTATTTGGGAGTTGTGTTAGAACGACACTCGCCAGAGGAGGAGATCGACACATACGCCCTTCGCTTATTATCGCCCTAGCGGAGATTTGCGTCGCGCCCATGTCGCAGAGCAGAAGTCGCCCGAAGAAACGGGTGGTGTATTGGTGGTCGCCAAAGCTCTCTGAAGTCTGCACCACGGGAAACGGATTACGTTCACATTCAGAAAGGACCATTTTGAGTAGGCTTGGCTGTATGGTATTTACAGAGGAAGTTGCGAGCTCCTGAAGAAAGCAATCGCCGGGGCCAAAGATCTGGTCTTGGAGGAGCTCTTTCAAAAGCTGAAGAGGAATCCGTGGGGATGCCCGTTCAAAGTTGCATGGACAGAGAACCCTCAGTCGCGAGTCGGAGAGAGTAGCAAAAACACTCTTCCTCCGTGACCCTCTGGAGCTCCGCTCACCGCCGATGGTGCCTCCTGGGGCTCACGCTTAGGCACCTGGGAAGCAGTCTTTGGGTGCTGTTCGATTGATGTATCGCGGTCGACAATTTCCCTGGAAAGAGGGTCGACTGTGCCTCTTAGGCAAGGAGGGCTCTCGGACTGCCCGTCTGCATCTCGTCCCCTGTTGTTGCTAGACGACGTCGGGAAGCTGCTAGAAATATCTTCTAGATAATATCTTCTCGCGACATCTGGCACATAAAGAAAGTGGGAGTAAATTTTGCGGACAGGGAGTTCGGCTTCCGGGTCGGGTACTCGACGATCGACCTATGACGAGGTTGAAGAGGTGGTCCACGGAGGCAACCTCACAAAGAGTTTGTGATGTCTCGACATCGCAAACGCCTTAAGCGGCCAACCGTATGGAGTTATACTGGAAGAGCTCCGTTTTTTCGTAGCGCTCCACTGCGAAGGACTAGCTCGGACACAGACGGAAAGAGGTCGCCCAAGTCCAAGAACCACTTATGAGAAATAGGGGCTATGATTAGGTCATCTGTAGCGCACTCCTGACAGGAGCCAGTGCTGGGGTACTCCCCTATAAAGTCTGCGATAAAAGACGGGAGATAAGAGAAGGCGGCACACGGCATCGTGGGGTTTAAGTGGGTATTCCCAGCGCTTCACACAGGGCGAGTCTTTACGGAAAGGGATGCGTAAGTGAATTTCCCTACGTAAAAAAGTCTATCTTTATTTATCTTATCACTATATATTGCACAAATTTACCTAGTGCGATGTATACAAAAAAGTTGACTACTATGTGAAACGATAAACACAAGAACCTACGTATAAGAAGTTACACTACAATATATAATATACTTTTTATATCGTTTTTTAAAAACCATATTTAAGAGTTTATTTACTTTTGGCAAAGTTTTATATAATGCTACAATGTTTTTACAGCTTTCTAGTGTTTGTTATAATTGATAAAGTATCTATTATAACTATCTATGTATGTACGAATAGTGGTAATTGTGATATGCTCAAAAAAAATTCTTTGTTGAATAAAAAAAATATTTTTTACATAACTACTATGTTTCATTTATATAATCCCACCAGATGTGGTCTCTAACTGATATAAGAACAAAAGAATCACGAAGAAGCTCTTAGTATTAGGTCCTTAAATATGGCGACGCGGCGACTGCGAAAGCCACCCCGAGTCGCCGGGGGGGCCCCGGGGGTTTTAATGGATATTACCGGGCGCTTCACGCCCGGGTGAGTCTCACACTGGCACGGAGACGTCTCTCCGTGCCCCCTTACCCATTGCATTGGGGGACTTCGGTCTCACTAATGCAATGGGTAAGGGTAGTGCGTAAATACATTTCCCCCCGTCAATAAAAAAAAGGTGCTTAAATATGAAATTCGCGTTTTGTCGAATTGGCAACTTTGATGGCAAATATCTGGCGTCTGATAAGCAAATTCAAATTTTCGCTTAAGTATTTAGTGACTTATTTGTTTTTGTACCAGTTCACAAAAAGAAAAACTTGAAATTTCGCGTTAATTATGAATTCGAGTTCTACCATGGCACAACCGGTCCAGAAACAGTTCGAAGGAATAATGATGTACTTATATGGGGAAGCTACTGCTAAGCTAATGATGGAATAAATAAAATACTGTAATGTAGAATTAGAAAATTGCCTCTTTAAATGAACAGATTTCGACGTCGATGTTTGAATTAACTCTACCCAAGGCGAAATTTGAATTTTAAAGAAGTATAAACCGTTTTCAAGAATTCTTCAATTCTCTTTACATTAGTAGAAACCTTAAGTTGTACCTAAACTGGTAATAATGTGCAAGTATTAACATGTTGAAATAAATAATTATTTTATTTGATTTTATTATTGTACAAGATAGTTACTATGAAATAAACATTTATAATCATACATATAAAAATCCAGTGTCAGTAACATTTGTCACCGATAAACTCAGCAAATAGTCGATTCAAGTTTAAAGAAAAAGGATATTTTTTATAAGACAACTGGAACCACTATGCGTTATAATAGAGTTCTATGAATTTTACTTGGTAATCCTAAATAAAGTAGAAGGCTGTAAAACTACCAAAAGTTAGTTATCTATAACTATATAATATATTCTATTCTACTAAGGTATAAGTAGTGGTACTTAAATATCAACTATGTAATAACAAGAATACATCATACAAATTGGTTGCCCAATTACAATAACGTGTTAGTCGTTTGAATAAAAAAACAACTTATAAAATGGAATGTGAGCACGGTTTATTCCATGCAAACATAGTCCTCTGTTTCCACTTATGTATTCAGCATTATGGTGAATATTTATATACCAAAAAATATTATCTACCACCGCCATGCCCGTACGTTTTGATTTTTCCATAAATTAGTTAATTTAGAGGCTTCTTTGAAAATGAAAAAATGTTCGATTTTACCGTCATTTTCAAACGTTTGTCAAACAAACTTGGTAATTAAAAACAAATTAAGCAAAGCATAAAGTATATCTTATTCTATAACTGAAAGAAGATTGGGGTTTTGGAGGAAGAAATTTTGCTTAGGTAAAATCAGTTCGAACTGCAATTGTTGTTTTCGTATTTTATAACTGTTTCTTTGGGGCGCAAGGCGATAGCAATAGATTTCTGAAATACCTATTTTTTGAAAATTGTCGGCGCCCCATATGCTCTTAAGACAATGTCTGATTACGGAATATTTAAGGTAATATATAAGGTAAGGTGAGTTTGGCGGTTCTTTAAAAAAATCGATTTATTCATTGAAGCTTGATAAATTGATGAAATATCGTTTTTTTAATTGATTTCTAATAGCATTAAAGTCAGTAAATGGAAAATCTACAAAAAGTTGCACTGTGTTCACGTTTTATTTAATGTTATAGACCAGTGTTCGTCACACGTTTCTGGTCGAGGACCACATAGGTCAATATGAGGTATTACTGTGGGTCGCACTTTTATGGATACCATAGTAGTTGATACTAACTAACATATTTTTATAAGCTGTCCTTAGGTTTTTTGTGACATATGAAGTTGTTTTTGAAAACCTATGTCATTCGGTTTTGAGTCATGTCCATGGACATATTATTTATCTTTTAGTATAATAAGTCCATGGTTATGTCTAACGAAGTTGTTTGCGACATCGCGCACCGCACAAATAGGTTTAAACGGCCGCAGTTTGACGACCACTGTTATACAGTGCCGGATTAAGCAAGCGCGGGGCCCGTAGCAAATTCTTTCAAAAAGCCCTTGATCTGCTATGGGTTCTTAAGTATAAAAAGTGGTAAAAATACAATTCAATACTCAATACATTTATTTACTCAGGCAGAGATGAGTGGGTTTTTATACATGCGGAGCCCCCTTTCGCTTACATATTGAAAACCATAGATAACCTATTAGATTAGATTATCACTACATAAAATATAGGAAAAATTGTTATTTATTATACATGTAAACTCATGTAATTTTCGTATTATATCAATTGTCAACAATGTCATCAATTGATTGGTTTTAAGTAATTTTATAAACAGTGTGTGGCAACACTAAGACGGGTAATGTGTAAATTTTGGGGTGGAGTAACTACTGTAACTAGCATCAGGAGCATCTCTTAATTTTTTATTGTAAGGGTTGTTAGTTGTCAGTCACAATGAATTATCTGAGCGTTATAATAACAGAACTTTATTTTGTAAATTGACTTACTGGAGTAAAACAATAAATTCCAGGTTGTCAATATTGACAATCGAGCGAGGTATGTGCATAATACGGCCGAAATAAAAGGATACAACTTTATCGATCATATAATGTCATTTTGTATTTTTCTAATTGTTAGAATAACTGTTCGATAACGCTACGTATCGAAAGTTTCCTCAACATTATTTTGGTTCCCTCGGGTTTCGTAGTTATAGTTTGGTTTTTGAATAAACATAATTGTTGTCATTTTATTCTTTATTTCTAGTTTTGTAGGTCAAGATGTCGAAACGTGCAGCTGAAGATGGTAGCAATGGAAGCAGCCAGCCTCCAATTAAAAAAGTTCACTTCGAACCTCATCTCATAGGTCCAGTATCCACTCTTGAAGAAATGGACATAAAAGTTCTGCAGTTTCAAAACAAAAAATTGGCTCAGGTATATTGATAAAAACAATTTCAAGTTGTTTTTTCTAAAATCTTTGTTACAAATCAGAATCAGCTGTTTTATAGGCATAAAAATAATTTAATTAACTGTTCATTATCATTAATATTTCTGTAAAGGTTAATAACTGTAGTATTTAAAAAAAAATGTGTGTTTGTTTTATTGAACACTGACCTATTATTAAATATTGGCTTGTGAACTTTAAATTATGTAAATATTGGTTAATGCTATTTAGAAAAAGTGTAAGGTTAAGTGTAAAGGAAAATGTTGAGTACAATAAAGGTTATTTAAATTTATCATTTTTGAGATGTATGAATATTATAACAAGTAATGAAAGAATTAAAAGCTACATAATAAGGATAACCTGAAGCAGTTATATCTTTTTCTCAATTTTTAATCTTGATTACAATTCTGGTATTTTTTGAAAACTACAAATAAACCTTTTGGTGTATTCATTTCATCCATTTAGGTAAGGATATATGTAAGTTATTTATGTGCAATAATTTTTGTGTCAAAAATAGTGAATTTTCAAAAATGATTTTGATCAATCATACTTGATTCTCAATAATCAATATCTTTGATTTCAAGTAAGATAAACTTTTTCAATTTTAGGTTTTAAGGAGTTGTTTTTCCAATAATGCTGAGCGAGTATTTTTTTATTTTCTTTAAACAAACATCTAAGTAAATGTCTCTAGTGTTCAATCAATGAAACTCTCAGCCAAAATTTAAATTCTTATTTCAATATTACACTTACTCCAATTTCTCATAAAAAAGGTAAATATTAATCTTGGCTACTTGCAAGATTTTCCATACTACAAAGTAATGCCATTAGATGAAGTAATAAAACTCAGTCTTTACTACTCATTTCCACTGTGTTTAGATTAGTCAGTCAGCTGTATATATATATTTATATATTATGGTATATTTTGGGTATGTTGTTGTATTACAAATATATTGTACTAAGAAACAATGATAACATTTATTTTCCTGAGATCCTTTATGTTTTTAACTTTAACAACACTTATTACAATGTAAATTTTTATAAATACTCACCTTGAGTCTATTGAACTTGCCCTATAATTTTTTGTTATGATTATTGTTTTAAGTTGAATTATATTCACAGAGAATCGAACAACGTCACAGATGTGAAGCAGAATTACGAGCTAGGATTGAACAACTAGAAAAGCGACAGACCCAGGACGATGCTGTGTTGTGTGTGTTGTGAATAGATATTGGAATTTGTTGAATGAAGACATAAGAGTTTTATTGCAACGTTTTGATGCTGAGACTGCAGATGAATCAGAAAACAAAAGTAAGAAATATTTTTTTAAATTTCAAGTATTAATTGTTGTGTTAATTCAACTAATCATCATTAGATTAGAAGGAGTTTAATTATACATATATTGAAAAGAAATGCTCAGTACATAAGGTTAGATAAAATACAATAAAAGAAAATTATTTTATTAACTTTTTTTATAAGTTATAAATCCAAACATGATTAATTATTTGAAATAATTCACTATTCACAAGGTAAAAAATATTTATAATTACTTTTAGTTGTAGACTACAAATATAACTATGCAATTTATGTTATAGTAACAAAACTGACCAGTCTTCTTTAACCCCTTGAGCACTAACCTGGCGTTTATGCCAGCTTTCCATTATTTTCCTACTGTCTCATTTTTATGGGTAATCGACATATTCAATATATCTAGTTTTAAAGAGTTCATTATGCTTACTTTTAATTTTAGATGAGAATGAAGCAACAACTTCGTTCTTAATGCAACTTTCAACGTGGGATAAAGAGGAATTGGATGCACAACTTGCAAACCGTGTACAAGTGAGCAAGAGGGCTGTAGCAAAGTTTTACAAGCATTTGACAGGTTACAACAGAGGAATGATAAAATATGGCGGGCTATTAAAGGTGAAGGGGAAGGTAAGATAAAAAAATGTCTACAGTTTCAGTGCAAAAGAGCTTAATATTTCCATTTGACTTTTCAAACTTGCTAGATTTGTATTAAGTTTCGAATATAAACTATTCCTAAGTCATTAACTAGAGTGATATGTACCATTAAAAGGTTAAGCACCAACCTGGCGTTTATGCCAGCTTCCAATTGTTTTCCTATTGTCAAATTTTTATTGGTATTTTTGTGATTAATTAATATTTTATGATATATTAGAGGTGTAATAAATGTTTATAGTGCACTTAGCAGTTTAATATGCATTTATTCTTAAAAACTTGTTATTGACAAGTTTTTTTTAATTCAAAGTTACTGTTACTTACAGAATTTAGAATAGAATAGAATATTATTATTTTTTCAACTAAAAAAAACAAATATCAAATTTATGTAAATAGAAAATACATATTTATTAAAACATATAAAAAATTGTGGCATTTATGCAAACAAGGACCATCCCCACCTTGATTGCTGCACTGAAACTTCAGACACGTCAGCCAAACCGAGATTGGTTAAAAAATTGATTTTATTATTTAAAATTTCTATGGATTTGTTTATGGAAATTGATGATTTTTATATCTCTTTCTATTTACTTAATATAATGAAATTATTAATTTTATTAAGCTCATAAGATTATACTGGATCCTAATAACTATTCAATATAAAAAAGTTTAGGTATCCTCTTTCTTACAATATAAAAAAAAAATCAACATGTTTGTTATTGGTTAATTAATTTTAGATTTTATATGTATTTAATTCAATAATCACCTGTAGAATAACATTGATTCAAGTTTTTATGATTTGAGTTTCTTTAAATATTCTTAATATAATGATAATGATTTTTGTTTTGTAACAATAGTGTTTGTAATGTGATTATGTGATTCTCTCTAATCTCTGATTTAGTGATTTTTTTTTAAATTTACAGTACTCTACATACAGTGTAGTTAAATTTTGATCAAATGACAGTGGTTTTTACTCATATAAATTTAGATTTAATGCTTAAAAAAGTAGTCTTGTAAAGTAAACTGAGTCTTGATACTTAAAAAAAACATCTCCCTTTTAATATTCTACAACAGAATCTATACTACTATGTGAATAAATGCAGACTTGCATGTCTGCTTTAACGAATGCTACAGAGGGTGGGCCGGCTCCTTCACTGGACGAAGTGATCCGTGCTACGAATGAGGAAGTCACAGTTGAGAATTGTCGCCTCCAGGCTTTGTGCACCACGTTGCATGAGAGTCACCACGCTATGACATTACGGGTTGCAAGATTGCAGGATGCTGTTAATAGTAGAGATACAGAGAATGCGGAATTAAAAAATCAGATTGACGATCTGCAGTATGAACTCATGAAGGTGAGTGTTTAACATCCTTCCATTGTTTCTGTTGCAAATGTTACATTAATTATGTTAAGTCTTTTTATTGCCTTTTAAATATTACCCTGGGGAAAATTCAAATATGTGAATACTTTCTTGATTATCAAGTACATATAAACAATGAGCTACTTACTATCAATTTTGTTATTGAACGTGCCTACCAGGGGCAAAATTTAAGGTTTTAACATATAACTTTAAGGATAACTGAAATAATGCATGTTTTAATCCATTAAGCACTAACATGGCGTTTACGCCAGCTTTCCAGTTTTTTTCCTATTGTCACATTTTTATAGGTAATCGATATATTAAAGAAGATTTTAATAATATGACATTAGTTATAATCATTATTGAGGTAATTTATAGTTATCACGTATGTTGGGAGTGCAGTATTTTGGGAGATGATTGCTTGGCAACCATTTTTTTTACACAGCGAACAATGTGTTATTATATGTTTCTATTGACTAAAACCCCAAAGTATTGATTTGTTTACCTATTTGGCTGTGTAGTAATGGATCCTTACGCATTATCTCATGGTAATACCTTTTTTGGTGTAGAGGTTTTTGCATTCTTGCGTTTACACACAACTGGCAAAGCTGAGGAATGTGTGGGCCGACCACATAATATACGCGGCGGTTCTAATTGCCGCACACTACCCACTAAAATTACCCAAGACTTACCATATCTACCGCTACTTGAGAGGGATACCGTATCTGCTGTGGTATTTGCCTGCGTTCCCCTCGAGCACATGACCCAGCCAAAGCTTAGGCCACAGCTACCTGCGAACGGGGACAGTCCTGGTAAAGACTGGCCCCCAGACCAACTCACTAGTGCAATAGGAGGTCAGGGTACCCACCCCCTCTCGCCTTATCTATGTACAGTGACGTGTGAAGCGATAAAGCTGAATACCGCCCAGATCACAGCACCCCAGCCGTCTGGGCTTGACCTGGCTGGAACATGCAGTCGACGGAAGAGCCCTCCCACCTAATGCTTAGCATCCCTTTCGGAGTCCGCACAGAGCACGCAATTCGGTCTGTCTGCCTCATATTCCACCACCTTGTGCCCTCGCTATCCACAGCGGAAATATAATTGATCTATATCCACTGACTCCGTAAACATAGATCGCGTTTGGCCTAGGCCCACACATAGCATCCCATAGGCAATAACCTCAAGTAGATAAACCCGTTCCTCGTTCCATCCTATAAGTAGCCGGTCCAGCTCCATCAACTGTCTGGCAGCAGCCTCCGGAAGGGACACGTGAATCGCCCCGGTTCTTATCCAATTATACTTCTTGGAATCCCTATGTTAATACGTGAAACGCAGTTTTTAGGACGGTCGGATTCCGCGTCGATGGACTTAGGTTCGAATCCATCTATGCAACCCTCAACTCCTTAAGCCTGAGCTTTCGGTGAAGAAAAACCTGTCTGTGTAGCTACCACCATCTTGTATGAAAACCTATCGCCAAGCAGCAATAGCTGTCAAGTGAGATTGTGGTCGGAACGCTTAGTCCAAACAGTGTAAAAAAAGTTACGGTTCACGCAGGTGTTATTGAATTTATGCGTTCAAGGTGCGTTCGCGGAATGACAAGCTGGAGAATCACCTTGCAGAGGCGATAGAGAAGTTGAAGAGTTACCATCAGTCGGGCGCGAACCCCGCGTCGTCGGCGTCGGGTGCCGGCGCTAGTGCCGCGGCACCGACGAGCGCTACTAACGCTAAGCTTGAAGATGTTGCTGCTGAATTGGAAGAGCAACGGGAACTCGCCAACAATCGTCTCACAGAATTAGATCGGCTACATAGACAGCACAAGGACTCGCTGAAGGAAGTTGAAAAACTGAAAATGGACGTGAGTTTTACTAATAATATCCGTTAATTTTTTTTATCTATTTGTCTTTTGGTCCATTTTAGGCTTTACTGTGTTACATTAGTTAAGGTACGTTCAGGTGTTATGCATTGATGATTTTAGGTCTGGGGAATCCGAATGGTGATTGCGTAAGCAATTTTTACGTATATACGTTTATTTACGAGTTTTAGTTTAGTTTAAGAGTTTGAGCCTTCCTTGACACTGACACTGACTTACTGAGGGGGGAGGGGGGTGGCGGTTGCCTTCTTAGTTTGGTCATCCATTGTGTGGGGAGGGGGGGGGAGGGGAATATGTCCCGGTCTAATGCATATGCGATACCGTGTTGTCCCCCTTCATGTGATTGTAGAGATGGTCACTGAGTGGGTAGTTGCGGGTTCTCTTCCCCGTGTTAGTCCCACTCTCTCGTCCCTGCCCTCGTATGGGAGGGGCTGCCTAAATGCATTTCGCTATGTCCAAAAAAAGGACCATTCTAACTTCTGCCATTGTAGTATCTTGTTTAATTTTTATTAACATGTTTGTTGGAGTTAAGTTAAAACGACGCTCCTTGATCTCACACTTTATTTTAGATTAGCTTACGGAGTCTAAATTTTGCACAGATACAGAATTAAAGTTTTATCTAAAGAATGTGAAGGGGACGTCTTTCTTCACCAATTAAACCCCAACTTCTCTATATAATGTGGACTGTATTTAATTATCTTGGAATTACACGTATTTAAAAACTATATTTTGCCGGTACATCTTTGCCGGCGGTCGGCACGGGTTCTTGTATATTTTTAATCCTTACAACTAGCACAGGGTTAATCTTAGTCTAAAAACTTAGTATCTATTTCTTTTACACACATGAGGTACATATCTTATATCTCTCTCGTGTTTCTAGGTGCGTGTGTAGTAAGGCTTGTGAATCGCGATGTTGTTCTCGTAATTGAATGTATTAGATGTAAGAGGTTCATTTGTCCTCAACAGAATTTGCCACCTTGAAAATATAAACGTTGTTTTTAATGTAGTACTGTGAATAAATAATGGCTAATATAAATGAAACATGTTAGATCCGTCAGCTGCCTGAGTCGGTGATAGTGGAAACGACCGAGTACAAGTGTTTGCAGAGTAATTTCTCTGTGCTCTACAATGAGTCTATGCAGATTAAGACTGCGCTGGATGAAACGCGACTTCAGCTCCAGAACGCTAAGAATTTGCACATGCGTCAATTAGAAATTATGGAAGTGAGTATATATTCTTCTTTTATTTCATAGATTAACCCTTTCAGCACCATAAAATATCGGAGAGTAAATATTACTATTCAATTGTTTATTTTTTTAAAGGTAGAGTATATATGAAAATGCGTAAATACATTCCTCCACTTAAAAAGAGGTGTAAACGTTAGAAACTATAGCTTATTTAGAATTTTGTGGGGAAATTTTAAAGTCAAATAATATTATAATTAAATATACAGTCACCAATATTCCACTGGGGAAAAATGTTTCCCTTGGTCGTGAAAGGGTTAAGAGGACTTGTGGTCGGAAAAATAGGTATTTCAGAAATCTATTGCTATCGCGTTGCGTCCCAAAGAAAGAATTATAAAACACGAAAGGGACAACCGCAGCTGGGGCTGACTTTACCGTATGCCAAATAGACGAAAACATCACTTCGTATAGTACCCTGTTTCCTTCAACAAAACTGAACCGATTTTTATTTTTCTTTCAGTTTTGGAATAATAAAGATTTTTGCTATGCCTGTACGTCTTAGTTTTTTTTAATTTTTTCCATCAAATTTCATTGACGAACAACTGAAAATGACAGTAAAAATTGAGCATTTTTTTTTTTTCATTTTCAAAGGTTTCTACTTTTTATAATAACTAAATAATGGAAAAAATTAAAACGTACGGGCATGGCGGTGGTGAATATATATTATTTGGTATAAAAATATTTGCCATAATGCTATTATCCAGGGACGAAACAGGGGACTACGTTTGTTTGGAATAAATGCCGCTAGGATGCCCTCTTAATAGTGAATGTAATATACATACAGTATGCTACTAATTTGCATTTTAAAACTATTATAATGTAGTTCTTGTAAACTAATAGGAGTTGTTTCTCATACAAAAAATTTGATAATATTTTCATAAAAGAAGTTTGTAAACAAGCAATTCTTTAGTTTTGTATTGATTATAAAGTATTCATTTTAAAAATTATTATTAAGCAAGTGGTATATCGAAAAGGCGTCAGGTTATGATAATATACCATAGAACATATCCTAATATATGGGATGTTGGCCTTTTTTTTCTGACGAGGGGAATGCATTTACACGCTACCCTTACCAATTGCATTAAAAGGATCAAGTTCCCCCAATGCAAATGGTAAGGGGGTGTGGAGGGACGTCTCCACAGCAGTGTGGGACTCACCCGGCGAGAAGCGCCGAAAATACCCACTAAACCCCCCGGGGCCGCCCTCCGCATTTTAGGGGGACGATTCGGGATCGCGATTGCATTCACTGCGGCAGAACCAGCTGGGCCTCGTCCATTCTTTAGCCCGTTAGGGATGGGAGGGAGATTGTCGATGCCTGACCCACAGGCTCTCCCAACAAATGTGTTACCTACCCTGGGTTCGAACCTCCGACCTTTCAGTCGTACCGTCTATGAGACACGCGGATTAGTCCACCGAGCTAACGACGCTCTCATGGGATATTGACCTGCAAATTATTTACATAGTTATTAAAATCTCTTAATAGCTAAAAAATGTCTTAGATAAAAATGTGTAAAGTTTAGTTTTTAATACAATACTTTTTATTGTGACATGTAAATTTCTGGTTATAATAATATGGTGATGTTTTCAATATTTTTATAGAGCGAAGAATTAGCCAGACAGAAAGCCCTACGAGCGGAAATGATACAACTGGAAGATGTTCTCGGGCAGCTTAGGAAGGAGTACGAAATGCTGAGAATAGAATTTGAACAAAATTTGGCGGCCAACGAACAGACCGGCCCTATCAATAGGGAGATGAGGCATCTAATTACCTCCCTCCAGAACCACAATCAACAGCTCAAGGGCGAAGTTCACAGATATAAGAGGAAATATAAAGATTCTAGTCAAGAATTGAATAAGGTGAGCGGTCAACATTCAATGACAAGCTACATTCTGTCAGGTATAAGGTGACATTTAAACGTCATATTTTGTGTTGCCATATCTAAAATATTTTCCCATAAATACCAGAATAAAATGTTGGGATAGAAACAATTGCTAGTAAATTATGCCGTTGTTCGTCTAAATCAGATTCAGAATTTTAGTCCGTGTATTAATTATTTTATATTGAAAAATAAGTTTTTTCCTTCTATCAGCGGCTCCATGGCTGCCTAGATTTTTTTTTTAATTCTAACACAGCAAAACAAAGATAACGACTGTTGATGAATCTATACATACGGACACAGATAAGCAATACAGTGTCATTCCTTTAAAAAACCCAAGGAAACACGAGATTTTGGTATCGAACGGATCTTGACATACATTTTACAAAATACCGTTGTGCGATATACTGGAATATATCTATTAAAAAAAAAACAGTTTCAAATACAAAAACAATACAAAACCCTAATTCTTTGCCAAAAATGTTTTTTTTTTTTTATGCTAACTCATAGCGATTATGCTCTACCCCCTTTTCGAACGTCAGGTGATTAATGAAGTATCCTTTTGAATATTCAGATTTCTCTAACCCATTACTTAGATCGAATTATTTATGCAATAGGTTTTTTTTTATTTATTTATTTATTTTTTTAGTTCTTTACGCACCTCAGGTATAACTCGAGACTTTGTTGTCCCTTTTTTATGCAATAGGTTAGGAAGGAGTTAGAGGATGCGAACGCGAGGGGGGGCGGGGCCGCGACGAGCGAACAGACGGATGAGAAACCACTTGTCGTCAAAAAAGAAGAACCTGATCCGGAGGTTAGTACAAGGGGAAACAGAATTCAAATCAAAATTAAGGAGATTCAAATCTTTTCATATTATCAAAGGGAGCTAGCTATACTAAAAAGTGACGTCACACTTTAAGTCTTTGATACAATTAACAACAGCATTCGTTTTACAGGAAAGGCTTTCGATCCCTGTCGAAAGTTTTAAAACCTTGTTAACTCGGAACTTTATATTACCGAATTAATTTATTTTTATTTTTATTTATATTTAATTACATGTTTTATTTCGCCTTGTGTTTTCAATAAAGTCTTTAAAAGAACCATCAGCCTCTTTTCAATTTTAATTTTAGTTCCAGATATAAACTCAAATTAGCCATTTCATGCATTAGTAAAACTAATAGAAGCTTTTTACCTGACTTAAAAAAATACTTACAAGCCTATGTAAAGCAAATTTTGTGATACCGTTACATGAAAATTATATCCCTCTCTGCGCTTCCGCTAAAACCGATCATAAGCGCCTTCCTAGGGCCAAAATTGAATAAAGATTTTTTTGTTGTTGTTTGATTCTGATAACATTTATTTTTATAATTTTATATGTTTTAAATTAAGAAATTTGATCTACTTTTTATTACTGGTTCTCCTCGACGTAACGCGTAAAGAACGTAAGCGCCTTTTCAGTGCCCGAATTGGATGATGTATTTTTGTTCAAAGGGGCCGTTCATTAATCACGTGACAATTTTTTTTTTGTCAATTTGTGACCTCTCTCCCCTGGAGGATACCTGATGGTGTGGTTTTAGACCAAAACCCCAAAGAATCAAATATTTAATCAAATATGTTGCTGCTTGAACACACCTATTGGTATATGGCAACAAGTTTTTTCAAACTTGAGGGTGGTAGCTCCCCAAGCGGAAATTATTAGAAAATGCTCAAACCACCATGCAATGATTTCCTCGTGGTGTTTTCCTTCGCCGAAAGCTCATTCATTTTTAGGGTTAGATAAATAGGGCTCTCGAATCCGCGTCCGTTCACGCGAAAGCCAACTCCACTACCAACTGCACCATCATCGCATTCCACATTTTCCCACCATTTGATCTTCTTGAGTTTTAAAAAGAGGGAGATCGATTTTAGTTTCTTTTGGTTTTTTTATCGAACCGAGCTGGTGGTTGTCTTTTGGGTGGTATTCGAGTGTATGTGTGTGTGTTATACCGCAGTGCGAGGAAGGCGGTAGTGCGACGGACGTGAAGGGGGCGCAGCCCAACCCCCACAACCGCGCGCCAAGATACAGGAACAGGATCAGGTCATCAAGGATCTCAAACAGCAACTCAAGTATGTCTCAACCGGTCAACTTAACTACCTTACTGTATATATATTATAAAATTAATCATTGGTTTGTTGCTAGTGGGATGATATTAATTATAAATGCTCACATTTTTAACGTTTCTATGGTAATATTTAAAAAGAAAATATTTACATGGAAAATATACAGCAAATAAAGCAAAATAGTATAAAGAAAGTAGTATCTATGTTATAGTTGAAATATTTAAGAAAAAAATAAAGGTGTAATTAAAAAAAAATGATAATATTATTTGGTTTTTAAGTAATTTATTTTTACTCAGTAGCAAAATTAATTTTATTATATTTTTTTTATTTCTTTAGACAAAACAATAAATTATATCTTTTCACATAAAAAAATAGACTTCTAAGCAAATATATACAATAATAATAATATAGGACAATGATATTATAACTGAATAGAAATTAGATTTCTATATAAAAACGTAACGCGCGCGTCTTAGTTTTCATACAAAATTTAATGAGACAGAAAAGTAAAAAAAATCAAGGCGATAAATTAAATATTCAATGTATTGTAAGACAATTTATATTGATAGTTTTTTTGTCGATTTAATTAACTATTAATCAATTAATACTTGATGTAATAATATTCCTTATATATAATAAAACAGAGACAGAGAGAAAGCTTTTATAATGGCTTTTATCGTTTATATCAGTTAAACAACAAGGTGTAATAAGAATGACGTGATAAAACAATACTAATAATACATACAGGAAAGCCGTGAATGAGCAGAAAGAGTTGAAATTACTACTGGACATGTACAAGGGCGTCAGTAAGGAGCAACGTGATAAAGTGCAGCTGATGGCGGCCGAGAGGAAAGCGCGCCAGGAGCTGGAGGATCATCGCCAGAAGGCGAAGATGGCTCAGGTCTGTTACTTTTGCATTAAAAATTATACCTAATTAACGCAGCAAGTGCCTTCAGCCCAAACATAGGTGAAGCTGTAAAGACCCTACCGGTCAACAGCATCAGCTAGATTAGAAAAAAGTAAAAAAAAAACCTAAATTTTCTTTGCGGAATCATTTTCTTTCATTATTACGTAATTTACTTTACGTGATCGTTTTAATTACACATTTTTGTAATTTACTTTTCGTAATTATTTTACTTATTTTCGTAATTTACTTTTATTATTTACATAATTACTATAAAAATATATTTAGAAACGACCAAAGTTTAAATTCAATAGCCAAAAAGTTGGTAGCAAATGAATATTTCTATGTATATATTGTATACTTCTAAAATTATTTTTAGAAGTAATAAGTTTAGTATTTGACCATAATTTCACATGATGTTAAGTGACAAGCTCACTGACGATAGTAACTTAAATATTAAGTCAAGAGACATTGGCTTTCATGGGATGCTGCCAGAACTAACTTATGCGTGTTCGTCTATTGATTATTCAGAGTAGCACTCATTTTAGAGAATATAGAAAAGTAATCGTCGATAAAATCGACAGTGCATGTTTATAATATTATCCAAATAAATAAAGTGCATATAACAAAGTAAGTAATTCTTATAACATAACCATTAAACATTTTTTTATATGGGTCCAATACACCCTTTGTTATTATTATTATTCGAAAAGGGGCTATGCAGGCTTAAACAGTCCTGTATCACTGCGACCTAGTCAGATCTATTGTGATCGCCCCTATATTGCTAAAGCTCACTGCCTAGACCTACAACTTGAATATACTGTAGTATCTTTTTGGCAGAGAGCGTCTGTACCTCCTCCGGAAGCAACACATGCTTACCCAGAATTCGGTTACGAATGGGTATTAATGGATCACATTCACACAAGAAATATACCCTTTGATCTTTTATTGTGTATGAATAAAGATTAATATTATTGGAAAAAAGAAAATATGATAAAAAGTAAAAACGTAAATTAGTAAATTAATTATTGACAACAACTACATTGTGCGGTTTCATGAAACCACGATGCAAGTGAAACTTTTCATATAAACAAATCATCGTTTATTTATTTTATTTACCGTAAAATATTTCGAAACACAAATACCGTGGAGCACTAGCACGAATGAATGACAATATAAATATTGAACGGTTAGGTGATGCGAGCCACGGGCGCCGCCATATTGGCATATCCCTACTCCGTGGCCGGTTGTGATGTGACATGCGATAGATCAAGGCTGCTCAACCCTATGCCCGCATGCTATAATTATGGCCCGCGTATGATTATCGAATGGCCTGCATACGATTATTGAACGGCCCGCATACGATTATTTAATGGCCCGTGTACGATTATTGAGTGGCCCGCGTACGATTATTGAGTGGCCCGCGTACGATTATTGAATGGTTCGCGTACGATTATTGAGTGGCCCGCGTACTATTATTGAGTGGCCCGCGTACGATTATTGAATGGTTCGCGTACGATTATTGAGTGGCCTGCGTACGATTATTGATTGGCCCACGTAAGTAAAGTATATTGCTACCAAGTTGAGAGTCTTGCCTACGCGATCACTAGCAGATGATATTTATAAAAAAAAACTCTTCTTAAATCTTAGTTGTTTAAAAAAAAACCGCACATAAGTAACTGTAGAACATATTTATGAGCTATTGTTGCTGTCAACACCTAATTTAATGCTTGCCATAATCAATATATTACAACAAAAGCTATGTTCAGAAATCAAATTGATTGTACGTATCGATTACATACCATAGTTATCATATAGTAAAAGGTGAATTAAAAATAGATCTTTTTCGGAAAGAATTGATATCCCTAGAATATTGATGATCAGTGACGTTACGAACTAAATAAACATGGAGACTAGTGTTTTGGCGCGATTATTTATAATTTAAATGACTTTTTGTGGCATATAACTATCTAAAACAGATGTCCTATTTTATTATAGTTAACAAAACAAATAGTTAGTGAACCGCCAAAAAATTCTGAACCGTTGATTTGGCCCGACTAAAAAAAGGTTGAGCAGCCTAGCGATAGATGGACGAACAAAATTTGAGTCGATGGAAAGAAAACGTTTCACTTCATTGATTTTTTTTACACGGTATAGGCTCAGTGCTTTGACCACAATCTCGCTTGATGTTAAATGACGATGTGGTTCAGGATGGTAAACATATTAAACCTAGATACTGGTTCTCAAGTGATGCTGCCGTAACACACCTATTGGTATTTGGCGACAGGTTTTCAAACTAGAGGGTGGTAGCTACCACCATGGTATGGTTTCCTCACGATGTTGTCCTTCACCGAAAGCTCAGGCCGATTTTAGAGTCGGATAGGTGGGGATCGAACCCGCGTCTTGGCGCGCTACCCGCTGCGCTATCATCGCTTAACTTTATTCAGGAGAGCAAACGAGAACGCCGGCTCGCTGACGAGGACGCCCTGCGTAAGATCAAACAGCTGGAGGAGCAGAAGTACGAGCTCCAGAAGCAGTTGTCCTGCGCCAGGCCCAACGCTGACCCTCTGCACGCCTTCTCGAGACCATTCGCCGGATCACCGGTATTTTACCAAATACATAAAAAAAATATCTCATAATTAACATAACTAATACAATAATTTTCAGCCGAGACTTCGTTTTTGACAGGAAATAAACTGACGAAGATAAATGTATTGTGACTTTTGTTGTTGTCTCTCTAGTACATCTGAAAAATAGGTGAGATGATGGCGCTTACGAAAAATAAAGAACTTATAAGCGTTTTAATTGATTTATGTGTTTCTTACAAGTTTTATATTAACACTGGCTGTGCCCGCGGTTGCGCCCGCATTTCTTATGTTGTTCACTGCGTTTTAATTTTTTAATACGGAACCCTATTTTTTTTTTAGTACTAAGATAATAAAATATTTCTCATAAATTCAAGCACTTGCCCGTAAAAGTGTGCATTGAATAGGATTTTATAAAAAAAAATTATATTTTTTTGACGTGGAACCCGAGTTATTTTCGAAAATTAAACTACCCTAAGTTACCCGGAGTAACTTCAGCTGTCTACCAAAAAAGTCTCGTCAAAATCCGTCCAGCCGTTTCGGAGAAGATTACCCGGAATAAATGAACAGACAAACAAAAATTTTAAAAACTGTAGTTTGGTGTAGGTATCATTATATAGGTAAAGTAGTAAAAAAAAATGTGACATTGCAAACAGACACTTCAATTTTATTGATTAGTATAGAGTTATAGATACAAATTCATTTTACGGGAAAGAAATGGACCATCGAAAAACTTTAAATGCTAGTATCCTGGAATTTCGTTCAGAGCCTCTACTGAGGTCATCGGGCGTCGTACTTAGGTCTTTTGCGTTCTCAGCCATGACCACTACATCATCAGCAAATCGGAGGTGTGTTATGTACTCGCCGTTTATATTGATGGCAAGTCCTTTCCAATCCAGAACCTTGAAGGCATCCTTGAGCCCAACGGTGAACAGTTTCGAAGAGATAACATCTCCACGTCTAGCCTACACCCTAAAGCAGTGGTCGCCAAGCCGCGGCCCTTGACCCGTAAACGTGCAGCCCGCGACATATTAAACAATTTTAGTAGACAATAACTGATAATTAAGTTTGAGTTTGCTATTGCCATAAAAATTGTAAGGAAATCGCATTGTGACGACGTATAAAAAAAATTTATGGTGTCGAGATTGGTGGTGTCAACTACCTAATTTGTAAATTTGCGGCCCGCAATCATACTTCACATTGTCCTATGTGGCCCATGACTAAAAAAGAGTGACGATCGCTACCCTAAAGGTATATGTTTCGAAGTCTGATCCTCTAATCGGATTGACAAACTGGCAAGTTATACTCCTCTTGCTGAACTAACGGGGGGAAGGGCGGAGGCCCTGACCTTCCATTGCACTGGGGCAGCCGTCGGTGGCCTTGTCTTGATTGACCGGGACTGGTCCCTAAGCGGGTAGGGGCCCGGTCTTCTTGGTTGGGTCATCCGTCCGGGGGATATGTCACGGTGAATGATTATCGATCCCGTGTTGCCCCTCTTATGTGGCGGTAGAGACGGTCACTCATAGGGTTTTAGTGGGTAGTCGCTAGGGTGCCCTTCTCTAGCGTTAGTCCCACACGTCCTCCCCTGCCCCCCCGAATGGGAGGATGGTGCCTAAAAGTATTTCCCCTATGTATAAAAAAAAGTAGGTTATACTCCTCGGTTTTCTGTAATAACAGAAAAACCCATTATAGTGAGACTTTGAGGTTTATCACGTTTTGCGAGATCCACGTGCTTTCACCATAATTTAACCTGATTTTAAATGACGATGTGGTCCAAGCCGCTAATAAACACTAAACCTAGAGGTACTGGTTCAAAAGAGATGCTGTCGAAACACCACACTTATTGATATTTGGTGACAGGTTTTCGTACTTGATTTCGTGATATTATTAGAAATTGCCGTCCTTTTTTTACATAGGAAAGTGCTTTTAGGCAGCGTCCTCCAATGCGGAGGTAGGAAGGGTGTGTGGGGACTAACACTAGGGAAGGAGACCCTAGCGACTACCCACTAAAACCCTATGAGAGATCACAAAGCTTAACTAACGGGACATATCTCCCGAACGGATAACCCAGCACGTAGGTCAAGTTCCTACCCCCGTTAGGAACAGCCCCGGTCAACCAAGGCAGTCCCTTTGACTGCTTCCCCAGTGCAATGGATGGTCAGGGCCCCCGCCCTTTCCCTCCATAGATCAGCAAAGAGAAATTACAGTCCTACCACCATGTTATGGTTTCCACAAGCCGTTTTCCTTCACCGAAAACTTAGGTCGCTTTTGGAGTTTGATCCGGCAGAACTACCTCGTTTCTCCTGGCTTATTAATTATAATGAATATGTTTTGAATGCCTAGGAAGAGGAGGCGCTCCTGAACGAGATGGAAGTGACTGGGCAAGCGTTCGAGGACATGCAGGAGCAGAACTCGAGGCTGATCCAGCAGCTCCGGGAGAAGGACGACGCTAACTTCAAGTTGATGTCGGAAGTATAAAGGCAAACTCTCTGCACAAGCTGCTGCGGGAGGAGAAGCAACTGCTGCAGGAACAGGTCATTATCACTCATATAAATCAACTATCTGTCCGCGGCTTTACCCCAATTTCATATATTCTTCACTACTTAATATAGTATTCAAATAATCATTGGAAAATAGTGTGTTGATGGTGCTGGGTCCATTGAATAGTATTTTGTTTACAATTTCATGAGTTTTAATTTGTTTTACACAGAACCCCTAATTAGAAAAATAAAACTAGGCTAACTTACGTGGAATAGTTTCAGTTATCTACTAAAAAAGAAACTGTCAAAATCGGAGTTTAGCCGGAACAAAACAGACAAAAATCTTAAAAATTGTGTTTTTGTTATAGGTACCGTGTATACATTCGTATCTACATATTTAATAAAAAGTTGTTATGAATGAACAAACATACAAACAGTCACAATAAGCAAACAGAAAGGGATTTATTATGCGCTGCATTTTATTAAAAAATAAAAATAATATATAAAACTTCAATTAACAAGTGGACTTTATGTGTTGAGATATAAATAATTGTTGTATTAAAATAATTAAAACTAACTAACTCACGCAACTTTGTTCATGTGAATTTATTTTTGCATTTACTGATTGACGACTCCCATAGAAATGTTATATATGTATGACATTTATTTGTATTAATCTGGAAACTACAGATAAGTCAGTTCAATATTTAAATATATATGTGTATATTTTCCCGCGGTTTCTTCTGCAGTTTCTCTTCTTACAAGAGAACATCCTAATGATTTTTTTTTAATGATATTTATACATGGTATAGGCCAAAGTTATTATCTGTCCGTTTACCAGTTAACTCTTTCTAAACTACATTCAGTTAGATATTTTTCAAGTATTAGACATTATTATATACGTAAATGTCTACTACTTGAAAAATATCTAAATGAATGTGGTTTAGAAAGAGTTAACTGGTAAACGGACAGATAATAACTTTGGCTTATACACTGTATAAATATCATTAAAAAAAAAATCATTAGGATGTTCTCTTGTAAGAAGAGAAACTGCAGAAGAAATCGCGGGGAAATATATACATATATATTTAAATATTGTACTGACTTATCTGTAGTTTCCAGATTAATACAAATAAATGTCATACATATATAACTTTTCTATGGGAGTCAATCAGTAATTGCAAAAATAAATAAACATGAACAAAGTTACGTGAGTTAGTTAGTTTTAATTATTCTAATACAACAATTATTTATATCTCAAAATATAAAGTCCACTTGTAGGTTATGCTCAATTGAGCGTTTGTATAATCATATAAAATTAATATTTTTTAATCGAGTGGACAAAAGAAATCCGTTTTCATGGCTTACATAGTAGGTTAAGACTTAAAGAGATACATCAAAATGATATGCTTAGGGGTCGTACAAGTATTACGTAAGGATCAATAGGGGACTGCTTTTGCTTTTTTTCATATTAGGGACTCTGAATGGTGATTACATAAGGAATATTTACCTATTTATTTTCAAAATTATTTCAACGATTACGTAACCCTGGGGTGAGTGATGGGGCTTAAAAATGTCCAAAATTTTGCTTATGTTTGCTTACTTGAACACCCCCTTACTAGAGAACTGTGGTTTTTAAAAATAATATATAATAAAAACTTTAGTATCGTAATGACATACTTCTATGTATCCTATGATTGACTCATTCACTCATTGTTTATCTCTTGAACCAATTCTCAAGTCAACGCGGGCGAAGTCACTGGCACAGAAGCTAGTCTTTCTATATTATTATAACTCGTTAAATTATAATATTTGTTGTATTTAAACTATATTCGGTAGTTGGTGACTAGAGATCAGCAGATCGAGTCTATGGGCGGTGTGGCTCGGAGGCTGGAGGAGAAGGAGCGGCTGCTGCAGTCGGCGCTCTCAGCCGCTGAGAAGGAACTGCTGCTCCGCCAGCAGGCGATGGAGATGCACAAGCGCAAAGCCATCGAGTCCGCCCAGTCCGCTGCCGATCTTAAACTGCATCTCGGTATAACATTCTTACCCTTACACTACACTATACCGCGTTACACTACACTACACTATACCGCGTTATACTACACTACACTATAACGCGTTACACCACGCTACACTATAACGCGTTACACCACGCTACACTATACCGCGTTACACTTCACTACACTATACCGCGTTACACCACGCTACACTATACCGCGTTACACCATGCTAAATTATACCGCGTTACACCACGCTACACTATACCGCGTTACACTACACTACACTATACCGCGTTACACCACGCTACACTATACCGCGTTACACCACGCTACACTATACCGCGTTACACCACGCTACATTATACCGCGTTACACCACGCTACACTATACCGCGTTACACTATACCGCGTTACACCACGCTACACTATACCGCGTTACACCACGCTACACTATACCGCGTTACACCATGCTACATTATACCGCGTTACACCACGCTACATTATACCGCGTTACACCACGCTACACTATACCGCGTTACACTACGCTACTCTATACCGCGTTACACCACGCTACATTATACCGCGTTACACTTCACTACACTATACCGCGTTACACCACGCTACACTATAACGCGTTACACCACGCTACACTATACCGCGTTACACCACACTACATTATACCGCGTTACACTTCACTACACTATACCGCGTTACACCACGCTACACTATAAGGCGTTACACCACGCTACACTATACCGAGTTATACTTCACTACACTATACCGCGTTAAACCACGCTACACTATACCGCGTTACACTATATTATATTACTATTACACTATATTAATCTACACTACACTTATATTACACCATACTACATTGTGCACATATTAATAAAAAAGTACTATATATAAATTTAAATAATTGTTTTATATAGCCCTACAAAACTGCATATAATTTTACTGCTTTTTATCTTTAAAAAAAAACGTGTCATAATAATTTCATTTAATATAATAAATAACGCAGGCAAAATAGCAGATATCAGTTAGTACTACGTACAGATATAATAAGTCACCTTTAACTTTTTGATTTCATCATGTTTTCGTTACATTATATTATTTGTGGAAATCAAGACGTGCGTCTTAATAAGTAAATCAATAGGGTAATAAAATTAATATAAAATCTGTCCGGTCTGTTAACTCGAGAACCTTTGAACCGTTTTCTTTTTTTTTATTATTAATCAACTAAATTCCTCATCACAATGATAAGTCATTCGTTTAAATTTCTCTTAAAACTATTACCAGTGATAACATGATTATTGCAAATGATTACTAAAGTAAAATGTTACATATAAAATTAAATTTAAGGTTTTGTTTACATTTAAATTTGTTGTTAAATCGACTATATGTGTGGTTGTCGTTTATAGAGAAGTATCACGCGCAGATGAAAGAGGCGCAACAAGTCGTCGCTGAGAAAACGAGCGCATTGGAAGCCGAAGCTTATAAAACAAAAAGACTCCACGTATGTAGTTTCTGTAATCAACTTTAAAAAAAATATTTCAAGAAAATAACAGCTATTAAATTCAATTTACGTATAAGTTCTTATAAATAGTAAACAAGCCAATAATGAATTACATATTATATATACATAATTATCATAATTTATCACAATTGACCCAAACATAAAGAATAACATCAAAAAAAATATATCCTCATTAAAAAAAAACGTCAACAACTATGTAAATCGAAGAATGAAAAAAAGAAGAAAATTGTACATAGAAATGTTGCCTAAAAATATTGATAACTGTAACAATATTATTGACGTTAAAAAAAAAATGTGTGTATGACTGTGTGTGATTGTGTGAGTGAGAATGTATATTGTTATATGCTATATTATTAATGTGTCGAGTACCCATAAAAATGAGACAATAGGAAAATAATAGCAAGCTGGCGTAAACGCCAGGTTAGTGTTCTAGGGGATAAATATCAATTAAAATATGTTCAACTAGCAATCGTTGGTGGTGTTGCCTGTTTAAAATAAATTAATGTAAAAAAAGAAAGTTGAATATAAAAAATGTTCAATAATAAAATAATTGTTATTATTATTTCTAAGTTATAGACGGAACTCTCACTAATATATCGGCTGAAATATGAATCGTGACGTCAGGGTTAAAAACTTGCAAATCTAATATGAATTCAGCCAATATTTACCCGGGATCGATTCATAAAGCCGTTTGAGCATATAAAATTATTGGCGCGTGTAACTTCCGTCGTATGACGTAACTTCCGTCGCGTAACGTAACTTCCGTTCCGTGACGGAACTTCCGTTACGGATTTTTCAAATGAAGCTCATTTTATAAAAATGATTTCTAGTTAATTTTTGTCGGTCTGTGTGTTTCCGTGACGTAGGAGGAGTTGGCCATACTGCGGCGTAAAGCCGAGAGGATGAAGAAGATGGAGCAAGCGGGCAGTAGCATGGACGAGGTGCTGCTCGAGGAGATTAGAGAATACAAGGAGACGCTCACCTGCCCCTCATGCAAGGTAATCTCATCAATAATAGCTCAGCCACCTAACATTTCCAGTTCCCCATTTATTCGGTGCTATTGATGTCCTTTTCACACGCGCATAATATATGTCCTTAATTGACCGTTTTTTTTTTTTCATTTTCCAAATAGATGGAATTTATTCTATAAGTAGCAATTTTTTGCAATCAGGTAAATAATAAATTGACTTCCAGACTAAATTGGCTATACTGACTTTAGTTTCGGTCAGATCAGGCAGATCGGCCGTTATCGTAAGAAGAAATGACGTATCGACTCTGTTATTGGTAGATCATTTCCACTAATTCACGTTCAAGATGTTTGTCAAAAAATGCCAATTGAAAAATGTACATTATTAGAAACAGCGTAATAGATTTATTCCTTTGATGCTAGACTTTTTTATGTGAAGGTTTAAAAATCGCTTTTTCGGTTTACGGAGAAGCTGTACCTAAAATTTATTATTATTTTTAAAGTTAAAACTTCTTTAGCGGCATTAGCGATTCTCGGTAGGGGAAAACTTATAGATTCGCGTTACCAACGCTATGACGTCAGCTGTCAACATGCTACACTATGTCTAGTATAAGATGGCGTTGAAAGATCAGTAATAAAAGTATACTTACGTAGCCTATCCTATGTATTGATTATGAATGAACTGTGTGAAAATGTACGTAATTCTTGCTCGGAACACCGATAGGTGTAAAAATCGGACAAATATTAAACGTTAGGTTATGTTCATAATTAGAATTAAAAAAAATTGAAACATTAAAAAAAATCGTTTTTCCTAAGTTTCTAGTTTTAAGTTCTGTCGACTGTCGCCATGGCTGCCTAGTTTTTTTTATGCGATAAACTGTGTGAATGTTGTCGAATTACTAGCAGAATGTGTCTATGGTAATTTTTATAGGTAAAACGTAAAGATGCGGTCCTCACGAAATGTTTCCACGTGTTCTGTTGGGATTGCCTCCGGACGCGGTACGAGACGCGCCAGAGGAAATGTCCCAAGTGCAACGCGGCCTTCGGAGCTAACGATTACCACCGGCTTTACCTCTCTACATAAACCCCTCTCCCCTCCTCTTCCCCTCCCTTAACCTCCATTCACATTACGAGTTTTTTCCATCAAAATTATGACGCTTGTCTCAATTAAGTAGTCAAAGAGGTTATATCGAATCATCCCTACGGATATCTGTTTCGGTTACGTTATTTTTCGTATCTCACACATACAGACACGGATGTCAAATTTTGGTGTAATATTAATTTACCGATATTTTTAACATGTGTATATATTAATATTAAAATCGATATCGATAAATATCGTACGGCAACGGCGATTCAGATGCGTTCGTGTTTTTTTTTACGTTTAAGTAAATAAAATTGTGTATTATGTTTTTTTATTTCGGAATATATAAAAAAAACATCTGTAGTTAGATTGGAATTTTAAATCGATAATTATGTATCGATGTTTTTTTTTTTGTTCTCTAAACTACGTATTTGAAGCTCTGACGATATAATAAAATGAAGGATCTCTTGATACATCAATTTTCCAATATTTTAACTTAATAATAATAATACTTCATTTGTAATACGAGTCGGTGTTGATTTAAGGTTCGCGTTATCGAGTCATGGTGACCGTTTGCGCAGTCGATATTAATCGGAAACGTTGATTATCTCGTAAATCCGTACGATTCGTCCGTTTTAGTATAATTGTAATTTATTGTTTCTTTTTTCCCTGTTTATGACATTGTAATTTAAAAAAATGAATGCAATATAATTAATCTGTAACTGAAAATGTTTATAGCCTACGTTTCTCACTAAAAACGTAGCATCCTAATGGCGAAAGAATTATTAAAATCGGTCCATTAGTGTAAGAGTTTATTGATAACAAACAAATAAACCTTTTAAAGTGAAACTTTTTTCCATCACCTCAAAATTCGTCCATCTATCGCATGTCGCATTACAACCGGCCGCTGAGTAGAGCGGCGCCCGAAGCTCGCATCACCTACCATATATATTCTCAATCATTCGTGAAAGTACATTTTATGGTAACTAAAGTAAACAATGGCTGGTTTAGTTCAAAAACATCATCGTTTTGCAAAAATGATAAATCAAAAGTTGCACCACACAATGTTTTTCTATTGATAATATTTGCATAGAAAAGTAATCAGTATATTAGAAAAAACTTATAGATTTGCGTTACATATGACGTCAGGATTCAGCCCGCCAATTGTAAGGATTGTATTTAAGTGGATGCTTTTGTGTTGACACATCTAAAATATTTTCCCATAAAAGCTTGAATAAAATGTTCGAGCCTAAACGATTACTACTGAATTATTCCATTGCTTATTTAAATAAGGTAATCAGACTCAGAACTAGAACTCCGTGATTAATTTCTCTTTTAAAAAGAGATTTTTCATAGATTTCACTTCTATCAGCAGTTCCCATGTCTGCCTAGTTTTTTTTAGTTTTTGACCGTAGTTTAGTCTATTTTATCTAGTATTTTTTATTTTTTCTTAATCTTGAATTTTCGTTTATTTTACCTACAATATGTAGTTTTGGTGGCATTTTATGTGTACAATTTAGTTGTCGCACACGAGTTAAGATATATTGAAAACAATAATACAGAATGTAAATTCGTAGTTTTCACAAAAATTCCCGGCATAACTCTAGTAAAATAGACGCCATTTTGTAAAATATTTTATATGACATGATTATGGTATAACTGTGTATAGACACATTTGCTATTAATTATGAAGGGTATACTTTAGTACTGCACTATTCCATGTTCACGACTCGTGACGCGAACTTTAAATAATGTTGTCTCAGTTTTTTTTTGTGATATTGTATATTTTGAATTCACAAGCGTTTGATGGTAGTAAAATCGATTGTTTTTCCTTTATTATTTTTTGTAAATATTAGTTTTTTTTATATACGTGTGTGAAGGGTTAATACGTTTATTATTTTTATTAATAAGGGGTACGTTGTGGCCAGTCGTTGGTGTCGTTGTTCTTTCCATATTTGTAGAGGTTAAACATATTTTAAAAGGATATATTATAGTAAAAAAAACATACAACCTTTCAAGATTACGTAAGCAGAATTTTAGACTACCAGCTATAGAAGCTCTTATTCCCTCCTATGTAACGTAAGCATTCCTTCTTAGTTGGTGTTTTGATTTCAAGCAGAAATTACTTTAAAATATATCATTTAAAATATTGATCAATCATTAATTGATCATAAAAAAATATACAAGAGAAATGTCCATGTGCTGTTCTTACTTAGATAATATTTTGCTTAACTTAAGAGCGAGCAAGCAAATCGTTTCGGAAAGTACTTCGGAAAGTAAATGGTATTGGAAAAACATTTAAACTATTTTTTTAAATAATCCATCATTGATAATATATAAGAAGTATCCTTTGTATAAAAATAGCAAATTAATGTATTTTTTAGCGATAAGAATTACTTTTTATTTGTTTTTTTAAATATATATTACGTATTAAGTGATTCCCAGTTGTAATCACAAATCGAACGTAGAATAATTAAATACGTTAGAAATCGAATTAAAAAAAAATGAATTTCTCATACCTCGGTATGTGTATATATTAGGAACATTTTTATTATAAAGTAATATAATAATAAAAACAATTATATTAAAATAATACAATGAAATCGAACAAGTCGACGTGTTATTTTGTATTTTAGTTTATTAAGAACAATTATTGCGCGCGGTAACTATAGGGTAGCGTGTGTTGTGAATGTATTCAAAATAATTTTTCACTTTGAAAACATTGTTTTTTCGACGCTCGTGGAATAAAAAACGCCTTAAAAACGAACCTTTTCAAGTATAAACTGTTTCTCCACGAATCGGCACAGTTCCATTCTCTCATACGGTAAGAGAATACGATTGTACTCGCTTCGCCTCTTGTTTGAATAGTTGAAGTCAAAATGATTTTCACAATGAACCATTTATTTAGTTCAGTTACTCATTTTACGCAGTTTTAACATTAAATTTATCATTTAACATTAAAATTAATAACAAAATGAAAAGTTGTTTTTTGTAAAAACGATTTAAAAATCATTTCTATTGATTTGTAATAGATATTTAAATCCATAGGAGTTATAGAGTAATATACAATTAAAAATTTGGAACATAAATGAAAACTTTACTAAACCCCTATTTCAGAAATTGTTCTAAAACGTTTACGGTGTTCATTTTGTATGATTGATAACTTTTGTCTAATTCTAACGTTTCATGACGTTTTTTTTATTGATTATGTATCAATTCCTTGAATATTTGTCGAAAATGGGTTCGAAGTTAGCTACTGTCGCGCTACTTTGTCTGTATATAAAATGTCGTTTCTTGAACGTTTCATATATGTCATTTTGATTAAAAAAGAATCCAATTTATTTGATATAATAACCAGTAGGAAGATATGTCTTTAATAAATAATTCGTTTACAGATTATGATGGCAAACAAATTTTTACTATAAAATCATAGGAGTATTTTATTTTTACTTTACATAAAACATCAACAAAAATAACCTAAAGAGGTTCAATGTAGATAAGACTTAAAAAAAATATCGTTTTAATGAATATATTTCTATTATATTCGAGACGTAACGAGAAATAATGGAAGTAAAGCGACGAAATATCTTTATAAAATTATAAAATAATGTCTGTAATATATTCGTATGAGGCTGTTTCAACTATTACGTAAGTAGAACTATAGACTTTTCCGACTCCCTCTCCCCCTTGTAAGGAAAGTCGTTATCGCTCCCCTCCCCCATGACAAAGTCAGCATTGGCATAATTTGCTTAAAGTAAACATTGTTAACATAATCATCATTGAAACCTCCTCGTCCTCCATCCTCATCAAAAATAAACGCCCCGCTCACCTTATTGTTGCTTACGTAAATACTTGAATACACACGGCCCACAGACTGATATATATCTTGTATAATTTTAAACTTTTTCAATAGTTCGGTATTTGTATGTCTTAGTTAAGATAATGAACATTACAACATAGTAATTTAAAACGATTGTATTTATTGTGAAATATTAAAAAAAAAAAACATTACATTGAAAATATAACTTTCGTAATTAATTAAATTATTATATCGTATCGTATAGAAAGAATCAAAGGCGGTGATGTATGGACACATGAAAAACATGAAATAATTTTTATGAAATGATAATCAGAATATTGTAACGTAAATCAGATTAGTAGTGAAGGCTTTACGAAAACATTTTTTAAAAAAGTGAATCTTAGACCATTTATTCATATTTTACTTTTGTATTCGCCGTGTTTAATTATAAACGATTCATATTTATTATTCTGTGAACATTCGATAGTTTGATACGATATAGTTACTCCCGCTGTAATAAAGTTGTATTGAACAGCTCCTATAGTTTTCCCGAGCCGGGGTAGAAATTTGTTATTGGCTTCTTTTCAGTATTACGAATGAATGATTTTTACAATTATATGTGCAGTTTATAGTATAACTGTACATCGGATATTAGGGGTTTTAGTGGAACAAGGTTCTTTACTACTGTTAAATTTCTCTTCGGGACAGGTTTCCTGGTCTTCTCATTGATCCAAAGCGGGTGTTGACAATTGTTTTCATAATCATGGATAATAAAGTATGCTAAAAAATTTAAGCGTTCGTAATTCGTTGTTTATCTCCGCAACGTGTGTTTTGTTTCTAAGGAGCCTCTTATGTATATAATTTAGACTTTTTGCGTTTAGAATTTTAAAAGATTGTACGTAGGAATGTCACATGTATTGTAGTCAGTCTGGTATAAAAGAACAGGGGAACAATTTATTTGACAGTATTTAGTTGATTATTTATAAATTACATATTTCTACAATTGTTCTTTGTTAAGAAGTGCTGTAAATTAATTAATAACCTTATTATTATATAACTTCGTAATTTTTTTCTTAGAAATTCATTTACAGGTTGTAGAAATATACTAAAATACCTAACAACATATTGTTAAATTCCGTTTATTTTCCCATCTGGTAGGTACATATCAGAACACTTAATAGTATTTGATAAACAGAAAAATACAGAACTGTATATATATTATATTATTAAAAGCTTTAAAAATATTCATGTTATATAAACGAAAAAAAAAAATACAGTGGAAATTAAAAACATAATGTATAATACTTTAATGGATTATGTTGAATAAATGTCTCAAACAAAATGTTGTTTAATTAATTGCTTAACCCCTTGAGCATTAAACCTGGCGTTTACGCCAGCTTTCCATTGTTTTCCTATTGTCTCATTTTATGGGTAATCGACATATTAAGGCGATTGTGAGGCTCGAATGGGGCTTGGGTTATTCGGAAAAATCACGTAATATTACAAGATGCGCACGACTCGTCGCCAGATTTACATGGTTAAATTAGGTTACACCTATATATATATCAATGATAATATTCCGAATATTTTAATACCGTTTTGTATTTTTTTCAAGTACATTTTTTGATTTTTTATATCTAAAATCACGTACATTACCAGAGGGAAGGAGTCACAAATAAAAAAATAAACATCACAGATTAATGGACGATCTCTATCCTATATTGGATTTATTACTATTTCTGACTATTTTTGATGAGGTAAGAAGGTGCGTCACACGGGAATACCACCAGTATGATAATTTCTAATTATATATCTCAAACGCCGAAAGCGCGAGACCTGACCATAGACATATGTTTTCGCTGTGTCACTTCGATTTACCGACCATTTGGATGGCACTCGAGGAAGTGTAAGGAACTAAACTAGCTGGAAACCGTAATTACCCCATCAAATTATTTGGTTGTAAAAATGAGTTTATTTCTATTATACAATTATATTTATCATACCTACAGGTGTCATACGTAGCAATTTGTTTTGATAATGTGTTTCTATACCACATTTCATTAAAAATTTGTTCGTTTGGGGAACAAACACGTCTACCTATACAGCATTCGCAACAGGTTTAAAGGTTAACAAGCTTCAATCAGCAATAAACAAATCTATTATATTATGAATATGTGAGCTTGAACGCATCAATACTTGAATTTTGTATTTATTGTACCACAATATAACAACGGATATTTTAACAAAAACCACAGGAGACAGAAGGATAATAAGAAGATAAGAAAATATTAAACGCAGAACACAAAACAGATATGAACTAGTTGCCTCATATAGATTCAAATATATTATACATACATACAACAACGTGCCATCAGCACGAGTACACAAAAATACCCACAAAATTTGAAATGTAATAGTAATGTATTAATTCTCAAGTGGTTTATTTTTTACTAAACATTAGCATGTCTAACAAATGACTAGGACATTGTTTGTTTAATAGTTACCACTATTAGTGATTAAATAGTTGATTTACCCTGTTTACTATTTATATATAAAACGAACCATTCTCGAATCATCAGAAATAGATTTAAAAAAATTCATTTAAATCGGTTTAGCCGTTTTAGGAGGAATTTAGTCACATACACACGCACAGAAGATTAATATATATTCACAATTTGGTAAAATTTTATTTTTATATTTGAAACTCGAACGCAGACGCGGGTACAGGTAGTCTACTATATATATAATAATGTTAGTAAAAGTGAAAAATTAGTGTTAATAATAAAACACAAATAATCCATTGTCGATATATTTTTATTTACAATACCATTTTATTATTCTCTACGTTTTATTTACATCGAATGATTTTCAAATTAATACAAACATACGTGGTACAAACTGTATTCGATAAAATATGTGTGAAATCAGGGATTCAGGGAATTTTCGTGGTTAAACGATAAATATATCTGTTTATATATGATTTCTCGTTACAATTCGAATGTATGCATTCAACTTTAGCACCACGGACATACAATATGGATGGATGCAGCTAATTTTGTACTATTAAAAAAAAAAACCTTTAAGATGCGTAAATCGTATGCGAAGGATTACTTTAAAGTTTTTCCTCAAGTAAATACTTTATTTATTTGTGTATGTAACTATTAATATGCCAAAACACGTCTCACAAACTACCATCAACATTATCAACGTAACATCAGTCTCATAAAAACAATTTCGTCTAGATTTTACACGACATTATATTTATTTCACTTAAATAGTCAATAATTAATAAATTAATAAAAATCAAAACACATGAGACGCCAAGGAATATTTTGTTTTCATATAATCTACATCTAGTTATTATGAATGATGTGATTTTTAGTTTATATGGACGGTGATTTTGAAAAGTATTACCAAAGTGTAAAAATAAAATAAACTTGGCGACTTTTGATCATTTTAATTTTTGACTAGATCTCAAAAATATTCATATTAAGTTAAGATAAAAACAAATTTTTATTATAACATATATTATGTACTGTAATTCTGTACTCTATAAGTGAATATAAACATAAAGTCAGTTATTACGTTTAATATTTAAGATAGCACTAATGGCACTTACAAAGTGTTAAATTGACACTGGCACTTATATAAATTTATTTAATAATTAATTATCTTATACTATAGCAATCTTAGTATGAAATGAATGGCTTCTTATGAAAATCTTAGCTGGAGAATTTTAAATTAATCAAATTCATTAATTTCATAAATTGTTTATCACTTATCATTGGAAAACATGTATGTTATTTAGGAATTAACGAATTACATGATTGTTATTAAATAGTAATAAATTAATGTCATTCTTGGGGGAAAAATTAAATGCTTTTTAGGAATGATTGTCCTTCTATTAAAATAGTTTTTGATTAATTAACGAGACCGTTTCCATTTCAGTTTTGAGATTAGACAAGACGTGTCGAAAATCACGACTTTAATACGCAAGTGGAATTATACGAAATACGCAAGTTGAAATTATACGAAATACGACATTGCAATTAATTTCGTATTTTGTAAATGCATGTACTGAAAATATGCATTGTTAGATATATAGTGGTTCGTGACGTCACAAAGTGTTGTAGCGGACAGAAACAAAAAACGACAGAGAGAAACAACCACGACATATGACGTCACAGAGTGACTGGAAAGAGAAGCAAGAAGTGATAGAAAGAGAGAAACGCTCTGAACTCTTATAAATTGTCGGTAATTTAGAATTGCATTAGACATCTTGCATTTCTTAAATGAAGGCTAAGAAAAGTTCTAGAATAATAATTATTGATGGTTTCACAATCGAGATCTATTTGAAATTTTAATTTTATTTATTTAATTTTTTAGTTTGATTTATAATCGAGAACGTGTACTAAATCTTCTAAGAACCTCATAGAAACGGCTTGGGGCGGACGAGTTCACCGTTAATGAAACGTTATTCGCCGGGCACAACACATGTCTAGATCCTTAACAATTAACTTGGTAAACTATTATTAAATCCTATGTCTCTGTGGCCACATTTTCCTAATGAAAATTATCTTAATCTATTTAATATATTTATATTTACTATACTTACTACTTATAAATAGATAAAAATTTCTAGACAAGTATATTTGCCTAAGAATTACGTTCAGAAATCTTACTTCGTCAGTTGCAAGCATTTTTAATTTTAACGTAAATTCATTCATTTTTACGGTTTGTTTAAAATCATATTTTTAATTTATGAATTTTCTCAACGAAGTTATCCTAGTTACAGTTTGTTTGAGAATAGGAAGTTTTGGAAATAGTTAATGCGGTGGTTACGCATCTTCTTTTTATTTTAAATTTAAATGGCAATCTGCGAGTTACACATATAATTCTGCCAGCGTCATGTGAATAAACCATTTTTCGAATCTCGTATCATTAGCGTGCAGTACTAATAAAGTCAACGCTTTAGCAAAATGGTGGCTTTTTTGGAGATTTTGTGCCACCTCGGAATAAACGTCCCGCGTTATTATTTCTTATAATACATTTGTGCACAATTATGCAAACTATATCACCCAAAGTACCATCATAATACAAGGTAGGTCTAATATACTGCAAGTCACGTAAGTTAAGGTTTCGTCAAACAGCGGGCGGAACTAGACGGCGAGAGGACGGGACGTCAGCGCGATTTTACTATAAACACGACGCAGGAATGCGAGCCGTGTGTGACGAGTTATATCAATGGTTCCTAATTTTTTTTTGTTTTTACTTTAATATATTTGTAAGTTAATATAGTTTTTGAACTTGCATCTTTATTAAATTTCTAAACCCCAGAATTAATGTTTATTGCTTTAAGCTACTTCACTTGAACTTATGAACGCAGCGGTATAACCTTAGAATTGAAATCATCCGAGGACTATACTCCTGCGATCCATTGTGTTATCTAGTAAATAATAGTACATTACATCTGCTCACATGGCGCTGGCGTCCCATCGCGCTCGCTGTGTGTCGTGACCATTAATGAAGAGTACTGCTATATGACATACTGATGTCCCGGTACAATCCACGTTGGTTACGCTGTGGAGGAGAGCGCGTGCGTCGCGAGGGGCGAGTGCGGTGTGCGCGGCGGCGCGGGGGGCGTGTCGCGGGGCGGGGCCTGGGGGGTGTCCGCGGCTAGGGAGAGCGCGAGCCGCTCGAGTCGTGTGCGCAAGGCAACGAGCCGCCTCCCCCCGCCCCCCTGTACGCTAGCGAGCGCGCCAAGCGCCGCGTCGAGCGCCTCATACTGAGCCCGGCGTTCGCTCTCGCTGCACGCGTCCGCCTCCTCATGTAATAATAACAACTTTATTAAATAAATATGTGAGCCTTTCCTAGTGCCTGAATAAGGCCGAGACCTTATCTCAGGCACTTCATCCATCCATTCAACTTGGACATAGATCTCTAACAAAAACCTACGGGAACGATATGGAGTGTCGTACTATTCCACACACCACATAGAATTCCGTTACTACAATGCCTTATTATAACTTAACAATATATTCTAATATTAGTTTAGAATGCAAGGTACGAAGTCAATATTGTTTTATCTTATTTTAAATGATACTTTTATAAGTTACAGAAGTTACCGTGAACTTAATAAATAATACATGCTCGCATTTAGTATTTATTTAAAAACAAAATTAAGAGGCCACGGTACATCCGAGGTACTGACAAGGTGGGGGAGGGGCGGCTTGTTCAAAGGCTAGTTTCCCTCCCCGGAGGAACGACAGAGGAAGTGGTCCGATTCGGGCTTGCCAGACCCCAGGGAGGCGGCGGTAGGTGAACTGAGTTTCAATGGGTATTACCGGCGCTTCACGTAATTACTGAGCAGTGATATTATATGTAAATAAAATTACTATCAAAATTCACCTCTTCGAGAAAATCTGGATTGTCGTCTTCATTGCACTGAGCCAGCTGCTTTTTCAGCGTCTGAGAATTTACAAAAATCTATGGTTATAAAACATTTTAATAATAATAATATGCTATATTATATGCGTATTACAACGTAAGCCAAGGAGGTATTTCTACACGAAGCTACAGTTTTACGGTCGGAATGTGCATCTAGAATATCGATATAATATATCGTATCGTTGTATCGATACTATGAGATAAATGGAGGGGGGGGGGGGTGCTGTGCTGGTGGATATGATACGATATATCGAAAACATCAACATATTACGTATATCTCATAGTATCGATGCAACGTTACGAATTTTTTTTCACTAAAACGAATGAAAGAAAAATACATATCGTAACGTTGAATCGATACTATGTCATATACATCATATATCGATGTTTACAATATATCGTATGCTTAACTTAACTCCACCCCATTACAATTTTTTTTATACTTATCAATGATTTAAATATAACATTTTTAGAAGAGACCTTTGTACATAAAAATAAAAAAGAGAGTACGATATTTTTAATTTTGTTGGATATATTTATTTTATATATTGATATTTTTTTGTATATCGATCCTCGACTATTTTATCCTATTTTAACGGTAGCTTCCTTTTGGACTTCAATAGATAAATTTGCAAGTTTGCGTGTGTCCGTTTCCCCTCACTTTTATGTAAGAGTGAAGGAGCCTTGGGAAAACTAGTAGAAAGCTGTCGATCGAGTATATCCATTGCTTTTAACAGTATTGAATTTTTCATCAGAAGTAGTTTTACCAAGCTTGAATATATTTTCTTTAATGAGCGTGACTAATTATCAAGAATCAAAAATATTATAAAGTTCGATCGCTGGAGCGCAAATTCCAAGCGCAGATTTCATCTTGAAAAGTATTATTAGGTTTAGATGTGTTAATATGATACACAACAAACATAAAATGTGTGAAGCCATATATGTACAATGTTTCGCTGTGTATTTACATATTGTGTCAATTTACATATTGTGCTTAAACGCCCCGAGTCAATGCCGAAGCGATGATTGTGCAGTCTCACATGTTCTCTTATTATGTGAACATTAAAAAACCAAAAATCGATACAGCAGTTTTTAGAAATATCACACACAGACACGCGATATACAAGAACTGCTGACTCAGGGATTAATTTTACTGAACGGGTATAATAAGAAAAAAAAAATAGAATACATTTATTTTATTTAAAAACATCTACGTAATCTTTTGTTTTTATATTTATGAAGTGAAACTTATGGGACAGTGTGAATCGGATTTCATGAAACGAAAATGTGTAACGGAAAAGAGGCAACAGTTCCATCATTAACCAATAGATGTCACTTTCACTTCGACAGCATGTAAACTCACACTCATTTATATTATCTATCACCTATTTATCATTTCCTTGATATTTAATAAACATAATAATATAATTGTGATTGTGTTTATTTAATTATTATAAACATTATTACAATTATTACAATACGAGAACATGTAGACGAGTTGTATGCGTATAAAAGCGTTTTTATTTAATACATAACTGTGGACGAGTTTCAGTGCATTAAATATTAACCTTTTAGTTTTATTCTTGACTCGAGATCACGAACCAGGGCCTGAATGGTGTAAATACCTGTGTCATATTAAACGAATTAAACGGAACTAACTACATCATTTGAGTTTATTCTCGGATTTAGTGTTGTCTCAAGACGCGTGACGTCAATATCGATAAAAAATATTTACACCTTTACAATTCGATATTTTTAATGCTTTATAAAGAATATAGTAAAAGTATTTTTATCTAAAGTAAAAACATGGAAAACATTTTGTTACAAAAAATAAATAAAAAACGTTGATAAAATATAAACTTGATTTTTATAAAAATAGATCTAAGTTCGTTATAGTAAAAACAACACAGCAGATAATATGAAAATAAGAGAAGAAGAATTAGGTTGAAGTTTTCTAAAGTTAGAGATGGGAATTTACTCGATATTTTCAAGTAAGAGACAGCTCAAGTATTATTTAAGCATCAATAGTGGGGAGGGCTGAATGGTGATTACATATCTAATATTTACTTATTTATTTACGTTTTTTTTTTCTTCGAAATTAAATCTTAAGTAATCATGAACGTGTTGGTCAAAAATGTCTTAAATGTTGTCCAATATTTGAAGTATAGAGTAATAAATACGAGTTATTGACTCACTTCTACAGAGTGTCTGTATTGTTCCATCATGTTCCTGCTGGCGTCGAGTTCAGCGAACTTCTTCACGACGACATCGGCGACGTTCTTCTCCGTCACGTCTATCCTGTCCCTGCAGAGAAGGAAATTTCCATTACATTTAAGATATGAAATCAATCAATTTAAAACACTTAGCAAACTATGTGACAGGTGATGGATTCGCACGGTTTGCGGAGATCTATATGATGCGGGTTAAAAACAAGTGGAATTTTGAAGATATTTTCGTCTATAACTCTATTTCTTTCAAATACTTTTGGTCGATGTAGGATTTAAGTTTTTTGAACTGACTAATACTCGTTATCTTGTAGGATAGTTTTAGATGAGCGCTTAGAGCCTAGGTTCTTAACGTGGGCGATAATGCTCCCTTGCGGAAGTAGAAGGTCCAGAGAAATATGCGGACATTGAGATAGCGCAGAGAGGACGTGGACATATTAAAAATATAATGTAAAAAAGGCAAAAATAATTAAGAACTCTCAGTCTATCTATTAGCATTTTAGAAGAAAAAAAAAACATATTCTCATTGGACGGTTAGCAAAATAAGATTAAGAAATTGTGGCATAGGGCATTCAGAAATGAGTAACAAAGTAGTATTCCACGTGGGGTTGGTACTTTATGAAAATCCGTTGAAATAGTTTCATGCTAAATCGTACGGTCTATAAAAAAAAAGAAACGCCCTTACAAAGTAAACTTTACATGTACTGTGCAAGTATTCTCACCACCATACACAGTGCGGTGTGTGTTTGTGTAGTGTACCTGAGTGCGGTGAGGAGGCGCGCGGTGTCGGTGTCGGCGTCGGCGTCGTCGACGTGGTGCGCGGCGGCGGCGGCCCGCAGCGCGTGCACGAGCTCGGAGAGGCGCGCGTCGAGCGCGAGCGCACGCTGCACGAGGGAGCCGCGCTCGACGTCCTCCGCCTCGGAGCGGTGCCGCAGCGCGATGGCCGCCGAGAGGTTCCGCAGCGACTCGCGCTCCGACGCGCTGCACGACTCGCCTTCTACAACATAATACAATACACCATACTTTGCTCACTGCTGTAACGCAAATCTCACCTGACGCTAAGTGACGATGTAGTCCAGGATACCTATTGATATTTAGTGGTAGGTTTTTCAACTTAAGGGTGTTAGCTGCTACCCAGGCGGGCATTACTTTAAAATGCTCTCCCGGCACACTATAGTTTTCTCACGATGGTTTTTCTTTCACCGAAATCTCAAGCCGATTTTAGAATTGGATATCGGTGAATTATGAACCCGCGTCCATTGACGCGAAATCCGACCGCACTACCAACTAAACCATCATCGCTACGTTCGCTTATCTCGACTGGGTTTTCTACCGAACTGGTGATAGATATTTGTCCTTCATAAACGCCTTATCGGGGGCCAAATTGAATAAAGAATTCTAAATTTTGACAAACCACAAACGCAATAATAAATGGAACATTTCCGTTTAAAGCACACCATCGTTAGATTGCAACAAGAGGAGAATTTGCTCCTGGTCATTTAACAAATTCTTTTCCAAAATGAGTTAGTGTTTCCTGAACTATCGAGGGTAAATAGGAAATCTATGCCCACAAGACGACTTCAGTCGTCCACCGTACCATGTCCGCTGTCAGGGCCGCGCGTCTGTTAGGCCTTTTAATTTCAGAACAGAATGTCCCATTGTTATTCCCTTTTACGCGATTCATTAATACAAAAATAATTTGAATTTTCAATATTTTGAATACTAAAATGGCCCCCTTTTTAGATAGGTTATCTTACGATACCTTTATCGATATCCCCCGCGGAGTCTCTCTCCGGTGAGAGTTCATCTCCGCTCCAGGCGCCCGCCCCCTCAGCTCCGGACCACCATTCCTCAGCGTACTCTAAACATATCAAAACAAGTATCCAAATTAAAAACACATTTATAATATTCAAACCCCAATACTGAACCAGTTCCAATAACAGTAATTAGTTTTTTTTACACCAAACACAATATATATTCTACATAGAACGGAAATTGTTGTATGATTTGTATATAATACAAGCTGTACCCGCGGTTATGTTCGTTTATAAAGTTACTCATTGCATTAAATATATGTAATATATTTAATAATCAATATCGATTTCTATAACAAGAAAATGTTATACGATTTACTTTTTTATCGACTTTATTACCTTCAATGATAATATAAACCGTTTCAAACTTTTGGCACTTTTTGGTCATGTTTCGTTTTAATATGTAGATTACCCATAAAAATGAGACAATAGGAAAACAATGGAAAGCTGACGTAAACGCCAAGTTAGTGCTCAAGGGGTTAATTAGTTAACACGTTGAATGCCATCCCGGTCACCGGTGCCCGGGCCCCATCTTGCATTGGAGCGCCACGCTGGTTCACGGTGAACTCAAGACAAGGCCTGTTTTCGGGCAGAATTATTACGCTTATGTGTGAAATTTTAAAAAACAAGCAACTGGAAAGTGTTTCACATCTCAATAAAAAAAAAACCGAGCGATGACAGACGACTCAGGGGTGCGGAGTTGCCCGGAGTGATGCTCTTCGTAACTATAATCCACATTTCATCTTTCCCGGCATCACGCAGGTCAACGGTGACCTCAAATTACGGAACCAAATTTTATGATCGAACCCTAAATTAGATATATTGTAAAATATTAATTTTTTGCATTTTTATATTTTCCTTATGGCATTCAACATTAACAACTGCACGAAAACTTAAGTATGTTATACCTACTTATACTTATTTACTTATATTATATTAAACACTAGATTTTTATATATTAAATGCGAGTGTGTCTGACCTGGGTCGGTGACGAGACAGGGTTCGGTTTCCGAGTCGAGCAGCTCCGCCGAGTTATCGTTGTCGTCGGACATTCTCGAACGTTCGTCGTCGGCGCCGGCGACTCCTCCCGCCACCACAGTCGATGTGCCGGCGGACCGGAGCGCCCGGGACAACGCGCCCAGGAGTCCGCCGCGGCCCTCCTCCTCAGGAGATAGCGCTTCGCCGCTGTCACTGCGACTGGAAATTATACACATAGAAAGTTAATCCAAAAACATAAAATTGTGTTCCAAAGAATTATATGCGATAATGGCAACCCTATAAGGGTCATCCCTTAATCACGTGATGTTTTTGACTTTCAGGCTCACTCTCACTCTTGATTACGTGTACAAAATTATTCTACAAAAATGTATTCTATCTTTATATGTATATATATATATATAAATCTTTTGTGCGTGTGTATGTGACTAAACTCTTAAACGGTTGAAACGATTTTAATGAAATTTTTTGTGTCTATTTCTGAGGATTCGAGAATGGTTTAGATTCACAATTTGGTTCAATCGATAATGTTCATTTAATTTATTTTCTGTGAACGAAGTCGCGGGCACAGCTAGTATTTCTATTTAAAATTTACTGAATATTATGTTTAAATGGATGTATTTAATAATTTCTAAAATATTTATCCATTCAACTGAAATACGTCCATTGCTGGGCATAGGTCTCCCCCAAAGGTCTCCACGACGACCGGTCTTGCGCCAACCGAATCCAGCGGACCCCGCGACTTTCACCAGGTCGTCGTTCCACCTTGTGGGGGGTATATAATCTAATTTAAGGGTGAATAATTGTGGTATTCGTTACCTGGCAACGACTAGTCGAGGTCGAAGGGCGCTAATTATATTAAACATCACACATTGCATAAAAAAAAAAAAATCACGTGATACTTTTGCAACCACCACCCTGTTGTGTTCAGTGATGTTTTCTCAGCTCCCCCCCTCCCTTTAAGCCTTACGTAAATAATGGAAAATCCTATAACTTCTGTACTATGGGAATTAGGACGGTCCTGATTTTCCACTTAATAACGGTTCAAATATCGCATGACTCCTCTGCTGCAGCTTCCTCAGAGATTACTGTATCTTCAGAAAGAGCATATAAAGGATTTTGAAGAACCATATAATTATGGTATGGTATTACGGGTAAAGTGACGGTGTCTTTTATATCGAGAACTAGATTAGAAAAATAAAATTAGATTGATCGCAATAGATGTTTTATAGAGCGAAAGCGGTAATACGGGTTTGTTGTAGCCCGTTTTGTAATAATAATAATGATGAGTGATGTGGTGGTACCTGTACACGTCGTTGTGATAGACTGTCGGCTCGAGCGCGTCGCGCGGCAAGCTGTACGCGTGCGTGACGGCGCGCGTCAGGCGACGCAGTCTGCGTGCGAGCGCGTCGAGCGCGTGCGCCGCGCCGGCCCCGCCCCGCGCGCGCGCCGCCCACCCGAGCGCCTCCTGCCGCCGCTGCTCGCACATACGCACCAGCTGCCGACACTCCGCGCGTCTGCAACAACAACACATATCTAGATGGCGCAGTGGGTAGTGCGCCCGGATTCCGCGTCACTGCACGCGTGTTCAAACCCACCTACAACCGTCCATCCATTCAACCGAAAGACGTCCACTGCTGGACGTAGATCTCCCCCAAAAGATCTCCACAGACGGTTTTGCACCAAGCCCACATATCCAACACTAAAATCAGCCTCAGCTTTCGGTGAAGGAAAACTTCGTGAGGAAACCATAGCGCCTGGGTTAGCTACCACCCTCAAGTTTGAAAACCTGTTACCAAATACCAATAGGTGTGTTTCCGCAGCATCACTTGAGAACCACTATCCAGGTTTAGTGTGTTTACCATCCTGAACCACGTGGTCACTTAACATCAGGTGAGATTGTGGTCAAAGCACTGAGCCAATACCGTGTAAAAGAACCGAATAAATTTACAACTCGTACAAAAAAAAACGCTACAAAGGATTGCTAAAAACATAACAGTAATAAAATTGTGTAAATAACATTACTGTGTGTATATTAAAATTTAACAACTTTAGCATATTTTTATATATAAAAGTACCTAAGTCGCTTCTTATGTTATATTTCATGATTTAGATTCGAAATCCGATTCAAAGCGAAATCCAGATACAAGTGAATCAATGTTTAAACAGTCTAAAAAATTAAAAAAATAACCTTTTTTCGAGGTCAGCATTCAGTCTAAGTAATTCAGTCTCAGCATCGCGTAAGGAGTCAGTGAGGGCGCCGGTTTCTGCGGCGAGGAAGTCGTGCATCTCGGCCGCCTCGCGCTCCGCCTCCGCCAGCCGGGCCTCCGCCACGCGTGCTGACTCGCGGGCCGTACACGACTCCTGAGTTTTATTAATTATTGCAATTAAGGAATATGTTAGATAAACTAACTAATAATAACAGAACACCCATAGACACTTCTTCGCGAAAATGCGGCAAAACCGGCGTAAAAAGCCTGTCAAATGTACTCAAAAATTTCATTAATTCTGTACCGTTTTATCACAGCTCAACTTGATAACGTTCATGCACCCAGGAGGGTCCCACCGACACTAATTCTTACAAATTTTCGTGTTAACCTAATCCATCTAAACTGGTCGTATTTTTTATTCGATCTCAGCATAATTTCTTCTTCACTTCAAATGATGACAAATAAAGTAAAATCTAAACAACGATGACAGGTCTACATCTAGAACGCATAAAAGCGGTAAGTTAGGATATACACTAACTGACTCGCAGAGCGAGACTAGCCTTAATGGTTGCAACACGCAGCGAGCAGGTCGGGATCGCAGTAAGATGTTTCTATGGAAAACAGTACGTCAACGCGAGCCGAGCGCGAGCTCTTCTATAGTAAACCCGCCCGTTGTGTGTCGATACAATGATGTGTTTTTCAACATAGACATTATGGTAGCGACCAAGCCCTAAAAACTCCTTTTTTATTAACATACTTAAAAAAAAAAATTAGTCGTTAATACTAGAGAGTATATCTTACGGTGTGCAGCTTGGTGCAGTGTTCTCTTAATGCGTCGATCTCGTTCCGTTGCCGGGCGGCGAGCTCGCTAGCGGACCGCAGCTGTTCCTCGAGTGCGCGGAGGCAACCCTCTGCGCCAGCATCGGCACCTGTAACATTTATAATATATATATATATATATATATATATATATATATATACTAGCTGTGTGCCCGCCTTTCTTATGCTCTTAAATGCGTTTTAATTTTTTTATACGGAACTCTAATAATTTTTCTATAAAAATTTAGTAGGTACTAAGATAAATTAAAAATATTTCTTATAAATTAATAACACTTGCCCGTAAAACTGTGCATTGAATCGGATTTTATTCAAATTTTTATGAGTTTTAGATTTTTTACGCGGTACTTGTATATGTATTTAGTAAAAATAGAATTATTTTGACATTACAAACAGACACTTCAATTTTATTTATTAGTATAGATATATACTAATTATTATTAGTATAGTTGTGTGCACGCGACTCAGTTCGTCTTTCAAATAATGTTTCGATTATGCTGTATCTATGGAATCGTATTTGGTTCAGTGTGGCGCTTTACATCAAAAACACATATATGATTATAAAAGAATAGTACCTTTTTTAATAAAATCTAATTCGAAAGGCAACGGTACACAAAAAAGCAAATTATGCTCTAAAAATACATTTGTAAGCAAACGAATTATTCATTAATAATTATTTCAATTAATAATAATTTAATATCAACAAACATATTTTTTTCATATTAGCTCTAGTCATACGACATTTTTGTTTGTAAAGGCGACTCGAATTAGTGATTCTTTGTCTATGGATTTATCTGTGTCCCTGTAAATGGAAAACAATTGTTAGCACAAAAAATCTAATTTAAGATTTTTGCGCTGTCATATAATTCATTCTGTATTAGGTTTGGTTGTATCTCTGCCAGCATAAATAATAAGTGGGTGGGAATCAAATATATTTAATAGATAACTAAACATTTTTGGCGTCGTCTATGAATCATTGATGTCTCGAGATACTTTCTATTTAGTTATATACGAAATTGTCAACGTTGTCGAAAAAAGAAAGTAGTAAATAAATAATATTCTTTTTACATATTTATTTGCGCTGAATGTTACCACGAAAAATTATTATACGTATTTCTTTCGATATCTAAATATGAAATAGTCAAAGACAAAATGGTTCAAGACATTTGTCTACTCTGTTTATGGATAGTTTTTTGTTTATTAGTTTTGTAACTTATTAAGGAATTTGCACTATCCATAAAAATGTAATTGTCCTCAGCCAGGTGAAATATCTTCAAGTGTTCTTTTTTCTTAAATTAATTTTTCATGTTGTTTTTATTTTTAATTAATTTTTTCATGTCATTGTGTTGTACAATTTTGATGACACAAATAATGTGTGTTAGTGATAATAACATGGAATGTGAAGGTGCCACAAATTCTTGAGTTGACTCGAACACAAAGACTTGAGTGGAGTATACGATATATAGAAAATATCGCATAGTATCGATATAACGTTACGATATAGCATATCAAAAGAATATCGATATTTTTTGTAGACGAACATTCCTAGTTTGATCGTCCGTCGTATTATGTACGAGTTCCGGATCATGCGTCTGTCAGGATTTATGTATTCGCTACAAAGAAGGCGGATAGGGACGATAAGATGTTTCTATAGAAGACATCGCATCGACGCGAACCGAGCACGAAATCTTTTATAGTAAAAAAAAACGCATTAGCGTCCCAATCCGCCCGCTGTGTGGCGAGACAATTAAATCATTAGAGTACCTGCACCGGCGAGATCGAGCAAGCGTTGGGAGTTGCGGTCGAGTTCGGCGATGGCGGCGAGGCGCGCCGCTCGCTCCGCCTGGAGCTGCGTGTCGGCGTGCGTGCGGCGAGCGCGCTCCTCCTCGAGCGCCGCCTCCGCCGCCGCGAGCGCAGCCGTCAGCCGGGCGGACTCAGCGTCGCGAGCGCTCGCCTGCACGCCGCGACTGCACCGCGACACCTCCCGCCTGTACGTGTGTACAAATATTATGATAAACAATAGCAACGCAACAAATGCACATGAAAATTATCATTGTTTTTTTTTTTATTTCATTTTACACTGTATAAGCTCAGTGCTTGGACCACAATCTCAAGTTATGTTAAGCGATGATGTGGTTCAGGATGATAAATCTATGTACTAGTAATTAAATGATGCTGACGGGACACACCTATAATTAGTATTTGGCGACAGGTTGTCAAACTTGGAGGTGGTATAGCTACCACTTAGACGGGCATTATTAGAAAATGTCCTACCACAATACAATAGTTTCCTCACGATGTTATCCTTCACCGAAAGCTCAGGCTGATTTCAGTGTTGGATAAGTGGAATTGAACCCGCGTCCATTGACGAGGAAATCAACCGCACTACTGACCATACATCTTTATAGAATTAATTATAGACCAAATTTCATCGTGTAATATTTACAGTCACATAAAGTTATTTTAAACGAAAATTTGGATAGTCATACTTATCAAAATGTTCAAAAAGTGACGATAAAATCACTAAGTAAAATCAGTAAGTTCAAGTAAAATCAATAAGTAAAATCACTAAGTTTATTCACTATCCATAATTTTAAAATACATATGTGTTTAATTTATACAGATTAATATATGTACAAAAGTTGAAATGCTATTACTTAATTAATTGATTCAATTTCTAGATATATATGTTGCAACCCTGCAAAGAAAAACGTTGTCTAATTCTATAATATATATTCTAATACTGAACCGGAATTCTATTTTTTTTTTAATTATACAAAATGAATATGAACTGTTTACAAAATGAATATTACCTTTCGATATTTGGTATATTGCCAGCAAAAGCTTCTTCGATATCAGTGCCTAGCAGTACTGTTTGCGAGGTCTTCTCGGCGTAGATCCGCACCCGTGCCTTGATAGTTGACCGTGAGGATGATGACCTCGAAACGGTAGGTCTCCTTGAGGATGGCGGCGTGCCCTCGTGTTTGGGCGAACTATCCGCGTCCACCTCGCGACGCCTACGCGGTAACGTACCGTATTTGTCGGCAGCGACGCGGGTCGCGCTCGCGTCTGAAGTTGGAGTAAGCCTCGGCCCGTTCGCCGGCCACCTTTTCTCTTCGCTCGGAGAGTTCGGTGTTCGACATCTCGCCGTTGAAGTCTTCGTCGGTTTTGCGCGCAACGCGGGACTCTCACGCACAAGGTTAGGTAAATCAGCCGTAGGGCGAATACGTGGCTTGGGTGTGAGCGGGCGAGGTTTCTCCGGTGGAGTCGGTTTCTCTCGACTTCGCGCGCGTTCTCGTGTTGCTAAGTTAGGTCCTCGGGGTGCGGTGATCGGTCGAGGTGTGGACGAACCCACTGGTGAGTAGCGTTTCGGCTCGTTGGCATTTACGTTAACGCGTCGTCTTGGCCGGGGTGGGGCACCGGCTAATGATGAGCTCTCTGATCCGCAGCCTGAACCACAAGACACGACGCTGGAAGCGCACGATCTCGAGCCACCACCGCTGCTGAGCGCACGCCCGCACCCTTCAACTCCACTATCGCTGCCTGCAGCTCCTAGCGCGAGTTCATCACCCGCCGGCAAGCTATCCATATCGCCCAGCGATCTTGCATCGTCAAACACTTCACAAACCTCGTGCTCTACGAATGATTCCTTACAAATGACTGGTGGGCTCTGATTATCGACTAACGCATTTGAACCGAGCCCGCTTTCATTAGTATTATTCGCAATGTCGTGTGTGTTTTCACTTTCATCTTTAATTGAACTGAGATTATCACAGGAAGCGTAGTTTTCATTTTCGGGCTTTGTAGTTGTATCATTGGTTACAGCGATTTCGTTGATTTGGTAATCAGTCGATGGCGAATTTGCATCGGTCACACAAGTAGCACCTTCTTCTTCCATGGCGAGTGTAAGTTACATGTTCTGTAACAAAAGAAACGAGAGGTGTTGTGAAACAATGGTTTAATAAAGCTTATGATTCTATGTGGGACAATAAGCTAGGTGCAACATTACTGTGATCGTAACGCGTTCATTGTGCGGACGGCCCTCGGGCCCTGCCATCCGCACATGAATGTTGCAATCTCTGGGGAGCACGTTGCCATTGTGCTGAGTCTCGCCTATTCAACTCAATATCAACGCGACTTGAAAAGCTTCAATAGGTAATAGGAAACGCTAGTCAATAATATGGTTGATGTTTTACTTTTAAAATTAATAAACTAGATAATATTACATATAACATCAACCAACAATATTATTACTTATAATGGATTTCCGCAAAGTATCGCCTTCATTAATCGAATACGCTATTCAATAAATATTTGATTATTTGTGTTAAAAAAAATCATTAGGTACTTATAATAGCAATCTTTGTAAATGTGTATCATAATAGACTGAGCCTGAAGACGGTAGGTACTCTATGTAAACAGATGCTATTAGAATGTCAAGTAGTGAAACGAGTAACAATGAGTAAAACCTATTCACGCTTAAAGCGTTCGTTTCTCCGTCGGTCGCAGAATGATAAAAGAGTTCTCATGGCTCGGAGGCCGCGACCGCCCGCAACGACCTCGCATAGGCTATTCACGTCATAATCAAACGTTATACGTCAACTTCTTGTGTTTATGTAAAACTTATGTTTATGTACTTAAATAAATGAATTAACAACTGTAATGTTAGTGTTGATACCTATAAATTATGAAGTGGGTTATATTGATTTATAATACGTCGACCGATAACATTCACATTGCCAACCCGTTGAACATTGATGTAAAAACACTTGAATTCAAGATAAGATACAAGAGTGTTCGAGAAAATAATCGATACATACTTCCAACTAACTTTAATTGATAATTTATTATGCAAACTCACCAGGAAACCTTAATGGGGGGTCGTTGCACGGACTGCGATTCGTCGGGGGGCCCGTGATATCCGAACTATTTCCGTAGTGTACGAAGAGAAAGGTACTTCGTTTAAACGGTTACCTATCTAATTTGTCACGGTTATTAAAACAAAACACGAGACGAAGGGCTGTCTACATCAACTGCCTTTAATAAACTCATGGTTTATTTTTAGCCACGATACAAAGAGCAGATGGATGAGGGGTTTAAAGGGAGTTAAATTGAACTAATCAATAAGACCATGGCTAAGGTCTGTTAACAGAACACTTTATAAATGAATTACGATAACAAAAGTACACTGTTTCGAAATAAATATAAATATGCACCTGTTAGATATGTTACTAAAGATAGTTATGACTATTTATTTTAATTTTAAAGAATGCAAAATTTTTCTTTATAAATAGGTTCGCAATCCCCTTAAAACATTTTCACTTACATTCGATAACGTCGCAAGATTAGGGGCCTTTCAATTATTACGTAAGCAAAATTTTTGCATATTTTTGACCTGCAACAATAGTAAGTAAATCCCTCCCGCTTCATGATTGCGTGGGCATTGGCATGATTTTGATTTAAAAAAATCAAAGGAAAATTAATAATTAAATGCTTCATTTTATTTTAAAGCTTCCCGACTGAATAATTACATATGTTATACATAAATATTGTTATGAATAAAATAATATACAATGTAATTATGTAAATTACAGACATGCATGAAATTTAATTTTTTCTAAGCAGTCAATTATATAAAGAAAAAAAAGTTACCAAATTTATTTATTAGGTATACAGACCAAAAGAAATTAGTAGAAAGAAGCAAATGCACAAACAAGTCTTTGATTTAGATTAAATTTTACGATTATAAAAGTTAAGTAAAGAGTGCTTGTATGAACTGAAAGTCTGCAAAAATATAACGAAGGAATTATTTATCGTACTAGAAATTACGTTATAGAACCTTGCCATACGTATAAAGGGTTATTGTATGAAGTATTCAAAGTTGTAGTAGGAATTTCTTACGTTATAATATTGGCTACGTTATCACCATTTGGACCAAAAATAAACAAAGCCTACCCTACAGTTATCCTCCCTCTATATTGTTCTATAAATAAGTTCTTCTAGTGTGATATTTGACAGAAACGCCAAAACTTTCTACGATACACCTATGTCAATGTTAATAAATACACGTCTCTCATACATATGAATGTCGAACTTGCGTAAATCAACATAACATTGTAAATACAAACAAGGTATTCAGAATGTCATTAGAAACTCTAATGGCGTTTACACAGGAACAGGTACGTCATTGTTCAACTTTCAAAAGAACAACGCACATTTCCATTATTCAATTAAAAAAAAATTGTATATGATAACATTTCTTTCTGTCTACCCATTTGTTAGTTTTCTTATTCTAAGGAATTACTAGAGGGATTTACATGATAGTTCTTTTAAATCATAGATGAATTAATTTTTTTTTTTATAATTGATTTTAATCAGAAAAGTATGGTCTATGATGGTACACACACTAAGCCTATAGGTACTGCCGGAACACATCTATATTTGGCGAGAGGTTTTTAAACATGAGGGTGGTAGCTACTCAGGCGGACGTTATTAGAAAAAGCACTACTATGTTATGGTTTCCTCTCGATTATTTCCTTCAACGAAAACTCAGACTCAATATTGGATGGGTGGGGTTGATTGAACCTGCGTCTATCGACGCGGAATCCGACATTACTACCAACTGGCTTATCATCGCTTCTCTGGTAGATTTTAATATTTTATTACATAAGCTTCTGTCCGCTATTTCATCCGCGTTGACCTTAGGATCGCATCCTGAGAGAAACTATATTATTGTGAGTCATTCCTAAGTAATATACATCATGAAAACATATCTGAGGCTTAAAACCGCATCAAAATATATAATGTAATGCACAGGTAGTAGTAATAAATAAACGTCACCGTTTTATGAATAGTATATTCAATAAAATCTTAATAAACATTTATTCGATCGATACTTTTTATAAACTCTGATGTAGCAAATAATCCAAACGATAAATTTAGATAAGAGACGTAGAATGTTTTATGTACGAGTCATAAAATGCTTACAAATAAACACTTTATGTGCATGCAACTTGTAAATGTTTATTAGTGCACATTTAAGCACTTAGTTTTGATTATTTCGCTAACAGACGGGATTATAAAGTTGTTGTTTTTACAGATCTTATTGAGAAGTTTAACATAAATAAATTAGATAGCATTTTAGTAAATCCTACTAATGAGATTGCTAACAAACTATGTGAATTAATTGAAAGATGATGTATGAAAAATCTTTTAATTATGATAATACTAGGTTATGAAGGGCTGATATGGCTGTTGTCAAAATCCTCTATAAAAAGAGTAGATCGAATAGAAAACTTTTTGGTTAATAAATAATTCTTAAATACCAAAATAACACTTGAGTTCAAAGTTACTGAATAAAACTGACATAATGAAAATTCGCTAATTATGATTTAATTCATACATCATTTTTTTTGCTTACAATTTAAAAAACGGAATGACTCGGTTATTATTATTTGATGACTGTAATAGTTATATTATTAATTTTCTTTAATAAATTCATTCTTATATTAATTCTTTACATTCATTTTATTTACTTTAATTATTGTTAAAAAAATATTAATGTTATATTGTCATTCTGTAATAAGTCATTTAATGGAAGTTAAGTACCTAATAATAAACACAATAAAGCCTAAAGTACTTGATACAAACAAACGGATGTTGTTTTTAATGTAACTTGAAACGCATGAGATATGAATGAAGTTGCAGTTAAGAATTTGTTATAAAGGGCCTATTAGCTATATTTACGTTAGAAAAAGTTTGAACATTTTTGACCAACACCTTCTTGCCAGCAATAATAAGCAAAAATCTTAAATGATTTCGTAAGCATTGCCATAATAAAAGAAACGAAAATTAATAAAACTATTGCTTACGTAATTAATGGGGTCTGAGAGTGTCGTAGGGGTCATGACCCCCTCCCTCAAAGTCAGTCGTAGACGGCAAATTTCTTAAAGTAGACAATTCACAAAAGTTCAAAATAAATTACTAACTTCATGCTAAAAACGTCTAAACCACAGTTTCTCAACCTTATTTTGCTCACCGCCCCCACCCATCTTAATGTTTTTTGCCTTATTTAAGCTATATTTATAATCTGCCCACACCCATTTGCGCTATCTCAATACCTTCTAATTCTCTTTGGAGTGTCTATTTCTACAAGGGCTGTTATCGCCCACGTTGAAAACTTAGGATCTAAACGATGAAATAAAAAATAGGTAGGCGGGGTAAAATAATCGTGAAAAATGAGTAAACAATTCGTGTTAGAATTCACCAGGTCTTTTGCTGCGACCGTGCCTGTACGTACTCACCATTTAGAGCCTCTGTCGCTAATCTGAGCAAAAAATAACAAAGGATAGGCCCCTCCATTGATGCAATTAATACTTGAAAGAGAGAACTACCTACTATAAAAAAATGAAGAGAAAGGAATGCTTAATTGGTTTGGACACGTGGAGAGGTTAGATGAAAGATGATTGACGAAACAAATTTACAAGACAAATGCAAGCCTTAGGTCGTCCTAGGCGAACGTATCTCGACCAGTAAGTTAAAAGACCAGAAAAGACCAGGTTAAAAGTACCCGTAACTGAAGAGCATGTATGAAAGGGCTTATGAAAGTGAAGCGAAAGACGTATGCCAAAATCGTTGCAGGAAGTAATCTCTGCCTACCCTAATGGAAGAGAGGTGTGACGTTATGTACATATGTATGTAACACTTGAACTAGTCTTAAGTACAAGTTGCAGCAATAAAATAACATCATACATATTAGCAAAATTTGGAATAGCCATCGCGTTCCAGCATCCCGCAGCTTCCAGACGATGCATTTAAGATACTTGGCGAGTTTCCATCAATGCGAGACGGTTCGTCGCAATTAAATTTCTCATTTGTTTATCTAAAAATTAAAAAAAAATCTATGGCACATGTTTTTCACTATTTCGATTTTTACATTGTATTTTAATAAAATTGTCTATAAATATATGTTTCTTAAAATTATATTTTTAAATATTGTATTTTCTATCTTCGAACACATAGTTATAAATGCATAATAATTATATACATTAAAATAAACTAAGTTATCGTTTTTCATTTTATTTATGGATGTTTTGTTTGTTTTTTTTTAGCATATTAAAAAAAATGCTTCCGTTAGCTAAAAGTATAAATATTTAGTTTAAATTTACAAACGGCCATCTAATGGTAAATGTTTACTGTCGCCTATGGACAACTGTAACACCAGAGGCAATACTGTTGCGCTGCGTCCTAAAGTAAATCATTTTTATCGAGATTTTTCCGCCGATTCTTTCGCCGAACATCAAGGATCGCTAAATATTGCTGGATCGGTTCCTTTATTTAGAAGATAGTAACCCTATTCCTAATATTATTTTACAATAACAACAACGAAAATAAAGAAGAATTAAACTATCATAGTATAGAAAAAGCGAAACGATGGTAAATGAAAACCAACAAAACTCACACTTTACCTTTAGTTTAACTTAAAAGACTTTGTTATTTAAAATAAAATGTATACTTGAACGTACCAACTTCTCTATTAATCACACGTAGAATTTTTTTTAATTCACATTATCTAAATTCGTGGAAGACAATACATAAATAAACATTACAAAAATCTGTCACTGGCATAATGAATACCTTATGCTGTAAACAAAAACGTGTACTGATAAACATTTGTCCGTTGACTGACACTGCGGTAAACATACTGACATAGACCAGTCCCTGTAAAAACTATTTTTATTTTTTTTTTATTTTTATTATTCCAACCATTACCTTTTATAAAGATTTTGCTACAAAAGTGAATGCTTAAAGTAATAGACTAATTTTTTTTTCGAATTGACTAACTTTGACAGATTCTGTAGGCTTTGCAGCAAACAGTTAGGTCACTTAGCCGAGAAATGTTAACTATCATATGAGGACACAAAGACAGGAGACAACTCAGCTTACTGTTACCGCCATGCAAATTCAGTGGAATTCACCCTAACTAAGCCTAAGCAATAACAAATAAGAAAACTAAAAAAATATAATCAATTAAAAAAAAATTAATTTGGAACTGTTTTATGTTTGTATATTAGATATTATTATAGGACCCCGTAGTACATAAAACATACACAACGATTACTTCAATACCATCAACTAAATACGGCTATTTAAAATCAAGTGTCAGTGCCGCCAAAACTGTGAGTTAAACAATTATCTAAATTAACTTTAATCATTTATAATTTACCAATGAAACTAGAAACCTCAATTCTATTATTATAGTTACAATATAATTGTATGATTGCGTGTTAGTAGTGAGTAAAAAAAAGTTGTAAGAATAAAGCCACACAAATTAAAAAGACGTACGTTAAAGCATGCATAACTAAACAAAGAAATACATATATCATTTAACTAAAACCCTAGACAGTCATGACTGTGTTAAAGTTATAGTCAAATATAGAGAAGTATTAGAATTTCTTAAATTCCTACAAGATACTAAGCAGTCGAAGGTCATTGACCCGGATAAAATGACAGACGAACAATTTGGCAAACATGTGGGATCTATAACGGTATAATGATGGGAGGGGGGGATCTCTCTAAAATTTGACGCCAAATCTCGAGCCGCTTATAGACTTAAGTCTAATGATCTTGCATTAAAATTCTGTACCGCTAACTCGACCACATTAGATATGCTAAGTGTTGTTGTAATTATGACTGTATTTTATGTTACACTTAGTAGGTTTTTAATTAAACAGGTTTATCATTTGCTAAGTTACTAAAGACAAAACATCATGATGAATTATCATTATACGGATGTAACCGTTCAAACATATTATATACTAGCTGTGCCCGCAAATTCGTCTGCGTGGAATAGTGACTTTGGGCAGCATTTTTCGGATTTTGGTTTATTCTGGATTATAATCACCGGCGTTACATCGTATAGCCATCGGGGAACAAAGCATACAGGCTGCTAGAATTATTAACACGTGATAAAGCCACATAAAGCTGACCGTGCGAAAAACAGCTAATACTTAGATCCACATCCACAACTTTTAGCGTCTGACCATAGGCTTTATTGTCATCGCGAAACTGGTCATAAGCTCACTGGAAACTGAACTCGTTTAAAACTAAACGGAAAATTGTTTGGAATGAGAGGAACCCGAGGCATAAAAACACTACCACCTGTTAAAATCTCTGCTTCTATCAGGTTTCGCAGAATCAGAAATTTAAAAGAGAAAAATTCACTTTTAATCAAGTATTGTTGCAAAGTTTTGGCAGTCTTAAATTTCTTAGCAGCATTATGGGTACGCCGACTTTAAATTTATTTTATGAGCTGGTAGTCCAGGAGCACTGAGGGATTCTAAAAATTCTACTGGGTAATTGGTAGATTCTTCATCTTTTATAACTCTGTTAATGGAGATATACTCTACATTATCCTCCGAAACAAAGCTCAAAACTTCTGTATTTATTGCTGTTGCTTAGTCGTTTCGTGGACTTAAAATAGCTCTTTCGCAAAGCCATGAATTTTCGCAAGTTGGTATTTGCGTTGCGTTTCCATACACGGATGATATGAGGTCTCACATTCATGAAACTTCGCAGCATAGGTTTGCGTTTAGAACAAATTTTACTTGTTCCTGCAGATACACACCGTTACCGATCTCAAGTTACTATAGAGAAAATAAAGTAGCAATAGATACAACAATTTTATCTAATTTGTATCTGGTATGAATAAAACTGTAAGGCTGATATTTTTTATTATAATTTGTTATGCTAGTGCTTGGATTAACTTGGTAGAGTCTGGAATTGTACCCATCTGACCATGGAAATATATCAAAGGATGCTGCAGGGCATCATATGCTCGGTGTGTTTCATAAATACGTTGTAAGCGATTATCATGAGTGCGCTGCACGATGTCACGTCTATGACATTCCTGATTGACTAATATTACTGCAACTTCATCTGCAACGGGGACATTGTACTTTTCACGATGTTCTTCCGCAGGACGTCTATCAGCCTTATTTATAACTTTATAATTGTTATTTTGGCCTTGTAGGATGGAATCTATTGCGGCTTTGAAACTTCTGACATACGGATTTACTTGATGTAACATATTCTCAAGTTGAAATATAAAGTTGATGATGTCGTATATGGGCCTGTTCATTGTAATTTGATACAAAATAAATGTAAAGAAATTTTGGCTCATTTTGGAGAAGCAAAGATCCAATCAAGTGATAAATTGGCCCTGCACCTTAAAAGTTGGATGTGATATGTTTGACCCCAAAAGATGTCATTTGGAATACACTATTATATAAACGGATATAGTCTAAAAATGTTTACACTGAGGATGTTCACTATTTAGTAAAACTTTTATAAAGGGGCTCATGATAAGTTTAAATGAGCACTTTGCCACCTGAATAGCATATTCCATATGGTTCTTTTCTCCATTTTTGAGCATTACAAAACTGACAACATACCACCATACCTACTATAGATGCGAATTCAGAGTAATCAATTCTGGGCGAATACAAATAACCTGTTTTCTCTTTGGTAATCCATGGAAGGATATCAATTTCCGCTCCAGTTTCTGGGTCTTCTATCAAACTTGATAACATTTTATTGAGTATATGCCGAAGTCGATCGGCATTTAGTCGTGACTGACGTTGTTCTGCAGTTTCTTTCTTCTTCTCGATCAGCTGTTAATCGAGATTCACGATCTAAGCTACTTTCCAGCTTTCTAGACTGCAAAGTTTGTGCTTTTTGAGAGCTCAGGCGGGTTTCCCTATCAGTAAAAGTCTCAGACTCATGCGATATTGCATGAGCCTTGCGATCGGTGGACAAACGTGCTTCACGCTGTTCCCTGTTCATCCTAACTCAAGTGGCCATCATTCGAGAACGATGTGAACTCAATCGAGATTTTCGCTGAGCTGAAGTTTCTGTAATATGAAACCTGGCCTGACGTTACTGAAATGCAGTGAAGTAATGAGAACTAATCTCATCCTTATAGCATTTCTGCTGCACCGGGGGAGGTTGTATCTTTTTCGAGGCATTCTTATAAGAAGTAGTAATTAGTACTAACTCAGCGTTATTTAGTGAACTCATACTCATCATAAACAAAAAAATTAAATACTTACAGATTATTCCACAGTTTAACTTTATTACAGTTTAATAACTATTAAGACGTAATAAACTAAACTATTAATTATCTAAAATAAAAGAAATGTCTAATAGATACATTTATGTATTAATTAATCGCAAATTACTAAATTGTTTTTGAAACATAAAAATTAAGAACTTGTATAAACTTGTGAAAACTGCATCTAAATCGGATAAGCCGTTTCTGAGATTAGCGTGCACAAACGCACAGACAAACAGATAAACAGACAAAAATTTTAAAAATCATAGTTTTGGGTCCTATTTGCGTTTATAAAGGTCCTAATAATATTTTTTCTCATATATCTTCCATGTACAGACAGCGATCTGTTACATTTTTATTATATGTATAGATTTGTAGGAAAAACTTTTTGAAAAATTTAAAACTAGTGATATCATGAGGAGATAGATAATTATGAGATATAACCAAATTTCAAGTCTTATAATGAAAGTTTTTACCAATATTAATAAAATAATTAAAGTTAAATGTTTCTCACATAAAAAGGTTGTTTTAAAAGCAGAAATAAATAATGATACTTATTTTGATCGATCGTCACGATTGCGTGCTATTTGTAAATCGTAACGATCTTTCGAAATTCCTATTGTAATTGTGCAAAGCACAAAGACGGTTTTTGTGTCGTATTCGATACAATTAGCAAGGTGAACAAGACTATTTATTGGTCAGATGTTAGGAACTTTAATAACTTTAAAGGTTATATAATAATTATGTTGGCGGTCACTAGTTGTTAGACATAAAGTTATTACACATACAAGTCCCTCAAGACCAAGTCTCAAATTACCGGACCTTCAATTATTACTGCCAACACAGTCATTTTTTTATAATCTATTTTAATAAATAAAATTGAAGTGTATGTTTGTGATATCAAAAATTTTTTTTTACTAAATACATATGAATGTATAAACGATACATATACTAAAAATACAATTTTCAGAAAAAAAAAATCTGTCTGTTTGTTCCGGGTAATCTCCGGAACGGGTGGACAAATTTTGAATGACTTTTTAGGTAGATGGCTGTAATTACTCGTCGTAACTTAGGGTACTTTTTTCCGAAAATAATTAGGGTTTTGCGTAAAAAAATTAAAACACATGAAGTTGTGAATAATATCCGATTTAATGCAGTTTTACCCGGCAGGTATTTGAATTTGTGAGGAATATCTTTGCTTAATGTTAGTAGCAAAATTTCTTTTGAAATATAATTAGGGTTCCATATAAAAAAAATAAAATGCAATGAAGAACATATGAAACGCGAGAGCAGCTGCGGGCACACTGTTAGTTTCAAATTACACAATTACATTGATAATAAAAAGACTAAGGTAATATATATTGTTTAATTTTGTAATACTGTAGATAATTTTACTAAATACATACTATCAAGTTATTTTGATTAATTTAACACTATAAACATTAAAAAAATTAACATTCCGTCCGACGTTATTTATATGTAACCTCATTCTTTAGTAACCATGCCGTTTCTTTAAAATAAGATCAACATTTACGATATCATTGCGAAACTTACACAGTCATATATATTTCTTCAGATTAAAAAATCTACTTTATAAAAATGTACTTCTGAAGTTTGAATCTATTTTTATGTTATTGCATTCAAATCTCATATATCTGTAATTAAAGTGTCAATTATTATACTGAATCTTTATATTTCACAAAGTTAAATTAATTAGCGATCCAACAGAATTTTCAATTTTAGGTAAGAATTAGGCTGCGCGTATAAGGATTCTCAAACAATGGTACGTCTTCACATTTAATATTCCACATTTTTTTTTTGATGCTAATGATTTTAGTCATCGATGACGTCATGAAATAAATATAAAAACTTATTATTTCTTATAATTTGATGTAGGCGGCAGACATGCGTTTATCTAAAACCATGAATTATTGTCGATAACAAATTTCAATTTTACAATATATCATTAATTATTCCTTTGTTTTATTTGTAAAGCGTAAAAGTCACATCAATGCAGATATTCATGGTAAATTATCATTTCCGCTAAATCTATTTCTACCACAATGCAAAAATGCTTGCGTTGCTATATTTTGATTCCAAGAATGTGGTTTGTAATGGCGACGATGCATTCCAACTCATTTCTCCGTACTGTTAAAATTTTATTGATTGGCTCGAGGTCCTTTTCAGGTCGACTATAAATAGATATGCGGATAGTCGCTAAATTTGTGTAAACATATAAAAAAGAAGAAATTATAATGTACATAATATTGTGTACGTGTATTTAACTTATACAAAATTTATTTCAGTCAGCATTCGAAACGTTTTTTCTTGCGTCCTGAACTTCGTGCGAATTGACCTTCAGAGAAGATGTACTTTTTTATATAATAAGGATTAAAAGCATTTATCATTATAGTTACTGGAGATCATTATCGTCCGCGTTCATTATGTTTGCGATTAGCTGTGTTCCTGCGGATCTGCCCGCGTTTTATATATTCTTCATTGCGTAATATAGTAGTTTGATATAATAATTGGAAAATAATGTTATGATGGTTCTATCCCTTGAATAGTATTTTGTTCACAATTTCATGAGTTTTAATTTTTTACACGGAATAATAATAATAATAATTTTCCTAACAAAATTTGGTAGTAATAATGTACAAACAATTCTAATAAATTAAAGCAATTGCCAGTAAAACTGACCATTAAGTTATTTTTATTTACACATTTGTTTTTTTTTTTTTATGCGGATCCCTAAATAATTTTCCTGAAATTATTTTTGATACTAACAAAAAGCAAAGATACTTCTTACAAATTCACTTGGCAGTGAAACTATGCGTTGAATCGGATTTTATTCATAAGCTTTTAATTTTTTTACGGGGAACTTTAATTATTTTCGAAAAACACAAATACCCTAAGTTACGTGGAGTAACTTCAGTTATCTATAAAAAAAAGTCCCGTCAAAATCGGTTCAGCCGTTTGACATCACAAACAGGCACCTTCATTTTATTTCTTAGTGTAGATAAGTGGAATAATGTAAAATTATTTCGTTAAGCTTTTGTCTAAACAACTGTTCTATAAGGGGTTTTAGAGATATTATTGTGTTTTATAGGGGTACGGAGATGGTAACAATAAGGTTGATTGTCGCTATCCCTCTCACTTTGTCATTAGCGGAATAGACAGGGCGGGACCGGATGTATAGGGCACGGCAATTCGAAGTACCAACCGCCGCGGCTAGGTAATGCATGAATTAAACACAAACAATGAAGTTATGAATAAAATTATCGAATGGTCAATGTTTAGATCAACTATCACTCAATTGCTACAGATCAGAATAATATTTCATTTGACTTCAGTTTTATATTATTTTATATCCAGTGGAGAAAGAAAGAACGATAATCTTTCTACGATTATGAAATGAGATGAACAATTCGCGAATATTCTATTCTTTCATATTATTTATTTATTATGCCATTTATTTATTGGCATTATAGGCGCGCTAGATGCCACCTCAATTATAGGCACAAATCACAAGCTCAAAACTTCAGCTCATGTAAACAATTTATTATATAAATTGTATGATAAAAAAAAAGAGAAATTATATAACAAAAAAAAAAAAATAGTAGGTATAGTGCTATAAGTTATGTCATACATATAATAATTGAGTAAAGAAATCACCAATAAAATAAAATAAACATACAACATCGAGAGCAAAACAGTAAAAATATATAATAATTAACAGTAAGGAGCGACTATGTCATAGCTGCTATTTTCAATTTAAGATTTAACTCTATCATTTTTCAATTCATATTCTTAAGTAAGATTTATATCTATATTTTCTTACATTAACTAATACAGTTTAAACTCCATTTAACGTCACTCAATTTCCCTGAAAATCTAAGTTACTTGACTTTGGTTGGTTTAGCTTGTTGTCTATATATATATATATATATATATATATATATATATATATATATATATATATATATATATATGAACATGCACGTAGTGAATTCCTATAATTAAGGAAGCGCAAGATTCGATAAGGGCGTTTCTTTTCAATTGTTTAATTAAACCATTGAATATTTAAAAGATGTATTGCATGAATAATTGTGTATATCATAGAAACTGACATATGTAACCGCAGCCGCTGGTACTGCTAGTATTTATGCAAATTGTTATATTATAAAGTTTTCGTTAAGTAGATTATTCATATTGAAATGGTGTGATAAATTATAAACTCATCTTTAGTCCTATAGCGAGCGTACTTACTAAAAAACGAAAATGCGTTTTTTAATATCGTATTATTTTATTTATCGTTTAGGAGACTTTCTTTTAAAAAACTCTAGTTCTTAAAATTATCGCATGAAAACAAAGGAAAATAAGAATTAAAAAAAGAATTTTAATACGTCAATTAACGAGTTTTTTATACATAAGATTCTCACGTATCTATTAATTTCAATGAATATACGTGTTAATTTCAACCGTATACAGAATTTATAATAGGTACCTAAGTAAAAAAATTACAATAAAGAAGCTATTTATATTAGTGTAAAATATTTCTACCAAACTTACAAAACGTTAGAAGGATGAGAGATGGCAATAAACAGATGCACTTCTTAATAAATTAAGTATGAAAATTCGTAACAAAATCTCTAATGTACGCACATTTTTGTACACGGACCAAATAGCAGTATATTAAAAAAAAACAAAACATAATTCACAATTCTGGTTGTAATTTAAATTTTCAAAATGTACTAAATTCTACAATTACAATAATCCTGAAAAGTCCGCTGTCCAGGTGGCGGCGCGCCCTTGCACAAAATACGGTTAGTGCCATTTTAACGGCCCATTTGACCTTAATGGAGTTCAATAAACTAATGATGATACTACACACGTTTTTATACCATAAATGTATTTAGAATATGATTGTAAACATTATATTAATTTCAATTATATTTTGCGTAATTTTGCGAGTAGTGGAGTTGTGTTTATTGTGCCGTGTAATTTAGGTAAGGTCGCCAAACGTGCGAATTTAATTCGGTTGCATATCCTCGTTGGTATGGGGCGTTTGTGATAGTGCGATGGGTCTATTAAAAATATGAAGGATTAGGAAATCAAAAACTTATCATTATATGATTTTTCTGATAAATTCTATAAACTTGGATGCTGTTCAACCCCAACAATAAAACTTTCTGTATCGAACATTTTTTTGATAAAGTAACATGTTAATTCTTGTGCATTCAGTACGAAAAACAGTCCACTTCCCTTACTCTCCAGACTCCATTCCCCTTTGCCCAAACGACACACATGGCGACCAAATTTCAGGTGTATTTACAAGCGTGAGTTGACAGATATTGCGTTGTCGTGTAACGCAAAGTACATTTTTATATGGATATCGAATTCAGCCAAAATTAGGTGACGAACAAAACGCGGACCAACAACTCACAAAATTATGCTCGTTTGACCACACACAATTAGTGTGTTTAAAGTCTAGAACAACTGATTTAAATAATTATTTTGTGTTTAAAACATCGATATATTCGCCGGGAAAGTTTTATTATATAGTTTGTTATGTCAGGAAATACATAACAAGGAATTAAGTCAAAAAAATATTTTATTCTATATCAATACGTTGTTACTTTACCGTTAAACTTTTATACACGAGCGGAGTCGCAGTGCACCGCTAGTTTTATTTGTAAATAAATTTTAAAGATACGTGTTATCTATTTCTATCTAAATAATACGAACAATAAACTCAATAGTTGACGCGAGCGGAGACGCGGGGTAAAAGTATTTGATAAAGTCGTCGATATGAGTGGATTCCTTAGAGTACTTATGCAAAAAAAAAATGAATTTCTTGAAACGATTTATGGAGTCAAACGGATATAATATAAGGTATATATTTAATTCAACGCAAATGCGTCATATTGAAAGTAGAACGCTTTAAATAGCGACAACAAGAACTTCCACTTAATTACAGTAACTAACAGATTAAAATGTAACCTGAACAAATTAAAATATCTAGTAACATAAATAGAATAATTATCACCTAACTCCGGCACAGAATTCCGCTGTTTTTTATAACAAAATCCTTCTTTTAAACTGATCGCTTTAAACACAATCTCACGTGTTATTAAGTGACGATGTGGTCCAGTATGGTAAAAACACTAAGCCTAGAGTATTAGTTATCAAGTGATGCTACCGGAAAACATCTATTGGTGTTTGGTTACAGGTTTTCATACCACTATCCAGAAAATGGCTTACCGCCATGCCTGTGATTTCTTTCACCGGAAGCTCAGCACAGTTGAATAGGTGGGATCAAACCTACGTCTATTAACGCGGAATCCGACCGTATTACCAACCGAGCCATCATTGCTTTTCTACTAAATATTTCCTTTCTTTTTTCTTTCAATCTTACGTAACTACGTATTTTCCCGTATGGATAAAGCACCTGTGTGATAAATACAGCTTATAAGTATGAATTGTTAGACATAAACTTATTTGTAAAACTTAATCTACCGTTGGTTAGTTTTGTCATGATACAAATATATTTAATAAAAACTTATCGTTATCATTTATCGTATGACATGTAAACGACACGATAATGAAATAAAAAATAATTTTATATAAATAAGTTTGCGTTCGTTCGAGATGACATTAGAAATGTTATAATAAAACGCAAAAACTGATTTGGTAAACATATGGGTAAATATGACTTTAACCGAAAAGTATTGACAAAATAGTAAATATTTGGAGATAAGACGAGATACTATCCTTCTATATATTCGTATAACTATGTCGAATAGTCGTATAATTGATAACTAGATGCACCAGCTGCTTCGTTCAAATACCTACGACGAGTACATCAGTTCCTGTTCTTTACAATTATTCACTAGATCATATATATATGAGGGATATTATAAGCCAGCTAACTGAAATCACGCAGGGTTAACTAGTCGTCGGTCTCACTAATACAATAGGTAAGGGCAGTGCGTAAATGCATTTCCCCCCGTCAAAAAAAAAAAAAAATCTAAAATCTAATAAACAGGACGACTTACTTACTTGCTTTTTGCATGTGTAATATAATATAAGGGTATACTAAAATCTATCTAGAAAAATATATCTATGATTTAAAAAAAAGCACCAATGGTTATAGATTTAATATACAACTTACAAACGGAAAGACTAATTTATAAAGACGTTGCCTTTTATTATGTCATTGTAATGGACAAAACAAGCCAGTGTTATCGTTAGTGTGAATGTTATTATTATTACTATTATTGTCTCCCCTGATGTACGCAACCCTCCTTATTTACTTGGACTACGAGATTGGAATGTTCAATTGGAATTAAGGAACCATCATTGATTTTTCGATAACGAACGCATACGATTGTACGTATGTATGCGTGAATTGCACTGAATAATTCTGAGAACAAACTGGTTTCGTACATACCGTAAATGATCCTTGTATTTTATACACAGGCGGTGATTAAACGTGGCCAAAATGATTTTTTATTACTTTTTTATTTAAAAAAAACACTTGGTATGTTATCTGTTAGGTATATATACATTTATAGATTGATATATTGATTATATTCAAATAATTAACTATTGTGTATGCGGAAAGATAATTACAATAAAAAAAGTGATAAAATTATATCAGATAATCGTATAGAAAGGTTTTTATCTATAAAAATAAATTCACATTTATCTGTATCGACTCATAATGTTACGATTTTTATCAATAATTTTGTTCTTTCATTGTGTATTAGATTTTTTTTGTATTAATAACATGAAATTTGGAACAATAAGAAAATATAAACAAGGCTAAAAATGAACAAAGTCAAAAATTTAAAAAAAAATACGATACCTGTAAGTTTATAGAACATAAGCAATCGAAGAAATTACAAACAGTCAATACAAATCACAAATTGTTCACATTAAGTTAATAACTTGACATAAATGACAACTCTAAAGATTTTTTTTCTTATCGTCCACACGTCAATATCCGAGACGGGCGCGGATGGTACTACCAAATAAAACGCCGATTGCCGAGGTCCGGAGGGGCGCGACACAGCGTCACCATGTAATGCACCATGTGTAGATAGATGCTAACAACCCAACAATTTATGTATACCTTTCCCTGCTTCCAATTCCAAACTTTATTACACTAGCACTTACATGGATGGATTATGAATAAATATACCATTCGCCGCTATATTGGACCTAACGTGGACCGGGAAAGAGCACAATGCAATTTAAGCAACTTTGGTACGAAATCAGTATTATGCTCTTATAAACAAAGATTGAAGCAGTGTTAATTTATTTAGTAACTCGCTTTGTGCACTCGGCTGCGCCCGTGTTCCGAATGTTCTTCGCTGCGTTTTACACGGAATCCTAATAATTTTCCTAAAAAAAATTTGGTACTAAGATAAATTTAAAAATATTTCTCATAAATTCAAGCACTTGTCTGTAAAACGGTGTATTGAATCGAATTTCTTTAATTTTTGTATGAATTTTAATTTTTTCTTACGCGGATCCCCAATTATTTGAAAAATTAAAAGTATCGTAAAAGTTGCGCGGAGTAACTGCAGCTATCTACCAAATAATCCGTCAGAATCCATCCAGTCGTTCCGGAGATTAGCCGGAACAAACAGACAGACAAAAATTGCATTTTTGGTATAGGTATCGTATATACATTTATATCTATTTAGTAAAAAAAAGTATTTTGTCATTACAAGCAGATACTTCAATTTTATTTATTAGTATAGGTAATTCGTTTAGTAATGTAAAATTTTAATGCTTATAAAAAAGGCAAATCTGCCTACTCATGAGTTGTGGTCTTATAATTCGAGTACCTACTGAACCGAATTATTATGATTCTTTGTTTTTTAATTTTAGATTTCCGGCTACCCTAGCGTATCACGTTTTCTACTCCGCACAATTATTGACTGCATAATATAGTTTTTAAATAATCTATGGAAAATAATACATTTAATTTTTGTACATATCCTAAATTATTTTTGGTACTAACAGATAGTAAAGATATTTCTCACAAATTCAAACACTTGCCAGTAAAACTGACCATTAAATCGAATTCTATTAACAGTTTCATAAGCTTTATATTTTTATAAAGCGGAGCCATAATTATTTACAAAAAATAAAAGTCGGTCCTTCCGTTCCGGAGATAAGCCGACACTACAATACTTATTTATTTGTACATAGATATTGTTACATTATTAAAGAAATATGAGGAGAGTTGAGAACACGTAAACTAAATATGTAAATGTTCAATTTATAATCAATCAATCTAATATTTATTGAAGTCATTTTAAACATTGTCCAACTATATTATTCATTTAACCTTGTTCATGAGTCCATGTTATTGCGTAAACACAATTGTATTTAAACTATAGTGATCACCAATTGGCAATACGTTTTGCTTGATCGGTTCAATTGCGTGTAACAACAAATAGATCGATCTGATGCACACAGATGTTTGTATACGCGGAGTTTCAAGTAAGCAAAACAATAGATTTGCCGCTAGATTTCTCATTTACCTATAATAATATACTATCGCTGAATAATTTCTTGGTTCATTTAACACAATCGCCAAAGAAATTATGGTGACAAACTGATTAAATCAAGCGAATCCACACATCTATAGAAAGTAATGTCTCTGTCGGTCTGTTTGTTAAATTGATCAAAATTTAAGAAATACTTAAAATTTCTAGTCCTATTTAAATTAACTTTTTTTTGGACCTCTCTAAGGAAAAGGCAAAGGATTCTGACCTAGTTTGACATAAGGAATGCCTAAGGAATTATGAGTGATAATTCATACAAAGTCTTGTTGGCCGTTTAATAGAATATTTCTTGTATATTTTGATACATCTTAGAATTCAAGCTGGTAGTAATTATTTTACAACACACTTCACTTGTCCACAACAACCAAACTATATTACTTCAAATAATTGCGTTTACTTATTTTCAATAATAATTATGGATCAATATAATATAGGATAAAAGTTCTAAGGACAACAGTGCAATAAGTCGGCAAAAAAAATGGTTACTAGGTTTGTTTATTAAAAAAAATTGAATATTTAAACGAAATAATACAATGAAAAATAGAAAGTATTTAATGCAAGCGGAGCTGCGGGAGATACTTAGTTGTTCCGAGAAAGACAAACTGAACATTAATGATCTCGAAAGTGAACAGACTGTTTGTTGTTAAATTACTATTAAATTGATATAACATATTATTTACCGACTGAAAAGACCCTGACCGTGAGAACATAAACTCAGTCAAGTTTCATTGTCTAAAAAAAAGTAATTCAATTTTACAAAGCGTTGTTTGGAAAGTTACCATGACATTTTTGGTAATGTGCGAAAAAGTATTGTTACCTTTTTATATGTAAATTTGCTAAATAAAACAGCAACAGTTTTTTTTAATTGTTACGAGTAAAGTTCTAAACAAATAACTACTAAAAAAAAAAAAGAAGAAAATCAGTAAACAAACAGAGCAGGGGCCGTTCAAATATTACGTAGGCACCAATGGGGCGGGGGCTTAATGGTGATTACGTAAACAAGTTTTACTTATTTACTTGAACAGATTTTGTAAACATTATTCCAATGCTTACGTTACCATTATTGCCTATAAGGGGGAGAGTGGATATTAAGAAAATACGTGAACGGTCTTGAAGATAAAGTACTGAACTTTATCTTTATTCATTTATATAATATAGAAAATACCAACAACAACCATCGAGTTGTGTAAAAAAAACTGCCTAAAAAGTCGCCACGTTTATTACATTTTTGATAGAGCCTGATCGAAAACTGGATTATTAAATCGCAGATAGTAATATCCTGTGTCCAGTCGACCCTGCGAGATTGAAATTTAGCTTGCTTGTAATTTAATTCTCATGTATCATTCCTATTCAGATCTATCTGTGTTGATATCGTTTGATAAAATACATAATAGGGATGTTGACTGATTATGTTTTATCGAACCATCCAATAACAGATAGTAAATAGTGCTGATCGATGAAACAATATTAAAATCTGAATCTGAAATAAAAATGACGAACATTATAAGCATTTTAATTTTTTTGCTAGAGAAAGAGAGCGTACAATACTACAATATGACTTTCACATTAAAAGTGTCTCGTACACATTCTGACACACGTATAGCGGGAAAGAGATAGAGTATCCTCTCTCGATCCCCTAACAAAAACTTTAAATGCTTGTATCGTAGATATTTATTAGCCTAATGATTTTTTTTTTCAGAATAGGTAAATCAGTTATATTATTTACTTACTCAGATTTTTTTTAAATTAATTATTCACCAGTAAACATATTGAATTTAAATACCGATACTTATGTGGATAGAAAAGAATGATATTACTTTCTGAAGATATTATTATTTATTTATTTTTTAACTTTTTGGACTTTCACTTCAATCAAACGTGTGTGTGCGTGTGTGATTTTTTTAAGAACGAGATTAAAAACAACACGTTCGTTTACTCACACTAGTATTACATACTTGTAAACAACAAGACACATGTGACTGTAATTAAGTTTATTGCACTGGGACCGTATTGGTAAAAAACCCAGTTCATTACCACTTATTTGCCTCTTTACTCGTTGATAACCAACTTTAAACAAGTCTGATTGGTTTGCTTATTTTTGATGATATGGGGGTGTGGCTCTGAATGATAATTGCTTTTTATTATTAGGTATTCATTTTTGTTTTTTTTTTTGTTCAAAATTATGCGAATGCTTATTTAATCATGGTTGAAGGGGTAAGGAGTTTTGCTTACTTTTGCTGTCAGTTATGGAGTCAAAAATCTGAATGACTTGAATGACTCCTTAATAACAAATCGAATAATAAAACAATCAAAAATACTCATGGTAACAACTACGAGCATGAAACGTTATTTCATTACCGGTTGGTTACATTGAGAATCTAGGCCACTGAGCGTCTACGCCAAGGAGATGATATCCCTTTGAACTTCTCAAATGTCGACCGATTGCTACGACGTGGCCTTGAACAGCATACTACACAGCCATGCTCGTATATGGGTTTTGGATTTTGAATTGTCATAGAAATAGCACTTTATATGGTATGCATTCATGACCGTCCAGTATATACCAACAGTAAGGTCAACTAAAATGTTTTTAACTATTATTCTGTTCAATGCTAGCGTGTGGATACAATGAGAATTGATTTTGAATGATGACTTGACTAAAGATCACTCTCCACACACTAATGCGCCAGTTTGAAATGTACGGATCACATTAAAAACATTTTTGTAAAAAATTATGCCAATTACTCTCACGTTGATAAATTAATCTACAGTTATGTCCAAACCGCATAAGTAAAATTAAAAACGAAAAACTATTTTATGATGGTTGTAATAAACAATAACTATGTTTAGTTTAAACTTCTTTCTTTTGATTTTGATTATATATAGCAAATTAACAAATATATATTGTTAAAATTATAACAAAAATTAAATTTTTCATTATAGTGCTGTCTACTCGTAATGCCAGATTGTCATAACAATCTTAGTAGTAGTAGAAGAATATTCGCCCGATACGACAGGGCAAGAGATATTGTACATACTGATAAGTTGCAAATTGTATTCAAACCTTAGCAAGACGATGCCAAACCCTCTAGAATGTTCCATGGAATTTTCGTAGCACCTGAGAATAAACGTTCCGTGCCATTATTTACAACTTTATTATTATTTAGACTTCATTTGAATACCAAAAAAATATAAAATAACCAAAATATATTAAGTAAAACTCCACCATATCACGCAACATAGGGATCCGATAACACAAGTTATTGAATTATTGATAATAGCTACTACATGACAGAATGAGTTGCCGTCAATAAAAACCTCATAACATTCAAAAGTTACAAAGGTGTCTACATTAGGCCTAATAGGTGCGTCAAATCTTCTTTTCTTTCTAATTCATGATAGCACGTAAATGAAGGGAGTATGAGAAATAATGATATGACGTGTTTCATCTTTCTATGGAAGTTGTGCATCAATATTTATGTTGAAAAATGTATTACTTACACCTGCGTGTTCAATATACAGAACAGATGAAGTGCATTTTGCACGGTGAGACGTTTCCAACAGTGATGTAAGTCGGCACAGTGTTTGATAATAGCCATTACAAAACCTCATTATCTACCACCACTTACATAACTCTGAACATCTGTGTTAATGGAGCAATTTGTATCTTAACACGTAGACTTCACGATTATTTAAACCATAAATGTGTTGAATGTATTATTCAAAAAACCGTTTTTCTGCATTAACTGGTTAATAAATAAATGCAAACAATAATGCTCAATGATTAGTTTAATATGCTCAATATATTTATCTTCATAGTAATTTATTAAACAGTACTTAGTTGAATAGTATTTCGGGAATTAAATAAATATTCTTTGCGGGAGCGCTGAGTATGAATCACCGAGAACCCTCATGAAGTATCATTCGATTAATTACGTATTGTTTGTATCCGAACACGAAACTAATATAGAATCGGATTCATTATGTGAAACATTTTATTCAGTTTTAAATTACACATTTCAAAAACAGTAAAATTCACAACCATCACATTTACGAAGGTTTCAAAACTTTTATATGTAGGTACGTACGTAATCTTACTTGTTCCATGTACGAACAATAAAGCTTAACGTCGACTAGGCGTCCCAATTCGAACCGACCGAAACGGTTGAGTTCGAATCGAAGCAATGATAAATAGATGGTAGATAAATTAATGTGATTCGGTTCTGCTCGAGGCGTCGTGTTTGTCGACGCGTATCTTAACAAGCCGAACGTTACTATGAGTCACGTTGCCCATGCAAGCATGACCGAATGATCGGTGCGTGAATTCGCTCGCACGTTGTCATACTTATCATATAGACGTATACGATACGCAGACGACTTTAATCTAGTTACAGTGGGCTTTTACATCCGTGTCGCTTCGTCTGGTGACCTGGCTATACCAATCCGTACATCGGCAATGCAATAAGATCCTCGGTGCACAGCAGCGGAACCATTGACGTTCAGCCACGGATATCAGATTTAAATGTATAAAATAATCAATGGAACTGTTAGAGCGGATGAGTTAATTCATACGTGAATTATAAATTACACTTATAATGTAGAAGAAAACTTTTTATGTAGTAATATTTTGCTCTAAATATAATATTGTAAATCCTAATCATTTTGTAGATAGATATTGTATAAAATATTTAGTATGCATCGGTTTATTCACGTTAAAAAGTGGAGAATCAAAGTAGTTGAGTAAGGTTGGATAATGCTTTATAAAGATGTTTTATATGAAAACTTTAGAGTCAGAATCTAGCACAATACATAAGTATAATAAGATAGCAAGGTGATCTGGTAAGTTACATGTTTCGTATAACAATACATATCAAGTTATTACATTCCTTGAACGTTTTAATATATATACTTAAGTAAGCCCATCGGGCGGTTCATTGTTTACACAATGTTAATGTTTAATTATAAAATTATAATTAATATGTTTGAAGTGTAAACTTATAGATTCGTGTTACCAATGCTATGATGTCAACATGCTGCAGTATGTCAAGTATAAGATGACGTTTAAGTGTGTGGCTCAAAGATAGATAATAAAATTACGTACTATCCAGACGAATCGTACCTTTTGATTATGAATAAACTATATGAAAATGAACATAATTATAGCACGGAGCGACAGTAGATGTAAAAACCAGACAAATGTTAATATAAATGATAAGTTATGTTCATAGTTTCAATTAACAAATTCACATATTAAAAAGACAGTTTTTCCAAGTTTTGGGTTTTAACTTCTGTCGGTAGATCCCATGGCTGCCTAGTTTTTCTTATTGTAAAAGCAATAAAAGTTGATAAGGTCATTGAATTAAAAATAAAAGATAACACATCGTCGAAAGAGAGAAGTCGCGTTTATTATTGTTTGTGTTAGATTATTGAAACAAAATAAAAATACATTCCAATAAATATATTCAGACTGTCAGACACCAATCTAATCTAAAAGGAGAGAAACTTACAGAGCTGGTGATGTCTAATTATAAGTCGTCCCCATTCGCATGCCTATCGTTCCAGACATGCGGAGATGGGCTTGTATGAAAATTGTATCTCAAAATGTTTTGCAGACATGTATGTTGTACATGTTATAATTTGACTGAAATCTTCTCATAAACAAATATAAAAAAAAAATCTATAATTATTATACTCAAATTACTTACCACATTTCATTATTTATTTCTATGAGACAGTAATTTTGTAGATATTGTGTTAAATTTTAATTCAATATAACCAAACCAATACAGCCATGTTTTTAATTAAAACTCTTTTTAGCAGATCGCAAATAAACTGGAATGTGTCACATAAGCCATCGGATACGTTAAGGATTTAGATGTCTACGATATTTCATTTCGACATGTTTGGGATAAAAAGCCGATGCTCAAACACAGTATTTCGGACGCGACGAGGCGCGCTGCATTTCCGCATTGCGTTACTATATGAAGAGATAAGTCTCAACAGACTTATAATTCGTGTTGACGTATCTTATTATCTTTTAAAGTGGTTACTAACGATATATACTTATAGAGAGAAAGAACTCTGTTTAAATTAGTTCGATATTATGATGCATCTGTCGCAAATCTTTAATCATAACCAAAAATGGTATACATTTATGTATATCTTAGAGACGCCGTTACCATGGTTACCATGAGTAATATTGTAGAATAATTAAGATTCAAGTAGACAAATTCGTTTTTCGTCTTGTTTAAGTTAAAAAACCACACTGCGCATCTAAATTATTTTGGATTAAAAAATTGATAGCGACTCTAATCGGAAGATCTGTAACATTAATATTTTTCTTACTAAAATGATGACAACAAGGGATACTTTTCTGTCTTTACATTCACGTCGATGGCATATGTATATGAAAAACAGTCTCTAGTAATAAATTATTTTATTATACATACATTGCAAATTGCAATGTCTGTCATAGAAAGATTTTTTTGATCTGGAATGTTCGAGGACGTACCCTACGTACTAACAATTCACAAAAGTTTCACCACAATCATGTCAATAATTTTAAAAACTTACATTCAGTTTTACTAATATATAGATTATTGATATAAATTTGCAATTTAAATCGCCATATGAAATAACTGTTTTGTTATGAAAAAAAAACCATCACAATTTTAAATACGTGTAGTAAAGTTGGGATATTACCGATCGGTTTTAATAGGATAATCTACAGACTATGACGGTCGAGTGAAGGTCACACTTCCGTACCACAAGTACGTCCATCTACGCTTAAATAAACTCGTACGATATGTTCTAATATTGAGTGAGTGTACTCGCTAAACAACCGACTTCCGTTCGAGAGACCAACGCGCTGCGCTCTCTAGCGTCTGATTCGCGTTAACCAGAATAGGCTTTTTTTATTTTTATTTTTTTCTAATCTAGCTAATGCTGTGCCTGGAAGGGCCTTAACAGCTACACCGAACTTTGGGAGCGAGTGCGGAAGGCACTCAGCCCCAAAAAGCTAACTAGCACAAGTGTTCGAACCTCGGCTTGGGTGCTACCTATATAAAAAATTCGCGCGGAATTTGAACCTGGCTAATACCTACATTTTTATTCTTAAATGATAAAAAAAAGGTTCCTTACAGGACCTATGTACCTGCGTGTTATGTGCAGGAGTGTGTATGCAGTGTTGTGCGTGTAATGCTCAATGCATGGGCAGTGTCACTGTATCGCGCTGGCGGCGACGTCAAGAGCCTCCCCAGATGAGGGCAGAATTCTAGTCCTTTTTACTACCCCCCTCCCCCCGCAGCAAAAGTAATCAAAACTCATACACCTCCCTCCTCCCCTCCTACTTAAGCATTGGCATAATTTTATAAAACGAAGTAAATTAGTTCTCCCCTACTACTTGTAATTTTTTTAGACACAATATAAGCGATAATACTAACACAGTAACAGAATATGGATTCGAACGGTAGCGCTAGTAAACTATATACTTGTTAATAAATGTAAAAAATTACATTGTTTCGGAACGAAACGTCTTTCAAAGTGAAGTTGAATCCGCACGAAGTTCACTACTAAGAAATCAGTTATTACGCGCATACTGTTCAAACTTCTACAAGTTACAATAAATTATATTACATAGTTTTTTCTATTTTTTACGTCTACTAATAAGTAGCGACACACCGCAACCGCCGCTACAAACATGTTTGTGTAAATAAATATATACACAACTATCTGTTTGATAAATGATAAAATCTCGTTTTAGTCAAACGTTAATTAATAGACAAATTTATGTAGAATCTTTTTTGTTTAAATTTTTTAATCTATGATTGGCAAATTGACTGTACTTCATATGATATTAATTAAATACAGTACATTTCACGATTGATATATGAGTATTTATTGGCAGTCGGAATCATCTGGATCAGGGTAATATCTACCACGGCTAAAACTTTTAAATGGGTATGGTTCATAAATTCTTTGATGTCACTATGATGGGTTTTTCACCATGTGCATAATTTTACTCGGGAACTTAAGTCCAACCAACTCACAACACGATTTTTTATGGTTTTTAGAAAGAAAAGAAAAAAAAAAATTTGTTACACACATAATATACAGTCAAAAACAGGACAAAGAATATAAAAAAACAGAGAAAAACAAAAATAAAATATGTGTGTGTGTGTGTATTATCTATTGATAAAAAGGCAGAACAATAAAAAGAAAATAGAATATGCATACATAAATATACACATAAACGTACATTATTCTATAAGTAATAAACATCAGGTGAAAATTACTGTTAAAAAATGAAGCCTTTAACGATAAAAAAGGACCTAATCATTTTTTTTTTTTAAAATTCAATAACGATACACGATATTCTTTCCCTATACTTCGAAAAGTTGTACCAACAGTACGTACAATTTTTGATTATTCAATTATTTAATATTTAAGATAGAGTTTTCAAAGTAAACGTTCTTATGCCACTTCTTATTCTCTTCACTATTAATTTGATTTAGATCAGTCGCTTGAAATTCGGTAACAGATGGACGAAGAAACACGGAAGACGCTGCCTTTTATAGCTACGTAAGTAAATTAGGTCCTAATTAAAATAATTTGCACTACAATTGGAAAAATATTTGCGTGTTGAATGTTAAATAATAAATATTCTAAATACATTGAATACTCGACTTTAATTCACATAAATATGAACAGGCTTATAATAAGATAAATAAATGTACACTTGTTGGACTTGACATGGAAATAAAATGTTTAAATTACAGTCAACGTTCACACTTGAGGTTTTTTTTTGCAATTTGCAGCTGCTAATTTGTAATTATTAACAGAAAAATTATTGTAAACAGCAGGAAAGTCGTCCTATTAAAGTAGGTAATTAATGTGGTTATTGATAAAATGTTCGGCGTATAAATGTTAATTAAAAACGTGTAGGGACTGACTGACGTCACGGGTATATTGACGAGTTGGCGCCAGGCAAACGAATTTCATTATGGTACTATTAAATTTTGGACTGTGTAATCAGTTCAATGCACTTATATATACTATTATGAAGGTGATTGTAAAGGTTATTGTAAACCGATTTAAACGATATTAAATCAACGGCAAACGTATCTGTTTGACTTTATTACACAGTTTATTACATTTTTTTACTTAATAACGTTTGACCAATATCGTACTGTCGGGGTTGTCCATTTATCACATGAGGATCGAAAGGGCGAGGGTCGTGTAGGGCTTTCGGAGTCGGAGGGAGGAGGAGGTGTCCAGTTTTAAAACCGAGAAACGGCGCATCAGTTTGAATGGTAGTTGCCAGGTAATGATTTCCAAATTTAAATTTAAAGATAATGTTTTGAAAATTGTTACGATACTTGGTGTACAAAGAAAAAAAAAACGTAAACTTTGGTATTATAGGGGAGAGGGATGTGATCTAAAGCCTCATCAATGGGGAGATGTAGTCCCAAAGTTGCTAAAAAACATCACTTCATTACTGGATGATACCGTAGCGTTAAGTAGTCATGTAGATGAAGATGGTGAGATATTATACCTAGAGGTACTAAGATGTTGCCAGAACACTTATATAGGTTCTTGGTAAAAGATTTTTTAATTTGAACTTAGAAATTACTTTACCATCATGCCTTTCATTCGAACCGACATTAATCCACCATCATCGCATCGAAAAAGGCTTAATTTTGATTTAAAAAAGTAAAGCAAACACAAAAATATATTTTTAACCGGCCAGTATTTAGTGTTTCACGCTTAATTAAACAAGAAAAGCTTAGTTGTTGATACCGGCCAAGAAAGACGAAAAACAGCTGTGTCAAGAGCACGTGTGTGAAGTTTTTTGTGTACAAAATGTACCGCGCACCGGTGTACCTACACGTGGCTCGTATAACCCTAAATAAAACGGTAAATCAAACAAACTAAACCCCCTAAATAAAGTACGTTTCTGTCAAAGTTTTATTTAGGGATAACCGACGTAGTATACTTTTACATAAGTACTTTACATTCCATTCGAATCTATTTACCGTAGTAGAATGTAATTAATTACACACAAAATGTTTATGAAAAAAATCTAGATAGCTTAAAGCCGTTCTGGTTAACTGATATTTACAATATAAACTAAGTTCCAGGTTTGTTGAGGCAATAAACAGTCGTCTAATCGTCTAATTATAATCAGTTGAAAATTGTCATCAAGACGTAAATTATTATTTCGTTTTTTTTAAATATAGTTAAAATAACAAAATATCATTAGGTGAATTTTTGTGTTTAAAAACAGGTGACACAAAAAGAAGCAAACACCATGCATGTTTCTGAATTAAATATTTTAGCAACAAACAATTGATATTTTCCTGTTTATTACCCAACGTTATCACAAAATTTGCAGCGGTTTAGACGTTTCCTGAAGGTTTTATAGATAACACATCATAAATAATGTTATTTGAAGGTCAAGCGCATATCATAAAATTAAATATACACATTGAATAAAATTGCATGTTAGTTATGTGCCGTTTTACGGTAGTCCCGCAGTATTTTTTTGTATGAAAACAAGACCCTTACTCATTATCACTAAAGCCAAATAAATTATATTTAATCTTACAAACTATACAAAGTTAAATTTATGTTTTTTTTTCAGGTTTTACCATTAGAACCTGATGTTTATTCAGGACGTATTCTACTCGGCAAACTGAACATTTGAAGGTTATCGGGTTCAATAATCTTAGTTGTTCTTTTTACGTGGGAATCCCATAATCGGTACTATCTATCACCGGGAATCTTGGAAGAACAATGAATGAGGCACTAAAACTTCACGTTAGTCCTCGTACCTTCTCTGACAAGGTTAGATGCAACACTCACATTCGATAGAGATGTTTAATAAGGATTTATAAGGTATAGGAACTCATGAAGCGATGACTGCGCAGTTGGTAGTGCAACCGGATTCCGCGTGAATGAACGCGGGTTTAAACCCAACTCTAAAATCAGTCTGAGCTTTCGATGAAGAAAAACATCGTTTGGAAACCTTAGTATAATAGGGAATTCTCTAATGACGCCCGCATGGGTAGCTATCAATCTCAAGTTTTAAAATCTGTTGGCAAATACCAATAGGTCTGTTCCGGCAGCATCACTTGAGAACCATTACCTCTAGGATTGTACTATATTTACCATCCTGGACCATATCGTCACTAAACATTAGGTGAGATCGTGGTCCATTCAATGAGCTTATACGCTTATACTTTTTTTTAATATTAAATGGAGTGTGTATACACGGGAACGTCTTAAAGTAGCTAACTGTATACATCTTTATTTTAAAAGAAAGTAAAAAAGAAGAAAACCTATTTCATTCGTTACGTAATTAATTGATAGAATGTAATCTATTTTCAATTTGTAAAACTATAGATGCTCGAAATAGAATATCTTTTACATGCATCTTTGCCGTCATTTCATATACGGTCCTAGAGTAACAGATATGGCAAGGACTCTTCCTCCAAGTTCGTTGGCCGTTCGTTTGATTTGCATTGTATCGCTACAAAGTCTGCATACTGATCGACGATATTTTTTTTTCTTAATTGAATATAGAGTTATATAATATTTAGATAACAATATTTTAATCTACAATTTCAGAGCAAGTTAAACAGTTCCTTCAAATTATTGAGTGTATTGTTATGTAATAAAATTCACATTATATTGTAGTACTTGAAAAAAAAACTTGTAAATAGAAGGGAATAGACGTAATCTTGGGCCCAAATAAGTCTAGAAAACCTAAAACTTGATAAGTAACTTCATAATAAAATAACTATACCTACTAACGAAAATCTACTGAAAATAACTTTTCTACTTACCACTACTGGACAGATAAGTTGCATTCCAAAACCTAAGTGTGGCTAGCATTCATAAATGCTAAAACTAGCTCATATTACATTCAAGATATAGCTCGTATAAATCACGGACGTCCGGTAATATTGCATTGTGTGTTAAAACTCAAAACTCACCGACCATCGATTTAATTTAATCTCAATTGCTGCTGGCCAGTCACCTGAACTCGTTAGTCTTACATCATCGACAATCATAGCCATTGGTGCTTACAAACTGTATATTATAATAGAAGCGCTGTTGGCGCAAAATCATCGACAACATCCGGGAAAGTACGAGGAAATGATTCAATCGTTCTAGCACAACGCGTATCTCTTTTGGTCACTTTATATCGGCCATGTTAAAAACGATTGCAGTTAATTGTTTTCCAACAATATAAACGCAGCGAACAATTACAGTTGATTCGGCTATTGCTGCTACCCAAATTGGTGTCGTTGTTAGACACCCGAAATACTATTAAAATGGGAAAGCGCAGGGTAGAAACACACAATGGCACGTTATTAGCTATGTAGGCTCATAAGTATATCATGTGAGATGTAATCGAACAATCATTTTCACTGTAAACAATTGTTCCATTGGCAAACCTAATTACTTTGTAGAATTTAACAAACTGTAATACATCGGTAGTATTTCAAAATCAATTTCAGAATAGTAACATAAGTAAATTTATAATATATTTACAATAAGAAACTAAACCAATGATGTATCAAGCGTTAAAGCCAAAACAAACAAAAATAAAGGCCCATAAATTTCATAGCTTAATAATAGACCTTTGTGCTTTTGTTCAGGGACGTGACATACCCGTAGCAATATCCCCCAAGAGATTTAACGTAAAAGGTCACGAAACAATAACCTGTATCAAGATAGGGCAAGTTTCACAACGCACGAATATGATCATGGCGCAGCACGGCGCGGAGTTCTGACGCCATAATGCCTCAAGGAATAAAAATATATATTATAATATGTACGGTTGCAATCCAGGTACAATATAATTAACGTATTGACAGGCATATAACTGAATTAAGCGGTAGGTTTTTAAGTGATCTTATCTTCGTATTTGCAGGTATTAAAAATCACACGATAAAGAATCCATAGCAGAGTTATCAAGTATAAGATTATAAAGAAGAAAAAATAAATTGAATTTAAAGGTACAATTAAAATATCTTGAAGTTTAAATCATTGTTGTAGATATGGCGATTTAGTTGCACTATAGAAATTGAATAGCTACTGGATAATGATAAAAACCTACAAATGAAATTTAGTTATAAGCAATAAATTATTAAAATACATACAAAGCTCAGATAGAAATAGAACAAATTGCAGATCCAACAGTGAACGGCTATCGTTTTACGATTGCTAGGCGATAAACATGTCCGTGCCGTCTGGAAATCATGACGCGCACCGAAATATCCATCTCCGATTAAACAAATCTTTGTAAATATTGGCTTTAAATTTATTCGAGGTTCAATTGGACAATTAAATTTATTGGCAGACGTTCAACAACAATATCAGTTTTCATTAGATAGCAAAATAAAAATATATTAAAACAAGAATATCTAAACTTTTGCATCGAAATAAAATTAAGGTCAACAAATATTAAATGCTATGCGTAGCGCACTCTTCGATAAATTATCATAAAAGTAACGGCACTTGAGCCAAAGAGAATGGTTTTAACTTAATGAACATAGGCCAATAGGTTATATTGTGTTTATAACGGAAGTTGGAAATTATTGATAAAAATGACTCAATTTATATGAATTAATTATGAAACTTAAAAATGTCTTCTTAATATCGCTTGCAAGTCTTAACATCTATATCATTTTTTTATATAGGCATAACTTAACCACTATGGCAGATGTTATGCAAAATTTAATATATAAATAGATCTTAATAGATACACGAATTAAACTGTGTAATAAAGACTTTAAAAAACAAAGTGTAATTGAATTTAAATATACATTTCCTTATTCCAACATGTTCGCTTCAATAAACGTTGAACAAACCGTGGATCTTTTAACGACAACGCCTACATGCTACGATCTGACTACAATGGGAAATAGGCCAACTCTGCTCGGGAGAGAAAAACATTTCGCTCGAGTAAATTGTACAGAAAATGTGCCACCGGAATATTAATCAGCGTTCTTTCGGAAGATATTGTGTAATCTATATAATTAAAAAAAAACTCAGCGTTTTATTTTGTTTGCATTTAAATCGCATTGATTTGATTTAAAGGAAGCTAAAATATAAAATAGCAAGTTCTATTATTTGCAGGCTTTTTCCTACATATATCTTTTCTCTAATGTACTTTATTATACCTTGCATGTTCAGCTTTTGTGATGATTGAATTATATTGTTGATACTAACTACATACTTCAATCAAATGATAACTTTAAATTAAATACAAACGTTATATGAACGATATGAAGCAATTGGTTTATACCCTTGTATAAGGTAAAAAGTTGTTAGAAAATATTTATGGGCTTCAACTATCGTTTTCATTTATTGATTCTTTATAACGTTAAATCCATAGAATGTTCCAGAGATATGTGCTAGGAAGACGCTTGTAATTTGTTTTTATATAATTACGGTTTTTATTGATGATAGAATGCAGTTATGTATCGATGAGAATTTAACTACTTAGCTCATTATATATAGGCGTAGTGTATTTTATCCATAAAATCTACAATAGTTAATCTGGCTGATTCATATGGTAGTGAAATCTCGTGAAGCATATCCATTGCTTAAAATGAAAACAGCGGGAAGGGAAATCTATTTGTTTTCAAGTGTTCTTTATGGATTAATTAGATAAGTAACCAGTAGATCGATTTTCAATATTCGATTACTGCAAGGTCATCGTTCTAAAAATAATGTAACGGGTTCGACGCCCGATGACCAGGGTTGTGTTGCGTTGCGAGTGGCCGGTGTTCTTTACAAACTTATTTACGTTCCTATAAAAAGAAACAACTATAAAATACTACCGAGAACGACTTCCGATACACTCAATGTTGAATTTATAATATGTATAAAATATTTGAAATATATATATATATATATATATATATATATATATATATATATGTAGAATGTTTATTTCCTCATTAAATATAAAAAAAAAATTGATGGAACAATCATGATATCGATCATTTGTAGCTCATGAATATGCAAAAGACAAAACAGTATAGCACATTTTTTCCACTGATTGTCAACTGTTTTTCTTGTTTAGTACCTAGCTGTTGTCTAGCTTCAAGTGTTATCAATAAAATAAATTTTGGAAACAGTTTTATTTTCCTCAAATGTCCAATAATGATTATAACCAAATTTCAAACAATGTGCGTACACTAGCAATCTACAAAACGTCTTATTGAAAAAAGGATTCTTATAATGTTTCTAAATCCTTGCTTATTACCTCTCTCTGTGCGTCAGCGACTCTAGAACCAGAAGATTTATCCCTTTATAAAATACGTATATTTTGGTCTAAAACCATGCCAAACAAATATATCAACATGACCACTAACACGCTCTCTTATAATAATATACCTAAACTAATGAATATTCAAGAAATATAAGTCGCTACAGAGATTGTTACATAGCTAGTTCAGAGTAAATAAACAAGCAAGGAACGTTAAGCCAATCATTATTACAAAAAAAAAACTTAATCTGACAATAAACGTTTATGTCTAACTCTTAATAGTAACCAACAGCGGTACAATGTTACGCTAAATACTTAAATAAATATTTTCGCAGACACTGAAAGCCTGAAATACGATGAGGCGCAAACAGATGTAGGCCTCCATTATGTCTATCATTATTTGCCCCGATCCGGTTTCGTCAACAAGAGCCTCACTTTCGAACCGGTCTTAAACCATGCGACTCATGCCGTCTACTTTATACATACACCAAGCAATAATAACTATTGCAAATTCTTTAAAAAACATAATTCAAATTATTGAACTTGATTTACTATTTAAATGTAAATAAGTAAATAAAATTTCAGTTACTCACACACTGACGGAAAAGGATGACGTAAACGATGTGACACCAAGTAAATCCGCATACGACACTGTGTGAATAAACAGTTAATAGTGAATGATATAAAAATGCACAATAGGAAGAATAAAACATTAAATGGAACACAGCACACGCGTCCAGCACTGACGCGGGGGTGAACGTGACTGTATGACTGCTGAACCGACGAAGCAACCAAAATGTGTTAGACTGTAACACTAACAACGAACATGACATGCTAACTCATACGAATGCGAAATAACATACCGATATACAGACTGATTCAGATAATCTAGACCGCATAAGATTCATGAAACTTTTTATTTGGGTTCAGAATGTAGAACATAATTTAAAATCGATGAAAAAAAATTAGAATCAGTTAAGAAATTACTACTACAGATACTACACATATCGCCATATCCCATAAAATAAAGTCATGAAAAAAGTTGTTATTTGTTTAATTAATAAAAGATAATGATTTCTTTGATATGATCACGATAGCACTTTTCATTAAAAAACATCTTGGTCCCACATTAGAAAGCAAGAAATTTTATTTTATGTAATACTAGCTGTTTGCTCGCGGCTCCGCCCGCTTTTCATACATTATTCACCGCTTAACATAGTTTATATGAACATTGGAATATAATGTTTTGATGGTCCATGTCTATTGAATCGAAATTTCATGAGCTTTATTTTTTTATACACGAAATTCAAACTATTTTCATAAATATTTTAGTACTAAGAGAAAGCAAAAATATTTCGCACAAATTCAAAAGAACTGTGCATTGAATCAGAAATTTTATTTCTTACGCAGAGCCCTACTTATTTTCGAAAAATAACAGTGGCGTAAGTTTCACTTAAAAACTTAAACTTTTTTTTTCACTTTTCACTTAAAAATTCTACAACTTGTTTTTTTTGGTATAGGTATGAATTTAGTAAAAATATGGTATTTTGATATTACAAATACTCCAGTTTATTTATTTAATAATATAGACTTATAATAAAAATTATTATAAATTTTTAAGATATTATTAACATATTACAAATAGAATACTAAACGAAGTTTATAAGTAACCTTTGCTATATTACTCCCGTAACGTAGAAATGAACTGGAAAACTTGGCAACACTATCCTCCAACGGTTATAGAGATAAAACAAAAAGCATAAACTCCAGGCTAATATTATTCCCCGACATTTGATGAATCGAATCGAGATAGGTTGTTGTGTTGAGCCGTATATCTACGTAGATAACGTTCGCAATATATTTCGATTTCGCATGGAAGATATATTTACAATAAATAATTTCCATTATTTTACACCTTTTTTTTTACGTGGGAAATGCATTTACGCATCTGTCCTCCCGTCTCTAATCCAGAAGTAAAATCTCCCGGATTAGAGATGCCATTGTATTTGGGACTCGTCCGGAGTGAAACGCCAGAAATACCCACTAAACCCACGGTACCATTTGCCGCCTTACTGGGGAGCGACTCGGGATAGTGTGACATGCTCCGCATCGCCCCAGCAGCTGGCCCGACCAAGGTACATGACAGGTAAACAACCTGCCATGCCGAGTCGGGCCCCTTCCATCTTCCGTCCAGAGGGGAGCTCGTTACAAAGTAGCCCCCCTATTTCCCACCGTCGGCAAAAATGTACCACCCCTCTCCTCATTGGGTTCTTGTATAAACAAGAACTCCGGAGGAGAAGGACTTGGGACGGGTGGCTGGCTCAAGGTGACTGAAATGCACGGGCGAACCGTGCCCTTCTACCAACCCCTCTCCTGCGGCGAAGAGGATCCGCCAAGGGATCCTACTTCTGCTCCTTCTCTGCGGCCTCCTTCTTATAGCAAGACTTGCTCACAGAAGGAGGCCACAGTGTGTCAGATCCTTCACTGCCGAACATAGGTCTCTCCATGCTCGGTAGCAAAAGGTCCGGTTCCGTCTCTGCCTTTACATTGCGACGCTGCTCGACCCACGCAGCACACTCTGCCTCCCTCTGGCTATCTTATGCAGATACCACCCGAAACAAGCGTGTCTGGATAGTATCTGTACAAGACGGAAGCTGAGGGAGCCGTGCCTCCTAACCATCCATTCCTGGAAGACCGGGCGAATGGCGTCTACGGTGCTACGACCGTAGCGCAGATGCATCAGGTGTTCCTCCCAACGCCGAAACGCTGCCACCCTCGCCCTCCTTTTCTCTTCTACTATCTACTGTTATGATTTATTTTCGTACATTTCTCTGTTCTTAACTTCTAAGATATTTTTGTTTATTATATTATATTATTTTCGTTAAAAAGTTTTTAAAACTACTTTAGAATTTTTCGTGCTGATCTCTAAATTTTGAAAAACTTTTTAATACATATATTTTAATTATATTTATACTATTAGCAAAATATATCATATTAAATAAATAATGCTCAAGTTATACCTTAACGATTAGATAATTCGTTTTTAATAACGTTCAATACTGAGATGTGATTCATTGCGATTATAAAAGTGTAATTGAAAATTTGAAATGAATCTATTTTTTACTTACTAGTTCAATTGTTATAGCAACATTGTAAAGCCTAAGTTACGTACGTACTAAACAGTTTGTTGGTCGTATGTTTAAGTTCAGATGTCCGATCGTAGCTAGATAAATAGATAGCATATTTATGAACAAATAAAGTTTGTTTTATCTGTTATCTAATCTTTACCCTCTATGCGTTTCAAATCAAATTCCTTATTATATTCAGATTTCTGGATAAAATAAAATTAACGTTACAGAGTGAATCTCTGGGGCTATCTGTGTCAAGACATAAACTTGATTAATGATTCTTAGAACGATAATACTTGTATTCCAACTGTATTTCCAATTGGATCAGCGGATAAATAAAATTTTTCTTATTTTTTTATAGCATGATAGATAAATGCCGTGTGGTGCCGGCTAAGAATAGTACCACCCCATATCTTCCCGTGGGTGTCGTAAAAGGCGACTACGGGATATACCAGAGGATGGGCAGCAGCATCCTCTGAGTACCACAAACACCTACTGCGTTCGCCAATCCGCCTGCCAAGCGTGGCGATTATGGCAATTCCCCCCCTTATTGGGGGGAGACCTATGTCCAACAGTGGGCGTCTATCGGTTGGCTGATGATGAGGAGATAAATAAGTAGTGGATTGCTTTGAATTATGTAAAGAGATTATCTTGTCTTACCGTTACTTCAATTTTATTTAGTTATTGTCATAACAATCTATGTGATATATTAAAAAAAAGAAGTTTTCTTTCAATAAATAATGCAATCAGAGTAAAGTTTTGTTAGATATATTGATTTTTAATATCAAACGAACGCAAAAATACTATAAAAAGAGACTTTCTACTAACATAAAAATGAATAGGACTTTATTCAAATTAGGTCTTGATACGGCCACTAATTAATATCAACAGTCTACCATTGGTTCCAAAAATATACCAGTCATCGAAATGACCCTATAATAAACTTTAAAACAGTCCTTGGGACAGTCAATAAATCTCACGTCGAGTTTGACAGATTTTAGAGAGAAAACTTCATATAATTATAGCCGTTTGGAGATCGATTCGAGCAAAGAAAAGTTTAACAGTAGATTATATAAAATATAGACTATTTTAAAAGAAGACAGAGAGGTAGAAAAAAATATAGAAGTAGCTATGTTATAACGAACGATGTAAATATGCTCTTGCATAATCTTTTATGTCTTTGTTTGACTGATGAGCTCAATGTGCAGATATCAAGCTATACTGTTTTCTTTTGTGGGCCAGTTTAAAATAATTTGGTACTAAGTAGTCCTCTATGACGAATAAGGATAATGAGTAACCGACGCGACGCCACACGACATGACGCCAAGCATCACACGTATGGTGGGACTAGTGGGCGACAGGAAACTACAGGCGGTTATTGGCAGAATGAACGTTCTCTGCAAATATAACCGATTTTCAGCGTAACATCCGTATGTGTTGCCTTCAAACTTCGTTCAACAAAATACAAAATTTCATAGTTTATTATGTTTTCGTGAACTTCACATTCCAAAGTAAAAATCATTCTAACATTTCAAGCTTTAGTAAATTCTCGAAACACGTGCACAAAAACATCCGATATTTCCAAGAACTATGCAGCTTTTTTAAAATAAAAATAATCTTATTATAATCAACCGCAATTTATTGTGTAACTGGTTCAGTATGAAAACACGCATAACGTCCCGACCATGCATAGCGCAACACCTCGCCGCATTTTTCATTTATACTCGTAATTAATTAATTAATTAAATCATATTATTAATTACTTTTAATTAATTGTATGTTAACGCCTCTAAATATTAATATGTACTTTCAAATTACTGGAGTCAAACAACTTCATCTGTCGGCTTATAAATTACTAGCTGTGCCCGGTATACGTTGCTATAATGCCATGGAATTATTTTTTGGGCCAGGAACCTTCGCGGCTAACTTTAAAACAACTCACCAAAGATTCTTCAAATTCGGATGAATAGTTTAGTAGTGCAGAGAAGACAAACATACAATCATTTATATTTAATAACATAACTAATTTCAATAATTCTGTGTATTTCTGGCCAGGTTTTAAGTACCTATGTTGCATTACAATATAAATACATGGATCAAGTTATGTTTAAAAAGATCATCATCAAAATTTACGATTTTATTAAATACTATATCTACTGCTCGCCCAGTTTACTCGGCGTAAATGAAATGTTGATATTACTCTGCTAAGGTATTTACAGTTACAAATGTTATTCTGAATCTATTTCCTTGATAAAACGTACCTCTATAGTGAATTTAATTTAATACGGTCGTCAAATTGTTAACGAATAAAAATATAAACATTTACATCTATAAATATTATACAGACAGATATTTTGCGAATCCATTATTAGCAGAATACATTTGTAATCGAATTAAGCCAAAAACGTGTCAACACTTCAACCGGTCCAAGTGCAATCCCGGGGATAGGTTGTCGGAGTGTCTGTTACAATGAAATTGGATTATATTCGGGTGTCGTTTTCTGGCGGCGCCGTGTCGGTCAGATGACCCAGTTACTGTCCGTTCGCGGCGGAGGAGTCTGCGTACACCCACCTCTCAAGAGAGGTCAGCGCAACAGCACGCACTATCCGTGACATAGAAACAGCAAAGACAACAACAAAAAACGTGTTATTCGTAATTATATCGAAATAACACTTGCACGTATGGGAGTAACCGTGCCGTTCCATTAAAATACTATAACGCAGGATGCATCGATCCATGTTGGTAATCGTTTGATTCCTTAACCGAATTATTGAATTTACTAGATTTTTTTCGCAACACGCAGACACATCCATTGGTTTTTTTGGAATTAAATTCACAGGCGGGTGGATGGATTTTCGCGCATTAGTGTTCAATGTGTCTTCACATTGGTTCGTCAGAAGGGAACCCTCAATAGGAGTAGATACAATTCGAAATCAGCCCGAAATCAGAGATAGAGTAAACCGTGGGTATTAGTCAGATAATTTGACATAATAATTTAAAAAAAAATACTTTATTTAATTCGTTTGTCATTTGATACTAAATGAGTATAAATGCTAAAAACTCTAGAAGCTTGGAAGGGAAACCACTTAATTTTATCAAAATAGAACATAGGAAATATAAGGATTACAGTGCAATAAGTTTGCAATAGTAAATTTACATTACAAAAGCTAAATATAATAAGCGAGATACATCAGGAAAAAAAATCGTGAGATAAGTAGAGAATTCTCATTGATTCGATTCCGCAATTACGTGATATAATTCAAATGACACCGTCGATATTCTCACGTGATGTATATAATCTATATTATTCATTATTATTGTTACAATATGCTCATTGTACGGGTGAAAGTTCAGTATATATAAAAAAAACCTTGTCAGGATTTGTTCCGCGTTAGAATTTATCGTATGGAAACATACGTAAATGTATGAGGTTTCGTAACATAGTTATAAAATAAGGTTGTAATTAATTTGATTACACCATATACCGCATACTCGTTATGTCAAACGTGTAGCTTTTTCTTGATTAACTAAACTAAATAATGACTTGTGAGTTCACAACCTAACAACCAAAATAAGGCCGCGAAAGCAAATAAGGCCTCTAAATATACTAATTTTGAACGCAAGAAAAAAATGTTTAAAATTTCGAATTCTATTGCGGACAAACTGACCCGCAACTATCTCAGTAAAAACATCCAAATACGAAGCATATTACGTTTACTGACGATGACTTAGTAGTATGGTCGGATTCCCCTTATTCTATTTTACAATGGGCCTTAGCTTTCGGCGAAGAAAAAAACATACCACACGGCATGGCGTTACGCCATTGTCTAATATAAACTTGGTTGGCTGCCATTCTCAAGTTTCTACTTATAGTTATGATCCGGCGGGATCACTTAATAGCCAGTTTTAGCCAGGCTTAATAGCCTCTAGACATAGAGTGTTTTCATCTTGGACTATACGATATACGTTAGTTAACCCACGGTATATTTTAGTATAAAATTACTATGTTCGAATCGTTTTGTATAAATAAGAACATGTCATCTTATGAATTTAGTACTTGGTTTTTTCCTATATTATAAATATTTTATATTATAAATTTCACTGTCTTTCTGATTTCACAAATATCAATAGAATTAATAATTAATTCGTTGAACAGAAATACATATTATATTTTTATCACATGAAAGTAAATGTAAAAAAAAAACTTTAAAAATAGACAAAGTAAATTGAAATTTACTGTTATAATTAGTAATATTAATTATATCTGAAAAACGGTTAAAATTATCATGAAAATAAATATCGGTCTTTATATATTCTCACTCGCATAGCAGTGCTGTTTTTAAACTATATTTTTAAGAGGATATGCGGGGGAAAAGTACGTACTGCGTTGGGCTCAAGGAAAGAATTATAAAATATGAAAGGGACAACTGTAACTCGGGTTCATTTTACCTATGCAAAATAGACGAAAACATCACACAACTACGTAGTAAGTACCCTGTTTCCTCCTCCAAAACTGAACCGATTTTTAATTTTCATTCCGTTTTAGAATAATAATGTCAAGTAAAATAAACTTTGGCAATGCCTGTACGTTTTGCTTTTTTAAATTTTTTCCATCAAATTTGTTTGACGAAGGTCTGAAAATGACGGTAAAAATCGAGCAGTTTATTTATTTTCAAAGGCTTCTAGCTTCTACAATAAATAATTTATGGAAAAAATCAAAACGTGCATGGCGGTGGTGGATATATATTATTTGGTATAAAAATATTTACCATAATGCTTTTTTCATCCAAGGAGGAAACAGGGGACTACGTTTATATGGAATAAATGTCGGGTGAGATATCCTCTTAAATATATCACTCCAATGCAACATAGGTACCATACTTTCACCGAATGATTTCGCCTGTGATCACCACGGCTCGTGGAAACAATAAAACTGTGCGGATGTATGTGAAACGAACATCTTCCTACCATTAGGGAAATAGACAGTTCTACGAAGATATATATCCACGAATAGAAATAATGAGGAAATTGTCTACAAAGCTAAAAGTAATGACCGACAACTACATTGTAAATTTGTAACATAATTATTACAATTCGAGTACAGTTTATAAGCGACTGCGTATTTTTGCGGTATTATTAAAATAAATTGCATGATAATAAATAATTCAAAGATCTCCTTTATGTACATATAAAATAATGTCTCAATTTACTAAGAATTTAATATATACTATAAATGTATTTTAATATACAAGAAAATATTTAACTTCTATACTAATATATAATAATATCAAAATAACAGTTTTTTTTACTAAATACATATATTTTGTATATCTCGTCTGTTTGTTCCGGGTAATCCGAAACGGTTTAACAGATTTTCACAGGACTTTTTCTAGCAGATATCTGAAGTTATAAGAATTAATTTAGGGTACTTTTATTTGAGGATAATACTTAGGATTCCGTTTAAAAAGACATAAAATTGTGCATGCGCAATGGCAAATATGATACGAGGTCGGTGCCGACGGATTATTTCAAATTTGAATGTAATAATACGATCTGATAAATTATAACCCCAAAGGAATTTATTATATTATCCCAATTTGTCAAAACTCGAGACGGGACGACATTATAAAAATACTTCTTTAACTTCTAAACAATCATTTGGCCCGTAACGGGCATATTAAATCATAAAAGATTAGAGGCAATTAATCAAACGGATGGTAGCGCAGCGCATCCAGAACTGTTTTCTTTTTAAAGTCGCATGGTTTATATTTGCCTATAGATGATGAAATATTAAATTTAACTAAGAAATTAACAAAAATTGTTTCTAAATAATTTAAAAAACAATATTTAGATACATACATGAGTAGACATGACTAGTAAATTAATTTGTCGCCATATTAAGGTTATGTAACTGTTTATAAATAGTGTATTAAAAAGCAAATGTTTTTTTATTGCAAACCATCGAAATTATCGTTCTCCCTTGTTCAATTATTATTAATTTAATTAATTCTAAAATGCTAAGAAAAGTAATTAAGTTTGTTTAACAATGAAACAAACAGTGCATGTCATTTAAAACTAGATCTACTATTAATTACCATAAGCCAACAAAATTTTCACTTATACAAAATTCATAAAAATGTCAGACGTAGATTTGAGACATAAAATTATAATAATAAAATATAACATTAATTTAGAATAAAGGAAAAATAAAATATGGATAATATCAGATTTCGATCATATGATGTCTAAATAAAGACACCTCTATAAAATTCGTTAACAACCCAGGAAACAGTTCAGACAATTACATCATTAACAATCATACTGAAATCGGTTATTTAGAATATTTTGTAAAAAAAAAAAATACGCCGACGATGTGAACTGTCCGTATTTCGGTGGTTGTCCTACTATAATATATAAATATAAAAAAACATTATACTCTTGTGAAAAAACATTTTTGTAACGGTTATTTAACAACCGGCTTGTGTAAGCCATATCTAATAATTTACTCTTACATATGTTAGTTAGATATTAATGTTTGATGCGTGTCGGCGAGTTTAAATTTCACATACTGGTAACATATATGTGTGTACAAATTGCAATGACGTCATTATATATTTTATTATTCTAATATGATATTATGAAAACAAGAGAATTAATTTTAAAAAACTTGTATAAAAATGTGTTATTGAATGGAATTAGTATATTTTTAATTCACTTACTCAGGGTTCACTTAATTCGGATGACTATTATTGAAAAGTATTATTAAAGAACAAAGACCATACGACTCACTTTTTCAACAAAAAAAAAAAAACAAATTGTAAGCAATTTATTATTTACGTGGATAATTTGAAGAAATTGTATTTAGAAAAAGATTAGCATATTTAAATAGTATTTTAACAGATTACTTGTTGGATGATACTATTAACTTAAGACATTAACAAATTCAGGTAAGCTATTTACCTTTACCCCAGGTATTAGAACGTTTAATGTAAATAACTTAATGAGGCCGCCGGTCGCCGTGGAAGCCGGATGCATTGAAGTGAAAATCCTTGAACCCTAGAAAATATTTCAATTCCATATATATGCTCACAGATTTCATCAGTATAAAGTCACCTTGAACGTCGATACTAAAGACGCCAAATCTATAGACTACGTAACCTCTTGCCAACTAAATATCTAACTTTAAGACATTCCTCACATAATCAGAACATTGGCACTGAGTCGCCCGATATTTCTACAGGCAGTTTCTAGCCCACATATGATATTTTTCAATTATGGCCCGTCATTTCTCACTCTCTACGTTATTGAAATTATTTTAAGATTGTTTCAAATAATTACATATGGATGTAAGTGGAGTATCGAGTGCACCAAAAGTAGGTCGTACAAAGGACGTGGCACCACACACGTATTAACTCGTCATTCCTGTAAACCTTGCCAGTGTTCTTGCCTGGGTATATAAATTAAGTCACCCGGTATTCATGGAAATGCGGACATTATTTCAAGTTTGCGAAAGACTACGGATTACGTAAACTATAAAAAAGTTTACAACAATAAAGCAGACAAAAGTGACAAAATCAATATATTTAAAAATATCTGTGTGCCCGCGGCTGCGTCCGCGTTTCATATGTTCTTCACTGGATTTTAATTTTTATACGGAACCCAAATTATTTTCCTTTTTTTGTATTAAGATAAAGTGAAAACATTTCTCATTAATACAAACATTTGCTCGTAAAACTGCATTGAAACGGATTTAATTCAATTTTTTTATAAGTTTGATTTTTTTTTACGCTGAACCCTGTTATCGAAAATGAAAAGTACTCGTAAGTCTCGCGGATTAACTTCACTTATCTACCAAACGTTTTTACTTAGTGGAATCCGAAATTACAAGCCTTATTTTATACTGAAGTGTTAGATTAGTGTCAGTGACCAGTCAGATAAGACGATTTATTTTTGGTTTGATCTTCATCTAAAAGTTATGATTCGAAAATGTAACGAGCCTTTAGTAAATAAAACATCTTGTTATATCCACTTTTATTTCTCTTTCCTTTTTTGTGATCGTCACTCGATTTGTTCAAATATTATATTGGAAAAAAAAATAAAGTATAGTATTAATTATTGAAAAGGTGTTAAGAATGTCATTGTAATAACACCTAATGTATAAATAGAATATGCTTGGATAAAATATTTTTAGCATTTGAGAATTTATTTCGAAAAAATATACTCAATAATTATCTTGATTCATTCCATGGATGTGTAAATAAAAGCTCGTTACATCATGGTCTGCTAAGTACATGTGAAAATCATACTGTTGACAGAGTCCATTCAACTCACGAACGTGCCTACGTACTTACTTCATATAATGACATTGATAATGAACGCCGATAGCATATAGTGAAGTGATTTACTTCGATTTGTATTGCATTCGTGGTATTATTCGAATCAAAATTTTTGAGACTCGTAATTACGTATATGCTGCATATAAAAATGACACTAAAATTCTCATCTTATAATAAACAAATTACCTACATTACATTTTCAAATTATGGGCATAAATCTCAAGAATCAGTCTTGTAATAGATTATTTTATAGCAATAATAAAATATTATTTTTGTCTATATAATTTTAGACCGCAGTCCTTTTATTTTTCTTAAATAATGGACTTTGCTGTTTTGAAACTATTAGATTCCAATACATATAACAAACAGTCTAGGTTTGTATGTTAAAAACAAAGTATCCAAGGCTTATTCACACGGATTTACTCAGTACGCACTTGAACGCGTAAATTGCATCATATGCAACAATCAGATATTTAGAAGCTTTACGAATACAATTTTATTTTTAATTTGATAGTGAATCAAACGTGAGCTGGTGTACCAGGTAGGCGGTCGTAGAGAGCTCTTCCGTGTGACAAAGGAGGCTTGCTAATTATAGCGACGACTGACGAGTTCGCATGCCGAGCATACCCTCGCTCCCTTCACACACTAGGCACCCATCATTGTGAGTGCATGAGATATAGCGAACCATAAGCAGAAATATACATAGGTTTGTCTTGTAGTACATATTTTTATAAGTAAAGAGATTTTATTTAACAAGACATAACTGAGATTTGAAAAATAATAACATGATTATTATTTATAAGGAATATCACAATGTTGCTGGAAATTAGAGTCGGAACATTCGTTTCAAAATACTACTAAAAAGCGTCTCTAAAAAGATGCGTTTGTTTTCCCGATTAAAAATATTTACAATTTTTATTTTTCTTGTAACTTTAAAACTTTATTAACTCCACTATTTTTACACATTTCATATATTAGATATGATTAATAAACTGTTGTGTTTTGTCGGGCCTTTCAATCCCGCAATTAAATACTTTATTTTCTGTAAACCTGAGATCTGAAATCGGCAACTTTAGTATTATGTAACATGAACGATTTTAGAAGAAAAAAAAGATAACATAAGGCTGCAACAAACACAGCAATTGGTACTATGGTAATTTTCTAATATAATGTAAGGTATGTGGTTTAAATGCACTTTCGTAAATACGTGGTGTCGCTTAAAGTTAATATTTTTATTATTTTTAACGTATCACACTGAAATATATATTAATAAATAAAATTGATATGTCTGATTGTAATCTCAAAATTATTTTTTTTACTAAATAGATGCATACAAGGTACCTATACTAAAAATGCATTTATTAAAATTTTTGAATGCCTGTCGATTTGTTCCGTGTAATCTCCGGAACGGCTGGACGGATCGTGACGGGACTTTTTTTGGTAGATAGTTGAAAGGATTTCGGGTAACTTAGGATACTAAAAGTATTTAATAATCGAAAATAATTAGGGTTCCGCGTAAAAAACCCTCATAAAAAATAATAAAATCCGATTCAATGCATAGTTTTACGGGCTTGAATTTATGAGAAATATATTTACTTTATCTTAAGTACTAATTTATTTTTAGGAAAATAATTAGGCTTCCGTATAAAAAAAATTAAAACGCAGTGAAGAACATATAAAACGCGGGCGCCGCCGCTGGCGCACAGCTATTAAATAATAAATAAAGAGTTATTTGTACAAGTGTTTAGCTTTAGTTATTAGTATTATTAACATAATATGTCATTGAGAACGTCACCATGGTTAAATCGTATTCGCGAGTATAAATGTAAATACTTGAAACGAGAATAACATAGTCCAGTATTACTAACCACAATAAAACATTTAGCCGTGATCCAACAGACACAGCCGGATTTATAGTATTTATGGCAACGCATACAGTTATTTACGCGTGCGTGATTTATAAATGTTGATGATACCAAAACGTAGAAATTAAAACATTAATTTTATTAACGTTAGTAGGATTAATGTACGATGAAGGCTATATGAATGATTATACCGAGATGCAATCCTTGTTACTTACAACAGTAGTAGTAGACTTATCGTTCATTAAGACATGCGAGATAACATTTTATTGTTCCATACTGGTTATTCTGAAGTTGAATATTGTACCAACACTCTAGCAAGACGATAGTAATCCTTCCTAGAAATTTCCATGGAATTTTCGTGGCACCTCAGATTAAAAGTTCCGTCCCATTATGTGTATTATAAATGTGGCGTATATGTTTATCAGTTGTACCAATAAAATATATTTAAATGAATTCTACATTTAGGCTGACTTTTATAGAAGGAAAATTCCGATGAGAACATACAAAAACTATTAGAGTATTTTCTACGCGTGTTCCGGCAGCCGGATTTGAAATCTAGTTTCCATTCTAAGCTAAAGCGTTTTACCATATTCGGATACATCGTGAGATTGTGTTTAATCGTCAAATAATACATAGATTAAAAATTATTCTATAATATATTCCTCTATCCGAGAATAAACACAGAATGACATATTCTCATTTTAACAGATAATCTATACTAATAAAGAAAATTTTAATAATAAACAACTCTTAGCTAAATACATCTGAATGTATATAAGGTACCGTATACCAAAAACAGGTTTTTTTTATTTTTGTCTATTTGTTTGTTATGGCTAATCTCTGGAACGGCTGGACCGATTTTAATGAGACTTTATTGACAGATAATTGAAGTTACTCCGCGTAACTTACTTTTATTTTTATTAAAATACGATTCAACGGACAGCATCATCAAACCATTATTTTCTAACTATTACGTAGTGAAGAGTGTATAAAAAGCGGGCGGAGCTAGTAATGTAGTGTGCTAATAGAAAATAAAGTAGTAAACATTTTTTGAATCATTACAAATACCCAATTACCTACTTGGTATTATAAAACAACCATAATCATTATTACAAATTAAGATTACCACAAAAAGAAATAATTTTCAAGTTGTTGTGGCCATATATAAATAATAATCCGAAAATGTTTGTAGCGAGTTACACTTATAAGAATATAACCGATATTTTTATTTTTATTTATATGGGAAACATACGGTTAATAAAATACATATCTGAAATCATTCGCATAACAATATTACATAAACCAGTTTCCACTAAAATTATAATTAATGAAAAGTAAATATAAAAATATTATATGTCTATAATTACAACCTATCACATTATGACAAACACTAGAGGTGTAAAACTTTTCTCATCATTTTTTAAAGAACTGTTGAGACATCCAAATAAATATATCAATAAATGCGAACGAAACCGCTGATAGGGCTAGTTTCAAAGAAACATCGAGATATGATAAACAGGTCAGTTATTGTTAAAACACACGCAATATTCGTTTACGACTTGACAGCCCTAATACTTTCAGCTGTTTTTGCTCAAGAAAATGTCATAATAGGTGTACCTATTCCAAGCACAAGTTCCAGTGTAACAATACTATAAAGGTTATAGTTTCTAATAATACGTTATAAAATCGAGGCCAAGAACGATATAGCAGAATTATAAACCCTCAAACCTTCAGGTTGGAGATAATTCACAAGGGCAAAGTTTAATTCGTATTGCAATCTAATTTACATTCTTTATTTCATTATTCTTATTTTATATTTAAATAGTCAATTTTAATATTTCACTTTTTTAAGCCTTAATTATCAGCTTTTTTAATAAACCACATTTGCTCTTAACTCTTTTTGTGTCCCATTTTATTTTTATTATAATGAGTATAGTGCACCAATAATTCACCACTTTCTTGAGGGGTGATTTTTTTTTTTTAAATAAAAGAATAATTATTGTAATGAAGACCAAGGTTATTTACGCCGAAAATGAAACCAGTCCGTCAGATACGACATTGATGATTCAAAGACACGAGATTTCTTAATAACAAAACGAATTCATTCGTATATTTTCTTGTTGCGTGTTGTTTCAAATTTAGTAAAATCGTTCGCAGATAGGCCTAAGATATTGTATACGAGTAACACATTGTAACCTCTTTATTAACCGATATTTTTTTTAAACCAAAACAAAACCTTCGTGGTAATTCATGGCACGGACATATTTAAAATATTTAGCAATCTCAAAAGCATTTAGGGAATAAAAGAGCCTTTGTTAAACGTAGTTCAGATATAATCAGTTTCGTGATTTAAAGTCGTGTTTGTAAAGAAAGTGCGTTCGTTGGCTGGGCTCGATCGGAGCGGCGCCTTCGCATTTACAAGGCAGCTGGTTTGCAAACAGTTACATTGCACCCACGCAGCTACACAGCCAGCTGTCTATAACAGCGATCAAGTCGAATTAGGAACAATGGATTGGATAAAATGTTTAGATATCGTTCAAAGTACCTATATGCAGATACAATGTAAAGATTTTTCAGAATATAAAAACAATAATACATGTAGTTCTATCGAATCAAACGACAAGTACATATATTAAAGTTTAAAAGTATCAAGGACATCCAGAAATAACTTAGCTTAGCTATTAATGTTTTATTCAAAATCTGTTTGCACCAGTTTATAAGTATCAGGTGTTTACTTCCGTTCTAACGTCGCTTACCATACGATGTGATTGTCATCAAATGACTGTTTTAATCGCCATACAAAAAGAACTACAGCAGCATTCCGCTTGGAAATTGTATGACAAATTAAATAACGGCGGAATATTTAGCGTAGAGTACAGTTTAAATTGTATTATTATTTATGAGGGGAAATCTTGTATGGATACCCATTCTCTGCCGGCTATATTTACTGATAAATACTCCACGTTGTTCCTTACAAAAAACTGTCCACGTTTGAACAAAATAAGTGATACAGTGTCTAAGGAGTATATTATTAAATTAGATATTCTTTGCATAGCAGCAAATTATGTAGCCACTGAAAAGACCTTTAAATTAGTTACACCTCATCACAGCAACAATCATCGTAAAGGTTAAATTTAAACACGCGGGTAATGACATGAGATGCTAAACGCCAACGAAATAAACTATAGATGTAAATAATATAATAATAATACAAGGAAGTGCTTTGTACTTTTTTTATCTAATTCTAAGCTTCTATTTTCCCGCAATCACATCCTGATGTTAAGCGATGATTGGCTTGTAAATAGTGATATGCGAATAATCGGTACAGCAAGTACATTCGACTCACCGAAAAACCTTCAAATTGAGGATGGTCGCTATTCAAGTAAGCACTAGAAAAATTGTCTGGATCATGCCAGTTTAATTGACGAACGTTGAGGTCATTCAAAGACTGAACCTGGCTACTATCCTTTACCCGAAATTTGATTGTAAGTAGATAACTTGCATATGTTTTATACGTAACGCCTTATCTTTTACGAAATATCTTAATATATAGTGCTCTCTCTCAAAGTTCTTTACTTTTTGTCAGATTTTAATGTTATTTTCAGTGTCTTATTTATGGTCAAGCAGCTTAGATATGTTCGAGATACATTACTTCAGAGCTAGTTAGCTTATTCTTAGTGAATTACCATCACCACTTGACTTAGGGCGAGATTGAGGTTAAATACTAAAAATATATATATACAAAAAAATATTGTAAAATATATTCCTCTATATGAGAAAAAGCAATCATAATAATTAAAATAAATTAAGATTTACATGAAAAGAAAAAAACTGTTATCAATAATTCTAAAGCTGTTATGACCATAACGAGATAGGAAATGACACTTCAAGTGTTCTAATTACATTGCAATAATGTCTGTGCAGGTTGAAGCCGATGACTAAGAAGCGTGCCAGGAAAGAACTTGAGGTTCTTAGAATACCGGGAGAACATTAAGCCGAGAAGAAGGTTGAGTTATAAATAAAATTAAATAAGTTGTGAAGTAGTTTATTATTGAGTATTCGTATAGGAGGTTCGTTGAAAAACAAGTGTTTGTATTTATAAACACTCGAGTGACCAATTGAAATAGGAGTACATGGTATTGTTTAGTTGTTAGTAATAATTTTTATAAACGGCAACTCGTCTCTGCGGTGGCAGATACACGTATGTGTACGGTCAGTATGGGACTACAGCCGTTACTATAACTTTTTTAACAGATGTCGTCAAAATGATATTATAAAAAATATTTTTACGCTAATTAAAATTGTAGGTAGTGGGGTAGTGCGTAAATGCATTTCCCCCCGTCAAAAAAAAAAAAAAAGGTAGTGGGTTGCAGCCAAAATTCGTAGCTTTATAATACTAGCTGAGTGGTCGCGGCTCCGCTCGCGTTTCAGAAGTTCTTCATTGCGAATTTTTTTATACGGAACCCTATTTATCTTAATTTTCTACGGTACTAAGATAAAATAAAAGTATATCGCATTTTATTCCAAATTTCAAGTTTTATTTTTTTTACGCGGAACCCAAATGATTCTCGAAATACAAAAGTACCCTATTATACTTCACCTATTTAGCAAGAAAGTCCAGTCACAATCGGTTCTGTCGCTCAGAAGACAGTGAGGTATGGCGATTAAAGGCAAATATATTTCAATAATTTTTGGCGGATTTTCAATGTGTCATATAGTTCTCATATCTTTATATACATATATTATATAGCTTGTGAACAATTCAAATAATGCATTGGAAATAATAACAAGGAATGTTTAGCTTAAAGTTACGAAAATCACCTTGGAAGATTCTAGTAATATGGCCAGCGTTTTGTTAGGTCATTGAAGTATTGATATACAATTGGTAAAAAATATCATTATCCATATGACACTGGCAGAATTTTGTATGCAAATCACAGTTTGCAATCTTATAACACTTTACTGGAACCATTGAGTTTTAAGAAATAAAATGTATTAAGAAATCTTACATTTGGTATAAAATAATAATAATATAATCATCCACAGAGCTGTGGATGTTATTTTTTTAAATTATGTAATGATATGGATACTTTGAAAATACTTGCTACTAGAACTTGTTAAAACGAGGTGTGTCGTGAACAGGAACTGACTGACAGGTTACTTTCTCAAATAACAAACCTTGTAACTTAAATGAATTAACACACGGAAAAACAGGGTACAAGTTTAGTCTTAATCTTTATAAACACAGAGTATAAAAGAATTCAAGAATGAGGTCCGTTATTATTATAAGAATGCTTCCTAAACTTCTACCTCAATTTTAATAAATATATAAATGTAAACATGTATTAGATATTTAATTTCGTGACTATCGCATTCTAGGATTTATGTTCGTTGAAGAAATAAATTTTCAGGTTTTTCAATTTTTATTTTTATCCTTATGAGTTTACGGTTGTAACACATAGCGGACGGTCAGGACGCCAGCGCAATGTTTCTATAGAAGACATCGCCTCGACCCGAGTTGACCGTTACCTCTTCTATAGTAAACTCGGGCTGACGTCTCAACTCGCCTGTTGTGTCAAAACCATTAATGAACTTTTGAAAGTGGTAGAGTATGTCTGTATGTATATATGACCTGTAGCCTAGCACATAGGTGCTACACCTACACCTATACTTAAGAACCAGCTCCTATAGGTTTAGGGGCCGTTAAGTAAGCAACATTTTAGACATTTAATACCCTCTCCTCCGCCTTCTAATCCTCTCCATGATAAAGTAAGCACTGCCATAATATTGAAAAAAAAAAACGTACCAAAAAGTATATATTGCTTATGTAATCACTACACAGATCCCCCTATTCACATGTTAATAAAAATAATAAAAGCTTCCCTTCCCCATAGATGTTCACGTAATACTGGATTTTATCGTGTTACTATGATCTTTGACCACAATGCGACTTATCATCAAACGATATTATGATATTATAAATACTATACACTGTATATTTAATACCATGATGTTAGCCCTTCATGGTTTTACAAATACGTCTGATGTATATTATGCTTCCAAATAGTTCAAAGGGCACATCTACGTCATAGAAAAAAAAAAATTAAACATCTAACCAGTATTATTTACGTAATTATTAGCAGCATCACTACAGGATCTAACTATAGCTAAGAATCAATCATGTGATCCCATAAATGCTCAACAAAAAATTCGAAACGAAAAAAAAAATTAGTCAAGCCGTTTATAAGGAGAAAAATTACGAATTCACGCACACCGGAATTTTATAAAAGAAAATTTAAATGAATATATACAAAAAAGACGAAAGGAACTGTCACCCGCTTTGTTCTATGTTGTTGGCGACACCGATATGGGTGAAACACGCATCATGGATGCCGAAAATACGTATGTTACGTCATCACGTACCGTTCAAACTATTACCCTTAATCACGCACGCAACGAGGATATACAGAATATAACACGTACAAATACGGTAAAGTTATTTAAACAACAAAACATTAATTTGCATATCTAGTTCATTTAACATAGTAACAATGTTGTTTTATTTGGGTATTTAGGACTTCCTTGTTATAATACTATTTCTAAAACTAACATCCTCATGGGGAAATTGAAAATCTGTTTTCCTTTTTTCCGTCTACTCTTAGTTCTTTTTTTATGAAATAGGCATGCAAGTCTACCTGGTGTTAAGTAGTTACTTTATATACCTATGGATATTTTGTCAACCTGAAATAAGGTCAAGACTCCCATCGGAAGCCAGTTAAAAATAGGCCACTAATCCTGAGAACTGAGTTGAAATACCTTGTGTGTTGCCACTCCATTCTTCAGATCAAACCAAACAGTGCAAGTTGTTTATCTTGCAAATCGTGCACAGACTATAAAACTCTTAATACCAAATAATAAAGAACCTGAGATTGGTATTGAGATATTTATTTTCAGAAAAAATCATATTCAACATAAAATATTTTTAAACTTGAAATAGATTTGGTTGTATTATGAAAAGATACACTTTATAACACATATGTATCATGCAATATTTTTAGGATAAGCTGCAAAACTAAGTTATACCAATATATACCAGATTATATTGGTCCACATTAGTTAATTTAGTCCTCATTGAGACTGTAACATCAACATTATTATGACCCTAAGTAATAAATTTAAAGTAAAAAAAATATAACTTTTTAAACTTACTTAAATATAATAAAAATTAACTAATTTTTCATAACAGATATAGAAAATTAATATTTTTAATTTATAATCCTAAAAGAATGTACCAAAAAAAATGAAGATAGTTTCAGATTTTCAATAGACTTCTAGATACTATTTTAATTATCTTCAGGAATTTTATGTAAAAGAATATATAGTTATTTTTACAATAATAGAGTTTGCATAATTTACATAATAAAAAAAAATGAATGTCACAATATCCAGTAAAACAATTTTTTTCAAAGTGAGGTACAAACAAAGCATTACGAAGGGAAGATTTGGAATGTGTATTCAACTGTATGGTGGGGATTCCCTTGGTACAAATTAGTACCATCAGTTAGGAAATGGTTAAGAAATTATACAGAATTTAAAAACTACTAAAAGTTTATTTCATCATACTGAAAACTTTAAAGCTTAAATTAATAAACATTTTCTAGTTTCATCTGATTGATCTATATGTTATAAATGTGATAAAAAAATGTCAAATCACTTGTTTGGTTGTATGATTATGATGAAAGTTTAATTATTATGTTAATAGTTATTTAGTAACTAGGTAAGTAAGTATTTTGTATGAGTTTCCTTTCTGGTGTTATAGTCTATTTTTTACCACCGTTACACAGGGTCCTGCATAATTTTATATTAATTTAAAATTTCACGCACAAGTAATGAGTGGTTAATTGATGTCAAGTTTTTTACAAAAAAAACTGGCTAATTATTTTAGCCCTCAAAATTAATAAAAGTAATCAAATTTATGTTTTGAAACCTATCATATAAAATTTATTTGAAAATACTCTCTTAACCATTTTGTAGGAATTATGCAACTATTTATTGCAGATTTACATTCAAATTATTCTATTTAAAATAAATACTTTTTCGTGTCAGTCTGAATGGAATGATTACTACTACCTATTTATTATTTACTAAACTCCTACATAAATCAAAAATCAAAACATTATAAACTTCTTAACATATGATAGGAATTATGATTTATGAAAATGATATGAATCTTACGAAAGAATAATTTTCAAAATTTCAATAAATCCACCATACAATGTGTGAATAGAGTTTTAAAAGGTTGTAGATATTTAAGTATGTGTTTTGAAAGTTACCAATCAAAAGTTATTGCTACATTTATATCGCCCATTAACAATGTACCTATCTATCACGGACGTAATGGGCCCAATGATCAATCCCGTAGGTACGTATATACGTCGGGAACATAATCATTATTTTAATTTTATATGAAAGGTTTACAATTTTTTATATATATATAAATATAGACATATAATAAAAACTTATTTAGAAACAAATATGCCTATATTGCACTAAATGCTAGATATTCATGTGCGATGTGTAATATAATTTTCGAAACGTTTAACCGTCTCACAAATCGAAAATAAAATAGAATTACTGAGATAAAATTATATTATATGCGGTATTACTCACATGTTAAAGTAGCAGTAGTTTTCATTGTGATTTAGCGCCAAGAAAATAAAGTCAATTGGCTGAAATATCTACCAAAAAACTCAAAAAACACCTTACAAACAAAACAAATCAATTCTGTGATGAAATTAGTCCGTTGATATGTTTTATTTTTATAATTTATTACGGTCTTGAGTAATAGCTCTTTGACCCTAACTTAGTGGATATTAATTTACTAATCTTCAATGCTCCAACAAAGTGGTGACTATTGTTAAAGCGTTCCAAAGTAGTTATTGTGAGATCTCAGAATTTCTTGGTCCGCGTCATTGTTTGCCATAAAACTCACTGATACACAATAACTAAACTATAACACGTAAGACGCCACTAATTTTACATAAAATAGAATCATATACCACAAGTTAATGAATTAAGAACATTATGAGAATAACAATATTATGAATAATATTATAAAATTGCAAAAGAACTCCTATACTAATCTTTAAATCCTTTAAAGTTAATAAAACATATCACGCAATCTTTTTCTGTCATATTAAGTAGGTAACATTCTGGGAGTAGTAAGCATTATCTATTATTATTATATCTATATAAATCTATCTATTTTAGTAGTATATATTATTATTGATTAGTGGTAATTATATTCTCTTATCCATAAACAATGTACTTGTGACTATCTGTGAGAGTTTTAACGGGATCTCAGTCTGTCATGTAGCACATGACTTATTAGTGGTTGACTCTATCTATACGAATACATAAAATTGAAATTTTTGTTTGTAATGTCAATTTTTTTTTAATAAATATATTTGAATGTATATACAATACTTTAAAAAAAAATACAATTTTTAAAATTTTTGTCTTTCTGTCTGTTTGTAATGGGTAATCTCCGAAACGGCTTAGCCGATTTTGGCGGGACTTTTTTTGTAGATAGCTGAAGTTACTCCAGGTAACTTAGAGTACTTTTAATTTTCGAAAATAATTAGGGTTCTGCATAAAAAAAAAAACTCATAAAAATTTGAACAAAATCTGATTCAATGTATAATTTTACGGGCAAGTGCTATAATTTATAAGAAATATTTTTATTTTATCTTAGTAATAAATTTTTTTAGGAAAATTATTAGGGTTCCGTATAAAACAATTAAAACGCTATGAAGAATATATGAAACACGGGTGCAGCCGCGGGCACACAGCTAGTATAATATAATCTTGGTGGCGTTTTGAGTGATGTAGTTTGGTTATGTTCAAGTTAAGTTTATTATAGAAAATAACGCGTAACATTTAATCTGAGGTGCCGACAAAGCTCTTTAGAAAGTTCGAGCAGGAATCAAAATGTGTCACAGTTTTGTTGGAGCTTGGTAACGCTGATACAAGATAGAAAATATGTATCTCTTACCCACATGACATTGGCACAAATTGCTAATAACTAAAAAGAATATTATCTGTGATTTGTTTTCATTTCTGTCATTTGTCATGTTGAATTTATGTTTGTTATTTTTTCTATCTTATAAAATCTGATATAATATTTTAATGCACAAAGTTTAAATAGCTTTAAAGCTATTTAATAACGAATTTATAAACTTTGTAATAGATTTATATATTACATAGGTTATAATAAACATACGGCTTGTTTCAGTTATTAATAAATTCTATGAAAAATGGAAGCAGATTCGACGACGTACGACAATAACACCATAGATCTAGCTAATGAATCGTGTTGGCCTTTTAATACGGCCCCAGGGTATTTTTTTGTTATTATACACATTATTAACCATCGACTGTTTATGGCAATCAATGTTTATGATAATTAAACTATTGTTAAAACTATTATATACATAGACTTTGTGCATGTATTATGATGTTATTTCATCTATTATTTTTACCTTTCCTATTGTTTTAGTGATCCAAGGCCTCTATATTTCTAATATTCTCATATTACTTTAATTTTTTTTAATTTTATTTCAATAATAAAAACTTTAAAATAATTTATTTTAATAAATGACTTGTTTAAGTAATCATTAATCAAAATACTTAGTCTGAAACACTATAATTTAATTACTTATTGATAATAATATTTAATACTAAAATAATAATAATATTTGTTAGGTATTTTTTAAATATTTCTTGATTCATATTGTTAACACAGAGTTATGCAAAAAGTTTACTTTATTTTAAATGTAAATTTCAGAAATTTTAAGCTGTACAATAAACTAATACAGAATAACAGTGAAAAACATGTTACAATCCAAATAATATCCAATCTTCAGGAGTATGGTTTGATCCCTGAGATGATTACTTGTCCTACAAATGGGTCCGATTGTGTGGTTGTAAAGAAAACAGCTAGAGTTATAGACAGGTAATTTGCAATTAATGTTGTTACATCTTATTTTTTATTTATATTTACTAGGTTTACAACTTTGCTCCTGCTGTTTTTTTTAAATTTGAGGTTTTATTACTACAAAACGATTACATACATTAAGTTTCAAAATATTGTCCATAGTTAGCTACCACTTTGGCCCATCTCTCGGGCAGCAGGCGAATCCCACGGTGAAAAAATTCTTCATCTTTCGATAAGATCATTGAGTCGATCCAATTTTTCACTTCTTCATATGAGCTGAAATGCTGGTCAGCCAGACCGTGTGACATTGAGTGAAATAGGTGAAAATCAGACAACAATATCTGGAGAGTACTGTGGGTGAGGTAAAATTTCCCATTTCAATGTTTCGAGATATTTTTCCACCACTTTGGCAATGTGAGGTCTAGTATTATCATTCTGTAAAATAACCTTATTGTGTCTCTCGTTGTACTGTGGCCGTTTTTCTTTTAAAGAATGGATCAGGCGCATCAATTTCGTTCTGTTATACATTTTTTTATTTTGATTTTGAACACTCATCTTTGATGGTTTCAGAAGCTCATAATAAATTACTCCAAGCTGGTCCTACCAAACGTAAAGCATAACTTTTGAGCCATGGATATTCGGCTGAGGTGTTGACATAGCAGTATGACCGGGCAATCCCCATGATTTTCTGCTATTGGGGTTATTGTAATGTACCCATTTTTCGTCCCCAGTAACAATACCATGGAGAAATCCCTTTCCAGCAGCTGTTCCCAAGCAAACAAACATCGCTCAACATCCCTTGGTTTCAACTCGTGGGGTACCCAATACCCTTCTTTCTGAATCATTCCCAACTTTTTCAGGCGTTTTGAAATTTCTTGCTGACTGATACCCAATGATTCTGATAATTTTCTTGAGTTTAACATGAGTCTTCACTAAGAATTGCCTCCAATGCTGCATCTTCAACAACTTTATCCCGTCCACCACTATGCCGGTCGTTGACAGCAAAATCACCACTCTTAAAACGTTGGAACCATTTTCGACACGTTCTGTCACTGTACTCTGTCATAGCCGTTTTACCATAAGTATCTAAGATAATCTGGTGAGCCTCACTCGCAGATTTTTTCATATTGAAATAAAAAAGTAATACTTCCCGCAAATGACGAGAATTCGGACATATTTAATAAAAAAATTATTATGATGCAAACACAAATTAAATTATATCAAAGTAGAGTTAAAACCCTTTAGAAATATCAAAACAAAGTGTTCGACATCTGTGATTAATATATTTTAACTACTACCGTCATCTTTTGGAAAACGGTGAGAGCAAAGTTGTAGACCTAATAATAAAAGGGATCTATATATTAGTTTGGAGATTAAAAACTTTGTACCCCTTTTTAACCCTTAGAGCAATAACCTGACGTTTACGTCAGCTTTCCATTGTCTTCCTATTGTCTCATTTTTTTGTGTAATCAATATATTAAGAAAGTACATGAAGGAGTATGAAATTTGCAGAAGAAGTGCTGAAACCTAATATTTTTTTATAATATGCATTAGAAATATTTTAAATTAATAAAAAAAAACATTACACATACTACTATGGGTTTGACAGACACATATATAAGTATACTAATACATTAAGTGAAAACTGGATTCCTTTTTAATAATGCTTCGCACTCGGAAGAATATGAGATTTGGCATTGTTAAAGTATACATGGAGAAGAATTGTTTAAAGCTAAAATATATGTTTAACCTTTAATTACTAATGTTACCATTACCATTTCACTTACATAACTTAATAATGTGACATGTGCCAGACCACTATAACTTTACTAACAAAAAAAATGCAATTCTTAATTATTTGCTAAATTAAATATTTTTATGTATTGTTAATGTATTTAGTTATTATATAAATAAAACAATGTGTAGATGTTTTTACAGTTATTAAATGGTAATGGGTTATAGCCAAATTTACAAAGATTAGTATTATTGTTAAATAAAGAACACAATCAATTTTCAAAATGTTTGCAGTATTTCATTATTAAATAAAGTTACTGAATGAACAAAATACATGTTAGTTCAATTTTAGAATTGAAAATAAAGTCCTATTAATTTACATAAAAGAAAATATATGCTATTATTTTTCTCAGAGTTCAGTGGGTATGTGAGGGATGTGGCAAGCGACAGCCTATAAGGACAGGTTCCTTCTTCTTCAGATTGCAGTGTTCTATAATTCAAGCACTGCAGCTTATACTAGCTTGGTGTGAGGATGCAGATCTGGTTGTTGTTGCTGAATATTTTGGTATATATTAATTACCTTTATTATTCAAAAAAAAATCTAGTTTTTTCTAGATTTATATATATTGTAGTATTTATGATAGTGCTTTAATCTAATAAGTGCTTTTTTGTTGTTTTTTGAGTGGAAATTTTATTGGGTGTATGATTCAGTTGTAATATGTTTAGTAATAAGCAAAATCATTTGTATTTTTCCCTACAATAAATAACATTCATACTTATTACTTTTAGAGAGAGTTCACTGCACATATACCACTACTGTATAGCAAAGAATAACAACCTTTCTAGCTTACAAAATATTAAGTTTATAGTATTAATGTAATTACAAACATAATATTAAATTATTTGATTTTGTAGATATGTAGGGATAGTTTAATTTTTTTTATTATAGACTGTAACATAATTGCATTTTTTAAAAATACCTCATTCTAAATATTGTTCAAAAATGTTTCAAATATGCAATGGCCTAGTGTAAGAATTATTTAAGGGAAGGTATGTTCTTCCCTGCCTTAAAAAAAAATTTAGAGACATTTAAACACTCCAATTATCACTTTTATGTTTATATATGTATATGTTAATTATAAATTTCACTATTTGTATACTTTTTCATGCTCACATATGAAGATCATTGATGTAAGTATATATACAAATTAATATTCACTCAAATATAATGTTATGAATTGGATTTCATTGACATGAAAACATTCTAAGAGCATTTTCTTTCAGTTGATAAGGATAAAAAAACCACGATAAGGAAAAAGAAGTAACATTAGTGCTCTATAATTTAAAATTTATAAAAAGTTAATATGATATAATGTAAGTTTTTAATACATTAGTTTTTCATATTACATTTAATGAGAAGTTAACTTGATTTAATTATAGAAGGCGGTATAGAAATATAATAACATGCGATGTTATGTTATTGAAGACGATTTTTTAATAGACATAAAACGTTATAATTAGAGTAATTAAGGTTTATTATTAGGTACAAGGATTTAAAAAAAATGTAATTAAGAAGAGAGAGAGAGACAGCTGTTTTGACTTATTAAAAGTTTAGTAACTTTTATTATAATAAGATTTTAAAGATAACAGAAATTATGGCATAGTTAATTATTTATATTAAAATCTTAGGAAAACTTACATCTAAATTAGTGTATAAAATTATACACAACATAGGAGTGAAGACCATGAAAAAATAGAATATGGAAGCACAAAATATTGATTCAAAGAAATGGAAATTTAATAAAGTATATAATTTCACTAGTATTTAACCCCTTGAGCACCTTTCCGGCGTTTACGCCAGCTTTCCATTGTTTTCCTATTGTCTTTCTATTGTTTCATTTTTATGGGTACTCGACACATTAATAAATCAAAATCCAGCTCACTAATCTAACCTATTTGTATCGTCACCGATTCAATGTATAATGTAATATTATTCATTTTCCAGGTGTAAAGCTAAATATAGCTATATTAATATATGATAGATTGGATGATTTAGCTATAAAAGAGCACAATAAAACTGTATTCGGGGCTACCAGCTGTGTGGTGTTGGCGGAACTATATCCTGATTGTGTTAACAGACTGTCCCCCGACACAACGGACCAGCCTCATGTTCATAGGATATTGATGATTACCGATACACAAGTAAGGTTTAAATAACTATTTGTAATGATAGTTATTATTAATTGAAGCGATGTAGATATGTAAAAAATTGAAGGCGCAGCGGGTAGTGCGGTCGGACGCGGGTTCGATCCCCACCTATTCGGCTCTAAAATCGGCCTGAGCTTTCGGTGAAGGAAAACATCGTGAGGAAACCATAGCATGGTGGTAGCGCCTGGGTAGCTACCACCCTCAAATTTAAAAACCTGTTGCAAAATACTAATAGGTGTGTTCTGGCAGCATCACTTGAGAACCAGTACCTAGGCTTAGTGTGCTTACCATCCTGGACCACATATTCACTTAACATCAGGTGAGATTGTGGTCAAAACAACCTATACCGTGTCAAAAAAAAAATGATATTGTTTGTCATTTGACAAAGTTGTACACAGGTGATTTTAAGGTTATCTGTAAATGGCTGATGTCTGGAATTAACCCAATCTCTGTGCTTCCGTTAACATTAGTCAAGAATATGATTTGTATGGTTTTTTAAATGAAAAAAAAAATGATATATATTATATTTATTTAAAAAAAGAACCAGATCGAGTTTGTTGCCGGCTCTTCTCGGCTGGGTTGTTTTCCGAACCGGGGTGGTAGTGTTTTAGACGTTCATAAGCGCCTTCTTAGAACCTAAATTGAATAAAGATTTTTTTTTTATTTTGATTTTGAAATGTATATAAAATATTTTCCATTCTCGAATATTTATTTATATAAATTTTCATGACATTCGATGGAACGATATAGAAGTTGATATGGTACAGCGAATTCTGGTGGTCAATTACAACAACGGGGATAACATATTAACAGAGCATATCAATATCTGCAGGATCAATGGGTTTAAAAGACATTTTCTTTAATTCTCTAGTCTAATATAATACGTTCTATGAAATTCGCAAAAAAAAAAAACCTTTTACGATGCATCAGTTCTAACACACTAAACATAGTTCATTGAAAAATTAAAGGCGTTAATGATAATAACATATCAAATTATGGCTCATCTTGGTAGTATATCCAAGTATATATTTTTTTTAAAATATAAAACGCAATATTTTTACCAATCGTCCTATACGACTTTAAGACATAAAATTAATCATAAGAAAAAAAATACATTATAGTTTAGTCAAACAAACAGTTCAAACTAGGATTTAACAGATGGCGCGGTTGTTAGGTTTAACAAATTTTGTATCTATGGACTAAAATAAAATTAACTTTCGCAATTTAGTACGAAAAATGTTATATTTACCACGCTATATAAAGAGCAGAAGAAATCTTTTACGGCATCCGATTATTGAATATTAAATTCACTCTACAGCACGTACCAAGGCGTTATCGATTGACAGTCATTAAAGATCCTAAAAAGGAAACTGAACTGGATTGTCAAGTGAGTTTTATTTATATTACTAATATTAATTTATTTATCACTGTTATTTTACTTTTTTTGATATTGTATTTTTACTACAAAATGGAATGTGACATTTAAAAAATAAAACAATCAGCATTAGAAGAAGATTCTTCATGACAATAATGCCTTTGCCTCCTCCACGGGTTTTTTTTTTTTTCTCCATAAATATTTAGGTGACAATAGAAAGCTAATTTCTTAAAGCACTATAAATATCCTGATACTTGTTTTAATATTAATATATATTTTAATTGTTAATATTAACTTGTATTACAGACAATTAAATCAGAAGTGGAACAGATAATATCAGATGTTACATTAGCAAAGTCAGAAATAGTAGTTGGAAACAGTTTGTCCAGTATTGAAGGGACTACATCTATACAAAATATATTACAGCATTGCAATGTCGATCTGCAACGTTTCTGTGAGTAGAATTATTCTTACTTCACTTCATTCCAGTTTCATGTCATGTCAGTCATATTTATACTTAATTTATGACCAGTTATTGTTATGCAGTATTTATTTATTGATTAAATGTAATAAATTAATATTCATGTACGTTCAGTGGTCGAATTTCGACCTTGTTCTTAATTGAAATTTTTAAGGAAACAAAAATACTCTGATGTCACAAAAATAAGCTTTGTATTGTGCTTATATTGATCTAAACCTTTTGAAGTTCGTATAATTTTATGCTAGTTATGAGAAGAGAGGAAGCGCATGTAGATAAAACAGTAATGAATGTGAACGGATGGAAAAGTAAAAGTCCAAAGAAAGTCCTATTGGAGTGTGTGAGGGATATTGTGAAAGAAAGAGGAGTAAATGAAGAGATTACGGCTGATGTACGTATGAAATAAGAAAACATATTGCGCTGACCCCAAATGAGTTGGTAACAGGGCACAAGAATGATAATTGAATAAATAGGCAATTGTAATTGTGCACAGTGAAAAGAATGATAATTAAATAAATAGGTAACTGTAATTGTGCACAGCGACAAGAATGATAGTTAAATAAATAGGCAATTGTAATTGTGCATAGTAACAAGAAGGATAATTAAATGAATAGGCAATTGTAATTCTGCACAGCGACAATTGTGATTATTAAATAAATAGGCAATTGTAATTATGCACAGTGACAAGAAGGATAATTAAATAAATAGGCAATAGTAATTGTGTACAGTGATAAGAAGGGTAATTAAATAAATAGGCAATTGTAATTGTGCACAGTGACATCGAGTATATGGTCACAGGCGGTTTCGTTGTGCGCTGCGTCACGTGACATATGCGCGAACTCGTCCGGACAGTCGAGTTCGTGCGCGAACGCGGTACAACGTTACCTGAGCACGTCGCTCTACCGTCTTCGTTACGGCGACGGATTCTTTGAGCATATGCTCAGGATCGTCGCCAGCGATTACACCGAGAGCAATCCTGTCTCCACTTGATTATAAATGGAATCAGATGTATACACATATAGAGATACGCAACGTATACCATACGAACATACACTCAAATACGATTATTTGTTACTAAACGTTTTTTACATATCTGATGAATGATTTATCGTTTTATGATATTTTCTATGGAAAAATATGGCATCGAAAGTTTTACTCGCAGTAACATTGTTCACGTAATCACATTTTTGATTGTAAATAAAAGAAAATAATCTTAAAGAAGAAAATAATCACTAAAAATAATATATAAAAGTGATTATAAACTAAAAAGTGATTATGTTAACAATGTTAACAATTAATATCGAATAAGTGATTTTGCTAATATTTAAAAGCTAATAAGGGATTATGTTAACATTTAAAGGGTAAAAAGTGGTTTAGTTAACATTGATAATGTAATAAGTGATTTTGTTAACAATTGTAGTTTCATAAGTAATGATGTCAACAATTATAACGTAAAAAAAGGTATTACATAGACTTCTATATCATTGCTACATCTGACTTTTTACAATTATATAGCCAATTAAAATTATAAGTAATTATTGAGTCAGTTAAAATTACAATGCTAGATATCTAGATATTAATTTCACTTTGTTAAATTATATAAAAAAATTACATTAATAATTAAGTTCCTTAAATCACGTTTCAATTTATAGTCTTCCCGAGTGCCTTATTGTATAATAGTTTATGATATTATGTTATTTGATATTATTTTGATTTCTTTATGAAGTGTTTCATATTTACAATGAAAGAAAAAATATTAATTATTAACTTGTTATTCAATGTACGTTTTTAATTATTCGCGTTCCATATTTAAATTCAATTATTGAAAAAAGCGTCTTGACGCCTTCCCTTTTCCAATCCCTATGTTTCGGTTGTGTTTCATCAACCGTGGTTACGTGCTGACTTTGTTACTTAATGATAATAATTAATGTCGATGACAAATTTGTAACTTAAATTTTTGTTAAGTATTATTTGTGGTTTATTATCCGTATTTATAGGAAAGTTGGTACAAATTGATATTTTCGGCTTATACCATAAAGCCCTAACAGACGGGTGGACAGATCGCGTATTTACATGGTACGTTTGACCGAACTGGCCGTAGTTATCAGTTGCCTTGCTTCCGAAGTTATGGAAGCGTCGGACATTGTTTTTCATATGTAAGAATTTTTATAGTGGCGTTTATTATACCGTTCCAGCTGTAGTATTTTTTCTTGATTCGGTAATGACGTTCATACCTGACTGTGCCCACGAAGAGACTGATAACTTCGGTCGATAACTCGGTCGGGTTCGCGCGTCTGTTATGACTTTTAGAATGTTATTTTTTAATTAATATAAATAGTTGCTATAAATAATTAAAAATTATGTTGACTTAGTGGTAATATGGTCGGGAACTGTGTTTATATTTACTGGGTTCGAAAACTTATTATACATAAAGTCTGATATTTGTGATAAAAGAATATATTGTAATAAAGCATTTAATAACAAATAGGCTGCCTACCCTCACACTGGTATCTTTAAAAGTTAGGTTATGTAGACTTTGCATATGATATACTATCTTGGGCCACATGGTCACTTAACATCAGACGATATTGTACTCAAACGCTAAACCTAAATAGAGCATAAAAGGAAGTCAATTTTCATAATGTTATATATACCGTTTATAAAATTTCTCTCAAATTAAAATAAATTTTATATTACATTTATTATATAAATGTTGTTACATAAACTCCACGAGAGTTTATGGTTTTGTTAATTATTAAAAATTAGTGATTTAAGTTAGACGTAAGACGTATAATTATATTTCATAAAAAATATTTCTTCAAATAGAAATATTTTTGTTATCGTTATTTTGTAATATAATATATGTGATTTGAAAGTGAATATTCTTTTATTTATTAAGATTACCATATTTTTTTATTCTCCTTCTTTCCCTAAGTAGGTTTTTTTAAATATATTATTAGAATTAATATGAAAAAAATTAAAAATATGAATCGTCTGCAACTCCCAATGCTCCCAATTTATTATTTGGAGTCGGCGCATTATGTCTTCTCCTTCCATACATCTCTTATCAGTCACCATATCTTCATTCACCCCTTTTGCATTCATATCTTCCCTTACACACTCGATCTTTCCTTTGGGCGTCCTCTCCACATCCTTCACTTTCTTCGTCACATGCGTTTCATTTCTTCTCAAAACATGTCCATGCCAAGACAAACCATTCCCTTTCATTTTTTCTATCACTGGTGCCACTTTCAAACTTCCTGTAACATAATCATTCATGATCCTATCCATTCTGGTTACGCCACACATCCATCTCAACATTTGCATCTCTGCTGCACGCAGTCGGTTTTCATCCATATTCTTACTAGCCCAACATTCCAAGCCAGACAGAATGCCATGTCTTATAACGGACTTATATATTCTGCCCTTAGTAATTAGTACCTTACTTTAGTATTTAGTACGTGAATATATTTCGTACATAAAATGTTTCATAATCGAAAATTAATTGAAGACATCTATGAAACATACATATCGTCACACCTCTCTCCCATAAGGGTAGGTAGAGACCACATCCTTCCACTTGCTACGATCCTGACATGTCTTTCGCTTCTAATTTTGTGAAACACCTTACTTGCTCTTCGGTTTGTCGCGAGGATAATTGAATTAAATTTAGACAAAATAATTTAAATTAAATCCGAAATGAAAACATGAAAATAGTATAATATATATAAAGGCCGAAGGTACTCTTTACATAAAATTTATATTAAAGAAATAAAATAAAAAAAAACTGGCCGACAAAGGAATCCGCTTAATGTAGCCACTGCAATACCTGTACCAGAATTTGTTGAAAAGTACGCCTGTATCGGTCATAGTAACTTCCTGATCAACTATGATTTTAGCTTGTCTTATCCAAAAGTCTGCACGGTATAATGCAATAGTGTTGCCAGATCTTTTTTTGTCCAAAGATCGCTCCGTGATTCATTATCTCACGTCCTCTCCCACTGCATCGTGTTAAATCTATTTATTATATTTTATAATATTTTCACTTGAAATTTTGATGGTGACATAATCATTTCCTTTTTCTTAATGCATCAAAATTCTATTGTTTCTCAGCGTTCCAAATATTCTCAAATTTTAAAAGTTCTTTCTTTTACGGCCTCCTCAATGAATCCGATATACTGACAGTTGACATGAAAATCTACGGGTTTTCTTATTGAATTTAAATAAATAAATATGATGATGATATATAAATAATAATAATATTATAAATATTACAAAATTTGATTATGTTAAAACCAATCATTACAGGTTATGGGTTCTTTTGTCCTGGCGTTTCTTTAGAACATCCTCGATCTGGTGGAGATACGTTCGCCTAGGACGACCCTTACTCGTCTTGTAAATTTGATTCGTCAATCTTCTTACATCCATCCTCTACAAGTCCATACAAATCAAGCATCCCTTCCTCTATCTTTGACACTACATCCTCTACCACACCACAACGTTCCCTTATCACATTATTCCTTACTTTATAAAAGCTAACACAGTACATTTTATCTATACAATATGCCCCAGCAGATCAAACGGAGTTTCAATCTTTTATAATTTATTCACTACTACGATATGTCTTTAATTAATTAAACAATATAGTCAAAGCAACGTGCAAGAGATTTTCATTTAAGATAACATAAAAAGATTTATAATGATTTTAATAGCTCTCGATATTATAAAACCTGAGTACAGCATGACGTATGATTTCAAAAGAGAATCCTGTAAATCGGTCTAGTACCTAGGTTCACAACGTGGGTGATACCGCCGTTTTATGGAAGTAGAAGACCCAGAGAAAATAAGGGAGATAGAGATAGCGCAGAGGGGACGTGCCCAAATTAAAAATTCCGCGTAAAAAAATAAAACTCATAAAAATTTGAATAATATCCGATTCAGTGTAAAGTTTTACGTACAAGTGCTATAATTTATAAGAAATATTTTAACTTAAGTTATAAAGTTAGGTACTAAGGTACCAAATTTATTTGAGAAAAATAAAAGGATTCCGTTTAAAAAAATTAAAACGTACTGAACAATATATGTAACGCGGCCGCAGCCGCGAGCACACAACTAGTATTCAATATAACGAATCTAATGTGAAAATATACTAACAAAGTTAAAAAACCAATATTCAAAACTTTGTTTATTAGTTTTTCAAAATTATTTATTTACAAGAGGAGAATTTTATTTAGCCAGTAGGTACTTGAACGCTTTCATTGCAATATCAGTAGCGACCGATTGGATCGAGACTACGGATGCATCACTATAGCCCGAGATTGTGGAAACGATAGGTCAGTAGGTAACAAAGTCCCGTTGCCTATAATTTCCTGTTACCTGTAATCGTATTAACAGAATCCAGCACAAAACCTGTTATAATATTCCTATGCAAGAGGCTAAAAAAACTCGATACAGCAATCCAGTTTTGGTTACACTAATTATACGAAATATGCGTAGCTTTAGGTAGGCCGCTGTCTCTATTGCCAAACTTTTAGTAATCATCTGAGGTCAATTATTCGTAATACTTAGAGCCACACACTTTTTAGTACTTGTTCGAACAATTCGAACTTAGCAGTTTATTATACATTACAATATCTGATTCATAATCTTGTATTAAAACGATTGACGTTTACTATAAAACGTCCAAATGCTATAAAATAGAAATATTTGCATATAAATGATTTCATTTTTAATCTTATCTAGTAGAATATAGTAATATGATTAATTGCATTATTATTTATAAATAAAAAAAGAAATGACGAAACTTATTCTATAAATGTAATAGGTGTGTACGATCCCGTATGGTCTAGTGGCTAGGATACCTGGCTTTCACCCAGGAGGCTCGGGTTCGATTCCCGGTACGGGAATTTTTTTTTTACATTGTTTAATGAAGATAAATATAATTATATAAAATTCAAAACTTATTTTATAAAAATTGTTTTTGATGATAATAATATCCTCAATGAAAGTTTTCGAAACCTGATTAGATTAATTAAGAGCTACTTTCACAATTTTTTATCCTCGCACGATATTTATTGATTCGTAAAAGGACTTTCTCCGTTGGTTCGGTGCAGTAGAATTATTTTATGACACAATTCCAATATTCGAGAAATCAAGTTTATTTATATATCTATTAAATATGGATCATTAGCGTATACGACGTATAACTGTATTACAAATTTAAACAAAAAAATTATTCTATATTAAAAAAAAATCAGTGAAATGAACTCTAGAACTAAATTAAAAAATAATTAAAATATTAAACTAAATTATAACTAAAACTATCAATTAATCTACTAAAATATGTTATCACTAAATAATAATAACAAATGTATTTTTTTAAATACAGAGTATGACAAAAATATCACAGTGCATGTGATATTTCGTGATTTTTTTCCGAACCTCCCTTTTTTCTATAAAACCTCGCGTAAATAATGGACGATCCTTTTTCTAAATCTTATTTATTTTGCCGAAATATTTAAAACGACAAATATAATCGAGTTTGAAGTTATGAATCAAAATTCATTCAATATTTATTGGGATATTTTATTAATACGATGTAAACAATTCGCAGAACAGTAAGTGGCGATTTAAGAAAGTGGTCCATTTTACGCTTCAATATTGTAAACTCTTTTATTTTGTAAAAAAAAAACTGTTGTTGTATTTTAGGAAGCTTAGCTTTTTTCTTTTAAGTTGTCTACGATGCATATATTATTGTATAGTTTATTAATTTCACACTTATTATAAGCAACAAATGTTAAAAATAAGCAACAGCAGGCAAATAAATTTAGGTTATAAAAGATGTGTAACTTCTTATAGAAAAATTACATGTATTCTTTAAATGAGTGCTTAATCTAGATTACTATAAAATACCAAATTTTATAATAAAGTAAGAATCAATTTAAACACCTGCGTGTTTAAGTAATATCAATAGTAATTTTGTTTTTTGAAAAACAGTGACATTAACGGTCATTTTGATCATTGATCATTTTGACAAATTCCCTCAACCTTGTCTGCTATAGTAAGCAAAGGTCTTATCTCCTTCCTTACGATAAACCCTACGCCTTGCTATAATTAAAAAAAAAAAAACATATACTTGTTACTTGTTGGTGGGCTCCTGTTTCCGCACTTAGACACATTGGCGGTCCGTTGTGCGTGACATAAACATTGCATGCGTAAACATTGAAATGATAATCAATATTTGAATAAGCAATCCATAGACTCCATCGGCTCCCATTAATCTTACGGCCCTTAATGACTTCAAATTACCTACGTATTCTGTTCGATATAACATATGGATACACGGATAAATAATCAGCTATTCAACCTAATACGGTGTCACAAACGCAAGATAGTTTATCAACTGTCAAGTAGTCACGAAGCTTTCAGATTCGTATATAAATAGTTTGTGATCTCTTAACAGTTCAGTACGTTTTACTTTTGTGTCTATCTGATTTTCTTTTTTTTTGTGTAGTAGCTACCTAATGTACTGATTGTCATATTTTTAAAATTGTCGCAGTCCTTTATAACGTTGGTCCAGAAGGCCGCGTCAACGTCCAAGCTTTTAAAATAAATAGTCGGTTGTTTAATTTAATGTATATGTCTATAAAATTTAATATACACACTGAAGTTTATCTTTCATATCTAACAATTGACGACAAGCTTTAGTGTTATCAAATAAACAAAAAAAGATACAAATTTTCAATAATCATTGATTATAGTTGAATTTCAAACAGTTATAATGCTGAGAGTTACATTTTTATTACAGACTAAACAATTGAAATCTCTAAAATAGTTCCTAAGCTTTCATAACAATAATGCTCAATTTCATAATTAATTAATTTTTAGCAAAAAAGTCAATAACGAAAAGCTTACAATAAAATATTTTTGCCCCGAACGAATAGAACTTGTATCGTTCTATAATTAAGTTGTTCCTAAGATCAGTTTATCAACAACATAGTAGTAACAAATAAGGGCAAATAAAACGCTTGTACCGTTTACCGATGCCTGTTAAGAGTACGATACAGTTAGACGAAAGTTGAGCAAGCGCATCGGTTTACCGGGGCAACTTATCACGGACTGACTGGCTCCGACATTTACTCGGATATGCAATTCTGAAGCAATTAAACGACACATTAACGACATATCATGGAGTCAGAAACTGTTAGGTTCGATTGGTCTAAATTATAATCTAAGATTACAACACATTTGATAAGAAAACACGATTTTTTTTTAAATGTAGATCATTGATCTTGAATACGTTCAACAAGTTAAACTGGTCGGGTACGTTTTAATATATTATCTACTGTTAACATTTACATAGATTATTATTTTTTACAAATACAGCTAGTTTTAGGGCACTAATTTATATCCGAATTGATGAGATATATACGATATACTTTACGTACTATTGATTTTAAAAATTCAGATGAGGCGTGTTTTAGAATCTACCAATGTATATCCATGTAACGAGCAAATTTTATTGCATTATTTGCAAGCCATCATTAACAATGGAAGTATGCAACATTGTCTTCGGTTATAAAAGCTTTTGTTGGATTGTATCGAACATACTATGAGATGTCTTGTGCTATTTTTTTCGGATTAAGATAAAACAAAAATTTACATCGATGTAATTATATTCGTGGGCATATTTTTTATACTCACTCATATTCGATACATAGATATAATATTTTATGCTTGTTTATTGACTGGTATCAATTACCTGAGCAGAGAGTTTCAAAAATACAAAGTCTTTTTTACATCATTTTACCCTTTTTCTACATTAAGCAGAGTCGGAAAATAAGGTTATTTTACACGCACAACATTGCGTACACACTCCTGCACATAACACACAGGTACATAGGTCCTGTCCTGTGAACCTTTTTTTTATGTTAAATAAAAAATGTAGGGGTTAGCTAGGATCCAATTAGCGAGAGAGTTTGTATACTTAGGTAACGGCTAAGCTGAGGTTCGTACCATTTTGGTAACCCTTGTGCTAGTTACCTTTTGCGGCTGAGTGCCTTCAGCACTTGCCCCCAAAGTTCGGTGAAGCTGTAAAGGCCCTTCCGGTCAACATCATTAGCTAGGTTCCAAAAAAAAAATAAGGTTATTTATTTCTATCTTCTCAATCAAACTATCATCTCAAATATAATTACATATTTCATTTATACCTTCTTCGCTTTTTCTCTATGAAACATAAAACTCCTCTAGTTAAGTAACTTTCATCTCTCCTTCTTAACCCCTTGAGCACTAACCTGGCGTTTACGCCAACTTCCCATTGTTTTCCTATTGTCTCATTTTTATGGGTAATCGTCATATTAACTTCTCTATAATTATCACTACTTTCAAGCTAGCTTTAATGTACTTATTTGTAATGTTATTCGTTCTAGTTATTCCTCTCGTTCACATTAACAAGCACATCTCTGCCGAATACACTTTTCTTTCACCCGTATCTTTGATTGCCCAACACTCCGATTCGTACATTCTTGGCAGACTGGCTCCACTTTATCTGATGTTAAGTTGTACAGTTCAAAAATGATCAGAATACAGGGATAGTGGCCATCAACAGTCCACGGCTAGAACCTTTAGGTAGGTCTAAATACGCTGATCTTGAACACGATGCACTGCACAATGACGGGGTTTTCAGAAGTGAACGGTAATCGCGAGCCTGTCGGACTGCATTATTCCACCACCCTGCTAAGGATATCACAAAAAGTATTATAATGGTATTTTAGATCTCTCCTATGAGCTTCCTTTTCATGTAACAAAACGAAAATATACACTAGCACGACTTAATTAAGAAATATATGTAGGTTTTGTTCGTCTCGTATCGTTTTATTAGTATAAAAAAATTCTTTCTTTTCGATATAAAAGCCGTGGTTTTTGTATGCAGTGAGCATTTATTTTATTAAATACTAGCTACCCGCCCCGCCTTTGTACGGTTACATAGAAATCTCTAATTAAAACAATATTGTTTATGTTACTCAGTTTTGCTACAGGTGAAATAATTTTTAAAATCGTTAGTTTTTGAGTTAATCGATAATAAACAAAAAACAATTACACCTAATTATTTAATAGTTTAGATATACAATTGTAGGAGTTATGTTTTATACATTGTAATGCTTGGAACAATCATCCCGTGTGATATTTGAGCTTAACGAAAAGTAGGTATCACACTTGTAATTGTCATCAATTACAAATTAATTAATCTAACCTCTTGTACATTTAGTCCGTTGTGTATTATTATTTATTAGTTTATTAAAGAGCACAATTAGTTTGTCGATATTACAATGTATTTAATGTTTAATCTATCAAAATCAATTTAAGTTTTTATGTTCAGCGAATGGCACGGGTTAAGGGGCCAGTGGGTGATGGATCGTGACCTCCGGGTATCTATTATTTATATACTCGCACTAAAAATAATATTACGGCCACTGAATTTCGATAAGCTGTATTTATATTCGCGTATTCATAGTATACAGTTTATAATCTATACTACAATAAATATACAGGAATAAATTATTGGAAATATAATCTTAATTAAAAATCTGTCACATTCCTTATAACAAAACATTGTGCAAGTATGACAATAATTATCATTCACTATACACTATTCATATAATTACTATTAATAAATAATTGAGCAGATATTTATAAAAAGAAATATTTTTATACTCCACTCAATTGACGCTGAGGTCTCGTCTACGTACTTAATAAATAAGTAGGAATTGTTTGTTAATTAATCATTTCTTTGCTGTCATCATAAATAAAATAAAATTGCAATAAATTTACTATTTTGAGTAAATTAACAGCGTGTTTTGTATAAAAGTAATAACATTATGTATCTCTAATTATAATTGTTCTAAATGAAATGTTTTTATTCAAAGTAAAACTTAACAATGTACCGTAAAGAGAGCTGTGAGTACATATTAGACATTTCTGTCGTGATAATTCCAGTTTAGTCGTTACTGATGTTGGGACCAGTCTGAGCTGCGGCGGCTGTACCGCTATGTGGGCAAATAAATAAAAGATGCCGCGGAGACAGCGGGTACATAGCGGGTCCGACAGCTGAGTGCGGTCAGTGCGCGTACAGACAACATCCGCGATGGTCAACTACAGACGAATTTTATGGGAATTGGCCGCGGTGTGCGCGATTCTAGGCATCGCCGCATCAGCACCGGCAGACAATTCTAACAACGACCATTATGATCTACGTCAAAACGGCTCTGAGAATATCAGGGTGCACGTCGACGGTGTCGTCCTTGCAGTGTTCCCGGCTGAGACGATCGCAGAATCACTTTTATCAGTTGTACCTGATTTGAGCGATCTCTTAGATGTCGACGACTTCGGTGATTTCCAAAAGCCGAAGCCTCCAGTTTCTCCGAAACCTCCTAAAGAACCTGTCTCGCCATCGAAGCCAGAGGAAAAGCCACAGGAGGCGCCGCAAAAGCCACAATCCGAGTTTGAGAAACCACAGCTAGAAGCAGATAAGCCGGCGATCGTTGAACCCTCGTCAACGAAATCAACTGAGGCCCCACTCAGCTATGTCAGCTTAAATTCTGAAATATCGAAAGAGAAAAAGCCTTTGACGAGTGAGCAGAAGAAAGCCTTAAGGTAATAGCAATATTTATTGCAATAAATACATTTTTACACATTATTTTATGTTATGAGGGAACATTAACAAATGAATTGATGTATTAGTTTATTTTTTAGTAGATTTTTTGATAAAACATACAGACGACATAGATTCAATATTTAATTTCTTAACATAAAAAAATGTGCCAGCTTGTAACAATAACTCTGAGTTTTGAAAAATACTTGTCCGTGTTAAAAAGCATTTTCTTATATTTTGGTAATATATTAAATCAAATATTATCATGTTTTTGTTCACAGACTGAAGAAGATTTTTGGAAACCTATTGGTGCCATTTATGAGGAAGAATCGTCATCATTAAATAAAAATTAACAACTAAATTTAAATGCATATATGTACGAGTAGTTAACGATAAACTATCGTTTAGTTATTTATAGGTTGAAAATGTTATTTGAATACTTAAAGCTATTTTTTTTAAGTATGATTCCGTTAAAGTTATAAAGCAACACCTCGGAAATGAATAATGCTTCAATAATTCTTATGTTATGGTGACATGATTTTATTTAATTTGGTTTCAAGAGGTTTTTGATACTGTAAAGGCCCTGATTTGCTTTAAATTATTTAATATAATTATGAAACAACGATCTAATTGACGTTTTCAGTTGATTATCTAAGCATGAGCTTTATTAATGATAATATTATACCCATAAGCCTGTGGAGTACAAAAGTTCGATTGTGTATACCCATGACAATAAAATCACATATCGTTGTCGTTAATAACTTTTTGGAATCAAATTTCCCTCTGCTTATTACGTTAAAAATATAATCTATAGTTTAAAGCCATTACGTCGAAACGGATGCATTTATATGATTAGTACCTATATTATAAGTTAGATTATATTGTGTTGTTTCGTTGAAAATAAAATTATGATTCTTATTGAAAAATCCCTAAAGGTTATTATTATTTCAAACATTATATTACCCCCCCCTTGAGCACTTACCTGGCGTTTACGCCAGCTTTCCATTGTTTTCCTATTGTCTTATTTTTATGGGTACTCGACACATTAATATCCTTTTTATTCTTAACTGGTAATTTATTTATACCAACTATATACATACATATAAACTAGAATATGTAAAAAAACTACGAAATAAAAAATTAAAACTATTTTAAAAAATCAAAACCGAAGGCCGCCGGTATTTTACGGCGTTGTATTGCAATGCTGATTCTCAAGATAAAACCAGCCCTCTGGTCATCAGAGATCTCGACCAAACGACCCACGAGTTCCCTATAGAGGCTGCGAGAATTCAGTCCCCACGGCCACAGTTTCGACTCCAAACGGCACAAATATGCAACCAGTGCCGAAGGCCTTTTTATTTATGTATATATTGTATATGGTTATTTCTTTGAAAACAATCTGACCTGATGTTAATTGACTATGTTTTCCATGATGGTAAACAAGCTAAGCGCGTGAAGGTACTTTGGCTCGCAAACGGTACCTCTGGAATATACCGTTAGATGCTTAGCGACATATCTTCAAACTTGATGTTGATACCTAGCCCGATTGGGATAAAAAAGCCCCATCGCCATGCTATGATTCATTCTTCACCGAAAGCTTATTGTGGAATAGGATTGATGGATACGAATCTTTCATTAATATTTCAGATTCATATTTTTGTAGTTTCACGCATTTTTCATGACACACCGCCAATGATCGACCTACTAAGCGCTCAATGCTTATAGTACTTAGCCATCATAGCACTTAAATCTATTCATGTGATGAATACACATTTTTGAGATTTTCTCAGATGGGTTAAGGTTATCTATAAAACAACAACACTGCATACTTTCACTCTCAAAAAAGCAGTTTATACATTGATTTTTATGGGTTGAATGAACTTGTATCTAGTATTTAGTGTATAACCTACATCACTCTATTGACCTAGTAGACGGCGTTTACGAATCTAGTTTGTTTAGTTTTCTATGTTGATAACTTTCTAGTAAGATATGCTAGTTATTTGTCAAAACCTAAGCAGCCAATTACAAATTATATTTTATCTCTTGCTTTGGTTTGATTAGAAATTTAACTATGGCATAGATAAATAATTAATATGAATAATTTTGATTGCCAGCTAGTTACTCTTTTCATCTGAGTGCCTTAAGCATTCGCCACAAAGTCAGGTGAAGGTGTGAAGGCCATTTAGATTAACAAAACGTGTAGTTACTTCAAAACGTAGAACAGCTTTTGACTATGTTACAATGGTTAGGAGCTATGGTTCTTCCTACACTTAACTATTGCAACCTAATTTTTTTTTTTACTAATTTTTACCTCGTGCGTATATATAAATTGTTTCAAATCAAAGGTAGCAAAGTTCAGAGGTGGTAAGGAAAGGCGTAGGAATACGAAAATATCTGGATTTGTAAACGATCTACAATGAAAGGCGGCTAAGATAAACCATTAGTAAAACACTGTTTTCTGTGGATAAGATTAAATGGTGTAGGTACAGAGCGCTTTGCCCACAATGATGTTAAGCGACAATGTGGTCCAGGATAGTAAACACACTAAGCTTAAACTATAAGTCGCTTTATTTTACAATTTTTAATTTTACTAAATTCACTAATAAACAAGTGGTTGGCGAATAAGATATAGAATATTGAAGTAGTTGTGGAATGTCACTAACAATTGCTTGACTTTAGTGTGTGTACATTCTTGTTTCGGCCTCATAATAATTGCTGAAGGAGAACAGTCAAAATAATAAGAGCTTTAGGACAGTTAAAAAATCTATCCAACTGGAGTGTGTTCAACATTATTCCCAAACATTTGTAGAAAGAAGTTTTATTGAAAAGTGGGGTCGTCTTTTTTAAACATTTTTACTGAGTAGTGAATAAATAACGTATAGGTAATGTTAGTAATAGGTAATAATGTATGTATTTAATTTTAGTAACATTTATTTTCGCGGATGTTTGATAAACAAATGTATTTTTCACATTACTTTCCGTCAAAGAAACATCCACTAAAATTCAAATAGAATTTGATATACATATTTGACAAGACATTGTACGTATTTTGCATTATATTGTATCTCTTAATTATCCAATAAATAAATATTTTGATAAAAGCAAGTATTTATATTTTTTGATAAAGATCGTCTGCTCATAGATGACTATAGATTGCGTTGCCTTGCTTATTGGTGTGTTGCTTGTGTTTATCTCTTGTACGAATATAGTATGACACATACTAATACAAAGATGGGATATTGCGGAGTAAACTCTGTTATCACTTCGTCTCGTTGACCCGTGGTCACTATCTGACGCTACGTAATTCGCAAGGTTTGTTCATATAGAACGATTTAAAAGAAAATAAGATTAATTTATTTCCATTTTTTCAACTTTTCTATAACTTACTTTGTGGGTATTTTGAAAAGTATGTACGGGAAGAAACTATAGCTTGGTTTTTGTGTATGTTTGTTTTAATTTGGCTTTTAGTGAAGGAAAGTACTTTGATCAAATTATATGTTTTGTAACGATTGACTACCTCGTCATTTATTTGCCATTTAGTTAAGAATTCGTTTACCTTTAGTATTAAACGTGTCTTCACTTGACTCGTATCATTAATTAACATCAGAATGAGATTAAGATTAATCGTTAGCTTTTAACTCGCAGGTCAATAAAAGTTCAGTTAATCACGCAAGTAATGGTATCCCAATATGTCGGCTAAACACCGCGACAAGGAAAAATGTATTGACGGTTCCGTATGACGAGAAGTTTTGTCCTCAATCCTAATTATATGTTAACCCACTAAATAGTAATTTTTCGAGAACATAGCACATCTCGTTTCCTATATAGATTTTCCTTCAATATTCGTTGATAAAGTTATTAACTAAATTCAGCAAATGAATTAGTAAAATGTACGATAAGTGTAAATTCAGTTAATTTGGTATTTATTTATTGTAATAAAATGTTTCTTCTGTCGAATATCAAAAGTGCATTACCTTGTGTGCGATTGTTTAATAACACTTTGGTTAAATCTACTCATCCATCCATCCATCTATCCGTCCGTCCGTCCATCCATCCATCCATCTATCCGTCCATTCAACCGAAAGACGTCTACTTATGGACATACATAGGTCTCCCCCAAAGATCTCCACGATCACCGGTTTTGCGCCACGCGCATCCAGAGGCAAAATAAAAAATATTCACTGCAAAAATATAATCCTTAGGTTCTTCAAAATTTATCAAACTTTTTTTTGCCTTTCTTTTATTTTATTTTTTTACACGATATAGGCTCAGTGCTTTGACCATGTTCTCATCTGATGTTAAGTGATGATGTGGTTCAGGATGGTAAACACAGTAAGTTTAGATACTGGTTCTCAAGTGATGCTGCCGGAACACACCTGTATTTGGCGACAGGTTTCCGAACTTGAGTGTGGTAGGTACCCAGGCGCTACCACCATGCTATTGTTACCTCACGATGTTTTCCTTCACTGAAAGCTCAGGCTGATTTTAGAGTTGGATAGGTGGGATTGAACTCTCGGGGATCTCCCTACTCTTTTCCCATTTTCATTTGGGGTAGGCGCAACATGCAACATCTTCCTCTTCCATTCCTCTCATAACGGAAAACATGAAATGATAGTAATTTAAACTCTTCAAATTAGCTAATCGATAATGTTTAAAACATAAATAAAGGTCAATAAATAATATTCAAATTATTTTCGACAAGATAATTTATAAGTGACTGTGGAATCTATATGTAATCTATTACGTACGTGCGAAAAAAGAAAAATTACAAGTAATCTAAACGATTTCTCAGAGTAACTTTCAAGTTTTCGCACTCTCGACCCTTCAACTCTTTACCTTGCTCTCAGAACTTTTACTATCACTATCATAATAATAGTAAAGTGTATAACGTATCTTATGCTCTCTCCTAAGGTTCCTGATAGTCTTATATTTCAAGTTCGTTAAAAACTATTTTTCTGCAATCAATTAAATTGCACATCGATGTGCACAGTTTCTCTGGGATGATATATCGGTATACATATAGTAATTCGTGTCGTGTTAACCGTTACAGTGTGCCCGTTTCGAGAGGCGGACTGGTTCGCGGATTGCCGGTAAAAGCGACGCGAGAGTACGCCGCGCGCAGTCACTGTCCAGGAGATCTCTTAACCGCACGCATCATGCTAATAATATTCGCGTCGTTGTTCGCGACAGCGTTCGCCGCACCCGTATTCTACGACCTACGGCAAGACGGGGAGGAAAACATTCAAACCGATATCAAAAACGTCGTTGTACTCATCGCAGTACCGCAAAAGTTGCAGATACCTACCGATATATTGGATTACTTGAGGACGAACAAACAGAGCAACCAGCCCGAGTTACAGGACAGAGCCGATGTACAGGTTATGGAGGCGTTTGTAGAGCCTAATACTCCATATAGAGTTGAGATCGGTACGAATAATCGTTCTGAAGGTGACGGCCGTGCGTCGGAGGTTGTCATCCCAATCCAAAGAAACGTTGATCCTGAAGCTCAGGTCGACCAGGATGAACTGAAATTACTTGGTGCGACTGAGCAGTGTGGTCCTGAAGGCGAACGGGATCCCGTCACCCTAGTGTGTAGACTACGGTCGCAACCGGCCCCTAATTCGGAAGACAGTTCCGCCGAGAAAAATGTCAAAACCGAATCCCAACCGACCCCTGAAGTTATTCCTTCGTAGTTAATGCCACTAATGTTTTGTACTTAATAACTAAGTTTAAATTATTTATAAACTATTGCCATTATAGTAATTTATTGTAAAGTTGTATTAAAATTAAAATTTGTAATTCTCTTGTGTTTTGTTTTAGATTAACATGTTAATGCTTTTGTTAATTATTATCAAACATCTACTTATATATAAATGTATGTGTGTACATTTGTTTATGCAATGCGGTTCATTAAGACATTCTATTGAATTTATTTAATAATAATTTAACTATCACATCATTTATAAGCCTTCGTATCCTATAAACTAATTTAAGTTTGGAAACTTTAGTAGATTTAAAAAAAATCTTATACGCATGCCACCTAATTTTATTTAGGAGATTTAATAAGTTTTTATTATTATCATTTAATTTTCAAAAAATCTGTGTCTGTTTGTAATATCTAAACATATTTTTTTTACTAAATACATATGAATGTATACACGATACCTATACCAAAAAGAAAATTATTAAAATGTTTGTCTGTCTCTTTGTTCCGGTTAATCTCCGTAACGGCTAGACAAATTTTGACGGAACTTTTTTTGGTAGATAGATGATGTTACGCCGCGAAACTTCTTTTAGTTTTCGAAAATAATTAGGATTACGCACAAAAATATTAAAACTCATAAAAATTGGATAAAATCCTATTCAATGCACAGTTTTACGGGCAAGTGCTTGAATTTATGAGTACTATTTTTACTTTATCTTATAAAAAAAAAATTGTGTATTATAATTTGAGTTCCATATAAAAAAAATAAAACTCAGTGAAGAATATATGATACGCGGGCACAAGCTAGTAATATATTAATTACATATAAAAAATTGCTATAAGATTTTAATACATATTTTTATTTAATTTGTTATCATTATAAAAACAGTTTATTTACTAAGCTCTTTGACCACAATTTCACCTGATGTTAAGTAGTAATATGGTCTAGGACTTACTAAGTCTAGAGGTACTGGTTCTCAAGTGATGCTTCCGGAACACAACTATTTTCAAACTCGAAAGTGGTAGCTTTGGTTTCTTGCGATGTTTTCCTTGACCGAAAGTTAAATCTATACCAGTATAGACATCGGACATAGACGGATATAGACCATAGCACATCGGCGCGGAATCCGACCGCACTACCAACTGCGCCCATAATCACTTCGACGTGTCGCGTTCGGGGATCAGCCATTGTAGAATTCAGCAGTTATCGAGATGGTAGAACAATTAAACCAGCGTCCGCGGCGTACTCCCAGGAGAAGTGCCGCCAGCTACACGCAGAGAGGTGTGTGAAGCATGGCCGTCTACGGAGCACCAGTGTAGGTGGATGCCCTTAGCGCTCGTAATATCCGTGTGATGCGTTCTACACAGCGCGATACGCGGTTACCGCATGGTGTTCGCGACGGCGGCATTTGTGCTCACAGGATCCCTGCCGTGGGAACTTGAAGCGGAAGTACTCGCCGCCGTGTACTGGTAAGGGGCGGTGAGGAGGGCTGGAGGTGGGCTCCGCTTCAACCATTGGGAGGTTCTTGCCAAAAGAAGGAAGGCAAGGGATGAGGCGTACATGCGATGGAAGGAAGACCTGGCGGACGTGTGCTACGGTCGTTATACCGTAGAGGCCGTCCGTCCAGTCCTCGAGAACTGAAGGACAAAGGAGTTTGGCTCCCTGACGTTCCGACTTATGCAGATACTATTCGGGCCAGGATGCTTCGGATGGTATCTGTACAAGGTCGCCAGGAGGGAGCTGTCCCCCGCTTGCCACCACTGTGGTGTAGCGGAGGACACCGCGCGCAACACACCGTTGCGGAGTATTCTGCGTGGGCCCAGTTGTGCCGTGTGGTGGCAGTGGTAATGGGTCCAGACCTTTCGTTACCGAGTGTGGTGAGAGCCATCCTCGGAAGTGAGAGGGTTTGGGACGCTGTGGCCTCCTTCTCCGAGAAGGTCATGCTACGGAAAGAAGGCGCGGAGAGAAATCGGGAGGAGGATCCCCTCGTGCATCTTCTTCCCCGTAGGAGGGTAGGGTGCTGGAGGGTGAGGTACACCCGTGCTCTCCAGCCTCCTTGAGCCGACTTCTTTTCCTTCTTTTTTCCTCCTTGCTCCCTCACCTCGTAGTTTCTTGTCGACAGACAAGGACGAGAGGAGGAGAGGGACCGAATATTTCCTGGTCGGTGGGCGGTAAACGGGGCAGCTTTTCCCAAGCCTGGACGGAAGATAAAAGCTGTGGCAATAACAGGTCGGGCCTGCCACTGGGGCGATGCGGAGCATGCAGGAATGATCCCGTATTGCCCCAGGAAGGCAGCGTTTTTGTGTGGTTTTAGTGGGTAATTCCGGCACTCCACTCCGGGCGAGTCCCACATACCCCCCCTGCCAACTTAACCGGAGAATTTACTCCCCGCTTAAGTTGGTAGGGGGATGCGTAAATGCACTTGTCCACGGAAAAAAGGGCAATTAAACCAGACTGAAAGGCGATCACCGTATACTTGTGAATAACCCGTCATAGTGACACGTTAATGGTTGCAACACACAGTGGGTGGGTTTCTAAAGAAGTCATCGCATCGACGCGAGCTGTCCGCAACCTCTTATATAGTTAAATCACGCTTGTGTCCCCACCCGCTCACTGTATTTCGAAACCATAAAGTGTATCATGTTCCGAGATCAGTAAAAATGTATATCTAAAGCATATATATCTTCAATCTGTCTACATATATAGAAAAGGAAAATGGGGTTCCTTTGAGGTACCATCACCTCAAAACTACTTAACATATCGGGATGGGACTACTACCATTCGATGCGGAATTTTTCGTAGATGTTTATAGTTTTTTGGATTCCATCGACCCTCTCACTTTTCTTTCAATTTACTCTTATGTACATTATTTCCGCTAAGAAAAACATGTCTCCCAGTTTTCTTCATTCATGTGTTTTTTTAGGTTAGATATAAATGATTTAAAAACTATATTACGCAGTAAAGTAATATATATAAAACAAGGGCGGAACCACGGGCACACAGCTACTATTAATATATATATTTTTTTTTTTTGTTTGGGCAAAGCCTTTAACCCACGGGACCTGGTTTAGACGGGATTTTTTATTATGTTTCTTATAATTTTGAAAAGAACATACGTACGTAGGTACATTTATTATCACTATGCAATGGGAATTTTATGAAATAAAAAAAATTATGGTACATAAGTAGGTGGTCTTTAATTTAAAAAATCGGGAATAATATATTTTTTTCATATTAGTATATCAAATCTCTTTTCTTACCCATAAACGTAACCCGGGCAATGTTGGGTATGACAGCTAGTTTATACTTCTGTAGATTTTTTTTCTTACATCAAGTAATATACATAAAAGACAGACAATATTGTGAGAGTAATAATAAATAAATAAAATATACAAGAAAATTACCACCAGCATATTATAATATTTCATGTTACTATATCTAAAATAATTAATAAACAAAAATATGGCACATTAATTAAGAATGAAATCGTTAGATACAAGAGAATCCGCGAGAGAAAGTTATTGCAATCGAGACTAGAAATTATATTTTAAAACTCTACATTCTCTCACATCACCCATTTGTCGAACTATTGTTTGAGATACAAAATGTTGTTGATAAATTTCTTTTGCCTATTTGACGTTTTCATGGCCCAGTGGAATTAATTTCATTGTAAAGCCTACTCTAGAATCACACATATAACGAACTTTTTTGAGATAAACACGTTTATTACTTTTGTGTTGTGTGTACAGAATTATATACGTACTATATTAACTGATTTATTATAATTTCTCCTAATTTTTACATGAGGTTGTTGCTCAAGAAGTAAATTACTAATTGGTTACATACATAATCAACGCAGTGATTTTAATTTTAGTTTAAAAAGTTTTAGAAAAAAATTTAGTACATTATGTGCCGTCCGCTGGTAATAATATAATAGTAAAGTACCTGGGTGACCAAGCTTAACTCTGTGTTTTCATGTTTTTAATACGCTTCAATGATCTGTTTAGTCACATTCAAATTAAAAATATTTCATTCAATTTAGGTCTGTAAGAACGTTACCATCGGTTCGGAAAACAACAAAGTCGTCCAGAAGAGCTGACAGAAACTCTTATCTAGCTTTTACACGTTACACATGAATAAAAATCATCATATCCTAATTTTTTTGAAGGGTGAATGATTTATTTGAATATTTGATGAGCAATAACATAGCAACCGCTTTGTAGTTCAGATCATAGTAAATCGAATTTTTACTCGGATATTTAGTCAAATAGGTACTCCTGAATCAATTTTTAATGAGTTTCAGAAGAGTTTTTGAAATGTATTATCAGGTCAGGTGGGCTAAGAGGTGGGTGGGGAATTATTCCCCCCCATCTCCATTGGGCCATTGCGACGCGGTGCTTGCGAAAGCCACCCCGTGTCGCCCCCATCCCAAATGCGGCGGACGGCCCCGGGGGGTTTTAGTGGGTATTTCCGGGCGCTTCACGCCTGGGCGAGTCCCACACTGGCACGGAGACGTCCCCTCCGTGCCCCCTTACCTATTGCATTGGGGGACTTCGGTCTCACTAATGCAATAGGTAAGGGTAGTGCGTAAATGCATAAAAGGTCAGCCTAGGTCTCAATTGAATCGAAGGCTTTTTCGTAGGCCACAAACGCTAAACGAAGGAATTAGGTTACACTTCTTGGCTAGCTACCACACTCAAATTGTCACCAATCATTTTTGGGTGTATTTTTGTATACATAATCATTCAGCCTTAGGTGAGATTGTGTTCAAACGCTTAATCTATATATACTGTATAAATAATTTTTAAATAAGACATAATCTACCCGATCATTTAATGTAAAAATTAGAGTCATCTATTGCTGAGTAGCTAACACGGATGTACTCATGCAGTCACTTTACAAAAAAAGTCATTAACGATGTAGCACAATGCAATTGGAGTCAATTATTTCAAATGAAAAAGTAAATTTGCTTATGTTTTAAGCAAATTTAAACAATAACAAAAATAAAGTTCAGAAAACAAAATAAAATTGAGAAAATAAAATACATAGTACATTAATATAAGATAACGAAAACTAAAAAAAAAAAAAATGAAAAAAATTCATTAAAAAAGGAAACTTAAAAAATGAATTAAACAGGAGAATAAATGAAATTATAAAAAAGGGAACAAAATAATAAATTCAATTTAAAAAATATAAAGACAATTTGAAAAAGAATAATATATATAATTTAAAAAAAAATCCAAAAAAATAATTTAGCAAAATGAATATTGAAAAAAACACAACTCTGGAACGAATAAATAAAAGGATCGAAGTAAAAATTTTGTCTCGATTCAAGCAAAAATATCTTTCCTTGTTAAGAAAATCCTTAGCACTTTCTGTAAAGTATTTATGCATTACGCCTGTATACTCATTATATTTATTCTCGAGATCAACTAAATTGCAGCTATTTAATAATCATTGTATACTAATTAAATACTTGTAATATAAAATACATCTGTAAGATGTAAAGTTTTGCCTTCGTTGCAATGTTATTGAGAATGGTTCCACCATTGACAATAATCGCCATCATAACATAACATAACGTAAGCTCACGCCTGTTATCCCGGAAGGGTTAGGCAGAGGTGAAATAGCGAACTACACCCTCCACTCACATTTCGCCAAGCTTAGTTCCGTCCCAGATGTGACAGGGTGCGAGCCTGTCGCCATGTCGGGCACAAGTTTCAGACTCCGGGATGATACTGAATAGAAAAACCCAATACCACTTGACCCGAACCGATCGTGATCATAACGACAATTAATCTTAATTATTCTTTATATAAATAAGCAAAAATAAATCAGTTCAAGATATTTTTCAAGGCATGTTTATCACTGGATTTCCTTTATTTTGTTTTGTAGTTATTATTAGTTATTAGTTCTTTTTCTTCAAATTTTCAACAATGATTATGGTCGAATACCGATGATTGATTGTCATATATATTGTCGTATAATTCTCCCTCCAAATCATTTTCTTAAATTTTTATCAGATCCAGGCACTCACTTTTACAAAAAATATTCAAATTTACTCGAATTTTCCTTTACTTTACTTTTCTCAAACAACAAAGCAAATAAACGAATACATTTTTTGAGTTTCAAATGAATATCGGTAAATACAAATCAGATGAAAGCTGAAATACCTATATTTTTGCCTTCATTGCAAATTTAATACATACGAATAAACTAGACAATTTGTTTTACAAAAATAAATATAAATACTTGTCTATCGTCAGACAAATACATTTCAAGCTCTTATTGACTTGAAGAAGACGGCTAGCATACACAAGCATCATGTTGGTACAAATAAGAATAGGCTTTTTGTGTGGAAAACATTATAGTAAAATCATAAAACATCTTTGTTAGAACGATCATAGTACCTACTCCTTTAGCTATCTAAATCAATAAAGGCACGCATTGCCAACAGCTGCGTATCAAAAATATGGGGCTCGCGACCTATAGAAGCCTCAACGCGTATAAGCAAAAAGCTATCACCCTCAAGTTTGAAAACTAGTCGCCAAATCCAATAGGTGTGTTCCGGCAGCATCACTTGAGAACCAATACCTCTAGGCTTCGTGTGTTTACTATACTGGACTACATTTTCACTTAACATGAGGTGGTACTGTGTGTGTCAAAGCACTGACCCTATATCCTATTTTTAAAAAAAATGTTATTCAGAATCTTTCACCTTCACTTGGGCTTCGCCATAGTCTGTTAAATCCCCACAAACTTTGATACAGGACCTGTCTGATATAAACTAGACCAATGTTAAGCAACCAAATCTTCCTAGTTTTGTTAACAACTTCAGTCGTAGGTAAATCGCGAATCTACAAGATGTATTTTCTGATTTTAAAAAATCTGATTTTTTTAACTTCGGTTGTCTTGGCGTAGGCTAGCTTCGAAAGCGCACCCGCTACTTCAGGATGTTTTAGACCCTGACTTGCTGATATTTATTCCACTGTTAAGATATAAATAAGATATAAGATATAAATACAATAATTATGGCAATTCAATTGAAAGCAAATCGAACTTTCAAGGAATTTCCCTAAATTATTGTTGATTTTTTAATAAAAACAACCAAGTTTAATTAAATATTGCCATATTTATTATCATCTTAGTCAGAAATTATTTTACAGAAGCATTGAATGAAGATACAATATATATGATTTTCATTAATCGAGTTTTTAAACTTAAATTGAATGTACTAAGATTCATGAATTCGATTCTCGTACATTTACACAAAAATAATGTTGTTTTTACACCAAAGCCTGTAGTTACGTTGCTACGTCAATGTTGTCTTGAGCTAAGCTAAAGTTATGATAAGGCTGAGAATACATTATACATTTCAATCTTAAACGAACCTATGAGATCGTACATACGATATGATAATAAAATGGCGTTTATCTTGCCTTGCACCTGTGTAATTTGTGCTGTTACAGAATTGTCAGTCTATAAAGAGAATTTGTAATATTACATAAATAATTATAATTCTAAATTAAACTGCTTACAAAATCCTACCAATTATTAAATTACAGTATATTTATTATTTATCGTATACTTATATTTATTTGTACATCAATATTTTTTTTATGAACACTTCATTATTTCATATAATAGAATCACGTATTTATAATTTAAATAAGACATAATTATTCTTGCTTCAGTAGAAGATACATATGCTATATTATGCGTTCGAGGACTGTTGGATGTCGCTAATCACGCTTCCTTTGCTTTCTGGCCAGAGCAGATCGTATATCCCGGTATTGGATAAATAATGATAAACGCGAGGTTTTTGAAGTCGGCATGGAAGTTTTTATCGCCGCTTTGTTGTTCGTCGTGAAATGCCGGTGCGGCGATCACCGATGCAAGTAAACAGGCGAACACAAGAAACATGTTGCGTGTGTATTGTTCGTTTCTCGGAGACTGTGTGTTGATCGGCATCGCGTCTTTTTTTTATCTGTATCACCGATTGAGCACGCTAACGGTTCCTGCCAGATCGGTGGATTCGTTTTCATCATACGGAGCCTGTTTGTATTGAAATTACATTCAGATATCATTTGATAGGTGCGTATTTTTATAACCAAAGCGGATTCACATTATTTGTGTCTCTTAAAATTTTAAATATTTATTATGCTTAATTAGAACATAATGCTTAATTGGTTTGGTCACGTGGACAGGCTTGATTAAAGAAGATTGAACGAATATTGGTAGAACGAAACAGATATACAAGGCGAGGTTGACTGGGCAAATCGGTAATGGTCGATCTAGGCCACAATTTCTCAACCTTATTTTGCTCATCGCCCAGTTTGAGGATATGTTTATGGTGTACAAATTTTTTTTTTTGCCTTTTTTTGGACTATATTTTTAATACCCCCAGGCACCCTCTGCGCTATAATAATGCCCTCTGATTTTCTCTGGGTCTTCTATTTCCAGAAGGGGGCGTTACGCCCACGTTAAGAATCTAGGATCTAGGCGAATGTATGTCGACTAGATCGAAGAAGTTCCGATATATAAATATTTTTTTCACTTGTAGAGTAACTACTGTTTTAAAAATGCTCGATACAGTCGTACAATTATATGTATATAGCCAGCCGTATTGTGACACATGATACTAAAGCGTGACGTACGCAAGTTTAATTCAATGCAACCACAGAATTAAAAAAACTTATAGACTATTAACTATATACTTGGTTGCAGCGTCTGTCTCTCTGAACGCGATAACCTCAAAAACTACCGAAAGAATTTTCATGCGGCGTTGCACAGAGTGATTCATGGGAAAGTTCAGGTATATAATTTATTTGTTAATGTTGGCTTATATTCTCTTCTATTTATAGTTAAATAATATAAGTAATATAGTTTAAGGATTAGTTCTAGTCAGTTAGTTAGTTCTAGCTAGTTTGAATAAATTGCTCTTTTTGGCTTCACATATTTAAAAAATTTTCCTTACCATGCACTAATTTAACACACACAATCTGTTCAGTTTTTAAATACATTTTATTATTTATCTATGAGCGTCAACACTTAAGAGGATATGCTAGCGGCGTTTATTCCATACCAACTAGTCCCCTGTTTCCTTCCTGGATAATAGCATTATGATAAATATTTTTATACCAAATATTAAATATCGATCACCGCCATGCCTAAACGTTTTGATTTTGTCCATAAATTATTTATTGTAGAAACCATGAGCATTTTAATGAAAAAAGGCATAGACTTTCTTATTCTATAACTGAAAGAAAAATCGGTCAAATCTATTGCCGACCTCATGTCCTCTTAATCGCTATCACATACATGACATACTATAGCATGTTGACGACTAATATTAGTAACGCGAATCTATAAGTTTTCCCTTACTGAAAATCGTTGAACGTCGCTCAAGAAGTTTCCACTTCAAAAATACTTGTAAATCTTTTTCATTTATGTAACATGAAATAAATTTAAAAAAACTTCTTAGAATAAAAAAAAAAATATTTATAACAAAAAACCATTATAACAAAGACTCTTTAAATTATATATTCTTTGCATATTATGCATAATGTAATAAGGTTTTCATAATGTACACCTGAGTTAACAACATTCACAATTTTGTAGCTAAAAATATAGAAGTTTATAAGCAGTAGTCACCAGTGTCTTAGTAACAACGTAGTATTCAGTTAACAATTCACTGTGGTTTTATATAATTTTAATATAATTTATCTATAAAATATTGTCTAATAAGTTTTTTTTTTTTTTTTTATTGATATCTATAAAATAAGGGTGAATATAATTTATTCTACTATTACATAAGTACATTTTACTGTTTGTAAATCTATGTTTTGTAATGGTTTTAATAATAAGTTGACAGCAACATTAAAACTGCAGCAAACTCGATTAGTCTTCGAAGCGTCTCTTTTGAAGGAGCAGATTTTCTTTTAAATTCACTCTGTTCACACAGCTAATCTGAAGTCATAGCTATTGGGTAAAGATGTTCCGAACTTATTAAATTTCATTTGACACTAGCTGTGCGCCTGCCTTTATTATATTTTTCACTGCGTAATATCCTTTTTAATTTTTTTATACGGAACTCTAATTTTTTTTGCTACCTTCAATTAACACGATTCAAGGCACGGCCTTTCTGGCAAGTGTTTGAATTCATGATAAATTATTTTCTTTAATGTAGGTATAAAAAAAAATTAAGAAATTAATTAGGGATCCGTATAAAAAATTATAACGCAGTGAAGAACATAAGAAAAGAGTGCGCAGCCGCGGGCACGCAGCTAGTTAAAAATATATGTAGACCAATGTTGGTATTTACGTAATACATTCAGTACGTCATTCAGTACATTCATAATTTACGTAATACATTCAGTTAAAAATAGATACCCCAAATACTAGATAATTTAGACCTTTTTTTTTTTTTGACAGGGGGAAATGCATTTACGCACTACCCTTACCTATTGCATTAGTGAGACCGAAGTCCCCCAATGCAATGGGTAAGGGGGCACGGAGTGACGAGCTCCGTGCCAGTGTGGGACTCGCCCGGGCGTGAACGCCCGGAAATACCCACTAAAACCCCCCGGGGCCGTCCGCTGCATTTGGGATGGGGGCGACACGGGGTGGCTTTCGCAGGCACCGCGTCGCCCCCTGCAGATAATTTAGACCTAACTTTATATTTCAAAAGATAGATATTGAATAATTTTTTCTCGTTGTTGTAGAATATTCAAAGATTAACCACCTATCATGAGTGAAGTCAAATTTCCCTTCGAAATAAAGAATTTTAAAAACGAAAAAGGATTCCCACTATTTCGCCAAATTCGGTAAGACAAATAATTATACATTTGAATCCAAGCGTTACTTGTTATTTATTATGTTTGTTGAGAAAAAAAGGTGTCAAATATTATTTTTTTATAAAAAAATACTGATATCATCACTCTTTTGAACAAATTTGTTTTTTATCGTTTGTGATGTGTTGTTTTTTTACCATTTCAATATCAAATCTTGATGATGTGGTCCAGGATGCGAAATACACTACGCCTAGAACAACCTTTAAACTTGAAGGTGGTAGCTACCCAGATGGGCATTATTAGAAAATACCCTAACACCATGCTATGGCACCCTGATGATATTTTCCTTCACTAAAAAGTTCAGGCTCATTATTAAGTTAAACAGTGAGACCGAATCTGCGTCCTTCGATGCGGAATCCGCTTTCAATACCAACAGTGCCACCATCGCTTCAAAATTGTATTAAAAGTATTGTTGCATTTTTAAATTTGAGGATTTAATATTGGATCTCTAGTTAAATATTATAAACTATCTGTCCGCTCATTTATTGTTTTTTTTTTAATAATGTGTAAAATTTGGTATGTTATAAAATTCTAGAAAATATAGATATTACAATTATTAGACATTACGCATATTTCCATATTTTATAATATTATTTCGGAGATTACATGGATCTATAGTTATTCCTTGTGCTTTTTGGTTGATCTAATATAATTAGATTAGGCATGGATAAGATGTTTTTTTCTTTATAGACTATCTGTAAAATGTATTATTAAAATAAAAGTTATTAATTAAGATGAAAAGGAAAAATGGCCTAAGTTATGCGAAGTAACTTCAGCTATCTGCTAGAAAAAGTCCCATCAAAATCAGTCCAACCTTTCCGGAGATTGCCCGTAACAAACAGACAAAAATTATGTTTTTGGTATAGGTATCGTATATATCGGTAATACGTATTTAATAAAAAAAGTAGTTATTTTAGTATTACAACAGACACATACTTATTCGTATCGATAATATTATAATGATTTCCTGCTAGTATTTTATTTTGAATTTGTCTTAACGATTATCGTATCTCATTTACCAGATTTTTTATACTTATACTTTCATATGAATTTTTTATAATATTAATCTCACTTAGTCCTGAAAACGTATGATATTTAAATTTCTCTAGATAAAGTGATAATTAGTGCCTGAAATAGAATATTATGACGTGTTAGTGATCGTTATAATGTATTATTATGTCCCAGCAAAATATAAAGAAAGAAATAATGAGCTACAAATGATTCAGTGAACAAATGAAGTAAAATTATTTACAGATGAACAGAATAATGTGATAAGAGTAGGCCCGAAAAATTATTTACTACTTGCCAACTACAAGGAAGAAGCTTCTTATATTTACAATTTGAAAATGAGACCGACAGATGTAATTGTTGCGAGCTTACCGAGATCAGGTAAATTTCATATTGGTAATTCCTTTTTTTACTCATATCCTTCTGATCATATACAAACCACAGAGTTCGACAAAACGCTGTTTGTTTTTGTAATGAAATTGTTTCATTACATTGCATTATGGTCTATAGAATTTTATGGTGAAATATAAATTAATGACATGTCCGCAAATGTGTAAACCACAATGTTAATCTCAGGTACATCGTGGACCCAAGAGTTAGTGTGGCTGGTTGCGAACGATTTGAACTATGAAGAGGCTTTAAGATTACCCCTCTTTCGTAGATATTTATTTTTAGGGTAAGTTTATTTTAAAACTTTACATTTAAACTTAGCAAAAAAGTTGATTCTTGATAGGTGTTTATAATAACATACTAGCTGTGTGCCCGCGGCTGCGCCCGCGTTTCATGTATTGTTCACTGCATTTTTTTTTTTACGGATTCCTAATTTTTTTTGGTACCTACTAATATAAATTAAAAAAATGGAATTCAAGCAGTTACCCGTAAAACGGTGCATTCAATCAGAATTTATTCATTTTTATGAGTTTTAATTTTTTTACGTGGAATCCTAATTATTTTAGAAAATTAAAAATACCCTAAGTTACCCGGAGTAACTTCAGCTATCTACCAAAAAAAGTCTCGTGAAAATCCGTCCAAGCATTCCGGGGATTACCCGAAACAAACAGATGGACAGAGAGACAAACATTTTAAAAATTGTATTTTTAGTATATATTCATATCTATTTTATAATATTTTGACATTACGTACAGACACTTCAATTTTATTTAATAGTACAGATTTGTTAGTTTCATGTTTATAGTTTTTTTAAACAAATTACTTAAGAATAAATCTAAACGCTACTACAATTAAAAACTATAGACCATGTAGAGTAAAAAGAAAACAAAACTTTTTTTTACACGGAATAGGCTCAGTGCTTTGACCACAATCTCACCTGATATTAAGTGACGATGTGGTCTAGGATGATAAACACACTAAGCCTAGAGGAATTGGTTCTCAAGTGATGCTGCCGGTACACACCATTTGGTATTTGGCGAAAGGTTTTCAAACTTGAGTGTGTTAGCTACGCAGGCGGGGGCATAATTAGAAAATGCCCTACCACCTTTCATGGTTTCCTCACTTTGTTTTCCTTCTCCAAAAGTTCAGGCCGATTTTAGAGTCGGATAGGTGGGGATCGAACCCGCGTCGATTGACGCGGAATCCGGCCGCACTACCCGCTGCGCCATAATCGCTTCATTAAAAAGACTAAAAAACTAAATAGGTAAATCAATATTTTGTTTCAATATATATTTTCAAATGCGCAAAACTGAACTATATTAACGATAAATACTTGTATGTATGTATATAATTGGAAAACTATCAAAGACTAACAACAGAAACTTATAGTCTCATTAGAATCAAAACCGAAATCACCGGGATAAGAGGACTAATGTGCCAATATAACCCTCTCGAATTATATTCCGATACATATGATTCATTAATTCAAGCTTAAGTCGTCATAGCTGGATATAGACCATAATTGGCACGCTTGACAGTCGGGTTGGCGATCGCAGTAGGTGTTTGTGGCAGGATGCTACTGCGAATCCTCTGGTTTATCCCTTAATCGCCTTTTACGACAATAAGATATGAGGTGGTACTATTCTTAGCCGGAACCACACGGCAGGTTTTATGTATTTCATATATAGTGAAAGGTTTTATGGTATTGCTAATTTATCTACACTATTATTATAAAGAGGAAAGAATTATATTTTTGTATGTAACGAATAAACTTAAATACTACTGGACCGATTTGAATGAAATTTGGTATGGAGATAGAAACTACGCGGGTAAAATCGCAGAGATCAGCTAGTGTTTTATATTTGTACTCTTTTCAGAAAAACAATATTATCTCATTTCTTAGAAAAATCAAATGGATCAAATATTCCGCTAGATGATGCTGGTGACCCTCGTTTCTTGAGAACACACTTGCCTTTCTCCTTACTGCCGCCATCTTTGATCGATACCAGCAAAGTTGTGTATGTAGCGCGAAATCCTAAAGATGTCGCCGTATCTATGTTTCACTATTGTCGGCTTGTTAAATTTATCGATGAAGATCACGATTTCAAACCATTCTGGAATTATTTCTATCATGATATTGGTGTGTATTTTTTATTACTATAACAGATATAGTTTATGCCGTTAAACAAGTCCATAGCAGATATTACAGAGATTCGATCTGGAATATGACGAATCAGATCAGAAGAACATCATTGACCTTTTTCTTTAAATCTATAAATACAACATAACAATATTACAATGTGGTCATGATATATTATCGAAAACATACAGGTTTCTTGATTGAAAATTTGCTTTTTAAGAAGAACTCTGATCTAAATAGAATCGTTGTTGAGACCATAATTCGATGATAGAGTACTGTAATAGATATTTTATTGTATAATGAGCCTTTATGAGTTGTGTCTTTGTTCGTTCACTTCCACATTGTTATTGTATTATAAAAACTAAACATATATCTGTCTATGTATTGTATGTATATATGTCTACGCTACTGTTTCTCTATATGAAGTAGGCTCAGCCAGCGATATTTATTATAAGTCCATCTAAAATGAAACAATTACAAATTATTTAATTGATTACAGTATTATGGGGACCCTATTTTGAACATGTAAAAGAAGCATGGGAGTTAAGAAATCACCCTAATATGCTGTTTTTATTCTACGAAGATCTTTGTATGGTGAGTTTGGACTAACCTTGTGAAATAATTGTTTTTTTAATGAAAATTCACATTAAGATTTCAGTGCAAATGTTTTTAAATAAAAAAAAACATCACGGCGCTAAATAATGAATGATTTAATGAAAATAGAGTGTTCTTACTGTTTTAACGTTTGACTTTGAACTCACATGATGGTTAGTAACAATGTAGACAATAAAAATATGCCAAGTCTGCGAAGTGTATCATCTCCCTGTCCTTATCCCATTTTTATTTAGGGTCGGCGCAACATGTCTTCTTCTTCCATTCATCTCTGTTTGAGGTCATACCTACATACACTCTCTTTTTAAGCATATCAACTTTCACACAGTCCATCTCTGTTTTCTTTGGTCTTTCCATATTAAAAGATAGATAAATAACCTTAACTGCTTAACCTACTCAACTAATGTTTCATAATGATATTTCCATAATAATCATCTTTGGTTTGTTACAGAAGTAGATAATATCTACCTCAATTAACCCTTAGCTCATCGTTTAAATTCTTGCAATAATTCTTATAAAGTGCAATTTCTTAATAATTACAGGATTTGAAAAGTTCCGTTCGTATTGTTTCAAAATTTCTCGGTAAAGAGTTCACTGAGGAGGAGTTAAACGGACTATGCGAACATCTCGCCTTTGATAATATAAAAACAAATAAATCTGTTAATATTAGTTTGAGTGAAGAATTTGAAAAACTTATATCAAAAAAAGAATCTTTCGTAAGGAGAGGTCAGTTTTCATTATCTTCTATACTTATAATAAAATTGTAAATTTCGCGTATCTGTACGTTTCCGATTTTTGTAAAAATAATTATTGCAAGGGACTAAAAATAGGTGATTAAACACATTTCTATCATTTTTAGAAATTTCTGTTGTCTGTGCAGGGATCAATTAAAAAGTACTAAGTATGTTTAAAAAAATTCTTATAATTATAAAGTATATTCCGGAGTAGCATCAAAACTTTATTTCATTAAAATCGGTCTACTCTATCAAAAGTCATAGTTATTTGAATGACACGCGGCTATCAAAGACTACAATATAATACTGCAGTGACTTTAGTATGAAAAAAGAGTTTGTAAGATTGTTCATAGATGGCGTTTTACCATTTTTTAATAATTTGAAGATGACAAGACATAGATAACCTATACATATAACAAAAGACTAACTGGACAACCTCTATAGATTGGAGAATGAAGATAACCTATACATATAACAAAAGACTAACTGGACAACCTCTATAGATTGGAGAATGAAGATTTTTTGTTTACATTGATGATGTTTGAGAAAAAAAACTATGTATGGATTCAGAAGGACGGGACGGGACTAGACGGGACACCAGAATTCAACGTGAGCGAATTCGCGGGCACAGCTAGTCATAAATAAAATATTTTTATTAAAACAGAATTTAACCTACACAATATAGTATCTCATTGAATACGAAAAAATAAATACTTGCTGTTAAAAGTTACGTTCAAAATAAGACGCAATAAAAATACAATTATTAAATTAAAGTATGACTTTGAATTTGAAGAACTTTTAAATATCTGCGGCAGGCAAGGCAGGCGGATGGCGTGACTACTTCGATGAAGAAATGACACAGCAAGCAGAGCGTTGGATCGCAGACAACCTGCAGGGCACTGATCTGCGCTTCCCTAACACAGACCTCGACTAAATGAACCATATTTGTTGGCAATATTAATATAATTTTGGTTATAAAAGGGTATTTGAGAAATAAAACAAAAATTATGATTATGCTTTATTATTGTCAGTATAGAGTCTGTAACCTCCTCGTGATATACAGCGCATCTTTTGTCAAAGGCTGACACCAGTTAGGCCTTGCGTTATTCCTTTTCAAACGTTGATGACGGCCGATATCTGGTACGGCGGCGCTCTTTCTAGTATCCCTTTAGTAATCAGTGGAAAACGGAATGGGTCAGAAACCTTCGTACATCGCCTTTACAAGTATACCTCTATCGACCTCGATTGAGAACTGCGCTTAAGGGGCTGTTCCAGTTATTCAGAGACTTGGACAACCAGCGTTATGTGCTTTAACCTTCCCTGGCGTTAGCCACTTTTATAATTTATTTGATCCTACTCTTGTGATGTGTCAAAAATACTACGATATTTTTCAGCAGCAGATTGCTGATATTGTACCTAGGGGCTACCTTCAGTCGCATCTCTTGAACACTTATACTTATACAATACTATTGAATACTATATCTTTTTTTTTATTAATGTGAAAATTTACAGTCAATACTAGTCCATCCATCCATTCAACCGAAAGATGTCCACAATTACCGATCTTGCGCCATCTACATCCAGTAGATTCCCGCGAACTTCATAAAGTCGTTGGTCCACCTCGTGGGCGGGCCTAGCCACGCTGCTACTTCCGGTACGTGATAGCCATTCAAGAATCCATTGACCCCATCAGACATCGGTTCTACAATCGATGTGCCCAGTCCATTGCCACTTATGTTTGGCATTTCTACGGAAAAATGTTTGTATGGTTACTTTGGTTGTTCTACGAATTTCCTCATTTCTGATTCGAGCATACAGTACAAACTCCGAGCATAGGCCTCTCAATTGCCCCTTGGGTAACTTTGAGCTTTCTAATCAGGCCAATTGTAAGTGACCATGTCTCAGTGCCGTATGTCATCACTGGCAGAATACACTGATCGAAGACCTTTGTCTTGAGACACTGCTATATAAGATTCAGTGTAGCTTCCCGAACGCGGTGCAATGGAAATACCTCCAGTGAACTCAGTTATTCTTGTCCACACTTTTATTATTCGAATAAATGATATAGTAATTTTGTTGAAGTGAGATCAAAACTTTAGATAATGATGGCAGAAAACAAAAATTATAATTTCAAAATTATAATATAATAAGAAGCCACCGCTGATAAAGAAGCCGTAAAAGGGTGATAGGAAATTAAGTTACATATTTGAAACACTTCAATATTGATTCATCTCAAACAGCTCGAACCAAAAAAAGGTGAAAGTTTTTAGATGAGGCCAAAGGACAAATTGTAATAGAGAAGCCGGTGGCCGACAAATTATAACTTATTTTCTGTTGTAAATACAACAATAAAAACTTATTCTATTTTATTTTAATAATTTTCCAATGCAGATTCCAGGTAAATAATGTTAATCAACAAAATATTACCGATACAATCAATAATCATAATATTTATAATAATATCTTTTGATAATTTTTTCATTTTTGTCATTGTGACTTGAAATTAATGATAAGGTACGATTTACGTAAGTAACACTAATTGTAAATCCGTTGCGATACAATGATAAAACCTTACCCGGCCATAAAAACAACGTATATACTATACAGCGTATATATGCACTATACTATAAACAACGTACTATACAGTTATCTAAAAGTGTTATTTTTGCATTTTTTAAAGATTTCATTTTATTTTATTTAAAAAAGAATCTCCTCATCTTTCACAAAAGTTTAAATAATCTTCCCATTCAATGGCAAAAATCTATAGACGGTATTTTTTACACTGTACAGGCTCAGTGCTTTAAACACAATCTCACTAAAGCTAAGTGACGATGTGGTAAAGGATGATAGCACATACTAAATCTACAGCAACTAGTTCTCAAGTGATGCTACCTGTACACACCTATTAGTATTTGGGTACAGGTAAAATTTGAGGAGGGTAGTATCCGGACGTGCATTATGCACACACGCAGCCATATTTGAAAGTTTATTTCATATTGTTATATACTTGTGTTGTAATGTATTTAGATATGTTATAATCTTAAATTACCCAGAATTTGACGTCCGTGATACAGTCCCACTACTAGTACGGACGCAACGTGCTATATTTTATTGTGGATCCCCATGTCATAATTGTAGTTATATTTTAATTTAAATTATGAAAAATATGAAATAAATAATTATTATTATCACCATTTCCTTCACTCAAAAGATCAGGCTGATTCTAGACTTGGATAGGTGGACTCGAACACGCGTCCATTGACACGGAATCCGACCACAAAACCAACTGCGCTATCATCACTTCATGTATGTTAAGTAGTATTTGACCCTATATAAAACTGTTCTTAATTTTTCTGTACGGAACGGTAATAGATGTAAAAATCAGACAAATGTTTTATGTTAGGTTATGTTAATAATGGCGACGCGGTGCTTGCGAAAGCCACCCCGTGTCGCCCCCATCCCAAATGCAGCGGACGGCCCCGGGGGGTTTTAGTGGGTATTTCCGGGCGACTCTCGCCCGGGTGAGTCCCACACTGGCACGGAGCTCGTCACTCCGTGCCCCCTTATCTATTGTATTTGGGGGACTTTGATCCTCCAAATACAATAGATAAGGGTAGTGCGTAAATGCATTTCCCCCCGTCAAAAAAAAAGAAAAAAGGTTATGTTAATAATTAAAAAACAGTTTTTCACTTCTGTCGACTGTCCCCATGACTGTCTAGTTTTTTTTATAGGAGAGAAATGTTAGATATCAAACCGCGCGCACTTCGCGCAAACTTATTGCCTGACTAAACCAACTTTGACCTTCATGTAACACACAAAAAAAAAAATATATATATATTTTAGTTTTAAGACGTTTAATCTTTACGTGATATATTTGTTTTTATCTTGTAGAAATAAGCCACCACCCATAGACTGAAGATTGTATGATATAATATTGTTAAAAATTGATAAGATATTCTGATAAATAGCTTAATGGAAATAACATAAAAATAAATAACGAATAGTACATATTTACTTTATGTAAAAGGCAACGTCTATATTTATTGACTTACCTTTCGAGAATCACTGAACTCATTTACTTGATTGTTTTTTTTAAAATCGTAGATATATTATTTTACAGATTTTTTATTAACTAGATATTTTGTCAGCTTAACAGTGTTCCTTCTTTACATCCTTATCTTTTTCTATACTAATAATAAAATTGTAAGGTTCACGTGTCTTTTTTTACACACAGTATAGGCTCAGTGCTTTGACCACAATCTCACCTGATTTTAAGTGACGATGTGGTTCAGGATGGTTAACACACTAAGCCTAGACGTATTGCTTCTCAAGTGATGCTGTCGGAACACACTTATTGGTAGTTGGCGACAGGTTTTCAAACTTGAGGGTGGTAGTTACCCAGATGCTACCACCATGCTATGTTTTCCTTCACCGAAAGCTCAGGCCGATTTTAGAGTCGAATAGGTGACGATTGAACTCGCGTACATTTCCGATTTTTGAGAAAAGAATTATTACAAGGGACTGAAAATAGGTAATTAAATACATTTATATCATGTTTAGAAATGTCTGTCTGTCTGTCTGTTTGCTTGTGCAGACTTCGACTAGAAAGTACTAAGTATATTTTAAAAGGCAAAAAGTATAATTTATAAAGCATATTTCGGATAACAACAAAATTTTTATTTCATTAAAACCATCCCGTTCACTCTATCAAAAGTTATTGTAATTTGAATGACACGCGGCGACTTTAGTATGAAAGAAGAGTTGGGAGGTAAAAGTTGCGTTTTTTAGTCTTATTCGAAAACAAAAAATTTGGACAAATCAGCGCGAAGTGACGGCACGGATTCCATCTAGTGAGGTTCCATTCTAATAGGTAGCCTATATTGGCTGCCTATTAGAATATAATTGACTGAATTTCACGCGAGTAAATTATATAAAATAAAACGTCCGTCTCTCTGTTTGTCTTTAAATTGGCTTCAAAAACACTAAAGCGATTTATAAAATTCTATTTTGAAACTTGAATAGATTTAACTTGCCTGGCCAAATTATGAAGATAAAGCGAATTTGATACAAAAATACACCACCAGTACATTATTTGGCTATGTTTTAACTTTTAACTAAACCATTGAATAATTAATAAATGTGTATTACATAAAGGCGCTTCCTCGCCTCGTTATCGGAATCAGCCAAAGCGTCTTAGTATGGCAAATAACAAATGGCGGCGAAGTAATTGGTTGAATAACATTCTAAGCAAGAATCTCAGCAAAATCAATAGCCTAGCAATTACAGAAACATTCAATATATCAGTTCTGATTATTGTAAACATAAAATGGAATAAGATTACGAGGAACGTAAGCGATTCCTCGGATACGACCTGGGCTCGCCGTTGACGTTCCTCCAGAAGTGAAGTCTGCTACGGCTGTACCGTCCACCGACACGACGCGCTTCGCCAGACTACCAGCTTGTTAAGCCTTGTTTCGACGTAATTCAAAAGAAGGTCATAATGACGCGCCGTCATATGGAAATATTATACGCGAGCGGAGCCACAGGAATAGCTAGTATATACAATTATAGGTATGTATAAAATCTACTTATTTATACAATCAGTCTGATAAATAATATTGATATTGCCATAAGGGGCAAAATATTACGCAGTATCTTGCGAAGACTCCTCATAGGCGTATCATAATTTGCTAATAGAATTGTCACCATGAGCATCCGGAAAATAAACGGTTTTCCATTAGAAGTTCGCGATTGCCAACCCGAGGAGATATCGGATGTATTGGAATTATTTGAAGGTTTATTGTTTTTAATCTTAATGTATTTTTGTATCTCCATTATGCAATCCAGTATTTTTTTTTTACTTACAGAATAATCTCTTTTCCCTCGCTTCCATCTTATTGTTTGTTTTTTTTTTTTTACCTTATTTAAATCTGTCGGCAAATACTAGTATGTGTGTTCCGGCAGTATCACTTGGAAACCAGTAACTCTAGGCTTAGTGTCCTTGCCGTCCTGTACCACAACGTCACTTAACATAAGGTGAGATCGTGGTCAAAGGAATGTAAAATTAAATAAAGTGTAAAAAAAAACTAACCATCCATGAAGACTGCAGATAGAAGTGAAAACTTAAAACGTAAAGAAGAGGTTTTTGTAATTTCATAATTTATTAATTCTAATTATTAACATAACCTAACATTTAAAATATACTATTTCTCCAGTTTTACATATCTTGGTGCTCCGAGTAATAATTATGTACATTTCATATAGTTTATCCATCATCCAAAGATTTAATTCGACGAAGCGTACGAAGATACTTTTCATAGACAATAGAACACTAAATACACACCGGTACATAAAGGAAGTCGTGACTCCACATGTACAGCCCGCATTGACTGCTCTTTAGGAAGATTCTGTTTTCATGGACGATAATGCCTCACCCTCACCTGTCTAGCGACTTGGATGCGTACATGCAAGAAGTTGGGATCCATCGTATAGATTGGCTAGTTCGAAATCCTGTCTGGGTGTTCTAAAGAGACGGATAAGATATATAGTTCCGGTTTTGTTAATTCGTCTTTCCCCGTTCAATCCGTTCTTCTCTGGAACGCGCTTCCTCTTGATATTAGAAAGTCCGACAGTCGTAACACGTTTAAAATAAAAGTTCGAGAATTATTTTTAAATAAAATTGTTGTACCATAACTATATCATATTAGTAATACAAAGTTTGTATAATATGTATGTTATAATAGTTTTGTATTTACTTATTTGATTATTTATTCCATTTATTATTACTGATATATTACTATTTTATATCATGTGTATATTGTGTATTATTAAGTTTATACTATTATTTATATGTATATGTATGTGTGTATGTATATGCACATATAATATCATATGTATTATGTATAAATGTCACATATTTTCTTTTTCTATTCATCTCTATTCTCTATTTATCTCTTATCACACCTATTTTCTTTTATCTCTGCAACGCACTAAGGTTGACTGGTGGAGAATGCCTCTGGCATTAAGTCCGCCTTTTTACACAAATTGTAAATAAAATATAAATAAATAGGATCAGTGTGAAAACTGCTCCACAAAACATTAGGGAGCTAAAAAGAGTTATTTCAGATAACTGGGAACGAATTCCTCAAAAATTATAAAAATATCGTGGAAAGCATGCCCAGACGATTCAAGCCTTGATTTTGACAAGAGGAGGTCACACTCGTTATTAGGTTCATACATTTATAACTTTATTTAATTGAAAAAAAAACTTAAGAAAAATCTTATCTTCATTGCTAACCACTTTATATATTTATGATATTTATTCATTTTAATTTTCTTATTCAACGTGGTACCTGCTATCAGTAAAGAAAACAGAGTCGTCCTTCATCAAGAAAAGGTTGGGAATTACTGGCATACAGTAACTGGTTTTCTGGAAAGGTTTCCTAACATACTTGACTGTTATAGTTAGCCAGGCTTTACGATAGTCTCTTATTAAAATCATATTGGAGTAAAACCATACTAAGTACATCGTCTTTTAATTTGTGCTATTTTTCAGGTCCTATGAAAGATTTTATTCGCGTGGGTCCTAAAGGATATTTTTTACCAAAGGCTTTTGAAAATCACATTAACGATACCTACAATATGGCGCTAAGAAAAAACGATATATTTGTTACCAGCTATCAGAGATCAGGTATGCAATATTGTGTTAAGTTATTATTTATTACCATGGGATTGGTTTTAAAAATTTACAATTCTAAAAATTGTTTTAGTTGGTAAAGTGTTCTAAGTTCAAAAAAACCTAATAATACGACTTTAGAAAGAGCCAAGTTTCCATTTTCTGTATATCTACTGTTAACAATGCTTTCATAATACTTCCGGCGGTGCTTTAAGATATTAACCGTCTACTTCCGGTAGTATAAAAGGTGTACTTCCAGCGAGACTTCGGTAACCTGTCAAACGTCAGACCGCATGGAAGTTCTATATAAGTATCTGTAGAGCAGACAGGCGGGCACTTGATTTCTATCCGTTAAAGGGAACATTCCTGATATTCCAATATAATAAAGTCTAAATTTTGGACTTAATAAAGTGCGAGTGTTTAAGAATAAAGTGAGGTTGTTTTAATAATATATAAAATATATATATATATATATATATATATATATATATATATGTGTTTGTTCTGTATGCATTCCTAAAGCAATCATTCGATTGTGATGAAAATTTTAGTCAGTTTGTTTTGACTACTGGCCCAAAAAAAAATTAAAATAGTGGCCGTTAAAGAAATACATTAGCAGAATCTTATTGACTCCCCCTCTCCTTTGCCCTTACGCATAGTAAGCAAAACCTTTACATCCCCGTGGTAACATAAGTATAGACATATGCTTTTCAAAATCTGCTGAATAATTAAACAAACATTTCTAACGTAATCACAATTCTCATTCTCGTCTCCTGTGACATCAAAAATAAGCAAAACATAGACCTCCCCGCAACCGCCATTCGTAAAATACAGGACTGATATTGAAAAAGTATATAGCCTGCTTTTAATCCATTTAAGGCACATAATTATGTAGAACATCAAGAGCTCTTTCAAGCTTCTCTTTCTACTTGAAAAAATGTGTATAAAGAGCTTTTTTGAAACGCATGCACTTAGCAGCAGCGTTAATTTCAGTAAACAAGACTCATAAACAAGAAATTAATCGCTTACCTTATACATGACGAATCGAAAAAATTATTTTGATGATTATAAATTAGTTCTATCTCACCTTCGACAAAACGTTATAGATATGTTTGAGAATAAGCTTGAAGGAAAAAATAAATTATTTACCCTGGCAATTAATGATTCTGTTAACCCACAGTTTCTCAACGTTATTTTGTCCACTTTGAGAACATGTTTATTTCTAGTCTTAATTTTTTTGAGATCTTTAAACCATATTCTCAGTGGACATTAATTTTCTCTGGGTCTTCAACATCCAGTAGGGGGCGTTGTCGCCCATGTTGAGAACCTAGGTGGTGACCTAACCTATGAATGAATTAATGACCTAAATCGAGAAACATTTGAAACCGGAAACGTACCTTAAAAGCATAAATAAAGTTCAATTATAAGCTGTATTTATATTGCTTCTAAAAATACTGAGACTGTTTATGGTAAATTTTATGGCTTGTTTTTATAGGCACAACATTAACACAGGAGTTGGTTTGGTTATTGGCTAATAACTTGGATTATGATACGGCCACCACTGTTCTGTTGATGGAAAGATATCCATTTATAGAGTGAGTACTATCTATTATTAACAATATCATTTGTTTTTAAAATTTCATAGTAATTTTCCATTGTAAACATAATATTTTAATCGGTTAGGAAAGAAAGATAATATTAAAAATTAATTGTTTAAAGAATATTTACACATATATGCCAATAAATAATCTATATTAAAAATTCGGTCAAGGGGTAGGGTAGACTCGATTGAAACCTACCAGAATAATAATACATACAAAAATAATGATTTCGAGTCCGAAGGTCGAACATATATCCGCAAAATTCGGATTGTCGAGTATTTTGTTAAATTCTAATAGCCACTCGGATGCCATATTGAGTACGTTAAGGCCGATTCACAAGTATCAGTGAAGATACAGTTCCTACCTACCTACATTTTGTAAAAGATTGTGTATTATGAGTCACATTTCACCCGAACGAAGCCGGGTTTTCATCCAGTATTAATACGAGTATAAAGCTTCACACCTAATAACTTTTCAGATAAACAACGAAATATTTTGGATAACTGGGAATTTCGTTAGTCAGAATTAGCATCCACGAAATATTAAACGACATTAATTTTATATGTAATTTTCTAGGTCCTAAGCTAAGTGTAAATTTCTTTTTAATATTTCTCTGTCCCATAGTTTGAAGTTGCACGTTTTATTCAAAATCTTTGTACCTACAAAAATATGTTTTCTTAATATTGAGATAAAAAGTATTTTGTAACATATCTCTTAGGTCGTTCCTATAATATTTTGTACACATACTAGCTGTCCCCCCAAAACTTCGTTCGGGTTTATTAAATAAACATTATCCATTGGATCAAATTGTGAATCTAAACTATTCTCAAATCTTCAGGAATAGATTAGACATTTTATTGAAAATCTTAGTACTTACAAAAAAAAATTTTTTTTTTTAATATTGATATAAAAAGTATTTTGTAACATATCTCTTAAGTCATTCCTATAATATTTTATATATATACTAGCTGTACCCGCGACTTCGTTCGCGTTTATTAAATAAACATTATCCATTGGACCAAATTGTGAATCTAAACCATTCTCGAATCCTCAGGAATAGACACAAAAAAATTCATTAAAATCGGTTCAGCCGTTTAGGAGGAATGTAGTCACGTGTATATGTAATGTTGTTGTATATGTGTGTATGTTTATTGTTGCAGCTTACCTATGTTCATTAATGCGGAGGCTAAAGAGATGCTCAATAAGTCGATTGGTGATAACGCGGAAAGTCGTGAGATGTTAAAACATATGTTAACATCGCCCATGGAAATGTTAGCTTCGACTTCGGATCGTCGGTTTGTGAAGTCACATTTACCGTTCTCTATGCTTCCTCCCACTTTGCTCGATACCGCTAAGGTAGTTTACGTGGCGAGAGATCCAAGGGATGTCGCTGTCTCTTCATATCACCATACTAAACTCTTTACTATAATGGGCTATACAGGTGACTTCAAGCAGTTCTGGAACTTGTTCATCAAAGACAAATGTGAGTTTACAACATCAGCTAATATTTTGAAACAATGTTGACTCAATGGCAGCACACTTACGGCTGATTTCTATATAGAACCTTAACTTTTAAATTGAGATCAAACCAAAAATAAATCTGTTTCTCGACTTATCACTGCCACTTTTGAGAGAAAAAAAAATTAAAATTTCATATTTGAGCAGATAAAAATAGATTGCAATCGCATATTGTAACCGGCCTCTAGAAATCGCGTTATAATGGGATACATGATTTCGTTAATTAAAATTATCGCCAGTTATAAGTAAACGAAAACATCTTTATCAAATCATAACACGGATAAGGCATTGTCTAATATTTGCCTGACTAGCTACCACCTTCTAATATGAATTCTTAAATCAAGTAGAAATGAATGTATTGTAGGAGATGTACTAAATAGTCGATCTTATTTCTAGTCTTAGCAGTGTCCATATCGACACGTATCATAAGATTATATCGGGGTCTGTTCCATGTACAATCTAGGTATTTATTTACCATGGATAGTTAGTTCCCTTTTTGAGTGTATCCTATTTTATGCCAATATATATGTGTAACATAATCTATTTTTAGTTATATTAACACCTTACTTTGAACACGTCAAAGAAGCTTGGGCGCTAAGAAACCATCCCAATATGCTGTTTTTATTTTACGAGGATCTCACAAAGGTCAGTATTAATATTTTTTTGTAGTGAATAAATTGTGTCGTAAAATAGTAGCAGCTAATTTATGGTTTGAAAAGTGAAATCGGGATTACACGAGGCATTTCAGTTATGACTCCGCCCTTTTTTGGAACGGTTATACACAAATGTAGACTGTATGGTCATTGGTCATTCAACATCAGGTAGGCTCCAACCCTTTATACCTTACATAAAAAAGCTATTGGTTAAGTAAGCCCAGAAAAAATAACTATATGTAGACTACAGTTATTGAAGATACTTATAGGTAAGGCTGACAATCTTTAAATTTTAAATAGATGTTGCTCAGGCAAGCATTAGAAAATGAAAACAACTAAGATAATTCTCATAAATGATTATAACAAGGTTGATAGATGGATTCTATTTATTCCAGGTTGCGTATTTGTATAACTCGGGACAAAGACCTGATGGTACTGGGTAAGCACAGATCAAGAATAGCGTGAACCATTTTAAATTGAGTTTCCCTTTAAAATTAAAACCATTCTGTTGACTTAAAGAAACAAAGGTCTAAAATGTCTAAATAATAAAAAAAATCTGAATAAGTAGCTAGAAAAATACTGACGACTAACGGAGCACTTTACAATTTTAATTTGTAATGTCCTGCCACCACGAAAACCGGTCACTTAGTGGACATTAGGCACAGGTTTTAAGCAGATCAATTTTCTGTCCGTAACTTTACGCTTCATAACTTACTAACTGAAGGAAGAAAACCTAACATGTTTTATAATAAAAATGTCAGGAACGTTCAGTTGGGCTCAAAAACAAAAGTTCAATTGATATAAATGGACGCATTTTTATTTTAAACCGAATTAAAGTTAGGTTGGTATTAATCCCTTTTACATGAATCATGGTAAGTATAGATTAGATGGTCCTGAAATAACCAAAATTAGAAATTTTACTGAAAATTTATCATAATACATAAGCGTAAGTTTCATAATGTTATTATTTTTTAGGATTTACCAAGTTCAGTGCATAAAGTAGCTAAATTCCTCGGTAAAGAGTACACTCAAGAACAAATCTCCGAGCTCTGTGATCATCTAAGTATAGAAAAATTTAAAAACAATAAATCTGTAAATTTCGAGGAATTAAGAGATTTTGGGATGTTGAACTCTGGAGAAAAGTTCGTCAGAAAAGGTTAGTATAGAATAAATAATACGAAGAGTTCTAGTTCTAATCAAGTGACAATCACAAAATTGTAGAAGATAAAGGAAAGCGATACTTGTACATGAAGATGTAAATTTGAAAAAATGATCTCTATACATTTAAAACGATCCATTCGCTATAAAGTTATTGAGGACAGACAGAACGACAGAAAGACAGAATGTTAATTCACATATATAATATTATAGGGATAGGAAATTATTATACGTCACCATCAAATAATTAGAAAGTAAGTACATACATTTATATACTGTGTTTTGTATGAAGGCAAAACGGGCGGATGGCGCGACTCCTTTGATGCAGAGATGACGCAGCAGGCGGAACAATGGATTACTGTCAACCTGGAGAGCACTGACTTAAGATTTCCCAGTATGGGAGATATTAACTAAATTGTTAACTTTATTTTATCTTTTAAGACATAAATAAAAAGTTTTATTTCTTGTTTATTCGTGGACTCATAAAATCAATTATAGACGACATGTAATTGATATGTTTTTTAAACTTATTTTAAAGTGCGTAAATTATGACTATAGTTTAAACACAAATTATTACATATTTTATTACGCCAAATAGTCAATTTAATGAAAAAAATGAAATGCTTATTACTAAAATTAAATTTTCATTTACTTACTAAACATTTTCATTTCTTATAAATAGTTGAGTACATTTTAATAATCTAACACACGTATGATAATTTCAATGGCAAACAATGCATTTTGTTTGTTCATACTGTCTCTTATTTCTATAAAATACATTATATGTAAATTTAATATACTCGTATGCTAGTGTTTTCATCATTATGAAATTTTCAGTGTTTTACTGTTCTTTTGCATCGATATAGTATTATAAATGATGAAATTTCTTTAATATTGCGTAGCCCATGTATCCACACCTAGTAGAAATCTCGTATACTACAGATATCTGACCAGAGTATTGTCGCCTACACATATCTTAATTTAAAAATACCTTTAGGGTAGCAAAAGATTTTTCCTACAAAGTTCATTATAATTGATTAGGTCATATTTTTTTTCCAATATATTTTGGCCTTTAACCCTTTGGGTTACGCCGGCCTAATTGTACATTCAAATTTTATATAAAGTATTTGGCAACTAAGTTGTATACCAACAGGGCGTCAGCACTATTGGGCGCTGAAATAATTGCGTGAAATGTACCCTGATCCCACATATTGAGACTAAGATGTGCTACAAGTCTTTCCCTCTCTGCTTTGTTCCGGACACTTTCCATCAACACGTGATGCATGGCTTCAACTCTATTGCATTTCTCACAATTGGGTGAGTTACGTTTTTTTAATGAGATATTAAAACTTGTTAAGGGCCATATAGTAACGGAACGGAACGGAATGTCCGGAACGCAATTTATGGGCGACAATAATTTGGTTTTGGGTCATTTGAACTTGAAAGAACCACGGTATATGAGGAGGCTCACATTGTAATGTCTGTACCAAATTCCTTTGTATTTAGATTTTAGGTCAAAGTGTTCTTTCCAATTTATATAAATTAAGTGTTTATATTTTGTCTTCTATAATAAACTTAACTTGAACACAATAACCAAACTATTTCACACAAAACGCCACCAAGATTACATGATATAGAGTCAAGTACACAAGTTTAATGAATTAAAGAAAACATTTTCTACATGTCAGACTGAGATCCCGCCAAAAACTCCGTTTCTTTTTTCTTTCCCAATATCTAAATTGACATTTAACAGATAGGTCCCTAATAAGAGTTCTTATAATATTATCACTAAACTGACTAATTTTCAAAACGTATTTATATGCCAGAAAGTTTCTTCTTATAGCTAACGGAGACATACAGAGATTCACTCTCCATAATATGGATGGGTGTTGTTTTAATAAAACCACTAATAATTCTGATGGCTTGGTTCTGGATTTTGTCCAACTGAAATACATGAGTATTAGCATTACTGTTATACAAAAAACATCGATAATCTAATCTACTGCGAATTAATGAAATGTAAATATTCCTTAGGTGCTTAGGATGGACTCCCCAAGTGGGACCTGCCAAAATCTTTAATATGTTTAGAACTTTACAACACTTAGCAGACATTTCAGTTATGTGCTTATTCCATCGAAGCGACCTATCTAACCACATGCCAAGATATTTAATATTCTCTACAGGATATTACAATACTTTATTAATAGACAGTTTAACTGACTGTTTTCTGTGGCCTCTACTAAAAATGCAATATTTTAACTTACTTTCAGAAATTTCTAGTCCTAAGTTCTCTAATATTCTTAACATACTTTCTATAGGACCTTGTATTCTAATTTGACTAATTTGTAGAAGATGATGTGTAGAGTAAAGAACGAGAATCATCGGCGTATTGTCCTACAAAAACATTATTAATCATATTCCAATATTTGAAGTCATAATATTCAAAATCAAAGGTGAAATAGGATCACCTTGTGCCAATCCCTTGTTAGCCCAGCTTCTCCAGGCAAAAGATTATTGTAAGCATTTTCTATGTCCAGAAAACATGCTAACGTAGGTTCATTATCAGGGAACCTCAACTGAATTTGTGTAATCAGTCGAGTTAGGCAATCTAAACACGACTGACCTCTTCTGAAACCGAGAGATAGCATTTTATTTTTCTCAACAAACCATTCAACACGTTTGATTATTATTGAATGAAAAATTTTACACAAACAGGATAATAATGAAATATGTCTTATTTAGATGTTCTCGCTACCGGTGCTTAGTTATAGGAACAATATTAATCCTACGCCAGTGATACGGTACATACCCTTCATCTAGAATGCGATTATATATTTTTTAGTAAAAAGCATTTACCAGCATAAGGAAGGTTGAAAATCATAGAGTAAGTAATTAAATCATGTCCAGGACTAGTATCTTTTTTTAATGCAATGTTCAATCTCTATTTTGTCATCAAGATCTCTGTTTTTAGATTTAAATGATGGAGAATTGTTCGTTACATAGTCAAGAGCTAATTTACATACCAAATCTTTTCTAACTTTTTATAATCTTTTTATCTTTAACCCGCATGCATACTATTTTCTTAAACGTAACTTTACGTAGATGTTGGCTCCAGATCTGTGATGAGTACTACAATACACGGCAAAAAACATATAATATGTCTTAAAGTTTTTACATTTTAATACTGTTTTGAATTATGCATCACTAAGACAAGCGCTCTAGAAGTGCATAAAAGCGATTTTATCTATCAACATAATAATTTGAAGTCAGGAAAAATCCCTAAATCGCGCATGATAGCTTGTCTTTGAAGTTCATAAACCTTCAAGTGATACTTAAGACTATAGGATCTTGCGTGAAAAAGTTATGGAGAAACATTTGCAAAAATCAGGTCTAATTTATTTTCGAGGCAGTATTTATCAAGTCATTTTAAATCCTCTGGTAATGAATAAATCATCATCTCCTTACCCCTATCCTATTCTCATTTGGAGTCGGCACAACATTCCTAGTTATTAGAGAATATAAGAATCTTCCACACTAGTTAATATTATTTAAAAATATAATAAAGAGTAACGGTCCAAATAGGGAACCTTGAAGTACACTATTGAGTATGGGTATCTAACGGAAGACATAATTACTGATTACCTACCTACGCCTATGATATATTTTCCAAGAACGATGAAAACCATCTGAATTTGATTTCTTATACCGATTATAGATAATTTACGAACGCAGTAAGAATTAATCAATTCGATCGAAAGCTTTACCATAGTCAGTACAAATGACATCCACATGTAATCCCTTTTCCATGGAGTCAATTTTATGGCATTGACGTGTTACTAGTTTTAATTTACGACTATTTTTTTTAGGATTTAGTAGTATTATTTTTTTTTTACAGAATTCATATAATTTTCGAAGCAGATTTTTCCAGAGTTCTGACTCTATCGCGAAATATTTTAAAATCTAATTATAGCTCGTGGTATTTTCCGCAAGCTTTATAATTACGATGAAATTTCTTTTATGACCTTTTTAGTGTTCTTGAGTATTGAATTACGAATCATTTATTAATTTAGCATGAAGTTCAGTAACTGTTTAATAAAATTTTCTATAGCGACGGGTAATGTTTTTTTTGAAAATTTTTACTAGTAATTTATTTATTTATTTCAGTATTCATTGTATCGAAGTCACCCATCTTATAAAAATCTTAATATGAGGAGCTGACTAGAAGGTAATCAATTCAATAAAAGGAACGGTTATAGTAAGTTTATTATGGTGTGCCTCCACTGGGATTAAAAAATCTTGACTGTCAGCAACCGACGGTTTATCATCACAAAGCACTAAACCTACAATTTGACGGTAAGAGATGTGCATATTTGCTTTTTGCCTAGAGTTATAACTTACGTTGAAATTTTTAACAACTAAGAATTTATAGTAAGGTTTAAAATAATACCATATTGTTAAGTTTATTCAAAATGATATATAATTATTGCGAAAAAGAGGTAACTTTATTTTGATTGAATAATGAACGCATAAATATGGTGGCCTCACGAAATGTACTTCCCCCACATCAAATTATAGTCTTGCCCCGCCACTGCTGGCAATATCCGAATATTCTTGAGATTGTTTAGAGATCTGGGATGTGAAAAATGAAGAGATGTCTAAACTGCTAGAACTATATAAAGGTTAGTTATACCTTTTTTTTACATTTTCATTCCTATTCTTATATCACTTCTTATAATGAGATTGTGCTCGACCGCTAAATTTAAATCGGCTAAATGTACGTATGGATCAATATATAAGTTGGCAAAGATAAATCATTTTTCTTGATTTTTGTTCAATTTTCTTCAAACTTTGATTAAATTGCCATTACTAATCGGACAGCACCACTGTTTAGCCACAAAGCCACTGTCCCTGGAGTGTCCCTGAAAAGAGTGCATTATATATATGAAATGAAATAATTATTTTATTATTTAACCTTATTAGGTTTTACGTTTCTTTATTAAATGTTTTTTAATACATAACTCTGCAACATAAGTTATATATTTTTTTGACACTATCTTTCTTAAATCGAATAAAATAACGAGGAGACAGTTTTGTTAGGCATATATAAACCAGAGCTTCTCAAGCTTATTTTGCTTATCGCCCATTTTGAGAATATGTTTAATTTCTAAAGTCCCTTATCTTAATTTTTTGTATCATCAATTGAAATGAATTAGTAATGCTAACAAATATCGTGTTAATATCCGTTGGACTTCACTATTCCTTCCGAAATAATTTTTCAATTAATTTGACTAGGTACCAAAATGTAAAATACTCGTATATCATTTTTTTATTGTTTTATTTTTTTTTATAATTCATGTTCAAATAAAATTAACATTGTTATTATTTAGATGTTAATATCAATCAGGCTGGGAAATCGTATGTCCGTCCCGCGCAAGTTATCACAGATCCATCGTTCCGCTTGCTGCGTCATCTCAGTATCAAAATAATCGCACCAACCGCCTACCTTACCTGAAAATACACATACTTTACAATGATTCAAACATAACATTAATTCTACCTAGGATAGAAAACTAAAAAATCAGAATTCGAAAATTCTATTCTCTGCTCTCAATATGGTCGTAAATTAAAGTACAATACTTTGGACAAGTAAGGTTTCTTAATTGTGTTCCTCTATCACCTATGCAATAAAGTACTCTGTGCCAGTACGACTTGTCGATAGTTTACTTTTGAATAAAACTTTTTTTTATCTCCTAACTGCGGTAATTAAAACTGGTTACTCCAATTGTCAATACTTGTGTTGTCCTTTGTAGATTGAGGTTTTAATTTGTTAATTAAAACTATGATTTCGTTCTTTATTAAAGTTAATTACAAACTAGCTTAATATAAAAAAGTCTGCACATGTAAATAATATTAAACAAGATAGACAGAATATCATTTTTTAAACTTTCGCGTTTTATGCTCATATTTTATGCACATTATCGGGTCTAGAACGCGCACATGTTACTAGACCAAAACGTAGATAAATTAAACAAGTGCGCGTTATAGCCCCGATAATATTAATAAAATAGACAGAATATCTTCATGCAATGTGTTTATTTACCTTTTCTAATGAATTCTTCATCAGAGGAAACAAAACAGGGTATTTTCATCTCATCTGAGTTAACTGATTTGTTATTTTTAAATTGCTGGAAGCTCAGGTGATCACATAGACTGGAAATTTGATCCTCGGTATATTCTTTGCCGAGAAATCTACTCGCTTTGCGTATTGAACCTCTCATGTCCTATAGGCAATAAAAACAAATTCACATTAGGATCTAATTTGTGTTATTTTGATTCAATTTATTATTCAATGATTATTAATAGTTACCGTTGAAAGTTCTTCATAGAATATAATAAGCAAATTTGGATGATGTCTCATTGCCCAAGCTTCTTTGACGTGTTCAAAGTAAGGGGTTAATATAACTGAAAAATATATTTAATAAACGAGAAAAAGAAAACTAAAGTTTTGTAAAATACTATAAAAACTTTCAAATTATAACATTACGACATAATACATTTGATTATCTACTAATATTACACTTCTACTACAGGAACCATTTTTTTAATTTAAAGTACACATATAGAACCAAGTGTCACAAAAACAAAATTTGATGAGATGCATTACTTTTATTATATCATACAGATACGGTTTTGAAATGAATTTTATAGAAACAAATCCACAAGTAATACCTACATGATAAAAAAATTAAACAATATGATTTGATTATTACATGAATACTTTAAAAGTTCTAAAAAATAAAAACGGGGCCAAATTATTTTCGCTTTGTGTCTGTTTCAGAGCCGCTATAAAGTTTGCATCGAACTGTAGAAGAAAACTACATTTTTTTCTCGACATTAAGCTGTGGAGTTATTTAACGATAATAATTAGTGTCTCTGTAAATATTAGACTACTATCTGTTGTCTCAATTAGCTCCAGCTTTTTTTAAATCACTGTCTTTTTTATTAAGTCAACTTCAATAGGAGTTTATCTAATGATTACGCAAGATTTAAAAGGTTAAAGCAAATCTTTATAAAACTTTATCTATACCATAACTATTTATTAAACTTCAAGAAAATCGCTTATATGTTTCGATGAAGTAGATGATTTATTAACCTACTCGATGACAATCCGGCTTCGCTCGGGTGAAATGTGACTCATAATACAGAATCTTTTACAAAATTTAGGTATCATATATGGCCGCCGCAGGGGGTGACGCGGTGCTTGCGAAAGCCACCCCGTGTCGCCCCCATCCCAAATGCGGCGGACGGCCCCGGGGGTTTTAGTGGGTATTTCCGGGCGCTTCACGCCCGGGTGAGTTCCACACTGGCACGGAGTTCGTCCCTCCGTGCCCCCTCACCTATTGCATTGGGGGACTTCGGTCTCACTAATGCAATAGGTAAGGGTAGTGCGTAAATGCATTTCCCCCGTCAAAAAAAAAAAAAAAAAGGTATCATATATGGCGGACCGGACGGAACTGTAACTTCACCGATACTTGTGAATCGGCCTTAACGAACTCAAGATGGCATCCGAGTAACCAATATTGCGACTGCTATTTGCATCATTAGAATTTAACAAAATACCCGACAATCCGAATTTTGCGGATATACATATGTTATCGACTCGAAATTATTATTTTTTAATGTTTTATTATTCAGGTAAGTTTCAATCGAGTCTGCCGTACCCCTTGACCAAATTGTTAATATAGATTTGGCTATTACCTTTATAGCAGATGTGCCCTAACATGGATATATACCGAGATATTATTTTATGAAAACAGTAAACTTACATTTTTTTTCATTTATCCGAAATACGTCCCCTGCTGGACATAGGTTTCCGCCAAACGGGCGGATTGCCATAATCGCCACGCTTGGCAGGCGGGTGTATGTGAGGTGGTTTATCCTTTAGTCACATTTTACGACACCCATGGGAAGATATTGGGTAGTACTATTCTTAACCGGTACCACACGGCTTACTTACGGCTTACTACTACACTATAAACTTACATAAGTCTTTGATAAATAAGTTCCAAAATTGCTTGAAGTCACCTACATATCCCATGATGTTTAATAGTTTAGCCTGATGGTATGTTGAAACGACAACATCCCTTGGATCTCTCGCTACGTAGACCACTTTAGTGGTGTCGAGCAAAGTCGGGGGTAGCAGGGAGAATGGTATATGCGTTTTCACAAACCGAGGATCTGGAATCAACTCTAAATTCTCCACAGGTGTCATTTTTTTAAAAAAATCCTGTGCAACACTTATATTATCAGCATTTGTTTCGACGAATGCCTCTATAGCTTTATCATTAATCAACATTGGCATGCTGTAACAATATACACTTATCAGTTAAAACCATAACAATTCGAAAATTTTGATCGCAGTGAAATTGGAAAATTAATATCATAGATTTTAAACGTATCTATATTTTATAAGTTATAGAGCAAATTTTGATATAATGTATTTTGAATTGATAAAAATTGGACTAGTTGGCGTTCGGCCTTTTCGATCAGCGGAAATTAAACTTAAGTAATACTTGACAAAAGGCATCACGTACTCTGTTTTATGATGGAATCAACTTCTGATACGTGTACTCTATCTGTACGCACGCTTTGTTTGTTATGTTTTTTATAATATTGTTAAAAAGGACATAGGCTATTTTATTATTCCATTCAAACGAGAGACGTCCACTGCTGGATATAGGTATCTCCCAAAGTTCTCCACAATGACCGGTCTTGCGACACCCGCATCCAGCTGATTCCCGAGACTTTCGGATTCGTCGTAGGCCCCATCGGGCATCGGTTCTACAAGCAGTTGCCACTTTGGCAATTCTTCGGCTAATGTCGGTTACTTTGGTTCTTCTGCGGATTCGATCACGTAGTGAAATTACGAGCATAGCCCTCTCAATTGCCTTTTAGCTAACTTTAAACTTTAAACTTTCTAATTAAGCCGTAAGCGACAACATTTTATTAATATTTTATATTAAATAAAAAATATTATTAAGTTAAAAAGGACAATTAAATTGATGCTTATAACGTGGGTCGTAGTAACAGTTTAGTTTATAACTTGAAAGACATTCCTTAATAATAACTTTGAACTTATTTTTTTTCATCTAGCAGCGAGTATATTTATACTATAATATTCAGATCATCCTGTTTCGAGTATCCATAAAAATAAGACAATAGGAAAACAATGGAAAGCTAATATACTCACTCTAGAAAAATATATCTTCTCGAGAGCAATACTGCGGCGGCTGTATCGTAATCTAAATTATTAGCCAATAACCAAACTAACTCCTGTGTCCACGTCGTACCTGCAATACATACCACTTATTTATTCTAATATTTAGCTGTGTGCCTGCGGCTCCGCCCGCGTTTATAACATTCTTAATTGCGTAATATAAGTAGTTTTTAAATAATAAATGGAAAATAATGTTTTGGTGGTACAGACAGTAGTCTGTCCATCGCATCTTGTTCGCAATTTCATGACTTTCAACATTTTTGTGCGGAACCTTAATTATTACCCAAAACATTTTTTATTACTAAAATAAAGTAAAAATATTTCTCGTAAATTCAAAGATTTGCCCGTTAAACTGACCATTGCATCGTCTTCTTGTCCAAATTTTTTATGTTATGTATTCTTGTTATTTATGTCATTACTCTTGTTATCTATACATATAATACAACTGTAACTAGGCCAAATCTGTACAATAAATATTTTTTGAAAATTACAATCGGGGTGGACTTTGTTATCGATATAGAAGCCAAAAATATTTATTTTAGAAGTTTTGTCTGTCTGTCCGTCTTTCCCTGTGTACACGTACCACTCTGAAAGTACTGAACCAATTTTGACGAAACTTGACACAGTGATAACTAATGTTATAGACTAATATCTAGGATACTTAGTTGTCCCATAAAACCCAAGGGGTTCTCCAGGACAACGGAAAAAGTATAAAATAGTAGTAAATTAGATTTTGATGACATTTTATTTGTGCTATAGCAAACAAATTACCTAAAATTTAAGCTATATTTCATATCTCTATTCTTCTTGAAAAAAAAATAATAATACAAAACTCCATCGCTAGGTTTTGAACCGACGTCGTTAGCCCGTGTAGTTCCTAAACGTTACAATTTAGTATTTTATTACGAAACTAGCTGTGCATCCGCGGCTCCACCCGCGTTTTATTTGTATTTGCGTTTATTTTCATTAAAAAAAAATTAATACTAAAATAAAGTAAATATATATCTCGTAAATTCAAGCATTTGCCCATAAAACTGTGCAATTGAATCGGATTTTATTCAAATTTTTTATGAGTTGTAATTTTTTTTTACGCGGAACGTATATTATTTTACAAAATTAAAAGTAAGATACTCTAAGTTACCCGGAGTAACTTCAGCTATCTACTAAAAAAGTCTCGTCAAAATCGGTCAAGCCGTTCCGAAGATTACCCATTACAAACAGACAGACAGACGGACTGACAGAGAGACAAAAAATTAAAAAAACTGTATTTCTCGTATAGGTAATGTATATATATATTTAATCAAAAAAATAACTTTGACATTACAAAGAAATGGTAATGTTAATTTATTAGTTAGATATTATATCATTGAAATTCAGTTCACTACTTCCATAAAATGTCACCTTAATACAACGGCTAAAATGCTTAGATATTGTATAAAAATATCAAAATATTGTTTTCTCATTCACTGTGTCTTAGATATTTATTATTTATGTACTATACATTTGTACTGTATGTACTGTACATATATTTTATATTATGTCATTTGATCAATTTCAATCAAACTGTCAATTTTTGATCTCGAATAAGACTAAAACGTATTTATTTACAAACTCTTCTTTCATACAAATTACTATAACATTTGATAGGTAGACCAATTTTTATGAATTTGATGCTACCCCGGAATACGCTTTATAATTACCTATTGATGATGATTTTTTTAAATATACTTAGTACTTTCTAATTGATACCTGTACAGACAAACAGATAGACATTTCTAAAAATGATAGAATTTATTTAATTACCTTTTTAGTCACTGGCAATAGTTCTTTTGCACAAACATCGAAAATTTACAGACACGTGAAATGTATAATTCTATTATTAGTATATGAGAAATAAATCTATTATAATTCAAAAGGTAAATAAGCCACTTACTTATAATGTAATCACATAATTAAATCCAATTCAGGTCATTTTTTTTTTATTTTAATTGTAATTAACTTTTCGAAGTCTAAAAAGTGTAAATTAAAAGAATAAAAGTGTATCTATCACATTGAGAACCATTCAACTACTCCTACCAAAACCTAACGTTTTAATACGAATAAATGGTTTATTGTAATAATTCAAAACTCTGCTGCAACATGCATAATACAAAATTTACACAAATAAAAAAAAATACTTTACTATTTCTTACATTCAGATATGTATAGTGCTTTGAACACAATTTCACTAGATGTTAAGTAACAACCTATTAAAGGATGCACACACATTAAACTTACTGGCTCTCCGAAGCACTCCTATAGGTGCTCGACGACAGATTTTTAAATCAGAGGATGGTGGCTAGCCAAATTGTCATTAGTAGAAAATGTCCTACCACATACTATGGTTTCATCACATGTTTTCCTTCACCGAAATCTCAAGGTCGTTATAATATAGGATAGGTGGTTTAGAAGCTACGTCCATCGACGCGGAATCCAACCATATTACCACTTAACCATCATCACTTCAATACAATAACCAAAAATTTGCAACTAGTTCGTTAATAACAATACCACTACAAACCTGATCTCTGATAGCTCAAGACAAATATATCACTCGGTTTCAATGGCATGTTGTAGATACTGCTAACATGTTTCTCATATCTCTTAGGAATGAAATACCCTTTAGGGCCTATTCGAATATATTCTCTCAAAGAACCTGAATATTGAACAAAAATAAACATTTACAAAAATATTTTTATTTATTAAGAACACTATGATCAAGTATAATGGATTCCTACATTTATTTAGTTTAGTTAGACGAAATTCGAACATAGTCATTGTTATCGCGCTGACCCTTATTTAGATTTAATTCTTTTTAGTATTGTAATTATTATTTTTAACCCAAATTAAATTATGGCTGCACAACGACAATGAACGGAAGGAAAAAAACAGGACTCACCGTAATGCTGAATACGCTGCGTGTAGGTGGCCTCCTCTTCTTCCTCTGATGTACTAACTTCACTTATTTTTACCTTTATTAAACTAATTGAGTTTCTTATTGTATGATTACGCGCACGTTCCTTTTTTTCGGCCGGTCTCGCGCACGACATGATAGCAAGTGCGTTAACAACCAAAAAAGGGGCTGGGAAAGGACAGGACGAGGATGGGGTGGTTGCCGTTATGCAAACCATTTTTTAGCCTAAACAGACATTATTAAAAATAAAAAATAAAAAACATTTTTTTTTGTTATTCGTTTTAACACTCGTTGATGGTTAGTAAACAAACAATAAAGAAAGAAAACCTGTTGAAAAACAGGACAATAAAAATATGTTGAACTGATTTATCGATACCTATTTATATAAAGACGCATACGAGCACATAGATTTAGCGGTGGAGCACGATTTCATTAGAAGACGAAATATAACAATGGGAAAGAGAAAGTTAAATAAATAGGCATCTCTAACCTTGAAATAAGTCTAGTAGATTAGACATGTCTTCGGGCTTCACATCGCGGATCTCTAATGGAAATCCATGTACTTTTCGAAGAGACATTGCGAAGATCCAAGAGATTAAGCGAATATAAAATTCAAGCAATAAGATCCTTAATCTTCTGAAACAGATATCTCAAGTTATTATCAAAATAGACTTAAAACCAATTTTATAGAAGCTCTTTCTTCTACTGAAATGATTTTGTCTCAATCCAAGATGTCAACTGGAGAGATTCAGGCGGTTCACATGTTTTATCCTGCGAAATCGAACGACGCACCGAATCAAGCCGAATCCTTGCGACGACCATGTATATGTAAACAAATACGATACGACACTTGCGTTTAAATGGATGGTTGACACGGGATATCTGATATTATGCTGCTACAATAAATAAGGTTGCTTTGGCATTCATCATCATCATCGTCGTCCTACTCGCAATTTGTTATTTGAGGTTGGTGCAGTATGTCTTCTTCTTCTATACATCTCTATCAGTCACCATATCGTCATTCCCCCCTTTTGACTTCATATCTTCACTCTCTCCCTCCATCCCTCAACTTACATAGTCATAACTTTCTTCGGCGCATGCGTTTCGTCTCTTCTCAAAACATATCCATACAAAGACAAACGATTCCCTTTCATCTTTTCTATCACTGGAGCCTCTTTCAAACTTCCTCTAACATACTAATTCCTGATCCTATCCAATTTGGTCACGCCACAAATGCATCTCAACATTCGCATCTCTGCTGCATACAGTAGTTTTTTTCATCCATCTTCTTACTAGCCCAAAATTCCGATGCATACAGTATGATAGGTCTTATAACGGACTGATATATTCTGACCTTCAGTTTAGCGGAGACAGTCGCAAGTTATGCCTGAGACCTATCTCCATTTCATCCAAACTGAATTGATTCTCCGCCTTACCTCACGGTCGATGTTACCGTGACTTTGTATAAGTGACCCGAGGTACCAAAAGTCGGATCAGACCGGTAGGGGCACTCCTGTCAGTGTTATTGGTAGAGCACCGGAGATAGCGCCAAAGTCGCAGAACATATATTCTGTTTTATATCGACTTATTCTTAAACCTACAAGCTTCAGTCTGTGCATCCATTCGTCTCCTTTTTAATACATCCGCTGACTCTCTAGCTCTTCCACTCATTGTCTCTACATTCCAACTCGCATACGTCACGCTCGCGCCTTACGTTACCCCCGCTCGGGGTGGTGCAACAACCCTTGCCTATTTCTCACAGGTGCCAGGTGCTGCTCCTGCGCGTCGCTTGTAAGGAACGCCCTAGAACTTTCGCTCTAATTGTGCATTAATTTTTACTGTATATTTGTGGCAAAGAATTTTCAGGCCTGCCGCTTGCCTGGCGCCAACCTTCCTTGGGAATTAATTCGTTTATATAGTAGGATATGGGTAAGGAATTTGGGTTTTTTGAGGCGATGTATAAGGTATAATAAGGAGAAATAATGGACCAGGTTGAATGGATACTGCAGCCACGGAGAGGAACTTGCTAGTGCCTACAGTAGCTCGAGGAGCCGGGTCCGCCTACCCGTATGCTCTATTCTATAACTGGCTCCATCATTAGATAGGGGCACCCCTGACTAATTTTGCATTGCACCATTCAGACTTACTTTGCATTCTACCAACATTAAATTCATAACTTGGGCTCAGCGCAATATGTTTTACTTCCATATATAGAAAGGGTCCTTGAGCCGTAAATTCTTCATTTACTTCTTTTTCTTTAATATTATTCCTTATACACTCCATCCACACATTCTTTGGTCTTCGTCTACTTTTTTATCTTTCCAATTTCATACATGTATTACTATTTTATCCACATACTCGTCCTCATAACATAACAGTTCTCATAACATGCCCATATTACGACAAACGATTCCCTTTCAAGTTTTTCCCACTGTGTAACTTTAAAACTTCCTCTAATGATAATTGATTCCTCACTGTCACAACATTCGTCCACCTTCTTGCTAGTCCACCATGATGATCCAGATAATGTGTGTAAAATACAGGTCTTATGATGGACGATGGATGGTAACGATTTCCAAAAGTAAATAAGCTATACTTATATTTATAGAAAACTGGAAAATCTTGATGATAATTTACACCAAAAAAAACATTTCATTCTGGATGGGAGAAGGGCGTTAGGCTCATACCTCACTCCGTAGCTTGCTCCGCACACCAGGGGAAAAGGAAGGTCACAAATTTGCAAAAAAACATCAAGTGATTATGTACAACCTACCTACCTTACCTACATAACTTTCGACCTATGTTAGAATTTCAGATGAATCTGTGTGTAATAGAAGCCGAATATTCGGCCTCACTTTCGGCTGGAAATCAAATTATCTTCGGACACTAAAGGATAATCTTTGTACTTATATTGTAATGAACTATTGGTTCGTCCAATCTAACATTGTAAGTAATCAAACCAAAGGATTAATTTCTGATAAGTTTGCTGTATTTTGTATTTTGATGCCATTATGGCGTTTTAAATGAATTTGAATTAATGACAGTTAGCAGCTTCTATTTTTGCAAAATATCATTTTATTCTCTTATTCTTAATTATTAATATGTTGATTACCCATAAAAATGAGACAATAAGAAAAACAATGGAAAGGTGGCGTAAACGCCAGGTTAGTCCTCAAGGGGTTACCTGACGTATTTTCTATTACCAAATTATGACTATTTTTCTATACAATTTGAAACAACTACAACTAATAATAACGTTTTAAAAATAGTGTACTTAAACAAAAAAAAAACTCACAGATTCGAAATAACAGGTGATTTCGTTATAAAACTACTTACAATAATAAATTAGTATGTATATAGTTTTCAAAGATGTTACCAAAAGATTTCAAGGGGTATTTAAACAGCTTGTGTAAAATGTAAGCGATAAGCGATCATTACCAGTTAATGAGTAGTTAGTTTGCTTTGACTGGGACAGAGAGCCTGCTGACTCCATCGATGCGGCATCCGATCGCAATACCAACTTCACCATCGGTTCAAAAATAATAACAAACACCAAGGGTTGAGTTGCTATCGGTATTAAAACTCCGTACGGTCGGAATCAATAAACGATTTCAATCTGTTTTTGCCTACTGAAATCCGAAATTTCAATCCTTTTTTACCTAAAATAACAAATCAGTCTCAGTGATGAGTTAGAATAAAGAATTTTTTTTGCTTTGATCTTAATCCTGTTAAGTTAAGTCACGCTGAGTCTTCCGGTGCGTAGTACTCATTCAAGAACCTGTTGGCCCCATCGGACATCGGTTCTGCGAGCAATGTGCCCAGCACACTGCCACTTAAGTATAGTAATTCTTCGGAGAACGGTGGTTACATTGGTCCTTCTGCGGATCTCCACATTAGGTATTCGATCACGTAGTGGAACTCCAAGCATAGGCCTCACCATTGCCCTTTGAGCTTTTTTATTAGGCCCATTATGAGCAACCACGTCTCAGTGCCGTATGTCATCACTGGCAACACACTGGTCGAAGACTTTCGTCTTGAGACATGCGGTATTTCGGACGAGAATATTCTGCGTAGCTTCCCGAACGCTGCCCAGCCGAGTTGGATTCGAATGTACAACTTAGCGAATCGTATTTGTTGAGCACACTACAAAAAAAATCTTACAAACCCTATATACTTTGAATGTGCTATGTATGATAGATATATATGTTTCTATCACATAAATATTGACTCCAACCTTAGATCGATCATAATTTCTTCGATACGGAATGTAGCTATTTTACGATTGCGCCAATAAAGTAATATATATGTAATCAAAGAAATACTATCAGCATTATTGGTTCTATTACATTCTAAGTACATTGCACGATTACAACAATAACATGAATAGTTTAAGTAAAGGACACACCGGTATAAATTATGACGTGTAATAATTATTAAGTGGTTCTGACATTTGTTTAAACATTATTTCAATAGCGTATCTACGTATTATTATTAACTACTACTATATCAAATTTTATCGAAATCTGTTCAGTTGTTTTTTTCCGTGATTTGCGAACAAATTATTAAACAAAAAAAAATAACTATCGGAATGTGTTCTGCATTCGATAGGTCTTCCCGCATAGTATTTTTTCTTAAATATCTTCAATGCACAGATTTCTTCTCGTTAGCCTTTTATTCTAAGTATATATTTTATACACAACATCGAGGTTTGTAGACATGGACACCTTTTGAAGTGAAATTAATATCACTTGAATAACAGTGCAGTGCAGAAAGTGAACAATACACATAAAGTTGGAGAAAATAATAAAGTCTAGTTATAGATTATCACAATCATGATGACGTCATTGTTTAGACGCATTATCCATTGTTTATTGGAGGTGTAATAACACCAATAACAGCAATCAAAATATTTTACCACTTGTTGTCATCAACAACATTCTAAAATACGTTTTTTAAAATATAGAAAATTCTTACATTGCTTATCGATAATATATCTAAAATTAACTTCACTTCCGTTTATATATTTTCCGTGTTCGGTGATTTCCAATTTGCCATGAAACCATTTTTTTTTAATTAAAATAAAACATATTCTGCGGACTCTGGGTAAACACCTTTTTTATGTTGGAGGTTAAATTCGACTTGCGTCAGAAAAAAAAAATGCCTATAATATTTCATGCAGCTATGCAGTTACCTTCTTTCACAAATAATTAGGTGAGCTTAAATCTACTTATATGTATGTATGCCATGAAACCATTGCAACCTCTACTTTTAAGAGTCTCACTTAAGGACTTATGTGTATTTTACCGTTTGTATCATGGTTTATGTTCTGATGAATTGTTCGACATAATGCCGACACCTAATTTCTACCATCGTACGGCTCGTTATCGGCAGGGAGTTTATCCGCACATCTTAGAGTCAAACAGCTCAGACAGCGCGGTTTCAGAGGAGTATCCTCCCGCGAACTATCCGGATGTGGAATGAGCTCCCAGCGGCCGTGTTTTCAGCGGAATACAGTATGTGGTTCTTCAAGGGCGTGGGAAAGTATTTTTTAAAAGAACTCTTTTGCCGAGTAGCAACGTAGGTTAGGTCCGTAGGCTACGATGATCGCATACCATCAGGCGGATTGTACGCCTGTTTGCCACTTTAGTGGTATAAAAAAAAAAACATCCGAAAAAAATGTTCACACCGTGCCTGCATCCCATCGTCGTCGTCTCGTAAAAGTATTTTTCGGTTCTGTCTTATAAAAATTAAATGGAAATGAAATGTATCGATGATATTACTAATCCCCCTATCTTTTCCACAGAGGTATTATCAAATTTGAATTAAATTGGAAAAATATCTTTATCGTTATCGTTAAATAGCTCTTTTAGTTTTGTAATAACACTTAATTTAGATAGTATTAATATTGTATTTTTGATAATAAAGACCATAAAATGACCATCCAAGGGTTGTTGTTCTACGACCACTAATCTACATGGATGTCACATGCTCGGGCGCGATTTCGCACACAAATATTTTGTTTTTGAGGGGTCATATTTATGGAGAGGAGAGGGCGGTTAAATTATTGCGTTGCACGCATTTTTTTTAATTATTATCAAATGCTTTTATACTAAACGGAGCGAGAACATTTTTTTTGTTTGATAGAACAAAACATAAATTCTAACTTATTACTGGCAAAAATGGAATATATCCTGGTGAAAGTGCAAAAAAAAAACCGATTAAAAATGTTTAACATTGAAACACGTTACAATTACAAGTTCAATATTCTCGAAAAATGTTTTGTTTATCTGCGTACAGAAGTAGGAAAACAACAAAATAATACCGATAAAGACTAATACGTAATATTTTAACATAATTACTTTATTGTGATCAATATAAACTGATGCTTGTCATCGTGACTTTTTAAATTTAATGATAACGTGACAGTCACGTAAAACTATTTTGAAAATGGAATGATGAAATATTACCTAGCTACAGTAACAAAACCATTTGAAACAAAACAAACCTACTTACACCAAAATGTTCTTATGTAGTGTTTTTAAAAATTTTCAAAATATTGTACTTATTGAAAACAAAATAGAAAAACTAATTTTTATAATAACTGAAGTTTTGTAGTTTTATCATATATATCTAATACTAATGATAAACCTGTAGATCCAATTTTTTTTTTTTCTATAAATTTGTGTTATTCTCGTTTTTTTTTATTTAATTTATTTTTTTTACATGAATAGGCTCCGTGCTTTGACCACAATCTCAACTGATCTTAAGTGACGATGTGGTCCATGATGGTAAACACACTAAGCCTAGAGGTACTGGTTCTCAAGTGATGCTGCCGGAACCCACCTATTGGTATTTGGCGACAAGATTTCAAACTTGAGGGTGGTAGCTACCCAGGCGGGCATTATTAGAAAATGCCCTATCACCACCATGCATGGTTTCCTCACGATGTTTTCCTTCACTGAAACCTCGGGTCGATTTTACTCGGATACGTGGGAATCGAACCCGCGTCGATTAACGCGGAATCCGGCCGCACTACCCGCTGCGCCATCATCGCTTCAACATAGGAGAAAATAAGGAAGTTTTTAAGAATATGATAATTTATTTAACACCATCTGTTCAAAACGACATCCTAGTGGTGACAAATTATTTTTTACTTCATGGATAGCTTGAAATCATTGTGGGATTCGACCAACATACTTTTACATCATACTACTACAATGTACGATACGTCTGTATATGTCTGTCTGTTTGTTCCGGGTAATCTCCGGAACGGTAGGACCGATTTTCCGGAACCTTTTATTGGTAGATAGCTGAAGTTACTTAGAGTACTTTTGTTATTTGAAAATAATTAGGGTCCGCGAAAAAAACATTAAAACTCATGATTTTTTTTTTGAACATTGAAGTTGTGAGTGTGTATTAATATTTTATTGTCATTTTACACACACGGAATTTCACGATGGCGGAGTCGCGGGCATAGTTAGTACTCTAAGAAAAATTGTTTGTATCCATTCAACCGAAAGACTTCCACTGCTGGACATAGGTCTCCCCAAAGATCTCCACGACGACCGGTCTTGCACCACCCACATCCAGCGGATTCCCGTAACCTTCACCAGGTCGTCAGTTCACCTTGTGGGGGGGCCAATCCAGGCTACGTCTTCCGGTGCGTGGTAGCCATTCGAGAACCCGTTGACCCCATCGGGCATCGGTTCTGCGAGCAATGTGCCCAGACAACTGCCACTTAAGTTTAGCAATTCTTAAGACAATGTCGATTACGGATCTCCTCATTCCTGATTCGATCACGCAGTGAAACTCCAAGCATAGCCCTCTCCATATTAGGCCCATTGTGAGCGACCACGTCTCAGTGGCGTATGTCACTACTGGTAACACACACTGGTCGAAGACTTTCATCTTGAGACACTGCGTTTTTTCAGAGGAGTAGATTCTGCCTAACATCCCGAACGCGGCTCTGTAGCCCTGTAACGGTTTGCATAAAGCATTATATTGTAAATATGTATAATGTAAATATGATTGTAGATGCATAGATAAAAATAAGTTACCACCTACAGAAAATCGGATTTGATAACTATGTTAAAAGTTGATAACAACGTAATGTAAATAAGTTAAACAATATATAAATACAATATTAGTATAGTATATAAAAAAATATGTATTGGTCTCATAAATAACAATTATATATGACAGCTAGCTGTGTACCCGCGGCTGCGCCAGCGTTTCATATATTTTTCACTGCGAATATAGATTTTTTTTTTTCTTTTTATACGGAACCCTAATTATTTTCCAATCTTTTTTTGCTAACGGCGAGCAAAGATATTTCTCACAAATTCAAATACCTACCAGTAAAACTGTGGCTATGACTGGGATTTTATTCCAATTTTTATGAATTTAATTTTTTTACGCACCCTAAGTTACGCGGAGTAACTTCAGCTATCTAACAAAATAAGTCCCGTCCAAATCTGTCCAGTCGTTCTGGAGATTACACGTTACAAACAGACAGACAGACACAAATTTTAAAACTTGTACGTTTCGTTTGTTTCCTAACGCTTCTATTTTATTTATTAGTATAGATATAGATAAATAACAAAATATTACTGAGTGTTTTGCGACGACTTCGCATAGACGTATCATACTTTACATTCCTTAGCTTTTCACTATAACTATGAGAATGCGAAAAATAAGCGGTTTTCCATTAGTGGTTCGCGATATTCCACATGAAGAAGTATCGGATATATTGAAGTTGTTCCAAGGTTTGTTCACTTTTATTGTATTCGAATACAGCCGGTTTATTACCCATGAATTTAATTTAGGCATTTTCCTACTAGTCACACAGATAAGCGTTTTGGTTTACGCAGGGCCGTCTTTACCCCGGGGTTCAAAGACTGCGATGCACCCGGCCGCAGAGTCCTAGCGCAGGCAAGCCGAACACTAGCGACTAAAGTAGGGGCACAGGCTGACCACACCACACTACGGCGCAGAATATGCTTAAGACGGCCCTGGGTTTACGGGTGCATTATTTACGATGACGAATTTCGTTTAAATATTGTGCGTTATCGTTCGATCATGTAAAATAATGATGTAGGTACCTTCAAACGGAAAGGGTGTTTTACGGGATAATTTTCGTACAGTGAAGAATGGGTTTTATTAGATTCATATTGTAATCAATTTTTAAACCTCATCGTATTACTCCATCACTTAATTGGTCAAGGAGTGGGGACTGCTTTCCTATTATATCTACTCTTCAACAAGTGACGTGCGGGCGCTCCTAATGCGTGCATTCTACTGAACGTCTGGTTCTCAACCAATGTTGAAAAAACTTGAGTGTGGTAGTTAGCTATGCTTTACTACCATGCAACATAACATAAAACCTTCTTACTAAAACAATTTGTCAGTAAATAAATTGGTTTTTATTTTTCAGGCCCTACGAAAAATTACATTCGCATAGGTCCTAAGGGATATTTTACACCCAAGGGTTTTGAAAATCACATTAGTGATATTTACAATATGCCGCTCAGACAAAATGATATATTCGTTACCAGCTATCAGAGATCAGGTTCGTAAGATTGTAGTTATTGTTTGTTGTGTTGTATTGTTGTGTGTAGTTATTGTTACGTTTGTATTGGCTTTTACAAGTTAAAGTGATATATTATAATCTACATAAAAATGAATGTATGTATATTCTCTATGCTTTCCCATGTCATTCGTTATCTGATTGTGATGTAACTTTTGTGAGTTGTCCTGCATACGCTAGTTAAAAAAAAACTGCCACATTTCGATTGGATTGGACTTAATGTTTATTTATTTATATATAATGTAATTGTGTGCCAGCGGCTTCGCCCGCGTTTCCTATATTTGTCATTGCGTAATACAGTTTTTCGTTTGGAAAATATAATGTTTTGATGATTTAGATTGTATTCTGCTCATAATATCTTAAGTTTTATTTAGTTTACACGGAAGCTTAAATTTTCAATTTTTTTGGTACTAACAGAAAGCAAAGATATTTCTCACAAATTCAAACACTTGCCAATAAAAATGTCCATTGAATCAGATTTTATACACAGATTCATGAGTTTTAATTTTTTGCGCAAAACTCTATTTATTTTCGAAAAATAGAAGTAGCCTAAGTTACGCGGGGTAGCTTCAACTATCAACCAAAAATCTCGTTAAAATCGGTCCAGCCGTTCCGGAGATTAGTTGACAAAGTGACAGACGGGACATATAGCAATACAAAAAAAAAATTATGTTTCTTTTGTAGGTATCGTATATATATTCATATGTATGTAGTGTTTAAACACTGTAATTTTATTCATTAGTACATATGAATATATAAATTAACATATTAGAGTGCGTTTTTTGATTGATCTTGAGAAAACATTAAACTGGAATATCAGAGGTATTCTCGAAGCAATACTTTTAGTATAAAAATTATGAATAATAAATATTAAAAATAATTTGAAAATAAGTAGTTAATATAAAATCACACAGAATATTTTTTTTAATTACATCATCTATAATGATAATTGCTTTATGTCTGCCATAAAAATGGCTAAAGGGCTTTATTGTGGAAAACTGAGTGTGACAGTCGCGTAAAGCTTAGTATAGGATAAACAATAAATATATCAGCCAGTTATAATATTATTATAAAATGAAAACGTAAATAGCGTCAACGATTATAAATTTATTAACCCTAGTGATTAATACGTTCTTTGAGAAAACTTAAATATAGCTTGAACAAAAAAAAGACGCAAACTTATGAATGGCTTAAAAATAAATGGAAGCGACACAGTGTCGCAAAAAAACCTAAATAGCTACGATTCAATTGAATCAATTGCACTGAATTTAAAAATAATAAATGTATGATATGTAGTAGGAAATTCTATAGTTTATAGTTTATAGGTACAACATTGACACAGGAGTTGGTTTGGTTATTAGCTAATAACTTAGATTACGAGACAGCCAAATCTGTACTGTTGGCGGAAAGATATCCTTTTCTAGAGTGAGTATTATCTATTAATAATCCAATCGTTTGTTTTTCAAAGTATTTTTGTTGTTTTCATAGTTTTATTGAATGTTAAGAAGATAAGATTAGAAATAGATTCAAAATTAAAATTCAAATATACTTTTGTGGAAGAATAATATCCAAAGTTCACTATGATAAGTTTATTTCACATTTTGCGTGTGTTATGATTTACGGACCGAGAAACAATAATCTAAAGTAATATTGCATGTCAACTACTACATTCTAATTGACGTTCGGCTATTCTAAATTTAATAATCGGCAGATACTTTTCCTTTAGAATGTGTCGCAAACTTTTTGTTGCTATACTTTAATCAATTTAGCCCCTGATAAGGCGCTTACGAACGTCAAAGTACTACCACCTTTTAGGAAAGCAACTCAGTCATCGAAAAGAAACTCGATCTGGTTTTTTCTGTATGTTTATTTTGAAACTTTACAACGAATAGTTACAAAGTTTATTAGTAAATGCACAGAGAAAACTATCACTTCCAAACATCACCGTCGGTTTCGTATAGTGTTTCGTGTAATATAGGTAAATACCTATATTATGTGTATCATTATAGTACTTACATATCTGACCTTTACATTGAATATTTAACGAACGAACGAAATATTTTGTACTATACATGTTATTTCGTATATCGGAATTTATATCTACAAAATAGGAAATTACTTTACTTTTAGATAATTTTAGAGGTGGTTGGGATTTTTTTTTGTTAGAATTTGAATTCCGAAACTTATTATCTAAGTACTTTTAAAAGATCTTTTTTATTTGTTTACGTTATGATAAAAGTTAACTATTTTCATACAATTTTACAGATTACCCATGTTTCTTAATGACGACACCAGGGAGCCGTTTCTAAAAACGAGTGCTGATACTGCGGAAGGGCGTGAGACGTTAAAACATTTGTTAACATCGCCCATGGAAGTTTTAGCTTCGACTTCGGATCCTCGATTTGTGAAGTCACATTTACCGTTCTCTATGCTTCCCCCAACTTTGCTCGATACAGCTAAGATAGTGTACATGGCGAGAGATCCAAGGGATGTCGCTGTGTCTTCATACCATCTTAATAAACTTTTTCCTCGTTTGGGATATATAGGTGACTTCAAGCAGTTCTGGAACTTATTCATCAAAGACAAATGTGAGCTTACACAATTATTATAAATTAATATTTTATTATATTGCAATAACGGGGCAATATACAATCGCAATCTGTTTTCCCGAAATTTCAATCCTTTTCTCTAAAGCCTCAGTGTCAAGATCAGCCAACCGATATGTTTTTGGATTGATCTCAATCTTAACTTTTAAGATTCAATATTCAAACCTGGTGTAATTGAATATGACGTGATCCCGTTTCTTTAAATTATCCCAAGCTATCAGTAGAGGAAAACATAAAAATCTAATACTATCTTAGTGGTAGAACATTTTATAGTGGTCGTCTGGCTACAGAGGCCCGGATCTACGATTTTTTTGAACAGGGGCAGGAACTTGTTAGTAGCACCCCTGTATCCAGTGTTTGATAGAAATTACTTTAAAAAAAACTTACAAATATATAGTGGTATTTATTATACAAAAAAAAAAACCCCTAAATTTGTACTATATTTATTATCAAAGGCATAGGTTTATATCTCCGGAAAAATAGAGTAAATTCCCTACCAAATCGACCACGTTTGACCCCAACCCCTTTCGACTTGGCTTAACGTTTACCAGATTTTTTTACCCATCTCGAAAATAGTTATGATTTTTTCAAAAAACATTCTTTTTTTTTTTTATTGCTATAACTTTGTTAAAAATTGGCCGATCGAGACGTTTTGAAGTCTCCCAAACATAGAGGCTGCTTTGCCGATGCGGGAATCGATCTCTGCATCAAGCGAGAGATTGCTCGAAACGTGAAAAGGGTGCACTGTTAAGTAAAATTTCTGAGTGTTCTGAAAATCCTTACGCTTTAGCGTATCGTAGCGTAGCGTATTTTAATACAGTTTAGCTAATAATGTTAGCATTAATGGACACCGAGAAAACAATACATGCTCTGGTAAATTCGTCCATCAGTTCTTGAAGTGGAGCCTGACCGTGGGCGACAAAAGCGGCGAAGAAAAGTATTACAAATAGATCCTCTTTAAGGCGCTTAGACATGACTGAAGATCATCTAGCATCATATGTTGTTTATAGGTGAATACCTTGTTGTTCCCCGAAAGCAACCTTTAGTAGTACAGAGGAAAAAAAATTAAACAAGGTAGGAGCCAGAACACAATTTTAGCAAACTTTAGAATGGTGTAGAAGTCTCACCATTATGTAGAATACTGGCTTCCATACCCACGTGGACGTTCTGCACTAGTTTTAGGAGTTTCGGGGTGCATCCAATTCTAACACTGAATACAACCCCTCTCTTCTCATGATTTCAAAAGCCTTGTTCAAACCAACAAATACAACGACTAAGGTCTGCGGTGTCAGTTGAAAGAGATTTCTGATTTTCTAACTCGACTTGGGCCGGTAGCGAGAAATCCAATACTTCCTTGTCCCATATCAAGCAAAGTTTTGTATTTTTCCTTGGAAGATTAATTTGGAAAAGTGGATATTCCTAGGAAAGAGTAGAACTTTGGACACAACAAGGCTATGGTTGGTGTCACAATAAGGGCTGTGAAACGTTCGCATATGGAGCATTTCCAACAGATCTCTCTTTCTGGAGTGGACAAGGTATATCTGTTGGCAGTGTTTCGACTTGAGATCCATCCAGGAGAATTTCTGCATCATTTTAACTTTGAAGAAAGTGTTAGTTACACAGAACTGATATTTATAGCAAAACTCTAATACTCTTTGTCCTTTTCATTCTGCTTACCTATACCATATCCACCAAGGTGCCTTTGAGAGCTAGGTTGATAAACCCTGACCGACATTGCGAGCAGTGAAGTCACCAAAGATATGCAGCATATAGGTTGTACGCAATCGACGTACCGTTTTATCTAACTGGCCGTAGAATTGGTCTTTAGTCTCAGGTTTTGTATTAAGTATCGGAGCATAAGCAAAAATCAGGGTGATAAATCCGCTTGCTGTGTTAAAAGTGCAAAATTCGCTCCGCCACACTTATAGTTGATTTTATTTATTTAACTGATTGCTGACCGCAAAACGCAAGTTTCCATGTTCCCGTGCTTCTAAAGAACTTTACCTTTCCCGTAATAAGTGTAATTCACTTCTCCTATGGACCCTTCGTATTCTATTCTGGTCTCCTGTAAGTTAGCAATATCAATGTTTAACCTTTTGAGCTTATACCAATAATACAGGTTTTGCGCAGTTTTTTTGAGTCAAGGCTTCCTTTGGTGTTTTAGAAGCTTGTCGTCATGGTACGGACGTTCCATGACGCAAACCGCATGTTAGTAGCATTGATGTTAGTCTTAGAGTTTTCATTTTTGTTATTTTGAGCAGGTGGTTATGATCGCAGCGTCAATGTCCACTTGTAAAACTCGTCCTCCGTTCACCCAAGGGGAACAAGTTAACCCTGAAGCGGATCAGTGCCTTATTTAACAGGGGCTGCCCGACTTAAAGCAGGCAGTAATTGATCAGTGGATCTACGATGGATCCTCCTACTGTTGAGAGTAGCTCTCCCACTGTGGTCGATTTGGTATGAAACCTCCCATCTATGTATATGATCTATGTACATCTAAATTTTCAATCAGGCTTTCGTTTACTATACGCTTTGTAGAGGAGTTTTTTACTTTTATTCATATTTATTATGATTTTGGCGCCCCCTGACAGTGGCACTCGGGGCTCCTGCTTGCTCCCCACCCCCTTAGACCTAGGCCTGCCTGAGTAGCTTACAACTCAAATAGAAATTGTTTAGTCATTGTATTCTTCTAGTTACTGATGATTTTAGTCCTATTTCTAGACTTAACATAAGGTAAGATTCCTAGTCAAATCAAATGCTAATTAGATTGATCAAGACGTCACATTGCGGTTCGTAAACAAATGTATTATTAAAGTATAATACTTAAAAAACGAAGTCATTTAAGGTAATATCAACCATATTATTTAGAGAAACAAATGTTTTTTTCAAAAACCGTATTTTGAAAATTATAAGATTGTATGTTAGATCTTTTCTTATGATTTAATCAGTAGTTATTTGATTACCCGCAAAACCACTTGGATCAATAATAAAACTGGATACGTATGTGAAAAACTGTAAAACACTTTTGATAGTAAACAAAGAAAATGTTCCTTGGACAGTACTCTTTTAGACGCAGACACAGTTTAATCATTTATATATTTTACGAGTATACTTACAAATGTAAACAATACATTTTCAGTTACATTAACACCTTATTTTGAACACGTCAAAGAAGCTTGGGCGCTAAGAAATCACCCTAACATGCTAATATTATTCTATGAGAATCTTTCAAAGGTCAGTATTTTAATCTTTATCAGTATTTAACGAGAATGGTAAAATGTGTACGAAGTGCGAAGGTGATACAGATACAAACAATTTTTACTGCGAGATAAATAGTGTTGGCGATGCTATTTTCTGGTCTGTCATTTTAATTGACCTAAATATGTAAGTAACCAAACACTACCTAAAACTATACTTGCAGAATTACTCATTTTGACGCTTTTATCGCCATCTATAAATAATAGTTATCGCAAAATGCCTTACCATCATACAAAATGATAAATGAATTTCATAATGATGTTGTGTGATCAAATTCTTCTTCGCATTGGAATTTGGGTATTAGCTATGTATATTTTATGCTACAAGAAAAAAAAAAACAAAAACTCTTTATTCAATTTAGGTCTTAGGAAGGCGCTTATAAACGTCTAAAACACTACCACCGGTTCGGAAAACAACCCAGTCGAGAAGAGCCGGCAAGAAACTCGATCTGGTTCTTTTTTTTATAAATATAATATATATCATTTTTTTTTTTCATATAAAAACTATACAAGTCATAGTCTTAACTAATGTTAGAGGGAGCACAGAGATGTGGGTTAATTCCAGACATCACTATCGTTCACGTAATGATCCACCCTGTAATAACCTTTTGAGATTAAGACTTGCTTGACATAATACTTGAACTTATTGTCAGGTAAATAGATAATGTTACTTGGGATCTTATTGTAAAACCGAATACTATTACCTATAAAGCTTTTATTACACTTAAAGCGAGGGACGGCCAACTTGTCTTTATTTCTAATATTAAAATTATGACGATCATTCACTAGATCGAAGAAAACATATCAAGTCGTATATACTTATAACAAAATAACAAGACTTATGGTTCTTGAAAACAGCAACAAGGTTGAGCGCTACGATACAATACAAATGTCTAAATGACTAGTCCATTAAAGATTTTCTGCGCTTTAGGTAAAGCGGAATTGATTTTAATGAAAAATGAAATGTTGATGTTGATGATAGACGGTTGTAAATAAACAAAATTATCAAAATATATGATTCGCTTCTGTCAGCGTCTTATGATACCTTGCTACCTTTCACAAATTTGCGGCCGCCGAGATGACATGTGGCTGCTGTGGGTAATTTAGAGGAATAAAATGTTTCTAAGCCAATTAACAATTAAAGTTTACTGTGAACTAATTGTATGAGCGAAAGGGTAATTTTCTTTCCCTTTTTTAGGATCTAGCAGAATCGGTGCATACAGTAGCTAGTTTCCTCGATAAGGAGTACACGAAAGAACAAATCTCTAAGCTATGTGACCATTTAAACTTAGAGAAATTTAAAAATAATAAATCCGTAAATTTCGAGGAACTGAGACACTTGGGTATGCTTGATTCTGAAGAAAAGTTCATCAGAAAAGGTAAATGTAGAATACTAGTTGAAAACCCGGCTTCGCTCTGATGAAATGTGACTCATAATACACAATCTTTTACGAAATGTAGGTAGATAGGAACTGTAACTTAACTGATACGTGAGAATCGGCATTAACGAACTCAATATGGGATCCGAGTATCCAGTATAGCGACTGCCATTATAATTTAACAAAATACTCGACAATCCGAACTTTGCGAATATATGTTGTCGATTCGAAATCATTATTTTTTTATGTTTATTCAGGTAAGGTTTCAATCGAGTCTACCGTACCCTTTGACAGAATTATTAATATATAGAAGAAGTGACAAGAAGTACATTGACCTCGAATTAAGCTGGAAGGTTTATTGCATAGTATCAGATGGCAGATTACCTCTTCTGTACGTTTCCTCTCTCTCATATGCTACAACGAGTATAACCTTTTGGTCTAGAAAAACAACGTGTTCATCAAGTTCAAGTTCAAGTCGATTTCTAGCCCTATTTTTTTACATGGTAAAGGCTCAGTGCTTTGACGACAATCTCACCTGATATTAAGTGACGATGTGGTCCGGGAAGGTAAACACACTAAGCCTAAAAGTACTGGTTCTTAAGTAATGCTACATTATTTTAAAATTTATTTGTAACTGTTAGTCGCTCTTGTTGATTTAATGGGACTCTTTACCCTACATTTGTGTGTGCGTGCGAATGTGTACTAGTGTAGGGCGGATAAATAATAGTCCAGAAATATACACTGAGTAATAATATAATATATTTCTACAATTACTGATTAATTTACAAAGCTACGTGAGTGAACGGCGGAGTTCACACAACGACTGACTTATAGAAATGGGGCCGTGGACAATATGATCGCTCTTCGCAATACCGAAAAATACCGTCAAGTGGGAAGAGAGTTAAAAATGTGCAATACTTGCTTAGGTAATCCTTGTACGTCATCTGAGAGTTGATGTATATCCATAGAGTTTGTGATGAATTTAAATCTATCCCGTCGTTTTAAAGTTATCAATAAACGTCCAAACTATGACATTAATAGTATTATAGAAGTATGGACTAACGTGCGTGCGTGTACATTTCATAAAACAGTTATTTCATTCAGGCAAATCGGGCGGATGGCGTGACTACTTTGATGCAGAGATGACGCAGCAGGCGGAACGTTGGATCTCTGACAACCTGAAAGGCACGGACTTAAGATATCCCAGTATGGAAGATATAAATATATAACGAAATTTAAATTTTTATTTCATATTTTAATGCACGAATAAAATTATATGTTCCCTGATTATTAAACAATAATCTACATTGTTGTAGCGTTATATTATCTTTTAAGATATAAAAAAAAGTTTATGAATATTCTATCACACTGTACTATTACCATTCGAGGATTATATTAAGCTAGCTTGTCAAAAGCATAAGCTACTATCACTGCGTGATGGGCGAATTCTTCAAGACATGTTCTATTATATGATGTATTCTCAGACAGACTCGATTGATCGACACTCATCAACAAAATGTTGCGACTACATGCGCCAAGCACAAGTACTCGACACACAATTATTTCATATTCCTAAGCACCGAACAAACTATGGGGTTAATAACTCGACGAGCAGAATTCCGCGTAATTATAATAAACAATTCAGCGATATAGATCTATTTAACTTCAAACTTCATAATCAAAATATATCTAAAAACAGTTTTAGAAACCAAATGAAAATCTCTCTGGTAAGACAATAACACAAAATTTATCCACAGCCATATATCCTCACATAAACATATCGACAAACATACTATACACATTACATACACATGCTTACACGCATACATACACATATGTAAACATAGTCTTATAATTAATTTTTAAATTGTGTTAAATTCATTATTGGCTCTTTATTTTATGTATCGGTTTAGTTTATATGTCTATTTTATACGAGCTGTGAACTTTTAAAATAAATAAATATTCTTATGGCGTTACTATATTTAAGCTTCTTCTTCATATTCTAGTTATCCCTCGCAACATTCCTATATCTGTGACATATACTCTTCCTTCATTCGTCATTATAATTGCCTAATACCTGAATTTGTATCTGTGATGTAAGATCACAGATTTTATCCTTTTCTTTTCTTTTTTTTTTTACATAAATCAGGGATGAAGTCTTTTCGCTTATAGTATATATAAACTACTAATAAACTACTGTACTATTTGTATCTGGCTGGTTTAGATGACATTAAAAAGGTTACATTTCAAAAAAAAATTGGTATAGTTTTGTCTCCAGCAATTTTTGATTTGTTTTTCTTTATATCAAAATGGGTGAATCTAATGAAGAAATTCGATAGATTTTAATATATAACGACGAAAAAAAAAATGTAACGTTTATGGATCTAACGAAGTGCCAGTAAGAGGTAACACAAAGTTAATTTAAGCGTTGTCATTCCCGGAATTTTCATTTTAAAGATGCACCTGGCTACAGTCGCCCCCTACTACGGATAAAGTTGACGCTAGTTTTATCCAAGATCGTCATATCAATAGTTACGACATAGCTGAAGTACTGAGAATATACCACAAAACAGTTTTGACAGAATAAAATCTGAGTACACAATATAACTAAATAGCTGAAAATAAAATAAAAGTATTATAATATTGTTGATGGATAACATTAACATTACATTAATATTGACCCAGGAAAAGATGAAGCAAGACATAGACATTGATAACATATAATATAAAAAGGGTCAGTGATACGACAATATCGTCTAGTTCTACTACTACTACTGCTGTTACTTTTTTAAGCCAATAAATGAGGCAAAGGAGCAGTGTTACTTTACAGTTTATCATCAAAACGCTTACAACATATTGATTTATTGTAAGACAAAGAGGGACTAGATAAATTATGTTTTACAGAAACTTTTCTTTTTTTTTTGACTAGGGGAATGCATTTACGCACTACCTTTACCAAATTCATTAGGAGGATCAAAGTCCCCCCAATGAACATGGTCAGGGGGTGTGGAAGGACGTCTCCACACCAGTGTGGGACTCACCCGGCGAGAAACGTCGGAAAATACTCACTAAACCCCCCGGAGCCGCCCGCCGCATTCAGGAGAAGATACGGGATCGCGGTGGCATTCACCGCGTCGTCCCCTGCGGCAGGCCCAACAGGGCCTCGTCCTCTAAATTAGCCCGTTGGGGATGAGGGGGAAGTCGGTGCCTGACCCACAGGCTCTCTCCCCCTTACCTCTTCGCCCGAATGTTTTACAGAAACCTGGCTTAAACCGGATACGATGTTATTTTTTGTGCCACACTTTTCAGTTGCTACTGAGCAGTGTTTAATAGAACAATCGCTGCCGGTTGTGGTTGCATTATACTATCTAAAAATAATTTAAACCTTAAAAACCGAAAAGATATTTGTCTCTCAATAGACCGTGTTTGTAAAGTGGCTTGTGCAGATTTGGTAGATGTAATTATATTAAGTGTTATAGACCTGCAGCGTCAAATATTCTTCAATTCTTACAAACTATGGAGCATAGAATTAGCAATTTATAAATAGAACTAGCATACCGGCCGCTCTTGCTATACCAGCCATGCATGGAGTTTTCATGTATGTCTTTTCGGACGCCTTCAGTCGGAACGCTCGTTTCGACGATTTACTATCTCTGATAAAATTATCATTTACTTAAAAACAATGGCAAGTTGTGCAGTAAAAGTTGTAAGTATCAAATAGGAGTAAACACTTACAATCTATTGGTATATTCTTTCATGTATAAGTATTCCATTATTTTTATTTTATGTAACAAAAATAATAGTCGCTTGACGCACCGCCATGATGCTTTTATTTAGACTAGACGCTGTAATATTGTGCCTAATTTTTATTGTATGTATGATTTATCGAGACATGTTAAAAAAAAAACATTAATATAAAAAAAATCGAAAGTATCAACTATAATCAAAGAATCATTTTTTCGACAATTCGACAATATTTTTTTTTGTTTTGAAGGACATTAAAAAATGACAACTTTGTATTAAAATATTAGTAACATTAATAATTACTTATAATAAATGTATTACAATGAAACGAATTTTTGTTGAAGTTATTTCTCTAACTTTTATTTCATAACTATCTATACGGTATGCGTACCGACACACGACGCACATCACTTTATGAATTCCGCCAACCGCGAAAACGACACATATGGTCACCATACTTTGTACTGATTTTGCAATCTCTAATGACCGCAACGAATTTGTTACCCTTTGCTATGGAGGATATTTTAGTAAAAAATTTCAATTCTTAAAAGCCAGTTTTCTTCTGTGGTGATTTTAACATAGATATTTTAAGCTCACCAGAGATCACTGTATTCATTTAGATCGAACTTTTTTGTGTATCCAGATTTTTTAAATGGGACAAAATTATTTTGTGGTAATTTCCCAATTCTTCAGCTATGTCGTAACTACTGATATACCGACATAGTTCCACTTTTTACAAAATGACGTCCACTTTATCTGTAATAGGGTGACCAGAGTGAAGTGCATCTTTGACATCAAAATTTTTTTCGTGGCATGCGTTGTATTTTATTTTTATTTTTTTGTACCACAATTTTAAAGTATATCGAATTCATTTTGATAGAAAGAAAAACGAATGAATAATAAATATATGGAAACGTTTAACTAATTTATTTTTTTATTTGAAATGCAACCTTTTTAATATCACCAAAACAAGCCAGATAAAATCAGTACAACAGTCGAAGAGATCATATATCATGTTTATACATACTATATGTGAAAAGACTTTTCCCCCGACTTATTATGATGATATGATTCGATAAAAATGTTAAAAAACTGATAATAACTTAATGTAAATAAGATAAATAAATTATATATCTATAAACTATATAAATATAGTGTGATAGCCTATATATGTGCACAATATGCTTGATAAATAACACTTATATATGAGATAGGTAGTAAAATATCACAGAATATTGTAAGAACTTCGCATAGACGTATCATACTTTACATTGCTTAGCGTTTCATTATAACTATGAACAGGCGAAAAATAAGCGGGTTTCCATTAGAAGTTCACGATCTCCAAACAGAGGAGATATCTGATGTGTTGGAGTTGTTCCAAGGTTTGTTATTCATTTCTATTGTATTCTAATATTACCGCTTTATGGGTAGTTTTATTTTAGGCATCTTCCTAGTAGCTACACAGACTAGCGTTGTTGGTTTGCGAGTATCTTGTTTACAAATTATTTTTGAGTCTGGAGATGTATCTTCGATTTGTTTTTTTTTAATCTCACTTTTTTATTTCGTATTTGATTGTGATACTGAGATTCGGGGTATTACGGACCGCATGTTAAGGTGATTAGTAGATATGCCAGTGTAAAAGTAGTTTTTATAACAATTCCACAATTCTGATCTCCGCACAGTTCTGCTACCCAAATTAGCTTTTTTTTTATTACAAATTCTAATGTATGAATAATATTGTTTTCTTGTGAGCAGAGCCAGTGAGTGAGCTTCAAATACCATGGATTTTTTTGATTTGAGTCATTTGAAAGCTTGCTCAGCAAACGACTATTAATATAATTAGTAATGAAATATTTAAAAAAAAATTGTTTTAACATTGTAGATACACGTTAAATTGAAAGAAGAATCTAGGTAACAAAAAACAACTTACACTTTTAGTAAAAGGTTTATAAAAAAAAATTTTGAGAGGTTGTGAGCTTTACTTAATTGGTCAGCGGGTACGGACTGCTTTCGCCTTGCATATACTACCCAGCAGGTGCGGGCTCTCCTAATAAAGGGTTTCTAATGAAATATTCTATGCCTAGAGCAACTAGTTCTCAACCGATGCTGCTGGAATAAACTTGAGTGTGGTAGTTAGCTATGCTTTACTACCATGCAACGTATACCTAAAAACTCTTACTAAAACAATGTTTCACTAAATAAATTGGCTTTTGTTTTCAGGCCCTACGAAAGATTACATTCGCATAGGCCCTAAAGGATATTTTACACCTAAGGGTTTTGAAAACTACATTAGTGATATTTACAATATGCCGCTCAGACAAAGTGATATATTTGTTACCAGCTATCAGAGATCAGGTTCGTGTTATAGTTACTTTTGAATTAGCTTTTAATATTTGCAATACTATTTATAAAAAAATACAGTTAATCATGCGATTGTCATGAAATTTTTGATGTTTTGTTGAGTTTTTATCTGTACGTATGTAAAGATTTAAAAAATCCTGCCACATTACATCACATACCAGGAACAGCTCACATGTAATAAAATTGTGAATTTTACCATAATAACGCGATCATAAATTAAAAATATGATAATTATTTAAAAATAGATGTATATAGCAATTATTTTATCTAGGTATGCTATAAATATGGCTAAAAAGCCAATACGCATAAAGGACAGTGTAGGATTAACATGGAAATCATTCGATTCCTAATATTATTCAGTAAAATTGTTAATTATATAGTAAAAAACGTAATTATATCGATATTTAGTAGCCATTGCGATCACATGTTATGAGAAAACATTATTGGAACGGTTAGAACTAAGTTTCAACAAAAGATTCTGATGAGGCGCTGACGTACGAATAACCTAAATCAAAAAAACAAATGAAAGCAGCAGTATCTTGAAAGCGTAAATAAGTTTTAATTCTACTACGTTAAAAAATATAACTAAAACTGAAAATGGTAATGTTGTATGGTTTATTTTTTATAGGTACAACGATGACACAGGAGTTGGTTTGGTTATTGGCTAATAACTTAGATTACGAGACAGCCAAATCTGTATTGTTGGCGGAAAGATATCCCTTTCTAGAGTGAGTATTATCTATTAATAATGCAATCATTTGTTTTTCAAAATATTTTTGTTATTTTCCATTATTTATAGTTTTATTTAATACTAGCTATGCCCGCGACTACGCTCGCTTAGAATACAGACAATTATATCCCGTCCCGTCCTGTCGAAATGTGTCGTGTAGTAGATTCTTAAGTCCTACATAGTAATATTTCAGAACATTCCAAATTATTAAAAAAATAGTATAGCTTCATCTATGAATATCCTACAGAAATACATATATAAATTGCTTAAGTAATAACCATTCATAACACTTCGCCCTCCATTTCACAAAAATAAACCGTCCAATTATAATGAGAATGCAATAATATTTTGTTCCGCGCCATATTAATACCTATTGATGTTATAATTGAAATTTATTTCACTACTTCCATAAAATGGCTCCTTAATCAAATGCCTAGATGATTGTGTGAAAATTAAATAGCAGAACGTTGTTTTCCCATTTACTATGTCTTAGATATATATTATTTAATACTATACATAATTTTTTTTATTATGTCATTTAAATCAATTTCAATCAATCCATCAATTTTAATATTTAATAACGCTATATATGAAATAATTTATTATGACTAAAATAAATTTACTCTTCTTCCATACTAAAGTCGCCTCGTGTCATTCAAATTACTATAAATTTTGATAGAGTACACCGATTTTATTGAAATAAAGTTTCGATGCTACTCCGGAATATGCTTTATAATATATAATAATCTTTTTGATCTTTTTAAAATATACTTAGTACTTTATAATTGATACATATAGAACCAAACAGACAGACAGACATTTCTAAAAATGATAGAAATGTTTTTAATTACCTATTATTAATCCCTTAAATAATAATTCTTTTCATAACAATCGGAAATGTACACGTAAAATTTACAAATTTATTGTTAGTATAGATATATATAAAGACAGATAAGATTAGAAATAGATTGTTTAACAAACATTGACTTATAATCTGACAATTTATACCTTGTGAGATAAGCAACGTAATATTGACGATTTTATTGTAATTTACTTCATGGTATTTCAGAAATTGGAATAACCAGAATAGTAAATCAAAATAATTGTGTACCCACTTTACTTTAAGTTAATTTTAGAGATGGATAGTTTTCTAGAAACTAGACTACGTGCGAATATTATTTTTTTGCTAGAATTTTAATTCCGTTACCTCGTTAGTACATACTTTTAAAAATTTCTTAGTTTTATAAAATTAAACTATGATATTTTACGTTTATCAAAATATATTATTTTACAGTTTACTCATGTTCCTTAATGAGGATACCAAGGAGTTGTTCCTCAAATTGATTGGTGATAACGAAGAAAAGCGTGAGATGTTAAAATATATGTTAACATCGCCTACGGAAATTTTAGCCTCGGCTTCGGATCCTCGGTTTGTGAAGTCACATTTACCGTTCTCTCTGCTTCCCCCCACTTTGCTCGACACCGCTAAGGTAGTTTTTACGTGGCTAGAGATCCGAGAGATGTCGCTGTGTCTTCATATCATCATACTAAACTCTTTACTATAATGGGCTATACAGGTGACTTCAAGCAGTTCTGGAACTTGTTCATAAAAGACAAATGTGAGTTTACAAAATTGATATCAATTTATATTTTGATCCGACGTTGCTTCAGTAATGACGTAGCGTTATCTAAAGTGATCTTGTTTCTTAAAATGATCCCCAGTAAAGGATAACATCGTGATCTAATCATAACATAGTGATAGGGTCCATCTTCTAGTGGTCGCTTCGATTGTTACCAACTGAAATAGAAATTATTTCGTCTAGCCCATCGTTGTATTTTTGTAATTAAATTTGATAATCAGTTCTATTTCTAGGCTTAACATCAGGTAAATTTGATCTCAAATGCGAATCTTTATATTGATGAAGGCGATGAACGAAACCGGATGAAGGTGTAACATTGCGGATTCTAAACAAATTGACCGACATTATTATACTTAAAAAGCGGTATCATTGAAGTAATATCAACCACATTATTTAGAGAAATAAAACATTTTTATAAAAAACCATATGTTATAACGATATTTATATTATAAGATTGTATATTCGACCGTTTTTTAATGATTTAATTGGTAGATATTATCGGTTTAATCGGTATATTTGATTAACCGCAAAACTAGTTGAATCAATAAATAATAAAAAACTGGTTACAATATGTGATACACTATAATAAATTCTTGATAGTTAACAAAGAAAATGTTCCTTGGACAGTACTATTTTAGACTCAGACACAGTTTAATCATTGATGTATTTTACGAGTATACTTACAAATATAAACAATATATTTTCAGTTACATTAACACCTTATTTTGAACACGTCAAAGAAGCTTGGGCGCTAAGAAATCACCCTAACATGCTAATATTATTTTATGAGGACCTTTTAAAGGTAGATATTTTCATCTCTATTATTATTTTATAAGCTGCTATAAGAACTGTATAATTTGTGCGAAATGCAACCACGGATACAGTTACAAACAATTTTTACTGCGAGGTAAATAGTGTTGACGCTGCTATTTTCTAGTCCTAAATATATTTACAAAGACCAAAAACTAAATCTAAAAATATACTTACAGAATTAGTGATTTTGACACTCCTTTTTAAAATAGTTATCGCAATCCAATTGGATATTAAGTGCCTAACTATCAAGCAAAATTATAAACGAGTCTCTGTCATGTAAATTGTTATGCTAGCAGAATACGTAACAAGCCGCACATACATATAACAAAATAACATGCCTTATGGTTTGAAGACTGTGATAAGATGGGCGCTACAATACAATACAAATGTTCAATTGACCATTAAAATTTATCTTTAGTTTAACGTCGAAGTAAAGCTGATGATGATAGATGGTTGTAAATAATTAAAATTATCAAAATATTTGATTCCTTTCTGTTTGGTTTATATGATGCTATCTTTACCTTTGTTTACGAACATCATCGTAACAAGACGTCAATTCGTTTCTAAGCCAATCCACCACTGAAGTTTACTCGTAAACTGATTGTGTGCGCGAAAGCGTAATTTTCTTATCCTTTTTTAGGATCTAGCAGGATCGGCGCAGAGAGTAGCTAGTTTCCTCGGTAAGGAGTACACTAAAGATCAAATCTCTAAGCTATGTGATCATTTAAGCATAGAGAAATTTAAAAATAATAAATCCGTAAATTTCGAAGAATTGAGACACTTCGACATGCTTGACTCCGGAGAACAGTTTATCAGAAAAGGTTAGTATATAATAAGTGACAAGAAGTACATTTAATTGATTTACAGGGTTTTGTCATAGTATCAGAGGGTGGACAGAAGAGGATATCCATATGCTACAACGAGTATCAATCCTTTGATGAAGAAAAACAATGTGTTCATCATGTTCAGGTCATCTTCAAAAACTATTTATGAATTTATTTATAACTGTGTTAGGTTAAGATTATTGCTTACTTTTACTGAAGGGGGTTAAAATGTCCAAAATTAGTTAAATTCCACTTTTATGGCAACTGAGAGTTGATGTAAAGCGATAGAGTCTATGCTGAATTTAAATCTCGCTTCAAACTTAATAATAAACGTCCAAACTATAACATTAATAATATTATAGAAACGTGGACTAATGTGGTGCGTGCGTGTACATTGTCATAAAACAGTTATTTCATTCAGGCAAATCGGGCGGATGGCGCGACTACTTTGATGCGGAGATGACGCAGCAGGCGGAACGATGGATCTCTGACAACCTGAACGGCACGGACTTAAGATTTCCCAGTATGGGAGATATAAATATATGAACGAAATTTGAAATTTTAATTTATTTTTATGTCACATATATAATTGTATGGTCCTTCGTTGTTAAACAAAGAATAAATAAAAGAGAGCTTTATAAACTGGTATAAATATTTTAAACCTTTAAAAGCGCACAAATAGTGGTTCCAGTTTTAATTCAAATAAAATTTAGGAATATTCTATCGCACTATAGATTCATACTGTGTTACATTCAAGCGTTCTCTTCGTATTTTTAATATTATTCATTCTAACCACCTAACTGCATCGGCGGCGCAGTTTTATTACGGTACAACTGTCGTTCTGAGGTCTCGGGTTCGATCCCTGGGTCGGGGCTAGTGATATTGGGTTTTTTCTACTCAGAGTCTGGAATTTGTGTCCGATATGGTGACAGGCTCGCCCCCCGTCACATCTGGGACGGAACTAAGCTCGGTGAAATGTGGGTGGTGTAGTTCGCTACTTCACCTCTGCCCTAACCTTTCGGGGTTAACAGGACAGTTATGTAATTATTCATCGTAGAATTCGCATATCTGTGACGTGTACTCTTCCTTCAATCATCGTTTTAATTGCCTAATACCTGAATCCTTACATCACATCTTTCCTCCCATTTTATTTTATGATAGTGTTATAGATTCTTCCTTAAGATTTAGCGGTGAGTCGAGTATGAAACCAGAAATCTGAGTGATGTCTATTTTATATATATTTTTATCTATCTTATTACTATGATACTAAACGCCCCAGTCAACGTCCCTGACAACTTTTGAAACAAATCAACCGAGGCACCGTCGAAATATGTTGATAAGGCTACGCCTTTTAAGGTTACACGAGAAAAACTAAATAAACGTCGAAGTCGTGAACTAAATGAAAAACCTATGAATAAATTTAAATTAAACTTATTTCTAAAATCGTAAATAAAATTGTAACAAATAAAATTGTAGTGTCTGTTTGTAATGTCAAAATTACTTTTTTTTTTACTAAATATGAATGAATTTATATACGACACCTATATCGAAAATAGAATTGTTATAATTTTTGTATGGCTGTCTGTTTGTTCCGGCTAATTTCCGTAATGGCTGTATAACTTTATAGTTTAATACTTTTTAATGACAATTAATTATATCATTCAACCATTAAACGTCAACTGCTGGACATAGGTATCATCCAATAAGGGGGGATTGGCATAATCGCCACGCTTGGCGGGCGGGTTGGCGAATGCAGTAGGTGTTTTTGGTACTCAAAGGATGCTGCTGCCCATGCGACAATCACGGGAAGATATATTATAGAGTGGTACGATTTTTAACCGGCACCACAGGGCGTGGCGTTCCGTATATTCAGTAATGATATGATATGATAATGGCATAATTAATAAATGAACGTAAACATCGTTTGTAATTTGCCTAAAAGCTGAATAAATAATGTACAAAGGTTATCAACAAGTAGTTATTATAGACATTTTGTAACTAAATTTTTTTTTGTTATTGTTGTTAGTAGTTTGGGGACGATACCATCTGTAACTTTGATCCAGTAAGTACATTTTTACTTAGGAATATTTTAAATATTTATAACTTTCTCTTGTCTCCCGTCCCGTAATAGTAATAGCAGCGTTCTTTCATCTTTATTTTTATAAAATGATTTAAAAAAGATACCCCACCCCATGCATTGAAAATAACATAATTAAATCAACTACATAAATACAGCAAAAACAAAATACTAATAATAGTTTATTTCTCGTACTAAAATCAATATTAATCAAATAATAAATTCATTTGGCCTCTTCCAAATATTCAGTTTACCTTCTAGTTTAAATCTTAGTCCTTAAATTGTAAGCAAAACTGAAATTATTCAGCTAGGTAAGTCAAATTACCACCGTAAACTTTTTTTAAATATAGTTTTGAATATCTTTACTTAAATTAGATATAACCTTTAATTAAATTAGATTAGAAAATTTTAGAGTATGTTATTTTACCCACAGTTAATAGAATATTTCTAAATAGACTATAATATGATTACATACCTACTGAATTAGTTTTTTGTATTTGCAAACGGAAACAAAACCTATAAGCTTGTAGTGATTTATAAATTTAATAAAAGGCCTTGAAGGCTTTGTGTACTCAGCCGGAAAATGGTGATTACCGCGAAGGCCTGCAGATACGCAGAATTCATCCTAACTAAAACAATCCGTTAAAGCAATTATAAATTAATATTTTTTATACTAGTTCGGCAAAATGATGTATCTGTGCCTGATCGTAAGGACAGAACAATTCAAAAACAGCGACGACCATCGAAAGATCATCAATCGATCGCCGGTCGTTACTGCTATGTTGACCTGCAGAAGTGTCTCTTCACATTGCATTTGAAGGACCCAATGTTATTGAAAGGAGGGAACACGACGGAAACAAAATAAAATCATAAATAACTTCAAATAAATAACATTAATTGCAATTTCAGAGGGTCGAAGAGATCGGTTGTTTGTACCTAAGTTTGTTTTCTTTTTGCCATAAATTAACACATCTCCGCTATGTCTATACGGAAAGTGAATGGATTCCCATTAGAGATCCGCGATGCGAATCCCGAAGAAATGTCTAATTTCTTAGATTTATTTCAAGGTTAGATGGTCTCTTATATTTTTTTTCCCCTCTTTAATATGCATATCGATCAACGCTTTATTATATATCTGATAAAAGATACTTAAGTAAATATAAAATAAAATCTAATTTAAACTGAAATGCACATGGAATCGATCAAATTAACGTTTTTCTAATCTTAATCTCTAATCAGTCTTGATCTTTGGTATATTGCATTTGTATTAAATACCCAGGTTCTATAAGAGAATACATAAGAATTGGTCCTAAAGGATATTTCATACCTAAGGAATATGAAAAACATGTGAGCAATATCTACAATATGGCATTGAGGCCAACTGATATATTCGTCTCGAGCTACCAAAGGTCAGGTACGTACGATTTGTTATATCGTCCAAATAAAACGACAAATAATAATTAGGTACACAAATAGTTGCGAAATCATACAGAAACTCCATAAAAATAACGTTCGTTTATTCCCGATTTTATCCATTCTTCACATAACATTTATGATTTTCCTTCTTTAATAATCTTATTCGAGCAATGAAGAAAGTTTTCAAAATAGCCAAATTAGTTCTAGTGATACCCTTATCAACAAACTGGATTTGTTTTTTTTTTTTTTTTAATATAGATAAATATTTCCCATTTTTAATTTCATGCACGTCACGCACTTTTGATTTGTCATGAAAGTTATTGGCGCAATTTTGGACTGGCATGCAGTAGACCTTGTTTTTAATTCATTATCTTCTAGTATATGAATTTAACCTATATTCAATTATGTAATTTTGGTTGTGTAGTACGTGATATAGTTGGGCTATTGTGCGCAAGTGAAGTCTATCGAAAATAATGACACTGAACGTTAATTCTGCAATCTCCCAAGAACTCCCTTGGAACGATTAACAAATGGCCGCCACTTTATTGGGCATTGAAGATGTAGATTAATAGAATAAAACGAACATTGTGAAATAACTATAGGCTCAAAAGTGCTTGAACCTCCGACCGTTAAACAAGTCAATAATAAAAAATAAATGATTTCTGAATGAATTAAACATAGACACTACCAGTGGCGTAACTATACCATCTAAAGGCCGTGGCAAATTCAATGGATGGGGCCCCAGTAAAAATAGTCACGTTGTATTTTGATTTTAATAAATCACTAAAGTAATCACTAAAGCATTTCAATATTTAATCGTGTCTAACTTTAATTGTATTAATAGTTTTTAGTGGATTTTGGAAAAAAATGTTAAGATTCTTCTGTACTCGCTCACGGCTTCGCGTACCGGGACCCCATGGGACCGGGGTGCGTGGCATTTTGCCAGCCTATAGTTTCACCACTGAAGACTAGGTTCTCTACATGATAAACCAAAAAAAATATTAGAAGCCATTTTCACTTTTTCTAAAATGATTATATTCGGATTACGAACACCGGGCGAACATTAACAAAAGTAATTTTATTATTTAACGGTAAATACTCAATACATGAAAAAAAATAAATTGCTGTATATTTTACAGGTACGACGTGGACCCAGGAGTTAGTCTGGCTCGTGGCTAATAATTTAGATTACGAAACAGCCGCCTCAGTATTTTTGACTAAAAGATTTACTTTTATAGAGTGAGTATTACCAAATAATATATCTATGGTATTACATAAATATTAATGGAGCATAGTTTCGCTACTTATAATATAATAAATTAATATACAATTAATTCTCGATAATTTAACACTCAAGGAACCAGAGCAAAATCAAATTACCAATTGTTCAAAATAACAGTAGATTAAATAACCAACAGGAGCAGGAAAAAATCAAGTAAACAAAAGTTCGATCAAAATTCGTGATGAAATATTTACAAATGTTAATTTTGAAAAGAAGTCTGTAATTTTCTATTGCGTGAGAATCGTCAGTTTATCATTGTTCAATGCATTTTCGATAGTGGTGAGAGCTGAGAAGAAATCGTCACTTTTGTGTGGAAGGGTAGCTTTATTAATAGTCTAAGCATGTAGGGAAGCCCAAGCTTCAAAATGCTTCATGTTGATGTAATGTAATGTACATATAATGTTACGGGCTCTATTCCTTCAACGTTAAAGTATCGAGAGGACCAATTAATATTGATTTTATTCAATTTATCGACTATTTTTCAAGTGGCCGGGAATACATTTCAAATTATCGAAAGATTTAAGTCAACGAGTGTGTCAAATTATCAAAAGTCGAACGTATATAATAAATTACAACCAACAAAAATAAATGTCATCAGTTATATTTACAGCACGCCTATGTTAGTTACTGATAAGGATATACAAGCATTCGTTCACACAACTGAAGATACAAGAATTACAGCAGAGTTCTTAAAGCGATTGACTAAAAAACCCTTAGAGGTTTTAGCTTCGGTCCGGGACCCTCGATTTATGAAGACGCATTTGCCATTCTCCTTGCTCCCTCCAACTCTGCTCGATACCGCTAAAGTCGTGTATGTGGTGAGAGATCCGAGAGATGTCGCTGTATCAGCGTACCACCATGCTAAATTAGTAAACTCCATGGGATATAAAGGTGACTTCAAACAGTTCTGGAACTTATTTATTAAAGACATATGTAAGTTTATTGTATTTGCATTATCTATATTCCTTGTTTATCGAGAAAGTCAACACGTCCAATGTTTTCTGAAATTAAACTAAATTCCGAGAGATTAGAATAAAATTTCAAGATCGCATTCAATGTTGCCAACCCGTGAAGTTTAAATGAATATATTTTCACATACAAACATTTCGTTCTTAGGGCAAAATTATAAATAAAAACAATTATTTAACTCCTTTTAAAAGCATAGCTTTGGATTCATTTAACAATAGAGGCATGTATGGTTCAGAACCGTAAGTGTCCTTAACTTAAAAAACAAAACCGAATCTATGTTTGAGGTATTTTTTAACCACTGATAAAATTTTACTAGTGCTAATATTTTTTCAAATCAAATCCAAATATTCTTTAATCGATTTAGGCTCTAATAAGGCGATTATGAACGTCAAAACACTACCACCGGTTCGGAAAAACAACACAGTCGAGAAGAGCCGGCAAGAAACTCGATCTGTTTTCCTTTTTTTATTAATTCAAAATACTAATATTAATTTTTAAATAAAATCTATACAAATCATTCTTAGCGAAAGCGTAGAGAGGTGTGTAAATTCCAGACATTTTGAAATTAAGACATTTTCTTGAACTTCAAGACAAATTCTTGAACTTACTGTCAGGTAAATTAATGGTAATGTTCTTTGTGATCTTATTATAAAACCGAATGCCTTTTAATTAATGCCTAATTACCTATAAAACTTTTATTAGATTTACTTAGCCTAAAGCGTGAGACGGCCAACTTATCTTTATTTCTAACAATATTAAAATTGTAACGATTATTTACCAGATCAAGCTTGTTCAAATTTTTACGAACATACAATAGGTTATCGAAGATGTATTTATTGGGAGGGCAAAGTTAAGATATCATATTCTTAAAACTTGTTCTTTAGAGATTCGCGCGGTCTCATATTGTATATTGCTCGAACAGCTCTCTTTGTAACGTAAAAATAGTGTCTACCTCTGCTGCTGTACCCCGCAGTAAAATACCGTAAGAAAAAGACTATGAAAGTAAGCAAAAGATGAATAACCTAGCAATATCTGTTAACTGGCAAATTTTTTTTACCACAAAAAACAGCGGAGCTGAGCCTTCCTGCCAAAGTTCTAATATGCGGACCCCATTGTAATTTATTATCAAGTGTGATACCCAGAAACAGAGTGTGTTTCAACTAAGCCTACTAATTTCCCTTCTATTTCAATCCTGCAATCAATATGTTGCAAATTGTGTAACGTAAATTTTATACATTCAGTTTTCTTAGTATTTAGAAGTAAATTATTTAAGGAAAACAACTTAGAAATGTTTGCGAGTGTATTATTTAAAACCTAACCTCTGAATTGTTTCTTTTCACTTTAAATATAAATGAAGTATCGAATGCAAAAAGGACCATATCAGCTTTATTCATATCAGATTATTCATATGAGTACTAATTCTAGATTTTTTTACTGAAAGTTTACGACGATGCCCAAAGAGTTCTTGAATGGTAACTACGTATTGGAAGACGCAGCTTAGGTAGGCCTCCCACAAGGTAGATCAACGTTAACGTCGTGGGAAGTCTCTAGCTACGGATGATGCAAGACCGGTCGTTGTGGAAATGCTTGGAGAGACCTATTTCCAGCAGTGAACGTCTTTCGGTTGAATGTATGGATGGATACAAACAACACAAAGGGTTTAGGAGAATTACATGCAAGTTCGAATTACTTTCCACTGAATTGCCATTATTAAAGTTGTGTTCTGGTCCTTTAGCACTGTTTGACACTAGTACATAAGCTCTTTATTCTTCAAACTAACTAAATACTGTTAACTAAATAACGCACTGAATTTTTATTTTAGTTTATATTCAACCGAAGTCGCGGGCCTAACTTGTATAGGTCTACGCCGTAGCGCTATTACATAATATAATAAATATACTACATCATCATGACACTTATTGAACGCTTTATTTAACTTATCATCCTTATTTCCTTTAACTTTATTAATCTTACGGATTACACGATGGAAACGATTACAAAAATATTATTGATATATAAAAAACTAATGTCAACTGAGATAAGACATTTTTTGGCCACATAGTTAGAAAGGGGTCGTCCATAAATTATGTATTACGATAACCATTTGTTCAATCTACATAAGATTACGAAAAGCTTAGAATAAAAAATAAGGTACTCGAAGTATTAATTGTACACGCTGACACAGGCGAAATCGCGGGCACCAGCTAGGTCTGACTGTCCGTCTGTTACATTTTCACACCTAAACCACTGATTAGATTTCGATTAAATTTGGTTATGAGATGAGATGAATGCAATCTGCATCGAGAGGGACTATATAGCCTGCAAATTTATCTGAATATAGACTGTTATTAATTCAATTTCTGATTATTTACGTAAAATAATCTAATTAAACAAACACTCATCAACATTAACAAAGATAAATGTCATCACAATATTTAAAAAAATCTTCAATTAAAAGTTATATTTTTATTCGGTAGCCGGGTTTTAGTTTATTGCTTTAAAAAAATATGTCAAGATGAATATCATTACTTTGCACGTATTGTTTTCTAAATTCTTTTAGCGCACCTAAAAATTTATAATCTTCAAGGCTCTACTTTTTTATTTACATTTTTTTCAGTTATATTAACGCCTTACTTTGAACACGTCAAAGAAGCTTGGGCGTTGAGACACCATCCAAATATGTTAATTATATTTTACGAAGAACTTTCAAAGGTTAGTATTAATAATTGTTAAATTATACAGAAACACCTCTTTCGTTACTTCTACTTTCATAAGCGTCTTTATACATACTCGTCGGTTATGGATACTTTTCACTTGATCTTTTTTAAGTCGTCTTCTAGTCGTGATACGTTCGCATAAGACAACCCTTACAGTCATGCCTAGTCACCCTCGTATTGTAAATTTGTTTAGTTAATGTGTCGAGTACCCGTAAAAATAAGATAAAAATAGAAAGACAATAGGAAAACAATGGAAAGCTGGCGTAAACGCCAGGTAAGTGCTCAAGGGGTTAATCTTATGTCATCCATGTGCCCGTACCAACTAAGCATTATTTTCTTTAACTTGGTCACTACATCCTCTTCCACACCACAGCATTCTCCTATCATACTATTGCTGATTATGTCAATCATCTTCACTCCAGCTATACATCTCAGACTTCTCTTTTCCACGGCGTTAATCTTAATTTTATGTGTCTTCTGCCAAACCCAGAATTTACTATTATACCTAAGTGTATTTAGTACTTCGCAAAGAACAGCCAAATGTAAAATAAGTGTAAAAGTATTGAATTGATAAAAAAAAATTAAGATAACTAGTAATCACACATACTACATCTGTCTTTTTAGGATATGATAGGTCCAATAAGCAAAGTATGTCGTTTTCTTGGCAAGATATATACGGAGGAGCAAATCAACAACCTATCTGATCACCTGAGCTTTAAAAACTTTAAAAATAACAACTCTGTAAACTCAGAAGAGATAAAAAAATGCGGCCTACTGTCCCCTAATGAAGAATTCATCAGAAAAGGTAAATAAATAAATAATAACTGCTATATGACAAATTGAGATTCCGCGAAAAGTTCCGTTTTATACGTTATGGCTAATAACGTTATATGGTTAATATAGCCAAAAAAAGTTTTAATAGATTAAAGCTCAAAAAGAATGAAATAAAGAATAAATGAAATAAAGTAATCAAAAATAAAAAGAGTGAGCCAAATATAAATAAAATGGTTTTTGCTAGGAGCACATATTTGTGACAGTGACATATTTATATTATAATCATAAACCTCAACATGACCGTACCCACAGATATACAGGAGTGTTAATTCTATTAGTGTACCTTATAGTTAGTTGTAAGTCTTTAAGAGGATATGCTTGCGGCATTTTTTCGATACAAACGTAGTCCTCCATTTCCTCCCTGGTTACATTATGGTAAATATTTTTATCTTAAATAATATATATCTACCGCCGCCATGCCTGTACGTTTTGATTTTTTCCATAAATTAGTTATTGTAGAAACTAGGAACCTTTGAAAATGAAAAATAGCTCGATTTTTATTGTCATTTTCAGACGTTCGTCAAATAAATTTGATGAATAAAATTTAAAAAAAGCAAAACATAGAGGCATAGATAAGTCTTTCTTATGCTATAACTTAACTATATATGATGATGGCACAATGGGTAGTGCAGCCAGATCTAACTCTAAAATCGGCCTGAGCTTTCGGTGAAGGAAAACATCGTGAGGAAACCGTAGTATGGTTGGTTACGCCAGTTTAATTTATTAAATTGTAATTTAATATCGAGTTCGCTGGGGAAAACGGAATGTTACTGTGCCTCGAGTTTGGTCGAAATTTGACTGGCTCGACACGGCAACCCTACCCCTCCTACCCCCCTTTTCCTCTTACCCCTTTTTCTTCAAACCGCAAGATTTAGTCAAGCATAAAACGCCTTACGGGTCGCGCGCGCACCGCACTCGCGAAATATAGCACAGGCTGAAGAAGAAGTCTCTCTCGTCTTGGTATTGCCCGGACCCTCGCCCTCATCGCCACGTCGACGCTGGGAGAAAGGACATCAACTCCAGGTACTGTGCATTGTATTTTTCCTCAACGAACTCGATTAAGTAGGGACACCGCCATCTTAGGATTACAGTCCATTAGGCCGCGCGCCGTACCAATGGTGGTAGGGCATTTTCTAATTATGCCCGCCTTGGTAGCTACCAAACTCAAGTTTGCAAACTTGTCGCCAAATACCAATTGTTGAGTTCCGACAGCATCAATTGAGAACCTAGGCTTAGTGTGTTTATCATCCTGGACAACATCGTCACTTAACATCAGGTGAGAGTGTGATCAAAGTACTGAGCCTATACTGTATAAACAAAACTAAAGAAAAGAAATTTAAAAATTGGTTCAGTTTTGGAGGAGGTAACAGGGTACTACGAAGTGATGTTTTCGTCTATTTTGCATATGGTACAATTAGCCCGATTTGCAGTTCTCCCTTTCGTGTTTTATAACTCTTTCTTTGGGGTCCAACGCGATAGCAATAGAATTATGAAATACCTGTTTTTTAAATATGTCGCCGACCGCATGTCCTCGTAACACAAAACTAAAGCTATTCGCGTTGGCACAAACTCTAAAACATCTACTTGTTAATAATAAAACATTTAATACATAAATTAAAATAAAAGTTTAAACAATTTTTTTAGTCTTATTTAGATCTATCTTATTTACAATACTCTACAGTATTAAGTATCCAATGATCGAACAAGTATGTTTTTCATTTAGGTAAGGCAGGCGGTTGGCGCGATTACTTCGATACTGAGATGACGCATCAAGCGGAAAGATGGATCTGCGATAATTTGCGCAACACAGACTTAAGATTTCCTAGCCTGGACGATATTCATATCTAATCTAAATCTAAAATATTCTTAAAAAAAATCATATTGAAAATTTTAAAGTGTATAAGTTAAATGTTTAAATTATTATGAATAATAAAACATTACAAACTGAGAATTATTTTTCTCTTAATAAACAGTTTAACTGCTCAGTTGAACCAAAATTAGATATTGTCGAATTTTCGACTTGAATTTGCTTTCATATTTTATATTTTTATTTGTCTGTTTATTGATTTTTTTACAATCTCACTTGATGTTAATTGAGTTTGTGGTCCAGGATAGTAAATACACTAAGCCTGGAGATACTGGTTATCAAGTGATACTGCTGGAACACACCTATTGTTATTTAGCGACAGTTTTTCAAACTTGAGGGTGGTAAGTTACCCAGGTGGGCATTATTACAAAATGCTCTACCACGAAGCTATGGTTTCTTACATACTAAAGTCCCCGCGTGTCATTCAAATTACTATAAAGTCTGATAGAATAGACCGATTTCAATGAAATAAAAATTAGATGTTACTCCGGTGATTACTTGTAATTATTATCTTTTTGAATTTTTAAATATATTTAGGACTTTCAAATTCATACCTGTTCAAACAAACATACATTTCTAAAAATGATAGAAATGTATGTCATTCACTATTTTTAGTCCCTTGATATAAATAGTTATTTTCAAGGAAATGTACAGGCACGTGAATTTTACAATTTTATTATTGGCAGATATAGATATAACGATATAATACGAATTAATAATTCTTTACTCAATCCCTATGGAGTGAAATTATCAGTAAGAAGAGAGATACACATACTTTCTGCTATTTATTACTTATATTATGAAATTAAACTGCAAATAATTAACATATTTCCATGGTTATTATATACTTCTTACACACACGCACACATATATATAAACACATATATATTTTCTATTCTTTTCACTATTATATATCTAGATTCGTTTAAAAAACCATAATAATTAAGTGTATAAATAACATTATCAATAAATAGTGAAAAGAATAGAAATTTAACAAATTTAAAGAAACATTTTATTTTCACATATTTCAAAAATCTCTCATCTATGCTTATAATAAAAGGTTAACGAGACGAAATCTGTAAATTGATTAATTATTGACTACAGAACCACGGTTTTGAGTTGTCGTCAAATTCATGGTTCAAATGTACATAAAGATATATTTGTGCAGGCCGGCATAATAGGACCAACCGGTGACTAATAGCCAATCTCTCAATGGTCGCTATTGTTTTTAGATTGCTCTGTACTTACCATCAGGCAAAGTTAGCCTGCTACTTTGCCACTGTAAATAAAATCCATTTTAACATTTAACTCTTTACACAGATCACATAGATATCGTTCAATAACATAAAATCCTTGGAACCCAGTATATTTTGTTCCATATATTTTTAGGACTTCATGGTACACGCACGCTACACGCCATATGATGTATGTTTATACCTCATACCACATTCTCGAACACTACAAGGCCTTTATTTGAGATCCGTATTTTCCTTTAATTAAAATATTATAGCTAGGGAAAATGATACTGAATTTACATCCCTGGGAGTTTAGGTCTCTTACACCCCATCCGAGGTCCGTAACACTTTGGTGCCCTTGTGTTAGCTGGCTCTCTCCCGGCTGAGTAATACTTTTAAGGCCCTTCCGGTCAATAGCAATTAGTCGATTCCGAAAAAAAGAATGGTAATGTACTCTGCCCCTGAGAGTATCAATTTCAGCCTAATACTGTAACTGTTTTTTTTGTGTGGGAAGTGCCTTTACGCATTCCCTCTTGCATTCTAATCCGGGTGAGAATCTCGCAGGTTATAGATGCCAGAGGGGTATGTGGGACTCGGCCGACGTGAAGCGCCGGTTTACCCCTAAAACCCTACCGCCGCCTTATTGGAACGACACGGGATTGCCAAAGCAAACTCCGGGTCAAACTCCGGTGGCATGCCCAAAAAGAACCCCTTCCATTAACTTCCTTCTTAGGGGCACTCCTCTCCCTTCTTTATGGGGGGGCAGCTTTTCTGCCTCCCCGGCTGGTTGACCATCTAGGTCATGCTTCCTACGGGAGGCGGGCGAAGAGGTGGGGTTGAGAAGTGCGTACACTCCCCCATCCCCACTGGGCCATTGCACGACGAGGCCCGGCGGGTTCGCTGCAGGGGGCGACGCGGTGCTTGCGAAAGCCACCCCGTGTCGCCCCCATCCCAAATGCAGCGGACGGCCCCGGGGGGTTTTAGTGGGTATTTCCGGGCGACTCTCGCCCGGGTGAGTCCCACACTGCACGGAGCTCGTCACTCCGTGCCCCTTATCTAGTGTACTGGGGGACATTTGATCCCCCAAGTACAATAGATAAGGGTAGTGCGTAAATGCATTTCCCCCCGTCAAAAAAAAAAAAAAAAAAAAAAAAAAAAAAAAAAAGGCACTCCTCTTTTCCTTCTGAACCGCCAGCCCCCTAGGTCACACCTCTCTCTTCCTTGGGTTCTTGTAAGGTCAAGAATCGAGAAGAGAGGGACATGTAAAATAGGTAGCTGGCTCAGGGAGGTGGGAAACCACGGGAGAACTGTGCCCTTCTTCGGCGTAGGGGATCCGCTAAAGGATCATCTTCCCGCTTCTGTCTGCCGCCTCCTTCTGCCAGCAAGTTTTACTACAGAAGGAGGACGCAGCGCTCTAGACCCTCTTGCTGCCGACCATGGCTCTCAACGCAATACACTCAGCGAAAGTGTGCCGCGGTGTCTTCTAGTGGGCCGCAAATACTGTAAGCAGCCTAAACTTAGATGTACTAACTCTGAGATCTCTTAGAGATACATAGAATAATCTAGATATAGGTTTTTGACCACAGATTGTAAAACTTGAGCATAGTTGTAAAGTGCCTTAACACCATGCTATGTTTTTATCACGATGTTTCCTTAGGATAGGTGGATTCCAACCTACGTCGACTAAAATAAAACCACATTTTATGTGAAAGTACTACATGATACTACAATATAAAATCTGTAGTCAATCAATATGTTGTTCTCGTCAGTAGCAATAAAATGACAGTGTCTTTTCTAAGTTTCAATTGTGTTTATTTTGAACCATATCGTCATCTATCATAAGCTGACATTAATATAACAATAATTAGTAACTATGTTACAGTCTCCGAGATTCTGGAGTCCTTTCATTGATAGCAGAATTGAGCAATATATGAGGCATTTCCAGAGTTCCGTGTGGTTCCGGCTAAGAATGGTACATACCTTCCCGTGGGTGTCGTAAAAGGCGACTAACCTCGATAAACCAGGTGATGTGTGGCACCATCCACTGAATATCACAAACACCTACTGCGATCACCAACCCGCCTGTCAAGCGTGGCGATTATGGCATTTCCTCTCTTCATGGGGGAGACCTACGTCCAGCAGTGGACTCTTTTGGTCAAAGCAATCACTTCCACATGGGAAAACTTTAATACTTTTTTAGTATATATCTAAAATTTACTCATGAAATCGGGAAAACTGAAAAATAATTATATTTAATGTTATCAATACAAAATTTTGGGTCTTAGGTAATATTTGCTACAAGCCTCGAGTTGGTTTAATCTAGTAAAATTATGTGTCATATTTTAAAATGTTTTATCACAGGTCCCTGCATGTTTGCCTCTTAGTATTAAATACATAGAAAATATATTGGTAATTTGAGATAAAGGTAATAAGATAACAAAAAAAATCACGTATGTAAAATTTCTGCATACTATTAACATTCTGGACTCAATACAATTGCGTAATCATTCATACAACACAGTTTAACTTAAGTTATTCGTTATTTATTTACTCTATATCTAGTACGAGTATATACGTATTTGCTTGTGCATATTAATTGATTTCTTTTTTATAATTTCTATCATTAGGTTCGTAAATAAAATAAAGATAATATTTATTTAGAAACATATATATTCAAATAGTTTTCAGTATTTATTTTATGTAAAACATTTCCAATTTACATTAAAATTTTGTACAAGTGATGGTTAAAATTAACGTATTCATCCGATAAACAACAAAATACCAAAAATACATTAAAATTGTGACTTCTGTTCACTTCATAATAATTAGAATATTTACTCGTAACATTCAGTGGATGTCTTATATAAACTAGTAATCTATTAAATATAAGGCATGGATAAAACATCGTTTAATAAAAATTAGGTACTCGTAAAGAGAAACCGTGATTTTGTTGACCTTATCCGGTAGTTTAAATCTGGGTGGCATGATAGGCAGTCTCTCGCATACGCATTCGGTACGCGGTGGGTACGGACGCGCTTTCTCAACAAGTTTTTAATTTATATTTTGTATTTTGTGTAACAAAACAAGTTTATTTAGAATAAGTACAATGGATGCGGAAAATAACAACTTTCCTATAGAAATAAAAGATGTGGAAACCGAACTTTCCAAAGAGATCATGAAAGTTTTTAAAGGTAAACAATGTTAATTAAATTAATGCCAATAAATATGCCCTTCTTGTCCTAAATTAATGTTATTGTGATTTTTAATATTAATATGATATTAACACAGTTAATTTAAACACAATTAACAGTTTAAAACATGCCTAATTATATTTGATAAATATTATTTTGCAATTTGTATACCACTCATTTTGAATATATTTTAAACATTAAGTATTTTGTTAAAATATTGTTCAATGTAAAACAGTTAAATGTAGCAATTCTACATTTTAAAAGGATAATTCAGTTTTTGGACTTTCTTTCGTATTAATTTGAATTTAATTACAAATGTAAAGACGCCATCATATTTTATACCGATAGGTCTGCCTAACCCAAATATACGGCGAAAACCACATAAGACATAAATAAGATACTTTCACATAAATGTATATCTAGAGTAATATTATAAATGGAAAAAATATGCTTTTTTGTATGTTTATATGTAACGGATAAACTCAAAACATATTTAAGGGTGGAGTGCACGAAATCTCCGGTTATAGTAAAGATTAAATTTAAACTTAATCTTTACTATATCTTTAACCATAGTAGTAGCAAAGTTTCGAGTGCACAACCCAACTTTTAGTAAGGGTTAAAGTTAAAAGGGTTGTCAGTTGAAAGATACATCAATCTCCTAATAAATATTAAGGAGAATATTTTATGTATGGTAACATCGTTAAAAATGTCAAAAACAATATTGACAAATAGAAAACAAACGTGTTGTTATTGTTGTCAGTTTGGACTAAAACGAAAATTTTGGATATATTTCGTTATGGATCAAATTCTATTAACTGTAAAAACCAAGTAAGTTTATCAAGAATTAAAAAAGATAGTAAATGTCTTACATTTATTACTGTAATATATATCCTAATGAAAGACATTTTAATTATTATTGTTGCCGAGTATTATTACTTATTCATTCGTGTTTATGTTTTAGGGATAAAAATTAGTAGCTTTACAAAATCTGAAATATTAAGTCTTCAAACACTTATTGATAAACATAAAAACATCTTACATTTTATTTTACATTTTATGAAAAAAAAAATGATGGTATTAGCTTGAAACAAAAAGAGAAAACATCGCTAGAAGACAATTCCCACGAAATATCTTACAATAGAGACATATTTTTGTACAATATAAACAATAGGATCTCTTAAATATCGTTGGCATATGACATGACAATCGAAATAAACTTGGTTTAAATTTTAAACGCCCAAATTTCGTGGTTTATGGTTACAGTTAAATTATGACGTAATTTAAGCTAAACTCGGATGGTGCAACACGTTTTTGCCTAACTGTAGATTTAACTACGGATTTGACTTTTGTCAAATATAAGCTTAGATGATGCACACCAGCCTAACTGATTCATCTATAGATAGCTACATTATCAGCGAATAGGATGGACTATTTTTTTTTAATTACAAATCCTACGAAGTTTTCTTTAATTTATCGAGGTATCAAAAATTTAATTATAAAAGCCATGATTATATGGTGTGCATTTGCAAAAACTATTCTTGATACATATAATAAAGTACTTACTTACGTTACCCGCAAAAAGTTCGCGAAGCTATATTTTGTCTAACTATAAAGCGTGACCCGCACGCGCGTCCAGTGTGAATTGCATCCATATAGTTAAGCCACAATAAACGTTTTTGTTAAAATCAGTCAATTAAAATACGGGTAGAAAAGAAACTAGTTTGTATATGATATCAACCCTTATAGTTAAATTATTCGAATCGGACTTTTCATTTATAGGTTATGACGGTTATAAGAATGCCACGGTCTGAGCAAACAGCCCTACGCAGCAGGCTTCGTCAAACAGCGGACGGAACATTTGCGCAATAATTAATATCTATAAATGATTGAAATGATAACATTATACAAACGATTTTATAAACAACACAACAATATGTCACAATAAAGTGTAGGTCAATATCCGATAATTACCTACTATCTGCATTGTTTATTTATGAATACGCAATGATAAAACTCGTAAAATGTTTCATGAATTACAGCTTTGAATATATTAAACTTCATTAGCTGTGTGCTCGCGGCTGCGCCCGCGTTTCATATGTATATTCCTCTCTGAATTTTTTTTTTTTATACGGAACTCTATTTTTTTTAGTACTAAGATAAAGTAAAAATATTTCTCATAAATTCAAGCACTTGCCCGTGCACTGTGTATTGAATCGAATTTTATTCAATTTATTTGAGTTTTTATTTTTTTACGCGGAATCCTTATTATGTTCACAAATTAAAAGTACCCTAAGTTACCCGGAGTAACTTCAGCTATCTACCAAAAAAAAATATTTTGACATTACAAACAGACACTTCAATTTTATTTAATATAGATTGCATTGTGACATAAATCAAGGCTTTTTATCTATCTATACTAAATACTAAATGAAAATGAAGTGTCTGTTTGTAATGTCAACATTTTTTTTTACTAATTAGATATGAATCTATACGCGATACCTACACCAAGAATGCAATTTTATTTTTTTTTATCTTTCTGTCTGTTTGTTCCGGCTAATATCCGGAACGGCGGGATAGATTTTGACGGGACTTTTTTGGTAAATAGCTGAAGTTACTCCAGGTAACTTAGGGTACTTTTAAATTTGAAAAATAGTTAGGGTTACGCATAAAAAAATTAAAACACATAAAAATGGAATAAAATCCGTTTCAATGCACAGTTTTATAGGCAAGTGCTTAAATTTATGAAAAATACTTTTACTTTATCTTAGTTCTAAACAAAAATTAGGGTTCCGTATAAAAAAAATAAAACGCAGTGAAAAATATATGAAATGTGGGCACAGTCGCGTTCGCACAGTTAGTTTTATAATAAACCGAGATGATTATGCCGATATTTATTCCTATAAAATTTAGACAATTTAGTACATAGACAACACTATTTTACGTACGAGTTATGGTGGCAAATCGTTAATAAATGGAATTAACGGAGCTCTATTTGATCTATCTCTTTCAGAGAATGTATGTATAGCTAAAGAATTATTTGTAGCACTACTTTGAGTTCATTTTGGCATGTTTTATGATTTAAATTTACCATAAAAAGCAAAAATCCGAAACGATTGACAAAATATTTTGACTACGAGACAGATAGTAATGCCAAAATACCAAAATGAGACTTCAGAGGTAAACTAACTCTGAACCGACTATAGTTACATTTTATTGATAAATAAAAAAAAAGGAAAAAACGGTTGTAAATATTATACAAATTTATTATTTTACAAAAATGTATAGTTATACAAAATATATTAACAAGTTGTTTATACAAAATAGAACAAAGTGCCCATACTTTTATTGGAGTGATGTTAATTAAAGTTACAATTAAATTTAAACTACACGCATTTTTTTAGTATCAGAAAAAATAAAAAGGTCTATTAAAGTATACCCTTTGTAATAAGGAAACGACTCCAAGGTCTCGTAAAACCAGGAAACGTGTAACCTCGCAAAACTGCACAAACCGTTACAATCATTGCCTCAATTGAATAGATCCAATTTCCATTCGTTCTGTATGTGTTAGTTGCCAAATAAAATTAAAAATACTTTTATTTATTGTGGTCGAAGAGTTTGTCGCCAATGAACGAAGGTTATGTAAAAAGTTTACAAATTTAACCTTGAGAAACCTCCACATTCAAAGGAAATTCGATTACAATTTTTAATGGCATAGAGGAATGTTATACAATCGACATTAAATGCAGCGTATGGCTAGCTTATTTTGATAAACTAAAAAAAGTTCTCATGTGAAGCTAATAAAAATAGATATCTACTTCGGAATTGTAAGCGCCTTGTACGTTAGCACTTATTCTTTTTGGGCAACAGTGTTTTTGCAACAGAAGGAGACCTTAGAGATGGAGCGGAAGAAGGATGCCTTGGTGGATCCTTTTCGCCGCATGAGGGTGGGTGGCAGAAGAGCACGGTTTGCCCAAATCACTCTCCTCCGGATTTCTTGTCCCTACCGAGTAGAAAGAGGGGGGTTGCTTTGTACCGAGACACCTCTGGACGGAATATAAATAGATAAACTAGCCGGTTACGGTTACAGCAACCTCATGAAAACTCCATTGTTAGAAAACCCTTGGAGACCATTATTCTGATATAGTCCGATGCACATGATATACTAATGTACACAAGCAAACGCGCAAACACAGGTGTGCACACTCTTGTCTTTTCTTTTCTAACACCGTGGGACGGAAACTTTTGATTTTTGATTAATTTGACTTTTGAGTTGAAACAATTTTGATGATGGATATGACGATTTCTTAAGCCCTCTACCGTCGCTTTGGAGCATTCACGTTGCATTGCCGAATCCACGAAATTACAGTCTTTTTTTGTGCCATTACAGAATATACGAAACGCGGGCGCAGCCGCGGGCACGCAGCTAGTATATATATGTATATATATATATATATATATATATATATATATATATATATATATATATATATATATATATATATATCTATACTAATAAATAAAATTGAAGTGTGTTCATAATGTCAAAATTATTTTTTTGCTAAATAGATACGAATCACACCTATAACAAAAATACAATTTTCAAAATTTCTGTCTGTCTGTCTGTTTGTTCCGGCTAAAGTCTAGAACGGCTGGACCGATTTGGACGGGACTTTTTTAGTTAGATAGCTGAATTTACTCCGCGAAACTTAGACTACTTTATTTTTTCGAAATTATTTAGGAACCCGCGTAAATAAATACAAACGCATAAAAAATTAAATAAAATCCGATTCAATGCACAGTTTTACGGACAAGCGCTTAAATTTATGAGAAAATGTTTTTACTTTATCTTATTAAAACAAAAAAAAATATGGTTCCGTATATAATAAATAAAATTAAAACAGTGTGAAGGATACATGAAACGCGGTCGCAGCCGCGTACATATATATATATATATGTACATATATATATATGTACGTATATATAGATTACCGTTTGAATACTTATCTGTCCAGGTGAACTTACGGGTTTCGTTCGCGTCGGACCTAAAGGTTATTTCTTGCCACATCGATACAAACTGGAAGCAAGCAAGATCTACAACATGCCGATTAGAGATGACGACGTTTTCGTAGCCAGTTACCCCCGATCAGGTATGTTACTATACAACCTTTTTAAAATTCCTTTTCGAAATGTGACTACATTTATAGCAAATCCTAATTATACACTTAACATAAGGATTATACAATATTTGATCACAACGTTACTTAATATCCGATTCACTATTGTCGATCATTAGCTTGTGTTAATCATAACTCAATTTTTATAATATTTCAGAGAAAATACAGGTTATGTTTATTCCTTACAAACGTATTTCCATGGTTCCCCTATGGATAATAACATTATATTAAATATGTTTATACCCTAATGTAATACCACACCACAGTCATGCCCCTACGTTTTGATTTTTCTATAAATTATACAAATGAGAATCCTTAAAATATGAGAAAAAATAACCTTGTTTTATCGTCGTTTTCATACTTTCGTAAAAAAAAATTTGGCTATAAAAAACATAAAATCCAACTCGAATCCAACTCGGCTGGGCCGCGTTCGGGAAGCTACGTAGAATCTTCTCGTCTGATACACCGCAGTGTCTCAAAACGAAAGTCTTCGACCAGTGTGTGTGATGACATACGGCATTGAGACGCGGTCGTTCACAATGGCCTAATAATAAAACTCAAAGTTGCTCAAAGGGCAATGGAGAGGGCTATGCTTAGAGTTTCGCTGCGTGATCGAATCAGGTATGAGGAGATCCGCAAAAGAACCAAAGTAGCCGACATTGCCCGAGAAATTGCTAAACTGAAATGGCAGTGGGCTGGGCACATTGCTCGCAGAACCGATGCCCGATGGGGTCAACGGGTTCTCGAATAGCTACCACGCACCAGAAAACATAGCGTGGGTAGGCCTCCCACAAGGTGGACCGACGACCTGGTGAAGGTCGCGGGAAGCCGCCGGACGCGGGTGCCGCAAGACCGGTCGTCGTGGGGATCTTTGGGGGACACCTATGTGTCTGGATGTCTTTCGGTTGAATGGATGGACGATTGATGGAAAAAACAAAAAAGCAAATCTTGAATGCAAAGTCTGTCTTTCATATTTATAACCAGCTCCGTGCCCGCGGCTGCGCCCGTGTTTCATACATTCTTCACTGCGTTTTAATTTTTTTATTTAAACCCTAATTATGTCCTAAAAAAATTTAGTACTAAAATAAAGTAAAAATGTTGCTCATAAATTATAGCACTTGCCCGTAAAACTGTGCATTGAATCGTATTTTATTCAAATTTTTATGACATTTATTTTTTTTACGCGGAACCGTAATTATTTTCGAAAATTAAAAGTACCCTAAGTTACCCGGAGTAACTTCAGCTATATACCAAAAAAGTCTCGTCTAAATTGGTCCAGCCGTTCCGGAGATTACCCATTACAAACGGACAGTCAGACGGACAAAAAAATACTTAAATTGTATTTTTGGCATAGGTATAGTATATAAATTCACATCTATTTAGTAAAAAAAAATTTTGACGTTGCAAACAAACATTTCAATTTCATTAATTAGTATAGAATAGATATAGATAGGAAGATAAATCAAAATCATTCCAATTTTGGAATTAAACAGGGGAACACGAACTTTGATTTCGTCTATATTGCATAGTTAAAATAGGCCCAACTTGCAGTTACCTCTTTCGCCATTTATAATTCTTTCATTGGGGCGCAACGCGGTAGCAACAGATTTCTGAAATGCACTTATTTCAGATTTGTTACTAAACGTGTTTCCTCTTAACTGAAACTAGCCTAAGCTTTTGGAGAAAGAAAAGTAAAAAATGTGTCGTTAAGCCACATGTCTACAGATGTATTCCGACAGAATCACTTGAGACCCCGTACCTCTAAGCTTAGTGTGTTTACCATCTTGAACTACTTGTCACTCAACATCAGGTGAGATTGTTATCAAAGAGCCTATACAGTTTATAAATACAAATAACATTATAAACACTTATTCATTTTTATATACAACTTTGCAGGAACTACGTGGACTCAAGAACTTGTGTGGATGATCGTCAACGATTTAGACTATAAAGGATCGGATGCCGTACCTCTCACGGAGAGATACCCGTTTTTAGAGTGAGTTCATTTTTAATTGAGGTTTTATAATTCATTATAAAAGATCAGAAAAACCAAATTTGTAGGTGCTAGTGGACTCAACTATCAAAACAATAAAACGTCTAGATCCTTCATCAGATTGTTCTCCCATTGTAATGACTTCTCTATGATAAACAGTTTTAAATCAACACTAATAAATAAAAATTGAAGTATCTGTTTGTAATGTCAAAATGATTTTTTTTTACTAAATAGATTTGAAAACATCAAAGATGTGTGTGCCGGCGCCTGCGCCCACGCTTCATATTTTCTTCACTTCACTGCATTTTTTTTTTATACGGAACTCTTGTCTTGTTTACTACTAAGATAAATTAAAAATATTTCTCACAAATTCAAGTACTTGCCCGTAAAACTGCATCGAATCCGATTTTATTCAATTTTTTAGAAGTTTTAATTTTTTTATGCGGAACCCTAATTATTTTCGAAAATTAAAAATACCCTAAGTTACCCGGAGTTACTTCAGCTAACTACCAAAAGTCCCATCAAAATCCGCCAGCCGTTCCAGAGATTACCCGGAGCAAACAGACAGAATTTTTTTTAATTGAGTTTTTGATATGGGTATCGTGTATACATAGATTTAATAGATCCATTTAGTAATAAAATAATAATTTTGACATTACAAACCGAAACTCTAATTTTATTTATTAGTGTAAATAGTTCTCATTTACCCGAATTCATATGTCTTATGATATAAAACAAATTTTATTTCATCTATAAATTTAGGTACAATCTACTTTAACATTCCAAAAAACTATTATAACCTTAATAACAATCGATATTGCATCGAAAGTAAATAAATAATAGGTACAAGGTCCTTGAAGGTTTATAGCAGTTTCATTTAATACATTAATACATTTCAAACCGTGTCAAATTGAGTGAATGTTAATAGCATTAAAAAACAAGTTATTTAAACAGTAATTGTAACCTACTCTTTATTGATTATTGATCAAATACCTACACGAGTAAATACATTCATGGACTTATACATATTATATTCACGTTTAATTTCTTCAATTCTACAATTTACAGGATATAAGTCGAGGATAACAAGATACATATTTTTAATTTAAATGGACTCAACGTAACATAAATTAAACAATTTTTTCCTTATAGGTACCTATTACTCCCAGTTCAGACGGGCATTCAGACATAATAACATATTATGTTTGTTTCTGTGACAATTTGCAGTCTGTTACTCTTATTACGCATTATTAAATCTTATGACTTAAAGAGTAAACACAAATAATTATAAGAATAGTGTTAGTGTTGGTGTGTTTCGTTTAATGACAATGATGATATCATCGTCATAATATTAATACGTGAAGCAAAAACTTTGTACCCCTTTTTACGAAATGTATGAAATTTCGCACACTTATAGTTTATATAGAGAAGGAGTGCAGAATGCTAATATTTTTTTTAATTATGCATAAAATACATTATATTAATATAACAATACAGTTCACACACTACCATTAGTTTGACACAGACACACATAGATCTATCATTATCCCTTACGATTTGCAATGCATTATCAGTCACATGTCATTGTCAGATTTAACATTTATTTACCGTGTAGATAGAATATTGACTTTTGAGGTTTTACTTTAACAATTGACAATAAAAAGCAAACAAAATTGTTAGCGTTTTTATGCATTATGGTCGAATTTCGATCACAGGAACAGTTGTCGTCACACTTTACTAGTCAAGGGCCACATAACTCTCAATGTGAGGTATCACTGCGGGCCACTCTTTTATGGATACCATAGTGGTTGATACCATCTATTAATTAACATATATTTGTGAGCTGTCAAAAGCGAATTCCTCATAGATTTTGTTTAACTTTTGAAGTCATTTTTGACATCCTTGTTCACTAACTATATGTAAACTCGGTATTGTCTACCCAAATTGTTTGCTACGTCACGGACCACACAAATCTTTCCAAAGGCCGCATGCGCCCCGCGGGCCGCAGTTTCACGACCACTGGTATAGAAAGTCGGTCGTATGAATTAATTATGGCGATTGTAGTTGCAGATAGCGACCAATCAGCAGCTAGAGGTCTTGTAGCTATTTTCATATTTAACAAATAGGTTATGAGCAGAGATAAATAATAATATTAGTAGGACTGTGTTTGTTTTAGAGTAATTTTAATTTTTTTGTCTTAACTATACCCGGCATACATTGCAATCCTATAAAAAGATTTCTTCTTCTTGAAAAATGACGTGAAGAGGTACAGAAGCAGGCCAGCATGACATCGGTGACTGGCAGTGAATTCTGTTCTATGTTAGTCGCCGCTGATTAGAATTGTACTGAACTCAACATCAGATTCAATGCATGACTGCGTAACATTATTTTAATCTTCACCGTCTTTCGCGATCAAAGGATTAGAAACATAAAGAGGATAAGCATACAAATATTAATAGTTATTTACATAGACGTTTACTGGGAGCGATAAATGTTCTAAATATTATTTTATTCTTATAGATTTTGTATGTGCGTACACCCAGAAATGAAAAAGAAATTTACAGAAGAGAATAATGCCTCTGAAGATCAATTAAAATTATTAGAGTGGATTACACAGCCAGGTGCTGATCAATTGGCTAACACGCCGTCCCCTAGATTTGTCAAAACGCACTTGCCGTTGTCTTTACTGCCTCCCTCGTTACTTGAAACCGCAAAAGTGGTTTACGTAGCTAGGGACCCTAGAGACGTCGTGGTATCGTTTTACCACCTTAATCGGCTTATGAGGACTCAAGGTTACACTGGCGACTTCAAAACCTTTTGGCATTATTTCTCGAATGATTTACGTAAGTATATACGAATACATACAAACAAGTCAAGTAATAAAGAAATAGGTGTTCGGATAATTGCAGACAATACTAAAATAAACTTAGAACTTTCTACCCTCTAGCTTAGTGTAGTTCACTTTGATGTAAACAATTCTAAAGATAAAGTATTTCATTAAATATTTCACTGATAGTTTAAATACTTGATAGATTAAGCAAAATTAATAATTATCGTTTTACAGACCACTGGACACCATTTTTTGAACATCTGAAAGAAGCGTGGGAGAAAAGAGACCACCCAAACCTATTATTTTTGTTCTATGAGGACCTTGCTAAAGTAATCGTTTAGAATAAGTATAATTGCTTGAAGTATCTTTTGTATTTGTAAGTAGATAGCCTTTTGTTTTTCTATCAACAGGATCTTCCAGCCGCTGTACGCCGTATTTCCAAGTTTTTTAACAAACAATTCACGGATGACCAAATCGCTAAACTTTGTGATCACCTCAGTATAGAAAATTTTAAAAACAATAAATCTGTTAACTATGATGTAATGCAAGCTTTGGGCATTTCGGTTAGCGGAGAACAATCATTTATTAGGAAAGGTAAATGGGATATAACTGTTCTAAATAAATCAAAACAATATTTCAAATTATTTCCATCCACTACAACATAAATATACTGAATTTAGTCACATTTTCATGATAATCAACTTATTAAATATCATTTTATAAGAATGTTTATGTCCACCAGGTAAAGCAGGCGGATGGCGTGATTACTTTGACCAAGAAATGACTGAGCAAGCCGATCATTGGATAAAGAAAAATCTTGAAAACACTAATCTACGTTTTCCCAGTATGGAAAGCTACCTATTCACATAATAGAGATAAATTATATTTCGTTTAGATTATAATATAATACTTCACTAACAAATTGGGCCCACTTCTACATATTTCATCATTTATGTCTCTGTCATTTTCTAACAAGTTTGTGTGACTACGGGAGGATTCATAAGTTTAAAAAAAAAACCGTTTAAAATCTATTCATATGTATAGGTAATTGTTTATCGTGTTTTCGAATGTTTCATTGAATGTTGATTTTGTTAAAAATACAACAATGGAAACAAAACTAATTTCGGAACTGCTATTTTCATTTAATCATTTCTATACGTAAAATTGCAAAATTTACACATGAACTTCCTGTGACGTAATTTATGGATGGTCCCTTGTTTTGCCCGTTCTTTGTATATATGTTGGTTTGGCATTGTTTTAACTAGGATTTCATTCCGCGTAATTTTTTACTCAGGTAACGGCCAAGCTAAGGCTCGTACGATTTTGGTACCCTCATAACTTAGCCTGATACCTTTGTGCTAGTTACCTTTATCTTCTGAGTTGCCTTAAGCGCTGTAAATTTCGGTGAAGCTGTAAAGGCCCTTCTGGTCAACAGCGATAACTAGTTCGAAAAAAGTTCTGGCAGGGCTTTTCTTTGTTTCCTATAAATCCTCCTAGCGAGGTGTAAAGAGAATTTAGCAGGACTGTATGACGTCGATTGCTCAATTTACTAAAGTACTGTAGACTAAATGAAAGTCATATGCATAATACGCCTCTCTTCAAGTTACCATTCTATCCATCCATCCATTCACCCGAAAGACGTCCACTGCTGGACATCTCCCCCAAAGATCTCCACGACGACCCGCATACAGCGGATTCCCGCGACCTTCACCAGGCCGTCTGTCAACCTTGTGATGGCCACGCTACCTCTTCCAGTGCGTGGTAGCCTTTCGAGAAGCCGTTGGGCCCATCGGGCATCGGTTCTGCGAGCAATGTCCCCAGCCCACTTCGAGCAACTTTGCGCTTCCTTTTTATTCTTATATAATATCATATAAAATATTTTCTGCTTATACACTCGAAACACTCTCATTCTTCACCACGTTGTTTACAAGGGACTTGCGGACGAGAAACCCGACACCACCTTGGGACTTTTGTTCTCTCTCCCCCGGAAATAAAGCAAGTTACCGGATTTGAGGATTATCGAGTCCTCCGTCTCTCTTCGGACCTCAGATAATCCCAATATATCCCAGCGTAACTTGCTTATTTCTTCCTCTAGCTCAGCAATCTTCTCGTCAGTCTACAGTGTTCACGTGTTATACGGTACCAGGTCGATCCGTCGTTGGTTGTGGTAGCTGGTTCTCTGCCGGAGATTCTTAGCAGCCCTTGCTCCGCCGTTATCTTTGCCGCTATCACTATGACTAGAAATACCGGGGCCACAGGAGACTAGAAGCCGGTTTATTAGTGTGTCGATCATATGGGGGGTGCTGCTGTCCATCCCCTGATTTTATCCCTTAGTCACCTTTTACGAAACCCACGGGAAGATATGGAGTGACACTATTACTGGCCGGCAGCACACGGTTAAAAAAGTTACCATTATTGTTAAATAAATAGTCCGATCGTGTAAGAAGTAAAATATGTTATATGTAAACAATAAAAATATTATCAAATTATGTTTTAAAACAATTATTCGATTGTGTTTGTATGAAATCAAAAAATCAAAATCAAAAACATCTTTATTCAATTTAGGCCCCAAGAAGGCGCTTATGAACGTGTAAAACACTACCACCGGTTCGGAAAACCAACCCAGCCGAGAAGAGCCGGCAAGAAACTCGATCTGGTTCTTTTTTTTATGAAATGTAATACATATACATTTTTTTTCATATAAAAAACTACACAAATCATATTCTTAACAATGTTAGCGGAAGCACAGAGATGTGGGTTAAATCCAGACATCACTATCGTTCACGTAATGATCCATCCTGTAATAACCTTTTAAGATTAAAACTTGCTTGACACAATACTTGAACTTATTGTCAGGTAAAAATCGGTAATGTTACTTGGGATCTTATTGTAAAACCGAATACTATTATCTATAAAGCTTTTATTAGACTTACTTAACCTAAAGCGTGGGACGGCCAACTTGTCTTTACTTCTATTATTAAAATTATGACGATCATTCACTAGATCTAGCTTGTCTAAATTTTTACAAATATGCATTAAGTTATCGAAGATGTATTGGGAGGGCAAAGTTAAGATATCATATTCTTGAAACATGTTCTTTAGAGATTCGCGAGGTCCCATATTGTATATTGCTCGAACAGCTCTCTTTTGTAACGTAAAAATGGTGTCTACCTCTGCTGCTGTACCCCACAGCAAAATACCGTAAGACATTAAGCTGTGAAAGTAAGCAAAGTAGACTAACCTAACAGTAGCAATATCCGTCAACTGGCGAATTTTTCGAACCGCAAAAGCAGCGGAACTAAGCCTTCCTGCCAAAGTTTTATCCATACTATAAAATCGATCATTACTAAAAGGAATTTGCAGGAGTCTGTGACAAAAAGTTATTATGCAGTATACTTCTTTGTAGCATGAAGTATTGCAGTATTCATTGCAGCATGCATTATTGTTTGGATAATTAGCTAACATGCTTCAGTTTCTTAATACTGTAAAAAATAATATTGCTTATAAATGAATACTCTTTAAAATTTAGTTTTTGTAAGTTATTTTTAGCTCTACAATACATTGCTATTATGTTTTGTCATAATTTTAGAGTATGTAATTCAAAGTTGTAAAATTAATAAAATAAAACACTATTTTTTAGTAATTATTATTCATTGACAAGCTACAGCTATAATTTCAATGATTAATCTTAGGACTTTCAATTATTAGGAATTATTTTCAGGCACTTTTATTATCACGGTCGCCACGTTGTGGGGCTTTGGGAACGTTTATTTATTTAAATATTTACGGTCATTTTTACATTATAAAATTATAAGCTTCTTATTATTGAATTGTATATATTTTATTACTTCTTTTATTTTTAGATTGACATAGAATGTACTATTTTTAAAATTAGAAGTTACATATTTTTAACATATCAAGTAAAACCTTGGTCTTTTTGGAACATCCTCCAAACCAGACACGAAACAACAAACACACATAAATTAAATTAAAATTATTTGCGACAATTTCTCTGCCATATTTCCAAATAAAGCCGTATGAAATAAATTATATATAAACATCGTATTTACTCGGCATTTTTACCTTTCTACCACTGCAAGTAAATTGTTCAGGTCTAACATTCTGCTCTGGTGTCTGCTTTATACAAAAAATTGTATAAAATAATTAAAAATTACATTTTCTACAACAATAAACCAATACAAAACATTCATATTTATAGATTTCAATTCAGTTATTATACATTATTATTAATTATCCTATTTTCATTTTGTAATTCAGTTCAAAAAATCTCTTACATAATTTTATGACTACCATATTTGATACTAGTAGAGGACAGCTATGGATAGTCTGACAATATTTGTGCTAGGATCATATTCACCATTATTAGTTTCAGATGCGTCTTATGTATCTGTACCTATCAATCATTATTTTATAATAGCTCAACACTCCATAGACCAGAGAGATTTCTTATTTATTTAGATTCAAATCTCTCAACTTCTTTAATAACTAGTCATTCTTAACTTTTGGTAGGTGCCCAACATCATAAATCAGACTGTTCTGATGCTCTGATACGAGAATATCACAGCATTTAATACTTTACCACAGACTGTTTTATACCTCCAAAATAATATATATATAAGACCTTTTTTTTTTCTCCTGTGCCACTCTGCTGCAGCCCCCAACACCGTGGTGAGTGCTGCTTTTACTGCGACCTTTACAACCCGCTGTCTAAAAAAAAACTTTCATTTACTTACTTAATCTTATATTTGTAGGTGACATTAAGAATCAGCGTCTGTAACAAAGTAGCAGTATATATTCTGACACAGAGGACACATTTCATTTCAGATTATCCCACTATATTCATTATCATGGATATCTGAATGAAGAATCACATTACTTACATGAAGAAACATTCTACAAAAAAAGTAATTCTATATTTATGTGCCCTTTTCTTAAATATATGTAGAAAAACCACGTTTTTCTTTATTCACTCTATTTTCTAGAAGAGACATCTTGTTGGCTTTGCTACACCAAAGTGTTGAGTCTATTTTACAGAATTGACATATGGTCTACCAAGCTACGTCTGTTTACAGTTAGTATCCCTGTGAATCATATTAATAATACTTTTATTACATATAAGTCAGACTTGCCATACCAATACGGTCCTCTGTTTCTACCTTCCATTTTTAATAACTCTGATAGTCAAATCTACTTCAACGGAAAATATTTCTTCTTTGAACACTTTTTATCTTTTATATTTTCTTTTAAAAGGGAATTATATTTCTCAACTAAGAGGAACCATCTACACTCATATTTTTCAATTTCGTCAAATTCTTTTTCAATTAAACTCTCGTCTTCTTCGAATAGTAATATTTTGTTTTTAATTTCCTCATCTAATTTATCAATTATTCTTTAATATTGATGAGTCCTTTATATGTTGCTTTCAATTCAATTTCAGTTGGAGAATTCTTTTCTGCGTTTAATAATGTCTCCAATATATTTACTTTCTTTGTAAACTGACCTCTTAAAACTGACCTGTGTTTTTCCATATTTATTATTTTCAGGAACTTTTATTATCACGGTCGCCACGTTGTGTTTTTTTTAAAGCGAGCAAAACCATTCTGCCATTGAAAAAGAGGCGTATGCTATTGTGGAATCATTAAAAAAATGGCGACATTTTCTTATAGGTAGATATTTTAAGTTAATTACGGATCAAAGATCGGTTTCATTCATGTTCGACAACAAGAAAACAAGTAAAGTTAAAAATGAGAAAATACTAAGATGGCGCCTTGAACTTGCACCATTTAGATATGACATCGTGTATCGTCCTGGTAAACAGAACAATGTAGCTGACGCATTATCGCGCGTATGTGCAAACATGCAAACGCGAAATGAAAGATTAAAATCTCTACACGAATCCTTATGTCATCCGGGAGTAACAAGAATGATTCACTGGCTAAGGTCGAAAAGTTTTGCTTATTCCATAGATGAAGTTAGGAGCATGACCAATTCATGCCATCACTGTGCAGAGATTAAACCAAGATTTATAAAACCATTGAATCCTGGGCCACACATCATTAAAGCAACCTCACCATTCGAGAGGCTAAGTGTTGACTTTAAGGGACCCTTACCCTCAAATACTAAGAATAAATATATACTAACGGTCATTGATGAATTCTCTCGATTTCCCTTTGCGTTTGCGTGTCAAGATATGACATCGAACACGGTTATAAAACACCTTGACGAACTATTCATGCTTTTTGGCATACCGTTCTATATTCACTCTGACAGAGGCACATGCTTCCTTTCGAACGAATTAAAAGAATTCCTATTTAAACGAGGTATTGCTACAAGTCGAACTACACCGTGCAATCCCAAAGGTAACGGTCAAGTGAAAAAATTGAATTCTACACTTTGGCGAACAGTACAATTAGCTTTAAAAACTAGAGGCCTATCTACTGAAAATTGGGAGATGGTTTTGCCACATGCATTGCACTCTATACGTTCCTTACTATGTACAGCTATAAACGGCACGCCACACGAGAGAATGTTTATACATCAAAGAAGGTCAACCAATGGAAATACAATCCCCAGTTGGCTGCTCAACACAGATCAGGCGCTAATTAAAAAGTTTAATCGTACAACCATTACCAAGCCCTAGTCGAGGAAGTAGAACTATTATTGCATGTAAATCCAGATTACTCTTATGTTCGAATGCCTGATGGAAGAGAAACTACAGTATCCAATCGACACCTAGCACCACTAGGTACACACGACGAATCTATTGAAAATGTTGTACCTACAAATATAGAAACTTCTCCCGAATGGCTTCCATCTCAATCTGATGCGCACAGTACCACTGAACGTGGATTAGATGTTCCTGAAATAGAAACGTCTTCAACCGAGACACAGATAATCAAACCACAAAGTCGAAACTCTTCTGGACCTTTACGAAGGACGTCTAGAGAGCGTCGACCACCCAGTTATCTGAATGACTACGTCACATCTTAGCACGTCGGAAGAATGTAGTATATCTATGACATCTCTATGGACGTTCCTTAGCAACTAGTTTGTTATAATAATTTTGTCATATAAACTATAAATATGTAACATCAATTTTGTTAATAAAAACCTTTTAATGCAAGGTATTGTCTTTAACAAACATTTTACAAGGTAGGTATCGAACCTGTTCATTTAATTCACTCATTTTGACCGAAAGTAAAACAAATCCGAAATAGCTGTAAACAACATTTTACCAGACTTATATTTATCTATGATTTTACTAATGTTTCTTTATTTGAAGTGTAACCTTTTCAATATCATCAACAACGGCGGCTCTAACCCTTGCAGCGCCTGTGTACAACTATTATCCTAGCGCACCCTAGTAGGAGCGCGGTCAAAATGGAATATTTACAATTATATTTTCAAACAACAATTTGAATACAATTTATGATATAGGGAAGCAATATTAATAATTACCACGCTCGGTGTAGACCATACCACGGGCGCAGTCTTTGAGAGCGTTGGCGCTCCATGCGACGCGTCTTTGTAGGTGTCTCGTGAGTCGTTCGGCGCTCCTTTAAACACTGCGCCTGTTTGCACCCTGCACTATAGGTGCAGACGGCTCTGGTCATCAAAACAAGTCAAATACAAATAGTACAGCCAAAGAGATTTTATTACAGGTTGATACATATTTAAGAGAACTTTAAGAGCTAGAGTGTCACTCTAGTGACCTTGGGTTCGTCGTTTGTGTACAAATCAGAATTTTGGTTAAACAGAAGTTTGAATATGAAGTATATATTTTTAATAAATGTGCCTACTTTTATACCCGAAAATGTGGATCTGTGCGAATGAGAAATCCAATCCCGTGATCTTCTCTTGCATTGCATCAATGCGGTTTATGGTCAACAGGTGTTGAGTAGGCTCGGCACAGTTGCCTTGGAGCCACCCGACCGGCGAGGTTCATTCGCTAGGAGTATTGTTGTTCTGCGCGACGATCCCTTGTGTTATTTATTGACTCCAGGTAGTGACAACGGGGCGCCGGCGTGTCTGCCGCGTTGCGTCCTGTAGAAAGTTTCCGCTCTTTTTCAGGACGACACGTATCTCTTTGTTTGTCTACGATATTGGTTATGGTATGTACGTAATTATTAATACGTAGCTATAGATCAGCTACACATACTATATGCGAAAAGACTTTTTCCCCAACCTATTATTTACTTTGTAAGGCAAATAACGATCATTTGTTAAAATGGGTAATCTATACTAATAAATAAAATTAAAGTGCTTGTAATTTCAAAATTCCTCTTTTTTACTAAATAGGTGTGAATATGAATACACTATAGCAAAATCATTTTTTCCAAGTTTTGTGTCTGTCTGCTTGTTCCAGATAAACTCCGGAACGGCTAGACCAATTTTGACGGACGTTTCTTGGTGGATTGCCGAAGCTCCTTCGCGTAACTTAGTCTACTTTTATTTATCGAAAATAATTAGAGTTTCGTGTAAAAAAAAATAAAACTTTGAAATTGTGAAGAAAAAAACGATTTCAGTCGAGGTCAGTTTTACTAGCAATCGCTTAAATTTATGAGAAATATATTTGCTTTCTCTTAGTACCAAAAAATTTTTTAGAAAATAATTAGGATTCCATGTAAAAAATTAAAACCCATGGAATTGTTAAAATTTACTGGTGTCCAATCAAAGGTTCTGTTTCGGCCAAAAAATCGTGTTCGGCAAAAGTTTTGGTTTTGGCTAAGAAACGGCCGGATCTTCGGCCGCGCCGAAACTTTATTATCATGCATCGTTTGTGACTCTTGTGTTAGTAGCCATGTTGTATTCGTTTTTTATCTGATGTTCAAGTGATTCTCAATCAAATTGCAGTGATTTGGAAAACAATATTATACCAAAAGATAGTGAATCTGACGCATAGAACGTACTAAAAAGTTTTTGGAACTGGTCTCTTACATTAATAAAACCTAAGACTAATTACGACAATTGAAAGTGGATTTCTTTCCATAACTAAAATGCAGTTTATAGATAAACTATTTGCTATTTTAATTATAGGATGTCTATTTCACCATGGACTTAACTTGTAAAAATTTTCGTAATATGATTTACTACGATCTTAAACAGTTTGTGCCTCAGCAGATGGCCGTACAATGAGAAAGCACCAAAGAGTTTTTATTGGGTATTCCCTGCTCCCATCTCGAGCCGGGCGAGTCCCACATTCCCCCTCTCCGTTCAAGGTTGAGAGGGCGGATGCGTAAAGGCATTTCTCGTTGTGAAAAAAAAGGATTCATTCATTTTTGATCAGCCAAAGTTTATTTTTAACGAATGCATTACATTTCTCAGAAGCCTATAAATCCTTCAGTTATCCCAGTAATAAATGCTCTGTGATATGTTCTATCAGTAATTTCATTAATTGAATACCAAATACTAATTAGCACGGGAGACGTTCGAAGAGCATTAAAAAGACTCGACGATTTCAAGGATGCTGGTGGTGATGGTATACCGGCATTTTTGTTTTTAAGTGTGCTGATTAATTAGCGTTCCCATTAGCATTAATCTACAACAAGTCTCTCAAAGAAGGAATCCTTCCAACAGTTTGTAAAGAAACTCTAGTTATACTTTTGTATAAAAATGGAAAAGAGAATCTTGTTTCGAACTATAGTTCGAACTAAATTGGTCTATAGACCAATTTCTATTTTACCTACATTCGTTAAAATCTTGGAAAAATTGCCTCGTCCTATACTGTTCGAGTTAGTCACGACTGTAATCAAACAAATCGCGCTGGGCCCTAGTCTAAACGATTCGGGGTCGTGATTAACCCTGGCCGACCTGCGATTCGCAGTAGACCAAAATAATGTAAGATCGACACTTACCTCTCGAGTAACGCCGGTGTCCTGCTTCACCTTCCGTAGCCCGTGTGTAGTAAACAGTGTATAGTGTGAATGTGTGAATTGAGTAATAGCTAGGAAGGCTTAACAATCAACAAACAATCAATTTAACATTTAACGCTAATCACAAATAATTTTCATCTATAACAACGTGTATTCTCGCGTCAAGTTATTTCCAAACTGAACCCTGCGACAATTCTCGCGGGCACGAAAGAATTCAAGTGCCCCTTTTTTTCACTTATGATCAATACTTAACATATACTGTCTTTACACCCTGAAGCAGATTCTCAATCTTCAGCAACACGGATGTGTTAAAACTAGATCTACCTGTAAAATCTGGTAAGTTGGCAAATTCATTGAACAAAATGGCACATATGTACTGTAAATAAATGGAAATAAACTTTGGAAAAATGTCTTGAGTTTTCATATTAAATGGGAAGATACTTTTTTTTAACCTATTATGATAAAAATAGATTAATCCGATGAGAACAAGTTATATTTTATTCCGCCCTACCTGTAAGCTCAGCTGATCTACTTTAAATTGAACTCTAGCTACGGCCCTGCACATTATGTGAGGTACCGTTACGGGCCATATTTTTATGGATACCATGGTAGTTAATATCATCTATTAATTGACATATTTTTATGAGCTGTAAAACACGAATTCTCCATAGATGTGTAGGTAATAACAAGCTATGAATTTATTTTTGACAACCTAATTCAGTAGCTATATACAAACTCGATTTTGAGTTATTGAATACCAAAATTGTTGGCGACATCGTGGGCCGCATGCGGCCCACGGGCCAGTCGATTACCACTTGTATATACATTCATCTATTTAGTAAAAATAGAATTATTTTGACACTACAGACACTTCAATTTTATTTATTAGTATAGATATGGTTTGTAAAACAACCATTACTGCGTAGGTTTGATATTCTCATTAATGCCTTTTAAAGAAAAGTTTTAATGTACTATGGTGAATGTCATATTTTTCTGTCCCGAGACGATATTCACTTAATAATGGGAACACATACAGGCCTCATGTTATCATTGAAGTAAAAAGAAAAGAACACAGAAATGGTGATAAACATTTATTCGAATAATATGTTATATTTTAATATTTATTTGTAACACCACAATTTTTTAAAAGTTTACATCAATACAATCAATGCTCACTTTAAATAAGAACTAGCAATTAAGTAATGAAATTTAATCTGTCAACCGCATCATTATTACATTTTCCGATTATTTTCTATTACATTATTTTTTTTGCATAAATAAAACAATATTATGTCAGTCCTTTTTTTATTACTTTTATTTAAATAATAATACGGTTATACAAAGAGAATAAATTAAAAGCCAGATTTAATCAATCATTCGTTGGTAATATAAAATTCTAAAACAGAGACTCTTATAATAATAATAATAGTAATGGATAATAAGCGTCGTGAGGCAGGCGGCGCACGGCCGCATCCCCCCGCGCCCGCACGCCGCGCCGCGCACCCGCGACATGCGCGCCCGTAAAAAGCGACTCGTATAATATAAAACTGGGAAGGTATCCCGCACCTAACGACACGTCGCCGGCGTACGACGTCAATATAAACCTATCCGTACACTTACAGAAAATCACAAAAATATTCAAGCGGAAATATAGTAGGAATCGGAATCCCGTTCGCGGTACGCTCGCGCTCACGCGATCACGTCGGGCAGTAGCGCGTTATCGGTTAGGGGCGGGCTCGGCGGCGGCTTCACCGGCACATCGCCGCCACCGTTCGGCAATGAATCGTTCACTATTTGCTCCTTCTTCGAGGCGTCTAGCGTTTTTTTTTTTTTTTCGGTAAAATTCTTGTCACTGCGGTCTTAGCGGGAGCAGTCGTCTGTAATAATAAAATTTTGTATGTTACAAAAAAGATCATTTAAAACAACAATTTAACTGTATGATAATAATGTAGTCGAGTAACGATGATTATAATGAGGCTATATAAAGGTTTATAATAGAACACGTAATAGAAATCTTTTCAAGACTAAAAATGCACAGAATGTATAACCAATGTCAATTGAGTGAGCAGAATTTGAAATTCTAGAATAATCTTTAACTTTTCATGACGAATCAACATTCTGAAAGGGTATATGTGTGTTTTTTTGTTCATTTTATACACTATATAGGTTCAGTGTTTTTTTGACAATGTAACTATACATTAAATCTAGAAAAAGTAACTCTCAACTGATGCAGTAACGTCATCTCGTACTGTGAAACTGGATGATATTATTACCTTAGCAGGTGCAGTCCTGGGCGGTGCAGCCTTTGCTGTGAGACGTTTGTTAGCAAGGTCCTTGCTCTGCTTGTCTAGTGGAGCACGCGGCGCCAGCTTCATCCCACCGCTTCTGCACAACGTTATTTAACAATTTAATAATTGTGTTAATACTCAAGTCACCATAAAACGCGATGATAATTCACACATGTTCTATTTACAAAATTAATAATATGATTTCTTTAGAAGGAAGATTAAAACTACCAACATAATGCACAGGGTATTATTAAAATAAAATATAGAATTAATTTTAATGTTGATTGTTCTTTTTGTTGATTGATAATGAATGTTTTTTTTTTTTTTTATTTATTTAACATGATTGCAGTAAGATATTTCGATTACCCATAAAAATGAACCAATAGGAAAACAAAATCAAAATCAAAATTTGTTTATTCAATTTAGGCCCTAAGAAGGCGCTTATGAACGTAAAACACTACCACCGGTTCGGAAAACAACCCAGTCGAGAAGAGCCGGCAAGAAACTCGATCTGGTTCTTTTTTTTTTCATAAGTATAATATATATCATTTTTTTTTGTCATATAAAAAACTATACAAATCGTAGTTTTTAGTGGAAGCACAGAGATGTGGGTTATTTCCAGACATCACTATCGTTCACGTAATGATCCACCCTGTAATAACCTTTTGAGATTAAAACTTGCTTGACATAATACTTGAACTTATTGTCAGGTAAATCGGTAATGTTACTTGGGATCTTATTGTAAAACCGAATACTATTACCTATAAAGCTTTTATTACACTTACTTAACCTAAAGCGTGGGACGGCCAACTTGTCTTTACTTCTAGTATTAAAATTATGACGATCATTCACTAGATCTAGCTTGTCTAAATTTTTACGAATATGCATTAAGTTATCGAAGATGTATTGGGAGGGCAAAGTTAAGATATCATATTCTTGAAACTTGTTCTTTAGAGATTCGCGAGGTCCCATATTATATATTGCTCGAAACAAAACTCGAAAACAATGGAACACTGGCGTAAACGCCAGGTTAGTGCTCAAGAGATTAATTAATTTGAGTTTTGCTCCACTGGCCCAACCATCTAATATTATTATTGCAATTAAGTGTATAAGAAAACAAAAAATAATTTCAATACATGTATTTTTTTTTATTATCACAATAAATTTTACGGCAACAAAGAACGATCGGGAACAAATTTTATCCACAAACAAACGATTTCCTTTTACAGAACTGTATATTAAGTTTTCTTGTAGATTTAGATTCTTTTTTATTTAACCCTATCACCAAGGTGTATATAATATCAATATCCATGGAGGAAACAGGGGAATGTATTTATGTGGAATAAATGTCGCTAGATTCTTTCCCTTTTAATAACGAAAGATCTTAAACTCTCCTCTGTCAAATTTAAAAACATAAAACGAATAGAAATTAGGTATTTACTAATTTAATATAATTGTAATATGAAATACCAAAAAAAGATGCATGAACATGAAGCACTGTGCTACGTTGTTATATTTAGGCAATACGAAATCAACTAATTCAAACCGAAAATAAAAAAAAATTGTAACTCACTTGGGTGGTGCAGGGGCTGCTGGTTTGGGCGCGGCGCGAGGGGCAGGCCGGGCGGGGGGCGGGGGCTGCGGGAGCAGGGCGGGGCGCGGCCCGCGCTGATACCTTTACTTCTTTCACATCACCATTCAGTAATGGCTTCTCTGTTGGTTTTGGCTTCGCTTTCACCGGTGCGGTTGAACGAGGCACGCCAGCTGACGGAGCCGGTTTAGGTGCAGGTTTAGGAAGCGGAGCCCGAGCACTCGTAGGTGCCTTAGCGGCAGGCATGTCTCGAGCGGCCGGTTTCGTTGGTTGCGTGGTGGCAGGTTTCGCCGCCGCCGGTCGACTTGTCTGAGATGTTTTCGCAGGTACAGTAGTCGGTTTTGGACCTGTCGCCGCAGTTTTCGGAGCGGAAGCCGATATTTTTGCAGCGGCGGCCGTAGGTTTCGTTGAAAGTGTCGATGGCTTCGTCACAGGTGTCGTCGATTTGTTGCTCGGCGTTGTCGACTTTGTGATCGGCGTCGTTGGTTTTGTTATCGGCGTCGTTGATTTTGTTATCGGCGTCGCCGATTTAGTAGCCGGTGTAGACGGTTTGGAGGCAGTCGTCGGTGTTTTCGCAGCAGTTGTGCGAGGACTAGGCGGAGCCAATCGAGCAGATTCAGTCTTTTTTTTAGCAGCAGCAGCTGTGTAATAGGTGTTCGCGAACTGGCAGCTGATTTTGGGGTCCTCGATTCTGACTTTGGAGTTGGTGTGGTTGATAATTTTTTACTTGGTCCAGCCGTTTTTTTGCTTTAGAAGCAACTGCCGCGGCTACTGCAGTTGCAGCCACAGCCGCAGCAGCGCCTACGGTCACATTAGCACAAATAGGTGCAGTGATTTCAGCAGCAGGTAATGTATCAGTAAGAGGAGCTGATGAAGGCTCTACAGCTGGTGTAGGTGGAGGCGTAGTAGAGACAGGTTGCTGCACCGCATCATCGAGGCGGATTTCACTCGTCACAGGCACACAAATCTCTTGGGCATGTGACTCAGGGATACCTATATCAATGTCAGTAACGAGCTCCATGTTTGTTGGATGTGTGACGTCAGATCGTTCGTCCGGCACTACGTCAGGTGCGGGACCGCCCGCGGGGGAACAAGGCAATGCTTCTTCTGCAGACTCCGGCCGTAAAAAGTCATCGGAATGCATTACAGGTTCTGTAAGCGCTACCGATTCCGATATAATACTAGTAGGACCCACAGTCACAGTAGAATTAGATATGGATGTAACAGCTGTCATCAATATGTCTACAGGAACTTCAGCTTGAGTTTCTAATACAGGTTCTCTTTCTGTCGGAAGATCTAACGCGAGAGCTGACTGAGCGGGAAGTGTCGACTCAGTCGGAAGGCTTGACGGGAGAGGAGACTGTGCAGGAAGGGGTGACTCGGATGGAAGAGGTGGTTCGCCAACAAGTGTGTCAGTGATTATGGGTGATTCAATTCGATTAAAGGTCTCTACTAAACCTGTTGATTTAACATGTAACTCAGATTCAACTGCAAGAGAATCTTCTGCCAGCAAAGTCTCATATGGGATAGGTGATTCTATAGTCTGAGATATAGAAGTCGGCATGACATCCTCTGTTGGGAGGGGTGAATTAGCCAGAAGAGACTCTGTTTGCAGACAAGTATCATTAGAGAATATTGATTTATTAGGAATAGGAGACATTGATGTAACAAAAGACTCTATTACTGCTTCTGTCGAAATAGTGTCTCTATCAGTTTCCATTTCTGTAGGTATCGGAGATTTAGTTAAGTCATCATTATTCTTACATACAATATCAGCCTCTATAGGAATAGAAGACTTCGGAGGAATTGGTGATCCAATGGAGAAGGTGGACTCAGGTCCAAGAGATTCGGTTGGTATAACACTATCCACTGGAGCAATGGATTCAGTGGGTAATGGAGAATGACTTAGGAGAGAGTCACTCGGTAGGGGAGACTTAGATGGAACTGGAGACTCTATCTGAACCGGTGATTCTATCGGAACTGGGGACTCTATTGGAATTGGAGACTCTATCGGAAGAGACTCTACAGCTTGAGGTGACTCTATTAGCATGGGAGACTCTCCCGGTATAGGAGATTCTCTTGGTAAAGGCACCTCTGCAGGTAAAGGAGAATGCGGCCGCTGTTCGGTGTGGATTGGAAATTCTTCTGTTTTCAAATAATCTTCTACAGCAGATTCAGACTTTTCAACCACAACCTCCTCAATTGAGCTTTCATTTACTGCATCAACAGATAATGGCACTGGCGATAACGATTTTGTTATGTCACACGTTTCTAAAGGCAAAGGAGATTGTTTTAATTCATAAGAATCTATGTGTAAAACTGCATCATCTATAAGTTGGGGCTCAAAATGTTGTGGAGAATCTGATGATGGAAAAGCTTCATGTGGTCGTAATTCTGTAGGAAGTGGTGATTCACTTGGCTGCAAAATATCATTTAGAATTCCAGAATCCCTAGTGACCGTAGAATTAATAATTTCTTCAGTTTCGTCTTGCACTATAGAAGCTAAGTTATCAAGTGGTTCCCTGGTATCAATAATTTCATTCAGGTTAGGTGAATGGCTTGGAAGCGGAGATCTGCTTGGAACTGGAGAATCTGCAAATGTTACAGCCTCTGGTACAGGTGAATCACTAGGAAGTGAGAGTTCTGCAGGCAATGGGGAATGCGCAGGAAGTGGCGAATCAGAAGGCAATGATAAATTAGCAACATGTTCATCATCTGTAATTACTGCTGCCTCTGGAGTAAGGAGATCTCTATCAATTTCTGTTTTGAGCACATCTACTACTCCTTCAAAGTCTGTAATGTTATTTTCAATATTTTCTAATGTTTGGTGAATTTCTACTGAAACATTGTCTTGCATATCGTATGTGGGTTCAGGAGTTTTTGCCTCCTGGATTATTAGTTCCTCAAAAGTGACACTTGGTTCTGAAGATGTAGTTTGTTTAATATTAACTGAACAATCTGATACTAGAATAACATCTGACTCCTTTTGATTACAATGTTCATTAGACTCAGGGGTTACTACCGTTTCAACTGGCATATGCTCCTCTTGAATTTCTGACTGTGCAATATCTTTAAAATCGATATCAATTTCTTGCGTTTTCTCTTGTGGTGTTACAGTTCTGACATCTTTATCACTTTCTGAAGCATCTTGTACATCATCATTGGTAAATCCTAACTCCGAACTCTTGCCATCTGGTATTTCCGGAATTTGTTCAAATAATAATTTATGAGATTCAGGTGTATCTGTCTGCATAACAGTATCCTGAGAAATATTACTGTTTCCAAATTCAATACCAGAAAAGTTTATATTGTCAGAACTGGTTAAATTGTAATCCAAAAAGTTTACTTCCTGCGGAAAGTTGCAAGTGTTATTTGTAATTATATCTGTCCTTTCATTTAATATAATGTCATTATTTGGTTCATGAATATTTGTTTCATTTACATATAAATCTGAATATTGATGCGGTTTCATATTTTCTTTATCAGTATCAGCAATATTTTCACATACCCCATTTTGATCAAGATCCTCATCATCACTGTCAGGCAAGGGCTGGACAGCATTGAGATCTATGTGCGAATCATTCTTAGAAAACCTTTCACAAGTATCATCATCTTTTTCTTGATAAAAGCTCATACTCATTGGATCTCTTTCTTTATTTTTCAGCCTTTCAAACAGTTCATCGTCACCTTCAACAGTAAAAGGATTTGTTTCAGTATGTGTCTGGAATACCTGTAATACAATAGATTATTAAGAAAATGTTTAATTCCCAACTTTTAGTGATAATTTATTTATTTATTTTATCATTTGAATTTTTTCTGTTGGTCTTGTTATTTATTTATGAGATAATGCTATCATTATCTATTTATTAAAAATGAGAATTCCCTGCCAAAATTAAGATTAATGACCTGTACTACCTCACCAGTCTCGAGTTACGATTACATCGGAATGGGCATTTTTCTAGAACATTCAATTCCGAAAAAATCCTGAAATATGGGCTAGATGATACCATAAAATGACATTGAGTCATAGAAAAGAAATCTAACTTTACATGTATTTTAAATGAAAAATCTTGCAGACTGAGCATTTATTTAAAATTAATATTAAGGGCTCAAACTTTCAGGGATTTTTGTTTTGGTATTTCCAAAATTTCAGTCCCCAAAAGAAGTACCCTTATATAGATGGTATATATAGAGAAATCCTTATTTCATGTTGGGGACTTAACGACAGTTTATACAATAATAGAATATTATCTGTTACACAAACCTGAATGTTACAGAAATCTGTTGTGTCTTTCTGAATTCTCTCAAAGTCCTCTATGACACTCGTATCCTTGACTTTATCAGGTTCAATGTGCACATTGAATCCAAAGCCCAAACTGTCCATATTGCACTTATCATTACCATTGAAGTGTTCTTTAATTGCCTCATCTATAGATATATTCTGAGAAAAAAACATTAGTTTTTGTTACTTATGCTCTTAGTGTAATTAAAAACTTTTTAAGTAACCACAACATGATTACTTTAAGGTTTAAGAATAACTTTATTTCTTAAAGAATTACATGATTCAATTACTGAGAAACAAATGTTTAAAACTAGGATTATTATTTAGCACAAAGGTACGTAACTAGATTTACATTAAAGAAATATATTATTGATCATCTTTCCACTATTTCTAGAGTACATTTAGTATGGAGTCCCCAACAAAAAATATTTCTGAACTAACAAAATCCTGTTGGCATGAAGAACCTTGAAATCTTCACTGGACTTTAGATAGTAATTCTAATGATCTGAATGAAACTTACATGATGACCGTTAAGCTGATCAGAATTATCCAAGTTAACTAGATCAGCAGGTCTAATAACAGCTTCATTTTCAAATTGTGCCACATCTGGAAGATCAATATCATCCATTGGGAGCGGCTTACGTGGCGACTCTGCCAGCAACTTGTCCACACCAACAACTGAACCCGGCACAAATACCGGAGCGTCAGGATTAAGTGGTGAGGTGTTCATATCTGATGAGCAACTTTCTGAAGCAGACTGGAATTGAAATGAAAGAAATAAATTAACAATTACAAATCTAATAATTACATTAAAAATAAATTTTCATGCACTATTACTCTTTTAGACATGAAGAAACAAAACAAAATCTCCATTGATATTAAAGGACCATTGTGACTTAATTTCAGGGTTTTCTTTTCTTTATCTTTTGCACTAAGTGAGATTTGCACACATTCATAACTAGCTGCTCTACCTGGCATTGCCCAGTTTACTATATCCCATATAAACATTTAAGTTGTTTATGATTTTATCATTAAGGACCACTGTGACAGGGAATTTATATATAGATAATAAACATAAGACTTATGATTTCACTATGGCAAAATATTACAAAGCAAAAAAACATTTTTCTTTCATATAAATTTATAGAGTTCAAATAGGTTTTATAAATTCCTATAGTATAATAATTAATATTGAAAACTGTATATGTTCATAAATGCTGTTATAGAGAACATATAATGCTCTAATTTTCCTTAATATTATTGTCCTCTTATTCTGTTGACATAATGTTTGCACACTATAAGGAACCTTAGTGGAAAAATAAATAAAAAATAAACTAACTTCTATTATTCACATCTTTTTAAACATGTTCAAGCAAAACTTATGTAACTTTGTTTAGCATTGTTTCTGCATTATGCATTATTTTGTCAAAGGACAAACAATATTCAAATTTACTTTTTTACAAAAACAAGTAGGTAAGTAAATGATTTCAATTTTAAATATAAGTATGGAATTTTAGATTTGATATTATCACAGGACATAGGAATAAAAATTAAAATACAGTGTTACCATAATTTTGTCTTGAATTTCAATCTAAATATAGTAGTAGTACAATAGTATGTAGTAGAACTTTATATTTATAAAAATACTTAAATCGTACGCTACTATAATTAATATATTGTGCTGTAAAATAAAACCATATTTGCAGTGATATCATGACAATATAATAGGAACAGAATACTGTCAGGATATAGGCTTAATTTCTATCCACGTGTACACAATATTTGGAAATTTACATAAAATTACTCAAATAATACCATAATGTGAGGAGGGTACTGTGTGATCTTTCAATAAATCACAATAAATTGACATTAACAATACATGAAGTGTTTTATTCTGGTTCAGATATAAAAATATCAGATATCATTTCATTGAAAGAACTATAAAAAAAAACTACAAAAGAAAAAAAAATAAAGAAACTTTACTGTTTGATTGTTGACTTACGTTATCCTGACAGGGAGTTTGTGAAAGAGGCGGCTGTTCCTGCTCTTCGCTCGTGTTTTGTTTCTCACGTTCACCTTCTCCTTTGAAATAATTCCACTCGTCTTCGGAGTCTTCACCGCTCTCAGCTACATTATCCAGCAGAGCACCATCGACGTGGCCGTCTCCAACTAAACATGTCACAACAAAGGAGTCACTTTACCAATAGATCAGTATAACGGGACAAACGAGCGTCTTATTTTCATGTAACACGCACCCTACTATCACAAACGGCGAAATATATCACTTACACAGTGTGTAACTTACACACCCTTCGAGAAAAAATATGAATAGTTTGATATTTTATTAACGTAAACACCGGCCATAAGAGCGCAATAACGATTCATAACGTCCGGCCTATCGGTCAATGCCAATACGGTTTACCGGTCGCAAATTCAAATTTGTTACTTTATTATGGACGCCATTTCAAGAGACGGCTGAGACGACACGCCCCGAGAAACATGAAATACTTTGAAGAATTTGAGAACACTACGTAAACTTGCAGGATTTCTTTGCTCGCCGGTGACGGAGGGATGCGTTTTCAGACGGCCCGTTCTATTTCCAGAACGCCGCTCTGCATGAATCAACACAGAAATAACCTTTCACAAGCGTTCGGTATGTGAAAATAATCAACAACGTTCGCTAAAAACCACATACCGTGAACGGCAATTCCACTACACGAAGTATTATATTCACTGTCGGCGTAATATTAACGTAGGAAATATGTAGACAAAGCACCGAATGCAATAGTACAACGAATTTAGAGAGCAACACACACCCGTCTGACGTTCAATGAGCGACTGCGAGAGGGTCGAGTCGCGCGCGGGGGCCGGAGCAAGCGGGACGGCAGAGAAAAGACTGGGGGAGCGCACGAGACGGGTAAACATTCATAAATTCATTTAATAATAGGGATGCCCCCTTGAAAGTCTAAAAAATATCTTATAATCGCAATTATGCTAATGAACGAAGTTTTGTGCATGAAAACGTTAAAAGATTCATAAAATAAATGGTTTGAAACGATGATAAAAAGAAATAATTAATTTCATATCAATGTTGCTTTAAAAGTAGAACAAACTGCTCAACATTAAGAGATTACGTTACATACTTCTTACTTTTATGGAATGGGGCAAGAGATCAATATGTACTTTTGTAAATACAGAATTTAAATTAATTACTCTGACTATCATTAACTTTATAGTGTAAAAAAGAGAAAAAGTAAAGTTTGCTGCAGTAGAGTGCACCATCATGGAAATCATTATTTGACTTCCTTCTTATATACGTAAATAGAATGATTCGTAGTGACGATGGATATAATTAACACTATTCTAATAGGAAGTTGTTTTTTATTTCAACAAAAGTATTAACAACTGTTATAAAATCGAGCTCCCGAGTAGTTCCGTAATTGCGTACATACATAATAGTTAGCTTGTTATTATTAAATGTTTAGAGTAAATACATTTTTGTAATACTAATGTAAATCAACAAAAAAATATAAATCATTTTAAACGTATGTAACATTTAACATTTTTAACATAACTTGCGGAACACTAGTTTTGTTGTCGTAGGTACTTTAATAATTTTAGAATACTTATCAAACAAATACTATTATTCGCAATAGATAAGCAGTTTTATTTCCAAAAATAGTCATACATCATTATCTAGTACTTATGACTAAATCAAGGAATAATCGCTAATTATACTTTCGGTAAAACGGAACCCGAGTTAAGTGCTAGTTTTGATTGATTTTACGTATTCTCCCAACACTTCAAAAGATGCAGACTTGACAGTGCTTTAAATATTTAACGACAGCAAGGAAGGTGATTGGGGTATTTGCGATATAATCCCACGAGATTTTTTGTTATTTTTGCGTCTTATATGTGGAGGAATTTTGAATTATTGTGAATTAAAGTATTAAGCAAATTCTCTTTCTGCATTTGTTGATCTCCTCCGAAAGTACACAACAGGTTATAAGGAAGATTTTGATATATAACATATCGTAATTAAACTCTTGTATAAGCAGAAAATATTTTAATAAACATATAGTATGAGAATAAAAAGGAGAGGGCATGCTTGGAGTTTCACTGCATGATCGAATCAGGAATGAGGAGATCCGCAGAAGAATCATAGTAACAGACATTGCCCGAAGAATTGCTAAACTTTAAGTGGCAATGGGCTGAACACATTGCTCGCAGAACCAATGCCCGGTTGGGCCAACGGGTTCTCGAATGGGTACCACGCACCGGAAGACGTAGCGTGGATAAGCCCCCCACAAGGTGGACCGACGACCTGGTGAAAGCCGCGGGAGTCCGCTGGATGTGGGTGGCGCAAGACCGGTCATCGATGAGATCTTTGAGGGAGACCTATGTCCAGCAGTAGACGTCTTGGTTGAATGGATGGAAGCAGAAAAATTAATATTTTGTAATGTGATAACAAAAAATCAATTTTCATGCCTTGGTAAATATTAAAAGATACATCAAATTGATAATATTTGTGATACTTCGAGAGTTCTTATTATTCGAATAAATTATATTGTGACAGCTGGTTAGAAATAATTTTATTTATACAGTAGTTACTTATACATACCAGTGTCGGCAGGTGGTGTGGGTGGCGCTGGTTCGTGGTTTCTAGCGTCGGCATCAACATCGTCGGCGTCGACAGCTGTTTCCGGGCCGAGATCTTCGCTATCACTGTCCGAATTGTCGACGCCGTTGTCACCGGCTTCGGCATCCGCGTCGGCATCCGCATCCGCATCGGCACACTCGCCGGCTTCAGCGCCGGCAGTTGCGACCGTGACGTCCACATCACCCCCCCGCTTGCACGCCTCTATTTCCAAAGAAAATGGCGGCACCATCGCCACAGGGTTGTCCAACCTAAGTTTTACGAATTTCATGTCAATTTCATTCATTAATTACGTGCTCAAAATTATTATAATAATATAAGTCGTATCTGAGATTTGATTATTAACGTGACATGACTCGCTCTAGGGGGCCAGCGGAAAATCAGCACTGACTTTCTATTGCGGCTGAGCTGGACACCCTTTCATCGTATAAGATGCGCAGGTCGGTGATAAATTGTTACCCTCAAAACTTTATGTATTTTTCTGTAAATTTATTTTTAGTTAGTTTATATGATTTTATGTTTGTATATTTTCTTTTTTCCTTATCAAATATATCTGTGTGTCATCATCTTTATATAGTCGGCAGGGATTGAATTCGCAAACTGTTACATTGAAGTCTTTTGAAGTGATATAATATGCAATTATGGTGATTTAAGACGAACGGCTTAGGTAATTTACGAAAAATAAATGTTAAAAAATCAAAAAACTACACACAATTATTTTGAAAATATCCAATCTTTTTTTTAACAAACAAGTAAGCGCTTGACCACAATCTCACGATGATCTCATGATGTTAAGTGAAGATGTGGTCTATAATGGAACGCGCTTAATCAGCAAGTATCTGTTCACTCTTTGTTTGAAGACTCAGATTGTAGGATAAAGGAAAGATAGACGCCAGTAGTGACTTTCACTACCTTACTCTCTTCTTGCCTACAGTTAATTCATTACTGAAATAATTGTAAAGGATGTTGGTATACATATTTCAATTTAGTTCGCATGAACATATAATATGCACCTCTACATACCTCACATGTCAGTTGGTAAACAGGAATTTTGTGGTATTTAGCCTTATCGTTCCGGTTTTAAGACTTAATGGTACATGTTATTTTATCTTTTTGCATTATTCATACAAATAGTGCATTTTTATTATTTCAGAGAGTGTATAACAAGATACTGTACATAAAAAGCTCCTATTTCAAATTGCTATTACAGAATAGTTATTTTAATTAAAAAAAAAAAAAACAACAAAATAGACTAGTGGTCTTTGGTGCAATCTCTCTTTGGTGCGAATCAATTGCATTCTCGTCAGTGTTATAAAACCACTTTTAAGTAGAATTTACATACATTTTTATACCTTATATGATATTACAAATTTTACTAATTTTGCCCAGCTAAAAATTAACTTGATAATGGTATTTTTCGTACATAATTAATAATACAATGAACATGCCAACTCCCTAATAAAAGTAATTTTAAATCTCATTAATATGTAACGATTGAAAGTAAACTCAGCTTATTTCGTACTTTTGTTAAGTCACGTTACAACAGACGGATTCAAGTGACACATAAAAAGGTGTATCGAAATATTTTGAGCAACGAAAAAGATTTCTACATATGGAAAACTATTTAAAAAATACCTAATTATTCATTGCGTGTATACTAAATTTTATACCATATATTATTATTAGTATCTTACTAGTTTATATCATGTGTATAATGTGTAGTATTAAGTTTATACTATTATATATATATATGTATATGTACATATGTATGTATATGTATATATAATATCATATGTATTATATATAAATGTCACATATTTTTATCTGTTATCACACCTACTTTATCTCTGCACCACCCCAAGATTGACTGGTAGAGAATGCCTCTGGCATTAAGTCCGCCTTTTTACACAAATTGTAAATAAAGTATAAATAAATAAAATAAATAAATAAATTTATAACTACGATACGTAACATGTTAAAAGTAAAACTTTACCGCAATAGGTCTAAAACGTTAATACAAAAAAGTACTTATAATTAAGGAAAATAAATAAACATATACATCTATAAATAAGCTCATCGCCACTTACAAAGATTAATAACACATATCTACGTTTAAATAGATCTTTTTTTTGTATAAAAGTAAAACCAAAACCAGATACACAAAACAAACTGGGCTTGATTGTAAAAGTTCCATTCTATTATTGTAATTAAGTTTGACCGTGATAAATAATTTTAGATAACTTACGTTTGTAAGAAGTCCGTGAGACGACAAAGTAATATTTATTTACTAATACTCAATATCAACACTTAATAGGAAATAATTAAAAATAAATTCATCTAATTATGTATTTTAACAATTAATTATAATTTTTATGAATACAAATTTGAGAGTTTTTGGCGGGATCTCAGTCTGACATGTAGCAATTGTTTTCTTTAATTCATTAAACTTGTGTACTTGACTCTATATCATGTAATCTTGGTGGCGTTTTGTGTGAAATAGTTTAGTTATTGTGTTCAAGTTAAGTTTATTATAGAAGACAACGCGTAGCATACATTCTGAGGTGCCGACAAAGCTCCATGGAAAGTTTGAGCAGGATAGGCCACCGTTCTGTTGGAGCTTGGTAACGCTGATACAAGATTGAAAATCTTACCTACATGACATTGGCACAAATTGTGTGTACACACAGATTGCCATTAACTAAGAAGAAGAAGAAGAAGAATACAAATTCCATAAAACTAACCTATAATTAGCTGAATCACGTGACTTCGTTAATTATCTATGTAAAAACGTAATTATATGTTGTATATATTTTTCCTCTAAAAACTAAATTCATAACGATTCAATGATTTTTTACTTGTGCGGTTTCGATCACAGCAAAATTAATTGTCTTATTAAATAAACTAATACTTTCAACGGAATGTAACATATTACAAAATATATTATAAACTTTTACAAAATGAAACATATATATCATGTTTCTATATTTAAACATGGATAATGTAGGTAAACATCCTCGCCATTAGGTTTTAATAAATTAATTAAACTTTATTTCCTATGGAGTTCATGGTATTAACACATGTGCTTGCGTGTGTTATCTATGACACATTAACAACTAGCAAACAATATTTCATTACCCTTTATTTAGAAACTGCCCGTTTGTATTAAATAACTACACGGCCATTTTTATGTCGTATATGTACCATACATTATCTTCATATTAGGTCCTTACAAATAAAAATGGCCTTTTGTCGAACTGGCCACTTTGATCTCAAATATCTGGCGTGTAATTAGTAATTCTAAATTAAAATTTATATCAAATCTATATTTTAAAGCCTAAGCTTGTGTATTTATGTTTCGAATTTAGTGATTCATTTGTTTTTACCGCATTTGCTTTTTGTTCTGTTCTAAAAATTGAAAACTTAAAATATCACGTTATTTACGAATTAGAGCTCCACAGTGGCACCAGCTCTGGCTAAACTGCTGGAAAGATTTACGTGTATGGGGAAACTACAGTAAAATAATCCACGGTACGTTTTCGTTCTCGTAATTTTGACCTACGGAAGAATTAAAGGTTTATAGTAGAAGCGGATCCATCGTAACTCACGAGTTAGCGGCTTCTGTTTGAGTAATAAAACAATCTTAATTTACTTGAAATAAATTGTAAAAGTGTAAAAGCTCAACAAATGGGTCCCTACCGCATGAATTAACTGAAGCACATCTCAACAAACACGCATTAAGTGCTACGTTTGTTGTTACATTACTCAACCGGCACAATAATTAGGGAATTTTAAATCGCATCGTTACCTGTGACGAAAAACAGATCCTTTAAGACAATTCAAAAGGCTTATCAAAATGGTTGACCCAGGAGAACCGGCAAAATTCTGTGCCAAGTGAAAATTGACTAAGAAAAAGATACTGGTCAGTGTTAGGTGGACCAGTGTTGGTGTTTATACACTACAGCATCCTAAGGTCTGGCCAGAGAATTACGGCATGACGGTATTGTCGACAATTCCAAACCATGATGGAATGGCTAGCGTTGAACAACCGAGACTGCTTAATCTTTCTAACCCACTGCTGTATCAGGACAATACGCTAGACGATATACTTCACGATAGAAAGTCGCTAAATTAGAGGAACTGCGGTTGGAACGTCTCCGACACCGACACCCACCTGCTTGCCGGCTCTTACTTCAGCAGATTACAACTTTTTTAATTTGAATTTTAACAACTTCTTGTAAGGAAAAAAATTAATTCCAATGAGGCAGTCCAAACTGCATTCAAAGATTTTATTGATTCTACCTGCCACAATGTTATTTGCAATGGAACCAATTAACTATCTATTACTTACTTTTCCATAGAAACCGCTAATTTCATATTATAAGGACCCTAATGTTATTTTTTTTGTAGGGATAATGTTCTTGTTGATTTAGGAATAGAACGTACCCAAGCTCCATGGGTAGGCGGTTGTCGGCAACGATGTCACGCGGGTCCTTTAAGAACACCACGATTATAGAGATGTTATCAGCCGAACCCTGCCGCTTGGCCTGCACTATAAGACTCTTCGTCACCGCCTTCAAGTCATCTGTACAGAACATCAAAAACTCAACTCAGTTTAAAAAATATACAAAAGGAAATATAGCGGTAATCAAAATCTTACAAACTATAACTACACACACAATAAAGATTTCTGTATGAACGACTGACACAGTGTTTCTCAACGCTGTCATTATCTTCAAAATATTTCTGTGTCATCTAGCAGCGCAAAGTCAAAGTGTTGTAAAGTCTATTATGTGTGCGATTTGTTGCGGCACAATAATGAATAGAGCCGACGGATATGGAGTAACGATGTTTATGTTTCGATTTACCATAGCGCCGGCTCAATGTGAGGATGTCCTTGTTCTGTCTCAAAGTAGACTGGGTGATTCACTGGTGGAGGAACCTTATTGTACCAACGAATATGTGTGTACGTGATCCACCTGCCTGAATCGACAACACCCGCTATATTTAATTTCGTCTGTTAGAAATTGTGTTACATTATCACAATCGACGCGACCTTGTTACGACCGATTTCATGTCACATTGCGTTACCGTGAAAACTGGCATTTGTGAGTGACGTTATTCGCATGAGACACGTACTAATTAAAATATTACAATATGTCAACCATAACTTAATTAATAGTGCCTGACAATATAGCTCATTTTAAATGGCATGCAAACATTTGCGTTCATGCACACGCAAAATGGTACTGTTTTATATAAGAGTTGGTCTTTATAGTAGTTGTTTCGAGTGTAATAATAATAAATAGATGAATCCAAATAAGGTTGTCACCGCTTTCATGAACTAGCAGTTAGTCGGGTGCGGCACACCCTGTGTTATAGTGCAGGGTGTGTCAGTCAGACCGGTATCTAAACGTGTACATAGACATTTCGACAACCACGCGGACTCGTTTCAAACTAACCGCAGGCGCGCGTTGCCACGTCGCGTCGCATCGTCTAAGCACACACCTTGACTCCACTCGCTATTTCGGGGCGCGGTAGTCGTCACCGCCCTTGCTTTTTACCCTGTTTGGTCTGGCTCCCGGCCAACCGCGCCCCGTCTACTCTTGTACCAACCAATCTACCTACCTCCTCAGAAAGCTGTTACTTTAATTTATAATACATTCAAAATACAAGACGTATCCACCTTCATAGACAATTGAAGAACTGTGCCTACATTAATATGGGTATATGAAACTTAAAAACACATTTTTAGAAAGTGTTTTTATTAAAGAACGAGTAACAGAAAAATAGCCTTACGTACAACGCGCGTTATAATTATAATTAAGCATTTATAAGATGTACGGTAAACTTAATTTAAAATATTTATTTATTATTATCTACTTGAGAATAATTGTGGAAAATATGGAAACGACGTGGCATAACTATATTTCAATTTATTTTAACAATTAGCAACATTGCTAACGTAGTCAGTATTTTTATGAGAGAGATATGGAGAGGAGTCATCAGGCACGAACGGTCTGCGGACATCGCGATCAATGGCACCGAATAGAAACCAAGATCCCCATTACCGTCGGCTAACGGTGATGCCGAAGGAATGCACGCCGCGACCATTGTTCCCTATCAACGGCCAGTAAAAACGCACCACGGCCCATTACGGCATACCGAGACCTGATGACCGCGAATCACCTGATATTGTCATCCGTACATAAGTACTATCTATTCCTTTCTATATCGGTCAAATTAAATAAACTTAACCGTCGGGAAAATATTTTTAACAGCATAGTACACTTACTTCTACAATACATCCTCTTACAAGTAATTAAGATTGAACAAAAAAAACATGCTATAATTATAATATCTATAATTATACTTCCGGTAAAACTTTTTATTTTATTTAAATTTTTCGTAGTCAACAATCAATATTTCAAAAGAATTCCTAATTTATAGAAATAAATAAAATTGTAAGTATCTGTCATATCAAGAAAACAGCTTTTTACTCAATACACATGAATGTATATATACTTATACCAAAATCACAATAAAAAATTTTGTCCGGTTTTTTTTTTTTGCTCCGGTTAATCTCAGAACGACTGGCCGGAATGGATTTTGAAGGGATTTTTTTAACCGATTGCTGAAGTTATAAGGTGTAACGTTACTTTTATTTTAGATACTATTACAATATGATTATTATTTATAACCGATATTAACGTTAAAAATAATATCTCGATAAAAGGGCGCACCAAGTCTAGATAGTAGACTAGTTTACTAGATAGTAGGCCTGTCAACCTATTTTAAATTCACTAAAACTGACTTAAACAAATAAGAAATGGATTTAATGATAAGTCTTTAATGTGTCGAGTACCCATAAAAATGAAACAATAGAAAGACAATAGGAAAACAATGGAAAGCTGGCGTAAACGCCGGGAAGGTGCTCAAGGGGTTAAAAATTGAAGAAAGTAAGTAAAAAAAGTAAATAATTCATGATATACTATGTACATTATAACTTCACTAGAGATATTTTACATAGCTGCTATGTAAAATGCTTGCATAGTAAATAATGAATGTAATGTAATGTGCAAGAGGGGGGAGGAATGGCACGAGGGGAAGCGGCCGGATCAAGTGCAATTTTCCAGCAAGCCAGTCCGACTTGAAGCATCGTCTACCTCACGGTTAGATTAAATCCGAATGCATAGCAATAACTGTTCTATAGTCGCATATATTAATAGAACCTCTCACGGAACGTTAATAATATTATTATTCTGAAATAATAATGTACTCTCTGTCACGCTTTATACATTAGCGGTTACTATTCTACGAGTTGGTTTATTTTACACTTGTATTAAATCAACCGTTATTTGGCACAATGTGACATCAGCAGTTATACTAATTATCTGGTTTCATTTGTTTTGCTCTTGTGAGTTTATTATCGAGATTTAACAAGTCCATCAATTATACTACAAATAAACGATAATTTTGTATCGCGAGAAACGTTTTAAATTTCTCTTCATATCTATCTAACTATAGTAGGTGCATGGCAGTAAGGATAATAATAGAATATCAGAACTGACATGAGTATAATTATTCATAGACTAGAGACAAATCAACCCGAGACGCTTCGTATACGAGTATAAATCTTAGTGAGAACTGAACTACATTCTACATTCACTATATATCTCTTTGAAATTTATTTATGTGTAATGAAATAAACACGCTTAGTATCAACTAGTGTTCGCACAGTGGTAGAAATTCTATCATAATAATTATTGAAATTTTGAAGAAGAAAAAAAACTTAATACAAAAATATCTATCGATAACATTATTATACCTATCCAATGGTTTACTAAAAAAGAAATGGGGCTCATAAACAGAAGAGAAAGTAAGTGTTTAACTAACTTTGCCAATTTATAAATAAATAGACTATTATTAATCCCTCAAACACAGATAAATTAGACAATAGGAAAACTATTGAAAGCTGGCGTAAACGTCATGTGCTTGATCGGCTAATTATTAATATATGTATGTATCTAATAAGTAATTATGATTAAAATTTTGTTAACAAATAGAATATGCTGCGCCCTAAAATCGCTCTAAAAAGAGCTGGATAATAGAATTCTCTATATCTCGTTCTACTAAACAAAAAAATGATGGTATGAAGTCTATAATCCAATATAAAAAATAAACTTGTTTTAAAGTTGATAAGTATGAATAACACCTAAACCACAACTTTATACAGGACAAGAGATTATATAATTTCCTACTCTAGTGGATAATGTACCCGTAATGTCATAGTTTAGAACAATCTCAAGCGCCTCTGATGACACATGCCTCCGACATTACAATTAGGCGGTCAATAGTCCCAATTTAAAAACGACAAAGTTATTTCTGCTTTAGGCATTGCTCTGAACAAGTGGTACCCAACCTGTGGACCGCGGACTACTAGTGGTCCCCCGAACGATTTATATTTCACGGAACTGTATAGCAGTGTGGTTGAAGTACATGGGGCCGGTGAAGTTGTTGTCAGAAATAAAAATTATTTTCAGATTTACCAAACTAGAAAAAGATGCAAGATCAAATGTACTTTGAATTAACAAAAGATAACTTTCTAGTAAAAATGTTAATCACTTTTAAATTAAAAAAGTATATTAATAAAGTAATTATTTATTGACTTTTTAATGATTTTTTATAGTTTATTCTTTTTGAAGTCGGTTTGTTTTTAATTAAAAAATATTTTTTTTCTTCTTTTTAGTTTAAGTATGTACTTTTAGGTGTAGTTGTGAAGCATACTTCATAGCTTTGGAAACGAATTTATGAAACACGTTAAGTGTCTATTATATTCAAGGGTTTTTCTCAATTTCCCTGAGTTCCACTGATCAGATTCTGATCTGGTGGAAATGGGATCACCTCGGAAGTGTACTCCTTCAATAAAAAAAATGTAAATCAGTCCACAAATAACGAAGAAATCGAGTAACAAACATAAAAAAAACATTGATCGAGACGAATTGATCACATCCTCCTTTTTGAAGTCGGTTAATAAATAAGAGGAAAAAAATATTAGCATTTATTTTATTTAACATATATGTTTATTCTTCTTCATATACATGACAACATTAAATATTATATTATGCAAGCTTTAAAATATCACATCTCTCATCTACTCCCGCACCTCTCCTCTGCTCTACTCTTCCCTACCCGTCTCTCTCATGCGTCTCGCCTCGTCTTGCTCTAGACCTACCTCACTCTGAACCTAGTGAGATACCTGTTACAATATATTTATGACATCAGTATATTTTTCTTATTCATCGAGGTCCCCGCAATCAATAAACAAAATCAAAGTGGTCTCTCGTCAAGACAAGGTTGGGAACCACTGTTCTAAACCTACTCTGTTAAGCATACATCGGTAAACTTAACGAATTAATGGTAATACACGCAAACACGTTCTGAATCTGATATCTGAATCGTTAGTCAAGACAAATCTATATGTGTTTAATAAAACATACATCGAAATAGTAATTGTTGAAATTTATCAGTTGGTATGACTGACTAACTTTACCATTACACATATGAATATAATAAATTAGGTCACTTTTTTTATAATTTTGATAAACAAAAATTTATAAGATCCTGAGCTAAATTAAATAATTGAGCCACTCTAATAACCGGTTTATAATATAGTGTTTCAAAAGATTTTTTTTTTTACTAAAAAGGAAATTATTTTGTTATAAAAATATTTGTTCAAGAAGTTCTTATAATTATAGAGCGCTTTAAAGTAAAACTATGGGAAAAGACGAATAATCAATAGAATGCATCCATCCGGTTGGTAACAACGAATGCGTGCAATTTTCAAATGGAATAGGCTGAGAGACAGGTTAAAATAGAACTACACGAGACGAAAAAGGATGAAGTGATAGAGATAGAATATTGGATGGGATGGAACGGGAGGCAGCCTCCCCGTCGGCGCCTGTCTCTAGATATTATTAAATTTATGTTGAATGCAACGGTGCACTTACAACGCCTATAATTTTAAGTGTAGTATAACACTAGATCACTCGTAATAGAGAAATATTTTATCGGTATATTTATTACAATAAATTATAGCATTGTTAATTATTGGTTGATTTATAAAATGTATATAAATAATTTTGTATATCGTAAGTTCTTAGTTAAACTATGTGTATAATATGTAGACAATATAACAAGTAATAAATGTTAATATTATCAGTTACCTACTAATTGCAAGTAGGCACGTACAGCTATATTTTACGAATTCCACAGTTTTATTCACTTCATGTCATTAAAATTGATCAATGTTTTTGTACACCATGATCCTAATTATTTATAGTTCAATTAAATCATAATGTTCGTCCGGTAGAAGAAATTCGATCATTAAATATTGAATTGAAATTTGAAGAAAAAAATTCATCAATAGCTACTGAATAATATTTTTGAAAAAATGTTTGAGAAACACAGTAGAAAAAATGTATTAAACTGTTCTATCTTTACCTATTTATATGTAGATTAATGTAAATTAATATTAAACATTTCAGTATATCAATACACAATTCGAGAATCTATTAATTCATAAATGTAGATAGTTTCTATATTATTCATGTGGCGTGCATTGTGATACTGTACCAAATATCTGTCGACGTCAAGTCTGCGGTTTAACCACACCGCGAGACTGATACCTACATATAATTACATCATAATTGTTTACACAATCACAATATAAATAGTTATAATCTGTATATATAAATATACTATAGATAAACCCTACGAAAGATATTAACAACTATTTATAATATGATAGAATAATGTAAATATATTACCAACAATCAATTATTATTGTTTTATGTAAATAAATCAAAGCGAGACGATGTTTACAGAGGCATTAACGTAGAGGAAACAAACTTGACACGAGTACTTAGTGAATATCGGCTAAACGTCTACGGCCCGTTCGTTTCCAGTGAGTACTTTGACGCGACACACGACAAATATAGTACAACTTCCCCACTAAAAGCTTTTCCAATACACTGTCACATGATATTGAGACGAAATCCGACATCTTTGATAATGGCCACGTTTTAAATAGAATACATTATGGAAATAATAATATGAACATTTACAGTAATAATGTATCATTAGGTTATGAAGAATTATAATAATATTTTTATTATATTATAAATATTTTAGTCACTATCGCATATAGCATTCACTATTTGCAGGCAAAACATCGTTCTGGACAACCAATGTACCATATGAAATAGTTACTTTTGTACTGTATGTAACATTATATTCCTCTCTGACTCTGACACGGTAACAAGTGTACCTAGATATAAATACTGTTAAAATTAGCTTAAAATAGAACTAAACAAATTTAGCAAAAAGCTGGAAATTTGGTATTGAGACAGGTTAAAAAATTAGTTAGTATTCTTATACTTGAACTAAATTATTTTACGAGTTCTTTAAAGAAATTAGACAGAATAAAAACAACATAACTCAAAATGGTAATACCATTATAATTACAGTTCACTAACATACAGCTCGTATCAGTATCTCCCGTTAGTTCTGCAGTCATTACATAAATCAAAACTAGTTTATTTACCTAAAAATGGAAAACTACGCAAAGTTGTGTCAAATGAAACAATATTTGATTAAGGTTTATTATAAGACATTTAATTTCATTTTTGGAGGGCAGTGTAAGTTACAGTGTGATAATGTATTGTTCGCTAATTGATAAAACTACGTATCTCTAAATTCTTAGTAAATACAAATCAAAACTTGCGAGACTGATGTATGCCGCTGCACCTTAAATTCACAAAGAGACATTCTTTTGCGACTATTACATCTACTAACCTTTAAATACCAGCTACTGATATAAGAACACAAACTGGTATCTCTTGAATAGCTAAAACAGCTTTCATACTCAATTACATTACTCATTTGAAAGTAATATAACAAAACCTTCGAGAATAAATACATATTTGCGAGATTATTATCTCAAATCTTCATACAACAACATACACTTAGAGAAACATGTTCTAATAACAGATTAGTCTAATCAATGAATTTATCGCGATTTTATAGAAACTCGTTAAATTGTTAGTGCGCACAGCGGAGCGTAATGAAATTGAGTGGGAACTTTCATGCACGCTCGACGTTCATCAGCGCACCGGTAATTGGTTTGCGAGCGGGTAATCGTGAATCGGAACTTGCAGGAAGAGCTATATATGTAGCGTCACCTGGGATCCTTCTAATTAACGCTATGCACCCACCACCGATCTCATTGGCTTCGTAATTGGAAGGCGACCCGTCGGGCTGTCCACGTCGCTCACGTGTCGGGCCTTGATTGCGCTACCACCCCGTAGTGTTATTTGTAATATATTTTTCTCGCTATTCATTATAACATTTTTTATACGACCTTTATAGAAACAGGTAGGTAATAGTACTTTTACTAATATATAAATAAGTACAGTAGATTTTTTTGTTTGTTATGAATAAACTCAAAAAAACGAATTAATCTATTGTAAAAAATTCTCTGACCTGTAGAACTTTTCTTGCATACATAATATTGTAAATAAATTTTAGTACAATAAATACAACTGTGTTATCAACACACTAAACAACAAGAACCAGTTATATTATCGCTCGATTCAAGTTTAATATATTGAAGTGAAAAATAAATACAATATCTTAGTTTTATACTAATTTGTCGGAGTTAAAATTACATGGATGATGATACAATGACAGTAGTAACATTTAGAGGAATAATTTTGATGCAGGTTTACACACAATTTGACCCATATTTTGATCCAGTAGAATGAACACAGTGTGAAAGATGAGAATCAGACCTATTGTGAAACACATTGTGTTCCGGGAAATGACATAAATGTTGCAAAACACTAATATAACAACTAGGATAATGTTTTACCAGTTATAAACAATTACGAAATAACTAAGTACCTTTGTTACAAAATGTAAGGTATCCATTTCAAAGAATGCATCGGTTGTTATTTGGTTTAATGTTCAATGTACATAGTTATAGGTGCTGGGAATTGTTGCAAGTGACAAATCACGCCTTTATTTTGCGTTTGTATGCAAAGCGATCGCGCCTACCCACAAGTATCACTTGTTCCGAATAATAATACCTACGAATACCTTATTAAATTATGTCCTATGTTTTTCTGTATTATACTTTATAAATACATTATCGTAAACATCGATAAAGTAATTCGAAAAAAAAATAGAAAAATAAATTCCGAGTTATTAGTAATCAAAAATTTCCCGGAACCAAAAATAAACGTTAAAAATCATGTGCAATAATATTTATAGGCAAATTTATGACACATTTGGTTTATTAATATTATAGATTCTTTATCAGTGATTGCATTTACAGCAATGTAAAACAATCGTCACACGTACTGACTGTTATCAAGATAACACTTGTTGTAATGATGTTTTATACACGTTTCAGGTTAATAACCAGATAAAATAACATCAACTACAGCACATCGTTTGCGTTAAACCATTTGCCAAGTGTCAATGATCCCGCGACGGAAAGCGTCCGCCGTTTTGTATGCGGCGTTGTGTGAAACAACTCCAAATCTAATGCACGTAGGTACGTTAGGAACATTTATATGACTCCAAGAGCATGTAAGCAATATCGCCGTTGATCCAATAATATCGATCACGATCACAAACTGCGATCGCTCACGAATTGTTGTTCGGTTCAGTGAAAATTTTGCGAATTTCAAATCACGAATAAATTACTCACCAATCGGGGGCCAGTGACTTCATGCACTGATAATATAAATATTAAATAATAATCAGTTTAGAAAACTGTAACGAAATATTGATATGGTTAATACACGTTAAAACTAATAATAGAAATTCAATCAGTATTATAGAATTACATTATATACTCTAATAAAAGAATTGAAGTGTTTGTAATATCAAAATAACAACTCTATATTAAATACTTATAAATATTTAAACGATAACTATATGCCAAAAACACAATTTCTGTCTGTATGTATGTTCCCGCTAAACTGCGGAACAGCTGGACCGATTTCGACGAGAGTTTTTCTGGCAGATAGCTGAAGTTACTCCGCAAAACATAAGCTACTTTTATGATCCGAAAATAATAAGGGCTCCGCGTAAAAAAATTAAAACTCATGAAATTGTGAATAAAAACCGATTCAATGGACTGCACCATCAAAACACTATTATCCAATAATCATTTTAAAACTATCTTACGTAGTGAATATGAATCGCGGGAAGAGCCGCGGGACCACCGCTAGTAATGATATATATTATTTAACCTAACTCACAAGATTTTTGTTTGAATTTTAAGTGAGAATAATAGAAATTTATTTAAAAAAAATAAACCACTATAATATGTATGTATAAAGTTAATTATAAAGGGGATCTATTTTTAGAGGGTTCCTGGTGTCTGTCTGTAAAGTTGTTGCTCTGCTCTAGCTTTGAATAATTTACTAGAATCCTTAGTCTTTATACAGGTATATATTACTCGTATTTATCATTATATATTTACAAAAATTACAGTTATGGACAGTGGATACTATGAAAATTACATTATTTTTTTAAGTTTGAGGGTAATATTAAGATATAAATTGTTAGCTTTAAGTTTAGGTTACGATGAGACCGAAATGTTCTTGGTAAACCCAAGTCTCTAAATAAATATAAATAATGAAAAAAAAAATAAGAAAAAAAGGAATCACAACTACATATAAAATAGACAAGATAAAATAAGACATTTTTATCCTATTTGAACTCTATTTATCAACTGATTTGCTTTACGTATGTATTTAGTAGTTATATATGAGCAATCACAATAAAAAAACATGGAAATATTTGTTTTTTTTTAAATCAAATTAAAAAAAAAAAATTATATTTAATAGTTCAATTTCAACTGTCAAGCGTTACACTATAGAATACTTAAATGATGTAACACATAAACACTAGTAATACACGTTCTTCGACTCGTTTCGATATCGAGGCCGTCTCCGTATGTCATGTATGAATCATCCAGCGCGATTTTACCTAAATGTATCCCGTCTGAGACACGTTGACTTATTTATGTTGCAAACGTTAAGTGAAACTTTAAAATGTTCATCGGTGTCTTCACTACAAATTGATTGATTTTGAAGCGTTTAAATAATAACAACCGAGTGAACGAAGCTCCTATAGAGGATAAATTTGTACCTGATAGAGTTAGTAAAGTTCAATAAACGTTACAAGTGGTCAGTCCGGTATGCGTTAATGCAAAATCCTTGTACTGTCGCAAATATTTGCGAGGGCGGAGGCGCAATAGCCCGACGAGGGTTGAACTTACTACTTCACACATAACGAGTTGATTAAGGTTGCCATTTTATTATTACCTATTTAATTGTAGTAATTTAGTTATGTAATAACTATTCCAGGGACTTCGATTTTTCTTACAATTATTTACTACATTACATCTCTCAAATTGTTGTGTGCTGAATCATTGCAAGTAACGTACTGATACTCCTTTTTTTTTCATTATTATGAACGTTACTTATTTAATCTATTACCTGGTGCAATCTGACCGGTTTTTTACTGACAAAATATTGTTCACCGGAATAGGCTTGACAGATTCACCGTACTTTTAGGGCGAGCGCTTAAGAGTACATGCGGTCGGCAACAAATTTCAGAAATCTATTGATATCGCGTCGCGTCTCAAAGAAAGAGTTATAAAACACGAAAGGGACATTTGTAGTTCGGGCTGATTTTACCGTATGCAAAATAGACGAAAACATCACTTTGTAGTACCCTGTTTCTTCCTCCAAAACTGAACCGATTTTCAATTTTCTTTCAATTATATAATAACAAAGACTTTGGATATGCCTCTATATTTTGTTTTTTTTTTTTTTTATTAATCAAATTTTTTAGACGAATGTCTGTAAATGACGGTAAACTCGAGCATTTTTCATTTTCAAAGGCATCTAGTTTCTACTATAACTAATTCATGAAAAAAAAATCAACACGTACGGGCATGGCGGTTGTGGGTATATATAATTTGTTATAAAAATATTAACCATAATGCTATTATCCAGGGAGGAAACAAGGGACTACGTTTGTATGGAATAAATGCAGTTAGCATATCCTCTTAAGGCGCTCCACCGTAAGAGTGGTAGCTAATTACATGGGCAAAATAATGATATGGGCAGAGGCCCAGAGCTGATATTTGAGACGTAAATTCTGCGCAATTTGCCCAGCGCTAAACCTATAAAGGATACTAAGGATCTCAAGGCCCCTTAGAGAACCCATATACTCGCGTGTAATGTTAAGGGTACAGTGTAGTATCACGATATCGTACTAGCCGCAGGTTTAGGAGCCTTCCCAGTTGGGAATCGGAACAACCCTGAGCCTTTACCGGAGGGTTACACTAATCCAATCCACGTCCATAATTTAATAACAAAACCATGACTTTATTTAAATAAAAATATTTTACTGTAATTATATGTAAATCACATGTTTTCAGGGTTAACATATTATGTTATTTTAGTTGAATGACGTGTAGTATACTAATATTATTAATGATTCATAATTTAACATTAGCAAATAATGTACTGTTTCTACATAATTTACTATTCTTTTAAATTCTAATACTGAAATTATATTATGATCGATAGACGCTTCCACTGATCGAAGCCACCACAGTCGCTTCAATTCTTAGTACATCGTGTATCTCATCCCTACATTTAAACATAACAGGAAAACTATAGAATATCTGAAATGTAAACATTCAAAAATGGCATCCCTATATACGAGTAGGTGTATTTTGAAGAGGTGAAGCACGTCACTGGCTTGACCCGGTCTACCTACGACGCAATCATTCGCAATTTCCGAAACGTATGCACGCCGCTGACTGCATTTATCGAATTATCTCGTCGGAGGGAAAATTATTCCTTTTCCGCTTTATGATGTCTAATATTAGAAGCCATATTGAATAGAAGAGATTAAACAAGGTACTGCTAAACATGATGTTCCAGACGTTACGATCAAGAATTCTGAACACTTTAAATGCATGGTTTCGATCCGTTAATAAAGTAAGAAAATTACTACCGACTACATCGAAGATCTTGTTGACGAATGAGAAACATCCACGAAAAGTAAACAGATAAGCTCTTAAAATAAAGGCTCGTTTATCGTAATAAACAGTAGCTTTCATATGAATTATTTGGATTGACGTTATATTATCATAAATTATGTTAGGCTCAACTTCTTACGAAAATGTCACTGCATAAAATTGATGCATGAAATTGAAGTCACAGAAATATAATCCTGCACATATATTCTGGAATTGTAAGCATTTGTGACGCTCTTGTAAAATTAAAATAAAATAAGCTATAAACGATTCGATCGACATGCGATAGGTTATGTTAAAATCTACAAGTCACTGCACAAAACATCCATCGCTGTACAAATACGGGCACCGCATACTGAAACCTTCCAAGCAAATTTATTTTAATTTACTAAAACCAAATTTAAATAAACTTCCCTGTAAGACTTCCCTTTGTTCCATGGAATTAATCTAAATATTACTAGATACCGGCTGACGTATTAGCACACAAATTAAACAACTCGACGTCACCAACAGCTGCATAAACATAACCCTGATTTGAATTGTATAACAAGACAAGAGTCCTCCTCACTATTTTTATATTTACTTGTAAATGAGATATGTCTATATGATTTAGACATCTACACTCTATATCACTAATCTATAAAGTAAACGCTTTTGTTGACATAAAATATTGTTCGATATTAAATAATTTTTAAACATTATTTGCAATCTTGTGCAACGTCTGTGAAACTGTTGTTAACCATACAAAAATAAATTTCTTGCCGATATCCTCCTATGATACCCGGGTCAAGGATAAATTGTTGCATGTTTATTACCTCTGGTTTGTGTTTTGTGTTAAGAATAATGATCGAACATTACCCTCATCAAAATAGAATACATCACACATTTTGGCATGCACACTTATATACACACAGCAAGCAGTAAAACTTGCGTGTGTGTTTGCACATGAGATCACTTGCAAAATTTGCGGCTGGTAATCTATCGTATGAAATTTTATTCAAAGAATACGTCAAATATCTTTCAAATAGTTTTATCCACTCGTACACTAGTTAAAAATAATTATCGGATATTACGGTTGGACACTTCAGTTACACAACGAGAACTCACCGTGTCAAAGAAAGTTATCTTTTCGTGAATCTGCTAAAGTTTATACATCACGACAAAAAATCGTGAGAGAAAGACTCCGAGCTGTAGATAAACAAAACAAACAGTGTTGTTCTTCATGATAGTAATTAAACTCACAAAGTAGTTCTTGTAATAAAATAACCGTACATTATTTCCTTTAACAAATTGAATGCATTGTATGTTAACGACAACAGTCACTTAACGATAAAATGGTTAGATATGGTACTATAGGAGTATTGTGTTGATATTGGACCATTAATTCCTTTTATTGGGTTACTTTCTAGAAGATATATTACGTACTGTATCGATATAATATGACCGCCTGCGCCTTCTTTACATACAATTGTAGTATGCAGCGACCCACAGCCTAGCGCTCCGCAGTCCACACAATGCCCTGAGGCGTCCCACATCGTGATTGTCTGACTCATCGGCAAAGCGGCGCCGGAGACGCATACGGGCTTGTTTACACATGAAGTGATTAATAACAATAACTAACACCGCTTTTCTAAAGGATCTCATATATAAACCGTGTCTCATACACGGTAGTTGCCTTTCGTTTGCGAAATCTATATCACTGTATTTAAAAAAAACCTAAATTTAGACTCAAGTATCAAGACAATAAATACTAACAGAACTATAAGGTAATAACAAATCGACAAAGATAAAAACATCTTAAGATATTTTTCTTCACTATATAAACAGTGAAGTCCATATGGACAGATTTCATTTTTTTTGATTAGTAAGCTACTGACGACAATAATAAAAAATTGGAAATCTATTTTTTCTTAAATTTCCATTATGTCGAATTTCGCACAAAGGTAAACACTATCTAAAATAAGTCTCTTTTATAAGTATTATTAAAAATATTGCTTATACATACATAATCAAGTAATCACAATAACATGCCAATACGAAGACAATGTTTCAAATCTAACGTTTTTTTCCCTCACAGTAATTCAAGCATGAATGTATATTTAATAAGCCGTGACAGAGTTAAGTATTTAACTTTTAGATTGTTAGATAAACATCACAAAAAAATGTATAGCTAGACTCGTTTATAAAAAAAAAACATAATATTAATCTAGAAATCGATTTAGCTGATTGTTCTAAGTCACCCTAAATTAAATCAGAATGAAGTTAAAATAATTGTGCATGTTATTAGAACCAGTTTTCATGGTGGCAGGGGATTTTCTCGGACAATCCCTAAACTAACTTCTATACCTAGTTGGAAATCAATAGGCGTATTCCGGTAGCATCAGTTAAGTGGCCATTCTTCCTCTAGGTAGACCTTGTTACCATTCTTATAGTTGTTGGCACTTCAGAGAGAAGAGAAACTTCCAGAGAGAAACTGAAGTTATTTTAAATCAATTGTAGAAAATAGAGATATGATGAGAATGTTCGTTTTGATGTATCGCTTAACATTTGGGCTACGTAAGTCATGATATTTGATTTTTGCGACACGGAGACAAAATATTGATTTGTTTTTACTTAAACAAAAGCTTAATTTCTTATACACCTATAACTCTTCCTGGTAAAAATATTAAACAGAGTTTAAGTGTTAGCTAATAAGCAGACACAGATACGTAAAAACGACTTTATTTTATACTGTGTCTAGATAGCGATGTGTCTAATTCTTAAAACATTCGAGAATGTTCTTAGGACACCAGAACGAATGGCGTTGCGATATTGAAAAAATATATAAAAACATTATTTATATTTCATAAAGTATAAGTGTACGAAAATCGCGTTAAATAGAAATAATTCAAAAATATTTTATTCAATTTAGGCCCTGATAAAGCGCTTATGAAGGTCAAAATACTACCACCTGTTCGGAAAACAATCCAGTCATCGAGAAGTACCGACAAGAAACTCGATCTGGTTTTTTTTTCTGCATGTTTTTTTTAGAACTTTACAACCACTACTATTGTAACCAGCTTCGGCTCCAAAGAAAACTAAAAAAGATATGCACCTATAGTAAATATTATTATTGGAAAATGTAAAATTGTTAAGAATAATTTATTATATTTACATAATAGAACTCCAGAAAATAACGATGAACTCATGAAAGCATTCGTTTTGTTAGAACCAAATTAATACAAATAACAAACTGGATTACGTATATCCAAATCTAAATTCAATCACGAATAAAACTATTGAAATTTTGTTGAGATGTGACAAACGGCATATACAAGTGTATAAGTTTCACCAGACAATAAAGTAGAGATTATAGGTTAATGCTTCTAAGTTATTTATTTTCACCAACATGCTGCAATTTGGTAAAGAATATATTATTAATATCGCAAAAATATAAAGTATAATTCAGTTTTATGAAATGATCAGCAGAATTCACAAAAACACATTTTGCGTGTTTAACTATGGAAGTCGAGGCCAAGAGAAATCGAATAAAACAGTAGCAAATAATCCGGTCAATGTGGATAAGCACGTGAAATGATTTCGTTTTAGTAAATGTGTTCTGGATTATTTATTTTAACTAATACGATATGTTAAATTTTATATTATAAAATAGAATTATGAAGATCGGTTCACCATTATAATTATATAACAAATAATAAAAATTTAACAACCAACCAGACAATGTTATTCTTAAAGCAAGATAAGCACTTTCACTAATATACATCCAAGTGCATGGTTATTGTACATTTAAAAATATTTCAATGGATTCCATGGAAAGTTATAAAGAAAGAGAAACGTGCATGTAAATTGATAAGGTAACTAACTATATAGTTACAAGTAATATCTATAGTGCGGAGAGAATACACGCCACAGTAAACTTGACTCATTTCATTTATATTTTTGCCGATGGATTTCAACAAAATAGTATCATCATCTCCAGCGATGGAGTGCATTGGTAACGTAATGACAGAATTATCGAAACGTTCCCGGTGTGGGGAGATAGTTATTTCTGTACATTTTGCGAGAGGCGTCGTTAACATACAAGATATTATGGCCGGCATAACTTACGGAATGTGGACCACGTACCGGACATCGGGCAACGCTCCAAGCGGTTGCCATGCGTTAACAATTCCTTATCCACCTTGCTACAATTAAAATATAAATTGATGATGTAACAATGTATGATACACTTCACCCAAAAAACCATGTATGATTACAACCAAAATGATATTGAGTAAAAAAATTCTTAGCAGAAGAAGAAAAAAAAATACGCCTTGCAAATAGACCAAATAAAATAGTAGATGTTAAACAGTAAAAAAAAAAAATGACAAGCTCCAGAACTCAGCACATCAAAGAGAAAGTTTATAGCTTACTATGAACGTTTAGAAATAGACGTCATAAACGTTTGATGACTCTGAGAGACTTCGACTTTTTGTAACGTGTATGGAATGTGTACTAAACATCCTGCAATTTTAATACAATAAAAAGGTCTTATAGTTTATAGATGTCCAAATTTGCTAATATCGTTATTTAATTTATTAAAATATTATTAGACAATTTAAAGGATAACTTTAACTAATTGCATTACATGTCATATATAATGCACATATATTTCCGCTATTGAAGTTCTTACTAAAATATCATTATTCCATTGTTATGTGTAACATCTGGTAGACTAATTTCCACTGTTCATTTAATAGTTGAAGATTTGAATCTGTTGATATCCCTCCTTTCGTCCATGTTCTTTTCGTCTTTATGTGTTGCAACAGATATAATTTCTCCTCTATATAAGGTCATGACTACTGTACAAAACGAACACAGAATACTTTGCTTGCCAGTAAAAACTTTCTGCCAAAAGCGAACCAACAGGTATTGCTAAACCTGACAAATCGATACCTTTTTGGGAAGCCAGTATATTAAACGCACTACTGAAAGAGTGTATTAAGTGGCAAATTATTTATTGGAACACATATAATCAACAGTTTATTTTTGACAAGTATCTACGTATATAGTTAGCACCTGCAGAAAAACAAGTAAGACAAATGGAACGTCTATGTTCGATATACATTAAGGCTTGCATTAACAAAACCCAAACAGTCGAAATATCCGTGCATCATATATAAACTCATTATTTTAAGCAGTTCTATTACTGTGACTTTTTTGGAAACTTCACAGGCCTATGCAAAACAACTCAACAAAGTTTCATCAAAATCGGATGAATAGTTTAGGAGTGCACAGAGGTCAAACATACTTATATTGATTTTTAATTTTATGGATATATTGAACTGTGACTAATATTTACTTAAGTGAAAATTTAATTTTAAAAACTAGTAGTAAAGATGACGACGCTGAAGGAAAAAGTAACTAAAACTACGCAAATACGTCGATAAATTTCTTTTCATGTTTGAACAATGAAGCCACAGTTTCTGATAAGTGTTTATTAGGAAAAATATTCACTGTGATAATAGAGCAAGTGGTGATGTCATGTTTTAATTATAATTAATGTACGAAGAAATTCGAAGCAAGTGTCGAGTACACTTAATATAGTGGAAGATAAATGTATGCGCATGATAACAACAAGAAGCACCGGTTTTCGCTGTCACATACATCTAACCCCGACCAGACTGTAACCAGGCGAAAGTGTGTGAATATACTGGATTACTTATAAAATATGATTTATTTAAATTGCAATAAATTATGCTTCTAACACCTACTCCAATTATAGTCTTAAGGAATATTTGAGATGAATCATTTAGCTGTTAATTGATTCACCGAAGCTAAGTAATGCATTATTCACGCAGAAAGAGCAACGACATAAACATATTTTGAGGAAACGAATACTATAGATTGTTTTTTTGTAATAAAAGCGTACTTGTTTTGCTGAAAGTGACTCAGCTCAGGTTAAACGTGGGGTCAGGCAGATGGCGAACACGTAGGCGTAGAGCTAACATGTAACAAAAACCTGTTCAGGTAATGCAACTCATGCCCTTTTATTGAAATCCCGAACCACTTCTGCAATCGCCCAAATATAGCTATAAATACACGAGACGGCCTTCGATTATTTATAGGTTATCAAGTGACTTTTTGAATCGTATCCAACAAAAATGAAATAATTTAGTTTCTTTAACGTGTCATCTAACTTCATTAGAGAAGAAAGTCACGGAAATCTGTTAATCAGATTTAAGTTGGAATAAAACATTAATAATAGAACAACCAGGAGTAATATTTGTAATGAAATATTTAATGATCGCAATTTAAAACTGTACATTTATCAGCCATAAAAAGAATAAATTGGCATTATAATTAACGATCAGCAATGAAAGCGGGCGCACAGAGATATTTGCGAAGCAGCCTAAGCGGTATTTTATTACCAGCATCACTGCGTGGGCGGACAACGTGAGTTATCCTGCGGGTCGCGGAGGCTGCAGTAACGAGCTACACGATAACACAACCGAAGCTACTCGATGCACGTGTAGTCTATAATTTTACTGTTAACACTGAAATTTATTTCGAATTTAAACACATTCGACATTCCAATAATTTGTTCACGCTAGGAAGATCACACGTAGGTGTACAGAAATAGATACCTACATACTGAAATCTGGTTCCATTCAGTTGAACAAAGAGCGTTATTTAGTGATCTATTGTTTTACGGTAAAGCCTTATTGTTCAACTGTGTCGAAACTGTAATAAAGTGTCACGCGGGGGCGATTTGATTACTTGTAAATTGTTTACTCGTATCTGATGTCAGTATTAAAAGCTCAATGATACGATGACAATTTCAGGATTAAGACATTAATAAGTACTCTTTTCAAGGTAATATATAAAAACACTAAAGGTCCTTTTAAAACCTACAAGCGTATTTAATAAAACTTCTCACATGGATTTGAAAATAAATTATCTGTTCCCATTATGGTAATCATTGGATTAATAAAAATATTTCCATTACTAATGAAACTGGATAAACGACACGACTGAGTACTTTTTACGACCAAAATTTTATATGTCGAGTATTTCTTCGACATTCGTTGATTTCAAATATTCGTTAATCATATTGAGTATTGAGTATTTTTGGAAATAATATTTTTTTTTCTATTAATTTAATAACTCCGCTAGAATAAACATTTGAAACTGATGAGGATTTTACTTATGAAAACACTAAAGCAAGGAACATCTCAAATATCTATTACCTAAAAAATAATTACTAAATACATACTAACTAAAAAATAACTAATTTTCTATCAAAAATAGGCAGAGGTAAAACAGTTCAAGAATTTTTTTTAATGATGTTTATTGATCTACAAGGATAAGTTATTTGTACACTTATGTCGATACTCCGAGAAAATAATGTGGAGGCACATCGAGCTGACATCGACGAGCTGACTCATAGGATGTTATAAAATATACGCTTAACGAATTACAATAGACGACACCAAACTTGCAGCGGTACGGGCACCCGATTATAACATTTACAACAGCATAAATGGCGATCATAATAACATTTAATACATCGAACATATTTCTTCTTATCACGTTCTGACATTTAAGTGATTTAAATTATTAATGCCATGGAGACTATATTTTTCACAATAGTCAATTCGAGGTTTGTGGGGGAATCTCAGTCTCTCTGTATTTGACCCCATATTGTGTAATTTTGGTGGCATTTTGTATTATGAAGTGTATTGGAAATAATGACGCGCAACATTTATTCTGAGCTGCCACTAAAACTATGTTCTAACAAAATGAGCCATGCTTTACTGGAGCTTATAAACGATGCCACAAGATTAAAAACAAAACTTATCACATGACGCTGGCAGAATTGTGTAAATCGCATTTTGCCCATTAACCAAAAAGAAGAATAAAGGCAGTTTAGATATTGATATTAAATAATTTTGAAATTTCTGACAAACGTATTTTTGCATTTACATTTGAACAATATATATTGCAGACACTAGCAACAGGTTGCATTCGGATTATAGAACCTGATGTGGAACCAGTTTAAATATAGTTTGCGCAACTAAGGTAGTTTTACTATCAATTCGTTTAATCTAGCCTTGAAGTTTTAAACAATTTATCTACCATGCTAAGAGTAAAACAAAAATGTTAAATCTACACGCAATCAGGAGTTAGTCAGTCGTACAGATAATTAAGTTTTTATCTTTTTTGTTTTTACGTTTGTCGATCGACCTCCTTACTAAAAAGCTTGAAAAGAACCGATTTCCTCGATTCGGTCGCGCAGCGTACAGTTGCAACTACACCAGAACGACAATTGGATTAACCTTCAATATACTAAAACACTAATTTTATTAGACAATGAACGGTAGTGTTGCTTTTGTAGTAAAGTGTATAAAATAAGGATACTTTAGACTTCCGCTCACTGAGCACATTTTGAAGTACCGCACTAATTTGAAACCAAGGTAAATGCATTGTTTTTTCGAATTATACGAAGTACCTGCCCTACTCTGGTATTTTATTTATCTTTGTCAGAGTGTCTTGTGCTGACAGTTGACACGATTCTTCGAGACATAACTGGCCACACTGTGTGCCGTCATAATTGCAACCATTAAGATGAGTCACGCTTTGCGATGCGACGGTACTGCGTCTGTCTTATAAATTACTTTTGATCTACGAATTTGATATTTTTATCAAACATATCGCTACACCTAGTCAGACGACAATATGGTACCGATGGTTTTACATAATATTTACAAAGTAATATGCATCTTTCTCTCTCGATGTTTGACGTCTATAAGACTAGTACTGTGTGTTCGAGAATTATTTTAAAAATGGCCTTCTAGGGCATCTCTGGGATTGGCATAGTGGGTTATTGCAGCACGGCAGAGAAAGCGCCGGTCGTTGTCGTTTCCGCGCGAAGGCCTCTGGTAATGGCAACTCATAGCCGCGCTCGCCACGGATGACGTCAGCGTGGCTAATTAACAGGCAAACGCGGCATACACTCCCAGTAGAGTGGCTCGCAAAACCCACAGGAAATCGACGCTTACATCATCTTTCTACGTGACTCATGCTCATCTAAATTAATTATATATATAAAACCGAAATTTTTAAAATTGACAACTTATATGTCAGCGTAAGTAGTAACATTAAAATTATGTTATAAATGTGTTTTTTATTCATAAGCCGCAAAAGGTATCAGTTATGTACATAGATATAAATTGATTATAAGCACTTAAGTAACCTGTTGCCATATCAGAACCTAATAATAAACTCTGAAGAGCTGTCTGTATATGTAGATATTAGTTAGTACTACCTATATGATAAATTCAACACATTCATACCTAATTGTTTCACAAAAAGCTCTGAAAACGTATTGGCGACAAAAAGACGCGACGTCAAGCGCCGTCGCGGCGCTCGACGTTTTATGCTGTCATTTTTATATTCAATCCATATGGTAAGAAATACAAATGCCTAATTCATAAATGTTAGCGTCAAACAAATCGGCTTTAGTCTAGACAAAAACTTTACATCTTACATGTTTTTTTTTACGCCTCATAATATAATCCTTACGGTAAATAGTTTACTTCCTGAATTTATTAACAACAATGTTATTAATACAATATTTTTACCGTAAATATGCATATTTCATACAAACTGATATAATGATAAATATGGTATATATTCATTAACCACTAATACATAGATTATACAGCCATTCAAACTGATATTAAAAACATCTAACTACTGAAGAACTAATAAAAAAAACCTATAATACCATACACAAATTATTTTTTGTACTAAAATTAACCATGTTCATAATCTCCTATTTAGTTCCAAAATGGTTTAAATATAGAATGGACGAATGGTATTTATCGCTTTCTGTGTTTCATCAAGGGAATTCCGGTATATCAATCAGCCAAGATTCTTTTGAAGTGGGTTCTGCGCCCGTTATTGACCAGTCCACTATCAATCTTGTCACTCCTTCTTTTCTAACAAGATCTCGTGTGTCAAACAAAATAAAATCAAGTTCTGTCGATAGAAACCAGGAAGGGATATAAAGAAATAGTATTAATGTAATCTTTGAACGTATATTATTTCCTCTTTAATGGTATGATATGACCTAAAATTCGTGCATTGCACAGTGCAACATCACCATAAAACTTTAAGAAACTTCCTTCTAAATAAGGCGTGTTTATAAATAGCCCATGACGACCTAAGAACGGGGGATTTCGAGCGAAATAAGTAGCTCGCGGTCGTGGAGGCCGGGAGAAACAAAATAAAATATCGTGTGACATATGACAGAGCACTAATTTAACTTCCCCGCTTAAAACCAGATAAGCCGTAAATCAAGCCGTTCCCTTGCACGAAACGTAAATATGTGTAAGCACGCACAAGCAATACTAGTCAGTGTTAAACTAGTCAACCTCAGGACATGAATATTATTCAAATTTATAATTTTCCGTCACGTACATGCGCTATTATGGAAACTGTGAACGAAAATAATGAGGTGTCTATAGAATATAACCATAATTGTGGCTATCCTTTAAATATGTAAATAAATTGCAACTTTTAAATTAACAATAATAGAGAACAAGATCGATTTATAAAGAAGCAAAACTTTTTACATATTCCCCACAATTATTGCATTAAATTCTTAGGTTTTAAATTGTAAACAAGAACACAACGCAGTTTACATATTGGAAGTATGCGTATCATAGCATATTTTTATATTTATATCTACAATTACTTCAGTCCAAACGAAATGAATCGATTTTTTGTTGATCGCGGTGTTGATATTGTCATAATGAACAACTTTTTTGTTATGTTCCAACGAGTGATCATTTCTAGTTAAAGCAACCGTATGATATATCAGATAATCATTTTTTCAATAACAACGTGTCAATAGAACTCATATAGATACAGCCCGTATGATATTATTGTTACAAAGAGTAAATCAAAACTTTTTTACATTTAATTGAAACTATTATTACTTATTATCATCACAAATACTACGATCTAACAAATGAATTGCCTTCAGATGGTTTTGTGGTTAATTTATATGCAGTAAAAGTGGGAGCAAGAGGATTACCAGCAAATTCTCTCTATAACCTACTAAAATACCTCGGCCTGCCAAGAGCATCCATAAGTTATAAAGAAAGAATATCCAAAGCACCAGTATTACGATTATACCAAATCTGGCTAAGCAACTGGCTGAACACGGGCAGTGAAGATGAGCGTAGATGCGCAATGTAAAGGCCCCTCCCTCTTAAACCTACAACTGGGTCGCAAGTCCCAGGTGCTGCACTGGGTTCCCCCCTCTCAGTAACGCGATGAACACGGCACACGTCCGGAGAATCCATGGAATGCGAATAAGTTTCATCTCTAATTTTGTCATCAGGTTGGATTTGTCCACTGCCACTGTCGAACATAATCCTTTCTCCTGTTGCACTGATTATAATAACCTTACTAAATGTAATTTAAGGGTTTCGATTTTAGACGTAACATTTCACCTCATACATTGAATAAAAGATAATCTCATTGCTAAGAAATTAGTAACTCACAAGTCGAATTTTGTTCAGAATTTATTACACATCAATCGATATGAAAAATAATTAATTCCAGTTAACAAATTAACCTTAAAGTTCAAAATGCGCCGTTTAAGTGATGTATAAATTACAAGGCATGCGCACTACACAGTTTAAGGGTTACAACCCTAGTAACTACCTTACTTTTAATAACCTAACCCTAAGCATTTTAAGTTTTAGTTATTCAAAAGCTTTCATACTTTTTACTTCTTTAATATAGTTTATATCTATTTATTATTAACTCTTATTGAACAGTACGAAAATAAACTTTCAAAAATATTTTAGTAATTCAATCCAAAAAAAAACATCTGCTATGGCGATAAACGTGCAAGAGATCGAACACCTGCTACGAATTAATTTTTGTCCAGAGTTTTTGTAGTTGTGCCGATATAATTCTGAAATAATTCGAGCCGAAAAAACCTGCCTTGTATTGCATTAAAATTATTTTCATATTAATGTGTCTAGTACCCATAAAAATGAAACAATAGAAAGACAATAGGAAAACAATGGAAAGATGTCGTAAACGCCGGGAAGGTGCTCAAGGGGTTAAAGAAATGTAACATAACTAGCTTCTCTGTTAGCGAAATATATTTTGATTAAGTTTTATTATAATTTCTTTGCTTATTTTTATACCTGAAATCCACTGATTAGATCCTGAATTGGTGACAATGGAACCACCTTCGGAGTGTACTCCTTCGAATAAAACAAATATATAAATCGGTCTACAGTTGAGGGAGAAATCGCGTAACAAACATACAGACGAATTGAGAATCCTTTTTGAATACGGTTAAAAAAAATACGAAATTATAACCACCGAATGTGTTAAAAATACTTTTACTGTATGTATATATATATTTTAATTGTTTCATTTTACGTCCAAAATAGCGAAAAATTAAACTTTTAAAAATAATATGTAAATTACATATTTCAATTACTGATTTAATATACTTATTAAGAGACCAAAGAAGCTCATTAAATACTGTACATTACTTTTCACAAAAGTTAATTTTGCTGAGTATATTTTAATCATAAATAAAATAAATTAACTTAATACTCCAGTTCGCGTTAGTACGAATAATGTTCAAAAAATGCAAATTAAACGACGGTAGTAATTTAAAAAAAAAAACCATTATAAAATAATGTTTCGTAAGTTGGTAGGTACTTTCTCCCCTTTAAAAGCAAATGTAGACAACTTGTCAATCATAAAATCAATTCATATGACACGGTAGGTAGCGTTGTCGACTCGCGACTCATTTTATAACCTTTAACAATTTTTATAACCTTTAATCACTATTTGTCAGTTTAAAAAATAGTAAGTGACAGAGATTTTGATAGACTACTTGATGATTGTCTCAATAATATAAAAAAAAATCATCATTCCCCAGCTATTTCCCTGGAAGTATTTGAGATTAATAAGTAAAAAAAGGATTACTTAAAATATTGATATACACTTTTCCCGCAGCGATAATAGTAATTTCACATCCACATAGATTGAAAGCAGAAGTATCGGTGCATAATATGTTTTCCAATAGATATGGGCTGTGTTGAAAAGTAAATCGAAAACAAAAGAAGTTATCATAAAACTTGCAATTTCACAAATTAAACCCAGTTTTTACTTTTTGTAAGATCTGTTTACACGCAAAACTAAACTGACATGAGGTGAAATATAAACATAAAGTGTCAAATAAGTTACCCTTTACCATAATATTGTCGGTGAATGTTACTCAGCCATAGTGAAATTAATTCGTATTACCAATGGAATTTAAGTAGTGAACCGTTTACTTGAAACGTTAATTGGATATGGTGAAATTAACACTTACTCCACTTTTCAGACGAAATTTCCAAAGAAATTTGTCATTCACTTCGTCGCGGCAAAGATTAACTTAATACAATTTAAAAAATATTATTTTTTAAGCACGAACTGTTCCACTTTACCAGAGACTTAAAATATGGCCGCGCAGTGACTCACGCGACATCTGTTCTTTGACACGATTTTGTTCTCAATTGTTTCTTTTAGTATGTTACATTCAGGTAGGGTACAGAGTTTTTATTATACGGGCCTTCTATCAAGAGGATATCCTAGCGGCATTTATTTCATACAAACGTAGTCACCTGTCTCTTATCTCTCTTGCATTATGGTAAATATTTTTATACCAAATAAAATATATCCACAACCGCCATGCCGTTTTGATTTTTTCCATAAATTAGTTATTGTAGAAACAGGAGCCTTTGAAAATGAAAAAAATGCTCGATTTTTACCGTAATTTTCAGACATTCGTCAAACAAAAAGTAAAACGTACAACAAAATTAAATCGGTTCATTTTTGAAGGAGGAAACAGGGTACTACGAAGTCATGTTTTCGTTTATTTTGCATAGGTAAAATATGCCCAAGCTGCAGTTGTCCCTTTCGTATTTTATAATTCTTTCTTTTGGGCGCAACGCGATAGGAATAGATTTCTGAAATACCTACTTTTCCGACCGCATGTCCTCTTAACAGGATTTCGCGTCGTCAAGTGACATTTCCTCACGTCGTAAGCCAATCGCTAGCTCTCATTCAGGGAACGATTGGTACGTGAATGCAGTCTATAAAACTAAACCTGTGAATGAGTGACATTTGAATAAAATACCGATATAAAGTCAATACTTAACGAGTAATAGACATTACATTTTAATTATACTAAATATGAAGGAATAATAATATTATTGTTGTCCACTGTATAATTACATTTATAACTGAATTAACGTTACATTATTACATATCATATAGAAAAGAACTCAAACGAAGTTCTCACGCAGAATATATTCAAAAACTAATTAACCCCTTGAGCACTAACCTAACGTTTACGCCAGCTTTCCATTGTTTTCCTATTGTCTCATTTTTATAGGTAATCGACATATTAACAAATATGGTCTCTGTACGTATTGCTTTAGATAGGTGGTTAAAAATTACTAACGAATTACAACCACCACACTTATATTTACTGTGTCCCAATCCAAAGGGTATGATAGAAACATGCAGAACCATACGAAGCAATCCAACGAACATCTATAAATGACTCGGTGATCACTAAAGGTGAATTGTTATTCACTTACTATTTTTCATAACATAAAGAACGAGTAAATCATGTTAGTTGGACCATCCATACATCCATTCAACCGAAAGACGTCCACTGCTGGACATAGGTCTCCCTCAAAGATCTCCGCGACGACCGGTCTTGCGCCACCCGCATCCAGCGGATTCCCACGACCTTCACCAGGTCGTCAGTCCACCTTGTGGGGGGCCTACCCACGCTACGTATTCCGTTGCGTGGTAGTCATTCGAGACCCGTTGACCCATTGGGCATCGCTTTTGCGAGCAATGTGCCCAGCTCACTGCCACTTAAGTTTAGCAATTCTTTGGGCAATATCGGTTACTTTGGTTCTTTTGCGGATCTCCTCATTCCTCATCAGTTGGACCAGAAATTTATTATTATTATCACATACAATCTTTAAAACGACAGTAACGATGCCTTTTATTTATTTATCACATTTATATAATAATGATAACGTCAAACAGAGACTACGTCGAGAATTATAAATAAAAAAAATGAAAGTGCCCCCAATATTAAGTAAAACTACTCTCTTTTGTATAACTATATATTAGTTGGTTTAAATTAGAAACGACGAAGGCCGGCTCGTGGTGCGTAGATTTATTTTGCGTGACGTTTTAAAACGTTAAACGACATGGTGCATATCGCAATTCTTACTTACGATAAGCCGTTTCAATGAATATTTATTGTACCGATATTGGGCACGTACAGCGACCGTTGTTAAATCAAGAGAAATTGTGTATTACATGCGGAATAAACGCTTTCTAAAAGATTTACACAATTCATTTTGAAAACGTGAAAAAATCCTTTATTACCGTTTTTTTATTTCGACATCGGTACACATACTTGAACGTGTTCAATTAAAATACTCCTAAATAAGTAGTTAATAAAAAATAATATAAAAAATAAATCTTGTATAGGTGTAATTACAATAAAAAAATGTTATGAAACTTTTTCTATAGAGATATGTTACCTAATGTTTACTCACAACTTATTTTCATTCCATTTTCATTGTGAGATAAATGGCTCAATAGTATATTGAGTGTGTACATATGGGCACACATGGACGGTTACATACAAATATGAACTCTATGTTACATTATGAATGTGGTCTAGTTTTCTTTTTGTTTTAATACATATAAATGTAAAGAAACAATATTTCTTTAATTTTGAATTTGGCCGAGCTTACTACATTACCAATGACATTGACAACTGACAAGCGCTAGTCTGTGGCATCCTTGGTCTGAGGTCTATGGTCAGTTGAGAGGTTATAAAAAAAATAGCATTGTAAAAGAGATTTATTGTGACAGATTTGTTAATTAAAATAGATAAATAAGAATAATTGGTAGAAGAATAGACTTTAATTGTCGTTTCTTCGTTTTCAGGTAATGTGGTAATAATAGTGTAGTTAAATAAGTTATCGTATTTGTAAGAAACTAACGAAATAAAACTTCGTTTTCAGAAGCAACACATTAGTTTATTTTTAACCTAAAATTGAAGGATAGTTATTATAAAACGACAATTTTGTTTGTTGAAATACCAAGAAAGCAGAAACGATGGAACAACTACGCTTCGAATTTGCATTATTACCGACGAGTGATGGGAAATCAAGCACATATTGTGTAACGTCAATAACAACAAAGGAACAAAAAGTGTTTGCTATACCAGAAGAACTACAGTCGGTTGGCCTTCACAAGGAATTGATGAAGACCTCTGCATATAATAAAGTAAAAAATAGTTTAAAGAAAAGATACCAGACACGAAAAGTTTGGATTAAAATGTCAGATGAACTGAGTAAAATCTATGTGGACGAAGATGGTAATTTACAATTCGGAGAGCAATATCTTGAAGAAATTGAACAAAAAGTAACATCTGGAGGACAAGTAGCTGATACACAGTCATTGGAAAAAATATTTTCGAAACTACTAATTGAAAGCACACAAGAAATAAAAAAACAAAATTTAAAATATATTGCAGAGAAGTTTGTGATTGACAAATTTACAAGTAAAAACCCGAACGCAAGTCAATGGATTGAAATGTTTGAAAAGGAGTGTGCTCGTTTTGACATTACAGAAGATGGGAAAAAAATTGAGATCCTCCGACTATTCATGGACAAGAGCTGTGTTGATTGGTACAGTTCAATGATTATCAAATTGACCCTAGATTCAGACTGGACAGAATGGAAGGGAAAGTTTTGTGACACATTTGTCAACCAAGGCTGGAATCAAGTGAGTTATGCACTGTCATTTAAACATCGGGAAGGTTCATTAGTGGACTATGCCATAAAAAAGGAGAAACTTATATTGGATATGAGGAGAACAATAGACACAGGTACACTAGTGGATCTTATTGCAGCAGGATTGCCAGCGTCTGTACTAGAGAAGATAAATAGAGAAGAGATGAAGGATACAGTTGACTTATTCAATGAGTGAGAAAGTATGAACAGTTGGTAAAAAAATATAAAAATGGACCCTATAGAAAATATGACAATCAGAAGATAAATACCAGAATTGAAGAGCGGACTCCATGCAAAACGTGTGAAAAATTGAATAAAGGTGTCCGCTATCATCCGGAATCTGCATGCTGGTTCAAGCTTAAGGAGGATGACGGGTTGAATAGAAAATTTATCAGACATGTAAATAATTCAGTGATTGAGGCAGAGTTAAATGAAACGGAACAAAAAAAACTAATAGTGACACCATTAATTAAGATCAAACTACTATTAAATAAGAAAATGGAAATTGATGGAGTATATGATTCAGGTTCCAATGTTTCTCTCATCAATTCAAAATTACTAAAAATAAGATCAAAAAGAAATGGTCAAAACGAAGAAAATTTAGTAACAATTAATGGTGTTAAAAAGACAAATGGTTCAACAAACCTAAAGATAAAGATTTTTGATATAGAAGAAAATGTAGATGTATATATCATAGATGAGCCAAATTTTAGATATGATTTCCTAATAGGACTGGATATAATAAAGAAATACAAGCTTGTACAAAATGAGGACTTAAAAATAAGTCAAAAACAATACTTACTACAAAACAATATAAGGTCAACTGGGGAAAAAGAGGAAGAGATAAATGAAGACAAAAACGAGGATACCAGATTAGGAAAAGTATATGAAATTAATTTCAATGAACATATTAAGGAAGAAGACTTTAAAATAAAAGTTGACCACTTAGATGAAAATAAAAGGAACGAAATAAATAAACTTATACAACAATATAAATCAGTATTTGCCAAAGACAAGTATGATGTTGGAACAGTTAAGGGATATGAAGCAAGAATAGATTTATTGATGGATAAATACTGTTGCAAAAGGCCATACAGATGCACAATGGAAGACAAAAAAGAGATTGCGGAACAGATAGCAAAATTATTGGATAATGAGCTTATAGAAGAGTCTTACAGTCCATTTGCAGCCCCAGTAACTCTAGCATTTAAAAAGGAGGAAAATAAAAAATCAAGACTATGTATAGATTTCAGAGATTTAAATAAGATAGTAGTACCACAGGCACAACCCTTTCCATTAATTGAAGATCTGATGATAAAAACAAGAAATTGTAATTATTTCACAAGCCTAGACATAAATTCCGCATTTTGGTCAATACCGCTACGAATAGAAGATAGGAAAAAGACAGGCTTCGTCACACAAGAAGGACACTTTCAGTGGACTTGTCTACCATTTGGTTTGAAGACATCTCCGGCGATATTCCAAAGAATATTGAGTAATATACTTAGAAATTATAAACTTACAGATTTTAGCGTAAACTATATAGATGACATTTTAATATTCTCCAAATCTTTTGATGAACACATATGTCACTTAAAACAGTTACTAGAAGCAATCCTAACAGAAGGATTTCGATTGAAATTTACAAAATGTACGTTTGCATCAGCATATGTCAAATATCTAGGCCATATTATACAGAACAATTCCGTCAAACCAGTGAAGGACAACCTAGTTTCGATAAGGAATTTCCCAGTACCAAAGACTCAGAAGAATGTTCGACAGTTTTTGGGTAAAATAAATTTTTACCATGAATATATTCCAAGAAGTGCAATAATACTAGACCCACTTCATAAATTATTAAGAAAAGACCAGAAATTTTATTGGTCAGAAGAATGTCAAATAGCATTTGACAAAATTAAGAGCCTGCTATGTTCACAACCAATACTAGAGATTTTTGACCAAGATTTACCTATACATATTTACACTGATGGATCGTTAGAAGGCGTTGGAGCAATTTTGAAACAAGTACAACCAGATGGTAAAGAAAAACCAGTTGCATACTTTTCAAAGAAACTAAATGCAGCGCAAAAGAAAAGAAAGGCTATTTATATTGAATGTTTGGCTATCAAAGAAGCTCTGAGATATTGGCAGTACTGGTTGATTGGCAAGTCATTTACAGTTTACTCAGACCACAAACCATTAGAGAATATGAACCTAAAAGCAAGGACGGATGAAGAGTTAGGTGATTTGACTTATTACCTTTCACAATATGACTTTAAAATCAAATATTCTCCAGGAAAGGAAAATGTAGAAGCAGATAGTTTGAGTAGAAACCCTGTATTAGAACCAGAGGAAAATAAAGAAGAACAACTGAAAATAGTGAACTTAATTACATTGGAAGATATTATAATGGATCAGAATAAAAATAAAGATATACAGACCAACAAAGACAAAATAATACAAAAACACAATGTATATTATAAAAAAGTAAGGAACAAAGAAAAAATAATAATAACAGAAGGATTCAGTATTAAACTTATACAACAAGTACATAAAGACCTGTGTCATATTGGAGTTGGACAAATGCTAAAGAGTATTAGTTCTCTGTATGTGACAAACAATTTAACGAAGAATATAAAAGATGTTTGTAAAAACTGTGAAGTTTGCATAAAGAATAAAACAAGAGGACAGCACAAATATGGATTAATGTCACACTTAGGACCGGCGAGAAAACCTTTTGAAATAGTATCAATAGACACAATTGGTGGTTTTTTTGGTGGATCAAGATCAACGAAGAAATATCTACATCTTTTAGTCGATCACTTCACTAGATATGCATTTATTATTACATCTAAAACCCAGAGTGCACATGATTTTATAAAGCTGGTAAACAAGGTTACCGAACCAGATGAAATTGGGATACTCCTCACCGACCAGTACCCGGGTATAAACTCCACAGAATATAAGAAATTTCTGAATGACAAACAAATAACAATAATATTTACAGCAGTTAATGCACCTTATTCTAACGGTCTAAATGAAAGACTAAATCAAACACTTGTAAACAAGATAAGATGCAAAATTAATGAAGATGAACAAAAAAGAGCATGGACAACAATTGCACATGAATGTGTAGAGATATACAATCAGACCAATCATTCGGTAACTGGCTTCTCACCAGCCTACTTGTTATATGGAACAGATGTTACAATCTTACCAAAGGAACTACGTCAAGAACACGGAAAAAGTGTCTGGATGAGAGATAAAGAAACAGCGTTTAATAATACTTTGAAATCACATGACTATAACAAAATGCGTTATGATAAAAATAGAAAAGATAGAGAATTTAATGAGGGAGATATGGTTTATGTTGAAAACGGGAATAAGCTAAATAGAAAGAAACTAGATCAACTAAGAATAGGACCATATAAAATAATAAATAAAAAGAACAAATACTATTTACGAGATTGATACAGGACATAGAAAAACGGAGTCAAATCTATTTCATGTTTCAAAATTTATTCCAGTACAGATAAAAGAAGAGGAAGAAACGGGTAATGAAGACATAAGAGAAGACATGGAAAAGACCTAGAGAAAATCCACGGGTGAATTTTCTTCCCCACGGGGGGAGATGTAAAGAAACAATATTTCTTTAATTTTGAATTTGGCCGAGCTTACTACATTACCAATGACATTGACAACTGACAAGCGCTAGTCTGTGGCATCCTTGGTCTGAGGTCTATGGTCAGTTGAGAGGTTATAAAAAAAATAGCATTGTAAAAGAGATTTATTGTGACAGATTTGTTAATTAAAATAGATAAATAAGAATAATTGGTAGAAGAATAGACTTTAATTGTCGTTTCTTCGTTTTCAGGTAATGTGGTAATAATAGTGTAGTTAAATAAGTTATCGTATTTGTAAGAAACTAACGAAATAAAACTTCGTTTTCAGAAGCAACACATTAGTTTATTTTTAACCTAAAATTGAAGGATAGTTATTATATAAATTTAAACAGGCTACGGATAAAGCTCTGAAATGGCAAGTAACGGCTGTCGTAAACAAACAAACGTCCGGCGATAAAGTATAAAAACATGCTCGAGACTTTCTACAACGTTTATGGTTATATTATAGAGGGCAAGACAACAGGAACTGCATTTTTTTTTCTCGACTACTGTAAAATACGATAGGGATTTTTCACATTGATTACGCTAATACTCTCTTTGTACAAGCATTGCCTTGCAAATAACCATTTATATCTATGCGCTGTGGCGCTTTCATAAAATCTACAAAGCCTGTTTACTCAAGAATTAAAAACAACATTGAAATAATTTATTGCGACCATGAATACAAGTTATTTAGGACCAAGATTTTATTATTTTTCTAATCTTCATTGCGTTAATTAATGGAGGCCCCTTTATTGAAGCCATATAAAGGATTTGCTGTGGGATCTCAGAATTCACGCTCCGTGTCATTATTTTCATGTAAATATGCCACAAACATCACAAAATATAGATTCATCTACTGCAACTAAAAAACATGGACTACTACATGATAATGAAAAAACCAAAAACTCCAGTAACTTTAGTCTAGCTTTAGTGTTATCAATTTAAAAAAATGCTGGAAGCAGTCAATTTTTCTCCGCAATTTTTCAAAAAGAATTCATCGTGAAGAGTTAATTTTCGATCTCTGAGCGGACACTAGTTATTGTCTATAGATTCAGTTATTTTCGAATGGTATAATTATCCGTAACTTTATCTGTGTTATTTATTATCTTAACAACATATTAAATTATATCGTGATATATTTTTTTATAAAAATTAAGACTCTTAAGATGTATTTTTTATCATTTATCCTGGAACGCTTTCCCAAACTGTCCACGGCTAGAAGGCACATCAGTGAAGGTGTAGTGTTTATAAAAATCAAAGTTTGTTTAAATATTAATAACTTTATTTTAAATGAATTTATCGTGTGAATTTTTTAGGATTGTCTATAATAAAGTAAACTTTAAAAAAATGAAAATCTATCGAGTACCTAGTTTTAACGTGGTGCCCATACAGACATACCTCAATAATTTTATTTATATGGATAATGATAAAATACAACTCCCACGAGAAATAACAAGATTCAGGTGGGGCTGGTGAGAATAGGAGGGGTCGTGATATAATACCGCAAGGACAAAAGCGTGTTCGAATCGTAGTGACTTTAATAACGACAAAAAAAATAGGGGAAAGTGCTAAAATCCGAATAGAGGTTTAGTTTACTTATGTAGAATTTTGATGTCAAATCACGTCATTTTCTAATCAATACAAATTAATACACGTGAATAGAGTAAAGAACAGGTGTTATAGAAAAATAATTGGAAAAATTACCCGGAAAAATTAATAACTCCAGTAAAGTATGTTTTTATTAGATATTTGTATGAACTCGAGACAATATTTCACAACTCAGCCGACGGATTTGGGTATTTCTTATTTTTTTGTTCTTTGTCATGGAAAAGTATTTAGTAAAAAATATTAGGGTAGTTACAAAGCTTATCTTTATCTAGTGTTGTATATTAATTGTCATATCTTCTTTTAATAACATAATTAATATCAAAAAAACAACACAATAATATTAACCAATATTCAATATTTAATCTGAAGCAACAATTTAAAAATATCGCAGTAATTGGTAATAGACAAAGGCAAAAATCTGAAAACATAATTGATCCATTTTTCCTACAAACGTTTGTTAGCTTATCGAGTAATCCACGCAGAAGGCAATATAAAGTATTTTAAAGAAAAAAAAGAAGACAGCGTCGTTCTTAGCGAAAAGCAGACAATAAATACTACCTATTCCAATAAGGGCAGGTTGCCCCAGGTCGGTGCGATGTCTGCGTTTAGGTTGCGGAATACAATAACTTATTCATGATTGTAGGTTCAGCTAGCGTTGGGAGGGTTGAAAAGGGTCGACGACCGCGCCGAGCGACGTGACGTCACCCGCCTTACAGCTGGGCATGACGTCATCACAATGGCTCCTAACCACCCAAAACGAAATTATTACGAACTGTAGTCCCCAAATATTAAGACTCAATATTAATCAGAACATAACAATGTGGTTATCATATGTCCTCAGATATTATATCAAAACATTTGATATTTATGCGGTCACTTAGTCATTTGACGCAAATGAACACTTGCGTCTCGATGAGAATTTTATAGATTCAGTTTCGGTAGCTGAGAAAACATTGTTGCTTTTTTTAATCAATCAACATTATGAACATTACGTGTGCAATAAATTAGTAATTAATGACACTACACCCAGGTCGTTCCGGTAACGACTGAATGTGGTCAGTAATTTTATTGTCTTACAGACGGCAAAGTAAAATGGAATAATATAATACTGTGCGAGTGATTAATTGACCGCATTGGTAAGACGAAACGCATTAAGAGAAGATTAAGAACCATAGAAAGTACCGTAGCCGTGAGTAGCGGGATTGCCGTGTTTTCTCATCATAAGACCGACGGCCGAGTTGCCGCCGCCGCTGTGCCAACCGGCGAGGCATCTCTCAAAATTGTGCTCTCAAATAGCACTAGAATATTTCACGTGCAACTGTATCTAATGACGGTAAGAACGGTAATAGTCTGAGAATTCAGCTCGCAAACAAAGTATTTATTTATTTTAAGTACCACACAACCCGATTAGAACAGATAGATAGCCTAAACAATGACTGTAGCAACACTTATATGCAAATAGAACGATGTTCGGATATCGTGAAAAGCCCTTGTTCGCTTTCGCATGAATTCTATTTTAGTGAATATTACTATGCATATAAAGTCGCTCAGCGGTTTGATTCATAGATGAGTAACGTTCTGTTTTGAAACTACATACGACATACTATTATAACTGAACAACAGATGTAATTAAGGCGTACTGTTTATATTAGTTTTGCCGTAGGATCTTACAATCATGCCTAATGTTTAAGTGACAAGTCATCGGAAATGGTAGAAATGCCAATGTATTTTGTGGAAATTATAACTAGTGTGACCAAACAAGCCTGATAGTATATACTCTGTAGAAACAACTGACAGCTGTTTAAACTCTGTAGTCACGAAACAGGATATTTTACACAAATATGTTTTACATGGCAGGTGCACGCATAAGGAACGGTCACAAGAAGGACACGGCTTAGAGGAGCGCGAAAATCAAAGTTTGTTTGGTTTCAAATTTTAGTAAGACAATGTTAAAAACAGCATTTCAGGGAGTATCATATGAAGAAGGATAAATTATATAGATAGTAAAACAAATTTTATTAGTGCACCAAACACCCAACTGATGATCCCTTTGTGATGCAACAGTTTTATAGAACAGCCATCTGTCCGGTATCCATCTTGCATCTTACAATTACAACATTTACGTATATACTGCTATTTAACAGTAAACATTTATACAATGTTCGTTCCGTGATTTAAGTTTTTCTAACTTTAGCTCATTTTTAATTGCGTTCTGTATTTTGTTTCTCATAATCTGATGACATGTTCGTAGTATGTTGTTTCATGTTGTTCTATATAAACTGTGATATTCAATTCATTGCGTATGCAGTTTTGTTTATTGATAATTATTTATAGAGGCTTGCGTTTGAAATATTGACTGGCTTTCAAACTAGCTCAGGTTTATACAAATCCATTGACAAATTGGAACGTTTTTACAACTTAATTTTAAGTTGTTATGATGTTTTATTTATTTTGAAACATTAATATCCGACTCGGCAATACATTATTCAATATTATTCAATGGATAAGGTGGAGAATATTAATAAATGCATGAGCGGAAGCGTTGAACTGTCATATAACTTACGTCATAAACTAAACTAGCTACTTCACAAATAGGACAGAGAATAGTATATTTGCCAAGAAAGTATGTAAAGAACTTATGCATAATATTTTGTCCGAATTTCTTGCAATATAAATTATAATATATAAAATAGTAATGAATATGAATGTGGAAGGATGGAAAAGTAGAAGAAGGCCAAAGAAAGTGTGGATGGAGTGTGTAAGAAATGACATGAAAGAAAAAGGAGTGAATGAAGGCGGCTGATAGGGACGTATGGAAGAAGAAAACATACTGCGCCGACCCCAAGTGAGTTGGGAAAAGGCAGGAGAATGATGATAAATTATAATATCTAATAATAATAAAAAAAAACTAGAATAAATAGCAGCACTATAAGAATAAAACAGGTGGTTATGGTATTTGCATAAAAAGCATAGAATATTCTTTTTTATAATGATGTAAATTGAGAAGATTTTGGTATTCTTGACTTAACTGGCTTTAATGTAGTTGTAATACTGAAATAGGGTAAATGGAAAAAATATTAACTGTACACTATGCTATAGTATACTTTTCACAATTAGCGCGCTTTTTTTCTTCCAAGTGAAAGTTTTCTGCAAACAAAACATTTCGCTGTTGTCCCATTTTATAAAAAAAGATCGATCGATAATTACAATTTTAATATGTGTAAATATACCAAGAATATACCACATATACCAAGAACATAAAAAAAATGTTGTATTTCCTAGTCATAAAAGTTCACAGATTGCGATGTAGCTGTGCTTTTAAAAATAGTTAATTTAAAAACAACAAAAATGATTAATTTCTATTAGTTATCTTTTTTTTAAGTTCAATAGAAAAGTTAAAAAATTTATTACAATCAACCTAAATATTCGTAGCGTTTCCAACAACTCTAAGCGCGCGCATACACACACTGTGAACAAATTACTTTACTTAATTACAAGCAAACAAAACAAAAATTACTTAGTCCTAATGTGTTGTTTCTGACTATTATTTAAATTAATTTCTAGTTCATAAAAAATATCTCAAATTATCTCGAACCTGTTTATATAAGAAATTAATAAACTGTTATATATATTGCTCGGTAATGATCTCAATTATCAATTGGAAATACGAAGAAAAAACTTTAACAAACCAGACATAAAATCCATGCAACATTTTGTGTAAAATCTCATTCGGGCATCGAGGCCATTATTTAATATAGTGGGTAAAATAAGCGCAAAATAAGCATCTACTAAAGGCATCGTGCAATAATCCCATTTCCACGGTACAGGTTCGTAGACCTCCGACGGTCATCGGTTTAGCCGCTTTATGGTTTCAGCACACAGCGGGCGGATTGGAACGCCAGCGTGATGTTTCTACAGAAGACAACGCGTTGATGCGAGCCATGCGCGACTTATTCCATAGTAAAAGCGCGCTAGCGTCCCAGGCCGCCCGTTGTGTGACAACATTATTAGTCGCTCGCAGCGAGTTACCGCAACTATGAATAGCGGATAGCGGACAGCGAGCAGCGGGTAGTCCAGTCATCGCAATCCCAACTGGGATCGCCTTAATTAATGTAATTGAAAATAATCCTCTATATAGCCATTATTCTACCATAGTAGTGGGTAGTTAGACCCCGTTATCTATTTAAGAGATTAGTTATTACGTTTTTAAAAGAATTATAAAATTTTATTAGTTATTGTCACGCAAACGTTTATTTTTATATGAGACATTTGTCATCAATAGCAAGCGAAATATAGATTTTTTTGGTGTTATTCATTGCATAAATTTGTGCTTTTCAGTCGTATTCCAATTATAAAGTAGTTGGATAAGAATACTAAAAGAAATATCCTGTCTTTGTCTAATTGCTAAAAACACAAGTAGGTATAATAGAAGGATAGATGCAAAAGTACGCAAAGGTTTTAGTTAAATTTCCAGATAACTTTTCGCATTTTTCTGCCTTCAAAAGTATAGTTTTTGATACTTTCACGAGGTACATTGAGGCATTATCGCGATAAATTAATTTAATAAATACAATAAAACTATAATATTACGTAGATACAGTTATTCTTAGCAATTTACTCCAATTGAGCAGGCTACGGTAAAATAATGAAATATACAGTACGGATTGTAATCCTACCGACAAAATAATTTTCATATTCTCATCAAATAAACACTACACACCTAAGTTATTACTAAGCATACTGTGACAGGAATTGTACGGTTATGGCGAATTTTCTCTTAATCGTGAACACCTACCAAACTTTTGGACGACTCAGAACGTTCACGATCAGAACTTTATATTATTCGAATGGATAATAAAAAAACCAAGTCATTCATTATTCACCATGACTCATTTTATATTCGCACTATAAGAGGTTATGTGGGAAAGCCGGGGCCGGCCGGCCGGCACTCTGTGACTGTAGATAGGTTATACAATATACATGTATTTAGACACTAAAGCGCCACTGTGACTGGAGGCACGTGTGTGTACATATATTAACGAAGTGCAGTGAGTGGACTCACACGTATAGAGCACGTAGAGGGTGTGAGCGCCGCTGGTACTGGGCGGGCGGCTGAATCACTCACTGAACAGAGCGCGGGTAGTTCGCGGTGGCCGTTCGCGTGGCCGGTGTCTCGAGGACTGGCGAGAGGTGCGCGCTTCACGCCGGGCCCCGGTGCAGCGCCCGAGCGCACCCCGCGAACCGCACGCCCCTCCTATACCCAAGCAATGCGCCCTCCAGATGTTACCGGCTGTCGTGTCGACATTCGCAGAAACCTCCAGAATCCACAGTCAGTCAGTGATATAACTTCAAGAGGCAACTCGCTTTCAGACGCAAACGAGTCAAAGTAATTCTACAATAACGTTTGTACAGAGAACGAGTTATGTACTCTTTATTCAACATACAACAGTATTTCATTTGTAAAAGAACGTTGATATGTAATATGTGTTCATAAAATATGCATGTTGATTTCTTATACCATGATCATAGTAAATCATTAGTAGAATAATGGAGCAGCCACGGCGGTAGACCGAGAGCCGACGACCCCGTCTTGGCTACGCTCCACCGCACCTTGCGCCGCCTCGCCGAAACTTCGCACTTCACTTTTCTACTAGGAACAGTTTAGAAGCGCGCCAGCCGTGAAATTACCGCAAAACTGACGTAACGAGCGACCGTCACTAACTTCTCTAAATACTAGAAAAAAAGCTATTTTAAACGAATCTTTGACAAATCTAAATAAGTAATATAATTTCATAATGTAAATTTAACTTTTTATCGATAAGGTTGTAACAATTGTTCTTTATAATACGATCCTGTTATTTTACATTTATTGAAACCTCCACATTTTTAATAATGATTGTGATAGCATACAACAAATCTATTAAAATAAATTGACTCATACTGTGATTTTTTTATTACAATTGCCAGTGTCGTGTTAAAGCTGCATTAAAATTACAACGTAAGACAACTCTCATAAAGCAATTAGGCTTTCTAACACAACCTTGCTTTCGCCAAATCTAAAGACAATATGGTAATTTTTTCATTCATAAGCCTTCTATACATATGAAAAAACCTACATTATTGTTTATTTATTGATTAACAAATTATTATATTTAAAAATTCTACAATTGTTCGTATAAATTTAATGTCGCATGCAAGATGTTAAATATTCGTGGAATAGCTAATCCGGTGAACAATGGGAACATTACGAGTTTGCCGGATAAGGTGAAGTTTGGTCCATGCGATGTCGTGCTGAATCTCAATGAGGCGATGAAGCCACGGGGCCCTATGATAACATACTTATAAATATCACGAAAGGTATCTCGGCGACCACAATTTATCTAAAAATGATTATAAAGTCTTCTTGAGTCATCTATGCATACACGCCCATTTCAAACAGCTGATTTTCAAATAAAGAGTTTAAAAGATTATATGGGAAAATGAACCTCTCTGGTGACAGGAACTTTTTTATTCGTTTTTAAAAAATAATACTCTAAATAATAAATTAGGAGATGGAGTGAGAATAGAAAATACAGAAAAAACATTTTTTTAATTAGGTACAGATAATTCAATATTAAAAAAAACGTAGATAAATTCATCAATTAATTTTAATAATAAACCCCAATTAACAAATAAGGAAATTGTGTGACATAAATGTAAGGCTCACTTAAAAAAGGCGGTAAAAAAACACTACAACTATTGTCTCTACTACAAATCCTTAAGGATACGTAACTAAAACAGTATCCGTGTTATAGAAATTACAATGGTGCAATTAAAATAAAAATTAAAAAGAAGTTGCAAGTAACTCATTATCGAATAATTCAAATTTTAATAAAATAATCTATCTCGCTTACTTTTCAATAGTTATATACTCGTTCCAATAGGGCTGATATTTACTCTATAAAACGACGTCCGCGCCCCTACGACACGCTACACCATAGCCAAACCCTTAAAATTTATGATCGAATTTCTGTACCAAGATATTCCTCTATAAAGTACACAGTGATCATTGTATTCGGAACAAGTCTTTGACACGAGCTAGTTTTAATATAAAGTCACACATTACATCAGCCATCGGTTACCATTCCAAATCGGTAATAAAATCGACGTAATAATGTTTTATGAACAATCAAATAAAATAATTATTGTATAATTATACGGATACATATAGATAAAATAGACAGTTAGCTAGCGGATGTCACGGCGACTTTACTAAAAGGCGATAGCCTCTGTCGCCAATTACGGACCATTACTAACTCACGCGTGTGATATTTATTAATAAGTAGAGGTAAAATATAATAATAATATACAATATGTACAGCACTTGTCTGAACCGTGTGTGTTTATGTGTCTAAATCACGTTCGGAAAAAAAACGAAATATCACAGCAGGGAAAGGGATATAGTAAGATATTACGTGGCATATTTTTTTTTCGTTGAATGCATGATGTCAAAACAGTAACGCGGCACGTGATTTTTGACTCGCCGTTGCCAGGTAACGATTTTAAAAAATCCACAATTATACTATATCTGTATTTCTCGTTGTGATCTTCTCAATTTCCCGTTCTGAGGAAATGAGGAAAAAACTGTTCAAGGTATCGCCCTTCTTCAGTGGTGTCTTCGCGCCCAGTTAGTACTAGGCGGTCGTTGGGGTGATCCACCGTTCTGTTGGATCGATTCGAAACCTATACCTTTGCAGCGTGACGTTAGACGGGGAGACGTTATCTCTCCGAAACTGTTCATCACTGCGCTCGAGGATGTCTTCAAGGTTCTGGATTGGAAAGGACTAGGCATCAACATAAAGGGCGAATACATAACACACCTCCGCTTTCCCGATGATATAGTAGTTACAGCTGAGACCGCATAAGACCTGAACGACTTGGTCTTAAAATCATGTCTAATGTTCGTGTTGTGACAACTCCTATAAAAATCCGTGACGAAGAGTAGCTGGAAGTTGTTGTCAGTTATATATATATATACCTGGGACGAACTGTCCAAATTAGGTCCAAATGTAGGTCCAACTTCGAAAAACATATTCCAACTTCGAATCCTACTCGGCTGGGCCGCGTTTGGGGAGCTACGCAAACATTCTCGTCTGAGATAGCGCAGTGCCTCAAGACAAAAGTCTTCGACCAGTATGTGTTGCCAGTGATGACTTATGGCACTGAGATGTGGTCAATTACAATGGACCTTATTAGGAAACTCAAGTTACCCAAATGGAGAGGCCTATGCTCGATGTTTCTGTGCGTGATCGAATCAGAAATGAGGAGATCCGCAGAAGAACCAAAGTAACGAACATTGGCCGGAGAATTGGCAAACTGAAATGGCAATGGGCTGGCCACATTGCTCATAGAACCTATGCCCGATGGAGCCAACGGGTTCTCGAATGGCTGCCACGTACTGGAAGACGCAGCGTGAGTAGACCCGCCACAAGGTGGACCGACGACGTGGTGAAGGTCACATGAATTCGCTGGATGGGTGTGACGCAAAACCGGTCGTTGCAGAGATCTTTGGGGGAGACCTATGTCCAGCAGTGGACGTCTTTCGGTTGAATGGATGGATGAACCGTTCTGGTGGTTGTTCGGTCTTGTTGGGATGAATACCTATATCTGTATTATTCTGAAAAGCTTTTAAATATTTTGTACCAAAAAACACAAGTGACTATTAACGGGGTTAGTCTAAAGCCTCGCCACGTATCACTAGGTGAATGGGGGTTAAAAAGTTGCTAAAACATTATGTGATTATTGGACGACCCCTTATCACTATAATAATCACCCATACTTATTTGTTTACAGAATCACGTGTCATTTCATCTACAAAATGATATGTAAAATAAAGAATTCTAACATAATCTTGGGTAAAATATAATACATTGTACATATATTACAATATAAATAAATACAATACATGAGATAGAAAAAAATACTATCTTATTCTTGACGAGTTCAGCCGAGTATCTTGCTGATTTTTTTCCGACATGCTTTTCTTCGCATTGATGATTCTTTTAAAAAACTCTCTAATTAGAGTAACGTATACTACTCTTAAATTATAACAGGTAAAATATGAAATTTTATTCAAAATTAAACCAGATGGTAACAAAAAAAAATGTTACGTTTTTTCGAACAAACAAAAAAAATAGCAGTTTTTTTTTTTCATTTCAATCAAAACTAATACAGTACATGTAGGTAGTTTTATTTTATGTTGCATATTGTTTCGTCTTTCTTAATCTGAAGGCCGGCTGTGTAGAATTCACGCGGTCATTGAACTCTCGTTTGCTAAAACAACTGTCTATTGCGGTATTACGTAGCGAGATTTATAGAATCGAGAATTTATTTAGTGTCTGTATATATGATGAACAAATACTATTTCGAACTATTAACGAATACATAATTAATTAATTGTTAACGTAGATAAGATGAATGAAAGAAGATGGACAAAAAAAATTTACAAGACGAAGGTCACTAGACGAGTCGGTAAAGGTCGACCTAGGCGAAAATATCTCGACCAGATCAAAGGCTAGGTCCCCTTACCCATTGTATTTGGGGGACTTTGGGTATTTGGGGGACTTTGAGTATTTGGGGGACTTTGAGTATTTGGGGGACTTTGTATTTGGGGGACTTTGATCCTTCAAATACAATAGATAAGGGTAGTGCGTAAATGCATTTCCCCCCGTCAAAAAAAAAAGGTCAAATGCACTCGTAACTAAAGAGCGTGTTTGAAAGCGCTCATGACAGTAGAAAAACTGAACGATGTGTGTCAGGATCGTACCAAGTGGAAGGACTACATGTCTCTGCCTACCTTTACGGGAGAGAGGCGTTATGTTATCTTTAGTAATAAATTAAATTGAAGTGATTGTTTCTAATGTTAAAATGCATGTTTTACTGAATAGATTTTAATGTATATACTATACCTATATTAAAAATACAATTTTTAAAATTGTTGTCTGTCTATTTGTTTCGGGTAATCTCGGGAACGGCTAGACGGATTTTAACGGGTAGATTTTTGGTAGATAGCTGAAATTACTCCGCGTAACTTAAGATACTTTTAATTTTCGAAAATAATTAGGGTTCCGCGTAAAATAATTAAAACAACTAAAAAATATATTAAAATTCGATCCAATGCAGTTTTACTTGCAGCTATTTGAATTTGTGAGAAATACCTTTGCTTAATGATAGTAGCAAACAAATTTTTGGAAAATAATTTGGGTTCCGTATAAAAAAAATTAAAACTATATTATACAGTCAAAATTTATATGAAACGCGGGTGCAGCCGCGGGCAGCTGTATAGCTAGGGTATATATAAATCAAAACGTATTATAAATACATATCAAAAACAAAACACTAAGAGAAACACATATAAAACATACCAGCATAAATATTAAATTGCGACTATTCTTCTCTTTGTGATAATGGTCCAACCGTTTGTACCAAAAATGTCCAGAGACTACATTCGTGACAATAGCCGCCGCAAACACAGACCAAAATCCAAATAATACTGGACAAACAAGGCTTCGTAGCACTCAATTCAACTCCTTTGTTAATTCATCCAACAAAAAATGTAGAAGCAAAACTACCAACAGGATTTCGAAATAAATTCGAATTATGGTTACAGCAAGTTTCTACTGAAATAATTATTTTATGGTCTAACGTTATTGAATAGATAGACTTATCACAATAAAGTATAAGAATTATTCATATTAACCGTTCTTATTAACTCATTAATGATATTAGTGATGGAATTTTTTCATTAAACCACACATTACGTAACGATATTTATTATTATTCGAAAAGGGGCTATGCGGACTAAGACAGTCCTGTATCACTGCGATCTAATTATATCTATTGTGATCGCCTCTACATTGCTAGAGCTCACTGCCTAAACCTACATCCTGGACATACTGTAGGATCTTTTTGGCAGAGAGCGTCTGTACCACCTCCGGAAGCAACACATGCTTACCCAGAATTCGTTTATGTATGGGTATTAATGGGTCACATTCACACAAGATGTGTGAAGAAGACAAGACACAAGAAAATTTCGTCTGCAATCTCGCAGAATCTGCGCTCTTGTGTTCTGGACACCAATATTGTACATATGCTTGCGCAAACGGCAGTGCTCAGTTAACGCTCTCACTATTAACTCGTAGCTAATTCCTACTGAGCATCAGGGCTTCCTCAGCTTTGCTCTGAGTGAATGCCCTGATGCGCTCTTTGAAATGAGTTTGTCCTGGCAGTTTACCATTGCCACACAACGAGCTTCGACTCAATGAAGTCTGAAGCCAGCGCCAGGAGAGCGGCTAAACATTCCGAATGGATATATATTGTATGGTTAACATAGGCTTTCTGCAGATTTATACAGGAGCATTCTAAAATGCCGTATATTTCTACTTGGAAAATGAAGGCGAAACTACCAAGATTAGTTGTTTTACTAAACTTAGGTCGCTCTCCATATATTCCACAGCCTACGTTGAGTCCTATTTTGGGCCCGTCAGTAAACCATAATAAGCTGCCTTCCCTCCACGTTATCTTACTATTTAACCTGGAGTCCCGTGGAGAGATTTCGACATCACAAAATTTTAAAAGATTGGTTTCAGGAATCATCTTATACAATATCATCCCTAAAACTGGTGTTTCTATCACTGAATCTAAGATGGATTTCATGGACTAGGGTATCCATTGTGTCCTCCCGAGGGTATTCATTCTGTGCATCGTTAACCTCGCCACCTTTTCTACATGCAGATGAAGGGGCGTCAGATTTAACAGAGCACCCAGAGCCGCTCCAGGAGCGGTCGACATGGCTCCCGTCACTAAGATAAGCCATTTTTTGTACTGTAGCTAATCGGGTACTGTAGCAAACGGACTGCCGCTGTGCCTTTTTGGACCAAACCACTTTGGCGTATGTTATTATGGCTCGGACAACTGCCGTATAAAGCCATATGGTTAGCCTGGGATTTTAAGCCCCAACGCTTTCCGGCCATTCGACTACAGATCCCCATTGCTAGTTTAGCCTTTTGGATTATATATCCAATTTGGCTGTTCCAGGTCAGTTTCTGGTCGAGAATAACTCCCAAGTATTTGACTTTTGTCTGCATTTACCCTCAGTTCATTATCCTTGCACCATTTGTCAATGACACTTAATGCTTACTGCATAAGCCACGAAGTTGTACTTAGATAGAAACCTCGGATAACTATCACTAGGTCATCAGCGTAGCCCTGGGCGTCGACCCGTAATTCCTCCACCTTGTGCAGTAGTTAGTTCACTGTTAGGATCCACAAATGTAACGATAATATTTTAAACAACCATCAATTATATGTATAGGTCCAAGTGTCAATTCAAGTGAATGTTAATTTAATATCAATTTATATAAAACTTAAAATCCAACATGATAAAGTGTCCGTTGAACTATTAAAACAAATTTTAAGATAAATTTTCAAATCTAATAGCAGTAGATATATCTTGAGAGAGTTTTATAAATTCAGACATATTATGCAGCCCCTGGTCTCCGTGGACGAAAACTCTAATCACTGAAATAGCTTAGTATACAAATTGTAGTACTTAAAATTTTTATTATTTTATATTATAATTTTTTAGATAAGGACCAAGTGCCTAACTGGCAGTTTAATATCGAATCTTAAAAGTTAAGATTAGTATCAAATCAAAATTATGAACACTGATCTGACAAATAATATGGTTGCTTTCTACTTTGCTAACTCCGCTTAACATGTTGTTTATGATGGATTTCCGCCAAGTACCAAATGGTCGAAATCTATCCAGTAGTTTTTGCGTAATAAACTTCTATAATATTAGATATATATAAAACACCCTAATGACATATATGGGAAACAAACAAATACGTATGTTAATACTAGGCAATTAAACTAATGGAGTGGCGTGAGAGTGGAAGCCTCCGCGAATGCAAAGATAAGTGGAGCGATCGGCTAATGCGTGGACGCGCGATACATTCTGCGGCACTGTTCATGTGTGAACTCAATTAGATAGTTTCGCTGTGTATGTCGTGACAGAAACCAGTGTGTTCGCAACGGTCGCCCGATGCCATTACGATACGATTAATTGGCAAAGAAGAGTCGCGACTCGCGATAACGTTTGTTACATACAATGCGGTGTGTAGAACCGCCACGGTGGGCAGTATGTACTACGTACCATCGCGTACAGTCCGCCCACTTTCTCCGGCGACTGTACACCCGAGTTTACGTTATACTATATCAATAACACGTGTCGTTAACCTTTAGTCAAATCAGTTTACATTAGCCGGTATATAGCCGGTAAACAACAGAGAGCGCTAATCAACACTGCACAGGGCACGTGCCACAAGGCAGGTGATAGGTGCACGTGCTCTATGTAACTTTAACGTTACGATAACAATCAAACCCGTTTTAAGAACGACACTTTCGTTAACATTAATAACGTAAAATAAAATCGATAAGGTCGAAAAAAATATTAATATCGTGTTTATGTTGTCAGCGACAGATATTCATTTATGTGCAATTATCTTAAACTAGCTTCTAACCGTAGACTTTAGAATTGTGTACAGCGAAAAAAAAAGTGTCATTGTGAGATTTAGATAGGTAGAGTAAAGACATTAAAAAGTTTGCTCTTGCATTTATGAAAAACCACAATTATTTAGTAGTGTATCCACATGATTTTGATGTATCCTTTAAAGATTTAACCTGTGTAAAAACCGTAGAAATCGATATTTTAACGACTTCATCACAAGTTATTCATTTCTTCTACTAACAAAATTACTTATAGTATAAGGATTCCTTAAAAAAAATATCGTAACTTAGGGCCAAAATCTCATCAAAATACGTTGCGCGATTTAGGACGAGTTACGATAAAACATTCGAAAAGCTACTTTTTATTACACTACGTAAATAAGTAATTATAAAATCGATCAATTAACAGATTTCTAGAATTAGCTACTTATGTCAGCATCAGACCTTGGATGGACGATCGGACGGACGGACGGACGGAGCTGCCATCAAAAATGAACATTGACAAGACCCTCGGGCGGATGAGAGTATCACATTACCGGACCTGACAGGTTAACACGTACCATAATAATATATGATACACAATACATTATTTATTTACACCAAAGGGGCCCGTGGGAGCGGCCATGAGAAAATATAGAACGTTGTATAATCTCTAACAAAGTATTTTTTTTACCTTAAAAATACCTTTCAAATATCTCGCATATTTAGCCCTATATAATATTATAAAGAGCAACGTTTCTTGGTCTGTCTGTTTACACGCCTATTCGAGAAATACTAAACCTATTAACATGCTTTTTTTTCATTCATACAGTAAGTATTTTGTAACATTAGAAAAAGTTATTTTATTAAGAAAGCAATTAATTAATTCGACAATAGACGACCATCGTTACGTTCTCTTACAAATATTTAAATTATAAATTGATACATTATATAAATATAATTACGTCCACTAAAATACTCATCGTGTTTTGGTCACAAAAGTTATATTCTTCACTTCCCGTAAATAAAATGTTTATTTATTCGATACAAAATTAATATAGATTTAATTAGCTAACAATAATGCAGTGTGGCAAATGTAAGATACCACATCGTTGTTACGTACAATTAGCAATACCGCTAAAGCTTACAATTATAAATTACATATAAATATATTAAATAAAAATAGACAAATATATATAAACGAGCAAAATCTTTAACATTTTATAAAATTGTTACTTTCCATTGCATAATCAAATTCATTAATAAAACATAGCTATCGCGAATAATAATAGTCAACAACGCCTGAAAAACTTTAAAAAAAGTTTTTTTTTAATTAAAGTATAATTTTATGTAATTAAATGTCGAATAACGCTATGCATACCTCGTTATTATTAATATGAAACACGAAATAGAGACTAGCTAGTCAGGTGACGTAGTATGAAAATCATAACGATATGACGGAATAAATCTGGACGTGTTCCAATATCGAATTTATGAGGTGAGATAAAAATAAAATGCACCATCTTTAAATTGTAGATAGGTACATCATCGCATCATAATACCGGAACTACGGAAAATGAATTTGGAGTTTTATATTTGAATTTAAAAAATTACATACACATCACATATGTAAATTATATACGTCAACATAGTTCGATAAATAAAGTCCGCTATAGGTGTAATGGAAAGTTACGAATTATTACTTTACATATATTTTTAATGTTATGTTTAGCGTTTGCACGTAATCTCTTTTTTTGGACTAGCACGGCAAAATAACGGCTCTGTGCCTGATCGTCAGCACAGAACAATTCAAAAACAGCGACGACCACCGGATTATTATCAATCGATTGCCGGTCGTCGCTGCTGCAAAAGTGTTTATTTGCATTGTATTTGAAGGACCCAATATTATAGGAAGGAAGGAACACAACGTTGGGAGTTCAAACCAAAGTTTTGTGGCACGGCAGAGGTGAGGTGATGCGAACTTTTTATTTCCGAAGCCTAGTGCGTTTGGTCCTGTTATGGAATTAAATGAAACAACCGATGTCGCTAAAATGTGACCGAAAATGCTGTGTCAGGAAGAATTTGCTCTGAGATGAAGCAACACACGGATAAGCACCGACGACTACTTAAAGACGGATATTCAACATGAGCTTACCAAACGGATATTAGAAAACACTACACCACTATACCATCACATACACGTACGATTAGGGGTGATGACTAGCCATTTCTGTTAAATATTTATGAAAAAACATAATAGACAACAAATAAACAAATAATTAAGAGATGCAAAGCGCTTTTTAGGTAATAATGTAATTTATTTTCATGTAAAAAATTTAAAACAAGTCTAATATTACGCATAAGCGATTTGTGCGTATTTTACAGTGTTTGCTATCATTCCCGAAGTTTTATCAATATCTAACTTTGTATGTAAATCTAGATAGAAACACAAGATTATTTATTAAGGTTGGAATTTCATAATAATGTTACAATTACATCATGACTTTCAGAGAGATTGAAAGAGAACATAAGGGTGATGGATGCCTTAAAAGAGAGACGACGATTTGAGCAGTACTAAGTTGCAATAATTGAACAACAAAATGAGTACGGGCCCCTTACACCAGTTCTACAAATTTATACAAAAGGCACCCCTCGCGAATGACAACGCCATAAAACCAGCTCGACTGACTGTAAAATAATACCGCCGCAGATAAGACGACGTTTTGTCAACATAACGGGCAAGGGCATTACCGAATTATAATCATTTCGCATGACAAATGACTTCATATCGAATGATAAAAATAGCCAACCATACATGGTGTGACTGTGATGTATCATCACTTGTGTTGTCTGTTTATTATGAAATAGAACGTCTAAACCATACGCGGTCGCGAAAACCCGCCTGGGTAGCAACCACCCTCAAGTTTGAAAACCTGTCGCCAAATACCAATAGGTGTGTTCCGGCATCATGATTTAAGAACCAGTACCTAGGGTTAGTGTGTTTACCCTCCTGGACCAGATCGTCACTTAACATCGGGTGAGATGGTGGTCAAAGAACTGAGCCTATACCGTGTGTGTTTTTTCCATATTTGTTATTTTCAGGAACTTTTATTACCACGGTCGCCACGTTGTGGGGCTTTGGGAACGTTTATTTATTTAAATATTTACGGTCATTTTACATTATTAAATTAAAAGCTTCTTATTATTGAATTGTATATTTTATTATTTCTTTTATTTTAGATTGACATAGAATGTACTATTTTTAAAATTAGAAGTTACATATTTTTAACATATCAAATAAAACCTTGGTCTTTTTGGAACATCCTCCAAACCAGACACGAAACAACAAACATACACATAAATTAAATTAAAATTATTTGCGACAATTTCTCTGCCATATTTCCAAATAAAGCCGTATGAAATAAATTATATATATAAACATTGTATTTACTCAGCATTTTTACCTTTCTGCCACTGCAAGTAAATTGTTCAGGTCTATCGTTCTGCTCTGATGTTTGCTTTATATAAAAAACATGTATAAAATAATTAGAAATTACAGTTTCTACAACAATAAACCAATACAAAACATTCATATTTATAGATTTCAATTCTGTTATTATACATTATTATTAATTTTCCTATTTTCATTTTGTAATTCAGTTCAAAAAATCTGTTACATAATTTTATGACTACCATATTTGATACTAGTAGAGGACAGCTATGGATAGTCTGACAATATTTGTGCTAGGATCATATTCACCATTATTAGTTTCAGACGCGTCTTATGTACCTGTACCTGTCAATCTTTATTTTATAATAGCTCAACACTCCATAGACCAGAGAGATTTATTATTTATTTATTTATTTAGATTCAAATCTCTCAACTTCTTTAATAACTAGTCATTCTTAACTTTTGGTAGGTGCCCAACATCATAAATCAGACTGTTTTACCACAGACTGTTTTACACCTCCAAAATAATATATATATATATGACCTTTTTTTTTTTTTTTTCTCCTGTGCCACTCTGCTGCAACCCCCAACACCGTGGTGAGTGCAGCTTTTACTGCGACCTTTAAAACCCGCTGTCTAAAAAAAAAACTTTCATTTAAGAATCAGCGTCTGTAACAAAGTAGCAGTATATATTCTGACACAGAGGACACATTTCATTTCAGATTATCCCACTATATTCTTATCATGGATATCTGAATTATATAACTATATTTATGTGCCCTTTTCTTAAATATATGTAGCAAAAACCACGTTTTTCTTAATTTACTCTATTTTCTAGAAGAGACATCTTGTTGGCTTTGCTACACCAAAGTGTTGAGTCTATTTTACAGAATTGACATATGGTCTACCAAGCTACGTCTGTTTACAGTTAGTATCCCTGTGAATCATATTAATAATACTTTTATTACATATAAGTCAGACTTGCCATACCAATACGGTCCTCTGTTTCTACCTTCCATTTTTAATAACTCTGATAGTCAAATCTACTTCAACGGAAAATATTTCTTCTTTGAACACTTTTTATCTTTTATATTTTCTTTTAATAGGGAATTATATTTCTCAACTAAGAGGAACCATCTACACTCATATTTTTCAATTTCGTCAAATTCTTTTTCAATTAAACTCTCGTCTTCTTTCTAGTAATATTTTGTTTTTAATTTCCTCATCTAATTTATCAATTATTCTTTAATATTGATGAGTCCTTTATATGTTGCTTTCAATTCAAATTCAGTTGGAGAATTCTTTTCTGCGTTTAATAATGTCGCCAATATATTTGCTTTCTTTGTAAATTGACCTCTTACTGACCTGTGTTTTTTCTATGTTTATTATTTTCAGGCACTTTTAATATCACGGTCGCCACGTTGTGTTTTTTCCATATTTGTTATTTTCAGGAACTTTTATTACCACGGTCGCCACGTTGTGGGGCTTTGGGAACGTTTATTTATTTAAATATTTACGGTCATTTTACATTATTAAATTAAAAGCTTCTTATTATTGAATTGTATATTTTATTATTTCTTTTATTTTAGATTGACATAGAATGTACTATTTTTAAAATTAGAAGTTACATATTTTTAACATATCAAATAAAACCTTGGTCTTTTTGGAACACCGTGTAAAAAAACGCTGTATATGGAATTATATCAATATTAGGTATATACGAGTACGTAAAAGAATCGAAATCTGTCTCATGATAAACTACTGAATACATTTTTTTTTTATTTTACTTTTCACATAGTTTTTATCTAAAAAAAGGTTATAAACGATATCTTAATTCAATACAAAGTTATTAATGTTTTAAGAAACTACGATTTTTATAAGCACAGAGCGTTCAATGATTTTTTTTTTTTTCGTGGAGAAGTTGGGCAAAACATTACTGAATAGCATATTAGACTAGTCGTAGACTATTTTGTAGTTCTTATGTATAAAAAATCACAACATTTTCATTAAATCAAGTGTCATACCAGCAGAGGGGGTAGGAAGTTAAGTAAAACAAACAAAAGGCAACGTCGTAACTCTAAATTGATTCGAGTCGTATGTCAATTGTTGGGTTTGAATGATGTGAGACATGACATTAGTCAATCAAGACATGCATAGACGCGTCGGTGAGCGCGTGTTTACAATGCAAATTCGATTAACACCGCCGCCCATACAGGCGACCCGACCGCATCCGCCCGATATATCATATAGAGCGAAACTTCGCATATAACTTTCCTATGGTAAAACTACCATATACTTGCAAATAGTTCCACTATATCGCCACGCAATAGTTTTATTATTATGACGATAAGAATTCATGATTTAAAACTAAATAAGTTAACGTAGGTAGGTAACCCAACCGGCCGGATCGAGCGGTAGCAGTACAGTTTACAATTCCCGCTCCCCGGCCAAAAAGGTGTGAGAAGGCACCAAGGAGTTTTAGTGGGTATTCCCGGCCGCCCATCTTGGCCGGGCGAGTCCCACATACCCCCTCTCCGTTGTTGAGATGGGAATGCCTAAAAGCATTTCTCCTTGTTTAAAAAAAAGTACCCAAAAGTTAGGAATATGAAATTACTTTTTCATTCTAATTTATATCTGTGCATATTTAATGGATTACGTAGTGATTGTAAACTTCGTAATAGAACACTCTTTCGGTGATCTTTTATCCGACTTATTATTATCATAATTACTCATTTTCCATTTTTCCTAACTAACGTACATATTCGTTCATACTAAATCTGTCTAGAGAAAATATGTATAAAAAATTCCACCCTCTCTTCGTGATTTATAATTATAGGGGCATACTACCGGACAATAACACTTCTCGTTTCTCATGATAATTTAAAAAGAATATGGAAAATTCAAGTAAATTTGACAGTGTAAATTGTGATTCACAGTTTGCAAAATTTACTTATATTAATCAATAATACTTTGGAACCAATAAACATAAAAATCAATGTGTTTATCCTCTATGGACTCCATTTATGATGAAATGATGGTGTCTTGTTCTGCATACGCCCGAGAATGTTACTTTTAAAAAAAAAAAAAAAAAAAAATTTTTATAGCGTTTTCTTGCCAGGCACAACTAGTAGTTTATAAAATAAAATTAAATTCAGATTTCAGTAAATCTTTAGACAGTTCCAACACATATATACTAATCAATTAAGTTGAAGTGTTTGTTTGTAATTTTAAGATTTTTGTCTGTCTGTCTGTCGGTTTGTTGTAGATAACTGAAGTTACTCCGTGTAACGTAGGGTACTTTTGATTTTCGAAAATTATTAGGGGTCCGCGTTAATAAATTAAAACTAAAAAAAAAAATTGAATAAAATCCAATTCAAAGGCCAGTTACACGGGCAAGTGTTTGATTTTATTACTAACTTTTTTAGTACTAAAAATTTCTTAGGAAAATATTCCTTATAAAATAATTAGAACGCAGTGAAGAACATATAAAACGCGGGCGCACCTACGGGCACGCAACTAGCAGATAAATAAGTTTGTTCACAACAAATTTTATCATTCATGGAATTACAAACACAAGTGATGGTACCAATTAATACTCGATTTGAAGTACATTCTATTCCAAAGCATTTATTACATATCGTGCAAGAAGAAGGGCTGTTTGTTGTCTACAATCTCCGGCTCGGTATGCTAATGAGCTCGCAGTGGTCCACGGCTTGTTTAACAACTAGAGCCTCACTCTCATTTATCAATATACATTCTCTTTTTAAACTACATAAGGGAACCTTTTTTGTTTTAAATTCAAACCAATCAACAAGCACCTGAAATATCAAACGAACTTCTTGAAAATATATTTAATTATTTTCATACATATTCAATATCTACATCAATAAATAAAATTTAAATGTCTGTTTATAATGATAATATAACAAGTTATTACTAAATATATATGAATGCATATAAGATACCTATACCAAAACACAATTTTTTTTTTTTGCTGTCTGTTTGTTCCGGATAATTTACGAAACGGCTGGAACTACCCGCTGCGCCATCATCGCTTCAAATATTGTTTGAAACCTATATGTAATATGAAATATACTAAACATAGCCGCGGCACACAGTTAGTCATACTATACATGTTGAACATTGTATATATAAAATATTTCATTAAAATCAAAGTATTCATTACAGCGAAACTTGATTATTGAATGAAACACCTGTCAAACGGCTTATTTACATATTATATGATACTGGTTATAGCCAAACGTTTACATACATATATATCTAACCGGTCAAACATCTTATGTTGTTTTCTCAAAGTGATGCCACGATGAGCAATGAATGAAAGTCACCAGATAATATGTAGTGGCCAACAGTGTCAAGGTCGTGCCAACGTATCTCTTGTTGTTGCTAACGGTGCCAACTAATGTCACATCATCGACATAAATTAATCTCGCTCTTTACTATTGTTTACTTCATTGTAAACGTGAGATAAGTGTATCTGAATAAACCTGAGTACGTCAAATCATAGTTCAATTAATTGTAATATTACAGATACTTTATTATAAAGTGTACCAATTCCACTTTCAGGGTTGCTTTGTCTAGAAAAACTTGAAACTTAGACAATTTTCAAATGTGAAATTATTAAAAAAAAAAAGAAAGACAAACTAGCTACGTTTTACATTTTTGAGTATTTATGTAGTAAATTAGTATTCTGTAAATATGCGTAAATCTTTTCACAAAAAAAAAAACTTATGAATAAAACAATACAAATTTAAAACAAATACAAAAAATAAACACAGTTTGAATGCTCTAAATTTATTTTAAGTATTATTAGATACAATAAATATATATTATATAATAACAACGTATCTTATTATTGAAAGTAAACACAAAATAAATTCAAACATATTCTTAGCAGGCTTCAACATGACAGACTAGACGAGAAAGTGTTATGTAAGAGGACACCTGAACGATGAAATATACAGTATACGTGACACATCAAGGGTTTTAGGAAATCAACCTTGTATAAGAACATTCAAGAACGGTTTTTAAAAAACAAAGGGATGAATTGTGTAATCCCAAAAGGCCTCCGAGTGAATTAGTACTGACCGACGGCAGCTACCCCTGTTTGAACATTTGAAATCACATAATCCAATGAAAAGGTCCACATTCACCGGAGCATAGACCAAAGGATTTAGGAATTTAAATTGAAAATGAACATTGAATTAATTCGACCCTCTTAAACAAAATAAATTCACTATAGATGTAGAATAATTGTATTAATTCAATATAAACTAAGACATAAAATGTCTACTCTGAAATTACGACGTTTTTTGTATAAAAAACCTTTTTTCATGTCAGTTTCCAATAACATTACTCTGAAGTTTCTCTAATAACTCAATCATGGAAGAAAAATAATGTGTTCGAGTGGAGTTAACAAAGGTAACAATTAGAAAGGCTTCATAGCAGTGAAGTGAATGGGGCGAGGCGGCATGGCAGCTCGATACCGGCGCTATGCGGCGTCGACAACTCGAAGCTACTTACTATACTACATAGGGCAACAAAGTATCCAATTTCTCCACTTCCCCACTTCCGACGTGTAATTACAAAACAGTATTGTGGTGCCGTAGCGACGGAGACCTGACCGCAGATCGACTGAAATCTAGACACCACAGAAATCTCGTTACGGAACATAAAATATGGTCTTATTGTTCAACTTAGCTGTTTGCAATACCTAAGTAAGTAACCAGCGAATGAAATGTTAGAACATTTTAAAGACTCTTGATTTTAAACTGTTTTTTTTTTTTTTTTTTTTCAGTCAAATTGCCTACATGAAATGTTTTAGTAAGTACCTACCGCATGATAATTTAAAGTCGTTTGCGTTTTCGTATTTTTCTGAAATGGATGTTTCGCTACATCTTGGATACTTTCACAAGTTCCGTTCATAGAGAGAGTGGGACATGTTTATTACTTTTCCCATTGTTATAACCGACGTTCAATACTAACGTAGGCTAATTGACGGGACTTTAAAAATCGCTATTCATAAATTTCGAACATCATTCAGACGTCAAATTGCTACAATAGTGATGGATTTACGACCGTATCTCGTGAGGGGCCCGTCCCTCGAAAACGACACGTCAACAAGTCGGATTACAATATCTGCAACGTCATAATCTGTTCCCCTAAAATTAATATAATATTTTAATTATATTAGATCATCACTTTTATTAGAATAATCTTATAAAAATAATAAAATAAAATACTATCAAACCACAACATACCTCATTTCACTCAATATTACCACAAAAAAAAATCTAATATTTACAAAACAAGAAATATTCTTTTGTTTGCAATCGCCCTTAGATTTGATTACTGTTAAAGACACTTAAAAACATTTGAGGCCGCAAACGCAAAAATATCAGACTCATCCAAAATACTGAGCGCCGCCATATCTTAAGTGACTTTTTATCATAATGTAAAAATGTGGGGAGTGTAACGTGCGGTACCGTTCTCGTTTCACTGGTCGAAAAGCCACTCAGCTTACACAACAAGTACCCACTTATTACATCAAAATCATGTGATTTAATTTAAGTGATTGCAGGAAAAATTACTTCATTAAGTAAACCTTTTGCTCGACTTATATAATTAGGTTTGAAGGTGATAAAGCCGTTTTTTTCTATATAAATAAACAATAATAATCATTGACCTCCATTGTCGCGTGGCGCGCGCGAGCTGACTTGCAACGCAGTTAAATTTTCTAAAACGTTGCAGTTTACCTTGTTATGACGGCGCAATGCAATTGTAATCAACCAGTCTACGAGTTCGAAATGACTCACGCATTGTGTAATGGATAATGACTAATGAATCTCAAGGTCAATGTATCACGAGTCACAGGTAACGACGAGCATTTATGAATATTATATAATGAAAAACTAATTTAAAGAGGACACAGAAAGATTACCTGCTTGAAATGTATTGAAATAATTACAATATTGTCAAGTTTCAAATACAATAGAACAACGACGATTTAAAAGTGTTCTCTATGAAGTTTGCTAATCTATACTATCTACCATACACTAGTAAATAAAACTGAAGTGTCTGTTTGTAATCATAAAATAACATTTTTTTACTAAATTGCATATGAATGTATATACGATACCTATACCTAAAATACAGTTTTTGTCTGTCGGTCTGTCCGTCTGTCTGTTCCGGGTATTCTCCGGAACGGCTGGACCGATTTAGACGTAACTTTTTTGGTAGGTAGCTGAAATTACTCCGCGTAACTTAGGATACTTTTAGTATTAGAAAATAAATAGGGTTCCATATAAAAATAAAACGCAATGAAGAACATATTAAATGCGTGCGTAGCCGCGGGTACTCAGCTAGTACATAATAAAGATTTCATTTGCAACCGAGAAGTTATTTACCTTACCCCATTTAACATGAGATATACTACATACCCATTTGAAACTTCCTTTACACCTAAATAAAAGACTCAAGATACATCATCTAACGTTAATAAAACACTCCATCATTTTAACTTAGCTCCGCGATCAATTTAGCACAAATTGTTTCCTATCTCTTTCTCCATTGTTTCTCGATACCGACATGAACCACGATTTACGAAACATTTTAGTCGATGTTTGTTTGAAGATAGAAGAACAACGGTATGTTCCCCTTTATGATTTTATATTTCAGATCTTCAATATTACGACTCGACAGTGACTATTGAATAATCAATACACTGACACTATTCATCTTTTTACTTAATCCATTGATAACAATCGGCAAATAACATCAATCTTCCACACGAACGTTGTCACTCTGTATGGAACGAGCAACGACATATCACAGGCATCAATCGCTACATACTCCTAAGTCAGGCAAGAAATTAGATACAGCATAAATTACGCCCGTCTGTCTGTCTAACTGTGAAAACGTATCATTTATTTTGTCTAGTTGACTTTGAGTCACTTGTTTATAAAACTGCTTTTATGTTGATTACTATAACTGGTAAATCACAGAGATTGCAGGTATTATGTATATCATTTTAAAATTTTAATTGATTAATTGGTTTAGTAAATCAGTATCCTAATTATCCGACAGAAAAAAAAGTTATTTTGTCGTACATAAAACAGTGACATAAATCATAGATTCCAATTGTATATTTATAATACAGTAATACCCCGCTTTACGCGAGGGATACGTTCCGAAAAAAATCGCATTAACTTCAATTTTCAAATCGCGTATGTCGAGGTTTATGATTAAACATAGTAAAAATTTAATACAAAAAAATACAAATCATTTTAATCAATCACTTTAATTCTAAGAACACTTTATGCAATATATACTCTTATTTTTTACGAAAAAATACATCTATTGTCTTTACATTATGTTTATACGCACTCTTTCGCGCAATGCGAGGCATTTGAGCGCGAAATTTTGACATTCGCGTTATAGTGAAACCGCGCGTAACGGGGTCGCGCGCTAAGCGGGGTATTACTGTAATTGATTTTTAAAATCTATTTGTGGCTTATTAATAATTTGGATAATTCTAAGAGTAGCTACGTTTTTTATTTGTTTTTTTATAAACATATAAATGCGGGATTCACTCAGAGTAAATAAATAATGTAATAAAACAACTATTTATTTTTAGAGAAGCCTTTCGACAATCATTATTATATACGTCTTGTCGATATCTTATATGATTTCCAGGTTTTTTTTCTAGTACATTCGCTCCGAATCGTCATAATTACGTTCCGCTTTCCACATAGATGTTAAATTTTGGAATTGTTTTAGTTATATATATAGGATACTTCCGAGATGGATTATGTATACGTCGTCGTACGACATACGAAAAGCAGAGGCAATAAAGTATGGGCTGTGTTGGAGTAAGATAAACTGAAAGAAATGAGTTTAAATATCACAATAGACTTTCAATACAGCGGGTTACATGTAGTATTTAGCTATATTGTCAATTCAAAAAACTAAGAACAAACTATTATATAGATACTTTAAGTGTCACTCTGTCACCGTGTAATTACAACAACCTACAAATAAAAGAGAATCCTGCAAATAGAGCATTCTCTGAACTGTAAAAAAAAGTCTATTGTCGTCAAAATAGAGACTAACCTGGATCAGCCGCTAGCTGTCTATACACTGCAAGCGCCACGTCGTCTTCACTGACGAAGTCCCATAGACCATCGCAGGCCACTACTACGAAATCTTCGTCTCCATCTAGATCTACCATCACGATCTCAGGCTGAGCCGTAACGTACGGCTTGTATTGTGCGTCACCTATAAAAAAAATTTAATAAGTTTTCAACAAAATAAATGCATCACTATGGGAACATAGAAATAAAACACTTAGAACGGCAGTAATCACAAGCGGAATGAAGCCATTTTAAGTTGGCCTTAAAAGGTCACATGCTCTTTTCATTTCGTGCCGGTGATTACGTAATTTCGTGTCGCTTACACAAACATATCTTTTTTTTTTGCTTCATCGTCAAGCTGGTTTTTGTATGAAACGTTAACTCTTAGCGTTATATCTCTATTTACAGAAGGTATATAACATTGAAAACTATCTATTCGTACTAGCCACAAAAGACCTTGCCAGTCACTCTAACAACAATATTATTTTGACTAAAACTACAATACGGTTGCTCGATCACGTCCGACCGCCAAAATATGTTGTTTTTATTGTAATGTTTGTAATCATACAATATAGATATTGTAGGATAAATAATTATTTTTATTGGGACAAATATACAGTTCGTGAAATGGTTTTCATTCGACACAAATGTGAGTAATTATTGACGTTCTTACTTTATTTTCATTAAACGTATATATTTTAATTCCATTACATCTTCAAATTAATCATTATAGGTTTATATAAATAAATATTCTAGTATTGCATACGCATTAAAATACAAAGAAGAATCGAACTTTCTAGTTATCATTTTAATTATGATTTAGGACTTGTATTGAACAATTAAAAGTACTATTTGTGTTATGTATGATGTTATGTATTTCTCATGTAACAAGTTGTTCTAATTTTTGTTTTATAAGTATGAAAAAAGACAAATGTAAGCACATTTCTTGGATTATTTAAACATTAAGTCAGTTGTTCTTTGCTTTTAAATTTACAAAAAATTATATAAAATTAAAATCTACTGTATTAAAATTGACTACGGCCATTACCAAGGAACATTACACACAATTATATTTGACGAATATAATAATTCAACCGAGATTTTCATCACATAAATGTCAGTCAATACAAAACTAATTTGGCGTTAAATTTCACGGGCCAAAGCTGGGCGTCCCGCAGGGGGTTAGAATAATCGTTGCCAACCTTAAACCCCTATGGAATTCGAAATCGATGAATTTTATCCGTCCGCCGCTTGGGGGCAAGCTATTGGTGTACTCGGAGAGCTGTGAAGAGAATGTCAACATCATATTGTAACTGCTCCGACGTCGCCCTTGAATTGAACGATACTGATCAAAGGGATGGGACGAATAGGTGAGTATGGTACAGCCTATACTCGTATTTTAAATAGTTAACAATAGATATTACAAATATTAACAGTAAATTACAGTTTTGATTTGTTAATATATCGACAAAAATTTGACATTCCCCATTGTCAAGTTGCAATCTTCTTTACCAAGATAACTTCCGGTTGCTGTTTTTTTTAAATAGTCACTTCGATGGCTAAACTAAACTGTCTATTCAGCTCGCATACCGGGATATTGCTTACGGTCGTAAAAATTAGGAAAGAAATTTAAATATTGCTTAGTTACGATACTATATCCGCTGGATGCCGGTGGCGTACAACCGGTCGTCGTGGAGATATTTGGGGGAAACGTATGTCCAGCAGTGGACGTCTTTTGGTTAAATAGATGAATGAATTCCAGGTACAACAGGAGCAGGCGTCTGTCCTGTCATGGATATGTAATGCGCAGGAAGGAAGAGTATGTTGTGAAAAATGATATACTTAGAAAGGGAGTAAATGCAGATATTATCTCAAATGAGTTCAATGAAAGAGGAAAACATGTTCTGCTGACCTAAAATAAAAATGGGATCCTTATCCTTATTAAGGAGATGATGATGATGATCACAGAGAATTCCAGAATTTTCACAAATTCTGTTTTATAGTTTTTTTTTTTGTATATATGGAATAGGCTTTGAGCACAATCTCAACAGATGTTAAGTGACGATGTGACCCAGGATGATAAACACACTAAACCTAGAGGTACCGGTTCTCAAGCGATGCTGCCGGAACACACCTATTGTTATTTGGTGGCAGGTTTTCAACAGTGTATTTCGTTTTTATTTTCTAAAATAACCTTTAGAAAGTTAATCAAACTAATAAGACAATTACGTTTTACTTAACTCATTATCTTGTAACCCACAACAGTAATTAATTAAAAATGATGTGTATCCAGTACATCATAGTAAAAGTAATTACGATTTCATTTTGTTACTTAATTTGAAAATTTAAATACAATTAATTATGCATTTTAAAAACTATTGTCTCGCTTTCGTGAGCATATTTATCACGAGTAAAATAATGATGGTATTTATATTGGAGTATATGAACATGACTTGTGTCGCATCACTACAGTGCAGCGGGCACGTGTCCGAGTGATCGATATAGAGTGCGGTGTGCAATGTGGGGTTGTAGCAACAGGAGGGAGAGATCGCGAGGAACTAGGAGGGTAACTTGCAACAACACGCGCGACGCGTTGGCGCCCACCATCGCCGCCGCCGCTTACAAATATATTAAAACACTCATTGTTTGAAATATTCTAAACGTGCTATCAATAGGTTGCACATTTTTTTTACAGCTGATGTAATCATTTTTGACATATGATTATGAAGGACAGGATACAAAAACGTTTAGGGTGCATTAGAACTGGCAAAATCTCCGGAATGAAAATACAAAAAAAAAAATTCATATAACAACTAGATATACATACATAGGTAAAGATAAAATAGTTTAATACCTTATTTTTTTATTTGTTTATAAGCTACTAACGAGCTTCAGTATAATCAATAAAAAACTATGAAAATACTTTTTTTCCTTTTAATTTTAAATAATCATTATGGTTTAATTTCGAAAACTACCTAGTAAGCATGAATCCGTGTATCTCGTATATCCGTTGGTAAAGGATATACATAATGTAAACACGTCTGCTAATCAACCTACTGTACTGTACTGTAACAATCTGCTGTATCAGCCAAATTAGAACCTACGTTTTCTTCTATACCAATATTGTAAAGAGGAAAGATCTGTATTTGTGTCTGTAACGAGTAAACTTAAAAACTACTGGACCGATTTGGATGAAATTTGGTATGAAGATAGTTTGAAATCCAGGGAGTAACATAGTAACATTTTTATTCCGAGAAAGTCCCACTGGAACGGGAAATACGCGAATAAAACCACGGAGGGCAGCTAGTAATTAATTCATAAACACAAATTTCTAAATATATTACACACATTCGGTATATTTACTATACCCAGCTCATAGATCTTCGAATCTTTTCCCTTATAAAGAGTATTAACACTAACAATTAAATGGGCGGCACACAACGATAACGATACCTCCTTGACAAAAAGGGTATTCGTTCAGCCGCACTTCTTCTAACAACATAACTGGGTACTGCCAATAACTCAACTACTTAATACCGCTTCGAGCCCTTTATGAAATGAACATAAGTCTAACAAAACGGTGTAGATTGGATTAATAATAATGGATAGTTCCAAAAAACTGATTATTTACATTGTTGGCTAGTGATTTTTTTTTTGTTTTTATTTACGACTAGGCGTGGGTCCACGGCTGCGTTCGCGTTTTTTATATTCTTCACTGCGTAATATGATTTTATGATTTTTTACACAGAACCCTAATTATTTTCCAATTTTTTTTTACTACTAACATTAAGCAAAGATTTTTGTCACAAATTCAAATACCTTTTTTTTTCTTTTTTTTTTTGACGGGGGGAAATGCATTTACGCACTACCCTTATCTATGGTATTTGAAGGATCGGAGTCCCCCAAATACAATAGATAAGGGGGCACGGAGTGACGAGTTCCGTGCCAGTGTGGGTCTCACCCGGGCGAGAGTCGCCCGGAAATACCCACTAAAACCCCCCGGGGCCGTCCGCTGCATTTGGGATGGGGGGGGGGGACACGGGGTGGCTTACGCAAGCACCGCGTCGCACAAATTCAAATACCTGCCAGTAAAATTGTGCATTGGATTGGATTTTATTCATATTTTCAATTGTTTACGCGAAACCCTAATTAATATGGAAAATTGAAAGTAGCCCAAGTTACGCGGAGTACCTCCAGCTATCTACCAAAAAAAAAAATCCCGATGTAATCCGTGCAACCGTGCCGAAGATTACCCGGAACAAACAGACTCACATACGGACAAAATTTAAAAAAAATTGTATTTTTAGTATATGTGTCGTGTATACATTCACACGTATTTAGTAAAAAAAAATGTTTTTTTTTGATATTACAAACAGACACTTCAATTTTATTTATTAGTATAGAATCTATACTCCTAGTGAAAATTGCAAGAAATTGCATTTTTAATTAACTAAAAGACTACTTTAGCTGCAGTCTAAAAAAATGCCATGACAAAAGTGATTACATAAAAGGCAATGTCCTTCTCTGTCTGTTAATTTGGCTTATAATTCAAGAATCACTAAATCCATTATAATTTTTTTTAACTTATGTTTATTAGCTTACCAAATTATGAAGATAAAAGTAAGTGAAAAAATTATCACCAGCACATCCTTACATCATACTAGCTGTGCCCGCGACTTCGTTCGCAAAAATTAATTAAATATACCTTATCCATCGGATCAAATTGTGAATCTAAGCCATTCTCGAATCCTCAGGAATCGACACAAAAAATTTCATTAAAATCGGTTCAGCCGTTTAGGAGGAATTTAATCACATACACACGCACAGAAGATTTATATATATCAAGATGAACTATAAATTGCACTGCATTGAATAAATTGCAAAAATTGAACGCCTGAAAAAAGGTCTGATGTCATTTTTCGATTAATCAACTCAGTCAAAAGTTATTCGAGGCAAAAGTTGAATTCATTTTCAATTTAGCCGTTTTCTTTACAATACTCTTTAAAAAATTTATAAATTTAAAGATTTTAAGACGAACTGAAAGTTTATTTCTCAGCTAATTTTCAGAAGCCTATTTTGGCATCACTGCATCATCACTTGGATATTGCTACTGCTCGGTTAGTCTACTTTCCTTACTTTCATAGCTTAATATCTTACAGTATTTTGCTGTGGGGTACAGCAGCAGAGGTAGACACCATTTTTACATTACAAAAGAGAGCTGTTCGAGCAATATACAATATGGGACCTCACGAATCTCTAAAGAACAAGTTTCAAGAATATGATATCTTAACTTTGCCCTCCCAATACGTCTACCGAATAAATACAATAACTTAATGCATATTCGTAAAATTTTATACAAGCTTGATCTGGTGAATGATCGTCATAATTTTAATATTAGAAATAAAGACAAGTTGGCCGTCCCTCGCTTTAAGTGTAATAAAAGCTTTATATGTAATAATATACGGTTTTACAATAAGATCCCAAGTAACATTACCGATTTACCTGACAATAAGTTCAAGTATTATTATATAGTAAGTATTATATAGTAAGTCTTAATCTCAAAAGGTTATTACAGGGTGGATCATTACGTGAACGATAGTGATGTCTGGAATTAACCCACATCTCTGTTCGCACCCGCTAACATTGGTTAAGACTATGATTTGTTTAGTTTTTTATGTTACAAAATATGATATATATTATATTAAAAAAAAAAGAACCAGATCGAGTTTCTTGCCGGCTCTTCTCGGCTGGGTTGTTTTCCGAACCGGTGGTAGTGTTTTAGACGATCATAAGCGCCTTCTTAGAGCCAAAATTGAACAAAGATTTTTTTGATTTGATTTTGATCTAAACGGAACTTTTGCGCGTGGTTCCAGTAGAAAAAAAACTCTTTTTTTGTACTCCTTAGTCTGGCAATACTTTTACTAAATCATTTGATATTTATAAAAGGTATTTTGCAATGAATAACTGGTAAAATAACAAAACAAAACAGCCATTTATCGTAAATATAATGAAAAATTGAGTCCTTCTGTCAAACTCGAATTAAAAACAAGAACTTACCAATAGCTCTAGACACAGCCAGTTGTCCGTTAACTCGCCACGTACCCCAGAAGATGACAGTACCACCTGACGATTCTATCCGATCCTTCTCATCCTGCAACAAATATGTCTACACAATACCTGTACGTTTAAATATGTCGATTACCCATAAAATGAGACAATAGGAAAACAATGGAAAGCTGGCGTAAATCCTAGGTTAATGCTCAAAGGGTTAAATTACCCTTTATAACATCTGTACCAATAACTAAAATTGAAGTGTCTGTTTGTAATGTCAAAATACTTATTTTTACTATGTAGATATGAATGTAAATAAGATATAGGTAAAAAAATACAATATTTTATTTGCGTGTCTGTCTGTCTGTTTCGGGTAATCCCCGGGAAGGGTTGGCCCGTTTTTGGTGATTTTGTTAGATAGCTGAACTTACTCCGCGTAACTTTTGTTTTTGTAAAAAAATTAAAACTCATGAAGTTTCGAACAAAATCCGATTCAGTGCACAGTTTCACTAGCAATTATTTGAATTTGTGAGAATTTGTTTTATTTTATCTCAATACCGAGAAGAAAATTCGATATTAAAAAATTAAAAAGGCAGTGAAGAACATAAAACGCGGGCGCAGCCGCGAGCACACAGCTAGTAGTTAAATATGAATAGGAAAAAAAAACAATCTGTTTATCAGCAGTTGTCTTTATTTATTTTTTTAGTTTTTTCACAATTTTGATAATAATTCGTGACAGTGAAAAAGAATCTATTACCGTGATAATGAAAACTTTTTTGTAATCATCAATCTATATTGTGCAGTTATTGTTATGTAATTTAGTAATACTAAATTCGAAATTCAGAACTTTATTGACCATTAAAAAAAACAGTTTTTTTGATACCTTAATTTTTTTTTTTTTCCAACACTTTCTTTGGATTTTTTTGTACAATAATCAGTATTGTTACTTTTTAAATATAACTGATGGTCGAAAAGCATGTATTCAGCGTATAGAAAAAAACTTAATAGTTAACTATTGTGTTCATTTCGCACTCCGTCATTCGGAGCGAGTGCACGAGTGATACATGTGTTATTATAAAAAAATAGTTTTTTGATTTCTACCCACCTACAGAAAAGTTATACAAAAATGGATGAAAACGAATTGGAAGAGAATTCAGATAATTTTAGTGATTCAGAAATTATAAGACAATGTGAAAGTGAGTTAAAAGGCATGGAAACAGTCACGGATACGGCGATTAATAGATCCTCTGAAAAGAGAATTCGCGAAAGCAGTCATGAAAGCAGTGAAGAAGGATTTACAGAAGTTACTAGAAGACGTTCAAAACGTTTTATGAGAAGTAATTCGACAGAGCACAAGCAGTCTACTGAAGTTGGAGGTAATCTAGAAGATCAGTTTGAAGTAAGTATTACTGCTCTAGAAATACTACCAAAGCAAATGGCACTCGCTAAATTATTGAAATGTGCGGGTATTTCTAATATAACAAGAATAAAATACAAAAATCCTTATAAAGTCATAATTCAGTTAAGTAAAGAGGAAAGTGCAGAAATATTAATAAATTGTCAGCAATTAAAAGAATTGGGATACAGAGCTCAATTTACAGATAAAATTAATATTTCGTATGGATTAATTAAAGGAGTGGATTTGGGTTTAGAAATTAAAGAAATTGTAGAGATTTTAGAATCTTCGGAAGAGATAGTCTCAGTTATAAGGTTAAAACGTAGAGATGCAGAAGGAAAGTGGGTAGACAGCGAATCAGTTCGTGTTGGGTTTAAAAGTAATAATATTCCTTTATACGTTTATGCCTACGGCTGTAGACTTTCTGTTGAATCATTTTTATTCCCCGTGACACAATGTTCTAAATGTTGGAAATATGAACATCTTAAAAGCCATTGCCCTCGAAGCCAACCATTATGCCCGAAATGTGGGAATGAACACCTCAACTGCGAAACTACAGTATATAAATGTATAAATTGTAAGGGTTGTCACTGGGCGTTGGATAAATCTTGTCCTATTTATCTAAAAGAAAAAAGAATCCGCATGATTATGTCTAAGAATAACATAACATACAAGAAAGCTCTGCAGGTGGTTTTGAAGGAAAACCAGGAATTTAGGAATGAGATAGAGGCCGATACATTTGAAGATAACAGTAATAAACCCAGTAATCGTACTTTGTACAGTGAAGCAGTAATGCAAGGGAAGTCTATTAATACTAAATCTGTTAAAGATACTAATACTCAGAATGATGGAGTATTTATGGAGAATATAGAACATTTAAGAAATAGAAACGTTACCAAGCAGAAACAAGCAAAACAAAATGATAAAGAAACTAGTAGCACACAATGCCTAGATAATTCTTAGATAAAAGATTTTAACGTAGATTCTGAAGATATTACAACAGGAAAAAAACAGAAACCAAGGTTTGAGATTAAGAAGATATTTTTAAAAATTGGACATATATTTTCTAGCAAAGAAAACTTAGAGACAAAAATAATTTTATGTTTAAAGGTAGTGTTTGAAGAATTTAAAAAAATTGTCATGAGTATGCTATCAGGAGGTGAAATATTAGAAAAAGTACTTAACATTATTAATGGATAAAACAATGAATATAATTCAGTGGAACTCACAAAGCCTACAGCCAAAATTAGTAAGTTTGCAAGAATTTTTAAATCAGGAAAAGGTTCATATAGGTATTTTAAGTGAAACGTGGTTAAATTCAAGCTGTTCAGTCGAGCTAAAAGGGTATAATATTTATAGAAAAGATAGACATGATTCCTATGGTGGTGTAGCTATAATAATTCATAAATCTATTCTAGCCTACTCAAGTATAATAAATAGTATAATCCTGGTATAGAGGTAGTTAAAGTAAATCTAGTAAACTGTAATAAATTAAAATCTGTTATATCCCTTTACTGTCCGTCTTCAGTACGCACGTGTACATCAGATTGGGATCAAATATTTTCACAAGTTCCGAAAAACTCTTTAATAGCAGGTGATTTTAATAGTCATCATTCAAACTGGTCGATCAAATCTGATATAAGAGGTAATCAGTTATTAGACTCTTCATTAGAAAATGGGTTTATTTCACTTAACAATGGTGACGCTACAAGAATTAAATTATGTAATGGGATCTTGCAACAAACCTCTCCAGATATCACATTTGCATCGTCAGATATAGCTATTAAGTTTAATTGGAAGGTATTTAACGAAAATTTAGGGAGCGATCATCTTATTATAAAAATCGTTATGAATTATCATGATTCTTTACATACTATTAAAAAGCGTAACTTCAAAAAAGCTAATTGGTCGGCATACCGCCTTTCTCTCGAAAAAGTTTTAGGTAGTTGTAACACTGAACTAAATTTTAATGGAGAGAAAGAAATTCAATCTCATTATGATTATTTTATTGATCACATGAATTGTGCCGCTGATAAATACATTCCAATTATTAACATAAACCATTCACCAAAAGCTAAATTTAAGCCTAAAAATTATTGGAGCCCAGTCCTATCCAGGGCAGTTGCAGAGCGTAGATTAGCGCTTAGTAAATTTCGTAGAAACCCAACTCCCGATAACCTAACAAAACTAAATAAAAAAGTTGAGGAAGCTCAGTCATTGATTAAAGAAGCAAAAGCAATTAGTTGGCATAATTTTTGTAAGAGTTTAGATACTTCAACATCAGTTACAGATATGTGGCGAAAAATGCGATGGATTAGAGGTATAAAATCAAATAAACACCATGTTCCATTATATACAAAGACACAGCTCTTGTGTTCATTAACTCCTGACTCAGTATTAAATGCCCCTCCTACCTTAACATCAATTAATACCATCCTCGAGAAAGATTTTACGTTAAACGAATTAATTAAAAGTATTAAAAAAATCTGATACCGCACCTGGATATGACGGGATCTCTTATTCTATGATTTTTAACCTTGGGGATAACTGTAAGTTACTTTTGTTACGCATATTTAATAGTATTTTTCATCATGGATATGTACCACGACAATGGAGAGATATATTAGTTCTTCCTATTCCTAAACCTGGGAACAATGTAACGACAGAATACAACCTTAGACCGATTTCGCTTATGTCATGTATGTCTAAGGTTATGCATAATATGTTAAATAAACGTTTAGAATGGTTTATAGAAAAAAATAAAATTTTATCTTTTCAAACAACAGGATTTAGAAAATCTCATTCGTGCTTAGACTCCCTAGTTAGACTAGTAACGTATATACAAATAGGCTTTTCTCAAAATATTCCTACATTAGGCCTCTTTTTAGACATAGAAAATGCTTATAATAACGTTTCTATTTATACAATGATTAAAACTTTTGATAATTTGAACCTAGGTAAAAAAATTTGTAGTTACTTCTGGTCTTTTCTGAGCCAAAGACATCTTATGATAAGGAATGATATCGAAGAAAATTTCATAACACGATGGACAGATAAGGGATTGGCTCAGGGTGATCCCATTTCACCTCTATTGTTTAACTTGGTTACTTATGAGATTTGTCATAAAATTAAAAATGTTTATGTTAGTCAATATGCTGATGATTTTGTTTTTTATATAAGACATAAAGATCTAACACTTTGTCGGGATAATATGCAAGTTGCAGTTAATTCTATGGTATCCTTATGTGCACAATTGGGTTTGGAATTATCACCCAGTAAATCAAAGTATTGTATCTTTAGTAGAGGACATAGAAAACAACAAATACAATTAATAATAAACTCATCTGTAATAGAATTAGCGGATAGTGTGAAATACTTAGGTATGGTTTTAGACAGGTCGCTTTTATGGAAACATCATTTAAATGAAAATGTAAGAAAAGTTTCCAAATTTTTAAACGTATTAAGGGTATTATCAGGTCGTACTTGGGGTGTCCATCCTATACATTTAAGGAATATATATACCTCACTCATACGAAGTAGACTAGACTATGGATGCATATTATATGATAATAGTGCAAAGACACATGTAACGAAATTAGATAAAATACAGAATCAAGCTTTAAGGATAATTGGTGGTTTCATAAAGAGCTCACCAATAAATGTTATGGAGAGTGAAATATGTATACCGCCCCTGTATTTAAGAAGACGTTTTCTTGCTTATAAATATTGTTTAAAAGCACAGTCCTGGAAAAATAATCACACAATTTTGCTGGTAAAAGAATTAACAAATTTATGTAACAATGCCTACTGGGTTAGAAAAAAAAAAACCTCTATTAATAATTACTTATAATGAAATTCAGGAAAAAAACTTTCACTTACATTCAAGCCACACCCTTCAGATATTCTCTTTAGATATTTGGACTACATATATAAATATAAATAATATAATTAAATTAAATTTAAATTGCTGTGTTGGACCAAAAGAGGCACTTAACCTAAATACTCTTAAATATGATATAACAAAAGAGCTCGCGGAATCATATAGTGGATGGACACAAATTTACACAGATGGTTCCAAAACTATAAATGGTCAGAGCGCAGCATATTATGAAGCATTTACACATTGCGTTGGATTATATAAGGTACAAACTAAAGTATGTATAATGACTTTGGAACTATTTGCAATTTTGGAAGCTATTAAGCATAGTATTAGATCAATGCACCAAAATATTGTTATTTTAACAGATAGCAAGAGTGCTCTCCAGCATTTGGCTCGATGTGCTTCTGGGAACAGAGGACTTTCGATAGCCTATGCAATTTTTCAAGAGATTTTGAAAATTCAAGATACTGAGATAAAGTTAAAATTGCAATGGGTCCCGTCTCATATAGGTTTAGTAGGAAACGAGAAAGCTGACCGTTTAGCGAAGCTGGCTTTAGTAGAAGGTATAGAAATAAGCATTCCATTGTATTATTCAGAAGAAGTATTAGGTCAATGTAAGAGTATTTGTCGTGACATGTGGAAAGAATATTTTGATTTAGTATCTAAGGAGAAGGGAATTTGGTATCGAACCATTCAGTGTCAGCCTCCACCTATTCCCTGGTTTAAACAAATGAACATGGACCGTAATTCTGTCGTTACAATGTTAAGGTTAAGGTCTGGACACATTCCGTCAAGAAAGTTTGGATATCTCATGAAAACTACAGATTCTCCTTTATGTATCAAATGTAACAGGATTGATGATGTCCATCATTTCTTGATGGAATGTTCAATTAATTACAACAATAGGATAACACTTGTTACTAAGTTCAATATTAATATCTGGAATGTAGGTGCATACCACAGCATTCTGGCAGATCCAACATCAGAGCCTGCCAGAATGCTGTGCAATTCTTTTAAATTTAGTTAATAATGTATTAAAATATATTTTTTTCTAGTTGTATTTTAAAGTATTATATAAGTATCATAAGTATTAAGATTAATATTAAGATTAGTTACGATGGGACTGGCATGTCTTTTAAGACAAAAGTCCCTTAAAAAATAAAGAGAAAAAAAAAAAAAAAAAAAAAAAACTATTGTGTTAATCCTCAGAGTTAACTCGAAAACGGCTTGACACTTGATAAAACTTTATATACGAGAAGTGTATGTTGTCACAAAGCAATTGATAGGCTATAAAGTATTATAGAAATGTAAAAAAAAATATTGCTCAGCTTTAACTAGAAAACAGGTTGAGCGATTTTTATAAAAACATTTGTACAGAACAAGAAACAGAAGTATTGCCAGAGTTAAGAAGCTGATGAAGAAGAGTGCGATGTACTAGAAGATATATTTTGGTAAAGAAAGACAAAGGGATGCTTAGTTGGTTTCAACATCTAGAAAGGATATTTATTATACTGATCTTGTTTAAATGACAATGTGGTCATGGATGGATAACACATCAAAGCCCAGCAGAGGTATTGACTTTGAAATGTTGCTGTTGGAACACGCAACAAGTGCTTAGCGACATGCTTACAAACTTGAGGGTGGTAGCTAACAGATGGGCATTTTTACAAAAGACCCTACCACCATGCCATGTAAAACTGAAAAGTTCAAGCTCATTACAGAGTTCGATAAGTGGATTAGAATTTAGGTCCATTGACGTGGAATCCGACCAAACTATCAACTGAGCCATGATCACTGATGGATGAGAGAAGATCGACGAAACAAATTTATAAAGTGACAATGATGTGGCAAGTCCGTAAGAGGCTTCCTAGGTGAACGAATTACAATCAGAAACGCCCTAAAGAAAGCCTGGGTAAAAAAACACATGAGTGCTCATGAAAGTGAAAATAGCTGGACAAAAGACGTGACAGATGAAAAAATTGATACGTAATCGTGAATATTCAATAATTCTATCAGCATAATACAACATTTTGGATGATTATTTCTTATTGTCTCATCATAAAACAGCACAGCCCATAATAAGGCAAGCCGTTGGAAAGAAAATTGGAATTTGATCAAAAATAAACTTATATACGTTTTAAATTTATCCTGGAGAGAGAACGCAATATACTAAGTTGTGACGTCACAGTTTATGTATTCCATACAAATTCTATACAGTAATACCCCGCTTAGCGCAACCCCGTTACGCGCGGTTTCACTATAACGCGAATTTCAAATTTCGTGCTAAAATGCCTCGCATTGCGCGAAAGAGTGCATATAAACATAATGTTAAGACAATATATGTATTTTTCCGTAAAAAATAAGAGTATATATTGCATAAAGTGTTTTTAGAATGAAAGTGATTGATTAAAATGATTTGTATTTTTTTGTATTACATTTTGACTATGTTTAATCATAAACCTCGATATACGCGAATTTCACTTAACGCGATTTTTTTTCGGAACGTATCCCTCGCGTAAAATGGGGTATTACTGTAGTTGTGCATGCTATGACTGTTTGTAATTAGCTGTGTACATTTAGCTTAAAATTATACTTTTAATATTGCCCTAAATGGCCGTTGTACGGCTGTTGAGGCCCCTTAAAAATAAAAAATAAATAAAATAAAAATAGTAACATTTGTTTTGCGTGAAAGAGATGGAACATACCGAACATATCGATCTCTACCAAAACTTTAATTTCTTATACATATATCAGAATACTATTAGCCCAATTAAATATTTTGTCAATGTATTAATTCATTATATTTAGCTAACTTTCCCAGTGAACTTCATACCGACAGAACATTTGTTCTTACTAAGCTGAATTAAATTAAATTATTCTTCTAATTTCCGAGAAAACTTCTCGAGACCGAAAGACGAACAATAAAATAAATCATCTAAATCAGTCAATCCGTTATCGAGGTATCATCAAAAAAGCAATCCCATAAAGACTCCATGAAAAATGAATTTTCTACATATTTGTTTTAATTTTTTTCATTGTATTTAATCGTCTTTATGATATTCAACGTGAAGACCAAACCAACAAATCAAATATCATAAAAATCGGTCCAGTGGTTTTCGAGTTACGAGTTCAAGTAACGGGTTTGACTTTGTTTTATATATGTATATAGATTACATATATTACTCAGTACACAGTAAATCAATAAAACTTAATTCAAACATACTGTTGTGTATTGATTTAAAAATAAGTACGTCAGCATTAATTTTAATGATATATCTACCTGTCTACCAGGCTTGTGCGGTCGTACGAGCTGCATAAGCCGCATGCGCTTGGCTAGCAGCGCTAGGGAATCCCCCGCCCAAGCTGCAATCAAACGCCGCGCACGCACGCACACCACCACCGCAGTGCTACCACCATTCGCACGCTGCAACAACACTATTTTATTTAACACTAGCCGCTCTCCGCGATTTTACCCGCGTAGTTCCCGTTCCCGTGGGATATTCGGAATAAAAACTATCTATTATCACTCCCTGGATTTCAAACTATCTCCGTACCAAAATTTCATCCAAATCGGTCCAGTAGATTTTTTAGTTTATTCGTTAATACAAAAATACAAATCTTTCCTCTTTATAATATTAGTGTAGATATTTATTACGCAACGTAGCAAGATATTTCAAAGAAAAACAACAATGCTTTTTTATAGTATTTTGAATATCTCAAAATTCTGCAACCCTTCCAATAACATAACATAACATACGCTCACGCCTGTTATCCCTGAAGGTTTAGGCAGAGGTGAAATAGCTAACTACACCATCCACATTTCGCCGAGCTTAGTTCCGTCCCAGATGTGACAGGGGGCGAGCCTGTCGCCAGATTGGGCACAAATTCCAAACTCCCGGATGATACTGCGTAGAAAAACCCAATACCACCCGGGGATCGAACCCGAGACCTCAGAACGGCAGTCGCACCGTAATACAACTGCGCCACAGAGGCAGTTACCCTTCTAAGTATAGCTTTATTTGAATGACAACTGTCAACCGACAGTAACCTGTGAAATTACCGATCCAATAGATACAAATAATTAAAAATATGTATATAAGGATATAAATTTAGCATCCCTTGCTTAATTGGAGAGGATGTATGAACGGAGATGACAGGGCAAACCGGTAAGGGTCGTCCTAGGCGAACGTACCTCGCGATCAGATCGAGGACGTTCTGAAAATAGGTCAGGTCAAAATAGTTCTAAAAAAGTCTTTGCCTACCCTTATAGGAGAATATGTATAATTGTTATGTTACGTATGTATGTACGTATAGCGTCAGTATTTTACTGTAAAGCGGAATTTGAAAATAGGAACAGAGATCAAACGACAACATGGACAAAAGATTGTAAAACAGAAACAAGTTTGTTCGATTTATTATTGTATGTAGTCAAAACGATACAAGGACATCACTATTCGTGTATCAATAAAGTATCACGGCTTGTTTGCATTGGATATCGAAAAATTAATTCAGTTGGTCTCGATGACAGCTGTCATTCTAATCAAGCTATATTCTAAGGATCGTAATTAAAATCTTGATAAATAAATTTATACTTCATCTTTTCTTATGAAAACGATTATGCATAGTTTCAACGTACGTGCCAAATATCATTTATAAGTTATAAAAGGGATGAAAGTTTGTCTAAAAGTCATGTTTATCTTAAAAGTTTGAGAAACTAAGATCTGTACTTAACTTTTCTGAAACTAATTAATAAGTACGTATTTGAAAGTTTTCGGGATATTGAACTATTGAAGTGTCATTGTATTTGATTTACCTGAATGTTTAAAGTGTTAATAAAAGTTGTTACTTATGGGTGTAAGAATATAAATTTTGAATGAGTTAACATCTACCATTATATAACAAGCTCATACAGTTTAGTTTAATTTTAACGTTCTGAAAAAGAAATTACTAAGCAGATTTTGAAAAAACTATGCGGACACATAACACGATTTCTTTATCAGGATACAGAATATTTTTAATATATATTTTTTATTTATATTAAATATATAGTCTTCAAAGATAAATAAACAATTTTTTCACTATAGAATCCTGCGTTTTTTACTCGATAGTTTTTTAACCAATATTTGGACGACTCGCAAATTTTGAATAAAGTAATAATCAATAACATTAAATAAGACTGTAGTTTTTAGTCCATAGAAGATTTCAAAATCGTTCTATTATAAATATTAATCAATTTACAATGTATATTATTGTCGAAATTTGTACGATTTGTCCATAAATTATATAGATAATTATTAAAATGCAAAAAAGACGGCCTTTTTAAAATAGTATTAAATACTCTTGTAAATTCATATAAATAAAAAAAAAAAATTAAATTGAGTCAATATTTATGACACAAATACATATTCTTAGAAACAACATGCCACGAATTTCGAATAAGGTGATAGGCATTTATCAAACATGGCAGATTCAAGCAATACTGTTCGTGTCAGTGGAAAAGAAATTCATTAAGAAAAATTCGGTAGTTACATTTCATTACACTAAACTTATTTACAAAATAAAATCAAAATATCACCTCTTGATTACTCTTCATAACGAACTCGTTGTCAGTTCTAAGAAATGCCTCTCTCATTGCAAGTTGTAAGTCTGTAGTGAATCTGGAACTTTCGACCAAGTACTGGTGCAAATGCGCCGCGCAGTACGTCGCGGCCGCCGGGCCAGCGTGTCCGTCGTACACCGCGTAGAAACTCGTCGGCTCTCTACTCTGTAATAAACATCAAATATCAGTCATATAATAGGGTAAATGTATAATTTATTGACATTATTCTACTATACTAATAAATACAATTGAAGGTCTGTTTGTTGTATAAAAATAACAAAATTTACTAAATGCATATGAATGTGTATACGGTACCCTATAACAAAAACAACAATTTTTAACGTTTTTGTCTATTTATTCCGGCTAATCTTCGAAACGGCAGCTCCTATTTCGGCGGAACTTTTTTTGGCAGACAGCTGCAGTTACTCCGCGTAACTTATGCTGATTTTATTTTTCCAAAATAATAAGGCTACAGAGTAAAAAAATTTAAACTCATAAAAAATTAATACAATCTTTACGAGCAAGTGTTTGAATTTTTGAGAAGTATTTTCACTTTATCTTAGAACTAAAAAAATGTATGAAAAAAATTAGGGTTCCGTATAAAAAGAAACGCAGTGAAGAACATATGAAACGCGGAAGCAGACACACAACTTTTTTTAAATAAAATAATAACCAATGACAGCTTGCGTTAAAGAATTATTCAAACTACTTGACTATATCTATATAATTTTACTTTACTAGAGTAATAAAAAGACTTTTTAATGCCCTCGACTCTTCTTGCCGCATCATTTGAACAGATTAATACCGAAATATGAAACTACCAAGACAATCAGTTCACAAGACTTATCAGTTTTTATCGAAATCATATTACTCTCAGACAAATATACATCCGGTGATATTTGTTTGAAATGTTTTGTTAAAATAAAGAAACCATGGCTTATATAACTTCTACATCCTGTCACCTTTATTTCTATGCAAATAAATAATAATATATAGGTGTTAATTATTACTGTTAACACTCGTATACACATTTGCATAAACTTAAATACTATTCTTCATCATATGCACATATATTCAGATTAATTTATTGTCATTTTGAAAATAATATTGGAGGTGATATGATTAAATGTAAAATGCTATGTGCTTGCGGCTGCGCCTGCGTTTTATATGTTCTCCACTGCGTTTTAATAATTTTATACGGAACCCTAATTATTTTTCAAAAAATTTTTAGTACTAAGATAAAGTAAATATATTTCTAATAAATTCAACGACTTGTTCGAAAACTGTGCACTGGATCGGATTTTATTCATTTTTTTATGAGTTTCATTTTTTTACGCGTTGTCCTAATTATTTTCGAAAATTAAAAGCACCATAAGTTACCCGGAGTAACTTTAGCTATCTACCAAAAACAGCCTCGTCATAATCCAGCCAGACATTCCGGAGATTACACGGAACAAACAGATAGACTAACATTAAAAAAAATGCCTTTTGAGTATAGGTATCGTAAATACGAGTACATTCACACCTATGGAGTAATAAAAAAAAATGACATTACAGACACTCCATTTTTATTTATTAGCATAGAAAATAAAACAAAAACCAAAATAAGTAATATTAAATTTTGGAGGTTATTTCCAGTTCTATCAAAACTCCTATAAAACTAGGCAATAGCAACATTCCCCAAGCTGACTATGTAAAATACTTAGTAAGACTCTCGCCCGGGTGAGTCCCACACTGGCACGGAGACGTCCCTCCGTGCCCCCTTACCCATTGCATTGGGGGACTTCGGTCTCACTAATGGTAAGGGTAGTGCGTAAATGCATTTCCCCCCGACAAAAAAAAAGGTATGCGTTGTATGCAAAAGTGTATTCTATTACATAAGTAAAAAAAAGTATAAGTAAGTTAGAGATAATAATAACATAGAAAACGGCTTACTTCAATTCCAAATAAAGCTTCGAGATTTCCAATTTCAACGTGCCTATCCTCCATGGCCCGTCTGGAATTCTTCGTTGCGCATGATACAGTCTTGAGGTCTCTTTGTGCGGGCGGCGGGGGGCGGGGGGAGGGTGTCTAACTTCGAGTTGTCTAGGTAACGGAGGCACACATCGATGACCCGAGCCGTCACCGCTTGCATTAATCGGAGGGCTATGTACACTGGAAATAAAAGGACAAAAAAATCCTGTAAATACAAAAGTTTCGTGTTCCTACTCTCGTAAGTAACACATCTTCGAGTAATCCAACAACAACTCTTTTGCCTGAGGACAAAATGATATATTACACAAATGATCAATTGGAGCGTTTGTTTGTTATTGCAATAAAATGAATCACGTGAAAATAATGTATGAAAAAATAAATTGCTCAAGCAAGAATAGCTAAAAATGCTCTTTAGGAAATAGTATTCTCAACAATGTATGTAAGTTTTACTCGCCGTTGTTTATTTTGGATAATGATCTAAGTACGTTATATATTCATGAACACTTGCTAATTATTCATTTACATAAAGTTACTTAATACAATTCCTTTTACTTATTTGAAAATAATAAAAAAAGTAGTTGTTAAAGTATGTAATCGTACCATACATACATAAACAGATAATTTAATATTATACATGGGCTCTGATGCATCTTCACATCTATAATCTATACTAATATATCAAAATAAAGCGTAAACTGGTTCGAAACATATATGTATAATGCAAGACAACATAACCATTGCGCGATGTAAATTCGTTCAAAGAAAATTCATTTTTGTTGTCGTTAATATATAAAATTGAAGTTTTTTGCTAAATACAAATGCAAGTATTTACGATACGATGATACTATAGGAAAAATGCGATTTTTACAATTTGTGTCCGTCTGTTTGTTCCGACTAATCTCCGGAACGGCTGGACCGATTTGGACGGGACTTTTTTTGTTAGATAGCTGAAGTTACTCCGCGTAAATGAAGCTACTTTATTTTTTTCGAAAATAATAAGGGTTCCTCGTTATTTACACCCATAAAAATTGGAGTAAAATCCGATTCAGTGCAGTTTTACTGGCAGGTATTTGAATTTGTGAAAAATATCTTTGCTTTACTTTAGTAGCAAAAAAAATGGAAAATTATTAGGGATCTCGTATAAAAAAATTTAAAAAGCAGCGAAAAATATATAAAACGCGGGTGCAGCCACGGGCACTCAGCTAGTAGATCTATATAATGGTTTTAAACGTAATGTAACAATATGAACGTAAAGAAATCTCTAACCATCAGACCCTTAACCGAAATAAAAAAAGGAGACCTTTTTATCACATTACTTATTAAGTTGTTATTATTCGAAATTAACCGTGCGATACTGCATCCATTAATAATCCCACAGATAACTCTAATTCGTTTCTTTATAAGGTCACAAATGCATATAACGCAAGTGGAATTCTCTACAGACACGTAAGACATTTATTATCACATTATCAATAAAACAAAACACATATTGCGAATCAAACAATCAATCATATTATTCGACATGCCTTATCGTTTACACGGCAATTATATTTAAATTCTGCGTGTATTCACTTAGTAAAATCGGTCGACGACTTCTAAATTATTTGTTCATCGACACAGTTAAAACAAGTGAACCTGTAAATATTATAACTGAATCGGTCGCACGGTGATAATAAATGCAAATAATACGTACGTGGGAGCATTCATCACGAGTAACATAAACAAAATAGGCGTTTACGTCTGGAAACATTTACAAAAAAAAAAAAAAAAAACAAGTATTCCTCAGAACATATTTAACCTGTGTTAAGTAACCTTGTGATTATTGTGGCATGTAATATTCTATAGTTAATTAATCTATACTAATAAATAAAATTAGAGTGTCTGTTTGTATTGTCAAAATTATTTGTTTTTACTAAATAGGTATGAATGTATATACGATACCTATACTAAAAATAGATTTTTTAAAGTTTTTGTCTGACTGTCTGTGTTTCAAGTAATCTCCGGAACAGCTGGACGGATTTTGACGCTACTTTTTTGGTAGATGGCTGGCTACTCCGGGTAACTTTTTATTTTCGAAAATAATTAGGGTTCCGCGTAAAAAAAACCTTACAAAAATTGAATAAATTCCGATGTAATCCAGTTTTACGGGCAAGTGCTTGAATTTATGAGAAATATATTTAGTATTATATATCTTAGTAATACAAAATTATAGGAAAATAATTAGGGTTCTGTATAAAAAAAATTAAAACGCAGTAAAGAACATATAAAACGTTGGCGCAGCCGCGGGCACACAGCTAGTCTATAATAGTATAGAAGCAGAGGGTCATTTGTCGCAGGCTGACTGCAAAATAATTTCCTTTAATTTTTTTATTTCATAACATTACACTATTATCAGAGTACCATAAATTAATAACTCATTATTATACTTAGAAGATATTAAAATGCATCGAGATAATCATTTGAATGTATTTAAGTAATAGACGAGTGGAATTTCATTATAGTCGATACAGATGATGTAACTACACAAGCCGGCTTAGATTGTATGATATCATATCTGTGCAGTCCATTTCATTGTAAACAATGGACATAGTAGCATTCAATAGCACTTACTGCAAAATACAAATAACGTTAAAATATACTACGAAATGATGAAACAAATACTTATTCATTTATTTAATAAAGAAAACAATTTGTCCCAATCTACAAAACTCAATCTCGAACAAAAAATGGTAAAACATAATTTATTTTCAAAAGATTTCCAATATGTAAAAGTAAAGGAATAACTATTTATGAACGAAAAAAAAAATGTCTTTCAAACGAGAAAAAACAGGAGCATGTTGATTAGGGAAATTGACACTTGTGCACTGCGGACAGGGTCCCCTAAGAAACAATAATATTGCGTGGCACGTGCGTCAGCCGACCAATTGCCAGTGTCAATCAATACAATCAAATCTTTATTAGAGGTCGCTAACCAGAATATTGTATTGTACTGTATCTGATATCTAGTGATATGTAATCTTTACGAAAAGTCGACAACAATGACGCATAATAAACACTGTGTAGGATTTCTTAGGCATATATTCCACTAGAGAATGAACAGACTGCAACATTAATACACAATAGTGCCATGTTTCGTACCGGTCCAATAGCATAATTAATACATGACACTAATTTTAATTGTGAGTAACAAAGTCTTACAAAAAACAACTATAGTGTATTATATTTTTAAGTAATAAGTAATTTTATATGGTAAAACTTATTTTAAGTAATTATGTGCCTAAAATGTGCACTGATGAAATATTATGAAATAAATAGTTGATCGATATTGTTTTTTTATTATATATTAAGGATCTTATTCTTTTCTTAATATAATATCAAAATTAATAGTATACATTCTCAAAAAACTGAAATCCTTAAAAAAACTACCTCTATGACATAGCAGGTAACAGTTGTGAAAATGAAAATGAACAAACGAACAGCTATTTTTAAGTGCGTGTATCCTGTTATTTGTTATTAAAAAAATAGTATAAAAATTAGATAACGAATAAATACCTGAATCATCGGATCTGTATCCGAATTCGTTGGGTTGTTTTTCGCTGCTATTCGTACTTCATCGAGAACTATCCGCCGCAGCGGTGTCATCAACGTTTGGGGGCATTGTCTGAAAATGAAAAGTAGAACAAATTTAAAAAAAAGAAGCTACTTAATGACGAAACCTAATTAATGATGAAACAACCAATATTACTACTGAGTATTCAATTAACAAGAATACTGCAATAAATGTAATATATGCATACCTACACTCTTTTTAGTTGGACTTGATAACTTTCCAAAAAGTTTATTACCAAGTTACCAACTGCGACATTCAGAAGTCTCTTATAAGATTGACGTCTTCATAAACCGGAACATACTTCTTATTGTTTTATTAACACTTAAATGTCAGAAAAGCCTGCCACCGCGTAAAAATATATCGCAAAAAGTTACATAATATACAAGTAATTAAATTTGAAACTCCACCACAGTTTTTATTGCAAAAAGCCTCTGAATAATTTGACCCGTTAAATTGCCTATATTTAAATAGCCCCAAACATAACAACAGTTCAGTACCATTTTCTCCTCCGTTTCTCGATAGATTTTCTATTACCTTACCCACCATACCATTACCATTATTACCATATCCTTTTGACAGGCTTTGGGAAAATTTCGCCTCAAAATTTTCAATTATGACTATGATCGAATTTTGCCCACTAGGCGTGCTCTAGTAAACAGTTTCCAGTGAATTCAGGATTACATTAACACACATTTAACTTATAAACAAAAGAAATATTTTAATGTGTATTTCATTACAATAACGAAAGGATCAAAAAAGAAAAAACTCTCTGAATAATCTAATAAAATAAAATAATTTAATAAAAGTTCTATCAATAAAGAATTCACAAATCTATACCTAACACTCAAGAGATATCCGATGAGTCTATAATTATTTATTAAATTGCTAAATACATTAGTTAATATTAGTAAATACAAAAAAAAACTATAGATAACAGTCTAATTTTCTACAGTTTAGCAATGACGCCACGAGATACAATGTATGTCAAACACTGTAATATCATTCCACTAAAAAATGTTCTTCCACGAAAAAGGCGGTCATGGAATGTTATTTTTTTAATGATCAAATTAAGCTTGCGCAATATGTACTTAATTAAGAAAATAAATTATACGCACGTAAACCCTGATAGTAATATTTTGTCAAATTTTTTTATTAGTCAAAAGAGAAATCTCTTCTTATTCGTCTACGCATTTTATGCATAGTGGTTCTTTATAATTAAATATTTTATCTTGTTGAATCTATCTAGAGAAGTGATCGTCACACTTTTCTGATCACGGGCCACATAGGTCAATATGGGATATCATTGCGGGTCGCACTTTTATGGATACCATGGTAGTTGATACTATTTTTTATTAACACATTTTTATGAGATATCAAATGCGAATTCCCCATACATTTTGTATAGCAATAACAACCCATGAAGTATTTTTTAACAACCTAATTCATTAATTACATGTAAGTTCGATTTTGAACCAAAAATGTTTGTGACATCGCGGGCCGCATAAATACCGTCCAAGGGCCGCATGAGTTATTATTATTTATTATTTAGTTAACCTGTTAAGTGTAGCAATTAACATTTCTTAATACACAATATTGTACCATTTATAATTTAACTAGTATGAAAATGAATCGTGTAAAATATTCCACTAACCAACATTGTGATATTCCGGAAGTCCATATATCAGAACACAATGCAGATTCTAATCACTCGAATTATTAAACCGATCTCTTGGTACTTTCCGCCTTTAAATACACCATTAGAATCCCATCCGTTCAGTGTTTATTTTATTACGTTGATTGTTTTTATCAGTTACATCTAAGTATAAATAGACAAAGCAGTTCAAGACATTTCCTTTGTTTATCCCACGTTTTTTTTTTTCCTTTTTTTAATGGTTAGTGATATCAATTAATATTTTGTCACATTGTTGTTTTCTCTAACTTTCAAGAATTTATCGTTGAATTACGACACCAAGCCAACATTGATTTACGTAAAAGTAAAACAGACTTTTACTTATTTGTATTACTAACTAGTGGTACCAACCTGCTTCTATAGCCGTAAATAATACTTTAAATATTTTTATTTCTATAACCAAATATATACACCTCCATAATAAATTTCATTTAAATTGATAGATCACTTGATAGTTATTGAAATCAAATAAAAATGCGCTTATGAACGTCAATAAACTAACCCCGATTCGGAAAACAGCCCGGTCTAGAAGAGCCGGCAAGAACCGCGATCTGTATTTTTTATAAAAATCTTTTTATATATGAATTTTACAGTTCATATTTCCAAACGATTTTAGCAGAAGCACAGAAAGGGGTGTCATTTCTAGACATCACTATCGTACACGTCATGATCCACCTTATAATAATAACCTATATACTTGTAATGAATAAACTTCCAAACTGCCACATTTAAATTGCATAGTAACAATGTAAATACAATCATTTTTATACACATATGTGACGATTGGGGCCAAAATATCACATCGATACACTTAGGCCGAAAACAGATACTCAAGATCTTGCCCAATGGTCGGTATTTCTATTCCACATGTCTGGTTTATACTGTTAATATTTAGTGTACACTGGACTAACCAGTACTCACTGGCGTAGCTTCTAAAGGGTTAAGGGATGCTGTGCACCAGAGCTCTCAAGGTAAGGAGCCCTCGGACATGGACCTCCAAGCTAGCTAAACTTGCGATGATTTACTTCACTTTTAAGACAAAAATATAGGTTCCAACACAACTATAATTATGTCAATTCATTTTAAACATAAATTGAACATAAGATTCGATTCTCCTAGACAAAAATATTTTTTGTGCTCTGGATTTGGTTACCTAGCAACGCCACTGCCAGTAGTATTGATTTAGTAAAACTAAATAAAAAAAAACATACTCATGTTAAATAAAAACCAAAGCAGTTTTAAATAAAGTGACAAGTTCAATGAACCACATAGAGGGAATTTATTATATACCATTTTGGGAACAAAGTCCTTTCAATCCACGTTTTTTTTGGTCGAGTTTATAAAATCCCCAACTAAATAAGAAAGCGTTCGAATTCCTTAAATACGTGACCTACTTAATTAGTAGTGTCCGACCGAACGTTCGGCTCCGGTTTCGGCCACCGTCGGCCAAATACTTAGCTTCAGCCAAAATACGCCGAAGTTTTAGCCGAAGCTGAAGGTCTCTAGTAAATTAAACGACCTTAATTAAACGATCTGCAACAATTTGAATCCGCTAGAGAGCTTTGACAAACACAACGCGTGCGAGGGACGGGTTATATTGCGGCAACGACCGATGGCCACTGTACTTTACTGCAAACCCTGTTACTGGGTGGATCGGGGTACACGGAAGAGTGTATTCGACGCTCCAATCCCGGTAGGGTCCGGCCTCTCAGAGCGAGGCCCCACCGCGGTCAGAGCTCGAGTTATGAGACGGACTCGAGATGAGCGTGCGCAGAGTACACCACCGCGTACCGTCTTGAGCCTGTGTGTAATGCACCGAACTCGCCCATAGCCCGGTGCGTGCAGACCACTCTACGGAGGGTGCAGGTGGTTTCCGACCCTAGGCCTACCAGTCCATCGACCGCGAGAGGGAAGCAGGGTGGTTAGCTCCCTCTCTCACTACTGCCTCATTTCCGAGCAGAACTGCCTCGCAGAATAAAGACAAAGTTGCCCAGGCCCTCAAGCTCGACCTTCGCTCTTACGAGCGACGGAAGCGAGACCTCGGGACTGACCACAGCGTCTAAGTTAATGTTGGATGTCCTACGCCAGGCAGACTATGATCATATGGTCTACGTCATCGCGTGTACGTACACGTCAAGGCAATGGTAGCACTTAGGGGTAATCTCTCTGCCTATCCCACACAGGTAAATACCGAAGCACCCGTGCCCCGAGAGTACCTGTGTCAGTCCAAAGTTCAGGGTACAACCTCTTCTTATGTTGCAGAAGGAGGCGGACGAGAGGGTGCGGGAAGAGGACCCGCAGGCGGATCCTCGGCGGAGGAGAAGGCCGAGGGGGCGATGGGTTGTTGTGGTGTTTGGCGGTTGTGGTGTTTCTTCCTCTTTTTCCTTTTGTCTTCTTCTTGGGTATCCCTCTCCTTGCTACATATGTCTTGTCGGTTTGACAAGACGAGTAGAGGAGAGGGACCCATTCTTCTTCTTTTCTTCTTATTGGGTTTCCCTCTCCTTGCTATATCTTGTCGGTTTGGCAAGATGAGTAGAGGAGAGGGACCCATTCATTCTTCTTCTTCAGCAGTGGCGGGCTTCTTCCCCTTTTTCTTTGTCCGTCACTGCTCTGTCCCATTTTTCGTGTTTTATTGGGGGGCAGGAAGTACATCCTGCCCCCTGGAAGGCTGACCTTCTAGGTCATACCTCTTTCGAGAGGTGGGCGAAGAGGTGGGTGGGGAAGTATTCCTCCCCCATCCCCATTGGGCCATTGCACGGACGAGGCCCGGTGGGTTCGCCGCAGGGGTCGACGCGGTGCTTGCGAAAGCCACCCCGTGTCACCCCCATCCCAAATGCGGCGGACGGCCCCGGGGGGTTTTAGTGGGTATTTCCGGGCGCTTCACGCCCGGGTGAGTTCCACACTGGCACGGAGTTCGTCCCTCCGTGCCCCCTTACCTATTGCATTGGGGGACTCCGGTCTCACTAATGCAATAGGTAAGAGTAGTGCGTAAAAGCATTTCCCCCCGTCAAAAAAAAAAAGGTACAGCCTCTTCGCCCAGTCCAATCCAGTAGTAGAGCCTGGATGGCCTTTACAGTGGCTGCACCGAAACTGGAATGATCCAGGTGCAGTTACCACTCTGTCATGATTAGTGATCGGAGCTCAAGCGTCTCAATTTTTCTTTTTAGTACCTCGACCCACCACTGGTACAGGGTGGCGAGAGAGCTCTCGTCTCCAAGTCCCAGGGTGGGGAGGTAGCCAACACTCCCGCGACCTCAAAAGATACCGTGCGGTATCCCCTTGTTGACCTGACGTCTATCACTCTCTACAGCTTCTGCAGGCCTGCGATGTTGCGGGCTGTTAGGTCATCAGCCCACACGGGAGCCCCGTTAAGGGCCATCGATTGGTCGGTTTAGCGAACTTCACATAATTTTATTAATGGTTAACTTAAATTACTTTAACTTGTCAGTAAAATAGCCAGTACCTGATTTATAGTTATTAACCCCTTGAGCACCTTCCTGGCGTTTACGCAGCTTTCCATTGTTTTCCTATTGTCTTTCTATTGTTTCATTTTTACGGGTACTAGACACATTAATTGACCTAAGTTCATTAAATTGTGATTAAAGATTATATTTGTTACTCTAGTTTGACAGAAATCGAAAAAAGTGAGACTGAGACAGAACTGAGACTGATATTTTTCACTTGTTAAAATACTTTTAAGTTAATATATTATTTCAGTGTTATTATTTTTAACCAGTTTGAGGTAATTTTAATCATTTTGTTAAGCTAATATAGCCAGCATAACTTTTTCAAATCCAATCATGGACCATATTTATTAGAGTTATTAAACCCTCGGCTTCAGCTCCGGCGTCAGCCAAAAATCGACCATCGATCGGACACTAATAATTATTGTCTTAAGATTTCGGCGTCGTAATATATACGTATAGGTAATTAAATTCATTAAAATAATACAGATAACTACTTTTAATAATTAAATTATAATACTAGCAGTGTGCCCGCGGTTCTGCTCGCGTTTTATATATTCTTCACTGTGTAATATAGATTTTAAATAACCATAATTATTAGAGGAACCTAAAATAATTATTTTCCTAAAACAAAATTGGTACCAAAAGAAAGCAAAAATATTTCTCATAAATTCAAGCACTTGCCAATCAAATTGACAATTGAATCATTTTTTTGTATTTTTTTATGCGGTAAACTAATGATTTTCCTGACATTATTTTTTGGTACAAAATAGCAAAGATACTTCTCACAAATTCAAACACCTGTCAGTGAAACTGCGTTCAATCGGATTTTATTCGAAATTTCACGAGTTTTCATTTTTTTACGCATGACCCTAATTATACCCCCTACCTACCTAATAATAGCCTATAAGTTACCCGAGTAACTTCAGCTATCTACCAAAAAAAAGTCCCGTCAAAATCGGTCAAACAGAAGGACAAAATTTTTAAAAATTGTATTTTTATTGTTTTTATTGTATCATATATATTTAGTAAAAAATTGTTATTTTGACATTATAAACAGAGACTTCAATTGTATTTATTAATAGATATAATAGAATTACTTGCTAGAATAAGAACAGTCGTATTTGATGTTTTTCATTTGTCGTTGAAAAATTGAACCTACACCTTACAATAAATATTACTCATTACACATAATTATTTATTATTTAGTCCATCGTTTCTTGTAAAGGACAACTGTTATTCTTTCAGCTTTTTTCAAATAGTATTGTGAATTTTGTATAATCGTTATACCACGGACCCTTGCGTTACTATCAACTCGACTAATTAGTATGTAAGAAGACTTTTCATTTCGCTATTTGCTTTCATTATTCTCTGAAGTGGTTCTTTTCGTGAGTTAAATATCCATTATCGTTCTTATAATATTTTTTTTTTTTTTCATTGTTTTAAACTACTCAATTAATTATATCATAATGTCGTCGGGCATTTTAAGAATTGTAGCTTTATCAAAATCTGCAAGTAACATAAGACTAACGAATCAATGTATTGGAAGAACAAATATACGTCGCGGGCATTCACTCGTAGATGTTCCTAGTTCGACCAAAAACGTATGTTAACTTCCTCCTGTTTCGGTGGCTCGAGTTTTTAAAACAAAACGGGGTCGTGTACGTCTGTCTGTCAGTAAAATACGTAAAGGGGTCAATGCCCTATGCTCTGAAAAAGAAAGCAAACATTTACGAGTGATATTGAGATAGTAGTTTGGACATCATTTTATCAACGCAAAAGATCTGTGTAATGTTTCCGATATGATTCACAGTTCTGTATAGTGGAACGTCATTAATCAGAGGCTATATATATATATATATATATATATATATATATATATATATAAACTGTATAATAAGCTACAGAGTCTATAGTATATAAATACGGTACAGTAACAATATCGACTGTGTACACAGGTACTTGCGTTAATTAACTGAACATTCGGTGAGAGCACAATGGCAACAGTGCAATGACACTGTTGGCCAACACTATCAGGCGCATCCGCATCTTCCCACGCGGCCTCTCACACCAATTTATACATCGAGCAAACCCAACCTACGACATCATCCCACTGCCCCTATCTAAAATCACCTCACTTTCTTTTATCAAAATAATTAATCCCACTTATAGGATTGCGAATGGAAATCTTGCAATAAACCCCAACAATTTAATGGAACGAAGCAGCGAATGCAATCACAGATGAATCTATTTGATGACCTCAGACGCCGTAGACTGCCAAGTTTCGTATATCTATTTTAAGATTGTTTGCTACGAAATATATTGAAACAATCCGTATTCATACTTATTTATATGTCGTGCACTATAATCATGCGTGTCTAATTTAAGATTTTTTTTTATAACGAGTAAGTTTCCTGTTTCGTATAAAAGAATTTCCCAGATTAAGCAAGACTATATACATAATATGGACAAACATATGCAAACAGATCTGTCACGACTCCGCTATCCCTGCATTGTAACATTATCCACTACTGAATGATATGTTACATATTTCACACGAGTGTGCATTATAATACATATGATTCAATACATCTATATATATATAGTTATACTTATTTGTCAAATCGTTAAACGTATTCCAGGCGCCTTTAATGACTTTACAATAGATACTAAATCACAAAAGCAATTACGATATTATACGAATCAACAGTACCTAATACATACACAAAAATTAGTGAACATTAAAACGTAAACTATTATGTTGACAAGAAATTGAATCTCGTAGGTAGACAGACGTACAATCTTTTCTTGTTAATATATGTTGTGAAGTGAGAGCCGCCATGTATGGTACAATTATGACCACGCCGCTCTAATTAGACAATACAACATCAAGCTCGTTTGTGATTTGCTTAACGAATAGGAAATATTATAGATATTTCTGTAAACAAAATATTCTAAATAACTGAATATAACATAACAAAGGAAGATAAAATAATAACGTAAAGTTTACTTTTTTGGTAGAAACTATGAGTACCACTTTCCATAACAGCATACAATGCTTATCCAGAGTGCAGTTACATACAAATATTAACAGATCACAATAGTTTCTTTGATGTTATCTACATTACAGAATTAGCAATTTCATATTCTGGATACTGTTGTTTTCCCTGTAGAATACGTGTCTACTCAAACTAAACTGCTTAATCAGTGTTCTCACCCAGACTTGATAAAGAATATTATAATATCTAAATTCGCGGCTGACTTCTGTTATTACATCAAGACCTCCCAGCCTGCGCACGTTAAACGCTATGATAAACTTTACTTTTAATTAATACTATATTCAGCTACCCTGAAATAGAATAATCATCATTTATTGCAAAAACTGTATCGTTTTTTTTATTAACAGCACTAAAGATCATCAATAGCAACTAAACAAAAAAAGAAGAACGCTTAACCTACTAAGGAAAAATGACACTGAACTGTTTTATTTTTGCGTATTTACAAATAATCATAAAATCATAGAAAACAAAAAGGATACTCTAATAATCGATACTTTATTAGTTTTAAAGATCGATCTGTTGAACCTTGATGTTTTGTGAATTGATTCTTCAAGCTAAACCTAAATCGATTCAAAAATCGATGTTTTTCGGAAAGGATTCCATCCCTACTTAGGCAACTGATAACCTCAGCTGCCCGTCGTATCATATATGCAGTCCGGCCCGTACGTGTGTTAACAGCATTAAGAGACAAATGTTATATTAACGCGATGTAGGTAAAATACTACGTAATACATAGAGATACCTATTACCTACATAACGTTCACAAGACTACGTAATATAAATGTTACGCTTGTTACAATGTTTACGGCATCGAAATAAATGGAGCGACTAGCAAATAACATGTTAAAATAAAAAGAAAGACATCACAGGCGTCGTTTTAAAAATATATAGAGATAATAACCATCGCCACGCTCCGTTCAACGAGTAAGAAGGAAAGACCGATCGATAATACACGAAGTATGAGATAAAAGTCGAGTTTATTTGGGACCTACCTACATATTTACTTTGTCGCATCGCTCTTTTCCACGAAAAATGAAACGTTTGAAGCATTAAAGCGAAATACAAACGTAGCCGCAAATTACTCATAGAAGAATAACGTAAAAATATCTCCACTTCGTAATGATGACGTACTGCGATGTGCTTTAATAATATCTTAACCCTCAATACCTATTTGGCCTTGATTAATCTATACTAATATTAAACTTGAAAATACATTATGAACTACAAAGCTTCTATATAGATAAAATCTATCATTTTCAGGTTAGCAGCTGTTGTGCGCGCATCACGCAAAATGACTGGATTGATTTTGATAATTTTTTTTAGTTCTCCACTTTAATTTAATATAAAGTAATATATTATATTTAATATATAATAATATATCAACAAGCGCAGGTAATAAAATACGATGTTATTTATTTAGAAATAAAGTCTGTCTATTTCATATCTAGAGCATAATAAAAATACTCAAACTGTTATGACCATGTTTTCACTTCCCTTATAGGCTTTGAATATAAAGAGTACCTATGTACTTACTTCTTAAAAATATTTGTAAAATGAAATCTTTTTTTTAGACAATGTTTTTTACGTGTTCTGTCCTAATATCCTTCTACAATGAACCTGAATTGTGGATATGAAGGATAACAACAGAGCATTGTATGGTGATCCATGATTTTTTAAAATTATCCAACCATGTCACAAACAATGATACAAAAGGATTCGTTTTTTAAAATCTATTTTAACATTTGTATAATATCATATAAGAAATAATTAAGACTGAAATAATTAAAACAAAAGTTTGAGCTGCACGTTAAGTAAAATGCTTTGTGATTTTTTTTAAATGTACTTCTGTGACACACAACTATTTCCAAACCACAAATTTGTGTGTATGTATTATTAGATAACCTTCAACCATCAACGCATTTGAGGTTTATTTGTGATCCTGCTTGATTTGATGACTAATTTAGTGTTATATAATAGCATAACCATAGATTTGACGCAAAGAGGCGTAATTATTACTCAGCTGATGCTAGGAGGTGTTTGATTTTATCAACAAACATTTCCAATACCATCAATAGTTAACTTACATATTTAAATTCAACAACTGAACAAATGTTTCATATATGCAACAAAAGCTGATCTGGGCCCTTAGTTGGAATGTAGTTAAGTGTTTGAGTTCAACATCCTATTCATAGTTCATTGGTACCAAAATACTAGGGTTAAGTAATTTGTATATTTATGTAATAGTTTTCTGTGCTTATACTTAATAATAATATTATTTGAGTAAAAACATATTAGATACCTTCAAATATCATTAATTAATTTAATTTAGATTAAAATTAGTAAAGGAATAAAAACTCAAAACTCTAATACTTTAACATTTATACTTCTCTTAGAGACATTTGGTAGTTTGAAATAACTCGTTTGTGAGTATCTGTGCTTGTGCAACCTGTATAGGTGACCTTGACCCTGGGGATTAGCTCCACAGAGCACTGACTTTACTATCTGATCTATGCAAAACTATATAATTCCTGGTTATTTGTTAGAGTACAATCTTCATAAGAATGTATTTCTGTTATATTTATCTAAATATAAGTATGCAAAGATAAAAAAGTTCAAAGCATCTTTCTCATATTAAATTAACTGGCTTTCTTTATTAAAAAATAAAATTGAGTTGTTTTAATTTAATATTTAAGAGAGCGCTTGAAGGTCATCTTGAGGAATAAGACTTTGTAAATAACTTGTGTAGAGTAAAACCTCAATAAAAAAATGATAGGAAAAAAACCACATTAACAAATAACTGGGTAGGGTTCTGGAAAAGCTGAGCCTGAAACCAGAAGAAGAAAATGTCATTATAACATTACAGCAGAAGTTGAGGTTGCGGAAGAATATGGTCACATCTGCTGTGGGCCTCTTTTGAGCGTTGGTGCTCATTGGGGGTCAAGGACAAATGCAAAATAAATATCTCTGGCACCCGGATATTAAGGCTGAGAAGGTAAATTTGGATTTTTAGAGGATACACTGTACAGTCGCTCAAAACTGTCCTATGTGCCCTGTGGTGGAGGGTTAACCATGATCGGTTTTTTCCAATGAAAAACACAATACTTGAATCGTGTGCTTTAAATACATGTCACTTAAGTTTTTAGTGATCAAGAGTATCTAGATCAATAGACAGAATTACTTAGAGAGACAGAACACAACAATACAAGCCTTATACATGATCCTAATACAGTTACAATTTTCAATGGTTCTGACATTCCTTATGGTATCTCTAGATAATATAAATGTGATAAAATATTAAGAGTTAAAGTTTTTATTAACCTCCATATGACATGCTAAATAAACTCAGAAAAATAATAACATTAAGTAATCAAAATCAAATTATATTTTTTTAGGACTTGTAAAGATTGAATTAAACATACTAGGTACTTTAAATAATGACTTATAAAAGCATTTTGTTTTAATACTGCAATGACTGTATTGACAAAATATTTAGCATGTATAGTAATACTGATAATTATTTTATAATTGTAAGTGAGAACAACAATATGCAAGAGAACAGGAAATAATATACATTTTTGTTATAATTTTTTTTTTTCAATATATCTATATTTTCATTAGTTCAAACTTAATCACATACTGTTAATATATAAATGTTTGTATTAATTATTAAAAACTAACTACTAATGCTTACAACTACTATTAGATATAGAAAAAGAGAAAGTGATATCCTTGCAATATCATGACTTTTTTTTGTTTAATCTGTTCCAAGCGAGCGAGCATTTTAGTTATTATATGAAAACATGTAATTGGTGCATAGTATTAAGTTAGATTTAACTTCTGCTATATATCACTGTTTGTTTTCTGCATAAATAAAATAAACATATTTATGAAAAAAGTATACAGAAACTTCAGGATATTTTATGTGCAAATGTTAAAATATGAAATAAAAGATTCTATCTTACACTACCTAATGTTTATAATGTTGTTTTACTAACACAAATGTAGAAAAAAAAGGTTGATCTATTACAATAAATGATAAAAATTATTTACATATAGTATATAAACATTTTCACACCGCTCATGGAAAATACACAAAAATAATTAAATTTAAATGGACTTAATTAAGACACCTGCATGTTATGTGTATCTATAAAAAAATCTTCTATTTTCCAAATACTCAGAGAAAACTTGTAACATTAGTTTACAAAGAACTTGTCTTATCAGTTTCATGTAAGTTTATCAAAAACCCGCCCTGGGCTAAAAATAATTTTTAAAATTATACAGACAAAATAAAGAATAAAAAACTCACTTTTCAGTTAAATATTGCGTTGTCCAATAAAGTACTTCACCCGGTAACTCGGCTTCGGTGATCGTATATCCTGCTATGTTCACTGGGAGTTGATCTTCAGGGTTCACTGTAGCCGCAAAGTTCTCAAAAAATACTCGATATGAGGTCAGATAGTCCTCTTTATCACCCATCGTATTAGAATCTATTGTTTTGAACAATTAATAAAGAAATTCTTCTAAATAATCGATGAGTAAGCCCTTATTATACACAATTAAAATGAACTTAACACTTAATAACCTTAAGAATTAAAGCACTATCTTTCTTATAGGGTAAATAAAATCACATAACTTAAATATCAAACGCAATTTTTTTTAATATTCAATTTTGTAAAAATCAAAATATAAAAAATCCTTATCGACTATTCATATTTGTTGCGAACCAAACCCACAGACCACAGAGTACTTAGTACATAGATAATACACTAATACTAAAGACTTAGTAGAACCAGGAACTACAGATCTTTTTGTTTTTGGTTCCATTTATTCATTTTTAAGGAAATGGCAAAAGTACTAGTAGATCATGAGGCCAAGTCAGACGTTAGTAACACTGTCAATAAATGAATGGCAAAACAAAATGGTGGCTTTCTGTTAGGACCACTACGGGAATGATTGGGACATTTCTGAATTCTCGCTCCGTGTCATTATTTTCCCTTCACTACACTTATGCATCATAACTACACTTATCACGTAAAATACCACTAACAATTCATAATATATAGTCAAATACTGCAAAATAATTAATTAAAAACAACGACGACAACATGACAGACCAAAATCGCGCCAAGCACGCACCCCCTGAACCACACACCAAACCTGCAAGCACAGACTACTAAGAGGATACTACATACAGTCCGTTCAATTTAAAAGTCCCTCCGTTCAGGAGTTGGTAGTTCTGACTAGTCGGGCTACATATTTTCCCATTTTGTGCCTCCCAAAAATTAAAGTAGATTGAATTTTGGAGTTGGACAAATTGTAACAAAAGATTAATAAATATGAGATAAATTATGAGTGACTAAATTACTCATTTAATAAAGTGAAATATAGTTTGAAATTCGAGTATTAAAACGCAACATAAATATCAATACTATTGACGGATATTTCACACACCACTATACGGAAAGCTCTCAGAGCTTATTTTACATAAGAAACAATATTAAATAAATATCTGCAAATCATCATACCTAATAAAAAGCAAACACGAACATTATCGTTAATATTACGTTAGTGTTCGTCAAAGAAAATGTTATTTTGCATGAATTATTCGAGAAAATTTTACCTTGACAATTCAATAGGGTAAATTTCATTCGAACACATTAGGTGAACTGCCATAATAAAGCAACACACATAAAAAACATCTATTCAAAATATACTTTATTTTTACGATAAAAAAATCTTTAAAGTCAGAATTTTCTAAAGGACCGTCACTTTCAAGTTCAAGCATGTTACCTTCGTTTTTTATGTATTTGTGTCTCCAAAGTACAATTTCATGTCTCTATATTAATAACTTCCATTTTAAACTCCATTTTTTCTATTTGAATTCGATGAATTTGTCTCGAGAGTTTGTTTCTCGAAGTCATCCAATTTTACAGTTTTTGTCTTGGTGCGTATTTTTCTGAGGATTCTAATTTTATTGTGAAGTAACTGCTTCAACGACCTGCATGATTCTGATAACGACTTTTTCGTATATATCTGCCCACACAAAATAAATAAAATAATCATTGGCAGGTAACAATAACTACATAACGTAATGATTGCACAAATAGCGAGGAGTAAGATTTTTAATTTGAAATATGGTAAGTATTATCCGGTGTAATGCAATCATCTCTAAAGTTTCTTTTCTCCTTCCGGCCCTACTGCTTTCTTCTTACTAATTTCTGGATAGATAGTAATTATCGTATTAATAGCCCTAATACAAAATATATACTAAGATAATAAAATATATGTGTCAAATTATAGTTTAAATATAAAGGTATGGCAACTCGATTTTACTAACCTGTCATGCCCCCGGTGCGGATAAGATTACCGGTGCAATGCTGCGTCACCTGCCGCTGAGATCACTCGCGGCGATGACGCGGTTATTCAACGGTATTATCCGCTCGGGGCACTTCTCGAACGACTGGAAGCTTGGACTGGTCCGCATGTTACCGAAGCCCGGAAAGAACCTGCAAAGACCAGAAAACTATAGGCCAATTACTTTACTCAGCACGCTGTCTAAGGTGTTTGAGAGGCTCGTGCTGGCCAAGATGCTGCCTCACATGAACCTGAGAGCCGAACAATTCGGGTTTAGAGAACATCACTCTACTGTTCTCCAACTCACGAGGGTCATAGATATAATAGATACCGCAAGAAAGAACAAACAATACGCCGCAGTTGTACTACTGGACATGGAGAAGGCGTTTGACAAAGTATGGCTCGAGGGGATGCTATACAAATTATTAACGACCGCCACGATCCCTAGGAAGATTCTCCATGTCCTAAAGTCTTTCCTGGAAGACCGCCGCGTCCAAGTAGTGGTCGAAGGCCTAGTGTCTCGGGAGTTCCCTATGAGAGCCGGAGTCCCGCAGGGTAGCTGCCCTCTCCTAGCCTTTACGCCATTTATACCAACGACTTACCTGTGCTCGATTGGACAGAACTTGCACTATTCGCAGACGACGCCGCATACTTTCATGTTGGTAACACGCCTAAAGATGCAATAACCGAAGTCCAAAAATCCTTGATACTCTTCCCGAATGGCTACAGAGATAGAAGCTGAGGGCCAACATAGGGAAGACACAGACAATCATGACTAGAGTGATGATGAGTAGATTACCACTTTGCTTGACGCTCCAGCGCCAGACTATACCGTGGATGAAGAAAGTCAAATACCTGGGAGTCACTATAGATCGAAACCTGACTTTTTCAAAGTTATATAGGAGATATGATCGCGCGGACAAGAGCGGCAAGGAAAATGCTGCGTCCAGGGCTCACCTCAAGGCTACCCTTGAGAACGAGGCTTGGTTTATACAAAACCCATTTGAGGTCACGATTTACTTATGCCGCTCCTCCATGGTTTAGTCGCTTATCGGAAACGAACAAGAAACGGCTTAGAGCCCAACAGAGCATCTCGCTTCGCATGATCGCGGGGGCACCGCGATACGTTAGCATCCACGTAATTGCGCATGACTTATGTGTAGAGAGCCTGGATGCATTTGTAAGCGGCCTTGCAACCAACATGTTCCGCAGAGCGGACACGTCGGCGCACGTTCACCTCCAGAACATCGCGCCGTTGCACGATAGACCTCCCGACAGACGGAGAGGAAGAGGTGGACACTTGTCAATAATACATAGACCTCAGGCGCGCAATCTTATACGCCGGTCCTCGCCTAGCTGAGTAGGTAGTTGAAGGAGGACCGTGTCTATGACCCGTATAGATCGGGTGCATCTCCCTGACCCCTCAGTGTCCGATCGATAGAAGGATTAGCTCCCAGGAAACTCAGAAGATTACTCCACGAGGGACGCACCTTGTGTGCCTCACCCAGTAGATTTGTCCGTAGGCGCGGACAAAAGAGTGGCCACCGTCGAAGGGAATAGCCCTGATGCGGATTCCCCCTGTCCCCAATTAGTTCGTAAGTTAGTAGTAGTTTAGCTTGTAGTTCCCAACTGTATTTATTTTATAAGATTAATTGGTAATTTTTTTTAAATTGTAATTTTTATTATCCAATAAAGAATGGTTAGAGAACACACGCTAAGCTGCTGCTGATTTGCTTAAGCTGTAATGGGAGCACGAGAAGATGAGAACCTGTCATGTCAACACACAAGATCGTACTTGTTTAATGGACTAATCGGAGATTTGTTTGCTTTTTTCCTTACACAAAAAGCACGAACCTTCAATATGATTTCTCTTGCATTACTTTTAAACATCTGTGGCGATATGAAGGCAATAAAAAACACATATTTCTACTCTAAAATCATAGCGCTCGGATTTGACAGAATCGATTAACTTTTCAATGACGGTCTGTAGATTATTATTCATGTCTGGTCTGTAGTACCAACATGTAGGAAAGGGAGTCAAGGGATAAGTTATAAAAACTACAATATATTATAGTTGTATAAAACCAGAGATAAATAATTTTAATACGTCCCTATAAAAAGTAAACAGACAAAAAAACAAACATCATCCACATGTAATCATTATTAGGTAAAAATTATCACAATTATAATCATCTACGTGATTGATAATATATATTTACGATAAGGTAATGATAATTCTAATTCGTTAAAATTTCTTTTTCAGACAGGCTATTTTCTGCATATTTTATTAAAAAATAAACCCTCATTGCTAGTAACATGCCGTCTATTGCAGGAAATATCAGCATTATAAAAATGAGAATATTGATGAATATTTCACTGCAGTTGGTACGTAAAGTAAAATTTATTTGAACTTTATTTGTCGGGATAATAACCATAATTTACTTGTAGGTGTGCCGTTCATGGGTAGAAAAATGATGTCTATGTCTTCACCACTCATGGAAATCACCTTAGATGGAGAGGCAATGACCATTAAAAACTCATCACTAATGAGAACAGTTGAATATAAGTTTAAACTTGGTGAGGAATATGAAGAGCAAATGCCGAATAGCACTATAAAAGTTAGTATTTTCATAAAAAAGAAGTCAATAAATATAGAAGTCAATTATCATAAAAACTATTATTGAAAATAACTATTACTATACAAATTTTTATATAAACATTAGATAATCTTCATTCCTATATTTTCAATCGAACGCTACACCTATAGAATTAATTATCTGTATTTTATGTCACAACACTTCATCGGCTCCTAACTTTATATATCTTGAATCACTACAGTATACACCATTTAATTATAATTTAAAATAAACTACTCGTAAAAAATCATATAGTATATTCCCATTTTTTATTTTATGGCATTAATTTATTTGAAATGTATTGCTTTCAATTATTGCTATCATTTTGATATTTAATCTTTTTATATAGTCTTGGGCTAGTATTAATTGTATTTACTTCATCTATACTTGTGTTATAAGTAAATGCTCAATTTTTTTTTTTTCAGAGTGTGACAAATATTCTTAATGACAATGAACTTGAAACAAAGTCTGTAATACCAGAGAACAATGCGAAATGTGGACGTCACTACTTGTTTAATGATGAAGAATGTATTGTAGTAAGTATTCACACTACATAAACTTATTATCTCTTACTGTTTAATTTCTGGAAAACTTACTACATCCTTACCTTTACTATACTTACTTAGATGGACATACCTTGAATATGATTTCAATTGATGAAATTGTTTAAACAATGAAGAATCACATAATTTTGAAGTGATGATGTCTTAGTTGGTATATGTGGTCAGATTTCACGTCAATAGATGTTGGTTCAAATCCAACTCAAAAATCTGCCTGATCTTTCAGTGAAGGAAAACATTGTGAACAAACCATAGCATGGTGGTAGGGCATTTTAAAATAATGCCCAACTGAGTACCACCCTCAAGTTAGAAAACCTGTCTCCAAATACTGATAGGTGTTCTGGCAGCATCACTTTAAAACCATTATCTCTAGACTTAGTGTGTTTACCATCCTGAACCACATTGTCACTTAGCATCAGGTGAGATTGTGGTCAAACCACAGCCTATACCGTGTAAAAAATAACTGGTTTTATATGTAACTACCTGAACCCCTACTAAAGAACTAAATGTCTATTTAGCCAGAATATAAAATGATTTCCATGACCAAATATCTATTTACATCAATTTTCGTGGTGATCCGTTGAATAGGATGAAAGCTGTTATGCTGCAGTGCAGTGCTAGCTAGCAAGGGGATAAATAAAAACCTCCATGAAAAATACACTCCAATTACGCCCTAATAGATGTGTGGACCGGACCACATACATGGTACTTATGATGACCGGAATTATTAGTAACTTTGTGGACACAATTAGGTACTGGCATCATTATCGAAGCTTAAATAAATTTTATTAATGTGCTATAAAAGTCCATACATATTTCTACCTGTATGTGCCTTTGTAATACCTAATTCTATTTTTTTCCTATTCTAAGTCCATAACTGACTGTACCCAGAAGGTGACAAGGTTATCACCACCAGGTAGGTAATCAAACCTTGGTCAAGTCATCAGCCTTACCATATACGAGGTCCGATCCCCGCCTCTTTTAAGACTTATTATTTCAGTTTGTATTACTTTTACTTACTCTTAATATACTCATATTCAAATTATAAAATGTTGTTTCAGACCCTAACTCATGAAAAAGTCAACACTCCTGCAAAACGCTATTTCCGAAGAGTACAGTAAAGTAAAGATAGTGCTCATATATGTATCTCAAGCACTTTGCTTTGATTTGAATACATAGACATGGTATTTCTCATATATAGGTAAACATGAAAGTAATTAATCATGATATCTTTGTGAACTGATTGACATTTCACTTAATTGAGTTATATTTAATTAAGGTTATTATTTAGATGATGTCTAATCCTATATTTATGTTATATTTTTGTAAATAAAGATTTCATTTCCAAACCAATGTTTTATATACGACTTGATAATGATGATGATTGCACACTGAAAACTAAGAAATAAAGTAGAGTCGGTCCGCCTTTTGCTGGCTGAAAAAGTTCTCCACCGCTTCAAAACAACTGATCGGGCGGAGAGCTTTGCAACGTATCTGGAGAAACAGTTCTCCTCGTACATCGAGGCGGACCTTCAGCACGTCTCAAAAATTCAACAACACAATAGCTACTGGACAGAACCTGTAGTGGGCGGCAGTGAGGTGAGCGAGATTATACAACGGTATTATCCGCTAGGGTCACTTTCCTAATGGATCTCGGACTAATCCCCATGTTACCGAAGCCCGCTAAAAACATGCAAATACAAGAAAACTACAGGCCACTCCTTAACACGCAACCCAAGTGTTTGAGAAGCTTATGCTGGCCAACCGAGAGCCGAATAGTTCGGATTCAGGAAAGATCATTCTACTGTTCTCCCAGCTTACGAGGGCCATAATAATAGCTACCGCGAGAAGGAATGAACAGTACGCCGCTGCATTACCACTAGTCATGGAAAAGGCGTTCGACAAGGTATGGCACGAGGTGATGTTATGCAATTTGTCAACGCCTACAATCCCTAGGATGACTCTCCATATCTTAAAGTCTTTTCAGGATAGCCGCCGCCTCCAAGTAGCGGTCGAAGGCCATGTTTCCAGAGAGATTCTCATACGTAAAGAAATACACACAGGGTACTTGTCTTTCTCCAAGCCTCTACTCGCTATACACTGACGATATCCTACTATTCGGCTGGTCAGACGTAACATTCTTCGTAGACGATATCGCAATATTTCTAATAAATAACATAGCTAAAGATGCCGCTATAGAGATGCAAAAGACGCTAGATGCCCTTACCGAGTGGCTGCGGAGATGAAGGTTCAACATCAAGGTTGGGAAGACACAGGCACTTGTAACTAGAGTGACGACAACGAATAGATTACAACCTTCCTTAACGTTCTAGTGTACTGAAGCGATTTTCCTTAGTCCTCCATTAGTTGAAAGCTTAGTGTTAGCTAGATGTAAAACATCTTATGGTTATTTCTAAAAATAAATGTTACAATTCATTAAATAGTTCATTAATTATGATAATTAGTTTGAGAAATAAATGCAAGATCGTTTCAACTGCGCCTAATCTAGTACATAGCTGTGGAGTGAGGGAGGTTGCTCGAGTTGCCTGTCAATGAATGAAGCGATGATGGCTCAGTTGGTTGTGTGATCGGATTCCGCATCGATGGATGTAGGTTCGAACCCACCAATTCAACAGCATCATGAGCCTGAGTTTTCAGTAAGGAAAACATAAGGTGGTAGTGGGCATTTTTTAATAATACCCACCTGGGTTGCTAGTTACAAGTATTACATTGTTGACTTTGGTAGCTACTACCCTCATTTTTGAAAACCTTTCACCAAGCAGTGTAATCCGGCAGTATCACTTGAGAACCAGTACATCTAGACTCAGAGTCCTCACTATATTGGACCACATAATCACTTAGCATCAGGTGAGATTAAGGTTAAAGCGCGTATTTAAAAAACAATCTAAAGTTAAAGAATCATAATTAATAAAAATTACATATATATTACAGCGATAAATTACATTGTCGGCTGTGATCTTTGCTCTGATATGGGAATTTTAGAAGTAAAAACTTCTTTATTACCTTTGAACTTCAATAAAACGAAATGACATTAAAAAGAGAAAAACGCATACGTTTAAATGATTTAACGGCACAGAAAGTGAGATAGATTTCATTACACAGTTTTATTTAAAATTCGTAGCTCTTCTTTGTGCAAGCATCCCCACTCATGTCTACCCAGAGAAAAAACTTCACTTTTAACGGGGAGTGGATTGCACACGTTTTTTAGGCTTCACCTCTTAGAATTATTTTTTTCATTAAGTCCAGCTTTCCTGGTTAATTCTATATAGTTCTTATATGAAAAAGTGACCTACAGTTAACTTCCTGGTAGATTTAATAATATCTAAATTTGTTGAAACTTAGAAAAATAAAACAAAGTCGAGCCTAAAGAACTTGTACACATAGCCGTAATAAATTATAAACAAAAGCATTGATTTTGTTTTGAATGGATTTTGTCGTTCCATTACGTTTCAGGTTTTCAACTTCCGTGGGGTTTTATTAGTACATATAAATCGGTTTTCTGCGATTATATAGTATCCAAAAAAATATTATTATTCACTACATTTTATATGTCAAATAATTAGAAACCAAACTGCAAAAAATGGTTGAACGCACTACCGTGGATCAGGTAGGTGATTCTAACACTGAAAAATTTATTATTACATGTGTACAATATGTAAATTTTATTACGGATGTCTGTAGTTATTAGGAACAATAATTTAATAATAAATCAGTTAAAACTTCACTTATCACTTTTAACTACTTATCAAAAATTGCTTGTAAGATGATCTCGAGTGCTTATTCCTTTCTTCGATCTATATCATTTAAGCTTATTCTATCTTTGGAAAATCAAGTTAATTAAATACATTTTGCTCACAATGTAATTGTCAGTTTAGAATCCAATCTTTGTTACAAGTATCTAATGTGTTATTGGTTCAAATATTAACTATGATTACAGGAACAACAAGTGAAGCGCCTGAAAAGATTGCTGGAAGGATGGAGAGTTGCTCTCTTGCCATTAAAATCAATAATGATATGGGAACAACACTGGCATCCATGTGCTATAGTGGGAGTTACATCATTCTTATACCTTGTTTTATGGATACTTGATCTAAACACTATGGCATCATTTGCCTTTATGGGCCTGGTAATCAATTTTATAGACTTCATAGTCCCTGTTGTTTGCAACTCATTGTATGGACCTAACAGTTGGACAGGACAACAGGAGAAGATGTTTGAGGATATCTGCAAAAGTATTGTTATAACTTACAATAATATATTAAACAGTGTCTTTTCTTTCTATGCTATGAGAGAATCAAGCCCTATCATGGTAAGTATAAAATGACTTTTTAATGGTACCTATATAAATATTTATTTTATTGTTTGAGTTTTATAATAACTACCTTCACCCATAATTTAATCCGCTTTGACTTAAGACATATGCCCAAAAAGCAACTGTGTTATTATATAGAAATATGCCAACATGAAGTTTTCTCTTGGATTTTTGAAAAACTACAATTCATTAGTATATTTTAATATTTAGCTTACATAATAGGATATATTTGTAAATGTGTTTGTGTAAATGGAAAGTTCAATTTTTTGTAACAAAGTTGATAAAAAACCAATTTTCATAGCTTATGTAGGCTAAATATTCCACCAGTTACATATATATTAGGGTGTTTCATATGTATATGTAACAAGTGGTGAAAACCACATCAAAATCTGTTGTGTAGTTTAAGAGAAGTTAAGGGATGAATAGACATACAGATTTTGAGATTTCAGTATGTATGTATATATATTAAAATAATGTTCAGGCTTGTGATTATTATTACTTAATACTCTTTATTTTCTAATTAAATCTATTTATTTTTTAAAGATAATATCTTATATTAACAAAAAAAAAAATACATTTAGTTTTTTATTTAGGATTAATACACTGTTCGATTAATATTTTAACTTTCTCATGTTGAATTGAAATTTTCATTGTAACATTTAAATATGTAATTTAATATTTAAAATTATAATATTAATTGCAGTGCTCTAATATATAAAGGCACTAACAGTATGTCTTACTTTTCAGTATTACCTTATCTCCATCACCATGTTATGCACTGTGGCTTGGGTTGCTTCTTCAGTTAACAACATATTCCTGCTCTATATAATAACCACTATGATGCTTCTTTGGCCTGGCATCAGATATAAGGGAATCTTCAACATGTTCTTTTCTTTAGTGAACCTAGCACCTAAAAAATCATACCTAAAGTCTGAGTAATTTTATAAAAACACCAGCATTCCAATTTTGATGATAGTTTTTTTTTTCTGGTCATGAGTTTTAATTTTAAGCTTAGTTTATTTTAGGGTAACATAGTAATCTCTAAAACGCCATATCAGCATGACTTAGCTATGAACATAATGAATTATTTTAATGAAGAAACATGAACATTGTATTGTATTCACGAATTGGCACTTCAGAACTATCAATACATAAGGCCCTTCCTACATTACAATACTTACAAGCGACAAGTATACTGTATGAGTCTCGGAAAGTGGTTGCTGCTGAGTATTCTCCCACGCACACACTATGCTGCGTGTTTGCAACATGTATCGAGATACCAACCGTGCTAGTCGCCACCATGTCTCGTCTCATAAAATTATTCCATGCATGTGAACTTGAAAAAATATTAAATTTATGCAAGAAGCCATTTCTTGTGGATTTTAGTTATTTGTAGCAATAACAGAAAAACATAAATGAACCTACTATCTTATTTCTTCATATGTCTCTTAATCCTATGAAATAAAATAAAACTGCTAGTGCTTCTTCGTTACTACACTTGTTCGTATACACTTGAAATAATTTCATTTCCACTCTTTTACTGTCCCTATCAGTATTGTAAATTTCTTTTATTTTGCTTAGCCTAATGTACGAACATCCAATAGACAAAACTTTAATATTTTTTAATACAAAATCGACTTCTGTGTAGTTCTTCGTGAATACACTATAAAATGCACTAAAAAGTAAATAAATAATTACTCTATTGATCTACTTATTTGATTAGATATATTTATACTTTATATTAAAATACCATTAATAATTTTGACATTGGTGCCAGCTTATGGATAACAAAGTAGTGTAAATGTACGTCGCTTATTATATTAGATTTTGATTAATTGTTCCTTAAAATCACCTTAGGATCAGTTAATTTAAGCTTATAATTATGTAATTGTGACTAATTTTAGGCAGTTTCCACTTATAAATGATTGGTTAACACTACTCGCTGGGACCGACAGCAAAAAAAACTAATTAAATTAGTGGTATTAAAACAAAAGGATATATTGAAGAAGATTAATGAAGTAATTGTTTATTTACTTTTGCAAATTTCACTTTTATAGTACCTATATTCTTTTGAATTCAGTTTTGTTTTTCTACTTTTTAGTTTAAATATGTACTTTTATAGGTATAGTTTTGAAGCCAGTTTTTGTTTTTATCTCTAAAAATAATTTTATTTCCGTATTAAATTCTTCCATTTTTTATTCACCATTAGTGCACATAAATAAAGTACAACATTTACAAAAAAAAAATTAAATGCAATTCGTACTTGTTAATGTTTGTACCTTCCATCATCACATCAGCAAAATAAGGTGTTGACTGCAATACGCAAATACTTGATATCTTTGGTAACAAATATATCAAACACGTGCGTCTATCTTATTTGAAGTTTGCTCTCGATTCCCCTGTAATATACAGATCAGATCCTTACTTGGTAACAACGGAACCATCAAGGGAGTGTACTCTCTTGTACCAAAAAAGATTTACAAATCGGTTTGCATTTGACAGAGAAATCGCGTGACAAACAAAAAAAAGCAGACTAATTGATAACCTCCTCCTTTTTGAAATTGGTTAAAAAACGTATAACTACAGATATCTGACGAAAGTATACTCGCGTACTCGTATCATCATAATGTACGAAAGGGCCTAACATAAAATAACGGAATTATTTTTTGTATAGAAATGTCAATGCTGATAGTGTGTTGTGATTAATTGAATCAGCTTTAAATTAATGGATGTGTGATGTGATATTATTTTGGTTAAATAAATTGCTTAATTTTTTTCTATTGTTTAATTCTATGTATTAACCATTATGTCAGGTAACCATATTTTTTTTTAATATGCTGAAGTAGCAAACGGGCAACAGTTCGTTTACCGAATAAAAAATGAGATGAGCCCTTTATTTTATAAGAATATTATTTAATAAGATTAGACACAACGAAATAAATATTAAGATACTAAATTTTTTACGAAATTCTTACGTTTCAAAATTGGTAAATAGAACTATTTAAATATATCTTTTTAATTAAATACAATAATAAAATGGAAGTGTCTGTTTATAATATCATTTTTTTTACTATATAGATATGAATATATATACGACACCTATACCTAAAATACAATTCGTGAAATTTTTGTCTGTTTGTTCCGGGTAATATCTGCAACAACTGACCGGATATTGACTGGACTTTTTTGATACTTAGCTTAGCTGATCCATGTTACTCCAAGTAACTTGGGTACTTTTAATTTATGGAAATAATGAAGGTTCCGCGTAAAAAAATTACTCGTAAAAATTTGAATAAAATCGGATTCAATGCACAGTTTTACTAGCAAGTACTTGAATTTATGAGAAATAATTTTCTTTATTTTTGAACTAAAAAAAATTAAAGTTCCGTATAAAAAAAATGCAATAAAGAATATATGAAACACCGGCGCAGCCGCGGGAACACATCTAGTTCTATAATAATAACGATGATCCTTGGTTAATCGGCAAAATCAAAATAATCGATATATACAAAACAAACTATCTGGTGAAACGCAATAAACAAGTAAAAGGCATAAAAATATTTTCAATATTTTATTGCTCACATAATTCATCACTGATATTAATTGTAATCATAACTCATGTACACGTACAAGTAAAGGCAAGACGAGCACAAAAACTTGTAACAAATTATGTTCAACTGATACTAGTTAATTATTAAATCACATATAAAAACACATGATGTCATAAAATTATTTTTATTCCCATCAATATACTTGTCATAAATTATATTTTGTACAAATTGTAACTGTTACATCACATACTATAGTAAACTACAAAAAAAACATTAAGTATATTATACTAAAAAAGCATATATATGTTACTGAAATAAAAAAATGACATTGAAGACATAATATTATATTATATCAAAATAAAATACATTAAAATTTGGGTCATATTAAAATACATTTTTGTCAATGTCTACAAATGAGAAGTTAACCTAAAAAAATAATACTTGAATATAACATTAACATGTTAATCGATAATAAACTGTGCATTAATTACTAAAATTCATCACAATGCAAACACAGAAATAACTAATACATTTATCTATACTATCATTGTTTTATTATAAAAGTTATGAAAAATTTCCTAATTAACTACATCAATAAATTCTTACATATTATGAAACTTCTATTTTAGTGTCTGTCTGTAACTTGATTTTTAACCTGATAACAACTACTGAACTGATGTGCATCATTCATTTATTTAAATCTTAAATGTAATTATCTGGAAAGGTTCTAGTATATACTAGCTCATTTCAAGAGGTATATTGAAAAAGTTATATGAATAAATACAAAGGATAACAAACGTCATTAGTCAACAGTGACAATGGTAAATCTTGTAACATTAAATTATTATATTATATTTATAAACTATGTGTCTGTGATTTTGAAACCAGGTTTAACGTTACTATTCTTAGCTTTCGTGACTGATGGTCCGGGGTTCGATTCCTTGGACAACTGCAAGGTGCCAGAGTCACTGGAAGCGCTAGCACCTAACAGGTGTTCAGAAACCAGAGTCGTTTTAAACCGACTACCTAATGTAGTTCCATGTGAATTAACATTTGCCTTAAGGGCACTACCATCACTATATCTCCTACAACTATTATTCAGTAGTTCATTCTTTCTATTACTACATTTACCAACGTCCTTATTACTCTGCAAGTTCAATGAATCTAAATTAGACAAATACTGTGTATCACCTTTGAGACATTTAACATTCAGGTTGGTCTCTATGTTGTAATTCTTACTGCTCGATGGGATCTCCTTGGGATCTCCTTGTGGAGGTTCTCTTTAGTTTGTTGTAAGTTGAGACCGTAGAAGTCGTTGGTGAGTTTGCTGGTTGAGGGTTGAGAGAGGTCCGCTTGGAAGCTGGACGCTGGACTGTATGCTTGCTGCGGGCTGAGATCGTTCTTGATCAGCATCACCGGAGAGCCGCAAGCGTCCGTTGATAGTGTCTCCTCATCGTCTTCGCCTTCCGCACTCTGTTAACAATATTCTAATTAAATTCGTCACGATTTTTAATATTAACGGATGGAGGAAATATTTTTTGATTGTGAAATTATTATTTTCACCTTTTTGTGCTATATTCTTTTTGAAGCATCATACGCATGGCTGTATTTTAGATAAATTGCATTCATATTTTTTTCCTTCCTCGGTCTCTGATATCTTATATCCCTGTCTAATAATTGGTCTTATAATATATTTATCATTTACAGACAGTTAAATCAATTAAAGACCAAGAATAATGACGACATCCGATAAATACTGGCCTATATTTATACCCTTTTTTTTTTTGACGGGGGGAAATGCATTTACGCACTACCCTTATCTATTGTATTTGTGAGATCAGAGTCCCCCAAATACAATAGATAAGGGGGCACGGAGTGACGAGCTCCGTGCTAGTGTGGGACTCACCCGGGCGAGAGTCGCCCGGAAATACCCACTAAAACCCCCCGGGGCCGTCCGCTGCATTTGGGATGGGGGCGACACGGGGGCCTATATTTACCCTGTGTAAAAATCTCTAGGTATCCCCGGGGGCTATTCACATATTTTATATTAATCTACTACCATCGAAAATCTGACGCCGGGAAATTATTACATATGTTTCGGCAATAATACTTGACAGTTGACTGTAGGACAAGTCGACACTCATCAACAGTTAATGTGTCGAGTACCCATAAAAATAAGACAATAGGAAAACAATTGAAAGTTGGCGTAAACGCCGGGTAAGTGTTCAAGGGGTTAAGATTGTAATAAAACGCTTACCATATACATTATTTATATTTAGATTTATTATTTATGATTTATGAAAAAAGTTTAGACAGTTTTTTTTAATGTTTTAAATTTTATAATTTTTTTAACTGAAATTACATATTAACATTTAAGATTTGTCCGGTTTTTACATCTATTGACATTCCGACCAAGAATAATGTACATTTTTATAGTTTATTCATAGGATAGGTTGCGGTAAGTATAGTTTTATTATTATATCTCTGAGCGTCAGCACTTAAAACGCCATCTTATACATTCTTGACGAAATAGCATGTTGACGGCTGACGTCATAGCATTGGTAATGCGAATCAAGAGGGTTTTCCCCTCCAGAGGGTTTTAAGAGGTTATCACTCCAAAAAAATAATTATACCTCCTATTATTGAGATAGTTCTTGATATTAGTAGAAATGAAAAGGACAAAAATATAAAAAGAAAGGTGTATTTACTCACTAAAAGGTCATGGTCGGTAATGGAACCCGCGGTCGCCTCATTGCTGTTGAACTCCAGCTCGGAAGCTATCGAGACCGGAGTCACGTCGCCGCTAATAGACGAACCTTTACATTATATAGAAACGTTCAAAATTTTACCAAAATCTTCTTCACTACAATTTCATAATATTGTTTGTAAAAGTGTAGCCCTGTTTATTCAATTTATTAGAACAGAGGCCATTGAAATATTACGTAAGTAAAATTTAGGTAATTTTAACCCAGAGCAATATTCCACACTACCCCCATGATTACGTAAGCATTAGCATAAATTTTGAACAAAAAAGCGAAGATTAATAAGTATATATTGCTTACGTAGTCACTAATCAGACGCCATTGTTATCAAAAATAAACAAAGCGTAAACTTTACCTCGCCTTATTTTAGCTGACATTGTAACTATTACCATCGGTTTCGGACTTCGAATTTTGACTTGTGTCAATTAATTTAGAGATAAAAGGTACCCCCGCCCCGCACCCCATATGCTTTTCTGTATCCCAGACAATGTGTATGTTACATTTTATCATGAACAGTTCAATAGTTAAAGAGTGGAAGTGTAACAAAGAACCGGACGGCGGTATCAGGGGCCGTCAAAATCATAATATAATATGATTAAAAACTAAGTTGATTCACACGGCTGCCCGGAAAATTTGGATATGTTTGGGAGGGACGCCACTATCAAGTTTCTGCTCAAGTTTGAAAAAAATCATAGATCCTCTGCTATAAATTTGTTAGGATTGTAATCTTTGAAAACCTCTATCATTATTAATATAACATTGTTAAGAGGATATGCTAGCATCATTTATTCCATACAAACGTAATCCCGTTTCCTTCTTGGATTATGGTAAATAATTTTTATACCAAATAGTAAATATCCACCGCCACCATGCCCGTACGTTTTGAGTTATTCCATAAATTAGTTATTGTAGAAACTAGGAGCCTTAGAAAATGAAAAAAAATCTCGATTTTTACAGTAGTTTTCAGACGCTCGTCAAACAAATTATATGAATAAAATTTTAAAAAAGCAGCATAGAGACAATTAGAGGTATAACTAAAGTCTTTCTTATTATATAACTGAAAGAAAATTAAAAATCGGTTCAGTTTTGGAGGAGGAAACAGGGTATTACGAAGTGATGTTTTCGTTTATTTTGCATACGGTAAAATCAGCCCGAGCTGCAGTTGTCCCTTTCGTGTTGTATAACTCTCTCTCTTTGAGGCGCAACGCGATAGCAATAGATTTCCAAAATACCTACTTTTCAAATCTGATGCCGACCGCATGATCTCTTGAAGATAAAAAATATTAACTCGTATATGCTTATGCCGAATAATGGCAAAAAATTAATTGGCTACTTGCCACCTTCTGTTTTCACTTGTGATTAAAAAAAGCTCACTAAATAGGTCTCTACGGTTAGCAAATTTACAATCCTGGACCAAATCGTCACTTAACATCCTGTATACAAATAAATTCAATTTATACTAGAAAAAGTAGTTTTGTTTAAACTAAGAAGGACCCAGTTATCAAGTAACGTAACAATATTAGTTTTTTTTTATTACAACTCTTGATTTGAACAAAAATGAGTTTTTTCACTATGTTTTTAATATATTAGCTAAATCGCCATGCTGTTTTATTTTCTAAGAGAAATATGTGCTTCGTGCATGTAGTCTTATAACTTAAAAGTAAACTTCATGTCATGCATCCATGCGAAAAATGAAATATTACTATTTATTTATATATAATAAAAAAAGTGTTACAAAATTAGTGCCAAAACGTTACGATATCATACAATATTTACATAGTTGCAAGAAAATAACATTAAAACCGACTTCAATTTACAGAACCGAGTTTTAATTGAAACTGTTGTTTTTTGATACGATATTATTATGTATTTCATACTGTTTCAGTTAAACTTAATAAAAAGATATTTAAAAAATATGAATTACTGTAAAATTACCTTTATAATTTTATGTTTAAAAAAAATTCGATCACGCCGAACAAATATCAGATTTTTTTTGTGTATCGTAATTGGGAATTCGGTTTGTTTAAAGTTCAAACAGACGCGCGGACCGGACCGCGTACATGGTACGGCGCACGACTTAAATGATCGAAGTTATCAGTTGGTTGTGAACACAGTCACATAATTATCGAAATGCGACATAAATATAAATTGCTATTTATGCAAGTAACGGATATACAGACAGATAGATATTACTTTTTATAACAATAGAATATATTATTATGTATAGATTTTGATAGCGGCGTTAACGTTGCCGCTACAGCAGTAGGAGTTTTTTCACGTTTCGATAATGACGTCCGTAGCTGGCCGTGCCCACAAGCCGACTGATAACTTTGGTCGACTGCCGTATTATATACGCGGTCCGGTCCGCGCGTCTGTTAGGACTTTTACGATTATATTTATTTGTAGTGTAATAAAGTGTGTTTGTGTGAGTATTTGTAGGTGTGATACCTGCTAGGTCGGCGTGTGCGTGTGCGTTCGCGTACGACACTAGCGGGTGCGTTTCCACGTCGAGCGCGCACAAGGTCGCGGCCTCGCCCTCCCACTGGGGGAGTTTGCTCGCCATATTTTTACTCCAATTGCTACTGTAATCCATAACGTTTCCAATATACCACTTGCTCGCCTTGACACTTCACACATACAAACAATATTTATGTATATAAATAGACCAAGGCAAAACAATTCAGGATATTGTTCTACCCCCGTTTCTCAATTTTGTTTAGTATTAATGACCTTTTTAGTGGTCTCAATAGGAAAAATTTTGAAATCAGTTTGTTTTTTCCATACGAATTTTCAATAATAATTATGGAAGTATATGTAATGGTCGAATTTTGACCACCGTGTGAACAATAGTACTATTTATTAAGCAAATCTTGTATACGTATAAAGAAAATGGTTTTTTTCTTCTTCATGTTATTGATACCTTAGCATGTAATGAATTTAGTGTAGTTTACTTTCTATAGTTAGGAAAAACATTGTTTAAATGGCAAATAATCTTCTCAAAAATTTCTCTAATAGGATTTGTTAAAAGTCATAAGGAACTTTGAATATATTTTAATGCCGAATATTTTTAAAAAATAATGTAATACATAAGTTAATTGGTTTCGAGGTTTTACAGTAGAAATTTGCCCGGATAAGAGTTTTTTTTTCTAGGTAAATGGACATCAATAATTGATATTTTCAAATAATTTAGCTATTCAATAGATTTCAGACGTCAGTATTTTATTTCCAATTTAATTAGGTAACGACAAATGACTTGAACAATTGAAGCCAATCATTTGTTGCGTTTGTAAGTTATGTTAAGCCTCGCAAGATGGCGTTGTAGTTATTATTGACAAATTTTATATTTTTCGACCAAAATGACTCTTATTCAGCATATAAGTATTATGTTGTTATAACAATAAAGAAAACTACAAAAGAAAACCGGAAAGGGTAAAATGTAAATGCTAGATAAACTAATTATTCAAAGGAATGAAATGAAGAGTTTATAGATTTTTTAATCTCCTTATTGGTGTTTTAATACGAACGAAATCTATTTAAACTATTCAGTATTGTGTATTCCAAAGAGCTTTTTAATTTGCAACAAAAATTATTTTTGATACTTTTAACCACGAAACTGTACCAGCCGGGACAATAATATTATTATAAACCAAATCAATGTAACAATGAGAAATATATGACATATTCTATTAGTGCATAATGACGTATACGTTTTCCAACAACTGAACACGAAAAAATTATAAAAAAAAAAAACAAAAAGCATCAATAGCGCAGCGGTACTAAAAAAAAATTAAAAGACAGACTTTGTACACGAAAATAATACGAAAATAAACACGGGAATAGAAAAGCTTCAATAATAAATAAATAAATTACATTCGACTAGTTATTACAAGATGATGAGTATTGAATAGTATTTGGGTTAGTGAAGTGGTACCTGTCTGATGAGTTATTTTTGTGATCGGAATTCGATGCATAGTTGGAGTTAGGTGATGAGGGTCCAGCCGAGGAGAGGCCGCTGGGCAGTTCACCAGAGCTGGACATCAAAGAAGACGGGCCACTCCAGCCGATACCTGCAATTATTATATTAAAGTAAGTTAAAGTGTTTTTTTTTTAAATAATTTATTGAAGATGATGATAGCGCAGCGGGTAGCGCGCCCGGACGCGGGTTCGATTCCCACCTATCCGACTCTAAAATTGGCCTGAGCTTTCGGTGAAGGAAAACATCGCGAGGAAATCGCAGCGTCTGGGTAGCTACCACCCTCAAGTTTGAAAACCTGTCGCCAAATACCAATAGCTGTGTTCCGGCAGCATCACTTGAGAACCAGTACTTCTTGTCAGGCTTAGTGTGTTTACCATCCTGGACCACATCGTCGCTTAACATCAGGTGAGATTGTGATCAAAGCACTGGCCTATTCCGTGTAAAAAGAAAACCATAAATACATCTTTTTCTGGGGCATTATTTTTCAATCGTCCAATAAAATGGCGGTCCTAGGTTAAAATTTTTATTGAGTTTCTTAGAATTCACGCTCCGTATTATTGTTTTTTGTTTAAAATAACCAAAGTGTATCACGTGAATTGTCAACAATATTACATAATATAGAGTCAAATACTGCAAGTTAATGAATTATAAACAAGCAAACACCTGAAAGACAGATCTAAATGGTTTATATTTTGTCGAGACAATAATAAATAATCGTTGAATGATAAGACGATAAGTGTGAATACAGACTGTTTGTAGGTGACGGTTGTTTGTTCTTGTGCGAGGGCGGATGCGGCGGGTGCGGGCGCGGCGCGGGGCTCGTGCCGAGCAGCACCGGCGCCGCCGTCACGCGCTCTAGGAACGCGTCGAGTTGCCGCAGCGACAACGCGTTGTGTAGCGTCTCCAGCGGACGTATCGCCGGCACACCACCGAACCCTTCCAGCGCCGCTGACACACAACCACTCATTCAACAATAAGTCCTCAATATATCACATTATATAAAACGTTACGTATCGAAAGAAAATCTTTAGAGTCTGTTTGCTGAAAAATTGTATGGCACCTATCATTTCTCGCCTTTGTGTATCAACATAGCGATAATCGGTCAATATCTAATAAAGCACCAGGCTTTAATCTTACAACTAATTAGTAAAGAGGTGAATCTCGCTGTTAACGGGAATAAAACGAAACTCATGGTAGTTTATCGCTTCGTATTAAAATGCGCATTTTGATACGAATAACGTTGCCGGAAATAAGACTTCTCATTGGCATCGTCATGGCAGCAACGCCTCAAATGAAAAGATGAAAACACTGAAACATGGAAAGACGACATCTCAAGGAAGACCAAAAATCCCCCTAGTCTGCACAGTGATCTTCTTCATATACGAGTACACATATGGTTCAGAATCTTGGACTATTAAGGCTGCAGATAAGCGTGGCATCGATGCATTTGAGATGGGGCGTTAGCACCGAATGCTTCAGATTTCGTAAACGGCATTTCGCAGCAACGTCTCTGTATTAAAAGAGTTACAACTGGAAACAGCACCTAAAATGTCAGCAATATGTGTGTCCCGAGTATTGGAATATTTTAACTATAACGTAAAAGGAGGTTCAAATAATTTAGAAAAGCGGGCGCGGACAGGAAAGTTTGAAAAGTGGCCGAGAGAAAGATGCATACAGTCGACTTACGGAGTCACGATCGTCATCCCTGAGGGTATCGACATGATGAGAAAGAATGAGAGTTCGCTATGTAAAATGTAATATGTTAAAGTGACAGTTATTATTGCAAAGTAGACTGTCGTCTAATAACTATGTGCGTATTTCGTACATCTTGACTCAAAGCGATGAACCCTTCGAATAGAATTTTGAAAATCTTTGAGTTCTTTGATTCGGTCGTAAAAACCGACAACGATCGGAAGTCGTCCGAGGTGAGCCGAGATTGCACGAAGCGAAGTGAAATGCCCTTCCACACTATTGTAATCACTAAACTTCGTGAGTAGTGTGGTGGCTACATAAAGACTCACCGTTCGTCGCAGAAGTAGGAGGTATCATAACGCGCAGGTTGGGTGCCGAGCTCGAACCGGAAATGACGGCGGTGCTGAAGAGTCCCGCGGCGCCGCCGAGTTTCCCGCGCGCACCGAGCCCCAGCATCTTGAGATAGGTCATCTGGCCGGCGATGCTGTGCCGCTGGCGCCGCCCTGCCGCCGGCCACACGGTACAGCCGCGACCCCCGCCACCCCCGAACGTGATCGCCGACAGCGGTAGCTCGTTAGTCGACGACTCGACGCCCTCCACGTTTATTACGGGGGTTAGCACGGCGCTCGCGTCGGGGGAAGCGGGGCCAGTGGCGACCGTTAGTCTCACTACACGCGAGGAACGGGACACGGGTACAGGGTGCGACAGAATGTTAGGATGCGGGGGTAATAGAAATAAAAATATATATATTAGTTATATAGTATAGAAAATAAATACGTAAATAAATAAACAGATAAATAGATAGATACGTAGATATTGTGCCTAAAAGCGTGCTCGGGGGAGACAGTACGGTGCGACGTCACGATACAGACATAAGCTGACCCGTGAACACGTCGTGTCTGTGCGCCGCGCTGGCAACTGATCGCGCAACTCGAGCGACGCGACGCAATCCTCAACGTCACGGAGTTACTGCAAAGTTCACGTGCACGTCACGTGATCAATGGAGTAAGTAGCGACCGGAAAATTACGTGCGCTATACAACTTAGTTTATATGCTTCTATTAGTTTCATTGTTAGTGCCAAACAGTAGTCAAACGCACGCACAAACAAATACACGGCACGCGACATTGCAACGACGCAAACACACAAGATCGCCGGCCAGAATGAGCTAACCCGAGAGTTGCGGCAACGGGCTCGTCGTGACGTACCTTTTTTGTCTTCTACAAACTCGAAAAATGATCAAGTCAAATAAAAATCAACCGGACATCACAAACACGAAAAACATGTTCCACAACCATGTCTCAAGTGTTCTATTAAATAAAACATAACATTAAATATATGTATATAAAATTCAGAACAGTAGACATGCAAACATGCATCGCTTACCTCTACGACGGGTACTGAGATTGCAATCCTCGGATGTGCATATACTAAATAATACAAACTTAAAGGTCACATCTCGTTAATAGAAACAATTTATAGATTAATTGACGCCTTGAAGTAAATAGCATGTAATATATAGTATGTGATGTGACATGTACATATGCACTGACCTTGTCTATCGACCAGCTGCAGGCTCCGGTATCGCAAGCAAGAGGCAGCTCTCTCCACACCGCCCTCAGAAACTATTACCCGACAAACTTACTCATATTGCTATTTAACAGTTAATATTGCAGTAAAATGTATAATGTATATGTAAAGTTAATGCATTGTAATATCACATTACACATTAAAAATTACGAAAGAAATGAAACAGCGCCATCTAGTTATTATGACTGACAAGTTTTGCTTAAACAGCCCTAAACCCACAACAATGTTACATCATTACATCACATGCGATGCGATGTCCATGCGGTATACGATAACATTTGGCAGAATTAGTTGTACATTACTAACATCAAAAAATTAATATTTTTATATGTCATAAATTAACTTAAAAGCTCTTGCCAATAATTATGCAAGTATAAATAGTATGAAATGTGACATTAAAGAATAATATTACATGCGAGAAATTTGATACAATAAATTGAATCGTTCGAACACATGTAATAAAATTATAAAACATTTAATATAGATGAATTATAGTAATCCATTAATTTTACAAAGTCGATGATCAATGTGTATGAAGTAAAAACAAACACCTTTTCCGTGGTATTCTAATAAGCTAATATTGGTTTACCGCATGCTCATGCAAGTTAAATATTTTACTGCAATAAAAATAAATCCAGCAAAAACTTACTAAGTGATAACTAATTTCCATGGGATACAAATTTAAATCAAATTTAACGAGACAAGTGCACTTTGTATCAAAGCAAAGAAAATTTAAAACAATCTTTCGATCGAATCTTTGAAGTAGGTTGGATTCCGCATCGAAGGACGTAAGTTCGAGAATCCATCTAACCTGTTAATAATGACCCTGAGATTTCTTTTTTTTACAAGGAATAGGTTCAGTGCGTTGACCACAATCTCACCTGATGTTAAGTGACGATGTGGTCCAGGATGGTAAATACATTAAGCCTAGAGATACTGGTGCTCAAGTGATGCTGCCGGAACACAGCTATTGGTATTCGGCGACAGGTTTTCGAACTTGAGGGTGGTAGCTACCCAGACGGGCATCATTAGAAAATGCCCTACCACCATGCAAGGTGCTTTGTAGGATAACATTGTGATGCAACCATATTAACCCCTTGAGCACTAACCTGGCGTTTACGCCAGCTTTCCATTGTTTTCCTATTGTCTCACTTTTATGGGTAATCGAAATATTAAGGTCAGATGTGCCAAAGAAATATGATAAACTGAAAATACATAAGGTTAGTCTGAATTTCACAGTACCATGCTTATAATAAATTATACTCGTATAAACACGTTGATAATCTATACTTATAATAAAAGGCTAATGTGACGAAATCTGTACATTGAAGATATTTCGGAAAAAAAAAAAACACCATTCGGGGCTTGAGAACCCACTACAGAACACATTTCGATAGTTTTAAAATTTTTTGTCAGTCTAAAACTACTGAACAGAATTCGATGAAAGTTGATAATGACATATATTGCATCCAGGGGGAGAACATAGGCTGCAAATTTTCTGAATTCCAAGCGGGTAAAGCCGCGGGCAAAGCCACTACTTGAATATTTAATACTAGCTGTATCCGTTTTCATTTCTTATCGGATTTTTGACAAAAAAACAGACATACCCTCTTATCAGGTTGCGATACAATGTATATGATACTGAATTATATGATACTATATAATACTGAATTAAGTCGAGCTTTTGGATTGTATTGAGTACAATACATTAGTCTATTTAGTCTAAATTCGAGCATATTATAGAAAAATATTTTGAAAATAACAATACTGTTTCCCTTTTTTTATTATTATTGTTAACACTATAAAAATTTCAATAGCTATTTAAAAAATTAATAAAAATCGGTTAGTAAACAGAGGAGAAAAATGTCTTTTACCTCTACCAATCTATATACAGATATAGGTAGTAAATTAGTTTTTAATTTTTTTTGCACAAAGTTCTTATTTGTTTTTCTTGATAAAAAAACAATGCAAAATGTATTTGTTTCATAAATTGACATTTCATCACGTCTAATCCTAACTTAATCGAACCCTAATCACATTTCATCATGTTAGATTTGAATCCGTTTCAAATCTAACGTGATAAAATGTTAGGTGGGTCCGCCCCAATTAAACTAATGAATAACCCACGATTTAATTCCCAAATATACCATTATTTCTTCAAATAAAATATACTCCTATGATCAAAGATCACGTTACTGTCTTGCGCTTACCTACACCGTTGGAATCTTGTAAAACGGTCAATAACGATAAATTACATATGTATTTCTGAAAATAAAAATTATTTACAGGTCCCCCGATAGTTGGGTGTAATTTATCACAAACACTGTTTAGTCAGAAGTTATATATTAACACCCGGACATGCCTGAGAGTGGACAGCATGCGTACTCACCGCTGTCGGTACTCTGTTTGTGTTGGTCGTAGCTGCGCGCTCTCGGCGGCGGCTCTTCCTGCTCCTTCGAGCTTTGTTCGTCGCTCTACCGGATTTTACAAACCAATATATTCTTTAGAGAATAATTTTCTAATGATAACTTTGATGATTAATTTCTATAGCAGTATCTATCTACACTAATATTATAAAGAGGAAACATTTGTATATTTTGTATGTAACGAATAAACTTAAATATTGCAGGAGCGATTTGGATGAAATTTCGGTATGGAGATAGTTTGACCCCGGAGAGCAGTCAGTCTCCTTATATTTTTATTAAGTTAATCTTTCTTTAGCGGCTTTGAGCGATTCTAGGTAGGGGATAAACTTATAGATCCGCGTTACCATTGCCATGACGTCAGCCGTCAACATGTATAGTCAAGTATAAGATGATGTTTAAGTGCTGTCGCTCAAAGATAAATAGTAAAATGTATACTTACACAGTCTATCGTATGTATTGTTATGAATAAACTATAAAAAAAATGTACATGATTACTGCTCGGAGCGCCAATAGATGTAAAAATAAGACAATGTTATACGTAAATGCTCGATTATGTTAATAATTTCAATTACAAATTATGAAATTTAAACAACAACAAAAAAAACTTTTCTCTTCTGTCTGCAGTCTCCATGGCTGCTTAGTTTTTTTTTATCCCAATCGATTCATTTAGCTACGATTCGAATCGATTAAAAAATCGTTTTGTGTCATAATGAACCCCATCTCTACGATGCTGGTCAGTGACGTTACGAACTAAATCATGGCATGGCATCATGTGATCTCACGCGGGAATTTAAAATTAAAATGATTTTTTTGGGGCAATTAACGTTATCAAAAAAAAAAAGAAATTCTATTAGGTTATTATCATTGGCATATTGTCGAGATCCCGTTAGTGGTTTCGGTTAAGGTGTTGTAGCTATGAGACACTATGAGGTACAGTGCAGTCACTATGTCGTAGTGGTATAAACTAAACTGACCTGCGAATGGTCCCTATCGTGTGTATCGCTTGTGGTGTGAGCTCGGAGCTCCGCACTGAGTCGTGCCGCAAGACTGGAGGCTTCATGACCACTAACGGTATAGTGTAAGTTACTGGAAAACACATTTATACTATGCAGGCTTAGCGCTTTTAACACAATCTCACTTGATTTTAAGTGACAAATTTGTCTACGATGGTAAACACACTAAGCCTAGTAGCAATGGCCGTTAAGAGATGCTGCCAGAACATACCAATTGGTATTTGGGGACCGGGTTTCAAACTTGAAGGTGGTAATCATTAGAAAATACCCTACCACCATGTCATGGTTTCCTAAAGACATTTTTTTTTATACGGTATAGGTTCAGTGCTTTGACCACAATCACACCTGATGTTAAGTGACGATGTGGTCCAGGATGGTAAACGCACTATGTCTGTCTAGATACTAGTTCTCAAGTGATGCTGCCGGAACAAACCTATTGGTATTTGGCAACAGGTTTTCAAACATGATGGTGGTAGCTACCCAGGCACTACCACCATGCTATGGTTTCCTCATGATGTTTTCCCTCACCGAAGGCTCAGGCAGGACAGGTGGGTCCGAAGCTACGCCTGTCGATGCGGAATACGACCGCACTACCACTGAGTCATCATCTCATTATGATAACGGCGCTTATCGATAGATTCTTATTAATCGCTCATCGATCTTGGTCGTGTACATTATTTAATATCAGATGAACAGCATTAATTTTTCTGAGCGCAAATAAAAACAAAACATTGCAAGTTTATATTATTACGATAGATAAACACATCTAAACATAATTAATTTTTGTTTATATAACTAAGTCAAAAGATGTTGTAAGGGAAAAAAAAGATCATTCTGACTAAAGTTAAAAAACGAAATGTTTCTGTGAATGACTATAAGTGAAACAATTAAACTATGTTATATAACATTTAAACGTACTTAACTACATTTAAATGTTCATTGTTTTATGAAATGATAAGTAAATATTGACGTATAAACGCAAAGGAGCGCAGACTTTTAAAATCGCCATTTTCTCAAAATTTCATTTTTTTTAGTTAGTTCACTTTCATTGTTAAAGTAGAGCGGCGATATATAGGGCATTTAAAAAATATAAAAATATATTGTCCACGGACCCAGTTCAGCGTTGACTACGGCATTCCATCTATATTATATCCTGACAATAAGTTCAAGTATTATGTCAAGCAAGTTTTAATCTCAAAAGGTTATTACAGGGTGGATCATTACGTGAACGATAGTGATGTCTGGAAATAACCCACATCTCTGTGCTTCCACTAAAAACTACGATTTGTATAGTTTTTTATATGACATAAAAAAATTATAAATGTTATATTTATGAAAAAAAAAAAAGAAAAAGAACCAGATCGAGTTTCTTGCCGGCTCTTCTCGACTGGGTTGTTTTCCGAACCGGTGGTAGTGTTTTAGACGTTCATAAGCGCCTTCTTAGGGCCTAAATTGAATAAATAAATTTTGATTTTGATTTTGATTAAGAGGACATGCGGTCGGAAAAGTAGGTATTTCAGAAATGTATTGCCATCGCGTTGCGCCCTGAAGAAAGAATAGGGACAACTACAACTCGGACCGATTTTAACATCACTTCGTAGTACCCTGTTTCCTCCTCCAAAACTGAACCGATTTGTAATTTTCTTTCAGTTTTAGAACAATAAAGATTTTGGCTATGCCTGTAGATTTTACTTATTTAAATTTTATCCATCAAATTTGTTTGACGAACGTCTGAATATGAACGGTAAAAATCGAGTAATTTTTTCATTTTCAAAGTCCCCTAGTTTTTGAAATAACTAATTTATGGAAAACATTAAAACGTAGGGACATGGCGGTGGTCGATATATGCTATTTGGTATAAAAATATTCACCCTAATGCTTTTATTTAAAGATGAAACAGGGACTACGTTTGTATGCTGAATAGATGCGTCAAGGATATCCTTTTAATAAATCGCTCACCATATAGGTATCGGATCGGATGGTTTCAGTTTCGACTTGGACGATTTCTTAGGTGAGAATGTATTGTCCATTCCATCGGGCGTATCCTGTAATGTATCGTCATACATCACCTACGGGCACGCCGAGAAAACATTTCTTTTATTATTCGTTAGTTAGTTTTTTTCAATATCCAAAGCTTCGTTAATATGAAATTATTACTTTATATAATTAATTTAAATTTATTTATAGAAATATTAACTACTTTTTTTACAACAAAAGTTGAGAATTATTATGTTATTTATTTTTTGGATTTCATCGACCCTTTTCTAAATATATATTTTTTTTTCAATTATGTACACTTAATCCGCGCTAATTAAAACAAAAGACTCTCATTTCACTTCATTCATCTGTTTTGTTTTAGTTACGCAGTGAAGAATATTTAAAAGCGGAGCCGCGGCCACCAGCTAGTAATAGCATATCATACATTCATTCATCCGAAAGATGTCTACTGCTGGACATAAATCTCCCCCAAAAGATCTCCACGACGACCGGTCTTGTTCCAACGGATTCCCACCAACTTGTGGAGAGGGGGGGGGGGGGGGGGAGGCTACCCACGCCACGTCTTCCGGTAAGCGGCAGCCATTCGAGAACCCGTTGACCCCATCGGGCATCGGTTCTGCGAGCAATGAGCCCAGCCCAATCCCACTTTTGTTTGGCAATTCTTCTAGCAATGGCGGTGTTACTTTGGTTCATATAGCTATAATAATATGAATATCCACATAGCAAAAGTTAATCAATTAATATTATTAAAAAAGTTAAAACTGACCGGTAATAAAGTCTCCTGGCTGGCTGTGTTGTCGTCTTCCCCTTCTTCCTCTATGCATTTCACTTCATCTGACGAACTCTGTATAACAGATCACATCAAATAATCGTAATGTTACATTTAAAATAAACTATTTTTTACCCAGACCCAATATCACTTGAACCGACCCGGGTATCGAATCCGAGACCTCAGAACAACAGTCGTACCGTAATACAACTGCACCACCGCCTCATAAAACCTAGACTAAAATAGTACTCATTTGTAATACTTGGATTGAACGGCTATACTTTAAGCTAAAAGTATTCCACCCCAAGTAATACTAAACCGACATACAATACGAATCGTATTTATTAATTAATATTAACCGTAAACGAACGAGAAGGAAAAGCAGAGAAGAGAAATTATTTACCATTTCCCCGGATCTTTAAGTTATCGAGGTTCCATTGTAATAGGTATAACTGGCGGTAAGAGCTAAGTTGCAGAGGGGGGACATTGCGATTGGTTAATTTAATTACTATCGTCGTCGCTGATTGGTTGTATGTAAATGAAACGCACGTGTACTTTATTAGGAGTTTTTGGCGGGATCTCATTCTGTCATGTAGCGTTTGTTTTCTTTAATTCATTAAATTTGTGTTTTTGACTCTATATCATGTAATCTTGGTTGTGTTTTGTGTGATATAGTTTGGTTATTGTGTACAAGTTCAAGTTAATTTTGAAAAATAACGCGTAGCATTGATCCTGAGGTGCCGACAAAGCTCCATGGAAAGTTCTAGCAGGATGAACACAGTTTTGCTGGAGCTTGGTAACGCTTTTACAAGATTGAAAATACATCTTACAAGACACTGACACAAATTGTCATTATCTAAAAAGAACTTTATTAGGCAACGTTTCATGCTCATACTTCGTGGTATATCCCGTTATGGTGCCTTTGTGCTAGTTACTACTTACGAATTACCACCTTAAGAGGACATGCGAGCGGCGTTTATTCCATACAAACGTAGTCCCCTGTTTCCGCCCCGAATAGTAGTATTATAATTAATATTTTTATCACCAAATCATATATATCCACCGCCGCCATACCCGTACGTTTTTTAATTCGTTCCATAAATTAGTTATTGTAGAAACTCGGAGCCTTTGAAAATGAAAAAAATGCTCAATTTCAGTGCCGTCATTATCAGACGTTCGTCAAACAAATTTGATGAATAAAAACAAAAAAATAAAGCAAAATGTTTGGGCATAGCCAAAGTCTTTCTTTTTCTATAACTGAAAAAAAAAAAAATTACAAATCTGTTCAGCTTTGGAGGAGGAAACAGGGGTACTACGAAGTGTGTGTTTTCGTTTATTTTGCATACGGTTAAATCAGCCCGAGCTGCAGTTGTTCCTTTCGTGTTTTATAACTCTCTTTCTCGGGCGCAACGCGATAGCGATAGATTTCTGAAATAACTATCTACTTTTGAAATTTGTCACCGACCTCATATCCTCTTAAGCGCTCGCTACAACGTTCGGTGAAGCAGTAAAGGCTGTACTCAACACCGTTAGTCAGATCAAAAAAAAATAAAAAATCTCGACGGATATCGAATATGTACGATAATTACTGAATTATTGGTGGTAGAATGATTCCGGCTGTGAGGACGGAACCCAGGCCCTGGAGGCAGGTTCTTCTGGACGCAACAGTTCACGCCGGGACTGAAGTGGAGCTCGACGTGAAATCTGATATTTTATTACACAAAACGAGATGTAACTTCATAATTGAAAGATTTCAAAATCCGATAAAACCTCTGTAAGTCGAAATTCGAGTTATAGTGTTAAATTGCAATGGGTCCCGTCTCATATAGGTTTAGTAGGAAACGAGAAAGCTGACCGTTTAGCGAAGCTGGCTTTAGTAGAAGGTATAGAAATAAGCATTCCATTGTATTATTCAGAAGTATTAGGTCAATGTAAGAGTATTTGTCGTGACATGTGGAAAGAATATTTTGATTTAGTATCTAAGGAGAAGGGAATTTGGTATCGAACCATTCAGTGTCAGCCTCCACCTATTCCCTGGTTTAAACAAATCAACATGGACCGTAATTCTGTCGTTACAATGTTAAGGTTAGGGTCTGGACACATTCCGTCAAGAAAGTTTGGATATCTCATGAAAACTACAGATTCTCCTTTATGTATCAAATGTAACAGGATTGATGATGTCCATTGATCCATTAAAGGTCCATCCATGATGTCATTAAAGAGGTTCTACTGTAAATACAATTAAATATTTGCTCTTTCATAATTTATGAGAAAAATATTATAATTTATTAAGATCAATTCCAATCCTTGTGTTCTTTAATATAAATGTTCATTTTCTTAAAATATTACAGTGTACTATACGTTTTAAAGATACAAAAAAAACATACCTTTCTTCAGAAAATGGATCTTTAGTTGGATCCTCGTACAGCATCACGACAATTTGTGACATGTAATTGAGTTCTGACACCATCGATACGTATTCCATGGCGCGACGCCATTGTTCGTCCTTCACCACCTGAAATAGGATATTTCAATGGTGTTACTCATATAATAAAAATAATACCTCTCGCCAAATACCAATAGATGTGTTCCGGCAGCATCACTTGGAAACCAGCAGTACCTCTAGGCTTAGCGTGTTCACCATCCGGGACCACATCGTCACTTAACATAAGGTGAGATTATTGTCAAAGCGCTCACACTCTCCGGGTCCCCCTCAGGCGGCGACCCAAGACGTGCTTCGTTCCCCAACTGGGGAGGCTCTTGACGTCGCCGCCAGCGCGATACAGTGACACTGCCCATGCATTGAGCATTACACGCACAACACTGCATACACACTCTTGCACATAACATGCAGGTACATAGGTCCTGTAAGGAACCTTTTTTTTTTTTTTTTTTTTATTATATTAATAAAAAAATGTAGGGAATAGCTAGGTTCAAACTCGCGAGAGAGTTTTACACTCAGGTGACGGCCAAGCCGAGGTTCGTACCATTTTGGTAGCCCTTGTGCTAGTCACCTTTTGCGGCTGAGTGCCTTCAGCACTCGCCCCCAAAGTCACGGTGAAGCTGTAAAGGCCCCTCCGGCAACAGCGTTAGCTAGGTTCGAAAAAAAAAAAAAAAAAAAAAAAAGTCAAAGCGCTCAGCCTCTACGGAGAAAAGTGTACAAAGACAATTATCATCAAAATCGGTCAAGCCGTTTAAAAGGAAGAGAATTACTAGCACGCATACATATATATATATATATTATTTTCTTGAACATTCTATTATTTCCTAGTTTAATCCCTTGAATATCTGAAAAGCAGCGGTGTGATCTAGGATGGTAAACAGACTAAGCCTAGAGTGATACTGCCGCAACATACCTATTAATATTTAGCGACAGGTTCTCAAACTTGAGGGTGGTTACTCAGGCGAACATTATTAAAACACACCCCTACCACCACGCTATGGTTTCTTTATGATGTTTTCCTTTACCGAAAGCTTGGGCTGATTACAGAAATTTGGATATTCTGGTTCGAATCGACATCCATCAACGCGAAATCCCAGCACACTACCAACCGAGCCATCATCACTTAATAACATCAATATTATATCTACACAAAGGTAATGCTGTATTTTATAATATAAATGTTTGTACATCTCTTTGTTAATAACTCTAAAACAATTCAACCGATGATAGGTTTAACATATAATATGATGGTCTCACATCGAGTAGTCCCCCGAAGCGTAGTACTGTGAGTAGCGAATGCACGTGGCTTTCGCTAGTGAAGTACAGTCGCGTGCGCACGTGCCGGCCCGGGCTCGACACACCGTGACTGTACCTGATAACATAGATCTTTATAACGATCTAAATTATAAATCAAATCTTTATACCGATCTAAAATATAAATCACACCTTTATAACGTTCTAAAATATAAATCACATCTTTATAACGATCTAAAATATTAATCACACCTTTATACCGATCTAAAATATAAATCACATCTTTATAACGATCTAAAATATAAATCACATCTTTATACCGATCTAAAATATAAATCACATCTTCATAACGATCTAAAATATAAATAACATCTTTATACCGATCTAAAATATAAATCACATCTTTATAACGATCTAAAATATAAATAACATCTTTATACCGATCTAAAATATAAATCACATCTTTATAACGATCTAACACATAAATCACATGTTTGTATCGATCTAAAATATAAATCTTCTCGTTACTTTAAAACTGACTTACTTCGATTAGTTAGATCTATAGTCTATTAATTATTCTTTATGCTGTATAGAGTTAGCATATTGACCACGATCTCACAATTGACTTTACGAACCAAGATGGTAAACTACGATAATCTATAGATACTGGACTCTCGAGTGATGCTGGTGGAACACACTTTAGTGATAAAATATAAATTTTTAGGTGGTAGCTAGCCAGGCCGACAATAGAAAATGATCTACATTAATTATATGGTTTTTTACGATGTTTAAGGAAACCTCAAAATCGTTTTAGAATACAATAGATAGATGAATTCAAAAACATCGAACGTCGCCGAATCCAACCGCATCACCACTGACTCATTATCGCATCAAAACTTTCGATCTTTCTAAAGTACCAGGACAAAGTGACATCACTGTCCCTGACTGTGAACAATCCTGCGAAACCTTTCTGCATCTGGTTATGCGCTGATTGATCACGAAACAAGATACACCTAAACGTGTCACTATGACGGGTTCAAAACCGTATACAGCAATCAGTCATGCACAGAAACATTACTAAATCAGACAATTATAAGTGGATCATGTAAATACTTTTTTTTATATTATTCTAATTCTTTAGCTAAGTACGATGGAGGAAATGGCTATTTTAAGCCGACTGCAAATTTATGGTCTAGACAGCTTTTAGGTAAGTGATTTATTTTGTTAGAAAATATAAAACTAAAACTATTTCTAAATATTAAATGAAGTAACATATTGATGATGTTAGTATATCAGCACCTCGGATTTAATCTATTCACGGTTTCCTCTCCGCTCTCTTCAATATTCCTCTGCAGGTCAGCTCTTATTTTCTTGAGTAGCGGAGTGCAAATACCTTGTCCAATCGTCAGCTTTTCTTGCATCGTCAAGCCATATTCCTGGGATATTAAATTTTTAAAAAAAATTGAGTGTGAGTTCACACGCGGTAGAAACTTATTTTAGTTTATTTTTTATTGAAACGTGTTGCAGATATTAATCATATTATTTAATGATATCTATTGGTGAACGATTGTGATACGTCTGGAAGTGACAGCCCTCTTTATGCTTCTGCTAAAACCGTTTATTGTTATTATAAATTGTATAATTATAATTTTAAAAAAAAAACGTAAAAAAAAACCAGATCGAGTTTCTTGCCGGCTCTTCCCGACTGAGTTGTTTTCCGAACCAGTGGTAGTTTTTTAATGTTCACAAGCGCCTTCTCAGGGCCAAATTTGAATAAAGATTTTTTTGATTTGATTTGATTTGAATGATTGAACTGTGTATAAATTAACGAATAGTTTAAGTAAATAATTCTCCACATTTATTATAGATGTCTTTATAATGGTAGAGTAGTGGGGACGCAGACCGCTACGGATCATCGCACAAAGAGTAGACGTAAGATAGGGAAACTATATAGAAAAGCATTCTATCTCATTCTCTCACAGCCTAAAACCTATATATGAATATATAACTATCTCTTTTTCGTTACACATTTTCGTTTCATAAAATCCAATTCATACCGTCCGATAAGAAGATTCACTTCAAAAATAATTTGAGCTCATCAAACAAGAAAGTTTATAATTAAAATGTAGAATTTACACATTAAATTTACACTTAAAATTTAATGTACATAAACTATCTCATTACGATTAATTAGACATCTGTTATTCTAATCAAAGTATATTTAATGCAGCATAATTTACGAATAAGGAGTCTGTTTGTCATTTTAAATTAACTAACATTCAAATTTAACTATGGAGCTCTATAACTAACTAGAAATTTTTTTTGATATTTTCACCCCCCGGTCATAAATATAGTAAGCAACGCGTTTACTCTTTCCCCTCACATTATGTAAGTATTAGCAAAATTTTGAAAAATAAAACAAATAATTATCATAAGCAAATATCGCTAACATAACCACAATTCAGACTAGCATATCATCAAAAATAAGCAAAGCATAGACCCCGACCACTATTGATGCTTTGATTGATCGACCCTTATATAAACAGACATTTGTTACAATTAATCAAAAACTTATTATTGAAACAAAACAAAAAAATTATAATTGTGTGTTAACTCACCTGTGGTATAACAATATCGGCTAAATATTTAGCATATATATAAAGTTCTTCGGCCAAATCAAACTGCAACGTGTGTTGGTTATGCTGCAAGTCGTATTTGATGCAATCGTAAATGTCCGGAATTTTCGATATATCAAATGTCTTGTTCTTTGTGCAGAAGTCCTTTTCGATTTTACCCCATCGCCTCCCCATTAATTCCCATGTTTCTCCGTGATACAATATTGTATCTGAAAACATTTTGAAGTTATACTTCTTTAGGCGCGTTATGAAAAAATGATGAGAGTGAAATTTTAAGATGCGCGCGCATCTGTGACACAAAATTAACAGTATGAAGTTGTCTGCTTAACCGCTCATTAAGTCTCGAAAAAAAAAGCTACCAACAAAATAGAAATTGAACCTCGATATTTGGTACGCGGTAAATAGTTGGTACGCTCGTCACCTCTGATCACTGTTTTCATATTTATAATATTTATCAACATGTTTCTAGTTTATACATTCACAACACGTGTTTTAGTTTCATACAAGTGCGAATTATATATGTGCTAATAAATTATATTCAGTAGTGATTTAAATTGAATATTTTGATTGATATCACTTACTATTTGTGAATATTAGTGAAAAAAATTGTGCTTATATACTTTTTCAAGTGCTCCAATATAATTGAGGTTAACTATCCGTATGTATTATTTATTGATATAAATTAAAATACTTTTATTTAATATAATTAACACTAAATATTATTAAATTATTAATGTTAAATACTTATTATTGTTTATTTAATATTTACAAAATAAAGAAATAAATTTAATAAAAAGTTTGTGATAAAAATTAAAATTGAACATCAAATTATAATATTAATTTTTAATATTTGCTATTAAATTGAATAAATAATAAATATTTATAAAAATAACTAAATAAATTTAATGAAAATTTTTTGATAAAAATGAAAAGTGAATATTAAATTAAGAAATCAATAAAAATATTTAAAAAATGACCAACCTTAAATTCAATTTTTGAATTTATTATTAAATTTATTTTTAAAATATTAAATAGTCAATAATAAACATTTAAAATTAAGAATTTTATAATATTTATTACAAATTATATCTTATATATTTATTATTCTATATATATAATTTGTACGATATCTCAACGCTGTTAATACAAAACTTTTCGTATCATATTTTAGTTATCATAAGCCACTGATAACTGAAGTTCCGATTCAGACATTACCGGAAGATACTATGGAAGTGGACATCATTTAATTAAAAATACAATTCGAATAATAAGACAATTTATGTTAAACTTAATGTAAGAAAATAAATATTTATTTATTTAATTTTTCAAATTTAAAATGAACTTTGTTGATTATCCTTTTCCAATCCTTCTATTATTTTATTGTAATTATTTATTTGCATGCAATTAAATCTATTTTTAATGATGCCAAAGAAGTATAACTTCTCACGCGCGTACATAAGTACACGCGCCCATTTTTTTTTTGTTTTCAAGACAATGGTAGTTCATAACTGTATTAAAATCCAATAATGGTTGTTATGAGGAAATTATACAATTATGAATCAATGTGACTCTTATTCTTAACTAGTGGTGCCGACGACTTCGCTCGCCTATAATATTTATATTCTTCAAAAAAAAAAAATCACTGCTAGCGTTTTCTTTAAACAGTGGTAATGTTTTTTATTTACATCATTTTTATATACATGATTTGACCAGATAATACATCTATAAATAGAATTATGTAAATCGGTTAAGGATTCTCGGTTTATAAGCCAACGGACAGATAGACAGACAGGCAGACATTCTTTTCTATATAGTGTCACCATAAAGATTATAATGTAAGAAAAGAACACGTCATGGACATTTTATAAAGTTTTATTTTTTACTAGCTGTGTGCCCGTGGCTGCACCCGTGTTTCATGTTTCCGGCAGCATCGCTTGAAAACTAGTACATCTAGGCTTAGCGACATCCACATCGACACTTAACATCAGGTGAGAATGTGGTTAAAGCAAAAAAAAAATGCTAAAGGATAATATGAAGAACAGCAAGGCTTACGAAAACGAAGTGGAGAACAGAAACCTGACTTCACCACTAGGAGAGGGAGAGAGAGAGAGAGAGAGAGAGAGATTACCGTAAAGTTCCTACCTTTAGTCTTAGGGTCGTCCCTCTTAACGATGACGATGTGCACGAGCTGCTGTATGAGGTGGTGCACGTGCGCGCAGCACCGCACCGGGTTCTTGACGAACTCCATGGCGGCGCTTATACTGAGCGAGGCGCACGGGTTGATCCGGCAGCGGTCCTCCTCGCTGAACTCGCGGTCGACTTGCATCGCCTCGTGCAGCCGGCCCTTCGCCCTTCGCATTCGCATTCGCAATTATACCGGTTAATCTTTAGGGCCCGTGATTGTGTAACCAATATTTGTTTGTTCATTTTAGTATTTCCTGTAGTTCTATGACCCCTATGTCACTCCCTGTATTTCAAAAAGTCTATACCAAATTTCATCCAAATCGGTCCAGTAGTTTTTCAGTTTATTCGTTACACACATCATGGCCGATAACTTCACATTGTAGGCGTTTCAGACTTTCTGACAGTAGAAAACCAAGAGAAAATCAAGGGGAATCGAGATAGCGCAGAGGAGGCAGGAGCACATTAAAATATAGTATATAGGCAAAAAATTATGATGAGACTCTTACAATTTTTATTATTAATAAATCAAAATTAAAAAAATTTTGGCTTATAGTTTTGCTTACTATTGTAGTCAGGAGGGTCGGGGGGGGGGGGGCACAGATATGTCTAAAAAACCAGAGTTAGTTATAGACGAAGCGCGTATCAAATTCATCTACGTCTGTATGAGTATAACCCTATCTTATGAAAAGTTACAGAAATGGTAAACATGTCTTATTAATTAATTTGACCTAAAATTTGTCTGGTTTTTACATCTATTAACACTCCGAGCAATAATTATATTACATTTTCATATACTTTATACATAATCGAAAACTAACGATAGGTTGCGTAAACATAAATTCAATTATATATCTATCAACGCCAGCATTTAACGCCATCTTATACATGACATATAACTAACTGTAAGCATGCATGTTGACGGCTTACGTCATCATAGCATTGATAACGGGAAACTAAGTTATAGTAAGTAAGCTAAAGGGACTACCTCGGTAGCGCAGTTGTATTACCGTACGACTGTCGTTCTGAGGACTCGGGTTCGATCCCCGGGTCGGGTCAAGTGATGTTGGGTTTTTCTACTCAGTATCATCCTGGAGTCTGTAATTTGTGCTCGATATGGCGACAGTCTCGCCCTCTGTCACGTTTGGGACGGAACTAAGCTCGGGGAAATCTGGGTGCTTAAGTTCGCTATTTCACCTCTACCCTAACACTTCGGGGATAACAAGGGTGAGCTTATGTTAAAGAAGTTTTTCCCGTCTTTAATAATAATAAAAAAGAAATGCACTTACATATTTTGAACTTTAGAGGAATCACAGTCGTTGTCGAGCAAGCCGTTCGTGTTGGCTGACTTCACCATCTGCACGAGTATGGGGGTGAGTTCACCCTCCAGCGCGAGCAGACCCTTCGCGAACGCAGCGGCTGTCATCTGAACCCGACCCTCGTCTGACGCGTAGATCTTCAAGTCGTGACGGAAAGTCGAGTGTAGGCGCAGTAAGCCTAACCCCTGAGTCCCACCTTCGCCTGTCAATACGATGTATATAGTTGAGCGATTGACGCGATTCCGATTTGTCATACACTAGGCTGAATTTTTAATTCATTAACTTTTACTTTTACTCTATATACTAGATGAAAACCCGGATGAAATGTGACTCCATAATACACAATCTTTTACAAAATGTAGGTAGATATGAACTGTAATTTCACTGATACGTGTGAATCGGCCTTAACGAACTCAAGCTAATATGGCGATTGACATTTACACTATTAGAATTTGATAAAATACACGATAATCCGAATTTTGCGGATATATGTTGTCGACTCGAAATCATTTTTTTTTTGTTTTATTATTCAGGTAAGATTTCAATCGAGTCTACGTACCCCTTAAACGAATTATTAATATAAATTATGAAATTTTGGTGGTATTTACGTGATATAGTTTGACTGATGTGCACAAGTGAAGTGTACTGTATATAAATATAATAACACGGAACGTGAATTCTCAAATCTCCCAAGCTCTTAATTGAAAGGAAAGTTATAAAAAAGCCGACAATTTGTTTGAGCTTTGACGTTTGACGTTCAAAACGTCAGACCTGGCCACATGATCTAATGCGGTTCTTTCCAGTCTTTTCCCTATAAAAGAGGATAGTCCCTATGGAACCAAAAAAAAGGTCAATACACCAAGACCAATACGTCAAAATAACACTGTTAAAAAAATCTATACATTGAATGTATTTGAGAAAAATCACTCGGGGTAACTTGAAATTAATGACAACATATTTTTATGATTTTTTTGGAATTTTGACTGTGTGTATAAGCATTACACAAACACTACTGGATGGACTTTAATTCAATTTTGGTATGAGTGCTTTTAGCCTATAAGCTGGATTAATATATAGAATGTGTAAAAAAATAATTAATATCTTCCCAGCTTCTGTACTTTATTTAACATGAGCTGATGAGACACAGATAAATTTTAGAAAGTATCCGATATACCTGGTATATGCCTGCCCTGTCCCCCCGGGTACATGCACCGGAACATTCGGCCCAGCTCCTCAGCCTGGATACGCCCCCCGGGGTCAGCTCGCCCCCCCACTTCAGTATCAGGACCAGAGACGGTTCACCCGGACAGCTTACTGTAATTTTACACGATTAGCCATGTTCCACAACAATTATTTTCAATTGAAAAATAAAACTATTTTACAACAAACCAACATTATCAAAAATTTTAAAACACAACATATTTCTCTGTCAGTCAGTTATAGCTGAACCTCTGAATTTATTTACCTAAATATTTTTTTTCCTATCATTTATTATTTAATCAGAATATGAGAGTGAAGCAGCGGGCAATATAATTACTTAAAATTTACAAATATTTTTAATAAAAAATGTAATATGTTAAACTACAAACAATTATGATTCGAAAGAACAATATGGAATATGTTATAAACTCATCTTTGTTTTTAAAGAAAATATAACATGAGCTGTTACTTTTCTCTATGGTCATATAAACTAGAGTATATGCCACTTATATAATAATATGTCACTTCACTATAATGATAAATTGTCTACATAATTATTATCAATCAAACACCTTTGTTATTGAACCATATTCTGAAATGTATTATACTATATTACTTCTAAATCAACTTGGAACATATAGGGCTATATATTTTCATTGAAACCAATTAAGTACTACTTTTCTAAATTTTAGCAAAATCATATTAAGCAGTATCTATCTATCCGAACAACTTCCATGTTAAAATCGAATACAGATTAAATAAGCGTGCAAGCGCATCTCTAAAACCCACTCACTTTGTTAATTACATAATCTATACTAATATTATAAAGAGGAATGATTTGTATTTTTATATGTGACGAACAAACTTAAAAACTACTAGACCGATTTGAATGAAATTTGGTATGGAGATAGTTTGAAATACAGGGAGTGACATAGGGAAGTTTTTATTCCGAAAAAACGGAACGGGAACTACGCGGGTAAAATCGCGGAGAGCTGATAGTAGATTATAATTTTAAGTTTATTATTTTCAAATAAGCCCAACATGAAAATTCATTGCACATGCATTGTGTAACATGTATAATTTTGCAAAACAATGGAGATATAAAAACGAAGGATCCTGCGGTTTGTAACTAGGACTGTTACATTTAGCTGATAATTTGATTTCAAGCACGTGAAAAATAGGCTATTTAGATGCAGAATAAAGTCATCAAAATAATGAGACACCGTATTAGAAAAATATTCTTATGGCTTAATACATGTTTTTATTATTTATGAAAATGTTCCAAATTTTAATTTTAAGCAGAGCAAAGAACTTACTTTATAGCATTGACATCCCTCATGCGCTAATGGAAGACATTGATTCTAACACCTCATTCACCTTATGTAAAATTACCTAGCGAAAATCAACCAACGTGCAATTACAGCAATGCATTTAAATAATATATGTATAGCTGAAGAGTAACTGTGATGAGATGCTATAGATTTTTCTTGTCAATTCTTAAACTTACAACTCTTCATTTATTTTTTAATTTTTTTTTTTATCTAACATTGATTTTATTGTCGATATATAACTGTAATCGATAATGTCCCATCACTAGAGGGGCAGGAAGAGGAGTTTATTATGTGGTGATAATGCGTAGGCAAACCGTGCGCGTGCGAGCCGTTACCGTCGTCCGAGCTGGAGCCCCGCGGCCGACCCCGAGGCTGGTACTTCATCTGGACCTTGCGGTTTATCCCAGAGAAGTGACCGTACCTGTTAACATTTTCCTTTTTTTTAATTCCATTTATTCCCTTTAAAGGGAAAGGTAAGTCACCATGCAACTAAGTCTGACTTTAGGAACACGTTTCATAAACGCGATAATAAAATGGCACCTATTTTTATGTTGTGCAGCAAAGTTATTGCACTGGACCTGATGTTAAGTTCAGTACAATCCAAAACAGCGGCGACTGACACTGAACAAAATTCACAGCTATTTCAATGGAATGGTTGAAAGTTGAAAGGTTCTCGTTTGTCGTGGTATGGACATGTTATGAGAAGATAGGAAGTGGATGTGTGTAAAATAGTAATGAATATGAATGTGGAAGGACGGAAAAGTATAGGCAGGCCAAAAAAAAGTGTGGGCAAAAAAAGAGATGACGGCTGATAGATGTATGGAAGAAAACATACTGCGCCGACCCCAAGGGAACAAGGCATGAGAATAATTATGCCAAATTACATAATATATAGTGAAATACTGCATGTTAATCGACTACATGAAAAACCTAAATCGCTCCAAACACTCCCATTAACAACTTTACCTTTATCGACTGTTACGGACAGCGATTACTAGAACGGGACAGAGCACCTGCAATATCGCCGTCACGTTCTACGGTCGCACGAAAACAGTAGAAAGAGACGGCAATAGAGGCAGTCCCGCCATCTCGCTTTACCAATGCCTGTATCTCTAGGGATTGCCCGCTTTGGTGAATTCTGACAATAATTCTTGCCAAACGCAGATCCAAGTGAATTTATCTAATATACAAATACTGAGACAAAGCGTATTACGTAAGAAATTGTAAATATACAGAATGACTTTGAAATCAATGGCAATAATTAAATGGGAGCTTATAATTATGATTCTGAATAAGTAAAAAATAACATAGTAAAAAAATAAAAAATTAAATTAACAATATATAATTGAATTATTAAAACAGAGCGATTCGTATTCGGCGGACGACGACCCGACTCGCGATCGCGCACATCAGCTGATAATGTTACCTACGCGGTTAACGGGTCATCGACCGCTGGAAAACGGTTACGCGATTTTAAAACTTTAATTGATAATTAATTAATTTATAATGCATGTTTTATAGTTTTAAATAAATATTTTTTCCACTAAATATATTTAAAAATAACTCTGAATATATTACAAGCTCCCATTTAATTATTGCCATTAATTTCGATTTCAGCCTGTATAAAGTTCGTCTTATATCCTCTCTTTTAATAACACACCATTTTTTATTATTTGAGAGTGGATTTGAGAGTGGTCGAGTTCAAATGTACGTCCTCTTATGGATACACATTCACTCGTTATTCTGATATTCCCGATAGTGATAATTGAAAATTACACATTTTAATAAAAATATAAACATAGTAATTAATATTTTAAATATATATTTACATTTCAAGTACACTTTTCAACTGTTCCAACTTTCCCTGTTTCTCCTCGATCTCGGGGTCCGCGTGACGTGTATGAATATCCGATAGCAGTGCACGCGCAATGTCCAATATCTCTTGAAGTTGCTTTGGTCTCTTTAACTTGACGTGACCACGTTTGTAACCGTCGTATTTTTCAAATATTTCAAAAAATCTGTAATATTTTTTTTAAAATACACTATTCGGCCCTGATAAGGCACTTATGAACGTCAAAATACTACCACCGCGACCGGTACAGAAGAGAATCCAGTCATCGAGAAGAATCGGCAAGAAACTCGATATGATTTTTTTTCTGCATGTTTTTATTGGAACTTTACAAATAATAGTTACAAAGTTTCTTAGTAGATTCACAGAGAAAGCTGTCACTTCCAGACATCACCATCGTTCACATAATGATCCACCCTAAAATTGCCTTTGCGAATAAAAACTTGTTTGACACGGTCCTTGAACTTGTCATCCGGTAAATCGGTATTGTGCTTTGGGATTTTACTGTAAAACCTAACACTATTACCTAGAAAACTCTTATTAGTTTTGCTAAGTCTGAAACATGGATAAAGAGATAGATAGATAATAGATTACTAGTTTCTGTCTGCGAATTCGTCCGCGTCAGTTTTAGTGCGCTTTTGTGGGCCGTGCGTAGATGCATTACCACCTTATGTAAAAAGCTACTATTTTCCCGGCTGACCACCTTATGCGCAAGCCATCAAAAGTTTGGTGAAGCTGGCAATGCCTTTCCGATCAACAGCATTTCATCAATTACAAAAATATAAAAAAGGAGTGTGTGTGTGCACTTATATATATATATATATATATATATATATATATATATATATATATATATATATATATATATATATATATATATATATATATATATATATATATATATATATATATATATGTATATACAAATATACTTCTTTGACGTAATAATAGAAAAAAAAAAAACTAAAATGTTGACAGCTAACGTCAGGGTGTCGTATATTCGTGACGGTGTGCGCTCGTATCGTAAAAATGTAAGTTCTCTAAGTTCTGTTATTTTACCCTAACGCGCCAAAAGAAGTGTAACTTCAATAATAGTTTCACACGAGAGGAAATAGAGCTGTTACCTAGGATGCCTCACTTCGACCTTCATTTTCTGCTTGGGGGTCCTGTCCCCGTGTCGGATCACGGCGACGACGCACCGCAACTCCATCATCTTGCCGAAAGTGGTCGGAACTATGGGGGGGTCGTCGAGTTGGAACGGAACCGACCACGGTATATGCAACGTCGGTGCCAGCTCACGTAATATCATATTACCCAGTATCTTCGCACAATCGTCATAATATTTATTGGAGTTTTTCACGAATGAGAACCCGTTGACGTCACAGACAAACGATTTGCCATTAGCCCTGTATTTATATAACATAATTATCCTCCTGTAACTCGACGACCGCTGAAGATTCTCTTGTCTAACCATTGGTAATTATCTAGTCAGGTTTGAATACATAAGGCCAATATTATCTTAGAAAATTCAAAGACCCAAATTAACTAGTGTTTCATGAAATTTTTATATGCATTGTACGTTGGCCTTATATATCATATTTATTAAAACCGGACTAGATGATTACCAATGTCTTGTAATTACCAAAAAGTTTCTAAAAACTTTATAAACATAGAATGATAATGAAATATCATAAAATCGATATGAAAGACATTAACAAAATTTACGATAGTGATATAAGTGGTAATGTCCAAACCTATCCTCAACTAACCCGTTTTGAGGAATGAAAACATCGTAACGTAACTATATCATAATATATTATTCTCTTACAACCACGTGTTTGAAAATCTATCGCCAATTACCTATATGTTCCGGCAGTATCATTCAAAATTCAATTACTTTATATGTAACATGTATACCATTTTTGGGATTGTCCGTTAATCACGTGACGACCAAGAGGGGGCGGCGGTGGAATCGGGTTCAGAAAACATCACAATAGCTGTTGCAGTGATATTTCACGTGCATTTTTTTTAATGAACCACCCATCGTCTAAACCGCAAAGCGTAGCGCGACCTTGACAAATCGTTGCCAGGTTCAAAACAATTACTAAAACCTTCCAGAATTAAATTAGGTTATAACTGTATTTAAAGATAAATTTCTAAGATTTTTTATGATACTTGATCTAAAACCTCGCCACGCATTACCAAAAAGGAGTGGGACCTAGAGTTGCTGAATTGATCACGTAATTAACAGATGATCCCTCAGGTCGATGCTCACTGAAATTCGAATGTGTTCAAACCCCAATAACCTTACACAACATATATCCAAAAGAAAATAGCATTATTTTCACCTTAACAAATCAAAACCGCAAACGGTCTGTTTGAATGCCAAGCATACTTTTCTCGATATCAATTTCTCTTGATTGGAGAGTATCACGGGATATCTTATCTCTTTCCCTTCGGAATCCCGTTCCACTTTCCCGTCGAGTGCGGGACTCTTGCGAGCTTCCGCATGCGCGTAGTCGGGTCCTACCGTGTATACTTTAACATCAGTCCCTAATGAAATGAAATGCCCTTAATTTTTTCCTATTCCATGCAAAACTAAACATAGGTTTTTATTTAATTAATTTGAAAAAAAACGACTTGTGTTTCTTTATGATCCTCCAAAAAACGCGCTGGAACCTTGTCACATTAACGTCTATGTGACGTCATTCCCAAATAACAAGATAAAATTTTTTTTTGACGGGATCTCAGCCTGCCATGTAGCAGTTATTGTCTTTAATCGATTAACTTACATTGAGTAATTTTGGTGGCGTTTTATATGATATAGTTTAGTTTGGCACAGGTGAAGTGTATTGGAGATAATAGCACAAAACGTTTATTCTGAGGTGCCACGAAAACCTATGGGAAGTTCTAGCAACATGAGGCACCCTTTTTCCTGAAGCTTAGAAACATTGACAGAAGATTGAAAACATAACTAATCACATGACGCTGGCAGAATTGTATAGGTAAATTACAGATTGTCATTAACCAAGAACAAGCAGAATAAGAACAAAACATTATAATAGTTAATTTTATTTATTAATTATTGAATTATTATTGTCAATAATGTAGGATTAATTAAATAATAACTGTACAAATACTTTCCTATTTATGCCTATAATACTTAACTAAACAATACCTAACTAAACTTAACAATACCTAACTTTAAATATTACCGTAATATTGTACTAATAAATGATTAGTGTTGCTAGAACGACGAAAGAATAAGCAAGACTTACCATCAGTCGGCATAAAATCTTCATAAATGAACGATCCAGTTTTTCTTACTCTAGATTCAGGTGAATAAATACTACTTCGGCTTCCTATCTGTAAAATAATAATATATGTAAATATTAACATAGCAACAAATCGAAAGCTCTGCAAACAAATTCTCATTCAATTGCTAAGTTATAATATAATAATAATATAAAGGGATATTTTTTTTATTAGGGGCTTTTGTCATAAGTCATATCAGCCCCATCATAACCTAATATTAATAAACGGATATGAATGAGAGAAATACTTATTTATGCATATAAATTCTGTTGTAAAGTCCTATATTACAGTATATTAGAGGAAGTTTGAAGGAAGAAGGCATAGAAGGTTAACATGATATATAATATATAGTGTAAAAAGATGCAAGACTTATCATTATTAATAATTAATTTTGATTAATTGTTAATTAATTATTAGTAACAACAGCAAATAGAGGAGAAATAATAAAAAACATGCTATCCAACTTAGCCTAGAAAAGGGTACAATGACAGGGTACATGAGGGTATTTAGTACAACTGCAATTCGTTAATGTTACAATGAGGTAACATTAAGCCTTTTTTTTATATTGTTACTAATAATGTTGTTGTTCTTTATAAGAAATTTGACATCAATCTTACATCTAGCAAAAAGGTATCATTTGAGAACAATACATCGGGAGATTCCCCACTAATAATGTCCGGTCAGATTAAGATTTGTTTGAACGGTTAACTGTATTCGATATTTATAAGAGATTTCCAAATATTGTATACTGTTTAAAATAAACGCGATATTAACCCCTTGAGCACTAACCTGGCGTTTACGCCAGATTTCCACTGTCTTCCTATTGGCTCATTTTTATGGGTAATCGACATATTAAAGATCTGCAAAAATGTAATTGATTGACTATTAAAGAAAATCATAATTGGCACGGGATTTAAATTGTGAACTGATAGGTTAGTATCTTTTTATGTATAATTGATTTCTTTATTTTTCTGTAACCATTCATGTTTTTTGGGAAGATTAGGACATGCATCATAATAAGGTGGCTCAAGTGGCTAAACTTACCTTTCTAAAAAGTCGCTGACTCCCACCACCGGCAGACGTCGGATAATAAATATAAATATTATGATCCTCAGCCGATACCGGCTTTTCCACGAAAGGTTTATTAAACACTACTCCATTGACTTCGACATGGTCCTCGGATTCGACTAACTCGTGGTCTGAAATACAATGAGTCGTTTAATCAATTAATAAATAGTTTATAACCTTTTTAAAATTGAAGTGTCTGTAATGGTAATATTTTTTTTTTACTAAATAGATATGAATGTATATACGGACACATATACAGAAAATACAATTTTTAAAATTTTTGTCCGTCTGCCTGTTTGTTCCGGCTAATCCACGGAACGGCTGGACCGATTTTGAGAAAACTTTTTTTGGTAGTTAACTCGAAGTTACTCGAAGTACGCGTTACTTGCATGTTTTGTTTCACAAAAAATATTAGGGCTCCGCATAAAACAATGAAAACCATGTCTCAATAGTTTGATTTAGTAAATGAATGTATTGAATTCAGGCAACGATTAAACGTCGCAATGCAAACTGGAACATAAAAAAATTATGGAATCTTATTGTTATTGATTGTCTGAGACAAGTTTATCGCAGATTGTACTATACAAGTTATTTGCACTGACAGTGGCGGGGCTAGACTATAATTTGATGTGGGTGAAGTACATTTCGCGAGGCTACCCCCCCCCCCCCGCATCAGCAACGCAATAAAAATGCATTACATATAACGCGGGCGGAGCCGCGGCCACTCATCTAGTAATATATATATATATTTGAGATCTAGCGCGAGGCCGTAGGCGGTCGCCCCCACGACACTCACTCCTTACGCCGCCTCTGTGCACTGAAACTGTTTTGGCTAACCAAAAATAGGGCAAATCCCTTAAAGTGATGATATAAGTAATTAATATAATATTACATGTGCCGTAACCGAAAATTAATCAAAATAAACTTGCACTTAATTATATGACATATTAGGTTTATACGTAAAGTGGGCTCGGTATGTGCGGAGTTTTCTGCGGATGTAGAGTTGGAGGTGGAGGAGGTGTCTTGCCCCTTACCCCTGGTCGGATGACTCTTAGTCATAAACTTCTCGCCAGAGAAGTGGGCGAAGAGGTGGGTGGCGAGAGAGCCTGTGGGTCAGGCATCGAAAGTCTCTCCCCCATCCCCAACGGGCTAAAGTATGGACGTGGCCCTATTGGGCCTGCCGCAGGGGACGACGCGGAGCATGCTTCCGCTATCCCGTATCGTCCCCATCCCAAATGCTGCGGGTGGCCCCGGGGAGTTTAGTGGGTATTTCCGACGCTTCTCGTCGGGTAAGTCCCACACTGGTGTGGAGACGTCCCTCCACACCCCCTTACCTATTGCATTGGGGGGACTTCATCCTCCTAGGTAAGGGTAGTGCGTAAACGAATTCCCCTCGTCAAAAAAAAAAAAAACACTTCGTATTTTCTTTCAAACGATGGAAAGTTTAAACTATCTTGTAATCTTATCTAATATTGTAATAGCCTGCTTGTTCAGTTTACGCAAAAAATATTTACTTTATAAGATAATATACTCATTAATCAACATTAATTTTTTTTACACTTTTAGCATCATTAATTAAGTTATACTCACGTTTTGGATCGGGCGAGTCTCTATCTAGAACAGCATACCTAGGTATCTCTATACCCTCATTCTCCAATATCGCGTATACTCTTCGACGATCCTGAAATAAAAATATTTGTTATATATAAAATAAAATCAGGTTGTAAAATACATTTATTTATTCATTCTGAGTCAATACGATATTCACTATGATATGTAGTACCTATATAACATATAATATTAATTTAAAATACCAGACTGATTTTAAATATTAATTTTAATATAATTACAAAAATAATACCTGAATATCGTACTGCATATGAAGATTGTTTATAACGTAAGGTTTCCTTAGCTTCTCGTACTGAATAGCTTTGTCCAAAGGGAAGCCTTTCGAATGAAACGAGATCAAACAGTCACACATAGGCCATTCTTCGACTGGATTCTGAAATATCATATTATTATTTTTAGACGTACATAATTAAGTCGTCGAAATAAAATACATACCAGCATATCATACAATACGAAGTAGTAGCGAAACTCATGTTAATAAGAACAATGAATATGGAATTAATGTTAAACAATTCTGCATTTAATTAGTTAATACACGATATGTTTTTAAAAGGTTAATAATATGAAAGTGCCGCAAACCAATAACTCTTGCTGTGTTATGTACTTATCGGATTTTTATTCTTTACTAAAGATGGTTTCACACAGTCCGTTTTTTACTCAAAACAAGTAGGTACTCATGCTTCATGCATTTACTTTTCGTGCAGTGTCGATATTATAGTCCGAATGGATAGGTAGGTAAAGTATAAAGTTATTTACTGAGTAATATGTTCTTTTTTTCATCAACAGATAAAGAAATGTTTATAATTGAAAATAGTACCTGTCTTTTTTTCCAGTTTAGAATTTTGACGGCGGATTATGTTTGCAAATCTTGCAATGAATATAACTGTATCAAGAATTAGTGGGCTTACGTAGTGCCAAAAGTAGAAGTAATAAAATCCTATTCCTACTCCCTGACAAAATAGTTGAGCGAAGAAACACCACGGAGTTTTAGTAAGAATCTGATCTAACCCACCCTTCGCTGCCCGATGCAAAATCCAATACCAAATGATTTATGAAACGGACAGCTTTTTTAGTAAAAGTAAATACAATTGAACATTAAATTTAATGACTACTTATTCGAATAAAACGAACATTGGAATACCAAGCCCTAATTGTGAACTCATGGTTTTACCGACTGTTGACTCAAGCGGTCCATTTATTTAAATTTAATGAAAAATAATTTATCCTACAAGAGAGATAATGTGTCGCTTTTGTCGGTGAGTGTACATTATATATATATTATATAACTTTTATTCAAAAAAGAACATCCACATTAGTGTAAAACCCTCCTTTGTTATGACCATTACATAAGAAGATTTATAACTATATCATCACAGCTCCCCGCCACATCGTTACGAAACAAAGCCTGTGTAAATTATTTAAAATGAAGGTCAAACAGTCAAAGCATTTTACTTCATTGTGCTCTACAATAAACGTGAATGTGACAAATAAGCAAATTATACGCTTTTCAAAGTTCAAACCCATACATAACATGCACTAATCGTGTGTTAATTTGCATATACACGACACATAGTGAAACAAAATACATTTTACGAGCAATCATATAATCTCAAAATCAAAACTAAAGGACTACACAAATTTGTTCGAAATTTCAGTAACTATTTTTCATGAGTTTAACATACCTACTTTATATCTACTTATTTATGTTTACGAAAGGGATAATATAATTAAATAATGATAAGTAATCGATAACCAGAAAATACTTTATCCAAATATTATATGTTTAAAACTAAATTATCTGTTAGTAAATAATTCATAAAGAATTCTTTTATACATGAACTGTTTTCATAAGTAAAAATTTCGAAAATTAGCATTTCGTAGAATTATAAATCCTTTACAATTTTGTCATTTCACTTCAGTTGTCACAGTTTATATTATGGTGACTGCATTGGCATTCTTTATGTGCAGCACAAACTGTATAGTACAAACAACATTACATAAGAATTTATAAAAGAAATGCTATGAATTAAAAAAATATTTATGGATAATATAACAAACACAAAAGCATTGTGTATTGCACTTTTAAATGAAGCAGCTCCATTTTAACGGACTGAAGCAACAACGTAATGGACGTTTCGGTACTAGTTCATTAAAAATTTTAATATTTTGTTCCACAATTGTGTTAAACAGTGAAGAGAACCTTGAGGATAACCTCCTCAGGGAAGACTAGCATCTTGATGTACTCGAACTCGTCGAGCCTTGTCAATATCTCCTTCATAGGTTTCGACTGCGACTTTTTGGCCATGGCGCAGACGCCGACCACCACTTTCTTGCCGCCCGCATCGCACTCCAACGAATCACACAAATCCAACTCGGCCTTAATGAAAAAGGAATACATAATATTTCATGAGTATCATGTCAAAATCTAAATTATATTTTCTAATAATTCCCAACTGGGTAGCTACCATCCCCAAGTTTAAAACAGGTGTTGCCAAGCACTAATAGGTGTATTTGGGCAGCCTCACTTAAGAGCTAGTACCCCTAGGCTTAATGTGTTTACCATCCTGGAACACATTGTCACTTAACATCATGTAATATTGTAGTCAAAGCGCTGAGCTAATATAGTATTAAAAAAACATCAGCAAACATTAGTCCACTCATCTATTAGTTCTCAAGGATTCACCTATTTATAACTAATCACGATTTTTTTGTATTTCAATTATAATTTTGTTTACTTTATGAAGATAAATGATTACTATATTCATGTCACTAAGAATTACTATGGAAAATAATATTTCAAAAATATTTCAACTTTTAAGGAAATCTGAAATAACTTAATTCTCTCTAGTTGAACCAATTTGATTACGAGAATGTCTTTATTGGGGTGGATCAGACTTATAAGAATGTTTTAAATTTGAAGCTGAGGTTGCAGGACGCTTATTACATAGAATATGTAATCAAATTCTTTCAGACATCACTATTTCATACATCAATAAATTTTGTCTTAACTATACTTAGGTATTTCTATTTTAATAGGTGGCATTTAAACTCTTTGTAACATTCAATCGGTTTTTTAGCACAACATATTTCAATGAAACATGTATAAATTAACTTTTTATACTAGTTGTGCCTTGTATTTTTACCTTGCATATATATTAACATTTTTGTATTCAAATGAAAACAGTATATTACTTGACAAGCACCATACCTTGGAGGTACATATTATTAACATTCAAGTGTAAAGTGTTGGTAAATGTTAATCAGATAGAACTCACACTTGCTAGTTTAGTTTCGAAAAGTTATGAAATCTTTTAGTAGCAGACAATACTGAAATAAAATATGTTGAAATAAGCATACAAAATACTATTCTCATTCATAAATTCAAGAATTCAATATTTCGATACATAGTGTAAGTAATCAAATTGCACAGAGAGCCAATAGTAGAAATTGATAAATGTTTTCATAGGAAAAATTAACTGGACAACAATATTTTGCACAAAAACTATACCCATTTAAATAGAAAATATGTTAATAGTTTATCTATAATACTATGAAAGATGGAATAAATATTGAATATGCATAGTATATACCAAAAAGTTGATTTCCATGTATGTCTGTATATTTATTATCTATACCCTCCCAAACCAAACAAAGAGTGTAGATGCAGTCTCCTACTTCAGTTAGAATTATTTCATGAAAGGTTTATTTTTATAATATGTCATAATTAAGCTTTTGTGTAAATATAGTAAAGTAATATTATGTATAATAACCAAATAGCTAAAAACCCATTTTCGTGACTTACACAAATTAAATCTTAAGAGATACATCAAAATCATGTACCAGTGTTTGTGATTCATTAAAAATCCTACTAAAACTTCACTATAGCATATCTCTGCTATGATTAACTCACAATTTCTGGACACATTTCTAAAGTCAACACAGATGAAGTTGCAAATAGAGGCTAGTGTTTTTACATCTTTACATTTTGTACATTGTAGTTTAGAAGTTACAACATCATAATAATAAATATATATTAGCAAGTACAACTTTGCTAGTAAAAATATTTTATGTGAATAAATGTTAAATGTTTTATTACTATATATTTGATATCATAGAACTTCTATTTAATTTAAATTTATTGTTAACCCCTCGAGCACCTCCCTGGCGTTTACGCCAGCTTTCCATTATTTTCCTATTGTTTCATTTTTATGGGTACTCGACACATTAATAAATATTTTCCATTTAATACAAGTATAAAAACCTCATACAGATATTTAACTATGCTAATTAGTTCATAAATGACATACAAGCACTTACACTTATAGTAATATAAACTATGTACAAATAAATTTTCACCTATTTCAAGCAGATGATAATTTTTAAACTATTGCTCCCTCTTACTTAATAGTAAATAAAAATGTATTTTTCCAAAATCTAATACTTTCATCAACAATTTAAAATAAAGCAAATATTTAATCAATTATATTTTAGTTTAAAATGCCAAAAGGTAGAATGGTATACACTATACAGCTATAAAATAGTTAATGTGTCGAGTACCCATAAAAATACAATAAGAAAACAATGGAAAGCTGGCGTAAACGCCAGGTAAGTGCTCAAGGGCCCTTTAATGTAAAATTGGTAAAGATGAATAATTTAAGTAATATACCTATATTGCATTGACCTATTTAAATAATATGATATGAATATAATTAAAATAAATTTCACAAAAAATTTTATATTCATAATCTTACTTCTTGTAAACACTCATCACAGTAACATATTTCATCATCACTTTGTTTTTTCTCTTTCCTCCATTTTTTAAGACGCCACCAATCCTTTAACCACTGCCACTCCATTTTAATAACTAGATATCAAAACTAAACTATGACATCACTTACAATGATAAAGAAAATCAGCCTTGTTAGTGATTGGTTAGATTCCTACTTGATAACTAAGATAAACTTGACATATATTCATAAACACATTACCACACTTGACACTCTCAACAGAGGTTGTGTTGCTATAAATATTTATAATATAAAATAAATAACATTCTATAGTGGAATTGTTAAGCATTTGACAGGTCAGTTGACTCAGTGCATTATCATAAATCATCAGGAAGTTATGACTGTGTTTATCCTAGGTGTTAGGAATATTAACATATAGATAAATTAATATTTATGAAAGTAATTTAAAGAATATATTCCATCTTAATATAATAATCATCTAATACTTTATTTTTAACATCCATTTAAACAAATTAGCTTATACATGTCAAATACACTGTTATATCTCTCTGATAAGCTTATGTGATTAAATTCAAATAAACTTTTATGTGAAATATCATCTTATTACTTCAAGTAGAACTTTGATTATATTTCAGTATTGCAATAAGTTCAATGTGTGTTCCACAACACTTATAATTTAATACAAATATTAATTTATATTGTGTAATACGTGAAATTTATATATTTTTATATACCTTATTTAAAACAAGTAACTAAATCCCAACTTCTACTTATAGAATTCAAGATATAGTATGATCCTGCACTTACACAAACCTTGTCTATTTTGTGTGCAGAAATTGCTATACAACTAAATTGTGTCAGTGACTTTACTCAGGTGTTAAGTAACACTTACAGATGATCTTATTGGGACTAGATTTCCGTCATCACCAACATAAAACTGAGGTTGATTAGCTTGTCGCAAATCTTGGTATCCATGTTCCAGCTCAGTATATGACATTACCCACATACAATTCAACGAAAATCTATTTAGCTAATGACTGTTTAGATTATTGAAGCTTGTTAAAATTGATATGCCAAAATTTTACAATAAAAATAATAATATTCTGGCTAATATTACAGCAAAAAGCACATATTTGATACTCAAGACTAGGGATAATAGAGTTATTATGACCAGAGAGAAACAAAATATGACAGAACGAGACTACATGATAGTATTACTGTGGTGTCTGCTAATCTTCGGAACAGCTTGATGGATTTTGACGGGACTTTTTTGGTTGATAGCTGAAGTTATAAGGCCTAACTTAGGCTACTTTTATTTCTCAAAAATAAATAGGGTTCAGCGTAACAAAAATTAAAACTCATGAAATTGTCAATAAAATCCAGTTCAATGCACAGTTTTATATGGCATCCGGATTTTTATGCTCTGCAAGGCATTCGGATTGGAGTTGAAATTTCACGTGTCTGTATATTTCCGATTTTTGTAACAAAATAATACAAGGGACTAATATAGTTAAATAATTACATTTCTATAATTTTAAGAAATGTATGTCTGCCTGTTTGTACATAATTACTATAACTACCAAAGTTTACTCAGTTTCCAAAGTTTATTTTAAATTTTCATAAAGCAGTTTCTGTAGTAACATTTTTTTTTATTTCAATCATTTCACTCTATCAAGACTAAGACGAATTTGAATGACGGCATGATTTCTCTAGTATTAGTGTATTATTTATGATTCGAATATGAAATAAAATTTTGTAAGTAGAGTTTAGTATTAATTAAAAAACAAAAAATGGTGATAGCATGATATACAATAATATTTTATAGCATAGCATATTCATATAAAAAATAGCTAAAATACGATAATCGAAAAAGCAATATTTTAAATTTTATTTTCACATAAAGATCTAAGAGTTGTATTAAGAACTGATTATTTTTTTTGACCTAGCTAATGCTATTGACCGGAAGGGCCTTTACAGCTTCACCGAACTTTGGGGGCGAATGCTGAAGCCGCAAAAAGGTGACTAGCTCAAGGGCTACCAAAGTGGTACGAACCTCGCTTGGCCGTCACCTGAGTTTTCAAAACTCTCTCGCGAGTTGTATCCTAGCTATCCCTACATTTATTTACATAAAAAAAAAGGTTCCTTACAGGACCTATGTACCTTTTTTTTTTTTTTTTTTTTTTTTTTTTTTTTACGGGGGGAAATGCATTTACGCACTACCCTAGGACCTATGTACCTGCGTGTTATGTGCAAGAGTGTATATGTAGTGTTGTGCGTGTAATGCTTGATGCATGGGCAGTATCACTGTATCACGCTGGCGGCGACGTCAAGAGCCTCCCCAGTTGGGGAACGAGGCATGTCTTGGGTCGCCGCCTGAGGGGGACCCGGAGAGTGTGCGGGAACAAAATTAGCCGCTCGTCCCCGGCGGCGGGAACGGCGGTTACGCGGGCGTGGGCGCTGACACGCATATGTACGAGGAACATGAGGAAACCGCCTATTCTCGCGCGTGATGCTATCGTCGCGGTCGGTTAATATGTTACGCGGACGTCGCCGCTTTCGGGCGGCGGAACGGAGTGGGGTGATAATTATAAATATACAAAAGAAACTATTTGAGATGATGGATGGGACCTTATAGAAGGTCAAAGCTACTTTTGACATGAAATTAACATACATATCATCACGCCTTTCTCCCGTGGGGGTAGGCAGAGATTACGTCCTTCCACTTGCTACGATCTTGACATACCTCTTTCATGAGCGCTTTCATACATGCTCGTCGGTTATGAGTACTTTTTACCTGGCCGTTATTTAACACATGATTGATTTGGTCTAGATACGTTCACCTAGGTCGACCCTTACCGACTTGCCCATTCACCCTCGCCTTATAAATTAATTTCGTTAATCTTCTCTCATCCATCCTCTCTACATGCCCAAACCAACTAAGCACACCTTTCTCTATTTTGGTCACCACATTCTCTACCACACCACAGCATTCTCTTATCATACTATTCCTGACTTTGTCAATCATCTTCACTCCAGCTATACTTCTCAGACTTCTCATTTCCACCCGCGTTAATCTTACTTTCATGCTTCTTCTGCCAAACCCAGCATTCACTACCATACCTAAGTGTAGGGATCAGGACTCCTCGATGCACAGCCAAACGCGCCTTTTCAGTCACTTTCTGGCTGCACATGAAGTTACGCAGGGCCCCAATCACTCTATTCCCTAACAAAACTCTTGACTCAATCTCATCGTCACACTTTCCATCTCTCGTAACCTTTGATCTCAAGTACACAAACTTTTTCACTTGTTCCACTCTTCCTCCTTCGATCGGAATTACGCAATCTGTCATACCTTCTTCTCTTTCAAATACCTTCGTTTTACTAACATTAACTTTCATTCCTTTACTTTTAAGGGTTTAATACTGACCATCTCCTGCAACTCCTCCGCCAATGATGCCAGTATAACCTGGTCATCATCATACAGGAGCCATTTGACAGTCAGACCATTCATTTTTGATCCATACTTACTTTCTTTCAAGTCTTTCAAGCAATTGTCTATATATAGGTTAAACAGCCCTGGAGACGCAACACAACCCTGTCTAACACCTTTCTCGATATTAAACCAGTCTGTGTACGCCCCGTTTACCCTGACACAAGCACTAGAACCCTCATAAAGTGATCTCAATGCTCGTATCAAATTGCCGCTCACCCCATACATAGACAACGTCGCCCACAATTCATTCCGTATCACTCTGTCGTAATTAAATTAAAACTTCAATAAGAGTGAAATAACAAACGATAGTTTCTTTGTACCCAAACATCATAAATCATTTCTCATGTTAGGAAATAGATAATTTTTCGATCAATCTGTTTGGTGATGATGGCTGTTGATCAATTAACATCAAATGATGATTATGACCGTTGTAAGAGCATATCAAGACAGCTACCGTGGAAATACCTATGTTTATGAATTACAGAAACAGTTTTAATCGTTCTTAGCACATAGCTGTTGTGATTAGCTTTAGCATATATTAATTGATAATCGTTACTGATATTATATCTATATCCTGTGATGATGATGGTCACCATAACCAAATGACATTGGTTGACATCGCATTTAGCGGAAAAAAATTGTCTCCATATATATTTCCAATTAGATAAATGCCAAATCAGCAAAGCTGCGTCCATAGCTAGTTCTTAAATAATAATATAGAGAAATCCGAATCTTGCTGTAGTGGATAATATGTATGTGAATTTCATGGTTTTTTTCCATATTAACCACAACAGTTGTGATAACCTTATGTCCTACCAGTCAGTTTAAAGTGTGGTAACTACAGCATAATCTAATTGCTAAGCTTAACGAAAGTAAAGCTAAAAGTAAATAACAACATATGGCCATATTAGTTGGTGATGATATTTCTTACTACTTTTATTGTAATAAATATCATAACATTAACCTGTATGTGCGGCACCATAACATTGTATAGGAATCGTAAACAGTTTACATGTATTTACAATCGCATAAATATATTAAGTACATAATATGAATAATTATTGTTTTAGATTCGAAATCGCGCTAGGAAAAATCCTATTTATACAGCCAGGAACAAGGCAAAAAAACGATAAAATTGTAATAGTAGCCATAGAGACGTAACGGCTTGAATCTATTCAGAAGTAAACACTAATATAAAATCAATTATTCTACTGAAATTTTCTCAATTCATCAGTCAAATTAGGCTTTTTATTATTTTGCTATATTTTTTATTATATTTAAAAATTTCCTTTAAACAAGGCTTTAAGTTAAGATATTTTTACTCGTATTGGTTATATAATAATTAATGATGACGTGATGACTGTTATTATTATTGCAGTTTCCTATTATTATATCACATTATTATTATTCATATAAATAGCTGTTTCTTTGTATATTATTATTGTACTAGAAATAAGAGATGGCGTTTTATCTTATAATATTAAATCGGATTCTCACTGAAGATATTTGTTAAACTTTCAAAGTTTGAACACTAGATGGAGTCGCACGATGTTTAATTTTTAGTTAAGAAAGTATGATAACAATTTAAGATATTATCTTCACAACGACTCATTTTCTAATTATTACATGTTAGCTTTATATATTTTTGTTTTTTTTGCCTATTTTAACTAAGAACTTTGTTCCTGACGAGTGTTGCCGATCCGCACTATTTTTTTTAATTGTACTTTTGTCACTCACTAAATGATATCAATATTTCTAAAGCTACTATGCACTCTTGTTCTGGCAATTATATACTCGTATTATATGAATAAACAAACGAAAAATGAATCAGCCTAAGCTTTCGGTGAATATAACATCATGAGTAAATTATATTATAGATTTGTGGTAGGGAATTTTTTAATAATGTCAGCCTAGGTAGTTACCAACTTCAGGTTTGAAAACCTGTCGCCAAATACCAATAGGTGTGTTCTGGCAGCATCGCTTGAGAACCAGTACCTCTAGGCTTAGTATGTTTAGCATGCTAGACCATGTCGTCACGTAACATCATTTGAGATTGTGGTCAAAGCACTGAGCCTATACCGTGTAAAAAAAAACCTAAAATAGCTTGACTATAAAAACTCCATGTTCCGGTCAATGAATAGAAGAATGAAGAAAGTAAACTTGATGCTCCTAGGTCAGAAATTTTATTTTTGTAGTAATAATTTATTTCATTATTACAAATTTTAATTAATATTCTTGAAGCAAAATTTCGTATCTAGCGCGGCTTGACGATTGGATAATTTAACGAAAATTTAGAGTTAAATTTCAAGGACTCTTCAGATTTCGTTACATAAGAAAGAATAAAGGTATAAGTTAGAGAGAAGGGGCAAAGAGAGTTGTATAGTTTATATTTAACTATATTGATAGTGTGAATGACATTTAGAGCGATGATTTGCTTCTGCTCTGAGTGAATACTATCTTTAATATAAAACTCGCCGTTAATAGAAAATTAATTCTAAAGACAACTCCTACCTAATAAAGTTTCCACTAATACTCGCGCTATTGTGTATATGATGACGTATTATTGCTGGTGATCCTTTATAATCTTTTTATTGCACGAAAATTTTATTAAGCATTTATCAGTAGGTATTATAATTTAAAGATTAAAATAAAGTTTTCCAAAATGATGAGTTTTTACTTTTGTCGGCAGTCCCCAACGTTGCCTACTGTTTTTATTATATGACTAGCTGTGTCTCCGCGGCTGTGCCCGCGTTTCAAAAATTCTTCACTCCAAATAATATTTTTTTTTAATTTAAACGGAACTCTAATTTTTTTAGTACTAAGATAAGTAAAAATATTTCTCATAAATTCAAGCACTTTCCCGTAAAACTGTGCATTGAAACGGATTTTATTCAATTTTTTAAGATTTTTAATTTTTTACACGGAACCCTAATTATTTTCGAAAATTTTTGTACCCTAAGTATCACCTATCTACCAAAAAAAGTACCGTCAAAATCCTTTCAGCCTTTCCGGAGATTACCCGAAACAAGCAGACAGACGGACAAAAATTTTAAAGATTGTATTTTTGTTGTAGGTATCGTATATACATTTAGTTAAAAAAATAATTTTGACATTACAAACAGACACTTCAATTTTATTTATTAGTATAGATAGAATAAGGATAGTAAAATAAATAAGTTTTGTGGGGAAAAGTTTTCGAAATAGTATTATTTTGAGACATTTTTTTGCACATTAAGGGAAATTTCGAAAACTCAAACCCAGTACTGCCAGGTGTACGACTTAAATAGTACTTTTCAAAACGCTCTACTTCAGGATGTGTTGGTGTTTGGATATATCATCCCCAGTACTATATAGTACAAAAAATTAAACTGCCCCTAGAGTTTTCTGTATTTACTGGTGAATGTTTTGGATTATTTAAAGCGGTAGAATGTATTTTTCTTATGAATTTGTAAAACACAGTTATTTTTACAGATGCTAAGAGCGTTTTACAAACATTAATTAAATTTTCGTTTAAAATTAAAAGTCATTTTTCAATTATTATCGATATTCGTACCAAACTCCATATACATATGTTACTTAAAGGGATATTGTGTCTCATTTGTTTGGATACCCAGATACTGTGGTATCAAAGGCAACGAAAAAAGCGGATGAAGAAGCTATCAAGCGGTGACTTATTCCCATACAAAATTTATTACAATGATCTAGTTGAACTACCTCGGCTTCATCTCTGCGAATCCTGGAATGAAGTCTGGGCAGTTAGTAGCAAAGCAAAAGGGAAACTCTGTTGTAATATTCATCAAACCATATCAAAAAAAACCGTGGTTTAATAAACTAAAACTTAATAAGATTGCTACATCGATTTTAATACGCATGCGGTTAGGTCATGTTTGTACTCCTGCACATCTTTTTAAAACTTGGAATTATAGAAAATTCCACTTGCCGTTGTGATTGCGAAGTTGCAGATTTAAACTACATTTTCTTTTCTTATACCAATTATGATACTTGTTCACTTTACAATAAGTTGATACCTCTCCATATACCTTTCCCTATTATCATAACCACCTTACTTCATATTTTAAATAAAAATATATATAATTTATTAGCTCTATGTAAACAAATACTATAATTATAAATACTAACAATCAGAAACTAGCTTTCTTTTTTCCCTTTTAATTATATCCTACTGATCTTATCTAAATTTTCTTTTTTCCTTAATATCCCATGTTGTTTCCCCAACTTCATTTCTTGTACACTCCATTCAAACAAGACACTGGCATATGCGTCATTAACGCCTTGCCAAACAAAGAAGAAAAAAAAATTAGACTTTACGGTAACAAACGTCAAAATGAGTAATTTGCGACGAACTTAATGTAATGTAATATTAAATTGTAACGGCTATAGACTTTATTAGAAATGATTAAACACCATTCAAAATGCTTTCAGTCGATTAGCCTAAACTCTTTTTTAAAAGCTGTTAATATTTTGTTGGCGAAACCACACGTCATAAACAAGAGGTTATGGGGTAACAAAATATTGATTCGACTCTTGTGCACTTATAATCAGAAAGTTGATATACAAAAAGATTGTAAAAGATTGGACAATATAAGTACTGAAAGTATTAAGCAGTTCGCTGTAAACGTGCTTCAAATATTAGGGTTTGTAGAAATAAAGGAAAGCAATGATAAAATAAAAGATAAAATTACGGAAGTTCTATTCATTGAGCTTCTTCCCAAAAGTTATTCATCAGACCGGGCTTATCAACTCATTCTTATTTACAAAAACGATGCTAAGGTAACGTTTTATGACGTTACACCAGAGAATTTGCAACAGCAACTATGTCCAAATTTCTCTTATACATTGATGATAGAAAATGAAGATATTGTCTTAAATGCTTGCTGTGGTTAGTACTTGTTCAGTGAATTGTATATTTGCCTTTGTAAATTGTAAAGACTAAAAATAATCATGTGATATCATAGGTATATTAGGTAAAAATAGTTCTTTTTATTAGTTATTCATAGATTGAATGATTTTAAGTACACAGCACACACTATAAATAAAATTGTATTACACCTATAAGAGGTTTTATTTGTGATAACAAAATAATTATCATCTACTAAAAAATAGAAAATATAGTGAAAAATAGGAAAAAAATGAGTGTTTATTTGAATGAGATTTAATAAACAAGCAACAGGTGTTTAGTGAATTATGATTCACAGTTCTCAGGAGGTGGTATACGTCTAACATAGTTAGCTATGTTATGATTTTTGTGTTACCCTGGGCCATAGTTGGTTGTGGACATATTGTTATTGTAGGTGTTATTACAAAATTGCAAATAAACGCAGCATGTAGTAGTGCATACAAATATTGGGAATTCAACTTAAATTTACTAGTTTAGTAATGTATTCTTAATAATACATAGTAAATAATATTACAAAAATGAATATACTTTAGAATTTTATTAATACCCATGCAGGTTATATTATCTTGACTGAAATTGTTCGTATATACATACATAAAGCCATAATTATTTTTATCTAATTTTACTTCAGATGAGAATTCCAAAACATACCAATGGCTTATCAAATCACTTGTACAACAATTTGTTAAATGGGCAAAGGATTTTGAAAATAATGCTGTAATAGAAAATATTTGCACAGAGTCTTTAGCTCTTGTTTCCAAAAATAAATATTACCATAAATATAATGAACTCAAAATTAAATATGGTAAAGAAATGGTGAAGGTAAGAAATATACATCACAGTAAACATCTCTGACTCAAGTATTATTAACTTAACTTTCACTATTACTCCTAAGCCACACTTTAATTCTCCATCTCATCCTATTCTAATAAAGTTAACAACTCACTATAAATAAATTTAATTACAGATTTGGCCTGAATGTACTGATCCGCTTAAATTTGTATATGAGGATGTTGCTATTGCTACATATTTACTATTGATTTGGGAAGAAGATAAAGGTAATAAAAAACAAACATTTGTTGACCTTGGATGTGGAAATGGTTTACTAGTATACATATTAACAAAAGAAGGCCATACTGGATTAGGAATTGATGTCAGAAAAAGACAAATTTGGTCAATATACTCAAGTGATATTCAGTTGGAGGTAAGATAACTTTTTCATATTTTGGTTACATCTTTTACTGTCACTATTATAATAATTTAGCACAATGCAATCTGGTATTTTATACACTAAGCTCTTAGAAAATCATTATCTTAATTTTGTTTTGTATAACAATATAATTGAGCTGAATATTTTTTTTTTTTAAGGAAAGAACAATTGTACCCTCAGAAGTTTCTTTATTTCCTGATGCTGATTGGATTATTGGCAATCATTCAGATGAGCTTACTCCATGGATTCCAGTGTTAGCAGCCAGAAGTTCATATAAGTGTAACTTTTTTGTATTACCATGCTGTGCTTATAACTTTGATGGAACTAAATACCAGCGGAAAAAATTCAAACAAAAGCCAGTATGTTGAATACTTGGAGTATATTAAGTCCTTATGTGAAGAATGTGGTTTTACAGTTACAATGGATAGGCTTAAAATACCCAGTACTAAAAGAATTTGTTTAATTGGTAAAGGTAGAGAATATGATATTAAAGAAAGTAATAATTATTTTAGTAAAAATCCAAGCATTTATAGAAAGAGACACTAATTCGCAAGAGGATGGGATACAGAATTCTATGTGGATAAAAGATTTCAAAGTCCGAGAATCATATGAGAAAGTTAGAAATTGTACACAAATAGACAAAAAAATTATTGAAACTATTGTTACAAGAATATGTTCATATTTGCTAGAAGGCTGTGTTGAAAGTACACATTGGTCACTTGGGAAATCAGCTGTAATTCAAGAACTTATACACATAATACCTCAAGAAGAGTTAAAGAAATTAAAATCAGAATGTGGTGGATTACAAACATTATTAAAAAACAATCATCACATTTTTGAAGTACAAAGTGGAATTGTCCAATTAAAATATCCTACAACTATTGATGAAGTTACTCATAAATCAAGAAAAAATAAATCAGTAAAGTTTAAACTACAGTATAAACCTTGCTGGTTTTACAGTAATCATCCACAAGGATGTCCACTGCCGGATAAAAGTTGTAGCTTTTTACATGTCAAAAGATAAAAACAAGTTTTTTTAAAATACATATTTTTATTTAATTTATTATTTCTATATTCCATACAAATTATAAAAAATAATATTATATGTACAAGTAAAAAAAAACATAAAAAATAATATTTCCATAAATTTCTATATTCATTTAATATTTATAAAAACCTAAACCCCTTTCTTATGTCAGTTTTAATTAAAATTTGTAAAGGTATAATTGTCAATTATTCATTTCAAAAAACTTGTTGAGTTCAGTTAGATTTCTGTCATCAACTAATTTTGCAACATCATGTTCTCCCATAAATGAGCAAACCATCCGCAATGTTGTCCATATGGTTGATGAACTTAGATCAGTATTTGTTGAATCTGGGTACATACTCTTAGCTTTATATTGCTGATTAAGTGCCACTAAGAAATGTTCAGCTGCTTGCCTGTAAGCACCTAAATTCATACAGGTTATCCCAACATTATATCTAGCTCTTATAAATCCAGGTTCTAAATTAAGAGCTTCATGGTATGCTTCAACTGCTTCTTCTGACCTATCACTGTTAGCTAATGTAGCACCGAGTCTATTCCATAGTTTAGCATTGTCATTGGCAACCAACAAAGCAGTTTTGAAGCAATCCACTGCTTTATCATATTCTTGACTGATATTAAAGACTACACCAAGTGCATTCTGCACATCGGGGTCAATTTGGGATGGATTTAGTTGTGCCGCTTTTAAATACAATGATTTCACATGTCCTTCTAATTCTTTTAAATTTAATTTTTTAGGATCAACATCTTGAGGAAACAAGTCACTATACTTAGGGCTAGCTTTCAACCAGTCTAAAAGAGAAATAAATGCATATTTTGCCATGTTTTCATTTGTATAAGCTGCTGCTAATGTAATATATGCTTCCAACTGTCTTGGATCTATATCCAAAGATTTTTTCAGGGCAGTTATAGCCAAGGGATCTTGTTCATTTTCAGCTTGAGTAGTTCCTAAAAGGAACCAAGCTTCAGCAGAATCAGGCTGTTGTTGACAAGCTGCTTCAAAACATAAAACAGCTCCAGGAATATCACCCATTTTTAATTTTTCTTTACCAATTTCTAGAGCACTCTTATTTTCTAGCATAATGTTACCTTCTGTAAAGGAGTATTCTTTTGCAATACCATTAGCAGTTTCAGAATTCCAGTAATCAGTGACATCACTGAGTCTGTCCCAGTCTTCTTTATATTTTTCAGCCATTTCATCAAGTATTTCATCTTTACTAAGGTTCCTTTGTGTTTCTTCAGTTATCTCACCTAAATTTAATTCTCCAGCACTTATTTTTTTCATAAAAGACATAAACTGATTATAGGCAAGATCATCATCATCCTTAACATTATCTACATATTCCTGAGCTTTTGCTTTTACATCATCATTGGTTTTTACTTCTGATTCACTCATAAATTGTATCTGAAAATTGGATGCAAATGAAGGAGGTAGTACAGTCTGAGGAGGCATCAAAAATGGTCTCATCATGTTTTGATTAGGGATGTAAACCATAGATGGACCTGCAGTCCATGGATTATGACTTTGAGATCTTTTACTAGAAACTGAGGTTCTTGGTGATTGAACAGTCTGGATTTTTTTTTCAATCTCAGGTAAGTTCCCTAACAAAGCGTTCATATTAAATGTCTGAGGTACTTGAGAATTTTGTACTAGAAATTCGTTGATTAATCTGTCAGCTTGTGAATGTGTTTGAGAGACTGAAGCATCACGGTTAACAATATTCGAAAGTTGTACAAGAGCATTATTACCACCACAGTCACCCCCAACAAGTTTATTTAATGCCATTATTGTTTTTCACTTTCTATTAAATCTAATAATTTATTGCATGTACAAAGGTCAACCACAGGCCTTTATTTTTATATAAAATATATTATAAGACCACTTGTTTTCATGAAATGCTCGAGTAATATAATTTGACAGTATAAATAATAAACTATCTTGAACTTGAAATTATTTTGTTTTGATAGGATAATAATATAAAATTGGAACTGCTTTGGAATTTGTAATGCTCACTATTTTATATATAATGTACTCTGTGACGCTCACTTTATAAAAATAGACAATAGTTGTCATTAGTGATGTGAACTGCTTCTAAAAAACCGTTTTAATTAAAATGTATATCCGGTTTATACAAAGATACCAATTACTTTGTGCAGTGATATATTTACACGTTATAATAAACGAACAAACTGCACTTCGAGGAATGTGCAGACCAAAAAATTGTAATATCACGGATATAAAGGACACGCTGAATTTATAGCAGAGTTTACATAGCTTTTGCGACATTTCTGTATATAATACCAGATTCCGAGATCGGTACTCCGACCGAGATACTCGGGTACATTGACACAGGTTGGGTCCAAACTTAGTACAAAATATAAAATCCATTTCATTACTTCCTCTACCTATGTATCATATTATTAACTGTTATTTTTCGTTTTGTGTATTATTTCATGTCATTTTATTAAAATTAAAAAACTTATAATCCACGATCACGAAAATGTACGTATTTCACGATTTGTTAAGTCGTTATAATTGTAGTAACATTTATCGTGTGCTTGACGTGATTTTGGTTTGTCATGTAGTCGTCCTTGTTTTTAATTCAGTATTTCACTATGTAATATCATGTTGCTCACTTGTCGTGATATAGTTTAGTTATAGTGAACTTACTTCACTTGAAATAGCTCTAATAAAAGGCCACTATTTTGTTACTATATTGGATGAAAAGTGTTTCTAATATCAGACTTGGTTGCATAGTCTAGGTTCCTTTGCCTTTTAAAAATTGAAACAATTTAACAGAATTCTAAAAAAATTGTCTCAGCACCTCCGCTAGGAGTAATATTGGTCTGTGGTGGGTCTGTGCTCAGCACGTCCCAGGCTACGGCACACAGCTCCGGTAGGAGTAATACTATTCTGTGGTCCCAGGTGGATTTAAAAAATATATTGTTCCTATGATATTACCACAAATATAATTTATTCGTAATAAATCACAAACCACACTACGAAAGTTTCTCATTATTAGGAAAATCAAATAATTACTTTCTGGTTACATAAGATTATTTATGGTTTGATTCATTATTATAATAAATAGGTTTTTAAGACACTATGACACAAACTAAGGAAAAAAAGGAACCTGATACCAAATTTGATACAACACGGATTGATGAAGTAGCGTCCCTTGAAGAAAAACTTCTAGATAAGTGGCTGGTCTGTATACCTAGAAAATAGGTGAATAAATATGAAAAAAACAATCTTATATTCAGATTTGTACATTTATGCCATAAAATGCATAAGTTTTCAAATTTATTTTTTATTTTTTTTAAATATCATTTCAAACAAACTTTCATGTACCTCTACCATCTATAGGTTATTTGAAAGTTTTATTACTACTATATATTTTTTTTTAATTAAGAAATAAATCCTTATAATATATAGTAAGTAGCATATGGTACTTATATGAAAAAAAAGAGATGTTTAGAAAATTTGTACTTTAAATTTTTTTATAATTTTAATTTATTTCTAAGTGTTGTAATTTCTACTCTGAGTTAATAATGTGAGCATTACCTAATATAAGTTTCGCTTTGTTTTTCTTAAAGGACTATACTTAATATATAAAGCAAATGAATATTATTGGGTTTACTAAATTTAAATATATCACTCTTTCAGATACGAGATTGTGACTTATATAAAGATGAATATAAAGAGTGTACAAGCGCAAAGGGTAGATTTCATCAGTATTTTATATATGGTGAAACACTGGACTGTAATCAATGGAAAAAAGACTATGACAACTGTTGTAAATGGGAAAGTAGTAAAGATATAAAAGCTGCAGTGAGTAAGTTTCATATTAATAATATGAATGATATTAACAATAATGTTATTTTTAACTATTTAATTATATATTAAACATAATTATTTAACATTATTTAGAACACTGCTTGATCTAATTTCTTTGTTCCCTGTATTTCTAATAGATAAATATATATTTTTATTGAAATATTTACAGGAGGCTGTTATTAATAGTGAAAAATTGCGTAGGTTACAAAGACTACAGGCACATTATAAAAATGACACCTGGAAGAAACGTGAGACACCACCAAATGACTGGAACAAGCCCTTACCCGAGTGGATGCAGACGCGAGATGAAAATACATATCTTGCACAAAAGCTTAAAGAGGATGCAGATGGGACAGGTGAACACAATAAGAGTTTCTGTGTTATCATGTGAAGATGCAGTGATGATAGATAGAAAAATAAAATAATTTATTTTCAATAGTACTTATACAAATAAAAATTATTGAATGATTAAGCTGTTTAAACTTAATATATATATAATATTTTTTGTAATCCTTGAAAACCATGGTTGTCAAACTGTATCCAGTGAAATTAAACAATTTAAATTGCCAATAACTATCAAAAATGATTTTGCCTAATAATTATTTTAAAAATATTATAGGTACTCAAAAAAATTTTGAAAAACTCGTAAATTTCTTTATTCCTCTAATATGGCCCCTAATACTACTTAAATGGCAAACTAAGGGGTCGGAGCCTCTGACCCTCCATTCCACTGGGGAGGCCTTCTTGGAGACTCACGGGCAGCCTTCCTGGCTGCCCAATTTGCCGGGAGTGAAGTGGGTAAAGCCTTGTTGCTTCTAAATGGCGGTAGAGGACAGTCGATCATGGGATTTTAGTGGATAGTTTGTGGTGGTCTCGCTACCCACACTCCCCTTCCTGCAGTGCCGTGATAATTCACTAAAATATACATTTTTTAAACATTCTATGGGTTAGTTCATATTATGACCCAATAATATACACCTGAGTTTAAAAATAGAATGATATAAATCGGTTTAGTGAGTTTCGAGTTATAAGCTAATTAACGTGTAAACAGACAGGTGTCGCCTTTTAAATAATCCATAGTAATAAATAAAATTGAAGTGTCTGTTTTTTTGTCTAAAATTACATTTAATCAGAATGAATAATTTAGATATGAATGTATATACGATACCTATAACAAAAATACAATTTTTGTTTGTCTGTCTGCTTGTTCCGGGTAATCTCCAGAACGGCTGGACGGATTTGGATGGGACTTTTTTGGTAGATAGCTGAAGTTACTCTGGGTAACTTTTAATTATCAAAAATAATTAGGGTTCCGCGTAAAAAAAATAAAACTTGAAATAAAATATAAAAATAAAATCTGATTCAATCCACAGTGTTACGGGCAAGTGCTTGAATTTATGAGATAATTTTTTACTTTATCTTAGTACTAAAAAAAAAACAGGGTTCCGTATAAAAAATTGCAGTGAAGAATATATGACATGATGGCGCAGCCGCGGACATACAGCTAGTGTAAGGATAAGGATGTAGCGAACGAAACACGAAAATGGTGGTTTTTATGCAATCGTTTTTCTATTTTTCAGATTACTTTTGTTTTATACCTTTTTTTTTTTTTGACGGGGGGAAATGCATTTACGCACTACCCTTACCTATTGTATTAGTGAGACCGGAGTCCCCCAATACTTTTGTTTTATACCTACTCATACATAATGTTTAACGTAACAATAAGTACAAAAAAAAAACAATTTACAAAAAAGAATCGTGTAAATCGGTTCATTGGTTCTGGAGTTATAAACACAGCTAACGGACAGACAGACATATAGACGTTGCTTCAGAGGCGGCTCTAGCCCTTGTAGCGCCCGTGTGCAACCAGTATCCTGGCGGCCTCTAGTAGGCCCGCGATCAAAATGGAATACTTACAGTCATATATTCAAACGACAATTGGGATGCAATTTTTGCATCATAGTTGCATTTGTTTTGTCATGTTGCCTTTCATATAATGTATGGATAAGTAACTAGCTGTTCTATTCGGCGTTGCCCGGGTTACATTTATGATGGTATCACCATTTATTCGTAACTGAATTATAATAATTCACCAAAAGATTCCGGTAATCTACCAAAAACTTATAATAGTTCACGATTAATTTTACCTACATAAAAATCCGCCTGGAAATTTTATTAATATTTTCTTTAATCATATTCTTTAGTCATATTTTAGCAAATTTACTTAAAAATCAATAAATTACCAAAACCTTCCTCATGAATCACTGTCTGTTGGTGTAAACCGCATATAAATCAGTATCGAGTATATTGTGCTCAGACAGATATACGCTCCAAGAGGACTTTGTTTTATAATATGAACATATTATAAATTAAAAAGGACATACTAAAATAATAACTTGATAAGTATTATTTTGATTTAGCGTAGGTATATATTTTCTACCCAAAAAAAAAAGTAGTGACAAATTCGTACATATTTAAAACCAAAATAAAAAGTTTGTTTGAGCGAAGATTTGAAACCGCATCATTTTTAATAAACACGATTTTATTATCGACTTAGCTAACATAAGTTCATAAATGTCTACTTAACTTGATATGAAATATCTCAAAAATAAAAATCTACCAATTTAAACAGCAAGTAAAGCAATATGAAGTTTATTTATATGAAACAGATTCTAATTTCCATTAAAAGTGAAGTGTTATCGAACGGTCCTGACCTAGCAACTATACACACACTTATCTTCATGATAACACGTACACATTGTCTATAATTGCTACAAATAAGCTAAAACTATATGTTTATTCCACACTGACAGTATTTCATTACGCGCCTTTGTGTTGGATTGCACAGATGAGTGGACTGTTGTGCAGGACTGTTTTGTCTCTTAGATTTATCAGAGTGCCGATGGCTCGAAATGCATCTACTGCATACCTCATCGAGGACGCAAAGTATTCATTTTTAAAAGATTTAGGTCTCAAGGAGAGAAATATAGGCGTATTTAATGGGAAATGGGAAGCAAATGGTCAGGTAAGTAGTTCCACTTGCTAATTTTTATTGATTGACAAACAATTGACAACAAATTGCATATTTATAATCATTACATTGTTGTAGTAAGTAAATAAAGTTAATTCAAAAGCATACGAGCCTATAGAACTCTAAATATAAATGACATTAAACTTGTAATTAAATGATATGTGAGTACATACCTAAATAATTGAATTGCTGTATTCAATGCGGTTGAAATTTATCAAGTACCGAATTAAAGAGTTTGTCACAAGTTATTGTGATAATATATTACATCAGCTATTAATAATTCTATTAACAATATTTTATGGACATCGTCATAATATGTATGGGCACATTACGTTGTTTTTAAATAAGCATTCATAAGTACATATATGATGTAAATGCATACTCCTAGTACCAGTAGTACCAGTTTTGTGTAAATACAACTGCAAGCGTATGACAATATTATACAACGACTTTGTTACTTTATGTATATAGTGCAAACTCAATTGCGTTCATTTATCTGACAGTTTTATGAAGTAGCTAAAACAAAACTTTAGTTTGTATGATCAAACGTAAAGAATCATTTATTTAGGGATTTGTACGTCATGTTATTGAATTTAATTTATGTTGCAACTTATAGTAACTAGCAATAACCAGTATTAACCAGGTCATCCGAACTTGGTTTTATAAATGTAGTTAGTCCTGCAGTATTTGCAGATTGAATTGACTTAGCATTAACACCTTACCTAATTTATTAGGTAATCATTTTTAAAATCGACGTTATATTTACGACTATTTTATTACTATGTTTAGGTTCTTTTTTCACTTTATCAGCACACAAAGCATTGGTTTAAAAGTTACAAATTATGAAATGATGGATGTGTAGTTACAGCTGTATTAATGGTATGGGGCCCACGGGCTACAAGGACTTCGGCTTGGATAAGTAAAAGTTATGAAATGTTATCCACAACCTTAGCTTGAGTTTCGAAATACTTGGGTCAAAGGGCCCCTTGATAAATTTTTATACAGGGTTCGACTAGGGCATCAACTGTACTGTAACCTTTAACTAACTTTTCTTATAAAAACAGCATTCTATAATAGTATAAAATCTTATAATGTTCGATTGTTAAGAAAATAACGTATTCTCCTGTTTCCTCCCTGGATAATGGCATTATATAAATATTTTTGTACTATATAATATATATATCCACCACCGGCCATGCTCGTACGTTGTTTTTTTTTTCAAAGATTAGAAGCGATGGATAGTGCGGCCGGATGCCGCGTCAATGGACGCGGGTTCAAACCCACCTATCCAACTCTAAAATCAGTCTGAACTTTCGATGAAGGAAAACATCGCGAGAAATGGTGGTAGGGCATTTTCTAACAAAACCCGCCTGGGTAGCTACCTCCGTCAAGTTCGAAAACCTGTTGCCAAATACTACCAATAGGTGTGTTCCGGCAGCATCACTTGAGAACCAGTACCTCTAGGTTTTGTGCGTTTACCATCCTGGACCACATCGTTAAATAACATCAGGTAAGATTGTGGTCAAAGTAACTCCACCTGTTTAGATCGGGTTCTCTTCCTCCTGCGCGTGCATGACGTGCAGGACATAGTCGCCTTTAATGCTTTGTTTGTTGAACAGCGGTTCCGGAAATACCGAGTTGGATCCTATAACTCGATTTCCCGCCACTGCTATGACCCTCCAAGGTCTGCCACGCGCCTCCTCCTACCCGTAATCAATGGTTAACATAAAGCCACACGGATTGTTCCTTTCGTTTTTCAACGCGCGGAAAATCGCTCCGCAGCGTACTCTTGTCGCGAACTTCCTCCGCGATCGTCAAATAGATGTTTTTTTGTTGTCCAGGAAATCCTCTTAAAACCTAAATATCGCAATCCCGGGATTGCGAACTATAATGTCGTTCGGAATGAGAGATTGCCCCGAAAAAGGGGCGGTGGTACTCTAATTTATTACAAGCGGTCTCTGTATTGCACCCCGCTAGATCCTCCGGAACTCGAAAACTTGAAAGTTTCTGTGTGTAGAATTGGCATGACTTACCATCACTCTATCGTACTAGTGTCTGTATACCTCCCTTCCAATAAGCGTATTTTATCATTTGATCTAGGGAAGCTTTTCTCTCTTGAAGACTCAATCATTATCGCAGGTGATCACAGGAGATCAACTGTGGGCACACGAATTTTAACAGTTCGAGTGATACCAGAGATGGGATCATTCTTACTGAACTGATGGATGAGCTTGATTTTGATGTCATCGCTCCTTTAGAACCCACCCACTTCACACCGCACTGCCACCCGACAGTGTTAGACGTAGCTATTATGAAAGGAGTCCTGCTCCCTGTGCGTCTTATACAAGTCATACATGAACTTGACTCTGACCCTCGCCCAGCCATTCTCCAGTTAAGTCACTCGGTTGACTCTAGCTCGCCACCTGTAAAGATCGCGGACTATTACAAGCTCCGCCGTTATCTGAAGGACCATCACTCCTCCTCCCCCCCCCCCCCCTCGATAGGGTCCCTGACGTATTGGACACGCCTGCGGACACGGATTTAACGATCGATTCGTTGGTTGAGCAACTCAACAACGGAATCAGGGAGACCTCGAAACAAGTACGGCGAACGATTGCCGCTTTATACTCCTAGTCTCTGACGACGTGAGAGCTCTGCTCACTCAGAAGAACGCCGCGACCCATGGCAACGACGCGTATCCGACTAAAGAAAATCGTGCACGCTTACGTTCTTTGCGTAGAGCAGTGAAAGACTGCATAGACCAGCTTCGTGACAACAGGTGGACCAGTCTCTTCGAGGAACTGGTACCTTCACACCTCGCGTACTGGAAACTTGCAAGATCAATGAAGACGGCTCGCCCCGTCACTAGAATGCCCCCCTGAACATAAAAACACAAAGCGTTCCACCCGCATTTGACTATGGCCTCGAGCAGCAATGTTCCCCTGTAACTGACAACGTTGACGTCCTCCACGTCTTCGATGTAGAGTCCTCATTACAGGATTTAGATGCTCTTTCCCAGGTTGTTTCCCTCACAACTGTCACTGGTGATAAGTTCGCCACAGCCATAAAGGGCCTTATGCCCAGAAAATCTCTCGGTACGGAAGGGATTAGGAACGAAGTGCTCAACCTTCTTCCGCCCCGTCACAATCCGTTGCATCTTCAATGCGGTCTTTAAAAACCACCACTTTTTAGCCGGCTGGAAAGAAGCGATAGTTATAAGTATACACAAGCCTGGCAAAGACGCCAAGTCACCCAATAGTTACCGTCTAATCAGGTTATTAATCGCAATAGGTAAACTCTACGAGCAGATCCTTCTCAACCGGTTCTTAGTAGTGATAGAGGACAAAAATCTTTTGCTTCCTGAGGAGTTTGGTTTCAGAGCCTGACACTCTTGCGCGCATCAAGTGCAACGCCTCACAGAGCACATCCTTTCATAATTTTATCACATCCCTGACTCACCCTGGCGTAGTACACTGGCGTACGTTAGTACACATCTTACGCGATTACATCTTAAATCGTAGTTTTCCTCTTTAGAGTAGAGTCTGTTCTCTCCGCGTCCAAAAGGCTGTTGACATCTTAAGCCTTTGGTACAAAAAGTGACGTATAGCGATAAACCCGGGAAAGAGCACCGCGATTATGTTCTGCGTAAAGAACGATGAACTTCCCAGTCCCGTTAAATACTTAGGAGTAGAGATCCACTGGGCCACCGAAGTCAAGTACCTCGGTGTCACACTAGACGTCCATTTGAATTTCCAACCTCACATTGAGAAAGTCAGAAACCAGGCCACCATGGATCTGGGTGTCTTATTCCCCTTAATAACTCCCGGAGTAAGATGGCCCTGCGGCATAAAATTACTCTATACAAAACGATAGTTAATCACATAATGACTTACTGCCTCCCTGCCTTCGCTTACAAAGATCTGGCCTCCTTTCAAGTAGTTCAAAATCACTTCACAAGGAGAGCCGTAGGTCTGATACCTATGGTAGAGTAGAGTTACACAGAGATCTGAATCTGCTATCTATCCGTTCCGTAATTAAGTCCCAATGTCGCGCCTTCTTTGGTTGCCCAGTGACTCATCTGAATCCATCTGAATCTGAATAGTCCAAGCCGTGTCTTACATCGTCGATCCGAATGCTCCGAAATCGTTTCGGAGACCACGATATGTCCTCACCGACCCCGAAGATGAAATCACGTGCGAAAATAGGATCTTTCCTTATCAACCGATCAAGTGTGCTTGCCATAGCTCACGTCCGCGAAACCGCCGTCCCCGCCGCCGGGGAAAGGCGGTAAATTTTGCTCCCGCACACTCTCCGGGTCTCCCTCAGGCGGCGACCCAAGACGTTTCTCGTTTCCCAACTGGGGAGGCTCTTGACGTCGCCAGCGCTATTCAGTGACACTGACCATGCATTAAGAATTATACGCACAACACTGCACACACACTCCTGCACTCAACACGCAGATACATAGGTTGTATAAAGAACCTTTTTTTATGTTAAAAAAATGTAGGAATTAGCTAGGATTAAAATTCCGCTGGAGTTTTCACACTCAGGTAGCGGGTAAGCCGAGGATCGAACTCTTGTGCTAGTTACCTTTTGCGGCTGAGTGCCTTCTGCTGCTCTCGCCTACAAAGTTACGGTGAAGCTGTTAAGGCCCTTCCGGTCAACATCATTATCTAGGTTACAAAAAAAAAAATGATCAAAGCACTGAGCCTACCGTGTAAAAAAAAAAAAAAATATTATAGAAACTAGGACTATTATAGAAACTATTATAGAAAATAGGAGCCTTTGAAAATGAGAAAAAATACCCAATTTTTATCGTCTTTTCAGACGTACGTCAAGTAAATTTGCAGAATAAAATTAAAAAAATAGAAAAACACCAATAATCGCTAGTCTTTCTTATTTTATAATTGAAACAAAAAAATAAAATCGGCTCAGTTTTGGAGGAGAAAACTGTAGAATAAGGAAGTGATGATTCCGTCTACTTTGTATACGTATAATCGGCCTAAGCTGCAGTTGTCCCTTCCGCGTTTTAAAACTCTTTCCTTTGGGCGCTATGCAATAGAAAAATAGATTTGAGAAATACCTATTCTTCAAATTTGTAGCCAACCGCGTACCCTTTAAAATAATCAATTCCTTCGCAGATTATCCAGTCATTTAGTCCAGCAAACGGCAAAGTGATAGCGGAGGTTCAGGCCGCCAGTTCATCAGATTATGAATCGTGTGCAGCTGCCGCCCAGCAGGCGTGGCACGAATGGGCTGAACTCCCACCACCTGCTAGAGGGGAGATCGTCAGGCAGATCGGGGATGCATTGAGAGAAAAGTTACAACCCTTGGGACAATTAGTATCCTTGGAAATGGGTGCGTGTAACGATGGAGAAATGTATTTACTTTTTTTTATAATATACCTCAACGTTATGTACATAATCTCATCTAATGTTAAGTGACGGTGTAATCCAGGGTGGTAAGTACACTAAGCCTAGAGGTAGTACCTTCCATTGACACGGAATCATTCAAACTAGACACTGTGCACTTGATATCATGATCCAAATTTATTGCTAACCACATAGCAATTATCTTTACTACCAGTTGTCGTTGTCACTCTGACCACGAAATCCAACTCTTTAACAGTTTAAGTGACTCAGTAGTCACTAAGATCATATAGTGTTCTAATGCGACAAAATTATTATATCACTTCGCTATCTCCTCGTTTTTTCTTCAAGATGATATTTACTCAAGTCCCTGGTTATTTTCTAGGTAAAATTCTACCAGAAGCAATAGGGGAGGTGGTGGAATATATTCACGTTTGCGACTTGGCTTTGGGACTTTCCCGCACTCTGCCAGGGACGATCTTCCCTTCAGAAAGGCCCGGGCACGTTCTCATTGAGAAATGGAATCCACTTGGACTGGTCGGCATCATTACAGCGTTTAACTTCCCCGTCGCCGTGTTTGGCTGGAATAGTGCCATTGCTATGGTAAATAAAGATAATAGTATTTATTATTTTAAATAAAAGAGTTTGCTAAAAAGACACTGCTCCAAATGTTTGACAACAGGAAAACTTTCAAAAAAAGCAAACATCGTAGGTGATACAAGTTTTGCATGTTTAATACAACATTTTTATTATTAATGTTCGTTGTTGATTACTCTTAAATTGAAATAGTATCGACCAGCAACTAAGAAGATAAGATAATAAGATATTGTGTCATTTAATATAAAATCTCTTACACCGTAAAATCACAATTACCCAAAAGCATTGTTCATTTATTGAACTTTTTACACATCAAATGCCTATATTCTATAGGTAATTGAAGATTTTGTGAATTATTAGTGAATAGACTTAGTACCAATTTAGGTAGGAGAGAAAAAGTAAAAGACTTGCACATAGAGAAAACTTATTGACTATAAGGTGAACGACCTTGTTTTTAATGTTATCTCAAAAATTGATAACATGAAATCGAGCAAAACGTATAAAAGTTCTGGTTCATTTAATTTCCATGTAAATCAAAGGGGGCTTAATAGTAAAATTTGCTACAGAAGCCGCGTTGGTTTGATAAGTTTATGTCATAGATACGTAGTCATAGATTACTGCAGGAGAATTTTATAACCGTTCTTTTGTTCTAAATATACATAAATATAATAAAAAATTATTATAGCTTTTATTTATTTACACGGTATAGTGCTTTAACCTCATTCTGACTTGATTTTAAGTGACGATGTGATTCAGGATGGTAAACACACTAAGCCTAGAGGTACTGGTTCTCAAGTGACGATATTGGAACACACCTATTAGTATTTTGCGACAGGTTTTCAAACTTGAGGGTGGTAGCTACTCAGGCGGGCATCATTAGAAAATTCTCTACCACCATGTTTTTGTTTCCTCATGATGTTTTCCTAAACCGAAAGTTCACGGTGATTTTAGAGTTGTGTAGGTGAGCCTGAACCCGCGTCCATTGACACGGGATCTGGCCGCACTACCCAATGTGCCATCATAGCTTAACTGAAACTTTACAATAAATGTGTAAATAACAATCAGGTCTGTGGTGATGCAAGCGTTTGGAAACCATCAGACACTACACCATTAACCGCTGTGGCAGTCACTAAGATTGTCGAAAGTGTACTACATAAGAACAACATACCCGGCGCGATAGCTTCATTATGTGTTGGCGGGAGAGACGTAGGTCAGCAACTCGTCAAGGACGAGAGAATGAAACTAGTTTCCTTCACTGGAAGCACTGCAGTCGGTCAACAGGTGAGTGAAATGCTTCTAAAAAGTGTTATCTAAGTACTTCTTTAAACAGTTATTAAAAATGTCATCTATTTATTTCAATCACCGAATAGAATTTTAAAATATTCAAGCTAGAAACCGTATCACTTGAAAAAGAACGTATCTAACTCAAATGTAGTATTTAGATTAATATAGGAGTGCATTCGAAGAAGTATCTGACTCAGATAACCTGAGTAAAATATAGTTGCGCTTTTACTACTAGGATTTACTTAGTTATCTAGTAAATAAAAGAACACCGAAAAAAAATTTACGGAGTTCACTTTTAACAACGAAAAAAACATGTACTTCGGATGAATACGAGTGTACGGGGCCCTGCGTAATTTTACGTCCAGCCAGAATATACTCATATATGAAAAGACACGTATGGCTGTGCATTAGTGTGTGCTAGTCCATACAGTCATGAATGGTAGTTATTGCTGGGACTTGCAGAGGAAACATGAAAGCAAGATTAATGCAGTAGATATGAAAAGTCCAAGAAGCGTAGTGTGAGAATGGTAGATAAAGTAAAGAAGAATGTGATAAAGGAACGTTGTGGTATGGTAGAGTACGAAGTGACAAAGATGTTTCATTGGTTTGGGCACGTAGAGAAGATGAATGAAAATAGATTGACGAAACAAATTTAAAGACGAGGTGACTAGGCAAGCAGGTATGGGTCGCCCTAGGCGAACGTATGTCGAGAAGATCAAGGACGTTCTAAAGAAAGGCCAGGTAAGTAGTACCCATAACCGAAGAGTATGTATAAATGCACTTTTGGAAGTAGAAGAAGCGAAAGACGTGAGTCAGAATCTATAGCAGGTGGAAGGATGTAGTCTCTGCTTACCCTTCTTATAGAGAAGCGTGACGTTATATATGTACTAAATGAAAACCCGGCTTCACTCGGGTGAAATGTGACTCATATACACAATCTTTTACAAAATGTAGGTAGATAGGAACTGTAACTTCACTGATAGTTGTGAATCGGCACGTATAAGTATGAATCGGCCTTAACGAACTCAAGTTGGTATCGCGAGTGGCCAATAGGCGACTGTAATTTGCACTATTAGAATTTAACAAAATACTTGACAATCCGAATTTTGCGGATATATGTTGACGACTCGAAATCATTTTTTTTTCAGGTAAGGTTTCAATCAAGTCTACCGTACCTGAATTATTAATATAGATATATGAATCCCAGCACTACCACACCCAAATTTCTTTCTCATACTAAATGTCTTTTCTAAACGGAAGCAAGGAATTTAAAGTCTGAGTCATCTATAGATCTGTCTTTTTCCCAGTAAACATTTCCTAAAGTTTTGGGTGGGTTCATCAAAGTCATCATATTTTTATACTTCCTCAGGTGGGAGTAGAAGTACAGAAGCGATTTGGACGTCATTTACTGGAACTTGGCGGTAACAACGCCATCATTGTAAACTCCGATGCGAATTTGGAGTTACTGTTATCCGCAGCTTTGTTCGCATGCGCCGGCACGGCTGGACAACGGTGCACGACTACCAGGCGATTGCTGATTCATAAAAAGGTAAACAATTGTCTAAGGTTTGAATGGCTTTCTGAGTAACTATTTACTTTCGTTCTTTTATATATACTAAATATATAGATACTGTAATACGTTTTTCGGCAGCGTAAATAATGAAACTACAGATTATAGTAACATAATTAAGCCTCCGCAGTTAAACTCGAGTACAGTTTGTGCTAATTTTAATAAATATTGATACAACGCAGGTACAGGTCATTATTTAACTCAGTAATTGCCACACGCTGACATTTTACCGCACATCATTACAATCTTATCAACTTGTGTTTACTTTTCGTAATCCCTAATCAAGGTTAACGTCATTAATTACAATCCTATACTTACGTAAATTAAAAAAAAATATAAAGTAAATATTTCCTAGTTCTTTTATGTTCTAATATATTTTCCGCTAGTAGATACCTATAGGTTGAATCATGCCTAGTTAGATATCCCATATATTATAATAACAATATACAATGATATTGAGCTCCCTGCATACAGAGACCCCAAAGTATGTAAGTAAAATTCATCAAATGTTATCACAATCTGTATCTTTCTCCTGGGTTTCGCCACAGTCGAGTAGCCGTAAACATATTCTAAAACAAGCTACACTAATAAAGCGATGATGGCGCAGCTGGTAGTGCGGTCGCATTCTGCGTCTATGTACGCGGGTTTGAGCCCGCCTATCCTACTTTAAAATGAACATGAGCTTTCGGTGAAGGAAAGCATCGTGATGAAACCATAGCATGGCATTTTCTAATAATGCCCGCGTAGGTAGCTACCATCTTCGAGTTTGAAAACCTGTCACCAAATACCAATAGGTTGGTTCCAGCAGAATCACTTGAGAACCAATACCTGTAGGCCTTTGTGTGTTTACCACATCGTCACTAAACATCAGCTGAGATTTTGGTTGAAGCATTAAGCCTATACCGTGTAAAAAACACCACGGCCTTAGTAGAATATTTGCCAGATACTATTATTTATTAATAATCAGTTAAAAAGGTAAAATAGACCAGCATTATAATTTAAGATTATTTTTATGTACGACACAAATAACTTTCGTATGAAAATAAATATTCCAGTAAAATATCTATGAAGTTTGTTGACTAAAGTCACTATTCAGGTATACAAGGAAGTAGTAACTCGTCTCAAGAAAGCGTATGCGGGTGTCATAAGCAAGATCGGAGATCCGCTGTTGTCCGAGACACTGATAGGACCTCTGCACACGCCGGCTGCCGTCGAAGCATACAAGAAAACCGTCGCAGAGGCGGTTAAGCAAGGAGGAACTATTGAATTCGGAGGAAAGGTCGGTGTGCTGTAATCAAATTTTATAATTTCTACCTTTTTACATATAAAACCGTTTTAAAAAAAATAGCGATATAGGTCGTGGACGTGTGATTTGTACCTACTAAATTATTTTTTTAAATAATTTACATTGCAAAGCAAAATATCTTTGGAAAAGTTCGCAGGTAAAAATTAAAATATTTAAGAAACAATTTACGTAACATCATTTTCATTAAATATAGTTTCAAATATAAATTTAATTTCAATCACTATATAACTATAAAAATTAATAGATTCTCACCCCAAGTTTATTATACGCTAAGATGCTATATAAATATGAATTTGAATAAAATACAACAAACAGGTAATGGTAACTTAGGAGTTCCTCTATGTTCATATATATTAAGTTTGAGATTCTTTCAAAAATACATAGACCATTTTTATCAACATTGCAAAACAACATTGACATTATTTATCAAGGTTATTAAGAAAACCTGCTTCGTTCTGTAGTAGTTGGTCATTAGTATTCGCCTTATAAATGTATAAGTAGGTATAAATAAATGCATTTACCACATGCCTAGGTATGTGTCACTGTTTGTGGATTCATTTTCCATAATGTTTTTGCAACTTGTTTAAAACATTGTTATTCTTGTAATTTAGTTCGGTAATTATTAATATACGTATTATTTTATATAAAAAGGGAACGTCTCTCTGTTTGTCCATTTGTTGGCTAATAACGCGAGAGACACTAAACCAAATTACATTTCATTTCATACAAATATTCATGTTTTTTTTTTTCGTCAATATTTTCTCTGTTTAGGTTTTGGTACTTATTTTGTTACAAATAAATAAGAATAATAAATAATGTACGAGTATACAAGAAAAGTAACTTGAATAATATAAAAAGTAATTACAATTTTTTTAGGTTATATTAATGCCAAAGTCGATGCCATCGATATTGTTCAAATAAAAAAATAGACTGTATTGTGTGTTTAGTAAGGTCTATTTACGCATAGCAAATATATTGGTAAATATATATACGACCCTTTGGAACCGAATTTCAAGTGATGTAAAAAAGTTGAGGGGTAAAACCTCGATACTAAAGAAGCTATGCAGATGAGATACGTGTGTTTATTAACAGGTAATCGAACGCGAAGGTTATTTCGTGGAGCCGACGATCATCACGGGTTTACCGCACGATTCTCCATTGGTGAAGTCGGAATGCTTCGCTCCTATAGTGTACTGCATCGAAATACCTGACCTCGATACTGGTATCAAATACAATAACGCAGTCGATCAGGGTCTTTCCTCGAGTCTTTTCACTGAAAACTTGGGCGATATATTTAAGGTATGTAGACTTTTGAAAATCTTTTAAGTAGTACAATGCGAGCGGCGTATTTTAGTCGTTCTGAATACAGATTCTGTAAATTTTCATATATTTATAATCAGATAAAATGTAATATGTGGCTATATACATAAAGTACAGTAATACCCCGCTTAGCGCGACCCCGTTACGCGCGGTTCACTATAACGCGAATTCAAATTTTTTTTTCGCGCTCAAATGCCTTGCATTACGCGAAAGAGTGCGTATAAACATAATGTAAAGACAATAGATGTATTTTTCCGTAAAAAAATAAGAGTATGTATTGCATAAAGTGTTCTTAGAATTAAAGTGATTGATTAAAATGATTTGTATTTTTTTGTATTAAATTTTGACTATGTTTAATCATAAACCTCGATATACGCGAATTTCAGTTAACGCGATTTTTTTCGGAACGTATCCCTCGCGTAAAGCGGGGTATTACTGTATAATTAAGAACACCTCACCTTTTATTTATTGTACAAACCACATTGTTATTTAGCGGCAAACTTAGACATCACATTAATTCTATCTTAGTCGAACTTTGAAGTTTCTAACACTTTTAAAGTCAGTTTATAAACTTTATTCCAGTCAAGTCCAATTCATCACCTCTCTATATGCTCTTATGTTCTAAAAAATAAGTAAAGGGGTCGTTCGAATATTACGTAAGCATTAATAAAGAGGGATGTTTACTCTTTGTTTATTTTTGATGACATGGGAGAGAGGGGTCTGAATGTTGATTAGTTAAGCAATATTTAGTAATTAATCTTTGTTTTTTTGTTTAAAATTATGTCAATGCTTACGCGAGTAAGAGCTTTGCTTACTGACTCTGACAACGATGAGGAGGGGTTCTGTATTCATTCTTTCTGGCTAGTCTGTATAATTTCCTTGCGATAAGTTCTGTTATTTCGTTTTCTAAATCAGTAAATAATTTTACATCAAACGCAGCATAGGACCTACGATTTATTCGAACCGGGGCAGACACTTCATTTTTAAAAACTCACAAACACATAATGGTTGGCATATTAATGTTCTACGTACATCCAAATTTTCAACCAGGCTTCCGTATGCTAGACGCTGTATGGAGTAAGTTTATTTTTAATAATATTAGGTAGCTAGTTCATACAGGACCAACATTTTTCTCAAGTTGTTTTTGAACAGCCCCTACATAAGAGTTTGTTATTTAACAGTGGATGGGCCCTCACGGGTCGGACTGCGGTATCGTGAACATAAACATCCCGACAAACGGCGCGGAAGTGGGCGGCGCATTCGGCGGGGAGAAGGCAACGGGCGGCGGCCGCGAGTGCGGCTCCGACTCCTGGAAGAACTACATGCGTCGCTCGACAGTCACCATCAACTACTCGGGCGCTATCAAACTAGCCCAGAACATCAAATTCGGCGACGAATAACAACAACAATAAATAATTATTAATTTAATCATTCACTTCAAATTGTGGTTTAAAAAAAATAACATAACATTTTAAGACTGATTTTTGTAAATGAAATAAAATTTGAGAGACAAGTCTAAAAAATTTATTATTAATTCTATTTAAATCTTCTGTAATAATATTTACTTACAATTTTATATGGTAAATAAAAATACAAGTGAATTTCATTACAGTTATTTCATAAAATATTAAATAACATATATCTTGACTAATGTTACGTACATATTATTATATATATTGCATCCATAATAATTATAAACAGATACCGTAATAAATAAATAAAATACATATCCTATAAAACAGAGGAAAAGAGTTAAGCAAGATTTTTATTAAAAAAATTTACTTAGTCTTTGACACTTATGTATATACATATATTTAACCTATAACTTTAATCACAACTAATTACATTAAGAGAACTGATGTGCAAGTTCATTTGCCTGGATATATTATTATCGTTCGCTTATCGATACAAGTAACTAGGGCTAATATATTGCATAAACATTAGCAATGTGAATGTTGTAATCTCCATAAATCAACAGCGATATCCAACGATTGTTTACGATGGAATTTATATGTAGAGGGAAGATCGTAACGAAGTTCAGCTATAACATTCCCCTTTATCCCCCATTCTTTGATCTTCTTGGTTATGTGTGATCTGCGACGTGAATTTTTTTTTAATATTATAAATAAAATATATCGAAACGTTAAAAAATTGATACACACTCTCTCTATTGCATAGTATTTTATAACTTAGAAATTTTATTGTATACTATGTCCAAAATCACATCTTATGTTAAGTGATGATGTCGTTAATGACGCTAAATCTAAAGATTGGCTTTGGTGTAACACTACCGGAACACATTTATAGTTACATGGCAACAGCTATTCAAACTGCTTTCCCTACGTGATATAATTTCATCACAACATCTCAAAACAAAATACCAGGCTTATTATATATTTTATACTGTATAGGCAGGCACTCTACAGTTTGTATTTGTCAGCAAATGTGTTTTTAAAAATGTACCATAACATAACATAAGCTCACGCCTGTTATCTCCGCAGGGTTAGGCAAAGGTGAAATAGCGAACTACACTACCCGTATTTCGCCGAGCTTAATTCCGTCCCAGATGTGACAGGGAACGAGCCTTTCGCCACATATCGGGTACAAATTCCAAACTCCGGCATGATACTGAGTAGAAAAAACCCAATACCACTTGACCCGATCCGGGGATCGAACCCGGAGACCTCAGAACGGCAGTCGCACCGTGATACAACTGCGCCACCGAGGCAGTTTTAAAATAACATTAGGCAAAATGGTTATTTTTGTTGAATTAAAATGATCCGGTGTAATTATAGCTTAAATAAAAACAAAAATTCCCATGACAGGAAATTAAACTGAAAATAGAGAAATTTTAAGATTTAGCTACAGCCTCCGACTTTCGCAAATTTTTTTATTACCATCTAGCACTTTGGAGGGTCTTATATAAGCATAAATAATATAATATTATCTAACTGACCTTGTGGACGTTTTGTGCAAGGAGTAAACAGTATCACAGCTACAGTGAATGCCCATTTGCAGAAAGTTCATGTCAATACCCGCATTGTTTTTAGTACCAAATGGGGGGTTCATAATTACCGTATCAAAATAATTCTCCCACCTGAGATTCAATTAAACAGACGTAAATAGACTTAGTCTTTTACAAAGACCGATATATGATGCAAAATGCAGAATAAAAACAACAATCACTAACATTTTTTTTCACATCTGATTATATCAAGATACTTTACCTGCAAGAATTTGCATTGAGGAAATCACATTGTATAGCGTCAATATTCGAGATTTCCATTTCATTAATGTTTTCTTTAAAAACTTCAAGTGCATCACCATCTATATCTACTGCTGCAACTGATCCTGCACCAAGGAGCGATGCACCTATACTTAGAGTTCCTGGACCACATCCTGCATCGAGGACTAATTTACCATCTAGGTCTCCATATTGCGTCTGAAAGTGAAGAATGAAATTGACATTAATCGCTCAAATACCAATAAAATTTTAACAATAGGAAAACAATTGAAAGCTGGCTAAACACCAGGTTGATGCTTGACCCGGTTAAGAGTGTTTAGTAATAAATTTCCATAATGGATTACAATAATGTTATACACATAAATATTGAATTATTATAAAACAGCATTAAAGTTTTATTTACTGATAATTTAATATGAAGAAAGAAGGAAGAGTAAGTGATGTTATTAAACAAAAAAATTAGAAGAAGTAATCCTTTGAATAAACTTAGTTAAAATAGCCATAAGCAATAACTAATTATTAGGACTTTGTGAAAATGTATCGTCTCAACTCCATAAGATTTAAAAATAAATAAAATATAATACCTAGATGTTCATTCATTATGATCATTCCATACATACATCTACTGTAGAGAGCATTAAGATGTTATGTTATTTTAGAAAAATCAATTGAAATTAAAACTCTTTTGTACATAGAATATACAATAGAATGTAAAGGAAGAATCCAAATTATCACTCATGTACATGTACATACATTTAATAAATTTTAGTTTTACTGTTATATGTAATAACATCACCAGATGTTAAAAATAACATGCATAGGTTCTTCAAGAGATTATTCAATTCATGGCAAACATTAATACAGTTAAAAAAACACACCACATTAATGATAAATTGAGTGTAATTACTTACTTGTATTGTATATAAGGAGACAGCAGCAATATATGTGGCGGAGTTTCATACTGTTCATATTCTATTTTTGGGTTTGAAAACCCTTGCACATCTTGCAAGTAGCCTTGCAGTGCTTTCAATTTCATGGTTGATGCCATTTTCATTTACTATCAAAACGAGGTAATACTGGTAATATCTGGTTGCCAAATGATGAATCCTGGGAGACGAAATATCCGCAAGATGTAGCGTTAGCGTGTTGTAGTGCCGCTCTATGACTTGTATTTATTATATTCGCCTCAGGTAATTGTGGAAAACCCTGTAATAATAATAAAATTTTCAAGAATTTTAAGAATATTTTTCCAAGTTTCGTTTTGTATTATGGGTAGGTAAAATTAAAATTTCCCAAGGTAAAGTCACTGAATACTTTGAGGCATAAATTAAGGTCAAATGAGAGGACATTAAGATTTTGATAAATATTCTTAATTACTGCATGCAAGTGTAATTATATTATATATGGTTATATACTACATAATTAATATATGAACAGGTTTGCAATAAGTTACTGTTGCTAAAGTAGATGAATAAATAATAAAGACACATTTTTAGCCCTCACTCAATTAGTACTTTAGTGTTTTTATGATACCATAAAAAACGAAATTAGTTATATTGTTAATGGCTATTATAAAAATTATACATACAGCAGTAGCCGATACAGGTGGAATAGAACACATAGGCAACTGGCTAACTGGGTTTGGTTGTGTGATTGATATAGATGTGGCTGTTAGTGGGGCTACAGCACCCTGTTTCAGAAGCATTTGTTTCTTCAACTGTAGTTCTTCCAATATCTTCCTATTTGTTAACTCTAAAAAGTATTATCGACAATTTAGTAACATAATTTAATAACAATAATAGCTAGTTCTTCAATTATATTTTGTGCTAACCTCTTTGTGCGTTAGGTTGGGGAAACGCCATCTAATAGTATATTATTGTAAATTCAAAACAAATATGATATATATTACAGTAGATCAAGGAATCATAAGACAACCATAAGTTCTTTATTATATATTATGTTATGATATATTTGTTTTTGTCAAAGAAGCAAAGCAAAAATTTCAAGTTGCCAATAGTGATGTGAATCGGTTACTAAAAATACCGATTAGTTTGTATAGCGATATAAATAACTTCAGTTATGCCTGAATATGAGACTCCAAGTCAAACCGTGAATGACGGAGACCATAAAAGGACCTCAGTGGAACCTTGAAGTACGCGTGCTCGCTTTTACACTACATTGGTTTTACACTATTATTCACTAATCATTTTGTTTGAAAACATAATTTCGGGGTATTTTCTTTCCAAGTACCACCATAACTTTTTTAAAATTTATTTTTAAACTATCATTCAAAAAGTATTCGGTCTTTTTACGATAAGCTCTTTCGATCATGGTTTTGCTTAGCCTCACCTGCAGAGCTGAAATTTTACTCACATCGCAATTATATAGCCTTCAGTGCATCCTGGGTGACTATGCTAGCCTCATATGAGAAGTCAATGGTGTATGATATATCTACCTAGTTATTAATTATTTTTTATAAATGCACCAAAGAAATAAATTTATAGAAAAATCTGGCACCATTTATCTCCCACAAACTCCTCCAGGAATTCGGTAATATTATCTGTACAAAGAAAAATAATTTCGATGTTTAACATCTGCCAGGCGTCCTGACTCACTTTTACTGTGCATATTTCTGAATATTTAAAATAGATCACATTTGTTTTGTTTTATATAACTGTTTTTATGTTTTAAATATTGACAAACTTCATTAATAGTTTTTTCTTCTTCTGATTTTATTAGAAAAAGTTTTATTAAGTAACTATAAGTTAAAACAGGCTATTAAACTAATGAATTATTAGATATTAGTTGCATTTTATGTTGTAAGTTAATAAATATTGGATTTTACTACAAAGTAGTCTATAAAAACTGGTTCTCAGTTTCGTAATCGGTTCACATCACTAGTTGCCAATCCTTCATAAATTAGTCGTCACTTGTCAGCAAAATACTTTATCTATAACTAGAGCTAGCCTTTACCGCGACTTCGTCTGCGTTGATATTAAAATCGGGTCCTGAAAGATACTATGTTACAGGGTTGGGTGAGCACAGTACCATATTCCAATTTGAATGTGTCGCTATCACCCAAGCAGCAAACGCAGTCTTCAAAAGGGAGAAAAGGGACTTTGGTATCCGAATTCTCTCTGATAGTAAGGCCGTACTCCAAGCGCTTGAGAATATTTCCATTACCTGAGGCCTCATATACGAATGTCACTTGACACTGCAACGCATAGCGGCAGTCAACAGGGTCATCCTACAATGGATAAAGGGTCACAGCGAATCAATGGGTAACGACGCAGCAGATGAACTGGCAAGAAGAGGATCGACAACAACAGTGGCAGGCCCTGTGCCTTATCTTCCTCTTGCTTACAGTACTTTTAGATCATGGTTGCGTCAATACGCCCAAAGCACTCACAGTGAGAGATGGGCTAACACTCCTGGCTGTAGACAGTCTAAACAAGCTGTTCCGGTAATATCACGGAGCTTGGCCCTGATCCTGCACGCAGAATGGACCGCCAATGTGTCTAAGTGCGGAAACAGGAGCCCACCAACAAGTAACAAGATACTATGTTATTGTGATTCAATTGTAGGAGATATGAAGTCTTTATTGTTTATTCATTAACTGTAAAAGTATTTGACCTGTAAGTTATGTAATTTTGGTGTCGTTTTATGTGAAGCACTTTAGTTATTGTGCACAAGTGTATTTAAAATAATGACTCAGAGCATGAATTCTAAAATGTCTATGAAAGTTCTAACAAAACCACGCTATTTTGTTTGAGTTTTATTTTTTGTAGCGTTAAATTTGACTGCACGGTTTAAATATCTTTGCCATTTCCTTACAAAGGAATAAATAGAACTTTTTCTTTTTTGGTGTATAGCTCAACACATTTTTTTTTTAATTTTTTTTTTTTTATAGTTTTTGGGAAGGCTTACAGTCAAATGTTGAATATAGGTAGAAGAAAAATTATGAAAGTGTTACAATTGCTAATTATAAGCCTATAAATATATTGATTTTGCCAACATCATTGAGACGAAAGAAAAGAGTGAGGATATAAAACGTTGAGCAGTAGAGGTGATATTGACAGTTTCAGAAAAACGAAGCAGGGATGACAATTCTTTTCGAAAAAGATCGATTTCTGAATAATTAAGAGTTGTTTTTACAATCATAACAAAGTTAAAGGAATAAAGTGATTTTAAGGTTGGCAGTACACTTGAAATACTCTTGATGTAGTAAGCGCCCAACAAACACTGTAAGTGTTTACTAACAATTAGGCAAGATCTTAGTAGGCCTACCATCTTAATAGTAATCGAAAAGACATTTTGAATCTCACAAAGAAGCGATAGAAACTGACTACAATTTAGTGAAAATCTTTCATACATTTGCTTGTGTTTGGGTACATTCCTAATTGTAAATAACTTTATGGTTCTCATAGAACCAGAAAAAAATAAACCTCGATTTCCTAAGTTCTGAGATCGACATACTAGATCAATTTAGTGCAAAATATCAATTATATAAAATCGATTCATAAAGATAGACTCTTTGATTAATCGATATCAGAACACCATCCCTAATAGAGGCATCTCACAAGTTTTTGATTAATTAAATGAAAATTTTCGTACCTGGTTCAAAAAAATCGGTATTTGGTCAAAATGAACGATTCTTTGATCTCAGATCGCCATCCCTAAGATGAAGAGTCATAATTTCTTTTATTATTGATCGATGGTAATAAATAATAATCATAAGTAATTACTTATTGTTTTTAGGGAGAAATTGACTTATAATGGATACAAACTTAGAATGACAAGTGTTAGGAGAAAATTAACTTTCACAAGACGAGTACCCTCTATAGAAAGAACATGATAATATCTGTATTTATTTTGGGGCAATGAAAGATATCGTCAATAGACCCTTCGTATAGACCACATTTGTGCAAGGAGTGGAAAATAATTAGAACTCAATTATACTCTATGCAAAAGAATCTTACGTCATTGTATTGAAGTTCAAGTTATGATTCCACGAAATGCAAATAATCTGAATTTTATACAAGTTTCATATTTTCAAAAATTATTTTGACCTGTACGACTTAATAAGTTATTAGCAGTTTTTTTAGACTTGAACATGTTTTTTTTCTCAAATAACAAAATTTGTTATTTTATAAATAAGCCCTTGTAATAGGTAGTTGAAAATATTTTCTGCACATACCTCACATTCCGTCATGTTTTTCGAGCACACTACAAATATATATAAAGTTCACAGTACGTTTTCTATACAATAAAAAAAGTAGTTACAATCACTAATATTTAAAAAAGTAAAATTTCAATGAATCTACAGTCATAGTTAAAAGATTGAATAAGTATTTTTATAGATATTTAAAAATGCTACTAATAAAAAAAGGTGCAAAAAACGTTGTTATAAAGTATGCCGTAGTGATACACGAAATAATTTTGGCAAGTTTTTTTTAATGGAAAGTTTTGCCATAAACTAGGAAAACTCATCGAAGGACTATTGTTTACTGCTCAATGATTCCGTTGTTGTCCTGTTCTAGCTTTAACCACTTGCCTTTATCTAGACTTGGATCGATTGGAACACCGTTGCGAATTGCGTTCTTGACCCTAAAAAATTTATAACCATTTTTTGTGTTCAGATTTCTTAAAAATTAATTCACATAAGAATATTGTTTTACTCGTCATTAAAATTGTTATTCTAACCTCTCAACTAATTCTGCTTTATCTCCACCTTGTAGACGTCCATGACACTTCAACCACCATCTTAATTGAATACAATTATGAGCTTCTACCGTAGAATGCACTAATGATGCCCGGCCATAATAGTAAAAAGTGCCCGAAACTTTAATATTGCCGCCTTTTAAACATGGCGGACGCACGTGCGCTCAGCTAACCATTAAAAGGACTCTTCCATAAAAGACTTTCTCATTTCAAAACCATAAATATCAATTTTCATTTAGTTACTCAAGTACAATCATATGCCACCAAACTCGTGAAAAAAATCAAAACTTTGATAACAGCATACAATGCAAAATTAATTGAACGCGAGTAGTGTAATTATTCAGGGTTTATAATATATGTACAGAGTATTAAGATATTCTATAACAATAAAACAATTTTTATATAAAAGCATTTATTTTAAAACAATGTAGGTAATAATATACTTTCTGATTCTTGGCAAAACAGTCTCACATAAGCAAGTCAACATTTGGCCTCTCTTACTAGTAAACATAAGACTAACATGCGCTGCCATAACTCGCAAACAAATAAAACTGAAATATCAGATAAATAATCATATAAAAAAGGACACAAAAAAATGATTCTGTCTACATTGCAGTTAGCATTGCATCTCGGTTGAGCAATCTTACGATATTAATTTGTTTATTAAAATTAACATTATTCTAAATAAAAGGGAACATTAACTTTACTAGAATTGACTCACAATATTATTAGCAATATATATTCATTTATATTAATAAAAAAAACCATCTACTGTATCTAATTAACAGTTTTTCACAGACGCAGACATTTACAGTCCACAATGAGTTTGTGGTTTAGTATTTTGATAAAATTTGATAATAAATGCACAACAAAAATATAATTTAAGTTGCCTTTGTCTTTTACGTTTATAAAAATATTTATATAACAATTTAGAAATAATTATAACAGTTTTTAATATATATATATATATATATATAAACAATTTGGAATAATATTGCACAAGCTCGAAAGCTAAATCATAATGTGCATTTTTATAAATAGTAATATTATTATTATAAATATAGTAACAAACCAACACTATTCATAACGCTAGGCAACTAATGACTTAAATATTCTGGTCGACAGCTATAAGAAACGAAAGTATTTAATTACAAACTTAGTAGAAAAAAATTATACGTAATTATAAATGGTGAATTTTAAAAGTTACTTATTTATTAGACGTGAAATAAATAAAACGTCATTTTATGAGATCCTCTACAGTTCGTTGTAGTGTTGCCATTAAAAACGTTCTAAAAGAACAGAAACTATTCGAAATTCTTAACAGACGGCTTATCGATGTCGACCAACCTTATCAAATATATGCCAACTGGTGGATTTAATACAAGAATAATGACAAAAGCGTTTTAACAGAAAGATAATTTAATATAATAATTATACTATCACATGATTTTTTTTACCAATTATTGCTGCAGTCATATAATCTACCAGATATGTATAGTATCTGTAAGTCATAATATTCCTCATTAAATTAAACCCATTTGATTAAAAATCCACCACCATATTCACAACCCCCAATCGATATCGCCCCCTCACCTCACCACAAGAAGTGTTGGTTTGCTAGATAATAATTTTTCACAGCACAGGAACAAACACATTCTGGACTAAATAAAATCTGAAAATGATAACAACATTTGTTTTTAAAGACTAGCACGTAATTTTGGCACAACGCTGTGTCCCCACAGAGCACAGTGGCATCGATGTTGTTCTCATTATATTATAATAATATCTATCAATATTCCCTCCAGTGAAAATACAATGTTCACCCAAACAGACGCGGGCAGGACTAGCTGATGCAAATGATTTACTCGGTTACAATACATGACGATCTATAGTACATAGTAATAAGAGATCGATAGAAGAAATCGCCTATGTTCCCAATGTTTGCAAGCTGCCCGTATCTGTTTGTTTTTATTTCACAGATTAGGGTTTCACAAAAACGCCTTCCTAGAGCGGCACTTGAAATAAGGAACAATGTTATTGAAATTTCAAATGTAATACTAAAATAGCAAGCAAATAGAAAGAAACGTAAGCATATATATATATATATTTTAAATACATATATCAATATTTGTGCCCAATGGTGTCATGTTCGATGTATCGTTTCTAATTTATTTATTTATGAAACCCTAAAAAACAGCTAACGATCGTATCGTCAGCCATTACATGGACAGCTGCCACATACATATATAATTATAAAATGCAAAATAATGTATATTAAAATTTTTTAGTAAAAAAAAATTATCGTATATAATAATAGTAATAATAATTATTAAAAAAAAACTTATTTGAGTAAATAAATTCTCTTGTTCCATTGCTCATTCTGTGCTATATAAAACAGAGTGTAAAAATAACTGTACACGACAAAACGGCGATCGAAGTGTTCTCACGTATATAACACATACAATTGCCCTGGCGCCGTAGGTGGAGATGCTGTGTTATTTTTGGCAATTCCATTATTGTTTGACAATACGTTTTTTTTTTTTACTTCGTTTTATTTATAGAATACATATGTATCAAAACTATGCTAGGGTACAAAATACGCACGTAATACCGTTCACATCAAATGCGAGCAGTGCACATAATAATTCACAGCTTATAGTTTACGTTTATTTCTACACTCTGCCACAATGAGTATTATACCTCAACAACACTCTTAAATCCAAACAACAGTACATGTCTAACACTTTCCCTGTATAAATACATTATAGTCTTGTAAAAGAAACCTTTGAAACCTCATAGGTCATTAACACTACGTGAGAAATTACACAAGAGCATTTAGGATACGATATATTGCTACAAGTTAAATTATCATTTGGCACTAAATTAACATATTGCATCTCGAGCATTCGTCACAAAGTATTTATACTTGTGAATTCAATTTTAACTCTCAATTTTATATCGTCTAAATTATAATTAATTTTATTATTATTTATTTTCAATTTTTTTTTTGTTTACTTTCCTAATGATATCATTTTGTTGGGCCGAAACGTTTCACGTTCAATGCGAATGTTATTATGAGCTACTACATACAGAAAAAAAAAATTGAAATATATTGAGCAATCTCTTCATTCCCTTATCAGTTTTGATAAATTAAAACTCGATTTTTTAGTATGGGAATGTTTGCTAAATCGAATATTATATATGAAAATCAGTAGACAAGACGCATTAACGGCAAGTTAAATTTGGCAAAATTGAGCATTAAAGACTTTCAATTGGCATCATAAATTATTACAAGGTTTTACTATGGTAGCATTGCATTACTACGTATATATCCTAACTCTGGTAACTGTAACTTATTTCGTAGGTACACCAATCTCTTACAGATGACACTGTTGAACGGGTGACAATAGTGTTTTCTGTACAATTCTCTTCAGATCAAAACGACAGATAGGTTCCGTTTGTGCCTCGCTCTATGCTAATTTAAAAGCCTCATTTCGATGAATCACAATATATATATATTGAAAAGCAGCTGTCATAAGTAAAAATATGAAAATTTTCATGAAATCTTTTGTGGTGTAAAAACTATTGGAAATAATCGAATATAAAGCGATGTTAATTGTTCTTATAAAAAAAATTATATTTCTTGATTACTAATTAGGTAAATATAAATCTCTTTTGTTAAATATAATAAAGTCTACACTAAAATATTTCAGTTATTTTAATATTAAATCTTTGTTTCTTGCGGTATATAAATATGGTTTTATTAAAACGTGTGAAAAACATTTTTCATGAATTAAGTCAACCTTTCAAGAAATGTTAGGTAGTAATTACCCGTCAATATAAATAATATCCATTGAAAAATCTATATTATAGACATCTTGGCTGTACTCTTAATCTATAGCCTTATATTTCTTATGTAGGATAAATGATTAGCATCATACGACATTATTATATCCAATATGGCGGCCTGTCAGTCGTTGTGATCTGAAATGATAATTATGCTGATCGTACAAGAAGTACAAAATATTAACCGTTATAAATAACTAAGCTATTGTAAATTGATATGACGTATTCAATATGTATATGTTTTTCGTTGCGAGGACTGTTCAAAAGAACGTTTTATAAATGACCGCGTACATTTCGAGTAATTTTATTCAATTTACTAACTACAACTATAACAACTTGGTTAAAACAGTATTTAAAAAAATGAAATATCTTTATTTTTTATTATCAAATAATTAGTTATTGCTTTTTTTGATATGATATTATAGCTATCCGCACATGAGTATGTGTGTTTGTGTGTGCAGGGCCAAACACACCCCACTTACCTTTCAATCGGTAAAAACACCGACAAACATCTTTAACACGAACTGGTGTAGAGGGGGGAATGTTTCCTGAACTGATTAACCAATCACACAACGTATACGTCAGTTCCCCGCGCACGACGACCAATTAGACCTAAAGATCGATATCAGTGCAGTCAAGGTCCTTTGTCTAGATGTTTCCCGGCATTTATACTGCAACGCAACTTACCTCCACCTAACCGTACCGTCTGTATAATTACGTAATAACTCTTAAATGTATATTTTAAACATATGACTGCTTTAAATCCATCATGATCACAGCTCTCCGTAGACTTTACATTATCCAAACCTGACACGCCAAAATATATTCTTTAACATTTACACCTATAAAACGAAATGACTATAATATATCTACGTTAGCTCTAAAAAATTATGCCATTTTGATATAAACTTACTTTGCGATTGCAACGGTCCCTCGTACAGCACTTAAATGCCTCATATACAAATTTAACGTAATCACGAAAATGACTCGATTTATATAACAACGTAATAATATAAAGAAAGCGACGGACGGACGGGGTCCGTCATTATTTTAGAAACAAAGCGGCAGTGTTCGCGAAAATTCGTGCAATAGAACCTAACTACAAAACACGTCTTAGGAACCTGATAAATTATTGCTAGAGCTTCGGGCGGGACTCGAGTCCCTTCGCCTCTCAGGCGACGCATCCCCGGCGCCGCCGGCGGACACATAACGAGATAAAATCTTATCAGTAGCCAATAGAAAAATATCACCTAAATAAATATGAATATTTGACACGGGCGCCTCGCCGCCGGCGCTCGTCGTCGCGACTTCGCGCAAATAAATATACATCTGTCGGCGCAACCCTCGCCGCGCAACTCCCCGACCGGCGGCGAGCGACGACTCTCTTTACTTCTTTTTTTTTTTTTTGGTAAAAAATAACAAGATTATGTAATTGATATGCAACGCGAGCGCGAGGCAGCATCACTGTGGTTCGCCTTCGGGCTCCTCGAGCGGCGCACGCGAGTACTCTCCTCCCACACCCAAAGCCCCGGCCCCAGTCCCGACCCCGGCGCCGCTGCCGCTCGCCCCGCTCCCGGACCCTTTCGACGGCTCGCTACACAACAAACATTCATGTTATGAACAACCAGCTTTGCGCATTCAAGTTATGCATACTAAACATTCTTCTATTATTCCGCACCCTATCGCATGCCAGTTATTAGTTTTATCTTCATAATAAATAATATAATCACCAGCTAAAATTGAACTAGTGTTCTCTGTCTACAACATTACACACAAATTCAATAATGTTACGATATTCCGAATTTGTCATTTATAGTACTTACAAATTAGTGTAAGAAGGGCGCGCAGTGGACGAAGGCGGTTCGTCGCAAGGCGGTGGCCTGGCCGCCGCGCTCAGCAGGTAATTGGTCGAATCACTGAAACAATTCGAGAGCCTGCTTCAAATTGTATTACTGTCTCGGGTTACGTGGTACGGAGCAACAATCACTTCCAAAGAAAAACATTATTACCTTCAACACTACACTTTTGATTATATTAATTTCCTTATCGTTTAAAATTCCTCTTATAAAAAGTTGTATATACAATTTAAGTAACCTATAGACTAAAGTAAATACTCAACTCGGTTATATTAGATTAAAGAGAATACACGAAAACGCCAGACTTCATACCAACACATTTTATTTTAGTTTACAGTAGTTTATGAATAATGTATGGAAAACAATGAAATTATCGACAAAAACTTTAGCAATGTATATAGGTAAAAGTTTTTAAAGTTCCTGGAAAGGATCGAAATAAACATTACAAAAGTATTCGACTATTCACATCTCTCGATGGGGCGACTTAGAGTACAGTTTGTTTTTTTTCACGAAAACATTTGCTTTTTTATATTAGTTTTAAAAAATGATAGAATCTAGTTTAGCATAAAAATTGTATATTAGAATTACGATTCCGATTGACCTATAAGTATTTTACTATAAACATATAGTCATCGTTTTCTTGGAGAAGTTCAACCTACACGTGTCGTAATCTATTCAACGATACATATTACTTTTTTCTTTAATTTTCGTTTCGTTTACAGAATCAAAATAACTTAACAAATCGTATCTTTAAATAAAAACCGATATAATATTTACCAAACTTATCTAGTAAATAGTAAGTTCCCTAAAGGAATAAAAAAAAGATTAATTAGCCACAGTTAAAGTACCTCGGGAAGCTACGCAGAATCTTCTCGTCCGAAATAATGCAGTGTCTCAAAACGAAAGCCTTCGACCAGTGTATGTTACCAGTGATGACACGGCACTGAGACGTGGTCGCTCACAATGTGTTAAATTAGAAAACTCAAAGATACCCAAAGGGTATGCTCGGAGGACCACTGCGTGAACGAACCAGGAATGCGGAGGTCCGCAGAAGAACCAAAATAGCCGACATTGCCCTATGAGTTGCTAAACTTAGGCGGCAGTGGACACGCAAAACCGATACCCGATAGGGCTAAGGGGTTCTTAAATGGGTACCACGCACCGGAAGAGGTAGCGTGGCCGTCACAAGGTGGACAGACGGCCTGGTTAAGGTCGCGGGAATCCGCTGGATGAGTGTGGCGCAAGACCGGTTGTTGTAGAGATCTTTGGGAGGGGGGGGGGGGTGTCCAGCAGTGGACGTCTTTCGGTTGAATGGATGGATCATCATCTAAAGCCGATATTCAAGCACAAAAGTATAACTGTCAATATAATGGTACAAGCGGTGGATACATTAACTAGAATATCGTTGGTAACGTGCTAGTGCGATATTAGTATATGGTTCCAACAATGTAATATTCGAAAAAACTAATTTTCAGAGGATACCTTTATATGCTTACCGAAAATTAGTTCGATGCGAGAGAGTAAAAAATAGCCCAATGTCATTTTAAACAGTCTTACTGTAATTATAGTTGAAGGTGAAACAGAAGCCATAATCTCATTTTAAATTTTCCTATATGATTATTTCATTATGTGGATGAAATTTATTGTAAGAAAACTTTTCCGAAATCCGATTTGTTCTTTAAATTAGGATTGATAAAGTTGGTCAATGATGCTGATGTACTTTTCGTAAAGAATAGCTATTATTTAGTTTCTCTTATTAGGAGTAAAATTATCTAAAACTGATAATCACTTTGATTAATTCACGTTGTATCAATTAAGTCGTATTATTTTTCCAATCCAGACACCGTCTTTATCTGATGTTTTGCCATGCGATACTGAATTTCAATCACTAATTTTTTTTATGTGAGCTCTAGTACCGACTTTAGAAACAATTTTTTTTATTATTAAATAACCTAGCTAACGCTGTTGACCGGAAGGGCCTTTATAGCTTCACCGTGACTTTGGGGGCGAGTGCTGAAGGCACTCAGCCGCAAAAAGGTAACTAGCACAAGGGTCACCCAAAATGGTACGAACCTTGGCTTGGCCGTTACCTGAGTGTACAAAATCTCTCGCGAATTGAATCCTATCTAGAAGAAATTTTGTATAAACCCACTATTTTTTGTATAATTTGGTTGTATATTACAATTTGTGTGTGTGTCGTCGTTTATTTTCAGTCTCCTTCGTTCAAAAATAAAGGAAATTAATCCCTTGACTTGATCCAGTAAGGTACTGTACGTCACATACATTTGATGTGAAAATTAAGACGTGCGTTTTGAATAGAACGTGAACGGGTTAAGGTATTTTTTTATTCAGTTAATGAGTACATTCGAAATGTAAAACTTCGAACGAAAGTTATGGAGCATTTAAAAAGTATCGTGCAATTTAAAGCGGCACGCGACACGAAACGGTAAACGAACTTTTTATCAAATAACCTCAAATAATAACACCAATATTATCAATCAAGTTTAAGGTTAATATATAAAATACTATGGATATAATAATACCCATTAACACCCATATTATTCGCATTATAGCAACAGTAAAGCGTCTATATACTACAATATACAATGAAATGAATCAACCGATATCATTTGTTTATACTTCTCGGACTCTGAGACAGGTCACTTATGGTGATAAGTATGGTACACATGCTATGGCACGATAACCCCTGATTCACAGTACAAGACAGACACAATTAGATAAAAATAATTTAAAAAAATAGTGATGATATGGTACCGAACGCATAAACGATCTTTGAAGGTCATTTAATAATTATGTTCTTTATATTTTGACCTCATATGTTGTTCGTTTGAGTGACATTCTTCGAAACATTATTAACCGTACGAAAAGACAATAATCTTTACATATATAAATCTTCTATGCGTGTGTATGTAACTAAAATCCTCCTAAACGACTGAACCGATTTTAATGAAATTTTTTATGTCTATTCCTGAGGATTCGCGAATGGATAATGGATAGATTCACAATTTGGTCCATTGGATAATGTTTAATTAATTATTTTTTTATATAAGAAACGCAAACGGAGTCGCGGGCATAGCTAGTAACATATATTATTGGAAGAGGTTTTATTGGTCAACGTTCGAATTAGTATCGTTTTTCTTGTAAAAAGATATGCATTTCGTACAGAATATTTAACCCTCCATAATCCTGATGGCATTTTATAGCATTCACGTCTGACAAATTTTCTAATTATAAAAAAAAAAACTTTTATATTAGTACATTGACATTAATAAGTATTAATTCCAAATAATTCCATCCCATTCCATAGTTCCAAATAAGTATTAATTTAATTTATTAATCATTTAAGTGGTTTAATTGTCCGCGATAGATTTCACGGTTGATAGACATACAAAAGGGTGGGTGGACTAGCTTTGAGCAATAGTATCGGTTCCTAAGTTACAAAACTTGTAAAAAAAAGCAGAAAAGTCACATTAATAAATTAACTTTCTAGTAAAAATATTTTTTTATTCAAGTAATACGTTATAATATTTATGATATTAACTTGGTTTATTTTTCTTATTCATCGTGGCCCTGTTAACGAAAATAAATCAAAGTGGTCCCTCGTCATGAAAAGGTTGGGAACCACTGTACTTGACGGAATGTCATATATTCGTGGAATTCAGACAATTTGCAGTCTTTATTCTACTTCTGAATATTTTATTATTAAATTTTATCAAAATCTATTCAGTGATTTCGGTCTGGAAGAGTAACAGACAGCTAGCTGGCGACTTCGTCTTCTTAGAATGAGTACTTCGAGTACATAGAGTATAAATTACTATCATACTAAATATCTTCGAAATGGGTTCAGTATCCGAATCTGAAGCCCCCCATAGTATTTTTTCTCAAATATATTCAAAGTAAAGATTTAGTCTCGTTACTACTTTATTGTAATAGATTTACTATTTTATTGTAATAGATTATTCCAATAAAAAATCCCACCAACTTAGAAGTAAATTCTAAATAATTTATTATTACTTTAGGCAAAAATACCATTAGGTACCTATTTCAATATATACACAATGTAACGTAACAATATAAAAAAACACAATAATTATCAATGGGAACGTAAATTGCGTAGATATTTTTTACAACATTAATATTGTTTATTGCTGATAAATATGAGATAACCAAACTTGGAGCATAATTGAATAACGGATAAATTCGGTTATTTTCGGTTAAAATTTACCGAATGTAGAGTCCGTGTAACGCTTTCGGGTAATGTCTGAATTTGATTACAGCGTTACCGATTTGCGGGGGAAATCCAAATTCTATTTACTCTTCTATCGATAGCAGTTACAAAGCAAAACATTGAATTACCGAGTAAAATTAAAATGTAAATAATGTTTCTCTTAATGACTAACATTTTGGAAAACCGGTAACCGAAAACTTGATTCCGGTTTCGGTATCGACAAACAATCATGTATTGTCAAAAAATGAGTATAAATTTATACGAATGTCTAATAATCTAAACCATTCTCGAACCCTCAGGAATAGACACAAAAAAATCATTAAACGCCGTTTAGGAGGAGTTTCATCACACACATACACACGCACAGAAGATTTACATATATAAAGATAAAATTTCGAAACATAAATATTAAAAAAAAGGGGGGGGGGGGGGTAGGCAGCAATTTATTGTCAGCCAATACCAACAACAAAACAAATTATAGTAATATACAACAGACATTCATAAAACAATAACCGTATGTCCGTCCACCACATATAGAATCATTTATTTATATTAAAAAAACCACATATGAAATTGTTATTCCAGATAAGCAATGATAACACTATAATTAAGTTTTATGGCTGAAGTAGGGCAAAGATTAAACAAATATTGGTAGTATTTTTGCTCTAACTGCTTAGTTTTACACGACGCTAATGAATGCTAAATGTATTTACCATCGTTTATGTGTTTAATTAAAATTATGTATCGTAGTAAAATACCATGAACTTGTTTATATTTTATTGTTGAAGTTAAAAATGACTATAGCGAAAGTCAGAGCAATTTTCGAATACGAGTTCTGATATGGAACGAACGCACCAGAATTGCTCGGAATTAATGCTGTGTTTTGAGACGATACGGCTAACGAACGTGCAGTTCGATGTTTCAGATTTAACCGCTTTCCACGAGTAAAGAGCAGACACTAAGACTATAACGATGAGTTCAAAACCAGACAGGTGCCACAAGAATTGACTCGTTTGCAGAAGACAACGAATTTCGCTGCTTGCTTAAACTTGTTAAATCGATACAGAACAGGATTTTGAACCGAACTGTAACGTGTGACGAAAAGTGGATTCTTTACAATAATCGGAATCGAACGACACAATGGCTGACTTCAGATTAATCACCACAAGGTTCTAAAACTTAGTTTACACATATAAAGGCGATGGTAACTATTCAGTGATCACTTCATAGTGTAATGCAATAAAGCTTCCTCAGTCAACCAATAACTGCAGATGACTACTATGCAAATCTCCGAAAAATGATGGCGAAACTCGCAGCAAAAAAAAAGCAGAAAAGTCACATTAATAAATTAACTTTCTAGTAAAAATATTTTTTTATTCAAGTAATACGTTATAATATTTATGATATTAACTTGGTTTATTTTTCTTATTCATCGTGGCCCTGTTAACGAAAATAAATCAAAGTGGTCCCTCGTCATGAAAAGGTTGGGAACCACTGTACTTGACGGAATGTCATATATTCGTGGAATTCAGACAATTTGCAGTCTTTATTCTACTTCTGAATATTTTATTATTAAATTTTATCAAAATCTATTCAGTGATTTCGGTCTGGAAGAGTAACAGACAGCTAGCTGGCGACTTCGTCTTCTTAGAATGAGTACTTCGAGTACATAGAGTATAAATTACTATCATACTAAATATCTTCGAAATGGGTTCAGTATCCGAATCTGAAGCCCCCCATAGTATTTTTTCTCAAATATATTCAAAGTAAAGATTTAGTCTCGTTACTACTTTATTGTAATAGATTTACTATTTTATTGTAATAGATTATTCCAATAAAAAATCCCACCAACTTAGAAGTAAATTCTAAATAATTTATTATTACTTTAGGCAAAAATACCATTAGGTACCTATTTCAATATATACACAATGTAACGTAACAATATAAAAAAACACAATAATTATCAATGGGAACGTAAATTGCGTAGATATTTTTTACAACATTAATATTGTTTATTGCTGATAAATATGAGATAACCAAACTTGGAGCATAATTGAATAACGGATAAATTCGGTTATTTTCGGTTAAAATTTACCGAATGTAGAGTCCGTGTAACGCTTTCGGGTAATGTCTGAATTTGATTACAGCGTTACCGATTTGCGGGGGAAATCCAAATTCTATTTACTCTTCTATCGATAGCAGTTACAAAGCAAAACATTGAATTACCGAGTAAAATTAAAATGTAAATAATGTTTCTCTTAATGACTAACATTTTGGAAAACCGGTAACCGAAAACTTGATTCCGGTTTCGGTATCGACAAACAATCATGTATTGTCAAAAAATGAGTATAAATTTATACGAATGTCTAATAATCTAAACCATTCTCGAACCCTCAGGAATAGACACAAAAAAAATCATTAAACGCCGTTTAGGAGGAGTTTCATCACATACACACGCACAGAAGATTTACATATATAAAGATAAAATTTCGAAACATAAATATTAAAAAAAAGGGGGGGGGGGTAGGCAGCAATTTATTGTCAGCCAATACCAACAACAAAACAAATTATAGTAATATACAACAGACATTCATAAAACAATAACCGTATGTCCGTCCACCACATATAGAATCATTTATTTATATTAAAAAAACCACATATGAAATTGTTATTCCAGATAAGCAATGATAACACTATAATTAAGTTTTATGGCTGAAGTAGGGCAAAGATTAAACAAATATTGGTAGTATTTTTGCTCTAACTGCTTAGTTTTACACGACGCTAATGAATGCTAAATGTATTTACCATCGTTTATGTGTTTAATTAAAATTATGTATCGTAGTAAAATACCATGAACTTGTTTATATTTTATTGTTGAAGTTAAAAATGACTATAGCGAAAGTCAGAGCAATTTTCGAATACGAGTTCTGATATGGAACGAACGCACCAGAATTGCTCGGAATTAATGCTGTGTTTTGAGACGATACGGCTAACGAACGTGCAGTTCGATGTTTCAGATTTAACCGCTTTCCACGAGTAAAGAGCAGACACTAAGACTATAACGATGAGTTCAAAACCAGACAGGTGCCACAAGAATTGACTCGTTTGCAGAAGACAACGAATTTCGCTGCTTGCTTAAACTTGTTAAATCGATACAGAACAGGATTTTGAACCGAACTGTAACGTGTGACGAAAAGTGGATTCTTTACAATAATCGGAATCGAACGACACAATGGCTGACTTCAGATTAATCACCACAAGGTTCTAAAACTTAGTTTACACATATAAAGGCGATGGTAACTATTCAGTGATCACTTCATAGTGTAATGCAATAAAGCTTCTTCAGTCAACCAATAACTGCAGATGACTACTATGCAAATCTCCGAAAAATGATGGCGAAACTCGCAGCAAAATAGTCTCGGATCGCCAATCATTCTTCATCATTATTGCCCCATGATAGCACAAGACTTCACACTGCTCGAGGAGTAGTTTTATCACTACAAGACCAGCAGTTAAGAGACCGCCTTTATCCTATCCGTTTAGACATTTTTTACCCTCACAGTTTATATAATTCAGCTGCTAAGACAATTATACAACAGAAAAGCATAGACTACGAAGAATTACTTTAAATGGATAAACATTTTTTACCTACAAAAAAAGTATTGAAAGATGTTCAGTACGAAATGTCAACACTTTAGGCTCTAAACAAGAATAATGCAAAAATTAAAATTTTAATATTGTTAATATCTCTAAGATTATGGATATAAGATAACAAGAATTTAAATCTGCGTATAATATTAAGGTTAACAGCAGACCAAGTATTGCTCCGAACACCAATTTAGGAAGGTATTTCCCGCTCTTAGTACGGTACAGTGCGATACATTAAAGCACACGCGACATACTGCATGTCAACCTCTTGTACACCACACCACCAATACACAAGGTTCATATAATTCTGAAAGAGACATTTTGTCGTTCATTTCGCTTGCTAAAAACGCAATAAAGGATACAAGCTAGCCAATTTATAAGACACAACAATACAGGTAACAGCACAAACCGAGGTTCGTACTATTTTAGTAGCCATGTGCTTAGTTACCATTTTTCAGTCGAGCGCCCTAAGAGTTCAGCACAAAGTTTCATGAAGCTATCAAGCCTCTTCAAAACATAAACGTTATTCAGACCGAAAAAGGAAACATTAACATCTACCGACTCAAAAAACTAGAATTGTTAAATGTTTATTATTTTAATCATGTTTTATGTATATATTAGTTATACGTCTATTAAAGTTAGTTTCTGGTTAATATTTTCTGGATTTATCAGAACTGTAAAACAGAGTTTGATAATGACTTTATAATACAATGAATAAATGTTTTTTAGTTAGGTTATGTTACGGTGGGCATACGTATAAAGCAGAATATGTCACCTTGCAGTGCGCATCCTGAGCGCGGCGCAGTTCTCCTTGCACTTGTAGGCTAAGACTTGCTTGATCCTGCTGACTTCGACGTCGGGGAAATGCCGGCTGACGTATGAGATGAGTGCATGCACTCGGCGGCGGTCGAGCGGCGGCTTCGTGGGCCGTGACTCCTGGCCGGCGCGCGACCACCGCTGACCCGTCACCGAACAGGTGGCCAGCTCTATGGGCGAGAACAACGCCGCCGCCAATCCGCGTGTCACTTTCCTATAGTCGCCCCCATTTAACGCCCCGTAAAAGCTCCTCGCGAATTTCCACGCCCTCCCCCAATTTTATCTGTCGAATTAATAGTGGCACGTTCAAGAGACTGTTTGGTCACGTTACGAGGATAATGAAATGAATGATCTGTTTCAGTATTCGAAACAATTAATCGTGTGTTGTTTTGATATATTAGCATTATACATTTTCACATCCTCTGGGCGTGGCCTATGTGGAGTGCATGAACTCCGCCCCGGCTAGTAGAGGCCGAGTCGAATTATCGTAGTGACGTTTATATCTTCCAAGTCATTTTTTCGTTGTAACATGTGGTATTGTACTTTGATAACCTATTCGTTGATAAACATATTGATAACAAGTGTATTCTACATTTGGGCAAATCTGGTTCCGCTACTTGGCAACGATACATGTTTCCCATATCTATGAGATTAGAGATAAACTCATTTCATGTATGTAATTTTATCTATAAAAAAAAAATATTCCATGGTTGTCTGAAATCGACTTTAAAGCAAAAATTACAACCTTTGACATAGAAATATGACGTCCGCTGGTTTCCAACTCGGGATATGCCAACGATTGTTTTAATTTTTGCGTACAATTACTAATTTGAATTAATTATAAACTATTATTAGGCTGACGACGGTGGAAGGAAATTGTAAGAACTGAACGATTTAAAAGTAGACGTGGAAAGACTCTCAGTAAGATGTTTACTCAGTAAGATGGCATTAACATTAATCATACATCATCTATCATGTTCCTTTTAGGACGAAATACCCCTTTTCACTATCATTGGAAAATAAATCTGTTTAAATTAACATTGAATTAAATATATAACAATGAATGATTCAATATTGTTTATAATTGTAGTATATCATTAGAAAGATTATACAATTATACATACAAGTCTAGGAGCAACTGCACCCCCTCGTTCGTTTTCCCCGTTTGAGTACGAAGGGCAGAGCGCGCCGATGTTGTTCCAACCACACCGCGTCGGGGACGGGGCGATTGCGTCTCCCATCCCATCTCCCCATTGCCACGCCAACATCCGTAAACAAAATATTATTGTGAATATTCACTATTTATTGAAGCGATTCGCGTTACCGACAATGCTATGACGTCAACCCTCAACGTGCTACAGTATGTCAAGTTGATATAAAATGGCGTTAAAGTGCTGGCGATCAGAGGTAAATAATAAAATTTATACTTTAATGTGTCGAGTACCCATAAAAATAAGACAATAGGAAAACAATGGAAAGCTGGCGTAAACGCCAGTTAAGTGCTCAAGGGGTTAAGCAGCCGATCTTATGTTTTGATTATGAATAAACTATATGAAAACGTACATAATTATTGCCCGGAGCGTCAGTAGATGTAAAAACCAGGCAAAAGTTGTATATTAAATGTAAGGTTATGTTAATTATTACAATTATGAAATTGACTTCAACATTAACAAAACAGTTTTCCTAAGTATCGAATTTTCAAAAACAGTTTTCGCAAAGGCCTTTGAGTTTTCACTTCTGTCGTCAGTCTCCGTGACTGCCTAATGTTTTATAGTTAACTACCTATGCATGCTATGTTTTCCTTATTTTTGATGACGCGGGGTACTTAGAGGGGTTATCTGAATGATGATTACGTAAGCAATGTTAACTGATTTATGTTTTTTTTTTTTCAAAATTATGCCAATGCAAACGTTATCACAAGGAATGCTAACTATCGAAAAAATGTATAAAATTCTGTTTATTTAATACTTTAATGACACTTAAGCACCCATATTAAACGTTGTAATTTGTAATATAAACTATACTCGCCTTGTTGTGTGAGAATTAACTTTTTGTGGCATTGCGTCACGCAACTTCCAAATGTTCAAATAAATCTTCCGCACTTTTTTTTCATTTCAGTATCGTTTTTTTTCTCTATTATCTAAGTAATACAAATTAATGTTACATAAAATCCTATAATATATCGGGTATCAAATATCGAAGCACGAGTTTACCAAACATTACCGATAACCTTTCGTAAAAGGGACTGCGCATAAATCGGTTTACTATTAAAGTTATTTACTTGAACTAACGTTTAGCATATTTGTTATTGTAAAAAATCGAAATACGTAAAGTGATCTATAAAAAAAACCAATTCGGAATAGTTACACCGTTTATAACTTAAAAGCGGCTGTACCGATTTTTATGATGTTTGATTTGTTCGCTTTATCTCCGCTTCGAATAGAATACTTATTCAAAAAAAAACGGAAAAGTACGTGAGGAAAAATGTATTGATTTTGAATACAGTTTTTACGGAACGACTGATATCAATAAATTCTTTTTTTGTTCGTTTTTTGGACTCGAGAAGTTTCCTCGCGATTGGAAGAAAAAGTAGAATTAATTCAGCTATTAACACAACATTTATGGTTTGACCACAAAGCAAAGCAGAACATCGACGCGAGCCGAGCGCGACATCTTCTATTGTAAAAGCGCGCTGGCGCCCCGGCCCGCTCGCTGTGTATTGAAACCATTATTGATTCTGATGCGGCACGAAGTTGCCCGGGACAGTTAGTATGGTATAAATTTTAATAATTAATACTACAACTTTCATAACTACCATTGATTAAAAAAAAAACAAATATTTTTATTATTACTCACTTTCTGGTCGAGTTTTGTTTTCTCCCAGGCGAGCGTGTTATTTGACAATTATAAATAACTTATGCCCGGACTATTATATATCGTTGTAAAATTATAAAAATATCCAACCAATTTCGGATGAAATTACTGAAATAATAAATAAAGTGCATAGGAAACGAGCCTATTCGTACGCTTAGTGTGACTATCGACCGTTCCCTTTACCTAAGGAAGCGAATTCCCCAAATTTCGTGTCAAAACTCGATTGGTAAAAAGTTCGTGTGGTCGTTAAGTAAAGAGGTATTATAAAATGAGAACTTTATTAATTTTTAATAAATTTCAAACGCTAAATAAAATCGTGTACTAATAATAATTAAGATATAAATTCAGAGGTGTATGAATTTGGTGTAATTTTTATTTCAATTGAAATTAAAATTTGGTCTAAATTTTTTTTTTTAATATATATTTAGTAAAAAAAATTACATTGATATAATAATATTATGTACATATAAATTCTGCTTAAAGCAATTGCACAGATTGAACAAATTGTATATTTTCTAAATTAGAGTAATACATTCAAACGTTTTTATTAGACACGGACAATGTAGCTGAATATAAATAATGTCCTAGAAACAGTTTTAGACAGAAATTAACGGTAGTGTCGGTTTATATTGTCCAAATTTATCAGATCATCAGAAATGAATTATCGACAAGATCAATTGTGAAAGTGAATGCTATAATATCAAAATATATGATATTAAAAATAATTTAATTATACATCTATATATGTATTAATATGAAATAAAAATAATTGAAGCATATTTTTAATTATATCCATAAACGTTATTAACGATAATGATCAAAATCCTAATCTGTTATATTCCTATTAGATTTTTCATCAGCGAAAAGAGATTCGTTTTTCCTCTATAAATAGATAAGATGTATATTTTACACTTAATTTAAATATGTCGTTGACAAAAGCTGCGCCTTAACTTAATAATTGGCTTTAAATTATTATCATTATATAAAGTGCTTTTTATAGAAAAATCACTAATTCCTTACGTTTAAGCAGTTATTTTTTTAATTTTAAGAATAATAATTATTGCAATTTATGTCCATTGTTAATAATTCACAAATATTAATTAATGTTTAAAAAATAAATGCAATATTACAATTTAGAGATCATGGAAATAAAAATCATGGAAATAAAAATCATTTGAGATCACACACATTATCCGCCACATTTTACGTCATACTTTAAAAAGAAATAATTAAAAATTTAAATCACAACCCTAATCATATAAATAGAGTCCTTTTTAAATGCTTTTTGTTACAAAATGACTAGACGTGCTTTTTCATGGCAATCGCTTTTAAAACTACAAAAGATATAATAATTAACAACAAATCCATTATTTTTATTTTTTTAAATAAAAACCATTTAAAGTTAATGAATATTCGCTCGCGAATATTACACATAAGGGGAATTCACACAGAACGGGGGTGGTGTGGGTCGGGTCGGGTCGGGAGTACGGTATGGTCTATTTCTATGTACGCACGCGGGCACGTGGGCGCTGCAGTGTGCAGTCGTCAATACAAATGCATGGAAATATACCTGTCGTACTCCCGACCCGACCCGCGTTCTGCCCGACCCGCATCTACGTTTTATGTGCGAATTACACTTTAATATCGCGCACGTTCAAATAATATAAAAACTGGGCTTGTGGATACTATACCATTTACATGAATGTGACACTTAAGTTTTATGTATACAGTACATTTTAATCACATATTCCTGTATAAGTCGATTATCATTTATTTATCATTTCACGAATACTAATGTTTAAATATATTCTTTCATGTCATAATTAATTAAATATTATATTTCATAAGTATATATTTGATATAAAAGTTGAACTGTAACTTGTAACATTAACAAAAAAAAGAACATTTCATGTGACGATTTATCACGTAAATCGCATAAATATTATTGTTTTTTTTTTAAATAATAAAATATATGTAACTAGTAATAATCGAATATAGAAGTACGAAGGATTCTCTTCGATACAAATTATTATGATTCTTTTTTTGTACAAACTATATAGGTACCGGGAGCCATCTATTCACTCAACAATAACACTGTGTAAAGATATAATAAAACTATTGTGTATAAAAATATCACTATTGTTCTTTATATGTGCGTATCTATGCACAATCAATGTGGCATTTTGCATATATACGCGATTCTGAGAAAAATAAAAATAGACTCGATCAATACCGAACGCCGCATCTTCAGTACAAAAAACATTTTTATAATCTATTATGAAAATACACAATAATCTATTGATGCGACGATTAGTATTAATCGAGTTCGGGTAACGTGTATAATGTATGTGTATGTATTATAATTATGTAACCAGTAAATAACCTATTTTCTGTTGTGTAAAAGCAGCACCGGTCGCAACGAATGCTTTAACAACGATCAGTCTATTGTCAAAAAGGAAGGTGTACTCTGCGTCGCGTTGTGCCTTTAACGAGCTCCCATTAGTCATACACCGGGAACCCTTATCCTGTTCTACAGTGATTCATATATTTTTGTCGTTTCGAAAGACGTCGCCATTACGCGTCTATATAACTCATACAGTTTTCCCCGATTGCGTGCGTTTTAATTTCAAAGAAGAGATGAACGCTTGCAGCGTTTGTTTTTGTTAAACATTATTCAGCAGAGACAACTATGACGTAATCAACACTATATACAATTAGAATTTTGTACGTATTTACACAGTACATTACCTCGACCAATTTTAATTACATCACACGCAATAATAATTAATTTAACCAAGTGGATCTCGTTAAATGAACACACGTCTGGCACTCGGTATATTATAGAAAGGCACACAATAAGCGGAAAGGTGTGACGGCAGATAGGCCCCCGGCGACACTCCGATCACAGACTAGATATATCTACTGACAGTCTTCAATACGACTCATAAGCCAAAACCTCACAACTACTACGCTCGAAGAGACACAATATCGTTTATTGTTCATAATCCAAACCAGGATTATTACAAACAATTTAAACATAAAGTGTTAACTTTAGAAAAATTAAAAAAAAAATCAAAGTTGTATACTGTATTAACAATAAAACATTGAAAACTATTCACTGAAAAACAACACCATTAATGATAACTCTTAGAAATAAATATGAATAAAGATGATATTGTATCTCGTCAGCGATATAGAACCTCGGCAAGAACGGGAGAGAGCGCGCGAATGCCGGGCGGCGGTTACTGTTGGAATTGGTGGGCGGGCCGCAGCGCGGGCAACGGCGGCGGCGGCGGCTTCATCCGCATCCGGGCGGGCGGGTGCTGCGCCAGCGTGTGCCGGCGCAGGTACAGCGGCGTCTTGAAACTGCGGCCACAGGTCGCACACGCCACCGGTTGCGCCTCGTGGATGAGCCGCACGTGCTGGCGCAGGTTGGACGCGTTGCTGTACCGTCGGCCACACAGAGCGCACTGCACCCCGCCAACCGCACCCGCACCCGCGCCCGCACCCGGCCCCGTGCCCACACCCGCGCCCGCGCCGACCGCTGCCAACAACACCACGTTCGCACTGCGCCGCCACACGACTCGCCCACCCTCTCCGATCGCACCCTCCGCCGGACCCCGATCCTGTTCAAATGCTAACAGAATCGACCGACGACTCGTTTCGCGACCCATAATATACCACGATGTTTTGCTGCGGTTTTACGGTGTTGCGATCGTATCTAAGTAAATATAACTTTATATTTACTTCACTTTCTTCACGAGGGAAGTCGCACTGAAGAAGAACGGTTTATAATTAGCATTTGAACGGGATTCCAGGCGACCGATTCAGCCGGTGAGATTGTCCATGGAGTGGGGGGCGGCACGGGCGCGACCGGGGTGCGGGCGGGACCGCGTCGGAGGGACACCCGCGCGCCTAGCTACTGCGTTCACTGCGGTATCGCGCGCTCTCTTCTACGACCGATTAGTTTATAAACGTGCAAAGAAGTACGCCGGGGGCGCGGTTGTCCGAGTCGACGTGTGCGTGTGACGATGATGTGACAATGTTAAAAAAAATTAGTAATTACCTTCAGCATTTTCGTCCCGCAACTCGGTTGCCATCCCGGCCATTAGCTCGATATTACCTGGGTAGAAACATTTAAATAATTATAAGGGTTATGACAGCAGTTTACATCGAATTCACATTTCCATGTAAGTTGATACACACCTTGTAGGGCGGCAAAAGGGTTCGCTAGGGCATTATTCTCATTATAGTAGATTTGTGGAAAATTAGAACGTTCCTCATCACTAGCTTCTTGTTCCATTACCTCCATTTTTGGTTCTAGGAGATCAGATACAGTGAACTCTTGACTCTTATCCGTTTTTTCAGAGTCTCCGGGATCCACGAGCACATCACTTTCTTCATTTTTCACTTCTGGTACTTCGAGATCGGTCTTTACTCTTAAGGGCGGGTGATTACAAATTTCCCTATAGTCATCATTCTTAGGCCAACTATGACTAGAAGTTTGAAATGTAGCTTCTTCATTGAGATTGTTCCTGGCAACATCGGGAGAATTCCTGGTTGAACGACGTGTGTTACTCTGTTCCTGGTCATCGGCAGTGGCCGTCTCAACGTTTTGGCTTGCGGCTTTGGAGGAGGAGGAGGTAGAATGTGACGGCTTGGCGCTGAGCAAATTGCGTAATTGGGAAGGAGGCGATTTTCGATTCACTTTCTGAAAGATAAAATTGAATTAATGTGTAATTTCAATAATACAACTGCTGTAACGATTGTAAAACGATTGATAGATGATTACTTTGTCATTGTGCTGAGAACAGTCAGTGAGGCCGCGTATTTGTAGCGCATCAGCAGTGCGCAAAAAGGCGCTGAGTTGTGCTTGCGCGATGTTAACTTGTCCCACGTACATGAATTGAAGTAGTGCACGTACGTGTGAAACTTCACAGTCACGCATGAATATTATAGGATGTGGGCATGGATTGTTCTGAAAATATTACATTATTAAATAATCTCAAGAAACAGCAATTCATTAATTTTTTTATTTATTTAACCTATTTTAATCAAACAATGATGTTGATGCATATAAACATGTGTAAAGACAGTGTTTTAACTGAGATTTTTTAGAGGAGCAGGTGTTTTTATCAACCTTGCTTTAATATAAAACACAACATATTTGAGATATTTAGTATTAATAAACCTATTTTTCTATATTTCATTACTATTGATTCAAATTTACTTGATAATTTTGTTTTGCTAAGTAATAGTTTTTTATGAAAGCTTCAAATGTTATTACTAAATAATTGTTTTACAATTAAGTATGATATAAAAATGTAAACTTTTACACTTAATCCAATAAAAGTATATGCAAAAATAAACTTAAATAACATAAATTTAACAGTTATAGTAATCAAGCTAAACATATTTGCATAATTTATAGAAATTTCAACACATGTCTAGCCAAAAGCCTTGTCCAGTGAATAGTGTAGAACACATTAATATAACTTATAGAGTGTCTGCATATTACGTCATCATATGTTGAAAACATACATAGTGTTTTATCAGTCTAATGCCACAACATTTGACAAGATTGGAGTAACATAATTTAGTATCTTAGAACAAATGATAACTTGAGAAAACATAAAGTTACACAGATATTTATATTACAAAAAACTTTTTGTATTCATTCGAATTTAAAAATGTTTAAAATGAAAAGGAATAATCTTTTGGTATTACATATTATCTCTTTGAGCACTAACCTGGCATATATGCCAGCTTTCTATTCTTTTCCTATTGTCTAATTTTTATGGGTAATGGACATATTAATAGTTTTTTTATTATTATTAGTAGGTATTAAACTTATGCAATTTAAAAAAAAAATTGAAACAAAAGGACTAAATTACAAACTTGTAAATGGTTCTGTGCAACCATTAATATTGCTTTACTTGAAGTCTATTTTTCACAACTTCCATGTTCATGTTTAGAGAAATATTAATCAAAACAACTACTAACTATATAATAATTGTCATTATATGCATACAGAAATAATTTATTTACTTAATAAAATCTGAACATATGTAAGAAAATCAAACATAATACAAAGAGTAAACAACAGGCAATTGTTTTGGCAGACTGGGTGATGACTATTTTAGTTATTTCACTTTTACAAATCAAAAAATATAAATGTATATAGTGAAATATACACTGTGTATGTAAAACATCAGTAGTACAATTTGTTATATAAACAGTAATTTTTATTTATTATCTCAACACAATCTCTCATACTTTTAAAGAAAATTATCAATGAAAAATATCAACTTTATGTTTTTTGAAATTTTCCTATTAAAACTCATTAACAGTATTCCTTAAAAATAATTCCACACATTTACATCTATTTATACAATCTACTTCTTTTGTTTAATCCAATATACTTACTTATATTCTTTAATGTACAACAAATGTTTAATGCATTACCAGAAACAGTATAATGAATTATTTATTTGTATTTTAAATCAAGATAACATTAATCTAATGTAAACATATGAATAGTTCAATATTTGTCAATATATTTTAAACTTAATATAAATTTTATAGCACACACTTGATGCATAGTAATGTTGATTTATAATAATAAAATATGCATATTTCAACACAAATGCAGCATAGAGCATGCAACTTTTAGGCAATGCTTTGACATATAATTCTATGATATGATTGCCAAGTATTTATTTCCAGTTATTAAATAAATAAAACTGACTTAGCATTAAATATATTTATGATTCCTGTTCAAAAACAATTTACTTATGTATTTTAGAGACATCCATGTAATCTATAGATTCAATGGTAATGAGTTAATTAGAAATTGTGAAACAGAATTATAAAGTAGGTACTAATAAATGAAATCACGAGTACTTAACCGGAACGCGAGACATGGCATTTGTAAGTAGATCAAGTGTTTTATACATAACAACTTTCACTAGAGTCATTGTAATGGTGACACATCAAACTGTGGGGAGTGAAAGATCGACTTACTTTAAATAGTTCCTTAAAATAAGGGCTGCAGGCGGAGAGAACCACTTTGTGGGCCTCAAGCCTGTGTCCCTCGCATGCCAAGGTGACATCAACGAAGTCCTCATCATCGCGCAACGCCTCGAATTGAGATGTTATATTCGCTTGAAAATTGTTCCATCTCAAACAAAATTGCTGGTCGCCACCCACTTCTGTACCTTCCATTACTTATAGACATAACTTGATAACCCTGCTCATTTAATTTGTTGATAAGAATAGTTAATTATTGAAAATAAATATATCACAGTAACTTGCAATTTCAGTCGCCGTCTGGCCGAAAATCTTATGAAAGAAAACAATCAATAAAATCTCGTACCAATATAAGAAAAATAAAAACTTTTTAATTTGTCATTTGGATGGTACATTCACTTCGACGTTTCGTTACACTTTACGTTTCCATACAGGTTTTTATCACTACCACAGACCACAACATTTACTTTGACGTATTATGAAACGTTTAGTATTATTCGATACTTTTTGCAGCGTTGAATGGAGCGGTTCAACTTGCCACACGTTCACATTGTACTCGCCATGTGATAGTAATGGCAAAAAGAGTGGTCACTTTAATTCGGATAGTATTATTTTATCGAATAGTTATTCTTTGTTTCGCAAAACACACGTCACAACTACAGCCGATTATGACATCATATAATGTTTAAATAACTACTTGTTTAGTGTTGATTTTTAAAATCAAATATAAACATAGATGTTTTGTATGAAATTTTGCAAGACAGCTTGTATCAGAGATTAATAATAAATCGTTTATAATTTGTATGGTTATTTTGCCTCATAAAGTTTGCACAGAAGCAGAAAAATATATGGTCGCGTTTAATTTGACCCTTGGGCAAGATATTTACTTTATTTATATACCACAACAAACAAAAAAGTCTGACTGTTGTAATTTGATAATATATAGGATAAAGCTTAGTATTTTAAAGTATTTAAAATGAGAGATCAACAAAAAAAAGGTTATTTTATTATTACGTTTACAAGTGATTATATACTTTAGTCACAATTTCTTGAACTGTGCCTCGTTTTGATCTTTCGATGATATTCAAATAAGCAATTAGATTTTTTTAATGTGAAGTGTGTTTTTTATCTCTGGTTAAGTATCCTAAAAATCATTTAAATTTTAAATTCCCGCGCGAAACTGCTAGCCGCCATCGTGCTTTATTATTATTCATTTCTGGTGCTTTAGTTCGTGATGAAAAAACCCAGGGATTTACTCATCTCTGCTAGGGATGTTGAGACTTTCCGAAAAAGATCTATTTTTGAATTGATTCGAATCTAAATTTGATAAATTGATTTAATCAAATTGAGGTTTAAAAGATCTATTTCTCAAAAACCTCTCTAAAAAAGGTAATTCTTTTTTTGAAATTGCTTTCGCTCTGTTCTTTCAATCTGTATTTGGTCCATATTTAAAATAATTGTTTAATATCGATTTTTAATTATATGCATAGTATAAACATGTCTTTTAGAAATTTTGATCGAGTTATCCATCTATACTATTACTATAAAGAGGAAAGATTTGTATTTTTGTATGTAATGTATAAACATAAAAACTGCTGGACCGATTTGGATGAAATTTGATATGGAGATAGTTTGAAATCCAGGGAGTGACATAAGATATTTTGAAAATCCCAGAGTAACGAGAACTACGCAAGTACAATCGCAGAGATCAGCTAGTTTGTTAAATTTGAATACCTCACCAACTAAAAATTCGAATATAAATTCGTGAGTAAACTTGAAATAGATTCTCTCAAATGACTATTCTAAATATAAGGTTAAAGGTAATTGTATGTAAAACTAGCTGTGTGCCTGCGTTTCATATATTTTTCACTGCGTCATATATTTTTTTTTTGTACGGAACGTTATTTTTTTACATATTTTTCTGCTACTATCATTAAATTTAGATATTTCTCACAAATTCAAATACCTGCCAGTAAAACTGTGCATTGAATCCGATTTTATTCAAAAGTTTATTCGGAACCTTAATTATTTTCGGAAAAAATAAGTACCTAAGTTACGCAGAGTAATTTCAGCAATCTCTGATTTCACTTATCTAACAAAAAAAGTCCGGTCCAGCCGTTTCGGAGATTAGCCATTCCAAACAGACAGACGAACAAAAAAAAAATTGCATTTTTAGTATTGGCATCGTATATACATATGTATACAATATGTATTTAGTAGTGTCTGACCGAAGGTCGATTTTTGGCAGAAGCCGGAGCCGAATAAATAGGCCATCGCCAAAACCTTCGGCTGAAACCGAAGGCTTAATAAAAATCAAAATAAAAAAATCTTTATTCAATTTAGGCCCTAAGAAGGCGCTTATAAACGTCTAAAACACTACCACCGGTTCGGAAAACAACCCAGTCGAGAAGAGCCGGCAAGAAACTCGATCTGGTTCTTTTTTTTATAAATATAATATATATCATTTTTTTTTCATATAAGACTATACAAATCATAGTCTTAATAATGTTAGCGGAAGCACAGAGATGTGGGTTAATTCCAGACATCGCTATAGTTCACGTAATGATCCACCCTGTAATAACCTTTTGAGATTAAAACTTGCTTGACATAATACTTGAACTTATTGTCAGGTAAATCGGTAATGTTACTTGGGATCTTATTGTAAAACTGAATACTATTACCTATAAAGCTTTTATTACACTTACTTAGCCTAAAGCGTAGGACGCCCAACTTGTCTTTACTTCTAATATTAAAATTATGACGATCATTCACTAGATCGAGCTTGTCTAAATTTTTACGAATATACATTAAGTTATCGAAGATGTATTGGGAGAGCAAAGTTAAGATATACTATACAAGAATAACCTAATAAATATGGTCCATGATTGGCTATATTATGAAAAAGATATGCTGGCTATATCAGCTTAACGAGATGATTAAAATTACCTCCATCTGGTTAAAAATAATAATACTGAAATACTATTATTTATAAAATTAATTTACTGGAAAGTAATTTAACAATCACTATCAGCCCCAGTTCTGTCCCAGTCTTACTTTTTTTTGTCCAACTACACTACAAACTAATATAATCTTTAATCACTATTGAATAAAATTTGTTTCATTAATAATTATAAATCAAGTACTGACTATTTTACTGACAAGTTTAAATAATTTAAGTTAACCATAAATAAAATTATGTAAAATCCTCTAAACCGTCCAGTCGATGGCCCTTTACGGGGCTCCCGTGTGGACTGATTACCTGACGGTCCATAGCATCGCAGGCCTGCGGAAGCCGCAGAGAGCGATGGCCGTTAGGTCAATCAGAGGTTACCGCACGGTATCTTTTGAGGCCGCCACAGTGTTGGCTGGCTCCCTACCCTTGGACTTGGCGGCGAGAGCTCTGTCCACCCTGTACAAGTGGCGGGCCAAGGTACTATCGAGGCGCAGAGGCTTGAACTCCACTCACTAATTATGACAGCGTGGGAACTGCGCCTGAATAGCCCCTGTTTTGGCATACTCACTGTAGAGGCTATGTGGCCTCAACTGCTTTAATATTACTCGTATATATATCTATTATAGAAAGTACTTTTCAAGATATGTACCGGAGGCGGGTGATGGTACTTGCAACACAGTTTTTATTACAGCAACTATTATCGTTTTGAAACTTATTGTGTAAATTGTTTTATATAAATAAATAATAACAAGACTACCGGATTGGACTGCATGAAAAGGTGATACCCTGTCCTTTCGTCTGACACAGGTTAGGTAGTTACCTGTGTCGTATAGGTAGAGAGATCACCCCTGAGTGCCTACTATGAGTACGTCCACGTGATGACATAGGGTCGCAGTCTGCTCAGCATGGGATACCCAAGGTGGTGACCTAGTCGCTGCAGTGGATCCCGAACTCTTGCTCATGTCGCACGTAACAATGATGGTTGAGCTTGAGGGCGCCTGAGCACAGCTGTGTCTTCATTGTGCGAAGCAGTTTTGCTCGCAAAGGAGGTAGCAGAGAGAGAAAAGGACCACCTTGCTCCTCAATCGCAGTCGTCGGACTGGTAGGCGTAGAATAGGAAAAACGGAGTGGCCTACAAGCACCGGACTTTGGGTGAGTCCGGTGCATTGCACGCATGGCCAATACGGTACACGACAGTGTACTCTGCACACGTACGTCTCGAATCCGTCTTGACCTTGAGCACTGACCACAGTGGGGTCCCGCTCTGAGGGGCCGGGCACACTCCTCTGTGTGTCTCGGTCCATCCAGTAACAGGGTTTGAGAGTATAGTGGTGTTTTAGTCAGAAGTCTGAACACACCCACCGTTGCCCTACGGGGCGTCTCCTAGGAAGATTTACCCACTTACAAAAAAAAAAATTTGCTTAATAACATTTCTAATTAGCTTTCTAAAGAAGGAAATTACTTGTACATTGATTATTATTTGTAGAAATCACATAAATAACAATACCTAAAAGAGTCGTTAATTAATTTAATTATTGTATTAAATACCCTACCTTATATATATATATATATATATATATATAGATATATATATATATATATATATATATATATATATATATATATATATATATATATATATATATATATAGATATATATATATATATATATATATATATATATATATATATATATATATATATATATATATATATATATATATATTATATGTTACATTTTACTTTTCTCAATTAAATAAAAATTTTCACAATCGTATAATAAAAACTAACACAAAATAGTAGAACAGATAATTCAAATGCCCGTACGAACTTGTTTTGTTTTGGGTATTTACTGACAATAGCGGACGACGCAAGCGTTGCGTTTTTTAATGCGCTCTCGCACATTCGTATCGTAATTGATCGTTTAATTTCAGTGCTTGCTAGAGACCTTAGGCTTCGGTTAAAACTTCGCGCATTTTGGCCGAAGGTGGCCGAAGCCGAAGGTTCAGTCGGACACTAGTATTTAGTAAAAAAAAAAAGAAAAGGTTTTCCAATTTTGTATATTAATAATTTTGTATCGCAATACGGTTATGTTGTCTTCCATTATACATATATTTTCGAAACAGTCTATGTTTCAATATTAGATAGGATCCAACTCGCGAGTGAGTTTGCATACTTAGGTAACGGCCAAGCGGAGGTTCGTACCATTTTGGTAACCTTTGTGCTAGTTACCTTTTTGCGGCTGAGTGCCTTCAGCACTCGCCCCCAAAGTCACGGTGAAGCTGTAAAGGCCCTTCCGGTCAACAGCATTAGCTAGGTTAGAAAAAAAAAACTGTTTCAACTTTATTTATTAGTACTTAAAGATACACATCCCTTTACCCTGCCTGTTAAAAAGTTTAAATAAATTTAAATCGATACAAGCTCCGACACATACCTTTTGTTTACTGCCGTTATTTAATTCTTCCTTTGATTGCCTTCTTTTATCTCCGACCATTTGTTTATTACTTAACATTGAAAGGTCTGATACTAATGCTAACTTTAATCATATTGTAAACAGTAAATGGCCAAATTGGCATCATATTTTTACAGATGCTTCTAAACATTCTACTGGCTGTGTTGGCGTGGGAGTGTTTCACAAACAGTACAATACCATTCAAAAAATCAAATTACCCCCCTAAACCACTATTTTTACGTCAGAATGTTTTGGTCTTTTGAAGGCTATTGAATATTAATAACTTTCAAAGTCAGGAATAGTGTGATATTTACAGACTCATTAAGCTCCTTACACAGCTTTGCAAAATTCTCAATTCAATTAAATTCATTTTTTCATATATTATTTGAATGTAAAAAAAAGCTGTTGCAATGCCAAATGAATAACTATTTCGTTACTTTCTGCTGGATACCTGGCCATTGCGGCATTATTGGAAATGTGAAAGCTGACACTCTGGCAAATGATGCTACTGTGACCGGCGATATGCACCCTTACAGGATTTTCGGCCATGATCTTACTGCCCTACCTAGCACATATCTCCATGATTCATGGAAGATGTACTGGAGAGAGTGGTTAGATCAAGGGACAGTTTCTCTGTGCTGTGCAATCGTTAGTTTCCAGGAAGCCATGGTTTGCCAGAATGTCCTTTGGTAAAACTGTCACCTCTGTGTTAATCCGTATGCGTCTCGGCCATGTTTGCCTTCTCGTACATTTACATAAACTTGGAATAGTAGATAGTGCTGCCTGTGGTGAGAACTATTGTGAGATGAATCATGTTTCCTTTCTTGTCCTTTGTATGACCATTTTTCTCTCTATGAATCTTTAGTGTCTTTTTACATTCCTTTCCCTACTAATATTTCTTTACTACTTAGAACTTGTGAACCTTCTGTATATAATAATGTAATAAATAAATGTATTGTATATTATACTGTAGGACTGCATTAAACTGTAGGACTAGTTATTTAAATATGTTTTAGTGACATATTTAAATTATTCTGATTTCTTTTTTAATCCTTATTTTATTCGCGGTTTTGTTTTCTGAGTATTGTTTCCCGCGTTTTGTTGTAAATTGGTACATAACGTTCGAAACCAATTTGATTCTCAAACCTTGTCAAGCCATAAATTGACACAAGGAAAGATTTACTTGACACTGGCTAAGACAAAAGCCGTGCAGAGCCATTAAAAAACACAAGAAGAAGAAGATAAACATCAATCTGAATATCTTTCTCATCACTAAAAAGATGGAGTGAAATCATGATGTACAAATCTACAAAATAGATGGGTTATAAAAAAAAAATGATAAAGCTGTCAAAGCTGATATCTAGTATTAAATAATGTAGTCTTTGTAAAAGGACTTTGAAGTCAGTTTATCATTAGGCAGACCTAAAAAGGTTATAAATTTGAAATCAATATTATGAAAAAATACAAGGCAAGATTACCTAGATTTATATTATAAAATGACCAATTAAAACCAATTATTTAATGTAACATATAGTTTCACATTTCTCTTCAAAGATACTATGTATATAACAAAGGAAAACATTAAGTTAAGGGTTAAAAATGGAAATCAATAATTTAAGATAGCATTATTATTATTTATAAAATTAATAACTTATGTGGGTAATATAAAAAATCATTTATACTCTTCACAATGATTGCTCGCCTTCCACCATTTCTTTTAAATTCAATAATTCAAACTGCCCCATGCCTTTCGTTTCAGTTCTGATAATTTCATCCAAACTTCTAAAGTTTCCAGGATCTATTAAGCAAATAATATTTGCATTTCCAGAATCCCAGTTCTCTTCTTCAACACTCATTGCAAGTTTGACAACTTTATCTTTTGTTTTCTTAGCATCTTTACCAGTCAATAAAATTCTTACTCTCATCTGTGCTCTCTCTAATGGTATTTCCTTTTTTAATAGTTGAATGACATCTAATGCTTGTTGTTTTGCACTTTTATTAACATTAACAGAAAAATGTATGTCTTTCATTGCTTTTTCTATAATTGAAACTGGGTAGGGTCTTTTTGTTTTCTGGATTCACACATTTATCTGCAACAGTTGTTGCTATATCTTTGAATAAAGAATCAATTTGTGAATGCCTTTCCTTATCTGAAACCTGAAGTTCTCCCTTTTCCAATATCTCCTTACAGATCTCTGTTTGATCATCCTTACCAAAGATTTTAACTAAATCTTCTTTTTTGGCTACTTGGCCTTTGGATACATTTGTGAAGACAGAATGAGTTTGTAACACTTCATCAATATCTTTCTCCCTAAAACAATATTTGAATATTTTAAACATTTGTTTTATAAATTCAAGGTTAACTAATGTAACCTATTATAAAAAAAAAACATAATAATGTTCTTGCATATTGTGAAATCTAGAGACTAAAACAAGAGTGCAGTAATTCATTGATAAGTGATTTACAACAGTTTCATATATGAAAACATCATTTACTACTGAACAAAATATTTATAGAAAGAAAACTTACAATTTATTTCTCCATGATATAACTTTGTTTCTATAGCAAGCTATTTCAAACCGCTTTCCTCCCTTTTTTAATCTAACAATAGCTACATTTGTTAGACGTATTTGATTGGTAGGAGTAAATATTTTAGACATATTTGTAGATTGTTCACTAAATCATTGCACAATATATGGTGGTAAACCGATATTTATATGTTATGCAACCGCATAGATTTACACGTAAGACCAGATGGAGGAATAGCAATAGGAATTACAAAGAACGAATTTTTATTCTGGACTCTATTTTATCGAGATTAAATTTACAAAAAATATTTCATCTAACGCTAATGATGGTTGTCAGTTCTATCACAGACTTACTAGAGATGCTAAAGCGTTCTATTATCAGTGGTTATTATCATAGTTATTTACAATTATTTATCTGCTATTATATCAGCAATTATTATAGCGTAAATATCTCAAATAGTATAAAGTTACAATTCTGCTTAAATTAAATCGCATATACATGAAAAACTAAAAATACCAATATTAGAAAAATAAATAGTTGAATAGAGCGCATAGAACATTATTACTCCTAAGTCCTAGCCGATGCTCCTTTAAAAGAACTTTATGAGATAGAGTCACGCTGGTAACTTTGTGTTCAACGTTTGTTTAGAAATAAAACGTTCAATCAGAAGGTTGAAAATAAATGTGTCTACTTTTATACCCGAAAATGTGGATCTGTGCGAGTGAGAAATCCAATCGGTTGAACTTCTCTTGCATTGCGTCAATGTGGTTTATGGTCAACAAATGTTGTGAAGGGTTAAGCGCAATCGTCTTAGCGCCACCCGCGGCGAGCTTCATCCGCTAGGGGTATTGTTGCTCTGCTCGACTATGTTTTGTGTTATTTATTGTCTGCAGGTAGCAACAACGGGTACCCTGGCGCCTTTCTGCCGATTGTGTTTTGTGGAGAGCTTTCGTCCTTTTTCGGGAAGACAAGTACATGTAATGATGATGGTATTTACGTAATTGTTAATATATAGCTATAAAGCATCTATACTCCTAGCAAAGATAGAGCGCGTCATCTTATCATCTATAGCATTGATCAATAATATAAGAAATCTATAGTCCGTTCACATTGATTTTACCTTTAGCCGTTAAGCTGTCATTCTAAAGATTTGTATACTCGACTTTCTAACTCAAGCTGTTAAAATTCGAGTTCACTCGAGTTGAATTCTCCCTATCTCAAATTTGGGCTGATGGTAAATGAACGAATAAAGCGAAAGAGCAAGAGCGCGATTCGTTTGTTGGGTGTGCGCTTTAATACTCCCGCCATTGCAGCGACTGAATGACACTGACGATGACACGAAGCTTTTCGATCCTATCAAATTTCATTCGTTCACTTTACTGAACACGAATGTTAGAATATCGCAGATTTGACGTTTGAGGTTATGTTATTATTAAATTAGCTTGACTTCAGCATTGTATTTCTTTTATTCTGATAAATAATATTATAATTCGACTAATATTATAATTAAATACAAGTTCTTAATGCAACAATTGATTGAGGCAACAAATACACAAAGTCAGCAAAAGTATTACTTAGTAGATTATAATATATTTAAAATAACGAAGTTGTTTAAGAATATTTTCATTGTGATGATTAAGCTATTCATAGCCTAGTACCTACATCATAAAGTTAGACTGATATTATTCTCTAAAGACTGCTAATAGATACCTAACTAGTTTTGATGTTAAATATGAGTATTTACTATAAGTAAGATAAGATTAAAACCAAACATAAATGAGTACTTAATGACTTTAATAAGAAAGGTATGAATTATAAGTGGAAACTATAAAGACCTATTTATTTCAATCCTACCTACGAACTACGAAGTTAAGTAATGATAATTGATAATAAAAAGAAATATGTAACAAAGTAATTTGTACCAAATCATACACTCAACTTCTTCCAGCTAACTCGAGTTGTGTAACTCAAATTCAATCCGAGTTAGCTGCATTTCAACTCGAGTTAACTCAATTCGTGTTTTTTCCGAGTTTGCACATCTCTATGTCATGTTTGATATGTATTATTCGCCAAATTTGAAAGAGGTTTGATAAACGTGTCAGATTCAAAATAGACCGACCGGATACATGAGTTATCACAGCAAATGAAATTCCATAGCTTCTGGACACTTTGGTATGTCGATAGTAAGATAAAAATAATCTTTTTATAAAAATGGCATCAAATAGTTTTTAACTTGCAAATGAAACTCTCTTTAATTTTTTCTCTCAATGTAGTAAACCTATTGATAACTTCAGCTTAAATAATCTAGGTCGTGGTAAAGCCCTAGTAAAAATGTCCGCCAGTCTGAGTTAGCTGGTGTTGAAAAAAATGAAACTATATTTCTTGACGATACAATACTTAATATTTTATAATTATCAATTACACGTATTTATACCAAAAATGAATACTTCTAGAACATGTATATTATTCATATAGATTTAAATATTTTTAGATTTGTTCTTTACGGCCGGTATATTGCCGTGCCAATGAGGTTTCATGCTTCTTATCCGACACACCTCCTAAAGGGGACACGCAGAGTTTATGTCTTAAAAAAAATAGCAGTCGCGGCCCGGGTACTCCTTTCGTAAATATATCCGCCTCCATGTCGTTTGTACTGATGTATTGAAGGTAGATTTTCTGATTTAAGATGCAGTCACGTATGAAGTGCAACTTGAGGACTTTGTGTGAATCCTATGCTACAAGCCGTGCCTTTTTAATTTCTTTGTTATCAGGGCCCAACTTCGTTTTCAAAATTATTTTGCTATCGACGAGTTTCATATAATTTTCCTTTTTTTCCTTAATAACCAGTAATAGTACCATTTTTGATATGAGCTCCGATTTCACCTTTTATTGCATCGCGCCAACCTTTATTGTCTCCATCTTTACTACATAGGCAGGAGGTTTCAAGATCATAATTTTCTTCCATATCAGATAATAAGACATAGTCTTCGGTCCAAAATGGAACTTTCTTCACACTTTCAGATCTTCTAATCTGATTTGGTAAAATCTGCTCTTCGGTTTCAAATCATTCCTCTTCAGACTGGTTGCCTGATTCTACTTCGACCTGTGGAGGAAGTTCTTGTTTTTCATGTACAGGTAAGTCTCTTGAGCTATTTTTATTAAAATTTCTTAACTCTATTTCAATTGGTTCAATTTTTATTTTATTATTTTCAGGTTTTAATCTATTTTCAGACTCCAGTTCTTCAGATTTATGTATAAAATCATCATAGCTTTCCTTTTCTGTGTCTTTTTTATCATCAATAAATTTCACATCACTGCTAATAATGACATTGTCTTTTGGTAAATAAATAAGAAAATTGACCTCTTCTTTTCTTATTTAATACGAAGGCTTTGCATCCGAATATATGGAGATGTCCACCTAAAGGTTTCTTTTCGACCCATTTTTCATACGGTGAGCATCCATTTAATAGCTTTGTAGGACTTCTATTAACTAGGTAATTGGCAGTATTCAGAGCTTCAGCCCACAAGTTTTGTGGTACATTTGCTTCTAACATTAAACATCGGGCTCTTTCTACCAATGTTCCGTTTTTCGTCTCACTGATACAATTTTGTTGAGGAGTATAAGGCGTAGAAAATCTTCTGTGTATGCCATGATCTTTCAAATAATCATCAAATGCTTTGTTCCTATATTCAGTACCGTTGTCAGTTTGTAAGTTCTGAATATTAGACTTTAAAAATATTTCTACATTGTTTTTATATTGTTTGAACTTATCCAGTACCTTGCTCTTATTTTTAATGAAATATATACAGCAGTATCTAGTAAAGTCATCAGTGAATGATACGTAATATTTTGATCCACCCATTGACTCATTTTCGAACGGTACATACACATCACTGTGGATTATTTGTAAAGGTTTCGTACATATTATCTTGTCAATAGGAGTAAACGCCAGACTTGACATTTTGCCTTTCATGCATGTTTCGTATTTTTCTAATTTTTCATTTTTAAAAGTAAGTCCTCTCATCATTTCATTTTTCATCATTATCTTTATATCATTTTCATTAAGATGACCAAATTTCTTATGCCATCTCATAATTCCATTGTTTTTTACATATGAAATATTTGACATCTCCTTTGAATTTTCAGTTTCAATGAAATATAAACCATCCTTTTTCCGAGCCGTCATTACTACTTTATTATGCTGATCAATTATTGAAGCTTGATCTTTTTCAAATATGACTTTATTTCCTTTTTCGGTAATCTTTGAAACGGACATCAAATTTACAGATAGTGTTGGTACAAATAATGTGTCAAGTAGATTCCAAGTACCATTATTCTTGACTTTCAATTGAACTTTTCCTCTTCCTTCAACTTGAGCTGTATACTTGTCCGATGCTAATTTTAGTTGACCTGTCGATGATGTTATATTTACAAATAGTTCTTCTATGTTTAACATATGTGAAGAACATCCGCTGTCTAAACACCACATCATTTTATTTTTGTTATTCATTGACAAACGTGTGTTGAAATTTTTATTTTCCTTATTTTCCTTATTTTTGTTATTTTTTCGTTTTTGGTCAAACCAACATGCCAACCAACACCTGTTTTATGCCCTTTCTTATGACAATTCTGACAATATGATATTTTCTTAGTTTTGGTATTCTTGTTCTTGGAATGAAAAGCTTCTGCTTCAGAATATTTGTTATTTGTATTATTTCGTGCCTCGCTTTCTTCCATTATTTTTACAGCTAGTTCATCTGGACTTGGTAGGACGTCTCGAGACTCTATCGCTACTCTGAAGTTTTCAAATTTTGGTGGTAGGCTATATAAGATCATAATGCTTAGCAATTCTGAGTGTATGGTTACATCCATATCTACCAGCTTGCTTACAGCATTCATGGAATCATTTAAATGATCTCGAACATCATCTCCCTCGCACATTTTCTTAAGGACTAATTACTTAAGTAGTGTCGCCTTAAGAGCAGGACCGGTACTTTGATGTATACCTTTTAATTTGTTCCAGAGTTTTCTCGATGTATGAGAATTTTTTACGAGTTTTATTTCCGAGGGTGATATAATCAATAATATTTCTGACCTTGCCTTTGCGTCTTGTCTTTCGAAAACTTTTCTTTGCTCGGCGTCGGTGTTTATTGAAACATCTTTTTCGCCGCTGACATAATCCCACAAGTCAGATTTTATTAATACGGCTTGTGCTTGAATACTCCATGTATCGTAATTTGATCTTGTGACCGGTTCGATAAATCCTTTCCGATTTGCCATTACTTAGACTAACCACGGTCTGCTACCAATTCTTGAAAAAATAAACTATATTTCATAACGATACAATTTTCAATGTTTTATTATTATCAATTACACGTATTTATACCAAAAATGAATACTACTAGAACAAGTATATTATTCATATATATTTAAATATTCTTAGATTTGTTCTTTACGGCCGGTATGTCGCCATGCCTATGAGGTTTCATGCTTCTTATCCGACAGCTGGTAACCTTCTTCACCTTTAGCTCTCTATTAGCCACTGACTCTGACGAAGCATTGAAGTAAATGTCAGGTGTCTGTACATTTTATTTTTTTGTGAAAAGAATTATTATGTGAGAAGAAATAGGTAATTAAACACATTTCTATCATTTTTAGAAATGTCTTTCTGGGCAGATATCAATTAAAAAGTCCTAGGTAGATATTTTAAAAATTCATAAAGCTAATTATAAATTAAACTTCGGAATAGCATCAAAACTTTATTTCATTAAAATCGGTCTACTCTATCAAAAGTTTTAGTAATTTGAATAACACGCGGCGACCAAAGACTGCAATATAATACTGCGGCGACTTTGGTATGAAATAAGAGTTTGTAAGGAAATGCGTTTTAGTTTTATTCAAGAATAAAAAATTTATTGATTGATTGAAATTGAACAAAATGACATAATATAAAATGTATGCATAGTATATAAATATAAATAATTAATATCTAAGACATAGTAAATGAAAAATAAGGCACGGAACATAATATTATTTAATTCTAAATATAATTGGACGGTTCACTTCTAGTTTGTTTTTGATGACATGGGGGACGAAGAGCTATGAATGGTGATTACGTAGCAAATCATAAATGTATTTCCGGATATTATTCATAGATGGCACTATTCTAATTTTTGCATAATTCGAACTGTTCTGAAACATTGCAAGGGGCCGGGACGGGACGCCTGAATTCCATGCGAGCGAAGTCGCGGGCACAGCTAATTATTAATTATTTCAATAGACAAATTATTCGCAATAATATTGAGCTCAATTTATTAAAATAGAGCTTCAAACATATAATAATAAGTTTAAAAATTGAAAGTCAGACGTGTAGTCACAGCTATACGTTGAACAACACCGGCGTTGCGGGGGGCAACCGCAAAAGAGAGGGTTGATAATTTAGGTTTATTAGACCAGCAACAGTTGCTGCAATAGTTGCTACATATATAAAGTGCCTAAGAAAACTCACCAAACACTTAACACATATCGTTCTCGTGGTTGTCATAAAAGGCGACTAAGGGATAAACCAGAGGATGGGCAGCAGGATCCTCTGGGTACCATAAACATCTGACTGTGTCAGATACGGGCCACCGTATTTTCTTTTCCTGGTCGATATAAAATATTATATTTTTAACAAGAAATTTCAAGATGCTATTGTTGATCGCTGATTAAAATTAAATGTTTTCCCAATAAATAATATCACCATTTACGAAATTATTCTACAATCGCGCTTGCTTCCTCTTCTATGGATGAGTGCTTATCTTCAGTTTCAGAAAGTGAACTAGAGAAAATGCCTCTGGGGGTCCTTTCTGAGTTAACGTAGCTTTTGAATTATCGGAAGAATCAGTTTCTACAGTAAAATTTCCTTGTTAACTGTGTCTACTAGAGTGGCTTGCAAAATATCTGATTTTAAATCTTCGAAACATTTTTAGTACTATCTAACAGTGGAAAAGATTTAATGTTAATCAAAGGACAAATCTTATCAGAAAAAATTTGAATGCCTAGTGAGCAAAAAGACCTAATGATCTTTTCTTTGTCTGGTTTGATCGTATAGTTCTGAAAAGTATTGAGTCTACTATAAGACGTCTACTGCTGGACATAGGTCTCCTCCAAAAAGGGAGAAAATGGCATAAGCGCCACGCTTGGTAGAGTGGTTGGCTATCGCAATAGGTACTGCGGTACTCAGAGGATCCTGCTGCCCATTCCCTGGTGAATCTGCCTATTCTAACAGATTTTCGCTTTCATACTATGTACACTCCAATACACAATTGTTTTCATTTAGGGACAACTTATATTTCTTGACTGCTTCCAAAAACATAGAGTTCACATCATGCTCCGCTTGATTTATATCATAGATGGTCAAATCGTCTAAATAGGTGAATGTTCCATGCAGGTCTTCAGTTTTGATTATGAAATTTAGTGTTCTTTAGAATACTGCAACCCCGTTGGTTACACCGAATGGGGTTCTCGTAAACTGATAGAGATTCCCCCATGCTTCGAAAGCATTATAGAATTTTTCCTTGCGCTATATTGGAACCTGGTGGTAAGCGCTCTTCAAATCAATTTGACTGAATATGTTATAATTTGCTACCTTACTAATTATAGTTTCAATAGATGGCAACGGAAAAAGATCTAGCTCGGTGAATTTGTTTATTGTTTGTAAATAATCAATGACAAGTAATTTGCGGTGAATACTCTCTCCAGACACTAGTACTTGGGCTCGCCATAGTGATTTTCTAACAATTTATGAATGTCGATCTGTATAAATTCATTGTCTTTATCAGTGTTTCATCTAGACTTGATAATTATAGGTTTGATATTTGGAGATAGAACTATGAATAAAAATACTGACGGTATCGAGACTTCCATGACGTTACAAATTTTTAATGGCTCTTTTGTGCCACCTAATTGAAACTTTAATGTTGAGTGATATTTTAATAAATCGTGGTCAGTTATATTATAACATCGGCGCAAAGATTACAGACAATAAGAAGAGGAGCTCCTTTATAAATATGTTAATTAATATGTACTGTTGCAAAGCACATTCATTCTACATGTGAACTCTGGCTCAAGGAAGCTAATGTTATAACTTGATTGCTGCACACACTCTTTAACTTCATGGTGTGTGGTAAATTTTTATGTAGAAATCTGACAAAGCTGCTTGAGTCTATCAAAATGACTAATTGTATACCATTTATTGATATTGGTATAGTGGCTTTTGTAAACTAGATGGTGAGGCAGCTATTATAGTATATAATTCTATAGGCTTAGTATAATTGAAATTAGGAACAGCATTATCAAAATCAAAATCAAAATTTATTTATTCAATTTAGGCCCTAAGAAGGCGCTTATGAACGTCTAAAACACTACCACCGATTCGGAAAACAACCCAGTCGAGAAGATCCGGCAAGAAACTCGATCAGGCATTAATTATTTGAGCGTAGTTAGCCCGGTCGACTAATCTGCGTGACTCATAGACGGTACGACTGTAAGGTCGGAGGTTCGAACCCAGTGTGTGTATCACATTTTTTTTTTTCAGGGACTCTGCAGAATACATGTATAATGTGTTTCCGGAGGCCCTGGCATCTTTGCGCCGGTTAGGGACGTGGAGTATTTAGTCAGTCGGTTACGGCCAACCTGGCACACGGACACCAAAAGTCGCCTCTCGCAGAGGGGTTGTGACTCGGTGTCTATGGTCTGTCGCGAGGATCATACGTGTGCAAAAAACTTGGTTTTTCGGCACACGTCCGAGCGTTCAACGAACAGATTTCAACCACGTAAAAAAAAAGCATTAATTATTTGCTTGGTACTGCGGCATACGTTGGCATAATGTGCTGTTTTAGAGCAGAATGGACAAATAGCATTAATAGCTGGGCAATCTTTGATGAACGATGCGATAACAATAGAAACAACATTTTTGTTGTTGTTGTTCTCGAAGACATTTCTTGGCTGAGCGAATTTCCAGTGTTAGACAAAGTATTTCAATGTAAAGAATTTTTCATAAAATACTAGCATTATGCTCTGCAATTTCTAAAACACCGCCTGATTTTAAACCTTCATCAAAAGTCAAGGAAACTTTTTCTAAAAGACGTTCTCTTATTTTTTGGGAAGTTATACCAGCAATAAAAACCCCCTCTGAATTACTCATTTCGGTGTTAGATCGCAGATACTTGTCTGTAATCGGAATCTTGTGCAAAAAAGTTTAGTGCACGAACAGATTCCGTGATGAACTCATTGAATAGTTGATTTCGGGTTGTAAGTACATGGCATACAAGAATTCTATTTTTAACCGAATTCACAACGGAGGAGTTTATCAAGTCGTCTGAAAGTTTTTTTTTTGTATGTTTGTTACTCGATTTCTCCGACATTTGTGGACCGATTTGCAATTTTTTTTAAATCGGAAGAGTATAGTTCCATGGTGATCCCATTTCCACCAGATCGGGATCTGATCAGTGAACCCCAGGGAAATTAAGAAAAACCCTCGTATATTATAGACACACGTGTTTCATATATTCGTTTCCAAAGCTATGAAGTAGGCTTCACAGCTATCAATAAAAGCACATGCTTAAAGTAAAAAGTAGAAAAAAAGTTTTTTAATTAAAAACAAAAAACCGATTACAAAAGAGTACACTATAAAAAATGCACTAAAAAGTAAATAAATAATTACTTTATTAATCTGCTACGTTCATTTTAGAGTCGGTGCCAGCTAGCTATCACAATTACATATAAGCTTAATAAAGGACTAGGGTGGTTTTAAAGTACAATTAATCAAAATTGAATCTTTTTTATGTAGGTTTCATCAAGAACTTTCAACGAACTAGTCGTATGTTTCACAATCACGCACATACAAATAAATTACTGGAGACAAATGGTTAGTAAGTAACTTTAATTTCATGCCTGCATTAGAATGGTGAGGAATTTCGTCTCCAATAAAATTTTGAAAAGTATACCTCCAGTGTTTTCATTGATGATCGACACCGGTTTCATGTGGTTCAAGTAATGAGGTCCAAAATTAGCGGAACATCTAATGAATTTTTTTTCAATTAATTAAATTGATACACGAATACACAAAAATAAAAGAACAAACTTGCTTTTAATTAGTTTAAAATACAATATATAGGTATATATATATGTTGACAAATCGCTAACAAATAATAATTGTCATCTTTGCGTAATGCTAATGATTTTAAAATCACAATCAGAGACATCGAAAGACGCACAATAACTATTCCCAAATATTTTATTTATGCTTATTTATATTATAAAGTACTCCGTGTTAATGCTATACCATTATCGGTATACGCATTATGACGTTCCGATTCGATATAACCCTGTTATAACCAATATCGTTGCATTTAGCGATGTTTAAATATTCTTTTCATTTTTATTGTTAAAATATGTAAATAAAAAGCAAAAAAAAAATAGTACGATATAAATCAACAGTAATAAAGATTTAAAAATACATCGTTTTAATTTATTTGAACTACAACAAATATCTTGTTGTTTCAATAAGGAGATTCCTAAACAGGTGTAGGAGTATGAATGACGTATTAGTTTATAACATATAAGTTATCATAAAGTTATAATAGAATAGAATTGAATATTTCAGTGAAGATCGATTTGGCACTTTGCCATTAGCAAAACATAGAATATAACCGTTGCTTAACGAGAATGATAATCTATTTTTGGTGTGACTAGTTTTAATCTGTGATATTTTAATGTGTCAGGCGCAACACGACGTGTATTCCTTGAGAATTTGGTCGTCATTTTGTTAGAATTGTATATTTTGTTGACTGTTTTATGTGATTGATAATTAACATGGCGAAATTAGTCGATATATACAACAGCGAAAAAGAACCTGTGATAAAACGACGACAATTACCGTTAATTATATATGAAAATCTTACTGTAAGTGGCTCTGCACTTTGACATTACCACAAACGTAGATTATTCACAAATAAAAGTAACAAAATAATTAGGACATTACTATAATTGTAAAGTGCCCTTACTTTCTTTCATTTTTGTTGTTTACTTAAATTGTGTTTTTAATGACATTTAATTTGTCGCATTTTATTGATTTACTCCTATGTAATGACGTCTTAAAGGTTGACCTTATTTAAAAAAAATACTTCTTTGTTGAAATGCCTTATGTATTATTTTATTTTGTAGATGGTCATGGATTTAAATACAATGGGCCTTATTTGCGACAATCCACAAGTGAAGGGTCGTGAGTACGAGGAATTTATGCGTAAATACAGAATTCTCTCAACAGATGAACTAAAAGTAGCACTGAGGGTAGATGCCTCTGATATTTTTAATGTATTAAATCAAAGCATTCCATGCGTGGGCTGTAGAAGAAGGTAAGTTTATCAATAAATACAAATCAGATACTTAATTTCTAGTATAATTAGTTGTAGAGTATTGAGTTGTTTGATTTTACAGATTTGATTGGATATTAATTATATATAGGTATGACTGCAATAAAAGTAAGGAAGTGACATAGTAATATGACAGATTTATCTCTATAACCTTAGCTGGTCTGTATCAGAAACTTGGTTGATTAATTATGTTATTGAAATTTGTTACATAAGTAACTCTCTTCAGTATTATTTATAACTAAAGGTTACAATCATTATTATACAAGCTCTGCCTGCAACATTGCTTGGGTGGAATTCAGATAGTTATATTCTAATAGACAACCTATATTCTCCCTTTAGATACAATCTATCTCATTACCAATGTATTCATATATATACTCTAACTTTGTCCCTTCCCGTTTCCTACCTGCAAAAAGGTCACCCTAGCCAAACCAGGCTACCTCCGAGACAAACATTGAGCGTTGTGATCAAACCGTTCTGGCAATACAAGCCAATTACAATTATTACGATAAAATATTGAAAATATATATTTACCAGAATATAAACTAGCCTATAAAATACCTTTCTAACAGTAAAAAAAAATTCAAAATTGAATCACTAGAATTGAAGATTACTACAAACATCCAGACTCACAAACTTTACATCTTCATAATATTAGTATGTTATTATGCATCCTAGATAAATCTTATTCATACATTATTTAAATACATAGCTATCACAATTGAGTATAAACTCTACTAAATTTCATCGAAATCAGTTCAGTAGTTTTTGAACAAATTAATAAATGGACAGAATTTTTTTTTGCCTTATAATATTACAGTTTTATTTAGTATAGATTATCTATATCCTTGTAAAGTTTTAACACAGTCCAAATTATTAAAAAATAAGTATAGTGCCATCTTTTTTAATTAAATGTAAATTACTTATGTTGAGTTAATTTCCTTTTATTTTTGCTCATTTATAGTACTATAAGGCTAACTCATATTTTTATGATGGTTTAATATGAATATAGATAAACATTATTTACATATTATATATGTTTTCTAAATGTTACTACAGAGTATGTATTACAATCATACCAGATTTCATCCAATTCAGTTTTGGTAGTTTTTGCATGATTGGCGAACAAATTAATAAACAGACAGACCAACTGACAGAGAACAATTTTGAAAACCATCGAAATGTGTTCTGTTGTTGTTTCTGAACTCCCTGATGGTATTTTTTTTATACATCTTCAATGTACAGATTTCGTCCCTCTAGCCTTTTGTTATAAGTATAGATGAAATATGAACATTCTGTTATTCTTTTCATTTTTCAATGTGCACATCTTTGACACAGAATAATATAGTCAGAATAACTAGAAGAAATTGTCAGCAGTACTAGAAAAAACAATATTATAAATTTTGTCATGTAACCTTTTAATATTGACTACTAAAGTATAAAAATTTGTCAATTTTTTCTGCTTCTGTTGACTTTGTTTCTGACTTATTTCACTACATTACAGTTACAGTTACTCATAGCATATTTCACTTAGGATTAAAAGGTTACTAAAAAAAATATATAGTTTAATGGACTTTCATAAGTAATAGTTGTATTTTTTTATTGAGTATAAAATCCAAGTAAGAAGTCTTAATAATAAATCATCATGATAAAATTTATATTCAAACCATAGAATGTTGTGTAGAGTAAATATTTTGCTATTGTGAGTTAGTATCACCAAACATACAGGTTCTAAGAAAAAAATTAGCTAAGGAAAATTTAATATCATAAGGTATCCATTTGATTTCTTAGTTTGGGCATATTAAAATATGTACAAAATATTAAAAAGCAAGATTTTTTTTTTTTGGTTACTAAACTGGTTTATATGTTATTATTGAGCTAACTTAATTTGAAAATAGCAATATTTGCTACAGAAATTTGAGTATTTTTATTTCTAAGAAGCACATATAATAGCATTTCTACTATGAAAAGTTCTAAAACATAAATATTTTTCTAATGAAACTAGTATTGATGCATAATGGCATAATGGCAAATCAAATATCAAATAGTGGAAAATCAATATTCAATGAACGAGGTAATAAATAAATTATAAATACTCTTACACTAAAGATGAACAAAAAAACATTATGCGTATATTTTTAGTTTTGATTTTTTTTCAGAAAATATTAAAAGGATTTTGAATAATGGTTGGTTTTAAATAAGGAATAACATATGTAATTCTACAGTTTAAGAAGTATTTTTATTATATGTATCTAGTGATTGTGAAAACATAAAATTATCCTTCATAATTAAAAGGAATTCTAATATTTTAACACTTATTTACAATTCTAATGTTATATTAGAAACTGCCAAAATAGAAGTCTAATCTTTTTGGTACTCCATTAAACTCTCATATAGAGATAAAATAATTATATAGTTAGGCTGAAGTTTATACTCTACCTGTTAAATATTATTAAAAAAAATATTGTGATTTTTGAAGTTACTGTTTAGGCTGTCAATTCATTGTAATAAATAATATATAGTATGTTATCATTTGTTATTCATCACAACATATGGTATGATATATCAATGAACCTTTTTATGTTTTAGTGTGGAACGTCTATTTTATCAGTTATGTAAATCAGGACACCCCACATTGGACCCATTAGTTCTCACACCAGATGAAATAATGACAATCAAAGAAGATAAAATTACACATCCACAGTCATTAGCCACTTTGCTCAATGGTCACAGGTAAGCCTAACAAAGTATAGTTTTATTAGCTAAAAGTTTTTTCATACTTGTTTAATATTAAACTACAGTTGTAAATAACAACAAACTGCATAGCTATTGGGTCATATTATATTTATTTGATATGATATATCGTTATGGACTGGCCCATCTTGATATAAACTATTCATCTTCTTATTTGAAGTTTCTGTATGTAGGAATAATAAATATAGAACTGCTGATAGGATTTGATGATATTGTGATTTTATACAAATATTTTGTATAGACATTGACTACCTTGAGATTTTTCACATCAATAATATACACAGTTTATAAACAATTTACCTTTTACTATTGCATAAAAATAATGCCTAGATAAATATAGGAAACAAGAATTCCTCAAATTTGTGGCGTTATTTCAGTACGGGGATTGAGTGCCTCATTTTAAGCCAGCCGAGATGGAAGAAGTCGCAGAGATGTATCCTTCACTCATTGGAAGCCGGGACGGCTAGAGGATGGGGAGGGACTGTAGCTGCGGGTAATACGGGTCCCTGTGCCTGGAGTTGGGGGGCATGGGGTTGGGGCGGACGTGTTGCCTGGCGAGCTGCCTGGGACGCAATGCGTACATCAGCTCGTGAACACGTCACTTTGGTCCATTTCAATACCCTCCATGACACACTGCATAACTATTTACGGAAACACCGATTTTGTGCTGACTGTAAAACTAAGGTGAGCCCCTTAAATTCAATTATCCTTGTTGCCTCATATTATTTCATTTTGCAGACTCATTTTTTACAAATGAGAGATATAACAAAAAAACCGCTGCTGTATTTTTCACCGATATATAACTGATAATGTCATTTGTGAGATCTTTTTAAAAGCTTCAATATTATTTCTAATTTGGTGTACAAGTAATGTTGGGACTGTGTCTTAACAGAAGCAGTTTTAAAATGTAAAAATGTTACTGTCCTAAAATTTTTAGTTTGAAATAAGCTATGGTCTTTTAATTTGATACCAAATAGATACTAATAAGAATAGAATAAGATACTAATAGATAAGTATAAATTTTGGTGCAGGGTTAAATATAAAAAATATATCTAACAAAGTAAAACAAATCTTATTACTAGATTAATTAAAGTGCCTGATCCCCAACTGGGAAGGTTCCTGTACCTGCCGTCATACGCTGACACTTTCTTGCACTAGTATATCATGCACTGCACACTATAATCAGAGGTTCTATAAGGGACCATAGTTTTCCCTTAACCAATTAAGCATTAACTTGGCGACTACGCCAACTTCCAATTGTTTTCCTATTGTTACATTTTCCGTAACTTGAGCCAGGCCAAATTTTATGGAACTTACATCCGTACTACTTTTGTGCCGTTGTACTAGCTACCAGCTGGTTGTGGTCCCAGGTGAAATTGTTAAGGCTCTATTGTGACAGCATTTAGTCAGTTAGAAGTTTTTCAGTACTCTGTTTTATTATATTAAGGTTGTTTTAAATATATAGTTACGTTTCTGTCATCGGTAAATGATTTATCATAAAAATTAAAGTAACGAAATTCACGCCAATATAGGTGCTTGTTACTTTTTTCGCGATAGTGCAGATGATAAGAGACGGTTTTATGTTTTTGAGGCTGTACGTTTTGTTCCAAGGTTAACAAAATTTGCTAATAATAACTAACTTATCATTCAGTAATGTTTGAATGTTGATAACCTTATAAAAAAAAACGCAGAGTAAGGTTCTGTAACCTATATGCACAATAAAATCACTGTTAATTCAATGTTATTGAATTAATTAAAAAACCTTTACAATGAATCTGTTCCTATAAAATGAATAGTCTATTTATATGATACGATAAGAATGGATTATCCAAATATATATTTGTTAAGCTGAAGAACCACTTCTCCATTTATAACCTTTCTGTTCAAAATTTATTTCTGTTTGATGATTTGAACTTTGATTTAAAATAAATATGTAAAATATACGCAGTTTTAATTATAAAATATCTTTAGGTATTAAGAGCATACCAACTGTTGGTGGAAGAGAAAGAACCCCAAAAAGAAAAAGGTTATGTTGGCGCTTTATATGGAAATATAAAAAGATGTCTTCTGGATAAACATTTACACCTGCAAGCCAAGACTGATTATATAGCTCACTTGATAGCCAGAGCCGAGCCGGAGTTGTTAGGGAACCATAGAGAGAGGCACGCTAAAACCCTTGAAATTGCTCAGGAAGAGGTAAATACTGCAAATTGAATTATTATTCTGTAAATTTGGTTTTATCCACTAACACAAAATTACAGATCATTAATTTACAAAAGTACTATATTTGAATTTATACATCTATAATATAGTCGTTTTCTTTTTAAAACTGTGTAGATTTCATCACTCAATTACTTCTATAATATTATCTTAAATGTACGATATCTTAATGGACGATAAGGTCTCCAAACTTGAGAATAACACGTTAACTAGTTTGGCTTCAGAAAATGCCCTACTGTATTTTTCAGCACAGAAAGCTTAGAGCTATTGTATAATGCATTCAACCAAACACAACCACTATTTAAAATAAAAAATCCTGTAATTAATTGTTATTCTTTACATTTAGGTGTTGATCTGCCTTGGAATATGTATTTACGAACGATTACAACGTATATCCCTGAGGCTTCGTGAGGAAGAGGGCACGTGTCAGACGCTGGCAGCAGTCGCGGTGGAGGCACTATATCGGAAATTCGAAACGGCAGTAGAACATAAAAGTGGTGTATCTAAACTTCAGTTGCTCTATGATGAAATCACACAAGAAGAATTAACGAGGCAACAGAGGAAAGAACAGAAGAAACTAAAAAAACGCAAGAAGAAGGAACGGCAAGCAGTCGAAATCAAGTGTAAGGTATGACAGTACCAGCCGGGCTGGTAGGCGGTTTCTTTTACCTTTTCGTTTTAATGAATTTCTTTAAATATAAAATACCCTATTCCCTATTGTTATTTTACACCATTAAGCGTAAAACTGTTACAAACTTTGAATATCATATTTATTTATATCAAATAAATATAAAAAAAATAAGTTTCAAGCTTCTAGCTCTAAAAATGATGATACTTCCATACAACTTTTCATCCTTTTATCCCATTAAAAATACGCTAAGATCTGATATATGGCGCTGTAGTCGTTATTCACAAACGTATTTATGGTTCATACAAATAAAAAATATATGTACACATGAGTCCTATAGAATCATAGACAGCTATCTACTATCGCCAACAAAAAAAAAACCATTAATATTGGTTTATTTTTAAACTTTGTGCTACTAACTTCATGTTGCCATACAAGTGAACTACCTATAGATTAAAATATAGTTTATATATCAATCATCACTGCTATACTTTAGAAAAAAAACATTTTCTCCACTTTGCTAAAAATGAGTTAAAGTGTAGATAGCCACTTTGGATTCTATACGAATCAAATATAAGTTTATTAATTAGATGGATGAAATATAAAAAGTAAAAAAAATTGTTAATAATTGACCTGTAATAACATCCCTGTTATCCCCGAAGGGTTAGGCAGAGGTGAAATAGCGAACTACACCACCCACATTTTGCCGAGCTTAGTTTCGCCCAGATGTGACAGGGGGCGAGCCTGTCGCCATATCGGGCACAAATTCCAAACTCCGGGTGATACTGAGTAGAAAAACCCAATACCACTTGACCCGACCTGGGGGTGGAACCCGAGACCTCAGAACGGCAGTCGCACCATAATACAACTGCGCCACCGAGGCAGTACTATCATAAATAGACGCACTAAAGATTGGCATTCTCTTACTATCTGTGTGGCCCGGCTGCGCCCGCGTTTCATATAAACTTTACACCATTTTTTATATGGAATCCTAATTTTTTTCGAAAATTAAAAGTACCCTAAGAGTTACCTGGAGTATCTTAAGCTATCTACCAAAAAAATGCCCATCAAAATCCGTTCATTCTTTCCGGAGATTATCCAGAACATACAAACAGACAGACAAAAAATTTTGTTATAGATATCATGTATACATTCATATCTTTTTGTGTAAAAAAAAAAAACATAATAATTTAGACATTATAAACAGACACTCCAATTTTATTTATTAGGATAGATATATTGTCTTATTATGCACATTCAAATCCTTTAAGGGAGGGAAAGAGAGAAATGAAATTGTTTATAGGACATTTAATAATATTTAGTGATTTTATTTGCAGGAAGCGGACTCTGAGGAACCCGATGAAAAGTGCCAGTGCGAAGAGTGTCTATTAGAGGAGAGGGACACGCCCACGGACTTGCTTTCACCACGTGACTACAATCAGTGTTACGAGACAATAGGTGAAGGATGTGAATCATGTCAAGATGATTCTATAAACAGTCGTCGTTCCCCCAAAAAGTCTAGCAAGAAGTGGGCTAAAAACGGCAACCTCTCACCGAGCGATACGATACAAGACTGTGGATACTCGTCCGGTAACAACGGTGGGGGTTGCTGTGAAACGTTGTCCGGTTCCTCGTCGCTGATGAGTTCACCGGAGGGTTCAGAGGTGGCGTGCTCCGAAGGGTTCTGCAACCACGAGGGGGGCGACTGTATAGATATCATTAAGAACGATAAAGCTTCATGTACTAGTTTCACATTATCCCTGCAGGAAATGTTGATGGTGAGAATATCTTTCAAACTACTAAACTAAATTACTATACTATAATGAATAAAATTGAAGTGTCTGTTTGTAATGCCAGAAAAACAATTTTTATTTATTTTTTACTTATTACAAATCCAACAGTGTACTTATATAATTAGCATGCATATTTTAATAACACATAAGGCCATGACAGGATTTTACAAGTATGAGTAACGTATACAATATAAAGTAAAAACAAAACAATAATAAACAATAGTAAATAAAAAGGCAAGGTGTACAGTGACTATCAATTATTTGACATTATTGACGCGTAGTGTGCGCGTGCGTACGTACGTACGTGCGTGCGTGCGTGCATGCGTGTTTGTGTGTGTGTATGAAATTTATGTTTATGGTTTAGACTTACATGCATTTCTACTATACTGGAAAATATCTATACTGTTGTACATTGTATTGTATGTGCGAGCAAGGCGTACTAAATACATATGAATGTATATACGATATATGTAGTACCAAAAATAAACCAATATGTTAAAATTTTTGTCTGTCTGTCTGTTTCGGGTAATACCCGGAACATCTGAATCGATATTGACGGTACTTTTACTTGAACTTAGGATACTTCTGTTTTTTTTTTTTTTTTTACTTCAAAATAATTAGGGTTCCGCGTAAAAAAAAAAAAAATGAAACTCATGAATTTTCGATTCAATGCACAGTTTCACTTGTAAGTGTTTGAATTTGTTAGAACTATTTGTACTTTTTCTTGGTACATAAAATATTAAGGAAAATAGTTAGGTTTCCGTATAAATTCGCCGCAGGGGGCGACGCGTGGTGCTTGCGAAAGCCATACCGTATCGCCCCCATCCTAAATGCGGCGGACGGCCCCGGGGGGTTTAGTGGGTATTTCCGGACGCTTCACGTCTGGGCGAGTACCACACTGGCACGGAGTCGTCCCTCTGTGTCCCGCTACCTATTGCATTGGGGGACTTCGCTCTCACTAATACAATAGGTAAGGGTAGTGCGTAAATGCATTTCCCCCTGTCAAAAAAAAAAAAGAAAGGTTTCCGTATAAAGAAATTAAAACGCAGTGAAGAACATACGAAACGCGGGCACAGCCGCGGGCACACAGCTGGTATAATATATTTTTCTTTTTGTCTAATCGATCAACAGTTCTGTAATAAATCTCTTGGTAACATTGTCATTAACTATGTTTCTTTGTTTAGAATAATGTTTCTCTCAACCTAAAAACCTATACAGGTGTATTGTCCAATAGAATTTTGCTGCTGCATTTACTCCGAAAAACATCGACAAGACTTTCCTTGGGGCATAATATATTTAAAATATTTCAAAAATAAGATATATTGAACAAAATGAATTTAGAAAATTAAGAATTTTCCTGTAGTGTGATTTGAATATGATTGAGAAAAACTTCTCTAAAACAAAAAAATGAAACTCCTGAATAAATAGTGACCATAAGTGCTATTATCGTGTTCGGATATAATTAATCCCTGTTATATTATAATATGTATTCACAAAAGCTTGTAATTTTTTTCCCCTAGGATACTTGTTCATCTGACGAAGAAGAAGATGCCAGTTACATACCTATAGAGGATGTGTTGGAATTCAAATCACGCAGAAATACAACAGAGAAAAGACAAGAATTACGACAGAATCTGCGACAGAAATTCGCCCAGTTGTGTGTGAACACGCCGCAAACTGCATCAGTTGCACAATCCCGGGGGGAAAAGGAACCCACCTAACTCATATAACCCAAACAGTCTCATTCAACTGCACTATCAAACAGTCTATTAAATTATGTTCAAATGTTTCATTTAAAAAAAACTTTTTTTTTATTTATTACATTATTTAGCTAAAAATAAAATTTATCTTTCATAAAATTATATTTATACATTATTATTATCGATTGAAGAGATATAATTTTTATTAAAAATAAAAAAAAATCTCTATTGGAATTATTATTTAGAATCAATTTATTGAACTAAAACAAAAATTCAATAATTCATTTTTATGTATTAATAATTATTCAAATACATTTTCTCTTATAATTTTTACTCCTCAGGTTTATTACAATATGTGCTAATCTGTTGTAATGATTATTAAAAATACGAATTCATTAAGTTAAAGTGCAAGTCTGAATGATTCTGTCACATTCTATTACTAACTGGATGAAACCAGCATTTAAAATATATACTATTTAAAATATTAGAAAGCTTAGTAATTATATATTTAACGTAGAATTTTTTGATCAAATCATTTTATTTTCAATGCTTTATGTGATTCGATATTATGTGGTACATTATGAATTATTGTTCGTTATCAGAAGCTTAAGCCGCATTATGTGCGGAGTTACCTTGGCTAATAAGCCATTGTTATTAAAGTCGATAAACATTTGTAACTCAGTTTTAAATAATAATATTACACATTGAGAAATCTGTTTTATTACTATACAAAATACTCTTAAATTAGCTTTTGGTGATCAGAAATATTTGTCAAATATGTTCAAAATTCCGCGGAATTTTTTACACTCCGATATTTGTGTCGGTAAATATCATAACATAACATAAGTATAAGGGTTAGCAGAGGTGGAATAGCGAACTACACCACCCACATTTCGCCGAGCTCAGTTCCGTCTCAGATGTGACAGGGGGCGAGCCTGTCGCCATATCGGGCACAATTTCCAAACTCCGGAATGATACTGAGTAGAAAAACCCAATACCACTTGACTCGACCCGGGGATCGAAACCGAGACCTCAGAACGGCGGTCGCACCGTAATACAACTGCGTCATCGAGGCAGTCATGTAAATATCATGATCGGTAAAATCCACTTTGGACGTAAATGTATTTTATAATGCTATTTAATTGTAATTTTGCTAAGGACTATGATGACACCTTTTTCAACAGTTATAAAATTCATTGTTTTGCCATAGTCATTTTAGTTTAAAGTTTGATTGTATATCATCTAAATCCAAACCACACATTTTTTCAAAACTAGTAAAATCAGTTGCAGCCAATCACGGAACTGTTTTTATTGCAAGATGGCCGTTTTTTTTTTAACTGTCCTATCTTGATCATAACAATTTATTCGAATTTTGAGGTTATGAAATGAGCGATATATCAAAAGTAACCCCTGATAAATTAAGCAAAACTTTCTGACTATGCAGCGTGGTAGAAAAAAAAATTGAGAGTTTACAAAATCTACTTGATTGTCAGCAACTTTTGCTAGGGTTGTCATGAATTGATATAGTTCAGTACGGTTGATGCGACTTGGCCGACCAAAATTCGAACAGGTGCATGTGCAGAACTATTAGTATATTTTAATATTATTCAACCACCAGATATTAACTATTATTTTTAAAGTAAACCATAATTAAATGATCGATTATAAAGAATCATATTATTAAGTGATGAAATATAGTACAATAGTGAAACTTTTTTTGTTCGGAGTAAATGCATTTCATTTACGAACTCCCTCAGTGTGAGGGATGATAATGGTATGGGTAAAAACTATTAAAAAAAAAGGAAAAAAATTGGAGCTTGAAGTTAATTGATGTGAAGAAAACTTCTTTAAAAATATTATGATGATTATGCGAGTTGGGATTGCTTGAGATATTTCAAGGATTTATAACAAAGAGATAATTGAAAACCAAATACCAATAAATGTGTTCTGGCATCATCACTTGAGAACCAGTACCTCTAGGTTTAGTGTGTTTACCATCTGGGACCAGACTGTCACTTACCATCAGGTGAGATTGTGGTAAAAGCATTAAACCTATACCATGTATAAAAAAGTTTATCTATAATAGCTGTTTTTTTTTTTTCAAATTTGAGCAATACATATGGTTGCATTTGTACCACCAAATCCAAATGAATTTTTTAAAGCTACTCTTCTCTGAGAGTCCCATTTCCTTGATACATTAGCAACATAATTTAATTCATCCACAGGATTCTCTAAATTTAATGTGGGTGGTAATATACCATGGTAGCATGATAAAACTGTGAACAATGCTTCTAAGTTGCCAGCAGCACCTAAAAGATGTCCGTGAGCTCCTTTTGTGGATGATATTGATATATTTTGAGCATGTTGTTGAAATAGTGATTTTATAGCTGTTGATTCAATTCCATCTCCAATAGGAGTTGATGTAGCATGAGCATTAATAAAGGTTATTTCTTCCTTATGTAAACTAGCATCTGTCAAAGCTCTTCTCATAGATAATATAGCTCCACTACCATCTTCCTTAGGAGTTGTTATATGAGATGCATCTCCAGATAAACCATATCCAAGAATTTCTGCATAAATTTTAGCTTTTCTGTTTAGTGCATGTTCATATTCTTCTAAAACTAATACAGCTGCTCCTTCACCCATCACAAAACCATCTCTTTTCTTGTCAAATGGTCTTGAAGATTTTGGTGGTTCTTCATTAAATGAAGTACTTAGTGCTCTTAACCGACAAAATCCAGCTATTGCCAAAGGACTAATACAAGCCTCTGCTCCTCCGCAAACCATAATACTAGCATCACCATTTCTTATGAATCGGAAAGCATCACCAATGGCATGTGCCCCAGTCGCACATGCTGTTGACACAGAGTGATTTGGTCCTCGCAAACCATATTTTATGCTTATTTGACCAGCTGCCATATTTGGTAATATTCTTGGAACAAAAAATGGACTAACTTTGTTGTAACCTAATTTTAATGCTTCATTAGTATGACACACATCTTGTAAATCAATCATACCCATTCCCAATGCTACACCAGTGAGCTCTTTGTCTGTTTCAGTCTCCGGTTGCCACTTTGCATCTGAAAGTGCTTCTGATGTTGCTAATAGTGCTAAACAAGTAGCAGGAGCCATCGTTCTTAAATTTGATTTTGATAATGCTTCTACAACTTTACCATTATTTTTTAAAGGTATAACACCAGCTACACGACATGGCAATTTAGAATATTTGTCACCATTAAGTGCCACTATACCAGATTGACCCTGAAGTAGATTATTCCAGACCAATTCAGTACCGACTCCTAAAGGAGATACAACACCTAGTCCTGTAACAACTACTCTTCGTCGTGACATATTATTTGAAGAAATGTGAAACTGACGCACAACATTGATTGACGTTTTCCAATTCGCCATTGCTATTTTATAATACTTTATGTTAGTTTGTGGTATATTCAGAAATTCCATACATATCTCATTTAAAATAAAATAATTGGCGGAAGGTAATTGCATCAAGTGACAAAATTCGATAGATGGAAACGTTTGTTAGGGATGCAATCTGAGATTGCTTAATCAAAGCATCGATCTTTTTAATCGATATTTAAATTGAGGTTCATTTTCCTGCTTCGATTAAAATCACAAATTTGTATAAATTAGAAATGTACCAAAACAAATACAAAAATACGAAAATGTTCACTTAATTAACCAAAAACTTGTGTGATGGCTCTGTTAGGGATGGCGATCGATATTTAGCACTGAATTGATCCAGTAAATTGATCTCATAACTTAGGAAATCGAGGTTTATTTTTTTCTGGTTATAGTATCCTTTTTGTTTTGTCTCATATGGAATTGCCTATATATATGCAAAGATAAAAGAGTTTAGTGTACTATTCCCCTCAGCCTGTTTGTCTTTTGTTGTTTAATTTCTAATGAGAAGCGTTAGTGTTATAAATAAAATTAATTCGAAAAACAGTTTTTACCTAAAATTTTCACTAAATGATGATTATGGTGTAATTTCGACCAATAAAAAAAAACAAGTTGAAAAAAGATCGACTTTCTAAACATCGGTATTTTAGAACTTGATTGTTTTGTGAATCGATTCTTAAAGCTTAAAAATCGATCTTTTTCAGAAATAACCGCCATCCCTAACGTTTGTTTTGTTTATATCTCTGACATTTCTTCTTCTTAGATAATGGCGATCTCCGTGCCATATGGCTAAGATGTATTTACAATCATGTATCAGCGTTACCAAGCTCCAGAAAACGGCGGGACATCCTGCTCAAACTTTCCATGGAGCTTTGTCGCAACCTTAGAATAAATGTTACGCGTTATTCTTTATATTATAGGGGAAAGTAAAGAGTATGGATAAACGTCAAAGTTAGAGTTTTTGGTAGGATCTCGTCTATCATGTAGCAGTTGATTTCTTTAATTAATTAAAGTTAATTTGACTCTAAATCTTGGTGGCGTTTTATGTGATGTAGTTTGGTTATTGTGAACAAGTTAAGTTTATTATAGAACATAACGCATAACATTTATTCTAAGGTGCCGACAAAGCTCTATGGAAAGTTCTAGCAGGAGCAGCCACAGTTTTGCTAGAGCTTGGTAACGCTGATACAAGATTGAAAATTCATCTTACCCACATGACATTGGCAGTAATTGTTTGAACACAAATTGCCATAATCTAAGCAGAAGAAATGATAGAAAAAGAGTCTGTGCATTAAATTTTTTTTTATTGTTGTTGTCATCTCTCAAAACTTTCACTTTATTCAGTAAACTTTACTTAGTTAAACCAGTAAAGGAACTAATTTTATTTGAGTTATGTACGTGGCAACGATTTTATAAGATCATATACTTTTTTGCATTTGCACTATGATACAGATAAATGTTAAATACATATTATCTTTTGTGATAGTTGTTATTAGCATATTTAGTTATAATAACTTAGAAAATATTTTTTACGTCAATAACTTTAATTTACATTCTGTGATAGATAAAAGCACTAAAGTAAGGGTCTATAGTCCAAAAGATTTAGCTCAATATAATGGGTTAAAAATAAAGTCTCTTTATTTAGCTGTTCTAGGAACAATTTTTGATGTTACAAAAGGCAAGAAATATTATTCTAAAAGAGCTTCTTATCATTATTTCGTAGGTAAGCATGCATAATTATTATGTACTAATACAACATATTATTGTGAAGTGGCTAAAGGATATGTTATGAAGAATTTATTGCATAAACAAATTCAATTTTATTCTTAAGGTAAAGATGGATCAAGAGCATTTGTTACTGGAGATTTTAAAGATGAGAGTCAGAACAGAGACCATGTTATAGATCTTCCTTGTAATGATCTGTTAATTTTGTTGAATTGGAAGAACACTTTTAAAGATAAGTATGTAGAAGTGGGTGAGTTGAACAATTTTACTTAGAAATAGTTTTTTATTTATAGTTTTTGTTGAGTTAACAAAATTATGAAAATGAGTTTGTATAAAAGGAGTTAGAAAAAGGGGAATTAAAAGTGATATCTTTTTTAAGGAGTATTAAATGGTAGATATTATGATGAACAAGGAAAAAACACATCTTATGCTAAAGAGTTAGAAATGAAGTTAGATCAATGTACCAGTGAAAGAGAAATAGCTAAAAATAATGATAAAAAATTTCCACCATGTAATATTGAATGGAACCATGAAGTGGGCACTAGAGTGTGGTGTACAAAAAGCAGGTAAATAAAATTTCTATGTTACTTGCAATCTTAATCAACATTAAACAATAGGAATGCTGTATTTATTCTTGTTTTTTATGTGTCATGATTTTGTTGCTTACATAAATAAATACCTTTAATAAATTTCATTTACTGTTGTTAATTACTTATTCTGTTACACAACTTTATTTGTCATAATCATTTACTATTAAATATCATCAATAATATCAATTTGACTATCATGTTTTCTCTGCTAGTGATCAAGGCTAGTGCTACTATGCTGAAAATTAAAAAATCAAATATGTATGTGTTATAGGCCTCTTCAACCTTCTTGACTTCCTTACTTTTTAGCTTCATTATATTTTGTATGAAAATTAACACAAGTATCTTTATAAAGAATGATGAGTTAAAAATTTATACAATATATCTACATTTTTGTTTATTTTTACACTTTTTTCTTTGATACAGTTTCTGTGATAATAATTGATGTGATGATACAACTTTGAATGATTATTTTTTTATGATTTCCTTTAATCCCTTCTGATGCACCATTTTGAATGCCCCTGCTCATATGAATCTAATACATCTTGATAACTAGTGTTTCATTGCAGGCTAGTATTATAAAATAGACTCATAATTTTTTTTGAGATATCAATATATCATTTACTGGTAAACTATGAAAATGTCTCTTCTTTTTTATGTGCATCGACCTGGCATATTTTGTTACTTATGTATTTATATTTTGTTTTTAACAGTGGCGGTATACAGAGAAATTGGGTTGGAGTCCCCCGGCAGCTTTTTACTCCTGGTGAATCAAAATCTTATTGTGTTTGTGTAAATAATAATAATAAAGAATCTCCGTCGGGACATCTTAAGGAGTATGAGAATTGTTCAAATACATCTATCTCATGTATTGTATTTACAAAATAAGATGGTAGAAAAAAGACTTGCAATTTATTTCCACTGAATTTGTTATTTAAAATCTCACTTAGAAATACTTAAACCTAGGCATGTATAATATGTATTAATTTAGAACAAATTATTGATATTTTATTATTAAGAAAAATTAAAGTGAAAACATCTATTGCCCAATGATATAATATCAATTGTAAATATGACTCATAGTAAAGGACAGTAGAGGCTGAATATACATTTCAAAATAATGTGCCCTTCTTATTTTTTTGTATTGTATAAATATCATATGAAATAAGTATTTCTTTAATTGATAACTTTTAGTAATATAGTTATTTATGCAAATATTTGAGAGAAAAAACCTATATATAGAGGGCCATGATAATAAAATGGATTATGATAATAAATAAATGTATGTAATATGCAATTAAATATATTAAGATAAATATTAGTAACTCTACTATTTTTGTCTAATACAGTATTCTAATAGCTTGCTGGTAAATTATTCTGTAATTAGTGTTCAGTAAATTATTGTTATTTAATAAGATATTTAATATGTTATAATCTGATAATACAAAAGAGAATGTATGTTTGAATGAATGTGATGATGATAATTAAATATTTCTACCATAAAACCAATTAGTATTTCTTTATTATTATAACCTTGATTCCTTGTGGCCTTATTTAAAAAAGGTAGGTAATTTTATGTTATGATTTCAGGATATAAATTGAGAGATCAAAATTGTTTAAAAATCTTTGTAGTTCTAAATATTTTTATTCAATTGAAAAAAGAGATTAATACTACTAGTAAAAAATCGTACTACATATTAAATCATCTTATCACTATCAGGTGGCTTGATTTCAGTTTGCACTCCCTCGTCCAATTCCAAACACTCAATTGTTTTGAGAAATACCTTCATTGGTATCTTCTTCCTATTTAGAAATGACTTATTGCCAAGCATTTTCTTGATTTTAGCTCTGCGCTTTTTTATTTTATCCTTTGTATATTGGTTACCTAATTGGAATGTTAACAGTCTTTTCACTTTACGTACACCAATAAATGTTTCATCGTTTTCACCCTTGGACTCTTCATATATTGTTTCTAATGTTTGAGAAAGTGATTTCACTTTTTTGTTAAGGTACAAAGCTTCTATTTGTTTAGGATTTGTATTTTCTGTCATTATATGCTTGCGAGGTTTCATGCTGACCCTGCGGTTGGATGACTTTGTTATATCTGAAGCTAATGATTTCCTTTTACGTAAAACCCGCGATGTGATATCAGGTACTGGACACTTTTCTTTAGGTACTTCAAGTTCAGATTCATCGACTTCCATTATATCTAAATGTGCCATTTTACAGGGTAATTCAATATCAATCCTGTAGAAAGAAAAAATATATGTATTTCAAAAAACAAGTATACCCAAAATGGATATGAATAACGAAAAACCTACGCAATAAAATTGACTAAGAATGTTTTAGTTTTTTGTAGCACAGCCCTGATTTGGTTTTCAACTAAATATGTAACTCTCCTTCATTTATTTTATACAATAAATAAATAATTTATAATATGTAATTCAATCTCATCATTTATTTATTCAATCAGATATTTTATGTTTTTAAATTAATATGTAGCAAAACGGTCTGAATTCAGTGATTATAATCCAAATGAAAGTAGTAATTCGTCGCCTACATCTAGATGTAAATCTATTTAACACATTCAAAGCTTAAAGTTAGAATTCTACAAAAATGCCGTACTTGGTGCCGTCCATAGTTATTTGTTCGTAACTGACGAAGAATATTATATGTGGTTCACAGATCTGCTGTTTTATTGATATTATAATTTACATTATCTTCTATTGAAACCGTTGTTTTCTCAGGTTTCATTTTAATCTCACCCAATACACACACCAGCCACAACTTATTTATTACTATTTTATTATTTATCACCGTTATCTGTATGTAGTATATCTACTTGTATATTCTTAGTATGTGCCTCATATAAAATTGTGTATTATCTATGGATAAAGCAGTCTGTCAGCTCCGGTAGGAGTAATATTGGTCAGCTGCTGCTAACCAGAGATGAATAATAAAAACGGTCAGCTGAGATAAATATGCCAGCAGTCAGGATCTGCAGATAAGTTTCCGAGTATAGTTGACAAAATTTTTCACCTTAATTAAAACTTGTTTTCCCTAATATTAGTGTTGGCATTTTATTATTTATCTCTGGTTGCCAGCTTACACAAGTGAGATTCTGTTGTGGCCCTGTGGGAGTTCTTGTTGCGATTTTGTATGTCCTGTAATTCTTATTTTTAATTAATTTAATTTGTAGCAGAGATAAATCCATTAATACCTGCATGCAACTGTGTTCTGGGTAAGCATTTGTTGCTTCCGGAAAACATACAAACGCTCTCTGCTAAAAATATTATACAATAAATCCAGGCTGTAGGTTCGGAAAGTGAGCCTTTGTAATTTAGGGGCAGTCACAATAGGTCTAGCTAGGTTGCAGTGATACCAGCTGCAGACGGACGCGGCAGCGAGGAGACTCACGTTTGGGGAGGTGCTGGCGGACGTAAGATCCAAGGTGGGGCTAGAAGACATGGAGATCAAAGACATTTCGTGTTACCCTACCCTGTGATTTGTGCCGAGGAGGATAGAGAGGGCTGGCACCACATGGGGGTTACCACCACCAAATAGGCCCCTCTAACAAAAGACGGTGCCGTATAGGGTGAAGAAGTAATGGCAGACAGCCATACGCAGGGGCCGCATAAGGCCGTCTGAGGAGAGGAGGAGGTTCACCCTACCCCTTTTCTGTTACTGTAAGAGGGTGAAAGGCAGTGCCTTTCTCAGTTGGTCGGGGTGCCCTACTTCCATCTCATTTTGAGTTCTTGTCGAAAGACTAGAATGTAGAAAGGAGAGGGATGGAGGATTGTCGATTAGCAGATGGAGAACAGGGGAGCAAGGAGCTGGTACCAAGATTTTCCCCCCGTTGGGAAGATAAAGGCAGTGGCCCGGTCTTTGGGCCTGCAGCCGGGGCGACACAGAGTGTACTAGACTACTCCCGAGCCGCCCTCCAGGAAGACACTAGATGGTACCGTGGGTATTACGACGCATTACGGTACACTGTACTCCTGGATTAGAGATGTCAGGGGGGATAAGTAAATGGACACGTTAATTTTTTTTATACACGATATAGTGCTTTGACCACAATCTCACCTAATGTTAAGTGACGATGTGGTCCAGGATGGTAAACACACTAAACCTAGGTACTGGTTCTCAAGTGATGCTGCCGGTACACATCTATTGGTATTTGGCGACATTTTTTCAAACTTGAGGGTGGTAGCTACCAAGGCGGGCATCATTAGAAAATGCCCAACCACCATGCTATGGTGTCCTTACGATGTTTTCTTTCACCGAAAAATCAGGCCGATTTTACAGTTGGATAGTTGGGATCGAACCCGCAAAATACATGACGCCTTTATGATTGTTATAAACATCAGTAAGGCTAGCAAAATAAAATATTTACTCATTTTCTCATGTACAAACATGTACATTTTTCCGTATATATTTAAATATTTTTATGTTTGTTCTTTACGGTCAGTATGTTGCCGTGCAAATGTGGTAATGCATAATGGCAAAGGTTTCATGCTTCTTATCCGACAGTGTAGAAAATTTTTTCTCGAAAAGCGTTAAATGAAGGTAACTGTATTGTAGCAAAAGGTTAAATTCCATAGTAGTTTGTAGGTTGCTATGTTCATAGTAAACTCTTAGCCTAGTTTTGAGCTGTCATTTACTGCTTATAGCTGGATACTTTTTTAACTTTTCCTCTATATGAGATATTCCTCCTTATCTTTATTTTCCACAAACAAGGGTAAATCCAACGGAATTTTAGACACAGGTAGCAGTTAAAAAAATTGTTACTTAAATACTCAACAATCAATTTTGAGATCGGAAATTTAAAAATTTATTTAACATGAAAAAAAAAGTTCCTTACAGGACCTATGTACCTGCATGGTGTGTGGAGGGGTATGAGTGCAGTATTGTGCCTGTAATGCTTGATGCATGTTCATTGTCATTGTATCGCGCTGGTAGCAGCGTCAGTTCCAGTTCTGGAACGGAGCATGTCTTGGGCCGCCACCGGAGGGGAACCCGGAGTGTGTGTGGGATTTATTATTATTGACATATTATTTTAATTAAAGTACATATCAAAGGTTTTAGCCGATATATAAAATGTGTACTTTGTGGTTCTACCTGTGGTACAAGTTTTTTTCCAATTGTTTGCTTACTGGGTGTGGAAATAAAAAAGTCGCTATAGATACAGCTCATGAACATCAAGTATTAATGTAACTGATTTGAATGTTGGTGACTAGTGCCTCAACACTGAGTCACATTAACCTTATCATCAGCAGCGTCTCTAGCTCTTGTAGCGCCCGCATACCACCAATATCCTGGCGCCCTTTGAGAGTACTGGCGCCTCGAGAGACGCATCTTTGTACGTGTGCGCTGCACATTCTGCATTATGGGTAAAACCGGCTCTGCTAATAATTCTACCGCACGACTTTACCTTACTGCTTTACCATACCACATACAGACAAGCTATCTAAAAAAGAACATAATATGAACCGTTTCGATAGAGATGTGTTTGACATTGCGTTGAAACAATTGGCAAGAAGCTGTTAAAAATAATGAAGTCGCAAACAAAGGTTGCATATCAAAGATCGTTTCGGTTTTTTTTTAACTTAGCTAATCCTTTTGACCGGAAGGTTCACTGTAACTTTGGGGGCGAGTGCTAAAGGCAATCGTCGCATAAGGTAACTAGTTCAAGGGCACCAAAGTGGTACGACCCTTGACTTGGCCGTTACCTGTGTAGAAAATTTCCCACGGAATTTTGATCCTAGCTAATCCCTACATTTTTTATTTAATATTAAAAAAAAGGTTCCTTACAGGACCTATATTTCTCGTTGTTATATGCAGGAGTGTGAGTGCAGTGTTGTGCGTGTAATGCTTAATGCATGTTCAGCGGCACTGTATCGCGGTAGCGGCGTCAAGAGCTTCCCCAGTTGGGGATTGGAGCACGTTTTTGGCCGCCACCGGAGGGGGACCTGGAGTATGTGCGGGAGTAAAGTTACCCGCGCGTCCTCAGCGGCGGGAAAAGCGGTTATGCGGGCGTGGGCGCAGACACGCAAGTATACGTGGTTGATGCGGGAAGATCCTATTCATGCTAGTGATGTTTGTCGTCGGGATCGGTCAAGATGTTACACGGCCGGGACGAGACGGTTTTTAGTATGAAGGGCTTCTGGTGTCTCTGTGCGTTCGAAGGCGCGACACTGAGTTTTGTCAGGGAGTCCACATGGCTGCCTATAGTTTTTTTAATTACAAACGTGAATTAATAGGTAAGTATTGCTTATTTAGTAATCATTATTATGATACCTATTTGTCAAATAAACCCCCATTAATACTTACGGAATACGTATGACTTAGTTTAGCAGGTTAAACATCTACGCTAGTCTGTGTTAATATAAAATCGTATTTTTCAATATGAGCAATTATCACTTCAGCCCTTATAATTTTGTAGTGGAAGGGAAATCAAAGGTTAACAACTGTATTCAGATTTCATGGGACGGTAAAAAGCGCTCCGCGAGGCATCGTTACTATATAGGTATATTTTTCTTACATGAAGTAACTTGTAATAGTACCTATTTAATGACAAGCAGATCTCAAACAGACGAGGTCTTTTTATTTTAATGGCAGTCGTTTTTGACAATTTATAACAATACATACCTATATGTTAGAAATGAAACAAGTGTCGTTTTATAACGATTTATTGTACAAAACAATAATACATTAAAATGTACAGGTATGTTTAAATTTTTGGACACAGGTCCCAAACACTGGATAATTATTAAAAATTATCCTTCCCTTACAGACACCATATTGCTCGTCGAGGCGTCAGCACTAATAGAAACAGACTTGGCTCTAGATAAGCAAACTAATATCATTACAATAATAGAATAAAAATATAACAATAAATATAATTAATTAAGTGCTGTCGTCAACTTAAGTACTTATCGTCTATCGCACTGCTCCTGTCGACGGGCACCATGTAGTCTTTATTTAGAACAACGTAATATTATCAACAAATCGAATTAAACTCCTAAGCATACTGTAGTATATACACATTATGAACAACATTTATGTCCTCTCCGGTGAAGTGGCGCAGGTGAGCCGATGGAACGGCGGCGGCCCGTTCCCGCTTCCGCGCCCGCTACCGCCTCTGTGCACCACTACAGCCCTAACCTACAACCTGGTCCTGTAACGTCACACGGGACGCGACTCGATACACATCTAAAAGCCATACTGTTATCATCTATATCCGGAAACGAGAGCGGTAGTAGAGTAGCAGAGAGAAGCGGGTGAGGAACTTATCGAGCCTGTGGCGTGTTTTATTTTTACCACTTGTCTATGACCACCTCGTTCGCTGCAAAATAACGTTTTTTAGTGTTAGTGTCGTGTGCGCTCGAGGCTGGGCTGCCGTCCCGAACTTACTCGGTCTTATGCAGATATCACAACCGTCTCCTAGTAGTAATATAATATATTATGTGTGTGTGCGTGTTTATGTGTATATATAGTTTCACTGCGGGATCACAACAAACAATGAGTGTTCATGGAATATGTGCGTGCAGTGGCGCTGCGAAGGACGCCCGCCGGTTACAGCTTCCACGTCGGCTGGGCTGGGGGCAGACAACACCACGTTAGTGCATGCGGGAAATGGGGACAAGAGGGCCATTATTATAAAGTTTTGCAATAAAAATAACACCAATTATTTTCAATTTTTTTTTTACTCAACCCAATTAAATTTATAGGTTATGTTTGTAGATTCCAATAATTATTTTCTGTAATATTTTAACAATCTATATATGTGTATATATATATATGTATATCATTGCAAAAAGCTGTCATTGTATAATAAACAAGTAATACAATTTTGATCACATGGTAGAGCCAACGGATAGCAATTTTGAAGCTTGCAAAACTTTTGTTATTCCAAACATGTTAGCAGGAAACGAAAACAAAACACAACACCTTATTACGTTAGGTATTTCTATATTGATTTTGATCTATATTTTTATATATAATTTAATTATTTGTGTGTATGTTTCATGTAATTAATGTTTAATAATGTCACACCAAGTAGTCTTTAGTAATGGTAAATTGAAAGGAAATAATTGAACATTCAAAATCTTTACTATTTTAATTAAAAGTGGTATTTATAAAACAACTGTATATTTTAACAAATGTTATTCAATCATGACAATTTTCAGGATTTCTGGGGGGAAACAATAACAATATAGGTACTGTTTGAGCATGCCTTCACAGTTGTGCAGTGTATGTAAGCTTTAATATATTAAACTATTACCAGATTTTTTTCTCTGTCATAAATATTATTATATTTTTTGTTTTAACATTTCAAAAAAAAAAAGAAAGTATCATGATGACTCACCTTACTGAAGTTTCATTGAGATTTACATTTTACTATACTTCATGTATCTTTAAACATTCAATCATAATAGGTAAGGAATGGCAAACAATGAAACTCACAGTAAAGGAGCCGTTCAAGAATTATGCAAGGAACATGAACTTATTAACTTTTTCTTTTTAAATAAAGTTAATCAATAAGGGATTGGGATGAAAATCATGGGAAGGGGAAGGAGCGGGGATTAAGATAGTCCAACATTTTGGATATATTATACTTGAACGACCCCTAATGTCAGGAGATTGTTAATACAAATTTCATAATCATATTAAATATTATATGAACACCATGCACAATGCACACATGCAATATATTATTACAAACTATTTTCACTATAATTATGTATAAAGACTTATCATGTACGTACGGACCTTGTACCATAAATACTTTAATAAATGGACAAAATTTCGATATTTAACCCTTTACTAAACTTACAACAAGTAATATTATTATTATTATGTCTCATTTATAAAACATACTTTGTAAATTTATTTTTCCTCAAGTCCTAGATAAAAGACTGCAAAACTAAGTTAACATCAAATTAAAAAACATAAAAACAGAATTTCTCTATACAGGAAATGTGATGTTAATTATTGTTATATATTCCTTTCATTATTATAGCTTTCACTATGATTAAGTAGATTTGCTTACTTTGATTAGGCATTTGTAATTTTTTATGTAGCATGAGTAATCTTTACTAATTAGATTACTAAAACTACTTGGCTTATGTAGATAGGTTAATTAAAAACAGCGAGTTAAAATCAGTTTAAAAAAAAGTCAAGAAAATATTAATAATGGTAACGAGAGATATGCTTGAATAATAAAATTAAATGTAGATTAAAAAGAAACAGAAATGCATTATTAGGAATTTGTTTTCAAGCAATCACAGGAGAAAGGGAGAAAGACATATTCTCAGAGCTAGAGCATCATGATGACAAAATAATAATAACCAAATCCCTAACGATATACGCTTAAGATATATTATTACACTAAGCTAAGCTAACAGTTAGCAATTTTAAAGTAAGTTCAATAAACATTGTCTGCAGTCCAAAAACGGACAAGGTACTACTGAGCTATGTGCGAGTTGTTAATATTATATTGTTGCAATACCTAAGGAGCTTCTTCCGTAAACCATTTCATACGCACTGTAATTAATACATATCTAACTTATAAAATATATCTCCTCAATATAACCAATTTTTGGTGTCTCTCATTGTTAACAACATTATGAAGTTTTCTTCACAGCCACTTCACATCAAATAAGTGTATAATATTATATATATAATAATAAACAGTATAAAATGAAGAATAAAATATATATAACAGTTGTGTTAATTATCTTTCCGTGTAAAATGAGCTCCAAATTATTTATTGTCTCGCACATACAAAAAAGGACAACAGCCGAGATTGGATGATGGCTGAGGAGTGTGTATCCATCTGTCTCCGTCAGAATTAAATCCTAAACAAATATAGCGAACACTAAAAGACTTATCTGGTATGCGGCAAACGAGAAGGTCCATTAGCACCGGCGCACTGTAGGGGGATGTGTGTGTCTCCACTTGCACTAGTGATCCATTCACGTTAACACTACACACACACACATACCGCCGTCACCGCGTCAACGACGGACACGTGCTCTTAACTAGGGGGGGGGATTGGGTAATCACTTCACACACGGTGCGCGCGAGTATTAGCATTCCAAACGGTTAGACAACTGTCACTGCGGTGAGCGTTGCTCATAGTTCATAATTTTCCACAGTGTTGAATTCCATGCGCCACTCACCCACTCATATCCAGACGATAATCATTTTGTTTAATAATAAATAATAATTAAAAACTATATAAACGCGTATAGAGATAGTACGGTGAGTGGCGCGTAGAATTTGTCAATGTTGGGGGGTAGTATTAGAAGTGTGAATCAAACGAGGGGGGAGGTTGTTGGGTGGCGGGCTAGGGTCGCACGGCACACGGGGCGGGCCGGCTTATAGTGGTCCGTAGATGATGATGCCAAAGAAGACTGCCCACATGAGCACAATCCATTCCATGCCGTTGAGCCACTCTAGCAGAGAGTGCTTCTCACCATCGGAGATCTTGCGCGCGACGAACTTGAGCACCTCGTCGAGCAGCACGACCGGCACTGAGAACTTCATCACCGTCACCCACTCCTCAATACATAGCGGTGTCACTTGGAATACGGCCTGGAACACACACATATATTCAGTTTAGCTACAGTCTGATGCAAGCTTTATGGAGTTTAGGAAGTTAACAGTAACCATAAGTCGAACCCTTTAAATTATATATGTATTTTCATTTCGAAAGTATTCATTAAACATAAAGATTTTTAATGATGATTAAATTCGTTTAAATTGGTAATATGGTAATTTGACTTGAGAATTGAAAGATATTCTATATTTTAATTTTAATGAAAGAATAAAATAGTATTTTATTTGTTAAAATGTTGTTGTTGTGTTCTCTGGATGTAAACCACTCTACTTGTGAAAATTCCAAATAACAAAGCATTGCCAACAAAACTAAAAAAAATAACGTAAATAATGAACAGATGAAACAAAATAGTCAATAATAAAATAAAAACTTGACAAACAATATGTTAAGAGGCATAAGAACCTTCCCCCGCTGCCACTTACTTTTTTCAGCGGATACCTAAAATTGGATACTGCACATCGACTCACACGAAGTTCTGAGCCGCCATAAAGTTTGAATCAGTCCATACACAATGTTGTTTAGAAATTAAATTTTATTCTGATGTTGTCAACATTTTTTTTAGCATCACAGCTACAGTCATAAGCTATAGTATATATTTTATTATGGTTATATAATTATTTGTTGACGATTATAGGATTATTTTTCGTGACAGAATATATTGATTTAATAACTATATTAAATAAAATTTGTTATTTATTTATTTATTAATGAGCAAGTTAAAAAAACATTTAAAATACTCACCGACAAGACCTCAACGTATAGAATGACGAAGTGAAGAGTGAAATGAAAGTGCCATGGACCCGACGAGCCACATGTTGTACCACGGAGGCATTGTGACTAGTGACTGGTTTTCCGATAAGCTGTTCATGGCGTTCAACATCTCGATCGTGACGAGCACCGAGAGAGCCATAGTCATGGGGTGAGGATCTTGGAAGAGCTTGCAGTCTATACCCTGTAAATCAATGTAGTAAGAAATTTCCTTTTACAAAATGGCTTTCTAATAACACTAGCGATTGCCCACGGTTTCAGCTACATATGTCATCTTAATTACATAAGGGATCTCCATGTTTTGGTGGTTTTTTAGTAATTTACCAAATGACACAATTCCCATACACAAAATTTCATTAATATCAAGAATATCTCTTTTGAATTTTTTTTGGTTTCTAAAAATAACATTTTTATAGACTATCAATCATAAGTAACCTCTTGACGATTTATTAATCAGTTAGAGGTCATTCATTAATTACGTAACGGTCCCCAGGGAGATAAACCCATTCTTTCGTAATATTTTAGAACTCGAAATTTATTATTAAAAGTCTATTTCTATTTCGGATGCTGAATGATTTCCTTTATTCCATAATGTGCACTTCGATTTACACTTATTTTACAATTTTTTATTGATGATTAAAATTGTAAAATCATAAATATGTTCAATTTTATCAATGTTAAATGTCATGAATAATAATTGTATTAAAACAAGATTGAATCTTACGTAAGAAGAGGAACGGGGAGTTCGAAAAATCTTATGTATCCTGTAACATGAGAGTAGGGGTGTCAAAAATCGTCAAAATCATCCTTACGTAATTATTGAATGGCCCCTTACCCGTTGTTGAGTTAAAGCAGAACAAAATTATTTTTCTTTACGATTGGTTGGAAAATTGTCGGTTGATGATTGCAAATAGACATACTCTTCCATCCCTAAATCCAACCCCGTCCCCCCCCGCTCCAACATCTTTCCCGTGAGATGTACGTGCCATTCATTCTCGTAAACTCATACGCACGTACTTACCACCTAATTTAAGTGTATTATGTGAACCTAATCTTGATCGTGAACACAATTAATCTGAATCCGTGGAGTTCTGCATCAACATCATCCCACGTAAGTACCTATCTTTCCTATCCTAAAATTTGTCGTCCCCATTAGCGTATCGTTTGGATCACCAATAAAGTCCACTATTTAGCTTGACCAACAATTAATGAAAACAATTATGATCAATCACTCCTTGACATATACTTCTAATGTACAAAGATTCGTATGAAAAGGTCAAGCCGTTTTTAAGTTTATTCAAGATTTGTAACGGCTAAAATAGACATCGGTTGTAAAAAAACTGTGAATGTACAGACGAAGCTACAGATTGACAGGAACAGATTAAGCTGTAACTGGTTTTTTTTTCATTCTGGCAAATTTAAAAACTTCTGGATCGATTTTTCTGTCTCTTATAAGGTTGAGAAGGACATAATTATTTTTGCATTAACATTTTTATTTATAATAATTAAACAAAAATTAGCGGTATCTTATAGCAATATAGATTATAGTGTGTGTTTTTTTTTTACGTGAATGTAATTCAGGCACAGCCAGATTCAGTCAGCTAGTATATTATACCTTGAAGTCATCGGGACTGTTGAGGCATTGCAAGTGGTGTGTCAGTTGCCAGTAGGTCATCTGGGGCCCATCGGGAGAGTACATGAACCACCAAGAGGCCGCACCGACGGTCGCAGCGCCGACGTATCCACCGATTGCCATGTACCTGTGTTACAATCACCACATTTAATTTCATAAACTACTTTTGCCTTATGTTTAGTTAGGTAACACAAATATAAGTCAACGGGGTTGAAAGTGATAATATCATTTTTGGCTTATATACAGGGATGACTTTGAAATCAATGGCAATAATTAAATGGGAGCTTATAATGATGATTCAAAATGGCTACGCAAATCCATACTCAATCATACTTTAATTGTACTATAATGCATGTTTTTGTAGTTTTATTTAATATTTTTTCCACTAAACTTATTTAATGTGTCGAGTCGAGTACCCATAAAAATAAGACGATTAGAAGACGATAGGAAAACAATGGAAAGCTGGCGAAGCGCCAGGTAAGTGCTCATGGGGTTAAACATACTTCTGGATTTAATTACAAGTTCCCATTTAATTATTGCCATTGAGGGGACACGTAATCGGAAAAGTAGGTATTTCAGAAATCTATTGCTATCGCGTTGCGCCCCAAAGAAAGAATAGGAGCAACTGTAGCTCGGGCTGATTTTACCGTATGCAAAATAAACGAAAACATCAGTTCGTAGTACCTTGTTTCCTCCTCCAAAATGAACCGATTTTTAATTTTCTTTCAGTTTTAGAATAATAAAGATTTTGTCTATGCAACGTTTTGCTTTTTTAATTTTATCCGTAAAATTTTTTTGATGTACGTTTGAAACGGTAAAAGTCGAGCATATTTTTCATTTTCAAAGGCTCCTAGTTTCTACAATAACTAATTTTTGGAAAAACACCAAAACGTACGGGAATGACGGTGGTAGATATTTATATACTTTATAGTATAAAAATATATACCATAATGCTATTGTCCAGGAGGAAACAGGGGACTACATTTGTATGGAATAAATACCGCTAGGATATTGTCTTAATTTCAATTGATCATAATGGATAAAAAAAAATCACCTGAAGAATAGCCATCCAGAGATGAGACCCTCGTCAGCTTTACGCGGGGGTTTGTCCATGATGTCGAGGTCAGGGGGGTTGAAACCGAGAGCGGTGGCGGGGAGACCGTCAGTCACCAAGTTGACCCACAGCAGTTGTACGGGGATCAGCGCCTCGGGCAGACCGAGAGCGGCGGTCAAGAAAATAGATACGACTTCACCGATGTTTGAAGAAATCAGATAACGGATGAACTGCTTCATGTTGTTATAGATGGCACGACCTACGCAATAAACATTTTCGATATTATTTCGGCTGCACACAGATAGCGGATAATGTGAAAAAAAAAACAGCTAAATCTTCCCCGTAAAAAATATTTATGTATAGTAATAAATAAAATTGAAGCGTCTGTTTGTAATGTTATATTTTTTTTTAAACAAAATTTAATTTTTAAAATTTATTTTAATTATTATGGATGGGACGGGACATAATTATTTTACTCAGAATTTTTGGAGGGTGTTAATCTGTCATGTAGAGATTTTTTTTTGTGAATCTCTAAACTTGTAGTATTTAATTATGGGTATATATATATATATATATATATATATATATATATATATATATATAATTTTTTAATACTTTATTATATACATAGGTCACGATTTTACACTAATATTTTATACATAATCGATAGTCTTTGACAAGAGATAACGACTGAAATTTGAACAAACGTCGTAGCTTCACCGAGTTGAAAATTATGCTAAATGGAAATCTCAAAACGCAGCAGTATGACCTCAAAATCCTGATTTAGCGTAATAAATCCTTTTTAGTTATCCAGTGGTATAATTTAATTTTCAATGTTGAGAATACTACTATAATTCGAAACTACATAGCCAAACTGTATCCCCCGATTTTGTTATGATTAGGTTTTTGGTATGCCTCCCTGTATGTTATCAAATTTAAAGACGTATTCGTGTCAAAAGTAAACGACCTTCTTCAACGGCAGCGACGATGGATGAAAAGTTGTCATCGGCCAGCACCATCTCGGCGGCGGACTTGGCGACCGCGGTACCCGATCCCATGGCGATACCGATCTCGGCTTTCTTTAAGGCGGGGGCGTCGTTTACACCGTCACCAGTCTGAAACGTTACAGTTGACTTGTGATTATAACACACTGGCATATGTTTAGTAAGTCACTGCTGCGTCTGTTTTAATGAAACACCTGTACATTTGAAATTATAATCATTTTATATTTTCTGGTCTGTTCATATAAAATAAGTCTGTTTAAAAAAAAAACATATAAATCGGTTGTTTTGTAGTATTTACGCGCGCAAATAGGGTGATAGATGTGCAGATATATTTTTTTAAATTTTATAAGAAAGATAATCTAATAAAACAAATAATTCATAATAAGAGGAGAAATCACATGGTTTTAGAAAAGTAACTCTCTTGTAATATATATTGTGATAATATATTTATTAAATTTATGATAATATATATATATTTATGCGATGACGCATTCAGCCGCAATAGAATCATTCCTAACACAGACTAGAGAATGAACCTGGTAAAGATAAAGCTCTCATTTTGCAGTTTATAAACAGGGTGCCCTAACGTAAACACTTCTAATAATATGTGTGCCATAAAATGTAAACATTAATAATACATATAGTACCAGAGTGAACTAGTAATAACTAAAATTATGAAGACATTGTTGGGAGTGCAATAAACACTACACAATTTGTTTGTATACTAAAGAGTGAGGTTAAAAATAGAAACAGGATATTACATACGTTTCATTCACGTAAGAGTGGTGTAATATTTTACTTGTATAAATAATTAGTCAATTTCGCCTAAGGGGTCGTTCAAGCATTATGCAAGATTTTTTTTCATAATATTTGACTCCCCCGCCCATAATCAGCAACATGATAAGCAAAGCTCTTATCCTTCGTGATTACTTTTTAAGTAAATATGGCTTAGATAATGACCATTTAAACCATCGTCCCCATGTCGTAAAAAATAAGCAAAATGTAAACATCCCCCCTTCTTAATGCTTACGTAATACTTGAATGCACCCTAATAGTTTATAACCGACCATGGCGGAGATTTCGTTCATGCTCTGGAGGTATTCAACGATCTTGGACTTGTGTGCGGGTTCGACGCGGGAGAACAAGCGCGCCTTCGCACAAGCAGCCCGCTGCTCCGACACGGGAAGGTCATCGAACTCGCGACCAGAGTACGACTTGGCGGTAGTGTCTTCGTCTTCACCGAATACACCGATGCGCCTGGAACAATACAAATTGTAAGTGTTACAAATAAAAAAATCATTATGCAACTTTTTTTTTATTGAGCCGTCATACTATTACGTAAGCAATATTCGAATATTTTGTACTACCCCCCCCCCCCCCCCACCCCTTAATCAGCAACGCTCTTTCCTCACCAGGACTACGTACTGCCTCAGTGGCGCAGTTGTATTACGGTATACCTATCGTTCCGAGGTCTCAAATTCGATCCCCGGGTCGGGTCAAGTGATATTGGGTTTTTCTACTCAGTATCATCCAGGAGTCTGGAATTTGTGCCCGATATGACGACAGGCTCACCTCCTGTTACATCTGGGACGGAACTAAGCTCAGCGAAATGTGGTTGATGTAGTTAGCTACTTCAACACTGCCTAACCCTTTGGGGATAACAGGCTCGAGCTTACGTAACCATTGACATAATTGAAAAAAAAGGAAGTTTCATAAGTGTAAGTATTGCTTAATGCAATCAGCATTCATACGCCCCCCCGTCCCTTATGTCATCAAAATTAAGCTAATAATAGACCCCACAATAGATGGCTTACATAATGCTCAAACGGCCCTCATTAAATATTCACCTGCAGATAGCTTCAGCGGTGGCCTTGTTGTCACCGGTGATGACGATGACACGGATACCAGCAGCGCGACAACGTACGATGGAGTCGAACACTTCCTTACGGGGAGGGTCCAACATACCGACGACACCGACGAACGTGAGGTTCACTTCGTAAGTATAGAATTTAGTGGAGTCACCGAGATCCATTTCATCGGGCTTCATAGGGTTGTCAGCGGTGGCGAGCGCCAAGCAACGGAGCGTGTCGCGACCGGTACCGTACTGCCGGGTCAGGTCCAAGATACGGTTCTTCAGGGTTGTCGTTAGTGGGACTTTAGTGGTGCCGACACGAGCATGGCTACAACGTTCTAATACACCTTCGGGGGCACCCTTAACGAACAGTTTAGGCCCGTTGCCGAGGCGAGAAGGCTTCAGGGGTGTGCAGTACGTAGACATAGATTTCCTGTCACGAGAGAATTCCAAAGTGAATTCTTTCTTCCATTTAGTTTCGATTTCTTGACGCACAACAATAGCAGACGAGCGGCGGTCGAGTCCAGTTTTGGGAACGTTGAAAGGATTCATCTTCTCAGACAGTACAATAAGAGCAGTCTCCGTAGCCTCACCGACTTTTTCAAAGGCCTGTTTGAATTCGTTGAAGTCGATAGCCGAGTCATTGCACATAACGCAGATGGTGCTCAATTCGTGGAGTGCATCGAATTCGGAGGCCTTGACTTTTTGCCCCTTCAAGTAAACATCACCGATAGGTTCGTATGTGGATCCAGTAATTTCGAATTCCAAGAAGCTGCTGTCGGTACCTTCAACTTTTTCAAAAATGAACATGCGAGATACTGACATTTGGTTGGTGGTCAGAGTTCCAGTTTTGTCGGAACAAATGACTGAAGTGCAACCAAGAGTTTCTACGGAAGGCAGGGACCTTACAATAGCGTTCTTTTTAGCCATGCGCCTAGTACCCAGAGCTAAAAACAAGTCGTGATGACAGCTGGAAGACCTTCAGGTATAGCAGCGACGGCCAGAGCTACGGCAATTTTGAAGTAATACACTGCGCCTTTAATCCAGCTGCCACCGTGAGCGGGGTCATTGAAATGACCAATGTTGATAGCCCACACAGCAACGCAAATGACGGAAATGACTTTAGAGAGTTGTTCACCGAATTCGTCGAGTTTCTGTTGAAGAGGGGTCTTGATTTCTTCAGTCTCGGACATTTCGGTACGGATTTTACCGATGGCAGTGTTAAGGCCAGTGCCGATAACAATGCCACGGGCTTTACCGGCAGCGACATTGGTACCCGAGAAAAGGATGTTTTTCTTGTCCTGGTTCACAGCGCGTGGATCAGGGATAGCGTCAGTGTGTTTGATAACGGATACTGATTCACCGGTCAGGATGGACTGATCAATACGGATTGTAGTGGAGTAAATTTTGATAAGGCGGATGTCAGCGGGAATCTTATCACCCACGGACACCTCAACGACGTCACCGGGTACAATTTCCTTTGCTCTTATTTTTTTGAATACCGGCTTTGTCCCCTCTTACAACTTTACCCATTTCGGGTTCATATTCTTTTTAAAGCTTCGATGGCAGATTCCGCATTTCTTTCCTGTATATATAACAAGTATTGTGAGAAATCACAGCATTTGTATTTATTTTTAACAATTATAACTTTTAATCATAGTTTTTCTTACCTGCCATACTCCTACCACAGCGTTGGCAATGAGAATAAGTAAAATTACAAAAGGTTCTACGAAGGCTGAAAATGCATCTTCGTGTTCTTCAAATAAAGCTAAAACCTGAGATAAAAATAAAAACACATTACAATTATATACTTAGTTGTTTGTTTATTCCTACAATGTATGGTAAACTTTACTTACGAATGAAATAATAGCGGCTAACAGCAAAATCTTCACTAAGAGGTCATCAAATTGTTCAAGAACTAACTGCCATATACTTTTACCTATAATAAAAATGTAAGACGTTTGTATTAATTTAAGCTTTAAAGCGATGACGGCGCAGTGGGTAGTGTGGCCTGATTCCACGTCAATCGACGCGAGTTCGATCCCAACTCTCCAACTCTAAAATAGGCCTGAGCTTTCGGTTAAGGAAAAAAATCGTGAGGAAACCATAGCATGGTGGTAGGGCATTTTCTAATGATGCCCGACTGGGTAGCTACCACCATCAAGTTTGAAAAAACCTGTCTCCAAATACCAATAGATGTGTTCCGGCAGCATCACTTGAGAACCAGTACCTCCTAGGTTTAGTGTATTTACCATCCTCGACTACATCGTCACTTAGCATTAGGTGAGATTGTGGTCAAAGCACTAAGCCGTGTAAAAAAAGAATGTAGATAAATTTTGTTATTTTTATGAAAGTATCAAAATAGAAATAAGACATTATTTTCGTCAACTCAAAAAGCGAGGAAGGAATTAATTAGTGAAAATTTAAAATGAAAAAAAAAAAACTGATATATCTTACTTATCCAATCCATCAAGAGATTAAAACTAAATTTAAATAAACTCAAATCCGTTAAAGTAATCTAGATTGTATCATTGTTTGAATGTATTTATGTAAAATTCTCTGTGGTTACATTAAAATGAGGTTATCGTATTTCTTGAGATCATAAAACCTATGGAAGGTATTTAGATACTCCATGTCTATATGAGCAATGCACAATACAGATAAAGTTTAATACTCAACAATTCGTTGGTATAACTGTTCATTTAATAATTAATTATAATTAAAATTTATAAACATTTATAAACAGGACATTGGAGCTTTTTATTATGTAGAGGTGCCAAGGTTGTAAGGTACATAAATGTACTTATGTATCGACAAGACCTTGGCATAGTTTGATATTATTGACGAGCTGAACAAATTAGATTGCATATATATTTACTGTAGATAATTTTCTTATTTAGAATTTTGTTAATTTATAATTTATTTTTCGAATATAGACTTTCACTTTTTAACTATATTATATAAGGAGTATAATACCGAAGTCATTAAACATAATTTATTAAAAACTAATAAAGACACTATTAACATTTTTGAAATACTTCTTATAGTGATTTATTTACATTTGTGAAATTAAAATATTGATGATTTTAACGCAATTTGTATATCAATTTAATTGTATAAAATGATATATCTACATATAAAATAATGTTAAAATGAGTTTTGCCATAATTTTTATTAGACCTCTGATATTGTACCTCACATAAATATGAAAAAAAAAAACAAATAAATGTATTTATAAAATAAATATAATAAATACTAATAATCATACCAGTCTATAAAGGTTCCATTGCTGGGTAAAACCCTTACACCGAAAAAAGATATGAACTTATTCGCCCACTAATTACATTTTAAAATTTGACAACATTGTTAACTAAGATTATTAAGAAATAATTAAAGTAATATCGTGTCGTCTATTTATGTTAATACTTATTCAATGTAATCTCACCTTCCTCAGCAGGTAATTCTGAAAAGAGAGAATGAACCATAATTAGAGTTTTGAATAAAACATCAAAGGAGTTAATTTAGTGGGCAATAAACTAGTCAGAACAGGCATGCGATCTATCTAGGTAGTTACGATCGTACATAAAAATATACAAGATTCCGTGGGGCAGAGCGCTTCGCTGTACCATTAGCTCAAAAAGCCGCACCGAACGCATACAGTAATCTATGCAACATTAAGCTAACGATAAAATATTAAAAGGATATTCAGGAGCTGCACTTCATAATAATTTACGGACATTATATTTGAATTAAACAAGTATTTATAAAAATGTACTTCTTTTACTTATAGTATTTATAGGTTCTAAGTTATAACATTATTACTAACAGTATGATATTACTGTTTGTTTATTGATATTTAAAGAGACATTAAACTTTGCCAAGCTAATAACATAATAGTAAAATACCGATCATGATTAAATTTGAATATTGTAAATTCTGTCAAAAGAATCGTTAATTTTTATATATACAGTCAAAACCGTTTATGACGACTTCGATTAGAACAACATACCGGTTATATTGACCCAGAACAAAGATCCCGGCTGAATGTTATATGACCGCCTTATCAAAAACATTGCTTTTTTACGACATTGTTTATTACGACATACCTTATTAAACGACTACATTTAACTAATAATTTCGGAGAATTAGATCTGTTAGAACGATCATCTAAGCTGTATTGTAAACAATTTGAACAGGTATCCACATCTGGCACAGTATAATGATCAATGGCTGTTAAAATCGCAAAAGTAAACAAATAAGTGTCCAGTGTAGGGGGTCTTTTGTAAATCTTAGAAACAAAACACGTGCATGCAGTAGAGTCAAAGCCCGCTTATTCACATCTATTCAGTTAGTATGTACACAAGACGGACCAAAACCCAAGTTATTTCTAAAACTTTTAACATGTCGCAAAGAAAAAGGTAACAAATTGATATCGAAGGAAAATCGCGTATTATATTAAAGCTAGAGAGCAGAATTCCAGACAAAGACATAGCAAAGAAATATGGTGTATTATGTAAAAATGGAATGGTGTAGGAATTTATTATTATACGTCATACGTATACATAAGTGGAATAAACAAAATGTAGTTTAATCTTATACATGAATTTCTCCTATGGATTTATATGTACTTACACAATACACATTCAATAATAAAACTTCATAAAAAATACGACTTCGTACCTCGAAAACATTACCGGTTAAGACTATCGGTTTTTACGACTAAATATGAGTAGTCCCTTCGATGTCGTTATAACAGATTGTGACTGTATATACGAATATTATTTTTATATTCGCGTTTATTTATTAAACCGGTCTTTTATTTCACGGAGCCTCAAGCACGTGCCCTGTGAACTCTCTAAAAGAATGACGTCAAGCAAGCGTCAGTCTCGCATTTCAACGGATTCCGTACGCTTCTCGCTCAGTTCCTTTTCAACGTAGTACGCGTTATAATCATCATACGTACAAAACTAGTTTTTATTTAGAAACTATACAGAATCCAACAAATCAACAACAAAAAAGTAAACCACGTGTGATATATTTACATGTTGTCTAATCAAATGAAGACGTAACGAATGATTGGCGCGCTACTGAATGATAACAGATTATAACAAATTCGATGTATGTATTTTTAAGTAAAATGTGCGCGCGTATTTTGCTGTGAACAAACAGATCATTAAGCAGAGAAATATTTACGGCGTTTTTTTTTGTTTTACACAAGAATCAATATGGCTGTTTTAATTTATTATTACAAAAAAAAGCGTTAGGTTATACAATGCGTTTCAAAAAAGAATGTGGATGAACATGCGCCATATTGTGACGTCACAGCCAACGAAAAAAAAAAAACGGTGTGTATGGTTCATTAAAACAACACATATTAATAGTCTTAATAATTAGCCAATATTTCACTAAAAGAAGAAAAACTATACAAATATTTTTGTTGCTTTCCATACTTTTTTATCGAGCATTGACAGATCAAGGTCATTGAGGTGCACATTCATATTTGAAACGCATAGTAATGTCTTTGATACACCATCAATAAATGTATAAACGATTAATATACTTTTTTAAATTACCAAAACTTTGAATACAATTAAAAAAAAAACTTCGCAAAAATATGCGCCTATTTATCTTGAGGTTTTAGTCTTACTGCGCATTATATCGTGGAACGGTTACATTGGGCCACGTCTCGGACTGCGGTAACATGTCCTGTGTACACTGACCTCATGATGTACGCATGTATGCGGCCTCAACATAATTGCGACCTCGTTGATGTTCCGGATACAATTGTCTTTTAATGAACGCAATTACTCATAAACAATAAACTGTTTAATACGATAGACTACAAATTAAATTACTTATTATTTGCGTTTTTATTTGAAAGATTTAGTTTAAAGTAAGATTATCTACTCTTCGAGTTTTTTTTGCAAATTGTGTAATCGTGCAACGTGCGGTAAGTCAATCGTATTATCGGCTCTATTTACGTACGCAAGCCTTCGGCTGCCAGCCACTCCGTGACTAATGTAAGCAATTAGTCAACACGTCGATAACGCGTTGTCAGCATCCGAGCGCACATTCGCCAACGATCAATAAAATTGAACATCGGCACGCAGCGGTGGAAATAAAAATTTATACAACTCCACGACTTGGTGTCACTTCCTCTCTTGGTGCTATTACGTCAAAGTAACGTCCCGTCGTGCGTGCCGCGACTCTTTATCATTCGAAAACAATACACGACAACTATACCGTACCGACGGAGGCACTATTTTAAACACGTTGTCGAAGGTAATATAATTTTACAAAATCACATGTATTTGATTTATTACTGAGTACAAAAAATTTGCAGAAGATAACAAGGCACAGGCAGTTTTGTCAATTATAATTAAAAATTATTGTAATTATTAGTTTCGATTGTATTCTCGAGTTTATAAATAAGAAAAGGATTCGTAATTCTATTCGTTGTTTATTTAAGTTTTGGCAAATTTACTACATTCTACATGCTGTTAAAAATCTCGGCGAGAAACAAAAAAGATTATTATCTATCGGCAATTATCGTTGTCATAACGAAAAATGACCAAGTCAAATCAATTTTTTTTTATTGAATTTCTGTCCTGAGAAGGCGCTTATAAACGTCAAAAAACTACCACCGGTTCTGAAAATAACAAAGATGAGAAGAGCCGGCAAGAAAGTCGATCTGGTTTTTGACATGTTTTTTTACGTTATTATAATTAAACAATTCATAATAATAATAAACGGATTTAGCGGAAGCACAAAGAGGGATGTCACTTCCAGAGATCACGATCGTTCACTTTATGTACTACCCTGTAATATTAACTTTTGGATATGGAAACTGGTTTGACTCTAGTCTAGTCTGAAGTTAGTCTCTATAGAATACAAACTTCAAAAAATCATTGCCGACGCCAGTTTGCTATTAATTTGTCATTTGTCAGAATCTATACTAATAAATAATATTGAAGTTTCAGTTTGTAATGTCATTTTTTTTTTTCCAAATAATTATGAATGTATATACGATATCTATACCAAATATATTAATTTTTCGTCTGTCTATCTTTGTCTGATTTTGCCGGGACTTTTTTGGTACATAGCTGAAGTTACTCCGGGTACCTTTTAATTTTCGATAATAAGTAGTATTCCGCATAAAAAAGTTAAAAGTCCTAAAAATTTTAACAAAATCCTATTCAATGCATAGTTTTACGAGCAAGTGCTGAACTTATGAGGAATATTTTTAATTTATCTTAGTACTAAAAAAAAATTAGGGTTCCGTATACAAAAATTAATACGCAGTAAAGAATATATGAAACGCGAGCGCAGCCGCGGGCACACAGTTAGTACTTTATAATACAAAAAAAGATGAAAATAATAAATCGATTTACTGCGTCACGTAGTCTCTGCAGCTCTATAGTACTAAACTTACAAATAGAAAGTCGCGTTAAAAATCTAGGTGTCCATATTTTTTGTGTGGTCACAGTGTCGTAAGAGATTGGCGATATCTCTTGTCACTCCTACAACCAACAATAAAGTAGAAAACAACGTAAAATTGCACAACCAAGTATCAGATTAGAATTGTAAAAAATTTATTCGTTAGAGTTCGACTAAAAATATACAAACTCAAATATTTATGAATAAGAATATTATATAATAACAGTTTGTTTAAAAAAAAAGTAACTAGACACATTTCAATTTTATTACAAAGTTTTATAGTCCAAAAAAATTTAAAATCAACTTGTTTTTTTTTTTTTCATTACCATAAAATTATATTTTTCTAAATAATATTTTTCTTTTAATATAAACCTAATGGCGAAAAGATATTCGTATAAATAAAATAATGTATAGGAGAACGGTGAAATATACGTGATAGCTAGTCAGCCGCTTTTGTAGACGCAGCCCGCCAACGTAGACCGTCCAAAATAAACCTGGGTACCTATATAATATTTCACCCACTAGGCACTCGAAACACGCGGCAGCGGTTATCGGCATTCCCGGTCATCGGGCCTCACTTGTTTCCGACCAATGCAACCCCCGCTTCGGCTTTGCATATCACTATATTATTAATTGTGGCAATCATTTAGCCGGACTTATATTCATTACGTTAATTAAACTAATTAAATATATCTGCGCGAGTTTAGCTTTTACGGAATCGAATGTTTACCTTGTAAACATTAATACAAAACCAGTTGTTATCAGAACTGATATACGTAATACACATTTCGTATATTATGTATGTTTAGAGGATAAATATTATTATTAAATTACTTAAAATAGTATTTTTTTATACGCAAAGTATTTTAATTTTTCAACGAATGTATTTCACGTTGTTTTATGTGAATGAAACGCATAGTATTAGAGGTAAATGACAAAAAATTTACATCTTTTAGTGATAAATCAAGCATCTTTAGATGTGCATTATTAATACCTTATATTAAGTCACTTATTTATTATGTAAATAAATGAAATGTATATAACGTATTATTAGAAAAAATACAAAATTAAAACAAATAAAAAGTAAGAGATAAAAATACATCAAAGCTGTGAATTCTTTATTTATTGTATACTTTTGGCATCTAAATATATTCTGATCGAGAACTGGCAGCGATACATTTATACTGAGTCTTTCTTTCTTTTTGCACTACTATTTCTCTACACGAGGTAATTGAGAAGTGATTGCATAGATACAATAATCAGTTTTTTTATTTAATATGTTAAGAATTCATATTTTGTTATGACAAAGTTAATCAATTTAATAAGGTTATTATAATATAACATGAGTCAATTATTCGCAACCAAAATGTAATTTAATTATTTTAAAATCGAAATACCCAATATTGGAGAGTGCTTTGTAAACACCAATTCATGTAATTAAACATGTTACTAATAATAACGAAATATCAAATAATAATTTCAGAAAGCTGATATTTGGGAATACATCATACAAAAATTATTGTATTTCAAAAATGAAATTTGTCAGTGTTATGAAAAAAATACACTTGAATTTACTATAAAATTTAAGTCAAATTCAAGAGCTAACGGAACCGAAAACGCAATTCAAATTAAATTTAAATATTTTCAGTATCTAGTATCGTAAACGATATGTACGTCAATAAGGCGGTACCGTAAGCTTATAATAGAGGTGATGATTACTTGTATAAATAATTGAGGTTTCATAAATGAACTACGTAATTGAGTTTAGATCAACTTTTGAATGAACGATTCCGTATTGCGGAGTTTTAGTATCGGTTGGAACGCGACGGTAAGTTTATGTATTACGTATCGATATGATCGGTGGTTGTATGAAGCCGAAATAATAAACAATGGACCGGTCTAGGTAGTAGAGATGGGCCGAATATTCGTTTCATATTTTATCGAACATTCGTATTTGGCTAAATTATCGAATATTCGGCGAGGTAGTAATCAAAGTTTTCAATTTACTAAATTGCATATAATTGAACATGATTAACCTATTCGATGTTTTCAAGAGTCTAAATTGTGTTGTTTTAAGAGGTATTTCATTAAATTGTCATTAAAATGTCAATGCAACAGACTGCAAATAAAAAGTGGCTAAATTTTGCTTTATACTATGCAATGTAATTTGAGGGGGTTTGAGGTAGCGGACGGAAAGGAAGGTTCAACGTAAATATAGTAGGTACACGCGCTTTCGGTAAACAAGATACAGTTTCAGTATGAAAATCAAGTATACCGAATATGGGGTTCAGTTAAAATTTTGCCGAACATTCATATTGGGTGAAATCCATGTTTGGCTCATCTCTACTAGGTGGATCTCGAACTATCTAGATATATTATGAAATCGAAATTGTTGTGCGCCAATGACGGTATTATGTGTGACGATGGAAGTATGAGCCGACATCTGCGTGTTGAAACGAATAGAGCTAAAATATTCATACAGTAATTTAAATGTTTTGATAAATCGTTCTGTTTCGAATATTTACTGTTCATATTAGACTAGGTTAAAGAGTAACACGAACCATCCATTCAACCGAAAGACGTCCACTGCAGAACATAGGTCTACTCCAAAAGATCCCCATGATGACCGATTTTGTGCTACCAACATCCAGCGGATTTCCGCGACCTTCACCAAGTCGTGAGCCCACCTTGTGGGGGACCTACCCACGCTACATTTCCGGTGCGTGTCCACGAACAGTCCAACTTTGATAATGAACCTTTTTTTCTTTTTTTTTGTCGAAGGGAAATGCATTTACGCACCACCCTTACCTATTGCATTAGTGAGACCGAAGTCCCCCATTTGATAATGAACCTTGAAAAAAAAAAAACATCGTGCAGAAGCCATAGCACGGTGGTAGGGCATTACCCGCCTGGGTAGTTACTACCCTTAAGGTTGAAAAAACTGTCGCCAAGCACCAACAGTTATGTTCTGGCAGCATCACTTGAGAACCCGTAACATAGTGTTTACCTCATCGTCAGGTGAGAATGTGAACAAAGCGCTGAGCCTCTAACAAAATAATAAAAAAAAAATGTTTAGTGTGTGTGTGTACGATAGAAATAATAGAAAATAGTAGTATAGAATAATGTAGTAATAGTAGAATATGCATTTTTTTGGTAGTTTTATAGCATAAAACGTTTTACATTGAACGATACTACGACTATTCCTTCGTTAACTAAAATAAGAAATGTATCTTTTATTATGTAATAAGTAATACTGTTTTTTTTCATCTGAAGATTTAAACGGGCCTATCTCAAGGAGAGCTTGCGGTTAATGCATTTCTCATTTTTGTATATTTTATAACAGCTTTTTGCTTATTAGATCATTTCCGTTGAACTAGATAACTGAATTATAATAGTCTTGCTATGAAACAAGCGGTAAACATTTTCAAACAATAGTTTGATGGATTGCGAATATTATTAACACCGCGCAAGTTGTTAGGTCGAATGTTAAAATCGCTTACAAAATTATCAGAGCTTTTTATAATTAATGTCCATCCTATTATTTACAAATTAATCTTTAGAATATTCAAAGATTAAGTTAAAGTATTAGAATGAGTGAGCGAATAGTTGTTTTTTTTTGTAACTACTTTATTCCTTATTATCGATACAATTTTTTCTATATTAATTCTAAAGTAGTAACAAAATATAATACAGTAAATACTGGCCACATTGATTTAAAACCGTTATTTAAAAGAATAATGCAAATCAGTAGATTTAAAAAACCATTCAGATTTACGACAAGCCAGTGACGTACACAACGAGATTTTAAGGCTTCAAAAGTATGTAAAGTTGAATCGTATCTTATTATTACATAAATTATATTACAAGATATTTTTTTATCTATCGTCTGATATATTTATTATGGAGGATCGTTCCGCCTCAGAGAGCGTCCCCGGTCCCTAGCGGGTGCTCAGGCATACGCACCATTGACGGTGTCTGCTTTGCTCACCGATGACCGATCACTCCTGGTCGCCTATAAATAGAGAGAACAGAACACGCGAACAACGGCCATCGTATATCATATAGCACTTCTGAACAGGCCGCCTCGGTGCGACTCCGCAACATCAATCTTCAATATCTCTACATTTTACTAATATACACAACACACAAAATATATATTAACGTATAGCCAATATCCATTATCATTGAAACATAAAAGTATCTTGTAATTTTATTGATTCAGATCCGTAATATATTTTATGTAATATATTGTGGCATTATTAATTACTCTGAACGGCATTGAATTGCCTTTATATGACACACTGGAATGTTGATAAATATTTCAGAACAGTAAAGGACGTTGAGTCGATAATTCCGTATGGTTACGTTTCAGTATAAAAAATAACGAATTTTTTAGAATCTATGTTCAACGATTAGAATTAATTACCATTAAAAAAATATATTTAAAAATTAATTATATTTTGCGAGAAAAACATACATTTCTTGACGTTTCAAAACAGTAAGCTTGTTGGTTTTATTTTACTAACTTCAAGGTATACTTACGTTGTATATACGTGGTAAATTAATTTAAAAATAATGTACAAATATTTTTTAGTAACTTGTAATAAGGTTTCTTGAAGTAATTAAAAAAAAATCAAGTAGTTATAATAATAATTCATTTTTAAAATTCGATAAATTCTTAAACTTAAAGTCTTGCAACATTGTGTTATTTTTTTTAACATTATCTTGACAAGAAAAGTCGTGCAAAACATGAAAATTATCTACGGGAAACAAAGAGGTTGATAACACCCTGAATTAGTGTAATTATAATAAGTAAATATTATGTATCTCCTGAGTCACCACGTGTTTCGATAGATAAGTCTAGATATACATACCTATACGTCTACTTAAGTAATCTTTTTTTTTGTTTTATCACGTGTTTGTTGTTTTTTGTATGATAAAAATCTCTTTTCATATCTGTGCTAACAAAAGGTTACTGTTAATACTACTATATTGTTGTCTGTATCGAATTTTTATACGTGTATCTTTCTGTTAATTACATTAACTTCTCTTTCAATTTGAAAAAAAATTACACTTACAATCTTATAAATTACACGAAAAAGTTTGTTATAAATATATATTAAAAACTATTTTCTGATATATACCATTTAAGAAATTCAAATTGTATCATAAATTTTGAGTACTGGGAAAAATCATTAATAAATTTAATTATGTTTCCATAAAATGTATTAAATTATTTATTAACCTCTTGAGCACTTACCTGGCGTTTACGCCAGCTTTCCATTGTTTTCCTATTGTCTTATTTTTACGGGTACTCGACACAAGTTTAGTAATCCGCTTAATTATTATAAGTTCGATAGCGCTGCGCTATCTATCAATCACGTGAGTCCTAACTTATTTTTTATAAAAGATCATCAAAGCGATAATAAATATATGCTCAGGGCAAGTAATTTTTTTTTACGATTTATTAACTTTTCAATATTATAACAAAAAATTAAAATAGTGTTGCCAGTAATATTTCTTTTGCGCTTTATAAATAAAAAAAAAACCATGATTTGTAGAAGTTTAAGAGCTTTTAGACTGCCTCGGTGACGCAGTTGTATTATGGCACGACTGTCGTTCTGAGGTCTCGGGTTCGATCCCCGGGTAGGGTCAAGAGATATCGGGGTTTTCTACTCAGTATCATCCCGGAGAGTGGAATTTGTGCCTCACTCCCTATCACATCTGGAACGGAATTAAGCTCGGCGAAATGTGGGTGGTTGTAGTTGGCTTTTCACCTCTGCCTAACCCTTCGGGGATAACAGGCGTGGCTTATGTTATGTTATGTTTAAGACATTCAGTTAATTATACCATCCGTACTCGAAAAAGAGGATACTCAATTTACAAAATCGGTCTAACATAGTTACTGGAAGAGTCATTTAAAGTTTTAAACTATTCGTATCCCGCCCCCACACGGATTTAATATTTATTCAATAAGGATAATTAAGTGATACTATTAAATGGTATAGTTTTCGTTCAAGCTGTTTATCACGTGCGTTTTCCAATAACCATTATTCAAACTGTCTAGTTTGGCAAACATAGCGAAATTTATTTACATTTCTACACCCATTCCAACGGAAGATACTCGTACTCGATGTGTTTATAAATGAGTGCCTTTAGGTCCTTTTAATCGATAACTATTCCGAATAAATATTAATGGAATTTATTTAGGTAACGGTATTTTTTTATGATGTTCATAAATTATGTAAAGTTTTATTAGGTACTTGTTTTGTCGATTTTTACTATATTTCATAATCAAGGTGAAACAATACTTGTGTGTTAAAAACACTTTTTTCAAAAATCCATGGAATTTCCGATGCCCTGCAGACAACTAGTAGATATATTCAAAGTTTTGTTTTGAGACCTATTGTCTATTTCGTGATAACTACATATTGTAAAAATAAAATGTGCTCATTAATTTACGAAACATAGTTATTCATTATGGCGAAATAATATTATATGGTATATGGGTATAAATCTCCAATTTTGGTACTTTTAAATACATAAATTACAGATAAATTTAAACTTTTAATAGTACTTAAGAACAGACTCCAGCATAATTTTGCTACAAACATAAGTATTAATAAATAGTTAATCAATGAACAAAATAATGCTTTCTTGTTATTAACACATCTTTTAAATTGAGAAAGAATACCTAAAGATCGCATTTGAATACACCACCACTAATCAAAACATGACAACCCTGCGGTTGAGAGACAGTGGGCAGCCCTAGCTAAATAAACCTAGTATTTACAATTTTTCTCTGGACAGCCCTAGTTATATAGACCTAGTATTTAAAAAAAAAAAAATTAACTGACTAAACACTGTTGACATGATGTTCTTGACAGCTTGACTGATCTTTACCATTACAAAGTAACCGAAATGAAAAGAGTTACTATGAATATAAAAACTTATGAATGGTGTTAGATCTACTGATATCAAGTTTAATAAGAAAATAGTGACACACCCAATACTTTTTCATGTAGGTAATAATTAATTAATAAGTATATTAATCATAAAGGTATAAATATAATCAGAAACATACATTTTTTGATAGGCAAAGCCTTGTACTTCATCGCCCTTATACCCCTGCTATTTTTAAATTTACTTTGTCAACACAGGGCAATTCATGGCCAAGTCTATCTGGCAAAATTTCAAGTAACCCTGACTGATAGTTCAGTAATAAAAACACCTTTTAATATTTACAAGTGTCTGCGTATTTAATGAATTATGGAAACTGTGTATTAAATATTATTAGTACAATCATATGATGTAATTTACTAAATCATGTAATAGAACATTTCTTTTTTTTGGCAACAAATAGAGTAGAGGTTAGTGTGAAGGACAAAAGACAAATAAATAAAATAATACAGGAAATATTAAAATGAATAGAGAGAAAATTAATTCTCAAGAACTTCAAATTATTACAGTAATAAATAAAAACCTATAATTAATATTTTTCCATTTGAAGTTATTCAATGTTTAAAAATATTTAATTAAATGTGTTCTTTAGCGGAAATGTATAATAAAATAAGTATTTGGAATGATATTTTTGTTTTTAGTGAAAAATGACAAAAAATAATAATTTGTATGTATTCTATGTTATGTTACAATTCATAAAATAATAAGTTACAGAAAAACTAATTGGAAGAAAAAACTACTTTATAATTGAAGTATACTTTGAATATAATATTTCTGCCATATTCTGACTAGATAATTAATAATTTTTATGTTATAAAAAAATCACTTACCATTGGGTCCATATTTGTCTTGGTTTCTTTTCACTTGGTCTGCACTGAGGCCTTTGTCTGGGTCTGTGCCAAAATATTTTAAGACTTCATCCACGGATTTCGTGTGAGCGTCCTCCATGGTGGAATTACTACGTTGCCGTCAGTTCTAGAAGGCAAGAAGAGAATATAGGTTAGAAATGACGAGTCATCATTGGTAAGATCGAGGTTTTTGAGGTTATGTTACTCTGTTGTCTGAACTTGATTAATATATATTTAAATATGCTCTAGGAAGCAAAATATATAATTTGTATTTAGGTACGATTATAATTTGTAAAACTATATTTCTGGTTTCAAAATTAGAATACATTGATGTGCTGTTTTGTGTACTTAGTAAAAAGAAACGTCAATTAAATAAAACGTATATAAAAAATATAATTCACACATTATTCCAAGCACAGATTACGAATATAAAAGATATAACAAGGTACTTTATTAAAATAAATGAGCAATTTCCTAGTTCGTAACATCCATCAGAAATCTCCAGCACTCACCAACAAATTATTTATAATACATGAGAAAAAAACTATACTTAAACGATTTTCACTGAATGTATACTATTCGACTTCTTTATTACTGAAAAATAAATTGAATATTGTACTAGAATAATACTTTTTCTCGTAAATATCATAAAAGACAAGAACACGTATCCAATCTAGCCGTCATTTTTCACAAACTGACGTAGCAAAAGTAGTCGATAGTAGCTCCACCTCTTTATTAGAAAATGAACTATTTTATCATAACAGGATCTTTTTACTTAAATAATTGTGTTTAGATAAGGCGTATATTTTAAAATTTCATTATATGCTATTCAAATAATTAAGCTTTCTATTTAAAAGATTTTTTCTTGCATGAAAGTCTTTGTATAATTTACGACCACAAATAAATGTGGAGCTCTGCTATAGGTTGAAATTGTACCACGTGACGAGAAGCTATTTTGGTGCCAAAGGCGCCTACAAATTGCGGTATTTTTAAAATTCCGAAATTTGCTTCGCGTTATGTAACACTTTATCACTTATTTATATTCACTAACTTCCTTTTTGAACGGTATGGCACTTGATTTACACTCGGTTTACTACACTCACGGTATTTTGTATTTATAGTGGTATTATGGAACTTACTGAAATATTTTTATTCGACAGCGTCGGGAAGGAAAGAAGAAATAAGAGTGGCGCGGGAGATGTTTTCCCGCCGCGCCCCGAGTAGCGACTCCCGGGCGAAGAGCGACGATTTTAGAGCGGCGCGGGCGCGGTGGAGGGACACCGTCGGAGATTTCTTTAATTATTTTGGCAACAGTACTCGATGGCACAGTCGAGTCGCTTTCCAGGGTTGCATGTCGCACAGTGGCTGACGACGGCCGTCCTATGATGATCTTTTTATAGCGGGCGCTACCGGGCTCGAGCCCCCGGTGCTTGCCGAGTTCTGACTTCTGTTTACGATTATTAAATAGAATATTTATCTTATACTGTGCAATTTTCGGCCTTTACAATTCGCCGATACTGTAACCAGCGCTTTCCTAACAGAATGCTTTCGAATGATGATGTAACGCTCACTTTATGAGAATTGGATCGCTTTTATGAGATAAGAAAACATTGATCAAACAATGTTATCTACGATAACTAGTAGGTGATTATCACTAAAGTTTTTCAATATAAAACAGGAAAAAGTTTTCGCTTAGTTTTCATATAGTTTCTAATCTATAGAACAATAGAAAATTTTACGGTACTTTACTTTACGGCTAATAGTTGAGGCCTTTGCAGGTTAGTTCGTTTATTCTTTGCTCTATAAAACTGTATGAATTCTATAAACTATAACCCTATGGTTTGTGCTTGATACATAAGTTAGCGTGATTTCGTAACGCGTATCAATGTCGATGTCCAACAAAATAATATGTAGTAAATAGTAAGTATATTTACTGTCCGTTAGTTAAGTATCCACTGGAAACCTACTTTGTTTACGAAAAAAGTAATAAAAAATCTCTTTTAGACCATTTTATAATCGAAATAACGAGCTGCTAGTGTTTATTTGTTTATTACATATATTGTATATACTGTATTTTTTTTGTAATAAAAATGGAAAACAAAACATTTTTTTGCATTAAAAAGATACAGTAGCAAATTCTACAGTTTTAAAAAAGTTTTAGATTTTAATTTACATTCATAGGAATGAAAAAAAAAAAATGTAATTCATCATAAATTCACAAAATTTTCATTAATCAGAAGGCTTCAGAGGCAAGTATTTATTTCGATGAAAATGAAAACGTTTCGTTTGTTATATACTGTGTAGCGTTATATATATTTAAAAAGATTTAATAATGAAAATATATTTCCACTTTAAATTTCTTTGAAAGTACTTATTTATACATATATAATTTATGCTTATTATGGTATCAGTTATCAGTTTAACGCTTTCATGCTAAACATAACATGCAAGTACATAGGTTTTATAAAAGTAAGTTTGAAATTCATACTTTCCCTTAAGTACCGTAGATTTGGGGGAGGGGAAATTCCACGGAATTTATGTTTCAAGAAGATGTAACCTTTTTGAGGCTTTGACCTATGTACCACTCTCTCCGCTCACTCTAATAGTTTGGTGAAGTTATAAAGGCCCAACAGCGTTTTAGTTATTAAGAAAAAAAAATGTACCATGTAAAAAAAAAAAATGAATTCACTTGTTTAATGATTTCGATAATAAAATCAATCTCTCTGAATGGGAAGGTATTGTTGAGAAACGATCAGAGTGAAGAACGTCAAAAATAAAAAAAATAACTCGTTGGAAAACGAAAGAAGAGTGGAGCTTGATCTTAAACGCTCCAAATTGAAAATCAGACCAACTGCGGCTGTTCAATATAACTATTGTGAGAGAATTCTGACCTGCCCAAAGTTTAGTCGAACGTTTGCGGCGAAGATGGCTGGCGTAATCCATTTACATGCACACGACAGAGAATTCCTTCTAAATTTCTAACAATGGAGTTTTCATGCGGTCGCTGTAATCGAAATCGGTTAGGAGCAGATGATGAATATAATATTTAACAGTGGTACATAAGAAGAATTAGCACTCACTACCATACATAAGTGCAGGCAAACCCCGACGCACAGGCAAAGCTGCCTTTTTAACCGACTTCAAAAAGGAGGAGGCTATCAATATCTGAACACCTTCGTGGTATACGTAGACCATTTATTTATCAGACGTAAAGATGTTAGAAAAATTCAAAAATTCTTTATTCAATTAAGGCCCTGATAAGGAGCTTGTGAACGTTATAATACTATCACCGGTTCGTGAAACAACCCCGTTATCGAGAAGAACTGGCAAGAAACTCGATCTGGTTTTTTGCATGTTTTTTTTTGGAACTTTACAACTTATAGTTACAAACGAATTGTTGAGTCTATATAATACTTCATTTTGTACTTTAAAATCATATACCCTTTACGCTAAGTACATTATAATATATACATTATATTTCACTGTAACTATTTGTTTATAATTCACAAATATCTAAAACATTCTAAATAGTAATGGCTGATTTTCCTGTTATTATTTTTCTGCGAACGGAGATGTTTCAAAACAGGTAAAACCTAATTTATAAATAAATCTACTTTTGATGTACAATTTAAAGTCTTTTGTTAAAGAAAAAAAAGAAAAGAAATAATTGAAATTAATTACACAATATGAGCTGATTTTAAATTTAAAGACAGCGTTCTTTTTGACGAAGCTCTCTTGACGAAATGAAATTCAGCTATAATGTGCTGTAATAAGCCTCGAAGTGTAAAGTGAGTAATAAAACGTTGTAAACAAAGAACCGTTCATATGTTACCGACGTTTATGCGATACCTTTGTTTAAATTCGGGACAATCTGAGGCAACCAAATAATTTACAATAAACTACTGTATAAATAAAATGTATTGCATGTTGCACGGTATAAATATGATTACGACATTTCGTATCCCCAGTGGTTATAGCAATAATTGTAGTATATTGACATTTTATTTTTTAATTTAAAAGTATATTGTAGCTGATCTATATGAGATGTAAGATTTATTTATTCTGTATATTTTCAGAGTTTTTGTCAGGATCTCAGTCTGGTATGTAGTAGTTCTTATTTTTAATTATTTATCTTTTCTTATTTGATCTCATTTTAAGTAACTTTGGTGGCTTGTTCTGAGATGCTACAAAAACTCCATGAAAAGTTTTTGCAAGATGGCCATCGTTGAGGTAGAGCGTTGATATTAGTTTGAACTTCAGAATTGGCAGTATGGTTAAATAAATCCTTTGCTTTTGCTAAAAACTAATATTTATATTACTATATTTTGTGAAACCTCTGTATAAATCAAATATGAAGGAAATCTTGATAAAAATGAAACAACGCCGTGTAATGTTTGCCATCTGATATAAACGAGGATCTGGCATGTTTCTCATCAGAATCATTTGAACGATTGAGATTTATTTACGCAAACGGTTTGAAGTAAAGTGAAGTATATTATTGAAATTGAATTATTACAAAGTAATTTACCAGCATTAAAAACAGTTCTCCTGCCAGGTGATAAATATGTAACAAGATTTTATGATTCATAAATAATTTAACAAGGAAAAACTAAACGTATGTCATATAACGGAATTTTTCTATCATGGCAACTTATACTAATGAATAAAATTGAAGTGTCTGTTTATAATTTGTAAATAATGATTTTTTTACTAAATACACACGATACCAAAAAAACAATTTTAAAAATTTTTGTCTGTCTGTCTGTTTGGTCCGGTTTGTCTGCCGAACGGCACGACCGTATTTGATGGGATTTTTTTTAGTAGAAAGCTGGAGTTACTTCGCGTGACATAGAGTACTTTTGATTTTTAAACAATAACAAGGGTTCCGTTTAAAAAAAACTAAAATTCATATAAAATTGAATAAAATCTGATTCAATGCACAGTCTTACGGGCAAGTACTTGAATTTATTAGAAATATTTGTAATTTTTCATGGTACTAAAATGATTTTCCGTATAAAAAAAAATTGAAACTCAGTGAAAAACGCGTGAGCAGCCGCGGGCACTCGGCTAGTCTGTAATAATTATAGAATTTCTTTTTCATGAACTACACCGCCTTTATGTATTTTATCTCCTTGAAGTTTAGTATATTCAACTTTTGAAATCAATAAAAGATCCAGTTTGAATGTTTAATGCCCGATTTAAAATCACTCTCGTTAAAATGCCGTAGTATTTTTCTATTTTATAGACTATCAATTAATACAGTTTACGCATATTTTGGGTGTTTATGAAGTTTATTGCAAAATTGACTATTGCGTTCACCGGGATAATTTAATTGACGACAAAGTTTTTGATATTTTTCTTTATGGCAAAATGGGTTACTGTGCAGTGTGTGAATATTTATATATTCTTTAATAAGAATAACATTGGTAGTTTTTTAGAAAGGTAGCCTTTGTTTAACAAGGTGTAGAAATTTATAGGTACAATCATACGTAATAAAATATTTCACCTAAAAATGGAAATGATCATTTTTTTCGAACTTGTTTAGAAGATGCCAAGACCTTGACAGCTTCAACAAACTTTTAGGCGCTATCAAAATTATTCGCCTGAATTTAACGCATGACGATAATGAACATGTTTTTGTTGGCGGTAAATATCATATAACTTTGGCTGCCGTGTCTACGATCACAACTTGTCAATCTGAATTTGTGGAAATATAGAAAATATTATCATTCAATAGGATGTATGCATACATAAAAATAAAGTTATCTACTTCTGCGTATCAAGGTTGTGATTTATTTTTATGATTGAATTTTATTTTGTTTTTTATTATAAAATGTATTCTACAGACTTTGTACTGGGAAGCTACCACCCTGAAGTTTGAAAACCTGCTTCCAAACACCATATAGGTCTGTTCCGGCAGCATTACTTGTGAGCCAGTGCCTCTAGACTTAGATGAGATTGTGGTCAAACCATTGAGCCTATACAGTATTTAAACAATCTCTATATATCGGAATATAAACATTTTGAAATATTACATTGTGTCTAGTGGCGTAACTATTGGGTGGCATAGCTGGTAAAATGGCACGGACCCCGGTCCGAACGGGCCCCTACCCGCGAAGCCATAAGCTCAGAAGAATCCTAATATTTTTAAAAAAATTCAGTAAAAAGATACAATTAAACTTAGACACAACTAAATATTGAAAAACTTTAGTGATTTATTAAAATTTCATTAAATCATGACGTCTTTTACTGAACTTCTAATGAATTTGTCACGGACTTCAGATGGAATAGTTACGCCACTGAGCGGTTGACAGAATATCTTTAAAGTATAACTATGTTTGGATCTTAATAAGTATTAAAATTTTAAATTATTGATCTCTATGTTATCTGACCAGGTTTTCATATTTAATTATATTAAATAATATGTATACAGAAAATTGTATGTTGATAATAGTAAAAGATTCTGTCACAAAAAGGTCACGGTCGCGGTCCTTCCAATATTTTTACTGAATTGTTGAATTTTTAAGAGCTATAAAAGCTATCATGTCAGCCGAATGAGGTCCACTGTTGGACATAAACTTAAGAAACTCAACAGCGATCGGTCTTGCGCCATCCGCGTCCAGTGGATTCCTGCAACATTCACCAGGTCGTCGGACCACTGAGCTCTGGTCACCACCCACTGCCACTTAACTTTGACGATTCTTCGAATAATGTCAGTTGTTTTGGTTCTTCTGCGAGCCTCCTCCTTCCTCCTTCTTCATTCCTGATTCAATCAATCAGAAAAACTTCAAGCATATCTCTTTCTTTAATATCTTTTGAGTGACCTTGAGCCTTTTCTATGAGACTTATTGTAAGCGACCACGTCTTACATGACATAATGTATGATTATTTATTTTATATAAGTACCGATAGCAAATAGCAAAACAAATGACAGATAATTAAATATTTTTAATAGTTTCAGTGAAGAGGTAACAATATTATTGAAAGGTCGCTGAATTAGATGTATTATGTATCATTATCATCTGAAAGGTAACTCGATTGGAATCTGCTTCATATGAATCAGCGCCAGTGATAGGCACATTAAAATAATATAAATTCAACTGACCTCATTTGAGTGTGCACCTGTGCGGGTTGGTAAGAAAATGTATACGCATGTTTTAAGTTTGCATACGAATTTCTTAACGAACCATATTATTTGTATGCTTATATATTACAAATTATACAAATACATTATAGCTTACAAATGCAACGTCTGTCTATTTGTCTGTTTTTCCATTACTGAGGTTACAATTCAATGATATGGTCATTAATTTAAAGTCACTAAATATGAAATTGGCGTTTTGTCGAACCACGAGCCACTTTTATCTCAAATTGATTCCAAATGGAAAGTTATTTCAAATTTATGCTTGTGTAATCGTGTTTCTAATTTAGCGATTAATTTGTTTTCGCACCATTTTTTTACATCGTTGTATTCACGTTAAATATCGCGTTATTTATGAATACTAGTTCCACCGTGACACCAGCGTTGCAGAAAAAGCTTGAAGAATAAGGATAATGCAGGAGACATTTTACTGTATTAATTTGAAATAAGTTTGCAAGGATATAGAGAAGTTGACAAAATAAATTATTATGTTACCTTTTACATGAATCAAATGATAGAGGTCTGCGTATCAAGTAAAAAACTACTCGACACATTTAGTTTCTATTTCTTTCGTTTTACTCTTTGGACACTTAGTTTTTATCTTAAAAAATATCGCGATACGATTATTAAAGTTTAACAATGTAGATGAATCCGGGGGTATCAGCTAGTCTTGTAATATTTCAAGTAAGTTATTGAAAATTTACAAAAACAATGTGGGTAATGCATATTTACGAAAAATAGGAATTGTTGTATCTTAGCGGAATCAAGGGTACAGCTAGTTGTAAGTTTATAGGTTTCTTAATGATTTATTTTTTCTTAGAACGAAATCTTGCTTCATACGTTATTCATCTATGCTAAGAAACTCGCCTGTACACAATTGTTTGTTATTTTACATTGAATGTAGGTAGCTTCACTGTCATAATGATTTTAGTGTCAGATTCCTTTGGGTCAGTGGTACTAAGCCTTGACACATCGACCGTAAGTGGATGTCCCTTCCAGTTATCATCATAGACAACGAAATTTAAAAAAATACATTTCATAAAATTCCCCGTGAAATTCTCCATGTGCAAAAAATATGTACAAAATTGTATGTGTATAATTGTAGGCAATTAGTTTATAAAGATTCTACAAAATTTTAGTCTAAGCATTATTAATTCATTTAGCAATTATATATGTCATAAGATGTTTTTGTTAATAATACTTGCGAATCCGGTGGGGGTCGGTTACAATTTTTTTTTCTTCTATTAACACGTATATAAAAATGGGAAGGTGTAAAAAGGTTGACTACCTCTGGTTTTTTAGGTGAATAAAAATCGCCGAAAATTCGAAATGTTTTCAGTGGTTTTAATGTCCTATCTATTGGTGAGCTCATGAATACTGGGTAGGTGTTCTGCGGTTCTAACGTTTGTTATCATTGGCAAACGTCGAAAGACAAATGTAACATTGATTGGGCTTGTTGATTCATGTACAGAGTTATGTGTTTACTGTAATTATGTTTATTGTATTTTCAAGAACTGTTTAGTTATACATGATTTAGTTAGAAATTTAAACGAAACCTTTATCGTTCTATAAATGATATTATAATATATAATTAATTAACTCATTAAAAATATTTATAAATTATGATACTATAGAAGCAAATTAAGGTTATAAATTACATAAAAAATTTACTTTTCTTATTTTTCATTATGTAAGTTAGTAATATTATGAAACTTATATATAAATATCGGTGATAAAAATAAAGCGTATATTTATTAGCGTTATTTATTTTAATTGGTTTTTTAATGAGATTGTTAAAGACTTTATTGACACAGTGCTCTATTTAAAATAAACCTGCCAGAGTTGTTAATATTTTAATGGTTTTATTTGCACGGTATAGCCTGAGTGCTATGACCACAGAAGCCTAGAGGAACTGTTTCTCAAGTGATGCTGCCGGAACACACCTATTGGCATTTGGCGACAAGTTTTCAAACTTGAGGACGGTAGGTACCCAGATGAGCATAATTAGAAAATCCCCTACCATCGTCCTATGGTTTTCTCAAGACGTTTTCCTTCACCGAAAACTCGGGCTGATTTTAGGGTTGGATAGGTGGTGTCGAACCCTCGTCCATTAACACGGAATCCGGCCGCACTATCCATTGCGCCATCATCGCTGTTCCTGTGATAAAATTGATTAAGAACGCCATGAGGCTGATTTCAGTCTCACGTGTTCAGTGAACCATAACGCTTGCGGCTTAGCGTAAGGAAGCTTTTAAAATTCCTAGATAATGTGTAACAAACTTACGCACGAATATATTATTACGATAGGAGTAGTTCGCGTACTTACGGTAGAGATATTCGTAAGGCTATCCGTCATCTACAAATAAACAGGCGAAGGTAATAATCGAAATAGAATTATCGTACGTACACATACGTGTGTCGTAATAGTCTGTTTTGGCATAACTCGTATGAGTAGCTGCTGTTGGCTGGACACCCAGGGATTTAGTGAGATGATGTCGTACAAGCTCAGGAAGGTTGACATGTCATAGCTGAAGTTAGTATTAATTGCGTTGGTTAATTATATAACGAGTTCCGAACGTTCTGTCCGTGCGAATTTTGCTAATCTAATAATTTTATGTCGTCAGTGTTTAGTAGGTTTTGAAATAGCAATAACATACATTGCTAATTTATTATAATCTTGGGTTTTATTTTTAGAGCAGTTGTTAAAATTATATTTTGTCGCCAATCGGTTGCTAGATTTGATTACTCTTTGGATAATTTAGATCCCTATTAATTCATTTTAATCCAATTTTAATTTCTTTAACTCATTCTAGAATTTTTCGGATTTGAATAAATGGAAATGTGTTATGAATGAAAAAAAATATAAGATAATATATTACGTACTGTACCTACCTATAACAGATATTAATTAAAGTATGTTAATAAATTACAAGAAACATAGTAATTTAATTGACATGTAATTTGATTTTTCAATAAACATTATTGGTTTTGATTTAAACTCTATCCAGTGTATCGTTTGAAAAACTAAGATTGTACATAAAATAAGATCGCAGTTCTGCATGCTATTTCTTGTGCTTCTATATGTTGTCAAGTCATAGAGATATTTGAGACAGATTATAAGATATTATTATGAGTAAAGAGTGATGTGTGTAAGTAATGTTGTATTATAAATGTATATAACGCGTTAGTAACGGAGTGTATTGACGTCATAGAATATTGGGTGCTTTGTTCGCATATTCGTGGTTTTATAATCTGAAATGAAGAGTATTTTTACAGCTGGCAATAACTGCATAGAGTAAACATAACTATCGCATTTCAACATGTAAACTTGCTAATCATTTTGTATAGTTTTATTTGAATAGGAACTTATTTACTTTGTACGAATTTTACAAGGAAATAAAGACGCTCTTCGTAAGCCAACCACTAAAATAATGTTTCGTTTAATAGTATACGTACGTAAATATATAAGAGTTTGACAAATTCATTAAACGTCTGAACGTATGTTGTGTCAATTATAGTTATTAAGTATTTGGTACTTAAAATTAAAATTTACGATCAACTCTATGCCGACTAGAAATATTATAAATGCTCGTTTTTAATAAAAACATGAAATTAACTTATTATAAGTTTAATTCGTAATCACATACGTACGTCAATCAATTTTTAGGCTCATGTAACTGCCTCGGTAGCGCAGTTGTATTACATACGACTGCCGTTCTGAGGTCTCGGGTTCGATCCCCGGGTCGGGTCAAGTGATATTGGGTTTTTTCTACTCAGTATCATCCCGGAGTTTGGAATTTGTGCCCGATATGGCGACAGGCTCGCCCCCTGTCACATCTGGGACGGAACTAAGCTCGGCGAAATGTGGGTGGTGTAGTTCGCTACTTCACCTCTGCCTAACCCTTCGGGGAAAACAGGCGTGAGCATATGTATGTATGTAGTGAGATATTTTCGTTTACACTCTATATTTTTTTTTTAATTTAACACTACAAGATAGATGGCGCTAGTATTACTTCATCTAAACAACTCTACCAAAAATATGTAAATTGAAAATCTACTAAAAGTCATAGTTACCTTAAAATAATAAAATTTAATTTACTTTCTAATTTATATTTAAAAGAATAATAAAATTTATGTATAAGTATTTTAAAATGGATAAATAATTCAATTCAACAATAGCAGGTAATACTATTTTTTACTCCTGGTAACACTGGCTAATGAAATTTGCATTCCAGTCACGAACGGTAACGCTGTTTCATATGTTTAAGCGATTTAATCTCTCCACGAGGCGTTTCAATCGCAAGCACTTAAACGTCCGCTGCTTTTCGTAATCCGTAATCACAAAACCTTTAACATATAGCAACACTGAACAGTCACTTTCCACTAATCACAGTCCTCCTCGGTTGGTAACACTGACATATGAGATAAACTTACCGTATCACTTAAATCACTTGGTCCCGTATCCTTGTATACATAAAATGTATTATTTTTGTGGCTTCTTTTTTAAATATACTATCGAGTCAGGTAAGCGCGCCCCATGAGTACTGCGTCGGTTGTGTGGCGCGCCGGGCGCGGGAACAGAAAGATGCCCTCTTTTATAAGTTTCGTTGTGGGCAGTGGGCTGGCTGCCAGCTAACCGTACTATTGCCAACATAAGCATATTGTAACAAGCACACAGTTTATATATCACAACCAAAAATCCCTTGACATAGAGTTGAAAATTCCATTGAAATTTTTGTCCGAAGCGAAAAGTTCTGCTTGTCCCCGGAACGGGTTTACTGATAACGTTTTACATTTATTCTTATTTCAATGTGATTAGTTTGATCACAGTCATTAAAGATATCATCAGAGATAGTAATATTTATGCCTAGACAATGAACTATCTGTCAACAACTGTCGTCGACAGATTTACGACCTTATATATTGACAAAATCCCTTAATACCATTTCTCATTATAATGCTGTCCTTTACCGAAAGCTATGCACCATTGAAAGATTTGCATCTTTGTCGTTCAACGCCCTTCGTACTTATTTATTTATTAACACTTTATTCACAATTTGTATAAAAACGCGGACTTAATGCCTGAAGCATTCTCTGCCAGTTAACATAATCAGTATATAATGTGCTGCAGGTTGATTATTTATTAAAAGTTTTTTTTATATCTGCTACATACTTGCTGTCCCAGCAGACTCTGTACCGCCTTCATTATTAATAAATGTTGTTTTTATTCTGCTGTGTTTGAAACGAAACATAAAAGTTCATCGAAATCAGTCAATCCGTAATGTTATTAAAAAGCCGTTTCATACACAAATTAAATAAAATAATGTTTTAATATTTATACTTTTATTCGGGGCGGAGATTAATCCAAAAAATCAAACATCATCAAAATCGGTCCAGCCATTCTTGAGTTATGCACGGCGTATCTCCTAATACATAACACATCTGTGAATTAGTTTGATTGTTATTGATGAAACGTAGTAAGAAGCTACGATATGCTACAGCGTAGCGTCAGGATTTTATTATTCCCAAATCATATAATTCTGAGAAAATAATCTACTGCTACAATTATTTATATTTTGACTATTTTAAAAGGTGCAATAGGTTAAAACAATATCTTTTTGCCTAATAAGTTTATATTTTGTTTAACGGTTTTTTCTTAAGACTTAAGTCATGAATTTTTAAATTTTTTAATGAAAATAGAAAAGAATAAATTAAGATGAAAAAAGCTTTAACTTACCAATTAGATATTTAATATTATAATATAAAGTATATTAATATTTAAGGTAATAAATGATTTATAAACATATTATGTATTGAAAGTATCCGGTGAGTTGTACCTCGACGGATTTATTATATGGAGTCTACGGAAGTCTACGGCGTAGCTTGTTAGCTGCAGTTTAAGCTTATTCATATAAAAACCTGTCTTGTTTGTTTCGTTGGGCGTTTAAAAATATTTTCACACGGGCTCTGTAGGCAGATCGACGTAAGGGAATATTCCAATGGCTATAAAATAATATAGATACGATTGGAAACCTCATCAAAGTTTTGAAATATTATATTCATACAATGATATTATGTTTTTTAGATATTACAAAACGTTGTAATTAAACTAAAAGTTGCTACGATCAGTGCCGGTTTTAACCTTAGCTAATGCCGCCCCAGGGCATTATGAAAATTTCCGCCTTTTAACACTATAAACTACTGCCATTCTATTACTGAAATATTACCTGAAATGGATCAAGTTTTTCAACATACAATTTGACCATAAAATGGTTGGTTTGGGAAAAAAGATGTTTTGAATGAAGTAAAAATTTTTTTTTATTACCCTCAAAATTTTACTGCCCCTGAAAATTTGCCGTCCTGAGGTCTAGCCCCAAATACCCCTAGCGTAAATACAGCGTAAATAATTCATGCTCACAGATCAATTACTGGAATTTACTTGGTTATTATGATTGTCAGAGTATTTTGGGCGTAGAAGCGATAACGGCTGATCCACCTGGTTTCGAATCTTATTTTATAACTAGCTTGGTGCCCGCGGTTGCACCCACGTTTCATATGTTCTTCACTGCGTTTTATTTTTTACTATACGGAACCCTAAATATTTTCCTTATTTTTTTTTTTGATACTATGATAAAGTAAAACTATTTCTTCCAAATTCAAACACTTGTCAATGAAACTATGCGTTGAATCACATTTTATTCGAAATTTCATGAGTTTTATTTTCTTTTACGCGGAACCATAATTATTTTCGAAAAACAAAAGCACCCTAAGTTACGCGAAGTAACTTCATCTATCTAACAATAAACATCCCGTCAAGATCGGTTTAGCCGATCCAGAGATTATCCGAAACAAACAGACAGACATACAATAATTTAAAAACATGTATTTTTAGTATAGGTTTTGTATGTACATTCAAATGTATTTAGTAAAACGATGTTATTTTCGCATTACAAATAGACACTTTAATTTTATTTATTAGTATATATGAGTCTTCTCAACTTTCAATGAAGGAAAATATCTCATTGAAATCTTAGCAGGTTGATAAATCATTTTATAATGCCGGCCTAGCTAGTTATAAAACTAAAACTGATTTTTTTTCTTCAAGCACCTATAGGTTTCATTAGTATCATTCGAGAGCCAGTTTCTTTAAGGTTAGCTTGTTAAGAAGCGAAATTGTTGATGAAGGTTTAATAGGTAATATTAAAAAATATATATATTTTCTATGTTTAATGCGTAATTTAATATGTATAATCGTGGATAAACATTACGTCTTTATATATACTAAAAAATAAAATTGAAGCGTCTGTTTGTAATGTCAAAGTTAATATTTTTTTTAGTAAATAGATATGAATGTATTTACGATACCTATACCAAAAATGCAATTTTCAAAACTACTGTCTGTCTGTCTGTTTGTTCCGGGTAATCTCCGGAACGACTGGACGGATTTGGACAGGACTTTTTTATTGTAGATAGCTGAAGTTATACTCGGTAACTTAGGGTACTTTTAATTTTAGAAAATAATTAGGGTTCCACGTGAAAAAATTAAAACTCCTAAAAATTTAATAAAATCATATTCAATGAATAGTTTTACAAGCAAGTGCTTGAATTTATGACAAATATTTTTACTTTATCTTAGTACTAAAAAAAATTGGGGTTTCGTATAAAAAAATTAAAACACAGTCATGAAAATATGAAACGCGGCCGCAGCCGCGGGTACACAGCTGGTATTTAATACATTGATTGTAATCTATTCACTTCTGCGTCAGTGTCGGTTATAAATAATTAATAAATGGATTCACGTAATATGTCCATGGCTTATTCGACATTGTTTCACAGTTCACATTGGCCAAGTGTTTATAATTACAGAGCACTATTTGTTAAGCTTCATGTATGTAGATAACTAATCGTTTCCGTGTCTCGTTCATGGCAGTTTTGTCTTTAGAGTACATAAACTTTTGGCATCGCTATCGTACCAAAGATGTCAGTTTTTTGTTTGGCACGATTACAATTTGACCAATTCACATCGACCGACGCTGGCATATATATAAATATAGAACTTCCACAAAACACATTGTACGTGCGCATTATACGTCTGTCAAGAACACTATTAATCTCCGACGGACGAAAAGTTTCTTTTTTTGTAGAAAGCATTATTCTGGATTAGTTCGATGTCGTCATAATACCTTCATTATTAGCACATTCCCTATTTATTAAATAAGAGACAAGTCAAATTTATTATTTTTATTTAATTAGTTATTTAATTTTAAATAAATGATTTGATCTTACAACGGAAGCAAAGAATACAAAGACTGTACTTACTTAAACTTACTTTCCCAATGGCTTAAATGCGGTATGAAATCTGCCATGGAAGGTATCTTTATTAAAAGCATTACGCTGTGGCATAAACATTTAAAATGAGGGTGAACTAACTAGTGATAATAATTTTGTGTTTTTTTTTTGTATTTTGTTATTTAATCCCGTCTAATTCTATTTAAATTTTTATATATTTTAGATTGGCTGTGTTCCCACGGGTCCGCTTACGTCTAGTAAGGGACAGTCAAACAGATAGATGATGCCTTTTATATAATAATGTTAGGATACTGATGTTAGAAGGAACACTAATGGTCATTTTTGAGATTTTTTTTATATTATTCAGATTAAGTTTCTTTTGTATTCGTATATACTATTTAACGTAACATAATTTATAGTTAAACCTGACCAGAAAATATATTTACTATAAAAAAATTAAAAGAATGATGTCAATCAGTTCAGTGATTCTCGAAGTACAAGACGTTGCCTTTTATATAATGTAAGGATAAACAACCCCCTAGTTTAATAAGCAGTTAATATTATTGATACGTTAGAAATAAAACAATGTATTGTATATGTTTGTTTAAATTAAGTATTATTAGGATTCGTATCCTAATGGTCGTATGGTATTGGTATCTCGTGCAACAATGAGTGCGTTAGACACAGCTGTAAATAATGTTTTACGTTTATCGGTACACAAGGGTCAGCAGGTGATTCCTGGCGATGTGCCAACTAGCCCACGCACATCGTTCGCCTACTATAAAACTATCACATATTCGATTTTAAGACTTATCATATAAAATTTTTGAGTTTAATTTTTAATGGGGCGGAAGGTAAATCTTGAAAATTGATGTCCAAATCTCCGGTGGTGTCTGCCTTGAGGTGCTTATTTTTATGTTATCTTCTTGCGTATCGCAGGCCCGTCGTCATTTGAGGCCGGCTATAAATCATTATAATGTTTATCTCATCACGGAATGTGTTAAGCTCGAATAGTTAAAATAAAATCCAATAATACAGAGTAAATAAAAAGTCGTATTATCAAATAATTGCACAGATAATTAAATAATACGGTCAGTATTGGTTTATAACATTATTTTTAACTCAAACGAAAAAAAAAAAACAATAATCTATACAAATAAATCACATTCAAGTGTCTATTTGTGATTTTAAAAATAACAACTTTTACTAAATGTATATACTACACTTATAACAAACATTTTATTTTTTATTTTGTCTGTCCGCCTTTTTGCTCTGCTAATCAGAACGGCCCGACCGATTTTAACCGGACTGTTTCTCCCAGGTAACTGGTGTTAAGGGGCGTAACTTTTATTTTTCGTAAATAGATAATGTTCCGCGTAAAAAAACATTACAACAATATCCGGTTCAATGGTTAGTCCTACTAGCAAATGTTTAAATTTATGAGAAATATCTTTGGTTTCTGTAAGTACCAAAATAATTTAGGACCTGTAAAAAACTTGGTGTCACTTCTTTTCCAATGATTATTTAAAAAGTATATATGAAACGCTGGCGGAGTCGCGGGTATACAGCTAGTTGTGAATAAAAAAATGACTCAGCGGTTAGTTTTAGTGGCGAATACTTGAATTTGTTGACAAATATCATTGCTTTCTCTTATTACCAAAAGTTTTTTGGGAAAATAATCAGCCCTCTTCGTAAAAACAATTTACATTGTGAACAAAATACGATTCAATGGACAGCACTATCACAACGTTTTTTCCAATAATTATTTTAAAACTATATTGCGCAATGAAGAATAAATGCAACGCAGCCACGGGCACGGGCACACAGCTAGTTTAAAATATTTATTTCTTCCATTCAGTTCAAATATTTTGAAATTAGAATTAACTGGATGTCAGTAAAACTGTAGAAGTACATAAATGAGCTGCCTGATTTATTATATGAAAACGAGGGGTCGTATTACCCATGACCAGCTGTGCATAGCGAAGCGTGCGACATGGCGGTTTCAATACGACACTTGTTTTGTTACGTCTCATAAACTAAGTCGTTTATGTTTAGTGAAGGATAAATAGCAACTTTGACATTTATTTAAAACTATTCGTTCATCTATTGATTTATCCAACTTTGTTTATCTAGCAGATTTTGATAGTTTTTGGACGAAACCGAAACTTTTTAAGACTTATACAATTTTGTAATATATTCTGAAATTTAGTATATTATTCAAATAATATTATCCATAGTAATTCGTATGAATGAACAACACTCAATAGTTAATGTTATGTTGAACTACGTAACAAGGGTTTACGTTTATTTATAAGGATAACTAGCCGTGTGTCCGCGATTCCGCCTGCGTTTCATATATTCTTCACTGTGAAATCTATACTTATAATAAAAGGCAACAGAGACGAAATCTGTACATTGAAGATATTTAAGAAAAAATACTATGCAGGGCTTTTATAGTTAAAAGCCAACAGACAGACAGAGAGGCGTTACGGTTTGGAAAGACGTTTATGGCAGGATTGGACTTGAATATTTTGAGTCCACTTTATTTTATTAAAAAGTGTGTCATTCGATTAAGAGGTATTAATTTAATTTACCATGAGAATTTCATAATTTTGTATTTAGATGACATTTTACTTTATGTTAACAAAACTTTTAACAAATCTATAATCACATTTTTTGTTGGAGCGTATCTGATTTTTTAAAATAACAACGATTTAATATTTCTAACATTCCTAATCAATAAAAATAAAATATTAACAAAAAAATAGAGCCCTCCAAATCGCCCTCGCAAGGAAACGTATCCAGAAGGCTGGGAACATTACCACATTGTATGGCAATGATGATTCTCTTACCGAGAAATAGTCCAGCCTTCTGGTTCTTGAGACGATTGACCAAACGATCCACGAGCTCCCTATACAGGCAATCCTATATATCCTTTCGAATTTATGCACTTTAATGAGTTCGATTTACTAGTGACCCTGAAATGTTATATACATACATAAGAATTAAAAATTATAATCGTTGTTCCGAGTATAGCGAAACATTAAAACTTCACATGAAGTAAATAACTATGAAACAAACACACGTCAAAAAAAAATTTATGACGGCATCAATATGATTTCATATTTTTTCTGTATATCAACATTTTATTTGCGAGTTTTATTACATTTCCACAAATCAGGTTTCGTATCGTTCAAGGTACACTACGGTTTATAGATTTTTAGTCATTCAAACAAAGATAGCGAGGAACAACATTGTGAGTTCACGATTGCAACTATGAATGGTTATAGTTGTTTTTTGTTTTATAAACAAATAGGCTATACATCTTACTAACAGGTTAATTCTTACATAATAAAAGGCAATGTGTGTCTTTCCGTCTGTCTTATAAACAGCGGAACTGGCTAACATCATTTTTTTTTTCATTATTGATGCATTATTTGAACCAACATTAAAATAAATAATAGTTTGTCAAATTGCGTATTTTATGGCAAAATTTATGAGGATGATAATACATTTATTTGTCAACTGACAAATGACAACCAGTTCGTTTGCTTCCAATACTTCAATCCAGTGGTTCTTAAACTGCGACCCGCGTATTCAATTAGATAATAGACACTATGAACCAATAATTCCAGAAGACAACTACTCTAAAACTACATTGTGGTTCTAAGAATACTTTATTATTTTCAATTAACTACAAATTGGATTTTTACTAGCTTTGAAATCAATCAATATTTAGTGAATTAGGTAGTCCAAAAATGACTTCATAGGTCGTTATAGGTTCAATTAAATTAATTGGCATATTTCTATTAACTGTCAAATATAAATACCCATAGATTTTGTATTGCAATAATAACCTATAAAGTCATTTTTGAGCCATCTAAAACCATAAAACAAAAGAAATTATGAAAATATTACCGAACCTATAAAAGTGCTGACCATAAGGGCATGACAATAAGAGACTAATATACCTATAAGGCTATAGAATTCTGGAATAAATTGCCCGGACAAATTCATTCCAAAGAGCTCATCAGAGCATTCACTCAGCGCAAAGCTGATGAAGCCCTAATGCTCAGTAGGAATCAGCGAGGAGTATTAGTGAGAGCACTAACTGGGCACTGTTGTTTGGGCAAGCATATGTACAACATCGGTGTCCACAACACAAGAGAGTGCAGGTTCTGTGAAATAGCAGATAAAACACCAAAGCACATCTTGTGTGAATGTGATCCATTAATACCCATACGTAACCGAATTCTGGGTAAGCATGTGTTGCTCCCGGGGGAGGTACAGACGCTCTCTGCCAAAAAGATACTACAGTATATTCAAGTTGTAGGTCTAGGCAGTAAGGTTTAGCAATATAGGGGCGATCACAATAGATCTGACTAGGTCGCAGTGATACAGGACTGTTCAAGCCTGCATAGCCCCTTTTTCGAATAATAATAATAAAGTGCTGCCCGCAATGGTACCTCACATTGACCTATGTGTCCCTTTATCAGAAAATTGTAATGACCATTGCTTTATTTAGCCCCTTGATTTCCTTTTTATTAACACGATATAGGAGGCTTAATGTTTTCACCACAATCTCATCATATGTTAAATGACGGTGTGGTCTAGGATGGTAAATACACTAAGCCTAGAGGTACTGGTTCTCAAGTGATGCTGCCGGAACGCACCTATTGGTATTTGGCGACAGCTTTTCAAACTTGATGAAGGTAGCTACTCAGGCGGACATTACTAGAAAACGCCCTTCCGCCATGCTATGGTTTTTTCACAATGTTTTCCTTAACCGAAAGCTCAGGCTGATTTTAGAGTTGGAGAGGTGGATTCGAACCCGAGTCCATTGACGCGGAATCCGGCCGCACTATGCACTGCGCGATGGCAACGCTTTCCTTACTTGTCTATCATATTGTTCATATGAATAAAAATCAATTTAAGTAGGTTCTCCTATGTTAGTCCTCTATGCATTCCTAATTACTTATTCGATTATGAAGAGACTTGGTGAGTTGGTAAACATACGCGAAAGTTTCTGGCTTATAAAATATTTTTGTGGCTATGCAACGCCGCAATATTGTGGCTTAATATTTAATTCTCGTATAACAATTAACAGACATGCCCTAATAAGAAACGCAAGGGATCAAAATTTGTCAACGTACCTATGACATAAAATTCAGTAGTAATAAACATTTTTAGTTTATAAGTTACCTTGAGCTCTATTATTTTAGACGTTTTCTAATGAAAATATTTTGTTTTGTATATACTCTTAAACTATTATCATATCACTGATTGTTTTCGTTTAGCTTCAGCTAACACGCATTACTGAGTGTTGACTATTGTAAGTAACTTATACAGACATAATTATATTTCGGTGTATCGTCGCAAACATTTTTTGTGTTTAGGCTGTGTGACTTCCACGTTTGTAATTTAAAACAGAAACGATTAAGAATGCATAAACAAGATCGACGGAGAGGTTTGTTTCGCCTTGTCAAAGATTAAGAGAGGGCACAACAAACGGCAATTAATTTCAGCGGACATAAGTGAGACAACCACTTACTGGTCCATACCACGAACGTTTGTTATAATCGTACAGTTTAGAGAAGCATAAAATAATAATTAATTTGAAAAGAAAAGTGCTGGCAACTGTCCATAGACACATTCCTAGTGATCGCTGGTGCCATACACTACCTCGGTGGCTAGCATACGTGCGCTTTGAAGTTTGTTTCGAATGAAAGTAATAAATGTAGTAACGTTCATTCCAATGCAGTTTTAAATAGATAATAAATTGACTATTTAATATATATAATATAAAGGCGTGACGTTTTTATATTTATATGAACGAAAATTCAGGAAACGTTTGACGGAGAGCAACAAACTAATAAAATCGGTGATTACCGATGGCCGAAATTTCTCATCGACTTGGTCAGAGTTTACATTTACGAAAGCACGTGATTTCGGTTTTATTCTTTTCATTAAAAAGTGGGAGTGTTAGGGCTCGTTCATGTATTACGTTAGCAAAATTTTAGATATTATTTACTTCTCCCTTCCTTTTGTTAGTATTAGTAAGCTAAACTCTTACCATGCATCTCTCTCACGATGATACTTTAATGCTAACCTAAACTGACTATAATGCTATTATCCAGGGAGGAAACAGGAGACTACGTTTGTATAGAATAAATGCCGCTAGCATATCGTCTTAACAGCTTCACCTAACTTTGTAACGAGCAAGAGAATATGTGAGCGGCTTCTATCCAATACAAACGTAGTCCCCTAATTAATAATAATGATAGCTTTATGGGAAATATTTCATACCGTATAATATATATCAACCACTGGCATGCCCATACGTTTTGATCTTTCCGTAAATTATTGTAGAAACAAGGAGCCTTTGAAAATTAAAAAAATGCTCGATTTTTACCGTTATTTTCAGATATGGCTTGAGACAAGCTTGAGCCGCTTTACGTGACAAAAAGTCTGCGGAATGTGTCCTAGCTAACCGAACGGTTAGTAAACTTGTAAAGTAAAAAGGTCCCTCACAAAACCTATGCACCTTGCGTGTAGTATGCAAGTATGTGTGTGGAGTATGATGGGTGTGATACCAGTGCATGCAGTGTCACTGTATCGCGCTGACAGCGGCTATAAGAGCTTCCCCATTAATGCTTACGCAATACATGCACGACCCCTTATAATCAAAATGAATCGAAAATAAATCATGTTAAGACAGTACAAGTATCACGTGCGTCAACATTCCATTAAAAATGCGGAAGACAAATAGAGAATTTTAGTTTTCAGAAAACTCAGACCTAGTGATTTATTTCAGTTTTATATTATGTTAATTTTAATTGAAATTGTGCCAATGCGAATGTTAGGTTTTACTGGTGATTTGATTGAGATTAGAAGACAGAATGACTCAGTAGCATATGTTAAAATATTTTCGTATGTTTATTTAATTAATAAAAAAAATCAAATAGTTTAAAATGTAAATAAAAAAGTAATTTCATTTTACCACATACAAAATTAAATAAATCTGTATTCGATTTCGGAATATTCCGGAATATTAGTCTGCTCCGGGAATATTCTAAACGTTAAAATTACTATCGTTTTGTTAAAATTTTAATAGCCAGCAGTTTTTAAAGGCCTCTGTCTATCTCTACGTAAAATTGATTTATACCAATGTTTTTTCAGTTATATTTTTTTTATTTATTACTACAAACTATTTTGTAAAGACTTCCTATTTTACATTTAAAATCTTTATTATATTATTAAATTGCTGAACGTCGTCTAACTATTGCTAGGGATGATGCCGTTTCGACTTTTCTATGCCCCACATAATATTTAGCCTATAACGTATATGGTTAGTGTCGTCAAGTGTTTGCTTTTTTGTGACAACTAAAGGGTTCCCACATTTCTTTTGCATTCATATAGTATGATATTTACTTATAAGTCTCATTGGCAGCATATAAACATATTTGTATTTTCATAAACAAGCATCTTATTCGATAAAATATTAAGAAGTTCGGACGTATTTATTGTCTATAAAAAAAAAAAACAAAATAACAGCATGTGTTCGATATTGAATAGCTTTAGAATATTCAACTTGTAACAGAAATGACACTTGAAAAAGAAGATTCTTTATGATACAGATTAAAATCGGCCAATAGAAACAAGTTACGTAACCCGTTTGCGTCACGTTCGCGTCATTGCGTTAATATACTTCCCAATAGCCGCTCTGATACGTCATACTCCACGGCTAGATGTACAGTTGAACATTAACACTTGTGCTTTTATTTATATTTCATGTATTGGTCGTTGTAATAATCTAATTAAATTCTGGCTTAAAGCTATGAGGTGGTTTATTTATAAGTTTGCTTATCTCCAATCCAATCGTACTGGCTTGATTTCGATTAATACATTACAAATGTTTATTTTATCGTTTTAAGCGTATTAAAGGAATTATTAGGTCGTAAACCTAAAATAAATCAATAAGCACAAATATTCTGAAACTGACTACGTGATATTGTGACATAGGTATTCCTAACAAAATTTATATTATCTGTTGTATTTTTTACTCTATTTCTTCCTCTTAGACAATGATAAACGGCGTACAAACAATTTGTGCCAGTGTCATTTGGGTAAAATGTATGTTACAGTCTTGTATCAGCGTTACCAAGATTCAGCAAAACGTTGGCTCATCCTGCTCGAACTTTCTATGGAGCTTTGTCGGCACTTCAGAATATAATATATCACGCATTATTTTCTATTATAAACTTAACTTGTACACAGTAACCAAACTATATCACACAAAACGATACCAAGATTACATGATATAGAGTCAAATACATAAGTTTAATTAATTTTAAAAAAACTGTTACGTGACAGACTAAGATCCCGCCAAAAACTATTTAGTCTATTTATTTAGTGTATGACAGCCAAGAGAACGTCATTGGATAATCTGTTTGAACAATTGTAAACCTCTGTTTTTTTATTAGAATTTTATTTATTGCAATAACTTGCACAATTGGCCATGTTTGTCATATATTATGACATTATTTAATATATCCACTGGAAGTATACTGAATTATATAATAATAATTTGTTTTGGCGGATGTGCACACGCTATATACAAATAACTTTCCCAGAAAATGTTCGCTTTTAAAACCGGCGGTAGACACATATTGTGCCTTTGTCTGTATGAACATGTGCTGTTGTATATCAAACATAGTTATTATATTTTGTGGATGCATAGTAAATCCCGGGATATACAGCTCGGTATCGTACCAAAATATCTGAATATTATGCAGATATTACATTATGTACGATCACCTTGAGTACGAAATTAGATAGTTTTGCATGTGAGCAAGTGCTTCTAGTTCGTGTGAAATATTTTCAGTGTTTACACGAATACGGCAACCACTTTGGTGGAGTGAGGGTTGTATTGTTTTATTTAACGGCCAGTTAGGCGTTTGGTAAAGAATTTAACGAAGTCTAAACTTTATATAATAGATAAACATTACCTTAGATTAGAGATATTTACCTTTGTACTAATATATTCCTGCAGAAAATATAATGAATTTATTTAAAGTTTATCTTATAACAACACTTATGAAAGTTCTGTTGCTTTTGTTAATTTGGATTTACGCTATGTGTAATTAATAGTGTCCGACCGAAGGTCTATTTTAGGCCGAAGCAGGAGCTGAAGCCGATTAATAGGCCATCGCCATAACCTTCAGTCGAAGCCGAAGGTTTATAAATATGGTCCATGATTCGATTTGAAAAAGTTATGCTGGGTGTATTAGCTTAACAAGATGATCAAAATTACCACCTTCTGGTTAAAAATAATAAGAATATTATTTATTTACTCAATAGTAATTTAACAATCAGTAGCAGTCCCAGTTCTGTCTCACTTTTTTGACTAGTGTCACACTAGAGTAACAAATATATTCTTTGATCACAATTTAATAAACTTTGGTCAATTAATAAGTATAAATCAGTTACTGGCTATTTTACTGAGAAGATAAAGTAATTTAAGTTAACAATGATTAAAATTATGTGATGTTCGCTAAACCGATCAATCGATGGCCCTTAACGGGGCTCCTTAGTGGGCTATAAGCCCTGATGGTCCGCAACATCGTAGGCCTGTAGAAGCCATAAAGAACGATGGCCATTAGGCCAATCAGAGGATACCGCACGGTATCTTTTGAGGCCGCGACAGTATTTTCTGTCTCCCCACCTTGGATTTAGAGGCGAGAACTTTCGCCACCCTGTACCAGTGACAGGTCGAGGTAATAGAAAGACGAGCTCACTAATCATGACAGAGTGGTTACTGCACCTCGATAATCCCAGTTTTTGCGCATCCACTGTAGATGCCATCCGGTCTCTACTACCGGATTGGACTGGGTTAAAGAGTTGTACCCTGATCTTTCATCTGACAGAGGTACTTTCGGTACAGGAGCTTGAGTGCCTGGGATGCTTTGTCTTTATTCTGCGAGGCAGTCCTGCTCGCAAATGAGGTAACAGAGACAGAGAGAGAGAGCGGACAACCCTGCTCCCTTCTCGCGGTCGATGGACTGGCAGGTGTAAGGGTGGAAACCACCTCCACCTACCATAAAGTAGCCTGCACGCACCGGGCTTTGGGTTAGTCCGTTACATTACACACAGGCCCAAGACGGTACGCGCTGGTGTACCTTGCACACGCGCGTCTTGATCCCGTCTCAGAGCTCGAGTTCTGACCGCGGTCGGGCCTTGCTCTGAGGGGCCTGATGCTACCTAGATTGGAGCGTCGAATGTATTTGTAGTGGTATTATATAGAAATTAAGTTAGATATTAAGCAGAGTTGGTAGGAGATTATATGGTGTGTTAAAAGTAGATAGCCGATAATGTCTTTTTAGCCGGAGGAATAGTTACGTGTAAAAATAATAGAATTCCTGTTCAATTGTTAAATACGAAAGCAAAAATTTATCCTTAAATCCTTAAATATATCCTTTGCAAGGTTTTAATATTTTAGCCACACCTAAAATAATGTTAATTGCGTCAAAAGACTTTTACCATTATTAAATTTGGTGCATTTTTTTTTTTTTTTTTTTTTTTTTTTTTTTTTTTTTTTTTTTTTTTTTTTTTTTTTTTTTTTTTTTTTTTTTTTTTTTTTTTTTTTTTTTTTTTTTTTTTTTTTTTTTTTTTTATAAAAAAGGCCCCCCTGACATGATCAGGGACTTTGGCATCAACGGTTTAAATAAATACAACAATTCCCCCCAAATCCCCTTTTTTTCTTTGTTAGACTGGTTCTTTAACCTCTTATGTCTTCTCTTTATTCTTTATTTCTTTTGTCTCTATTTTTTGTCTTTTCTTTTGTCTTTCCTATCTTTTATACAAGCTTTTGTTTAACTTAAACTTAAATATGGCGATATGTTTAAAATGGAAGGAGACAAATTATCGACCACTACCGTTATGGAACAGTAAATAACTCTAAAACCGAATTCTATTCCTGTGTATAAAAAATCATATCGAGTACCGGTTGTTTTTTCAATCAGAATATAAAAAACTCAAATTAATAAGTTATTACAAGATGATATTATAGAGAAAGCTAATTCGGATTGGTCTAGCCCTGTTCCTTTGGTTCAAGTTGAAAAATTTGTATTGCAAACAGATGCGTTTGGAAAGACAATAGGGGCTGCTTTATGTAACAAAGATTTAAGATCTATAGAATACACAAGTAGTCTTCTAAACAAGGCAGAATTAAATTAACCAACTATTGAGAAAGAGTTATTAGCAATAGCATGGAGCATTAAATATTTTAAGCCTTATCTCTATGGTAGGAAATTCGTAATTAGGACAGAGTACAAACAATTAATATTTTTATTCGGGATGAAAGATCCTTCCAATAGACTTTTAAAGTTCAAATTGGCATTAGAAGAATATAATTTTGAAGTTGTTTATGTTCATGAAAAATCAAACCTGTTGGCTGATGCCTTATCGAGAATAGTTACTACGTTTGATGAATTAAAATCGCTAACTGAACAAAGCGTTAATGTTTTGACTAGGGGTCAGAAGAAATGTTTCTTAGATCTCGAGAAAGATGCTGATCCACCTGATTTTAATTTTAACCTTTCCCATGACTGTGCTGAATGTCCAAGAATGGTGGAAGTATTAAAAAAACCCGGAGACTTAGTTGAATTACGTTTAATTGAAGGTTATGAGCTAGATAAAATGAGAGGTCAGAAAAACTTAACATTCAAGAATAAAATGTTTTGTGGGTTGTAAGTATTTTAATACTGTTTATAAATCTTGATTATATAGGGCAATTCACGAGAGCTGTATTTGTTGATGTATTGATATCTTTTTGCGACACAGTGAGGTTATATAATTTGTGCATAGTAAAAAACGACAAAAACGTGTTGTTTATTGAAGAATTAATTAATGCGATAAAGAGTCGTAAAAATTGGTTAAGCCCTATGATACATATTTTAAAAGTAATACGAAGGGTTACAGAAACAACTTTTATTTTACAAGACTATTAGGTTTTGCCCACAAGCAGTCATTCAGGCATTCAAAGAATGATTAATAGTATATGACAAAAATATTATTCTTGATAATGACGTAAGAAAATTTGCAGGTAAGTGCAAACAATGTCAGCTGATGAAGTATTCTAGGCATGAAAAAGAACCCATGGTTATAACTAGTACCGCTTCGGCAGCTGGTGATAAAAAAATTCTTTATAATGTAGGTCCCGTAGATAGAGATACCGCTGGAATCATTTATATGTGAGCTCAGCTAATATCTAAAAGCATATCCGCTTAAGGTGAAATACAATATTTGAGTCGCCAAAACATTTGTAAGTTATAATATCCTACGATATGGACTACCTAAAATAGTTGCTACGGACAGGGGTGCAGAATTTATGTCGTCAACGTTTTGAGAGGTATGTGACCTTTTAAATGTAGACAAACTTTCACACACATCACACGATATAGTTTTTATTTTGGAGTCGCACTTGGTCAGCCGAGGCGTGCACACGCATGCCGGTCCGCTCGCTCGCCGAGATAGATCGCCCCTGCGCCCCGCCCGCCTCTTCCCGCGGTCGTCTTCTATTGTGAAGCCGACTACCTGGAACGCGCCGTTTCTCGGAAAGGGTCACGAAGATACGCATCGCGCCGCGACTACAAGTGAAGACTTGTTATAATATTCGGTACTCCGTATATTATAGAAGACAACCGTACTTTTCAGTACGAATTCTGTCTAACTGTGCATACGTTCGCTCACCTTAGGGTGAGGAATCGTGGTCAAACCAAACAATCCACTCCCTTTGGATGTGGTCGCCACTGGAAACCTAACGGTGCCAACTAAAGGTGGTGCACAGGGTTCAGCAGGTTCCCTGGGGACCCCCTTCTGGGATCGCCGCATACCGGAACTTGGCGCGTAATCACGCCGAGTTTCCTTTTGTCTCACCCGAAATCCGATCCTGCTACACATCCATCCCCTGGGTGCTGTTTGGGCGTCTGACACACGTCCTCGGCCCTAGGGCTTGATAGGGCTTCCCCCTAGGCCTAGTAGGTTCCAATCTCCTTTGGGTCATTGCACCTCGACTCAAAGGTCCCTTGCGAGACTCGCGTAGTCTCTTAGATTTTTTGGCGCGCCCCCCTGCCCCTCCGGCAGGGCGGTAGTACACCCCCCCGCCCTCTCGCCGTCCCGGGATGGCCGACCCTTTGTTTGTGGAGCGTCAGCTCCTTAGCTTTGTAAAGTCGCTACTCGCGAAGTCTCCCGAACTCGCTCGGGAATTCGCGAGTTTTAGAAATAGCTCGCAGGCCCCGTCCGTCGCGCTCCCGCAGCCGTCCGCCGCGCTCCCGCAACCATCCATCGCGCTCTCTCAACGCGTCCGCAAGCCGGTCGCGAATATAAACGCTCCGGAGCGTCCGCGTCCGCGCTCTCCGCCCGCGTCGTTCGCAGATAGGGAGTCCGTTAACTCGGATTATAGGTCGCGTTCGAGATCCCCATATCGTCTGCCTTCAGCGGACATTATTAATGTTCCGACGGGGAACAGTTTCTCCCCGCTCTCGCCCATAAACCAGGCAGACAGGCGTCCGAGCCTCATGCCTAGGTTCGCCGAGCCCTCCGTCCAGTCGTCCGGGTCAGACTCTGACGATATGGACGTCGAGTTTCCCCCGCTGGGGGGTGATGAGTTCATCACCCCAAGGCGAAAAAACAAGCGGAAGGCGGCGGCTTCTCCGCCGCTTTCGCCGCCAGCCTCCACCCCCAAGATCCTCGCGGTAGAGGACACACCCCGGCAGCCTACGCCGCTGCCCGTCGTCGCGCCGACAACACCGGCGCCGCCCAAACCCGCGACCGAACACTCTCAGGCTCAGCCTAAGAAGGTTCGCCCGCCTCCTCCCGTCACGATCCAGGACAAAGCGTCCTGAACTAAGATCTCGGCGGCTCTCGCGAGCCGCCACATCCACTTCACCACCGCGACAAGCGTTCGCGATGGTATTCTCGTCAAGGTCCAGACCGTGGACACCTTCCGCGCCCTTTTTTTTTTTTTTTTTTTTTTTTTTTTTTTTTTTTTTTTTTTTTTTTTTTTTTTTTTGACGGGGGGAAATGCATTTACACACTACCCTTATCTATGGTATTTGAAGGATCAAAGTCCTCCAAATACCATAGATAAGGGGGCACGGAGTGACGAGCTCCGTGCCAGTGTGGGACTCGCCCGGGCGAGAGTCGCCCGGGAATACCCACTAAAACCCCCCGGGGCCGTCCGCTGCATTTGGGGTGGGGGCGACACGGGGTGGCTTTCGCAGGCACCGCGTCGCCCCCTGCAGCGAACCCACCGGGCCTCGTCGTGCAATGGCCCAATGGGGATGGGGGAGGATGTTCCTCGACCCCACCTCTTCACCCGCCCCCCCGTAGGGAGGCCTGACCCAACGGTCAAACATACCGGGAAACAGGATATATTTCCTGTTCCCCATAAATGGAAACGGGAAGAAAGGGACAGAGCGGAGACGGGCCAAGAAGAAAGAAGAAGGAACCCGCCTCCGCTGTAGAAGAAAGAGAGCTAGGTCCCTCTCCATTACTCGTCTTGTAAAGACAAGACGTAATAATAAGGAGAGGGATACCTAGGAAGAAGAAGATGCCCTCACAACATTGACTCCACTCCCAGGGCGCCCACCTTGAGACGAGGGGAAGCAAAACGCTCCTCCCATCCGGTGACCGGCCTCTTTACCCTCGTCCGCACATCTCGCACATCTTGGATTTTCCACCACACATTCTCCCGCCTTATGACCATGTGCACCACATCGGAAACATTGCTCCGCCCTGTCAACCTCCGCCGTGCACATGGCCCGAGTGTGCCCCAGGCCCATGCACTTATAACACCTCATCGGTCTGACCCCAAGTGCATGCACCTGGGTCACACTCCACCCCATCTTGATCCCCCCCTTGTCCTGCATCCTCCTGGCCGCCTCCAACGGAAGCGACACAAATAGGGTCCTAATCCCTCTTCCCACCACCTGAATTGACCCCGCCCTCACTTCATCCACTCCACAGCTCCCCTCCTGCGCAATCCTGGCTATGGCCTCATCCCTCGAAACCGAGTCCTCCAGACCGACAAGACGAACATCAGCCCGCTTTGTCGGTCTGGAGACCACCGCCACCTCCGCCATAACCTTGCGCAGCCTCTCCGCTAGCACATCCGCCCTCTCCTTTCCCTCCGGTCCCGCCAACTCCAACATGCGTGATCCCCCCGCCGTCGGCCGACACACCACACTTTCTATCCCCATAGCCTCCAACCCCACTTTGCTTCTCGCATCCGCCAGCACTTGCCCATAGGTGAGCCCCCTCCCCACCGCATCAGGCCGCAGCGTGATAACCACCGCCGCCGTCCGCGGCGGTGACGGGAGCCTCACCCTTGTCCTCCCAGCCCTTCCCTCCTTCGACACAACCCCCTGAGGCTCAGAAGAGACCACCACTTCCTCCCTCCTCACCACCTTCCTCCTTTTCCCCCTCTCCTCAACCAACGTCCACTGCTCCTCCTCACCCTCACCACCAACTTTCTCCCTCTCCTCTCCATCACCTCTGTCACCAGGGAGCGGATCCCACTCCATCCCTAAAGGGGTAGAGTTCACCGCACCACTCTTCCCCACCATTTTCCTAACCGCCTTCTTTTTCCCCCCCTTCATCCGAGACCCCTCTTCCACCCCAGTGCCCTCTTTCACACCATCTGTCCCCACATACCCAGTTACCCCCGCCACCTGATTTTCTAATGCCTCCAACCTCCGATCAACCCCCTGAAACATCCCCTCCAAGCCTCCCTTGACCGAAGTCGTGACCTCCGTAGCCAAGTCCCTCATCATCCTCGCCATATCCCACGTCTTCAACGTAACAATCTCTTTTTCCAACTCCTCAATCTTCTTTTCCCCCTTCTCTATATCCCAGTACACCTCCCTAGTGTGCTCCGACATATCCACCGCAAATGCCGAAACCCTCCACAAAAATATCGCCGCTCGCCTCAACACCTTAATCGCACCAACATTCATCTTCCCCTCTAGTTCCGCCAAACATCCGACAAACATGTCAGCATGTTCGAGAATCTCCACCGGCTCCATATCCCCAATCGCCGAATCCACTTTCCTCATCTTCTTAACCCTCTCCATCTTATTAACCACCTCCTCCACCGTCAACCCCTGCTTCTCAAAGAACCCCGCATACTTCTTCCACGGAAAATCCCTCTCCCTGAGGTTTTCATAATCCACTGCATCATGCAACACCCTACTCTCCTTCATTACCCGCGTCCTCATCCCAAACTCTTTCTCAGTGTCACACTCCTCAGTGTCACACTCCATGTTATCCCCCAACAACTACCCCTAACCTTGCTTTAACTACCTCGACTTACCTTCCGCGCCCTGACCAAGTTCCTCCGCGAAGCAAAGTACGCGTTTTACACGTACGCTCTCGAGGAAGAGAAATCCCTGCGCGTCGTCATGCGAAGAGTTCCGAAGGAACTCTCGTGCGACGAGATAACCGCCTCTCTTAGGGAACAAAACCTGCCCGTCATTGAGGTACATCGTATGTACTCCCAAAACGACAGGCAGAAACCATTCAACATGGTTCTCGTCTCCCTCTCCGCCACAGAAGAGGGTAAGAAGGTCTTCGGCCTTGAGACCCTCTGTGGCCTGTCCCGGATCTCTGTAGAGATCCCCCACAAGAAGTCTTACCCCACGCAGTGTCACCGCTGCCAGGGGTACGGGCTCAGTTCTCGGAGCTGCTTTATGGCTCCGAGATGTGTCAAGTGCCTCGGGGATCACCTGACCCCCGACTGTCCCCGTCCAAAGGACACCGCCGACCCCCCCAGCTGCGTGCTATGCAGACAAGAGGGTCACCCCGCCAACTATCGCGGGTGCCCGTGCGCACCCAAGATAAAGCGCAACCACCCCAGACAGGGCGGTAGGTATGTTCCTCAGAGGAACACCGCCCCCCTCCTCCTCCAGCCTCAAGTCCCACCAATGACACTGAGGACGTTCTCGTGCCTTCCAGGCAAGTCGGCAACGCCTTCCGCGGTGCCAACAGGTCAACCTGCCTCCCGATCCGCTGCTCCTCTGGCTCCGTGGGCCCCCAGGCCCCAAGCTAAGACGCAGCCGCGCCTGGCTACCTCTCAGGCCCCTCAGGCCCACTCCACCGGCCTAGACCGGGTTCTCTTCCTCCTGTGCGTCCACGACGTGCAGGATGTCGTCGCGTTCAACGCTCTGTTGAACAGCGGCGCCGGAAACGCCGAGTTAGACGCTATAACCCGGTTTCCCGCCATAGCCATGACTCTCCAAGGGCTGGCACGCGCTTCCCAACACCCGTAAGCGATGGATAAGACCAAGCCGTACGGACTCTCTCTTTCCTTTTTTAACGCTCGGAAACTAGCTCCGCAGCGTGATTTAGTAGCTAACTTTCTCCGCGATCGTCAAATAGACGTATTTCTCGTCCAGGAGACCCTTTTGAAACCAGCTGATCGCAATCCCGGGATTGCGAATTACAAAATAGTCAGGAACGATAGGACCCCTCAAAGGGGCGGTGGTACCCTTATTTATTATAAACGGTCACTTTATTGCTCGCCGTTGCAAGCTCCGGAGCTTACCAATATGGAAGTTTCGGTATGCAGAATAGGTATGACTGGCCTACCGTCAGTCGTACTCGTGTCTGCATACCTGTCCCCCAACAAACAACCCCTAAAGTCAGACCTAAGGAAACTTTTCGCCTTAGGTGACTCAGTTATTATCGCCGGTGATCTCAATTGCGGGCACACATTCTGGAACAGCTCATGTGACACCCCCCATGGGGTGAAACTCATGCGCTTAGTACAGAAGCTCGACTTTGAGGTCATCGCGCCCTCAGAGCCCACCCACTTTCAACCGAACTGCCCGCCCGTCAGTTCTAGACGTCGCCTTGTTAAAAGGAGTCTCGCTTCCTGTGCGTCTCATACAAGTCGTACACGAACTGGACTCCGACCACCGCCCAGTAGTATTATTGTTAGGTCACACGGATGACTCTAATTCTAGCCCGCCAGTTGTAAAAGTCGCTGACTATTACAAACTCGGCCGTTACCTAAAGGACCATCAGTCCACCCCCTCTCTCGCTAGGATCCCAGATGTTCTGGATACGTCTGCGGACGCGGACCTCGCGATCGATGCTCTGGTCGAGCACCTCAAGATCGGCATCGAGGAGACCTCGAAAGAGGTGCAAGCGGCGAACGATCGCCGCTTCGTACTCCCCGATGACGTGAGAGCTCTGCTCACTCAGAAAAACGCCGCGACCCGCGCCCACGACACGTATCCGACTGAGGAAAATCGTGCGCGCTTACGTTCTTTGCGTAGAGCGGTGAAAGACCGCATAGATCAGATCCGAAATGATAGGTGGGACAGACTCCTAGGAGAGCTGAAACCTTCCCACCTCGCGTACTGGAAGCTCGCACGATCCATGAAGATGGACCGTACCATCGCTAGCATGCCCCCCCTGGACAGAAATACGCAGGGTCTTCAACCCGCATTTGACGATATCGAAAAAGCCGAGTGCTTAGCCGATAGCCTCGAGTAACAATGCGCCCCTGTAACCGACAACATTGATGTCGCACACATCTCTGTTGTAGAATCCTCAGTGAAGGATCTAGTCGCTCTTACTCCGGTTGTCCCCCTCTCACCTGTCACCTGTGATGAGGTCGCGATCGCCATCAAGGGCCTTAAGCCCAGAAAGTCCCCCGGTCCTGACGGAATCAGGAACGAAGTTATCAAACTTCTTCCTCCGTTTCTAATCGCGTTGCTGGTCTGCATTTTCAATGCGGCCATCAAGAACCTCCACTTTCCAGCCGCCTGGAAAGCAGCAATAGTAATAGGGATACACAAACCTGGCAAAGACGCCAGGCTACCAGATTAGTTACCGTCCCATCAGCCTTCTCAACACGTTGGGAAAACTCTACGAGCGGATCCTTATGAACCGTCTCATAGAGGTGATAGAGGACAAAAATCTCTTGCCGCCCCAGCAGTTTGGTTTCCGAGCCAGACACTCCTGTGCGCACCAAGTACACCGCCTCACGGAGTACGTACTCTCAAATTTCAATCACCCCAAGTATAATAAACCCTGGCACACGCTCGCAGTCTTCTTCGACGTGGCCAAAGCATTCGACAAGGTCTGGCACACAGGCCTCGTCTACAAACTCACTAGATTAGGTATCCCGGACACTCTAGTTAGAATCTTACAAGAATACCTCACCGATCGTAGTTTCCGCTATAGAGTAGAGAACGCTCTCTCTATGGCGCACCCTATACGCGCAGGAGTCCCCCAAGGTTCCATTCTGGCACCTGTCCTCTTCAATCTCTACTTAGCAGACCTCCCTGATCTCGGAAGAGTTCAACTAGGTCTATACGCGGACGACACCGTCATCTATTACGCCCACCGTATGACATATCTCATACGGGAACACGTCCAAAGAGCGGTCGACGACCTCAGCTCTTGGTACTCCAAGTGGCGTATCGCGATCAACCCGAGCAAGAGCACCGCGATACTATTTACCAGAGACCGTAAGGTTAGGAAAAATCCCCCCAGGCCCGTCCAGTACTCAGGCACTGTCATCCCCTACAGCACCGAAGTCAGGTACTTAGGAGTCCAATTAGACGACCAACTCTATTTCAAAGCCCACATAGAGAAAATCAGGCGCCAGACCTCCTTGGTGCTAGGCCGTCTCTACCCGCTCTACAACACCAAGAGCAAAATGGCTCTCCGCCATAAAGTTACCCTGTACAAGATGGTGATCAGACCCATCATCACGTACTGCGCACCTGTCTTCGGTCACATCTCTAACGAACAGATGCTAACCTTACAAAAGATTCAGAATCGTTTTATAAGGATAGCAGCAGATGTCTATCGGTTTCAGAGAAATGTGGACTTACACAGAGATCTGAACCTGCCCTCTATTAAGTCCGTCTTTAAAACCCAGTGTCGTGCCTTCTTCGAACGCGCAGAGACACACCCGAACCCACTCATAGTACGAGCCGTCTCGTACACACCAGTCCGTTCCGCCGTCCGAAAGCGGCAACGTCCGTCGCAAACGTCAGTCAGTTCCGCCGTCCGAAAGCGGCAACGTCCGTCGCACACGTCAGTCAGTCCCGCCGCCCGAAAGCGGCAACGTCCGTCGCACACGTCAGTCAGTTCCGCCGACCGAAACCTGCGACGTCCGCGTAATATACTAACCGACCGCGATGATAGCATCACGCGCGCGAATAGGCGGTTTCCTCATGTTCCTCGCACATTTGCGTGTCAGCGCCCACGCCCGCGTAACCGCCGTTCCCGCCGCCGGGGACAGGTGGCTAACTTTGCTCCCGCACACACTCCGGGTCCCCCTCAGGCGGCGACCCAAGACGTGTCTCGTTCCCCAACTGGGGAGGCTCTTGACGTCGCCGCCAGCGCGATACAGTAATACTGTCCACGCATTGAGCAATTACACGCACAACACTCCATACACACTCATGCATAACATGCAGGTACATAGGTCCTGTAAGGAACCTTTTTTTTTCTTTTTTTTTTTATGTAAATAAAGAATAAAATAAAAAATGTAGGGTTTAGCTAGGATAAAAATTCCGCGGGAGTTTTCATACTCAGGTAGCGGCCAAGCCGAGGTTCGAACCCTTGAGCTAGCTACCTTTTGCGGCTGAGTGCCTTCAGCACTCGCCCACAAAGTTCGGTGAAGCTGTAAAGGCCCTTCCGGTCAACAGCATTAGCTAGGTAGGAAAAAAAAAAAAAAAAAAAAAACACACATCACACTTTAATAAACAAAATTGAAGTGTCTGTTTGTAATGTCGAAAAAAAAAATTTTTTTTTACTAAATAGAAATGAATGTAAATACGATACCTATACCAAAAATATCCTTTTTTATTTTTTTGTCATTCTGTCTGTTTGTAATGAATAATCTCCGGAACGGCTGGACTGATTTTGAAGGGACTTTTTTGGTAGATAACTGAAGTTACTCCGGGTAAATTAAGGCACTTTGAGTTTTTTTTAATAATTAGGGTTTTGCGTAAAAAACTCATAAAAATTTGAATAAAATCCTATTCAATGCGGTTTGACGGGAAATATTTTTGCTTTATCCTAGTACAATTTTTTCTATTCTATTTTAATATAATTAGGGTTCCGTATAAAAAAATTCAAACGCAGTGAAGAACATATGAAACGCGGGCAGACCGCTAGTCGTATAATAAAAACAAACTAAAAAATATCAAAGCAGATAATCCATTAGCGCGTACGAACTTGGTTTGTTTTGGTTATTTACTAATAATGTTTATTATTTATCTTTACTGACAATAGCGGACGGCTGTCAACAGTTGACGCAATATAACCCCTCCCTCCCACGCGTTGCGTTTTTAAAGCGCTCTCGCGCATTCGTATCGTTATAGATGGTTTAATTAAGGTCCTTGCTAGATACCTTCAGCTTCGGCTAAATCTTCGGTGCATTTTGGCCGAAACCGAATATTTGGCCGAAGGTGGCCGAAGCCGGAGCCGGAGCCGAAGGTTCGATCGGACACTGGTAATTAGTAATGTATTTATTATAGTAGATTATAACATCAGTAATACTTATTAGTAATTATTAGTAGGTACTTGATATTACCGGCCGGGTCGAGCGGGAGCTGTACTATTTGCATTTCCCGTTCCCCGGCCATAAGGTGTGAGAAGGTACCAAGGAGTTTTAGTGGGTATTCCCGGCCGCCCATCTTGGCCGGGCGAGTCCCACATACCTCCTCTCCGTTATAGTACGTTGAGAGGGGGATGCCTAAAAGCATATATCCATGTAAAAAAAAAAAATAATTGGTCATGCGTGATAAATCATTCATTATTTTATTCAATACTAGGTGCTCTCCGCGGTTTTACCCACGTAGTTCCCGTTCACGTGAGATTTTTGGAATAAACACTATCCTGTGCCACTCCCTGGATTACAAACTACCTCCATACCAAATTTCATCTAAATCGATCCAGTAGTTTCTAAGTTTAATCGTTACATACAAAAATATAAATCTTTCTTCTTTATAATACTAGTATAGATAAACGATTTGTACTAAACACGTACTAATGTATAAACGGTCATCCTTTCAACCGAAATACATTCACTGCTTGATATAGGTCTCCTTCAAAGATCTTCATAACGACTGTTCTTGCGCTACCCGCATCCAGCGGACTCCCGTGACCTTCACTAGGTCGTCGGTACACCTTGTGGGTGTCCTACCTACGCTGCGCCTTCCGGACGCGACAGCCAGTTGAGAACCAGTTGGCCTCATCAGGCAATGAGTTCTACGAGCAATGTGCCCAGCCCACTGCCACTTAAGTTTATCAATTCTTCGGGTAATGTCGACTATTTTGGTTCATCTGCGGATCTCCTCCTTTTTGATCCGTACACGCAGTGAAACTCCGAGCATTGTATATATGGTACTTATACCAAAACCACAATATTTACATTTTTTGTCTATCTGGCCGTCCGTCTGTTTGTTCCATCTAATATCCGCAATGGCTGGACCGATATTGACGGGACTTTTTTTTCTTAAAGGTCGTAACTTAAAACGTGTGAGAAATATCTTAACTTTCTCTTAGCACCAAAATTATTTTGGCCCTGTACAATAAATGGAGATCATTCTTTCCCAATGATTTTTTAAAAACGATATTACGCAGTGATGAATTGAGCGGAATAGAAAAAAATGATATGCGGGCGGAGCCGCGGGCACACACTCTGAAATATAGTTTTTGGTCGAGTAACCTTTCATTTTTAAATATAACTAAATAATCGTCATTATGATTAGAAAAATACTTAATGTGCAAGAATAATTATTTTCTCTCTCTTTCTAGAATTTGCCACGACTTAATTTCTCATTAATTTACGAGACAGTTGTCCAGGATAGTACGTGTGTATTGTGTAAGGAAATAATTCACCTCCAACAACCACTGAACTATAGTTTAAACTAGTATAATATTACAAAAGCGAAGAATGCAGTGAATCAGCCTGGTAGTAATGTTTTTTTTCACATTTATAACACACAATTTATTACATAGCAATTACTTTCAGAAATATCTGCGTATAGTTTAGCTTACATTAGTTTATTTTCTGCTGTTGTCTATTTTATCTTCACGCGAGTGTTCAAATATATAATGTGTATATATTTATATATATTATTTTTCTTTACGATGTTTGTTAGTAAAATTATAAACGTCGCCGTTGTTCTAGTTGACATAAATCTATGATACTTGCAGTTGGATTGTGACTACACAAACACATAATGATTAAGTTTCATTTTGGATTTCAGTTTAATATAGTGACTTACGTTTGGCGAAAAGTTTTACTTTTTCGTGTTTGTTTCTTTAAAAGTAATATAGGTTTACTTGTAACTTATACAATGGCCTTCTGGGTACATTCCCGTCTGGCGGTGAGCTGGACGGCATTCATTATTTATACCTAGTTCTTTTTTATTATTATAAAGTATAGTATAAATGAATGTATTTTTTAATTTGAATAAATAATGAAACACTTATACAATTCAGTATATAATTAGTATAAAGTTATTCAAATGTATTTAGTTTATAAGGTAGGATGATGAAAAAATCACGTATTTATGTTGAATTTGTGTCGTCATTCAGTCTGCGAGCAAACTCACACAGGTACCTGATAGGAGCCTCAGTATTGGAATTTAGATTTGTTTACGTTTCTAAATCTTTGCTTTGTATTCCCACTCTGTTTAAATGAGCAATTTTTTAAAAACAATCGACAGTCGCACTTCGATATGCTCAATTGTAATATATTAGTTTTGTTTTTAAAATTTTTCAATTTTCCAAATCTTATTTCTTTTGATCTATTTTACTTTAGTTAATAAAAAGTAATTTATGGTAAACAATAGTGCTTATATTAGTAACGTAGGCTATCAATGTATACTTCGTAAATAACAAGGTGTTTAAAGAGAGCGGGCGTGTAATTTATTTAAATAATTCATGAACTTTAATGTTTATCCTATGATTATTCATTGTTATAATTTGTTATTATGCGTATAAAACATTGTAATACAATTATCGAGAAGAATTCGTTAGCTGCTGTAGTAACCATAGAAGAGATCGTGCTTTGTTCGAGTAGAAACCATAAGAAGGCATGTCGCATTTAGAGATAAAAAATATACCTATTAACGGCCGGTTTCTGAAGCGGCAATATGCGATCTCAATCGCTTTTTACCTACTGAAATCCGAAATTTCATATCCATTTTATCTCAAGTCAGATCAGTGTCAGTACTCAGTTTAATAAAAACCGATTTATCTTTGGTTTGATCTCAATCTAAAAGTTACGATTCGATATTCTAAACCGGCCGTTAGTGCCTTTAGCCTCAGTAGCCGTACACCGATTGATAATGACTATCAATAGATTTTCATTATCGGTGGTCGAATTACGTTTCATGTTACACATGTGTTGTTACACATCTCTTGTCGAAGCTAACTTGTTTCTTTTACGTGAGATAACCCTACCCCCGTTACCCTACCCGTTATTTCAGATTCTTACTGAATAAACCCCACGGTGTCCCTTCGTTCATTAATATGGCCGGGGTGTACAAATTGTTTTCGCGTTACCCTTAATCCCCGGCGGCTCTCTTTTGCGGTTTGAGAGATTGAGAGATCTCTCTGACGAACCAATGAGAGGGTGTTTTGAATATTAACGCACCTTAGCTGGCTTGATGCTGAAAGTGTGCCATCCTTGCCATAATGTCAGAAACGCGAGAATTCAAACTTTCGCAATATGAATCTAATATCCTAATTATACGGTATTTTTTTCAAGATATCTAGAGACTATTTCTTAAATTGTTAATTAATTATTTATTAATTATCTAGAAAGATAATTCACCAAAGCTCATCCTTTTGTATTCTCCTTATGTCTTGGAAAGGTTGTGAACGGTTTTTCTTATACGATCGACGATACTACGTTTACCAATTGCCCGTAGGATTTATATCACAACACAATATTGTAAATAGTTTTTTCTTATTACATTAAAATTCTTGCTAAATATGCAAATATTTTATCATACGAGTTATATAATATAGCGTAGTTTACAAGTATATTTATCAATATAAAACTCCAATTTATGTGCGAAACAAACACATAAGTACTTATAATAAATTAGGAAGTTTATGCTCTGAGAACATCAATAGACTAAGACACTAACACACTTAGTTTGATTTATCGGTTTAAAATGAATGTTTTGATAGTCAAAAAACAATTGAAATTGCATCATCTAGTTTTATAACGTTGACCGTAGCGAAAATATAATTCTTCACAATTGGCGAAACTGTAGGGAAGGATACTCTAATGTAAGGTACGTGAAAGAGGTTTCTACATTAACAATTGACCATAAACATCTTGAAACTTGTAATCGACTGTACAGATAGCGACTTTAATTGTGATTGGCCGCAAACAATGGAGAACGGTCGTACGGATTGTGTGATTGGTAGATCTGTGTAACGAACTTTCTGCGTACCTATTATGCCATATTATGTTAAAGATGTTTGCCGGTATTCGTACTATAATTAATTTTGGAGTGTTACATTATATCATATATTTGTGTTTATGTTGATTGGAATTCGGTATGTTTATTATTATGTAATAAACGTTAAAAACTACGGCTATTATATTTTATCAAAATACAATACAGTAACACTTACATGCACTAACTAGCATTTCACGTATTATATTGCGCTTCATACACTTGCCCTTTACTCGAAGGTATTTGGGTTCCGTGATGAACTTTGAGGACCCTAGTTTCCCTTAGTCACAGTAGTGTTAAGTAACATTCGTCTTGAGTAGCAGCGCAAGCCGAGATCCTTACTACTTGATGCCTTTGTGATAGCTACCACTCTCCAAGCTATGTGCCCTAAGTGTTCGCCTTAAACGTTCGGTGAAGCTGTCAAGAAAGCCCCTCTGTTCAAAGGCAGCGTTTAAGATGTAAAAAAACAGAGTCTTAAATGCATTTCTTCTGATCATTTTTTAATAAGTAGGTGTATATTTTCATACGTTTAATCATACCTGAAAAAAATTATGCAAACAATAGTGAAATTTTTTATGTCAATAAAATATTACCATCAGCAGATTTTTTTTTACACTATTTTATTTAAATTATTTAATATTTTTTTTTTTTTTTTCGAACCTAGCTAACGCTGTTGACCGGAAGGGCCTTTACAGCTTCACCGAACTTTGGGGGCGAGTGCTGAAGGCACTCAGCCGCAATAAGGTGACTAGCTCAAGGGTTACCAAAGTGGTACGAACCTCGGCTTGGCCGTCACCTGAGTGTAAAACTCTCTCGCGAGTTTGAACCTGGCTATTCCCTACATTTTTTATTAATAATAATAAAAAAAAAAAAAAAGGTTCCTTACAGGACCTATGTACCTGCATGTTATGTGCAAGAGTGTGTTTGCAGTGTTGTGCGTGTAATGCTCAATGCATGGGCAGTGTCACTGTATCGCGCTGGCGGCGACGTCAAGAGCCTCCCCAGTTGGGGAACGAAGCACGTCCTGGGCCGCCGCCTGAGGGGGACCCGGAGAGTGTGCGGGAGCAAAATTAGCCGCCTGTCCCCGGCGGCGGGAACGGCGGTTACGCGGGCGTGGGCGCTGGCACGCATACTGAATCGGTTGGAAAATTATTTAATACTAGCTGTGGCCGCGGCTTCATCCGGTCGGAGTTCTGAAGCTCTTAGTATTTTTTCTTAAATATCTTCAATATACAAGTTTCGTCTCGTTAGCCTGTTATTATCTATAAGTATAGATGAGAGATTTTTGGAATAACGTGAAAATAAAATGTTGCTTTAAATTTGTTATAAATTCTATTCCTTTCACTATTTATTGATAATGTTATTAATTATGCATACACTTCATTATTATGCATATATATATATATATATATATATATATATATATATATATATATATATATATGTGTGTGTGTGTGTGTGTGTGTGTTCTGAGTATAAACTACTACCATACCAAATTTCATCGAAATCGGTTCAGCAGTTTTTGCGTGATTGCGAACAAATTAAGAAACAGACAGACAGACTCACTATTTTTAAACAATCGTAATGTGTTCTGTATTGCCCCGCATTGTGCCCCGCATTGTATTTTTTCTTAAATATCTCCAGTGCCCAGATTTCGTCTCGTTAGCCTTTTATTATAAGTACAGATTTTTATATACATATCATTATGATCCTAGATCACAGATAGTAGCTTTTTTGATTATTTATAAATGAAAAATCTCGGCTAAATCAATTTGTATGAAAAAGAAACAAAATACAACATAGCATTAAAGCGATGATGGCGCAGCGGGTAGTGCGGCCGAATTATGCGTCGATCGACGCGGGTTCTATCCCCACCTATCCGAATCAAATCTCGGCCTAAGCTTTCGGTGGTGAAGGAAAACATCGTGAGGAAACCAAAGCATTGTGGTAGGGCATTTTCTAAAGATGCACGACTGGTTGGCTACCACCCTCAAGTCTGAAAACCTATCGCCAAATACGTAGGAGTGTTTCGGCATCATCACTTGAGAACCAGTACCTCTAGGCTTAGTGTGTTTGCCATCCTGGACCACATCGTCACTTAACATCAGGTGAGATTGTGGTCAAAGCACTGAGCCTATTCCGTGTAAAAAAAGGTAAAAACTAACCCAAAACTGTTGATCCTGAAAATATACAAAATCTTAAATGACAAAAATTTTCTTGCATGCTTGCCAAAAATTCTTAAATATATTTGTACCAATACAGAAAATATTTACTAACATTGATGCCTGAATTTGTTTGCCTCTGTATGTTTTTTTTTTCCTTTTTTGTAAGTGGTTTGACAATAAAAAATATATGTTACTTCTCCTACGACATCGTCCGCTTTAAAAGCAATAAAAGACACTACAATGCTTTTACGATTAACGAAACGTGAATTCATTATTTACCTATAGAATTTTTTGAAACGACCGCTAGTTATAAATAACTCATCGGGCTGGCAAAGTGGCACCCACCGCCAAGGTCCCAGGTGACCGCCATTCGTCTAAAAATATGTTTTACGCGTTCAATGAGAGATTTATTGTCTTCATTACCGAGTTAATGCTTGTTGCGACTAAATTAATTATTATCTTTAAAGTTATTTACGTTATTTACTGTTATTCTTGTTTTTGATATGCTGAATTGTTGACAGAGGTTTTATATTGTTTGGCTTATGTTTTATAAATAGATTTACCCGTTTTATTCATTTTGTTATGTGTTTGCGTTTTAACATGCATACACGATATTGTCGAGTTTATATCCGCATTCTGGTCAGTTATGTAGCGGATTTATTATTATACTAGCTTTGCCCGCGACTTCACTCGCGTGGAATTTAGATAGTTATATTCTCCCATCCCGTCCCGTCCCGTGTACCATTACAAATTTATCCAAAAGCAGGTCAGTAGTTTTTTTTACGTGATTTCGAACAAACAGACAAAATGTATCCTGTAGTAGATTTTGAATCGCTACATAGTTTTATTCTCAAACATCGTCAATGTACATAAAAAATCTTCAATCTGTAGATTTTGTCCCGTTTTTTGGTTGTTGTATAGGTTATCTATGTTCTTGTAATGTTCCAAAACAGTATAAATTATTAAAAATAAGTATAGTTCCACCTATGAATTATCATCAGAGATACATATATAATTTGCTTACGTTATCACCAATCATAGCATTTTAGCCCCTTTATCATCAGAAATAAACAAAACATGAACCGTCCACTTATAGTTAGAACGAAATAATATTGTGTTCCGCGCCCATATTTATTTATACCTATTGATATCATAATTGAAAGTCAGTTCACTACTACCATAAAATGACCCCTTAATACAACGCCTATAATTCCTAGATATTATATCAAAAATATTGTTTCTCATTTACTATGTCTTAAATATTTATTATTTGTACACTATAAATATATTTTATATTAGGTTATTTTGTTTAATTTCAATTAATTTGTTATTTTTTTGTTCTTAAATGAGACTAAAACGCATTTACCTACCAACTCTTCTTTCATACTAAAGTCGCCGCGTGTCATTCAAATTACTATAACTTTTGATTAAGTGGACCGATTTTAATGAAATAAAGTTTTGTTGTTACTCCGAAATATACTTTATAATTTTATTAAATGCGCTCGGTAGTTTGTAATTGATACCTGCCCAAATAAAGAGACAGACAGATAGATATTTTTTAAAATGATAGAAATGTTTTCTATTACTTATTTATAGTTAGTTATTTTTACAATAATTCTTTTCACAAAAATCCGAAATGTATCATTTTAGTGGTATTTTACGTAATATAATTTGATTACATATTGATTACATAATGTAAGTATAGAATTGCTAAATTTAAGTGGCAGTGGCCTGGACACATTGCTCACAAAACCGATGCTCGATGGGACCAACGGGTTTTCGAAAGACTACCACGCACCGGAAGACGTAGCGTGGGGATTCTGCTGAATGCGGATGACGCAAGACCTGTCGTTGTGGAGATCTTTGGGAGAGACTTATGTCCAGCAGTGGACGTCTTTCGGTTGAATGGATGGATGGTGTATGAAAGTAAAGCTTAATATAAATAATGATATGGAAAGTAAATTGTGAGTCTGAGGTGTCATAAAAACTACCTGCAAAGTTTATATATAACTAGAAAGATACTCGGTTCACTTGACAATACCAGAACTGTGTAATTCACACGTTACCTTTAACTAACAATAAAAAGAACTCGTTTGTAAACGTAACTAAGCCATAAAAAAGTATATTTTTCAAATGCAGTTATTGAAACATCTGGTGGAACATTTGACCACGATGTTATCCTTCACTTGTGATCCGCATATATCAGTTAAATTAAAGGGGGAATATATGCAATCATGCTCCGGCCTGTCGTCTTACATGGATCAGAATTTTGGACCATAAAGGTGATGGATGAAAGGAGACTGCTTGCAGCCGAGATGAGAATGTTGAGATAGATGTATGGGGTAACAATAATGGACAGGATTAGGAATTAATACATTAGAGGAAGTTTGAAAGTGCCATCAGTGAAAGTATGGAACAGGCGTCTCTCTTGGTATGGGCATGTAATGCCCACGGAAGAAGAGGATGTTGTAAGAAAGGATTGGATATTAATGTGGATGGTTAGAAGGGTAAAGGAAGACCAAAGAAAAGATGAATGGACTGTGTGAAAGATATATGCTTAGAACGAGAGTGAATGTAGGTATGAAATTAAATAGAGATGAATGAAAAACATGTTGCGCTGATACGCAACTAAAAATGGGATAAGGGCTGGGAGATGATGATGAATGTTATTCTTTACGGAAAACTATCAAATCATAGTGTTCCAACCACACAGACTCAAGGTTCTTTGGTTCTAAATAACAATAATATCTTCAGAAAAGTGTCATCATATAACTTTTAAAATTAATGACTACGAATTTAAAGCGATGATGGCGCAGCACTAAAATCAGCCTGAGCTTTCAGTGAAGGAAAACATCGTGAGGTAACTATAGCATGGTGGTAGGGTATTTTCTGATGATGCCCGCCTGGATAGCTACTACCCTTAAGTTTGAAAACCTGTCGCCAAATACCAATAGGTGTGTTCCGGCATCATCACTTGAGAATCAGTACCCCTAGGCTTAGTGTGTTTACCATCCTGGACCACATCATCACTTAACATAACACTTAACTTAACACAGTTGAGAGTGTGCTCAAAGCACTGAGGTTATTCCGTGAAAAAAAAAATCCGTGTATTTGGCGTTCCGTCCAAAAATATACGTGCTATTTTTGAAGTTGTAAAATCTTTCACATTAAGTACTTTGTAACTACATATTAAATAAATAATTATTACCTATTCAGTGGGTAATAAATAACATTATTTTTTATAGTCATTGCTTTGGCAATGATAAACGCATTATCACTGCACATTTAAAGCAACTATATTTAGATTAATTTTCCTTACCTCTAATCTTTCAATTGAAGTGAAGTTTCTTTTATATTCTGTTTAATTCCCTTAAGAAAGGGGTTGTATATTTTTCTCAGTAAACAAGCTAAATTAAGGAAATTTATAAAGATTATTTATTCGGTTGTTTTCTGGCAAAGGCTTTTTCGTTTTGTACAATTTGTTAAATTGTGCCTCATTAAGTGTTGTATCTACTATTAAGTAGGAATGACTCATTGTATTAATACTTTTTTATTATGTAGGATATTTTACACAGATATCTAGGCGTAATAAGTATAAGTTTATAATATTATGACAATAACAAACAATTATGTTGTTGAAACTTTTTCTAAAATAGAAATTTGTTTTAAAAATCGTTTAAAAAAAATATATATATATAGTTTTTTTTTATACCACTAAAGTGGCAAATAAGCATGCGATCCCGCCTGATGTTAAGCGGTCATCGTAGCCTAAGGACGCCTGCAGCACCAGAGGTATCACGTGCGCGTTGCTGTATTTATTATCTTTAATGTATTCCACGGGAAACGACCGCTGAGAGTTCAATCCACATTCGGACAGTTCGCAGGAGATAGCTCCTCTGAAACAGCACTATCCAGGATCATTTTGACTCCAAGATGTGAGGGTGAACCAAACCTTACGATGGTAGAAAAGGTAATTAAAGCTAGAAGCTTCGTGCCTCAATATAATATAAAGCTATTTACGAATATTTAACATCATAGCATTCAAACATTTTATTACTGAACGTAAGTAATAAATCAATTACGGCCAATTTTAATGATCATGATCCACATAATGACCAAGTAGGTTAATGCAGTATTTATAAATGGACGATTGTAAACAAACGGAATTCTGTTCATGATATCCTACGGTGCGGAAACTTGGACGCTTCTCAAGGAAATATTGTATGGAGTGCGTTGCACAACAAAGGCATTGCCGTGCCTTGGCTTCACTTTGTGGGATGCAAAGGGTAATGGCAACATAATAAAAATAATTTATGGTCAGAATTCTGTCTATATTAATCATATCGATGGGCTTGAAGGCATTAAACGTTAAAAAATAGAATTTATGTTACAGTTAACATGTAAATAGGACAATTTATTACTCGAATGCATATCAAAATTCAAGTGATAACTTTTGTCTAAACATTTTGTTTTTTTTTTAAGAAAACCGTATTTTCGGTTTATAAATAAACGTAGGGAATTAAAAATATATAAACAACAACTGCTAACAATAAATACAATAAATTATTATTATTCAAAGCTCAAAGTTACCCAAAGGGGAATGGAAAGAGATATGATCGGAGCTTCACTGCATGATCGAATTAGAAATAAGGAAATCCTCAAAAGAACCAAAGTAGTCGAACAATTGCCATACTTAAGTGGTAATGGGCTGGGTACATTGCTTGTAGAACAAAGAACCGATAGGGCCAATGGGTTCTCGAATGGCAGCCACCTACCGGAAGAGACAGCGTGGGTAGGTGGACCGATCACCTGGTGAAGGTCACAGGAATCTGCTGGATGCTGGTGGCGTAAAACTGGCCGCTGGAAAACTATATCCAGCAGTCTACCTCTTTCAGTTGGATGGATGGATGAATGAATCCGACAAAATGTTTCTACCATAACTGAGTATTCATGATTGGAATACAAATTTTTATTACAATATATTTATATATGCAGTAGTATTTCTTGTAGTGGCAGCCAAAAATAGTACTACCCCATATCTTCCCGTGGGCAGCAGGGCAGCAGCATCCTCTGAGTATCACAAACACCTACTGCGATCGCCAATCCGCTTGCCAAGCGTGGCGATTATGGCGATGCCCCGCAAATTGGGGGAGACCTGTGTCCAACAGTGGACGACTTATGGTTGAATGGATTGATGGATGGATGCAGTGGTAATCTTTTGTGGTATAAGTCACAAATATTGACTCGCTATAAAGTGGTGATTTAGCGACAGATTATCAAATTAAGATTAGTAGCACAAATTATAAAATGCTACTATGGTACAACCGTGCTATAATTTTAGCATGATATATTGCTTCACCGAAAACTGAGGCTCGTAGTGGGATTCGAACCAAGTCGACTGACATGTAATCCGACCATACTAATGCTGAACCTCATCGTATGTATTACAAAATATTATTATTACTGAATTATTAATCTTATAAGATGTGGCGAGATTTGAAAAATGTCTTTTAGAATAGAATTTCTTTATATCAGAAAAAATGGGAACGCGTTAACAGAGAAACGATATTTCTTGCGTAAACTAGAATATATGCGAGTTCAGAAAAAATGCGTTCGATATTTATATCGATTGAGGTTTAGTTCATTACAAATTATACGTAATATTATCTATGTACAGAAAATCAATAGAATGTAATTTAATTTTAGTTGTATATATTAGTTGCCATTATAAAAAAAATAACCCTATACGTGATAAATATTTATTTTTAGAGTAAATTAGTATAATTTAATTAACTAGATGAATTTATCATTAGAAATATAGTCAGAATTTTATGTTAAAATCGACTATTTTATATAGTTTAGGATAAGACTTACCATGGTTATAAGTTAAATTTAAATAACTTACCAAAGTTTTAAAATATTGATAACTGTTATTATGTTATATATATACGTAATTTCAATATACAACGTGTAACTATTAAGTATAACAAAGACGCGAGATTGGCAAAAGCGAGCGACTTCCCGGTGGACAGTGTTCTGCGGGCCCGAAATAAAACAATGTAAGCTCTCAGGAATAGCCGCGGTCGGAAATAGAGCCAGTGCGGACGGTGACGTGCCCTTGACGGCGAGCCGTCGCGGGTACAAACACATATGTACAGCTCGAAATATGTCATTAGCGGGACGTAATATCGTTTTTTTTTTTTTTTCGGTTTGGGGAATGTCGCAGAACTTGTACCAAACTCTCAAATTTACATACTTTTCATATAATCATATTATGTGTGAAGGTGAAGATTTTATTAAGGCCAGGTCTTAAGTACCTGTTTGACTAACAATAAAACAGCGAGGAGAGGGGGGATTCGTGTTTGGTTACCGGTCGGATGAGGGGCAGGCAGCTGGTATCGAGCATACTAGACTAATCCCGTGTCGCCCATCATTTTAGTAAATATTTTTTATAGCGTATAATATATATCTATTGTCGCTATGGCCCGTATGTTTTGATTTGTTTTTCATTTATTAATTATTATAGAAAGTACATCGAAAATGAGAAAAAATTGCTTTTTATCGTCATTTTTAGACGGCCGTTAAACAAATTTGACAAATAAAAAAAGCAAACCTGGGGGACAATAGTAAAGAATTTCTTATTTTATAAAAAAAAAACAAAAAATATATTGAAGAGGAAACAGGGGAATTAGTAGCGACGGTTTTGTCTATTTTGCATAGATATAGTCAGCCCGAGCATTCACGCTTTATAACTCTTTTATTCGGGCACAATGAGATAGGAATAGATTTATGAAATACTGATTGATTTCTGAATTTTTCTAATTTATTACTGATCGCGTATCCCTTAAAAACTGATGTTGAAACTGCCGTCGCCGATTTGTATCTCAAGATAAATTTGATTAATAATTTAGTACCAAAACAACTGACGATAGAGTAGGTGATAAAATTAAACGATAGTATAGAGATAATATGACAATAGAAGTAAATATAAAAAATAAAAATAACCTTAAAGTGACGTATTTCCTTAATTTATTAAATACTTATTTATTAATATGCATTTAACAGTAATATTGTTCACAAATTCGACTATAATCATAATTGATGATTTCAAGAAAGAAAACTTCTAATTATTTGTATTGAAATCACTAAAACTCATGATTAGCAAATTAAAAAAAAAAAACAAAAAAAACGAAATATATTCGGCTGATAAACTACGAAGAAAAAAAAACACCGAACTGTTTTATCTTTACCTATTTAAATACTCGTGATATTAATTTTTATTTATTTTTGTTATATGTTTATTATTTTGATTTAGTTAGTTTATTTATCAGTGAGAAAATTTTTATTTTTTCAATACAGTTACCAAAAGACATGATAGATTATTATAGTTATATTAACCAAACTAAAACAACGAATAAATTAGTTCTAGTTTGCGCATTTATGTTTTTAAAGTGAAGAAGATATATCAATTTCTATGTTTAATTCAAAAAACAGTGTGTTTAAAAAAAAACGATTATTTTGGTTTCGTAAACGCCTATATGTAATAGTCAAGCAATTGTTTAAATTGTTGCCTGGCCTTGTACAACAACTATGTAATCTTTTTTCTTGAATAATTCTGTAAGTTAAGAAATCGTGGCTTTGAAGAAATTTTGGCCATTTGACACGAAAGATCGTGTATTGGATTCTAACTCAGAATATAATTTATTAGTTCCTCGATCTGAAGTTTAATATCTAAATTATCTATAATCTATACTTAATAAATAAAATTGAAGAGTCTGTTTGTAATTAAAAATTTTTTTTTTTACTTAATACAAATGAATGTCTTTACGAAACCTATACCAAAAAACACAATTTGTAAAAATTTTGTTTATCTCTCTGTTTTTCCGGGTAATCTCTGGAACGGCTGGACTGATTATGACGGGCTTTTTTTTGGTAGATAAATTTTGCTACTCCTCGTAACTTAGGGTACTTTTGATTTTCGAAAATAATTAAGGTTCCACGTAAAAAAAATTAACATGCTTCTACCTATTATATATTATCCATCCATATGACGTAGCTACTACAAAGAGAAGATATTAAACTAAAAGAAACTTAACAAATAGGGTTTTTATATTGGAAATTTTAATGATAATACGAACACAAATATATAGATAATAAAATAGCACTGTACTTACTATAAATGATTACAATCTAACAAGATTTTAACAGAGTTTTGATGTTCACATAAAATTACAAAAAAAGACGCGATTCTACTGGAGAATGATATAATTTTTTTGTACGTTTTATTACACACTGTATTTTATTTAAAAACACAGTTTGATAAAAATTATAATCCTCGACTTTATTCATTCATCATTTTATATTATAATTTTTCCCCGAATTCCTCATATTATTATGTCTAAAATAACTCACGGTTCTCTAGCTTTTGTTATATGGCGGCGTAGCAAAACTGTTTTACGTACTTATTATACTATCTGTATTACCGCGACCGCGCCCGCGTTTTTTCATATAAATTTTTACTGCGTAATATAGTTTTTAATTTTTTTATACGGAACCCTAATTTTTTCCAAAATTTTTTTGCTACTAAATTTAAGCAAAGATATTTTTCTGTTTTACCTGCCAGTAAAACTATACATTGAATCGGATTTTATTCACAATGTCATGACAAAGTACAGTGCGTAATAAAACGTACAAAAAAAAATTATATCATTCTCCAGTAGAATCGTGTCTTTTTTTTGTAATCTTATGTGAAAATCAAAACTCTGCTAAAATCTTGTCAGATTGTAATAATTTATAGTAAGTACAGCGCTATTTTATTATTCATATATTTTTGTTCGTATTATCATTAAAATTTTCAATAAAATGTCCTATTTGTTTAGTTTCCTTTAGTTTAATATCTTCACTTTGTAGTAGCTACGTCATATGGATGTATAATATATAATAGGTAGAAACATGTAAAATTTATTTTCAACGCATACGTTTTATGGGAACAGTTGGATTTTATTACTGTGACAAGTGACAGATTACTCAGAAACTGTCATTCGTCTGATCGGAGCTCAACACTTAATAGTGTATGTAGGCTTGGACATTGCGTAAAAATCCGTCTAGTCTATATGCCAACTGTTTATTTTAATGTCTGTTGTATACATACGTTGGTGACCCTGGCGTGTTCTTAGAAGCACCTGTTGCCCATATATATGGCGAAGGGTTGCCACAACAGAATTATGTCGTTTGTACATTCTTTGATACCATTCTGGCCCAGAAAATAGATTGGAGTTTTTGTCGGGTAGTATTTCTTGTCGTGTATTTTGTTCTTGTTCGTTATTCCTTAACTTGTAGTACATGAACCTATATTATGTAATTTTGTCGCATGTTACGTGATTCATTTTAGCTTATCTATATCTCAGAAATGTATATTTATTTTGTACTACAAATTTACTAAAGGATTCCTACCTATAATAATAAGATTATGAAAAACTTTTTGGTGGAATAGATTACCTAACAACTGCAGACTAGGAAGTGCGTAGATATCCAGTGATCAGGCGTAGATTGCGTGATCAAAACAAATATAAAACGTGTGCGAACGTTGTCACTATGGCTACGTGGTACGTGAGCGCCCAATGCTATGCTTTTTACGTTCACATTTGCACATTTTTACAGGAAATTATTAAAAACATAACGTAAAATATGTAAATATAACATACTTATTATTAAAATTAATTTGTTGCGGTTAGTTTGAGAAACCATATGCATCATATATTTGTATGAAATACAATATTGAAGCTAAAATGCAGGAAGTCAATTTAGCATTGGATTTCTTTACAGACACTTTTTTTTCTTTCTTTCGAACGTGTATTTATGTGTGTGTGTATGTTCATACGAGTCCTCATGTCAATCTTTCAACGGGTTGCGAATTCGTGCCTATGACTCACGCTCAGTCAAATTGGCTGGGCTTATGAAAAACTGCTGTTTATCGCAGGTGAGAGGATACTTATCGAATCGTTAAATCTAGCACGGAAATAGTTGCATATACGTCAGCATTCCAACATTTATTTTACACGTCAATAAAACAATACGGTGTACTGCATCGCCAGCGTAATAAAAATCAGCGTCAGTCATCCGCTATATCTGAGCGTGACTGCCCACGCAGGGACCAAATGAAAATATACTCGACGATGCCAGCTGCCAAAGAAATTAAATAGAGTAGATTTTTCATTTGAACCGACATGCATGAACAATAGGTCTCGTTTACAAGGGAAGGACAGTTTTGACGCGGAAGACAAACGTATACCTTGAGACAGATGCAGCGGTTGCCCACTTCCATTCGGGAGTTGATAAGAATCAGCGGGCAGACGGCAAACAATAATAATTTGCAGTTTGATGAATATTTATAGTTTCTTGACAATTTATAAATATTTTCAGTCAAAACTATGATATTGCAAAACGTACCAGCGACGTTGCTCGCATATAGTTTGTAATCTTTAAAAGGTTCATTGCATTCTCTCAAGTGGATTTTTCTGTAACTTACTGTAGCTTAATAAAAGTATTACAACGTGATGATGTTCATTTTTGTGTCAGCATTATTCGTTCATATATATTCTTTTCAGTAGATATATACCTTGATGTAATAAATATATAGTATAAACTTGTCCTGATAACATATTTAAAAAAAAAATCGGCTCAATTGTTCTCGAAACAGAATGGATAAAATAGCAGAAATACAATAATTACTTTTTATGATATACCTGGGATGAGTGTTGGAAATAATAATAATTTCACATACTTTGGTATGACTAAATGTCTCACATGTTCAAAAAGGTTTAACTCTTAAATACAAGGTGATGTCAATATTACAATTTTAATTACTTGAATGATTTTACCATTTCCGAAGGTGACTAGAGAAGTTCGCTGCAGCGGGCGACGCGGTGGTATGCAGTGCAATCCCGTATCGCCTCCATCCCAAATGCAGCGGACGGCCCCGGGGGGTTTTAGTAGGTAAGTATTTCCTAGGTATTTCCGGGCGCTAGACGCCCGGGCGAGTCCCACACTGGCACGGAACTCGTCACTCCGTGCCCCCCTTACCCATTGCATTGGGGGACTTCGGTCTCACTAATGCGTAAGGGTAAGGGTAGTGCGTAAATGCATTTCCCCCCGACAAAAAAAAAAAAAAAGAAAAAAAAAAAAGGGTGACTAGAGAAGCATTGGCAGTTTTTTGTGCCAATTTCAACGGTTTACAATTATGTATATAAAAAGTAATAATAGCTTGAATAAATTCAATTAATTACAATTATTTCCACGGTTTATTTCTGGAAAAAAAATTGAAGCTTTTAAGGGTTAATTTATTCATTTTGGTTTGGAATTGAATGCAGACAAATTATGTGAACTTTTATATAGATTGAAGTGTACATTGTTGATAACTATGGTGCATTCGTCACCGAGGCCAAGTGTCTATATTAGCGAATGTTTCAGTCAACACGCGAAACATCAGAATGACCCACATAGTGTGAACTGAAGAATGCAAAAAATATTTTAACTAATGTATAATGAGACAACGTTCCTACGCAAATACTCTGTTTAATAATCCGGTTTTTGAAAAAAAAAAAAATACACGAAAGTATGATGTGGTTATATTTTGAGTGCACTACTGGTTACGGCTAATACTTTTCTTCTAAATTCAACAACTTGACGAAAATTTCTTAAATTGAATAGAATAAAGTTTTAGAATAAAATTTATAGAAGAAAAATAATTACTTAGTTGTGCCCAATTATAATTCTACATCGTCCATGAAAATTGAAATTTTAGAAATAAATCGCATAAGAGATATGTCTTGTTTACCCTAAGACATAAGATTGTTTTAATTTGGATTACTATTACTACTCTGACTGTTGTAGTTTTTTTTTCAATATAAGGAGTATCTAATGAAAAAGTAATACAAATATAGCCAGAACTATGTCAATTTAATTTTAGGTGAATAATGCGCTCAAACATATTTACCATTTTTTTTAATTACTAAAGATAAATATTTTACAACTCCTTGGTTACTTGAATTATACCTCAGATACTGCACGGCATTATACCTACGCTTTGAACGATATGTTAGGTTAACATTTTATTTAAAAAATCTCTATGGTTCTCGATGCTTTAGAAGTGTTCAGGAAACCTTGCTATGGAATTTGAGAGTACAAAATCAATAAACAAAATTATAGAGCACATAGTTTGGAAGCATTTGGAAGGACCGATCTTCATAAAACCTATTGATTGTCAGAGCTGGCGCAGGGTTGTAGGGGACGCTGAGACACGCCAGGATGTTGGTGGCACACGGGCGGTACAAGGGTTAGAGCCGCTTCTGTTGATTGTTGTAACAAATATAGAGATAATACGAGCAGAAATATACTATTATTCTCGAACACTAAATATTGAAATGGACCGCAGGTCGAACGAGATAGTGCAATTCTAGTTTGAACTTTCGAAGCGAAGAAAAGTAGAGAACCGGATGCGATCTACGAACGACCATCTAATTGTTCAATGAACAGTGTTGTCATTTTAGATGTGTAATTAAGTAACGTGTAAATTGTCTATTGTATTCGTAATAATTCGTGTGTAATAAATTACTTCGTTAAACATCGCTGCATCGTTTTATGTATAGCTTATATATTATAATTATTTTCCTTAATTTTTTTTGGTACTTAGATAAAGTAAAACTATTTCTCAACAATTCAAACACTTACCAATAAAACTGCATTGAATCGTATTTTATTCACAATTTCTTGACTTTTACATTTTTTACGCGATATCCTAATTATTTTCGAAAAATTAAAGTAGCCTAAGTTATATGGAGTTCAGCTATCTACCAAAAAAAAGTCCCGTCAAAATCGGACCAGCTTTCCGGAGATTACTCGGAACAAACAGCCAGACAACATTTTTAAAAATTGTATTTTTGGTATAGGTATCGTTTATACATTCATCTCTATTTAGTAAAAAAAATATTTTGACATTACAAACAGACCATTCCATTTTTTTTATTAGTGTAGAGATTGGTTTTTTATTTATAGTTGTAGGGAGGGGGGAACCTTTTCTGACAAAGGAGAGGGGAGAGAGGCAAAAATGAATACGTAGGGTAAGCAGGGGGAATAGCGCTCACCGGGTAATGGCGTTCACCTCTGTAACTGTATCAAAATTATACATAACAACATGCTGTGTCACCTAAATCGTGGGGGGCGATGGTCTCTGATATACAGCGATGTGTATGGTCAGACAGCTCGTGGCACGCGACTGTGAAGTGTGCGTTTCTTTATATGCGGCTGCTCAGATCTAATTTTCAGTTCAGTGTGTTTACTGGTAAGCCCAGAATTTTAATGCTTATTAAATTGTTTATTTAACTGTTCTGAGTACTTACTTATTCTATTTTATGACAACGTAATTATTTTTTAACAATCGCATCTTAATGTTTAAATTTTAAAATTCAAATCGATTGTTTGGGTTTATACCGCTCACCTGAGCGCCATTTAACTTTACAGACTTTTTGTTATAGACATGCACACAATTCGCTAAAGAACAACCTCTAAAGCAGCTTGGAGCAAAGAACAACTTTAATCTATTAAAACTGTATTTGAAAATGGAATGTCAAAAAAAGAATGTAATCTCCATTCACTACTTTGAGAGATCGACTAAAACATCAAAATACGAGTAACCAAAGACTAGGTTGCTGTACAAGTTGAGCCACTAGGTGCGTTATGTTATTGGCCCAGTGTCTAAGATTTACATAAATTTGTGTATAAATATGCTGAGCTCAACAATATCAAAAACAATTTTGATCAAAATAGCAAACCAGCTGGTTTGGATTGGGTACTGGAAGTATAAGGTTGATCTCACGATACTTGCTAAATAAAAATGAATATCACTTTTTATATTTAAAAAAATAGATTTAAGTAATGACGCTCAAACCGGTTTTTAATTTTTTAAAAACTTTTTTACTACGAATAGGTCAAAGGAATTTACGTCGCGTGTTAAACTATAGATTACTTTATAGTAAAACTTTTTGTTAATTTTCTGAATTTTGAAATAAAACTACTATTTTAATAAATACGTGAACGTCATTATTACTTATTTATCATTATTATTATTATTGCTTACCCTAATATTTGGAGTAATGGTACTCTATCTACTGTCAATGTTGGCTGTTGCTTCCATCTTTATTATTATTACATTTTATACGTCCACAGTAATAAATTAACTCGGTGGTGTTAAGAATGCCAAAAGAGATTACGTAGATATTTATCGCGTCGAAACACAAGGAGTAACGTAGTACATACTTCGATGTTTTCCGTCTTTACTATATTAAATTATGCATGAAAACCATGGGCGCATTATAATTACTGGCAACTAATAAATAAAGCACACATTGTTAACAATTACATGTGGTTATTGCAAATTACAATGTCTTTAATGACGACCGCAGTTAATTTATTACCATAGTTATGTTTTTGTTGGAACAATGTGCATAACGCCCCGCAGCGCCGGACATAGCATAAGTAATAAAACTTTAATAGACATAAAATTATTTCATAATACGTATAAACATAATAAATATAAGCAACCGTATAAATTTATGTACAACTAGCTGTGTGCCTGCGGCTCTTCTCGCGTTTTATACATGTTCCGTGTAATATAGTTTTTTAAAATAACAATTAGAAAATACGTGTTTTCATTGAGCTATTCATTGAATTGTATTTTACGCATAAATACATTATTTTTTATTAACACGGAACCCTAATTATATTCCTAACATTTTTTGGTATTAAAATATGTAAAGATATTTCTCATAAATTCAAGCAACTACTAGCAAAAGGGTGCATTGAATCAGATTTTATTCACAATTTCATAAGTTTTGTTTCTTTTACGCGGAACCATAATAATAAAAGTTAAGTAACGCGGAGTAACTTCAGTTATCTGCCAAAAAAAGTCCCGTCAAAATCGGTCCACCCGTTCCGGAGTTCAGCCAGAACAAACAGACAGACAGACAAAAAATGTTAAAAATTGTGTTTTTCCTATAGGTATCGTATATAAAATCATGCATTTTCTAAAAAATTGTAATGTTGATATTACAGACACTTTAATTTTATTTATTAGTATATATAAAGAGAATATACTTACTAGGCATTGGTAAACATCATCTCCAGAAAATTTGAATATATTTACATTTAAATATATTTCATTCGTTTTCGATGTTGCTCTTAGGCCACTACTTCGTCTTTTGTTAGTTAAGACAGCATACAAAAGTTTTGTAAACAACACCTTCATAATCGAATTTGAATCATATCCAGTAATTGCATAATCATACTCCTTATTTTGATTATTTGGGATCAGCACGGTATGTCGATTCATCATCAATCTTTTTCCACACATCTCTATCATCCACCCCTTTTGCTTTTAAATCTTCATTCACATTTCATCTTTTCTTTGGTCGCTCAATCCAGTAATATTAATACTGACAGTGTGATAAAACAACGTATAGGTATAGGTAACGGTCTTAGGTTCCAAAGTTACACTGTACCCTCTGAATGTTTGTTTACAGTAAAGATTTAGACGCAAATATTACAAGGTGTTACTGATTTACGTCTAACGGTAAAATAGCAGTTTACACAAATGGCTGACATTGAAACTTGCAGTAAATTGGAGCTGAATTTGACAAAGAACAAATAGGACTTTTTACATAAAGGAGAGAGCTCAGCACAATATGGTATAAGTTGCTGAATTTAAATGTACATATAAGTTATATGAATATTAAAACTATGAAAAAAAAAAACGTTACTCTTAATAATAAAAAATAATTCACATTGTTAAACAATTAAAAGTATTAATTGGTAATTGGCACTATGACCATGAAATCAGACACTGCAGAATATAGACATTGTTTGTGAGATTTTAGCTGTATTTGTAACTTCTCTTTGTACAAAAAGACTATTCTGGTCATCTATTTGGACAAGGTCAGTTATTCCTTATTGATATGATATGTTTTGTTTGCATAAATATTTATTGTACCGATATAAATAGCGATGTTTTTAGCGATTCTTGTAACAGCTACATTTTTTTAATTTGACGCTAAAGATTTATCTTTATAATTTGTGTTCAAACTTTTCTCGGCTTTACAAAAGACTACAGTTTGGTAACAAGTAAAGTTTTATGAAAATATTGCGTTACATATTTTTATTGGAGTAGCTCCTTAAAACAACAATCCCTAACATATTTTGCAATGTTTTAACAAGTAATGTATTTTTCTCAAACGTGCATGAAAATATTGTTTTTATTTTCGAAAAAAGAATAAGCGAAGTATCGAGTTTGCGGACAAAGAAAATCAAATCCATTGCAGGAGCGTTTTTTGTATTTGGAACATTACAATGCTCCAGCAATGTTGTATGAAACGGCGTGCTGAGGTTATTAAATACTGTTTATTGGATCTCTTTTATTATTCTTGACATACCAAAGGAAGTCTCTTTGCTTAGTACAAATTGCGTTCCCGTGGCTGTATAGTCATAAATGTGCTTGCCTTTCGGCAAAGATACTACATAGAAAATTGGCGGTAAAGCAGAAAATTCGTCTTGATTAGTTATTTACATACTTAATAAATATAAATTTAATAATTAAAATGAGTTCCAACGGTTCAGAGAGTGAAATGGATATTGATTGTACTCCACCAGATTTAATATCAGAAGTCAAATTGGCAATGGAAAATCTGCTTCCAGCAAAGTGAAAAGAAAAATACATGAAAGTATATAAAAAATTTATGAGTTCGAAAAACAAAAAAGAAGTGAACATTTTCTCCGAGACAGTATTTTAGCGTCTTTTATTTAATTTATTTATATGGAAAATCTACAGTAATAAAACGATATAGCACTAAGAATATACAATGATTAGCCAATTACAGATTTTCACGAGTAGATATTAAATTTCTAGGAAATACACATGTGAAATAAAGTCATGAAATGAGATTGCTAAAACTAAAAAGCCATTTAACATAAACAAACAAACAAACAAACATAAATGTACCGAGGAAATCAACATCATTTTCAACTTTAACCTCATTTTCAGTGATCTAGTCGAGCTCAATTGCTCCAACACCTCGTTAACTGCTGGATCTACTAGCTAATGTTGATTCCGAAAAGTGACGCACTAAAACTTCTCACTATGATGTGTGTTTTACCCAGTGTATGGTGGTCGCAACCAATAATACCACGAAAACCCTATCTGATAACAATTCCATTAAGCAATCATCTGCTGAAATTTCCATTATAGTACTAGTGGTTTCAAGTTTTTAGTAATTGCCCCAATATTACTAATGTGACTTTTAATATTAATTAAATTAAATGTATAATTTAAAATGTATGCTTTATATCCCTTCATTCTTTTGAGAAAAGCACTATAATACTCGTATAAGTGAAGTCCTTGCCTACGGCTCGACCTTCAAACTCATATTCAATCTGGAATTGCTTATTTTACGGACTTTGCAATAATGTACTATTAATGTCCATGAATATTAGATTCAGAATATTTTATCTCAAAGGTTTTAATTAGCTATCTGTCTTTTATTAGCAAATCGTGTTATGTTGATCTTGCTGGCGCGTAATAATGTGGTAATAATATTATGAAGTTCCAGGAAACGGCCGGCATCCAGCGCGTGCTAGAGTGAATTGTAAATCAACATAAATCACCCATGTCATAATGTTTGCCGCCCTATTCCTGTCGGCGCCGGCGCAGCGGAACGTGCAGGTAACAGCCATGTTCTGTTTCATTTCACCGCCGGTTACTACGCGTTGCGTATTAATTTTCCGATGAAAATGGGTTAATTTTATAGCCGAGGAAGTTTGTGGGATATCTCTTACGATCCATCTAATATATATGGATCTTTAAGACATAAAATTTTAAGTTTATTGCGTAAAGTCTGCATCATCGTCGTCGATGCTTTTCATTTATTATATTTACGTACCAAAAGTGCGTTTAGTTTTATATTTTTAACTTGCTGTTATAAATATCTTTGAAAATAATGCTTTGCAATTTGGATGACATTCGAAATCTGTTATGTTAATTAAATTAAAGTTCCATAAGACGTGTCGTAATAAACATAGTTAATTGAATTGACAGGCACAAACCAATGTTATTCTTGTGCATACCCCATACTTTTCTCTCTTGAAATTAAATAATAGTGAAGAATTAATACGTTAGTTATAAGAAATTTTGTAATGAAAATTACTACAGCCGTGTAATTATTATTGACAATCAGACAACAAATAGTGACATAATTACTTTTTAATTTAATTCAATTACGAAGTAATCGATAATGTTCCATATAAAATCGAATTAAGATTGTTGAAAGTTACGTATAAAACGGCGAAGATCCAGGTGGCTGTAGTTAAATTTAGAATGTTTGTCATGTCACATTCTGTATCCGCACGTTAATACAACATCCATTTTCTTAGGATGATTAAATTTATTTAAGCACGATACAATTAGGTGTTTTATAGTGATACTAATTATAACGTTATTCGATAAATATGAACTTTAATAAAATTAGGCTTATCCTACGACTTACAATTCGCGTCTTTTACTAATGTTTCCTAGTACCTGAACTGGGTCGATTCTGTATAAAAACTCTTATTCTATTGTCTTTTTCCCAGGAATATATTAGGTACATAGAAGTCTGTTATGATTTATCGAATTACTCAACGATTTGTATTAATATGGAAATGGATGGAAAGAATTTTCTGATTAATTATGTTTCTTATATCCTTCCACTTAATTAAATTTAACAGTACCGTATTTAAACCCTCAGCTTGTTTGTTTTACGTAACAATACATTCAGTATTCTAAGTTGTGTGTCTTAATAGGTCTATGGGTTAAATAATCTTTATTATGTACAAAATACATAATTTGGTTTTGGCGGGATCTCAGTCTGTCATTTAGCAGTTATTGTCTTTAATTAATTAAGTTTGTGTATTTGACTCTATATCATGTAATCTTGGTGGCGTTTTGTGTGATATAGTTTGGTTATTGTGTACAAGTTATGTTTTTTGTAAAAAATAACTCGTAACATTTATTGTGACGTGCCGACATAGCTTCATGGAAAGTTCGAGCAGGATGAGCCACCGTTTTGCTCAAGCTTGATAACGCTGACACAAGATGGAAAATACATCTTACCCACATGACACTGGCACAAACTGTGTGTATTCAGATTGCCATTAACTAAGAAGAAGATAATTAATATAACAAATTACTAACAGATAACTTGCTAATTCGATGAGTAATGCAAGGTTGGTGTAAAGATAGATTAACAATTATAATAGGAACTAGCTTTTTTACCGTCAAGTCTGAAATCCTGGGCACGTCTATATTGTTGCCAAATATTCTGGACGACCTTGAACGTCTGCTGAACTGTCACATCGATCAGGGTCGGCCGAGTTACTATATAACGTTTATTATAAAGTAGTAATGGATATGTATTTCGTTTTATTAACCCCTTGAGCACTAACCTGGCGCCAGCTTTCCATTGTTTTCCTGTTGTCCCTTTTTTATGGGTAATCGACATTTTAATGTAATATTTATTTACAAATGAATGAAAATTTAAAAAAAGGAATACCATTGATATAGATGACGAATAAATTTATTCGAATTGTAAAGAAAACAATGAGTGGTTTTGACAGAAATGGAAAGTCGAACCGAGAATCGCTAAATATTTAAATTGTTTCGCACTGAGTAGTCTACTTATATACAATATTTCTAATAGAGACCTAAATATCTTCTATCAATCGGACGAAGAAAAATATAAACGACGAAACACCGGACCATAATAAATTACGTGTAGATAGTTTGAGCACAACGATTAGTCACTATATCAGACAAACGTCATTCATAACAGCAGTATTTGATTATTTGGATGTATAATAAATTATTTCATCATCATTTATTGTTATTATTATTGAAACCACATAGGTTCAGTTCTTTCCACGATACTCCGCCAATGGACGTAGGTTCGAATTTGGTAATCAATTTGTGTAATGAGCCTAAGCTTTTTTCAATCTTTATCTAAACAGCCATAGCATGTTGGTGGCTTTTCATAATGACCACCTTTTTTTTTACATAGGGAAATGCATTTAGGCACTGGCCTCCCCTGTGGGCGCAGGGAGGCTGTGCGACTAACACTAGGGAAGGAGACCCTAGCGACTACCCACTATAACCGTCTCTACCGTCACACTAGGAGGGGGGGGGGGTAACACGGGATCACAAAGCTTAACTAGCGCGCGACATACCCCCCGGACGTACCTTTTTTTTTTTTTTGACGGGGGGAAATGCATTTACGCACTACCCTTACCCATCCTTACCCATTGCATTAGTGAGACCAAAGTCCCCCAATGCAATGGGTAAGGGGGCACGGAGTGACGAGCTTCGTGCCAGTGTGGGACTCGCCCGGGCGTGAAGCGCCCGGAAATACCCACTAAAACCCCCCGGGGCCGTCCGCTGCATTTGGAATGGGGGCGACACAGGGTGGCTTTCGCAAGCACCGCGTCGCCCCCTGCAGCGAACCCGCCAGGCCTCGTCGTGCAATGGCCCAGCGGGGATGGGGGAGTATAAACTTCTCAACCCCACCTCTTCGCCCACCTCTCGAAAGAGGTAAGACCTAGAGTGGTCTGCAATCCGGGGGGCGAGATATAATCCTCGCCCCCCCCCTCCGGACGTACCTGGCTAATTACTATAACTTTACATAGCGGACTTACCAGACCTAAATCCGAACCCGAAAGACGACGACCCGCTCGAAGGAGTGGCGGCTAGTAAGGTAATTTAGGTCTCTATGCCGATGACACGGTTATTTATTTTTCATATAGACATAGAGTCATTCTCAGATTCCGCGTCCAAAAGGCTGTTAACATCTTAAGCCTTTGGTACAAGAAGGGGCGCATAGCGATTAACCCGGGAAAGAGCACCGCGATTATGTTCTCCGTAGAGAAATCTGACCCTCCTCGTCCAGTTAGTTACCTAGGAGTAGAGATCCCATGGGCGACCGAGGTCAAGTACCTCAGTGTCACACTAGACGCCCACATGACTTTCAAACCTCACGTTTTGAAAGTCAGAAACCGTGCCAACATGGTTATGGGACGTCTTTTCCCTCTCTATAACGCTCGAAGTAAGATGGCCGTCCGCCATAAACTTACATTATATAAAACGGTAGTTAGGCCTATTCTCACCTATTGCGCCCCTGCCTTCGCTTACACAGATCTGGCCTCCTTCCAAGTGGTTCAGAACCGCTTTACCAGGAGAGCCGTAGGTGCCCGGTGGTACGAGAGGAATGTGGACGTCCACAGAGACCTCAACCTACCATCCATTCACTCTGTTATCAAGTCCCAGTGTCGTGCATTTTTCGATCGCGTAGAGACACACCCGAATCCGCTCATAGCGAAATCCGTCGCGTACTCCTCTGACCCGCTAGCTCCGAAACCGTTTCGGAGACCGCGTAACGTTCTCACCGATCCCGATGATGATATCACGTACGAAAATAGGATCCTTCCTTTTCAACCGATTCAGTATGCGTGCCAGCGCCCACGCCCGCGTAACCGCCGTTCCGTACACTCTCCGGGTCTCCCTCAGGCGGTGACCCAAGACGTGCCTCGTTCCCCAACTGGGGAGGCTCTTGCCGTCGCCGCCAGCGCGATACAGTGACACTGCCCATGCATTGAGCATCACACGCACAACACTGCATACACACTCCTGCACGTAACACGCAGGTACATAGGTCCGGTAAGGAACCTTTTTTTTTTATTATTAAATAAAAAATGTAGGGAATAGCTAGGTTCGAACTCGCGAGAGAGTTTTACACTCAGGTGACGGCCAAGCCGAGGTTCGTAATATTTTGGTAGCCCTTGTGCTAGTCACCTTTTGCGGCTGAGTGCCTTCAGCACTCGCCCCTAAAGTCACTGTGAAGCTGTAAAGGCCCTTCCGGTCAACAGCGTTAGCTAGGTTCGAAAAAAAAATTACTATAACACTGCATGGTACGTCAGCATCATTTGGTACGTCTAGCCTTAGCCTGTTTACTATCTTGACAATTTGTTTTATTTTTTCGAATAGACCTGTTTCACTGTTGTCTTGAAGGAGCTTGGCAGCTTTAAGCGGATTTTATGGTGGCGCTTAGGACACTCAACTGGAAAATAGTAACTAGCGTAACGGTACCATAGTGGTACGAACTTCAAGCTTCAAATTCTGCAAAATTCGTCCTAAATAAACCTATCCGTTGTGCATTACAATATAAATAAAGCATAAAAAGAAAACAAAATCCCTTACAGAGGATATTGTGTAATAGTTTGCAAGTGTCACTTTACCGCGCTGACAGTAGCTACAAGTTTCCCAATTGGGAATCAGGCTTCGCACGTCTTGGACAGTTGCTGGAGATTTTAAATCACACTTATTATTGGTTCCATCACAATGTTTTTCTTTTTCACTGATAGCCCAGGCCCTTTGTACAATTCGAACTTAAGGGCCGTTAAGTAGGGGGCGTAATTTTATGACTCCTCCCCTTTGTCGGCAGTATTAATAACCAAATCTTCTACGCGCTCCATGATTACGTAAGAATTGGCATAACGATGAAAATAAAAAAAAACGGAAATTAATTAGAAAATATTGCTTACGTACCTAATCTCCATTCTGAGGGCTGGATCCCAGCTCATAAAACGTAACCAAAGCGGGGTTCATTGATGTTTATACTTCATACTTGAACGACCCCTTACTTCGGTATCGGAACATGCTACTATTGCGCAATGAACCAATTAACCAAGTTATTTGTTAACTTGACTCAAAATACTTCTTGCTAAAAACGCGTACATTATTTTCCAGATTGTACAAAAGTAAAATCTATGTCTAGGGCGGTATCTCTATTTATCTTATCTACCTATATGCCTTACCTATACAGCCTATAACTTGTTATGAACCTTACCTTAGAATTTATTTGTTCGTATTACCAAATTGACTTACTTTTTTATTTACATCTGTAAAACAAATGGTACTTATTAAATGTCGAGTGTTACATAAAACTGTGCAAGGTCCATGGCCGTAGCCAAAGAGGGGCATTACCCTACCTTAAAAATACCAAAGCCCTACCTTAATATTTCTAGCTGGCAGGGCAATTAAACCTAACAGGATTATAACTATCGTACACTTGTGGAAATCGTTATAGGTAGGTTTTATATGTAGACCAGCTGTGCCCGCGACTTCGTTCGCGTTTCATATATAGAAATTAAATTGATCCAAATTGTGAATATAAACCATTCTCGAATCTTCAGGAATAGACACAAAGAATTTCATTAAAATCGGTTCAGCCGCTTAGGAGGAGTTTAGTCACATTCACACGCACAGAAGATTTAAAGATACATTATTACATACGCATTAATCAGTAAGTATATAATTAAAAAATAAAATAAATGGATTTTTACTACCATCCTATCTGTAACAAGAGTTGCCTTACCTTAAATTCAATCCTCGTTACAGCCCTGCTAAGTTTATATCACGATTTCTTGAAATTTATAGATTTTACATCTCGTCTGACTGCCCTTACCCCGTCTTTACTTGGAGTTGATGTAACGTACCTTCCTCTTCCATTAATCATCATCTCCTTGACCTTATCCTATTTTTATTTGTGTCGTATGATCCAATGTAGGTATCTACATTCACTCTCTTTCTAAGCATATCACCTTTCACACAGTCCATCCATCTTTTCTTTGGTCTCCCTCTTTCCCTATACCCATCCACTTTCATATCCAATACCTTTTTTACGACATCCCCTTTCTCCTTCACATCACATGTCCATACCAAGCCAGACGCCTGCTCCTTAACTTCTCTGTCACTTTTAAACTTCCTCTCTAATGTACACATTTTATAGACTTTTGAACTGTATTTTAAATGCGAATGTTTACCCATCAGTAAGCAACTTTGTGATGGGTGAATAAAGTCTGTTTTCTTTTTTTTTTTAAATAAAGCTCGTAATAGTGAATGTTTAGTCTATTCTATTGTTTGAGCGCCGAAGAAAAATTACAGTACATTATTTATTCCGTGCGTTAAGAGAGTCGGGGATCGATCAGCGAGAATAATATTAACAAACAACTATGATGTGGATTAATCTGCGTCGGTAAATGTAAAATTCTGATCGTCACAAAGATTTTCATACGTTTCTGTTATTTTATAATTCTTAAGTGTAATTGTTTAAATAACCTTTCCACTTTGTTTCAGTAATAGAGTTCGTATATCATCTACTAGCTGTGCCCGCGGTTCCGCCTGCGTTTTATATATTCTTTACTGCGTAATATAGTTACAAATTTTTTGTACTCGGAACCCTAGACTTTAGCAAGCAAATATACTTTTCACAGATTCAAGCACTTGCCAGTAAAGGTAACGATTAAATGGTTTTTTTTTTTAGAATTTCTTTCGTTTTATTTTTTTATATGGAGCCCTAATATTCAACTAATTCAACATATTTTTGGGAATAACATAAAGCAAAGATGTTTCTCATAAATTCAAGCAACTACCAGTGAAACTGCGTATTGAATACGAGTTTATTCAAGTTTTAATTTGAACTCTAGTTAAAGGCGTCAAAAACCGATCCAGCATATGAATTCGTACATTCGTATGAAGTAAGTAACCAATGGTTATCTTGATATTACGAACAGACACTTCAATTTTATTTATTAGTTACGGATAATTAATTCGAAAAGGTGTTGCCGTTTCAAATTATTATTTTTAATGAAGACATGAATGACACCCGGTGCGCATATTATGGTAATCTATATATTCCTTTTATATGAGACAATATCCCATCTACGACTGACTAAAATTCTTATAATTATTGAAATATAACATTTTTACAAATGACATTTGTGCAATCTACCAAGTTCTTGCGATTTTTTGTAGGTGGCAGTACTTTTAAGGTTTTTCTGTTGGGTAATTTTTTAAATTCACGGCTGGGGCGTCCCGAGGCAGACCGTACGTCTAGTTACGGCACTGCACAGCTTAAAAAACTATTACGTAGTTACTTTTTTAACATTCCAATAGGAATTTTAATTAATAAATTAAAAATTAATGGATAGATGAGAAATGTGTGAAATGAAACAATACAATTAATGTAAACTTATTTTATTTACTTATATTTATATGTTACACATATATAATACGAGGTAGAAAGAAATTATTGTATAAACTAAATATGTTGATCACACTCGAGTCGTTTTTTTTATTGATTTATGTTAAACCTAAAAATCAGCTAAGGGGTCGTTCTAGTATTACGTAAGCAGAATTTTAGACATTTTTCATTCCCCCCTTGTCAGATATAGTAAGTAAAGTTTTATCACTTCCCAAACATTGTTATAATTTTTACAAAATCTACTGAAGTAAACATCGCTTACTACTTGAACAGCTCCTAACTCCCAAATGCGGTTGTCGCAAAACACCGATCGGTGTACCATATAAAAATTATAACACTAGAGAATACTCTACCACCGTCAATTAAATATCTTCTTAAACAGTCAAGATTTTATTTTCTTGTGAATTAAATATAGCACTAAGCTACCGGTAATGAGAACACCGCTCCTGTAAATAAAGTAATTATTATTTATAAAACGAGCCTGTAAGTTATTAAAACCACTATACAATACGAGAAAATCTTTAATGGGTAATTTGAAAAACATGACGTACTGAATTATTCGCAATTTGAATACGGTTTTGGAAACTAGAACCAACGCTCACAATGTGTTATTTTTGAGATGCCTTATTGAATTTTTGTAACAGGCGTATGTAATAATCAATAAATAATTATTTGTAGTGTAGCATTTAGGGCAATATAGTTCATTGAGCGTGATGAACAAACACAATCGGAAATACAAAAGTATACGTAATTAGCTACCACCCTCAAGTTAGAAAACCTGCCGCCAAATACCAATAGGTGTGTTCCGGCAGCATCGCTTGAGCACCAGTACCTCTATGCTTAGTGTGTTTACCATCCAGGACCAGATCGTCACTTATAACGTCAGGTGAGATTGTGGTCGCGACGCGGTGCTTGCGAAAGCCACCCCGTGTCGCCCCCATCCCAAATGCAGCGGACGGCCCCGGGGGGTTTTAGTGGGTATTTCCGGGCGACTCTCGCCCGGGTGAGTCCCACACTGGCACGGAGCTCGTCACTCCGTGCCCCCTTATCTATTGTATTTGGGGGACCTCGATCCTCCAAATACAATAGATAAGGGTAGTGCGTAAATGCATTTCCCCCCGTCAAAAAAAAAAAAAAAAAGGTGAGATTGTGGTCAAAGCACTGAGACTATACCGTGTAAAAAAACTCTATCCATTTATAACTCTATAAATCTATATATATATATATATATATATATATATATATATATATATTGTTAATTAGCTATTAGGCATTTATGGATAAAGCCACATTTATTAAAAAAAAACCAGACAGAATTTCTTGCCGGCTCTTCTAGACTGGATTATTTTGTGTATATTTATGTGGTAGTGCTTTGTAATTCATAAGCGCCTCTTGAGGGTTTAAAATTAATAAAGTATTTTTGCATTCTGAGTCTCTCTGCAAATAAACAGCTACAGGACGTAGTAGATACAAAGTGGATTTCCAAATATATTACAGTATTTTTCAAACAGTACGCGTAAAGTCAGCAGAGGGTTATCTAAATAAATACTCAAAACTACTGATCATGTCGAAACGGGACTGCTACCATTCGACGTGGAATTTTTCATAGATGGTCATAGGCTTTTTATTTTTTGGATTCCATCAACTTTTTCTAATTTTCTAATTTCTAATTTTTTTTTACTCTCATTTACTCTTATGTACATTTTTTCTGCTAATAAAAACAAGGACTCTCATTTTTCTTCATTCATTTGTTTTTTTTACTCACGCCAAAAGAGCATATGAAAAGCGGGCGGACCCGCCGTCACCAAATAGTAAAAAATATACGGATTATAAATTTGACTAAAAAACCGACCTGTATCAAAAATGAAAGTTAAAAATTAAAAGATTGTCGTGTCATTGTGATCTGTTATATTAAAATTGACTAAAAATAACTAAGAAACGACTACATAACATTAATAATACACCGATGATGATATCTGAATGGAGGCAATCCAAGATCGGATTATAACCTCAAACTCTCTTATATTGAAATAGAATTGCTCGAGCTGGTGACGTCACGGCGTAATATTTACGTAAGCAATCGCTCCGCGCGTTCGAATTTCGAACAATTTGAAAACAAAAGAACAGTCGTCAGGAATCCCGTTTTAAAACGGTAGGTAGGTAGGTGTTGACATCACACGTAGGCATTGCGTCATCACTCACGCAAAGTCGATTTAATAGGGGAGAAAAAAAACGTCGGTATATAAACTTATTCAATATCATACCACAAAGCAACAGGTCCCGCCACGGAATGCTTGTACACGCTGTATTTAGACACCCTGTATTCTTTACTGTGATTGAAGTTTCTTAATATTTTGTCCATTCTGTAATTCGGTATCGAATTTGTTCATTTAAAAAGACACCGATGATCGCTGAAGACGTTATTACTTTGCGGACATCAAACGTAAATAATTTGCTTGATATTTTTTTTAAGAATTCCATTTGGAAATTAATTTAAAAGTAAAACATGTCAAATAATATCTAGTTCTCTAGTATCTTGCGGGTTCGTCTCGATAACTGAGTTGTTTTCCGAACTGGTGGCAATAGTTTGACGTTCTAAGCGCCTTATCCGGGCTTAAATTAAATAAAGTATTTTTGAATAAATTAAACTATTTAAGTTTAATTACGTTTTGACGTTAACGAGTATATTATTCGTCCAAAATCAAACGCCGTCACATCCAATGTAGATGTTGCAGATTATGATGATGAATTAATGCTTAGTTTGAAATGTAGCGGATTTTGTAAGAAAGTCCCATTTGAAAACTTAATTAGTCCAATAGAGATTACTCAAGCCATGGTTAGAAAATGAAGAAATTTTGCGTTTTACATACTTAGGTTGAAAAACGAAGTCATAGACATCAAAACATGATTTTTTTCCCAAAAATGGATGTGACGGCGTTTGGTTTAATACGACCCATATATGTATCTTTTATTTAAAACGTTATTTATGTGTAAATAACAAATAGGTTTTTGAAGTTAAAACTTTTTTAGCGACGTTGAACGATAATCGATACGGGAATAATTTATAGATTCGCGTTACCAATGCTATGACGTCAACCGTCAACATGCTACGGTATGACCAGTATAAGTTGGCGTTTTGTTAAGTGCTGGCGCTCAGAGTTAAATAATAACATTTATTATACTTACGTAGCCTATTGATTTTTTTAGTTATTAATAAACTATTTGAAAATATCTATTATTATTGCTCGGAACGGTAATAGAAGTAAAAACCCAACAAATGTTATATGTTAGGTTCTGTTAATAATTTCAATTAACATATTATGAAATCTAGAAAAAACAGTTTTTCCAAGTTTCGAGTTTTCGCTTCTGTCGGTAGTCCCTAGTTTTTTTTTTAATATAAAATTATTTTATTACTTAGCCGTTATTAATTACTTACGTAAAATTAGAATTAGTCGCCACAAGCGCCGCCCGTGTACCGTGCGGTTTTACATCAACAGACCCGTAATTGGCAAGAGCGGACGCCATCTACATAAAAATATGTCAAAAAGTCTTTATAACGCTTTAAAGCGTCAAATATACAACGACATTGAATTTCTCTATCTACATAGTCCGGCCCATAAAAGAGCCCAACAACGACAAAAAAGGCACCGGGATCAATTTTATTTATATCCCCGTAACCTTAAATCAACCTTGACAGTGACATGAAAGATGAGGTTTTGAGCATTAAAGAAATCAAACACCGCCCGTCGGGTACGCGTTCAAACCGACCGTTCTGATGTAAAAATAAAGATTTCCCCGCTTGTGACACTTGGGCATTATCAATTTGTTTTAACTAGCAACGGGAAATATGTGCGAGTGTGTGGGTGTGAGTAAAGCGTGCGTGTGCGTGTCACTACTGTCCCTGGCCGGACGCCAAATGTCAGCTCGCTTTCCCGCTGTGCTTGTATAACTGTCACAGAGCCGGTCCGACGGGTAACGAGTTTAATCGACGGTCAAAACGTTCATGTCACAGCCGACTGTGTCAAGCACGGTGCTCCCTGAAACGTATGCTGGAAAACACCCATCGTGCACAGCGATTCACCGGGCGAGGTGACAATTATTACTACCATAACTGTTCTTTAACATACGAGCGCTAATTTTGGCTTCGAGCAACGAAACTACAGTGACAGCGGACCCAAATACTTATTTGTATTAAAATATATCGAATAAATCATATTATGTAACATCTCATTCGGTTTTGATTTGAGATTTGTAAAAAGGATTCTGGCAACAATAACAGATGTATGATTTTTGCATGTCTGACAGCTCGATTTGATATTTTATTTATTTATTTTTATCAGGTATACACTTGTATACTGTTGGATTAAAAAAACAGTTTATTTTCATCTGTCGCGCAAATCAAAGCCTATCATCATCTGTGTATATTCTGTGGAAGCTATATGATGTCAAAAGTCAGTGGTAACATTCAGAAATATAAAAAAAAGTTTCAAAATAAATTAAATCAATCATTCCGGAATTAAGCGAGTATTATTGAAGTGATAACTTCTTTAGCGGCGCTGAGCAATTCTCGGTAGGGGAAAAACTTATAGATTCGCGTTACTAATGGAATGTGACATTAGCTATCGACCGGCTGTCAAAATCCCATGTTGTGATTTTCCATGGAAAGTTTTACAATTTTTCTTTTCTTTTCTTCGCGTCGCAGAAGCATTTGCTACAGTTTTATGATTTATCTCTGATGGAAAGAAATGTTAAGTATTATAGCAGATTTCTGAACTTTAGTGTTGCCACACCTAAAATTTCATTTAAGCAACAAAAAAGGTAAACTTTTTCAGTTCTCACTTTTGTCCGTGACTCCATGGCTGTCTGGTTTTTTATAAAAAAAAATTTTAATACGTTTAGAATTTTAAATATGTAATAGATTATAATATAACTACATCTTTATCAGAATGAAGATGTCATCGAGATCACGTTTAATTTTATCACGAAGTTTTATATTTTTTTACAACTTGTAATAAAATATTATACATACAACACATCGTCATTGTATATTGATGTAGGTACATTGATAGTGTTGTCCTTATGTTATCGTTGTTTTAAATTCCACAAATCGGATTAAATTATAAATATATACACATATATATAATATGTTGTTTTATTTTATGATTGATAAAAGCGTCATATGTTATAAATAAATAATGAATGTTTTATTTTGTCAATTTACCTGCGTTACTGTTTTCAATCATATACCGAGAGTAATTGTTTATTGACTGGATTTTTATATATTTCTAATTATTTCTATAGATTTAATTAGTACTTCGTACGTACTAATAAAATTAGTTAGAGATGGAAAAAGTAAATAATGCTACAACAAAAAATACAATATAAATTGAATCATTCAATATAAAAAAAAAATATTTCAGGAAATAATTATGTAAAAAAAAACACACCTATAATTTGATATTATAATATTTGATATTGATTACTAGGTACTAATAGTAAAATCTACATTCTATGCAATAAATAGGGTCCATTATATTACAATGATTATTTAAAAACTAGTTATATTAGAATTATTTATAGTCAATAGAATAAAAAATATGATAAGCGAGTGCAACGGCGTTAAAAGTTAGTCTTTTAGGTTTCGTGTACAATAAATTATTTCGTAGTACAATAACGGATTTTAGTTCCTCACGAGAGTAAGTGAATATTTTACAGCCATTTTTTCTTGGCGGGATCACCAATCTGTAATATAGTGTAGAAGTTCTTACCTTGAAACATTTTTTTTAATATATATAATATGTAATTTTGATAGTGCTTCATGACTTTTGATTGTGTATTTTGAAGTGAAATTAGTAATAATAACACGAAACGTTTAATCTGAGGTGCCACAAAAAGTACTTGGAAAGTTCTAGAAAGACGGCCAAAGGTTTGCCAGAGCGATTTTATAATATAGGAAACTTATTCTATGAGTACACGTGACACTTGTTGAATTGTGTATTTAACTCTAAAATTACTGTTATTCGCATTACATTTTACCTTTTCGATGTTAATAACTCGTTCTTTTAGCGCCTTGACGTGCAGTAAACTAGGTCGATGTCGTGGTGGATCATCTTCAATCAGATTCTGAAGTAAAATATTATTCCATCAAGTCATAATTACTAATTCCAAATAATTATTATTTAGCAAAATATAGTTCAAGAGAATCATTTTACGATTTATTTCAATTATTTTACTTGAAGAATATCAATAAAGTTATATAGTTTATTAAATTTAAAAAAATTACATATTAATAAAATGTTAAAAGAAATTTCTTTGGAAAGCAAGACTACATTAGATAGATAACTACTATTTTTATTGATACTAACAAAAACAATATTGAGTTTAATTAAGCAAAAGTTAAGATAGATTTGTTTTATTTATTTAATCTTCGAACGGTGTTCAAGGAATTTCGTGTCATAAAGCAACAGAAGGCCGCCATTTTTTAAACATTTATAAACAGTATTTTAACATTAGATTTGACTGCATGGTCTAGTACCTTTGCCTTTTTCCTTAAAAAGCAATAAATGGAATAAACAATATTGAAATGCAAGATTTGGGGGTTTGTATGGCGCTATTTTGGTATGTCATATTGTCGTCTTTATTTTTAATTCAATTCATTATCTTGCAGTATTACACTATATAGTGTAATTGTGATGCATAAGTGTAGTGAAGTGAAAATAATGACACGGAGCGTGAATTCTGAAATGTTTCAATCATTCTCGTTGTGGTCGTAACAGAAGGCCGCCATTTTGTTATCGCTATTCATTTATTGATAGTGTTCCTAACGTCTGACTTGACTGAATGGTCTTCTACCTTTGCCTTTTCCTTAAAAAGGAATAAATGGAACAAAAAAATAAAATAAATGCGAGTCCCAAGAGCATTGTCAAGGGTAATGTGAGTTGTGTAAATTAATTGAATTAAAAAATTATAGTTACCATGTACGGAATAGCTCCACGTATAATGTTTATCTTGTTACAATAAGGTGCTAAAGAGGCTATTTTTTCAATTGGCCCAATTACACTATAATTTCCTCTATTTTCACACGCGGCCCAATGGCCAAGTCTGATGAAGCAGTACCCTATAACACAATATTTTTAATTTGTCAGGCACTATGGCTAAATATTTTTTTATTCCAATAATGACTATGAAAGTCATAAATATTGCGTATAGTATAAACAAAGTAGCTTTTCGCGTCCGTCTGCTTGTTTAACTCCTTCTAAACCTAGCAATGGATTTTAATGCGTAACCAAAAATCAATTAGCATAGCTTACGCAGGCTACATATTGAGAGATACATCAAAATGATGTACTAGAGAACTTTGGGTTTTTCGAAAATCCTAAGAGAATACTTAGCGATATATTATCTAAATCTACCATTGACTCACAATAACATAATTTTTCTCTGGGCCCAATTTTAAAGTCGACGCAAATGAATTCGTGGGCAGAAGTCACTTGAACTGATGCCTGATCCCATTTTGCATGACAATAGAGTAATAAGGTAACTCGGTGGAGTTATTTAGAGCTATAAATACTGCTAATAAGTACATTCGTGCATATTCCTTAATAAAAAGTATATCTATACGAAATCTCATTTAAGTTTGAAAATTATGATTAAGATCATACAATAATAACACATATAAAATATTGTGCATCCTATAACTAAACCATTAACACACGTACGGACCGGACCGCGGGCATGGTACGGCGATCGGCCGAGGTTATCAATCGTCTAAGTTGAGATTGGAAAAATATCGATTTTTGAATTGACTCGAATCTAAGCTTGATGAATCGATTCACAAAACATCGTGATCCAAAAGATCGATCTTTCAAACTAATAAAGCATCGATTATTAGACTATCCTTTTTGTTGTCTTTGATATGCCGATTATTTGTAAATAGGCAAAAATAAAACAGATCAGTGTCATTTTTTCTTAGTAGCTTCGGCGTTTTTTTATTTTTGTTCAGTTGCTGTTGATGACCTTTAGTGGCGTTTTTTTGCAATAAATGATGATTATGGTCTAATTTCGACCACTGGAAGAATCACTACTTTTTATGAATAAAAAGTCAAATGAAACAAGTAGTAAATAGATTGATCTCTTGGACAAGGATGTTTTGTGAATCGATTAAAAAAAAATGAATTTTTTGAAAAATCGTATTCCCCATCCCTACTTGGGCGACTGATGGCCTCGGCCGCTCGACATACCATATCCGCGGTCCGGTCCGTACCTGTCCATAGGGGTCTTAACTTTTAAGCTTAAGAGGATATCCTAGCGGCATTTATTCCATACGAACGTAGTCTCCTGTTTCCTTCCTGGATAATAGCTTGATTTTTACCGTCCTTTTTAGACGTTCGTTAAACAAATGTGATGGAAAGTTAAAAAAAAAAAAAAGCAAACCGTACAGGTATAGCCAAAGTTTTTATTATTCTAAAAATGAAAGAAAATTAAAAATCGGTTCAGTTTTGGAGGAGGAAACATGGTATTGCGAAATGATGTTTACGTCTATTTTACATAGTTAAATCAGCCCGCGCTGCAGTTGTCCCTTTCGCTTTCTTTGACGCGCAACGCGATAGCAATAGTTTTCTGACCGCATGCCCTCTTAAGACTATTTTAGGTGAATGCAAAATAAAATCATCCAAACAGGTCAAACAAAACATATGTACACAAAGATTTTCTATTAAAAAAAAAAAAAAAACAATTATTTCAACGTCTTCTCATGATATACGTTACCTGCACAATACGAGTCCCAGCCAGCTTCATGATATGACTGACTCAAACTGAACGGTGCGCTGATCTTCACAATGTTAACACCCTGCTGTATCGTTTTGTATTTGCCATTTATGAAGAATTCGTATAAGCTATAAGTATACATTGAAACGATATTATCCAGTGTATACAGAGTAAATTTTGCAGAACCCTAATTATTCTAATAAAATTATTTTTGATAATAAAGGAATTAAAAAGATATTTTACACAATTTTTTTTTTTTTTTTTTATTATTATATATTATTTATTTAGTCTCATTTCCACTTCCACAAAGTGTGGATTGAGGATAATCATTCGAGCAGTAAATAAAAAAAGCAACAACCCATAACTAGTTCCGAAGCTACTTATGTAGTACAGTCAACAGAAGGACGTCCACTGCTGGACATAGGTCTCCTCCAATAGGAGGGGGGATGTTTTCATCGTAAAATCACTCGGAAAGGAGATATCATGCAAAAATTCCTTTTAGATGGCATTTTTCCAGTATAGCGACGCGAGGGACAAAAATACTTGGTGGCAAAGTAGAAATTCGACAAGACCATATCAAAAACTATAAATTTACCCATCCTCAATACTCCCAGAAAACTTTCCAGGTACCATAACCCTTTTTTTCAACCATATAACTGTACTATTGGTATAATTCTTATACTGATAACTGTTCATCATCTGTTATATATAATTTAGGACTATTAGACATTAATTATTATTAATTTCGATGTTGAGATATCTTCAAATGTAATTATGAATACAATCATTAAAATATGAAATATTATCAGTAGGAATATAACTTACTACATTACAGAAAGATTACAAATTGGTCTAAATCAAGTGATTATATTATATATGAATAAGCTATACTGGCTGTATAGAAATCCGAGAAGTCATGACTGATGTCTTGTCTATGGTTGCATTAGCCATCTTGTCAAATAAAACATATATTTATTTTACTAAAACAAGGCATTACTGACAAAATATGTATTTGAAGTGTTAAAAATAAAATCAAAGTTGTAATAAGATATTATAATGGTAAAAGATTAGTTTTTAATTTTAACCAACTTTAGGATTTATATTTAATTAATTTCATAAATGTATAAATAATACTACTAATCAGGCAACACAATATTCGAATTGTTTAGAAAAATTTCTACCCTCTTAAGTTGTTAATATAAATTAACACTTACTCTTGTAAACTATTGGACTTCCAGACTTCATCAAATGTCAACTTCTTTGCCATTATATGAGAGATATATTTGGTATCAAATATATTTGGAAACATTTTATTGATGTTCCCTTTAAACGTGGAATATTTTTGTGGCAACGGTCCGATAAATTGATTATGTAGGAGTATCAGATCCAGAAACATGTTGTGACCTATAATTGGTTTCCTATAATTCTCCAGTAGGGAGATAATATTTGAAAACCCCAGTAAATGGGTCATTATGTTCTCCTCTAAAGTCATCATTGGGGTACTTTTAGCTCCAACAACATTCTTATTTTTGTAGATAAGAATCTGTAAACGGAATATGAGATATCACTACGAAGGTCTTTGATTGTTTTTTTTTTTTAAGTAATGAACGGTGCAGGTTCGAACCCAACTACTCTTTTTTTTACACACGGTATAGACTCAGTGCTTTGATCACAATCTCACCTAATGTTAAGTGACAATGTGGTCCAGGATGGTAAACACACTAAGCCTAGGTACTGGTTCGTAAGTGATGCTGCCGGAACAGACCTATTGGTATTTGGTTATCCAGGCGGGCATCATTACAAAATGCCCTACCATCATGCTATGGTTACCTCACGATATTTTCCTTCACCGAAAGCTCAGCCCAATTTTAGAGTTGGATAGGTGGGTATCGAACCCTTGGTGGTAAAGTGTTATGTAATAATGCCCGCCTGGGTAGCTACCACTCTTAAGTTTGAAAACTAGTTCCAAGCATCAATATGTGTGTTCTGGGGGCGTTAATTCAGTACCTCTAGGTTTAGTTTGTTCACCATCCTGGACTATATTGTTACTTAACATCACATGAGATTGTAATGAAAGTCTATACAGTACATATTTAAACAAAAATTCTGCATTTCTACCTGACGAACTACCGCCTCTAAAATTAAAAATCTATTTCTAAGCACCTATATGTATTTCAGTTAGAATAATTTGAGAACCAGTAACTCTTAGCATACTATCTTCGTATCGTCACTTACTATCAAGAGAGATTGTGGATCAAACTCTAAACCGCTATAATAAAAAAAAATGTATTAATGTATTCATATTGTTTAATATTTATAACTAATTTAGTAGTGGGTAATTATAGGGATTTTTTTGTATACCACATAGGTGGCAAACAGGCATAAAATCTGCTTGATGGTAAGCAGTCACCATAGCCTATGGATGCTTGCGGCACAACAAGCAATTTGCTGACTCTTTAAAAATTTGTTTTAACAGTCCTTGATAATGTGATGATAATGATTGTTCCCTTTTTTTTGAAAACTATAGAAAAGTTGAAATTAACACTGACAAGCGGATGCTGTAACTTGTAGGTTTTCCCAAGTGTATAGTGGTCAAGTCTGCCACATTTGCCGAACTAACTGCTGGATCTATATTCGATGACATTGCTGGTGGCAGTGACTAAGTGGGGCGTAAAATCCCCCACCACCTCACCTCGATTGATAGAATGATTACCTTTTGACTATTACCTAAGCTGTCAGTTGTAAGAATATCTGGATACCGTATCCTAAGTTCATTGTGAATGATGTAACGTAGTACAGGACTGTCAATATCAATGTACATTGTGTCATCTTTACTTGTGCTAAGCCATCTAGAATTGAGAATAATACTGGTCAAGCTAAACAACCAATAAAAACTACACAAGTTTTTACTATAGAGATTAGTCTGGATAATGGACGCGGGTTCAAATCGACCTATCCAAATCTAAAATCAGCCTTAGCTTCGGTGAAGGAAAACCATACACCACCATCTTGAGGAAACCATAGCATGGTGGTAGGGCATTTTCTAATGATGCTCGCCTGGGTAGCCAAATACTAATAGGTGTGTTCCGGCAGCATCACTTGATAACCAGTATCTCTAGGCTTTGTGTGTTTACCATCCTGGACCACATCGTCACATAACATCCGCTGAGATTGTCGTCAAAGCACTGAACCAATACCGTGTAATTTTTTTATTTCAGTCCACACCATTTGCAAACTAAGAACTAAGAGCCTTACTTATCAATTGATGATTGACTTGACAAATTTTAAGTAAAAGTAATAGTTACTTAATAAAATGTCTTACTCATAAACGTTAATTAACCATTTGTTGTTTAGTGGTGTATCAAATAGCTGTCAAATTAAACATCAGGGGACCCTTGTTTAACGACTGCTTAACGTTAAATAACAAGATGGCGGTTGGCTAACAGCTGATTTCTCACCATCTGCGGTCAGTACTTGTCATTTTGTTATGTTTTGTTTAGCGAATTATTTATTATTATTATTAGGAAACTTTAAAAAGAACAACAACTGCATCTTGGGCTGATTATAACCATGCAAAATAGATAAAATCATCACTCCCTATTGTCTTGTTTCCCTTTTCACTAAAACTGTTTCATTTTTCTTTCAATATAATTGAAAGAAATTTAAAAAAGACTGGTTATCCCTGTATGTTACCCTTTTATTTTTTAAATTTGTTTAACAGACAACTAAGAACAATGGTAAAAATGGGATTTTTTTTAAATTTTGGATAACTATTTGACAATAACTATGAAATGTTTCTAAATTCTCTAAGGAATAAATTGAAAGTATGTCAGTTGAGTAGAAAATAATTGAAGATGCACTTACTTTGAGACATTAGAACAATACTCTTGCAATAAACGCTCTTCACTGAGCTCAACACTGCGAGATAAATTTTTAAATAAAGTTTTATTCTTTATGTTTTGACGTATTTTCTCTTCTTCAGATTTACTCAAGTATGGAAGGCCTTCATAAGTAAACTGCAATATATAATAAATATTTATAGTTTAAAAGAGGCACAAAATCACACTAAATAATAATGAAATAGTATATAAATAATAATTTTAATGTAATATGTTACAAGCACTGGTATAATTTTAAGAAAAATAAAAGATAATGTGGATGATTAGACTTAATGTTTGAAGTTCTGATTATACCTAAAGTAAAAAAGGTATTTTATGTACGTTTTGCGTTTCTTAAGCTCATTAATTATCATTTGTTTAATATTAATCATATACACTATTTAATTTAACTAATTAAATTTATAACACACAATAATCTTTAAGTTACAAAATATAATTTTTGCATGTCACCAATTTAATGTCATTTTCATAGGAGATATTTTTTCAATTTTATTTTACCAGCAGGTAATGTATGAAGCATAGCTGATTCTATGTTGTGAAGTCACAATATTTCACCAAATTAAAGTCAAAGCAGTCATAATTTTAGATAACAGAATTAAGCTCATTATAAATATATTTGATCTATTAAAATTAGTCATGTAAAGGCACTTACCTTATTAAAATCAAACTTATGTTTACATAGGAACTTTAAAGTGGAAGCTTGAAATATAAAGGATTGGTCGACATCCCCAAACACTTGTGGACATAAGTAGAAAGTGTAGCAAACCACATTGTAAGTGTCAGTCTCCCTCTGATATTGGAACATACTGAGTCCAATTTGTGTCATTATCATTTTGTCAACTTCTGTTTTGATTCTGTCGTATCTTTCTTCATTTGTATCGAATAATCTAGTAGAAACAAAGTGATCTTATTAAAACACATAATTAAATTAAATAATCAGTAACTCAGTTCATGTCAGTTATCTTCATGAAGGTTCATACTTCCCCTGCATGACCTAGAGAGGATGATGAATGTAGTTCAATGTAGGGTGTATACAAATTAGCAAATAATATATTCAACATTAGATATTTCATGTTCCAGTCTATACTAAAAAATAAAATTGAAGTATCTGTTTGTAATATCAAAATATTAATTTTTTTTTACTAGATACATATGAATGTATACATTGTATATACAATACCTATACCAAAACTACAATTTTTTAAATTTATGTCTGCCTGTTTGTTCTGAGAAATCTCCGGAACGACTGGACCGATTTTGACGGGACCTTTATTGGTAAATAGTTATGTTACTTTTCAATGATTATTTAACAAGTATATTATGCAGTGAATAATATATGAAATATGGATGGAGCCACAGGCTCACAGCTAGTTTTAATAATAAACATGTGAAAGGGAGATTGTGGATAACTTAATTTGCTAGACCAGCAGTTTTAATTTTACATAATAAATTCTATTGTTCACAATTATTCACTATATTCAATCTCTTAAATGTGTAATTGTCTACTCTGTATTACAAAGGAATGTGCTGAAGGTAATTTGTTGTCCATTTGTACTCTATAATTGTTCATAATCTGTTCTATGTATTAAACAAGGTTTCAAATTCTACACTAAAACCTAGGCAGAGAGTATATGTATGATTTAAAAAAGAATCAAATAAATCAGTTAAGTTGTTCTGGAGGCACAGACCCACTAAAAGACAGAGATGTTGGATTTTATGGTAGCTGGGACATTTTATATATTTTTCACTGCGTAACATAGATTTAATTTTTTTTACAGGGATCCCTAATTATTTTCAATTTTGCTACTAACATTAAGCAAAGATATTTCTCACAAATTCAAATACCTGCCAGTAAAACTGTTTATTGAATCAGATTTTATTTTATATCGAATATTTTTATCAGTTCTAATTTTTTTTCACAGAACCCTAATTATTTTCAAAAAATAAAGTAGCCTAAGTTATGTGGAGTAACTTCAGATATCTAACAAAAAAATCGCGTCCAAATAGGCCAGCCGTTTCTGAGATTAGCTGAAAAGACAAAAATTTTAAAAATTGGATTTTTGGTATAGCTATCCTATACATTCATATCTATTTGGTACAAAAAACAGACACTTCAGTTTTACATGTTAACAACAAAAAAAAAAAATTTTCTTTGAACATCACACTATGTTTCTGTTGTCTTTCATTATACATATATGTTTTGAAACAGTCTATGCTTCAATTTTATTTATTAGTATAGATTAAGAAAATATTACATTAAATATAATATTACAATTATTGTTAAATAATTTATTCACTGGACATGGTAATCCCAGAAAGGAGGTTCTAAGTTGATTCAAATACAGCATTTATTAATAAGACTGCAATTCAAATATTAGGGATAACCAATTTTAAAATTGTTTTAGTTTTAGGTGATAACAAGTATAAGCTATTTTGATAAACTAAATTATTTCTTGTAATATGCATACCATGTCTTTTAGACATGGTGTGAACAAATACAGAACACCTATACTTATTCAGGCACATGATTACAGAAATATAAGGCGAATATTTGAAACTAAAAAGAATACTAATAAAATGGTTGATTTACCTCATAAAGAAGCAAGTAAAATAAAAATACAACATAACCTCAATCTCAGAGAATATTCTAAAAAATCCTACGTAATCTCGAGAAAGGTGTTATTATTTCAGTTAAATTATAATTATTAAATTATCAAATAGGCACCTGTGTTTAAAGCATTCTCCGGAAAGAATAGCAGTAAATTCAGCGTCGAAACCAACAAAACAAGAACGTTTTAAATTCGTTGTTATATTGTGAATTTCATCGCAGAAATTTTTCTTCGTAATTTCCATTACTATAATTAATTTTGTTTTGTCATAAATAAATATATAAAATAAAGATAAGTTTTTGTGTGACATAAAAATCTTTACAACAAAATTTTAAAACTTATAAACAAGTAACAACCATAGACAATTTTGTTAGTTTTACTTTTAGTGATGCAGAAGTATTTGTCAATATCACTGAAAAATTTTAGCCCGAACAAAATATTAGTAAAACAAATATTATTTTTATAGCCATACTTCATAGGTGGATGTAAATAAATAAAGGTAAACAAACAAGAGAAAAATTTGTTTAGATGGTCTTTTTCTATTGTTCTATTGATCATATTACAGATTATTGTCTAAAAGTGTTGCCAAGACTGAGTTAGTAGATTAAAGTAGAGCATCATCGTTCTCATGCCTTTTCCTAACTCACTTGTGGTAGTCACAAGCGTCGCAGTATGTTTTCTTCTTCCATACAGCTATCAGCCGTCATCTCTTCATTTATATCCTTTCTGAGTCTGTAGACTCCATCCACACTTTCTTTGGACTTCCTCTACTTTTTCATCATTCCACATTCATATTCATTCCTATTTTAACCACATGCTCTTCGTCTCTTCTCATAACATGTCCATACCATGACAAACGGGAACCTTTCAACTTTTCTAGCACTTTAAAAAAATAGTGTTTTTCGGGTGAAATAATTAAAATGCATTGAAGAATATGCGAAACGCGGGCGCAGCCGCGGGACATAGCTAATTTTAAATAAATTTGTGTAGTTACACAATACAAAATTTAAAAACTTACCTATGTTGTGCTTTATTTTTCATCATTCTCATGACTATTCCCAACTCACTTGGGGTCGGCGCAGTATGTTTTCTTCTTCCATACGTCCCTATTAACCGTCATCTCTTCATTTACTTCTTTTTCTTTCATATCATTTCTTACACACTCCGTCCACACTTTCTTTGGCCTTCCTCTACTTTTCCATCCTTCCACATTCATATTCATTACTATTTTACCCACACGCTTTTCCTCCCTTCTCATAACATGTCCATACCACAAATGGGAACCTTTCAACTTTTCTACCACTGGTGCAATTTTCAGATTCCCTCTAATACATTCATTTCTTATTTTATCTATTCTTGTGACACCACACACTCATCTCAACTTTCGCATCTCAGCTACATGCAATCTCTTCTCATCCATCTCCTTACTAGCCCAGCATTCTGATCCATACAATATGACAGGTCTTATGATGGACTTATATATCCTACCCTTCAGTTTATGGGGCATCCTGGAGTCAAATATCATACCAGAGACCTGTCTCTATTTCATTTAACCTGAGTTGATTCTTTGCCTTATTTTGCTTATTTCTCCGTCACACTGCAAGAGTGACCCGAAGTAGCAGAATTCAGAACAGACTGGTACTGGTGTTCCTCCAAGTGATATTGGCTTGAGATTGGAAATACCGCTAAGTCTATGCCGCCACACATCCTGTCTGTTTTGCACCTCTTAGTGTATATAAAAATTTACTGATGTAGTAATGGGTATGTTTGTAAAATACTATATTATAAAATCGTACACACTAGGGAGTGGGAGTAAAAAATGTAACCAGCTGTGATTAAGACGAGGAAGTTTTAAAAATTTGTGCGGTCGGGGAACCCCTCGTCAGGAACGAAGTTCTTAGTTAAACAGAAATAGAGAAAGAAAAACAAAACTATGTAAGGCCTACTTTTAATAATTAGAAAATGACTCGTGAAGAAAAAATCTTAAATTATTATACCTTCCTAAATAAAAATTAAACATTGTGCGACGCCATTTAGTGTTCAAACTTTGAACGTTTAACAATTTACTTCAGTGTTAATCGCATTTAATATTATAGAATAAAGCCCAATCTCTTATTAATAGTAAAATAATAATAGACAAAGAGACAGCTACTTAAATGAATAATAATATATAATATAATAATAATAGCAAACTGCAATGACAATAACAGTTATCACGTAGACTATACATTAGTCACTGTATAGCCATCATACTAAACTAAACTAGACTAAACATAAAAGGAAAAAACAAAAATATGTGTTAAGTATAACTAGTTATTGCGTAGTGGCTGAAATTCGATCAAAATATTTATTTAAAAACTTTGGTTTGTAAAAATAATCTATTTCTAAATATGTTATATAACTTGAAAGTACGTCAATATTAAACAAAACACATATAGAGAAGATGAAATGTTTTATGATTGATTTATATATAGATAAATTTTGTGAAAAAAAAATAACGCCCCCAGGTGGGCTCGAACCACAAACCTTTCGATTAACAGCAGAACGCGCTAAACATTTGCGACGTTTTTTTGCCGACTAGGGTCCTCAACGCCCCATAAGGAAATTCGTTCCAAAATATCCTGAAATTCGTGAGACGTAATTTATGGATGGACTTTTTCGGCTGAGCGTCATAAGTGCTTGTCCCAAAATCCGGCGAAGGTGAAGGCTTTTCAGGTCAAGAGTGTTTAGTCAATTTAAAAAATATATATATATGAAAAAGCCGTATGGGCCGCCATTAGAACATTTGAAAATGAGTACGCAAATTTAGAACCATTGCTAAGGATATGATAAAAGAAATGTATTTACAAGAAACGTTTCGTAAAACATAAAAAAGTTGCGATCATAGTTTTGGATTGTTTATCAATCTTGGTAGCTACCGTTTACTATTCTATCGTTTTTTGGTCTTTGTTCTATGAGATTAGGTAATTGATATCTAAATAAATTGAGGTACTTCATACATTCACTGACTGAGAAACTTCATAAAAAAAGTTGTAATTTTACGTAAAGAACGACAATAATTTTTCAACAGACAAATGTGTAGTAAAAAATAAAAATTGGTAAAAATGAAATAAATGTACAGCAACACAAAAAATTAAAATGTAAACAGATTTCTTGAACGCTCTACTTTAATAACAAAGACTGTTGAAACAATATAATAAAACATATCCGTCTGTGGATATCTACAATTCAAACAAGTTTTTTATTTTTTCTAATTACATGTTAGAGTTTGCAGCGTTAGAGTTTATAAGAAATATATAATTATTATCGTGCCTTGTGCAGATATTATTAAGTTCGTTGCATAATTTTTCAAGTACCCTGTAATATTTAAGCGATGATGGTACAGTTGGTAGTGCGGTCAGATACACGTGTCGGTGGATACAGGTTCGAACCCATCCAAGACTTTAATGAGCCTAAGCTACAGGTGTAGGAAACATCGTGAGAAAACCATAGCATAGTGGTAGGATATTTTCTAATAATGCCTGTCTGGGTAGCTACCATTCTCAAGTTTGAAGAGTTGTCGCCAAATACCAATAGGTGTGTTCCGACAGCGTCACTTGGACCCAGTACCAGGCTTAGTATGTTTACCATATTGGACCACATCATCACTTAACATCAGTTGAGATTGTGGTAAAAGCACTTAGCTTATACAGCGCAAATAAAATCAAGCATATTATCGAGTTACTAAGTTATTCATCAAAACGTATCATTATACAAATTTCTCTTATATTTCTCATTTTATTGTTTTAAGTTTTTGTTCTGTGCATATTTAATTTTACTAGCACTAAGTTTCATTACTGTATTAAAAATATGTAGTACTTACGTGAATATCTTACTAACATACCAGTATTGCTCCACAATGCGTCGACCTTAAAATAACATTCACTTTTTACGGGTGACAGTTGGAAATTAATTATGTTATATAATGAGAAATTGTGTAATCCTGGAGAGAGTTCAATGAAGAGACAACAGCTTACTTCCGAATGGGATCCCCACGAGAGCCCTGAGGCTTTGCCTGAGCCCTGAGGTATGCTGTTGCTAAATAAACGGTCATACCAGTCACCATTTGTTGGTCGACTCGCGTGGTCGCGCGCGCTTTGCGGCTTTATTAGCCTACATTTTATCCGAGTTTCGAATGTTTTAAATCTTAAGGCGGCAGTTTGATCGACGAAACATGTGATTAGTGTCGCTTGTCAGTGTTAATTTATAATTAATATAAATATGAAGTCGGAGAAGTGTACGATGGACGAGTCAACACCGGCGATTGTTAAGCCGAATTACATGATAATGTCCTTACAAAGGATATTAGTGATAATTGTAATATTTATCAGTGTTATAATTGTTGTTTATTACACACCTATGCCGGGTAAATGTATTTACGGTTATTAATAAATATTGCATATGTTTTTTTTTCTTAACATTATTAAAATTAAATGCGTGTCAAGGACAAGTAACACATATGTATGTACATATGTTTTACGACACCGAAATGTTGTAAATTTTTATACGTTCGTGTAACTTTACTGCGAATATTATATATAGCATAGAAATAGCAATATCACCTGATATTGCTATATTTTACGTTAGTCACGTGAGTTATTAAGAAACAAGATGTAGAAAGGAAGAAGAAGAATATACTTGCAAGAATTTTTGAACCAAAAAAAAGTTTTAACAAGAATTTAAAACGGTTGGCTATAAAGAATTTTGTCACTTTTACCGATTAGTTAATTGCTACAAGTGATTAATTTTGTTTTTAATAACAATTAATAAAATTAAAAAATTAAAGAAGATATGTATTCTTATGACTTCTTGCAAAATATTGCAGTATTGTTCTTATGATGACTTAACTTACGGAAACGTATCGCAATTTGTATTCGTGATTACAATAATTTTGCGTTGTAGTAAATTATTGTTAAAGATATATGTGCTACGATCATTGTTATGAAATTTATTTATTTTTAAAATGACCTTATGAATATGAAACCTTTGACCTTATTAATATTTAAATGTAATGTTAATTTATTTTTCAGAGGAGTACTTCGAAAATTGTGACCGAGAATGTCACGAGCTAGATTGGCCCATGATCTGTCGCGTCAAGTTAATCATAGAAGTCTACAAAACTCTTAGCAAGTAAATTAAATTTATATATCATATTAACTAGCTATGTACTCGCGGTTGCGCCCGCGTTTCATATATTCTTCACTGTGGTTTATTTTTTTTATACGGAACCATAATGTTTTTTTAGTACTAAGATAAAGTAAAAATATTTCTCATAAATTCAAACACTTGTCCGTAACACTGTGCATTAAATCGTTTTAATGTGTTTTCATTTTTTGACGCGGAACCCTATCTATTTATACTCTATTTTCAGCTATTTATCAAAAAAGTCTCGTCAAAATCGGTGCAGTCGTTCCGGAAATTACCCGGAACAAACATACATACAGACACAAATTTTAAAAATTGTATTTTTGGTATAGGTATCGTTGAATACATTCATATGTATTTAGTAAAAAAAAAAATGTTATTTTGATATTACAAACATACAGTTCAGTTTTCGTTATTAGTCTAGATAAGTTTCATTTAATTTTATATTTCCTAATAGTAGGTTATTTTATTAGTTAACGCTTGATGGCTCGCTTTTGTAATAGTGGAAGTGATTTCATTTTTAGTAAGGCCTTTATGATCAGATCGTTATAAGTTTGTGGTACTTTCAGGTCCTGTGGCAACTGTACTGATAACGATGGTGGAGAGTGTCCACCGACTTGTATATCAGCTGACGGTCGGGTGCGTGGTGTACTCACTGCTAACAGAGCTCTGCCTGCACCTACACTTCACGTGTGCCATAACGATATACTTGTAGTAGACGTTGTTCATAGAGCACCGGCTCATGCGCTATCTATACACTGGAGAGGACAGCCGCAAAAAGAAACTCCATTTATGGATGGTGCTCCAATGCTCACACAATGCCCCCAACCAGCTTACACCACGTTTCAATACAAGTTCCGTGCGTCAGCAGTTGGAACACATATGTATCACGCACATTCAGCTGCAGACGCCGCCGACGGTTTAGCAGGGGCTCTTGTAGTACGCCAGTCTTCTAGACTTGATACACTGCGGAAATATTATGATAAGGACATTTCCGAACATACTATTTTCGTAACAGAATGGGGACATTCGATGGGACCGTTGGCAGGAATGATATCTAATCTACCTAACGCAGAATCTCTCCTTATCAATGGTAAAGGAAGGACCATTGAATCGCCGAACGCTCCCTTATCCAAGTTTACAGTGGAATACGGAAAGCGATATCGTTTCAGATTAGCATATGCCGGTGGTTTTAAGAGTTGCCCGGTCCGATTTTCTATTGAAAACCATTTTATGAAACTAGTCGCTTTAGATGGTAAAACAATACAATCGAAATATGTTAATTCCATCGAATTAGGTAGAGGAGAACGTGTTGATTTTATTCTAGACACTAAAAGAAGTCCCGGTGTATATAAAATGACTGTTTCAGCAAATGAGTTATGCCAAGAAAATTTAGAAGGTTCAGCAGAGTTGATTTATGAGAATAAAGAAAACAAAATTTTGATTAGAGGTGTTGATGGCTTCGAAAATTTAAATCATGAATTTACAACAGTGTTTAGTGATCGATGCAGTTTCGAAAATGTTATATGTCTAACTGACCTTCACACGGACAAAAAACTTCCAAAGGAGCTCAGCGGAACTCTTGATGAAATAATCTATGTACCTTTTAATTACTCAACAAGGCGAATTTCGTCGAAGCGAATCGGTAAGTGTTTTAGTTAATAATTGTTGTATTCATAAAATTGGAAATTTTGCACTTTACACTGGACTTGTAGCCATTATAGCTTACTAATTTTATAGATGGTTATGTAGCATAATTTATACAAACTTAGTAACATACTCCTTAGTTTCTAAATTGGTACCATGAAATAATTATAGGAAATAAAATAATGTATTTTATAAATAAAAATCATGAATATTTATTATTAATGGTAAACAAAATAACGCAATACGGGTAATTATTATCGGCGAAACAGTTTCGTACACTTTAGTATATTTTCACATATAGGTGGTACGTAATGTCAATGACATAATCTTGAGTCACAAACAAGTGAGACAAGCTAGTTCATTCGAGTCCCAAAACATTTAGGTTAATAGAACGGCCTTGGTACACACCTACCTGATTTACAAACAAGTTTCGCTGTAATATATTAAAGACACCGTGTGCATCTTATGCAGCATATTTGAGTTTCATAATAATGATTAGCAGCACGGACAGCGGTATATTATTTGTATGTAGTGAGTGAACTGGAGTTTATAATCTATGATTTGCCACAATGATTACTTCATGTAGGTGGCTTGTGTCAAGGTCGTTTTTCAATGTTGTAATTTGGTTACAATTATGGATGTTTCTCCAATTAAAATATACTTATCTAACTTCATAATATTTTTTTATTGTGAATTTCCGATTCATTAATTTAAATTAGGAAAATGTTTTCAACTGCATTTCACACGTGCACACTAAAACAAAAAAAAAACATAGATTCTGTGAGTGACCTTTTTTTGGTTATTCTTGATCAATTACATCAATAAATTTATCGGCTCAGGGTCTAATAATTGCGGTGTTATTATAGGATCATCATTTACCAACAAAATCCCCATCTACACTAATAAATAAAGTATCTGTTTGTAATATCCAATAGATATGATTTTACATACGATACCCATGCCAATAATACAATTTTTATCTGTCTGTCTGTTTGTTCCGGGCAATCTCCGGAACGGCTGGACGGATTTAGACGGGACTTTTTTTCGTAGTTAGGTGAAGGAACTCCGGGTAACTTTAACTTTAAAGTACCCTAGAACTTTAAATTTTCGAAAATAATTAGGGTACCGCGTAAAAAAATTAAAATTTATAAAAAATTGAATAAAATTAGGTTCAATTCACAGTTTTACGGGCAAGTGCTGTAATTTATGGTAAATATTTTTACTTTATCTTAGTTTAAAAAAATAGTGTTTCGGGTGAAATAATTAAAATGTATTGAAGAATATGTGAAACGCGGGCGCAGCCGCGGGGAAATAGCTTATTTTAAATAAATTTGTGTATTTACACAATACAAAATTTAAAAACTTACCTATGTTGTGCTTTATTTTTCATCATTCTCATGACTTTTCCCAACTCACTTGGGTTCGGCGCAGTATGTTTTCTTCTTCCATACGCCCCTATCAACCGTCATCTCTTCATTTACTTGCTTTTCTTTCATATCATTTCTTACACACTCCGTCCACACTTTCTTTGGCCTTCCTCTACTTTTCCATCCTTCCACATTCATATTCATTACTATTTTACCCACACGCTTTTCCTCCCTTCTCATAACATGTCCATACCACAAACGGGAACCTTTCAACTTTTCTACCACTGGTGCAACTTTCAGATTCCCTCTAATATATTCATTTCTTATTTTATCCATTATTGTGACACCACACACTCACCTCAAAATTCGCATCTCAGCTACTTACAATCGCTCCTCATTCATCTTCTTACTAGCCCAGCATTCTGATCCATACAATATGACAGGTTTTATGATGGGCTTATATAACCACCCCTTCAGTCTAAGGGGCAACCTGGAGTAAAAAATCACACCAGAGACCTGTCGCTATTTTTGTTTGTTGTGCTTTATTTGTATGGTTGCAAATCTCGAGTAAGTGCCTTTAGCTTTTCTTACAAAACTTTGTAAGTGCCTTTAAGGCCAACAGTGTTAGTCAGTTCGAAAAAAAAACTATTGTTCTCAAAATTTACTTTACTATTATTAGTTACGGAAAGCAAGTTCTCAATTTTCCTAATATTTGATCATCTCAGTTTAACAGTTCCTAATTCAGGAAACTTGTGATTATTATAAAGGGTGTGATTGTTAAAATCCTGTATTGAAATATACTTTCAAATCAATTCAGTATATTATAATATTTACTTGACAAAGAAGATCATTATATTATGTCAAACGACATAGTGGCAATATTTTTATAAGAGTTTATATAGTCATCTAGGTTCAGAAGTTTAAAATACACCACTCCCAGTAGACCGATGAATAGGAAGAGGAACATCGTAACCGTCGCATATATACTTAGCAAGGTCATAAACATGTTTATGTTCCGTAAGCTGCATACGAATGTAGTGAAATAAACAAGTTTATATTAACATAAGTCAACAATGTTGCGGAAGATGAGTGTCAAACCTTTATGTTATGTTGAATCACAAAAGGCACGTAAAATTCTCACGTTTTCTTGAATTGAAATAATGTCAGTAAAATGTTATTTAAATCGTTTATAGCATTGAAACTATAGGCTAAAAAAACTAATATTTTATAAAATAAATCTTATGACAGGTTAGCACATTATCATTACTTTCTATTAATGTTATAATTTTTTTTTACAAATAAACCTAATCGATGTTATTACAAAAAGTTAAACTCCCATTGAACACATGTTTAAAAATTCATTTACATAAGAGTGTTTTAGGGTTGGTTAGAGATATATTAGAGATATATTTTATACTATTTTAACTTTTAGATACTGTTTAGTAAAAAGCGTGTTTAACGCTTGTTTTTTTTTTTGTTTTTGTAACAACGCCGATAATGTTCAAAGAGAAAATATTATAGTTTTACTGCCCGTCTAAAGATATAAAGTTAGAAACATCTATCTGTCCGCATGTCCGTTAGTTGCTTTGTAACTTGAGAAATAAAGAATAAGTCTTGTTAATTTTCGTCGGGTAAAATATATACCCAGTTATGTGGATAATAGTGAATAAAGTCGTAAAAAAAACTAAGCAGCCGAGGCAGCAGCTGCTGACAGAAGTAAAACCTCGAAACTTTGGAAAAACTGTTTTGTTTAATGATTTAATTTCATAATTTGTTATTTAAATTATTAACACACCTACATATAAAATTTGACTGGTTTTACATATATTCGCACTCCGAGAATAATTATGTATTATACATTCTCATATTGTTTATTCATAATCAAGACAGACGATAGCCAGCGTAAGTATAAATTTTATTTTTTATCGTTAAGCGACGAGCGCCATCTTATACTTGGGATACTGTAGCATGTTGACGGTTGACGTCACAGCATTGGTAAAGCGAATCTAGGTATAAGTTTTTCCCCTACCGATTATCGCTCACCGCTGCTAAAAAAGTTTTCACTTTATAAAAAAACTGACAACTGACAAAATAATAATTATTTAAGAGCGGAATTATCGATATTAACTCTTATATACGTACAGCGACAGAAAGTTAAAATAGAATAACTGTTACTTAAATTACTTTGTTCCGTTCGGTATTTTCGTTCGGCTGTGCTGTGATCTTCGATACATCTTGATTACAACATAAACATGACACGCCGCGCCGGTTCGGTTTCTGTCTTGTATTACATAAAGCCCTGAGCGAAGTAAGGAGGAAAAGTGCAAGTAGGACGCATTATTACATCATATCATGAGATTTTAATGCAGTTATGTATTCGGATTTTTTTAATGAGCTTATATGCATTTTTGTAACGAGTCCTCGTTATAGTCAATTATGTAAATTAAAAAAAAAAATAATTACATTCGATATTTTGTATGCCTTCTTACCTTTATTGTAAGTAAAAAAAAATCTTAAGTTTTAAAAAATACTGATAAACGTTTATCTAGGTGTGAACGAATGGAATTAGGCTTGGATTACTGATTAAACTATCATGGGCTAACAAAACAGGCGTTTTATGTGCACGTGTTTAGGGGCGCTTTTGACAATTGCACGGAGGCCATGCCACTCAACGTACTGTGATGAAGGATATGCATTTTCTCCAAAAGTATATAATAGTACTTTTCCTTATACAATGTTTTTGGTTGGTTTTATTATTAAAAGAATATGATCTATACTAATAATAAAATTGTAAATTTCACGTGTCTGTATATTTTCAATTTTGTGAAAAGAATTTTTGAAAGAGACTTAAATAATTAAATATATTTCTATAATTTTTAGAAATGTCTGTCTGTTTGTTTGGTTTTTTGCAGTCATAAATTAGAAGTGACTAAATATACATTATACAATATAATCTGGAGTAACATAAAAATTTTATTTCATTAAAATCGGTCAAATCTATCGAAAGTTATAGTAATTTGAATGACACGCGATGGTTTAGTACCACATGGATAGTACAGACACTTTGCAGCCCGCTATTTAGGAATATTAGGAAAAAAAATAGCTGGATGCATAGTTCCAGCTCAGGTGCAAACCTCGCGAGGACTAAGCGCAGACGGTGGTTCAATCCGGGCACCGTACCGCTGGGGTCCGGACTCTGCCGTATTGCCAAACTAAGGAGGGAAGAGGGCGTGGCCCCCTGACTTTCCATTGCACTAGTAAAGCTGTAAGGTAGGTGGCCTGGTAAGGCCGGGGTGACCTCCTCGGCGGGTAGAGGCCTAGACGGGACGGAACGGTACATAGATTGCATCTAGTAAGAGACTATAGGCTGTCTATTGGAATAAAATTGCCTGATTTTCACGCGAGCGAAGTCCATAGCTGGCCAAAAATAAAATCGCTTAAAATTCAGACATTACAATCGTGGATCCTAAACAGAGCACGGCAATCTTTGAAAACATCGATCCTAACATATATAATGTAACGGTGTATAAACTCTTATAAAGAAAGTGAAGTAATCGCTGTAGAGATAATCGCGTCCGCATAAACCGCAAATAATATGACATGATTGCGCCTACGCAAGACACGGTGCCGACGTTGCCGCCAGGCATTTGTATTATCTGTATAATATACTGTATTATCTATGGTCTGTATCGCGCATGTGCTATGTGAATCCACATTATACAATAAGTTTATATAGATGCAGTTATATGCAGTGTTATTATTTTTATTTTAATATTAATTGTGAGAATACACATTTCTGCCAAAGTCAATCATTTGGTTTCAGTAAATTGGCACCTATTATGCTACAATTTTTGACACCCTTACGTACAGGTTTCGTTTTATCATTAGCAATTTTCAATACCCTTTATTTGTGCACAATAAAGTGTCACCAATATTATATAATAATTTGTTTGTTTACTTATTCAGGTAACAAACAGCCATTACATAAATGTGATTACATAAGAAGATACACTAAAAGGCCTACAGTACCATAACTTATATTTAATAATTAACAGTTATTAACTAAGGAATCGTAACGTACGCTTAATAGAAAGAAAACGGTTACAATTATGAAGTACAAACAATAAATAGTTCAATAAAATTTTTAAAACAAACATTAGTATGCTAAAATTGCATGGTTTAGTTAAATAACAAACAAATAAGATGACACAAGAACATGAACACATGAACATGACATCTGCCACAAAGTCGTGGTGATCCGCTGTCATGTTTATCCACAGACATATAGCGAAAACATATTATGTCTATGTGTTTGTTAGTTATTCATTCACTATCAACAATAATGCCTTGAATATATTATTTTATTAAATATCGAGAGCTATATTTTTCTATTCTAGAATAGGTATCTAAATATAACATTACTTGCATTTATACGCTAGAATAAAAATGAAAAATGTAATGTAAAGTTTTTAAATTTCAACTCGGTAACGTAACTTCTACGCTTGCTCGAAAGTTTGCCTTTCTCTAATAAAAGATAGCTTTTTGTTTTATGGCGTACACATTCTGTTTTATTATTTCGTACTAGCTGTCGCCCATGAGATGGCTTATGTTAAATTATTTTATTATTAATGTTTGATTCATGTGAAAAAGCTTAGAACTTTTTTTTAGTGCACAATCTCACCTATTGTTAAGTGACGATGTGGTTAAGAATACACACTAAGCCTAGATACTGGTTCTCAGGTGATGCTTTCGGAGCACATCTATTGGTATTTGTCGACAGGTTTTCGAACTTGAGGGTGGTACCTACCCAGGTGGGCATTATTAGAAAATGCCCTACCACCATGTTATGGTTTCGTTACGATGTTTTCCTTTACCGAAAGCTCAAGCTCATTTTTTAGAGTTGGACAGGTTGTGCGAACCCACGTTCATTGACGTGGAATCCGACCGCACTACCCACTGCGTCATCATCGCTTCATGTACCTCCCCTTTTCACAACTGTATTAAGCCGAAAATGATATGCAAATCGGTTTAGTGATTTTCCAGTAATTTACGATTTTTATTTACAAATCGAAACATTATTATAGAAACGTATATTACAAAACTAACCATATATGTAAGCATATCAAATAAAGAGGGTTTTCGAAGTAAAATACTCGTAAGAAGCTGTTCCAGATTAATAATAAACCTCCGTCCATTGATTGTATTAAGTATAAACGTCATCTCCGTTTGAATAAGAGATGAAAAAAGATCAGAGTAGAGTGTCTTTCCTCTTTTTAATTCTATTCTGTTTTTTTACTATAGCTAAGAATATTATATTTTATAAGTATTATGCTAGAAAATAATTATTATCCGAACTGACCAAGGCTGTTGACCTGAAGAGCATTGACAGTTTCGTCCGAGTTAAATCGCGGACGCTTAGCGCAATTATATGGAGACTACCATAAGAGCACTATACATGCTTACCGGCATGCAAATTCCGAGAAAAAATTTATTTTAGCTAAACATTTCCATTTAGCATAGCATGAATAAAATGAAAAAAGAGGTTTCTTATAGAATTTTGCGTGTAGTGTTCAAGTAATTTTATTGTTTTTATGTTATAATTTTATTATGGTTTTGAATACAAATTTTTTAGGCCCAACTTTCTATTATTTTATTAATCTTCAGTGCTCCAACAAAGTGGCGGCCTTTTTATTAAATAATAAATAACGTTTTAAGGGAGTTCTTTTGACATCTCTCAAGTTAATGATCTGTGTCATTATTTTCAATACAATTCACTTGTGTACAATAGCCAAACTATATCACGTAAAATGCCGCTAAAATTTGAATCAAATAAAATCAAATAATTCTTTATTTAATTAAGGCCCTAATAAGGTGCTTATGCACGTCAAAACACTACCACCGGTTCAGAAAATAACACAGTCGAGAAGCACCAGCAAGACACTCGATCTGGTTCTTTTTTTATACAAATTCAAAATATAAATATACATATTATTTTTAAATAAAGACTACACAAATCATAGTCTATTATAAACTGTTATTATTCATTTCTAGTTAAAACCATTGTTAGCGGAAGCACAAAGAGGTGTGTGAATTCAAGATATCACTATCGTTCACGTAATGATCCAACCTGTAATAACCTTTTGTAAATTAAGATGTGCTTGAACTTGTCAGGTAAATCGGTAATGTTCTTTGGGATCTTATTATAAAACTGGATACGATTTTACCTATAAAACTATTAATAGATTTACTTAGCCTAAAGCGTGGGACGGCTAACTTATCTTTATTTCTAATATTAGAATTATGACGATCATTTACCAGATCCCATAATATAAAGTCATAATATATTTAACGAATGAAAAATAATAAATATTACATGACAGACCGACAACGCGCCAAGAACCCTTCAAGTAAGTATGTGATGTGCAGTGTGTTGCTAGTGCATGAAGATTCTTTAGATGGGGACACGATGGCACAAAAATTATTTTTTCTTTACACCTTCTTCACTTTGCCGTGGATTCAAGAAATTGCTCTTATGCGTTATATAAATGGATGTGAATATTTTGTAACTCATTTAATGATAACTACAATATATGTATATAGCATTATATGCGTTCGCGGGTCCGCTCGCAAATAATGCCCATTATTCACTGTTTGAATAGCTCTGTAATATTCAATGGTTTAGACACATTAGATTACAGGCGAACGTGCAGGTGGTAATTTTTGTGATTTTAATTCGCGATTATCTTCATAATTTATTCCATATATGGAGGATATAAGTTCATGTATCAAACTATGTACTAAAACTAACTGCCCTACCCCGTTGTTGCAGAGGTTATTTGTTCCTATAAAAACATTTAATTTTCAATAACAAAATGTTCATTATTTAGGATAAAAACTATTCTATCTTATAAGTTGAACTGAAGCACACGCAGTATGCGAATTTTCATTAAGTGGATTCTAAGTTTATCGCGGAAAATATATTCTCACGAAGTTTATATATATATACTGCCCGCGGCTGCGCCCGGCCGTAATAAATTCTTCACTGCATTTTAATTTTTTTATACGGAACCCTGTTTTTTTAGTACTAAGATAAAGTAAAACTATTTGTTATAAATTTAAGCACATGCCCGTGAAACTGTGTATTGAATCGGATTTTATTCATATTTTTATGAGATTTTTTTTACGCGAAACCCTAATTATTTTTGAATATTAAAAGTACCATTAGTTACCATGAGTGACTTCAGCTATGTAGCAAAAAAGTCCCGTCAAAATCGGTCCAGCCGTTCCTTTGACTACCCACAACAAACAGACAGACAGACAGACATTTTAAAAATTGTATTTTTGGTATAGGTATCTATTTAGTAAAAAGATTTTATTTTGACATTACAAACAGACATTATATGAAAATTGACCAGAGAATATATCTACGATTTGAAAAAGAATCGGACATATTACAGTCAGAGAGACTTAAGGAATTCCGTCACTGTAGGTATACTCGTATACATCTAAATTCTAAAAGCAATAACCATTATTTATAAGCTCTTTGCTTTTAGATCACTTCGTCAAATAAACAAAGCAATAAAACCTTATTACTGGGCTGAATATTTTATACACAATTTACTTTCACATCAGTGTTAGGGTCGAATACGTTAAATGTTCATATTGCTGCGACGGGTTTCATAGTTCCTACTTAATTCAATAGTTTGAATATTAGTGTCTTGTTACGACTGATTTTTTTTTTTGGTTCAGTAGTTTGACGACTATAATAGTGGCTAGCTATATTCCAATATCTAAACCAAAGAAGTAGAATGTTTATCTATACTAATAAATAAAATTGAAGTGTTTGTTTGTAATGTCAAAGTGTTTTTACTAAATATATATGAATGTATATACGATATCTATAGCAAAAATGCAATTTTCAATATTGTTGTCTGTCTGCCTGTCTGTCCGTCTGTCTGTTTGCTTGTAATCGGTAATTTCCGGAACTGCCAGACCGATTTTGACGAGACTTTTTACTTACTATTTTTTTTTTTACTTTTTGATAGATAGCTGAAGTTACTCTGGGTAACATTGGGTAACTTTTAATTTAGAAAAATAATTTGGGTTCCGCGTATAAAATATAAAACTCAAAAAAATTCAAATAAATCCCGATTTAATGCACAGTTTTCCGGGTAAGTGAAATATTTTTACTTTATCTTAGTACTAACATTTTTTTTAGAATAATAATTAGGGTTCCGTATATAAAAATTAAAACGCAGTGAAGAATATATGAAACGCGGGAAAAACCGCGGGGACACAGCTTGTATAAAATATATTTGAGGAAAAACACGGAGTGGAGGGGATTATGCTGGCCTTTGGAATCAAAGACGGAACATATTCTTATGATTTTTTACATTTTGCCTGTGTGTGGTTTCAATAAAATTGGCTATAGTAGTCGTTTATACAATGTACGATTCAAAATAATTTGTAATACATCTCAAAGTGAGTGATAAAGAAAATACAATTTTTGTAGGAATCAAATCAGTTTGAAAGTTTGATTTATGTAACTTTGTATGTAAGATCTCGGCTATAAATGAAGATAGTTTTTTTTAAGAAACAGTATTAAAAAAGGTAAAAATAAATTAAAACAAATCATACGATGTTCAAAAACTAACTAACTACTAATAAACCAGGGTATTTCTTTAAAGCTACAAATTTTCTTAGTTCGTCTGCTCATTGCTTAGCTCATTTAAAACCACTATTTTTACCTTTATCTTTAGAGTGTTACCACCTTCGATTGAGATTATGATCAAGAATCATTAAAAAGGTATAGTTGCTTAATTGTTAAAGTTGTATTCTGGTAACATTGAAAGATCAACGGTTTGTGATGAATAAAATTATAACATTTTGTACCCGGTTACATATACCATAAAATAATTTTATATTCACATCGCGTTTAAATATTTCATGTTGCATATATTTCGAAATGAGCGTTCCGCATCGGTATCGATTGGATAATAGCTTCTTTGATTCATATTCCCTTAGTCTATGATTACGTAAAGCCGAATTTGTATTTCTTTAGAATTTAAAAGGCATTCACAAAATATTCTATAATTGGATACCGTACGTAATTTTTTTAAGGGAAAGTGATTGACACTAATAGAATAAATTCAATTGAATGTGTGTTTAGTTGAAATTATTATTTGAATCACCGTTATGGTGTAGTGGAAATTTGTATTATAGAATATCATACTTAGGTTATGATTTGTGTGTTTTGCTTTGTCATCATTGTGTGTTCCGCCATCTTGTGAAACTTGCGGACTTTTTTGGAATTTAGGAATCTTATTGATGCTGTTAATTAGGGGAGCTTTTCTAAATTCATTGAAACTTATATCGAGCGCTTATAGAGTCAAATATGATAACTATCATAAGAGTACTGCAATGGTATAAATATTGGTTTGGGCTGTTATATGTATATAAACTTCGCAGAATGTATCCTAGTTAAACCTATCAGTTAAGTGAGCCAAGGAAAAAAAAGTCCCTTACAGAACTTATGTACCTTGTATGTGAAGCGCAATGTAGCCTGTGTTTGCCTAATACTTAAGTACGTATGGTAGCAGTTTCAATAGTTTCCTTAGTCGAGTATCAGATTAGTATTGGGACGCTGCCGCTTCGAAGACGCAATGTATTTTTTGCTGTTTACGTATTAAATGCTTAAATAATTTGCAGAAAGCTGGGGTCAGACAGACGGTCATCGCTTCACTTATCCGGCATCACCACTGTTGACTCAGGGGAGTGACGTAAATCCGAACACCCTGTGTTCAGATGAAACGGGCAATGCAGATGAATGCGTCCACGTTAAAAACATCCCGCTGTATTCTACCGTAGAGATTGTCATGTTCGATCAAGGTAATATAGCTTTTTATTGATTGTGGTAATTTAAGCGAAAGATAATGATACGTTAAGCTGTTTTCCAAACAGTCGGAACACATCAATAGGTATTAAATGACTGATTTTTTATGATGATTAAGTTTAGTCACTACGCTATAGTTGCGTCGTGATGTCTTTTTTTAAGAGCTTGCATTCATTGAAGCTTCAATCTCATTTCACACGATTTAGCATCGAAACGTCCTACCAAACAGCCTTATAAATCATCATTGATATCGATTTGTATTATAATTTCTTGTTCTCACGCGATATCGGACACCGATTTTATGATGACTACACTGTTTTTGCACTATTGAGTATATTCACTTATAAATTAAAAAATCAGACATTAAATCTCCAACAGTTTTTTTTTCCATACCTTTGTCTTTTTTAAATGTTTTAAAATGATTAAAAAAGCATTTGTAGTAATTTTAATTATCTCTTTGATATGGTAACATTTCGTTTTTTATGGTACCTAAAGTTAATATGAGTTAAGAATAACATTTTGCTGAACATCAATAGTGTGAAAATAAATAGAATTTTAACCGAAATATGCTTAATATAGACGTATTATATATTACATTCAGCAAGGTATTTCATTTTATGAGAGTTTTTCTTTTTACTACATTTCTGAAATAATATAAGAAATCGTATTACTGAGTTCCGTTGGAGTGTTCTACTTCAAACGAAAAATAAATATTACATTTTATCATCCATATTAACTTTACGATGTAATCATCAATTCGACCTCTCCAATAAAGATCGCTATCGAGAATCAGATTGGACAGTTCCCGACTACGTCTGTGCGAAGCTTTACCTATTCCAATTTTAAGATATTGATTTAAGATTTACGGTTGAAAGCTGTTACGTTTTGTCACTGGAATGTAAACTTTAAATGTACATAGATGTAGGTACATTTTACCTTGTCTCTGCAATTGCATTTACGCTGCAGAAACTTTTCTACAATTTATACACATCGTACGCCGTTCGGCTCGTGTATCGGATAATATGGGTCTTGGATCTTTGTAAATATCAAGAGAAATTCTTTTAAAAATAATAATACTATCGTTAATACAATAGAGAGACATTGTATTGCAACGCAATGTCAAACATATTGAAGAGTTCAAAAAGGTAATTAATGAGATTTTCATAAAACATTTCTCTATTCATTGTAGCGTGTATTTAAAATAGAAATAGATTAACCTTAACGTCACATTCGGTTGATAAGTTGGCATACACCCCGTGATTTTAATACTGTTTTTCTTCTTACGTTTCTCTTTTTGTCTATCATGTATAATATTATTTGGCTTATAATTCGAGAACCATCTGCTATGGAATCGTTCTTTTTAAGCGGTTTTATTTAGCTTACGCATTTTCGTGTCTTATGTTCAAATCTAGCAAATGATATTTTCCCCCTCCCTGTTAACGATTGATCTTAAGGAATCTAATTTTATTTGTACACACCTTTGGTTTTGATGACAATACACTAATTTATTTTTAGTATCGTTGTAAATGCAAGAATGTCGCCTCCACAAAATGGCGCGTAATATATTTTTTACAATCCCCCTAATATGAATATCGGAGTTTTTGGCGGGATCTCAGTCTATGATGTAGCGGTTGTTTTCTTTAATTCATTAAATTTGTGCATTTGACTTTATATCCTGTAATCTTGGTGGCGTTTTGCGAGATATAGTTTGGTTGTTGTGGAAAATAACGCGTAGCATTTATTCTGAGATGCGGACAAAGCTACATGGAAAGTTTTAGCAGGATGAGCTACAGTTTTGGTGGAGCTTGGTAACGCTGATATAAGATTGAAAATACACTTTACCTACATGACACTGGCACAAATTGTTTGTACACAAATTGCCATTACCTGAGAAGAAGAAGACAGAATATCAATATCAAATGAAAGAGTCTGAATAGTAGAATACAATAGACAATAAAAAAAAATCAGAGATTGTCGCCACCACAAAAATGACATCTAACATATTATAACCGATACTATTCTATTATATTTACTTGATTCTATTCTATTTCTTCATGATTTTATTTTAATATGATCAATACCTTATTTTTTTTTAGCTTTTAGTGTATTATCTGCATCATTATTATGTTTCCTTACAATAAAACCGCTTAAGTTAAAAAAAAAATATTTTTATTGAAATAATAAGCCTGAGCTTTCGGTAAAGGAAATTATTATGAAAAAACTATTACATTACCTAATTTCTTACACATGTGACAAAGTTCTAGTTTGAAAATCTGTCGCCAAGATCTATAAGGTTATATGAGTTTAGCGTGTCTACCATCTTGGATCACATCATAGCTTAAAATCAGCTATCAACCTATACAGTATGAAAATTAATAATTGATAACTAATGTATGATGGTCGTATGCATGTACGTATGCACGTTGACTATTATATATGTAAAACAGAGCTATGCATACCGTTCGAAATAAAATTATATAATTTAAAATTTATATATCCGTGAAACTTAGGCGTTATAAATAACGCAAATGTGAATTAACATCTATATGTTAACTCCGTCTGTGAATCGTAAATATTGTTTAAGCTTTAATTAGGTCATTATGTTAGATGTACGTTAAAATTTTCGTTCGAAGAAAGTCGCCTACGGCACTTCATCATTTAAAATGACGGAAGGTGTCTTGGATAGTCAATAGTTAATGCATACAATATTTATATTCTGAGTAAAGACAAAGTTTTTCTTGTGTAACAACATAGTCAAGAGTACACAAAACGTTTTTGCAATGACATAGGTACATATACTATGAGGTTACTTACAATAAACACTGCGCAAATATGAGGGAGAGAAAAGTTGTTATTTTTCCTTCCTAGACACAACCTAAAAAAATTTTTTTTTTGGTAAATGATGTTAATTGGTCGAGAGTTCTTTTTAGTAGTTAATTTATGTTAAAGTTTTCTATTACAAGGAGGACATTATCCATTATATGTTTTCTGGTGACGAATATTTGTTTATTACATATTTATGTCGTGTAATCTATTTAGTGGTTTCGTTAACGTGAATTAATTGTTTTATTTTATTACTGATCCACGTCTATAAAAAAGTGTCATGATTTAGGTATAGCATAGAACCTCATTGGGGCTTAATTATTTTTTAATTCACTTTTTATTAATCACTTTCAATATAGGTTTCCTAATGACTAGTTTTATAACATGCGTTTCACAAAAAGGAAATTTTACGAATTTTATTTATTTTATACGTTTTTTTTCCTTCGAACAAAAAGTATAAATGTTGTATTTTGGTTCTTCTTGTTTTTGGCGGCATTTTTGTCTGTCTTATGTAGTTTTGTTTTTTAATTCGTTAACTTACAGTATTTGATTATGTATTTTTAATTCCATTTCTACGCGATATAGAATCTGAGGTACCATCATTTAAAAGTATTTATTTTAAATTATAGAAAGACGACGGAAAACCTTACGTTATAAGATTGGAAAAGTATTATATTGGCGTGGCACTGGCAATAAGCATAAATGGGGGAGGCGTTAGGCTTTGCTTATTTTTAACAAAATGATCTGAATGGTAAAATATTTAATCTTCGTTTTTTTATTTTTAACATTATGCCATTGCGTACGTAATCGTGGGGGTAAGCTTTGGTTACTATTGGTGACAACGGGGAGGGAGAGGGTAAAAGTAACCAAAATTTTGCTTACATAATATTTGAATGGCCTTTAAGAGGACATGCGGTCGGAAAAGTAGGTATTTCAGAAACATATTTCGGTCGCGTTGCGCTCCAAAGAAAGAATTATAAATCACGAAAGAGACAACTGCAGCTCGGGGTGATTTTACCTATACAAAATAGACGAAAACATCACTTTGTATTACCGTTTCCTCCTCCAAAACTGTACCGATATTTAATTTTCTTTTAGTTTTAGAATAATAAAGAGTTTAGGTATGCCTGTACGTTTTGCTTTTTTTAATTTTCTCCATCAAATTTGTTTTACGAAATTCTGAAAATGACGGTAAAAAATCGAGAAATTTATTCATTTTCAAAGGCTCCAAGTTTCTACAATAACTAATTTATGGAAAAATCAAAACGTACGGATATGGCGGAGGAGGATATATATTATTTGGTATAATTTACTATAATGCTCTTATCCAGGGAAGAAACAGGGGACTACCTTTGTTTGGAATAAATCCCGCCAGGATATCCTCTTAATGTGTTTATAATTCGCACATCGCAATAATTAACGAAAAGTAGTGAATCATTTTTTAAATGAAGAATACGATAATTTATCAAAATAAAGTGATAATTTTGAAAGCTGTTTTCTGTAAAGTTTCACAATTGTAAATAGCAAACCATTTTAATGAATTCTTTTACTTTTTATTTGGTCATAAATCTGTACCTAAACTGATTACGTATCAAATTGTTTACAGAAACTGTTCCACATTAAACACGATTGTGCAGTAACTTTCTCAAAGTGATTGACTTAGGCAATAATTGTTGCGGCTAATATTTTAGCTCATGCCTGTCATTTAGTTGATTGGCTACAATCAGGAACCGCCTAAGTAATTTGTATTATATAAGATGTCGTGTTCCTTCTCTGTAATTATTAAAATACGATATTAATTTTAATAGAATGAGTATTTTAATACAATTGTGGGTGTCGAGATTAATTATAGTTTTTGCTAATGGACGAAATGTTTTTTTTTTACAATAGTTATATTATACCTTCATTCATATTCTCGTGTATAAATCATTTTAAATTGTTAGTGAAGCGGATGTATGTGTAGTTGGATAACATATCAAGGAAATCGTACACCGTCTTATGGAGTAGAATAACCGGCATACATGTATAAAATAACTCGATTGAATTTGCCTCTATGTAAATATAATTTCTAAGTTATATAAATATGATTTATTATTAAAACTTTAAAATACTCATTTTTACTAGGTAGCTACCCAGGCGGACAGTATCAGGAAAAGACCTACCACCATGCTATGGTTTCCTCATGTTTTTTTCCTTCACCGAAAGCTCAGGCTGGTTTTAGAGTTGTATAGGTGGGTTCGAACACATTGACGCGGAATCTTGCCGCTATACCAACTGCGCCATCTTTAAGCTCTACATATACTACATAATATTAATAATTGTGTAGATATTAGAATGATTTATGTTCGTAGAATAGTAAAATAGCGTGTATTTGTGTGTGTAATGTGATCGCAATAAACAATGTTACCTATATTTATAGCAAAAGTAGGAAGGAGCCTTCTTACTGCGCTCTTGATTTATTCAACATAGTCAGATAAACATATTTCATCTTATAGATTGTGTTCCAAGAATACTTTTTGAATCTTACAAAAGAATGTGATATTCTATGCATATTTCCTCTTTGTTGTTACCTATAACGCACTACGTAGGAGAGAAAATGACGCTTATATCGCTTGCATACAGTTTTATCTGTTGATCGCTAAACTAGGTAATTGAAGTAAGGAGGATGTTAGGGCACTATTTATTATAATGGATAACAATCATCGACCATAATGAAATAATTGCTAGAAAAATAAATATTCAGATAGTTTTCTATAAAATTTGCAAGTTTGAAGCTACCATAATGATTTCCCATGAAACTTTGATTTCTTTATTAAAATGGTAAAGGTCTACCGTTATGCGAGTATCACGCAAAAACTACCAAGAGAAAAATAAATAAACGTGACTCAAAGATATTTTTAAGCAAATTATTCTTCCCAGGGCAGTCGGTGTACTACGTGAGATTTAACGAGGAACATAACTAATTAAAATAAAGAAATAATTTTATTTTTATTATTACAGGAGGTGAGTCGGACCACATTTTTCATTTACACGGCTACAGTTTTTACGTCGTCGGAATAAGTGAGTTTAATAGTAGTTTGAATAAGGAACGCGTTCAAAGGATGAACGAAGATGGATCTCTATTTGCATCGAAGAATCTTCGAGATCCCATAATGAAGGACACTATTGTGATACCTAAATTCGGAGTAGTTGCATTGAGATTCAAAGCTGATAATCCGGGTTACTGGATGATGAGGGATGAAAAATCAACTCATTGGACGCGAGGATTAGACTTCATCCTGAAAGTGGGAGAACAAAGTGATTTTGTACAAGCGCCAACTGATTTTCCAAAATGCGGCTCCTATGTCGGTCCTGAATATTTCTTAATATGATGGACGAACACATTAAAGGTTGGAAAGAGCGCCGTTGGATGACTGCGTGACGTCAGCGCGATGTAAGCAGTTGTAATGTGTTAGTTACCATAGAGTATAATAAAGCCGTCACGCTAGGCACGCGTTGGCGACCTGCCGTCATTTTGAATTCTTAATGGTTTCAACAAACAGCGGGCGGGTTGTTACGCCAGCATGATTTTACTATAGAAAAGGTCGCTCTCACCTCGCGTCGATACAAAGTCTTCTATGAAAAGATCGCGCTGGCGTCCCAACCTGCCCGCTGTGTGTCGAAATCTTAAAGTGACTAAAATCAAATATCAGTTACCTACCGGTTGAGATATTATTGCTCAAAGTATTTATTTAACTTGTGATATAATTGTTTAGGTAATATTTGTATTGTATAAAGTTAATTCAATATATATTTTGTACTAAAACACTTCCTTTGTGAATTTTTATTAACTTTAATTGACGTCGACATAAAACATGGAGTACTTTTTAATTTTAATGTTTTTTTTTTTTTTAATATACTCATAAGATAAACAATTGTGAGTAAAATAAATAATAAAATGTTAATTTTCCTACATTATCTTGTAAGACTGATAAGTCAGATTTCATTATAGATGATTTTTTAAGAACATTACATTTTTAAGATTAGTTAAAAATACTCTTGTAATATATTAGTGAGTAAATATTTGTAAAAAATATACGTTATTTTATTTAATATACCTTAAGAGAGTTCTACTTTATTCATCAATAGCAAAAATATTTTAAACTTTTATAATTTCTTTGGTGTCAGCGTGATAGGTTGCTCTCATTTTCAGATAAAAAAAACGATAACCCTATTTCGGTGAGTGTCCAAATGGTCAGAAGTGAAAGTGTTCGTACTCTTTTATCGGAAATGGCTGTAGTTAGACAGTGGAAACATCTGCAGTGCACAAATAACAGTAATCCAAATTAACCTTGCGTTACCGTAACCTAAATTGAATAATTGAAGTAGCTAAAGAAAACAAAGCAAGAAGATTATGGAATTGAAGTTATTTTTGTCATCGTTCTAAATAACTGATGATGGCGCAGTGGATAGTAGGGCCGAATTACGCTCCAGTGGACGCGGGTTCAAACCTACTTATCCATTTCTAAAATCAGCCTTAGCTTTCGGTCAAGGAAACCATAGCGATAGACCACTATCTAACTATTGTCTAACAATGCTCGCCTGGGTAGCTAGCTACCAGCCTCAAGTTAGAAAATATGTCACTAATTACCAATAGGTGTGCCCCGGCAGCATCATACCAGTATCTAGGTTTAGTGCGTTTACCATCTTGGTCAACATCGTCACTTAACATTAGGTGAGATTGTGGTTAAAGCACTGAGCCTATACCGTATAAAAAAAACCAGTTAAATGTGACTTTTTAGTTTACATCCAGATGTATTTTATCTTAAAGTTTCGTTGTTATAAAACTACGTATAGTAAAAAAGTTTTTATTTAATGACAAAATGGCTGCACATCAAATTTAACTGACAAAAAAAAACAACTCGAACATATTCTGTGCACGAGGTAAATATTTTTACTTAGCGTAAAATTAATTTGCAGCCTGTCGGGAAACTGGGAAGTGGTTTTACATATTCATGAGTTTTATGCATTAACCGGACTGCCTGAGGACGCGGCAGGTAACCGACGCTCTGTATTGTGTGTACTATCTCTTTGTATCGCGGTTGAAATTTGATTTAAAATAAAATAATTTATACCAATAAATAAAATTTAAGTATCTGTTTATAATAACAAAATAACAACTTTTTCTAAATACATTTAAATAAATATATTAAAAAAACAATTTTTTTGTTTGTCTGTGTGTTTCAGCTGATCATCGGAACGAGTAGATTTTGACTGGGCTTTTTTTGGTAGATAGCTGAAGTTATTTTGATTTGTAATGGTTATTATAATATACAATATACATGATTATAGGGTGGACCATTATCTGAACGATGGTGATGTCTGCAAGTGGCAGCTTTCTCTTTGCATCTACTAATAACTTTTGTGACTATTAGTTGTAAAAATCCAAAAATCATGCAGAAAAAAAAACTATATTGAGTTTCTTGCCGGTTCTTCTAAATTAATGGATTGTTTTCCGAACCGCTGGTAGTATTTTCACGTTCGTAAGCACCTTATCAGGCCCTAAATTGAATAAAGTATTTTTGCATTTGGATTTACTCCCAGTAACTTATTTCTATAAGTAATTTTTCGAAAACAATTAGGGATTAAACTTATTAAACTTAAATTATTAAAATTAAACTCATAAAATTGTGTATCAACTCCGATTTAATACGCAGTTTTATTGGTAGATGTTTAAATTTATGAGAAATATTGCCCTTTATCGTAGTATCAAAAAGTTGTTAGGAAAATAATTAGGGTTCCGTTTAAAAATAACCCTTATGAAATTGTGAACAAAATACGATTCATTGCACAGAACCATCAAAATATTATTTTCCAATAATTATTTAAAAACCATGTCATATAGTGAATAATATATGAAACACGGGCGGAGGCAAGGGCACACAGCTAGTTTCTATATAAATCTCATGTCAATTTTTCATTTCATCCATCCATCCATTCAACTGAAAGACGTCCAATGCTGGACATAGGCCTCCCCTAAAGATATCCACGTCGACCGGTATTGCGCCACCCTTTCATGATTTATATTAATTAATCAAAAGTGGCCATAGTAGATTTCACGTTAATCTGACAAAGTGTTATTTGCTGATAAATGTTTGGCAATATGTTTATTAAATTGATATAACCTTATTTTGGAATTGTTGGAAGATATCCGAAACTGACAAGTGAATCATCATAAATCAGTAGTGGTATAATAGTAAAAATGATCGTCTGATGGGATAGGCTAAGAGACGTTTATCCATACCGCCTATTCTGAAGTTCAAACTTATATCACACCCTAGCAAGACGATGGCAATCCTTCTAGAATGTTCCATGGATTCTCAGTTAGAATTAGCGCTTCGTGCCATTATTTTCAATTCATTTCACTTGTACACAATAATCAAACTATATTACGCAAAACGTCACCAAAATCACACAATATAGGTTCCAGTAACGCATGTTATTGAATTAAAGATAACAGCTATTTACTAAATGACAGACTGAAGCGCCGCCAAAAAGCTCCTCATCATAACTCAATTAAAACAATACAGAAACAAAACTATACTCAATAAAAAGAATTAACTAGTTGTTTTTTCATAAAATCGAATAACAATATAATATTAACTAAAATATAGTAATGTGTATATACTTAACATAATTAAGTAGTTAAATGTGTAATTACATGTATCTTAATATTGAAAAAAAGAAAACGGTTTTGCATTTAATGCATTTAAGTGCACTGCAATACCAATATACAATTACAATACAATATATGTATTAAGTATATTATGAGATCATCGTAAAAGACGTTGTTTCAGTGATTATGTAATTTGAATTAAATTTGGATTCAAATTTTAAGATTTTGACATCTCCATTTGGTAAGTTTATCGACAGAGTAGGTTTGTTGTAATTAATGTTCTTGCAAATATATTTATCTGATATATTATCATAAAAGATTGGGGTTTTCATGTTTCGATATTCTTAGGTTTATGTATAATATATATACAGAGAACAGTATTTAAAATTTTATTACGTGATAAATTATATATTTACTGCTGAGTTTTTATTACCTACGTGGTAGAGAAGTTCATCTTTTATGCATTACCTAACAATAAACGTGCTTATTATATACAACCTTAAACAATTGTTAATATTAATGATTATGTATAAGCGATGATGGCGCAGTTGGTAGTGCGTTCGGATTCCGGGTCGATGGACGTCGGTTTTGAACCTACTCATTCAACTCTTTAATGACCCTGAGCTTTCGGTGAAGGAAAACCATTGTCAGGAAGCAATAGCACGATGATAGGGTATTTTCTAATAATGCCCACCTGGGTAGCTACCACCCTCAAGTTTGAAAATCCGTCCCCAAATACCAATAGGTGTATTCTGGCAGTATCACTTGAGAGCCAATACCTCTAGCTTTAGCGTATTTACCATTCTTAACCACATCATCACTTGATATAAGGTGAGATTCTGGTCAAAGCGCTGATCCTACACGTAAAAAAAAACAGAATAGATACATACATGTGTCAGAGGTGAAACTTCTGTGCCAAGGTTGTGTTTAAATCTGTAAGACATATTATTAATATGGGATAGATATCTAAACTTTCTAAAATCTAGCCAGACGCACGCTTGCTGTAATCAATAGATTATTATTGTTTCTTATTATAGTCACATGCTTATTAAATATAAAAAAGTTTTTAAACAATTATCGTCGTTTAAACACGGTCAATTAATACAGCCAATATTAATTTATTTAACTTAGACAATATAAAAAAAAAAAAATATTACAATCATTTTTTTTTTAATTAATTATAGCTGAACGTGTTCTCAAAGGACAGTTCTCCTGGTTAGGAAGCTGTTAAATATATAATGCAATTATAGATAACATGTACAGATAATGAAATCAGTTCTTAATCCCTGGTCAAATAGGTAATCACAGGAACACCCTGGGATTTTAGTCACTAAGAATAGATTCTCACCCTTTGCTGCTCGAAGATGAATGGATGGAGGATGCTTATCTCATGTAAGATTTCCCTATATTAAAATAAATAAATCTAAAGAACCCTATAGATAACCTACACAACTATAGTTTGAAAATAATTTGACGATATCATAAAAGTGAAGTTTCTTTTGTTTCGAAAACCACCCTACAAAAACAGTTTGATCGCTTCTCTGTTTCTATAATTAAAACTATTTTCCCTCGTATGATTTAGGTGTATCAATACAATTTACAATAATGCATTTATTATTAATAGTATGTACATTTTTTATTTATAAATAAATGTAGAATAAAAAACAAATTACAGAAAATTATCTATGAACAAGTTTATGATTGATTAGAAAATTGACGAGCAGTAAAGTTAATTTTTATATATGTGTATTTAAATATATTTTTATTTATATTTTTAATACTTTATATTTAAAAGTGAAGAAAAATTTGCGTCGGAAATATGTTTGTTGTTGTCAAATATTTTTACTATTACATAAAAATTAAATTATTCCTCCATATTATTATTTTCTATACGTATTTTTTTTTGATAACTTACAATTTGTATTATATAAATAATAATAAAAAACACATAACCTCAATACATTTATAACGATCTATTCAATCTCATGCGAATAATAATATATACACACATATTAAATGGTTAAAGGTTTGTGCCGGAACACGCAATTCTGTCGTTGGCCCTCAATGTAGGTCAGTTGCTAAATGTCTCACAGGTAAAGCGGACAGTCTTGAATGGGAAATATATACGGATGTACTGTATGTTATGCGGCAACCGGTAGAAATATGTGTGTAACATCCCTCTACTCTACACAATGATTTTTATATTTTTAAACGGTTCTTATTTTTTATGCGAGCGCGGTAAAATGGCTGTGGTTTATCTTTTGTCAAATTAAATATAATTTATGTATGTAACTTATGTAATTTCGTTTTCTTCATGATTTATGGGAACTGTCTGTAAGTATACATAAATTCTGACAGTGTGATACGTGGACGTAATTATATAAAATCTTTCAAGATCTCATCCAATAATCTAGCAAAATGGTGACTGTTTTCATACAACCATTCAGAGAGTTTTCTGGTACTCTCGTGTTATTATTTCCAAGATATCATAACATTAATTTGAAAATCTGTTGCCGAGCACCTACAGATGTATTCTAATGACATGAATACCTTTCCATTATCATGTTGGGTCACACATTATCGCTTAACATTAGGCAATATTATTGTCAAAGCGCCTGAGCTCGTATACAATATGGAAAAAATAAATCATTGTATTATACTAATTTATTATGCAAATTTTCGACACGTTCGAGAGAAAATATAAAACTTTTTTTTTATTAACTTTTCTATTAACTATTAACTTTCAATCTATAAAGGCATTCTTATCCCATATAATGGAGGAAAATTTCTTCATTAATGCTTTTAATGCGAATGCCATAACTTTTTGCAATGAGAGTCATGTACTTGCATTTTGTTAACGTCAATGCTATTCGAAAGTCTCACCAATAAATTATAAAATCTCACATAATAGCAACTTCTTCATATTGGCGAAATATAATCTAAGAATAGTAGACGACAAATCGAAACATGTGCTTGTGGTATACAGCGATCAGACATATTATTTAGAAAAAAAAAGTAGTTGTGCGTCCGCGGTTTCACTAGCATATAGTGACGGACAGGCTGATCTTGCTTTTTATATAAATGAAGGATATGGATGTAAGGGACATAATAATGTTATTAATACTAAAACATGATCAGTTAATATATCTATAATTTAATTACGTAAATCGGTTCAATGGTTCTCGAGATATATTACAACTAACGAAGCAATCAGCCTGAGCTTTCGGTGAAGGAAAACATCGAGAGGAAACCATAGCAAGGTGGTAGGAAGGCATTCTCTAATAATAGCCGCCTGGGTAGCTACCACCCTCAAGTTTGAAACCTGTCGCCAAATACCAAAAGTCTCGTTAAAATCGGTTCAGCCGTTCCGGAGATTACCCGGAACAAACAGACAGACAGACGAAATTATTATTTTTTTTTGGTTGGTATATACAGTCATATATATTTAGCATTTTTTTTTATTTTGATATTACAAACAGAAATTTCATCTATATTTATTAGTATGAATCAAATGGAGTGAGACCATTTGTTTTGCCGAGTTCGAATAAAAAAAAAGAAGAAATTTAAAAATAAAAGTTCAAAATACCATATTCTCATATTATTCATATTACCGAACATTGTAATCATAATATAATGACAATATTATCTAATTTAATTTTATTAAAATTCTGTAAATTGTCCGCGACGTTTTTCTACTTCCTTATGCGGTCGACATTTTAATAAACCTGTTTTTCCTTAAAACTCATAGCACGAGTTACATAAACAATTTATACACATAAATATAATAGAAGTGTCTGTTTGTAATAACAAAATATAAATAATAATATAAATGAAATGTTTTGGAGATCTTTGGGGGAGACCTATGACCAGCAGTGGACGTCTTTCGGTTGAATGGATAGATACAAATGAATATTGGATAACTTTCCAGATTAGCATCTCACAATTAATGTTTCATGCGACGACCAATAATTCATTTTAGGGCAATAACCAAACTATATTACGTAAAACATTACCAATAATTACACAATAGAGTAAACTGCAAAGTATATTAATAACAAAAAAAAAAAAACCATATGACACACAAAGTAGTAGCCAAAAACTCCAACATGACATTTGTTTAAAAAACAAAATGTATATCAAAAAAGTTTGTATTGTTCCCTGATTGTTAAGTACTTTACATGAACTAAAAATACCAACGTTTTACTAAAATAAAAAAGTCTATGATTGAAAGTATTGTTTCAGGAAAAGAGTTCGCTACAAACAAAAGGGAACTAAGAAAGTTAACTCGATTGATGTTGTTTTAAACCTTTAAAAACAGGCTTTCAAGTGTCCCTTTCGCGAAATACATTTATGTGATATTTTGCAAGAGATTGTTATTACCATGTTATGGTTTCATCCATTGCTTTCATCGAGATATTTTGCTTCACTTAAAACTCACTTTATAATCAATACATACGCCACCAACCAAGTCCTAGCACTTAGCCATTGTCGCTTCTCAAATATTATTTACGTCATCAGTTTATCAATAACGTCTTCCAAAATAACTTTAACTTTAAAATATTCTTAATTCATAAAATGTAAAATAATTAACTGCCTCGGTGGCGCAGTTGTATTACGGTGCGACAGCCGTTCTGAGGTCTCGGGTTCGATCCCCGGGTCGGGTCAAGTGGTATTGAGTTTTTCTACTCAGTATCATCCCGGAGCTTGGAATTTGTGCCCGATATGGCGACAGGCTCGCCCTCTGTCACATCTGGGACGGAACTAAGCTCGGCGAAATGTGGGTGCTGTCGTTTACTATTTCACCTCTGCCTAACCCTTCGCGGATAACAGGCGCTAGCTTATGTTATGTTATGTAAAATAATTTAAATAGTTTGAAGCCTAATTATTCCATTCATACTCTTATAGGGTGATTAAATGAAAATATTTAAATTTATGATCCAGGGGTAATCCACCGAAGAACTAAAGCAGATTAATTTATGTCCAATTTTGTTATCATAAAAATGAATATTACGCCAGATTTTCCACGAACAAGGTCCGGAAGTACTGTCCGCCTCCATGCATTAATAATTCAAGGTACTTCCTCAAATCTCTACTCCCCAAAAGTGTGGTTTTTGCTTTACTAAATTATTCACCCTCGACCACAAGTCCTCCGATGTAGGCATTTAGCTTATCCGGTCTTGGGTATTTCATGACCTGACTTTTACGTACGTTATTTTCTCGAGGGGACATAATCCAGTCACGTTGTGAGAATCCGCCATCCTATTTCCATTTTTACATAATCTTCAAAGTTATGTGATCATGACAAAAAAATATATTTATTATGTGTCTATCATTGTAATATTTCATCTGAAAGTAATAAAAATACACTTATGACTGAATTTAATATTTATTACACAAAAAGTTGTTACTTACAGACGTCAAGAAGCAAACAAATCATTGGGCAAACAATTTTGCAGCACGAGTGAATGACCTTATAACAATAGGCTCATAAATTATCATCAAATTGACAATAACGATTCACTACAGATAATAATGAGAATGAAATCGTTAACAACGTGTGAAAATTGTATATGTAGTCGGGATATTTAGTAGTACCAATCGACTTTAAGATAAGAATAACGCCATAGAATTAAAACACTCAGAACGGCAGTAGTCACATGCGGGGTGAAGCTATTTTAATTTGTCCGTAAAAGGCTACGTACGCCCTTCGTTACGTGCCGTAATTCCGTGTTGCTTACATACACAGCCACACATCTACATTTGTTTGGCTTCAATTTCAATTCAATGTAAGCACTAGGGTTGTTGCGAATATTCGCACCCACATCCGCAATTGCAGTGCATCCACATGAATTTGGACATCTCGCCTATTATTCAAAAAGTAATTTCTCTTTAAAGACACCTAGATTTTGTTTATTAGAAGAAACACAATGTACCGGTCATTATGAAACTGATATATCAATTTATCCATGTCATAGATTACATATGCTATGCATGATAAACTTAAGAATGATTTATATTACGATGGTACTTGATTACGAACCGATAAAAGCTTTTATTTTGAACTTTATTCTCTCGTCTACACTCAGCATATTTAAGATGGACATGGGAAAAGCGACTAGTATATTGTTATTTACATTGGCTAACAATGTATTTGTGTGTTTAAAAAGTGAAAGTTCGAAATGGACAGGTTCCGTTTTAACGCATACATTGTGAGGATATAACCCCGAGGCTTATACTGACAGATAGTTCATTCAATAGAAATTAACTAGCAAAATGCTTAGCATATGTTATAAGTATCTGTCAATTAAAAACGCTTCTTACGTATGTGTTATTAAATGTATTTATTGTCAAATGTAGTAGTAATCTTTTGAATTCGAATTATTGAATATTGAAAATAATAATACAAGTAATTCATACATACAAATCTCATTTTTGCTTATTAATTTATTTATGATTCTCAAATACAACAGTTTCCAATTACATACTAAGTGTACAATCAGAATCGCATTTTTAGTCATTTTTATAGATTAAACCTAACTGTTGTGTTTCAAAACGAACCTTAATTTTGAAGTTATAGTTAACCTTAATCATACGTCAACATACCTTATATAATGGCACTTTTGAAGATGAATTTTTAATGGAGGGTAATGTATAAAAAACATAATCTTCACGTATTTTACAACTGTTGCTTATATATTGTTGGTTAGTAACTTAAGCAATAATTCAAAATCAAACCCAAAAATTCTTTATATAATTTGGGCCCTGGGAACTTATGAACGTAAAAAATTGTTACCAATTTAGAAAACAACCCATTCGAGAAGAGCCGGTAAGAAACTATACGACTATTGTACGAAGAATTCTATAGGCAATTTTCATCTCAAAAGTTATTTTGGCGGAAATTGGCTAGTATGCAGATTTTAGGTTTACATTAAACGGTGTAAACGTCTGATTCTTTCAAGTTTCATATATCATTTTGTCTTATATTATTATAATTTTAATAACAAAACATAAACAAGAAACGTGAATTTCGAGTTGTCTTAAAATCTCTTTATTGTGGTACTTATCACTTTATTATAACATGATCTGATCACATTATATACAGATACAACAGATAACTTAGAAAAAGATGGAGTTTTAACATTAATCACGTAATAGGTACTTTCGTGAAATCTAAGTACTGACACTGACAAATGCTATTGTGAGGCTGATTTAAAAAAAAAAACCTAAGAACCAACCCCTGCTGCTGACTAATCGTCTCGTACTTGACCGCGCAGTCTGTCTGATGAACATAATGTTACATTTTTATCTTAAGATAAAATAACGACACTATTTACAAATAAAGCTACAGTCTCCACCTGATTAGTAACCTAGTGGTTATGAAGAACCTATAGAGAAATCGCTTCAGGACTCTTTCCCCTGACGTTGGCCTCTCCTTTGTCCGTGCCTACAGAAAAGTCACATGGGTGAAGCACACAATTACATCACTCGTGAAGTATTCTCTGAGTTACCTCGGGAGCTAATTCAGCTGTCGATCAGATTCTGAAGGGTGAAGCAGCTGCTCCTTCAACATCTACTGATCTAGACGACGAACGGCATATGAGATCACCTAAATTTTATTCACAAGCGTCCACCTCTCCTTCCGTCGGAAGGTCTGGCCTGCAAAGGCCCAATGTTCTCGAGTACACTAACCCATGAATTAGACTGTATTGCTGTTTGAAATATAAAGTTACAAATGGATTGTATGCTTCTTGGAATTTACCACTTACGTTAAAATATATTCTATGATACGTACAATAAAATAAAGTTTCTCTTTTACGCAACCCGAACAATAAACATTCTTGCATTCGAAAAAAAAAAAAAAAACTACAAGTCATCAGGGTCAGTCAGGCCTTTGTTAAAAAAACGAAAACGTGTTAAAGCACACGAAACGTTAAAAAGCAATTGTTGTGTGCTAACCATTGTTTTTATTGTTACTCACTTAAAAAAAATAATATATGCACATGACGAAGTTGTTAAGAAAGAAGTAAATATGTTGTTACCCTCGATCACGTACAATGAATGTAAGATTTTTAACTATACATTGTCACAAAAAAATATTAAAACATACAGTAATAAGGATACAATAAAACGTAGGAAAAGTTAAATCAAATTAGCCAATTATTATTAGTTATTACTTCAAAAAGTAGGTTATCAATTCCTCTGTATTATATTTTGTATATTTGTTTGCAATTTTGTTTTTAAATTGAAGCTATAAAGTGTGTTTCACAGTTATACCTAAAACTGCATACTGAAACTAAAAAGTAAAATTAAAAACCTTTTTAATTAAAAACAAAACCAACTACAAAAATATTAACTATAAAACGCACTAAAAAATCAATAAATCATTACTTTATTAATCTGCTGCGTTAATTTTGAAGTCGGTGCCAGCTAGAGTTAACCAATGTACTCATTCATAAATGGAAATATCTGCCTAAACTTTATCACAATTACATATAAGCTAAATAAAGGACTAGGGTGATTTTAACGAACATTTAATCACAATCGAATATAATTAGCGACGTAAATTTACACCACTTTGTTACCCATAAGCTAGCACCGATTTCAAAATTAACGAATCAGATTAATAAAGTAATTATTTATTTACTTTTTAGTGCATTTTTATAGTTTTTTTTTCTTTTGAAGTCGATTTTGTTTTTATTTAAAAAATTATTTTAGAAACTATAGATGAAATTTTGAACAATAACCTTATATTATAGAGAGTCTAGAGTCAAAGTTAGCATCTGATCGCAATCTGATCTAATGTTAAATGTCATTGCGGTTGAAGATCGTAACCATTGACCTCAGGAAAGTAGGAGAAAATCTACCAGTGATATGTAGAACAAAATGTATCAAATTGAAAATCGATTGCCAGGTGTCTTCCAATGAGTGGGGGCAGCAATATTCGATTTATTTACGATTATCAAATTGCGATTAATATCAAAGGGTATAAATACGATATATTAAAATAATTTTGATATACATTTCACACACACTCCTCCACGCCACACGCAGGTACATAGGTCCTGTAAGGAACCTTTTTTTATTAATAATAAATAAAAAATGTAGGGATTAGTTAGGATAAAAATTAAATATTAAAATTCCGCGATAAAAAATTCCGCGGAAATTTTCACGCTTAGGTAGTGGCCAAGCCAAGGTTCGAACCCTTGTGCTAGTTACCTTTTGAGGCTGAATGCCTTCAGCACTCGCCCACAAAGGTCGGTGAAGCTGTAAAGGCCCTTCCGGTCAACAGCACGGTTAACAGCTATATTAGAAAGAAAAATTTTGATATATGGATCAGTAATCACGGATTTTATTTCTACAGTATGTTAATAAATAAGTAATTCGAGATTTTCAAATGTATTATTTTAAAAACAGTAATTTAGATTAGAATGTGTAAATAAAAAAATATGAAACCTAACAACATCTTATGTCGATATGGTGCAGGATGCTAAGGTACACTAAGAGGTGTATGAGCCTATTTAGCGACAGATTTTCCAATTTCAAGTCGGCCTTGTTTTACGTGGTAAATGCTTTTACGCATTCCCCAAGAGTTGTCTCCCGGGGACTCGCCCGACGTGGAGCGTCAGGAATACCCACTAAAACCCAAGGTACTATCCGCCGCGTTAGAGGTACGATACGAGATAGTACGACATCCTCCGCATAGCCCCAGCGGCAGGCCCAAAAAAAAGGTCCACTTACTCTATCTTTCCTCCAAGGAGAGTCAGCTAGGTACCAAATACCCTGCCAACTTTTCGGCGTGCATGTCGGGCGTTTGTGCCCCAGGGCCATGCACTTAAAACACCGCAGAGGCTTTGCTTCAAGTGCATAAAAGTTTATTTATCTGTCTGTTTGTTCCCGGTAATCTCTCGAATTGCTGGACCGATTTGGATGAGATTTTTTTGTTGACAGCTGAAGTAACTACGCGTAACTTAGGATCCTTTTGTTTTAAGAAAATAATTAGGGTTTCCTGTAACAAATATTTAAACTCATGAAATTTCGAATAAAATCCAATTCAACGCCTAGTTTCACTGGTTGGTGTTTGAATTTTTGAGAAATATGTTTGCTTAATGTTAGTAGAAAAAATATTTTTTTAAAATATAATTAGGGTTCATAGGGTATATTACGCGGTGAAGAATATATGAAACGCGGACGCAGCCGCCGGAACACAGCTACGCAATATACTTATTCATAACTCTATCAACGATAACTCACACAAACTGTTTCAATCATATTAATAAATTAACTGAGTCGTAAAAGCCTCGATTTAATCACATTCACTATTAATCTCAACAGTTGCTTTGTAATTATCAATTTATGGTCCGATCCTGGGGATAACGTTATAATTGAATTTGTTATTTATTAACGGAACATCAATAAATAGAATAATAACTTATCTTTCATTTTCAATTATAATTCTTAGTAATTATCACTCCTTACATAGCTTTTTGTTTTGGACAACATGGTGGCTTTTACTGATTAGTATGTTCAGTCAGTTCGACTACTGTTTTCCGCAACTTCTCTTTATTGCGTTTCTTTTAATAAATACTTTTTCAAATTAGCTAAGGCAATGTGGTTATATGTATGTGTAGACTAGCTGTGTGGCTGCGGCTCCGCCCGCGTTTCATATATTCTTCACTGCGTAATATAGTCTTTAAATAATCATTGGATAGTAATGTTTTGATAATGCAATTTGATAATTGAATCGTTTTTTTTTACAATTTCTTGTGTTTGTTTCTATGCGGAACCCTAATGATACTCCTGATATTATTTTTGCTACTAAAAGAAAACAAAGATACTTCTCACAAATTCAAACACAAACTGTACGAACGTACAAATCGGATTTTATTCACAATTTTATGAGTAAAATCATGAGTAAAAAAATTGTTTTTTTTTATACACACAAACCCTAATTATTAAAAAAAAAATAAAAGTAGTATATTATGCGGAGTAACTTCAGCTATCTACCAAGCAAAGTCCCGTCAAAATGGGTCCAGCCGCTATGGAGATTAGCCGGAAAGAACATACAGACAGACAACCAGGCAAAAGTTTTGTAAAATTATGTTTTTGATATAGGTATCGTACTAAATACATTCATATGTGTTTAGTAAAAATTTCTTATTTTCATATTACAGACACTTCAATTATATTTATTAGTATAGATATAGAGTAGAATAGAAGATTTCTTTCAGACATTGAAAAAATACCACAGTAGTTTAGAATTAAGTTTTTCATTCGTACGATTTTTTTTGGAGACATGACGAAAAAAGAACAATAATAAACTTGTTGCAGAGACTATATAACGGATCTCTTAGATGACCATTTAAGAGATCGGCGTATTTTACGTTTGTGTGGATCACGTGCTACCGACTGAAGCGTTGGTCAATTGCTTTCGAATTTATTTACCCTAAATTAACGGTGATTGCTATTGCGAACGTAGAAGCACCATCAAACGCAATCCATGCACCGTTAATCGCCAACGATTGCCCCAATGGTTTCATGCAGACGTGAATATAAAAAACTGATGTTTTTCTGGTTTCAAAATGAAGTCACACAATTGCATTCACAAAGTAACTGTAGTGTCGTCACGAAACATGTTAAATATTATATACAGTTTTTTTTCAATGAGAACTGCTGTAGCGGCGTTGTGCGATTCTCCATAGGGGAACATCCTACTGCAGTATGTCAAGTAAAAGATAGCGTTTAAGTACTTGTGCTTAGAGATAAATAATAAAATGTATACTCACGCAACCAATAGAGTATGTTTTATTTATGAATAAACTATATTAAAATGTACATAATTATTGCTAGGAGCGTCAATAGATGTAAAACCAGACCATACATTTAAACATTAAGAAAACATTTTTTCAATTGTTTCTTTACTTTGTATAGGGTCAGTGCTTTGACCACATCCTCATCTGATGTTAAGTGACTATGTGGTCCAGGATAATAAACACAGTAAGCCTAGAGATACTGGTTCTCAAATAATCCTGGTGGCACACACCTATTGCCGGCGATAGGTTTTCAAATTGAAGGTTGGTAGCTACCCAGGCGGGCATTATTAGAAAATGCCCTACCACCATGCTATGGTTTCCTCAAGATGTTTTCTTTCACCGAAAGGTCAGGCTGATTTTACAGTTGTATAGGTGGGCTCGACCTCGTATCCATTGCGCGGAATCCGGCCGCGCTATCCACTGCGCCATCATCGCTTCATAATTTCGAGTTTTCATTTATGTCGGCAGTTCCCTTGGCAGCCTAGTTTTTTTATTATTCGATTTCGGCCAAATGACTGCATTTCATCTGATGTTGAATAAAGTACAGTCCAAGAACCATGACGACCGTTGATACCATGTGAATCCATGGACAGTCGCCATCATCACGTCAACGTACATTTAGTACGAGTAAAGTTTCTAAATAGCTCACGATGCATCTTAACGTATTACTATGACAGCTTTTTTACAAATTTAGTATAGGCACTTAATAGTATTATAGCCCAATAGAACCGAATAATTGAGAAGCGATGATGGTCTTATTGGTACTGCTGTTGGATGTACGAACCATCCTATGAACGTTATTTCTAATTGACCTATTGTATTCTATAATTGGAGTTTCACTGCGTGGTTGAATCAAAAATGAGAAGATCCATAGAAGAAACAGAAGAAATTGACATTTTCCCGAAGAATTACTAAACTTAAATGGGAGTGGGACGGGCACATCATCACTAGAGAGCCATCAACTCTGAACTTAGTATATTTGCTATATAAAATAAAATACATACTCTAATTATGAACTATAATGGTTTATGCGGTGAGTGCCTTCAGTACTCGCCCCCAAAGTTACGGTGAAGCTGTTAATAAAATGTTAATATGACAATGTGGCGATTACATTCGATGTACCACGTCACTACTTGCAAGGAACATCACTATGGTGTTCCCGCATATGACGTATTGTATTGTCTTGTAAAAGTCGAAAACGTATCTTGCTATGTCGTTTTGGTATATTATATTGTTCTCTCTACATTATGTTAAAATAACTAGTGTTACGCTACAAACGGATACAGTGAATAGACATATTTTATTTCCCAAAGCAATATTGACTTATTTACTTACAATACAGAGAGAAAAACAAAACAGAAAACTAACAATTGATTGTTAATTATATTTACTTTTTTCTATTAACACCATTCAGTATTCAGTGTTAAAAAGAATACATTTAAAATGAATCGTTTGAATGATGTGTGTAAGTGTGTGCTCTATTGTGTACATTTCCCGTGCATAATTTGATTCGGTAAACCGAACTAACAGAGCAACAACGATCCAATCACGCCTGGCGGCATTCATCCCAACACCTGACTATAATTGTCAATTTGTTAATCAACATTTCAATACTACCGCAATTATGAACATCTATTAAACGATTACTTCGAGTAGATTGCTGTTAATTACAAATACCAAAGCAAATATCACAACAGCAAAGGAAAAATTACATGCACACTTATCCACACTAATATTATAAAGAGGAAAGATTTGTATTTTTGTACATAACGAATAAACTTAAAAACTACTGTACCGATTTTTATGAAATTTGCTATGGAGATAGTTTGAAATCCAGAGAGTGACATAGGATAGGATTTTTATTCCGAAAATCTCACGGGAACGGAAACCGAAATGAGCAACTAGTCGTTTATAATTCGTAAACTTATACACATAGATTACTTTTGTTTTTAACTGTATGTGATTTTGCACATAACAACGTGACAAAGTGTCCAAATGGCACTTCTTTTTGCACAATGTGTGCAAAATTTCAAGGTCACGTCACGCACTATTCTGACGCTAAAGCATCACAATTTTGTACATCAACGAACGTATATATAAATAGAAGCCCGTATTGAGAAAGAAACAGATAAAAAAATAAGTGCACTACACTTTTTGACCATAAAATTATGATATTCTATACATCAGAAAAGTCCGACGATAGCAACTGGTAGCCAGTAATCACTGTTGGCTCTGCGCCAACAAAAAACGCGGCGACAAAAGAAGATTTGTCTTTACTTTGGTCGGGTTAAATAACTTTTATCTTGCTAGTTCATCGGGTTTACAGTTGTCAGAGGTTATGTTCGCTTTTCAAACCGTACGTAACTAGAAAATTTATTTGTTGAATAAGGTTCATTTACGCAAGGGTAAAACTTTGAAATTATTCGACATAGAATTACTACGAAGTTACGTGTTGAAACTAAAAATCTTATTATCTTTTACGAACAACTAGCTGTGCTTGAGGTTCCACTAAATAATAAATATTGTATGTACTATATAAAGAAATAAAGTTATTTTTTTATGTGTTATTGATAAATTTAAAAAAAACTACTTAACGGATTTAAAAAAAAATGTTTTATTAGATAATTCTATATATTCGTGGGAAGCTGTGGCGAGTCGCTAGTAATATATAATTGTTTTAATCCTCTTAATTATCTATTACGTTGTCAACTGAATACTTCCAGAGTTTTTAAAAACTTGAACATTCCACATGTCAAGATAAATAAAAAAATTCAATAAACGGTTTTAATAAAATATAACCTCATTCATTAATAAAATATATAAATACATTGACAGCATACATACGTGTAGTATATCACTACTTTTCGTAAAAAATCTTGCTTCTATAATCAGAGAATGAATTCTCTCAAGACGAGTACAACGTTCTCTTCAAGTCTCCTTATAAAAATGAAGCAGCAACGAGGTGAAAACGTGCGATGTTATTTATATTTCTATCACGAAACTCGAGAAGACAAGTTTTACGTGAATTTTGTTCGAAGAAAAATACATACAACAGCTTTTATGAATAGATTCTACAAATACTTTACGATTTACGAAACAATACGATTTTTATAAATGTATTATTATTGTTTTATTCCTATTTATTATATTGAAAATCCGTGAAGTAAATGTACTTCTCTCGAGTCTAAAATAGTACAAATATGAAGCCAGATCATTAAAAGTTTATCGACTAATTTCTTATTATTATTTATTTATGACGTCATAAAGCACCTTAAATACAACGGTGAATACAACGCTAACCTCGAAATGGAATGAAGTGAGACATAATGACTGGTATCTAACTACCTTTAAATTATGATCAAAATATATCATAAAATCATGTTTTTATTTTCTAAACGTTTGCATTTGTAAGAATAATATTCATGTTAATTATTTTAAAAGCATATAGACTATAAAGCAATGCACAAATCACTAATTTATTTTAATTAATTTAAGTCAAGTAATAAATTTGACTCAATTTCAAATTTTGATATACATAAATTTATCAGGTTTATTTAATATTAACAATTATGTAACGTTTATTAGATAACAAAATTAAAGTGTGTAGTTGAAGGTTATTGATATCAAATTAGATAATACTAAAATGTCATTGCTTCTACATTAAAAAAAACATGAGACAATAATATATAGAACCTTCGTGTAGACGAAACATAAAATTTATGTTAATATTTTAAGTGTATTTTGTCTACACGAAACGGAGGGCTTCTGAGTACTCGTCTCGAATGACAACACACGACATTCTGCTTCTTAAAAATCTCTTGTATACGATTGTTATAAGTATAATATATACCTTGCCATGACAAATTATCTAAGATAAAAAAAACTTTTGTAATTAAAAACAAAACCGACTTCAAAAGAATTTAAGAATTTTCCTTTAGCTTTTAGTTTAAGTATCTACTCTAGGGTATAGCTGTGAAGTCTACTTCAAGCTTTGGAAACGAATATATGAAACACATGTAAGTGTCTATAATATTCAAGGGTTTTTTCTCAATTTCCCTGAGTTCCATTGATCAGATCTTGATCTGGTGGAAGTGGGACCACATCGGGAGTGTACTCCTTAGATTTAAAAAAAATGCAAATCGGTCCACAAATGACGGAGAAATCGGGTAACAAACACAAAAAAAACCATACAGACGAATTAATAATCTCCTCCCTTTTGAAGTCGGTTAAAAACTACAATACAAGAATACTTTTTTTTACTGTACAATAAAAAGATATGGTTCACTACATTCATGACGATGTAAGTTTTTGGGGGTATTTCAGTCTGTCATGTAAGAGGTTTGTGTTTTGTTGACCATATATTATGTAATTTTTTGTAGCGTTTTACGTGATATCGTTTGGTTATTCTGTACAAATGTAGTATATTGGAAATAAGAACACGGAATGTTTATTGAGGTGCCACGAAAACTCAATGAAAAGTTATACCGTCATCGTTCTGCTAAAGCGTTGATATAATAGCGAACTTCAGAATTGACAGTAAGGATAGATAAACTTTCATTTATCGTATTGGACTATTGTTTGTGTTTATAATAAAAAAAATAAGTATTAATTAATTTGCAAACTGTTTTTTGTTTGTTTCATAATTAAAGTGAACATTATTGATTCAGACGTGGGAATAAATGGCAGAACGCCAAAATCGTTGCACCTAAGTAATGTGTGCGAAGGGTTTTTGAACTAAGATATTTTTGGATACTTTTAACAAATTGCTTTTATATTGACTATGAACATCCATCAGTACACTTTTGAATATTGTGAACCTTTTCTAAGAATTACTAGTAGATCTGGTCTTCGGTCCTTCGTATCTATTTGTTACCAGTTACCTTTTCACGCCCTGCATCCATTTTCCAGGAGGAGTATATGAATAATATTTAATAGCCACTAAAGGTTGTCTCTATTCTAGACATTTATGATAGTTATTTTGTAGTAAATTAAATTAAATTAAATTAATGAACTAAAGCTGTGTAAATGCTACACAGTTTGGTTTAAAAACTTTGAATCAAGATGATTTGCTTACTTGTTGGGATATAATAGGATTGTAATTGTAACTACTATTATTGTATTTGCCGGGCTTATCTTTATTACTTTAAGGTTATATCTCCGACCTCTGTAAATTTTATATGAAGCTGTCTCGGGGTTATAAGGCACTTCGGTCTCGTATTTCACTAATAAACGTATTTAAGCTTGTTGATTTTCTGAAGTAAAATAGCCTTTACTGTTAAAATATAGGATTTGATTTTAAATGTATATATTTACTTCATTCACCAATACATTTATTCATTATCATTTGTTAATTTATTATTTAGTTTACACAGTTTGCTGAAAAATATATTTTCATTTTCTATGATATAAATATAGTGGACAAGTTCGAATTGATTTAGTTCAGTAACTTCTTATATTAATAGAAAGAGTAGAATTTAGTACTACAAAGCCAAATATTAGTAGTTATACTGTATATTTATCTTGTCAAATATATTACAGATTGTAACTTACCTGAAGCGTAATAATAGTGGATAAGTACAGAATTTCATTAATCTCACTTGATCTGAGGTTACCAAAGATTGTAAGTAGTCTTATTATTATACAATAAGGGGCTGTGCAGACTAAAACAGTCATGTATCACTGCGACCTAGTTAGATCCATTGTGATCGCCCCTATATTGCTAAAGCTCAATTCCTAGACCTACATCCTGGATATACTGTAAGATCTATTTGGTAGAAAGTGTCTGTACCTCCTCCGGAGTTACACACGCTTACCCAGAATTCGCTTGCGTTTTAGTGGATCACATTCACACAAGATGTACTTTGGGGTTTCGTCTCTAATTTCACAGAACCTGCACTCTCTTGTGCTCTGGACACCAATCTTGTGTATATGTTTGCTCAAACAACAGTGTCCAGTCAGTGCTCTCATTAATACTCGTAGTTGATTTCTAATGAGCAGTAAGGCTTCTTCAGCTTTTGGTTGAGTAAATGCTCTGATAAGCTCTCTGGAATGATTCTGTCCTGGTAATTTCTTTCAGTACTCTATAGCATTACAGGTGTATTGGTACTAGTCTTAGTACAGACCTAGTTCTTACCTGATAGTGTTGGTACACGCCTATAAATGTTCAGAGGCTAATTTTTCTATAGAATAGTGAAACTTTGTAAGTATTAGAAAATACCTTACAAGAGAAGTGAAACAAAACAGTATATATGTAGTTTCCATTTTCTACTGGACATAAATATCTCCCGTAGTGCGTCACTGTGGCTGAATTTCGTTTGTTAGCATCTGATCAAATTCGATCGTTCCCGACCACTATACGTAGGTAATTTATGTTTAATTACATAGCTGAGAATGTATTATAATTAAGCCATCGTCTCGGCTTTCCTTGTCTAAGCTGCTGGTTACGGTCGTCTTACATATTGGTAATCTTACGGGCTAATTAGCCGATATCAAATGTTTTATTTTCTTTTGACTTAAAAAGATAAGAAGATAGATATATTTCTAAGATAGAAGTAGAATATAAATATAGAGGATTTAATTATTTCTAGTAAGTGTTTTTATACATAAAACAAAAGAAAATTAAAAAAGGTGCATTGTTAACTAGTTCTCTCTGCGTAGTACACATAAATATAAGGTCTTTACTGTAGTTTTGTTTTCTATAGACACTTTTATTGATTTTTCACCTAGGTACTTAACCCCTTGATCACTAACTTTGCGTTTACGCCAGATTTCAATTGTTTTCCTATTGTCTCATTTTTATGGGTAACGACATATTAAGTAATAGTACACTTTACACAAGGTCATTAAGCCTCACCTATATGTATTTATTTATAACAATTATTGAAGACTACAAGGGTCTATGAATTAAGCAAATAATATAATGACAAATTACAACTATATTAAAAGTAAATATATAAAAATATTTTTAATATAATATGTTCTTATATAATAATTTATTTTAAAACTTGTCAATTGTACAGGCAGTTGCTATGATGGTATGTCACGTGACATAAAACCATCGTACGTATCCAGTGCTTTATAAAAGGTTTGTCGTTCATGTCAACACTAATTAGTGTCTTTCTATTAATATATCGATTACCCATAAAAATGAGACAGTAGGAAAACGATGGAAAGCTGGCGTAAACGGCAGGTTAGTGCTCAAGGGGTTAAGCAATAATTTATTATAACATTAACTTAAATCAAATTCTAATAAGATGGCATTTATTATTTATTAGGTTTGACTAATCTCCTACAGTAATCGGAATTAGAATTAAACGAAAAACAACGATTTAATTTGTTTTGCTTTTAAATTTCTTTAAGATTAAAGCGGTGATAGTTGTTTTTTAACGGTTTAATGTTCCGTTTGCATGATATAACGCTCTGTGTTAACATTTGTTGGTACGTTATGATAATTAAACTGAAATAACGGAAAACATATTTTAAAATGAGATTATCTTATTAAATATTTTACGTTGTAATATTTTGTTGCAAAACTTTTTCGTGTTTTTGAAACCTTATTATTTATAAAAACTTTTCAAATTAAAAGCAACAATGATAACTTGGTGACAAAGGGACCATCTCGGGTGTGTATTCCTTCGTAAAATTGCAAATCGGTCCACAATTCACGGATAAATAGTGTAACAAACATTTGAAAAAATATACAGTCAAGAACCTCTTCCTTTTTGTAGTCGGTTAATAATATTGTTCGAATTTGTCGTTGAATTAGTCTGTACTATTTTTATATTATTTTGCAGAACAAATCTTTTTATGCATTTGTGTTTATACTTTAGTAGTCTCTTTTTTGAATAGGATAAATTATACATAAGATACCCAGCGCACCGGTCAGCATCGGGTGGGTCCATAGAGGTTAAATGTCTTCCTTGCAGTGATCGTAGGGCGTTCTGCGCTACCTTACGCCGGCGTACAGTTCATTGACCGTAGGAGAAGAGCTCAGTCATCTGTTCTTTCTTTAACTTTGTCACCTCTTTTTCTCTCAATAATTAGCATTCATATGAAGTGACTGAGTCAAACCTTCTGTCATTCTAAATCATCACCATAATGATGGTCCTCGGCAGCGAGAAATCGAGTCTTATGTGAAACATACGGCTGATTTGTGTCGCGCACTGTGTAATCTAATACCGTCTAACGTTGTAGCAATGAGAATAAAAATAAAAATTACACCTTGATTTCAATCAAATTCAGCATGGGCATATTAACTGTAGGTAACATTACAAGGCAAAAACAATAAATTACATACTTGGAATTAAGGTTCCAGTTTGATATGTTCATTTTTTCTATCCGAACCTATATATGCTAGGTTTTAGAGACCCTGATTAATAAGGCTTGACTGTACTAATAAAAGGAAAAGCATAATATTCCGTCATTTTTTACTATAGTAAATAGAAAGGTATAATGTTTTACTTATTTATGATGTATTTAAATACTAGGTGTGTGCCCACGGCTGCGTCCGCGTTTCATATATTCTTCACGGTGTTTTAATTTTTTTATTCGAAACTACAGGCTAATTGAAATAATTTTATGAATTCCATTTCTGTGAAAGAGCTGTAAACTGACAGCGGATTTAATTAAATTAACATTTAAGCTAATTCAGTGCGTATTCTACTTTCTTGCTTACTTATTTGCTACTCTTGTAAATCGCTGTAAAAGTTACATATAAACACTCATCATAACAACATCAAAGTATTTTGGATAGACTACAAAAGAATAGTTAAATTAATACGTCCACGTAAATTATCTGTAATTGCTCTAGGGAGGGACAAAAACGATATACAACAATCAAACTATTAACTCGATCACAAGGTTTTTTTTAGACTTAATTTCAATTGATGGGGCTTTAATGACTCTTAAGTAATTGTATTCGAGTGTAGACTTTAGTTCGAGGATTAATTTTTATACTATTTATATATTTTGTACCCGGTATAGGTTCCATGCTTTGACTATAATCTCACCTGATGGTAAAGTGACGATGTGGTTCAGAATGGTAAACACACTAAGCGTAGAGGTACTGGTTCTCAAGTGATACTGCCGGAACACACCAAAGATGGTGCCACTTGAGGTAGCTAACCAGGGGGATATTATTAGAGAATGGCCTAGCAATTATTTTCTTAAAAAAAAATAGTATTAAGATAAAGTAAAAATATTTCTCACAAGTATATTCGGTTGTATTTCGATTCGATGTTTTCTAGTAAGGAATATACACTAAAAATAGTGATTTAGAAATAACAGTTCATTTGGCAATGATGCGGAATGTGACTGGAGTTATGTTTGAGATTGGTGAAATTCGCAATAACCTATAGAGTAACAATAAAAAAAAATGAATGCGAAAACTTACTAAATACCTTGTCATTTAATTGCTCTATATTTTCAAACATAGTTAGTGAGGTCGATTTTAAATAGAAATATGTATAAATCGTTAACCTGAAACATGCCGAGAATTAAGTTTGTATACGTAAATAAGATTAGATAAGTATTATTGTAACCTTTTTGCCCCTAATTTACATAAAACATTTACATGTACAAACAAATAGAGTTAAAATAAACATTATTTGAATTAGATTATGACAAAGCATAATTCTTACTAATATTATAAATGCGAAAGTAATTATGTCTGCCTGTCTATCGCGCTTTCACGCTAAAACTATTTAACCGATTGCAATGAAATTTGGTACACAGATAGTGTAGAGCCTGAGAAAAGACATAGACTACTTTTTAATGCGAAGAAAGAGTTGAAATGTGGGATGAAAAGTTGTATGGAAGTATCGTCATTTTTAGAGCTAGAAGCTTGAAACTTATGTTTTATGCTGTTGATTTGATATAAATAAATATGACATTCAAAGTTTGTAAAAGTGCAAGTACACCCTCTAAGGTGTAAAATAACAATAGGGAATGTGGGATGAAAGTTTGTATGGAAATGTGTAAGGTTTATGTGACTGTTTTATAAGTCTGCTATAATATACAACATATTAGACCTATTCTGATGTAACATTTATGGAGGGAGGGGGGTTTCGTGGCGGGGGTCGCGGAGCGCGGTGTGGTACGGTGCACGGGTCACGTTCCGCAATCAGCGAATATAGACCCGACAATTTGTATGGTGGTAAGAGAATAATTCCGATTGGGCCGAGGCTACCATACATATAGTGAAATACCGCTATTGTGACACGTTTCAGCTCAATATAATTTAACATCAGGTGAAGTGTAGTAATTTTGCTGAGCTCGAATGAAAATAGCTAAGATTTCCGTAAGTCGTCGAATCTGTCGACTTGGACTATGTTCAGATAAAGCTAAGTTTGTGACTATAAATTTGATTTTTGGAGTAAGTTTAGTCTGAGTTAAGCCTGAGTACGCTCTATAGATTTCAGTGAGGGCAGACGACTGCGGCACACGCAAGCGAATACTGGGAATAATAAAAGATGGGAAAACAAAAAACGTAGTTTATAATAATGTACTTATATACTTAAATCATAAAATATTTATACGTATGTATCTTATATTTTGTAAAATAATTAGCCTAAATAATTTAAAATGCTACCCAAAGACACTATTCCAGGCGGGCACTGCTGGTATAGATTTATACGTAAAATTTATAAAATAAATCTGTCAATATGCCATTATAATGATAATTTAGTTATTTTCCAAATTTTAATTTCAATTAAATGTAAAAAAAAAATAAGTTGTAGACTTTCCCCATTTTAAGTTTTTTTAAGGAGGGAGAGAAGAAGAATCCAATTTTTTTAAGGATTTATGATAATTTTAAAATTATATGAATGAACATTGACATATAAACTCATAGAATATATAAAGTGTATATACAAAGCATATATTATATGGTATATAAAGCAGTTAATACAAGCAAGTATTATGACACATCTAGTATAGAAAATTATATCCTTTATGTTTATTTAATTTGATTCGTATTTTTAGTTCATACTGATAATAGTACCTAGTACTAATTTCAGTCCAAACAATACGTACCCATGATACGTACAAGTTATATTATTGTACCCAACTAACTAGATGAACAGAGAGATAATGTCTTTGTGTAGATTTTGTGTGTTTTTTTTATATTATCCGACTTCGTTAGTTCTACTTGGTACGCGTAAAAGGTTTTTCCTTTATGAACATAAGTTCATATTATAATACGAGCTTTTCCTCTACACCTAAAAGGGTATAACATATAAGTACGGTCGTGAAAACAAAATGGATCACCTGGGGGATATATTACGGGTATGATTCTTTAGAAGAAAACTTACATCATTTTGAACCGATGATTGCACGTTGGTAGTGTGGTTGGATTCCGCGTCTAAAGACAAGGGGTTGAATTTACCTGTCTTATTCTATATAATGAAGTTGTGCTTTTGGTGTAAGAAAAATCGTGACGTCATCATACCCGTACGACTAGCTACCACCTTCGAGCTTGGAATCTGTAAACGAATATCCATAGGTGTTACATCTGTCAGGTAGGTACATCTGCCAACACTTTTTTTAATTCCAAAATTTTTTTGCCTTTACGGTTTGGTTACGCCGGCCTCACTGTACATTCTAAATTTTAGGTAAATTATTTACCAACTAGGTTGTGTATCAATAGGGCGTCAGCACTGTTAGGCTCTGAAATGATCCCTTGAAAAGTACCCTGAACCCACATATTGAGGCCAAGGTGTGCTACAAGTCTTTCCCTCTCTGCTTTGTTCCGGACACATTCCATCAAGACGTGATTCATGTCTTCGACTCTATTCAATTTGTCGCAGTTGGGTGAGTTATGTTATATCATAAGATAGCAAAACTTATTGAGGGCCATATGTTCGGAACACGCAAACTATGGGCGATAACAATTTGGTTTCTGGCCATTTCAGCGTAAGAGAACCACGGTATATCAGGAGGCAGCTGACAACACTTGAGAGCTATTTATATCCAAATTCTGCGTATTTACCATTCTAGATCATATGGTCACTTAACAGTTGAGATTGCAGTAAAAGCGCTGAGCCTTTTAAAAGTACAAAAATGAGGTATCGTTCATTTATTACAAGTGTTAAAATAAATAAGCGTACAATTTAATAAATTTCGAAGTATCTTTTTATCTTCAATATCAAATCTCTTAATGTGATTGCTGGATGTTTAATAAAATCGAGAATAAATTGTTAGGAAACAACTACCCTCCTAACAAACTTAATAACGCACTAACGAAATTCCTATAAAATTGTACTGCAACTGCGGACGTGTGCGGACCGTCAAGCCGGACCGTCGTGGCTGAGCATCATTGCGTAAGGGTCAAGACACTCCGTGCGGTTTGGTATCATCGGTTTTTATGAGTTATTGATTGGTCCGTGTTTTTTTTTTTCATCTAATGAAACTTTGTTTTTTTTATTTTTCTTTGTGAATTTCACTTCGTATCTAACATCATTACTAGTATCTAGATTAGAAACATAACAATCATTTTATATGAATAAAAGTCCGTAACTACATATATTTTATTAACTTTAACTAAACGGTCATAAAAATACTGAGATATTTTCTTAACACAGACATATACAATATTTATTTAATTTATGGGTTCTTCATTCATTCATTCAACCATAAGACGTCCACTACTGGACATTGTCTCCACCATTAAGAGGGAGATTGTCATAATCGCCACGCTTGGCTGGCGGGTTGGCCATCGCAGTAAGGTGTTTGTGGTGCTCAGAGAATACTGTTGCCCATACCCTGATTTATATCACTTAGTCGCCTTTACGACACCCACGGGAAGATATAGAAGGGTACTATTCTTAGCCAGCACCACACGGCAAATTATAGGTAATAATAATTAATTCTAATTTAAGATATTTATAGTCTCATTTCTTCAGCTTGTTTTCATCAGTGTCAAATTTAGACGTCTTCCTTATTACCATAGGGTTAGGGTAGTCTTCATTTAATTTCAAGCTACCACGGTCACAAACAGATCTTTGGACTACCTCATCGCCAGCCTACATATGCTTTTACAGCCATTATATTAATCCCTTGAGCACTTACCTGGCGTTTACACCAGCTTTCCATTGTTTTCCTATTGTCTCATTTTTATGGGTACTCGACACATTAAGTACTACATTATTAATTTTAATTCAAATACATTAAATACTAACTCGGATATTTACAATATAACAACGTGCATTTGTAGTATGTTGATAGGCTGAAAATCAGCGCTATGTGGTAATGCCGCCTAGCAACAGCTGAGCTTGTCTCATTGCCAAAATTATTATATCACGCCATGATTATTTTTAAGCTCATGTACTATGCTCTGGCAATAAGTCGTTTTTATTATTATTATTATTATGATACGAGGAAAAAAAAAAAAAAGAAAGACCGGGTTTTATATATGTATATAATCGACTACAAATAGGCGATCCTTAAAATATCAATATTCATCTCGTGCACATTTATGTTTTCAATTATTTACAATGCCTGTTTCCATTTTAACAATTTACAATAATATAATAATATTTATAAGTAATATCAGGATGAAAGGCAAATAAAAAAAAAACTTTTAATTTAAATATTCATTTAAAGGTTATTGATAATTATACAATGCACGTCGTTGTGATTTTCAATTTTTTACGTCTACAAATATCAATGTGTTCGTTCGTGGTTGTAGTTATAAATGTATTTCGTTATGCACTTTAATGAAAAACATTACCTCTGAGTGTGTTTCATTGTACTCGATAAAATGTTATTCATTGCAAATATTGTTCTACTATATGCAACACATAATACTTTGTAATTCTTTGCACAGCTTATTGATTTTGAAAATAACTAAATACTATTTAGTATACACTGGTCTTTAAAGACTAACTTTAGAACTATAAAACAAATAAATTTTGTAATGATTACTTTAAACAGGGTTTTTTTGACAGGATTCTGACATGTAGCAGTTATTGTCTTGAATTCATTAACTTGTGTATTTGATTCTATATTGCGTAATTTTGGTGGCGTTTTGTATTTGGTTAGTGTGCGCTAATGAAATGTATGTATGTAATAATGGCGCGAAACGTATATTCTGAGGTGCTACAAAAACTCCCTTCTAGCAAGATTAGCCACTCGTTTAACATAACTTATCACATGACGTTGGCAGAATCGTGTATGTAAATCGCAGATAGCCATTAGATAGCCAAGAAGAAGACTTAAAAAGCAGAAATAATTAAAAGGATAAACTTTAACGTTGAATTATCAGTCATTATAATACAAAAAAGATCTTCATTATCCGTACATTTTAAATATAGAGAAATAATTAAGTTTTATTCAAAAACTAGTATAAAGTCTGACCTTTCGTTTAGTTCTTTGGTCAGTAAAATAATTAGGTACGTAATTAGTACCTCTGTTTGTCGTAATTTTCATTCCACATTCTGTAATTAAGTTACAAAACAAATGTCGTGTTTGACACAAGTGTGTGCTCTTTAGTTATTTAATTGACGTAAGATGGATATTTTGTTATATGATTCATATATCTTTGACCTTTTGCTTTATGAACCACAACAGTTGTCGTCTGTGGGCTAGTGACAGTCTATGAAAAATAATAAATGGAAATATGAAAATAAAATTATATGTGGGCGGGATGACCTTTAAAATTATATTTTGCTTATACATTTTATTTTATTTTGTATAATAGATACTACACTTAAAATAATAAGTTGTAATATAATTTCATTAGTTAGTATTAATCAAATCTTGAAACTGGAGTTTTAGAACAGTTAACCGCAAACAATCGAACTGAAATTTTGCATACAATTTGTTAATTTAAATGGAAATACATGGTTGGCTAAATTATGTATTAATATGGTGGATTCGCAAAGATGGCGGACTATTTATTGTTTATGAACCTCCTTGATATGATATGGGTTTGTTGAGAATTGCATTAAATACGATGAACAAAATTATTAGTAAAATAACCTTTTAAAAACATTCACTACCACAGTACCACTAACTTTACAATTTAGAAGTTTTTGTAAATAAAAAAAGTTCAGTCATATTGTTCATCAAATGATAATTAATTTTAAAATGGGGATAATTACAAACGCTTGCTCTCAAAATTTCACGGTGTTATAATTAATAGCTTTTTTTACTATATGTAAACAATTTAGTTCATAGAATTATTGTTATTCTTACCTTTCAAATTGTTATGAATGAAACTATTACATTTGTCACAATTATTACAATTGATAATGTTAAATACAATTTTATGGGAAAGTGTAATAACAATATATAACCCTATGATGGCGCAGTAGGTAAAGCAGCTGGATTCCGCGTCAATTGACGCGGGTTCGATCCCACTTATCCTACTCTAAAATCGGCCTGAGCTTTTGGTGATAGAAAACATCGTGAGGAAACCATAGTATTTTCTCATGATGCCCACTTGCGTAGCTACCACCCTCAAGTTTGAAAACCTGTCTCCAAAAACCAATAGGGTTGTCCCGGCAGCATCACTTCAGAACCAGTACCTAGGTTTTGGTGTGTTTACTATACTGGACCACATCGTCACTTAACATCAGGTGAGATTGTGGTCAAAGCACTAAGCACTGTAATTCGAAGCCTATATCGTGTAAAAAAAATCTACTAGAATTCAAGTCACGAAAACACAAAGTTACGTAAACCTATCCTAAATGAAGCGGACATAAAGATACGCACGAAAATAACGTATACGGCTCTCAACTATCTAACAGGTTTTTAGGATAATCTAAAATTTTATTAATTCTGTATAGAGTTTTTGTTTTTTTAGAATCCTACTAAATACTTAAATTTATTCGGCAAGGTCTTTGGTATATAGTAGTTAGGTAAGTAAATCAGGACAATACTAAAATATGTTGTTAGTTTCTATTATACTTCTGAGTGTGCAGTTTGCAGGACGGTGTGACATGAACGACCGAGGATAAATAGCCAACATCTCGGTCGGTGACGGTCGCCACTGTTTTTGGATAACATTGCGTTTACATCACATGCCGTCACTTAGCCGAGCTACTATAAAAAAAAAACATAAAAAAAAAAATATTTTTTTTTTTACATTAAATAGGCTCAACGCTTTAACTACACAAACTCACCTGATTTTAAGTGACAATGTGCTCTAGGATGGTAAAGTCTATAGGTATTGGCTCTAAAATGATGATGCCGAAACACGCCTATTGGCATTCGGCGACAGGTTTTCAAACTTGAGGGTGGTAACTACCCAGCCGAACGTTATTAGAGAATGTCCTACTACTATGCTATGGTTTCCTCATGATGTTTTCCTTCACCGAAATCTCCGGCTCATTTTTGGAGTTGGATCGGTGGTTGGACCGCAGTATCAACTGCGGAATCATGGCTTCAAAACTTAATCCATAATACTATGTACAGTATTTTTTTTATTTGTTTCTGAATCTATATGATAAAGGAAACTGAAGTCCGTAAGGTTTCTCCTTGCTTCGTTCATACGTGAATTTGAATGCCTGTGACAGGGGTCATAAAACTTGTTCGTTGTGTATATTATATATAGTCTAGCCTAGTAGATATAAAATTCTTTTTTTATGTTTTAAATTATATAAACGGCAACGTCAATCTGCCTGTCTGCCCTTTAGTTGGTTTTAACTCGGGAACAAGTGAACCGATTTACAAGGATTTTTTTTTAATCGTAGATATATTATATGGTTAGATTTTAGTATATATAATAACTCGTTACTTTTATATTATTCGTTACATTAAGTAATATGAAGTCATATATGAGAAAAGTAAAAAGAATTATAGTAAAGAAAAAAGTTTACAAATATGACAGTTATCGTGTTTCTTTTTACATACTTATCTTTACACTAGCTGTGCGCACAGCTTCGCCTGCAATTTAGACAATTTATACATTCCCTATTTTTCCTCTGGATGTAATATATCCAAATTTAATAAAAAGTAACAGATAGACAGAGAGAGCTAGCTGACGCTCGCCACTTCGTCTGTGTAGGATTACTACTTAATTATCCTATTTTTTTACTTTAAACTTTCTTTGAACTCCTTCTTAATTAAAAATACCCAAAAATTCGTTCGTTCGTCTTGAACGCAAACTTTGCAGCTCAGATCTAACAATGACACAATATATATATATATATTATATATACAAAGCAACATCTGTCTGGCCGTCCGTTAGGATATAATAATAATGTCACAGACAATGTATAGGAACTCTTACAAATATTAATAATGTCGCAGTAGCTAAATTTTCATATAGCCGAGACAATCGTAACTTCGTTGGTCACAAACGGCTTCGAGGCACGTACATTAATAACTGTTAGAATCCGACAGTCCACCCTTATAAGACTGTCAGATATTGTGGTGGAACACTGAACTCCATAAGTTTATTACTGAATATTGGAATTTATTATTTAGTGTTAAATAAATATAGGGATCAGATCATATGACTGTTTCACATAAAAAACATATTATTATAATAACATATTAGTAATCAGTCTGTGTTGCTATTTATTCAGATTTTGCGGATGTTTATAGGTTGCAAAAATATTTAATTATATCACAAATAATAAAGATGGTGCGTGTCTACTCTAATTATTACTGTTCAGCTGGAGGTAGATTATGGAATTATTATTTAAAAAAAAATAATAAAAAAAGAGATACCAATTTTTAACCGACTTCAAAAAGGAGGAGGTTATTAATTTGTCTGTATTTTTTTTGCTGCAATTTATTTGTCAATTGTAGACCGATTTCAGAATTATTTATAGTATTAAAACAAAGGATGTATCGAAGTAAATATAAGTAGATTACTAAAGTTAGCAATTATTTATTTACATTTTAGTGCATATTTATAATGTATATTCCTTTGAAGTCAGTTTCGTTTTGTTTTAATTGGTAATAAAGATAACCGAAGAAAAAACTAATGCTCATCAATAGATACTAAATAACATTTTATATTTACCTATTTATACATAGATCATTTAGCTGCATAATATTTGCTGATTAATTAATTTGAATAATTTATTTTACACTTTGTAATCCCAAGATGCTATTCATTTACAAAGGTATTTATTTAATTTAGCTAAATAATTCAAATGAAGCATTTAATCAAACAGACGAAGGAACAATAATTATTGTCTATTCGTTCATTTGTTCAGTGTTGAGACATCGAGAAGGGTATTAGGTGGATCAAAAGATAAATAATATTAGATTAAAATGTCGAATTTCGTTTTCATCATTCACGGGCTTATAATTAAAATAAATAAGGCTAAAATGTTGACATTAGGATAAGTTCAGTTTGAAAGCTTTCATATTTTCCAAGATTAATAGCTAATTGGTTAGTACTAAAATATGAAAATTTATTAATTAATTATACGTTTACAATACCTGTGTTTTAGTTGCGAGTGATAAAGAGTGATATGGAGTTCATTTTAAAACAATTCCATTTAATATTGTTGCTAAATAAATACATATATAGTATTTTTAAATGTTATGTAATTGGATACATGTCAATTTCTGTACAAATATATAATTGCCGTTTTTTTGTTTGTAAATTTTATTTACTAATTATTGTTATTAATAAGTTTATTACCTTTATTTTATTAATTAACGATTATCACTTCACAGTACATAGTAATTTCAAATTTGTGCTTTTAAATTAAAAATGAAATTTTATTAAAGATTTTTACACCGGATTTTTATTGTATAGTTTAGAAGATAGAAAAATGTATTTTTTTCTTAAATATTTGAAAGTCATTATTATATAAGTAAGCCTTGAGATGTTTAATTTTTTTAATAAGAAATTTACATACGTATTAATAAATAGTACAGCTAACTGTCTAGTTAAATATCTATTTATGAATATTGTTAGATTTAAGCATAGTGCAACAATCATTATTCTTCATAATCATATTGAAAATAATTTGTGTGACTCTGAGATTATTCTCGTCAAAGTGCCATTATAATAGTACAACCCTCAATACGATTCGTTTTGTGGACAATAGTTTTAAGTGTCACAAAGGGCGCGAATACCAAACGAATGGACTGCTCTGGTGATCGCTGGGCGGGCGGAATTGAAGGGCGCGGGGTGCACCGGTAAATAGGGTTTACCAGGTGTTAAATTTCCCAAGGATTTATTTACAGTTAAATCTCTTTACTTAGAATTTTGTGTTAACTTAAGAAATCTTTAAAAAATGAAAATTAATAAAAAAGTAGTTAATAATTATTATAGCGCTATAATTTCACAGTTCTAATCTGATATAAGATTTTAATTTAAATATTGTAGCAGAATTAGTTGTATAATTGGATATTTAAGGTACTGTAAAATTTTCTCTAAATTAATGATGCTAATGTTTTCGGTAACAGGTAGAATCTTCACCACAATTATTTTCCTCCATCCAATTAGGCTCAGAATAATATCACGACGTGATTCTCTTTGGCTTTTACCGGGTGAGACATGAAAATAATTTTAATAAAATATTTCACTATACATATCAGGAGTTACCATAAGTTGAATATATTAGATTTTTGGTAAGTACCAATATACATTAATTTTATTAAACATACATTTTAAAATCCTTTCTTATTCTTGGCAATATAAATGATTAAAGACAACGTTACTCTTTATGTAAGTTATTATAAAAAATAAAGAATAAATAGTGAATGAAGCTAAGATAAAATGACCACGATTGCCTTCCTTGAAATATTCGAAGAATATTAAAGATTACAATTGTTTTTGAATAGACTTCAATTATAGCATGTAAATCGTAGTAAATGTTTATTTTTACCCTATTTATAATATATACATCTGTAATAACTCTGTCGTCTTTTTCTTTTCACCGTTTTATTTATTGTAGAAGTAATTAGCGTTCGATGAGAATCTTATTATGTGGTTTTAAATAAGCTAAGTCTAAATATATTGGCTCTCAAAAGCACCTGTAGATGTTCAACGACTGATTTTCAACTTGGAAGGTAGCCAGGCGTTTATTAGAAAACGTGGTATAGTTCTATCGAGATATTTTCTTTTAACGTTACTCATGTTGATTATCAGGTTCAGTGTGAACGTCGATAAATGTATCAAACCTATGATGTTGTGTTATGTAAGCAACAGCGTGAATATCGCATCATGTGTATATTCGATCACTGGATGTATAACAATTGCATTATGATATGTGTTAGTATGTATATTAAAGCATATGTTTTTGTTGTGAAATATCTAATGCAGCGGTTCAGACCAACTGTTGGTTTTGCGCGCGTCGCCACCTCATGTGTCGCCACGCTATATGTTAGTATGAAACATCTAATATACTGTCGGTCGTCACATATACTTGAAATTTTGTCATATTTTTCTTTAAAAAAATTACCTTTTTTATTTTAATTATGCCATATTTACCTTTATTCGTAAATATCGTTTTATGCATATTATCTGTACAAAATATTTTCAATGTACCAGAAGACCCGTGATGTTTATTTGTTTTTTTTGTTTTTGGAAAATTCAATTCGTGGGAATTTAATGGTGCGATAGCAACCCCGAGGACCGGCCAGACAGTAGCGTGCGATAGCGGCGGGCGAACGCCGCGCCAGCCTCCCTTAAACGCCGTTACCTTCAAACACAGGACTGATACACTAGTTGGGGAAAAATCTTGAGTGAAATAATGTTATATTAATAGTTGTGTATACGGTTTCGGGTACGGCCTGTTGCGTTTCCCTGCCTAATTCAAAATTACAAGACCGCAGCTTCTCAGCATCGTCTGTGAGTTTAGGTAAGCATAATATCTATTTGTTCTGTTACTTTTATAGATTTTTTAAATATTGCTATTGTTTTTTATTAATTCCTGGTACAGATGAGTGAGGGTGACTACATTAATTATTTACACAATAACATACTTGTTTAATAAAGTTTTAAGATGCAGGTAAAATTAGTTGAAACATTATTAAGTTTTCTTTATTTCGACCCCTAACTGAGGCATGAAAATATTTTTATTTAAATCCCAAGTATTTGTATTAAAAGAAATATCATTATCGGGAAACAAAGAAATTGAAATAGGTTTTGTGATTTTTATGTTTTAACTTTTGTCAAGAAATTAACTTAACTGAATTTAAATTTAGAGAGGTAGATATACTTTTTTAACAGTGAATTTTTTTAACAATATGGCTGAAGATGGTAACGCATTACGCCTGGAGGAACAGGTTTCTCAATTGAGGCTGTCGGATCATTTTTATAGATGTTTGTAATTTATTATTGTAATATATATTGTAATTAAAAAATACACTAATTATTAATATAATTAACTTCTCGTTCAACAAATTATATGGGTATTGACTACGTAGTTTTGTGATTTTTTTTTGTGGCTTTGTAGGAATGAACTAACAATGTGTTTTCGCGTAGACATACTCTTCAAAGAACTGATCACAGCTCTTCATATATAAAATTGTTTTCTCTGCATTGATCTTGTATTCAATACCTTTCAATCTCTATATTCTATCACACAATCTATATGAAATAAAAGATTTTCAATTATGTGATTTATTTCCAAATTATGAGTGATTAATGAGAAATGATTAATGGTGAGATCTTCGTACCTAGAAAGGAAATATTGAGAAATCGTTTCTTTGGATATTTATGTATGTTTTATCCTAGTTTATTTGATTGGACTTGAACTAAGAAAAATAAGTCCGTTAGTTATTTTGTGTTTTAACTAATTAGTATTTTCAACAGAAGTTAGAAATAAGTTATTTTGTTAATAGTTAATATACATATTAAAAAGAAAATATCGGTCGTTTAAACCATACGTTATTCTATATTTTACTAGCATTTATTAACATTTTCGTATTCGATATTATTATTTAAAGGCACAACTAAAATATTTAAAATCTACATTTGTAATGAAATAATCTAATATATATAATATATTGTATTTCCTATGTGGAAGTTAAAGTAATAAACACTTACATGAGACACCATTCTGAAACTTAGACATATGGTTTCCGCGGTATGACAGCCGACCGGCGCTCCATTATTCCTGTGACATATAGATAACTTCCCGGCTCCGACCACTAAAGACATCAACAATATAATAAGAGGACTTTTCTTTAACTCGTTAAAACTTTGTAATACCTCGCCGCACATCCCCACCTTAGGAAGTAAATTGGGAACAAAAGAATGGGGAATGGGATAATTTATTCCGAGAAACGACTTTGAGTTCGGACTTACCAAAACCTCCACCGGACCCCGGTACGATTGTTTGCGGTATTATCGACGAAAAAGGCCTGTACAGAATTGAATACTGACGGTGAGAGGTCATAGGGGCGATCAACGATGTTTTAATTTTTTATGTCTATACGTAGTAGTAACATTATATTTCTCGTAGGCAATTACGACTCGAGCGGTAAAATGAAGTTATTTATTTGTAAAAAATGAAGTTACAAAAATGTTTTTTGACGACGTTTAAGAAACATTATTATGGAGTAGCCATGCCCTCGGCCTTAGCGGCTTGAAAATCAGACAATTTTTTTTCAAACTATCGAAATTTCTTCAGTAGTCGATTCTGAAGTCCCGCATAGTATTTTTTCTTAAATATCTTCAATGCACAGATTTCATCTCTTTAGCCTTTTATTATAAGTAGATACAGATTCGATGCGTTCTTGCGAGAAATTAAATGCTTTTAGAAATGATATAAGAGTAATGGTCTCATTTTCGTGAAAACTTATGAAACGAGCGCAAATAAAAATGTTTTACAAGAAAACCCTTAAATTCATGTATCAGATTATATTATTTGATGTTAAGTACGAAATAATAATGAGTTTATTTTAAACTCGTGTATTTCGATGGCGCGATGATAATTTATGATAGGCGTAGTATTTATTCATGTTTTCGAGTCTAGAACGCGCACTGAGCTTCGGCCTGAGCTTTCGGTGAAGGAAAACGTCGTGAGAAAACTATAGCATGGTGGTTGGGCATTTTCTAATGATGTCTGATTAGCTACCAACTTCAAGTTTGAAAACCTGTCGCCAAATACCAATAGGTGTGTTCCGGCAGCATCATTACAGAACCAGTACCTCTAGGCTTAGTGTGTTTACCATCCTGGACCACATCGTCACTTATCATTAGGTGAGATTGTAGTCATAACACTGAGCCAATTCCGTGTAATAAAAAAACTTGCTTGTTTTTATTTTCTCGACGTTTCGGCATGGTTACACAGGCCCTGGTCACGAGACGACTGAGGTGTTGCGGTGTCTTCCTCAACGGACTAATCATTGGAAACTACCCTTGTTTATTTATGGTCATTGATTATACAGTCAAGTTATTGTAATCAGGTCGAAACGTCGAGAAAATAAAAATAAGTACTTGCGTGTTCTAGATATAAATAGATCTGAATGTGTATACGATCGACACTTATAACTAAAGTTCAATTTTTAAAATTTTTGTCTCTCTGTCTGTTTGTATCGGGTAATCTCCGGACCGGCTGGAGTAATTTTGACAGGACTTATTTCAGTAGATAGCTGAAGTTACTCCGTGTAACTTAGGGTACCTTTAAGTTGTGAAAATAATTAGGGTTCCGCATAAAAAAAATAAAACTCACACAAATTTATAAATAAAATAAAATTCAATTCAATGTATAGTTTTACGGGCAAGTGCTATAATTTAGGAGAAATGATTTTACGTTATCATAGTACTAAATTTTTTTAAAGAAAATATTTAGGGTTTCGTATAAAAAAAAATAAAACGCACTGAAGAATATATAAGATGCAGCCGCGGGCACTCAGCTAGTTTAAGAATAAGTTAAAAAAAAGTTTCTAACTAGTGTAGTTTGAATAGAGGTATGTTATAGTAACTTACAGTTATAGTTTGTTTTATAAGTTATATCGTGGTAGCAATTTTAGTACAAATTACTTTTCATTTCAAAAGAAATAAACAATTCCATATTGATTTTCAATCTTAGGACAGATCTTACAACATTTTCTTTTGTTAAAATAATAATTACTCAATGTAATTACAATATTGAAGGCAGCTTCGGTTTTATCGGTAATTTGTCAGTGTTTAATAGAAAGATAAAAAAATGATTACGAAACAAATGTACATACTAATTTCATAATTATAAAAATTGAACAGTATGTAAGAAATATTAATAATTTTTCTATGAAAGTATATTTATTATCCAAAGACTAACCTAGTCATCTTTATATTAAATGGGATTCTACAGATGTCGTCAATTGCATTGTTAGTACAAGTGAACGCTTTAAAGGACATCTTTCATTTTTTTTAAAGCTACATTTTTTTGCTAAAACTTTCAACTTTTCGAGGTTGTGTAGGGATTATTCTAGGGAGTTTTCTCGAGTTCGCCTTTGTTTTATTATAATCAAACTACGTTAACAAGACTAGATTTCGCAAACTAATTGGTTGTTAGTGGAAACACGCTTGTGTTAAGTAATGTAGAGAGACTGTATTTCTGAGTTATACGAAGTCCATCCAAGCGCGAAATAGGTAATTTCCTCCGACCATTAAGGCCAGCAGGGATAGGTTTACCCCTGTAACGTGTTACATGTCCGCGTGTAAAAGCTCAATTTTTTACACAATGTTTTTAATGTTTCATCGTTGCGTGATTGTATTTTTCGTATCACGTATTCCTTTGTGATAGCTATTTTTGAATAAGTAAGAACGGGTGTAGTTAATTCGATAGGATGCCATTTTGAATTGTGCTTATTCTAAAGACTCACTATTCTATATTGAACACAAACACAGTATACCTATGACCTTTATATGAGCATAATAATAACATGTAGCCTTGAACAATTCTGTTATCTCCTACCGAATCAGAACCTTTAACCTTCCTCTATATAAAGGAAAGCCTTGTGACCATCGTTCAGTCTTTTTGCATATCATCATGAAAATTGACATTAAAATTGATGGCAATAAAAAAACAGACATAATATTATGTAGATTCACTTGACATTAGTGTAATTTTTACATAGATTAACAATCGTAGGAAAATCAAGCTGTGTATATAGTATTTGAGGTTAAAATACTAAATTACTTTCATAGACTTTTATGGCGTTTTATTTTTTAAATAGAAGACGATAATATATACGAATAGCTGTTTTGAACAATAAATAATTTGGATCATCATACTTATATATTTTAAAAGGTAAGATATCTGTTAGTTCTCTAATAGTTCGAGATGTCTCGCAGGCAGAGGTTTTTGTATATATCTTTTCATTTTGAAAATTCCTAAAGACAATAATGAATGTAATAGCAAAAATACTTTAGCTAAATATGCTAAAGCTAAACATAAAAAGTACTTTTAATTAAGTAGAGCTGTTTTAGTCGTAAATAATAAAGTAACAAAGAAAAGAAATCTCATTAAAAACTTTTAAATAATGTACATACTAAGTCGATATTTATGCTGGGTAAGGTCAATAAATAGGAAGTATGAACTACAAATAATATTCTAAGAGACATGTAAATGTAATATATTATTTCTATCGAAAATACTAAACGTTTTGAAAATAAAATACTCGCTAAAATAATAATTCAGTTTAGTGAAAAGAGTATTTTATTACTTGATTAGAATCTAAAATTTTAAATTTCATTCAACTGTTAACATGATTTGAGAACTCATCATTTTCCAAATAAACTTTTATTACAATTCTCATACTTTCCAGGAATAAAAGCTTGATTTGTTTATGGTTGAAATTCGTAATGCACTAAATTATATTTCTAGATTATTTAAGAGAAACCGGCAGTTATTATGATTAACAGAAATATCCAAAATTTAGATAATTTACGGCTTATACCGAATTTACCTGACAGATTTACGGGAGTTTTCGTAATTAGGTATTCCAATCGGATGTGTTCGTTTGGGAGTTGGTTTAGGACTTTTCGAAAAATCTCTTTCAATATAATAAGTAATTTGCTGATTTGTGAAAGCAGAAGTGAAATTTAAAATTAGGGATTAATGTGTCGAGTACAAAGGAAGGAAAATGAAACAATAGAAAAACAATAGGAAAACAATGGAAGCTGGCGTAAACGCCGGGAAGGTGCTCAAGGGGTTAATCTACTTATCAATATTAGATACTTGTCTATTTGAAACAAAATCAGATGAAAGTTTTTATATAAAGCTATTGTTTCCTCGGTATTCGAATTCCGACCATAATCACTATTGAAAATTTCAACAAAAAATACTTCCAAATTTTTTTATTTATAATATTAAGGCATTTATATCACATAGATAATTCTATCATCACGCCCCTCTGTCATAAAGCTACGATCCTGACTTTTTTTCGTTTCCCTGCACTTTCATGGCCGCTTTAATGCAGCCATACAGTTACGGGTACTTTTGTCCTGGCCTTTCTTTAGAACGTCTTAGGTTTGGTCGAGATACGTTCGCCTTTATTTGCGCCACAAATCTAATGAGAAAATATCTTGTTTATACTATTTATAGACGTGAGATAATACGGGAACACAGTCTAGACTAAAAGATACCATTATTGAAGACTTTATAAATGGGATAGAAATAAAAGTATGTATAAATATGATCTTTTTGATAAACTTCGTTTAAAACAACAAAAAAAGACGAAACAACTGACTTCCGAAGCTACGTTTCGGTTCAAAGAAATAAAATAATATTGATGGCTTACAAAACAAATTTACAGAGACGGAAATGAAATGCAAACACGCGGCTTTGTTCGCGATTCCAGTTACATCCTTAAGGAAATTTATATTCGATTATTTAAATCAGTAAATTGTTTCATTCTTTTTTCATGGAGGATGAAAAAAAAAGTTGACAGTAGAAGTAAAACATCCATTCAAAGATTCGAATAAGAATTTAAATAGGCATCTGTGGTAAACGAAAAAATAAATTAAGTCGCTTAAGGGAATCCTCCTAGCCGGGATCTGTAGCGAAATTGTTTTTCTAATCTTTCGCCTTCTATTTATTTTAATATTGAGAAAATACTTGGTCCGTAAACGTAGAATAAATAATAATCAGAGAAACGGTTTAGAGGTGATGTAAATATGAATGTTTTATTTTAAACAAACTATCCGGCGACTCCTTTTGCAGAAGTATTTACTGCATTTTAGTTATTGGTTTAAAAAAGTTCATAAGTTATTAATGTTATTACTGCTGCTTACGTGATTTACACATACAAAAAACAATAGTGATTAAAAAAAACCATTAACTGCCTTTTATGTAACGGAAGAAACAACTAGTTACTTTTATTATGACGATTGTATAAGACAAACAAACATAATAATTAATCTATAGTAATTAATAAAATTGAAGTGCCTATTTGTTATGTTAAAATTGAATTTTGTTACTAAGCAGATATGAATGTACATACCTATAACAAAAATATATTTTTTTTAAATTTTTGTCTGTCTATCTCTTTGTAATGGGTAATCTCCAGAACGGATGGACGACTTTGACGGGACTTTTTTTGGTAAATAGCTGAAGTTACTCAGGGTAACTTAGGGTATTTATCAAAAATAAAACAAAAAATAAAACTCATAAAAACATGAATAAAACCCGATTCAATGCACAATTTTACGGGAAGTGCTATAATTTTAGAGAAATATTTTTACTTTTTCTTAGTATAAAATATATATTTTTTAATAATTAGGGATCCGTATAAAAAATTAAACTCGGTGAACAATATATGAAATACGGGAGCAGCCGCGGTCCCATAGCTAGTATGCATATATTTCTTTGTCTCAAAGGACAGCAAACAGGCAGATAACCCATTTGTATTGTATTATCGATGAGTTGACGACCGTGGAGAGCGTTTTTAAGTTTCTTTTTGAAAAGGTGCATGTCGTAGCCTTGGGAAAAGACTGTGCTGGGTAACCCATTCCACAGTATGATAAAAAAGGTTGCAGAGTACCGTAGTATAGTGGGGTTACGGCTACGTATAAGGATGTGGGGATGAGCAGTCAGCCAACGGCGGAAGGCACGAGTTTGAAATGGCGACGAGGATTCTATATCGAAAAAGTTCTCTAAGCTCTTCCTATTGTACATACGGTAAAAGATCTCGATATTTTTGTGAAGTTCCAAATAATTTAGATCGCATAGAAATTTATACTAAAAATATTATAGATAACATATTTTTGTAATGTTCTTTCATATATTTTATGTATAAAGCCGCTATAACTGCTACTGCAAAGGAATTCACTTCTATAATGGAGAAGTTTCACAGAGAGCTCCGTATTTACTTATTGCTTTGAAAAGCATTTCCATTACTCGTTCGGAAGCATCTCTTGGTAAGAGAAATGCAATCACGAATGTAAATTGCCGTGTAAATTTGGAATATTTCAATTCTAAATGTCTTTATACTTCATTTGAAATTTCGAAAAATAATTGTTTAATAAATAATTTATTTCTTCTTAAGAGCAAATTTTATACAATTTATTTATTTATTGCTAGGAAACCCTAGAATAACATACATTGTTTAGTAATTAAAGCCAAGACAGGGTTCCACAGTTACTTCACAGTGGTATATAGTTATAATATTAATACGAGTTAGAGAAAAAAAAGGTAGTATTGTCTGACGCTGACGCTGTGACGCTTGTATGTGTTGTGTGTGTGAGAGTCGTGTGTTTGAATGTGTAAGCTCGTGATTGAGTGTGAAGTGTGAAGACTTTTCTTATGTAATATTACATATATTAAAAATTATTTTATATATTTCCGCGATTTCATTTTATGATATGATTAAATGATTGTTTTCTGTGTCTAAATATGCTCATCGTATCGTATTGTTTATTATATGAGCGAATAATACGACATAGTACCGAATTCTGAGCATAGTTTGTTTTAGCGTATGGGATGACTAGCAACAGTGTCTTGTGTGTACGATATGTTGGTTGTTTCATAGTAAGTGTATGACTTGCATTTGATTTTAGTAGTCATATTGTATAAATTTAATAGTTTAGAGATGAATCTTTATTCTTTTCTAAATAAATATGTAACTGTTTTTTTTTTTTGTTCGGGAGCAAATCTCTAATCTATTGGACCGATATAGATTAGATATTTACTTAGGCTTCTTATAATATTGAGAAGGACATGGACTACCTAGTTCTTGTCATTATTTTGTCTATGTTTTTTTTATCAAATAAAAAAAAAGAGTCTAACTAGGTTAGTCTAAATGCTGAGGTGGTCGTGCGTAGTTTAATTCTAAGTGGATCATTAGTAGTCTTTAATCTATTACTTTAAAAAATATAATTCAAATGATTATTACATAATCATTGTAATCTTTGTTTTCCATTTCGTTTTACACTATTGTAATCTGAACAACTTCTGGTAAGAGAGAGATATATTGCTATAGTATATTGCCGTTGCGTCTTTGTGTGGTGCCGGCTTAAGAATGTCGTAAAAGGTGACTAAGGGGTACACCAGGGGATTGCCAGCAGCATCTTCTGAGGACCACAAACACTTACTGCGATCGCCAACTCGTTTGCCGAGCGTGACGATTATGGCGTTTCCCCCCTTATCTTTGGGGGAGTCCAAGTCCAGCAGTGGACGCCTTTACGGTTTGATGGAATAGTATATTGGTATTAATAATCTACCTGTCTATTCGTTTGTTTATGAAGTGACGTATAACTCGAGAAGTACTGAAACGAATTACATGGTTTTTCAAATAACATTTGTATAGGACGGGACAATATATTTATCTGAATTCCACGAGAGCAAAGTCAGGGGCACAACTAGTAAACAATAAAAATTGTAACGTTTAAGCTAAGACACAGACGGATCTACGCAATAAATTTATCACTCAATAAAATTTGTAAACTTTTATCTAAATCTTAACTTTGATTTAGTTAAAAAAACTCTGATCGTTTTACCGACATTAATCTGTTAAATAATCACTTTGATAAAGTCAGCTTTTCTTTGAAAACTACAGACGTGGGGGCGAGCGGTTACTACGTTATTGTTATCGACAATACATACATCTAGACAATAGATATACGAGTAAGTACAAGTCAAGTATAATAAAAAACCTGTCTGATATTGTATTACCATGCTATAAAATTCGATCAAGATCGCTATTTTATAGTGATATCGTTTATTTTTAAAATTCTTCATGCAAAAAATATATATATATATATATATATAAAAGCAAATATTTAGCTGTTAATAAATTATTACTTAAAATAGTAATAATAATAATGTAAGTTTTATTATTTTATAACATATTGGTGTTATCAATTTGTTTTTACTGGAATATTTTGCATTGAAATTAAGTATTAAAGTGTAAATTCGCAGATATACACAGATTAAATCTAAAAGAGTAGAAATAATAGAGGATAAATATAAATGTGTGTATTTTATTTTAGTAATTATATTTTCAGTAATGATTATGTTCGTATTTCGTTTACTAAGCAAACAATAATTTGATTAAATTTACCAGGGGTGGCTAACCTGTGACTCGCAAGCCATATGCGGCTCTTCGAAGGATTGTTTGTGGCTCCTGATAAATGTACTCGTGTTTCCTTTTCATTTTTACTATACTTATATCATTATATTTTATTAAAAATATTATCGTTCCGTATGTGTTTCATAATGTCTATTGTTGTATTGTGCAACAAAATTCATTTCCGTACAAGTTAAGAATGATATGACTCTTCCCAAACTGCGCGAACGAAGATAAATAGTGTTGTAATCGACCGACTCCAGGTCCAGACTGATTTCAAATTTGTAAAATTTTTTGCATACCTTTTTAATATGTATTTCATTGCGGGTAGCGAAAAAAAATTATTTTAAAAAATGGCTCCGGGCTATCAGTGTGTTTGGGTACCCCTGATATTTACGATAAAGTTTAATCGCACATATGTACATATATAATTTCCAGTCTGTAGATATTATCTTATTTTAAAATGTATCTTATGAATGTATATTTGAATATTAATTTTACAAAGCTGGAACCGAAGAAATGACTAGACATCTTTCGTAGATAAACACACACATGAAAAAGGTTACGTACCCTGTGCTATCCTTGGATATGTAATTTACATTTTCAGTACAAACAACCCTAGCGTTAGCCTCACCTTCTTCAACTTGCTTTTGTTTTAAAGGTCAAAACGATTTGTATATGTAGGATAGCTTGTCAAAGCTCAAATGTATACAATATCTCTGTTAATTGCTTATATTTTTTTATTTATTTTACCCAATTTTTAAGATCAATTTAATAACTGAAATGTAATTGTAGTTTTTACACAGGCACAATAAATGTTTCTGGCAATTTAAATTTAATATTTGTGTGACGTATATTGTAAATTAATAATTTAGTATATGGTGATTTCAATGTCATCATCATTCTCAGGCTTTTTCTCAACTCAGTATGTCTTCTTCTTCTATACGTCCCTATCAGCCGTCATCTCTTCATTTACTCCTTTTTCTTTCATATCATTTCTTACACACTCCATCCACACTTTCTTTGGCCTTCCTCTACTTTTCCATCCTTCCTCATTCATATTAATTATTAGTTTACCCACATGCTCTTCCTCTCTTCTCATAACATGTTCATACCACGACAAACGGGAACCTTTCAACTTTTCTATCACTGGTGTAACTTTCAAACTCCATCTAATATATTTGATGATTTCAATGTATTTAATTTATATATTTCATAATGAGATCAAGTAAAAATATTTGTATGAAAATAGGCAGGTGTAATTAATTTTTTTAAACAAACTGATTTAATTCTCGCATCTAGAAATAGGATACAGTTTTTATCAGTAATTATTTAAATAAAATACATAAAATTCCCATAAACTTGTTTTTAAATATATGCTTTTTATTCTGAGTTTCACTCTTAAAATAAACAAATCTTAAAAGAACAAAGGATTTTTCTTGTTTTAGTTTGATCGAAGAGAAATGTATTATTATTAAATTACATTTCTTCTTTGTCGTAATAAGATTTTTGTATCGTCCCTTGTCTAAAACATTTGATGGATAGGAAATCAATTTATTTATGAATTCATTTCACGATATCTGAGAAGTAATATCGCCTACGTAGACATGAAATTGAATATCAAAATATGGCGTAGATTTTTTTCCTTAATAGAGTATCTTTATTAAACTTAACTTTATTAAATCCTTATTAAATAACTTTTTAAAATTAACGATGTATAGTGGATAGTGCGAATGCGACCGGATTCCGTGTCGGGTTCGAACCCACCTATACAACTCTAAAATCAGCCTAAGGTTTCTGTGAAGGAATTCATTGTGAGGAAACCATAGCATGATGGTAACATTTTGTAATAATGCCTGCCTGGGTAGCCACCACCCTCAAGTTTGAAAAACCTGTAGCCAAATACCTATAGGTATGTTCCGGCAGCATTTCAGCAGAAAATTTCTAATAAAAAAGAGTATTTCAAAAATTATTATTGATAGTATAGATAAACTCTAAATAAATTTGTCTTAAACTATTTTGACTTTGCCTATATATATATATATATATATATATATATAAGGGAAACCAAATGGAAATGGGCGGGACACATATGTCGAATAGACAAAAACTAGGTGTATCAAAAAGGTCACGGAGTGGACTCCGATTGATAAAAAAGGGAAGAGAGGAAGATAGAGAAAGAGGTGGCGAGATGTTTTCTCGGAGAGATGTGGACACATCGCAAAAGTTCCCCCTCGGAGAGTCGGCATCGGCATTGCCGACGGTAGCTTCGTGCGATCCGTACGATGCGGATCAGTGGACCCCTACATTTATTAAGGAACAGAGTAATAATAAATTTTTTTTTTTTAATACCCATATACGTTCAAAAGATCCTTATCTTTACTTTAGTTATCTTATACCTTGTGATTTATTGAATTATTTTCTACATTATATTTGTATAGTATATTCTTCATGAATAGATATAAATTACTCTCTGCGTGGGTATAAATATACATTTAGTAATAAATATAAAAACGAAGATAATTGGTCAATAAAGGATCCAAAACGATAAAGTTTATCGCTTACTTTACAATATTTCGACTAAAACATTCGTAAATAATAAACATAATTATTATAAAGAAAATAGTGACTCTTAATACAATCGAAGCCATTATATAATATAAGGAATGAACATAATTAATAGTTCCATGTAAATGTTCAGACTTAGTAAAACTAATAAGAGTTTTATATTTTACAATAAAGTACCAGACCACATTACCTACCAATTTACCGGATAATAATTCTTCTAATTCTAATAATTCTAAGCCTTCTCTATGCGTCTACTAAATAAAGCTTGTAACTATTTGTTGCATAGTTCTATAAAAACAAGAAAAAAAAAACAAGATCGAGTTTTTTGCCGGTTCTTTTGTTTTCCAAACAGGCGGTAGTGTTTTACGTCCATAAGCGCCTTATCAGGGCCTAAATTGAATATAGTATTTTTGAATTTGAAAAATCAAACAATAAACGATATTCGCATGAGAGTTATGGAATAGTCTTCATCTATTGTTCAGATCATATAAGCTTACTTTACTTACAGGTTATATAGGCAAGGGAGTCGAATTCTCGGTATGTTAAGTTTTATAACTCAGCAACGTTGTTGCATAAAGGTACGAGGTAAGTCACGTTGCGACGTGGAGAACTTTATGTTCAGTGTACCGCAGGTATTTCTCTACGGGCCAGCCCAATGGGATTGTTTCTTGAAAACTTTATGGTAGCGGTTATCTCGTTCCTTCTCCTTTTTATATGTATAGCGACAGTGTTCTGTTTATTCCGATTGACCTCTTGTGCACTAACCTGGCGTTTACGCCAGCTTTCCATTGTTTCCTATTATCTTACTTTTATGGGTAATCGACATATTAATGCTATTGTTACCATTTTCTATAATCTATACTAATAAATAAAATTGTGTGTCTGTTTGTAATGTCAAAATTAATTTTATTTACTAAATAGATATGAACGTATATACGATAACTATAACAAAAATATAATTTTTAAAATTTTTGTCTGTCTGTTTGTAATGGGTAATATCCGGAACGGCTGGATCAATTTTGTCGGGGCTTTTTTGTAGATAGCTGAAGTTAGTCCCGATATTTTTAATATTCGAAATTATTAGGAGTCCGCGTAAAAAAAAATCCGATTCAAAGCACAGTTTTACGGGCAAGTGCTATCAATTATGAGAAATATTTTTACTTTAACTTAGTACTAAATTTTTTTTTCGGAAAATAATTAGGGTACCGTAAAACGCAGTGAAAAATAGCTAGTTAATTAATAAAAAAATATTTATTTCCTGAAGGTCGCAGGAATCCGCTGGATGCGGGTGGCGCAAGACCGGTCGTCGTGGAGATCTATGGGGGAGACCTATGTCCAGCAGTGGACGTCTTTCGGTTGAATGGATTTATTACCTAAGTAAATAGTTATTATAGGTAAACTAAATAAATTTAAAATAAAACCGAAAAGTGTGGACTCAGAATGCAAGTAGTACCAAAGTATTAACATAGAATTGAAAGAAAATAATTAAAAAGTAAGTGGGTAAAAAAGTCTATACAAATTTGTATGGGAATTAAGGCAGTTTTAAAAGTTAGTCATGAAACTTTGTCGAAATTTTAAAAACAAAAGTCTCCTACCAGTGCGTGTTGCCAGTGAGGACTTGAAGCACTGACAAGTGGTTGCTTACAATGGGCTTAATAATAAAGCTCAAAGAGCTCGGGGTTACATTGCGTGATCGAATCAGAAATGAGGAGTTCCGTAAAATAATCAAAGTAGCCGATTGCCCGAAGAATTAAGTGGCAGTGTTCTGGGTACTTTGCTCGTGGAACCGATGACCAATGGGGCTAAGGGGTTCTCGAATGGCTGTCACGTATTGGGAGATGCAGAGTGGGTAGGCTCCCCACAAGGTGGATCGACGTGTAGGTCGCGGGAATTCGCTGGCTGCGGGTGGCCCAACACCGATCGTTGGAGATCTTTGGAGAGACGATGAAAAAAAAAAAATAAAATAATGTTTATTTTACTTTTGGTACGAATTTACATCCTCTTCTGAAGCCAGATCTTTTTGATATGTTATATGAAGAGAATTCAAATGAAACAAAGTGTTGTTAAAAATAATACACTTATGAAGGTCTTACAGTTTATCACGATTCTGATTGTTAATACCATAGATACCACTGACTAATATATGTTATAATAAATGGTTATTTACGTATACATAAATTCACAACTACGGTTTCTTTGTTTTGTGTTGAATTGAGTATTAAACTTACTTATTAACTAATAAACTTTATTCAAAAGCTTAATTAGATTGAAGGTATCTATGAAATTGTTTTCCAGACTACATATTCCTGATTAATTGGGAAATAATTCATTAGGCCGCTTACTATCAGGTAAAAATAGTTGCATAATTATTATTTACAGTTCATTTTAGAATGTATTAATGATATATGACATAATTATGTATGTGTGTTTTCAATAGTAGAAAATCATTTGTGTTTTTAAACCCAGCTGTTATGCAATACGAAGAACTTGATATGTAGCTGAAATACCGAATTAGAAATAGTTTGTAAAAGTTCTTTGCCAGATCTGTTCACATTTCTAGGCTGTCGCGACCTAGTCACCTATTTAGTTTTTGAAACACAAAATGAAATTATATTTGTATCATACGCATTTTTCAATAGTATTAATAAAAAATGTGAAAGGACTTTCCTTTAAATATTAATTTATGAATGAATACACACGTTAACAAATGGTAAATTGTTAATGTATCCTTAAAGTCTTTCCATGCACCTAAATTAATACCTATAAGGTTTATGTGTAAAATATCTTAAATTTATTACCTCTCTCTGTAAACTTCATAACGTATACCTCACAATTTCCTTTTACAAAATAGAATAACCGTAGGACAATACATTGTTAATTATATTTTTTTTATGCAGAACAGATAAAGTGATGCCCGCCTAGGTTTATTGAAATATGTTACCAATTTAAATTATTCAGCCACATCAAGATTATTTATCGAGATGATTTGATATTTTTTAATATTTCTGTAGTTACAAAATGACGAAAGAATATATTTGTAAGTAACATAATCATAAAGTTTCGCTATAAATAACCTCTTTTGGGAGGAGTGGGGGCCATTCTGGGTTCCCCTCTGGCGGCGACCCAAGACGTGTCTCGTTCCCCAACTGGGGAGGCTCTTGACGTCGCCACACAAGCGCGATACAGTGACACTGAGCATCATACGCACAACACTGCATACACACCCTGCATACAACACGCAGGTACACAGATAATGTAAGGAACCTTTTTACTTTTTATCTTTAAAAAAAATATTTTTTTTTAAATAAAGTTTAAAAAAAATGTATGGTTAGCTAGGATCAAAATTCCGCGGGAATTTTTACACATAGGTAACAGCCAAGCCGAGGTTCGCGCCACTTTGGTAACCCTTGTGCTAGTTACCTTTTGCGGCTGAGTCCCTTCAGCACTCGCCCACAAAGTTCGGTGATACTGTAAAGGCTCTTCCGGTCAACAGCATTAGCTAGGTAGGAAAAAAAGAGTGGGGGCATTCTTTGTGAGATCTTCTAAGCGTATTGTTGTGTTTTAAGTAATAATAGTTCTCAGATGTCTTGTTTTATGGATTTTGTACAAAATTACGTCCGCGCTCAGAAATGAATGATTTTATAAGAAAACGGGTTTGTTTCCCGTATTACGTTTATCTAAACAATCCTTTACTACAGAAAGAAATCTTAACGTTTATTATTAATAGCACAGGATAAAGTTTGTAAGACAACGAAGATAACTATAAAGTTTTATGTAAAGCGATCACAATGAACAAGTTTCGCATTTATTTGGTAAGAAAATCGACTTCAGATTAGAAGTATCTATAAATTGTCTTATATAATAAGTTTTTTTCTATCGGACTGATTAGCTGAAGGGTTTTGGCAACTTCAATGGGTTTTGCGGCGCATGCTTTGCTAATTCAGCCGGACAATGGTAGCTTGTATAAGGTTGATTATATCGTGCTGGAAGCGGGTGCAAGAACCTTCCCAATTGAGGAGCGTTTTCACAAAACGATACCTACATGTATTTTTTTCAGGAAACGAGTTTGTTTATTTATTTTTCTACAGGTAAGTAGTTTTAATAAGCTATTAATACATTGTAGTAGTTTTTGAACGGTCTATGTATTTTTTTACAGAAATTGAATTGACGTTAATAAAATCACCTATGGAAAGAGAGACAAAAACAACAAAAAAAAACTTTGTTGAGACGATGTTTGTTTGTATGATGGATGTTGTAAAGCTTTGTGAAAATGCTCCTTAATTGGGGATCGGAGGATGTTTTGTGCCACTGCCGGAGTGGTACCGGGTGTGTGTACGGGGTTAAAATTAATCGATATCGATATTTTTACTATACTAATAACAAATATTTAGGCTTTGTCTGTACATTTAATTTTAGAAAATTTGTGTCTATATTAACCGTTGCTAATCTCGAATATGACATTTTTTTGTCTGTCTGTCTGCCAGGGTGTATGTCCGAATTTAATTCGAAAACGGCTATATCGATTATGTTGAAACTCTGTACACGAGAAGTATATGTCACGGAGCAATTGGTAGACTACAAAGATTTTTGTAAATTATTTTTAGTACTCGTAAAAAATAATTAAGAAGAAATTTTGTTTGGCTTTAACTCACAAACTGGTTGACTGATTTTTATGAAACTTTGTGTGCATGAAGTGACAATAGGTGAATGATGGGTTATAAATATTATTTATATCATAAATCAGAAACAATAAAAAAAAATTCAAAAATGAAATTTTTTGTACGGATTCCATTTGACGTTTGGTAAATGGTATGAAAATAAAATAAATTCAGGACATTTTCTTCAGAATATCTTAAATTGATATAGAGTTATTAAAGTTTTATTAAATCATGAACTGCCTACGCGTAAAGAGATGTGTGTTTTCTTGCCGTGGAGATATGGAGGCAAGTGTTGTTGGATAAATTTAGGTGTACAAATATTTTGCTTCTGAAACTTTAAAAACTTTTACTCTGCCTTAATTTAATTTATTGTTTTGCCCCTATTTAATTAATTGATGTATTGATTTAGTCTCACTTTTATTTATATAAGCACAAAAAAAAAAATAATAATAGCGATATACGTTATTGTATAATTGAGCCTTAATAATAGCAATACTCTTTGTTATTAATTTTAGTAGATAAAAGTTATGGGTCTCGGGACGACCTTCTATAGAGTTCTCTTGGGTATAATAATATTTAGCTATGATCTTCCGTTATACTCCGAGTAGTGGTGTTCGATATGCATCGATATTTAGTAAAATATCGGAAATAACTCACTATATATATATATATATATATATATATATATATATATATATATATATATATATATATATATATATATATATATAATATAAAAAGTAATCTTCAAAATATGTACCGGAGGTGGGCGATGATAGTTGCAACACAACTTTTAATTGAAGCAACTATTTTTGAAACTTATTGTGTAACTTGTTTTATCTAAATAAATAAAATATTAAATAAATAAATATTTGTGAAAACAAAATATCGAATCAACCTGATGTTAATGAATAATTGGATATCTATATATTTCATCTTATATGGAATGTATCGAACAAAATGTATTTTGCATAGTGGTAAGAAATTTTCTAATAATGCACATCTCAAGTCATAAAATCTGTCGCTAAATACCAATAGCGGTGTTCCGGCAGCATTGCTTGAAAACCAGTACTACTAGGCTTATTGTGTTTATATTCTTAGACCACATTGTCAATAAATATCAGGTAAGACTGTAGTAAAAGTAATTAACGTATACCGTGTTATAAAAAAAGGCATACAATTACAAAAAAATTTTCTTAATTGTAACTCTGAACATATTTGTATCCATTAGTTTAATTTAGAAATACAATACGAAAATAAAAAAGCATGTGTACAGAGTTTCCTCTTTGGCAATCTTTAGTTTAATTAACAAGAACAAATCATTCGTAAGGGAAAGATAAAAAAGTTAAAATAGTTAAAAAATATTTATCGTGATTAAAATTTTCCCCTCATCGCGAGCAAAGTAGTTTCACTTCAAAAGTTTTTTAGATCGAAAATATCAATATATATGTTTGACAAATCGCGGAGTATCGATACGTAATATCGATAATTTTCGTACTAGAACATCCCTAAATCCGAGGAAAGAAATTATCTATTTGCCGATAAGAATAGTTTTATAGCCCATTAGAAGAGTCAACTATTTATTTTAAATTACTTAGATTATATTGTTATAAATAATTTTACCACTTATTTAGGTTGGTTAGTTTGCACAGCACTTGATTTGTTATAATAAACATAATAATAATTTAAAAAAATGTGTGCAATTCACACGTGGCAGAAGTGAAACCTTCAAAAAACTTATAATACATACATGTATACAAAACACCACAGTTGTTGTAATGCCTTTTCCCACACTTTGTACAACGCATGCGCGCACTAACATGTACTGTCGCTTTTTCGTTTCGTCGACTTCCAAATCACAATGATGCTAAAGAAGTTTTCACTTCAATATACACTATTTTCTTCATATGAAGGTACATTGTATAATATATATTAAAAATTAGTAGAATTTTCTAAACATAACTCTCAACTTTTCTAGTACAACTGACATTTTGAAAGTAATTATCCGCAGTTAAATATATATGGCATAATAAAAAATAATACTTTATGACTAAGTAAATAATTATAAAAATACCATTTAATAGGCTTTACTATATTTAAGAAACGTGAAATTTTAAATGCAATTAGGGTTATGAATGGAAATCAGTTTTATCATAAATTATTATCTAGTTTTTTTAAGCTAATGTTTGTATATACTAAACATTCCTATATTGTTGTTTTAGCTTCAACAGTGTTATATTAGTAAAACAACACACACGCACACATAAAAAATAACACAACAATAACATGAAATAGTAGATTTGAAAAAGTTAAAATTATTATTTATTCTACAACAAGAATTCGAATATGACATACATAATAATTCAACCTTTTTCATTTATTAACTGTGTTAGGCTTCGCTCAACCCAATCTCAATTTGATCGTGAGTACCTTTGTATTTTTGATGATCGAGCAGGGTTGTTGTTAACTTTTGCAGGAAGTAATTTCTTTTTTTTTTTTTCCTCAATTTCTATATAATCATGTACTCACTACTGTATTATTTAACTTCGTTGATTTTATACGTACGTATCACGCTTCTCTCCTAAGAGGGTAGGTAGAAACTATATCCTTCAAATTGCTACGGCTCTGGTGTAGCCATCTTTCGCGTTTTTCGTTTTCATATTTTGGTTACGAGTACTTGTGCTTTTTTTTTTAAGTGGGGAAATGCATTTACGTATCCCCTCTGACAACTCTATCGAGAGTGGTATCTATAAGTATACTTTTGACATGGCCTTCCTTTAGAACGATCATTCCATTTACTTCAAAAATTTAGCGAATTATATATGTATGTATAAGTCACATTTAGTTTTCAGTGTATTGTTATCTATATACGAGTATATAAAAATGAACTCTTATTTCTCCGGGTCACGCTAGAACGGCTTTACCGTTTCACTCATCTTTTTTTTTAAATGTCTTCTAATACTTCGAAGAAGGTTTTTACATTGAAAATTTAAAAGTAAATTGTGCATAAACTTAGGAAAATCTAACGACTATATTAATTTTTCTATAGTGAACCTTATCGCGTTCGACATAACTGTCAGTTATTTGACAGTTGGCGGGATTGACAGAATGCGCGCTGCAAGTATCGTTCAAAACAGATGCATCGGTTGAAATTATATAAAAAAATAATTTATCATTTCTTGGTGGTATAATGCGTGGAATAAATATTATTAATTATGATTACTATTAATTGTATTATTGTCTAGTATACAGGGTCTTTTTTAATACTAATAATAATAATAATATCTTTATTCATCAAATACAAATCAGAGGGTGCAATGGACCCGGACAAAAAAAAATATTTTGTGCCCCGGGATCCAGTGCCTTCCTTTATAACATTACAGCTTTATAATAAAAAATATACTCGTGTTGTGTATGTATCAGGTGCGAGTCAGCGTGGGTATAATCGGTTGTGTGATTGGATTTGTATGTGTGTGTTTAAGCTATTGTTAAATAAATTAGATGTCACGACTAAAACAGCTTACTTTATTCGAATGTAAGAAATCAGAATGCCATTCCAAAATTACAAAAAACTTTACCTTGTAGTTTAAATTTAGAACCAGAAGAAATACCTATATATTATATAATAATGTGGAGTAAAGCCTCTGTATCCTCATAGTTAAAACCAGATAACCAGTTTTTAAGTTTTAATTTCAAGATATGCGAGTTGAGTGAGTATACACATAATTCTTTATTTATTCTATTATATAAATGTGGTGCTAGAAAAAGAGATTGCTGATTTATGACATATGTTCAAAACTTTTGGATTTTGAAAACGAAGTCATTTCTTCGTTTAAGTGTAATTAGTTCCGGATCAAACACGACCCTGGAGTGTTGTCTAATAATTGAATTTGTTATAAAAAGTTGACTGTACTGTAAAACCATTATAATCTTTTATCTAATTCATAATTCTCTTAGCAGAAAAAAAATCAGAGACAATCAACATAAATAAAATAAATCAACAAAAATGAATACATCAAAAACATAATAACATATGAACGAGGAAACGATTTATTTTAGTTTTTATATTAAGTTGGTGTAAATCTATCTGTCAACGGACTGTTAGCTCGGATTAGACCAGATTCCCGCAGGATGCTACAATTTATTGTTCTCTAGGCAGCGATGCGAAACAACTTTCTGACAATAAACATTGCTTGAGGACAATCTGAATTGCGCAAATTAAAAAAAAATAAATAGTAATAGTTATAGAAATAGATCCTCATTAAGTTGCGGAAGCGATTCGATATCCATTGAATCGATGATGGCGTAGTGGTAGCGTGTTCTTATTATGCTTCGACGGACTTACATTCAAATCTTTTATTTTATAATGAACCAGAGCTTTCGTTGATCGAAATGATTGTGATGAAAAAGCATAGCACGCAATAGCTTTTAGGCTTTACCATCCACCATAGTGTGTACCATCGTCAAGTAATTCTAGGTGAGAATGGGGACAAAACGCAGTTTATACAGAATAATAAAAATGAACATGTTATTTAAAAAAAAAACACACACACACACAAAAACAAAAAGCTAAGCTTTTATAAAATAAGATTCACGTATTAAATACGTAGGATGAAGAGAATGTTTCAAATTTTAAAATAGGAACATTCTTTTAAAGTAATTGTAGAACAAGAGCCGTGGGGCGTATTTTATTTGCATTTTTGTCTTAGTTTTTTTTTTCGCGTTATAAAACTTTGTTTACGTTTTACTGTGGTGTATATATAACATTATTCTTTGGTAAAAAACTGTAACGTAAAAAATTAATTCATATCGAAATAAATAATAAACTAATAAAATAGGTAAATTGTTTTTCTTTTAATACACTTTGATATCTCTCAATGAATTAAATTGTCACTATTTTGTTTTCATATTTACTAGTGCTCGCCTGTGATCGAAGTTCGACCATAACGCATTAAAGTAAATGGTTTCTCTTACAAAATGAATTCTAAAATATTCACAATTTTATTCCCATTTTCTTGTCAATCGCTTAAAGTACATGCTTCTTAAAAGTAAACATTTTGCTTACGCGGTAAATAAATGTCAAGCATGACAATGACAAGTGATTGATAATCGTGAGTGTTTATGTCAAGTACATGGTAGTGTGTGTAATGCTTTTTTTATTCATTTAATGTATTTTGATGCATAATTAAAAATATATATTAGCATTCTGCGCTCCTTCTCTATATAAATTATAAGTGTGCGAAATTTCATAATTTTCCGTCCGCGCAATTTTCGAAAAAAGGAGTACAAAGTTTTTGCTTCACGTATATATATATATATATATATATATATATATATATATATATATAGGCGGTTTTAATCTATACTTATAATAAAAGGTCAAAGAGACGAAATGAGTACATTGAAGATATTTCAAAGAAAAAAACTACAGGTGGTTCAGAATCGACAACAGAACACATTTCGATGGTTTTTAAAATTGTTGTCTGTCTGTCTGACTACTAAATACTACTTGAGCGAATTGGATGAAATTTTGTCACATATATGTATTTACATAATGTATTTTTTTTTATGCGTTTATCTAGATTCACATTATAAACCACAAGAAAGAAATGTATGCGTAATAACAATATCAATAAATAGTGAAATTAACAAAAATAGAATAAAATTAAACGTACATAAATTGTTTTCATATAATTTCACAAGAAAAATGTTAAATAAATATATTACATGTTTTCAACGGCTATTCATAGATGGCGTTATAACTAATTAAATACATTATTATTATTTTTATAATTATTAAATTGTTTTGAAACATTAAAGGACTGTGTATGAAATTAATTTGCATTTATAGGTTAACTTTTTATAGGTTACTGTACTTGTAGTTTAATTTCTCTATGTTTCGGCCTGGTTGCACAGGCCGAGGTCTCGAGACGACTGAGGTGAGGTTGAGACTACTTTCTATGGTTTACTGATTGATACATTTGATATCTTTTTATTTATTTATTTGTTATTGAAATTTTATCAGTTGTCTAGCAATAATATATACAGACAAGGATATATTCGTGCATACAAATTTTCCATTCGTAACTAATCTCGTGATTTAGCTATATAAAAGCCCGAATTGTGTTGAAGCATTAAGCTATTCAGCCCCACGGGAGACATGGCTCAAGGAAAACTTTACGAATTATTAACTTCATAAGATTTGCCGCTATATATTCAAGTCTTTGCGCCATTTTATTATCACGTTTTAATAGAATCCCGCAGGATTATTCCATCTTTACGAACTTTTAACTGTTTTTATTGGATTAATGATATACTTTTAGAGATCTATTGGAACGAATGATATTCAATCTGTTTTAAATACACTTTACTTGTGCATAATAACCGAGCTATATCATTTAAAATACCATCAACATTTCATAATATATAATCAAATACTGCAAGTTAATAACGCCATAGTGTATACCATCCTGGAGCATATCGTCAAGTTATTCTAGGTGAGATTGGAACAAAACGCAGTTTAGACAGATTAGTAGTAAATGAAAATGTTATTAAAAACACACACACACAAACAAAAAGCTAAACTTTTATAATATAAGATTTAGGTATTAAATACGTAGATGAAGAGAATGTTTCAAATTTTAAATTCTTTTAAAGTAATTGGAGAACAAGATCCGTATTTTATTTGCTTTTTTGTCTTAGTTTTTCGCGTTATAAAACTTTGTTTACATTTAACTGTGGTGTATATATAAAATTATTCTTTGGTAAAAAAGTGTAAAGTAAAAAAATAATTCATATCGAAATAAATAAACTAATAAAATAGGTTACAAACAAGACTACCTACATGAAAAACCAAAATCCAGTCTCTGCATCTTGAGTGTTGCCACATATTATTTTGAAATTGTTGGGAAAATAAAGGCACTTCCTTTCAATAACAAAAATATGTAGTTGAGAATTACATACCAGAAGCTTTGTCTTTAAGTTTTTGGTGGGATCTCATCGTTATGTTGCAATTCTTGTCTGTAATTAACCCACGTATTTAACTCTATATTATGTAATTTTAGTCGCGTATTGCTTCTTACAGTTTGGTTATTGTGCACAGGCGAAATAACGACGCTGTATTAGAAATAATAACGATGAACGCTTATTGCGAGTCGCCATAAAAACTATCTGGAAAGTTACAAGTGGAAAATTTAATACTAATACAACATTTTAGAAATACCTTTATCCACATGACACTGGCAAAATCATGTAATTTATAGATTGTCATTAGCCTAAATAGAAGAAGGTAAATAAGACTTATTACGTAGGTAATACTTCTTGGTATTCTTTTTAGTTAGAGGGAAAATATATTCTTATTTTTTGTACTATTGGCTATCAACTATTGTGAATCATTTAGTCTACGTCAAGCTAAACGTTCATTTATTTCACGGTATTCGAGAACCACGTGATAACGACCCCTTTTGTAACATTAAACCGAAGTTACATTTTCCTGCAATTAACTACATCGTGAGAGGAAAATTACAGTAGATGTCGTGTTCAATTAAGGTAAATGTCGATTCGTTCCTTGTATAGGTAGTAATGGTGCAGTGAGTTATCTTTTGTTTTTATTGTGGCTAGCTGTGTTGCTCACTTATAACTTTTCTACTCTTTGCATATATATTTTAAATAATCTTCGCCGACAGAAAGCAGTCTTCCACTTATCATGATTCTCCATACGACAACTATTAGTAGATAGAGTGCTTTCTAGAAATGTTTCTGGTTCCACGATTAGGGGCGGAGTGTCCTTTAGCTTTTATTTTCGAACTAGTTAATCCTGTTGACTTGAGGAGCCTTTACAACATCACCGTACTTTAGGTCGAGCACATAAGGCACTCAGTCGCAAAAAGGTAACCACCGAAAAGGGCATCGAAAATGGTACGAACCTCGGTTCGACCGTTACGACTTTTAGTCTTTTTTTTTTGACGAGGGAAATGCATTTACGCACTACCCTTACCTATTGCATTAGTGAGACCGAAGTCCCCCAATGAAATAGGTAAGGGGGCACGGAGGGATGACTACGTACCAGTGTGGGACTCGCCCGGACGTGAAGCGTCCGGAAATACCCACTAAATCCCCCGGGGCCGTCCGGATGGCTTTCGCAAGCACCGCGTCGCGCCCTGCGGCAGACCCACCAGGCCTCGTCCGTGCAATGGCCCAGTAGGGATGGGGCAATACGGGATGGCTTTCGCAAGCACCGCGTCACGCCCTGCGGCAGGCCCACCAGGCCTCGTCCGTGCAATGGCCCAGTAGGGATGGGGGGGGGGGGGTAATTCCCCACCCAACTTTTAGCCCACCTCTCAAAAAAGAGGAACAAAAGAGGAAAAGAGGAAAGAGGAAGAGCTGGGAAAAGAAACAAATAACGGTGGTCGTCCGTAGGGTGGGGCTGCTCCTGGTTTTCATCAGGGCAGTAGTGGCCGCCGTTTGCCTCGGTCAGCAATTTTGCGTATGTTGTTTTTTGGAATTTGGAGGTGACAGATGTAGAAAAGAAATAAAAAACAGAACGAAAACAAGGCAAGGATGAGTACATCAGTCAGTAGACCTTAAATCTTAAGTTTAAAATACCATTGAGGTCAATTATTGAATTTCATTTTAAATATGAAATTTTTAATTTTAATTTTAATTTTAATTTTATTATTGACTGGATAATAAGTTATTAGTTTAAATTATTGTAATATCTACTGCCCAAATTTTAATTGTTTTAATTCTTTAATTGTCTTAATTGTTTTAATTGTTTTGACATGAATACTATAATTTATAATATATAAGAAATTTGACATTGTTGTTTAGCATTAACCTAGATAAGTCGATATTGTTTAGATTTTAAGACAAATAAAAGTGATATAAAAAGAAAAACCTAAGCAAAAGAACATGATACAAAAAACAATAATAGATAGATCACACATAAAATGAGACGTAATAATAAGGTCCCTGGTCATGCCAGGGGAAAATTGGCGGAGACATAAAAAAAAAAAGAAAAAAAAAGAGGAACGACCAAAGGTCGACAGTCCGGAGGGCAGGATATACTTCCTGCCCCCCCATAAAAAGGAAACAGAAGAGTGGGACAGAGGAGTGGCGGGCAAAGAGAAAGAAGAAGAAACCCGCCACTGCTGTAGAAGGGAAAAATAGGTCCCTCTCCTTCACTCATCTTGTCTTACTTGACAAGACGTAGGAAGGAGAGGGATACCTAGAAGAAAAGGGAAAACAAACACACACACAAAGACATACAAAACAAACAACCCACCTCAACACAAACCCCCCTAAAACCAACACCCTTACGTGCGGAAAAAGCTCCGCACGTAGCGTGCCCATCTCTCCCTCAACCTCTTTCTGCGGCGAGGATCCGCCCGCGAATCTTCCTCCCGCACCCTCTCCGCTGCCTAGATCTGTAGCATTATTTGCTCACAGAAGGAGGCAACAACTCCCCAAACCCTCTCGCTACCAACCATGGCTTTCACCACCGCCGGTAGCGAGATATCAAGCCCTACAGCCGCCACCACCGCGCGCGGCGCGGCTCCTCCCAGGCGGCGCACTCCGCAAGGGTGTGGTGCGCCGTATCCTCCGCCGCGCCGCAATGGTGGCACACCGGCAACGGCTTCCTCCTGGCTATCTTGTGCAGACATTCGAAACAACCATGTCCGGATAGTATCTGCACAAGCCTAAACGTCAGGGAGTCGTGCCTTCTCCTCATCCACTCCCGGAGGACCGGGTGAATGGCGTCTACGGTAGGCCGTCCTTACTACATTACTACCGTACTACTACCATAGCACTACTAAACTACACAACCTTTTTAAGGAAATCATAGAGTGCTTTCGAAAAGTGCTTAAATTGTAAACTTAAAACAATTAACACTGGTACGCACCTTTGCAATTCAATTAACGGCCAGTCTATGGTTCGAGTTTCAATAGGTTTTAATGAAACGTTCGACCTCTGGGGGTGTATTTTGATGATGAATTGGCGGCCGTCGAGAGACAGAGAGCAATTCAGTTGTTCAGGCATGACTGGTTTCGACGTTACGTACGTGCGTGTTTTTCTAATGAACATATATAATTTCAGTGTCGCTCATCTGTATTTTTTAAATACTGTATAGGCTCAGTCACTGGGGTTTTCCCTTAGTAGCTACGAGAGACTATGAGGCACTGTTCAGTCACTATGATGTAGTGGTATAAACTAAACTGACCTATGAATGGTCTCTATTGTGAGTGTCGTCGTTTGTTAGTTTGGAGCTCCGCATTTAGTCGTGACGCCAAGCTCGAGGCTTCATGCTCAGTAACGGTATTATGTAAGTTACTGGAAAATATTCTATATTTTTACAATATAGCCTCATCGTTTTGACCACAATCTCACATGATGTTAAGTGACGATATAATCCATAATGGCTAACACACTAAGCCTAGAGATATCGACTCTCAAATGATGCCGTCGGAACACAGCTATTGGTGCTTGGCAATAGATTTTCGAACTTGCTGGTGTTAGTTACTCAGGTGGGCATTATTAGAAAGTACTCTACCACTATACAATGGTTTTCCTACGAATTTTGTCATCATCGAAAAGTCATACACCGGGTTATTCATTCATAGACACCTTAGGTCATAAATCTGCCTTGCAGAATTATCGCGTAATGTATTCATTATTATTCAAAGTTTTAATAATTAAATTTCATGAGTGGATGTGGTGGAATATATGATTAGATGCCGGAACACAGGGAATGGTAAGAGCTTTAAGAGGCCGCCGACACGGGTGCATGGTGATGCGGGTTTTTTTCTCGGAATCATCGAATTGTGAACAGGACTCGTCAGTACTCGACTAACATCCGTATCTCAACAATCTTACAGATTTTAAAACAAATATTTTATACATATATATATCATCATTTTTCTCCTGCCTTTTCCCAACTCACTTGGGGTCGGCGCAGTATGTTTTTTCTTCTTCCATACGTCCCTATCAGCCGTCATCTCTTCATTCACTCCTTTTTCTTTCATATCATTTCTTACACACTCCATCCATCCTTTTCTTTGGCCTTCCTCTACTTTTCCATCCTTCCACATTCATATTCATTACTATTTTACTCACACGCTCTTCCTCTCTTCTCATAACATGTTCATACCACGACAAACGAGAACCTGTCAACTTTTCTACCATTGACGCAACTTTCAAACTCCCTTCTACATACATATAAGCTTCATAAAATTAAATGTCAAAAACTTTGATGTTCAATCGCGCCACAAATTGGTTTTAGTTTCATTTCACGGATAAATTCATTTCAAATCCTCTTGTAGACGAGAACAAAGTGTTATTTTTGATCATATTTTTTTTTTATAGAACGCTTTGTATATCTCATAACGTACGTTCATATCTAAACTAATATATATAAAGAGGAAAGATTTGTATTTTTTGTATGTAACGAATAAACTTATAAACTACAGGAACTATTTGGATGAAGTTTTTTTTTTTCCTATTCCGAGAACCACACGGGAACGGAAACTACGCGAGTAAAATCACTGAGAGCAGCTAGTAGATTATATTTCAATGATTTACAATCGTATTAGTACGATAAACGTCTTTAGGCGAACTACGAATTAGTATTATTAAATGTAATTACAAAGATTTTGTTTTGACACAATTGGTAATAATACATTAGTGATAATAATTTGTATTTAATTTGATACACTTTATATTACAATATGTAATCAACAAATATGAACACTTTATTTCGTTTTTTAGATTTCTGTAACTTATTTTCTTCAAGGTGTAGTGAGTCCCTTTAAATATATATCGATATAGTTTTAAACGCGTGATAAATAGCATCTATTTGCCTTAATAAGCTAAGGTACAAATCGGTATCGGCGAGTACCTGGTACATAAAATGCTTTTATAAATTTATATTGAAGGTGGGGTTATAAGAAAGATACCTACTTACTAATGAACAATGAAATCATTGTATCGACCAGCGTACCGCAAACAATTTGTAATAGCAACGACCGACCGATCCTTTGCGTTGTCTTAATAAATTACTTTGATTATTGTTCAGTTTATTTTCTTATACTTTTTTTATATGGAGAGCAAAATCACACACGGCCGTTTCATTTAAAACTGAGTTTTACTAAAATAATTATATTTAGAACCAAAACTAGATGTGGTTTCATGTGATATCATTTGATCTGCTTTGTACGGATATCAGATTTATGATATCTTTGATCAAAAGTCCAGCTTACAATATCGGTGTCTCATAAAAATCTTCTGAACTGTAACATCACACTAAAGGTCACACACTCAATTGATTATCCCCTGTTATGACATCACAGTTTGTTCGTCGTATCACCGCTAATCTTATAGCGCGACTTAAGCTTATAAATAACTATACTAGTCGTTAGTCTGTCAGTGTGATTCGTCTAAAGTTGTATTCTGAAGAATAAACTATGTGTATTATTTCATTTACAATTCAGTTATTGAGCGATGATGGCGCAGTAGGTAGAGCGGCCGGATTCCGCGTCAATCGACGCGAGTTCGATCCCCACCTATCCGGCTCTAAAATCGGCTTGAGCTTTTAGTGAAGGAAAACATCGTGAGGAAACCATAGCATGGTGGTAGGGGATTATCTAATGATGCTCGCCTGGGTAGCTACCACCCTCAAGTTAGAAAACCTGTAGCCAAATATCAGTAGGTGTGTTCCGGCAAAATCACTTGAGAACAAGTACCTCTAGGTTTAGTGTGTTTACCATCCTGAACCACATCGTCACATAACATCAGGTGAGATTGTGGTCAAAGCACTGAGCCTATATCGTGTAAAAAAAAAGTATGCTCACCCTTAGGGGCCCTCTTAAACTAAACAAAAACTACAACAAGGGTACGCTTTGTTCACGTGTCTGACGTAATCGTCTAACTCGACGTAGACGACATATAGTTTTAATATATTTAAAAGTTGTAATGAATCGATATAGAAAGTGCCTCCAAATCGGTAGTACGTGTTCCATTTTAACGTTCCCTAAAAACTTGAGTAGTCATACCACACGTATGTGTTTTAGAATCATGAAACTGTTAGCTATAACATAAACAGGGAAAAGATATCTAGTGTAAAATATTAGTCTCTGAGTGAGAATCGATTAGTACAACTACTGTATTTAGGTGATTTTTGTGTAGTATAGATTGCAGTATGATGTTAAATGACGATGTAATTTAAGATGGCAATACATTACGTTTAGAGAAAAGTCCGAATAAACCTGTTCAAAGTTATATCACGCAGTGTTGGCCGATGCAAACACTCAATATTTATTACACTTAGTACATTTTAGCAGAGAAGTACCCCTCGCAACGTAATATCTTAGAATGCCCTTTATCATTCGTATCCTAAACTTTTAAGTACCTAAATTTAATATTCAAATTAAATTACCAAGCTGCTATTTAATCGGTACGATTCCAAGTATTTGTTGCGCAGATGAAGAAAGATTTTATAAAACTGTTCAATTGCTATTCTGATATTATCCCGTTGTTCATTTAGGAAACAGTAAACGTTATTATTCAAATAGTTCGGGGCATAACCGGTGGTGAGCACCATTACGGACGAAGTTCCAGTTTCAATGAGATTGCTATGAATATGTAATTAATTCCATCGTGGGTTTCAACGTCGCTGTTCTGACATTCATTAATGATTCTTTTTGGAATGGATTTTAAAGATGGTTCTTAATGAAAACATTGTTTATTAAATGTTATATTAGAAGTTATTTTGGGATGTTCTATTATTTACAATGATCGATTTTATTGTGTTATAGATTTAATAAATTAGATTGTACGCAAAATGTTGGTGTAAATCGAGGATGTAAAATCAAAAGCATATTAAGTATAAAGTTGGATGTATATTCGAGGTAATCGCATTTGTATAAAGATGCGAATTTAAAGATAAAGAAAAACGGATAAAGAAAGTATACTATGTCGATACTGCTAGTAAGGGAGAAAAGTCTGAATTTTGTTTACACCTTTCTTATTTTAATTCTTAGTTTAATAATTACTATGTCAACTATATTATCTTTATATGGAATTCGATCTCGACTGCTATTCGAAATAGGTACCTAAATTTTCTCACTTCTGTTAGATTTTAGCGCCTCAATTACTTTTTCTTTCTTTCTCTCTTTAAAGAGAGATTAATCTCTCTTTCTCTTTAATCATTTTATACTTAGTCTGTGTGTTACATACATAATTAAGCCACTTCCATGTGGATAACGATATTTATCAAATGTTGTACTATTATTTAATATTTTAACGGTACAGCAAAATAGGGTGGTGATCTTGCCAGAACTTTCCGGCGAGTTTTTGTGGCACCTGATTTCGACATAATTATTTTCAATCAATTTGTACACAAGAACCAAGTAGAACTAGAACTATGTAAAACGCCATCCAAATACGCATAAGTAAAATACGCAAGTTAGTTATTTAAAAACTAGATGTGCTTGACATCTAGATGACAGACATAGATACCGCTAAAATTCTTAGAAATTATATTAAACGTTATCTATAATGTTACCTATTACAAAATTTACTGAAATACGTATAAAAGATTTTAAGTATTAATAATAACGATAAAAGCAATTCCTTTCTGTGTCCTGTCAACATTTATTGATCGTTTCTATACGAGAGATTTTATAAGAATGAACGTACGGGTATTGAATTTGCAGTCTAAAAAATGGTGTGTCGTTTTCCAAAAGGAACCGTTAATCGAAGGTCCTTCGGGCCGGGGTTAATTGTGGGGCTCGTCGTTTGATTTTATTGGGTTGGATGGAGGAGGGCATGGGAATAGTATGTCCAATTTGGGTCGCAAAGTTAGTTACATATACGTTTGTACCTACCGTAAACGTTCCAAATTACGCTTAACAAATATTTGTTTTCAAAGATTTATTCGTATCGCGCGTTGTTATAATTATAAATAAAATGTCAAGTGTTATGATTTATTTTAATAGCTTTGGTTAAGTAATCTAACTCAGATTTTAGCTAACAATTTAAATAGAAAATTTAATTAGGAAAAAGAACAATCCCACAGACACACTGTGAATTACACATACAATAAAACAGGAAGTGATCTAGTCCAAATGGCTGATTTATATAGGCTCTCTATGCTTTATTGTTATGTACGTATTTGTTTTTTTATACAGCTCGATGCAAACATTTTTGACAATTTTGTTCACAATTATGTTCACATTTTAAAGAATTGAATATCAAATTCGTAAGTAGTTACTAGCATTTGATGATTTTTAGGGTTCCGTACAATAAAAGGAAAAAAAGGAACCCTTATAGGATCACTTTGTTGGCCGTCTGTCCGTCTGTCAAGACCCTTTTTTCAAGGACGTGTGAAGGTATTAAGGTGAAATTCATATCAAATACTGTGTACTGTCCCTTGGAGCTGTAAAAAAAAACAAACTTCTAAGATAACACAATCAAAAGATACAGCCGTTTATGCTACAAATTTTGACACTCGCAAGGGAATCAAAACCTACAGGGTACTTCCCGTGAACTCAGAATCTCGAACTTTGGTACGATAAAGGAAAAATTTCGAAAGTCTTAAATTTTTAGTTACATCACATAATTAAAAAATATCGAGTTTAGAATGAATCCCCAAAATGGAATTTACACATATTTTTCATCCATAAATATGTTTCCGTTAATAAATACTAGCGCTACATGAATTAGTAGGGCTATAGGTAACGTTTTTTTCGAACGTCAATGTTAAATGTGGTACTATTCATACCTTTTCAGTCATCATTTACAGATCTGGTTCAAATTTAATACCTAATTAGTATTTTTGAACCAGATTTCTAAATAGTGACTACAAAACTATGTAAATAAATAACTTTGATAAAAGAACTTTTGCAAGGCTGCTGCAAGGCTTCACTAGCCTTCACTATTTCAGTTAAATAAATGATACGTGTTTATATAAAATAAAGGATAACTTAAACATAAAGAGACCTTTTTCTTAAATTTATGCTCTCCAGCTTACCACATTGTAATGTTGTGGATTTAATTTGGCAAAAAAAATACCATAACTTATGTACCTACAGGTTTGTACGGAACCCTAGGTGCGCGAGTCCGACTCGAACTTGGCCGGATTTTTAATTCCTACATTCTCTCGGAAATGATTTTGTTATATCAAGACATATTTTTTTATAACCACAAAAATATCTACTTTTAGATTACTTCTAGAGGCACAATATTCGCGCTAAAATTCATTTGCTCGTTTTTTTTTTCAAAATATAAGTAGATTTTCAGCATAATTATGCATATAATATAAAACAGCCTGGGCTCTTTCTTACGTTTTATTCCTATAATGTTCTCAAAATACAATTAAAATTAAGATTTGTCATGTCTTTTATTATATATGACGAAGTAGTGGCCAAATAATGACGTCAGCTTTGCTGACATTAATCTCTTCATTACTATTACCATTATTTATACTGGTAGTAACTAAAACTACAACTTCTTCCAATAATCCTTGTATTGAATGTAGGTAAGTAACACTAACAGAGTAGAGCCCCGCATTGCTCTGCTACTTGTGCCGGAATGACCGGTGTATTTAAACCAAACTCAAGCTCCCACGCTTTTATTTATAATTTCACTGTACCTGAATTTAATTTAAATTAACAATTATAGAATATTAATCAAATAACAACTTTTATGAAAACATGATATGAAACGTAATTAATATGATTTGTTTTCTATAAATAATTGTAACTGGCTTTAAGAGTCACAATGTCTTAAGTAACTACCTTAAATAAATGATGTTGCGTCGATATATAATTTGTGAAGTATACTACAGGCTACAGCCAAAACACTGTGACGACCGCCGATAGATAAAGATTTATAGGCATTCGACATCACCATACCGGTCTACATATGCCGCAGCAAACACCACTAGGTAGGTTTGGATATAGCAATGTACACTTGCTAAAGCTGAAATGATGGTTTTTTTTTAAAAGTGCACCACCGTATGGTTATAATTAAGCCCGGCGTAAAACCATGTCGCAGTTTATCTGATTTGATTTTTAGCTTTACTGTAATTGTAATTGATTCAAAAAAATTAAATGAAATCTTCTACATAACCCACACGAAGAAAAAAACAAAAGCATAACGCAAATCTGTTGCAAAAAAAGCCATAAACCACTTTCAGATTGCACCAAACAAAAAGAATCCAACTATTTCCAAGGGAACTATTAACCGGCGGACAGTATTTTTAATTAATTTGATGTGTGAATTGTTTACTGAGGATGAGACTTATGGTAGTTCTTGTCAGAAATAATTAATTCAGTTTAAGCATTCATTCAAGAGAATGCTAATCCCGAAATTGAATTTAATAATGCTTTCCTCGTTGATTATAAGCGTTGCAAATGAATGTAGGTAAATTTCAGTATTTATTTGAAAAGGTTATTATTATAATGTTGTTGTAGTTTGATTTTTCTATTAAATTAGTATAAATATGCACAAACCAAAATGTTCTAGAAGGAAGGTAGGAAAAAATAATTATGCATATGTATTTCAACTTAATTCATCCATTTCTCTAAACTATGTTCTAAAATAATTTAAAAACTCCATGGCAACCATGGAGGCCGTTGATATAAGTGGAAACTTGAAACTTTGGAAAACTGTTTCTTTTAATTTTCAAATTTCTTAATTTGTTAATTGTAATTATTAACATAAGCTAAGATTTGTCTGGTTTTACTTCTATTGGCACTCAGAGCAATAATTATGGAGCATTTTCATATCATTTATTCATAATCAAAACATACGATGGGCTGCGTGAGTATACATTTTATTATTTAGCTCTGAGCGCCAGCACTTAAACACTATTTTATACTTGACACACTGTGGCATGTTGACGGCTGACATCATAGCATTGGTAAATGTTTTCACTAACTTCAGCACCTTAAATTGTTCTGTCATCTCAATAACGTGTAATAAGGAAATTAAAGCGCCGAACCAAACGTCGAACAAAGGGACCACTTAGTAAACGTTGCAGCGTGATGTTGATTCTTTCGTTACCTAAATTAAACTCTCACACGGGAAAATCGTCGCTTTTCGTGTGTAGTTGGGAGGGTACCTACTCTAGAACCAATTGCACATAAGCGGAGTTTTAGTTAATTACAGGGTTCGATGTTAATCAGTTTCCCGACCGACACGGTCCGCCAGCATACCGATTAACTGTCGTTTGCTCACACTGATATCATTGTTTAGAAAAAAAAAGTTTTAGTTTGCTACACGGTGGGTGCGTTAGTAAATTTCTGAAATGATTTCACGAGTCTCGCGTGGTTTTGTTTTTGAATTTCAATTCTTTATGTATATTGTGTTCAATAGTTTAATCGAATTTGGTCGTACGTGTAAATGTATTCAAGTTTCTAATGAGGTAGAAAATTGACTTGATTTTGTGAAGGTTTTTGAGAAAACCTACTTTGATTTTTTTATGATTGACATGAGAAAAAAATCTGTTTCTTAAGAACGCGTTATCTATAATTGGGTGAGAAGTATGATATTGCACCGCCGCAGTGGGTGGCAGTGGTAATTACACTGCGGCCGGATGCGGTGATGGAGGGAGCCACGTACAAGAAGGTACTGACTGAAGTTAGGCAGAAGGTCGACGTCGACGGAGCTAGAATAGTGGAAATTCCAGGTCCCAGAAGCACTGAACTAGCCGACAAACTTGCGGGATGCCTCCAGGAGGCGCTGAAGGAAATGGCAGTATCCAATATCCGACTGTTTGTATTAGAGGACTCTGTCACAGAATCGGAGATTGCGTGGGTGGTGGTCCAAAAAACGGGCTACCGAGAAGAGGATGTGAGGGTGGGGTTAATCAGACTACAAAGAGGGAAGCTGGGGCTGGTGAGGATCAGCTATCTGACCCTTCCAGTTGCGGATGCTAAGCAGTTAGATAATGCGGGGAAGATTGTTATCGGGTTGAGTGCTGCCAGAGTTCATGTGCTTGGAACAGCGCCTATGCGCTGTTTCAAGTGCATGGGCTTGGGACACACTCGCCCGATCTGCAAGTCGGCTGTAGACAGGAGTGAAATATGCTTCCGATGCGGGAAGGCAGGCCACAAGGCCATAGGATGTACGATGGAGAAGCCGATGTGTGCTGTGTGCATGAGTTTGGGTGTGGATGTAGTACATCGTATGGGGGGGATGTTTTGTCGTCTTCCTCATTAAGGAGTAGTAGTTAGCCAGCTTCAACACCTTCGCTGGCTGGGAGGGGCTTTGGCCATAGTCTGTTAGCTTTACCATCTGCGCTGGCTGGGAGGGCCCTCGGGCAACCGTTGTGTGTCGCAGTCAATGCAAGTCCGGTGCCACGGCACTCAATTAAGGCGGGGGAAGGATTAAAAAAAAAAAGAAAGAAGTATGATATGTTACAACATTTTGCGGGTTGGGATAATGTATGTATCTGCTTTATATATGCGATTCTAAATTATTTGGAAAAATTTTAGCATTTATATGATATTACGAATTTTTTTCCGAATTCCATTCCACAACGTCCAAAATGTTTTTCATATGTTATGTTTTTTTATTATACACTATCAATTAATTTATTTTTACTGATTATAAATTCAATTCTAATCAACTTTGATGTTACATACCTGTAGGGAGTCCCGCGCCAGCCAACTTAAAAAAAAATGTGATATTTTATAAAGGTACCAATAGCATAAGGTTTTATAACCTAATATATCTATCTACTCAAAATAAGAACACAAAAACAGACGTATTTCTCTGCATTAGAAAATTGTCTCATTATTTTGAGTTCCACACAAAAAACGTAGTTACGGCGGTTAAAGCGAGGAAACAATCTCTGGTCTGTTTCAATTTGCCTTTTCTACGTCTTAATTATTATATTCATGTTAAAGGGGAAAAATATTTAATGTTTTTATTATTTCTCCTTATTTTTTCAAAGTTGAACGTTGTGCTTTTTTCCTTTTTGTGTTAGTTTTAATTTTCATTGGATATAATATTATTTTATTAAATGTATATGACATTGCCCTAAGTATTGCCGAACTGAAGTGGCAATGGGCAGGCTACATTGCTCGTAGAACCGATGCCTGATGGGGCCAACGGGTTCTCGAATGGCTGCCGCGTACTGGAAGACGCAATGTGGGTAAGCCGCCCACAATGTGGACCGACGACCTGGTGAAGGTTGCGGGAGTCCGCTGGATGCGGGTGGCGCAAAACCGGTCATCGTGGAGGTCTTTGAGGGAGACCTATGTCCAGCAGTGGACGTTTTTCGGTTGAATGGATGGATGGATGGCAACGTATATGAGTACTTATTATACTATAAAGTAATTAAAGAGACTTAGTCAACTAAAACTACTAAAAGTAGACAGTGTAGAGAAATGGCCTATTGTATGTTTATTTCGTAAAAAAACTTGGAGGTTTACATACGTTCTTGAGTAAACTTATGTAACAAAGTCCGCTCTGCTAATAGTTTGTTTCGTACATAACTCGGCCATACATATTCACAGGTTTAAGAAGTACTTGACTGATTTTGATTGATTGTTTCAACCGAAAGAAGTCCACTGCTGGACATAGGTTTCCTCCACAAAGGGGGGAAAAGTAATAGTCGCCACGAATGGCAGGCTGGTTGGCGATTGCTGTAGGTGTAAGGTATTTTCTAACAATGCTCACCTAGGTAGCTACCACCCTCAAGTTCGAAAACCTCGCCAAATACCAATAGATGTGTTCCAGCAGCATCACTTGAGACCAGTATCCAGGCTTATTGTGTTTACCGTCCTAGACCACATTGTCACTTAACAACAGGTGAGATTATGGTGAAAGCACTAAGCCTATACCGTGTAAAACAAAATTATAAATTATTATATCTCTTATAAAATAAGGGGCCGCTATTATCATTATCATTATGTAAAGCATCAATGGGCACTACACACTTTGCTTAATTTTTGATGACATGTGAATGATAACGTAAGCAATATTTGCTTTTAAATTTTCGTTTTTTTGTTTCAAATTATGCTAATGTTAAGATTTATACTTACAATAACTGAAGCCCCGGTGTTGTTCAAAACTTATCATTTTTTTCTAAACATACCAAATTATTAAACGCTTCCTTATTTGTAAATAGTTTGTTTTTAAAGGTTATTGTAATTTATTCGTTTGTTATACATTTATTTCTTAGCGGTTACGTATTAATTTACCGTTACTAGATATATATCATATTAATTATTACGTGATATCTTTATTATTAGAAAAGACATTACAATTTTATTGTTTGGTTTTGAAAATTGTTAAAGATACAATATATTAACTTTAATTAAACATTTATATCACAAATTTTATCTTTAACAATTTTATTCAAGCACTATTTTTGTACTAACATTTCTATTCAAAGTCTGATATCAAAAACGTTTAGAATAACCTAGTAAAAATAAATGTCTGTTCTACGACCCCTCTCCACCCCCTCCCCCCCACTCAAACTACTTATGTAAATCCATAGCAATTTATTTTAACAACGGAATCTCTCAAGAGAAAGACCGCTCGAGAAACTAAACGCAAATTTGAACCCGGTGCAGTGTGAATATTGCAGAGGGCTGTTAAATGCGAAAGTGAGAGGGTGTAGATCGTTTTGAGTTACGCGAACGAACGTTAGGGTTGCAAAGTTGAAAATGTAAAACATTATAGATTTCCTGATTTTGAAAAAAGAGGTTCAAATTGTTTTCATATAGGAATATTGTCAAATTTTAAGTGGTCTACTAACTTACGTCTAACTAGATAACGTCTACTAACTTTTTATCTATTGCCCATAATTTGGATTATGGGCATAATTGGATTTGGTAATTTTTTTTAACAAAAAATAGTTTTAATAACATTAAATCCTTTATTCATAGTTCTTTTAAAAAATATTGTATACTCAAATAAATCAAAAGTCTATTTTTCCTTTAGAACAACCTACACTTTTACATTAGCGTGTATAACAAGTATGCCTTTAATTTAATGTAAAATATGGGATCGAATTAATTACTTGTCATTCATTCAGTCAGTCAATTCATTATATTTTTTATAAGAAGAATATATAGAATTGAAAGTTATTACGATTACAGCCCTAAGTAAAAAGGGATGCGAGGGGTTTAGAGCAGTGAAGCGATAACTGGCGAGCTTCAACCGTCGACGTTCAATTTAGTCTCATCTAGTGAGAAACAGCCTTGTACAACAACATCGATTGATTTCAAAACACTTGTTAAATATTATAGAGGTTTGTATATTTCTTATACAATATAATCTAATCTACTTGTAAGACTAATAAACCTTTATTCATGTAATGACTGAATAATACAACATTAAATCAAAGTAAAGACTTTGTTAAGACACGTGTTATTACTATTACCATAGATAAATTTACATTAAAAACTATAAATAATGAATGCTGTCAAGCTCGCCGCCAGACGGAAAGGTTCCCAGAAGGCTGGTCACATTGCGACGTTGGATGGCAATGCGTTGGATGGTATATCCTGCGTCAAATATTGGCCCGCCCTCTGATAGCGAGACGTATTGACTAGACGACTCGCGAGATCCTTGTAAAGGTTGTGAGCACTCCGACCCCAAGGCCCCAGAGACTCGACCCCAAACGGGACAAATATGTAACCCCCACTAAGGGCAGCATATTTGCGCCGCTTCAAGTACTCCGCTGATGTAGCTGCTGCGCAGACCTTCAAAGAGGTAACTGGAAGATGTGACGGTGCTACCCGCACACTCTCCAGGTCCCTCTCTGGTGGCGGGTCAAGGCGTGCTCCGTTCCCCAACTGGGGAGGCTCTTGACGCCGTACCTGCACGATAGAGTGACACTGACCATGTATCAAGCATTATACGCACAACACTGCATACACACTTCTGCACATAACACGCAGGTACATAGGTCCTGTAAGGAACCTTTTCTTAAATTATTAATAAATAAAAAAATGTAGAGTTTAGCGTGGATTAAATTCCGCGGGAATTTTGTAATACAGGTAGCAGCCAAGCCCAGGTTCGAACCTTTGTGCTAGTTACCTTTTGCGGCGAATGCCTTCAGCACTCACCCACAAAGATACGGTGAAGCTGTTAAGGCTCTTCCGGTCAACAGCAATAGCTAGGTTTATAAAAAAAAAGTGACGGTGCTAAAGTATCGACGCAAGTAGCATCCCATACCAAAGACCGGCCCATATTTCAAGGCATAAGCGTAATCACATCGAGATCTAAGACAAATTTAATGAGATTGTAATACGGTATAACATAATACATTGATTTCTAGGAAATACAAGATACGATAAGTTTTATATTTTGGAAACAAATATAAATTTTATTTTTAAGATATATGCTTGGTGTGCAATTAATGATAGATAAATAAATGTTTTATAAACTCATCGCTTTGACTATAATCTCATCAGATGTTATGTGACAATGTGGTCCAGTTTGATAAACATATTAAGCCTCTAGGCACTGGCTCTCGAGTGATGTTAAACGCCATTGTTAATCAGTATGCGTATATAAGATTTTAAATTAATGTGCTTTAATAATTACAGTATATAAAACTTTTGTGCGTTTTAAAAGAGTTTTAAAAGAGTTAAAAACTAATGTCATATGAAAATTGATAAAATCGTAACTTATGAATTTTCTGTTAGTAATGGTTATCATTTCTATTTGGAATTCGAGCTCGAGGTTGGTCCTTCAAATTAAAAATAACGACTTAAGATAATACCTCGCTTAGATTCAGAGCGCCGAGAACTGTTCCAGTCTGGTTGTCTTAATTATACGAATAAGGAGGGAATGGAATGGCAACGTAAATATGGAAACGTTAATGTCAGTTTCATTTTAAAACTAGCTTTGTGCCCGTGGCTGAACCTGCGTTTCATATATTTACTGTGTAATAATATAGTTTATGATTTTTTTTTTTACGGAACCCTAATTATTTTCCTTAATTTTTTCTGCTACTAATATTAAGTAAAGACATTTCTTACATATTCATCAAATACCTACCAGTAAAACTGTGCATTAAATCGGATTATAATTCACAATTTCATGAGTTTTAATTTTATTTAATCCAAATCCTATTTTTGTAAAAAAAAAATAATTGTATTGTATTGTGTCACCGTGGGAAGGTATTTTCTAATTTTGAATCAATGATTCTTTCTAGAACATTCCATGGAGATTTTTTTTTATTCATATACGATTTTTATGTTAATGAACCCTCTTCAGTTGCTTCCGTTTTCTCATTAGCCTTATATTGAAAAAAGATGTTTCTTTTATTGAAGCCTAATTAATCTATCTATACTTATAATAAAAAGGCTAACGAGATGAAATCTGTACATTGAAGATTGAAGAGAGGCTTGAGAATCGACTACAGAACATTTAGATAGTTTAATATTTTTTGTCTGTTTGCTTATTAATTTGTTCACCAATCACGCATAAACTACTGAACCGGTTTCAATGAAATTTGGTGTGGTAGTAGTATAATAACATCTTATTACACACACGCAAACACTAACACACACACGCACACACACATATTTGTATAACTTATGAATAGCGTTTATCTAGATTCATGAAACATAACGTAATAATGAAGTGTTTGCATAATAATATTATAATATAACAAATTCAAAAGCAACATTTTATTTTCACGTCATTTCCAAAAATCTTTCATATATACTTATAATAAATGGCTGACGAGACGAATTCTTTAGTACATTAAAGATATTTAAGAAAAAATACTATGCAGGGCTTCAGGATCGCAAACAGAACACATTTCGATAGTTTAAAAAAAATGTCCGTTTATTAATTTCTTCGTCAATCATGCAAAAACTACTGCAACGAATTCGATTAAATTTGGTAATGAAATATATTGGCATCCAGAGGGGGAACATAGAATAGTCTGAATTCTAAGCGGGTGAAGCCGCTAGCACAGCTGGTCATTGTTATATACTTACATTTATTTTACAATTATCTGTGTGCCCGCGGCTGCGCTCGCGTTTCCTATATTCTTCACTGCGTTTTAATTTTTTTATACGGGACCCTAATATTTTGTTTAGTACTAAGATAAAGTCAAAAATATTTCTCATGAATTCAATCACTTGTCCGTAAAACTGCATTGAATCGGATTTTATTCAATTTTTTATGAGTTTTAATTTTATTACGCGGAACCCTAATTATTTTTTAAAATTGAATGTGCTCATAAGTTACACAGAGTAACTTAGCTTAGCTATCTATCAAAAAAAGTTCTCGAGATTACCCGGAACAAACAGACAGACAGACAAAAATTTTAAAAGTTGTATTTTTGTATAGGTATCGTATCATATCTATTTAGTAAAAAAAATATTTTGATATTACAAACAGACACTTCAATTTTATTTATTAGAATAGATAGATATCCGCGAATACAACCTATTCATCTCAATATAAACTGGCAAAGAAGAAAATAGTTTAAGTTATTTTTCTTCTGTGTCATCAGCGAGTTTTTTTTTTTTATTTTTTTAGTAGATTTTGATGATTAGTTTTTTTTTTTATTGAAATTTTCAATAACAATGTTTGTCGAATTTCGACCATCAAGAGAATTACTAAAAAATATGTATTAGTGTAAACCTAATATTATGACGTAATTATACCGTTGACTTTTCAATCGAATATGATTTGTAATTCTTAGTTAGTTGATGATCTAATTAATCAAATTTTTTTTGAAGTATTTTAGAGTAAATTAATAATTACATATAATCTAGTGAACATAGAATTATTAGAAACATCGTTTGTTTCCATTCAACGTTCATCAATCCTAGTGTGCGATCAGCAAACATTCACCTTACCTCTTTCAAGAGCTTATGCCACATGTCAAAACTTATGTCACCATTCACTCATGTACTGCATATGTTCCCAGTATAATATTATACAAGTTGGTATACTCGTAGATCTGTTTATTAATAGTTTATAGTTTTTACAAAAGCATTACCAACAAAACCAGGTTTAAAAAGTCAGTCAAAAAAGTTAAAATTAAATTGTAAATTGTAAAAATAAAAAAAATATACCCAGTTTTGTAGAGGAAAAAAAATACCATGAAGAAGTAGTTTTGCAAACAAATTTAATAGTTATTAACACAAAAACATTTAAAGCTGCAAAAGTATCGTTAAAAAGGGAACAATACGACTTATAAATTAGAATTAGGTACAAGCAAACGGTGCTTATTTGAGATTATCATGACATTAACAAGTTCTATTGTTTTAATGAACATATTTTAAAGTACGAGCCGCTTACGAACTGAGAGAGAATCGAAGAGATTTTGCAATTTATTTCTCGCATTTGATAATTACCTAATGATAAACAAATAGCCACTAAGTCCAAACGTGTATAATATTTAAAATCATAAGTTCACAAAAGTTAATGTTATTAGTATTTATTTAGCGTCAAAAAATGCTTCTGAAAGTTCTCATTGAAGTCTGTCATTTTTAAGTGTTTACAGATATAATATTTATTTATTGCTTCTATTTTTATATTCACAAAAATACGAATTTAATAAAATTGATTGTAACGTAGGTACAGACGCCAATTGTGCACAAAAATTCTTAAAATAAGCTATAATTCTTATAACAAGCATAATATAGAGTTGAAGCAAATATTGGACAGTCTATTTTCATTCGACGATTCATTGGTATCAGATTGTCCGTCTCGTGTCCCATAAAGTCGGCTGCTTTTAACCCAGAGTGTTCGTGTTATACGAATTTTTCTGACCCGGTTAGAATGACTGAATCCGATGAACTTTGTAGGTTAAACCCGGTTTACGTACTAAACTGAATTTTATGAGTATATCTTTTTCAAAATAATATTTTTATTTGCTTTTCATGTGTAAATTACGCAGTTGATCGTCAGTAGGAGGTTTTTAAAAGGCAATTTTTATCCCTTACAAATCTATACTGATAAATAAAATTGAAGTGTCTGTTTGTAATGTCAAAAAAATTTTTTTTTTACTAAATATGAATGTATATTATATATATATGAAAAAAAAACAAATTTTCAAATTTTTGTCTGTCTGTCGGTCTGGCTTTCTGTTTGTTCCGGGTAATCTCCGGAACGGCTGGACGGATTTTGACGGGACTTTTTTTTGGTAAATAGCTGAAGTTACTTTTAACCTACCTACTTGCTCAGGCGATCGAGCGAGATAGTTCTTTCCTCATCGCTTGATCGTCCCACGATACGTTATTTCACGTCGTCAGCGTTTTGATGACGTCACTTGGGAACTTGTGCTGTAATATGAGTGAGTTATGTGGGTCTAGCTAAGGTACTAGGTACAGTAGGTAACGCGTATATTCTATACTTACATAGAGAAAAGAAACAAATTGTGTCTTAGTACCTATGTAGCACACCACATAGTTCAAACGTGTAAACTTAGCATTATAAGATCAGGCAACAGTTTTTTGAGTACAGACCTAATAAACGGACGTCCGTTGGTGTACAGTGTATAAGTCTTTCCATCCATCCATCCGTTCAATCGAAAGACGTCCACTGCTGGATATAGGTTACCGGTCATGCGCTACCCTCATCCAGCGGACTTCCGCGACCTTCACCAGATCGTCGGTCCAACTTGTGGGAGAGGCCTATCCACGCTGCGTCTTTTAGTTGTGGCAGCCATTCGAAAGCCCGTTGGCCCCATTAGGCATCGGTTCTACGAGCAATGTGGCCAACTTATTGTCTCTTCAATTTGGCAGTTCTCCAAGCAATGTCGTTTACTTTGGTTCTTCTGCAGATCTCCCCATTTCTGATTCGATCATCCTCATTTTAATTTTGATTTTTGATTTGATCACCCAGAGAAACTCAGAGCATGGCCCTCTCCATTGCCCTTTGCATAACTTTGAGCTGCCTAATAAGGCCCATTGTAAGTGACCAAGTCTCAGTGCCATAAGTTATTACTTGCAACACTCACTGTTCGAAGACTTTTGTCTTGGGACGCAGCGGTATCTCGGACGAGAATATTCTGCGTAGCTTTCCAAACGCGGCCCAGCCGAGTTAGATTCGGTGATTTACCTCTTATTTAAAGTTGGACTTACCTAACTGGACAGTTTGTCCCAGGTATGTATAATTGTCAACTTCGAGCATAAAGTCAACGATTTTTATGGGTGTTGACACAACATGGAAATTAGACATGATTTTTGTCTTATCCTATGTTCATTTTAAGACCAACTCGTTCGGAGGTTCTACTGAGGTCATCGAGCATCGTACTTAGGTCTTTTGCAGTCTCAGCCATAACTACTATATCATCGGCAAAGCGAAGGTGTGTCATGTACTCGCCGTTTATGTTGATGCCAGGTCCTTTTCAATCCAGAACTTTGAAGACATCCTCGAGCGCAGCGGTGAACAATTTCGGAGAAATAACGTCTACCTGTCTAACGTCTCGCCGCAAAGGTATAGGTTTCGAGGTCTGGCCCTGTAATCGGACTGATATGATCGGACTGATGTTTTCGTATAAATCCCTCAACGATTTGATATACTGATAGTCTACTTGACACTGGTGGAGAGACTGCAGTACAGCCCAGGTCTCAATCGAATCGAAGGCTTTTTTTTTCGTAGTCCACAAAGGCTAAACAAAGGGGTAGTTTATACTCATCGGTCTTCTGTATAACCTGCCGCAGCGTACGTATGTGGTCTATAGTACTGAAGCCGTTTCAGAAGCTGGAAGTCTTCAAGCCTGCGCTCTAGTCAGTTCGTGAGGACTCTCGAAAACAACTTATAAACATGACTCAGATATGAGATGGGCCTATAATTTTTCAAAATGGTTTTATCGCCTTTTTTTAAAAAAGGGGACCTCCACACTCCTGTGCCACGCCTGTGGCGTTTTTCCTTTGAGTATGACTTAAAGAGCTTCTGAAGGGCCTCAAGTATCGGTTTACCACCCACCTTCAGCAGTGGGCGAAGAGGTGGGTGGGGAGAGAGACTGTGGGTCAGGCAGCAACAATCTCCCCCCATCCCCAACCGGGCAAAAGAATGGACGAGGTCCAGTTGGGCCAGCCGCAGAGGGCGACGCGGTGAATGCTATCGCGATCCTGTATCGTCCCCTCTAATTGTGTAATTGTGACGGGCGGCTCCGGGGCGTTTAGTGGGTATTTCCGGCGCTTCTCGCCGGGTGAGTCCCACACTGGTGTGGAGACGTCCCTCCACACCCCCTTACCTTTTTCATTGGGGGGACTCTGATCCTCCTAATGAATTTGGTAAGGGTAGTGCGTAAATGCACTCCCCTCGTCAAAAAAAAAAAAGCTCGGTTGTTATTTCGTCATCACCCGGCGCCTTGTTGTATTCGAACTGTTTGAGAGCCGTTCGAATTTTGTACAGGCTAAAGTCCGGGATATAATCAGTAAAGTTTCGGGTTTCGGTAAAATCTTTTATTTTATAATATATAAAGTCGCGTACGTACTCGCACAAAATATTCTTTTAATATAGAGTTTAAATATTGTCTTCATTTTTTAATATAATATTTGTCTGTGAATCAAATGAGGATACTGTAAAGTTATTTTTTTAGCATTTCCAATTTTAATGTTAGAGGGTGATCCTACTATACATACGTACATAGTTTATACTGATACTAGATTATAAATTATTCTGGTCTGACCGTAACTACGGTTGGTGTAACCCAGTCGACATGTCGGGATACAAAAATTAATTATACAATAACGCGTTAAGATCAGTTGTCAAATAATTTACTTGATTATGGAACGCGAAAACTTATAGTACTTACTAACTTTACGGGAAAGCGAACCTCTTGATACCCACCAAAAACTATAAGCACCTGTTTATTATTAGAATTTTATTAGCCGAATGATATATTTTTTCCTGAATAATTATTATAATCATTATCAATAATTTATCTTTATCTCTTTATTATATAAGTTATCTTTTAAATTGTTTTTCTCCAATATCAACGTTATAATAAAAAGTCTAACGAGACGAAATCTGTACATTGAAGATATTGAAGAAAAAATACTATGTGGGGCTTCAGAATCGAGTACAGAACACATTTCGATGGTTTACAAAAAATCGATATGTCTGTTAGTCTGTTTAATAATTTGTTCGCCAATCACACAAAAACTTATGAACCGAATTTGATGAAAGTTGGTATTAACATTTATTGCACCCAGGCCGACAACATAGGCAAAATGCAAATTGTTTGAATTCCAAGCGGGTAAAGCCGTGGGCACAGCTAGTAAAAAATATCTATGTTTCTGATAGGTTTTCATTTCCTCTGTAAAGGTGTGTGAAGATTATTCTTGGTTGAATTGTGCACTTTAACAGTAAAATTACAGACATACTGCACCAGCAGTACGGATCGGGTGAGTTTTTACAATTCTTTTTCTTTCCAATTTAAAAGTGAATTTATTTTCAAACGAAAGCTCCCCCTTTGGATGCGACGTTACTTTGCTGAGGTGATGTTTTAGCAGTTTCATTAAGTTCAGAATATAGAAGGGAAAAGTTGTATTATCATTTTAAAATACCATGTTTGTTTTACCAACATTTTTTAATATTTTTGTCGCAACAATTTTGTTTTGTAGCATTTTGTAAAAAATATGCATTGTGACTGGTAATGCCACCTAGTGTGGCTTCCTAAACCCCCACCCCCTTACCCTGCCGCGCACTATTTCTGTGTCAACCGCGCCCGCGCATACAGCGCATATACTATATTTCGCAACCCCGCAATACAGCCTTGTTCTCCTAACCGCGCCCGCGCCGCCACGTAACCGTGGTGGATATGTTCGCAACCCGCTTATAATACCGCATATCATATTAAATATCGCAAAGGTTTATGGACCTTTTATATTCGCTATACCGCTTATAACATAAACTATAACCGCATACTGTGGTGACGTCGAGTGTTGGATGAAGTGTGAGGTGTCGGAAGCCCTTGTGTGTTATCTGAGGCTGCCTTCGGGCGGCTGCAAGCGGATCTACTCGTCGAAGGCGCTTGCTGCTGAGGAACAGGTCAGTGCACGACTTCCTTGTTCCCGCATCTAACACGCTTCCTTTGCCATTTGGGTCTACCGCACCAGCGAGGCGTCTCCAGTGACCTTTGATTACAACTTGAATATACATATAGTAGCTGTATTGAGAATATGAATGCCTAATACAAAGACCAAGATGTGCTCTGTACTTCCCCAACTATGCAAGTTATTGCACCCGCTGCTATAGCGTGATACAGAAATGCAACATTCTGTGATCAGCTGCGACAACACGAAGCTATTTTAAGAGTTTTTTGTCGCGTACGCTAGCGTTGTGGAATAATTTACCCAGCTCGGTTTTTCCTCAGGGTTATGACATGGGGCTCTTCAGAAGGGACTAAAAAGCGCTCTTAAAGGTCGGCAACGCAACAGTAATATTGGTGTTGCAGTTCTCCATATATAACAGTAGCCAATTATTATCGTCTGCCTGTTTGTTGCCTTTTTACATAAAACAAGAGACACATTTTTTTATAAACTTGGCGCTAATTTCATGGAATTTACTTACATGCACTTGTACCAAAACCTGATGAAGCTATAAACGCCCTTCAGATCAATAACATTATCATATCGAAAAAATAAATTCGAATAAACACTTCTAAATTAAACAGATTACAATCGAACTCGACGGTTAAAAGCATGTATGTAGATCAATCTAACTAGTGAGTTGTTAAAAAGCAATAAAAGCCTCCGTCAGACTTCATTATAAATAGCTTATAAAAACGAAATCAATAAAAAAATAATACCAATTATAATGTACAATATATATAAGAATACCCATTTTGTTTCAAAAAAAATATATCTATATAAAGAGGGTTTATTTCCGAACATATTTGAATTAAGTGACGTACATCGTCACTTAGAAGGGACGAGCTCTTAAATTCAGTTATTGGAACCCAATATATAAATAGTTTTACTGTTATGCCGTGGCAACACGATATATGTTTAGTCTTCACAAATATAACATACATTATACAAACACGTATACACTAATTTTAAACATACGGTACTGTTGACTACCGATGATCAATTCAAACAGAACTGACTGAATCGATCCGCAGTAATACTAAAGTGATTCTAAAATGGTCTAAAAGAGATCAAAGATTTATTACGACGTGCTTTGTAATTTTTTATCTTTTTCTTTTTTTGCTAGTTGGCCCAGAGAACAAAATAACGTAATACAATGAAAGTTTATATTATTTCCTTTAGTTTCATATTTATGCTAATAATTAAATGGAATTGACTTTTGCATATAAATCTGGTCGTTCAGTCGCCTTTTGAGGGCTATGCTCGGAGTTTCACTTTTCGTTAGAATTAGGAATGAGGTGATCCGCAGAAGAATTAAAACAAAAAATAAAGCCCGAAGTATTGCAAAACTTAAGTGGCAGTGGTCGGAGACAAAAGGTTCTCAAATCACGACCATGTAATAATAATAATAATAAAAGCCTTTATTCGCTGACCTTTTTAACTTACATGCTATTCTTATAAATCAGTAGTATTTTTAATTCTAATTTACATAGCAAAATTAATAAATTTATTAGCAACCACTTTGGTCAAGTTGTCTGTCGACATAGGCCTCCCCCAATTGTTTCCACGTCACTCTATCCTTGGCAGACCTTCTCCATCTTTTTGGTAAATCGTCCTCCCATCTTTTGGTTTGACCTCCTCGTTGTCTTTTCCCTTTCTTCGGATACCACTCTATTGCATCCTTAGTCCATTTCTTTGTTAGTCCTCATTATATATCCAATCCAGTTCCATTTACATTACACGACCATGTACCCGAAGACGAAGGTGAATCGACGATCGTGTGAAAGTCGTGGGAATCCGCTGGGTGTGGGTGATCCAAGATCGTTCGTTGTGGAGTTCCTTGGGCTCTATTGAACGCGATGATGATGGTGATAGTTCGGCAAGTATTATTTTGCAAAATGTAAAAAAAAATCTAAACCCTGGTCTAAAAATAGAGTGTTCTTTTTAACTGACGTAGATCAGTTTTTGTTGTTTGTTCCCGTTTGTTAACATTTTATGCGAATTTCATCGAAAATGCTAAAACAATTTATCCTATGTATATGAAAAACCTGTCAAGGCTTTTTAGCTGTCTAATAAAAGATAATAAAGCGAAGATACTGTTTCAAATTATTCATTTCACACCGCAATGATATTCAACGTAAGAATTCTTAAAAAAATCTTGAACAAGAAATGTCTTAAAATGTTACGTGACACTTCCATATTCATTGCGAAAGAAGTGAAAAGTTAGATCAGCCCGTCTCGTTTTGTTTGTTTGTGATCGTCTTTTTTATGCTGGACATGTCTCCCCTGAAACTAATGGCTTATTTCAACTTCCCGCGAGAAATCAAGGAACAATATTCGTCATACACTTTTTTATTTGATTCTAGATCGTTATTGTCTGTTTCGGCATTTATTTATGTGTTTATTAGTTGTTGTTTTTGTATTGATATTTAGATTTATATGCACGGTTTTTTTTAAGTGAGACGTAGTACTGATTTTGTTTAAAAAATTGTCTTTTGTGAAGTTGTTTAAGGTTGGAATTCTGTTTTCCGCATATTCTAATTATGGACTTCGCTAGAATTGATACTGATTTTTGAACAAAAATAATACATCAAAACCTTTCGCGTTTATATGAATAGTGTTACGTATAGTCCTATAACCCCATTATGGTCAAATTGGCTTCAGGGTATTTAAGGGTTATAAATATTTACATAATGTTGTATTTTGAGGGAAAATACTGTACACGAACCAATCAAAGTTAAAAAGCTAGCGACCGGTAATCTTACCTGATTGCAGCGCACACAATTCGATTTATCTTACTTTAAGCTGAATCGTCGGACGGACGTTCGTTTTCATTATGTTTCTTTTTTTTTATTATGTTAAAGTTTTACCTTTAAGGCTTTTATTGTTTAGGTTACAGACGTTTTATTTAAATTTGAGTGTTATGCACTTCACTCCAGTGTGTAAGTGCACTAATTTTACGTTTGTATGACGGGTTTATTACCTTGTACGTGTTTAGCATTAGTTCAACTATTATCTAGGCTGAGTTTTAGTCATTTTTGTATCAGTAATAATTTGCAAAGCATGTACCATCTCCCAACGTGATAAAATAAACCTGGGTATAATTATTACAAATTCTGTTTACCATAAGTAATTAAAAGTAATCTTTCTAAATTACCGTGTCGTGTTATGTATTATATAATACACAATATGTATATACTTGATTTTTTTAATACCACTACAGTGGCAAACAAGCATACGATCCATCTGGCGGTAGGTGGTCATCGTTGCGTATGAACGCCTGCAACACCAGAGGTATTACGTGCACCTTGGCAACTCCTTAAAAAACTTTCTCACGCCCCTTATGAAGAAAAACATACTATATTCCGTGGGAAACACGGCCGCTAGGTGGTCATTCCACATCCGGATAGTTCACGGGAAAAAAACTCCCCTGGAACCACATTGTCCGGGACCATTTTGACTCCAAGATGTGAGGATGAACTTCCTGGCGACGGCGAGCCGTACGATAACAGAAATTAGGTGTCGGCATTATGTCGAATAATTCATAAGAAGACAACCCATTATACAACCGGTAGAATACACACTGCCAAATATATTTGAATTCGCATATAGGCCTTTCTTTTGCACCATATTTTTGCAATGACGATATGATATCTTGTGTCTTTGTAATAAATAAATAATCTGGAAAGACGATGCCAATAACGCTCAATGAAAAAAAATTACAACGTAAGCCTATCGTAATGTATTAGTATGAGTGTTGGTAAATTAATTTTGTGAAAGCAACGAATATGTGCATAAAAGTTGTTTGAGCATTCAAAATATCTAAAATAGTTCGTCAGGGTGGGCTAACACCAAATTTTAATTATGACACATTCAGAGAAACAAATGAAAAGTTCTATGGAAGTTAGATCGGTAAACAATATCTATAACGATGTGTCGTCGTATCGAGGCTGTTTACATTTAAACATAAACAAAGATCAGGATGCTCAAAGGTAAATCCCTCGACGGCCGTTAACCATCCATCATTTTATACAGGGCTCGAGGGGGTGACACACCTGATACTTCAAAGATTAACCGTTGTTACAATTCATATGATGTCATAGAACGTTCTACGTGACACATTACCAGATGACTGCAAGCGTGTGTTCTCTTGACAATTTACTAAAATTACGGTCTCCACTGTGACGTTCAATGCTTTTTAAAAAGGGACTGAGAGCATCTAGTTTATTTATTGCTCAATAATATAATTTGTAAAAAATACATCAATATGTTATGTATTATTGTTATTAAATATGTACGTATTAGATTAGCACACTATAAAATAACTTTTCGCATTAATTGAAGAAGTTAAAAGAACAGTTAAATAATATATTTTGTTTACTACCATATTACATAATTTGAGTTTACAAATCTTCTAAAGGTAATTTGAAATACTTAACGGTAATAAGAAAAATAAAACATTTTTATAATACCTTTTTACAAAAGTAAATGTTTATTGTTAAAATATTTTATTGTTATGGATAAAACTGGATAGGTTCTTGCATACACAATAGTTTTATATGCATCAATAGATTTTATATTGTCGGTGACGTGGAATTTATTAGCTCGTATTAGAGCGTTTCCTCTTGAATAGGGTGATCTCACGATCTTTCTTCGTGACGACATTCACTGCAGTTATTACTTCGAGAGAGAATTTACAAAATGAATGGTAGACGACGATTTCTTCGCATTCGAACTTACTCGTTCTCAGTCGAGCTCGAACCTTTGCTGGAAGAACAAGTGCCAAAGGTGCGTAAAGAGAACATGATTAATACGACTCTTAATAGGAAACGAAGTCACGTACTGTGCAGCGATAAGTTTGTTTATTCAATTCTTAATAACTTATTTTTCTTCTTCTTATTTTTAGTTAATGGCAATCTGTGAGTTACATACACCATTGTGCCAGTGTCATGTAAATAGTTAAGATATTCAATGCCTCAACGCAAAACCGTGGCTATCTTGCTAGAATTTCCTCGGAAGCTTTTGTGGCAGGCACCTCTGAAAAAAATTCCGCGTTATTATTTTCAATACACTTGTGCATAATTTTGCAAATTATATCACGCAAATGCCATAAAAATTCATGACATGACAGAGTGAAATTCCGTGCAAACACTCTTTTATAAAGTCAACGGAATTGATTCAGTCTTTTTACAAAGTATATATCTGTTTCACTTTTAACACATAGGAAATTTACTTGTGCATGTATTCATTTTGAGAGCCTTTCTAAAGTTAAACTAGACCTCATACTATTTGTAAGTAGTAATTAAAACAATGTAACTAATTTATATTTAGAGTAATCTTTCGAACGATCTGCCACTTCGATTCAAGCTATGTTGTCGCACTGAATGGAACATCGAAAACTATTACGTCCGACAAAACGTCGAGAACAAAGTGTAGATAACAAGTCTGTCGACCAACTTTCCTTCCGTAGTTTGCTGTCGGTTTTTGTTGGAACAGCCACTTAATATTGTAATTTATAAAGCTTTATCTAAAGCCTGTTACAATTGTATTAACTATTTAAAATGAATAAATTTTAATTGTTGTATTTATCATGCACCTATTTTCGAGTCAGTTAGCAAACACATTCATATTCGGTAAACAAGGTTAAAAAGACTTTCTTCTTATACTGCTCTTTGGTATTTTAACTCATTCTTTTATATATACTTGTTTATACCTTTCGGATACTTAAATGTTTTAAGTATTATTAATCTTTATATTATAATCATTAAGATTATTATTAATCTATTAATATTTAACTAAACAAAATAGGCAAATAAAAATTTCTTGTTTTAAAATTAAATTTTGTGTAGTATTTTATTACTTTATTTATTATTAACTTGTTTATAAATGACTTTAAAAAATGTTCAAATGGTTCGTGTCCTTAAAGTCGTCGAAAGGTACCTTTTGAGAAATGTAAAGAGCTTAAAACTTTTTCATTTTTAAATGCGAGACTAACGACGAGGACCGTAATAAGCAGTCTTTATCCATTGCATGAAAGTAGGTTACAAGCCACTGTAATTTGGAATCTACTCTACCGCTCTTTCCATTCCTGCAAACATTCTGATGATCTATTATGAGCGGGTGTTATCTTTAACTTAATCCGTGCTTAATCAATTTGAGATTTTTTTAAATTTAAAAGACATGCGATTTAGATATTTAATAATTAATTCTTATCGTTCCCTGTATATCACTGTTTTAATAAAATCTTTAATAAAATTAAGATTATGTTTAATACAAATTAGGTTTTAGAAAGTTATAGTACATTATTTTCATATTTATCGCTTTTCTTATTTTTTTTTTTTATTTTATAATAATGTATGATAATTTAATAAAGCGTAATTTTCCAAGAATTTCTCTTACTTCAACGATTTTCTCAAATACTAATAGACAATAGGAAAACAATGGAAAGCTGGCGTAAACGCCAGGTAAGTGCTCAAGTGCTCAAGCTCTGAATTAAAATTACTTTGAACAAGAATTTATACGTATTTAAGTACGATTTTTTTACTTTTTATTAAATTAATTGACTTCTACTTGTAGATTAAGTAAAACAACCTTATTATATAAATTTTATATTACCGTATGCAGGATTTTACGACAATGTTCTTAAAAAATAAACACGTTAGGTATTTAACTAAATTGAGAGAACATTCGAAATAGATCTGTAAACTGTGAATTTTGCACAGTATTCGGGTACCGATCGAGACGAAATTGGCTCCCAACGTCGTTGCCGATATCCGAGAGGATTATATAAGAAAAACACACGGGAAAGGAAATGAGAAAAAAAATATCGAAAGTAAGGCTGTGCAGGTGGCACGACCCGTAAAACGAGCCACTTAAGCGCTTTCGTAGAAAAACTATAGAAAGTATTATAGGAAAACGGAATGTCGTGACCACTTAACAAAGATTTATTGTCTAGTAACTTTTAATACTAGCTATTTCGTAACCGCCGAATACGGCTTTATGTGGTAAAGCCGGGTATATATTAACAAAACTCCTGTGCTTATGTAAATTTGTTTCTATACGAAGTTCATAAAATGATAATACACACTACCCTAAGCCGCTTAAGGTGAATTAAAATCTACTCTCAAAAATGTATATTTGCAAATGTATATAATTTTAGAATGTTCTTTTAAGTATAAAAATACCAACATCGCTTTAAATGTTTCATTATTAATTAATTCAATGCCTTATTTTGGAGAAAATATGTACATTTGGTAATTAATTATATGCTAAAAAACAATTAAACGTATTTTTTTTCATAGCGTGTATTTGTTTACTAAACAGTCTAGTGCAAAACATAACCTATCTCAAAATGTGTTATGTATAAAATTCACAAGAATTTATGAACTTCGAGCAATTAAAATGATAGATAACAAGCTACGGCTGTAATTTGTATGCGAATGTTCTCTTTAGGAAATTAAGATTATTTAGCGATATTATGTTTCGAAATATGATTAACGAACTCGATCAGAATTTTGTGCGACATACTGGTCACGCCCACAGACTATACAGATTGAACGCATTTGTTAGTAAGTTTATTTGCGAAACAGACGTATATAATTGAATCCTATTTTATATCCATTTAATTTACTTCAAATGGAATAAGCGGCTTTATACAAAACTGCAGGAAAAAAATGCAATTATATGCTCCATTGCTTAGGTACTTCAAAATTTTACTACGCACTTATATGTTTAATTAAAAAAAAATTATGATTAAATTAAGAAAAGTTAAAGGCGCAGTTAAATGTTTGAATACTGTACACCAAATAGATTCTGTTGAATATTCGTAATTCTGGTCAGGGATATTTTGTATGCGTAATGCGTTGCGGGTTTTTCAATTTTGACGAACTGGAATATCGCGGGTGAGTTGGTTTAAGTCCCAAACAATTGCGAAAAGGGTAGGAAAGTATTGAGGGATCACTGCGAAATTTATTCACCGAGGAACCTTTTTCAATAAAAGCCCGTAATGGATATACATTTATTGCGAAATAAATTTGGATAGTTATATAATAATGCATTTTTTTTAATTATTCATTTGTCAGTTTGAGGGAAAAATAAAAGGAATATTGAATTTCTTAAATGTTTTAAAATAACTATAATTTACATCTGCATATAAATGGACAATTACAAAACAGTTCAATATATTTCCTCCTTTATTTATCAACCGATTTTCTTTTATTTTATTTAGCAGCTATTAACGAGTTGTGGTTGTATATTATATAGTAATACACAGCTTTATATAGAAATAAATTTTATTTCTATTCTTAATACAGAATTGTAACAGAAGACATATTGTGTCGTATATAAAACAAAAGATAAAAAGGAAAAGGAAACCAGTATTACTAGAGTAAGAAAAATACAATACACTTATTTAGGGCAGTTGCCAAATAAAAAACTAAAAATATATGTTCATGAAATGAACAGTGGTATTATTAATAAAAAAAATTGGTAACAGCTTTTTCTTCAAATTTTCAATAATGATTAGGTTCGAATTTTTATCACCGAACGATGACTAGTTTGTGATACATAATTTATCTCCTGATCTAAATATTTTAAAAACAATAATTAAAGGTAATTCTTTTACAATGATTTACGATAAAAAAGTAAGAGTTTATCAGGTTTATAATTAATTTATAAGTTATTAACCATTATCTCTCGTTTCAAAATTTATATTTGTGTATTTCTTATGCGTATATTGAATTGGAAAAAACATATCTGATAGAAATTAATAAATGAAATAATTGTATTTCTAAGAGTTAATAAGGAAAATTACTCATAGAAGACAGATACAAGAGAATGTAGAAATATTTTAAAATTAATATTTACTTCAATAAATCCTATATAAATTAATAAATAAACTATCCTTATACGTATTTACGTACAGTGCTAAATTAAATAATTTTATGTATGAATATAATTAATATGTCGATTACCCATAAAAATGAGACAATAGGAAGACAATAGAAAAACAATGGTAAAGTGGCGTAAACGCCAGGTTAGTGCTCAAGGGGTTAATATTATGATTGTCTTTGATGACGATTATAGTTATTCATAATAAATAAATTCAGTGATATAGATCTGTTCAACTTTAAATATCATAACAATATTAAATATAAAATCCGTTTCAGAAACCAAATGAAAGCATCTCTAATACAAATCTATACTAATAAATTTGATTTACTTAATAGTATAGATATGAATGTATATGCGATACCTATACCAAAAATACAATTGTTAATTTTTTTATCTATCTGTCTGTTTGTTCCGAATATCCTCAGGAATTGCTGGATTGATTTTGACGGGATTTTTAGTGAGATAGCTGAAGTTACTCCATGTAACTTAGGCTACTTTAATTTTTTTGAAAATAATTAAGGTTCCGCTTAAAAAACTCCTAAAATTGTGAATAAAATCCGATTCATTCCACAGTTTTACTTGTAGGTATTTGAATTTGTAAGAAACATCTCTTATTAATACATGGAAACATAGCCTTTTATTCGTTTTTTAAACAGTAATAATTACTCGTTTTCGCCTCTATAATTCACGTACCGATTTATTTTATAAATATATTACCGAGGAGCGAAAAAAAATGTTTTATTTCTCTTCAGCCTGGTAACTAACAAAAAACGAACAATTGTGATACAAAATAATCAAAGCTAATTTGTAATGAATTAAAAAAAATTGTGACTATTATTGTATTTATAAAAACTGTAAAAAAGTAACATGTTCTTTTTTGATATTGGAGTGGAATTTTAGCTAAAAACGGTCATATATATCAATTATTTCCAAAGATTAAATGGTGACAATAACAATTTTCCTTAAAAAAACATTGTTGATTTATTATTAATTTTCAAAGGCAATAGGCCACTTCAATGTGTTGAATAAAAAAAAAAATTAATGACCCGTGAATTTTTATGTAAATAAATATATCTGACGCAATGACAAATAGTATAGCCTAAAATTTCCTTTATATTTTCTATCCCTAGAGATCGCTTTTTCATGCATTAAAACGTGAACACAATAAAGTAGACACTTTCAGACTAGGGTCAGATACTAAAAGGTCTTTCGTGTGTGGACGAAACGAGACTTATAAACACGACGTGATGGCCGAATTTAGACGTCTTACATATTATTTACTGTCTTACGGATATAAAATAATCCATTATTTTTATACAAAGCATACTTGAGAATTTTTTTATTACAATATGTGTACTGTATCCATCTGTGGTTTCATCTTTAGCCTTATAACATTTATATTTTAATAGAACTTTTTTAATCATTTTTTTTTTCATTTTATGATTACATAATCTTCATACATAGTGATGATTATATGGATACATTTTCAAATGTGCATTACTCAATAACTGTTAAACCAATTTGAATATATTTAATACAGTATAAATACTGTACAGGTATTACCTGCTATGGGAAAATATTAGCTTCATTTTATCACGTCTTTATTATCAACAATAATCTCGATTGTGCAATCAAATATTCAGAAATTTCATCCATATTCATAAATAACAAATAATTTTTTTTTTAAATAAATAAGTTTTTTTTACAAATTCAAACAACAATTGTCCATTTGTACGTTGATATAGATTATGCAATATTTTTTGAAGTAAAACGTCGTCTATAGCGGTAAAACTGTCTCGTATGCTGTGATAGTAAACGGCATGACACTCTCTAAGTCGTCACACCTCTCCTACGCTACCATTCTTGAGTCACTTGTGTGTGCTCGTGCGTGTATACTATACATTTCGTTGCATCTCTATATTAGCTGTGCAATGCGTGCGTCTTTCTATTCGACTGTAGGATACCCACTTGACCTGTTTTCCGCTTTTATGCTCACCATGGAAATTCTTAAATTTATTTTCTTCCAAATTTCTTAATTACTTTTGTTTTACTACTAATTATTATTAATTTTAACATTGTTTTTTTTTTCGGCCGTTCTGTTACGTTTTATATTATTAACTGATTTAGGAGAGTTTATATGGAACTCCACAGAATGGCTGTGTTTGTATCTAAAAAAACAATTTATTCTTAACTATACAGAAACGCAATTACTTAATATAACACATCATTCATAGCCTGCGTTCATAGTTACCATATAATCAAAAAACAAAAAGATAGAGCAGATACATTCAGTACTGATATCGCATTGTAATTTAACAAGATTTTAATCATATTTTCATGTTAATCTGACCCAAAGCTTAAAAACGCTAAATTTTGGAAGAGCTGGAATGGCTCTCAAAAATGGGTAACGCAATACATTTGGAACTTGGTGACTGATATTAAATTTGACGCAGGCATCTAGCCAAACGAGTAGTAGAAAACATTCCACTAAGGTTTCATTTGTTACTATTTCTTCGACAAAAAAAATCAAACTCTGCAATCCTTGCTGAATGGATATCACCTTTGTACATGACTATTCATACAAAATGAATCCATGTTCGACAATCCAACTCATATTTGCAAAATCTGTAAAATCTTTCTTAAACGAACACATATAATACACAAACAACGGAGGGAAAATAATAACATGCCATTAAAACGTATTTTGCGTTACGTGCTCCATCATAATTTACATATTTTGCGGTTCCAATTACTGCCTTACGTTCACTCGTTCGACCCTAAGGTTTTTGGGTTGTTTTTTTTTGAGGGGTTTCTCTCCCTGCTTTGTTTCAATGTGTATTTTGTATTCAATTTGTACGGTTCTGTGTTAGATCGGTGCTCTTGTTACATGCGAGTTTACGTATGTAACTGTTTACATATAACCAGGGGATGGGCAGCAGTATCCTATGTGTACAAAAAAATCTTACTGCGATCGTGAATCAGTATAAATGAATAAAAATTAGCAGTTGTATTTTTATCTTCTATGTGCGTTTCTAAAAAAGTCGTCCAATGAAATTTGAGTCTGAAGTTCTATGTACCTTCGAGAAGGTTCTTAGAAAAAATAGTGGCTTTAAAATAAATGACAGGTATTTTCGGAATAGATTTCGTTTTAAGTGTTTAGTTTACGCGACCGCAGTGTAACTTTTTACTTGAGTACCTAACAATTTTTCTTTAGCTAACAACGAATATAATTTTATTTAATGTAGACTTAAAATGCTAACAGCCGACAATATAATAAACTTTGTAATTTATCGGGCACGGTATTTTTTTGTTAACAATTCGTTTTAAACACTTGTATAATTTTTACTAGCTTTATCTCGAACTTTTCTAGTTTTTTACTTTTTCATTTCTTAACAATTATTCTTAGATAGTTTCGTAAAAGTTGGAATACTTTTAGAAATAGCTGACGCTTTATACTAACTGTCAGCCTAATTCATTATTATCATCAAATTTTTCTATCTATAAACAAAATATATAATAAAATCTACGATTTAAGTTGGTATGTTTGTTTAGTGTTTCTTGAGTTATTTACTAAATGATAGAAAATCACTTTATCTTTAAAAAAATAAATAAGTAGATAAATAAGTAAATACTATTTTTTATACGTAACCCTTATTTTCCTAATTTTTTTTTAGTGATAAGATAAAGTAAAATATTTCTCATAGAGTCAAACAGTTGCCCATAAAACCGTGCATTGAATCGGATTTCATTCAATTTTTTTTAGTTTTTTTTTACGCGGAACCCTAATTATTTTCGAAAAACAAGAGTACGTGGAGTAACTTCAGCTATCTACCAAAAAAGTTCCGTCAAAATCCGTAAAAATGTCCCAGTTTATCCGGAATAAACATACAGACATTTCAATTTTATTTATTAGGATAGATAATATTTTGGCAATGTTATTGTAACGGTACAATGTGCTGTCAAAATTAGACTTCCAATGACATTTTTTGTTAAAGGGATGTGAAAAGCTAAAAGTTAAGCCAAATTTGGTTGATGTTTTGTGCGATTTATCAAACAATATACGATTTAAATGTAAGCTGCCTTTTGTTTTCATCCGGGAGAAATTCTCAGGCTACGGACCATTAAAAACTTGCTAGAGTATAAAGTATAAATCAAAGGAATAAAATAATTTCCCTTAATTTTTAGTGTTTTAAATTTAGAAATTTACTTTACAAAGTAGAAGCTTCCGTTATCATAATGGGTGAGATAGACATGTAAACTAAGTAACTATGTAACGTAGCGAACTTAAAAATTTATGGCTTAAATTGCCTGTCCATCAAATTGGGGCGCCGACCTACTACTGTGGTTGCGCGCATATACATTAATATGAAAATAAGCTTCTGCGATGGCAGAGAGATCCAAGCGTATGTAATACATGTGTTATATTTTTGCAGATTATAAATTACTTAAACTCGAACATATATCAAACATAAATAATATATTGTTAAATTTAAGAATAATATTTTAAACATTCGTGCTCAAATAGTCTGACGGTTTTCTGCATTTCCACTATATTTTAGATAAAAAAAAATTTTTTTTTTTTTAATTTACCCGAAAGAGTTCGAGTATTATAAAGAGATATAAAAGACATTAGAAAAGAGAAAATAAATCTAGGTTTAAGTGTACCCGTTTTTTATGCGGCATTTAGGCATGTCTCCTGCCATCGCTAATCCGGGAGTTATGCCGATCGTATTAAAGATGCAAGGGGGTATCTAGGATTCGCTCGTCGTGAAGCACTAAGAATACTCACTAAAACTTTCGTATCATCCGCCGCTTGGGAGGGGCGACACGGGATTGACCAAACATGCTCTGCGTCGCCCCAGCGGCAAGCCCGATCAAAAGGCATGACAAGCATAACCTGCCATGCCGGTTCGGGCCTCGGTTTAATAATGCACCCTAATGTTTACTTTTCATTTTAAATGTCTGAATTATTAAAAAGGTAAGAAAACATAAAATTGAATTTATTATAAATGTTGTTAAAGAACTGTATTAATTAAAAACAAAACCGACTTCAAAAACAATAAACTATAAACATGCAGTAAAAAGTCAATAAATAATTACTTTATTAAATCTGGTTCATTAATTTTGAAATCGGTGCCAGCTTACGGATAACAAAGTGGTGTAAATGTACGTCGCTAATTATATTCATTTTTATTAATTGTTCTTTAATAAAATCACCCAAGTCCTTTATTTAGCTTATGTGTATATGTGATAAAGTGTAGACAGTTATTACCATTTGTAAATGAGTACATTGGTTAAGTCCAGCTGGCACCGATTTCAAACTCAACGAACCAGATTGATTATATACTAACCAGATGATCGTTTAGTATATTTTAAAATAAATTAAGATATTGTAAAGTGTGATATACATAAAAATGTCAAAATGAAGAATCGTAACCCATTGTTATGCTAATAATTATTTATTTTTAGTGCATTTTTATAGTTTATTCTTTTGAAGTCGGTTTTGTTTATAATTAAAAAAGTTTTTTTTTCTACTTTTTAGTTTAAGTATGTAATTTCAGGTATAGCTGTGAAGCCTACTTCAAGCTTTGGAAACAAATATTTGAAACACGTGTAAGTGTTTATAGTAATCGAGGGTTTTTCTTGATTTTCCTGAGTTTCACTGATCAGATCCTGATTTGGTGGAATGGGACCACCTCGGGAGCGTACTGCTTCGATTAAAAAAAAAAAAAAAAATCGGTCCACAAATGACGGAGAAATCGCGTAACAAAAAAAAAAATTATACAGACGAATTGATAACCTCCTCCTTTTTGAAGTCGGTTAATAACAGAACGATAAATAAAAATAACTTTTCATTATATGTATTTATTAGTTGAGCCATGTAGCAAATGTAATTTAAATTATAAATTAACGGTACATAAAAAGGTTTGAAAAATGAATTTCCTCTGCTACACTACTCGCTATGTGTTGAAAATAGAAGATTGCGTGACCGAATTCCGCCATGTTAGCTAATTAACAGTGGGTAATTACTCTCTGTAAATGGTAAAACAACACGCGGAAAGCGCTTTTTGTTACTGATTAACGAAAGTAGTGTGAGATTTTATGAAAATATACGTGTTCTAAGGATCGTTCAAGTTACGTAAGTAATTGCGTAGGTAAGCAAAATTTTAAAACTTCCCTTTTCGGTATAGTAAACAAACAATTTAAAGTAATTAAGAAAACACTGCATACGTATTCACAGTTACTTAAAACGTTTTTTTTAATCTGACTATCGCTGTTGACCGGAGGTTTGAGGTCAGTGCTTAAAGCGCTCAGCCTAGGAATACTTACAATTAATCACAGGTTATCTTTCCGTGGGTGTCGTAAAAGTCGGCTAAGGGATAAACCAGGGGATGGGCAGCAGCATCCTCTGAGTACCACAAACACCTACTGCGATCCCGAACCCCTTGCCAATCGTGGCGGTTTTGGCAATCCCCCCTTATAGGAGACCTATGTCCAACAGTGGACGTCTATCAGTTGGCTTGTGATGATGAATTACTGGTTTCCTTTGCACTGTTCTTGTATTAGGCTTTTATTAGCGAGGGAAGTTGTCATAACAACATTGACTCGGCCCTGTGAGTTGCGTTTGCAAAATAGCCAACGTATTTACTTAACATATGCAACGATATTTGCAGTCTCATATCGCGTGTTTCTCACAGTAAAATTTTTAAATAAATAAATTACATATTCATTTCGCCATGAGCTATTTTATTAAGCCAATATTTATAAAAGATCTAGAAGGCTAAAATCAAGTAGTAGTATTCTTACTGTAAATACGTAGTTATTGTAATTGTAATTAAAAAAAAACAAGTTATTAATTTAATCCTAACTTTTAATAGTTTCTGCGAGATTTCGGATAGAGTTGAATTAGAAGTCTGCTACTGTTTACCTACTTACCCAAAGACACGTGTAACTAGGGTAATGGATACTGAGGAAACTTATTAAGGATATCATTTATTTAATGTTAACGAATTTTGTATTAAAAGCAGGCATTATTTTTATATCTGTATTATGAGTTGCTTTGATACAGTCCTGGTAAGACATGACATTTAAAACCAATGAGCATCTAGTATATTTTAAAATAAATTAAGAAATTATAAAGTGAAGAATTGTAACGAATTGATTTATGATAATAATTATTGCCCACTCGAATAAAAGGTAATGTTTTTAAGTAATGGAATATTGCTAGATATACATATTTACTGAAGTCACACGAATGAAGAAAAATGATTCCATATTGTGTCTTGTGTTTGAAATTAATTATAAGTTAATATAATGTTTTAAGAACATCAAACGAGGAAAAGGCCTTTAATACCTTTAATGTTTAGTAAAATTTTACCTTCTTTACAGATCTTGAACAAAAGATTGAATCGAAGCGGAAAGTATAAAATTAAAGGTAAGTCAATTAAAGAACTTGTTTTTTTTCCTCTGTAAACTCGTCAGTAGAAAAGTTCGAAAAATGCTGAATAAATTATTGTCAAGAAATAATATCGAATATTAATACCGTGCAAAATTAATAAAAATAATTAAACTATATTATACTAGCCATAAACCTGTGCAAAATATATTACTATCATATACGCCTAAGAAAAGGTCTATCTGCTCGAGATAAACATATATGTATTAGTTTATTAGGGACAATGTTTTGCGGAGGCGAAATGTTAATTTAATAGAAATACATAGTATCACGCCTGTCTCCCGTGGCAGGCAAAGATTACGTCCTTCCACTTGGTACGATCTTGACAGACCTCTTTAGCTTTTTCTACTTTCGAGAGCCATTTCATATATGCTCGACGGTTATGGGTACTTTTCACCTGGCCTTTATTTAAGACGTGCTTGTTCAAAATATGTTCGCCTAGATCGACCCTTACAGACGTGCCCAGTCAGCTTCGTCTTATTCGTTTCGTCAATCTTCTGTCATCCATCCTCTCCACATGCCCGAACCGGCTTAGCATACCTTTCTCTATCTTGGTCCCTAAATTCTGTATACCACACCACAGCATTTAATATCCATGACATATTAAAAGTCATGATACGAACAAAATTCCTGATAAAATAACAACGTGAAATATTTATCTAATTTTATATGAGACCCGGATAATTCTGTACGGTAATGTTCGACAATGCACATAATCAACGTTGTAATATAATAATGAAGAGTAATTTACAATTCATTAAAATAACAAACTACTCGAAATGAAACAGTTACAATGTTGGTATTAACAATCAGAATTTAGGAAGGCATAATTACTTATGACAGCTCTATTCTTAACCCGTTAGCTTCCTTATCTCAATTTTGACACAAATTATAATTAGATTTAAAATAATAAAGTAAAGGGGTTAAAGTATCGTATAGTTAACGTCTCCGTTATCCGTTTAATATTATTTCCGATAAATAAAATACCTGTGGGAATTTAAAATGCGATAGAAAATGGTTCCATTTTCAACACCATAAAAGTTTAATGAATTAGGTTATCGTTTTATCATCTATATTACTTAGGACTTTAACTGTTACTCACGGTAGCAATATAGATATGTTAGTCTACATTACATAAAGACTCACCTCGGTCACTCAGTGAAGTGTGACTATTGTCATATTATTATTAACGAAGGCCCCACGATGTTCCCTTATATGTCAGGAAACAGGAACTTCTTTCGCATTACCTTTACCCGGTAGGTGCGATATTTCCTTATTGTGGGCCTGCTTTTACAGTATCAGAGTAAGAGTGTTAACTGATAAGAGACCCTCTAACGAACCAATGGGAAAGCGCATTGAAGACTAATACACCTCAACCCTCTTGTACACTGATTGCATGGGCGGTGAACGTGCTTGTTTGACTTTAAAAGCCGATCGCATAGAACTTACCCAAAAGAGTCTAAATGAAGAAAAATTTATGTCGAGATATTCAGAGCTTGCATTTAGCTTCAAGATCTGTAATGGGTTCGTTACACAGCGGACGTTCAGCGTGGTTTTACTATAGAAAAGGTCACGCACGACTCGCGCTCGACTCGCGTCTTCTATACAAACATCGCGCTGGCATCCAAACCCATTTCAGGATCCACATTGATGCTCCTCCCACGTACCATTGGGAAAACCGACTAAAAATAAACAGTGGTTCAGAACATTTCTGTAGCATAGATATTATTACCAGAGCTGAGCTCAGAATAGAAAACGGACTCCGGCAATCTGTAGGACGTACGATGCAACTACACCGACATATTTGAACGTGAAATTTAAAAGGATTGCGAAACTAACATAGGCAAGTCAAGAATAGATAGCTACTTCCGAGTTGATACGTCTCATATATCACAATGTCTGTTGTTAACTATCCTTTCGTTAGGCTATTGCCGCCTTATGGCATAAGTAAATTAGTCGGTTTATTTTCTGGAAAATTTGTTGTTTTTTTTTGTACCATATTATAATCATCAATATAAAATCTGTGAAACGCTAAACTACTTCAACGAGTACCGGACCGAAAATAAACATACAATTCAAATCAATATATTTCTTCACAACTGTTTGGTCCTATAGCGGTCCAGTGTGGTTGATGTTTTATAATTATTCATTTAATTGAAAGAACAAATAACAGGATTTCGTGTCAAGTGGCAGGCACTCTAGAATACGGGCTTTTTCAGTTTTTTCCAGTTCCTCGTTAACTCGCATACTAAAGAGGTTCTTTTTGTCGTCCACTCTACTGTGTTTAATTGTCATAAAAAGCTGAACAATAGTACTATGCCCTTTGATTATATCATATGAATTTAGCGTATAAAGAGTTTTATCTATTTGAGATTTTATAATGGTGTTAAGAATATTCTTTGTGTTTTTTAAATTATCCCTGAAGTGGATTATTTGATTATGTTTTTTTTACTCGAGAATTTAGTATTTCAGTAACAATTTTAAAAGTTTTTGTTTAAAAAAATGCGGTGAGATGATTTAAGAAGAAAAGTAAATTTTTAACAATAAATGAGTTGCTAAAATAAAATTATGTTTTCTTTGCATTATAATAACGCACAGACAGACAGATGATAGACTTTGAATTTTATATAATGTAAGGACTTATGTACTAAAGAACACAGTAATGGTAATTTTTGTGTAGTATTTTTATTATGATTAATTTTCCTATGTTCTAAAATCTCACAAGATAATATATATATATGATATAAATAAATCATGAAAATCGACTCTGTGGTTCTCGAGTTATTATAAGCCAACTAACAGACAGACTGAAAGATTGTTATTGCCTTTTATATCATATGTAAGTTCGAAAAACTTTAATTTTAAACAGATGTCGGATTGTTTGAACTTTACTTTTTACGAAGACTCTGTTATAAATTAAATGTATATAATATATATTTCATGACGTGATGCGGCTCGTGGAGACATGCGGACAATAAAAAGTTAACCCCTCGATTTCACATATTTTAGATTCATCGGTTAAATGGCAAGCTAGACAGATGCAATTAAATGTTTGAGTGCTTAATATTGTTTATGAGAAAATATAACGTTACCAACTAGATATAATAGTTTTCTATTATACAAATGAAATGTCAGGGTAAAAAGAAAAATAACATCGATGATATTATAACTCAGTTTACGTTAATGAATAAGTACTTTTTTATCTCTACTTTTGACATTGTCATAATATAATTACTGTGTGAAAAGGACTTTTTGAGGTTTAGACATTATCTGTCACTAGCGCATTTAAAGAAAAGTTCGATGCTTGCCCAACTGGAACTTTTTTCCAGGTCGTTGACTCATATTCCAATTATCCGGGTATAATTGCTTTAATATTTCTAGCCGTCATTTGGATTTAATTAATGTTTCAAAAAATGTATGCAATGTAGATTATTATTAACATGGTTAATTACTACTGCTTCATGTACCAATTTGTACAGGTTCATATGCATATTTTAATAGTGGATAGATGTTTTTTTAGAATAATTACAGGAGCGCATAGTATAATATATATATATATATATATATATATATATATATATATATATATATATATATATATATATATATATATATATATATATATATATATATATATATATATATATATATATATATATATATATTTTGTTAATCTCTATGAAAAGATCGCTGGTTCTGTAAAAAATCTCAATTCGAAAGAGTACTCTATTATGTAAGCTTCCGACTGAAGGTATTGGACAGAGAGAGAGCTCTCAGAGTTCTGAAGATTGAAAAATGAAGAGCTGTCACCTGTTGCTCTTATGTCACAGCTAAGAAGTGATGTCTTATCCGATCGTGAAACGGTATATTAGCGTTTTACGGAAACCGATGAATAAGCACGACTCGAAAATACATAAAGAAGACAGAGGTCACTTATATATGCATATATATAGGCTTACTATTCTTCTTTTTTTTAGACGCCTTTGTAAGACTATGTTTGTAGTCATGTTTTGTTAAAATATCAAGAGTTGGAATTCTCTCAGGACGGAATTTATACTACGTTACTCCGGGTAACTTAGGGTACTTTTAATTTTCTAAAATAATTAGAGATCCACTTAAAAAAAATAAAACTCTTAAAAAATTTAATGAAATGGTATTCAATGCACAGTTTTACGGGCAAGTGCTTGAATTTATGAGAAGTATGTAGGTATACATAGAGTATGTTACTTGGATTAAACTTTAGCTATCTACCAAATAAAGCGTTAAAATCCATTCCGGAGATTATCCGGAACAGACAGACAGACAGACAGATAAAAAAATTAAATTTGTTTTTTAGGTGTAGGTATCGTAATTTTGACATTACAAAAATACGCTTCAATTTTATTTATTAGTATGGATATGATACGAATTTCCCTAATAATCAACAAGACGGTACTATTGACGAATTATTTGTGATCAATGGTTAATATTTATTTAAAAAGAGCATACGAGTTTTAATGAAGCTAACACTTGCAATTAGAGTTACTACTTTACGCCCGGGTGTTGTAAGCCTAGTGAAACTGTAAAGTCCCTTTCGGTAAACAGCGTTAGTTCAAAAATGTTTCATAGATATACTTTCTAGTCTGATTTTGTAAATAGCTTTTTATATAGTAATTAAAACATGAAAAAGATGTGAAGACGATCTTGCTATACTTTGTCTAAATATTTGAATATTACGAAGCATTGTGTGAATATTCAAAAATACTAGCAAAGGTATGTATAAAAACACAGTCGTGTATGTATAAATGGAAATAAATATTGTTATGTAAAGTGTTTTAATATCCCCTAATACTTCTCGAACTTAATCCCGGATCTTGATCTTCCCATTCTTTATTTCCTTCTTTTTTTGAAAATTTATTTCTGGTCGCGGCTTTTTTCGCCGATTTTCCCTAATAAGTCGGAGATCCTTGTTTTTTGTAGAGTTTTACATTCGCTTCTATGGAATTGATAAGAAACACTAATATTTTTAACAGACTTAAAAAAGGCGGAGGTTATCAATTCGTCTGGTTTTTTTGTATGTTTGTTACTCGATGTCTCTGTCAAGTGTAAGTCGATTTGCATTTTTTTTTATTACATCGGAAGAGTACACTCCCGATGTGGTCCGAATTCTACCAAATCAGGATCTGATCAGTGAATCTGAGGAAAATCAAGATAAATGCTCGAATTCTATAGAATATTTGTAACATTGTATATATGTATATTTACTACCACAGCTTTTCAAGTGTATGTATATTGTAGTCACCGTTTTATTTTGCTGATCTGATGATGGTTGGTGCAGCATTTTAACAAGTAGGAGTAGAATATTTTTTGTTGTTATGCGTAAATAGATAAAATCGATACGAAATATTCTCCATAACGTTTATTTTCTTAATAACTTTTAATGTATTTTATGTTAGTTATGTACCTAAAATCAAGATTGAAATATCAGCCACGGGAATTATTTAAGTAGTGATATGAGATCCCGTGGTACATATACGAGTGTAGAAGTTCGAACGACAAAGCACCGTGTTTCAATTCTGTTAACTAACGTCAACGGCGTTAACTGGGTAAATGGTTTTGTTTGCATAAATGTTGTATGCAGTCAGTCGGCGTTTGTTTTGTGACATCGTCTGGATAAATTAGTTGTTCGTTTTTATTTTATCAATCGAGGCTTATTTGTGTACATCTATACGAGTAAATAAAATAGAAGTGTCTGTTTGTAATGCCAAAATATACATTTTTTACTAATTATATATGAATGTATATACGAAACCTATACCAAAAATACAATTTTTTAAATTGTTGTCTGTTTGACAGACAGATAAAACTTTTAAAAATTGCATTTTTTGTATAGGTATCGTGTATACATTCATATCTATTTAATAATGAAAATTAACGTTGACATTACAAACAGACACTGCAGTTTTATTTATTAGTATAGTTAATGTGATTGAATATATATTTTTGTTTATATATGGTTCACACAGTCGGCCTGGACTTAAATTACATTACCTAATCAATCTTTCGAGTGACTTGTACTGAACATTTATATTATGTTATTAAATCATTTCAATGAATATTTTGGATTATAGGTAGTAGAATTATTCGTATATCTGTTTTTAAATGTTGCCATGTAAATTTAACAATATTCTGTATTTATCAGGAATTTATACGAATAAATAAAATTGAAGTTTCTGTTTGTAATGTCTAAATAGATATGAATTTATATACGGTATCTATACTAAAAATACAATTTTTATCTGTCTGTAGCCTACTTTTGTTTTTCGAAAACAATTAGGATTCCGCGTTAAAAAAATTAAAACTCATGAAACTGTGAATAAAATCCAATTCAATGCACAGTTTTACTGATAGCTATTTGAATTTGTGAGAAATACATTTGACTAATGTTAGTAGCAAAAATAAACCAGGAAAATAATTAGGGTTCCGAATAAAAAATCTAGTGAAGAACATTTAAAACGCGAATGCAGCAGCCGCGGGCACACAGTTAAGTATATAATATGTCAAGTGATTTTAAGAAGGATGTTAGACTCGCTGATGGATGGAAATACCATAATCACCGAGGTCGGAAAAAATAAAGACATGTTATTGACATCGAATGTTATTCAATTCTATAATGTTACTAGCGGACGGCTACGACTTCGCCTATGTGCTATATTCTGATTACATAGTGGATATCTTGATTGTTTACAGACTTTAAAAAGGAGGAGGTTCTCAATTGGATTGTTTTTTTTAAATGTATGTACACAAATTACGCTGAGATTTATGATCCGATTAACGTGATTCTTTTTTGGTTTGATACGAAATAGTTGCCATTTGGTCCCATGAAAAATGTAACATAGTTTGGAACAGTAGTTTTCATTTTATGAACATTTTTGTTTACTTGGATTAGGTAATTTTAGTTTGTGTACTGCTATTTTTAGGAGTTACTTGGGATCTATATTGTTTAAGGGGCGCGGCACCCTTCATAGGCATACCCATAGCTACTTAAAAAAATACATCCATCCATCCATCCATTCAACCAGAAGACGTTCACTGCTGGACATAGGTCTCCCTCAAAAAATCTCCACGACGACCGGTCTTGCGCACGCATCCAGCGGACTCCCGCGACCTTCACCAGGTCGTCGGTCCACAGAATTCAAATCTATCAATAGGTACCAAATACAAATAATATTTGTAATAAAAGTATTTTATTAGTAGTATTGTGTCGAGTACCCATAAAATTAAAACAATAGGAAAACAAAGCAAAGCTGGCGTAATAATAAAATAGTCATAAGAGGTATATTAAATAAAATCTTTATGAAGTTATTTTATATTTGTTAGTTTTTGAAGTCAGTTTTTTTAAACGTAGATTTTCTGTCTGAAGATTACAACGATCATCGAGCGACACACGCTTTCTCGTACACCAAATTTCATTCAAAAAGCAACATATTAATATTTTTAATAAGAAAAAGATTTTATCAAAATCGGGTCTGATCGTTTATGAGTTATTTTTTTTTTTCTTAGTTATGTTTTTTTTTACAAATTCTAAAAATATTTAAAAAAATCTTTATAGTGTATCGTTCAATTTCCGTGTAAAAAGTTTCATTAAAATCAATCTAGCCGTTTTTGAGTTACACACAGACGGACAGAGAATTAAAAAAAATCAATTTTGAGATTAGTAACGGCTAACATAGATATTGTTAAAAATAAAAAATAAATATTAAGGACAAAACTTCAGCTTTATTGTTAGTACTAGCTGTGTGCCCGCGGCTACGCCCGCGTTTCATATATTTTTCTCTGTGTAATATAGTTGTTTTTTTAATAACGAACCCCAATTGTTTTCCAAATATATTTTTTGCTACAAACATGAATCAATCATATTTCTCATAATATCAAATACCAGCTTCCCATCGATTTTTTTTCACAATTTCATGAGTTTTAAATTTTTTTTTTCTAATTATTTTCGGAAAAAAATACTCTAAGTTACGCAGTAACGTTAGCTATCTCCCAAAAAAAGTCCTGTCCAAACCGGTCCAGCCGTTCTAAAGAATACCCGGAACAAACAGACAGACAGACAAAAGTTTTAAAAGTTGTATTTTCGTATTTTGTATTTATAAAAAAAATGGTGTATACATTTATATTTATTTAGTAAAAAAATATTTTGATATCACAAACAGCCACTCCAATTTTATTTATTAGCGTATATAAAGATTAATCTTTTTTATAGAGAATCTATTCTTATGACAGTATCTCGCTGAGATAAATCTTACCATTGTCAGATTCAGAGCGTTTACAGATCTGATCCAGAGCGGTACCTGTTGCGCTTCGCTTCTCGACAATGGATAGTGACGTAGCTTAACAAAAGATGTCGCAGACTTTGTTGCGTTAACTTTTCTCGTTGCAATTTGTTTGCTGTTTGAGAGTTTTTACCACGGTTTACTTACGGTATTATTTTTTTCTCTCAACCATTTGCATAGAATTATGCAAACTAAAACCATCCTGAAATTCAAAAGAAAAGAATTGACATTTCAATCGTGTTTTTTGTTATCAAGCCAGTTGGCAGTTAACACACCAGTAGGTAAGGTCGTCAGTTTAAAATAAGTAATGCGTTTTACACTCGTCTTTATATTGTTAGGAGACAACTACCCTCCTAACAAAGTTAAACACGCACTAACGCAATCCCTATACAAGCGGACTGCGACGAGCATCGAGTAGGAGTGTAGTTTCGGCCGGAGAAGCAGTGTTTTATCGACCATCTTCGCATAAGGGCTTGGGTTCTCAAGTCGCTCATGCTGAGCACCTAGCATCCAAGGCCAAGGACCGAGGGGCAACCATCGCGGCATGTGGCATGTGCGGCGTGCCCTGTGCTGCTTGCGCTAAGCGATGTGCGCTCGTGCCTGGAGCGGCCTGGTGGGGCACCACGGCAAAGCTTCAGACAGCCTACGGGTGTGAGATACTCCGTATGGTTAATCCACTTTATTTAAACTTCGTATCTAAGGTTAGAAGTGACATTTATATTTTGTTAATTAAAACTTCTCTACGTATCTAAAAATATATATAAAACTTCTGTGCGTGTTTAGTGTAACTAAACCGATTTTAATGAAATTTTTTTGTGTCTTTTCCATAGGATTCTAGAATGGTTTTTAAATGGAAAAGTGGTAAAAAACAATAATATTGATCAAAACAGAATAGTACATTATGATTTTATAACAATATTATTTATTTATATTTATTTTGTATTTTGACATAAAAGAAAAGCGACTTTCAAGTATAATTTTATTTAAAGATCAGAGAAAAAAAAGTCGGTTTTATGCTCTTTCTAAAGATATCTCAACGCCAGTCAGTATTTTTAAAATATAATTAAAACTTACTTAAACACGAAAAAGCTTTCACTAAGTAACTGTCGTAAATTGTTTTTAAAATACGTTTTTAATTTATTCATTTTGAAATGAATTGCTTTGTTTGAGGAGGTTCTTTGTACGCCGTAGCATTTATATGTATATAGTTGGAATAAAGGGGGAAAAAATAACCTGATTTTTTAAAATATTATAATAAAAGTTTCAAACTTGGCCAGTTACGGAACATTATATGAATAAGCTTCTTACAAGATAAATTTAAAAACTTGGAAACAATAGAAACTTCAAATTTGGAATGAATAATAACTTGAAATTTAATAGTTACATTCTCGACAAGATGTAGAAAGAAATATTATTGATGGGATATCACGTTGATCGGCTTAGATTCCGGCCCCTAACTTTTGATAGTTATAATGTTATAAAAATATTTACGATATATGGAGCACTAATTTATAACAGCTTTTGTTAAGCTGCTACAAATTTCAGCTATGTTACAAAAAAAAAAATGTTTGTTCACAAATATCCCAAGTATATGATGTACTAGCTGTGTGTTCGCGGCTGCGTACGCGTATAATTTTTTTTAGTACTAAGATACAATAAATATAATTCTCATAAATTCAAACAATTTTAATAACTTAGAAAAAAAAACTTGTAAAAAACCAGATCGATTTTCTTGCCGGCTCTTCTCCTTTGGGTTGTTTTCCGAACCGGTGATAATTTTTTGACGCTCATAAGCACCTTTTTAGGGTCCAATTTGAATAAAGAATATTTTGGTTTGACACTTGCCCGTAAAACTGCGACATTGAATTGTAGTTTATTCAATATTTTATGAGTTTTTACGCAGAACCCTAATTATTTTCGACAATCAAAGGTACCCTAAGTTACGTTAAGTAACTAACTACAGCTAAAAAAGTCTCGCCAGAATTGGTCCAACCGTTCCGTAGAATACCCGGAATAAACAGACAGGCAAAAAAATTTAAACTTGTATTTTTCATATAGGTTCCGTACATACATACATTCATGTATTTAGTAAAGAAATTGTTATTATAACATTACAAACAGACACATCATTTTTTTTTCTTTAATGAGTACAAGCAGAATTTGTTTCTTGAGTTTCCCCAGTTTATTAAAGTTGTTATATGCATACATAGAATCGCGAAAGTTTAATAGAAAAAGTAATTATGAAACTGCGTTAATAGTTAGTCGGCAGAGGTACGGCGTGAGTTCTATTCGAGGTAACGTCGAGTTATGAAATTACCTTGTCGAGAAATGTGTTGGTGATGTATGAACTCATGGATTTATCCATTTATTTTGTTAATTATTATTATTAATATTTAATAATGTATATGTTTTGTAAGTGTTTGAGAGAAATCGTTTACACATAAGCGAAACAGGATTTACCTTTTTTGTATCTCATTAAAATGAAGTAAAACGATTTTGTTTTAATATAATATCAGTTCTCGTAAATCGAATTTCATACAAATCGATGGAGCCCATTTCACTTTTTAATATATATATTTATCTTTCTAAAACTGAGATTGATAATTTTTATAGTGTTTTATCTGTGTACCCGAGGCTGTGCCCGCGTTTCATATATTCTTCACTGTATTCACTTCTCAAACTATATTACTATATAGTTTTTTTAAAAATAATTGGGAAATAATCTTTTGATGGTGCTGTCCATTTAACCGTTTTTGTTCAAAATTTTACGGATCTTTAATTATTTTCCTTATATTCTTTGTACTAAAAGAAAGCAAAGATGTTTCTCACAAATTCAAGCACTTGTCGGTAAAACTGAGCATGGACCATTTATTTACAATTTCTTGTAATTTTTTTTTATAAGGAACCCTAAAAATTTCCTGAAATTATTTTTGATACTAACAGAAATCAAAGATGCTTCTCACAAATTCAAACTTCCATTAAAACTATTTCTATTCAAGAATAGGATTTTATTCAAATTTTCATGAGTTTTTTTTTATGCGGAACCCTAATTTTTTTCGAATATCAAAAGGATCCTAAACATTTTGGATAAAATTTCCATAAAATCCGTTTTGTATCAAGTATGTACATGACAAAAGTATGTCAATCGGGTATATAGCTTATATGGTGATGAGTGATTGAAAGTGTCCTATACATAGAAATAACATGAAATCCATTTTAACTCTGATAAATTATGTATACTTAGCTTAAATACAGTGAATTTCTAATTCCGTTGTAGACGAGAACCTTGAAACAACAAATTGTAATTAAATGTTTTATTAAAGAGAAATTATAATGTTTCATAATTACCCTTAAACGTAAATGTCAAACGATCGTCAAATAATATGACAATTTGTAATTATTGTAATTTTCTGTTTTAGGTACATAATTTATTTATTCTATGGTAAAATGTTACAAAATAAATAGCTGTATTATATAAATCAGATCTTATTTCCTCGTATTTTGATGTAATTCAGTAAAGTTATTTAGAGTTATAAAATATGTCCTCTGCTCATTTCTTTTGCAAAATATATCTCTACGCTAAATATCATTTTAATTGTTAAATATTCATTTGAGCATAACATTTTCATTACTTAGTTGTACAATATTTTATAGATACATACAATTAAATTATTCAATTTAATTTAATAACTGGACGCTTAAGAATTTTGGTGTCAAATGCAAGACAAAACAATAATGTGTTGTTTTTTAAGGCAACATTTTTTTAAACAAAATCACTTTCCGCTCCAAGACATTTCGTACTAGGATGATAGTTATATACCTTAACATTTTTATTCCATTTTATTTATGAATGTATTAAATAATATGAGACGTCAAACACTGTTATAAAAAAATCTAAACCAATTAAATGTCTATAGTATATGTCTATAGTAACTATAAATAAAGTAGGTAGTAAATGTTCTAAATGTTTTGCTGTTACTTTTACAAAATGACTTACTTTATCTACTTTATTTACTTATACTTTTTCGTGTAAGTTGACACTAATATTGCTTATCAGTGTCCCACTATGAGAACGAATGGCTTTTTTTCTAATGTATTAAGCGAATTGTCTCGTATAGGACGTAAGTATTGACGAATTCGTAAGTGTTGACTTACATTATCTTAAAAAAGTTGACAGTCACGGGACTCGTGGCAGATATGAAACATCCAAGCCGTAGGTAGAATTTGTAATTAATGACAATCCATAAAGAGATATGGAGTGAAATAATATAATATTAAAAAGAAAATAATTATAAAAGTAGATAGAAAGAGAGCAGATACAAATAGAAAGATCACAATTAACAGAAGTTAAATACTAGACTTCTCGCTCTGATGATGTCATAGTGAAGTACTAAATACATATAAAGTAGTGTCCTATCCGACGTTGCCTAGATTACTTTTACGTAAAAAATAAATTGAAAAAATGTATTAAATAGTCATTGGAAAACATATTATTATTTTTTATGACATACCTAGTTACGAACAGCAAGTAGCTAAATGAGTTTGTTTTAAGAGCTTTATCGACAGGAATAAAGTTTTTTTTTTTAATTGAATAGAAAAAAAAAACTGCATCCATTTTAAAATAATGATTCATTCTCTACCTGAATTGTTTTAACCATATTTACGTAAAAACAGTACTAAATAAAAACGAATAAATAAAACATAAAGATCGTACGTGTAACTGTAATTATTATGTTACTATCCGTACTGGAGTATCAACGGCGAGAGTGGTAAGCGGAATGAGTGAAGGGAGGGGACACACATTCCTCGCAGGCGCCAAGTTGATTTCTGGGAGTTATGCACGCAGTACAACATTCACACAAAGAAGTAACGAAGCGTATAATATATGAGCGCGTAGACGCAAGGCAGTCGATGCGCCTCATTGATGCCGTTTGACATCAGGGCGTGCGAGTCGGTTTTATTGCCAAGACGCGCCAATAGTTGTTGAAAAATCTCTCCGTTATCTGATACACAAATAAGAGAAGAATTGGAATATTACGTGCTACATAAAATTAACTAAGCGTACACACACACACGCAACGATGGCATTCAGAACCGGTTTTACATATAGTGCAACGCACGCCGGCGCAGGGTTTTAGGGGGTGTTGAGAGACGCTCGCGACACCTGCAAACCGCGACACCTCAGGGGGTCAACGGTCTCAAAGACTGCGCCCGTGTTATGCCTGACACCGAGATGGTAATGGTTAAAATTGCTTCCCGACATCATAAATTGCATCCGATTTGTAGTTTGAATATATAGCTTTGTTTGACCGCTGGCCTACTAAAGAGCGCCAGGATATTGGTTGCAAACGGGCATTACAAGGGCTAGAGCCGCCGCTGGTCGCATTAGGATTATAAAACAAGTTTACATTAGAAACCGTTTTCGTTCTTATAAATCAATTAGCTAACAATTTGCTTAGAAAAAAATATACACATATCGACATTGAAAAACAATGTTATATTCTTTGTTAGAAATACTCTTATTACTTGGATTAAATGATGCCCTAAGAGAGCATCATGTCATACTGTCACGGTATACTAGTCGGTTCCACGTAATTTCAAATTGCGCCAATATATGCTCCACATCAATAAATCATCTTTTAATATAGATAGGTAATTTCCGTTGAAAGTTAAAAATATACGTTCGGTTCCAACATGCGATTTCAATCTGTTTTTTCTCTAAAGTGTCAGATTAGCTTACGAAGTGTCTAAAATTTTGGTTACGTATTACTTGGGCGGATCCGTGGTAAATTAATAATGTTATTACACTGAAAATATTCATGAAAGATATTTTCGAACATTTCAACAGTACAATTTTAACGGCGCTTATAATAAATAAATTTTCATCACAATTCGTTTAATTAAACTAGTCGCTCGGATTTGCATCGCGTCGAGAATGTTAATGCGGGGGAGATGCTTTAAATATGATTCAGAGTTCCCAGTGGATGCCGTGAATGTAGCTTAAATGAATGGAAAGGTAATATTTCCGCTAAAACGTTAAGGTTCCCGGGATCGGGGTTGAAAGATATTTCTAGGTCAAAGTGGTTCGTGAGGTAAATGTTTTCATCGGAGTGTTTTTAGGGAAAGTTTCCTCTGCCTACCTTTCAAGTGATTAATATTTAATTTGTAAAGACTGTATTCAGGTGGAAAGGTATTCAGTTTACTTTCTATTATAAGAGTAACTAACTGTTAGGTATTTCTATAATAGAGATACCTTTGCATATTTATTTAGATTTTATCCTGTCTCCTCTTTTGAGTTTCGTACGTGCGATGTATGATTTTTAAAACCGTTTTAAAGATAATATAAAAGCAGATATTGTTGCGTAGTAGTTTTTTAAATTGTTTATTGATATCATCTCTGTTTAATCAAATAGATATTGATGAGTGTAGGGTAATCTTCAAATTTTCAACAATAGTTACTCATAGTCAAATTTCGAATACTTTTAACAATAAAAAAAGCCCGTAAATGTAAAAAAAAAGATTTTATCTCAGGAGATTAGGTGTCTGATGTTAAATATAAAATATGAAATGAATTATCTACAGCGTCGACAAAACTACAAAAACCGTGGGAAGATAAGACGTCTCATCGTAATTATAATTATTATCAATCTTTCTGTCTGAAATATCAAAGCTTTGCAAACATTTTTGATACTGGTGGTCAATGTTTTAAATACATTATTATGGGTATTTTATATGACTTATTTAATTTATATTAATAGGATAAAGTATATATGGTAATAATTCAAATCGTGCAATAATTGTATTGAATTAAATATACACACTGAAAACTGACTATTTCATTGGTAATATCACAGATTTATACAAATCGACCTGTAGCGTGGACGCGCATGAGACATAAATAATGTTAATAGTACGGCTTTTGCAACCTAAAACACTGCAACCTACCATCGCACTTACAGCAATTACGAGTAAATATACAGGTATTAAATTAAAGATCAACCAGGTACTGCCTCAAAATGAACTTTTGAATGAAAAAAAAAAAAAACGAAAACACTAAACGCTACAAGTTTGTTTGGATAACCTTCATGTTCGCCAAGGAATAAAAATGGACCAAGTCGACAAGAACTTTTTTATCACATAGGTAATATCATTTCAACATACCATGGGACTAGTAATTCTATCGTTAGTATGTTGATTACTCATAAAATGAGACAATAGGAAAACAATGGAAAGTTGGCGTAAACGCCAGGTTAGTGCTCAAGCGGTTAATATTATGCGAAAGTAAGCATTATCCGGTAATTTACCAGCGACCTTTTAGTTATATACTATTTAACTATGTACTAATCGGCGCCACGAAATTACTTGTCTTTATTATCTTTGAGTTGAACGCAGCGAAAGTTCAGAATAATTAACTATGTTAAATTTAAGTTCTGTGCTCTATTGTAGGCGTATTCAAAGTTCGAAGAGAACTAACTCCTACAGTTCTTTCTATATTAATTATAATAATACTATCTGGTGCCCGCGGCTCCGTTCACGTTTCATATGTTCTTTAGGTGTGAGTGAAAAAGTGTATATAACATTTCACCATTTAAAATTTTTACCTAACCTAAAAAAACAAAAGAATGAAGAAAATGAATCTTTTGTTTTTATTAGCGGGAAAAATGTACATAAGAGTAAATCGAAAAAAAAAATGAGAAAAGGTCGATGGAATTCAAAAAATAAATAGCCTGTAACTATCAACGAAAAATGGTAGTTGTCCCATCCCGATATGTTCATTAGTTTTGAGGTGATGGTGCGTCAAAGGACCCCCATTATCTTTTTATAGATATAGATAGCTATGGCCATATTTTGTTAGACAAAGGGTCTGTAATTGATTTAAAAGACAATCTATTCCATACAGCCATCGATTATGTATATCTGAATAATTTATATTTACTAATAGTCGCGTGTACAACGACGTAACAGATTGTCAAAACCATGGGAAAGTCTGAAACATTTTGGATTCGATTATATATGTTATAAGAAGAAAATAATATGAATTTAGAAACTTCAGAATGAAATAATTACATTAAAATTGCTTATAATGGTCGGAATATGTTGTTAGATAAATATTATTTTCAATATTAATGTGTCGAGTACCCATAAAAATGAAACAATAGAAAGACAATAGGAAAACAATGGGAAGCTGGCGTAAACGCCAGGAAGGTGCTCAAGGGGTTAATTTTTATATGCTAATGTCCAAATGATGACTATAAATATACATACATACATAACGTCACGCCTCTCTCCCATAAGGGTAGACACTGACCACATCCTTCCACTTGCTACGATCCTGACACACGTCTTCCGCTTCTTCAACTTTCATAAGCACCTTCATTCATGCTCTTCGGTTATGGGTACTTTTGACCTGGGCTCTCTCCAGAACGTCCTCAATCTGGTCGCTATACGTTCGCCTAGGACGACCCTTACCAGCTTGCCCAGTCACACTCGCCTTATAAATTTCTTTCGTCAATCTTCTTTCATCCATCCTCTCTGCATGCCCATACCAATTAAGCATCCCTTTCTCTATCTTTGCCACAACATCCTCTACTACGCCACAACGTTCCCTTATCACACTATTCCTTACTTTATCTATCATTCTTATGCCAGCTATACATTTTGGTCTTCTCATTTCTACTGCATTAATCTTACTTTCATGATTCTTCTGCCAGATCCAGCACTCACTAACATACATAAGTGTAGGGGCTAGCATACCCCGATGCACATCTATGGCTTATCGTGCCATTTTAGACACGTTCTGGCTGCACATAAAGTTACGCAGGGCCCGTTCAATCGATTCCCTAACACTATAATTATACGATTATAATAATTAAAACTAATTTAAAGTGCCAAAAATTTAATCATATAAATATAAAAATAATCTCGTACAAAGTACTCTAAAATGTTTTTTATTTTATACTTTTACCAGTTGAAATTAGATTCTGCGGTAGAAAAAATAAAATTTACCTTTCAGCCTCCGTGTTATGTACAATGTTCAATAAAATTCAATAAAACGAAACCGAATTCTGAGAAATTTCGAAGTAAATTCAATTGATTGTTCGATATTTTCCAAGTGAAGTTTAAAAGGTTTGGTTTGATATTTAAGATCGTGTATATCAATAATATAATATTTTATGTAAGTACCTATACATTTTTACAATCGTAATATTTATTTCATATGTTATGTATTGTATTAATCGAATTAATAACCGATATACTTTGCAATATTGAATGAACGGAAAAACAGAGTCGCGCGTATATCTAGTATAATTGAAATTTCTCAATTTTAACACATTTGCGATTCCATTAATTTTCAGATAATATATTAAATATGTTGAATGAATAAATAAAATTGAAGTGTCTGTTTAGAATGTGACAATATTTTTCTTTTTACTAAAAAAGCTTAAAGTTGCTCAAAGGGCAATGGAGAGAGCTATTCTTGGAGTTTCACTGCGTGATCGAATCGGGAATGAGGTGATCCCCAGAAGAACTAAAGTTACCGACATTGCCCGAAGAACTGCTAAACTTAAGTGGCAGTGAGCTGGCCACATTGCTCGCAGAACCAATGCCGGATGGGACTAACGGGTTTTCGAATGGCTACCAAGCACCGGAAAACGTAGCGTGGGTAGGCCTTCCACAAGGTGGACCGACAACATGGTGAAGGTCGCGGGAATTCGCTAGATGCGGGTGGCGCTAGACCGGTCGTCGTGGAGCTCTTTGAAGGAGACCTACATGTGTCCAGCAGTGGACATCTTTCGGTTGAATGGATTGATGTATGGACTAAATATATATGAATGTATATACGATACTAAAACTAACAAATTTAAAAAAATGTTGTCTGTCTGTTTGTAATGGGTAATCTCCGTAACGGCTCGACCGATTTTGACGGGACTTATTTTGGTAGTTTGCTGAAGTTACTCGCTGTACTTTAAATTTTCGAAAATAATTAGGGGTCCACATAAAAAAAATAAAACTCACGAAATTGTGAATAAAATCTGATTCAGTTCCCAGTTTTAGTGGCAGGTGTTTGAATTTGTGAGAAATATCTTTGCTTAATGTTAGTATCAAAATTTGGAGAATAATTAGGGTTAATAAGAAAATTAAAAACTATATTGCGCTATAAAAAATGTATGAAACGTGAGCGCAGACGCGGACACACAGCTAGTTTATTAATAAAATTTGACGCAGTATAATCTTAGATATTATATAAGTGACGTCCGTGTAACATTCTTGTTTTTAAAGTTAATAAATTTCAACTATTTAACTTTAAATTCATACAAATATATATTTAAATTTAATTATAATATTCTAAAAAAAACCTTTCTACAAAAGTGTATGGTGAAATGAAATACTTATTTAACCCTTTGAGCACTTACCTGGCGTTTACGCCAGATTTCCATTGTTTTCCTATTGTCCTTCTATTGTTTTATTTTTATGGGTACTCAACACATTAAGCCAATTACATATATTTAATTATTAATTGTTATAATGGTACTTAATGGAATATCTTTTGTAAGTTTTTATTAGTATAAAAATAGTCGTAAACCATTTTATAAAATATTTTCGACAGAAAAGCTATCAAGTTTATTTTAGTGTCTCCAATAAGTAATTACTAAATTAATCCATGGGCACTTGGTAATCATTACTTACATCCATCACCGAATTACATTATATGTAATGTAAAAAGTAAGAACTAGATTCAATAAAAAATATTAGACTATTAAAATCGAAGTAGTGCAAATATTATTTTGCCTAGCAATAGAACAATGACAATTTAAAATGTTTAATGAAAAAAAAATAAAGATTATGTAAATTAAATTGAACAAAAATGGGCTTTATCTAAGCTGTTAAAAATATCCATACTAATATTATTTAATTCGAAAATGAGTGTGTTTTACTTTCACAACTTAATTTCTCTCAGTCGATATTATCATGGCTAGGGCATAATCCTTGAATTAATTGGAAAAAAATTCATGCGAAGCCGCGTCACTATAGCTAGTCACGTATTAAAGAAAAAGTCATTAGTAGTTAGTAACCAGTGCTATATATCATCGTATTAGAAAAATGTACATCGAATTTCCCAATTCTTTCCTTCAGTTAGCCAATACAAAAACCCAAATCTAGACACTGCCTATCTAGGTACAAGGATTAATTAAACAGGGCTTGTGACGTGAGACAAGTAAATTACTCGGCCCTAATTTACCGAACATAGAATAGATATAGTTTACATCAGTGTTTACATTTGTACATCTATTTTTTTTTAGTATGTATTCATTTTATTTATTTTGAAGAGATAATGGATGGATAATGTGATCGGATACAGAGTTTGTATCTACCTATTATATTCTTGAATGAGCCGGAGCTTTCGGTGCAGGAAAATATTGTGATCATACCATAGTATGTTGGTAGTGTCTTGAGCTACCCTCAAATTTGATGTTCTATCGCAAAGAACTTATAACTGAGTCCGCTCAGTACCACTTGAGAGTAATAATATTGGGTTACAGCGTCACTAAATAATATCGGGTGATATTGTAGTAGGAAATGTTAAAGAGCCAAAAAGAAGTTAAAAAAGAAGTCACTTTCAAATAAATACACTTTATTATTCGTACACTAAAATTATATTGTAGATCGCCCAATTTACTCGTTATGGTTGTCCATATAAAAATAAGCACAATACAAATAAATGCACAAATTACAATTTTATCGTTTGATGAAAATACATAGATTTTAAAAATTTACTATACAATTATAAAAAAATCTTCCTCAAAGAATCTAAATTATTACGGCGGAGATGTGGTGTGTGTGTGTGTTCGGCTCAATAATATTAAATATCACTTAAGTGCTCATTACAAAATGATCAGACCTGTTTTCTTTTAGGAGATAGATTTTCATTAATACTATATTATTAAATTGCAAATGTTTCATATGTATTAAAAGGAAAGTAAATTGTATTTCTGAGAAGAATAGTATCTTTGTAATCAATTTTCGACCGGGCTCAAAATCCCATGTGTATAAAGTTCCCAACCGAAATCCCCTACGGTATCCTCGTGCCGGATAATAATATGGTATCCTCGGTCTAGTTAGAAATACATGATTTAATTATAGTCGGAGTACGTTACGCCTTAGAAACAAATACTTCGTTGTGGAAGCTTCGAAATTGTTCCTTTATCAATTTTTTATTTGTTTAGTAAGTATTAAAGACATACTAATCTGTTTTTTTTTGTTACAAATTGAGTTAAGTCTACAGAGATAAACGTTCTTTTATTTTTGTAGTTGGTTGATAAATAAATATAGGTTACATTATTTATAGATAACATTTTACTACTTTTTAAATTGAGATATTTCACATTTATTTTTGAATAGTTGTGTACCCGCGGCTCCGCTCGCGTTTCATGTATTCTACACTGCATAATATAGTTTTTAATTAATCATTGTAAAATAATGTTTTGTTGGTGCTGTCCAATTAATCGTATTTTGTGCAAAATTTCTTCAAATAATTTTATAAGAGATAGCAAAGATATTTCTCACAAATTCAAAACTCAGTGTAACTGATCATTGAATCGTCTTTTTTTTACAATTTCTTGATATTTTCGAAAAAAAAATTTTCGTACTAACAGAAAACAAAGATATTTGTTACTAATGCCTGTCAGTTAAACTTTACATTGAACCAGATCAAGTTTCTTGTAGGTTCTTCTCGATAACTGTTTTTCGATTCGGTGGTAGTTGGTGAATCATTTGGTCGCTGGAGTGAGAATGTCAGGAATCCCTGTCATTCTTGCAGAGGGATTTTCTCGTGCCTGGCAACCCGTGCCGCTCGTCGTTACGTTTTTACTCTTCGTTTAAATCTATACGCGCAACCACTCCGCAGCGCAAACCACATATTTTTATAATTTAACAATATCGACGCTTTACATCGCTTACACCGCTCCACGCTTCGATACGCAAGGTCCAGGATCCTTGGGCTTGGAAGTGCACGACAGATTGCTTGGTAAGTGGATATATTTCTTATATTTTCACCCTGAGCGATCCAGTGTTGTCACCTCGGCAAGAAAATAGCAGATTTGGAGGCCGGCCAGCCCGCATTTTCTATTTTCTACTAGTAGTATTTTGACTTTCATTAGTGCCTAGTCTGAGGTTAAATTGGATAAAGTATTTTTGAAAGTGTTATATTTAAAAACCACTATCATATTTACGGGCAACAAATGTAAAAAAGCCATTATCCATGAAATGGGATTGCACCACATGCCTTACAATTCACTTTTAATGTAGCGTTTTTGCACTTAAACGCCATTATAAAACTGGTTCTAACATTACTTGCAAAGAGTATTTAACATTATTTGCAAAGAGTATTTAATATTGCTTGTAAAGTAAGATCGCTGATATATTAAAGATTCAAAACAGATCTAGCAGATGTAATTTTTAGTTATACATGGGTGAAAAATGTACAGTGGCACTTTTGCATGTATACCCCCTCATTTAATACACGATATAAATTATTGTTGTTTTTTTTAAACAAGTTTAAAAATTAATAGTATGTCATATTTTTTTTAAATCATGTTAGCATTATTAGTAGGAAAATTAAATTTACTATCAGAAGTTTTATTCGAGCTAAGTGAATAGCTAGCTTTCCCGAACTCTTGGAACTTCCGCGGCATACTACTCCACAGTGCTAAACTTCAGGAACCGCAGTAAACAGCATTGTAACTTAGTTATTACCGTTACTGAAAATTAACAATGAAATATCGTCGGGAAAGGGTTAAATCTCATAAAGTATATAGGTTATATTTAACATATTATGGCGTAATTCCAAACGCATATCTGCACCTTATTCTAAATCGCTTTATAAGCGTAAGTAGTGGGAACTGAAATGTGGACCTCCAAAAGACCTGGAACTTCCCTTGATCGAGTTCTTTTTTTACATGTGGAAACACGCGTATACTCGGTACCGTCGCGCTCCTCGCGTATGTGGGACCCATATAGCGACCAAGACCACCGTAAATACCTACTTGTAGTTGGTTTTGTAGAAAAACCTGCCGAGGAGTCCATTCGGGATTAAACCAGCATTCACCATATCCCTAGACTTAAGAGATAGTCCCTCGCGCAAGAAGAGGCAGCCTGGTACTTACTGCCTTACAGACGACATCACCAGTGCAATGGAAATTCAGGTCCCCGCTCCTTCCCCTTGGTTCGGAAGGAGTAACCCTTGTTCGAATTCTGTTTCAAGTCTCTCTCGTATTTAACTCGAACGAACGGAAACGTATCCGAACTTTCTGGTGGTAGCTACTAATTCCTAAATCTCGGATTCAAAAAGAAAGAGAGTGAAACGCCTACCTCGTAACATACTAGTCCGAAATGACGGGAGGCTAGTTTTGTCCCTATAAATATACCGGGTGTCCAAATCGTAATCAAAGCTCTTGCGCTCGTCGTCGGCACGATACGGTTATACTTCATGCACTATCAACACATGCAACACATTACACGCAAGGTACATGTTCTGTATATATATATATATATATAAGGAAATTGGTGTTCCTTTTGACGAGATGGTGCGTCAAAACTATTAAACGTAGATGGTTATAGGCTATTTATTTTTTCGATTCCATTGACCCTTTCTCAGTTTTTATTCATTTTTTACTCTTATAAACATTTATTTGTTCAATTTACTTTTATGTGCATTTTTTCCGCAAATAAAAACAAAATGCTCTCATTTTTCTTCATTCATTTGTTTTTTTAGGTTAGGTATAAATGAAATGTTATATGGACTTTTTCACTCACACCTAAAGAACATATGAAACACGGGTGTCTCTGCGGGAATCAGTTAGTATATGCATATAAGGGAAGGTGTGTTATTATGATTACACAAGGTACTAGAATTAGGTGTAGCTAGTATGAATTACGCGAACTTTGCATGCCGTTATAGCTTAAACCGAAGTTTGTACCATTCTAAAAGCCTTGTGTTAGTTACTATTATCCGCTTGAGTATATTGGTCTGACCTGAGCTCGTACTGGCCTGAGCCTGGTCATTTGAATACCCCTCTTGCGTCTCATAGGTAAAAAAGCTCACCCCCCCCCCCATGATTAACGTAAGCATTAGCATAATTTTGAACAAAAATCGAAGATAAATAAGTAAACTTAACTCCTACCCCTTACATTGATGATTACATAATATATTTTTATTGGCCCCTTAAGCACTTTCCATAAGACACTGCGAAGCAGTCATAAACATTCAAGTCTAAAGCGTTAATCATTTACAATCCAATAATATTCGTGATTCCTAATACGAAAATAGGACAACAAACGAAATGAACAACTTCATACATTACCTAATAATTATTTAAAAAAAAAAACATTAAATTAACTTTTGTAAATCGTGACCGATCCAAAAATCTATGTGACAATGCTTTTTGAATTTCTTCTACCGAAACTTGTCCTTCAATAACAAATAGAGGAATCGTTCAACCGTTTATAAATCCTTTCAGAGTCATAGCTTTATACATATATGTTCTATTTATGTAGTGGAAGCGTTTAAACTATAGTTTAATTATGCTCCTTGGCGTATCAAAACTACTTAACTCCTTTGAGGAAACATTATACGATTCAACCGCAACTCTGAGTAACTTTCGCTACTTTACCACACTCACGCACTATGTAACTTAATCTTATGCACAAAGCCGAACATATGTAGTTATAAGGTTTGAACCATCATAGTAAATTATAATACCGATCAAGTAGTTCTTCGTCTTCTTAGTAATTATTGTATTAGTCAAAACCGTTTTTAACAAGTCTCTTTAGACACATTAATTATAATTAAAGTATGAAGTGTAATAAAATAACAACTTCTACCAATCGAGCACGTTGGTTTTATTGAGGTAAAATAATCATAATAAATTATACATACAGGAAATACATTAATTTTAATATTATATTACACACCTCGATTCTTTTCTCAAATTAATTCTCTTGCAATCTGTCTGTCTGTCAGGAAAAACTTTTAGCTGGCCATTAATAGCCACCGAGTTCTAAACCAATGCGTCCTGTATAAAATTGAACGCCACAAGTGTAACTGCTCTTTTAATTCTTATTGTTTTAATTTTTAATTTTTTTCCTTGAATTCATTTCTTATTGTTGTGTGAATTTGTTTGTCTATTCTCTATATTTATGCGTGTAATAGGATGGTGCGTAAACTACTATACAAATTATCTTTGGAAACAGTTTTTTTTTTTTATATACTAATTATGTTCGAATTTGGATCACGAGGTGTATCAGATCACGGCTACTATGGGAATTCATTGTTTTTTAATGAAACTGTTCGCGTCTATAATTATTTATATGCGTAGTAGTGTCTAGAATAAATAAGTACTTGAGATGTATCATTAGACACATACATTATTATAAACTAAGCTATAATTAAAAGTTATTATTAAAATTGTATCTTGCACTATAAATAATAATGGGAATTTGTCAGAAATCATTACAGGAGAAGAATAGAAAATGTCAAAACGGTAACAAATTTATAATGTGTTTGACATAAAAAAAGAATTTATTTTTACGGTTTCTAGAACATGAGCGACATAGATAAAAGTTGATAACAATAAATTGATTTGAAAGATTCTCGTTTTGCTCAATTATATTTTCGTATAACTGAGTAGATACTTAGTAAAGTTCACGGGATATAAATCGAACTAATAAACGTATCGAATATTTTTATCGACGAGTATTGCATTGAGCGGGTGTCAAGTTCTAACAATACTCTTTTGTTGCAAACACAACTATGAATATTCATAGTATAGTATAGCAGTGTTCTCATAAGGGTAATTATTCAAAACTAGCAGTTCCCCTGGAATTTCGTACCGCTTCAGAATCAATAAATCCATTCCATTCGAAATGTAACAGAAAATGAATGTTCTTCAAAATTTTTTTTTCTGAAATTTTCCGATTTTTAATGATTATTCTAATATTCGGGGCAAATACCATTGTAATAAATTAAACATCATAAAAATCGCTTCATCCGTTCTTGAGTGAAACGGTGAAACTAACCCGACTTTGTTTTAATATAGTTCATAAATTTGTGGGAAAAATAAATTCAAATTGGTTTATTCTGAAGTTCGTTTACAGTTACTAAACAACAAAAAAAAATTGATTGACAAACTTGGTTAAGATAAAGGCAAAACTATTTTGCCTTTCCCTATTCAGATTTTGTAGTAATTAAGAAAATGTTTAGTGTACATATAATTAGAAACTATTACAATCTTGATATGAAACCCTTTTAATTGTTTCTAGATACACAAACTTATATCTGCTTCTACAGTTTTAAATTTAGTTATAGTTTAAATTTCCATGTTCATAAGTACCTTATCAGAGTAAATAAAGTATTTTTAATTTATTTTATTATTAATAAAACGTAATTTTCTAATAATGTTTTATGTTTTCGTCTGTGCCACAGATAAATACAGTATTGGTACGAATTTTCAAGCCTATACATACGGAATTATATGTCATTATGAGGTACAGAGGACAGTTTGATTCAACACGTAGATAAATCACATGTCATTTCTATAGTATTGGGCGTTAATGCCCGAAGCTTTGTTCGAGCACTGACACTATCGTTACAAAGCCGATATCATTTACCATAATAATTCTCTTCGGTTCAACAGGACTTATTCATTACCTCTATTATTCAAATTTGTTTAAGCAATTAATTTCTAAAAGTATCACAATAAAAATGATTTTATATACTCACTGGAAATATTTATCGTTTGACGATAATTTTCACAATCTAGTATTAAGTAACTATATTGTCTAAGAGAGACATGCTAGATAAACTGGCTCTCAAGTGATGCTGCGGGAATTTATTTAAAGATATTTGAAGATATATTTCCATTTACAAGTGTGCCCGGGTGAATATTAAAAAATGCCAAACGAAACGACATGCTCATTTAAAATTATTGTCTACTTGAATTCCTTATTAATTTTCCACATAAAATATTTAAAAAAAGTTTGAGGAAATCAAGAGGTTAACAAGTTTCCTAATCATATAAGCGTATTTGTAAAAAACACATTTATAAACTTTATTTTACAATGCAATAACTTTACCATCTTAAAAAACAAAAAATGTAAACGTAATGGCTGACCACCATTTAAAAATATGTATCGCGGTATTTTTCACAGTTACCATTAAATAAAATTAAGGAATTAAAATATATAAGGTAGAGGAAATTCGAATTCCAGCGCTCCTCAATAAATACATAAAATAATGTAATAGAAAGATTTTTTGAAATACTCAAGAAGATTATATTATTACATTAAAACTTATTATGACGTAATAATTTTCGGTTTTTCTAAAATTTTATATAACATTATGAAGATTACCAATGTATAAACCCCAAAAATTATATAACATATACAATTAAATTATAATAATTAATTCCGTATTTATATATCGGTTACAAATTCAACATAATTTGTATAAATTATTTTTGGGGTATAACCTGCGAGGACTCCACGCAGCTGTGATTCGCACTAGGTACTTGAACACAACCCTTTCATCCGCTCGTTAATACAACAGAAAATATCAAATTACAATTTAACCAAAATTATGATTTTGCCTTGTCTGTTCCCTAATGATTTCTGGAGAATAAGGCGGCGCTTGTGTCATCAATTCCTCTGTAAAATAACTAAATTTTGATCCTGTTTTATTAGCTTCTGCATGATTGGACATAAGTTTGATTATCAACTAATATCTACAAACTTATTTTAGAGCGGTAGGCCCTGTAGAAGTTTTTATAGCTAAAGAACTGTTGTCATGGCTTTTCTGGTCAAAGCAGCATAATAACTGTTGCAGCTCAGTCTATATAAGAACAAGTTTTTATTTACTGTAATGGACTCGACTAATTTACACATTCTCACCTGATATTAAGTGACAATGTTGTTCAGGATTGTAAACATGTTCAACCTATACATATGGGCTCTCAAGTGGTACTGCCAGAATACACTTATACGTGTTTTGCCAACGATTTTGAAAACTGTGGGTGGTAGCTAACCGAACGGGCTTAATGTGTCGAGTACCCGTAAAAATAAGACAATAGAAAGATAATAGGAAAACAATGGAAAGCTGGCGTAAACGCCAGGTAAGTGCTCAAGAGACCTAGAAGGCGCCCGCGACTTTATCTACTTCTCTTATCTCTATTGAATGTGGGATGTCTTGTTATTGTTTTTGTTTTTTTCATAGCTTCAAACAGTTACTGAACGGCACATCTAATCCGTACGCCATATATTCAAATCGATGAAACCTTTTTTGTGTTTTAACCGACTTCAAAAAGGAGGAGGTTATTAATATACGAATTAATATTCGTCTCTTTTTTTTGTAAGTTTGATACCCGAATTCTGTTTCTTTTGTGAACCGATTTGCAAAATTTCGATGAAGTACATTCCCGAGGTGTATGAGTATCTGGTCAGTGGAACTCGAATATTAATTAAACACTTACACGTGTTTCATATATCCGTTTCCAAAGCCATGAAGTAGGCTTCACAGCTATATCTAAAAGTACATACTTAAACTAAAAAGTTGAAAATAATTTTATTTTAATAAAACCAAAACAGACTTCAAAATAAAACATTTATATTAATTAATCTGTTTCTGTTTACTTCAATATATCTTTTGTTTCAATATCTTTAATAATGTTACAGTCGACTACCAGCTAGAGTTAACCAATGTACACATTTATAAATGGAAACAACTGCCTAAACTTTATCACAATTACGAGTACATATAAGATAAATAAAAGACTAGGGTAGGGTGGTTTTAAAGAACAATTAATCAAAATCGAATATAATTAGCGACGTACACCACATACAATTTACACCACTTTGTTATTAGTAAGCTGGCACCGATTTCAAAAATTATTAATGATATTAAACAAAAGATATTTGGAAGTAAACAAAAGTAAATTTTATAAAAAAAAAATTTTTTTTACTTTTTAGTTCATTTTATAGCTTATTCTTTTAAAGTCGGTCAGGGTTATAATTAAAAAGTATTTTCATTAATAAATCTTTTATAATTTCCAAGAATAATATTGATATTTTTATAGCTTAGCAATCACTAACTAACATATGTGCTATACACACAAATATTATAATCGGTCAATCCGTTTTTGATTGAAATCTGATAAGATTGTTTTATGTTTTTTTTCACGTATTCTAAAAATAATTGCGAAAATCTATATAGCCTATCAATAGGTCGTTGATACAGACTTTCTGAGTACAAAGTTTTCATGAAAATCGGTTAAACCGTTTTAGAGTTAAATCCAGACACAGACAGACTAAATTTTCAATGTCAGATTCGACAAGAGTAAAAATTTAAAAATAAATAATACACAGACACAACTTCATTTTTATTATTAGTGTAAATATGATTTGCTCACAGACCCACCTATTGCTAAATGATGGTTATATTACAGCTCACATTAAAGATTCACTTTTGTTGGAACATGCCAATAAAAGATCGGTGAGAGATTTACAACTTGAAGAGGGTTGTAAACGCGAGGGACCAAAAACCAATTAAGTCGTATAACCTTAGTAGTTAGACGTAGAGAAGGCTAAGGCTATATTAGAGAAGAATATAATATATGGAAGTGTTAGAGTTCTTTTAGTTCGATTAGAGCAAGTTTTAATTTGATTAGGTCATAATAGCGTCATAAAGGTTATAAAAAATGATAGGGTGGATCATTATGTGAACGATGGTGATGTCTGTAAGTGACAGCTTTCTCTGTGCATCTACTAATAAACTTTGTAACTATTAGTTCCAAAAAAAAAAAACAAGTAGAAAAAAACCAGATGGAGTTTCCTGCCGGTTCTTTTCGACGAATGTGATGTTTTCCGAACCGGTTGTAGTATTTTGACGTTCATAAGAGCCTTATCGGGGCCTAAATTGAATAAAGCATTTTTAATTTTTTTGTGTTTTTAGGTACATAAAGACAGAAACACAGATTTACACATGCGAACGAAACAATACCTGTGCAGTTGCGTAAACAGTGAGAAGTGTACAACAAATTGAATCCGGAAAGTGTCAAAACTCGTTTGTGTAGCTGCAATTAAAAGTTATAATATGATACACAGGTTTTCGCAACGTCGAGTTGGGAGGGTTGCTAAACACAAGTTTTTGTATAAAGCCGGAAATAGGACGAGCGGGAGGCTTTCATTTCACAACTCGATTTAATATTCAAAAGAAACGGATTCCTTTTGTTGTTGCTTTTTTTGTTCAATTTTATTTCTATTTTTTTACTCTTTCTTATAAAATACCTTTTTATGTTTACTGTTAGCATATAGGGTTGCCACTTAAGTTTTAAATATTATCGAATATGATTAGATATATACAATAAATTTTAAGTACTATGTCGAACAGGTTTTAATTTCCAAAGGTTATAAAGGGTAGATCATTACGTGAACGATAGTGATGTGTGCAAATCACAAATCTCGCTATGCTTCCGCTAAAATCATATATTGTCATATATAAACTGTATAATTTATATACTTAGTTTATTAACTTAAAAAAAAGTTATAAATCAGATCGAATTTATTGCCGGCTCTTCTCGACTGAGCTGTTTTCCGAACCCGGTGGTAGTTTTTGGCGTTCATACCGCCTTCTCAGGGCCCAAATTGAATAAAAAATATTTTGAATTTTGATATTGTAATTTGGATTGCTAATATTAATTTATAAGTGACTTGGGATTTACAGAACTTACACCTACTAGGACATTGAGATAAGTAAAACTAGGTGAAAAAAAAAAAAACAATTCCATTATTAGTTCTCAGTATAAGTAATTAGAAATAATAACAGTAAAATAATAATTTATCGTTAATAATTTGCAAAATAATGAAATATATAATTTAAACCAGCGGCCCTTTTCTCGTCTGTAACCAAAGCATAATGGTGCTTAATTAACTGTTCACATATGTAGCCATATATGGTTCGTATCCGACTGCGAAGGGCCGACGACGGAATATGAAAAATTAATGGAGGGCAGGGGTTACTTCTATTACAGATGTCGTGTAGACGCCAGAGGGACATATTACGACGGCGAAAGCAGTAAAGGGTTGATTTGGTACGCACTAACAACACTATATGCCGTATTATGTATCGTATATTGTGGTTATTTGGGTATTATATAAAAATAACGCTATTCTCTGTGGATATAGATATATTTGTGATTACATAATTTAACTATTGTCATTTGAAATGCTTTAGTAGATTCATATCTGAGCGAATTGATTGATATTAAATTATAGCTAAAATAACAGATAAATAACTTTACAACAAGTAACATATGTATTAAGAATATAATATATTAAAAAATAACCAGTATCTATCTTAAGTTGTTGTAATAATATTAATAATAAAAAGTAGTCAGCAATGGGGATAGCCGACAGAAGTAAAAAAATCGAAAAACTTTGAAAAAATTGTTTTGTTAATGTGTAAATTTCATAATTTATCAAATAGAATTATTAAAATAACCTAACATTTTACATATAACATTTGTCTGCTTTTTATGTCTATTAGCGCTCCGAGCAATAGATCACAAATAAAAAAATCACACCGTTGGCTGCGTAAGTACAAATTTTATTTATTTATTTCTGAGCGCTAGCACTTAAACGCCACTCTATATTTGACGTACTGTAGCATGTTGAAGCTGACGTCATTGTGCGAATTTATAAGTTTTTCCCGTACCGAGAATCGCTCAACGCAGCTAAAGGAGTTTTTATTTAAAAAATGTAGAAAAACATATAATTGTCATTTTTTTATTAAACATATTTTTTTTTACAGCGTCTGTTTACTTTTGTCATTGTGTAACAACCGAAATGTTTTACTGGATAATTAAACAAAAGTGATTTCCCAACAAAGCATTTTCTCGTTTTATGGTTTCACATTTATCTTGTTTGTGTTACATTGCGCAGGGGAAGATTTTATGTGAGGCACATTGTTTGTACTTAGTGCTTGTGTTTACTTTTGTGAACGGCGAGAAAGCTTTGCAAAGCAAACCGTGTCAAAGCTGTCTTCAGGAGTAAATATTTTTTTTATATAAACATATCGTTACTGTCATAGATTAATTATTGAATCTTGTTAACGTTTAATGTTTATGCTTAATATGACAATGTTTTGTGATTATTCCTTTTTTAATTTTTAACCGTTTGTAAAATGCATATTACTATTATAATTTTTCTTTCACTTAATGTATTTAACGACGTTTTAAAACTATTCACGTTATATTACTTTCAAATAAGTACCACGTATAATTTTGTCGATAAAATAAAAAATAATATTTTATTAAATAATTATATTTATTAAAATAGACATACCTTTGAAATATATTCTCGGAACAACCTACTTCCTCGGCGCTTATTGCCAAGGTTATAACATTCGAATTCGTCCATGATCGCTGATGAGGGCTGTCCCACGAAAGAGTCCTTGAGATGCTAATCATCTTTTGTAAACTCAGCCTTCGTAAATTGCTGACAATACCCCCCCACCCCCTCGCGCGTTAATGCTGTATGAAAATGATAAGAATCTTGTTACAATTCTTCAAGGAGTTTTTGAGGCATCTAAAGATCCTTGTGCTATTATTTTTAATAGTTGTATTGCAAAAAAACTGCTAAAATGCCTATAAAATTACGTAATATAGGGGATAAATTAATATAAAAAAAGTACATGACAGACCAAGATCCCGTTGTAGACTCATCACTGCATACAATCGTAACCGTTGCACATACAATCGTTTTCAACTATTCTCTGTAATTCGTAGCTCCATCTAGGATTGGCGTCTAAAGCTACGTTTAATAATTAAGTATTAACAGACAGACAGATAATGAGATTTTAACTTTAATATTATGTTAAGGTATTATTGTACTTTGAATTATAAATGAAGGCAAAACATACAACTACAGATATCAAAATAATTTTATACACAGGCATTATTGTAAGGGCTTAATTCCGAACTACTTACGAAGTCTCATGAGTCGTTTTACGTGAAATTCAATTTAATATTCGTTAAGGCTTGTTTGTGAATACTATAACAGCTCCTTAATGGATGGCATCTGAATAAGAGAGCAGTGCCTTAATTACAATGCAACGTAGATTAAATTAACCTTAGAAATTAGTAATAGTAATAACAAATTTGTAGCGTATTTTTGTTAATATGATGAGATCAATTGTTAAAAAGAGTACTATGATGTCTTAATATTTTGATTTACTTCATAATTATTTACGTGACCACTGTTTATTTTAAAGTTATGATAACATTACATTTTAGAAAATGATTTTTAATTATCCAATATTTAATAATGCAATTTCTTTTCAATACAAATAGTAATTATCAACGGTAATTTAATTCATTACTATGTAGCCTAGGCTCATTAGGTGAACATTTTTTATTATAATACTTGATAGACGTAGTCATATTTATAACAATTTGCTAACTATTCAAAATAAGCCAAACTATTCATTCACCTTGTTCAAAAGGTCTGGTTTAGTTATATAAACGCCGAGCAGCGCCCGGGACTTGTGACCCAGGTGTAGGTTTAAGGGATCCCTTTCTGTTAAAACAACACTCATCTTCAGTGCTCGAGTTTCTCTCCATGCCCTGCCTAATTTGCGAATACATTTTCAGATACTAATAAAATAGTCTCGAAATTACTTCTAATCTAATAGACTATCATTTACACAGAAATACACAGAATATTTTTTCAAATATCAACAACGGACGTAACTACCACTTACATGTTGGCGGGTTCGTAAAATGTGAAATGCTTAGTATGTCGATTACCCATAAAAATGAGACAATAGGAAAACAATGGAAAGCTGGCGTAAACGCCAGGTTAGTGCTAAAGGGGTTAAGCCTCCGAAAAGATCTGATTAGTAACTAAATGAGTGTCAAATCTGCTATTGTTAATTGTAAATTAATTTAAATCCTTATAAACATATTTAAAAACACATGTAATGTCCCGACATTAGTTCATCAAAGTAAGCGCCAGACTGCTCTGATGAAATTATCAATTCACAATTATAGACAATTATCAGGTTAATTATTAACAAAATGGAGACGTAAATCGATCAGAAATTAAGTTAATTTAAAAGGCAATTATGCACTTAAAACGTCTTACTATGTAATAACATAATTTTATTAAAAACAATTCAAGACGTTTAGTAAAAGTCAAGACCCTATATTTTTTAAAACTCTTAATAAATCTAGAATTAAATTCTTAAAGTAATAATAAAAATGGTGTATTCCAATCATCTAAGCAATAATCGTCATAATTATTTTGAAAAAGTTTGAAGTACTTGTGTTGTAAAGTAGACTACACATAATTTTTATAGTTGTACTTTCAAAACAATGCTATTATGATTTTTAATAATGAGGGAAAATCTTGAGATTATTATTTAACATTATAAGTCAATTAATTGGAAATCATTTCAATCCTTAAAAGTAAACTCATTATAAAAAGGTATCAATCATTTTGTTGGTGCCATTTAGTTACATAGAATGCTAATTTTATTAAAGCTAAAACTATGTATATCAATCGCAAATAAAATTACTAAATATCACTTTAACAATTTCCTTTTAAATAATAGAATAACTGTAAGACATTATTAAAACAATAATTTCTAAATTACGAAATAAATCTAAAATTAATAATAAGAATTGCAAGTTAATTGAAAACATTTTCGAAGTCTAAAAAGTCTAAATCACAAGAATAAACTATGTTGAGAACCCGTTTATTTATTTTTATTAAAACTTAACAAATATGACAATTATCTCCGCTGTGACACATATATATATAATCGGTACCAGAGGTACGGCTTGGCGTAAATAAAAGAATTATGTTTTTAAAACGGCGTAGATAGATATAAAAAGTAACCTATGCCCATTAATGCCTTCTCATCTCCGAACTCTCCTCAATATGTAAAAAATCGTGCAAATGTTTTGAGAGTAACAATTTACAATGTTAATGTAGAGATATATTATTGCTAGTATAGAATTTACATGCTTGTAACCATGAAATGGTTTGCACGAGTGATAATGACGATTCGCCTGATTTGATGTTCCCTGTTGATATTCCAGATGTTTGCTTTCTCACGGTATGTAGGTGGTATCTACAATGTTTCTTCCTTATCGTTATATTAATACCATTTTAAATATATGACAAGAATCGTTTTCATAGATTTTTTATGAAAGATTTCAACAATGGCGTATTTTTTGTTGAAATTAACAATTCGTTAACGGTGCTGAGCGATTCTTGGTAGAGGAAAAAAATATCGACTTGCGTTGCCAATGTTATGACGTCAGCCGTCAACATGGTAAAGTAAAATTGTTACTCGGAGGACCAATAGATTTTACAACTAGACAAATGTTAAGTGTTAGGTTGGGTATGTTAATAATTTCATTTAACAAATTATAAATTTACAAATTAACAAAACAATTTTTTCAAAGTTTCTAGTTTTCACTTCTGTCGGTAGTCCCCATGGCTGCTTAATTTTTTTTTTATACAGCACAGATCTTCGACTCCCTTATCTGTATACACACTAAGTATAAGGGTACTGGCTGTCAATGAATACTACAGGGATACACTTATAAGGACTTGGTGAGATATTTTTTTGGAATTTGAGACTAGTAGCTAACCAGATATTTATAAGAAAATGCCCTACTACGAGTCTAAGTTAAATAACCTTTTTTTTTTGTTAAACATTCCTTAAAGAAAGAAAATATTTTGTATTGTTGCAATAAAGGTTTTTTTTTACACAGTACAGGCTCAGTCCTTTGGCCATAATCTCACCTGATGTTAAGTGACAATGTGGTCCAGGATGGTAAACATAAGAAGCCTAGAGGTACTAGTTCTCAAGTGATGCTGCCGGAAAGCACTTATTGGTATTTGGCAACAGGTTTTCAAACTTGAGGGTGGTAGCTACTCAGGCGGGCTTTATTAGAAATTACCCTACTACCGTGCTGTGGATTTCTCACGATGTTTTCCTTCACCGAAAGCTCAGGCTGATTTTAGAGTTGGATAGGTGGGCTCGAATCGAATTTCTGTTTTTAGGCAATATTTGTCAAGCCTAACTTCCAGTTATTACAACGTCAGTACACTGTTATATGCCTCTCAATATAACAAAGGTCCGTATTAATAATAGACTATTGTTATCTTTCAAAATATTATAACGTCAAAACATGAAGCCGTACATAGATATTTCAGAAAGTTCTAAATAACCTTTTGTTTACTATAAACACGTAAAACAAAGTTTTTTGTGCATTCAAACTTTTTACTTCGAGTCTCAAAATTGTATGGTATCCGTCGTTTATCACGTAGGTTATTTTGCAAAAATAATAATAAAAAAAAACAAATAAGAAATAACTGTGGAAAAGGCGTTGCTTTAACGGTATAGTTAATGTCGGGCTGTTAGATAATGTGGCCAATTTATCTCAAGGTAAAAAGTTTGCCTTTTTTGCTATAGATCTGGGGTAAATGGATCCTTATACAAATAGAATGGGTAAAATATTTTCATCGATTATGAACGTTGAAAGTTAGGCATTCAATTTTTTTTTTTAGGGCATACTGTGAATCATTCAGTGTTTGAGTTTCTGGTGTGATATGAGGTGTGGTCATACAAAATGCAATGAATTCCATCACAAACTGAACTAAGGGGTAATGACGGGGCTGACAGATAAGCAAAATTAGCATTGTTGAATGGAATAGAGGTATATATTTATAACAATTATTCAGTGTTGTTAGGCCTATTAAAAAAAAAACATTATATCATATGTGGTAAGAATATTTTCACGAAAGATCTAAAGAAAAGGGAATTTGGTATATCAGGAGATATTCCATCAGAAAAATTTCAATTTCTTATGCAGAAAGTTAGATCGCTATGTTGTCCAGCATGCGGTACTATAATTGAGAGGTGCATCACGTTTTAATGGAATGTGTTATAAAATAATTGAGATAAATTTTATTGATAAGTTATATAAATTATATGTAGATATTTTCCATAGCATTTTAGTATATACTACTAATTAGAATGCTAAAATGCTATGTGAATTGACTTAAAGATGATGTATGTATATGATATGATATGACTTATGTCAAAACCCCCTTAAAAAAGGTGTAGTTTTTTTATTTGTTATAGTTGGATATGTATTGGATATTATAATGAATTAATAGTAGTGAATATTGAGATGTCACAAAAACTCTATGGAAAGTTTTAATAAAAGAATAAAAAACTTTTTGGAACCTTGTTAAATAATTGGAATAAAAAAGCTTAAACAACATGTATTCATGACTATACTATATTGCAAACGAAGAATATGTAACTTCATAACTACTAACTACTTCTAACTAAGTTAGGCTATTTGGATTAAAAATAGCTTTGATAAAAGGCGAACTTTCAGCTTTGTAAGTTCATCACCTTGTCTATCCAAATGAAACACTTATAAAGAGCTCCACTGTCATTTCTCTAAGCCGTAAAATATTGTAAATGGGGTTGTCTGCTTTATTTATAAATATTGGAACGATGTAATTGAAACATTTGATATAGAAATAATATTATGTGGATGAAATAAATAACTCTAAATAGCATTTTTTGATCATCATTTCATTAATGTTGAATGAAGCTATCGTTCATGAACTAATAACGCCTATAAAAGTCAGATATAATTTTATCTTAAGTGTCTGTTTGTAATATCAAAGTAACTACTTTTTACTAAATACGGTACCTATACCAAAAAGACAATTTTTAAATTGTTGTCTGTCTGTTTGTTCCGGCTAATCTCTGGAATCAAACCGGGATTGATTTTGAACGGACTTTTTTGGTAGATAGCTATAATTACTCCGCGTAACTTAACCCTTTGAGCACTAACCTGGCGTTTACGCCAGCTTTCCATTGTTTCCATTTTGTCTCATTTTTATGGATAATCAACATATTAAGCTACTTTTATTTTTAGAAAAAAAATTGGGTTACGGGTAAAAAAATTAAAACTAATCAAATTGTAATAGACAGCAAGCACCATCAAAACATTCTTTTCCCATGTAAAAACTATGTTACGTAGGGAAGAATATGTGAAACGCGGGCAGAGCCGCGGGCACACAGCTAGTCAGAAATATAATCTCAAATATTACATAAAATGACGTACGGTGGAATATGCTTAGGCGATACGAAGTTGCTGATGTAAACAATAGAGTTAAGGTTGAGGGTGTTTGCTATCTCTGATATCTTTGGTTCAAGGATAACAAAACAATGTAACCCCCGGTGTCTCGTAGACCAGCTACGGCGTAGCATATAACCGACCGGATCGATACTCACCCTACGTTCTACATCTCTAAAATTATCCGATACGGCCCGTAGCTTAATGTTGAAGGTAATATTGCTTGCTACGTTGAAATAAGAAAGATACACCACACCACCTACATACATTTCTGGGAAATGTTGTTTTTGTTTTTGAGATTATTATTTTGTGTATTTTATGATAGTGAACCGTTTTTTTTTTTTTTTCACAAGTACTTTTGTGTACCCATCGTATTTATTTTATTACTGTTCGACTAATGCTTGAATTTCGGCAAAAAACATTTTTTAATAACTAGTATGAAAAAGACTGTACCTAAAATTTTGTTTTTGATAACTACCTACTTCCTATAAGCAAAAAAGAAAAAATCGTTGAAAAATTATTATGAACTGTTACTTCATTATTTAGATATAGAAAATATTATATTATTTTTAAAAGTACATCATAATTAAACTGGTTTACAGTAGTTCTGTTATCTTAGAAATAAGGGTGATTTTAAATATTTATTTAAAAATTATAATGATTTTGTAAGATTTGCTCTCGTTTTCTTTGATATCTTTATTTTCATTTTACATTATAAAAATCGGAAAACAAGAAACAAAATAACAGACATATTTGTTATGTCAATTTCGTTTTGAAAAATTAGGATACATCGAAGTAAATAGAGAGGAAAATGTCGAAAACGTATGTTAAATTTCGATAAAACTCCTTTTATGAGCTAGTGTTTTATATTTTTTAAGGGGACAACCACTTTTTAAAGACTAGTAAAGTAATCGGCCATCATGTGATAATCACATCAACCCTGGTACCTTTTCTTCATCACTTTTAGATCCTGGTGGAACCGCTCTTCCTGTTCCTTACTATAACTACTCACTAAATTATCCAGAAATCAATCCAGATGATTGCGGTGATAGTGTAACTGTGTGATACTCATATTTGCTCCTAGAGTCTGAAAGTTTGTCAGCATATTTTGTACAATTTCTTCATAATTTGTTACTTTATAGTTACCTAAGAAATTACCGACTGCCAACACAAAACTTGTCCAAGCTTTACTTTCCGAAACAGTGAAAACTTTAATAAAACCTGTGTCTTTCATCAATTGCCGTATTTAGTACCATCAAATATTCCACCTTTAAACTTTTCATAATATAAAGATATCTAAAAAAACATAAAAACAAGAGCAAATACATTATTTTCATGAATATATTACAAAGATATCTAGAGTTAAAAAAAAAATATTGTACAACTGTGTTACTCTTAGATAGGTATTATATTATTAAATTGTAACTTTACTCTTCATATTTCAATGTGTTAGTGCGATATAACAAATTGTTTAATGACTTAAAAACAAACAATTAAGCGATTAGTACGCAGTGGGTAGTCCGGACGGACTCCACCTAAATGGACGCGAGTTCGAGCCCGCCTATGCAACTCTAAAATCAGTCTGAGCTTTTGGTAAAAAAAAAACATCGTGAAAAAACCTTAGCATGGTGGTAGGACATTTTCTAATAAGTTCCGTCTGGGTAGCTACCTACCACCCTCAAGTTTGAAAACCTGTCGCCAAATACCAATAAGTGTGTTCCGCCAGCATCACTTGAGAATCAATTCCTCTAGTCTTAGTGTATTTACCATCCTGGACCACATCGTCACTTAACATCAAAGCACTGAGCCTATACTGTGTAAATTTTTTTTTAATAGTAATTGTAGTATATTGAATACCGTATACAGAATAATGTATTGCTAATGATCGATTAAGCATAATTAAGTTATCTATACTTTTCCTAAATTAATGAATATTTAATAATAGATAGGTAAAATTCAACAAAGTGAATCATTTTATGGCGTAGGATTTGCCGATTTCAGTAAATGAGGATTAATCTTCTCGATAGTCAAGTAGATATAGATTAGGGTTGCGAATTATTTATAAATAGACGAAGTACACAATAATAGAAATACCTCCAGTACAACGCAGCTCTTACTTTGTGAAAAACTACTGTTTCAATTACTTAGTGTCCAGTTACAGTCACAGTCACAATTACTTATTTACTGTAAAATTCATCGGATTGGGATGTAATTTTGATAAGCTCTGCTTGCATACGTTCAAGAAGGTTCCTGGCCCAAATAAATTCTTTCTGTAGTATTGCAAAACATGTTTGACATATTTAGTATAAGAATATAAATTCATTATCATTGTAATAATATCGAGTTCACCGACTTTGTATTTGATAAACGTTCAAAGCGACACACGTGAAACGATACATCGACAAACTCCCTCGCACAATGACACGGCCATAAACGGAGATGAGCGATCAAATGATTATAGGATATCATCGAATGAAGGGGCCTGGTCAGTCGCACTGCGTTCTGCGCACAAACGCCTTATATTTTTAATATAGCTCGTTTCCTCCACTTTTTAATAGAGTACGTTTTTTTTACCTAAAGACAAATTTATTTTCACACGCAACAATAGTGATTGGTTTGAATGAATTCTGAAATGGCATGTTTTGATAATAAATATTCAGTTATAAGAGTGATAATTTTCTTTTAAAGAGAAAGAATCGACTGAGGAAGTGACGTTTTTTAAAATTCGTGTGTGTTTTATATGGATATTTATGAAGTGCATATTATTGTTAGTTATTGTGATAAAGTTATTAAAATTATAAATAATAACAATACGACAAAAACATAAGACGGTTTGTTGTGTTTGTGTTTGTTTAAATAAACCGTGGGACTTATAATTAATTAATAGTGCATCGTAATAGCAACATAAACAGCTCAAGTTATATGTACGTATATTTTAGATATATTGTAAAAAAACGAGGTTTCGTTTAGGTTTCTCGTGGTAAGTTAAAAAAACTGACTACTCAAAAATTACAATAATTGAACAATAAATTATGGATTTGTTATTGAAAAAAATTGCAATTTTTAAAACATTATTATATAATTTTTTTGGCGGGACTGTTAGACTGAGACTAACATGTAGTAGTTATATATACTATAATATTATAAAGAAGAAAAATTTGTATTTTTGTATGTAACGAATAAACTTAAAAACTACTGGACCAATTGAGATGATTTTTTTATGGATATAGTTTGAAACCCAGGGAGTAACATAGGGTAGTTTTTATTCTGAAAATCCCACGGGAACTACGCGCGTAAAACCGCGGAGAGAAGCTAGTTATCTTATTTATTGAGTAGTTTTGGTGCCCTTTTACATGATATAGTTTGATTATTGTGCATAGGTGATGTGTACTAGCAATGATGACGTGCAAAGTTTATTCTGAGGTACCACGAAAACCCCATGAAAAGTTCTGAGAAGATGAGCCACCTATTGTGCTAGAGATTAGAAACGTGGCCACAAGATTAAATACATAACATATCCCATGACACTGGCAGAATTGTCAATTTAAATCGCAGATTGCCATTAACCAAGAAGAAGATTATTTAATTACATAAATTGTAAAACTATAAATAAGTTTTTTGTTGAAATTTGTATATTCTTAATTTAAAATGAGACAAAAGTGATAAATTTGGTGATAACCTTAAATGTTTTGTGGCAAACATGAAATTAACTAACTCGTGAGTATTCTTCTTTTGTGAAATGCACAATCCTGATTCCAAACTGCTATGATATTTACCGTATTGTGATACAAACAAAGAACGGACTATACGATAAATATTCCAAACATAAAACCACTTTACTCGTTCGTACATCTTGTGCGTTCTGTCAAGAATCGTAAACAGGCATTTCGACGCAGTAGTACGACGTAGGTATATATGATTATTACCAAGTAGTTGAAGTATATCGGTTATAACAACTACTTTTACTTATACGAATAATTATACTCTATGGTCTTTTCTTATTTTCAACTAGCTGTGTGCCCGCGGTTTCGCCTCGTTTCATATGTTCTTCACTGTGTTGTAATTTCTTCCATACATAACCCTAATTATTTTCCTAAAATTTTTGTAGTACTAACATAAAATAAAAATATTCTCTGTCAGTCTGTTTGTTCCGGCTAATCTCCGAAACGGCTGGGATGGTTTTGACGAGACTTTTTCTGGCAGATAGCTAAAGTTACTCCGCGTAACTATTGCTAATTTTATTTTCGAAAATTATTATGGTTTTCCGTAAAAAAAATTGAAACTCGTGAAATTATGAACATAATACGATTCAATGGACAGCACCGTCAAAACATTGTTTGAACAATACTTATAATCAAATATATATTACGCGGTGAAAAATATATTAAACACGGGCGGAGCCGCGGGCACACAGTTGGTATTATATATTGGGTGGGATTATCTTTCTTTTACAGTCACTATCAAAAAAATATTACACAGATCACTTGCGAAAAGAAGAAGAAGAATATATGTTTATGTAACGTCAGTGTAAAAAGTATTGAGTATATATGTATAGAGTCACAATAAATATGAAATCTTGAACGAAACAATATTCAAGAAAAACGGAATCACATAAATCTGAACTGAAACAGATAAATATAATATCTACATAAATATTTGTTAGTACTTAGAAATAAACCTCGATTTGACGGGGCAGTAAAATACATATTTTATATTATCTTTTTAATATGTTTATTGAAGCCAAGTGCGCGGTATTAACAAAGGAACAAACGTAAGAAACGTATTCACAAGTTATTTCTACTCTTGGTAGCGAATAAGTTTATTTTTTTATTTGAAATATCTTTAGGTAATTTATAATTCACTCGGCTTGTTTCTTAGATTTAATAAAACTAGGCGGCCATGGGGACTACCGACAGAAGTAAAAACTCGAAAAATGTGTTAATTTAAATTATTAAGGCAACCTAACATTTGTCTGGTTTTTACGTATATTGACGTTCCGAGTAATAATCACTCGTATCTACATTTTTATATAGTTAAATAATAATCAAAACATACGATAGACAACGTATGTATACATTTTATTACTTGTCTCTGAACGCCATATTATACTTGACATACTGAAGCATGTTGACATAGCATTGGTAACGCGAATCTATAAGTATTTCTCCTACAAAGAATCGCTCATGCCACTAAAAAAGTTTTCACATCAATAATTATTATTTCATTACTCTCAAAAAATATAGGTACAATGTACCTTTTCTTATGTGCTTTTATGGATTAAGGCTTACCTTAAGAATTAAAGCTTATGGTTTACCTATTCCAGTTGTTTTCCTATTGTCAAATTTTTCTTGGTATTTGAGCGATTAAGGGACTCTGTAAAGAATCCTTTATTTTCACAGAATCAAAAATCCAATATATATTAAATACTTCTACACATAAGCAACAAATTATTGCAAAATTGTAGTAAGTAAAATTGAAATGAACGTTGTCGACTTTTAATAAGTATGACAAATACCCATACTAGTGTTGCTAGAACATAAAACATTATGATTGATTACTTTCATTATTTAAGCGGTCCTTGACATACAAGATCCGCAAGGTTGTTCAATGAACTATATTATTCTGTTTAGTGTAATAATTACAAATTACATTAAAATTTAGTATTGTTTATTAGATATATTATTATCTTTATTTTCAAATTAACTGAAGAGAAAAAGCATACCTCATGATATTATACCTTAAAGCAATATTTGTGACAGATTTACGTTGTTTTTTTTAGTAATTTATTGAATTGAATAAAGAATAAAATGATACAACAATAAACTTAAGCAAATTGACTATTAGTTATTTCCTAGATTTGCGCTCGCTGCTGCGCCCGCGTTTCATATATTCTTCACTGAGTTTCAATTTTTTTACACGGAACCCTAATTATTTAAAAAGTGTGTAGTACTATTAGTGTAGTAATATTTCTCATAAATTATAAAGCACTTGCCCGTACAACTGTGCATTGAATCGGGTTATATTCAAACTTTTATGAGTTTTATTTTTTTTACGAGGAACTCTAAATTTTTCGAAAATTAAAAGTAGCCTAAGTTACTCGGAGTAATTTCAGCTATCTACCAAAAAAGTTCCGTCAAAATCGGCTAAACCATTCCAGTCATTACCCGATACAAACAGACATACAGAAAGACAAAATTTAAAAAAAATTATATTTTTAGTAAAAATCATTAATTTTGACATTACAAATGGACACTTCAACCTTATTTATTAGTATAGATAAATACATAATCGACTAAATACTACTTAAAATACTAATTCATAATAATATTTGAAGCAGACTCTTTGCATTTCGATAAAAAGTCATTGATTTTCTGAATTCTGTTTATATAAAAACATATAAATATACAACGTTAGTTCGCTTTATTCATAAAGTTAATATACAAACCGAGTAAATACTGTATTGAACTGTACCTATATTTTACGATTTACTAGAAGTTGAGCGTAACCAAAATTAATCCTGATTTATTATGCATGCATATGGGTGCAAATACAGTATCAGAGCTCCGGGTAGAGACAAATAATGGAATTCCTAATTGCCACTATATCATTAGAGTGCTCTTCCAATTGACAAATTGTTACAGATTTATATAACTAGCTATGTGCCCGCGGCTGCGCCCGCGTTCATATATTTTTCACTGCATAATATAGATTCATTTTTTTTATACGGGACCCTAATTCTTTTTTTTTTTTTTTTCATGCTACTAACATGAAGCAAGCAAGATATTTCTCACAAATTCAAATACCTGCCAGTAAAGCTGTGTACTGAATCGGATTTTATTCACAATGCCATGAGTTTAGTTTTTTTTTTTTTACGCGGTACTCTAATTTGTTTCGAAAAACAAAAGTGCCCTAAGTTATGCGGAGTATCTTCAGCTATCTACCCGAAAAAAGTCCCGTCGAAATCAGTCCAGCCGTTCCGGAGATGACCCATTACAAACAGACTGACAAAAAATTTTTAAATTGTATTTTTATATATGTATCGTATATACATTCAGATCTATCTAAACTTTGTAAAAAGTTTTTCTTTACTACTAGACTAACAATAATTATAAACTAACTAAATAAGTAATTTACTGAATTTCAGAAGAATGAGATAGCATTTCTGCATCCTTTTCGAGGATGTTGATCGAGGTTCGTTTAGGATTTAGTCAATCATTTAGTCAGTCGTTTAAAGATAAATCTGAAACACTCTTTTCAAGGTAGGTAGTCTATTCTGTGTGATGCTTCTTGGCATTTACGCTATGATCATACAGAACTCATTCAATGAGCAGATATCCCGCGTCCATAAAATAATACAAATAATGATGGTGCCAAGTTAATTACCAATTTCCTGACTGGAATTAAACTTCTCATTTTGTGAAACTATTTGCATAGAATACATTATTCTCGTACCAGGAAGTACTAACTCACTTGGTGTCGTTGCAGTATGTTTTCTCTCTCCATATGTCCCTATCTGTTGTCATCCCTTCATTTGCTCCTTTTTCTTTCATATTATTTCTTACACACTCCACCTACACCTACTTATCTTCTACTTGTCCATACCACGACAAACGATTCACTTTCAACTTTTCTACCACTGGCGCCACTTTAACTATCTTTATAATAATAAGCATTCTTGACTTTATCCATCCTTGTCATACCATTTATCCATCTCAATATTCGCATCTCGGCTACATGCAATCGTTTCTCATCCAACTTTTTACTAACCCGGCATTCTGATTCATACATTGTGACAGGTGTTATAATGGACTTATATATCCTGCTCTTTAATTTAATGGACATGGACTGGTATCATATTTTTCGTCAGATACTCTTTGCACTATTTCTCGGCGGATTTCCTGTCACACTGCAACTATTTGCAAACAGTTGTTACATATTATTTTTAATGTTTTCATACTTAAAACTTTTTTAAATTATATAATACAATAAAATTTACTGAGCATGTCGTCGGTGTCTATACACATAGGCGTGGGCGACGTGGTCAACAGCCCACGGACTCGCGGACCAGGGGCCTCGCAGACCAGGGGGCACGCGCCAGTGCCCAAATACTAGGTGAGTTCCCGCGGCTCCATCCGCGTGTATATACGGCGTTTGCATTGAGTTGCTGTAGCGTGGGGGAGGGGGTAGGGGTGAAGGGTACTCGCAAAATGTACTTCACTCACATCAAATTATGGTCTTACTCCGCCAATGTCTATAAATAAGGTCACAATTTAATAAAAATTATTGAATTATAGTAGTGAATTGAATTAATGTCGACTCTGTTGGCCACCTAAATTAATTAATCAAAATAAATAAATAATAAAAAGACAGTAAATGGAATAAGTTATGTGAACGGTGGTGGATAAAGACTACACAATATTTACCACCATCGTGTCCAAATCATCCTTTAATTATATTATTTAAAATTTTAGAGATATAACAATAAATAATACAAACATATGAGTGGAGCCGATAAAAGGTATTTTGTGTAGTATGTATGTAGGAATAACAGTAGAAACGGAACGTAAGGTGTAAATGAAAGGGAAGTATGTGTGTGACGTTTTGTCATTCTAAAGAAAGATGGCGAAAAGTGAATTGATTTAAGAAGACGCTGTGTCTAAAGTTGTAAAAAAAATAAACGTTTTAAGTTCTGATTGCTAATCTGGCTCGATTTTTATTTGATTCCATATTTGTAAACAATTTCATAATCTTTATTTTTGACCCAATTTAACGATATTTAATGTACGATATAAAAATATTATCGTTTTCTAGCCAAAGGTCATCCATCCATACAAATATTACTTTTTATTTTCGGGGATTATATAAACAAATTAATAGTAAGATCTTAGAATTATCTAAAATTTTATTAGTTTGAGAGTTTCAAAATCAAATTTTCTACATAGATAGGTAGTTAAGTTTCCTTTTTAGTAGTTTTTATGTTATAAAAAATGCCTCCTTTAGTTTTTTTTTCTGAGTGATAAAAAACAGCTATTAGTGCTTAGTACGGTCATTTTTAAAAGAGAATATTACATTAATTTTGTTTGTTTAAAAGCTTTTCTCTTTGATATTTGCTAAGATAGCGACGTTAAGTGTTAGGATAAATAGGAATAAAGTTCGTGCCCACTCTGTGCAGTCCTATGTCAACATTGTACGTGTCTAATTTACTAAGATATTCATGAGTCACCCCTACTTACTAGACTAAAAGGAAAGTTCTTTATTCTGCATTGTAAAGTTTTATTGTAGTGATGTTTCTTTTTTAAGTTCTAGAAACTTGTACAATTGTTATAATGTAAATGACCAGCGTTTGTGCATTATTCTTTACAGTTAAAATTTTAATACATTCAGTCATTAATTTATTATTGGCTTGTTTCTATAAATAACTTTTAGTTACACTTTATTTTGTACATTATTGTATTATCTTTACTATTAAATAAAAATGAAGTGCCTGTTTGTAATGTGAAAAAAATTTTTTTTTTACTAAACAGATATGAATGTTTAACGATAACTATACCAAAGACTATTTTTAAAAGTTTTGTCTGTCTATCTGTCTGTATGTTTGTATCCTGTAATTTCCAGAACAAGTGGGCCGATTATGACAGGATTTTTTTTAATAGATAGCTGAAGTTAGTCCGTGTATGTTAGGGTACTTTTGTTTTTGAAAAAAAAAATTAAGGTTCCACGTAAAGAAATTATAAGTCACGTCAATGTGAATAAAATCCGATTCAGTGCACAGTTTTACTGGCGTTTATATAAATTTGTGAGAAATATTCTTGTTTAATGTTAGTAACAAAGCAAAATTTTGGAAAATAATTGGGGTCTCGTATGAAAAAATTAAAAACTATATTACGTAATGAAAAATAAATGAAACTCGGGCGCAGCCGCGGGCACACGGCTAGATATATAATATTCGATGCATGATGATAGTACTCCAGTAATTACTATGAAGACAAAGACTAGAAAATTCTATACGACCGATCCTTAAACAAAGTTAAAACTGTCGTAACGGAAGACATTAAACTCCAGAATTAGAGGTAATAAATACTTGCGTCTTACTTTTGCCCTAACTGTTACTGGAGAGTGGTGTTTGTAAATTATTCGCGGTTATTTGGAATAATACTGAACTATCATTTAACCATAAATGCCGTTTATAAATACGGTATATATTTTATAAATGTTATTATGATATGATCATTTTTGTGACGACTTCTTTTCTATGTATTACTACTGGCAACACAATAAATTCTTAATAAATAATATCCACTTCTTCATCGGATCCTCATGACTGAGGATCGTGACCAACATAAATAAATAGCATTCGACTGTGTACTATTCTCCAGGCCGGCCAGTCTTCTGCCTTTTGTAAAAACTATAAAGCCTTAGAGTAGGACGCCTGCAACTCGCTCAACTGCGTCCATCCATCCAGTCCTCTACCCGGGCTAATCAGTTTTTCTAAGTTATTGGGCTCCTGCCGGACTAAATGACCATTGGACTGGCTTTTTATAGTGGAGAGGCAAGTGTCTATATTATTTTCTAGGATAGACGCGTTCGTGCGATACGCAATCCTGGAAATCCTCAACATTTTGTGCTAACACCACATTTCGAACGCGCCCATATTTCTGACGTTTATGCGTGAACGGTAGAAAGGATAAAAGCTTCTTCTATTGACGTAGGTTCTAACTATACCCTACTATAAGCCTTGGCCTATACTGAAAGATCTTGATGGATCAATGGCACAGTGGTAAGGCATTTTTTCGCATAGTTACTAGCTACCACCCTTGTAAAATCCACCGTAAAGTATTTATAGGTCTATTCGGATAGCATCAATAGAGAGCCAGTGTTTTCTAGTGTTTCCGTCAGTGGCGGTTCGAGGAGGGTGGGGGTTTTAGGGATTATGATGACAAATGGCAAATGCCTCTGCGAGGCCATGAAAAAAAAACCCCCATGTAACGTCAGGTGAGATTGTAGTAAACCGCTAAAACGGTATCAAAAATTGTGTAACAGCTATATCAATGTATATAATTTACTGGTTTATTATACACGCTATAGGATTTAATTGAATATCATACAGTTATGTGCAAAATGATTCCAAAGTATTATACATTATATGAACGTATCAAAATATCACGACGAATAAAATGTATAACGTTGTGGTTTTATATATTCTTCACTGCGTTGTAATTTTTTTTATACGGAACCCTAATACTTTTTTTAAAGCTAAGATAAAGTAAAAATATTTCTCATAAATTCAAGCAATTGCCCGTAAAACTGTGCATTGAATCGGATTTTATGAATTTTTTATGTTTTAATTTTTTACGCGGAATCTTAATTATTTTCGAAAATTAAAAGTAACGAATGTTACTCGAAGTAAATTCAGCTATCTACCAAAAATGCACGTCAGAATCCGTCCAGCCGCTTCGGAGGTTACCCGGAACAAACAGACAGACAGACAAAAATGTATAAATTGTATTGGTATAGGTATCGTATATACATTCATATCAAATTTTGTAAAAAAAAAACAATCTTGATATTACATACACTTCAATTTTATTTATTTTTATAGCATAGTTGTTTAATGTCTTGAGTAATTTACATATGAGCCAACTGAATGTACGGCGTTACTCACAAATTCCTTAACATTTTTGTCTACAGTAAACTGTAAACAGTACTAAAACCACCTGTATAACCTTAAATAGATGTACTGTAAGTTTATTTTTTTTCTCTCTATTTTAGGCTTGGTCGCAAGAACAACTATGCCGCCATTGTAACTTTATCCTTATTTATAACTCAAAATACAACTTAAATTCATTAATATTATTTACTTAACTTTTGTACTACTAGCTGCTCTCCGCGGTTTTACCCGAGTAGTACCCGTTGCCATGGGATTTTCTGAAAAAAAGCTATCCTATGTCACTCTCTGAATTTCAAACTATCTCCATACCAAATTAGATCCAAATCGGTACAGTACTTTTTAAGTTTATTCTTTACGTACAAAACTAAAAATCTTTCCTCTTTATAATATTAGTATAGATAACTTGATGATTACTAAATTATGTAGCACTTAGTGAAACTGTAGTAATTTGAACTTTCTATATATCCTGATGGACTGCTTTAATAATTTTAATCAAATGCTAGTAAAGTTGAAAGTGACGATAATCTCTTGTAGCCCAATATGCATTTTGTGAATATAGGAATGAAACAGGATATATTTATTTTCAACAGAATGCACGATAATAATTAATTCAAACGCTTTATAAATAAAAACTCTATTTAACCAAATAACACTTCAACTGTCGACCGAAATTATGTTTAGATAGTTTTATTATGTGAGCGTCGATAAATTACTGTCTTTCATATAATTACATAATTATACTCCATATATATAAAATGAAAATGGGGTCCTTTTGACGCACCATCGCCTCAAAACTACTGAATACACCGGGATGGGACAACTACAATTTGACGCGGATTTATTTTTTTAATTTACTCTTATGTACATTTTTTCCGCCAATAAAAAAAACAAAAGACTCATTTTTCTTCATTCATTTGTTTCTTTAGGTTACGTATAAATTAAATGCTATATGCACTTTTTTACTCACACCGAAAGAACCGGCTAGTAACTATATAATATTAATTTGTGTATTATACGGAATTCTGTAAATTATTTTCAAACATTTTTGAGAGTACGTTTTTCAGGACAAAGTTAAAATGGTTTCGTGAGAAAGATATATTAATACGGTATGGTACTTGACAGGGTGGCTCGCGAAAGATTCCCGTCAACATGACCTAGTGGCCCATGACATCGGCGCCTCCATTATCTATAGACGAAACCCGCCCGCCGTCTCGACGCGCGCTCTGATCTATAAGTAAGTATGTATTCACTTGGTAAAGTTCACCAGACCATAATCATAATTTTAAATATAAATACATTTACGGTGAAATACACTTTTCAAACTGTACATTTAATTTTGCAGTGTAAATAAACACAGCTGCGAGATTATTCAGTAGTCTTATTAAAGATATAAATGTAATGAAAACATTTTGAACATGACAATTATTTAATTTTAATGAGAAAATAATAATGTCGTGTTTAAAAGAGCAGATATATAGACTAAGGACATTGTTAATTTATTTTATTGCCAGAGATATATTTATTATTGACTATATACTTAAGGTTAGTCAGTCAAACTTAAATAAATAGCTATGCATATAGTTAAAATAATAAAAACTTAACCCCTTGAGCACTACCTGGCGTTAACGCCAGCTTTCAATTGTTTTCCTATTGTCTTATTTTTATGGGTAATCGACATATTAATACTAATACGTAGTTGCCATTATACTTGTAATATAATCTATTTAATTAATTAGATAATATTTGTCTAGATTTTTATTTGAATTCCTGCGTTTTGAAAGGAGAAGAAGTTCTTTTGAATATTTTTACCTTAAAGTTGAAGTTTAGTGAAACATGAAAAATAAAAGTAGGTTATTATAAAATAATAAATGTATAGTAAAATTAACTGAAACTTTATTTAACTAAATAAAGTATTTATTTATAACGTAAATGAAGCGATGTTGGCGCTATGGATAGTGCAATCGGCTTCCGTGTCAATGGACGCGGGTTCAAACCCACCTATCCAACTCTTAAATCAGCCTGAGCTTTCGGCGAAGGAAAGAAAGGAAACAATAGCATGGTCGTACGGCATTTTCTAACAATGCCCGCCTGAGTAACTACCACCCTCAATTTCGAAAACCTGTTGCCAAATACCAATAGGTGTGTTCCGGCAGCATCACTTGAGAATCAGTATCTAAGCTTAGTGTGTTTACCATCCTGGACCACATCGTCACTTAACATCAGGTGAGATTGTGGTCAAATCACTGAGCCTATACCATGTAAAAAAGAATCTTATCGTTCATTGTGTTGAAAATAAATAGATTCTATATTATTATTTTTGATTCCTATGTATAACAAAATGCATAGGTAATGGCCTACAGGAGATTATCGTCAGTTTTAACTTTACTAGCGTTTGTTGTTGATTAAAATTATTTATTTTTATTTGGATATAGACAACTTTTTTAAGAATATGAAGCTGTAAAGCCCACCAGATGTTAATTAAATTAAAATTAGCCAACGGGATAAAAGTGCAGAGGTATTCATTAGGAACTAATAGTAAGGACTATTATAAGTCATTGATGGACGTAAGTTCGAGTCTAATCTATAATAAGCTTAAGTAATCAATGGAAAATAATATCGTTAAAGGACCTCTAAGTGTGTGTTTAAGCAGCATCACTTGAAAACAACTAACTATATGTTTGGCGTGTTAACCATCTCGAACCACATGGTCACTTAATATTATGTGGGATTTTGGTCAAAGTGCTGACGAAAGCTTATGATACCCCTTAACAGAAAGAAATGGTCGAGGCGATAGATAAATTCATAATCGTACCTTGAATATATTCAACCACTACCCGAAATAAACTAACATATATGATAAATATTTATATCTAGAGCAGAATAATAAATATATAATACAAAAACAAACTTTAGCACCGGAGAGACGTAAATTAGTATTCCCAAGCCGTCTTCTCTCTGATAGAATATTCTGCACACCGCTTGTTCATACCTCTGGAATTCTTCAATAGTAATTGTACAGAGAATAATATCCCTTCTTGCGGCTTTTAAAAGATTCGTGAACCTGATTTAAGAAATATTTACATAATACAACTTAGAACGCTTATGTTCGGTGTAATTTTAAATAAGTGTTCATTTTAGATACATCTTAATCGGACGTCCCGTTTTGGCTACTCAAATTTGAGAGAAATCAAATCAATTCAAATGTTTTTTTTTAGAAATAAGGCAGTAATTATAATTTTGAATAGTTATTATTAACTCGTTACTTATTATTGTGCAATTACAAAATAAAGTCGGGTTAGTCGTACTATTTACGGCTCAGTAACGGTTGGTTATTATGATCTTTGATATGTTGGCGTTGTCTCCGAATAGCATACAGTATACAGTTTACAGAATAGTATACAGTATTAAAATAACGGATTTTTTGGGAAGTAAATTAATTTTTTATAAAATTTTTATGTAACTTTTTTGATGATATCTCGACAACGGATTGACTGACACTGAAGTCTAGAATTTTCCAGATTTCTAAGGCGGTACGAAGTTCGCCTAGACATAGCTAGTATTCAATAAAATATTTCAAATAAATATTTACAATGGATTTAAAACGGCTTGTTTCATAATAACTTATGAATTCACATTCGAATTTCATTGCTCGAATTAATCATGTTAAACATATATTATGATTATAATGATAAAGGCATTAGCAAACTAAAAGATGAGAGTACCTTTTCAAAGATATATGTAACTATAACACAATTACAAATAACTAGCTCTTCTACCTATCGTTGCTCGGTATACATTTTCATGAATAAAAAAATGATATTAAATAATAATTTGAAATAATTCCATACTTTTGGTAATTTATAGATAACTTAATTTATAGGAACACCTTCTATCACCCAAGTATTAAGCGTCATTTTTTTTTCTAGAAAATTTCTAATGCAAAATTATAATAAAACAAAGTTACAGAGTTCCTTATGTCCTTCGCAATAAAAAAATATCTAATCAAAATCGATTCAGTGGATTTAAATATTTACCCAAACAAATATATTTCATTATTTTTATAGTTGTTCTATGCCCTACATAGTTTAATTTTATATACATTTCTCATTTCACTCATCCTGAAATATTCCAAATTGTAATTGCAATCTTCCGACGCTCATCGAAGTTTCTAAAAAAACGAAATATTTTCAGCCTTTCTTTCCTCTCTCCAATCTCCAACGAATAACGAACATTGTATTGTTTAGGCACGAGTATACCTAAAAACTGAAGTGAGTCGTAGGTACCATCTGTATCGGAAGCGACAATCATTGGGTGGAGGAGTGCCCAAGTGGAAACTCTTAGTATATTTTGACGAAAGCGAAAAATATAAGGTCGACGACGAGACGTATATACTTGAAGTATTTTGTTACCTTTCCTTACCCTTGGAATACGTGACTAACATGAAATTTATAGCATACTACAGAAACAAATATTTATCTTAGTAATTAATTCTGTAGTTATATAACTATTATATAGTACGTATAGAGAGCAAATTAGGTTTCTGAAATAATTATCGAATTCAAAGTACATTAGCGTAGAATTAATGAGTTATTTCTATTAACATTACATTACATTATTAAATTTTGTAATATTATGTCGTAGAGAATATATTTTAAAAGGAGATATACTTATATTTGCAATATCAATAGAAATTAAGTTGTGTGGGTTATTAAAAATATTTTTCAAACGCAAACACGGTATGGGTATATAATGCTAATTGCTCACAAGTTCTGTACAACCAAGTTTTGTCCCCTCTTCACCAGATAATAGTATAAACCGTTAGAAATCGATACAGTTATAATAATTTTATCGTATTTCATACATAAACTAGAGCATTATTTCTTTAAAAAGAAAACAAATCTTATTTTCAATATGTTTGCTCGATAGGTATGTTTTCGTAAGCAACTCTAAGGTTGCATTAATAACATTTGCATGAACAAAAACTGTTTCTAATGTAAAATATGTGAAACATCAATTGGCGCGCCTTGGTAGTTAAAGCGACACGCAAGCGGTGACGCCAAACGGAATCAATGACGCATCAACTGCCTTATGCGTGCTTGCATGTATATTTTTTTTTACCCCTGCACTAGGATATCAGGACGTGTACCAATGCACAATTGGAGAGGTTTCTGCACCGCAAGCAGTGCGATACGGTGACATTCTCATACATTAGCGTAACACGCATTACACTGCACCCGACACACATGTATATATACGCAGGTAACATGGGTTCTGTAATGGACTTTTAGGTTCGTAGTTGCTCTTGACCACCGTAGTTTTAACATAAGGAAAATTCCGGGGAATTTACGTCTCACATAGCAGCTCAAGCCAGGGTCCGTATCACTTTGATTTTCCTGCGTTAGTTACCATTCTTACGGCTGAGCGCATTAAGGGATCTCCCCAAAAGTTCAGTGCAGCTGTTAAGCCTTATCCAGTGATTCATGTTATTGACGTAAAACTTTTTGAAATGAAACTTCTTACAGGAGAGCTTTGAGAGTCTGATCCGAAACATTTTTGTGTGACGAAAAGTGGTGGGGGAAAACACTGTGACGGATAGAGTGAAAGCAATGTTTCGGTTGCCTCTCGATTATCTGAGAAGAGCGACAAACGTTCTTATCGCTTTCTTTTTTTCTTGTTATCCGTGGTTCCGAGTACTGCGTTCAGGCGATCACTAATATTTTTTTTATTGTGCAGCACAGTGACTTCACTGGACCTGATGTTAAGTACATTACAATCCAAAACAGTGGCGACTGACACTGAATAAAATTCAATGCCAGTCACCGCTTTCATGCTGGCCTGCTTAAGTACGTACCTCTTTAAGCCTCTTTTCAAGTTTTGTGTCTTTACGGCACACCATGTTTTTTGTACTCGAAATGACATTATTAAATGCTTTTGATTGATTGATTCAACCGAAATACATCCACTGCTTTACGTAGGTCTCCTCCAAAAATGAGGAAAATGCCATAATCGCCACACTTAGCAGGTGGGTTGGCGATCCCAGTAGGTGTTTGTGAAGCACAAAGGATACTCATCTCCTGCTTTATATCCCTTTTTTTACTATTCTTAACCGACACCACACAAATTAAATTAGGATTTTCGTCACTAATTCTACCATTGATTTCTACGTGTGAGATCTGTCATGTGTCCCGTGACGGTCAATTTTTTTCACAGGTTTTATTCATTCACAAAACCTAATTACCAATATTATGGTAGGTTATCCACGATGGTGGTACGTTGGTTGGTGGTGTGGTGCGTGGTGCTCTGCGCTCGACCGGCGCATCCTCAAGGCGCCCAGCAATGTCCGCCTCCGAACACTATCACACCATGCAGTTGTACCGTCAAGAAAAACGGTCTCGATATACTATGCGAGTTTACTGAGCAACAACATATTCAAAAGGTAATTTTGAGTTTGTATTCTTTATGTTAAATCAAATTATATATGGAAGAATTCATACCAAATCGAACACATTTGACCGTAACCGCTTTTTGATTTGGCTGATAATAAACTAATTATTTTATTTCTAATCTATTAAAAATTGTGTCTAGATTTTTTTTACGCATTTGGGAAAAAAAATATGATTTTTTCAAAAAAGCGGCTCTTTTTTGAAATTGCCATATTTTTTTTTAAATTGGCTTTTTTTTTTTAATTCATAATTAAATGCACTATTTGAAAGAAAATAAAATAGAGATAATAAACTCCAAGAAATTTTCACCTTTCATTTTTCTTTGTTTATAAATTGGTTTCCTTTTTGTTAAATTTAGTATCAATTAATAGGAAGGTACATTTTTGGTACAAGGTACATAATAATTAGGTATTTCAAATGATCTCACTCTAGACACGTTTTCAGGCAATGAACACTCTACGCTCGAAACCGATGATTATATTTTATCTGAAACTCCGACATAACAATTTGGCGAAGTTGCCATCATACATATTCCTCGGGCTTGATATACGTCATCTCACTGTACACAATAGCAGTTTGGCTGTCATCGAGGATTCATCGCTTAGTTCAATCGGTTAGTTAGAATTGTTTTAATTTGAAGCGATGACGGCGCAGCGGGTAGTGGTCAAAGCACTGAGCCTATTCCGTATAAAAAATATCTACCAGATCACTTGTGGATTTGTTCAGGCAGTGTTACTTGAGAGCCAGGTTACCTCTAGCTTTAGCGTATTTGAGGGTTGTCCGAATGTTAATAAGATATTTTTGACTCTCTTGTGAGTAATAGTAACCAAGCACTTACCCCAATGGTAATGTAGGGATTTACATAATATTTACAATATCTTTGTAAATTGGATTTGTTCATAGTTATAGAAAGAAAGTAAACGTATAGGGTGGATCATCATGTGAACGACGGTGATGTATGGAAATGGCACCGTTCTCTATGCATCTGCTAATAAACTTTATAATAATGATTTGCATACTTTCATAAAAAGGACCGATCGAGTTTCTTACCGGTTCTTCTCGATGACTGTTGTTTTCATATTTATTGGTATCCGCTTATATTTATTAAAATAATTTAATCATTGTGATAATTAAGGCATATCAGCCCTACATGTTGCATATATATCATATTGCCCTACTTCCGGTGGCAGCTCACGACGTCTTGGCCCAGCTTCCGATGGCGGCGTCACATGTGCTTACGAGTTGGTAGACGTTTCCGGTTGCGTTTTGCTCACCTGACAACGACAAATCGTACCTCACCCGCGTTCATGCGAGTGGATTATAAGAGGCGGTAGAGCCGATACAGGGACACTCGAATTCTAACTGCGTAAGGAAATAGTCAGGGCACTATAGTATAAAATAATCATGAGGTTGCGCTATAACAACCTCGCTTAGGAGAAGCGGGGGCATTCTTTGTAAGATCTTCAAAGAGGAAAGTTGTGCCTTAAGTAATAATAGTTATAAGAATTCACAGAGATTTTGCATTATGGACTTTTTGTGTAAAATTACGTCCGTGAAATATACAAGGATGTGTAGAGGCATAAAGATAGATAGATATCTACATGATTTCATAAAAGACGGTCTCATGACATATTCCGTTTATTAATGTCGCTGTCGTATGAGTAATTACATTATAATTATATTTATTCTTTCCAGTAATTAAGTAATTTCATGTTAACAGGCAACAAGCTGACGCAACTCGACGTCTCGCAGAACAGCCTAGCGACTATCCCGACTTCATCGTTTACGCATCTAAATCATCTACTCATTCTAAACATGAACCATAACAAGGTAAATTGTGTTACGTGTTTTGGTATGTACCCTTTATGTTAATAAGTATTCACGTGCTATAATAATGTTATTGTGTTTTTTACATTAACATGGATTGTTTCTAAAAATCTACAAACATGTCTGAAAAATGTGAGACGTTTTAAAATATGTTAGGAATATCATAATTGCGCTATTATGACTGTGATCGAATAAGTACATTAATATGTCGATTACCCTTAAAAATGAGACAATATGAAGACAATTGGAAAACAATGGAAAGCTGGCGTAAACGTCAGTTTAGTGCTCAAGGGGTTAAAAGAACTGTATTATAAAAAAAAAACTTTTAACTTACGGTTTAATCATTCGATTGATGATGAAAAAGTTACGTTGCGAAAACCCATTATCTATATCTATACTAATAAATAAAATTGAAGTGTCTGTTTTTTTTTACTAAATACTTATGAATGTATACATGATACCTATACCAAAAGTGCAATTTTAAAAATTTTTGTCTGTCTCTTTATTCCGGGTAATCTCCGGAATGGCTGGACCGATTGTGACGGGACTTTTTTTGTAGATAGCAGAAGTTACTCCGGGTAATTAAGGGTAGTTTTCATTTTCGAAAATAATTAGGGTTCCGCTTAAAAAATTAAAACACATAAACATGTGAATAAAATCCGTTTCAATTCACAGCGTTACGGGCAAGTGCTTGAATTTATGAGAAATGTTTTTACTTTCTCTTGGTATTAAAAGAAATTAGGAAAATAATGAAAGTTTCATGTTAAAAAATTAAAACTCAATGAAGAATATATGTATGAAACGTGTTATTTGAAAGCTTTCTGTTTTTAATCAGTAGATATTTACAACAAACGATTGGCATTTAATAACTCCCCGGGGGAACAAAGGACTCTCGTTATTGTGTACAATAGGAGTAATCAGGCCAGCCATAGCACAATGGTAACAAAACAGTCATACTCAGACACTTGGCTATTATGATTTCGCCACACAGCTTGAGGGTTAGGACGCCAGGCCGCTTTTACTGTTTAAGAGGTCGCGAACGGCTCGCCTCGATGCGATGTTTTCTACGGAAACACCGCGCTAGCGTCACGTCCCGCCCGCTGTGTGGCGAAACCATTATATGTATTTAACACAAGTATCTACATTAAGTAATCTTCGGACATGAAAACAAAATAAAATATATCAATATATCTATTGTTACAGTAAGCATAAAAATAATTAGTGTGCCGCTTAAAAAAAAACTCATCATATTGTGAATAAAATGCCATTCGTTTATGGCAATTAGAGGAAAGCGATGTTCGGCAGTGGACTGTCTTATGGTTGAATGGATGGATGGACAGTTTACACGGTATGGGCTCAGTGCTTTGACCACAATCTCACCTGATGTTAAGTGATGATGTGGTTCAGTATGGTAAATAGAGGTAATGGTTCTGAAGTGATGATGCCGGAACTCACCTATTGGTATTTGGCGACAGGTTTTCAAACTTGAGGGTGGTATTAGAATTAGAGGGCATTATTCGAAAATGGCCTACCACCAAGCAATGGTTTCCTCACGATTTTTTCCTTCACCGAAAGCCCGGGTGATTTTAGAGTTAGATAGAGGGGCTCAAATCCGCGTCCATTGACGCGGAAGCCGTGCGGCCATCCACCGGTATAGATTTTTTAATACCAAGTTTACTGCTAAACTTTATAACATATTTTTAGGTTTATATCAGAGATACGTTTCACATTTAACAAGTTCTAAAATTATGGATCCTGTATGTAATACTTTACTGCGAAGTTTTATCACGCTTCAGTTAATAGTTTTCTTTTAGTTAAAAATAACTTTTCCCCACTTCATACAATTTTTTTTATTCCACATAAGAGAACACGAAGCCTTCTTTACTCAGTAGCCGATTTTCATTCACTCCCAACACGCGACTATTTTTATAAATAAAATAACGTGATAAGTGAAAAAGCAGAAACATGTTTTTTTTTTTTTTTAAATAAATGTTATCCTTCATATTTAGTATTTATTATTAATAACCTGGAATCGTATACGATTTAATGAAGATAAATTGTTTATCTCCTATATCTTTTTAAAGATTCTCATAAATACAATTTTATTGTAGGTAACGGCTGTTCACAACAGAGCTTTTATAGGATTAGACACATTGGAGATCTTAACTCTGTATGAGAATAGGATATCTGTCGTCGACGGAGAGGCTTTTAAGGGACTTGAGAAGTAAGTATGAGTAATATAACACGTTTTACATTTATATTTAATATTAGCTGTGTGTCCGCGGTTGCGCCCGTGTTCATATGTTTTTCACTGCGTAATATGGTTTTTCATATTTTATCCGGAAACCAAATCATTTTCTAGATTTTTTATACTAACATTAAGGAAAAACATTTCTCACAAATTCAAATACCCTCCAGTAAAACTATGCATTGAATCGAATTTTATTTACAATTTTATCAGTTTCAATTTTTTTTACGCGGAGACCTAATTATTTTCAAAAAAAAAGTATCCTAAGTTACGCGGAGCAACTTTATCTATCTACCGAAATAAGTCCCGTTAAAATCCGTCCAACCAATCTGGAGATCATACGGAACAAACAGATAGACATACATACAAAAATGTTAAAAATTGAATTTTTGGTAAATGTTTCAGTATATACGTCTACATTCATATATATTTAGTAAAATAAAAATATTTTGACATAAAAACAGACACTTCAATTTTATTTATTAGTAAAGATTAGATGAAGTGCAGTGCAGTATCGTGTGGAGCCGGATGCGAAGATTACCACCTGTCTTTCCCGTGGGTGTCGTGAAAGGCAACTAAGGGATATATACCAGGGAATGGGCAGCAGCATCATCTGAGCACCACAAACATCTACTGAAATCGCCAACCCGTGTGCCAAGCGTGACGATTATGGCAATCATCCCCTATAAATCTTTGGGAGAGACCTATGTCCAGCAGTGGTCGTCTTTCGGTTGAATGGAAGTAAAGTCTATTGAGCTGGAATATACAATATTGAACTGTCTAACGCTGTTAAGTTTCATCCCGGCTTTGTGGCGATTATTTAACCCCTTAAGCACTTACCTGGCGCTTACGCCAGCTTTCCATTGTTTCCCTATTGTCTTTCTATTGTCTTATTTTTATGGGTACTCGACACATTAAGGTACTCAGCTGAAAAATAGTAATTAGTACAGAGGAACCACGTGCGTAAGAAACTCAGGCAGGGTTGTTACCGCCATGTAAATTCCGCGTAATTCATCAAAGCTTAACTCATCCGTTTTGAAGTATAGAAAAAAAAAAACATTTACAGAAACTATGTGTCTTGTGTGAAGTGTGTAAATACATTCATAAATGTGATGTGCAGTGTAGTGCGTGTGATGCTAGTGCATGAAGTGTTTCGCGCTGACATTGGGTGCAAAAACTTGTCTATTTGCGAATCTGAGTTCATCTTGGGTCGTTGCAGGAATTTTTAGTAGTATATAATGTTGTAAATAAAAATATGAGATATGTTCTATTGACTTTAATTTAATTTAGTTTAAGAGAAATTAAAGAGTGATGACTCTTGTACAAAACACCACGATCAAACGGACAATTTTATTATAATATTGTATTACTGTTTAGAATTATCGTTACTTCAAATGACACAGTAATTTCGTAATGGACTGCTTACCGTACTTAATGTTCCTCCACTTGAGTTAATGAGGTCGTACATATAAAGAGTATATTATACTTGGCAATTTATTTGGTAACAACTAAATTAATGGCCGAAGTATCAGCTTAATGGTTGTGACTTTATGTAAACTGTTCTAGGGGTTATTGTTCGTTGATATCTAAGTAGCGGAAAGTTCGAGGGAAATACATTTAGTACAGTATGCATATTCATCTATATTAATTAATAAAATAGAAGTGTCTGTTTGTTGTATCAAAATAACTTTTTTATAATAACTAAAAAAATAACTTTTACTAAATAAATATGAATGTATATACGATATCTACACCAAAAATACTATTTTTTTAAATGTTCATCTATCTGTCTGTTTGTTCCGGGCAATATTCAGAACGGCTGGGCCGATTTTTATGGGACTTTCTTGGTCCAATAGCTGAAGTTGTTCCGCGTACTTTTTCTTTCTAAAATAATTATGTTTCCGTGTAAAAATCTTAAAACTCATGTAATGGTGAATAAAATCAGGTTGAATGCACAGTTTTACTGGTAGGTTCTTGAATTTATTAGAAATATCTTTGCTTAATCGCTCAAATAAGAATAAATATTTTATATTAGGAAAACAATTGGAAGCTGGCGTAAATTCCATTTATTCAACCGAAAGAAGTCCACTGATATAGGTATTTCCCAAAGATCTCCACAATGACCAGTCTTGCACACCGGCATCCAGCGGACTTCCGCGACCTTCACTAGGTAATCGGTCCAGCTTGTGGGAGAGTCTACCCACGCTGCTTCTTCCAATACGTGATAACTATTCAAGAAGCCAGTGACTCTATAAATTATATTGTAAGAAAGAAATATTCTCGCACTTTATATAACACATGATCATGTAACTTAAATTGGTAAGAATAAAAATGTAAGGATCCAATAAACACATCCGTGTTTTTGTAATGAGAAAAATTTTCATTATACGAAGCTTTAGCCATATTTTGTTATACATACAAGATTATAAAAACTTTCTGATGAATTGTCGGTGATTTTAGGAAGCTGAAAAGGCTCAATCTCGGCGGTAACGACTTGACAGCGGTGCCGCAAAAGGCACTCGCATTACTCGAGAATTTGAAGAAACTCGAAATGCAAGAGAATCGTATAACTACAATCTCAGAGGGCGACTTTGCTGGTAATAAACGAGGTTTTTATATTTTAAATTGTATCTTCCTTTCTTAAATATGATTATTGTATAATAATTATATTTATACAGGGTTACGTAATCTTGATTCGCTCGGTTTGGCACATAATCAACTGCGTGAAGTTCCATCTCAGGTGTTTTCACACTTGACATTTCTAAACTCATTAGAACTAGAGGGGAACCAAATTCAAAGAATCGATGAGAAGGCTTTTGCTGGACTCGAAGGTTTGTATTTCCCTTAAGTTCAATTTCTTTTTACTGAATTTAATTAAAATGGATCAACTATTACAACTGTTCTATAAATATTCTGTTGATCATATTAATAAAGATTGAAACAGTTGAGTAATTAAATCAAGTTTTATTTATTTATTTTTGGAAGAGTAACAGCTTATAAAAACGATGATACTAGTTCAATAAAAATACGAATATATAGCCCCTACTTATATGTTACTATAAGCTACAGCAGAATATAAATCAGAAACTAAATCAACTCTGCCTAATTTATTTTTTTCCTATTAGAAAACTTGCAATATCTTCGTCTCGGTGATAACAGACTGCACGAGATACCGTCTGAGGCACTTCGTCCGCTTCACCGTCTTCGGCATTTAGATCTTCGCTTGAACAATATTACATACATCAGTGACGATGCCTTCACGGGCTATGGCGATTCTATAACTTTCTTGAATTTGCAGAAAAATATGTGAGTATGTGATAAATTATGAGCAACACTAAATTTTACATAAACTGTACATTTTGTACCGTTTCCTTCTAAAATTATTTGGTTTAAAAAAAATACAGCTCTTCGGAAATGACTGTCAAAACATAACAATTAAAAATATGATAGAATAAAGGGTATAATATAATAATACGTACCTACCAATCTTTAATGTTCTCTGTTTCCCAGTTCCATTTAACATAAATTTTGCTTTAGGTCGTGTTATTTCATTTTTACGATTAATAAATATTTCGGTCTCGTATCGTCGGAAAGCGAGGAAGCGGTAGGCCTTTGATTAATTCTCCGCCGAATTCCGCGTTCGACTCCCTCGGGATTATAAATATCTCGACTTGATTGACCAGAGACAAATTGCTTCCGCAATCTCTTTGCCTCTTTGTGTAAAGAGATCGTGTATACCCTAAAATACATACTCTTGTCGGGCGCCCCGCGGCACCTCGGAACTCAATTGTAGCCGCTTTTCTTTGTTTGCACATTTTACAACTTTCCCTTTTTATAACCTTATCTTTAAGCACATTTTTCGAAATAGATACTTATTTTATAAGGTTCTTGGTATTTTTTTATAACAAGAAAATTATTTATACGATAATTTGAATTAGAATTTTATTGGCTAGGTTTATTCTTTGTTATCGTAATAAAAAATTCTTTATAGACTGTGAGAAGGCGCTTATGAATGCCAAAAAACTACCACCGGTTCGGAAAACAACCCAGTCGATAAGAGTCAGCAAGAATCTCGATCCCTTTTTATTAAATGTTTTTTGAGTATGATATAAATTTTACAATTCATAATAATAGGCGGGTTAGCAGAAGTACAGAGAGAAGTTTCATTTCCAGACATCACTATCGTTCACGTAATGATCCTCCCTGTAATAACCTTTTGACATTAAAACCTGCTTGGCATAATACTTAAACTTATTGTAAGGTAAATGTGCTTTGGAATCACGTTGTTAATACAAAACATTGACATTTTACTTATAATATAAAATACTTAGGCAACGTAACATTGGAATTTAGAAACGAAATTTATAAGATGCTTTATATTATCAGGATTCATCAGCTACCAACCATGGGATTCGATAATTTAAACTCATTGGAAACGCTAAATCTGCAGAACAATAAGCTGCAACATATTCCGGAGGAAATAATGGAGCCCATTTTGGATACATTACGAGTCGTCGATATTATGGGTCTGTACTCACTGTGCAGTTACATTTTATGTTAAAGTTACTTTTGCTATTTTATTTTCTTATAGTCTTATACGTAGTACTTGCATAAGTAGACTATTTTTTTAACAATATTTTTGGCTAACTGTGTGCTCACATTTACAGATAGAAATTCTATTGCTCATAGTTAGTCATTACATTGCATTTATGAAATATTTAATGGTGTTAGTGGAGAGTTATCGACTCAGTTCACTATCGTTAGCATTAATATGTTTATTGATTGATTCTCGAGTTATATGACCATTGACAGAAATAGAGACGTTTCTTTTTGGAATATATAGGAACTATAAACGGTTCTGTTATTATGAATTCGACTTTTACACGCAACAATTTCCGCACCCACAACACCAAACCCAGCTGGACCTGTGATCATTATAATATAGAGGTCGGTGCTTCAGCTTGTAAACACAAAACCAATTTTTGTTGAAACTGTGTATATTTAGCTTTTATTTACATTCGAACCTCATCTATATATAACTCAAACAGTTCAGTACATTTTCTCTTCTATTTATAAACTGATTCTCTTTCGAATTAACTAGCTTTGGTGTTTACCAATTTTTTTTTGAAATTGATACATCTTTTTGCTTCAAATTTTCAATAACGAGTTTTGATGCAATTTTGACCATAAGACGCAGATTAGATTAGCATTAGATTTTGTAATAATTACCTAATCCCATGCTACTCATTAATAATGACGCTTTCAGGTATCGAAAACTCAGGTTTATTGTAGTAGGAACGATACAGTGAATAGGTTACCTTTAAGCTATCTTGGTTTACACATTATAGATTATACAAACAATGGTCCTTTCTACAGACAATCCGCTTGTATGTGACTGCGAACTGGCTTGGTACGAGGCGTGGCTCGCAGGGCTGAGGGACCGGGATGATGAGATGATGCAAAAGAAGCGCACTGTCTGTACGATGACCAGCGAGCACCGGGAGTACAGCGTCGCCAAGATGCCACTCGAGAAGATGAACTGCAAACGGAAACCCGCTTACGGATGGCACTCCAGCGCTCCGAACACATGCCATTCTATTAACTTCGCGACATTCATTATTGCAGTCGTTTTCAGATGTTTCTAGGCTAATATAAACATATTAATGTAATATTATAATTTAATTAATTAAATCCAGTACAATTATATTTTTATTTGTTTTGTGTGTTGTGTGAAGGAACACCTCGAGTCAACTGTGGCCGGATGACTCGAAGATATTTCCTTCGCAGAAATGTAGTATTATTCGTTTTAAAAATGAATTAAAAAAAAAACTTGTAGTAAAACGTGATGAATTTATAAAATAAAATAAATAAATAATACTTACGATACATATCAATTTTGAGCTGAATTACCTAAAAAAAAAACTTTTTAGTATTTTATATGGAGCGGTAGCTTTTTAAGAGATATCGGTGGTTTTTTAAAGGGAAGTCGTTTGAGATATATTGTGTGATACAGTATTTTTTAAAAGTAAGAAACCTTTTTACGGTATGCCTTACTAATAGTTAAATACCAGGACAGACAACAACGTAATGTTGATACCGAAATATTTTAGCTTACATTATGTATCACCGAGACTTGTTTCAACATGATAATCGTAATTAATTTCCATTTGAAAATAATCTAATAGAAACTAAATCGATGGGTAATTTTTACAATAAAATAATTATTATATTTTTATCTTTTACCTTGTACCCCCCCCCCCCCCCCCTCCCTTCCAGCTTTGCGGTATAATATACATCTATTAGTAAGCTTTTATGTATTTACGATGTTAACTATTATATTGTTCTATATTATCTATAACATAGAAGTTGTTCAAGATTTCTACATCTACATGTTAAATAATTTAAAAAAAATCTATAATAGTTATGTAAATGGTAATTATGTCTGCTGAAGATTTTCAATGTTTTCGAGATGAAATTAAATAATCGCATAAATATTACCCACACACAATTACAGTAACAAGCTTTTTATTCGAGAAAAAAAAATAATAATTCTACGTTATCATGAATATTTATAAATTATATTATATAAAAATGTTCGATTTGATGTAGATTATGATATAAGTAGATAAGTGTTAGAACGTTTTTGGCAAATTATTTCTTTTAATATTCTCTCTATTTTTAGTTATTTCACGTTTTACTAATTTTCTTTTGATTTATTTTTGTTAATTTTAACTATTATAGCTTGATTCGAATAAATTGTTTGATATTTTTTCCTTTTTTACACTATTTATATTTACATTTATTAGGGTATATACTAGGGATTCTATATAGTTTATATTTATTAAGTAGTCAAATAATAAATGTGACTTTAAGCTCTTGCATGTTTTTTTTCATTATTTTGCATTCAATAGAAAATACCATATCTAAATAATTGTATTTAATCCTAAAACATTAAAAGATTTTAAATAACATCGTTGTTCAATCTTTGGCTGACTTTATTATATAATAGATTTATAATATTGTTATAAAGTCAACAAGTGATAAAATTGTAACCAAAACATATCCGTTAGTCTGAGTTATTTAATAGTAAGGGTACATATATGTATGTATTATAATATACTTGTATTTGAAAGTGAAATTTGTGATAGATCAATGAGACAAATGTCATTAGTAGTATTTTTTTTTAAAATGTCCTAAAAAATAATTATAATTTGTCAGTTTAAAGCTTTTCATTTTTCTAAAATCATAAAGATTTGACGTGACTTGCGTTAGAAATACCATAAACAATTACTGACGATAAATATTATTTTCAAAACAGGTAAAAAGTGTGTGAAACGCGAGATTGATGATTATTAATTTTAACTGAATATTATTCCATTTACAAACTTTTAATAATTTTCATAATGTTATTATCGAGTAATGTAAGAGTAAAATACTAAGATATATTCATATATTTATTATTCACGTTTTAAAATGTTGTTTAGATATCGTGCACTGAATTTAGCATTATAATGTACTCTTATTGTATCTCAAATACTTTACACCTCAAACTAATGAGGTTATCGGAGTCAAAAGAACCTGATAGATTAAGAATTTAATGTAAACTGTCTCTAGATGAATTATTAAAGAATATTATCTATTACTCTTTAGTACTCTGAAACTTCTATTGTCTCAAATAATAATAGTAACACGTAAATTTTATGTCTTTAAAAATTTCAATGTTATAATAATTATTAAACGAGTATCTTCTATATTAAAACAATTAAATGACGCAAGTTAACAATATATTTTAAAAGTTCAATTGTGAAGGTCCAGAACACAATGTTTTATTGTAATATTCATACGGACGTTTGAATAACATTAATTTCTTAATAAAATTTATGACTATTCCTCATTATAGCTATGGGAATTATTTATACAGACTTTAACCTATTTATTATGAACTAAATTGTATTTATTTAGGGTATATTATTTTATAATAAACAAAATCATTAAATTTTCTCGTTTTAAGTGATATACAATTACAATATACAATTTTACTAGATACAGAAACTCGTTCGATTGATAAAGATACCTTACTTGGCTAACTCCGCTTCGAATTCGAATTTGAAAAAATCAATCATATTATTTGATTAACCTCTTTATTTGCTAATTCCTAAACCTTTACAATTGAATGCTTTATTACTAATATATCTACTATTTATTGTAAACTTATATATTTCTCTAAAAACTAATCGTAGATATGTTATTCTTGTATTTCAATTATTACGGGCTCATGTTATTAATTAAATGTTTCTAGCTTCGTGTAAAAAACTTAATAAAGATAAATTTCTCACTTAAATTATAAAAATATGTCAACATCATTGTAGACGTAGAGAAAATAAATGTAATAAGAATGTAAACATAAACATACATAATATATAAATCCAAGGGAACCAGTGGAAAAAAAACATATCTAGATGGTGGAGCGAAGATAGTGCAGCACCACTTATCTTAAACATTGCATATCATATTAGTAAATTAAGTATATCGTATATTAATTGTTGTGCGATGTTAATATATAATTATTGTTAAAAATATATCATTAATGTATGAACGGATATCGGTAATATATATGAAATATTCGTCTTATAAAAATTATATTGGTGTACCCCAAGCCTTTAGATTATTTGTATAATGCTTTTGTTTATTGGTATTATAAAATTCTAAAATATTATGATAATCGGCTATTTAATAATATGTAGCATCAACATAATATATAAAATGAAAAAGTTTAAAAAAGAAAACAAACAAATTAATTAAATATGTACAAATGACAAGTTTATAGTCACATTTAATATTTTTAAATTTATAATGATTTTTTTAAAATTTTAATATAGATAATTTAAATATTATATCGAAATTTTGCTGTAAATGTGTGTATTTATTTAAACTCGGTTATAATAAAAATAAATATGATAATAATGTTGTTTTATTGATATCACGTGATACGAAATGTTATATATACTATATCTATAGTATCTATAGTAATGAATAAAATTAAAGTGTCATTTTGTCATGATGTCAAAATATTTCTTTACTGAATACATATGAATGTATATAAAAATACATTTTTTATAATTTTTGTGTTTGTCTGTTTGCCTGTTCCACGTAATCTCCGGAACGCCTGGACCGATTATAACGGTTTTTTTTGTTAGATAGCTGAAGTTACTCCAAGTAATCAAGATAACTTAGTACTTTCGATTTTCAAAAATAATTAGGATTCGGCGTAAAAAAAATTAAACCCATGAAAATTTTAATTAAATCCAATTCAATGCACAGTTTTACGGGCAAGTGGTATAATTTATGAGAATTATTTTTACTTTGTTACAAAAACTTTGTTTAGGAGAATAATTAAAAAAAAATTAAAACGCAGTGAAGAATATATGAAACGCGGGCGCAGTCGCGAATACACGGCTAGTTAATAATTAAGTTCACGTTTCAATTTAGTTCGGGCTGAGATTTATTAGGAGACTAGATGTTCTAGCGGATTTGCATTCCAGTGCCTAACAGTTTAATTTCTCTATTAAATTACACTGTATTTTTAAAACATTATTTAGATCAAAATCTCGTTTCATATTAAATGATGATATGACTCAGCACGATAAAAATACTAAGCCTAACCTAGGTTTTACTTCTCAAGTAACACTGCCGGATTACACCTATGGGTTTTTGTCGACAGGTTTTCAAACCTATAGATGGGAGATAGGTAAGCAGACATTCTTAAAAAATACCATTACCACCATGTTAAAGATTTATCGCGATATTATCCTTCACCGAAAGCTCAGGTACTCCATATAATATAAAAAAGTTGATTCGAACCCACGTTCATCTTCGTGCAATCTGACCACGCTACTACCCACTGAGTCGTCATCGCTTCTATCGCATTACCTATTTCTCTAATTAGAATCAAGCAGCAAGTAATCTTTATGGTGGTGATTTTTGTAAAGACTTGATTTAATGTTATCTTTACATATAATACATCAATCGATGATGGGGCAGTCGGTAGTGCGGCTGAATTCCATTTTAATGGATGCGGGTTCGAATCCACCGTCCAATTCTAAAAATCAGCCTGAGTTTTCTGTTAAAACATCGTGAGGAAACCATAGCATGCTGGTAGGGCATTTTCTAATAATATCCGCCTGGGTTACTACCACCCTCAAGTTTGAGAAGCTGTCGTCAAATACTAATAGGTGTGTTCCGGTAGCATCAATTGAGAACCAGTACCTCTATGCTTAGTGTGTTTACCATCCTGGACCACATCGTCACATACATCAGGTAACATTGTGCACTGAGTCTATATAGTATTAAAAAAAACTATCACATTATACGAATAAATTCATCAATATTTAAGTCTCAACTTGGAGTAATGAGACATTAATTACTCTGGTGAATAAAATGCTTCGGTATCTGACAAAGAAAGTTCCGAAAAAATGTCCCTTGAAACTTTAATAATTGGTTCAAATTTATTTGAAATCCATCTAAATAATAGGTATGTTTCGATTGTTCCATGCTCGTACCAAGAACGAGATCCGGTGGTAGTTATAAGTGGTATCTATTATTTTAAATATTAATAGTCTACAAGCATTAAGGCGATCGATAATACCATTAGTGCGGTGCCATGACACTTGGGATTACAACTGTTTTAGTCGAAACTGTAGTGATTTATTGTCATTTATTATTATGTTTAAAAAATCTACACAATATAATTATAGTCTTGTTTTAAGTTGAAAGAGTTTTAAGAGAGCTTTTCAGATATATTTTTCAAAAGTGGAATTAACATATAATTCAAATAGTTTATTGGGTTTTATTTTAATACTAGCTGTGCCCGCGACTTCGGTCGCGTGGAATTCAGACAATTATATAGCCTATATTCTCCCTACAGATGTTTGGAAATACAGCAGAATCCATACCCTGCCGAAACTATGCTCCCAACTATTCTTGCCCTAATAGGCCTAAATGGCGCCCTACACAGCATACTACCCATGTGGTGATGAGTGTCACCTTGTCAGCATCACCCCCATAATCAACGGCCTTAGCTCTGCTCCCTACACCTAAAACGTTAATCTCTTTGTTCTATTCTCAAAGTGCAGGCTTGGCGAGTGCAGCCCAACAACGTTCAGGCAACGCACGCGATATTATAGAATTTTTGCCGACTTCAATTACATTTACTGTGATTAATTATTGAAAATATATATTTATCAAAATAAAAAGTAGCCTATGCATAATATACCTTTCCAACAGTGATAAAAAAAATTCAAAATCGAATCAGTAGTACCGAACATCCACACTCACAAACTTTACATATTTATAATATTAGTATACATTTTATTACGTATACACTTCATTATTATGGTTTTTTAATGAATCTAGATAAACGCTATTTATATATTATCGTATAAATATATAAATGTTACAATACAGTATAAACTACTAACATACCTAATTTCATCGAAGTCGATTCAGTAGTTTTTAACAAATTAATAAACAGACAGATAGGACAGACAAAAGTTTTTAGCCTTTTATTATTTAGTTTATCTATGTCCTTGTGATGTTTTAAAACAGACCAAATTAATAAAAAAAAAGTATATAGCGCCATGAATTAATTAATAATCGTCACAAATACAAATACATTATATTTTTTAAATTAAATGTAAATAAATTATATTGATTCAATTTAGATTTATTTCTGCTCATTTCATTATTAATTTGTTATACTATAAGCAAACACATATTTATTATGATGTTTTAATATGAATATAGATAAACACCATTTACGCATTATATAAATGTATATATACATAGAAATGTATGCTAAATGTTAATACACAGTATTTATTACAATCATACCAAATTTGATCAAATTCTTTCTAGTAGTTTTTGCTTGATTGGCGAACAAATTAATAAACAGACAGGCAGACAGACAAAAATTTAAAAAACCATTGAAATGTGTTCTGTTGTCGATTGTGAACCCCTGAAGGTAGTTTTTCAGAAACATCTTCAATGTACAGATTTCTTTCCTCTAGCCTTTTATTATAAGTATAAATAAACGGTAGATGTGTATTATTTTGATTAATTTTAAAAACGTATTTATTTATATATATAGAAAGTAATAATTCCTAACTGGTATGAAACTTAAATAGTAGGTACTTAAAATATAAAGGTAAAATATTAACATATCAGTGCTCGGCGTTTGATTGCACTCTCAGGTGATGTTTCGTGATGATATGGTCTAAGATGGTAAATACAATAAGCCTAGGTTTACTGGCTCTCAAGTGATGCTGCCGGAATTCACCCATTGAAGCTTGGTGATAATTTTCCAAACTTGAAGGTGGTAACATTATTTGAAAATCATCAATCATCATTCTATGGTTTCATACACCGAAAGCTCATGCTCATTAAACTCATTAAAGAGCAGGATAAGTGCGTTCGAACTTATGCATATCGACGCGAAACCCGATCACACTACCAAATAAAACATCACCGCTCAAAAGTTAAGTGGTTATACAAAGATGGTATGAGAATAAACATTAAAATTGGTAACTACTTTGATAGTGTTAGCTAAAGAGAGCTATGTGAACATTTGACAAAACCTTACCACCGTGTTATCTTTTCATCGTGATATTTTTCTTAGAGAAAAATCGAATTAGAACCCATATCCGTTCTCGCCGGCCTCTTTGCTAACACATTTACCTTACCTTACCTACACTTTCAACGCACTGTAAAAGTGACTAAAATGTTTGTGAATTTCAGTCACTTTCAGAGTAAAACATATAAAAATAATTGGATTGTCAGTTATATAATCTTTAAAGTAATATACAAGAGGATACAATACATTCTAAACTTAGAACCTTATACGCGTCAGTTATATTTTAGGCGTTCGTAAAGTGTATTACGTATTTTAAAAATAAAAACTGTTCGAAATTCGAATATTTTATACTCTCCGACTGCGAGTCGTTGTCGCATTAAATTGGTTATTAAAACACACCAACTGCTAACGATGTTACTTACGTCACTGTCCAACATAGCGGTACGCTGACGATATGATTAAACTTAATTACTCTTTCTGAATTTATTCAACGTAACAGTGAAATTTAATCAACAATTAGAGTTGAACAAAAAATAAAACGAGTAAAATAAATAAAATTAAACGGTATATTATACCGAGGATATTATAAACATTTATATAAAATAAAATTAGGTACATAATTTCCTTATTTATACAATGGGAAACTTAAAATAAGCTGACATTTTTTGTCTTATAGTAGACAAACCTTTTGTGATTTTTTAAATATTCTTCTAAATAAATAGCAGTTGAAACATTACATACCACGCATATATTTTTGCTCTGTATAATTTAGATTTGTAGTTAAATCCTATATTTTCATTGTAACTACTAACTCCTATTTCGCACTACTAAATTTATGTTAATTTCATGCTTGGTGACTACGAACTCAACGGTTATCTGTTGAAATCACGAAACACAGACTACCTTTTGTTTTTTTTATTAAGTTAATATAACTTTATTTTTGTGTTAAATATTTTCTGTTTTTATTACATATTTAAATTGTTGATTGTTTTCTACTTATCTTGTACATAACGTATTGATTTTACGTTGATTTTTGTTCAATTTTTTTTTAGATTTAATTAATAGTCGTAACTTAACTTTGTAGTTAAGATAATTAACCTATTTTTTTACATGAATACCAAGGGAGGATCCAAAGAGGCGCAAATATGAGGGCTGGTCAATATCTTGCACAGCGTATAAGAGTTGCCATCCAACGTGGCAATGCGGCCAGCCTTCTAAGAACCTTCTCGTTTGGCGACATTAATTATTTATAGTTTTTTATTTAAATTATTATATAATGATAATAATTATTACTATGTACTTCGAAATAGTTTTATATTATTTTTTTGTTTTAATAAATAAATTTCATTTATAGTTTAAATAAACAATGTAAAGAACATATTTTTTAAAACCTAGAATTTGCTTCTTGCAATTTATTTCCAATTTTCCATTAATTTACTTCGCGTGACTACTTCGTTTCCACTTATTCTTTTACCTTCACAAAGTATAGATTAGCTTACTTTATCTATAATAACATATAATTCGTATTTAAATCATATAGGTTAAGTGTTGGACACACTAATAATTTGAATGTTTTTTATTTGTAATTTGTATAAATTTGGGTGATAAGAGCCCGTAAGTCAACATATAATTTTTATTTTAGATGTAGTTTTTATGAAAAGTATGTTACTATGTAAAGTTTTAGTCAACCGTTAGTTAATAAAACAATTTTTTTTATCAGGATCTATTTCCAGTAATTTAAAAGTGAACACCTCTTTGGCGGTGATTTGATAATTGAAGCGAGAAATGAGAGCGTAATTTTAAGCTCACGTCACTTAGTCACATTTCGTTTCACGAGAAAGAAGAAAGACACAATTTAGAATTGAAGAAAGAAAGTGTCGTCTTTATTTCTTGTTAGGTTCCATTACTTGTAGCAATTGGCGACCGTCGGTCTATATCGGTATAGAGTTCACAATTAAGCAGAAGAGTCACCCCATATATGTAAATTTTGTATTTATTTTGAGTTACTCTTTATTTGTCTCTCGCAATAAATCTCTCTTATTTTTTTTAATGTCACTTCTATCACGTGTAAGATGTTGATCACACAACTTAAGTTCTTTTTAACACTGTGGCTCAATGCTTTGACTATAATTTCACCTGATCTTAAGTGACGATGTGCTTCAGTATGGTAAACGCCTAGAGATACTGGTTCTCGAGTGATGCTGTCGGAATATTCCTACTGGTATTAGGCGACGGTTTTCAAACTTGAGGTTGGTAGCAACCCAGGAGGGCATTATTAGAAAATGCCCTACCGCCATGCTACGGTTTCCTCACGAGGTTATCCTTCACCGAAAGCTCAGGCTTATTTATTAAATTTTATTTTCATTAATTTTTAATTTTTATTTTTAGTTTTACCTTGGCATGAAGTTCGACCGCACTACCAACAGCGCCATCATCGCTTCATTTATTTTAAAGATAACGATAACTGTTGTTAAACCTTACATGTCGTTGCATGTGTAATTAATTGGAAAATCTAATTTAGTAATCGACCATTTAACCAGCGGTTTTGTTATATTCTCACCGTTTAGTCTTAAGTCACGACGACGGTAAAAACGGTCTCTAGAATACTGAATCTTCTTTATAATATTTTGCAAAATACTCTCGTAAAATTAGCATAGTAAAGTGAGCGAGTTTTGACATACAGAAGTAAAATGTTTACTTTTGTATACTTGAATGATAATTTATTTTGAGGAAAATGCTTACGTAATGTGACGTTTTAAGATAATATGTTATTGGCTTTCCAGTTTGTTCAAATGTGGATCAAAGTATAATAATCGGATGAATCATAATAGGATTACTACTAAATAGTATAATAATTTGAAGAATAGGATTTTTTTTTTCTAATTTACTAGTCCTTACTATAATTATATTACGAAGCGAAATTATAAAATAACTTTTGCACGCTAATTATGAATATAAATAAAAGTGGTATCAAAAAGGATGTTCGTTTCTTTGATAAAATTACAAGAACAGTTTAATTAGTACCCGTTTGAAAGTTCATTCTATTTAGCATAATCTAAATTTGTGCAGGTTTTACTTGTACTATTAGTTTAATTTTAAAAAATTCTTTTTTATATGCATAATAAGAATATTTTCTACATTTTATTCCTTTGTACTGCCTCGGTGGCGCAGTTGTATTACGGTGCGACTGCCGTTCTGAGATCTCGGGTTCGATCCCCGGGTCGGGTCAAGTGGTATTGGGTTTTTCTGCTCAATATTATCCCGGAGTTTGGAATTTGTGCCCGATATGGCGACAGGCTCTCCCCCTGTCACATCTGGGACGGAACTAAGCTCTGCGAAATGTGGGTGGGTGTAGTTCGCTATTTCACCTCTGCCTAACCCTTCGGGGATAACAGGCGTGATTATGTTATGTTATTCCTTTGTTATTCAGTGATATATATATATATATATAAGAGGTCATCAAATGGTGAACCGCCGTGTTTTTTTTTACCCGGACCGTAACTACTACAATAAACTCTTAATTTTTAAGTATTCAAAATTATGAAAATATGTCTTAATTAAATTCAATTAAATTCAAAAGCACAGTATAGATATCTGATAAATGAATGTTAAATAAATATTTAAAATAGAACAAACATTTTAATTTCAAGTGATTAGTTATTTTATTTCTTTTGTGACTTGCCTTTTTAAAGATTCGCCTGTGTTTATCGTCTTTTAATTGAGTCGCGTTTTAGATGTGATATGGACTTCCAAAAATACTAATTGGCGTCCACTTATATCCAGTCAATATTAAGTTTTTAGGTACACAACACTAATTAATTAACCTAATACTAGTTGGTTGGTTATAGTTAGTGTGCAGCGAACATTACACCAACATCAAGCTTCCAAAAATTTAACACTCTGAAGTTACAAAATAGTAAAAACCACACGGTAACTGTTTAGCTTTAACTTGATATAGATTAACTTAATAATACAAGGTAAGTAATAGCTTTTGGTACTAAGTTTTTTTTTCCTTCCACCGCTTTCTTTGAATGCCCCGGTACCGAGCTGGCATTGACCGCGGCACTCGACGGCTGGCTTAGCGAGCCCCATTATTCCACGCTCGAATATCCACCCTGTAGATTGAGGTACCTCTTCTTTTATACTCAATCTCCGTGGCGTTGAAAAACATCATCATAAATGCATCGTCACCCTATCATATCGTCGACGACGCGTTCCTCCTGTCTTTCTTCTCCTTCTTGCAGGGGCCTCAGGGTCATCTTCTCTACCCCTTTCAGCCTCTTCTTTTGCTACCATTACCTTTTCGAAAAATTCCTTAAAGGCATTCCACGCCCTCTCACTACCAATCATGGCAGCAATTATGCTTGGCAGTGAAAGGTCATTGCCTACCACTCGAGCCAATACTCGCCGCTGCTCGTCCCATTGAGGGCAGTCTACCAGGGTATGACGAGCGTCATCCATTTCTGCTCCGCATTCATGGCACATGAGGCGTCACCCTCCTTCCTTACAATACGGTGCAGGTACCAACCAAAGTATCCATGATTGGTCAGTATCTGCATCATCCTGTAGGACAATATCCCCCATTTCCTCTTGCACCACTTCCGAAGGTGCGGGAGAATTGCCTCCATCGTTTATTTCCCGTATACGGTCGACCTCAGCTTTCTCTTCCATATAGCCATAACCATTCTCCTACATTCCTTCCTGATCCCCCTGATTTCCTCCATTGTCAGCAACTCCCCTCGCTGCTTCCTCCGTGTGGTCAGGTGATAGGTAGAAGGAGGGGTGGATTGGTGATTGCGGGTGGATTGTTATTGCGGGTGGATTGTTATTGTAGGTGGATTGTTATTGGGTGGATTGTTATAGGGTGGATTGTTATTGGGTGGATTGTTATTGTTGTTGGATTGGTTATTGTTGTTGGATTGTTATTGTTGTTGTTTTGTTTGGGGGATTGTTTTGGGGGGGCTGTTATTGTTAGTGGTGTTTTTGTGTGTGGTGTGGATTGTGGGGTCTGGGAGTGTTTCTCGATTGAGACGCTCGTAGGCCGCCACTGTCCGACATGGCGCAGAGAAGTAAGTTGAGAAAAGGTAATGGGGGGAAGGGAAATGGGAGTAAGGGAGATGGGGGAAAGGCTGGGGTGGGGAAGGTTCAAATGTATGCGCGGTGGGAGGGAGATGATGAGGTGTTGGGGGATTTTGATGGGATGATGGAGGCGGAAATAACGGAGGAATATTATAGGATACAGGAGTATCTGGAGGAGATTATGGAGAATGTAGAGATGGGGTATCTTGGGTGGAAGCTGGAGAAGTCTCTCCGGATGATACAGGTCTCTCGAAATGAGGTGACCCGATACAAGAAGGAAGCAGACAGTGGGAGATATTATATTGATGAGGGGGCTAGGTTGCAGGGAAGGATTGCGGAGTTGGAGCGGGTTGTGAAGGAGGAGAGAGCTAGGGGGGATAGGATGAAGAAGCGAGGGCGTTCTATCGACGCTTCTGTTGGTACGGAGGAGCTACAGGGGGGAAAGTCGCAAGTGTGTGATTTGGGTCCAATTGAGGGGGTTATGCAGAGGTTGGTTGTTGCGCTGGAGGGGGTCGATCGGAGGTTGGAGGTGCTGGAGGGGCAGGGGGCGGAAGTTGGTCGCGGTTAGTACGTGGGTCGCGGTTAGTACGTGGTCGCGGTTAGTACGTGCTCGCGAGAGGGTGTGTTTCAGTGCGGTGCGGAGTTAAAAAATCCAAAGTTGTGGTTTTTGTCGTCGGATTTTAGTGGGAGTGGTACCGTTAGAAGCGGCGTGACGTGCGTTTTTTACGGGGAGGTGTCGCTCGACCTGGTACGAGGTCGGCGGACGGAGATACGGGGGGAAAACTGTTTTCCAGGACCTTTCGGCGCGTGCGCCGCCCTGGATAGATCGAGGAGGTGGTGTTTTTACAGTGCTATTCTGTGGGGGGGAGAGAGACGTACATTTTGGTGGGTCGACTGAATTTTTACGGCCAGGGGTTGCGAAGTTGTGGGGGTTTTTGTGTTTGTGTACAAAGGTGGTGTTTTAGTCAACGCGCGCCGGTCGTTTGCCGCCTTGCTGGCGCCAGACGGCTCGCTCGGCGATAACAACATTCCAAGAAATAGACTGCGTGGGCGGGTGCTGTGCTCGTTGTATGGACGTTAAGTGGAATTATTTTAAATAATACTTGTAAATTGTGGACTTTGCCCTTGGGGCGGTCGGAGGTCATTGCCTCGAATAAAAATTTTTATTCGGATTGTAAATATTTTGTAAATATTTTTATTTGTGGTTTGTTAGTTATAAGGTGTATGTTTGTTTGTACGCAGGTGTAAACTTTTAGTCGTAAGTGGTTGTGTGTTTTTTCACGGGAGGTTTTATTGTTTGTAAGTGGGTGCTGTGTCTAGGGCCGGGGTGTTTGTGATGGATGAGGACGAGGAGACGAATGTGGGCGGGAAGGCGGGTGCGGGTACGTGGGCGGATTGGGAGAAGGTTGAGTTGTTAAAGGAGGAAACGGATTATGAAGATATGTTGGAGCGGGAATTTCCTGCAGATGAGTATCTGAGGTTGATGAAGGGCTGTGATATTGATATGGTGAAGGCCAGGAAGGAGCTTTTGAAGCCTGCTGGTTTTGGGGGTATGAAGCCGAGGGGGGTATTAGGATTGGCTAAAGGTGCGGCGATGACGATGGCAGTGGTGGAAAGGGAGAGGGAGGGTACACACCTGGCGATAAGGGCAAGGGAGTCCGGCGGTTTTGCTTGGGGGATAGCCAAGTTTGCCTTGGCGGCGACGCATTTGGCGCGGGAGCTTCTCCGGAAAAACCGGAAGCTGGAATCGGAGGTGCAGGATTTGCAGACAGATGTCGCGATCATCAGAGAGGAGTATGAAATGGCGGTGAGGAAAGGACAGGGACGGTCTGGTGAGGAGGTGTCGAGGGCGATGGATGGCTCCGCCAAGGCGGAAGGTGCGGTGAGAGAGGCTCTCGAGAAGATTAATGTCAGGCTGGAGGCCATAGAGGCCATAGAGGATGGGGGAGAGGCGTGGGGCGGATGAGTGGGTGACGGTGGGAAAGAGGAAGAAGGGAGTAAGAAGGGATGAGGGTGTGGCTCCTGTCAGAGTCGGAGCGGCGCAGCCGGAGGCCGCTAGAGGGTTTGTGAGGAGGGTAAGGCTCCCGTCGCCGCCGCGGACGGCAGCAGTGGTTGTTACACTGAGGCCGGATGCGGTGGCGAGGGGAGTCACCTACAAAGAGGTGCTGGCGAATGCTAAAGCTAAGGTTGGGCTGCAGGACCTGGGAATCGAGGGCTTAGCGTGTCGCCCCACTGCTGCAGGGGCGCGGATCATGGAGATTTCGGGCCCCTGTGGCGGGGAGCGGGCGGATGCTCTCGCTGCCGGCCTGCGGGAGGCTGTTGCGGAGGTCGCGGTGGTCTCCAGGCCAACCAGGCGGATAGACGTTCGCTTGGAGGGCCTGGAGGACTCGGTGTCGGAGGAGGAGGTGGTTTGGCGGGTCTCCCAGGAGGTGGGTTGTAGGCCGGAGGAAGTGAGGGCTGGCCCAATTCGGGTGATGAGGGGGGGAATCGAGGGGATATTTTTGTCCCTCCCGGTGGAGGCGGGTAGAAAGTTGGTGGAAAAGGGACAGGTGGTGGTTGGCTGGAGTGTGGCTCGGGTTTGTGCGCTTGGAGCAAAGCCCTTGCGATGCTTCAAGTGCATGGGCCTGGGACACACTCGGGCGTTGTGCTCGGCGGTGGTGGAGAGGGGATTGCAGTGTTTCCGCTGCGGAGTTCAGGGCCATAAGGCAGTGGACTGCGCGGCGGAAACACCGAAATGTGCGGTGTGTGTGCGGATGCGGGGAGGGAGGACCGACATCACATGGGGGGGGGTGTTCTGTCGGCCTCCGGTGGTGAGGGCGCCGTTTGCTAGGCTTCCGCCGTAGGTTGCGGTAATTGTGGTGGGTTAGGTGTGGCGGTTTATTTTGGTGGGTTGTGTGTGGAGGGTGACTTCTCTTTCTCTTTCCCCTTCCTAGGTATCCCTCTCCTTGCTATGTCTTGCTAGGCAAGGCGAGTATAGGAGAGGGACCTTTCTTCTAGGAGAGGCGGGTTCTTTCTCCCTTTCTTCTTGGCCCTCTTCTGCTCTATTCCTCCTTCCCTTTTCTTTTCATAGGGGGCAGGTTATACTGCCTCCCCGGAATGTGACCGTTGGGTCAATCCTCCCTTCGGGGGGGCGGGTGAAGAGGTGGGGTCGAGAATATTCTCCCCCATCCCCATTGGGCCATTGCACGACGAGGCCCGGTGGGTTCGCTGCAGGGGGGCCACGCGGTGACATGCCTTGGCAACCCCGTATCGCCCCCCATCCCAAATGCAGCGGACGGCCCCGGGGGGTTTTAGTGGGTATTTCCGGGCGACTCTCGCCCGGGTGAGTCCCACACTGGCACGGAGCTCGTCACTCCGTGCCCCCTTATCTATTGTATTTGGGGGACTCTGATCCTTTAAATACAATAGATAAGGGTAGTGCGTAAATGCATTTCCACCCGTCAAAAAAAAAAAAAAAAGGGGGCGGAAGTTGTGAAGCGGTTGGCGGTTAAGCCAGGAGTGGAACCTGTAGGGGGGACTAAGAAGAAGGGGGATGGGAGAGGAGTCCCAGAAAAACCCCCACCATTGGGGATGGACTGGGCTCCTCTTCCTGGAGATGGGGTGGCTGAGGAAGAGGAAGTTGAGAGGGGGTATAATGATAATGGGGAAAGATGGGAAGTGGCGGCGGGAAGAAAGAAGAGGAAGATTATTAGCAAGGAGGGAGTGGTGGCGGTGCCTTCTGGACCTCGAGTTGAGGCCAGACAGGTAAGGCCAAGAGTGAGGCTCCCGTCGCCGCCGCGGACGGCAGCAGTGGTTGTTACACTGAGGCCGGATGCGGTGGCGAGGGGAGTCACCTACAAAGAGGTGCTGGCGAATGCTAAAGCTAAGGTTGGGCTGCAGGACCTGGGAATCGAGGGCTTAGCGTGTCGCCCCACTGCTGCAGGGGCGCGGATCATGGCGATTTCGGGCCCCTGTGGCGGGGAGCGGGCGGATGCACTCGCTGCCGGCCTGCGGGAGGCTGTTGCGGAGGTCGCGGTGGTCTCCAGGCCAACCAGGCGGATAGACGTTCGCTTGGAGGGCCTGGAGGACTCGGTGTCGGAGGAGGAGGTGGTTTGGCGGGTCTCCCAGGAGGTGGGTTGTAGGCCGGAGGAAGTGAGGGCTGGCCCAATTCGGGTGATGAGGGGGGGAATCGGGGGGATATTTTTGTCCCTCCCGGTGGAGGCGGGTAGAAAGTTGGTGGAAAAGGGACAGGTGGTGGTTGGCTGGAGTGTGGCTCGGGTTTGTGCGCTTGGAGCAAAGCCCTTGCGATGCTTCAAGTGCATGGGCCTGGGACACACTCGGGCGTTGTGCTCGGCGGTGGGTGGAGAGGGGATTGCAGTGTTTCCGCTGCGGAGTTCAGGGCCATAAGGCAGTGGACTGCGCGGCGGAAACACCGAAATGTGCGGTGTGTGCGGATGCGGTGAGGGAGGACCGACATCACATGGGGGGGGTGTTCTGTCGGCCTCCGGTGGCGAGGGCGCTGTTTGCTAGGCTTCCGCCGTAGGTTGCGGTAATTGTGGTGGGTTAGGTGTGGCGGTTTATTTTGGTGGGTTGTGTGTGGAGGGTGACTTCTCTTTCTCTTTCCCCTTCCTAGGTATCCCTCTCCTTGCTATGTCTTGCTAGGCAAGGCGAGTATAGGAGAGGGACCTTTCTTCTAGGAGAGGCGGGTTCTTTCTCCCTTTCTTCTTGGCCCTCTTCTGCTCTATTCCTCCTTCCCTTTTCTTTTCATAGGGGGGCAGGTTATACTGCCTCCCCGGAATGTGACCGTTGGGTCAATCCTCCCTTCGGGGGGGCGGGTGAAGAGGTGGGGTCGAGAATATTCTCCCCCATCCCCATTGGGCCATTGCACGACGAGGCCCGGTGGGTTCGCTGCAGGGGGGCCAAGCGGTGACATGCCTTGGCAACCCCGTATCGCCCCCCATCCCAAATGCAGCGGACGGCCCCGGGGGGTTTTAGTGGGTATTTCCGGGCGACTCCCGCCTGGGTGAGTCCCACACTGGCACGGAGTTCGTCCCTCCGTGCCCCCTTACCTATTGCATTGGGGGACTTCGGTCTCACTAATGCAATGGGTAAGGGTAGTGCGTAAATGCATTTCCCCCCGCCAAGAAAAAAAAAAAAAAAAAAAAAAAAAAAAAGGTGATAGGTAGAAGCATACGCCTCAGCCTGTAACTTCCAAGGTGGGGAGCTGGCGAGGACGCAGGCCCCCCCACCGGACACCGAACGGTAGCAACGGGCCTCACTCTGCGCCACAACCCTCTGCACCCTACGAAGGGTGCGGATGTTGTGAGCGTTGAGGGAATCAGCCCATACCGGTGCCCCATAGACGACCATGCTCCTTATCACTCCTGCATAAAGCCTGCGGCATCTGTTACCAAGGCCCCCACAGTTGGGCAGAAACCTGGTAAGAGCTGCCGCAGACTTTACCACCCGCCTTGTCAGATATTCAAAGTGCGCATCGAATTTCCACCTTCCGTCCAAGGTGATTCCCAAGTATTTGAGCTGAGACTCTACCTTGACCTGGGCTCCACACACTGCCACATTTGCTCCTGAAGGGGGCCCCTTCCGAGGGCCATGAAACAAAATGGCCTTCGTTTTACTCAAGGCCAGGTTGAGTCCCAACGCCCTGATCCTACTTTCCACCATCCTTGCTCCCTCCTCTACAAGGATCCGGCAGCTCCCTCTTCAGGACCCAGTCATACCCAAGGTTCCACAACAACAGGCCTAAGACTGAGCCCTGAGGGAAACCGCATTCCATCTCTTTCATGACCATCCTTCCCAAACCATCTCGGAACACCACCTCCCTTCCCACCAAGTAGTCTTCTAACAATTTCCGTATATACAAAGGCACCCCGAAAGGTCTTAGCGCTAACCGTACGACCTCATATGCCAGACTATTAAAGGCATTGGCGATATCAAATGACATCGCCAATGCCCTTCTTTCTTCACTGATGGCCCTTAGGGACAAACTCTTCAGCCTAAGAATCGCATCCACTGTAGATTTTTTCCTTCTGAACCCAAACTGCGCGTCCGACAGATTCCGCCCACCCTCTTCAAGGTGCTGCATGACCCGCCCAGCTAGTACTAAGTTTAACATAACATGAGGAAGAAACTAAAATTAGGTTATTTATTAGAACTTGAGTTCGCCTGATGGTGGAAAATATATAGTCATTACTAGCTGAACCCAGCAAACGTTGTCTTGCCCTTGTATATAAAATTTAAAGAATAACATTACTATAGCAACTGTTACTATGGCAATGGTCACCATTGCAACCATTATGATAGCAATGGTGGCTTATCATAGGTCGGTTTAGGTGATGTGTGTGATCGTAGATGAAAAACCGGTTTTGAATAAAATTTAGCTTAGTGAGCGTCTTCATTGCGAAAGGCGTAACTATGCAACATTTGAAGTCGATCGGGCTAATAGTTTCTGAGATCTCATGATGAGTCAGTGAGTGGGATTACGCTCATATAAAAAATAAAATATAGATTAGAAATTTAAAAAGAATAAAAAAGTAAAACTGTTCCTGAATTTTATTTATTGATAATAATAAAACTAATTTAAATTTTCCTATAAAATGTTAAAAAAAAATAACATTTCGTCGTTATTTTGGTCGGCCAAATAATTAAAACCACTGAACCAGTTTTGTTTGTCTTATATTTCTTACAGTATTGCGAAGAACTATGTTATTGTTTTTAATCATTATTTTGCATCAGAAATTTAATAAACAATAACTAAATAAATAGACTACTTGGGTCGTACTGGAGTTTTAGTCTATAAATGAAAAAAAAAACTGAAACAATATATTTATCAACTTATTCTTTAGTTAGTTTTAGAAAACATAAAATAATGTTTCAAATATATGTCCGTGTATGCGTTTCAAATATTATTAGTATTAATAATTATTGTCGTTAAAGCCTACACCTTAAATTAATAAAACAATCAATCCATACCAGATCACCATAAGAGTGTAAAAAATATTTCTTGTTTCATTTTTTCTTTAAAAAATGTTATTTTCAATATCGCCATTTTTTAGTATAGAATTTACAATTTGTAACGTGTAAAGATTATAAGCTTTACCCCTCAAGCTATAGGGTTGATGGAAAAAACAACTACAATAGAACATATTTTTCATCAGGAGCGGGATCGGAGAGCGTGACGACAAATGCCGGGAAAATATTGCAATCTCGGCAATGCCTCTGTAATGTCGGGTTAACATGTTGGAATTCCAGTCGTTTCCACGATTAAACACCACCAGGCAGGATTTTTACAAGAGTATTTATTGCGTAAATACTATGATTAAATAAGAGTACTGTGACTAAGGGAAAATAGGGGTTTTCACTGGTGTTTTATTTATTAAAAACAATCGTGAAAAAAAAAAACTTCATTCCGTATTAAGATACGATGCTCTGCCTCTTTCTCGTAAAGTGAATATTAGTATAGAACTTGTATGTAGCACGTATAATGTGACGTCATATTAGAGTATAATGTTTTCTTTCTCTCTCTCTAAGATGAAAATAAAATGCCTATAAGTTCATTATTATTGATAAAGATTAAATTTTATTTTCAAGGTTAGCCTTATTTATGACCTAGTTTTTGATGATACTATTATAAAACATAATTAGTCAACAACCTTGTGTATACAAGTCATTGCCTCACTACCACACCCCCAGCCTAGTCTAATAAGAGGATAAATTTTAAATATAACAGCCCCACCATACGCAGCGACAGCGCATCTGATGTGCGTGTGTCAATACACAAACACTACAATCTCTATTGGTTTAATAGTTTTAAGGCGGAAATATACTTTTATTTAATATGACTGAACGCGTTGCTTCCGGAGAAGGTACGACACTCTCTGCCAAAAATATCCACTACCAACTCAGTAATTATCCCTTAACATTTGTAATGAGTACTTGTAAACGTGTTTATTGACTGTGTAATATTGACTGAACAAAAAATTAGATTAAAATGTAAAATTATAAGTAAGTATATAAATATTATGATAAGAATTATTAATAAATAAAGATCCGACAAATCAAAATGTAATAGAACAAGAGATAAGAAATAAAACAAGGATTGTAAATTAGAAATAGGATTTAAGTAAATATAAAGATCCGATATAACCACAATTCAATAGGAACACAAAGATAAGAAATAGAATAAGATTGTAAAATAGAAATAAAATGAAAACAATAAAGGCACAAAAAAAAATAAACAAAACTCGTATTATGTCTGAGATATAAGGGGACGAAATAAAAAAAACGTGTTTATCGAACGTAATTTAGTTCTATGATCGACCTTAATTTTAATATCAGAGCGAGGCCTAATTTACTCCAGACAAGCAGTTTTCGTTTTTAGAATATTTAATTTGAAACTGAATTAAAATTACACCGTACCTAATATTTCTTAAACGAATATTAAGGTGTACTCTGTGTATGGAAATGTAATATAAATTTGCCTGGCTTACTGGATCGGGAGTGTACGAGTAACTTTATACAGAGCCCGTCAAGTCTACGATAAAGGTTGCCTAGCCTAAGTGAAAACTAATGTTTTCATTAGGGCCTTTCAGTGTTTCAAGGCGACCTAGTCATGTGCTTTCGCGAAGGTGACTGAATTTTTCGCTGACCTAAATTGACGTAAATTATTGAGAATACTAAAATAAACTTCAGTGATTACTTGACTTTCATTATTTGAAAAAAATTAAAAATTATAGGTTAATTTCTGTTATATTCTAATACTAGCTGTGTGCCCACGGCTGCGTCCGCTTTTCATATATTCTTTGCTGCATTTTATTTTTTTTTATACCGAACCCTAACTTTTTGTTTAGTACTAAGATAAAGTAAAAATATACCTCATAAATTCAAGCACTTGCCCGTAAAACTGTGCATTGCATCTATTCAATTTCTTTCAAATTGCAAATTGCAAATTGCATTCAGTTTTTATGTTTTAGTTTTAATTTTTTTTTTACGCGGAACCCTAATTATTTTCGAAAATTAAAAGTAACCCTAAGATATCCGGAGTAACTTTAGCTAGATAGATATTAGCAAAAAAAGTCCTGACAAAATCCGTGTAGCCGTTCCGGGGATAACCCGGAATAAACAGACAGACAGTCAACAATTTAAAAAATTGTATTTTTGGTGTACGTAGCGTATATACGTTCATATCTATTAAGTAAAAAAAAAAAATTGATATTACAAACAGACACTTCAATTTTATTTATTAAGTATAGATAGTATAAATATGGCAAAATGATCTTGATTAGCTTGAATTTATTAAAACATAAATTAGTTTTATGTATGCTCATTTTTTTAATATTGTGGGCTTTGACCAAATTTTTCATTATTGATAATAAATAATTTGTCAATAGTACAATATAATTTGTTGACTGTAACGGATATTCGTATAGTTTATTCGTATAATAAATTTTTTGAAAAATTATCATAAAACATTTTGTTATTTTGTAATTTATTTCATTAAATGACATATTTTTAATAGTTCAATTTCAACTTCCGTCAATGTGATGAAAAGAGGTTTCGGAACACAAAATGGCCGTAATTGAACTACGAAGCGAGTTGATGGTGTGAAGTATAAGTTATATTTGACAGTAACATTAAATTTATTTAAATGAATAACCGTTTTTCGATTCACCATATAAAGGATTTTAAGAAATATGATATATTTTTCTCGGACTGTACATTTTTACACATAATTATTAACCTCAATTATAATAATTACTACTTAAAACAACACTTTAGACTTCGAGGATCTCACAACGAATGTCCCCACTCCTACTAAGCAAGGTTATTTATACCACAATCTCGTAATTATTTTACTTACAAATATAGTTTTTCTCTACACTTTTCAAGCTCAAACTTGCTCAAAGGGCAATAGAGAGGGCTATGCTTGGAGTTTCACTGCGTGATTGAATCAGGAACAAGGATATCCGCACAAGAACTAAAGTAACCGACATTGCCAGAAGAATTGCTAATTGCTTTAGTGGCAGTAGGCTGAGCACATTTCTAGCAGAACCGATGCCAGTGGGGCCAAAGGGTTTTCGAATGGCTACCACGTACCAGTAGACGTAACGTGGGTTGGCCCCCCACAAGGTGGACCGACGACCTGGTGAAGGTCGCGGGAATCCGCTGGATGCGGGTGGTGCAAGACCGATCGTCGTGAAGATTTTTGGGGGAGACCTATGTCCAGCAGTGAACATCTCTCGGTTGACTGGATGGATGGAAAACTTTACACATTATTTAAATACTTTAAAATATCAGTTACTTATTTTAATAAACATATCGCATATCAACTATTGGCTAAATAATAAAACTTAATAGCAAACATTTAATCCTTTCTGCACAAAAAAAAATAAATAAAGGAAAATACATAAATCTATCTAAAATAAATTTTAAATTATGTTTTACAATACATCATAACATACATTTATTATCCTACGTTTCTTATATATATCGAAAGGAAATTGTTAACATTATTACTAAATTTGCTACTCATTCGCTATATGTTGCTTCATTGAATAAGAATTCTTTATAAATAAGACGGCAGTACAATCGCTACGCCGGCAAATACCTACCTACTTGCGGGAAGAGAAGTAACATATCGGACATACTCGTATTCAAATATGTTACATCTTAATAGCTCGTAATGGAACGAAGGAAAATATGACGAGAACTTCCATTCGCATTTCATACAAAGTAGATATCATTTTAAAGAATCTTTTCTTATTTTATAACATTCGTGCAATAATTTTTCAAAGCCTCGTCTCACTTCCACGGGCAGAGGGGGATTGTGACATTGATTTATGATGTTACAGGAGACCGATAAGTTGGTAAGAAAATAATTTAATATATTATTTTTGTCTTATTTCAATCGATAGATTATTTTATACTTCAAACTTATACATATATTTCACTCCATAACAAAAAGAGAGTTATTAATAGTATTCACTGGATTTATTTAAAGCGTATCTATTTATTTAACATTTGAATACCTTTAACTGGGCATCGTAGTGTGGAAAAAAAATACAAATAGGAACTAAAAGATGAAATTATACATTTAAATGAATACATTTACCCTGTTCTTATGTGTATGCTTAGTGCTATGTATTACTAATACACTAAATAGATATTTTAAATTCACTCAAATGTATACTAGGATAATTTGAATCATTTACCAAGGATCTACTTTCTCCCAAAAAAAAAAAATACCAGGAACAATTTCTTTTCATGCAAAAAATCGGTCATTTCCTAAAATGGGCCAATGGAAATGTGCCCTAAGAGAATAACAAGGTTTACTGTAATCTGACCCCAGGGTATCCCTATTTACCCTACTTCAAAACAAAGGAGTTCCCGACATCTTAAGTTTTGATCTGTGATACCAAGTTTCAAGAGAAACTGCTTTCCCCAATCAGATAAACGATGTTTTTTCCTCATGTAGCTGACAGCTAGTTGTGTAACTTGAAGGTAACTTATTCTGTGCACTTAGATTTACGATATAAAATGGAAGAAATTGTTAATGATTAATATTATAATTATTTAGATCCATTTACAAAATGTATATTTATATACGTAGGTAGAGGATACGAATAAAATTTATATTTTAAAAGTGAAGCTTCTTTCTGAAGTTAATTTTCCTATTATTGATTTTCTCATAATATGTTCGAATAGTGCGATCTCATTTAATCTTCTGTTATTAATCTTATTATGTATTGGCTGCAGATTTAGACGAATGTACTCCGTTTTCGAATTCTATTCAATTTAATTTTTATAAAGCATAACTGAATACCATTTGTTCCGACAAAGAAATAATCGCATATTGTTAAAAATGCATGAAAATGGTTTTTGAGAGAGAATTTGATTTAGAAAAAACTTAAGGCCCAAATTCGTTACGCACTTTAAGTACTTGGATTGTGGAGGAGGTATCTGTGTTGAACGCGTAAGGGAAATTTTTCCTAAGCCTACCAACCAGAGCAGACTAATACGAACTTGTACACTTTATGGTTTTAATCAAATACCTTAACTGCTATCGCTAATGGCTCTATTATAATATCACATTCAGGAAAAAAGACTTTTTATTTTGTAAATAAAATTGGAGTGTTTGTTTGTAATGTCAAAATTAACTATTTTACTAAATAGATATGAATATATATACGATACTAATACCAAAAATACAATTTATAAAATTTTTGTCTATCTGTCTGTCTCTTTGTTCAGGGTAATCTTCGAAACGGCTTGACGGATTTTGACGGGACTTTTTTTGGTAGATAGATGAAGCTACTCTGGGTACTTTTAATTTTCGAAAATAATTAGGGTTCCGCCTAAACAAATTAAAACTCACAAAGTTGAATAAAATCCGATTCAAGGCACTGTTTTACGGTTAAGTGCTTGAATTTATGACACTATTTTATTTATTTTATTACTAAAAAAATAAAAAGGTTTCCATATAAAAAATTTAAAATGTAGTGAAGAATATATGAAACGCGGGCGCAGCCGCGGGGACACAACTAGTTATGAATAAAATTTTACTATCTGTGATCATAGGTTTATCTATATAGGTATGTTTTAATATTCGTGTCTGTAGATTACTTAATCGGCTTTACAGGCTTAGTCATCAAGGTAAATGGTTGCATATATGAATAAGGTTATATACTGTTTGGATGTTTAAGCACATTTTTTGTACATTATTATTCACTCCACTTCTAACTAAAAATGTGCTACAAATAACACATTGATATTGTACCAGAAAATTTTTATAAATTTTTAGCGACTTCATACATTCTAGACTTTGTATATGGATATAGATATTTCATATTTTCCAAATATCGATTTATTTAAAATAAGCCAGTTTTAAAAGTACCCGTAACCGAAGAGTATGTATGAAAGCGCTTGTGGAGGTAGAAGAAGCGAAAGACGTGTGTCAGGATCGTAGCAAGGGGAAGGATGTAGCCTCTGCCTACACTTATGGGAGAGAGGCGTCACGATATGTATGTATGCAATATATCAAATGACACGTATAAATTTGTCAATATTTCAGAGAGTATACGGAAATTTGATTTCAGCAAATTATTATTTATTGCACAAATACACTCGTCACAGAGTGTAGCGAGTTATAACATAAAATATAAATTTATCATCTCGAGCCATGTTTGTGGCAACTGAAAATAAATATGAGGAGAAAATATATTTATCATCAACAGCCACGACGTCAGACAGCATGATACTCTGAATATAGGGTGTTTTATAATCACAACAACCGCTTCCAGATGTTCGTCGTTCTCGTGAGAAAGTTACAGACTTATTATAAAAATGATTTGTGTAACAACACCGCGTCGCAAACTTCTTTTAATTTAAGTTACGTATTTTGTTGTCAGAATTACTGTGTATTTTCAGAATTATTATCGGTTAATAGTAAACTTTTGTCATTTGAGTGAGAATACGTTGCTATATCTATACTAATAAATAAAATTGAAGGATCTGTTTTTTCAATCAAAATAATAACTTTTTATTATGTAGATATGAATATACGTTTATATCTATACCAAAATCAATTTTTTTTTCTGTCTGTTTGTTTCGGCTAATCTCCGGAACGGCTGCACCGATTTGGACGGGACTCTTTTGGCAGATAGCTGATGTTACTCCGCGTAACTTAGGCTACTTTTATTTTTCAAAATAATTAGGATTTCGCGAAAAAAATATTAAAAGTTGTGAGAAAAAATGAGTCAATAGACAGCACCAAACATTATTTTACAATTATTATTTAAAAACTATATTACACTGTGAAGAATATATGAAACGTGGGCAGAGCCGCGGGCATACAGCTAGTCAATCGCTAAGTGAAAAATTGGGCGAACCATAACTCACCCAGTTCCTTTATTAACCTTTTAAATTTAATAATACGGAAGAAGAATGGAAAGAGTAACTTTTTTAAAGTAGATAATATTAATAATAGATGTCAATAAAAAAAGTGCGTTGCGATCGTGTTATGGGAAAAAATTGTAGTATGTTTTAATTTAGTTAAAATGAAATAGTTCCTAAATTCCTCCTAAAGATTAAGATCAAAGAGAATTAAGAACTATGCCTACATATTGAATGTTAATCGTTTAGTCCTTAAAATTAGGAGAACTCTCAAAGTCGATTCTCCTGTTAGTGACGCGTTAGGATTCCTTGATCAGTATTTTTCTGTTGTTAGTGGTTTATCTAATATCATAATAAATAATTATTGCTTTTAACCTCAATATAAAATAGCTAAATTTAATTATAGGTATTAAAGGTTGATTAATCAAAGACGGAGAGCATGACCCAAACATTTATTAAAAGTTGATATCGGTTTAAAGAATCTCACTTTATTTCATTCATACGATAACTCATGCAGAGTATAACTTTATTTAAGTCGAGAACGAGAGTTTGCGAGTCTCGACAAGATTTATACTGTCGCTGGAGTCCAATAAGTTTGCGTGATAATCACTCAAGTATCAAGCAATTCTGGAATTATTTATGTAGTATATTTATGCCAATATTTATGACGCGCCCACGTTTCGCATGTTCTTCACTGCATTTTAATTTTTTTGTACGAAATCCTAATCATTTTCGAAGATCAAAAGTACCCTAAGTTACACGGAGTAACTTGAGCTATCTACCAAAAAAAGTTTCGTCGAAATCGGTCTAGCCGTTCCAGAGATTACCCGGAACAAACCGACCGACGGGCAGGCAGACGAAAATTTAAATAATTGTATTTGTGTACAGGTATCGTATTCATATCTATTTAGTAAAAAATGTTGACATTACAAACGGACACTTCAATTTCTTTTATTAGGATAGAGTATAGATAAATACTTATTAAAAATTCTTAGGTAAATTTTAGATTACAAATAATAATATTGCTTTTTTACGTCTAGAAATATTGCATTAGATACCTATCCAAATGGACAGTAAAATGTGGGTTATGTTAGATTCTGACTGACTGAAGCCCCTCTGCGTTCATATATCGTCTATTTGCAAGGAAGTAGGAATTTATTTCGCTTGTTATCACCTTCCCGGATAAAGTTATCTTTGGTTCATTTCTGAGTAGCCAGTTTTGCCTGCAGCTCAGTTCGCATTTGATCATATCTATAACTAACAATTTACTACATTTCTTAAATTTTCATTGAATTCATTGTCATACTTATAACTTTTCAATGTATTACTATAGCCCTAACCATATATGCATCTCTGGTATAAAAAAAGTAGGCCGTCATGGGAGACCCGGTAGATGTGAAGCATCAAACGTCTTTACCATACCACATATGAGTCAGTTTAACATATAAGAGGCAAATGTGGATGTTAAGCATCAAAAATAATACGTAAGTGCCTTTTGGATCAGAAAAACAGAAACTTTACCTTTTCTAAGAATTCTATTTTGTCCTCTGATCTATAAATAAATCCGTATACTGTACGCATATAGCGTGGATAAACTTCCAAACCCACACATAAAATTGAGGATGATTAGTAACCACAACATAAAATGAAGAGTCTCGACTCGTGGACAATTCGTTTGTCGCAAACAAACACGTCGTGCACAGGCCAAAAGAAACTTCACCATTTTATCGAACGCTTTATAGTTGACAGGTAAAAAGTTCTCTTGTCCGATAGGTTTTTTTTAACTTTATATATTTCCCGAGTCTTTAAATCGATCTCATTCGGTACTTTCTTCTGACAAAAGGAGCGTTGAATTGCATGTAAATATATTCATGACAATTTTTGCAACTCAATTTTGTTGCGTCGAAAACGTTTCTTATTCAATTTTATATCGTTTACGTGGTGGATAACGTATTGCGAATATAGCGTTATTATAAAATCAAAGTATAGAATAATACTATTATATTATTATATATTAATATTATATTATTTTCTTAAATCGTATTTTTGAGAAATCTGATATATCCCATTCGTTTTTGTGTCCATCCATTCCATCATTGTGTGATTTTTTTTACTATTTACATTGACATAATCGTTAATTCCTACTTGATATATTACTCTCATATATACATAATAGGCACATGATAAATCCGCGTGAATTATAATTTCGAACATCAACCGTTGCGGGTGGTGGGTTTGGAAAATAAAATAAATAAATAAATAAGACCACCTTATATATGGAGTACAAATTTAAAAAGTGTCCAGGTGTAAGAAGCAAATTACAGCTTAAAAATCCACTAAAATGGCGCTAACGTCACAACGAGACGAGGGTATGATATGAACGTAGTAAATGTAGACGGATTGAAGTGAGCTCAGTTGAAAATGAAATATTTTTAATGGTCAATTATATTTAGTAAATATAACCTAAAAATCATTGCTACAGTAACGCCAACATAATTTGACGCTTTTCGAGGATCACTATTCTATACACAGAGATCCGTCCTATCTTCATTGTCTTTAATCACTTAAAAACAAGTTTCCGAAATATAATATTGTCCGCAAAATTTAGATAAACTTGAACTTGTAAACGAACAGTATAATTTTATAATAATACAAGGAATAAACATAAATTAATAGTTCTATGTTTCAGATTAATAAGAGTTTTCTAAGTAATACAACCCTGGAAGGATGCATTAAATCACGGATTTATGTAATTTGCGAGGATGCGGCACGTATCTGCAATCGGGTTCCTTCTTGATCCCGGTTTCGTTTCTGTTAATTCACGATAAAATAAGGTCAAAGGATGTGGGTATTTATTTATTTTCGAAGATAACACTAATATACCCGATAATTTGTAACACTACTACATCCTTTTAGGGATAGACAGAGATAAGAAAGTAAAGAAAGACAAGACTTACAAAAGATCTACATATATGAATTTCTTTTGTTGAAACACACAGCATTTACGTGTGAGAGAACTAGTCGCATTCGAGTCAACAAATATAATATTGTGTTTAAAGAAATTATTGGTTTCTCAATACAATATTTGTTAGTAGCTGATGTCGTAACGTATATTATTTCATAGCGTTATCACAGTCAATGCTAGAACGTTTCGTTTGTCGAAATTTAGCTTAATGTCATATTAGACGCTAATACGCCGTTATAATAAGACGTTAATAAAGATAATACGCATTCGTAATCTCAGGAGATAAAAAAGGTTTATTAGGTATTATATCATAATCATAAAATGTATTATATCAGTAAAAAGCTAGATTCCATTTTGCCATTTAATTTGAAGTGATTATTTCTCGTAAATACTAATTCCAAAGTTAACAATTCTAATTACTGTAGAGATATTGCTATTATTTATAGCAATACCACAACTCTCATCTCTATCTCGATCGTAAGGTCATTACGTACGGAGTAGCTTCTTTATTCGTGTGCAACGACCTTAATTACATTTTCAAAACCAAACTCGTCACGATGAATACAATAAAGCCGAGAAATCTGCCCTTGTCCGTGAAATTAACATCGTTCAATCATCCCGGTATTTACACGGCTTATCAACGGGCGACTAATGGCTTGATACATTACTCTTGTCAATATTATCAGTATTCGGAAAAGTTCGTAATCGGTCAGTTAAAGCGCAACTTTTGTTAACGCAGTTGTTGAATATTTGAGGATAATTTGAAATCAATCGCAAATTAATATGGGTACAATGGAAGTTGCTCCATCTAATAGTTTAAATAAAACAGTCACCTTATCAACTATTACGAGGTAAGATTATGAAAATGATTAAATTCTTTTGTGCTTTATTTTGGTCTTAAAATTAAAATCATACATTGTCAAGGTTAGTTTGATTGAAACGGTTGAATTTCGATTTGATGTGAGTTGATACACGTCTCAGAGTAAACAAACATTTATTTAAGAAGGCTTTTTTAAATACATGATAATTTTTATGAAAGAAACGGCAAAAGTTCAATACACAAATGTACATCAGTATTGTGAAATGTTAAATTATATTCAACAATGTTTTATAAAACGATGTGAGGCACTTAAATTAAAACAAAGATTTCATTTAAATTACATTGCATATAAAAAAAATAATTTTGATCATACTAGATATAAGAATAACACATAATTACATCAAACACAGTACATATGAGTAACACAAAGAAAACATTCAACATCCACGCAGCGAATGCTTTCCAGTCTCCAGTCGTCCTTTTCAGTACTGTTTACTTACGTGGAAAATTTTGCGGTACATTTAATGCTACAACCGATTTAACAATTAACGTTAATTTATTTTTTATAGAACGTTTATTGTACTGTAATGAAGCTTTAAGAACAGCAAATGTAAAGATATGTGATAGATAAGAAATAAAACAAAATGATATTTATAAAATACACGTGTTAGAAGTAGAATTTTTTTGGCAACCTTTGATAAATCTGTAAGACGAATTAATAGTAAAGGCTAGGTTAGAGAAACAGTTAAAAAATCTAAAATACAGTCATTTTAAAACGCTTCTTTAATAAAGAATAAAATAGAAAGCACACAGAGGAGAAAATAATAATCCTAAAGTCATAAAGTATAGTGTGTTTAATATTTTTGGGCTTTTTATTTCTATTGTCTTTCTATTATCTGTCCTTTCGTATGTAAAATCGTGACGCTAATTATGACGCTTATATATGACGCAACCTGAAATGTTACTCGCATTACCGTAAAAAATCGCTTTTTAAACAATGTTAAGCATTTAATTGAAAATGAAGAGACTACATCCTTTCACTTGTTAAGATCCCGACACATGTCTTGCGCTTCTTCTACTTTCATAAATGTATTCGGATATGCTTTTCGGTTACGGATACATTTACCCAGTCACAGTCGCTAAAAGATGGTAGAAAATACCAAATGCGGGTTAGCCGGCCTTCAAATCTCCTATTTCTTGCCTAGGGTCTGGTGATACACTGAGTCGCTCAGGGTGAAAATATAAGAAATATGTCCACTTACCGAGCAATCTCTCGTGCACATCCAATCCCGAGGATCCTGCAGCTCGCGTAGTGGTGTGGAAGCGGTGTAAGGCGTGATTCGGCGATATTGTGAATTTATTATAAAAAATTATGCGGTTTGCGTTGCGGAGCGGTTGCGCGTATATTTAAGCCAACTGTTAATTTTTTTATTACTAGCGGGTCGGGTTGCCAGGTGTTGGACATGTAGGTAGATGTAAATTATATTATTAGAAGGTAAGAGTCAAAATAATAAAGAGTCAGTCTAGATCCGATCACGGAGTTTCATTAACGTCCTTAACATGGCGCAGCCGGAAAAAGAACCAATAGATATTTAGACAATAACTTTGAAGTAAAAATCCGTCGTAGTGTTTGTTTTAGGCGTGAAGAACAATATATTATAAGTGTTAAGCAGTGTTATCAGCAAAATACGCAGAATGGAATCTGTTTTAAAGCCACCGTCGCCATTTACTTATTCTAACAGCTTAGATAACGTTACAAGCGGAAACTTATCAGTTGAGTGGACAAAGTGGAAAAAGTCATTTACTATATATTATGAAGCGTGTGAATTATCAAAAAAAAGTAATAACGTTCAAGTAAACTTACTTTTACACGTTATAGGCGAACAGTGTCGCGAGTTGTACGAACAGTTTGAAATTAAAAGTGAAACCATCAAATGTTTGCTCGGTCAGTTTGATAAATACTTTTTACCTAAAAAGAACCTTACAGTCGAGAGACATAAATTCTTTACACGGGATCAACACGAAGATGAAACTATCGAGCAATATACTTTTCACCTAAGAAAACTAGCAGTATCGTGCGAATTTGATAAATTATTCGAAGACCTCATCAAAGATAGACTTATATGTGGAATAAAGGAAGACGCATTAAGACAGCGATTGTTACGTGAATCGGATCTAACATTATCAAAGGCTTTAGATATATGTAATTTAGCCCAGATGTCTCAAGTACAAGCTGGAACAATAAGCAAGGTATCAGTTGAGCATCGAGCATACAGTATCGAAAAACACTATAAGAGATTGGATGAGGAACATGAAAGGAACGAGGATGGAGGTAATCAACACATATTCTGGACATCGCAGCGCGGTGAGACGCGGCGGGGCAGGCATGGGCGGTCGGGCGGCTGCGAGCGATGCCGCGCGCCTCCTCGCGTACTACCCCGCGCGGCGGGGTCGGTCACCCGGACGCTGCCGGTGCAGCGCGCTCAGCCTGCGCAGCCCGCACCTCGATTATATCAAATGCCGTATCGTGGTAAAAATGGGCAAAGTGCATTCTGTTCTATGTGCGGTTTATCACACGGTACTAAAATAATGTGCCCTGCTATGGGTAAAAGATGTCTCAAATGTAATAAGTTTAACCATTTTTCGCGTATGTGTAATGTTTATGAAATGCAGGTGGACGTACCCCCCGATCAGGTAATCTATTGCTGTTTTGATTCTAGTAGTGATTGGTCAATTAATTTATTAATAAATAGTTGTAAAATTAAATTTAAATTAGACACTGGGGCCGACGTGAATGTGTTGCCGAGTTCCTTTTTATATGTGCTAGGGCTTAGTAAGGATGATTTAATTTCAACGCCGGTAAAAATAATAAGAGGATACTCAGGAAATGATATAAAAGTAGTAGGCAAATGTTTTTTGAAAGTGATTTACAAGGAACGTGAATACATTTTGAATTTTTTAATAGCGGACGTGAGCTCTCCGCCGATACTGGGCAGAGATTCGTGTTGTGAACTGAATGTGGTGCAGTTAGTATTGTCAGTTCACAAAGAACTTGAGCATGAAACAAACATCAGCATTTATAACAAGTATCCAGATGTATTTGAGGGTCTTGGGTGTATGTCGGGTGATTATAAGATACAATTAGATCATAGTATAAGGCCAGTTATACACGCACCTCGCAAACTTCCTATAGCCTTAAAAGAATGTGTAAAAAAGAAATTAGACGAAATGGTTAGCGCAGGCATTATAGAAAAGGTCGAAGGCCCAACTGATTGGGTTAATAGTATGACGGTTGTAAGAAAAGCTAATGGTGAGATTAGAATTTGTTTAGATCCTAGGGATTTAAATCGAGCAATTAGACGCGAACACTTTAAATTACCAACCTTAGATGAGATGACAGTTAATTTAGGTGGTGCAAATTATTTTAGTACTCTAGATGCAAAGCAAGGATTTTGGCAACTTCGTTTACATAAAGAAAGTACTGACCTGTGCACGTTTAACACTAGTTTTGGCCGATATAAATTTTTGCGTATGCCATTCGGAATATCATCAGCTTCGGAGGTTTTCCATAAAAAAATGTATGAGCAGTTCGATGATTTAGAAGGTGTATGTCTGTTTATCGATGATCTCCTAATTTTTGGAAAAACTAAGCAGCAGCACGACGCTAGGCTCAATAAAGTATTAACCAGGTGCCGGGAGATTAATCTCAAATTAAATAAAAATAAATGTAAATTTGGTTTGACTGAGATTACGTATCTAGGTCACAAAATAACTCCTAAAGGAATATATCCCGATGAGTCGTATACGTCTGCTATTAGAAAAATGCCACGTCCACAGAATGTTAAAGATTTAGAGCGATTTTTAGGGATGATCAACTATGTAGGTAACTTTTTACCAAACTTGTCTGATAAAAAAACTATGTACTACGTCTATTGCTTAAGAAAGATATTGATTGGCACTGGACCGAAGAACACGAAAAATCATTCAATAGCTTAAAAAAATATTTAATAACCCCACCTATATTACAATATTACAGTTTAAGCAAACCTGTAGTCATTAGTGTGGATGCCTGTAAAAATGGTTTAGGAGCCTGTTTAATGCAAAACAATTTACCTGTGAGTTACGCTTCTAGGTCACTTACAAAAGCGGAACAAGCTTACGCTCAAATAGAAAAAGAACTTTTGGCTTGTGTATACGCATGCGAAAAATTTTATACGTACATCTATGGTAGGAGTGATATTACCATAGAAACCGATCATAAACCTCTTGTTAGTATCATAAGTAAGCCTATAGCCACTGCGCCCGCTAGATTACAGAGAATGTTATTGCGTTTGCAGCCGTATCATTTCGAACTAATATACAAACCAGGTAAATATTTATTTATCGCTGACACTTTATCTCGTGCTGTAGATCCTACCGGTAAAAAAGTGTTTCAGCGACAGATTTGCACGATCATTTAGACGTTCGTGCACAGGTATGTGCCGTTGCACTCGCGAATCCGCTAACGGACACGCACTTTATATCTATTCAGAAAGCAACTCAGAATGATTCCGAATTACAAGCCGTATTACAATATATAAATAGTGGGTGGCCGACTCATAAGCATTCTATTTCACATGAAATCAGACCGTATTGGGGATACAAGGATGAATTGTCACATGCTTACGGTATGCTATGGAAAGGCAACAGAATTATAATTCCAAAATCTATGCGTAGCGAAATGTTAAGACGTGTACACATCGGGCATTTAGGTTTAGAAAAATGTAAATTAAGAGTCAGAGAAACAATATTTTGGCCTAACATAAATACACAACTTGAAGATTATATCAATAATTGTCAAGTTTGTCTCACGTACAAAAATCAAAATAGAAAAGAGTCACTTATTCCGCATAAAGTACCTGACAGAGCTTGGTCTAAAGTTGGTGTAGACATTTTTCATTTTAAACAAAATAAATATGTACTTCTGGTTGACTATTACAGTAAATTTGTAGAAGTCATACAGTTACAATCGATAACAACCGACCATGTGATCACTAAACTTAAAGATATTTTTAGCCGTCAGGGAATACCAGACATTGTAATGTCAGATAATGGCCCTGAGTTTAGTTCACATAACTTGAGGATTTTTTCATCTGAGTGGTGTTTCAAACATGTCACCTCTTCACCACATTATGCTCAATCTAATGGTCAAGTAGAACGTGTTATACAGACCATAAAAAATATATTAAAGAAATCAAATGTTGATAAAGTAGACTTCAGATTAGCGTTGTTAGAATATCTAAATACACCCATTGATACAAAAATTGGCATCACCTATGAATTACTTAACAATCGAAAATTACGAAGCATAGTACCGTGCACACCAAAACTCTATCAACCCAAAATTCAAAAACATATTAAAAGTGAATTAATCAGAAGGCAAGTAAAACAAAAACAATATTATGATAAGAATGCTCGCGATATGACACCGTTTCAGCCAGGTCAAAAAGTTAAAGTAAGAATAGATAGACAGTGGGTCAGTGGAACCATTTTATCGTTACGAGGTGTAAGATCTTACGTAATAAAAAATGGATTATGGTGGTACATTAATACGCAACAGGCGTCATCTTATATGCGACTCTGAACGACAGTCAGGTATAAAAAATAATAAAACTAATGAAAATAAAGTGTGCACCCTGCCTTATGACGATATTATGTTCTCTAGTGATAAGAGTGTGACGTCACCGGTGCAGACTCCGCTCCCGGTTCCAGTGTCAGTTAATACAAATACAAATCAATGTGCTACTCGTTTTGGCAGGACAGTGAGACCGCCTGACCGGTGGGGATACAGCTAAGCACACCTACCTGTTGCGATTCCAGTTGATGCGTGGTGTAAATTTAGATTAATTAAACTTTATGTAAATGGTTGCATGTTTATTACTTAATATTACTTTAATAGCTCAGATGTGAAATACTTTTCTTTGTTTTTTTTTTTTTTTTTTTCTTCTTTTTTTTATTAAACAAACAAATGTAATATGTTATAATCTACTTACTTAATTGTAACAAGTTATATTTGTAAGAAGGGGGATGTTGGACATGTAGGTAGATGTAAATTATATTATTAGAAGGTAAGAGTCAAAATAATAAAGAGTCAGTCTAGATCCGATCACGGAGTTTCATTAACGTCCTTAACACCAGGCACGAGAAAATCACTCGGCAAGAATGTCAGTGATTCCTGACATTCTCACCCCAGCAACCGAATGATTCACCACTCGCCTTGTAAATTTGTTTCGTCAATATTCTCTCATCCATCCTCTCCGTCCGTGTATAAACCAATTAGGCATTCATTTCTCTATCTTTGTCACTACATCTTCTATCACACCACAACGTTCCCTTATCACGCTATTCCTTACTTTATCTATAATTTTTATGCCAGCCTCATATAATAGCTTATGTTTAATACATATTTATGAATACATGCTTATTTTTACCACAGAAATACATCGTGTAACAGAAGATGGTTGCGTATGGGTATTCAAACCACCTTCGCTGTTATTACCGTGTCTAGTTTTATTCTGATTGTCATAATGGCTATACAGAACCCTGCTAGCGTGGTGACACCGAATCTTAAAACTAAATGCCAGATAAATAACTATTGCATGGTGATATGTAACGAGGTACCATATTTTGGAAAATATGAAGAGGATATCATATCAGCGATAGTGGTACGTTTATATTACTAAACCTAAGTCATTGCAGCTCGAAAATTTGATAATTTATAATATTACAAAGTAAGCTATTTCATCATGCCAGTGATTTAATACGTTCAATACCTATATATACTTTCTATATTTTTCCTTTCTCTTTTCTACATAGTACTGAGATTTATCTAGATCGTTAAATCTGTAGGTACTTGGATGTTAAATATATATACAAGTTACAATAGTAAAAGTTTCATTTGGAACCAAATTGCCGTCTAAGTAAATTTTCAGTACTAATAAGTACTGAGTTTGTTATAGAATTTTATAAAGAAAATAATATTTATAAATATTCAATAAGTTTTATTTGGTTACAGGGCGGACAAGACAAATGCAGCAGAATATCTTTGACTCTTAATAACCCTAGATTTAGAAATTCCACGTTACCGCCTAATTGGTTGTCGACTTTACGAGTCAGCGTACAGGATCTTTCCATTTTTCGTGGTAATCTAATGCATATAGCACCGGGTGCTTTTATGAGTCAATCCATTGGAGGTATACGTAGAATGCAATTTGCCGCTATAACAATTAGAACATGGGAAGAAGAGAGCCTTGTAGGTTTATCCAGATTAGAAGAACTTACCATTAAAGAATGCAACGTAGTGAGAATTCACGAGCACGCATTACGACCACTAGATGATACTTTAGAAACTCTAACTATCATAAAAAGCAACTTCTGGAATCCAAAAAATGTAACGGGAACCGTTGACTTCACGAAACTTACTTTAGTTGATTTTTCATTCAATTATTTTAACAACATTCTAGGTCGTGATAGTTTTGCTGGACTTAAAAATTGTAAGATTTTGTATATTAATTCTTGCCGTATAACTGCCATTGGTGATGGAGCCTTTGATTATTTGCATAGTATTGAGGTAATTTTTCTGAATGATAATTTACTAATGACTATACCTTCTGGATTATTTGATAATATTATGCTATTGAACCCAAAACCACGTATAAATATAAACGGTAATATGTGGTTGTGTGATTGCTCTTATAAAGGATTAAGAGATTTGTTAACCAATGACTTATTACTTTTTGATCCTATTTGCCATTACCCGGAAGATATTCGAGGACTGACATTTTCAAGGTTTGAACATTATTGTAACAATAAAACTGAAATATCAAATGAAACTTATTCAGGTAACTACGTTGTAAAAACTGATGATTCTTATAAGTACATTTATATAAATGGGTCTTGTTGTAATGACAATACAGATTCAACGAATGTGTCTTTTAGATTGCATTCACCTATATTACATTATAAATGTTATTTGAATGAAATGAAGCATTTAGATATTTTCTCATTTCCTGATCATATAAATGGTAGAGATATCCTTACAAGCAGTAACTGGTTGAAAGTAAATTTTTTCATAGAATCGGGAGAATATTCTGTAGTTCAAATCGATGCTTCTGGAACAAGCGGCTATGGACTTTTATGGTTTCATTCTAAATGCCCGAATGAAATATATTGTGTCGAGATTTTGCCAAATTTTTTAAGAGTTTACAACGTAGACGTAAGCGCTCGTTACACGTTTTGTCCATTTAAAATAAAAACAGGACTCATTAATGTAGAAAATTGTATCGGATACGATATATCTTCGATAAAAGCTAAGATACCTCAAACTTATTTTTCTTTTCAAATTTTACTGTATATCTCTACGGGACTAATTTGTTTGATATTCGGAGCTTTTTGTGTATATTGGATTATTCGTATACACCCCTGGCTTTTAAAAGGTAGTAAGCGAATTGTATTTGTCAAACATAAAATGGTTGATGCTTTGGTTTTGCCCCCAAAAGTACCTCTGAGGAGTGATTTAATCAATGATAGTACTACTAGTGTTGAAAATAAAAAAATCTTCATTGTGTCCGGGAATAATCTTAAATGTAATAATTTATCACCAAATAAATATCATACGCAAAAATCTGTTAGAAGCGAAACTAGTGGCACACCCAGCTATGTATCTGCTTTGCAACCAACGGAAGAGCAGCTTGCAGAATGGCGTATTAATAACCATTTCAACAATGATTTAACGGTGACATCTAATTCTGAATTATCTATATTATTATCCTGGATTTATAGTGGCGATTCTTTTTACTATGCAGCGGAATTGGAAAATTCTAAAATATACGAGAGCTTGTAGACCACAGATTTAAGAAAAAGGCCGCGTTACTTGGTCGCATTCCTACTTTAGTATGTTCGCTCTCGATTCTTTGTTTCAAACCTGTACTAGTGTGTAATGGTTTTGGTGACACTTGCTTTAGTGTCATTTTCAATAACTTATGTCGTGAATGTGTTATGTTATATCTTTATACAGACGAACAAATCATTTCTATTTGTTAACATTCATAATTAAAATAATTTAAATGATGTATCAACATCTTATAATTGTACTTATAATTTGATATCTATCTATAATAAAAATGAAATAATTTAAAAGCTGTGTTTCATTATAATTTTACATTTCACAGTATGTATGTTAAATATCTTACAGCAAACAGTCGTGCAGATCTGTTATCGTGATAAGTCGTTTACAGCTGTTTTTGACTCGGCGGCAGCGTGTGACGCGACGCCATTGTTTCTCCAATTGGACGGTTATTTTTGTACGCACAAAAATCAACTATAGGCCTAAAGAAAATCAATGAGCGCAAACTCATGTGGCTTAATCGAGCACCTTGACGATACTTTGATCATGAAACTGTAATTGTATTTTTGATTGACGAGTCATACGTACAAAGTAATTTACGTATTCATTATATTTTGTTTAGAATCTGTAAGTTAAATACTTTTTATATAATCTACGCAAAATTATATTTCATTTATCAGCATATATATATTATTATAACCGTCTTGATTATTTATTTTACAATTATTAAAAAAAACGTATTTCAATTGAAAACTTATGACTATTTTTACAATAGATTAGTTTCAAAAGTAAACTATAAAATTATAATAATAAGTTGTTATTATATAGTTTTAATATATTGTTAATTTACAATAAGGGTATTATTTATGCCGATCATTTCTCAAAGGATTTTTTATAATAAAGTATATAATAATAGATTAGATGATCAGAATATTTTTGCAAAATGTTCTCTAGAAGTGTCTTCTACATCACGGTAACAACTCCGTATAAGAACGTAGTTAACAAGTTTTATGTTACATTTTAGTGACATAGCTACTTGCGGTCTCAATTAATTATATTTTGCAGTGTTATTAAGTCTTTGTACTTAATAACACTTCATTATGACTTTTATACACCTTTTAAGTTTAAGAATATTACAACTATGTTCTTTTTTTAATGTTATTAATATATTTGTAACATATCTTTAAATATTGTTTTATATTTTCCAAGTTTTTATCCGCGTTAACTTTAGAATTAGGTCCAAAGAGGAATTGTATTCAATCATAACAACATCATTTCGATGTGACTTTTACACTTGAATTAGCCTACATAAGCCATTAAAATAGATTAAACGACGACTTTCAGGGGGGAACAAAAGATTTATTGGCATTAATATAAACTCAGAAATAAATGAAATAAAATTAAGCGTGTAATGACCTAGATTCTCTCGGTGGGCGATAAAGCCCCCTTGTGAACCCCAGGCATGCAGAGAAAATTAGGGGCATTGAGACAGGCAGATTAAAATTATATACCAAAAATGACAAAAAAATTAAGACACAAAAACATATTCTCATAGTGGGCGGTGACCAAAATAAGGTAAACCTTTCTCAAGAAACTGTGATTGTAATGAAATTTAAATGTATTTTCTCTAAAATAAAATATTATTCTGTAAACAATGAATATTATTGTATCTACTACCACGTTCATTACTATTGAAAAAAAAACGCAGTTTTTAAAAGCTATTAATAATAAATAACGGATGACATCAAAATATGTCACGTGTAATGTCTCTTCACAAAATAAGTTCATCGTATTTCAAAAGTCGAAACTTTTCTGGCAGTTACCGCCATGTTCTTTTCCAGTCCGTCGCACAAGGTGCCCGTTTCAAGTTCTTTAATATACATAATTATCGTTATGCCTTTTTGTTATGTAAGATTTCAATATATTCCCTGTTTGTTAGTATAATGTCTGAGCATTCAATCGTAAAGTGGTGACCAGTATTACCAACCAGCATTACAATGGTATGAACTTCAGTTCATGCTATTACCGGCATGTGAATTTCTCAAAATTAATTATAGGAATCTATCCGTCCATTGAACCGAAAGTCATCCTCTGCTGGATATAGGTCTCCTCCAAAGATCTATACAACGACGTGTCTTACGCTACGCGCATCCAGCGGATTTCCGTGACCATCACCAGGCCTTATAGGAATGATAAATCCATACCTATACTAATAAATAAATTTGAAGTGTAATGTCAAAATTAATATTTTAATAAACTGTTATGAATGTATATATGATACCTATACTAAAAAAAAAATTGTCTGTCTGTTTGTCATGCGTGAACTCCGGAACAGCTGGACTGATTTTGATGAGACTTTTTTAGTAGATAGCTGAATTTACTCCGGATAACTTAGGATAGTTTTCATTTTCGAAAATAATTAGGGTTCCACGTAAATAAAACAAAAATTCATAAAAAATTGAATAAAATCCGATTCAATGCACAGTTTTATAGGGAAGTGCAATAATTTATGAGAAATATTTTTTACTTTATCTTAGTAGGTACTAAGATTTTTTAATGAAAATAATTAAGGTTCCGTATAAAAAATTAAAACGCAGGAAGAATATATGAAAAACGGGCGCAGCCGCAGGTACACTGCTAGTGTAAAATAAATATAGGTCCCTTATAGAGTCTACGTTCTTGCGTATAGTATGCAAGTATGTGATTGCCAATTTATTACGTTTATTTCAAACGTATGAAGTGGCACTATATAACGCTTGCATTGGATTGAAAAACTGTCCCAGTTGGAGATCGGAACACGTTTTGGGGCCCCGTTGAAGAAATACCTGGATTTTGAATAGGGGGAAAATTAGCTGCCCTTCCCCAACGGCGTATATGTTAACCATTTTGTTTTTAAATTGGTATGGTAGAAATAACATACAGACTTCGATATAAAAGGAAATACCATAATCTGCTTTTGTACTCCTTAAATACATAGAACTGGAAACATTTGCATTTGAAACTCGCCCCGAACTAAGCTCGGCGAAATGTGGGTGGTGTAGTTTGCTATTTCACCTCTGCCTTCGGGGATAACAGGCGTGAGCTTATGTTATGTTATGTTTTGAAACTATTAATCCATTCAACCATAAAACGTCAACTGCTGGACATAAGTATCCCCCTATAAGAAGGGCAATGCCTTCGCCACGCATGGCAGACGGGTTGGTGATCGTAGTAGGGTATTTTTGGTACTCGGAGGATAATGCTGCCCATCTCCTAGTTTATGTCTTAGTCGCCTTTTACGACACCCACGGTGTGGGTGGTATATGATTGGGTGAGATGGGGGGGTACTATTCTAAGCCGGGAATACTAGTGTGAATGTTTTATATACTTGTTACATTTTTATTCAATTGAGATTTTATATTTTTAAGGCTTAGAATTTTTATGATGCGAACCTAAATTATGATTTATGTTTAGTAGGTTTTTATTTAGGTGCTTAGTAAAATTACTGGACTTAATCTAATTTCAAATAAAATACAGTTTTAGAACGAAAGAAACCGTAAACAAAAGATAATCTATCGACGGTCGCCATACCCATGTACATCTACCATTGCTAATGCCGTCAGGTATGACATACTTTATGTTGAGTGTTCCACAAGTGATACAAATCGATAATGGCGGACATGGCACAGCGGTCGGATTTCGCGTCAACGGACACGGGTTTGAGCCCACCTATCCAACTCTAAAATCGGCCTGAACTTTCGGTTTAGGAAAACATCTTGAGGAAATCATAGCACGGTGGTAGGGTATTTGCTAATAATGCCCGCCTGAGTAGCTAAGTTAGAAAACATGTCGCCAAATACCAATAGGTGTGTTCCGGTAGCATCACTTGAGAACCAGTACAATCTAGACTAGTGTGATTATCGTTCTAGACCAGAGATTGTGGTCAAAGCACTGAAACTATAACATGTAAAAAAAATGGTGTTCGTATGCCACATTGTTAGTTTGAATGTTTTTAGCGAAACTGAGGACTTATATATTACCACCGTAAGATTAGGGATTGGAAAAAAAATTCGTAGCTACAGAAAAGTAAACATTTCTACTGAATCAGGATCGCTTTAACTATGTCTATGATTATTAGCTTAGATAGTAAAACTATTATTTTTACACTTAATTAGATTAATTGGTACAATCGGTTCACGTTGGCAACGACGGATGGAACAAAATATGTCATTGTCCATGAGGGAATACACCTGTTTAGTTGTTCTCCCTTCACGACTCTCATTTACCAATGTTTATTTGTATAGAATACAACGTATGATGCTGTTCGATTTTATGAATATTGTATAAATATTTAATGAATGAAATTCAATTCAATTTCAAATTAAAACTAAAAAACTGAGAGACAAAAACCGAAAAGTAAGAATTTTATCTGATTGTTATAGGTAATAAAAAAATACTCTATTTTTATTTTGATGAATTGAAATTGAGTTTCTGGATCATCATAATTGATACGATACCGTTATTAACTCGTTGAACTGTAAAGTTGCAAGTTGTCGAAATATGCATGTTTGTAAAGTTGCAACATATAAATAACCGTATCGGTATTGCATTAAACTTCAGCATTATTACATAAGTAATTTTTTAAAGCTTAGAAAACAAAATATGGAAAGGAATATCTCGTACACGTTACCATTTTGAAGATGTGCGAGGGAAGTAAAATTCAAAACTAAAGTTGTTAAACTAATTAGAAAAATGGAAAAATACAACTATAAAACATAATATAAACCGCGATACTATAACAAAAAGGGGTAAGAGTTTTAAAGACATGAAGATGCCGTAAGATAAACTGGTGGTCATTGTGGATACCTAAAAATGGAAAGAACAATAGCATCTCTTTAAGATGTCACAAGAACATTATCGAATAAATATGAGTATTAAACAGTAATTATCTTACAAAATATGTAGTTAAACTAATAAGAAAAGGCTTAATAATAGTATTAACAATACTATTGATCCTATAAAAAATCTATTTCATACTTCAAATTATGCTGAAAATAAAAGTGATAGAAATTTGCAGAATCTATACTAATAAATTAAATTGGAGTGTCTGTTTGTAATGTCAAAATTATTTTTTTTTACTAAATAGGTATGAATGTATATACGTTACCTATACCAAAAATACAATGTCTGAAATCTTTGGTCTGGGTAATCTCCGGAACGGCTTTACGGATTTTGACGGGACTTTTTTTGGTAGATAGCTGAAGTTACTCCGGATAACTTAGGGTACTTTTAATTTTCGAAAATAATTAGGGTCCACGTATAAAAATGAAAAATCCTAAAAACTTAATAAAATCCTATCCAAGGAACTGTTTTACGGGTAAATGCTTGAATTTACGAGAAATAAATTTACTTTATTTTAATACTACAAAAAAATTATGATTCCGTATATAAAAAATTAAAACGCAGTAAAGAACATATGAAACGCAGACGCAGCCGCGGGTGCATCCGAGGGCGCACGGCTAGTAATATTATAAAAAACTCAAATCATGTTGATGTACAAACTAAGTTAATTTCATATAGTTCTGTTTTTGATTTGACTATTATTTATTCTCAAACTCTTATGAATTCAACAAGGGATTTTAAAGTTTAGCTCTTAATAAAATTATTGTGGCATCCCTATTAAAAAACTAGTCTTTAAAAATGCAGTTTACGTAAACTTAACACTTTCTTTTAATGCACTTTTATCTTACGATATGGTCGTTGAAAACAAAACAAACATCTCAACTTACACGATGAACGTATATTAACAAACATTTTACGTTGTGTGCGTTTAATTTTATAAGATTTTTATCGGAACATTATATTTTGCTGTCAACGAGATAATCGACATTCTGTTGGATTAAGCAGAGTGTTCGTCTCATCTGCACACAAGGTTTCGATGAATGTTATTACTATTTTGTATACGAATCTAAATCAATGTATGTAAATCTTAAGTTTTTGTAACCGCATAAAAAAGACTTAATTTACTCTTTAGAACTTTTGTGAAATTGCTTTTCAAGATGTTTTAGATATATTATGATAAATTAGCTAGCATTCGTTATTTGATTCAACTTTTTTTACACGGTATAGGCTCATCGCTTTGAACACAATTTCACCTCATGGTTAAGTGACGTTGCCGCAATGTGGTCTAGAACGGTAAACGCATTAAGCCTAGATGCACTGGTTCTCAAGTGATGCTGCCGGAATACATCTGTTGATATTTGGCGACAGGTTTTCTAACTTGAAAGTGGTAGCTATCCAGTTATTAAAAAGACCCTACCACCAAGCTATGGTTTCCTCACGATGTTTCCCTTCGCCGAAAGCTCAGGCTGATTTTAAAGTTGTATAGGTGGGTTTGAGACCGCTTCCATTGACGACCCGACCGCACAATCAATTAAGCCATCATCGCTTCAAAGTTCTTAATTAAAGTGTAAACGTGTAAAAGGGTAAACCAAATTAAAGTGTTTTATTGTTTTTCAAGATTATTTTTGTTAAAATGTTAGCGGCTAAAACTGTTATATATAGTATTATTACGTACCAATAAAGTGTAAAGTCAAATAAATCGTCATTATGCCTTACGTTTATCTACTTTTAAAACAGAACTAAAAAGACATGTAATTAATTTAGTATTGAAACAAGTATTAAAGTCAAAATTGTACAGTAAATTATGTGGCAGTTATCCAAAAGTAATCAATATTTCAATTTATATGTAATTAATGTTAAATGCTAGAAATTATTATAATGTCAGTACACGCAGTTGGCATAGACGTCATGGCAGTGTCAGGTGGAACAACCTTATTATTATCGTCCGTTAAAAATGCTTTACCGTGCTCGTCTGCGATGACTTTTCTTTTTAAATGTACGAACAGAGCCAATCTGGGTAACGTTTCAGAGTGTTTAATATCAGTCGTTTGCTAAATTCAGTTAAAAGGACTTGTGTGTCCCTTCTTACGATACCATAAACTATTTTCTTAATTATATCTTCAAGTTTAAAATTTGAGAAAAATGGTGAGAGAATATAGGCGAATTGTATTACTTTAATGATATATGTGATGTAAAAAGTTTTATAACGATTATATAAATTACCGTTTCAGGAGGAACTAGATAAAGAACAGATAAATAGTAAGTGTGTTTAACTTTAATTTTCGGTTTTAGTTTTTGTGCTTCACAGATATAATATTTGAGATTAAGTAACGATGTCTTTCAGTATCCACCTACCCTATCCAAATTATTACGACCCTTTTGTTGACACGCTTAGTAAATTTTAAATAAAGCAGAAAAATAATCGATAGTTCTTATTTAATACATCTTACGAAAACCTTTCATATACTTTTCTTGTAGGGAACAGGTTTATAGATAATACATTTTCACAAGTTATATGTACAATAAAAAATTAAATGTAGAAATAACTTTATTTTTAATTATAGAACCTGCGTTTACGCCAGCTTGCCATGGTTTTCCTATTGTCTCAGTTTTATGGGTAATCGACATATTAAATATAATATTTATCTAAAGAATGGTAGTTAGTAATATAAATAATTATATCTAGTTATAACAAATCAAGCTTGCAAAACAGGGGTTCCTAAAACCCTCGTGTCTGTTATCACTTCTATTGTACTTACGTTATGAGGTACGTCCCATAATTTAACCCCTTGAGCACTAACCTGGCGTTTACGCTAGATTTCCATTGTTTTCCTATTGTCTCATTTTTATGGGTTCCACCGAAGTTCGATTATTCATTATTGAAAATTTGAAGAAAAAAATGCTTTTTCTCTAATTTTTTTTTCATTGATATTAACAACTAAATAGAAAGTAAACAACTAAATATTGATTAACAAATAAATGTTGTTCCAATACCTGATCTGTTTTTTCAGGCACGTCTACGGTGCATAGCATTTTTTATTCATAATGTTTCTTTCTACGTGTGATCCGCAATCCCCTTTAAATTAAAGGGGAAGATTTACAAGAACATAATACGACCTGTCGTCTTGTACGGATCAGAATATTACCCCATAAAGGTGACGGATGAAAAAAGATTACATGCAGCTGAGATGCGAATGTTGAGATGGATGTGTGGGGGGGTAACAAGAATGGACAGGATTAGGAATATTAGAGGAAGTTTGAAAGTGGCGCCAATAACAGACAAGTTAAGAGGCGGTCGTTTATCCTGGTATGGACATGTGATGCGCAGGGAGAAAGTGGATGTTGTTGGATATGAATGTAGACGGTTACATGGGAAGGGGAAGATCAAAGAAAAAATGGATGGACTGTGTGAAAGACGATATGCTTTGGAAAGGAGTGAATGTGGAGATGACAACAAATAGAGAGGAATGGAAGAGGAAGACATGTTGCGCCGACCCCAAATAAAAATGGGAAAAGGGTAGGGAGATGATGAATGTTTCTTTTAAAGAGTTTAATGTAATTTGATTTTTATCTTCTCAAAGTACAATTACTGTTTATTTGAAAACTTTCGTTCTATGCAAAGCAAATAATGTTATCTCGTTACTCTTTTAAAGAGCTCATTATACTTATTCGTTGGTGAGTTTCTTTGCAGTTACTTTGGTGTTTTTAACTTTTGTATTGAAGTTTAATTATCATATTTGCTTTGGCATCGTCTACATTACGGAATGTTTAGATGCTTTTTATTTAGGTATCCATTCAACCGAAAGACGTCCACTGCTTGACATAGGTCTCCCCCAAAGATCTGGTGAAGGTCGCGGGTATCCGCTGGATGCGGGTTGTGCAAGACCGGTCGTCGTGGAGTTCTTTGGGGGAGACTTATTTAGATCTACAAGAATTATATTTTTAGTTAATTTTAAATAAGAAAAAATATACGCCACAGGGTCTTATATACTTTTTTTTTATTTTCCCTTTGTAATATGTAAAGAATTATGTCATCAAGAAATTATTTTATTTCTAATTAGTCCTTTCAATATTGACTATTTATTTTAATAAATATTGTTTAAAATGTATGAATAATAAAGTTTTTTTTAATTTTAAATTCAGCTACGTAATAAATTATACATTTCGTTTGACACTTCGATGATAAAAATAATGCAGTACGTTACCGAATAATTTTACAACATTCAAAATACCATATTGATGTATGTGGAGTGAGCTTTCCCGGGGATTACTGTGTGAGGTTTGTCAAGACGGGCGGGAAAGAACTTTTAAAGGGTCGACTACGTGCATTTGATACTTCTGCTGTCGCATGCGTCCACAGATGACAGTGACTGCTTATCATGTTGTATATCGTTTGTCTAATTGCCACTTTTGTGGAATAATATTTGCGGTTAATTTACAGTTTTAAAGAAGGCATTCGAAGCGTTCGATCATGAGAAGAAAGGCTGTATCGGCACTGTGATGGTTGGGACAATTCTCGGAATGCTGGGACACAACGTTACAGATGACATGCTTAAGGAAATAATAAAAGAAGTCGATGTCGACGGTACGTACCAGCGCATTTGGGTATTTTTCAACATAGTTGCAGTTTGCTGATCCATTTCAATAGTAACTATGCAACTATTGTATAAAACTATAATAAAACTCTGTGGTTCCTGCTAAGAATAATACCACCCCATATCTTCCCGTGGGTGTTGTAAAAGATTACTAAGAGATAAACCAGGGGATGGGCACCAGCATCCTCTGAGTACCATAAATATCTACTGCGAGTGCCATTCCGTCTGCTAAGCGTGAAGATTACGACAGTCCCCCCTTATTTGGGGAGACCTAAATCCAGCAGCGGAGGTCTTTCGGTTGAATTAATGAATGGATTGATGGAACTTTTTCTCCAAATATTACGTTTTGTTAAATCTAATTCAAAGTATATGTACACTTTAACTTTTAGTATTTAACAATTTTAAAATCTAAAAAAGATTGTTTTTTTTTGTAATAGTAAATGTGTTCGTAAGCATACTGAAAGATATGATCTGTTAAAAAGAAGAAGAAACTTCTAAATGAGGAAATCTTTTATACATTTAAAATGAAACATAAGTCATTTACAAGCGCCCTTTAGGAAAATTGAAATCAGAGATTTTGATATAAGTTATTTATGGATGATATTCAAGGTTCTGGAGAATTGGAGTTTGAAGAATTCGTGACGTTAGCCTCCAGGTTTATGGTTGAGGAAGATGCGGAGGCTATGCAACAAGAACTCAAAGAAGCATTCCGGTTATACGATAAAGAAGGTTTGACTCACTCTGTAACATTTTGTTGAATATAGTTTTGTAAGTAAACGATTACGTGTTGTAATTCCTTAAACTTAATTACGTGTTGTACTTATCATTAAGAGTTATTTTTTTTTCTCATCGTGGGTTGGCTTTATTTTTATAACTGGAAGTTTTAGTTACTTACAAATTACTATTAATTACCTACAAATCATAAGGGTAACAGCAAACGAAATATTGCTGACATCTTTGTGAAAATGTCCATGTCCAAACCCATTCAACCGAAAGAGACAGACTGCTGGACATAAGTCTCCTCTAAAGATCTCCACAAAGATCGGACTTATGCTACCCGCATCTAGCGGATTTCCGCTACCTTCGCCAGATCGTCGACCCGCCTTCTCACCAACAAGGCCCCAAGCTACGTTTTCTGGTACGCGGCAATTATTCGAGAATCCGTTGACCCTATCGGGCATTGATTCAACAAGCAATGTGCTCAGCCCACTGCCACTTAAGTTTGGCAATTCTTCAGGCAATGACGGATATTTTCGTTCTTCTGTGGATCTCCTCATTTCTAATTCGATCACGCAGTCAAACTCTCAACATAACCCTCTCTATTGTCCTTTTGGTAACTATGAGCTTTCTCATTAGGCTTATTGTAAGAGACCACCTCTCAGTGTCGTATGTTATCACTGAAACACACACTGAAAATATACATCATAAATATTTAAGTACGATATATAAGGAGTAATATGCATTCACAATAAATTTGACCTAACTAATAAATATATGTTACAGTCTAAATAATTCCTTAATCAGTCATTAAATTATGTGAATAAATATTCTTACTAATCTTGATAAAACGATTGAAAATCTGTACCGGGCATATTTAGTTTATTTGGCAGTGCAACCAATGGTTTAGATCTCACCATTAATTAGATGTCTTGCTGACAACAAACTATTTGTTATACGTCTAAGAATTCTGTACACATATCAGTGTGTGTACAAACTTATCAATTCTGTGTCTTCTATATTCTGAACTACATCCATTATATATTATAACGATTATTATAATTTATTCTCAATTTGTTACTGGCAACAGAACATCTCTAGAAATATCTAAAACTGTTTTATTAAATGCTAGTATCTAATAATTAGTTGTTATAGTAATAAAGTAGCGTTCTCAATAGTTACAATTATGTAGTCAATTTTAATACAAAAATAACCCTCAGTAAACCCTCAAAAAACAACCAGTCAGTTTTAATTTGCTACTCCTAAAGACTCAAACGGCTTAACTCGTGCATAAGTAGGTGGCCATGTGTTCAAAACGGCTCTCCATAGATCCGACTTAGAAGTCTCCCAACACCTGATCCCTTAGACTATAAAAGGAGAGATAATACCTGCCGTGAAGCTGAGGTAATGCAGAAGTAGCCTCTAGTTCCCGGTCACGTAGGTGAACGAATGGACATTGTGAAATTTATTTCCTCATGTAAAAAATCTGAAGAGTGCTTCCAACGCCTTTAGCCGGAAAACAGGTGTAGAAGATACTAATAATATAATAATCTATTTATCATAATTAACACATGGACGATATGTATTTCTGAATCTTATTAGTATAGCTTTACTACATAATATGTCTTTTACAGTTAGTAAAATGGCTATAAAATTATGAGTTACGTAATTCATAGTTAAATATATTTTGTCCGCTCAATTAGATTATATAGCAATTCGAGTTTAACATAACCGAGTTCCAAACAATTTAAAGCATGGAGATCCCGCAGGATTTGTTACCCATGTAACTCACACGACATTAGTTTTACCCATGTAACTTCATAAATTTCAAATTATGTTTTGCTCGCAGTATGATGACCCATTTAAAATTAACGGAGTATTTTTTTTTCAGCTAAATTTGTACTGAAAATTATAATTCTATAATAAATGTATATTACTCGAATGAAAATGAATTCTCATTCAAACTAACAATAACAGTGTTTCCAAAAGTTTTAACAGCGCGCACACTGTTACCAAGTACCAATTTAAGAGTTTATAGCTTAAAATAAAATATTACGGACAGTCTATTTCATCCATAAATCCATTCAACTGAAAGACGTCCACTGCTGAACATAAGTCTCCCCCAAAGATCTCCACGACAACCGGTCTTGCACCACCCGCATCCAACGGATTCCCATGACCTTCGCCAGGTTGTCGATCCACTTTGTTGGGGGTCTACCTAAGCTACGAGTTCCAGTGCGCGGGAGCTATTCGAGAACCCTGTATCCCCATCGGCCATCGGTTCTACAATCAGTATGCCCAGCCCACTGGCAATTAATAACTTTAGCAATACTTCGGGCAATGGCGGTTACTTTGGTTCTTCTGCGGATCTTCTCATTTCTAATTCGAACAAAATCAAAATCAAAATTTATTTATTCAATTTAGGCCCTAAGAAGGCGCTTGCAATGTCTATTATAGTGGACTATTTATAAATCATCATTAAAATGTGGTGAATAGCATTTTGAGTATCTCGGAGAACAAAAAAGGAAAAAATCATTTCTCTTATTTTTATTTCTACGCCCTTTTTATATGTATGTATATATTTTAATGTAGAAATAAAAACATTTAAACTTTTGTATTGTGCTCAAAAATATTTATATTGTAATAAAATAGTACCACATTGATAAAGACTATGTTAATAAAATAAAACTCGTACTATGCATTTTAAATAATATAAATGGAATTCTTTTATATGATTCCAATTCTTCTACTATTAGGAATTATATAGTAAGTATCTTTTAACTCTTGTTTGTTGCAGGTAACGGTTATATCACAACAACTGTCCTGAGAGAGATCCTCAGAGAATTAGACGACAAAATAAGCGCAGAGGAATTAGATTTGATGATAGAAGAAATTGACTCGGACGGTTCTGGAACTGTTGATTTTGACGGTTAGTAGTTAGTAAATTAGTAGTGACCTAAGATTTATATAATATATATAAACATCTTTAAAACCATAGCCGACAATTCAAAACCAATTTTAAGAGCCATTACAAAATCACTTATAAATTTACATATTTTACATTTACATGCCCGCTTCGCTTGGTTTAAATGAAAGGTTGGTTTAACTCGGCGGAGTTATTTAGAGCTATTTATGGGATATCTTGTTTCTATAATAATCCTGCGCCATCTGGTGGTTGTTTACCACAAATGGGATAATAAAAATATGTTATAAATAAATAGCTTTATAATCCCATTGTAATGATGACTGGCTAATTTCGAGAAATGCAAGATTATTAGTTACGAATAAAAACTCGAGCCAGTCGAAAAAAAAAATTAATAACCAGTTTATTCGTAAATATTTATTTAATTGTATACATATTAGTTTAGTTTATTTTTTTAAATTATCGTTGCACTGTTTTCATGAAATGACAATTTTGTTTTATTCGATAAAATACTTACTTTCTATACTACATCTACATATAATATTTCTTCATGAGATTCAGCTCACAAACTTACCTACCGACTTTAATCGCTAACTAATGATTGTCTAGTACAGCTGTCGTCACACTTTTTAGGTCAAGGGCCACATAGGACAACGTAAAGCCGCATATTTATGGATTAGGTAGTTGACACCATCAATCAAATGAGATATTTTGTGCGCTGTCAAAACGTGATAATTTCGTTGTTTTTATGTCATTAGCAACTCGTGCCCTCCTAACTACCCAATTAGCTTACCATTGATTTCAAAGTAAGTAACGTGCATATATATCATTAGAGAAAGTTAAGATGTATCCTGGAATGACTAAATAATGGTGTTTAACAGCACTTTTTATTTTAATGTGCAGTTCTCAGTGTGTTATTATCAAATAAATTGTGCGCAGTCTCGGTAAAGTTGTATCTACTGGGCAAAACGTGTTCCTGTTTTTCAGGAAGTTCGATTAATTGAGCATATGTAAACTCAAGTTTTTTTTATTGCGCAGCAAAATCTCTGCACTGGTCCTGATGCTTAGCATCAATCCAAAACAGCGGCGACTTACACTGAACAGAATTCACTGCCAGTCACCGCTGTCATGCTGGCCTGCTTAGGTATCTCTTTTGAAGGACCCAATATCATATGAAGGAGGGAACACGCTGACAGGAATATATGTATACTAAAATAATATATTAAATGATGTCTGCTAAAATATTTACTATGCCGTGGGCCGCACAAATACAGGTCGCGGTCCGCACAAATGCAGGCCACGGGCCGCGGTTTGAGGACCCCTGGTATAGTAAAAAGACATTTTACATACATATTGAATAATTATATTATGTAGGTATTTCAAATCTTCCTTTATTATCTGTCTAGCCACAACGAAATAACACGCTATATTGTATTTCAAAAAATATTGTTTTTAAAAATAAGTTGGACTTATTTTTCTAACATTTATAAAAACAGTAAAAATAATTTATATAGTACTTTGTGTGAGATTAAAGTCTTAATAAACGCGTTTTAATAAAAATACACAGAAAAAAGTACTATCCTTATTCTGTTATCGTGTTTATTACACCTTTAAATGAAGCCTTTATGCGGTGCATTATACTTATTCTCTCTAACCTGGTACGTTCATTTTAAACTCGGTAGAAAAATCCTGTACATTTTATAACGTATATTCGTTATTCCTTTTTTTTTAATTTCTGTGATCCATGAATAGTATTTCTATATTAAAAACAGTGTTCAGAAAAGATATGATTGTTAATTTTATATAACCATAGCAACCAAAAAATAGTATTTTCTATAATTAATGGAAGATGTTATCAATACTTTATTTGAAATTCTCAACTGATTATTAATAATTTTATTTATTGTGTTTTTTCTTTAATTTCAGAATTCATGGAAGTCATGACTGGCGGAGACGATTAAAGTACATTCACTATCATCAAGAAAATTATTTTAAGTTAAAATAAACTCTATAATTGTTCTCGTAAAAATAGTTTCGAATTATTTCAGTTGGCGATAAAATAAGAAATGTTTGAGTCACATTTTGCTTTATTTTTATCTCTTGGTTTATTCGTATATTAATATGTCAATTACCCATAAAAATGGGACAATAGGAACACAATGGAAAGCTGGCGTAAACGCCAGGTAAGTGCTCATGGGGTTAATAAACTATTACTATTTTTCATACACTTATGTGTTTTCGATAATAAAAATTGGAAACAGTACTTTACCCTCAAATTGTCAATAAATGTTATGATCAGATTTCGACCAGTGACCGAACAATGTCAAGGGAAGCGATATCGATATCAAATCTATAAATAAAATTTATTACTCGTTATCAACCTTGAAGGATAACGAGTAGAGACATCAATGTTGATGAAATGATTGATTATATATTTATATGCAAAGTCAACTATTTTACGTCGTGTCTCACTCAATATTTGATATAAATTATTTTCTACAATCTTTAAATTTGAAACTAAATTTGTCTTACGGTTGTTTACTATATTATGAATATTATTTCATAAATCACGGTATAAAAACATGTATTTATTCAATATAAAATTAAAAATAACCATTTTTTCTATATGTAACATCAAAATGACTTAATAATAGTATGGTCAATATTGTTCTAAATCTAAAACAAGGAATCAGCGGAAAAAAACCATTATTTCACTAGAATCAACAAAATTTATTACGAAGTCACATTATATTAGTTTTAAATGTTCTTTAATAAGATTTTGCCAGAGGTAAATAATAACAAAAATTTAGGTATTTTTAAATCTTTAATTATACGCCAACTTTCAGACAGATATGGCTACAGACTGCCCTTAATAATAAGTGAATATACATTTTTCTAATTTACATTAAATGTTTATATTCTAAGCTAAAAGTAATAAATTTATTCTGTGGAACAAACGACTATTGTTTCATTTTCTTTCAGAGCATAAAGTTATTAGATGTGGTAAATTTCATTCTATTTCCCTATAAATGGTACACGAGGGGCAGTGAAAATTTCAAACACTCGTATAATTTTACTGTCGAGACGAAATTATACCTTTGTCACGTGTTTATGAATGCTTACTTAATTTATTGTAAAATTTAGTAAACGGTAATGTTTGTAAATGTGATTATATTTCAGTCTTTTTGCCGCGTATTTGATTTGTCTTGTCCGTGTTTGTTATTAATTTATTATCGTCCAGTATTTTTATGGTATTTTACGTGATATAGTATGGATATTGGTATATGGTTCGCAGCTGAAATGTATTAAAACAATAATCTGCGTGCGTTCTGAAATATTTCAAATCTCTATCAAACTTTTTAACCATTTTGTTGGAATACTGAAGATTAGACCATAATACAAAGTTGGGCTTAAAAAACTTAAATTCATGGCCGTAACTAAATAATAAAAAATCTTATATTTCTTTACTTATTGTGAGAGGCATATTTGTTATGTGCGATTTATACATGCGTGCATGTGTATGTTCATGCGCTGTGTAATGCGTGATTATTTATCCGACTTACATAACCTTGTCTATAATGATAATATAAGCATCTTCTTGTCAGAAAATAACCTCCAAAGATATGAATACAATTTATATATTATTATGATAATGATATACGCAATTATAATTTAGTTGTTAAAAAGAAAAGTCAAGTTAAGAAAAAAAAAAAAACTTCCTTGCAATATTTTATTCTTAACGATTAAATATCGAGTAACAAAATGCAATGAATAATATAACACCAATGAAGAAAAAAACCTGTTTTAAAAATGTTTTAATGATAACACTATTAATAACTAATATCAAAAAAAGTCGATTGTCAAAACGAGGATAAAATAGTACTAAACTGTTTTGTGTTTGACTATCTGTGTGCCCACGGCTGCGACCGCATTTCATATATTCTTCACTGCGTTATATTTTTTTACGCGGAACCCTAATTATTTTCGAAAAATTAAGGGTTTCCCTAACTTAATCTAAATTACGCGGAGTAACTTCAGCTATTTACCAAAAAAGGACCGTTAAAATCGGTCCAGCCGTTCCGGAGATTACCGAAAACAAACAGACAAACAGATAGACAAATTTAAAAAAAAATCTATTTTTGGTATAGGTAATTTATACTAATAAATAAAATTGAAGCGTCTGTCTGTAATGTCAAAATTATTTTTTTTAGTAAACGTAAATGTTAATGATATGAATGTATATACGATAGTTATAACAAAAATACAAATTTTTAAATTTGTGTCTTTCTGTCTTTTCCGTGTAATCTCCGGAACGGCTAGACGGGACTTTCTTTAGTAGATAGATGAAGTTACTCCGGGTAACTTAGAGTACTTGTAATTATCGAAAATAATTAGGGTTCCGCGTAAAAAAAATAAAACTCTATTTTATTTATTAAATATGTAGGGAAAAGTATTACAGACCGCTTTAAAAGACTTGGCAAATAACATTGTAATAACATAACATTGATCTATTTTCAGATCACATTATGTGTTCAGTCAGTAAGTGGAATATTCCAGCCTGTAACTTTGATCTTTGGAATCAGCCATATAAAACGAAGCGACCCCTATAATCAGATTAGTAGAGCCTTGGAACAACTATACTATCTTTCATTTCAAAATAAAACATATCGATTAGATGGTATTGAAATATGATAATTAATTATATATTTTTAACAACGTTTCTTCATAAAATAGGTCTATGAGGAAAATTGTTTATTATTCCACTGTAGTCTATGTTTTATAAATAATTTATCTATACTAATAAATAAAATTGAAGTATCTGTTTGTCTCTCTTATCTGTATGTTTTACTAAATAGGTATTGTACACATAGTTGTATAGTATTGTTGTATAGGATACACATAGCAAAAATACAATTTTTAAAATTGTTGTCTCTCTTGTTTGTAATGGGTAATCTCCGGAACGGCTTGACCTATTTTGACGGAACTTTTTTTGGTAAATAGCTGAAGTTACTCCGGGTAACTTAGGGTACTTTTAATTTTCGAAAATAATTAGGGTGACGCGTAAAAAAATAAAACTCATAAAAATTTGAACAAAATCCGATTCCATGCACAGTTTTACGGGCAAGTGCTATAATTTATGAGAAATATTTTTACTTTATTTTAGTACTAAATTTTTTTTGGAAAATAATTAGGGTTCTGTATAATAAAATTAAAACGCAGTAAAGAGTATACGAAACGCGGGCGCAGCCGCGGGCAGACAGCTATTTATTATTATTATTATAGAAGAACATAGCACTATGTATATGTATTTAATCTGTCCTTCATTCGGTACCTACGTATTTGATATTCATAACCTCTAAAATATTCTATGTATTAATTTAAAATGAAAATCCAATACTGAAGACACAGATATAAATGCAATTTACAAGGGCCGTTTTTATACTTAACCGTACATTAAGGAAGAATATATGAAAATTAGATTACTACAGTATAAATAAACACGATGCTGAAGTTAACGAGTTTCTGTTTTGACTGTTTATGGGAAGTTAGTTACATAAACATGTTTATTTGTTAAGATGTCATCGCAATGTAACAATCAAAGGATAAAATATTAATAGATATACAACAACTGTATCTTAGCATTTTTCAATTGTTATTATGTAGTGGTTAATTATTGTAAAAGTACCTACATAACATTTAGATATAAATAATGAATAACGGGTCTACACTCGTTACCACTTTTTTTTCTCTTTTTCTTATCCCGACTTTTCGGCTGGGTTTCATCAACCGTGGTAACGGGCTGACTGGCGGTGCGCGGAGACGTCGCTTGCGCCTGCGCCTACTACGTTGACGGGTTTTTTATTGAACTACCTTCGTTTGATCTTTACATTTATTATAGTCACGACACACATCACTAACTATGCCCATCGACTATGCCTTTGACGATAAATCGCGAACCTTGATAACTTGCCTAACACCCGGATTCCATGCAGAGGAAATCCTATATATCCATCCTCACGATTAAATGTTTTTGTGTTTTTTTATTTTAATTTTAATCGCTTCGCGAGCCATTCTGCGGCCAACTTTAGGCCGGTGGAATTCGATCCAGTGGTCGGTATTGGAGTGGAGTAGATGTTCTGCTATCGCTGATTTCGTCGTCTGGCGTAACGGTGTGGAGACGCGTCATTTAATAATTTTATCAAGATATGGAACGCGAAAATTTAAAAACGTATATATATAATATTTGTCTTATTCGCTACCCAAATGGCAGAGTACTTTTTCATTTAAAATACAAAATGTAGGTCAGTCTATTTAACATGTCTGTGAAATATAGAACCCATTTGTAATAAATGTGCTAAAGAGATAAGTATCTTGTAGTACAATGAAGAGGCTATGTTAGGTACACTTTCGTTCTTATTACTAAGAGAGAGCAAAACATTTCACAGCAACATTGCAGAGCAAATTCACGAGGAGCGACTTAAATAGCAAGATATGTGTCACTGAGGAATATTTTACAATTTAGGTAAGTTTATATTACTACATGCAAAAATAAATAGAAATACATCTGTCTTTTCTGTTTCATTTTGAACCAACTGTGTGCCCGCGGCTGGGACCACATTTAATATATTCTTCACTGTATTATTTCATAGAGAATTTTTTTTTACTACTAACATTAATCATTGGAGCGATGATGGCGAAGCGGGTAGTTCGGGCGGTTCCGCGACAATCGACGCGGGTCCGATCGGATTCTAAAATCGGCCTGAGCTTTCGGTGAAGGAAAACATCGTGAGGAAACCATAGCATGGTAGCTAGTAACCACCCTCACGTTTGAAAACCTGTCGGCATACCAATGGATGTGTTCCGGCAGCATCATTTCAGAACCAGTACCTAGGCTTAGTGTGTTTACCATTCTGGACTACATCGTCACTTAACATCCTGTGAGCTTGTGGTCAAGGCACTGACCCTATTCCGTGTAAAAAAAAGCAAAGACATTTCTCACAAATTCAAAAATCTGGATTTTAATCACAATTTCATGAGATTTAATTTTTTACACGGAACCCTAATTATTTTTGAAAAATTAAGGTAGCCTAAATCACGCGTAGTAATTTCAGCTATCTAATAAACAAAGTCATCTAAAAAAACAGACAAAAATTTTTCGTGTAGGTGTAATACATTCATATCTATTAAGTAAAAAAATATTTTGATGTTACAAACAGTACTTCAAATTTATTTATTACTATAGATTCAAATATTGATGCCAGAGTTCATCTTAAGTCTAAACCAGACAATCACGCTGTCTAATACACTAGTTGTCTTACTCGGCGTTGTTCGGATTACATTAAATGGATTTTTTTTTGAAAATATGTATATTGATACTCAGATATTTTGAAATATCTAACAGTTATCCGAAAGCTCTGCTACAGGTCATGAAGTAAGTCTGCTAATTTCTCTTTTTTTTTTATTTATACAAGTTCTAAAATAAAACATGAATATAATACTAAAATAGACCTATGTCCTTCGGAATATTATCTATAATATAATCTTTAATAAAATTAAAGCGTCTGTTTATTAATTCAAAATTGATATTTTGTACTAAATAGATATAAATGTATATACGATACCTATACCAAAAATACATTTTTTTTATTTTTATTTTTCTGTATGTCTGTCTATTTGTTCCGGGTAATCTCCGGAACGGCTGGGCTGTTTTTGACGGGATTTCTTTGGTAGGCAGCTGAAGTTACTCCAGGTAACTTCGGGTACTTTTGTTTTTTTCGAAAATAGTTAGAGTTCCGTACAAAAAAATAAAACTCATGAAATTCTAAATAAATTTCGATTCTATTATCAGTTTTACGGGCAAGTGCTGGAGAGATATTTTTACTGTATCTAAGTACCAAAAAAAAAATTATGAAAATAATTAGGGTTACGTATAAAACAATTAAAACGCAGTGAAGAAACTTTGAAACGCGGGCGCAGCCGCGGGCTCACAGCTGGTAGGAAATATAACAGAAAAAAAAAAAATCGATTAAAATTGGAAAAGTGGGTTTTAAAATTAGCTCGAAAAAAAACCGTCATCTCTTAATGTTCCAGATGTTCCCGCAACTCTGCTGTTTTATAAAAGTTTTGTAGTAGTTACATCTGTATAATTATCGATAAAGAACGCGATATATCGTTTTTATTTATTGTTATCCCCATACATTTTTTTCATTTACTAATAGAATGCATCATGTAAATCGAGTTATGAGTTCTTCACTAAGGTAATGATAAAGTATTACTAAGTCATTAAAATAATTTCCGTTATCTTCCTTCGTATTATAGCCGTGGGACCTATTTTAACTAACTATAGACTCAGTTGGAGAAGAAAATTCGGAAATAATATTTATTATTCTGATAATTTAATACACACGGGCACAAGTAGAACGATGTATGTAACGAATTTGTTAGCAGCAATTTTTAAAAAATGTTTATTTTTTTCTTTTATATATTTAATCTTTTTTGTTCACCATTATACATATATAATATAATACATTTGAAAATGTGAAATTAGTACAAAGGGCGGCCTTATTGCTAATAACAATCTCTTCCATGCAACCTTCGGATGGATATGTTCCATGGAGAAGAATCAACGGTGTTTTGGGTACATAGATAAATCTAACCTAATAAATACGACTTAAATTGAAACAATTTGAACTATATCATACATATGAAATATACTATAAAATACAGATAATATATAACTTATAGACTACAACGATATTATTATGATATTATATTCGAAATATCATAATAAACCTTTTTAATATATCTGTTGTACTGAAGTTATTATTCATTATTACAGATACAATTACTGATTCGATATTATACTTGATAAGTGCAGTTTAAGTACAGTTTATAACTAACAAAGACAACAAACAAACTCCGAAAATATCTATAATAAGTCCATGCATATCAAAATGTTGTAAACGTACTTATTAATCTATTCAAACAGCTTACGCGCCAATTAACTATCTTCTATTTACGTTTGTTGTAAAAATAAAAGTTAAGTAACCATCGTCCGTATTTGATTTGAATTTAAAGTATGCTTCTCAATGTATTTTAATTCAAGGATCAAGGAAATTATAACGTTTTGTATAATACTTTTGCATTGAAAAGCAGCCTAGGAAAAAATAAATATTGTAATTAGAATAGTTACCACTTTTAAGGTATGGCTTTTTACGTCTGGAAAGAGCTATATTGGCGTCAATACATGGGACAGAAAATAGAAACATTTTATTATAATTACAATGTCATATTAGAATTAATAGCAATTAAATTCGGCCATCACTGTGTCAATATCACTGTACGTCACATACCTGGCGTTCCAAGACAGCAGTGGGTACGAAATCGCCAGGGGCTAACAACAATTTAATTAATAGACAATATTAATCTATGATAAAGCATAAAATTGAATAAATATATTTTATAAAGTATGTTGGGTAATCATGAACTATCGTGGTTTCATATTAATGTTATGTATCCTACACACATATTGATTTTCAATATTATATAGGTTTTTATATACCATTTGAGTGCAATCTCTTCTGATGTTACACGCTAAGCCAATCAGGAGTTAGAAAATTCCTCAAATTACGATATGGCCGACGTATCTTGGCCGCTTTGAAGTGTTTTCCTGCGAACTTCTGCACATGTACCTATTCTCAGAAAGAAAAATGTTGTTTAATAAATATGAAATAGAAAATAATCTTTTCAAAACGTACACAAACACAATTAAACAATGTGTTACTTGTAAAATAGTTTTCATTCAAAATCTCTTTTACGCATGTACTTGTACGAGTTTCAGCATGGCCAGGTTTTGTCGGTCGCACTGTATCTATTATGATTTCATCTCGATATTTCCCTAGGCCGAAACTTAAGACTTATTTTAAAATTGGATTCGAGACCAATTTGATCAGCAAATGTCATTGCATCGTAATCCTTTTTGAAGCGATAATGGCGCAGCGGGTAGTGCGGCCGGATTTCGCGTCAATCGACGCGGGTTCGATCACCACTTATCCAACTCTAAACTCGAACTGAGCTTACGGTGAACGAAAGTTGATTGAACGAAACGAACAATAGGTGTGTTTCTGCAGCATCACTTGAGAACCAGTTCATCACTTAACATCAGGTGAGATTTTGGTCAAAGCACTGGAGCCTATTCCGAGTAAAAGAAAAGTGAGGCTTATATAAGTTAATGTTACATTTTACATCTTTATTGGAACGTGCGATTATAAAACTTAAGAAATATTAAACAATGAACTCAAAAAAAAAAGTTTCCCGTCACGGAATACATGGTAGATGCATCAAACGTCATGCCGTCTGCCATCACGGTATACAATTTAAATTGGAAGGTACACCAATAGTAGTTTCATTATTAAAAACTCTCATAATATTGTGATCATTACAATGCAGTAAAACCCATACATGCAAACCAGTATCAACATACTGTAAAAATATTATTCATATTTGTATTCAAAACTCAGATTGAAAATCGAACAAAATTGAAAAACATTAGAGAATATGCTATTAGAAAAGTATGGTTTAATTAATTAGTTTGCAGTAAAATAAATTCGCAACCCCTGAACTATTTTAACGTGTCGGAACAATCTTGAAACGAAGATACATATAAATGGGTAGTTGGTTAGTTGCCTTATGATAAATCTGGATCGATTTCAAAATACGAATTTAGTGATCGTGTTTTTATTCAGTCAATAGATTAATCTTGAAGTTAAAATGGTGCGTAAATGCTATTTAAAATTAATCGATTTAATAATAAATAACAATTTGTCTTCATTATGATTTTATTTAGATTAACATTATTTATTTACTTCTGTTTCATATGTTCCGCGCAGGAAGATTTGGACAAGAATCAGTTGCAGCGTAAGTATTTTTATTAAATTATATTTGTAACTATAACGTAACGGATAAAAATAAATTATTACATCATCTATACTAACAATAAAACTGAAGTTTTGTCTATCCATTTGATTTTGTTTAGAAATTTAGTTAAAGCCGTTACTAATTTGACTTTTAAAGAAAAATTGCCCGTCTGACCGCATATTTTCGGATTTAAATCAAAAGGGGGCTTGACCGATATCGATGAAACTCTGTACATGGGACGTATATGCTAATGAGCAAATGATAGGCCATAAAGTTTTTGTAAAACGATTCTTAGAATTAGTGAGAAAAATAAGTTCTGAAGAGAAAAATCTGATAAAATATTTCTTATAAAATTTTGCGAGCTTCAAGTAAATGTTAATTGGCGATTAAACAAACTCAAGACAACCCACATTTAAACAGATAAAACACGTAGAACAAGTCACGGGCGCCCACTAGATATAAAATAACTAGGTATAAAATAAGAAACAATTACAAAAAGGTGCTATACAGTTGAAAATTCATAATTAAGGTGGTTTTTTTTTACAAGTAATTTGTCTCACTTTTTGACAATTAATGGATAACTCCATACTTGGTATCTAATCTAAATCTAAATTTTGAAAGTGTTATCACTTAGGCAATGTCGTCAACAAGTCAGGCATTGATATCCAAGCATAAAATGAATTCCAAGCAAAAACAATGTAGTACAGAAAAAGTAACAAAAACAAATAATATTACACCTATTTCTAGTTTTAAAAAATGCTTTCGACGCATTTGACCGCGAGAAAAAGGGCACGATCAGTACAGATATGATGGGTACGATTCTTGAAACGTTAGGCCATGAATTGGATGAGGACACCTTAAAGGAAATCATTAACGATGTCGACGTAAATCGTGAGTTATCTATCTGTTGTTTTTTTTTAAACCGACTTCAAAAAGTTAAAATACTTTATAATTTCAATAAAAGATTGCAATAAAGTAATATCTCAAACCATGTGTTCCAAGTTAACAAATCTTTAACTTCAATTGTTTGGAGTTTATTTAGCTAATAATTATGTCTTTTTAATAATTAAAACAGGTTATACCTACTCTAGTCGTTATATTACGTACTATGGCCACAGTTTTCACTAAACTAACTACAGACAGAACCAAAGAATATTTTATCAATGACTGAACTAATTTTCATGATAGTTCCTAATCGTATTGATAGATGGCGCTTAAATTAAAATCTCGATAATCTACTGCTAAACGTCTACAATTTGTATGTAGGTATATGTAATCATAAGTAAAATATTTTATTACAGTTTCTTATTGAAGAGTGTTTCGATGCTAAAATTAAATTTAATAACATTATTATTTTATTAGGCCATTGGTAAATTACATACCACGTAGATAGTTTCAAATTATTCTAATAACAGGTTTTTATTATTTAATTACTCTCAAATTATTTAAAAAGATAGAAAAAACAATCAAATCAATTTTAAAAAAATACCTCACCGTGACAATGTTTACACATTGCCGTGACCAGGATTCGAACCTGGGTTACTACGGCCACAACGTAGGGTCCTAACCACTAGACGATCACGGCTATCGAGGCTTATTGAAACTTGTTGAAATTACTCATCTTTTACAACATAATAAAATAAAAAGTAAAAATTATTATTATACCTATAAATATTATACCATGAATTATTATTTAAAAAAATATATTATCGTTTATTACTATTATCTTATAACGAAATCGGCAAAATTAAAAGATTTCAAGACATTTTCCTCGTCTATTTATTTTTCGATTTCATTGATTTTGATTCAGTAGTTATGAATGTACTTTATAGTTATCAATAAACAAAATGGTAAATATGATAAGCATCGTTTGTAATAAATAAAATCGTTGTTGATTTTTCAGATACTGGTCATTTAGAATTTGAACAATTCTGCACATTGGCAGCTAAATTTTTAACAGAGGACGAAGACGATGAAACTATGCTTCGGGAACTTAAAGAAGCTTTTAGGTTATATGACAGAGAAGGTAAATAAGTGGTTAATTAAACTAATTTCATAATTAATTGAAATGAAATATTTACCTTTCATACTTTGTTCACGTGCTTTAATAAAATGATTTCGGTTTATAAACTTTGAAATTTAAACTAAACTGTAAAAATGTTCTATATTTAAAATGAGACGAAATGTTCGTAACACTGAAAAAATATATCTCCACGGTATTTCTCTATGACAGTTATATTTACCACGAATAGGACCTTTAATTATTTTTACAACATATTTCATTTAAAATTTATCATAGGTATAAGTAAATCACGATTTTTTTTCTGAAGCATTATACTTTTATTCTTTTTGAAATTAAGCTCGAATTTATTTATCTGTGCATGATACCTGTATGGGTGTTTCAACATGCTTCGCGGGGCCAATTTCTTCATGGTTATCTCTCTACATCTTCCTACACATAATTCTTAATCATTCTCTATTGTTGGTATCCAGGAAACGGTTACATTACGACAGACGTCTTGAAGGAAATTTTCAAAGAGCTCGACAATACACTCACTCCAGATAATTTGGACGCTATGATTGAAGAAATAGACACAGACGGTTCCGGCACCGTTGACTTCGATGGTACTCATGACTTTTCCAATAATTCTCAAATATTCTATTAGTAAAAAAAGGCAGCCATGGAGACTGCCGATAGAGTCAAAACTTGAAACTTCGGAAAACGATTTTTTAATTGTATAAATTTAATAATTTGTTAATATGAATTATTAACATAAATAATATGGTTGATTTTTTACTTTACTAACTCATTTTTTTTTTAACTATCACATGTCTTGGAAACTAATTTCTTTATATTAATATACAATCACTTCTTATAATTAAGTAAATAGTAATATATAAAGAAATATACAAATTTGAAGCCCAGTTAGCAAATTATTTTAAAAAATCCGCAAAGTATCGCTTTCATCAATCGAATATTATTAACATAACTTAACATATATAACATTTATCTGGATTTAACAATTACATACCCTGGAAAAGTAGAGTTGATCTTCATTCTGTGGATATTTTTTATGTAATCTAAATTTTCAACCAGGCTTCCGTAAGCTAGCCGATTTGTGAAGCAAGTTTTTAATTTTTAATCATATTATATTATGATTTTGGTAGCTCCTGAAACTGCCCCCCGGGGCACTTTGTGGTTAATTAACCTGTTTACAATATAAAACGTACAATGATTTGGTTGCGAAGGGGTAAAAATGAAATTTCGTCTTAAAGACTAGTATTAGATTAGTTTTGTATTAAACAAACATTATAAAGTGATCGGTTATATTTCTTTTTTTACAGAATTCCTGGAAGTAATGACTGGAGAAGTTTAAGATAGTTATAAAATAATAATTATAAAATTGTTTATATTTTAACAGTTATTTACTATTTTTAAGTAATTTTAAGCAAAAATATAATTTTGCTAACGATATGGAGAGTACGGAGTGTGATATTATAAAAGACGCAATGTAAGTTTTTAGAAAAATAAAGAAGGAATTAAATCTGAAGTTTTTAATGCTGCTGCCATCTTTGGTACAACGTTATAACTAAATGACAACACAACGCACTAAGCTTTCCTTATCTTACTGTTTTCTATATTTGTCCATAGAGGGCAGTAAAAACATTTTACATTACCTACCATAATAAAATAAAATGGTCGAAATATTTTCGATATCGTTTGATAACACAATTGGATAATGTGAATAAAATTAACTTTGATTCTTTTAATTATATAATTTATACCCCAGTTACTAGTAAGATTATTAATTACTAAAAGAATATTCCAGAATTTATTTAAAGTTGGAATAGGTTAGTACCTACTTTAGTAATAAATATTATATCACTTTTAATAATAATTCGAAAGAGTGAATGAATGAAAAATGAAATGAGAATCCAATTATTATGTAAGATTATTTTAAAATATGAAAATAAACCAATTATTTTTAATATTCTATAAAATTTGTTCAATTTACATTTTAAAAGATATGGTATATTTCAACCCTTCATTTTTTATAGTATCTATTTACCATAATAGATAAGTTTAATAGGATAAGAAGGAATTAGATGATTTTTTAAATCAATCTTTACATTATTGGGTGAACATACATGAATATTATTAGGTACAAATATTGCAAGGGATAGGAACAATTATCGCCGCTTTCTTTAAAATGAAAGAGTGTTGTATGTGTACATAAGGCATAAAGTCATTGCCCTCCAGAAAAATTACGGGAAGTAAAAAATAAAAAGTAAATATAATTAACTGGAAGATTACACCTGACCAGACCAAATATACATACCACTTTTATTTTTTTGTGTGTCGTTGTTATTTATACCTATATAAAACATCTTTTTTATATTTCATAAAGTCACATCTGTTACGACAAATTACATGCCGTTGTGATTAACATCCGGTACGAAAAAATGAAGCAGAACGTAAGAATTCTAGAGTTGGGTAATAACCCAAGTACTAATAAGTACTAATAACCCAAGTACTAATAAGTACGGATTCTAAAACGACCTTTAGTAACTCTATCAACAACAAAGTCTAACTGTAGAGCAATAATATTTAGGCAAAGATATTAATAATCGATTTCTCCTAAGTAACCTTAAGGAATCATGCAATAGTTCTACGTATTTCTTATTAATATTAAACAGATTTCTAAAGAGAAAATAAAAAGTTTATAGCAAATCTGAAAAAAACTTTTTCGTTTATACCCATTGTATAATATATATATATATATATATATATATATATATATATATATATATATATATATATATATATATATATATATATAAAGACTAGTATATATTATAGAGAACAGGTGAATTGAAATGAAGAAATATCTGTCTGTCTGAAGAAACATATCTTACTTTTTATATTAAAAAGGACAACGTCGATCTATATTTGTCTGATTGTCCTTTAGTGGCCTTATAGCATGAAAATTACTAAATGTAAATCGTACTAATTTTTGTAATGACAGGTGTATTCCTGACTAGGTTTTAGCACATACATTATTATAAAACACAGTAATAAGTTAAGTCGATACTTTGCAATACTTTACCAAAACCATTCAATATTTTACAAACGTAATCTGTGTGAGGATAAATGGGCAAAGGAAAACAAAATAAAATATTTTTATCTTCTGCTTATCAACCGATTTTCTTTTGTTTGGTGGCTTTTAATAAGCAATGTAAAAATGGAAACCGTTTTTTTTCTTCAAATTTTCAGTAATGATTAGACTAGAAATAATTATATATCTAAGCCAACCGGCACAGCTAAGAATTCATAAATATTACAAATAATTTTATCGGAACAAGTATCTACCTACTTGTTTTAGGTTGTCTATAGTAATAAATAAAATTGAAGTGTATGTTTGTAATGTCAAAATTATTTTTTATTCACTATATATGAACACTATACATATATGAATGTATATGTATACTAAAAATAAAAATTTTACAATTTTTGTTTGTCTGTCTGTTTGTAATGGGTAATCTCCGGAATGACGGGACCGATTTAGACGCGACTTTTTTGGTAGATAGCTGAAGCTACTACGGGTAACTTAGAGTACTTTCAATTTTCGAAAATAATTAGGGTTTCCGGGAAAAAAATAAAACTCATAAAAAATTGAATAAATTTCGATTCATTACACAGTTTCACGGCAAGTGCTTGAGTTTATGAGAAATATTTTTTATCTTATTACAAAAAAAAAATTTTAAAACGCAGTGAAGAATGTACCTAACGCTGGCGCAACCGCGGGGTCACAGCTAGTATAAAATAAAACGGAATTTCTTCATTAATTGTATAACTGCTTATTGCGACAATACTTTTACTTCGGTTGTCTAGATTTACAACACTTGTGCAAGTTATATTTCTATAATGGTGTTAACTGTCGGATATTATTGTATCTCATAATAATTTCCTATTTTATTATTACGATTGTAGACAATTTTATAATGAGCAACACTGCGGAAGAGAAGCTAATATTACTCTATATGCAATACCTAGGATAGCTATGATTTTAAGTACTAATTTACATAACAAAATTAAGAAATACATATACCGAACGCTAACTGAGTCACGGCGTTCAAGACTTCTTTACAAATATTTACTCAATTTTATTGAAAATAATGTTTTCTTTTATGCATTTTATTTGAAATTATAACGTAACTGCCAGCGTTTTTAGTACAATTGCATATTATTATAATATAGTATTAACCAAGCAATAATTGCATATTAAATTGGATATTGGTACGTGACTTCACTGTCGCAGTGCATAATCATGGAAAAAATTAGTATCGAGCAGAAATAATTATAACATCTAGCCCATTCCCATTTATTTAAACAAGGTATAATAATCATAATAAAACTGTAGGGGTAATAAAATATAATGCAATAGTTTTTTTATAGTGAGATAGGACAATGTAATTAAACTCTAGATGTTGGGTTTTTGGAAGCCATTTTGAAATAGAAGCATGATTGAATGAAGAAGCCGTTGTATGTAATGAATACTTAACTTAAAAAAAAAACAATATATCGTGAATGTTTTTTTGTTATATAAAACCAAATATTTTATTGTTTATTTCTTAAAGACTTGGCCTTTACAAAAATATAGATATTATTTAATAATCCATATTATGTGCGTAAATGTGTTTTGTTTTTCGAGCCTAAGAAAGCTTTTGACAATTAACTTATTTTATCCTCTTTAAATTCTTTTATTAATACTTATGGTTCTAAAATTATATTTTTAACGTTTATTACATATATAATGATACTGAATAAAAAATCCAAAAAATAATTAAGTAAATAGTCTACTTAGTGTAGAAATGTTTTTAATTCATGAAACGTCTAGTGTATTTACACATTTAAGCTCGAATTGGCAAAAGGCAAATGCATCGAATGAAACATGATATTTCAATTAAAGTTTCTATATGGTGTAAGAGTGATTTTGTGGTCGTATGAGATCATTAAAAGCTAATCTTATTTGATTTCTTCCTGTATAGAAGAGATTGGATATTATTATTAATTTTCGCTTCGTTAATTCCAACACTTCATGTAGGGACGTAATTTCTAAGTAGGTATTAAATTGTAATTTCAAAATATATTAGTTTTATAAATTTTACTTATGTAAAAATTAGTATGTTTTTTATTATAATATTATTAATAAGTAATATCGAATGTAAATTAAATGGCAATTAAGAACGATCGACATAAAGGTCTGGTATCAACTTAATTGGCTTGATAAATTTACAGTATAGCTGATATACAGACGGGATCTTTGTTAATTTTGGTTTTGCTGAAAACGCTGCCAATATATTAACATTAAAAGGTTGCGGGATTTTATATTAATTTTATTTCCTTCATTTTATTAATTAATTAATATATGATTATAACGATAGGAGTTATTTAAAAATTGAAAAGCATATTTTTGTGTATGGTTTTTTTTACTAATTTTTAGTAAAGTTATATTTAAAATTTCCTCCGAAAAATATAAATACTACTTATTTAGGCAATAACATTCACTTTATAATATTACCAACTCTTGTTGCAAAATGATTTATAATGTAACTCAAGTAATTAGGATTTAGGATTAGTAATTAGCTCTTGACTCAATAATTATAATTTATCAAATTATCAAGCGACATTGTTTTAGTTTAATGCTCTATATCGTATTTTAAAATTCTATATACATCGGAGTAAAGTCTGTGTGGTCTATAACAGTTGCCTATAACTAGATTGTAAGCTCACTTTAAAACTATTATCAACTAATATTAGTCTATGTTTACTATTTGTGGTTTGCCACCAACAACTACGCAAGATTGTCAGTTAATACCTACTGACTTTTAGTTAATTTTCGACGACACATGAACGCCATATTTTATCTAATAATTGTATTATATTTCGTCTGTTACGCAATTGATAACTGTTGGATTTTTTCTACATACAAATAAAATACGGTTAATCATTTAAATGAAATTACACCCAAAATATGTATAATGTATTTTTTTTTATCATTTTACGAAATTCGAATGTTTTCATTAATAATGTTATATATACAGCATAACTATTTCAATATCTTCGCTTCGTCGTTAAAAATTACAGTAGTCTCTGACAATGTCTTACCAATTTAGCATCTATCACAAAACTTTTTAAGAGTACCTAGAATTACATTTATTTCATAAACGATCACAAATGTGAAATCGTTAATGTTATGACATTCATATTTTATATATGGCAAAGAAAACTTAACAATCAGCCGTATATGCGACGTGATAGAACAATTTTTGGGCGTTTCTTTGAATTTACTTGGAAATCCACTGAACCGACTTACACAATTCTTTTTAAAATTATAGATCATAAAGATTTATTAAATATATTGTTATATATTCAAAATATCGACAAAAGTATGAGGTTGAAAGTAAATGAAAACAAAAAAATTGAGCACCATTTAACAACGATAATATGAAACTTTATCTACACTTATAATAAAAGGCTAACGAGGCTAATGAGGCGGAAGGTGACTCTCATACCACGTGGGTAGTATGCTGTGCATGCTGCCATTCAGGCCTATTAGGGCGATTAGGCGCAGACGGCGGTTCAGTCCGGGAAACGCACCGGCGGGGGTCTGGACTCTGCCGCATTGCCAAACCAAAATGGAAAGGGGCGGGGGTCCTGATCTGCCATTGCACTTGGAAGGCTGTCTGGAAGATGATCTGGTCAGACCGGAGTGACCTCCTCCCCGCGATCCAGACTGGACGGGACAAGACATATGTAAAGATATGAATATATTGGTAGAAATATATTGCACCTACAAGGAAAATATGTGCTGTCTATTAGAATATAATTGACTGAATTCCACGCGAGCGAAGTCATGTGTACAGCTAGTTTATATAAATAAAGCTTTCTCAGAATCTTCATATATTTCAGAATTAAAAAGTACCCACCTACTTAAATAGTTTGCGTAGTTATGTATAACACATAATTATTATTTAATAGTGAGCGTACAGTAATTAATTGCAGATTCGAAGAAAGTATAAAATTGATTACGTAGGTACCTTATACGTGAATCACAAAAAAACTCGTTTCAGGAAACCACCCATCTTTTGAAATGCATTACGCTACCGGTGCTGGTTCTTGTAATCGTTGTTAAATTTACTGTATGCGTTAATTAAACAGATAATAAATCATCCACTTAAATGGTTATTCATAAGTGTATGTCTTTATAATATTATGTGCAATACTTTAATGTGTCGACGTCTGTCTTCGTATGAAGACATTTTGTCGTATGGTTATTAACTAATTAGTTTTATTGGGTCCGTATCAATTCTAAAGCCTTTAAGATATTTAAAATTTTAAGCTACAGTTTTTTTGACATTGTTTTTGATGTAAAACAATCTATTGCTGAGGGTCAGACCGACTGTTGGCGTAGCGACGCATGTCGTGGCGACTACATGATAGTATGAAACATTTGCGTTGTGGTAAAGCGTCGCCATGTGCAAGTGACTTTTTGCATTAAATTAATATAAATGTTTATTAAACAATAATTTTTTTATTAAAAAAAATCTAAATGTTTTATTTTTGATTATGCCATATTTATTTCCTATCATAAACAATTCTTGTATTCATATAATCTGTAAAAGAATAAAATTTCGATGTTTCAATCTGCTAGGCATCCTGAGACGGCTTACTTATTTTTCGTTTTTCAATAAATTTAGTTAACGTTGATTACTTAGAAAACCCCTTTGCACATTTCGATTTGACTGAATGTTTTTGGGACACATTTCATGTAATTTAATTTCATGAATAAGTTTTTTTTTTTATAAGATTAAGTAAGTATTTTTATTATAGGGTTCGGATATAAATGGTCGACGGTACGGATGCGGATGGCAATTTGGTGAACCCTGTTCTGAGGATGCTGCTGTCATTTTTTGTCGTCTGAGTTCATTATTTTCCACATAATTTGTACTATATTAAAGAAAATATTAAAATATGCCAAGACAATATCATTATGTATGAATTGTTAAAAAAATCATGTGGTTAGATCAGCAAACGGAGGTATTTAATTCCAGTTGCTATTGTTTTATGGGTATTATAAACATATGCATCAATGTTAGCTCTCGTAGAGTTAATTCTTGTGCATTCAGTACTGAGAACAGTCCGCTTTCCTCACTCCCCACTTTCCCGTACCCGAATATCACACATGGAGACCGAAATTGTATTTACTTGGTGAGTTGAAAGATCGTTTGGATCGTCGTGTGACACAAATTACACTATTATATGCAAACAAATGCAGCGTTAATTATGGTACACAATAAAACGCGACTCACAACAAAATAACGCTCATTTGGCTTACCTTATGTTCAATACTCCTATATCTTTCTTACTAAGGAAGATTGGAGCAAGCGTTGGTGGATACATTTTGATCAAAATATTTAAGTTTGACTTCTAAATGACATGGTTCTTATCGAAGAAATCACGATATCTTCTTTTATAAATATTGTTAAGATAACGAAACAACGCAGACGTAGATGCGGTTATCAGCCAGTTCGAAATAAGACATTGTACGTAAGTAATGCAAGTTTTAAAATAAAGAAAAAAAAAACTCCATGCGATTGCAATAATTAGAACGCCACAATTCAATGACCGTAAAACTTGAAACGACGAGTTAAAATCAAAATGACACATAAATAAGAATTCGAAGAATGCGTGTGTACACCCTGAGGTCGTGTATGCTCAAGGTAAGGCTCGATCGTACCGAAACTCCTCGGCAAGGTTAAACTCCAATAATCACTTTATTTATTATTGTAAACCGTAATCCAACATTATAAAGTCGTAACTTGAATCGAAATAGAAGGGTTGTCAAATTAACCCCGTGGCTATATAAACTGACAACTCAATTACTATTTAACTCGTATAAAATAGGAGGTAAGATCAACAATTAATATTTGTGAAAATTACTATGCTTTAAACGAATAACAGACTAGACTACGTTTTACTGGTAAATATTGGTATTAAATGTGCCTTCATTTATTTAATACAAGATATTAACGATTATAAATAATAACTTCTAAAATACGCCGTATTACAGGATTAATGTCGCTTTTAGAGGGAATATTTACTATTCCAAAGTCTTCTCATTTTGTTAGTATATAAAGTAGGTATTAACGTTTTTCGCAATAAACTATTAGTAAGAACTCTTCCCACATATGGAGAGTCTATTTTATCACTATTAAAATTATAGTTTAATATGATAATAATAAGTATATTTATTATACTTCAAGCACATCTCAATTAGCGATGTCTTAATGCGTTACTGATTCAATTTCCTATAACAATTGATTTTATTTATGAAAAAGTTCAATCGGTTCAACACATTGATAAGTATTTTATTTTTGCTCCAAATTTTTGTTTTATAAACATACCCAAGCGTTTATATGACTAATATTTTATGTATTAAATTAAACCATTGAAATTACGGTAAATTGATTTATTATTTAGCATCATCATTCATACACGTCCTTGAGAAATAAGGTTATACATAATAAATAAATTCATATTTGATATACATTTCATGAAATTAAAATATTTACATAACCTGTTGCCTCGATAAATATTTCATGATAAATATCGGACCTATAAAGCATGTCGCTTCAATATTAAATAAAACAGCTTCCATGAACTGTTGCATTTTTTTGTCCATTGTTACTTGTTAATAATTATAGAACGTCATAGGCGTGCTTATGTCAAAAATAAAACAAATGATTGGAAGGGGTATAGTTTTTCCAAAAGAAGCTAAAGTAGTATGCGTCGATACCGCTTCATTCAGGGCTTTGTCCCATGACACTGGCTTTTTCTTTATTCGCAACTACGAACGCGAGACATCGCCTAACCGCCCATGTAATATTTTGAGTCACCTTAGACAACCTCTTTGTTCTGTTGGTTGAATCTTCGAGGAGATCAATAGAATTAGTGATGCGACTCAAACCGTTTTTTACTCGAGTGGATTTGTTTAATTCGTATTTGAGTGAAATCAAATTTCACTCTAGTTCGTTTGCACTCGAGTTACCGAGTCAACTCGGCGCGCCGAGTAGAATCGATAAGCGCCACACTAGATGTCACTAGTTTACGTCAGAACTTTACAAGTTCAAACTTGCATCTTGAATGTAAAACAAACAGCAGTTAAATTCACGTGCGTCGTTTTATAATATAGATAAGAAAAAAATAATGTTATTACTAGGAATATTTAGTTGTAAGGTATAAACAAAAGCCTGATTTAGTTTGATTATCATCTAATTATTGATACTTGATTATCAAAAGCTAAATTTAATTTTGAAATGAAAATCATTTTGAACAATGAAAACTAATAACTTCTTATTTGCAATTTAAGATCTTTTTTAAACAAGGCAACTTCATTTAGTCCTAAAAAGTCTTTTTAGACATAAATAAGGTAAATAATTTCTGGTCTGGTGACGTAGTAAAATTACTCGAGTGGCTCGCGTCACAAAATCCTACTCAAGTCGCATCTCTAAATAGAATGCACTAATTTATACAGATCATCCGATCTTACTTCAGTACTACTCAGCTAGGCGAGGACTGACGAATGAGATTAATTTTTGACTACTGTTCTTCTTACTTAATACCAACAACCTTAATGTTAAAGATATAAGTCGAGACCCGTACATTAAAGAATGAATATTATGCATATTTAATTGCATAAGAAAATCTAAGAGTTTATTTATTTGATCGCTATGTTTAGACAACTCGATTTGATGGAATTATAATGTTAGAAACAAAATTACATTTTAATATGATATTTAGGAAAGTAGAAATAACAAATAAATAACTTTAAATTCAGTAAAGACTTAGTTTTAGAAATATAATGAAATTTACCATCATCAGAAACTTGAGAAATAATCTTATTTATATTGTTAGCTAGTTTTGTGCCCTTGACTGCACCCACGTTTCATATATGTTTTTTTTTTTATTCGGAATCGTAATTACGTTCCTAAAATTATTTTAGCACTAAGATAAGGTAAAAATATTTCTCATAAACTCAAGCTCTGTCTCGTAAAACTGACCATTGAATCTACTTTTTTCCAAACTTTTTGTTGTTTTTTTTAATGCGGATCCCTAATATTTTTCTGAAATCATTTTTGGTATTAACAGAAAGCAGAGATAGTTCTGACAAATTCAAACACCTCCCAGTAAAACTGTGTACTGAATTGGATTTTATTCACAATTTTATGATTTTTTTTTACACGGAACTCTAATTAATTTTCATAAATTAAAGTAGTCTAAATTACGTGGACTAACTTCAGCTATCTACAAAAGGTTCCGGAGATTAGACGGACCAAAAAGACTGACATACACAAAATTTTTCGAAATTGTGTTTTTGATATACATAGTTACTGTATAAACATTCATATGTATGTAGTAAAAACATGTTATTTTGACATTACAAACAGACAAATAACAAAATTTAAATCTCGTAAACCTTATCAACGATACAAGAACTCTTATTGCTGTTTTAACCTAACAACACAAGCGACAACTCGGTGCTGCCACCACAAGAAATTATCTCAGGGGTCTCTATTTCTTTTTCATCGGTAACCAACTAATGAATAAACAATGAAACTATCAAATCCGAGGAAAAACTTAGATCAAATGCCTCGTGAATTAAGATACCTATATAGCTGGTTTTACTTTTTCAGTCATGTACCTTAATTTTTCAAAAGAACAACTAACATTTAATATTTTACTGAGCAGCAATGGTTGTGAATTTAAAAACAAAAATCGTGCAATCCACACAACATATAATCTGATTCATCCGGTAACAATAACAAGAGACATCCGGTAATGTTGCCGACAAGGTCAACAGCAAATATTAAAATAATTATATATTAATAATTAAATCAATCTGTCTTTATATCAGCTTCTAGATTATGTCCAGTTGGATTATACAGTCAATTGGATTTAAAACCTGACTTTGACGAGGCATGATTAGAACTTTAAACATTATGAAACAATATAAAAGACATTCAACTAATATTTAAAAAAAAAATGTAATTATATGTCTTAACTAGCTTTGTGCCCGAGGTGCGCCCGCGTTTGATATGTTCTTCACTGCGTTTTTTTAATTATTTTCTTAATCATTTTTAGTACTAAGTTAAGTTAAATATATGTCTCATAAATTCAAGCACTTTCCCTTAAAACTGTGCAATGAATCTGATTTCATTTATTTTTTTATGAGTTTTATCCGTGTAAAAACACGGGCCTTAATTATTTTCGAAAATTAAAAATTTCCTAAATTACCCGGAGTAACTTCAGCTATCTACCAAAAAAGTCCCGTCAAAATCCATCCAGCCGTTCCGGAGATTACCCGGAACAAACAAAAATACAGACAGACAGACAGACAAAAATGATAAAAAATGTATTTTTGGTATAGGTATCATATATACATACATTCAGACCTATTTAGTAAAAAAAAATAATTTTGATATTACAAACAGACACTTCAATTTTATTCATTAGTATAGATAACGTAAATAGAATTAATTATTTTTTCATATTACACGATATTTAAAAAACATTTGACGACGTATTGTAACACATTGTCTAAATTAAAAATCTTCAAACAAAAACTGAAGTAGCGGGGAAAATTTCGCTGAACTCATCTACAAATCACACGATCGATACGATAGATACCACGTGACAGCGACCAATCAGACCCAAAAAATCGATATCTATTCAATTCAAGGTCAATTGTGAAGATGATTGTCGATAGTTATACTACAAATTGTTTTGTAATTTCAAATAAAGATTATTTCGTTGATCACAGGATTTTTTTTTGTTGTTAGTTGCTGTTACTAAAAAATATTTTCTCTAACATATAATAACTTGTCGGCCAGTGAATAAATATACAGATATTTATACTGTGGTCGAGTTAAGTTGTAAATCTATTAAAGTCTGAGCAAAATTCGAGTCGAGTCAATGTTATCGCACGTTTCACCTTTGACCTCTTTGTGCACCGACGAGATTGCTGAATAAATAAAGGGTTGGCAAGATTAAGAACAACTAAGAAAAAAAAATTACTTGCATAATAGTTATTTATTTGGTGCGTTAATAAAATTCAGAGATAGGTTCAATTTTTTTTTACAGTATATAGAAAAATATATTTTGAGCCTTATGTTTGAAATTTTATTTATGAGTTATTCTGTTTGTTATAAAATTTACTTCCTATATTTATTCTTTCTTTTTTATTAATTGTATTTTATTTATCCTATTCCATTTACACTGTAATTACTTATACTGAAATAAATAATTATTATTTTAACATAAATCACGAAATCACAGAAATGTGGAGGATGTCATTCACGGAAATAGCACAGTATAAATTATTGATAGTGTGTCCTAATAGTGACATCTGCAACGGGCTCATCCCAGCCAATCTCGATGAATACCTTAGGATGATGGCATTACGAGGAAGATCAAAAATAGCAAGGCTCTAACGTGGCATCCCGATCGACAATGCCAGGATCGATCGATGGTTTCTGTCCATGGTGCACTGAACTCCAGCCGACTGGTCACTTCAGCTGAAGTTTTTCTTGCTGCTTAGAGCTTAGTTAAGTTGTAAAGTTTCTAATTGAAATATCAAAATGGTTAATAAAAACAATATTCCCTTTCAATATTAAGTAAACAAAAGGTTGACTCCCCCTTCTCCTTGTCAGCATTAGTAAACAAAGCTCTTACCCATCTCCCATGATTACTTAAACATTGGTAATATTTGGAACAAAAAAAATAAGAAGTAAATATTGCTTAAGTCAGACCCCTCTCCTTTATTTTATCAAAAATAAACAAAAGGTAAATAAACCCTCCCAAATGCTTACGTAATATTTGAACAACCACTACTGTCTTATAGAGATTTCATTTTTCTACGAACGCAATTATAATTCATCTAAAATATATCAAACGCAACAAAGACTTTTTTATCTATTTCGTAGATTGCATATAATAAATCTTCATTAAAAAGAGGGGAATATACATTTATATACTTTTACGTTCGAAATATTAAAACTTTATACACGCGTTCGACAACCCTATCTATTCATGCTTTCGTAAGTAATAATTAAATTGACATGAGTGGGTATCTGTTTGTCAGTGAGTCATCAGTGTAATAATATGTTTTAAGAAATGAATGCAGGGTCAAGACAGTTTTAAAGCTAAGTAGGGGCTAGCTAAATAATTGAGATACGACCTCCAGGGTCCGCGTGGAGATTTTGATATTTAAATTAACACTGACAAACATCATTTTTCTTTACATAAAGTACAACAATTGGCTACTAATTTTGTGTCTGATTTACGCCTTGTTGGTACTTTACCTTTAAAGAGTGTACAGTTTTATGGACAATCTGAAAGATGTTCCTAATTATCGTGCTCTGTATAGAACAGCTAATCAAGTGGTATTATGCATATTGTAAATAGTGGTGGTGACGTCTACCTAAAACATTAATAAGTGACAAATATCGGTGAAATGAAGCGTTGATGGCGCAGTGGATAGTGCGGCCGGAATCTGCGTCAATGGACGTGGGTTCAAACACACCTATCCAACTCTACAATCAGCCTGATCTTTCTGTGAAGGAAAACATCGTGAGGAAACCATAGCATGGTGGTAGGGCACTTTCTAACAATGCTTGCTTGGCTAGCTACCACCCTCAAGTTCGACAACCTGTCGCCGAATACCAACAGGTGCGTTCCGGCAGCATCACATGAGAAATCTAGGCATAGTGCGTTTACCATCCTGTACCACATCGTCATTTAACTCAGTGCTTTGTGCAGTCAAAGAACTGAGTCTAGATAGAATAAAAAGGATTGGAATATAAATCTTCAACCGAAAGTTTTTATGTACTTTTTTATTTTGTTTTATAGATGCTCGGTAATGTGACAGTAAGTGCTGTACAGTCGAAAACCATCGGCGACCGTCGCTGGCAGATACCACCGGCGCTCGTAGTTGTCATAACGGCCAGGTAAGGTTCCTCTTCACGCCTCTTTTGAAGGACCCGATGTTGTAGGAAGGAGGGAACGGGCTAGCAGGGAGTTTATTCCACATTTGTACGGTGCGGCAAAGAAGGGAATTCGCAAACTTTTTCGTGCGTACCGAGAAGGAGTCTACCGAGTATCTGTGGCACCTTAAACTGGCCCGCGTGGTTCTGTTAAGGAAGGGAGATGAAGAATAAGGTTGTATAGCTCTTCAGAACACTCACCGTGATACAGACGATTTATAATATTCATTGATTTATTGAGATATACTGTGCCTTATCTGCAACGCGCCGGTAAGGGTCAATAGATAGTACCTACTAGATATATGCTATACTAAAGTAATAAGAGGTCTGGATAATTATGTATCCCTAAATTACGTATAAGGGATAATGACTCTCTGTTTGGCTGTCCGTTAGTTGGCTTATAACTCGAAAAGCTCTAAACCGATTTACTGATAGCTAACAGGTTTTAGTATATGTTTTTAAGGTTTTAAGGGTTTAACGTTCGGGATATATTATTATAGTTATCCTTACATTATTTAAAATACAACGTCTCTATGTCTGTTTGGTAAAATTTTTAAACACATCAAAATAAAATAGTATTTATTATCATAATTACGTATACCTATCAGTCCTTTACGGTGTCCCATTTGGTGTCATAGTTTAGGAGATAATTGTTGTTTACGAAAAAGCTTTGCATTAAATAATTTCCATAGAAAAAACATGAAGTTATAGTTCAGCGTTTTTTTAAAAAGTTGTTTGTAACTTTATAATTAACGCGTCGGAGCCGTGGGCATAGCTAGTTAAAACGTATGTTGAGAAAAGTATTTTTCTGTACCATTAAAAAGACACTCATCACGATAAATTGTAACCAAGTAAGTTTAAGTTCATTTCTACATTTAAAAAAAAATGCAACACAATGCATTCAACAAAGTGAATCATTTTAAGATACTCCTAATCTTTAACGATTATGTACAGAGCCGTGTTAACCAGTCTTTTGTTTTAACAAAACCACTCATCATAATAAATTGGTAGTTACTTTGTGCGCATAAAATCAACAGTTCAACGTAGCGAAACATAAAATAAAAAAAAATAATGTAACAATGCTATTAACAATGAAATGGATACAGAGCGTTAAGCGACGTCAAGCCTCCATTGTACTCTGCAAGGTGAAGTGTTTCGAAATTTTTGTAGAATCGAAAATAAATATATTATTATCTTGATTTGTAGACGACAATAGAGATTTTGTCATGTTTTTGTCAAAGGTCCGAGCGACGGTTTACGTAATTAGGCCCTGTGAATGACTATTCATAGTTTACAGGTCAGTAACCATCCAGTTTGATGGAGATTCACATATGAGGGAACAATAAGATTTAAAAACCATTTGATACCAAACTAAAAATAGCTTGAATTTTGGTAACCATATAGAAAATTTGCATACATAAATGTAGGAAATTTAACTCTTAGACTCAAATATATAATTCGCATCATATACGAATACAATGGTAGTGTAGTGCGATAGAGTGAAGCCAAATGCACTAACATCAAACGCACAATATTGCACACTATATGCAAATTCTTTAAGGGAACCAATTTTTTTACTCATGTTTTTACTTATTGTAGGGTTAGTTACGGCAAATTCCAAGGACTTTTTAACCCAAGTGGTAAGCAACTCAAGCTGATGTTCGTAATATTTAGCGTTAGCTACTATTTTCGTCTGAGTGTCTTAAGAGCTCGCCTCAGTCTGGTGAAGCTGTCAAGGTCAATAGTTAAAAAAAGTATTTTCTAATCCTATATCTAACTAACTATATCTAACTTCTATAGGTATTTACCATTTTGCGCCACATCGTCACTTAACATCAGGTAAGATTGTGTGGTCAAAATGCTCACCCTATAAAGTATGAAAAAAAAAATATTATTAACTTTAGAAAATTTTACCATTTCGCTTTAAGATCTACGTAGAAGCCTTCTGTATAATTTGTTACATATTTACTTACAAATCTTTTTGAATGTGTCGAGTCGAGTACCCATAAAAATAAGACAATAGGAAAACAATGGAAAGCTGGCGTAAACGCCAGGTTAGTGCTCAAGGGGTTAAAAATGATTTTGTAGATAATCTAGAAGTTGTCTTATAACTAAAATAACTATAATGCATGTATCTATAAAAACAAATAAATTATTATGAGTGTATTTTGTGTTTACACAAATATAATTTCAATTCATTTTTCTGGTTTACGAGAGGATGTAGCTTAAGCTATTAAGAGAACATGCTGTTGGCAAAAAACTTGAAAAGTAGGTATTTAAAAAATCTATTGCTATAGCGTTACGTCCCAAAGAAAGAGTTTTAAAACTCGAAAGGGACGGGACAACTGCAGCTCGGGCTGATTTTAGCGTATGCAAAATAGACGAAAAACATCACTTCATAGTACCCTGTTTTCTCCTCCAAAACTGAACCTATTTTTAATTTTCTTTCAGTTATAGAATAATTAAGACTTTGACTATGCCTCTACGTTTTACTTTTTTTAATTTTATCAATAAAAATTGTTAACCTCTTATTAAACAGCGGTTTAATGTTTTTAGATATCTCCTAAATTTACGGAATAAATTTACAGATAACATCTACATACATACTTAAATATCCATAACACCAATTTATGTTTTATAAATCGAGTTACCCACTTAGCATAATAAATGTTACAAATGACCGCTGGTATCACCGTCGGTCGAAGGATTAGAAAGCATTGTCGTTTGTTACGATGGTCTCTGTTTACATATGTAACTGCATTCTGCATCCACTGTGGTGCATGAATATATTATATAAATCCGCTTATGTTTGTAAGCTATAATTTATATCTCATTTAGAAATGCATTAATAAAATAAAATTAATAAAATTATTTTCAAGTTAGAATACTTTTAAAAATAGTTATCAGACGGAATAAAACTTGTAGTAGCGTTTTGTTTTTACACAAAATAATTATTGTTTATGTCGATGATAATTGCTAACTATGTATAATGTTGTTATTTTTTTCTTTTTTATGCAAATACCGAGATATCAAAATATAATCTATCACAGTGTTTGTCCGCGTTTATCGTCGAAATTACTCGACTGATATTAAATAAATTTTGCAAATCGTGTGTGTTTTTGCACAATTTAAAAGATAAGGTTAATTAACCTAAATATTTCTTTATTGCTAATCAATTTTTTGTAGGATACTTTAACAAGGAACCTCGGGTAGGGTAGCTAGTATCTGTATGTATTAAATAATGTTTCCTTTTATGTTTGTTCTGCTTCTACCAGGGAAAGTTCCTTTCTAGTCCAAAAGAAAAATTTTTTTAGCAGCCAGGTGAGATTTTTTTTGTCATATTGGTAGTATAAAATATTAATGAATTTGAAAGTGGAAGGATGTAAAAGTAAAGGCTGGCCAAAGAAAGTGTGGATGAAGTGTGTAAGAAATAATATGAAATAAACAATAGTAAATGAAGAGATGTTGGTTGATGGAGACGTATGGAAGAAGAAACAATACTTCACCGACCCCAAGTGAGCTAGGAAGCTGGCATGAGAATGATACAACATTATCACACATAAATATGTAATGAAATTAAATACTAAAACATAGTTAATAAACATATTATTATTTACAAATGATATTTATTTCACAGTGAATGTTGCTAAGGAAAAATGGTATTTAAATCTAGCATTATGTAGTTCAGTAACATTATTAGCTCTAAATAATACGTTTACTAGTTAAACTAACGTATTTACACAGCATGAATTTTATATCGTAATTGAATAAATGAATATTAATCAAAGCAAGCTATAAATATAACAAACGGCCGATTGACATCGCGGCTCACGCTTGCTACGCCTTCATACTTGTCGACTTATATTTTACAATGTTTGAAACGTATTCATAACTGAACTATTTATTTAATTTTAAACCTTATTTCTTCGCTGTTAAAGTGTATGTGGAATTTCTCCGATCACAAATAGTCCGTGATTTTTCAGGTATTAGGAATCTTAATGGAAAATTGTTTTCTTCAAAAGGATATACGTAATCACTATTTTAATAAACTTATCAAAGATCGGTTGTTTTTAACTAATTCCTGTTCTGTATGCTTATGGTAACACGAAACACATGATTCACTTATTAGATCATAAATGTACACTTCAGCCAAGTTTTAGCAATAATTAATATATACAAGTGAAAACAATAAACTCCACTCAGGATAATTATATTAGAGACTTATGAAATAATTTAGTAAGCTGTCGTGATAGTTTAATCTGTGAAGGGCGTTTCAGCCTTTAGGACACAGACCGATTCGATCTAATTCGCAAATCGCAGTACATTATTTGATATTACATTATATTTTAATAACTAACTAAATCTGGCTACTGTTCGGTACAACTGGTTCAGGTTTAAGGATAGTATTTGTGTAAAATTAGTTCTTAGTAAACATTTGCTAACGGTCTATGCTAAATTTGAAATCGATCTTGATCGAGTATTTGGTTAGTATTATCTTTTTTCTATATAACGTTCCATAATTCAAAGTCGACTAGAGGAATTAAAATAAATAACACCAAATATGTATTTGTTTGAAAATAATAAATTATTACTTTTCGTTAGACTGTATCGACTTTGATTCACGATCCGTTCGCATTCTCTGAATTTTGCAAACCTGTACGATTTATTTATTCTAAAATAAGTGATAACACCGACAGTTATTGTTCACGGTTGTCCAAACACAATAAGGCGTTCTGTCTCGTGTGCAGTGATCTTTTCGCATTGCAAAAAACTTTCCCCGCAATCATCATATTATGCATGCCTTTTATGAAAAGTTAATCTTGCCGATCAATGAAAGTTGTGGAGCAATACTCATTGCGTGGTAATTAGATACGGAGCGTATACGAATTTTATCACTAGCATATTTAACAAAATATACTCGTTATTTTCATAAGTTTAATACTTTACTTAGATTCTAAAATATCTAAGTATGAAAACTATTAAAAGTAGATGATTTTTTTAAATCTTCTATACTAATAAATAAAATTGAAGCGTTTGTTTGTGATGTCAAAATTATTATTTTTTTACTAAATTAATATGAATGTATATACGATACCTATACCAAAACACAATTTAAAAACTTTTGTCAGTCTGTCTGTTTGTTTCTATCAGATAATCTCTGGAATGGCTGGACCGATTTTGACGGAACTTTTTTTGGTAGATAGCTGAAGTTACTCCAGGTGACTTTTAATTTACGAAAATAATTAGAGTTCCGCGTAAAAAATAAAACTCATAAGAATTTGAATAAATCCGATATCAGTTTTACGGGCAAGTGCTTGAATTTATGAGAAATATTTTTACTTTAACTTAGCCAAATAATTTTTACGAAATTAATTAGGTTTCCGTATAAAAAAATATATAAGGTAGTGAAGAATATAAGAAACGCGAATGCAGCCGTGGGCACACAGCTAGTATTAAACATAGGTTTTATCTTTAAAGGTAAAATTCAATTGCCCCTGACTATTCACATTTGAAAAAGAATTAGCATCAGAATACAAAAATCGTATTATTGATCGACTTTATATATCAGTTTTATTTCTGTCTTTCAAATATCATGAAATTATATAAACTATCGTGTCGTCTAAATTGCCTAATCGTTAAACAAACTGAATGTATTTAGTAAGAAACCCGGAACACAAAACGCGTAAATCATACAAGATTGAATGTAGTTCACGAGATTGTGCGTGCTAATAATATCCTAAAACTGTTAATACCATTACGAAAATTATAAATTGATTGTTTATTTTCAATGTTCTTTCATGGGGCATACACATGTCAACTATTGAACATAAGTATTTTTTATTAAACTTAAATTGAAATATTGTATCGAATCTTTTACCTTTAGGCATACCAAAATATTTTTTGAGAAATTGTGTACATTACAAGAGCATTCCGAATCGATAATTATCCATTGCTGTTTTAAAACACAGTAACAATTTATCTTCAATACGTTAATTATTATTTTTCTAAAAAGGATTTCTAATCGAATTTTAGGTTTTAATATTGCAATTAATAAATACAATAATTACTTGTACGTCTATTAAACCTCTTCTACCTTAATGCGGATTGGATGGATGTTTAAAAAAAAATAGGGCGGAGCGAATTTTCTGGACAATTTTCGTACACTGACATTATTTACACGGATTGCGGTACTTAATATGTCGATTACGCATAAAAATGAGACGATGAGAAGACAATAGGAAAACAAAGGAAAGCTGGCGTAAACGTTAGGTTAGTGCTCAAGGGGTTAATAGTGTAAATAGCACCGTGCTGGAAAACTTTGATGCTGATAGAAAAATATTACTACTAAATCTCGGTTCCTGGAACTCTGGCTCATAATACAATTGTTTTTTAATCGTGCTACAATGAAGTGAATCACAATACCAGATCTATAAAAGTGTGTCTCTTAATAAAATCAATTTAATCAAAAGTACTCTAATATCATACTCAGGCAACGTTAAATACATTAACTAGTATCCAATAGCCAACGGACCACGAAACGTTCAAAACGTTTATTAAAAAGAAGTATTCGCAAAACTGTTTTTGCATTAGAATTGCAAAATTGAAAATCCAGCGGATAAAATTACGTGATCTAGATTTAATGGCTGCGATGACATAAGCCAGGACTCAGTTCGTACCGTACCGAGAGTGTAGTGTCGCAAGAGGCAAATGACTCGTGACCGAACACGAATGCCCGGAAGCTATTGGACAGATTGTGGTTCATTTTTGAACCCATAATCGGTTTCGCTCATAAGCTTATTGGTTTCAAGTTCCATTTAGATTTGATTCTCAGTTATTTTATGTTACTTTTTTTATAATTAAAATGTTTTGTTAGATGTTACAAAAGACGTAAAAGAGTATACAGAGGAGTTAGTAGGAAGACACAAAAAAAAAAACTTAATAGGCAAACTAATTCAAACCTAAAAAAACACCCGATACTCCGATGTTCTATTGATTTGCATCTTCATTTCAGTGGTTTATTATAGCTAATTTGTCTTTGATAAACAATTTTCATACTGTATTCTTTGTATAATGTTAAGTAGTTAACAGGCTTACAGTCAATCTAATTTTGAGTAGTCACTACAGCTTACAGCTTTTTATAACAAAAAGACTGCAGTCATTATTGAAGTCAGTTAACAAACTAATATTTCTGAATACTACATTGGAGTACCTTCTGTGATTTGCGCTAGGAATAGATATTTAATTCCGGAATCAAACCATGGAAGGGCTCTTCAACTTATGTTGTACGGAGGTCGACTTTGGGTTAATTTTATTTATAAAATTTTCTGGAATATATCGGTAGTAATTAATAATTATTCATTTAAATGAAGTCAAGAGTTGAAAATAAAAATCTGTCAGAAGTATTTATAAGTATATTTCGGCACCATCACTTGGAAGCCACTCTCTAAGTGTGTTAAGATAGTTGAGATTGTGATCGATCAATAAAGCATATAAAAAAAGATTAACAAGGTCCAGGAATAGGATATCAAATATCGATTGATAAACGTGTCATCGTTCGTTACACATTTTTTTAAATTTTTTTCATGACAAATCTTTGTCATTTTCTTAGAATATTTCCCATGATTATGTACCAAGATATTTACGTTTCGTAGTTTGTATTATATGGACTTATTCCATTTAATTATTTTACTTTGCAAACCTTAAAATAATGTTAGTAATCAAGAGCAAAGATTAGTCAAGTGACACGATTCTTAAATACAACTGCCTATTGCAACTTGCAAATCGTACGCATGCAAAACTATTATTAATGCTATTTCGTAAAGGTGGTACTGAAATAATTGTCATTTGTTTGTCTAAGAGGTTTCCGCTGATAAAGGTTCATTCACAAGATATTAAATTTCCAGCAGTTTAAATTTATATGTAAATATCAGTTCATATCCAAATAGCAGATAGGTAGAGTTGACACATAAACCAGACCAATTTACACATGTTTAATTGTTTTATTATTACAATCTATTTGTAACTCTTATTTATAAATGTGAAAATGATTTTTGCTTTGAAATACTTTGCAGAAAATTCTAAAGCTCAATACGTTGTAAAACCATTTACGAAATCAATTAGTGTTACTTTTAGTTCCATTTTCTATATTTTAAAAGACATAAAGCCATACCAAACGCCAACCGCAATAGCAGTATTGTATATCATAAATAATTTACATCATATAATTACTTCATAATACAAAACGGTCAAATACCGTACTTCAAAATACACCGTGTGGTGCCGGCCAAGAGTAGTACCACCCCATATCTTTCCGTGGGTGTTGTAAAAGGCGACTAAGGGATAAACACCAGAGAATGCATGCACGCAACAGCATCTTCTGCTGACAGCAGAACAGCATGCTGAGTATCACAAACACCTACTGGGATCGCCAACCCACCTGCCATGCGTGGCGATTATGGCAATACCCGCCTCATAAGGGGAGACCTATGTCCAACAGTGGACATCTTATGGTTAGGTGGATGGAAAAAAAACCATCGTTTATATTAAAAACAATATTTTATGTTAAGTATAATCTAATCTTTAGGTCCGAATCTTTATTGTATGCCGGTACATGGTCGAACAAATTAGCTCAGTAAAGAGTTCTTGACATAATTGCGCGGTTTCGTTTTTTTTGATTCACAATGGTGCTTTATATTTTACTAAATACGATAATAATTGTTGCTTTGTTAAATAATCCTCTCATATATTGCTAAATCAGTATGTAACAACATGTATGTATAGAAAGAATTCTTCCTGTGATTGCTGGCATAACTAAACTAAATCCCCCTATGGGCCTACAAACAACGGAAGTGTTAGCAACTTTCTGAGATGATTTAGGACATTGCCTCTCTCATTATTAACCATCATACCGGCCCAGATCTAACACAGCTGAAGCCTCGAGGTGTTTTTATTCTGAAAGGGGGTATGCAGGTTAGTTAAAGCTCACTCCTTAGACCTACAGCCTGGACATACTGTTAAATTTTTATGGCACAGAGCTTCTATATCTCCTTCGGGAGGAACACGTGCTTATTCAAAACTCGGTTGTGTATTAACGGATCACATTAACGTGAGATGTGCTTTGAGGTTTCGACTTCAGTTTCACAGAACCTATATTCTTTTGTTCTGGATAGTATGTGCTTGTGCATGTGTTTGCTCAAGCAATAGTTAGTGCTCTCACTAATACTCTTAGCTGTTTTGTATTGAGCATCAGGGTTTCTTTAGATTTGCGCTGAGGCATTCACTCTGATCAGGTCTTTGGAATAAGCCTCTGAATATGTCTGGATATACTCTTGATGATATCGGAACTCGACGGAGTTTTATGTGTTTACTATATTATATGTTTATTATAAATAATAAAATATGCAAGAATTATTAAAATAAAGCTAATAATAAAAATAACCAATTTACAATATATAGTTTGTGCTGACAACAGTTTGTAGGTATAATTAATACCTTCGTTAAAAAAAACAATATTACACGTGTATTAATATTTTCAAAGAACGAACATACCTTATCGAGTCACAACAGGTGTTCGAATTGAATATAGTAATAAAATCTCGAATGATTTAATAGTTTATTGTGATTTGTGAGTGGCATTTTAATCATTTTGTGAAAGTCAATTTAATTTAGTCTTTTAGGCGATACAAAATAGAATATGACGAAGCACGTGTTCATAGTTATGCGTTATACGGGAAAATTAATATAGAAAAATAACCCTATACGCTTTTTTTACGATTTTACAAGCGTATCTAATACTATAAAAATACATATTAGATTTATAAACCTTTTGTAAGCCGAGTAATAAATACAGATTGGCCTAAATAAATTTTATATTCGATGTTCGCCAGCTTTATCGAACACTCGTATTATGGCGAATATTTACCTATATAACCGAATATACGGCGAAGTTGTAATCAAAGTTATCACCGTACCAAGCTTTATATAAAAACGCATAATAAATAAATAAAAAGTCTTGAATATATTATCCTGTGTTTTTTTTTTATTTGGTATTTAATTAATCTTATAGTTTTCTTTGGCTGTGATTGTTTATTTTCAATAATATTACATAAGGTTTTATTAAACAAATCTTAGAAGATTTTAAAGCTGCTTTTTAGTCAAATTACATTTCAATTATTATCGTTTCTATTGTAATAAAAGAAGAACGGGACAGAGTCTTGATGTAAGATGAAGTTTTGGAATTGCAGTCTCACCTACGTGTTTAGGGTTCGAAATTTGGATTTTACCAACTTCGTAAAGAAATTAAAACCTCACACTACAAATAAAAAATCACAAAAATCCCAATGTAAGAGATTTTTTGCAAAAAATCAAACTGCTTCGGTGGCGCAGTTGTATTACGGTGCGACTGCCGTTCTGAGGTCTCGGATTCGATCCTCGGGTCGGGTCAATTAGTATTGGGTTTTTCTACTAAGTATCATCCCGGAGTTTGAAATTTGTGCTCGATATGGCGACAGGTTCCGCCCCCAGTCACATCTGGGATGGAACTAAGCTCGGCGAAATGTTAAAATTTTGCCGAACATTCGTCCATTCATAACCGGTGATACTCATGTTTGGCCCGTCTCTACTAAAAACACTCGCAGTTGTGATTTTGTTTGTATATATTTATTTAGAACAGAACGAGAATAATCTTTTTTTTTATCTGACTGACTAATGCGCTGAGGTGCCTTGACAAATTCATCAGACTTTGAGGCGAATGTTTAAAGCATGAAAAATAGTAATTAGGGCAAGGGCTTAACAGATTTTCAATCCTCGGTTAAAGGTGCTACCTCTAATCATATAACTGAGCTGTTGGTATATGTACAAAAGATTTTTTCTGTACTTAAGGAACTGGTGACATGACAAAAAAGTTTTGACATCACAATTGGATAGAACTGGTTGATTGTCATTTAAAGTAATGTACGAATCTAAAATATAAAATAAAACATACAAAAAATCTGTTTTTATTTTACTATAAGTTAAAAGAAAATTAAAATGACAATGGACACAATCTCGAGTTTGACAAGATGTAACATTATACGGTCGAGTGACTGCGATAAAGAAACTATCAATTTTTTATTGTATATAGACATCAGTCAAAAATGAAAACCAAGTGATATAATTCACATAATAAGAATTTGCGAGGGGAATGTTGGCCGTAGTTAGTAAACGTAAATATTACAATTTAAGAACTGACTTTTTTTTTCTAGTCACTTTGTTTGAAATTTTGGTTAACTTGATTTCTTAAACTAACTCAAAACGTCAGCGACATAATATTAGAAAAAGAAGGCTCGATTCTATTTCTAGCATTTGGCTGAATAAATGTAATAGTCGCCCAATAATTATACTCAACTAGACATCACCAGATCATTACGCAAACCGCCGCATATGAAAGATTGATATGTAAATAAAGCTATAAAAGGTCATCTCATTTATTCCAGTTTTCACGGTGGTTGTTGAAGTATTGTAATTACATACACACAAACATCCATTTTTATATATATACAGAGTAAGTTACTTCTGAGACATCTTTAATGAAAATAATTTAGATTTATCACCTTTTTATTATATTTATTTATTACTAGCTGTGTGCCCGCAGCTGCGCGCGCGTTTCATATATTCTTCATTGCATTTTAATGTTTTTTATACGGAAACCTAATATTTTATTTAGCTCTAAGATAAAATAAAAGTATTTCTTATAAATTCGATCACTTGCTCGTAAAACTGTGCATTGATTCGGATGTTTTTTATGATTTTTAATTTTTTTTTACGCTACTTTCTGATTATTATCGAATATTAAATGTACCCTAAGTTACCCGGAGTATCTTTAGCTATCTACCAAAAAAAAGTCCCGTCAAAATCTCTACCGGCTGTAGGGAGATTACCCGGAACAAACAGATAGACTGACAAAAAAAATTATAAAAATTCTAGTTTTGGTGTAGATATCGTATATACGAGTACATTCATATCTATTTAATAATTTAGTATTTTTGAGATTACAAACAGACAGATCGATAGAAATTAAAAAAAACATAGTAATATCAAGTATATTTTTAATGTACAAATTTTGTTTCCTTACATTTTTATTATAAATAAAGATTTCTTTCAAGTTACGATTATATACAAATTATTTTGAAATTTACTTTAAAGGATTGCAAATTTAAACGTAGAAAATGCTGTGGCAAAAAGTGAAAAATAAGTTTAACTTACTTATTGAAACTAATATTAATGTTTTTTGGCAAATTGGTATGCCATTGTTTCTGCCTAGGTACTCTAGTAGTAAGTAGGTGACCTAAATATAAATAAACATGAATATAATTTTATTTTATTATACATTAATTCTCACAATACAATGCGTTTAATTACCTCCTTGGCATGGTATTTGTAGAATCCGGCGAGGGACCCGGAAATGATTTTTGGTGAAAATAAATTACAATTAAATTTGTATGTATTATAATTCACACACGTTGATTTTTAAAAGCCTTTAATTGGATGCAAATCATTAATTTGTAAGAACAATGTACAATAAATATATTTTTAAGAAGGAATGTTCATGTTGACCTCGCTCATATTAATAGCATCCTGATTCCTAAGTAATAGATTACGTAACCCGAAACTTAAATTAATGTAGTAACGTTCGAAATCCACATCTCTTTTTATATTATTATCAGCGCTTTGACTCCAAACTCATCTGATATTAAAAGACGATGTAGCCTGATATAGTAAACATGCTAATAAGCCTAGGGGCACTGGCTCCTCAAGTGATGTTTACCCTATTACATCCTACTATATGGTTTCATTACGATATTTTCCATTACTAAAAGTCAGACTATTTATGGGATAGGATGGTAGCAAAGTGGCACGAAATTAGCTTTGGGCTGCATACCTAGGTTAAAAAATTCCGCAGAATTTGTTCTAAATAAATAACTTTCGTTTATACAAGCTCGGCAAAATGCATTGTGGCTGATGATAAACATAATGCAATCCAGAAACAGTGGCGACTGGCGAAAGATCGGTTATCCTATTCGACATTTTTAGTTCGTGCCTGGGTAGAAATTACTGTGGCTCTTAAGCCCAGCGTGTGTGGTTCTACTATGGAAGGGAAAGGAAGAGATCAGGCTGAATAGTTCTTCAGAGCACTTGTCATGATATTGCGGTAGATCACGTTTAGCGAGGTAATGTACAGATTGTAAAAACGAAAAAAGGTCTTTTACAAAGCCCACGCCTAACCAAGCGTTGTCACTTTATTACCCTGGCGGTGGCTACAAGAGCTTCCCTAGTAGGGGATCGAGTACGTTCTCGGCCGCTGCGGAAGAAAGACCCAGGGATTTAACAGGAGTGTACGCAAAGTTCAAAATGCTTTTGGATTAAGTATAATGTTAATTATTGATCATAAGTGAAAAAAAGGGGCACTTGAATTCTATTGTAGTACCCGCGAGAATTGTCGCAGGGTTCAGTTTGGTAATAACTTGACGCGAGCATACACGTTGTTATAGATGAAAGTTGTTTATGATTAGCGTTAAACATTAAATTGATTGTTTGTTGATTGTTAAGCCATCCTAGCTATTACTCAGTTCACACATTCACACTATACACTGGTTACTACACACGGGCTACGGAAGGTGAAGCAGGACACCGGTGTTACTCGAGAGGTAAGTGTCGATCTATAAGACATTATTTTGGTCTACTGCGAATCGCAGGTCGGCCAGGGTTAATCACGACCCCGAATTGTTTAAACTAGGGCCCAGCGCGATTCGTTTGATTACAGTCGTGATTAACTCGAACATATAATCTAAATACTCTCTGATCACGTCGGGGTTCCCACTTTCGCGTATCAAGCTATCAAAATTTTTTGACAACTGACATCATCATTTTCATCTGGCCCATCGATATATCGATGTGACCAGCACCAACGGAGGCAGCCACAACTTTTTTATACATTCGTCTTTATTAATTTTAAGAGAAATGATTCATTTTTTTTTATCATACATAACATTGTATTCGACAAAATTACACTTAGTAACTTAATATAGTAAAAAAAAAAATTCTGCTGCTAGAGATATGTCTAAACAGTGAAGCAATACTATTAATTAAATTTTCTACACGTATAATTTTGACTTATCAATCTTAAAATGAATTTAATAATTCTAATTGGTGAGATTTACAATCATACTACCTCTCAGAGCTGTATCCATTAAGGCGCCAACAAACGGGATTAAAGATGTTATCAATGTCACATACACTGTTAAAATTATTGTGTTTTTGCAAAACGACTTCGGATAGATTAATAATTGATATATGACGCCAAATTGGCGAGTGACTTCTTAATAATTTTATTTTATTTGTATCGATATAGTCAAGAACCAGCGGGTACGCCTGCATTACATATGTTCTGTGCATATAACATTTCAATTGTACCTTTTTTTTTTGGCGAAGGGAATGCGTTTACGCACTACCCTTACCCATTGCATTAGTGAAACCAAAGTCCCCCAATGCAATGGGTAAGGGGGTGCGGAGTGACGTCTCCGCACCAGTGTGGGACTCGCCCGGACGTGAAGCGTCCGGAAATACCCACTAAACCCCCCGGGACCGTCCGCCGCATTTGGGATGGGGACGACACGGAATAGCTTTCGCAAGTACCGCGTCATTTCATTTGTACCTGACTTAAAAAACAAATGAATAAAGAAAAATTAGAATCTTCTGTTTTTATTAGCGGAAAAAATGTACATAAGAGTAAATTGAAAAAAACTGAGAAAGGGTCGATGGAATCCATAAAAATAATAGCGTTCTACAAAAAAATACGCGTCGAATGGTAGTAGACCTATCTCCATATTTCGTGAGCAGTTTTATGGTGATGGTGCGTCAAAGAAACCCATCCTTTTATAGATAGATAGATTTCATATAAGAATTTTAATTTATCTTGTAAAATGAATAATTATAATTTTTCTTAATCATCATCAGTGCTTTACAGTAGGAGAGTGATAGGAGCAAAGGCATCAAAATGTTACCGACCTCGGCATTGGATGCTACTATGGACGAATGTAAATTCGATGAAATTTGTCCTAACTAAACTTACTGAAGTTAAAGGAGATAACGGATCTAAGGTCCCTTACAGAATCAGAAGTTCACACGTCAATCTGTATACAATAAAATGTGAAATACTAAAGAATAAGAACTATAAGAATTAACGACGATTATAATACAAGACACCGGTGTTGCTATCTTCGTACTTATGAAAAATTCTATTAATTTCTATACACGGCTTATTACTAGTGGTTATTTATTGGCGCACATTGATCATGAAGGCAGCTTAGTACATTAATTAAATTTTATAGTTCGCCGGTGACAACCTTATCTTTAAGTGAGTAGACGTTTCAATGGTGTTTTGATATACATTTTCTGCAATCTTACAAAACTACATTCTATTCATGTTATCGAAAAGTCGCCATAAATTTACGTTTGTATGCGACGGCTACATTTCATTTAATTTTGTTTCAGTAAATACGTTTAGAAGTTTTTAAGAAATATCCAGAAACCGAATCACATAAATGTCACGTAGCCAAATTATTGGAAGCTGCGCCCGCGTTTCATAAATTCTTCACAGAGTTTTATTTATATTTTATACGGAACCCTAATCATTTTACTTAAATAATTTTGGGACTAAGATAAAGTGAAAATTCCGTCAAAATCGGTCCAGCCGTTCCGGAAATTACCCATTACTAACAGACAGACAGACAAACAGACAAATAAAATTATATTATTTGTATAGGTATCGTATATACGTACATTCATATCTAGTAAGTAAAAAAAAATTTTTGACATAACAAACAGACACTTTTTTATTTACTAGTATAGATAATCTTCATTGTTGTTTTAATTCTATCAGAATAAAATATTATTATTCATCGATTTGTATAATTATTTAAACCAGTACGTTGTAAATAGGACTGATTAACTGAGTAAACCAGATTATTGCTGAAAGTTGCAGCGTGTTTGGGATTGATTCGATAATTGTAGCCCTACGTTCTAAATTTAAATTGCTTATGCATTGCCAATGAGCGTTTCGAAAGTGTTCGGCGACAGTGTTTTGAAAGGGTTTAAGGGTTAGTCACTTGCTTATTATACACATTTTATGATGTGACGAGTAATTGAGTAAATTATGTGTGTGTTTTTTTTTATATCTTACTTCTCTAGACAATAATTCTCAGTTTCATTAGTCCGGTATAATTAATAACACAACATAAGCTCAAGCCTGTTATCCCCGAAGGGTAAGGCCGAGGTGAAATAGCGAACTACACCCATTCACATTTCGCCGAGCTTAGTTCCGTCCCAGATGTGGCAGGAGGCGAGCCTGTCCCCATATCGGGCACAAATTCCACACTCCGAGATGATACTGAGTGGAAAAACCCAATTCACTTGACCCGACCCGGGGATCGAACCTGAGAAACTCAGAACGACAGTCGTACCGTAGTACAACTGCGCCACCGAGGCTGTATAATAGTATTAAACCCCTTGAGTACTAGCCTGGCGTTTACGCCAGCTTTCCATTGTTTTCCTATAGCCTTCCTATTGTCTCATTTTTATGAGTAATCGACATATTAATGTACAACAGAAACTCATTTATAAACATGTAAAAAGTACACTTTTAATTTTCAATCTAATTTTTGCGTTTTAGAGCATAACCCAATGGTACAAATTAACTATTAATTAACTATACACTGCGTAGAACGACAGACATACTCTATCTAAGAAGATCGCATAAGACTGTCGGTCTTGTGATTATTTCTAAGTTAATCAAATTTAATGTCAATTTTTAACAATAATAACAACATAGCAAAAGCATGACAGTGTTAAGGCGATTAAGTACAGCACGATTTATAGTTATTTAATGATCTCCCACAAAGATCTCCACGATGGCTGGTCTTACGCCACCCGCATATAGCGGATTCCCGCGACCTTCACCAGGTCGTCGGTCCGCCTACCCACGCATCTTCCTGTGCGTGGTAGCGATTCAAGAACGCGATGGCTCCATCAGGCATCGGTTCTGCGAGCAAAGTGCCCAGCCCGCTGCCACTTATGTTTAGCGATTCTTCAGGCAATTTCGGTTACTTTGGTTTCTCCGCGGATCTCTTCAAACCTGATTCGATCACTTAGTGAAACTCCAATCATAGCCCATAATATATAGAAAGTATATTGTGATGAAAGATATTGCCCTGCCTATAACGCAACAAACAAAAATGTAATAACACGGTTTGCCTTGAATCCGATACAGGTTGATAAAAATTTCCTAAAAGCGGCTCAGGGGCATGCACCGTGTAATTTTTTCGGATTTTCTGAATGCGGATTAAAAGTTTAACATTTTTTAAATAAGTTTGGTCAAAAAGTGTATGCTAATTTGAACTAAATCTTGGGAACTTTTAAATATTAATTCGACATTTGAGTATAAAATTGTATCTTAATGTTAAGTAACGATAAGTAACCCAAAGTGGTAAACATGCTAAGCCTAGAGGTTTAGAGGTATTGGCTCTCAAGTGATACTGCAGGAACATACTTACAGTAGCTTGGTGACAGATATCAATCTTGATGTCAGTAACTAGGTCAGTGATTGATTTTATTCTAGGCCGGTGAGGACCGGGCCTAGGGCAGCATCATCTATGGGCGGCAATAGATTCGGAATGTCAAAATTTTAAAAGATTTTAAATCAAAAAATAGATTTCAATTAGTTTTGATGTGAAATATTGATGACACAATTGGAAGTGAGATTGAATTCCGGATCAATGGACGTAGGTTTAAATCCACCTATCCAACTCTATATTGTGCCTAAGATTTGAGGTGAAGAAAAACCATCGTGAGGAAACTATAGCGCGTAGCTATCAGCCTCATGTTTGAAAACCTGTATCTCTAGACTTAGTGTGTTTATTATCCTGGACCACATCGTCACTTGACATCAGGACATCGCGACAAAGAGCAAATGCAGTAAATTAAAAAAAAGTTGTAATAAACTAAGGCAAGAAATAAAACTGCCTTTTAATTACAACTAGGCTGCGAAATGCCCAGTTATATATAGATTTGCCCATGAAGATGTCTTTCTGTTGATAATTAGTCAGGCTAATATAGGAAAGTGCCTTACACTAATAATATAGATTCATTACAATTAGTAACATTTTAAAATAATATCACCCAACGTGATAAATTAAGTATAATTTATTTTACGACACTGTATTTCTATTAATTCATTTTGAATTTTCACAATTAGGAAGCCGACTGCTATAATAACATGAATATTATGTTTTGCATACTTAGATTTACATTTAATTTGAAACACGCTTGAAACACGCTAGTGATGATTGATACAATTATTGTAAAGGTTAACAAACAAATTTTGTAATTTGTAATCTAATTTATCTAATACAGTCCTTGTAATTTTGTTACGATTACCGAGTTTTAATTTAGGTAGTAAAATTATAACCTCAAATACATTAACATTATGTAAAATATGTGTATAGTATGACAGAATTTGATTATCATTAAAATAATACTAGAATTGTGATAAAAATTTACTATAAACGAATCGGATACGAAAAAATTATACATTTAAAACCTCTAAAACCATTCGATTGATAAAGGGGTTCCCATTGTGGACATGTATTATAAATAATATGGTTGATGTCACTTTGCTAAGTCCGCTTCGAATGATTTTCATCTGTTTACGTCTTTTGAAATATGATTTACTTAAATGTGATTGAATAAATATAGATAATAAATAAATAGATAGATAGATACAAATAAACATAAATTAATATACATATAATAATAATAGATAGATAGATACTGTTAATCTATCTATATAAATAAAAGGAAAATGGACCCCCATTTTAAGGCACCATCACCTCGAAACTACTGAACGTATCGGGATGCGAATATACCGTATCAACTCCAATTTATCGTAGACGGATTATTGGCTAATTATTTTTTGGATTTCATGGACCCTTTTTCATTTATTTTTTTCAATTTACTCTTGTGTACGTTTTTTTTTTCCGTTAATAAAAACAAAAAACACTCTCATTTTTTTCATTCATTTGTTTTTTAATTTACGCAGGGAAGAATATATGAACCGCAGGCACACCGCTAGTGAAATATAAAATGAATTTATTAATGAATAAATATGTACCACACCAGTTAGACTGCTTACTCCTGTATCTAACATTCTATATATTATAGAAACAACACATGATCTAAGTCGATAAATGTTTATGAAAATAACGTTTGTATGTTTGCTCCAGCTAATCTCCGTAACGGCTGGACCGATTTTATTATATTTTACTAATCACAAACTTGACATTTTAACGTCCGTCAACTATTAACAAAGTTATAAAGTGCTTAACAACAATGTTTCGTTGCAGGAAAATGTAAAAACTGTCAATCAATTCCAGACGATATAGTAAAATATTATCAAAGAAACTCTTGAGCTGATGGACTATCCTTAAGATAACATCTTCAAAAATGTAATTTTATGACGCCGTTATCACGCTTTTGTTTTGCTTATGTTTATTTTTTATCTGTAATGCTGTATCGTCAAATACCAGGGTAGAATTCTGTACGAAAATGTTAAGATAAGTTAACAACAATAGGCCATAATCATCTGTAAGAATGGCTGTATAATTAATTATGTACGTTTAAAAAATAATACATAATAGTGTGTAACCCAAACTGACGATAGGGTCAATGACATTGACACTATTTCTGAAGTTGTTGTACGGTTGGTACTATTGTGATGAACGTGCGAACCGTTAAATCAAACGTCACTGATAACGCTCGAAATATTTTAAAGTTTAATGTTCTTAATTCGAAACATAATATTTTTTAATACTAGTTGATCCCATGGCTTCGTCCGCGTAGAATTCAAACCATTTACAACTTAGTCTATATTCTCCCTCATGATTAAAGAAATAAAAGGGTTAATATTTACGTATCTCAAAGGGGTAAAATATTGAAAATCGTGTGAAATTAAGTGAATCTATGTATACGAGTATACTAATAAATAACATTGAAATATCTGTTTGTAATGCAAAATATTTTTTTTACTAAATAGATATGAATGCATATATGATACCTATACCAAACATACAGTTTTGTAAAAATTTTGTGTCTGTCTGTCTGTTTGTTCCGGGTAATCTCTGAAATGGCTGGACGGATTTTGACGGAAAGTTTTTTGGTAGATAGAGTATAATGTTTAAAAATGCCGTACGTTTATATTTATATCTAACTACAAGTATGTACATTCAATTTCGTGCTTCACAGTTTAAAAATGATGGTTTTTCATATAATAGTGCATCCATTTTTTTACACACTTAAGGGTGAAATTAAAAAAAAAAGTTTTTTCTTAGTGGTTGCAAATAAAACGCAAATTTACATTAACCAAGAAGAAAAAAAAATTAACACAACTATCAACTAGACACAGAGTGGATGTAATGTAATTAAATGTTCTTAATTAATTAACGTTCGATGATTATATTAATTTTATGTTACTAACAATTAATATAAAATTTCACTAAATTTTCAATGACATGTAATCATATTAAATATTACACTCGAATTTAAATATTCTGAAGTCATGATACCTAGTTAAGTTTTACGCAAATGTTTTATTACTTTTTTATAATTATGAGCAATTGACCAGCGGATGAGTTAAGCTATTTCGTTATTGGGCATAGGAAAAATTAGTCATATCCTACGATATCATTATAAAGATTGGTAGGTACAATATACGTCGAAATCTTCTGGAAAGTACATACAGACAATGATGTTGTATTTGAAATATTCATTGTCCGTTACAAGACACTAAATATGTAACGCTACTAAATTATATTCCTAAAATATAGATTGATTATTAAAATATAAAAGAGTTATAGAACGTATTGTTATAGTAAACAATTTATTACCACTAATTAATAAAGTTTATATTTCTTATTTTATGTCGATTGTATTTACTTTCTGAAACACTGAATTTTTTTACGAAATATTTTATATTTTTTTTCTATTTTTTTGTTTTATTGATTATTGATAAAATAAGTCACAGGTTTTGTTATTTGGGAAAAAGTGTTTTTATCAGTAAAAAAACTTTAACCACCTACTACTAATTGTCATTTAATTTTTTAAATTATCTATTTGTACAAATAACTGGTTATTTAGATTTAAGCATAAATTAGGTATCGATGCAGTTTAAATTAAGTATGCAAATATGTAGTCGAAATTTTAAAAATTGCAAATGATATTATATAGATTACTGTGTTGTGGCGTTGAACTTCGCGCGCATAACGGGATTGCTACAGCCCCTCTCGGCAGACGCGTCGGAACGCTATAACGAGACGGTCGCGTTATTAATTTAAATTTACCTACTACCTTCTATTATAATTGTATTGGGTAAATAAAAAAATGAATATCTACGAGTATCCCGCTAGGGATCACCTACCTGCTACCAACGACTGAACACCGAGGGCGGAAGGAGGACTCTGGCTGCCACCTTAAGACCCCTGGAGGGTTTCCTCTCGGTGTTTACCAAGGGCGGAAGGAAACCTTTTGCAAGCCAGTGTTCTTCCTCATACTACACCGATAGAACTGTAGTGGGCGGAAGAAGACTATTACTAGCAGAACCCAGCTAGCCGGGATCTAGCCTCTACAGTGTTTATATTAAAAAGATTTTATTCCACTAAACTAGCTGTGTGCCCCCGGCTGCGCTCTTGTATCCTATATTCTTTACTGCATTTTAATTTTGAACTGTAATTATTTTCCAATTTTTTTTGCTACTAACATTAAGCAAGTGTATTCTCACAAATTCAAATACCTGTCAGTAAAACTGATTCAGATTTTATTTACTAATTCATGATTTTTAATTTTATTACACGGAACCCTAATTTTTTTCGCAAAACAAAGTATCGTAAGTTATGCTGAGTAATAGCAGCTATCTACCAAAAAAATCCCGTCAAAATCGTTACCAGCTGTACTGGAGATTACCCGGAACAAACAGACAGAAGGACAGACAGACGTAAAAATTTTAAAAACTGTATATTTGGGATAGGTATCCGTATATACATGCATATGTATTTAGTAAAAAAAAATGTTAATTTGACATTACAAACAGACACTTCACTTTATTTTATTAGTACTTATAGAGAATGCGTCCTTATGCTATAGTTCGATTTTAAATAGGGCTTTTTAATATCACATAAAATATTTTCTAATGTTTTATTTGTATAGAAAATCAATAATAATACACTATTATAATTACCTACATGAAGTTATGAACTTAATGTGTCGAGTACCCATAAAAATGAAACAATAGAAAAACAATAGGAAAACAATGGAAAGCTGGCGTAAACGCCAGGAAGGTGCTCAAGGGGTTAAATGAGTGAAGAGATAACAATTATAGATAATTCGTCAATAATAACCTCGGGGGTTTTTATCATGTGAAAGTATTATCAATTGCATTGTTGTTCAACTTTAAAAATGGTTTCTTGTAATTCGTAGGTATGCTCATGAAGAAAATTCTTTGTGCGTCATACATACATCGAGTCGTGGGGATTTTCCACTATTTCGACTTTAAAAACCAATTCCTGAATACATTACATAAATTTATGTATGTAAAAAAACAGTTAATGAACGGAAAGGACACAATATGAATAATTATTCCGAACTATTAGTTTACTATTAGTATAATAATAGATAAAAATATTGATCAAATACATGTACCTATATTGTATCTATAATCTGTAAATTAGATCGAATAGAATATAGGGTTTGTTTTATTCCACAGAATTGTATGCGTGGTAACCTAAGCAGAGGTTCATACAATTGTGACGGCCTTGCGGTTGCTATTTTCGCCGTAGGGTTTTTTTTCTGTGGGGGAAATCTATCACGGCTTTATCTATCTATATCCCTCATTACCAAGGGCTAGGGGTTTCGCTTTCGCATTCTGCCATGACCTCCAACGAGCATTGGCCCAGAAAGTGCGTCCTGCTGAAGCGGTCAGCTCCGTAAAGATTTTAAACGAACTCATTTTTTAACTAGGTTTTATTTCCCTCATTTTTAAGGAGGTTTTATTCTTCAATGTGTCTCATGAGAGAATACGTCCGGAGTAATTTTTTGTAGACGTTTTCATTCTCACACCACTGGCGATGTAACCTAAAATTTCGGACTCAGGCCATTTCCAGATATCAGCCGACCTTTAGAGGGGACAGATATCAAGTTTTGATCGATATCGGCCTCTGCCAAAAGTTGACACCGTTTGCCCGCGATGTACCACGAAGTGTCTTCTGGCATAATACCGCCCGATAAGTCAATGAGCTGTAAAAGACTGTCAGCTAAACGTTATACTGCCGGTTTCCATAGGTGATCTTAATCTGTGTTTTCCTACTGAAATCTGAAATTTCAATCCTTTAGATATATAAAGTATCAAATCAAAGTCAGTGATCAGTCAGAAAACCGATTTAATTTTGGTTTAATATCAATTTAAAAGTTAAGATTAGATATTAAAATAATCGACAAATACTTGTTTAGATATCCTAATTAAATATTCTTTTCTATCTATCAATGTTTTGAATAATTTTAAAATGAATGACAGCACATCACGTTTGTCGTTGCGCGGGCGTGCGCACGCGCGCGTACACCGCCCTTGGACCGATTACCCTATCGATTATTATTTATCGATTTTCGACAACACCATACTATTTAGATAAGTAATTGAGATTAACCGGATATGTTTATTCGTTGGCGTATTGCGAAACTATTAATGTAGTTAAAAAAGAATTAAATTGTTTCGCTGCTACCTTGGTAAGGTGGTTAAATTTATTTTGTTCGTTAACAACACGCAGTCCAGTTGTATTATATATTTATTTTCACGTAATTGTATTAATTGTCATTTAATTGTCCAATAATTTATATGAATTACTTATTTTATGATAGTTAGACAAAGTTTGATGTACAACAGTTGATGGTACGATACAGTGTAATAACAAGAAGCGACCGTCGATGAGAGTTCTTACTGGCAGTTTTCGTCGTCATTTGTTAAAAAGAGTTTGAAGGAAGGAGCTTACTGCCCAGAAGGCTATTACACATCTTTAATGTACAAGAGAAATAAAAGTTCGCAAACTCCTTTGTTTGCCTTGAGATGGTATCTACCACATATCTGTGGTTCCCTAGTCTAGCCCACGTCGTAATGTATGTATCTTTCACAATGCGGACAGCCCGCTGCGACGCTGCAATCTATCCAGATCATCAAAAAGGTATTTTGCAGATCCGTCGCAAAGATGTGAACACGGCCGAACTTGTTAATTGTTATAATCATGTTAATTTGTCCTCCGAAAGTAAACATTCCTAAAGGTTGTTCAAATTGCCACGTTGTATGGCAATGTTTATCTGCTGTCCAAGATATTGTTCATCGTTTTGGTGTCCATACGCATCATTGGTAAAAATATTATCTCATCGGAGCTAATCTGATCGATTCCAGATTTGGTGGGATATTGATGATGGTGATTGATGCAGGCATCCTTGGAATTAAACAATTAATTTTATTCTATTGAATGTTTTATTGTTCATGTATCAATTGAATTATTTTCGAAATCACTGATTGTGCAAAATAAAATTACAAGATACCAATGTTAGTAGTAAATAAAAACAAATAAAATATATTACTATAAATGCTCATCTAATATGTTATCCAATTAATAATGTTAGCAGATATTTCATAACAATTTCTTAGTTTGAATGATTTGATAGCTTGTACATTTTAATATTAAATAGTTTCGTAGACTTGTTTATCCATTTATCTAATCAATTCTCAACAGACTGCTGATAGACTTAATGAGTAATATATAAAAAACATTCATATTTTAATACACTCACCTAATGCAACATTGAATGTGTAACATAGATATGTGTTTAATGAACGATTATTTATCAAACTATATCATTATGAATGTATTTCGTAAACAATTTAAGACCGCCCACGAATGTTCTGGATAGTGTGTGTTTAGGCTAGATGTGGTAATTTTAACGATTAGTCTTTATTACAATTTTATATTAATAATGAATATTTAAATCGAAAAGTTATGAGAGTCTGCGCGTTTTTAGCTTTCAAAATAAAAACTATCTGACGCAACAATAAATATGAAATATTACCTAATTTTAAAAAAAAATATTAAATAATATTATTTTATATACAATACAAAATATTTTACATAATACTTTATGTAATATGATTCATAATAAAAACTGACGATTTTTTTTTAAATACGGCTTTATGCGTTAATATTCATTCATGAAATTCAGTCATTGTATGGTATTGTGATTGTTTTTTTTTTAACTAGAATCTGAAATAGAAATATTCTATTTACTTTGCTCATTTTATTCCACTTACCGGAGTTAGTAATCATTTTCATGAAACAATCGTAGGGACACACACATCTATAAAGTGCATGTTATGGATGGACCTGATCGTTTTGCCGTCCCACAATAAGTAATAATTAGACATTAGTCCGGTTGTAGATGTCTAAGTAGACGCACGTATTATATGATATTTGATATGTTTTGTGTGATCCCAAAGTTTAATATTAAAAATTTGTGTAAACTGTAATAAGGAATATAATGATTTTACTTAGTTAAACAAGAACTTTTATTTACATAAATAACCGGACTCAAACCTAAACAATTACATGTTGACTAACATAACATACTCGTATATTAATATCTAGGAAAAACATACATATATCATAACATTTCATATAACATAATTTCACGCCTGTTATCCCCGAAGGGTAAGGCCGAGGTGAAATAGCGAACTACAACCACCCACATTCCGCCGAGCTTAGTTCCGTCCCAGATGTGACAGGGGGCGAGCCTGTCGCCATATCGGGCACAAATTCCAAACTCCGGGATGATACTGAGTAGAAAAACCTACTACCACTTGACCCGACCCGGGGATCGAACCCGAGACCTCAGAACAGCAGTCGCACTGTAATACAAATGCGCCACCGAACCGCAGTTATATAAAAAAAACAATATATATATAAATCAATTATATAAAAAAGTATTAATGTAACATACTGACAAAAGGATAGGAGAGACTTACCTCTAATTTAAGACAATATTTAATAGTTAGACGTAACAAGCAAAATCGATAACGGGATATAATTTAAGTCGTTATTCACTAGTTTTACTGACATAAATGACATTTAATAGTGTCATGATAAGCTGAAACACAGCTCGTTAAGCTAAAATAATAGAACACGAATTGAAAAAGTATAATATATAATTGGGTACTGAACTTTATCTCTAGTTATATCACAACATAAAAATCTTTAATTGAATTTAAATTATAATGAGGTGTTTATAATATATTGAATATTACTATGGCATGAGAAATTCGCAATAAATTATTTAGTAAACAGGTTTTGATTGTCACATTTAAATATTATAATAGACTGTGATTAGGTTAAAAAAGGAATTCTGAATTAGGAATGAAAATCTTCTTTTGTTTTACATCATGTGGATTTCGATCTCGTAATCTGTTAGACGCGTTCAATAAAACTTTGCCTCCTTGATCCTTTATACGCAATATTTGTTGCTTGAGTGTATATGTAAAAGAATTACTAGGTGAATTTAAGCGGTCATTAAAATCTATAACTATATATTATTATGATTTTATTTATTTTTGTCTATTATCTGTGCTTGTTCCACGAAAAAGTATTTGAGTGTCTACATTTAATTTGTAAATTTGTGCCTTACATACAGACTAAGCCTATGCGGATAAATTTGAATAACTTTCATGCATTTTTATGAGTGAGTCTTCTCTATTTTGCATATTCATATGCAATGCAATAAAAGCTAGGTGAAGAGATAACATTTCTTCAACAATGATCTATTCTTTTAAATACTTTTATACATATAAACCGTTTAAATGATGTCTATAAATATAATTGTAATAAACAAAATATTTTACATAACGCTTTATGTGTATATTTAATTCTCATAAAAGGAATGCGACACTTGTACCGTAATTTCGAAACAATTATTAAGGCCGTTTATAAAAAATTGAACCATATGTGAATTCTCATGTAGCAATAATCGGTGTTTTTAATGATTTCTTTTATTTTGAACGCAAGTAGCCGACTGGTTGACCGTGACAAAAAAAAAGAAATTAATAACTCGTTGTATGTTACAATTGAGCATTATACGAGTGAGATCGATCTTGTTAAGTCAAACGTTTGACCACCTAATATGTCAATTAGTAATATTTACGTGCCAAAAGGATTAATCAAGTGATGTTTTTTTTTCTGCAAATTTGTGACCGCTGATTCGTGGTGAGGTTTTAGATTAAACTCTACTTCCCGACCATACAAAATTATTATATTGAATAATTTTGTATTTTATATATATAAAAAATATTATTATATTTAAATATAAATATAGCCTTATTTAATTCTGAAAAATTTAGCCAATTTTTACCTAGCAACTGCAAGTCAAAATCAGGTGCCGTTTATGCTTTACATAATATTGCGCGTTCAATGAAATAGTTTAGAATATTTGCTTACTAATCCTGACAATGGGGAATTAAAATATCTAAAATTTTACTTGACAGGCCTTCAGTGGTCCTTTAGGGTCTTCAGTGGTGTTTTAGGGCACTCAGCATGAAAATGGTGAAAAACTACTTCTTTTGCACCACGGTGGCACGAATCTCGATTGGGTCTTTTATCGACGCGCAAAATGCTCGAAATGTATCCTAAATTATCCTATTATTCAATCCATTCTTCCATCCATCTATTTCACCGAGAGACGTTCACTGCTGCATATAGGTCCTCCCCCAAAGATTTCCACGACGACCGGCTTTGCACCACCCCCATCCAGTGAACTCCCGCGACCTTCGCCAGGTCATCGGTTCACCTTGTGCGGTGCCTACCCACGCTACGTCTTCCAGTGCATAGTAGCCATTCGAGAACTCGTAGGCCCCATCACAAGTAATACAAAAAGAATAATGAGGTTCCTAACAGAAATAATGTACCTTAACAATTTGTAGTGCACCTTTCAGGCCCGGATCTAGGCAGATGCAAGCCAAGGCACCCCCCCCCCTGGCGGTAGTTTTAAGGGCACCAAAATGATCTATACTAATAAATAAAATTGAAGTATCTGTTTGTAATATCAAATTGTTTTTTTTTATTAAATAGATATGAATGTATATACGATACCTATAACAAAAATAAAAATTTTCAAATTTTTGTCAGTCTGTCTGTTTGTTCCAGGTAATCTCCGGAAGGGCTGGATGTATTTTGACGGAACCTTTTTGTATACATAGTTAAAGTTAAAGTACTCCGGGTTACTTAGGGTACTTTTAATTTTCAAAAACAATTAGTGTTCCGCGAAAAAAAAATAAAACTCATAAAAAAATGAATAAAATCCGATTAAAATTGATTAAATGCACAGTTTTACGAAAAAGTTCTTGAATTTATGAGAAATATTTTTATTTTAACTTATTACTAAAAAAAATTAGGGTTCTGTATCAAAAAATTAAAACGCAGTAAAGAATACATATATAAACTCAGGCACAACCACTGAGTCACAACTAGTAATATAAATTGATTAAAATTAAACATGCTTCACACAACTGTTAGCATACGGAAGCCTGGTTGAAAATTTAGATGTACATAGAATTATAGATTATATAAGACTTATAGATGTACATTGATTAATATACCAACCACCATATATTTGTGTGATTTTTTAAGTAATTTATCCTAAACACTGGCGACAGGGGCGACCCTATAAAGTTTCTAACCCGGTTCAAAAAAATCGTAGACCCTCTGCTGGTACCTTAGAAAGATTCTAGAAAGGTATATTCCATGACACTTTTTTGTAGGGACTACTTAGTTACGAAAAATTGTTAGACCGTTAACAAAAGAGACATCACCAGTTAATTTCAATAGGAATATTATGGAATAATGCAACTAATAAATAGGTTAGTTTTTGACTACAATCTCACTCGGTGTTACCTGGATTTAAGTAATCAAACTATATAATTATTGATTTATTCAACCGAAAAACGTCCACTGTTGGACATAGGTTTCCCCGAAAAGAGAGGAATTGCCATAATCGCCACGCTTGGCAGACGTGTTGGCGATCGCAGTAGGTGTTCGTGGTACTCAGAGGATGCTGCTGCCCATCCTCTGGTTTATCCTTTAGTCGTCTTTTACGACAGCGATATAAGGTGGTACTATAGTTTTGAGAACGCTCGTGAGAATGATAAACTCTTATTATCAAAATTAAGAAAATGTATCGATTTATTCTCAGTTAAAAAAACGAAAGTGTTCGTTACAATCGGTTGAGTAATTTTATAGAGTAGTAGATTACCTTGAAACAGTATATAAACTTTTTAATTTATTAACTTAGTATTATTATGAACTAAATGAACTTTCGTTTGTTTTTTTTTACGCACAAAACTTAAAACATATGTGAAGCTATCGTGGTTTTGAAGAATTAAATAAACAAAGATTTTTAAGTATTTTTCACAAGGTTACTAAGTTACTACTCTGTTGTCTGTTCATTACGTTAGCTATGGGAATGTCCATTGAAAACATTGTATATAAATAAAATTAAATATATTTGTTAAGTGCATTATTTTTTACGAACGGCTGTACCGGTTTCAACTGTATACTATAATACTACCAAAAATGTTTTAATTGTCATTCGGAAAATATTTTTGAATATTTTCTAGATATAGATAAACTGTAACAAGTTTTGAATTGGCTTTAAAAAAAAATGTTTTTATTGAAATTTAACAAACCAAAGTCTATTCAGGTCAGTTAGTACTTAAAAAGTGATACGTATAACAGTAAATACTATGATTTAAAGCCAATCCCAACTTTTTTTAGAATTCATAAGGTAACGATTATGACCAATTTTTATCAGCGACAGAACCTATTCAAGAATTAGCAGTCCCTCACTAGTGTGATTCCATATTTCTCCGTAAAGATCTAGTGCTAGCTCTATTGTGTTTTTACTTAAGAAGTCTAGAAAACCAGATCGAGTTTCTTACCCGTTCTTCTCGATGACTGGATAGTTTTCCGAACCGGTGGTGGTATTTTGATGTTCATAAGCGCCTTATCAGGGGCTAAATTGAATAAAATTTTTATGAATTTTGATAGTTTTTTTTTTTAACTTATAAGTGTGTAGTTGACAATATATTTATGAACACTGGACCTTATTTTCATATGTATGTATACATCTCATATAGATTTTAATTGACTACATTAATTAATGCGACCATAAGTGAGCACTTGGAGTAATTTTAAAGGGATTCCCTTCCTCACAATTTACAATCTATGATAGCGTTACTACGCTGTGTCTTTATAATCACAAAGATATTGGGAGAATATCTACATACATACATAACGACTCGCCTCTATTCCATAAGGATAGGCAGAAACTAAATACTTCCACCTGCTTCGATCCTCGACACACGTCTTTCGCTTGTTTTACTTTCATCATCCTCTCTACATGTCAAAACCAATTAAGCATCTCTTTTCCTATCTTTGCCACTACATCCTCTACCAAACCACAACGTTCCCTTATCACACTATTCCTTACTTTAATTATCAATTTTAGCAGGTTATGAGTACGATGCCAAATAAGCCGCTATTGGTCTCGGTTAACATCGCAGAATTTATCGTACACAATATAAATCTCGTACTACAAAAACACACAGACCATAATTAAACTTACTTAAGCAAACTGAGTATTAAATGTTTTCGTTCTTTAATAGTTTTAACCAGGTCAAGTACATAGTAGCTGCTGTTCATATATTAACCATTATGAAATGAACTGTATATTATAATAAACATAGAAAGTTAAATGGTACAGTTTGACGCATAATGCGTAGTAGGTACTGTGAACGAATGTGTATAAGGTTAATTTCACACTAGTTGTCTACCAAAGTAAATGTATCGATTTGGGGCTGCCTTAACTGCTTTAAAGATTCAAATATAAAAACGAACTTCTTAAGTTATCTAAATTTAATTCGTTATTTTTTTCAAATTTTTGTAATATTTATTTACCACAATCTGATAACTATAATTGTTTACGATTATTATAAAGTAATCTCATATTTTATGATTTCTCGTCAATGGACGCGGGTTGAAACCATAGGTGGCTCTAAAAATGAGCCTCAACATTTGGTGCAGGAAAAATATCGTGAGAAATGCATGCGTGGCAGGGCATTTTCTAATAATACCCGCTTGGTTAGCTAATACCCTCAAGTTTGAAAACCTGTCGCCAAATACCAATAGGTGTGTTCCGCCAGCATCACTTGACAACCATTATCTCTAGGTTTAGTGTGTTTAGCATTCTAGACCACATCTTCACTTAATATCAGGTGAGATTGTGATCAAAGCATTGAGTTTATACAGTGTTAGATAAAAAATGTATCTATTTATTAGTTGTTCAATATATCGGATAGCAATATTTATTAAGTGCATTATTGTGAACTCTTCTTAAGGGCATGTTTGCTCTAGAACTATCATTTGGCGAGTCAATTATCTTTAATCATTTCACAACATGGAGGAATTAATTCAAGTGCGCGTGTGGCATATCACAAATGATTTTTAACGAACGAATATACAATGTGTCATAGTAATAATTAATAATATCATTATATACTTCATATCATAAAATAGCTATCATTTTTAATTATATTTCTTTTTATAATATTGTTTTTAAATAACATATACATTTTAAATGTATTATTAAATGAGGATAAACAAAATAACAAGCATATTATTTGACAAATATGTTTATTCTCCTTTATATATAAACATGTCAAGGTTAAATATTATAGTATGCCAGCTTTAAACTTTCACACCACTCTTTCCTCTCTCATGCAACTCGCCTCTTTTCTATCTAGCCTATATCGTGCCTATTCTATATCGAGCCGCTTCAGCTGCGTAGGGACATCGCCTCGCTCAGCGTGTTCTACAATCTCTATCACAATGAGTGATCTGAGGAGCTATTTAAGTAATTCCATCCTCTCCTTTCCACGACAGGACCACACGCGTTGGGCTTCGGAACCACAGTTATATGGTATCTCTCATCCCGGAACGAACCCAAAAGTTCGATTCAGCTTACCTCTGCCGTACTATAAAACTGTAGAACAGTCTACCGGCCGCTGTGTTCCCCCTTCCAACAAACACTGGGTCCTTCAAATGCATCGTGAAGAGACACTTCTGCAGGCCGGCATAGCAGCAACGACCGGCGATTGATTGATGACCTTTCTTCGATGACTGTTGCTGTTTTGAAATTGTTTTGAGCTTACGATCAGGCACACAGCCGACATTTTGCCGTACTAATATAAAAAAAAAGTTAAAATCTATTAACAAAACAATCAGAAAAAGTGAAAAATGGGAATTTTTAATCCTTTTTTCTCATCAAACTTCTAACTATGATGATCAAATACAAGTAGGTAAACAAAACATATTAACTAGTCAATAAAACTTAATTAATTATCAAACCGAACTTCACAATAGACAATCTATTTGATATTTGTTTTTATAGAGCTCGTCTTATAACAGGCCTATTAATGTATTAACAACACTGATGCAATTTAGGCCGATTTTGCCCAACTAACAAATTGTTTGTTTATGTAACCCAGTCTCATTTGCCACGCAATATTTAGTTAACGGTTGTCATCTAAACTATTAAGAACACTCGTATGCATAGAAATAATACAAAACTTTTCCGTATTTCATCACTTTATAATAATAACTACTGTTATTAGATTGAATAAATTATACGATCGATATGTAAATGCAATTTTTGCTAAGCTTTTGTCAATAGTAGTATTTTTATATGGTAAATATTTGTTCGTACACCTTACACGTAACAACTAAACCGATGACTGCTGCAGTGACTGTATACCGTATCGAGATACTTATGTTTGAATCCAGTTACCTTATTTTACTTAAAATGTTTTGGGTATAACTGTGCATTTAATCAGATTTTATTCATAATTTCATGAGTTTTAATTTTTTTAAGGTGGAACCCATATATTTTCTAAAAAATTGAGTATCCTAAATTACGCTGAAACAACTTCAGCTCTCTACCAAAAAAAGGTAGTTCCGTCAAATTTAGATCAACCGTTCCGGAGATTAGCCGGAACAAACAGACAGACAGACAGAGATAAAATTTCAGAATTGTGTTCTTGTTACAGTACCCAATATACATCGATATGGATGTATTAAAAAAATTATTAATTTGATTTTACAAACGGGCACTTCAATTTTATGTTTTTGTATATATAGATTAGTAAATTATTCTTCTATTATACATGTTGAAGAAATTTGATAAACTAACCAACATGCATATGCCCGTTAGCGTAATCGCATTAGTACCAGTCCGTTATTATGTTACAATCATAGACTCTGAAAGTCTGAATATGACAAAATTTTTTGACCTAGTTACAACCAATGGTCGTTAATAATCACCTCGTGGAATGTATAATGAGAAATACTTTAAATAATAAATTATATTTTTATTTAACTGTTGAATAATATAATATGGTAAATAAAAAATAAAATAAATAATAAAAAACACCAATAGACACACTCTTTACATTTAATAATAACCTTTTTTTATTCCGTTATTATTTATAGTTATAATGGTATAAGTATAGTATATTGACGTGATGTATTAAAAAAGGAATATTTTGATATGGTAGAAGATTTAACGACAAAGAGAGAGAGAAAGGGATGCCACATTGGTTCGGGCACGTGGAGAGCACAATTCTAACTCGAATCATATTATTACACGTCAATTTTATTCAATATAAAAATTACAATTACACAATAGAATAGATATCCTGTGGCCGATTTAAGCTTATTTGACATGGCACCCGGGTTGATTTAATTAAGGTATTGCAGCCCCAATAATGATGCCCTTCCCACGAGCCTCGGCCTAAATCCAGTATTGCAGACATCGGTAATGTTTAGATAGCCTTATTACAAATTTTCTCATTATAATATTAAAGGCATTTCATAAATTCAGCTCAAGATGATACCATCTGAGAGAAAGAAAGGGAAAAGAAGCTTTAAAGGAACAGTCTTCCGGCCGATGTCCTTCCATAATCAAAAATATTCCGATAACACCAAGTCCCTCCTACGTAGCATGAAGAGATTATTTATGCAGACCGACATGACAGGGAAGACTGAAGACGGATAACCGATCTCTCGCCAGTCGCCGCTGTTTCAGGATTGCATTGTCCTTACCATCAGGCACAATGCCGTCACTTTGCCGAGCATATAATTATTAAATAGTATTTAAAAAAAAAGTCAGCAACAATTTTATGTTCGGTAAAAAAAAATGTACGGACATTGTATTTCTTAGAGAGAACGGCTTCCTGTTTTGCAATCCATGCGTTAACAAAATATAACAATAAATTTTTAATTCTACTATTTAGCTAATGGTTATTAATTTGTCGATTACCCATAATAATGAGACAATAGGAAAACAATGGAAAGCTGGCGTAAACGCCAGGTTAATATGGCTCAAGGGGTTAATATGCATATGTAACTAAATAAATGTCAAAAAAAAATATATGTAGGTAAAATTAATCGAGTCGATTTATTACAGGTTTTATTACAGCATAAATGATCTGTCTTTCTTTTTATATAAAAAATTGTCTAATAATAAAATTATTAAAAGAATTGAGCTTAATAAACTAAAGTTAAATGTGTACTTGATATGTTTTCGGTTAATTTATTATAATATCAATCTATACATATTATTATGTTCATATATATTGATGTCGAGGTGTTAAGGTTTATTGATTGGGGTTATTTACTTGATTAAGGTGTTATTTTGCGAAAACTCATCGTGTAACACCTTTTATAATTCTGCTGAAATTCTTCTTGGTTAATGGCAACCTGCGATTTACATACACAATTTTCTGAACGTTTCTAAGCTCTAATAAAACGGGTGGCTCATCTTGCTACAATATAGAAATTTCGTTTCACGTCTTTATTTCCAATAAAATTCACCTGTGTACAATAACCAAACACAACGTCATCAAAATTTAACAATATAGGGCCAAATACGGAAGTTAATGGATTAAGGACATTAACTGCTACGTAATAGACTGAGACTGGGTAGGCCCTCCACAAGGTGGACCGACGGTCTGGTGACGGTTGCGGGAATCCTCTGGATGTGGGTGGGGCAAAAATGGTCGTTGTGATGATCTTTGGAGGAGACCTATGTCCAGCTGTCTTTCGGTTGTATGGATGGTTCATAATAGTCCGAACATTTACAATTAGTTAACGCTGTTGACCGGAAGGGCTTTGACAGCTTCACCGTGACTTTGGGGGCGAGTGCTAAGAGTTACCAAAGTGGTACGGACCTCGGCTTGTCCGTTACCTGAGTATAAAAAATTCCGCGGAATTTCGAACCTAGCTAAGCCCTACACTTTTTAAATTAAATAATAAAATAACCTGCGATCGACCATCGAATGAGCACATAACGTAGTGTAACCGATTCTTAATCTTTTTTATTACTATGTAATTATTGTATTGTATTGTATTGTTATTGTAACTTGAAGTGAGTCGTCGCTATTAAACAACTACGCTTAAGCTCTACTTTAAATAATATTAAATAACTTACGTAGCTTAGAAATGAATTCACGATTTTACTAATGTAAGGAGATTGATTATGCTAAATTATGTTTTAGGAATGTACTGTGGCATATCTTATCCGTAAATATATATGTATCTCGATGAAAATTTCGTTTGACAATAATATTATGTACTACTGAGAATGTAGATGAATAAAACAAATCAAACCCTTAAGTTCCTTATTGAGTTGCGCGTCTCAATTGAGAAATAATAAGAAAAAACAGTGAAAAAACAAAAACAAAATAAGTGTATGTATGTTACAAAAAGAATGCTGAGTCAGCATATCTGCTGGAGGTGGTGAGTCCACCAGGCGCTGATTTGAACTCGACGCTTAGTGTTGTATGTGAAGTGCTTATGTGAAACATAACATCGAAAACATCAAGACGAAACCATAGCATGGTGGTAGGGCATTTTCTAAAGCTACCATCCTCAAGATTGAAAATCTGTCGCCAAATATCAATAGGTGTGTTCCGGCAGCATCACTTGAAAACCAGTACCTAGGCTTAGTCCATCCTGGACCACATGTTCCGAGGTTTTAGAGTCACAAGACAACTAACGAACAATGAGAGACACTACGCTTTTATAATGTATTGTACCTATTGTTTAGCAAAAAAAAAAAACAGAATAAGCAATTCCTAACTCAGCAGAAATCAAAAATATTCATTTGAAAAAATATACATTTAAATAATGTTACTGACTTCAACAAGGACGCGAAAGATATCATTTTGCAAATCATATTTTTATTTTTGTGTGCATTATAAATAATACTATAATTAATACTATAATATTATAAATAATATATAATAATATAATAATAATACATAATAAAATACATAAGGATTTAATGCCGTTTTAATAAATCAGAACATTTTGACGCTGCCACTACTTTTTTTATTTTGCCAAAAACGGATAATGTAAAAAGCGATTAGGTTCACAAATTATATACACAGGAAAAGAAATTAAAAGAAATTTATAAAAATAAGCATATTCAGATAGTGTAAGATGATTAGTGTATTTTATTCGTAACACGTTTTCTAGCTACAATTTAAAAGTAAAAAAGATTTGCTTGCTGAATGTTTACTTTAATACTATAGATGTAATCTGTCGAAGATTATTTTATTTCTAAAAATCATACTTCATATTATAAATGAACTAAACTTGAAGTGATGAATTCTGTAATATTTATTACATGACTGAAGGTACTTAATATGAATTTTTATTCACACAATCGTACCGATTAAGGAAGAAAAGGAGAAAAAAATAATAAAAATAAATCTAAACAAATTCTGTCCATAACAACTTGATATTATCATGAAAATAATTAAAACGATTATTAGTGAACGAAAATAAAACGGTCAATTACATTAGATTGAATATTATTATACAAATAAGGCATTGATTTATAATAGCAGACAATAATCTGCGGACCGCAAAAATAATGTGATTACAAAATTGTTCCTAATTAGTTTTAGCAAGGTTTGCCTTAATGATAACATATTAAATAATAAAAAAAAACAATTTGAAACATTTGGTTTATTGCTAGTTAACTAGCTTTTTTTTCTATGGGTTGCAATGTCAGAAGCCGTCTTTTAGTGAATCCCGGGCAAAGGCGTCAACTTTTCGCAGTGACTGGCACCAAACAGGAATTTTTATCCGCTGATTAATACTTATAATAAAAACGATTTATTGCCAAAACATAACTCATAAGCTTTAAAATAATAATGGCGTGATATAATAATTTTGGCAATGGGACAAGCTCAGCTGTTGCTAGGCGGCATTACCACATAGCGCTGATTTTCATCCTGCCCCAGCCTTAAATACATTATTAAATAATAACAATTTTGTGCAGCCGCTCGGCGCGTAAATTATTCTAACTGCTATAACAATCGAATACATATATGTAATGGAGAAATAATATATAAGTTGTAAGTACATGAAAAGGTAATATTTATAATTACTATATATTTATATAGAAGAAAAACATAAATAACAATAATGAAAGTGATAAATCCTCTAGTAGTCTCAACATAAACTGCATGTGGTTACGGCTAGCAACGGTTGAAATCTAACACGGAGGCGATCTTCCTAGTATATCACTATCTTTTAGAGAAAACACGGTATAGGGCAAGGGTATATACTCAGCGTGCACTCATCCTGCCGTTGGGCAGGCAAGATGAAACTTGTTCCTTGCACTCATAATCTCAAAAGTATGTTAACAAGGATTACTTATCTGTTCTTTTTTACAAAATTTCAATATTTTCCTGTCGGGTTTTTGCAGTTTCATTGGGTTTGTGTAACTGTTTCGCCAGGGATGTTAAATCAGGAGCTTCTTCGTGGTACATCTCGGCCGATGGTGTTAACTTTTGGCAGAGGTTGATACCGATCAGGAATTGATGTTCACCCTCTCTAAAGGTCGGCTGATACCTGATAATCCGTTAGTCATTTCAGTATCCCTCTGCTTTTCTGAGGTGACACAGGATGGGTTTAGGGACGGGTTCGGCTTACAATCACCCTGCAATAGGATAGGCGAGATGGAACTTGTTCCTTCCCCACCGTCGAAAACTCGTAATCTCAGGAGTGATTTAGTTCTCTCGGACTGAGATTAATAGCCTGGGCTTCATCTCCTTGGTTGCTAGAAAGATAACTTCTATAAAAAAATATCATGGAGGGGCTCACTCACAATAAAACCTCGTTAAAATTGAACAAATTTGATTCTCTAAATTACTAAGGTGGCTGAGATTTCTTTCGAATCTGGGTACGGGCCCTTTCAAGGGAGCTGCGACGAACGAGGGCAAGGATCAAATGCGAAAAACATTAAATTTATAATATGTCAAATCTCTATAACTTAATCATATGTCAGAATATCCAAAGATAAATAAATATTTGTATGCTATATCAAAAATATTTTATAACATTAATAAATTAGACTATAGGAACTTAAACAATGCATAAAAACGCAGAAGGCTACGTTCTAACTACCTCTATGTTCTGACTCAAGAATGTTAAACAGAATTTCTTTTTTTTTTATAACGCACTGCACAGTGACTGTACTGGACCTGATGGTAAGTACAGTACAATCCAAAACAGCGGTGCCTGATACTGAACAGAATTCACTGCCTGTCACCGCTGTCATGCTGGCCTGTTTAGGTACCTCTTCACGCCTCTTTTGAAGGACCCAATAAATTTTACCTAGGGATGGCGATTTGAGATTGATTAATCGAAGAATCGCTCTTATTGACCATAAGATTGATTTTTTTGAATCGATTTTTTTTTTGGACCAATTCAGAAAATAGTTCTTTTATTCTAGAAAATCGAGGTTAATTTTTCTGCTTCGATTAAAATCACTAATTTGTATAAATTAGAAATATACCAAAACAAATACAAATGTACGAAAATGTTCACAAATCAAAAAACTTGTGAGATGGCTCTATTAAGGATGGTGTTCTGATATCGATTAATTGAAGAATCAATCTTTAAGAGCAAAAAAATCGATTTTATCTAATCGATATTTAGCACTAAATTGGCGATACTTCGTCTTTATTCTCATGTTCATTCTTTGTCATTCTCTATGTATGGGAATAATGAGTCGTCGTATGAGATTAGACTTGCTATAATCGAGTATGTGGGTACTGTCTACAATTTTTAATTTTACTCTAAACAATTTTTTTTTCACTAAATAGGTATGAATGTATATACGATACCTTTAACAAAAATACAATTTCAAATTTTTTTGTCTGTCTGTCTGTTTGTTCTGGGAAATCTCCGGAACGCCTGGACGGACTTTGACGGGATTTATTTGGTAAATAGATGAAGTTACTCCGGGTACCTAAAGGTACTTTTAATTTGCGAAAATAATTAGGGTTCCGCGTAAAGAAATTAAAACTCATAAAAAAATAACAAAATCCTATTCAATGCACAGTTTTACGGGCAAGTAATTGAATTTATGAGAAATATTTTTAATTTATCTTAGTACTGAAAAAAATTAAGGTTCCGTATAAAAAAAAAAAAAAACGCAGTGAAGAATATATGAAACGCGGGCGCAGCCGCGGACATCCAGCTAATTTAAATATAGAAATACGTTTTAATTATGACACAATAGTAAAATTATACATTATCAAAACATGCGGGAATATTGAACAGCAATAAGTAACACATTAATTAAGAACAATATTTGAATATAATTTTTTTATTAATTAACTACGTGCCGACGGCTGTGCCCGCGTTTCTCATATTTCCATTGTGTAATACAGTTTTTTTTTCTACGGAACCCTAATTATTTTTGAAAACCAAAAATACCCTAAGTTACTTTGAGTAACTTCAGCTATCTAACAAAAAAAGTCCCGCCAAAAACGGTCCAGCCGTTCCGGGGACTACCCGAAACAAACAGGCAGACAGACAGACACCATTTTCATAAATTGTATTTTTGATATAGGTATCGTATATACATTCATATGTTTTTAGTAGAAAATTGTTTAATAATAATTTTAATTTTACAAACAGACACATCAATTTTATTTATTAGTGTAGATATATATTACGTGAATCGTGTTGAAATTTGAAAAAATTAAAATATAAATGTTATAATATAATATAAATGTTATGTTATAATATAAATGTACATTTATACAGTTAAATGGTACATTCGCCAACGTAATTTTTGGAGGCCTACAGAATATTATATATTAAATTGCCAAATGTCTCTTTTCGTAATTTGTTGTTGTTGTATGAATTAATATTATTAATGAATGAAAATAATAAATTCGTATTGCCGAAAGACATACTTTGGTAATAATTGGCAAGTTGTTAACCCCTTGAGCACACACCTGGCGTTTACGCCAGCTTTCCATTGTTTTCCTATTGTCTTCCTATTGTCTTATTTTTATGGGTACTCGACACATTAATGTTTCAAAATATAGGAGTGGATAGTGTGTTCTTCTTCATCAAGATCTTTAGCTGATTTTTTTAACATTTGAACTTATGTCCGTGCATAATCATAATAGTATTTATTTTCTGTAAATTTTACAATCTACCGTAGATCTTTAATTATTTATTGATGACAACACAACTCGAAAATGTCCCGTTAAAATCCGATTTGTGTGTAAACATTCTATATTAATAAATCAAATTGAAGTGTCTGGTTGTAAATATCAATATTTTTTTATAAAATATTTATACAAGTTTTTATATGGTTTTTTACGCGGAACCCTAATTATTTGCGGAAATTAAAAGTAAGAAGTTACACGGAGTAACTTCAGCTATCTTCCAAAAAATGCCGTCAAAATCGGTCAAGCCTTTCCTGAGATTAACCGCAACAAAAAGACAGACAGAAAGAAATTTAAAATAAAATGTATTTTTGGTACAGGTATCGTATATACGTTCATATCTATTTAGTAAAAAAGTAATAATTTTGAAATTACAAACAGACACTTCAATTTTGTTTAACTGTATAGATATGCGTAATATTTTGTAACAACCAGTAGATTAGATAAACTTATTACGTTTTGATCGATTGAAAGTTGATATGATAGGCCTAAAGCTGTGATATTACGACATTTAAATCTTGCACCTACTCGTAACTTAATCAATGGGTTTCTCTTAGCGCCCTAGTTAAAAAATAGTAACTGTCAGGTTATGTTGACAGCCATCTTGTGTAAATTCTAGATTATATACTCATATTTTTACCAGAAGTACTTGTACTTTACTTGTGTTTTTGATATCTACTTGAAAAATTGGTGCACGTGTTAATTTTTTGACTTTCATTATCGTATATTCTGTAGATATTTGAATGAAATTTGAAGTGATTCAGTTCGGTCATTGCGCGCTTTTAAAACATTTTCGCAATAATATTACAGTAGATTATTATATCCTATAAAAGGTAAATTACATTTACAGTAGATAGCTAATAGGATAATACTGTTATAAGATTAGAATCAAAGCACAATCTCTTTTATAAAAATGAAATAATGACATTGGCAAATTCTTCTGCGATACTAATTAAAGTTATACAAAAAAAACTATACTTGGAGCAGTTTGAATTGAATAAAACAAATATTGTAATTGATGTTTATTAATAATTACATCATAAAAGTACTTTATTATATTTAACTAGCGAGTACCCGCGACTTCGTCTATGTGGAATATCCTTATTATGTTTAGCTTCATGACCTATGTAATACCTAACAACATATGTTTCCTGTAGACCAAATTTCATCAAAATCGATCAGGCCCTTTTTGAGTATTTTGAGAGTTATTCAGTCATACAAATACAGATCGGACAGTCAGACAGTTGGAACGACAGTCGGACAAAATTGACAATATAAAAATTACTTTTATTTGTAAGAAATATTATAACCCACGCACGGTACGTTGAAAAATACCTTTTTCATTTTGTTTTTATAATTTTTTAAAGTATTATTGATATTTATAAAGTCTACCAGTCGCTAATTGACAAATAGTTTTTGCACAAAAAATGTAATCATTTTTGAAGTAAACCCTAACAGATTTTTTTCTTAATTATTTTTTCTTCTAAAGATAATTTAAAAAACCTATATATCCTATCAATTGCTCCTTGATATATACTTTCCGTGTACAAAGTTTCATAAAAATGTATCAAACCATTTCCTTATTAACTTTCGAGATTTGAGATTAGTAAACGCTAAAGTAGAGATCAGTCGTAAATTTTATTTTAAAAAATATATATTTCTTGACAGAGCAGATTTAATATTCGTATGATGATAAGTACGATAGAAAAAAAAGAACATGCGTAAAATGCGACCACTAAATTAACCATTTTACTATAACAGTATTCGCGATTGTTATACCACATATACCATTAACTAAATATACGCGATTTTATTTCATTAGAGATTAAAAAATTATTAATAATTAATTTTACAATATTAACTTAATGCGGAAGGTAGCTCGAACAACGCCAAGTAGGTCAAAAATATATCATATTTAGTGATCGAAATAAATTACTTTCAACACTTTTTTACGGAACTATTTTATAGCACCTTCAATATTTTTTATCATCGGTTCTAATTATATTTGTATATTTACAATACTGTTGTATAAAACATTTTTTTTTCGGTATGAAATATTACGTCACTTTAATATGTTTTTTTAACGATTTTTACATCTGCGAGCGAGAGGCAATTCCAGTAGAAAACCGTAGTTAACGTGGCTGCATTATGCATGTTTCTTATTCTATAAGGGCTGGTATGTCGAAACAAAGTAATTTATTGGCTTTCGAATTCTGATGTTACATTTTCCACGAATAATATTGTATTCGGCGAAGAGAATTAACGTTTTTGAAAATTTAGATGTCAGAATTAAGTAAGTTCGATTTCACTTATAGAGTGGATATAACATATTAAAAATCATTAGGATTTTTATTTTAATATTGTGTTCTTTATAAACTCACCTTATGTTCAATGACGATCTGGTTCAAGATGCCAAGCAGTCTAAACCTAGGAATACTGGCATTTAAGAGATTTTATCGAAACACACCTATAGGTGTTTCGCGACAGATATCCAATCTTAATGGCGGTAGCTATAAATAAGATATAAATTTTACAACGTAGTTTGAATCAATGAAAAGAGAAGTTAAAGAGCAGTCGACTGTTTATGTGATGCACAGGAAGGAATAGGATGTTGTAAGAAAGGATATGATTGGACGGTTACAAGGAAAGGGGAAGACGAAACAAAATATGTATGGATTGTGTAAATGGTGATATGTTTATAAAGGGAGTGAACGCGAGAACTGTTTCCAATAGAGACGACTATAAAAGGTGTAAGAGGTATTGTTCCGATCCCAAATAAAAGTAGGATGAGGTTAGAGAAAATATGACTACAATATTTAATGAAGGCGACTAAGAAATTACCTCTAGTACGTTCCATGGAATATGTTACTATTAGTAATTTTATAACCCATTAAAAAAAATTCTACCAAGCCAAAGATCACAACAGGTCAATCGTGTATAAATCCTAGTAATTTAATTTAGATTATTTATATAAACAGTAAATACGTGTTTAAGTATAATGTTTAACAGTCTACTGTTAACGATTTATCATTTATGCCGTCAAAACAAATGTACCATTGTGTCATTTTAAATATGTATAATCTGTCTTATTTTATTAGTTTGTATTAATCAAACTTAAAACGTTTTAAAATTAAGGACTATAAATTAAATACGTAAGGCTGATTATTATCCTTGTATAAATAATGAAATCGTTACTCGGTCTCTCTAGGTGTTAGTTGGCTTATAACTAGGGAACCACTTAACCGATTTACATGATTCTTTTTTTGAACAGTTGATATATTATCTGGCCAAGTTTAAGTGTATGTTTAGTTACATTAAGTGGCATATAAGAATAGTTATTAGGGTAATAGTGAATTAAGTTGATTCCAAATTATACGCCATTGTATTCTTTGCAACGAATACTTAAAAGATTTAATAGAATAAAATTATTGTAAAAAAGTAGTAATTTTTTTTAAACGAAGAGTCGCATGCGCATTGAATCGCAGGCGCAGTTGATTATCCATGTAATATGTTAATTTAAAAATAAGTAACAACGATATTTCAGTTCAAGATATTTTTATTTTCTGTTTATCAATTGATTTTCTTTTTATTTACACGATTTTTATTACCTTGACCCGTATCAATGATCTATCTAACCATTCAATTAAAAGACGTCCACTGCTGGGCATTAGTTTTCACCAATCTATCTCTGCATCGGTTTTTGTTGATTTCAAATCTCCGTATGAAATTAAAACTTTGAATACTTATCAAGGGTCGATGACAAAACGATATATCATAAAGAGGACATGTGGTCGAAAAAGTAGGTATTTCAGAAATCTATTACTATCGCGTTGCGCCCCAAAGAAAGAATTATAAAACACGAAAGGGATGACTGCAGCGCGGGATGATTTTACCTATGCAAACTAGACGAAAACATCACTTCCTAGTACCCTGTTTCCTCTTTTAAAACTGAACCGATTATAATACATACAAACTTTGGCTATACCTGTACGTATTAATTTTTTTAAAATAATCCATCAAATTTGTTTGACGAACGTCTGAAAATGACGGTAAAAATCGAGCACTTTTTTCATTTTCAAAGGCTCCTAAAGGTTTCTACAATAATTGATTAATGGAAAAAATCAAAACGTACGGGCATGGCGGTGATAGATATATATTATTTGGTAAAAAATATTTATCTACGTATGTATAGTATAAATGCCGTTAGATTATCATCTTAATATTATTAACTAAATACAATTTATTTCTTCAAATTTTCAAATGTATAGTCAAATTTAAACCACTAGATTTTAAATGATTTATTTCTTTTATTACCTATTCTTTTATTAGAACTGAACAAAGTAATTTTGCTAATGTGTTATTAACCCCTTGAGCACTTACCTGGCGTTTACGCCAGCTTTCCATTATTTTCCTATTGTCTTATTTTTAAGGGTACTCGACACATTAAATTTGTTAAATAAGATTATGAATTAGGTATAATAATTATTGGTTGTTCATTTACGTATCTACTAACACCAACGATTATTAAGGTTTTTACATATTTATGACGGAATAATTATTTCGAAGATGCATTCATAGTTTAATGAAAATAAATAATTATTTACAGTTTCGTATCTAAAAACTCATTTAACTATATATAGTTTTCATACTTATGTTAAACTAATTATCAAATAAGTTATTGTTAAAAAAAAATTACCTAAAGCAATTGGCCAACGATTTCTACTTGCATGTCAGTAATATGTCAATTCAGAGTTATGTATGAACCAAATACATGCCCGCGGCTACGCTCGCGTATACTAACGAACAGACGGACAGATAGACATGACCTTTTACTTAAGTACGTTTGCAATCTTCATAAAATAAGTTTCACTCAGTTATTGTTCACTTTTTTGAATAATTATTATCTTTCCCCACTTTAAAATACAAATTAACCTAAAAACTAACCAATATAAATTATAATAATATTTATGTATACTATTAAATAAAATTGAAGTGTCTGTTTATAATGCCAAAATTATTTTTCTTTACTAAATAGATACCTATGTATGTATATACGATACTTATACCAAAAATACAATTTTTCAAATATTTGTCTGTCTGTTTGTAATGGGTAATCTCTGGAACGGCTGGACCGATTTTAATGGGACTTTTTTGGTAGATAGCTGAAGTTACTCCGGGTAACATATGATACTTTTAATTTTCGAAAATAATTAGGGTTCTGCGTAAAAAAAGTAAAACTCATACAAATCCGATTCAAAGCACAGTTTTACGGGCAAGCGCTTGAATTTATGAGAAATATTTTTACTTTAAACCGAATGAAAATTACTAAACAAAATTAGGTTTCCGTATAAAAAAATTAAACGCAGTGAAGATTATATGAATCGGGGGCGTAGCTGCGGGCGCACAGCTAGTTTTTATATAAATTTTGTACGGTTTGGAACGGCGCGCGGCCTAATGGACTGTAATCCAAGATGGCGGTGTTCCTACTTAATCGAGTTCGTTGAAGAAAAAATACAATGCACAGTACCTGGAGTTGATGTCCTTTCTCCCAGCGTCGACGTGACGATGAGGGCGAGGGTCCGGGCAATAACAAGACGAGAGAGACTTCTTCTTCAGCCTGTGCTATATTTCGCGAGTGCGGTGCGCGTGCGACGCGTAAGGCGTTGTATGCTTGACTCCCTTTTTCGGTTTGAAGTAAGGGGTAAGAGGTAAAGCGGGGTAGGAGGGGTAGGGTTGCAGTGTCGAGCCAGTCAAATTTCGACCAAACTCGAGGCACAGTAACATTCCATTTTCCCCAGCGAACTCGATATTAAACTACATTTTAATAAATCAAACTAGCGTAACCATTCCCCCCGGCCTTGAAGGGATCAAGAGATGCCTTCAAAAAAAATAAAAATAAGCGAAACTTAAACTAAACTAAACTTTAACCTAAGACGTGATTGCGGAATTATTTACTGTCTAGGTAAAGGACATAAACGCACAACCGGGCGTAAATACGACCCAGTAGCTGTTTTAACGCGTACTACACGCACCACTCCATCAGCGGCAGGGAACACTTCTTCGACAATCCCTAAAGGCCAATGAAGTGGAGGAGAACTTTCCGTTTTAAGAACCACTACGGTTCCAGCAGTAGTCACTGGATTTGCGGGTGTATTCCATTTATCGCGAGATTGTAATGTATGCAAATATTCAACTCTCCATCGCCTCCAGAATGACTGCACTAATTTATCTAGCAAGTCATGACGAGAGAGGATATGAAGTCTATCTTCATTGAAATCGCGTGCGGGTAAGTATTGTAAAGGTGTTAGATGCAAAAAATGCGCGGGCGTAAGTGCAAGAGGTTCTGATGGGTCACTAGATAATGTCCTACACAGAGGTCGTGTGTTCATTATACACTCTACTTGCGCAAGTACGGTAGTCATCTCTTCGAATGACAAAATTTGCTCTCCGACAACGCGAAGCAGATGCGTTTTTAGGCTCTTGATATTGGCCTCCCAGTTACCACCAAAATGACTAGCGGCTGGCGTATTCAGTGACCAAGCGATGCGGTTTTCTGATAATACGTAAGCAAACTCGGTATTATAATGTTTAGAATTTAGAAATATGTATAGTTCGGAAAGCGCACGTTTTGCTCCAACATAATTTGTTCCGTTATCTGAGTACATATGTCCTACAGGACCACGACGGGATAAGAACCGTTTGAAAGCTGCCATAAAACTAGCCGTACTAAGATCTCCTGCCAACTCAATATGAATGGCGCGGGTTGTCATGCAGACGAATAAGCATACGTAAGCTTTAACGGAGCGTATGCCGCGGCCTCGAGCGAGAGTCACCTTAAATGGACCAGCGTAATCTGTACCCGTATGTATGAAAGGTTTAGCCGATTGTACAACACGACATGACTTATGTTCAGACATTTCCGGAAAGGTTGGCTTAGGACGAAGCCTAAAACAAGGAAGACATTTGTGTATGCGGTTGCGAATTAAGCTGCGTGCGGATAAGATCCAGTACCTCTGTCGTAAGATTGACATGAGTAAATCTGGACCAGCATGACAGTTGACTTTATGATGATAGTCTATAAGTAAATTTAAAATATGATGCTTCCGTGGTAACACAATCGGATGTTTCTGAACAAAGCTCAAATCAGAGTTGGACAGACGACCACCGACTCTAATAATGCCATCATGTAAGAACGGTTTAAGGCGTTGAAACGTGCGACTACAAGGCTTTCCAGACTGTAATTTAGCGATCTCGTCTGAAAATAATAATGTCTGTACTTCACGAAGAACCCTGAATTCAGCGTAATTTAAATCAGCGGCGGTAATAAATTCTTGCCGTGGCAGCCGTTTTAAGAAACGACAGGCATAAACAACACAACGTAATAGTTTGGACCAAGAGGAAACGCGATTCGCCAGAGCGATAAAAGGAGATTCCTCCAGTGGAGCGCATGCGATCAAAGAATGTTTCTTCTCTTCTGGCGGGTTAGAAAAACTAGACGGGTTAAAATTAACAACGGGCCACTCCGATGTATTAGTTGTAATCCAGGGCGGGCCGTGGAACCAAAGCGGATGGTCGATTATTTGAGCAGGACTTAACCCACGTGATAGACAGTCGGCTGGATTTTCGATACCAGGCACGTGTCGAAAACATTGTGAAGAGAGTAACGACTGAATTTTAGTGACGCGATTAGCGACAAAAGTGTCCCACCTATGGGGAGAGGCGTGAACCCAACATAAAGCGACAGCGGAGTCTGAGAATGCGTATACTTCTTTGATGGATATGCGATTATTACAAGCATAAATTATGCTGTTAATTAACTTTGCGAGTAAAAGCACAGCACATAATTCGAGTCTAGCTAATGAAACCACTTTGCGGGATGCTACCTTTGACTTAGCACTCATGAGGTGCACAGTGATAACATCGTTGTTCTTGACATGAAAATACACAACACCTCCGTAGGCTTTCTCACTAGCGTCGGCGAAACCAACGATGGTTACTTCACTACTCTTCGTGGTGCTAACATGGCGTGATATTGTGATTTGTTCCAGTAGGGGGAGCTCTTCTCTGAAACGCGACCACAACGAGACAATATTGTCGGGGGGAGTTTCATCCCAATCACAATTACAACACCAAAGTTCCTTTATGAGGAGCTTAGCGAACAAAATCACTGGAGCTACGAAGCCCATCACGTCCCATAATCTCGCAACGCAAGATAAAATAGTCCGCTTTGTACACTTTTCAGCGGGTTTACAAATTTTCAAATTGAAAATATCTGAATTATGTGACCAATTTAAGCCAAGAATCTTATGAGTATCTAACTCATCGAACCGTTTGACTGATGAAAGGCGATGCGAAGGCGGTACGGAATCTAAGACAGCCTGCGAATTGCTGGTCCACTTCACGAGATCAAACTGTCCAGCTTTCATAAGCGAGATGACTTCGGCAGCTGTTGAGATAGCTTCCTTCTCACTTTCGAGGCTATAAACGAGATCATCCATGTAGAGACCAGTATCTATAGTTTCCCTTGCCTTAGGCAAGGATTCACCTTCATCTAAGGCTAACTGCTTTATTGTCCGCAGTGCGTGAAAGGGGCTCGACTTAAGGCCGAAACAGACGCGGTTGAATTGATAAACCGTAAGCGGCTCATCAGGTGAGAAACGATATAAGATACGTTGGAATCTGCGATCAGATTCGCGGATACCTATACAAAGAAACATTTGCCTTATGTCGGCTGAGATCGCAATTGCGAACAAGCGGAAATTAATAATAATATCAAACAAGTTTCCTTGCAGGTTTTGACCACTATAGAGGATGTCATTGAGGGACACAGACGTGCTAGTCTTAGCGCTAGCATTTAGCACAACGCGAAGTTTCGAGGTAAGTTTGTCCTCTCTAACGACTCCGTGGTGCGGTATTATATAGAAAGGTAAGTTAATACTCTCCTCAGTTTCAGGAGGTGCGGGTGAGATATACTCCTTTTCTAAATACTCGCGAATGACGTCATCGTAATTCTGTTTCAATTTTATTGAAGCTTGCATTTTTCGTTCGAGACAGAGAAAGCATCTTTCAGCTAAGCGTCGAGAATTGCCGAGAGTGGATGGATCACCATTAAAAGGTAACGCAACCGTGTAACGGCCATCATTTTCCCGTGTCGTGGTGCGGTGATATATATCCTCACACTCTTTATCGTCTGGGCTTAGAATCGGTGGTACATTCACTTCTTCGAGTTCCCAGAACTTGTGAACGGCATTTTCTAAAGACTCGACGGAGCAACAATAAGAAACAGTAGAATAAATACTCGTATCTAGCTTTACGGGAGCGGAACCTACGATTATGTACCCTAAAACTGTCTCTAATGCGAGGGGCGTGGCGGATGCGGATTCACATTGAACCTTACCAGACAATAGAAGGTGCGGAAAAATAGCCGCACCAATTAAAACATCAATATCGTCTGGGACTTGATACGTGTTATCAGCTAAAGGTAAGTTTCTAAAATTAGTCAGTAGCGACACATCGACAGTGACGCTTGGTAAGCGTTCGGTGACTTTATCAACGACTAATGCGTCCATATTAAACTTAATCTTCTTATTGAAGCGCGAGTAAAATTCTATATGTACCGAACCCTGAGTAATTTTAGTAGAACCCCCTATTCCCTTTACGATAGAACAGCCCTTGTTTTGTTGCGAGTTCAACCCTAAACGGTCGCAACAGTTGCGAGTTATAAAATTACTTTGCGACGCACTATCTAACAAAGCACGAACATTATGTTCATTACCTCGGCTGTCGACAATTAAAATACGCGCGGTAGCAAGCAATACAGTGGTAGGTATACGCGGAATATTTTTATTGAGATCTGATAATGTGCATAATGATACATCATCAGTGCGAGCGGGCGGCGGCACGGGAATCGAACCCGGTCCACTTAAGGTCACGCTTCTAACAGCGGGCGGCGGCGTATGCGTACTTGCGCACTGAGCGGTCAACGCGATTGAATTATCGGCCTTCGCGATTGGCGGCGATGTGATATTTTTATTACCAAAATGTAACAAAGTGTGATGCTGATTACTGCATTTACGGCAGCGCGATCGCGATTTACAGTTCCTCACCATATGGTGAAGACTCAGACAATTAATGCACGCACTATTTTCTTTAACATATTTGTATCTATCACGTGGTTCGAATGATAAAAACTTATCACAGTCATACAGGTGCATGTGCGAATGATCTTGACATAATATGCAACCGGGTCCTGGTGATAATGTGGGGTGCGTTGAAACATAAGTATGCGGAGCGCGTGAAGTATAACCATGTGACGCGGTCGTGGTAACGCGAGAGTCGCGGTGAATTCTAGTTTGAGACGTTCGCGTTCTAGGTTCTGGATTACCAGACAGCTGTGCGGTGCGTTGTAATACCTTTACTTGTTCACGTATAAACGAAATGAACCCATCGTATTTTGGCATGGATTTAGAACCTCTGATCGACGTTTCATATGCCTTGGCAGTTTCAACATCTAACACCTTCAGCCCCATGTATACAAAAATAAAATCATTGAGATCGGGAATATTCAATTGTTTGAAAGCGGCTATTAATGCTGCGAATTTATCAATAAATGTTTCTAGTTGCATAGGTGAAGGACCAGCAGGCTTTAATTGGAATAATTGATTGAGGTAAGCAGTCCCTAACGCGCGGGTGTCTTTATATTTTTCTATTAATGCCTGCCAAATAATACTATAATTTTCTGCTGCCGGTGCTAAGCCTGCACAGACATCCCTAGCTCTGCCAATTAAATGACTAATTAAATAATGAACTCGCTCCGAATCTGTTATTGACGGATTATCATGTATCATTCGCTTAAACGTCTCGTAAAAATACGGGAAAGATTTAAAATCTCCATCAAAATGTGGAAGTTCAATATGCGGTACATTAATACTTTCCGTATGTTTACTGTGACTGCAAGAACCTGAAGCGATGGGGGGTACTGACAAAACACGCGGCTCAATTTTATCAAGGTATAATTTTATATTAAAATACATTTCATCAAACGAAGTCAATGACTGATAATTAATAATATAATTCTCGTTTTGTTCTAAATTAAGTAAATTAACCTCATCAACAATCGTTTTATATTCTTCCCGAATCATATCAATATTTCGGCTATGAACAATGAAGGTATGACGCGATTTTTCATCGTCTTTATCTTTAGAAATTAAGTCGTATGTCGTCTGAATTTGGCTAAATAAATGCGCACGCTTAGCTTCAGCCAACTTAATTTTACGCGATAATTTATCCATTATAACAATAAACAAAAGATATTATGAACGTGCGGTATAGATATAATGTAACAAAAAATAAAAAGTTACAATAATCCTTACTATTTCGATTACGGTACGGAACAAATACTGATAATCTATCCGGCTCGAACTGGACCATAAAATAATGGAACGGCGCGCGGCCTAATGGACTGTAATCCAAGATGGCGGTGTTCCTACTTAATCGAGTTCGTTGAAGAAAAAATACAATGCACAGTACCTGGAGTTGATGTCCTTTCTCCCAGCGTCGACGTGACGATGAGGGCGAGGGTCCGGGCAATAACAAGACGAGAGAGACTTCTTCTTCAGCCTGTGCTATATTTTCGAGTGCGGTGCGCGTGCGACGCGTAAGGCGTTGTATGCTTGACTCCCTTTTTCGGTTTGAAGTAAGGGGTAAGAGGTAAAGCGGGGTAGGAGGGGTAGGGTTGCAGTGTCGAGCCAGTCAAATTTCGACCAAACTCGAGGCACAGTAACATTCCATTTTCCCCAGCGAACTCGATATTAAACTACATTTTAATAAATCAAACTAGCGTAACCAGGTTGATTATCACATTTATTTTTTTATTTGTAAATAAAGATTATTATCAACAGATATAATATTATGAAATCTCTGGAATTTTAATGGTTATTTTTACTTTGTAATATTGTGTAAATAAAGTATTTTTTGCTTTCCTTACTCTGTGAAATCAATTGAACTGGACACTTAACACTTAGTATTGTAAAATCAGTACGTAATAATACAACAAATAATTAAGATTTTAAATAAGATATATATTTACTAGCTGTGTGCCCGCGGCTGCGTTCTCGTTTTATATATTCTTCACTATATTTTTTATACGTTTATTATTTTTGTTTTTTTTTTTCCAGATATTAACGTTTTTAACATTAACTGATAGTTTTAGGTCAAACATGCTTCTTCGTTCTTAGTCCTAGAGGGAAAAACGGAAAGAAAACTGACATATATTGATAGACAAAAATATGTCAAATACTTTAAATATGGATGTAGATAAAATGCAATTTTAATAATAAAATTTTTAAGTTAAAAAAATTTGTTTTACGTAATTATTGGTTCATCTAATATGTAAATAGATAAATAAAGTAGTAAATGGTTAAATAATAAATTTACATTCTTATTAAATATGATGCTCAAAAACATTATTATGAAAATACGAAACGCATGAATTAAAAAAAAAGGTATTATGCCACACTATCAAACTTAAAATCATCATAATATTAAAATAAATAAGTCGTTATAACCATTTAAACTGATGCAATAACGATAAATTTCCTGTTTATATGTTAAATAGAAAAATGTTTTAATTTATTCTGTAGGCCTATAGCCACCTACTTTTATTGATAATTAATACGAGGCCAAGGTCGATTCGTTATTCGACTCGACTCTTTACCGGCCTAAACTCGTTCTTATCCGAAATTTCTAAATTAGAATAATAGTAATTGATATTTCTAGTGCGTATGCACGTACACCTGTACGTTTGTTTCGATATTTCATACAAACATAGTTTGCTACTATAAATATTGAAATATTATAAGGTTGAATCCTTGTGTGAAAGATGGTGATGTCTGGAAGTGACACCTTTCTCTGAGAACTTGGCAAAGTCGCCAGGCTACCCGATAGTTACCGTCCCGTCAGCTTTCTCAACACGTTGGGAAAACTATGAGCGGGTCCTTATGAACCGTCTCATAGAGGTGATAGAGGATAAAAATCTCTTACCACCCCGTCAGTTTGATTTCCGAGCCAAACACTCCTGTGTGCATCAAGTACACCGCCTCACGGAGTAGGTATATACTCTCTCATTTTAACCATCCCAAGTTTAAGGAAACCTGGCACACGCTCGCAGTCTTCTTCGACGTGGCCAAAGTATTCGACAAGGTCTGGCACGCGGGCCTTATCTACAAACTCACTAGGTTAGGTATTTTTTTTTAATGTGATACGCCTCTAGGCATATCTGCCGTGACCTCTAACATAAATCACAGACATATTTTACATTACTTTGGTTTCTTACTTTCGGGTTTTTTACTATTTTTCAATACTTTGATTTTCCTCTTTTATTGTTTTGACATTTAATCCATTCCTGTATTCTGGTTTTATTTATTATTTTTATTATACTTTCTCCATCATATAAATCCACTTTATTTATCCTTTATTTATCATGTGCTTTTATCTTTATGTAGGAATATTCTCAGAATAACCCCTATCATATGTTTGTATATTTTTGCGAGTCTGACGCAAGCTCCTTTTAATCCCTATACATTCTATCCCATTTACATATACACTTGCCAGAGACTAACATGAATTCATTGTTATGTGTTTTCAGACACTCCATGTGACTATCTGTTTCAGGGCCGTGCGGTCGACACCCGCCTCCGAGCGATGGTCTCATTTACCGATCGAACCAATTCATCGCACCACGGCGGTGGGTAAGTTTTTATCATTTGGATTGCTACCTTTTCTCAATGTAGATATTACCTTATTTCCATTTCATCCTGGATATAAATGGTGCATGTTTTTAGAATCATTTCACCATTTGTCTAACGGTTCTTTGGTTATCTTTCTAATGGCTAGTAGACATCCTATACAGTATAACACCATGATTCGATCCGATCCATCTGTTGTCAGGATTTTATTCCTCGCTACAGAGACCAGCATCAACCCCATGGGACGTGTCTTGATTGTAACTAGTTTGTTATTTGTTTTGTTTCCTTCATGGAGCATCCAGGCGTACACTTTTCTTTCTAGGGTGTCAATTGTCAGGACCTTAGCAATAGGCCACCGTTGCCCTCGCCAGGTCATCCCATTTTTCCGTGCCCCCTTACCCATTGTATTGGGGGACTTCGGTCTCACTAATACTATGGGTAAGGGTAGTGCGTAAATGCATTTCCCCCAGTCAAAAAAAAAAAAAAAAGTCATCCCATTTTGCTCTTACGGGGCTACTACTGAAGGCGTTGTGTTCCACTTCTTTACGTTTCGCCTGTGCGCAGTTGCTACACGACGGCGCTACGCCAGTGGAATGTAGCTGACACTCCGCCTTCAGGTGGTGCCCCCCGCAATGGCTGCATCTGGGTTGAGTTTCGGGGTGCCTGGCCTTCGGCCATGGCAAGCGGCACTGCACCAACGGTGACCTATCTTGCCCTCTGAGGGTTTGCAAATCGATCTTCACTGACCCTATTTCCATTATGCGCCTCCATAATTTTGGTGCCGCCCTCATAACGATTTTTTGAGTGAGTGGGTTTTCCGGGTATTTTGTATGAAATTTGCAATTTGGTTTCCTCTTCACCCAATCCTTCAAAGACCTTCTTATTTTGGTTATTTAAGGCGTTGATCACAACCTCATCTTGGTGGACATTTAGCACACCCGTGTTCATTATCAGTGGATCTTTGTTATTTACATCTTGCACCTCTAGTCTTCCTTTATGTTTTTTAATTATCTCCTTAACTTTTTCATTATCTATCTCAGGTTTACAGCCTAATATTATTTTCGCGCCTCTCACCTTTCTCACACTCTCGAACTCAATCCCTCCTTCCGTTGCATTTAACACCTTTCGTACCGTGTTGAGAACCTGCTCTCATCATCATCTTTCCATCTCATCAGTAGTTGTAATGGCTACGGAGTGCAGTATCTCTCTTCCCGGTTTTCTAGTACCGGAGTCGGTGGACACTGCACTCGCGTAGCTCATCTTAACTTCTTGCATAGAGTCTTTTTGTGCTTCCAACATCTCTTTCACGTGTTTTATCTGACTTGTACTCTATTCAATTTTCTTTGAGTGATCTTCCAGTTTTTGATGGAGTCTTTCACTGACTTTTTGAGATTTCCATCTTCCTTTCCCTCTGTCACTTGTTTTAACGGTTCTTCCTTTCTTCTTACCTCTTCTCTCTCTTTTTTTTCCGCGTCTTTAACTATTTCATATAGTTTCTACAGCGCTTCAGACTTACTTAGCACCGTTAGGGACAGGCGGCAAATTTTGCTCCCGCACACTCTCCGGGTCCCCCTCAGGCAGCGACCTAAGACGTGTCTCGTTCACCAACTGGAGAGGCTCTTGACGTCGCCGCCAGCACGATACAGTGACACTGCCCATGAATTGAGCATTACACGCACAACACTCCATACACACTCCTGCACATAACACGCAGGTACATACATTTATACATAGGTCCTGTAAGGAACCTTTTTTTATTATTATTATTTAAGAATAAAAAATGTAGGTAGCGGCCAAGTCGAGGTTCGACCCCTTGTGCTAGTTACCTTTTTGCGGCTGAGTGCCTTCAGCACTCGCCCCCAAAGTTCGGTGAAGCTGTAAAGGCCCTTCCGGTGAACATTAGTCAGGTCAGCATTAGCTAGGTAAAAAAAACCTGATCGAGTTTATTGCCGGTTCTTCTCGACTGGGTTGTTTTCCGAACCAGTGGTAGTGTTTTGACGTTCTTAAACGCTTTCTCGAGGTCTAAATTAAATAAATATATATTTTTTATTTTGATTGATTATAACTTTTACGAATTTGTTGCTGTACAAACTCTGAAAACTAAATTCAAACCAGCTTAGTAGATTTCGAATAACACGTATTATTAAAACAAAAAATTTCATTTTTTGTAACGCTTATCTTAACATTAGAGATGAACACAAACATTTAGCCTTTCGATTTAAATTTACATTCACAACTTTCTATAAGATTAGTTTATGATAAAATCGAATCACGAATGCAAAGCATGCAGTTAAGTTAAGCCGAGAATTGTTTCAATATCTCTAATGTCCAAGCACGTTTGAATCAACAATTATTGTGCAATCGTTTTGTGACCACTTCAATACGAATCCGTGTTAGGGCAAGATAGATAGGAAGCATGCTTTTAATTGTATTGCATTGTTTTAAACATAAACATAACGCAAGAGTTGCCAGTTCGATGCCAGTTGCATTTACAAAATAGCATTGTTTGCGAATCGAAAGGATTGTTTACATTATTTATTACGAAAGCGAAACAAAATATTAGAGATATGAGAGAATTCCTTGTTTCTATATTCTGTCATTGTATTATATTATAAAATATATTTTCACTTGCTTCCCGTAACGGCTGATTTATACTAATTCGACTTAAACTTTATTTTAAATGTTTTGTTATTTTAGCTGTAGATATTTCTTAATAACGGCTATGTCATGTATCTATTATTGAAGTGAAATCTTTTTAAGTCCCGTTGTGATTTGTAACTTGATGAAACGCGACATTAAAAAGGGACAAACATATACAGTCTGTAGGATTTAATATGCTAGAGAATGAGATAGAATAAGTTGTGCAGTGTTTCTTATATTCGCAGTCTCCTCTTTGAGCGCCGCGATGAATACTGTATAGGGCCTATAGGCTCAATCAATGATCATAGTCTCTTCTAATATGAAGTAAAGTGGTAGTAAAAACATAATATGTATATATCTCTATATATAAAAGTAAATTGGTGGTCTTTTGACGCACTATCACCTAAAACTACTGGACATATCGGGACGGGACAATTACCATTCGACGTGGAATTTTTTGTGGATTTTATGTGGTTATCGGCTATTTATTTCTTGGATTCCATTGACCCTTTCTATCTTTTTTTTAATTTGCTCTTATGTACATCTTTCCTCTAATAAAAACAAAAGACTCTCATTTATCTTCATTCATTTGTTTTTTTTTTAGGTTAGGTAAAAATAAAATGTTGTATGCACTTCTTCACTTACACCTAAAGAACATAGTAAAAGGAAGAATAGCAAAAGGAACTAGAACCAGCTAGTCTAACTATAATGTTAACCGTGTGAATCACGTGTAACTTAGTATCCGATAGTTTAAGTAAGCAGGTATATTAACTATCTACACCTAACTCGCAAAATATGTTATGCACATATATTCATATACGTGGGAATTCTAATACCAAGTGTTTTACGTAATGCGGTCCGTTTAGTACTATTATTATTACCGCATGCACCATTGACACTGCCACGGTTAACCAAGGTCTGTGACAACGCCCCTGCCTTGTTCAACTGACACCCGATCACTTTCGGTTAATTAGCAAGGTATGTTGTGGACTGTTTATTTTATTCGTTCAGAGATTACGGCCGGACGACGGACACTCGCTTGCGGCGCGACGCGGTGCCCCATTTTTAAATAAGACACAATATTTATATTGTTCCAGTTTATTTATTTTTCTGTAACTATTTATGCTATTGATATTATTCGTGAAGGAATCGAATTGTAATTATTGTATAATAACGAATGTATTATGAAACATTGTTATTAATAATATTATGTAGATTAATATAAGTTAAAAATTATTCGTGTATATACTATATATTAGCTGTGTATCCGCGACTCCGCTCGCATATGGACAGACAGACGGAAAGACGTTGTATTTTATACGAGATAAGGGTATATCGGGTCAGATTGTACAAAGACATTCAGTGGCCACATAGAGTGATAACGCTAAGAGCGATAATTTCATACAAAAACTCGCTTATCATTATTTCTAAAAATATATTTAAATATATGTGTGTGTAAGCGACATAGAATAACGTTATCAACGTCACCAAACGAAAGACGAACTTTTTAAGTATGGCGGTGGATCGATTTAAGGGTACGAAAACTATGCTCAATACGTAATTAATGATTGAAATTTTACAGGAGGTAGTCAGACGAATGTTAAAAAAATTCCTGTTCCAAAATTGCACTACCATTAAGCAATCAATCACTACTTAAAACTTAATGTACCTTAGATTGTTGAGTAAGAAATTCAGTTAGTGAAATATAACTTCTAGCGCATGCGAGTTCCCTCACATTTGATGTTTTAGGAAAACTATTTAAGATATCAATATTAAATGTCGTGTTCTTTTCCTTTCCTTTGATCGAAATTATAATGTTACTACTCTGTTCCTTTGGAAATCGCGATAATATTATGTAATCTAAGAACTTTCATCGTCAAAGTTATCATCACTTCTGAAACATCAAACATGTTGGTTCAGTAGCTTGTTCAAGTAGTAGGTTCAGTAACGTGAATTCGAGCACAAAAAATGTATAACACATCTGAGTGTTTATTTTTACTAATTTGAATTAATAATTAGACTCTTTAGATTACATTTTTAGATCTTTTCTGTCTTCTTGTATGGCGCCGAGGCTTAGATTGTTACAAGCCGCGATAGCAGTAAGATAGATGCTTTCGAGATATGGTGTTAGCGAATATTGTCCGTATATATATTCAGACATATTATGCGGTCTCCAAAATACTAAATGGAGAAGCATATTATTTTAGGCAAAATAGACAGTAGAAGAGTTCAGTGAAAGGTGCCTACAAGATGGTTGGAAATAATATAGAAGGCAGAAAGCGGCAGCATGCACATGCCGTGGACTGACCATGTCATCGCGCCCGATGGAGACCATTTGTATGAGATTGAGATGGTCACGATTCTCAACAGTGAGGAAAAGAGGCAGAAGAAATTAGGCATACTTAGGTATTACTAAGTAATTTGTAACCAGTTTTTTGTGTGTGAGAGACGTAACATATGAAATCTAATTACCACTTTTATATTTTCTACTGGGAGTCAAAAATGTTTTATTTATTAACGTGTTTGTAATTAACATATTTATATTTTATTTATTGCTATGCGGAAAGGTATTTAATGGTATGATGAACGATAAAGATAAATTCAGTGCAAACAAACTCGAAAGCCTATTACAGTCTCTCGCAGAAATCTGTTTCAAGGAAAATACAAAACATTGTATTAGTAGCTATTTGCGTGGCTGAGCTCTCATGGAATAAATATTATCGATTATAGAAAGCGTTTGATAATATATTTTTTTATTTAGAAAATAATTTACACAAAATATAGGAATATAGAGAGAGAGCGCTGATTACAGAATCCATCATGACTTCAAAAACCTAGGCAGCCATGGGGACTGCCGACAGAAGTGTAAACTCGAAACATGGAAAAAACTGTTTGTAAACGTTTAAATTTCATAATTTGTAAACTCAAATTCTTAACATAACCGTTAGGTTATATGTTAACTAGTGGCCCGTCCCGGCTTCGCACGGGTGGACATTTAATATTGAAACCTTTTAGCATAAACGTGCAGTAAATGCAGGACATACCTAATTAATGATGTATTTAACAATAGCAACATTATTGTAGTTTCAGTAAGGATCCTTATCTTTTTTCTTGTAATTAAAATAGCTTATATTAATCAGTGATAATATAGCCTTCAAATAGTCAAAGAATTTTTAAAATCGGTCAAGTATTTTTTAATCCAATTCGTTACAGACATACTTACATACAAATCTTTCCTCTTTATAATATTAGTATAGATATAACATTTGTCTGGTTATTACAGTAATAATTATGTACATTTTCTTATATAGCTTATACATAATCATATTCGTAGGATGGGCTGCGTAAATATAAATTTTATTATTTATCTCTGAGCACAAACATATAAATACCATCTTATACTTGACATACGAGTACTGTAGGTTGACAACTGGCTTCGTAGCATTAGTAATACGAATCTGTAAGTTTTTCCCCTAGCGAAAATCGCACAAGGCCGATAAAGACGGTTATCACTTTAAAAAGTACAACTAAAGACAAACATTCAGATACAAAGACAATATTTTTTATGGTTTCAATACACAGCGGGCAATCGAACACGCGTCCAAGCGCGACCTCTTCTGTAGTAAAATCGTCCCGTCCCGCCCGCTGTGTGTTGAAACCATTAAGAAGGACTTATGTTAATGTACAACGAACTATAATTAAATTTGTCATTGCATGTATTTTCGTACATGAAACCACGTTGTATAATCATACTGTAAATTGTGTAAAACAAACAAGTAGAATTTACAATAATAATAATATTATGTCAACGCATAATTATTACGAAAAGGGCCCGGAACAAATGCCAACGGTACGATAACAAATAGCCACGATCAGAAACAATACCGACAAACGATACAAAGTTATTTATTGACATTCTGATAATAACAGCGAACAGATAACCTTCTAGGCTTTCATTTCATTTTCCGTTACAATAGGACCAAGGACTTTCTGTTACTGTAAATGGATTTTGAATTGCTCTAGTATTCTAATTTGAAATTAGAATAATTAATTTTTTTAATGACTTTAAACGGCTTTTTGATTTGCTCTGTAGTCGTTTTTATTTATTATTCATAAGCTTTATTGTATTTGATTAGGTGTATATTATGTAATTTTGATGGTATTCTGCGCCAAAAAGTTTTTTTATTTTGCACAAGTGAAGTATATTAGAAATAATAATTGGTACATGAATTTTGAGGTGCCAAAAATACTTTCTGGATAATTCTAGAAAGCGTTCCAGAGCGTTTTGCGTGATACAAGATTAGAAAAATATTTTACCCACTTGACATTGGCAGAATTGTGTACGTAATTCACAAGTTAGCTGTTAATTAAGACAAAAAAAATGTTTTTTTTTTCATGAACCTCATGGACATAGGTGTTCTCCGAAAAGGTTAATAATAATATACATACATAATGGATGTTAATTAATTACTAATATGTGTTTTTGGTAGTATTTTCTGACTAGCACTATATCTTAGTGTAAACAAAGATTTATATTAGATTTTTGTAAATAATTGTATAAAAAAACTAAGTAAATAATATAACTTTAATTACTAGACACCAAGTAATAAACAGTCACGTTTATTCTATTTCGACCATGTCCTAGTAAGGTATCTTACCCTATATCTATACCTAAAATAGAGTGTGGGTGAACAATGATTTTATTAGAACAGAGAACAATAATGCTGTTCGTTGTTAAACCGAGTGTCTAATACCTAAGATCAATACAAACCACAGTCTACATTTGTTTACCTGCATAATATTTAATTAAGGGTCTTATATATTAAAAATAAAACTGATTGATTTAAATTATTTCTGTACTTTTACAAGTTGGAACGTAATACACGTTGTAAATACACACTATTATTTATTTTATAAATGACGTATTAATATCGAGAAGGATAAGGAATATAAAATAAAACGTAAAATGTATTACAAGTAATTTCTGGGAATCATTATTATACAAATAAGATAATGAATTTTAATAGTTGACAGTTTAGTCTTTACTCCAGATATGAAACTGACAAAATAGATATTTTAATTATAATTGTTTTATTTTAATAGCTGAATTGGGACATTGTTTTCAGACAAACATGTGTTTGGAATTGGAGTACGTACATTAATTTTAAGAGAAACACACAATGTATATTAATATATAAAATTGAAGTGTGTTTGTAATTTCAAAATTATTATTTTTTACTAAATATGTATGAATGTATATACGACACCTACCAAAAATACAATTTTTAAAATTGTTGTCTGTCTGTCTGTTTGATTCGGGTAATCTCCTTTTGGACTGGGCGCCTTTTTATGGGACTTTTTTTGGTAGATAACTGAAGCTACTCCGGTTGATTTAAGGTACTTTTAATTTTCGAAAATAATTAGGGTTCCGCGTAAAAATATTAAAACTCCTAAAAAATTTAATACAATCCGATTCAATGAACAGTTTTACAGGCAAGTGCTAGGATTTATGACAAATATTTTCACTTAATCTTAGTACTAAAAAAAAAATTATTAGGCTTACGTATAAAAAAATTAAAACGCAGTGAAGAATATATCAAACGCGGGTGCAGCCGCGGGCACACAGCTAGTCACTAAATAAATAATTAATAATTAATAAATAATTACATTATGTGACGTCAAATAAAACTAATTTTTCAACGCAGATACTTCACCTGCAAAAGCCGTCGCAGCTGTCGTGTTATTGGATCCTGAGTTTACTTGCTAACTAAGCTGTACCATTACATCTAAATCTATTGTATATTCATATGGTGAACCAACGCTAACGGGAGACTGTTTTATGAAAATCTGTTATGAATCTGGTCATTTCTGAGTTAGATGACCGGTTTATTCATTGCAATGATTTCTCAGCGAAATCGACTCCTCACTGCATTTCTACTGCAGTTAGAGCTTCGTATAAGTGGCCATGTAAGCTAGAAAATGCTCCGAAATGAATATCATATTAACGAAGAGTGTATTTTGATGTAACAAGTACACCCTTTAATAGGTCATACCTACAATGGACACTAGTAAAATCGAAATCAAAATGTCCTGTGTGGTAATTCGGAAGTAAGTAGTACTTTAAGCTACCTACTGTTAATTGGCTTTTATTATTAATTTTTTATAATTATTTTTAACTAACGCATTCTTAATATGTCGATTATCCATAAAAATGAGACAATAGTAAGACAATCGGAAAACAATGGAAAGCTGGCGTAAACGTTAGTGCTCAAGGTGTTAACATGAACATGTACAGTATTTAGATTTTAAATAGGTATTAAAAATTAGGATTTTCTTAAAAGAAATTAATTTATTTGCTCTAAACTCACATTAATAAATTTGAATAATTAATACGTGTTAAGAAATAACCTGTAATTAATAAATACGTACATTATAGCAGCAAATATACGATTTAAATTTATGATATTATCTATACTAATAAATAAAATTGAAATGTATGTTTGTAATATCAAAAGAACAACTTTTTACTAAATACGTATGAATGTATATACGACACCTATACCAAGAACACAATTTTTTTGTCTGTCTATCTATTTGTAATCTTTGGAACTGCTGGACCGATTTGAACAGGACTTTTTATTTATATTACTTTTTTGGAACGAAGTTCCTTACTGCAGGCTTGGAGTAGATAGGGATTTTGCTGCGCGACCGAACTGAAAAAAAATGTGAGACTAAAACCGTAAGAAACATATATAACGGAAAAGTTGTATAGTCGTTCTTTCTCCCTTTTTTTTATATAATGTACAGCACAGTGACTGTACTGGACCTGATGGTAAGTACAGTACAATCCAAAACAGCGGTGACTGACACTGAACAGAATTCACTGCCAGTCACCGCTGTCATGCTGGCCTGCTTAAATACCTCTTCACGCCTCTTTTGAAGGACCCAATATCATATGAAGGAGGGAATACGCTGACAGGAAGACGGTTCTCTTATCCCTTCTCTTTCTGATCCCACTCCGCTTAGCCAATGCGTAGTATATAGTCATGATTTTAACTTCAATTTTGCAGATGTTTGTTTTTAATTTAATTATTTTATGTAATTTTAAATTATCGAAAAAAAAATAAAGACATGTTTATTTCTTATTTTACTTAATAATTTGAATTACTGTTTGTTATTTTCTAAAACACTTAATTTTTCAATACTTTCATGTACTTAAAAACCTTAACAAAGAAAACTTAAAAACTGAATAAAAACCAATCAACGAAATAAAAAAAAAAAAAATCGAGAAAATATATATAAAATTAAGCAATTATTTTTTGTAAATTGTGTTGCTTCTATACTATCCGAAGGAACTTCGTTCCTACCTGGTGTCCATGACACCTTTTTTTATATATTTTTGTCGAAAATAATTATGGTTCCGCGTAAAAAAAAACTCATAAAATAAAATCCGATTCAATGCACATTTTTACTGTAAGGTGTTTGAATTTATGAGAAATATTTTTGTTTTATTTTAGTACCAAGAAAATTGAGAAAAAAATTAAGGTTCTGTGTAGAAAAATTAAAGATCAAGAAATTTTTAAACAATATATGATTAATTTTACGACACCAACAAATTATTTATTCAATGATTGTTTTAAAACTATATTACGCAGTGAAGAATATATCAAACGCGGGCGGACCCGCGTGTACATAGCTAGTTTAAAATATAAAACCGATAACACACTAGACCATAATATCCTTGTTTTATTTCATTTCAGCTATTACCTTACTTTCGAGCAATCGAAGTGATTATATATTTCTTAATACAGCCATCGTCAGATTGTCGTTCAATATTAACCAGATTTGAACAGTAAATGGTTACTTTTACACAATCAAAGTCACGAACGAATTATGTTGTTTGTCCATTAAAAAAAAAACAAAATGTTTGTACTTAGAATAGATTTGTATACTTTTATTACAAATTTATGAAATAAATAAAATTTTAGAATATTTTTTGTAATTTGTTTATATTCTATATTCGTGTACTGAATACATTTAAAGACATAATGGTAATAAAATATCAAATTGATGGTGCAGAAAATGGCGGCTGTTTGTTCCACTTTCTGGGAAGTTTTTGCGAGACCACAGTAAATATAAGAGGCCTTTCAAATCGATACAAATCGAGCAAATCGAAGAAATAATAGTCCTGCCTAATCTGGTCTATATTGCCTACCCTCCCCTCAGAGTCTACGTACTGTGCCTGGGCACCGGTGGCACCGCCCTATTTACGGCTCTGTCGCCGAGTATCGTACTTAAGTCTACTGTGGTCTCAGCCATTAATACTATGTCATCAGCTAAGCAGAGGTGTGTTATGTACTCGCAGTTTAGATTGGTAGGAAGTCCATTCTAATCCAGAATCATGAAAGCAGTGTCAGACAGCGACCAGAACCTCGAGCGTAGCGGTGAAGCTTCGGAGAGAGAGCTCTAACACCACGACCTAAAAGTATAGGTTTTGAGCTCTGATCTTGTAATCGGACTGACATTATAGCGTTCATTATTGTATCGTTTGTTGGCTATTTATTTTTACGAGTATTTAAAGCTGTTTAAAATTTTATCGATTAGTAATATCTACAACAACCAATTTTTAAATTATCCTTGCTTCACTAAATATGTCAAATGTAAGGATTCTATTACATAACCTAATAATATTGTGATGAACTGTCGACTTTGTGGAGGTTTGCAGAGATCTCACTCTGCCTAGCTTTTGTTACCTTGTGTATTAACTTGTGATTTTTATAGCGTTTTGGATCATAATAAAGTTCCCTTGTTTGTCATCAGGTGAAGTTTATTTGAAATAATAACACAAAAGACACTGAGGAGCCACGAAAACTCCTTGGAAAGTTCTAGCCAGACGGCGAATTCTTGACGAAATTTACAATTGGTAGTAAAGGCAAATGGTTACCCTACCCTATTAAACTATCAATTTTATTTTGCATTAATACTCATTCTTCCTATTGATTGTGTAAACATAACCCACAATTAAACAAAAATAACAACTTAGTGACTACCTATTATTACATTTAAGAAAACAAGATCTTTTACATGAGAAACTCAGATCCCGTTAAAACTTTCCACAAAATATGCTCATCTACAAATGTTGACAGATAAAATTTGAAATAATCAGTTGAAAATTGCAAAATAACTGCAAAGTATAAATATATATTTATAATAGATACGCTTTGAATACCTCTAATACTATTTATCAAATGTATTTAAGTTTTTAGAATACCATACTATTGTTACACAAACTAGGAATTAAACGGATTACGTAGATATATGAAATTATTTATTATAGATTATGCAATAAAAGTTATGGGAAAAAAATATTGAAAAAGCTTACTGAATCCATTAAAACTCTTAATTCAAATTAACATCACTACATTGAATAAGTTTACCGTAAATTATAACCTCATTTCCATAAATTACTCTCATTTTAGTATTATAACAAATTAAATATACATTAAAGATGTATATACCTTTAAATTTTACGCAACGGTGTCGAAAGATACTGTACTGTACCAATTAAAGTACGTAAAATTTGCATATAAATAACTCAATCCGAAACTGTTTATTAATTATAATTACTAGTGTTCCTCTAATGGTCGAAATTTAATCATTACTAAAATTTCGAGATTTATGATTATTGTTGAAAACACTAATCTCGGGACCCTATTTCATTTGCCGGAGATTCTATCTCGTTCTATTCTATCTTCCACAGAATTATGCTTTACATCACCCTTTACGGGGCCCCATTGTGGCTTGAGAATCTGACGTACCGTAATATGGACCTTCTGTGGCCGTTAAGGCTGTCCGAGGTTACCGATCTCCTTCGAAGTAGTCTCTCTAATGGCTGGATTTTTTACCATAGGATTTGGAACCGAGAACCCTGGCGTCACCATATTGGTAGCATGAAAAGGCGAGGTAGCAAGGTTTGAGACCGGCGCGTCGGGAAATTGCGGCGTACAGCTTGGAGCTCCTCCAGATCTTAATGGCGAAATGGAATCAACAAGCATTGCAACTCACTAGGCAGACTGGCTAGGGCGGAGTATGATACTCTGACGTTTGGGATGCGGTAAGTACTCTCGGTGCATGGGTTTTTTGGAAGCTACCTACATCGTAAATGCCGTAATGTCACATAAGGGTGATATCATTGCGGATCAGCTGAAGATAATGCGCAGCACATGGTAGCCATCTGATTCTCATAGTACTCATAACGTTATGACTTGGTTGCACGATCGGGCCCGACATCTTGCTCCTGACCATCAATAGGACTCCGTCACCTCAATTTGCGAGCATACCTTGCTCGTGAATATCTGCTTTTGCGATGAGGGAAAGGGAGTGGAGAACCAAACTTCCCACCAGCGGTCAACGGACTGGAGGGCGACAGTTGTAAGCGACTATGCGAGCACCTCAGTCGAACTTGCAATAATTGCAAAGCCGGATTGAAACGCATTACTGTTTGATGGGCCTCCTTATTAGTTCGTTAGAATGGTATTTTCAGACTCAGACTAAAGAAGGATCATTATTCAGGGCCCGCATTTGCAAAAGTAATGCAAAAGAAGATCCTAATCCTTGCCCAAACAGATGGACGAAGGAACACCATGATATTGTAATCAGTAAGAATCTTCCATTCTCAAACTTCGCTGGCCGGTGAATCTGGGTGTCTCAGGCAAGATTTCCTTACATGCAAAAAAAAATTGCACAGTTAAATTCGTAGTGAATTAATGAAAATAATAATTATGCATAGTGCTTTTACCACTAGAAACAGAGAGTAGATAGAGATGCACAAAGAGTTTTGTTGTTAACCCTATTCACAAGTTCAACCCTATTCTGTTATTTAATTTTAAATTAATTTATTTACTTTGTTGCATGTTAAGTAATCAACGTGAAAGGAATCGAAAAAATAATAATAAGAATAAAATCATTTTGTAATAACTTTTTAATCATAATTACAATACTAATTTTTTAATTAGTTTTACCCAGACATATCGCGGAAAAAAGCTTTATTATACTGTTAAGTATCTAAATATTGTTTGAACACTTCAATGTCTACAAAATTATTTCTGTTTATAATAAATGTTTATTTTTATTTTATTAGTGCTTTGATCACAATCTCACCTGATGTTAAGTGACAATATGGTCCAGGATGGTACATACACAAAGCCTAGAGGTACCGGCTCTGAAGTGATGTGACCATAACACGTCTATAAGGTTAACCAAACCAACGACCATCGAAGCGAAATCCGATCATACTATCACTATCACTTCAATATACCCAAAACATCTCAAAATTAAAAGTGTAACAAGTAGCTAGTTTGAAAAAAAGTTTTGAAAAATTTAAAGACACATTTCAGTGAAGTATGTATCCTTTATTATTTTTTATAGTGGCTAATGCCTTCACGCACCTCTCATGCCATCTTTAATCCGGGAGTAGAGTCTCCCTCGCCCGACGTGAAGCGCCGGGAATACCAACTAAAACCCACGTCACCTACCACCGAGTCACTGAGGCGACACGGAATTGATCGGGCACACTCCGTCTCGCCTCGGTGGCAGGATTATAATAAATAACATAACATAAGCTCGCGCCTGTTATCCCCAAAGGGTTAGGCAGATGTGAAATAGCGAACAACACCACGCGCATTTCGCCGAGCTTAGTTCCGTCCCAGATGTGACAGGGGGCGAGCCTGTTGCCATATCGGGCACAAATTACATAAGCAAACATACCCTAACATAAGCAAACTTACATGGTTTTAAATTAAATTGACTTATTTGCATTGTTACTCAGCGATCACTTACAACTCCATATATCTCTCACTATGCCCGTAATTTCACTGTACATTTGAATGAATTCTTTCACATTTGTACAATACGCACGTGTTATAATCTAGATCCGTTACTTTCGTTTATCGCATCGAGATTGCGAGCACGCTCAATGGTTCTATTGATTTAGAAATTGCCACATCGTCTCGACTGATGTCATTGTCGCGCAATGTTCTATAGAAATGTGTCACTTGAACGTTAGCGAACTTAAATATAGTTAAAATAAATATAGCATTCAAATAATTGGAATATTTATTTACATATTTATTTATTGAAAACGAGTTGAAATAATCCATTTTTGATTCTATCTATTAGTTAGTGTTATTGATTATAAGTATTTTCGAAACTCTACCATAAAATAAATCCAACGATGGTATTAAACAGGATAGAAAATTACATAATAATAACATCTTATTTTTTTCACTTTGAAATTATTACTTAATTAAAAAAAAATCTAGGCAGCCATGGGGACTGCCGAAAGAAAACTCGAAACTTTGGAAAAACTTTTTTTAATGTATAGTTTTCAATATTTGTTAGTTGAAATTATTAACGTAACCTAGTTTATAATAATTGTCTGGTTTTTACATCTACTCGGGGCTCCGAGCAATAAATATGTAAATGTTCATATAGTTTAGTCATAATCAAAACATAGTCTGAGTAAGTATAAATTTTATTATTTATACCAGTACTTATAGCCAGTATGCCAGTACTTGACATACTGTAGCATGTGGATGGCAGACGTCATAGCATTGGTAACGCGAATCTATAAGTATTTCCCTACCAAGAATCGCTTAACGCCGTTAAAAAAGTTTTCGCCTCAATAATCTCAACTCATGTCATTGACTGGGAGGGTGTCAAATATTATTGCAATATTGTTAATCGCAATAAAATATTACTTTTTTTATATTTAAAAGTATTGTTACATATGTATACTCAGTTTTACTTGATAGACGGCGTTTATTTTATTGCGTAAATAGAAATACGTGTAGTTGAAAAATAGTTTCGCTTATGTTCGCGTATCTTCAGACACGTGAGGCAAGCAAACTCAAGGTATCGAATATGAAATTAGCCACACGCTACACTACTTCTGTGACAAAATCTTGGGCATGGCACGTCTTCGCAAAAAAATCTATACGAATCTGATCAACTTATATAATGTCTTTTTCTACTTTTTTAAATGTTTAAAGTTATAATAAATGCATATGTGATATTGGAATATTAGAAAGTAAAACTGTATGTAAACAAAATACAAATTTCTAATGATGCTTTATTTTACGAAAATAACAGTATATTTTTAACTGACTTCAAAAAAGAGGTTATCATTTCGTCTGTATGTATTTTTACTATTCATTATATCGCTACGCATTTGATTTAAACGCATCAATGATGTTCGGCAAACATTACCAATAATATATGAGTGCAACATAAAAGTGTCAAGTTTTTATACCTGTAACGATGGTTTCGTGAGCGGACAGTAAAATCAATTACAAATAGGCCCGTTGACATTGATCTAAAATAATAGTCACCCATTATGTACTATCGAGTATTGAAATTAATAGCAAATATTTCAACTATTTATTTTATTATCTGTTTATGTGTTTCAACTCAATGACATTTTTATGAAACCGATTATGCAGTCACATAAAATAATAAAATATCGTGTTTTAATAGAAATATATATTCACTGTCAATCCATTTTTGGAATTCTACCGGGTACCGAGTAACGGCGGGTTTTAATATCGAATATTTAAACTAAAGATTGAGACTAAACATAAAATGTAGCGGTTAAAAAAAAACAATTTAGGAAAAAAAAAGGAAATTTCTAGAAAAAAAACAGATTGTGATTGCGCATTGAAACCGGCCATAAAAGAATTATAAAATACTAAAGAAAAATACAATTATTTTATAGAATTTAAGAAAAAAGGCTTCAGCACCGACAACAGAACACATTTCGATAGTTAAAAAAAATTATTTAACTGTCTGTCTATTTATTATTTATTCGCCGATCACTCATAAACTACTTATTCGGATTCGATGAAAGTAGGTAATTAGATATATTGCATCCAGGCCGAGAACATAGGCAAATTGTATGAATTCCAAGCAGGGGTAAAGCCGCGGGCACAGCTAGTATTAAATACATTCATTAATACATGCATTTCAAGTTTATTACCTACTCTTATTGCAAAAAGAATTAAATGTAAAAGAAAGTAAACCAGAATAAACACACGCATAAGAATAAACGGATGTTTGAGCTCTTCGCCAGCGAACATAATCAGACGATAACAATAAAACTTACGAAATTATATCACGGAATTTATTTACATATTTTTGAAATAAAATACTCGTTTATGGTTATTATATTATGACTTCAATAATCAGGATATACATTACATTACAGTAATGTAAACATTATGTCTATACTAATAAATAAAAGTGTCTTGTTTGTACTGACAAAATATTTTATTTTACTAAATAGATATGAATGTACGAGTATATACGGATACCTATGTCAGAAATACAATTTTTAAAATTTTTGCCTGTCTGTTTGTTCCCGGTAATCTCCAGAATGGCTAGACCAAATTTGACGATTTTTTTTGGTAGATAGCTGAAGTTACTCCGCGTAGCTTAGCTTAATTTTGTTTATCAAAACCAATTAGAGTTCCGTATAAAAATAAAAATTATGCAGTGAAAATGTATATGAAACGCGGGCGCAGCTGCGGGCGCACAGCTAGTCATGGAATAAGAGTGAAACTTTCTTAATTTCGGAGTTTTTTTTATTTTCGTACATTCAACTCAATGTTGTAGTAAATGCACGGCGCGATTGACTTGTTACATCGAAAATCGTGTAGTACCAAGTAAATTTATTCTAAATACTAGCCGTGTGCTCGCGGTTGCGCCTGCTTTTCATATACTCTTCACTGCATTTTACCTTTTTTATGCGGTCCCCTAAATATTTTCCAATTTAATTTTAGTCCCAAGATAAAGTAAAAAATTCAAACACTTGCCTGTAAAGCGCACTCGTACATTGAATCGGATTTTATTCAATTTTTTACGAATTTTAATATTTTACACGGAACCATAATTATTTACAAAAATTAAAAGTACCCTACGTTACGCAGTGTAACTTTAACTATCTACAAAAACAATCCCACCAAAACCCATCCAACCGTTCCGCCGAACAAACATACAGACAAGAATTTTAAAAATTGGATCTTAGGTAAAACAAAAAAAAAAAAAAACAGATCGAGTTTCTTGCTGGCTCTTATGGACTGGATTGCATGACTGGATTATTTTCGGAACCGGTGGTAGTATTTGGATGTTCATAAGTGCCTTAGCAGGGCCTACATTGAATAAAATGTTTTCGAATTTCTTGAATTATTTTTTTTGTATCGTACTATATATTTCATGTCTATTTATTAAAAAAAGAAATTATTTTGACATTACAAACATACACTTCAATTTTATTTATTAGCATAGATTTAACCGGTGTCACACGCCCCGATCTACATAGAACTGGTCAATTCAATGACGACCTTAAACGCAATCGGCTTCCTATACCTACTTTCAAATTTTCTGATTGACTTGCGTAAATACACACCGATCATGTATGAGTGAGAGTGAGTGAGACAGCGTAGCGTACATTGTAAACGACCTTTATACATATATTTTACACACCATTTAGAAGTCATTCATAAAATACCATCTCATCGAAGCTGTTTATTCGACGTCAGTTTCCTCTTGAACGATAACTTAAATTTAAAAAAAAAAAAATCGGTATTAAAGTTAATTTTAGTTTACTCAATTTAAATTAGTATAATTAACTCAATACTGATAATAGTAACGTTGCGTATAATTTGTTTAGTAGAAGGGAAAGGTAAATCAAATTTATTTTAATACTGCATAGGTTCAGTGCTTTGACCACATTCTCAACTGATATTAAGTGACGATGTGGTCTAAAACAGTAAACACACTAAGCCTAGAGGTATTAGTTCTAGTGATGCAGCCGGGACACACTTATTTGTAGTTGAAGGCATGTTTCCAAACTTGAAGTCGGTATCTACCCAGGTGGGCATTATTAGAAAACGCTCTACCACCATGCTATGGTTTTATCAGGATTTTTTCCTTCGTCGAAAGCTCAGGCCGATTTTAGAGTTGGATAGGGTTCGAACCCACGTCCATTGACGCTGCAAGTTCAAGACATTTTTCTACTTTATTTATCAACTGTTTACTTTTATTATTTTTTTAGTAACGATTAGTTGTGTTAAGCTTTACAATGCTACGGAAAGAAGAAGAAATCTTCGCGGGTATAAGCTCGTAACAAACTTAAAAAAGTTTTATAATAATAGTATGAATAGCTTAGGAGACAGTATAGAAGACATAAATTGATTCTATATATATATAGAGTTTTTTTTTTGCTCAGGAACATTCTCAAATGTAACCAAAATACACTTACTCAAAGTTTTATCACAATCAGATGAACGCTTTAGAAACACATCGGGGGCAAACGAACTTTACACTAATTTATATCCATACTAATAAACAAAATCGATGTGCTGTTTATAGTGACAAACTTTTTTAAAACTAAATACATATGAATGTATATACGACACCTATACCAAAACTATCGTTTTTAAAATTTTCATTTGTTCGTCTGTCAGTTTGTTCCTTGTTATCTCCGGAACGGCTAGACAGATTTTAACAGGACTTTTTTTGGTAGATAGCTAAAATTACTCTGGGTAACTTACTTTTAATTTTCGATAATAATTAGGGTTCTTTGTAAAAAAAATTAAAACTCATAAAAATTCTATTCAATACGCAGTTTTACGGGCAAGCGCTTGAGTTTATGAGAAATGTTTTTACTTTACCTTAGTACTAAAAAAAAGATTAGGGTTCCGAAATATTTTTTCAATGCAGTGAAGAATATAAGAAGCGCGGGTGCAGCCGCGGGCACACAGCTAGTATATCTAATAAAGTATATGAATGGACATAAATAAAAAGGCTTAGAATATTTTCCTCCACGAGATTTGACCACCTGGTTAGTATTAGTTTCGTCCATAATTATGAAAAAACTCGAAAAAGATATTTAACGGTTATTTTCCCATTAATATTAACGACCTTTTAATCCTTTCAATCTCATCTAGATAAGATTTTTTGTATAAAATTAACATGCACGACTGACATATACTGTATACAATCATATTTTAATTAGTACCTAACAAAAGCTAACAAAACGGCTGACATACTGACAAATAGCTATTTAATATTAAGAATACAATATATTAACTACCTTACTGTAAGTAAACTTCCTACATCACGATAACTATCTATTTAGGTCGGTTTACAAAAAAAAAAAATGTATTCAAGGTTCATATTGTATTGACTAGTACCGGTGATTTAATAAGCAGGATTAATTTAATATATCAATAAAAATATATTAGAACGTAAATAATAATTGTAATATTATTAGTTTATTTAAAATTATGCACGGCGTAATGCTGTAGTGGGGTGTTTTAGATCCGGTTGTTACCTTCCTAACGATAATAAACCTATTATTGCTTTAATCGAATTGTATCGTATATTATGTCAGACCTACTTTCGTCGCAATTATATAATAAATACCTGTGTGCCCGCGTTTGCGCCCACGTTTCTTATATTCTTTACTGCGTTTCTTTATACGGAACCCGAACAATTTTTTTTTGTACTAAGATAGAGTAAAAATACTTCTCGTAAGTCCAAGCAATTGCCCGTAAAACTGTGCACTGGATCGGATTTTATTGACATCCTTATGATGTTTTTTTTACGCGGGACCATAATTATTTTCGACAATTAAAAGTATCCCAAGTTACGCAGAGTAACTTGAGCTACATACGGAAAAAAGTTCTGTGAAAATGCGTCCGAACTCTTCGGAGATTACCTGGAACAAACAGACAATAAATTTTTTAAATTGTGTTTTTGTCATAGTTCCAGCCTTTCCGGCGATTCATCGTATTCAATGTATTTATGTGTCATATCTATTTAGTAAAAAAAATGTTAACATTACAAGCAGATACTTCAATTTTATTTATTAGTATATATGTATGTATAAATACAATAAAGACATACTCTACTTTAGGAGGAAATGCGGGTGAGGTTTATTTTATACAAATGAATTCTGTTTGCGTATTTATATAATATATTCACGACAGCCATTATAAGTTTTGTTTTTTATTTCCTAAAATATCTATTGTAGTAGTTAAGAAGCCTTCAAAAGTGTGAAAAAAATTCCTGGTTTTACCGTCGTTCTCAGAAGTAGATAGGTCAAACAAATTTGATGAATAAAAACGGTACGTAGCTAATGTATTTCTTATTTTTTAACTAGCTTTGTGTCCGTGGCTGCGCCCGATTTTCATATATTTTTCATTACGTAATATAATTTTTAATGTTTTCTATAAAGAAACCCTAATTATTTTCCATTTTTTTAAATTATATTTAACAAAGATATTTCTCACAAATTCAAATACTTGTCAGTAAAACTGTGCATCAAATCGGCTTTTATTCACAATTTCATGAGTTTTGAATTTTTTACACGGACCCCTATTTACTTTCGAAATACAAAAGTCATAAATTACGCGGAGTAAATTCAGTTATCTACCAAAAAAGTCTCGTCAAAATCGGTCCAGCCGTTCCGGAGACTCATCGTATTCAATGTAACGTATATACATTCATATCTATTTATAAAAGAAGATATTTTGACATCACAACAGACACTTCATTTTTATTTATTAGTATAGATTGGAAGAAAAATTAATATCGGTCCACTTTTGGGGAAGGTAATAAGAGAATACAAAGTTGTCATTTCGTTTATTTTACACAGTTAAAATCAACTCTAGCAGGAGTTATCCTTATCGCGATTTATACAACTCTTTCTTTGGGTCGCAACGGGGTAGCAATTGATTGATTCTGATACACCTATTCTTCAAATTCGTTGCCAACCGCGTAACTTCTTAAGAAACAATTGTATATGGTGGACAGATACTGGAATTAAATTATTTAAAAATGTAAGTACCTAATACTGAAGTAATAAATCAGTGGATGTAAGACGAATGTAGATAAGAAATAAAATAAGGATTGTAAATTAGAAATAGGATTTAAGTAAATATAAAGATTCGTCATAACCACAATGCAATAGGAACACATAGATAAGAAATAGAATAAGACTGTAAAATAGAAATAAGTGGAAAACAATAAAAGCACAAAAAAAAAAACCCAGGGGAAAGCCACAAAAGAAGTAAAACAAAACTCGGATTATGTCTGAGGTGAAATGGGACTAAATAAAAAAATCAATGGATGTGCGAGAAACTATTTTATCAGATTATCAGTAATTAACTTGAATATTTTTGACAATAAATTAATTTATTAATTACTCGTTCAATTTACAAATTTCTTGTAAAGATTTTTAGGTCTGTCAGTTTAGTATATTTTCGTATCTTCTGCCGTGAAGAGATTGCGTCTCACTGCTTAAAACGAAGAGTGGCATGATCAAGTGTCCGATAAACCTAATTTATAGCTCTATATTGCGTAGTAGCTCTGTACGAATTGAAATTAGTACTCATTTTTAAATCTTTCATTCTTACCAGTATTATGTAAAAACTCACGATCACAATTCTTATTAAGCCCAATACACATCCATTTGGATAGTCAAGCCGCTCTCTTGGCCCTGGCTTCGGACACAATTGACTCGAAGTTAGTTGTCAATTGTGTGACAATGCTAAAGAGCCTGGGTAAGAATAACAGGCTGATTTTAAGATGGGTCCCCGGGCATGCAGGAGTTCCCGGCAATCAGGCTGTGGATGCGCTCACAAGAGCCTGGGCTATGGAAACACAATTTGGGCCTGAACCATTTTGTGGAATTTCAAAAAGCCTAGTTCGACTGACCATAAGGGACCAATACACCTATAAGGGTATAGAGTTCTGGAATAAATTGCCAGGACAAATTCATTCCAAAGAGCTCATCAGGGGATATACTCAGCGCAAAGCTGAGGAAGCCCTGATGCTCAGTAGGAATCAGCTGCGTGTATTAGTGAGAGCGCTAACTGGGCACTGTTGTTTGGGCAAGCATATGAACAACATGGGTGCCCAGAACACAAAAGAGTGCAGATTCTGTGAAATTGCAGATGACACACCAAAGAACATCTTGTGTGAATGTGACCCACTAATACCCATACGCAACCGAGTTCTGGGTAAACATGCGTTGTTCCCGGAGGAGGTACAGATGCTCTCTGCCAAAAAGATCCTATAGTATATCCAGGTTGTAGGTCTAGGCAGTTAGCTTTAGAAATAAATCACAATAGATCTATTTAGGTCGCAGTGACATAGGACTGTCTTAGCCTGCATAGCCCCTTTTTCGATTAATAATAATAATAAGCCCAAAATATCTGAAAAGAATCTCATAATCGTTTAATATAACCCTCCCATAGTTGTAGGCAGAGACTACATCCTTCCACCTGCTACGATCCTGATACATGTCTTTCCGTTCTTCTACTTTAATGAGCACTTTCATGCACGCTCTTCGTGTTAAAGTAAAATTTTAATATAAAATATATGTATTTTTATCTACGTTCATCTAAAGCTTTATGGCACTGTAATTTTAGACCAAATGTTTTAAATAACAATTGTTATTAACATCAGGCTCCCGCATGTGTAATTATTTCTTGCTTTTTTTATCTACAATATTTACTAAATCAATATAAATTTACATGATATAAGTACTATAATGCAGTTGACAGTTGGTATGCATCATACTACTATATAAAATGTCTTGGAAGTTGATATTTGTAAATATTAACACGGAAAAATGACTGCAATTTATCTGATGTTAAATAGAGAAAGGTCCAAGAAGGATGAAGAACGCAGACAGATGAGAATCTAAACCTTAAGGTGACCTACCTTAAATATGTATATATATATATATATATATATATATATATATATATAAATAGGTAATAAAAAACCAAATATATATTTGCTGGTCCTGAAACAAGACGAATATTATCGTGGCAAATGTTTTGAGTAGCTCTTCAATCTAGTTCTCTTTTATCCCTTCCTGGACAACGCCTTCAAGTCTTCGTATCTTTACGGTTACCACCATCGTGGCACAAAGCAAAAAATCTTTGCCATACCGCGAAGCTGTGTGTCCCAGCTTGTCTGTTTTCTCCTTCCTTCTATTTTTATGCAAGCCGGCATGACAGCTGGGCTCCATAATTTATTTACGATTTCTTGCTGTTTTTGGATTATACTGGGCTTAAAACACACACTTTGCCGTGCTACAAATCAAAAAAAGTGTTCCTCACAGGTGTACGATGAATGAGTCCAGTCGGACTCAAAATTGCTCTACCATCCCACAATTATAACAAGTATATTGTTTCAAAGACGGCCTTTAAATGACTATAACAAACCTAAATAAATATATTATACTGAACTCATAATGTAGTTAAAGATAAACTGACCGGAGACACACATTTAACATTATGCGTCCCGTTATCAAAACATAGGCAATATCAAAGCAATATAAAGGAAAAACTCTGCCAAATGTATTGATATTTATCTTTTAAAAGGAATAAATAACATCTAACCAACCTTTTCACAGAGTTCTACAACAGATATACATAGAATATAACAAATACACAATATGCAATATGGTAAAGGTAAAGTTTTTTTAAGAAAACGGCGTTCTAGACATTTTTATCTTGACTTCATTCCCTATTATTTTCATACAATAACGAATGCAACAAAACATAACTAAACTAAAACTTAGCTAAATAACACATCTATGATATAAAAATAGAATCATGTAAATTGATTCAGTAGTTCTCAAACTAACTAACGGCCAGAGAGACAGAGAGAGAGACACTGCGTCGCATAATTTATGCGTACAGTTTGCATAATTTGGCAAAGAACGTAAGAATTAACATAAACAATTCATAAGAAATAATGTTTGTTACTGTTTAATTGGATACATTTATCTATGTAAATTATAATTTATGTAAGCAGTTCGTTGTTGATAGTTTTCTTGTAATAAAATGTAAGAGTAATCTTTGCATCTGTATGTATTGCAGGTATGTAAATAGTATAAATTCAAAATCAAAATCAAAATTTATTTATTCAATTTAGGCCCTAAGAAGGCGCTTATGAACGTCTAAAACACTACCACCGGTTCGGAAAACAACCCAGTCGAGAAGAGCCGGCAAGAAACTCGATCTGGTTCTTTTTTTTTCATAAATATAATATATATAATTTTTTTATGTCATAAAAAACTATACAAATCGTAGTTTTTAGTGGAAGCACAGAGATGTGGGTTATTTCCAGACATCACCATCGTTCACGTAATGATCCACCCTGTAATAACCTTTTGAGATTAAAACTTGCTTGACATAATACTTGAACTTATTGTCAGGTAAATCGGTAATTTTACTTGGGATCTTATTGTAAAACCGAATACTATTACCTATAAAGCTTTTATTACACTTACTTAACCTAAAGCGTGGGACGGCCACCTTGTCTTTACTTCTAGTATTAAAATTATGACGATCATTCACTAGATCTAGCTTGTCTAAATTTTTACGAATATGCATTAAGTTATCGAAGATGTATTGGGAGGGCAAAGTTAAGATATCATATTCTTGAAACTTGTTCTTTAGAGATTCGCGAGGTCCCATATTATATATTGCTCGAACAGCTCTCTTTTGTAACGTAAAAATGGTGTCTACCTCTGCTGCTGTACCCCACAGCAAAATACCGTAAGACATTAAGCTGTGAAAGTAAGCAAAGTAGACTAACCTAGCAGTAGCAATATCCGTCAACTGGCGAATTTTCCGAACCGCAAAAGCAGCGGAACTAAGCCTCCCTGCCAAAGTTTTAATATGCGGACCCCATTGTAACTTATTATCAAGTGTGATACCTACCTAAAACAGAGTTTTGTCAACTAAGCCTACTAAATTCCCTTCTATATCTAACTTACAATCAATATGTTGCACATTGGGCAACATAAATTTTATGCATTTCGTTTTCTTAGTGTTAAGAAGTAAGTTATTTAAGGCAAACCATTTGGAAATGTTTGCTAGTGTATTATTTAAGTGCCTATTCTCTGAATTTTTTCTTTTTACTTTAAATATAAGTGAAGTATCGTCTGCAAATAGAACCATATCAGCTGAGTTATTAACCATTAGCATTAGCATAACATATAAAATTATGCTTATTTATCTTTTAACATCATCACGACAACCGAAAGACGTCTACTTCTTCTAAAAACTTCCAAAACCGATCGTTTGGGCCACCTTGAGCAACCCGCATCCAGCAGATTCCCGCCACCTGTATGCACCAGATCATCGGCCCATCATGTCGTCGGCTAACTCAAACTGCGTCTTACGGTCTTTGGTCACAAATTTAGAAACAAATTGCCTTATACAAAATTAATAATACATATTTTCAGTCGATTTTATTCTTAAATCCTCATAGGCTATGGGGAAAGTCTCCATATGCAAGAGCGTTTCAAAACAAACACCTCGTTACTAGAGATATACGGGTATATAATGTATGGCGAAGTACATTTTACATATCACGACGCATATTAAATATGCGTTGGATAACATATTTCTTAAAACATTAAGAAAATATCCCAATTAAGACAATATACTCGTATTACTTGTCATTTCTTCTGCTAAAGCGCTTATTTAACGTGCGTTAGAAAAGCGCCCATATGTGCGTGCCCTTAACGAGCCTTACAAAAAAATAATATAGATAATTAGCACAGTTCATAATTAACGATACATAATATAATATTACATTTAATAAAAAAAGTTCTTTTAATACCTCGACTTATGTTAATATCGCTTCGTTGATTTAAAAGGAACACAATATAATATGTGCGTATAAAATTTAATTAATACCCTCGCTATTTCCTGCGGTATATGAATAAATTTCATGCTTTTTGATATTTATTTCGTAACACCATTAATTAACACAAACGTTCATTTAGTTTAATTATAATACTGTAATTAACGCTTAACCTTTATTCGAAAGTGTATTTATAATATGCTTAGTAGATCCTTAAATCGGGTTGAATTTAAAAACGGTTAAGAATATTCTTTAGTCAGGCATCTTTTAGAAATGAAAAATTAATATTTTAAATGTATAGATTATATCTTTTTTTATTATTTAGAATCATTTAACCGTCATCTAAATATATATTGAGTACCGATATATCCTATATGTAAGAAAATTAACATACTAAGTCTACACTAATTGCTATTGATGGCAAGATTTGCAACGTGGGCAAATCGGATTTAATTTCGTCTTTTAAGGAAAGTATCATTTTTTGACAGACACTTTGTCTATTTTTCGCAACAACTACCCTGCCAATGTCATTCAGGTTCCAAAAGATCTTTGTCACACTCTATCAGAGGATACAATAACAATGCTTGAAGTCACCGTAATTTGCAGCTTTTTCCTGTCAAAGGGCACAACCCTTTCGTACTAGGCCATACCATGCTTATAGTAAAAACCCCCCTATAGTGACATGTTTCATAGTTTTCAGTTCCAGGATCTTCATTCAGTAGGGTGATAGAATAAAATAGACATTTTATAAGTTGACCAAGCGGTACAACAAATATTTCAGTTAAAAATTATGGTAACATATTGTTTTTTTTTATTTCGAACTGTCTACACAAACTTGAAGAACTTTTACAGCTTCACTAGGCTTGTATGATGAGTGCTTAAAACAATTAATTATCCGAAACTGGGAACTACTGGATGAACATCACGATGGCACGAATTTCATCCAGTGGTGATCGATGTAATCTTAGTTAAACCAATCTGTTCTGTAAATATACATTAATAATACTAGCGGGCTATGGGCAAATTGACAAATTGTCTACGTATTTTGTCTTTATTGAATGTGGGATGAGTCCTGATTTTATTTTGTCTTTCATAACCTATTTGTTACCAAACGACACATGCTTCCCGTACATTCAATTTAATAGGTTTTTTTAAACATAATTTCTGATAATGGTATTCATAACTTTTATATTATATAAATCACCAATTAAGATAGAGTTTACGATCACAAAATTTAATCAAAATCGGTCAACACGGTTTGGAGTTAAAACCGAAAATATTTTTTTAATACTTATTTTATTTCGTAAATCTATATATAACTTATCTACAGCTCTTTGACATAGACTTTTTGCGTACACAATTTTATTATAATCGATAAAGCAGTTTTTGTATTAAATCCCGACATATACACAGACAGATAAAATTTTCTATAATAAAAATTATGTACAGACAAAACAAAACAAAGTTTTTTACAGTTTTATTATTAGTATAGATATGCATACGTTAATGTAATTTATAAGACTATTACTGAATGTCTAATCAGAAGTTTGTGTCATAGTAGAAATGATGTTTTATCATTTTTACAAAACTGACGATTTACGAAGCTTTGTAGGATTCCGATCGCTCTACATCATTATGTCATTATCACGTACATATTACGTTAATATTAATTACTCTGTTGATATATGTATAGTGATTACTTAATTTATTGCATCAATTTTTACTTAATACTGTCAATCAGTGTTCAGACAATAATTATGTGAGTAATTTATTAATTCATACGGTTAAGAAAGCGATCTCTGAGTACACACCTACGACCTTGTGTACATACCACTTGTTTGTAAGTAACAAGTTATAACCATATTATATAAAGCAACTTTTCTCTTTTATCGATCTATATATCTCAAGAACTATATATCTTAATTGATTTTCAGTACTTTTTTATTAAATCAAATATGTATTCTTTATCTAGTTTTTAGAGTATAGTTTTGTTACATGATTTAATAATTGAAGTTACATGAATAATTATCGATTGAGTTGATAAAAAACGACTACTATCAAAATAATAAAAAATAATAAATGCCGATGACACTGTTGGAAGAACAATATAGTAGTAATCAAATTTGGTTACGTATTTTTTCTACTCATTAGAGCACGTATAAAAATATAAAAATATTATGCAGAATACCTTATTGAAACTTAGAACAATTTCAACGGTCTATGCGTGTTTAACCTCTTTCTACGTAGAGTGTGAACTTCGTGCGGATCCTACTTCACCACAGTGTTCTTTTCGTTCGGAAACAAATATTTAACGTTGACCCTTTTCAGCGACTGTGAATGTGTTTTTATTTTAATTTTAACATTTTTTTAGAGAAGAACTTATTACATTTTAAGGAATCGGTACGAGGCTGTTTAACGTTAATCTAATCAAAGGTCATTGGACATAGCTTAAGCTATTCGTTGTTGGAGCAAACATATAAAATAGATAATTATCTAGTGTACATAATATCATCTTACATTTAAATTGAGGAATAAACAATCAATAAGAGTTGTCATTGTAGCCAGACGGTATGAAATAATTTGTATAGGATAATTGTTCGATCAAACATATAATTTATTATTGTTATAAAATATGAGTATGTATGTACTTTGAGTAAAATATGTTTGTGTGAACATGCTCCTTTACTGTTGTATAATTTGGCAGATTAAAACATCCATGTAAAGTATAATGGGCATCAGGAAGATAATAAACTTTCGAATATTATGGTCGTGTTAATTTGACATAATAACATTACAGTTATTCAAAACTATAGTTTGACGGGTTTATCCACTTTTGAATATACCGTACGACATAACTGTACGCCATTTAGTTAAATTTGAATCTTTTTTTTTATAATCTACAATTTGATTGGTTAAGTTAATTGTCTCGATATTCAATTGATAAAGGCGATATTTTGCGGTAATCCATAATAATCATATGCTTGATTTTTTGTTTTGTTAAATCCGCTTCAAATGATTTTCAGCTGCCACGTCTCTTGGAAACTGATATGTTTGTTGTTTTACACGGAATTGGCTCATTGCTTTAACCACTATCTCATCTGATGTTAGTTAATTAACTCAATACTGTTAATAGTAACGTTGCGTATAATTTGTTTATTAGTAGGGAAAGGTAAATCAGATTTATTTTAATACAACATAGGTTCAGTGCTTTGACCACATTCTCAACTGATATTAAGTGACGATGTGGTCTAGAGTGCTAAACTTACTAAGCCTAGAGGTACTAGTTCTTGTTATGCGGCTGGAACACACTTATTTGTATTTGGAGACATGTTTTCAAACTTGAGGTCGGTAACTACCCAGGTGGGCATTATTAGAAAATGCCTTACCACCGTGCTATAGTTTCCTCACGATGTTTTCCTTCACCAAAAACTGAGGCCGATTTTAGAGTCGGATAGGTGGGGATCGAACCCGCGTCGATTGTCACGGAATCCGGGCATACATCATCGGCGCCATCATCATTTATATTAATGTAGAATAGTTTCTTATAATTAAGTAAATGGTAATATCGCACGGTGTAGATCATGGTCTCGGAAGTGTCTACATCGATCTCTTGGCGTGTCTCTTGGCGAGGCGAAACACATGTACTCGATTACGACTATCACACGACTACAACGGAAGCTTATTTATTTAATCTAATTTATTAAGTAGTATTTGTTTTGAAAGTTTTAATTTTTTATTATTTAGTTACGTATCTATTTTATATTTAAATGAGATAAAATTATTATGTGTTATATTATCTAAGTTCTCTAAGATACATTGATTTGTACATTTCTTTACATATTACCATTTGCTTAATTATAAGAAATAATTCAATATTAGTTTATACTATTTGATTTGTTTATACAAATCAGTTTCCAAGAGACGTGACAGCTGAAAATCATTTGAAGCGGAGTTAGCAAAGTTCAAAATCAACCATATTATTATCTCGATGTAAACTTCATACAAATATTAATATTGTATCTACAATAACAGGATGTTTTCACGGTGTCCTATTTACCTGTTTCTGAATACTGAATATACTATTGTTTCATTTAAAATAAATAATTATTAATATATGTAGGTAAATTTCTATTATAAAGGTAATCTTTTTGTTTACTAAACTTATCTTAAGTAAGTATAATATTATAACTAAATATAACATGTAGATTGTAGGTAAAACAGACGTAATATCATTTCAAATAAATTTATAATATTTCAATAGTAATTCAACAGGTAATTTTCCATTAAAGTACTCGAAATGCAAAAACGGAAAATAAGAACCGGAATTCGGATTGGCGCACAAAACAGCCCGATAAACCCAAACGTGAAATATTAAAAGAATAACAAATGAATTAATAGCGCTTCGACAACAATCCGAACTGATGTTAAGGAACGATGTGGTCCGGAATGCTACATGAGACACTAAGCCTAGAGATATTGTTTATCAAATTATGATGCGGGAACTTACCTACAGGTGCTTGGCGATAGACTTCAGAGGTAACTAGCAAAATTATGAGCATTAAAAAAGAAGAATTAATTAAGTTAAAACAAAAGTGGTTGTGCAATATTTTAATAAAACCAACGAATATTTAAAGGATTCAATATCTGTACTAATAAATAAAATTGAAGTGTATGTTTGTAATGTCAAAATAACAATTTTTAACTAAATAGATATGAATGTATTATACGACATCTAAACCAAAAACACAATTTTTAAAATTTTTGTTTGGCTGTCTGTTTGTTCCGGCTAATCTCCGGAACAGCAGGGCCGATTTGGACACGACTTTTTTTTTAGATAACTGAAGTTACTCAGCGTAACTTACGTTAATTTTGTTTTTCAATAATAATTTATTGAAAAAAAAAATAACTCATATAATTTTTAATGAAATCCGATTCATTGGTCCTTTTATGGCCAAATGATTGAATTTATGAGAAATATTATTACTTTTAATTTTATCTTAATACGAAAAACAATCAAGGAAAACAATTAGGGTTTCATATAAAAAAAAAACACATAAAGACACACATATATGAATCGCGGGCATAACCGCTGGCACACAGCTAGTTTTATATAAATCGTAATTAGATCAATTTAGTTACATTTTTGTTATTTTTTTGTTGATTGCGGTATGTTAGATTGTTCGTATTTTAGACAATTTTGTTGTGAATATTACGAAATCCAGGTAATTCTGTATATATAGGATAGGTTATAGACAAAATGAGAGTTATTTACAAAAAAAATCGATACTGAGCTATTGTGGTTTACCACAGATTGTTATTTGTCATTCTTTCTATATTATAATACATTTTATTGCCCACTTGTATTATATAAGAATTTTTATATATTTTTAAACTCATTGACATGTGAGACATATCTAATTTTATTATTCTGGAATCAATTGGCAGAACAAATTCATTCCAAAGGGCTCATCAGGGCATTCACTCAGCGCAAAGCTGAAGAAGCTCTGATGCTCAGTAGAAATTAGCTACGAGTATTAGTGAGAGCACTAACTGGGCAATCTTGTTTGGGCAAAAATATGCACAGTACAGTATATGCACAGTCCAGAACACAAGAGAGTGCAGGTTCTGTGAAATCGCAGACGAAACACGAAAGCACATCTTGTTTGAATGTGATCCATTAATACCCATAGGTACGTAACCGCATTCTGGGTAAACACGCGTTGCTCCTGGAGGTGGTAGAGACACTCTCTCCCAAAAAGATCCTACAGTACGTATAGGTTGTAGGTCTAGACAGTGAGCTTTAACAATATAAGGGCGATCACAATAGATCTGACTACGTCGCAGTGTTAGTCTGCATAGCCCCTTTTCCAATAATAAAAAATATATATTTAGTCTACCTGAAATTATTCGTACGCCCCTTCTATATCTTTAAGTAGGTATATAATTATTAGTAACGGTTTTTTTGCGGTCAATACTAATACTTACATCCGCTCCATAACCGCCTTAGCCTTGAAAATAATGTCCGTGACTATGGACATCGGCTGACGAATATATGAACGTATTACAAATTAATAGTTAACTTTCAACATTCAATAACAAGTAATAGCGTATTTTACTGTCCAACGAATGGTTCCATTGTGCGATCTCAATCTGTTTGTGCGAAATTTTAATCCTTTTTTTCTTTAGTGGCAAATAGTGAGAATCAAATCAAATAAAATCAATCAGAAAATCCGATATATTAATGTATTGATCTCAATCTGAACTTTTAAGATTCAATATTGAAACCCGCCGTATATCATGGTGAGTGATCTGACGAGCTGTTTTATTGGACCTTCCTCGCCCCCCTTCCTTTCCACAACATAATAGCACGCTCTGGGCTTCGGAGCTCTAGTAATACAGCATTTTTCATCCTGGCACGAACCATACAGTTCGCATTAGGTTATCTCTGCCGTACTATAAAACTATGGAACAATATTCCAGTTACTGTGTTCTTTCCTTCCATATAATGCTATGTAAAAATTGTGTAGGCTGACATGATAGTGCCGACCGGCTATCAATTGGTGGTATTTCACGTCACTGTTTTCGGATTGTGATTTGCGTTGGTTATTTTATTAAAGTTATTTTGCCAAGCTCCTATTTATAAAAAAAAAAAAACTAGTGTTCACCCGTAGATCGATGTTACATAGTACTTTAATTGATTTTTTAATTAATCAAAAGTTAGTCAAAAATAAAAATCTTGACAAATAGGAAAGACATTTTCTAAGTATTCGGGGCATTAATTCGTGAGTTACGTGAATATTATAGATATCTTGATTCCCATTCCCCCTTGTCAGCAATAGTAGGCATTAGCATTTTACGATAAGTAATTAAAAGTAAAAATTGTTTACGTTATCACCATAAGTAAATCATAGAGAGTACTTGATGGTAGTCATAAATTTTAATTTGAAAATCGTATACATAACATAACATAAGCTCGCCTGTTATACCCGAAGTGTTAGGCATTGGTGAAATAGCGAACTACACCACCTACATTTCGCCCAGCTTAGTTCCGTTCCAAACGAGACAGGAGACGAGCCTGTCACCATATGAGGTACAAATTCCACATTCCGGGATGATACTGAGTAGAAAAAACCCAATATCACGTGACCCGACCCGGGGATTGAACCCGAGCCCTCAGAACGACTATTGTACTGCTATACAACTGCGCCACCGAGACAGGCAAATCGTATACATCCTACCTACAATACAAACAAGTTTACTTCTATAACATAAAATTCAAAAATTGATATCAACCCGCGATATATAAATATATACATGTTGTGTGCATATATATAGCGCACTCTAAATATATATATGAATTTTGTATTATACATTCACGTAGGCAATGTTTTGACTGTGATGTCTTGTTGAAATTGTTTATTAACTCTTTAAAAAAATTAATTATAACAATTTCTGCCATTACATAAACGGCACATATTATGAAATTTTTAACCAGCTTCATATAATTGTCGTACATATTTTAAGCTGTATAAATCTTAAAATCAAAGAACACATTGTAGTCAGATTGATGGTAATCAGTAAACAGTAATGAGTGTATTCATATTTTGTATTTTTATATTTTCCTTATCTACCTATATCAGTGATTACCAACCTGTGATATCTAAAATATAGTCTGTGAACGATTTAAAATCTCGTGGAAGGTTCATAGCCGCGCATTTGACAGAAGAGATTGGGTGCTGGTGCAGAAGTTTTCAACAATAATATCAGTTCATTACCGAACTTGTGCAAAACATGCAAACTCAAAACTTACATTAATTCAAAAGATAACTTTGTAGTGAAAATGTTTTCTATTACAATACCGTGCCCTTATCCCTTTTTTATGTGGGGTCGGCGCTACATGTCTTCCTCTTCCATTCGTCTCTATTTGATCATACGTCGTACCTACATTAACACTCTTTTTAAACTTATCATCTCTCACACAGTCCATCCATATTTTCTTTGATCTTTCCTTATACCTGTCCACATTCATATCCAATACCTTTCTTACAACATCTTCTTCCTACCTGCGCATTACATGCTCATTACAAGACAGACGCCAGCTCCTTATATTCTCTGTCACTGGTACCACTTTCAAACTTCCTCTAATGTATTCATTCTTAATCCTCTCCATTCTTGTTATTCCTTACATCCATCTCAACATTTTCATCTCAGCTGCATGCAGTCTCCTTTCATCCATAATCTTTATGCGCCTAGATTCTGATCCATACAAGTCGACATGTCGGATCATGCTCGGATATCTTCCCCTTTAATTTAGGAGGTATTTGCGGATCACAAGTGGTAGCTGTGGCCTGCCGCCATTTTATCCATATTGCGTTTATTCTATGCTTTATTGCCCGGTCTATTTCATCATCGCTTTGTAGGAGTGAGCCGAGGTACCTGAAGTCCAGGCACATTGTTACCGGGTTGCCATCAAGCATTAAGATAATTGAGCTAGAGGTGCCGCCGAAATCGCAAAACATATATTCCGTTTTGGATCTACTAATTTTTAGACCAACACTCTCCCGCTTTTGTTTCCACTTTATTTATTAAATTATTTTGCTCCATCCTTACCGACAAGAACAATATCGTCCGCAAACAGCATACACTAGGGTGCCTCTTCTTGTATATCCGCTGTCAATGCATCCATTATCAACAGGAAGAGGTATGGACTTAAGGTTGACCATTGGTGTAAGCCTACCTACGCCCTGAACTCGTCAGTGTTGCCAGCAGCTGACCGGACATATGTACATGGTTGTTTGTACATAGCATGAATCAACTCTACATACTTCACAGGCATACCTTTCTCTTTCAGTGCCCACCACAAAACCGCTCGTGGTACCTAGTCGTACGCCTTTTCCAGGTCCACAAATACCATGTGCAAGTTCTTGTGTGCACGCTTATATTTATCGCATAGATGACGCAATGCAAACATAGCATCTGCGGTACCTCGATCTGACATACATAAAGCCGAACTGGTTTTGTGTAATCTTACATTCTTCTCTCAATCGCTTCTCTATCACCTTCTCCCACATTTTCATATTATGTGCCATGAGCTTTATTCCTTGGTAATGAATGCAGTCTTGTACATCACCCTTATTATTATAGATAGGCACCAGCGAGCTAATGCACTATTCGTCAGGGATCGCCACTTCTCGCAACAACTTACCGAAAAATAAAGTCAGCTACTCATAACCATCTTCATCCAATACCTTCCAAACTGCCACTGGTATTTCATCTGGCCCAACAGCTTTTCCATTCTTCATACTTCTCACCACATTCCTTACTTCATTCAAACTAATTTCATTTCTAACATCCATGTTTCCGTATTCATGTACCAGCATACCCTTCTAAGTATTTTCTTCATTCATTAACTTTCAAATAGCTCTTCCAGCGCTCATTTATTTCATTCTCTTTCAATAATGTCTGACACTCTTTGTCTTTTATACACTTTACCTTGCTTGATATCTTTCATTCTCTCAGCTCTAAGTTTTGTTCTGCGGTAGAGTTCTATTTTAGAGTCATCAAGGGCTTTACGTATTCGGTCCTGAACCCGTTTTCTGGATTCTGCTATAGCTCTTCTGGCTTTCTTCTGCCATTCTTTGAAATTCATATTTTTTCCCTCCTACATACTTTCGTTTCCAATCGGTACTTTCTGCCATTCCTTATATGCAACTTGCAACCTTCTTTTCTTTTAGTATAATAAGTTTTTTATTAAAATAATGTTAGTCCAATTGAGTTTAAAACTATATATTCGTCATATTTTCTTATTATTAATTAATACATTTCTTATTATGGTCCCGGCTTTTAATAAAGAAATCAAAATGTTCTCTCGTTAATAAAAGTTTGGGAACCACTGATCCATATAGAAAAAAATTAAGGTTTCTTTACATATTTAACTTCTATACGTTTCAAAATCAATAATTCGATTGTGATAAAACTTCGGTGAACTGTTTGACTTCTTCTTCTTCGCACGTCTGTGAAAGTTCCTGGAACGAAACGGTAGAGTTTAAAATATTATATGTGTTCTATTGAACACCAGGATATTTCCTGGATACTTAAAATTTTTTTATTATAAAATAACCATCCACAAATCTATCCATTAAACTGAAAGACTGCTAGACTTAGGTCTCACAAAAATATCCTTCACGACCGGTCTTGCACCACCTGCATCCAGCCGATACCCGCACCATTCACCAGGCGTTGGTCCATCTTGTGGGTGGCCTACCCGCGCTGCGCTCCAGTACGCGGCAACCATTAGAGGGTTTTGGCCCTATCGAGCATCGGTTCTACGAGCAATGTTCCCAGCACATTCTCAGTTAATTTTCCCAATTTGGGCAATGCTGGTTACTTTGGTTCTTTTGCGGATCTCCTCGTTTCTGATCACGCAGTAAAAACTCCGAGCATAGCACTCTCCATTGCCCTTTGGGTAACTACGAGGATTCTAATTAAGCCCATTGTAAGCGACCACGTCTTAGTGCCTATAATATTACAAATAACTATAATTGCCCCTCTTAGCTACTATAAAGTTTATGTATTTATTCACCGATGAATTTAAATACAGACTTAAGACTTTATTAAAAAATTGTTAAGAAGGTACTAGTGGTACGGTTCTTTTATTATTCATCAGGGTAATTATGCAAACGAAATTTTCTTTCCTTGTGCAATATAATTACATAATAACGTTATGTAATACAAGAATACGTTATGCAAATATATAAGATTTTCTATTCCGCCTATCGAGCGATCAAATTAAACACTTTCCAAAATTTCTTTAACTCAATTCGACCTTTTGTGACCCTACCTTCGTTGATATGAGTATCCATTATCGGAGTAATTGATATCATAGAAAGAAAGAAAACGAGGGATAACTTACAACATATCATTACAATTAAGGGGTTTTATCAACTTTATAAGCCCATTCCTCCTCTCTAGTGATAACGTGGCGAAGTTTTAGACTAACCACTCTCCCTGCCCCTACTCAAAATCACATGTATTTTGTTTGGCATAAAACATCTTATTTTTTTTCTTCAAAATATCATGTTTGAATATATCCAAGATAAAACCGTGATTTTTCCGAGCACTATTTTCCCTTTTGAGTTTCTCGTAATTAATGGGCAATACCTAATTACTATACAGAGACAGGTTTACTAGGCATACAGATAGAGCTGCGATCAAAAGCTATTTAAACGTAAATTTAAAATCTATTAGATCATGGAAAAATTATTAAAATAATTGTATCGTATTACACCGGTTTGTAAGATAATTTTGAACTAGAACCTAACAATAATAGCGCTAAGGTGACCACGTATACGGTGAAAAGTACGGTAAAATTTATACAGATTAATTTCCTGAAATGAAGTCATTAATCCATCTATCCACCCATTCAACCGAAAGACGTTCATTACTGGGCATTGATCTCTCCCAAAGATTTCCACCTGGTCTTGCGCCACCGGCATCCAGCGGATTCCCGCGACCTTCACAAGTTCGTCGGTCCGCCTTGTGGGGACCTACCCACGCTGCGTCTTCCAGTACGCGGCAGCCATTCGAGAAAACCCGTTGTCCCTATCGGCCATCGGTTCTACGAGCAATATGCCCAGCACATTCCCAATTCAGTTCGGCAATTCTTCGTACAACGTCGGTTACTTTGGACCGATCACACCAAGAAACTCCGAGTATTGCCCTTTCCATTTCCCTATGGGTCAATTAATTAATGGTTAGTCAAGTAATTAATGGTTAGTCATTTTAGAGGCGACGTGATATCAAAGCACAGAGTGTATATGTCCTGAAACTCAAATATTAAATACTGTTTCTCTGGCAAATATTATGGCAGTTCGATACCTTTCATAAAGATATCTTATGTTGAAGTGTACTAATAGTGCTTTGAAAAGAAAATCTTTTACATTATTAAGAAGAATAACCACTAAAGTGATTGAATAAATAATATCGATAGTTTACTAATATTATAATTATCTTTTACGGTCAAATTCATGACATAGTATTCATACAATATATTAATAAATTATAATATAATATATAATAATATAATATATTACATAAAAAAATAGTCACACGAAAAACGAAATAAAAAACCTTTGGAAGAAATACAAAGGTGATCAATTGGGTCCACAGTTACTTCCTTATCGTATGAAAGTATTTGCGTAATTTTCCAATCACTCACAATTATATACTATGATGACGCAACACTCTTTATTATTTTTTGGTTAAATCTAAAACAGTCTAATGGAGTGAGAGACCATATTTATAGGCATGACAATCTTATAATAGATAAGAAAATTGTTACGTGACAAACACGTTAATTGACATTATTCTTATATAATATTACTAGATGTCCACCCCAGCGTTGCTTGGTTTAAAGACCCAAGATCGGTATACAAGATAGGTGAAAGAAATCACTACAGAACGTTTTAACTTATGGCTGGAGTCTAACCTCATTATGATCATCATACTTAGTGTATATTTTTATATTTTCCAGTTTTATAAAAATTGCAAATATATAATAGTAAATAATGCCTAGGTTCGGGCAAAATTACTTAAAAGAAAGTAATTAAATCCGATTAAAATCGCTTCTGTAGGTTTAAACTATTTTTACTAGTACTTTATTATTTTTCGTTGCGAAACTCATCACATTTATCCTTCTGCATAGGGAAGCAAAAAGGTTATTAGAAACTTTACGCAATACAACCCAATTCAAAAATACTTTACTCAGTTTAGGCCCTGATAAGGCGCTTATGAATATCAAAATACTACAACCGGTTCGAAAAACAATCCAGTCATCGAGAAGAACCGGCAAGAAACTCGATCGGGTTTTTTTTGTGCATGTTTTTTGGAACTTTACAACCACCAGTTACAAAGTTTATTAGTAGATGCACCGAGTAAGCTGTCACTTCCAGACATCACCATCGTTCACATAATGATCCACCCTATAATAACCCTTACAAATCAAAACCTGCTTGACATAGTGCTTGAACTTGTTGTCCGGTAATCCGGTAATATACTTTGGGACTTTTTTGTAAAACCTAACATTATTATCGATCTACCCATCTTTCAAAAGTTGTACGTATGATAGTCAAATACTTCTTTATTTCAAAGTCTTCATAAATTTTATAAACTAAAAATGTAAAATATGAGCACAAAGGCACACAGAAATCTGCTGAGTCCGCTCGCAGCTTGAAACCCGACCGCGTAGCGGCGCTTGCGCTAGCAGGATCGACAAGCAGCGTGCGGGTTGCGGGAGGTGATAAATAAGGTCACACGTCTTAGTTTGAGAACTTACAATGAATATATTTTACACCACTACATAATAATAATAATAATTTATTTCCCAAAAAATTTGTTTACAAAAAAATATAAAGTTAGGCCCTGTCACCTGAACTAGGCTTTTTAGCCTGTCTTCCCAGTCTTCCCAATATACAGAGTTCCTTACTCTAAAATATTATTCTTATTAATACAGAAATGCTTATTTTAATTTAATTTAGCGCACTTTTTTTCTGTATGTGATGTTGAATGTGCATGTGTTGAGTATATGTTTTGAATGTGTGTGTTCGTGTGTATGAATGAGTATGTGTCTATGTATTTATTGGCTCAAATAAGAATGATAGATGAGATATGGGTAATAAAACTTGTATCTACTTGATTGCTTTTAGTAGATTCTCTATCCTATTATAATCATATTCAAACAAAATTTTTTGTAATTCATTTTTTAATCTAAAGTTATTCAAATTTCTAAACGTATTTTTATAATTTAATAAATTATATAGATGTGGTCCTAGATATCGAAAAGTCATACGAGCGCGTGTAGTTTTAATCATGGGAACAGGTAATCGATCTATTCGTTTTTGACTGGTGGTGTTTGATATTAAAGAGTTTTCAGTTTCATGATATCGTCTAATACTCTGATACACAAATAATTTTCGAACTGACATTACTTTAATCTGTTTGTATAATAGTGTTGTAGGGTGTCTGTAGGGTAATCGCATCATGACTTTGAGAACTGCCCTCTGCGCTCTTTCTATACTAATTAATTCTGAGCTAGAAGCAACACCCCACGAGCAAATGCAGTACCTTATTATAGATTCACACAGAGCCTTATAAGTTTGGATGAGAATACTAAAACTAGCTACAACTCGCAGTTCTTTAAATGTATATATGAGCTTCCTCACCCGACCTGACAGTTCGTTTATATGCACGGCCCACCTTAAGTTTTCATCAATAGTAACTCCCAAATACTTCATAGTTGCAGTCCGATTGAGTGTAGTACACGAACATATTACGTTATAATTTTTTGGCTTGCGATTACATGGATACGTATGTATTTTTATACTATAATTTTGGTTTGGACTTGTTTTATTTGTTAAACTGAAACATATATATTTTGTTTTATCCACATTAAGCGTTAAAAGACTGTTTTCCAACCATGTAGACACATTAGATAAACCACTTTCTATATACACTTTGACGCTATCCCAGGTAGGCCCATGGAATAGAAGAACGGTATCATCTGCAAACATTATTAGTTCGGAATCGTTCGTATCCGGCACCTTACGTAAGTCATTTATATAAATTAGGAATAACGTAGGTCCTAGCGTACTGCCCTGCGGTACTCCGTAGGTGCAGTCATCGTTGTTACTTAAATACTCATTTACACGTACACGTTGTATTCTATCCGCCAGATAATCTGCAAGCCATAGGAGTGCATTCCCTCGAATTCCAATATTTTCTAGACGTGTTAATAATATCGGCACCGAAACAGTGTCAAAGGCTTTTTTTAAGTCTAGAAACACACCAACACATTTGTCACATTTATCAAGGTAGTACGATATCTGTGTGGTTAATTTCAAGACCGCGTCATCGGTCGATTTATGCGCTCGAAAGCCAAATTGGTTAGGAGAGATGATTTGGTTTATTTCTAAATAATTGGTAAGTCTTTTTTTTACAAGTTTTTCAAGTACTTTTGATAAAGATGGTAGAAGAGAAATAGGCCTATAATTACCCGGAAATGTTTTATCGCCAGATTTAAAGATGGGTGTAACAACGGCAGATTTAAAAACATTTGGAAATTGCCCGAACTTAAAACTCAGATTACATAGATATGCTATATACAATATGTAGGATGGATTACGAATTTTTTAAAGGTTTTAAGAAACTCTGTTGAGATTCCGTCCCAACCTGGAGCCGTATTTGATTTCATAGTGGAAATAATATTTGCAATTTCTAGATGATCAGTAGGGAATAGGGACATAGTATTTGTGGGAGTATTTACACTAGTGGCATGTTTAGCCAAATCTTTCTCAGTCGTATTCATTTCGCTTAAAGTAAGATTTGCTAGTTGATATCCTATTGAGGTAAAGTATTTGTTCACAGTGTCTAAAGATTTAACTTGAGTTTCTTCAATATCTAAGAGTTCACAATTAGATTTTTTATCTCTCTCTAAATTACATACTTTTTTTATAACATTCCATGTACCTTTAACGTTTCCTAAATTTTTTTGAAATTGTATTTTAAAGTATTCGTTTTTTAAAGATTTTATAATCTTCTGTTACACCAATTTCTATAAGAAATATAATATTGTTGTAAATTGTTATTTACATTCTCTTTTACTTGGATATGTATCCTATCCGTACGCCGTAAGGATTTGATTATTCCAGGAGTTATCCAGGGTTTAAGAGGTATATTTCGTCTTGAAATTCTAGTTGTGTTAGTGTTTGTGTTTATAATAGATTGTAATTTACTTATTAACAGTTGAAATCCTAAACTAACATCTGTAACCTCATAAATTTCCTTCCAAGATTCTTTCTGAAGGCTTTTCTTTATATTATCAAAATTTAATGATGTTCTGTATTGTTGTGGTGAGTTTTTGGTAACTTTGGCATCACTAATAAATATATAATAGAATTGGTGAATGATCCGTTAGGTTATCGAATACAATAGTTTCCCATTTGTAATTACATTTCACCATAAAGTGATCAATACACGAATCAATTCTTGTGGGAATATTAATACCTTGCCTAAGTCCATGTAATGCCATTAGATTTAAGTATTCATGACTATAATTGCTGTTGTACTGTGGTAAGGTATCAATATTTATTTATATCTCCTGTAAAGATAATATTTTTACCTTTTTCGTTATTCAATATAGCGTCTAATGAATCAAGATACCTTTTTGGATTATGAAAACATGGTGGTCTATAAGAACATAATATTGTATACTTATTTTCAACATTCAAAATAAGACAGTTGCCATCTAACATATTCGGCTCAGCAGCCGTTACATGAATATTTTGACGTACATAAACAACTACTCCATCCGTTCTATTTAAAGTATTTTTTGTATAAAATACTGTAAAATTACTTACACTGGAGGGAGTAGAATTTTCACTAGTCCAGCACTCTGTCAACACTAATATGTCAGTTCTTACATCTAAATTTGTAACAAACAACAGGAATTTATCTATGTTACAACGAATACTACGTATATTTTGACTAATGATACACAAAGAAGTATTGCTATCTATTTCCAAACAACTTAAAGTCTGTCTGCAAGATGTGGGATCGATTATTCTATGGCACTTTACCGTTCCTATATTATAAATATTTGTAGTAATTGTGTTATTTAAAATATTGTGTTTTAAAATATAAAATGTCATTTAATGGTTGATTGGTAGACTCTCTATGAGTCACCTTCTTACAATATAAAATATTCTGGGAGTAACTAATAAAATAACATGTATTCAAGGTAAAGTAAATGTGTATCTTTGTGTGAATATATTTTGATAGGAGTATAGTATGACTGTGCGCTAAGTTGATTTTACAATGAAATATTATAAATGTAATTTTACAGTAAAAATATAACTTGTGATAAACTAAATGTGAGTTATTTTGTAGCATGTCTAATATTAACATTAACATGACCTTATATCTTAGTCATTTTCCCAATAGTTTTTTGAGGTCAGCTTCGGTGTTTATTGCTATTTGTGGGTAGCCCGCGATTTTCTTTAAAAATATTTTACCGTGAGACGTCCAACAGTATGCATAACCGTTATCTTTGGCAAAATTTCGCGTTTGGTAAAACAGTTTTCTGGTGTTGGCTGTTAGTGTTTCAGAAATAAAAATTGGTTTCTTCGACCCTTCCGCAGACAAACAGGTTGTGTTAAGTTTATCGCACTTCTTAAGCGTTTGACTTTTATTAAAATCTTTCACCGCTTTAAGCAAACTATTTTTTGTAATCGTACTCACAAAGTCAACCACCACTGGCTTATCTATACTGGATGTGGCATTGTTTCGATATATGTTTTTTATATCGGAGTTTTGCAGACTAACATTTAAAACAGTGCCAATAGATTTCACAATATGTATTAATTTTGTCGGGTTTTCTGTGGATGTTTTTGGTATATTTCTTATTTCCACACCTGTCGATCGACAACTTCGCTCCAAACTCTCAATTTTTGTTTCTAATATTTGTATATATTGCTGATTTTGATTGTTCTTGCTTTCTTAATCACTAACTCGAGACAATAATTCATCATACTTTTCTGAAAAGAATTCTATAGAATTACGAATATCTAAATTCTGTTCTTTAATTTCCTTCATAGAACTTAATATTGTTGAAAATTTAGAATCCTGATCTAATTTAAAAGATGAGAACATTTTTAACAATTCCTGTTTAAACAATTCTAGTTTTTCTTTATATTCATCTTTTTGCCGTTTTTGCTGCCGTGTTTTAGTAGCTTTCGTGGACGTACTACTCTTTTCACTGTCGCTTTCAGCAGCTACATTTGCAGTGTTCTTATAAGTCTCAATATTTCATTCAATTATTTTCATTATTTATTTATTTTTATTGGTATTTAGATATTGTTTTACTCACGCATTTAATGACTTGACATTTGCGGATTTATACACTTCTATTCTTCTTTAGTTGTCACATTTATTTTACTTTATGAATAAGGAAAACATACAATAATTAGACACGTCCGCACTGTACAGTGATCCAATAGGAAGATGACTTATGACCACTACAGCTCAGTGGAAATACGCTGGTCCATTTTCTTGTAGAAAGCATCTTGACAACATGGTAGCTGGCTGGTTATAGCAGTCATTTAGTCCGTTGAACTTGGGGCACGAATAATAGTAGTTGAGTCATTTACATGTTGCTTCTGTTTTTCCCTTCAGACCTATTAATTATGTTATGAAGGGTGTTTTGGAACATCTCGTTAGAAAATGTATGTTGAGAATTACAACCGTTGGACCGTAAGACATTAGCGCGATACCTAATACTCTGATACGAGAATCCATACAACGCATTAATAACAACCATATGGGTAGCTGCCACACTCAAGTTTGATAACCTTTTGCCAAGCACCCATAGGTGTGATAGGCATTCCGTCTGATAGTAAGCGATCAACATTTGCCACTTCCGTGGTATAAAATAACGTGTATAAAATAATGCAGTCAACGAGACTCGACTCTATACTGAGCCTGGACTTTCGGTGAAAGAAAATATCGTGAGGAAACCCTAGCAGGTTAGTACCAACCTCAAGTTTGAAAAACTGTCGCCAAACACCAATAGTTGTATTTCGATAGCATCACTTGAAAGACAATATCTCTAAGCTCAGTATGTTTACACTGCTTACCATCCTAGACGTCAAGGCGCTAAGCCTATACAGTATTAAAAAAACATGCACAAGCCTTACTAATCCCATTTTACGAAACAACTAAATCAAAATCTCTTGATATTTGACATAGTGACGATAAACCTGTCATTGTTACCTATTTACATTTCACACGGAAATTCAATAGTCACCTGCATAACAACAAAAAAGACCTTATCGTAATATTTTGTTAAAAAAACGGGTTTTTAATGCTTCATACTAGTTTTACATTTGAATACAATGTACGTATGTGCTCTCTGTAATGATAAAATTCTCTTGTTTTAGTCCTAAGATAAAATCTAAAACATTTCTATTTACACACAATAGTGTTCGAGAGATACTGCAACCTGTTTTTCGATTTATGTTTTTGTTTTAAAATTCGTGTAGAGACTTTTTTTTAAATTATGAGGTGGTCAGCATTTCATTTTAAATAGTTCGTAGTATCTGATAAATAAAAATGATAAAATCTTTTTTTGTTTTTTTTTTTTAGACCTAGCTAGTTGACCGGAAGCTTTACTGCTTTACAGCATCACCGTGAATTTGGAAGCGAGTGCTGAAGGCACTCAGCCGCAAAAGGTAACTAGCACAAGGGTTACCAAAATGGTACGAACCTCGACTGGGCCGTTATCTGAGTGTGAAAACTCTGTCGTGGAATTTTGATCCTAGCTAAAATTTAAGGAGATCCTAAACATAACACTTAGTTAAATAGAAGAATTCTGTTTATTATTAAATTAGATAAGTCGAATGAGTTGTCTTAGAGTTATGAAATAAAATGACACAAAAAAGAAAATACAGGCAAAAGAACAAGCCACAAAAAACAAAAAAGAGCACAAAAATGAGAGGTATGCCAGGGGAAAAAATTTGGCAGGGACTATAAAAAAAAAAAAAATAGAAGAATTACCTACAACTACGCAACAAGTGTTCTTTTTATTATCTTTTTTATAAAGTTAGACTACAAAAAAACTACTACTTTTAGTCACATATTATACTTAGGTCATTATTATTATTTATCTCTCTATTACCACTCACGTACTCAATAAAAATTCTACTCTTAATTTGAAAATGACTTATTTTTATTTTATGTTTAATTTATTTAGTAAAATATACCACAATAGTCGAAAGAAGTTTTAATTTAAGAGCGCGTAAAAGTTACACGCACACATTTTTTCTACTTTCATTATAATGAACTATTTGATGAACTAATTTGCCAGAAACACCTAAGGTACTAAAATTATTTTTAGGAACATAAAAACAACAAAGTCACTATATTAGACCTGTCATTATTTTCACTGTGAAATATTATAAAAAGTTTTTATAGCTCATTTAAACACTAAAGGCTCCAATAAAAATGAATTTACGTGTCACACGGTCAAATGTTCCGTGTCGCGTGTGTCAAAATAGTTTGCATTCTTAATGTACCTACTAATAAAAAGTGTATTTTGTCATAACGTGGGAACTTCATGAGTAACTGCCCGTAATGTAAACTATGCTTATTTATTTACAAATTACGATGTTAAGGTAAATGTCGTACTCACGATTTTGCACGAAATTTCATTTTGTAATGTGTCAATTTATAGTTATGGGATAATTGACTGTCCAAGGTAATTTAGAAAAGGTACACTTTGTGAAACTCTTGCATTTTTATTATCTGTATACTAGCTGGTACAGTTGCTTCGCTATATATAACTGTAACATTCATGTAACTCAGCGGATATAATTAGAGTTAAAAAAAGTATTCAATGTCAATTTCTTGGGAAAATATACCTTTGTGACTCTGTCTTTGATTTTAGTCGTTTCAATCATTATTATTACTGTCGAAAGACAACCACTGCTGGACCTAAGTCTCCCCAAAGATCTCCACAGCGACTAGCATTGTGCCATAAGCATCCAGCGGATTCTCACGACCGTTACCAGGCCGTCGGTCCACCTTATTGAAGCCCTACTCAGGCTATAGACTGAACCCGTTGACTCCATCTGTCATCAGTTTTACGAACAATTTGCCCCATTCACTGCCATCATAGTTTGCTAATTCATTAGGCATGCTATGTGATACTTATTTTAGCAGCGTATATTTTCCTGTGGGTGTCATAAAAGGTGTCTAAGAGATAAGCCAGAAGATCGCCAGCTCATCCTCTGAATACTACCAAAATCAGACTGCGATCGCGAGCCCGCATGCTACCTGTGGCGGTTATGGCAATACCCTATAAGTATCACTTATGGTAACTATAGTAACAAACACATAAACATCTATGGTACCTAGAATACACAAAGTAACCGTTACTAGCCCACTTTGCGGTAACTTGGCGGAGCTACTAGAGTTATTTTTTATACACGAAACAAGTGGCAAACAGGTGGACGATGCGTTCGATGTTAAGCGGTTATGATAATTTATGGAAGCCTGCGGCGTAAATATAAACGAACTCAATCTTTATTTCCTTCACAAAATGTATCTTTGTGCACAATTTTTTTATATACTATAACGCCATCTTGTGGAGAATGTATCTTATACAATTAACTGGATAACATAAAAATATTCTCCGAAAAAAAAATGGTATTATAATTTAGTAATCTCTTCAAGTTACAAGTGATACTCGCATCCAAAACTCTATAAAGTCTATTAACGCCTGTACCTTAATAATATTTCCCTTAGTCTTGTAATGAAAATTATAACCTAAGTCAGCACCTTTGTACGTCAAAAGACCTTAAACTGAGACACTTAGCAACTAGCGAACTGCGGAAGACATAATAAACATTATCGCCATAAGAAGTTATTAAATAATAATTTAAAAAATGTGGATACGTAAGCACAGAATATAATAATTACCTATGTATTTCCGTCATGCATCTATGCGATTTTATATTGAATTTATTATATTATGTGTACATAAAGTTGATAAATGATACATATTTATCAGTACGTAATGTACAAAATTTATCAAAGTAAGCAAAATAATTATGCAATGTCTAAACCTACAAACCGAATTATTTTTTTATTCGAACGCCTCACTACCACCTTAGTCAAAGTCAATACGATTTTTAACTCTTAATTTAACCCTTACATTACAGTTCTATAAATGGACTTTATGCTAACTAATCTATATATATATATACTTATAAATAAAATTGAAGTGTCTGTTTCTAATGTCAAAATTATTTTATTTATCTAAATAGATACGTATGTATATACGATACCTACACCAAAAACAATTTCTTAAACTTTTGTCTGTCTGTCTGTTTGTAATGGGTAATCTTCGGAACGGCGGGACCGATTTGGACAAGAGTTTTTTTGGTACATCGCTGAAGTTACTCCAGGTAACTAAGAGTACTTTTGATTTTCGGAAATAAGTAGGGTACCGCGTAAAAATATTAAAACTCACAAATTTTTAATAAAATCCAATTCAATGCACAGTTTTACGGGCAAGTGTTTGAATTTATGAGAAATATTTTTATTTCGTATCATTTAAAAAAATATTAGGGTTCCGTGTAAACAAGTTAAAACCCAGCGAATAATATATGAGACACGGGCACAGCCCGGGACACTGCTAGTGAGAAATATATTTACTTTATCTTAGTACAAAAAAAAATTGCAAAAAAAAAATGTTTAGGGTTCCGAATGAATAAAAATTAAAACTATGAAACGAAACTTGACACAGTGATAACTAATATTATAAAGTAACATATAGGATACTTTTAGTATCATAAAACGGAAAGGGTTCTTCAGGATAACGGTCAAAATTGTAAAAATTGTAGTGAATGAAATCCTTAACGGATTTTGATGAGATATTCTTTGTATAGCAGACAAATTAGCTAAAAATTTAAACTATATTTCATATTTCTATGGTTCTTAAAAACATCGAATAACAAAATATACCATTGCTAGGTTTTGCACCGATGTCTTGTTGGTCCGTATAATGAACGTTACAATTCAGCTACACCAACTTAGTGTTTCTTTATGAAATTATCCCGCACACACTCCGGGTCCCCCTCCGGTGGCAGCCCAAAACACATAACACGCAGGTACATAGGTCCTGTAAGGAACTTTTTTTTAATTATTATTAAATTATAAATAAAGAAATATAGGACTTAGCAAGGTTGAAAATTCCGCGGAACATTTTACACTCAGGTAACGGCCAAGCCGAGGTCCGTACCACTTTGGTAACTCTTGTGCTACTCTTACCTTTTTGCGGCTGAGTGCTTTCAGCACTTGCCCCCAAAGTCACGGTGAAGCTGTAAAGGCCCTTCCGGTCAAATAGAAAAAAAAATCAATTAGTTGAATTAGAATCATAAAAACTAATAAGTACGGGACGAGAGTTGTTTATTGTTACGGTTTCAATCCTTAAGTAATCCACCGATCAACATTAAATTTTGCATAAAGGTAAAGAAATTAACACTACTACGAGCGAAGCCGTGAACAAATGTTAGTTTATTATAAATGGAGTCGATTTAATTATTTATCTAAAACGTCATAATTATCAGACGTCGAGCCGCCGCTCGATCGTATCGTGTATATTTCTTACTATCGGACGCCCGCGACTTTATCTTAGTGCATTACCTTGATTAAATGTGGGATGAACTGATGTCGTTTTGTTTTTCATTATTTATATTTAGTTACCAAACGATACTTGCTTCCCGCACACCGACTTTCATTTCAAATTAAAAATAATAATAATAAAAATAATGATATTGATATGCTTTATATCTTATCAAACGTTCATTAAAACAAATTTTATAGACACAACATTTAACCACAATCGGTCAGACCGTATTTGAGTTAAACCCGAACAGACTTTTTCCTAATTTTTTTTATGAATTTTAAAAATCATTTTAAAAAATGTTTATAGGCTATCAATAGCTCCTTAACATAGACTTTTTGCGTACAAAGTATCACCAAAATCGGTAAAAGTCGTTTATGAGTTAACTACGGACATACATACACACAGACAGATAGACAAAAAAATTGTAATGTCTGATTCGAGATCACTAACGACTAAAATAAATAGCTGTTACAACATCAAAAAAATTAAATGTACATACATTACTTCATTTTTATTATTGAGTATATATTATCAAACATTACGTTACAAAACTAGTTAATATGAGACCATTCGATTATGAATTGTGAAGTAAAATCATGAGCTTACTTGCCATAAATTTTAGTGTTATTATTACATTTTTTTTTATAGAGACTACATAAAAATTACTACGAAGCTTGAATTTTAAATATGAGATTTTAAGCTGTTAATACACGTACGGACCCGACCGTGGTTATGGTATGGTGGGTGGCAGAGGTCAATAATCAGATAGCGATATTTGGATCGATTCGAATCTAAGCTTGATAAATCGATTCACAAAACATTAAAGTCCAAAAGAACGATTTTTCAAACTAATAAAGTATCGATTATTTGAGGATCCTTTTGTTTCTTATGATTATTATCTTTAAATAGGTAAAGATAAAACAGTTTATTGCCATTTTTTCCTTAGTAGGTTAAGGCTTCTTCTTTTATTGTTTAGTTGCTATTGACGATCTACATTGTACAAAAGAGTATTTAAAACAATGTGCGATTTATAAAATTTCACCAAAACTACATCGAAATTTCTAACAAAGGAACTACATTTTATTTTTGAATACTGCAAATTATAATATAAAATTGGGCCTAAAGGACTTATATTCATGGCTGTAAACGGTGATAATTAGTCATCGAGTGCTGATGTATACTATCTACACTGATGTATACTACGGATGCTGAGTTTAATAGAAGAATCATGAAGCTAAAATCAATATCATCTACATAAGAAGTATAGTTTATAGATAATGTAAGGAATAGTGTTATAAGGGACCGTTGTGGTGCGGTAGAGGATGTAGTGAAAACAATTGAGAAAGGGATGCTTAGTTAATTTTATGAACGTTGTTGAGGACGGATAAAAGAAAATTAACAGCAAATATACGGGGCGAGGGTGTCTAGGTGAATCGGTACAGGTCATCTTAGGTGAACGTATCTCGACCAGACCGAAAAACTGACACATAAAAGACCTTTTTTTGTCGAGGGGAACGCATTTACGCACTACCCTTACCAAATTAATTAAGAGGATCAAGTCCCCCCAATGAAAATGGTAAGGGGGTGTGGAGGGACGTCTCAACACCAGTGTGGGACTCACCCGGCGAGAAGCGCCGGAAATACCCACTAAACCTCCCGGAGCTGCCAGCCCCATTTAGAGGCGATGATGCGGGATCGCGGTAGCATTCGCCGCGTGGTCCTCTGCGGTAGGCCCAACAGGCCTCGTCCTCTACATTAGACCGTTGGGGATGAGGGGGAAAGTCCCCCCACGTCTTCGCCCGATTCTCTAGGGAGAATATTCGTCCTGGGAAAAGGGGTAAAACACCATCCCTTCCCCCGCTTTTGAAGAAAGGAAGAACAAAGAAAAGAGACACATAAAAGACCTGGTCAAAAATAATTGGCAAATATGTATTAAAGCACTCATCAAAGAAAAAAATTAATAGATGTGTGCCAGAATCTTTGAAAGCGAAAGGATATATTCTCTGCCTATACTCATATAGAGATACGTGATTTATATATGCACATATAAATTAATTTTATTTACACAATAATATAATCGAAAATTTAGAATTATGTGGCAATAATTCGTATTTTTAAGCATTTTAACAGGTTCAACGACTTGGCTAATTATCAATTACAAAGATATTAACAACGTTTATACCAGCGAGCTCTGTTTAATCGCGTCGATATTTATTATAGTAATAAATAATAAACCATTAATTAACTTATATTTTACGTTAAAAGTCTCTATTTACTCAACTATTTGTACTTAACAAATGGTTTAAAAAGATAGTACGGCTATAATTATCTATAATAATATTGTACCGCCAATTCGCTTCGTGTTACTGGCATGGAATTCATTATGGGTATGTGGCAAAACAAAGCAGTTTTTATTACAGTCGGATGTAAGAATTATCTCTAAAAAATTGGACGTACCTATTGTATATAAAGTTATTATGTAGCAATAATCAACACTATGGTTTTAGGATACAGTACCTTATGTTGCAAGCAAAGAAAGTTGTACGTCTATTATTTTTCGTCTACTAATTTAAATGCCTCAACTGCCTCGGTGGCACAGATGCATTACGGTGCGACTGCCGTTCTGAGGTCTCGGGTTCGATCCCCGGGTCGGGTCAAGTGATATTGGGTTTTTCTACTGAGTATCATTCCGGAGTTTGGAATTTGTGTTCGATATAGCGACAGGCTCGCCCCCTGTCACGGCGGAAGAATCTAAACTCGGCGAAATGTGGGTGCTGTAGTTAGCTATTTCACCTCTGCCTAACCCTTCGGGGATAACAGATGTGAGTTTATGTTATGTTTACTAATTTAAATATATGTATAGTTTTTAAAGATGCATTGGCGTTGTAGATAATCTTCTACTTGTAAAACTGTAGTGTTATGAATATGATATATGGACTTACCTAATCACGCCCACTCCAAAAAAGTTACTGCATCTCGGTAAAGCTATTTAGAGTTATAAAAAGTTGACCAAAATCAGAGAAATATTCTCCTTCCAATTGTTAGATAATTATTCCAATCATCTAATCCTAGGTGACTCCATAAATATACAAAAAAGTAGCATAATCGGATAAGTCTTTATAAATATTACAATGTCTTAATAAAAAAAAAACAAATTGATATATTATATTCATAAATTTATTTAAAAGTACACAAAAGACAATAACAACATAATGATTGGAAGATTGATTGCGAAATTAGGTATTAAGTAATAAAAAAAAATGGATATTGGTAATATTATTTGGATACGAACTTCTCGTTTATAAATACTAAAGGGTTTTAATAATTAATGGCTTATTGACACACCGTTACCTTTAAAGCTTAATTAAATACCCGGTTATACGAAACATTTAGTACCCATAGCGGAACAGGACACGACTTTGACTCGATTTAAGTAATAGATCATAACGCACGGACCACGCTGTGTCGGAACAACTAGCTATATGCTAATTAATACTCTTGTTCAACTAATTAACCGTCACGCCTTATAATTGATCACTCATACATGATAAAATAAAGGCCTTAGATCCGTTTTGCCAACCCGTACGATAATTATGGGCCATATGATAATTTAACCATTCGTACGATGTACGATAACGAATGAGTAAATTATGCTCAATGTACGATAATTTTTGAGCTACAACTAAATGAACATCAATGTACAAAAATCACGGTACAAAACCCATTTTTCATAAGCAAAAATTGAGCGCAATAAACGCCAGTAGATTACTTTCAGTCTCCCTCACATAACACAAATGAGTTTGTAAAAATCTAGACTTTGTACTCAAGGGATTAAAGACTACATTAGTAAAATTTTACTTGCTAAGAATACTGCCACCCCGTATTTTCCTGTGGGTGTAGTAAAAGGCGACTGAGAGATAAACCAGGGGATGGGCAGCAGTGTCTTCTGAGCACCACAAACACCTACTGCGATCGCCGACCCGCCTGCCATGCGTGGCGATTATAGCAATCCTCCCCTTATCTTTGGGGGATACCTATGTCCAGCAATGGACGTGTTTTAATTGAATGGATGGATAGTTAAATACCTCGAATATAATTTTATCTTGAGGGACTCTTAGGGTTCTGATGCAGACATATCTATACTATTAAATGATGTCAAATTACGTTTTAAAAGATTTAAAATAATCATTTTGTATTTTAGTGGTATGTTCCACATTTTAAGATAATTTTATCCTTAAAACGATAATTTTCACATGAAAATATGATAATTTGATTTTCAAGACTGCCTTTAGAACTGCTAAAGTTAGAAAATACAAACGACCCTTTTTACGATAAATAAATTATGTCTTGTGTTGAAACGAATGAAGATGCCAATACGTATTTCTTATTTCAAATTACATTACATCTATTAATTTCATAAAGTACTTATTTTTAAATATGGGACCTTTCTTAGTTATACTCTGCCTTTGTAGACATATCAGTAAAAAAATGATTCCACAACTTTTACGGTTTTCATCATCATAAAATACATTACGCTTTTGATTGGATAACGCATAAGATTAAGAGGATATGCTAGTGACATTTATTTCATACAAAAGTATTCCTCTGTATCCTCCCTGGGTAATAGTGTTATGGTAAATATTGTTATACCAAATAATATATTTGACATGCCCGTACGTTTTGATTTTTTCCATAAATCAGTTATTGTACAAACTGGAAGCCTTTGATAATGAAAAAAATTTCCCTATTTTTACCCTACAGGCATAGCCAAAGTCTTTATTGTTGTAAAACTGAAAGAAAATTACAAATTGGTTTAGTTTTTTCTAGGAGGAAACAAGGGTCCTACGAAGTGTTGTTTTCGTCTATTTTGCATAGATAAAATCAGTCGGAGCTGCAGTTGTCCCTTTCCTGTTTTATAGATGTTTCTTTGGGACCCACCGCGATAGCAATAGATTTCTGAAATAAGTACTTTTAGACGCTTTGAGTTCCTCTTCTTTAAACTCAAATTTCATTGATTTCGAAACGCCAGTTGAAATTGTAACTTTACACAATTGTGGTATTATATAAATGAAATACATTTGTAACATTATGATAACAAGCCAAAAACGGTAGACACGTAGCAAAAATTACTGAACTGTTTTATCTTTGCCTATGAGATATTTACATTGACATAAGCAGTATGAACTTAAACTATAAATTATTTTATTTGTAGGTATGTGTTTAACATATATTTAAATTTACGCTTATTCTGTATAATATTATATATTATATAAATTTTAACCATGCCGAATCTCAAACTCCTACCTGCGCGAAGTATTCTTAAAAACCGAACCAACGTTTTCGGTTCACGTTTTAATGTGTAGATTTTTTAATTGTGTATTTTTGTAAGAAATAAAGAAATAAATAAAATAAAATAGTAACTGAGCAGGAAGGTAATGATTGAAAATAAAAACTATTAATAGCGAAACAATAAAATAATGAAAATAAGAGTATTTAATCAAACTAAAACTTAGTAATCTGATATTCAACTATAAAGTAATTTACTAATTCTTTAAATACTAATAATTTTAGAAGTATTTCTTATAAGCTGATATAATTTAAAATTTAATTTATTATATTATATTAATAGTAAAATAATGTGTTATAAATTGTATATTAAAAAAAAAACTAGTATATAAAACACAAGGCAGTGAAGTGAACGAGAAATATTTAAAAATAAAATATAATGATAATTTTTTTTTACATTTAAACCGTAACAAGCGAAAACACGTTACTAGTGGAAAACTATTGTACTATAGTAACATACATACGTTTATTTTAATAAAAATGTAGTTGTAAAAAATCCACATCCGGCTGACCTCCGAGCAGCCTTGGACTAAGCACTTTCTACCACAGTCGACAACAACTGCCGGCATTGTTGATAGCCGTTCGTAAAATAATAATGTAATTAGAAAACTTGGTTAAATTCAGCATTGTAAATAAATATGACATTAATTTCATATACCAAGCTATCGAATATTATAAGGAAAATATTAAAATTATTTCAATTGTTTTAACGTTTTACATTTATTATATTGTCACTATGAGTTGATTACGCAAATAAATATTTAAAAAGGTGAAAACTCTGTGAAAAAATTGTTTATACGATATAGGGTCAGTACTTTGACCACAATCTTATGTGATGTTAAGTGACGATGTGATCCAGGATGGTAAATACACTGGTTCTCAGGTTATGCTGCCGGAACACAACTATTGGTATTTGGCGACAGGCTTTCTAATTTAAGGGTAGTAGCTACCCAGGCGGGCATTATTGTAAAATGCTCTACCACCAAGCTATGGTTTCCTTTTGATGTTTTCCTTCACCGAAACTTCAGACTGATTTTAGAGTTGGATAGGATGATTTGAACCCGCGTTCATTGACGCGAAATCCGACCGCATGGCAATAATTATGTACCTACATTTTCATATAGCTTATTCAAAATATACTATAAGCTGCGTAAGTATAAAATTTATTATTTACCTCTCAGCGCTAACACATTAAAAGCCACCTTATACTTGACATACTATAGTATGTTGATGCCTGGCGTCATAACATTGGTAAATTTCCCCCTAATGGAGTCTCTCAACGCTGCTTAAGAAGCTTTCACTTCAAAAATTAAGGCATAATAGCATTGATATTTATTCAATATCAACAAACAAACAACGAATAGAAATAAAAAAAGTATATTCAAGTGTTTGATAAAGAATCGCAACTAAAAATTGCATGAACCTCGTCTCGTTATGATTTATTAAAGTGAAATGAAATAATATGTATAGCAGAGTATATTATATAAACAAATTTGATACATTTTAAATACTAACTGTGTTCTCGCGGCTGCGCACACGTTTCATATATTTTTCACAGCCTAATATAGTTATTTTTTTAAATATACGGAACCATAATTATTTTCCTACCAAAATATTTCTTGCCACTAACATTAAACAAAGACATTTCTCAAATATTCACTAGAAAATTGTGCATTGAATTGGATTTTATTCACAATTTCATGTGCTTTATTTTATTTTTTTTACGCGAAACCCTAATTATTTTCGAAAAACAAAATTACCCTCAGCAACTTGTGACTTTAGCTATCTATCAAAAAAAGTCAAGTCAAAGTTGGTCCAGCCCTTCTGTAAATTACCCGGAAGTTTGTTCCGGGACAGACAGACACTTCAATTTTATTTATTAGTATAGATATGATTCATATAGTGAATTTGCTTTGCACCTTTCTTGGCATGTAGTAATATATTTTTTTATTATTACAAACGTAATCTTTTTAATGAAATAATAAAAATACACACATAAAAATACAAACATGATATGTTCGAGAATTACATTTTATTACAATATTCTTACAAAATGGTTATTAAATTATGCAGAAAAGTGCATAATTCGTCGCTTATATTTATAGGCATATTAAATAACGCAAACTGTGAAATAAGAAACCAAGAAAAATTTCGTTGATTTAATTACTTCATAATATTATAAGAGTTAAACCAATAATGTTAAAACATTCATCCATGTTCCATTCGGTTCAAACCTTTCCAATGAGTCCATCCATTTGATTGAAAAAAATTATTTGAACACCTGTATTCATAAAAGATTTAGTACCTTCTTATAATATATCCCATAAGAAGATATTGTAAATAACAAAATAAAATTGTATACCGAATCGTTTAATTAATGTCATTTAACTTTTTAGCATGCTGAGCAACGACTAGATAATATTATATAACACACTAGAAGAAATTAGGCTTCTTAAAGACACGTCCATTCACCAGTTTTCAGATCCGAAATAAGCTTCAGCAATACCTTCACAGATCCATGTTCACCGTTGGGACGTTAAAATGTGGATCATCATAATTGGAGTATTAATGATTAATAAACTTCTTTACTAAAAATAAGTACCATGTTGGTTACTAAGGTAGTAAGTAGTACAAAATAGTTTATGATAAAACTTTATGAAATTAGTTTTAACAACATGAGAAATCAAGTTGCATCATTGAAGTTCTAAAAAATCTCAAAATTACAACAACGAGAATGCTTTCATTATTTCCGACCAGAATTTATTGTCTGTACAAGCTTGACCGTCAGAGATGCAAACGAAAAAAGGAAAAAATAAAACCATTTATATTTCTTTAGGTAATAGTTTCAGATGAAAACCGAAGAGGAACTCGTTGTTAAAGGTAGAGGAAGTGCGAGGTATATGGAGACATAAGTTAAAATTTTAAATTGAGTCCCAAGTTTAAAGGTTTAGTGCAGTGGTTCCCAAACTTTTATTGACGAGGAGCAACTATGATTTCTTTATTGATAGCAGAGACCATGGATGAATAAGAAAATACACTGAGTCAATATCAAAATCATATTGAAAACTCAATTTGATTAACATTATTATTTGGATAGATATATTTTTACTAGAAAGTATTCTTTTGAACTAATATGACTTTTGAGCTTGCATCTTTTTCATAAATTCGGTAATTCTGGAACTGATATTATTGCTCAAAGCTACTCCACCAACTTCCATGTACTTCTACCAACCACGCGGCTATGCCACATCTGCGAACCACAGGTTGAGAACCACTGGTTTAGAGAGTAGGAGCTTAACAACATTTTTTGCACTTCAAAACAATTCATAACAATGAGAACACAAATGTAATAACAGTGTTGTCATTGTACCGATTGCACAGATGACTTAAATCAACTCCCAAGTTCAACGGTGTAAAAAACTGAAGTCACAGCATAGCAGCACCTTCACCTGAAAACTGATTACGACAGGACCGTAGCGAAGGTAATTCGAAGGCGGGTTGCTCCCTTCGCTTTTTCGCATTCCTATTACTAATCTATAATTCCATTTAAAAATTATTACGCTAGTCACGGTCACCCAATTTTTTTTCATCACTTCTTTTAACAACAATTGTAAATTGTCTATTCGTCTCGAAAATTTAAAAGTAAACAAACCAGGTTGGTTTTATGAAATCATTATTTGTATTAAATTACAAAACTGGTTGATGTTTTGTTCCCGTGATTTTTATGCTTCTTCTAAGATTAAGATTCGTGTGATGTGAATGAAGAAAAATATGGCACATTACCACGATTTTATTTAGTTAAAGTAGAATTAATTATATGTTACTAGTTTTTTCTAAATAAGAAAATTAAAATAAATAAAAATAATTATATAATTTAAGGTAATAAGAATGAGATTATGAACGTCAAGCACTATCTTTATCGCCGTTGATAGCGGAAGCACAGTCATGGTTGTTATTTTCACATATCCCACAAAATATCCTCACCCTGTAATAACCTTTTGAAATTAGGACTTCCTTGACATAGTACTTGAACTTATTGTATATCGAATCGATTCGAATCGAATATTGTGAATCGATATAAATTATGTATCCCTATGTTGATCTATTAACTTCAAATAAATATATTTTAATAATCTAATTCTATTACATTATTTTAATTAAAGCTTAAAAACTACACAATATTTTTTAATATCGTTTTAACTGTACTGTAGTTGTTTTTAAAGGAATGAAACATTAATATATGCATTTTTCTTTAATTTTGTAAGTCTGAATAACATATGAAAAGTAACATGCAAAAGTAAAAATAAAATTCTTAAAATGATCTCCCTTAGTTTCGATCTAGGTACGCACCTGTTTATTTCATAACAGCATGACTAAAAGGGAGTTAATGTTACGACGGTGCACTATATAGCTAAGTTTCGTCAAATATGATTTCGCGCCGCATGATTTCGAGTCGCCAACGCAAATCGTATCAAGGCCGACATAATAAAAGTGGAATCGACGAAAAAAAAAATTGTAGCAATCGTTACGTAAGACGAAGAGAAAGTTGCGTGTGAGTTTTTTTGGATACAAACCGTTCACGTTAGGATTCAAAATATGTAATTGATTCCGTCTATTATATATTTCGTGTATATATTAATATAACTGTTATCACTGGAGATCTATACTAAGAATATTTGAACAAATTATTACTATTACTAATTAGTAATCAATAATCATTGTTTCAAAAAACACCTGTCTTCAATTTCCATTTTTCATTTAGAGGTTTTTTTTATATATTAGACATAAGTAATAAGCACATAAGTAATAATCATCATTATTACTTGTGATGTGATACATGTGATGTACAGTGTGATATTATTCTAAATGTTTATCCGCAAACTAACATATCGCTAAACTTAGGATCGTTGTAGAATTGGGGTTTAGGAATTTGAACCTACGTCCATCACCAAGGAATCCTACTACACAACATTTAACATAATACAATATAGTGTTGTTAATATGTATAATATTAACGTCAATGATATTTATTCAAATCAAAAAGTACATTAATTTACACAATACTTTATAATTAAATAACAAAAAAAAACTAAATAAAAGTACTTAATTATTACTATTTCCTCTATAAATAATTAATGCCGTCCAGCTCGCCACCAAACGGGGAGGTTCCCAGAAGGCTAGCTATATTGCCACGTTGGATGGCAATGCTTCTTCGCTGTGCCAAATATTGACCCGCTCTCTGGTCGCGAGAGGCATCGACTAGACTACTCGCGAGCTCCTTAAAAAGGCTATGAGCACTCGGACCCCACAGCCCCAGAGTCTCAACCCCAAACGGGACAAATATGTAACTATTACCAAGGATAGCATATTTGCGCCGCTTGAGATCCTCTGTTGATGTAGCTGCTGCCCCGGCCTTCAAAGAGGTAACTGGAAGATGTGACAGTGCTAAAGTATCGACGCAAGTGGCATCCCGGACCAAAAACCGTCTCATCTTCCAAGGGATAAGCGTAATTCCATTGGGTCTCTTGCCACCAGTCACACACCAAACCAATAGGTTCTAAGCTGGTTCTGCTACGCGGACGATACCCTTGTCGTAGCCCGGGGGGGGGAGGTGGGAGGAGGTGGTGCGCTTGGCCACGATGGGAGTCGCCCTGGTGGTCAAGCGCATCGAGATGCTCGAGCTCAGGGTAGCGGCCGAAAAGACCGAGGCCCTGTTGTTCCATGGGCCTCGGCATGGGCCGCCCCCTGGGGCGAGCATCTCGGTGGGGGGGCACCGGATCCGGGTTAAGGCTCAGATGAAATATCTGGGCCTTATCCTGGACGGAAGATGGCGGTTCGAGTCCCACTTTAAGGGACTTGGACCGCGCATCGCCGGTGCCGCGGCGGCACTGGGGCGGCTCCTCCCGAATGGGGGGGTGCCTGGAGAGAAGTGCCGCCGGCTCCACGCAGGGGTCGTGCGAAGCATGGCCGTCTACGGGGCACCCGTGTGGGCGGACGCCCTCAACGCCCGTAACATCCGTGTGCTGCAATCAGTTGCAGCGCACGGTGGCGTTGAGGGCGATACGCGGATACCGCACGGTGTCCGTAGCGGCGGCCTGTGTGCTCGCCGGCTCCCTGCCGTGGGAGCGAGAAGCGGAGGTGCTCGCTGCCATGTACCGGTACTCGGCAGCGAGGAGGGATGGTGGAGGGCTCCGCTTAACCCCGGGGGAAATTAGGAATATGCGATTGGAGTTTATGGCTATGGGCGACCAACCATAGACGCCATCCGTCCAGTCCTCCGGGAGTGGTTGGGGAGGGGGCACGGCTCCCTCACCTTTAGGCTTGTGCAGGTGCTGTCCGGACATGGCTGTTTCGGATGGTACCTGCACAAGATAGCCAGGAGGGAGCCGATGCCAAGGTGCCACCACTGCGACGCGGCGGAGGATACGGCGCACCATACCCTTGCGGAGTGCGCCGCGTGGGAAGAGCCGCGTCGTGAAGTGGTGGCGGTGGTGGGGGAGGACCTCTCGCTGCCGACCGTCGTCAGAGCCATGGTCGGCAGCGAGGAGGCCTGGAGGGTCGTCGCCTCCTTCTGCGAAAACGTCTTAATGCAGAAGGAGGCGGACGAAAGGGTCAGGGAGGACGACCCGGGGGCGCATCCTCGCCGAAGGAGGAGGCCGAGGGGGCGGTGGGCCCGTTATGTCAGGGGGTTCCTGCGTTTGTAGGGGCCCCCTGGCGGTTGGTGGACGCGTGTCCGTTTTTGTGTTTTTTTTTTCTTCTTCTTGTTTCCCCTTCTCTTCTTCCTGGGCATCCCTCTCCTCTCTACGTCTTGTCGTTGGAGACAAGATGAGAGAAGGAGAGGGACCCAGAGTCTTCTTCAGTGGCGGGTTTCTTCCCCTTTCTCTTTGCCCGCCACTGAACTGTCCCAACTTTCCCTTTTTATGGGGGGGCAGCTTTTCTGCCTCCCCGGCCGACCGACCTTTCTTGGTCATGCCTCCTTCGGGAGGCGGGCGAAGAGGTGGGGTTGAGTAGTGTGTACACTCCCCCATCCCCACCGGGCCATTGCACGACGAGGCCCGGCGGGTTCGCTGCAGGGGGCGACGCGGTGCTTGCGAAAGCCACCCCGTGTCGCCCCCATCCCAAATGCAGCGGACGGCCCGGGGGGTTTTAGTGGGTATTTCCGGGCGATTCTCGCCCGGGTGAGTCCCACACTGCACGGAGCTCGTCACTCCGTGCCCCTTATCTAGTGTACTGGGGGACTTAGATCCCCTAAGTACAATAGATAAGGGTAGTGCGTAAATGCATTTCCCCCCATCAAAAAAAAAAAAAAAAAAAAGGTTCTAAGCTGGTTAGTACATTGACACTGGTAAAAGCCCGACGTAAAACATCATTGAAGGAGGCGTGACACGAAATACGACCTGCGCTTTTACTACAAGCCAGACCGTGATGCCCGAGCAAGTCAACTATAATACGACAATGGCAGCGATGTGGAGACACCCATGATACCCCTAAACGTAGGTAGACGGACAGCCTGAAAGTGAAAACCCGTTATGATATTAGCATCCTGCATCATTTTTAATCAATATGATATCAATATGATTTATATTTAAAAAATGATGATATTTAAAACTACACGTTAAGCAACTGAAATAATTAGATGCCGTAACACCTATTTGTAGATGATTAGCTTCAAATGTTCAACTTGAAGATAGTAGCTAGTCGGGCAAGCAGTATTAGAAAATACCCTTCTACCATACTATGGTTTTATCGCGTGTTATTCTTTCATTGATAGCTTAGCCTCAACCCATGAGTCATCATCGCTAAATATCTACATAATCTATGTAAGTTTTAGTAACTTTAATTATATTATTGTTACAAAGATTTGCTATCGCGAAATTAGCCCTAGGATTGTCGAAGATCCATAGTTCTGTAGTAGATATATAATTTTAATGTTCCAAATTATTGATTATTCCACGTACGCAAAAAACTATAAATTAGGGTTTATTATCTAAATAACATTTAAAAAAACCTAACAGAGGATAAAAGCTGTATCAAAATCCGTTGCGTGGTTTAAGATTTAGCGGGTGAACAGTCAACCAGATGAAACCTGAAAGCGATTTTGGTTAATACTACCTAAAACGTTCTCATGGTTTATGTTACGTATACTAATGTCAAAATAGTGTCTTATATTATTTTATCACTAAATCGATATCTATAAAACAGCGTATTTCCCGTTTACAAATGCGGATATACGCGAGAGAACTAATCTAATAGTAACTTTAGGCATATTAAATTCGAGTACACGACTAGCCGGCCTAATGGAATTGTCATATGCAACATTCCACTAGATACTGCAAATGTGGGACGTTCACAACTTTACTGTGTTATATTAAGGAAATGATATTACAATTATTGCACTCGGTTATTATTGCATCGACTGTTTTATTATGTAGTTATTCTAAAATAAATTATTTTTTTATGAATTTCACGCTTCGCGATGATAATGCGAGTGGATGGATGCACACGTAGATTATGCTAACCATTTCCTTTGTAATGTTTACTGATTGTTTTGTTTTATTTTCCTGTAGAGAAAACATTTTTAAAACTTAGGTATTCTTCAAATAAGACCTAACCATTAATGGAGGGGGTTTATGGTTCGTTTATTTTTGATGACATGTGGAAGGGTTTGATTGGCGACGATGTAATATTTACTTATTAATCTACGTTTTTTGTTCAAAATTATGCCGCTTGTTTATTATTAGGAGCTTAGTTTACTAATGCTTACGTTGCGACCCGAAAGCATACGTTTTGAATATGTCGGCAATTTTTTTTAACCATATGAATAATGGTGGAAACCATAGCAAGGTTGACATTTGTCGTCAACCAGTTGTCGGTATGCTTCGGTACTAACGTAAGTACAACAATACCAGTTCTATTAGTGTTTTGCCACATGTGATATGTGAAATTCATATAAAATTAAAATTAGATGAGGTCGCCAACGAATGCTATCCTAGAAAGAATAAAAACCAATTAGTATTCTTTACAATTTACACCACATTATCAAAGAACAGAAATAATCCGTAGTAACAATGCGCCAATTTATATTATAATCAATGTAAAATTTACGTATACACGAAACAATGTCACGTGACCCAATGTCATAATAAAATTATTCCAATCTCTTTCGTGCGCCCAAAGATTTATCTATCTACAACACTGCAGCGATTGTAGCAGGTTCCATTATTATTACTATAAACTCTAATGACCTTACTTTACACGCGTATATATTGTTGTTATATAATTCAAACGAATATTCTATACTCGTTGATAACATCACGCCTCTCTCTCATAAGAGTAGGCAGAGATTAAATTCTTCCACTGGCTACGATATGCTCTTCGGTGACGAGTACTTATTACCTGGCCTTCTTCAGAATGTCTTCGATCTGGTCAAGATACGTTGGCCTAGGTCGACTTTTACCCTATTGTCGGCCACCGATGAAGAGAGGGGTATTTGGGGGTGCTGGTGTTGGGGTAGCAGTGGTGAAGGTTGGGGGGGGGAGCAATTGGAGGAGGGTAGTTGCAGGAGGGTGCTTTTGTCGTGAGGGTGTTTCTCTCTCCTTGGGGTAGCAGTGGTGAAGGCTGAGTGGGAGTAGTAATTGGAGGGGGGGGGTAAGTGCAGGAGGGTGTTTTTTGTCTTGAGGGTGTTTCTCTCTCCTTCTAGGTATCCCTCTCCTTACTACGCCTTGTTGGTTTAACAAGGCGAGCACAGGAGAGGGACCTATTTCTTCTCTCTTCTATAGCGGAGGCGGGTTCCTTCCTCTTTCTTCTTTGCCCGCCTCTATTCTGTCTTTCTTCTTTCCTGTTTATGGGGGGCAGGAAGTACGTCCTCCCTCCGGTTTGTTGACCAGCAGGTCATGCCTCCCCTCGGGAGGGGCGGGCAAAGAGGTGGGGTAGAGAAGTACTCCCCCACCCCCACTGGGCCATTGCACAGACGGGCCTGGTGGGTTCGCCGCAGGGGGCGACGCGGCGACATGCCTTGCAACCCCGTATCGCCCCTATCAAATGCGGCGGACGGCCCCGGAGGGTTTTAGTGGGTAATGCCGGGCGCTTCTCGCCCGGGTTTGAGTCCCACACTGGCACGGAACTCGTCACTCCGTGCCCCCTTACCTATTGTATTGGAGGGACTCAGGTCCCACTAATACAATAGGTAAGGTGAGTGCGTAAATGCATTTCCCCCCGTCAAAAAAAATGGTCGACTTTTACCCCCTATAATTGTCCCCACAGCTGCTTTGTACCGAGCTCCCACCGGACGAAAGGTAAGGAGTATGCCCGGGCTAATATGACGGGGTTATACCTGTCATGCCTTTTGGTCGGGCCTGCCGTAGGGACGATGCGGAGCAATGTTGCTCAATCCCGTGTCGCCTCTTCTATGCAGCGGATGGTACCGTGGGTGTTCTTGGCGCTTCTCGTCGGGCAAGTCCCACATACCCCTTTGGCATCTCTAATCCCGGAAGCTTCACTCCTTCACACATTTCACTACATGTGTAAATGCATTTCTCACGTAAAAGAAGGTCGACTTTTACCAACTTGCCCATTCTCCTAGCCATGTTTCATCAATCTTCTTTCATGCATCGTCTTATCGTTCCCAAACTAATTAAGTGTTCCTTGGTATATCTTTGTCGCTACATCACGACATTCTTTTATCACACTGTTTCTGATTTTATATATAATTCTCACTCCAGCTATGCTTCTCATCTCTACAGCACTAATCTTGCTTTCATGTTTCTTCTACCTGACCCAGTACTCGCTTCCATACGTAAATGTAAGGACTAAGACACCCCTATGCACGACCAAACGTGCCATTTTGGACACGTAACTTTTTGTGTTTTTTAAACGTATTGCATGCCCCTGGATAAGCAACAAGACATTCCACAATGACTTATTATGATATAATCGCTCTGTTCACATCATGTTTTTATACAACGCTTCCTTTAATTGGTATTTACTTCAGCTCCTATTCTCTACAGTGTTTGTTGTAAAAAATAAATGTTTTATAGTCGCAAGCAATGTGTTTTCTTTTTTCTTCATCTCTATATAGGATGTTGCTGCATTATATATCGTATGTTTTAACGTCAATTATTATTCATTAAAATTACCTTGTTTTTTTTATTAACAAAATCAGCATTAAAAAAATAATAAAACACAAGAAAATAATACACACAAGTGTTTATAGTTCACTAAATTCAAACTTAAAATAATAGTAATAATAGTAGTAAAATATCAGTGTATTCACACAAAACTGATTCACTTGACAATAGTACTTTTTATAATCTTACTTTCTTAATTTTTTTTTGTGTAACAACGGTTGCCGGTTTAAAAAAAAAAACTTATAAAGGCATATTATGTATTGTGTGAATTTCTCATGTAATTATTACAATATACATTTACAAAATAAAGAAAGAACTAGAGATAAAAATAATCAACTAAGATTTTTATTTAACTAACTTTCTTTGCTGTCTTTTCGTCGTTTAGATTTGTTCCCGACTGAACGTATTAAAAAAGAGTGCATTATAATAGTTGAAATATGAGTTTAGAAAAATATTTTCTAAATGTGCCGGGATGATATTAGATACTATGAGTAAAAAATTGAAAATTTCTTCTAGGTTATTTCCATTACTTGTAAAGATTTTAGAGAATATACGAAATTTATTTAAGCTAAAAAATCATGAAAGAAATATTTTTTGAAACGTTCAAAATGATTGTAGCGATGACATACTTATATTCCATTCAACCGAAATATGTCTACTGCTGGATATAGATCAACCCAAAAGAACTCCATTACGACTGGTCTTGCGCATCAAGCGGAATCCCGCGACCATTTCGTCAGTCCACCTTGTAGGGAGGGGGGCGGGGGAGAGGACTGTCCATGCCTCGTCTTTCGGTACGCGGCAGCCATTCTAGAACCCGTTGGCCCCGTCGGGCATCGGTTCTACTAGCAATGTGCCAATTAAACGTGGCAATACTTCAGGCAATGTCGCTCCTCTTCATCGCTCTTTAGGTAACAATAAACTTTCTATTTAGGCTCATTGTAAGCGACCACGTCTAAGTGCTGTAAGTCATCACTAGTCGAAGAATTTTATCTTGAGATACTGTGGTATTTCGCACGAGAAGATTCTGCGTAGCTTACCAAACGCGCCCCAACCGAATTGGATTCGACGATTAACCTCTTATTCGAAGTTGGACTTACCTAACTGGACAGTTTGGCTCAGTATACATAACTGTCAACAACATACTATTTCTGCGCACAAACTTTGTATCGTAAAAAAAAACACAATATTAGTGTAAATCAAAAATAAAAACGAGCATAACAAAAATATCACAAAAACTTATAGTGATAAACCATCCTTTTTTATTTTTGTTCAATATGATCATAATTAGAATTATTAGAGTGTCTCATTCCAATAGATTTTTTAAAAAGTTTCCATATTTTACATGTATCTCTAGCATTGCAACATTTCATGTTATACGATCAACAATTTCTATGATATGAGAACTAAATCACAAAAAACAATGTTGTTTTGTTTGAAAATTGTTCACAATTATTATATCAGTATAATGAAAGGCAATTTGTCTGTCAGTGCGTTAGTGAGAACCGATTTATTTGATTCTTTTTTTTACTTTAAATGTACCTAAGTACCTATTTTTAAACCATATTTTATTAAATACATAGAAAATTTTATGAGTGTAACAATGAAAAAAAAACTAAGTAGTCATGGGGACTGCCGACAAAAGTCAAAACTCGAAGTTTGGAAAAACTGTTTTTTAATGTTTAAATTATACATACAGCAATGAAAATTATATAGTTTGTTAAAATAATTGAAATTATTAACATAACCTTAAACATTTGTCTAATTTTTACATTTATTGGTGTTCTGAGCAATAATTATGTATATTTTTATATAGTTTATTCATCGTCAAAACATTTTATAAACATCTTATACTTGACATACTGTAGCATGTTGACGGCTGACGTCATAGCATTGGTTACGCGAATCTATCAGTTTTTTCCTCTATCGAAAATCACACAACGCGACTAAATAAGTTTTCACTTCAAAAAATCACAAATTCTTTAATGCGTCTCCAAAAATATTGAATATTTAATAGATAAAATTTACTGCATTTAAAATTTACCCAATATAAAAATTTTATAGGATATATAATTATTATTTGCTGCTATAAAACACTCAAGACATCTCAATAACACTAAGCTGCAATCGTTCATTTCATTCTTCATTAATCTTAAGGTAAAAATTATACAAAAAAGACTAACCCATAAATAAATTAACGCAAACGAAAATTCACGCGTGTGAAGTTATGTGCGCAGTTTATTATGGATAAAGAGAAGAGATCTTAGGATAATGCGAAAAAACTTTTTTTTGGCAAATGTATTTTACACTGTAAACACAAGTAGTCATTTGAGAGAGGTGGTACATAACCAACTATTGAATGACCTCTGCCGGCTAACATCTGCCATATATTTAAGAGAACGATCCACAAAGGTCTTCTTTTTCTTTGAAATTATTTTCTATACTGGATGAAAACCCGGATTCGCACGGGTGAAATGTAACTCATAACACATAATCTTTTACAAAATGTAACTGCAAAATAGGAACTGTAACTTCACTGATACGTGTGAATCGGCACTGATATATGTGAATCGGCCTTAACGAACTCAAGATGGTATCCGAGTGAACAATATGGCAACTGCCATTTGCACCATTACAATTTAACAAATTACTCGATAATCCGAATTTTTCGAATATAAGTTGTAGACTCGAAATCATATTTTTTTTAATGTTTTATTACTCAGGTAAGGTTTCAATCGAGTCTACCGTACCCTTTGACCGAATTATTAATATAGATAGTGAACAAATTATAAAACGATATGATATTTAACAGTTTTGAAAGTAGCATTATTTTCGTTTATGCACTTCGTTTACACGCTGCTTCCTTTATTTCAATCGTCATGTGATTGGGGTCACTTTTAAATTACCATTGTTAAATTAATTCTGTATGGGAAATAAAGTAAGCCAATAATTATGTACGTAACTACTTAGTACATTAGAAAAAAATCCTTCACCTTTATGTGTTATAATAATCACCAGGAAACTGAACCGAATCATTTCGAATATAGAATACATAGCTCACGAACAAAATTAGATTATTGAAAATTTTGTGTAGTACTTAGGTGTTTAAACTACCCAAATACAATTAATTTTCAACAAGAAATAATACTAAGATAATAGTACTACTAAGATATTATTCAAAAACATAAAATGATAATAACATATTGTAAAAAGTATCGTATATCTGTTTGTTAATGGATTTATAGTTCAAGAACTAACCAAATTGATTTACATAATTCTTCACTGCGTGATCGCATCAGGAATGAGGAGACCCGCAGAAGAACAAAAGTAACCGACATTGCTCGAAGAATTGCTAAATTTATGAGGCAGTGGGCTGGGCTCATTGACCGCAGAACCGATGCCCGATGGGGCCAACGGGTTCTCTAATGGTTACCACGCACCGGAAGACGTAGCGTGAGTAGGCCTCCCACAAGGTGGACCGACGACCTGGTAAAGGTCGCGGGAATCCGCTGGATGCGGGCGGCACAAGACCGGTCGTCGTGGAGATCTTTGGGCAAGAACTATGTTCAGCAGTGCTCTCTAGTCTTAGTGCGTGTACAATCCTGGACCACATCGTCACTTAACATCAGGCGAGATTGTGGTGAAAGCATTGAGCCTACAGCGACTAAAAAAAAATTGTTATTCGGGGTTGGCGCAATATCTCTTCTTCTTCCTCACATCTCCTTCAGCCACCATATCTTTATTCACCACTTTTGCCTTCATATATTTCTTCACACTCTCCATGTATATTTTCTTTGGACGTCCTCTCCTCCTTCCATCTCTAAACTTTTTTCGTCACATAATTACCTGTTTACCGCGGACAAAAAATTGTCTTTGGATAAGAACTAACCAGTTCATCAGGTTTTCACGATAATCACCAGTTTCTATTTTTTTATACAAACACTCCAACATGACTGCACTCCTCCATCAACCACGGCAAAAGCCTGGACTACACTGAATGATGCCAAAATACGAAAACCTTTCCAAAACACCACTTTTATTAAAAACTCACTATCTTTGACCTTATCAACATTTTCATAAATACAGTATATCAGCTACAAAATATTTGCAATTGTATAAGAGATAGAACTAATAGCTGACGATCAAGATCCGGTTAGCTAAACAAAAAAACATTAGAAAAACTCACAAGAGGTTACATAAGGCAATGTGACCTGAACCTCGAATTTGAGTTACGGCAATTTTGACCGTGAATTTGACAGACTAGCGAGCAGTGTTAGACAGCTTTAACAACATGAAGTAAGCTATATGCAAACGTCACATGTGCTTTGAAAAAAAAACATAAATTATCTAAATAGTTAAAAGATTGTTCTCAACTGGGTACAATCAAGTACATGTATCAGTGCAAATCTTGTTTAGAAAAGTGATTAAATTAATATTACAAGCACATTAACTAAGTATTATCCTTATCTATATATATAAATAAAATTCAAGTGTCTGTTTGTTTACAAAATACATGCGAATGTATATACGACACCTATACCACAAACACAATTTTTCAAATTTTTGTCTATCTGGACCGATTTTGACGGAACTTTTGTTGGTGAAATCGCAAATTAGGTGGTTTAACGAATCGGGTAGTACGCAGAAATATTTTTTTTCCTAACCTAGCTAATGCTGTTAACCAGAAGGGCCTTTTCAGCCTAACCGAACTTTGGAGACGAGTGCTGAAAGTACTCAACCGCAAAAGGTAACTAGCACAAGGGTTCGAACCTCGGCTTGGCCGCTACCTATATCATAAAATTCCCGCGGAATTTGAACCTAGCTAAACCCTTCATTTTTTTTTCCTAAATAATAAAAAAAAGGTTCCTTATTGGACCTATGTACCTGCGTGTTATGTGCAGGAGTGTTGTGCGTGTAATGCTTGATGCATGGGTAGTGCCACTGTATCGCACTGGTAGCGGCCTCAAGAGCCTCCCCAGTTGGGAACGGAGCACGTCTTGGGCCGCCACCGCAAGGGGCCCGCAGAAACATTTTAATGCGTCGTGTTATATATAGCAACTCTGAATGTTTTATATTGTATTACAATATTATTAGTGAAATTTAAAAATAATTGTTAATAGAACTCTAGATGATATTAACGTTATTATTTATTTTAATTACAATCCATTTTTTTTTTGTAGAATGCCGAAGTAACAGCAATGTATCTGCTGGTAAGAATTACACACAGTTCAAATTTTACAATGACGACCACCAAAGAATCTACTGCACATCGTCAGTCACAACAGGCATACTGACTTACGAAGCGTTTCGGCATCTGGTGTGATTATAGTGATTGATTTAATACCAGGAGTAATCACAAATTAGCCGTTCCATGCCAACGGGTTATCGGATGGTTACCACGTACCGGAAGACGCAGCGAGCGAGGGTAGGCTGGTGGTCCTCAAGGTGGACTGACGGCCTGGTAAAGGTCGCGGGAGTCCGCTGGGTGCGGGTGGTGTTAGACCGCTCGTCGTAGAGATCTTTGGGGGGAGTGGACGTCTTTCCATTGAATGGATGAATGCTTTAAGCTTAGTAAGTCCAAGAAAAGCTTATTATGTAATAAAAAATATCAGGTTCTACGAAATAGTTCCAAACCACATCACTAATGTAACAGACAATAAATTTAAGCTCTATGTCAAGTAGATTTGAATGTGCAAAGCTTATTTTAGGGTGGATCATTGCGTGAATGACAGTGATGTCTGGCAATGACACCACTCTCTGTGCTTCCGCTAAAACAGTTTATTATTATGAATATTATAATTTTTATTACACTTAAAATAACATTTAAAAAAACCAGATGAGTTTCTTGCCGGCTCTTCTCACGTGGGCTGTGTTTCGAACCGCTGGTAGTTTTTTTGACGTTCATAAGCGTCTTTTAGGGGTCCAAATTGAATAAAGAATTTTTGAAACACAAAAGTTATTAGGAGTGACTGGATGGGTTTATTAATTATGCGTATGATCGTCAAGATCCAATCAACCACGGAAATCGTACCACCAATAATCCGTTCCAGCCTGACTAGGTTCACAATAGAACTTTTAAGCATACGGTATTCCTGAAAAAATAACGTATTTGCATAGTTATTCTGTGAATACCTCAATTCACTCTGATAACAAAAAAATGGTTTTACGGCATTTAAACATCATGCATATTAAACATTTTCATAAAGCCTTAACCCAAATTAAATTAATTATGATATCCAGTTTTTTACATATTGACCAAGTACTTACTGATTTCTCTTTTACAAATAACATTTATTATAAACAAGTTAAAATGTACAAACTAACATTCATAAACGTTTTCGTTCGCAACAATGAAATCCAGTTCTTAGAACATTTACTTTTGATTTTTGATAAGTGTAAAACCACTTTACACGGGATATTTACTTTTTATTTTGTACCATGAACAATAAATCACTAAATTTATCGTTTAGGTATCATTATGTTATTATTTATATGGCAAAATTGGGCGTTTAACAATAGACAAAGAAAATTCGTTCTGCAAAATCACGACTCAAACCCAACTCTATGACTGCGGCAGCGTACTCACTTCACGAAAGTGCTTTACAATGTAGCCAGGCCTGGATTAAGTGTATAGTATTTAATACTTTATTTTACTATTTTATCATTGAAGTGAAATTTTTCGAGGGGCGTTTCTATTATTGAACGAAAATTTAATAGTTAAAAGACGCGGAGCATTTAGGCGCATTTCATTACACGAATGAGAAGAAATATATTAAGTACTAGCTTTGCCCGCGACTTTGCTCGCGTGAAATTCCGACATTTATATTCTAATAAACAACCTATATTTTCTCTTCCCGTCCCATCAAACAGACAGGCGCTCAGAGATAAATAATAAAATGTATATGCTTACGGAGACTGTTGTATGTTTGGATTATGAATAAATGATATGAAATTGTACACAATTAGTGCTCGCAGCGCCAATAGATCTTAAAATCGAAACAAATATTATATGATAAACGTTACGTTACGTTATGTTCATAAATGCAAAAAACAGTATGTCCAAAGTTTCGAGTTTTTAATTCGGTCGGCAGTTCCCATGGCTGCCTATGTTTATTTTCTATTATTATTAGGTGTGAGGCTAAACTGCATCTAGTTTCGGTTTAAATTCTTTTTATTAGTTTCACTCTAGCTAGACGTTCCAAACACTGACAACGTTCTACAAATCAACGAAGCGAAAAATTAATTTAAATCTTCTAATTGTACTGGTGAAATTAATTAAATGTAGATTTCTAACTCGACCGTTTAAGTTGTAATTTATAGAGATTTTTCTGGCTGTGATATTGTTTTACTTATCTATATACATACTATGGTCTAATAATTTTTCATTTTTACTTTTATTTAATTATCTATTATTATTAAGAAGTATCCAGAGCCTAAAATTTATTTTTAAACATATATAAAATTTATGAATGATACATTTCAATGAAATTAATAAGAATTTTATAAAGAACTATTATTATCTGATATTTGACTCCAGTTTTTATTTTTATTAGCTTGCATCTGTATCTGGCCTTTTAGTCTTATCTTCCATTAGAGTGGGATAACGTTTTCTTAAGTATATCTTAAAATCAAAACAAAATACATAAAATAATTGTTTCTTATAATTAACAATCAAGACTAATAACTTTAAATTTATATAGAGTGCAAATATTTAATTGTTATTTGAAAATTATATCAAATCAAAAATTATCTATTCAATTTAGGATTTGAAAAGGCGCTTATAAACATCATAAAACTACCTCCGGTTCGGAAAATAGACCAAAAAAGAAGAGCCGACAAGAAACTCGATCTGTTTTTTTGTGTAAAAAAAAAAAAGTTTTTAATGTATATTATAAATTATACAATTCATAATAAGAAACGGTTTTAAAACGGAAACACAGAGGGGGGTGTTATTTCGAGACATCACCATCGTTTACGTAATATCCACCCACCCTTTGTACATTCAAACCTGCTTGAGACCTGCTGCTTGATAATATATATATATATATATATTATCAGGTAAATCGATAATGATCTTTGGAACCGTATTGTAGAACCTGACCTATTACCTAAAAAGCTATTGTTAGACTGACTAAGTCTAAAGCTTGAACTGCTAGTTTGTGATAAATTCTGGTATTGAAATTATATGTATATTAGTCAAATGGTTTTAAATTTGTGAGTATAACTTAAATTTTATTATATTAAACTTAATAACTATAAAACGATTAACTTAATTCCCGACCTGGGCCATGTTGTATTGACAGCAGTAACAATACATTTCGGCCTGATAAAGTACAAGGAACACGATATTTACAAATGTCAAAGCTTGACCTCAAGATTGACCTATGAATGAGATTATATAGTGAAACGCTAAGGGGGGCCGGAATAATATAATTGAAACTCATTTACCGACGTTTTTTTTCTACTACTGGATAATTCATTATTAAATACATGTAATGTTACTAATAATTTATATAACATAAATCCTTATGTGTGGCATATGAGATGCTGTTAAAAACCATATATTATGCACTCTGAAGATCATTAATTACTTACTGTATTACTACTAGGGGGTGGTGTAGTCAAATCAAAATTAAAAATACTTGAAAGAGCTTAAAAACAGTTTTAAAAGTTATGCACTTCGTCCTTCATTCCCGACTAGCCAGATAAATAGATAACACTGCTAAAGTTTCATCAATATGTTAATTGCAATTAATATTTAAATAAACGCTCGACAGCAATATTTGATCCCAAAACAAACGTATCTCGACGTCGTAATCCTTATGTTAAATCAGCCTGTTCAATACAGCCTTCTCCCATAGATTGTTCCATTTCCTCGGGGACTTTACTTGTTACTTGTTGGTGGGCTCCTGTTTCCGCAACTAGACACACATCTACGGTCCGTTGTGCGTGCAGGATCAGCCAGCTACTCGAGCCAGCCCAGCTCCTTCCAGAAGCGCAGAAGCCTCCTAGGGCGATCACAGGCTTCCTGGAGGGACCTCGTTTTCTTGAAGGTTTTTGCCCGTTGGTTGACTACTCCCGTGCATTCCATGATCGCGTGGTCTACTCGGGGACTACTTATACAATAAAATAAATCATGATGTGTTTATCAATGATAAAACAATCTACCAATGTAAGAAAATAATAACAAAATGGCTTATGAATAAATCCTTCCGCGAAACAGAAGAACTCTTAAGAATTATTGAATAAGTTTTTACTTGAAACCTAATCTATACTAGGTAATAAATAAAATTAAAGTGTCTGTTTAGAATATCAAAATAACATTTGTTTACTAAGTACATAGGAATGTATATTATATGAGTTAAAAATCAACTACTAGAAAGAACTTTAATAAATTACTTCGAAATAGTCAAATAAAAGAAGACCAAGATATTGATTCGAACGCGTACGAACACTTCATAGTGAATTTAATTAAAGTAAAGGGGATATGTAAAGATATATCATAACTTTGACCAAGACCCTATTTATTTAAATAATAGGCGTATACCAAATCTGTTTTATACATTAATTCCCAAACGAGAGACCTTCGAACCGTGCTGACATGGTCGAGGAACTGACGCAGACGTCGGCACGCTATAATTTCCACGGCTACAGTTTACTCACACACATTCTGTCACGCTGAGGTCACGATTCTGACAAATCACTGCTCTGGCTAATCGTACGGCCAACTTTTCAATTGTTAGAATAAAAATACAATTACATACGCGCGTGATATGTTAATCTTATGGCAATAACAAGCCTAATTTTAGACAAAATATAAAAAGTTAGCAATGTTAAAAATATTTGTACCCAAAATACAATTTTATCGACTAGTTTTAATAAATAAAAATAGTAAATATTGTATAATTTCAAGTGACTGAATAAATATACAACACACAATAAATACCTAGAATGTGCTAAATCTATTAGTTGTATGTCTCAATTATTATTGATTAAAAATAGGTATCTATTTTTTTACTGATAGATATTGAAAAATAGTTAGATATAAAATTTTCTTAGTATATTTAATACTCCAAATGGTTTACAAATATTATCTCCATCATCTCAACTGAAAGATGTCCACTTCTGGGCATAAGCCCCTCACAAAGATCTCCAAGACAACCGGCTACAGTTTTATCGTTAATTTGAAGGGATTGCCATAATAGTCATGATTGGCCGGCGTGTTGACGATCGCAGTCAGGTATTTTAGCTTCTCAGAGGATACTGCAGTCCATTCTTTGGATTAGCTCTTTATTGCCTTTTACAAAACTAACAGGATTATATGGGTATCAGTCTAAAATGGTTTAATAATGATTTACTTGTTTCGTCGTCATCCTTTCAACCAAAAGATGTCTACTCCTGCATATAGGTCTCCCCCAAAATCTTTCACAGGGGCCCGTCTTGCGCTAACCGTATGAAGCGGAATGGCGCGATTTTCTCCAGATCATCTATCCACCATTTTAGGGGCCTACTTACGCTGCAAGTACGTTGTAGACATTCGAGAACCCGTTGTTTAGTTGTTCAAAAATGATCAAAATGCTAAGGTAATGCGACAATGACCCCTAACCACAAAGGTAAAAACCTCAACATAGACAACTGATTTGTATGGTATTGAATGACGATTATTAATTTATTAGTCAAATGCGTGAAAAATCTTTCACTTATTATTAATAGGTAATTTATATGGATTACTCATCGATATAATATGATTATTATAAACATATTTAAACGTAAGAAAGTAATTTTATATACTAGATATAGAAAAAAAATAGATATTATCCTCTAATTTGTAACGAACTTATTTAATAAAATTGTATCCAAAACACGATTCAATACGAGCAAGCATCGAAAGTGACAGTCGTTAGTTACTCTTTGTCCTCTATTGTTTTATATCATGCAATTTACAGAATCGTCAAATTGTTATATACTATTATTGAGCCGGTAACCTTAACAAAATTAAGTGCACGACATTTTAACTCCGTAGAGGCTACGTTTCCATTACACGACGAAATGTTTTTACACGGTAATGAAACACGTTTTTTGGTCCTATTTTTAATTTATTTTTACTATATAGGTTTGTGTCCATTTCATACAATTAATTCAACCATAAGACGTCAACATAGGTCTCCCCGAGTAAGGGGGTATTGCATAATCACCACGCTTGGCAGGCGGGTTGGCGATCGCAGTAGGTGTTTTTTTATACTCAAACGGTCCTGCTGTCCATCCCCTGGTTTATCCCTTAATCGCTGTTTCCAACCACCGGCGGGAAGATATGGGGTGGTACTAATCTTGACCGGCACCACACGGCACTAGGTTTGTGTGTTTATGATAATTTCACGTTCCTTAAATAAAGGTGTGATGTGACTGTAACCTAAAGAATGTTACTGAAAACTGCCGCATGCATGCCGGAACATGCATACTTAAAAATTCCTAAGTAACAGGTTTTTAACTTCACTGTGGTAACTATGTAGACGACGGGCCTTAGTCAATGCCGTACTATTTATTTAGTTATTTTGTACTATGTATTACACGATCTTTCATCTAAAGTTTAAGAACACTATAGTACATGAATAGAACTAGGAGTCCCATCATACCACATTCTATATACATACATACATAACGCCACGCCTCTTTCCCATAAGGGTAGGCAGAGACCATATCCTTCCACTTGCTACGATTCTGACACACGTCTTTTGCTTCTTCTACTTTCATAGGCACCTTCCTACATCCTCTTCGGTTACGGTTACTTTTGACCTGGTCTTTCTTCAGTGCATCCCTGATCTGGTCGAGATACGGTCGCCTAGGATGACCCATACAAGCTTTCCCAGTCATATTCGTCTTGTAAATTGGTTTCGTCATTCTTTTTTCATTCATCGTCATTGACCATACCAATTATATTTCTATGTAGAACAAATAAATATATTTTGTGTTTTTTTTTTCTGGTAGCCCGCGTGGGCCATAATATCAATTAACAACATGATATAAAATTAGATGAACATTATGATATGCGCACGCCCACGCGAGCTACCAGAAATAATATAAAAAAAAAAACCGTATAACAATGCAAACAATAGCACAGATCCGCGGCCAACCGTTCATAACACAAGATCAAATATCTACTAACTACGTAGTTATTTACCTTGACAACAACCTGGGGCATAGCGCGTTCGACGCTGCGTCCGCACCGGCTAACTGCATACCACGTCGATGATAATGACACCCTAAAGATCATACATTTCGCCCGTGACATTAATGACTGTGTTTTAACTCAATACACACAACACATAACTAATTGAACTATGACGCAAACTTTGATTATGGTGAGTGATATATTTTTGCTCAGATATGAACTGAGAATGTAGTTATTAATTATTGAGCTGTAACTGTAGACAATTATTTTGTGAAAACATTCATAATTACTTACGCTGTATAATTATAGAATGATTTTTTTGTAAATATTGCTTATGAGTAATGCCGTATGCCGTATACAAAAGAGATATAAACATCTATTTAACCGATTCGCTGATTTAATGTGTCAATGCAACCGCTGGTAGTTCAAGACCGGATATAACTAAAGCTGTCGATAATTTTACAAAAAATACTAACTTATAAAAAAACAAAGCTAAAGCTTTGGTCGAAAGGATTTATCTGTCATGGATATTATAGCCCGTCATAGGTATGGTACAGAAGGCGATTTGAATCCATACGAATATAAATAATGGGGAGATAGGAAATCACAAGAGCATGCCTGGCATACCTCGGTAATCAGCCTGGCTTATCTTAGAACTCACTGCGCTAAGAGAAGCAAGGCCTGATTCAACCCGAGACCGTCTCCCAGAGCGGCAATCCAACACAAAATTGATGGGGCCGGCCACAAAAGGTCCGCTTGCGGACAACTTAGACCCTACCTACGTGTTATCCCTCTCAAAGTACCCCTAGCAAGCTAACTAAATTCGTACCTGGGATTGACCTTCAGGTATAACAATTCATAACACAACCACCGATTCCATCGAGTAACTCAAAAACATTATCAATTAGTAATTAATAGTTGTGAGCTTGTACCTACGTCGAGGTTACGTTTGACTTATATGAAACGAATTGTTATTTTCTCGGGTCGATACTATTATTGATTACAAACTAATAAATAATATACACGTGATTTATGGTTGGGTTTCATCGTCGCTGTCCAATTCACGGTGAATTAATTTAATTGATTGCCTTTAGCTGCCTGTTTATTCGCATACTGGATGTGCCTGCGGCTGTGGTCAAATAAATAATAATCTGTATTTTTTTTTAATATTTACTGTATTGTATATTTCTTTAAAATATTAAATGTCTTAATTAAAGTTATGCTAAATATAGTATTAAATTGTAAAATAATATTAGGTTGTACCAGGAACAGTGTAGTGATAATGCTGTCGATCTCATTCTTTTGGTTATATAAGAATATCTGGCCAGATTTAATATCTCTAATTTATTTTAAAAAATCATGTAAATCAGTTTAGTATTTCCAAATACATAAAACTCTTGCTTGTTGTAAGATATTAAAAAGAATTCGGTTTGAAATAGTTATCGCTTACTTCGTCATGTTTGTTTTTACGATTGAAACGTTATGTAACTATATGCTAAACAAGTTTTTTTTTTATTTACATCGCATACGTATTAAGATAAAATTAATTTTATATTCATCGAATTTTGATAACAATTTCGTTCAGTTGTTCTAAATACGAAAGCGAAGGATCCCGAACATTTTTTTAAATTAAGTAATTTATAAAACCTTATTACTTATCGTATTAATTCAACTAGCTGAGAGCCCGCGGCTGCGCCCGCGTTTCATATATTGTTCACTGCGTTTTATTTTTTTTTATACCGAATAAACCCTAATTTTTAGTACTAAGATAAAACAAATATATTTCTGATCAATTATAGCACTTGCCGGTAAAACTGTGCATTAAAACGGATTTTATTAAAATTTTATGAGTTTTATTTTTTTTTACGCAGTACCCTAACTGTAATCGAAAATTCAAAGTACCCTAACTTACCCGGAGTAACTTCTGCTATCTACCAAAAGAAGTCCTGTCAAAATCAGTCCCACCGTTCCGGAGATTACCCATTACAAAACGACAGACAGACAAAAATTTTAATATATAATTGTGTTTTTGCTATCGGTGTCGTATAAACATTCGTATCATTTTAGTAAAAAAAATTAAATTGGGCATTACAAACAGACATTTCAATTTTATTTATTAGTGTGTAGATAAAGAGTAAATAAAATTAGTGAAAGGTGCTTAAGAAAATCATACCTAGACAGAATGAAAATTTTTAGATAAATGTGTAATTATTGCATAAGTGTATAAGCTGCATGAAATCAATAAGATTATGAGAACTAAATAAGGACTAACAAAAAGTAAGTGCTTAAGTGGTACGCGGTCGGCAACAAATTTGAAGAATACGTATTTCACAAATCTATTACTATCCGGTTTCGCCCCCATATAAGGCTATAAGGCGCGAAAGAAACAACTAGATCATCTCGTAATTCCCTGTTTCCTTCTCCAAAACTGGAACGATTTTAACTTTTCCTTCAATTATTAAATAAGAAAAACTTTCGCTATGGTTTTTTTTTGTTCGTCAATTTTATTTGACGGACGTCTGTAACCGACGGTAACAATCGGCCAATTTTTCGTATTTCCGAAGGCCCCTAGTTTCTATAACCACTAATTTATGTAGAAAATTAAAACATATGTATATGACAGTAGTAAATGTATATTAGATGGTATAAAAATATTTACTAAAATGTCATTATCCATAGAGGCAACAGAATAAAATCTTCATATGGGATAAACACCGCTCGCATTCCCTCTGTATATCCATCCATTTAACCATAGAACGTCCACTGTTGGACATAGGTTTTCCCAATAGAGGGGATTGCCATAATGGTCACGCTTGGCAGGCGGGTTGGCGATTGCAATCAGGTGTTTCTGATACTCAGAGGATGCTGCTAACCATCTCTTGATGTATATCTCTTAGTCGCCTTTTGCAAAAACACCCACGGGAAGATATGGGGTGCTACTATTCTTAGCCGACGCCACACGACTTCTCTTTATTTGTATGTATATTTTCTATGAAACATTTGTATACAGTGCGTAATATACTCAGCTCTGTGGTATGCGTTGAGTACTGTTATTTTCAACACTTATTATATACGCTAGACGAACAATTATTAAGTATAACACACAGGGTTTCCTAGCAGACAAGTATTCATTAGATTATTTAACAAGTAATAGTGACATAAATGTTAACATTTATTATAAAATAAATGATTTATGTAAACCCGTAATGTCATACTATGCCCCCGATTTTGCCCATAAGGCGAAATCGCAGACTCAAAAGACAGATTCACTATCGTTTTGTTAGGAAGGTTGTGGATGCCCATTGGTTCTAGGGGAACGTGGATCTCCACAGAGATCTGAACCAGCCCTCGATCGAATCCGTTCTCAAATCCCTAACTATCAGTTATTTCGATCGAGCCGAAACACATTCAAACCCTCTGATGGTAGCTGTCGCGACTTATATCTCAGACCTGAACGCCCCGCCAAAGAAACGACGTACACGTAATGTACTAACCGATCCAGAGAGCAAGATAACGCTCGCGAACAGAATTTTTTCCCCTCAACCAAGACATCGAGCGTATTCGCCGCCCACGCCCGCTCGTAACCTTCGTTCACACCACCGGGGACGGGCGGCTAACTTTGCTCCCGTATACACTTCGGAGCCCCCTCCGGCAGTTGCACAAAACTTGCTCCAATCCCCACCTGAAGAATCTCTTGTAGCCACTGACAGGTCAACGTGATACAGTGCATGCACTAACATCACCTTAAGCGCTAGCCTCAAAGTCCGCTAAAGCTATCAAGGCCCATCTGGTCAACACTGTTTCATCAGTAAAAAAGATATAAGTACTAGCTGTGCTCGCGGCTTCACCTACTTGGAATCAAACAATTTGCAGCAGATATGTCATTACCAAATTTTATTGAATTCGGTTCAGTAATTTTTGTGTCATTGGCGAACAAAATAATAAACAGACAGACATATAGACATCAATTTTTAAAACTATCGAAATATGTTCTGTATTCGAGTCTGAAGCACCGCATAGTATTTTTTCTTAGATATCTTCAATGTACGGATTTCGTCTCGTTAGCCTTTTATTATAAGTATTCTTAACTTGTACTTACCTACAATGTATGTGGTAAAGTCACGCGAAGTGTTTTAGGGTTTCCTCCACATTGCCTAACAGTTGACTATGATCGCCGGAGCAAACGGCACGCGAAATGGCGTGCCTTGATCAACATTGCATCAACGAATTTACAAAAATTAATCGTGTGAATAATATATCCGCCGATGAAACATAATTCTCTTAGATTAAAAGTATACCTATAATATTTTTTACCAAATATATATGAATGTGTATACGAAATCTATACCAAAAATACAGGTTTTAAAATTTTTCTCTGTCTGCCTGTTTGTTCCGGGTAATCTCCGGAACGGCGGGACGGATTTTGACAGGACTTTATAAGTAGCTAGCTGAAGTTACTCCGTATAACTTAGGGTACTTTTGTTTTTCAAAAATAATTAAGCTTCCGTGAAAAAAAATTCATAAAGTTTTGAATAAAATCCGTTTCGATACATAGTTTTACGGGCAGGTATTAGAATTCGTGAGAAGTATCTTTGCTTTTTTTTGTTAGTACCAAATGTAATTTTAGGAAAATAATTAACTCATGAAATTGTCAACAAAATACGATTTAAGTAAATGGTACTGCCCGTACCATCAAAACCATTAGTTTCAAATGACAATTTAAGAACTATATTGCGCACTGAATAATTGTGTGATATAGAAAATGATATTTGGGCGAAGCCGCGAGAACAGCTAGTTTCATTTAAATTACACACCTATTAATTAACCCTAAATTTCCATTTAAATGTATCTCGATCGAGCTACAGTTACGAAATATATCAGATAATATGAAAGCCCTTGTACTTAAAAACTCGATGTCGCCTAGTTACTACATTATTCGGTTACACAATGTGAATTCCTGCCTTCAAAATCGGGCACCTCTCGATGAAACTATATGTTTTTAATGGTACTATGTCGTAAAACTTGACTTAAGTGAATGTTGTCACTTAAGTTTCAGTATTCGTAATGGATGGTAATTATGAAATTACCCACTTACGCATTTATATCGATATTCAAAACGATCAGGAAATTAACTTGATACCGATATCGAAGAACTCTGTACTAATAAATAAAATAGAAGAGTTTGTTTGTAATGTCAAAACATTTTTTCTTTTACTAAATAGATACCTAAACAAAAAACACAATTTTTAAAATTTTTGTCTGACCGTTTGTTTCGGGTAATTTCCGGAACGACTGAACGGATTTGGGCGGTTTTTTTTTTTGGCAGATAGCTGAAGTGATTCCGTGTAACTTAGGTTACTTTTAGTTTTCGAAAATAATTATGATGAGTTTTATAGCATCATTAAATATTTCTTAAGAGATTTTTTTTTAAATTATTTGGACTAATTAAAAAGTAGGAGGTACATATAATTGTGTTCTTCATTAAATCAAATCTAACAATGTCTACCGATACTTATTTTATTTATGTACACTTAACCGATTCATCGAATAAAGGCTTACATATTAAATGTACAGGAAATTGAATTTGCCACTTAGTGACTTATCAGGTAATAAAATATGAAAATAATGAAAATCGCTATATAATTTTTCGACGATAATGCACGAATACCAGCGCTGATTTACTACTAACAGATTATCTAGTAATAACGTACCTGAGTACCATTAAACTCAGTGGAAATTGAAAAATAATATTCAGTTATTACTTGCCGGTTACTTCGAAGTAACATAACGCCTACAAAAGTGCTCACCGGCGAAACACGAAAACATGGAACTTAATTCGATAGACATTCCTAATAAAAAGTATAAACCATTTAAAGAAACATATTCTTTATGCGCATTTACACTATGCATGGCATTTCTCTATCCAAATAGAGTAAACAAAATGAAAAGATTTCTTGCCTTTATGTTTGTCGTTATGCTGAATGGTGGGCAAATATTTTGGTTCGCAACTTATACATTGAAGTGTTTATACACCCTCGACATACTTAATACGTCAAGGAACATGGCTCTTGTAGTAGTAACGATTATATTTTTCACGAAAACCTTTCACGTAATGCATGCTACTGATGAATTTGCAAAAATATTAGAAAAGATATCACAAGATTTATTAGAAGCAAACAATTTAGATTATGATTATCAAATTATATATGATGAATATATAAAGCAATGTAAAATTGGTGAAATATCCTGGCTTTTAATTCCAACAATATTGAGTGCACAGTTTCCGGTATACGCTGGTATTGGCATGACGATTGAAAGCATTCAGACGGACAATTTTACAAGGGTTATGGTGCACGACATGAAAATGGTGTTTGTTCACGAAATACAGAGCGACACGCCATTTTTCGAATGTATGTTCGCTTACAACTGCCTACAGTGCATCGTTATGGTTCCAAACTTTTGTGGTTTCGACGGCTCGTTTTGTATAGCGACAACTCACTTATGTTTAAAGCTAAAACTAATGGTAAATAAAATTCGAAGAGCTTTTAGAAATTCGAACAGTTGTTTTGAGTTGCGAAGAATGCTCATTGACATTATCCGCGATCACCAGGATGCTTTGGATTTTCATGAACAAATTCAAAAGGTGTACGGTCCGTGGCTGTTCACAGTGTTTTTACTGTCGTCATTTATGATATCCTTCAATTTATATCAGATCTGCATATTGAGACGTATGGAACTGAGGAGCACATTATTTGCGTTTGTGGGCGTCCTCCACATATATTTGCCTTGTCACTACGCAAGCACCTTGACCAAGGTGATTAATTTTCAATTTATCTTCGTACACAATATATTATTAGCCTTTGGCTATATTATCGATACAGCTGGTTAAATAATATTTTGTTTTATGCGCTCAATCACTGTTTAAATTGAATAGTTAAACAATAAGTGTTTTTTTAGGTTTTAAGAACTGAAAACAAAGAAGAAAAAAATATTTAAATCCAGTTTAGTACATGTAGAGCAAGTTAAACTTGAATTTTAATAAAAAAATTTATATAGTCTATTGTGCTTGAAGAGAAGAAGTTTAAGAATGTTATTGCATAGGATCATATTCTAAAATCTACCTTCGTCACCGTTTTCCCGTTAGTATAATAAAATATTATTATACTTTGAAGAGGAAGATAAAAGACAAAAACAAAAAAAACGGGTTCTCGATTAGCTGCAACATATCGGAAGACGTAGTGTGGGTATCCGCCCCTCACAAAGTGGTCCGACGACCTGGTAAAGATCGCAGGATTCCGCTGGAAGCAGGTAGCGTGGAGATCTTTGTGGGAGACCTATGTCCAGCAGTGGACGTCTTTCGGTTGAATGGATGGACGGATGGAGGGAGAGGACGACCAAATAAAAGTGTGTGAAGGAAAATATGAACAGCAAAAAGGGTGAATGACGAAGATTATGGCTTATAAAAGAAGAAAATGTATTGCCCCAGCTCCAAATAACTTACAAGCATAATAATAAATATACTGAAAATATGCAAGAACTGTAAACTGTAAAATCTGCATAGTAATAATATTTACTCTGTTCTAATCTAATTTATGATAATATTAATCATTCCAGGTCAGTGAAGATACAGCTATAGACTTATATTCCGTACCATGGGAGACGTGGGCAGATCCTGATGTGACCAAAACTTTGATGTTCATCATAAATCGAGCTCAAAGGCCTCTCATCGTGACTGGAAGTGGCCTTATCCTCTTCAATATGGATCTTTTTAAATCGATTCTGCAAACGTCGTATTCCTTCTGTACACTTTTAACTGTTTAATTGCAACTATGATAGTGTTAGTCTGGTAGTCGATATATGCGTAGGGTATATAGGGCATGGGTGGTCAAACTTTCGTAGAGTGCGGGCTATATTTTTATCCAAAATTATTCTAGCGGCCAGCCGAGCAGCGGTACAGCTTTTCAGTTAGGGGTCGTCAATTAATCACGTGGGGCTCGTAGAGAGTTTTGGAAAATATCACCAAGCATCACAAGGTGTTAAGTGGTACAGGAATTATGTGTATTATTACGTGTGTTTATTTTTTGTGGAGCACGATATGTAAACCGAGATGCGTTACCAGGTAAGGATTTCCATGATTTTCCAGAATTAAATTTGGTTATACCTTTGTGTAAATGTAATATTCTGAATTTTTTAACATAGACAGATAAAAACTTTATTGCACATAAAATTTGTACATAGGCGAGCTTAATGCCATTTGGCATTTTGTTTCAGCTAACCTGCGGTAGTGTTGTCAATACAATGAAGTGGGTAGTACGTTTTAATGTAATCATATCTATTTTGTAGGTACTAAAAAGTGAAAACTGGATAATATTATAATATGAATGAACATAGATAAATATTAAATAAATAGCTATAAAAAAATTACGAGTTTTGGGAAACATACTTATACAGTTTCTTGTTCCTGTTCATTAAAGTAAAATTAATGGAGTTTGGATTTGAAATTGTTGATTGTCTTAGCATCTTGTAGGTCAAGTGATAAAGAGTTCCACAATCGTGTAGCTGTAAAATAGTAAATCAGTTAGAATATAATTTTGTACTGTGTTCAGTGATACAAAGTGTTTTCATATAGGTAGTGCGAAGGGTGCGACCACTTCATGTTCCAGCGCTGGAAGGGATCATTGAAATAAATAAAGAATTTTGAAATCAAATAGGTATTAGCCCCTTGAGCACTAACCTGGCGTTTACGCCAGCTATCTATTTTTTTCATATTGTTTCATTTTTATACACATAAATCGACATATTAATATAGAAACTAGAATTAAATGAAAATGGTATTTATATTATAGGAATTATTTAACTTTAGAATTATCGAATTGACCGAAACAATTGATACAAATGATGAATAACTGAAGGTGTATTATATGTTGTGTGTGTCAAATGCTAAGGATTGTAAATTAGAAATAGGATTTAAGTAAATATAAGATTCGACATAACCATAATGCAATAGAAACACATAGATAAGAAATAGAATAAGATTGTAAAATAGAAATAAGATGAAAACAATAAAGGCACAAAAAAAAGAAAACAAAATAGGGTAAAGTCACAAAAAAAGTAAACAAAACTCGGATTATGTCTGAGATGTAAGGGGACTAAATAAAATAAAATAAAAAACAAAAATATATATAAATGTATGTGTGCGTCTAAGCGACACGGAATAACGTCATCATCGGCAACGAAAAGCGTACGTGGTGCAATCTCTGCAGTTCTAGGTTGAGAAATGAATGAGTCAATCAATTAGCATAGTAAATACCTTGTAATGTTATTTTATAAACGTTAAAGAAAGCAATTTATTGTTATTGTTTTGCTTTAAATAAACATATTCATTCATATATGCAATAATATGAATAACACAATTTACACAGCTACTATCGTAACAGATTTTGTTTATTAACACTTGTATCATGTTACTCGGGCAATTATTAAACGTAATGCAAACTAAGTTCTCTCAGTTAATATTTGCGATTAAATAGAAAATGGTATTAATTCAAACAATATATGTTTTTATTCCACATCGTATCCACTGAATTAATATTGTCTCATGATTCATTGAACCCATTACATACGTAAATGTAATTGAACGCATTTATAATTTTTCTGTAAATAAATAGAAAAAAATAAAACCGTTAAAGATATTGTTATGCTCTATTTTTTTTCTTTATTTACTTGTTTCATTACTGTCGAATTTCGATCGCCGGGCATGTTCGTTATATTATTAGTCCCGCGGCTCCGATTACGAATCATATTTTGTACAATAACTACTTTGTAATTAATACCCATTATATTTATTTTTTATTTTTTTTGTTTCTTTAGTAATTTATACCATTTCTAAGGGTATCGCTTAACTTAAATACCCTCTCAAACTCCACACTAGTTTTACTTATTTTCAAAAAGTGAAGTTTAATGTTGACGTTTCACGCATCACAAACAATTGAATGATAACCAATCGATCTGTATTCGGTATCTCATGAATAGGTTCGTAACAAGGATTAAAATAGTTCAAATACACATTCGAATACTAAAATTATGTAAATTTAAACAGTAAATACAGCGAATATTCAAATAAAACGAAAATTCGTTTAATAGTCTAGTAGCACCCTAGAATTCACGTTGCGTATTCTTATTTCCAATTCACTTCCAAAACTATAATTATGTAAAATTGAATCAAACTTACAAAAAATTAATTGTAAAAAAAAGAGAATAACTAACTAAACGACAGACTGTGATCCAGAAAAATAACTCTATCATTATTAATATCGTCTGGAATAGAATCGATAGGTACCTTCTTATTTACATAATAATAATAATAAGCCCTTTATTGTTTCTCATTTGCATACATTTACAAATTAGTTGTAACAAAGATTATTAATTTATAGTAGGTTTATTTACAAAGAATATTAATAATATTTTAATGGTATAATATGTTTATGTATTAGTATATCATTTTTTTAGTAATTAAGTATATTTATTTATTTATTTTATTTCAATATTTTTTTTTAACTTAATGTTGGTATTTATTAATTTGTAAAGTAAAATAAAAATCTTATTTACATATTCGAAAAATATATTCCATCTAATGAGCTGCTCTACCATTAAAAAAACAAATTAAAACACCTATGTAATAATTAAATATTCATACGTAATATTATTTGTAGGCCTTATAACCGGCAACGATCTCAATTACTTAATACATTAGCATTAACGACATACAAAATAAAATATTTACATAAACATAAATTATGAAACTAAAGTATTATAACGTCTAGGTCAAATTTCACATGTGAAAATGTACAAAAACAAATAAAACAGAGATTAATCTTTACTTAAATTATAAAAGGGACAAATGTAACTACTTCCATAAACAATATACTCCTAATATTATGAGTTATTCTATTCCTTCGTTAGTTGGCTTAAATTCAAGACCCGAGTAACCCAATTTTAGAATCTATCGACGATTGATCTTCTTCCTGCATCTTCCATGGCTAAAGCCTCTAAGTAGATCTCTATGCTAGCGTATCCTAGAACACGGCCTGTATTTATGTGTCACTATGGTGGTTGCGAATCAGTCGGGTTTATCTGTTATACCAACCAACCCGCTAACTCCTGGATCTACACTGACTGATCCCGGTGTGCGACGGACGTTAATATGTCACTCCATTCAACAAAACAACGTCCACTGTTGGACATAAGCCTGTCCCAAAGATCTCTACAACGACCGGTTTTGCGCCATTTTGAAAAACTTGCCTCGTCGTTACCGCCGCCGGGGATTATTAGTGGGTCGTTCATAAAGGAGGGATTGCTATAATTGTCATGCTTGACAGGCGAGTTGACCATCGCAGTCAGTTGTTTGTGGTACTCAGAGTATGCCGCTGCACATCCCCTGGTTCATACCTGAGTCGCTTTTTATAACTACACCCACGGGCAGTTATAGAGTGGTACTATTATTAGCTAGTACCACATTCAAAACAAGTCAGAAGCATGGTGACCGCTACCCAGGCTTGTACGAAAGGTCTAGTACTCCACAGAAACTGTTTTACGAATTAAGCCATTGGTATAACATAATATGGTAAAAATTAAATTTATTAAATCATCAGTTTCGAAGTGACTGTGAATCAGTGGTAGTGGAGTTGGCTACGCCATAGATGGACATGGTTCGCATCTACTTACCTTAAAATTAACCTGAGTTTTTGGTTAAGGAAAACGTCGATGACAACTTTCATTATTCAAAGCGTAAGCTATAGCGCGGTGTTAGGGTATTTTGGAAATGTATCCCCAAGTAACTATGCCTTAGTATCAATTTAAACCCAATGGCTGTAGGCTTAGCCCAATATTGGGCCACATCGTCACTTAATATAAAGCAAGAACTGTGAGATTGATGCCTCCACAAACAAAAGAAAAATCTGTATCAAAAATTTGATGGCCCATTGTCATTAAGTCTGGATCTGATTAGTGGATATCTGGGACATCAAAAGAAACCTTCGACTTCTTGTATACGTGTTTCATATAGTTGTTTCTACAGCTATTCAAGTATTTGCATATTGCAGTCCCAATCTCACTTTTCTGATCTGATGATGGAAGGTACATCATAAGAAGTAGGATTAGAAAAATAATTATTTGTTTTAATTTATCTATTTGCATTAACAGTGAATAAAAAAGAGGAATAAATAGGAAGAAATTAATACGGAAATAAAATTATAAATAACTGTCTAAACTTCATCAAAATTACATATTAGCTTAAATAAACTTATCCTATGAACTAAGGTAGTTTAAAGGAATAATTAATAAAAATCGAATATAAATAGCGACGTATACTACTTTGTTATCCGTAAGCTGGCACCAATTTCAAAATTATTAATAGTATTAAATTAAAATATTAAAGTGATTATTTATTTACTTTAGAACATTTTTAAAGTACATTCTATTGAAGTCGGTTTTTTGTTATTAATTTTAAAAAAAAGTACACAAATTATAGTTATAACCAATGTTAGCGGAAGCATAGAAAGGTGTGTAAATTCCAGAAATCACTATCGTTCACGTAATGATCCATCCTGTAATAATATTTTGAAATTAACATAATGCTTAAACTTATGGTCAGGTAAATTGGCAATATATTTTGGGATCTTATTGTAAAACCGAATACATATAAAACTACCTATAAAGCTTTTATTAGATTTACTTAGCCTAAAGAGTGGGACAGCTAACTTATCTTTATTTTTAATATTAAAATTATGGCAATCATTTACCTGATATTATATTCTTGAAACGATGATGGCGCAGCGGATAGTGAGGCCGTATACCGTGTCAATCGATCGCGGGTTCGATCCCGACCTATGCGACTCTAAAATTGGCCTGAGCTTTCTGTAAAAGTTGTAATATGTGGACCCCATTGTAATTTATTATCAAGTTTGATACCCAAAAACACAATTTTGTCAAGCAAGCCTACTAAATTTCGTACTATCTCTATCCTGCAATCAATATGTTACTTCATTGGGCAACGCAAATTTTATATATTTCGTTTTCTTAGTATTTAGGAGTAAATTATTGAAGGTAAACCATTTAGAAATGGTTTCTAACGCATATCCCCATAATCTAATAAGAAAACTTTTCACTTTAAATTTATAAGTGAAGTGTCGTCTGCATAAAGAACCGTATCAACCAAATTGCTTATAGTCTAATAGTCAACAAGTGTCTTTCAGGTCAAAATTTTTTCGCCGGTTCCTAATAATATGATTGAGGTGTTAGCAATTTAGGTGACAAATTAAAAAGTTAAATATAACTTTTCTTGAAATATTTGTTTTTTGTATTAACGAAAGCTACTAAAAATAATTTTTAATTACTTTTTGAATCTTTTTTATAGATTGTAAATATCTCAAATAGTTCTTGAGATATAAGCAAAAAACCAAACCCCTTCTTTTTTTCCAGTTAATTATTTATAACTTTTGTAATTTTTGCCAGCGCATCTTGAAATTTTTCAAAAACTTTCTACATACGATGCCGAATCGAACGACACTTCAACCATATTTTAAGGAGCCGGCGAAAAAATCTTAACCTAAAAGGTCCTTGTTGACTAGATTATTACTAACTAATTTTAACAAAATATGCTAATGAAATGTGATGTTTTTGAGTCGGCATGGAACGCAATCTTTGACGTACGAATATGACGTATTGTATTATTAAAATTATTAGCAATTGTAATGAATTATTACTATATACACAACATATCGTTTTTTTAAATAACATGTTTTTTTTCATTTATTTTATAAAGGTATTTTTGCATTGACGTACGTGCTACACTTACTCCATACATCTGAATAAATCTTAACACAATAGACTCTCACACAACAAGCAATATTTAACCTCTAGGCATCCTAGATCGATATAAAATTGATTTGTACTCGACGATAACAAGAAAATACAATACTATATAAACAAGCGACGGTGATCTAATATTTGCATTGTTAATTGCATTTGCAGTGGCGCATTAGGACGCCGTATCTTGGGCCGTATGTTCAAATTTATACAAATAAATAAAATTGAAGTGTCTGTTGGTAATATCAAAATACCAACTTTTAACTAAATAGATATGAATGTATATCCGGTACCTATACATAAAACACAATTTTAAAATTTTTGTCTGTCTGTCTGTTTGTTCCGGCTAATCCCCGGAACGACTGGACCTTTTCACGGGATTTTATCTGGCATATAGTCGAAGTTACTCGGCGTAACTTAGGCTTTATTTATGAAAATTATTTGGGTGCCGTTTAAAAAAATAAAGCTCATGAAATTGTGAATAATATCCGATTCAAAGCAGAGTTTGTTTTTTTACAAATATCTTTGCTTTCTTTTAGTACCAAAAACAATTTATGGTTAAAAAAATAATAAGCATCAAATTAATATTTTCCAATGATTATTTCAAAACTATATTGTGCAGTGAAGAAATATGATATGCGGGCGAAGCCACCAGCACACAGGTAGTCGTAAATTAAGTGTGATAAGGTAAAAAAAATATTTTGTAATATCCACACTTTTGCAAATCCTTCATCATTGCACATCCTGGACTTAATACCAATATGAGTTTTCTTCGAGCTAATCAGTGTTATTGTGAGAAATGAAAATAGTAGATAATCCTAATAAAAAAATTACAAATGTATACTAATAATAAATCTGAAGATTTTTCTCTGCATTTCATTTTTATTTTCAAAATTTTCGTAACAGATGTCTGTATCGGCCATTTTTTTTTTACGTTCGGAAACCCGTCATGAGAACCCTACTGTCCGGGGGAACAGTAGGGTTATGTGAGACTCCAACTCACAAAAACCATACGGTGTAACATCCGTCGGCTTTTTGGGGGCTATACGGCGGTCGAAAGTTTCAGCCGTTACTAATCTCGAATTTGTCATTTTTTTAAACGGTCTGTTTGTGTGCTCTTATTTAACTCAAAAACAGCTTGATGTGTAAATATAAATTCCACATAAAATTTTATGTACAAATTAAAATGAAGAATTATACCATTACCAATTCATTCTCAAAAACTATTTTCCTTTGTGAATTAATTTGGGATCATTTACTGAAACAGTAAAAGAACAACATACCATAAATTTTATTCATGATTCAAAATTGTAAAGATCTTTAAAAAAGCACGTCACATACGACGATCGCCGCGTTTGACGTCACTATTTAAGAGCAACGGTACAAAGCCTATTATGAGACGTGACACAGCTATCGCGTTGATAGCAAAAGTGTCTGCCGACCCTGGCTTTCCCCCCTTCGGCGGTGATGGAGGGGCTGCCACTACCAGCTCCCTTCACCTTCGCGCCGCACGCCGCCGCACGACCAATGACCGACCGGCCAGGACCGGCGAAAGGTTTTATATACAAGTGGAATTCGCACAGCCGAATTGCTATAAGTCAAAATATAGGGTAGTCGGGCGGTTCACTCATTCGTCGTACGTAAGCCGAGCGTTCGGCTGTACCGTCATCGGCTCGTATAAAAAACGGTACGCGGAGTTTCGTTCAAGTTATTATAAAAACATAGCGTGCCATAAGGTATTAAATGCACAGCCGCCGGAAGGTTTTTTTAAATTTTGTATTAGAGCCTACTATATAGACGTTGTGTGATAAAATGGGGTGCAGTGGAAGATTCTGTATACTGACTCTGTTGATGTGCCTAGTGTCCGAACTTACGATCGGAGTGAGAATTGTGCCCAAGAGAAAGAAAGGTAAACTTTGTCATTTTTTTTCTTACAAATAGTTGTGCCTATGAAGCCGACCGCGTGTTATTCTGCGTTTGTAAAATAACGATTTTTATAATTGATTACTGCATTGGTTTAGTTAAGTTAAAATATTACAAAGAATACAATGGTGGATTATTTTGCGTCGACTTCATTCTATTATTTTCATAACTTTTCTTATATACTATCTAATGTAATCAAATATAACATTCAAACTTGACCAGATATCTAAGTTAAAAAAAAAACAATTATGTAAATTAGTTCAGTGATTTTCGAGTTACAAGCCAACTAAAGGACAGACAGACGTTGCCTTTGATGTTAATGTAAGGTCAGAATTTGTGTAAATTATATGAAATAAACAATTTTCAAACTTTAACTTAAGGCGAGTGAAAAAAAAGAGAGGTAAATCAGGTAACAACTTGCATCTTAGTAAACGTAACCAAAACCCAAACAGTGTACGGCTTGCACAATGATATGATTCATTAGTAAACATAATGCTATGTGTCCTGCCTACCCACATCTTCTACTAACACTAACTTCTAATTATTACATGGGCATTTAATCTCTTATTAATATAAGGATTAAAATCAGTTTACTCAAACTTCGTTATATTATCGAAATGTCTACAATCTTCACATTTTTTTATGTAATCATATATAATTATGATTTTATCAGTTTTATTTAGCGAAAATACAAGTCTACAGATAAAGTGAAAGCAGAAAAAAAATTGTCTTTTTTTTTCTATGGTATCCAAGGTAATAATGAAGAAGTAATTCAAGTATTTTATTTTGGCTTAAATTATAATAATATATACGAATGTCAGGTAGTCGGTATGTCCTTAGTTGAAACCGGACGAAACAAGGTGGTCGGTTCGGTTTGCATGAGAAACGACCAACTTCCGTTGCGGATAAAGTTTTGCGGTTTAGATATAAGTAATAACACCAGTATATTTTCTAAACTGGTGTTACTTTTAATGTACGTAATTGCATTTTTGAGGTTTAAGCTGAATATACGTATTTCATTAATTATTAAGACATTAAAACATAATCCATGTTTGAATACATACGTTTGTGTCGGAAATATTAAAAACATATTTACACAAAAAATAATAATGATTTTTTTATGATTTCACTTATTGGATTAAAACCGGAATACATATTGTTTAGCTCAATCAAATTGCAACAATATTTCGGTCAAGTTTTGAAATAATTATATAAATTGTCACTAAAATAACAGAAGATTTTGAAATAAGCTTTATAATTTTAATTTTAATAATTAATAAGGATAAAATAAATAATCATTTTTTTTTGTTATTATGCTAAAATTAAATATATCACAGATTTAACATAAGTAAATTAGGAAAAAAAAATTCTCACGTAAGTCGTTAAAATAACACAGCAGCACTTCATATAAACAACGTACACAAATATTAATTAATTAAATAAAAAATAATCATAAAAATAAAATTGCATAAATTCTATTTAATAATCCGAAACGGTTTTCATAAGAAATTGAATAGTTTTATTTTTCTGCAATAAGTATTAAACCCACACAAATTCACTTTTACATTAACTCTCGTTTACGAATTTGACTGTAATTATTTTTAACTATAAGTTTATCTGAACATCTTCATATAAGAAAGTATTAATCTTTAGTACATAGGACAGGTAAGATATATTTTTTTATGTAACTGATTTCAATTTTTCTTTTTATCCTCGAGTATAATTCAATTAAATTATCGAAGCGACTAATAACTATTAAAATATCAAATCATATAGTTTGCATAAATTTTATTACAAAATCGTTTTAAGATTATATAGTTAATAATTTAAGTATGTTCGTATTCAAACTGTCAATGTTTAAATGTGCAAAGAAAATAATAAACGTCGTATTAAGTACTTAAGTCACTGATACTTTTTTTATATGTTTGCTTGTTTTTTGCGTTGAGATTAAGAAAAAAATCATCAAGACTTGAACAGAACAGCATTATCGAGCTATCGGTCTGTTTGTGTCTAAAAGTGTTAAGGTTGTCTCGACATCACAACCTTGGGACTTACATCGGGCTTTTTTCAGCGTCAAAATCCAGATAAATCTGTAACCAATACGACTCTCTCCCACGAGGGGTAGGCAGAGACTACGTCCTTCAACTTGTTACGATCTTGACACACCTTTTTAGTTATGGGTCCATTTTACCTGGCTTTAACATCACGCTGGTTAGAAATCCCATGTATGGTCTGAATTATAGGTCGAATCTCGGTATGAGATTTCAGTTACTTCATTGCAAGTCTCATTTTAATGCCACATATTATTGTTTAGAGCTAAAACTCTAGGACTGGAGCGTATGAGTGCATGGATCTTTTTCAAGGAATTTGTAGGGAGACTAACCGACGTAATGAGACTGGCTGATCCCTTTGTCAATAGATAATCATTGCTATATAACGTGGAAATATGACCAGCATTCTACGATTTTTCTTTCTGAGATTAAATATATCAAATGTTTGTTTTGTGTACTTCATATTTTGCTATTTGACAACAAATTTCTTCTTTCTTTCCTGATAATAACTTTTAAATAACATTTAGATTGATTACAACTCACTATGTAACTTCTAACTTGAATACTCTTATTATGCATTCAAACCGCTTATACCGTTATATGTTCTGAATAAACAGATAGCGTGTTGATTGGTATATCTAGAATCTTGTTTAGACTTTTTGTGGTTTTTTTTTATTATTATTTCAATTCGCCCAAATACCTCTCGTTGCCCCGTTGATATTACAGTTATCACTTTTACTTTCGACCGTGGTTTAACATTTTCACAAAAGATTTTGTCGAATCGAAAAAATAGAAACTCTATAGAAGTTAGTCACAACACTTTTTTGCATACAATTCGTGACTAACTGTGTTGTCTGTTTCCGTAATTTTAGTCTGTCATGAAAGAAACTGCCTCTACGTGCTTTCATTTTTTTTTTTCCTGAACGAGAAAACGAGGGTCATATTCACGCCATTCTTAATGATAAAGTAACAGAATGGAACAAAATCATATGTATATGTTAAGTCTATTTAAACAAATTTAAATTACAGCATCTTATTAGTGAGCCGCGAGATCACTCTTTCAATTTCACTGCACTATTTACAGTTTACTTTTGGTTGACATTATATTCGATACGCTTGGTTTAGAACCAAGTGATCATACGAGATTGTCCCTGGTTACTTATTTACTAATTACCACGCAGTCTCCACTCAGGCGGACGAAAAAAAAAAAAAACTATTTTCCAAAATCAAGCTAGGTGTACTTTACTTTAGAAAATTCCTCTCATATTTTTGGTGCAAAACAGAACAATTGCATATAATTTTTCTCTGAGCTTACAAATTCTATTTCGCTTTCTCCAAAACATTATTATTAAATTTTCATTTAGAGAACATAATATGGTCGTCGTAATACATTGATATATCTAAATTGTACTATGAATTTATGGCAGTTAGAAATAATAAAGAATCCACAGTATTCGAACAGGATACGTTTCCTATCAATCAGCGAAATATCTTTCCGAGGGAATTTTCTAACTGGCGTTTATTTTACGTAACCGTATAGATATTTCAAGCAATAGCGATTTTTTTTCTTCGAATTGCTCCCATTTTCTCACCTCACCTCATTAGCTGCATGCACCGCAAGGTTACACGTAGAATGTTGCAATACCGATTTCTTAAGTCTCTCCGCTTGTTCTCAGGCTTATATTGATTGATCTCCTACTATAAGAGTATAAAGATCGTAAATTTGTTTAGTTACGTATGGGCATGCTCTTAGTACATGAAACGGAAACTGCTGTTTTTTTTTTTAAATTGTGACTAGTAAGTTCATAAATTCTGTCTAAAACTCAATGTCTGTCAATTTTTTGCAGAATATGTAAAATCTATGTTGGCGCGTAACCACAGCGGCGTGTGTAACCGTTTATGACCACTTAATTTTTTGTTTCAATTAATAATAATGGATTTATTTTTCTATTTTCTAAAATGGTCAATCAATTGCGTTAGAGTATCATCGATACATACACTTCGCATATAGTTCAACAACAAAGTAATTTTATTTATACAAATGAAATCGACAGCCAAGCAGAATTTAAAAGTGAAACAACCCGAGACAATTATGTTTTTACTACCTTATTGCCAAATACCTATACGATATGCAGAATATTCGAAAGGCTCTTTAGCAGCAGCTGTAAAAATGCTTCGTTCTTAAGTAAGTAGCGAATTCATCGGCAGCAAAAATAAATCATTATACTATCGTTAAAAAATTTCTATGATTTATAATCTATACAGATAAATCAAATTTAACGCTTATATACCAAAAACATTTACAACTTTTGTCTGTCTGTATGTTTGTTCCAACTAATCTCCCGAACGGGTGAATCGATTTTGACAGGATTTTTCTGGCAGGTAGTTGAAACTATAAGGCGTAATTAAGGCTAATTCTATTACTGGAAAAAAAAATACGGTTCCGCGAAAAAAAAACTCATAAAAAAATTTGAATAAAATCCGATTCAATGTTCAGTTTTTACTCGCAAGTGTTTGAATTTGTTAGACATATTCAAAATATGTTCATAAAAAGTTGTTAAGGGGCTATACAAAAAAAATACAATTATTATTTTAAAACAATTTTACACATTGTAAAATTGTGCGGAATAGATAACTATGATATGCGAACGAAGCCGCGGGAACAGCTAGTTAGTTAATAATATCCGTTTCCGACCGTCCAGAGTAAATAACAGCCGACGATTAATGTCACTCTCCCTTTCACATATAAAACGAGAGACAGGGAAAAAACATAATAAGAGAAACCGGACAACTGTCCGCGTGATAAACGATTTATCCGTTTATCTTAATGTATAAAAACCGACATTGAACGATCAGCGAGAGCGCGACTAGCGACCGGTTGACGGAGCTCGCGTGATTTACCGATTTTCCACGTTTTCCAAATCATTATTTTTCAATTGCACCCTTCTACTACTAGTTCTAAATAATATAACTTATTTATTCTTTATGGATCTCTAACATTTAACTTTATTACAAATTTAAACAATAAATTTATACTAAATTAAAAATGGTGTTATAATTAAAAGTGATGACGTCATCCACAGAACTTCAGAATAAATCTTGATTTATATAATTTAAATTATTAAATTAAAAAAAAAAAACAAGCAATGAAACGAATTGTTCAATTATTGCACTAAATAATATTCATGCGAACAATAATATTTAAATGTGTAAATAGAATAACATAAAAAAAATACATAACGGTTTTATAAAATATATTGTCCATGAAAAGAAGGCTGTTATAATTATGTGGTTTTATTAAATTTTGTTCTCTTATCAATGAATAAGTCTCATGATCTGTGTAATACATTATATGACTAATATAAATAGTTTACAAGTTAAAAGAGATCAAGATACTTTTATTATATCAAGATTATTATAATTTTTCCTCTATTTATCAACGGATTTTTTTTTTTTAGTAGTTATTGGTAAGCTTTAGTGATATAAATAAAAAAATGAAAACAATTTTTTTTCCTCCAAATTATGAAAAATTATCATAGTCGAATTTCAACCTTCGGGTGAATACTATTTTCAAATAAATACACTAATTGGCTTAAAATTTTCGTATGTTATTCACGGAAAATATATTACGTTTAAATAACTAATTACATAATTAACCTCAACATAAATAAGATTGCATTCCAACTTAATCAGGTAACGAAATCGGGTCGGTTAATTTTTAAATAAATTCTATAATATTGACGTACACAAATAATTTTTTTATTACAAAATATCTTTGATTGATTTAATCACATCTGTTAAATATAATTTTATTATATTCAATACTATAAAAGACCAAGTTTATTTTATAATTCAAGAACTACTGAATTACATGAAAACAACAAAAAAAATATGTATCCTCTATTCAGGTTTTAGTTTTTTGTATTGTATAAAATTTGAAAAAAAATCGAAGTAACAGAGCACGGAAGAATCATGCCAACGCTATATTTGGTGGTAAATTGAATATTTACATTAGACAAATAGTATAACCTAATTGAAGGACAGCATACAGTGATGTGTAACAGAGCCTGTGCTTTCGGTGAAAAAAAAATCGTGTTAAAACCAGAACATTGTGGTAGCACATTTTCTAATACTTAAATATTCAGTGATGGTATACCTCATAAGATGTCATGATCCCTCCCTCCACAATTGTACATGTCGAATTGACATATCTCTTAAATATAGACAATGAAAGCTTTAAATCAATTACTAACTTCCTACTAAAAACGTCAAAGACAAAGAAATAAAAAATAGGTAGAAGTATTCAAAATAATTTCGAACAATGCGTGATACTAGAATACCACCCCCAACCCCCCCCCTCCCCATTCAAATCCATGGTCCGCAACCCAATTCCCAAATCTATCTTTGTTCTTGAATTAACCTGAAACAAAATAAATTAATTAATTGAAATACATATAAAAACTTAGTCCAATAGTTTTTTTTTTTTAATTGACTTGTAGATGCGTTGCGATGCCAAGCAAAGGATTTTTTTTTGGAAACAGGAACCTTCCCTATGAATGAATAGTTATAGTTTATAGTATGAATAGTTTAGGAGCGCATAGGGAATAAACATATCTGTATTTATATTATATAAATACATATATTAAATATGAATATGCACCTACACATTTCCACGTATTTACCAAAAAACCAACTAATACCAACGATGACTAATACTTAAATATAATATTATTAACATTATAAGTTATATAACGTATACATTATGCATTTATATTATAATAAAACGAACGAAACATTTACGCAAGAGTATAGTATAAATAAACTAAAGTGAAATTCTAAGGAAGCGACATCTCTACGCTAAGGTGCGTTTCTCTAATAAAACGGGCAATAAAATAAATGCTAGTTGCATGATTTTACGTGATATGATGTCGGAATAATATTTGCCTGTTTAGCATATTATGTATTATTATCTCATTATTATATGATATTCTCGCGGCTCCTTCCACATATTATATTTTCTACTAGCCGTATGCCCGCGGCTGCGCTCACGTTTCATATATTCTTCCCTGCGTTTTATTTTTTTTTTACGGAACCCCAATTATTTTCGAAAGTCAAAACTTACACGGAGTAACTTCAGCTGTCTACCAAAAATATTCCGTCAAAATTGGTCAAGCCGAGCCGGAACAAACAGACAGACAAAAATTTGAATAATTGTATTTTTGGTATAGGTATCTTATATATCTTCATATGTAAAAATAAATTATTTTGACATTACAAACAGACACTTCAATTTTATTTATAGTATAGAATATGTTCTAATTTCCCATGCGTAATATAGTTTTAAAATAATTATTAACAAAAATTTTAACCAATTTATTTTTTGTTGGAATTTGATTTGTCAAAATTCCATGAGTTTAATCTTTTATACACGAAACCCTAATTATTTTCCTAAAATTATTTAGGTTAGGTACTAACAGAATTCAAAGAATTAATAATACTTCCAGTAAAACTGACCGCTGGATCGGATTTTGTTCAGAATTTCATGAGATTTAATTTCTACACAGGACCCTTTTTTTCCTAAAATAAAGTTTTCCAAGTTACTCCTTATAACTCTATCTATTTGCCAGAAAAGTCTCGTCAAAATCGGTTCAGTCGTTTCGAAAACTAGCCGGAACTAACACACAGATAAAAATATTAAAAATTGTTTTTTCATAAACACGTTCATATGTATTTAGTAAACAAAACTGTTATTTTAACATTACAAACAGAATATTAACTTTATTTACGCACGACGGTGTTGAATATATGTATATTATATGGTACAAAAATATTTACCATAATGATATTATCCCGCGAGGAATAACAAGAATACGTTTATATGGACTAAACACTGCTCGCATATCCTCCTAACACTTCACCTATATAAATAAATGAATAATAAATAAAAAATATTATGTGTAGAAAAAAAAAACATGCACTAGAACTAAACATAGCACAAAGTATGCGAATACATTCCAAAGATTATCGCAATCAGACAGGTGTCTTAACTAAAGTTGTCGTACGTTCAAATTGTGTGTACATTAATATGGACTAAGGTCAATTTGGGATCTGAAATTACGTAATAATAATTTATGACTGATGTGTTATTTCATAACTTACGGGCATCAGACGTGCCTCGTGTAATTGTTTATGAGAATATTTTGACATTGCCGCCATTAAAAATACATATTCTATGCCAGGATGTTGCAAATATCAACTCGTTCTATTATACCTATGATGTAGCCAGTGAGCAATAATAAGAATAAATGTCACAATAATTGATGACTTTTATTATTACGTACCTACTGGCTGTGTGCCCGAGACTCCGCCCGCGTTTCATATATTCTTCACTGCGTAATAATAATTGGAAAAATAATTATTTGATAGATAGTGATACCGATTGAATCGTATATAGATCACAATTTCATGAGTTTGAATTTTTTACACGGAGCTCTAATTATTTTAATAACTTTTATTTAATCGACTTCAAAAAGGAGAAGCTTGTCAATTCCTCTGTGTGTTCTTTTTAAATCGAAGGAGTACACTTCCGAGGTGGTCCCATTTCCACCAAAATAGTGGATAAAGTAAAGATATTTCTCATAAAAACAAACACTTGCGAGTGAAACTGTGAATTGAGTCAGATTTTATTAATGGGTTTTAATTTTTAATGATGAACCCTAATTTTTATTTTAGAAAAATAAAAATAGGTTAAGTTATGCGGAGTCGGTAACAAAATCGGTCCAGCCATTCCGGAGTTTATCCGGAAGAAACTGAATTATTGTGTTTTGGGTATAGGTACCGTATATTCATGGAATCATTTGTATTTAGTTAAAAGATGTTATTTTGATGTTACAAACAGACACTTCAATTTTATTTATATACTTGAAAGTGTATGAAAAATTTGTCCGTATTATATTATTTATGAAATGTTATTTCTTATGTCTTTTCTTTTAAACACGAACATTAGACCGTGATGTAGTTAGTCAGTATTAAAGATAATTATTGTAATGAACGTTCGCTTGATTACCAGCAATATATACAGTTAGTTAATTAATATAGAATTACGTCGCCTACTACGCTTATGCCGAACACTATTACAGACTAATTTATATAACAATAAAAATAGTTATACCGTTTTCCAATTGTTAATAGATTCTAATAATAATCTTTATTTCAGACTGGCTATGTGGCCGCAGCTCCGCCCGCGTATAATGTTTTCTATTGCACACAATACGTCACTGTGTAATATAGTTTTTAAATAATCATTGAAAAATAATGTTTTGATGGTGACTATTTTTTGGCCGTAAATTGTTTTTTGTACTAATAATGAGCAAAGACATTTCTCACAAATTCAAACACTTGCCATTAAAATTGTCCATTGAATCGTATTTTGTTTTGAATTTCATGAGTTTTATTTTTTTTACGCGGTACGCTAATTACTTTCGAAACATAAAAGTATCCTAAGTTATGCCGCTTAACTTCAGCGATCTGCCAGAAAAAGTCCCGTCAAAATTGGCCCAGTAGTTGCGGCGACTAACCGAAACATACAGACAGGCAGACAAAAAACTTAAAAATTGTGATGATACATATGTACCGTATATGCATTCAAATGTGTTTAGTAAAAAGTTGTTAATTTGATATTACAAATCGACACCTCAATTTTATTTATTTGTATAGATTCCTCCAGATGTTGACTCTAAATTTACGCACGCCATTTTGTGCGTATGTAGTTTCACCCAGCTAATTATGGTATCTGCAGAATGGGGCCCGGTTAAATATTATGTAATGAAACCATAGATGGGGAGGGTTGTTTATTTTTTAAGACACATGGTTTGAGGGGAGGTCTGAGTCGTGATTAAGCAAGCAATATTTACTTATTAAACTTAGTTTTTTTTTTCAAATATATACCAATGCTAACGTGATTATGGGTGTGGGCTAAGACTTGCTTATTATCGCTAACAATGAGGATGCTGTCAAAATTTACCAAAATTTCATTTGAACAGGCCCAAATCGAGGTATTCACAATAGAAATACAAATTCATGAAAACATGAACTAATAAATAAATGTAATTGCATCTGCGGTCTGAGGTAATCGTGTGTGTTGAATTCTCATCACATGAAACAGAAGCGCTTTATATCCACCTGCATCCATAATTCATTAGAAGTTGTAACATTGGAATGGGAACTTGTTTCATCCTATTCGAATTGATTATATCGCGGCTAGAATTTTGTTCAAAGCTCAGAATATGCTGAATGTTGGGATGCGTTCAAATATTGAGTAAGAAGTATTTTAGATATTTTGGACTTCCCTCCCCTTTGACAGTTTTTTTTTCATTTATTCATTCAACTATAAGACGCCTTCTACTGGGCATAGGTCTCCACTAATAAGGAGGATTGCCATAATCTCCACGACTGGCAGGCGGGTTGACGATCACAGTAAAGGTGTTTTTGGTACCCAGAGGGTGCTGCTGCCCATCCCCTGGTTCATATCCCTTAGTCGCCTTTTACGAAACCCACGGGAAGATATAGGGTGGTACTATTCTTAGCCTGCACCACACAGCTTTGACAGTTATAATAAGCAAATAGTTATTTAATACTCCCATGGAAATAGAGCAAAAGCCGTACGTAATACTTGACTCGAACCCGCTTGCAAATATATTCCTCGCGTTCGCACCTACGGCAGTTTTTTAAAGTGTGTGGCAAGATGAAGGAAGTGTTGAAACTGTCTGGCTACTGACAAAACATCTATTGATAGTTCCTTACGTGGCATATAATAATCAGCTATTATTAGTATAGTATAGTATAGTTTAGTTGTTATAGTATAACGAAATTATAATTACAATTTATTGTAATTGAAGGGTGTCTGGTAGGAGGTAGTAATCATACTGTATGGTAATGAACCACGTGATTTCTAATATTATTCCGAATAAAATATATGAAAACTGAGCTTTATATTATAAGAAATTTGTTCATAGCCTTCTTTGTTCTGTCTTTAAAGTTCCATAGTCTGGGATCGTTCTTACATCTAGTAAGTTTCTCAATGAATGTCGGTGACATTCATACCCCTATTTGTATATAATATTTGAACGTTACCTAAAATATAATCTCAGTTTGCGGACAGAGCTTTATTCGGCTATTATTAATAGAAAACAAATTCTGCACATGCATTTCCTTTCCTAATTTACAAAAGTTATTGTGACTTTCAAACACAATGTGAACTCACAAAACTGCTTAGAAAATCTAGAAGAATATAATAAACATGAAATCTATTCGGACATATAAAAAACCCCAAATTTCCATTTATTTTATATTACTAATGTTCGTTCTATACCCGAAATTCGATCATAATCATTAGAATTATTCAATTCAATATCAATAGAATTTTATTAACAATATTGTTTTACATATGTAGATATTTTTTACATATAGAAAACTTGTTAAACGTATTAAGTTTTACTATACAATAATTTCTACGCGAGTATTTAAATATAAAAAAAGATTTATCATTTATCAAACCTTTTGTATAACATTGACCTAATAGAAATTGTTATCAAAGATAAGGTGGAATAATAATTTTATGTTTCATTTTATTGCAATGTGGAAATCTTTTGTAAACACATGATAAGAGCATTGTCTTCTTCATGTCTGTTGATGTTTGTAATAATTATTTTTGACTAGCTCTTCCCGTGGCTCCGGTTGCATATCATATTTTCTGTTTGCCACAATTATTCACTGCGTAATATAGTCTTTGTCTGTGTCAAAGCGATACAGTGACACTGTATGCACTAGCAATAACACGCATCATACTTGCACTTTACACGCAAGGTACATAGGTTCTGTAAGGGACCTTTACTATTTTACAGGTTTACTAACCATTCGGTTAGCTAGGGCAAATTCTGCTGATTTTTTTTATCCCGGGTAGCTCAAGCCGAAATCCGTGCCGTCTTTGTGCCCTTGTGCTGGCTACTATTCCTAGGCTGAGCACCTTAAGCGCTCGCCTCATACTTCGGTGAAGCTGTTAAGGCCCTTCCGGTCAACAGCGTTTCTCAGATAGTGTATATATATATATATATTTAATAGTAACAGAAAACAAAAACATTTCTCACGAATTCAAATAGTTGACAGTAAAACTGTTCATTGAATCGAATTTTATTCACCAATTCATGTGCTTTAATTTTTTAGTTTATTTCCTCCTAATTATTTTCCATAAATGAAAATAGCCTATGTGACACTTCAACTGTCTCCCAGAAAAAGTCCCGTCAAAATTCAAATTCACTCCGACAATTCAATATGTATTTATTTGTATATAAATAATAGAAGCAAAACTTTGTTTGTCTATCGTAACGCATATGTGAAGGCACATGGCTGTTTACGTTAATGCTTCTCAATTCCCGCGCGTCGCGTGACTGCATACTTTTTCTTAAATATTACTCTTATTGCCCACTCGAAAATTAATAGTAATCTGTAGCCAGCAATTATGTTTTCTCTGTTAATGTGTTAATTTGCTGTAGATCTTACAAAATGATATACAGACAATAATTATTTTATCATTACGATGAAGACCACAACTTTTTATTAAAGTAATCCTTGACTGTGTACATAACATCAACTTTAACACAATCTACTACGGACCTTCACTAGTTCAATTGTACGGCCGTGGGTTATTCAAAGAGCGTATAAAATAACTTCGTCTTTATATAATACATATTAAGCGTCTAGTTACTATATATCTTGTATAATCTTTGTAATGTTCAATACTAAATTTTTCATTATGGGTTTTACTCAAAGTATAATACCAAACAGTCTCATCTAATCTTCAAAAATGTATATTATTCTTTCTTATTCTTACAATGTTGTTAAAGGCTATGTCTGTCTGTCCGTCCATTAATATGTTGATTACCCATAAAAATGAAACAATAGGAAAACAATGGAAAGCTGGCGTATTTGACAGGTTAGTGGTTAATAGGCTTGTAACACGAGAACTACTACTAAAAAAAATTACCACCAGTACATTACCTAGTAATATTCAAACTAAATCATGGAATACTGTAAAAAAAAACAAATAATGCATACCTAAGTTAACTTCAATGATACAAAAACATACTTTACAAAATATAAATATAAAAACTACTAATAGTTTTTGTATTTATATTTACAATTATTTTTCGACTAGTTGGATTTATAATTTCAAGGAAAGTCATTGGTTTGTTTGTTGATTTAGTTTATTTTTAAGAAGATTGGCCTTTATGAGTTTAAAAATTTAGTGCACTTTGGCTGGCCAATTATGGTGTTAAAATTTCATGTCGCATCGTAAAAATTAACGCCCATAATTATTTTTCTAAGGCGCTAAGAGATATGTAACTTCAAAAATATATAATGCATATACCTTGATCACCAATAAACTGACATACATGTTTTTAATAACTTTTCTTCTGCCTAAATATCTGTATAAATATTATTACAATTAACGTAACAGATGAAACAAGTTATAAGGATAATTTGAAATTAATACGACAGGCGAAAATGACCCTCATAAACTTCTCAGACTACTTAAAACGATAATACAATGAAAAATATCTAATTAAAAGTTAAAAACATTGAAAATAAAAAAACGTTGGTTATTGTATTATACTATCCAATAATACGCTTACAATACCACAAATTTACGTCCAAAAAACGCTTTATTTTTAGAACAATTTATGTTTATTATTATTCGGTAAAAGACATTGTTAAATAAGGATGTGGTCGCGAATAGTTAAAACGCATTGATTAGACACGGAAGTACTTTGATTTGACACAACATACCACATAGATTTGCGTTTGACGACATACTTTTAACTTTATGGTGGAAACAAGCTAACCGAAAATTAGACAATAGTTCATTAAGTTTTGATCATGATGACTTAGTGTTAGTGTAGTAAGATTTCGCGTTGATGAACGTAGGTTTTATCCATTTATCTTATTACAGCTTGAACTTTTTTTGAATGAAAATATTAAAATGAAATCAAAACATGATAATAGACTAGCTATCACCCTCTAGTATGAAAATCTCAAGCCATTTATAGCAGCAAAACTTAAAAATCATTAGTCTTTAAGTGTACCATGATCTAACCGCAACACAATGTAACACCAAGTAAAATTAACGACGTTAAAACCATAGTGATCCAAGTCACATTCTCAAATCAGAGTATTGTATTTATATATATATTATATATAATTAGACGAGAACCTTTTAGACTTATTGTAAGAAAACTATTTACTTTTTATAAATACATCTTTATTACGATAATAACCAACAAGTTAGAATAAAGTTAAAACTATTTAATGTAACTTATATTAAATACTTTTAGAGCCCTTGGAATAGCATACCAAGAATAAAAAAAATGTTTTATATCGTGTTAATAAACAATTCGCCATTTTGGCAAAAGTGTCGCGTGGATCAATTGTATCTGTAACCTTAATACGTTGTCAATTGTAACCGGAACACTAAGTTTGTGATAAAATATACAAAAAATATATCTAGTACATTTAAATGAGAATTCAAACTTACATATTTCGTAGATTTATCACTAAGTCATTATTGTTTTTTATTTCTAAGTAACCAAGTGTTATGTGTTCGTTGCAATAACAGACAACAAAATAATAAATCACATTCATCGTGCGTGTAGTAAGGTAATTTCTAATTATGTTAATTAGAATATAGGTAACGCCTACGTGCCCGCGATTATACATTTTACATTTTTTTTTCTTACGTAAATAACATCACGTAACGAGATAGTAGATGTAGCGCGATCTGAAGCAACCGCTTTATCTGCACGAAAACCTTTTATAAATTGGTGGTTAAAACGTATTGTTATTGCGCCTAAATAATGTATAATGTTTCAAAATATATAAAAAAACGCATTAATTCTATTCTCTAGGGCAGATTTTACAGGCAAGACAATTTTTTTTTTGTTTCATATATTCCTTTTTAAGGAAAAGGCAAAGGTACTAAACCATGCAGCTAAAACAGGCAGAGGTGATGTAATTTAGAATATAGGTTTAATATAGGTTTACCTATCTTCATCCACCATTTTTATGACTACTTAACAGAACTCTTCAAGCTTGATTTAATGAAACCAATGTCATATAGGAAGTAGCGTGCATATTCGTTGAAAGCCGGTTTTTGTTCGTGTTTACGAACTTTTTTTTATTACGCATCGGCGCTGGACACTGTCGTAAAACTGGTGGCTTCGCTGCCCGGAATACATGACTTCCTTTTGCATTTAAAAGCTTCACTATTGTTTTATCTTCTTACGATAATATACAGAGCTTAACTTTCGTAACATTCAAATTGGAATATGAACCTTACAGACATAAAATTAATAATATAATACGCCTAGAAATGGTATAGGTTTTAATATGGAAAGGCAGATTTTGATTGATGCTAGGCTCTTTTTCTTATTTTATAGGCTATATAGGCTTAATGTTTTGACGACAATCTCAGCTGATGTTAAGTGACAGTGTGACACAAAACGGTAAACCGTTTAAATCTATAGATACCACCATTTTTAACACACTGACACTATTTCTTGACGAGGTATTATGTCATCGAATATTCAGGTTGATTATTGATGATAAACGGATTCGAACCTAATTCGATCCACGCTCTATCCAACGATTATAAAAAAGCGAGGATGCCTCAGTTGCTAGTGCGGTTGGATTCAGCGTCGATAGTTGAAGGTTCGAACCCACCTTTCCGTGCAGGAAAACATCGCGAGGCAACCGTAGTATGGTAGTAGGATTTAGTAATTCTAATAATGCCCGCCTGGGTAGATACGACTCTCAAATTTGAAAACCTATCGTCAAACACTATTACGTGTGTTCTAGAACATCAACTCACAGTCAGTCTGACTTCTAAGCTTAGTGTGTTTACTATCCTGAATCAAATCGTCACTTAACATCAGGTGAGATTGTGGGCCAACGCTCACCCTATACAGTGTAAATTAAGATTTAATTGTTTAATATTACTAAGAAAGACAAGAATACATCTCGCAACTTCTCACGGGAAATCCCAACTCTACATGGAATAATTACAACAACTCAGAACATCGTTTTCATTTGAAATGCTCGTGCGTAAGACGTTGAGGGCTAACAAAAATTTATTATTTAATGAGAAACTATTAATTAAAATCATAATAAAAATACTTAATTGTATGCCCTCATTTCTATTTCTCCATTATAGTAAGTATACTTATTATGGTTTTTAATTAATTTCAAAGGGTTTTTTTTAATTGCTTTAAAAAAACATATTTTCACTAGACTCTTGATAGATATTAGATACGAATTTGTTTTAGCCTATAGAGGCCGGTTAAGTTATTCAAAATTATACAAATGCTTTTATGTAATCACTAGCTGCTCTCCGCGGTTTTATCCGTTCCCGTTCCCGTGGGATTAACGTAATAACAAATTAAAAATAAGCAACAGAGTTATAAAAAAAAAATGTTTTTATCTAAATTGTTGTGAACTTACAAAAGGCATTTCAAGTTTTTTTTTTTTTATGAAATAGAAAACAAAAAACCATAAAACATCTAAATAAATACCAGCACATATTTTCTTAAACAAATATGTAGTCATAATCTTGACTTGACATCTATATAAATGAAAATAATATAGGTTAAAACATTTATTTATTGGAATGTATGTGCACTTTTTACATTCATTTATCTAATGCCATGAACTAGATTAAAACGATCATCGCTTGACTTTCACTCGTGTATAACATTTTATTGTTTTTATAAATCATAATTTATGTTTATTAATTTAGTACATTTATCAATTCTTAATATCGGAATATCAATGAATTATTAGAAATCTTACTATACATACAATATATATATAACTTTTTTTTTATATATAGCTATAATTTATAACTAGTCTAAATAAAATCATCAAACGGCTCTATACGACTTCCGCCACTTTCATTTATCACTGAATATTCTAATCACATTTGAACATTTAAAAAGTCGCTAAAATGGTACTCTCTAATAAATTATCATGCAGCACAATTACACAAATCTCTCTCTCTCTCTCTCTCTCTCTATTTTGAATTCTGTTGTCGTTTTAATCGTATTTAGAAACATAGAAGTATCACTAAAAATAATTATAAAAACGAATAAAGATGTATAGTAAAGCCTTATCTAAATAAATAATTTAAAAAAAAACATTTACTTTCTACGTTTAAACTACATAATTTAAAATTTTAAATACTTAATGAATAATTTATGTATAGAAGTTACGAGAATTATGTTATCTCATAAAGTCTAAACAAGATGCTAAGTAAATTTATATTTAATCGATCGCTTTGCTATTTTTGTAATATTTTCCATTATACTGCGTATTCGATAATAGCAATTATTGGATTTAAAAATATGATCATAAATATTTTCTGTTTATACTTAAAAAAATACATACGTACATAATGATTTACAATAAAAAAAGTATTATGAATACTAAATTAAAATAAAATTACATGTATGAGAAAACTTCATGTTGTTACTATAAATAACGTTATTATTTATTTTATAATTATATTCATTTGATCAAATTAAATCTTATTAACAAATCCTATTTCATACGTTTTAGATTCTCATGTACACGTTAGTAAAAAAAATTTGCATACACAACGCGACGACACAAATTACTACTAGTAGTGAAATTGTCAGAAGATATTTGAGAAACCGTTATTTAGATATTCAGATAATAATATATTGATGAATCATCGTTCGTTTGTGTCGTGAAATTTAGGCAAAATAAAAAATATCTCTTACGTAAAATGTCCGGTAGGTAAATATGTAAATGATATTCAAGTCTACAATGAACATGAAAGCAGTGATGATTTCATATTATAATTATATATTTCTCAAAATTCGTTGATCTATGCTAATATCGATAAAGTTCCAAACCTAAGGTAGGGCGAAAGGTGCCATCGTTCAATGGGCGCCAAACTGGTAAATGCGAAACCAACTTCGTGCGAAAAATTTAATTTAAATTCAACGCGTTTTGATTTTTAAAAGAAACTTTTTTTATTAAAATTAAAACCGAATTCAAACGAATAAACTATAAAAATGCACTAAAAGGTCAATAAATAATTACTTTATTAATCGGTGCCAGCTTATGGATAACAAAGTGGTGTAAATGTCCGCCGTTAATTATATTCAATTTTGATTAATTGTTCATTAAATCACCCTAGTCCTTTATATATAATAGCTTATGTGTAATAAAGTTTAGGCAGTTATTTCCATTTGTAAATGAGTACATTGGTTAACTCTAGCTGACACTGACTCGAAAATTAACGAACAAGATTAATAAAGTAATTATTTATTGACTTTTTAGTGCCTTTTTATAGTTTATTATTCTTTTGTAGTCCGTTTTGTTTTTAATTAAAAAAGTAATTTCAATTTTTTAGTTGAAGTATGTACATTTAGGTACAGCTGTGAAGCCTACTTCATAGCTTTGAAAACGAATATACGAAACACATATAAGTGCCTATAATATTTGAGGGTTTTTCTCAATTTCCCTGATCGGATCCTGATCTGATGGAAATGGAACCATCTCAAAAGTGTACTTCGTCAATTAAAAAAAAATCAATCGGTCGTTAAATGACGGAGAAAAAAACGTGAAAATATACAAAAAAAAAAAAAAGGACATGTTTTTTTAAAACGAAATAGGCTCAGTGCTTTGACTACAACCTCACCTGATGTTAAGTGAAGATGTGGTCCAGGATGGTAAACACACTAAGCCTAGAGGTACTGGTTCACAAGTGATGTTGCCGGAACACACCTATTGTTTTTTGTCGGCAGATTTTTCAAACTTGAGGGTGTTAGCTACCCAAGCGGGCATCATTGGAAAATGCCCTACCACCATGTTATGGTTTACTGACAATGTATTCCTTCACCGAAAGCTCAGGCCGATTTTAGAGTCGGATAGGTGGGGATCAAACCCGCGTCGATTGACGTGGAATCCGGACGCACTACCCGCGGCGCCATCATCACTTTAAATACGAACGAATTCAAAACTCCTCTTTTTTGAAGTCGGATAAGAAAAGTAATCATTACATATTGCACTATAAATACAATCGATGATTGGAAAACGTCGACCAGAAGGCGCCGAAAAATAATCTCAATCTACTTTGATCAAGTGCAAACGCTGAATCAATAACAATTATTAATCTGTCCAAATCATACGACCATCACCAAGTCTTAACATACGTGAAATCAATGTTCCTCTGCTCACATCCAAAATTAATAAATTCTGTTTATAGTACATAAATATTATTATATAACTACCTATTCATAACAAGTTTTGAATGAGCGTACAATGGCGCTGCGGTCAGTGTCTACTAATGTTACGGACTTGCAACCTATGATACAAACCACTCTTGCGAAACAGTCGTGCACACCGCATCGTTATAATTGTTACTAGTAAAGCTATACTGATGGACGAGGATTCAAATAATATGATTGATTTATTCACATAAATTGTAGGTCACACACACGCGTTTATAACAGGAAATGAACAAACCTGTTCCAACGCTGAACACCACGAGTCGATGTATTGACAGTGAGAAATTACTTATTTTACGACCCTATCGATTTAACAGTGACTAATAGGTGAGTATCCATATAACCTAATTGGATTTTTTTTCAACTAATATAATTAAAAAAAAACAGATTATTACTACTGTATGTCAGAAAACCCGTTTCAATATTATGTACAATGATATATAATAATAAAACAAAACATTGATGGGATCTCAGTTTGTCATGTAGCATTTATTGTCTTTAATCCATTAACTTTCGTATTTGACTCTATATTGTAAAATTTTGGTGCTGTTTTATATGATATAGTTTGGTCATCATTGGTGCTGGGAATAATGACGCGAAACTTTTCTTATGAGGTGGAACTAAAACACCATGAGAAGTTTTAGCAAATTGAGCCACCTGATTGCTGGAGTTTAGAAACATTGCTATAATGTTTTGTTTTTTTTTTTTTTTTGTTTCATTTATTCCTTTTTTAAGGAAAACGCAAAGACACTAGTAGACCGTGCAGCCAAGTCAGATGTTAGGAACATTACCAATAAATGAATGGCGGTAACAAAACGGTGGCCTTCAGCTACGACCACAAGGGGAATCAAAACCAAAATCAAAAAATCTATATTTAATTTAGGCCCTAAGAAGGCGCTCATGAACGTCTAAAACACTACCACTACACCAGTTCGGAAAACAACTCAGTCGAGAAGTGCCAGCAAGAAACTCGATCGGGTTCTTTTTTTTTACTATACAAACTATACAAATCATATATCAATAGTCTTAATCAATAGCGGATGCACAGAGATGTGGGTTAATTCCAGACATCACTATCGTTCACATAGTCACAATAATTGGGACATTTCAGAATTCACGTCCCATGTCATTATTTTCACTCGACGACACTTGTGTATCATAACTACGCTATATCACGTAAAATGCCACCAAAATTACATAATATATAGTCAAATACTGCAAATTAATTAAAAATATGGACGACAACATGACATACCAAAATAGCGCCAAGCACCCCTTGCCATAATTTACCAACGTTTTTAAATTGCCACGTTCCATATTTAAATTCAATCATTGAAAAACATGTCTCCACGCGTTACCTTTTTTGCCATAATATTAAATACATAACACGTGATAAGCGCTTGCAGAATTGCGTATGTAAATCGCAGTTTGCCATTAATTAAGAAGAAAGCAAAATTGAAATATTATGTGTCGGTAAAAACGGAGTTGTAACATCACAAAGTCTAAATTTATATAATTGTTTATTTAAAGTATTAAAAATAGCATAAAAAGTTATACATCAAAAAAGAGGTGCAATTAACATTCTGTAAAAAAGCCTATATGCACATCGAATACTTAACGCCCATATCATGTCAACTACGTTAATTTCGAATCTCGGTAATTCAATTAACATTCTTGCTTATAACATGGCATAATTATTATGTTCGCTCGAGTTATGCTAAACCGAAACCCATTTAGTTGCGTAACATTGAAATCTTCACTTTCGCCATATACGTGCTCGTGTTGAGGTGTACCTACTTGTCCGTAGTCGCTCCGCGGGTCACGTGTGGAATCCTACGCGTAAAACACACTAACGTCACGCAACGTTACATGTAGATCAGAATCAAACGGTGTAACAAACCTTATTATATCATATAAATTGCACTCTATAATTGTATTAATTACTAGTACCTGCCCGTCTCGCTTGGAGTAAACGAAAGGCTGACATGTAACTCAGTTACTATATTTGCCTGTCTGTGTCAAATTTCGTTTAAATAGTTCAGATTTTTTTGACTTGACTTTAAGTTAAAATGTTGTTCAGGATGAAAAAAAAATAGAGAACGCGCATAGAACAAAGAGATGAAGCCAAACTAAGCTGTTATTTTGAGCGAATACTAAAGGTGAAATAAAATTCCTTTACGTTACGAGTTTTTACACGCACCGTCTATCAGAATCTCTCAGTCTTGGCTTGTAGTACTTCAGGTTAAAAAAAGGCTAGTAGTGCTACTGGTTTGGCGATAGATCTTCAAACTTAAGGGTCTTAGCTATCTAAACGGGGTTTAGCAAATACTGTAGCACCATGCAGAAGAATTAATAATGTATCTCAAAGATTCAAATTTATTCATTATTGTAACTTACTTTTATTACCTCATAATCATAACACAGGTCAACACAAATTTGTCTTTGACTTTAAAGCATAAAAATTAGATATTTTAGATCGTAATTAGAGTGAAAACAAATCTATGACGTGAAAAAATTTCCTTTTGTATTTAGGAGACCGATTGAAGGATATTTTTCAAAATCTGTGGTTTTAATTTGAAATTGAAGACGAAACCATTCAAATAAATATTTTTATTATGTTTTACTATCAAAATAACTTATATTAAAAATACTACTAAAAAAATGAAAAATAATTTAAAAGTGCACGCTTTTACTTTATCGTTTATGTTCATAAGTAGGTACTTTTTCTCAATAAACCTCAAATATAGTCTCCCATTATGTTTTCATTGTATTGGCCATAACGTTGTTCGAAGCTCATAATTTCGTGATGAAAACGTTCTCTTTGCTCTTCTGAATACGCTTCCATGTTGTTTTGACTTATTTAAATGAGCATGTAGCATATGTACTTTTAATGAGACCCTCAGCCCATTAATCCTTTAGCATATCCTCAACTAACGTTTTCACAAAAGTAAACTCTATTTAAAAAAACTTGTTTTCTTTTCGTTTTTGTGCATAATTAACCGAAAAATCATAAAATAAACTTTAAGACAAAGAACGATATTTTTTTTGTAGAGCCGTGTAATAATTACTAAATTTCGTACAAGATATGCGATAACATTCAGTTATATTTTTTTCATACCCACTGTATTTACTTGTATGAACCATCCACTGATATTAAAACAGAGAAAAATCGAAAAAATGTTTGTTATTCAAAGTGTCCGGCGACGTTAGTTTATGTAATGTACGGCTAATTTGTTTCTACGTTGATATCTAGTCGTCGTCAATGTTAAAACAGTTTATGTATGGTGTGTAATTTAGAACTTTCTCGAACAAGACTAGGCTAGTAGCCGCTAGCGGTTGATTTCCCTTTCTTACATTGACGCTTCGATAGACTATTATTAAACTGTTAAGCAAATAAGATATAATTTGATTAAACACTATTAAACTCTGAATTCGACTTAATGAGCACTTTCAATGAAGTTAATCAAAGCATCCAAACATATTCTAATATTAAACATTTAAAGATATTATTAACACAAAGCGTATTTAACTCAGTAAAAATATAAACTATTAATTAGCATTAGTCATTATCATTTAATTTTTAATGCCTTAATAAAAAAAAAACATTTATTTTTAAGTCGTAATACGAAAAATACCCAAACATATTTCACGATTTTTTTTTACACGATATAGCCTCAGTGCTTTAACCACTATCTCACCTGATGTAAAGCGACGATGTGGTCCAGGATGCTAAACACACTAAATGTAGGTACTGGTTCTCAAGTGATGCTGCCAGAACACACGTATTGGTATTTTGCGACAGGTTTTCAAACTTTAGGGTGGTAGCTACCCAACCGGGCATCATTAGAAAATGCCCTACCACTATGCTATGATTTCCTTACGATGTTTCCTTCACCGAAAGCTCAAGCTGATTTTAGAGTTAGATAGGTGGGGGAATCCGGCCGCACTGCCCACTACTCTATCATCGCATTTTGGATGATAGAGAAAAAAAAAATCTCAATGAGTGAAATATATTTTATGATTTTTTTTATATTAGATCGGCTTAGTGACGGCATTGTACCTGATGGTAAGCACAATGCAATCTATTTATTTATTTATTTAATATGGCAAACAAAACAGGATACAGTCAAATATTAATACAAAACAATGAAAAAAAAAAAAACAATGTAAAGCTAGGCTGAATTCCAATAAAAATGTTTACACATAGAAACAAAACATAGAAATTACACATAGAAAAAATATTAGAACTACTTATTAATAATAGAACTCTCACAAAGTAAGTTAAACATAGTGATAATATATAATAATAATAATGGACAAAACAAAATCAGAAAAACGTTAAATATAAGTTAATATAACATTGTAAGACTTGAGGATCTACTTAACTACTCTTTTGTACATATTATGTCCATGGTCATATAGGTACTGTAAAATACTACCTAATTACCTACCTACACTATGTCTCCTGTGAATAGTTGGGAAGGTGACGTAAAATTCCTACTTCTTTTTAATAACAATCTGTAATTTACATAAATAATTCTGCCACTGTCATGTGGATAAGTTATATTTTCTACCTTGTGTCAATGCTTCTAAGCTCCAACAAAACGGTGTTAAATCCTACTAGAACTTTCCATGGAGTTTACGTGATGCCACAGAATAAATAATGTTTTGCGTCATTACTTCACCTGTACACAATAACTAAACTATTTCACACAAAACACCACTAAAAATATGACATAATGTAGGGCCAAAAATACTAGTTAATTTTATTTAATTGAGTTAGTTAATTGAGGACAATAATTGCAACATGATAGATTGAGATCCAGTCGAAAACTCTTATTAAAATAAAGTTATCAAATTTGTTTTTTTTTTATTTCTAGCCAACCTATGACACTATGTAGATACGAGAAAAGTTTAATTCATTTTTATAACAAACCTATTTTATATTCTATAATTCCCTAATAAAAAAATTTAAATAAATAACCAAAACATGCGTAAAAATTGTTGCGTATTTGAAACCATCTCATAGACTTTTATTGTACAATGTAACAAAAAAAAATCCAAGGTGTATGGAGTTTCTAAAACAAAACGCTACGTGTTTTAAATGATGACGAATCGATTTAAAGTGCGAACGAGTGAAATCTAATACGAACAAAAAGGATTTGTTGTTTAGGTACGTTCATACGCAACGGAGAACGTATTATACAATTGAGTAACTAAAAAACAAATAAGTCTATTCTAAATTACATTTGTACCTAAAGGCTTAATTTATAACTTTGATCATTAACGTGAAAGTTTATTCACTCGATGCATAATAAATCCATAGAGAGGATCAATACAGTTATAAACCTCTTTGAGAATTAGTATTTTAAGCCTTACGGAGTTTAATAACTGCTTATTTCACAAAAAAAAAACACGTCGCTTTACAGAGGTAAAAAAGTTGGCCGTCACGAAATGATGGACAAATGAGAAACATTAAACGTCGTACCGTTTAGCGTCACGGCACACGAATCAGTTTAACTACCAAAACGCGCCGATAAATAAATCCAATAACTATTTTAATAAAATAAACTATTTTATCTTTACCTATTTATATAAATATAAATGTATATTATCTTTACGTAAGATATTCAGAAAATAGAGAGGATAATATGATCGCGATTTCTAAAAACCATTTCTAAGAAAACATTCATAGATTAAAACAAATTGACTGCATAGAATTTACTCTATAAAAGCACGGAAACAATGAATTTAGATTATCCATCCCTATCGATATTAACTAAAGAACATTAAAAAATACTATAATTAGAATAAATCATAGCTTGTGTTCGATTACGTTTAGATTGTTGATAAATTATCTCAAAAAGAAACTTGTCCAATTTACATTTTGTCTCAGATAATTTGACATTTCCGCTTTCTGCTGTGTCGTAATCGATTGTTTACAAACGGATGGTGCGTTTCTTTTAGTGAAGTACCTACGCATCGGATCGACCATTACAAGGCTAGGTCAAGAGCGGCAAGCTGACCGTGGCATCAAATTACTATAGTTCTCGTCTTGCCTGTCATCGAACTCGATTTGACAGCTTAATTGCCTCAATGCGCAATCAGATTTCAATATCAATCGATAAAGGTCGATGATAAATTTGAATTAGGAATTATCGAAATATAAGAAGAAAAAAAAAATTGTATTTTTATTTCCATTGCCAGTTGGTAGTGCGTTGGAAATCCATCTATAATGAGCTTGAGCTTTCGGTGAAGGAAAACATAGTGAGAAAACCATAGCATGGTGATACGGCGTTTTCTAATAATGCCCACTTGAGTATTTACCACTCAGAAGTCTGAAAACCTGTTGCCAAAAACCAATAGGCGAATCACTTGGCTTAGTGTCTTTCCAACCAGGATCACATCGTAACTTTAAAAAAAATTACAAAGTTACTACCTACTTATTTAAAAGAATCTAGCACAATTTCCTTTTGTATTTAGTTCTAAATAGTGTTCATATTAATTGACGATCCTTTTTTACTATTACGATACTAGTTTTTTGTTTTTTTGTTTCTATAAATTGCAAAGAATCCAAACTTGGTCCCCTCGGTGTTGTGGACACTCCAAAAACACTATGTATTTATACTACATATTTCGTAACTGGTATCTAGTGGACGCATAAAAGGCGATAAATTCAATTCAGAAATGTGATTTGGTATTTATTGGTTCGATCTAGTTTCTCTACAATATCGAGAACAGCTGGTGCACCAATACACTGTGTTCCCATGGTTACCGACTTGTTGGGATTGTATCAAACGTGTTACGTTGCAACAATCGCTTGTTACATTCAACCTATATATAAAACTTACTTTATATAAAGAGCAATAGATGTAATTGTAAATAAAATTTTGTTTTTATTGGCAATATACTATATTATGTGTTTACATTAAATGATTGTTTATAACAGTCCGAGTGTTTTTATACATAAAATTACCACCTATAAGTATGATAACGAGAAACGATTAAAACAGAAACTAAATTACTGCTAATAGTATAGATATTAGTACCTTTAATTACAATGTCCAAAGACATAAGAAAAAAAACTTAAAAAAGTTTCCTCTTATTAAATGTTATTTAGATAATAGACCTAATAAATATACCCAATCATATAAAAAGAGCTTGCCTGCTTCTCTATTCGATTTATGAGATATATAATTTAACTTTTTAATTTAATACATGTAGTTTTTAATTTTAACTGAAAAATAGTCCATCAAACTTATTATGTGCATATCATTTTTGTTAGCATTGTTACACTTTCAACTCCTTTCCTTAGTAAATAATAATATATTTATCGCTACACTGACAGTATTCAAATGGTATATTTTATTGCATTTTAGCATATAAATACAATTATAAACGAATATAATATAAAGTAATATAAACTTGCGAAATTATACTTTAACTATTAACACTTTCACAGGTTTTATATAACTGTCACATTGCCAGAATCCATTAAGATATTGAGAAACAAGTAATAAACATTAAATTTGTTTCTTATATCTGGTACAATAATTGTAAACCGCGTAAATGTTTATGAAATTATCAGAAAAATAGGGACTTAATATCGATGAAAATGTAAAAATACAGAGAGATGCAATAAACGAGATTATTTCGTATTTTATTAATATTACGGTTATTCGAAAAATATGATTTTAGTTCTTACTACATTTCGCTTATCTTTAAGTAAACCAAGGATTATGATGTTACGTTTTCGGGCTTTAAGAACTTATACTTTTAGCGTCATGATCCCAAATTTATCAGTTTATCACCCCTATTGTAAAACTTACGCTGTTCACCTTACCATTAAAGGTACTGTGGATCGTAACTTAATCGATTGAAACTGTTACGAGTTATATATTATTGTCGGGTCGCTCTAAAAATAATAATATGATTAAATAAAAGGCAAAACATTTAGTACGTCTCCATAGAAGGAAGTGGTTTATCACATTCTCTTTGTTCTATCGTAAACATTGATTACAATGTTAACTTCAATAAGCATGCTTATTACCCGGTGTGAATATAGTGCATAATACAAATTATAACTTTCACTTTATTCAATTACTAGCTTTGTGCTCGCGACTCCGCCCGCGTTTCTTATGTTCTCTAGTTGTGAGTGAAAAAGTGCATTTAACATTTCATTTATACCTAACCTAAAAACAAATGAATGAAAAAAAAATTATTTTGTTTTTATTAACAAAAAATAAGGAAATATAGATAAGAGTAAATCGAAAAAAAATGAGAAAGGGTCGATGGTATCCAAAAATAAATGGCCTATAACCTTCTACGCAAAATTCCGTATTCCATATGTTCAGTAAGATTGAGGTGATGGTGCGTCCAAGGAACCCTATTTTTTACATATTCGCATATAAATATAAAAGATCATTTTCTGTGTCCGTCTGTGTTCTTATCCGCTAACAACAAGGGGGCAATTAATAATCCACTTCCATAGCTTACGTAGACTAAATCTTAAGAGATACTTCAATATGAGATTCTAGAGAATTGTGATTCTTATAAAATCCTATAGATTACTTCGTGATCTCCTCGCCTCATAATAACGGAGTTTCTATGTGGACTCATATCTATAGTTAATGGGGACCACGAATGAAGCTTTAGTCATCTGTGATACGGACTAAGTCTAAGCTAATAATAAAAATTAACGTTCAGCTAAGTGAGTCAAATTCGCTCTAATGCAATGAAAATAAGAACAATTCTTTTTTTTTCTATTTAGCCTAGTTTCTCAACAAGGACGGATAACACAGGAGGAAACAGGAGACCCTGAGAAAATTAACATGGGGACTTAAAAAAAGAACTCAAAGTGAGCAAAATAAGGTTGAGAATCTGTGGTATGTACTATATAGGTACCCAAGAGTAGACTTTTCTAGAAGAACGGATTCCTAAGTGAACGAATCAGTGAACAATTTAAAGAATTAAAGAATACAATATTATAAAATTTAGTTTTGAATATAAACAATTTCTATAAGGATATGCAAATGAGTATAAAAAAAATATTCAAATTTACTCATATTTTCTAAAATCCATTCCGAAGTGTTACGTAAAATATCACGTGAAAGAATTTGAATATTATGCATTATTTCTTTATTTATTACAAGCTGTGTGTCCGCGGCTCCGCCCGTGTTTTATGTGTTTTATCTAACCTAAAAAAACAAATGAATGAAGAAAAATTGGTCTTTTGTTTTATTATCGGAAAAAAATGTACATAAGAATAAATCGGAAAAAAAATTAAAAAAAAGAGTCAATGGAATCTAAATTCCGCGTCGAATGGTAGTAATGTCAGTCAGTCCGGATATGTTCAGTATTTTTGAGGTGATGGTGCCTCAAATGACCCCTATTTTCCTTTTACTTATATACATTATTACTTTATACTAGTACATACAGGAAATATATGCAAATGTAATTTTTGAAACCGTATCGAAAATTATTATGAAACAGCAATGCAATATGCAGTAAGTAAGCCTCATATGTTTGTTTCAATATTTTATGAAACATAAATAATATTGGGGCTGTGTAAAAAACAAATCTTTTGCATAATTCAACTTTTGTTTTCTTTGCCTACTTATATATGTAATAATGAGAACAAAAGTTCTAAATATATATATTTTTAATATTTCTTGCGCATTTACTATATTAAGAAGTTCTGTTTTTATTAAATTGAAATTTTAAATTAGATAAACTAGTGATGTTTTTCTTTGCATGTTATAGTTTGATTATTGTGCACAAGTGTATTGGGAACATTAGACTGTAATATCAATTCTCGGGTACTATCAAAACACCTTGGAAAGTTCTAGCCAACATTTTGCTTGATACATGTTGGAAAAAATATTCTCTCTACAGAGTCACCGGCAGCCAGAAAATAAGAATTAAATTGCTCCTCGTTATTACACTCTTACAGTGGTATCCATTATAACGCCAAAAAATGTTTCAAGTGATGGTAATCCACTTTCCTTCTTAAATTGTACAAAGAAAAAAACTAAATAAGAGTGTAAAATAATTTCGTAATAAAGAAATAGACATTTTTAAAGTTATTATTTCTCAAACCATTAAAAAATTACTATTTTAGTAAAAGCCCTAACTGCTTTACATGGACCAATTGCAACATTACAACCCTAGTGTATTACCGTTAACATTACATATTACATGTTTGTTAATTATTTTCATTTAGTAAAATCATATATTGAATTTAAGCCAGAGATTAAGAAACAAAAAAAGCCTACCACCTTCAAAAATAATAATTAGCAGACAATTCAGATAAACACCTACTGTGATCGCCAACCAGTCAGCCAAGCTTGGCGATTATGGCAATTCGCAGTGGACGTCTTTCGGTTGAACAAATCCAATGTAGTGCATTTACTTTATATGATTTACACGGGAGGTCTTTTCCGGCAGTGGCCTAGGACGTGCTTTGATCCTCAACTGGGAAGTCTCCTGCAGGCCCTAGCATAATATGCGTTACACTGAATTCCATATCACTGCACACAGCTTCTATAAGGGAGCTGGAAATTCATAGTTCGTCTTAACCACCATAGGTTTAACTAAGCCGAATACCACAGACTTACGCCTCAGATAGTAGCCCAAGCCAAGGTCTGTACCACTTCGGTGTCCTTGCGCCAGCTACCACTAACCCAGTTGCACGCCTTAAACGTTCGCTCCAAATGTTCGGTGAAGCTGCCAAGGCCTTTCCGGTCAACAGCATTCAATCAATTCGTAAAAAAAAAAAACTATTAGTTACCAACAAACCATATTAATTTAGCATTAAGTTAATTTTGTCATATTCCCTTAGACATTGCTGAATTTATTATTCATTAAAAACGTATTATCGTGAAAGTAACATATTCAATGGAAGGCACTGATATTTTAATGAAATAAAATTATTTCTGCTAGTAAATTTCTTGTAATCTTTAACTGTTACTTTTATGATAACTAAACCATTAGATCTTCGTCGTCAGCATACATGCTGAGCATAATTAAGAAGACCGTTTATTTTTCTATAAATTCGAAAATTTCTAAAAAAATTGTAAACGTTACAAAGTTTGGACACAGATACTAGAGAAATGATAACTATGCTCGTAGACGCAAATGGTCATATCTGAAATTGTAAATATTCATTTCTCATAAGCATTTTTTGACGCATTTTTACGCATAACAAATAGTATCGCAAGCGTAAATCCAGATGTACACGTTGAAATGAAAAGTGAAAATGGTCTGGTATTTTCTGCACACACATTATTAAAAGATATTTGGTGAATGTAAATACCGCGAAATATTGCTAACTAACATTACGTAACAGGAGAACTTGTTTAGTCTTTGCGAGAAACAAACAAGATTGGTCAAACCGTCAGTGGTAGCTAATATGGCAAAAAAATATAAGTCGTTGAAAACCAATCAATGATAGAACTAAAGCTTAATGAGACAATCAGATACACATAGTTAAAACAAACTCAAATATTTAAATTAAAATTCTATACGTGTTTTTTAATATTTCCAATTATACAGAAATTCGGAAAGGGAATCCTTTCTAGTCGCAGTAGCTTGTTTTAATCATGTGTATCTAATTGTCTGCTTTACCTTTAAATTTTATTATTGAAATTCAAATTAGATACTAATGCACAAACAAGACTTAATAAGTTGACTCTACTAGAAACATTTTCCTCTTTAATTCCCGCTATAATTAGAAGACTATCGTGTTTGATTGATAAGTCGAATCACTTTTTATTTTCTATTTAAGGCGCAACTATGTTTTCTAATCTCACCTTCGCTAGAACCATGTTAGAACGATATAGTAAATCAATCATTCAATCGTGAGCAACCTGGCAAGTTTTGGCGCCCTTCCTGTCCTCTATAGAGTGCAGGTTTCCTAGATTGCGTAAAAAAAAGAGTTAAGTACGTGTGAGTTCTCAGGCACTTTTACTTTCGCCAAACTGGTGCAGTCGAGTGCGTTGACTACTGGTGAAACGGGTTCGCGGCTGCTCACTGGAGCACCGGTGACAAGGTTGAGAAATAACTTGTATTACGCACTTGTTTCTATACATATTTGAGATTGAAATTTATAATCGATATCAAAAAAACATTGTAAGAGAGCGTGTAAACTAAAATTAACTTATACATTGAATGGAATCAATTCGTTTAAAAGTGTGGGTAAACTAATCTGATTTGTACTTTGTTACAGGTAATCGTCGACCTTTGTGACAGAAAATGGAATAAGTATTATTCACTGTATATGTCATAAAAGCATTTGAATGATAGTTATTTTTTTCACAATTATTCATACAATAAGGTCACACAGTTGATACTAAGAAATACCTACTAATAATGCATGTAGACCGCATTAATGTAATTATTTTCATGATTATGAAACAAACTATCCAATTCCGGTGCTGAACGCGTAGGGCGGTGTGGTACGACGCGGTTTGGCGATCAAAACCACAAAAAAATTATATCAGAATATATAAAGAACATATAATTTCCGGACCATTAAAGGTGCACCTCATTGTGGACAAGGCCATACCGTGAATGTGCCTGGGTTCACGACAATTGCATTCCACATTACATTGACACGAGCGAATTTAGCAACTCGGCCTTAGGTGTTAAAGTTAAAATTATTACGACATCTGCTGTCAGTGGAACCTTTCGTTGTATGACAATTTTAAAAGCGGATCAAATCGATTTCAAATCTCAAACATTGAAACTCAGACGTCGACAACGCCCTTGTCATGAAACTATCGATCTAAAATGTATTTCTACACGAGAATATTGTGCATATGTATGTTGGTAGAAATGTATAATTATGTGACAAAATGATTTCATGTTTCTTTTGTGTCAATATAAGCTCCACACTTGACTAATGAATCGTGAGCTGGCGCCTTTTTATTGTAACTTCGAATCGTGTCGTGATCACGCCGTGATTAATAAAAATAATATCTGTTTTATATTGAATAATCGTGGGCTAAAAATCTGTGAAGAAAATAAAATTGATCAATACATCGTAAAAGTATGCGAATCGAATCGTTAAAACTTAATACTATTGACATACCAAAAAGATCGGTTTTAAAAACAATCGGTGCAGTAATAAAAAGTTAAAATGGCCGCCACGTTTCTTAATTCCAACAATGACTTCGTATTCGTTTTTAGTGAACCTTTCGATGTCATTTATTTTTAAACGATCCGTTTAATATAAAATTTCGTACTTGTATAAAAAAACCGTGAAAAAAATAATATTAAAATGCACCTGTTTCAATCATAAATTATCGTAATAGACTAAAAATATTTACTTATATGTTACAAAAATATTTATTCATACGAATTTTTAATTTAAGGCTAATATAAATTACAATTTAAACATTTTTGGAACGAAGTTCCTTATGGCAGGCTTGGAGGAGACCGGGATTTTCCTGCGCGACCGAAACTGAAAAAAATGTGAGACTTTAACAGTAGGTAAGAAAAATATATAACGGAAGTGCTATAGTCGTTCTTTCTCCCTTTTTCTTTCCGTTCTCTTATCCCTTCTCTTTCTGATCCCACTCCACCTCGCCAATGCATAGTATATACTCATGACTTTAACGTCAACATTGCAGATGAAATTTTTTTTATTTAATTATATAATTATGTAATTTTATATTGTGGAAATAAAGAGACATGCTTTTTTTATTTAATAATTTGAATTACTATTTTGTTTGTTTAATTTATATTATTTTACGTTTTTTGTTATTTTCTAAAATCCTAAATTTCTTAAATACTTTTATGTACTTAAATAAAAACCAATCAGCAACAAAAATTAAGAATATATACAATATATATAATATTAAGGATTTATTTTGCAATTTGTGCTGCTTGTATATTATCAGAAGGAACTTCGTTCCTACTTGCTGTCCCATGTTTTGAAGGTTATAATTGAATATCACTCTCGTCACTAGAGTAGTCATGTATGTATACAGGGACGGCCTTAGCCATTACGAGGCTCCGGGCAATATGTCTTTGCGAAGCCCTTTTCCTTAATAGAATTCGTGTGAGTTTAACGTATTTTTTAATTATGATACTTGAAGATAAATTTCGTTTTTTAAATTTATGCGTCATCTGTTGCAATTTTTTTATCTTTTTGTGTTACAAAAATAAACCGCCATTAGGCAGAATAAACTAATGCCATAGTCTCGTATATACTTATGAATCTTTATGATTGCGCGCGCCAATACTTTTATGAGAGGTTTTTATTTTTTTTTTTGCGGCCTCTTGTAATAATATTTGTTTTTATTTAATTACCTTGGAGTATTTGACTCGAAATTATGTCATTTTGTTGGCGTTTTACATAACAACATTTAGTTGTAGTTCACAAGTGAATTATGTTCAAAATACGAAGCGTAAATTCTAAGATATCTCAAACACTTCCTAAAAAGTTATATCAAAGAACCGCCATTTTGTTAGATTTTGTTGAAAAGTTTTCCCAACGTCAGGCTTAGATACAGGGTCTTTACTTTTACCTTGGAAAGGAATAAATAGAACAAAAAGGAACTATCATTTTATTTGACGTAAGTACATCTTTTTTTAGAATTATTTGTGCCTGTACGTTACTACATTATATCTCAACACTGTCGACAATAGTTGTGACATTGTTGCAATAAAGTTGACCTCATTATGGACGTCGGCATGGAAATTGTCTTGATTTTTCCAACTACGAATTCAATACAAAACCGAGTTCCCACGCAAAACGTTTCTTGGTATTTAAATACACACTTAAAGACGCACAGAACTTACAATCATTGACCTTTTAATAAATGTAATGTAAAATATATACAATACACACATTGTAAGTATACAACATTGCATCATCTAGTTTTTTTTACAACAGTGATTAGTTATATAAATTTAATTTAGTGATCTATATCTGTACTAATAATAAAACTGAAATTTTGTTTGTACATTTACATCTATATAGAAATTTTATAACAGTATTTTTTTTCTGTCTCTGTGTATGTCCAGATTTAATAGAATTATCTATACTAATAAATAAAATTCAAGTGTATGTTTGTAATGTCAAAGTTTTTTTTTACTAAATAGATATGAATGTATCTACGCTACCTATACCAAAAATACTTTTTTAAATTTTTTAAATTTTTGTCTGTCAGTTTGTATGTCTATCTGTCTCTTTGTAATGGGTAATCTCCGAAACGGCCGAACCGATTTTGACAGGACTTTTATACTATATATAATAATATAGTATATAGAAAATCGTTCCGCGTAAAAAAAACTCATAAAAATTTGATTAAAATCCGATTTAACGCAGAGTTTTACGGGTAAGTGTTTAATTGTATGAGAAATATCTTCATTTTATATTAGTAATAAAAAATGTAGGGTAAAAAATTAGGGTTCCGTATAAAAAAAAACAAAACACAGTGAAAACATATGAAACGTGGGGGCACACAGCTAGTTATGAATAAATTTAACTCTAAAACCTGTCGCTAAGTACCAATAGGTGTGTCCCGGCAATATCACTTGAGATTGCCATCAGCTGAGATTCTGTTCAAAAATGTCGAGTGTGAACAGTATTAAAATAATTGTAAAAACACATAATAAACCCACAGAACGTAATTTTTATACGTCGAAAACAGCAAAAAAAAATCTGCATAACCTTATATAAAACGAAAATATGTTATCGTTCATAACCTATTTAACGCGCAAGGATAACAATCAATTAAATGGAAAACCGGAGGCTGCCTGATAATTGTAATGATTCATTATGGAAACGGAACATTACGTCGTTCGTAAAACGTGATCGCTGCCTACAAACTAAGCGGACCGACCCGGCTGCAGCCAGCGACAATCTGATTTAAACACTCTTATTGTTTATTGTTTCTATGATTCAAATAATAATATTAATTACTATTAAGGGACACTTAAAATAAACAATGTGTCGCTTTATAACAAAGAAACGACATTTTAAGTTTATATGCCATACAAGTACTGAATAAATAATTAAATATAACGGCCAGAACTAAACTAGGAATTAATAAACTCTTTACAAAACAAAATTAAAGGAATAACTTTTTTATTGAGTATTAAATTTTTTCAACCCTCTTAAATGATTCAATTTTCATTTAATCCGAAGTTTTCCAAATACTCAACTTTATATTGACTACTATCCTTAAGTAATATAATATTAAAGGTAGCGTCTCTGTGTTTCTCCGTTAGCTTATAACTTTAAAATCCACGGAACCAATTCACGTGATTCTTTTTTTAAACCTTAGAGAATATTCTCTGGCCAGATTGTAATTTCATATTACTTGAAAGTATTAGGCAAAAAATTATGAAGTTAAAACAATGAATGGAGTCGACATAAAATTTCAAATCATCGTGCTCTTCGGATTGTTTTAAATAGTGCCTTGAATAGTTTTTTGATCTAATACAGTGAATTATAATAAAACATGGAAACTATTGTATATGGATTGAAACATTGGCATATTTAGTCTATTCTATAATCTATACATAGTCTGATTTTTTTTACTAATTTTCTCATAATATTACGAAGGACTTATACTAATTTATACGCATGTCAATGTACATATAATTTAAACAAATATTTCAAATTATTATCTTATTTTTTGTAAGTTAATACTTTTTTTGCGGCATTTATCGATTCTCGGTTGAGAAAAGCAATATAGATTGGCGTTACCAATATTATGACATAATCCGTCAACATGCTACATCGTATAAAGTATAAGATGGAGTTTGAGTGCTGGCGCTCAAAGGTAATTAATAAAAGTTATACACAGCCTATCGTATGTTTTGATTATGAATAAATTATATGAAAATGTACATCATTATTGTTCGGAGCGCCAATAGAAGTAAAGCTTTAAAAAAAAAAAACAGTTGCCCTTCATTCACTTCTCTCGGCAGTCCCGGTAGCTGTCTAGTTTTTTTTTCCATAAATATCACCCAGGCAACACCAGGTAACAGGAGCTAGTATAATATAATTTAATACGGACGTGGTTTATTTACATAAATTAATGTTATCTACGAGTTTTGCTCGGCAATCTGTCACGATAGTTGCGCGATCGGTCCTTCGTATCGAAGGGGCAGAGCAATTTCTTGCCTCTATTTTTTTTTGTATCACGTTTACAAAGTGTCCAGTATGTTCAAAGAGACTGTATCTGTTATTGATTTTGTAACGAATTAAATATGGACATATAAATAAAATTACGACAGTAACAGTATTGAGTAAAGGGACAACTTTTATTACGAATTATTATTGGGGCTAGATTTGAAATAATTTATAACAAGACCAGCTATGAGCCCGCGGCTGCGCCGACGTATCGTTTATTCTTCAATCCGTTTTAATGTTTTATACGGAACCCTAATTATTTTCCTACAAATTTTACAGTACTAAGATATAGTAAAAATAATTCTCATAAATTCAAGCACTCGCTCGTAAAACTGCGCATTGAATAGGATTTGATTCAAATTTTTGGTACTTTTAATTTTTTATGCAGAACCCTAATTATTTTCGATAATTAAAAGTACCCTAAGTTACGCGGAGTAAATTCAGCTATCTACCAAAAAAAAGTCCCGTCAAAATCCGTCCGGGAATTACCCGGAACACACAGTCAAACAGACAAAAATTTTAAAAATTATATTTTTGTTTTAGGTATCGTATATACATTCATATGTATTTAGTAAAAAAATTGATATTTTTATATGGCAAACAGACACTTAAATATTTATTAGTATAGATTTAGTATAATATCGATTTGTACAACAATAAAGAAAATAATGTCCAGGATATAACGGTAATGATAGCGGAAAGACGAATAATTTTAAAAATAATTTCACACAAGAAATTATCATTGCGAAAGTCGCGGGAGCCCGCTGGATGCGGGTGTCACAAGACAGGTAGTCGTGGAGATCTTTGGGGTATACCTATGTCCAGCAGTGGACGTCTTTCGGTTGAATGAATGGATGTATGGATGGAAATATCATACACGTTGCCGCGAAGCCTATTTCCACATCATTAGTCATGCATAAAATGAATAAAATGATAAGCAGAGAATTAGTATTGGTTCTAATATATACACTACGAAAAGGATTTAGATACCGATTTTTACTTGAGACTGTTTTCGCTTGAGCGAGAGTTTTAAGGTTGGTGTCCATTGTATTCTATGATCACGATTATTTCCATCCATAATTAACTCATACTTATGCCGGTTCCGATATCATAAATCATGCGTGATGATATAACTACGTCAGCATAACACATCTTTGTATAAAAAAAATAAAAGGTCAATAGATCCTAAATGATAGTTTTGTAACCATTAATTTAGTATATTAAAAAAACCGAACACGCTCATAGCGTGCTTGTCAATTAAGATTGATGTAATCTGGGATCAACTTTTACTGGAAACGGGTTTCAGAACGATATTGATACAGTTATAACAGCACGATTTCGATGGTCGGACGTCATGTCAAACTTGTACTATTGAGTTCGTTAATTAATAACAATTTTGAGACCGTTTCGCATTAGGTCAGTAGCGACCCGAATTTAATGTGGACCACGTAACTTAGCCCCTTGAGCACTAACCTGGCGTTTACGCCAGCTTTCAAATGTCTTCCTATTGTCTCATTGTTATGGGTAATCGACATATTAAAACAGATCTTGAACAACTAAAGAATATCAATTAAAGTGTTATAAATCATTTGGAAAAAGTATAATTCATAAGTAGTTTAATCTATACTTATAATAAAAGGCTAAGAAGACGAAATCTGTACATTGAAGATATTTCGGAAAAAATATTATGCGGGGCTACAGAACACATTTCGATAGTTTAAAATACAAAATGTTGTCTGTCAGTTTATTAATTTCTTCGTCAATCATGCAAAAACTACTGAACCTAATTCGATGAAATTTAGTAATGGCATATATTGCGTCCAGGGGAGAACATTGGATGCAAATTGTCTGAATTCCAAGCGGGTGAAGCCGCGGGCACAGCTAGTATTTTAATAAAATCGTAAACTAACTTTCCTATATTATTATTAATTCTAGTGATCGGAATTACCATACTCTATGGATCGGAATGTCGGGCTATTAGGAAGATGGATGAGAAACGACTGCATTTAGCCGAGATGCGAATGTTTAAATGTATGTGTGGCGGATCAGAATGGGTAGGGTCATGAATGAGTATGTTAGAGGAAGTTCAAAAGTGGCGCCATTGATAGAAAAGCTGAGAGGAATCGTTTAGCTTGGTAAGGACATGTTTTGAGAAAGACGAAACGCATGTTACGAAAAAAAGATGACTATGAAAGTTGAAGGATGGAGAGGACGCCCAAAGAAAAAGAGGATGGAGCATGTGAGGAAATATATGAAGGCAAAGGGTGAATGAAGATATGGTAGTTGATGTATGGAAGAAGAAGATAAACCGCGTCGACTCCAAACAACAAATTGGGAGCAGAACGATGATGATGACTAGTGATCAAAATTAGATCATAATGATTACTGAAAATTGAAAGACAAATTGTTTCATAAAAAAAATACTACTAAAACTGATCAACAAATCATAAACAAATAAAGAAAACAGAGTCAATAAATGTTCTGAACTGTTTTATTTTTTACATAACATTTGTGTATAGACTTCATACATTAATTAATGTTATATCAGCGGCATATTGCAACGCACGTTTTTTTTTTATTATGAGAAAACATAAACTAAATAATTAGGTTATTTATGTCGTTAATACTCAGCGGGAGTTAAATTTTGAAATTAATAAGTTATTTTTCTCACATGAATGATGAAAGGTAACAGTTAGTTATAAAAAGTGGATTTTAAATATTTAAATGCGCAACAATAAGAATTTAACAATGCATTTTTTATTTGTTTTCGAAATTATCACATGTGTGTGTGTGTTATGTCTAATTAATTCATTTGTTTTAATATGACAATTTGGCGACTAATTTTAAACTTGTTAGTCGACTTAAAGTGAAATATTGAAATGTTCCGTAAAAATGTAATTGAATAAATAAATTAAAAAAAGTTTTAATGGTAAGCACCTTACTTTTATTACACGATATCGTATCAGTGCTTTGACTACAATCTCACCTGATGTTAATTGATGATGTGGTCCAGGATAGTAAACACACTAAACTGGTTCTCAAGTGATGCTGCCGGAACACACTTATTAGTATTTGGCGACAGGTTTTGAAACTTGAGGGTGATAGCTACCAAGGCGAGCATCATTAGGAAATACCCTACCACCACGCTATGGTTTCCTCATGATGTTATCCTTCACCGAAAACTCAGGTCGACTTTTTAGAGTAGGGTAGGTGGGGTCGAACCCGTATCGATTGACGCGGAATACGGCCACACTACCCACTGCACCAACATTACTTCATCGTTGCTCATTTGTATATTGTATTACAATATAGATAAATACGCCTATACTTATAAAATAAAAACCTGCACTCACTTAACCGACAATAACTTACCAAGTATTATTCAGTAATCAAAAATAAAATATCTTATAACTAGAATAAAAAAATAATAAACCTTTGTAATTTCAACACCTCGGGATTTACATAAAGAGCGAATAAATTGTATAAAGAACCGTAATAAAAGTAAGAACTTACCTAAATAATCTTATAACGAACATATAATATGTTGTTTCATATTCATATCATGTTCATAATTATGTTTCATAATAACAAGAGTGATTCGCATCAAAACGATATTGTTGTCAAGTGACCAAAAAACAGCTGGCAGCGTGTGTTAGTCATACAAACAAAAATCACCGAAATATATTTTACCACTCACGTTTTCCAGCGAAAGTTATGTACTCGGCCGAGATACAAAAATTATGTCTCTATCAAGCAGTGAAATCACTCGTCACTTGTTCAGTACGTTAGTATACTTTTAAGCGTAAGGTATCGTTTACTATTATGCACCAAAGTTTAATTAAATTTATTTCCATTCGACCACACTCATGTAAATTTTCTAAAAAGAAAAAACACCTTATACTATAATATTTTTACTTATTTATTAATATATAGATAATATTAATAACAATATAATTTCTTTTACATTTATATTGGTGAAATAAATATTGAGACTACGTCGTATGTTGTCTTATTAACATATTTGCCACTGAGAAAGTGAGCATGACATTTATTAATATCGTCTAATAAATTATGTAATTTATATATGACACCATGTTATTATAAACTAGCTGTGCATGTCAAACGTTACTATGCCACTGAAAGATTTTTTTAGGCCAAGAACCTTCGCACTCGTATACAGAACAACCCACGAAAGTTTCATCATATTTGGATGAATGGTTTAGAAGTATATAAAGGACAAACACTCTTATCTATATTTTTTTGATGTAATAAATTACTTGGGTCATACTATAATTTATTTATTTAAAAAAATGTAAATTATACTAAAACATTACAAGACAAGTGTCATTAACAATTTCATTTGCCTTACACTAAAGTCGCAAGTCACGTCCGCTCATTGGTCTTGAACGTGTGAACATACGCGTCTAAACTACATAATATCTCACCGAGATTGGATCCATTAAACTATATGAAACGTCTATAATATCCGTATATCAATTCATCACATAACAAAGAGGCTATAGATCAAGGTTTCAATAAATATTAAGAAGTAATAATATAAATATTGCAATTTAAAACAAATTGGAATATTCTTCTAATAGTATCCATGTATTCTTCCCATTTATTAATATATTAATTAGTACTTATTGTTAAGAAACTTATTGTCTAAGCATCAATACTGACATTTAACTTACTAATGAAGATTGACATCATTACAAACGATACAGATGGTCTAATGATATTTCGCCCTTGAAGAAAATTTAACTCTTTGAATTAAAACATTTTATGTGTGAAGGCAAATGATTATTTGAGACAGAAATATATTAAAAAGATAAATAAAAGACTATAATAGAAAGTATTACTAAACTGTTAGAAGCAGAGTAGGAAAATGTTTTACATTTTTTCAAGTAAATACATTCACGTAACTAAAGTAACACGTTATTGACTGCGTTTTAAGTTAAGAAGGAAGTAAAAGGATTTGCATTTACTAATTATTTACAGTTAATTACAATTGGCAGTAGGAATCAAAATCTATCGATAGATTAAAAAACTTTATTTATGGTTTCACCTCAGGTACCTTATTAGGATGCCGCGTGGTGCCGGTTAAGAATAGTACCACCCCAGATCTTTCCGTGGGTAAAGGCAACTAAGGAATACAAACCAGGAGATGCGTAGCAGCATCCTCTAAATACCAAAAATACCTTACTGTGATCACCAACCTCCCTGTCAAGCCTTGGCTATTATGGCACTCCCCCCCTCATTTGGGGAGACCTATGTCCAGCAGAGGGCGTCTTATGGTTGAATGGAATGGACTTTTTTTATGAAGTTATTTTAAAGACGTTTAAATACCACCTTAACTGAATCATTTGAAAATTAACAGTTTTAGAAAATAATAAATTAATCAATAATACAATAATCAAGATAATATAGAAATAAAGAATGAATTCCTAAATATAACCCACACCTAACGTATTTAATTAAAAACTTTTTATAGAAGTGAGGAAATAAATGTGTAATTTTTTTTTAATCTTACAAATTACGCTTGAAACTCGGTCAAGCGGCAACCAGAAGTTAATCTTATAATTCGTTAATATAATAATAGAGTTAATAAAATAATATAAAATATCTTAGCTGAGCCGTGTCATGCAGTAACTCAGGCGTGAAACGTTCATTATTTCGTGTTAAGTAATATTAATTGCTATTCGTCTACATAAAGAAAAGATTGTGTTGCCAGTTGCAACCGATTAGTCTGACGCTCGTTAGCCACAAAATGATGCAACTGTTCGATGTTACGAAAAATATCTAATTGACGATGTAAAACAAAATGGCACGATATATAAACAATAGAGGATTCCACGGTTCTGATTGATGAGGGGTGATGATGGGCTTTCCTTACATTATTAAAATTTTGATACTATTAAATACAGCCTTGAAATAATAATTATTAAAATGATTTATTATTGAATTTGAAATATAAATAGTGTTCTAGATGATTTAGATTCCATCAATCCCAATTCTTCTCTTTTAATAAAAGGCAATTAAATTATGAGATATCTTAGGGGATCTTACAAAAACAAAGCTTCTTACTCCTGTGTGTATAAAATTAAATTATTAATTTCAATAATTCTGATGTAAATACATATATGTATGAATAGTTCATTATGATTCAGATATTTCAAGAAATTATAACAATAATGGAGATTAAGCAGGCCCCTTGAACTTTTTAACACTATACATCGTACAAGTCCTCTAAGTGAGTGACATTGCGTTACAACTTCCGTTCGTGACGTTTCTGATATTCCAATCGTGCATCAAAAACTTCGTTTCGAAACATTAATTATCTACTATTTTATATTTTTAGAATTATTTTAACTTTTAAACATTTACTATTAATACTGTAACTACATCAACAAGGCATATTTATTTGTAATATTAAAAAAAATTAAAAACGCTTTATTCGGCCATTATTCGGGATTTGTCAACATAAAGTGATAACATACAATAACTTTTTATAAAAATCTATCAGAATTCTCATGTTAAAAAATTGAAACATGAAATGTTTTGATGCAAATAAAACGAATCGTCTGTTCATCCAACTTAGTACTTTAGATAAAAACTATATACTACAGTATACAAAAATGAACTATACATCTGTTTCTCCCTATAAATAAATAGAAATATATAAATATATTTATCATGAAAACACTCTGATAATAAAACTGAAAGTAAATCAAAATTTCTTATTATTCTACGATGACCCTATTATGTCAAATCACGTATTCTTACTACAAGAAAATCTATCAAGCGGCCCTTGAATTATCGGCTCACTAATTGTTTGTAAATGATGTTTTAGGCTCGTTTAACTAACTCTCTATATTACGAACTCTGTTCAAGTACGTGCGGTAATTGATACATTCGTATTGATTTCTATAGCTAATGGTCCATAATTTTGTAATATATGTTTCGAAAACTCAATTTGTTAATCAATTTTTTTATATTCATATTAGAAATCAGTGCACTATTCTCGAAGTATGAGGTAGGTAGGTTGAATACTGATTTAAGGAGTTTTGTTTAGAAGAGAATATTATAGCTCAAACTTAGAATGTTTATTTGTAAATCACGATTACTACAAATAAATCACTAGCTGTACCTGCGACTTCGGTCGCGTGGAATTCAGGTGTCCCGTCCCAACGTTCATACCAAAATTCACCGAAATCGGGTCAGTAGTTTTTAATTCATTTTGAGCAAACAGACAAAATGTGTCCTGCAATAGATTCTAATTCCGTACATAGCTTTTTGCTCAAACATCATCAATGTAAATAAAAAATTATCATTCTCCAATCTGTAGATTTTGTCCCATTAGTCTTTTGTTATATGTATACAGAGATTATCTAGGTCTTGTAATCTTCCAGAACAGTCCAAATTATTGAAAGATAGTATAGCGTCATCTATGAATAATCACCCCCCATGACCATCAAAAATAAACACAAACTTGAACTGTTCAATTATATGTAGTTAGAACGAAATAATATTATGTTCTGCATCTTATTTATACCTATTAATATCATAATTGAAAGTCAGTTCGCTACTTTGACAGCTGAAGTTTACAATTTTATTATTAGTATAGATTTCCACTTTCAATGCTTCTTTTAAGAACAGCCTTTGGAAGGTTACGTTTCTTGTTTCTCTATTTGTTGTTTATGAAACATTATTTTCATGACGGTCGCTTCGTGTTTCTACTTGTAGTTTTTACATTAATTACAAAACCGTCTTCTGTTAGCGTAAGTGTCGCTACACTTGTCTTCATTTCATAATAACATGTCCTTAACTTTCAAAACTATGTTTTTTACATCTTTGTATTTTAACTCATATTCACGTTTTACCTTTAACAAATAATCGGAGATATAAACGTCTATATAAACGATTTATATAAACGTCTAACAACCCAAAGGCCATTTATAAAGTTTTATGTTTTATTGGATTTAAATCATATCATCAACCGAATAGAGCGATAGTGTATCTAGATTCATCCTTAATGTAGTCTCTATTTACTGATTTCTATTTAACCCCTTGAGCACCTTCCCGGCGTTTACGCTAGCTTTCCATTGTTTTCCTATTGTCTTTCTATTGTTTCATTTTTATGGGTACTCGACACATTAAGATCAAATATATTCTACTTTGATGATAATAAATTAATTTGTAATTAATTAAGTTTCATCAACCCTCTTTTTACATACCAATATTATGTATATTAATTTTGCTGATTGTCCGAAAATTGCAACGCTCACAATATTACTTCATCGCTATCATCATCATCATTTAATACCTGTTTAATCTGATCATCATAAATAAATCCGCTTTCACAAATGACAACATAAATATTTAATCTTGCTGCATTCCCATAAATGTTTACTTAAAAATATATTAAACGTTGCAACGTTGAAATGAAACAAAGTCGTATAAATTATGCATTATAAAAAGTACTGTGAAACTTAAAAATAATTAAAGCGTACATAAATAAATACCGTAACATTTGGTACGGTATAAAATTAAGACGTATTAAAATTTCAAAATCTGTTTCCGGAACCACTCACGTGAACTCACACCCATTCATGAAACTGATCCGACTTACTGGCGTAATTTAGTGGGTAATAGGTATTTAGTTAATTATTCTTCTTGTTAAAACGTCTGCTAGTTACGTATTCTATAAAAGCAAGCAAAATTATTTAACTTCCTAAAATATGCTGAAATAAAGATGATCCGTAATAAGTTTATTTAATGAAAGCCTTCTCTTAATGTCAAGTGAAGAATATCCCAAATCAGATGCTCTACGAATATCTAATAATAACCAGAAAGTTCCGGTTTTTAACTACAAATAAATAAATATATAACTGTAAATATCCAGTTGCTGGGCAAAGATACCTTCTTTTACCAAGAAATACGGGCTAAAGTACTACGCCATCACTACTACGCCATTGAATACATATACTAAGAAAATCTTTGGATAGTTAGATGTAATTAGCAAATTCCACAAACTCATTTCTAGACTCATTTGGTCTTAACCAAATGAAGTTATTAACACTGATTTCCGCCATAATTATGATGGCCGTAATCCAGTCTTACACCTCATCATTTCCTCAGCTATTACAAAGCAATGTTTATAAATTATTATTTTGAGTTTAAACATTAATTAAAATCAATTAGGAAACATGAATATTGCCCATTTACCTATATCTGTACTAATAAATAAAATTGAAGTATCTATTTATAATGTCATTTTTTTTCTAAATGGATATGAATGTATATATGATACCTATACCAAAAATACAATTTTTAAATTGTTTGTATGTCTGTCTGTCTGTTTGTAATGGGAAATCTCCGGAAAGGCTGGATCGATTTTGACGGGGCTTTTTTGGTAGATAGCTTCAGTTACTGAACTTAGGGTACTTCTAATTTTCAATAACAATTAGGGTTCCGCGTAAAAAAAAAAACTCATAACAATTTGAATAAGATGCAAATCAATGCACAGTTTTTCAGGCAAGTGCTTAAATTTATGAAAAATATTTTCTTAGTACTAAAAAAAATAGGGTTCTGTATAAAAAAATTTAAATGCAGTCAAGAATATATGAAACGCGGACGCAGCCGCAGGTACACAGATAGTTTTCTAATAATTTCATTCTCTACACTCCATTGGCATGTGTGAACAAAATGCGTGTCGAAAAAACATTACTGTCAACACTGTAATTAACATTCTAAATTGAAATAAAAAAGGCAACTGTAATTATGCAAATATGTACATAAATGGAACTGGATAAAAAATTTAATGATTTCTGTACTCTAGATTTAAAATTGGCCAAAGTAATTCAACCTCTCGGGACGGACAAAGTAATCCACCATACAAGGCAAGCTAATAACCAGCGTCTAAATAATAATACGTTTCCCACGTCTCGAAGGAGAAAAGAAAACAAAACTGAAAAAAAATTAAAAAATTAGTAGTAATACAATAACGCGCAAGTTCAATTATCGTGTGTAATAATTTCATCACCGTTAATAAAATTGGTCGCTGGGACCTTAGTCCGAGGTCTTCGTGGTCCGTAATAAACGTATTTGCTGTTGTCTTTGTGTTATTGTTATAATATAACAGAATAAAATTTGCTAATTATTTCGTAATTATATTAACCGTTAACTATTTGCAACGTCGTTTTATTAGCATACATAATTAACTTAATATAAATAGTAGTCTGTCTGAAACAAAACTAAACTTCAGATATAAAGCATTTAGAAACAGTATGAATCTAAGTACATATTATTTTAATAATACTAACGATTCAAATATTACCACATTTAGAGGATATGCGATCGGAAAAGTAGGCGTGTCAGAAATCTAATTCTATCGCGTTTCGTCCCCAAAGAAAGAATTATGAAAAACACGAAAGGGACAACTTCAGCGCGGGCTGATTTTACCCATGCAAAATATCACTTCGTAGTACCCTGTTTCCTCCTCCAAAAATGAACCGATTTTTAGAATAATAAAGACTTTGGCTATTCCTTTACGATTTGCTTTTTTTTTTAATTTTATCTATCAGATTTATTTAACGAATGTCTGAAAAGGACGGTAAAAAGCGAACTTTGTTTTCATTTTCAAAGGCGCTTCGTTTCTGCAATAACTAATTTATGGAAAAAATCAAAACGTACGGGTATGGCGGTGGTGGATACATATTATGTGGTATAAAAATAGTTACCACAATACTATTATCCAGGAAGGAAACAGGGAACTACTCTTGTATGGAATAAATGCCGCTAGGATATCCTCTTAATAATGGCTACCGTAGGTTTTACTGTAGATATATGAAATGTTTTAGCTAAATACTATTGTTTTTAATCGTAATCTACATCATAGATTAGTCTTCACACGTTTCCACTGGTAGAGTAAGGAGTCCACGGTCATTGTTCACGCTTTGAAATTTTGTTGACAATGTTATGACAGTCTCCACTATTGCTACATTTACAAACGACGCGAGACTGTTTGCATTACATTAATTTGTTGATAATAACGTGTAAACACTGAATAGTTGAATAATAATAAATGTGAATTTGATTAATTCATAGTAGAAAATTAGGAAGCTTGACTATTAGAAATTCGAGGACGTCGTATTTCTGGTTGTGTACCTATTTTAATGAAAATACATACTATTTAATTGGTTACAACTAATGATAATACATATAAAGAACAAAGCTTTTTGTAATGTAGAAATATATAGAAATAATAGTATGTGGTACGATAGGTTTTAGTTACGAATAAAGGAATTATTTTACAACGTACTTGGGGTAAATAATGATTGTTGTTTCACATCACTTGCACACTTGCGAAAGGTGTTTAATTAATGTTGAAATATTTTCTTGCCATCATTTTTGAAGCTATAGTTCTTCTCGTCACTCCATCTCTTTATGCCTGTGCAAAAATCATGTTCTTATTTCAATGTCTAATTTTACTACGTTTTTTTAATTACTAAGGAAGGTAAAACTGCCATTAGCAATAGTAAACATTTGATTCAAAGTTCATTCCTGTCTCTTTCCGAAAGCCTTAATTTATCATTCTGTAGCATTTATAAATCTTCTTTCTCTTGTCCCGCAATAAGCAGGATCGGCACAACATGTTCCTGTTGTCAAATGTGATTTGACTGTTTTACGACAAGCCGCCTGCCTGAGGTCAATCTTACTTAAGATATCCTAGTTAAAACATAATGCATGCTTAGCACACGTTCTGTAGAATTATGGACAATAATAATACATGCGTTTTTATTACAACTTACTTTGTTTTACCGACCAGTTTTAAACTAATTTTCATATTCGCATCGTGATTTGATTTTATAAAAACGACCTCTGACTATTTCAATGAAGTGATGAGCGTCAAAATCTAATTTCGTGATTACTACGTGATTGTTCATTTGGTACACATACTGCCGCATTTATAACTCACGAACGTTCATAATATAAAAGGTGAAGACCGTGTACATGAATAACATTTTTTTTAATATTTATTTTCACAATTTTTAATAGTATTTTACCAGCTAATCGTATCCAAACACTGATGTAGGGAAAATATTTAGGAATTTACACTAAGTTGTTTATTTAGTTATAATTGCTCAATATTATCAGGATCAAAGCTAAGAAAGCTCAAAGTTAATCAAAAGGCAATGAAGTGGGCTATGTTTGGAGTTTCATTACGTGCTCGAATCAGGTATGAGGAGATCCGCTGAAGGAACCGATATTTTCCGAAAAATCGATATTCGATAGGACCAATGGATCCTTAGATGTGGAATACATATCGGAAGATGCAGCGTAGATGCAGTAAGATGGCGGCTTACCCACAACAAGGTGGCCGACGACCTAGCTGCAGGAATTCACTGGATGCGGATGGCACAAAACCAGCATTGCGGGAATCTTTGTAGAAGACCTATGTCCAGCAACAGTCATATGCTTACAGCTGATATGATGACGCTATCAGATATATGATTATATCAGAAACGCACAAAATTGCATGCAAATTGTTGATGGGATTCGTACACAAAAGTACAGTACATAATATGTACAGATAAGAAACCAAATAGAAATACTCATTTTGTTCCCAAGTTCGGATTTGGTTTGAAAACTTTTTGTAAGATTATTTTACTGATCATTCGTTTTCACTTTATACAAACATTAAAATTTACGTAATTATTATTTTATACTCGGAAGTAAAATCCCAATTCACCTGTCGTGTGTAAAAGTCTTCAATATTATTTACGTATACAATACTGCGAATCATTTGTCAATTGAAACGTTTTCTTCGACAGTTTATTCACACGCAAAACCTGCCATTGTAATGCCGTGAGATAAATCAAAACTTTATAACCTCTCCCAGCAAGTTAAATAAATACCAACTGAACATTGTAATGCTCTTATCAATAATATTCTTTTATATAATAGATATGTCAGTCATATCGAACTCGTTACTCTATAATTATTAGTAATAATAATAATGTGTGTATCTATTTTTAAATTTACTAAGTCGTTACTTCTCTATTTCGAATAGCACTACCTTCTTTAATTTATTATTTCTGTATTATCGCTGCGTTAACTTATTTTATCATTATATAAAAGATGTAATTTACCTCTCTATTTGTTAGTTGGTTTTTTAAATCGGTAACCACTAAATAGATTAAAAATGATACGTTTTTTATTTCGCATTTTTATTATCTGATCAGGTTTTAATATCTATTCTCGTATCATAAATAGTATGTATGTAGTAAAAAATCAGTAGCACAAAATTCTTGTCCGTTATGTAAAAGGTAACGTCTATTTGTGTGTCTATTAATTATATGTAGTCTGTTGGCTTATAACTTAAAAACTACTGAACCGATAGAAGCAGGATTTGTTTTAATCATGCATATATTATATAATGTAGTTAATATTTGTGAGGTAAAGAAAAGTATTATACACTGGCGGAGTCACGGGTACAGCTAACATTATATATAAATGTGATATTTAGTTAGAATATCTAAAATGAATTGAATCGATTTTGATATATTAATTGAATTAAATATCTATATGCTAATATAGATAAATAACGAATAGCTAATAAGCTAAATTCTATTTATATTCAATACAACTATGCTGTGCTCGTGACTCCGCCCGCATATATTACACTCCTATTCTTTACTGCGTTATAGTACATCGTTATAAACCCATTAGCTTAGGTAAATATTATTACTAAGTTTCAATCTTTATTGAGTTGTCCCGTGTGTGTCAAAAAAGTACCGGAAAAGATCAATAATACACTAAATGTTAGTTATTCATCAAAATTTATTTACGCCAACGAATAATCCAATCATCAAAACATTTTTAGACACTTTTTTCGGAATTGAGTTTAGTTCTCGTCGCAAATTCTCCTTTATGTATTCTAACCGAATGAAAATGGGTGCCACAAACTGGTGATTCGAGTTTAGGAAGAGAAAGAAGTCGACTGGATGCATACCTGGTGAAAAAAGTGGTTGCTAGATGGGATTTGTTGAATTTTTGGTCAAAAATTAATTCACAATGATGGCCTTGTGCGAAGGCCCATTATCGTGGTGGGACTAGCCGAGCGGCAGTATGTTTCATACCCAAGTGATTATTTAAAATGATACGGATCGACTTATGAGACATACAAAGTTCAGAGGTTATCTCTCTCAAACTTGCATGAGTATTTTCATTCACTATTTCCTTCACTTTTGCGATGTTAACTTCAGTTGAAGACGTTGATGGCCTATCAGGCCGAAGCAAATCTTCCGTATATTTTTTTAATGCATTGTACCACTCATAAGCATGTGTTTTTGATAAAGTCGATTCACCGTAAGCCTTATGTAACATTTTCACTGTCTCGGAACACGAAATTCTATTGGTGATGCAAAATGTAAGACAAACTCTTTGTTCGATGTTTTTGACCGTTATGAAATTCGCAATACATACTAGAAATTATTTAACTAAAAACAGCAATGTATTTAATCTAAAGAACATGTGCAACACAAAACTCCGCGCCAAAATGCAAAACAGTTGTGCCAATCAAACAACAAGAAAAACTTGAATATGGAACTATAAACAAATCATCCATTCCCGATACTTTCTTGACAGAATATCGTGTATCTTGTATAATAGATAAGGCCCTGGTGTAACAGATGCTTAGTAAAAATCTATACAACATAGTTTATTCCAAAATGTAGTGTATCCAAACCAGAAATAGATACGTATATCCTTTTCTAAAAAAATTAAACCAAGGGCAAAACTATAATAAGATTTAGTAAATCTTTTTATCGTCACTGCGAACGGATCCGGCTTTGCCGCAAGAACCATTGAACCGGAAAAGGATTTATACTTTCAATTATAAAACGCTATATATAGGTATTTTACTATGGTTGGTTTGGATGATTGATTTGCCATAGCCCAGTACGACATCGGGAAATATCTATCCACACCTAGGCACAAATTTAAGGGAATATTAAAAAGGAGTTATTATTTTTATAAAGGCTCTCTTTAGGTATAAGTAGGCCGTTTGAAATAATGGACTGTAATTATTCTTATAGAATTTCAAACTAATTGTAAATATAAGAGGTATTAAAAATAATGATTTGTATATCTCCTTTTAAAATGGATTAAAAATTCACATAAATTAAACTTGTCTAAGGATTTATTAATAAAGCAAAGATAAAACAGTTCACTACCTTTTCCGCTATTAGTCTACTAATTTGCTTTTTGTTATATATTTATTACTATAGGTATTAACAAGGTTTCTTTTTGTATTGCCCTAAGCCGAGACTTTGGATAACTGATTATATTATCCGATAAAAAAAATCCATTTTTTTTAAATTTACTATTTGTTACTTTTTATTCGTTTGTCACTACATCATGCATGAAGTATAACAGATGTTTTCTGGTATCCCGATCCTCCACCAGTAAAGCCAAGGACTCTATCGCGACCTTACTGAACTCACACTCAAGATCATGTTGAGTTTTAGTGTTATTAATAAAAAGTTTTAGAAACAGTTTTGTTTCTATATATAATTTTCAACCACGAACATTATGTTAAATTTGGATCATTGAGTGAACAAATCACTAGATCATTTTTTATAAGACGTTTGAAAAAAAATCACGTGATTTTTTTAAAATCGTTTGATCATAAATCGGCCTCGAGTAACAAGTTTTGCTAAAGTAAACTAAGTAATAAATAGTTACAAGACAATGATTGCGGAAGCAAATCGCTACATTTATATTCTACAGTCTAAAATTTGCCTCCGGCTTCAGAATCGACATTCGAACTATGAATCATGGAGTAAGTACTAAAGGTTTTTATATATATAAATATATATAAAAACTAGGAAACCTAAGAGCTATAATCGTGTGAAATAACGACCTAACTTGAATACACGTATAAGAATGTCAAAATAATTATTTGATACGTTATTAAATCTGTCTTAAAATTATTCGTAAAAGTATTATATTTATCACCTGCCATAGAAAATACAGGTATTACTGTTTCTATTTCCGTCAAAATCAATTCATATTCATAACTATTTAGAGCTACATAAAATACTTTCCCCACTGCATCAAATAAAATAAATATCATCTACCGACATGTACTGGAAACGCACGGTTTCTTTTTGTGTTGCTTATTGATTAAAATTTTATTGCTTAAGATCTTACAGGCTGATAGGGTTTTTGTGGCCGGCTGCGTCATGCATGTGGTCATTAATGCATCATAAGGACACCTTTTGGCGCTTCGAGTTTAAGAAAGTGTGTACCCAGAGTTACCAAGAGGCTCTTCAGCCGTGATAGATGGAGACCGACATAATTATTACCACTCAAAAAAAAGTGTTCAATTTAGACCCTGAGAAGGCGCTTATGAACGTCGCCGATCGTCGTAGTTTTTAAACTGTACCTACTTTATTTAATATCAAATTAATGAAGTAGGCACAATAATTATGTCTAGCCCTGGTAAAAAACAATTTCTTTATCAGAAATGATTCGCAGACAAGAAATTTGAAAAGGAAGCAAATGTCAATTTAAAAGCTGAAGGTAGTAGTAATCTTTAAATTTAAGCCGAAAATAGAAAAATAAATTTGAAAACACGAATATTTTGATAGCAAGTTTTTTACATACTATATGACCAATCATAATGACAATCACACCTAATATGAAGAGCGACAATGTAATAGATAATAATAACAAACTATATGTAGAGGAAATAGCTATTTAGTGATAACTGCGAAAACATAACTAAAGAGCTTAAAAAAGAGATTTTCAAGATAAAGATCTATCCATTCAACTGAAAGACGCCTACTGCTGGACATAGGTCTCCCCCAAAGATCACCACAACAACCGGTCTTGCGCCACCCGCAATCGATAGTATTAAAAAACATCCTGTGGATTAATCACTATGGTCATCACTCATCGAAAAAACTGGCTAATTGTGAGATTAGAGAGCAAATCGAAAAATACAGTGCCCTATCATTTAACGACTGGACTGTTACCGTTTCAATTACTGCACCAAATTATTATTTATTATAGCAATAATATAACCAGGAGATCAAATAATAACTCACTATATGATTGGACATGAAACGAAACAACGAATGCGCAATATGTGATGATTAAAAGTCGTTAAAAAATCTTTTTAGACTTATTTCGAGTTTCAACATGGCCCGTTGCCGAATTTGCATTATGGCCTGTGCCACTGCCCTGCTTTGGTGCACTATTCATGCTTACAAGTGTTATAAATCTTGTTACTATTACAACGCTATGTGAACACTAAAAATTTGATATATATATAAAAATGTTGCATTTAATTACGTCTTCCGCAAACATGAACCTACGACCCTTCTACAGTTTTCGTTAATAGAGTTTTCTAATGATGCCCGTGTGAACAATAGGTGTATTCCGGCAGCATAATTTGAGAACCAGTACCACTAGACTTAGTCTGTTTACCATCCGGGACCACATCGTCACTTAACATCAGCTGGAATTGTGGTCAAAGCACTGAGCCTATTCCGTGTAAAAAAAACAATCCTCTTGGCGTCGTAAGTGCGGCTTACATAATTAGCCCACAACATCGCTTCAAAAACCAACTATATTTTCCTCCTACTTAGAAAACCAAAAATTTCTGAAGTTTTATTTTTCTGGGTATTTTCCTTCACCACTAAGCGACGTGCTAATAACAAAAGTATGTTGCACACAAATTTAGAAAAGATTCATATATGTCTGACCAATATACATAATAACTTCTGGAATCTTAAGTATTAACATATTGAATGTTAATCCAGAGGCATTTACAATTACAATGTTTAATTAAATATTCCAAATAACAGCATTCCGTCTTGTTTGTTTAAATTTCATGTAAAAAAATGAAATAACGATTAATTGGAATGATTTTATATCAGCGGTTTTGCATCGAAAATGTATTATTGGCTTATCACGATCGAATTAAATATTTCGCTCTAGCCGTGTCGCAGTATAAAACAGAGTCGTGAAATTAAAACCTTCCGAACGACTGACGAGATCGTCGATAAGTAATCGTAAACTTCATCGTTAACCAGTTTCATTTAAAGTTACCCAATGAAAGGTACCGAGTCAAATGAATCAATTATAAAATTTAAGATGTTGAGAACGATATGGGCCATTACAGGCCTATTTTCAATGTCATCGGATAATAATAAAAATTAATTACCGGTCTTAGATAAACTGAAGTTGCGCAACAAGGTAAATTGTAGCTATTTATTTAGTAAACAAACCAGTAAAACTCGTGTAGTACTTCGTTCTTATAATTAACAGAAACGAATGGTGAAATTAAGCAAGAAATTAACTTTAAAGGTTACGGTATATTTATATTAAAGGTGTTTTTCTTTCGAGCTGACTAAAGTTGTTGACCTGAATGTCCTTTAGAGCTTCCTTTATGGGGTTTGTGATGAGCGCTCGGGTATTCAGCCAGAAAATGATAACTATGGGCTGGGCATGCAAATTAAAGGAATATTGCCTTATCTAAACCTATTCGCAGCGAGCAAAAACAAGGTTTCTTACAGAAACTATGAATTTTCCTTATATAATCTAACAGAATGCCTCAAAGAATCTCTTCGAACGAATTATCGTCGTAGATTAATAAGGATATTATAAACAAATTGTTGCACTAGTTTTTAAAGGATAAGAATATTGAAAGATTGGTAGGATAAAGATAGACAAAGAAGCGAAAAAAAAAAATGAATGAAATTATGATGACCCATTCTGCAATTTATCTTTCAACCGCTAATTTGTTTGTTTTTAGATAAGTTCGGTAATTTACATACTCGATAATTCTGTCTTCTCTCACCACTATCAAAGCGTGAGATGCAATTCACCATACAAATATGGTTCTCATTTCCCATTGATAAACTACTAACAATCCCATTATTATATTGCATTACAAGGCGGTCATACAGACACGAATGTAGGACGCGACAATTGCCTACTCGTATGAAAGAAAAGTGCGTAACTAAGAATTCAAAAGAAATGCTCACTGTAGCTTAAGCAATCCAGCGTCACGGTAAGTTACGTCATAGGCTTTATAATTATTTACTGGGATTAAAATTCTTGCTCTGTTTAAAATGATGAATACATGTTAAGGTGATAATGGTTTTTGTCCACAATCACGTTAACAGTTAACGATATAGTAGATATAAAGATTCGCCCGGACAAAAAAACTTGGTATATCTTTATATATCAATATACATATAGATAGGGACATAATTTTTACTGTCTTTTTAATGTTTATAGTAATACAAAATAATCTATTTTTAACTGAGGCTCCAGACTACGCAGTCCCTGTAACTTGGAAGCGTAAGATACCAAATTTGCTGTACCGTACCACACACGATTGTTGGTTATGGCTTAAATAACAACAATCAGAGAAAATTAAAAAAAAAAATAATTATAGCTAAATAAAACATTGTAAAAATAAGTTTAATTTGTGCATGCGTCTGTGGGGCCATAGTTATGTATGAGCGGTTTAAGAATTCTACGTAATTATTTTAAAATTGGAACTATGTATTTTACTCTAAAATTCACACATTTTTAAAACGTTGATAAAAATCGAAATATTTATATATAATTAATTATGTGATGCCTATCCAACAGGGCAAGCTAAACCTTTTAGGCGGTATGTAGATCAAGACGATTGTTAAGAATTTACGTTATATCATATTATTATGTGTTATGCAATTTTATTACACAGTTAAGCAATAGATGAACTATCTACGTGGACGTTGAGTTGCGTATAAAACTATTGTAGCAATGGCTCGTAATAGTGCACCCTCTAAACTAACCTCTAACCTCGAGAGGCTATTTACTCTTGAGAGACCAGCGGGTCACTTACAAAAGTTAGAACAAAATCGACGATTTAATCTTGAATTATATTAAAATCTTACAAACTTCAAAGGATATTATATAGATATATTAGATAGTTAGTTACTTTTATAGCGGTTTGGTATATATGAGTAGTCTAAAATCAAAAGCCGTCACATCCAATTTTGGAAAAATATAAGGTTTTCATGTTTATGAAAACTTGATATTTGGTAACAAAATTTTAACTATTAGTTGTGGTACTAAACAAGTAGGCAATAAAGAATGATCTACTACTACGCTATGAGTCATTGCGGTGTTTTTCCCTACCGAAACCTCAAAATCAATCTAAAATTTGAATCACGTCAACTGATAGGATTTCCGATCGTAAAAACAACGATAATATTGCATATTGAGATATCGATTTTAAAAAAAGTTCTGCGTCACGGGACGCGCAGCGAATATTAAAGGTGATTGCTACAATTTACATTTAAAGAAAACCAATAAATAAATATGTAGTACTAAACCATAGTTCTTATTTTTCTTGGTTAATGGCAAACAGCGATTTACATACACAATCCTGCCAGTATCATGTGATAAGTTATGTATTCAACTCATCTTGCTAGAACTTTACATGTGGTTCTTGTGGCACTTCAGAATAAACATTTCGCGTCGTTATTTCTTAAAAGAAAGATCGATTGTCGTCACGACCCTCAGAGCATACGTAAACACTATACAGGGTTCGAATTCTAAACCAGAAAAAGATAAATACAATTGGCAAGCATAAAAACGTGCATAAGTAACAATCGTTATTTCATAATCGATCAGTATTAACGACTCGTATCATCGATGATATCGTATAAACTGACAAGTTCTTGATTGATTGGGGAGCTTTAATGTCGGAAGGCCACCGTTATAATGCTCCATCAAAGTTTATCATTATCTTTATCAGGGCTAAGCTTCAATTTAAAGAAGCTTTCATTACGGCCTAATAATGTGAACTTTGATAATAATAAATCGATAAAAATTTCTCCATTCTAAATAAATAGAATTGTCCCCCTAAAATAGACATATTCGATTGATTTCTTGATGTTATTAAATTTCATAGAATGTCTATGTTTTAAATGAATTTCTGTATGATATTAACTGAGACATGAAATAATATGATATTATATGAATTTATGGATATTTTATATACACAGCCGGGACCTTTTTTGTTATTGTAAAAATTTGACTATTGATCGGCTATTTATTAAAAATGTGGTACATTTATATGTAAATTAAAGAAATAAATATCTATTAATATACATAAAATTCAAGATATCGATGTTTTAGATTTTGCTACATTTTATTTCAATTAATTAAAAAACATCCTTATTTATCTTAAAGGTACTTAACTAGCTGTCTTGTGTCCTACATGGTAGATTTATTTGAATTTAATTTAATTCGCTGGTTTTAACTAAAATATTTCAAACGGACGTAGCCCATATGGGCGGGCTATCATTTTATTCTATTGACTTATTTCATTATTAACATAAATTTTTCAAATCATTTTACAATAAAAGCTGGTTGGTGAGTTTTACTCATTTTTCATTAATTTTTAACCCCTCAAGCACTTACCTGGCGTTTACGCCAGCTTTCCATTGTTTTCCTATTGTCTTATTTTTATGGGTACTCGACACATTAAATGTATAAATTATTAGTTTAGTCGTTCTCATTTACAAGACAACTAGCTTTGTACCGGCGGCAGCGCCCGCGTTCAATATATTTTTCACTACGTAATATAGTTTTTAATTTTTTATACGGAACTCTAATTATTTTCCAAAAATGTTTTGCTATTATCATTGCTCAAAGATATTTCTCACAAATTCAAATACTTGCCAGTACATCTGTGTATTCGGGTCACAATCGGGTCTTATTCACAATTTCGTGAATTTTATACGCGGAACCCTAATTATTTTGCAAAGCAAAAGTGTCCTTAGTTACACGGAGTAACTTCAGCTATCTACCAAAAAAGTCCCGTCAAAATCGGTACAACCGTTCCGGATATTACCTGTTACAGACAGACATAAATTAGAAAAATTGTATTTTTGGTATAGGTATCGTATATACATTCATATATATTTAGTAAAACAAAAATATTAACTTCAATTTTATTTATTACTATTAAGAAACAGAGAGACGTTATTTCATATGTAATTGTGAGTATTATTAAATTAATAGTTTTCGTATTCTTTGTTTTTATTAAATGTAGCGTTTTTAGTTTGTTTACTTTTAATACACCAAATAAAATACGACAATTAACACAACTAAGTACAATTAATATTTTTCGCATAAAGATAATGTGATCTTAATAAGTAGAATTTAATATTTTCTAAATATGAAAAAAAAAAAACTCAACTACAAGAAACTGGTGCAAGAAATACACAGCCTGACCATGAATAAAAAAAGAGCCAGAGTAATGAATGTAATTTTAAGGTCACGCAGTTATAATTAACACGACTAATATAATCATATATATAAAAATATTAAAAATCAAATCTTGCGAACGATAAAAAATAATATGTCTAACTTTTTTACGTTGTTATCTATTGCAATTAAAATAAATATACACGTTAATAATGACTCGCCTTCTCAAACCACTATCGTAGTTTAATTGAAGGGAGATGTTCATTTCGTTGAGTGTGGAACAACACCATGTAAAATATGTTCTCTTAATACTCTATGTATTTATTACATGTAATTATAATTTATCCATTAGCTTGCGAAGTATTATTAGGCAAATGAAAAACATACTAATAAAAAAATTCTTAACAACATTATGCAATACGATAGGTCAATATTAATAATTAGTTTTCTGTTCTTACAAATTTGTCACGTCTTTATCTATTAATATAAAATAACACATAGGTAAAGAGAATCAGTACAATCTGGGATAAGAAATGCAACTAAAAACGGATTTTAATTTTTAGACAATTAATAAGTGTAATTAATCTATATGTATATTTAATTAATTATGTATTCTACAAGCTGTGAGCTCGCTGCTGCGCACGCTTTTCATATATTCATCACTGCGTTTGATTTTTTTTTATACGGAACGCTAATTATTTATCCTGAAAAAAAATAGTAATGAGGTAAAGTCAAAATATTTCTCGTAAATTATAGCACTTGCCTGTAAAACTGTGCATTGTATCGGATTTTATTTAAATTTTTATGAGTTTTATTTTTATTTACGCGGAACCCTAATTATTTTCAAAAATTAAAAGTACTCCGGGTAACTTCTACTAGCTATCTACCAAAAAAATGCCTCGTCCAAATCGGTCCGGCTGTTCCGAAGGTTATCCATTACAAACCGACATACGGACGGACAGACGGACAGCCAAAAATTTTAAAAATTGTATTTTTGTTATAGGTATCATATATACATTCATACCTATTTAGTAAAAAAAATAACATTACAAACATTTACTTCAATTTTATTTATTACTATAGATAATACAAGTTCAAAGAATCGACTGCATAAAACGCTCTTTTTATATTATCTTATAAATAAAAAAAATAGTATTTTCTTCAAATGGTATGTATGTACAAAGAACCTTACTTCTTTCTCACGTACGAGCGGGTAACTATTTAAAGTCGAGCCTCAACCGTCACAAACTGAACCGCTTTTGTGTGTAAACACAAAGAGACTAGGCGCAATGAGAATTGCGTATATACTACCGCAATTTGCGGACTGCGTATTTGCATAACGCACCCAATTTACTATTAAGTACAACGTTACAATAAAATTGTCTACACAGGTAGCCAGCGATTGGACATATACAAACAAACTACAAACGAATTAAGGTTGAGGACACTGCCGATTGAGTTGCGAGACTTTTGTATTTCTTTTTAACTGCTAAAAAGTTACCGGCCTTTGCGAACAACTTTGAACAATAATTAGGTAGATTTTAATTGTTACGCAATTTAATATGTAGGTACTCAAAACATTTAGCAAAACGAGTGATTTAATTCAACATTCTAGAATTCCTTAAGAAAATTTTCATGTACAACTTCCTACCCGTATAATAATGATCTTCATGCCAAAACAATTCCGTTTCTCCAGTATTCATCTTTTGTTAACGTACACGTAAAATTACACAATATAGAGACAAATCAAAAAAGGGATCTTTCAAAAAATTCCTCGTTCTAAATTAATGATACCCTAATTGTTTATGTATTCTTTTACATGGAATAAGCTCAGTGCTCACTTTCACACCTGATGTTAAGTGACTATGTGGTCCAGGATGGTAAACACACTATGCCTAGAAGTACTGGTTCTCAAGTGATGACGCTGGAACACACCTATTAATTAGTATTTGGCGACGGGTATTCAAACTTGGGGGTGGTAGCTACTCAGGCGGACATTATTGAAAATGCCCTACCACCATGCTATGGTTTACTCACGATGTTTTCCTTCACCGAAAGCTCAGGCGGTTTTAGAGTCGAATTGGTGGGGATCGAACCCTCGTTAATGGGCGCGGAATCCGGCAGCACTACCCGCTGCGCCATCATCGTTTCAAAATAATAGTTTATATTTTGTTTACATTTAAATTAACATTAATACTTATTAAAATTATCAACCAAATAATAATTTTTGTGAGTAATTTCTTCTAATTTTTAAACTGTGTAGTAAATAAATCTAATCAGTGCAGATTTTTTTTTAAATCGAAACAAAATAATATTAGTCCTTAATTATAGTCTTATTAAAATAATGACTTTCCTAAAATGGTGAATTTAGAAGACAAATAATTCACTTGATAAGCATCAAATTAATTTAATGTAAACAGTATAGGAGATCTTATTCGGGTAAAGAATGTTGTAATTCCTACACTGAATGCAAACAATGGGGAACACAAATAAAATTTGAATAATAAACCTAAAGCGCAATTCATAGAGAACGCTGGTCGAGTTGAGAGTAGGCGAGCTTGGTTTGGAGTACGCGAGTCGAGTTGGAAGTACGCGTTTTATTTTTAACCTAACTAATGCTGTTGACCGGAACGGCCTTAACAGCTTCAACGTAACTTTTGGGGACGAGTGCTACAGGTACTCGCCGCACTTGGAAGTACGCGGTTCTATATCCATGTATTTATATGGCTGACTAAAGACAAACCGCGTGCGCGGCTTGAGCGTGCTCCTGAGCTGACCCGTGTTCGACCTACACCCGACCCACACCGCTTTCTGTGTCAATTACGCTTTAAATCTTTGAGCGCAAACCTGGTAAAAACCAGCTTTCCATTGTTTTCCTATTGTCTCATTTTATGGGTATTCGACATATTAATCAAGTTTTATAATAGTCTACAAGTTTACAATTTATTAACAAAAAAATTAATCCAACAATAACTAACTGTAACAAACAGTCAAACGTACCGATACAAAAAAAAATGTCTTTAGATACAAATGCAAAGAAATATCAATAGAAATAAACATCCACATTTGTTATATTTACAACAATCGTATGGAAACAATAATTTAAACTTTACAGCTATTATTTATTTGTAACTTAGTAAATAAAAGTTTATTGTTATTGATTCAATACAGGTTCAGAAATATTTAGATATTATTATTATGTATATAATTGAAACAATTAAGCATTCTGTAGATAAGTTTCTATTGCAATAAATTTATTAGGTACCTAGGTAACGTATAAATGTTTAATCGATTGTCATAATTGTGAAATAATTATAATGAATATTTTATAATATAATATTATAGTTTGCATTTGATGTTACCTATTATTGAAAAAACGCATTCTCTTACATATTTTAAACTAGTTTTTTCATTTATGTTACCTAATAAAAGATGTTTTACTAAAATAACATTATTAATGTACTAGAAAATCGGCTTTCCTTGATTACACAATATACCCGCCAAATTACTTACGTATTCTCCAGGCTTTTATTACGATACGAAATGAATATGATTTATTTAAAAAATATGAATTTAAAAAAATGATTATGCTTTATATCGACCTCAGTTCGACAAGTGCCTTGACATATTTTTTTTCATTATAATTAAAATTCTTATTATATGACACAATTTGCACTAAAAATTTGCTTTCCATTGCAAGTTCATATAATATTAATAACTTTGAAAGTTTTGTGGAAAAAAATAATTGAATTTAGTCATGTAATATTCATGTTAAAAATCATCCAACTATATTTTTGGCTAAAAGTTAAATATTATGTTCACCATAGTTCAGATAAATTATGTATTACGTGTATCAAGGTTATGTCTACATATTTGTCTGTCTGTTTATAATTCATTTATAGCTCTAGAACCACTGAACCGATTTTGATAACTCTTCTTTCATAAATTCAATTTTGTTACATGAAATAACATATACGAGTATTTAGGAAAATTATATCAGAATAACAGAAGTAAATTAACATGACAATTATCTCGTTTTTTCCTTAGATTATACTAGCCGTGACCCGCGGCTTTGCCCGCGTTTCATGTATTCATCACTGATTTTTTTTTATACGGAACTCTATTCTTTTTTGTACTCATATAAAGCAAAAATATTTATAAAAAATTCAGCGTCCAAATAATAATTCTGAATGACAATGACAGCTAATAGTGAAAACATCGCTCTAATGCTGTAATATTATAAATTAGTAATTGATAGATTGTTTACTAAATTTCGCTTGTCAAAATTTTAAATGAATACTAAACATACAAATGTATACAAAATTTTCAGAGATATTTTCAATTATTATTATTAGCGCCCTATTGGCATAGAACCAAATCCAGCTGCTGTAATAAGCCCTTTTTCCGTTTCACATGTGAAATGTCTGGAATACATGTCCTGTATATTGAAATGTTTCTTTATAAAATATACTACATAATTGTATTGTTACAAAATGTAAAAGTAATTTTTAACATTTAATTAAGTATTTATATACATAAACTTATGAACATATTTTCTTTTTCAGGTAACGTTTTGCATCGAACCACTCCACATTTTAACCTTGGTGAGATCACGTTTTAAGAGAACCTTCTTGATGCAGAGGTCGTGCAGTGTGACCGTAGTAAAACTGTCCTATATTTGACACTAGACTTGAGCAAATTACTTGTAAATTTCTTACGAGAATTCTTCTTTATAAATTTATAAATTATATCATTTTAATATTTAAATTAACATTACATTTTGGTTTCATAGCATAGTAAAACATAGTTGCTTAACCTATATTTTGCTCACCGTCCACTTTTAGAATATGTTTTTCTAGAGACCCCATCTTAATTTTTTTGGCCTTTTTTAGACTATATTTTTATTCTCCCCACGCCCCCTCTACGCTATCTCAATGTCACCTAATTTGAATCTGGAGCCCACAAGGGGGTGTTATCAGTCTAATAACTATGGGAATTTATTGACTGTCGTCAACGTCAAGCCGGCCTACATTACCACGGCAAAAAGCCTCTAAATAGGTCAGAATATAATCAAAAACAAAATTCTTTATTTAATTTGAGTTCTGAGAAGGCGCTTATGAACGTCAAAAAAGTACCATTGGTTTGGAAAACAACCCAGTCGAGAAGAGCCAGCATAAAACTCGATCTAGATTTGTAAAACTATAATATAAATTATACCATCCATCTATCCATCCATTCAACCGAAAAACGTTCACTGCTGGGCATAGGTCTCTCCCCCAAAGATCTCTACGACGACCACATTGCGCCACCCACATCCCATGCCCAATATCAATACCCATGATACGTCTTTCGGTGCATGGTGGCCATTCGAGAACCCGTTGGCCCCATCGAGCATCGGTTCTGCGACCAATGTGCCCAGCCCACTCCCACTTAAGTTTAGCAATTCTTCGGGTAATGTTTAGTTCTTCTGCGGATCTTATTCCTGATTCGATCACGCAGTGAAACTCCAAGCATAGCCCTCTCCATTGCCTTTTGAGCAACTTTGATCTTTTTTTATTAGGCCCTTTATGAGCGACCACGTCTCAGTGCCGTATGTCAATACTGGTAACACACACAGGTCGAAGACTTTCTTCTTGAGACACTGCGGTATTTCGAACGAAAAGATTCTGATTACTTTCTCAAAGCCAGCCCAGCCGGGTTGGATTCGACGATTAACCTCTTTCTCGAAGTTGGATCTACCTAACTAGACGATTTGTACACTACTGTCCATTGTTGCCAAAATCGCCACGCTTGACAGTCGAGTTGGCGATCACAATCAGGTGTTTGTGGTACTCAGAGAATGCTACTGCCGATCCCATGGTTTATCCCTTAGTCGCCTCTCACGACACGCACGGGAAGATAAGGGGTAGTACTATTCTTGGCCGGCACCACACGTTAAGTTATACTATACATAATAATAAACGGTTTACGCGGAAGCGTAGATAAGATTCCACACATCACTATCGTTCACGTAATGATCCACCCTATAATAAGCTCTGGACATTAAAACCTGCTTGACATAGTGCTTAAACTTACTGTCAGGTAAATCGGTCTTGTAGAGCCTGACACTATTACTTAAAAAGCTTTCATTGAACTTACTAAGCAATGGAATGGAAAGCATGGGACGGCTAAATTGTGATTACTTCTGTCACTTTGCTTTTATTAATTATGTCTGGTATTGTATTCTGATCTGATATTCACAAACGTGGTAGACCTTTTCATTATAATATTATCTATATACCACCGAACCACGTACACTTTAAGCTATTAATACACGTACGGACCGAACCACGGACATGTATGTCGAGCGGCCGAGGTCATCAGTCGCCTAAGTAAGGATGGGGAATAAAATTTTTAAAAAAGATCGGATTTTTAATCGATTCACAAAATATCGAGGAACAAGAGATCAATTTTTTTTCTATTTGTTTTATTTGACTTTTTATTCGCAAATAGTATTCTTCCAGTGGTCGAAATTAGACTATAATTATCATTTAACACAAAAACTGTTTCCAATTTTTCCAGGTCATGAATAGCATCTAAATCGAAAAAGAAGAATGCCTAAACTACTAAGGAAAAATGACACTGAACTATTTTATTTTTGGCTATTTACAAATGATCATAGAAAACAAAAAGGACATTCAATAGTCAATACGTTATTAGTTTGAAAGATCGATCTTTTTGGGCATCGACGTTTTGTGAATCGATTCATCAAACTTACATTTGAATCGATTCAAAAGTCTATCTTTTTTAGAAAGGATTTCCATCCCTACTTAGGTTACTGATAACATAGGTCCCCCGCCGTTGCCTCTGCAGAATACATGTATAATGTGCTCCGGAGGCCCTGGCATCTTTGCGCCGGTTAGGGACGTGGAGTGTTTAGTCAGTCGGCTGCGGCCAACCTGACACACGGACCGCTAAGTCAATTGACTCGGTGTCTATGGTCTGTCGCGAGGATCACACGTGTGCGAAAAACTGGGTTTTTCGGCGCACGTCCGAGCGTTCAACGAGCAGATTTAAACCACGTTAAAAAAAAAAAAAAAAAAAAGGTCCCCCGCCGTACTGTGTCCGCGGTCCGGTCCGTACGTGTGTTAACACCATTAGTTTATCATTAACTAACTCAAATAAATCATCAAATTTGAAATGATAGACTTCACTACACTAAATTTATACCTTAGAAATCGTGTTTCAGATTTCAACGATTCGTGAGAAAATACCGTTTATGGTGTTCGAACTAATGTACTAATTATGTGAATTGCTCAGAACGTTTGTAGGTTGTGCAGTGTGTAAGAATAATACTAACTCGTAAAGTTCATGCCCTAATTAAAATACCATGAAACAACAACGTCGCTTACTCATAAGGAAAAAGTGGTATTTAGTTAATTAAGTACGAATTTCATCCAACTTTACTAAATTATAATCAGTATTTCATAATTCATACTGAAATAACATAGGGCAGAGAATTTTTGGTAAAATGAAGTAAAGAATAATACAGATGTAGATTTTAAAACAGAAAATGTTTTTTGAAAAAAAAACCAAATTTATACCATTTTAAAAACATAATCTTTAAAAACTTTTTTTAGAGAACACATATAAACCCTATGATTTATCTCCTGTGTATGTAATTTTAGTGTAACTCTTAAATTTATTTATTTTCGCTTCAAAACGCTAAAATTACCAAAATTTATATTACGTATATGATAACATTATATTCATATAACAACTTTATTATTTATAAATTTAATTGTAATTTCTTTGTCCGTCAAGAAACTTCGTAAAAAGAAAATAAGTCAAATTTACATTGGCATAGAGACCGCTCAATCATTACGGCAGCAAAATTTTATTCTATATTGATCCCCCCACAATTTATTCACTAGTAACCCCATACCTATAGTAATACACGCTGTGCGGTGATAGTGTTTTAGTGAGTATTCCCGGTGTTCCTACATCGGGCGAATCCCACTTATCCCTCCCAATTTCCGGGATTTCCGGGATTCGTAAATGGATTTCCTCACGGAAAAAAAAAAAAAGTGATAAGATATAGAACTAAGAATTTTATAGAAGACTAGCTGTGCCCGCAACTTCGTCTGCGTGGAATAGTGACTTTAGGCAGCATTTTTCGGATTTTGGTTTATTCTCAATTATAATCACCGTCGTTACATCGTATAACCATCGGGGAACAAAGCATATAGGCTGCTAGAATTATTAACACGTGATAAAGCCACATAAAGCTGACCGTGCGAAAAAAAAAAACAGCTAACACTTAGATCCACATTCACAACTTTTAGCGTCTGACCATAGGCTTTATTAATTGTCATCGCAAAACTGGTCATAAGCTCACTGGAAACTGAACTCGTTTAAACCCGGAACCCGGAACCCGAGGCATAAAAACTCTACCACCTGTTAAAATCTCTGCTTCTATCAGGTTTCGCAGAATCAGAAATTTAAAAGAGAAAATTCACTTTTAATCTAGTATTGTTGTAAAGTTTTGGCGGTGTTAAATTTCTTAGCAGCATTATGGGTACGCCGACTTTAAATTTATTTTATGAGATGGTAGTCCAGGAGCACTGAGGAATTCTAAAAATTCTAATGGGTAATTGGTAGATTCTTCATCTTTCATAACTCTGTTAATGGACATATACTCTACATTATCCTCCGAAACAAAGCTCAAAATTTCAGCATTTATTGCTGCTGCTTGGTCGTTTCGTGGACTTAAAATAGCTCTTTCGCAAAGCCATGAATTTTCGCATTGGTATTTGCGTTGCGTTTCCATACACGGATGATATGAGGTCTCGCATTCATGAAGCTTCGCAGCATAGGTTTGCGTTTAGAACAAATTTTGCTTGTTCCTGCGGATACACACCGTTACCGATCTCAAGTTACTATAGAGAAAATATAGTAGCAATAGATACAACAATTTCATCTAATTTGTATCTGGTATGAATAAAACTGTAAGGCTGATATTTTTTATTATAATTTGTTATGCTAGTGCTTGGGTTTACTTGGTAGAGTCTGAAATTGTACCCATCCTGACAATGGAAATATATCAAAGGATACTGCAGGGCATCATATGCTCGGTGTGTTTCATAAATACGTTGAAAGCGATCAACATGAGTGCGCTGCACGATGTCACGTCTATCACATTCCTAATTGACTAATATTACTGCAACTTCGTCTGCATCGGGGACAGTGAACTTTTCACGATGTTCTTCCGCAGGACGTCTATTAGCCTTATTTATAACTTTATAACTGTTATTTTGCCCTTGTGGGATAGAATCTATTGCGGCTTTGAAACTTCTGACGTACGGATTTACTTGATGTAACATATTCTCAAGTTGAAATATAAAGTTGATGTTCAGCTGAGGAAAGTTATGATGTCGTATATGGGCCTGTTCAATGTAATTTGATACAAAATAAATGTAAAGAAATTTTGATTCATTTTGAAGAAGCAAAGATCCAATCAAGTGATAAATTGGCCCTGCACCTTAAAAGTTGGATGTGATATGTTTGACCCCAAAAGATGTCATTTGGAATACACTATTATATAAACGGACATAGTCTACAAATGTTTACACTAAGGATGCTCACTATTTAGTAAAACTTTTATAAAGGGGCTCATGATAAGTTTAAATGAGCACTTTGCCACCTGAATAGCATATTCCATTTGGTTCTTTTCTCCATTTTTGAGCATTACAAAACTGACAACATACCACCATACCTACTATAGATTCGAATTCAGAGTAATCATCATTGCTGGGCGAATACAAATAACCTGTTTTCTCTTTGGTAATCCATGGAAGGATATCAATTTCCGCTCCAGTTTCTGGGTCTTCTATCAAACTTGATAACATTTTATTGAGTATATGCCGAAGTCGATCAGCATTTAGTCGTGACTGACGTTGTTCTGTAGTTTCTTTCTTCTTCTCGATCAGCTGTTAATCGAGATTCACGATCTAAGCTACTTTCCAGCTTTCTAGACTGCAAAGTTCGTGCTTTTTGAGAGCTCAGCTGGGTTTCCCTATCAGTAAAGGTCTCAGACTCACGCGATATTGCATGAGCCTTGCGATCCGTGGACAAACGTGCTTCACGCTGTTCCCTGTTCATCCTAACTCAAGTAGCCATCATTCGAGAACGATGTGAACTCAATCGAGATTTTCGCTGAGCTGAAGTTTCTGTAATATGAAACCTGGCCTGACGTTACTGAAATGCAGTGAACTAATGAGAACTAATCTCATCCTTATTGCATTTCTGCTGCTCCGGGGGAGGTTGGATCTTCTTCAAGGCATTCTTATAAGAAGTAGTAATTAGTACTAACTCAGCGTTATTTAGTAAACACATACTCATCATAAACAAAAAAATTAAATACTTACAGATTATTACCAGTTTAACTTTATTACAATTTAATAACTATTAAGACGTATTAACCTAACCTATTAATTATAGAAAATAAAAGAAATGTCCAATATATACATTTATGTATTAATTAATCGCAAATTACTAAATTGTTTTTTAAACATAAAAATTAAGAACTTGTATATAAACTTGTATTTACAGTTTAACTAATAAGGCGTGTTTACCTAATTTGAAATCTAATTAACCTATACTATATACATACAATATGTATTTACAAACCCTAAAATATAAATAAATAAAATAAGCAAACAGTCAGTGTTATCGAATGCAACTGTTACGCCATGCGCCTCCGAAAGCGGCCCGGCTCTCGACGTGCTTTATCTATACATATATAAAAAACTGAATTGCCAGCCTAACCTGAACCCTATTACACATGAATGATGATATATGTCTGAGGTCAACTTAAATTGGAAACATAACATTTCCGAAACTGATCATTTTTAACTTCTATTTTATTATCATATTATTGTTATTATTATATAATCATACTTTTATATAGACCATTATGGAGTTTAGTAAAGTTTCATACAATGCATCTGAACAGAGAAAGAATTTAGATAGAATAAATGTTCAACGTGATTCTTTAAATTGACATAACTTTTTTATTTATGTACCGATTGACATGAAACAAACACTAAATGTTAAGTGTAGCTTACTACAATATATTAGTGAAAACTACATCTAAATCGGATAAGCCGTTTCTGAGATTAGCGTGCACAAACGCACAGACAAACAGACAAAATTTTAAAAAATTATAGTTTTGGGTCCTATTTGAGTTTATAAAGGTCCTAATAATATTTGTTTTCATATATCTTCCATGTACAGACAGCGATCCGTTACATTTTTATTATATGTATAGAATAGCTGCTCTCTGCGGTTTTATCCGTGGAGTTTCCGTTCCCATGGGATTTTCGGAATAAAAACTATCCTTTGTCACTCCCTGGATTTCAAACAATCTTAATACCAAATTTCATCAAATCGATCTAGTAGTTTTTAAGTTTATTCGGTACATACAAAAATACAAATGTTTCCTATTTTTATAATATTAGTATAGATTAAGAAAATATTACTCAGAAAACAGGGTACAAAAAACGTCGAGTTACGCCTGGACAATAAATAAAAAAAAAATGTAAATTACTAAAATATACCGCAAACGATATACTCAAGACTCGATTATTGATATTAGTAACAGCGTTAACACTGTGACACCTCATTGTCGATTACGAATAAAATGATTTTCCATCAGGAAATTCAATCAGCGCTCGCAATAATTTAACGCTTGTTGTAGCGGCCGCCGATTGATCGATGAAATTACGCGTCAACCGCCCCGGACCTGTCGATTATTATGAACCTTAATCATTTTCACGGCCTTAAAATTGATAATAATAGCAATTATTGAAACTCGATTGCCTGTCTCATTATTTAACAACAATGCTATATACATGTAGGACTTGAAACATTTATTTTTATCCCTTAAGCCATTATTATTATATTATATTATATTATATTTTTCATAAAGCGACTACAGTAAGTGCATATAAATTTTTTTTTTTCAAATATATTACATACAAATAACAGTTCTAAAAAGAACGATGTTATTGTTATATGTTATTCATACCCTATTTTTACAAAGACGATTGTTAAATACAGCAAAAAATTAATAATATCGTTATTATTATAATAAGAAAATTAATAATAGACGTAAAAACGTAACAATTGTATTGTTATAATAACAATGAAATATGTTTTATTGCGTATTTCTTTTGTAAAAAAAATATAAACGAATGAGTTTGTGAGGACGGTTGACTAAAAAATAATAATCATCGATTTACCATTTTAAACTCGATCAATCTGGCTAAATTTTTCAATAAACAATGCGTCTCTACAATTTACTTCAAAATGAATACGTATTGTTGAATCTTCTTATATTAATATAACTATGAATTTCGAGTATGTGAAACGATAATTTATATAAAATTTAGATATTTATTTAGCTGCCTCGATATTATACAGACTATACTTTTAATTAATTTTATTACAGAGCTTCACAACAAATAATATTATTTTGAATTATTCGTAAATAAATTACAAGATAAGCATATAATACTTTCAAAAACCATTGTAATGTATTATAGTAATGTTATATTCCTTTTGAAATATCTTTAATATGTAATGAGACAATAGGAAAACAATGGAAAGCTGGCGTGAACGCCAGGTTAGTGCGTACGATTCGTCGTTATTATTATTATTTATATACATTAATATGTCGATTACCCATAAAAATGAGACAATAGGAAAACAATGGAAAGCAGCCGTAAACGCCAAGTTAGTGCTCAAGGTGTTAAATTGTATTGTAAAATAAGCATTCTTTCGATGTGAATAAGTTTCTGAACATCTACTGTTTTATTAACATATTATATGTCTATACTTGAATGTTTTAAATAAGATTGTATTTAGGGTTGCCATTAGGACCTGTTAATAATAGCTAGATATTAATTCATACTATGTTAACTTGTACTGATTAAGATATATTTTTTAAATATTTCTGAACGTATTAAATTATACAATAGAACTTGAAGCCTGATTTTGTTTTGTTAAATAGTATGTAATCAATAAAAGGCAATTAGGATAATGAAAATGAACGTTATTGTGTTCCTTCGCATATACTTACATTGTGCACCCGTTAGGATGAATAAGCGAAGTCGCGGGTGCACAGCTAGCAATATATATAGGGTATGATTTTATAACATAATCATTGGATTATATTTGAAGATTGTTGACAAAGATTTATGTCATTGTAGATATACAATGAGGTGTACTAATAATGAAATATCTACTCCATATAATTAAATTTAACCACATTATTACAAAACATAAAAAAGATCTAAATCTATGAGTACTATATTGTGCTTGATTATATCATAACAAAGAACGTGGATCTGACAAACGCATCAGTATTTAACTAGGACATGAGATCAAAGTTCGTACGCTTGGTACCTTACCTACATATCGAGTCAATTCTTAGACTTCAGTTCACTTTACGCAACATGCAAACATAATCTCAAACTCACCCCAAGTTTGTCGTGTCAAGTACACTCAATACTGCATTAGATATAACTCACGATGTATCTTTAGCACGAGGTATGTTACATTGTAACGTTCACACAATGGCCTAATCAGGTACCTTGTATCTTATTCATATTCTGTCGTAGTAAAGCCTAATTGTGTCGCAGGCATAAACAATGCAATGGTTTATAGTATTTCACATAGGTACTTCAAAAGCAACTACGGTTACATTATCTGTTTGTAGGGACACAATTTTATTAGTGTTTATTTATAAAGAGACATTTAACTGAAATATCCATATATGACAGGTAAAAAAAATCAGTATTTTTTTCTCCTCGATTTGTCAACCATCCAAAAATTGTGTACATACTTTTTCACCATTTTAATTTTTTTAATGTCAATAACAAAACAAAAGTGAAATGTAATTTTTTTTTTCTTATCAATAAAATTTGAAATTGGCATATATTGCTATTAAAATGTTTTGGATTGTAAGTAAAAGTATATATAAATATTCAGAAATGTAAATGAATATATGTTTTCCTCAATTTTTTTACTAATGATTTTATTTACGAATTACAATTACCTACTTGATGATAGTCTAAAAAATAATAATAACATCTTTTTTATTATTTTTATTAAATGATAACAAAAATGTCATACTGAATTTCGATAATAAAATAAGTACAATAAAATTCTAGACTAAGCCTGTGACAAAAATGTACCGTTGCGCACTAACTTCCTCCGGTCTAAATAACTGAATTAATTACCTATAAATATAAATAGATCCGCAATAAAACATGTCTAGTATCGCCCAACAACAATCTATGCATAATTCATTTAATTAGATCAGATAATAATATTATAATAAAATAATTGCATATTGCCGAAGCCGCAACAGTATCAGCGTTGTCGGTGACGACAGATATCTTACTATACAACCTATATCTTTTACCATACAGCTGTTTTTACATATACTCGTATAAATTGTGTGCCCGTGGCTCCGCCCGCGTTTCATATATTCTTCATTTTTTTTTTATACCGAAGCCTAATTATTTTCCTACATTTTTTACTACAATAAAGTAAAAATATTTCTCATAAATTCAAGAAGTTGCCCGTAAAACTATGCATTGATTTTAATCTAATTTCTATGAGTTTGAATTTGTTTGGCAGGCGGAGCCCTAATTATTTTCAAAAATTAAAAGTAACCTAAGTAACACTTAGTAACTTCAGCTATATATAAAAATAAGTACAGCCAAAATCCGTCCTGCCTTTGTGGAGATTAGCCGGAATAAACAGACGGACAGACAAAAATTTTAAAAATTGTATTTTTGATATAGTTATGGTATATACATTAGTATTTAGAAAAAAAATCTCGTGACATTACAAACAGACACTTTTATTTATTAGTAGAAATTCACTTGTGAGTTGTTATAATCAGAATTGAATAAATGACATGTGTCAGTTTTATAATCATTTTTGGGTAACGTTGATAAGGCTTTTGTGCCCGACTTTATTTGTATTTTTTTTACCTTATAGCCTCCATGCTTTGACCACATTCTCACCTGATGTTTAGTGAGTTGATGTGGATGAACACACTAAACGTAGGTGTACTGGCTTTCAGGTGATATTTAGAGGCTTTAACCGTTGTACATATATGTCAATATAAAGATTGTGACCGTTGATAAATTGTCATCTATTGACTAACATAACCGTTTCTAAACTATACTATATATTTAGTATATTTAAGATTAGATGAAGTGCATGATGCGATGTTTTCCTTTGTACTTCTATATTTGAATTCTTCTGTTAGTTTCTAGCTTATATTTTATACTAGCTATACACCTGGCTTCGCTCGCGTAGAATTCAAACAATTTGTCAATGCATCATTTTACCAAATTCTAACGAAATCTATTCAGTTATTTATGTGTGAAAAAATAAACATACAGAGATAGCACGCGACTTTTTTCTGTGTAGTTTCGCGATAAAAAGTTAATCCTATGTGTTAACGCAGGCTGTCGGCTACCTCTATACGAAATTTGATCAAAATTGGTTTAGCGATTTGAGCGTAAAGAAGTAACAAACATACAAACTTTCACCTTTCTAATATTAGTAGGATTATAGTAATTATTTAATTTATTATTATTACTGAAAAAAGTTTAAACAGTTATTCGTTTAAAAAAAAGTGACCGAACCAAATACAGCTTTAATTCTACAACAAAAAACTACTAGTTCATTCAAGTACAAAATTGCTAAATATAAAACACTCTATTACGTTTATAATTGTAATAGTTTATTTCCTTTCCTTTCTTTACTTATCAATGAGAGTCAATTTAAAATTCCATTATACTAAACTTTCTCTGGTTCATAGACCTCATTACGATTTGATTTTTCTTTATTTTTTTTCATTCAAATGACTAACTTTAGAATGAAACAATTGATAATCATAATTAAAAAATTTCATAATTTCGTCAGTGTAGAAATTAATAAATTATATTATTAAAATAATTATAATGAAATATAGATTATATTCAATTATAGACGAAGTTAAATTGATTGTACTTCGATAATACGTAATCATAAATTTTCAATAAAATAAATATCAAACAGTAAGCGTATCAATAGGCAGACGTTTTGAACCGGTCAAGCACTAACCTAGCGATTAAGTCAGCTTTCAATTGTTATCCTATTGTCAAATTTAACTATGTATTTGAGAGATTAAGCGTTTGTATAAAGATACCAAACATCACATAATTTTAGCGTACGATCAAATCTAAAACGTCATTAATTTCATCAATATAGTAAACAAACTGTTATGTAATGTAATAACCGTGTCATATCATATATGATTTCACCTCTCGCGTTTACACCTCGTTACAGAAGTGTTAATCATGTGCAAATTATATAAGAAGTGCAAATTAATGTGTGTAAACATTTGCTTAAGTAATGTTTCAATAAATAAAAAAGATCCCACATCGTTACGTGATTGATGGGTGTAGTTTTAAAGTTAGTTGATAAATTATGAAATATTGTGAGAATTTACACTCTTATTTATCGAAGAGAATCGTTAGTATATAATGAATACGTAAGAGGACATACGGTCGGAAAAGTTGGTATTGCAGAAATCTATTGCTATCCCGTTGCGCCCTAAAGAAAGAATTTTAAAACACGAAAGAGACAACTGCAGCTCGGGCTGATTTTACCGTATGCAAAATAGACGAAAACATCACTTCGTAGTACCCTGTTTCCTCCTTAAAAACTGAACAGATTATTAATTTTCTTTCAGTTTTAGAATAATAAAGACTTTGGCTATGCCTCTACGTTTTGCTATTATTACTTTTATTTTCATATTTGTTTGTCAAACGTCTGATAAAAACGGTAAAAAATCGTTTTTTTTTTCATTTTCAAAGGCTCCTAGTTTTCTGCAATAACTAATTTATGGAAAAAATCAAAACGTACTGGTATGGCGGTGGTAGATATGTATGTATATATTATTTGTTATAAAAATATTTAGCATATATCTATTATCCAGGGAGGAAACAGGGGACTACGTTTGTATGGCATAAATGCCGCTAGGATATTCCTCTTAACAAAAAGTCATTTATTTAAAAAACGTATGAATAGTTTTTTTTTTTACAGTTTACCATATAAATAAGTAGTTATTTATATATGTTTCCAACACCTTGTATAAGTAAGTGTATTTGTTCTACGTAACTTGTAAAAGATACAAAAAAACTTAGATTGTTTTATGGCAATAAGGAAATAATCTAAACCATTATTCAATGCTAAGCTGAGAGAAGTAAAATAATGTTTCGAACAATATTACAATTGTTAAGTCTACATCTATAAAAAATATCACGAATATACATATGATCAAATAATTTATTGTATAAAAAAAACATGAAAACATTGATCTTCTTCAAGAATTGTTTACGTAAAAGATTTGTTAACAATCATTTGTTATACATATACATATATTGAACATTTATAAATATTAGAAACTCGATCATAATCATGAGAAAAGAACTATTTACAAAATTGTTTTATTAATAACTGCTAATTTTTAAAGTTCTTGGTGGAACTAGCCCTTACATGATTGTGCCGTACCCTAATGGAATTGGTTACCATCCATACTACGGTTTTGTCACAATATGTTCTTTCATCGAAAACATGGTGAATAAAATAAGGATTTAAATCTTATACGGAATACAAGTTGAATAGGTGTCCAGGCGTAAGCAGCATATTACAACTCAAAACTCCACCAAAATAGCGCTAATGTAGTAGCAAGAAGGTGTGATGTAAATATACCAAATGCAGACAGATTGAAGTGAGCTGAGTTGAAAAAGTTTTTTTTTTCTAAGACTAAAGTAGTTATTGAAACTATATAACTGAGTTCAAAATTATTTATAATATATATAACCTGAAAACATGCTGCGAAATTAATCTAACTGCTACAGCAGCGCCATCTTAATTTGACATTTTTCGACGAAAACTTTTTCATACAGAGATATGGCTCTCCTTGTCTTTATTATCTATGGCCGAAAGCTCAAGCTCATTGTAAGATAGGATTGAAAGAAAAATCTTAGCACTATCCCACCGTATTATTATAAATAAATTGCCTATTCATTTTTATTTTATTTGAGCAGTAAAGTATCGACATCATCATGTTGACGCCGGCCTACAATAACCACGGTTTAAGCCTCTAAATAGGTCTAATATAATTACTAATTCCGGAACGCGATATATCTTAATCGAGTAGGCCAGGAAAGCATTACAACCCCACAAAATAATTTTCACTTTTACTTATCAATGAATCATCCATTCATTCAACTGAAATACGTCCACTGGTGAATTTAAGTCTCTCCCAATGATCTCCAGAACGACCGGTCTTGCCCCACCCTCATCCAGCGAATTCCTACCCATGCTGTGTCTTCCGGTATGCGGTAGCCATTCGAGAACCCGTTGGCCCCATCCAGCATCGGTTATACGAGCAATGTACCAGCCCATTGCTCACTGCCCATTGCCACTGAAGTTTGGCAATCGGGCAATGTCGGTAACTTTGGTTCCACACCTCAGAGTCCGATCGACAGCTCCGATTAGCTTCGATTAACTCCGAGGAAACTTAGAAGATTACTCCAGAAGGGAAGCACCTGTGTGCCTCACCCAGCTGACTTGTCCGTAGGCGTGGATAAAGGAGAGGACACCGTCGAAGGGAATAGCCCTGTTGCGGTTTCTCCGTATCCCCTATTAGATGTAAGCTTAGTAAGGTTGCTTGTAATCTAGTTACATTTTGTATTTATTTATAAGAATAAATGTAACAATTAACTTTGTTAAATGTAACAATTATTTTGAAAATAAACGCAAGATCTGATCGATTGCTCCTTTTCTTGCACAAAGCTGTGCAACAAGACTAGTGCACGAGGTGACTTGCTTACCTTTGGTTCTTCTGCGGATCTCATCACTTCTGATTCGAAGACTCAGTGAAACTCCGAGCATAACTCCAGAAAACTTATCAATATCGCTTCCTCATAATGAAGTTAAACTATATAACTATAGCTATAAGCCAAGTAAGTCCAAGTTCTCAATCTAAAATTTGCATACACCTTTATTATAATGTAATACACAAAGTGGTCTATTACATTACATAACATTAACATAACTAGCCCTAATCAAACATCGTTAATATAAAAATTAAGTACGATGAAATCGATATGAGACATGCAATTCGTTTATCGTCGTCAAGTAGCGTAACAATTGGATAAGTAAGTATGGACATGGAACTAATTTATCACTTACGTCCGTAATCGTTGGCTAATATAAAGAAATCTTAACTATTTTATAAATAAACTAGCGGGTCCACGCTACTTCATCTACGTGTTTTTTTTTTATTGATTAAATGTGGGATGTCCCGATTTTATATTATAAATTACTGATCGACACATTCTTCCCGTGTATATTTGTAGTTATTTTTGAGTTTCTTGAGATTTAACCAGAAACACAAAACATACCAATGGGTACAGATAGACAAAAATGTCAGCTTTAATATTACTTTTATTTATAATAACAATTTTTAGGCAACGCCCAGTATGTTGTTGAGATTTTTTTTAATATTTAATAATTTTTAAAATCATTTCTAAAAAGTTAGAGGTTTTAGCAGTAGTATATGTAGGCCGGCTTGATGATGCCCACTGTCATAATTATATTGAAGTGATAGATGTTATTTCGCCGGGCTTAAATAGAAAAAAAAAAAAGATTGCATAATATAGAGTGAATATGTGCGCAAAATTCTATCACATCATCGCCATTTGTCGACAACATTAATAGTGTTTGTGTTTAAAGAGACCATTGAAAACTACTTTCACCGTTTTCCGCTTCACTACGTCCGATTGTCCAGTTAAAGAGCTTGTAAATCCTAGTACATTTTCTACATCCGGGCTCGGACATCGTTTGGCAATACATAACAATCAGTTAATTACGTTAGAGTTAGTTTGTATCGTTCAATTATTTTGAAAGATTATTATGCAATTGTTAAAACGTATACACGTGGATCATTTAATTATAATAATAGTTTTTTTTTTTTCAACTCTTGTCTTTTTTGAGGTTTATTTTTCTCTCAAGAAAAGGCAAAGGTATGTTAGACCATACCGGCAAGTCACACGTGTTTCTACAATCTTAAATCAACGCTTCTGTGCTCTATTAAAACCGTGGCTAACTTGCTAGGAAGTTTTATACATACACAAACTCGACTAAAGATCTAAAGTACACATCGTGATCCATTGTCAATTAATTCAGCAATAATAGTAGCATAACATTGAAAAAATATATAAATCATGATAACTCTTGGAAAAAATAACCTTATGTTAGATGTTTGTAATGTGATATTAAAATAATAAATATTAGAAATCTAGTGAAATTAAATATTACAAATTTTCATAGATTAATAATAATACGAGAACAGCAATATATCAAAACGAAACCCGGCGTAAATTATATTCGAAACGAATCTCAAATAACCTAATTGAATGTAAACACGATTGCTGAGATTTGACTGTCTATTGAATATATAATCGTTTGTGCATTTGGGAAAGATACCAATTTATTCAGCCGACCTACGGGACGATGAATGATGAATGGTAATCGATGATTTAAATATTACAATATTGATACTATAATTTATCCACCTATAGAGCGTCAATACGCCAATTCAATACAAAAACTTGTATTACTAAGAACCTGTTTTATTATACAAAACTCCCTACATCTGAAAATTACAACAAATTATGAGATTCTTTTATTCCTTTATTTTATTTATTATGAGTATCTGATACCATAGTACTTTTTTAAACTGTCTTATAGTTTAATAATACCAGTAAATGTATTTCCATTAAAATCTAGTAAATTACGGTTACTTATTTTTACTCTATTATCTAATTTTTTTTGGTCAATAACTTATTTATACTCGTATTTAATGCACGTGCATACACATTCTTTGTTTTAAACTAATCTACAAAGTGAAATATATTATTCCTAATTAATTGCAAGTATTTTTCTGAGCCATATATCTGTACATGAATACACCTCACTGCCTACTGATCTGAATCACTTTCGCTGCATACTGTTTTTTCCCACAATTACAATCACAACCAATGCATTACGTTTACGTACATAATAGTACCTATATAACATCCTAGTAACTTAAAAACAGGAAGCTGTAGAATTTCCCTGTCGTTTATTACAAAAACTACACGACAACCGTCTTTAAGGCTTGGTTTTAATTAATAGATTCTAATTAAACTATTTTATGGATTTACAACACAATCTCTTCCTAGGTCCTTAAATGTTACATTGTATATACTAAAAGAAGTGGTAGATTATGTAAAAATTAAACTGTCTAAAAATACATAGTGATTTTTATTCCAGTTATAATTATAAAAATATGATGAAGTGCTAACAAACACATTCTTAGTTAAAGTACAATATTAGAACAAATTAAAATTACTTTTTTGTTGTTGTAAATTTAACGCTTAATTATGTAGTTTTGTTTTGCATACATCACTATTCTTTATCACATCTAGTCGCTTCCAGAAATACTCAATAGATATTCACAGCATCTAACATTGGGACGCCCAAAATGCTTCCACTTGGTTCCCATTTGAGTATTCGACTGCTTCATTCTGGATATATGTACCACACATATGTGATATATTCACTTTACCCTGCTGCCTTTAAAGAAACCCGTCTATTCAAATTTGCATGCTTACAAATATAAATATTATCGATATGTTTTATTATTTAGGCGTTTGGTAATTTATTTTACTTTTTCGCAAGTCACACATTCGCACATTATGCAAGAGCATAACGCATATTGTTCATTTATAATAAAAGTATTAACTTTCTCAGAAAACAAACGCGTACAACAAATATTTGCCTAATGCAATATTCTATTATAAATTTCAAAACTATAAATTTGCACAATAAATAAAATGAAATAATAGATACGTAAGAGAGTATTCTGTTCGAATGTCCATTTATGTAAAGCCCTTATTCGCAAAATTAAGATGACAATCGAAAATAAATAACAAAATAAAACTCATTTAATAGAGCGGAACCAGCTCCGTAATCTTAAGAAACGGCGATGTCGTGATTACACTTCGACAGCATAACGAATCGCTATTTGCCGTAGTGGTAACGTTCATAGATTTTATTAATAAGGAAATAAAAGTTACATTTTGCTCAAGGTTTACCACAAGAGGTGTCTTGATAATGTCTATGATAAAAAAAAAATGCCTGCGACAATACCGGGTACCATTAAACCTAAAATCGTTGTGTAAGTAAGTAGTGTCGAAACAGTGATTGTACCTCAACATTCGATATTCGAATAAAGCTACATTATAATCGTTACAGATTCTAACAAACAAGGAAGTAAAAGTCCTTTAATTTAAGGACATAAGACCGGAGTCCCTGTTGGGCCAGTTACGAAAACTAAGTGCAAATTCTCACTTGCAACATACAGAAGGTCCAACGCTTGCATACTGCATGGACCACAAACAAATTAAAATTTTAACACATTAAATTAAAATTAAAATTACACACATTAAAATAGAATATACGAATAAATGAAACTTAAATGATTATTGTTTTAGCTTCTCATACAAGAGATTAATGAACATAAAAACAAATAAAACTTGTTCAAAGAGTCATCAAGTTTAAAACTATGTTTTACATTTAAAAATCTCTTTAAAGTTCAAATGCGTGTTAACATTCTAGACCTATATTAGAGGACACACAAATAAAAGAAACAATTCTATCAAAATTGTAGACTACAAAGAAAATTAAAAGGTGCACTTAAATTATAAAAGTAAATATGCAATACTTCCAAATATGTGATTGCGCTGACCCATCCAACCGCAATAAGCATCATCATTGTAAATCATACTTTCGTTGGTTGTGACGACACAATATAACTCTGTACTTCGTATATTTATGTTCTCATTCTAATAATTTACATTAATGCACCTGTCGAGAACCTAATCTCTTATCTAGCAGACTAATCACCGTCGATCTTGCTGAGAAATGTTGCAGATTTGTTAATTTAGTTAGTTACTATTTTCTTATATTCTATTTACTTCTATTATAATACTTTTATTAATAATGCAAAAGATGCAAAAATCTTTATATATTTGAGCTCCATATGTTACCTATATAATTATAACAATTCTGTTACTAAGTCGTTTCGAATTGTGTGAGCCTTCACTATAAGCTCCTGTAACTTAAATGTATACTTTTTTTTACAGAAGCCCTCAATTCAGAAGATGATCAATCAACATCGGCATCATGGTGGCAAGCTGGTACAGCGGCTAATTACAGGGATAATCCGAGTAACTCATTCTCCTCGACTCACGGGCTTTTACAAACACACCCAACAGCCGATGATCCTTATGGATCTTTCGCGCAAAGTGGCAGCGGTCCACTTAGTGGTGGAGTCAGAAATAATCCTTTACCAAGTCCTCCGAAAAGTACCAGTGGCAAAGTATCGCTGAAACATTTGGATTTCACAAGCAGTGCAACGGCTGAACTAAGAAGAAATCCGGCTTTATCAGCCCCTGATGAATGTGCCCGAGCTTGCCGAGAAAATGAGCCTCCAAGGATTTGCTACTATCATTTCACTTTGGAGTTGTACACAGTTTTAGGAGCGTAAGTAACATTATGAATAATATTTAATTTAATTGTTTTATTTTTAATATTGTGTAAGTGAATAAAAATAGGAATTTATAATTTTAAATGTTTAATATTAATAACGATATCATCATTATTAACTCATATGAACATTCTCTAACTATGTGAAAACAATAGAATAAATATTTATAAAATAAATATAAAATAGTAAAAACTTTTACACTTAAAAATCGGTGTAACGTTACCTTCTACAAATTACTTACAACGTAGCATTTTCATCATATTATCACAAAGGTTTTCAATCTGATTAATTTAAATAAATGTCTAAAAGTCCAACCAGCTTATAGTATAAAACTGTTTCACACTACACATCTGCGTCATTACAAGTATCAAATAGTATCGGTGCTAAATCTCAAACACTAATAAATCGAATGTAGATTCTATTTGGATTTTTTTAAGTTCATACAATTCGTGGCCAAAGCAGCGACCTAAAGACCGACTTATTCACTTTACACATTTTACGCTTTGCTACACACGAACTAACCAGATCGGTTACGAGTACAATGTCGAACATGAGCAAAGAAGGCAGTTGTACCAAATTTCGTTCAGGCACGTAATTGATAGGTGACAACAGAACTTATGCAAACAGTTATTTCAACTCACGGTTTGAGGAAATAATAAAATATAATCGAACGATATCAGTAAAGAAATTATGTCATTTACTAGCGACCTGCTCCAACTCCGTGCAGGTATACAGAAATCTAAAATTAAAATAAAATATTTTACCCACTGTAAAATACAAAATGTAGCATTCCAATGGCGATGAAATAATTAAAAACGGATCATTAGTTTCCGAGTTCATCGATTTCAAACAAACAAATTTTTCGTATTTATAACATTAGTATAGATTTTCCATCTTGTATTGTTTGTATATATAAAGAGAAAAAAAAATTGTTAGTGTACAAAGTGAAATAATATTATTTCAGGGCGTGTCAAGTCTGCACTCCTAATGCAACCAACGTAGTCTGGTCTCATTGTCAATGCGTGTTGGCTGATGGCGTAGAGCGCGGTATCCTCTCAGCAAACAGAATGCTCCCCGGGCCCTCGATTCAAGTTTGCGAAAATGACAAAGTTGTCATCGATGTTGAGAACCATATGGAGGGTATGGAAGTAACTATCCATTGGCATGGAATTTGGCAGCGAGGATCTCAATACTACGACGGTGTGCCATTCGTGACGCAATGCCCTATACAGCAAGGAAACACATTTAGGTAAATAATTTGAACATTAACTGTATACCTATTTTAAACAGAATATAAATATTAATATGAAACTATAATCATTATTACGTGTGGCGCCGGTTAAGTATAGTACCATCCCGTATCTTCCCGTGGGTGTCGTAAAAGGCGACTAAGGGATAAACCAGGGGATGGCAGCAGCATCCACTGAGAACCACAAATACCTACTACGATCGCCAACCCGCCTAACAAGGCGATTATGGCAATCCCACCCTTATTGGGGGAGACTTATGTCCAGCAATAGACGTCTTATGGTTGAATGGACTATAATAATTGTGAACAATATGAAATATCCCATTTGCTGGTAATAAGATTGAATTTGTTAAAGTTAAGCTCAAGCACTGATATTGAAAATTCATTCCTTAAGATCCATTTACGAAATTGACGTGAATCCAGATACAAAAATAGTTTTTCAGTTCGAGCATAATAACAACCGTTACAATTTCTTATAGTTAGGTGTTTATTGTAAAATATACCTTTAATTTCAGGTATCAATGGCAAGGTAATGCAGGAACTCACTTCTGGCACGCTCACACCGGCCTTCAGAAACTAGACGGATTATACGGCAGTATTGTGGTTCGTCAGCCCCCATCCAAAGATCCTAACAGCCACCTTTACGACTATGATTTGACTACCCACATCATGTTACTCAGTGACTGGTTGCACGAGGACGCTGCTGAGAGGTTCCCCGGACGTCTCGCCGTAAACACTGGCCAGGACCCTGAAAATGTCTTGATCAACGGCAAAGGGCAATTCAGAGACCCGAACACTGGTTTCATGACTAATACTCCACGCGAAGTGTATACAATTACCCCCGGAAGGCGATACAGGTTCAGAATGATTAACGCTTTCGCATCCGTTTGCCCTGCGCAGGTCACTTTCGAAGGCCATAATTTAACAGTAATCGCCACCGACGGTGAGCCGGTGCAGCCCGTACAAGTAAACACCATAATTTCGTTCTCAGGTAAGAAACACAAGGGAAATGGAAGTAGTTTATAAAACTGTGCAAAAAAATGTAGCTCAACCAATTATCCATGCTTCTACAAAATGTCCGTAGTAAAACTACGTAAACATTGTTACCCTTCATGGCTATTACAAATTATCGATGTTCAGTTTTTTTTTCGTGTGTTGGTAATTAAACAGAAACTTGTTATCCAACTAATAATCGTGATAATCCGGCGCAGCTACGAGACACGCCTTTTTGTTATGTTGTAATAACGTATGCGCCTAAGTAGTACACCCAGTGAAGCGGAGTGAATTGTATAACATTAGGCATACTTCCTCTTTTAAGTGTTAATTATTATCTGGTTATTGTTTTAAAAGGGATAGTTTTGTACTTTTACAGGTGAACGATACGATTTTGTTATCCAAGCCAACAACGTCCCTGGAGCTTATTGGATTCAGGTGCGAGGTCTTGGTGAATGTGGAATTAAACGAACACAGCAATTAGGTATCCTCAGATACGCGAGAGGTCCTTACCAGCCATCCTCACAATCACCTACTTACGATGTAGGCATTCCCCAAGGAGTGGTGAGTCATATACATTGAAAATTTAAAAACGATGTATAAAAAACCAATAAATAATGACGATGTAAATATTTTATTCACGTTAAAAATAGAATATAAATATTGATAATCCAGTTGATGAGTGAATCTTCCGTTGCGTATGTTATTAAAGTTTTTTTAGAACGTAGAGATGTCTTGAGCATTCTGTAGTCTGTTATTAAATGGCGGATATTGCAAAGTGGATTCTTGGTTCCGACACGACAACCTCAATAAAACTGCAAACTAAGAACTCTATTGCTCAAGTATAGACGCCTTTATCGCTGCTCCGTGAAATCATTTTCTCAACAACGGATAAAATTAAAACGTTTGATCAATTATTTACACCTGTACAGAACTACCGAACAGCCGGTTTTCATCGAATTTGTAAATATTCTAATACATACGGATACCTGTTAATTATTTTTTTAGTAGATACATGTTTGTTAATCGATAACAGGTTGACTTCTGACTGATTACATTTATCATGCACGACTTTGAATATCTGAAGGTGTGTGATTGCACTTCGTTCAATGAAACTTTTAGTAGTTAGTTTATTATGTTGTAAATTGTAAACAGTAGTCTCCTTAGCATTGTACATTTTGCACGTATCATTAGTAATTGCACGTACCTTTATTCCCACTAACTATTCAGGTGATGAACCCTTTGGACGCCGTGTGTAACGAATCCAGGAACGACGCTATTTGCGTTAGTCAACTGAAAAATGCCAAGCACATTGACCCAGCCATTCTTCAAGACAGACCAGATGTAAAAATTTTCTTACCGTTCCGTTTCTTCCTCTACACACCGGAAACACTCTTCCAACCAAACACATACAACAGATTCTTGGGTAAGTATTTTTATTCTTATTACCCTACGTTCCTTAATCTAACGTTCCACTCATTATCTGTTATATTTTTACTTTTTGCATTCTTGCAAGATTTATCAATAAAATCATTACAATATCTTACACAAGACGTGCCATTAGAGGAAGGTTAAGTTGCGTTGTATTCATCTATTTTATTAAGATTAACTTTCAACAGTTGCTCCCGCTGGATCACACGTAATCAGTTTGATAGATGAAATTTCGTACATGGCAGCGCCCGCCCCGCTTATCAGTCAATATGATGACATCAATCCGGAACAATTCTGCAACGGTGACAACAGGCCGGCAAATTGTGGTCAAAATTGCATGTGCACTCATAAAGTCGACATTCCACTAAACGCTGTAGTGGAAATAGTCCTTGTAGACGAAGGTACGAAAAAAAAACTATCAATCGACAATTTATTTTATTAAAATTATCCCTAATATGGACACAAGAGAAACTTCCCTAACATTTATAATTAGCATAACTTAGTACCTGCTACTATTATATTCTAATTATTCATAATTGCATAAACGGATGATGATAATTAGCGATTGTGCATTTCACTTTCCAGTACAAATCACCAACTTATCTCATCCGTTCCACTTGCACGGTTACTCATACAACGTGATCGGTATCGGCCGGTCGCCCGACACGAACGTTAAGAAGATCAACTTGAAGCACGCCCTGGACCTGGACAGGAGAGGTTTGCTGGAACGTCATCTTAAACAGGGCGATCTCCCCCCGGCGAAGGATACCATCGCTGTCCCGAACAACGGCTACGTCATTGTCCGTTTCAGAGCCACTAACCCCGGCTTCTGGCTCCTCCACTGTCACTTCCTGTTTCCACATCGTTATAGGCATGAACGTTGTCCTCCAAGTCGGTACCCAAGCTGACCTTCCCCCCGTCCCTCCCAACTTCCCGACGTGCGGCGACCACTTACCCCCGATAGGATTCAACTAAAACTGTTCCTAGGACACAACCCAGTTTACTGTAATAATAAAGTACATCACAGTTGATTTTAATAATGTTAACTAAGTGTAAATTAATGTTTGTTTTGTGTGATGTGTCTGTCCGGCGGATTCGAAGTGCTCGATTCCGCCTTTATGTGTTTTTTTTTTTTGTATTTAGAATGATTCAACGGAAGTTATTATGGTTTGTGAATTTATTTAAACAGTTATTTGGCTGTTTCTTTTTTTGAATTTGTTCTTTCTACAAGTTGATTTCAATTATTATGCCATATTCGGTGATATTTTCTTTAACTTTAATCAATAATATCGCCTAAAATATGTCTTTGAGGCTGGTAAATCAACGACGTGTTTAGTGTACTTTTAACATGAATTTAATTTGTTTTAACTGTAACTAACAACTTGCCATTATAATGTTTCACCAATGATATTTATTACTTGTATATATTTAAAAAAAAAACGATACTTTAAAAACATAATCAGGTTTTAATGTTAGTATTATTAATTAGAACCATTTCTTATCCAATTACACGTATGATCACGTTCTACTAAATTTGTAAATAACCGAAACAATGTAAATACACTGAACCATGAATAGTTTAAAAGCCACATCCTATAAACAAATGAAGACTGTATATAACTACGTATTTTTATAACATTTCTAGCAAACTTACAAGTTACCTTACAGAGTTACCATAGTATTAAACAATATTATATTTAAATCTGGGACCTCCAGTAGCCTACGTCGTGCCAAGATACAAATGGAAAAAAATTGTTAAAATGTAATATATAAAAGAACCTAGTCTATCGGGGAGTTTATCATGAAGCACCTAATTAACAACGAATATCTAAAGTATATTTTGTACAACAAGATGCTGATAAAATTAACATAATCTATTATTATTATTATTAATTAATATTATTCCATAGGTGTATAAAATTTTTATACTCTTGAATAAAATCTATAAAAAAATCTATGTTTATTTATTGTTGACCCACTATATAGAATTACTAAGGTAAAGAGCACTAGAATAAATACTGTAAATAATAGACATGTAAATATATATTTTACATAAAGCACAAAAAAGGTTTATAGTAAGTTTAAACTAGACCAATAGTGTAATATTTAAATAGTTTGACTCATTGAAGGGGAAATTGAATAGCGGATAGAGAACTGTAAATTGCACCAATTGTTTAAGGTTGTATATTTTTATGACTTTTATAATTACTAATTTAGTTTTGTTGCTTAACTTTTATGAATATTAATTATTATTTTCTAAACGCTTTTGTCTAATGTGTTTTTAATGTGGTTATAAATATACACAGTGAATATTAATAAATGTTTTGCCGTTTATTAGGTTATGAACCCCCTGGATGCAATGTGTCACATAAAAAGAAACGATGCAGTGTGCGTCAGTAATTTGAAATCGTCCAAAGCGATAGATCCAGCAATTCCAAGAGAGACCGGATGTGAAAATTTTCTTGCCGTTCCGGTTCCATTTCTACAAGCCGAAGGATCTGTTTAAGGAAAATTCTTATAGAAACTATTTAGGTATATAATTGCTTACATAAAACATAAGACAATCTTTCAATTTCTCTCTGTTATATCACAATTTGAGAACAACTGATTTGATTTCAATATCTTTAATAAAATCATTTATGCACACACTGTTTTGATTTTTTTTTTTTTTTTTTATAATTTGATTATTGATATTTTGTAAAATTATATTATGCAAAATTATATATATTAGTTACATAAATCTCGTGTGCCGATGTTTGTCCTTGATAAACTACGAAACTATTCAAACAATTTTTAATGAACAGTGTGTGTGATTTGGTCAAATTTAAAATATAAGATAACTAGTTGATTGCAGATTATACCAGATTAAAGCTATATTAAAAAAATACAATTCTTTTCATACAATTTCAATTGTAGGTTATAAATCTAAATTATTTTTGGGTAATTTCATAAAATTGTAGAAAACCTGTATTTATAAAAATTAAATTAAATCTTACATTTTTTTCTACTTTTTTACATTCGTTCGACTTGTATTTTCAGGTCATACACTCTTGTATATTTATTTACATTATAATTACATTAAAATTGAATTTATTATAAATATGACCAAATTATATTGAAATAACACTTTGAGATTTTGATTCATTTTATTTATTATATTTTCTCTTTTTTTTTTCTCTCGTTTTATCCTGTAAATGTCGGAGAAAATTAACTTTTCCCAATTTTATTTATAATACTAAATACCACAAAAAGCTAATCGTAATGACATATGACCAGCCGATATATTTTGCGACTACATAACTAAATACACTATGTTGTAATATGTCACTGGTTGGGAGTGCAGTGAAATATCTAAATTTAAAAATAGACTATCCATATTGAACGCAATATTAATTACAGTGGCGCCGGGCGGTGATCACGTCCTCAGCTTGGTCGATGGATATCATACAGTGCCCCTCCCGCTCCACCTCTATCACAGATGCACGAACTCTCGCCAGACTTATTCTGTAATGGTGACAACAGGCCTCCAAACTGCCCTGTCGACTGTCGCTGCACACACATGATAGACGTACCGCTCAACTCCATTGTGGAAATCGTTCTGGTTGATGAAGGTAATTTTTGAAACATTTTTACGTTAATGATCACAAGTACGGCACACGTCCAAGTATGACATCAACAGCATAATTTAAAAAAAAAACTGTTGTCTCTACACTCATTAAAAATTTATATTTAATAACAAGACAATTTTTTTGTTAAAAGAAGAAAATGAAAACCTAACAATTTTTTTAACAGCGTATAGGCTCAGTGCTTTGACCACAGTCTCACCTGATGTTAACCCCTTCCTTCCCCGTGTCCATCTCAATGGACATAGTTTTATATTACACGTAACATGAACTGTTGTTATTAAAAACTTAATCTAAACATTACGACACACTCAGCTCTTATTTAAGAATTTTGTTTAGAACAAGTCACAATCGGTCTTTATGCGGGTTGGTTATAATATTAAGTCAAGTAACGACATTCGCCATGGCTCAACGAAATTCAGGTAAGTCTTCAATTTTGTTGTAGTTTTTTATCGAAAATTGGTGTATGTTTCTTTGATTTTTTTATTTCTCGTAGTTTACGTTATTATCTTGGGAACCATTTATGAGTAAACACAATTCAATACAATATTGTACTTCAAATATGCAATTAAACATATGTCCATTTCAATGGACATCAGGTCTCAAAAGTCGATACTCTACAATGTATGGTAAAATCGTTTTGAATAGCGTTTATGTGGTTTGTTTGTTTTGTTATAGGTTTTAATCTTTCAAAAAGTCAAGATGTTAGCACATTACTCGATATATTAGAAAATGGAACAGTATCAGACCTTGATGAGGAAAGCGACGATGAAATAATACCAGATACATTACAAAATGTGGTTCGTGTGGGTAGTGATATTGTGCATTCGAACGTAACTCCGATGGTTATTGAAAATTTTAATGATGATGAAGAAGATCAAGAAATTCATGAAGCAGAACCCGTAGCTGAATCGAGCAATCAAAAACCAACTAAATCTCAACATGACATAAGATGGAGAAAACATTTGGAACTGGACGCACCCCAATTTAACTGGTCAGCTCCGCTGCCTTCTGAAATAGATAAGACACTTGCACCAATTGAATATTTTTCAAAATACATAACAGATTCCTTAGTTCAAGATTTCGTTTTCAATACTAATTTGTATGCCACCAGAAAAGAAGTTAGTAATTTCAAGTCCTGTAGTGATACAGAAATGAAAATATTTTTGGGACTTCGTATCATAATGGGAAATTTGAAATTTCCTCGTACTCGTTTATTTTGGGATTCTAGTTTAGGTTATATATGCAAATATATGGAACTATCAGAGTAAATAGATTCGGGAAAATTCCGCTCGTAACGAACAGGGAGGGTTCTAAAAAAGAAAGAGGGTATACAGATCAAGTTGCAAATAGTACCAAAGATGTGGTTGTCATTAAATGGATGGATAATAAGGGTGTAGTTCTTGCTTCAAATTTTGTTGGAGTAGGAGAACAGGATGAGGTAAGAAGATGGAACAAAACAACCAAACAATATATAACGATTAAACGCCCTGAACTTGTTCGCTTATACAATAATGGAATGGGTGGCGTAGACAAAACTGATCACCTCATCAGTTTATACCGCATCTACATCAGGTCCAAAAAATGGACCTTACGTATGATATTCCATGCTATTGATTTGGCGCTAAGTAATAGTTGGCTGGAACACCAAGAAGATTGCAAAACCTGCAACATTCCTAAAAAGGATATTTTAGATCTGTTGCACTTCAGACAGCGAGTAGCTGAGGCTCTAATAAAAATGGGACAACCACTAATTGCAAGAAAACGAGGACGCCTTTCCTCTGGACAAAGTAGTCCCATAAATACCCCAACCAGTACACCAAAACGACATCCTCGCAGCGGTGTTGAAATTAGGCCCCCGAGTGAAATCCAATATGATACTGTAGATCATTTGCCTGAGTATGATAAAAAGAAGGAAGCGACAAGGTGCAAGAAACCAGACTGTAAAGGAAAAACACACGTGTATTGTTTGAAGTGCGAAATACATTTATGTTTTATTGGTGTTCGAAATTGTTTTCGAGAATTCCATCAAAACCGCTAAATTTTTATTTTTGTATTCAAAAGAATAATGTTATACTTTTACTACTTTTACTACGTTGCTAATAAACAATTTAGAATATTTCGGATTTTATTTTAAGTTGAAGCCACCATTACTAAGCCTTTTAAATAAAGATTTGAGAAAAAAATAAATATTTGTAGATATTTAAACTTTGTACGTTAAACTACACTGGAGACCTGGTGTCCATGTGAATGGACATATAATTATCAAAAAAACTAAAAACACAATTTCCATTTTTTTAACTTTAATCGATTAATATTACCTAATAAATAAGAAAAACGATAGAAACTTTTTTTCTAACACGCATTTTTAATTCGGGTTCGAAGGGGTTAAGTGAAAATCTGGTTCAGGATGGTAAGCACACAAAGCCTACGCACTGGTTCTCAAGGTAGTATTTTGACGTTCATAAGCGCCTTATTGAATAAAGTATTTTTGAATTTCAAGTGATGCTGCCGTAACCAGGTTTTTAGGGTGGTAGCTACCCAGACAGGCATTATTAGAAAATGCTATAGCACAATGCTATGGTTTCCTCACGATGTTTTCGTTCACCGAAAGCTCAGGCAGATTTTAGTGTTGGGTAGGTGGGTTTGAACCCGCGTCCATTGACGCGAAATCTGACCGCACTATCAACTAAGTAATTTAAGAGAAGAATTAGATTTAATTATGTGTTTAAATAACCACAAAATTGACTCAATAATTAAATAGTTCTTCCAAAAATCATAATATTAAACATTACACTCACAAGGACATAACAATAGGAACATAAGACTGGCCTAAAGATATCCAAGTAAATGTAATTGGACAAGTCAATTTTATTCTTGCTAGAGTTGATTTCTTATACAATGCTCTCCAAGAGGAGGCCTGTGATAAAGAGGATAAATTATAATTAAATTCAGAAGAGTGAATGTAATTTTAACATTATTAAGGTATAAGAGATTGTTAGTATAGGTAGTCGAAAAAGGCAGTAGCAGTTGAAACGTTGACATAACTATTAATATATGGTATAAAATCACCACTTCTGATATATATATAGGATTACAACGTAATGCAGATAATTGAACAGTTCACAATTTACAGTGCAATCACCGAATCTCTCACATCCGTTCCATCTTCACGGCACTTCATATAACGTCATCGGTATGGGGCGATCTCCAGATAAGAATATTAAGAAAATTAACTTAAAGCATACCCTAGAGTTAGACAGAAAAGGTCTACTGAACAGACAATACAATCTGCCTCCATTGAAAGATACGCTCGCTGTACCAAACAACGGATATGTCGTCCTAAGGCTAAAAGCGGACAATCCAGGTATGAAATGTTTTTTATACAGTTTTTTAGCCTTTAACATTTACGGTTATGCCGGCCTCACTGTATACATTCAATTTGTATTTGAAACTACCTGCTACCCGCGGCTGCGCCCGCGTTTTATATATTTTTTTTCACTGCGTTTTAATTTTTTTATACGGAACCCTATTTATTATCCTAAAAAAAAATAGTGCTAAAAGTACAAGTAAAAATATTTCTCATAAATTATAGCACTTGCCCGTAAAAAACTGCATTGAATCGGATTTTATTCAAATTTTTATAAGTTTTTTTTTACGCGGAACCCTTATTATTTTCGAAAATTTAATGTACCCTAAGTTACCTGGAGTAACTTCAGCTATCTACCAAAAAAGTCCCATCAAAATCGGTCCGCCGTTCCAGAGATTACCCATTACAAACAGACAGACAAAAATTTGAAAAATTGTATTTTTGGTATAAGTATCGTATATACATACATAGGTATCTATTTAGTAAAGAAAAATAATTTTGGCATTACAAACAGACACTTCAATTTCATTTATTAATATAGATATCTAGCAACCAGGTTGTATGCTAAAAGGGCTTTATCCCAAAGCAGTATCCCTAAGGTTTAAGATGTTACATGAAAAATTTTGATCCCATGTAATTAATGAGACCAAATTGAACAATAAATCTCTTTCTCTCTGACCCCCCCATCAAAAAGTAACAATATAAAAAAAGTTTTGTTACATTTTTTTTTCACATTAATTTAAGCTTATTACAAATATGCTATTTGTAGCTTGATTAGCTTTCAATAGATCTTTATTATTCACTTTATACTTACTATAAAGATAAGTTAGTTAGTTCACTAAATAATACTAGGCCTTAGTGCTAATTCCTAGTTCTATTAAGTTATGACGAGACACATAGTTACTAAAACAGTTTTAATTTCTGTGTAACACAATTAAATGAATATGTAGATTTTATCGTAATCTTTATTTGCATCAATTTATAAATCCACAATATCACCTTAGTAACCTTAAAAGAATCTATTATTTGTTATGCATTTATGAAATTAATTAATTGTAATTCCTTAAACTGATTACAGGGTACTGGTTGTTCCACTGCCATTTCATATATCACATTGTGATCGGAATGAACCTGATATTACACATAGGTTCGCAAGGAGATCTTCCGCCTGTTCCGCTGAACTTCCCTCGATGTGGAGATCATTTACCAACGATAACACCACCGTTTTACCCGATACACTGATAGTATCGAGTACTAACACGATCGATCTTGAAATTTTCGACTAAACCCCTTAGTAAACTCACGTTACCTACCGTCTCGAACGAATTCACCGAATCAATCGAGATTCTAACAACGATAGAAACGTGGTATATAAACTCGTTTTACTGTAAAACCTTGTGATTATAATTAAGATACATCATGTATACAAGTTCACGTGATACAAGGATCGATCGATGGAACGAACATAAGCATCGCGTTATGCCATAATATTTTATCCAGTTGTTTCATACAACGTAAGAATACTGTTGATGGTATGTTGTAAATAATTTTATTTTAAGATGTTCTTTTTTATAAGTCGAAGTATCACCTGTATCAATATTACAGTACCAAAGTAATATTTTAATCAGTCGGGAGATATCATTATTACCAAATATTTTCAAGTTTCTCAGAACTCGCTTCATCGACGATATCTTTTGAAAGACGTTTTTTGATATAAATTCTATTTGTATACGCCGTTAATGAAATTAGCGAATTTCATAGTAAGACTTTATAATAATTATTGTTACTCGTTATATAGTTATGTAAATAAAATTAGATTTAATAATATACAATAAATTAATTAGTACGACAATTAGTAGATTACATATTGATGATTTTACATTATTATGAAGTAGTAATATGGGTTAAGTGCAAATATAAATAGATATACGTACATGCTTTAAAATTTTTTGTTGCTTGTTATATTTTTCTAATTTGTTATTAATTAATGTTTGTCGGCTTCTTTCGCTATGCAATACGATTAGAATATTAAGTGTGAACTATTTAAGTATATCGAATTTGCATTTCCTACATATTTTCTCTGCATAATTACTCGTTTGTTTTGTTATACGTAATTTTGTTTTTTAACTCAAGTATCATTTATGAAACTTGAGGCCCCGTAATATTTACGTTACGGTGCATGATTATAACATCCACGATTGCAAATTTATATGATTTAATTCGCAGTCATTATCATTGCAAATGTTAGGTTATTGTTTATTATTATTATTACTATTCTCATAATTCATTCCAATTTGAATACGGCAACACAGAAATGCTTCGAGAGAAGACGTGATATTTTTTTTAAAATTATGTTACTTGATGTATGTAATTGTTATGTATGTGTAAAGTGAAATTTAATAAATAAAAATTTTAGAATGTCCAATGCTCCGAGTAATATAATTAGGGGCACAGGGTATTATTTTGTTTTAAATTATACGCCTGTGATAGGTTTGCGATATGGATTTACCCTACCCATATTTATTTTTATTTGTTTGTATTGAAAAAACATATTAATAACTTCAACAACTATTAGAGATTAAGATAGTCATTTTATAGGAGAAAATAAAATGAATTGTTAATAAACTGTTGTTTCTTTTTAACAAAAATAAACTAAATAATTCAAGCAAAACTTATTTTTCCCAAATAACGTTAGTAAAATTTAATTTTAAAAGTAATCGAATTAAAATTTTGAATTTAGAATGTACAATACAGTTCACTTATTTTTGCAGTTTTTTTTTGTCTGTTTTTGGTTTTTACGTTATATTTGTCATATCCATCCATCCCTTCAAACAAAAGACGTCCACTGCTGGACATAGATCTCCCCCAAAGATCTCGACGACGACCGGTCTTGCGCCACCTGCATCCAACGAATTCCCGCGACCTACATCAGGTCGTCGCTACACCTTGTGGAGGGCCTACCTACGCTATGTCTTCCGGCGCGTAGTATCCATTCTAGAATCCGTTGGCCCCATCGGGCATCGGTTCTGCGAGTAATATGCTCAGCCCACTGCCACTTATGTTTGGCAATTCTTCGGGCAATGTCGGTTACTTTGGTTCTTCTACGGATCTCCTCATTCCTGATTCGATCAGGCAGTGAAACTCTAAGCATAGCCCTCTCCATTGCCCTTTGAGTAACTTTGGACTTCCTTATTAGCGACCACATCTTAGTGCCGTATGCCATCACTAGCAACGCACACTGGTCGAAGACTTTCGTCTCGAGACACTGCGGTATTTCGGACGAGAAGATTTTGCGTAGCTTCCCGTACACAGCCCAGCCGAATTGGATTCGACGAATAACCTCTTTCTCAAAGTTTGATCTACCTAACTGGACGGTTTGTCGCATAACTGTCAACAACTTCAGTAGACTCGAGTCTACACTGGCCGATTTTTATAGGAGTTGGCACAACATGGACATTAGACATGATTTTCGTTTTGCCCATGTTCATTTTAATGCCAACTCGTTCGAAGGCTCTACTGAGGTCATCCAGCATCGTACTTAGGTCTTTTGCGGTGTCAGCCATGTCATATAAGTTGTCATGTAAATGGTGTAAAACAACCAGAAAATTCAAATTTAATTTATTCACAATTGATGAAAAACATTTGATAAGGATTTATACTCGTACAATATCAAAACTAATGAGCTATTAGGTACGTAAGTATTGATTTCTCCAAATTCATACCCATCTATATATATATATATATATATATATATATATCCATTTATATAAATGGTGTAACTAATCCTGTACCATTCATAACTGAAGAACGAATGGACTGACTTTTATGACCATAGAATTATTTCCACTCCGAATAGTAGAATTAAAACAAATGAAATTTCCCAAAAAAAAAACGAGGTAAATTACTTCTCTCATAATTTTTTATATGGAACGGATTTTTTGATGATATTATATAAGATATATTATAAAGATAGCTAGATACTTGTTATAATTACATACTACCAAATACTATTATATTATATTACACATGCAGGCCGGCATGACTGACGATGGACAACTGATCTCTCGTCAGTCGCCACTGTTCCATGATTGCATTGTGCTTACCTTCAGGCACAATGCCGTCACTTTGCCGAGCCACTATAAAAATATATCTACAAATCTATGATACCACTATCAAAACAAATAAAGCTTTTAAAGCGAAAATCTCAAGGTTGCGTCACATGACGTACGTCCTAAATTTGAATATTAAAGGAGGACGAATAGATCTACGTGGTATGTATTTTAAAATGGGAGAGAAAGAGACAATAATAATCACACTATGCTTTTTGACTGTATAATATATATATATATATATATGTAGAAAATATGTTCTTTATCTTATCCAATAAATTAACAATGAAAGTTTAACAAAGCATCGTTCTATTTTCTGGCCTTGTCACAATATTATAATAACCCGTACCCGTACCCGTAAGCATTTGTTATCAATTCATAGAATATTAAATCACTTCTGTGGCACAAATACGACAGATATGTTGAACCTGTATGACGTTTGTATTGGTTTTAATACTTTACATTACAAAATATAGCTACCAAGTTGCCACTGTCCATCTATACTATTAAATAAAATTGGAGTGTCTGTTTGTAATGTCGAAATAATATTGTTTACTAAATACATATGAATGCATATACGATACCTAAACCAAAATACAATTTTTAAAATTTTTGTCTGTGGCTGAACCGATTTTGACGTAATTTTTTTAATTATATAGCTGAAGTTACTCAGCGTTTTTTAAGGAACTTTCGTTTTTCGGAAATAATTAGGGATCCTATTAGGGATAGGCTTGAAAAAAAATCATTAAATTTAGAATAAACTACCGTTCAACGCACAGTTTCACTGGTAAGTGTTTGAATTTGTGCGAAATAGTTTTACTTTATCTTAGCACCGAAAAAAATTAAGGAAAATCATTAGGGTTCCGTATAAAAAAATTAAAACGCAGTGAAGAACAAATGAAACGCGGGCACAGCCGCTGGCACACAGCTAGTATAGAATAAAAGAGTCCTAAACAAATTTATTCCCTTCACCAAGACAATCGGGCAGAGTTATGCGAACTAAAATCAATTCACAATTGAATTAAAACAGCCAAAGGGGAATGTGAATAATATATTATAATGTAACAACCAGCACAATGCAGTAATTACATTTCCATAAAAGACTGCAGTACATATTGATTCTTGTAAGAAGTGCAGTACTTTTTCAAGCTTAGATAGCCTGCACGTAACAGACATAAAATATGATACAGTTTTTATCATCAATATACTTTTTAAATAAAAAAAATATTGGCTCTTTTGAAAATATGATGGCCCAGTGGGTATTGCGGGCGGATTCCGCGTCAATGGACACAGGTTAAAGTCCGCTATCCAACTCTAAAATCAGGCTGCGCTTTCGAGGAAAGAAAGCATCGGGAGGAAACCAAAGCATGGTGGTAGGGCATTTTCAAATAATAACCGCCTGGATATCTACCCAAGTACCTCAACTTTGCAAACCTATCCCCAAATACCAATAGGTATGTTTCGGCAGCTACGCTTGAAAACCAGTATTTATAGGTTGCTTAGTGTGATTACCATCCTGGACCTCATCGCCACTTAACATCAAGTGAGATTGTGGTCAAAGAATTGAGCCTATACTGTTTAAAACAACCGTAAACAAGATATATCAATAATATTCAAAATTCAAATTTATTATAAGTTTAATAAACATATAGATATACTAAATGAAAAGTTAAGGTTAATAAAGATTTTAATAGAATTAACCAAAAATAATATACACGAATTATTAAAAGATATAACACAAACTTAATAAATTTAGTACGAAACAAAGATAAACGGTATTGTAAAAAAATGTTGAGCGCATCTGTAAGAATGTCTCCTAATAACTTAAACCTTCTGATCCTATGTTATAACTCCGCCGAAACACACTAAACAGACGATATTATTGCCATGAAGTCTGTAAATTTACTGGTTTTTTTTATTTGCGTATTCTTTTCTATCCGCAGGTAAAGTAATAAATTAATTGACTATTTATTTTACTAATATTAATATTTATTACTACTTTATACAAGAGCGAGAGAGAAGAGACCAAATTATTTTAAGAGAAATTAAATTCTCTATACTTAATAAGTAAAATTAAACTATCTGTTTGTAATATCGAACTTAACAAATACAAACTTTTTAAACTAAATACATATTAATGTATATACCGGTAACCTAAACTAAAAACACAATTTTTAAAATTTTTGTCTGTATGTCTATTTCTTCCGGCTAATCTCCGAAACGGCTGGACCAATTTTAACGGGACTTTTTGGTAGATAACTAAAATTAATCCGCGTATATTAGGCTACTTCAATTTTTTTTGAAAATAATTATATTTTCGCGGAAAAAAAAAAAAAAATTAAAACTCATGAAATTGTAAAAAAACAACTCATTGCACAGTTTTACTGGCAGGTATTTGTGAGAAGTATCTTTGCTTTTTGTTAATACCAAAAATAATTCCAGGAAAATTATTAGGATTTCGCATTAAAAAAATAAAACTCGTGTAATTGTGAGCATAATTAGATACAATGGACTACACAATCGAAACATTATTTTCTAATAATTAATTTAAAAATAAAGAATATGTGAAACGCGGGCGGAGCCGCGGGTACACATCTAGTAATATAATATAATTTAGCAGATTAATTCTTAAAATAGTAGAGGTAAATAAAGGGTTTCTAAAGGTGTAAATAAATGTGGTAAAAAAAAAGTTACATTCGCGAAAAGAAATTTTTGGGTGCTGATTATTATCGGTCTTAAACAACCTAGTTACATAAAAACTACGCTACAACTGGATAAAAAGGATAACGTTTATAATCCAACGTCCTTCCAACCTTGGACTTTCGTCCTATTTTCGTATTACGTATTCGATCTTGTAAACTAATATCATACAGGCCATGCTCTATTTCCCTTAGGTTTATTCACTTATTTAGTGACTGTTCACGTCCTTGATAATATAATGAAAAACAATATATTTGAAAAATCTAATGTATCTCCGCGAATTGTGTCTCGACGTATACTAATTTTTCATTTCATTTTCTTTAGCACTAAGTTTTTTACTAGAATGTCATTAAGTGATAAACATCTGACGCTCTGTTTTTATTCACGGCATTATTAAAAACAATTATTTGATTAAAACTAATACGAAACCTTAGCTTTTGCTGTAAAACCCTGTATACAGCTATTTTAACAGCTTGTATATCTTAAAAAATATTCCTCTGATTATTTCCAACTGTCGTCTCATAAACCTAATGAAGCTGTTTAGGATTTTTAAGAGTTTGTTAATCAAGAAGAATAAAACTTTAAAATTATTTTCTTTGTCTGTAAGTACATATATTTATAAGCTAACTCCTACTAATGCAGCTTACTTACAATTCGATATTTTATCAAGAAAGGTTTATATATATAATTTAGTTTTTTTGCAAGTAGAAAAAAAAACAATATCGTAGAGGAGCAAGCAAAACAATTTCTTATGGCTTGCATAGGCTTAATGAAGTCTTATATGAAAATATTTTACTAGAGAATAGTGATTCTTTGGTTTCGTACTATCAATTCCTACGATTGATTCACAATAACACACTCTCTTTTTGGACCCAATTGTAATATGAACGAGAATAAAGTTGCAAGTAAAGGCTAGACTCTATTAAAATTCTAATTTAGATACGTCCATGAGAGCATTAGAATATAGGATTCACAACAAAAATATATTTCAGCATTTGCTAATAACTCGGAAAGACCACAAGGTAAGGTGGTCGGAGGTCATGAAGCCAAAGCTCATAGTCACCCGTACTTGGTATCACTGCAGACCAGATTTCTTTGGATAAGAATGCACATCTGCGGCGGTGCTTTACTTAACAAAAAACTGGGTAAGTGACACTTATAAATAACTCTCGTATACAATTATAACAAAGACAGTATATAAATATATGAATTTCCAAAGTTTTAGGTGAAGGAAAACTTCGTGATGAAGCCATAGTATGGTAGTGGAGCATTTTGTAAAATACCCTAGCTAGCTGACAGCATCACTTGAAAACCCCTGGGCTAACTACATAGTTACATAGCCATTAATGCCCATTTGTGTAATATTAACAACATACAGTTCTTAAGTAATTGTTTTTGTTGTTTTATCTTAAGTAATCTTAAGTAAACTTCATAAAATGTATATAGCCAAGCATTCGAAAATTACATGAATGCATGAAATTCATACAATCATCACATAAAACAATTGATTACAGATTCTCTCTGCAGGGCATTGTATATCGGAATCGTGGTTAATAAGATGGCTGCCCCTGGACGCTGTGGCAGGAACAAACGACGTGAATAACTTTGATCGTTACGTGCAAATTTCAACAATCGCCCAAAGAATAGCACATCCAAAATATCCAGGGTAAAAAATCTTAAATTAAAATTTTGCAAAATATAAAAGTAAATTACGTAATCTGTACTCTACTTTAAGTTTTTGTATGTATCAATCAACATTTTCGAATAGGTAATATTAATATTAAATTAATTTAAAAAAACATGCGATAACGACATACAAATGATGAGGTACATTGCAAAATTGAAGTAATTTATCAAAATAAAGCACTCGTTGGTTCTGGAGAGCTATTTAGATTAACTACTTTAAGTTATTGAGAAACTGTTACTTCAAGGGTAACTGCAGTCTAGATTGATAATTTCGACAACTTTTACTTTCAAAATCTTAATACATTTGCATAAACTTTACAACCTGACGATATATTCCACATTAATCTTCGCTTATAATAAAGAACTTATTGTAAGCAAGATTTCATGGACATGGCATGGCATGGACATGGCATGGTATGGACATGGACATTAAAAATAATACTAGAGTAACAAATTAATTGATAGGTTTTTTTTTCTTCATATAATCACATTTCATTACGATATGAATTGTATTTAATATTTTTCAGAGGAATCGGGCCGTACGACATAGCAATGCTTAAGGCAAACACTCCTTTTACATTGACTAAAGAGATACAGCCTATTCATTTACCAGTTGATTATGATTTGCATAGACAGCCCCTTACACTTGCTGGATGGGGTGTTTTAAGAACCACTACGTTCATACCAGACTTACCAAGCAAATTGCAAGAAGTTGAAGTGACGTACATACCTTTTGATGGTAAGAATTTGAACTTTCAGAACTGTAAAATATACAACAAATTATATAATTTGTGATACATACCATATACTTTTAATGTTATTTATTATGGTTTTAGATTTCTAATTAGTAATGTGCAACCAGAATTTTGCGTAATTGACTACGCATTCAATATAACAAAACATAAGCTCACGCCTGTTATCCCCGAAGGGTTAGGCAGAGGTGAAATAGCGAACTACACCACCCACATTTCGCCAAGCTTAGTTCTGTCTCAGATGTGACAAGGGGCGAGCCTGTCGCCATATCAGGCACAAATTCCATACTCCGGGATGATACTGAGTAGAAAAACCCAATACCACTCTATTCTATATACACTATTGAAAATCCCAATGTACTCGTATATGTTGCAATTTAAACAGGTATGCAATACTTCTTTTCAGATTGCTATGAAGCTCTCGAAGATATCAGAGAAGAGAATGAAAAAAATGATTTAGATAAAAACGCTCATTTATGTACAGGACCACTTACTGGTGGCATAGCAGCTTGCAGTGGAGACTCTGGTGGACCTCTTATACAATACTTCTCAAGTTATATTGAGAACCAACATAAAGAGGGATCAACTGAAGGAAACAATGACATAAGTAGAGATGATTCCAGCGAATATGATTTGGATAAAACAATGTCATCAGAAAAAAATATAGATGAAAGCAATAGATATCCAGTTGTAGTAGGTATTGTGTCCTGGGGAATCTCTCCTTGTGGAGAAAAAGGTGCTCCAACTGTATATACTAACGTTTCACAATATTTAGATTTCATTTATGAACATATTTATGAATGAGAAATAAAAAAATATAAAATAAAATTAAACATTTGATTATTTTTATATTAATAAATTAAGTCTTTATAATTAAGAGCGCAGTATTTACAAAATAGGCAGTGTTTCATTTGCACGAAGTTTACATTCTTTTTTTTATTAGCAAACATTTACGCATACGCATGAAATCTGTGTCTTTAGGAATTAAGGTATATATTAAAAACTATTACTTAAATCACATTGAATTTTAAAACTATCATCTCTTACTTGAGTAGAGAAACAAATAATCGTATCAGTCTGTTCATGATATCAATTCAGAAGTACATCTGGAGGTCTATAATTACCGCATTTAGGTAACATGTCTGTAACAATCTTCGGTAATGTCTGAGGAATATTGATTATAATAGCCGTAGGCAATGATGATATGCCACAAGACCTACACTCCAACATCCAACTTCCACCACGGTCAGGTCGTATTCTGACTATTGTAAAACCTTTATTCGGAACAGTAATAGTATCTTTTAGAGGTGCGTTTTGAAGATTTCTAAAACAGAAAAATAATTATTTAATTCTTGTTCATGCCTCTTAAGGCAGGATTCAATATCATATCTTAACTTTTAGATTAACATCAAACCAAAAATAAATTGCTATTTCTGACTAATCACTGACCTGACGATTTGGAGGAAAAAGATAGGAATTATGAATTTCAGTACATAAAAACAGATTGAGTTCACACATTTAAACCGACCGTTAAACCATACATCAAAGAAATTTATAAACTTTAAACTAAGATTACAAATATTTACATTACCTGACAATTTTCCCCTCATTGTACTGTTGCATAAATTTGTTTTTATAAATAGGTTTATTATTGGGGTTTTGCCAAGTCGCTACGACTTGCATTTTATAACCATGTAGATGAAAAGTATAAGATTCGTCACTTCCAAAACCTGTTATCAGAAAATATAACAAATATTTTGATTAACAAAACCATAATTATTATTACAAAAATATAATTAAAACGTATATGTATATAACTTCATTTTAATTATAATTAAAAAAGATACAAGTGTTCTTTAAAGTTGTTACCTTCATTCGCTAAAATTAGTTCCAATGTGTCTCTTTCATTTGCATTCAGTATGTGCACGCACTGTATTTCTGAATGTTTACTTTCTTCTTCGACATTACATATCATATCAGGCCTTACGTCATGTGGTTTAAGCAAAAACGGTACATTCGGGTAAAGTAAACTCTTCCCATTTATTTGAACAATACCTTTTTTATTAAGAACTGGAATAAAATCATAGAAATACTTGATGTAGAAAATTCAAATTATATAATAGCAAATTAAACTTTGATATTAATAAATCATTCAAAAGTTCCAAACAACAAAATGGTTTTGTAGTAAATAGGAATGTTTACTATTTTTTTATTGCATCATCAACAAAACAGAATATAAATAAATTTGATCACTATATCAGAATTATAATTTGACAAAAGTAAGAGTAAATATAATTATAAGCATTTTATACTGGGCGAAAGTTTTTTTTACTGGCTAATGCTGTTGACTTACGGCCTTGGCAGCTTCACCAAACTTCGTGGAATACTACGAGTTCGAATACTAGAGTAAAGTGTTCTATACTGATTCGACCGAAAGACGTCCACTACCGGACATAGGTATCCCTCAAAAAGGAATTGCCATAATCACCATACTTGGCAGGCGAATTGGCGATCTAATTCCACATAAAAATTTTCAACTAAATTTTTATGTGTCCAATTAATTAATTATCAGATAATGATCCTAATCTGTATACAATATAAAACACATAGGTACAGTAACTCTACTTAGATAAGTTTTTATGTGACATAAAATACTAACACAAAGAGGCTGGAAGAAATGGTTTCTTTGGAATAGCATCACTAATATATCTGAAATCATTTTCACACTTCCTTCACATCAGCAACGTTTCTGTCGATCGATAAATATACAGATTTAACATTTGAACTGTCTAAAGACTCTAAAGGATCATCGTGCAGCCTTTCTAACATTTGACCATTGATGACATCCGCGTCCATTTTATTATCGTGACGGAATTCACTCTGAAAATAATAAATTTCTATGAAGATTATAACGTATATTTAAAATATTATAGGTCATTGAATGAGCATTGAAAATATACTTTAAATTGACTTATTAAATGCGCAAATGATGTCTCAGGCTTCAGTAAGTACTTATGCATCTGAACTTATAATTCGAGTATTTTATTTACAATTCATTTGATCTATTCACAATAACCGTGTAAAATACACGTATAAGATATCGAATTTACTGAGCTTGTATTACAGAATTGTACATATACCATGAAGTCAAACTTCGGACAATAGTTCGAAATTTTATAAAAGCTAACTTTAATTAATTGTGACAGATAACTGTTTTATTATGACCTTGGATCTCTTTTAACATTAGATGACACGGCACTTTTACTAAAACATTCTTTTTGCATGAGTATCAGGTAAGGTAATATGGTTTAGTTGATTGTACGTCGGATTTCGTGTCAATGGACGCGGGATCGAACCCACCTATCCAACTCTAAAATCAGCCTGAGCTTTCGATGAAGGAAAACATCGTAAGGAAAACTATAGCTTGGTGGTAAGGTATTTTCTAATAATGCTTGACTGGGTAGCTACCGCCCTCAAGTTTGAAAACTTGTCGTCAAATACCAACAGGTGTGTTCCGGCAGCATCGTTAGAGAACCAGTACATCTAGGCTTAGTGTGTTTACCGTCCTGGTGGTCAAAGCACTGAGCCTATACCATGTAAAAAAAAAAATATAACACAGTTCTGCATTGAATTGTTAGCCTCTAAGAGAAAAAGCGCAAGTCACAAAACAACACTGGTTGTTGTTCAATTTTTGTTTCAAATACCTTCCTGAAATACATATATGTATATATATGCATTAATATACATAATTACATTATACTCAATTGTACCAACTTCAATGACCAAATATTTTTTATCTCAATTTGATAGAATAACTGTACAGTCTAGTAAAATAGACACGGCGTTCATTAAATTATCAATGACAATTTTAAAACAATGCCCGATGACAAACTGTGACTGATCTTAAAACAGAATCAAGAAAGGCTTCTAGAAATATACTAAAGTGATTATTATATTAAGTTTACCTGTTTCTGGAACAACATTGACGTATAGTTGAAACCGGAGTATATGAGCATAGCCTTTGTAGTCAACCCTTCACATGCACCTTCGCCGCGCACTCTCACCCAGTAGCCACCGCTGGGTGCAGATGCGCGGACAACAAAGTCCATACGTTCACCTGTATTGTAATAAAATACATATAATTTTTGTTCCGTAATCAATCTATCATGCCGGCTTATATATGTTTTACGCTTAAAGGACACAGTATCGTAGGAGGACTGTGTGGGATGCTATCCCAAAAATATATAAAAGATTTGGTGCGTACCGAGATGGAAGAATTTACCATAAAGCTTTGACTCCGAAGCTAGATGTGAATGCATACCGGCATAACATGTATGCTGTAACCCACAACTGAATTTAACATATCATGGAATGGAGAAGAGAAAACTAGGTTGACGTATAAATTGTGATTTTTTTTCAAATGTACCATTTACGTACATTTGTAATGCAAAATATTAGTAATCAGACGAAAATAACACGCGTAGAAATATTTAAATATCTATTGCGCAAGAATTTATGTTATCTAATGGCTTTTTCGATTTCGTAGAAATAATGTTTTTATATACGTTTTACTTATTTAAATTAATCAATTTGACAAATGACGATAATTTATTCTGTTATTTGCTGCCGTAAATAAATTGTTTCAATGTATTCATATATACTACACTTGGAGGGTCAGGGACTTAAGGGTCACCATTTTCAGGTTCATCATTATTCTATAGTAAGACTGTAAATTTGTAAATGTAAATTTAATTATAAAAAAATTATTCTTTATTGCAATCTTACTAATAATACTACAACTATTTAGTCTAATAAACGTATAAAATGTGTGAATCTTGTTAAATAGTTCGTGAAGGCTAATAAGCACAAGGCAAAACATCCAGAAACTAAACTTTTTTAGATAAATTTTCTCTACCAATTTACATTTTTTATACACATTAGAACAAAACAAACTAAAAATAAAGCAAACTACAAAAGAGTGTATTCTCAAATACATACTTACAAAAAAGCGCGACATATCCGCGCTTGCGTTAGTCATCAATTGAACACTCAAACTATTGACCATTTTTAACATGACATACAAATAATATGAGCTTATTACTATTAAGTTGCTTTATTTACCTTGACACGAATAAATAATTAAAAGAGAAACGTGTTTCTTAAAAGATCGTTCACCACGAATCTTATCTATACATATAATAAAAATGTAACGGATCGCTGTCTGTACATGGAAGATATATGAAAACAAATATTATTAGGACCTTTATAAACTAAAATAGGACCCAAAACTATAATTTTTAAAAATTTTGTCTGTTTGTCTGTTTGTCTGTGCGTTTGTGCACGCTAATCTCAGAAACGGCTTATCCGATTTAGATGTAGTTTTTCACTAATATATTGTAGTAAGCTTCACTTAACATTTAGTGTTTGTTTCATGTCAATCGGTACATAAATAAAAAAGTTATGTCAATTTAAAGAATCACGTTGAACATTTATTCTATCTAAATTCTTTCTCTGTTCAGATGCATTGTATGAAACTTTACTAAACTCCATAATGGTCTATATAAAAGTATGATTATATAATAATAATAATAATATGATAATAAAATAGAAGTTAAAAATGATCAGTTTCGGAAATGTTATGATTCCAATTTAAGTTGACCTCAGACATATATCATCATTCATGTGTAATAGGGTTCAGAATAGGCTGGTAATAGGTTCTTTATATATGTATCAAGCACGTCGAGAGCCAGGCCGCTTTCGGAGGCGCATGGCGTAACAGTTGCATTCGATAACACTGACTGTTTGCTTATTTTATTTATTTATATTTTAGGGTTTGTAAATACATATTGTATGTATATAGTATAGGTTAATTAGTTTTCAAATTAGGTAAACACGCCTTATTAGTTAAACTGTAAATACAAGTTTATATACAAGTTCTTAATTTTTATGTTTAAAAAACAATTTAGTAATTTGCGATTAATTAATACATAAATGTATATATTGGACATTTCTTTTATTTTCTATAATTAATAGGTTAGGTTAATACGTCTTAATAGTTATTAAATTGTAATAAAGTTAAACTGTGTAATAATCTGTAAGTATTCAATTTTTTTGTTTATGATGAGTATGTGTTTACTAAATAACGCTGAGTTAGTACTAATTACTACTTCTTATAAGAATGCCTCGAAGAAGATCCAACCTCCCCCGGAGCAGCAGAAATGCAATAAGGATGAGATTAGTTCTCATTAGTTCACTGCATTTCAGTAACGTCAGGCCAGGTTTCATATTACAGAAACTTCAGCTCAGCGAAAATCTCGATTGAGTTCACATCGTTCTCGAATGATGGCTACTTGAGTTAGGATGAACAGGGAACAGCGTGAAGCACGTTTGTCCACGGATCGCAAGGCTCATGCAATATCGCGTGAGTCTGAGACCTTTACTGATAGGGAAACCCAGCTGAGCTCTCAAAAAGCACGAACTTTGCAGTCTAGAAAGCTGGAAAGTAGCTTAGATCGTGAATCTCGATTAACAGCTGATCGAGAAGAAGAAAGAAACTACAAAACAACGTCAGTCACGACTAAATGCCGATCGACTTCGGCATATACTCAATAAAATGTTATCAAGTTTGATAGAAGACCCAGAAACTGGAGCGGAAATTGATATCCTTCCATGGATTACCAAAGAGAAAACAGGTTATTTGTATTCGCCCAGCAATGATTACTCTGAATTCGAATCTATAGTAGGTATGGTGGTATGTTGTCAGTTTTGTAATGCTCAAAAATGGAGAAAAGAACCAAATGGAATATGCTATTCAGGTGGCAAAGTGCTCATTTAAACTTATCATGAGCCCCTTTATAAAAGTTTTACTAAATAGTGAGCATCCTTAGTGTAAACATTTGTAGACTATGTCCGTTTATATAATAGTGTATTCCAAATGACATCTTTTGGGGTCAAACATATCACATCCAACTTTTAAGGTGCAGGGCCAATTTATCACTTGATTGGATCTTTGCTTCTTCAAAATGAATCAAAATTTCTTTACATTTATTTTGTATCAAATTACATTGAACAGGCCCATATACGACATCATAACTTTCCTCAGCTGAACATCAACTTTATATTTCAACTTGAGAATATGTTACATCAAGTAAATCCGTACGTCAGAAGTTTCAAAGCCGCAATAGATTCTATCCCACAAGGGCAAAATAACAATTATAAAGTTATAAAAATAAGGCTAATAGACGTCCTGCGGAAGAACATCGTGAAAAGTTCACTGTCCCCGATGCAGACGAAGTTGCAGTAATATTAGTCAATTAGGAATGTGATAGACGTGACATCGTGCAGCGCACTCATGTTGATCGCTTTCAACGTATTTATGAAACACACCGAGCATATGATGCCCTGCAGTATCCTTTGATATATTTCCATTGTCAGGATGGGTACAATTTCAGACTCTACCAAGTAAACCCAAGCACTAGCATAACAAATTATAATAAAAAATATCAGCCTTACAGTTTTATTCATACCAGATACAAATTAGATGAAATTGTTGTATCTATTGCTACTATATTTTCTCTATAGTAACTTGAGATCGGTAACGGTGTGTATCCGCAGGAACAAGCAAAATTTGTTCTAAACGCAAACCTATGCTGCGAAGTTTCATGAATGCGAGACCTCATATCATCCGTGTATGGAAACGCAACGCAAATACCAACTTGCGAAAATTCATGGCTTTGCGAAAGAGCTATTTTAAGTCCACGAAACGACCAAGCAGCAGCAATAAATGCTGAAATTTTGAGCTTTGTTTCGGAGGATAATGTAGAGTATATCTCCATTAACAGAGTTATGAAAGATGAAGAATCTACCAATTACCCAGTAGAATTTTTAGAATCCCTCAGTGCTCCTGGACTACCATCTCATAAAATAAATTTAAAGTCGGCGTACCCATAATGCTGCTAAGAAATTTAACACCGCCAAAACTTTACAACAATACTAGATTAAAAGTGAATTTTCTCTTTTAAATTTCTGATTCTGCGAAACCTGATAAAAGCAGAGATTTTAACAGGTGGTAGTGTTTTTATGCCTCGGGTTCCGGGTTCCGGGTTTAAACGAGTTCAGTTTCCAGTGAGCTTATGACCAGTTTTGCGATGACAATTAATAAAGCCTATGGTCAGACGCTAAAAGTTGTGAATGTGGATCTAAGTGTTAGCTGTTTTTTTTCGCACGGTCAGCTTTATGTGGCTTTATCACGTGTTAATAATTCTAGCAGCCTATATGCTTTGTTCCCCGATGGTTATACGATGTAACGACGGTGATTATAATTCAGAATAAACCAAAATCCGAAAAATGCTGCCTAAAGTCACTATTCCACGCAGACGAAGTTGCGGGCACAGCTAGTCATTTATATAATGTCAATATTTGCTAAACACTGACATTTTATTAGAAAATAATTGAGCCCGTGGCTCCTCTTCGCAAATAACAATTTCTAAAACTCAAAATTGTTTTTATCCTGACTATATCTATACAATGTATATACAGATGTAATTTTTTGTTTAGATAAATTTTTAAACTATCATGACGGTTTTGATCGGATTTTTTTGCTGTGTTTCTGATAATATTTCGAAGGAGATGAGTAAATTTTTGTATCATTATTTTATTTTAAAATTGTACCTATATTATAAAATTAAGGAAATAGATTTAAACTACGTGGATCGTAGTTTGGTTTTAATTTATTACATTTTTTAACATGAATATAACCCGATCAACGCTGTTCTACAGCTACTACCTTATGCATGTATATTTAACGATTTGGGTAAAGATTATGTTCTAGCGGCAATAACTTTTTGTGGTCATAATACAATGTTATACTCATAATTTTTTAAATAATTATGGACTCACGTAACAAAATGCAAATTAATAATACCTGTTCAGAAATACCTATGATTTTTTTAAAAAAGAATCATATAATTTGATTCCATGATTTTGTACCTGTAAATAGACTAATGGACAAACAGTCAGAGAAATAGACATTGCTTTTTATAATATGGAAGAATTTATATTTATTTCCACTTTACCATAATTCCAATACATTCACTACATCATATATGAAATTAGGCTTCGGAATTGGATAATAATCATTATTGAATAAAATGAGGACGAAAAATGAACCTTTTCCAACTTTTGAAGTGAAACTTCTTATAGGACGATGTGAATTGGATTTTATGAAACGAAAATATGTAAAGAATTTCAGTTACATAATTAACCAATAGATGTCAATAAATAAATAATATGGGTAATAGTTGCAACAAGTTTGTGTGTTAGTAGAAAATAAACATACTAGATGTTACAAAAGCGAAATTTTACTTCAACTGCGTGTGAACTTACACTCTATTTTTTTTTTTTTCAAACTATAAGTGTGTCAATAACTTCTACTGAATAAAAAATAAAGAAAATCGGTTGATTAAAAAAAGGGAAAGAGTAATAACTGTTCTTTACTTATATCTATTTAAAAAAAGATAATTTTAAATTTAAATTTTGTAATAACTTAATCTTATTAAGTTACATAGTCCGACAATGCGTCTTAAAATTTAAAAGCGTTAATAGTGCAGAAACAGGGGTAAAAGAAACAAACAGAAAGTGAAATTAAGTACAGAACCGTTTTTCTGCAGCGACCTTAAACTTTAAAGAGACGGTATGTAGAGAGCGAAAGGCCTTTCTCCTCTCACTAAGGCTAGTGAGAGCCTTTAGAATAATTGCAGAGAAAATAAAGTTGTAACTGTTCGTAGTTTCGTTTATATGAGCTTTTATGACAACAGTGAATTTCATTATTTATGTAGTAATTAAAACGTAGCATTTTTATGTGTTGAGTAATATATTTTATTGTTTTTTTTCTAATATATACCTATAGTAAAACTATGAAAAAACGAAATCTGTATCTATACTAATAAATAAAATTGAAATATCTGTAATGTCAAAATATTTTTTTTATAAATACTATCGACCTATACCAAAAATACAATTTTTTACATTTTTGTCTGTCTCTTTGTAATGGGTAATCTCAGGAACGGCTGCACTAATTTTGACGGGACTTCTTTTGCTAGATAGCTCAAGTTACTCCGGGTAAGTCAAGGTACTTTTAATTTTCTAAAATAATTAGGGCTCCGCGTAATAAAAAGACTCAAAAAAATTCAATGCACAGTTTTACGGGCAAATGCCATAATTTATGAGAAATGTTTTTACTTTATCTTAGTACAAAAATATTAATAGTAAAATAATAAGGGATCCGTAAAAAAAAATAATTAAAACGCAGTTAAGAATATATGAAATGCGGTGCGGAAGAGATTGCATGTTTGTATGAAAATAAACCAAATAGTTTAATTTAATATAGAAACTGCAAAAATAATCTATTTAAAAAAAACAACCAATGTTAATGTAATAGCTACAGAAATGAAATTACACCTACTCAGCACTGTTGGCATGCTAAAAAATTTCAAACCAAAAAAAAACTCAAAATTCTAGTTTTTTTGGATAGGATACAATAGATTTAGTGTAAAATTAAGTTTAAAAAAAATCCTGCATTTTTAGCAACATAAAGTGAAGCGAGGTCTTAAACAAACGATGCAGATAACGTTTAATGGTTATAAAATTATTGGGGTAATATTTTAAGTTGTTGAAATTTAAATCACGAATGTTACGTTTGTCATTAAATTAATTTAATACTAGATGAAAACCCGACTTCGCTCGAGTAAATGTGACTCATGATACACAATCTTTTAAAAAATGTAGGTAGATACGTGTGAATCGAGGTTAACGAACTCAAGATGCATCCGAGTGGCCAATATGGCGACTGCCATTTGCACCATTATAATTTAACATATTACTCGACAATCCGAATTTTCCGGATATATGTTGTCGACTTGAAATCATTATTTTTTTATGTTTTATAATTCAGGTAAAGTTTCAATCGAGTTTACCGTACCCTTTGACCGAATTATTAATAAACATAGATCATATTTTTTTATTAGGGTAGCAAATCGCTAGTTTAGTAGTAAGAATAAATCTGAGTAGCTGTCGCCAAATTTACATCAATCTATTGTTAGCATGCAATATTTACTACCTCGCCTTCATTACATAAAACCTATTCAAATGAAACAATTCGTTTGCTTTTTCGTATCGTGTACGTTCTAAAGGTAACTTGGTTGGTGTAATTTGGTTCTCACATTTTTACAAAGTGGTTGTGTTTTTTTTATTAAGAAACATCTTAATAAAAAGAATACTAACTATGTAATCAATACAAATAAATAAAATTGAATTGTCTGTTTGTAATATCAAAGTAGTAACTTTTTACCAAATACACATGAATGTATATACGGTATCTAAACCAAAAACACACTTCTCTATAAGTTCCGGCTAATCTCAGAAGTCGCTGGACCAATTTTGAAGTTACTCCGCCTAACCTAACCTTTTTTTATTTTTCGTAAATTATTAGGGTTCCACTTAAAAGAAATGAAACTCATAAAATTGTGAATAAAATCCGATTCAATACACAATTTTACTGGCAGATATTTATGTTTGTGAGAAACATACTTGCTTTCTGTTAAAACCAAACAAACATTAAGAAAATTATTAAGTTTCCGTATAAAAAATTAAATCCTAAGAACTTGTTAAAACACGATTCGACAGACAGCCTTACATATATTAGGCAGTGAAGAATATATGAAACGCACGTGGAGCCACGGGGACACAGCTTGTAAAAAATAAATCAAAAAATTCCAACACTCACCGGGAAAAAGTTGTAAATTCCGAGCGATTGTTCCCTTTACAGGTTTTCCGTCTGTGCTAATAACCACTACATCATGGTCATCGATGCTTATAACTATAGGGCATTCGATTGCAACAGCGTTAACTATCCTCAATCTATAAGCGTAACCAGGTAGTACAAATAATCTGAAAAATGCAGTTACCTCGTTAACACAATTCAAACTCTAGATTCGTTTGCACACGATTTATACATAGTCTTCGATTTGAAGATCAACTCAATCAACAACTAACCCTGCTTAAAAGCGAAAGTATAAATTACAGAAATAGTGACATAAACACTATTATTTAGTATGACATAAGCATGATTTTACGATGGAAGAAACCAAATTTTACGTAGAAATAGAAACAAAAAAAATTACCATAACTTTTTGTAAATTAGAAAAAAGAACTAAACGGAATAGTGTAAGTTTCAATAACACGTATAAATTTCTTCGTAAGCTTATTAAAGAGACTAAGAGATACACCTACATATTTAAATAATATATTACTCATAAATTACAAGAGATTATAAATAAGTGCATTTTCAAATTGAAAATATCACAGTGGACAAATTCCTTTTTGGATTTTTATACATCTTATTACAGAAATGTGGCAGAACTATCAAATAAGGGACATTCTATGAAACCTTATGTATCAAAATGATTAGAAAATTTCTTACTTGGAGCCGTCCGTGGCACCATTTATGACGAGCGAATTTGGACGCAGCTGGTTCTTATCTTCTAAATAACCCGTCATAAGCACGGCGAACTTTGCTCCGATGAGCAGAGTGTGTTCCCGACTTCGATCGTAGTCATATAATGTTGAATGAGGCTCCATAGGAGCTGGTTGGTTAACAATCAGTGAACCATATACACCGTCGCTGTGATGGGATACTGCAACATTAAGAGGAAACGCGGTCGGCAACGAATTTGAAGTATATGTATTCCATGATGATGCCGGCTATGATTAGTACCGTGTCGTGAAAGACGACAAAGGGATATGAACCAAGGGTGGGCAGCAGCATTCTCTGAGGACCAAAAAACCTTACTCCGATCGTCAACCCGCCCACCAAGCGTGGCGATTAAGGCAATCAGCCTCTTATTAGGGTAGACCTATGTCCAGCAAAGGACGTCTTATGGTTGAGTGAATGGATGGTATTTCAAAAATCTATCGCTATCGTGTTACGCCCCCCCAAGAAAGAGTTATATAAAACACATTTTTTTGTTTTTATTTTGTCAAATTTCATATCTGGAAACCTTGGTAAAATTAGGTAAAAAAAAATTCTCACTTTTGAAGACTTCTAAGTTCTATAATAATTAGTTTATAGAAAACCTCACAACATGGCCATTTATTGTCATTATCCGTCAGAAAACAAGGTAATACGTCGATAGTAATTCGTAAAAAGCTTACGCCGTAACACGGACTATAGCAAACATATAAATAAAAAGTGGAGACAGTCAGGTTGTAGATTTGCAAAAAAAATTATTTACTACAATGCCTATAACAATTACGCACATATAATATACATAATTTGTAAATGGATAAAGGAAAAAAAAAAATACAACAAAGACATATCTTCATTATTTCTTTGCGGTATTCTGGATAAGACGTGTGTAGTCTATGATCCAGAACTCAATAATAAATGAATGAAAATTTAGTGATGATGTTAATGTGATCAACACTGGTGCGATGTGGACGCTTGCACCTGGGGTTTCTGGGTTCTATTCCTATCAAAAAATTACTATTTATTCCTATGAATTCACTAACTGCACTTTATTAGTAGATCAATCTTATGAGAACACTAAAACAATTGGGAAAGTTTCATATAATATAGAAATGTCTTTCGAAATTTCAATTTCAATTTGATAATTAAATTACTTCGTAATCTGGTGTAGCAATTCAATCTCTCAGTCACAGGATCTTAACATTAACAAAGCTAAGTTGAGATATGTTTACCAAGTTAGTATTAACCAATGTACCGAAAAAAATTCATAATAAGACTTTCATTCAAGACTGATCAAATTTCAGAAAGTTTATTTTTATGTACTTGAACCAAAGACCGACAGTAAAGCGTAGATATAAAATAGGCATAAATATTTAAAGGGCAATACAAGGACAAGCCTAATAAATCCTTAAATAAAATTACTATCATAGCATAATATGTCAACTGTTTACATTTCTTACCAGAATCTGCGTGATAGAAATACGTGCCGGGGGTTGTCGCCTTGAACGCGTATGTATAAGTCGATCCATAGTTTATAGGACATTGGGTAACCATAGGAACACCGTCCATAAACGGTGTTCCCTTTTGTTCGATACCATGCCAGTGTATAGCTATATCTTGTGCTTGAATTTTATTGCTGACTTCAACAATTATCATATCGTTGACACATACTTCAATAGGCGGTCCCGGTGACATTCCATTTATAACAATCGCCGGTGTTCCATCATCTTGTATTGTTGGTTCAATTTTAAATTTATAAAAGCATCGTTTAGGCTTTACATTGAACTTACAGGGACGATAGCAGGACTTATCTACAAACAAAAAATCATGTACTTAATTTTACTTTTTTTATATATTTTAATATTGAAAAACATTAATAATATCATTTATGGAATTTACAATACTATCATTTAGCTTATACATAAATTAAGTTACAAAGGTAAAGAATTATAATAAAATTCTTATAAAAAAACTTCATTAATTTTTTTTTCCTGCCTTATACTGTATACGCTTGATGTGATCCAGGATGATAAATAAACTAAGCCTAGAGGTGCTTGGCGACAATTTTTAATGCGTGATAGTGGTAGTACATTAGAAAATATTCTACCACCATGCTGTGGTTTCATCACGATGTTTTCTTCACCGAAAACAAAGTATAATTATAAAATTGGATAACTGCATTGGAATTAACGACCGTCGAAACGAAAATTTGTCCGATAAATTATTAACGTGACCTAGAGACAAAATATTAGGTATCTCTTCAAATACAATAAATAGTCAAAGGTAAAAACAATTCAAGACACTTTTCTTCTCAATTTATTAACAGACTTTCTTTTTTTTTTATTTAGTAACTATAGTTACATTTTAGTTTTGACATTATAAAAGTTTTGAATATTATTTCTTTTCTTCCATTATATAATAATGTTTATTGTCGAATTTCCACTATCGAATGAATTTATAAAGTAAATATAGAAAAATACATACCTGAATATTTAGTTGTATCCGCTCGAAGTATATTAACATTGGCCGGACTGAAACTTTCCAATGATGCGTTACACTGATTACTTATATGGAAAATTATAAACACATAATAAAATAACACGTTCATTTTCATTCACTAATTCGTGTTAACAAAACTAAGACACAATTACACAAGACGATTGAATGTTTCATACTAGACTGGATGAACGAGTCTGTCTACAGTTAGTCGAGTCGACCCATGCGTTCGCCCTCCTACCATGAAGAGAAATTTATAACCACGTTCAAGCGATTTTAGACGATAAACACTAAAGTACGACAAATTATAGCATAACGATATAAAAAGTATTATGTTCGTGGTAATGTGGTAAATATACATTATAACAATAAACCAGCTTTGTGCCCGCGGCTGCGCCCGCGTTTCATATATTCTTCACTGCGTTTTAATTTTATTATACGGAACTCTAATAATTGTTTTAGTACTAAGATAAAGTAAAATATTTCTCATAAATTCAAGCACTTGCCCGTAAAACTGACCACTGAATCGGATTTTATTAAATTTTTCAAAACAACAAAATCAAACAAAATACCTCACAGTTATCAAAATAAAATCTTAGCGAAAGTAAATACCCAAACACTGTATTATTCGAGTTGCTAAATTGCAAGAAATATCACGAAACTATTTATAAGTTTAATAAGCTAAAAGATTCAAATATACAACTCATTCTCGTACATTGGGTACGTTTTGCAATAATCTCAAACAACAACATTATAGCCTTGAAATCCATGTATTGCTTAAGTTTGAATATGGTATATAAACATATAATAAAACTGTAACTGGGCTAAATCTCTACATGATTTTTTTAAAATTATAATCGGGATGGACTTTGTAATCGATATAGAAGCCAAAAATATTTTATTTACAATTTTTGTCTGTCTGTCTTTCCTTATGTACGCGTATCACTCTGAAAGTACTAAACCAATTTTGATGAAGGTTGACACGGTGATAACTAATATTATAAAGTAACATCTAGAATACTTTTTGTCCCATAAAACGCAAGGTTTCTCCAAAATAACGGATAAAAGTCATTCTTTTATTAACGGATAATCTCGGAAACGGCAGGACAGATTTTGACTTTTTTTCGTAGAAAACTGAAGTTTAACGGGTAACTTAGGGTACTTTTAATTTTCATTAATAATTGGGGTTCCGCAAAAAAAATTAAAACTCATAAAAAAAATGGAATAGAATCCTCTTCAATGCACAGTTATGGGCAAGTGCTTAAACTTATAAGAAATATTTGTACTTTATCTTAGTACTAAACAAAAATTAGGGTTCCGTATAAAAAAATGCAGAATATATGAAACGCGGGCGCAGCCGCGGCCACACAGCTTGACTAGTCTGTCTGTAGCGCTTTCACACCAAAACTACTGAACCGATTTAAATGAAAATTGGTACACAGATAGTCTAGAGCCTGAGAAAAGACATATGCTACTTTTTAATGCGAAAAAGGGTTGAAAAGGGGGATGAAAAGTTGTATGGAAGTATCGTCATTTTTAGAGCTAGAAGCTTGAAATATAATATAAACGTTCTATTTTTTTTATAAAGTATTTTTAAAACACTAACTCTAAAAATTAATAATAACTCTTTTTAAATTATATATAAAAGACAAACGAGAATTACAAAAACATGCGAGGCATTATCGCCATCTTCGTCTCCAGGTTGTCTTAGAACAGTAAAAAAAAAAAACTTAAAACACTTAAACTCCTTTTGGAAAAGCGTAATAAAATATTTAACCCAGTTTGCTCCTCGGATCCATTTCCTTATTACTCTAGAACCACATCCACAATAAATTCATTGACATTGACATCTGTTTTTAAAGCTCCTTTGATCACAATCACACCTAAATGAAGACTAACAAAATGCATAAATATTTGCTCAGCAACAAATTGCAATTTGATTGGGGAAATCAATCACGTTGAAGTGATTATTGATCTATAAAATCATATACTCCGTAGAAAATGACCAATCAAACTTATGGAACAATATGGGATCAGGTAACATAGAGGAAACTTCGCTAATAAACAATGCTGAACTTTGAGACCGCGTGGAATCAGTTTTGACTGAGTTAAAAACTGGATGACTGACCAAAATTTTCGCGTTCTTCCAAACACCTTAACACGCAGACTATGCCAGATCCCACTTCTTCTCTGTCATAGTCATAACTCATAAGACCGAACTCCGGTTGTAATTTATAGAAGGCGTTGTGTTTTGAAACAACTTAGGTGCATGAATTTCTTTATCATTCATTTATTTTATTATTTGATATATTGATCCAGTACTTGTTAGTTAAGAAATATAAAAAAGCACAGTATACTTGTGTATGTACTAATGTTTAATATATTATAATATATTCTTATACAGTTATACAATACAGTTAAACAGATCAGATGATAGAAAAAAACAATATTTTTTGTACATTTAATGTTTGAAAGATACTTAGTCATGATTATGCAAGAGAACTAATGGGTACCGAAACTGTATACGGTAACTGTACGGTACAGTTATCATTAACTACTACTACAGTGACTACTGCCCGTCTGAATGTTTTACGTCTTTGTACTCAACTACAAATAATTAAAAACTTAAGTCTAGTAATTGAAGGTATAGCCGAAGATGATAAAGTATTAAGAAAAGCCTGTATTAATTGTTCTTCAGTACACATAAAAGATAAAACTGAAAAGCTTTAATAAATGAAACGGACACCTACATTGAATCTTGAATAATAATTTATTAAAACAGTTTTTTTTTTCAATACCTAACATAGGTACCTAATGATTTATATTAGGTCTTTACTTATGAAATTGATGTTTTGTCGATCTGGCGTGTGGTTAGGAATTCCAAATTCAAATATATTTCAGATTTAGGCTTGTGTATTTGTGTTCTAATTCAGTGATAAATTTGTTTTTGCATAATTTGAACCGCCTTCAAAGATAAAATTGATTCTTGCTCGCACATTTTTTTCAGCAATGCAGTCAATGAATTACCTATAAAATGGTGAAAGTAAGTAGATGATAATGGTACATATTTCCATTGATTAAATATACAATTTAATTTTTTTTGTTTTACTTTTACACACAAGACGCTAATTTCATATGTAAAAACCTAATAGTATTATTGCCTCATGCTATACAGAATAAAAGTGTGTTATCAAAGTAAGTTATAATAATGGTCTTACTCGGAGATAGAATATATAAGATATCGCCTTATAACAGCCACAGCCATTAGGAGAGGTTATTAATAATTCTCCACCAACATAGTTATAAGAAAAAATTTCATTGGTATTCCTTAAATTGTTGGCTTTGTATCCACCCCAAATAGCAGAATATTGACTGATTGATATTGATTGACTTGTTCGTTTTTAGGACACGAGAAGTGTCCTCGGCATTGGAACAAAAACTAAATTTAATAAAACCACTTAATAACACATTTTTATTAATTCCAATGTGAGTTCCCTGGGATAGCTAGTTTTCAAATTGCCTATTACTCTCAATAGAATACTCTGAGAAAATCGTGATCAGAATACACTCTCTAAATCGTTTAGTCCAATAGTCGAAACAGTCCAACACGCATTTGATGGCTTTAACTATTGAATCTATTACGTTACCTTATTACGTGAACACAATAAAACATTATAAATCATAATTTTACAATTATTATATAATAATTATTTCTATCTTTAATGTAAGATCAGACTTATTGAAATATCGTGCAATCAATACCTTTTTTTACAAACCAACCCATTCAATATCTACATTATTCAAAGGTTAATCATCGCTTAAGACTTTGTGAGAAATAAGATTTATTTTTTCATTTATATTTGTTATCACATTTTGTAGTATGATATTTCACACACAAAAACATGAAGCGAATCTAATATTTATTACGTTTTAATTTACGTTTCTAAATCGACATTTCAGTCATGCCGTGTGGTGCCGACTTAAGAATAGTACCACTCCATATCGTTCCCGTGGGTATCGTAAAAGGCGACTAAGGGATAAACCAGGGGATGGGTAGCAGCATTCTCTGAGCACCACAAACACCTATTGCGATCGCCAACCCCCATACCAAGCGTGGCGATAATGGCAATTCCCCTCCTTATCTTTGGGGTGACCTATGCCCAATAGTGGACGTCTTTACGGTTGAATGGATGGATGGAGTCATATATAGACACGATTAAGATCTACTTTACCTCTGTTTTTTTACACCACCATTTATATTTATTGAACCCAATTAACATACATGAAATATATAAATAACTAATAAAATATGTAATAACTAACATAAAACGCAAACCATGTCACTAAGCATTTGTGAATGTATTTCTTAATACAATGAATTAAAAAGTAATTAAGTTCGTAACTGAAATATCCGTCTGTTAAGTAATTGAATGGTTTTTTTAATAAATGAAACGTGAATAGTATTATCGCCAATTCAAATATGTATTACGGAAAATGTACTACAATATTTTTGTGCAAAGAAAAGATTTCTTTGTACATTTCTCATTAATTATAAATGTTCTGAGTAGCTAACATTATTACTACTGTCACAGGACGAGTGTTAAATGATAAAATAATTAATTAATATAATATAATAATACATTGAACTTAAATTTTCACAACGGTGACAAACTTGAACATCGCTTGTAACGTTGTTGCAAATGTATAAATATTAACAGGTACGATATTAGCTGCCAGAACTTCTACCGGCTTCTGAGCTTCGCAAAGCATCATGAAAATCATCCTTTGCTCCTTCAAGTCGAAATTTTCCCAACCGCAGCAATAAACAGCTCTCTCGAACATTTCAGACGCGTCGACTAACTTCTGACACAAAAAACAATAGAGAAAGAATACCAAGAAACAATACACCCATATAGGTATAAATACAAACCATTCCTCTAGAGGCAAATACAGTATTAATAAAATACAAAGTGCATGGGAACCAAAATTTACCCCAAGCGATACGCTATACAGCGATTTGAGTTTGCTAATCACATCAAGGGTCAACGAATGACGATAGATTAGAGATGGGAGGATTTTATTAACCAAAGCTTTATGTTCTATTAAATCTTCGTAATTATTAAAAGCCATCATCTCGTCTGCTAAAATTTGGTACATGGCTGCAGTATGAGCTATAAGGAAGAGGAGTAGAGCTTGATAATTCAGCACGACGATCATGATGCTGCATTCCTGAACGCATAATGTAATTTGGCATATCTGCTTATACGGTGTCGAAGTAAGAGGATCCAATCCTAAAACAAAATTTATAGATGTAATAAAACAAAACTTACATGATTGCATAACAATCATGATATAATCAAAATAATTGAATAATTGCCACTTATGCTAAACCTTACGTGACGGTAATGACATTTTCTCTTCTTTATTATTATTCCGTATAGATTGATAACTGGACATTTAACCATAACCTTACATATAAATGTCGATATGAATGAAGATACTAAAGAAACGTCCTACTGACATACTAAAATGCTGTCAAAATATCCTATGACTATTTGGCTACATATTATTTATGCTATTTCAAGCGATCATTTGGAAATATTCTACCACTATGCTAAGACTACGACCTATTTTCCAAGTTTATTTTAAAATTCAAAGTTAATTGATCGAAACGACATAAAAAGGCACTATTATTGAAAAATAAAACGATCCAATTATTTTCTCACTAAACTAAAAATAACTAGAAGAGAGAGAGAATAAATTTATTTGCTTATGTAGGTATATACGGAAAAAATAAGGAATAAAATCGCGTGTACTGATTTACATTACAACAGTATTAACAAGATAATACATTCTGACGAAATTATTACCAATTCAGTCTAGGTCGGACTTTAATACCTACAATTCTAAACAGTAATACTACATTTGACCTCGATAGTCTTCAGTAGTCTTAACAAGACATTTGCATCACGTATCAAATGTCGTTTGATATTACAGACTATATTTCATCCGAACACTTTCGAACAGAAATTACATCAATGCTGGTAAGTACATATGAAAAATAGTTCAAAGCAACATGTACCGTACCATGTATACGAGGGATGGCCAAGACGTCTATGTCTTGCGGTCTACCGCATAGACATTTTTGATAGCCCGCAGAGGATTAATTTAAATTTTAAAATTTGCATAGTTGAATCTATTGTGGTAGAGGAGGAAATTAATAAACTGTTATATGATATGTTATGATAGTAGTTTCCTATATGAGAACGTTCTTTTGTATGATTTAGATCAACATTTTCTATGAATACACACTGCCTCGATGGCGAAGTTATATTACGGTGCGACTGTCGTTCTGGGGTCTCGGTATCGATCCCCTGGTCGGGGTCAAATGATATTGGGTTTTTCTATTCAATATTATCCCGGAGTCTGGAATTTGTGCCCGTTATGGCGACAGGCTCGCCCTGTGTCACATCTGGGACGGAACTAAGCTCGGCGAAATGTGGGTGGGGGTGCAGTTCGCTATTTCACCTCTGCCTAACCCTTCGGGGATAACAGGCGTGAGCTTATGTTATGTTATGTTTTCTATGATTCAAATTAAATATTAAGTCGATTAAATTTTATGACAATTTACATTAAATAAATATGATCTTCAAATAAGTTAAACGTGTTTTCTTTAAAAACCGCTAATCGGTAGACCGCTGTGAGTCATTTTGGATTAAAATATAAACCCAAACACTATAGCTTCTAGCCACCCCTGATAAATTTTAACCATTTATATAAACATATAGATTCATTTTCTTATTTTTGAAACCCGTATAAATATAACAATAATCTATACTTCTCTATCTATAGTAATAAATAAAATTGAAGTGTCGGTTTATAATGTCAAAATATTTTTTTGACTAAATAAATGGCAGAGGAAGACATGTTGCGCCGACCCTAAAAATATAAAATACCAATTACCATACTAAAAAAACAAATTTTATCTATCTGTTTGTTTATTTGCTCCGAATAATCTCCGGAATGGCAGGACGGATTTTGACGGGACTTTTTTTGATAGATAGCTGAAATTACTCCGCGTAACAGAGGGTATTTTAATTTTTCGAAAATAATTAAAGTTCCGTGTGAAAAATTAAAACTAATTAAATTATGAACAAAATAAGATTCAATGTAAAGCACCATCAAGCCATTATTTTTCAAAGATTATTTAAAAGGTATATTAAGTATTGAAGAATATATGAACCGCGAGCACACACTAGTACATAATATTTAATATATATATAATAGCCCATTCAAAGAGGGAAATGTTTTGTATGTATAGCTTGTTTTAGTTTCGTTAGAACATGCGGCTCAAAACTCTTGTTAACATAAGAATTAACAAACGAAATTTATAAAAAAAAAGAACCAGATCGAGTTCCTTGCCGGCTTTTCGTGACTGGGTTATATTCCGAAGTTGAGGTATAGTTTTGTCGTTTATAAGCGCCTTCTTAGAGTCTAAATTGAATAAAGAAGATTTTGATTATGTTATGGGCAAAGATGGTAAACAGTCTAAGACTAGAAATAAAGCAGCTGAAACATTTAAAAAGTCATGTCACCGTCGATTAACGTAGCTCAAATCCATATATCCTATTCTATAATAAAGCTACGTTTTTTACTGAAGAAAAACATTGTAATGAATCCATAGCATCATGTTAAAACATTTTCTTATCCACGCCTGGTTATCTACCATTATCAAATTCAAAAATCTGTTACCAAACACCTATAGTCAGACATCGTCGAGTTTACATCAGGTAGTCAAAGTGTATATATAAAAAATATATGAGCATGCAAATATTAAACCTCCGTCGCTTAATTACTTATTATTGTTACTATCACATAGGTATAGGCTATACAATTGTGTTATATACATACCATTTTTATAGTACTTACCAACGCAAAGAGTCATAGCGTAATCATTCATAATATCAACCCGGTTTGGTAAATATATTAACGTAGCATCGATGTAATTTAATACGTAGAAGACTAAGATAATCCGTTTGATAATGGTGAGCAACACCTTATGCTTCTTTCGAGAGGAATCTGAACGCTTTGACAACTCGTCGTTCAGGCGAATCGCTTTTAAAGTCACTTTTAGCTCCGGCCTATTAAAACGGGTTACAATTACTTATATCCACAATTATTTTTTTTGTATAAAATATTGTTGTTTTGTTTATGTTTAGACTTAACAAACAAACATAGACATTTAACAAAAATTAAATATAAAGAAACTCAATAATATTAACAAACCAAAAAAAAAGAATAAAAAAAAAAAAAATTATATTTTTAAAATCACAGAGAAATTAATTAAAAAGCACTGACACATAAAATTCAATTTGATGGGATTTTATCTTCAATTAATAAATGAATAATATGTTTGGCCCTATATTATGTACCTAGTTTTAGTAATAATTTACGTTTTATAATTTGGTTAAGGTGCACAAGTAAAGTGCATTTTAAATAATAAAACGATAACTTTTTTTTTTTTTTTTTTGACGGGGGGAAATGCATTTACGCACTACCCTTATCTATTGTATTTGAAGGATCAGAGTCCTCCAAATACAATAGATAAGGGGGCACGGAGTGACGATTTCCGTGCCAGTGTGGGACTCACCCGGGCGAGAGTCGCCCGGAAATACCCACTAAAACCCCCCGGGGCCGTCCGCTGCATTGGGATGGGGGCGACACGGGGTGGCTTTCGCAAGCACCGCGTCGCCCCCTGCAGCGAACCCACCGGGAATAAAACGATACCTAAATGAATGAAAGAACCACAAACACCCCTGTAACATTTTTCCAAGGTGGCCGACGTTTTGCAAGAAGATTACAACTTTGATAAAAGTATTTAAAAAAGAAAAAAATTCTAGCCACATGATATTATCAGCGTCGTGTAAATAAGTAAAAAACAATAATGTGTGCAATTCACAATTGGTAGAACAGACACCACAAAAAAAAATTAAAAAAATTTACCCATCCTGGGTTCGAACCTCTGACCTGTCAGTACTACCGTCTATGAGACACGCAGATTAGTCTACCGGGCTAACCACGCTCTCAGAAATTTGATGAACATGTCCGACTTCCATCAGAAACGTACTGTCGCTTTTTCGTTTCATATCACAAACGATGCTAAAGAAGTTTTTAATTCAAAAATTAAATAGTTTTTACTATTAACCTTTTTGTTAAATACCAAAAGCTAATATTAGCAATCAATAACAAAAGTGATACGTTGATATTGCTCTTTATATAGTCCCCGGCTTCATTTGCATATTTCCATTGGTATACACCTATTACCTACGCCGTAAACGTACACCAACAGTGATAAATGTAGTATCCAAAATGGTGCTGCAAAAAAGAGAAGAAATAAATCGCTCGAAAAACTATTATAATAGCAAACTATCATAATTGACTCTGGGAACAACAAATTTGGCAAATATTTATTTTGTTAAAAATAAAATACCAAAATAATTTACATTCACTTATAAAAAACGAATCTGAAAGATTTAGATAAAAATAAAGAAAACACATTTCAACCTGAAACGAAAAAAAATATTGAAATTTTCAACTTGGAAAACAAGGTCAGTAAATAATATCAGAACAAACAGAGATCAGGGTCCGTGTTGTGTTATTTTTGTAATGTATCAGTTAGCTTTGATTAAAATTAGTACCTTGCGACCGACCTTAACGTGTATTTATTGCATAGCAACTTCGTAACTTAAGTAAACATATAGAAATAATAACATTTTAATGACAATTTAAAAAAAACCATTGAAGGTCAATCCCGATCTTTTATTGTGAAATTAAAATTAACCAAAAATGTTAAATGTTCGACTGCAATTAAAACTGTTTTTGGAAACATTACCAATCTACTTTTTTTTTATTTTTTTATATCCTAGGGTAAGATTAGCATAAAAGAGGTTACACATAACAGAATGATTAGTCTAGACATTTATTAAAAAGTGAAATAGGAAAATACAAAACCTTTCATTTTATCTCCGCCAATAGTGATACCAACGAGGCTCGGAAAAATATTTACGAGCCACAGTAATCCCTCAAAGCTGACGTCTCGTACCCTTTGTTTTATATAAATTATACGATTTGTAATTTTTGATATATTCATTACTAAAAGATTATTTTCGCAACCTGCAATCAGACTCGAGGCGATAACTCCAAGTATTCGTTGAAAGAAAATCATAGAATGAAAAAACACCAGGTAGGCATTAATTATAGGCCTGTAATTAAATACAATAATATGTAATTTAAAAAAACTTTCACTAGACTTTTACACTTTGATTTGTCTATTTCAGGATAAGTTAAAAAGTTTAGTACAATATTAGTTAACTTATTAACAAATCAATTTTAATTCTTACGCATTTTCAGCGCTGCTGGATGGTGTATGGAGAAAAACGTAACTTTTAATCGTAAACTATTTAGCAATCCATTGAGATACCTAAGAAAAAAATGATTATGCTTTATGATTTAATTTAAAAATAAAAAAATATAATTTAGTAGCTAATGTAGCTACTTTTACGTAATATTTTATCTGTGAAAAATGTCAATAATAAATTAATATAAAATATATACTTAAGGTATTGTAATTATGATTTATATTTTAATTGTAAATAACTATAATTCAGAAAAATAGTTAGACGATCAAACAATGAAACATTAAACAAAAAAACTTATTAAATATTCTAGCAAAAAAAAAAATCATTCATCTATTGGCGTGACTTGGCAGTTAAGCCAAATGACGTCGAGTGTTTCACATTTACTCAGCGACCCACGACGGTCAATTTTTTTAAATATTAATTTACTCTTCAATAGAATAACGACAAATTATAGTAGCCAAAAATAACAACTAGATTTAGAAATCTTTATTTTGTACTATTAACCCGCTTAGTTTCAAACGAAAATAACAATATTTAATTAAACCTTTCTACAACATTTGGATGAAGTAGCAAATGAAAAAATAACAATTCTTCTAAATTACCAACTTGTGTTACTTTTCCTAAACATATACATACAAATAGTATGACATTATAAAGTGACAAACAAACAGTGGTATTTTTACATAATATGTTAGATACGTGTATTTTTTTTATAAAGTCCTATACCTACATTAATTATAAACTCACCACCTTTCATTAAAACAACACCGACAACGTATTATTTAAAATCAAGTGATAATTGTACATATACCTAGATCTTTTACTTTTTATTTATTTTTACTATTTGAAAAAGAAAGAAAATGTTTATACATAGGCCAAAATAAAATTATTTAGTTCACTTTTTCCATTGTTTTTCAACCAGTTTTTTCTTCTTCTTTTGTTTAATAGCTATTTCATCAATTTTTAAAACATATTTCGTTTATTCAGTTCTACAAAAAATGCTCATTAAAAATTGTTGTCCAAAAGATTAAAGACATAATTTTAGTTTGACACAAGTCATACCTACATTTAGTTCAATCAATTTAATAGCCAAGTAAGTACCGATTTATCAACTCTAAATTATACCATAAGGAAGTATCGGCCATATTTGAACCATATTTATCATCATTATTCATAATAAACCAACTGGTGGTAAGTTTCTTGGGCATAGTTACAGTACTAAGATTCCAATATATTAATTAACAAATAATCTACTATAGCCCTACGTACTAATGAAACTAATATTAACGTCTAAATAAAGATTTCATGTAATTACAATTTAAAAACCGTAACAAATTTGTAAATATTCTGCATGCATGTATAAGCAAATGTGTACATACGTATCGGCACAACATTGGCTGCAAATGTTATAACCGGTTTTTGCGATTGTTTCAAAATTAGCAGAACATACTTCTGCATGTCAACATTCAAATGCTCCCAACCACAAGAGTACACCGCAACCTCGAACCTTTCAGAAGCATTCGTCAATCTCTGCCCTTGGTAACAATATAGAAAGAACACGCAAATACTATGATAAATCAACGGTCCAAAATTCAAACAGACCTCTAAAGGTAAAACAAAAAATAAACATATCGAAATTGCGTTCAAACCAAAACCAATACCGATAGCAACACCATATAGGTCTTGCATCTTTTGAACAGTATCTAAAATCGTAGAATGCCGTATGACGACATTTTTTAAGCGATCCGTAATAACTTTTGTCATTTCTGATGAATTATCGTATAGATTTGCTAAGTCCTTAAGTGCAGACATATCTCTGGCGAGTATTTGTAATACGGCAGTGGTATGTGAGAATAGGTAAAGAAGTGTCGCATCGTAGCTGCACACCACTGTAGCGGCTGTCAGTTCTTGAAATACTAATATCATAGTGCATAGTTCACGATTGGGACTAGATGTCAGAGGTTCCATACCTATAAAGGTAAAACTCATTTAAAATCTACATATTTTTTTTGTAATAAAATAATTTTATTGCAAAGCTATTATTAGTACTTGCATCCGCGCTTTACAATTTATTTTCTCAGATTTCCAATCTTTTTACGTTCTATACTTACCTACACAAGAGGTCACAGCAAAAGAATCTGCACGGACAATTCTTGTCGGTATATATATACACACATCATTGATAAAGTGAAAGATATGGCATACAATAATTATTAATTTAATTTTTTTCAATTGCTTAGTATATTCATCGATGAATCTTCCTGAATTTAATATTAACTCGTCATTTTTCAGAGACAGTTCCAATATGTAGTTTAGGTCATTTCTGTAAATTAATATTTATATATATAGGGTGCGTTGCTATTTGCCAGATGTTTTGAAATCTAAACTAATAAATAAAATTCAAGTGTCTGTTTGTAATGTCAAAATTTTTTTTTTACTGTATATGTACTCGATACCTATACCATAAATGCAATTTTTAAAATTGTTGTCTGTCTGTCTGTATGTTCCGGATAATCTCCAGAATGGCTGGACGGAATTTAACGGGACTTTTTTTGGTAGATAGCTTAAGTTAATCCGAGTAACTTAGGGTACTTTTCATTTTCGAAAATAATTAAGGTTCCGCGTAAAAAAATTAAAACACATAAAAAATTAAATAAAATCGGATTCAATGCACAGTTTTACGGACAAGTGCTTGAATTTATGAGAAATATTTTTACTTTATCTTAGTACTAAATAAAAATTAGGGTTCCGTATAAAAAAATAAAATGCAGTGAAGAATATATGAAACGCGGGCGCAGCCGCGGACACACAGCTAGTATAGAAATGAATTTTTTCAATATTCAAAAGCGAAGATATCTATTTCAATTCATATAAAATTCAGAACACATTTAACTTTGTTATTAATATTTTTGTAACGGAATCAATAAGAGTTGAATTTTATTATCAGCTATACATGCCTAGAATTGTATGTGAGATACTGCCTCGGTGGCGCAGTTGTATTACAGTTGCAATACGACTGTCGTTCTGAGGTCTCGGGTTCGATCCCCGGGTCGGGTAAAGTTATATTAGGTTTTTCTACTCAGTACCATCACGGAGTTTGTAATTTGTGCCCAATATGGTGACAGGCTCGCCTCCTGTCACATCTGGAACGGAACTAAGCTCGGCGAAATGCGGGTGGTGTAGTTCGCTATTTCAGCTCTGTCTAACCCTTCGGGGATAACATGCGTAAGCTTATGTTATATTATGTTACTAGAAGCTTTTGAGTAATAAATAAAAACTACTATACTATAGCAAACCAAGATGGCACCATAAATATCCAAACTATAAAGTCGTTTGCTGTTTTACACTATAAAAAAATAAATAAATCTGAGTTGACTAACGTGTTCCACTCTATGAAGTATTTGTTTATAATTGTTTCTATAGTTTTTATTTATTAACTGCAATATTTAAATTACCTTTTGCATTGTCTCCACCAAGAACTATTAAAAATAACGATAAAAATGGATAAATTGAAGAAGCTATTCATTGAGTCTATAAAGTCTCGTGCATAGTAAATTTGGTAAACAACGATTCCCACAATGCACACATAAAAAAGTAAAATATTGTGTATTATCCAGAAAAATACTGAAAAATATAAATGCCTATATTAAATTGAATTTTAAAAAGTTATCTTCAATACTTAAAGAAAATAATATAAATAATTATTTTTCATTTTTATTTGTTTAATTTGCTAATTTTATATTTTATACTAGCTGTGTGTCCGCGGCTACGCCCGCGTTCATGTGTTCTTCACTGCACTTTATTATTTATGTACGGAACCCTAAATATTTTCCATTTTTTTTTTAGAACTAACATTAAACAAAGATATTTCTCACAAATTCAAACACCTGTCAGTGAAACTGCCCATTGAATAGGATTTTATTTACACTTTCATGAGTTTTATTTTTTTACGCGGAACACTAGTTATTGATGAAAAAATTAAGTAGCCTAAGTTACGCGGAGTTAGTTCCACTATCTAACAACAAAAGTCCCGTCAAAATCGATCCAGCCGTCCAAAGATTGTTTGGAACAAACAGACAGACAGATAAAAGTAAAAAAAAGAATTATTTTTGGTTATCATTTTTCTTCATTAATTTTGTTTTTTTTTAGGTTAGTTATAAATGAAATGTTATATGCACTTTTTCACTCACACCTAAAGAACATATGAAAAGCGAGCGGGGCAATGGGCAAACAGCTAGTTTAATTATAAAATAAACTATAAATATATTCGCTTAAACAACGATGTACTACAAATCATTTGTGGTAAGAAATAACTATAATTTTATTATTTGTATATTGGAAAAGGTTTTTTTTACAAAGGTAAAAATCGAGTTGAATAATATATGTACTGAAAAAGACAAAAGAAAAACGAAATAACATCTTAGACAAACACCAACTGTATGGTTCGAAGCAGATAATACTTAAGGGAATATAACGTAAATAAATTGAAACTAAATGCAACAGAACTTCTTTCTACCTACCATTAAATTTGACGCTCAGTAGAGGAAAACCAGCGATCGTCGGTAGAAAATTCAACAAGCCTAATAAATTCTTACAAGAATTATTCTGTAAACGTTGCTTGCAATTTATAATAACTTTAATAATATCAACCATGATTTTTACCCTGTTTTTTTATATTTCTTATCAAATATTTACTTTAACGTTACGTTGAATGAAACAATCCAGTATGGATTAACAGTATACTTCATACGCTACACTAAATCAATTGTTAGGTGTCATAAAATGATGTTATAAATAAATAATGACATAATTTTACTAGCTACTAACTATGTCGCAATTAATTGTCAGCAAAATGGTATCTAAAAGTGTCAATTATTTTATAGTTTAACAGCGCTGTGATAGCGGTCAATAAATAATTTAAACAAGTCACAGAACACTTCATATCTACAGCAGAAAATAAAACGGATATATAGAAGTCCTTGTAATAAGGAATATATTTTACTCATCGCTTTGCTTTAAAAGAGTAGCGGATATTTATTTTAAGTTGCATCAGTACTACTAATAGGTAGCCCAACACCTGGTTTCAATTACGATCTGAATTTATTTTTACCCACAGAAATCCGAAATTTCTTTTTTTTTCTCTAAAATGTCAGTGATCAGTCAGAAGAACTGATTTATCTTTCGTTTGATCTCAATCTAAATATGAAGATTCGATATTGAAACAAAAATGAAAAAAAAAAAAAAAGAAAATAAACAAAAAATGACTGTAAAATCGATTAATTTTATCTTAGAAATGTATTGAAATTATTTAAATCGTACTTAATATATTAATCTACATATATCTATATATGTATTTGCTTATAACCCTCGAAAAACAAATAAATTGTATTCGGACTTATTTTATTTTGATTAATAAAAAAACTATATTAAAATGTATATTTGTAATTATTGCGCCAATAGATGTAAAAATCTGGTCCTTGTTAATAATTTAAAGTTATATAATTTTTTTTATTATTCTAGTGTAATTAATTTACAAAAATGAAAAATCTAGTTTCGAGTTTTCGCTTTCGTTGACAGTCCCTATAACTGCCATTTTTTCTTAATTTCAAATCTGTAACTAAATTCAAAAGCAAAATAGTCATGACCATACTTAAATATAACTTCTGGCTCTAAAATATTACTGTCAGCTACTTTGATAGGAGAATATGACGTATACGAGTAAATATTAGCCTATAGTTGGCATTGTTCACATTCTCAAAGAACAGCCTTTGTATTAAATAATTACCAGTTCTTGGCTAGAGCTATACTATTTCGGTACTAGAGTATCAGAACAGCAGAAGGCGCCATCTTTGCCGACGTTAAGGAAAGTTCATTTGATAGAGACGTAACAAATGGGAAACACGGATCTAAATTCCTAAACCGTTTTCACAGATACACTGCTTACTATTTGTATCCAAAGTGTATTTGGTTGAAAACACTTTTTAATGCAAACAGACAGACGTTGACTTTTATATAATTTAACGATTTACGCTATGGTGAAACATGAAAGCTTATCCTTTTTTTAATAGATTCGTCTCTGACAATAAACATCAATGTGTTTCTAATTCCTGTATGCATGTGAAAAATGAATGAGTTTGAGTCGATTGATTTCGCGAAATTGCATGCCCTGCAACTGTCCAAGTGGAGATCCGTCCACCTTGGCCATTTTGTGCATGTTGCTTAGCAATTCCGGTTTAGTAGTTTAAATGTGCGCTGCCAAATAATCATGGATTAAATAAAATTATAAAAAGCTTTCCAGTATTATATTGTAGTATTTGATAAAGGCTCTTCACGTACTAGTTAGTTGAAAAAAAAAATGTTCATAAGTAGAGACTGGTTTGCCCTCTATTAGTACAATTTAGAATTTCTTGAGACAATAAACTTTTTATGTGTTTCTATGACTGGCTAATAGATGGCACTATTATATTGGCAATATTTCTCACAAGAAAAATAGATGGCATTTCAAGATGAATATGCATACAGTTTTACCAATTTTTAAAACAAATTTAAAGTGAAGTCACATGCCCGAAAGGTCATACAGTTTTTACAACAATAATATTATTTAAATATTCATTTACCTTATGCTATTGCGCACAAATGAATTACTTTACGAACTTATTCGATTCGATTCGCATGAACTGCATTTGTAAACAACATAAATACTTTCACCATTTGTCTATACAATTATAGTTGTAGATATATATTTTTTTATTATATTTTGTTATTATGAAACTTATGCTGAATAAATGGATAAACAATAACTTTATTGTAACTAATCTTTAGTATCCACTGTGTTTTTAATATTGGAATTATTGTTAATTTAGTTAACGAATGTGTTTTATTTAATTTATTGATCCCCTGTAAAAAAATCCTGTTTTCATTGTGTTATTTTCCTAATTATATAATTTGCCTTTAAAGGAATACATTTGCCTAATTTTCGCCTCACAAAGCAAACTAAAAAAATACAATACCTACAAATTAAATAAGACAAAATATCCAAGTAAGTAAATATATATTCTGTAGACGTATGACAATAATAGTGCGTCATTATTATTCATTAACTAAATATTCTGCTATTGTAATTCAAGTGCATTACACACTCATAACTGTGTCAACTTGACAATTTCTATATTACAATATTTGTACCAACCGAGCAGATAATAAAGCGAATATAAATGTGGTAAAAAAAATAATTCACCGTCAGAAAACTCCTCTAAAACCCTTATTTATACATCACTTACATTTACTTCTATTTCTCATTCTCATATATGAATGAATGAACGAATGAATCTCATGACATTATTATACCATAAAATGTACAAAAAACACTTTACCGAATAGGTTTGTACCTTTTATCATAACTATAAGTGACCAACCGCGTTCTTATACATTGTTTTTGTTTTCACCTCTCTAAAGAACCGTGTAGAAAAAAATGATTTACTTTTAAAGTATGAATAATCCTTCTCAAATATGAATCAACATAATATATAACAAAATTCATACCGTAATTCCAAAGTGAGACATACTTTCACATCATGACTGTACTTACCTTGTTTAAATGACGCTGTTTGATGTTTCCTGTGTAAGGCATAAGGAAAAAACGAAACACTTCTGTCATATGATTCTACTGAGTTCATTCAATATTGAACAAGACGTAAATACAGAATAAAGAGCATTTAAAGAAGTTCACGTTTCAGAACAAATTGTTTTATCAAATCAGTCTTCATTCATAAAAACATTTTATAATATTTTTTTAAGATTGAAATTTAATACATTTAATAAATCTAAGAATTGCATGTTGGTTTATTTATGTAGATTGTATTTTAATAAACGAAAACATATTCAAAGTAAACTGGGACACACTAGGAGAAACTAGCCCATTATTTTGAAATAGCAATCAAATTACTGTACCGACATATATTATATTTCAAGTTTATTTTATACATGTAAATAAAATTGACATATCTGTATGTAATATCAAAATAAAGGTTTTTGCTAAATACATACGAATGTATATACGAAAAACACAATTTTTACGGATTTTTTCTGGCAACGTTGCTGACGTTATAAGACGTAATTTATACGAAATTTTATTGTTGACTAGCTGCTTAATCCTTCTCTGCGTTTTAATTTTGTTATACGAAACCCAATTTTTTTTATTGTAATAATAATAGTACAATATTATAATAATAGTAAACTATAGTAAAAATATTTCTCGTAAATTCAAACACTTGCCCGTAAAACTGACCATTGAATCGGGTTTTATTCAATTTTTTATGAGTTTTAATTTTTTTACGCGGAACACTAATTATCTTCGAAAATTAAAAGTACCCCCTAAATCACCCGAAGTAACTTCAGCCCTTCAACTTCAGTAAAGTCCCGTCAAAATCCGTTCAGCCGTTTCGGAGATTACCCGAGACAAACGGACAGCCAGACAGACAAAAAAAAAAATTAAAATTGTATTTTTGGTATAGGTATCGTATGTACATTCATATGTATTTTTTTAAATACAAATTAATTTGACATTACAAACAGACACTTCAATTTTATTGATTAGTATAGATAAATAGTCAAGGTTCCACGCAAAGAAATTAACTTCCATGAAATTGTGAACAAACTCCGATTTAATGCAATGTTACAGGTTAGCCACTAGTGTTTAAGTTTGACAGAAATATATTTCCCTTCTGTTACTCCCAGAAATAATTTAGGGCCTGTACAAAAAACTAGGGCGCATTCTTTTCCAATGATCGTTTAAAAAACTATATTACAGTGTGAATAATGCCTGCAATTGAAAATATCAAACGCGAGTGGAGACGCGGGTACAGCTAGGATTTAATAAAATACGATACCTCGAATCGTTATCCAAAGAATATTCATTGTGTGTCCATTTTTCGTAAACATGTAAGACCGGTGTCCCAATTCATATGGTCATTTCCTCATTTGTCATTCCGCAGGTTGTACTGTACGCAGGTGAATTTTATTTGGACGTTCGAGATTAAAATAATACCTTGAGATAAAGTCTACAGTCATCAAGTCTACCCTTATATAGTACTTATATTGCATAACTAGCTATGAGTCTGCGACTCCGTCCGCGTATCATAATTTCTCTTCCGTACAATTGTTCACTGCGTAACATAGTTTTTAAATAACATATCATTGGAAAATAATATCTTAATGGTCACTATTTTTTACCACAAAATTGTTTTTGGTACTAACAGAAAACAAAAACATTTCTCACAAATTCAAACACGTGCCAGTAAAACTGCTCATTGAATCGGATTTTCTTCCCAAATTCTGGTGTGTTAATTTTTTTTTTTTTGCGGATCCCTCATTTTTTTCTAAAAATAAAAGTAGCCTAAGTTACACCGAGTAGCTTCAGCTATCTGCCTGAAATGAGCACGTCAAAATCGGTGCCGTCGTTCCGGAGATTAGCTGGAACAGATAGACAAACTGATGACTGAAATATATAAAATACGCAATAGAGTACGTAAGAAATTAACAAGTACTATTACCCGAAGTAGCCTCATATAATGTTTATCTTAACAAAGTTAAACTCGGAAGTTTGTCATAAAGTAAATATAAATTTAATTCAATTCGCTTGTAACATATCGGGAGGTTTTGTTTACTCATACGATCGTTTACTTTAAAATTTAATTTATACCACTATGTGAGTTTCTTTAGAATAAATAACTAAGCCTTAATACACTTTGACGTTATTTATCACATACATGACATAAGCTCACGCCTGTTATCCGCAAAGGGTTAGGCAGAGGTGAAATAGCGAACTACACCACCCGCATTTCACCGAGCTTAGTTCCGTCCCAGATGTGACAGGGGGCGAGCCTGTCGCCATATCGGGCACAAATTCCAGACTCCGGGATGATACCTAGTAGAAAAACCCAATATCACTTGACCCGACCCGGGGATCGAACCTGAAACCTCAGACCGACAGTCGTACGGTAATGCAACTGCGCCACCGAGGCAAAATCGTTATTTATACTGTCCACTTATGTGTACAATGAAAACAAAATGAACATAAATTAATTTTCTAAGAATTATCCAAATCAAAAAATATATATATTTCCCAAAAGATTCAATAATCTTGGGGAGTTAATTAATAAATTATTTATCTGTATTTACTGGGTAATATTAGTAAAATTATAGTAATATATTTTACAGTATCGTATAGTAAGTAAACTATAATAATATACTGTTATCAAATAATGAAATAATACTGAGTAAAGACACACGTCATCAGGGTAAAAGGTAAATAAATACCCATGATTCTACAGAGGATGATAAAAACTTCCATTTATGATCGTAATGGCGGAATAAGAATATCGAACGAATATCTGTACAAATATTGAAGAGAATTATAAAGCATTATGTTTCGGTAAATTTTTTAAATCACAATTTACTTATTAAATATCTATATGTCTCCAATTAATATAAAAGACAACGAATAAAATATAATTACGTTCAAATCCACTTATCTCATTGTACGAGTCTGTGACTGAGCTTTCGGTAAAGAAAACATCGCAATGAAGCTATTATATTATTTAATGCCCGCATAACTAGCTACCACCTTCAAATTTGATCATCAAAGTATAACGAGTGAATATCAGGTGAGATTATGTTTATAATGCTGAATATTAAAAAAAAAAACAATTTTCTTGATATTGATTTGATTTTCTTTCTATATATGTAATATTAAAGAAAAGTAATCAGATTAATTAAAAAAAAAAACATTACTTCAGAATAATCAGCATGCCACGATCATCCTTCTTACATACTTATCCTTACATTATATAAAAAGTAACTTATATTATTATGTCTGTCCGTCCGTCCACATATGCGAGGAGAGCACACAGCTATTAAGATAAGATATAATAGTCGTATAGAAACATTGAAAACAATATTAGGTAGGTATTACGTATTAAGTAGGTAAGCAAAGTTTTGGTCATTTTCGACAATCCCCCCAACCCTTGTCAGCAATAGTAAACAAAGCCCCCTCCACGTGGATGCTTACGTAAGATTGGTCAGATCAGAAGAACAGGCACTTACCAACAACAATTATAATAATACGGGATAACGCCAGAAAAGTCGCCAATCTTAAGTGGCAATGGGCTGAAAACATAGGTCGTAGAAGCGATGCCCGATGGGGCCAACGGGTTCTCGAATGGCTGCTACATACCGAAAGACGCAGCGAGGGTAGGCCCCCACAAGGTGGACCGACGAACAGGTAAAGGTCGCGAGAGACTGCTGGATGCGAGTGGCGCAAGATCGTGGAGATCTTTGGGGGAAACCTATGTCAAGCAGTGGACGTCTTTCGGTTGAATGGATGGATGGATAACGCCCACAAGATAGTACTAATAGTAATCATTTAAAATTTCAAACCGTTCCGATAATAAATTCATCTTGAATAAGTGTTTTAAAACATTTTAGCAATGTGCCTAACGTCTACACGTAGTATAAACAAAAAAACATCCGAAAGACCATCGTGTATTTTGGTTATTTATACCAATACTCTAAGAAACTGATATTAGTCCGCCTGCCTCGATACACAGAAATGAAATGATAATGTAATAGAGCTACCTACTTCCAGTTATAAAATGTTTGTAATACTATGTTTGTTAAAACCTTTTTTCTATTGCAATTTACGGCTGGATGTTATACAATATTATGTTCTTATTTTGAATGTTTTATAGGTATTCTAAAAACATGAGTTGTCATATATACATATTGTCAAAAAATCAACTATACCGAAGTCTCTTGAACAATGTTAATTTTGTTAATTCTAACAAAATTTATCGCTACAGTAAATTTTTATTAAATAATTGACCAGTTATTGAAGAAAACCCATCCTAATACTATTGGATGAAACTTTGGACTTTCATTTTTTTACGTCTCATCAAATAACTAAAGCTATTATATAAATAAAGCTTTCAAGCGAATAAAAAATTAAAATATGTTCAAGAATACGGAAATTTTAAACATTTTTTTTTTTTTATTCTCGCGAGAGAAAGCATGTTATACTAGACATGACGTCACACTACGTTGTTCGTTCATGTTTCAATAAATATTCGTTTCGCGGAAAATGACAGAACCTTATACACGCTTGGAATTCTCAGTATTAACCGAATGAAATATTTTTTTCAACACACGTATTACTCGTATGTTTAATTGTATTATTTAATTTCTTGTTTTTAACAAATTTCAACACCAATCAATTATGTACTTCATAAATCATTTTTCGCACTTGACGATGATATAAACATTATAACTTCCTCGGAGCATTATGAAAGAAACCAAATAACAAAACAAAAAACAGGAGAAACAACAACATTAAACAACTTAAACAACGAAAATTATTTTTAACGCGACAGTACTGCAAGATATATGTAATTGAGCTCATAGTTTAAATATAAATGAATATATGACTGACACACCAGTCGAACAAATCTATATTCAGAGCGGCTTAAAAGTTAAATTCTAAAATAAAAGGCTAAAATTCTTGTATATCTGAAACAGCGCCCCACTTACGTACCTACATTTTACATAGTTAGGTACAGGTAATTCAAATGGCATTATCGAGTTTTTAATGCATAATATACTATTAAGTAGCGACCTAATCCGACTTCGTACGAATTTATGTGAAATTAACAAGAAAACTCAATAAATTATACACCTACTTTTCACATGAATCACTCTATATATTCATGAAAACCATATGTAAATTTGTTCAGTAGTTTTTGAGTTTATCCCGTTCAGACAGACAACCGCTACAAACGGACTTAATTTTATAATAGATATGTATATAAATACAATTTAGTATGTAAAAATTGTATAATTTCAAACTATTACTTAAATCAGATTTAAAAAAATTGAATCCATTAAACGTAACTTACGTTAAAGCTCGTAACACTTTCGTTGTGAAAAATTTTGAGATCCCTTAACAAACAAAGTTCTATTATTACCTATTACTATGAATCTCATAGATATATCTAGACACTGAAGTAGTAATGTAAATAATAATGCATAAGTAATATTCTACAATCGATTTTAGTAAATAATCGAATTCAATACTATTTACAACATGTTTCTTTTGAACTTGGCAATCAAGAAGCAAGGGAATTATCGTAACAGCCCACGCTGATGTTCGTACCATTGTCATTTTTCGGGTGTAAACTCTAAGCGCTCCTCACAACTCCCAGGGAAGATCTCGAAACTTAAGTGTATATTAAACTCGGCTATATCCAAACTTTAATTCCTTTCTTCACTTCAATTTATGTCCACTACATAAAATCACCTTATCATCTTGATAAAACCAAAAATAAGTACATTCTACTTGTAGTAAAATTAGTTGCATTTATCTGTTTTTGTAAAAGAATTAGCAACGAAAAAAATTATTTTGGATATTTTTATATTTGTTGGAATATAACAACTTTTGCTATTAACTGACACAAATATTTATCTGGCAGATATCGCTCCAAGCAAATTTTAACAAATAATATAGATAAATCAAATTGTAAAAATAAGTATTTTATATGTTTTAGATGTAATAGTTACATTTTTTCCTAAAAAATTTAATTTTGTAAATGATTATATAATATTACGCTGTCTTGTTAACCGTACAAGGCCCGTATAACAAATAGAAAGGCTGTCTATGAGAATGTAACTGACGTATTGTTGACATTGTTTACACTTTCACCATCAAACGGTTTCGGTTACACAAACCAACAATCATATATTTTTAAGAGGTGAATTCTATAAAAATTCAAAGACTATATATAGTCATTTATCTATGATAAATTTAACATGTTTGAATATATAGATTCATCGTGAAACCTGATCCTTTAAACAACATATGAACACCAGGTTGAAAAATAAAAGCAATCAGTCTGGTAAACTTTTTTCCTTGTTCTAACAACGTATCTTTTCTGTGAAGATATAAGAAAACAAAAAAAACTAACCATAACATTCAAATAACCTTACCTACAATACAAAGATATTCGCCTACTTAATACGAGCATTAATTTAATTGTAATTTTATTATTAACTTAATTTAAAATTGTCAAACGTAGTTAAAAATAAAATGAAATAAGAATCATGAAAGACTAAAATCTTGTTATAAGATTATTGAATAACGTCATGATGATAGATGAGAGTTAGAGCTATCCAAGAGAGTGAGATCTCAGAATTCAAGTTCCGTGTCATTGTTTGCAACACACATCACTTGTGCACACCAAAAACTATATTACGTAAAGCAACCACATACATACTAAAAGTTACCGTGACGTGGCGTGAAAAAATAGTCGGTAAAGCCGAAGCATAAAAAATCTACCTGGTCGTCTTACTTCTTCCTCTTGAAAATTAGTACAGTAATGAATGATGGATGCTTGAGCTGCTGAGGGAAGATATCCAGTTGCAGTTAGTGTTAACCACCTTCACCATACTTGACTTCACTGGAGTTACATAAACAGTACATGTCGAGTATGGTAAGTTATTGCGAGATTAAAGATGAAAATTATTTACCACGCTAAACACGAAATGTCAAATTATTTCGCTTGTGATAAATGTTCCTATAATTATGACAACCTAATAAATTGTAATATTGGTTAATTTTCGTGATCGTGGATTTTAACTTTTTAAATTTAACAGGACGACGCGAGATTCCAACTTACGCGAAACGATAAGTTACATGATGATACATAAAATAAAACTTGTTCATTAATTTTTTCTTTATACTTAAAATACAAAGTCCTAACTTCTTCGACTACAAAATTGACACATGATTATAATCGACCATTCTAAAATATATCCGTAAATCCATCATTTCGGTGTAGCGCAATATTCAATTTTAAAATGTGACATATATTGGAATTTGTTAGCATATTATCCATATTAACCTTTTTAGATGAATGCTTAGAAGACATTTTTCTAGTATATCAGTAAATGGCGTTTTCTTCGAATATATATCGATAAACCGTAACTATATCAGAATAATGATCAAAATTAAATGAATAACCAGGAACGAAGCAGCTTATTTTCAGCCTAAATTTGCGCTACGATTACATAATAGGTACTGTTTTCATTGTGTGGGTGATGATTAAAGTAAAATGTGTATGGATTTGTAAATTCAATTCCGACATTTTGCTACCGGCTTGTATGAGCATGTTCTTAGTGAGCGTGTTTCGCGTTTACGACTTTATAATATATTGTATGCATGATTTGATGAGTGCCCAGTAAGTGTTTTGTTTTTTAGTAAGGCTATAAGGAATCGGTTTATAGAAGAACTTCGCCACTGGCAAGTTAACAAGTTAACATAAATGTAAGACTGGGTCAGGAGCACCACCCAAATGGTAAATAAAACCCGCCATAGTGACGTTTTTCTGCGCGTCATATTCCAGTATAAATCCACAAGTTAGCGGATTCCTATGACAATCGCGATCACACTAAACTTGTTAAAAACTTTCTAAAATGACACTATGAGACGCGGTGCATTCTGGAATCAACAAGTACTTGCTACCTAGAGTTTTTACCCTTATGACATATTGACCTACATGATGATAGCGACTGTTTTTTGTTTGTACGGTACTCAATGCTTTGACCACAATTTCACCTGATGTTAAGTGACGATGTGGTCCAGGATGGTAAACACACTAATCCTAGAGGTATGCAAGTGATGCTGCCGGAACACACCAATTGGTATTTGGCTACAGGTTTTAGCTCAGGCTCATTTTAGAGTTGGATCGAACCTGCATCCATTGACGTGGAATCCGGCAGCACTACCAATTGCTCCATCATCGCTAGTATCATTTTATTTCTCATTTTTCGGCGATCGCCATCGTTCCTGGACTGTTGAAGTGCGCTGATTTTGCCGAGCTATGATATGAAATAAACTTGGCCAGGGGTTTTTGGCGGGATCTCAGTCTGACATGTAGCAATTGTTTTCTTTAATTCATTAAACTTGTGTACTTGACTCTATATCATGTAATCTTGGTGGCGTTTTGTGTGAAATAGTTTAGTTATTGTGTTCAAGTTAAGTTTATTATAGAAGACAACGCGTAGCATACATTCTGAGGTGCCGACAAAGCTCCATGAAAAGTTCGAGCAGGATAGGCCACCGTTCTGTTGGAGCTTGGTAACGCTGATACAAGATTGAAAATCTTACCCACACGACATTGGCACAAATTGTGTGTACACACAGATTGCCATTAACTAAGAAGAAGAAAACTTGGCCAAAAAATATAACATGAATATAAATCAAATATTCTGGAGTTATAAACCAATTAACGGAATAATAAAAATATTTTTGGGCCAGGAACCTTCGCGGTCGTATGAGAAACAACTTCCTAAAGTTTTATCATAATTGGTTGAATAGTTTATGGATGTATAGAGGACAAACATACTTACATTATAACATAACATAACATAAGCTCACGCCTGTTATCCCCGAAGGGTTAGGCAAAGGTGAACTAGCGAACTACACCACCTACATTTCGCCGAGCTTAGTTCCGTCCCAGATGTGACAGGGGGCGAGCCTGTCGCCATATCGGGCACAAATTCCAAACTCCGGGATGATACTGAGTAGAAAAACCCCAATACCACTTGACCCGACCCGGGGATCGAACCCGATACCTCAGTATATATATATACTAAATATTTAGTTATGTAAGACTAAAATATTATTAAAAACTTTACCCGTGCATTGATTGTACTTTAAATTACAAACGGAGGGAATTGAAAGGGGCTTTCTCTAAAACCTACAAATTTCACTAGTCTGTTCAAAACTAGACTTTATGATCAGAGTTTAAAATTCTAATAATATTAATGTAGATGTAACATATGAAAAATGAAACACTAGGTAAATGCACAAATATATTTCCAAAGCCACAATTGACATCAATTATATTGACACGAAAGAATAAATATTGAGAGTATCTCTTATAACTCTAAGATTTACCATTGAAGAACACACATTCGATTTTAATTTTCCTTACATTTTCACATTGAACACACACATACATTTCTTATGATAAATTATCATCGACAGTACACGGAAATATATGTTATAAATAGCAATGTTTGAATTGAACCTTCTTATGGGACGGTGTGAATTGATTTCATGAAACGAAAATGTGTAACGGATTTTAGTTCCATCATTAACCAATACATGCCACTAAATAATTTATCTAATAGCTGCAACACGTTTGTTTGTTAGTACAAATTAACCAAACAAGATGTCACTAAAATGAAGTTTCACTTCTATCGCATTGATGTGAACTCACATTGTTTTTTAAATATTAATTTCATTCTAATAACTAGACCGTCGTATTTCAATTAGCATAAATATAATCTTATCAGGAACAGCTTATAAAAGCTACATCTTTCCAAGTTCACAGTACTAGGAATGTTATTTAAATAATATTAAAGCTCAAGTAATGCTATAAGCCGAGAATCCTCGGCTCGGCTCGTGTCAGCTGTGTTCTCCACTAACACTCCGCACCCTTCTTATCAGCTCTTCCACTTTCTTATAAGGACTCTGACATCGCTCCTCATTAGATTCTATTAAATATGGATCAGCTTCAATATCTCGCGAGTCAGGCGTATAGCAACCACTAGAACTTTCTACTTTATTTAAAAACGGTTCTACATCAGGTACAATGGCTACCGTTGCTTCTGCAACCCCATTCTCTTCAGCTATGCTGCATTCGTTCTCCCTCTGATGTAACCAGACTGGTGAGTGTACGTAAATCCTGGGTCGTTCCCTCAGAGCATTACATCTCTCCAACGCTGGCCTGCGTATTGGCACTGGTGGTCTATAAGCTGTCGGTATTGGAACACCTCGGCCGATCATAGAGCAAAGTAACCCTTTCATAGCGGCTCGAAAATCTTTTAAATGGTATGCGTACAGTAAAGGGTTTATTGCGGAATTCAAATGGGAAAATATTATGCAAAAGTACGTGAGAGTGTTTGGAATATCCAGCGATGGCATGAACGCTTTTGTTGCGTTGACGGTATAGAGTGGCATCCAGCATAGAATGAAAAAGAATACGATGACCGCGAGGTTCTGCGTGGCTTTAACCTCTCGCTTTTGGGCCGCACCGAGTACACGTAGCATGGTGCCACCACCTGAGATCCGTCCCCGGCTGCCTCCGACCGTCATTACCTCGCTCAGCTGTAACAGAAAAAAACGAAACTTTAAAATATTTACAAAAGTAAAGTAAAGCTAAAGCGCCGATTAAATATTAGGTAATCAAAATTTGGTCTTTCTGACCTCCACCCCCACCCCACCCCACCGTGTCAACAATAGTCCTCAAACCTCCCCCACAGCATGAAAAAATAAGAAAATCATAAACCTCCCTTCTTCTTACAAATGCTTACGTAAAATTTTTACGGCCCCTAAGAATGTTTAGACGGTAAACTGGTTAAAAAATTATCAAGTTTTTGTTGCCAGTTCAAAATCTTTGAAATATAAACTGTATGCTTAGAGTCATTGTTTTATCCAAAACTGTAAACAAACGAAGAATGTTCTAAAAAGTATTGAAAATATGTCTTATGGAAAATGTAAAAAGTGAAAGTAGGCGGATGAAGGTTTATTCACCCAACGACCGTTGATAACTTTTACAATTGACAATTTACTAGATTATTTAATTAGTTTATATACATATATTATAGTTTATTAGGTTATATAATAGAGTAGCAAAGTTGTTGTTAATATTATATTTTATACTAGCTGTGCCCGCAACTTCGTCTGCGTGGAATAGTGACTTTGGGCAGCATTTTTCGGATTTTGGTTTATTCAGGATTATAATCACCGTCGTTACATCGTATAGCCATCGGGGAACAAAGCATACAGGCTGCTAGAATTATTAACACGTGATAAAGCCACATAAAGCTGACCGTGCGAAAAACAGCTAATACTTAGATCCACATCCACAACTTTTAGCGTCTGACCATAGGCTTTATTAATTGTCATCGCGAAACTGGTCATAAGCTCACTGGAAACTGAACTTGTTTAAAACTAAACGGAAAATTGTTTGGAATGAGAGGAACCCGAGGCATAAAAAAACACTACCACCTGTTAAAATCTCTGCTTCTATCAGGTTTCGCAGAACCAGAAATTTAAAAGAACAAAAATTCACTTTTAATCTAGCATTATTGCAAAGTTTTGGCGGTCTTAAATTTCTTAGCAGCATTATGGGTACGCCGACTTGAAATTTATTATATGAGCTGGTAGTCCAGGAGCACTGAGGGATTCTAAAAATTCTACTGGGTAATTGGTAAATTCTTCATCTTTCATAACTCTGTTAATGGAGATACACTCTACATTATCCTCCGAAACAAAGCTCAACAAGCAAACTTCAGCATTTATTGCTGTTGCTTGGTCGTTTCGTGGACTTAAAATAGCTCTTTCGCAAAGCCATGAATTTTCGCAAGTTGGTATTTGCGTTGCGTTTCCATACACGGATGATATGAGGTCTCGCATTCATGAAGCTTCGCAGCATAGGTTTGCGTTTAGAACAAATTTTGCTTGTTCCTGCGGATACACACCGTAACCGATCTCAAGTTACTATAGAGAAAATATAGTAGCAATAGATACAACAGTTTCATCTAATTTGTATCTGGTATGAATAAAACTGTAAGGCTGATATTTTTTATTATAATTTGTTATGCTTGGATTAACTTGGTAGAGTCTGAAATTGTACCCATCCTAACCATGGAATGGATTGACTAATATTACTGCAACTTCGTCTGCAACGGGGACATTGTACTTTTCACGATGTTCTTCCGCAGGACGTCTATCAGCCTTATTTATAACTTTATCATTGTTATTTTGGCCTTGTAGGATGGAATCTATTACGGCTTTGAAACTTCTGAAATACGGATTTACTTGATGTAACATATTCTCAAGTTGAAATATAAAGTTGATGTTCAGCTGAGGAAAGTTATGATGTCGTATATGGGCCTGTTCATTGTTATTTGATACAAAATAAATTTAAAGAAATTTTGGCTCATTTTTGAGAAGCAAAGATCCAATCAAGTGATAAATTGGCCCTGCACCTTAAAAGTTGGATGTGATATGTTTGACCCCAAAAGATGTCATTTGGAATACACTATTATATAAACGGATATAGTCTAAAAATGTTTACACTGAGGATGCTCACTATTTAGTAAAACTTTTATAAAGGGGCTCATGATAAGTTTAAATGAACATTTTGCCACCTGAATAGCATATTCCATTTGGTTCTTTTCTCCATTTTTGAGCATTACAAAACTGACAACATACCACCATACTTACTATAGATGCGAATTCAGAGTAATCAATTCTGGGCGAATACAAATAACCTGTTTTCTCTTTGGTAATCCATGGAAGGATATCAATTTCCTCTCCAGTTTCTGGGTCTTCTATCAAACTTGATAACATTTTATTGAGTATATGCCGAAGTCGATCGGCATTTAGTCGTGACTGACGTTGTTCTGCAGTTCTTTCTTCTTAACGATCAGCTGTTAATCGAGATTCACGATCTAAGCTACTTTCCAGCTTTCTAGACTGCAAAGTTTGTGCTTTTTGAGAGCTCAGGCGGGTTTCCCTATCAGTAAAGGTCTCAGACTCACGCGATATTGCATGAGCCTTGCGATCGGTGGACAAACGTGCTTCACGCTGTTCCCTGTTCATCCTAACTCAAGTGGCCATCATTCGAGAACGATGTGAACTCAATCGAGATTTTCGCTGAGCTGAAGTTTCTGTAATATGAAACCTGGCCTCTTTTTTTTTTAACGTGGTTGAAATCTGCTCGTTGAACGCTCGGACGTGCGCCGAAAAACCCAGTTTTTCGCACACGTGTGATCCTCGCGACAGACCATAGACACCGAGTCAATTGACTTTAGGTGTCCGTGTGTCAGGTTGGCCGCAACCGACTGACTAAACACTCCACGTCCCTAACCGGCGCAAAGGTGCCAGGGCCTCCGGAGGCACATTATACATGTATTCTGCAGAGGCCCTGGCAACGCCATACCTCACGGGAGGTCCGACGTCAAGTTATTTTACGAGGCTTGGCGACCTCGACAGGCGCCCGGACGGCTGCGTCCGGTGCCCCGGCGTGAGACACGCCCCACTCGGTTGGGGTGCGCTGCCCGCTCCCTCTCCCGCTCAGCCTCCTCCTTTGCGAGCATGACGGCTTCGCAACAGGAAGAGACCACCGCCCAAGCCCTAGAGCTCCCGACCATCGCCCTCACGAGCGACGGCAAGGAGAGGACCCTACACACGTCGGACGCCAAGTCTCTGAAGGACTCCCTCCACGCGGGATCTCGATCTCTCGAGGCGTCGGACGTTGCATCCTATTCGAACGATCCCTGCACCACCTATACAAGGCGGCGAGAGCCCTAGCCTCCAGGTCCCACGGAGGGGAGCCGGCAAGCAGGGTCGCGGCCTCGAATGAAACCTGGCCTGACGTTACTGAAATGCAGTGAACTAATGAGAACTAATCTCATCCTTATAGCATTTCTGCTGCACCGGGGGAGGTTGGATCTTTTTCGAGGCATTCTTATAAGAAGTAGTAATTATTACTAACTCAGCGTTATTTAGTGAACACATACTCATCATAAACAAAAAAAAATTAAATACTTACAGATTATTACACAGTTTAACTTTATTACAGTTTAATAACTATTAAGACGTAATAACCTAACCTATTAATTATCGAAAATAAAAGAAATGTCTAATAGATACATTTATGTATTAATTAATCGCAAATTACTAAATTGTTTTTTAAACATAAAAATTAAGAACTTGTATAAACTTGTATTTACAGTTTAACTAATAAGACGTGTTTACCTAATTTGAAAACTAATTAACCTATACTACATACAATATGTATTTACAAACCTTAAAATATAAATAAATAAAATAAGCAAACAGTCAGTGTTATCGAATGCAACTGTTACGCCATGCGCCTCCGAAAGCGGCCCGGCTCTCGACGTGCTTTATCTATACATATATAAACAACCTGAATTGCCAGCCTAACCTGAACCCTATTTCATATGAATGATGATATATGTCTGAGGTCAACTTAAATTGGAATATTAACATTTCCGAAACTTATCATTTTTAACTTCTATTTATTATCATATTATTATGAATATAATATATAATCATACTTTTATATAGACCATTATGGAGTTTAGTAAAGTTTCATACAATGCATCTGTACAGAGAAAGAATTTAGATAGAATAAATGTTCAACGTGATTCTTTAAATTGGCATAACTTTTTTATTTATGTACCGATTGACATGAAACAAACACTAAATGTTAAGTGAAGCTTACTACAATATATTAGTGAAAACTGCATCTAAATCGGATAAGCCGTTTCTGAGATTAGCGTGCACAAACGCACAGACAAACAGACAAACAGACAAAAATTTTAAAAATCATAGATTTGGGTCCTGTTTGCGTTTATAAAGGTCCTAATAATATTTTTTCTCATATATCTTCCATGTACAGACAGCGATCCGTTACATTTTTATTATATGTATAGATTGACAATTTATTGTTCATAATAATATGTACTGCTAATTATATTATTAAAGAACGAGCCAACTATTAATTTGTAGGTTTACACATGAGTAGAGTAATTATATGTTTAATTCTCCAACTGTTACTAAACGTACTATGCAAATGAAACTAAATTATGAACGTCGAGATAAATTTTCGCTTGAAAAAAAAGTAGCTATTTATAAACAATCGCATGGCCTTGGACGGGTTTATACTGCATGAAATTGTTCGTAGATTAATAGTATTTACAAGAAGTGTACTTTTGATATCAGTTCTAAAAATTTCATAATGATGTGAACATCAATGTTAAATTTGTATTTTCGTATTCGATTGATGAAGGCGATACTTTGCAAAAATCCCTCCATATATTATTTGTATTTTCGTATTAGCCTCAAGGTTCCAGACTATTAGATCCTGTCAAATATATTTTTCATATTCTATTTTACACCGACTAGATTAGTTAACCAATTTCAAAAATATAATCGATTTGAACGATGAATGCAAGATCGATTTTTGTGATTATTTTACTGGGACATTTTGAATTCTCGCGGGAAAGTTTTTTAATATATGGATAACAAATATAAATAAGAAGGTTCAGTACACTAAAATTTGTGAAATAAGTTATTAATTCTAGAAAATTGTGACAACTTTAGGGAAGAAACAAAAATACCTGTAAAAAATAATCCTATTGTATTTTAAAACCCGCTCTTTATGTTTAAGCCATTCATTCAGTTCAATTCGTTTAAAAAACAATTACCTGTCTCATAAAATTATCTTGTTTAGTAAAACGTTGCAATTAAAAAAAATGATTAAATTAAATGGATTGATTTATGGAATTTCGGGATTGTCTTAATTTTATAAACTAGTTTTTACCAATTGCAAAAAACTTAAGTATTTTTCATAAAGGGTGATCCTGTTATCAGTCATTTAGAACATTAAACTTTTAATCAATACTATAACAAGTCCATATTATTTCCGGGAAATTGAGTTTACATTTAATAATAACCTTGGCAGATTTCGCTGTGCATTTTTTGCTTCATTCCCATTCTGATTCGAGCAGACAGACACATAGATATTATTACATGTAGGTATATACTTCCACGCATTCCAGTCAGTCAAGGTCATTCAAATACGTAACTACTTATGGTTCGCATTAATCATTAGGAAGAATAATAATCTATACTAATAAATAACATTGAAGAGTATGTATGTAATGTCAAAATATTTTTTTTTTCACTCAATAGATATGAATGTATATCCGATCCGATACTTAGGTAAAATACAATTTTTGGAACGAAGTAGTAGGTACTTTAACGCGGCTTACGGGTAGTGCAATTTAGTTGAAATCGTCATGTGACGAAATGGCGTATGCTGTATATGTGTGTGTGTATATTAGTTTATTCATGTCAACTGTCAGTTTTATAGAATATTTTACGTGTGCGCTCTGCTAATCTAACATGAGTTTTTATTGGATTCAAAGAGTTGGCAATGCGCACGTGACACCTCTGGTATTACAGGCGCCTGAAATGGCTTTATTGAAAGAGTTTTGAACCCAATGGTTACCTATTAACTCGATATCAAATAAGACAAATAACATTCAAATAATTCTGCGCCTGCGCGTTTGGAAAATTAAAATCGACAAAAATTCAGAACATAAAATCTTTTAATGTGGTTGTAGAAGATAAGATAGGATAATAAAGATAAATAAATAAATCAGTTAAGATTAGAATACTACGACGTACTATAATATTTACGAAAATTTCCAAATTATAATAGCAGTTTGTAACAATACTTATAGCAAAGATCGAATGTCAGAAAAAAGAATCTATTATTAAAAAACACTCTCGCTTTATTATTAAATTGCAAATTATATTCCAATATCAGGAACGTTCACTTTAGCAGATAGAACTCAAGTGTTTTTTGTGTCGGCTCTACAGAGCTTTATATAGTCCTCCCATCCGATCTGATATTTAGCAGGTGAGATAGGGGCCCCATTGGAAGTAAGCGAATAATATCTTAAGTCGCTGCCGAATGTGTGGCGAGAATATTGTTAACATTACTACAATATATTCGTTTTAAGCGTGAGTTGTTAAATATTATGGTTGCAAGTACACTTTGTCCTCCGAATAGCCGATAAGAGACAAGAAACAAAAATAATTCATCCATTCAACTGAAAGACGTCCACTGCAGGGCATAGGTCTCCCCCAAAGATCTCTACAACGAGCTATCTTGCACCACCCGCATCCGGATTCCCGGGACCTTCATTAGGTCGTCGGCTCACATACCCACGCTGCGTCTTCCGGTGCGTGACAGCCATTCGAGAAAACGTTGACCACATCGGGCATTGGTTCTACAAGCAATGTAGCTAGCTCATTAACACTTAGTTTGGCAATTTTTCAAGAAATGCCGGTTACTTTGGTTCTTCTATGGATCTCCTCATTTCTGAATCGAACACGCAGTGAAACTGCTAACATAGTCCTATCCATTGCTCTTTGGGTATCTTTGAGCTCTAAGTGTTTCATTTCTAAAGTAGGAAGTGGGTAGGGTTGCCATAATGGCCCCACCTGAGTTGGCAATCGCAGTTAAGTGTTTGTGGTACTTAGAGGATGTTGCTATCCATCCTCTGGTTTATCTCTTAGTCGACTTTTACGATACTCACGGGAAGATATGTGGTGGTACTATTCTTAACCGGCACCACACGCTAAAGCAAACAATTATCGATCAGAAGGAAAACGACTCTTACCTACTTCGTTTAATATATTATCCTAAATACATATCAGTACAACTTTTCAAAGTAAATGCAGACATCGAAAAAGGAAATTAAGCATCGGATATTGGCTGATAATTTAATAAGTGGGTTACGATTTCAAAGAATAGTTTTGTATTCAAAGAACAGTTTTTTTGTTAATGTAGATACTAAAATATTTAAAGTTCTTGTAAGTGGCTCCGTCGCGTCGATAGACAGACATAATTAATTAAAATTGTTTTAAGTATATTTAGAGTTAGTTGAAAGTGTCTATGGATACACTTTACAGCAACAATTTCAAATCACATCAACTCTGTACATGTTGGATATTTTAATTAAATAAGTATAGAGATTATCGAAGCGATGATAGAGTAACGGGTAGTGCGGCTGGATTCCGCGTCAATCAACGCGGGTTCGTTCCTCTCCTATCCGACTCTAAAACCGGCCTGAGCTTTCGGTGAAGGAAAACATCATGAGGAAACCATAGCATGGTGGTAGGGTATTTTCTAATGATGCCCGCCTGGGTACCTACCACCCTCAAATTTAAAATCCTGTCACCAAACACCAATGTGTGTTCCGGTAGCATCACTTCAGAACCAGTACCTCTATGCTTAGTGTGGTTACCATCCTGGACCACATCGTCACTTAACATCAGGTGAGATTATGGCCTATACCGTGTAAAAAAAAGAACCCGCGACCATTGACGCGGAATCAAGCAGCACTACCAACTGCGTCATCATTCCTCCAAATGTTATTAATTTAGAATGTGTAGATCAGCCAATGAAATTAAATATTCACCTGCTTGACGACGACGCGGTAAATATGCGCGTAGAAAGCGGCCAGAAGAACACTCGGCGTGACAATCGTTGCGAAGTATAGGAAAAGCAAGTAGTTGTAGCTCATTACGTCGACGAAGTAGCAACCGGTTGTTGTAGCTACGTCGACGTCCGCGTGCCAACCGAACAACGGGAGTAGACCCACACCGGCACCGGCAACCCAGCACACGGAAATTATACCTGGAAATTATCAAACACGTATTAAAACATTTTTAATATGCATTTCATCCATGGTCAAATAAATAACGTGCTATATATAACCTATCAATATACAAAACTCTTTGTTAAATATCTAAAAAAAAAAACTTGTATGTACAATGAAGCCGGTGTAACTAACACCTTTGCATTAAAGAACAAAAAACTAAAAAATAATTTTACTTATTGATGATTGCTCTGTGATTGAAATGCGATCATAATTATTATTTTAATTGATTTAACCGATAGACGTCCACTTCTGGACATAGGTCTTCCCTAAAAAGGGGAGAATTGCCATAATCGCAACGCTTGGCAGGCGGGTTGGTGATCGCAGTAGCTGTTTGTGGTATTGCGAGGATGCTGCTGCCCATAACCTCGTTTATTCCTTAGCCGCCTATTACGACACCCACGGGAAGATATGGGGTGGTACTATTCTTAGCCGGAACCACACGGCTTTTTTATTATTATTGTATTTTTTTATAGAAATTTTGAAATAAAACAACTAAACGTTTCCATTTTTTTTTAATTGATAATACTAGAGCTCATCTATAGATACTATTAAACAAAAAAAATCTGTTGATAAAGAGAAGACAAATAAATATATCTTGAACAGTTTTATCTTTGGCCATATATATTGCGTGCTAAATACAAAAAGAGCAAATACGAATTTAGCTTAAAACGTACTTTTGGCTTTGCCAACCCAAAGGGCGCCGTTTTATGTCGTTAATCGCCTTGTAAATATTTGCCTATCTTAATAAAAAAAACTAATAACAAACAAAAAGCTATTTAGCACCCGATATATATATATTTATATGAATTGAAGATGTTTTTTTTTTAATTATGGATAAATATATCATAGTGTAATAACGCTAAGAGTGATAGTTCCATACAAAAACTCTTTTAACATTGAAGCCTAAAAGATATGTATGTGTGTAAACGACACGGAATTACGTAATCATCGGCAAGTAACGAATGTCGTACATGGCACTTTAAGGCCGACTTGAAATGGCTTCATTCCTCGTGTGGGTAATGCCATTCCAAGTGTTTTATTTCCATGAAATGTACTATATTTATTTATACATAATACGAATACACGAATATGAAGACTTTGTCATAATTAACTGTTCCGACACGTATCTGGACTCTCCGAAACGTGTCTACAATAATGGGGTTTTCCTCTATGTAGGTATATAGTGTTTGTGATATCACAAGACGTTATTCCAAAAAACCGACATAGTTATTTCCTCATTTGCTATACCACAGGACGGGCCGCTGATAAGGTTCATTTGAGTATCCAAAATTTAAATAATTATGTAATTTTGAATCTAATGAAACGAGTATAAGCAAAATAAAATAAGCATACCTTCTAAAATTTAAATGCTTATATAAAACAAGTCTACTTATCAAAGTCAAATAATTAAAATTTATGAAAGATATTCATTGGAACTAATAGAGTCAGTACGTGTGGAATTAATTAACGAACTAATTCATTCAATTCGCAATATATTAACTATTCTCAACATTTACATAAAGCATCACTTAAGCATTTGACACTTCTGTGTAAATTTCTCTAGACGATAATAAATATACCTATATAATCGTCGTAAATATAACAAAATGAACCCACTATTTGTGGTTATCAATATTTATTTAAGAATCTATTAATTAATCACTAAGAAATAATTTAACAAACAGAAGGCATTAAATAACGTAGAAAAATTATTAAAATTATATATTTATAATTAAAGTGCGGTAGAAATTTAATTAGAATTATAAAACAGGGTTTTAGTAAAACTAATAAACCAGACTGTAAAGAGGAAAGTTAAGCTTTCCTGTTATGATGATTTGTGTTATTAATTAATTATGATTTGTCACAATTTTGAACACATATTATTACATGATAATTTTCTTATTAAATCAAATATCTACAATATTCAATTGCCAATACATATAACATAGAGAAAAATGTACAAACGGTAGGTACTGAAAGAGTTATCCACAGAGGAATCGTTATATCCTTGGTACCGTTAACTTTGAGGTTGTTAGAAAGAAAGAAAGAAAGAAAGAAAGAAAGAAAAAAATCTTTATTCACAAATGAGATACAAAACACATACTGAAAAAAAATAGAAAATAGTAATAATAATAATGAAGAAATGATACCAAAAAAAATCACATAATAGGGTAACTATGTGTCACCCACCAACCAAAATCTCATTAGATGAAAGGGTCTCCAGCTCAGCATATGCTGAAGTACCAAGAGAAACTCAGCGCTGATTTTCAGCTGAAGCCCAGTTTTACAACAATTTTTATGTTAAAAATATTAACATACAGAGTAACATTCAAAACAATATTACTGATAGTAATTGATATGAAACAACGCCCACAAAGTCGTATCATCAGCAATCAGTGCCAGAACTCAGAGATTAAAGTATTGACAACAAAATTCACGCGTCTACAATAATGTTTTACCCTTTTTTTTTTTTTTTTTGACGGGGGAAATGCATTTACGCACCACCCTTATCTATTGTATTTGAAGGATCAAAGTCCCCCAAATACAATAGATAAGGGGGCACGGAGTGACGAGTTCCGTGCCAGTGTGGGACTCACCCGGGCGAGAGTCGCCCGGAAATACCCACTAAAACCCCCCGGGGCCGTCCGCTGCATTTGGGATGGGGGCGACACGGGGTGGCTTTCGCAAGCACCGCGTCGCCCCCTGCAGCGAACCCACCGGGCCTCGTCGTGCAATGGCCCAGCGGGGATGGGGAGTGATCACACTTCTCAACCCTAACTCTTCGCCCGCCTCTTAACAGAGGCAAGACCTAGAGTTATCTACCATCCGGGGGGGCGAGATGTAATCCTCGCCCCCCAATAAAAAGAAAAAGGGGATAGATCAGTGGCGGGCAAAGAGATAGGGGAAAAGGCCCGCCACTGAGAAGAAGATTCTGGGTCCCTCTCCCTCACTCATCTTGTCACCAACGACAAGACGTAGAGAGGAGAGGGATACCCAGGAAGAGAAAGGGGGACAGAAGAAGAAGACACCAAACAAAACCAAACACACACAATACTGACAAAGTCCAACTACCCAATCATACGGACAGAGTCCAAACAACCCCCGGGGCTCCTACAACCGTAGGAAGCCCCGGACATACCGCGCCCACCGCTCTCTCGGCCTCCTCCTGCGGCGAGGGTGCACAAGAGGGTCATCCTCCCTCAGCCTCTCGTCGGCCTCCTTCTGCATTAACACACTCTCGCAGAAGGAGGCTACGACCCTCCAGACCTCCTCGCTGCCGACCATGGCTCTAACAACGGTCGGCAGCGAGAGGTCCTCCCCCACCACCGCCACCACTTCGCGGCGCGGCACCTCCCACGCGGCGCACTCAGCAAAGGTGTGGTGCGCCGTGTCCTCCGCCGCGCCGCAGTGGTGGCACACGGCCGACGGCTCCCTCCTGGCTATCTTGTGCAGATACCACCCGAAGCAACCATGCCCGGATAGTATCTGCACAAGCCTAAAGCTGAGGGAGCCGTGCCTTCTCCCCAACCACTCCCGGAGGACCGGGCGGATGGCGTCTACGGTTGGTCGCCCATAACGCGCATCCGCCAGGTCCTCCTCCCACCTAACCAATTCCTCCTCTCTCCTTTCCAAACGAACCCTCCTAATTTCTGCTGGATGTAAGCGGAGCAATAATGTTTTACCCTAACCGAATAATATGGTCACTTTAGCAATATGTCTATTTTCTCAAATTTTAGAGAAATAAACTCATACAGTTCATCTCCGCATATTTTGTTCATATACTACCTGGCATATTTTGTCCTTTTTTTTTTTTTTTTTTTTTGACGGGTGGAAATGCATTTACGCACTACCCTTATCTATTGTATTTGTGGGATCAGAGTCCCCCAAATACAATAGATAAGGGGGCACGGAGTGACGAGCTCCGTGCCAGTGTGGGACTCACCCGGGCGAGAGTCGCCCGGAAATACCCACTAAAACCCCCCGGGGCCGTCCGCTGCATTTGGGATGGGGGCGACATGGGGTGGCTTTCGCAAGCACCGCGTCGCCCCTGCAGCGAACCCACCGGGCCTCGTCGTGCAATGGCCCAGCGGGGATGGGGGAGTGTACACACTTCTCAACCCCACCTCCCGTAGGAGGTATGACCTAGTTAGGTCAGTCAGCCGGGGGGCAGGATATATTTCCTGCCCCCCATAAAGATGGAAAATTGGGATAGTTCAGTGGCGGGCACAGAGAAAGGGGAAGAAGCCCGCCACTGAAGAAGAATGTTTCTGGGTCCCTCTCCTTCACTCGTCTTGTCTCCAACGACAAGACGTAGAGAGGAGAGGGATACCCAGGAAGAGAAAGAGGGGACAGACGAAGACTGGCATATTTTGTCCTGCGATTTCATAATGTGACTGAGAAATAAAAGTTCTTTTTTTTTTTTTGACCTAGCTAATGCTGTTGGCCGGAGGGGCGTTTACAGTTTCACCGAACTTTGGGGGCGAGTGCTGAAGGCACTCAGCCGCAAAAAGGTTACTAGCACAAAGGCTACCAAAGTGGTACGAACCTCGGCTTAGCCGTCACCTGAGTTAAATAAAAGTTCTACTGACTCAATACTACATTTAAAGCCTTCTGATCTCTCTACAAATCTCAAAAATAAAACACCACAATGGAGATCCGGGAAATATGAAGACCAATAGAATTGCAGTAAATATAGCACAAAATATACTAGCAGAGAGATAAAAAAGGAAGATAAGGAGTAAAAGAGACAGATTGTAAATTCGTAATTAGCTTGTTTTAAATTCGACTTTGTTTAAATTTGTCTCGCCAATTATACCAATCAGTGCCAGCTCCCACACACTTTAATTCTATTATCTTGATATGTTTAAAAGACTAACTTAGTAACATCATGGTAAGGACACAAAAATAACACCATTTCTTTCAATTGACTGTTTAAAAACTGATTTACTCCTGTCTGTCTATATACGTAAGCAAGAAATTATCAAGTAATATATAGTATTGCATATGTATATTTTGTAAAATGAATTGAAATAAAAAAATATACAAATATTCAATATTTTATGGGTGTAACAAACATATTATTTTAAAATATAATATTTCTATAACATTCTTTTAATGACAATTCTATACGTATTGCTATCGATTAGATAAACAAAAAATGCGACACATGCGCATATTTTTATAAAAGTACAGAATATTTTGTATGAAATTATAGATATTTGGAATGCATATAATTAATTAATAACATTATATAATTTAGTTTGTACGAAACTATAACTTTATTAAAATTAAGTTAAACCTCTTTTTTCAATTCTACAAAACTATTTTTATGTCGTATAAGTAAATGCTTTAAATAAGTCATGAAGAATAGACAAAATAAATCAAATGTAAATATCAAATCTTGAGTGTTGTGTGTAGTAAACCCCTTGAGCACTAACCTGGTGTTTACACCAGCTTTCCATTGTCGTCCTATTTGTCTCATTTTTATGGGTAATCGACATATTAATTTATATATATGGGTACATGGATAGGTATTTCTAAACAAAAGAGGGTCTCATAGAACAAACACAATATTAAAATCGAACCCACATCTCTGTGCTTCCACTAACATTATTAAAACTACGATTTGTATAGTTTTTTATATGACAAAAAAATGATATATATTATATTTATGAAAAAAAAAGAACCAGATCGAGTTTCTTGCCGGCTCTTCTCGACTGGGTTGTTTTCCGAACCGGTGGTAGTGTTTTAGACGTTCATAAGCGCCTTCTTAGGGCCTAAATTGAATAAATAAATTTTGATTTTGATTTTTTTGAACATACACAAGTTTGCGGTAAAAGTTTACCTTGACCTAAATAAAAACTAAGATGATCAAAATTCCACATTTATAATATATTCTTCCTAAATAAATATTTATAAATTATTGAATTTCCAAATGATCATTCGGTTTACCTGGAACTACGTAGGAATTCTACAGAATACCAATTTGACGTCATACATGTGTCATAAATTCGTCTTAAATTCTTATTATGAATGCGGTTATCAGAAAACATTGCATTATTCCCTTCCCTTAAAGAGTCCTTTCAACAGACTCTTAAGATTTTTAACCAATAAGGGCATAATATATTATCGTTTTATTCAGTTTATTTTTACGTAGGTTTAAATTCTATAAGATATCTTTATCTTTGACAAAAATACACGAGTGATAAAAAACACATAACATAAATTTTATGTCTCCTGTTTCAGAAATCTTTTGCTTTGTATTGGGAAAAGTTTTTATTAAATCTGATGAATTCGTATAACCTACAAACTCTTAATTAGGTTGAGTTAAAAATTATATTTCTTCTTTCGAAAAGCTGTTGAACTGCAGGACTTCAATGGGCTTTGGGGTCGTCCAAGTTACTCAAGCAAAATTTTGGACATTTTTGATCATGCTATTGTCAGAAATAGCTTGTACCAAAACTCTCACCTCGCCTCCCTTGATTACGTAGACATTGACAAAATTATGAAACAAAAAATTGAAAATTAATAATACTACCTCTAGCCGAGCCTCTAACCGATTGAGATACTAGTACCGGCCAGCGCGGACTGTCTTATACTACTCCTAGACCTACAAGAGCATCACGACGGTACGAACCTCTGTTTAGGTCGTTACCGGTATACAAATTGCCGCTAATCCTATCAGATTTACAAGGAAGCAAAATCGTTTTCTTTTTACACGGTATAGACTAGAAAACAATCTCACCTGATGTTAAGTGACGATGTGGTCCAGGATGGTAAACACACTAAGCCTGAGGTACTGGTTCTCAAGTGATGCTACCGGAACACACCTATTGGTATTTGGCGACAGATTTTCAAACTTGAGGATGGTAGCTACCCAGGCGGGCATCATTAGAAAATGCCCTACCACCATGCTACGGTTTGCTCACGATGTTTTCCTTCACCGAAAGCTCAGGCCAATTTTAGAGTCGGATAGGTGGGGATCGAACCTGCGTCGATTGACGCGGAATCTAGCCACACTACCCGCTGCGCCATCATAGCTTCAAATTCCCTTACAATACAAGATACCCTTACGTGTAATGTGCATGTATTGATAGAGTATGTAGTGTCTCAATGTGTATCACGCTGGCACCGGCTGCAAGAACTTGCCCAGTTTTGGATTATAACGCTGTCTTGGATCGCTGCTGGAGGACAAATGGATAATAAATAAACACACCATTTTTTAAAAACATCAGATAATAATGTACATAGTTCGGAAATATATGAAACAACTACACTTGTATTATATATTTTACTAGTTATAAATAAATCGATGACGGTGAACGGCATGAGTACAAACATATGGCCTTCCTGAACATTACTGCAGCATAAATATAATAAGGTTAACGTATTGTTATAATTTTAAGAATTGTATTTTTTTTTCAATTCAATCACACAGATGTATGTCCTTGTCTTTTAAACTGGGTATTATTAAAATTTCATATAGTGGTATTCAGAATTTCACTACTCTTAAATTTATGTTTGGTTGATTCTACCGAAAAGCGTCCACTACTGGACATAGGTCTCCCTAAAAAGAGGGGGATCTGCCATAATCGCCACGATTTGTAGGCGGTTTGGTGATCGCAGTAGGTGTTTGTGGTTCTCAGAGAATACTGCTGCCTATCCTCTGGTTTATCCCTTAGTCGCCTTTTAGGACACTCACGGGAAGATAAGGGGTGGTACTATTCTCAGTCGACACCACACGGTACATTTCTCTTTAATTTACATAGAATATTTTGATATACGTAGGTATGTGTCTTTAAAATTCTTCATATGAATTTATTTTACGGTACAATAAATTATAAATTTATCACTGTTCAGTATTTGTTTAGCTGTTTCTTTTTTCACATGTTCGGCATTTGGCACCCATGTACGTTGTTAAAATGTACATCGATTTATCTAACTAGTATATTATGTATTTCAATCCTGACATAAAGTACGAAATGAACTTTTCCCCTTTCCTTAAAATAAGTTTATTTAAGCTTATATGTAATTGTGATGAAGTTTAGGCAGTTATTTCCATTTATAAGTGAGTACAATGGTTAACCATAGCTGGCAACGAGTCCAATATTATTCATAGTATTAAAACAAAGGATATATCGAAGTTAGCAGAAGTATATTAAAATTTAAATGCTCTAAATGTGTGTTTTAAATGTGACTATTTCACGGAGAAAATTGTATTTCGTCAAACGATAAAACATATATAATAAAACGTAAATGATAAAAATACCTTTATTTCTTAATAGATAACAAGAAGCATTTAGCAAATAATATGACTTATTTATATTCAGATATTGAATAACAGGCATATAACTTAAAATCGTAAAATGTCTTATGAATGTGTTTATATTTGTAAGTCGTCGGTATTACATACCTAATATTATTTAATACATAAATTCGTGATTTCTGATGACTAAAAGTCTTGCCACAGATACAACAAATTAGTTTTGAAATTAGGCTGTGAAAATCAATGTAATAAATTAAATAATTTATCAATGCAGTTATAATTACATTGGTGGTCATTTTCTTACTAATATCGTATCTATTTTTTTATCTCTTATTAAATAAACATATTTTGATAGAGAATATTTATTGTATAACGGTATGGCACAATTTTTTTAATTTGAATCTATGCTAACAATAATACATATTAATGTATATGGGTACTTATACCAAAAGAACAATTTAAATTTAAAACATTATTTTTCAATGATTATTTAAAAACTGTATCACACAAAAAAAGAGTACAAAAAACACGGGCAGAGCCACAGCACACAGCTAGTTTATAATATAAGACCTTACCTATTTGAAGAGGCAAACACACAAAATTCATGAATGTATATAAATTATATAGAATATTATATGTAATTCTATTACAGATATCGTTTTACTGTTATTTTTTGTAAATCGTGTACCTAATTATTTTCAATATACATAGATAACGTGGGGAAATCGAAATCAAGTCAAAAAATTGTTTTTTTTTTACATTACATTACACAGTAATAATTAAATATTTACAGTCAATTTGAGTAATGCGTCGACCACTATGGTAACATTGGACTACGACATAACCGATTCTAATTGAGTTTTTCATTCAAATATCTTTCTAGTCTACTGTATGACGAAAGCTAGACGTAGATCCAAATCAACAAAAGAATTAATTTCACAGTTGACATCTATTAAACAAAAGTCAAACGCCAAAACCGGTTACTGTTCGTATGAGCGCTATTTTATAATTTATGTTTAGATGAGGTTTTATGTGCGCTAAAAACTTGAGATTTTCACTGTATATTGTTTTCCAAATTTTTAAACTCGTTTTTAATTTCATGCATGTCAACCATCGACTCCTAAAATATCCTCGAAGTAATATAGTAGTTATTCCAAGTTGACCCGAGTTGACAGTACTTATGTGATGTTTTATATGATTTTTGTTAAATACTTAAAAACATTCATACATAACATGCAAAACTACTAAAGCTAGTAATCCAAGATTTGTTAATTATATATTAATTTTACAACGCAGAGACAAATTAGCAAATAATTTTTGATGCATTTTTTTACGTTAAAGGAATTTCGTCTATATGAGACATGGAAAGGTTGATAAGGGTTAAAAAAACAGAAATATTCATTTAGTTGTATATGCACGTAAGTACTCGCATTATTGAAGATGCCTAAGAGAAATTGGTATTCATTGCCATCGTAAACCTTAACACATATGATACATACAGAATTGAATTTTTAGTTTGACATATTTAACCGCTTATTAGTAATTAGATACGAACAGAGCCGTCAATACATGCTAAAATAATAAAACAAAAGACATTATGTAATTTATGTCTTAGTAAATTAAATATGTAGCGAACACAACAAAAAGTATCATAAACGCGGGGCCATTACGAACTGCTGAGTTTTTTTTTAATCGATTTATCTGCATACGCCTGTAGTAATCTACAAGCGAAAAATTTCTTCATCCTCGATTTTGGCGTTGTCCTCACAACGTAGCATTTCATGCCGGAGGTGTATACTATCGGTTCACCTTTGATATCAAGCGCGTTTCTCACACTTGTAGTTATTGTTGTCGATCCAGGTGATGTAATAACGTTGCTTTCGCTAGATATCGAAGATGTATTAACAGGCACTAATGTACCATTTGGTAGCATCGCGTAAAGAACGTTGCCAAGGACAGGCGTAACGTTTGAAGTCGAATGCATAGTCGTTGTTACAGAAGCGTTTCTCGTTTTGGCCACTTGCATTTCCTGATGTATTATAAAACTAGACATTATTTGACAGTCGATTTTAGTTTCTTCGTAGTCGCCCCCGTCTTTTGCAACGCCAAACAAGCATACTTCGCCTGGTTTTGTTATATAATTAGTACTTTCCGGTACCTGAACATGTGGCGTACTGGAAATCGTGCCGAGATTCAACAGAGCTAAACCGGCGAGTAGGGGTCCGTACTTGCTGCCTGAATCCTTAATTTGGTAGACGTAAATTGGCGGCGGACTTTGACTTACTGGATAAACAATTGGATTACCACCACTCGCGGGAATAAATTTGATCACTTTAGGAGGAGAATAATAATAGTCTTTGTAAACACTAACGGCCTTTGTTCGTGTGTTTCCTTCAAATATCGCAGGTGGCTGGTTCTGAATCGGCACAGGCTTAGATACTGGATATATTTGGTTATCTCTATGTGAGGAGTGATCGTGATGGGCACTTCTTGATAAATTGTATTTATCTCCATACGAAGGATATCCACTGGCACCCCCTGACATATTATGTCTACTTCCAGACGAATTATATACATTGTTTACTCCTGCCGTAGGGTACACATTGGTGTTTACAGTTGAATTGTATCCTGATGATGGATACCCATAATTACCACCAGATGATCCACCTGAACTCGGGTAACCTTGTTGATCATTTCCTGAGAGTCCGCCTGATGTTGGATAAGTGTGACTGCTTCTAGCAAAACTTTTATTTATGAGTGAAATCAATGCCAGTACGCAAAGTAACACGCGCCATCGTAAAAACATGATAACGAAAAAAAAAAGATAAGAATAAACACTTGTTCATAAGAGTAAACACTACATGAAATCTAGCGCACACAACCACGCACACAAACTGTCCGAATGGGTACTGTCAGACTTTAGTGCCTAACGAGATACTAAAATTTGTGTCTAGCGTAAAGCTTATTCTAATGTGCCTAAAATACACAATATAGATAAACTCGCGCGACGTTCAGGCGGTTCTTTTTTTTTCTAGGTTTGGCAATGACATAATAACGCGTCGGAAGTAAGACACGAACAATTTAATATTAATGTTACCACGTTAAAATGTTTTATGGGTATAAACAGACAGAACACAGAAGACACACAGAATTTCAAACCTCGTTATATAAATAAATAAATAATATTTTAAACCACTTTATTACAAATATACAATTCCGAGAACGAGGTAAATCTCTCCGGGAATAGAGAGTATTTAATTCGAGCATTATTTCTTACTGGTTTTTTTATTAGGCGACACAAGACGCCACCGAAATTATAAAATACATATGTACATATTAAGTTGAAGCGACACTAGTTCGTGAAAACAGAATTATACATGCAACACGTCAATGCATATTAGCTACTAACAATTATAAAACTGTATCTAACTAAATCAGAAATTTAATTTTACAAATTAATGAAATTCGGTACACTTTTATTATTCAAATAATAGACAGTACTCACAAAATACATTGGACCATTAAAAATATTGAATTAGTATAAAATACAAAACAGAAATATAATGTAAACGAGTTGATATGACTCATCTCAGCTAATCGTATCACAACTAATATTCTGTACAGCTGTAATGTCCTAAATATCTATTTCCAACCTGGTTTTTGTTCAGTAACATTAAATTATATTGTTAATTAACAGTAAAATTATATTGTAAACCCCAGTGGTCGTCAAAACGCGGCCCGTGACCGGTATTTGTGCGGTCCGCGACATATGAAAGAATTTTAATAGAGAGTGAATATTATACCTGAGTTTACATATGAAGTTAACAAAATAGAAATACGCGGGATCAGCACACGAGTATAAGGCGAGTAAGTGAAAATGTGAACAGGTAATCACGACCCGAGCTCCTTACCTCACAAATTTTTAACCGTTCACTGCGGCAAGCATTTCATTTTGCTGCACAATTCGTTTTTTGCTGCATCAAAAAATTTTGGCATGTCAAATTTCAAATATTAAATTAAAGGTACTAATTAATTCTGTTATTAAATGCAATAAATTTCATTCAAGCGCATGACATAACCATCGAAAATGTCAAGAGATACTTAGGGAATTACAAGTTAATTCCTATGATGTATGATGTACATTGCCATCAGATAGTTGTGTAAACTAAAAGTCATAAACGAAACAAAAGACTACACAACTGTCAAAGCGTATGTCATTGAAACTCGTGAAAAGCAGGAACACATTGTATTTGGAAAAAATGTGCCTAGTAAACTAAAAGTTTACCGAGATTCCATATAATTTATTTTGACAATAACACACTGACAACTGCATGTGAAAATATAATAAAAATGAACGCAGGTACTATCTTTTTTTCAATGTACACTATAGTCGAATTGGGTAGTACCATTACCCACCATTATTCAGTAATTTCAGGATGCATTTTGACTATATTTTAGCCCGGAAATTATCAATTTAGATTGTTAGTTATTTTGAAACAAATGGTTAGTTAATTAGGCAGTTAGGACCTAACACGAGTTGCTAATGACAAAAAATAAATAAGAAGAAATGGCGTTTTGACATCGTATAAAAAATGTAATTTGATTGGTGGTGTAAACTACCTGATCCATAAATATGCGGTCCACAGTAATACCTCACATTGTCTGGTATAACCCTTGAGCTAAAAAAATTTGACGACCACTACTCTACATACGGCATATCATTACCAAAAGGCTATTTTATCGCAGGTAGGTATTTATAAAGTAAACCGCTCTTCGGATTGTGTTCTTTATTCCATAAAGTGGTTTATACCGTAACTCTGGTGTATTAAAAAATGATTTTTAGATTTCTTTGTGCATATGAATAGAATATGCGTTTACTACCTAATTACTAAACTATTACATTCTTCATACATATTCAAGGATTTGAAACTGTTTGTTCTAAAGAGTTTGCACCTTATAATCTACAAGAGTTGCTCCACATTGTGGTGGAGAATATTCGAAATATCGATAATTTACTTGAACTACTAGGACGTTTTTATAAGAATTTTCGTCTTCTACTTTACCACTTAATCTCTTGCTCGTCTTGATTTGTCATAAACGTTGAAAAGCATCGCTCCATATTTATATAAACGATACCTTTCTCTATATTTTTTTACAAACCAAATAATAACTAGAAGAGTTTTGAAAACAACAAAACACTAGGTAATTCAATCACATGACACTCATAATTATCTGTTTAACCCCTTGAGCACTTACCTGGCGTTTACGCCAGCTTTCCATTGTTTTCCTATTGTCTTATTTTTATGGGTACTCGACACATTAAGAACGAAACATACAACAAACAAAGACTACCTCTACTAAGATATTAAATTACGTTTTACCATTTAAATCATATTTAAACTTAACCGCTATAAAAAACGTAGAACAAAGTGTAATAAATCTATAATATGAACAGTTAAGTAAGATCACACATTTCTATCACTTATTATCATCCATCCATTCAACCGAAAGACGTCCACTGATGGAGATAGGTTTCCCCCAAATTTTGGAAGGAATTGCCATAATTGCCACGCTTGGCAGGCAGGTTGTCGTTCACAGTGGGTATTTATGGCACATAGAGGATGCTGCTGCCCTTTTTTTTTTTTTTACGTGGTTGGAATCTGCTCGTTGAACGCTCGGACGTATGCCGAAAACCAAGTTTTTTGCACACGTTGATCCTCGCGACAGACTGGGTCACCGAGGCACACCCCTCTGCGAGAGGCGCCCTCTTTGGTGCCCGTGTGCCAGGTTGGCCGAAACCGACTGACTAAACACTCCACGTCCCTAACCGGCGCAAAGATGCCAGGGCCTCCGGAGGCACATTATACATGAATTCTGCAGAGGCCCTGACAGCGCCATACCTCACGGGAGGTCCGACGTCAAGTTATTTTACGAGGCTTGGCGACCTCGACGGGCGCCCGGACGGCTGCGTCCGGTGCCCCGGCGTGTGACACGCCTCACTCGGCTGGGGTGCGCTGCCCGCTCCCTCTCCCGCTCTGCCTCCTCCTTTGCGAGCATGACGGCTTCGCAACAGGAAGATACAACCGCCCAAGCCCTAGGATGCTGCTGCCCTGACTTATCCCTTAGTCACCTTTTACGATACCCACTGGAAGGTATGGGATGGTGTTATTCTTAGCCGGCACCACACTTATTTTCATGTGGGAAATTCTTTATAATCATTTTTTAAATTTTGATATTTAATTTGCCGATATATATAATAAAGTAAAGATTCTTGTGTATATAAATTCGATAATCCTTACTAATATTATAAATGCGAAAGTAACTCTGTCTGTCTGTCGCGCTGTCACGCCAAAAACTACTGAACCGATTTAAATTCAATTTGGTGCACAGATAGTCTAGAGCCTGAGAAAGGTCATGGGTATTTTTAATACGAAACCCACTTAGGAGTGACACCCGACCGTGAACATCAGTTATAGTGCCACCTATAAAAATTCGTAAAACTGTAGCAGTTTGCATAACCGCCACTAATAAACTAATTTACATAACAATAATTATGTTATATAAATGTCACTACTTGCCTAGTAAGTTTTCTTCATTCAGGACCATGTTTCACAGTGGACTCAAATAGGTGCACGAGCACATACGAGTACATACATTTTTTTTCAGTGTACACACTGTTATTCGATTGGGGATTCCCCCAAAATGTAATATTATCCCATTCGCGTATAACTGTCGCTAATCAGGAGTATGGGGATTCCCTGGAAATAGAGATTGCTCGTCACCTGTGGGCTTGGGGTATTTCTTTTGTTTCCGACCGCATTGATTTCAACATTTCTTTCGTGATCGTGTCGATAACGCAAAGTATTTGTTATTAAGTTATTATAATCCACAATTTTACTATTTAATATAGTTGATTCTTGAAAAAAAATACGAGGTAAGAGAGTGAAGTATTTTTGATATTATGAGTAATACTTTTTTAATTCACTTAGTATTTAGTAGCTTAGATTATTTTAAAAAAAGTTTCAATTATTTTGATCCCTTTTAGAACTGGTATTTTAAAATGAGTTTTTTTGAGGTTTACTAAATGAAAAGTACAGACGATATTATAGACGCAGTGCAGTAATATTTTTTTTTTAGCCTGGAAAAGTCTTACTACTAAATATATGTATTTATTAAAATAGGTGTTTTTTTTGTTATGCTAACGTAAACATATTTTATTTATATTTCTAATGTTTCCTTTAGGTAATAATTTCGGTCAATTGGTCATATTTAGAGGTATTGTATCTTTATTATAAATTATATTTCTTAAAATGTAGTATCTATTCCGATCTAATACTAAAATATAATACCAAAGGTATTTCTTTTTAATAATGAATAGAAAATATATAATAAAATATTAAAAACAAATAGAACCAATCGTATTAGATTTTAATTTGATTAGATTAATTTTTGGCTCAAAGTAGGTAATGGTTAATTTGTATAAAAATACATTTGGCAACGCTAGTTACGTAAAGTGTATATTTATTTACTTTTATAATTTGTCTATCAATTTAAAGTATCACTTACTACCTACAAACATTTTTAGAATACCCAGAACGAAATATGCCTCGGGGAATTCATACTTCAAAAAGACAAAGCGGGTTACAGCAGAGAAAAACCAAAAAGGTGAAATTTGATGAAATTCAGAGCATGTCTGGTTCTATTTTTAAATATGTTTCAAAAGCAGGTAACTGTCAAAGTTCAGGCAAAGTACCTGAGTCTCCTGCTGATGAAAGTAATGATTCAGATAATATACATATTCTAGAAGACTGGTATTCAGATAGCAATATTGTCAATATAGAATCAATGAAGACGAGCCATGACATCGACGGAATCAAAATAAATTCTAAAAATGACACCGTTGTTAATGGTACTTTCGGAGATAGCATTAGCTCAGAAGAATCACTTCAACACTTGAGACATGTTTCACATTGGAGTTTACCCGTTCCCGATAATGCTCGAATTGACATAAAAAAAAATGGCAGTGAATGTTTCCAGAACAAAGAAGTCTTTCAAAGGAATGGTTTTATAAAGTGATGCCTAGTGGTGAAAAAATTCTACGGTCATGGATGGTATTTTCTCCTATATGAAATAACCTGTACTGTTATTTGCTGTCACTAACTGACAAACAACATTTACACCTGGATTTCAGAAGTGATGGAAGCTAAGTACCAAAATATCGGACCATGAAACTTCATGTGAACATTTAGAAAATTTCAAAAAATTGAAAACTTTGGAAATGAGATTAAAATCTTATACGACAATAGATGACGCAGCCTTGCAATTAATGAATACGGAAAAAAAACAGAAGTGAAAAAATATTTTGTCTAGATTATTTGATATAACTTTGTTTCTGGCTACACAAAACCTGGGAATTCGTGGACATGACGAGGGACAAAGGTCTTCAAATAAAGGTAGGTTCTTAGAGCTAGTTGAAAGAATATAGAAAAAGATATAGATTATAGAATTTAATAGAAAAAGCGTAGTATTGAAAGAACATATCTTTTATTTGGAGCAGGAAAAATCACCTAAAGTAACATATTTATCGCCAGAAATATAAAATAAGTTCATAAATGTTTTAGCCAATCACGTAAAATTTCAGTTTGCCAACGAAATTGAATCATCCAAATAGTTTGGATTCATGTTTCATCATCATCATGCACACCCGATGTTTCACATGTCGATCAAATGTCTGAAGTGATTCGTTATGTGAAAATAATAATAGAAAAGTAGAAGTCAAAGAAGTATTCCTAGGACTCTTTCCTTTGCATGTAAAAAACCAGCTGATTTAGACCCTAAAATACTTAAGAAGCTTAATAATGTAAAAGTAAAAATGTAAAGATAATGTAGCCGGTATGAGTGGCATAGACGGGGGATAGCAAGCTATTATAAAAGAAGAAAAAACAAAGCAATTTTTATTAGTTGTATAGATTATTCAATTAATTTATGTGGCCAATATTCGTTCGCACAAAATGTGCCTTGTCTTACATTTTTCGGAGCAGTGGAGACAATATTCAACTTTTTTTCTGCTTCCACAAGCCGCTGGGAAGTGCTCCTCAGACACAGCAAAGCATTTGTAAAAATACTTTCAACAAGGCATTGGAGTGCTCATTATGTAAAAGTATTGGTTGAATATTTTGATGGGATTATTTCTGCAATTGAAGAACTATGTGACCAAGAAGCAAATTTAGACACTGAAGGTGCTGCATAAAACCTTATGCCTGCTGTGTGCAATTTCTCATTTCTTTGCTATCTGTTCTTTTAGAAGGATGTCCTAAGGGAAGTAAACAATGCTCAGATTTCATTACAAAGTAAAGGCTTAAGTGTTGATCAAATAGCCATAAAAATAGAAATACTTCGTCGTTTCATTGGAGAGAAACGGTTGCATCCTGCAGAAGAGGCAATAAATTTTGCTGTACAAAAATCGGAAGAATGCAACATTTTGATGGAACGACGAATTTTACCGATGCTAGACTTACACTTAGAGCGGAACTTCAAAAGGACATGTCAGAATATCTTGACAGATTCAATATTGAACTCGAAACAAGATTACAGTACATTAAAGACGTAGCTTCATTCTTTAAAATTGTACAGTCAAATACTTTGCTTTTGGCAAACACTGAACAGTTAAAATTTGCTATATCAAAATTTACTGCCCTTTACAATGAGATATCAAGAACAGAACTCCTCTTAGAGATACGAAGATTGAGAAGACATTTAAAAGCGTCCAATATTACAATTTCTAATTGGGTGACTCTGGACTATTTGAAATTCATTGTGGAATGGGATTTTACAGAATCTCTTCCGAATCTAACGATCGCACTAATGTTATTTCTAACAATATGTGCATCAGTTGCTTTATGTGAGAGGAGTTTCAGCAAATTGAAATTAATTAAAAATTACTAACGGTCTGCATTGACTGACACCAGATTACACAATCTTGTTTATTTAACGATAGAATAAGAAACAACACAAAATATAAATTTCGACGACGTGATTTCAGAGTTTGCAAGTGTTAAAGCTAGAAGGAAGAAATGTTAATATTTTATTAACTAAATTTCTTTCACATAATTTATAAAAATTATTTGTAATACTCTTATTTTAATGAAACGTAAATTATTATTATATTACTTTTCTTTTACATTTTTACAATTTTGATTGAGTTTAGGGGTGCCACCTACAATATCCGCCCGGGTGCCACCCATACTAGCTACGCCACTGGATAAGCCTAAGTACGCTCTATAGACTTCACCTAAGTACCTTACCTGAATGGGCAGACACTTGAAGGCAGACGTCCATCCACTCAACCATAAGACGTCCACTGTTGGACATAGTTCTCCCCCAATAAGGGGGGCATTGCCAGAATCGCCACGCTTGGCAGGCGGGTTGGCAATCGCAGTAGGTGTTTGTGATACTCAAAGGATGCTGCTGCCCATTCTCTGGTTTTTAATCCCTTAGTCGCCTTTTACCATACCCGCGAGAAGATATGGGTTAGTACTATACTTGACCGGCACCACACGGCAAGCATGCTGAATACTGATGTCAAGAGATGGAAAAACAAAAAAAAAACGTAGTTTATAAAAATGTAATTAAATAAACTCATATTACTACTTTATACCTTATGTACTTATATACTTAAATAATAAAGTATTTATACGTATGTATCTTATTTGTAAAATAATTAGCCTAAATAATTTAAAATGCTACCCAAAGACACTATTCCACGCGGACGAAGCCGCGGGCACAGCTAATAAGTATACATGTTTGAAAACAAGAATAACATTCATTGAACAATATTATCGCGATAGATACAAAATTTAAATTTTACAATGCACTAGCTGTTCGCCCGCGACTGCGCCCGCGTTTCATATATTCTTAATTGCGTTTTAATTTATTTATGCGGAACCCTAATATTTTTTAAATGTACTAAGATAAAGTAAAAATATATCTCATAAATTCAAGTACTTGCCCGTAAAACTGTGCATGAAATCGGATTTTATTTTTTAGGACTTTTAATTTGTTCACGCGGAACCCTAATTATTTTCGAAAATTAAAAGTACCGTAAGTTACCCGGAATAACTTCAGCTATCTACCAAATAAAGTCCTGTCAAAATCTGTCTAGCCGTTCCGGAAATTACCCGGAACAAACAGACATATAGACAATAATTTCCTTATTGGTATAAGTATCGTGTATAAATTCATATCGATTTATTAAAAAAATAATATTTTTACATTACAAATAGACACTTCAGTTTTATTTATTAGTATAGATTAATAACAAATGGGGATAACCAAACTCTATTGGACATGAATCATAAGACTATGACTTATATATTATCTATCGCATTTATTTCAGAATAAATTCAGTATGGCCTTAAAGCTATTCGTTTGTAGTCTGTACACAAAGGTCATTATACATATGATGAACAGTCCATAGAGCCGCGACGAACATGCCTAACTTATTGTGTAGTTACCGGGGCATCCCCTCCACTATCACTAATTTTAAAAATGCTAACAAATCTTAATTGCCTTTAACTGTGTGCCACATTTGTGACTAGGCAATTGTATTATTATTGTGTACTAGCTGTGGCCGCGACTTCGTCCGCGTGGAATAGTGTCTTTGGGTAGCATTATTAATCATTTAGGCTAATTATTTTACAAATAATAGACATAGGAATAAATACCTTAATAAGCTATCCCCCCGCGCGGCTGCACAGCACTCATTGTGTACGGCGCAGCGCGGTGCTTGGCAAGTTTCTAACTCGCGTTAACTTCATTTTCACATTTTGTAAAGACTCCGCAATAGTTACATCAGAATAGCTCTGATATTTTGCCTCTTGTCGCAAACTTGTAAAACATTCACATAAACCTTACATATTTCCATACAAACTTACATCCCTTATTCTCTACTGTTGTTTTACACCCTTAAGGGTAAAACTTTTACAACCTTTGAATGTCAAATTTATTTATAAATTAAACAGCCTAAAAATATGTTTCAAGCCTCTAGCTCCAAAAATTACGATACTTCCATACAAGTTTTCATCCCCCCTTTCAACCCTTTTTTTCGCATTAAAAAGCATATGTCCTTCCTCAGGCTCTAGTCAAGCTGTGTGCCCGCGGCTGCGCCCGCGTTTCATATATTCTCAAGTACAATTTTTTAATACGAAACCCTAATTTTTGGTTAGTACTAAGATAAAGTAAAAATGTTTCTCATAAATTCAATCATTTGCCCGTTAAATTGGATTTTATTCAATTTTTTATGAGTTTTAATTTTTTTACGCGAAAACCTGAGGTATGAGTTACTGAGTTACCGGGAGTAACTTCAGCTATCTACCAAAAATAGTCCCGTCAAAATCCGTACAGCCGTTCCGGAGATTATCCGGACCAAACAGACAGACCGAAAAAAAATTGCATTTTTGGTGTAGGTATCGTGTATACCTATTTAGGTATTCATATCTATTTAGTAAAAAAAATAATTTTAGCATTACAAACAGATACTTCAATTTTATTTATTAATAGAAAGTAATTAATAAGGTGATATTACCTTCTGAACAGAATTTCATCAAATATAAAATCAAATAAAAAAAATATAAATTTATATTGTTGTTAGTAATAATATTCCTAAACCTCCACAAATTAACAGTCTCATTGATTAATAATAAAATTTACATTAGATAATATGACATATTGTCACTAGTCACAATACAATATCATTATTTGTAAAAGAGAATTTTGAAATAAATCGTCTTTTATTGAATAATACAGCACCATTCATAGATAACGATCTGGTGATGGTCTAGGGAATCCGTTGGATGCGGGTGGCGCAAAAAACCGGTCGTCGTAGAGATCTTTGGGAGAGACCTATGTCCAGTAGTGGACGTCTTTCGGTCGATTGGATGCATGGATGGATTCATAGATATAAACTACTTGCGTTTCTAATATAAATAGTGAATGTGATGAAAACATTAACAATCTATTAAAACAAAATGCAATCATAAATCTCAAATGAAGTAACAATAAAGTTTTAATATTGTATGTAGTTACCAGGTTATTTCCCATTATTTGTGGGCTTTACATGGAGTGATTTACATTCAAGGAAAACAACACAATGGAAAAAATAACATTTTTATTTTTAACAAATACCAAAAATCTGTTTTACAATATATTAATCACTACTTACATTTAGATAATAGATATATCACATTTAATAGTTTTTCAATTTATAAAACCAACTGTTTTTAAATAATATATGTAAATTTGGAATAATTGTTGTAAATAGTAAAGGCTAAAAAAATACTCATGTCTTTTATCCAGAACTCTGCTAAAATAGGAATATTTCATTTAATTTTACTGGAAATGTATTTTGGCACAAAAACACCCTGATACAGTTCTTTAAGATTATTCAGATCTTGCAGTACATGAATATAGTGATTTTATTAAAAATACAAATAAAGTAAAGGGTTGCTCTATAATAATCAATTATATAAAAATTTACAAATAGACAATTGATAACTGTAGGCTGAAATGAATATCATATTGGTAACAAATTTCTTCAAACAGTACCTACTTCTCAAGTGAGTTTACTAAGCTACGATATACAATAGAAAGTAAAATACTGATTTACAAATAAAAATTCTTACTGGGTATAAAATATACTAGTATTCTCACACTGATATTATAAATTTTAAATATTAGTCATATCTATTAAGAACTCTAGTACATTCAGTAAGATTTCATATAAAATAAGTATTTATCTTAATGATTTTAGTTGGAAGTACAATATAATATTATTATTATCAATTCCTTAATGTATCCATAGCTGCTGAAAACCAGTTACATGTCTCTAATACATTATTATGAAGTCAGTACTTAAGTTACCTAGTTTCCATAATATATACATACTTAAATAAGATTATTACATGTGTTATTTTATCACAATAAGTAAACTAAAAAGAGACTCTCAATTATGCGAGATTCATACTTTAATATACCAACCCTAAAGCAAAAACAACAGCCAATATTGTAAATGCAGGGCCATTACGTCCTGCCGAATTCTTTATTAATGATTTATCTGCATATGTCTGTAGCAGTCCACACGGTACAGATTTTTTCATTCTTGAAGTTGGTGTGGTCCTGATCACAAAGCATTGCATACCTGGTGTTACGGCAACTGGTTTTCCTTTCACATCTAAAGCGTTGGTCACAGTCGTGTTCGTAGTTGTAGTTGTTATTGTTACGGATGAAGTGATTGTGTTGTTTGCATTTATTACAGGGGTTGTCGCATTTGCTGTGGAGTTTGCATACGTTGCATTAAGTGGCACTAATGTACCATTAGGTAGCATCGCATAAATGACGTTACCAGGAGCTGGGGTTGAAGTCGTCGTGATTTCGTTGGCACCATTTGTTGTATTTACCATTGTTACATTCGTCACTGTTGTTGTCGTTATCGAAGTATTTGTTGCGTTAGGTGCTTTGGCTTCTTCTTTTATAATGAAGCTAGACATTAATTGACAGTCGATTTTAGTTTCCTCATAGTCGCCGTTGTCTTTTTTAACGCCAAACAAACACGCTTCACCTGGTTTGGGGGTATATTTGTTACCGCTATGGCTGCTAGCGTAAGCTGCGCCAGCGAGTGTGCCCAGATTCAATAGAGCCAAACCAGCAAGTAATGTTCCGTATTTGCTACCCGAATCTTTTACCTGATAAACGTATGTTGGTGGTGAACCGCGGTATACTGGGTAGTTTACTGGAGAACCGCGCACCTACTGGAGTATACCTGATTTGTTGAGGAGGATTGTATTGGTAAACGGCAGGATTTTTGGGTTGATAGCCATGATTATTTCCCGACATTCCCCCAGTGCCTGGATATCCATGGTTTCCTCCTGAAGACGGGTGTCCATTAGTTCCTCCAGGTTTACTTCCACTGCCGCCTCCAGATAATCCACCAGACGATGGGTATCCGTGACTACCTCCTGACGATGGATATCCGTGGCTACCTCCTGACGATGGGTATCCGTGACTACCACCCGACGATGGGTATCCGTGACTACCACCAGACGATGGGTATCCGTGACTACCACCAGACAATCCACCAGAGCTCGGATAACCATGATGGCCTCCACCGGAAAGTCCTCCAGACTTTGGATAATTGTGACTACTCCCGCCATAACTTCTTTTAGCATTAACCAATTCCACATTGATGAGGGATATCAATGCTAAAAAGCAAAGTAGCACACGCCAACGTAAAAACATGGTGTTTGTAAAACAACACATTTACATAAAATACACTCTTGCGCACAAAAAAACTGTCTAGAGCACAGACTAGTAATGAAGAATTAGTCTAGAGCGTACCTGAGCGTGACTCCGTTACAGTGTGACCGTTTTAAAAACTAGTGATCTACTAAAACTACAAGGTGCCAGTGCTAAATAATACCAAAACACATGCTGAATTATACTAAAAATATACTAAAATAAAAATAAAAAGTAGTGAAGAAACGTTGAATTAAAACACTTATTATCAGTTACTTTTTTAATTTTACCAATTACACACCTTCTTTATACAAACATATTAAAATAATAATAAATATTGAAAAATTGAATAAATATTATTACAAATAGTCAGTATTAGACGGATAATTTTTACCATATCTTTCGATGGGTCAAATGAGACACAACCTACACTCCTTTCACTTAGACTTAACATGCAATAGGCACGCAATATGTTCATGTTTTTATCTTTTGTCAAACATGACGAAAATTCGGATTTTGTTCCCACTCAGATCTATATTTGTGATCGTATTTGCGCCTTATTATCTTCACTACACACGCACGATAACACAGAGAGACATAAATAAAGAATAACAAAATCCGAGGTCCTTTTTATACTTATTGCTAGGAATCATTTTTAAAAGTTTCAGAAATTTTCTGCGACGTAGCGGTAAACATCAGACAAAGACAAAATTATATGAACGAAACACGGACGAATGGAAATTAGTGGTGCCCGCCCAAACCAAAAATATATCAATAATGTGTATAAAAAATGTTGAAATTTTAAAAATGTACCAAAAAATACCAGAATATGTAAGGATACCAAAAAAGAACTAAATTAGTTTTACGGAGCCTAAATTATACCAATTTGGTATTGAATATACTAAAAACGGGCACACTGCTGCGTAAGGCTTGATGCAAAAGTATCGATGGATCGACATTTTTATCTACATTAATCGATGTTTTTAACCGATACAACTTAATCCGCTACATCGATATATAGATACAAAACATCTAATATCGAAAATTGTATGAAAACAGTATATTTTTATATTTATGTAACTAAAGTCGTCAGAATTCAAAACCGTAAAAGATGGGAACGAACAGATAAACAATAACTGCATTGTCTATAACTATTGAGTAGTATGTTTTGTTTGCGTTGCGTATATAAAATCTGTTTGTGCTGCAGTCGTTCGTCACTTTTATTCGTGAGTTCTTTTAAAGGTGCTTTATGTTAACAAAAACTGACTTGCTTGAAATAATAAATAGGGCATAGATATTATAGATAGCTAGCTTTTTATTTCTTGATACTGATAAAAATACTCATAGGCTTAGTGAATCTTTCCAAATGGCTTAAAGCAGCACCCGTGTGGGCTGGAAACTACGATTACGACTAAACCGGTCGATTCGGGATCACAGTTATAGCCACATCACTGGCAGATAAGCCCTTGGGGAATCAACCAGAGTAACCAGATTTGGTAGATTTCTACTTTATTGGTAGATTTTGAAGTACTGGCAACAGAATTTAGTATGTATAAAATATTTCGTATATTTTAATAGAATTCCCTAGAAGTAGAAGAAGATCCCTCATTTAAAAGTTGGTTATGTAAATCTAAGGTAAACACTACGAGTGCTCATTGTAAAGCATGCAACTGTGAATTACTAAGTTGAGTGGCCTCTTTGTGTTCCTTACATGGCTACATCAAAGCATATAAAAAATATGAAAGCATATTTCGGCATTTCTCAAGTATGCAAGTTAATTACGCTAATATGAGAAGTGTAATTCTTAGTTATTATTCTTGTTAAGACTTTTTTTTAATACTTTCATCTTACGCTGTAGTGTGAACCCGTATTTTGTTCTAAAGTTGTATGAATATGATTTCCACTCAAAAGCAAACATTTTATGTGCGTTTATTATCAACGCATTTACATAAAAATTACTATACAACTATGTGTGTTTATCCATCTTAAATGCTATGTAAACATTGCTTAATTTTTGATACTATATATAAAATGTACTGCATACTAATTTTTAACATCTTTGGTTACAGATTGATACATTTTCAAAACATCAACCATTTCGGAAGAAGTGAAGAAGCAGATATCAGCATTGTAGCTGCCTTAGTTGTTCATAATATTCCTTTTCGCGTAATGGATCATGTAATCGAAGTTATTTCTAGGTCATTTCATGACTCCGAAATCGCAAAACGTTTTTCCTGTAGAAGAACTAAATCTGCCGAAATTTAAAAAAAAGTAGGGATAGCTAGAACACAACTCGCGAGAGAGTTTGAAGACTCAGGTGACGGCCAAGCCGAGGTTCGTACCATTTTGGTAACCCTTGTGCTAGTCACCTTTTGCGGTTGATGCCCTCTGCACTCGCCCCCAAAGTCACGGTGAAGCTGTGAAGGCCCTTCCGGTCAACAGAGTTAGCTAGGTATGGAAAAAAAAAATGTAGTAAGAGTCCAACTAACACTAACATAAGTGTTTACTAACCATCAAGCAGGATATTTGTCTGCCAACTTAATAATAATCAAAAAGACATTTTGAATCTCACACAGAAGCGAAAGAAACTGACCACAAAGCTATCTGTTGAGTTTTTCATGAATTTAGTGAAAATCTTTTATACATTTACTTGTGCGTGGGTACATTCTTAATTGTAAATAATTTTGTTGTTCTCATAGAACCATAAAAAATAAACTTGGTTTCTTAGGTTCTGAGATCGATTTACTGGATCAGTTTATTGGTAAAAATCTATTATATAAAATGAATTTATAGTTCTTAAAGATCGATTATTTGATAAATCGATCTCCGAATGCCATCTCTAATAGAGCCATTTCACAAGTTTTAGATTATTTAAGTAAAATTTTCGTACATTTGTATATGTTTTAGTAAATTTCTAATTTATACAAATTTGTGATTTTTATCGAGGCAGAAAAATGAACCTTGATTTTCTGGAATAAAAGATCGATTCACTGAATCGATCCAATGGTAAATATATCAATTCAAAAAGAACGATTTATTAGTCAAAAAGATCGTTTCTCAATAAATCGATCTCAGATTGGCATTCCTAGTAAATAGTATTCACTATTGATACATTAGTCACTACTGAAATTGAAACATAAGATTGTTATCAGAAATCAGAATAAATTATTACAGATAATTCAATAAACAAGTAGACAGTAGGTAAAGGTCGGAAGTTCAAACTCTATATGGGTCAGAATTTTTTTTCATTGCTGACCCAAAGTGGTAGGGGCGGGGGCCCTGACTTTCCATTGCACTGGGGAAGCCGTCGGGGGATTTAGTCTTGGTTGACCGGGACTAGTCCTTTTGCGGGTAAGGACTTCGCCTTCGGGCTACGTCATCCGTCCGGGGGGTATGTCACGGTGAATGCCTGTGATCCCGTGTTGCCCTCCTTATGTGGCGGTAGAGATGGTCACTCACAGGGTTTTAGTGGGTAGTCGCTAGGGTCTTCTTCCCTAGTGTTACTCCCAAACACCCTCCCTGCCCCCGCATGGGAGTACGGTGCCTAAACGCATTTCCCTATGAAAAAAATAATATTATTATATTATAAAAATACTAAATCTCGGCAACGGCTGTATCGATGAGAACAAGGTGACAGATGAAAAAAGACTCCACGCAGCTGACATGCGAATGTTGAAATGGATGTGTGGGGTAACTAGAATAGACTGGATTAGGAATGAACACAGTGGAAGTTTGAAAGTGGCGCCAGTAAACAGAGAAATTAAGGAGCAGTCGTGAGGGTTCGATGGCAATCCAATACCAATCTGCTTCAACTTCATGTACCTCGGCTCACACCTGCAAAGTGATAGCGAAATAGACTGGGCAGTAAAGCATAGAATAAACATGTAGGAAATGGCGGCAGGTCAAAGCTACCACTTGTACCTTAAATTAAATGGGAAGATATACAAGAATTTTATAAGGGTTAAGTTGAAAAAGTGTTAGCCCAGAATGGCGTTAGCGTAAGAAAATTTTACACTTTTAGATGAAGTGATGTTCTTCTTGTTGACTTCGGTATTCTAATAATGTTTAAAGTTTCATATGAAATTGATTCGCTGCTACAGTAGCGCTACCTTAATTTAACGCCATTTGACACTTTTTCATACACATAGACAGTTCTCCTTACCTCTACCCTCCATACAATAACCTTATTACACAAATAGGTATATAATAATATATTCTATAGTTGGTCAAATAAAAAATAAAATAGATGAGAAAAACATTTAGTCTATATATATTTTTTAATTTAAACTTTGATTGAGCTACATATAGCTTCGAATTCTTAAACATAAATATACATCTAAATTGTATATGGTATACTTTTACATGATGGTATACTTTTTATGTTTAAAAAAACACATTTACCCCAGACCACCTAAGTTTGTAGGAAGCGATAACACCAGTACAGTATTTTGTGAAGTTTTGCTATCACCTCTCAGGACTGGAATCAGTGGCATAACCAGATAATAAACTACACTGTTGCAAAAAAACAATCTCGTTTTTTTTTTGTAAGTGTAATATTATTTTATACTAGCTGTGTAATCGTGGCTGTGACTGAGTTTCATACATTCTTCATACTTCATAATGTTTTATTCTTTTACATGGAACCCTAATTATTTTCTTAAAATGTTTGTAGAGAAAGCAAATATGTTTCTCGCAAATGTAAGCACTTGTCAGTAAAACGGGATTCAATGATTTCTTTAAATACTTTTTTTAAGTTTTGATGTATAATATTTATACGGAACCCTAATTACTTTCAAAAAAAACATTTTTGATACTAACAAAACCAAAGATACTTCTCACAAATTCAAAAACTTGTTAGTGAAATTGTGCCTTGAATCGGATTCTATTCGAAATTTCATGAGTTTTAAGTTTATTAGGCGGAACCCTAATTCCGTTCGAAAATCAATAGTACCCTAAGTTACGCGGAGTAACTTCAGCTATCTGTCAAAAAAGTCCCGTCAAAATCGGTCCAGCCGTTCCGGAGGTTACTCGGACAAAACAAACATACAGACAAAAAAATTAAACATGTATTTTCGGTATAGGTATCGTATATTTAGTAAAAAATTGTTATTTTGACATTACAAGCAGATACTTCAATTTTATTTAAAAGTATAGATATAGATAAGTCAAAAATTGTCGCAAGTTATCGCTAATTTGGCGCTCTGGTTCTGAAATGCATTTCACCGCATAGCTCTTTAAATATTATTGGGGCCATAAGTCGAATAATTTATAAAAAAAAAAATAACAGTATCAGCAAAAATCTCTAACGTTATATATATTAAACCGAAACATTTGTAACCAAGTCTACGCAATATGTACCTATTCTATATGTAGCAACCAGGATTATTAGATTTTTATCTCTACACCACCCCAAGGTTAACTGGCAGAGAATGCCATTAAGGGCATTAGGTCCGCCTTTTTACACTAATTGTGTATAAAGTATAAATAAAATTAATATACGAATATGATTATAAACTTTCTAATTGCCGGATACGGATTTTACCATTAAATTTTTTCCATAAAAGTTATTTACGTATTTTTCTTTATTACAACAGAACATTGTTATTTTCGTAAGTTTTAATAAACTAAAAGGTAGCGGTTACATTAAGAAACTGATGGTGCGATAAATGAAGTTCCTTACATATTATGAAAGGCAATATCTCTCCTGTGATCGAAAATATATTTATAAACGGATAATCGACTGACCTAGATGACTTCGTACATTAGAGCATGTTCGAACTAGGGAAATAGAACCGCCATTTTTCCGGTCTAATCCTTGGATTAACGATTAAACTTTATAAATCATCAGAAACATATATTATTGAAAATTTATGTTAATTAAACTTCGAAAAATGTTTCTTTACTATACCGCCATCTAACGGAGACATAGAGAAGTTCATAGACGTTTGAAACCGTCCGTTGCGTTGCATCACTTTATGGACGTATTTGTCTTCCTCACTGATCTAGTAGGTATATCGAAAACATTATGTCTATGGTATTTCTCAAAAATAAATAAACCTTTGCTCAAAAATGAAACAAGTTGAATAAATAAATATTTAAAAATTAATAGAAACAATTGATAGTAAGTAAAACTTTTTATACAATAAAAATTACAAGAAAGTTCCTACTTTTTGTATAAACAAAAATAAAATTAAAAAATGTTATTTATTAGTTATTAGATAATTAAAAGCGAAACGTCAAAAGAAGTTTTTACATCAGCGGCAATTTCTAATAAGTGGCTATGGAGGGTAGAAATAGAGGTAAGAATAATTTTCTTATAAGGAAACAAAATAAAAAAGTATCCAGTTGTAAACAGTTAATAACAGCAGAAAAATTTCATTAAATCTCGGGATTGAAGTGGACTTAGGTGAAAAATCTAATATTTTTGATGCCTAAAATAATCAATTGACCGCATAGTGCAAAATTTCTGGTAATTTCTCTCCTCTTTTCTTTAACATTTGGTTCAGTGATAGTACAGTCGGAACACGGAAATCGCTCTGTGATATGATAACTCGAATTCTATACTGGAATAACTTTCTATTAAGAAAAACATTGTGATGATACCATAATTAGCATGATGGTATCTTATTATTCAGTAAATGTTATTTCTAAGCAAATGAAAGCTCGCACCGGACTGACTAAATACCTAGTGACAAACATGCTTGATCCAAAATGTTGTCCTATTCGGGTTACTTCTGCACCATGTGCCTAGGCACCGCTGGTACCACGCAAACACTACCTTTTTTTTTTGTTGAGGGGAATACATTTGCGCACTACCCCTACCAAGTTTATTAGGAGGATCAAAGTCCCCCCCAATGAAGTTGGTGGGGGGGTGTAGAGAAACGTCACCACACCAGTGTGGGACTCACCCAGCGAGAAGCGGAAATACCCACTAAGCCTCCCGGGGCCACTCGCTGCATTTAGGGGACGATACGGGATCGGTATCACATGCACCGCGTCGTCCCCTGCGGCAGGCCCAACAGGACCACGTCCATTAATTAGCCCGTTGGGGATGTGGAAGAAGTCGCTGCCTGAATCACAGGATCTCTCCTCCACACCTCTTCGTCCGATTCTCCAGAGAGAATCTTCGTCCGAGGGAAGGAGTGGTTACCAACGAACACACAGTCTCTCCACCGCTCCCCCTCATAGAAGAAGAAGAACAAGAAAACAAATCATCCGCCAGCTGAAGAGGAAGGTCTCTCTCCTGTTACTCGTCTTGTCAGCCGACAAGACGTAGTGAGGAGAAAGATAATTTGAAGACAGTACGCAAGCACTACCTTGGAAGGAAAGATTTAACAAAGGCCTGACAGTTTGTTAGAGCGTTGAAAGAAATTAAATCCAATGATTCAATACCTGACAAAATCGTAGTTGCTTAAGATTTCTTTTTGAAGTTAAGTTATTAGGGATAAATATAATAATGTTAAAATTAAAAATCTATGTTAGAACTCCTGGTACGAGTATAGTCGTTTTATTGTGGCAATGTTTTAAGGTGTGGTCATCGTTATAATATGGTTCGCCTGTTATAATTTTTAAGTGTATCATTATCATGAATTTACTGTCCAGTATTGTATTTTAGTTTATCTTAAACTGGAGAAGCTTTTTCATACTGCCAGCGCTATACACTTCGTGCACTAGTCAAGCATGCACTATACTACACAGCACACTTGCGCACCCCATACGTAAGACACGTAAGTACCCTTGTGCTAGATGTTATTTTCGGCTGAGCTACTTAAGAGCTCCCCATGACGCATTTTAAAACTGTTATGTATAGTATATTGCCGTGTGGTGCCGGCTAAGAAGAGTACCACACCATATCTTCCCGTGAATGTCGTAAAAGGGGACTAGAGGATAAACCATGGATGGACAACAGCATCCTCTGAGAACCGCAAACAGCTGACTGCGATCGCCAACCCGCCTGCCAAGCGTGTGGTGATTATGCTAATTCCCCCTTTTTTGGGCAGACCTTTGTCCAGCAGTGGACGTCTATCGGTTTAATAAATCAATCAGTCAAGTAGTTTATTAACAGAATAGAATTAAAAATTTGTATTCCATTTATACGGTCATATGCCGTTTGTATGGTTGGTAAAAACAAGAAAATCCATTTCTGTGTATAAAGTGTCCGCTAGAATTTCCGAACCGAACGAAAGTATTTGAACCTAGTTACTGAACGTTCTATGCAAATCAGGACGCATTACCATGGAGTAACACAACAGTCCTCCGCCCTAGAAAAGGGCAGGGAGGATTAGGTTTCCCTCTAATCTACTTAATTAAATCTTACACGAACCGACTACTAATGCCCACTTTCGTATTATATAATATCCAATTACCATACTATTACTGGATCCAGTTAGTAGCCTTTAGTCTGATGACAACTTTCGGCGGATAATCAGTTTTCTACCCATATGTAGTTAATTTGTTGAATTAGTTAAAAAAAACAATAAATTTAGAAGTATTCTTTAAAATATTTAATTAAAAAAAAAAACAGGATACAATACAGTACTTTATATACAATAGATTATACAGTAGCATCATATAACTATGCATATTTAACATAAAAGGTAAAATAATAGAAACTCGTAGGTTATAAGTTACTTTTAATGACAGGAAAAAACAAATACAAATAAGATTAATAATGCGAAATTTAATAGGTAACGGAACTATAATATTATCTAATTAAAAAAAACATTTTACATGATATACCTAAAAATGTTTTAAGTATGTGTACCTATAATTACTATTTTAACTTTGGCTAATATGATTTTGCATATCTTAACAGTGTTTTACAGTTAACATAATGTCTTAGATAAGTTTTCTGTGTATGAATCTCAACATTACAATTTATATTCGAAGCAATTATTGGTGCACCTTTAATACTCAGTGGATCTGTAATCGCTGTTGTACACGTTGTCACGATTATTAACTTGAAGCTTTGATATTCAAAACATGTCATTTTCACATCTTTTACATAATTAACTTCCGACTTGGAGGACAATTTTGTTAACATATCTGTTGAATTCTTTCTTATATCATCGATTGATGAATTTACTGCGATTGTTATTTTGGATATAGGTGTTTTTGTCGTATTCAGGATTGTCGAATTTCCATTAGTTGTTGGAAAATTTGTAGCGTTATATGTTAAATTTTCTGCTGTATTATTAAGTGGAGCCGTATCAGAGGTTTTATTTACTTTTTCTGATTCAATCCTAGCTGGATCTTCAGTAACATTAGTAACTGATTTTCCAGTTAATTGAGACACTGTTTTGTTAAGTATAGTAGTATTTGTAGAGCACGCAGTTGTTTTCGTTATATTAGTTGGTTCTAGTTTGTAGCTTCCATAAGTAAATGTAGACACAATTTCGCACGGTATTTTCAATAGTATTACTTGATCATCTTCTTTGATGTTTAAAGCACAAGTAGCTATGTCTGTTAATGAATTATGGACTTGAAAATTATTACTGGGTAAGCTCACGCTAGTTCTATAAAAGTCATCATTGTAATAGTGGTGAGATATATTGCGACGGGAACGTTGCAAGTTGTAGTAAGTTAAACCAACCAAGATATCTTTAAATCGACTATCTGAAGTTTGATACTTGTTTACATAAACATAACTAGACGATGTATAAAAATCAGCTGGCAATTTTTTATGAGTTCTATGTCGCTGGGAATTTATTTTATTTGAAGAATTTGATTGATTTGACAACTCAAGTGATTTCGTTGTTACATTATCAGATGCTGTGTTTGAAGAATTAGAAATATTGTGTACCACATTATGTTCATACTTCGAAGATCTCAATGCGTCAGATAACAATGATTTCTTCTTATTCTTAAGTGGTAATATTGGCAATTCTGTTCCGGTAAGCTTTGAAGATAATGATATAGTAGACTCGGTGTGGTTATAAGGTTGTGTTGAAGGAGATGGCGAGGTATGATGTTCTTTGAATGCAGGTTGGAATTTTGAAATAGTGTGATTAGCTTTTGAAGATTCTGTAATTGGCGACATTTTAGTATTTAAATTAGAACCTGATTGAGCAAAGTATTTTAAAGGATATTTATTATTCACTGATGAATTATCTATTTTGCTCTTTTCAGTACCAGGACGTTTGGTTATCATGCTATTGTTAAAACTCGGACGATATCGTCTCCTATTTACGTTTTGTGGTTTTCTTTCAGAATTATAACTTGGCGGTAGATATGGTGATTCTGTGGTTGATGACATTTTAGTATTTAAAGTATAACCTGACTGAGCAAAGTATTTTAAAGAATTCTTATTACTCGCTGATGATTTTTCTATTTTGCTCTTTTCAGTACCAGGACGTTTGGTTGTCATGCTATTGTTAAAACTCGGACGATATCGTCTCCTATTTACGTTTTGTGGTTTTCTTTCAGTATTATTACTTGGCAGGAGATATGATGACGGTGATAGAATGTTATTAGATGACGGCTCTTTGAATGACGTCTCTTTCGATTTGGATAATATTTTTGGAGATTCAGGGTCAGGGTAATTCAGTTCAGACGTAATCCCAGTATGTGCCGAAGTAGAGAATGGTAAGTCTTTTCCCCTGACGTAAGAGTTCCATTCTTCTAAAAGATCTGACATTTTTCTATTAGCACTTATTTCTGATGTCTTCATATAATTGTCCCCGTTATTAAATCTTAAATTATTTTCAGATGACGACATGTAGTTTTTAATTTGTTCTGCGAGTGATTCTGAAGTTTTTTCAGAAATGTCTTCAGATGAGTCGAAAGGCGAAGAAGCAAAGTCCTGATTCCATGGCCACGAAGAAGAAGATATATGAACGTTAGATCTGGATCCTGATAGATCCGATTTCATCATCGAAACGCTAATATCTTCAGGTGGAAATCTGGATGATTCGAAATACGATGAAGAGTAACTGTTTGAACTGTGTCCTGATAGTCCTGATGATAAAAATGCATTTAAAGGGGAATTAACATCTGATAATTCCATATGCATTTGGGGATCACTGTCGCTTTCAAAACTTCCATGATATCCGCTACTTATCCAACCATTTCCATAATTGGTAAAACTCTGTATTTCACCTCCGATTTCCTTTATACACAATAAAAAAAACACAGTCAAAATATAGGACAAGAGACATACCTTGGCCATTATTATGAGTATGTACAAGTCAAGAGCACGCACTAATTTGATGATAAAACGTTATGTTACCTATTTTTACGTAACCCATGAGTATAACTAATCAAGGAAAAACAAAGAACAAGTTCTGGAAATACCGTTTCTAGTTTTATACCTCAAACAACATACGTATATGTATGTATAAGTAAGATATAAACATGTTTGTTAAAATAATCACCTCTGACCCGCAAATAAAAATTAGCACAAATGACTTTTGTATTATTTGCCTCAAAGTATTTTCCTGTCTACCTAAACATGTATTGTAACAATGTCCTATTATAATTGGCATCGTAACAATACGTAACATAAATAGTCAATACACTATTTTTAAATTTAAAATTAGATAACTGCAATGATTGGATCTTTCTATTGATAAACTAATTATTGCTATTAATTATTATTGCAATAATACAGCTTTTTAGGTAACAGATTATATAATATGGCTTCAAAGCACATAACCGATTTACCTGACAATAAATGTAAGCACTTTGTCTAGCAGGTTTTAATGTCCAAAGGTTGTTATATGATGGATCATTACGTGAACGATAGTGATGTCTGGAAATGACAACTATCTGTGTTTTCGCTCAAAATGATAGTGAACTGTGAAATTTATACATAAAAACGTTTTAGTCAAAAAAACAAGATCGAGTTTTTCCCCTACTCTTTTAGACTGGGCTGTTTTCCGAACCGGTGGTAGTTCTTTGACATTCATTAGTCCCTAAATTGAATAAAGGATTTATGATTTTGATTGCTTGCAGCTGCGGCTGTTTAACTTTTTTTATTGTACTAATATCTTATGCTGTTTATTCTTCAGCATTCTATACAATATTATTGTACAGATAACAGATAAAATGTAAAACAAATTATGATGATGTTTTATTACTGTATGTAGTAACTTTATGTAGTTTTCTATTATATTTAACCATTAAGTGACTTCAGGTAATATAATGAAAAGCTTATGAACCAAAAGAATCCATATATTATCCAACAAAAGGAGAAGAATTAAGTGCTCTTAGAACTTTACTCCTTCTTGGTACTGATCTTGATGTGCACAAAATATTTACGCAAAGTGCGAATAATAGTTTGCACACACTATCGTTGCCCCAAGTTTTAAAATGTTATTTAAATTGAAGTGTCTATTTGTAATATCAAAATAACAACTTTTGACTAAATAAATATTAATATATATGAGATACATATACCGAAAAAACAATTGTTAAAATTGTTTTCTGTGTCTGTTAGTTCCGCCTAATAACCGGAAGAGCCGGACCAATTTTGACGGGACTTTTTTGGAAGATAGCTGAAGTTACTCCGTATAATTTAGGTTACTTTTATTTTTCAAAAGTATTTAGGGTTCCGCGTAAAAAAACTAAAAACCATATAATTGTGAATAAAATCCGATTCAATACACAGTTTTACGGGCAAGTATTTAAATGTGTGAGAAACATCTTTGCTTTCTGTTAGAATAAAAAAAAAAATAATAATAATTAGGCTTCCATGTAAAAAAATCCAAACTCATGAAATAATTTATAAATTACATATAGATTATTACTAATTTTTTTTATTTTAGATTATTTTAATTTTTAAGTGGTGGATTATGATAGATATAGATTTATTTAATTAACAAAGTAGACTTATTTCAGGAGGTGATTTTTTATAGAGTTTCTCTTTCACTTGTAGTTCGTTCATTAATCACGCGATGTTATTAGGGACTTTTTAACACCAAAACCTCTCCCTACCCCGTAGTGATACGTGATGAGGTTTTATACTTTTTCGAACCTTTTCCGAACCCTTTCGAGTTTTATGTCCATTCAGGACGATCCCTAATGTAGCGTGTTCCCTTATTTAAAATACTAACGCACGCGAATTGAACGTTTACTTGAATGTACTGCTAATATTCCACGCGGAGTTTGTCTCTTCAACATGAAATGTGAATTTATAACCCAAATTGAAAAGTGTAAGAATACGCAAACCAGTTAATTCCTGGGTGGTTTTATTTTATATTAATGTGAAAACTGTATTCAAATTGACTCAGTAACTTTCAAGTAATGTGCGTTCCAATGCGATTGTATAACCTATGTTTTATTTATTAATAACTTCTGTCATATATCTCTAAAATAGTTTATTTAATGTTCTACATAGAACGTATAATGGTGTTAATTTTTCTACCTACTTCGTTCAATATTAACCTCATATCTTTTTAATACAATAAATTGCTATTATAATTACTTTAATTTAATTCTAATAATTACTAAAGTCTGTCCTAAAAATATACCGTGGAACTTGATCACAATAATAATTGATATCGGTTGTCGATTTATAGAGTCGACTGGTCAAACAGACATAAGAAAAAGCATTATATTTCCTTCTTCTTCTTAGTTAATGGCAATCTATGTACACACAATTTGTGCCAATGTCATGTCAGTAAGAGGTATTTTCTATCTTGTACCTGCGTTATCAAGTTCCAGCAAAACGGTGGCTTATCCTGCTCGAACTTTCTATGGAGCTAAGTCGGCACCTCAGGCTAAATGTTACGTGTTATTTTCTACAATAAACTTCACTTGTGCACAATAACCAAACTATACCACACAAATCGCCACCAAGTATACATAACATAGAGTAAATACACAAGTTTAATGAATTAAAGAAAACAACGGCTACATGTCAGACTAAGGTCCCGCCAAAAACTCCGAATTGTATTTTTTTTGGTTCCATTTATTCCCTTTTAAGGAAAAGGCAAAAGTACTAGCAGACCATGCAGCCAAGTCAGACGTTAGGAACACTATCCATAAATGGCGGCCTTCTGTTTCAACCACAACGGGAGTGATTGGGACATTTCAGAATTCACGCTCCGTGTCATTATTTTCACTTCACTACTCTTGTGCATCGTAACTAAACTATATCACTTAAAATGCCACCAAAATTACATAATATATAGTCAAATAATGCAAGATAATGAATTAAAAATAAGTACGACTATGTGATAAATCAAAATCGCGCCATGCACCACTCCGCATTACATTTTATAATTTGTGTAATTTTTTTTTAATTTATTACCGGCATGAATACAATATCTTTTATTGATATTATTGTAGTAATATCCAGAGGTCCAACAAAATGGCGGCCATATGTTAAAGCCTTACAAGGGAGCTGTTGTGAGGTCTCAGAATTCAAGCTCTGTGTCATTATTTTCAATACACTTCACTTCACAATCAACAATCGGAAATCACCAAGATTATATATTAAAATAGGTACAGTGAGTCAGTGAATTTAAGACTATTATACTACTAAGAAAATCGCGCCAAGAACTCTTACTATGTGTTCGTAAAGATTATAGACTAATATTTCTAGTAGGCAAAATTTTCTATTATAAATGTATACAGGGCCGAAAAGGATAACCCTGAATTATAAAAAAGTCTCTTTGGCGGCCAAGAAAATTCTTAAAAAAACTTTTTAAAAAATCTGATCTTATTTTTAACATCGTTCATCCTTACATTATATAAAAGGCAACTATCGATCTTTCCGTTGGATGGCTTTTAACTCGAGAATTACTGAACCGATTTGCTAAACTTATTATTTTAAAACATCTATAAATATTATCGTCTCTGGTTTTACTATATATGTATATTGTTACGTTAAAGTTTTTCGTTATTTTTTTATAAAACAAAAATTATCTGAATAATAGAAAAAAACTTCAAAATACTCAATATTATCGTGTTTCTTCCTTACACTATATAAAAGGTTAATTGGTTGGTTAAAGGTTAATTGGCATATAAGTCGAAAATCTCTAAACCGATTTTTATAATTCTATTTTTATATAAAGAAAAAAGGGTAGTAATTAAAAAAAAATACCATCAGCACCATATCAGGCATTATTTTAACTGAAACGTAATGTTTATAAAATCCAGCGATAATTTTTTGAAGCGTAGTAATATAAACACTAGCGCAGGCATAGTAACAAAGACCAATAAATAGTATTATCTATACAAATACAAAAAAATTGAAATGTCTGTTTGAACAAACTTTTATTAAATACATATGAATCCGTATATATGGGACCTTATAACCTTTACACAAAACCCATTTTTTTTTTCTTGTCCATCTGACTTTTTCTGGGAAATAGCTGGAATTATGGTTCGTAACTTAGGCTACGTTTATTTCTGATAAATATTTAGGGTTGTGCGAAATAAATATAAAATAATTACATTTTTAATAAAAACGATTCTACGCATAATTTTAATTGCAAGTGTTTTTAAAATTTGTGAGACATATTTGGTTTGCCTTGCTTTCTTTTAGTACTAAATTAATTTCGAGCTTGTACAAAAATAGGATCCATTCTTTTAAAATATTTAAAAAAAACTACGCAATATATATTTGGGCGGAATAGAAAAATTAATACGCGGGCGGAGCTGCGGAAACTGTTATAATAAAATAAAACTACTCAATATAAACTCTCATTGATTTCTATAGTCCAATAAAGAATATAAAACAATAATGACGAAAGTTTCGTAATACAAATTAATTAGTTATACCCTTTGAATTTTGATCACTCCCTGTTCTTTGGGAACCTATTTTAACGTAAAATAACTTAATATAAACAGGATTTACATATTGAGAAAACTGAAAAAAAAAAAACATCTTAGTATTTTCTTACAAAAATTTATTTTAAAATTCTATCAATATTCTGTCAAAATCTCATAATTAAGAACTTAAATAATATATATAACACAAAAAATAATATTATTATTGGAAGACGTTTGTTTTATTTTATTCGATAATTGTTTTATTTTAAAAATAATAATTTTATAACATACCTCTTACAAAAAAACGATTAACGCAAAATAATTTCTTCAATTATTAGAAAAAAAACAGATGTAATGATTAAATTATTTTGTTATATTTAATTATTTTGTTATACTTAATAAAACACCTCTCAAATTAATTAAATACTTACTTATAAATTTAAACATATTATAAGGTTATATAAGTTAAAGTTACAGACAGTTTTCAACAGTAACTGTAATTTTAATAAGTAGTTTTTTTATATTAAATGTAACGGAATTAACTCACACAGCAATAAACAAAGACATCCACCAAGGTGGATTAGATACCCAAGACTTCAATTTTTGTCTCGAAGGCAATAATCCATCGCTTTCTTTCTTTGGTTCTGGCATCTTCGCATACTTTAATAAAGTGCTACAGTCTACTTTCTTACTTAAGTAAGAATCTTTTGTATGGATTTCAACTGCACACTCCATGTTTGAAGAATTCAATCGTGGACCTTTCACGCTTAATGGATCTGTAATATTTGTTGTTGACGTGCACACCGTTATATTTTGGACTGAGACATTTTGTACATTCGCTGTTGTATTAAGTTTTGTAAACAAATCTGTGTTTGTAACCGGCTTCGCACTTGGCTTTTCTGTTGAATTAACTGTAGGCACAATAGTTGAATTATTAATTGGAATTATCAAATTGGTTGTCTCATTTACAGTTGAAGCTATCAGAGTTTTATTTAACGTAGAAATTATCATCGGCACAGCAGTTGTCGAATTTAGATTTGGAGATATTGTTGTATTTAAATTTATAACAGGAGTCGTAATATTATTTTCTCCAGATGAGTTTGTTAAATTGGTTACTGGTTTTGGTATATTCATTGGGACATTCGCTATTGCAACAACTGTTTCGTTTGCCGTTGGTATGCTTGAAGAATTTGTCGGAGAGGCGGACGTCGTGTTTATCGTAGATACGTGCACTGGTAAATTGGTTTTAATTATAGTTGAATTCGTCGTACAGACTGTGGAGTTGATTATATTTATCGGTTTCATTTGTTCCCCGTCTTTAGCAGCAAAGTAGATACAATTTCACAAGGTATTCTCAATATGTTTTCTTTTCCGTTTTCTGTTATTTTCAAAGTACATGTAGCCTTTTCTGTTATTCTACTGTCAGGACTAAAGTTGTTATTTGGCTGATATGATCTTCTACTGTAATAATCGTCATAGTAATAATGTTCATGATAGTGACTGTGTGATCGTCCCATATTATAAAGAGCTAATCCAGTCAGTAGATCTCCATAGCGGCTATCTGAATTTCTATATTGATTTATGTATACATACTGAGGCGATGTATAGTATGTCGGTGGTATGTATACACTGTGCGCGCCGTGCCAGTTATTGTTGTGCATGGGTGTATTATAGCCAGTGTTTATATTATATGAATTACTGGGATGATGCGGAGCTTTATTATAGTTATTTGAACTTGTATATGTCGGAAAAGAGGGATTCGAGTAAATAGGTGATTTTGGTTTACTCGAACCGGATAAGCCAGAGGTCGATTCTGGATAACTCACTCTGGATGTTCCTGATGATCCCGATCCCGATAGTCTCGATGAAGGATATTTTGGTTTTGTATTACTAAATATAGACTCATATTTATGTATTAGTTCTGATGATGTCTTTGGTATATTCGATGAAGTTGGACGACCTCCGGATCCAGAAAGCCCAGAAGAAGATGATGGATAATTAGATCCAAAATTCCATAATCCTGTCGAAGCCGGTGGCCGTTTATTGGAACTTGATCCTGATAGACCCGAAGATGATGTGGGGTAATTGTGAATACCGTATGATCCAGACGATGTAGACGGTCGATTGTATGAACTTGATCCGGATAACCCCGAAGAAGATGAAGGATAATTGTGAGATGATGATCCTGAGCCCGACAATCCAGAATGAGATGACGGATAACTGTGGTGACTCGATGATCCGGAGCCAGACAATCCAGAATTCGATGACGGATAACTGTAATGACTCGATGAACTCGAGCCCGAATATCCAGAATGCGATGACGGATAACTGTGACTAGAAGAATGGCTCCTCGATCCCCAACTAGACCGTGAACTACTTCGACTAGAACTTCTAGAACCTCCAAATCGGCATTCCACAACAAACACAAACAAATTTATAATTAAAAGGCACAACAGTAGTTTTCTGTTGGCCATATTGCACGGGTAGACGTGCCGAGTGCGCGAACTTGTTTACTCCCGATACAATTTAGTTATATTTAAAGCTTTTTTATATGTGTGAGTCAATGACGTAAGTGCGTTCTACATGCGCATAGGCATCTTTATTACGTTTACTCATCTCGCTCTTTTTCTTGATTTATGAAAAGGAGTACCAGCAAGAGGTTAAACAAACAAGGTTATTATTATCGACTATCATTAAGTAGGTTGAAAATACTGATAACAACAGTAATTAATAATTATATTTGATTGTTTTTATTTTAATAGTAATTATTCTGTTCACATTAATTCATATGAAACCCACTACAACAACGTATGTTCCTCATATGTACGATAATCATCCAAAATATATCAAATAACGTGATATTTGTAATCAAATTATGACTAAGCAATTGTAGTGGACTCGAATAGTCACATCGACCAATGTGGATTTGAATTCTATGAGAACTGTTGCTTTTGATAAAAGAAAACACCGTAGTAATAAAAAATGTAAATATGGTAGTAAATTATATTTACTAACTAGCTGTGTGCTCGCGGCTGCGCCCGCGTCTCATATACTTTTCACTGCGTAATATAGTTTTTATGTACGGAATTGTAATTATTTATTTACTACTAACCTATTTGCTACTAACTTAAGTAACTCGTGGAAAAAAAATGTTTTATAATTTTTATTTATATCTGTATAGTATTTTTAAACTCCATAGTAGTTTTAAATAAATTTACTTATATTATTACCTCTAAACCATGCCTACTTATTACTGAAATACCGGAAAAAGTCTCATTTACGTAAACCGATTTCCCACCGGGAACTTCCTTACGTATGTAGTGCATATTTGTGCCCAAACACAATAGGTACATAACAATAAACGACTAGTATTTGAATAAAACGAATAATATATTTATAGTTGTGATTAAAAATAAATGAGTCAGCGTTTTCAACGTATTTCCGTAACAAAAATATGGTTTACAGGAAACTACTATAATGTTTTATAATTTCGAATTCTTCTAGAAGGATTTCGAGGTAGGGTACCAACTATCTTAGAATATCATATTACGATTATTTAGCCATCACTTTTAGTATGAGCCATATATATAACTATAATGTATATACACATATACACATAATTCTACTACATAGTTTGAAAAACAGCAAAATTTTTATTAACAACACTTTAATTGAAATGAGATGCCGGCTGTCTAAAATCTTATAAACGAAAAAATGCTTTTATACTATGTATTTATTATGGAACGAATACGACTTAGTCCTATAGTAAACAATTACTGTTTAATCGAATTATTTTACAAACCACCTTGTTTGGTCCATCCACCACAGTGTCCTATATCGTAATTAACAAATTCAGCAGTCAACAAAAACGAATTAAATAGTTACCTACATATAAGGTTTAATTAATAATGACTGTTACAAATTCCTTTTCAAATGAAATTATTAAAACCTTATTTGTTTTCCTCTCAAAAAAATTTCATGTTTGGTAGAGTGTTTTCTAATAATATCCGCCTGGGTATCTACCACCATCAAGGTTGGAAACCTGTCGCCAAGCGCTAATAGGTGTGCTCCGGGAGCATAACTTGAGAACCAGTGTACCTTAATGCTAACGACCGGTATCAATATTTGATCTCATTTTGTTTTTACCTACCTACCAAAATCAGAAATTTCAATCCACCTTTTTCTCTAAAATGTCAGTGATCAGTCAGAAGAATCGATTAATATTTGCCTTGATCTCAATCTAAAAGTTAAGATTTGATATTGAGACCGGCCGTTATTGTGATTAGCATCCTGGTCAACCAACATCGGGCGATATTGTGGTCGAAGTGCTCACTCTATTATATCCAAACTAATAAATAAAATTGAAATGTCTGTTTGTAATGTCAAAATAACAATTTTTCACTAAATACATATGAATGTATATGTACCAAAAATATAATTATTTTTTTTTGTCTTTCTGTCCGTTTGTTTGTTTGTTCCGAGTAATCTCCGGAACGGCTGGACCTATTTTGACGGGACTTTTTGGTAGATAATTGAAGTTTGTCCACGTAACTTAGAGTACTTTTGATTTTCGAAATTTATTAGGGTTCCTCGTAATCAAATTAATACTCATAGAAAACTTGAATAAAATCCGATTCTACGCACATTTTCACTTTATCTTAGTGCATATATACATACATATGTTCACGTCTGTTATCCCCGAAGAGTTAGGTAGAGGTGAAATAGCGAACTACACTACCTGCATTTCGCCGAGCTTAGTTCCGTCCCAGATGTGACAGGGGGCGAGCCTGTCGCCATATCGGGCACAAATTCCAGACTCCTAGAAGATACTGAGTAGAAAAACACAATATCATTTGAACCGACTCTGGGATCGAACCCGAGACCTTAGAACGACAGCCGCACAAGTGCGCAACCGAAGCGATTTACCGAAAAAAATTAAGAAAAATAATTAGGGATCCGTAAAAATTAAGTTTAAATTTAATGAAAAACATACGAAACGCTAGCGCAGGCGCGGGCCACAGGTAGTAATTAATAAAAACAATATGTAGACAATTCGATACATTGCTCTCTTGGGGTTTTTTACATTATACCAATCATATACCAGCTCATATTCTACGCATTTATCTATCTTTTAACAGATTTTTCCAAAGTGCACGAATCAAAAATAATGTGGGCCCTGGTGAGACGCTTATGAATGTCAAAAAACTACCAACGGTTCAGGAAACAGACCAATCAAGAAGAGCAGGCCAGAAACTGGATCTGTGTTTTTTTTATTATAAAAGTGTTTTAAATTATACAATTCATGTTTGTTACAAATCGTTTTAGAGGAAACAGAGAGGTGTGTCATTTCTAGACATCGCCTTTGGACACTAAAACCTGCTCGACATAGTACTCGAATTTATCGACAGGTAAATCGGTAATGTGCCTTTATATTTCGCTGACCAGCTGTTTCTTGTAAATTTGTTTGGACTGCCCGCACCTTAGTGCACCCTTAGGTGATTTATAAGTAATAGATTGTAAACAGTAGATTGTAGTAATTAGTTGTATAAAAAATATAATCCTGTGTTTGTATGATCAATAATGTTGATTGAAATAAATGATTTTATTATTATTATTAATATTTGGAACCATAGATTATAGAAACTGACACTATTACCTAAGAAGCTTTTATTAGACTTAATAAGCTTAAAGCACGGGACAGCTGATTTGTGATTATTTATGGTATTTAGAGGACATCCGGTTGGCAACAGATTTGAAAAGGTATTTCAGAAATCTATTGCTATCGCGTTGCGTCCCAAGGAAAGAGAGTTATAAAACACGAAAGGGACAACTGCAACACGGGCTGATTTTACCGTATGCAAAATAGTCGAAAACATCACTTGGTAGTACCCTGTTTCCTCGTCTATATCTGAACCGATTTTAATTTAATTTATTCATCAAATTTGTTTAACGAACGTCTGAAAATGACAGTAAAACTCGACCATTTTTTTTAATTTTCAAAGGCTCCTTGTTTCAACAATAACTACTTTATGGAAAAAAATCAAAACATACGGGCATAGCGGTGATGGACTGTATGGAATAAATGCCGGTAGTGTATCCTGTTTTATCTACAGTACGTCCCACCAACCACTGAATCCTGCAACGGCTGCTCTCGGAACGTAACATGCTGAAATGTGTGAGTGAGTATGGCGGGATTTTCATCATGTCCATGTTGGTCGGGGCCCAAACCGGTACGAATTCTCCCTCCGCAAATATTTGGACACGTAAATCACTTTACAGTTAGCTTGTATCGTTTTCCTAACATGCACTAATATAACTAGGTGCTAACGCCCCATGGTAGGAATGGCCACATAAGCGTTATTGAAATGTTACTAGAAAAAAAATCATATTGTTTTAATGTTTATATGTATATATACTAGTGACCCGCCGCAGCATCGCACAGGTACATAGAAATTTCTATTATAAAAAAAAATAATATATAGCTAATGTAATATAGCTTTCTACATGTGAAAGAATGTTTAAAATTGGTTAAATAGATTTTGAGTTTATTTGTAATAAATAAAAATTAATTTTACCGCTTTATATATATATATATATATATATATATATATATATATATATATAGACTCTCGTCAATAACTAGGTAGGTACTCAAAAAAACAAAAGAAAATCGGTTACAAACAGTAGAGTAAAATGTACTGAGCTCTTTATCTTTATCAATTTATAAATAGACAAAAAATACTAATACTAAGGCATACAATACAACATATCTATAATTCTAAAAAAAAGTATGTAAATCTATTTCTCAAAAACGAAATAAATAAAATTGAAGTGTCTGTTTGTAATATCAAAATAACATCTATTTACTAAACACATATGAATATATATACGTATATACCGAATACACAATTTTGAAAATTTTTGTCTGTCTGTTTGATTCGGCTCATCTGCGAAACGGCTGGACCGATTTTAACGGGACTTTTTCTGGCAGATAGCTGAAGTTACTTCGCGTAACTTAGCTCACTTTTATTTCCGAAAATAATTAAAACTCATGAAATTGTGAACAAAATACGATTTAATGAACAGCGCCATCAAAACATTATTTTTCAATGATTGATTAATAACTATATTACGCAGCGTAGAATATATGAAACATGGGCGCAGCCGCAGGCACACAGTGTATATGTATTTTATGCTAGCTGTGTGCCCTCGGATGCGCCTATGTTTCATATATTCGTCACTGCGTTTTAATTTTTTTTATACGGAACCCTAAACACTTGCCCAATTTTTTTTTGGTAGGAAATAAGATAAATTAAAAATATTTCTCATAAATTCAAACACTTGCATTGTGAAACTGTGCATTGAATCTGATTTTGTTCAATTTTTTAAGAGTTTTAATTTTTTTTACGCGCAACCCTAATTATTTTTGAAAATCAAAAGCACCCTAAATTACCAGGAGTACCTTTACGTCCCGTAAAAGACGATCCAGCTTTCCGGAGATTACCCGAAACAAACAGACAGACATACAAAATTTTTTAAAAATTGTATTTTTGGTATAGGTAGCACATATACATTCATATTCATTTAGTAAAGAATTAATATTACAAACAGACACTTCCATTTTATTTATCAGTATAGAGTACAGATACAGATATCATCGACCTTGAGGCGAATGTTATTAAGAACCATTGACAAGACCGAAGATATTTTACAACTGACCGACTCAATCACGTGCCAATTTAATAACAATGAGTTGTAAATAGCAATCTTTTTCAACCTGTAATCACCTGTTATGAAGGCAACGTCTGTCTATTCTGCAACGCTACGACATTACTGTCACGACAACGGTTAGTTTATATCATGACGTCGGAAGAGAATTACATTTAAAATGTTACTCTATTTTATGACAGTCTTCACGGTATTGATATCCGATGTGCTGTGCAGTGAAGGGATTAAGATCAAACCTTACGTGTTCCCGATACCCTTCGAACTGCCGAACCGGAACGACAGATCAGATCAATGCTGGTTGAGAATCCAAGATGTTGAAATCACGGAAACGGTAACGATGTACTGTTACATAGCTCACGAATTCCTTGCTAACTTCATTCGTGATTACAACTCTAAGAAGATGACGCAGGACGGCGTCGAAATGACTTTATGGAGCGAACAAACTCAGAATCAGGACGAGATAACCAAACCGCTTGAAAACAGCTCGATCAAGGATTGGAAAGGAACCACAGTGTTGGATCCGACGACACATTTAAGACTTTATGTCACCAAAAATGCGGACTGTAGACTAGTTATGTACAGCAGGGAAGGGATGACAAACTATCAGGTGGATTGCGAAAGTATTCTCTACATTATAAACGATCGTATGAGTGGTAGTGCCGTGCTGAGAGCTCCCGAAAATATGCTTATAAATTTATGTTTATGTATTATTTACTTCTCGTTGAAAAGGTAATTTATGTGTATCTATCTCTTCAATATGAAGTAATTATATGACCTTTGAGGGAGACCTTTGTCCAGCAGTGAACGTCTTTTGGTTGAATGGATAGATGGATTTCATATTATTATTTAATTAGTCATCTTAAACTACTAAAATGACATAAAACCACAAATTGTGAACGTAAAAATACACGTCACGTTTATTTGTCATTATAAACATTTGTAAGAAGACTAACTAAACGATTGTTTTATGAAGGTCGCGCGCATCCAACAATTCGTTCCATTTCTGCCATACCGATATAACCATTTGAAATAGATCAATATTCATGTTTTATTTATTGGGGACCGTCCTAGTATCACTTAGGCAAAATGTTGGTCATTGTAATATTGGTAATAAGTTAATAATGCTTACGTTATCACCATTCAGGCCAGTGGTGTAACTATGCTATCTAAGGCCCGTGGCAAATTTATTGTATGAGAGGGCCACATAAAAATAATTACGTTGTAATTTGATTTTAATAAATCATTAAAGTAATCACTAAAGCGTTTAAGTTTTTAGTTGTGTCTAACTTTAACTGTGTTTTTAATTTACTATATGTTGTTAAAAATGTTAGGATATTTCTGAGCTCGCGGGCCGCAGTGGCGGGGCAAGGCTATAACTTGATATGGGCGAAGTACATTTTGTGAGTGTAATAGTATAGTAATATAAATTTGGGCACTAGCGCGAGGCTCCAGAAACATCAAGACCTCGTCGTCCACGTCGCCCACGTCTTACGCCGCCACTGGCGGGCCGAGAACCCGTGGCATTTTGCCAGCTCTGCCGCCCTATACATTCGCAACTAATTCAGGCCCTCCCATTGACCCCCATGTTATCAAAAATAAACATTGATTCTTCCAGAATACTTTAACGGTTCCTAATACTAAATTAATTATTTCTTTTTTTATAAGTTAATTTAAACACTCAGAATTTGTACGTAGATGATTACCAAATTATGGTAAAACTGTTGTAATACTAATTACGCTTGTTTTCACAAGTGTAGTTAGTGACTTCACAAATAATAAGTTTTACACTTGCTCTGGAACATGTTTAAAATCGTTATTGTTACCTACTTATCATATGTATATTATCGAAGTAATACCAATTATTAGGTTATTATTGCACTTATTAACGTACGAGATCTTTTTGTAGGGATAAAATTACTATTTTATTTTATTGTAGTTGAAAATGTTCATAAAAAATACGTACCGTATACTGGTATAGAACTGTACTATTATAATTTATTTAAAACAAGTTAAACTACTAAATTTTAATATCTTTAATTTCTCTATAATAATTAAATACGTCATGCTCTTTTTATGTTAAAGAAAAATAAACCCGTGATTTAAATAATGGGATTTTTATGGGTAATCGACATATTAACAATAAAGATACTGCGTCTTTACGATAGATTTTGCATCGTAAAAGTAGAATGTTTGGACTGGCCTGTATGTATTTTATTACTGTAAACGTACTAATAAATGATATTGTATAGAACTCATTAGGTATGAGTTCTTCATAAAGTGAGAAATACAATAAAAATATTCTTTATATTTATAAAAAACAAGATGTGACAATTTATATACAAAATAATATTATTATATAGATACATGAATCCTGAAGGCCTAAATACTACCAGCAGATAATTAGTTACACTTATGGGTAATAATTTTTATTCCAAAATATTCGATTTCAATCTCTACTGTGAGTAAACGAATACATCCATCCATTCAACCGAAAGATGTCTATTGTTGGGCATAGGTTTCCCTCAAAGATCTCCACGACGACCTGTCTTGCGCTTCCAGCATCCGCGGAATCTCGCGATAACGCGCGGAATTGTGACGTTCATAAGGGGGGTGGGGGGAGGATGGGCGAGGAATATTGAATAATTACGAGTATTATGTATGCAGAGTCCTTACCAAGTATAGGTATGTAAATAGAATACACAGGTAAATACTTGATTAATTTCAGTAACCAATACAAAAGAACATATAGGTACTATCATAACGGCTATTTCTAATATGTATCTATATCTATATATACATCTATATCTATACAAATAAATACAATTGAAGTGTCTGTTTGTAATATCAATAAAACAAAACTGTACTAAAACATATACACAATTTTAATAGATTTTTTGTCAAACAGATGTCTATTTGATCCGGCTAATCTCCAGAACGTGTTGACTGATCTTGACGGAACTTCTTCTTCGAAATAGCTAAAGTTACACGGCGTAACTTAGGCTACTTTGATTTTTCGAAATTAATTGGGGTTGCGAGTTAAAAAAATTGTGAATAAAAAGCTTATTTTATATAAAACATTAAACAATTATTAAAAATTATTAATTAAAAAAGGGTAAACTTTATGTGATTGAATGTCAGCGAGATCAATGCTCAGTAGGCTAATGATTTAATCTAACTGGTTTCTTGAACACAATTAAATACTTAAATTGATTAAAATATATAGATTTTACTATAAATAATACAATAACACAGACACACAAAAAAAAGTGAAACTGTCCAGATACTTTACACATCATTTCCCATGGTTCTCGACCTGCTGATTGCTAATCCTGGATCAAAAAAAACTTTCATCGAGTCATTTATTTTTTAAATCGCGAAAAAAGGTGAAAAACACAAAAAATAAACTGTGAAGTTCTGAGAAACTTTCATAAAACTAAGCCAAGCTGCAGCTTCAAGTTCATTCATTTTTGTGATGAAATTTGTATCATTAAATAACGTACGAATTTGAGGACATTTTCCTTCAATTTAGCATCGATAAATTCAGGAAAATTTCCTTGCAAGTACTCAAAACACTTACCATCTTTGTCTAAGGCTTTGACAAACTGATAAGGCCTACTTTAATATGAAGAGGAGGCAGTAAAATATTTGATGGTTTAACTAAAGATTTGCGTATTATGTTTTTAACACCTGGTTGGAAGTCTGTCCTTTTTACCCATTCTTTTTGTATATAATGTCTTTCTCTAGGTTGGTTTTTTAACTGAAGCAACGTCAGCACATACAATTTTAGATATAAAACAAATCCGTATATTTTTAAATATTTTTGATTGTCGACAGTGGTTATACCTAACAAAACCGATCCTTTATATCTCTGATTTATATATTTGCACTGACTGTGCATTTTTTTTATCCGTTTCTAAACTTTGATCTCATGATCTATGAGCTTTTCTTCTTATTTTTTGTGTTTTTTCACCTTTTTTCGCGATTAAAAAAAATGACTCTATGAAAGTTTGTTTTGACCCTGGATTCGGAATCAACAGCTCGAGAACTTAAGAAATAATGTGCAAAGTGTCTGGACAGTTTCACTTTTTTTTGTGTGTTTGTGTAATTAGTTACTTCAACTTTAAGGTAATTAAATGATAAGTAATAAATGAAATGGTTATAACCACAATCGTATTTTTTTTTATTTAAATAAATAAATTTTGTGTTTTAATGGTATTCAAATACTGTTTTAATCAATTTACATTGTAAAATAATTTATATATGTTTCTTGAAACAATGTTAAGATCTATTAATCAGTTATAAATTTTCTTAATTTATTATTATTAATTTATTTTATTGTATATTTATGTAATGCAAATTATATTACCTACAGTGACTGATAAATTGAAATTAACATTTTCATGCAGCTCCTACATCGCTGCTCAGATGAAAACGTTTATAAGCGAATTGCTGTTCAAATCTCAACGGCGCACGTAAAATTTTTCGCTCCTATATTAATTAGAAAAAATTGATATATTTGTTATGCTACAAAATACTATTAATATATTTATAATTGAGAGCATAATAATAAAATTTTAAAGCAGATCATTAAAAAAACAATAGACGATTGTCTACTTAAAGGTAATGTAATTCATTGAAAAGCACAATTAATTTTCCAGACAGGCGATAACAGAAGTTTTTCCTCGTGGGGCGGCCGCACCATCTCTCAGTTGGGCAGCAATAAATTAATCACATTGGACAAACAGCACGAGGTCATTAAATGCATCAATTCATCTATACTTACGCCGTAGTCTTGTCTTTCTACCAATAATGTTTCAAAATAAACTATTTTGAATTTTTTACCCGTAAAATCCCCTCCAACTGCTGTAATAAGTTTTTTCTTGGATTAACAATTTGTGACAATGATTAATTCGGTATTGATACTCCTTTTTGTTTCAAAATTATATTTTAATCTTTCTTTTCCTAGTTATTATCATAGATAAAATATTAATAATAGTCTTTGTTAATATTAAAACAAAATTTATGATTTTTTTATTATTATGAATATTTTATCTACGATTAAATTTAGCGTAATCGTTCATACCCGTGAAACATAAATAAGCAAAAAATAATTCAAAACACGACACATTTAAATGTATAGAAATTACACTTAATACACGCGTGTGTTATAAAAATTAATAGCTATGAGCAAGGAAAACTCCATGGTCATGGTCATCATAATAATTAACTTTTTTAGTAATTGGAAAACAAAAGTATAACTACCAACTATTTCGTAAATAAGCATTTATCATTCAATTTAATCTTGTTATTTATTAATGATTTCCTTCCATCATTTGTTACTTCATTCACTTTTAATTCACAATTATTGAGTAGGTACCTATTTTATGATATGGTGATATATTAAAAACTGCATTGTGAAAATATAAGAGAATTAGATTTTACTATTTATTCAAAGAAGAAACTTAAAATTAAACTTAAAACTGTCCCATCATATGATAAAGACAATATTAATAAAATTTTGCTTGGTATTTTTTAAATAACAAAAACATTCTCTTATTTCTCAAATTTTCCCATTTAGTGACTTTTAAGTTATCAATTCGTCTGTCTTTTTTGTATGTTTGTTACGCGTTTTCTCCGTCATTTGTGGACCTGTGGACCGATTTCCAATTTTATTCTTTTAATCGACAGAGTACACTTCTGAGGTGGTCCTATTTCCACCAGATCAGGATCTAATCACTGGAACTCAGGGAAATTGAGAAAACCCCTCGAATATTATAGACACACGTGTTTCATGTATCCGTTTCCAAAGATATGAAGTAGGCTTCACAGCTATACCTACAAGTACATACTTAAACAAAACAGCAGAAAAAATACTTTTTCAATTAAAAACAAAACCGACTTCAATAGAATAAACTATAAAAAAGACACTTAAAAGTAATTACTTTATTAATCTGCTTCGTTAATTTTGGAGTCGGCGTCAGCTAGAGTTAACCAATGTACTCATTTACAAATGGAAATAACTGCCTAAACTTTATCACAATTACATATAAGCTAAATAAAGGTGATTTTAAAGGACAATTAATCAAAATTGAATATAATTAGCGACGTACATTTACACCACTTTGTTATCCGTAAGCTGGAACCGATTTCAAAATTAACGAAGCTAAGTTATAAAGTAATTATTTATTAACTTTTTAATGTCTTTTTATAGTTTATTCTATTGAAATCGGTTTGTTTATAATTAAAAAAGTTTTTATTTAATGTTTGAGTTCTTACAAACACTTAAAAATTTACTCAAATCAGTCGAAATTATTACCAACATATATCCAATATTTATTTCATGATGAAGAAACAATTTCTTCTATTGAATTTTGAAGCAACATTTAGCCATATTTTAATAGTCATGTGATAGTAGAATATAATTAAGGTTGTCTATCTATGACAAATCAATGTGATTATTAACAAGATATTCATATTAAACTTGATCTTAGTAGATGAATGAATATTCCAACTGTTACTGATATATATCTATTTACTTAGCCCGATATACCGTGAAGGTAAAATATTATTATGATGATGATTTTAAAATAGTGTTTTACGAATATTCCAGCAATTTTATTTGTAAACATCTTGCCGTGTGTGTGCACTCCATTTTTATTTTTGACGTATTATTCTTATGATATTTCCGTGTGCGAATGGAACATTTTTCACATCGACTATCATCGACGCACGATTTCATACGGTTCAATGTTTTTTTTTACATTTAAATACAAAACATTTCTTCGAAGACGAGTCTTATTGGTAACCACGAATTCTCGAAATCTAGTTTCTAAATAATTGAAATCGATTAGTGATTACGGAACAATAAAACGAATACCGTTAGTTACTTCAACTATTTGTGCCCGTGTGGTAATGTCTATTAATTATAAATGGTCATTATATTATAATATATCCATTAAATATTCAAGAGTTTAGATAAAGAGTTGCAAGAGTACATGATGGTGGTCGTGGCAGTAGTACCATTTTAATAATTCACTAGCTGTGTGCCTGCGGCTCCGCGCGCATAAAATTGTCTATAGAATCGTATTTTGTTCACAATTTCAAGTTTTAAGTTTTTGACACGAACCCCAATTATTTTCTACAAAAAATTTGGTACAACAGAAAACAAAGATATTTCTCACAAATTCAAATACCTACCAGTAAAACTGTGTATTGGATATGATTTCATTCATAATTACATGATTATTATTTTTTTTACGCGGAACCCGCGGAATTATTTTCGAAAAGCAAATGTAGCCTAAGCTACGCGGAGTAATTTCAGCTATCTGCAAGAAAATATCCCGTCAAAATCGGTTCATCCATTTCGACCTATTTGTTTTAAAATAGCAACACAGACACGCAACCCTTCTTATTGTAAATGATCAATGCGACCAAAAATTATTGTAAAAGTTATACAAATATCGCCACTTTACTATCCATTTAATTATTTTCGGTTGAATTACCTTATCTAAATAAATCTACGTAACAATTTAAATACAATAAATTAGGCAAGAGTTTTCATCTTATTACCTATAAATTTACAATCTGTGGTTTAGATTACTTACTTACTATAAGTTTATTCGAGAAAATACCATAAACAATTCTTCTACGCATCCGTATATTAAACGTACCTAATAAAAGTAACACGCGTTTGGCTTCGTTATTGTGTGACCTTTGCCTTCGTGATGGCGACAAGGTCATGGAATCACTAAAAAATCCCGAGAAAGTTACCGCCCACCCATAATATAACCACGTTCGGGTAAGTATATTAAAATAAATGAGTTTTTCTCCAAAAAGGTTCAACGTTAAAAGTTTTCTACCGAAATCAGGGGATTAAGAAAGAAGTCGGATATTATCTAAGACGGCTTTATAGGGTGTCAGTAATATTCAAAGTTAGATTGAGTTTACTAAATTTAAACTGAGAAAGCGTGTCAATTATCGTGTTGACGGAACATTACAAATCAGTAAGAACTCGAATGTAAATATTTTCCTATAGTATTGAGTGTCATCTTTCGCGATACAATAGTAGTAGAATTACTTGTAAATCATATTTTTCGATCTCCACACATAATGGATTTTTGGTATTAGTTAATTTAAAAATAATGTCAATTTATTTTTTAGCCTCTCTAATCATTATTATGTTATATAAATATTTAAATAGGCAAAGATAAAAAAGTTGGGTACCTCTTTCACTTCTGTTTATTAATCGATTTTTCGATAACCTATTTTTTGTTGTTTAGTGGCGTATTAACGAGCTGTAGTGATGACAAAAATAAAATTTGAATATTTTGTCTCAAATGTTCAACAATAATTGTAGTTAAAGTCGAGAGAGAAATCAAGTTTTTTTTTTATATTCAAATAAATTTAGTGCTGTTAATAGATTACATAGATTTTAAATATTACTCGAGAATTAATGTATATGAGCGCTATTCTCCAGCTTAAAGTTTTACAAACACAGTTCAATATTCAGCATAAAAAAAAAAACAAATCAACAGACACAGCACAAATCTCAACGATTAAACGTGATTGATGATCCTCGATAGTGAATGCAAACAACGTAGCAAAGATAAGGGTAATAATACTTGGCCCTTCAACACTTACTCGTTCGGGTTCGTGACGTTTAGCCTTAAAATTTAAAGAGAATTTATGTCATCTGAGATTTTATCGAATATATTTACAGTGTTCTTTATAATGGACAATCTTAATTGCTATTCTATGTATTTGAGGTATAAGGAGTTTAAAAAAAAAATATGTATTGTTTATTTTTCTTTACCTCAACCGGGCTTGGTGGCAAGCTGCGACCTAAACTAGTTTTCATCCTTTTGGTTAATGGGTACTACAAAAGTTTAACAAACCTCGGTACACAAACTTAATCCTAGCTAAGGTCGTAACTAAACCTATTACTATGTTTTGCAAAAAAATAAAGATAAATAAATAGTCTCTTACAGAATTTTGTGTAGTGTACCTATTGCATGTAGTTATAATAGGTACACGAAGTGTAGCCGTATCACACAAAAATCTTACCCAGTCGGGGATCGGATTTCAGAACATATCTTGGGGCGCTGTCAGAGTTTTTTTACGTTTTATTTGTAACTAGCTGTGTGCCCGAAGTTGCTCCCGCGTTTCATATATTCTTCACTATGTTTTAATTTTATTATACGGAATTCTAATTATTTTCCAAAAAAAAAAGTAGTACTAAGATAAAGTAAAAATATTTCTCATAAATTATAACACCTAGCTGTAAAACTGTGTATTGAGTCGGATTATTTTTGAATTTTCATCAGTTTTTTTTTTTACGCGGAACCCTAATTATTTTTGAAAATTACAAGTATCCTAAGTCACCCGGAGTAACTTTAGCTATCTACGAATAAAAGCCCCATCCAAATCGGTCTAGCCGTTCCGGAGATTACCCATTACAAAAAGACAAACAAAAGTTTTAAAATTTGTATATTTGGTTTAGTAAAAAAATATATTTTGAAATTACAAACAGACACTTCAATTTAATTTATTAGTATAGATTACAGAATTTACGATAATATTGTAATACTTTTACACCTAAATACAGACTTAGATTACCGCAACCGTGAGAGTATTAAGGAAACCTAGGGTTTATTTATGTCATATGTAGGTAGCGGTAATGATGAAGTGTCACGTTAGGGGAAAAAATAAACATAAAGTTTATGGTACCTAACATTTGCCACTAATGAATATTTACTTACCCTGTGTTCAACCGTAGTATATATCTCATCTATACTAATAAATAAAATTGAAGTGTCTGTTTGTAATGTCATTTTTTTTTACTAAATACAAATGAATGTATATACGATACCTATACCAAAAAATTTTATTTTTATTTTTGACTGTTTGTTTTGGGTAATCTCTGGAATGGTTTGACAGATTTTAACGGGACTTTTTTTGGTAGCTAGCTTAAATTACTCCGGGTAACTTAGGGTACTTTTAATATTCAAAAATGATTAGGGTTCCGTGTAAAAAATTAAATCTCATAATGAATTAAATTAAATCCAGGAATCCTACTCAATGCACAGTCTTATGGGCAAGTGCTTGAATGTATGATAAATATTTTTACTTTCTCTTAGTACAAAAAAAAAATTAGGGTTCCACATAAAAAAAATAAATGCAGTGAAGAACATATGAAACGCGGGCGCAGCCGCGGGCATAGAGCTAGTTATATTAATGTATTCTGAATTTATTTACGCGTCAACATTTAAATCAATGATTTATTCCTTTGTAACTAGATGGCGCCACTTTAACAAAATATTAGCTTGACCGCACGTAATAATAATAATTTATTTGTAGTCTACATCGCGATATGGTTTTATTACGCGCATGTCGAAATGACTTACATATACTTAATATTAAATTAAAAGGCAGAAACTCAAGCCACAATTCGGACCACGTTGGTGCCCTTGCGCATAGCTATTATTTTCCAATTGAGTACCTTGCATTCGTCACAAATTCCGGATGAAGTAGTCAACTGTCAAGACGCTTCAGATTAATTAAAAAAAAAATAATTTCAATATATATTGCGGTCATAGAAGAGTCGTATTGTTAGCTTTATTGAAAACTATATTATATAAATTCACTGAAACTTGTTTACAGCCGAGGTCGATTTTAGTAATCTGTTTTACTAGTAGTGGGCTCGATTTTTACTATTGATTGAGTTATAAATTGCCATTCAGTACGCTGTAGTCGTATCTAAACTACGAAGTGAGTTGGTGTGGTCTGTGGTAAATCTGTCGCTAACAATAAAGTGTTTTTGGACTGAGAAACGGTTATTAGATTATCTATATATAAGGGGACCGCATAGAATAGTAATATTAGTCGATACTAAGTTGTTCTGCTGGTACCAGAATATATTAGTATATTCAAGATGTATTTTAAACCTTAGGCATCAAAATTAATTACTTATTGATTCCAAATCATTCCACTACATTCAGTTGATAAGAAACGATAAAAGAACTCAACCTCTATTCTATTTTTAAACTCGTGTAAATATTGTAAATGATTATTAAATAAAAAATATATATGTGTTAGGATATTAGTATAATATGTAGGAAAGACACAAAAGATTAAAAACAAAAGAGTAACGAACAAGACCGTGAACGAATATATATAAGTCTATACTGTTAACAACGTGAAGTTATAAAAATAAACTGCGTATGCAATAAAGGACGAACCCAAGGGTCTCTATACTTTTATAGGTTTTACACGTACTTACTACTCAGTATAAAAACATACCCAATACACTCACAATTCGGGAGAATACCCTAAATATAAATAACCATAAATGTGTACGGCTTAGGAACATGCATTTATTACTCTAGAAACATTCGCTAAGTAAACTCTTGAAAGATGTATGCATTTAATAGTTACAGTTCGAAGTCGATGACCTGGGAATTATTGTTTAGTTTGTAACAGATTTTCGCCTATTTCTATAATAAAACAATATTATCATATTAAATACAATAGCTGTGCCTATGTAATATTTTTTTTTGTGCAAAAAATGTACTGTTCATTTTACATTTTTTATCACAATGTTATCTGATTTTTATTTAAATTTTATTTCATTTATTTACACATTTCTTACAAACAACATACAATATTAACACCAGCAAAATAACATAAACATAAGCTCACGCCTGTTATCCCCGTAGGGTTAGGCAGAGGTGAAATAGCGAACTACACCACCCACATTTCCCCGAGCTCAGTTCCGTCCCAGATGTGACCGATGTCCCAGGGAGCGAGCCTGTCGCCATATCGGGCACAAATTCTAGACTCCGGGATGATACTGAGTACAAAAACCCAACATCACTTGACCCGACCCGGGGTTCGAGCCCGAGAACTCAGAACGACAGTCGTACCGTAACACAACTGCGCCACCGAGGCAGCAAAATAGCCAAACATATTATGTAAATTGATATTTTGCTTTGACACGCGGTCACTTGAGTTATATCTGTTAAAGCGAAGGCTTCTGGTCGTCCAAAACAATAAGGTATATACGATGAACTTCATATATATAGTGCGAGTATTTAATAAAAGAACTTACATATAAATAGGGCACAAAAGAACTAAGCTTTTAAATATTATATTCGTAGAAATTCTAAATATTATCTGTTATAACGTGCGTCAGCATTGAAGCTGTCGAGAAAAAAAGGAGTAAGGAATTTTCATATACGAGATGACAAAGGAAAGCAATTTAGGGACCCTGTGCGGTATTCGTGTAGCGTGTAAAAGGATTCAATACATTAAAATAAAATAACTTCACGCTAAATAATATATTTATTAATATAAGTGATCGTAAATATGCGACTGATCGTATATACGTGTTTTTGTGTTTGAGTGAATATGAATGATTGTACGTGTGTTTATCATTTCCGGCATAGTGTATATACCAGCCTAGACCACGTTGTCATTTAGTCTTTTGAGATTATGGTCAAAATTACTGAGCCTATATATAGTACTAGCTGTGTGCCCGCGCCTCTGCCCGCGCTTCATATATTCTCCACTGCGTAAACTAGTTTTTTTTATATGGAACCCTATTTTTTTTGTACTAACACAACACCAAATATATTTGTCACAAATAGAAACACCGGCAAGTAAAACTGTACATTGAATCGGATTGTTTTCACAATTTCATGACTTTTATTTTTTTTACGCAGAACCCTAATCAATTTTGAAAAATAAAAGTAGCCTAAGTTACACGGAGTAACTTCAGCTATCTGCCAAAAATGTCCCGTCAAAATCAGTCAAGTCGTTCCGGAGATTACCTGGATCAAACAGACTAATGGACAAAAAAATTTAAACATTGTTTTTGGTATAAGGATATTAAATACATTCATATATATTCCGTAAAAAAAATTTGTAATTTTGATAATACAAACAGACACTTCAATTTTATTCATTAGTATAGATAAAACAAAGTCACATTCCGCTTTTGTCTGTCTGTTTATTACTCCTCCTAAACTAAGTAACGATTTTGATGAGATTTTACTTTATGATTTATATTTTTCAACGAAAGTTTATGTACAAAATTCAGCTTCTTTGTAATTAAAAACAAATGAATATTTTAGATTCAACAAATCAACAAAAAATAATTTCCATCGCTAACATGATCTACTAAAACTAAACCTTAAAATATCCATGAAAATAATGTACTACAGAATTGTGGCTCTTCAAAAATTCTAGAAAAAATTTCACGATGTTATAATATCTCTATCTGTTATGGTTAATTCACAATAACATAGATTCTCTCTGAACTCAATTTTAACCCAAAAGTCAACGGACGAAACCGCGTGCTAAGCTAAAACTAGTACAGTAAAAAATCACTAACCCCTTAAGGAGCACTAAATAAACTCATTCCCGGATCGAAATATAACAATTATAATTCGACCGTAAGACGAAATCGATAATTTATTAATTTAACGCTCAAACGAACTAACATTATGGTTAAACGTCGCCTGGACCGCTAATTAAAATGTTTCCGTTAATCGGCTCAATCAATAGCTGGTCGGTCGGTCGGTCTCATGTAGGAACCGAAACTCATTACGGTGTTCATTTCGGCACACAAATGTTTATGTAAGAGTATTATAGTCTAAGAGCCAGCAACGGTTTAGAAACAGAATTGTAAGAAAGCTGGCTCTTGTAGACTAATAAATAAAGTTGAAGTGTCTGTTTGTAATGTCAAAATTTTTTTTTTTACAAAATTGATGTGACTGTATATACGATAACTGTATCAGAAAATACAACTTTTATCTGTCTGTTTTTTTCCGGGTAATCTTTGGAACGGTTGGACCGATTTTGACGTGCATTTTTTTTTTGGGTAGATTGAAATTACTCCGCGTAACGTAGAGTAGGTACAGTTATTTCCCGAAAACAATTAGGGTTACGCGTACAAAAAAAAAACATGAATTTGTGAATAAAAGCCGATTCAATTCACAGTTTTAATGGCAGGTATTTGAATTTGTGAGAAATAACATCGCTTAATGTTAGTAGCAAAAAAAAATGGAAAATAATTAGGGTTATATGTAAAACAGATTAAAAACTATAATACGCAATGAAACGCAGGCGCAATCACGGGCACAGAGCTGAGAGTGAGAGCTATCTAGCTGCTGGTAAGAGTTGCCATTAATGTTTGCGCATTACACCTTTACAAGTAGAAATAATTTTAAGAAAATTATTTTTATTATCGACAATAACGTACCAGTAGAGCGACAAAGAACAACAGCCAATATTAATAATTTAGTCGTACCCGCGGCTACGTTCTCATATAACATTTCCTCTATTCTGTAAAAATGATTCACTCCAATATATATTTTTATTATTCCATGGCTAAATTAATACATTTTCATATATTATGATAGCGGTAATAGTTTTATTTTCATCATTATTGGCCATCTAAGTTTAAAAATAAAATTATATAAATTGGTTTAGTTACATAATGTAACCCTATCCAATCGGTATAATCTAATCAATGGAAAGACAGGCGTTGACTTTTAAATAATTTATGGATAAAAATTAAAAACGAAAACCGGAAGTGGTGACTTTTTTGAAGTATTATTATGCAAAATACTCTTGTTATATAGTAAGCCGTCTGGTGTCGGGTAAGAATAATACCACCCCATAAACCATAGGATGGGCAGCAGCATCCTCTGAGTACCACAAAAACCTACTGCGATCGCCAACCCGCCCGCCAAGCGTGGCGATTATGGCAATTCCCCCCTTTTTGAGACAGACTTATGTGCACCAGTGGACATTTTTCGGTTATATCAATCAAATAGTAATACAAACTACTTAACGTAACATGTTTACATACTAAACTTGATCAGATAATATTTCTACAATTTTAAAAATAATCATGTGAATTGGTCAAGTGTTTTTCTCGAGTTATAAGCCAACAAACGGACAAAAAGACAGACAGATGTAACGTAAGGATATCTATCAGATACAGATCTATGTATAAATAGATGAGGATAAAAACATAGTCCAAAACATTTTACTATACTGTTTGACAAATAATTTTCGTCATTTATTTTGTTTTAGTAGTTATTGATGACGTTTAGTATTTATTTTTCAAATGTTTAATAATTATATAATTAACCAAAGGGTCTACTTTCGATCAACGGCCGAATACTACTATATTGAATGCAACAACCCATAGAGTATAATATATAATAAAATAAGCTTGATAAAAAAAAGTATGATGATTGATGGACATCGATTTTTTTCAATTTTACTTCTTTAGCGGCGTTGAGCGATTCTCGCTAAAAGAAAATCTTAGATTCGCATTACCAGTCCTATGACCTCAGCCGTCAACATGCTAAAATAAGTCAAGTATAAGATAAATTGCTGTTTTAAGCGGCACTCAGAAATAAATAATGTAATTTACATGACACTTACGCAGACTATCGCATGTTTCGATTATGAATAAACTATATGAAAATATGCATAACTATTGCTCGGAGCGCCAATAGATGTAAAAACCAGATATATGTTAAATGTTAGGTTATGTTAATAATTTCTATGAACAAATTATGAAATTTAAACAATAAAAAAAAGGGTTTTCCAATGTATCGAGTTTACACTTTTATCTGCAGTCCCCATAGCTGCCTAGGTTTTTTATTACATGGGTCTGTTTTTCTTGTTAAAACATTTATAAAAAGGTTTACTTATCACATAGACAATTTATATAATCTGTTACAAGTTATTATTCCTTTATCTATGCTTATAACAAACATACAACTTTCCTTGTGCAAACACTTTCTCTTGCCAACTAATAAAACACACCACGTCTTCTACTCAAGAAAAACTTTCAGAACGTTCCGAAAGTTTTACGATATAGGGTTGGCTTTCTTAAGTGATTTACTTACTTAAGTAAAATCATAAACAAAATAAATGTAGTATAAAAAAATTAAAAACCAAGGAATATTTCAGGCATCTTTACTAGGCAACAAATTATTTCACATACTTAATTTTAGTAATGGTAAAATTTAGCCCTGGTCTTTCAATTAGTGGTTTATGTTTATTATTCATACGTTTCCAGTATTTGTAACTAAATTATGTAATATTGGTGTCATTTTATGTAATGTCTGTTTTGGTCAATGTGCTCAAAAAAAGTGTGTTACAAATATAAAAATACATAAGCCCACGCCTGTTATCCCCGAAGGGTTAGGCAGATGTGAAATAGCGAACTACACCACCCACATTTCGCCGAGCTTAGTTCCGTCCCAGATGTGATAGGTGGCGAGCCTGTCGCCATATCGGGCACAAATTCCAAACTCCGGAATGATATTGAGTAGAAAAACCCAATACCACTTGACCCGACCCGGGAATCGGAACCCGAGACCTCAGAACGGCAGTCGCACCGTAATATAACTGCGCCACCGAGACATTTATTAAATATAAAACTATAAAGTGAGAATTGAAGTGCCACAAAAACTCTGTTGAGAATTCTAGCAAGATGGTCATCGTTTTTCCAGAACGTTGAAGCGTTGATATACGATTTTAAAACTACTTTACTTGCATGACATTGGCAGAATTGAAGTGAAAATGCGTATTGAGAATTTAAATGAACAAAAAGCAGTTATCAAATTCATTGATTACACCAAAGTGTTTCAATAGCTACTAAATAAAAAAAAAATAATATAGAAAAACAGAGCAGAAAAATATCTTGACCTTTATTTTAATCTATTTATAAACAGATATTCCAAACGTTTTAATAAATGTGTGTTTTAGTAATTTGGATCAATAACCTATTTTTTTACTTATTAAGAGAACAAGATAAGGATGAAGGAAAGGAAACCTTAAGTATACAGTATCAAGACATGCATTTAACTTGATTATTGCCAATCTATAAGTAAAATAACCATTCGCAAAAGGATGACAACCCTGGCCACATTAATAATAAGTACGCTACTTTTGAACACTTAAATTGTAATGCTGCGCGTGTGCGAACTTTAGACCGGTACTTTAAAGCCTAAAGCAAACAGTATATTGTTTTGGAGATATTATATCTTTTCAAACATTACTATTCGATCACGATAATTCAATTATCTCTAAATCGTAAATAGATAAATTAGATAAATTGAATCCAGCAGTTCTTTTGAATTTACTTAACACCAAAAACTTCGGATAAATAAAATCAATCCTGAAGGTAAAATGTATTCTTTCAACGTGTTATTAAATTACAACACCTTACATTTGGATTATTAAACAAATTATAATGAGCAAGAAAACAATGATAACAAATTAAACTTTAAACAGATGTATTCTACATTATGTAAACTAAATATCTACTTTGTAAAGAAAACATAAATCATTTACATCTCTCACTTTTATTTTATTTTACTATGAATCTGTACATATTTATCACTAGCAGTGGTGAAAATATGAAGCGTGGTATAGAATATAAAATGTATTATAACGGCCATAATACCATTTGCTACCCTTTTAAATAATAAAAGTACAATTCACTGAATAACTCCATTTACATACAGCGTAAAGGATCTCCATCTCATAGATATTGTGTGCACTTACTTTTGTATCACCCGACTAGACTAGCAGAGAAATGCACATTGCAATTTTAAGTGCACTTTTATTATTACTCGCTATATTTAATACTTTTTCTACTTCAAGTTATTTTCGACATTGTTATTCGTAAATTAATTTTACGAAGCTCGACGTCATCAAGAACTTTTCATTTTTCTAGCCTTTCTCATTCAGTATTTGCTTAATCAATAGCACTTTTTTGTACACGGTATAGGGTCAGTGCTTTGATCACAATCTCACCTGATGTTAAGCGACGATGTGGTCCAGGATGGTAGCACACTAAACCTAGAGGTACCGGTTCTCACGTGATGCTGCCGGAACACACCTATTAGTATCTGGCGACAGGTTTTCAAACTTAAGGGTGTTAGCTACCCAGGCGGGCAATATTAGAAAGTTCTTTACCCCATGCTATGATTTCCTCACGATGTTTTCCTTCGCCGAAAGCTTGGGCTGATTTCAGAGTTAGATAGGTGGGCACTAACCACTGCGCCACTATCATTTAAAAAACCACAATTTTTTCATTTTTCCAATTTCAAATTTCATCGTTCTAAATTTGAAAAATCTGTGGATGACACTGGCTTAAAAGCCAGACACCTAATGCTCGTTAAAAAGTTATATTTTCTGTGTCACGTAAAATACGAGTTTTTACGGCACCTTGGTCCGTCATGTAGTGATTTTTTAATTGTTGGTTATTCATAAATATTTTTTACTCTTATATTATGGCATTTTACCTAACTTAGTTTTATTAATGATGCAAGTGAAGTGTATTAGAAATAATTTGAGATCTGAGTTGTCACAAAAACTCTCTAGCTCAAGATGGCTACAGCGTATTAGAGCTTTTTATAAATTTGAGAAGATTGGTATAATACTGTATCCACGTGAATGAAATTGATAGAAATGTCGATGTAATAAACCCGTTGTCATTAAATAAAGAACGTTATAATAAAAAGAAATATTAAAACTTTTTAACATATTAATTTAAGTGATACAATCACACTCCATAAAATAAATATTATCCGAAGTAATTACTGATCAATACAATATAAACATTAAAACCCACGTACATTAACGCAAACTCGATGAATGAAGCGTCAAATCTATATATGATAGGTATTTTATCGTGTGATAAAACTATTTGGAAACACGTAACCCGCACGTGTTATGATGTAATTTGCTTAGGAATCGTAATCCAAAATGTTACAGTAATCACGTAATACAGAATCCAGTTTTGTACGTGACCTAACCTTTGAAATCGAGATTATGTTTAGAGAAGTGGGGTGAATAAAGACGAGAATTTATCTAACACGCACACAAGCGAGGATTAATGAAGATTTCATGACGAAAAAGATACTTTAAGAGCTGTATTAATTTATCTATAATGCTGATATTAATATGAAAAAAGGGCATAAGCCTTTCATAATGTATGAAATTATAACGGTACCATAAGTTTTTTTAAGTAAATAACATTGCCGAAGTTACAACTACGCCTATTAAGATTTAAGGATTGTGTTTTCACACAAAAAAATCTGTCGACAAAAACTAATTATAAAAGCTAAATACAAATTACACATTAACACGTACATAATAATATCACCCCTTTCTCCCATAAGGGTAGGCAGAGACTACATCCTGCCAACTGCTACGATCCTGACATATGTCTTTCGCTTCTTCTACTTTCACAAGCGCTATCGTACACTATCTTCGGCAATGGGTAATGGGTGCTCTTTCTTTAGAACGTCTTCGATCTGGATGAGATACGTTCGCCCAAGACGACCATTACCGGCTTGCCCAGACGTCCTTGCCTTGTAAATTTGCTTCGTCAATCTTCTTACAACATGCCCAAACCAATTAAGCATCCCTTTCTCTATCTTTGTCACTACTTTGCCACAAACGTCCCCTTGTCACACTATTCCTTCCTTTATATGTCATTCTCACACCAGATATAGATACTTAGACTTCTCAACTCTATTGCATTAATCTTACTATCATGTTTTTCTGCCAGACCCAGCACTCACTACATACATACTTAAGTGTAGGGATAAGCACACCCCAATGCACAGCCAAACGTGCCTATTTCGACACATTCTTGCTGCTCTAGAAGTTACACAGAGCCCCGTTCACTCGATAACCTAACACAAGAAATGAATATAATAATTAATAATACATAAAATTATTCTCAAGAAGCGACCGTTTACTTGCTTTTATTTGAAAAAGTACTAGATTTTCATTGAGAATCTTATAAAATAATATCTATGAAAATACAATAAACATTTTATCATATAATAATATTAATTTAAAATCATCTAAATAATACATAGATGAACATATTTCCAACGAATAATATTGCACAAATCTTCCGTACCGAGATTTTCTAAAATACCCTTCGTAATTATTCTATATTCAGTAATATATTTTCATCTACATAAAAAAAAACACATAAATCGATGTCCTAATCAAACCAATTCCTTAAATTTTTTATAATAAGAAAGAAGTAATGTAAAATTCTTTATAACTCGACAAAAATATAATTGACATCAATAAAATTAGTTCAAGATCATACGAGACAGTTGACCTTACAGTGTATGTAAATACTGAAAAATCGTAAACGTCAAAACGATTTAATAATATTCCCGTTAAAGATTCAGCTGACGTGATTAATAACGTCATTTAATGAACAAATTTACGATTACTATAAATACTGCTTTCTTAATTAGTAAAAATCATTTTTGAACCCGTCATTCTGAAATATTTTTTATTACACTAATTGTAGTGTAGTCAAATTTATCATTCACTAAAAAAAGGAATGATAATATAATTCGTTTAAGTTCAAATCCTCTATACTGTACAGATATTTGCGTGACTTATCAGAAATACGAAATTGTAATGTCTATTTCTTATTTAACCTAATTTCTAATAAAAATACTAGCTGTGTGCCGATGGCTGTGCCCGCGTTTCATATGTTCTTCACAGCATTGAAATTTTTTAGACGCAACTATTTTCGAAAAACCTTACGCGGAGTAATTTCAGATATCTAACAAAAAAAGTCCCGAGATAATCGGTCCAACAATTCCGGAGATTACCTGGAACAAACAGCAGACAGAAAAAAAATTTAAAATTGTTTTTTTGGTATAGTAAAAAAAAAAATGACATTACAAACAGACAATTCATTAGACACTTCATCATATTACAAAGAATTAGAATTTATCTACGATATAGAAAAAAATCAGAAAATAGTGCCACATGAAAATAACTGCACTACATGCATTATAATTCTATTACTACCAAAAGACGTTCATTGTTGGATATAGGTTTCCTCCGAAAAGGCGGAATTGCCATAATCACCACCCTTGGCAGGCGAGTTGGCGATCGCAGTAAGCATTTGAGGTACTCAGAGGATGCTGCTGCCCGTCCCTTGGTTTACCCTTAGTCACCTTTTACGATACTTACGGAAGCGTATAGGATGGTACTGCTATTCTTAGCCGGCATATTATAATATTGAACTTAAATTATAAGGTAAACAACTTCTTACTTCTTAGAAAATTTTGAAATAGAGTATTTATCACACAGTAATTTATTTAACGAATTTTAAAAACGTTAGTATATTTCTACTCTCTTATGTACAATTTTTTTACAAACGATAGTAGAATGTTCGAGTAGGTTACACTCAATATACAATAATCGAAAACAATTGTTTGGAGATTGAGAGTTTTTTTAATGTTTGTGTGTGGGTGTGTGTGTGTGTGTGTGCTTGCGTGTATGTGTGTGTGTGTGATACAAAAATAAAAGTTACTGCTATATTTATTATCTATTAAATCTATATTATTGTGTAAAGTAAAAAAGCAATTTCTCTCTGTCTATATGAGTACATTACTGGGCTTTTAACTCGAGACCCCGTTGGATCGATTTACGTGATTCTTTTTTTCAAGTACGTATTATATATTCTTTGGTCATATTTTAGTATTAGGTACATTATTAAAAAAAATTTGAGGGAATGATGTCGACAGGAAAATTACCGCTTTCGCGTTATTCACAACAATTTCAATGAACCATGAACTATTTTAGAGACATAATGCAGTACATAATTATAAATAATAGAAAATATATTTTTAAGGTTTTCGTAAAGGTTATGTATTAATGATAAAATATTTTATTTACTAGATAAACTCAGTGATTTCTATACAATCTCGTTTGATCGTTACTAACGAACTAACTTTCAAATCATGTTGCCGAATCTCGCCTATATTTATGAGTACTTGCTTGAGGATTTGAACCGAGGTCGAATGGCGCGGTATTCGGTCCACCAATGAGCCATCATTGCTTGAATCAATGAAAATGCAGCCTAAACAGAATTCCTCGCGAACGGAGTCGCGGGCACTGCTAGACATTAATATAACAATAGTACCTTCGTCAGTAAACCACTTCGATGTTTATGGGCTAACAAGAAGTGATGGCCTTGAGCAAACTAAAAAAAAACGTTGCCAGATAAGATGTTTTTTGTAAAATGAATAATAAAAATAGTACACATTATATAAAAAACTATATACTGGTCTATTGTATCAAAAACCACAATGTGATCGTTTAACATTTTAATTACTTTAATGCTCTGGTAACACTATGGCCATCTTGTTAAAAAACCTCCTTGGCAGTTCTTCTCACAATTTCTTTGATAAGAATTTGTGCTGAATACATGTCTGGTTAGATTTATTATGTCCAATATATTTAACTGGTTTATAATATCCAAACAATTACATAATTAGGAGTTCCCTTTTGTATAGGTGTTTTTTATTCAGGTTTATTTTGTTATATACTCATATGTATTATTTCAAGTAACAAAATATATACTAAAATATATAAAGATTTATAAAATCTTCTATTATAAAAAGGAATTATGTAAATCCGTTATGTGGTTCTCGAGTTATAAGGGCACTAACGGATAGACAAAGAGGCAAAGATACGTTGCCAAAGATAAGTTGAACTTCAAATAAATAAGAAACCTTAAGAATATTTAGAAGGCATTTATTATCTAAGTTTTAATAAAATTTAAATACCAAGTGAAAACGGGCCAAGTTTAATTAGAATTCAGTTCGTGTAAATGAGTGGTCGATTCGTATTAATTTATCTTTCAAATTATGATATTATTATTACATTTATCATGAAAAAAAAAAGCGAATATAAAAATAACTAGATAAGGTTATAATTAACGAAATGAATATTTGTACAGTTTTTTTAGAAAACAACAGCATAAACGAGAGAGAGAGAGAGGTTTTTGAAACGAATAAAAGTATACGGAAAAAGAGTAATAATAAAAAAAAACATACTATAAATATTGTACATTAAATCTCTACCAAGATAAATTGAAATCATTACAAACGTACTGTAAATTAATTTGATATAATTGTGTAGTTTTTTTTATCTTGAATAATACTATGATATAAAAAGCTAAGTAACAATACTTTGAGCATGAAATGATCTCAAAGCTCGAAATACTATTCTCAACACTACTTTTTTTTGTTTATTAAACGTTCCTTTGTCAGTCTGTCCTTTGTCAGTGACTTATAACTCGAGAATCACTGATCCGATTTATATGATTTTTATTAAACCTAGACATATTACCTGGCCATCTGCATACTACATTACAGTAGGTTGTTTTAACCCCTTGAGCACTTACCTGGTGTTTACACCAGCTTTCCATTGTTTTCCTATTGTCTTCCTATTGTCTTATTTTTATGGGTACTCGACACATTAAGAACATTTATGATAATAATACTGATTGAAATGCATGCATTCCTAAACCAAACATCCGATTGTGATGAAACTTTGCTGAGCTGATTTGCGTACAAAGAATAAGTTATATAGTTAGATATATATATATATATAGTTAGTAATAAGAAAAATACCCCCATTTACTGTGGCCCCACAATTTCAGGATACACTCCTTACTATCTCGAAGAACATTGGGATCCTTGGTGTGGGCATCTCCAATGATGTTCAGTTGCGTAGTCATTTAGAAGACAAGGTCAAGCTGGCATCCAAACAGCTACGTGTGCTGAATAGAGCAAAGCAGTACTTTATATCGGAGCAAAGACTGCAACTATACAAGTCCCAAGTCCGGCCCCATGTGGAGTACTGCTGTCACCTCTGGGCGGGAGCTCCTAAATATCAGCTCAAGCCACTTGACTCGGTTCAAAGACGTACTGTGAGAATTGTTGACGATCCCAACCTCGCAAGCGGTTTAGAACCTTTAAGTCTAAGGAGGGACTTTGCCTCCTTATGTGTGTTCTACCGTTTGTATAATGGTTTGTGTTCTGATGAATTGTTCGACATAATGCCGACACCTAATTTCTACCATCGTACGGCTCAACATCGGTAGGGAGTTCACCCTCACATTTCGGAGCCAAACTGGACCCGGACAGTGCGGTTTCAGAGGAGATTTCTCCCGCGAACTATCCGGATGTGGAATGAGCACCCAGCGGTCATGTTTCCGGCGGAATACAGTATGGGGTTCTTCAAAGGGGCGTGAGCAAGTGCTTCGTAAAAGAGTTGGCAACGCGCACGTGATACCTCTAGTGTTGCAGGCGTCCATGGGCTACGATGACCGCTTACCATCGGGCGGATCGTATGACTGTTTGTATCTTTAGTGGTATAAAAAAAAAAAGTTTACGGAAGAAGGTTCCTGGTCCAATAATCTTTCGTATCATTGTTACGCATGCCGAATACAATTAGTACAGTATAAAATTTAAAAAAAACAACAGAAAGTAAAAAAAAAAATGATATTATTATGAAGTAACAAATAAGTCACAACAATAAACATGAAACGCATTATAACTGCGTCAGCGTTGGTAATAAAAACTTTTACAGCGTCACATTGTGGCGATACGCTGGAGACACGCACGCAAGGTGACCTTCCTGCAAAGTGATCCCTACTTCGTTCGCGTTGGTATAATCCTTTTATTATTGACTATAATTATATTATTTATTAAAGTACATCGGGAACAAATTAAAATACTGCAAAAGTTATTTATATGTTTTCTAGCTTAAGCAGCGTCTAAAAGCGAACGTAAATTTACTTAGCAGAATAATTTTAAAATGGATGGCTCTAACTTCAAAAAAACATCTTATTCTTTAAAAAAGAGCTCAAGAGGAAACACGATAGGAATATACTATATAATAATAGGAAACTACTTTAAAAAATACATATTTCAGAAATCTATTGCTATCGCATTACGACCGAATGAAATAGTTATAAAACGTTAAATGGACAACTGCAAATCGGGCTGATTATACCTATGCAAAATAAACTCGTACAAGGCAGATTTTAATTCTTTCTATGATAAAGTAAGATAGACTTCGGATAACCTCTAAGTTTTGCTTTTTTTGTTCTTATTCGTCAAATTTGTTTAAATTTTTTTAACATGAAATTGACCACAATCTCACCTGATGATAAGTGACGATGTAGTCCAAGATGGTAAACACACTAAGTCTAGACATACTGGTTCTCAAGTGATGTTGCCGGAATACACGTAGTAGTATTTGGCGACAGGCTTTCAAACTTGAGGCTGTTAGCTTCCCCGGCGAGCATCATTAGAAAATGTTCTACCACCATGCTATGGTTTCCTTATGATGTTTTCCTTCACCGAAAGCTCAGGCCGATTTCAGAGTCGGATCGGTGAAGATCGAATTCGCGTCCATTGACCCGGAATCCGGCCGCACTACCCGTGCGCCATCATCGCTTCAAATCATTACACTTCATTATGTGGCTGAGTGCTTTCAGCACTCACCCCCAAATTCACGGTGAAGCTGTAAAGGCCCTTCCGATCAACAGCGCTAGCTAGGTTAGCAAAAAAAAACTTCATTTTGATTACATCATTAACAGCTTTATGATCATGAAGTCTTAAATGATGATGTCTTAAAGAATGATGTCTTAAAATTGATTATAATGAATTAATGAAAAAATATATACTGTAGTTATTTTGTAATATTTTCAACTAATATTATGTAGGTCGTAGCAAAAATCGTAGCAGTTGTAGAACTTAGTAGGCTATACTTTAGTGTCACTAGAAATCCCTCTGAAGTTTTCAAACTGACTTTGTGGTGAGGACTGATGTGTAAGATACTCAGCTGAAAAATACTAACTAGCGCAAGACCACCAAAATAGTACGCACCGCGGCATTACCGTGAAAAGTTACCGGCATGCAAATACTGTGAAATTCTTCTTCTTCTTCTAGTGTTTTTAATGGCTCTGCACAGCTTGTGTCTTAGCCAGTGTCAAGTAAATCTTTCCTTGTGTCAGTTTATAGCTTGATAAGGTTTGATAATCAAATCGGTTTCAAACATTATGTACCAATTTAAAACAAAATGCGGGAAACAAATCGTAGAAAACAAAACCGCGAATAAAATAAGGATTCAACCGTGACATTCATTTTAGTAACATAAAAGTATATTAAGTAAAATAGTTTATTGCTTAGAATAATTTCTCAAAAAAAGCAATTGCCAAAATAAAACAATAGTATTAAAACCTTAATTTATAAAAAAAAATTATAAATAAACTAGTCATTGGTTGGATACAAGTCTGTAATTTAGCAGTTTTTTCCTTCTTTAGTCATTAATTTCATTATTCTATGTAATTTTGGTGAAATTTGATGTGATAAAATTTGGTTAGTAAAAACCAATAAACTTTATTGGAAATAATAATCCGAAATTTGAATTCACGGTTCCCACAAAGACTTTGTGAATAGTTCTAGTAAAACAGCCGCCATTTTGTTAAAGCGAAGTGTGAAAATCAGAAAAATATTACATAATTCTAAACACGTAACGTTGGCAAAATTGTTTGCTGAGTACAGTTGCCATTAATTATTTTTTATTTCGTTTATTCTCTTATAAGGAAAAGGCAAAGGTATTAGACCACGCAGCCGAGTCTGACGTTTGGAACACTTACTATAACGCACAAACAGAATGCCGCCTCTTTATTAATAAAGCTTTCTTTCCAAGGGAGTGGTTAGGAGATCTCAGAAATCATACTCCATATCGTATCATAAACTATGTTACGTAAAATTCTACCAAAATTAAATAATATAGAGTTAAATACTACATAAGTTAATAAATCAGAAATATAGACTACTACTCCATGTTGAATGTTATATAAAATTAAATATGTTTGTTAGATAAAAACACATGAATAAACTTACTACTGAGTAAGATATAAAAAATATATGAATAACATCAAAAAACGTGTACTATTTCCGCGAACGGTGTAATAATCAATAAACGTAAATTTATCTAATGAAGTCACCGGACAGTTGATTGATCGTATTTGTACACGTATACAGTATTTGTACGTGCTGAGATAAACCAGAGCTTGAATAAAATCCAAGTTTATTACTAAGCTGACATTGATGGGAAAATACACTTTGCGTTAAAAACACATACTAGACAGAGAATATTGGATGCAAGCGTTGATGGCTAAGAACATAAACAGAAATATATCACATAATACCATACATATATACTCTTTATATTTCATAATACACATATTTCTAACATTATTACATCTATATATTGTTTCGATTGCGTTGTAATTTTCTTTCGCTGTCAAAAATCTTAAGATACATTTTACTATAATAAAGAATAATTAACATATTTAAAAATATATCCGTGTGTATAACCAAGGAAAAAACTATAATTCCTTTTTTTGTTTAAATTCTTAATTGTAAAGAATGTTGTGTTTATTTTATTCTTGTTACTTTTATTTAAAAATCGAGCCTTGTTTTTCTAGGGTAAATGATCGATATAATTGCAGAAGACAATCGACGTTAGAAATTTATTGTTAAAATATTTCTAGTCGTCGTTTTGCCGGTTCGCCAAGATGTCTCTTTTGAAGAATTGTTATTACCTACTTAATTATGTAAAATTATACTTCTATTCCTAAAAAAGAAACTAAAATATATATTCTAACTATAAAAAAATGTTTTAACATCAAACCTGAACTATCAAGTCCCTATTATTAATGGCAACAATTCGTAAGTTACAACCCATATAATTGCATGGTAGGCGCGCCAACTCAAAGTAATAATAATAAAATTAACGATCGACTAACAATTACTGTCACCCGTTATCCCATTTAATAAGATTGTTAAGAGGATATGCAGTCGGGAAAGTAGATATTTCAGAAATCTATTGGTATCGCTTGGTCTAACTTCAAAAAGACAGTTAATTAAAAAAAAAGCTTAAGAGGAAACGCGATAGGCAACATTTTGCACCCCAAAGAAAGAATTATAAAACACGAAAGGGGCAGCTGCAGTTCGGGCTGTTTGTACCTATGCAAATAGACGAAAACATCACTTCCTAGTATCCTGTTTCCTCCTCTAAAACTGAACCGATTGTTAATTTTCTTTCAGTTTTAGAATAATAAAGAATATGCTTGTACGTTTTGCTTTGTATAATTCTATTCATCAAATTTGTTTAACGAACGTCTGAAAATGACTGTAAAAATCGAGCATTTATTTCATTTTCAAAGGCTCCTAGTTTCTACAATAACTAATTTATGCAAAAAATCAAAACGTACAGGCATGGCTATGGTGGATATATATTATTTTGGTATAATTAATTATATAATGCTATTATGCAGGGAGGAAACAGGGGACTACGTTTGTATGGAATAAATGTCGCTAAAATATCCTCATAATCGTTTACTAAATTGTTTATTTAAAGATTAGTGATAGTAAAGATTATTCTCAATATTAGTGGTAATATTCGTCCAATAAGTTAGAGGCAGGAATTAATCCATACTAGCAATTCTGATGTTCAATCTTATATATACGATGTATCAACGCGTTAACAAATTGGGCAACTTATTAAAACTATCCACTGAGTATTGTGGCACGTGACAATAAACCTTTCATGTTATTATTTTCAATACATTTCGTTTCTCCCCAATAATCGTAGGTAATTATGGCACGTAAAAGGGTACTCACATTACATAAGGTAAACGTCAAATAACGTAAATTAATTAATTAAAGATACAAGCTACTATATGACGTAAATTTTTATCGTAATTTCAAACAAATCCATAGTTTTTTTTTTGTTTAAATGTTTAATAATGATTATGATCAAATTTCAACCACTTCGCGAAAACTAGCATATTTAATACAATCCTAACACTTTTAATATTCAGTCAATCAAATTGAGTCGCTTACTTCATGTGACCAAAAGTAAGATTTTAAAAATATGACTTATACATAGTCATGAAGGAAAACATCAGAATGATATGTCTTACACGCCTCACTCATGAATTATACTTCTTCTAGAAAAATACTTTACTGAAGTTTATTGTTGAATGCACGATTACTTTTTATATAAATCCTTTTAAATTTACATACACACATTACGTAATTGATATAAATAGAATATAATATAAGTTCTATAACGGATTGATGTAAATATTAATAATGTATAACGCTTGTAAACATGTTCAATCATGTATTGAACAAGAGTAATTCTAAGACATGTAGATTTACTGGCATAATGTCAACTGCCTGAAAATATCAATGGGTGGTGAGAATCGTTGGTGATAACATCGATACACTAAATTACATTTGTAACAAGATCCGTCCCTAGAGTGAAATTGCGTAGGTCTGAAATCTGAAGAATCGCTCTACCCGTCTGTTAATAAGATATACGAGGCGAGATTCTTAGCAAAAGATAGCAAGATGCAAATAACCATCTAACTTTCAAATATTATGATTTTAGGTATAACCAAATTACACCATTTGCATAGTAGACATAAGATTAATCTGTGTTTGTTAATCCAGCGTTAAGTTAACTAAATTAAACAGATAGCAAATTAAAATCTGTAATTAAATTCAAAGGTAATTTTAATTACAAGTACTTTGCTTAGATTTACTAGCTAGTTCAGTAGTAATGTGCGAATATACATTAGCATAAGCATATTTTAAGAACTAGCTGCTCTTCGCGATTTTACCTCCGTAGTTTCCGTGGGATTTTCAGAATAAAAACTATTTTATGCTATGCTCCCTGGATTTCAAACTATGTCCATACCAAATTTCATCCAAATAGGTCCAGTAGTTTTTAAGTTTATTCGTTACATACAAAAATACTAATCATTCCTCTTTATAATATTAGTATAGATGTAAACCGCTAATCTCACAATGTCAGTGATAAATTCAGAATTAAAATAAGAGGGCCAAATTCTGACGTCAAGTACATATTCAAAAATATGTATGTATAATGTTCAAAATAAATTCATCTGTCAATTGTCTGCGTAATCCTCCAGTGAGTTTGTATTTAATCGATCACTTGTCAGTGATGCAATCTTGTGCGAAATTGAACTCTCAAATGCTGTAAGTTTATTGATGACCAGCTTGTGCTGCAAAAGAACCAAATATTATAAATCAAATGTCAAATGCAATATCATATAGCGACTGTAATATAAACACCTAGCTAGCTAAGGTAACAAGCCAAAGTGCTTTTTCTCACTTTTTTATTATTAGGGGTTATTGACATAAGTCATATCAGCCCCATCATAACCTAAAGTTACTAAATTTAAAGATTTATTTCATTGCATACATCATCTTTCATTAAAATCATCTTTCAGTCAATTCACATAGCATTTTAGAAATCTCCTTAGTATGATTTACCAATATGCTGTGGGACATTCCTTTATCTAATTTATTTAACTTAAACTTATCAATAAAATGTATCCTAACATTATTATTTTTAACACATTCCGTCATAACGTGATGCACGTCATCAATAGTACCGCATGCTATACAACATGGCGATCTAACTATCTGCATATGAAATTGAAATTGTTCTGATGGAATGTGTCCTGGTCTTAACCTATGCAATGAAACTACAGAACATCTATTCAATTCAACATCACAGAATCAAGGTGCTCTAGGCGACTTTGTAAGCTCTTATATCAAAATCCCTTCTCTTTAGATCTTTATTTATTTATTTATTTAATCTTTTTTGCACACCATTATACACATATAATATAATACATTTGAAATGTGAAATTAGTACAAAGGGCGGCCTTATTGCTAATAGCTATCTCTTCCAGGCAACCTTTGGATGGATATGTTCCATGGAGAAGAATCAGTGGCGTTTTGGGTACATACATAGATAAATCTAACCTAATAAATTCGACTTAAATTGAAATAATGTGAACTATAACATACATATAAAATATACTATAAAATACAGATAATATATATTTTATAGACTACAATATAATAATACATAAATATGGACCAAAATTGAGTAGATTATTACAATTTATATGTTAAAGACGACATATAGTACTTTTTGAGAAAATTTTTAAAAATCCCCATCGTTTGAACCCATCTCAGAGAAAACAGGTAACGAATTCCATAATTGTGCAGCCTGGACTGAAAATGATTTTGCACAAAAATTTGTAGAGTGTATTGGGACTTCAAGCGTTACGGTTTCTGATGATCTTAAATTTCGTGTGTGCGTATCGCAAAGGAAATTAAAACGTTTTCTTAGGTAAGGAGGTTATGATTAAAAAGAGTTCTGTATATAAGAGAAAAAGGGTACGAGAATTCCGGCGAAGCCTCACAGGGAGTTATTTCAGCTTAGTACGAAACTCTGTGATATGATCAAACTTTCGTAAACCAAAAATGAACCTTATACAAAAATTTTGGAGTCGTTCGAGTTTATTAAGTTGAGCTTCGGTAAGATCAAGTTAGCAAGTGTCAGCATAGTCGAAAATCGGAAGGAGGAGGGTTTGTGCAAGCGAAATTTTGGTAGTGACAGAAAGAAAATTCCGAAGTCTTCTTAAGCATCCGGCAGGCGCAAACATTTTTCGACTTACTTCTTCTGAAGCTGTGGACCCCAAGATAATTTTTTGTCAAATTGGATTCCTAAATTTGATCAGATATGGGAAGATTAGCACCATCAAAGACGATAGCCGGAAGTTGCATTTTATCAACCCTTGCAGTCATCCTAGGGCTCCCAATAATGATTACTTGGGTTTTATTCGGATTCACTTTGAGACCATATGCTTTACTCCAGTCACTGACGCGTGCCAGATCACCATTAATATTACAAATAGCTTGCGACAGGTTATCAATGGAGGCTTACGAAGATATTTGCAGGTCATCAGCATATAAATGGTAGGATGAAAGTAAATTGTTCTATATAGAGTTTATGAAAATTCCGAAAAGTAGAGGAGATAAGACACCGCCCTGTGGTACACCGGCAGAAGTTATTGACCAGGAAGAAAAAGTTTCGTCGACTCGAATGCGATGTCGACGTCCACTCAAGTAACTACGAAACCACTCAGTAACCAGTGGAGATACATTCAGAGAGCGAAGTATACCAAGTAAAATATCGAAGTCTACGGTATTGAATGCATTGATGAAATCAAGAAAAGTAAGGACCGTTAATTTTCCGTGCTCCATACCCAACCGGATGTCGTCAGTTATATGAGTTAAGGCAGTAGCAGTGCTGTGACCAGGTCTGAAAACTGACTGAAAAGGATTGAGAAGATTATTTTTACAAAGGAAGGAGTTCAATTGCGTATAAACGAGACGTTCTGGGACCTTAGCGAGAAATGGTAATATAGAAATAGAACGATACTCGGAGAACAAGGTAGAATTAGGTTTTTTAGGAATAGGTATGATCTGAGCTTCGCTCCAGGCAGATGGAAATACGCCACAGGATAAGGAATGATTGAAGATGTGACAAAGTATGGGAAGGAGTTCTTCAAGGATTAGAAGAATCATTGTTCGACTTATATCGTCGCAAGCTACAGCCTGAGATGTTATTGCCAATATGCTTGTTTTAACATCAGTAAAGGACAACTCAGTAAATTTAAAATTTGGATATTCGGGTATTGGCAGTGATGAGAGATACTGTAGTGTATTAGCCTTTACATTTATATCAAAGCTGGGCAGGGAAGAGAAGTGCTTATTTAGTGACTCGATATCTAGACCTTTGGGAGTTGATATGTGACGAGATTTACCAACACCTATTGTTCTGAGAAATTTCATCTTTCATCAAAATATTCTTACCACATATGAGATTTTTTTTTAAATAGGCCTAACTACTCTGAATAATTATACCTCTATTCCATTCAACACTGCTAATTTTCCTAATCTGTCAGCCTCCTCATTACCCCTTAGTTCTGTGTGTCACGGAATCCACTGCAATTTACATTTTTTTACCCTTCTGCTGCAAACTATATATCTGTCTTAAGACAGTATAAACTGCCAAAGTGCTGGAAAACTTGATGCGAATAGCAAACCTTTTAACGATGTGCTGATCATGTAAGCATTAAACTCGGAATTATATGGCGAGAAATGTCTTCCAAAAAAAACATGCACAACATATGAAAATATAAATGTACAAACTTGGGTGAAGTGCAAACAGACAATTGCATAGACCTTTTCATTTTAAAGTTTTGACCTAAGTGTATAATACTATCTGTGGTATTTGGTTTTATTTTAAATACCTATAGTCCGTTCACACTTATTTTACTTCTGAAGTCCAATTTGGATTTTGGCATTACTAGTTGTCACGTAGTTAAAATATTTAGTCAATGGTTTTAGATTTTTGCTTGTTATAGTACATTTAAATCGTAAAACAGGTCAAAACGAATTCAAAGTAGTGCTAAAATATTTTTCTAGCTGTCATTTATGGATGTACATATATATCTGTATAATGTTGGAGAGACATTAACGTAAGTGCTCTTATGACCGCCTTTATTTCTCATGTGCGTTCATACATAATACTAATAATACATACTGTGAAAAAGAAAGATCAAATAAAGCTCCGATAAATCCATTCAAAAACGATTTGCCACCATCACTCATATGTAAAATAATGTTGCCCGTGATATAAATTTTTCCAAATATTCTAGAGATAATTATCGTAAAAATCATTTCGATATATTACATCATATAAAATACAAATAAACAAAAACCATTTATAGTAAAAATCTTTATTGCATTATTTAAAATTCTGAGATAAATGCCTGTAAAGAAGGACAAATTGCAGCTTCTATGTCTCAAGAACTAAATATTCCTAGAAAATATCGTTATTATATTCTTATAAAAAATTATATCGATTGATGTGCAATCAGAAATAAAATACATGAAATCAATGTTGGTCCGATTTGTACATGAATAACTATGTATAGGTTTTTAGCGAAACACTTATCTTACAACATTCATATCCGGCTCATCGACAAACATAGTGACCAGTAGCTACGGAGTTTCTTTATTTTTTATTCATTTAATACTATATAGACTCAGTGCTTTGACCACAATTTCACCTGATGTTATATGATGATGTGCTCCATGATGGTAAACTCACTACGCCTAGTGATTCTCAAGTGATTCTACCGGAACACACCTATTGGTATTTGATATAAAAAGGGTTTCACCGAATAAAACTCTTCGCTTGTCTTCAACGTGTCAGATTCAAAACATACCGGCCGGATATAGCCGGAAGCATGAGTTATCAAAACATAAAGCGATGCGTTGATGGCGCAGTTGGATTCCGCGTTAATGGACGTGGTTTCGAGTTCACCTGTACAACCCTAAAATCAGCCTGCGCATTTGGTGAAGGAAAGAATCGTGAGGAAACCATAGCATTATGGTAGGGCATTATCTAATAATAAACCTTCAAGATTGAAAACCTGTCGGGTTTTCGCAGACTAGAGTTTTATTCGGTGAAGCCCTTTTTTATATCGACCTGACTTGATTCCGTTTCGAACATGAACGAAATAGACCGTCTACCCTTAAGTAAAAACCTTGCCATTAAATATAATCTATGGTGTGTTCCAATAGTGCCAGTTTTCTAGCACTCACTGAAAATTAAACGACAATATAAGGGTCGTCACTTAACACCAAGATAATGCAAAAAATGTATACCTATTCATAATTGGATCTATTGTATCGACTAGTGATGTTAATATTCGCGAAATCAAGTGCAATGCGACAGTTATGAAATCTATCTGTCAACTTTATTTTTCAATTCTTTGATTAGCTATTGTTTCAGATTTTTTTGCTGCTGATATTAAAAAATTGTAAATAAGGAAAATGAAAAAAGGTAGGTGACATAAAAAAATAATTTTCGGTAATATTCCTAAGGTTTATTATACTGCTTTGAACATTCGCCAAGTCTTGTTTGATCATTTCTTCGTATTGTAAATTATTTATTCTCAATTATGTATTATTGTAAAGGTACATAAATCATATTGGACTTCAATTAGGGCACTGTTTTAGTAAACTGAATAAAATAATTTGCGTTAATTATTTCTTCAGTGTCATTTGCGTATATTTTACTCATTTATGTTTACTCGCCTGAGAAAATATTTAACCAGTTCCTTATGCTTAATAAGGACTAAGAACAACAGTGATCACGGAAAAATAACACCATTATTATACAAAGAATCTATTCTACAGTATTAGCTACTAATGAATATAACAATACTTTAAAATAGAGTGTTTTCACAAAGTGAATGGTAGTTTAGTTTAGTGGTATTTGGGCACACGCATATCTATCAACAATTTTTAGTACAGACATCTAGTAGTTTTACCTAGAAAATTTACCGGGAGTTTTGAGGATGAGTAAATTTATAGTTTTATACACTTTGTATATTTACACTTTACAGATGTGACAGGTACAGGGCGAGCCTGTCGCCATAGCGGGCACAAATTCCAAACTCCGTATTGAAAAATGGCGTCTAGATGGCAGTTTTTTTTGTCGATATATCCTTTCCGGGCGATTTTACGATACAAATATCTTATAAGATCAATAGTTTCAGCGTACGAGCACCGTAAAGTGTTATTTAACACGTGTTTTCGCTGAGCACATCAAAAACTATAAATTAACTCAATCTCAAAACTCCCTGAAAACTTTCCAGGTAACCCCTTTTTCAATCAAATGACTGTACTATTTAGCCTATTGCCGATTTCACTTAGTCTAAGCATCCATAAGTACCTATACAAAAAAATACACACACTTATGACCTTGTAATGGACCATACTTGAACAGGTGTAGGCATGACAGGTGGTGCTGATCTCTAAATGGATCTGGAGTGATGTCCGTGAAAGGGTAAATATCGGATAGGAAGACCTGTGGCGAGATGGGTCGACGACATCACAAATCTTGTCGGCAAGATCTGAACAACGCTAGTGCGAAACAATGACGAATGGAGTAAAAGGAGAGGATGCTTATACCCTGCAATGGGCTGAAAAAAGCTGAAGATGATGATGATGATGAATGGGCACAAACTGATATAACTACATCTCTAGACCTTCATATTCGTTTTAAATATAATAATATTTAAACTAATTTAATATCAAATGTAATAGATACAATATTTTATAGAGTCAAATAACCTAAAAATATACACAGCAGGCCAAGCAATGCATTCTTACAGATTGTTAAACTGCTGCCAATAAAAAGTAAAGCAATATATCAATAAAATGACGTAGCTATGCTAGGAATTTATTAGTAGCGATTTTATTGCAAACACGCCCAGTTGATGGCTTAAGAAAACGGTGAAATAAAAAAAAAATGTTATGTCAGAAAATGTAAAATAATAGGCAGTATATATACGAGATCCCTTTGCATTCTCAAAAAAATGAAACAAAAGATACAGAAAAACTAACGAACCGGTTTTTGGCGGGTTCTCTGTCTGTCATGTAGCAATTATTGTCTTTAAACCAGTGGTCGTCAAACTGCGGCACGCGACGCAGCTAACAATTTTGATAGACAATGGCTCAAAACCGAGTTTACATACTATGAAGTTAACTAAATAGAACTACGCAGGATGTGGACATGAGTAAAGTCAGTATGTGGGATGCTAGCGAGAATTTACGACAACGGCTTCCTTACTTTGACCTATGTGGGTCTTGATCAGAAACATGTGACGACCATTGCTTTAATCCATTAAATTGCGTATTTCACTCTATATTGTATTATTTTGATGATGTATTATATGATTTAATTTGGTTACGGTGCATAGATTACGTGCACAGTTTACGAAACGTTTATTGTAAGGTGCCACGAAAGTCCTATGGAAAGTTGTAGCAAGGTAAGCCACCTGTTTCTCTGGAGCATAGGAACCTTGCCACGACATTGAACACATAACTTATCACATGTCGCTGGCAGAATTCCGTACGTAAATCGCAGATTGCCATTAACCAAGAAAAAGAAAACAGTTTTGTTGAAAGTTCGTAATCGCCCGAGAGCTAGATTAACCTGACACTTCACTGAAGATCTGGTATGGATGTCAGCCTGTACGAAATACGAATGGCTCTCAAACAGCTCAAGAACAACAAGGCGCCGGGTGATGACGAAATAACAGCTGAGCTGCTGAACGCAGGTGGAAAACCGATCCTTGAGGCCCTTCAGAAGCTTTTTAATTACGTCATAATCGAGGGGAAAAACGCCACAGGTGTGGCGCAGAAGTATGTTGATCCTCTTTTTAAAAAAGGTGATAACACCCTTTTGAAAAATTATAGACCCATCTCACTTCTGATTCATGTCTATAAGCTGTTTTAGAGAGTCCTCACGAACCCGATTAGACCACAGACTCGACGACTTCCAGCCTCCTGAACAAGCAGGCTTCCAAAAAGGCTATAGCACCGTAGACCACATTCATACGCTGCGGCAGGTTATACAGAAGACCGACGAATATAACCTACCCCTTTGTTTGGCGTTTGTGGACTACGAAAAAGACTTCGATTCGATTGAGACCTGGGCTGTACTGCAGTCTCTCCAGCGGTGTCAAGTAGACTAATGGTAAATCAAAGCGTTGAAGGATTTGTACGAAAACGCCACCAAGTCAGTCCGATTACAGGACCAGACCTCGTAACATCGTACCTTTGCGGTGTGGTGTTAGAGATGTTATTTCTCCGAAACTGTTTTCCGTTGCGCTCGAGGATGTCTTCAAGGTTCTGGATTGGAAAGGACTTGGCATTAATATAAACGACGAATACATACCACACCTCCGCTTTGCTGATGATATAGTAGTCATAGCTGAGACCGCAGAAGACCTAAGTACGATGCTCGGTAACCTCAGTAGAGCCTCCGAACCAGACGGCCTTAAAATGAACATGGACAAGACGAAAGTCTTGTCTAATGTCCACGTTGTGCTAACTCCTATAAAAAGCAGTGACTCTACGCTCGAAGTTGTTGGCAGTTATGTATACCTGGGACAAACCGTCCAGTTAGGTAGATAGACTTCGTTAAGACGAAAGTCTTCGACCATTGTGTGTTGCCAGTGATGACATACAGCACTGAGACGTGGTCGCTCACAATGGGCCTAATAAAAAAGTTCAAAGTTGCTCAAAGGGAAGTGGAGAGGGCTATGCTTGGAGTTTCACTGCGTGATCGAATCAGGAATAAGGAGATCCGCAGAAGAACCACAGTAACCGACAATACCCGAAGAATTACTAAACTTAAGTGGCAGTGGGCTAGGCACATTGCTCGTAGAACCGATGCCCGATGGAGCCAACGGGTTCTCGAGTGGCTACCACGCACCGGAAGACGCAGCGTGGGTAGGCCTCTACAAGGTGGAGCGACGACCCGGTGAAGATCGCGGGAATCCGCTGGATGCGGGTAGCGCAAGACCGATCATCGTGGAAATCTTTGGGGGAAACCTATGTCCAGCAGTGGACGTCTTTCGGTTGAATGGATGGATGAATTATAATTGGAATTAGTATTAGTAGTAATGAAAATAATAAACGTATTGAATAACGTGTTTTTTGTAAACATAAATCCAAATGTGGGTTAATAATTCACCTATGCCTATAGCATAAACTATGTTCACGAATGTATGGATCATTTACTATGAGTCACGTGTAAATATCTCTCACCTACACACCTAATGAATTACATCTGTTAATGGTATAATAACATTTATAGATACACTAATGTTATTAATTTTAATGTCACGGTATGTAATGTAGCCTAGTATTACCAAATACTAATTAATTAATTATCGGGTAGCAAGAAACTCATGCCCGAGCACGAACTAATGATTCTAAAATCTCTACATGAAAAAGATTATTTTATAACATGGTGATTGAAATATTGAAACTAGATAATGTACTGTTTAAAGTGGCATTAATGAAATGTACAATTAAAGTGGTTATTGAACCAAAAAAATAAAAGAAGTCATCGCCGCATCGACTATTACCAATGGGTTTTTACTTCTTGGCCGCATCTGGGTCTGTTTGTAGTGGGTTTTTTATTAATAAGCTTACTCAGTATTTGATTAATCTATACTAATAAATAAAATTAAAGTGTCTGTTTGTAATGTAAAATTATTTTTAGCTTATTAAAATAATGCTAAAAGAATTTTTAAAACCAGTAGGGGAATTTTTGACTTAATCCAAAATAAACGAAATAAGAAAACCTATTTTACCTTCTTTTTATAATAGAATCAGCTGTAGTTCGCGGCTCCGCCCGCGTTTCGTATGTTCGAGTGAAAAAGTGCATATTTATAACATTTCATTTATACCTAACCTAAAAAATCAAATGAATGAAGAAAATTGAATCTTTTGTTTTTATTATTAGCGGGAAAAAAATGAGAAGGGGTAGATGGAATACAAATAAAACCCTATAACAATCTACGAAAAATTCCGCTTCGAATAGTAGTAATCCCATCCCGATATGTTCAGTAGTTTTGAGGTGATGGTGCGTCAAAGGAACATTTTCCTTTTAAATATATAGATAGATAAATAAAAATATTAGTAAATTTTGAATCGCTTGTAATCTAGACACAGAAGATCATATTGTCAACTGTATATTAACAGTGCAAAGCTAATTAAACACGAAACCTAACAAGGGATAATTAAATAGGATTTAAGAGTTTCTAGGAACATTAGCTTAGTACACTTTACTGCATAGAATTTTTTTCTGTAATAATGATGAGGCTTAAATAAATATCATCTTTCATCTGCTAACTTGCACCGTATAGTTAAATTAGTCGGCTGTTCCATTTCAAAATCTAGCGTTTAAAACTAAATTTTGAAAATTATTTATGTTAAGTAAAAAAAGTGCTATTGGTTATATAAAGAACTAAGTGTGGGTGAGTTTTTAGTTTACGTACTAGCTGCGCCCGTGGCTCCGCTCGCATGCAACAGACGGACAGATAGATATTGTGTTTTATTTAATGTAAAGAATGAATTAGGATTTAATAAAATGATCATATAAATCGCTTCAATAGTTCTTGAGTTATAAGCCAAATAATAGACATATGTATGTATATATATACCTACTATTAAACATAAAAATATATTTACTAAAACCAGTCCAGATAGCACGAGTATATCTACGATTTAAAAAAATAAACATTTAAGTCGGTGCAGTGCTACTCGAGTTATAAGCCAACTAACGGACAGACAAAGTTTGCGTTATATGTAATGAAAAAGATAAGAACTTATCCAAATGTAATAAGATTAAAACTTATTCACCTAGCCTAGTTTCATAGGGAAGTTTCCCTTAAATTAGATATAAACTTTTGAACAATCACTTCTTGTCAATTTACAGTTTAACGATAAATGAAGTTATTAAATCCAAAACAAAAAAAAATCCGCCATTCATAAAAAAAAACAAACTTCGTAGGTATCAAGGAAATTAACAATATTTGTAATTGATTGCAAAAATCAAACCGCAGTATCAGGGCATAGTATCGATAGCTTATTATAGATAGAGATAATTGATTCTCGTCTACAAAACAACCCATCGAGACTATATATATTACAGCGATAAATGACGTCATAACACGATCCTCACATATTAATCACATGTATGACGCTTGTTGCATGTGTGCCTTTACTGCAGCCGCGTGACATGAGCTTATATATGAGCCATTACGGAGCCCGGCGTGTATAGATTTCATTATTTAAAAAAACCTTTAGTAGTCGTTTATTTACTATACAATTTTAATCAATGAATTCTCAAATTAAATCAGGTCTCGAGTTACTATTTCCGCTTGAACTAACGATACATTGATACACCAAACAATTTTGACCGTTATCAAATAAAATTGAAGTGTCTGTTTGTAATGTCAAAAAATTTTTTTTTACTAAATTGATATGAACATATATACGATAGCAATATCAAAAATACATTGTTTTTTTAATTGTTGTCTGTTTTTAATGCTTAAACTCCGGAACGCCTTGACCGATTTTGAAGGGGCTTTTTTGCTAGATAGCTGAAGTTAATTCGGGTAAGTTAGGGTACTTTTAATTTTAGAAAATTCTTAGGGTTCCGCAAAAAAAAATTAAAACTCATAAAAATTTCAGCAAAATCCGATTCAAGGCACAGTTTTACGTGCAAGTGCTTGAATTTATGTGAAATGTTTTTACTTTATCTTAGAACTAAAAATAAATTACGTAAATAATTAGGGTTCCGGAAAAAAAATATAAAAAAAAATACAAAACATTATTAACAACATTCGAAAATATCATACTTTTATACCTTGAAAGTAAATCGAAAGCATAGAACAACCGTTTCAATCATTTCAAAACCAGACGATTCATTAATGTAGATACAATAGCTGCATACTGTGAGTTATATGAATGAAGGAATCAAACATCATGAGCCGTCACGAAATATGCACTGATAATTTTCGCCACGTAAAAAGATAGTTATTTTATTCATTAACTTGCTGTATGCCGGCGACTGCGCCCGCGTTTCATATATTCACTACACTGCGTTTTAAATTATTTATACGGAACCCTAAATATTTTCCTAAAAAAAATTTAGTAGTGAGATATAGTAAAAATATTTCTCATAAGTTATAGCAGTTGCCCGTAAAAACTGTGCATTGAATCACATTTTGTTCAAATTTAAATCAATTTTAATTGATGGAACCCTAATTATTTCGAAAATTAAAAGTACCCTAAGTTACACGGAGTAATGTGAGCTATCTACCAAAAATCCCATCAAAATCGGTAAAGACGTCCCAGAGATTACCCATTACAAACAGACAGACGGACGGAAATTTTAAAAATTGTATATTTTGTATTGGTAACTTATATACATACATATCTATGTAATAATAAAAAAAATTTGACATTAGAAACAGACACTTCAATTTTATTTATTAGTATAGATAACGTGGAGAATATCTAACTTTCTAAGTTTCCATCGTATCAAGGCGAAACTAATTGCCCTCGCAACGTTAATTCGTTTAACGCCATGTTAAAAGTGAATAGAGTGTTTTCAAGTCTTAAATTTTATTTGTTTTTAACATACGTAAAACATTCATTGATTAATAAATCAAAGGCCTAAAGGATAAAATAAATGTTATTTAACTTGTAATATCTGAAAAACACATACTATTATTATTTTTCACTGTAAAACTCCTAAGGGTTCATGCGTAAAAAAAGCATTATGAAAATAGGAAATGTACGCACAAATGAACGGATAAAAATAATAAAAAGATGTATATGATTAAATTATAATGTATCTTATACAATATATTAATGTGGAATAGACCGATATTATGCTATCCCGTATAATTAGTATTCTGTTATTTTTAGGTTATGTTGATAGAAATGAGAATAAATCAAATCTTATTAATCATTTTGGTGGTGTTTTGCGTCCAATATGGTTTTGTTATTGTGTAGAAATGAATTGGAAATAATAACCGCGGAAAGTTTATTTTGAGCTGCCACAAAATTCTCTGGAAAATTCTAACACACCGTTTTGAAGCACAAAATACTAATGCAAGCTCAGACAAGTATCTTACCTACATAACACTAGCAGAATTTCGTTTGTACTAAACAGATTGCTATTAAATAAGGACAAGAAAATTGTTTTTTAAAAAGTATTAAGTTTGAATACATTTACTTTTGTTATTATATATACACCTGTAATTTGTCATCCAGAGGTCAAATTTTTTTCATTAGTCCCAAGTTTCATTAAATAGGGTTTAAAGATAAATAAGATTTTAACTAAATACGCTTCAAGCGTCGCGTCGTTTGAAATCCCCATGCGCCGTAAGGTGGTGTGATAATAAAACAAATGTCTTCTTTCGGTAAGATACCTTTGTCCAACAGTGGCGTACTTGCGATCCGTTGTTCTTATGCTATTACTAAATTTTCTTTAAGTAATACTTACTTTTCCTGGCATATACGTCAATTTAGAACTCAAGAACCATGAACTAATTATTCTCTCTGTATATATGTACTGTCGATATTTTAGTAAAAAAAATTAGATAACAAATAGACGGTCGTCACTCTTACCGCCATGAACAAGTCGGTCAAACTGTCAAAGTGTGCTAATAAATGTCTTACAACAAAATTATGATTGAATTAAGCTGATAATAAATTACCACTAGCATCTACTTATGCGATCGTTGAGTATTTAATATATAAGAAATGTAATACTATGAATAATCGCGAAAAATAAAAAAATCTTTATGCGTAAACCGGGATACGGCTATTTATGTAATTTAACATCATTTAGCATTAACCTTATGTAGCTTAAGACGAATGTGATCAACTCTTAGATCAGAATTATGTATCGAACGATATTGGCACCTGATAATTGATGTTAGTGCAAATGACTTTCAAACCGCTGACTTTTGTTTTATTAGGCTTACTAATTGATACACTAACCGGTGACAGCGTAAATATTGAATAAACGATATTTTTTATGCAAATTTTGTGTTGTCGTTTTTCTTTTGAAATATTCGTATTTCGTACTTTTTCTCTCTCATTAAATCTCTCTAATCTTCAATACTTTATTTTTACACTTCATTTCTATCAAGTGTGCATGCGCAATTTAAATTTGACAATTTACTTTCAAGTGAAGTTCTTTGAAAATCAAAGTCCCAAGTCGTAACGCAGCCATATTAACCTAGCGACATATGGTGTGAAAATACTTTAGCGGTAATATATAATTCATATCTGAACACGAATTAGAATCTCATACTTTTTGGATATAAACAGGATCATGCTTAATACAATTCGCAGTCAATTCTGTGAAATTCGGGCCATTTTCTTTCTATTATACCACAAGGGACAATCATAATCCCACAAAAATATGTGGGTGGCATCTAAATCACTCCTTTTAGTCACGTTTAATGAGAATAAAATGACAGTCTTTTACTTTTAAAACTTAATCTTAAGATTCCGTCGCGTTAGGGTTTCTCCCATATTTCCTAATTTCAAAGATTAGCTATTTGTGAAGCTTATTACTACTCTCTTCAGAATCTTCGGTTTCACTCTAATGCGAGTTATAAAGTTGCTAATATAATTATATAACAATTTATTAAAACAAGAGTGAGTTATTAGATTGATCAGATGCTGATGATGATTAGATTGTCAAATTGGTTATTAATTAAGTTGTAATTTTAAGTTTTTTTATTTATTATAAAATAGACATTTCTCAAATAATTAAAACAGTTTTCCGTTCGTAGGCATATGAAATCAACCATATGAAATCAACTAAAAATAGTACCTACAGTTGTGTCCTAAACTCCTATCTGATTCAGAAGCTAGCTGTTATAAGTGACTTTAATTTGAATAGAATAACTCTCCTCAATATTTCCCTATATTTACTTCTAACAGTTCTCACATGACAATAACTGTACAAATCGTTTGCATATTATTATCCGACTAGCTATGCCCGCGGCTTTACCCGCTTGGAATTTAGACAATTTGCACCCTATATTCTCCCCCTGAATGCAATATATGTCATTACCAACTGTCATCGAATTAGGTTCAGTAGTTTTGCGTGATTGACAAACAAATTAATAAATAGACACACAGACAGGCAAAACTTTTCTAAACTATCAAAATGTGTTCTGTAGTCGATTCTGAAGCCCCGCATAGTATTTTTTCTTAAACAACTTCAATGTACAGATTTCGTCTCGTCAGCCTATTATTATAAGTATAGATGAGAGATTTTTGGCAAATAATATGTTGCTTTAAATTTGTTACGTATCTATTCACTCCATTATTTTGTTGTTTTTCTTAATGAATTTAGATAAACGCTATTCATAAATTACATACACCTTTTATTATAAGTATAGATTGAGAATTGTTATGCGTATTATGTTTCCTATTAAAATTGGGTCGGCACATTGTAACCACAAATAGAAGAATTATATAAACCACTGTAATACAAAAAATAAATCGCATTATGTGCATTTACGAACTCACCTTTCACGTTTTATAATATACACACGCAATCGCGTATTCTAACAACATATTTTTATCCGGAAATGTTTTATTACCGGATCCATAAATCTATTACCGGTAGGTACTACATTTTTACATATATAACCTATAAACAGATTCTATATTTTTTTATCAATAAAGAGATCAGAATACATGATTTAGTTCATAATTATCTATTTATCTATTATATTCATGAAGATCTACGTGGACTGGGTTTTGATTATTTTTTTTTTTTCGATAATTTACGGTTTTATATAATATGTATCCATTGAAATTCGTCCTCGAAGTTCATATTCTTGAAAAATTTCCTGTACAACCAGAATTAGCATCGGATTGCAAGATAGTTGAAGCCACTTGACAGCCATAAAGAAAATCCCAAGCGTAATGGTGTCGCGTCGGAGAGGAATTTGGGTAAATTAACTGACATTACCGGCTCGGATTCATGCTTCTTATTAAAAGACTGACACTCCGTAGATATGTATAAAATGTGTATGAGACACACTATTATAGAACACTAGCTGTCTGCCCGCGGCTTCACCCGTGTTTCATAAAATCTTCACTGCGTAGTATAGTTTTTTAAATAATCATTGGAAAAAAAATGATTTTGATGGTGCTGTCCACTTAATTGTACTTTGTTTAAAAACTCATTAGTTTTATTTTGTTTTATTTTTACACGATATAGGCTAAATGCTTTGACCACAATCTCAACTAATGTTAAGAGACAATGTTGTCCAGGATGGCAAACACACTAAGCCTAGGTACTGGTTCTCAAGTGATGCTGCCAGAACACACCTATTGATATTTGACGACAGGTTTTCAAAGTTGAGGGTGGTAGCTACCTAGGCGGGCATCATTAGAAAATGCCCTACCATAATGCTATAGTTTCCTCACGATGTTTTCCTTCACCGAAAAGTCAGGCCGTTTTTAGAGTTGGATAGGGAGGATCGAACCCGCGTCGATTGACGCGGAATCCGGCCGCACTACCTAATGCGCCATCATCGGAACCCCAATTATTTCCTAGAACTTTTTTGAACTAACAGATGGCAAATATACTTCTCACAAAATTAAATACCTGGCAGTAAAACTGCATTAAATCGGTTTTTATTCGCAATTACATGAGTTTTCCTTTTTTCAAAAGTACCATAAGTTACGCGTAGTAAGTTCAGCTATCTACCAAAAAAAGTCCCGTCAAAATTGGTCCAGCCGTTCCGAAGATTAGCCAGGACAAACAGACAGACAGAATGACGAGCAGACAGACAGACAAAACATTTAAAAAATTGTGTTTTATGGCATATGTGTCGTATATACATTGATAAGTATTTAGTAAAAAGTTGTTATGTTGATATTACAAACAGACTCTTCAATTTTATTATTAGTATTGATATATAAAAGCATTATGTCAAGTAATACAATAACAAGACATCATTACTGACTAATTAATAAAGAAAATCCTTAAATTTAACATTTCTTGATGTTATTTTCATATGTCACTAACAAATAATTTATTCTGATTTTGATCAAAGTTTTTGTTTCTGCTAAATAAATTCATATTAAGTTTCTTTTAAATCCATTCAAACTATAAACGATTGAAGAAAGAACACAGATGAGTAAAAAAGCTATTTAGAATGGAGAAAAAAAGATATTTTAATCTTCAGTAATATTTTACGAACGAACGAACCCACTATACCGATAAATTATTTATTTTTGATGTTTTAACATGTAATAAAACATAATTTAATAGTATAAGAAAATCAAAATTTTAATTTTATAAATAAACATTATTTTTGTAAATAAATAAACACATTAGAGCGAATTTAATTTATTTAGAAATAATTACTACATTAAAATTTTTATAAAGTTGTAAAATGTCCTAAAAAGTTTTCTACGAATATGTAAAAGTTCAAAAGTCATTGCACACGACATCTCATAGGTTACATTACGAATATACTTTTTCAATTAATTATTATTACTTTAATTAATCTAAATTATGGATCTTAAGCATAACTATAATCTTCAATTATTACTTAAGCGTTAAATATACATTAAAAGTGACTTGGCACCTTTAATTAACAATATAATAGACACTCAATTACAAACTAGATTTTTCGACGGCACGACAAGAATAAAGCTTGTTAAAGCAACTTTCAAAACACTGCAAAAACGCTATAATGCCGTGATGATTTAATGAACATCAGAATGGTAGCTAACAATGTTAGTTGGATTGATCGGTGCCTCTTCCATAATATACGTCTTTCTAGTTTTGCAGATATTACAACATTTGCAGCACACCGAAACAGCGATTACAGTCGCTAGGAGCGTTGGCAACCAAATGTAAACAGGCACTCCTGCAGGTTTCATTGTTTCCGCGTAAACCATCAAAAGAGCGCAAGATACGTGGTTACTCTCATTAAAAAGCGTTACGTTATGCCACAATACGCACTCTTGACTCCTCGTTACTTTAATCGTTGTTCCATTGTTATGCAAAAACGGCTTGACGTCAATATGAGACGATGTTATGTCCACCATATGTATTTCCGAATCTGGATATGTCATTTCCGCGGCGTGCTTAGTGAATGAAGACATCATGAAACACGGGAATGCCGTTTCTTGGAAGTAATCTCGATCGATAATCTGCAAGGAACACTTCTCATCGTGACGAGGCAGGTAGTAATGAGCGTCGTGCCACTGTTCGTTCATAGACTTTCCTAGATTATATAAAGCTAGTCCTGTTAGTAAATCTCCAAACACGCTGCCGGATTCGCGGTATTTGTATACGTAAGTCGGCGGAAGTCCATGGTAAACCGGGTAGAATGACGGCGAAGTGCAATATCGACATGTGAATGATATATGGCTCGGTGGGTGATACGAGTAATGGGCGTGGTGAGCGTGGACATGTGGGCCGTTTCTTTTCAACTTATCGAACCTTCCGCGTGGACCTCTGCTAATCTTCGCACATACACACAGAATGTTTACGATAAATAAAATAAAAACACCGTGGATGTACATGGTGCGGCGTTAAGGGCGGTTCCCGACGCGCGACTGCCGCAGTTCAGGATATATGAGGGTGCTTGGCGCCATAGTAGACTCAAAGGCGCCGTTATGTCGCCCCATCCCGTACGACATGGTAAAATGAATGAATGAAAGGAGTAACGACCGGGCGAGTACGAAAAATATATTTAACTAGGAATACGATTTGGGTAGGTACATATTTAGAGACACTATTGCATTCAACATAATTTTTACAGAACATCTATTTCTAGCTATGTATGCTAAAATATTTTTACTGTTATGTGTTTTTTATCAGTTCAAACTATTACTTTATTGTATTTTCTTTCATGGAAATTAAGGTTTTATTTATCAAATGGTAAGTAAATTTCTAGTAATAATAGCTCCTATATCAGTTAATATCTCTTAAAACAGACTTAGAAGAAGAAAAAATGCTGCATTTAGTTCAATTATTTATCTTTACTAACTATGCCAATGGTTAGTCTTTTATTTCTAATGGTGGTAAACATTGTTTGGTTCTTTTAAATCATAAATATTTTTGAGACCGAAATTCGAAAGAAAATGTCTTCGTGAGTTCTTCGTGAAAAAAAAAATAACTCAAAAATAGCACTAAAGAAGCATCAAGATGGGACGATTTGTTTAAATTAGTCTTGACACGTTTACTTTTAAAGGTTTAAATTATACTAGACATAAATGAGTCGTAGCGTGGACGCCGCGCCTCCGCACAAACCGAGCGTTTCCTGCCTGATATCAGATGATCAATTTCCTGGACGTGCCTCTACATTGTCACTGAGACACAGTTATCATCTCGATGCTCAACGATTTTACAAATGTTGTCAATTTCATAAAAGTTTTTTTCACTACATATCTTTAAGATTTGTAGTTAAAAACTGCAGTTCAATTCCCTAAACGAAAACCAACACAATTAATACTTTCGATGATAATGCAGTGAATTAGAATAATACTTATATGTAAGTAACATCTATTGACGCACCTTGACAGGTAAATCGATTCGTGTGCCGTCACGGCGATCATGACGTTTTTGATGTTTCACATCTACCGGGCCTCCCGTGACGGCCGACTTTTTTACCTATATCAAATACACCGAAGACTCGAGATACATGCTATCACGCATTACAGTTTTAACCGAATGATTTTAGTTTTCAACTGTCTTCTAATAAATAGGCAATGAAAATATATAAAAAAGATTATAACAGCCCGTCGACAAAGAGAATACGATCTCATTCCTTTGTTCTCAGTTGCAGCGCTATTTATGAAATATATCTGCAATGATTTTTTTACATCAACGAAATGTTCAACAGATTTCATACACGTAGTAACAGAATCCCGATAGTTGTATTATATTTTTTTAATTATATTAATGTATTATATTTTTTGGCAGTAATACAAATGCCATGTTAGATGAAAGTTTTCAAACAAGGTTTCATATTTTTTTATAGAACTATACAACTCATAGTTACAAGGTTTATTCATAGATACACAGAAAAGGGTGTAAATTTTTAGACATCACCTTAGCTCACATCCTTTGCAATCTTGCTTGACATGTTGCCTAAACTTATTGTCCGTTAAATCGGTAATGTTTGCGACTTTATTATAAAATCAAACACTATTATTTAGAAAGCTCTCATTAGTTTTACCAAAGCCATATTTTTTCTATGGTTTTATTAAGTCTTTAACTAGGTATATTATATTAAATTTATCCTACTTAATATGTCGATTACCCATAAAAATGAGACAATAGGAAAACAATGGAAAGCTGGTTTAAACGCCAGATTAGTGCTCATGGGGTTAACAAATCATTTAACCGATACCTATGTTAGGTATCGACAAAAGTAGAATTAGTTAAGTATAATAATTTAGCTGCAACTGTATACTTTAAAGAAATATGTCTACTTACACGCGTAATGGACCGAATTTGTTTTAACACGTTATTTAAAATACATACAATTTTGACAGCCCTAACTTTTACAACGCATTTGGATGAATGATCACCTAAGTTCGCATAACTCAATTTATATTATATATGATCCGAATAAATAATACGATTAATCTATCAGTAATAAATTAAATAATTTATTTTGTTTCTTAAGATGAACAATATTTTATTGAAAATATGCGCCATAGATAAAGATACATTATAAATAGGTATATACTAACTTTATTTATTTATTTTAACTTTTTTACGAAATGTGAAAGTAAGATATTTCTTAAATTTGAAAGGGATTAAATAATCATAGACAAAGAAACACACTTTATTATTCATGATTCAAACACCTCTAATAGTACGCGAAAATAAAAATAATATAACTCAATTTTTATTAAAGTCTTTCATTTTATCTTTTTGTTCCAAACCTACCCATCCAACTTTAAAATCAGCCTGAGCTTTCGGTGAAGGAAAACATCGTGAGGAAACCATAGCACGGTGGTACGGCATTTTCTAATAACTCTGGGTAGCTACCACCCTCAAGTATGAAAACCTGTCGCCTAACACCAATAGGTTTGTTCCGGCAGCATCACTTGAAAACCAGGCTTAGTGTTTACCATCCTGGACCATCTTCAGTGACTTAACATCAGGTGAGTTTGTGGTCAAAGCACTGAGCCTACACCGTGTAAAAAAATATACTTTTTTTTAACATAAAACTTTCATAGATTCGTTTGTTACATTGTTTTATAAATAATGCAATTTCATTTTGTATATTATCTTTACCTATGCGTAATTCACGTTTGTGTTTGTATAAAAATTCAATCGTCGTGAGCTATTACGAGCCGGGAAACTACGTAATTTATTACACGATATTAATAGTAAAAATAAGCTGTGGCCATAATGATCAGTAAAATTACATTAAAAAAAACAATGATTTCCGCCTCGATTTACTGCTAAAATTAAGATTTTTTTTTCATTGACACTAACAAGGAGAAATTGACGCATATACCAGTGAGTTGTTTTGTAAAATAAAGGTATAGAAATATTTAATAAAATCATTACGTGTTATACGGCTATATGTCCGTTATCGGCTTTATAATTCTTTTTTGATTCATAGATGTATATTATGGCTTCGTATTAAGAGGACATGCGTTCGAAAAAGTAAGTATTTCAGAAACCTATTGCTATCGCGTAGCGCCCCAAAGAAAAAATTATAAAACACGAAAGGGACAGCTGTAGCTCGGGCTGATTTTACTTATGCAAAATAGACGAAAATATCACTTCGTAGTACTCTGTTTCCTCCTCCAAAACTGAACCGATTTTTAATTTTATTTCATTTTTAGAATAATAACGACTTTAGCTATGCTTTGTTTAATTCTATTCACCAAATTTGTTTGTCGAACGTCTGAAAATGACTGTAAAAATCGAGCATATTTTTCAATTTCAAAGGTTCCTAGTTTCTACAATAATTAATTTATGGAACAAAATGAAAACGTACCGGCTTGGCGGTAGTTAATATATATTATTTGGTATAATAATATTTACCATAATGCTATTATCCAGAGAGGAAACAGGGGACTACGTTTTTATGGAATAAATGCCACTAGGATATCCTCATAATCGTTTACTCAATGTTTTATTTAAAGATTATTCTCAGTATTAATGGTAATATTCGTCCAATAAGATAAAGACAGAAATTAATCCATACTAGCAATTCTGATGTTCAATCTTATATATACGACGTATCAACGCTTTAACAAATCATTGGGCAACTTATTAAAACTATCCACTGAGTTTTGTGGCATCTGACAATAAACCTTTCATGTTATTATTTACTATGTTATCATGGCGGTGGTGAATATATATTATTTGGTATAAAAATAATTACTATAATGCTATTATCCAGGAAGAAAACAGGGGACTACGTTTGTATGGAATAAATGCCGCTAGGATACTCTCTTAACATGAGTAAAGTATATTGTTTATTTAAATAAATAAATAAAAAATTAAAGATAACAAGGAATTTAGTCAACAAAAAAGAATCGTCACTCAAACCACAGTACATTTCACAGATTTAATGCCAATGTCAAGAGTATAAAATATTTACTTGACACTGGCTAAGACACAAGCCGTGCAGAGCCATTAAAAAACACAAGAAGAAGAAGAAGAAGAGTATAAAAAGTTGCTGAACGAATGAAATCACAGTTTGAAAAAAAAGCATGTAGAATGAATAATAATTTACCCAAGAGATATTTGCGCGAATAATTTATATTTAATGAGTATTACTCATCTTTAATATATCTTAAAATAACCTTAGATTAAGTGAAAAGTGTAATAATATTATTCATGAGTCCATCCATCCATTCAACCATAAGGAGTCCACTGTTGGACATAGATCTCCTCCAATAAGGGGGACATTGTCATAATCGCACCGCTTGGCAGGCGGATTGGCGATAGCAGGTAGGTTTTTTTTTGGATCTCAGAGAATATTGCTGCCCATTCTCTGTTCTTTTTTCTGTAGTCGCGTTTTACGACACCCATGGGAAGGTATGAGGTGATACTATTCTTGGCCGACACCATACGGAAATTATTCGTCAGCATTTTTTTATTATTATAAGTTGTTAAAATGACAAAAGCAGTTGATTTTAAAATGGCTGCCGAAAGATAGTTTCGACTTTCGTCAACCTCACATCGGCCTGCTAAAATTATCTCTGTAATGAATGCGCCAAAGCATTGAATATCGCCAAATGAATGATATAATATCTCATTTAAATACAATTATATCATATTTTTCTAGTTTTCATACAACGCTTTAACAAAATGGTGGCTATTATCAGAAAAGTTTTTGCGTCACCCTAGAATTAATGTTGCATGTTATTATTGTGCGCAATAAGTAAATTATATTACGTAAACTGTCAACAACTTTCCATAATACAGAATCGAACAGGACAAGATCATTTATTATTATATAAATATAAATTTATTTGAAATCAAAACTAGTTATTACGAAAAACAAAATCATATTTATGTTTATTGTTATTGTTAACCATAACACGTACAAACAATAGTTAACAAAACTCAATCGACGCATAAAATTCGAAATTACTCTTTTTATGTAGCCTCCATGGCGCAGTTGTATTACGGTGCGACTGTCGTTCTGAGGTCTCGGGTTCGATCCCCGGGTCTGGTCAGTGATATTGGGTTTTTCTACTCAGTATCACTCCGGAGTCTGGAATTTATGTCCAATATGACGAATGGCTCGCCCCCTGTCACATCTGGGACGGAACTAAGCTTGGCGAAATGTGGGTGGTGTAGTTTACTACTTCAACTCTGCCTAACCCTTCGGGGATAACAAGTATGAGCTTATGTATGTTATGTTATGTAATCTAACAATGTAGTTGTATCGAGTCAAAACTCTCGTAGTTCAACCCACTTTCGCCGCTAAACATTCATTAAATATATCGGTTTACAATTACCTATAATTTACAATAGTAATACAGTATAAACGTGTATTTGTGCAGCGCGGCTTCGATCGTGTTTTACATATAAAAAAATCTATTCTTCGTAATTATTCAATGAGCTGTCTTAATTAAATTCCTATGGTTAATAATGAATTACAAAGAAATAAAATATTTATTGATGAACTTCCATGAAGCATTATGCAAATCAGTTTGTTAGTTTTTCGAGTATTACCTATAACTAACGCAAAGACCCAAACAGAGTTATGAAAATTAGTACCAACCCACAGTTAATAAGAACAACCTTTTAAATCAGCCTGAGCTTTCGGTGAAGGAAAGCAAAGCATGGTGGTAAGGAATTTTCTAATAATGCCTGCCTGAGTAGCTGCCGCCCGCAAGTTTGAAAACCTCTCGCCAAATAGCAATAAGTGTGTTACGGCAACATCACTTGAGAACCAATACCTCTAGGCTTAGTGTGTTTACCATCCTGGACCACGTCGTCATTTAATACAAGGTTAGATTGTGGCCAAAGCACAGTGTAAAAGATATAATAATTTTTGCACGAATTGTTCACTACAAAAATAGTTTACCTCAAAAGTGACATATTATCAGTTGGTTCTAGTTTCCATAACTATGTCCAATTGCCTTTAAATCTATGTAATTGTTTGCATACAGTATAAGGTAAACACGATAATTACCAAATAATATGGTATCCATTGAAATAAATTTATATTTATGGTCTATTGGTATAATTACTTAGCGCTTTCATCATAATTTCATCTGATGTTAAGTGACAATGTAAAGATGTGGCTCAAGATGATGATCATGACAAGCCTAATGTTACTGGTTCTCAAGTTATGCTGCCAGAACATACCAATAGTACTTGTGATTAGATTTTCAAACTTAAGAGGATATGCGAGCGGGGTATATTCCATACAAACGTATTCCCTTGTTTCCTTCCTGGATAATGGCATTAAAATAAATATTTTACCCTATAACATAAATCTGTCATAGCTCGGCTCTTACGTTTCTATTTTTTCCAAAATTAATTATACAAACAAAGATGCCATTGCAAATGAGAAAAAAATTCCAGATCATTACCTTCAGTTTCAGACGTCCGTCAAACAATATTAAAGAATAAAAACAAAAATAGCAAAATGCAGACGCATAACCAAAGTATTTCCTATTTTATGATTGAAAAAAAAATCGGTCCAATTTTAAGTAAGAAGTAGACTTATTTCACAAAATTAGTAAAAAGCAAATGAGGTAATATTATATATTATATGTATTATGCTTTTTTAATAAAAAAATAATGGAATAAGCAATAACTATTATATTAATAATGATAAAAAATACAGAAATATATACTTAAAAACTAAATAACCCAGGAAGAAAAAAAAGGGGGATACGCAAGTAACGGACAGCATGTATTCTTAAAATGTATTACGAATTAAAAGATATACTCATTTGGTATTCACAAGAGTAAAATCCAAATTTTTCAAAGAACAGTAGAATGCAAACGGCATTGAGGACGTGTAAAGTTATACCTATGTACCTTAGTTGAAACTAATTCAATTAATAACCCTATAATAATCGGATAATGCGACAGTTGAGTTACTAACATTCTTCTATTAACATTAGAGTGAGTTTTTAGCAAAAATATACTGCGCATAGGATGAGTATATAACATGCAACATGCTCGTATATTTTTATTTTTTATTTTTATAGGATATAGGCTGCGTGCTTTGACCACAATCTCACCCGACGATAAGTGACGATGTGGGCCAGGGTGGTAAACTCACTAAGCCTAGAGGTAATGGTTCTCAAGTGATGCTGTCGGAACACATCTATTGGTAATTGGCGACAGGTTTTTAAACTTGAGGGCGGTAGCTACCCAGGTGGCCAGTATTAGGAAACGCCGTACCACCATGCTATGGTTTCCTCGCTATGTTTTCCTTCACCGAAAGCTCATGCTGATTTTAGACTTGGATAGAAGAATTTGAACCCGCGTCCTCTGACGCGGAATCCGGCCGCACTATCCACTGCGCCATCATCGCTTCAAACTACTAGTACTATTGTTTACATTCTGCAAAGTTCAATTATAAAGTATTTAAACATTTCAAAATGAGATTATTTTATTCCATTCAAGTTCTTAATAACACACAACGTGGTAAATAATCGATGTCAGTGAATCACTTTAGCGTACAGCGTTCTTTGGTAAAGGCTTGTAAATATTCGTAGTTCCAACCGTAAGTTATTACTATCCGTTGTTGAATTAGGTATTATTAGGTACTTTAGATAGTATTTACAGTATACAGACAACAGTACTTGATATTAGATAAAATGCAACCATATTTTCATAGCAATACGAAATATAGTATCTAAAACCACACTTTAATTTTCGGTGACGCTTATAAGTTATAACTAAGTACTAAGTATGAAGAAAAAAAAAAAAAAGTAACTGGAAACTAATCCTAGATAGTCCGAACTGCTTCTATTTCGGCCATATTGTTAGAGTAGGCTCAAATCATATAAAACAGTTGATGATCTTGGATAAAGCTGACGGAAAGCGAAACAAGTTTCCAAACAATTGAGCGCAAGATCGACAAAGGTTACCTTACCTACCTGTAAAAACCTGTAAAACCCTGTAAAAACGCCATACGGAGTTACGGAAATTGTCGACTAAGTACTTATAATTAAGATATAAGTCGTCTATATGAAGTAAACACTGAAGGTGAAATAGATTACGGATATAGCTGTTATATACGAAATAGAGTCGAGGCAATGGTGAAGGTGTGTTCTGAACATTCCATAGCACACCTCGTTACCGGGTTGCCGACCGATAAATAAACATAGGTGTAATTTATTGCGACTGTTCAAGAGCGAAGAAGCTTTGCGCTCATCGCCTAATAAAGAACATTGTATTGAAAAAACTGTTACATGTCTTATATATTACAGTCCAATATAATTTGATTTATACGTTTATAAGTATAACAAAATGTTTATCAAGAAACATTACATGAAAACTTTAAACATTGACTTGAAGATTAAGATGAAAATACATGAAGATCGTCTGGTTATTATTTATATATAAAAGAATATAGAAAAAAAGAATAGCTTACAAGGAATGTCTCTAAAAAACATTAATATTATTAGTGTTAATTTGATTGCGATTTAATACTGCGTATATTTGAGACGCCTCTAGCCTAAGTACGTACGATAAGGAGTGCCTATATCCTTACCACAAAATAAAACGCAACTTATATCTGTCAGTCTTGTCATTAGTTGACTTAGAATCGTAAATTACTAATTGTTTTACATAATTTCTTTTTATACATGTTTTTTTTTTAAATACTGTATTGGCCTGAGCGCTTTAATCAGAATGTCACCTAATGTTAAGTGACGATTTGGTCCAGGATAGCAAATACATTTAGCCTAAATATATTGGTTTTCAAGTGATGCTGCCGGAACACACTTTTTGATATTTGGCGACAGTTTTTTAAAACTTGAGGATGGTAGCTTATCCCAGGCGGGGATACTATGGTTCCCTCACGGTGTTTTGTTTCATTGAAAGCTCCGGCTCATAATAGAATTGGATATGTAGGTTCAAACCTACGCCCATCGACGCGGAATTCGAGCGCACTACCAACTGAGCCCTCATCGCTTCTTTGCTCCAGGTTTTAGTACGAATTTGGTTGTAATATGCAGCATGTAGAAAAAGTTATTAAGTGGAAAAATCTACTTTCAGAACGTTATCTTGTAACACTTAGCTGAAGTCATTAAATATATCCAAAGGTTTTTGGCGAAATTTTGGTTTGTCATATAGTTTGCACATTGCTTGTTTTTAATTAACTACTTTATAGTGTATGACTCTATGTTGTGTAATTTTGGTGATTTTTCATGTGATATAGATTGGTTATTGTGTATAAATGAAGTGTATGGAAAACGGAGCGCGATTTCTGAGCCGCCATTTTGTTGGAGCACTGAAGATTACTAATAACACAAAGTTGGCCCTAATGAATTCGTATTCATGGTTGTTATAAATTATTTTAAAAAGCCATTAAATACTTATGAGATATAATGTAGTAAATAATTGTGAATAATAGAAATGGTTATATATGCGCGGATTCGCTAGATATAGGTATTTTGTAATAAATACAACAAGAACAATTAACCACAAACACATGTTCGACTCCGTTGTACGAAGGCCTCGATGGTAGGTAGATTTATATTTCAATAGGCAAAGATAAAACAGTTCAGTGCATATTTCTCTTCGGATTTTCAACCGATTCGTTTTTTACTTATTTTGTTTAATTCGACGACTTACGGAAATCTTAGCTATTTTTATTCGAGCTCGTCAAAATGACTGCACTTCACTTGATGTTAATTTAAGATGAGCTGAAACGTGTCACAATAGCATTTTTCACCATGTGTATGGTAGTCGGGACCCAATCGGGATTAATAATTTCTTACCACCACACAAATTGGCGGATCTAATTGGCTGACTGCGGAACGTGACGCGTTGAAATATTTCACAATAGCGTCATTTCACCATGTGTATGGTAGTCGCGACCCAATCGGGATTATTCTGTTACCACCACACAAATTGTCGAATCTAACAGTCACATAAACCTTACATATTTCCATACAAACTTTGATCCCTTATTCCCTATTGTTATTTTACACCCTTGAGGGTAAAACTTTTACAATTTTTAAATGTCATATTTATTTATATCAACAGCCTAAAAAATAAGTTTCAAGATTTCCCCTTACAAACCTTTTTTCGCATTAAAAAGTAGCCTATGTCCTTTCTCAGGCTCTAGACTATCTGCGTACCAAATTTCATTTAATTCGGTTCAGTAGTTTTGGCATGAAAGCGCGACAGACAGACAGAGTTATATTCGCATTTATAATATTATTAGTAATAGTAATTACCAAATATTATTAAATTAGTAATAGTATAAAGTATATATAGATTAATTATTTATTTTTAAGCACCAAGCAATGAAGGATTAGAATGATCGATGTTAGTTCGGGTATTAGGACAAGACTCAGCTTTCGATTAAGAAAATCAAAGTAAACACTAGGATACTGATACCGTATTTTCTAATGTTTATCTGGCTAATTACAACATTTGAGTTAAGAATCCGTGGTCAATCCCTCGTACATATGTTCCAGACAATCTTGTCTAAACTTTTCTCTAAACAACGTCTAAAATTTATAATTGTATGAAATATAATCTCTAAATAACCCTAAAATCACTCTATTGTAATTGAACCTTTTTTTTCAGCAAGTGTTCAACGGTTTTTTGACTTTTTTGTAAAAACACCTTTTAAGTTAAAGTGACCAGTAAAGTATTTAAAAAAAACATATTTTCATAAATAGTAAACAACCAAACATGAGTATAGAAACAATATGGAAACGCTGTAATACTCAATTTATATTACAATACATACAGAACTGTTTCTATTATTTACATAAGTTGTTAAGTTCAGGTAAATAATGTTTTTAAAAGGATCGGTCAGTTTATGTTAACGACTGTCTTAATTGAGGTGAACATATCTTTTAAATTATAAACTGTGTACGTTCAGTTTTATCTATAGTCACTATCTCATAGACATGTTGATTGAGAATTTGGTCCAGGATGGCAAGTAGGCAAGTTCTCGATACAACTAAAACGGGCTTAAGAACACATTTTCAAAATTGACCATCGCCGTGAGGACGGGTTGGTTCGAGTGGTCGGAGCGATTATTGCGATAATCATCGGTCATGCCGTGATGAGTTCCATGCGAAACAGGCAGCCAAGGTGTGCTGCTCATCGTCGAGTGCGCTGCTACAATAATAGCAATTTGGTTACCCGTTTTGGCCTGTACGATTTAGATAACCAACGGAATATTCCGAGAACTGACGTGTCAGGCTAAAGATCAGAACGCCAGCGCAGTTTTAGCTTTTTTTTTTATATGAGGAAATCTTGTATAAGTTTCCCACCCTCGCCGTACGGTGAAGGATGACTAAGCCTTCGCACTATTCCTGCGTACACTTGTCTCCCAGCGAGCATGAAAGCCTTTCGCAAAACCTGCTTTTACATTTACGTGCTTCCGTCCATCGCCCGCAGGCTCTTTCTACGGCTGCTGTAAGTTAGACCTAACTCGTATTTAATTCGTACTTGGACTTAAATAATTATAAAAAAGTACCGCGTAACAATTTTCTAAAAACATATACAAAGATTGCCCTTATACGCGAATATTGATAATTCAAATTTTAATGAATATAAAATATAAAGTTTTAAAATAGTCAAGTGATTTTTTTTATTTTATACTTCCCTGTCGATTGAGGTTACTCGCTTTAATTCGAAATTTTATTGAAACGAACACAATTTGCAATTAAATGATTCTTTTAACACATTATTTTACTAAAGACGACTGTTATTCGCTTTATATTATTGATAGCTACTATTAATAAAACATCCAGCATTCATAAATAGGTTTTCATTTCAAGAAAAAAAATATACAAAACGTAAATAAATAATTTTTTTGTGTTAAATTCATATAGAAAAGTATAAAACGGAAAGAAGCAAATTAGATTCTATCTGTATACATAAAAAATAATATAAATTTGTCTTCTATGCGTTCCTAAACCGTGCATCCGATTGTACTGTAACTTTAGTGAATTGAGCTACGTACGTTCGAGAAGGTTCCTGGCCGAAAAAAATATTTTCGTAGCTTTCCATGGCGGGCACAGATAGTAAAGTATAACATTAAAAATAATATACTCAATATTATAAGCTTTTCCCTGTCTTGAGAAAAGTAGTATCTCTAACAACGTATTTCCTAACATTAACATAATACCATTAAAAACAATAGATGTATTCGTAAGCAAAAAAATATATGTAAAAATTGCAGAACATTAACTTAAATATTAAGAAAAATGTAATACAAATTCCATCATCGAATGATTTCAGAACAACAGTAGGTATGCACAGTAGAGTGATCGTATTGTCATCTTACCCAATTCTTCAATTCTGGTGATCCTACACGGGTTTTATCTAGACTGATTCAGCTTTAGCTAATGTATCTAACGACTACAATTTTTTGGCGAACTTTGTCTGTCATATGGAATATGGATATTGTAGTAAATATCAAAAGTATGTATTTCTATTCCTAGGAACATTAATATTCGTTAAAAATAACCTTGTCGTTTTTTAATTAAAAACTATCGTTCCTGGCACGCAAATAAATTAAATTTTCCCTCCATCGCAAACAGTCTAGACATAATGAAAATAAAAAGAAAACGTTGAAAACTCGTAAGCATGTCTAGAAGAATAACAATACCTACGTATATTGGTAAATTATTTACTTTTACGGTAAACACACTATGTATATTGAAATGGTTCACTTTAGAAACAACATTGTATATTTGTTTCTTGCGAAAAAGTCAATTTATAAACAAAATTGGAATACAGCACGAATAAAAATAATATGCACTAGTATTATAGGAAAAAATTCTCAACCGTAAATTTTCCGTATCACTCTACAAAATATATAGAAGAATATGTAGTTTCTTATAAATTTGCTATTTATAAAGATTTATTTTTTTACTACTACTATTTGAAACACAACCATTCGATTCTAAATGTAAGCATGACTTGCACTATTGTTCCAAACAGATAATATGCGAACATATTACATTATATTTTATTACTTTACATTACATAAATTGAACACACAAACTGAACTGACAATTATGTTTATCAGACAAAAAGCAAATCAATGCACGGATCGAAACCGAGACTTCTTGGTTCAGTAATAGTGATTGTTACCACTGTATCAAAGGTCAGTCTTGGTCAGCCCCAGCGGTAATCAAACCCAAGATTTTGACAAGTAATATATCAAATACAATAGATTTTCTTTATAAGAAAACCGAATAATTTTCTCATCCCCCTGCCAGGTCTAATCCGGGAGAGGTTCTCCTTTTTTAATAAGCTCTGCGTTAGCAAATCTATACAAAAATAGCAGTAGACTCAATTGAGTTTTTTCCTCTAAGAAAATAAATAAATCTTTAGTAAAACCCGAAATATTTATTCATATTGAAGGGAAACCAGAAATTCGCGAAATTTGCTTTGGCTTAATCTAAGAAACTACTCAAGTCTACTACTCAATGCCTCTTACAGAATTTATGCACCTGCGTGTATTGTGCAGGAGAGTAGGGTGAAGTGTAATGCATTTTACGCTAGTACATAAAAATGTGACTAGCTTAGCTGGTTGCGGGTACAGAAGCCCAGTCGAGAAGAGGGAGGAAGCCCTGGAGTGTTCTTGTAATTTTTAAATACAGAAAGTTCATACTATCCATGTAAACTTCACTGGTTTATTATCATTGAAAAATTTAAAATTAGTATTATGTTATCAACAAAATAATTAATAATTTTTACGTAAAAAGTGAGGGAATGCATGACATCAAATGTTGCATGTTCATTGATACCTATCTGTTTATAAGATTATTATTTCTTCTATTATAATTATTATTAAAATATAGTAAAACATCACTTCATTACCCATGTTGATTTTTAAAGTAAATAGAATTACTTGTTACTACCTAATTTAAATTTACATTTTGCTCAGCTATTATATAATTAAATAATAAATTGTTTTTATTTTATTATTAACTGTACTGAATAGTACTAAACAAATCAGTTCGTTAAACATGTATTAAGAATTTGATGCATGCATTATTCAATTTCATATTTTAAATCTCAAAGGACTCGGTCGCAATGAACCTTGTAATAACTTTGACAACGTATGTTCACGTAAAGTTATAAATGTCTTCTTTTAAAATACTTATTTATGTATCATTAAATCGACTATAAAACTAATAAAAAGTAGTTAACTATTACTTCCTTTTATATGATCTTCATATATGGTTTCAAGTCCATTGTATTTAAATAACAATGATCTTCAAGTACCAATAAAAACAATCTACGAATCGACCGCTGCCACACAGATATCAGTTTACAGATAATAAAATAATCTCGGTCATTTCGTTACTGACGTGTTCTAACGCTATTAATCATTTACTTAGATGTTAAACTTACCTATAGCTGTTCTAGTCCGAACATTTCTCGAATAGCACATGGGATGGAGTATCGCCCAATACCGGTCCACAGATACGGCCACCAAGCAAAAGATGCTTATTGTGCACAACATCACTAACAATGATACAGTAAATAAACAGGCATGAAGATTCCTCGGTAAACCCACCGAAGCCAAAACTGCGAATGGTATTCCAAGTAACCCGACTAAAAAATCCGCAGCCGCTAATGACACAATATAATAGTTCGTACGACGACGAAGTCGTCGATCCCTACGAAACACGAATATCACCATCGCATTACCAACCACGGCCACTAATGCGACTAAAATTTCAAAAGTCGTATACGCTGCGTGTAGTTCTGGTGTTGGCGAACGATGAGGAGCCGACGGGGTCGTCGATAACACCATGTTTTCAACCATGGCTTATTACAGATCCCTTCAGGAGCAACCCCGTACATTGTATTGCAAAATATACTCCAATCGCGACCACATAACTATTTCTAACTTGAAACACTTCGCTAAAAATTTGAGGACTAAAATTTTACGACGAAATATTTTTAACGCCCCCAGAAAGTTAGTGTGTGCGAAAGTCTAAATTAGCATTAGTGAACCTTTGAAGTTTTAAACAATGGTATTATCGGTTATCCGCATTCGGATCACGAGCGAAAACGAGTGAGGCCAGCATGTCCCACTCGCGAGGCGCGCTTCCCATAACTGCCGGCGCGAATTGGCGCGAAACGGTGGCGACCGCTAGCAGGCGTCCCGACGCATACCTTACACCGACGCACCCAGCACTTGTTGCGGGATCGCAATTACATACGAGTTGACACCGCTGCCGTTTTTACCCTTGAAACCAGAGTAGAATCGTCTGTGTAACTATCAAACTATAACAATCTAATACACATTCAAGAATGTAAAAATATATTGTCCTATCACATCAAATTTTGAACGAAAAAATAGAATATATTTAATCGTGTTTTCATAATTCCTAATCCAACATTATCTTTAGTGGTTATTAACTACATAACTTATTATTATGTTTAGGCGTCACAATCTGATCTTCTCGATAGGTACGTGATGGCTAGGTAATCATCCTTCTTTATATTGTTTGCCTAATTAATTATTACATTTATTTGTTCAGCAATAATAGATTATATCCCTGCAGATGCCAAAAATAAATATATACAATGAGATTTATTTAGATACAATCTACATAAGCTCCTTAAGAGTTAGGATCAGATTGTTCATTTAATCAACATAGCGGAACTTGGTTTAGGGGGTCTCAAAGAATTATGAAGATTTTCGATTTCTTTACATTAGCGACATAATAATAGTAATATTGTCCTTAGTTAACAGACCGATTAGAATAATTTTAAAAAGTTTTCATATGAATGATCGAAAATTTAAAGTAAAAGTCGGAAGAGCCGGCAAGAAACTTGACCTGGGTTTTTTTTATTTCAGTTATTAAAATTATACAAATTATAAAAAAAACAATAAACGGTTTTAGCGGAAGCACAAAAAGGGGTGTCACTTCCAGACATCACTATCGTTCACGTAATGATTCACATTGTAATAACCTTTGGATAATAAAACCTGTTTGACATAGTGCTTAAACTTATCGTCAAGTAAATCGGTAATGGGTTATGGTACCATGTTGTAGAACCTGACACTATTGCCTAAAAAGTTTTTATTAGTCTTACTAAGCAAGGGACGACTAGTTTGTGATTACTTCTAGTATTTAAATTATGCCGGCCGTTTGCTATATCAAACTTATTTAAATTTTTGCGGACGTACATTAAATTGTCTAAGATGTACTCGTATTGTGAGGTCAATATTAATATATTATATTCCTTAAACTTATTCTTCAGTGATTCGCGAGGTCGCAAACTGTAAATGGCTCGAACTGCACGTTTTTGTATTAAAAATATGCTATCTATCTAAGCTGCTGTCCCCCACAGCAAAATGCCGTAAGACATCAAGCTATGAAAGTAAGCAAAATAGACTAACCTGGAAGTAGCAATATCTGTTAAATAGCGAATTTTACGTATCATCCGCAAATAGAATCATGTCAGCACAGTTACTAACCATTATTGTACATCAGGAATAAAGACGACACTAGAATCGAGCCGCGTGGGACTCCTAATCGAGCTTATGATCCCGCGGAGTCAACCCCATTTACAATTACTTTTTAACAACGCTCTGTTAAATCAGAATTTAGAAAGGCGTGAGAGGCTTCAGAAACGCCGTAATGTTTTAATTTCAGTACAAAAGTGTACTGTGATCAACGCAATCAAAGGCTTTTCAGAGATCACAGAATATACCGATTGCATTCTGTGAATCTTCCCATGCCCCCAAAATATGACTCATAAGCGTTGCACCAGCGTCAGTGGTAGATTTTTATTTTGTAAAACCAAATTGTCGAGCGTCTAAGAGCTCTTCTACTTTAAAATAATCAATAAAAAATTGACGTTCTGTCTGTCCGGACTTAACTCAAGAGGACTCGACCAATATCATTAACTCTTTGCATATGGCGATAGCACGTCAATGAACACTTGATATAAAAATAACAAACTTCATTTTAAAAGTTCTTCTCAGTAACAAATGTAATAAGTAAAAACATTTAAAAAAAATAAGCATATGAGAAAAATAAGGAGATTTTAAAAATAGGATGATTTATTTGACATCTTCATCAGTTCAAAAGGACATTCTCGTTGTAACAACTTATTGTTTTACTTCAAGGAAATCTTGAATTCTTTGTGGGATTCGATCAACATGCTTTTATATCGTACTACTACAACTATGCTACAATCGCTTCTACATGGATTCTTCAGATTAATACGCAGATTTTATCAACATTACCAAGTAGTATAAACCCCGTAATGAACGTGGAAAATTCACATTAATGAAGTCGCGGGCAACCTATCTAAAAATTCTTGTATGTCAATATTTAGTCTTGTATGCAGTGGCGGATTTGCAGTCTTGGCTGCTCTAGGCCCCAGGCCATGTAGTAAGTACCAGCCAACCCTTTCTCAGCACCCATTGTATGTCAAAAAGTATAATAGCGTGTTAAAAATAAAATTAAAAAAAGTCCCATCAAAATCCATACCGGCGTTCCGGAGATTAGCCGGAACCATCAGACAGACAACAATTTTAAAAATTTAATTCTTTGTGTAGGTATCGTATATATTAGACATCATATACATTCATATCTATTTAGTAAAAAACCATATTTTGAAATTACAAACTTTAATTAGTTAGTTGTGATCCCGCGGCTGCGCCCACGTTTCATATATTCTTCCCTGACTTTTTTACAGAACCCTTATTTTTTTTTTTTTAAAGATAAAGTAAAAATATTTCTCATAAATTCAAGCACTTACCCGTAAAAATGTGCATTAAATCGCATTTTACTTCATTTTTTATGAGTTTTGATTTTTGTTACACGCAACCCTAATTTTCGAAAATTAAAAGTACTCTAAGTTACCCGGAGTAACTTCAGCTATCTACCAAACCAAAAAAGTCAAAATCGTCTGAACCGTACCGGAGATTACCCGGACCAACCAGACAAAAATTTAAAAAATTGTATTTGTGTTATAGGTATTGTATTCACATATATTTAATAAAAAAAAAGTTAATTTTAACATTACAAACAGACACTTCAATTTTATTTATTAGCATAGGTTCAATTCTGCAAATCGTTACCTGGTTTTAGACATTACAGGAGCCACAAAAAAATACCTTGTGATATTTTCCGAACCCCTCCTATTCTTCCCTTTCGAACCTTTCATGATTAATTGTTTATTCCTTATTTATCTTTAATAACTTATGCAGATTTTGTAAAAACTCTACCAAGTTATGCTACCACGAGGGCTAGAGGCTTGCTATTGCTGTCAAGCCATCCATAATCTAACCTAATAAATCAAATTGAAATATCCGTTTGTAGATTATTTATTTATTTACATTAAAATTCACAGCTCGTAATATCAAATTAAGTCAATACACATGAATGTTTATATACCAAAAACACAATTATTAAATATTTTCTGTCTGTCTGTTCTGGCTAATCTCTGGAGTGGCTGTTGATTCTGATGGGACTTTTTTAGCAGAAAGCTCAAGTTACTCCGCGTAACTTTTAGGCTACTCTTATTTTTCGAAAATGATTAGGAGAAAATAAATCAAAACTCATGAAATTGTTTTTGGAACTAACAAAAACCAAAGATACTTCACTTCTACTCTGAACTCAAATAATTTTCGAAAATCAAAATGACCCTAAGTTACACGGAGTAACTACAGCTATCTACCAAAAAATCGAAATTTTCCCGTCGAAATCGGTCAAGCCGTTCCAGAGAGAACAGCTACCCAGTACAAACAGACAGATAGATGGACAGACAAAAATTTTAAAAGTTATATTTCTGGTATAGGTATTATATATATATTTATATGTATATAGTAAAAACTGATATTTTGGCATTACAAACAGACACTTCAATTTTATTTATTAGATATTTTAGTTTCAGCCAATAAGCGTAACACATTCATGTCATGTTATCAGGACAGGATATTTTAACTAATCTCAACAGGTTAGATACTCTAAATATCTGTTGTCATGATCCTATAAGATTTTAAAATAGGTATATAGCTCAAAGAAATATTTCTTCATATTATTATTATGTAGAGAGAATGTTAAATACTATATTTACTTTACCACTAATATGCTTGGCATATATCACTCAAGAATTAGGGTTGTAGGTATTATTAAAAACATAATAAACTAAACATAATAGAAATTTATATATGCATGTATATATTAAAAAAAACATAGACAATAAATTAAAAATCTTTTTTTTACGGTCAACAAAACATTAAATTGTAAATTATTATCAATTTTAAATACAAGCACAATGTTATATTATTATTATGTTCAACTTCACTGGTTTAACCTATTTACAAGGTGGATTGGTATTCCGATATTTAATAGTGTATTTCTATCCAATTGGTCTAAATTAGGATGAAATGCAGTCAGTGCATCCCAACATATTTCACTCAACTTAGGTATACACAACCACACCTTGTAAAGAATATTGTTCCTGCTAGTACCATCCTGCTGAGGCTCAATCCCACCAAATATGTACATACAACCATAAGAAGTAACAGTTGAGGAGTGAAAATACAAAGGATGTGGTAAAACAGTATGTTGCATAAGAGTCCACTGTAAATCTGAAACACTCAACCTCCATATATCCTCAAATATTGACTGTCCATCTGATCCACCAGCAACAAACACTTGGACACCATCAGGTGTGTCAATCTGTACTGCACTATGACACTTTCTAGGTAAAGGTGCTAATGTATCTTTCTTGCTCTCATCAGCTTTAGGTATTAACATGGTCCAAGTTTTAGTTTCCAGATCAAATACTGGAATTTCCATTAGGTCAAATGCCCATTCACTTGTTCCTCCACCAAGGATGTAAAGTTTGTTACCAACTCGGGCAATTTCATGCCTGTACCTTCCATATGGTTCACCCTCTATTCCAGTCCCAACAAATAGTGCTTCCCAGACTAGTGTATTGAGATTAAGTCTGAAAAATAAAACAAAGAACTCTTATTACATTAATTCATTTAACATCATAAATATATAATTAACCATTTAGTATCCATTTAAGAATGTGGGTCTAATTGCTATAATTAGAAGAAAAACATTACATTATTAACAATTTGCAATTTCATATTATCTTTCATATAATAGTTTAATAATAACGTAAAGTTACCTGTAAATATCACAATTATAAGCAAAGCCATTTGTACCACCAATTGAATAAAAGTAACCATCATGATACAAAACTGATTGGCCATATAATCCAGCTGGTCTCATACCAGTGACATCTAATATTTGTAATTTAACATCTCCTGGACTTACTCGCCAAAAAATAACATCATTGTTACATCTATCTCCAAAGGGAGCTCCTGTTCCGCCAAATATCTATAATTAAAGAGGATATTATTATGCTATATAATTCTTAATAATTGTGATTATATTTAAGCGGTTTTTTTTATTTAATACTTACCATTAAATGGCTGCCAGCCATGCACATAGCATTTGAAGCTAATTCTTCGGGCATATTTTCAACAACTTTATGTTGTTTCCATTTTCGATTCGCTATAGAATAACTCCACAGTTCTTTGAAAAGAGGCCTCGCTGGACTCCATGTATCCCTCTGTATATTATTTTGTGACAAGGACGGGTTGTAACCGCCAAAGCAATAAATATTGGTATCATCACATGCTATTCTATGTCCACTGCGTGGCCTAGGTCTGTCAAACCCTCGGCATTTCACTTCTACCACTTTAAAAGGCTTGAAAACAAAATATTTTTTCCGAGAAGACATAATAGACACATTAAATATTACAACAACACACTTTGACTCAATCTATTTCAGGTTCCATTGAATAAATATTTTTCTTACAATATTCTTCAGCAAAATTATATAGGATATATATACTTTTTTTTTTTTTCTTTTTTTTTTTTTTAAACCTAGCTAATGCTTTTGACCGGAAGGGCCTTTACAGCTTCACCGAACTTTGAGGGCGAGTGTTGAAGGCACTCAGCCGCAAAAGGTAGTTAGCTGAGGGTAAAAGGGTTCGAACAGTGGCTTAGCCGCTACCTGAGTGTGAAAACTCCCGCGGTATTTTTATCCTAGCTAATCCCTACATTTTATATTTATTTACATAAAAAAAACGGTTCCTTACGGACCTATGTACCTGCGTGTTATGTGCAAGAGTGTGCATGCAGTGTTGTGCGTGTAATGCTTGATGTGTAATGTCACTGTATCTCGCTGGCGGCGATGTCAAGAGCCTCCTCAGTTGGGGAACGAGGCACGTCTTGGGTCGCCGCCTGAGGGGGATCCGGAGAGTGTGCGGGAGCAAAATTAGCCACTCGTCCCCGGCGGTGGGAACGGCGGTTACGCGAATGTGCGAGAAACATGAGGAAACCGCGTATTCTCGCGCGTGATGCTATCGTCGCGGTCGATTAGTATGTTACGTGGGCGTCGCCGCTTTCGGCCGGCGGAACGGACTGGCGTGCACGAGACGGCTCGTACTATGAGTGGGTTCGGGTGTGTCTCTACGCGTTCGAAGAAAGCGCGACAGTGGGTTTTAAAAACGGACATAATGGTAGGCAGGTTCAGATCTCTGTGTGAATCCACATTTCTCTGAGACCAATGGGCATCTGCAGCTTTCCTTACAAAGCGATTCTGAATCGTTTGTAAGGATAGCATCTGTTCGCTAGTGATGTAACCGTAGGCAGGTGCGCAATCACGATGATGGGTCTGATCACCATCTTGTACAGGGTAATTTTATGGCGGAGGGCCATTTTGCTCTTGGTGTTATAGAGCGGGTAGAGACGGCCTAGCACCATGGAGGTCTGGCGCTTGACTTTCTTTAAGTGGGCTTTGAAAGTCAGTATGTCGTGTAATTGGACTCCTAAGTACCTGACTTCGGTGCTATAGGGGAGAATATTTTCTAACCCTACAATGCCTACAATATGGAAAAGAAGTTTTGACAAGTTGACGTTAGAGAAGCAATTTTTTTTGTTCCATTTTTTCTTTTTCCTTACTAATGGCAATTTGTGTAGAAACAATTTGAGCCAGTGTCATGTGGTTAAAATGTATTTTCAATTTTATATCAGCGTTACCAAGCTCCAGCAAATTTGTGGCTCATTCTGCTAGAACTTTCTGTAGAGATTTATCGGCACCTCAGAATAAATGCTACGCGTTATTGTCCATACTGCCTTGGTGGCGCAGTTGTATTGTATACGACTGTCGTTCTGAGGTCTAGGGTTCGATCCCCGGGTCGGGTCAAGTAATATTGGGTTTTTCTATTCAGTATTATCCCGGAGTCTGGAATTTGTGTCCGATAGGCGACAGGCTCGCCCCTTGTCACATCTGGGACGGAACTAAGCTCGGCGAAATGTGGGTGGTGTAGTTCGCTATTTCACCTCTGCCTAACCCTTCGGGGATAACAGGCGTGAGCATATGTATGTATGTATGTTATTATCCATAATAAACTTAACTTGTACACAATAACCAAACTATATCACATAAAATGCCATCAAGATTACATGATCTAGAGTCAAATAAATAAATTTAATGAATTAAAGAAAACAACCGCTACATGACAAACTGAGATTCTGCCAAAAACTCTTTGTTCCATTTATTCCCTTTTAAGGAAAAGGCAAAAGTACTAGAACTCTCAGCCAAATCTGATGTTAGGAATGCCTTTTGTTACAGCTGTATTAAGGGAGTGGTTGAGAAATTTCAGAATTCACGCTCTGTCATTTTCAATTCACTTCACTTGTGGACTATAACTATACCACGTAAAATAATAATTTTTTTAACATTAATTAATTACTTTGTACTAACTGAAACACCTGCCAGTAAAACTGTAGTGAATCGAATTTAATTCACAATTTCATGTTTTAATATTATTACGCGGACTGTTCCAAAAAGACCAAGGTTTTACTTGATATGTTAAAAATATGTAACTTCTAATTTTAAAAATAGTACATTCTGTGTCAATCTAAAAATAAAAAGAAGTAAATAAAAAATATGCAATTCAATTATAAGAGGCTTTTAATTTTATAAAGTAAAATGACCGAAAATATTTAAAATAATAAACGTTCCCAAAGCCCCAAAACGTGGCGACCGTGATAATAAAAGTGCCTGAAAATAATAAATATGGAAAAAACCCAACGTGGCGACCGTGATAATAAAAGTGCCTGAAAATAATAAACATGGAAAAACACAAGTCAGTTTTAAGAGGTCAATTTACACAGAAAGCAAATATATTGGCGACATTATTAAACGCAGAAAAGAATTCTCCAACTGAATTTGAATTGAAAGCAACATATAAAGGACTCATCAATATTAAAGAATAATTGATAAATTAGATGAGGAAATTAAGAACAAAATATTACTAGAAAGAAGACGAGAGTTTAATTGAAAAAGAATTTGACGAAATTGAAAAATATGAGTGTATATGGTTCCTCTTAGTTGAGAAATATAATTCCCTATTAAAAGAAAATATAAAGATAAAAAGTGTTCAAAGAAGAAATATTTTCCGTTGAAGTAGATTTGACTATCAGAGTTATTAAAAATGGAAGGTAGAAACAGAGGACCGTATTGGTCTAGCAAGTCTGACTTATATGTAATAAAAGTATTATTAATATGATTCACAGGGATACTAACTGTAAACAGAGGTAGCTTGGTAGACCATATGTCAATTCTGTAAAATAGACTCAACACTTTGGTGTAGCAAAGCCAACAAGATGTCTCTTCTAGAAAATAGAGTGAATAAAGAAAAACGTGGTTTTTTGCTACATATATTTAAGAAAAGAGCACATAAATATAGAATTACTTTTTTGTAGAATGTTTCTTCATGTAAGAAACATGTAAGTAATGTGATTCTTCATTCAGATATCCATGATAATGAATATAGTGGGATAATCTGAAATGAAATGTGTCCTCTGTGTCAGAATATATACTGCTACTTTGTTACAGACGCTGATTCTTAATGTCACCTACAAATATAAGATTAAGTAGGTAAATGAATGATGGTTTTTTTTAGACAGCGGGTTTTAAAGGTCGCAGTAAAAGCTGCACTCACCACGGTGTTGGGGGGCTGCAGCAGAGTGGCACAGGAGAAAAAAAAGAAGGTCATATATATATATATATATATATTATTTTGGAGGTGTAAAACAGTCTGTGGTAAAGTATTAAATGCTGTGATATTCTCGTATCAGAGCATCAGAACAGTCTGATTTATGATGTTGGGCACCTACCAAAAGTTAAGAATGACCAGTTATTAAAGAAGTTGAGAGATTTGAATCTAAATAAATAAATAAATAATAAATCTCTCTGGTCTATGGAGTGTTGAGCTATTATAAAATAATGATTGACAGGTACAGATACATAAGACACGTCTGAAACTAATAATGGTGAATATGATCCTAGCACAAATATTATCAGACTATCCATAGCTGTCCTCTACTAGTATCAAATATGGTAGTCATAAAATTATGTAAGAGATTTTTTTAACTGAATTATAAAATGAAAATAGGATAATTAATAATAATGTATAATAACTGAATTGAAATCTATAAATATGAATGTTTTGTATTGGTTTATTGTTGTAGAAACTGTAATTTTTTATTATTTTATACATGTTTTTATATAAAGCAGACACCAGAGCAGAATGTTAGACCTGAACAATTTACTTGCAGTGGTAGAAAGGTAAAAATGCCGAGTAAATACGATGTTTATATATAATTTATTTCATACGGCTTTATTTGGAAATATGGCAGAGAAATTGTCGCAAATAATTTTAATTTAATTTATGTGTATGTTTGTTGTTTCGTGTCTGGTTTGGAGGATGTTCCAAAAAGACCAAGGTTTTACTTGATATGTTAAAAATATGTAACTTCTAATTTTAAAAATAGTACATTCTATGTCAATTTAAAAATAAAAGAAGTAATAAAAAATATACAATTCAATAATAAGAAGCTTAATATATAATGAAAAATGACCGTAAATATTTAAAATAATAAACGTTCCCAAAGCCCCACACGGACTCAAACTATTTTACGAAAATAAAAGTAACGTCCTTTAACTTCAGCTATCTACAATTTATTTACCTACTATCAGTAATCTATTAAAATCGATTCCACCTTTCCAGAGATTAGCCCAAGCAGGCGGAGACAAAATTTAAAAAAAAAATGTGATTTCGATATAGGTTTCATAAGGCTAAAATCTCTATGGTTTCATATGTATTTGATAAAAAGTGATTATTTTGATATTAGAAACATTCACTTCATACAGATAACACTATATAATAAAAAAAAAGGACACTATAATAATTGATATTTCGTCATTTTAAGAAAAGTTGTTTTACAAACATTTAAAGTTAAACATCAAATTTTCTAGGGTAAAAGATCGATTTAGTACTACAATCTACATACTTTTGGTCTTACAAATCGATTCTTTAATTAATCAATTTCATATTGCCCTGACACGACTGGGTCCCAGGATAGTTAATTTACATAATAGTGAAAACTTGGTAGATTTCATAACAACCATATTTAAGAGCCAGATGTAAATAATTAATAAAAGACAAACACCAATTCATGATATTCTTTATTATAACACTTTCTGTATATCTTTTTGTAAGAGAACAGGCAATTGTTTACACATAATACTAATTAACACAATTTTATTTACGGTATCCAAAAAAAAAAAAAAGTTATATATTTGTTAAAAGGTTAATAAACCTGTAGTTATTACAATAAAAAAAAGTAAATTTAAAATTTTATGTAGTACTTAAATATAGACAAGAAATTTTATATAAATAACACAGAGCAATTAGTGATTGAATGTATAAAGAAAGTTATGCAGCATTATGTTGCATGCCGGTGGCGAAAAGGAGTTTTTGTTTAGTTTTTTTACTTTTCTTGGTGGAGGGCGAAGGTGTGGCATGGAGTGCCGCTTCAATGGCATCGCTGAGACTAAGTGCACGTGGACAAATGCCATCTTCCTCGAGTGCAGGAGGAGGCTCAGGGGCTGCCACTTTGCGCACACGCCAAGTGCCACTTGTACTCGCCATCTGCACAAGACAAACAACCATAGATTATGAACAAAGGATTAAACGAACTCACTTCACTTAACACTTCATATAAAAACATAACCAGTAGTGTGATGTACTCAGGTAGCTAATAAAAAATACCGAAATCAATTACTTTCACATGCTGTCCAATAATGCTTAAATTATAATATAAAATGTGATACAAAATTTTAGGTGAACCTTGCATAATCTATGGGGCCGTTCAAATATTACGAAAACAAAATTTTGACCATGACATTTTTGACCCAGTACCTCCCCCTCCCCCATGTTTAAAGCGTTGAACCCATGAAGGATTGTAATAAGCGACGATGGCGCAGTAGAATAGTGCGGCCAGATTCCGCGCCATAGCACGCGGATTCAAATCCACCTATCCAACTCTAAAATCAACCTGAGCTATCGGTGAAGGAAAACATAGTGAGGAAACCATTGTATGGTGGTATGGTATTTTATAACAATGCCCGCCTGGGTAGCTACCACCCTCAAGTTCGAAAACCTGTCGCCAAATACCCAATAGGTGCGTTCCGGTAGCATCACTTGAAAACCAGTATCTAGGCATAGTGTGTTTACCATCTTGGACCACATCATCACTTAACGTCAGGTGAGATTGTGGTCAAAGCACTGAGCACTGAAAAAAAAAAATATAAACAAAAAATTTTATAATATTTGAACAGAATTATTAAAATATTTTAAAGGTCCCTTCTACAAAAAATAATAACTCAAATGTAACTTAAACGCAACATTAACGATGTATTACAAAAAAAGAACACATGTTTAAAAAAAAAGCCAAATTAAAAAACCAAAGGATTTTTAAGGCTTGTTTATGAAATTTTAGACACTGCTTTTTTAAAGTTCAAATAATATGCGAAATATTGAAAAAAAAAAACCTTAGCAAAGGACGGTCCAGACGGCGGTGAACTGCCGCTTGTTATTGTTGTTGGATTAGTTGCAATTGTTGTATTATTATGTTCCAACGTCAGTAGTGGCGGGTCTAACGAGGTGCTAGAGAAAGACTGCGATGCAGGTGGGAATAGTAAATCAGAAGAGAAGTCCGGTTTAGGCGGACCCTCCATCGCACGACGGTATGCACGTTCACGGCGACGCTCCTCACGATCATGACGAGCACGAATCCTAGCTCGACGGTATAATTCCTCTGCATAAAAATAAAAAAAAACTTCATTATAATACAAAGATACTCGGCGCGATTTTGGTTTGTCATGTTGTCGTCCTTGTTTTTAATCCATTTTTTTGCAGTTTTAAGTATTTGACAATATATTATGTAACTTTGGTGGCATTTTGCGTGATACAGTGTACTTATGATACACAAGTGTAGTGAAGTGAAAATAATGACACGGAGCTTGAATACTGAAATGTCCCAATCATTCCTGTTGTGGTCGTAATAGAAGGCCGCCATTTTGTTACCTTCATTCGTTATCGTTAGTGTTCCTAACGTCTGACTTAGCTGCATGGTCCACTAGTTACCTTTGCCTTTTCCTTGAAAAGGAATAAATGGAACCGTGATTTCAGCGGGATCTCAGTCGGAGATGTAGCATTTGTTTTGTTTAATTTATTAACGTTGTGTATTTGACTTTGATAATCTTTGTGGCGTTTTGTGTGATATAGTTTAGTTATTGTGTTCAAGTGAAGTTTATTATAGAAGTTAACGCGTATGTATTCTGAGGTGCCGACAAAGCTCCATGGAAACTTCAAGCTGGATGGGCCACCGTTTTGCTGGAGCTTGGTAACGCTGATTAAAAATACATCTTACCCACATGACATTGGCACAAATTGTGTACACAGATTGCCATTAAAAAAAAACAAAGATACGTACACAACATCACGCCTCTCCCCCCGTAAAGGTAGGCACAAAGAGTATATGAACAAGAGACGGGACTTCCATACAAAAAGATAAACAAATTTGAAACATGTACTCGAACCATATACCAACAAAACAAACAAGTGTGGCGGTTGTATCAATGCATGCAACAGAGTCCATTAAAAAAGATACGCCATTGTTGAGTTCAGGAAAGAAACTTTACATCCGTTGAGTGTAAAGGCAATAACAATGCCGCTAAAAATGTATATGTTTCTTTTCCACAAGCCAAAAATAAAGAAGGAACTTTGTTATCTTTTATATCATTATAACCTAGAGCATCGAGACCACACAATAATTGTTCCTTATTATTATTACATTGCCTTATGTTATTTATTGTTTACTAATGAAATTAGCATAATTAACATTGTATTTAGTTCAATATATTTGAAATAAATGTACCTGTAAAACCGTCCAAAGCGGTTCTCGTTACGAAAGGTGGTTGTAAATCCAATTCCACAATGTCAAATGAACAATGTAAAGGCAAATGGGCAGTATATGGCATATGTTTCCTGGTCTGAAATGAGATTTATTTATGTTATGAAGTATTTGTATTTAGAACATAACAAAGTCACTTAAAGTCTGTTGACACCTAAATTTTTTCCTAATTTTCCCTTTGTGTCTAAATAGAAAAGATCAACGTTGTGTAAACAAGCTATCAATAAAATCAATTATCATGGTATACAGAAAATTGGTGTAAAATAGACCTTTTTTTTTTAAATCAAGTTCATCAAAATTACTATAATTCAGGTGATGTTACATGCACAGACAAAGAATGATGACAACCGTTGATTTATCTACAGAATGGTCTATATAAGAGAATATATTATGCATACATCTACTGTGGCTAAAACCTCTACACCAGTGGTCATCACACTTTTCTGTTCAAGGGCCACATTGGTCAATGTAAGGAATCACTGCGGGCCGCACTTTTATACATTGGGTAATTGATACCAACTATTAATTGACATATTAATATGAGCTGTCAAACATGAATTTCCCATAGATCTTGTATGATATTAACAAGCTATAAAGTAATTTTTCACAACCTAATTCAATATATATATGTAAAAACTCGGTTTTTAAATCATTGTCTACCAAAATAGTTTGCGACATCGTCGCGGGCCCCACAAATACCGTCCAAGGGCCACAGTTTGACGACCACTGCTCTATACACTTGGACACGTCATAACATGTCCCTGTGAAAGATTTTTCACGAGTGTATGGTGGCAACACTGACACGCAGCAAACCCTGACGGAATCAGAGATATTTTTTTTAAAGTGGAAACTTCCTTGTTCGATTCTCGCTAGGGGTAAAACTTACAGATTCGCGTTAGCAATGCTATGACGTCAGCTGTCAACATGCTACAGTATGTCAAGTATAACATGGCGTTTAAGTGCTAACGTGCTCAGAGACAAAAATACAATTTATGCTTACTCAGCTTTAAACTATATAAAAATGTACATAATTACTGCTCGGAGCGCTAATAACTAATGTTATTTGTTAAATGTTAGGTTATGTTTTTTGGGTAAGGGTAGTGCGTGGGTAAGGGTAGTGCGTAAATGCATTTCCCCCCGTCAAAAAAAAAAAAAAAAAACCATTTCACTTATGTCGGGCGTCCCGGGACGCACACATTTTTTTATGTTATGGCTTCTGTGATATGATTTCTACAATTAAGCCGGTGTCATGTAACAATGCAATCGAATTATTATACTTACTTGTTCGCTAAGTGACAGAGTCTCACGGTGTAGAACTCTCCCACTAATAGTTAAAGGAGCGGCTGGAAGTGCTCCCCATGACGCATTTAAAATACGAACATTCAAGCTGTTCAGAAAAACTTGCTGCCCATCTTCAGCTAAAACAAACGTAATGGATAAGAAAACAAATTAACAGTATAGCCTCACTTTTTATGTTGTGATGATGTGGTCTAGAATGGTAAACAAGCTTAAATTGTACTGGTTCTCAAGCGATGCTGCCGGAACACACCTGTTGGTATTGTGGCGAGAGGTTCTCAAACTTGAAGGTGGTAGCTACCACCAGGCAGGCATTATTAGAAAATGCCCATGCTATTGATTTCCTCACGTTTTCCTTTGCGAGGAATCCATTAATCAGGTGAGGGATTTTTGAAAATTTTACGACCCCCACCTTCTTCCCACCTTGGTGAGATTTCGTAAGATTTTCCTTAAAAATTGAAAAATTAATATATTTATATAATAATATATATTATTGATATCTAAGATCAATCTAAGATTCTTTTAGTTTAAATTTTTTAATGATGCCAAAGAAGTATAACTTCTCACACGCGTACATAAGTACACGCACCCATTTTTTTTTTTAAATATTTTTATTGATTTCTTAATTTAATATTCACTTTTCATTTTTATCAAAAATTTCATTAAATTTATTTAGTTATTTTTATAAATATTTATTATTTATTCAATTTAATAGCAAATATTAAAAATTAATATTATAATTTGATGTTCAATTTTAATTTTTATCACAAACTTTTTATTAAATTTATTTCTTTATTTTGTAAATATTAAATAACCAATAATAAGTATTTAACATTAATAATTTAATAATATTTAGTGTTAATTATATTAAATAAAAGTATTTTAATTTATATCAATAAATAATACATACTGATAGTTAACCTCAATTATATTGGAGCACTTGAAAAAGTATATAAGCACAATTTTTTTCACTAATATTCACAAATAGTAAGTGATATCAATCAAAATATTAAATTTAAATCACTACTGAATATAATTTATTAGCACATATATAATTCGCACTTGTATGAAACTAAAACACGTGTTGTGAATGTATAAACTAGAAACATGTTGATAAATATTATAAATATGAAAACAGTGATCAGAGGTGACGAGCGTACCAACATGCGCGACTAATATCGAGGATCAATTTCTATTTTGTTGGCAGCTTTTTTTTCGAGACTTAATGAGCGATTAAGCAGACAGCTTCATACTGTTAATTTTGTGTCACAGATGCGCGCGCATCTTAAAATTTCACTCTCATCATTTTTTCATAACGCGCCTAAATAAGTATAACTTCAAAAATAAAAGACACGTTTACACTAACCTTGATAGAAATAAAAGTACTTTGCTTGATTCTGTTTGTCAATATCAGTTAAATCTAAACTGTCTTCAATACTTTCGGAATCAACTGACGTTATTGGCTCTGGTACAAAAACTTCACCGGATTGATTATCGACATCACCACATAAGGAAAAATCTGCTGCTTCCGGATTTAAACCTGAATCGACTATACTCAGTTCTTCAATTTTATCCTGTATAATTTCCACGCATGCAGCACCATCTTCGGTCACATCGAACCAATCATGTTTATTCTCATTAATTTCATGTTTTTCATACACAATTGGAGTCGTCTCTTTAATGTCTTCAATGATTTTGTTGGTTTCATCAAATTGTATATTAATATGATCCTCTTTCAACTTCAACTTCAACATTTCCAATGCTTGTTCCAAAAAGACAATTTCAGTTGTATCAATTTCCGCCAATATTTGGGTTTCGATTTCTTTTCTCTCCCTCTTGAGAATGTCATGGACCTATAAATAATTTTATCTCTAAATGTATTAAAGATTTAAAAATATTCTATTAATAATAAGATTCCCGATAAGTGGTTAAAAACATCTGAGTAACCACACATATTATATTCGAGACAAAATTTCATTAAAAGAAGTAAAAGCACTCAGCCTATACAGTATTTAAAAAAAACTAGGGAGCCATTGGGACTACGAACAGAAGTGAAAACTGGAAATTTTGGAAATACTATTTTCTTAAAATTCATAATTTGTTAATTGAAATAATTATTAACATAACCTCAAATTAAAATATAACATTTGTCTGATTTTTACATCTCAATAGATGTTCTCCAAACAATAATTATGTATATTTTGATAAGCTACTCTCCGCAGTTTTACCAGCATAGTTCCCGTTCCCCTGGGATTTTCAGAATAAAAACTATCCTATGTCACTCCCTGGATTTTAACCCATCTCCATACCAAATTTCATCCAAATCGGTCCAGTAGTCTTTATGTTTATTCATTACATACAAAAATACAAATCTTTCCTCTTTATTACTATAGATTCATAACCAAAACATATGATAGGCTGTATTTTTATTATCCATCTCTGAGCACCAGCAGCACTTAAATGCCATTTTATACTTGACATACTGTAGCATGTTGACGGTTGACAACATAGCATTGGTTATGTGAATCTTATAAGTTTTTCCTCTACCGAGAATCGCTTAATGCCGTTAAAGTGGCAAAGTAAATATAGAACAAAAACCAAAACTATTTGGTATGGCGCGCGGCCTAATAGACTGTAATCCTAAGATGGCGGTGTACCTACTTAATCGAGTTCGTTGAGGACAACATAATGCACAGTACCAGGAGATGGCGTCCTCTCTCCCAGCGTCGACGTGGCAATGAGGGCGAGGTTCCGGCCAATCCCAAGAAGAGCGAGACTTCTTCCACCAGCCTGTGCTATATTTATGCGCGTGCGACGCGTAAAGCGTTCGAATCTTCGAAGAAAGGGGTAAGAGGAAAAGGAGGGTAAGAGGGTTTCCGTATCGAGTCAATCAAATTTCGACCAAACCCGAGGCACAGTAACATTCTATTTTCCTCAGGGAACTCGATATTAAATTAAATATAATAAACTAAACTGCCGTAACCACTAATAATATGAAACTAGCATGAATGCTGTAGTACGGTTATAAGTACCTGCTGTTTATTTGCTTCAAATATTTTGCAGAAAGGCGCACTATTGATTTGTTCTAGAGGCAATATAGGATTCTCTTTGACATCCGTAAACTGTCCGCGGGGTGGTGCAATCTCTACAGTAGTAGAACCGCGCATGCGACGCACTAAACGCATAGTTACCTGAAAGACAGATTATGAAATCTATACTAATAAATAAAACTGTTTGTAATGTCAAAATTATTTTTTTTTTACTAAATAGATATCGATGTACACGGATACCTATACCAAAAGGGAGATAATTAAAATTTTTATTTGTCTGTCTGTTTGTTCCGGGTAATCTCCAAGACAGCTTGACGGATTTTGACGGGACTTTTTTGGTAGATAACTGAAGTTACTCCGGATAACTTAGGGTACTTTTAATTTGCCGAAAATAATTAGGGTTCCGTGTAAGAAAAAATAAAATTCATATAAAATTGAATAAAGTCCTAATTTTTTTTAGTACTAAGATAAAGTAAAAATATTTTTCATAAATTCAAGCAGTTACCAGTAAAACTATGCACTGAATCAGATTTTATTTAATTCTTCATGAGTTTTTAATTATTATGCGGAACCCTAATTATTAAAAAAAAAATTAAAGTACTCTAAAGTCTCGTCAAAATCCATCCAGCTGTTCTGGAGATAACCCGGAATAAACAGACAAATAAACACAATAATTTTAAAAAATTGTATTCCTGGTATAGGTCTCATATATACATTAATTTCTATTTAGTAAAAAAAATATTTTAACATTACAAACAGACATCAATTTTATTAATTAGTATACATATAATTATCCATATAATATCTGTTAATATAAAATGATAAGACAAATGTACATATATATAAAAAAAAAGGTTTACCTCATCATTAGATGTGCTCCATTGCACCATCTTAGTAGGCTTCATATCTTTGACATGTAGTGGGGTTGTGCAAACTGGACAGGGGGGAGGCTGCTTATCATGTGCAGCTGCATAATGCAGCACACATGCCCAACAGTAAACATGTCCGCAGTGACTCACACGACCTGCCGCTGGTGCCCCTAAACATATGGGACACTCTGAACGACCCGTACTTCTCACAATCTGAAATCATAAAACATTTGTTAACCTATTCCCTACCAAAATTTAATTTTTATTGATATATTTTTTGAACAATATAATAGGATGCTAAATATTAAGCAAATTATATTGGAATCATAGCTAGAAAAGATGATAACTTACAATTTCTTCAATTTGCTCCCACTTGATGGGTATGTCAGGGTCTAACAAATTTACTTTATAATCACCACCCTCTTTCACAACAAACTGACAGCTAAAAAAGTATATTGGTCTATTAACAAATGAGATTAAAATTTTGAGTTAGTTAAGTACCATTACTAATAACATATTGAAAATAAAGCAATATGAAATATCTACATAGAAAATAATTCACAAAAAGATAACAAAATTTAAAAAGAAAAAGAAACTCCTATGTACATAACTTTAACCCCTTGAGCACTAACCTGGCATTTACACCAGTTTTCCATTGTTTTCTTATTGTCTCATTTTTATGGGTAATCGACATATTAATAATTATACTTAATTATAACTGATTTATAATTTAACTACTCCTTTATGAATCTCCCAATTCACATGCATAATCTAATCTCCGATAACTCTGTATCTACATTATACAAGACCTAAAGTCCAAACAGAAAGTACTTACTATGCTCTCAAATAGAGATCATGTTCATGTCGACGGTTTACTCTCAGATGGTTTGGGCGTCTATACACTTGTATACCTTTACGCTCAGTATGCTCCTGATTTCCTCGGGATGGGTACATGAAATTCAGCAAATGGTTCAGATTTTGCTTTTTACTTCCAGGCACAAACACAGAGCCAAGTTCTGGCTCATCGCTATCTTCTACCCTATAATATTGATCATTTTTATTTATACAATTTAAATTATCATGAATTTCACAATAAAGTTTTATTTATTTACACTGTTTTAAATTCAAAAATTAACTGAATGTCATTTTGATCACATATAGTAACAATTATTTTTACCTGGTGTTCTGTGTTCCACCCATAGGGAATCCGGGGTAACCACGGGGATGTGATCTCCTGTCAACTTGACCCCTACCCCTTTGAGCTGATATATTCTTGCGATAAGGTTCATTTTTAGAAGCACTACCAGGTCCTTCGCGTTTCTTATTATTCCGTGGCCAGGGTTTATGTATAGAATCTACAAAACATACGTTGATAAGGACTTAGATGATTTGTTTTAAATATGGTACGTTAAAATTTAAATTGGATGTAAATACGTTAGATATAAAAAGATATTTCACAATGAATATTTTGTGACCATAACATGTCATTATCATGTGATCAGCAAGTTGTTGTTTAGCAAGACATACCTACTATAATCGTGTTGATAGCACCTATTTATGTCAATTTCTTAAAAATTGTCGTCACATAAAATAATTACATCTCTACGTAATAATTTTTACCACTCGACGGCCATAATAAAGTTAACACGACCTTCAGTCTCACTTACCAGGATTTTTCTTACAGTCGATGGCAGATGCCCGCGACTGTAACTGAGCAGGTCGATTCAAAGATTTCTTGTCCATTCTGGATTCCTCCAACATCCACGAAGACGAAGCGGGACAGTCCGCGAGGAGACAACGATAATACACGCAAGGCCGACATTTTAGAAAGCCATGTTTATAGTACAAAACAAAGAAAAAAAAATATACGTTCTTTGTATAATTATCCTTTACCTTGCGGTAAATACACAAATATGTAACGCACAACACAAAACGGGAGTAAAGGTACCCCCTTTCGTCGCTAAGGACGAAGTTTTCAATTGGCGAAATTTCTCTTAACTCGCCACAAATATGGCGACCAGCCGGCAGCCAGCCGAAAAACTCATTTGATGCGCACTTCCGTCGACAACATCTTTCCCAATAACTTTATAAATTCATTAAAAATAATTAAATATTTGGTTATTGTATATAAAAATTATTTTTTTGCTATACTACATTATATTTTGCAATAATTGAGTAAGTTTTTATTAAATGGATATTAAATGTTTTATTATATTCATATAGGTGATTCACACCCGAGATAAATAATAAATTATACACACATTACAAAGAATTTAACAAATTTATAACCTACATGTAAAATACTATTTATAGTAAAACAGCCTTGTACTGAATATAATAATGTAAATCAAAATTTTGTATGTGTTTGATATAGGAATGAGAAAATATTTGAAATAATACATAATGTGAAAAGTTGCATAGCCTATTATAATCTTTGGATTTTTTTATTACTTTCAAAGGGAATTTTCAGTGGGATCTCAGTCTGTCCTGTAGTCGTTACTATCTTTAAACATTCATTATTTTGAGTTATTTGACCATATAATTTTAGTGATGCTATGCGTGATGTGGTTTGGTTTATGTGCACAAATGAAGTATTTTGGAAATAATAACACTGAATCTTTACTTTGAGATACCACAAAAACTCTATAGAAATTTCTAGCAAGGTATTGACCGTTTTGCTAGAGCGTTATATAAGATTGACCTTCAGAATTGGCAGTATGGAGAAATCCTTCGCCTCTTGTATTGGACGAATATTTCTTCTTACTATTTTGGAGGGAAAAAAGAACCTTTATGACGACTCAACCTTACCACAGACTACAGAGAACTTCGTTGTTTAGCGCGAAATATTGAAATTTTGCATGTCATTGCTAATATTGTTTTAGTGTTACTTCATAAATATTTGAATTATAATACGTTACCGTGTGTTATTTGGTAACTAGCGCCGAATAAAATTGATAGAAATAATGAATATTGTTAATTTACCAACAGAAACGGCCAACATACCACTCGAAGATGCTAGACTATTCCAAGTAATTTCTAATAAATCACTTTATCCGCATTGTATTATAAGTAGTGTATTCACTATTTTTTCTAAATCATATAATTTACTGTGATTTTTATAGCTTTGTGCATGTTGTTACTAATTTATTATAGTAAATTAGTTACACGAACTATAGTCAAATTAATATTACCTTTGGAAGACTATTTAATATAAACGTATAGAAATAAAATGATTTTACTAATTCTATTATTCTATCATATTTAGATACAGCATCAAGTTGGGCGAGAATTAACATCAAAAAAGCCCAACATAAGTTTCATAAATCACAATAAACCATTGAATCGTCCACAGAATAGCAGGTAAGAATAGTCTACTAAATACTTATTATCGATTGCGGGGTTTTTTCAAATTCGTAAAATTTTTAGTTTATTGAAATTGATATTTCTAGAAGAAACATAACCTATAGGTTATTGTCAATCTGATACAAAACTTTGACACGCAAGTTCACGCATCGCATGAAATCAATAAATAAGACAGCCCAGTATGTCAATCTTTTTACTCCTTCAGATTTTTAATCTTTACATATTAAAGGCAACTTCTATGTTTGTCTGTCTATCCAGTTACTATATACTGATAAAATTGGATAACTATAGAACCAATTTCAATAATCCTGTGTTTTCATGATACATACATGTATATTATCTGGCCACGTTTTTTTATTGAAGTGAAAACTTCTTTGTTAGCGTTGAGTAATTCTCTGTAAGAGAAAATTTTACAGATTGGCGTTACCTGTGCGATGACGCCAGCCGTATGTTAAGTATAAGATGGCGTTTAAGTGCTGCTCAGAGATGTATAATTAAATGTATACTTACGCAGCCTATCGTATGTTTTCATTATTAATAAATTATGTGAAAATGTACATAATTATTGCAAGGGGCGCCAATAAATTAAAAACCAGACAAATGTTATATCGTAGTTATGTTAACAATTTCAGTTAACAAGTATGAAATTTAAGCATTGTGTCGGTAGTCCCGTTGGCTGCCTAGTTTTTATTACACTAGGTATATTAGTAGTATTTGGAAATAGTTATGTTGAATTAATTCACAAAAAAATGACCACCATCGCGTCTCTCGCAAAACTAAATTATTAATTGTTTTAGGGATGTGTTAAACATGGGATGTAGTAGGGATGTAGTAAACAATGATACGTAAACGAAGCCGCGGGCAAGACTATATTCAGGAACCATTTACCGTTTATATGTCTAAAACTAGCCGTGTACCCGCGGCTGTGACCGCTTTTCATATATTTTTCACTGCGTTTCAACTTTTTTTTTATACGGAACTCTAATTACTTTCCTATTTTTTGTACTACCAAGATAAAGTAAAAACATTTCTCATAAATTCAAACACCCGTAATACTGTGCATTGAATTGGATTCTATTCAATTTTTTATGAGTTTTAATGTTTTTACACGGAACCCTAATTATTTTCGAAAATTAAAAGTTACACGGAAGAACTTCAGCTATCTACTAAAAAATCACATCAAAATTGGTCCAGTCGTTCCGGAGATTACCCAGAAGAAACAGACAAAAATTCTTAAAATGGATTTATTTTAGATATCGTATCGTATTCATATGTATTTTTAGTAAAAAAAAGTATTTTGACATTACAAACAGACACTTCAGTTTTATTTATTACCTAGTATAGAAGATAATATTCGATTTCAAAATACCCGATTTAACTGTTTTTATAATGATCAAGTATTATTGAAAAAGGCAATCTGTACGTTTCTACAGGTCTTTCGCGTAAAATTATCCCTGCGCTGAACATGGTTACAAAACAGTTCAGGGCACTTTTCTGAACGCATGAGACAGCTTTATGAAAACATTATTATGAAATTAATTTTACGAATAGAGAATTAACTTCTTGCTGTTAGGGCAAATGGGTATCTACTAATTAGTATGAAATATTTGCAGATATGTATAGTCGACTGTGAATCCTATTTTTGCTAACCGAATATATAAATTGATTTCATGTTATATATATATATATTATTTTAATTACGATTAATACAGAGTTTAGAACTAATTATATTTTTTATTGTAATATTCTAAGTATATAATAGCATAGCCTACATGAATTTTGTCACATATATGGTACTCGATGGAAATCAGTAACTTTGTTAATATTCCACATTACATATTCATGTTATCATATATTAGAATAATCGTTTCGAACTTATGCAGATCATACATGGACATTTTAAGTCAACCACCGCAAGAATTATCGCATAAACTAAAATTAATTTGGTTGCAAAAGCGTCGATCAACAGGTCTGTGGGTGCAATGTGATGATTGCGACCGTTGGCGTTATTTAGATGATATTCTTGACAGTTATGATCTACCTAAGAAATGGTACTGCAGGATGAATCCGGGTAATAATTTAAACCATCATTGACGATATCAGAAAATATGATACATATATAATGTAATATAGGCTAAGATAAACATATTTCTCACAGAGCGAAAACTAGTTCTTCTTATTGTTTGAGGTGTCACAGTGTGGTATTTTTTTAAATGTCTTTTGCTGGTCCGTATGGTGAACCAATAACGTTTTCACAATTTGAATGTCGCCAAATTTATAGGTAGTTCCGTATTTTCCCATATATGTTGCTATTTTTCTACTCTAGTGGGGAAATCTCATCTCAATATTTTCCTTTACCGCCAAACTATCTATATAAATGAAGATTATTTGAAATGCCAAGATTTATCATAAAAAACCTGTAACTAACGATTATATTTTGAAAATACAATAAATCTTGTCACTTAACTTATTATTTTTATTTATTTAGAGGTATTTACATGATAGTGTTACCATTTAAATTAGCAAATGTAAATACAACAATATCGTAAACAATATTGGTACATGGCGCATCTTGTACCCCTGGCCTTTTTTTTACGTAGGGAAATGCCTTTACTCATTTCCCTACTAGCTCTAATCCAGGAGTAGTTGTACACTTGTACCCCCGGCCATCGTAATGATATTCTACTCCCTTTAACAGTTCGTCTACCAAGAATCATTTTAACACTATAAAAAATGCTTTAAAAAATATTGAAGTTATTTTTTAGAAAATATGAGTATTTATTACTAATAATTATTCCACGCTTAGTTCTTCCCTGTGTCATTGATTAGGAAGCTTATACGATTGACATAAGATTTTTTTACAATCCATTATTTCTGAAATTTATTCTGACTACAGCAAATATGCTTCATTTCTTTTACAAAACAGTGCAACATTGCAACAAGAAACATGGTTAAAAAATAGAAAGTACAAGGCTAAAATATGGAATAGTCAACAAAAGACACTGTTCCTATGGTAATGTTATAGAAAAAGGTAACGTTCCATTTTACAGACTCCAAATTGGCGAGTTGTTCTGTCCCAGAAGCTCCACTTCAGGTTCGTGAAGAGGAAGACTTAATATATAGTAAATACGCTGCAGGGTCTGTGGTATGGGCTCGTATGCCCGGGTGGCCCTGGTGGCCTGCGATGGTTGACGACTGTCCTGATACTGAACAATATTATTGGCTAGATGGCTTTTCTGATATACCTGTATGTAACTACATAACATCTAAATGAAACAATTATGCAAATATTATTCCTAAACGGTTTTAATCACTACTTAATTTTCAGACCGATTTCCATGTCGTATTCTTCGATATTGATGTCACAAGAGCATGGATATCTCTTGACCAATTGAGACATTACGCAACTAACAAAGATATGACTACACGTTTATTATTAAAAGATAAGAAATATTTAAAACGCCTTGAAATTGCCGTGGCCCAAGCCAACGATGCCGTTGCACTCCCCTTATCTGTTCGCTTAGCTAAATATAGTTTTATAGCTAGATACAAGGGCAAAATTTCTACTCCTAAGAAAATTTACCCAGAATCCCTACAGAAGTATAGAAATCAGATGAAAAGGAAATTCAATATTGATATTCCTATTGATAGTTCGTCTGATTCTGATGACGCTAGTGTTATGCGGAACATAAAGAAACAAAGCAAACAAACAATAGTACCGAAAAAGAATAGCAAAGGTGAAGCTAAAAAAGCTCATAAACGTTTCAATGCAGAAATTGGCGCTAGTAATAAGCCAAATAAACAAGAGAATTCAGTGGACACTGAAAGCCTTAAAGATTGTAATTCCATGGCAGTTCAAGTAAGCGATAATAACTCGTTATCTACAATGTGCCTATCTTCTGGTATTGCTACTTATAATGAAAAAAATGGTAAGTTTATGAAAAGCAACTTAAAATTCAAAATTAACGTCTTGTTTCAGAGAAATAAGAAAGAATATTTAATTTAGAATATTACGCTTAACTTTCCGTCCGATGTATTATTTATTATCAAGTTTTGGCTACACTTTCCGTCAAGTGTAATTGATGTCATGCTTTTACTTTACTTTCTTACAAGTGTAATTGTTGTCAAAAGTTGACTTTATTTTCCATCAAGTGTGATTGTTATCAAACTTTGGCTTTACTTTCCGTTAAGTGTAATTGATATCACGCTTTTTCTTTACTTTGCAACAAGTGTAATTATTATCAAGCTTTGGCTTTTTATTTCCGTCAAATGTATGTGATATCAATCTTTACATTTACTTCCCGTCAATTGTAAGTCAAGCATGCGCCTGTAAATGAATAATTTTTTTTTCAATATATTTATTCCACATAGGTATTTTTATTCGGCCATATCTACATTCTTCTCATAAGTAGATAGTCAACTTTCCGATTTTTTAATTCAGCACATTTATAAATATAAATTAAGATTATTTGAAATGCCAAGATTTATTATAAAAAAGTATCAATACTTGTAACTAACGATTATATTTTGAAAATACAATAAATCATGTCACTTATTATTTTTATTTATTTAGAGGTATTTGCATGCCATTAGTAATGGCATGGGGAATTCAGAAAGCAAAAATTCAAAAAGTATCATCTCAGTGAAAGTTTTTCTCTGTACATTTAACTTTAGTTTCTACTAGACTTTTGAGTAATTAGTAGTTTTAGAGCCGAAAAATCAGGAAAAACCAAAACTATCTTCAGCTTATAATTGGTTCTTAGTAGCAATAATTGGAAGTAATTGCTTATTTATTTACTTATTTTGCAATTTTTATATAGGGCCCTTCGACAAATTTTTTGGTACCGGGCCCACTCTAGAGCAAGCTACGCCAATTTCTGTATCTATGACCGTTTTTGATTTTTTTTTTCAGCCAAGCTTAGTTGCGATACAAAAACTCAAGGTTCAGAGAAAGAAACACATACCGGTTTTCAAGAAAGAAATTCTCCGAGTTTTGAATTTGACTAAAATTATTTTATATGTACTGGAAATTGAAAGCTTTATTTATAAGATTCTTATTACATTTTAAGTTTTAACTATTTCCATATTCATTATTTTAAACAATAGTTATCTTTTATGTTATTATTTTGTCAAATAAGTGTTTTCGTTTAGTTGAAGATGTCCACTTTGAGTTGACCGTTGGTGGCCGTTACAAAATGACGTCAAAGCCGTTGACACAAAAAGTACAATTGTTTTCTACAATATGTTTTTTTAAAAATATGTTGGAGAAGAGATTGCATGGATATAATTTGATAAGATCTCAAGACCATAGCTCTGGCCAGATTAATTGAATATCAATGTTCATCACTAGCACTGACGCAACGTAACATCGTATATGTTTTTAATATTTTCTCTTTTCTCATCTTTTTTCAAAAAAAGATGTTAATTTTAAGAATAAAATTTCAATATGCAAAACTCTTTTTTATTTACCTACTTATAGTAAATCTTCTGAATTTAATTGATATCGTTACTAATAGGGTTTGAATTGAAGCGCTGATGAAGTGAAGCGCGACGGGAGGCAACCATCAGTTCTAAATGAACAAGTAATAGTAATTAATTATACGAGTAAGCACTGATTTATGAAGATAACAGTGGTAGGTAATAAAATTATTTTGTCTAGTTTTTGTCCATTTTAAAGATATAATAAAATACAAAATGTACTTATAAGTAATCTGTGTCTTTTATTGCCCTAGTCTTTGATTTGTGTACTTAGTTTTTTTACTTTTTATGTAAATTAATATGAGAACATCTAATGAGAATGAACAATATTAAAATTATATGAAAACAATGCAATATCCAACATTAGGCATCTATTGTTGTGAACTGATATACTGCATACCCCTTTTTTAAACCTGTCTAATGCTATTGACCGGAAGGGCCTTTACAGGTTCACCGTAACTTTGGGGGCAAGTGCTAAAGGCACTCACCGCAAAAGGTAACTAGCACAAGGGCGCCAAAGCAGTACATTAGTGCTAAAGCTATTTTTCTAGCTATACGTATATTATGTGAGTCGTATAATTCCAATAAACGCCAACTCCATTTTTTTAAAAATGTAAGCTATTTATGTTTCTGGATAGTCTATGAAATTTCACGTATGTCATTATGTTCGTTATATACCTACTACCACCAAATTCCCACTAAATCAGACATCAAACTTTCGAATTTATTCCAAAATCCGCCAACTCTTTTGAAAGTTATTTCCAAATCCCGCTACATCTGTTTCAACCAATCACGACGCTCTATTCCGAAGATTCCAATATGGCGTTATAGTGCAGAACTGTATGAATATTGTTGCCCGTAATTTGCATTTTTTAATTAAAATAATGGAAGAACTGACTAAAAAAGTTGAAAAAAAGCATGTCCTAATAAAGGAAGAAAAAAAAGAATAAGTCAACCGGATTTATGGAAAAAAGAACAAATTGAAGGAAAAAAAAGGTTCGTTAAAGTTTGTTTGGTTATTAAGGCTATTAGTTTTATCATTAAGGCGATACAGCGTGTCTGTTTTTTATTGACAATTTATAATAATAACTATATTTAGTAAAATTTGCAATCCATTATACTTGTGATTGAAGTTACCATTTAAATTTAGTTATCATTTAAAAATTAAAATGCATGAATAAATTATATACAGAAAAAATACCATGGGTATCCTTTTTTCAAAAACTTGTAAGATACAATTTTAAAATATAATACTTGTTGGGTTAATTATTAATGGTTCTAATTGTGGTGGTAGTTCTAACTTATATGATGTCATATAAGTATAATTTTTTTTCAGATACGCGCGTGCCAGTTTGCCTGTTTTACCCAAATGTGGACACAATACAAAAAGATTAAAGTGTGGCTCTTTGACAATGAGTGATTTGATGAATATACCTACATAAGCAGTTTTATGCAAAGAATGATAAAATAATCCAAGATAATTTCATTTTAAAGTACTGTGTGACAAATAACGTTCAAAGACATCGACCTAAAGATGGGAGCCGAAGTTTGAAAAATATGAGTGTAAAATATTCCCTTTTTGTGTGTGAAAGAGTTGTAGAAAATGATCAGTTTGTTTAAATTATAATACTTTTTACAATTTTATGTTTTCCTTTCTCTTATCGTTGTGATCAAAATAAAGTTTCATCTACATTTGAATTTTTCATTTCTACTTCCTATATATGAACAAAAAATTAATTCGTTACAAAAGCCGCTAAATCTACCTCTACCTAGATCCAAAATCCGCTAACTCCACTGGTTGGTTACAATACCCGCCAAATCCATTTTTAGGATATATAAATAAGTGTTTATCTTTTATACTAATTAAATTACGTTATATCAGGGGTATAAACAAATTAGAATTACATTCGCTAGTGGAATAATTATTATTCATTTAGTCAGGTACTTGAAGATGGTAGATGCACTTTATTGCTTTTACTGAAAATATGTTGCGTGTGGCGTTAGCTGATATTGGAATTATACGACTCATGTGAAAGAGAAAGCCCGTTATTTCCAATCAAAAACGTTCGTCGACGATTTGCCGCCATAACTCGTTTGTAAAATAGTGTTGTCTGTGATTTCAATTTTCCTATATTTCGTAGGAATAAATACCGAATAAGTCATCTCGTTTTATTACAAAATAATTTTTTTGAAAACCTTATTTGTGTGCAATTAACAAATAAATTGAATATTAATTTTTCCGCCAAGAAGAAGTTGCATGTTCTACATCTCAATATTATATAATTCAAGAAAATACGTATCTAAAAAAATGGATTTTGATTGATACGTGAACCCAAATAAAATACATGGAAACTATGTTGTTGTTATTGATGTGCCGCTATAGGTTTTTAGCGAAACATAAGCATCGCCATCCAACGTTGCAATGTGGCCAGCCTTAGGAACCTTTCTGTCTGGTGGTAAGCTGGACGACATTAATGACTTAAACAGGTAATAATAATAATTAGGTACTTTTATTTAGTTTTTTGTAATTTAATTATAATGTATTTTATATAATTAGTGTAATTTTTAGCTAAACATATATCTTATAACTGATGTATATCCGGCTTGTGACAAGTGGCCAGAGCTACGGAATTACTTTTACTGTGATAACTTATGTTATATGTATATTTTGAACCTGCTACGGTTTTTAAATCTCATTCAAATTGTATATTAAATCAATACGAGTAACACACAATACAACATGGTAACACAATATTCAGAACGACAACTTAACGGCTAGAGGTAAACCAAGGTATACTTACTATGAGCGGTCAATGGGTATTTGAAATATAAATCGATTTGAGAACTATTTAGGGAAGGCAATTATTTCATAAAAAGAAAAATGTTACAATTGATGTGAAATGTAACTCGATAATAAATCGATTACAAAAAAAAAACCAGGACAAAAAGATAAATTTCTCAACAAAATATTTTTTGCGACTTTTTTCAGTTATCTTTATTTGCAATTATAAACAGAGGACAAATATAATATCGTTGCTTATTTACATTTTAAACATGTCAAGAAAAACAAAGAAGACATCGATCAAATCGATCTTTTATAATTCTAAAATAATCAAAGATGTTTTTACAAGTAATTTAAAGTTAAAAGTATAACGTGAAAAGATAAGGATTGACAGCATACTAGAAATACTCTTAATGAAGTAAGTGTTGTTTATCTCTAGTAGTATCTGTGATTCACGATGTCATCAGGAAAGATGTCTGCTATGTTATGGTTTCACCACATAGCAAGCAGTTTTATTATTCATCTCTGGTTGAGACTCTAGCGTGTTCTTCGCGGTCGCGCACGGCTCGCGTCAACGTGATGTCTTCCATAAAAACATTACGCTGATATCCCAACCCCCTCGTTGTATGGTGAAACTCAGAGATAAATAATAAAATCTAATTTGGATCAAAAGACGTTTTTAATTTCACAGGAAGACCCTGCGACTTGATCATAAAGCCATGTTTTGAATTTTTGATTAATTAAGTAGAAAACTGACATATTTTGACAAAAATTTGGGGTAAATTTGTAAGTGTAAATAATTTTATGGTTCTTTTCGAACAGATCAAAAGTGTAATCGATTTTTAAGGGTTCAAGATAGATTAACTGGGAGCTTCGGATTAAAATAAAAAAAAATCGATTATTTGTACTTTTGTTTTAGCTAATCAGTTTTAAATCGCAATCCTTAAATTATTACTTTCGCACCACTAGTTACGCCATACTTCATCTCCATTTTTATAAGTTGGAATAAACCTGAATCTGTGTTTCATACTATTCACTTATTAACAAAGAATATTGAACAAAATAAAAAATACATATTTCAGGCTAAACATTAGCTGCAATTCCCACCGTAAGGTGTGAAGCATTATGACTTCCATATCATTTGTGAAAAGTTTGGTTAACCCAGGTGAGACTAAGAGTTATTTATTATTTTCTAATATATTGTAAATACTGTAAAGCATATTAGAATTATCTTTACCATTTTGTTTATTTTTTAGATCCTTTCTAGAAGCACTTATTAGTAGCTATACATTGATGATAATATTATTGGTTATCAGGAGATTATGTAAAAGAACCAAACTCAATTAATATACATTTGTCATAATAGTTTAAATTTCTAAGTATAATATTGCTAGTAATCCCTTAGAATAAATAAATATCCTTTACCCTGATAATTTTGTAGTTAATAATTTTACTTTTTAATTTGTTTAATTAATTTGTTAAACATTTAATTTGTTTTCTGTTATAATAACTAGTGTCAGTTTAACTTAAAAATAATTTAATACTAAATGAGATAATATGTTTTAACTGTAAAATGCCATAATGTACATTATTACATATTTTTCATTTCATTACAAATGTCTTTTTAGCTGTTAAATTGGTTGCTTAAACAAAGCCAATGCAGCCATATAAGAAACACTACAGTGTTACCTACTCTTACCCCACTAAGCTGTGTACTGAGGAGAAATTATGCTGAGAAGCAAGTATTTGAGAGAACAAAACCGCATTGCAATGTTGGTACCATAGGACATGTGGATCATGGTAAAACAACACTTACTGCTGCTATAACTAAAGGTAATTGAAACAATTTTTCATATATTTTTTTATATTATATAAAAAGAGATTACTTATTTTGGAAGTATAATAATTTAATACAAATTAATTTAATGTAGGTATATCATTTAATATCTACTTTTTTTTTAAATTATATAATTACCACTAGACATTACAATTTTTTATCTTAAAATGTGTTGTTCATCTGATTATCTAAGTACATAATTTTTTTTATCATATAACATAATATTAGCAATGAATACAATTTTATTGGATGTTGTTGTTGGATTATTACATTTTAAAATGTACTCATATTGGATTAAGTTTGTTATACTTTATTAATATTCTGTTATTATTATTTAATTGTTATTTTTTGCTCAAAAGTTGAAATTGATCTTTTTGTCTGAAATTCATATAATTATTACTTGAATTTAATAATTATACATTTTACACATTGAAAATAATTATTAATTAAATTAAAATAAGCCAAAATAAATGATAGAATCAAAGAGTACAATTTAAAAAAATGCCTTTATTTCTTATTTATTGTCATGGTATTTTTGATATAATTCAATAAATGATAAGCTAATACAGTATTAATAAAAACCACATGTTTTTGTTTGGTACAGTATTATCAGATCTCAATTTAGCCCAAAAGAAAGGGTACTCAGATATTGACAATGCTCCTGAAGAGAAAGCTCGTGGTATCACCATTAATGTTGCTCATGTGGAATATCAGACAGAACAAAGGCATTACGGTCACACAGATTGTCCTGGTCACGCAGATTACATAAAGGTAAATCACATGTTAGTAACCAAATAAAAAAAATACTTCTCCAGGCAGTGCTTTGAATACTGCATTATGTATCTAAAGAACCGTTAAAAAGCGATGATGGCACAGGAGGTAGTACGGATGGATTCCGCATCAATTGACGCAGGTTCGATTCCCACCTATCCATCTATAAAATCTGCCTTTTTTTTTTTGACCGGGGGAAATGCATTTACGCACTCACCTTACCTATTGTATTAGTGGCACCTGAGTCCCTCCAGTACAATAGGTAAGGGGGCACGGAGCGACGAGTTCCGTGCCAGTGTGGGACTCAAACCCGGGCGAGAAGCGCCCGGGAATACCCACTAAAACCCCCCGAAGCCGTCCGCCGCATTTGAGATAGGGGCGATACGAGGTTGCAAGGCTATACTGTGTCAAAAAAAAAAGAAGCTTTATTAGCAGATTGTTAAGGGACTAGTGGAGGTTTTAAGCTAATTTTAGTAAGGAATTATTGGTTCCATAGCAGTCCAAGGTAATTGGAGCCAATCTACACCAACACCACCACACTTTGAAAAACATCTTACTGCTATAGTGCCTTTTCTAAGTTCAAGTTTTGCCGACATTGGAGAATTAAGTTAAATTTCTGTAACAATTTCAGAACATGATAACGGGGACAGCACAAATGGATGGAGCTATATTAGTGGTGGCTGCAACAGATGGTGTTATGCCACAGACCCGTGAGCATTTGCTCCTCGCCAAGCAAATTGGTATCCAACATGTTGTCGTTTTCATTAACAAAGTTGATGCCGCTGATGAGGAGATGGTTGAACTAGTCGAGATGGAAATCCGTGAACTTATGTCCGAAATGGGATATGATGGTGACAAAGTACCTGTTGTTAAAGGTATACCTGGGATAATTGATTAAAATTTTATTTATCTTTCATCATCCGCCTTATAGCTCTCTCTGGAAAGTAATTAGTATTAATGTATACTGTAGCTTTGACCGCAATTTCTTATGTGATATTAAGTGGTTCCTTCTGTGATTCAAGATGGTTAATATACAGTGGTTCCCAATCTGTGTGGTGTGGACCATTAATGGTATGTGGTGTCTAAAGTATGACCTGGGGATACATGGGGGATGATGGTGTTATTTTGAGGAAATATGTCAGTTCCAAAATTACTTGTGAATATGATGCAAGCTCAAAAGTCACATTAATGAAAAAGATAACTTTTTAGTGAAAATATTTTCTACTAAAATATTATATGTTAAATTAATCAAAGTGTTCCCTAGTTAGAAAAGGATTTTTTTACAATTAATATACGCCTCGAGGCATATTTGCCACGACCTCTTACATAGGTCAGAGACTTTATTTGATTAAGTAACTTTAATTTCCACCCTTTAAAATGTTGTTATTTGTTAATTTCATTCCTTTCCACAAGTTTTATTTTTACTGTTTTCTTTATGTTTCACTTTAAAATTCTTTTTACTTTAAAACGTTTTTTTTTTTTTGTTCTGTTTTTTACTTTTCTCTGTATTAAGATATCTACTTATTCGTTTTTATGCGTTTATTAATTTAATTCAGATCAGATACTTGTTGCCTATTTTCCGATATATTTTATTGATCTGTTTTATTTGTATTCATTTGATATTGTTTTACTTTTAATGTTCCTTTCATCATTACTTTTACTATAACTTGTTTGTAACTTTTAATTATTTTTATTATGTTCCTGTCTCTTTGTAAAACAACCATCCTCTTTTAGTATTTATCTTCTTCCTCATGTTACATCCATTTGATCTATCCTATGATGTTCCCTTCTCTTTTTTTGTATTATTTGTATATGTGTTGTTTTTTTTATACAAAAAACCTGGTTATTGTGGTCAAGAAAAGGTTGGAAGCCATTGCTCTAAAGCGATGCTACCAAAACAGTACATGCTTTATAAAAGATTTTCCTACTTTAGGGTGATACGAGAATTACAATTTCCTTCTTTTCTTTGTTTTTGTAAAATTATTATTTTTTTGTAGGTATTAAATTATTAATTAGTGTTAACAATAAATAAACAAAATAAATAATAATATCTATGAATAAATAATCCTTATAATAAATAAGATTGAAGTGTTTGTTTGTAATTTCAAAATTATTTATTTTTACTAAATAGATATTAATGTATATACAATACCTAAAACAAAAATTTAATGTTTAAAATTTTTGTCTGTCTGTCTGTTTGTTTGTTCCGGGTTATCTCCGGAACGGCTGGATGGATTTTGACGGGACTTTTTATGGTAGGTATTTGAAGTTACTCGGGGTAACTTTTAATCTTCGAAAATGTTTAGGGTTCTGTATAATAAACATTAAAACACAGCGAAGAATATATAATATGAAATGCGGTCGCAGTCGCGAGCATAAAAGCTAGTTTTCAATAAAGATTATGAATTTTAATCACCCGATAAATATTAGTATTTTAATTTCCTTGTTGAATAATACGTTTCGTTTTTTTTTTATTATTATTATTTCCTAATAATAACACATTTACAGGCTCTGCTCTTAGTGCCTTAGAGGGTAAGAACCCTGAAATTGGTAGTGAGGCTATCAATAAATTGCTGCAGGAAGTAGATACATTCATTCCTACTCCAGTGCGTGAATTGGAGAAGCCATTCCTCTTGCCAGTTGAATCTGTCCATTCGATACCTGGTCGTGGTACAGTTATCACTGGGCGTTTATACAGAGGTAATTTGTATTCTTAACATAAATACTAATATAATATAATACTAATTATTTTTCAGAATTTTATTAAATTTGATCCATTTGATTGGCAACAGTAGGTATATATCATGGATTATAAACTATTTACAGAACTTGTGCTTTCAGAATCATTTCACTGGCTAAACAAATTTGGATCTATATATCTCTGATGTTTTTATAAATTAACACATTGACAAGATATAATTATGTTTTAGGACGTAACAATAAATTAGAAATTTTTAGTGGTAAATTTTGTGAAATGCTAAAGTTAGCAATTTTGCAAAATGATAAAATTACTGTGATTTTGTTACGTTTTGAAATTTCACATGTGTATATTATTTATTAATTAAATGAATTTATCTACATTAATTACTAGGAAAATGTGATATAACTATTCGTTTTTACTAACTTTACATAACTGGTATTGTTATAAAATTTTGCAATCTGCAAGTAGAATAATTGAGTTTATTTTTGAGAATTTAAAATCCTTACAAATATAAATTAATGAAACAATAATTATAAAATAGTTTATTAACTGTTTGTCGTTTAGGTGTTTTGAAGAAGGGTACGGAATGTGAAATAGTCGGTCATGGTAAAGTAATGAAAACGACTGTCACCGGAGTGGAAATGTTCCACAAGACTTTGGAGGAAGCGCAGGCCGGTGATCAGCTCGGTGCTTTAATACGTTCGATCAAGAGGGAACAGATCAAACGTGGCATGGTTATGGCAAAACCTGGCACAGTGAAAGCTCATGACAATCTCGAAGCAGCAGTGTACATATTGAGCAAGGAAGAGGGCGGCAGATCAAAACCGTTCACATCTTTCATTCAGCTACAGATGTTCTCCATGACGTGGGATTGCGCCGGGCAAGTTACTATTCCGGATAAAGAAATGGTTATGCCCGGCGAAGATGCCAGGTGAATAATAAATAAATAAAATAACCTTTTGTTCATTATTAATATTCCCTTTGATAACTTAATATACTTAACGAAATTAGAGGTTTATTTTTTAGTTGGAAACTTTTTGTTTTTGTTTTTTTTTTTTATGGTATAACAAAAAAGTAAGCGTGTGACCACAATCTCAACTGATGGTAAGTGACGGAACAGGCTTACTCAGGAAGTACCTGCTTACTCTCTGTTTGAAGACAGGAAATACAGACGCCGGTAGTGAATTACACTCCCTTACAGTACGCATTATGAATGAAGCTGCAAAATTGTTAAGAAATAACATTGTATGAATATGCACACTGGTGTGCAATAAAAAAAACCTACTTATATCACAAAAATACATTTTATTCATAAAGTAGTAGTGTATTTGTTTCATATATTTTTTCACACAATCATACATTTACTAAAAATTACAGAATCCAATATTATTTACTATGGGATTATGTTCGATTATTGTTTGATTAACATGGTTTGAATTTTTTTTTTATTTAGTCCTCTTACATCCCAGACATAATCCGAGTTTTGTTTACTTTTTTTGTGGCTTCCCCCATTTTTTTTGTGCCTTTATTGTTTTCATCTTCTTTCTATTTTACAATCTTATTCTATTTCTTATCTATGTGTTCCTATTGCATTGTGGTTATATCGAATCTTTATATTTACTTAAATCCTATTTCTAATTTACAGTCCTTATTTTATTTCTTATCTCTTGTTCTATTACATTTTGTTTTGTCGGGTCTTTATTTATTCATAATACTTATCATAGTTTTCATATACTCATTTCTAATTTTACATTTTAAACTAATTTTTGTTCAGTCTATTTGGTTTGATTATTAATATGTTTGACTGCCTCGGTGGCGTGGTTGTATTACGGTACGACTGTCTTTCTGAGGTCTCGGGTTCGATTACCGAGTCGGGTAAAATGATATTGGGTTTTTCAACTGAGCATCATCCCGGAGTCTAGCATTTGTGCCCGATATGGTGACAAGCTCCGCCCCCTGACACATCTGGGACGGAACTAAGCTCGGCGAAATGTGGGTGGTGTAGTTTGCTATTTCACCTCTGCTTAACCCTTCGGGGATAACAGGCGTAAGCTTATGTTATGTTCGATTATTATTATTTTTTACGGGATATAGGCTGAGTGCTTTGACCATAATCTCACCTGATGATAAGTGATGATGTGGTACAGGATGGTAAACAACACACAAAGCCTAGAGGTATTGGTTCTCAAGCGATGCTGTCGGTACACACTTAATGATATTTGGCGACAGGTTTTCAAACTTGAGGGTGGTAGCTATCCAAGCAGGGATTATTAACCATTAAATTATAATAATACTAAAGAGATATTATTTGTTCCAGTTTACGTGTGCGTCTTCTGAAGCCAATGGTATGTGAGGCCGGGCAGAGGTTCACATTGCGTTTGGGAGACTTAACACTCGGTACTGGAGTCATCACTAAAATCAATAACAATTTAAGCGAAGAGGAAAGATTGAAACTTCTGGAAGGCAAGAAGGCGAGAGAGAAGGCCGCTGCCAAGAAATGAATCGTTTATATACATAGACTAGTTTATGCTTAGGATAGTAGGACATTGTTATTGTATGCATTTAAAAATAGAAAATCTGGCAAATAAAACCTTATAAGCCCATATTATAGTTTTTTTTTTTTACAAAATACATTTATTTGGAAATCATTGTGATATTTTATTATCGACTGCTTACGTATGATATTACAATATTGCGGTTACATTGTAATAGGACAAATGAAGAAATTTAATTTTTACTCTAGATTAGTATATTGAAAATTTATTGGTTATGCGTGATAACGTTTCCTTTAAACGTACACAAAAATCTGTGATCATATTATAATACAAATGTTGAAAAAAAAAAAAAAAAAAATTCACAAATACTTTATTCAATTTAGACCCTGATTAGGCGCTTATGAACGTCAAAATACTATCACCGGTTTGGAAAACAATCCAGTCATCGAGAAGAACCGGCAAGAAACTCGATCTGGTTTTTTGACTGCATGTTTTTCTGGAACTTTACCACTAACAGTTACAAACTTTATTAGTAAATGTACACTAATAAAACACTAAAATACTATTTTGAACTGATAGTTTAGTTCTGGTCGAATTTTGGAAGTACCTAGTTTATAGAAGGAAAAGGTGGCAAATAAAAGATGTAATTTGGCAGCTTTGCTTCAAGTGAGACGGGTCAAGACTAGGGCAGTGTTCGGCAAACTCTGGGTCGCAAGCGACTCACGATGTTTATTTATTAACTTATTGCTAGAAAACCCAACAGCATACATAACTATATAGAATAACACACATTGTTTAGTAATTAAAGCCAAGACAGGGTTCCACCATTACTTCGTAGTGGTATATACGTATAATATAATTAAGAGTTAGAGAAAAAAAAGGCTGCGGCTAAATGCCTTCAACACTTGGCCCCAAAGTGAAGCTGTTAAGGCCCTTCCGGACAACAGTATTAGCTAAGTTAAAAAAAGAAAAAAAAAAGGCACTATTGTCTGACTGTGACGCTTGTATGTGTTGTGTATGTTTGAATGTCTAAGCCAGTGATTGAGTGTGAAGACTTGTTTTATGCTATATGACATATGTTAATTATTAATTTATATATTTCCGCGATTTAATTTCATTATTTCGTTTTTAAATGACTGTTTTGTGTGTCGAAATATGTCTATTGTATCGTATTGTTTATTACATAAGCGAGTAATACGACATAGAACCGAATTCTCAGCATAGTTGGTTTTAGCGTATGGGACGACTAGCAACGGTGTCTTGCTAGTCTATGTAGTAGTTAACTAAATAGAAGTACACAAGATCGGAACATGTATATGAATAGAATCAGTAAGCGGGTTGCGGGAGAGAAGTCTCGACAATGTCTAACGGCTTCCCGGCTTGCACTTCCTTTTCTCGACCCCGGCTTTTTAGTTGATATTATTATGAAAATTAAAAAGGCAATGTCATTACCTTAAACGAAGGTCAGATGAATGTTGAAGAAAATATTCGCATTTGAACATAATACTATTATCCTACCCAGTAATAATCCAAATAGGTACCTACTTAATGTTTGTGTATTTTAAAATGAAAAATATTAATGTTGGTACTATCATTTTTCATAATATCAAACTACTCTCTTACCTCTTTCACTTGCAGTTTCTCAACCTTTATACGTTCTAGTAGACTAATGAGAGCAACTACACGGTGCCGCCACCGCTTAAAGAAACCTCTTATTCGGTTTAGCACCGGAAATGGTCTGTATTGGTAACGGTTCCGCGATATGCTCGAGTGTCTATCACATTCTTTCTAAACCTTGTGTCCACAATAACAAAATCGATCATACTTCGAAAACCACCTTCCTCTCTAGTTTACGAATGGATCTATTTTTGGGTAAACATTGTATTCGCTATCACAAGATTCCACTCTAAGCACAATTACAACAGACTTTCCCCATTTTCATTTATTGTATTGTCACCAAACTTTACAAGCACGCTTTCATACCCATCTCGCTTCACTCCTACCCAACTATTCACAACATAACAAACCTTCTAGAACGGTTGCAACACACATTTTGCGGCGCATATACACCTTTTTTTTTTTTTTTTTTGACGGGGGGAAATCCATTTACGCACTACCCTTATCTATTGTATTTAGGGGATCAAAGTCCCCCAATACAACAGATAAGGGGGCACGGAGTGACGAGTTCCGTGCCAGTGTGGGACTCACCCGGGCGAGAGTCGCCCGGAAATACCCACTAAAACCCCCCGGGGCCGTCCGCTGCATTTGGGATGGGGGCGACACGGGGTGGCTTTCGCAAGCACCGCGTCGCAGGTGCATATACACCTGTCACACATAAACATGAAGACCAACCTTCAGCCTTACCCATATGAGTCTAGGGCTTACGCATTCAAATTCTGTCACACATTCATTTATTCTAGCAGAAAGAAATATATATACTAACACCTTGACAACCTCTAGTTGTTACTGGAACTCCCGACCAATATGCGGTATATGTCTTAAACGTGGTGGTATTACACCCTTACCGCTTAGTCTCATTCACACAAAGAACATCAATTCTCCTTTCGCTCATCATATCACATACTTCAAATATAATATTCAAAGGGGCAATGATAACTTAGTGGTGGTGGTAGTTGAATATGGCGCACAGAATACTATTACTCCTACGACCTACAGGATATGGCGTCGTTTCAGCGTATGTAAGTTCAAATCCACCTTTTGTTAGGGATGTGAAAAAATAATCGATTTTCAATACATATATTATATTACTCAACTCCTTTTTTTTAAATAAAAAAGATAAGTTATGCGTAGTTGTATTAAACCAATGTAGCCAAACTACATTTAAATCGATTTTTGAAAAGAGCGTCATCTGTGCGCTAAGTGAAAAAACACGTGGTCATTAAACGTAAAAAAGTTATATCACTTGGCAGTCGAAAAACGGCGCCATCTGTATATACATACATACATATCATAACGCCTTTATCCCGTGGGGGTAGGCAGAGATTACGTCCTTCCACTTGCTACAATCTTGACACACCTCTTTCGCTTCCTCTACTTTCATGAGCGCTTTAACATACTCGTCGGTTATGAATACTTTTTACCTGGCCTTTATTTAACACGTGATTGATTTGGTCTAGATACGTTCGCCTAGGTCGACCCTTACCAACTTGCCCATCTGCATACCTACACAAATAAATCTACTGTGCCTGTGTATGTGACTAAACTCCTCCTAAGCCACTGAATTGATTTTAATGAATTTTTTTTATCTATTGCTAAGGATTTGAGAATGGTTTAGATTCACAATTTGGTCCAATGGATAATGTCTATTTAATTATTTTTGTATATATGAAACGCGAACGAAGTCGTGGGGACAGCTAGTAAGTTATAAGTTACTATCGGTTTAATATTAACAATGTCTTCCCATGGTAAAACACATAAAAGAGGTTGGCGGAAGTATTTTATAATGAAAAAGAAAATGCTACAGCAAAATGTAAATATTGCCCAAAATTACAAACATTATGTAATACTACAAATTTAAAACAACATATGGAGCAAAAACATCCTATTGTCTTAGAAGCTGACCAGGTTAGTACACAAACAGTGGCGGAGCAAGACTATAATTTGATGTGGGTGAAGTACATTTCGTGAAACCACGTTAAAAATTAGTAGCAATAATTTTATTCAGATTCGTCATTATTTAAGTTGAAAAAAAAGCTTAGTTTGTTGTTTTAGTTATTATTATCGACTTGGTAATTATACTATTATGTAAGAAAAATACAACTCTTGAAATAGTTAGAAAAAATATCAATTATTTATTAATTAATTGATTTATTTTAAAGAGAGAAACCTCGATTATAACCCCTCCAAGTCACATCTTTACCTTTTATATTTTGTGCTAGGGATGACGATTCTTTCCAAAAAAGATTGGTTTTTGAATCGATTCGAAATGAAGCTTTATAAATCGATCCAATAAAAAAATAGAACTAAAAAATGGATCTTGTTTTTAGACTTCTTTTTTTTTAATGCGTAACTAGTATTCTTCTATTGGACGAAATTAGACCAGTCATCATTTATTGACAATTTAAGTTAAAACTGTTTCCCAAAATAATTTTATTGATAAAGCTCGTGAATAGAAATTAAAATGACAAACAGACTGAGGAAGAAAAGATACTAAACTATTTTATCTTTGCATATTTATAGGTATATCCATATCAGACAAAATAAAAGAGACACTATAATAATCAATCTTTTATCATTTTAAAATAATTAGTTTTTACAAGCATAACAAAGTAAAAGGTATAAATTGAAGTGATTAGGCAGTACACCTTAAATACTCTTGACGAGTAAGCGTCTCACTAACACTGTAAGTGTTTACTTATCATCAGGCAAGATATTTGTCTGCCATCTTAATTGTATACAAAATATACACATTTACAAATTCGAAATTTTTAATCTCAGAAAGAAGCGAGAGAAACTGATCACAAAACTACCTCTTGAGTTTTTAATTAAGTGAAAATCTTTTATACGTGCTTGTGTTTGGGTACCTCTTAATTGTAAAATTTTTTATGGTTCTTACTGTACCAGAAAAATTGATCCTCGACTTCCTAAGTTCTAAGATCGATTCAGTGCTAGACATCGTTATATAATATCGGTTTTTAGCTCTTAAAGATAAAATTCTTTCATCTCAGAACGCCACCTCCCAATAGAGCCATTTCACAAGTTTTTGATTAAGTAAAAAATTTCGTACCATTATATTTCTTTTAGTACACTTCTAATTTATACAAATTTGTAACTTTAATCGAGGCAGAAAAATGAACCTTGAATTTCTGGGACAAAAGATCGATTCACTGAATCAATCCAATCGTAGATATCGATTCTTCGATCTCAGATAAATATCATGATAAAACCATGTAATGGTAGTAACGGATTTGCTAAATACACTAAGTTCGGAAATCTCTCGCGAAAAATCCATAGGTCTGTTTTGGGTGTATCACTTGAAAACACGATCTAGCATTAAGACTACAAAAAATCACTTAACATAGAGCTGAGCCTATACAGTATAAAAATAACTTGTTACTGATAAATAATATCCTTAATATAGTTCCAAGATTTTATTATAAATTATCATCATAAATTTACAAGGAAATATTATCAGTCCTTATACAAATGAAAAAAAAAAACAGACCAACTAAAAGTTACAGTATTAAATGAAAGAAATAGGTTTTCTTCTTATGCATTAATTAGTAAATACTGAAATTTTATGTTTACAAAACAAGTATTAATAGAAAAGCAATATAACAGTATATATCGCTTGGTGATCCATGCATGCTTGTAAACAATTTTCTGAACTATTCCTTAAAAGCAAACTATAGTTACAGATCACAAAAAAAAAAGTGCACTAGTTAAAGTACATAAACAATGCTTTTTTAAGTTATGGTTTACACAAGAGTGAGTGCCTCTACATAATTGGTATCTAATGGAATGACATTTATTCAACACTTGATGTACAAAATATGTAACAAAATAGCATGATCTTCCCAATCATAATAATAGGGCACTTTAGAATTTGAATATTAATTTTACAAGTCTTCATCCTCTTCGGGTAGAGCAGTATTCTGTGCATCTTGGAGATCCTTTTCAATTTGGTTCTGCCATGTGGGATCCATTGTAACTTCTGGAGGTAGCAGAGCTGGCATAGCAACAAATTCAAGGTTACCATCACCAATTAACTTCCTGGCTAACCACAGGAAAGGTTTTTCAAAGTTGTAGTTCGACTTAGCAGAGATGTCATAATACTGTAAATGAAAACATTATAAATATATTATAATAGATGCATTAAATTATTATACTATGAATACTTTTCATTACAAGTATTAATCTTAATTTAAAATGACTTCTGGAAATTGTAGAGTAGTGCATTTTGCTGTTACTATCAAAATTTTAAAGCAATTTGAATGAATATTTTGTTTTAATAATTTTTAAAATTATTTGGAAGTTTTAACATACAGACACTTATAGACATAATATATAAATGGTTCTTACCTGCAAGTTCTTTTTCCTGTGAAAGACAATCGTTTTTGCTTTCACTTTTCTGTCCTTAATATCTACTTTGTTTCCACATAGGACAATAGGGATGCCTTCACAAACACGGACTAAATCTCTATGCCAATTTGGTACGTTTTTATACGTTACTCGAGAAGTTACATCAAACATGATTATAGCACATTGACCTTGGATATAGTATCCATCTCGCAGACCTCCGAATTTCTCTTGTCCAGCGGTATCCCAAACATTAAATCTGATAGGGCCACGGTTAGTATGAAAAACAAGAGGATGCACTTCGACACCAAGAGTGGCAACGTATTTTTCTCGAACTCTCCAGTCAAATGTCGTTTTACAAACGTAGTTTTGCCGGTTCCACCATCGCCAACAAGCACACATTTGAATGTAGGCATATCATCTGCCATTTCTGTAATTTATATCTTTAGTCCTGAAAATAAAAAGTGTAAAGATAATTCTTTGAAGAATCACGGGAAATACAATGACGTAGTTTTTGTAATGCTAAAGTCTCGATTTTCTATCGTATGGAAGTTTTCTCATTTATCAAAGACTTGCTAAGCAACATAATTAGGAAAAAATATGCAAACTCAGTAGTAAAACGAAATTGACAAGTTGAATTTGTTTTAATTTTTCACCGAATGGCGCTCAATCACCCTCACAGGAATTTAGCTCAATGGTACCGCACACTAACACTAATTACCCGATAACTACTACTTTAATCACACAAATATAACTTTGAAAACACAGCTCATAACATTTAGAATATCATTTATGAATATATCAAGCATCTTTACCGGGATTGTACGAAATAATCAAGATTAAACTCGTTACGATCAAAAGTCGTTACGGCTCACAATGGCGTCAATTGACTAAACGGAAGATTTTCTTGGCAATGACAAGCCCAATGGTTTGTCTCTGGTTCTAAAATCAATTGTCAAACTTTAACCACAAATTACAAAAGCTTTTTAATCAAAATGTAGTAAAATCTAAAAGAACTAGTACTAATTACCAAGATTTAATGCATATTTCTAAAATTAAAATTAGAGACTTTATTGTGTATTAAATAAAAATATTTAAAATATACAATAAAAAGTGACTATTTTGACTTCCGTTGAAAACTTTTATCGACAGCTATTTTGACGTCATATTTGGCGAAACAAGCACGCCATCTACAACTTTATGGAATTTCAAACGCAAGATGGTAAGCGAAGTATTGTTCGCTTCGTATGTATCGATTTTTTGAGTGAAGTGAACGTAGTGTTCGTGTCCTTTAGTTTAGTGACGTTTGTTAGGAAAATATCTGTGAATGGGATTGTGTAACGAGGTAAAACGTTTATTTGGTGTGTGTGATTCTCTGTAAAGGATGACGAAGGACAGGTTAGCGGCGCTGCAAGCGGTAAGTTGATTTTTCTTATTTCCTCAGCAACAGTATAATAACTAAAGGTCTTGCCTGTGACCTCGAATTTGTGTGGAAGTAGCATTGCAGTCATGCTTGGATTCTGTCAGATATGGTGTAATATTTCTTTGTAATTCTAATTTATTTGAACTCTCGATAATAGTAGGTCATAAAAGTGGAGACTGTTCTGGCCGCCCCACCCCGGTCTTGAGACTAGTGAATGATAGTTGTCATTGGACCGCGACAATTTGTTGCGTTCCGCAGTTTTATCATGTACCTACTCATTTTATCTGCAATTTACTATTGTTTTTGATCAGTAACCTTTCAAGAAGTTTACAGTTGGATAACCTCACAAGATTGCTTTCTTATAACGTTCCATTTTTGGCGCAAAGCAATTTTACCTATCAAAATTTAACAAGTTTATTATTTCCTGTATGATAAGCATATACAGATAAGGTCTTTAATATTAGCCATTATGTTTTAAAGATACTGCAATTAATAGTGTTATTTTTTTGCTAAATTTAAAATTAGAATGCAATAAAAATAAATGTTTTAAATTATTCCATGTACAGTATAGGCCAATTATTGTTAAAAATATATTATTAAAATTTATTCTATAAATTATTTTATAATATTGTCTTATCAAAATTGAATCCATATTTTTAAGCAAGGTGATGTAAATTAATCATCAAAATGCTCTTATGATGTTATTGGTGAAAATGTTGTTCTGTAATATGAAGTGAAATTATTTAAACACAAACTGGTACTTTCTCATAAACTAACATAAATAATAACTCATGAGTTTCACCTGTTTTGAAACTAAAAAAAAACAATGTACAAAATCAATTATAGGTACTAGTTATTAAAAGGGTTAATAAAAATTATTAATGAACTATCATATTATTATCATATACTTACTTAATATTACCCATAAAAATAAGAATAGGAAAACAATGGAAAGCTGGCATAAATGCCAGGTTAGTGCTCAAGGGATTAATTTATTAAAGGATTAGCTAGATATGTTACTTTTATTTTTAGCGTTGTGATCAGATACTTGCATATACATATTTATGATGAATGGAGAATCATTTCACTTTACCTCACAAATACATGAGGTCAAGTAGGTATATAACATTTAAGAAGTACAAAATACCAAGTGCTTCCTATTATAGTTATACTAATTATTTGACATGGATACTTTCTACTACTAAAATTTGTTTCAAAATTCTCTGATTTTATTAAATGTTATCTTGACAAATTTTTTGCAGCTTATTCATATAGAATTCAGTATATTATATGATTAAACATAGTTTTAAATTTAATTACACATAGGTAAAAATTAAGTGTTTTGAAACAGGATTTTGTATACAAATATTAACCCCTTGAGCACTAACGTGGTGTTTACGCCAGCTTTCCATTGTTTTTCTTTTGTCTTATTTTTATGGGTAATCGACACAGTAATATATTTATGTGTAACTGTGTATATTATAAAATGCACATGCTTTTAATTTTTCATTAACTATGCATATAAACATACATACATGTTTTATCCACTATATTTTAGAAATTTTAGATATTCGAAAAGTAAACATTTGAAACCATCAATATAGTATATGAAAACTTTGTTATGATTTCCAGGGACGTCTTTACCTATAGTTCAGGGTATGCACACGGGCGCAGGGTTTTAGGGGGCGCCGAGCGACACGCTCGCGACACACATATATATATGCGTCACTCAGGGCGCCAACGCTCTCAAAGACCCTACTCCCGTGTTATGGCCGACACCGAGCGCGGTAATAGTTAAAATTGGTTCCAGACATCAAATATTGCATCCGAATTGTCGTTTGAAAACATAGTTGTAATTATTTCATTTTGGTCGCACGCCTACTACAGGGCGCCAGGACATTGGTTGCACACGGCCGCTACAATGGCTAGAGGCGTCTCTGATGATTTCAGAATTAGCATCCTGCATGTCTTCCTTTTTTACGCGTATCCCATTTTGTTCCATGAAACTGGAAATAATGAAATGTCATAAATTGAATCATATTAAAGTAATTTTTGCAGATGTTTTTTCTAGTTGACGTACATTCTAATTCTAATAATAATACCTTTGTTTAACTATAATGTGGTGTTCTGTTCTAATAAGATTTTATAAAACCTTATTGTGATAGAATTATAGTATATATTCAGCGTTGTCGGAATTAAATTTGTGTTATGCCGTTAGCGAGATAGTGCTCGCTAAAAGCGAATTACGTCATTAGATGCGTATCCATTTAGGAATCACTTCATGCATAGTGTGTATATATATGGCTGCTTCTTATCCATGATAATATAATGGCAAGTGAAAATTACATTATTATCGTTTGTCAGTGTGAACCTTTAATCTTGAAAAAAGTTTGGTACTTACTTATGTTCTTTGTTACTAATGACAAAACCGTTTTATTTGTAGTGTAAGTTAAAATTTAGGATCATATTTTTATGGTCATGTAGATGACAGCGGCTACGTTTGCATGTACTACTTTATCTTTTTATGAAATTGTTAATTGCACTGTATCTCACAAATAGAGTACCTAATATAATAAAAAATATATGTAAAACCTAAACAAAGTGTACAGTTATCGTTAAAAAAGAATTAAAAAAACGGATAGATAGATATAGCCTTTTATAATAATATACCAACTGTCCTACCCTGCGTTATCAGGGTTACATTTGTTTAAAATCTATTAAAAATGAATTGGAAAATATATTTTATTAAACTCCTTCCACTATAGCCCACCTTAGTTAGTGTATATTGTTTTTTTTAATCCGCAATATTGTAATAAACACAATGAAAAAATCCGATCAAAATGGGACCAGTAGATTTAAAGATTTCCCCGAACCACAGAAAAAAAAAACTATTTGAAATAGTAAAAAAATATTGGTAAGTTTTTTTAAATCTAGAAAGACGCGTGACTCCAGAAACCAGATTGACGACAGCAGTTCTAAGTAAGTTACGAATGTGTACAAAAGGTTGCAGCATAAAATCTCGAGCTCTAATCACTAGGAAGTAGGAATGAAATAAGCGCCCTACAAAGCTTGTTATCGTATCTGTGTGAAATATCTGATTATGTCTGTTAATTTGAACTCTTAATATTGTTTTTGTTTTCCGCGAGTTAATTACGTTGAGAATAGTTCATTTAATGAATTGTGATTTGTTTGCGAATCTCTATCCCTATGTGAATAATAGTGATGTCTGGAATTAACCCACATCTCTGTGCTTCCGCTAACATTAGTTAAGACTATGATTTGTATAGTTTTTTTAAATGAAAAAAAAATTATATGTATTATATTTAATATTAAAAAAAAATCAGATCGAGTTTCTTGCCGGTTCTACTCGACTGGGTTGTTTTTTTTCGAACCGGTGGTAGTGTTTTAGACGTCATAAGCGCCTTCTTAGGGCCTAAATGAAATTATAATTAAATAAAGATTTTCGATTTAGATTTTATATTTTGTTAGTTTCATAATTAAAGTTACCTGGGTATTAGTATTCTTAATATCTTCTACATGAAAATTATGTTTTATTGTATAATTTAGCCTAGTCAGTTCGTTCAAAGATATACTACACCTATCAATGTAATTAGTTCTAATTCTAGATAGATAACATTCTATTTATGTTAATAATTAAAATCCAGTATTATTTATATAATTGTTAACTATTTCTTGTTGTCCCCGGAATGCTTTGCAATCGGATGCACTGTTTAGGATAAACCTACATTCTCTTATATATATATATATATATATATATATATATATATATATATATATATATATATATATATATATATAATAAAAAATCTTATTATTTTTAACTCTGACTAATTTTTATACAGTATACGTTATGCATAAGCAATCACGATGAAACTAGAATGATTTTAATAGATTTTATCTTAACTTTCACTGTCGACGTGCACGGGAAACTGCGATATTCACGCGAAATATCAGTAAATAGAAATCGTCATAACACAGAAAAACAATACTCCTTACATATACTATGTAAATTTGGCGCCATTAAATCGCTGCTTATTGTGTTTATGTGTTTTTATTTCAAATAGTTTTATCCTAGTGGTTGAAATATGAGGAAAAATAATCATTTTTTTAATGGATAAAATTGAAGCTACTTTATTACTACATACTAAATAAAAAACAAAATTACTTGACAACTAGCGGAGAAAAGGTATTAAAGGATAAAAGGTAAGGCAAATGGCCTTTATTCCATACAAACGTAGCTACCTGTTTCCTACGTGGATAATTGTATTACGGAAAATAATTTTATAACAAATAATATATATCTACCAGCGACATCTCGTACGTTTTGATTTTTTTTCTATAAATCAATTATTGTATAAACTAGGAGCCTTTGAAATGAAAAAAAAAATGCTTGAATTTTACCGTCATTTTCAGACGTTCGTCAAACAAATTTGATGAATAAAACTAAAAAAAAAGGAAAACGTTTAGACATAGCCAAAGTCTTTCTTTTTCTATAACTGAAAGAATAGGTTCAGTTTTGAAGGAGACAACAGGGTACTATGAAGTGATGTTTTCGTCTATTTTGCATAGGTACAATCAGCCCGAGCTGCAGTTGTCCCTTTTTTTTATAACTCTTTCTATGCGGGGCAACGCGATAGCAATTCACGCGCGATTTCTAAAATACCTCCTTTTCAAATTTGTCTACTCCGCATGTCCCCTTAAACTGTTTTTTTTATCCTTATCCACTTAAATGTATATAGATAATTGAACATAAAAAATGATTTTTCTCCTTTGTTTTTACAAATATCAAAATCTAGTTTTGTCTTTTAACATCAATCATCCAAATAATAGTCCTTAGCATGTTATTAGAACTTTTAAATTAAAATTCGATTATTAAAATAACGAGCAGTATGATCTCATGTGTAATACAGTTAACTACGTTAGCGATTGCTGTTATCAGCTGACGAGGGCGGCATCCGGCGGGCGGCGGCCTTCACCAAAGTTGATTCATTCACTCAACAACCGTCAGATTTACATCATCAATCATTAAATTTAAATCTCCATAATCGTATTCACGTATCATTAGTACGAGCTTCGATCCTGTAATAAATAAATTCATAAATATTACCGGGATAAAATTTAGACGGAGTCACGTTTTCGTATTCATATTTTTTCGCGCAAAAGGAATCACTCAAAGTTAGCGAGATATTTATTTAAAGGAATAAGTTTGGAGAAATTTTTGTTTTACCATCGTACAAGTTCGGTTTTGAAGTTTACACTTGCAAAAGCTTTCTGAAGTTACTCAAGAGAACTTTAGGAATTCTTTGATTGCTGCAAATTATTATTGAACCTTGTAATAATTTACACAAATAACAAAGGAATACTGATATTTTATTTACGATATTTTTTCGGTACTAATAATGCATATAAGATATACAGTTGTTTGTTATATGTAGTAAAACAACACTTAGGCTGTTTACAGCTAGGTAAATTTGAAGTTAAATCTTCTTTAAAAATAAAAGGTAAAGTTTAGTTTTGTTCTTTAAAAATAATGAAAATGATGTAGTAACTTCTGGTAAAGCCCACGACAGACAGCCTTGTTTCATCGACGTCGGGCTTTGGTTTCATATGCACTTGTAAACGTCTGTCTGATTCACGTTCTGAGTTGCGTCTATTTTTAACTGCATCTCACGTGTCTCGCATTGAATGAACCTTTTACGGCACACCTTCGTTTAAGAATTCTCATGTGTTTAACATTCTAACTTGTATATTTTTGTGTCATTAAGTCATTATATTTGTTTCTAATTTGTCTAATGTAATGTATATAAGAATAATCAGTTTATAATGTATTCAATATAAGTTCGAACATAAGTCAAAACAAATAGTACTAGTTCGTAATATATGTACGCTGGAGTCTAACATGCGAAATATTTGTGTTAATGTTACTGGCGACCATCCAAATAAAGCCTCTATTCATCGGTCACCATTGTCGGAACTTTGTTTTATGCCAAATTGTCATATTGGGTATTTTAATGCTGCTAAAGTAGGTCTTTGGATCTTTTTGGTTGCCTATGCATTCGTTGACAATTCTTTTATTTAAATTAAGTCAAAATTCAAATACATGTCGCAAAAATACTTTAATATTCGAATGATGAGTTTTTCGTATCACGTAATTCTTAATAGTTAAATAAAAACGAAATATTTGAGTTTTAACATTAATAGGTGTTACATTAGTTTAACAAAAATTGGTTATTAATACAGGACGCAGTGACATAGGACTGTTTTAGCCTGCATAGCCCCTTTCTCGAATAATAATACATTTGAAATTAAAAAAAAAAATAATAATATTCTTACTTATTACATTCATAAAGGAGGAGGTTATCAATTCGTCTGTATGTTTTTTTTTGTGTTTGTTACTACTCGATTTCTCCATGATTGTGGACCGATTTGCAATTTTTTTTTAATCGAAGGAGTACACTTCTGAGATGATCCCATTTCCACCAGATCAGGATCTGATCAGTGGAACTCGGCAAATTGAGAAAAATACTATAGACACACCTATTTTGTATATTCGTTTCCAAACCTATGAAGGTGACTTTTCAGCTATACCTAAAAGTAATAGTAAGAAGAAAAAAACCTTTTTAAATTAAAAACAAAACCGACTTCAAAAGAATAAAAAATGCACTAAAAAGTCAATAAATAATTTGTTTATTAAACTGCTTTGTTAATTTTGGAGTCGGTGGCAGCTAGAGTTAACCAATGTACTCATTAACAAATGGAAATAACTGCCTAAACTTTATCACAATTACACATAAGCTTTATAAAGGACTGATTTTATAGAACAATTAATCGAAATTGAATATAGTTAGCGATGTACATTTACATCACTTTGTTATCCATTAAGCTGGCACCGATTTCAAAATTAACGAACCAGATTAATAAAGTAATTGTTAATAAGTAATAGAGTCAATAAAGACTTTTTAGTGCGTTTTTATAGTTTATTCTTTTGAAGCGGGTTATGTTTTAATTAGGAAAGTTTTATTTATTCATGTTCATGTATTTAAAGTTATATCAATTGCTCAGTAATTTTCAGGGTGGTTTTCTTGCTGCCTATCTATATAGCGACTTGGGCATATACGGACTCAATTATAGTGGTCTCTTCACCGTCGTTATAACCTACATCCAAAGTGAAGCTTCCTATGCTCGTATTGGTTAAAATGTACTTACCATACAAATGTACTTTTAGTACAGGTACCAGTAGGTATCCTATTGTTTTGTATCTTTAAAACTGGTAATTGGTGAAAAACTATGGAGTGTTATCATACTGAGTCAATGTTAACGAGATAATTAACTATTTTTATGAATTTCGAGGTGTTTAGTTGTGTCGTACGTAATGCGTTAAATTGAATTATCTTTTAGTGGGTTATTTGACATTCAATCGTAATTGGTACATGTGAAATACTCAAATTATAATCGGGACGCGTTGTATAGAATATTTAGTTAAACAAATGTAAATACATTTCATAGTTACAGCATAGATGACGTAAACATGACACGATAAACGCGATAACAAGATAACGTTGCGATAATCTTTAGATGTCCTCAAAATAGTTTACTATTGTAGTTTGTGTTGCGAATATTAAATCATTCGAAGCAAATAGTGGTTGATGAACATTTTCATCTCATCAAATATGGCAAGTAGACCAATATTTTGTAAAAGCTTTAAAAAAATAAATGAAAGATTTAGTAGTAAAAATTCAAACTTATTTCTGTTAATTTCTAGAGTACTAACTAAACTGCCTATAATTGAATACACTGGAATTGAAACATGAGCATAATAACATTATTATAAGGATAATAATAAAGTCTTGGGTAATTTATAGCGTTTCTGATTGCGTATATCAGTTATTAATAATAAGAATGACGTCACTACGCCTACTTTATTTAACAAACTATGTTCTGAATATAATGTTTTTTGCAAGTGTGAATTGTAGTAATATTGTTTTGTTTTTCGTTTTGTACAATGAAACTTGTTAATAAAACTTTGAAGCTTTGTTCAGGGAAACTGCGGTTAAACTTGGCTTCTACTGTACAGTAGATGCTTTGATATAAAGTTTTTGCGTGCCCCCCTAGAACTGCTTTCTAGATCGCAACTATCGCAAATCGTGTTATACTTTTAAGGATGGCGTAACAAGTATTATTAAACTCTTGAGCACCTTCCTGGCGTTTACGCCAGCTTTCCATTGTTTTCCTGTTGTCTTTCTATTGTTTAATTTTTATGGGTACTCGACACATTAATTAAGCATCTTGATTAAATGTGGGACGTGCTGATTTTGTTTTGTTTTCCATTACTTACTTATGACACATGCTTCCCGTGCACCAAATTTAATTCAAATTCGTTCATTTTTTATGACTTTTGAAGATAAATTTTTATAATAATTTTAAAGCATAGAAATCACTTATTAATCATGTACTTTGCGAACACGAGAGTTTTATCACAATTGATCAACCCGGTTTTAATTAAAAAACGGGTTGACCGGTTTTAATAAACCTTTCAGTGCATAAAGTATATGGTAAAATACCAGTATCATTTTTATAAATTATAAATAAATATATATTTATATGAAATTTTGTGTACGGGAAACATAGGGTAACTGATAGTCTATAAAAACAAAACATAATCAGAAGATCCCACATGTAATAGAGATAAAACACGTAGGTGAAGTCGCAAGCGCCCGTTAGTATTTAATAAATTTCTACAATTAATGTTGAAAATAAAAAGGATTTCGACGAAGGCTTTCTCCACTAAATATAAATCTACTTACACTGGCAAAAATACTTTACTGGTGTAATTAGTGTTTGTCGGCTAATTACAATGGAGCGTTAGTGACATTTTTGTACGACCTACAATTCGTAATTTAATACCTACATCAGGTCGGACTGTGTAATATGCGAAATATGTGTAACTTGAGTTACTGTAAAAAAAAGGTTTCATTCTGCCTCCGGGATTTTGTTGGGAGATTTGTTACAATGTAACACGTCTTGAATACGAAAACAAGGAACGCATTTTACTTTGTTATCGCTCAAATAATCTTGCCATTCTGCGAGTTGGATATCTCCGTTATATTTGTGATTGTAAAAAATGCTTGGAAATTTTGCAGCCAACTTTTAAATAATATTATAATCAGTACGTTCAAGATTGCTTGGGTTAGGTTTCTACGAGATTCAATGTTCTCTTATAAAGGCGACCGTTATTAGGGTCGAATGAGAGTAGCTGTAGAGGATTTGTAAGATGTGTGACGAGCTGCGAAGATCCCTTCCTAGTTCATTTGTCTCAGGTGATAAAGTAGGTCGGTGCCATTCCATATAATGTTACAGAGAATGCTTTTACATGTCTTATTCTATATTAAACCCTCATTTTGTCAATATTACGTTTAACCCGCTTTCAGATTAAATCTTTTATATAATACAAGTAAGTGAGAAACGTGGATTTTTAACATTTATATCGTATTCTAATAAACCTCGTATAAGATTCAATATTAAAAACAAAATAAATTTCTCGATGCTTTTACATTCAGTCTGTTGAACGAGATATTTTTTGTGTTAATTTGATGATTTGAAAAATGCTGTGAAATTGGAATTGCATCTGTGAATTTGTAATAACAGGTCACGGGGGCGAACGGTTTCAGAACTAACTAGGGGAGGGCTGCGGGTGAGGCTTACTAGGGTGGATTGTTATGTAATGTTTGCGGCAACGTTCTCGCTTACTGAATCCGGCCGCCTTCATGTACACCGTCGCATCTATTGTTCGCGCTCTTACGCCTGTTTGTATTTTAGCTCAGTTCTCTATTGGAGACTTCTCTTGTCGCTTGTCATTGTAGTGGAGTTTTCATTACTCGCTCTTGCATAGAATTGTGAGTAGTGTATACTTCCGGCGATCACGTTCTATTTTAGCGGCTTTAATTCACTTGCATATAATGTTGTTAATTCCGATGTTAAAAATAAATACCGACCTACATTTATAGTCCCAAAATATTATCGCTAACCCATACATTAATATAGACAGTCCTAAGTAATATCATATTAACACCAATTATTAACGTCACCTTTTGTGATGACTTTTCCTCCGACTTAATTTTACACTAAACGCTCATTTGTATGTGGGTAGTTCAAGTTTGTTTTGTTCTTTCAAACATCGAATTATTTGTGTGAGATTTTCTTTACTGGAATTTTGCTGATTGTCCGATTAATTAGACTATTTTTTTAGTGTACTTTGTGCCCATGAGGTAACTAAATATTCGAAATAGTAAAACTAGTATACAAAATACTACAAGGTTTCATAGTAAAAACTTTATACTATTAATAATTACAATATTACGTAAGTAATTGTTTAGTAATTTTTTTTTTCGGAAAAGTATGCTGTTTGAGAAAATTATGTGATTAAATATACAACTATGCCCAACAGTCGTCCGTCTTTCGGTTGAATGGATGGATAGAAAATATATGAAAGTGAAATTAGCCATGTGGAAATTGTAATACAATTCCATGGGTTTCTCGGGTCGTAAACCGTGCAGCAGTGTCAGCACAAGACCCGTTTTTATTATAATACATCGCCCGCCGGTCTGAACTGCGTAGAGATTCTCAGTCCTTTGATTTATGAAGCGACGATGACTCGGTAGAAACCTAATCAGATTCCGCGTCAATAGACTTAGGTTCAAACTCACCTATCCTATTCTACGTCACTTGGATCACATCGTCACTTAATACCGAATGACATTTTAAATAAAGCGCTGAGCCTACACAGTTTAAGAAACATATATGTGTGTAGGGGTTTTGGCTCGTTCTACTTCTGAGGAGTAGCATAACCACTTTGTAATACCACAACACAACTAAAATTTTTAAAAACATGACGCGTGTGACATTAACATAATTACTTACATCTACGCCGTAAAAAAAATCTCCGGGGCCTAGCACAACCATTTGCCACCCTATATGTAATATTATAAGATTAGTTCATTATAATTTAAGTGGAATTGTGCAAGTATATATTATTATATTGCAACTTTTAATAGATTTATCAGTTGATCGTTAGTAACTAATATTTACTTCCTTATTTCGGATAAAAAGCAATCTTGCTTTTTATATTTTGTTATATTAATTGTAAACCAAATCTATTGGTCACGAATTCTTAAGAAAAATATAAAAACTGGCAAGACAATTTCGAGAGCCATTTTTTAATCATAAGTCGTTTCTAATCAGATGTTTTGAATTATGTAAAAGGAAGGGAAGATAATTTTCTACGACATAAGAAGTCTACATTCACATTCCTTTTTCCTTGATACATATTTATTATATGTAGTTGGGAATTCGGATCCAGTACTGTCTAGCAATAATAGATGACTTCAATAGTATGAAAAAAAGCCGCGAAAAGTAAGTGACAACAGAATACATAATTATAAGTACACAAAGAACAGTATAATTGAATAATAACTATGATCACAGTTTTTAGTATCACAGTATTTAGTCAGTAATTATCCTCATATCGGCCTGTCAGAAACAACCGTTCTCGTTTCTTTTTTCAAAATTTCACTATAGTTTAATCAATTTATAAAACAATACATTGATTCCAAACTAGGAATGTAGGTAATAAACATTGTTATATTATGCACTAGCTGAGCCGGCCACTCCGTCCGCGTGGAAATTATAGCTACTTTTCACTCATTATGGGGAAAGGTACAGACATGCAGATAAGAAAAAAAATCCAAAATCATAGTAATGTGTTGATGTTGTTGTGCCGAGAGATTTTTTTTCAAATGTATTAATTGAAAAGTTTTCGATCCTTTACCTGTTTTATTACAAGTAATAATAGTAATAATAATAATAATAGAAATAGACATTCACAGTATAAAATACTGGTTCAGGTTCAGTAGTTTTTGCGTAATTGGCAAATAAATTTCTTTTAATTAACCTTTTATTCTACGTACCAGAATCTTCACGTCCGAAATACCGCAGTGTTTCAAGACATTATGACATACGGCACTGAAACGTGGTGGCTCACTATGGGTCTAATAAAAAAGCTCAAAGTTGCTCAAAGGGCAATGGCGAGTTTCACTGCGTGATCGAACCAGAGAAACCGAGATTCTCCGAAGAATTGCTAAACTTAAGTGGCGGTGGGCTGAGCATATTGCTCGCAGAACCGATGCCCGATGGGGCCAACGGGTTCTCGATTGGGTACCACGCACCTGAAGACGTAGCGTGGGTAGGCCCCACACAAGGTGGATGGACGACCTGGCGGAGGTCGCGGAAATCCGCTGGATGCGGGAGGCGCTAGACCGGTCGTCGTGAAGATCTTTGGGGAAGACCTATGTCCACCAGTGAATGTGTTTCGGTTGAATGGATGGATGAAGCCTTGTATTTATTGCCTTTATTGTAGCTATAGATTTGTTATCCATTCTAATGACACTTACTTAAAGGTTTTTAGGTTATTTATGTATTAATTATATTTATCCATTTACGGAATGTAAAACAAAAATAAAAACTTACTACAACATACCACTTTGTTAACGATTCTAATAAAATCGTGAAAATAATAACACAAGCAATGCTTTTACTTTCTATATTATTTTCGTGTCCAACAATAATTATGAATTGTGTATTTCCCGCTTTAAAGAGTAATTAATATTCTGTGTAGTTGTGGGGTGCCATTACAAAATGGTGGTATTAAATGATAAATATTTTATTTATATTAATTTAAACGACATTCTTTTAAAGTAAATTCGTTTCTTTAAATTAAAATTTTGGTTATATTAAATAATAATAATAAAATAAAAAATTAGTAAAAAAAAAATACTCAAATAAAAAAAAAAATAAGAAATAGTATTTTTAGATAACGAATTTATTAGTTTTAAATTCTAGAAAATATCCATTGTCACGACTTAAAATTATTAAATTACTAGCTGTGCCCGTTAAGTGTTGTTATAACAAGAACGATTTTTTTTGGTCCAGGAATCTTTGTAATCATATACAGAACAAATCACTAAAGTTTTATCATATCCGGATAAATAGTTAAATAAATAATTGTATAGATTATAGGTGTAACATTTTCATGTTTTTATATCTAGGTAAGCGCTTTTCGACTATAGAATAATGTTTGACAGGTGTATCCCATTTAGTTCTAGATTTTTGCCATATTGCACATTTATACTTTGTTTTATTTCATTTATAAGAGTTTGATTTTAAATATATATATATTTGGTACATATATTGAAATTTTTAACATGGTTATCCGCGTTTTATTAAATATAAATATTTTGTTTTAAAAGGTACAACATATATTTAGTGAAAGCAATTAACTGGAATACTTAACCCAAAAACCTTTTCGCACGGTAAGGTACGAGTCTCGTAACAATATACGAACTGAAATTCTCTGTGAATTCAACTCTAAAGATTTTAGGTAAATCAGACGGCCCCAACCTTTAACCAGCTATATACATAGATGAGATAGACGGCTTCAGGGAGATAATAAACAAGTCGCCTTTTCCTACAGTTTATGTTATACAAGTTAGGATATATTGACTAAAGCTATCATATTACAAAATCGTAAAGGTATTGGCCTAAAATGTTAGGAAGAATAAATTATTATGATGACGGTTCATTCAGTCGATTCATTTTTTTTTTGGTTTGGCAATTGGCAATTAATTAATAGATAAATTGTTAGTACCGTGTAATCAAATTACCAAAAGCAGCACAATTTATTGCATCAATTATTTTTATTCACCTTTTTTTTGTAAACCAGAAAATTACTATCCAATTTACTTAATATGAAATATTGAAGTCAGTGCGAAAAAAATTTGAAGCAGTGATATTTCTTTTTCACTAAATTTTAAATAAAATCTGTATTTGTTTTCTCACATTCTAAAGGATATTTAAATCTGATCTGCCATAATACCCAATCATGAATGTATTCAAAATTATTGTGACACTATTAAGTATATTGTTTTTTTAATGTAAAATATTCTTTTATTATTATTACTCTTTTATTTATTTTATTACTTTTCAATAATTTAAATCATATAACGTTAATAATTAAACATTTTTCACGGGATAAACTGAATAAGTTTTCACGACTATGTGGTACTTGCTGAAAGAGCGTACAAACTACATACTCGTAATTTCGAGACTATTGCTCCCTCACGCGTCGGCAGTCCCGTAATTTTATGCTGAGATTTAGGGCCCCCGAGTAGAATTGACCTAGATTTTAATAAAAAACACTTTACTATATATTTACTCTGCCAGACATATCTACTTGTAAAATACAAACTAGATTTTAATAATAAAACATATTTATAAAAAAATTGAAGTGTCTGTTTGTATCAAAATAACAGCATTTTACTAAATATATGCACATTGTAATGCACAATTTAACTGGCAAGTGTTTGAATTTGTGTGAAAAATATCTTTTCTTTCTGTTTATACCAAATATAGTTTTAGGCATGTATGTACAAAAAGTGGGTTCCATTATTTTTCAATAATTGTTTAAAAACTGATTAAACGCGGGCGGATCCGCGGGAACAGTTAGTATTACATATGAACATAGCGCAACTTATAAGGTATCAGCTCAGAATAGGTCGGGTTAAAAACTTGTGATGACTCGCTATCTTCGAACGAGATGCTACGTCACGCGTCCGCAACCTCGTAATTATGTGCCGAGATTTAAGGATGCCAAGCGCGGAATTGACCCAGATCTGGATAATCCCCTCCACGTCTATGTCTACCCTAGCAGGCTTTTCTTTTTATGTTCAGTTTCATCTGTTGCCGTATTGTTTTTTATGTGGTTAAAGTTTAATGAGATTTGGATTTCGAAGTGTGTTGTACTATTAATTTTATTATTATACTAATGTAACTAACTGTTTTTGTGTATCAAGAGAATGAAGTCATATTATAAAGGATATGATTTATTGTTTAATTTGGTACATGATTTCATAGCATGACCAAGTTAACTCTGCCAACCTAGTTGTAATGATATATTTATAAAATACATATAAACTATACATACTTATATAATTGTAGATTTTGTCTTTAGATTTGACTAAGTTTGAACTATCTGAAGATGTTTATGCTTACCTATTTAAAATGCAGTTTTATTTTTTGCTATTTTTATTACATTTTTAGCTTTTTATGTTAAGCATTGACACTATAACAACTTAAGCACAGTAGAATCAAACTGGTAAAGGAAACACGTAAACACGTTTACGGTTAACAAGCGTGTACAGTTTGTCAGAATATAAATTTTGGAGTAACTGGGGGAAACCTTACGAATTAACGTATAATGTAGTATGACTAGTTTGCACTTTTAATTTGTTTATAACTACGTAGGCAATGTAACAATTAACATATTTCTACTAAAAGATATGTTTTACCAATTCCATAAATTGTACAATATAGATTTTTTTTAAATTGCTTTTTTTTTATTTAATAACTTAAGGCAATATTCTGTCGTAAATTATAGCCGTATTATAACTTAAAATATACGAATAAATCCATAGAGAACTCATTATTATTCGGTACATGTTAATTTCCTTCTCTTAGGTAGGTACACAAACAAACAATTTATTTTAAAACAATATTATATTCTATGATATGAAGTACCTTTAATTGATGTAAATATTAAAAACTGTGTTGCTTAATTTATTTCTGCGTATTTCGCTCGACTCACCACTTGTACCTATATATAGAAGAAGCCTTTTCATCGGTTCATTCAATTAATTTGAAATACAAATTTTGTTTATCTGTTGTACCGGTATATTCGTTAGGCTCGGGTAGAGCCCGGGTTACCCTCGCTAACTTCCCAGTTGTTTAATTAAACAAAGCAAAATTATAAACGTGACGAGATACAAAATTAGCTTTGAAACGTTTTAATTTTTTATCTAACGGACGGGAGTCCTTTTTGTTTCTGTCTAATGAAAAATAAAATAGCATAACTGGTCCTAAATTAATGATTATCAACATGCAAGAGTTAAGTTATCTATTCTAATAAATAAAATTGAAGTGTCTGATTGTTATATCAAAATAACGATTTTTTTTTCTAAATGGATATAATTGTATATATACGGTTATCTGTACTAAAAATTTATAATTTTTTATGTCTGTTTATTTTCTGTGTTGTGTTCTGCTAATTTCCAGGACTGATCGACCGATTTTGACAAGACTTTTAGTAGATAACTGAAGTTACTCCGCGAAAAAAACCCATGAAGTTGTGTATAAAATTAGTTTCCATGCAAATTTTTACTGTTTGAATTTGTGACAAACATCTTTGCTTTCTGTGAGTAGCAAAATAATTTCAGGAAAATCGTTAGGGTTCTTTAAAAAAAAAAACTAAAAATTCGGAGTAAGAAACTATTTAATATTCAGTCTTATGGGCAAGTGCTGTATCTATGGAAATTATTTTTACTTTAAAATTTTTTCTTGATTAGTGTTCCGTGTAAAAAAAAATTCAACTTATGAAATTGTGAACAAAATACGATCCAATGAACAGCACCATCAAAACATTATTTTCGAATATTTAAAAATTAGATTACGCAGTGAAGAATAAGTGAAACGCAGGTGGAGCCGCGTAGACACTACTAGAAAAATTCTTTAAGAGAAGAAACGTATAGAGAGGTATTATTTCGGTTCGTTTTCTACACACAAGAGAAATTGCACTAACCGTTTTGCATGTTGTTAACGAAATAAGTAAGGTTTTATAAAGTTTTTATTTGCTTTAAAAAATTGAGAAATGTATGGAGATATTAAAATTATAATTATAGCTCGAAGAAATCATAAATAAAAAAAAACTAACTTACATTTTCTTTACGCTAACATTTACCGAGTAAAATTATGTCGCTGTAAAAATTTAGAATATATGCGCTTATTTATAGGTATATATATTTTTACCAAGTTCGTAATTTATCTTGTATTTTGCGCTACATCAGCGCAAACAAAATCTTGGACTACCCGAGCTGCAAATGATGTTTACCAATTTTCAAAAACAATTTCATTAGTTAATCGCTCAAATACCAAGAAAAATTGAACAATAGGAAAACAATTTGAATTGGCATAAACGCCAGGTTGGTACTTTAATAATTAAAACACATTTGAATTTGATGAATATGTAAAAACAATACAATAAAAATTACTAAGGGCTCTACGAGAAAATTTGGGCACCAGTGGTGTTGAGTACGTACGCCGATACGAGGAGCCAATAAGGCTGACGTTATCAGGCCGGGATTCGATTGAAATACGTGACGCGCTTCCCGACGATTCGCCTCATTTTCCACCTCTATAACATGAAAATAGTACGACTCGTTTCTGTGGCATAACTAATTATATCAGTCGTTTGATTTATGTAATTGGTTACGTGTGTTGGCACGAGTATTTTCCCTTAAGACTGGTTTCATTTTTACAGTGTGTATCGCGTTGAAAGCACCATATATGATTAACCGTCCTATATTGTTGAACATTGAAACTGATATCACAATAAATTCATTATGTGAAGTACGGTTTCGTATAGGTAACTCATTTTTTTTAAAATAACTTTGATGAGTTCAGTTTAGTTTTTCACAACTACTTTTAGGTTGCAATTTAAACGCACTTCATGTGGTTTACTAATCTTGTATAGGACTGCAATGCTGTTTATGTTCATTATAGATGATCATGGGATGCAGTAAACTAGGGTTGTCATGCTGCAACTTACTTAACAAATTTAAAACTACCTACTTAATAGATAGCCGAGTTTTAAAAAGCAGGCTCCAGTAAAATTAAGCTTTATACAAAAATAGAGGTGAGAAATTTTTTTAAATTTGTGATAAAATAACTACTTAAAGTAATATAAATCGATATGTTACTTTTATATATAATATACTATTGTATTCTGCACCTTATGTCAGGTGTGCCTCTTCTGGTGATCTAGATATAAGACGAACCTGCTTTCGTGAAATCCCTTATGTTAATATCAAGTGGAATGCAAGTTCATGACGGAATACTGGTTGATGAGAGAATCGGATTCGAAATAATTAGTTATATAATTTAACCACACCACCATAACACAAATTTACGATGACAAGTAAACTTATAAAAAATTGAAATTGCTTAACACGATTATTAAAAATCATTATCTAGTTCAATTTATGTATTACCTGTAATAATCGGTATACGTAACATCGCAAAGCTTTCATCACATTATTAAGATTTTATTCGAGATAGAAATGCTATCGCCTGATTCCTTTGTCTGGGCGAGGGGCCGTGACCGCGTCTAGACTTAGAATTGAGACCGCTTGGAAACAAAATACTATTTCTAAGCGAATTGGACCAGTCCTTTTTATTGAACAACCGCTGTGAATCAACTAGATTGGCCCTTTATTTTAACCTTGCGTATTTATTGTTAGATCACTTAAATGAATTAGTTTAGACTTTGCAGTTTTCTGGTTCGATTTATACAAAATTTTCAGTCATATTTTTATTCTTTAATTGACTAAATTCAACATTGTGAGCGTATTTTTTTTTCTACCTAATATCGAGATTTTTCTACTTGAAATTAATAATCAATTTTGCTACGACATCGAGTGGGTTCTTCAAATCACTATTAACTGTAGAATAGTTCCCAAATGACTAGAATAATGAGGTGTAAGTTGAAAATATTCACTCTAGTAGGTAAATGTAAGTTACACGGGTTACTTCTAAAAGCATTTAGGCCCCATTAGGGACATAACTTTCCCGGGTAGTTCTGGTCAGCTTAAAATCATCATGGGTTAGGTCTGGCCGTCATACACTAATGTATAAAAACCCTGTGTAAATAAATGGTGAATTAAAAAAATCATCATAGATGTATTCTACATTCGCTTAACTGCATATTAGGGACACATTATTTTAGTCTTTTCTTAAAAATATAAAAATACGGACAGAATATAAATTGAAAAAAAGAAGTAAATCGCCCTATTTTATACGAGTAGAGGTACCGACCGGAGTAAGAATTTATTAATGACGCAATGCGGATAAAGTAAAAGCTCGATTTGTATACAGTTTTCATATTGAATTTCACATTTATTTATGCTTCAAATATTAAAGTTATATGTCGACGTTCGTAAATAAACAAATGACAACCGAAGATATGAGACGCTTCTAATCTTATCACAAAATAGTTTTGTTAGATATCGTTTTGTGAGTAATATGTACCGAAACAGTATTTTACAATGCAGAGTTATTTTTACAAAATTTACATTAAATATTCTATATTTGAAAATGGTGTAAAAGTAAATTTAAAAAATAAATAAAATTGTATGTTACGATTATCATAAAGTAGTTATTAATCTACACTTTTAATAAAAGGCTAATGGATAGAAATTTGTTCGCCAATGACACAAAAACTACTGACACGATTTCGATGAAATTTGATGTGATAGTAGTTTTATTCCACATATAGTAACATATCGAATACTAGATTAATGTTACAAAGCTATAATAATAAATGATGAAACTTTGTATTTATTGTCTTTGTTATGAAAGAAGTAGACTATACGCTTACCCCAAAGTGTGAGAAAATGGCCATAAAAATTCCACGCGGCAGGGGTCGCGGGCGTAGTCAAATACATATGTATTTGTAAAGATCTCAGTCCAATACTCATAAATAATAAAATTCAAAGAAGTTCAACACATTATTATTTAAGAGCATTGGAACGTGACCTTTACAAATAAATCGACGGTTCCTACGTATAAAGCGACATGTATAAAAACCGAGGTTCACAGGAGAGAGTAATGTATATTCAAATCACTCTAGAAATTAAGCTATTTACATTTTTTTTTTTTCTGCAATGTTTTAGTCGCTTTTTTAAAAGTTTATTATTATATTTTAATGTTTTCATGATAAACCTGATAGTTAGCTCTGTTGGTTAAGTCTCGATCAAATGTCATTTTTGACATGTCGCTTTGTACGTAGGGACCGTCGAAATGTTTACTTGGTTTTAGATTTTTATATCAGATAAAATTCTTTGGAATATTCCTAGATTTAATGGAAGTATCAACTACCTTTTTTTTTTTGACGGGGGAAATGCATTTACGCACTACCCTTACCTATTGTATTAGTGAGACCGAAGTCCCCCAATACAATAATACAATAGGTAAGGGGGCACGGAGGGACGAACTCCGTGCCAGTGTGGGACTCACCCGGGCGAGAGTCGCCCGGAAATACCCACTAAAACCCCCCGGGGCCGTCCGCTGCATTTGGGATGGGGGCGACACGGGGTGGCTTTCGCAAGCACCGCGTCGCCCCCTGCAGCGAACCCACCGGGAAGTATCAACTACCTAATCTTTTACTACATATTATATTAACCCTATATGAAATTCCATGACCTATTCATACTATTTTTACAAAAAATATCATCAAAAAAATCAAAGGTAAAAATTCTTCTTTTTTTAGTTTTACTTACAATGTACAACAATCAGACAATCGATAATCAAATAATCACATTGTTATCACAAATTAATGTGAAGGATATTACGTTATTCAATTTATAAAAAAAAAAAATGTTTCGACTTCACAAAAATTCAATACTTATGTATATTCATTTAATACCGTTGAATAAATTTCATTTGTTTTTGATTCAGCAACTTCATTAACCGCGCTGTAATTAATTTACGATTCGGTATCGGGAACTTAAAAAAACAATTTCCTTCGTTCCTACGCATTTGAGATAAATGTGTAGGCGATCAGAGACATGCGAAAGAACGTGTAGGTTGGTAGGTTATCTTTTTATAATCACATCCTCCTTTTATCTATAACATCGTTTATTAAAAAAAAAATAGTGTGTATGAAAACGTGCCCGTGTCCTACACGTTTACGTAAAAGAGCAAACTTAAATGTCAGTAGAAAGTTCACTAGTGTTGCTAATGCTAAAAATACATTTTATATGTACGATAAATACGTATAAATAAAGTGGCTCGGTGGAAGTATGTGTGGATTTTTTATCAGTGGAAACGGTGGTAGGAAATTTTCTAATAATGTCCGCCTGGGGATATACCACTCTTAAGTTTGAAAATCTGCTACAGACTGTTCCCGCATCATCACTTGAGGAGTACTATTTTCTATGTTTATTGTGTTTACTATTGGACGTCGATTGTGGTCAATTGGCAAAACAAAAAAAAAAAAATTATGATAAAATTTTACATTAACAATATTTCGACCGAATGATAATTTTATTATAAACTAGCTGTGTGCCCGCGGTTGCGCCCGCGTTTCATATGTCCTTCACTGTGTTTAATTTTTTTTATACGGAACTCTAATTTTTTATTTTTGTAATAAGTTGAAGTAAAAATATTTCTGATAAATTCAAGCACTTGCCCGTAAAACTGCGCATCGAAACGGATTTTTTTAAATTTTCTATATGTTTTTATTTTTTTCTGCGGAACCTCAATTATTTTCAAAAACTATAAGTACCCTATGTTACCCGGAGTAACTTCAGCTATCTAACAAAATCCGTCCAGCCGTTCCGGATATTACCCGGAACAAACAGACAGACAGACAAAAATTTTCAAAATTGTATTTTTGGTAGAGGTATCGTATATACGAGTACAATTTAGTAAAAAAATAGTTACGACATTACAAACAGACACTTCATTTTTATTTATTATTATAGATAAATACCAAGTATTTATTATTATTCTTATTATTACAACTATTTCAAATAAAGATATTTTAAAAACTTTAACATTAACACTTGTGTTTTAAGTAAAATACTTGAAGGTAATACCTACTTTAAAAAAATATTGTCAGATTACCTGAGAAATCTTTTACATTTCATGGTAGCAACTGTGAGGATTTGTAATGCGATGTTATTTGTGTATTATTACTTATGTTATCGTTTTAACAGCAATAAATCTTTATAAACAAATCAAAGTAGTCTTTTAGTAGTATCTGCTTACCAATCTGTCCCATCAGCGTTTATGACTAAACTCAGTTTAATGTTAATTGACGGTGATTCGCTGATCCGACCATTGCATGAAACTGGGATTAAACGTCCGGTCTGTTAAATAGTGCGGTGGGCGCAGACTTTCCTGCTCTTTCAAGTGCGGTTATTATAGCGTTAACACTTTTAATTATACGACGAAGTGTATTCATTAATAGAATCGCTAATGGTGCTCTATTGTGCGAGACTATATGAACACTATACAAGCTTTTGCTTTACAATATTCTTGAATTATATGCATTCATCAAGAGATTTTGGAATTTATTACCCAAATTTCATCGTATAGTTTCAGTGTTCTTAAATATTGTTTTCTATTCATTCGTTGATTAAATTATTTATAACACAAAAAAGTATGGCTATGTCGTAGCTAGCTAAATTTTAAGATCGACGATATGAATAAAATTATTCTAACCTGTAATTAAAGATTATGTATTATTTATTTAATGTAAGACTTGACATTGTCCTAGCTCAATTCGATGGTGGATATAAAAAAGAAGATTAATTAATTAACTTTACTCATTCAATAAGCCGTACTTATAATATATGGTTAGCTCTGAACCAAATATTAACAACACTTAAAAGTGAAGGTTTCTTATTTCATAATATAATATAATAATTAAACATCAAATGTTACCCATAATTCGCAACGACAGGCACTCAACAGAATTGAAATATATCCCACTTGTTAAAACTTTTACAGCGTAAATCAATCAAGGGGCGGGTTAATTAATGCGTTTAGCGACCTACATTACAGAGTTTCCGTTCATGGTCGCAACCGGCTGAGCTGCAACGTTCCGTGAAGGCGGTCGGGAAATTGGAAAATGACAGTCGATTACGCGATAACCACTTTCGGAAAAGTTACCCATGATCCGGAATTGCAATGCGATACAGATCTTTAACTTTATTAATAAAGATTAGCTGAGTGCCCGTGGCTGCGCCCCCGTTTTACATATCCGTCACTGCGTTTGATATTTTTATACGGAACCTTAGTTTCTTTGATACTAACTGACAGCAAAGATTTCTCATAAATTCAAATACCTGCCAGTACAACTTTGCAGTGAATCGGATTTCATTCAAAATGTCGATGAGTTTTATTTTTTTTACGCGGAGTAAACTTTAGCTATCTATCAAAAAAAGTGCCGTTTAAATTGGTCCAACCGTTTCGGAGATCACCCGAAGCAAACAGACAAGAATTTCACACTCTATAATTTAGACACTTCAATGTTATTTACTAGTATAGACTATATTTGTTTATTTACATTAAAATTCACAGCTCGTATAAAAATACATTTAAACTAAACTGATAAATAAAATTAAGAGCCAAAGATGAATTTATAACTATTTAAAACTAATTATCAGACAATGTTTACATGAATGTGTGTGTGTGTGTATTTAATGTGTATAAATGTGGATAAATTTTGTGTTAATTGTTTACTAAAAAGTTTTTTCATTTGATTTCTAAAACTGTTTTTGAGATATATTTTTAAGTTAAATAGATCTATATCACTGAATTGTTTATTATAAGTACGCGGAATTCTGCTCGTCAAGTTATTGAATCCATAGTTTGTTCAATGCTTGGGAATATGAAATAGTTGTGTGTGTCGAGTACGTGTGCTTGGCGCATGTAGTCGCAACATTTTGTTGATGAGTGTAGAAACAATCGAGTCCGCCTGAGCATACATCATATAATAGTAACATGTCTTGAAGGATTCGCCCATTACGCAGTGATAGTAGCTTATGTTTTTGACAAGCTAGCTCGTAGTCCTCGAATGGTAATTTACAACGGAAACTTAAGAATTTTAAAAACTTTATCTGCAAGCGCTCAATAGCATGTTCATATGTGACATATTGAGGATTCCATACTGTGCTGCAGTATTCTAGTATGCTGCGAGCATATGCAAAGTATAATATTTGTTAGACATGCTACATCAGTAAATCCCTGAGTTACACGGAAAATGAATCCTAGATTTTTGTAGGCCTTATCAACAATATAATCAATATGCGTGCAGAGGGTAAGCTTTGCGTCCAGCATAATGCCTAGGTCACGGACAACTTGTGCTTTACTTATTATCATATTATTTATGCTGTACTCAAAAAATTTAGGATTTTTTACTACGTGTAAAACTAATAAATAAATTATTAAATTTAAAATATGAACATGTTCAGTATTATGGTTATTAGTAGTAGGTAAAATGCGGTTTGAACGAAATCTTTTTTTAATATACGTTTTAGATGACTAAATAGTAACTACTTTTTGTATTTGACCCCAGGCTATGACTAATATATGTAGTTATTAGATCATTATTAAATGTTATTAGTTATATAGTGTATCAAGTTATATATTATATGTATGTTAAAAAGTGAGTAGATGATCTCAGTAAATGTATTCAAAATTTACTGAGATCATCTATTCGCATCTTTTGCAATTTTTTTCGCGCGTACAATAATAATAATTATTTAAAGTACAACCTCTTCTACCTGAATACTATAATATATCATGCCTATTTTTACACGACAAAATGACATGCACATTATGATAGCGGGAACGGATGTTTATGAATTATATGTGATAAAGTGGAATGTTTTGTTTGTTTTTTTTATGTAATGGTATACTGTCGGTGGTGGTTGAATTATTCGATTTGCAACGTAATTGTTACATTTGAAAATATATTTTTAATATGTATTATTAGTATCATTTGAAATACATCAAATATTCTTAATAAATATAATTTAATTTATTTTTAAATTTAATACACGATAATACGTATTTATCTTTGGTGGGCGTAAAATTTTCTCTTTATTTAAATGTTAACTTTATCTATTCATGGAACCGTTATCTTCTCAAATAACTCTAATGATTTCAAGGAAGAATAAAACTATTCTCAAAACTATAGGCGTATGTATTTTTATAGTTCAAAGGTCGAGTTGTTTTGATAAGGTCAATGGGAAGGCGAACTCATGTTTCGGAATTGGTGACCCTCGGAAAATAGACGGGTTATTATTGTAGCAGATCACAATCTCGTATTAAATCCATTATTTGGTCAAGGTACTTTACAAAGTCAGGTATTTTTTTAAACAACCATCATGTAAGTGATCATAACAAACTAAAGTAATACCGCATCATGAGATAGATAGACTTTGTGTGAGTGTACGTCAACCTCGTGAGGCGTTATAAATTGAATATTGAATAATGACTAGCTTGGCGCAACTAATTGGACTTTATTTTGCTGTACGTGCCCTGTCAGATGTTGGTCCTTGTACAAATAAGGAAAGCAGTCACGTTTTAAGTAAAATACAGCAATGTACACATATATTATATAAAAATCAATTTTTTTTTGCTGTTGGAGTAAATATATCAGTTACTAGCTGTGTGCCCGTGGCTGCGTCCGCGTTTCATATTTTCTTCACTGCATTTTTTTTTATACTGAACTCTAATTTTTGATTAGTATTAAAAATAAAGTAAAAAATATTTCTCATAAAAAAATCAACCACTTGCCCGTAAAATTGTGCATCGAATCGGATTTTATTCAATGTTTTATGAGTTTTAATTTTTTTTATGCGGAACCCAAACTATTTTCGAAAATTAAAAGTACCCTAAGTTACCCGGAGTAACTTTAGCTATCTACTAAAAAAAGTCACGTCATAATCCGCCCAGCCGTTCTGGAGATTACCCGGAACAAACAAACAAACAGACAGATAGACAGACAAACATTTAAAAAATTGAGTTTTTGGTATACGTATCGTGTATACATTCATATCTATTTATTGAAAAAAAAAAAAACAAATATGACATTACAAACAGACACTTTCATTTCAATTATTAGTATAGATAATCTTACAAATATTATTTTTATCAAGGAAAAATTAGGTTTTACTATACTTTTTTAATACTATAAGTTAACAGTTTTACAATAACCATATCTAAAAATATTCGATACTGTTTATGTATTACTTATGCCAAGCATCACTTATTTTATAATTAAGTTACAGAAAACGATTAAAGAAACCTGTAAACAATCCGTATGTATTATATGATCGTATCTATAGGCAGAATAAACGCGAATTTCTTTACCTTTTTTTTAAATATAATAGAAGAAATAACACATCACGCATTCGTCACCAGACCAAAGATCTGCCAAAAAGCAAATATAATAGATTTTTTACACTGTATTATAGGCTAAGTGCTTTGACCACAATCTCACCTGATGTTAAGTGACGATGAGGTCTAGGACGTTAAACACAGTAAGCCTGGTCCTGGTTTTCTAGTGATGCTGCTGAAACACACTAATTGGTATTTAGCGACATGTTTTCTAACTTGAGGGTGCATTATTTTAAAATGCCCTACCTACCGCCATGCTATGGCTTCCTCACGATGTTTTCCTTCACCGAAAGCTCAGGATGATTTGAACCCGCGTCCATTGACGCGAAATCCGACCGCACTACAATCTAAGCCATCATCGCTTTACAACAGTTGTACAGACAAGTTGTTGAATATTAGTACAATTTTAAATTTTACCTTACAGGCGCAAAGCGACGATGATGATGTCGGGCCAGACGATGTCAATGTTGCCGTTGAAGGTGGTTTCATGGATGAATTCTTCAGTGAGGTATGTGCAATAATTTGTTTCGTTTTATTTTATAGAATACTTATATTAGCGGCACGCTATGATGGCCGTCTTGACGTTTGTCCGCTCATGAAGCTTCGTATTAAACAACTACGTTTTAAGGAGCAAATTGTTGTTTTTTGTTGTTAATTATGTATGTGACGGTACGACAGTGAAAATAGCAGAAATCGACGTCCACTGTTAGATATAGGTCTCCCTCAAAGATGTCCACGACGACCGGTCTTGCGTCACCCGTATCCAGCGGACTCCCGCGACCATCAGGTCGTCGCTCCACCTTGTGGAGGGCCTACAAAACCCTGCGTCTTCCGGCAGCCATTCGAGAACCCGTTGGCTCCATCGGGCAATGCCGGTTACTTTGATTCTTTTGCGGATCTCCTCATTTCTGATTCGATCACGCAGGGAAACTCCGAGCGTAGCCCTCTCCATTTCCCTTTGGTTAAATTTCAGCTTTCTTATTGGCCCATTGCAAGCGACCACGTCTCAATGCCATAAGTCATCACTGGCAACACATACTGGTCGAAATCTTTTTTCTTGAGAAACTACGGTCTTGAGTGTACAGTCGTTTTAAAATAAAGTAATTCAGCATAAAATAAAAACTTACATCAATAATATAAAAGTAAAGTTTCATACAGGAATGAGGCACCGTAGGAAATAAAAAATGAAACACGTGTTTCATTTTATCATACTTTCAAATGTTCAAGGTAACTTTCAATCTCATACTTTGTTGAATTTTATTTTTATGAAATCAAAAGTTTTACTAAGTTACTTAAATTGAATAAATATCCACAAAGAACAGGACTAATGTAATACAATTCACCAGTAAACTAACGTAAACAATTCCAAAGAATACTAAATTTCTTAAAAATTGTATTATATCCATAAAGGGATGGGACGTGATAGGGACTACTCTTAATATTATGAGAAACAAAACATTAAAAAAACATTGAATGTTTTATGAGTCATGTTATGTATGAGTCAAAGGCGATATTGCTCAAAATGTATCGAAAACACAAATCCGGTATCAGATACTTAATCAGTATTATTAGAGGTTTTAATGACCGATAACGTATTTATGAAATTACCTTATCTCTGTAGCCTGAAATGAAATCGAATTATATCTTTACAATTACTGTGGACATCTCTTTCTATTAGTTAAAATGTAATAGATGAAGTAGCGATGACAGAGATGCTTCTTGTATTGAATTATGTAAGGAATCAAACAAAAGACATGTCAATAGGTTGTTCAATAAACTAGAAATGTGTGGTTTGATTATTTCTTGCTCTGTTGTACCGATAGCTTTGCAAATCTATGCCCACGTCTAAAAAGAAATCTATATGGTTCCATAGATCCCTTTTTCAAATAACCGTGTATAAACAAGACTAGGAACAAAAAAACATATTCTTTTTATCTTTTTCTAGAAGATTCCGGTACATTTCTTATTTCATTGAAATATCTCTGCGTAAGAATAATTTTAAGAACCAACGTCGATATAGCGTGGAGCATGAACATGTATGTGTATAATGAATGATAAGCGTAAAAGTTGACGCGTGATTGCAATACATTACCGTATATTGGCAATTAAAGCGTTACCTACTATGAATGAAAACTTTTAGCTTCACGTTAATTTAAAACATCGAAAAGCTTAGTGATGATTCAGCAAATATCATTTAAATTGGTTGGTAAAAGTTGTTGAAAGTAAAAGTGTTCGATTTAGAGTTATTTCATTGGAAACCTATATAATCTTTATTAATTTCATTATATGAAATTAACAGAGAGGTTTAACCCTCCTAGCAGCTACATTAATTATAATTTTGTTGCCAATTAGTTTGTATCTATAATGTAAAATTACTATTATTGCATATCTTGTCCATCTCTTTAATGTGTCGAGCACCCATAAAAATGAGACAAAAGAGAAACAATGGAAAGCTGGCGTAAACGCCAGGTTAGTGCTCAAGGGGTTAATTAATGTCACGCTAATTATACTTGACAACATTGTAATGAATAAACTAACATTAGAAAAATAAGATGAATATTTCGAAAAGTCAGTATATATTAGTGTGTTTCGAAAAATTCATTTTTTTTTTACTCATCTAAAATTCTCGTTATTTATGCTAAAACAAAAAATCATGTCAAAGTTTGAGCCCTTTATATTAATTTGCCATAAGTCCAATAATTGTTTTTATCTGAAAGCAAACGTTCTACATTCGTTTTACAAAGTTCTACATAAGATGCAGGAGAAATTAATTTAAAAAAAAAACTATTTCACCACGTTGATAAAATTTTAGCATAAGTAATGAAGAGTTTACATGAATTGCAAAAACCTTTTTTATTTGAAAACAAAACAGACTTCAAAAGAATGTACTATAAAAATACTCAAAAAAGTAAATAATTAATTACCTTATTAATCTACTTCTGCTAATTTCGTTATATTGTTTGTTTTAATACCATTAATAATTTTGAAATCTTTAAATATCTATGGAATTCGAGGGTTTCTCTCGATTTCCTTGAGATTCACTGTTTAGATCCAGACTTAATAACAATGGGACTACCTCGGGAGTGTGTGTTCCTTCGAATAAAGTTCTTTACATATCGGTCTACAATAATAATTGACGGAGAAATCGCGTAACAAAACATACATACGAATTGAAAACCTCCTACTTTTTGAAGTCGGTTAAAAAAGACTATTTTGAAACATCCTAATGGTATATAATACATATTTGTTTATTTTCGATGAAATACATACAATTACATTTCTTACAAACCGATTTCCTGTCTCTTAAGTTTAAAAATGAAGGTACTTACAGACTTCCATCCCTCGTTCACGCCCTTAAAAGTTTATTTAGAAAAAAATATTTCTTCTTTAAACGCCCTACGGCACACGCTATCCACAAAGGAAACTTCGTATTTGAAGTTTGTATTTTCGTCTTCGAGTTGATCTCTTAACAAATATGACGCATATATTATATTTAATAATAAATATGGCTACTAAATATTTCGCTTATTGTCAATGCCATTACGTACTAAATGACAGCTTATTGCTTGTTTGCGTAGGACTTTATGGTGTTAAGTGTACGTATTCTATTGTTGTAACCATTGTATGTACTGTTACCATATTCAATGCCATTAACTTGTCACTTGCCACTATTTGCTTACTTCCGTCCACCTGTCGCTCACTCTAAATGAAATTAGTTTTTGGTATTCGTAATCACATAAGCGACTACTTTTTGTAATTAAGCGAATACGCATAATCGCTGTTATTAAGGGTCAAGGGCTCTCTATTGTTTATTTGAATAAAAATGTACGTTTGCCCTCTGTTATACATTCCTAAACCAATCGCGTCGATTGTAATGTAATTTTGGTGACTTTTCTATATACACCCTCGAAGTTTCCTGGTCCAAATTTATTTTTCCCTAGAATTGTAACGCATATTGGGCACAGCTAATAAGAAATTCATAATACAGTTCATATTCAAAATATATTTCATGACTGTCCGATAGCACCAATTAACAATAATTCCTTTTTTTAGTTTAAAGTACATTTTATCGGTTCTTTTTATCTATTGGAAATATTATAATATCCTTTATTGATTATGTTCTTCAAATATTAAACAAATTGTACGTTCAATAAAATGATAATAATTTCACTTGGGATATGTTGTTTATCTCAATCTGTTATTCATTTGACATGGTACTATGAAATATGAATGATGAACCCCGCATAGTACGAGTATGTATGTATTTTCGACACTATGATTTGTGCCATATCTAATAATACCTGTACCACACCTAATATAGTATTATGTTACTCCAATGTAGGTATTTATTTCATTATAAAATCTCTGGATAACACGACTTCTTACCTCTCGACCTTGCTTTTCATTTTACCCTAAGTTACGAAATGTCGAAATGCGACTTATATTTTTTTCCTTACAAGATTTATTGTCAGATTCGGCGCGATCCCAGCGGATTAGGCTGTTTAAATGCCTACAAAAAAGGTGCTATTTATTACATATTTTAATTTCAAGACGAAACAAGTTGCGCCTTTAATGGCTAGATTTGTTAAGGGTGTAATAATAATTATTGAACTTCGCGTGATCGAGCTAGGATATTTTTAGACAAAAACAATTATTCTCGCTGGGATCTGAGTCTTAATTACTTCGATAAATTTGGGTAAACCTCTAGTATCTTACAAGTTCGAAAATATTTAGAATACATAGTCACTTCTTTATGGGTTACGGTCGTTTCCATTCTATTCAGATAACATGCCTTCAAACAGGCTATTAAAGATTTAAAATAATAGATTAGATTACTAATACTATCGATGATTTTGATGTATTTTAAAAATCATTGCTTATTTAAATAAATTTCTGATTCCGTAAAATAGTACATGTTAAAATATACTATATTGAAATAACTTCCGTAACATTCAGCTACAAATGCTACATGAGTACATACTGTATTTTCCGACTAGTTTTCCAATCTGGATAGTTGCATAAATGTTTTCCGCTGGCTGTGTTAGCATTGTTTTCCCATTGTGTTTCATTTGTTACTGTAGCTTACATATCGTGGTACTCTTCGATAATGTTACGCGCTGTGTTTTATAGTTAGACTGGTTGTTGCTTCCTGGTTTTTCTTGATGTTATTTAAATGTAATCCGGAAATGTTGCACTTCCAGAAAACTGCTTTAAAAATAACGTAGTTTATAACTAGTCATGAAATTCAAGATAAAATATTCAATTTTGATAGTTTACCTAATTCAAGTTTGAGTAGTCCGTAAAGTATGTAATTTTTATTATATATATATATCGACTGTTGAGATGTGCGACGCTTTTAATTCGTAATGATAACCATGAATATTGATTAATATTTATCCTGTCCTTGAATTGTACAGTATACTTTTTATTTTATTCATTTTTTTGTTTAGTAGTTACAAGCTACCCGTCTCGGTTTTACCCACGTAGTTCCCGTTCCCGTGGGATTTTCGGAATAAAAATGAATGAAAAGAAATATGTTACTCCCTAGATTTAAAACTATCTCTATACCAAATTTCATCCAAATCAGTCCAGTAGTTTTTAAGTTTTTTTCGTTAGAAATCTTTTCTATTTAAAATATTAGTATAGATTAACGAAACATAGTTTTATTAACACAATTTGAGAACACTTCTTTCCAATCCTTATTTTGGTCGAATTTCGATCACGTACAATACCTACTAAATGTTAATTTAACAGATAAACTGTGTAATCTTTGTGTTGTGATACATAATAATAAAACTACATTATAAATTCTTTCCGCTCAATACACGTATGTTTCGGTCACATTCATTTTTGAATAGTGAGTGGTTTATAACAATAATATTGTTTATTATTCAAAATGTAACACCGACAATATTTGCATTAATGATACTATATCAAATCAACAACAAAATCACATGGTATCCGTTTTTTTTTCTTCCTTATGTAAACTAAGTTATGACGTTCACGTATGCGAGAGCTAATTGGATAAACTAGGTAGGCACGTATCAGAAACTGACGCGACGCGATGGACCCCTAGTATCACTTTCACAGAGATGCAAGTAATTTCAATGCTACCTTTTCTAAAATACGCCTATGGTTTATACTTGGTTTGGGATAATATTTTTACAAGTTATATATAGTTAATGGCGCTTCATCTTTCTTCATAAATATTTGTGATTATAATAATATATATTACTCCATATGTATTATAACATTTTATTGCTGAAGGTGGTATGTTTATTAATTATATTATCTTATCAATAATCATAATTCGAATAATTAAACAGCATATAAATATTTTTTTAATCATTGTCTTATTTCAAGAGACCTACCTACTATGATATAAAGATCTTTCAAAAACTATAAATCTTAACATACTAAGCTTTTTTTAATTGTATTTATGAAGTAGGTTTTATAAATTTTTTAGCATTGCACTGATATTTGTACATTATAATAACGCTTACACGGGTTTATTTATAATTATTTGCTTTTTATTGCTAAATAAATATTTATATAATAGTATCAAGCATTTATAGATTAATTGCAATAATTATTAAGGAGCCTAAGATCCCTTACTTTATTTAAATTCCATATGGCAAACTAAAATGTCATTTTCAAGATAAGATAAACATTATTTGTGACACTGGCAATGTGTACATTTACAACCTGCTTTATCATTCAAACTGCCTGTGATCCCAACTCTTTTTATAAACTATGATTTATGAATTAATTTATAATATTATAAAAAAATTAAAACGCAGTAAAGAATATATGAAACGCGGGCCCAGCCGCCGGCGCACAGCTAGTATATTCTATAATTAGTATTAATTACACAATTTTTAAACCGCTCATATAGAGTTAATACTAAATTTTATACAGATATTTCACGCAACAGTGTGTATAAAAAAATAAATAACATAGTAGTAACCATGACATTGTGAATTGTATTATATTATATAGTGAATATATTAATAAAATGTAACTAACAGTATATTACCTACGGTATAGGATTTATTAAGAACCTGGCATCTCATAAACATTTGATAAAACAGTAGGAGATTTTTTAATTAGTTGCTACCTTATAAATATCATTATTTACCGTTTAATTAAGGTAAATTTATTAAGAACGGTAAATTAGTGACTTTACTTTGAAAATTATCATATTGTAGTCAGCTTTACTATAGGGCAACGTATCTGAAAATAGTATTATAAAAATTCTATTCCCGCCTTTGCGTCATATGACTATCAAACGTAGGTTATCTGAAGGTGATATAGCAATTAATAATGATAGGTCCTTTGTAACGTTTATACTTGACAATGTATTTGTGACTTTTATCGGTTTTCATTTTATTATACGTACTTCTACAACGAAGCAAACATTAAAAAAAACGTATTTCATATAACGTAGTAAACACATTAGTTGTTATCGAACCGTGTTCGTAACTAATTGTTAATAGTATATGACGGAAGGGTAAAATACTTACAAGTTGTCTATAATTTTCATACAAACTCCCACAGTGCATACAACACAAAGGTTCGAAGCGTAAAGGCACTACTATGCCTTTGATTATATCGCGTATAGGCTCTTTAGATTAATTGTGGGAATGGTTACTTGCTGCAACGTCTATAATGATGTTATTAAAAAAACTTTATTGTTTGAAGATTATTTGTTAATTATATAACATATTATTAATTACTCAGTGTGATATCTATTTGAAGACAATACACAGGGTCAAACCATCTTGTAGTGCGTAAATGTATTTCCCGTAGTGCGTAAATGCATTTCCCCTCGACAAAAAAAAAAAAAAAAAAAAGGGTCAAACCATCTTGTATAAGAGTAATGAGATTTGTTCGCTCAATTGTATTCAATTGACATCTCTGGTTACTTCGAGCTAGAAATGCACCAAACATCGGTTTCATCGAATACTAGAATTCGGTAAAACTTTAAGCGATCCGAACATTCGGCTGATTATCAGGAATACCTGTTTGATTTCCATACTATAACCTTGTTTATGTAAAGTGCGTAAATTGAGATTGAGAACTTCCCGTCCGCTTCCCTCAACTACTTCTTAAATTACCATTGCATTAAATAGTACACAAGAAAATTTAGCCACTTATTTAGGTTACTTTTAATTTGCAAAGTCTGATAACTTGATATTTTTGTGATAGAATAATTAAACTCTTAATAAAAACATACTGTTTGATATTTTTCATAACATTAAATTGATTGATCACGCTCAATAAATTATGTGCAGCTTAGTATAATAAAAATTTTGATTTCTACTTGCATTAATATTCAGTGATTTAGCCGAATTTTTGACCAAATACGAATGCTCAGTAAAGCTGCCGAATAACGAATATGAAACGAATATTCGGTTCAATTCTACTTCATACGACTCTTTAGGTTGATTGCAAAGATACGCCATTCTTATGATGACAATTTGAAAACCGAATCGACATACAAAACGAAGATACCTGAAATTAAATTTGAATTTTATTATTTTATTTATGTCAGTGAGTTTTTCTCAACAACACATCTCAGATCTCAACACTGAGTTTTCGTTCGCGACGAGAATTTTATATAATTATTATATATTTCGGTATAATTCGAACGCAACTCACGATCGTACATAAAAATAAATATTCAGCCTGTGTACGGTATTCATAATAATCGTGCAATTCCATCGTGCATTTACATGATATTGTTCAGCGTTTATATACATATGTGGGCGAGTGATGTCGTGTATATGTGTATGGTGTGAATGGTGACGCATGACGGCAGCTCTGCGCAACGAGCCTGCTGTCACGCCAGGGGGTTTTGACGATTGCGTCATAAACGGTCGCGTGACATCAATCTACTACAAAGTTATGTATTACTCGAATGGGTGCATTTAAATTAACTAACTACATAATGTATAAATGGAAATCTGTCGTTTAGCCTTCATAGTTATATGTGAGAACTAGTCTTTTTAAAGTTTTTTTTAATATTGTAATAGGCTCCGTGTCTTGACCACGATCTCATACGATGTGGTCCAGAATAGTAAATACACTGAGTAAATCATGGCTGTCGGATTACACCTATAAGTTGGTTGGTTGGTGACAGATTATCATCACATTCTAGGTTGGAAACTAACCAAGTGGGTATTAAACCATTCTATGGATTTATCGGCATGCGTAATTTTAATACCAGAAATAATCACTACCAAGTAATTACCAAGAATCGGAGGAATATGAACGATGGTGATGTCTGGAAGTGACTGCTTTCTCTCTGCATCTACTAATAAACTTTGTAACGGTTAGTTGTAAAGTTGCAAAAAAACCAGGTCGAGTTTCTTGTCGGTTCTTCTCGATGACTGGATTGTTTTCCGAACCGGTGTTAATTTTTTGACGTTCATAAGCGCCTTATCTGGGCCTAAATTGAATAAAGTATTTTTGAATTTTAATTGCAAATTATGCGTCACTTGCTTTAGGCATAGTAAGTCCAATAAAAACTTTTTAGGTAATAATGTCAGGTTCAATAACATGGTTCCAAAGCACATTACCGCTTTACCTGACAATAAGTTTAAGCACTATGCCAAACAGGTATTAATGTCCAAATGTTATTACTGTGAAGTATTACAGGATGGATCCTTACGTGAACGATTGTGATGTCTGGAAGTGATACCCATCTCTGTGTTTCCGCTAAAACCGTTTATTGTTATTATGAATGGTATAATTAGAAAAAAGACTGTTCGAATTTCTTGCCGGCTCTTCTTGACTGGGTTATTTTCCGAACCGGTCGTATTTTTTTTACGTTCATAAGCGTTTTCTCAGGGCCCAAATTGAATAAAGAATTTTTATTTTTTATTTTAGCTTGACGTTTTCCTTCAAATACATCTGAAGCTCACCGTAGAAGTATATCGAGGTTAGAGAATCCAATTCCGTAAGTGGGAACTGCGATATTTGCAAAGCTGATAAAAAAAAAAAGTCCGTGAAAGATATCTGTAATGTGATACTACGACACAGAATTTCCCTGAACAAGTAAACAATATATTCATAAGTATTTTTAGTTTACATTAGTTCACAATTATTTCACTAGATAAATGAAGAAACAAATATATTTTAACGTGACTTCAAGTCGATGGGTCACCTTACTCTAGAGGTTGTTTAGTTTTTTAGTTAGTTTGTTATTATACATACCCTGTCCATGGTCTAGGTTTATTTATGTTTTTAGAGCAGCTATTTTAGACAACAGGGAAATCAAGTTCTTTGAGACATGGCCGCGTTTGCCCGAATACATGAAAAACGGTAGATATATTTATCGTAAACTTTGTAGACACCTGGGATCTTGTAAAGATGTACTGAATTTTACATATATCTTGGTTTAACCTTTATCATATTTTATGTAGGTAATAAAAATTTCTACTTATTTGAATTTTCGATCTAACAATTTATTTTGAAAAGAAGAAAACTGGTTTCAGATTTCACTATTCAACAAATCATTTTGAAAATTTATATTAGTTATAGAATACATTAGTTTCTATTGAGTTTAAATTATTTATTCTACTATTTTACACCAATATTTAAATTTGTCTATTATTTCGTAAAAGATAAACGTAATTTAAGAAAAAGAGACCACAAGCCCTACTGCCATTTTAAATTTAATAAATTAAGTGCAAAATTATTTGTACAAAAAAATCTTTATCAGTTAGTTAATAAGCTTGTTCTCAATATAATTTTACTGAGTGCTATCACAGTTAATTTTGTTTGTGTAGGAGTAATGAATGTATCATACTACTATTAATGAATATTGTTGCGTGTAACAATTAAAACATTAACTAACATTTAAGTGTCGTAACCGATCGGTTCATTATCGGCTGGCGGCCGCCAGATAGCGGTTATATCGCGGTAATCTGATTAATTGGTGACTCATGTGGAGTGTCACACGAGCCGAATGCGGTTGTCTCGTATCGACCCACCCGTTCTAGCTCTCGACCGTGAACTTCATTTCGGCTACCGTCCGGTAACTGATTATAGCTCATTTGTTTGGTGTTATCGGTATTCGAAAGTTGTACATTATCCTAACAGAAGTCTCTCCTCGATTAAGGATTTAAATATTAACATAAAATGTTATCTAGTCCAAAGTTAATTAATTAAATATATATATATATATATATATATATATATATATGACGTGCCGATGAAGGATTTGTAGAACTATAGAGTTTACAATCATTTGCTACATTCTTTCCAAATTTGATATGAGAGAGAAGTTTTATAACATCCTGTGGTTTAATTGAATACTGCAACAATCGCGATGATGGTCATTTTTGTGTGGATTTTCTTTACTTACTAGCTGTATGCTTGCTGCTACGCCCGCGTTTCATATATTTTTACTGTGTTTTAATTTTTTATATGCAACACTATTTTTCTTTAAAAAAAATGGATCTAAGAGAAGGCAAAAATATATTTGACAAATTCAATGCACTTGCCAGTAAAACTAACCGCTGAAACGTTTTTTATTACATTTTTTTTGGTTTTTAATATTCTTCTACGGAACCCTTATAATTTTCTTAAATTATTTTACGCGGAACCCTAATTATTGACCAAAAATTAAAGTAGCCTAAATACGCGGAATAACTTCAGCTATCTACTAAAAAAGTCCCGTTAATATCGGTCCAGATTACCCGGATCAAACAGACAGACAATAATTTTAAAAAAGTCTGCTTTTGGTTTAGGTTCCGTATGTATTCATATGTATTTGTAGATCATTCGTGTGTATTTAGTAAAAAAATTGCTATCAAATTTATTTATTAGTATAGTATAGATTAGTATAGGTAGAATAAAATATGTTCTAAAAACTTAACCCATATATTATAGTTTAATCTATGATTTATGTAAATCAGTTCTATGGTTCTCGAGTTACAAGTTAACTAACGGAGAAACAGGCAAAAGCTCCTCCGGTGGTGGCCCAGGATGTACTCTCCATCTGGGAAGGTTCCTGTACCCGCCGCTAGCGTCATACAGTTACACTAGCATAAAACGTATTTCACTGCACCCCACACTGCAAGCAGGTACACGCTTGCCCCGAAAGTTCAGTGAAGATGTCAAGGCTTTTCCGGCCAACAGCATTTAGTTCGACAATAAAGCTGACCTTGCCTTTTATAATATCTAAAGATTAATTATATTTAGACAAGTTATCGATAGAGACTACAATTTTGGTAAAATAATGCACAGCAATAACTGATCAATACACGTAGTGCTTTTCAGTATATCATCAACTGAGAATGTATTTATAACATCGCTTAATAACCTGGGTTGAGCAAAGAGCGTCATTCTTAGATTGTTCTCACAAAGCACTTTCTGCTCTTTTATAATCATTCGTATCATTCAGCAGTCATACATCAGTTAATGCATCCCCATCGGTTTCAAGTATTTCTTTTCTATGGTTTTTGTTAGTTCGAGGCTATTTATAATATTGGGCAAGTTTTCTATAATGTACGTAAATAGGCAAGACATTTTTTCCTTAGTTTTTCAAGCGGTTTTGTTTAGTAGCTATTAAAGAGTTTTAGAGGTTCAAGTGAAAGCTTAAAAACAATAAACCTATGGTTTAAATTCTGTACTACAGTCACTATGTCATACAGCGCCTTTTCTGTCGTTAGACAAGAGCGGAGAGGCTACGAAGCTTCGTACAAAGAGTAGACCGCGAATATAAGAAACGCTATCTCATTCTCTCGCACGTTAAATCCTTTAGATGTACGTGTTTGTCTCTTTATAACGTCGCTTTTTCGTTTCATCGAGTTTGATATCACAGCCGGCCTAAAGTTTGCACTTCAAAAATTTGCAAAACAATTTTGTTCTTTTACATTTTTAAAAGGGATTGTAGGCGAATCTCAGCCACAACGCAAACATAAATAAAAACACATGTTTTTATTAGACTATTATATAATATTGTAATACATTACAGTTATGTTCATAATAAAAGATATTACCGAATGGGCGGTATCATATTTTATCGTCTTATTTTGATAAATCAATGTTAGCTAGATCAACAGCGATGTATTTATTTTGCGTTTGGAACGTTGCCAGTGATCTCTTAAACTGAATTTAATGTCGAATATAACCTCGAAGAGGCGGTCTTATCCACGAGTAGCCTTCAACTACAAGTTCAACAGCTTTATATATTTTTTTTATGAATATTAAATGACACTCTCATAGCACTTACTGCCTACTTAGTTGTCTTTTCTTTACTTTTAAATATTTATAACTTTATAAGAGTGTACCTATGCTACTATTGTATGATTTCATAAAATAGATACTTTGAAATATTTTTCATTTATATTTTTGTTAATAGTTATTCCTATGGCTCTAAAAAGTCCAAAGAAATCTAGATTTTACATCATTCTAAAGTTTGATACATGATTATTTAGTTGACCCCTTTGCAGGGCGCCGTTCAAGTGCTACGTATGTTTGATCAGAAATAATAAGCAAATCTTAACCTTCACTCTCTCCCTTTCTCTCCATGAGTGTGTAAGCATTGGCATAATAATGAACAAAAAACGAAAATTAGTTAGTACATATTGCTTAAGACATCACTGTTCAGACCACCGCCTCCTATAAATAAACAAATTTTAAGATACAAAAAATAGATAGCTAGATTTGATTGAATTTGATTAAGAAATCACTTATATATTTATCTAGCGCAGGAATAGAACACTATATACACTATCACAGAATAGAAGATGTGGTAGGCCCCGCCTAAACATACTTTGATTACGTAATGTATAAGTTATGCCAAGGTGAGCCGAGTAAAAGTGTACTGGAAGTACTGAGAGATAAATTTTGATAAAACAAGTAAAAGTTGTTTGCATACAGACGAGTTTTGTTCAAAAAGTAGGCACTGGTAACTGGCACTAGACGTTTTATGTTAAACTTTACGTCTTTACATTTAAATCGAGCCTTTGCTGCTCCGAACGATCGATACGTAACTCGGTTTGAAGTAAGTAGCCAAAACTTGCTTTGTTTTACAAAAAAAAAAGTAAAAATATTGTAAGAGTAGGTTAGGTGGCGGTTTGTTGGTTGGCTGTTCGCCAGCCACTGTCGACGCCGCACCGCCTAGACTTTGAGACGTCTAACTTAAGACCGATCTAAAGATAAGCAACGAACAGGAGTGCTATTTAAAATCATATACTTACACTCTTTCTCTTCTTTAACCCCGTTTTCTTATACAAAAACATATGTAAGTATTTCACCTCTGCACTATCAATAGCGTTGGTCAACGATTTTCACCTGAAGGTAACTTGCGACTTCCAGAAACGTCTGGCTCTCAATGAAGATTCCTAAAATAATTATTCCCTTAAAATTACAACAAATGTAAAAACAAAATTACGAATTCCATAAGAACTTTACCATGGGTCAGCGATTATTTGGCGTCGATAAAATCTCCCAGCAATTTTTAATGTATTAAATAGTTTTTCCTAAGTCAAACACGTTATTCGGATCAACTTTTAAAGACTAGGAGTTATTTTAATATATTGTAGATTATTATTATTATCTATTTATCAGTATTTATTTATTATCTACTTATTTACTTTGTATTTCTTGTGTATTATTTATTCATTTAGATATCTTTCACTTATAATAACTTTTATTTTAAACCGTATAAAGTTTTACAACTGTAAATAAGTTTCAAAATCAAAAGTAATGTAGTGATATCTAAAGTATGTATTTATTGTGGATCTCAACAAAGTAGTAACGCCTTTAACAATCTAACAATCAGTAGTATTAAAAATAGTTGAAATAAAAGCCAAAATATTTTTTCCGCAGGTGGAAGAGATACGAGAGATGATAGACAAGATTCAGGCCAACGTCGAGGAAGTAAAGAAGAAGCACAGTGCCATATTATCAGCGCCACAATCAGATGAAAGTGAGTGCCTTGTTTAACTTATTCAATAACCCGACAACGAAGTCCAGCAGACAGAAACTTGGAGGTTGTATTTAACTTGGTCTAATTAGAGCTTCGATAAATGTCGAGCGTGCCAGACAAAATGTCAATACACTGTGAACATAACATAATATGTTCAATTCACTTCTCTTAGTAAGTAGGTACTTGTTAATTACATCAGCATTGTTGTCCTTTCAACTTTCTTCAGAATTTACACCTGTTCCGTAATGTTCAACGTACTAAAAATTAATTCATTCGAAGTGTGTGTACCGTTTTATAAATGAATAGGAATAACAAATTCAAATTACTTAGACAAAAGAAAGAGATAACCATCCATCCTAATGGCATTCATGTTAAAACAGGCAGCTTTTGATTATTTATTTAAAGGTGAAAAATGAACTCTGTATTAATTGCGTAGTTCTGAGGACTCTCAAAATACATATGATGTGCGAGCAGTTAAGCAATTCGCAATAAATAAATGACAATGGGATCGAAACAACGTGCTTAAATTGTGGAAAAAGAATTAGAACTAAATATATTATTATGCCAGTACGAAAAATCTTTTATATAGAAAATAGCAAACGAAAACATAGTCTTTGTCTGAAGGAGGCTTATAAAAAGTATTTTGAGAAGTTGTTAAGAAGTATAATATATTTTCTTTACGAGATAAATATTTTAATGTATATTTTAAAAGTAGTCGCCTACGTATTTTCTATTTTTACTCCGATCGCTTTATATCTATGATCTTAAACGTCACGGCGGCTTACTTTTAATGATATCGTATGGCGTGGGTAGGTAAGTCTAAGTTAGTTCGCAAGTAACCCACACACTAAATTATGAGACGATGTCGATGGCATTTAACACAGACGCGGAGGCGTTTCTTCTATCTCTTTCGCGAGCACCCCCTTTGAGTTCTTCTAACTGCGAGAAGTAATTTTGCCCACCACACACGTAAATCTATAGGAAAATGTAAAACTCCTACACATTATTAATTCTTAGATATATATAGGCAAAGATAAAATATTCTTCTCCTCTATTTATTTCTTCAAATTTTCCATAATTATTGTCGTCTAATTTCCATCACAGGAAGAAAACTAGCTTTTATTCGTTCATCTAAAATAATAAATTTTCAAATATGACCTTTAATTATATCTATACTAAATCTCAACTTTAGAAGCAATCTTTTGAAATGTAAATAAAAATATCTTATGGAGGGTACTTCAATCTCAAGTCTGAGAAGCCGTACTTATCGTCAAAGCCTAGGGGGATTTATCCGAAAGGTAATTTTTCTTTCATCTATCGTCGTTACGGACGTAACGCAATCGTCCAACCTGACAGCAACAATTTTCTTATTGGTAAATATAAATAAATTATCCCAATTTCTTGGTTAGCTTAAGATGGAAGTTTATAACTTTGTATATTTATTAGTATATGTATATGTATTCTGATAGTAAGTTTCTTACGAATAAAGTTAATCGAAAACATAGATCGTTAAATTATAAAAAATCTTCATTTCGACTTTGTATAAATTATTATATGATAACTTATTGGTTCGTAATTCAAGATAATTGTGTGAAAATACGCAAAGGGTTTCTTAATCAGCAGCTTTACCGAAAATTTGTGTTCGGCCGAATATTCGGCTAAACCACCGAATGTTTAACGTAAGAAATTAAACTTCAACTGTACTGAGTAGTTTATAAATTAGGCATTATTAATAAATTTAATGTTTTGAAAAGTCCAATGTATGTTGTTTATATGAGGTATTTAATTAAACAAACAAAAATCGCAATGTTACAAACTTAGCAAATTAAAAGTAACATAAGCACGTCGTTAAGTTTTTCTCTGTATTATTCGAATCATGATAATTTGGACGAGAAGGTTAACGTCAATCTACGCACTTTCAATAAACAACGTAGGTACATTTTCAGTATCGAAGTATGCCAAATGTTCGGGTCGGTTAAAGTTTTGCTGAATATTCGGTGGAATATTTGTATTAGGTGAACCTCATGTTTGGACCATCCCTAATTGAATATATTTGCATAACATTTAATGTGTCGTTTACCCATAAAAATGAGACAAAAGGAAAACAATGGAAAGCTGACGTAATCGCCAGGATAGCGCTCAAGGGGTAGAATACGTCGAAAGGGCTACATAAAATTGTAAGATTTCGTTAAAGCGAGGAGCTGCTTAATTAGTGTGTACAATCAAACAAAATCAATCAAATCTCTATGTATAATAAATGCTTCCGATACTATTCCCCTGAATTGGGTGCTTAATAATAATGCCAAAATACAATAAGATAGTAAACCCATTTCTTTCTTCGTTTACGTATTTATGATATTTGTAAAAAGGCCCAAGTTTGAAATTAAGAGAGAAATATTTTTTTATCAAACGATCAAATTAAATTTTGATACAGAAACGATTTTACTTAACTGTGCTTTTGGATCGTTACGGCAAATTAGATTCAAACAGAAATTCAATTAGCTCGCCCACACGTTTGATATTTTATCTATCCCTTTCTACGAACCATTAATTTGTTGCTAGCATTTATCAGACGCGTCTGTCTTTACTTATAAATAGCATCATTAAAATAACATGGGTTTATGTATAAATTAGAGGATAAATATATTTAATACTTTATCAATTACAATATTTTTTATCGTTGTAAAACATGTCTTTTCAGAAACAAAGCATGAATTAGAAGATCTCATGGCAGACGTCAAGAAAACAGCTAATAAAGTTAGAGGGAAATTAAAACGTAAGTATTTAAATATATGCATTTTTCTACGATTAAACTTTTACCCGAATGTTTACCAAATTTGTTTAAATAATCCACAGACATAGAGCAGAATATCGAACAAGAGGAACATTCGAACAAATCATCAGCCGATCTGAGGATAAGAAAGACGCAACACTCGACACTTTCGCGCAAGTTCGTCGAAGTTATGACCGAATACAACCGCACGCAGACCGACTATCGAGATCGGTGCAAAAGTAGGATACAGAGGCAGCTGGAGATCACAGGCCGCGCCACCACCGACGACGAACTCGAGGAGATGTTGGAACAAGGAAACTCGGCTGTCTTCACTCAAGGAGTTAGTACTACTTTTTTTTTACAAGCTCGGCGGGAAAACGTCTGCACTTCTTCTGATTTAAAATGGAGTTTGAGAATGATGGCAGATCCGTCTTTATCTATAGTGCAGGGTGTGCAGCGCACACGGGCATGGTTTTAGGGGAGCCGAGCGACCCAAGCGACAAAGATGCGTCGCTCGGGGCGCCAACGTGCTCAAAGACCCTGCGCCGATGTTATACGACCCTCCTAAAAATACTTTTTACTCGTGCACCAATTGCTTCTTGATATCATTTATTGCATCCGAATTGTCGTTTGAAAATATAACTGTAAGTAGTCCATTTTGACCGCGAACCTACTAGAGGGCGCCAGGATATTGATTGCACACGGGTGGTACAAGAGCTAGAGCCGCTGCTGAATGATGGCGACAGTGGAAAGGTGAGTATCTCTCGATAGTCGCCGTCACAATACCAGACTCTTATAGTCTATTGTCTATATCTATACCTACCACGACTAAAGCCCAGGTAGGGGAGGCAGGGGAATGTGGGGGAAGAGTTAATGCTTGGCTAATTTTATGACATGGGGAACGGGGAGGTTTTAATGGTGATTACGTTATCAATATTTGTTTATTAATCTACGTTTTTTATATTAAAGTTATGGCTATCATGGGGGAGGTTAGGTTAGATTTGGCTAATATTGCTGACAAGGGGGAGGATGACCAAAATTTTGCTTACGTAGTACTTGTACGGCCCCTAGGTTGGTGAACCTGAAATGCGACGCGCCTTTTGTGTCACTCGTTTGACACAAATGTAAGGTTAACGCTATTCAGGATGGTTCAATTGCCCTACCACTTTGCTAACTGCTGGATATACTGTAACATATAGTAGTCTATATGAACTAGTGCTCGCCTGTGATCGAAATTCGACCATAACCCGTTAAAGTATGTGGTATCTTTTACAAAAGAGTAATAATCAATTTTAAAAATGTGCACAATTTTATTCGCATTTTTTTTTTCAATTATTTAAAGTCAAACCTTAAAAGTAAACATTTTGCTTACGCGGTAAATAAATGTCCAGTATGACACTTGATTGATAATAAATTGGTAATCGTGTGTGTGTGTCAAATACATGGTAGTAGGTGTGTAATGTTTTTTTTAATTGATTTATTGTATTTTTTATGCATAATAAAAAAAATAGTATTCTGCACTCCTTCTCTATATAAACTATAAGTGTGCGAAATTTGAAACTACTCTGTCCACGCATTTTTGGTAAAAAGGGGAACAAAGTTTTTGCTTCACGTATTAATATATAAATATATAAGGAAAATAGAGTTACTATGACGCACCATCACCTCAAAACTACTGAACATATCGGGTTGGGAGAACTACCGTTCGACGTAGATGGTTATAGGTTATTTATTTTTCAGATTCCATCGACCCTTTCTCATATATATTTTTTAATTTACTCTTATGTACATTTTTTCCGCTAATAAAAACAAAAGATTCTCTTTTTTCTTCATTTATCTGCTTTTTAGGTTAAGTCTAAATTAAATGTTATATGCACTTTTTCACTCACACATGGATCATATGGAAAGCGGGGAAAGCGGGCGGCACCAGCTAGTATAGATATAAAACGGATATAAAGTTGCTGATCCCGGAACACGACGCGCTATAATGTATCACTATGATGCCGGATTTTTCCTCATGTTTATGATGGTCGTGACCCATTCGAACACGAAAACTACCATCCTACCCTATCGTATTTTCAATATTTCACTTATTTCATTATGTTAATTATAAACGATCCTGTGATTATGTGACCTTGTAAATTTCCAGAAGCGTTGTGAAAAGTAAATCAGAATAAAAAATAAGAAATGATATTTTGATTGTCCTTATACATAGTAAAAATAATAATAGAAAAAATAGTTTTTTAAGATTTCATTATACTCGTAACTAGTAACAAACGAGTTTTAACTTGTTTTTTATTGTAAGTATAACATTATCATGAAACTTTGTCATTAGTGACCTTGTACTTATCTGAACAATAGGTACAAGAATTTTGTTATTAACCTTATAAAACACCTATTTTTATCTTTTCAATTTATCCACTGACTAATGATTTGGAACGTCTGTAAAAAGTATTTATTGACGATTTTTCTATTATAGTAAGTAATGTTTGTTTTGGAATAAAAAGATCTTTTATTATATTTTTTTTTTTTTATTTATTTATTTATTTGTTGGAAGACCAACAGCTATATCTTACATAAGTTAGTTAATAGCTACAATAGAAACAAAAAGCCATTTACAGGTCCTCGCCGTTAAGTAACAAATTAAAAAATCAAGTGGTTTGCTATTACATTACAACATATTACTACATGAACCTAAAATAAAAAAAAAAATAAAATAAAATAAAAAACAGAGATTATAATTAATTGCAACTACTTACAACCGCCACTATTAAAGAAGAGGCTACTTAAGGATGTTGACGCCGTATTTGAGGTGGTATTAAATAAATCTAAATCACTAATCTCACTCAGACTATTGAAGGAGTGACTAGATCGCCATAAAAATGAATTTTGTCGGTAATTAGTAGGAACTGTGGGAAGCGATAGGGGGGCATTCGTACGTAAATACTTGGTTGGAACAGTTAACCGCAAGTTGGAAAGTAGTTCGGGACAATCAACGTTATTGGACGCAATTTTGAGCAGATATGTAATGTCAGCAATCTCTCGTCGTTTGACAAGAGGCAATAAATGAATATCTCGCTTCTAGTTTCTTATTTCTGCTAATAACATTGATGTCATTAGTGTAAACGAGAACGGTTAATTAAAATATATTTAGTAACAGAAACTACTTAGTAACTGCAACCTCGGTGCGTCATCTGTATGTAATCAATGTCATCATTAGTAAAAATAAAATGAACGTGTTGATTTATCATTTAATTAGTTAAATGAGAGTTACAAAGTTATAATATTAAAATTATAGTGGGAGCAACGTTTTGTTTTGTACATGTAATTTGACACTGATCAACTTTTGTACGAAAAAATATAATTATGCCTCGGAGGTGTTAATTATTTATTTTATGCTAAGTTTATAGAATTGGGTAATTTGTATACTACGCGCCTCGTAATTATTGAAATCTGACAAACATAAAAAAACTGTTTTTTGTTTGGACAGAGTTATGTAAACTAAAACTAAACTACAATTCGAGAGAGGACCTGTGGAGTTCTAATCGTGTTGTTAACACGTTTAATGAGTTATATCGCCCTCAATGTTACACATAAATTACAAAGTTGTCAGTTTAAAATAAATAAATAACCTCTTGATTTTTGCATTCGTTTGTTACATCATCAATTCAGTTATATCAAAGTACAAAATATATTAGGGACTAGTTGTGTGTCATGTTTTCTTCTCTGCGTAATATAGTTTTTTAATAATTATTGGTTCAGATCGGATTTTTTTGTGTTTTAGACTAAGAGTAAGCAAAGATATTTTCACAAATTCAAACACTTGCCAGTAGAGCTGTGCATTGAATCGGATTTTGTTAACAATTTCATGAGTTTTAATTGTTTTACGCAGAACCTTAATTATTTTCAAAAAAATAAAAGTAGCCTAAGTTACGTGGAGTAACTTCAGCTATCGACCAGAAAAAGTTCGGGAAAAATCTGTCCATCCGTTTCGGAGATTAGCCGGAGCAAACATACAGACAGGCAGCAGATAAAAAAAAATGAAAAAAAAATGAAATAACTTAATGAGCGGTTAAGCAGACAACTTCATACTGTTAATTTTGTGTCACAGATGCGGGCGCATCTTAAAATTTCACTCTCATCATTTTTTCATAACGCGCCTAAAGAGAGTATAACTTCAAAAACTTCTTTTTTTTGTGTTGGTTTCGTTTATGCATTCATTCATATTAAAGCTTTTATTTTGATATTACAAACATACACTCCATTTTTTAAATTAGTATAGAAGAATATTTTGGTTCTAGTTTGCATAACTATCCAGTTATCCGTATATAGTTAATTTAATATATTTGTTTGTTTTGATTACAGATAATAATGGAGACACAGCAAGCGAAGCAAACACTCGCCGACATAGAGGCACGTCATGCGGACATCATCAAACTGGAGACATCTATCCGTGAACTGCACGATATGTTCATGGACATGGCCATGTTAGTCGAAAGCCAGGTCAAAAACAATATCTTATTATTAATATTTTTGCCTTAAATCTCAAGGTATTTAAAAAACTATTTGATATCAGTACGTACTTCCATAACACTTAAGTTGACTTTCTATATTTTGCATAGCCTCGAATCATTTTTGCGAATACTGGTACTATTTGTAAAAGTAACATTCTACAAGAGAACTATTCCAAATCATTACAAAAATAGAAGATTATTTTTATGGATAAGACCGACATAGTCCATTTTGTAATCTATCACAGTTTAGTATTTCCTCGATTAAAATCTTTATTCCATGTTACATTATACTAGATTGCACCAATAACTTATCTCGTGAGACATGGTTTTTACAAACTCGACTCCGATTTTTTAAACGCTTATCAAATATGTCGTGGATTCGATGTATTAACACATGATATTCCGATTAAATCTTATTTTCAAAATGGCGGTACTCTTACATTTTATTAAAACCTCTTTTCATATTGTTCTTTAATAAATTCGTGTTTGCTTTGGTTTTTAACAGATGCACAAATTAATACTCGTTTACACGTCTTTAACGTAAAAATTGATTCAAATTTTGTAAAAAATTTCACCAAGCCGAAGGTTTCATTTCAAACAAGAACAAATTTCATTATGATCGTTATATAGAGAATTCGAAACGGAAGGTTTTATAATTCCGCTTTCAGAAATTTGTTTTCATACAACTTTTGTCTTTATGGAGGGGAAAGAAAACCTTTGTGAACGACAAAAATACTTACGTTATTTGAATACACCGTAAACAATTTTGATTATCTGAAACTTAAGTGTGTGAATAGACAGTTTATTCCGTACTTTATATATGTATATAGTGTTTAACTATACCTGAACTATAGTCATTATCTTGCAAATGTACGGAATTCTTTTGTTATGCGACGTGTAGGTTTCGACACGATATTTTCAATCATTAAATTGGTATACAGAATAAGAATGGAATACCGCAGTAAGTGAAGTCGCAGTATGACGACATTATTGATAGGGTTAAGTTAACTAAATTAGTTATTAAATATGGATACAGGGTGAGATGATCGACCGCATTGAGTATCATGTAGAACACGCTGTGGACTATGTCCAAACTGCCACACAAGATACAAAGAAGGCCCTAAAATATCAAAGTAAAGCTCGACGGGTGAGTTATCATTCCGATGTCGATTCATTCGTTATTAATATGTTCTTTTTTTTTGTTTGTTTCGTTTGTCCTTTTCCGACCTAAAAATCCTGTTTGTCCCGTGACGTTCCTTATCATTCATTTCTACGTTACTCTGTGAATGTCTCCGTCGAAATTATGTACTCTTTTTTTTAACTTCGATGATTCGGTGATTGGTTCACACTTTGTTTTGTTTACTTTTTTTTCTATTTCCCTTTATGTATTTACACGGTTTATGCTTTGATTGTTTGTTGTGTTTACTTATGTTAATCATGCTCTGACTAACACCGGGTTGAATTGGGCTTCTGAACTTAACTTTTCGTTGTGTGTCACATATTTATTGACTTCGTTTTGGTGTGTGCGTAATTTGCCTTCTAACCGCATTACGTTTGTTTTTCATATGTTGTAACATGTTATTAGCCATTATCTGTTGTACATTATATTATAATTATTAATGTTATATTGTAATATATAAAATACCTTGTATACTTATTTGTAACTATAACAATACCTATTTATCACGTATTGGTGTGCTGTTTTAGGTTTATTTCTGTAAACTATATTATATACTCTGCAATTTATATATTTAATATCCTTTTAACTAACTAACGTTTCACTACAGCTCCACTTGGGTCGGTTCCTGTAATGTGTATTTGCTGTTGTGGGTTTGTATTAAATATTGTCTGAACCAATCGGCCGTATAAAAACGCAATGGTCCTTAGCGTCTGTCCCGTTCCCTCCCGCGCCGTTAGGCTTAGTGCGAGCAGGGCGAGCTGGTAGATCGCATCGAGTACCATGTCACCCAGACAACCGACTACGTGGACGTCGGACGCGGAGAAATCAGTAAAGCTCGACAATATATGATCAAGGCGCGAAAGGTAATGAACCCTTTAAACCGGGGCTCTACCAACTGAATAAATTAACTGAACCTTGGCTTAACCTCTTAAGGTACTCACTCGGCCGATACTAAATAATTACTTAGAAATCTTCAAATAACTTTCTCAAGAACTTTACTTATAATAAGTGTAGTTGTTTCCGATAATAACATTTTATAACGCACACGAAAACTGGTTTTCGCTATTATTTGCCTTAAATAAGGTTTCATTTCTTAATTGACGCATGTTGCATGAATTCAAGGAACATAGGTACTACGAAATTTTTTATTACACACCTTATAATTACTATTAAATTACTACTGCATGTAGTAATAACATGAGTATACAAACTTACAGATTACTAATTCAGACTACTGTTACAGACTATAAAATATATGCAATCTGTATTCATATTTTAAGACAATCCTTGTTAATGTACAAATTCATCACTGAGCTTGTTTTTTATTAAAAGTAATTTTCGTTTTGTTGTTTATTTAATTCTTAATTTCACTGTGTTTTTTATTATACCAGTGTTTTTAATTCGATCTGTGAAATGTCGACATATACTGTAAATCTTTTCGTGTTTTCTATTTTACTAAAATCTTTAACTTATAAAAATCTAATATTCATTTTACATATATATATATTAGTTTATTTTTTTTAATTAAATTTGTTTTAAAAAGTTATATCCAAAAACGCTATTCTTCTTGATTATAGTTTTTGTGTAAAATTATTTAATTTTGTGAGATTATAAAATAATTAACGTGCTAGATCAGATTTTATCAATAGGTAGGTATAGGTTTGCTAATAGAAGCGAACGAAAAACATTGGTATTTGTAACTGTTAGATTTGATATTGATAAAATTATTTACTGGAAAATGTTTGAGTTCTTTAATATCATTCTTAATAATAAATCATTAACAGGTTCGCTGCCGCATGGATAGTAGAAATTCTCCCCCGGGGCCAAAAGTATTCATAGTTTGATTGACTTTAAAAGTGATTGGTTAAGATTATTATTAACTTTATTTTATATATTTGGGTATTTTACTGTATTCTGAGCGAGGTGATAAAATGCACCGCACCGGTGCGTGCTTGGCACTGGGAATGGAATGGGTATTCCCAGTGCCGAAGAACGCACGAGTGCGTTGTCAGTATTTGTCATGAAAGAAATTTACTAGACGCTAGCCCGCACCGGTGCGTGGTCGGCACTCCGCGCTACACCCCCTTCCCCGCACCGGTGCGTGCTTGGCAGCGAACATGTTAATAACAAGACGAAAATTTATCAATGTCATGCAGTGTTGCACAAATTTCTGACCTATTTTTTATGCTTTCATTAGGTACGTCAAAAGTGCTATACGTGTTAGATGTTTTTAGCATGACCGGTTATGGGTGGCTTATAATTCACGAAAATAAATTGTTACATTAGACACGCTGCTATTTTTCATTTATTTGCCAACTATATTTCACAACAAATGCTTTTTTTTGCAATACAATGCCCATATTTTAGTACCATTTAAAAAAAATTGAAAATATAAACTACATTTTTCATTTGTATTAAAAAAAGAATTCACATTTGTCTTTAAGTATCCTTTGGCTATTATACTAAAGAGGCATGTTTACTGAAAATGCAATAGTACACTCATTGATTCAAATAAACCCTTAAATTCTTTACTTGTATGTTACGTGTAGATTTAATTGAATATCCATCTTTGGTTAGCTTTTGAGAACTGTAGTAGCAGTGGCTATTTTATTTTGTTTTGTATATCCTTTGTCGTTGCAGAAAAAAATCTTCATCATAATATGCCTGTCGGTTACGCTGGTTATATTAATAATAGTTCTCGCGATCGTGCTCAGCTAAATTCTTCATGAAGATTAATCAGTTCATCATGGCATCCTGAAGTGAACACAATAATTACACCCCAACGGACATTATTTCATTTCTGATTTCAACTATATCAATATTGATATTTTATTGTATACAATAATAGTATGTAGTTATTGATTTATCCGGATAAATTGATGCTCGCGATGGCTTATTTAATACAAATTATATAAATAATTATAAAAATACATTATATTTGCATCAGTAAGAAGCAAATAGATACGCGTGATTATTAAATTTATATTTTAAAAAAGCTGTTTTACGAAATCGAACAGAATATTGATATAAAACAAAAATTATTTCTCCGTAGCACCAGTAGATATATATTATTTGGTTGTACTTGAAAAGTAGTTATTTTAGATATTTATAAAGATTTAAATATACCATTTATCTATGGGTAAATCTAATATCATTTCAAAATAAATAGGATACTACAACTCAAAAATTCTATTTTTTCCCATAAAATATGTCGGAACGCTTTGCTACCAATAGACATGGTTGTTTTCCTTAATTATTATTATAGCTGCTAATTTGTATCGCTCAAACAGCAACCGTTGTGTCGGTGTCGTTGTTTTTCGTTAACGTTATTTAACTTGTTTATACATGTTCATACATAGCGTTTTATTTTACAATATTAAAAATATTATATTTATGATCTAGATATAACAGCTATGCAAAGTTCATAGTTCTTAATTACTGAGAATCATTTGATAAAATTAATTGATCGATTAAAATGCACATCAATTGGTAAAATAATGCATTTTCTAATCTTAATGATGACAATGGGAAGAGAGTTTGTAATTTGGCTCCTTTATTTTTGTATGTTTTTGATGTGCAACTATTAAGCGCGATTTGATACCACCATAATGTTCGGACTGATCGGACAATGTCGATATAGCATGACGCATCAGATCACGATTTAGATTATTGATATTAGCTAATGACTGCAACACTCAGCGAGCGGGTTAAAGACGGTTTCTGTAGCATACATCGCGTCGATGCGAGCCAAGCTGGCGGTGGCGTCCAGACCCGTTCGCTGTGTGTCGAAACTATAATGCTTGGATTCGTTATTCGAGTTTTCGGTATCGGAAACCGACGTTTATTCTCGACAATGTTGTTAAACAAAACCGTTATTTCTACAAATAAATAATTAATACACGTGATTATATCGGACCGTGTCGGTGTCGTATGTAATCGGGAGTATATCTTTTTGAAATTGGATTTTGTTCGTATTTGTTATTTGAGTTTCGGCAGCGGATACCGAAAACATGTGTAGCGTGGCATCAGTGATCGATAATTTTATTATTAAAACAGTCATATCCGCAAATTGGTAAAAAAAAGCATCGAAAGTTTTTCTTTGTTGAAAAAGAAAAAATTTTTTTTTAGTTTTTCGAATTTTTGAGTTGTTTTCTTGTGAATATTTAAAACACGAAATTTGCTAGTCAGTTTATATAATTGATTCCGTTACATTTCTTAACGCAGCCTTTTTGAGTACCTATTTCTCATTTATGTATGGAGAAAATATTATATATTTATGATAAATAAAACTTTTAAGACAATATTTGTAAAAGTGCAATAATAGATTGTGCTTCAAATTAATTGTAAGTTGTATGTATTTAATTCGATTAAAAATTAGCTTTGCTGGTGTTACCAGACTATCATATTAAAGATAAGTCTGTATATATTCATACATATATAAAATAAGATGTACAGATATCATCACAAATCTTATAGTATATATAGTTCTACTATGTACCATATCTTTAGATATTTATAAAATAATTTCAAATAATACTTAACATCTAGGTTAAAGAGTCGCTTATTAATTTGTAAATTTAGTTATTTATATAAACAGTATTTCAGATTATCTTTCAAGGTGTGATAAACTTTAGTTGCTCTTACAAACTGCTTAGTCATGCGCTTCGTCAATAATTTGTATTTCATTGCAGGTACTTAAAACATTTTCTTTGTTATTCTAATGAAATTATGTCGTTATTGAATGTTAAAAATATCATTTATTTTAATTAGCCGAAAGTTTAAAAAAACTATTTCATGTTATATTTAAGAAAATGCACATTGCATTCCAAGAATTTTTTAAAATCGTATAACTTTCCATCAATTCAACTTTAACCTTAGCTAACTTGAAAAGAATTAGGTTTAATAGAAATTATAGCATTGATTTTTCTGTCATACAGAACCTTTTTTATTTTTTACATGGGGTAATGCATTTACGCATTCCCCCTATCAACTCTAATGCGAGAGTCCAATCCTGCTGAATTTGAGCTGGTAGGGGTATGTGGGACCTGCCCTGGCAGCCGGGCCCGCCGAATGGCCAGACCCCGTCTTTTATCTCAGACAGGAATTAGAGGGAAGCCTGGCACTTACCGCCCCTCCCGCCATCAGCAACAGCTCGCTTCCTCCCTCACGTAGCTCCCATTATCGTACAACTGTACTGCAATAGGAGCCGGAGGAGGGAAGGACATAAATGAATCATGAAGGTGGGAGGTACGAACGAACCACGCTTTCCTACATCCTCGCCTCTGGCGCCTTGTTGGCGCCGCCGCGGGATCCAACTCCCCCACTCTCGCCGCGGGATCCAACTCCCCCACTCTCTCCGCGGCCTTCTTCTGCAGCATGACGTACTCGCAGAAGGAGGCCACTTCCTGCCTATTTCTCTCGCTGTAGAGCTTTAACCACACTCTGCAGCGAGAGTACCGCTCCCACCGCACGAAGCGACTCCTCCCATGCAGCACATTCTATAGAGTGTGCCTGCGCAGAGTGTCCTCTGCTGCGCCGCAGTGATGGTATGCGGCTGACGGTTCCCTCCGTGCTATCCTGTGCAGGTACCATCCAATCATACATACAGAACCCTGCCATAACATGAATTATCGGTGCATTATTTAGCTGGTACATTAATATGTTTAAAATTTCTGTATGTTTGTAGATTGTGACAGCAACTGACCTATTATCATCTGCCTTACATTGTTTTCCTTTTATTATTTAATACATAAGGACCTAAACAGTATTTATTGTTAATATAAGTTGTTCATGCTTTCTTTTATTTATTCAAATTATCTGCCTAATGAAAGTTTTTTGTTCAAGTTTTTCATAAAAAATTGAAAGTGGTTAGAGATATATTTGGGATTGTTAATGTACGATTGAGAAACGATGGTTTATATGGTGATACGATAAAACGAATTTTATTTACTTTCTCACTTCTCATTATAGATCCAATTCCTATTTCATACAATACTTTACTTTGATTTCAATATTTAATAATCAATTTTATATATTGCATTAAAATGGGTTGTTTAAATAAAATTGTGTAATTTGTTAATTGCTTAGACATAAGACATTACCGTTAGGTAAGTTTTAAATTTTGTGCTAATTAGAGGAAATTTAACTCTATTGCTTTCACCTATATGCAATTCCTATCATTTTCTAAAAATAAGTAAATTTTGAGTGTAAAACATTTAAAGTTTTCATTACGCACAAAGTTCCAATGAATATTTGTAATATGTAGTTTGCAGTCAAGTAAAATATATACTGTAGTATTATTGAGGCGTCAGACTTAGTTTCGAAGGTTTAAGCACTTGTTTGAAGAACTTTTAATACACATTTGAACACATGTAACAAGGAATCTCTCAGACATGCTTTGCAAATATATTTGCTCAGAGTATTCAAATAGACGACAGATAGGCTACACTTTTCGATTTCAATTTACATGATTCTTGTTGAAGGATTCAATAATAACAAACACATTTTTATTTCCCCAATCCAACGAACAGAAGAAGCCGCTTCGTTTATTAACTCTCGTCAAAGTGTAAATGTTTGTTGAAAACATCGCAACATTGCAGGTGTTTGTGTATTTGAAATTATGCCTGTCGCAGGAATTAGAAATATCCAGAAAAGAGGGCGGGGCTTAACAACATGTCATAATGGCGTGGTCATAACGCACCGGTAATTTGCGCGGCAAAGCCTCGACACACTACACTTAACTCTAAACAGTTGATTCGGTCCACTCAAGGTGGTGTTTACCTTTTGGCGTTTAGCGTTGTCCTTTCGTGTCACAATGATTTTATATTATTATGACGTCGGTTATTAAAAAAGAATATTTTTCCTTTTCTGGTATTTAAGTATAGTTTATTAAGGCAAAGATAATTAGTGTAATATATTGGGGTATATATGCATTTAAAAATAGCATTATCATAACATAACCACCACTAGAATTTGAATTAAAATTAAAATTTCTATAAAATTAATTATTAAGGTCGATTTTGCAATGTTCTACATTTAACTGTGATTATACATTTGGTGTTATATATACTATGTGCAGTTTGTAACTCGATTAATGTTACTGAAATTAAGACATGTTCTTTTTAGCGTACGCGCTCGTATATTTAATGGAAAGACTGTGAAATAATTTAATGCCATTATCAATATTAATCACTAAGGAGTTATATTTCTGTTTCATTTTAAATTTAATTCTATTATTAGTTACCCTCACAACGAAGGGCTGAGGAATTATTGTACTAGTTGTTTACTGTGTATTCATAAAACTTTACTCATGTTGTAAATATTATGTTTATAATTTTGATGATTACATTTATTTATTTTATTTTGTTTATTATTATTTTTCATTAACAAATTACCCGTATAATATTTTTTTAATGATTTCTAATTTAAATTATTGTGGCAAATGACGCAGACACCGTTTTTTACTGTAATTTAAACTTTATGGATTTTGAAAGTAAAAGCGTTTTAAAATATATTATAAGTAAATGATTACCTACCGAGATTAAAGCAATTCCCGAGAATGGAGCGCTCGGTTATGAGAGTTGTTTTAAAGCGTACTGTTGCATGGTCGCCATTCGCCGATGTACACTCGACGTTCGCCGTCAACAGAAGAAGATAATGATACTAGTGTGTCTTCTGATACTCGGACTGGTCGTCGTGGGCTACTTGTCCAGCTACATTATGTGAGCGGGTCGCGCTCTCAAACAGATCGCCAAATGCTCAAAGGTAAATTCGTTTTCACGTGCCGACGAACGGTGTCCCGATTTGCGACTACACACATAAGTCCGCGAACGAATTGTCAATTTGTTCGCGGGTAGCGGATGTCGGCGCACGTTCGTCGTTCCCCAATTAGTTACTAATTACCGTTTTGTGTTTGTTTGTCCAATGTGCAGAAGAAGATAATGATAATGCTGTGCCTGCTCGTGCTCGGCCTCATTGCGACCGGCTACGTGTATAACACTTTCTTCTAAAAAAAACATGTGTGTGAATACGCGGCAGGTTTGGCACGAGACTTTGACAGCATCCATAGTTTGACAATTTAACTTCGAGGCATTATTCAGTAGATAAATTTATGTTTTTCTTTTACTACTGTTCCATATAAGCTGATTATTTTTTTTAGATGGCATATTCGATCCGATTCAAAAGTTACGTATTACGTACGACATTATTTAATTGGGGGTGAAAATTTTGCATGTGTTTTGACATAGATGATAGATAGGTGAAGCAAGCATATATAACCACCGCCTTGATTTATAGCGAGTAAATTATCTTTTGCGCTGTTAGGAATGAGATATCGCCAATTAATTATTCAGGTTAATTAGAAGTCTTATAAATATATATTTATATAAAAGTTTTTTATGTTTTTTTTTATTATTCCAGTAAGTAATATTGATTTTATGATGAAGTGAAGAAGAACTTTATAAGACATCTTTTTTATACTTTGAAGCTAGCTAATCTCTTGCTTCTTGTAATAGATTGATGACATTGTCAGAAAATATTTATTTTGACCATGAATTATTTTACTGAAATTAACTTTTCACATGCTAATAGTAATGAATACCCATATCATCATTTGCAAGTTTCTATTATAATCAGTGCACTTTTAAATTGCCTGCACAATTTTTTAATAATCATCATTCAATATACATATACATTTTGATGATTTTACATATGATTTTCAAATCATAAAATTTAATTTTCATGTAGGTGTATTACGAATTATATTGGAATTAAAAATAAGTAGAATAATTTTTTTCTAGGTAGATATAGTTCATTTAATTTTAGTTATTAGCTCATTTAATTTTATTTAATATAATATACGTAACATTTACATTTTGTTACATTTAGGATATCAATAGATACGATTGTCAAATAAGTGTAGTTAAAATTATTACAGACTAGGATTTTCCCTTGGCAGTATTACATACATATCTAGTGATGTATTATCTAAGGCTTAGCCTAAATATATTATTAACATAGATACAATTATAATCAATGCTTTTACAATACAGATAATTATTATATTGATGGAAACTATATATGATCACTGATAAAATACAGTGTTAACCAACGAGATCAACATTTAAAAAAAAAAACGTGGCAGTGAAAATGAAACATTTCTAACATATTTTTAAATATTATAGAAAATTACAATGTAAAGATACGAATTTGAACTGGTTTTTATTTTTTTATAACAGAAATAAAAATGTTAATAAGGTATATGACTTGCTATTACGAATATCTTTGATAGGAATTGATTTCGTTATACCCTTTTTTTAATATAAGAATAATAAACTTTATTGGACAAAGGTTTACAAGTACAACATTCTTAGTATCTGTACTGGTAACAAATTGAAATATTACATTACAAAATATTACATCATTATATTGTAAAATTTACGTTTTTAAGGGTTGTCACTGTGTTGTATATCAGTGTCTTAATAGTATATTAATAGTGCCTACATAATTATATACATAATTGATTAAAATAGATGACCCTAAAATTACATTGTTTATATATTGATAGATAAATATAATTAGATATATCGTTTCACAGGATCGTGAAGCAGTCGGAGGTTGCATATATTTCAGTGTCCGCATTCCGCTTGCCAAGTTATTTCAACATGCTGCAGTTAAGCGAATCGTCAGCGACTCAGAAGAATACGTCACGTATCTCATTAAAACTCTGTATGTATCATTCATGACACATAATCAAATTTTACAAGTATGTAACTCTAGTGATGTTACACTATCTCTATATAAATCGCGGTACTAATCGAAATTTTCATAGGCGTAACAGCGGTGTTCTAAAATCGTTTATAAATTTTTGTGGTAAAAAAAAGTCGTCTCGGTAAAAAATAGGCTTTGGTAAAAATAATACTGCTTATTAAATTTTTTATTTATAATTTGGAAATACAGATTAGTTAATTAGTACTTTAACATTAAAAATGTGTCGTAATATTTAAAACAATCTAGAATTGATATGAATTTAATTTTCTAAACGTAATTATTTAACTCGAATATTGATGATACATTTACTGAGGGTTATTTCCTTGTTACATCGTACGCGGTTTCGCCTATGGAATTTCAATAATGTCCTCTAAAAACTAATATTTATAATCGTCCATTACATGTTCATTCAAACTGAAGAAATACTGATTGATGCAAAAATATTGTTAATCTAATTAATGTGTTTGACGAATAAAATTTGCCTACGGCAAACATTTCTTATAGGATTAGATTTATAATCATATTTACTTGAGTATTACTGCAGTAGCTTATTATTTGAAAGCGTATTTAATTAGATCTTCAGTGCCTTCGAATATTTCTTGTATCTGAATGATCGTATAATGGACGCCTTATAAAGTATCTATACTAATATAAAGAATTGTACGTAACAAAAAAAAACAACATTACATACACTAAATAGCAAATATAATAAATAATGCATTACAATATTACACTCATTGAAATATTTAAATCGCTTAGTTTCTACGGATATATTTAATTGCATCAATTTTGTTAATAACACTTCATATATTAAGTGTTATGTTGAAACCATTCATCACGCATCATGCCATTTAGTTAGTAAGTAAAACTGGACAAGAAATTATACACGCCAATACAATAACATCATCAAGTTTATGCAGTCCTTATTCATGCTGAAATGATTACAATGAGACTTTTTAATTATATTTTTTGTTATTTGTCAGCCTTTAAAATATTGAATCGATCTGGTAAATATAAAAAAGGTTATATATGACTTTTCCTTCAATTAATATTAAGGTTTGTGGTTTTATTGTTATATACATGTATCAATTTTTTCAAGACGATTTAGTTGGGTTGATATAAACTAATGGAATATGATGTAAAAGATTTTGGAAATAATTTCATTGTCTCGTCAATCATTTTGAATAACGTTCTTTGAATCTGGCTGTAAACACTAATAACACAGACACACAAAAAAAAAAGTGGAACTGTTCAGACACTTTGCACATAATTTCCTATGGTTCTCGACCTGCTGATTCCGAATCCGGGGTCAAAAAAAACTTTCATCGCGTCTTTTTTTTTTATCGCGAAAAAAAAGTGAAAAAAACACACAAAAAATACAAGAAAAGTCCATAAATCATGAGATCAAAGTTTAGAATCAGATCAAAAGTGACAGCCAGCGCATATATATAAATCAGAGATATAAGAAGGATCAGTTTCGTTAGGTATAACCACTGTCGACAATCAAAAATATTTAAAAATATACGGATTTGTTTTATATCTAAAATTGTATGTGCTGACGTTGCTTCAGTTAAAAAACCAACCTAGAGAAAGACATATACAAAATGAATGGGTAAAAAGGACAGACTTCCAACCAGGTGTTAAAAACATAATAAGCAAATCTTTAGTTGAACTATCAAATATTTTACTGCCTCCTCTTCATATTAAAGTAGGCCTTATGAAGCAGTTTGTCAAAGCCTTAGGCAAAGATGGTAAGTGTTTTGAGTACTTGCAAGGAATATTTCATGAAGTTAGCGATCCCAAATTGAAAGAAAATGGTCCTCAAATTCGTACGTTATTTAATGATAAAAATTTCGTCATAAAAATGAATGAACTTGAAGCTGCAGCTTGACTTAGTTTTATGAAAGTTTCTCAGAACTTCACAATTTATTTTTTGTGTTTTTACCTTTTTTCGCGATTTAAAAAAGAATGACTCGAATGTTGTTTTTGACTCCGGATTCGGAATCAGCTGGTCGAGAACCATAGGAAATGATGTGCAGTGTCCGGACAGATCCACTTTTTTATTACACCGGAAATAACATACCGGGTTATTTCAAATTCAAACATAATGTAAATGTGGCTACGTCAAATAATATAGTATTGTATTTCTGTAAAATACCACATTAATAATCTCCGATAATTACATAGCGCAATTAAAAATAATAGTTTATAATAATTAATCTACTTAGATAAAATTGTGTATACACCACGGTGGTCTCAAATAATTGTATTATGCTAAGATATCATGTAGTTAGTATGAAACCGTAACCAAATCTAAAGGCCATGTTACTCACAGTCAAGGTTCTCTGATTTTGTATCCTCTTTAAATTACAATGAGGAATGACAAATCAAAGCTAAAATTTCGCGTTACGATATTTATTTCACGGAATTCATACATTAACGAGCATAATATGCTTATATTTAATGCCTTATAATAAATTGTTTCAAAATAGAAGACAATTCATCTACAAAACTGCTCTCCATAGGAGGTATCAAACGATTTATAAATCGTAATTTCTAGAGTGTTTTACTGATACACTTTGTATCTGTAAAGGCTTAATAATATCAATAATAAAAGGAAGTAAACGAATATGATAGATTCGGGTTTTGGTCGTTCGATGGGTTTTGAACGTTCGTGTGTTGGAATAGTGCGTGTAGCTAGAAAGAGACGACAAGAGGGGTCCGCGGCCGGTTCATTGATGTCCGCGGTCGACGCACGGAAGCATATCGTGCCGGTGCGTGCCGGCGCCGCCATAGCAATAATAATAATAAACTTCGATTACAATTTTACTCTAAAATTGTTTTTTAACTTTCGAATGTGTGATAGTAGATGCAGTTGTTGTTTAGTTAACTTTATAAATAATAAATTGTTATTGTGAGTGTAACTTTTAATTAATAAGAGTATGTATGTATTAAAAAAACATTTTCTTCGTAATATTATTAATATATTAAGGAAAATTTTCGCGCTTTTTTTTGACAAAACCGATAATAGTTGAGTGGTTAAAGAATTTGATTTGATTGATATCTTTTAAGACGATCTTCGTTGTACAGTATAAAACGTAATGTAGCCATTTTAGCTAGGATAACTTTTTTAATAAATTTTAAATTACAAATTTTCGGCAATATAGGAATATATAACAAAAATAGTATTTTCTGTTTTTCATATTAAATCGTAGAGAAAAAATCACTCAAAATTTCAGCACTCACGTAATTATGTACTAGCATTATTCTATAAAGTATATAGTAATTTAAAGGAAAGTGCGATTTAATATTGATCGATGTCGTATGGTCTGCCATTGAGCGGGTATTGACTAATGGTACAATTGAGGACAACGGTACTAAATAATCCCACATTAAAGTGTCCCGTTCCCGCAGATGCGTTTACCTGTACCACACGTACCGAGGGCATCCGATTATGTAAGAATGTCAAGCAATGTTAATTTAAATATTTATAGCGTAATTAGATTTTTACCTCGGTAAGTGTAGGTTTTCATCTAGTTGCCTTCGTATCGGTAGAGATTATAGGGTTATTAATACCTTTTCTCTCGGTAGCTTCATTGTACGATCGTGGAAGTCAATCATTAATTGTAATAGTTTATTAAGCGGGTCGATTGTCTGGCTTGTATTCCCTACGAGCGCGCGCTAGTACCCCGGTCACTCTTCAACCGCCGGCGTCGGTCGGGCGAGTCATTTTCATATTAGCTAGGTGCATTCCCTCATATTTAGTGTAATTATATTAAAATGACCTCTCGAGACGAGGTCACGTACCTGACACCAAGTAATGTTAATATGGTAGTATACTGCGATGCGCCTTGTCGCACAAGTAACGTGCGGGTCTTCGTAGACATTTGTTCGCGGCAGCTGAAAAGGGGCCGTACAAGTATTACGTAAGTAAAATTAGGTCATTTTCACAGTACCTCACCCTCCCCCTTGTCACCAATAATAACCCAAGCTCCTATAAACGATAGCGTAAGCATTCACATAAGTTTGAAAAAAAAACGACTGTTTGCTTACGTATTCAGAAACCCCTGCCCCCCATGCCATCAATAATAAGTAAACCCTGCCTAACATTAATGCATAAGAAATATTTGAACAGTCCTAAAATCTCAGTTCGCTAGCGCCAAAAATCTTCATGTAAGGCCCGCATATATATAATAAGTTATTAGTGTAGGTGTAACGGAACTTCTAGTCAGCTTTTAATGATCTCTTATTGTTTTAATTAAAAAAAAAAAAAAAATCAATTTGTTTTCCGTTACCTAAATAATATATATAATATAAGATATTATATTTCAAAATATGATGTTCTCGTGTTCAAGTGTCCGGATGCGATGCGTTACCGGCACTGGTTTCTAATCTAATTCTCATCAATATTATTATGGATAATTTCATAATCAATTAATAGTATGCGTATTGTTGTTTCGATTGCTAATTTTCGTATAAGTATCTACACAATTAGTATAGTTTATATACTTGATGTGTCAATTCTTATAGCGTTTTATTATACATAAATATATATAAACCGACGATTAGATAGGTAAGTGTTAAAAGTTATTCAAATGTAACTTGCAGTGCTGTTTGTTTAGCTTACTTCGGAAACATTTACGTTAATAAATTCAAAATTATTCATGTTAAACTTTTATATAATAACTGTGTATCTCACTTTATATGTATTAAATAATAAGTATATTAGGCAATAATAAATGAATAAATCGAGTTCTGATTACGTAGATCTACTTTTTCGTAACTTCACCACTTTCTGAATACACAATACCTACATAGTACTTATTAACAAACAACCAATTATACTGATAATGTTAAATTCAGCTCGGTGAATTTATGAAACAACGAAATTTCGAAAATTTTAAGAATTAATCATAAGGAACCTCGTTTAATTTAATTTTCACAAACCTATGTACAATTATGTTCTATAAGCTGGAAGTAGTTGTCTATACTTTAATTATAAAACATACCTCTCATTGATCCGAAAGTATTGTTATGTATTTAACTCTGAAGTACACCTCTCTGATAAATGTTAAATTCAGGAATTATTCACATAATTATAGTGCCTAAAAGTTCAAATAAACTCGCGAAATTTGATGTCTCTTTAAGATACATTGAAGGATTGTAAGAATTCTCCTGCTTACCGCTAGTAAACAATGTTTAGTATAGAGCGACAAACTTTTCTGGCCCCGGTAGTCAAAAGAGGAGCTAACGTCGCCATCTTTAAATATAAATAATCTGCCTTTGTTGGTATTTCTCCTGTTGGATCATAGGCGCGTGTGTTTACTGGTATTCTTAATTAATTTACATATTTACGTATGCTTTTTACATATCACAACTTGTATTTTAATTCAAAATGGAAAAGCTTTATAATAAACGTATCGTTAGTACGCACTTCATTCCAACTAGTATATCCTGGCAACACTAAGTGATCACAGCGACACCATGGGCCAGATAAGTTTGTAGGACTATAAGTACTTGTTTTAATAACTGTTAAGGTGAAAAATCTCACTAGAAGCTAAATTAATCTACATAAATATTTATGTAATATTATTTATGAGTAGAGTTGCTAGACATCAATTTTGTAGTTAAATGTTCGTAATTTTTCAAATTTCCACAATTTGTGCTTTGTTCTATCTCTGACTCTTTGATGTTGCTTGGCGTTGAATGATATCAAATATTATAAATATTTAATAGAGTTTATTTTAAATCATGTTAATTTATGAAAATGTTTTTAGTTTAGACAAAATATTGTTGATTATATTAGTTTAGTATCTACCGTTTAAAATTTCTTGTATCCCGTACGTACGTACATAAGTACGTATTTGAAAATTTATATTAAAAATTGTATTCCCTCTATAAATTATAAATTATCTCTTGTAATCTTCTTGTAAAGGAACACATGATTACACACAGTTATTGTTAATATTTATGTATCTACTTATTACATGTATAACCAAGTTAATCTAAAATTCTGGATACACATTGTGAAAATAAAATTAGATTGGTTTTATAGTGATATTATTCTGTATGTAGGTTATCGATCTGAAATTCTCTCATGATTATAAAATAAACGGTGTTTTCTGCTGTAAATTTGTGTTTTTGTACCCCTCGTTCATTTTCTAATAATTTTATATATACTTAATATGGTTATAGTTTTTATGATCACTAAATATTAAATAAATAGAAATGAGGTATTAAAGAGTAAATCCGTAATATATTATAAACAATAACTGTCAACAGATAACCAATTCTAATTATAAAATTGGGATGCAGATTCTTTGGGAGAAAATAACGATTGTTTATGTCGACTCGAATGAAAGCACGATAAAATGATTCACAATAACTATGGTCTGTAAAATAAAGCTTGGTTAAAATGACAGTTATTTGCAAAAAGAGCGACATAACTTTGCTGGACCGTCAACGATTAATTTATATTACCACCTCAAAATTAATGGCAAGTTAATCACTTTTTTTTAAATAGAGTGCTTCAAATATACATCAACATACTATATAAAATTAATTTGAAAACTACAGTAATTCACAATAATTGGTATTCATTAAAAAAAACAGTAATATTCTACGACGTCCTTACAAGGTTATGTTATGTTGCTCAAATGTTAGAGACAGGTCAATTCGACAGATAAAGTAGATTGAACCGGTCTTCCTCCGGTGGCGGCCCAAGACGTGCTCCGTTCCCCAACTGGGAAGGCTTTTGACGCCGCTACCAATAACATGCAGGTACATATGTTCTGTAAGAAACCTTTTTTTTATTATTATTAAGAAATAAAAAATGTAGGGTTTAGCTAGGTTCAAATTCCGCGGGAATTTTATGTTACAGGTAGCGGTCTAGCCGAGGTTCGAACCCTTGTGCTAGTTACCTTTTGCGGTGAGTGCCTTTAGCAATCGCCCCCAAAGTTACGGTGAAGCTCTTAAGGCCCTTCCGGGCATTAGCTAGTTTAGAAAAAAAAAAGTCGATTGTATAAAATATTATTTTCATTACTACTTTACAGTCTATGTTTACATACAGTACGTAGTAAAATGGTATGTCAGCTCTCGAACTACGTTCGCCAGTCCATTGCAACTCTAGTTACCATTTTCAAATTTCGTGCTACAATCCTATTATTTTGTTCAAATATAACTGGCTATTTTGTATATAAAAAATACTTCTTCCTTACAAGAAAAAATCTATTAACTCTGCTTTTTTACAAAAGCAACACTGCACGCATCAACCAAGCATTTTTTAAACATGACGGTTTTCATTAATTTCATATAATTTGATACTTGTTATTATTATTACTTTGTATTAGTTAGATTGTTTTCGTTATGTTCTTTTGTTGATATTTTATTGCTAAAATGTCCAAAAAAGTTCTGCAAAATTGTTCTAAATAGTAAAACTCACGGGGAGTTTTTGGTTCGTTTACGAGAATATTTCGCGAACATCAATATGGCGGACTTTTGTTACCGTTGTTACAAGCATAAGACCGAGTTACTGACGCGCTTGGTATTAGAGTTATTTTGACAATTAGCAAAGAAATATTTGGAGATTTGTCAATGTAGGGCAATGGGCTTATTAAACAATTCATGTGCACATGTTACACCGGGTGACTGGAAGAAATAAGGTGATCAACAATACGCGGGAAATTATGACAGAAGATTTGGAACTCTAATGTCCGCTTTGATTCTATATGTGACAATGAATGTATAATTAATCTCTAGGATTGTTCCAGCGATTCTGATTCTGGTAATATTGTAGGTACTATAGTTGTCGCATTTTAAACTGAGTCGTCGGGCAATAAATGTCACTGACAGTAGGAATGTGCACGCAATGCAACCTGTTATTGATACTTAGCTACCTGCGCACGCGGGGTCGATACGACATCATGACCTTAATTAGCACTCTGACTCCTGATTGGTCGTTATGAGAAAGGGTTGTTGTTTTTCTATAAATATAAGATTTTTTGTTATGACACTCATTACATTACTTACGCTTCCTTGCGCAATACACACAATGGAGAATTTATTTTCTAACGTGGTTTTGAAGAAATTAAATGGTGACTTTTAAGAGATCAAGCACCACCTCTGGTAATTCACCTACAGGAAGATGACACAGATGGGGGAAGATACGGATGAGAATTTTTGAAGAACTAAGAAATATCCCTAGAAAAGATAAAAACGGCCCTGGCCACATTACGATCTATACAGTTTCTCTATGATTACGTCGAAACAAACATTTTATCTTACAAATTAAAAAACTTTTATTTTCAGATAGCGAACAATTATTCCTTTTAATACTTAACATAATTTAGCATATCATTCGTACCTATCCCGTAATCGAAATGCACCTCGCTAATTCTTTGGCATATCACTACACCTCTCCATAAGACTTGTAAGTGCGAGCGAGATAGACAGATAAATATGATTTATGACTCGAAGCCTCAGTTCATAATGCGTCAAATATAATTAAGTAATTTACATACTTTAAAATACTGACTGCTTATACCAGACGATCTTTTAACTATTCATTTCATCGATAATTTCGCAGCACCAGTCACATTCTTTTAGAGCTGTCATTTTAATCAAGCTATGTTTTACTGACTATAGAAGACCAAAATCTAGATTTCTTAAAAAATAATCTTCTTTTGACTTATTTGTGTTTTTATTAATAACTACTGTTATTCCAGGGGTGATTTAGACCCTTACAATAGATAAGGGTAGTGCGTAAATGCATTTCCCCCCGTCAAAAAAAAAAAAAAGGGGTGATTAGACCCTTAATCATCATTCATTGTATATATGAGAAAAATAACGGTTTCCGATTTTTTTACTTATAACGCTAAACTCGTCAATAGTTATATTTGCTGTAAACAACCCATTAGCTATGTAAAAAGACTTTTTTAATCCCACAAAGAGGTTTTTTTCACCTAGCTAATACTGTTAACCGTTAACCGGAGGGGCTTTAACAGCTTTACCGTATCTGTGTGTACTGAAGGCACTCGCCGCAAAGAGACTATCACAGAGTACTTTTTAATATAGGAAAGAGGCTATGGAATCTGATCAAAAAGTCATTTCTCGAGTTTTTGATAAAATACAAAATTACATTTGAGTGACTACATTCTTAATAGTTTCATGATACTTATGGAAACTAAAAAAATGAACTTCAATTTTCTGTGTATTCTCTGGCTAGATAGCTAGCAAGTTAGCTATCGATTTAAAAATTAATATTATAATAATAGAAATCGATTCTTCAGTTAATAAATCTGAAATTGTCATCCCTACCCTAGTAAAAGATTTTATTTATTTATTTCTGGTATAAAATTGTGGTATATAATATATAAAAAAATTGGAACAAAACAGAACATCGTGGTCTAATAATCTGATCGTAATTACTAACATGAACGCACCACCAACATTTGAATCATTTCTTTTATACGACGGAGAAAAGAAGTAAGTGTTGGTGTAATATTATATTATGTTGTTTTCGAAACATTTCTTTCAAGTTATATTCTATTTGTAGGGTGCAAAAAGAAGAAGATACAAAAGTGACGAATGCTGCCATATTCACTGTAAATAAAGAAGATCACACACTCGGAAATATGATAAGACAGTAAATTTATTTATTTCCTCTAAAATTGTAATGCATTTGATTTATATGTGCTCTGCTATATATACTTATTTATTTCAGTCAACTTCTGAAAGATCCTAAAGTATTGTTTGCTGGATACAAAGTACCACATCCTCTGGAGCATAAATTTGTCCTCCGCATTCAAACAACATCTGACTACACACCGCAGGATGCGTTCATGAATGCCATCACAGATCTCACATCTGAACTGTCCTTATTTGAAGAAAGATTTAAAGTAAGTTATAAATATTAACTGTTTGGATTTATACCTATGGATAAATAGTTCTGTAAAAAAATGTAACCCAACTGAATTTTTTGATCCAGAAAGCTACAATGGACTAGTTTAGGATAGGTATAATTAAGGACATAGATTGTAAATGTGCCTTGTGAACAATTCATGTGTTTAGTACCCATAAAAATAAGACAATAGGAAAACAATGGAAAGCTGGCGTAAACGCCAGGTAAGTGCTCAAAGGGTTAAGAAGCATATATACATTGCTACAGTGCAAGATCTCTTTATTTTACAGTCTTTTAAATGTATCTTTGAGACTGATCATAGGAAAATGATTTAAAATTCAATGGCAATTACAATTTTATATATGTATATTTACATTGGTAGTTTGTTTTTTATTTGTAATGTTATTATTATGACATAACCTAGCTTATTAAATCTTAAAACTTATTGATTAATATTACACCTTTTTAAAATTAAAATGCTACAAGACAAAATTGAAATTTGCTCTAAATGACTTTACATGGTTGAATGTTTAAATTTAGAAAAAGAAGGAAAGTTTTGACATCCTTATATTGATAATTATGTTGTCTATATTCACATGTCAACCATAATAAGAGGCATTAATATTCCGGGTTGTATTTTTATGATTTAGTAACCGTCACTCTGGTTCCTTTAGTAGTGTACAAAAACTTTAGAATTCATATGATAAGACAGGAAGTTTAATTGTCTTTTATTTTGTTTTTGCAGGAATCAATAAAAGATAAGAAGGAAGGCTTGGATTAATTAATTAAGGTTTATATTAATTGTTAATTTAAGAAAGATAATAAATGTATTTTTTTTAATTGAATTACATGTTTTATGTAACTAACTCCAAGGTTTGAATTTAATAAAATTACATCTTTTAGATAGCAAAGACATAGCTCAGTGGGTTGTATGGTGTGATGGACATAGGTTTGAATTATTTTCTAATGTCCATCTGAATATCTACCATCCTAGAATTTCAAAATACTATGTCAACTTTTTTATTTTACTTACCATCAGCTGGTCAGGCACATTATAACTTGCAAAAGTATCTCCAGCTACAGGTAGGAAGACCTATCAAGGCTATTATTATCCTCTATGGGGGCTGCCAATTTAATCTCTTTAGTGCTCATTACCAAGGACTACGAGTATCGCTTTAATAATTCTATGAGAACCCAAACGACTGCTCCCCCCGGAAGACCTACCCGCGTGATATTGATCAAATCAATATATCTTACTCGTAAGTTCGCAATAGTTTAAATGATCCGCAGCTTCAACCTCCGTTTTTTTACGAGATTTTATTCCAGTTACATTGTCTAAAAGAGACCATTCAAATATTACATAAGCATCCATGGGGGGAACGGTTGTTTTGCTAATTATAAATAACATAGGGGTAGAGAGCTGAATGGTGATTATGTAAGCAATATTTACTTATTATCCTTCGTGTTTTTGTTTAGAATTATGCCAATACTTACGTAATTTCGGGGGGGGGGGGGGGAGTGTAAGAGCTTTGCTTACTAATGGGAGGGAGGTTAAAAATGAACAAAATATTGCTTACGTAATAATTAAACGGATTCAAAGTAATTTTTAGATACACACAAGTTAATAATTCATAGCTTTATTATGTCAAAATAATAATATTTCTTAAGGCTTTATTGTTAAAAAACATTTTTTTTAAATTAAAAACAAAATCGACTTCAATAGAATAAGCTATAAAAATTCACTAAAAAGTCAATAATTACTTATTTTATTTATCTGGTTCGTTAATTTTGAAATCGGTGCCAGCTTATGGATGATAAAGTGATGTAAATGTACGTCGCTAATATATTCAATTTTGATTAATTGGTCTTTAAAATCAACTTTGTTCTTAGTTAGCTTATGTGTAATTGTGATAAAGTTTAGGCAGTTATTTCTATTTGTTGAATACATTGGTTCACTCTAGCTGGCATCGACTCCAAAATGAACCAACCAGATTAATAAAGTACCAAATTATTTATTGACTTTTTATAGTTTATTATTAAGAAGTCGGTTTGTTTTCAATTTCAAAAGTTTTTTTTCTTTTTAGTTTAAGTATGTACTTTTAGATATAGCTGCGGAGTTTACTTTAAAGGTTTGGAAACGAATACATGAAACAGGTGTAAGTGATTATAATATACACCAGTTTTCTCATGTGCTTGAGGTCCACTGATCAGATCCTGATCTGGTGGAAATTGGAACATCTCGGAAGTGTACTCCTTCGATTAAAAAAAAAATGCAAATCTGGCCACAGATGACGGAGAAATCGAGTAACAAACATACAATAAAAAACGTACAGACGAGATGACTTCCTGCTTTTTTAAGTCGGTTAAAAAGTTTAAAACTAACCACATATGGGTAATACTTTTTTAAGTACGTTTAATTATTTCGCTATATTACAGTTCTATAGATTTAATATCACAGAAAATTTGCGTACAATTACGGTTTATAACATGTCGAAATTATTCTCTTATAAACAGAGGTAAGTGTATTTGCAATTTGCGCCCAAATTTTCCAATTTGTGATCTTATTTTTTACTAGTTGTAGCCCAAAATATAAATATGCTTTAAATATTTCACAGGAACTTACTACACATCATAGGGATGGTATATTCAATTCACTTTAGTCTATGTAACTTATTTTGATTAAATGTGGACTAAGTTTTATATTGTTATTATATAATTACTGTTCGCCCACTATCTAATATAGATTCTATCTCGATATAAATAATAATCTGAAAACAACGTTCAAATCTGTTCCAGTAGTTTCCCAGAGACCAGCGATTGAATGAGGAAAATATACGAGTTTTATATCATCACATAACGATACATTTTGGTGTATACACAAATAAAATAACTAAAATAAAAATATACAACATTATTTGCTTTATTAAGAAACGAAATAAAACAGCCGTTTTGAGATATTATTCAATTCGACTTTATGAAATTATTAAGTTAAAATAAAGGATAGGTTATAAGAAAAAAAAGGCATTTTAAATCAAATTTAATTATTATAAAAACAACATAATGGGGTATCTGTGTATAACATATTTAAGAGTTTAGTTGGTATAAATATATAGGACCGTGATTGTGATGAAAATTAACTGATTTGTGCAATTAAAATGATTTCTCAATTATGCATTATATCCAGATAATGCATATGAAAAATAGTAAACCAATCACCTGATTATAATATAAACTACAAATATATATATGAAAACAATCACAAGTAATTCCTTATTTACAAATTGTGGCCTAAGTTTTGATTATAATACAACCAATACCATAAATGGTAAACAATAATAAATTATTCCCAAATAGTGTGAGAGATAACAACAACGGTAACATTAAAATAAACAATAAATATACATATATATATTAAAATGTTTCTTCTTCATCACAGTTCTCAGTCGAGTGGCCAAACACTGCAAGATAGAAAAAAATAGATTAAAATACTGGAATACAAAAAAACACAAAAAATTGTATAATACCATTATAATATAGGATAGGTGGAGTAATATCAAACATAATCCAAATATAGACAAAAAAAAATTGTCTCTTATGGTTCCACAAGTTACGTCATACGAATTTAATTCATATTTAACAACTCTCTGGTTCTTGTCAATTAAAACAGCAGTTTCAAAATCCAATAAAGTTCCAATAAATTCAAACATCTGAAAAAATTGACAAAACAAGAAACGATTTAATTATGTGAAAAATAAGATAGGTATAGATCACCTCACCTCCACTTACATATTGTGACATATTTATGGATCCCTTTATCGAGACTAAATCTGTCACTCAATATTCAGCTTGCTTGGTTCAGTGATAGGTATACAGTTAAAAATAACAAAATAAAGATGAGTAAATACTGTAAATAGCTAGACACTACTCGCGAACTAGTGTAGAAGGGCACTTATATTCATTCGCGCCAGTCATCCGAGAACCCGTCGATCCCATCGAGGGATCCGTTCTACGAGCAAAGCCCGGCCGATTGCCACTGAAATTTAGCAATTCTTCGGACAAAGTCGGTTACTTTGGTTCTTCTGCGGATCTCCTCATTCCTGATCCGATTGAGTGATCCTCTCCATTACCTTTTGAGTAACTTTGAGCTTTCTTACTAGGCAAAAATTGTCAGTATTGCCCGAATGTGATTAGTTATTTCTGACAATTTCGAAAATTATTTTGTCGGAGCAACTTCCCGAGTAGTGGGGTGTAGTTATTAAGAGAGTGTTAGTGATCTTCGCGAGTAGTGTAATGAAGTTATTAAGGGCGTGTTAGTGATCTTCGGGAGTAGTGCAGTGCAGGGGTTTGTTAGTGATTACCTTCACAGATGTCGCAATAAGGTCGCGGCGGCGGCGGCGTGCGCTTGTTAGTGTTGGTCGGTGCGGGCGCGTCGAGTTCGGCTCCCTGTCGTGGACACTCGTCCGTGTCGTGCGCGTCGAACACGTCGCAAATGTCGCAGAACAGACGCGGTGCGACGGCGCGCACTTTGCGACCGTTACTGATTATATAACACATTATTATTCAGTTGTTGTTGACCTAAGGAGTCGTCCATTATTTAAGTGATTTTTGAAGTGAAAACTTCCTTTAACCGCGTACAGCGATTCTCGGTAGGAGAAAAACTTATAACGTGTTGCAACTTATAACTCGCAACGTATTGAAGGCATACAAAGATCATTCAGTAGATTTCGTGCATTTCGAACTTCAGGAATCTCTCATAGAGATAAGTACATATGTTAGTAGGGATTCATATTTCAAAATATTAGCACTTAGGGAAAGACGTAAACTACATGACCTAGCATGTCTTCATAAAACATTAACGGGAGTATTGAGAGCCCTATTATTTTAGAAATGGTACAATTTAATGCTCCTCATAAGTACTCAAGACATAAAATGACCAACACTTTTTTCCAACCCCTGTGTAAAACGAATCTTGGACTTAGCTCCCCTGTAGTGAGAATGTGGAGAATATACAATGAGCTCAATACCATAGTAGATATCATGGATATATTTGTGCAAAATTTCACAACTTATATAACCCAATGTAAAAATTATTTCCTTTTAAAATTAATAAAGTTATTACTGTAATTGATTATAAATTAGTTACAAGATGTCTGTCAAAGCTGTAAACGCCTGTAATGGGTACGCATATCAAAATTAGATACATATAATTAAGAGGCCAATGTATGTGTGTTTTTGATGCTGTCTTTGTAAAATAAATAACGTGTAACATAATAAAAACACTGAATCAATTTCACAATTTTTTTATAAAAAAAGTAATTTTTGTTCCTAAAAATAAGCAGCAAATTAATCACCCCCTTCCCCCTAAATGTCGTTAAAGGTGTCACTTAAAACAAAAAATCAACATACGACAGTGGTAATTCGCTGGTAACGGATCCACCCTCTAATGCTTGAACTCTCGCCAATAATTGTTCATTCTTTCTCTGCATATCTACAATAACCGAATTCAAGAAGCTTACTTGACCGTCTAACATTTCCCTATCTTCCAAAGTTCTGAAATGTCAATATTTTATCACAATCATTATAATTATTTATGCTTTAATTTTATTACATTTATTCAGGGATTAAAAGATATTACTTCTGTAACGCGGTGTCTCCTTGTCCTAATACGTCTATAGCATTGTCATTCGTGTCTCTAATATTTTTATTGTTTGTTAGTTCCTTTTTCATTAATATTTTCTCCCTTTCGGCTATTTCGGCTTTGGCTTTTAAATTCTGTAAATGTTTTTTAATTAGTTTCTTAAATGACACAACACTTTATATGTATGTAAAATTTATTTCAACTAAATTGTGATTATTAATAAGGTCTGTACTAACCTTAACTTCTTCTTGTAATCTAGATATTTTATCTTCTTTTTTGCTTCAATTCTTTTAATTTGGATTCAATATCTGTTTTATGTCGACTCAGTAACGATTCATTGTTAGTTAAATTGTCCGCTAAAGATTGTTTTGCGATTTGCAACTCATTTGATAGTTTTTCTAATTTGTTATCTTTCTCCGTATCACTACTCTGTTGAACGCCTACTAATTCTAATTTCTGTGTCAGTTCTATAATCTTTTTTTGAGCCTCTGTAAACTTTTGTTGCAGTTCATTCTGTTTCTCCGATTCAGCTTTGATTTTCTCTTTCGATTCGTGTAATTCCATTTCATAATTATTTAATTTAGCTTTCAGTTCATGTTTTGAATGTTTACTACCTTTTTTATATTCGTCAAATTGCGCTTGGAGTTGATTGTTCAGGTCTTCGTAATTCCGTTTTTGGGCTTCATTAATATTGGTCAATTGCTTTACGTCTTGATCAGACTTTTCCAACAATTGTTGTAACTCGTTGACTTTCTCTTTGGACTGAATAAGTTGTTCAAGTTCTTTTTCTCGATCTGTCATTTGACTTTGTAAAGTTTTTATTGTGCCACTAAGAGATTCGATTTCGTTTTTGTATTTTTCATGTAAATCATCATATTTTGATTCACTTTGGGATAATTTTTGTATTAACTCATTCGAACCAACCTGTAAAGATTCATTAAGACTATTTAAATGTAATTCGTTCTCTTCTAAAACTGTATTTTTATTTGATAATTCTTGTTTTAATTTTGTAATTTCCTCTTCTAATATTTTAAGTTTGTTTAATTCAGTCTTATTAACATCACTCTCAGATTTCAATAAGTTTTCTTTTTCGTCTAACGTTTTTTTTTAATTCATTATTTAAATTAACATTTTCATTTAGTTTCATTTTTATCGTCTCATATTCTTCTTTTAACCTGTTGAGTTCCTCAACAGTAATATTGTATCTACCTTCTATTACTTCTTTATCTTGAGTTAATATTGTAAAATCTTTTCTTAATGAATCCATATGGATTAATTGCTCTTTTAATAGTGATTCTTCAGCAGAAGAATTAGCTATGAGACTATCATACTTTTGTTTAAGTGATGTGGTTTCTAACTGAACATTGTTTAAAATATCCTCTAAATATTTTTTACCATCAGTTACCCTACTAAGTTCACCATTTAACTGTGTAATTTGACGATCTTTTTCTGTAACTAACTCAGCATTCGATTTAAGATCAATATCAAGCATTTCTAGTTTCAAAGTCATTTCTTTTATTATGTTTTGCTTTTCTATTAGTAGTTCATTTAATTTTGACTCTCCCTCTTTATGTTTAAAAGTTTCATCATGTGCAGACAATAACTGAGATTGAATTTGAGCAACTTCTTTTTCGTGTTGATTTTTGGTTGTATTTAATTGTGTAGTCATATCATCTAGTACTTTCTGTAAAGATTCCTCATGCTTTCTAGCTTCTTCAAGTTTATAATTCAAGTCGTTTTGTGCTTCTGTCAATTGATCTACTTTCTCCATAAGTTTAACTTCAGAGTTTGCGCCATCTGCCTTTAAAATAGATATCTCTTCTTTATATTTTTCAATATTAACTTCTAGTTTTTTGTGGGTGAGATCAAATTCATTAATTAAATCTTGTTCTTTTAACTTTAGAGATTCAATTTCTTTTTTTAAGATCGTATTTTGATCTAGTAATTGATCAGAAGCCAGTTGTACATCTTTTAAACTATTGTTTATAACCGAAATCTCGGATTCGAGATTTTTAATCTTTTTCTCATCCTCTTGAATTTGTTCTAAGTATTCATTCACGGAGCGTACTAACTGAGCATTTTCTGTGGAAAATTCTTCTTGTAATTTAAATAGCTTTTGCTTCAGCTCCTGTTCTGTCGTCGCGTAGTTATTTATTGTATCACGATGTTTATCCTTAAACTCTTGTAGTTCTTTCTCAGCTTCTTTTCAAATGCTGTGATAATTTATTAAACTGTTCATTAGAATCAGTTGTCTCACCACTCAAGTTCAAATATTCTTCTTCTACTTTTTCTTTTGCTTTTTGAAGTTCATTACATTTTTCTAAAACAGCGTCATGTTGTCGTTTTAATACGCCGATTTCCAGTTCCATTGCAGATATTTTAGACTTTAAATCATTGTTACCTTGAGTTAAATCGTTGACCAACTTTTTCAGCTTTTCATTATCTTCTTTCATACACTTTAGTTCATCAGAATTTATTATGAATTGAGAATTAAGTGTATCAAATTCCAATTTGTTTTGATCAAGGGTATATTTATGACTTTCAATCTCCTTTATAAGTTGTTCTATTTTAATATTTCGTTCCTCTATTTCTTTTCTATGTTCTTCGGCAATTTTACTATGTTTAATATTAAAATTAGCTGTTGTTTGTTCAAAATCATCTTTTAATTTTATAATTTCTTTATCTCTTTCATGAATTGTTTGTTTATATTCGGTAATTATTTTTTCTGTAGAATCTGAAGTTATAGTAGATTCGGCAAGCAATTTTTCATAATCTTTAACCTTAACAGATAGGTTTTGTTGTAATTCCAAAACTTCAGACCTATTCCTTTCATTTTGTTGCGTAACTTCGTTAAGTAAGCTCTCGTATTCATTGACTTTCGTTGAATACTCTTCTTTGACCTTGATAATTTCATCTTGTAAACTTTGGCAAACGGTTTCTTGTTTTTTCCTAGTGTCTTCTAGTTGTTCTAAATCTAATACTTTGGCACTAAGTTCCATTTTAAGTTTAGTGATATCTTTGTTAAGACTGACTTCATGTTCTTTATTAACTGCCATTACTGAAATAAAAAGGAGTTTTAATACTGATTTTTGTTTTATAGTAGAAAATAATTATTTTATAATATTTTACCTTTGTTTAATTCCAGCGTTTTATCATCAACAGCAGCTTGAAGTTGAGTCAATTTCGTATTTAAGTCAATAATAATAATTTGACTGGTGTCTTTATTACTTTTTTCTAGTGTTTGTTTTTCAGTTTCTAATTTCGACTCAGCCAATTGTAACTTGGCTGTTAATACTGCAACTTGAGTTTCAAATTCTGTTTGAGCTATAGCTAATTTTATCTTTGCTTCATTTAACGCTTTCTCGGAGTCAGATTTAAAACGTGTTAATTCCTCAGACATGCTCTTGCCTAGCGAATCTTTTTCGCTTTCTTTTTCTTTTAAAAGTGCGTACGCTTCATCCAATAATTTTTGAAGCTCTGAAGATAGTGCTGTGAAATAAACATATATTTTCTTTATATAATGTTACAATTTATGTAGGTAGAAACATTTTACTACGCATCTAAATCAAATAGTTCATGAAGCATTGCCTATCAGGGAATACTTACTATGTGCTGCTGTAAGTTCCTCTTTGTGTTGTTCCGCTACGACAGCTGTTTCAGCGCTGTGCTGTTCTTCTATCGCGCGTAAAGCTGAAGCGGTTGTATCAGCGCGCGCTGCTTGCAGTGCTACTTCAGCTTCCAATTCACGAATCCGCTGTTCCCGAGCAATTTTCTCTGCCTGTAACATTTTGTTATTGAAAATTATTCTCATGTTCATCATTACAAATTATCTATGTAGGTTCTGTACACGTAGGAAATTGCAATTAATTCCTTTCCACTCAAAAATCTTTACTGATATAATAGTATATTCATATAGATGAATCGTACGATAAAAATGGAATATTGCATTTAATGCCTCTATGATTAGATATTTGTTATTGTTTCACTTACTTCCATAGCTTCCTTGTATTTCTGTAAAAAAAAGAAATAATAATAAAATTTTTGTTGTAAATGAAATGGATGTATAACAAAAAATATTTCCCATTCTTTATTTTTTGTTTAATGGATTGTATGGAAAATTACTGTGTCGAGATGATCAAAACATAGCGTACATTGTAATCTTCCTTGTTGATGTTCTCCTCTTCGTTCCTGAACATGAGATCTTCAACCCTCTGCCTCTCGTCTTCCAGCATTTTATTGAGCTTGTCCATCTCAGCTTTGAGTTTAATATTTTCTTTATTTGTCTACAAAAGAATATATTTCTTTAAGTTATTCATTTATAATATTGTAAAAGTCTTTTCAATATTTGATACCATCTATCCTTTTTTATTTAATATTTTTTATTTCACTTTTTCTTTGGTAATTTAATAGTGCATTTATCGTAGGTATTATAAACAAAATTACAATAGGATACAATTATTGTTTTGGTAAATGGTATTTGAAGGTTATAAAAAGGAAAGACAAAATTAAGTACTTGGGTAGCTTCTTTCTTAAGTTGCGTAAGAGCATTTTCCGCTCGGTCAGTCTGCAATGATATTTTGGCAATTTCGGCTCTTTCCAATTCACGTTCGCGCATCAGTCTCTCCAAGTGTTGTTGTTTTTTTCCCTTAACAGTTCCTGTTTTATGAAAGCAATTATTAAATAACCTACGTTTTATTACAGTTTAATATCTAATTACAATAATTAAACTCATTGGTCAATGTAAATGTAGATTTTTTTGACACATTTATCGAATGAAAAATAAGTTCAAAGGCTACTGATGTGCACGTATATATAGGCATATTTCTAGAACATAATGGTATACATCTAAGGTATAGTAGATCCGAAGTGAAACTGTTGCATTATGAATGGAGCTTAAGTACAATAAAATATTTTACAATTTATTCTTAAAAATACAAATCAAATTACTCGATACACCAGAATCTCAATACAACTTAAGTAAGTATGCCTAAGTAAATAAATCACAATATATTTCAAATATATATCACATAAGTATTATATATTTGATAATAATTAACGGTTGTTATAACTAAATACAATGTATTTCCTATATAAATCAATTTATACACACAATATAATTAGTTACAAACAAATAAAACATAATTAATCCTAACACTATTCAGAATAAGTTTATATGGCGTTCAGCAGACTCTAATAAATACTAGAAATAATGTTGTAATCTTGCAAAATATAAATATATTATCGGTTTAACTTCAGAAACTCCCAGTCTATTTTATAAAATTGTTTTTCCATTAGACTTGCACCAATTATCTGCTTTCGGCTGGATTCGGTTCCATCAATTTTGATTACTGCATGCGCTTTGTACTTCGGGTATGGTTAATATTAGGTTTTTCTGCTTAAGCATTGTTGTGTTATTGTAGTTATGGCTTACCTATTTTATTATAATCATTATTTATGTATAATTTTACATGGTAGCTGTGCATATGTGGGATTCCTCAGGAAATATCTATTTATTTTCTAAGTAGATATTGGAAATACAGGTATGAATAGTTTTTACCATGAATATTTTAACGGCTGTTAGATTCGATTTGACAAAGCAACTCTATAAAATATACGGGATATCATTTTTGACAATAAAAATTGATAAAACCTAATCCAACAAAGTATCAGGGGAAACATTAAAATTTTAACAAATGAGGCAGAAATATTAGGGAGTAATTTTATAATAACGACTAGAATACATTGAGATAAATTGATAGTTTACATTAGAGGCCGTACAAATGTCACGTGAGCAGTTATTTTTAAACATATTTGACTCCCCCCTTGCAACTACTCTACTCTCTCCTACTCAAGAATAGTAAGCAAAGATCTCTTCCCTCTCATAGCAACATAAGTATTAGCATATTTTTTGCAAAATCTACTTCAAGTAAATAAGTAAACATTATGTAATAATCTTTCAGAACTATCTGAGTAGCATGCCATTAAAATAAACAAGATATACAACACCCTTCTTGGGGCCCCATTGGTGCTTATATATAACACTAGAATACGGCCCCTTACATAACATTATGCTGAACAAAACAAACATAGTACAATGTACTATACTTGACCTGTAGACCTTGAACTATACTGTGTTTAGAAAGGTTGACGGAAAAAACAGTAACGCGATAACATCACAAATATACATGATTTATTCATAAATATATTGTTAACTCGAGTTGGATTTGTTTGGAAATACGAACGAACGAAATTTAATACGAATTAAAGACGTCAGTGGTATAAAAATTTATGGGTTGTCTTGATAATAACTCTCTTCAATATGGACTTTAAATTTATTGCCTAATTCGTAAGTGGCAAGCATGTGTGTGTAATGGATTTGCAACTTATTGTATGTTTTACCCGATACATAGATATACTAATTTAAATTTGTAATAAATAGTTTCTTTATTTAAAAATATTGTTGGCAAAGGCATCACTCGAGAGTACTCCAGCTGCACCGATTCATCAATTTTTTTACTTACGTAATAGTCCAAATGAGATTTTTGATCCATAAGAAATTTAAGGTTTAAAAAAATTAAAGGTTTTTTCAAATTTCGAACGGTCTTACGGAGTTGATGAACGATCGAATGTAATTGTCAGAATAATACAGGAGTAAATTTGAATAATAATAACTTAGGCTATATATATATATATTTTTCAATGTTCAAAAATTGGTAGTGATACCATTATTTAACGTACAAGAAGTTGCATATTAATTAAAACGAATCGTGATTGATTTAAGACTATAAATTCTTAACTACCTACTAAAATACTTTAGCATACCGTATGTTACTAAATACTAGACGTAAGTGACTATGCAATAATAATAATAATAATAGATGTGTCCGGCAAACGTTGCTATATTACGGAAATACATTTTTTTTGACCAGGAACTTACACGGCCGTACGAAAAAGTAGTCCTTAAAATTTCATAACAATCGAATGAACCAGTACCTCTAGGCTTGCTTAGTGCGTTTACCATGTTAGATCACATCGTCACGTAAAATCAGGTGACATTGTGGTCAAAGCACTCAGCTTATAATGTAACAAAGGAACGCATTAGAGACAAACATAACAACATTCATAGAACTAATTACCAACTGTATATAACATATTTTTATGTAAATGTTTACGTAACTATAAGTAGACTTTAGCCACTGTCCAGAATTGATCAAATAAAAACAATAATTAATCTTCTACGATTAAGAACAACTTCATGCATCAAATCAACAAGCTATTGAAACCCGCGACGTATTAATTAATTACTAATTAAGTAATTACTTTCGATTTATTGATAGTAAAAAAAAATAGTTTTCGGAAGTACCTTGACTTCATCTTTTCCTAAATCACAGGTCTGAAGGTCAAATGTACAATACTGTTTTTATATTTCAACGATAGAGTTTATCCGTAAGCTATAACGGGCGCTTGAAATTATATACGTTGATATTAATTAAGGTAGTGAATAATTTCAGCGAATTTAGTATATCTCTTTAATGTGTCGAGTATCCATAAAAATAAGACAATAGGAAAACAATGGAAAGCTGGCGTAAACGCCAGGTAAGTGCTCAAGGGGTTAAATAAGTACATGAACATAGCGTATCGGGGTCGTTCATATATTACGTAAGCACAATTTTGAACCTCAACCCCCTCCCTTCACCTTCTTGTCAGGGAAAAGTACGTTAAGCATAAATCAAAATTAATAAGTACTTAAATATTCCTACGTAATCACCATTCGGTCCCTCCGCCTTGCATAATACTTGAGCTGCCCCTATTTTTTCGATCATCTGGCTCACTACAATAATATAATAAATAAAATTGAAGTGTCTGTTTGCAATGTCGAAATGATTTTACTAAATAGAAATGAATGTATATACGATAACTTTACCAAACATTTTTTTTTAAATTTTTATCTTTCTGTTTCTTACGGGTAATCTCCACAACGGCTACACGGATTTGGACAGGTCTTTTTTTGGTAGATAACTATAGTTACTCTTCGTAACTTAGGGTAAGCTTGTTTTTCGAAATTAATTAGGGTTCCGCGTAAAACAATGAAAACTTATTAAATTATGTATAAAATCCGATTCAATGCACAGTTTTAATGGTATTTGAATTTGTGAGGCATATCTTGGCTTAATGGTAGTAGCAAAAAAATATTTTAGAAAATAATTAGGGTTCCGTATAAACAAAATTAAAAGACTGACTTTATTTTACATATGTAATTGTTGATTGATGTTATACTATAACATGATACTTGGAATATTTTTGATCGTCGTCGAAATTACTCAAAAGCTTTATGAAAAGATTTCAAACGAGTATTAATAATTATTATTTCTCAAAACAACTATGAAGTACATATTGGAGTTGCTCCTAATTCTACACTAAAAACAGAATTTTAAAGTATTTTGAATTATTCGATCAAAACTTTTATCTGTATGTTTAAAAGGAATTACGTGCAGACATTTGTATCTATAATAATTGTACCGATTAATCTTGATCACTGGTTATGTTAGGTAGTTTCGAGATGGATTAACCATCGCTGAACCAACCAGATACATTTTGTATGAAATAAGACTTCGAGGCACTAAGAGTTAATCTCGTTAAAGGTTTGGGCTAACTACATCCTAGATTCACTATTGACATATATATAAACCTTTATATGAAGTGAGATTTTAGGAGATTTGGGTGATACGACGTTCTAACAAAATCGACATTTTGTTACCGACTAAACACTTTTTAAAATCTAAGGAGAAAATATAAAAACAAGCAAGCAGTCGATTTGACAAACTTATAGATCTTTTATTATAGTTTCATTAGCAATTTATCGTTCAAAATTTTCATTGTTATAATATAATATATATAATTCTTACATGACATTGGCAAAATTGTGGAATTATGCAAAAGAAGTAAAGAAATTATTTCTTTCGTATGCCCTGCCTTACCTCTAAGTTTCTTTCAATTTACCGACAACAGAGTGCAATAATATCAGTTTGTTGTTATTAAAACGTCTTTCACACCACCGTGCAATATTTACATTAACTATTCCCACGCCGAAATGCAATATGTAATTTACTTCAATTACGAAGAATCACTTACATTTATTTTCAAAATATAAAACTTTGAATTTGTCAAATTAATTTAAATGTTTATTAAATTATAAGTATTCTAACGCATATATTGAAATAAATAGATAGGTACCTATACATGTCATTTTCGTGCTAATTTTCTTAAAGAATCTTAATGGCTCATTATCAGTGTATTAATTTTTATTTGCCTATTCCTTTGCACAGCACCCGTTCATCACCTGTCATACATTATTACGAAATAATAATATGATACTTTTCTGATAATTTAAGTTAGATAAAAAAGGCAAATCAAAATTGAAGGCATCAATTGCGAACACTTTGTAAAAGTAAAAAATTATTTTTTTTTAAGGAAAAGAATAGTATAATAAATTAGATTATAATCTAAAAGCATCGAAGATAAAATCTTTTAAATATTATTGTACAAAAAAAAAAACAGATTCAAATGTACACTAAACTATATTATTATATGTAGTAGGTAGGTTTGCCCTTAGCGAAAGACAAAGGTCGAAGCGAGGTCATCCATTATTTAGACAAACGGTTTTCCACCACAAAAGTATCATATTATTACAACTTCGACATGCTCACAGTCTAACATGCATTGCTTAAGCGTAAAAAATACAGCAATATTAGTGCAATAAAACAACGTACAGTAATTTCATCTTAGCTTTATTATTATTTTCACAAAAAAAGAAATGCAAGTAAAGAATAACAAACTACGAGACGTATCTTCACACTTTATTAGATCTTAAAACCTACAACTATATATTAATCATATAAAGTTTCTACGAAACGTTACGTATACAACAATAATTAGCCGTTAATCTTATTACCACTAAACAGTACATAAAACTAGTTAGAAATATTCAGTTAATTAATTAAATGTAAAAAGGGAATGTTTGTATACGATACATTTGCTTATATAATAGTGAATATCATTAGTACTTACAGGCACTGGTTGATAAGAGAAAAAAAAAGAAATAATTACTAAAAATATTGCGACAGTTATAAATACACATGGAGATTTGTTCATCTTTTTTTTATTTTGTATATCACAGTTTAGGCTCGCCTCTGAAGAGAAATTGCTAGAACTGGTGTATCGATGCAATTCGAATGTATATACATTAAATTACTTTGTACTTAGAGTGCACAGTTGATTAACAATTTATATCATTTCAATTTTTTTTTACAAATTTTATAGAAAACATTAATAGGCAGTTTTGATTTAACAGTAACCGTTAGAAATCACATGTACATCGAACAATCAACTAACATTTTATCATCGTTATCATTAGTACAAAAGAAAACGGAATTACTTCAAACAGAAAAATAAAACGTTCTTAAATATTCAAAACGAATTTATTTATGGAAGTAGAACCAATACCACGGCTGGAAAGTTAGTTCACCCAATTCCCACACATGTGCTAAAATTCAAAACTATACTTAAAAAAAACAACACCACAATAACCGATCTTGAATTCACAAAAACCACCAAACGATCCGTCAAGGTGAGAATAAATAATATTCTTTGATGTAACAGCGATAATCTCTATTATGAAAAAAGAAAACAACAAAATCCAATCAAATTAACTTGGAGCAAATCGATTATCTGCAAAATTAAATGTAACGAAATACTAATGTGAAGGTATTATTTAAAAACATACAGACTACGGAGTTTTATTCGTTTTTAAATGTATTTTATTTCAATAAAAAAAAATATGATAAAGGGACCACTGTAATTCCGCCGCCTATATCCGGAACTCGGTCACCTATATTCAAACATAGATAGAAAGAAAAAAATATCGAAATTTACTGACTGACTGTTTGATTTAACATTACCTATAGTACCCATGTTCATAAACAAAAGCGCGTCATTAAAACTATTGGTCCTCTATGAATGAAAACAAAAGAAGAAAACTTTAAGATTCTAAAATTGAACTTTTGTGTTTAGACTGGATCGCAACATCTGCAAGGAATTTTTAGAAACTTGTTACAAATGGTTTAAATAAAACTTGTTAGAATACCTGAAATCGGGTTTACATTTCAAATCGTAATAGCCGAATTATTTTCTCACCAAAAGTATAAATTCTAAGGACTAATGGTTTCGCCACACATTGGGCGAGTTTGGGACGTCAACGCGCTTTTAATGTCTTCTATAGAGACATCGTGTTTGGATCCCGACCCGCCCGCTGTGTGGCGAAACCATTAAGTTTTACCTCGCTAAAGCTGTATAAAATCGTAACAACTGGGGTCATTAGACATGAAACCTATTTTAGTTATTTGTAAAAAGATTATTTTTTAAACTGGTTTTAATAAAATTCGTAACGATGGTTGACGTCATCAGGATCGGTACTTGTTGTGTGAGGATTTGATGATTAACACATTGTGTAGGACGCGGTGAAGTTAGCCTACCGAGCCGCGATAGTAGGATACCGTACCTGTAGCGCGTTCTTAGCGGAGACAGGTGTCGATGAGGCTCGCGGACCACCGACGCGCTGCCGCCGTGCAGTTAGTGACAGTGCGAATGCGCGACAAACAAACGAAAAAGAAAACACAACACGCGTTAATGCACTCATACGAACACACTACATGGTGTAAAATTCTAATACATATGTACCAGTGTAAACTCCATTTAACGTCACTCGATTTAACGACAAACTACCTAAAACGTCAAAATTACTTGACTATTCAGCATCACATCACATCCACGCTTAAATAACGACAACGATACGTCATTAACCATTAGATAGTATGATACATTCTATGTTTCCGTAAATAATAAGAACTGCAACTGTCTATGTTATTTTGTTTGTTTATTGTTTTTTTTTAATTTACTAAATGCTGTTTACCCGAAAGACCTTGTCAGCTTCACCCAATTTATAAGGCGAGCGCTTAGGGCGCTCGACCAGGAGAGTGATAGCTAGGCCCAAGGGCACCAAGGACACCACATAACTCAATTTACCTGCGTGTGTGTAACAAGTATCCACTTCAATATTCATGTTTGTTTGTTTGTAAATTCCATACTTTATTATTAGTAAGTTCTATTATAATAATAAAATAATGTTAATATTTCTTTTTTCCATTTAACGGCAACTTTCAATAACGTTATAAAATGTAGTCACTAGAGTGTCGCTATACAGAGTTTACACTATATTTATAATATGTTATATAGAAGTACTTATAATTCATTATTATTATTACTTTGAGTACACCATTTAGTGGTTGGCAAAACAGTTACGGCAGACTATGTCTATTACGTCTGTTTTACAGCATATTAAAATAAAAGAAAAGCAGCTAAAACTGTAACTAATATTATAGGTATTATAAATAATTTAATGAAACAATATAGTGTGAATGTAAAATATGCTTGTATATAATACGGTTGTATAATGGGATTTTTAATATTTATTTTATTCATTTTCATAATTGAGAAATAATACTAGTTTTTAAAAGATTTATGTCAGTTTCTCTGGGATTTGATAGTTCATTCATTAAAATAAAAACATCAGTAATATTAGAATATTGTACGTCGTACTGAGGAAATTTACATGAATAGTTAAAAAAAAGAAAAATATAGTTTATGGAATATTCAAGTTGAAAATATTAGTGGGAACAACACACATTAAATATGTTTAAAAAAAACACGAAAATAACTCGTTACTGTTATATCCAGAGTAATCCATCCACACAGTAGGAAATCCTTAAATATAATATCACAGGCCCAAAAATATATTTAAGTATGACTATTGCAGTCTTTTTAAAATAATACCAACTAATTAAATGTGTAAATCAAGCATACTATAAAGCAAATGAAACTTTAATGAGTCACTTTTAACCGTATGTGCCGCATAAAGAATCATCTCGCTATTACAGAATATATAAAATGATAATAAAAAAAAAAAATATATATATGCTAGTGGCAAATAAAAGTACATTGAGATAATAATAAAAATAAGTACATACATATATTTACATATTTATAAAAATTAAACACAGGGGCCAAACCAAGGGGTGCCAGCTACAAAATCAAAATAAAACTTTTCAGTTACATGCAAAAAAGCTGTCTACAAACCATTTCTTCAGTGTGTCACGTGACAGACATTAACATATTCGTGTACAGTTCTGAATTATGTATTACACGAGGTAAGCAATGTAAAATACAAAACTACTGTGTAGTAAAATGATGCACTCTTAACCAGACGTCGGTGCGCAGAAAGGTTTATTATTAGTGGGTTTTATCTAAATCATCAGTGTTTTATCAAGGAATTAAGCTAACAAATAAAAACTGTATAAAATGTAATATTATCTTGAACTCAATATGGATTGAAAGTCATAACCGCAAATTAAATGTGTGTAAATTCACTCAGCCCTCATCGTATTATTATTCACGTGAAACTTAATCCGATACGCTCAAAATTATTCAAATGTACACGACATACGGGTATGTGAACTGAAACGGTGACACACAAGAGAAATGGTAGCTCTTCCCGAAGCCAGAAAAGTGAGTGCGCGTCGGCGGCATTTCCACAAAGATTTCAGTAGCTGCGGCGACCCCGCGGCTGGCCCTCGTCACGGCGGCCGGCCGCCCCCCCGCCCACCGCACTACCTCGCCGCCCCCGCACCCGCATGCGCCCCGCGCCCGCACCGCACCACTACCACAACTGCTGCCGATGGACTCGCTACGCCGTGATCGCTCTGACGACCGAGTCTCGAAACTGAGCTCGCTCTCAGTGCACCGCCACGACTTTGGCAATGTTTCACTGGCCCAACGTCTCGGGTTCAACTCTTTGTTTTTACTATCGGAACGAAATACAATGTCGTAATAGACGCGTGGTGCTGGTAGCGCGATGATGGCGCAGTGATCTCCTTCGACGTGTTTCACGAGTAATGTCTTGTCGAGCAAGCTGGGAGCGCTGCGATGAGGGCGCGTTCGCGTTGGGGGCGGCGGGGAGCGTGGGACACGGGGCTCTGCCGAGCGCGCGCGGGGCTAGCCTACCTGAGCGCCCAGCGACGTAATCCCGAGCCTCACCCCTGCGCGAGACGATGCTATTGACGTGCCAAGCGACGTTAAAGATTCGCGGGAGTTGGACCGTCGAAGTGGGGTCACGCGTCCGTTGCTGTGAATCGCACACGCGCCTGGCTTTCGGTTCGATGGCGAACGTGAAACCTTCGAAACCGGAGCGAACAGCCCAAAGCGATTGGCGCAATCAAAATATCTGAAAATTGATTCCAAAAACGTTAATAATTTATACAATGATATAAAGAAAATATTCCAAAATTTTATTACCTTTTGCCATCAACGGAACCATCGTTTTTTTCCAAGTGGATCATCTAGTTCAACGCCAGCCCAGATACCAGGAGCAAAATCTGTAGGGCCGACATATCTCAAAGTACCAGCTTTGCTTCCTCGACTGCTTGATACGATTACGCGGTCCCCCATTCGAACTTCTCCGTTAGTAGTTGTAGAGATGGAAGCATCTGTTCAAAGTAAAGTTAAAGTAATCAGAATATTTGCAAATCAAAGGGATGAATGTATAGATTATTACTCACTCATCTTACTGCTGACCATGCTCCGTATACTTCCGTTAGGTGAGAGAGTACGCCTGGGTCTGGCTGCGCCTGATGGAGGTCGTTCGAAAACGCTACCAGCGTCGGAAACCGGTGAAGCATCGTGTGGTGCGTGTGTTATTAGTGGAACTCTGGTTAAACGAGTCAGACGAGAAAATACTCCACGTTTCTCTGGACATTGAAAATAACGCACTCCCGCTACTGATCCATCGTTTTTTACCTGTGATATAAAAGATAAAATTAAAAGTAATCAAAATGTGAGATTGGGTGATAAATTTAATAAATAAATAAAATGAAAATTTGTATTTTTTTTAAAGATGAATATGAATTAGTAGCATACCAATTGGTTCGTCAAGAACAATACCAGCCCACTCTCCAGGAGCGAACTGTGTTTCGCCTATGTAGGCTATTTGACCGGGTTTTGTGCCACCCACCCAAACTCGCTCGCCGATAATGAAGCTGTCAGTGTCCTCAGTTAATACGACACTGTGATCTGAAATGTTTAATATAGCACCATCAGTAACAATAATTATTTTATTAGTCTAAATGTGTTTTTAAAAATTATGTTGCCAATAATTTAAACCGATTTCATAAAATAGCGATGATGGCGCAGTAGTAGTGCGGCCGGATTTCACATCAATGGGCGCGGGTTCGAGCCCACCTATCCAATTCTAAAATCAATCTGAATTTGCGGTGAAAGAAAACATCGTGAAGAAACCAAAGCATGGTGGTAATGCTTGGTGGTAATGTGGTGGTGGCTTCTTCTAATGATACCCGTCTTGGTTACCACCCTCAAGTTAGAAAACCTGTTGCCAAATAGCAATAGGTGGTTCCGGCAGCATCACTTGAGAACCAGTACATCTAGGCTTAGTGTGTTTACCATCCTGGATCACATCGTCACGTAACATCAAGTAAGATTGTGGTCAAAGCACTAAGCCTATACCATGTAAAAAAAAGATATTTGAAAGATGAAAGTGTATCAGAGAAATACAAAAATTGTTGGGCACTAGAATATGCATGGAGCCGTTTCCTATTCTGCGCACACGAGGTGCGCGCAAACGACATGAATAAATACCGTTGTATGCAAGTGCAACGGCCATCGAAGAGCCTATTTGCAATCCCGTTTGCGTATCGTTGCGTTACATCGGAATTATGAACTTTCGCTTTAAACAAACTGCATTTGACTCTGAGGATATAACTGTTCTTTAGAGAAATAAATTTTAGCAAACCCATGCATACAATCATTGCATTACAAACACCGCAGGCAAGCAAACTGCAAATTACAATATAAATGCTATAAAAACTAAGGGCGATTGATATGTGCAAATTGGTGTGCATGATAATTTTGCATGTGGAATCCAAATGAAACTTTACAAAAATGACTTCCACAATACATATATACCAGAGCATAAATAACCAGAATGATTTAATACCATATGATACATTTAAACGTTCACTTGGTTATATGAGGCCGAATGGTTTCGGCTAAGAATAGTATCACCCCATATTGTTCCCGTGGGTGTCGTAAAAGGTGACTAAAGGATAAACCAGAGGATGGTCAGAAGCATCCTCTGAGCACAACAAACACCTATTGCGATCGCCAACCCACCAGCCAATTATGGCTATTCCTTCCTTTTTGTGGGAGACCTACGTCCAGCATTGGACGTTCTTCGGTGAAATCAATCAAATAGGTTATATGTATTGTGAAATGTAATTAAATTTTTATACGAAGGGTAATTTTACCTGAGGACCTCCTGAGTCCAGCCTCGCTAAGACGTCGTGGGTGTTTATCCCAGAGCACATCCATCGATGTTCCGCTGTACGTACTGCTAGCTGTGACCATACACAAGCGACACACATGGACATTAGCCACTAAACAGCAACACTACTCATACATCATAATATAACTAGACACACTACTTTCGATTTATAAAAGTCAATTAGAACATTTAAGGTCATTAATCTGTTCAATAATAACATCACAAAAAATATCATTAAATTATTGCAATAAGATATTAATCATAGTTAATGTCAGTATAATTGATCATTGATCGATCATGCAATTTATTAGTGTGTTTACGATTAGTTTCTAATGAATTTATTTGCCTCGTTTTTCGTATTTCTTAACATCATAAATTTCATGTGAATGTAAACAAATTTAAACGAATAAAATCATAATTTTAAAATTGATCTCGATTACACGATAATAATTTTATTATTATTGCATTTATATAATTTAATAGAAGTACCCCACGTACAAGTATTTTTTTCCGGTTGTGAACCAATCTTTATCTAAGAGGCAAAAAGAGTTAAACAATACATAATAATTAAGGTTTAATTTAGAAGTGACAATGAATATAATTACTTGTAGGCGAATGCCTTAAGCCATAAACATGCGATGTATATATTTGAAATTATAGAAACATCCACAACTTCATATAATTATTGCAAAAATCTGCTAGTTTTATCTTAAATTAGTTTGTTCATCGTTATGTCGCATAACTACTATTGTTATTATAATTTTAATTATCTATATATCGCTTGGAGTTATTTTTCATTATTAGTCCTTATAACGATAACTAAGTCACCAGTTTATTAATACTATTTAGCAATTATCTTTGTCTCTATTTTGATGCAAACGTTTACAACATCAGCAATAACACGAACTACTTTTCTCATTACCTAGTTTAACCTTACTTTTATTACTACATCACCCAAAATTTTATGTCTTATTGTCACGTCAAAGCAATTCATCACACGGTAGGTTGCTATTAGTGGCTGGCGCGGCGTACTCCCATAACCGTGAAAGCTTATTTTATATACAAAGCATACCAGCACCGTAATATTAAATTAAAACACTTTTAACTTACTTGATGCTTTGCGATGTGGACGTGGTTTTTCTGGCAGACTGCTACTAACCTCGTCTTCTTCCGTTTCAATCAAGTCTGCTCCATAAGGTACAAATAGAAGGATGATAAATATTATGAATAGATGAGAAAGATATATGAAATTTTACACGATTGGAAACATATATTTTGTGGTATTCCTAGTGATTTTCTCATGCGTGCATGAATTGAAAGATTGAAAAAAGCCTGTAGTACCGTGCTAAATTTCATGCTTTAAATATTCGTAAACGGTAAATTTATATGAACACTTACCAGACAAATGTTTTCTGGACAAGTCGTCGCTTAATTTCCTGAGCGTGTCTGAAGAACTGCAGTCTACGACAACAAAAACAAAACACGTAAAGCAAATAATGAAAAAATACATGCTGACAAATAAACAATATAGATGATGTATTGACACAGATGACGAATTTCATTTACATGAGAACATCGCGTACATACAACAATATGAATAACATAATAACTTAGATAGTTTGCAATTCAAATATGACAGAGTTCGATAAAACTATAATAATTGACGTGTAAGGTATGAGACACCCACTATTTAGATCCAAGGCACTGCTGAGGCGGTTAATAGGATTATATTAAGTAAGAGTAAATTAAAATAACGTATATATGGTTTTTAAATTAATTAATTAATTCTATGGGCTATGAGTTAAATTATTGTTAAGACATGTAATTTTCAAACCTTATCAAGTCACCAGATTTTTGTATAAATCGAAGCAAATTAGTGGAACGACACGTGTGATGGTCGCCGATTGATCATGGTGAATGTCCGTCAGCGGAGACCAGCACAAATCATTCATAGTCTGATTAATCATTTCGCGGGCGCGACAACTGCGCAGCAAGCCGACCTTGTCAACGTACGTGGGCTAGTCATCATAATTTAAGTTACGTGAAGAAGTTTATATTCTCTGTTTTTAAAATTAATTTTATACTATTTATGATTCAATTTTCATTATTTACATCGAAGTGCGGTTAGAATTTCTGTTTGAAATGATTCAATCTCATAATCATCCTAGAAATATTTATCCACATTATTTATGGATGTTTTTAATATACGTAATGCAAGATTGTATGAAAAGTATTTGAAATTGTATGCTATAAAACAAAAGATGTAATTTCAACTCGATGTACAGTATATAAATAAATTATGTACCATGTGGGTAATCGATCGCACCAGCTGTGTCGGCCCGCATTGGTTACGTTACCAATTGCAAACTCACATAATTATTATCATCACTTCTAATGTTTTTTTATACGAAAAATATGAATATAACAATAAACGACTATTTTATCACAATAAAAGCAAGTTAAGAATGAAAGTCGTCTTCAGACTTAAATACGAGAAACCTATATGATTCAATATTACCCCAGCTTCTAAATGAATTAACGACGTAAAAAGAACTAGTTTCTATAATACCACAAAAGACCGTCCTCCATTGTTATGTTAAAAGGCATTTGTCACAGTAATTGTCCCAGATGTATACTTTGAAAAAGTGCCATGTTTTATGAATAAAAGAGGCAGCGCATAAATAAGCCGTTAATATAACTACATAGCGCCGTTCAAACCATTTTCCAGAAACCCCAACTAAAGAAAAACTATATGATAACCTTTTTTATAGCCTTTAAATAATAATATCATACAATATACTATAGCAGGTGTCACACGATGATACAACGTGTGATCCCACGCAAAAATCTGTAAGTGCTCTGCGATCGTCATCTTATATTTCCTGCGTGGAGGCGAACACATTCAATTCGAAATATTCCCTGCAGTGATTCATTATCATTACAACGTATAATATCCGTTTGTAAATGTCCTTAAGATGCACGAGGAAAAGTCAAAGGAAAAGTATTAGTGATTTCAATGGTCTGCCATTTTTCCCCAACTGCCTTTTAGTAGGTACTACAATTAATATTTTTGGCAAATTTCCTTAACTATTATATGGAGTGACACATATAGAGTTATATGTGTGTACGTTTACATAATAATAGTAAATTCAGTAGTACATAAATTCTGAAAAATTTGTTTATTCAAACCAAAATTTAAATTTGCGAACATAGGATCGAAAATCTAACAAAGCGGCTACCAACCCATATTAATTATAACCAATATCTTTATAATTTCGGATACAGTTAATAATTTTATTTTTTACTCGTTTAGAGACCGATGATTCAATTATATTCCGTAACTGAAATAGCTTACAAAGATTTTTAAACACCCTAAAAAGCATCGCGCTAAAAGTCCCAACTAACAGATGTTTAATCTATTCTTTAAATTTTATAGAAAATTTTCCTCAATATCAAAAATACACACGCCAATATTTGTGATCTTAGTGCGATTATCAAATATGATGTAACTGCTATAGCATATATGGTTATTATTTGTTCATTTCATTAACGCATGACGAGATACTGTTCGCGACGAACCGTGTACAACGAATCTTCAATGATATTGCTTTTTGTGGTCAAGTTCAAGAACTCAGGCATACACGAAAAACATTTTTGTTTTGTATGCTTACGTAAATACAGTCTATAGATTTAGATTTACAATTTAAACAAAAATGCAAATTAGAATAAGTAGTGAGTTATTTGTATACGAGTATAGTACATCAATTAAGGCTAATTCTGCGGCTCGTTGTATGTTATAAAAGCAATTGATGCAACGAACCACATGGTGCAAGACATATTATGCAATTCTCAATGGCAATTATACAGTTTAGCTAATAGTACAAGAGTGAATCTGCCTTCGTTAAATAATTTTACAGCAATTATAGCCCCCGAACATATTGGTGTAACGAATTCAGCTATAGCTGCCCGAAACTTTTCTGCATTCGTAATCAAAGGTCTCAATTGCGTAATAGATCAATCGGAAACAATAAAAAAAGAAAACATTAGAAATAAACTCCTATCGTAATTTCAAATTTCGGTACCGCGATTACAAAATGCTATTCGAATTAAGTTAAATGTACAATAAAACTTTAAAAATAGTTAGTAAGAAATATAACACAACACTTGTACGAGATGGCAAAATCAACGATGACCCAATTGAAATCGTTAATGGTACCGTGTCACGAGGAAATGTTACATATGTAGTGCAGCAAACTTTAAACGAAATACTCAATGTGACCGAGTTGGCGATCACAAAACGACTGGTAGCACTGCCAATATCAAACGAAGAAAGATGTTTAATATAAATAATTAAAGACCAGCTCTAGTCAATAATTTTCAAGATTTATATATCTCATATTTCGTGAAACACCTGCTTAATATTCAAGAAATTATTGATAATCTGTGTAAGTACGAAGATAATGTAGTAAATAAACAATCGAATATTTATACTCATCGAATAATACGCGTTATATTTTAAACAGAAATAATATACATAATACACGAATACAAACTCTCTCGAAATGACTAACACAATGAAATATAAGATATGTTAATAACCGTTATCTGACCACATCATTTATACAATAATATAAAATGAATTTAAAGACCATGTATATAGTTATATTAATATACATATTCATTCATTAGAAGATTTACCATTTTCGAGATATAAAAAAAAAACAGTTAAATACGCTGTCACAATACAATTTATACCTTATCAATTGGGTTGATAGTTGAGATATAAATACATAAGAAATGTTTAGCATTTATTTTTATCTAATTTAGATTTTGCTGCTAAGCTGTATTTATTATAGGATTATTTATATTATAACGGATGATTATTCTGACACGATATGTTGTATGAATATATCAGTCCTTAAGTGCAGCATGTTAAGGAATGAAGTTAAATCGTTATTCAAATCACGTTCGCTCTCGCTATAATAATGCGGCCTAATGAACCACACTGGCACCACGCCTCGAATGCTAATTAGGGAACGTAGCAGACACTTAATTATATTAATTGATACAAAGAAGCAAAACGTATAATAATACATGGTCAATGCACTTCTGAATTAATTAAAAATAGATAAAAACTCGCATTTCAAATCATGATACGATATAGTGTGAATATAATTTATAACTATATATAGATTATAGATCAATTTTCAAATATGTATTGCTGAGACAATATCATCAATTTCGAAAGATAATACAGCAATATCAATATAAATTGTTGATAATTTAGTAATGGGAATATACGATTGGTTATTATAATGGCATCTTGACTGAATGAAAATGTATTTTAAAAAGTAAAAGGTGTTTCTTATCATTTTATTTTTAAATAGCGCTCTATACCATCACTTATTGTTGAAATTTGAAAAATTGTAATAAATAACAAATTATATATACACAAAAAATACTGGTTCTAGAGGAAAACACGAATAACATAATATGCTAATTTTATTTTGTCCAGGTCATTGCTTGAATAAAATCCTTTATCTTGGCAAATATTGTTTGTTAACGGGAAAAAAAAAAAAACGCAAATATATTTGGACTATTTTGACGAAATTTTGGACGAGCGTTGAATAATTTGTTTTGTCCCACATTCGATTTAAAATTATGATTTAACTACATATACATAAATTAATAATAAATACAGATACAAACAGATCTAGAGTTTAATAAATAAGACATATTTTACCACATTTTAAATATATTTGAATAGAGATCTCTAGTCGCTCTAGAATGAAGGGTAAAATTGAAATTGTATTTAAAGTACTATATGAATGAATAATAAACAATCTCGTGTAAAATTAGCTAAATTCCATGTATCTTCGCTGCCATTAAATTCAAATAATTGACGTTAGCTAATGACGATTTTTTACATGGGTTTGTGCACTTAATTCATGATTAATAACGCCACGAAGCGAGAAGGCGGGATGTAAGTTCGTTGGGCATTTCGTCCGAGATAACTTTTGCGATTTGATACATATTGTCATATCGGTCGAATTACGAAAATGTCTATGTGGATGTTTGTTAAATTCTAATATTTCTAATAATTCTATTATTATATATTCTATAATATATTCTATTTTATTATATATTTTATTCTATTCTATTATTATAATAATTCTAATATTTCTAATATTTCTAATATTTCTAACACTTGAACGACGGGAAAATCTATCTACCTACAAAGACGGCGACCGGTCAAATGACTGCCCCAATTTATTTATCTTCTTTTTTTAAATTTAAGTGCTAAAAATGGTAGCTATAGTAATAACACAGGGTATTATGTATGATAATTATATTAATTTATGTACAATTTTTACATTTTAACATTTTGTTTTTGTTACAAGAGCCGCAAAGTGGCTTTTTGCAAGTGTCGTATAATTTATTTGTTTTGTTTTTGCACTTTTGTATATAACACTCTCGCCTTTTCCGAATTTCCGGATTTTGAGAAGATCGAGAAGTAGAAGGTGTGGACTCTTCGGGCAAGGGATCAGTTTCAGAGGGTCTCGGTTCGATTTCTACTTTGCCGCTAAGTTCACTTGCTAAATTTAGTATGAAATTCCTTCGTTTTATGTTGGTACCTGACATTTTTTTTATATACAAAATGAAGGAATTTATACCTGCAAGGTCTAAGATATTGAAAAATACCTGTACAGGCCACCTTCGAGATGCCGCTTTGACACTATATTTTTTTGCCATCTGGTCAGCCACATCCACGCCGTACTTGGTAGCATTGTAAAAAATCACAGTTTCTGGTTTTTTTTCTTAGGATGATTAGCATCTATATCAACATTTTCATGTAACGTGCTCAGCAATAAAACGTTCTTGTTTCGTTTTCCTTGATAAATTGTAAGGGTACATGTATTACATTTCAGAATTTTTGTTTCAAACAAAGTCATATGAAGTGATTTGACGGAAGGCGGAACCTCTCGTCGTGCCCTGTTCAAAGTTCCTACAATGGTTGTGCGTTTTGCAAGCAAGTTATTCGCCAAGCTCAACGATGTAAAAAAGTTATCAGTGGTTACATTTCGAACAGCATTTGCAAAAGGTTCCACTAGACGCATTACTACGGATTCACCGAGGCTTTGGTTTTGTGGCCTGCTTTCGTCCTTTCCTAAGTAAGGAAAGCCATTGAGCACAAACTTTGAATCTACATCAACACAAAGCCAAAATTTTATTCCAAACTTATCAGGCTTGTTAGCAATGTATTGAAGAAACCTGCATCTAACCTTAGTAGAAAACAGTTGTTCGTCTACTGTAACGTTTTCTCCTGGCTTGTAGCAAGATAAGCAGTTCTCAATGAATTTCTTCCAAACGTCTGATATTAGTGCAAATTTGTCTTGTTGAAGTCGTAAACTTCTCTCAGATCTGTGATCAAATCGCAAAAACTTCATTATTTCTTTGAATCTGTCACGAGGCATAACTTTTGAAAAAAAAATGTATTCCCCATGTTTTACTCCACAACTCATTTACTGGAATATTTTTTGCTCCGTATGCACCTCGAGCACATAACACACATAACATATAGCGATAAAACTTTCCAGTTGTTCCAAAGTTAGTATCCAGTTGTTGTGTCCTAGTTGCCGGTTAGCTTCTTCTAGAGTACATTTCTGAATATGTCTCAATATAGATTCATCAATCAAAAGCCTCCATAAGTCTGACAAATGTCCCGTAAAATTTCTTCGAGCATATGAGGTAGGCCCAGCTTGCTCAGTTATGATATTGTGCCGTGCTCGACGACCACTTTGAGTATATCCCATTTGAGGTGTCCATGACGTACCGTCTATAGAAGTGATAAGATCTTGGAATTCAGAATCTTCCGAACTATGAGTCCTACCACGGCAGTCGAAACTATACTGGTTCATTTGACTAGCATACTACAAACAATGGATAAGCGTACACTGTTTTGTAGTCTACCTTCTCATATTACAAATAAACACTTATCGGATACCAGCCGTCAAATGACTGCCGCCGTCTTTGTCGGTATATCAAGATTTTAAATAATAAACAAAAGAGATGTGAGTTATTTTCATACATAGTTTCATTTAACTAGCAATATTAATAAAAGTCACAAAGTTTCAGTACATTAAGTCAAGTGGTTTTTGAGTTATTCAAAAATTAAATTCAAATTGCAGTCAAATGACTGCTCCCGTCTTTCTAGTGTTAAATGAAAATGTGGAGGTAGGTTTATTTATTACTGAGAATACAGTTAGGTTAAGTAGGATTTTGGTGTTAACTCCTATGTCATTACGAATCTCGTGAACTAGTTGGATAGTGTTGTTTGTTTGAAGAACGAAATAAAAAAGATGGTTAGTTAGTGGGATCTTGTGCAAACCACAGGCACTAACTGTATACGATTTTTGCCTAAGATTGTCGCATGGCTTCTAATAACACGAACAATTTCAATACATTCAGGAATACAGGCTGGTGTGTATTACTACGGTTTTGGAGATCTTGGATGGCAGAATTGCAATCGGTATATCTAATTGTATGTGCGTATTTATGTTGGTGGATTTTCTTACATGCTTGGAAGATAGCATAAAGCTGTGCTCGGAAAACCTTGCAGCTGTTGTGTAGTTTTTGAGCTTCCTGCTTACAGGCGAATCATTTGACGTGTAATAAATGAACGCGGCTCCTACTTTGTCGTCCTCCAAAATGGAGGGCGCGAGAGTTTATGTGTTGTTAACTTATTTTTGATAACATGGGGGAGGAGGATCTGAAACGAAATGTTTACTCATTTACTTTTCCTATTTGTTTACAAAAGAGAGAGGGGAGGTAAAAGCTTTTCTTCCTTATACTTTATATTGCTGACAATTCAATGCTAAGAAATGACGAGCGAGTCAAAAAATTTTAAAATATTTGTTTACGTAATAATTACACGGTCCCTAATACAGTTCAGAATCAACTCGACATTGGCATTTTACTAGAAGATCCCAGAGAAGGGGATCGAGTCACGAATCAGCGTGATCGAAGCAAATTACAAAACCGTAATAATATTTTGTTTCTCACGGCCATTCGAATACTACTCAGATTGTTATCAGTCAGTGATAAATGCATCCAGTTGCTTAAGAGAATTTAAGTCATTCGACTAGTTCTTATTTGGACATGAGTTTTAATAGCTAGGTATCCGTTAAAAGGCAAAGTCTAGCTAGTATGCTTAGAAATCCCGTCCCGACAAACACTTTGCCTAGATAAAATCTAAGACATTCTAAGGTATTCCTATAATTCAATGGTACTACTTATTTATAATGCACAAGTGCTAATGTTTAAAATTTAGTAGGTAGATAATAAATGATTTAACATCTCGTAGCTTCTAACAACGAGGTGATGACGTAATAGTTAGAACACACATGTTGTCCCGTGAAAAGTAGAGCGAGCCCTTTTTTACACGCTCATATTTTCAATAGGTAAATAAAAGTGAATCATCAATGTTACGAATACTTATGGCATGATTACTAAATATTTGGATCCTTTACCATCTGTGTATATAGACTGAATGATGACGTATGAAATTACGCTGAAATATCGAGCGAAAATTCTATAGGGGACAATATCAGGAAAAATATTCAAACGAATGAATGTGAAGAAATTAAACAAGTAAATTTGTCTGACAATTTTGAAAAATATAAAACTAACAACCACGAACTTGAATATGTTTTAAACGATAAATACATAGGTACATATCTCCACACACACAGAATAATGAGGTGCTTTGTTAGAGCACGAGGTGAGTGTTTGATTTAAACACATTTAAGCTTGCAGAAAAATTATGTAACTACAAAAAAATGAATTTAGAGATAGTAGTTACGCGCTTGATAACTTAATTGTTTATTGAAAACACTTCCTAATTCATACAGCACGCACCATACCGCCGCGCCGAATGAAATGTTGATGACACCACTATAATTACATATACACGGAATAAAGTAGAAATCGCAAAACATAAAACAAATAATTGGTGATGTCTCACGATCAGCACACGTACATAAGTTTACTGAAATATCATAATTATATTTTTAAGCCTTTCAGTATATAGATGGATGTATGATGTGACTTTGGATAAGAATATTAAATATGATATTTAAACGTGATGTACTTAAATCTTATGCCGTCGTAAAAGGCAGAAGTTTCCAGGATATGTTAATTGTATGCTATTTATGCAAATCAAATAAGTAATACTATAAGAATTAGGTATTTAAAAGGGCATAAATAACTAAGACTAAAGATGTTTGAAGTAGTTGATAACCATTGCAGAAAACCATGACTGTCTAGATAATGTAATTAGAGGAATAATCATCACATTATGTGAGTAAGCAAAGAATTCAAACCAATTATCAATTAATGGAAATATATATAATATTATTACTTGAATAAACTGTTTACAGCTCCATATAAGGCCTAATAAAATATAGTTTTTATGATTCATATATTCTATTGATACCAAGTAGATATCGATTAGATAATGTAAACTATAAAAACATAAAGTAGACAAATAATCTATTGCCACAAATGTTAAAAAAAAATTCCTTAACGTACATTAATGATTTTTATTACAAAAAGTTTCGAATGATACAAAAAGTAACATTATAATATTTACAGATCAAGCCAAGTCTAGATACAAAAAATTAACACCTCCTGTAGTTCTACAATATAACAAAGAATTCAACGGAAAACACAACAATTCAATTTACTTTATCAATGTATTTAAAGATATACCTATATATAAGTTTTTGTGTGTGTGTGTGTATTATATATATATATACAAAGAAGTCGCGACGTAGTTACAAACATTAAACATAAATTATCAACATACATGTTCCGTTTCTACGTATTCTTTGAAAATACATCATCTGTACAAAGAAATAAAATTATTTTTTTTTACAAAATACATATGAATGTATATTCGGTACTTATGCCAAAAAGATAATTTTGAAAGATAGATGTCTGTTTGTTGGGGCACCACTCTGAAAGGGCTGGACCGATTTTGACGGAACTTTACTGTGATTTTACAGGCAAGTGTTTGAATTTATGAGAAAATATCTTTTTGTTTCTGTTAGCACAAAAAAAAATGTAGGAAATTAATTAGGGCTCCGTGTAAAAAATCTTCTTCAATGGGCAGTATTACTGGCAAATGTTTGAATCTATGAGATATATCTTGGCTTTCCGTTTCATCCATGCAACCATAAGACGTCCACTGCTGGACATAGGTCTCCCTTAAATAAAGAGGTGGGGATTGCCATAATCACCACGCTTGGCAGGCAGGTTGGCGATCGCAGTCAGGTATTTGTGGTACTCAAAGGATGCTGCTGACCATCCCCTCGTTTATCTCTTAGTTGTTTTTTACGACACCCACGGGAACAATATGGGGTGGTACTATTCTAAGCCGGTAGTACCAAAATTTATTTAGGGGCTATAAAAACAGTAAGGTACATTCTTTTTCAATGATTGTATAAATTGTATATTACGCAGTGAATAATTGTGGGGAATAGAAAATACGATAAGTGAGCGGAGACGCGAGAACAGCTAGTTAATAAAACCTTTAGTTTCGAGATATCAGTGTGACGTTACTTTAGTCTGTTTATTTTTTTCTAAAGCAGAATTTCGGCTTTCGTGCCCCACCGTGTGGCGATGACCATACGCGTGGTGAAAATTCTTGAATAGTGACGTTCCAGTGCGATTAAATCTAAATCCAGAGCTACGTAGATACTTTGATGCCGCCATGAGGATGCCACTGTAAAATAGATTCTCATCTATCAGACGTTGTCATCGTTCACCGTTTCATGCAATATAAGTAGAAGTGCAGACATTTTGCCGAGTTTGAATTAAAACAAATATTTTCTTGCATTACTAAAAAAGACGCATTACAAGGGACTTGAAATATTTTTGCATTTTATGTGTACATCTTATGGTAAAAATAGATTTTACACGTGATTACAAACAAGAACACGCGCGCCATGTTTTAGGTTAGTCAGAATAAAAATAAAATTTCACTCTATCAATGTTATGTTGTATAGCAGTAAATGCATTAAGGAACGTTTTATTATCACTAAAGTCCGACAAACAAGGAAGCCGAGCCTCGAACATGGCTACAATTGCTTAGAGAAATAATCATGATATTAATTGATAAGTCGCGTGGGCAGTACTGTCACGTCTGTAAATGGTCTCTGAATCGTGCTAAGGTGAACCTGTAGTTTTAATGATTGTCGATAGAATGTGTTTATGGTTATTACCGCCTCTGCTACGGAATCCGCATTGAGAAAGACGCATCGATCCTACCGTATATTAACATAGCCATTCGAGTAAAAGTTAGAATTATTGTAAGTAGTTAGTCTTGTACGCGTTTGCATACCCAAAATAGTGCTGCGATGCAAGTACATAAATTCTGCGATAACTAAATTCGTTTCCTGACCGTTATCAACCATTACGATTAAATGTGATATTTAATCAGTACACCTAAATACATAGAAATAGTAAATAAATAAACAAGGAATTGGAGTACGTATTTCTATTATGATCAAAATGGATATGTTTTTAGAATTAGAGTGAAAGTTTTATTATTAGCATATTTTTTAAATAATATAGTCGCAGAATTAAATATTTATAAAAACTTATTTTCTTCAAAAATATTGAGTTGGCGACGAAAGTAAAATTATTTAAAAAAAATTGGTATATTATCTAGTTCAAACAACAACGATGATGGCGCAGCAGTGGATAATGTGGCCGGATTCCGCGTCAGTGGACACGGGTTCATATCCTCCTATCCAACTCTAAAATCAGCCCGAGCTTTCGGTGAATAGAAGTAAAACATCGTGAGGAAACCATAGCATAGTGGTAGGGCATTTCCTAATAATGCCCGCCTGGGTAGCTATCATCCTCAAGTTTGAAAACCTGTCGCCAAACACCAATAGCTGTATTCCGGCAGCATCACTTGAGAATTAGTGCCTCTAGGCTTAGTGCGTTTACCATCCTGGACCACATCTTCACTTAACATCAGGTGAGATTGTGGTCAAACCACAGCCTATATCCTATAAAAAAAGCACTCTTTGAAGAAAGAGTGTGCCATTTTGTGTTTAATACAAATATCATTTGTGATCAGTGATACTAAAAGAAAAAAATTATAATAAATTTTTAATTTTCTTATGTATATCAAAACAAAATATAAAAAACTAATATGTATTCTATTACGATTAAATTACAATAATAGTTGATAATTTTACTATATCTGTAGATAATTATTTGGATCACGAGGTCATAGAAGCTAGTATAGATTTAATGTAGGTAAAATTAAGTCCAAAATGTATCGCATTTTGTACATATATATAATACACCGTTATTTTTCTTCCATTTGAAAGTAATTGACTACAATATTATAGTTCTAATCTTTATAGTTTATGTGTATAGTTTACATATTTTAATACTACATTAAGATACGAAATAATTCCATCCGTGGGATGCAGCTGTAGAAACGAATGGGGTAGCCGAGCCGTATTCAACATTACCCAAACAGTCTAGACAAGTAGGCGCCATTACCGACGGCTATAAATAAGCAAAACATCTTCAACCTAATCTATAACGTTTAATGTGTTTATTACTCGAATAATAAAAACCACACTTGGCTTAAATCCAAAAGAAATTCATGTTAAAACTTTTAGGTACCTATATTTTTTCCAATGGTAATGTAATCATGCGACGACGTAAATAATAAGAATAATATAAAAACAGAGAGGTGAGTCAAAAACAATTATTACAAAAGGAGTGTCAACTTACAGAAATCGGTTCATGATCTCAATGTGTTTTGTAGTAAACACTGAACAAAAACAAGTCATACTATATAGACTTATGTGACTACTATTTTAAAGTAACACAACAACATATACATATATAAAGTCGTGATCTTATAACAATGCTTTAATTTATGCTAACTATACTAAGAGACAGTATCTGTTAGAGCGCAATAAGTAAAAGGAAAGATATATGGCAAAATGGACGTGACCTCGCAATGCATAGGGCCAGCGTTGCGGACTGAACGTGCTCAGGATAAGCGGGGATCTGATAAATTATTCAGATACCCTTGGAAACGTATATACTAAGTTTAAATATTTCATTTAAGGATAACTACCTACCTAACTAGTGGTTGCGTCTGAGCGTCCCAAATTATATTTTAATGTTCGCTCTTTCATCTCTTGGCTGACTGGTATGTTAACACTACAGGTCAGCACCAAAGATATCGTACTCTATTCGACATAATAGATAACAGGAATACTTACCTTAGTGATATAGTGTTTGGGTCGCAATGATAATTTAATTTTAACATGCGTAAATAAATATGATTTTACAAGGAAATCAAAGTTTCGTAATTTAAGTTTTAAACTGACGCATAAGTTATCAGTAAATATCTCAAACATGACTAAGTTTGGATGTTATTAAGTGGCGCTGTGAACGAGTTAAAAAAAACTGGTCATTTGACTGCGAATACTGCGAATGACGTCTGTTTCTAAACTACATATATACCTAGAATGGTAAATGTTTACGCAAATTATAATTTGTGAAACACGTTAATCGATACGTTATATTTACGAGTATATATGAATCGTATTGAAACTAATTAACAATTTATTTAGTTTTAATTCCGTTTAAGCATTATACAAATAAATTGATGTTGTGCCTAATTGGTTTCAGTGCGCTTGGTCAAAACCGTATTGTAGATTTCATTGTATGTGTTTGTGAAAATCGATTCCTAAATATATTAGGTAAATTGTTTTCAAATGAAATAAAATATCAAATACATAATAAAAATAACTTGTAAAACAACCTGTCGACTGACGATTGATTACCGTAACATGTTTGGTTCGGTATGTTACGCTAGAAGAATCTCTACAGACGCGAAATCGACACCGTGGTTCAAGGCGGCAACATGACTACTAATTTATTGATGTAACAAAAAACCGCACAAATTATTGCCGTAACGTAGAAAATACAAGGAAAAGCAGTGATAACCGATTATTTTAAATTAAGGATGCTCATATTCGTTACGCATGGAAGTCATGTAATGCCGCCGCGCGTCGCACTTGCTTCTCTTTGCAATTTTGTTATGGTTGACCGACAACAATGCCAACTCAAGTAATTGAGTAATTCCAACGCGAAGTGCACATATCCGATAAGGATAAGGGACAGGAAGTCTGCAAAATGGTCATTATCTTTAGGTCAACGAGGACTAAACGTTGAGATTCGCCTCGATTCGGGAGGAGGACGCATGGCATGCGGTAATTTAATTAAATTATAGTATGTGTTTGTAATTTGAAATAAATTAGTTGGTGCTGAAAATTTAATTGTTTAGTTTTTATTGTGCTACGAAAATATCCAAAATAACATAAAAAGTAAGCGTTTAAATAATATATTTGAACTAAATAAATTAAAAAAGGTGACCTTCGTTAATAAAATAAGGTTAACAGCAAAAACCCTTTATGGATGATTGATAGGAATAATATTTGTCGCAAATGTCACAGTATCACGCGACGGAGAATAGAAAATCATAAAGTATCAAAAGTATTGTACAATAATATATCCTACTAAAAATATACGTATCAAAATTCTGTATTTTTAGTTCTAATTTGGTTTAACAAAGGCTGCTATGTCACTGATAAGTAATTTTTTTAACATAGTGTTCATATTTACACAGAACTTTAGGTAATTCATGAAATCTATTGTATTCTTTTTTATTTGTATAGTGGCCTCGCGAAGGTCACGGTGCAGTTATGGTTTGTTATGTGACATGTCACAAATATAGTGAGGTGCGTTGATCACATTAATGATAGAAAAAACATTAGATGATTAAAATTTTTTTTCTTACTGCATCTCAACGGTCATGGTATCTGAAATTAATTATATTGGTTCCATAATATAATTTTATATATTTCAATTTATTCAAAAAATCTAAAGATTTTATGTCGCTAATGTTCTCAACACACAAATGTTCCCGCGCAAACGGTTATACAAAAAATCGCTCTTTCGAAAAACTAAAGATTGAAAGATCTTTCTTTATCTTACGACATAAGGGGAAGTATCGAAATAATATATTTTTGTTTATTATATACAGGGATTTATTTATAAGTGTAGCTGACGTTACGTTTTAGAAAATTAGTATGTTAAAATCGCTACGAGTCCTTCAGTGTGGGTTGGGTGGTAAAAACGTGAGCTGAGGTGAGTATTATAGGGAGAGTCGACACGCCTTCAACTAAGCTGGCTATTACTGTATTAAATAACATAATATCCCGTAAGCTAGTTAGCTTTCATGATGATAAATTACGAATAGACTGCCGGCCTTAAGAAAACTACTTAAAAGAAGTTCCGACACAAACAGCTACAGAGAATTAATAAATGGATGATTATTAAATAATTTGTATTCCGTTCCCAAGCAAAAACATTGAAATATTAAAAAGTAAAAGAATTAAACCAATGGAAAATTGTTATTGATTTAATAATACACAAGAATATAGTTGACATAAACATGAAACGTATGTAAGTAACTATTAACTCATGAGATCATACAAGAGTCACGAATCATGCATTAGACCCAATAACATTATATTTAAAATGATAAAAGTTTATGCTATAAATATACAGCATTTATTTACTGTCGTTAATTAATTAAGTAGTTACAGTGTTTTAAGGGACAAATGAATTCAAAGATTATTCATATCCAGACAAAATAAAAAAAAAATACAATGAAAATAACAACGCACGCAATTGGTCGTTTAAAATTCATAACATTACATTTTCTATTTGTTTTACACATTGGCAGACTCTGCAGACTCAATAAATACCTATATGGAACAAAACTGTTTCAACATTTGCGATGTTATATTCAAACTAGGTGCATTATATCTAGAACATTTAGCAGTTATTAGCACGACTACATGCATGTGTATTATCAGCTTGTTTATCCCAAACAGTATACGAAATACTTAGTTAAATAAAAAAATAAAATTTAGGATTTTGGTAAAAAAAATTTGGTACCCTTACTTTTATCATTTAATAACTTTGGTTTTCTAATGTAAAATTTGAATTTATATAAGTACTAAATTATTAGAATACTAAAGAAAATAATATCTACAACCGTTTTGAAAAATACTGCAAACATGTTTTTATCCGCTTAATGAATAATAATATATGATAATTAGATGACAAAGAAAATATAATAATATTATATATTTATACTTACCCGAAAAGCTAATTTTTGTTTCGACCGGCATATTTAAGGTATCACGAAGTTAGTCAAAAAATATTTGTTATACTAAACAATATAACAAATATTACTAGTTATATTTTTTACTGAGATTTCGTATTTGATTGGTCGGTATCTTGTGAATTTGCGTTGTACGGTACGGGTGCCTCGTTCAAACGCGCAACTGACTCGATCGTCGAATATGCACTGCCGGCGACCGCAGGCAAAGTTGGCCCGCGCCTCCATTCCGCCCTCACGCCCTCCATTCCAACCTTTACGATAAAGCTATTCTTTGTTTTTGTTTTCCTACGCAATATTATACACCCTCCGCACCCAACCAACCCTGAGGTGATTGGGTATATTATTAAATTTATATTATTACCAGCGGTTCCGCCCGCGTTTCATATATTCTTCACTGCATAATATAGTTTTAAAGAATCAATGGAAAATAATGCTTTGATGTTGCTGTCCATTGAATCGTTTTTTTTTACAATTTCATAGGTTATGTGACCATCATTTCTTGATGGAATGTTCCAGTAACAATAATTATAGGATGTTACTGGTCACTAGCTTTAATATTAATATCTGAGATGTTGGCGTCTATCACATAATTCTGGCAATCAGCGGAGTCGGCCAGAATGCTGTGTAGTGCTTTTAAATTTAGTTTGCAGTTTATTTGATTTTTTTTTTAATTTTGTTTGTTAAGCAATCAATTTTGTTTTCTCTTTTTACAATATCCTAGCAGCAATACTGAAGTATTACAATAAACTCAAGTCAGTGTATACGTCAATATTATTGAATATAAACGTGGTTAAATGATAGTTTACGTAGTTTTTTTTCTTTTCAGTCGAATTTTTCCAATTCTTTAATATATAATGGAGTTCTCTTAAGAGCGGAGGTTTTTTTATTTTTTGGGTATAAAAATATTACAATCAGCCAAGTACGCAGTTTAATTAAACAGCATATTTTTTGGGTGAAACTAGTTTAGAAATATAATAGAAATATACATATTTTTGTATATAAAAAAAAACTGCTTTTCCTTATTTTAAACTAATCAGTAGGAAATGTTGGCAATCATTAATGCACCTTGCATTACTAAAGTTTAAAGAACTCGGTATGTCTATTATGAAACAACGTAGTGTAATTTTATTTGAAAAATTACATAGTATGGACATCGACCCACATGACATTTCACACGAAAAACCGCCTTCCTTTCGTAATTGCCTTACTGGTACTCTTTTATGACTTTCTTGACAGTAAAACTGTATACATTCTTGTACAAATTATTCAGTAAGTGCATTTAACCCTCCGTGCAGTTTAACGGTTAGTTTTATTTATATTATGAGTTAACTAAAGAAACATTGACTTCACTCAGTTGACCGAGTGTTATCAACACAATATAATAGAAGACTGTGGATTTACTTGTCTTTTCTATAAATAGTGATAAGATAACATATCGCTGGAAAATGATAAGGCATGCGTGTTGTGAATGTAATACATTTCCAGTAACGCAGAATAATGTACACGTCGTAATCTCTTGTTTATATGCTGAGTATGTTAATTGACCCTATCAGAGGCGTGGACACGCGTGGACCAGAAAAATAATTGCAAAAGTGTATCGTGACCATAAAAGCTGTCATGGTCGAACGAGGTACGATAACAAATAGGTCAAAGAAAGCAAAGTACCAAAGTTGATTGTCATGAAGAGCATGTGATGTAATACATTTAGATTATCGCGGCCTAAAGTGTATTGCTTACATTATTTTGTCGAAATAATATTATAAATAAATATCTCCTTCGTGATTCTCCATTCATTGAACCGGAAGACGTCCACTGCTTAACAGAGATCACCACAACGACCGGTCTTGCGCCACCCGCTCCAGCGGATTTCCGCGACCTTCAATAAGTCATCGGTTCACCTTGTGGGGGGCCTACCCATGCTACGTCTTCCGATACGTGTTAGCCATTTGCAAACCCGTTGACCCCATCGACAATCGGTTCAACGAGAAATGTGTCCAGCCCAAGGCCACTTAAGTTTAGCAATTGTTCGAGCAATGTCGGTTACTTTGGTTCTTCTGCGTATTCTGATTCGATCACGCTGTGAAACCCTATTGCATTGCCCTTTATATTGTCCTTTGAGCAACTTTGAGCTTTGTGACAATAGTCAATACCAAGAATTATACCCGATAAGGGATTATCGTTATTATGTAAGCATCAATCAGAGGGTATACTTTGCTTCTTTTTGATTATATGTGGACTAGAAGAGGGAGTTTGAAAAGAGATTACATAAGCAATATTTACGTATTTATTTTTCCTTTTTTATTCTTCACAATTATGTATTGCTGTTACGTTAGTTAGCATTACTATTGAGGACATGAGGAGGGGGATGTCAAAAAAGCTGTAAAATTTTGTGTAACACTTAGAACGTCGTATTATGTACATAATATTTCATATATTTCACACGTTTCAAATATTAAAAATTTGATATGTAGTCCTAAATTTACATATCTATACATTCCTAAAAACAAGTTTTATTTTTGTTGACCAACAAGCGAAGAAAAATATTTCATTCTAGAAAGAAAGCTAACACCAGCTAAACCAAATTTTGAGAAACAATAGAATGTGACAAACTTAGAAAAAACAACTGAACAACACACCTTTCACTGGAAAACCTACTAAGGTGACCTAAAAATAAACTAATTTACAAAACAGAAAGTAAACTCGGAAGTGGCAACATGAACAAAAAGTCATGTTTTGATTTTTAGACTTTAGAACGGTCAGTGAGCTTATGCAACTGTAAACAATAATTTTAAAGTTTCCTTTCACTGAGGCGCGACTAAAAACTATGTGTGAATTCCTATCAGATGAGGCAACCCTTCGCTTATACTGTTTTCTTTAAATATAAGATTTCACACCAAATCAATAGAAAGTTTTTTACAAATATTAAAACCCATATACCCAATATAAAAGAGATCTCCAACGTTAAAGACATATTATGAACACTTTGCTATTTAGAAAGGACCTAAATCTTCTGTTTTAAAATTTACATTATTAGCCCCAAATTGCGTAGTCATTATTTTCAATTGTAAGACAAACAAGAACGATTCTATCTAGCATTTATAAAACAAACTAAATTCTAGAGATTTATTTTCAAAATACGATGATAACTTATTTGGCTGATTAGTACACAATTATTTAAAAGACTGACATTGTGAAACCAAAACGTCTTTAGAACGCTATCATAGACTATCTGTCAAGCAATGAAAAGCATGAAAATGATTAGGTAAAAAAATAATTTTTATGCATGTTTTAAAGAAATTTTGTGAATAAAAACCAAATTTTTGAAACAGAAATTTGCAAACTGTTTTTATTACTATTTAATATTCTATAAAAATAGAGCATTTAATACAAGTCATTATTAACCACAAGAATAATCTATTATAATAACTAAGTCCTAGTTATCGATTATACCATGAAAATTTATATGAAATATTCCTCAGCTGTTATGTCGGTAAAATTCCCTCGGGATTACGATGACTCAGCAATATTCATCTCAACCTAACCTCACTTTGAGTCACGTCGAAAGCTCTAGAAAAACATACTTTGCGTTCACAATAGGCTCTTGGGTACCCCACTACAAAATACTTTTCAAAAGATCCTTTCATTTTCATGAATTTTAGAGAGATCTTTTGTTTTTACTTTATACCTATTCTAAAATATACGTACATCTTTGTAAGTTTAGTTCACACAATATTTCTTATACGATCTTTAATGAATTAATATATATGTAAAATTCCTAAAATATTAATTATGTACCTAACAGATAAATCCACACAAGCTATAGGTAGATAACAGAAAAGTATGACGTTTTATAATTTATTAACAGAATAACAAAAAATAAAACTATAATGTCAATGTCGACAAATCAACTTTGTAAACAAACATAAAGTATATTCCCACGGGAAACGAAATTACAAACAAGAAAAGAAAATGGTGAGACCACATTTTCCTCGAATGTCACAGATAGCTTAGTCAACAACACTGCCATTAGATATTAAAAACTGGAAATAATTGTGTCGGTTGATATCAAAAGTTGTTATATCTTGATTAATGCTTTTTTTCGTGGCTAGTTATTTTTCAAAAACAGATGATTGCAAGTAAAGGTTTTACTTCTTCACCTATTTTTTGTTTCAACAAGATAGTAAGGTACATTATATATACATATATACTGAAATTACGCAATCAAACTGAAATTACTATGGCAAAACAATTAATTTAACCACCGTTGAAAGAGATGTCATACTCCGTAGCAAAATTATAATAATAGTTATTGCATTAAAATGAACATTTTCACCCAAATTTGATTTTACCGATTTAGATATTCACCGACACAATTAACAGTTACAATGAAATAGTTACTTGAAAAGTCGGAGTAAAAAAAATTGCTACGACGCTTATATTCTTACTTGACAGCTGACAATAAACACGTGAAAGTGTGTATATAAAAATGAATAGCAGTAAATACCGTGCAAGTGTATTATGATCCATGCTTCACAGATAAATCAAATTAATCTATCTTATGTAATAATTTGCGAATTTTTTCTTCAAATGTTAATGCATGTAATTTATTAAAGATGGCTGGCTATCTAGCGTGAGAGAATTTTTTTGAGCAAATTTTTATACCATAGTTGCTTGAATTAATTATTAAAGAATTGAAATTTTCGTATACTAAATTTTGACTTATTATATTAGACTTATTATAAAGAATTTATTTACACATGTACTTCGATTAATTTTGGTTGTCTTAATATATGTTATGTATGATGACCAGATGATAAGATGAGACATCACAATTTAAAAGTAATGATACCTACCTGAAGTGTTGTTAGTTTTTATTATATTTAATCCCGGATCGATTGAAAAAACTAAATCATCTAAATAAAAGTCAAGTAAAAAATAAAGTAACTTCAAGATAAGTATTAACAATCATTGACATTTATTTGAAAACTAGCTGTTCCCGCGGCTTTGCTAATAATATCTTGCGTATAATTTTGTTCTTACTTATCTATACTAATAAATAAAATTGAAGTGTCTGTTTGTAACGTCAAAGTTATTTTTTTTACTAAATAGATATGAATGTATATACGGTCGATACCTATACCAAAAATACAATTTTTAAAATTTTTGTGTCTGTTTGTTCCGGGTAATGTCCGGAACGGCTGGACTGATTTTGACGGGACTTTTTTTGGTAGATAGCTGAAGTTACTCTGGGTAACATAGGACTCTTTTAATTTTCGAAAATATTAAGGGTTTCGCGAAAAAAATTAAAGCTTATAAAAAAATGAATAAATCCGATTTAATGCACAGTTTTACGGGCAAGTGCTTGAAGTTATTTGAAATATTTTTATTTTATTTTATTAAAAAATATATATTAGGGTTTCGCATGAAAAAAATGAAACGCGGGTACACAGCTAGTTACATTATATATCTTAGATATTACAGATGACTTAATTCACAAATACCATCACATCTATTTCCATCTAATATATTATATAAGTAAATGTTAACTGAAACGTGACTCAAGAATACATCTATGATTAAAATATATACGTGACGATAAATATAATATAGTTTCAGTAAGTATATTTCAACTGATTGCATATCTTTTCATCCCGCGGTTGAGCATTTCCGTATACCGTTGCCCTCGCAATTAAACCAAACATGTACACTTATCGACCTTTTGTAATCCGCTGGCAATGGAGGTGAAGAAGCCACTAGCTTAAGAGACTGATTCACGACCAAATAGTAAACGGTGATAATAAGCATCAATAAGATAAATTACTTATATACACAGATAGTTTTTTTGATATTTTTACAATCATTGCCATTTTCAAAATCGGTAACATTAAAGCCATCTCATTTTGTTAAAGTATTTTTTTTTGTTTAGTCGTCTTACTTACCTCCTGTTCGAAAAAAAAATCACATACGTACAACGACTTAGTAATTTTAATATTTATAAGTTTTAATTCTTGTTTTTAAGTACAGTAAAAATTGCAATTTTTTTATGTCTGCACATATAAAGCACATCATTGGAAATCTAACTAGAATTTAGTCTTCAGATTGATGAAGAAATCAATTGTAGGAAAGACAGAATAATTGACAATTACAATGATAAATTTATTTTACTTCAACGATGTCGTCGATAGTGTAAAGTTCACTTTAACTTACTATGTTATTTTCAAAACATCTATGACCTTAACGAACCGGATCGTCTATCAGACACGAAATACTAGAATCTCACTTGCATAATCTTAGTCATGTCAAATAATCTCTCTCTCTCTATTAGGGCTTTGACCGACATATATTCGTAAGTATAAAAACAATCCCCGATTTATAGGTTGAGTTTACAAAGGAATCACGCACAGTTCGTGCTTCAAGCTCCTTTAACAAAAACATACTGGAAGTTTATTATACCCTGCTGCATATATTTTCAGTAATGTTTTAAATGGTCATCCGATACCATTGTTTCTGAGTCACGATCATTGTATCGAATACTGAACTTGAAAATCACCACCATCATGTTTAGCTTTCCTAAACATTCCTTTCTTTCCTTAGCATTCCTCATAAGTGTCTTTTCATACGCCACTCATTTCCACCCTGCACTAATTGGCTGGGGTTTGAGGGCCATGGCATTTGGTTACTTTTAATTTTACGAAGAGGTTAATATCTGCAAGCAAGTACGAGTTTTTCCCTGTCACGTTGACCTTGAATCACCAGTACAATGATAGTAGCTTGTGCTACTTACATAAGTAAGCAGAGGAAACTCCAAGAAAGTGTGGACTCGGAATTAGTGTTTCAATTGCATACGGTATTCAGCGTATCTTTTACTTTCCACCTTATGAACTCTAGAACAATTCTCCCTCCTCATTTTGAAGCCTTCAATTAGATACAGCAAAAACATACATGCTAGTTTATGAAATAAAATAAAAAGATCTACGAAGTATGTTTGTCTTTTATACACTCCTATAATATCCTAAATCCTAAAATTGTGAAACTTTGGTGAGTTATTATCCATGCACCAGCGAAGGTTTCTGGCTCCTGGCCTTACAAAAAACACTTTTCGTGATTTTGTAACAAATACCGTTAGTATGCCTAAAATAAAATACGCACTAGCTCGTTAATAAGAACGTTGTATTTTCCGAAGAAACTTATTTGAAACAAGCTTGTACAATTAACGTTCTGCAGCTGGAATTGCTTTTTTTTTTTATGACTTACCGATGCGTTCCTGGTACTATAAAAAAACTTCTTAAATTTATTTTAGCATTTCAGCACTCATTTTCTTAAGCGAGTCGCCATTCATATCTACTCATGCACTAGTGTCAAATTCAAAATATGTATAAATTTCATTGAAATGTTTAATTATCTGTAAAATACCGCGTAATGTAAAACTATGTTTCATTTCCAAGGTTACAGTTCTGTTGTCGACATTATTTTTGACCCTGCAGTTGCTCTTAACAATTGTGAGTAATGGGATTGTCCCGATAACGAACAACTGTAATGATAAACTGATAAATATTAATTAATATTAATATTTTAATATGGAACTGAGCTCGATAATAAGCTATGTTACTGCATATCGACTTTTTATTATAAATCAATAATTAATTTCGTCATGCAATTAATACAATCTAAATATATATATATATATATATATGTATATTCAATATATCTAAATATACACACACACACAGATATATATGTATGTAACTGCCTCGGTGGCGCAGTTGTATTACGGTGCGACTGCCGTTCTGAGGTCTCGGGTTCGATCCCCGTGTTAGTTCAAGTGGTGTGGTATTGGGTTTTTCTACTCAATATCATCCCGGAGTTTGGAATTTGTGTTCGATATGGCGACAGGTTCGCCCCGTGTCACATCTGGGACGAAACTAAGCACGGCGAAATGTGGGTGGTGTAGTTCACTATTTCACCTCTGCCTAACCCTTCAGGTATAACAGGCGTGAGCTTATGTTATGTTATACATGTAAAGAAAATATATTTCTTTAATTATGTATTATTATATTTTATAATGTTAAGAGTTTAGCTTCTATGGTTAAGATGGCCGTTATGATATTTTGATACATGTCAAATATGTTATAAATTATAATAGTATTCATAATAGTATTTTTAGTTTGGACTTGTAAGAAAATAAACTTAAAATGTCGTTTCTTCATTAAAAAACAACACATCGTTTATTTTAGTTGTCCTTTATATATATATATGTGTGTGTGTGTGTGTAATGTTGCGTCTGCATAGCTATTTGAATTTTTACGGTCATATTTAAGTACACAAATTCTTGTCCAAATCATGGTTATCAAATACGCCAGGATTCGACAGATTAACAAATTCTAGAATGACACATTTGTTCTTTTAACGCCAACTTTTAAGGTGAGATTCGTACTAGTTTGGTGAATTTTGTGTCTAGCACAATGGCGCTGGCTGCCTTAAGAACTCATTCCAAAAGTTCGGACAAGCTGTAAAGTTCAGCTCAACATTTAGCATTTAGTCAGCACGAAAATAAGTCGCACAATTTAATACCCATAGGTGGCGCTGTGGTCAAGTTATAAATAAATTTAGTATTTACAAAGTCATCGCAAAAATCTGTTTGCAAACACAGAACAAAGCTTGTCCCTAGTCAGCTCGTAACACATCAAATAAAATCTCCTTACGACTCAGTAATCACTCATCAGTGCAAATCTCAAACCTAAGTCAATGGTTTTTCCAATTGACTAACGTTGTTGACCTGAAGGGCCTTCATAGCTTTACCAGGCTTGCGCTTAGTTTACTGTGCTTTAACTAGCACAAGAGCAACAAAATAGTACAAAGATTGTTTTGGTTGTTACCGACATAAATAAAAAAGTAAGGTCAAAAAGGGTCCCTTACAGTTCTGTAACGTTTTTGGTACATAAAAGCTCAATATACAAGAAGATAAAAGGTAGAAATTATTTTATAAAAAACAAAGTAAAAATTGATTTAAAAAAAAACTATAGCATATAGATTCTCTACTTTGAGGTTTGTTTCCCGATACTTTTACAAATTTTCATAATTTTTCGGGTTGTCACTTGAGGGTGGGCCGCCACATTGTATAATAGAAGAATTTCGTTGATGTCGGTTAACAGGGCGGGGTATACATCTGTTGTATTAAAACCTCCAACTATGAAACTTTACGCACTTTCAATGTATTATTCAAGGGATTTTAAATTTTAGACTCATTGTTACGTTTTTTTTTTTAATTAACCCATATGCTAAACTACGGTAGTCATTTTATACCGGTCATCATTAACAACAACTTTAACTTCGCCTTCAATTTATGAGTTAGCTCTTCCAATCTTATCTGGTAACCATATTTTTTGCAACCACGGTGAGCATTTTCCTACATGTTCAAAATACCTTGGGATCTATATTTCTATATCAAAAGAAGATAGACGATAAACAAGAATATTATAATGAATGATGTAGACATTCGGCAAATTAGTAGTCAGTAGTACTAAACAGATGATATATTATAAAATAGTGATGTTATATGAACCTCTACGCACGTGGCAAGCCTATATTCATTTTAAACAATTTAAAATGATCGATTTAGAACCGCGTCATCAGTTTCTTACTTTAGCTAATTCCGCTAATAAAAGTAGCGAATTTGTACGTATATATGTTAATATACGGCACCACTAATCCGGTTTCAAAAATTATTTGTTAACCCGTTTTTTGAGAAAGGTTCAAGGCTACGGCCACAAAAGAGCAAAGCAGTAACTATTTATAAACGTCAACTTAATCAACGCTGACAAAACGGCGTAAGACGGTTAATTTTATACATTCTTTTTTAATTAAAACTCGGATTACTATTTTGATATCTTGAGAGGATATGCGAGGAGCGTTTATTCAATACAAACGTAGTCCCCTGTTTCCTCCCTGGATAATAGCATTATGGTAGGTAAATATTTTGATACCAAATAACATATATCCACCACCGCCATGCCCGTACGTTTTGATAAATTAGTTTTCATAAATTATACATTTTCCATAAATTTTTTGAATAAATTTTTCCATAATTTTTTTTCCATAATTTAGTTATTGTAGAAACTAGAAGCTTTTGAAAATGAAAAAATGCTCGATTTTTAACGTCATTTTGAGACGTTCGTCAAACAAATTTGATGAATAAAATTTAAAAAAGCAAAACTGAAAATTTATTCTATAACTGAAAAAAAATTAAAAATCGGTTCTGTTTTGGAGGAGGAAACAGAGTACTACGAAGTGATGTTTTCGTCTATTTTGCATGCGGTAAAATCAGCCCGAGCTGCAGTTGTCCTTTTCGTGTTTTATAACTTTTTCTTTGGGGCGCAACGGCATAGCAATAGATTTCTGAAATATCTACATTTCAAATCTGTTGCCAAACGCATGTCCTTTTAACTTGTAGTATATGACTCTATATTATGTAATTTCGGTGGCGTTTTACGTGCTATTGTTGAGTTATTATGTACAAGTGAAGAGTATTGAAAATAATGACATTGAGCGTGAATTCTGAAATCTCCCTCCCAATAACTAACTCCCTAGGACCGCTTAACAAATGGCCGTCACTTTGTTGGGTATTGAAGATTAGTAAAAATAATACGAAATTAGACCTAAATAACTTGTATTCAGGGCCGTAATACATTATAAACAACAACAGTTCGACAGTATTACAATTGCATTTTTTAAATACCTATATTCACGCACTTTATATTGCACTTTCACTAATACTTGGCAGAATAAATCTTTATAATTAATTTATGTTTTTATTTATACATGCGTACATAATAACCGAAACCCTTATGTAGTTCCGTTGAATTAATTCAAATAAAATAATTACGAGGAATTTTATGAAAACCTAACGAAACTATACAATTAAAAACCCCTATCGCTAAAAAAACGATTTAGAAAAAAACCAACAAAATGAGAACAGTGACACCTAACGTTGATGTATTACTAAATTAACTATCTATTAATTTATTACGTCGAATCGATTACATAAATCTAAAATAAATCTATTATGTAATTAATGAGATACATAAGTAACAATACGAACAGTAATCAGAATCAAAGTGTTAATTACCGTGATATTAGATTGCATAGGTATATGTGTATTTGGTTCGTCTAGTTGTTGTTCGCGCACGAATCAGTGGAGTGTGACCGACAGTATCCTTCTTAGAGTCACGTACTGAAATTATTTTATTTCGCTCACACTGCTGCATAATATTCGAACCGAGTATATGTATGAAAATAGCTTTCAACAATCGTTCTGAGAATTTTAAAACGATATCGCTAATTCCATTCTCTTTTCAAACTTTTTAAAAATAATTCCTTTAAATGACGTTAATAAACGTGAGCGCAAGTCGACCACATCGTTATTTAAAATTCAGATTGTAGTCAAGCTGTGGTAACTTTAATTACGATATTTTTTGAAAAATTCTGAACGATCAATTTATTTAATCTATACTAATAAATAAGATTGAAGTGTCTGCTGCTTGTAATGTCAAAATATTTTTTTAACTAAATAAACGTAAATACGATACCTATACCAAAAGTATATATTTTTTAATTTTTGTCCGTCTGTTTGTTTGTTCCGCTTAATCTCCGGAATGGCTGGACGGATTATGACGGGACTTTTTTTGGTAGATAGCTGATGTTACTCTGCGTAACTTAAGGTACTATAAATTTTCGGGTCGTAAAAAAATTAAAACTCATAAAAATTTGAATAAAATCCGATTCAATGTTTTACGAGAAAGTATGCTTAAATTGATAAGAAATGTTTTTACTTTATCTTAAATAATTAGGGCTCCGTAAAAAAAACATTAAAACGCTGTGAAGAATATATGAAACGCGGGAGTGGCCGCGGGCACATAGCTAGTTAATTATATAATGCAGCGAGAGTAGTAAATAGTTATTTAGTTTTAAGGACAATAATGATTTGATACCTAAACCGATTAAGTCTTCTTTGACTTGTCAAAATTGTTGCTATATTCCTTTCAAGTTTTTATAAATCCTTGCATCGCTAATTTCTATATAATTATACACTTTCAAATAAAATTATCTTCATTTCTTATTCCCATTGATATATAAAACCCCTTATTCCTATAATATTTCTTCAATGCAACAATGGATAACGGTATCGCAATAAATTATAATTAATAACTAACAGGATCATATTCAATTCTCCTATGGAAGGCCCATTCTTCCACCTCCAGGCATATAAACGTTTATCGTTTAAATTATTAACATCCCTCCATTTGTATGAAACATTTTGCTTATTGATTTTCTATGCTCAAGAGGATATACTAACGGCATTTATTCCATACAAACGTAGTCCCCAGTTTCTCCCTGAATAATAGCATTATGGTAAATATTTTGATGTTTTCCATAAATTAGTTATTGTAGAAACTATGAGCCTTTTGAAAATGAAAAAAATGTTCGATTTTTACCGTCATATTAAGACGTACGTCAAACAAATTTAACGATTAAATTTAAAAAAAGCTAATAGTAGAGGCATAGTAAAAGTCTTTCTTATTTTATAACTGAAAGAAAAATCGGATCAGTTTCGGAGGAGAAAACAGGGTACTACGAAATGATGTTTTCGTCTATTTTGCATACGGTAAAATTAAGCGGTGCTACAGTTGTCCCTTTCGTGTTTTATTACACTTTCTTTGAGACGTAACGCGATACCAATAGATTTCTGAAATACCTACTCTTCAAATCTGTTGCCGTCACATGTCCTCTTAAGAATATAAGTTATGAAGGGGACATTGACATGTAAAATGGCAAACGGAATTTCAATACCCATCGTTTATTATACTATAATTTAAAAATCTGTCCTTCAGAAATATTCCATATAAAGATGATGTTACCTATATTAACTATACTAATAAATACAATTGAAGTTTCTGTTTGTAATATCAATTTTTTTTTACTAAATAGATATGAATGTATATACGATACCTATACCAAAAATACAATTTTTAGAATTTTTCTGTCTGGCTGTGTCTTCTGGCTAATCTCTGGAAGGGCTGGACGGATTTTGATGGGACTTTTTTGTTAGATAGCTGAAGTTACTCCGGGTAACTTAGGGTACTTTTAATTTGGAAAATAATTAGGGTACCGTGAAAAAAATTAAAACTCACGAAATTTCGAATAAAACCCGATTCAAAGTATACTTTTCCTGGCAGGTATTTGAATTTGTGAGAATACCTTGGCTTAATGTTAGCAGAAAAAAATTTTTGGACAACAATTAGGGTTCCATATAAAAAAATTAAAAACTATATTATGCAGTGAAAAATATACGAAACACGGGCGCAGCCGCAGGCATAAAGTTAGTTAATAAATAAAATTGAAATGTCTGTTGAAAATTGTGAATAAAATCCGATTCAATGGACAGTTATACTGGCCGGTGTTTGAATTTATGAGAAATATCTTTGTTTACTGTTAGTACAAAAAGTTTTTTGAAAATAATTACTTAGGTAATGTTCCGTCTTATAAAATTAAAACTCATGAAATTTTGAACAAAATACGATTCAATGGATATCATCATCAAAACATTTATTTCCCAATGATTATTTAAAAACTATATTACGCAGTGAAGAATATATAAAACGCGGGCAGAGCCGCGGTAACACAGCTAGTAATATATATAAAAATTGTATATTTCTCGTAATGAGTTTTGCTTTTATAACAATAAATAACTATTTAGAACACAGCTCCATAAAGTTAGATTGCGTAAAATGTAATATGTGCTTATTTTTTTTTATTGGTCTGCAATCGTCAGAACTCATGACGTCCTAATTACATTACATATAAATAGATACTACTAAACTTTTGTATGTAATTACATCACTTAACATTTATTATATAGTTAGCTACAATTTTGTTTCGCTTTATTTTTTGCTATCACTTTGTTATAATGACATATACCATTTAGGTATACTCTGAAAACTTTACGCTCAAAGAGACTGTAATCATACAGATAACTACACCACACACATACATATCTACCTTACAGAAATGTAGGTACAACATATGTCATCTAACAAAGGGTTTCAATATCGAATCTCGAAAGTTAAGATTGAGAATATACCCAAAATTAAATCGGTTTTTCTGACAGTAAAAGAATTTAAATTTCGGATTTTAGTATGTTAACACAGATTGAGATAGCAACTAATCGTAAACTATCCTTAGCTGTCGACGTAAGGGTTTATAAACGAATTTAATATGGTGGCATTTCGCTCCTTTTTGTTAAATTTTTATATTAAGAATTGCATTAATAAAAAGTTAATTTAATTTATCTAAACATAAATAAATAGGCAAACACAAAACAGTTCACCACTTTTTAATCATTTTAATAATGATTATACTCAAATTTCGATTATTAGGCGAACAACATAAGGAAAGTAATATACTCGAGTAAACGTGTAACGAATTTTAAACAGCCCAACCATATGACCCACACTGACTAATCCATTTACAATAAAATACAAAGAATCGACTCGCATAGAAAATATTATCATTCTTGTTGTACTGTATAGGGTAAGCGCTTTGACCACAATTTCAACTGATGTTAAGTGACTATAGTAAGATAGTAAACACAACTGACTCTCAAATGATGCTACCGGAATACATTTACACGTGTTTGATTGAGTGATTTTAATTTACGGTAGTAGCTACCCTTTTTTTTTTTTTTTTTTTTTTTTTTTTTTTTTTTTTTTTTTTTTTTTTTTTTTTTTTTTTTTTTTTTTTTTTTTTTTTTGACGGGGGGAAATGCATTTACGCACTACCCTTATCTATTGTATCTGAAGGATCAAAGTCCCCCAGATACAATAGATAAGGGGGCACGGAGTGACGAGCTCCGTGCCAGTGTGGGACTCGCCCGGGCGAGAGTCGCCCGGAAATACCCACTAAAACCCCCCGGGGCCGTCCGCTGCATTTGGGATGGGGGGCGATACGGGGTTGCTAGGCATGTCACCGCGTCGCCCCCCTGCAGCGAACCCACCGGGCCTCGTCGTGCAATGGCCCAATGGGGATGGGGGAGAATATTCTCGACCCCACCTCTTCACCCGCCCCCCGAAGGGAGGCCTGACCCAACGGTCAACCTTCCGGGGACAGGATATGCTCCTGCCCCCATAAATAGAATTGGAAGAAAGGGACAGAACGGAGGCGGGCCAAGATAAAAGAGACGAAGGAACCCGCCTCCGCTGAGAAGAGAAAGAGAGAAGGGTCCCACTCCTGCACTTACCTTGTTAGAGTAACAAGGCATAGCCAGGAGAGGGATACCCGAAGACAGACAATCACAACATATAAGCCTCTCTCAAACAACCCCACATCACATCAACCCCCTCAATCATACCCCCACGGTAGTAGCTACCCTGGGGGCATCACTAGAAAAATGCTATATGATGTCCTGAAGATACTTTTCTTCGCCTAAAGCTCAGAGTTTTTACAGAATCGGATAGACGGGTTCCCCACTAATGTCCATCGACTCGGAATCTGACCAAACAATTTGGGTAGCAGCTCAAGCCGAGGTCTTCGTATCATTATTGTGCCGTTGCGCTGGCTACCATTTTTAGACTGAGCGCCTTAAGCACTCGCCTCAAAGTCCGATGAAACTGTCAAGGCAAAAGCGATTGGTCAGTAAAAAAAAAGGAATCTGACCAAACTATTATACCAAGTTAGCCATCATTGAAATTTTATCTTTTTTGTTTTACAAAGTTTTTATTAGTGTTTCTCATAAAGGTAGGTATAAAATCAGACATAAAATTTTGAACCGGTCGTCTCTGCTCGGTTTGTGTGTGGTTTTTTTTCCGCACCTGCGCGAGGCGCTCCGTGGACGGCGGCAGAGCGGAACACTTTCCAGTAATGATTTCAACACACTCGTGTTACAGGAATATCAGATCACCAATGACTGCCAATGAGTAACACTCGGCGAAAGAGTAAAAACAGGATGCTAAAGATACTAAGAATTCAATTACATCAATAGGTATAAATTTCACCTAACAGATATTTCCCTTAGGAAGGTAAAATACAAATAAGAATTGCATATTAGAGTTTCAATGCATTAAATTTACTACAAATAAGTACTTAGTTAAACAAAAATTAATTATGTTATATTCATGAATATGTACTTAATACATATCACACAAATCTATTACTAATAAATAAAATTGAAGTGTCTGTTTGTAATATCAAAATAACAACTTTTTTTTACCAGATACATATGTATATACCAAAAATAGATTTTTTTAATTTTTGTTTGTCTGTGGACAGCACCATCAAAACATTATCTATGCAATGATTATTTAAAAAATATATTACACAGTGAAGATTACATATGATGACACACAGTATTTTATACATTTAATTATTTAAAATACATTTAGTTAAATACATTTAATAACCTCGATATCAGAACAATAATTATTTAATGCTACTTAAACTTACAACCTATAATCATAGATGGCGTTAACTACCAAAGAAGTTATAAAATAGTAGATTAAAAAATACATATTTATAAACTCATTACGCAACTTGTGTGTGGACGTGATATTCTGAGTTCTTCAAAGAATGATATCACTCGCGGGCATTAATAATGCAACATCGGCCTTGAATTTTCTGAGACGTAACAAATATAATATTTTCTTCGTTCGTACGTACTTTAATAGCTTCTTAATAAATAACAGTTCTTTTTATTGTACTTGTATTATAGCATTCTTAAACTATATAACTCTGGTTCATTGCAATTCTTCACATCGGACATATTAATCGCGGTGTTTTAATAATTTTAATTATGATAAGTAACATAACAAACCGTATAAGGAAAATATGTCGAAAATATTTCATAAATGTACGCAAAACCCGACTCAAACTTGTTTGTAATGTAGGTGCATGATGACAAAAACCTGCGTAGTAGGTATTTAAGTCCCATAAATAAACAAAACTGTTTACTCATTTATATAATTCCCGAAATGTAATTCGAATCATTTGTTTATCTTCCAAGTTCAATGCAGTTTGTTATTGTTTATAATTTAATTAAGCGGTTTAACACACGTACGGACCAGACCGCGGACACAGTACGGTTATCAGTCGCTTAACTAGGAATGGGAATCCTTTCCGAAGAAGATCGATTTATGAATCGATTCGAATCTAAACTTGATGAATCGACTCATAAAACATCGCGATTCAAAGGATCAATATTTCAAACTAATAAAGTAGGTATAGATTATTACAGCATCCTATTTGTTTTCTATGATATGATGATTATCTGTAAATAGGCATAAATAAAACAGTTCGGTGTTATCTTTCCTTAGTAGTTTAGGCGTTTTTCTTATTTTGTTCAGTTTTTATTGATGTATTGCGAATCGATTCAAAAATCTATCTTTTTGAAAAACTTATTCCCCATCCTTACTTAGGCTGTTGATGACCTCGGCCGCTCGCCATACTATCTCCGCGGTCCGGTCCGTACGTGTATTAACAGCATTAGCGATGCGATTCACACATCATTGGGCAACGACAGAAATGTGTCACACATTTATCTCTTCATTGTTATTTATTATATGTGCAATCTTAGAATACAGGCATTTTTATGTTGTAATAAATCTAGATGTTACAAGCGATAAAAAAACAATACTATCTTAAAGAATTATATAATCTTTTAGATATCAATTTTTCACATAAATTGTACTCTTTTTCTCAATTAATGGCATCTTCGGCAAATTACACATGGATGAAATAATATAAATTGTATTTAAAAAATTAAATACGACAGAATTTTATGACAGATTTTCTAACGCTTTTTAATTTTTTACACGACATATGCTCAGTGCTTTGACCACAATCTCACCTGATGTAAAGTGAGGATGTAATCTAGGATGGTAAACACACTAAGCATATAGGAACTGGTTCTCAAGTCATACTACCGGAACACACCTACTGGCATTTGGCAACAGACTTTTAAACTTGTGGGTGGTAGCTACCTAGGCGTGCATTATTAGAAAATGCCCTACCTCCATGCTATGACTGACTTCCTCGCGATTCCATTGTCGCTTTAGCAAAAAGAATGCTAATTTTTTAAAACTCTCCAATGAAGTTATTGCCAGAATTCATGTTCCCTGTTATTATCTATTATAACATCATTAAACGTTATCTATTTACATACACTTCAATTATGCAATAAATTATAATCTAGCTATGTTACGTAAAATGTAATAAAAATAATAATAGAAACAGAAAGAATGGCGGATATCAAATTAAGATATATTAAAAAAAACTGACTCGTTAACATTTCTGAGTTTAAAAGAGTTGAATTAGCATTTTATAAACTTTAAACTGGGAATAAATTTTATAATTATAACATAATGATAATAATAAAAGTCAGGTAGGTAAATGTTATATATTACTAGCTGTGTACCCACGGCTGCGCCCGCGTTTCATATATACATTCATATGATATTACAAACGGACACTTCTCTTTTATTTATTAGTATAAAAGATTAATAGAACATTAAATATCGAAACCCGCTTTTTATTTGTTGTACAATATGTAAAATAAATACAATACCGGTTAAATTTAAGAATATTGTTTGTTAATCGTATTGAAGTTGCTTACAAGATTCATTGCGAATACAATGGCCCCGAGTATATATACATGTTCAATTATTGCATCGAAATATTAATCTTATTCATTATTCAAAATAATAAATTAATTCCGGCAATAACTTAAATTTCAAACTATAACTAAGTAAAGCTAAATAGATAGATTGCTCAATTATTATTAATGATGTACCATTACAATTAATGACAAATTATCTAAATTAATGAGAGAGAACCATAATTATCTATATTGTTTAAGTGTATACAACCATGACGTGTTACTTTCGCAGCCATTTTTAGTTCAATTATGTCTGATATAAGGAAATATTCATTTATAAGATATTACACCGAACCCTAAATATATATATATTTTTTAAATATATTTTTGGTGCTAACAGAAAGAGAAAATATTTCTTACAAATTCAAATCTCTGTCAGTATCGAAAAATTTGCACTGAATCGGATTTCATTCATAGTTTCGTGAGTTTTTTTTTTTACGTGAACCTCTATTTTGAAAAATTTAAGTTTCACGGAATAATTTCAGCTATCTACCAAATAAGGTCCCATCAAAATCGGTCGTTCAGTAGATTAATCTGGACAAACAGATAAAAATTTTGAAAATTATCTTTTTGTTATAGGTACCGTATATACATTGATAAGTGTTTAGTAAAAAGTTATTATTTTGATATTATAAACAGATACTTAATTAATTTTATTTATTAGTATGGATTTACATAAAAAGCAAAATAATACACTATGTTATTGATACGAGGTTCATAAAGTAACATGGACCGTATGGAAAAAAAACCACCTTTACTTAATCTTAATAGCAATATATAAATAGTTAAGTATTGGAAAATTAAACAAAAATACTACCGTAACGTCGCAACCTACTAACTGCCCTGCACTAGACGCCATTTTGAAACTGAACTGTCAGTCAAGTGAAATGATTGATGCGACACTTAACAAAACGTTTAGAAAGTAAGAACGGAATGAGGGAAATGGACAGTTACGCAAAATACGAAATTTTAAGTTAACGTATATTAAATACACTAGCTGGTGCCCGCGGCTCCACCCGCGTTTCATATGTTCTGTGCATATTACGTTTCATTTATAGCTAATTTAAAAAAAACAAATGAATGAATAAAAGTAAGAGTAGTTTTGAGGTGATGGTGCTTCAAAGGAACCCCATTTTCCTTTACAAGAATAAATGCCTGTCTTTTGTTTTATGGGAGCAAACAAATTAATAAACAAACAAATTGAGAAAACATGGCAAAGGGTTCATATTTTGAACATAGAATTTGAAAAATATATAGCCTATAACCATCTACGATTAATTTCGCGTCGAATGGTTGTGGTTTCATGCTGATCGGTCCAGTAGTTTTTGAGTTTACCTCGGACAAAGAAAACAAACTTTGCTTATATATAGATAGATAGATGAGATAGTTATATTATGATAAGTTATATTATATTATGATAACGATTTGGACGCGAATGTGAGATATAGAATTTCATATAGTATGTCAAATATGACGGTGAAATATTAGTAATTAGACCCTCGGTGACGCAGTTGTATTACGGTGCGACTGCCGTTCTGAGGTCTCGGGTTCGATCCCCAGGTCGGGTCAAGTGGTATTGGGTTTTTCTACTCAGTATCATCCCGGAGTTAGGAATTTGTGCCCTATATGGCGACAGGCTCGCCCCCTGTCACATATTGGACGGAACTAAGCTCGGCGAAATGTGGGTGGTGCAGTTCGCTATTTCACCTCTGCCTAACCCTTCAGGGATAACAGGCGTGAGCTTATGTTATATGTTATGTTATGTTTAGCTTTTATGTACTGTACTATACATGATATTAGTTAGTTATAAGTACTTTTTTTTTTTAGACGATATAGGCTCAGTGCTTTGACCACAATCTCACCTGATGTTAAGTGACGATGTGGTCTAGGATGGTAAACACACTAAACCTAGGTACTGGTTCTCAAGTGATGCTGCCGGAACACGCCTATTGGTATTTGGCGACAGGTTTTCAAACTTGAGGGTGATAGCTACCCAGGCGGGCATCATCAAGAAATGCCCTACCACCATAGACTTGTAGTATCTTAATCCCCAAATTATGTTAATGATTTTAGTACTCTACTTTTTAAATCGATATTGCACGAACTCGATCATTTAGGATGATCTGGATTTCATCAAATAGTAATAAATAAAATGTAAACATCTCACAATTGTAAATCGAAACTATTAGCACATATCTATTATTTATTCATTAAAAAAAAAAGAAATTCTATATACCTAATCAACATGTCAGTCAACGACAAACCAGCGATTCCAAACGCTAAGAAATTTACATAACTTTAAAACCTTTTTTAATATGTTCAGGCATTTCCAAGGCTCATTTATTTAATCAACTTGACTACTATTTGATGAATGTGGTTATATACTATACGAGTATAATAAAATGTCGCAACGGTGCGGGGTACGGTTTTAGGTAGTTTCGAGATTCAAAGGTAAATTAGATTCGCATGTTACCAATGTCAAGTGACAGTATTATAAATGTTCAATAAATAAATGAATGTATTATATATTTTTTAAAAGGCAATCTACATCGTAAATTAACAGGCTGCTGTGGCATTTGTCTCTCTTCTACGACGCACGACGTCATCGTGTGTCGTGACGGGACGCGAATAAGGTCAGTCAGGTAACGGGACCTGTGAATTGGAGGAAATGAGGTTGGGGGGTAATCTATGGTTATCGTACATCGATCAACGTCAGTATTTCAAAACAGTATTTTTAGAAATCGTTCATAATGTTGAATTGTTGTTACTACCTTCAAAATATACCTAGTAACCCAATCGTAAATAAAGGTACAATATTTTCAACAAACAACTAAATACGTATTATATATCATAATAAAAAAACTAAAAAAACTTATTTTATATGAATGAATCAATTCTGCCAAAATTAAGAGAAAACGTGTTGCTTCAAACATTATGCATATAAATTTATGTACAAAAAGTACTAAGGGTCTATATATAGCAAGTGAAGATTTTATGACATTAAATGCTTATATCATTTTCATTAGATATAGACAATGTCTTTTATAACTTCATTTTTAATGATAAATATTTTTTATAACTGCCGCTATAGAAATATTTTAGCAGAAAAGGATTTGAATAATTAGTACTTAAAATTACTACTACTTACCACCTATTTTATTTTCTAGGTTATATAATATTTGATCACAGAGGTCATTTTTGGCTTTCTCACATAGGGCGTTGGTCGCGTGCACGATTTGAATTTTATTGAGTTTAATAATAAAGTTTCATTCGAGTGGAACTGAGTTTAAAAGCAAAATAAAATTGTACATCATAAAAAGTAATAATGCCTTATTGCTATATTCACACTTTTGTATAATGATATTATTTCTTTCGAGGTGTTCTTTGAGTGTCCAATACGCAGATGAATAGGTAGCCGGTGTAAAGAACTGGTGCACATCACGCACGTTCATCGGTGAAAGTGAGTTGTTACCAACCAAAGATATTCGACTCAAGTTCCAAAAACAATCACAGAAACACTTTTTTTTCAAGTCACGATGTCTGTTACTACCAATCGTACAGTGAAAAATCACGATGGAACAACAATCCTTGACACGTTAAGGAAATTGCTCAGCATAATAATTTACTTGCGGCTTTTTATAGATGCATTTTTCTTACGAGTATTACCCATTTAAGTAAGTATATTTTTTCTTTATTAGGTTTAAGTTCTCTGAATTATGAAATTACAACATTATTAATACTTACATATTTGTCTTTATTTTGCTTATAATGTTTTTCTCCTTGTAAATAATTGCCGAATAACTGCAACTTGAAGGAAAGCCGGGTTACAATCGACACCAAAAGTGGTTATGAATAAGAATTCCTTACTTTGAATATTAATAGGTAAATCGAATAACTGTATCGGAAGGTGAAGGCATATTAAAAACAGTTCTACTCCGAACCGAAGGTCGTATTAAGAACCGGTACACATAGCGCTACAATATAACAGGAATTGTTTTTTGTTATTGTTCTACAGCGTTGTAAAAACAATAAACAACGTTTACTTTTTAGGTCTTGCATTGTTTAAGTGAGAGGAGAGACAGCCACCTGATAAAAATATTGATATGCGCTTATAGATGTCAGGGTAAACTGTGGAATGTTTAGTGAAGACAAATTTTTAACACAGTTAACAAGGCAGAATACCCTGATAAAAATTCATAATTTTCTTAACGTGTGGAAATCCGCAATTGATACTCGTCTGCCGCGGGGAATATAAAGGCCCGCAAGAGTCTAAAGCTCTCCAGATCCGTCCATGTCCCACGGTGCAGAGCAAGCCTAACTGAAGTCCCACAGGTACCATCGGGCATCTGCCATATACCGAGATGCCATGGGTACACGTGAGCATTCACCACGTCAAGTGGAATGAACATTGGAAACGACCGACTCTAGAAAATTTAAATTTTGATAAAATGTTCCATTTGAATCATTTGGGGTCTTAAGGATTAGTTACTAAAAAAAGTGTATGTATAACTGCAATAGAAAGCCATAAGCTCCAAAGTTATTCATGTGGAAATATTGTTTCGGCTTATAATTGTTTCAAAGCAAGTTGATTTATCAGTTTGAATTTGGTAATAGTAAATACGGAAAATCTTTAAATGACGCTCAAGAGACACTCCAGGAATCCCTTTTGTTTTTGTTTAATCATCCTTAAAATAAGGTTATTTTAAACTATAAAAAACACATACATTTCATTTAGAAATATATACAGCACAGAAAAGAAAAGAATTTGAACTTTGATCTTTACAAACTTGCTATGTATTTTCGTGTAATCACCATTATAATAATGCATGTCATATGGTACTAGTTTTCAACTACGTATTGTGTAGTTTTACCGCAGAAATAGGACAAAACTTGTTTTGAAAACTAGTTCTATTATAGTTATCAATTTCGCATTCGAAATACCACAATAATAGGTAATAAAATAGATAAGCTTACCTTTCTCAGTTCTAATTTATATATCATTTAATTTTTTTTAAGACTGTTTCTACAAGATAATACTTTTTGAAAAAAAAAAAAAAAACAATCTGCATTGAACATTGATCCAGAACTATTTTTATTAATATCCGTTTTCGTAATAGAACACGTCCTCCTATATTCTTTTACAATGTACAACTTGCCAACGATTACTCCTTACGCTCATATTCAAGTAAAAACAATAATTTATAATAACGATCAATAACAATCTATCGTCATAAGAACCAGAACGAGCCGATATAAATCGTCCATCGTTCACAGTTTCAAATGAAACTTTTTATAATTGTAGCACAAAGTAAAATTCTAAGAAAAATGTCAAACGGTAAACTTACTTTAGAACTGTATTGTTTCTTTTAATTCAACGTAAAAAATCTACGCAACGAAATATGGTTGGATGTCAAAAAACCACCTGTAGATCAATATTTCATTACTGCGATGAACTAAAACAAGTTTTGCTTCGATCTATATTCAAGGTTTCGTGTTTTTGATCAGCAGTAACAAGAATAATCCAATAAAACTGGTAGAAGTGAGTTGAGGTCGCGCGCTTCGTGCAGCTCATCGATATTATAAGCAACGATGACCTAACACAATATTGTTCTGTAAATGAACAAGTGTCGTTTTATCTAAAATATTTTGATAGTTCATCCATTCAAACGAAAAACGTCCACTGGTGGACATAGGTCTTTTTTGTCGTTAATAACTATATTACAACCTTTTATTTATTGAAAACGTGTTGGCAATCTCAAGTTGATGGATCCCAGGTTTTAAATAACAGATTTAAATGTAACAGAAATAAAAACAAACACTGCTTTCGAGAATTTGTACTATTATGTTACTCTACGAGGTTTTATTTATTTGTAAATATTACGGCATAAAAATAATATTCGCGTCAGATTCAAATACAATATGAAATGTTTGATGATTATAATAGATATTTTATAAAGTGATTTATCGCTTTGTTTCATGATATGTTTATTTGGACTTTATATTGAATAATAAAAAAAAAGATAGAGTAATGTAGAAAGATTCAAACGCGGAGTGATAGCGAGCGTTACTAAAATAATAATAGGAAGTTAATATAATATACCCATGAAGCAATTTCTATACGAATCTAGGCCATACAAAGAGTTTTATTTTGAGATCGATATGGCGATCTGTTTATGATCTGTGTCGACTTTTGAAACATTTCTGTTATAAACTTAAGTAAAAGTGTAAAGTAGATGATTGGTACGTAAATAAGTAATAGGTTTGCTTCAATGTTGATGGATTTATACTATTTTTTAAAACCTTTTCATGCGGTTTTATTATAATGAATTTACGTACACATTATTTTACATACTTTTATATGTACATACATACATGAGGGAGGATGCGAAAATAGCCCAGGCAGCAAGGATCTACGATTTTTTCGAACCTGAGCAGAAACTTGATAATGGCGTTCCACTCTCCAGCGTTGAAGATAAATTACTTTTTAAAACTCACAAATATATAATGGCATTTGGCATATTAATGATATATGTACATCTAAATTTTCAACCAGGCTTCCGTATGCTAAGCACTGTGTAGAGCAAGTTTATTTTATTTATTTTATTATATTATGATTTTGACAGCCCTGAAACTGCCACCTGCGCCACACAGTGAGTGACATTTTCATGGACTAGCATAACAAGGATCACAGTGTACACTAACTCCAACTCCTGCACACTACACACATGGGTTCTGCAAGGGACCATTCCACAGCATTTACGTCCTAGGTAACAGCCTAAGTCGAGGTCTGTACCACTTTGGTGCCCTTGCTTTTGGTGTCATTTTCCCAGCTGTGCACCCTAAGAGCTCACCCAAAAGTTCAGTGAAGCTGTCAAGTCCATTACGGTTTACAGTATTTAGTCAATTGGAAAAAAAAATATGTATGTGACAATATGGAATATAAAACATTACATAGACATTCAGACATTCTAAATATTTTCAGTTTAAAATATCTAAATTCTTCTTTTTTTTTATTTAATCAGTAATAAGTATAACAATATAGAATTATTGTCTTACTTATTACTGATTTTGCTCCAATTAATACTTATTTATTTATTTTTTCTACAAAGTGTAACTGAGAGGCTAGATTTTTAATAACAATCTCATGTAATGTTTAATAACATTATCACTTAAGAACACACTGAGTTTAGAACAGGTTCTGAAATGTCAGTTCCATTTGAATACATAGTTGCTTAGTGGTGGTAGACTTTCATCTGTGGTCCTAAATTAGGCAAGTATTAATGTGGGTATTCTTATAGTACAACAGCCTTTACTGACTAATATGTATTACTGCCATAGAATTAGAGCATGAATTGTTTTATAGATTACAATATAATTTTTTATAGATATGCAATTAACATTAGAAGAGTTAAATATTTTGTTGAAAATTACATCAAATTGAAAACTAAATCTCATATTCTCATAAGGGTATACATAAATAAATTTGTTACATATAAGTCCAATTTGCTTATTTTTTTTAAGTATAATGCACTTAAAAGAATAAAATAAACAAGGTACTTAATTCAGATATATATATATATTTATATATATATATATATATATATATAAAAATCAATTGTAAAACCCTAACCAGGCTAAGAGAATTATAACTTCAATTAGGTCTTCTTGAAAATGAAATTAATTTAGTCATAAATACATTATTTCACAATTAATAATATTGACTTAACAATGATATTAATTGAATCAAATAAAGTAACTAAACTGAATGTTTAAATGAGTTTTCTTTGGAAAAATATCAAGATTAGATTCACCAATCAAGACATTTACTCAATGTATTAAAATTTAAAACATATTTCCCCTTGATAGCTGGATAGTTGATTAAATTAACCATGCCCCAATGTCCTTGAATGCTCTGCTTTATTAGAAATAATAGGTTTGTCCATCCAATGGATAAAGCTAAATTGAAATTGGTTTACAGTCATTACACTGTCATTGAATTGCAAATTAAACTGATAACATCATGAGTTTAGGAAAAAAAGCATACTACAAATATCCCAGTAATTAAGATAAATAAGTATACTAAAACTTGTGTCAATTGCAGTTTGTATTATCTTAACATTAAAAAAATATATCAATTTATTAAGAGATACTCACCAGACCTAGGAGATATAGGAACAGCTGGTTTTGGAGCACTGTTGGAACATAATCTCCCAATCTTATTTGGTGGTTTCAACCCTGACGGTTTGGGTAAAGAGGATGGCCTTGTAGAATCAGCTTTATGAGTAGTTGCTGTACTGATCGTCGATGCCGTTTCTGATGAGGTCACAGATGCTGGTGCAGATGGAACCACAGCACATTCTGTCACGTCTTGCACTTCACTCATATTTTATGCAATTTTAAAACTTTGCAAGTCTGAATCCCCGTATTTTTGTTACATATTATTGTTCAATTCGCGCGGAGTCATTGCGATGGTTACGCGACGTACTTCGAATCTTAGTACGATTTAATAGTGTACCAAAAATAACACAACTTCACGCGTAATATGATGACGAGTAATCTGGATCACGGCCAGTGTTATTATTGTAAATAAAGATAAACAAAGTTTCGTAAAGAATGAATGCTGCGCTACGCTTATCAAAATTTGAAAGCCAGTATTATAATTACACGTGTAATTTTTTAATTTTAACAGTTTTAGGATGCTTAGTTATTTATAAATACAAATAATAATACAGCAGACCTAGCATAGAAATTTATAAAAGCATACCTTAGATATAGTGCATGAAAAATGCCACTAATCAAAGAAAAACTCGGAGAGATTTTTACCGCTCGTTCCGACCAGCTGAGCTCGACCGTTGACGTTATCACTATTACAGCACACACAATAATCTATATTATGCACAGATTAATATTGAAAATAAATAAAGTTATGTTGTTAAAATTCAAGATATACGCATAAAATTAAGAAGCTGCATCAAAAATACAGAAAATAATCACAATAATACAAGGTAACTCGACCGTCTCTCAATTACTTTCAAACTTCAAAATTGCGTTTCGTTTTGCTTTTATTTCTTTTCCTAATACTTTTGCAATTCTTTTTACTACATTCGGGTTGACATTCTTGGCGACTTCATGTAAAAGTTTTGATCATATAAACTATACATGTTCTATCCACCAACCTTATATAAAATAATACTTTTAAACATTAGGATTTGGCGTAAGATGTAGGTAGCTAAATAACGAAAGCGTTTTATATAATTTAAAACCATTTATATTTTATATGTTAGTGTCACATACTTACTAGAGACGATAATGTTACGTTATGATTGTGTAAACTTCTTTCATTATTGATCGTTGGTGTAAACCTTAATTGCTGATGTATTTCGCATTGATTTCAACCTTAGTTAAATTAATAAATATGCAGTATATTTTAATCAATATATGAATGCCACTAACCCGTTTACTCTGCTAAATAAGATAAAAGGAAAGTGTCACTAATAATGGCAGATGCGCAAATCATGCCTTGTCACAAATAAGGATTTTAAACAATTTATGGTACTGATTGAACCAGAAATAATTTAACCTCAATTTCCTACGTTGTAAGATCGATTCATAGTTAGATATTAATTATAAAAAATCGATTTATATAAAGCATAAAAATCGATTCTTTTTATAAATTGATCTCAGATGTACATCCCTAATTCAAGTATAGAAAATTTTGTAATGTTAGGTTTCTGTGATTGAAAAGATTCTATAAATTTTCTTCAATGTATTATTTTAGGTAGAATTTACCTATTGTGCAGAGTACTCAACTATAGCAATGGTTTTGTATAAATAAACATTACGGCTAGTTCCTGTTTTATTTATAGTAAGGATGAAGCTGGTTCATAAGAATATTGAAAAGGATGGTTGCGGGTAAGTGTTTGGTACTAATGAGAGTTCTTATATTTTTCATGAAATTGCTATACTATTTTCTTATCGGTTCTTATAGGAGTATCGGTCTCATACCTGAAGAACCGGAGGATATGTGGCATGCGTATAACTTGATTTCGGAAAGCGATGCAGTAACTGCTTCGACCGTACGTAAAGTCCAGACGGAATCTTCAACTGGTTCCTCCACCAGCAATAGAGTGAGGACTACGCTCACTATTAGAGTAGAAAATATTGATTTTGACACGCAGGCATGTGTATTGCGATTGAAAGGTCGCAATATTGTAGAAAATCAGTATGTAAAGGTGAATTATTTTAAGATTTTTTGATAATTTTTTAAGTTACATTATTCATTAATAATTGGTAATAGTACACAAAATTCTTGCACATTTAGATGATATTGAGTGTATGTGTTTTTGATATTAACAATTAAGGAAAAAACACAACCAGGAAGACGAATTTTATAAGGCATACTCAGCTCTCGATAAAACAATTTAATATATACAGCATGACTCTAAACAACTAGTCACTAAGCAACAATACATTTTCGTATAATAATCTTTTTTATAAGAATGAGATATCAAATAGGTTTTTATATTGCTAATGAAACCTTCTTTAATATTAACCCCTTGAGCACTTACCTGGCAATTACGCCAGCTTTCCATTGTTTTCCTATTGTCTTATTTTTATGGGTACTCGACACATTAAGAATAAATAAATTATAATTATTAAAAAAACTTTGGAAGATTTGTATTATCTCTTTACAGATGGGAGCATACCACACATTAGATCTGGAATTGAATAGAAAATTTATATTACAAAAAGTGTTATGGGACTCTGTAGCTTTAGAAAGGGTTGACACTGCATGTGATCCTGCAGCAAGTGCTGATGTTGCCGCTGTTGTGATGCAAGAAGGCTTAGCACATGTGTGTCTTATAACCCCATCCATGACACTGGTCAGGTCTAAAATTGACATCACTATACCAAGAAAACGAAAAGGATTTGTTCAGCAACATGAAAAGGTGAGTAAAACTTATATTACTGTAACTTTTCATTATAAAATTAGCCAAATAATGATTTAACCAAATTACTTCTATTAGAGAAGTTGAAGTAATGTTTTTATGTTATCACATTTTATTTCATTCTTAAACTTTACTCATTTGTGTTTAATTTTATTTGATCTTAGTTTCAGTAAATCCTATTTAGAACACATAAATTACTGTTATTGATTGATATACCCAGTGTTTTATTTATAGGGACTAAATAAATTTTATGAAGCAGTAATGCAAGGAATATTGAGACATGTGGATTTTAACATTGCCAAGTGTGTGATTATTGCATCTCCTGGCTTTGTAAAGGATCAGTTCTTTGAGTACATGGTACAACAGGCTATAAAAAACTGATAATAAATTACTATTAGATAATAGAGGAAAGTTTTTACTTGTTAAAGCATCTTCGGGGATTTAAACATTCTTTAAAAGGTAAGAAGGTTTTCAAAAAACTCTTCATATGAAAACAAAGATATTATTATTATATTCTTAACTAATATCAGTTATAATAGTAATGTACTGATACCAGTGTTAATGTTATTTTATGAACTAGTACCTGATATATATTAATAATAAAACAAAATTATTTATTATGTTTTTCCCACTTGACAACATTTTTGGTTTATAATGGTCAAAAGTTTTTTTTTATTTTATCAATTGTATTTCATCCACTTTCTGATATTTAAAATCAACTTAAAAACACACTATCTTTTTTATCTATTTCATTTATCTATTTGACACATTCATTTAGGTTTTTTTTTAATTTCAGAGGTATTACAAGAACCAGCAGTTATGGCAAAAATATCAGATACAAAAGCAGCAAGTGAAGTAAAGCTTCTGGAAAGTTTTTACACAATGTTGCAGTTGGAACCAGCTAAAGCTTTCTATGGGAAAAAACATGTAGATAAAGCCAACGATTCTTTGGCCATTGAAACGTTGATGATATCTGATAACTTGTTCAGGTATTTAAAAAATTATCACATTTTGATTATGAGTACCATAATTTCTTATATCATGAAGTGGCAAATTAACAAAGTTATTTTCATTTTACATTAATTAATATAGTTTTCTTAAGATGAATATATGTATTCATTATTTTCAAATACAGTATTAAATATGCTTGCTCTTCATAGAATTATATTGTATCTAGCAAAGCCTTGTGTGATGGACTATTCTAGTCTGTAGTGTCAGAATTAGTTGAAATATTGTAATTTTTTCTTTATTACAGATGCCAAGACATTTTAAAACGAAAGGAGTATGTAACACTTGTTGATTCAGTACGAGAAAATGGTGGTGATGTTAGAATCTTTTCCAGTATGCATGTGTCTGGTGAACGTAAGTCTATGTTTATTAAACTAAATATATGCCTGCTCCTTTGTCCGCATACTTTTTCTTCCCTGTTTTTTAATAATCACACATACATGTTTATTATTTTATATGGGCACCCTAACCTATATAGCTGGTCGAAAAAAAATAGTTACTCTGATACTAGATATGCACAAAAATTAAAACAACTAAGAATATAAAATGAACATTAACAAGATTGTTTGTTTTGTACCTGCAAACACATAAGTTGAAGCTTTAGAGAATCGCTTCACGGTGCCCTTCTTCACTTTCTACGGCGCACAGTTTGGGAACCTCTGGTCTATTGAATCTTCATACTCATCACTGTTCATAGTTACATGATTTTTTTTTTACCTCCCTAATTTTTAAGTTTTCCAAATTTTTAGTACAAATATAAAAAAGCAAAGATTTGTGTCACAAATTCAAACTCTTGCTAGTACAACTACATTGAATCGTATTTTTTTTTTCTATTAATTTTACAGAATTGGATCAATTAACAGGAGTAGCAGCAATTCTGCGCTTTTTCCGATGCCCGAGCTCGAGGATAGTGATGCTGATGAAGACAGCAGTAGTGACTCGGAATAAAATTATTTGTTCTTTATACTATGTGTGATCTTAAACTTGATTATCTTAGTTAATACTTTGCTACGAAATCATATTCCTCTAAACTAAGTTTTATAGTGATTTTTAGACTTCCAAATATTAAATTGTAACTCGGAGAAAATTCTGTGTTGTCTATTGAAATCAACAAGAACACAGTATAGTTTATTATAAAGACAATTTTTTTCCAATTTATTATTATTTGTACATAGACTGGGAATTTATTATCATTAATTAAAGTGTTATAATTAGCATAATGAATTTATGACATATTATTTTAAATGCATATCCTTGTTGATCAATTTTTAAATTGTTTTTGTTGTATAATATTTATTGATTGTAAATATATGGCACCAATGTAAAGTATACATGTGTAATAAAACAATTGTAATATTTAATATGATGTTTATTATTATATTTATGCTGACATTGCTTCCAATGTTGCCATCTTTTGTTTCTTTTTCTCAACCTTCTTATCTCTTTTACTTTCTCTTCATGAAGACGCCTTTTCTTTCTTAAAAGCCATATTTCCTTCTTTCGTTTCTCTTGTCCAGCTTTCATGCTCTTGTAAAGGTTCCTGTGCTTCTTTCGCACGAGTTTTTCCCGTAACCTGAATGCTTGCTTGTCCTCTATTTCCTTTTGATAAGGGTGCTCTTTGAAAGTAACACCACTCTTAACACTCATCTCCTTTTTCTGCAATATTAGAATAGATTAGATGAATTATAAATTATACTTTGTTTTCTATATATACAATTAAATATTCTTATTATTACTTAATGGCATATGTAAATTATAATTATATACTTAATAACTAAGCTTGTGGTGTCGAGCATGTGACTTGCCTAGTCAAGTTTTGATGAGTGTCAATATTCTAAGTTTTATTATTACCTTCTGCTTTGCCAGTTTCTTTTTTTCTGGATCTATACCATCATCTTCATCTGGGTCTTCATCATCATCAGACGATGATTCTTCACCAATCTCTTGTTGATATTGTTTTGACAATGCCCCCTCAGCATCACCATCAGATTCATCTGTATTTTGTTCATCTTTATCTTCATCGCTTGCTTCTTCAATATCGCTGCCAGATTCGTCATTATCTAGAAGTATAAATAGTATATTGAGTTATTACTAAATTGTGTAAACTGGCTTTAAATAATAAAATATAATGGTTTATCTGTATTTAATATGAACAGTGGAAACCAATCTTATATTTTGTATGTATATGATTATTTATAGAACTTGGCTGCTAACGCCATTTATAATCTATTACTTACCTAATGGTTTGAAATTAGGATCATTGAGTTCCTTCTCTTCAGGAGGTATGTAAACTTGATCTTTAATTTTGTCAATAAATGGAGACAGGTGTGGAGGCAACATGGCCCCCATTAAGTATTTATTGATTGGCAGTAAAGTTCTTGCATTAACACTATCAAACACCCACTGAGGCTGTACATAATATCTAGAAAGATATTGTTTTTCCATACTTGGTCGATCAACAATCTGATAGGCTATGGATTCATCAGATTCCTCAAAAGTAGCTCCAACAAAATGATCTTTATCCCAAGAACATTCTCCGCCAAAGCAACGAATTATGAAGACAAGAGGTTCCCTAGGAACTTCTCTGTTAATGAAGAACTTAAGACCTTTGAATAACGTTTTTAATTTTTTTTACTTTCTCAGCTTCAAGTTTTGCTTCCTCTAATTTTTGGGGATCCTCATCTTCAGTGTGAAAAACGTCAATCTCAGGAGCTTCTTCTACAGCATTTGCTCCATCAATTTTAGCTAAGGTGATGTTCATAGCTGCAATTCTTTCAGCTACATATGCATGTTCATCAATTAGGTCTTTATCTTTATCCACAGAAAATCCAGCAGGGAGCTTGGGTGGGTACACTATATTTAGTGAGTGGTACAATTTGAAATTAACAAACCCAAGCATCATTGTATAGAATTCTACAAATGTTGACATTATTTTGAAATCAACTTCATCTTTGGTTTGTGGCTGCAACAAAAAAACATATTTCACTTATTCCATATTATAATGTAGTGAGTGATTATAAATGTTTAATAAAAAATTTTAATCTAAGATTAATATTCACATAATCAGTATTTGTTAGATACAATTTATTTGTTAATTGATAATTAAGTATATAGCTATCTAGTAATTTTATTTTAGAACAAGATGTATGTTGGCAATGAAAGTGAAGATTTAATTTTCTTTTCAAGATTACCTGGAATGAAAAGTGATGTGGCACAATCCATGTTATGGTTTGTCCTTCTAACTCAACTTGATAATAGAATCCTTTTACTGATACAAATACTTTTCGTAATGCTTTTGCAGCAATAACTGCATGCATAAACTCTACAGTTAATCTTCTGCAGAGGAGAGATTGGTCTCGCGGCACTTTTTTTAGTGATGGAAAGGTGCTAAATAAGAAGCAAAGAGTGAGGCAGTCATCCAAGTCTCTTAAAGCATCTACAAAAGTGGGATATCTTTCTTTTACAATATGATCAATGTTTATTCCTGGGTAATCACGTAAAAACTTTCGCATCTGTCCATATTCTCTCATAGCTCGCGCTTTGCGGATCTTCTGTTGATACACCTACAATATAATTCATAAGATATATTAATACATTTAATTGGGTTGGCTGTTTAATATTCTAAAAAAGGATTAATAATTTATCGTGATTATTTTCTAAAATACTATGTAAACAGCTGTTTTTTTTTAAACATAAATGTACTTTGGAAGACTTTCTTTACCTTTAATTCACGTAGCTTCCACAAAATAGGTTCGTGTAGTAAAAATTTTATATCCTTGGTGTGGTAGAGTGTCTTTATGCCGCCAGCACCTTTTTGAGCTCGTTTACGGTTCCTAGGTTCCCTTGGGTATATACCTTTTAAGATACATATTCGTCGAAAATCTTTTAGAGACAACTGTAATTTTTTCAGTGCCGCCTTTCTAGTCATAAATTGAGCCCCTTCTCCAGATGAATACTGTAAATAATTATTTTGTTGGTTAAATTTTCTAATATAAACACGTGTTGACTTGCGTTATTTTATATATACCTTCTTCTTTTTCTTGGAGACCATCTTATTTATTCACTTGGTACAATACAATACTATGTGTTTTGTTTATTAACGAAAGCTCTTATTCATTTATTTTTATTCAAATAGTATTGAAATATCAGAAATTGTGTACTTATGGCACATAATCCTAGAATGAAAGAATGGCATTAGTGTCAACTGTCAATTTAGACGTAGAAAATCTATGGTATTTTTTGGTTACATTTATTAAGTTTACTCGTTGACGAACATTACTCTGTCTACGAGTTTACTCCATATATTATTAACATGGACCTATTGTACAATTTTGTATAATAAGTCCATGATTATTATTAATCTCCTGGTTTACTCTGTATACGATTTCTTCTTCTTCTTAGTTAATGGCAATCTGTGTGTACACACAATTTGTGCCAATGTCATGTAGGTAAGATTTTCAATCTTGTATCAGCGTTACCAAGCTCCAACAGAACGGTGGCCTATCCTGCTCGAACTTTCCATGGAGCTTTGTCGGCACCTCAGAATGTATGCTACGCGTTGTCTTCTATAATAAACTTAACTTGAACACAATAACTAAACTATTTCACACAAACGCCACCAAGATTACATGATATAGAGTCAAGTACACAAGTTTAATGAATTAAAGAAAACAATTGCTACATGTCAGACTGAGATCCCGCCAAAAAACCCTTGTCTACGATTTATTCCTTTCTAAGGTCAAGACAAAGGTTCTAGCCCATGCAGCCCAGTCTGACGTTAATTCGTAAAAGCCTACTTTTTTGCAAAACCATGGAGTTTAAGTATTTTGATAAATCTTTCTATACCATATTCCATTCTGGCACATAGTTATTTCCTGGTGGTTCATCTATATCGGCATATGCCTGTATAAAATCTCGCCACTCAGAAAAGTTATTGTAAGCATCAGAGATAAATAAAAGCATTATATGAAAATGTATAATTAAGGAAAAGGCAAAGGTACCATGCAGCCAAGTATGAAGTTAGGAACAGTAACAAAATGAGGGCCTTTGCTAAAGCTTTCGTTACAAGGGAGTTTTTAAGAGATATCAGATTTCATGCCCAGTGATATTATTGTCAATAGAACTTTTTAGACTTGATTATCATCAGCCGAGCTTCGCCCACTGCTAAGCATAATAACCACTTTTTCTATCTTTTCTTCAATAAGCTAGACTCATCTAGATTTGACCCACGGTTTATAGAATATCGTCCACTCTACGGGCTGGGGGCCCGTCCGATTTCCCGTTTATTACTATGTGGACACTATTCTGTCAACGTTTTAGTCCACCTGCCGTCACTCTGTCTCGATATACATTGTTTAATGAGAATAGGACGATATTATCCCTAGAAAGCCTTGACGTGATTATTCACATTTAGTAAATAACTCACATACCTATAATGTCTGCTTAATGCTTAGAATGAAATATTTTATGTCTAAGGTAGACTCCTTTGGAATTGGAATCGATTTACTACTTACTTTGAAGAGTTTTTATAATCTAGATATGTTTCATGTGCCATAGAAGAAGCAATCCCATGCGTTTTATTTTTTTGTTGTTGTTCATTTGACGTCAGCGGAGCAAAAAAGCATATGAATTTTATATGTAATTTATTTTGAAATTATAGTTGTAACAAATTATAGAATAATATTTTCTTATACTTGTAATCATATAAATATTAAAACTATTTAATTAATAAAACCTTAAAAACGATTATAAATTAGTATAATTACGAATTGTCAGCATTATTATTTGAAGATGTCGGTACAGCTGTAGTTTGACTTTGAGCCCAAGTAGCTGGGTCCACCATAACATACGTAGGATAAGAGTACGGTGACCACATAGGAGATGCTTGTGTCATGATCGAACTAGCGGTGTCATCATTGAGGCCAGCATCTTTGAGAACACTCATAGCATTAGCATTAGCATATGCCGATACCATGTGCGGATATAAAAATTGGAAGGGTGAATATTGTGGGATATTAGCCTTAGCGGCATCCATGGGGCAAGAAGAAGTGACAGTTTCAGAAGGGTTAGCCGTTAGTGAGCTAAGCGAAACGGGATACGGAAAGGATGACATAGAGTTTCCTTCGGTAGATGGCGCCACTGGCATCGCATACGCATACTGTACGGTAGGAGCTATCACTGCTCGCTTTTGAGTCGCAGTTTTTGTCTCCTCTTGAGGGAAGCCGGTTGCGAAAGAAACTGGTATAGCAGCTTGTTGAGGTTGTGAAGCCGCTGATACAGGTAAAAAGTTGATAGGGGCATCGGTCAGCCACTGGGTTTTCACTCCGGTGTCTTCTGAGGCCGCCACGTAAAGATCTCCCGTTGTTCCATCAAGAGACGGCTTGACGTAGAGTCCATGGACAGGATGCAGTTGATTAGGGCCGTGGCAACGTCCTTGGGTAACTTTAACACTGGTAAAGACAGCCGTCAAAACTATCAGACAGTTAAAAACGATCATGTTAGTAAAGGAACTATATTAATGCAGCTATTCAGCAAAGTTTGTATTATATAGTAATTAAATGGACATCAAAATTAAGTAGAGATAAGGCAGAAATCGATAAGTTTTTGTTCTTAAATAATAAAGGCACGTTCTGATGTACCAAGATTTATCAATCATACAATATCTTCACGTTTTCAGATTATGATAAATGATATGTTTTAATAATCTAGATATTTGATATTAGACTTTAGGTGCATACGAGGTTTATTCTAAGTATTTTTATATTATATTTATTTCGGACTACGAAAACATGACTGACTACATAAATTAGATTCACATAAAATAATATATTTGCCAATAGTATAAATAAAATTAATAACTCATAACAGTTTTAAAAAAAATTAATTAATTAGATCAACATCTAATTAGCATTACATAAAAATCCTAATACGATTCGTAGAAAAAGCGAAACATGACTTCTCTACGCCATTGGAAACCTTTTTCAGCAAACATTATCTTAAAAAAAATATCAAAATTATACAGCTGAAATTTTTTATACTTCCATATAAATATAATTTTGTGTTCTAATTTCTGTTTTTAGCAAAATAATATCATTAAGTTGATATTTTTTCTTGTAGATACGCGTTGCAAAAAATTTCAATTTGAATAAAAATTGATGAAAGTTCAGAGTTTTAAAGTATTTTTAAAAGTTAGTTTTACATAACTAAATTCCTAGCATTAAGTTTTATACATTCACCTCAAAATTTAATATCGTCCAATCGGTTGAGTAGATTTTAAGTGATGGACATTGGAATATGGAAAATATTATATAATTATTTATGTATATTTTGTTGGTAATAACATTAAATCTACACACGCATAGAGGGTTAACGATTTTAAGTGATCCCTGTAGCAAATAAACATAATCAATATAAATTAAATTACAGGTAGAGAGTGATCTGCCGTCATGCACACATCTCGCAAAATTATTGGATAGATTACGATTATTTATTTTTAGATTCGTTTTTTTTAGTTTTAATTCATAGATTATTGGCTTTTTAAATTAACAACGCAGACGAAGTAGCTAGCTTAGTAGTGGTATCTGCTAGTATCTAACAATTAACGTTAAACAATACTGAAGTCTTACTTTAGTTCATAGACAGGTTTCTCTTAAGATTAGTTGCTTAGATCACTCTTGTACATTTAAACCTTGTTATTTGTAGTTTCCTTTAACTTAGGTTTAGCTTGGAGAAATTAAGCATCCCGGCGCATCAGGCCAGGTGAGTCCCACAAACCCCACTGCTAACTTTAACACGGGAGGTGTTGCTCCCGGATTAGAGTTGTCAGGAGAGATGCGAAAATAGAGATCTCAAAGAGAAAAAAATTCAGCAGAATTTACATCTCGGGTCCTTGCCAACTTGGTGCCGTTGCGCTTGGTAATGCTCTACCGGCTAAGCGTTCGCTTTCAAAAGGTCGGTGAAGCTGTCAAGGTCCTAACGGTCAACAGTATTAAATCAATTCGATAAAAAGATTAGACGGAATAAACTGGAATCTTTTTCCAAACGGTATAAGCGGTATCTTTCCAAAATATGCAAATGCAAAATTTCTACATCTGCTGTCAAATATACTTTCTCTTGTCAATTTTGAAAATTTAAAACAATGGTAACTCTATACGCATACAATTCGTCAATTGAAACGTGTAACAATAATAATCTGTAGTTGTTTATTTAAGGCGGATCATGTTAAAGCGGTTGATTTTTTTGTATTTTATTAATAAAAATGTTGTTTTTGATTATCGAACATCTACGTGTGTACGAAACAATGAGGAATTCTCTCTTTGCGCTTGGAAGTGTCCTCCTACATGTGTCAACTTAAAACTTCTTTCTACAGGTAAAGGTTTGAAATAAAAGGAAATGTTTTTACTAAATTGTAACAAAAGTTTGTATGCTATTTTATAATAATTTAAGAATAAAGTATATTTTGTATCTTTTTTTTAACTAAGGTTTATTAAATGTGTATTTTTATATACCATGGCTTCTTATGCAATTATTTTTATAATATTTTATGGAGGATTTTAATCGTTTCTGTAACGACCTAAGATGGTTTTTTTGTTATACGGAATAGGCTAAGTGCTTTGACCACAATCTTACCTGATGTTAAGTGATGATGTGGTTCAGAATGGTAAGCACACTAAGCCTAGAGGTACGGGTTCTCAAGTGATGCCGCCGGAACACATCTATTGGTAATTGGCGACAGGTTTTCAAACTTCAGGTTGGTGCTATCCAGGCGAGCATCATTAGAAAATGCCCTACCACCATGCTATGGTTTTCTCACGATGTTTTCCTTCACCGGAGGTTCAGGCCGATTTTAGAGTCGGGTAGGTGAGGATCGTAACCGCATCGATTGACGCAGTATCCGGCCGTACTACCCGCTGCGCCATCATCACTTCAAAGGCTTTCAATTGATATTGCTGGAATACAACTAAAGGAGCTTGGAGTCGAATTTTCATTTCGAGAATTGTTAGCCAACCAAGTACCCACTTGAATTAATCTAATACCCATTAGAAAATATCTTTGGTCCAAGCTACAGTTTCATGTGCGATGTACTCCTACATAGAATGCTCAGGATCATTTTTAAATATGATTTGAATCCAAGATGATTCTCTAGATATTCGACCGTATTGTCACTGAGTCATCATCGCTTCGTCTTCATCTTATTAAATGTACAAATATAACATAATTCGTAAATAATATTTTTATGATGTTTGCCATTAGTTACTTCAGCACATACATAGGTATCTTAATAATGTAATCTATACAAATAAATAAAATTGATGTGTCTGTTTGTAATGTCAAAATATTTTTTTTACTAAATAGATATGAATGTATTTACGATACATATACCAAAAATACATTTTTTTAAATTTATCTGTCTGTCTGTTTTTTCTAGGTAATCTCCGGAACGGCTGTACGGAATTTGACAGAACTTTTTTTGGTAGATAGCTGAAGTTACTCCGGGCAAGTTAGGGTACTTTTAATTTTCGAAAATAATTAAGGTTCCGTGAAAAAAAAATGAAAAATTAAACATTGAACATAATCCGATTCAATGCACAGTTTTACGGGCAAATAATTGAATTTCTGAGAAATATTTTTACTTTACCTTAGTTTAAAAAAAAATGAGGATTCAGAATAAAAAAATTAAAATGCAGTGAAGAATATGTGAAATGCGGACGCAGCCGCGGGTAAACAACTATTTGTACAATAAATTCCAATTGAATTCATTTAGGTCAAATAAAGTTATTATTATTACTTCGATGTGTTGGACTATTGAGTTGAACTGACTACTATCGTGGCATAATCTAAGGTGGTTTGCGAAAATAGTTTCTACCTACTGTTATTTTCCTGGGAGGTTTAGCGGTCTTAATAAAATTACCAGTAGTTTTTGTTAACATAGTGCTCCTCATCGATTCAGCTACTCCAACATGTACTAATCTTCAAGTGTGAGCTCTATTGGCGACTGGAGAAACTGAACTTATTTTTAAATTTCCGATCACATGTAGAGTTGACTTTAAAAATAATAATGTTCTCATGTAGGAGCATTTTCTTCCGATTGGGTCCTGAATCCTGATTAAATGTTATGATTAAACAGGCAACGTACAGTGTTCATCAGCATGGGAGTGCCGGGTCGGATGTCGCTGTAGTGCCGGCTATATCAGGGATGAATATTCCAAGGATTGCATATTAGTGCAGCAATGTCCTGGTACATGTTTCATTTATTCTGTCGAAGGCCTTATATGGATATTATTCATTTATGTTAAAATAGTTATTGAATTAATCCTCTACAAAAGTGGTTCCCAGCCTTTTCTTGACAGGAAACTAAGTCAGCGTCATAAATATAAAAAAAAATACATTTGATTAAACATCATTATTACAATAGTTTTTTTTACTATAAAGTTATCTTTTGAATTAATGTTAATTTAAAGGCAACATCTTTTTACAAGTTCGGTAATTCTGGAAATGATTGCTCTAAGCAACTCTACCACTTCCCATGTACTTCTACACGCGCGACAATGCACCTTCAGTGAAATTTGGAATCGTTCGCGGATCATATTTCGGATTTTGCGGACCACTGCTCTACAATAAAAAGATTATAACAAAATTATATAGGCGGCTGGAAAGATTTATCATAGATTAAGATTGCGAAAAAAAGTATGTGATTTTGTGAGTTCTGTTAGTTTGGATTTTCTTGAAGTGCCCTGATTATAAGCTCAAATTCTAAGCATAAAAAACCATTAATATTAATTATTATATTATGTACATTGTAGGTAAAAGAATTACCACTTTGTATTACAACTTTAACAATGGATAACAAAAATTAATGTATTGAACTAACATTTATACGTACTAATATTTATACGTTATATACTGTTTCTATATATAATTTAAAGAGGTAATTTTTTTCTTTGTTATGTTAAAGTAAAAAATGACTTAACCAATTTGAAAAATTCCTTTATACATATTCGTCCGATGCTCATCCCATATATCCCATATAATAATATGATAAGAAATATTGTAAAATAAAATTTGACATTTATAAAAAGAGAAGTAATTAAATATTATATATATACTATGCATATTTTACAGTATTTTAATCGTAAACCTTTAACATGAGTAATGATGAAGTAGGTATTTCCGAAGGCCATATAAAAGTACAATTTAGGTCATCTGTTTAAAACTACGCTATAAACGTGAGTTCGGAAAACGCGCTGTTTTGTTTTCAATATTGATTTATGTCGTACAACAACAAGCAGTTTTACGATATTGCACGTAGGCACTTGCGCGCTAACTACCTTCCGAACATAAAATTATTTTATATTCATTCAATCTTGTAACGGTTTGGTTAAATGCTAAGGAATGTAAAATAAAAACATCTTGTTAATTACAAGATTTTCTTGCTAATCGCTGATTCATACGTTTGAATTATAAAAACTCTAGAAACATGCACCCATAATACGTTGCTTGTTACATTGTTTTGTTTGCATTTAAAGTAAGAATACTTTTCCTTTGGAAACTTACACGTCTTAAATAAGAAATTACTTTTTCTAAACTGTACCATTTGGTTCGTAAATGCAGAAATAGTTGGGGATGTGTAACGTTTTAATGTTATGGATATTTTTATGAAATATTTTTTAGAAAACTTTCATGAAATTCCTCAAATTGATATTAATAATTTTTGGGCATATTTGTGATAGAGGTATCTTGAAGAAAGATCTTGAAAACTGTATAGTGTTAGTTAAATGATTTGCTTTGAACGACACATTAGAGTTTATATATACAGCTACTGTGTTAAACCGTCATATATTATATTACAATGTTGGTATATTAGTTTTTCTTTCTTAACAATAATATAAATTTTAAATACCTAGGCATTTTTCAATAAAAATAAATATATTATAATATGTATTCAATTCAATACGGAATGATAAATTGTCGATGTTTCTAAAGCTGACATCGCAAAAAATGTCGGTCAAATGGCGTTATAATGTAGAACTGCAACCTAAGTACCTACTTATTTACATTATAAAACGATTGCACAATGTATATAAATATTACTGGCGTTCCAAATAAAAATACGACAATTAGCAAAGAGCCATGATGAAGTCAATAACGGGTTTAGTTTTCGCATCTATGGCTTTGGCTGTGGCGTCTGCACCGACTTCAACAAAGGAACCGATAATGAACAATGAAGAACGAGACATATTTCGAGACAAGCGTTCGCAATACGGTGTTCAGTATCCATCGCCATGTAATATCGCAGCAGCTTCTGCTCAGATACCTACCTACGCTCCATACCATATCGACGTGATGCCAATGCACGCTGCCTATTCTGTACCTCATTATGACTATTCCGGACCGCATTACCGTTCTATAGACCCCCCAGCAGCAGCTGAACAAGAAATGTTGGGATTCTCAGATATGGATCATGTTGTACCCGATCATATACCTATGGCTAGATACGGTACGTACGCTGTTCCCTCGCAAACCGCGGGTAATATGGGACAGGTGGTGATGCCGGCACATACAAACCCGACGTCCGCTTTCGGAGTTTTCCCTAAAGGTAATATAGGAGGGAGCAATGTTCCTTTCCTGTTTAGTTGCACTCCGTCTATCGTCCAAGGGCAAATTGTGAAAAGTCAACCGAATAACGCTTTTAACCAGCAAGCGGAATCTTACCGCGGTGTCGATGATTACCATTTGGAAGGTCACATCAATCGTCACGAAGAATCTGGATCCCACGAGCATAATGTAGGTGTTGTTATAAAACGATCCCAGTCACTCAAGTTTACACCAGTAATATGTATTAGACAATAAAAAATATTTTTAAGATCAGTGTAAGCTTTATTAAAATATATTTGAAGTGGATGTTTTCGTAATTTATTTTATACTAGCGGGCGTCCGCGACTTCGTCTACATGGCCTATCAGTAACCGAACGACACACTTCCCGTACAAAATTCATTCCAATCGATGAAACGTTTTTGGAGTTTTTTTTTATAATTTTGAAAAATGTTATTGATTTTTTTTGCCTAATTAAGATTATGTTAAAATATACTTTATGCACAAAACATTTTATCAAAATCAGTCAATCCGATTTTTTATTTTTTTATTTTACGAAATCGAAAAATAATTTTAAAATTCTTTAACAACTATACCAATTGCTCCTTAATATATACTTCCCGTATAGAAAGTTACTATTTATATATTAATAAATATTTACCAATAAAGATTTATTATAAGAAAGTCTGTTAAAGGTACACTCAAAATATATCCACGACCTCTCAACTTAATAGATAGTAAAAAATATTTAATAAGGACTGTAAAATATGTCAATTGTAAATTAGCATATTTGCTTTCCATTTAATTCATATTGTTTTAATACAGAGTAAGAACCTATGTGGATTGAAAATGGATTAGTTTTGTTAAATTTGATTAATTTCTGTGTATTTTTTTTTCATTTAATATTACGAAACTGAATTGATCACCATTCAAATAAACTGTCGATTTCATATATTTTTATGGAGAACTCACGTTTAATAAAAAAAATCGCTTATTTCAAGATTGATTTCATAACAAAGACATTACTCTTTATCTAGTGTTGTTTTTATAATGGCCCAATTAAAAAAATAGACAGTACAATATATCGTTATAACTTGTTCTATATGTATATATATACATATATATAACTACACTTTGGAATAATATACAGGTATTAAAACTTGCCTAGATGTGTCTATGATTAAAAAAGAATCATATAAATGAATTTAGTGATTCTCGAGTTATGAGCCAATTAACGAAGAGTCAGATAAACATGTAGAGGGACGTTATATAGGTATTCATTATTTTAACTTTACTGGTAGTCAATCCACATTATTTACTTGCAGTAAACATCATAGGATTATAACAACGAGTATGGTTATGAATGATTTAATGAAATTTATAGAAATGTTTTTTATTCTATTCCGATTCGACGTTTCGAATATTGAGAAACATTTAATAAAAGCACGTCTGCACTTCTCGCGAAGTTGGATGAAGGTAAGCGAGTAGGATAGTGTGGAAGGGCGCTTCGCTTCACTTCGCTAAGCTCATCGCGAGGTTGCATGAATGTGTACTTACTTCGGACTTTAGTTAACCTCGAAAAGTAACTACTTCGTCGAAGCAATTTTACGAACAGTGGGGATGCTACATAAAGTTTTTATCAAACATTATGTTTAAGCCTTTTAAGAGTTTTTCTATTAAATACGTCAAATGAATTTACGTCAAATATGTTACATGAATAAAGTCCCAAAGCACATTACCGATTTACCGGACAATAAGTTCAGGCACCATGTCAAGGCAGTATTAAATTGCAAAGATTATTAAAATAGAGTGGTTTATTATGTGAACGGTGGTGATATCTGGAAATGACACACTTCTTTGTGCATTTACTAATTAACCATGTAACTATTCGTTGTAAAGTTCCAAATAAAAACTTGCAGAAAAAAAAAAAATCAGATCGTGTTTCTTGCCGGTTCTTCTCGATGATTGGGTTGTTTTCAGAACCGGTGGTAAGTATTGTGAGCATAAGCGCCTTAAAGTAAATAAAGTATTTTTGAATGTAATTAATTCGTGGGGAGACAGGCTATAAAAGAATTGTGCGAAATTAGTTGCTAATCTTGGTTTTTGTTTAAATGTTAATAAAAAAAATATTATACCGATTGTCAATGAGAATTGATATCTTTATCAACCTCTTTAAAGTTTAACCGGCGTGAATATATTATATATATGCGACTTAAAGGAAAAATACAATTAAAAGTAACTGTAACGATAACAATGTTTAATCACGTTCTTCGAATTGTTTCAAGTATCATTCGAATTCGAGGTACACTCGGTGTATTATAATATAATAATATTGTTAAAGTTAAAAAATATGATTAATATTTTATTTCAGAGGAAATCTATAGTAAAATGATGATACTTTAGTAATTTGAGGAAATAATGTTCATTTATAGAGTAAGGCTAAAAGTACTGACTTTGGACTGATAACATTAGGTAGTATTGGGTTAAAAAAAATTAAAATAATTTACGCCTACTGCGTAAATTAAAATTAAATTTAGTCCAAGTTTACTATATCCAATTGTTAGTTGATTTTAGGAAATACTTCTAATATACATGACATTAGGGCAATAATAAACAGGTAACATGCCAGGGAATAAATTTGTACATATAAAAGTCGAGACGGATAAATTGTCAAAGTTTAATAGAAATCATCTATTAACGAGCTTTAGTGTTATTAATAAAATTATTTCAGAATCAGTTTGTACCTCAAAAGTTCAATAAATGATGATTATGGTCCTAATTTCGACCAATAAAAGAATATTAGTTATGAATAAAAAAAACAAGTCGAAAAAAGATTTTCTAGAGATCGATCTTTTAGACCTCGATTTTTTGTGATTCGATTCACAAAGCTTCAATTTGAATCGATTCAAAGAATCGCCATCCCAAGTAAACAGTCTATCTGTTTAAAATGATCAAATGCAATTAATAATTGATAATCATAGTTTTATGGAATCTGATATAATCCAAATAGAAGACTATTTGTGCTACACTTCACTTCACTACTTCATAACACTGATTTTTCATATGCAACTATAAGCAATTTTATTCTTGTACATCATTTATTAATAATTGCGATGGTATTATCACATGCAATAATGATTATCTTGTAAATAATGTTGTTATGTAATGATCTTCAACTATACATTTTCAGATAATAAGGGAAAAAAAAACTTTAAAATGGACCGTTACTTAATCTAAATAAACCTTCTTAAATATAAAGCACATTTTTTTTAACACAGCGGCTTTTCAAAATATTAATTTTACTTAATAATTTGCAGTTGACTGTATTTAAACCGGAACATGCTAGCTCAGCATTCTAAATGAATTCTCGTTGAAAACAATCTAAAAGCACGTTTTGGTTTACTTTTGATCATAAAAGGCGATCTTTACACTCCCAACTAGTATAAATGCTACATGGAAATATTTTCTACATCAAACACACCATCGATAATATACGATGGACACGTTAGTGGTACTATCTGCTTTGGTGTGTGTCATCATAGCAGCTCCAGCTTTGCCCAAAGAAGATTTTGAAGATCTAGCATCTACGACATGGTCTCCACTAGTAACATTATTACGAGAAAAAAAATCTCCACAACAAAATACTGACTTTAACAAATTATCTGACATGGGAACAAGTTCAACGCACGGGCAAGATATGGAACCTACTTTACCGATGGGAAGAAGTTTAGGCTTTAAGAAAAACAATCATTGTAAAGAAAAAAATTGGTTATCATTTATATCGAAATTCCGATGAAGAAAAAGAACTTTCCACTTCTCGTGAAAGCTGTAATGAGAAAGTTAAAGTAAAGTTGTGCGACGAAAACCTTATGCCGAATTCTGTAAGCATGAAAAGTTCGACTAATGAAGATATTAATGATCACAGTATGTCGGAGGATGAAATGAAACGTAGTCTTATTATGGCAAAAGAAGCTATAGCAAATTTAGAGCGTGATCTTAAAAAAATGGACGCTAAACAAGATATGAACTTGGCAGGAATGAAAAATGATATCCCTGCTATAGATGAAACAGTGCATAAAGATATTGATGCAGCAAGGCAAGCTCTTCAGCATATTCACGACAATTTTGGAAATTTGGAGTCTTTGCGTTTTCATGGCACTACATTAAAGGATGCAGAAGAAATCCATGATATTCATGTAACTGTAGCTCAATCTGAAGAGGAAAGAATAACACAATGGAAAGAAGCCATGGAAAATATACAAAGAAATATTGATATAGCAAGAAATATAGAAGATAGTTTCAGAAATCCTGCTAGCAGTTTATCATTGGAAGAATCTGGTACTTCTGAGAATAATATCAATGAACACCTCGAAGAAAATAATCTTAATAAATTAAGAAATAAAGATGATTTGCAAAGTACAACTGAAAATGCGTTGCATGAAGACATACAGTGCAGTAGTCAAGTAATAAAAATAAAACCCAAAGGACAAGGTGCTAAAGAAAACGAAAATTTAGAAGATGACACGAATGCATCAGCAACTTTGATAAATAAAAATGAAGCAGAAGTTGGAGATAAAAATTTCATGAGAAGTGATCATTCTGAAAATAATCATAATGAACAAAAAAGTCAATTTTCAATGACACTACCATCTGAGAATATGAATACAAGAAATACTGAACTTGATATGTCAAAAATTCACCAATCTGATACAGAATTTCAACAGGACCAGTCTATGAATACGAAATCTATAGACGAAAAATTTATCCAAGAAAAATCAACACCAAATAACAATTTTCAAACAGACAGAGATTTGGAGACAGCTGGGTCTGTTAATGAAATGAAATCTACAGATACACGTTTAACACAAGCAAGAAGGGATTTACATGAATTACAGGACAAAGAAGAAAATAATTTTGTTACAGAACAACGTAATGCTGTTAGTGGAATAAAAAAAGATAAAAAAGTTGAGGACACATTTCAACAAGAACAACAATTAACAGAAACGTTAAAAAATACAGAGAATACAGATTCAAAGAAAAAATTAATGGAGAACTCAAAACTGAATCACTTTCAAGGAAAATCACAACAAATTGACAAAAGCGACCAGACGATCGAACATAATGAACAGTCCTTCACAACAGATTTTAACACAAAACAATCCAAAACGTCTTCTGGAATGAATTCTGCTGTTATATTCAATTCCAATCCACAACAATCAAATGATCCAATTACTGCGCAGTGGTCACCAGAAAGAACAACAAATTTTGATAAATCTTTTAAAAGCGAAAATTTAGAAGAAGCTGAGGACATGAATAATCGCAAAGAAATTATAACGGCTACCCGCTCAAATAATCCAACTCAATCAATGGACACAATGAGAGCATCCAATCATTTTGGTGGAACGAGACACCAAATGCATTTGGATCATAGTAACAAACATCACGATCACCATATACATCACGGTATGTCTGGTAACGGTAGCCCAAATCGATCTATCATGAATATGAGAGACGCTACAGTTAATTTTGGTTCAGATAAAAATGTGTTCCATTGGAGTCCTTCACATGACAATGCGAGATCAGCTTATGGACCTGCCATGGGACCAGGAAGTATAAGTACAGGTACAGGTTCGGGTTCAGGTCCAGGTCCAGGTTCAGGTCCAGCTTCAGGTACAAACGAAGTTGGGTTATTTCCAAATGCAAACGTTGGAGCATGCAGTATTCCCTTGTTACTAAGTTGTGCACCATCAGTAACCTCAGGTAGTTTAGCAAAAGCTCTTCCTGCAGGATATGGTGCTTCTGCATACAGAACTGATGACGATTTAACTTTCTTTCCAAACAAGCGGGAAACAAAGAAGCCTAATGAATTTCCCAGTATAACATCAAACAAAATTTCAACCAAAAAGCAAATTAACATAGACCATTAATTCAGATTATAAGCAATAAAGAGTAATACATATATATGCTACAACTGCTAATCTAGGATTTTTTTGGTTAAGCATTTATTTAATTTTATTTATAATCGTTTACATTAAGGCATCACAAATTTAATAAAATAAAAAAAAAATGTAGATTGTTTTATTGTTTTTTACTAACTCTATTCATTTACTTTTATTTGTTAAACTAGCTGTGCCCATGACGTCGTTCGTGTGGAATTCAGACAAATATATTTCAATAGACAGACTATATTCTCCGTCTAGATGCAATCAATCTCATTACCAATATATTCTCTATGTCCTGTCCCGTTTCTTCTAGTCACATGCGGTAGATGTTAAGCCGGTTAGATCAGGCCATCTGCCAGATAACTTTCCCAGTGCAATGGAAGGTCAGGACCCCGCACCTTCCCCCCCATGATTTGGCAATGCGGCAGAATCTAGACGCAACCGGTGCGGTGGCCGGACTGAGTCGGCGTCTGCGCTTAGCCCTCGCAGGGCACCTGAGCTGAAACTATGCACCCAGCCATTCTTGCCCTAATAGAGCCTGAATGCTATGCTAGGCTTGAATGAAAGACATGCGAAAATGCTATAGATTTTGTTCCTTTGTTTCAAACTATTCAAGCAATGCGTACTATATTATATAATTATTACCCACTTCAATTACATTTACTATGATTAATTATTGAAAATTTATATTTACCCAAATAAAATGTAGCATATATATATATATATATATATATATATATATATATATATATATATATAATGTGCCTTTCTAACGGTGAAAGAATTTTTAAAATAGGATCAGCAGTACCGGAGATTACCCCGGAAATCCAAACTCACAAACTTTACTTCTTTACAATATTAGATATTACATTTTTTTAATGATTCTAGATAAACGCTATTCATATATTATATAAATAGATATATGTGTAAAAAGTATGTCAAATGTTACTATAGAGTTCCAAATTTAATACCAAATGTCATCGAAATCGGTTGAGTAGTTTTTACGTGATTGGCGAACAAATGAATATACGGACAGATAGACAAAATATTTTAAAACTATCGAAATATGCCCTGTAGTAGAATCTAAAGCCCTACATTGTTTTTTTCTCAAATATCTTCAATGTACAGATTTCGTTTATTGTCTTGGGTCTATGTCTTTGTAATATTTGTGAAAAGTCCAATTTATAAAAAAATAAGTAAAGCGCCGTCAGAATTAAACACATATATAAATGTAAATAATTTATGTTGGTTTGATTTAGTTTTATTTCTGCGCATTTTACCATTCATTTATAAAACTATATTAAGCAAACCCATATTTATTATTTGAATATAATTGCAGATAAACGCTATTATGAATGTATACCTATGTATAAAAATGTATTATAAATGGATGTAATGTATGAAACATGTGGTAACACTTTATATGTCGATTTCCCCATAAAAATGAGACAATAGGAAAACAATGGAAAGCTGGCCTAAACGCCAGGTTAGTGCTCAAGGGGTTAATAAAAATTCGCATAAATATTTTCAAATCCATATAAAGAGTCGAAAATGAAGAGCGGCAACGTCGCATGCAACGAACCGTGAGAATCATTGAAATTGAAATTGAATTGAAACTTGATGAAACGGAAACGCTTCATTACAAAAAGACAAACACATACATCAATAGGATTAAGTCTACTTATTAGATTTTATGCTTCTAATTTAACTGATTTTAATTTCGCCATAGAACGCTAAGTTGCTATAGCTGAGTAGGTACTATACGGGCTAACGACGTCGGTTCATAACCTAGCGAAGAATTTTTTTTCTGTTGTTCTTTTTTTAAGAAGAATCGAGATATGGAATATAACTTAAATTTTAGGAAGTTTGTTAGCTATAGCACAAATAAAATTTCATCAAAATCCTTCAAGAATTTCATTTACTTCAAATTTTTGACTTTTGTCCGTTATCCTGAAGAACCCCTTACGTTTTATTGGACAAAAGTATCCTAGATGTTACTTTATAATATGAATTACCTCTGTATCAAGTTTCGTCAAAATTGGTAAAGTATTTGCAGAGTGATACGCGTACACAGGGAAAGACAAACAGACAGACAAAAATACTAAATAAAATATTTTTGGTCTCTATATCGGTAACAAAGTCCACCCCGATTATGATTTTCAAAAAATATTTAATGTACAGATTTGGCCTAGTTACAGTTTTATTACACTAATAGATAAACTAGCGAACTAAATAAGATTTTATCAAATAGTCTTTTGAGTTGAGGCATCATTGATGATGGTTGCCCTCGTAATATTTGCCTGCAATATTAAAATGAAAGGCACAAGGTAGCAGGATATAAAATGATAAATGACCGTTAAACCATACTCGTAATCACACAGTTAGCTGTTCCCGCGGCTTTGCTCGCGTGTAATATTTCTATTCTTGAAAAAAAAATCACACCAATATTTATACATATTCAATGGTTTAGTTACAATGTTTCCAGATAACGTGTTGGCGTTTTTCATTTCATGTTTTGGCAAAATAATTACATCCAAGTTTAAAATAGAATTATATAAATCACCTTAGCGATTATTAAGCCTATAACGGACAGACAGACAAATGTAGCCTTTTATATAATGTAAGGATAAGGACAAGATAATAGTGATTATTATAAAGTTTGTTTTCTATTATTCAGATATTTTTTAGTTATATACACATACGTAATATTTGACGTAATAAAATATATTAATGACTAAAATATATATAACATAACATAATATGAGTTCACACCTTTTATCCCCGAAGGGTTAGGGGCAGAGGTGAAGCAGGGGGCAACGCGGCGACATGCGAAAGCAACCCCGTATCGCCCCCAACACAAATGCGGCGGACGGCTCCGGGGGGTTTTTTAGTGGGTATTTCCGGGCGCTTAACGCCCGGGTGAGTCCCACACTGGCACGGAGCTCGTCACTCCGTGCCCCCTTATCTATTGTATCTGGGGGACTCTGATCTTCCAGATACAATAGATAAGGGTTGTGCGTAAATGCATTTCCCCCCGTCAAAAAAAAAAAAAAAAAAGGGCAGAGGTGAAATAGCGAACTACAGCACCCACATTTCGCCGAGCTTAATTCCGTCCCAAATGTGACAGGAGGCGAGCCTGTCGTCATATCGGGCACAAATTCCAGACTCCGGTATGATACTGAGTAGAAAACCCAATATCACTTAACCCAACCCGGGGATCGAACTCGAGACCTCAGAACGACAGTCGTACCTCAATACAACTACGCCACCGAGGCAGTTAATTGTATAATTATAATTAATTGTATAGTAACAAAATACACACAATGAATGCTACACCTATCGGAAATGACTGACGTTGTACTTTTAAATGATAAGCATATTTGACATGATTATATTTTTTTTTATTGTTCATAATTAATTAATACAATATTTTGATCGCGTCCGTGGGTAACTAAAATAAAGTGTTATATTAGACTATAAAAAATTACTATAGACAAATACTTATAAGCACATGTCATTTGTGTTTAAATGACGGTTGTCACTTGCAACATTTGCAGTTCTCTTCTTGTTCCTCGCTACAAATTCACTTATCGTTATTGGAGTGTTTATTACAATTTTTAAATTGCAGTTTACATCTGCATTTTGTCTGCAACAATTGATTGTATTCTATACATGTTATCACTTGCAGGTAATTGATAATGAAGTTCTTTCTCTTGTTAATTCGTTTTTACACAAGGTGTTCTAAAATGTTATGGTCGGTGACATCCACTTTACACGTAATCATTTTGATATGAACAGTCTTGTAGTAATATCAAATTTTATTTAAAAAACAATATATTAATCTTATATTTTATTATTTATACAGACACTGAGCTCGCGCTTATAATCACAACATTAAACACTTAAGCACTAACAGAGGCGTATACGCCAGTTTTCCATTGTTTTCCTGTTGTCTCATTTGTATGGATAATCGACATATTAATATATTTAAATATTAAATACTCTATGTTCAAGAATTTCGTTTCCTTCGTTTACTAACCAAAGTTCTTAATTTTTTTTATTGAGTATCATTCCTGAACTTCAGTTATTATCATTAAAAAAATAGAAATCGTTTTATTTTTCATCAAATTTTCAATAATTATTACATTTGAACTTCGACCTGCGGGCGAACACTAGTTTTAAAAATAAGTATGTCAACAATAACATTACATCGTGAATATTTTTTATAGGTATAATGCAAGATTTCCTCATATTACGTATATCAGTTTCATTTACAATTGTTTTATGAGTTTAGCTGAATATTGTAATACGACAATTGATGCACACTAGAATGCGAAATAATTAATTCTTTTCACATTCACAATAATACTCTGGAACCAGTAACAATACAAAAACGTAATGGAGCATTGCTTTAAATATTTAACAATATTTGTGAGTTATATATTCACAATACACGTGCTTATCAATTGTGAGGAGATCGATAATGTAACTTTAAAGAATAATCAAGGAAGAATATTGGCACCAAAATTACCAATACCTCATGTCAGTGAAGCTACGCACTCAACTATTACAAATATTAACCGTGAGTCTGCAGAAGGGGGTCAATTAACTTCAGATATGAAAAAAACCTTCAATCACAAACCTATTGAGAACGAATCCACCGAACTGGGTAATGAAATACCCATAATTTGGTACAAACAATGGACACCAACACAACTCCGATCTGGTACGATAAATAATAATCACATGGATTTAAACGAAGCAATCTCATATCCATTATTAAATCGGGTACCACCTGTGACTTCTCTCCCTGCGGTCTATCCTGTGTATTTAAATAAAATGATACCATATGAACAAGCTGTAAATTACGATTTAGTTGGATATAATTCTCCCGATCTATTCATGTCACCACCACGACCTGTAAGATCTAGAGATGAAGAGCTATTGGCGCAGTTATCTCATGATGCAATTATGCAGAATATTTTGCCAACGATGCCTTTTCCTTATTTTCGTAGAGCAAGTACTCCATACGGAATGCCCGATGCACAAATTCATGGTGCGCACATAATGGCAATGTTTCCTAATGGAAAGACAAGTGGTTGTGGTGTCCCCGTACTTTTGACCTGTTCCGCAAAAATAACCCAAGGCACTATAAGTGAGGAACCAATTTATGGAAACTTTTTTAACTCCGACCCAGTTACACCAATGACGTACCAAACAGATGAACATATTATAGACAGTGGAAAAGAAGAACTAGTCACTAGTTTAAAATTGGCTAATATTAAGGGTAATGCGGATATAAATTCAAATAAATATTTCCCGATTAAAACTTTAGAAAAAAACACTGTCCTTCCCACTAAAATGTAACTCTGTCTTTATTTTTCCAATGTAATGTATTAACTATTAAGATTTTTTTTAAAAGAAAATAAAATTATATTTAAGATATTGTGTTTCTTTCATTTTAAAATATAGTTATATAACGCTTATTGACCCTTGTTACTAGCAAATCATATGCAAACTTCGTGTGTTCGTGTGTGTGTAAGATCAAACTATAACGCACATATTATATTTCGCATTCTTCAACTAATTTGAAACTACACCTAACTTTGTTTAAGATCACTACATTTAGGTAGGTACAGTTTAGGCAACATTCCTACATCGTTATTAAAATCGATTGTTAATGAAAATTGCTTGTACGATCAGCTGCAATAATGCTTGGACAACTTAAGGTCTATTATTGCGTGAATTCAATTTATGCCACGTTGAGTTGAGTTCACAAAGAAAACTAGATGGCGTGGTTAGGTGTTGTTAACTAAATTCTTGTTTGCTACAACATAATCAAAGAACCGATCGTGTTTATTTTATGTATTTATTGAAGTGAAAACTACTTTAGGGGCGTTGAGAACTTTTTTGGGTGTTCGCGTCATCGTCACCAAACGTTTTCCATTTATGTACAGAGTGTATTCAGATTGTTAATTACAAAATTGTGATACTTGAACGCTTGGTCGAGCGGTTTGATGTGCGACTCAATTATCTAAACATATGGATACACACGAGTTTTACTTTAGCTATTCAACAAAAATAGTTCCGTCCAAATCGGTCCAGCCGTTACAGAGATTAGTCGAAACAAACAAACAGACCAACATTTTAAAAATTGCAGTTTCTGTGTAAGTTTCGTTGATACATTATATGTTTCGAAACAGACTGCTCTTCAGTTTTATTGAATAGTATAGATAATTAACAAATATCATGATAAGTCTAAGGTATTTTTTCCGAGAAAAAGCATTATACAATACATATATATATTCAGATCTACATCTAAAGGTTTTATTTTACAGATAAAACCACCTGTCCGCCAGGCGAAGTCATGGGTGCCAACCTACAATGTATAGCACTAAGTTCGAGTAAAATAAACGAATCTTATTGGATATATTATGATAAACGTTAAAATATTTTAAATTATATAGTTAAATTTAATTTCGTATACAAATTTCATACGAAACCTGTGTCTTATTTCCTCTGACAATTTTAACATGTTACACGTACTTAATATCATTGATGACAAACTTCAACTTCCCTCATTCTTTGATTTGTGTTTCTATAGAAAATGGTTCAGTATTCGTGTGTTTACGATCCTGGACCACATTGTCACTAAACAACAGGTGAGACTGTGATCGAAGCTCTGAGGCTATACAGTTAAAAAAAAAAAGTAAAAAATAAGAAATAACTTGATAAACCTAATAATTTGTCATTTTACATGATTTTATTACACAATCGTTTTGTGCCCGCGGCCCCGCCTGCGTATCATATTTTCCACTCTACGCAATATAGTTTTAAAATAATCATTGGAAAATAATGTTCTGATCGTCGCTAATTTTTTTTTAATACAAATTCAAATACCTGCCAGAAAAAATATGTACTTAATCGGTCTATATTCACACAATTTCATGAGTTTTAATTGTTTTACGTGAAACTCTTAATTATTTTCGAATAATTAAAGTAGCCTAAATTACAGAGAATTTTTTAGCTTTCTGTCAGAAAAAGTAACGTCAAAATCGTTTCAGCCATTCCGGAGATAAGCCGGAACAAAAAAAAAGAGTCAGTAAATATTTAAAAATTGTGGTTTTCGTATAGGTACCGTATACAAATACATTCATATATATACTTAATAAAAAGTTGTTATTTTCATATTAGTACGAATTTGTAGTTAGTCGATTCCATGAAAATTTAAAACTGACGTAGGTATTTTTGATACAGATACAATCAAAACTTAAAGCAGATAAACAATATTACGGTGTAGTTACTTATCACTTGCGCTTTCTAATACTTTCAAAGATAAAATTAATGGCGTGATTTGAATTCTTAGGATTGTCCGGGCAATAAACAATATTTCTTTCCATACAATATCATTGATTGTGATGTTTGTAAACACTTAAGCTATTTTGCTAACGGATTAGGTGACCTAACATAGGCATATAATAAATGATAAGATATATGTATGTACGTTTTGAGCATTAGGTGATAATATTATGTTCGCGGAATATAGATTATTTAATGTATTTATGGTCACATGACAAGATTTTTTTTGAACTAAATTGTTCGATTTACATAAGTACATTTTGTCAAATGAATGAATATAGCATAAACACATCTATTAACTCAAAATACTTTACATTGCGATCTATAGAATAATAATTTTAGTGGGTAATTGAATACTGCCCATTCAAATAATAGTTTCGTTATTAAGTCTTATTTTAGTATTTATTTTCTACTCGTTTTTAAATGTGTCCGCGACGTTTATAGTTTTTTTTAAAGGCCTTAATTATTAGTATTCGTTAAAATATAATAGTTTTCTACGTTGTAAATAAGTTATGTCGTCAATAACTTTAATCTAAACACATTACAAAACAAAGTTCGTATGTTTCAACGAGTGACAATTATAAAAAAAAGGTAGGTACGAACTTATGGAATGTTTGCGATATTTGCAAATAACCACGTGATTAATTTCAAGAGTCTTTGAATTTACGTATATAATTTTACCACAAATCTCGTTAACGTAGCGGATATCTATGTCACTAAACTATGACGCAATCGAATATTCAATTACTTTAGTTATTGCCTAACTATATTGAAGGATAAGGTCAAACCAAAGAGATTCATGTATACAAAGAGGTTTACCAATAATATATACTTAGATACAAACATTTGTATTTCACTTAAATATATTTACAGTACCTAAAATATAGGTAAAAATTCTATATTTACGAAATAAAGTACGTCAGCGTTCAATCGTTTTGTTGACTGATATTCTAATATATCTTAACACAGAAATATATTATTCATGCGTATTTTGCGTGATTTTTTTTACAAGTGTTTTAAATATTGTTTAATTCTTCTGTCACGTCTTATCTCGCGTCACAAAGTCGTCTTATTTAGTGGTCTATGATAGTAGTTTAATATCTTTGGGTTACGAATAGCATCCACTTTAGTTGTTACCTAGTTAAATTGTAGGATATGGTCACATACAATGGATAACATCATTATATCATATTACTAAGAAGTCGAGTTTGTTGGCTCCGGACATTTCCCGGCAAGTAAATATTAAAAGAAGTTTATCAACTTAATAGTGAATAAGTGTTTGCTTTACAATCGTGTTACATCTCAGGTTTAACCTTATTTTTACAACAGGTATGGGGTAAAGCATGCGACTTAATTTTTTTTGTAATGTATCATCCTACATTTAAAATGATTTTTTTTTTTCACAAATAATGTGTGTTTTTAAATTTACTTCAAATATGTGAGTAATATATTTAAATATAATTTAAATTTTAAAATATGTACGTTTTTTTTAAAATACGCCCCGTGTTTTTGGTGTGTTAATAAAAAATAAGCTCAACAACTTAACAATTATTCGAGAATTAAACATAGTGGTGTAAACAGTTTTTTGATTATGAATACCATTTTTTTTAAACGTTATATATTCGTTTTTTACTTGTTACAGTATAAACATTATATTAATATTGTCAGTGTCAGTTTGTTTCTGCGGAATTTGCACACCGCTGACAGTCCAAGTAAAAGTTTATATCATTGTGGTTTTCTAGTTACCTAGTGGTAGTTACAGTCAGACTGAGTGCCCTTAGTGCCAGCCACAAAGCCTTGGGGACCTCCCAGTCAGGACAACAGGGTTAGTCAATTTGAAAAAAAAAGTATGTTATAGATATAAAAATAACTATTAGAGAATAAAAAGGCTAAAACGATTTAAAAACAAAATGTCAATCAATTGAAACAGTCATGTGGTAAGTTCATAGCTTATATTATAATAATCACGTACATATATTGTAATAACTGCTTTGAGACGTTTACACAAATATGGGATGTTTAAAATCAAACGCCCTCATATCCACTTTTGGAATTAAAAAAGGTTTTGATAATATCTATTACTTCAGTTTTTTCAACCTAGGTATATGAAACCCGTTTACTAATTCCGCTACCTGAATAATTTGAGCTTAACTTCGTTTTGAAATCCACCACATCTGCATTGGAAGTGACGATGTTCGATTTTAAAAGACGCATACATTCAATAACAAATAAAACCTTAGTGACAGCTCATGACGTAGATTATTCACCATCGCATCATTTTATTATGCGCGATGACTTGCAGCAAATCGCGTTTCTGGAAACATCTCTTTACTTAGAAAAGCACATATGTAAATAGACGCATTTTAACCAGATGTTCGGGACCCAGTCAGCTTGGCACCGTATACAAACATCCCTACTGCGACGTATCTGTGACGCAATTGGCGAACACTTGAAAGATAACAGATAAAACGTTTAAAACCCAGCTAAAATATACGAGGCTTATCATACAAGTCGAAGTTGAGTAGCAAGACGGATCAAGTGAAAAATAAAAGGTACAAATAAACAAACAATGAAGTGGAAGATTCTGTTATTGTGCCTGACGCTTTGTGTCGTCGGTCACACAATGCATCTTCACCCTAAACATAATATCAATTTAGAGGATAATGAATTTGGTAACGCTAAGATAATTGAGAAGCTGACTACAGACGTCGATGGAATACCAGTTGTAAGTAATGATTACATTATATATTAATACACTCAAGCATGAAAATATTAAACAGATTCATAGGTTATTAAACATCGATTCGGTTTCAGGCATTTCCCAATAACATTGGAGATTTAATAAAGATAGGTATCAGTGTATTCATTGTTTAGGTATTCTTGAATACCATTTCAAATTACCATTTGCAATTGCATAAACAAATGTAATTGTTCCTTTTATAAAAGTAATATAATCAGTTCAGTAGAATGTCTTTTTTATTTTATAATAAGAAAATAGGAAAGTTGAAAGCTTCTCGTTTGTCATGGTACGGACATGTTATGAGAACAGAGAAAGCGCATGTGGGTAAAATCGTAATTTATATGTACGTGGAAAGGATGTAAAATTAGAGGAAGGCCAAAGAAAGTGTGGATGGAGTGTGTAAGAAGTGATATGAAATAAAAAGGAGTAAATAAAGAGATGACATCTGATAGGGACGTATGGAAGTAGAAAACCTACTGCGCCGAGTCCAAGTAAATTTGGTAAAAAAAATGATGATGAATAAGAAAGTATCTAATAAAAAAAAAACAATTAAGGAACTAATACACGACAGATAATCAAAACTATTGTGTAGGGGTACTATCTACTACATGTTACCTGTATGAAGAGTTTTAAGGCTTGCCACATTTGATCGTTATTTAAACAGAAAAAAAATAGTATAATACCAAATCTGGTTTGAAAGAAACAATGTAACATGTTTATCTTTTATTTCCCAGGATGTGATTCGTAACATTCCTCCAACTCGATTCGTCCCGATTAACAGCGCTATATCCTTCAAGATTTACCCACCGTGCAATTTAGGATTCGAAAGGGATTTCCTTGGAATTTGCCGGGAAGTATGGGATTAATTTATTCATTATTATTTATTTTTGTTGCGTGTATCCGTGGTAGAGGGTTATTACAGGGGACTGTGCACGACATTCTGATATACGACGTTTATGTGATATTAAGTATAATTTTAATTTAATAATTGTAAATAAATAAGTAATTCTACTAATAAATGTTATAATAAAAATAAATGCTTGTAAAAATATATTTTAGTCGTTCAATTGTTTCAATCAAAAGATTAAAAGTTTAAGAAAATTAAAAACAAAAGCAAATGTAATTATTATATAACAGATTTATTTGAACACTTATAAAATTAACAATTATTATAAATGAACGTTGTTTACGTTTAATTTAAAAAATCCTAGCTATACATTATTCTACATATTTTAATATAAACATAATATATTTCCATAATTTATTCAATAATCATTTTCGTACAATCAAACTTAATATTTTTACGATAAAACTACGAATCGCTTTTTTTTAACATACAATTTAAACCTATTTCATACAAACAAAACATAATACGTATAAAAATAATGTACAGTTCTGTACAAAATATCAAAGAGAGTAAAACGTTTAACAATTTTGTTTGAAACAATACTGGTTACGATTATAATAAATCTAAAATAAATGTATCAATTTAAAAATCTATTTGTGTATTTTGAACTGATAAAATATGTTTCAAATTATATTCACACATATCAATTTTAGAGATAATCATAAATGACTCAATCTCACATGTCACGTTGACAGCTTAAGATATTAAATTCAAAGGGTACAACAGTTCATCATTTCAAGTCGAGGCTTTTTCAATGTCACCGGTAAATGACATTTCAGTGAAAGATAATAAAAATAACTAAGCTATATTGACATTGTAAAGTACAAAAGTGTATTAATTTTAAATAGTCTAAATAACGAAAAGTCACGAGTTAAATTGAAATCTAGCCTAACTGACGCGTCATTCTTAATAAATAGGACCAGCACAATAATAATTATTAAACTTCATGGATTTTATTTAGTATTTATTCTATCTAGTGTTGCCCGGATTATATGACTATATTAATATATGAGACAATAACATTAAATATCCTTTTTTTAGTTATAGACTGAACCCCAAATACGATTCGTTTAGTATAGTTGTTTATTGTTATTTTTTTAACTTATAAATTTTTCTAATGTAAAATAATTATAAACAAATTGCCTATGCTCTTCGCAATATAGAAAGATATAGATTTCAGAATAGTTACGTCTTTATATACTAATTATTTTATTATAAAATGTAGAAATTTGATGTTTTATTTTTGAAATGAATTAAAAAAAAGTGGAAATCATACTAGGCAGGGACAATCTTTTTCCGTTTTTGCTACGTAGTAAATTTGCTGACGCTCGATGAAATTAACCATGAAACGGTTGAGAAAAATCGCATGGACTGATTACATGAGCGACGCCGGAGGGAGAGTGACAGCCCCGTGACCAGAGAGGGGAGACGGCAACGTGGCCACGCCTCGGATCCATGCGCCACGTTCGCAGCAAAACGATTCCACGTTATTTATAGCTCGCATGTAAATCGTTGTAACCCCACCTGTAAAACAAATCCACTTATATCTTTAAGAGTGTACGCGGCTGGCAACAAATTTAAAGAATAGGAATTTCAGAAATCTATTGCTATAATCTTGCTAGAGTTATAAAACATGAAAGGAACAACTGCAACTTTAACTGCAACAAGGTTAATTATACCTACACGAAATTAACGAAATCATCACTTCGCATCCCTTCTTGCCTTCTCTAAAACTGGAACAATTTTTATTTTTCTTTTCTGTTTGTAATGGGTAATCTCCGAAACGGTAGGACCGATTTCGACGGCACATTTTTTCGTAGATAGCTGAAGTTACTCCGGGTAACTTATGGTACTTTTAATTTTCGAAAATAATTAGGGTTTCGCGTAAAAAAATTACAACTCATAAAATTTTGAATAAAATTCGATTCAATACACAGTTTTACAGGCAAGTGTTTGAATTTATGACAGATGTTTTTACTTTATCTTAGTACCAAAAAATTTTTACGAAAATAATTTGCGTTCCATATAAAAAAGATAATTAAAACACAGTGAAGAATATATGAAACGCAGGCGCAGCCGCGGGCACACATATAGTATCGTAATAAAACTCTAAGATTTGATACGAATACAAATTTATATTTATTATCTATCTGTTAGAAATATAGGTACGTGCTTGCTATTTGTATCATTTGCAGTAGTAAAGTATGTAACACTGACAAAGCTTTATTGCGTGGCACCGATTTTTTTAAACTAGATAATGCTGACAAACGCTTAATTAAGTGTTGTCGTAGGAATCTTAATGCATCAATGCTCATTATAATGTTACTTTTAAATAACACGTTTTTCGTATTCATTGTAACACATTTATTTAGTACTAGCTGTGTGCCCGTGGCCGCGCCTGTTCTTCATAAGTTCTTCACTGGATTTAATTTTTTTTTTTATACTGAGCCCTAATTATTGTAGAAAATTAAAAGTACCTAAAGTTACGCGGAGTAACTTCAGTTGTCTACCAAAAAAAAGGCCCATGAATATACGTTCTGGAGATTACCCGGAACAGACAAAAAATTTGTAATTGTATTTTTTGGTATATATATATACGTTCATATCTATTCAGTGAAAAAAAAATATTTTGAAATTACAATCAGACACTTAAATTTTATTATAGAATATAGATGCTTGCCCGTGGATCCACCCACATGTCAGATTTTCTTCACTGCGTAATCTAGTTTTAATACAATCATTGGAAACTAATGTTTTGTAGGTCGAAATTGTGGCCCTAAATTGTTTTTGGTACTAACAGAAAACAAAGTAATTTTTTTACAAATTCAAATACTTGATAGTAACAGTGTCCATTGAATCGTCTTTTATGAATATTATTTTTTTTTTTTCCCTCGGAACCCTAACTAGTTTCGTCTAATTATTTTGGTACTAAGACAAAGGAAAGATAATTCTTACAAATTCAAACGCTTGCCAGTAAAATTGACAATTGAATAAGTTTTTTCACAATTTTTTGGGTTTTTTTAACGCGGAACCCAAATCACTTTCGAAAAGTAAATGTAGCCTAAGTTAGGCCGAGTGATTAGCTATCTGTCAGAAAAGTTACGTCAAAATCGGTCCAACCGCTCCGGAGATTAGCCGGAACAAACAGACAGAGAGAAATTCTGTTTCGGTATAGGTGCCGTATACATCACATACATTCATATGTATTTAGTAAAAATTTGTTATTGAAATATTATAAACAGACACTCCAATTTTATTTATTTTTATAGACTAGATGTGCCCCGTGCCCGGCATACGTTGTTACGATATGGAAACTATTTCATCTTCACAGGCATATGCAGAATAACTCATCAAAGTTTGTTCTGAAACTTATCAAAGTTCAAGCTCACCAACTCATCAAATGAATAGTTTTAAAGTGCACAGAAGACAAATATACATTGATTTTTATAATTATACTATCTGACACGTCAAACTTCGTATCGCCTTTGAATCAATAAAAACGTTCTATACAAAATGTATGAGAAATTGAATCACTCAAAGAGGTTTTCACTTCAAAAATAATCAGCCATTACAAATACTTACCAATTATGATGAGTTGCGTGCCGAGATACGCGAGCGCGTGTCCGTGCCGAGGCATCGACATTGCAGTTTCAAGTTTCCACTGTCGGTCTTTCCAATCCCAAATGTCAATAGCGCCAACACTACTAGCCGTCTTCTCCTATCCGTATTTCAAAAGATTTAAATTAATGAGAAATTTTTCAAAACTTTCAAAACACTTTTATTAGCTTCATACGTATGTTACTATGTGCCAATATAACACAAACTTTGAACATGATTTTGACCCCCTTCAAAACGTCGAATTGACTCGAAATTCAGTATATTTATCAAGGTCCGATGACAATTCAATATTTCAAACAGTTAGTCCCGTTATCCTTACCAGGAGTTTCAGGTTTAGCGATTTTTTAATATCTGATACCCAAAAACTAAAAACACACGCTTTAATAGAAAATGTAGCTAAAAATGAAATAAACAATTAAAAAAAACTAAAAACATGCTTTTATAGAAAATCCAACTAAAAAAATTTGAAAATATAATATAAAAATATAAATTAGGAATAGTGTAAATCAGAGAAAAAGAATTGGCTTTTATTGTAAAAACCGTGGGGTGCATGGTGTCAATAGTTATAAATATTTTATTGACAGATATGAGTAGAAGGATTATCATTTTGATAATATCTTAAAAAGCACCCCACGCTGTTTTATAACAAAATCCATTTTTTTCTCTTAGTTTCTATTTATTACTTGTTTTTTATACATTTTCTATAAAAGCGTGTTTTTACTACCACCTACCCTTTCTCATTTGTCACCAAAAGTATTGCCATAACTTTGAAATAAAAAACCTTACGTAACCACAATTTCAGACCCCTCCTCCCAACCCTCCCTCAGTTTATTAAAATAAACAAAGAGCATGCTTATGTGATACTTTAATGACCCCTTTCTGTTTTGGCTTAAAAATCAGAACATTACTACGTTCTGTTTGAATGTATATTGGAAAATATATTTGTGTCAAATTGCCAAAACCTTTTCTTTTTTTTTTTGACGGGAGGAAATGCATTTACGCACTACCCTTACCCATTGCATTAGTGAGACCGAAGTCCCCCAATGCAATGGGTAAGGGGGTGCGGAGAGACGTCTCCGCACCAGTGTGGGACTCGCCCGGGCGTGAAGCGCCCGGAAATACCCACTAAAACCCCCCGGGGCCGTCCGTCGCATTTGGGATGGGGGCGACACGGGGTGGCATTCGCAGTCACCGCGTCGGCCCCTGCGGCGAACCCTCCGGGCCTCGTTCGTGCAATGGCCCAATGGGGATGGGGGGGGAGAATGCCCCCTACCTCTTCGCCCGCCCCCCCGAAGGGAGGCATGACCCGACGGTCAACAATCCGGGGGGGGGGGTCAATAATCCGGGGGGTCAACAATCCGGGGGGGGGGGGGGGAAATTGCCAAAACCTAACAAGAACAGATAAATGACGCATTTGGATGTTACCCTCGATGGTGGTCATTGTAACCGCGGTTTCTGTAGATAATCAAAAATACTTTCACAGCTAGATTACGTTGGTAAACGATGTCATAGAAATTTACTGCTTTAAAAACAAAATAATCTATAACAATTTACCTTTACTGCATTACCGGTAAGTGCTCAACTTAGTAAAAGATTTCCTTCGAAGCAATAAGTAACAATAAAATCTTAAAAGTTTCGACACATCGGACGTCAAAAAGAGCTCTTGCAACGTGTTATACGAGTATAGTAATGATTTCGCTACATAACGGGGTAATCGGGATGCCAGTGTGATGTTTCTATAGACGACAACGCGTCGACGCGAATCGAGCGAGAGTCGTGTGCGATGTCTTATATAGTAAAAGCGCATTGGCGTCCCTAGACGCCCGCTGTGTGGCAAAACCTTGAAAACGCGCTGACGTCCCGCCGCCATCCACACCCCAACGTTGTATGTCGAAATCTTTAAACTATCGATGCTAAAGAATTTGTACTTTCTTACAATTATAATATATTATTTATAAGAATCTGATAAAATAGTTTATTTAACCACACAATTTAAATAATAAATATAATGCTACTAGCTTAGTGTCTTCCGTATACTCATAATCATAATTTATCCAACCTTTTCAGACACTTTTCCTGCACCACCAATAATGTAAAGTTTGTCGTTCATTGCAAACAATGTCGCAAAACATCTAGGAAAACGTAAGCTATGGATTTCAGTCCATCTGTGAAAAAACATGAAAATCATTTTTTTAATGTTTTTTATTTGATGATATCCGGCACCGCTAGTACAACTGTGAATACTATGTAGTTACATTAATATTAACATTTATAAATATGGCACTGTTAAAATATTAATTAAGTTTCAAGGGGAGGTTATGCTTTCCCTCTTTTGCCGACATGCGGTTTTTTTAAATCAAAATTATCCCAGTCCTTACGGTCCCTATGTATTTTATAAACACGACAATTTATTATACCTACTAGTTTATAATTGTGAGTGTAATTTCCTCACATACCGTAGTTTCGTGAACCCAAGAACTACAGTTCTAAAATTACTCTATTAAAAGATTCCTCATATTCTCATTACTTTACATTGATTGTAATAAAGCATTGGTTTGATGAGAATTATTCTGTTAATGTATGCTTATGTAACTGAGCGCCGATTATGATTACTTATCATAATTATCGATAAAATTCAAGTAGGTAGGTACAATGTTAAAAATTAATTTATATTTGGCATGAAGTAAACTTTCTATATAATTCTATTTTTATACTAGATGTGTCCCCGTGGCTCACCTCTTTTTACAAGGAACCCTAAATATTTTCTTAATTTTTAAGCAAAGATATTTGTTACAAATTCAAACTGGCAGTAAACATGTGCATTGAATCGGATTTTATTCACAATTTCCTGAGTTTTAATTTTTTTACGCGGAATCCTAATTATTTTCCAATAATTGAAGTACTCTAAGTCACGTGGAGTAGCTTTAGCTATCTGCCAAAAAAAGTCCCGTCAAAATCGGTCCAACCGCTCTCGAGATTAGCCGGAACAAACAGACAGATAGGCAAAAATGTTAAAAATGGTGTTTTTGGTACAGGTCTTATATAGATTCAGTTTTGATATTGCAATTCAATTCAATTTTGATATTTTATTTATTTATTTGTATAGATAGGTATATACATTCTTACTCGTTGGTTTTTGAATTGTAGCACTCTACTATTTTGCACACGGGTCTTTTCTTATCCCCCGTCATGCCACCCGCTACCCAGATGTACTCTCTGTACTTGGCACAAGCGACTGCCATCCGTGCGACCGCCAATGATTTTACTTCACTCCACGATCCCGTCTTTGGATCAAACTTTTCCACGGAACGTAATACTCTGAACCATAGATTAACTAATTTTATTGACGTATTAACCATTACTCGTCTATTTTGATGTATATAAAGTTAATTCGACAATAATGAGGCGGAGTGCGGACGTACTATATTAACGTACGTAACGTATTATATTACTAATCTGTTTGTTGTTTCCAATAAATTAATCCCCAGTATCCTACGTTCTATTTTAAGACATAATCAATTTTTATACCAAATTGTATTAGAATTTGCCCATCCGCTCGAACGTGACTTAAACTTAAATATCCAAACGAACATACTTTCACGTTTGTGAATATAATAACATAACAATGGCAGTTAAAGTATAAGAATGCTGCTTCTTGGTTAAAAATGGCTATCTGCGATTTCCATATACAATTTTACCAGTGTCATGTGATAAGTTATCTATTCAATATTGTGGCAACGTTTTTAAGCTTCTATACTCTGGCAAAACGGGTGATTCATCTTACTAGAACTTTTTATGGCGTTTTCGTGGCATCTTAGAATAAACGTTTAGTGTCATTATTTCCAATACACATTATCCGTCTACAATAACATAACTATATCTTGTAAAACACCACCAAAATTACACACTAAAATACTATGCAAGTTAATGAATAAAAGACAATAACTACTACATGACAACTAAGATTTGACCAAAACCCCAAATAATTCTTCTACTTGGTTAATTGTATTGTGTGAATTACACACACAATTCTGCCATTGTCAAATGAATAAAGTATGCATATTTCCGATCACCTATCAACGCTTAATCGCTCTAGAAAAACGTTAGTAGTAGTAGTTAGGAGTTAATTATTTCTGGAGTTCACTAATGTGTCGAGTACCCATAAAAATAAAACAATAGGAAAACAATGGAAAGCTGGCGTAAACGCTCAAGGGGTTAATCAAATTATATGACGAAAATTCTATTAAAATTAACCGATATGTATATTTTATATAAATACAGCAAGTTTATTAATGACAAATAAAAACCACTACAGACCAAAATGCTACAAAATACATCAGTCATAATGTTTTCATTTCAATTAATTATTAAAAGGAAATAGTTGTAAAATTTTTTGTACACTTTTTAATTATATCGTTCTCCAAATGACGGAACATTTATATGTTAAACGACAAATAAATAAACTGGAAAAAATATCGTAGTATTTTTTATAAATACCTAAGTGCTTATGTTGTTAATTGTTGTTTTTTATTAGTAATATCCTTACTTGCCCTTCTTATCCTGTCCGCCGATCGCATATATCGCCATCTTGTGTACCACAAGACCAAAGTTCTTTCGTGGTATCGCCAAACCAGACTCGCTGTACCAAGACCGAGTTACTGGTTCATAACTCCAAACCGTTGACACTACCGCAGACTTCCCTCGCATATCATCATCTCTAGGATCTGCGCCCCCTGTTAAATTAAATCTAGTCTAAAGATAATATAATAAGTTTCTATTTTCACGTGAAATGATATTGACAACAAGAATAGTAAAATAACTTCCAAGGTAAGGAATAAAATAATACTCACATGCAAAAGACAAAGATGTTTTTTTTTTTGTATTAGTGTTCGATTAATGGTTTCGATTCGAATAAAATCATTATTGAAAATTAATAGAAAAAAAATGAAAATATTTCCTATTTTTTTATCTATACTAATAATAAAATTATAAATTTCATGTGTCTGTACATTTTAGATTTTTGTGAAAAAAATTTGCAAGGGGCTAAAAATAGGTAATTAAACCCATTTCTATCATTTTTAGAAACGTCTGTCTATTTGTCTGCTTGCCTGTGTAGGTCTCAATCAGAAAGTACTAGGTATATTTTAAAAATTAAAGATAATTATAAAGCATATTCCGGGGTAACAACAAAACTTTATTCCAAGTAAATCGGTCTACTCTATCAAAACTTATAATAATTGAATGACACGCGGTGTCTTTAGTATGTAAGAAGAGTTTGTAAATAAATGCGTTTTAGTTTTATTCGAGAACAAAAAATTGATGGATTGATTAAAAAATTGTTAGTATATATAGTATCTAAGACATAGTAAATGAGAAAATAATATTTTTATGCAATATCTATGCATTTTGGCCGTTATTTTAAGGAGTTATTTTACGGAAATAGTGAACTGAACGGGACGAGACGGGACCCCTGAATTCCACGTGAGCGAAGTCGCGGGCACAGCTAGTTAACAATAAAAACAAAAGAATTTGTTTGATAAATGGAGCAGAGAAATATGTTAAACATTTTTATTCCTACCTATTTCTTAATAGAGAAACTTTATGTAATGGGTCCACCATTACCACCACTTGAGGGACACCTCTAGGCTTAGTGTGTTTACTATCCAGGCGCACATCGTCACTTAAGATCAGGTTGATACAGTGGTCAAAGCACTGAACCTATACAGTATAATATAAAAATAAATATTAGTCAGCAAAGTGACATTATTACATTTTAGCTTATAGTATCCTATTATATTCAAATTGAAAACTAAAAACTCACCAACAAGGTAAACTCTGCCTCTTATAAACGTGACAGAATGATGGTGTCTTGGTTCGGGGAGGTCCCCGACATAATCCCACACATTCGTCACTGGATCGAATCTAGTAAATTCAATAGTGAAAGATATGAATTACTTTTTAATTCAATTATGAATCTAGGACAATTTTTAGGTTATAAATAAAATATACATTTAAAGAAAATATATAAATTTGTCGTTTGTAAGCACAATATCATTAAAAATACATATAGTAAATGTATTTTATCTGACTATAAAGTAGAAATAATACAGTTTTAAGTTATTGACTAGACTAGTTATATAAAAACGTCTATGATAAATTTCATTTACACCCATAATCGTTTTGTAACAGTGTAGATACTATCAGGTTATTGCATAATTATATGAAACAATATTCGGGTAAATTATGGTAATATTAGAGAGTCTAGGGTACCTATAAATATTTTTCCCAGTGTTCCGTCCGACGCCGTATGCAGTGTGTGGATCGATTCCACCGAAAACCAGAACAGTTTCTCTGTCCCAATTGAAAAGGGAACCGGCCTCAATATAATTTTTGTTTGAAGGACCTAGGATCGATGTCGATAGTCTATTCCTATAACATTGTTGTTTGTTTTTTCAAGGATTAATTTATTCATTAATTCTTAATATCTACTTTTGGTCGGTGGTAATACAAGATAATACAAGATTTTTTATTTCAAAATATAAAGAGCAACACAAACAAATACAAATGTAACGAACTGGTTAATTACTTTAATTCTCGCAAACGGATTATTAATTATTTTACACAGAAATATTGTAAAATTTTCTTTTTTGTTTATTAATTTATTATTATTAAATTTGTCTAATATTTTTATAATTTGTTTTTGTCTTTAGATTACTTCTCTTTCTCGTGATTAATAATAATAATAGATGTGTTGTTATGAATGTATCCATCCATCCATCCATCCATAACTAATATTAACCATTGTAGTTGTTATAGTAATTCAACCATTGAAACTTTGTAATCTTTTTTATTTAAAGTACATACATGTTTATTTTAGCTAGAGATTCCTTGGATTGATCGAAAAGTGATATTCTTGGACTATGAAAGTTATTTTGAGATACGGGAGAACCTTGCCCAGATGTGGTATTCATTTTTATTACGTTTGTTGTCGTTTGATGTCGTACCGAAGAGGATGGGGTTTGTGATGGTCTGTAAAGATTATTTATCTTTTAAACGATGAAATTTATTTAATTTAAAAAAATGAGATGTTGTAATTATGAGAAAACCTTCGTGATCCTAAAGCAGCGGCTAAATACGAAGCTGCTACGCTCTGCCTCCTCTCGCCTTGCTTTGTGTAGTGGTTCTAGACAATAAACAATATTGTAATCTACAATAATAAATAAAATTGAAGTGTCTGTTTGTAATGACAAACTTTTTTTCTTACTAGATAGGTATGAATGTATACACAATACCTATACCAAAAAAATACAATTCTCAAAATTGTTGTCTGTCTGTTTGTAATGGGTAATCTCTGGAACTACTAAACCGATTTTAACGGGACTTTTTTGGTAGATAGTTGAAGTTACTCTGGATAACTTAAGGTATTTTTAATTTTCGAAAATAATTAGGGTTCCACGTAAAATAATTAAACTCATAAAAATTTGAATACACCTCGATTCAATGCACAGATTTACGGGTAAGTGCTATAATTTATGAGGAATACTTTAACTTTATCGTAGTACTAAATTTTATTTAAGAAAATTATTAGAATTCTGTATGAAAAAAATAAAACGCAGTGAAAAATATTTGAAACCCGGGCGCAGCTAGGATTTATAGATAAACTAGAGATGTACCGATTATGACTTTGGCCCACTACCCGATTAGTAGGTGGTCAAACGGCCGACTATTCGGCCGAGCCGATCACTGTTTCGGGGATTTCTGTCATGATTCGTTTACAGCTGATTCGTGCGCAAATCGTAACCGCCGCTTGCGAGTGTGTCGGAAACTGCTTTGTTTCTTGATTATTGATTTTGTACGGGTCAGAGCGGTATTTTTGTGTAAAAATATTACCGTGTAAAGATAATACTCTTATTATTAATTAAAGTGAAAGAGCTCAATTAAAATTTATCATGTCAAACAGAAGGTCTCGTGTAGGAATTTTTTTTTAACAATTGGACAATGATTCCCGTAAATGCAAGTACAACGAATGCCAAATGATAATTTCTCGTCGTGGACAGGGAAAAACACCAAATACTACAAGTTATACCTCAGTTAGGTTCTGAGAAGAATGTTCGGCAACAAACGATTCCCAGTCGGGAATCCAAGCAAAACTACCTACAAAAGTACTTACTACGGCAACTTCAATGTCATCAGAGGTCAGTTTATGTCAAAAAAGCCAATAAAATATTGAAGCTAGTTTTGCTGTACAATGGTCACGTGAAGACTCAAGATCAAGAGACATCAATAATGCGACAGGTGTGATGATTGCACTTGACAACCAGCCATTGTCAATTGTTGAAAATACTAGGTTTAGAAACTTGATGAGAAAAATTAAACCAAAATATAGCATACCGGGCAGAAAGTATTTCACACAGAACATAATTCCTCAACTTTATGAAGAGACTAAATCAGAAATATGCAGAGGAGTGATGAATGCAGCTGCAATTTCAGTCACTACTGACATGTGGACACATATAAATAACTTTTTTTTTTTTAGTTTTACTGCTCACTGGTTTGACGATAGTTTCAAATATCATCACGCAGTATTGCAAACGAAACATTTTCCTGAAACACACATCACCAAAAATATAAAAACTGTTTAGAAGAAATTTCCCTTACACACTTTTTATTGAGAAATACATACAAAGTAAGAAGCCCGATAGTCGGCGCTCTTTGCCGAATAGTCGCCAACTAATCGCCGACTACGACAGTGGCCGAATAGTCGGCTTTAACGAATAGTCGCCGGATAGTGGACACATCTCTTATATAAACATATCATATCACTTTGGACTTTAAGCGGTTTATGTTATTTTATATATTTTATATATTTATATATATATATTTCAATATTAAATCTTAATTAAAAAAAAATAGTATTACCACGTACTAAATATATTCGGTATAAGACGTACTTACTTTGCCTGTTATACTTGTGTCATCAGTCCTACTGCTAGTTTCGCTGTTTGTAGTATTTAGGTTAGATTCTTTTTCAGGAAAATTAAATAATTGACCTTGTCTCTCTGCGACCTTCTAAAATAATATAAAATTGGTATTATCTGTACAAATAACTTTTTAAATTTGTTGGTTATTCTATTTACATGATAATCAACATTATTCTCATGCCCTTTTGCCAACTTAGTCGGCGCAGTATGTTTTCTTCTTTCTATCAGTCTCCATTTACTTTTTTTTTTATATAATTTCTTACACACTCCATTACACAATTTTCTTTTTAACCGACATCAAAGAAAAGGTCACGCGCTTTCTCCATCAATTGTGGACCGATTTGTATTTTTTTTAATACGAAGCAGTACACTCCCCCCGTTTTCAAAATTATTAATGGTATTAAAACAAAGGATATATCGATGTAAGCAGAAGTAGATTTAATAAAGTAATTATTCATTTACTTTTTAGTGCATTCTTACAGTCAAAATTCTTTTGTAGTCGGTATTGTTTTTCATTAATAAAGCTTTTGCATAATAAAATATATAACAAATATAAAATAAATAACACTGTACAAATAAAAAAAAAACAATTACTTTTTCTTGTTCCACGGTGCAAAGATGGATCTGTTGAATTTGTTTCCGACGTTCTATTTGAATGTTTTGCAATTGTGTCTTTTGTTGTTCTAATTGATTTCTCTGTTTCTATATTGTTTAAATAAAAAAAAATACCAGAAGTGTAGATTTTCAAGTACAATTAATTTGTCAATGTCTGTTTTTTTTTTACAAATACGTATTAACTATTTAACTGAACTATAAAACGAGTATTGAGTTGTCTATAAATTATTATTTAAAAGAATCTTATAAATACAATTATTTTTTACTAATATTTTTGACTTTAATATATACTAATAAATAAAATTGAAATTTCTGTGTGTAATATCAAAATAACAACTTTTTACTTAATACATATATTGGTTTAAAAATTACCTATAGCAAAAACACAATTTTTAAGAATGTTATCTGTCTGTTTGTTCCTGCTAATTTCGAAACGGCTGGACAGATATAACTAAAATACATTTATTTTTCGAAAATAATTAGGGTTCCGCGTAAAAAAAATTAAGAACCATGAAATAGTGAATAAAATACGATTCAATGGACAGCTTCATCAAACATTAAACATTATTTCCAATGATTTTTTAAAATTTATATTACGATATAAATAATATAGGAAATGCGGGCGCATTCGCGGGCACATAGCTAATTATATATTAAAATACGCTTAACTAATAAGGAATTTAAACACATCCTTACTTCTAGTTTTTGTTGTTTTTCAATATTTTGTTCCCGTTTTTGTTCATTATGTCGGGTATATCTATTTCCGTTGGAGGAGATCTAATAGGTGGACTTTTATTAGCACCTCCATTACCCTGGAATTTAAATGCAAAATGATTACTTGCGTTTGAAAATATACGATTTTTTATTTACATAAGAATTTGCTTGTAATCTTCATAACAATTTACTGCAATATATAACTTCATTTCTATTAATATTAGATATTTATACAAATAAATTGCACCTTAATATACCACAGGTTCTTGACAATATCAGTAAAATTTTATCAAAATTCGCAATTACTTATATGGAATTATGTATTGCCACTAAATTTTCTCTGCTACAAATATGTATGTACAGTTCAATAATTTATTGTATTAATTATTACAACAGCTTATCGAACCTTTCTTCTGCTTTCGAAAAATTCAGTCATTGTAGGAAAAGATTTGCCTTTATCTCCAGTGAGTCCTTTTAACGTCGCCGGTAGTGGGAAATTCATTTTTGGCCGGCGCATTTCCATTTTATCGCTGTCCAACCCTCGTAGGCCTCCTGATATTGAATATGTATTGTATTCATTTACCGCAGCACGAAATGAATTGCTATTCTCTTCGATAAGGCAAATTACTTGTTCTAATATATTCTAATATTAACCCCTTGAGCACCTTCCCGGCGTTTACGCCAGCTTTGTTTTCCATTGTGTTCCTATTGTCTTTCTATTGTTTTTTTTTTTTTATGGGTACTCACAACATTAATTAACAAACTCCGCTTTATTGTTACAAGCTAAGTTAGCTGCATTCGCGGACTGCTAACATAATTATATCAATTTACAGTTTTGATAATTATTCGACGGTTAACGGAAAGTAGATATAGAAAGATAAGTGCTGGTGCTAATTATATAAAAATATACACAAAAATCTAGTCTTAAAATACTCCTGTGATATAATTTGCGTAGTGTTAGGGCATTTTTTAATGGCCATCCGGCAGGTTTAAGTTTGAAAAATCTTTTCTCACACACCTACTCGTATATGTACGAGTATGTTCCGATCGTATCACTCGAGAACCAGTTTCCCTATGCTTGAGTATTTAGGAACTTAGACGTTATCGTTCGTCACTTAACGCAGTCGAATTTTATATGACATACATCCCTTTAACTTTGTTATTGAAAACTAATTATATCCAGGAATTAGTCCATGTGATTTTTTCGTAATGTCGAAAGGAATGTTTCATCTGTGTAAGTTCATGATGATGTTTACTTTTAGAAGGACGCTGAAGAATTACAATCCAGTTTAAAACTAGGTTATACAATTAATTTGTCGATTACCAATAAAAATGAGACAATAGGAAGACAATGGGAATCTGGCGTATACGCCAGATTAGTGCTCAAGGGGTTAAGAAACAAATTATATGTATGATAAGTGCTACTGTCTGTAATTTAATAGTAATACATGAATGCCTGTGTGTCAGCAGGCTGTTTAACCTATTTTTTTCACTAAGTATCTTCTTGTATTCAAATGATTTTGTAAGAGATTAAAAAGAAAATCAAACATAAAAAGAAAAAAAATCATCAATACTTTATCTTGAGTTATTAGCTGGTTCATTTTTATACACTATTCCTTCCTATTATAATAAATAAATATACTAAGTCTGTTTGCATTTTTTTAAATTAAAAACTCTAAAGCTTTAGAATAGCCACAATAAATAAAAATCGTTTTACAAACACAGAAGAAAAAGATAATGAACTGTTTACCTTTATATGTATTGGACGAGATTCTTGGAATCTATACTTATATTATAAAGAGGAAAGATTTGTATTTTTGTACGTAACGAAGAAACCTAAAACCTACTGAACCAATTTGTATGAAATTTGGTATGGAGATAGTTATTATTCCGAAAATCCCATGGGAACGGGAACTACGCGGGTAAAACCGCGGAGAGCAGATAGTTTGTAATATATCAAGAAATACCAGAACAATGTGTGTTTATATGCATATTAGTAAATATTGTAAAATGTTTACCAGGCATGTCATCTTCTCCTTGGCGGTTGCATCATGGCCATCTGTTGGTACATTTGATCTTTAGGAACTGCGTACTGTTCTAAATATTTTAGGAAATCCTTGTACGTTACGTGATTCTATAATGTAAACAGATGTATTGGCGTTTAGAAGCTTTTTGACTTGTTTGCAATTCTTAATATTGTTTTCCTTGAATCTTTTACAATGAAACATCACGTCATGCCAGTGTTTTTAAAACAAAACATATGTGCATATTATATTATTTTGTTTATGTCTGTTTATTTATTATATGTACGATCATATGATATCGTACCACGCTGGATAAAACACTTCAACATTTAAAATTCTCTACTATTTAACAAAAAAAATGTATCGTCAACCTAAATAGACATGTAGTGAAGAAAAGTTTGATAAGTTGGGTACAAGGCTTAAATTACATACAAACCGAAAAATTAATATGAAAGCTATATAACATGGTTAGGGATGGCAAAATCATTTGAAGCGACGCGTGGTCACCACTGTGGCTGTAGACTCTTCACACACGAATTACTGTACTAAACATGGTAGTGGGTAGTGGGTGGGTGAATTCGATAGATTAGGGGTTTAATTTAAACATATAACAATATATGCTGTTTTAAAAGGGTGAGGATATGAATGACATCAATGAATGAGGATTAGTCAAAAATAACAAAGTGACTTACTTTCTCTTCGCCGATCCAATTCCGTTCAGCGGGCTCAGTAAGACCAAGTACATCGATCCAATGATAATAGTTTTTTGAATTGTTCCCATACCAGTATTTAATTATTACGTAACTATAAATAATATCCTCAATGGTTAGTGTTACTTTTATTTTTTGTAGCTTATATTGTTTTGAAAACAAGTAAGTAATTATCATTATTTGAACAGGCATTTTATCGCCTACAATTAAATAATCCTAAAGGCTTTATTCGTGAACGTTATGTATTTTTAAGTTTAATGAAATATATAAAAAAATATAGTATTAACCAAAAGAATAATTCATAATTATATAATTCATGATAGTTCATAGTTTAATTTATTCCTGAACCCATGGCTTTTAACGTGCAAGTGATAATAAGCTAATTTGATAAGACTCATATTTACTTCGAAACTATTTATATGTATATAGACAGTTAAACTCAAAGGGTTAAGGCCTTTCTTGATAATGATGTGTTGATAATGATGATAATAATGATAAACCGGATGAAAGTATAGTTACATAAATGCTGTTAAAGTTAAATACATTGGTATTTATTTTGAAAACAAATAGGGCAAAAAAAACCCCTTGTACTATAAAATAGCACCATTGACAGATTGAACATATAAGCAATGAGCGGACGTATTAGCATCATTTTGTTTATAATTCACTGACCTAGTAGTTGGTAGATCTTAGGTACCTACGTTAAGGCCACTGAAACATTATCATTACATAAAATGCATTGGAATTTTCTGACTTTATACACAATCCAGTTGTTACGACGCTTATTATTCTTTATTGACTCGTAAAAAATAATCGCATAAAAGTGAAGTTATATTGCTGACGCTTGGCATATTTCAAGGTTTGTTAGATTATACTGTTCCATAATCACAATGTTAAATAGATAATATTTTAATAAGAAGAATTTGTGATAATGGGAACTTAGCAGAACAAGAGGTCGACGACGGAATAAAGACATTTGGTACTAGTAATTATTATCTGAAAAACATTAATGCAAAGAGTTTTCGCATGCAGTAATACTATACTAGTTTTTTAAGATACTCGCCCATACTTAAAAGTATAAAGTACATAATATTATTGTATCTACTAAAAGATACTAAAGTAACAAAGTATGTACATGTTTACTGCATCCACTAGATGCTTTAAATTCTGTTAATAATTAATGTTAATCAAGCAATGTCAACAATCTAATCTGCTGTTATTTACTATTTACAATATGCTGGGCGGTGCATTGGCGCCATATTTTACCATCTTTGCATAAATACGGATATTCAATAATCGTTTCACGAGAAACTAATACATAAGTACAAATTGTAAACACATTTAGTATGTTCCAAATGGATATCTTGTTTTAACGTGTCGTTCACAGAATTATGCTATTGTGTATTTAAATAATTATTTTTACCTATATAAAAAAGATTAGGTGCATCTAACAACTCGTATGCTTATGTTAACCGACGTTGTGGTCCAGGATGGTAAACGCTAGATAATGGTTCTTAAGTGTTGCTGTCGGAAAATACCTATTGGTTTTTGGCGACAGGCTTTAGAACTTAAGGGTGGTAACTAGCCAGATGGGCATTATTAGAAAATGCCCTACCATCATAGTATGGTTTCCTCATAATTACGGTTCCGTATAAAAAAATTAAAAACTATATCACGCAATGAAAAATATATAAAACGCGGATGCAGCCGCGGGCAGTCGCCTAATTATCAATAAAAAATATTGCCAGCAATTAATTTCTTCCCTAAAATTTTCAATAATGATTATGGTCACTAGGCGAATCCTATCCATAAAAAAATCATACAATTCAAGAATATTTATCACGATATCTTCTCTTTGAGAGACCTTTGAGTAGATAAAATTTCCCCAATTGTATGCAAGTGCCGGAATCGTTGTTGTTGAAAAGTTTTTCTTTCAGTAGTTTCATTACGTCATTCCGTTCATTCTAATTATTCCGTAATTCACATTAAATTAGTTGTAGAATTGAATAAAAAAATTATTTACGCCCAGTCCATCGTCAACCATTTGTTGAACTTCAGGGTCGTTAACAATCTCGAGCACTTCGGAGTTTTCGGGATTTCTCTTTATATCGACCAGTTGCCATGGTGATATCAGCCCGAATCGAACGCATCGCATCACGTCCACGGTAAAAAACGTCGGCGTGCCGGCCAGTCACCGTGTAACCAACGAACACCAGACAAAAGTACTTCGATTTCACTGTAATTGGTATTTCTTTTATACAGTCCAGTAATATTTGTCTAAACACGTCATAGGAATTCCAACGTATGCGAATAACAGATGTCAGTATTTTAGACTGTATTTTTGCAGTAACTTATGTAATTTAGTTTTCATAATAATATTTTGTAAACAAGATTTATGCAGGTAGATAAAGCAACTCTGTATTTTTATAAATTTTTAAATAGAATATATCTTTATATGAAAAAATATTTTTTTATTTTATCATAACTAAAACTCGCTTATAAAATAATTAAGAATACTTTTCTTGTGCTATGTGCTTCTGAAAATAAATATTTATAGTTTTATAGATTATAAGTAATTTAAAGCAAAGAAAAAATGTCAGTAATAAACTGAAATACTCATATATGTAACAATGTCATTAATGACTATTAAAAGGTTACTAAAAATATTATATATTATAAGATACATAAAATAAACTCTAAAATACTAGATAAATGCAAATTTACCTTGATACAGAAATATAGTTGGATTTCAGAAATGTCATGATTTCCTCTGGATCCAAATCGAGAAAATCTTTAGAGGCAACTAAAGGTAGAAAGAATCGCATCACTCGTGGCATCTAGAATTATTCGTATGTTCAATATAAAAAAAAACCCCGAATTAAATAATCACGATAATATAATCATACCATCAAATCCATCACTGGGGTCATACCCTTAGATCTCGCTTCTCTGAATAGTGCAAATGCCGTATCTTCGGTGAACAGATTTTCGTTTACAATAAGAGCCCAACATTGATCTTCTAAATCTAAAAATATATTTTAAATTTTTGTGTTTATTACATACGTAAAAACTTACCGTGTAGTCTTTTTACATAGTTCATGTAAGAATATTTGGAGATGAGATCTACTAAAAATCCAGAGCATTATTAGGAACAAGACTAAATAAATAAAAAATATATAGGAAAAATAGTATATTGTTTTGTAATGGATTATTTAAAAATAGAGTCGAAGCATAATCTTATGTTTTTTTACCTTTAATGGAAAGGTACTGTGACGCACAAAATAAATCTAGGACGTTCTCTCTTTTAAGAACTTTATTGCTTTCTGTTCCGTTGTGTATCATCCATTCATATATTGATTGGAAAGCTTGAGTCGATACATGCGCCTACAAGAAGAATTTTAAACGTTTCATGATCTATGAATTTTAGATATAAATAATTAAAACAACAATAAAATAAATAAAAAACAATAATAAATAAAAATAGTGCGGTCGGAGGACCCCCTTCAGGAACGAAGTTCCTTACATTTTTTTATTCAACTTTAAACGCGATTTTCGTTGATTCAACTCTGTCTACTTTGTATATTTTATTTTTATCTTTTTTTTCAATAATGTACATTTATGTATATAATGAGAAATATAATTATGTTAAGTTATAAAATAAATATTACCAATAATAACAATATAATATAAACATTAATAAGTAATAAATAACCGAAGAAAGCCGAAGAGAAGAGAGCCGTCGAGTCTTTCGGCGCGGGAGGTGGTGGTCTTCTGGAAGAGTGGGCGGACGTGCTGGGTCTCTCGTGTTTGAACCGCGGCTCTGTGAATACGTGTGTTCGACAGGTACAGGTGTGTACGGCGGGTCTATAGTGGACTTGTCGTTTGCTAGCCTGCCTCTTGCTCGCCGTGTTCAGGGCTGAAGAGTTATCGAGGAAGCGGAGACGTTTTCGGACGACTGGTACATCTGGTTCAACGTTTCCATCACTAACTCGGGCTCTTCCGTCTGCAGCGCTTCGGTTGTCGGTGATGGTCCTCGTTGGGTGCGATGCTGATATCGACCGGAAGGCGGAGCGGCTCCGAGATGCAGTGTCATAGGCCTGCGATGCCTGAAGCCGGTTCTCGGCTAGCCAAAAACCAGGTGTATTGGTAGAGTGCGGAAATCGCTCAGCTTAGGCGCGAGTGTATTTCGGCGCGCCGTCGGTATACCAGGATCAGGCGTAGGCTTCGCCGTACGCATGACATTGCGGATGTTAGGGAGGCGGAGCTCTATGAGGGTTACCGAACCGCAAAGCGAGTCCTCCGCAGAGCTATCGACCTTGTAAAGACCCGGGCCAACGAGGAGTTTCTCGAGTCACTCGACCGGGACCCGTGAGATCGCCCTTACCGCATCGTGCGAGGCAAGTTACGCCAAAGGGTTCCACAAGTGACCGAGAATCTCGAGCCCGAGTTCTTGGAGGAGGTCGTCAGCACTCTGTTCCCGTCAAAGGATCCGTTCACGCTACCGCTGATGGCTCCGGCTATTGAGGGCGCTGCGCAGGTCGACGAGATCGTCATCCCCGAGGTCACTCGGGACGAATTTTGGTGGGCAGTGTATGCCTATACACAGGGCCAAAAACACTGCTGCCTGGTCCTGGCGGCATTCCGGGCCGTGTGTGAGTCTTGTCTCTATCTTCGGATTTCGTAGAGGTGATAGACTAGAGGGTGATAGGTCTCTTTCAATTCAATAGTCGGGAGTTCTAGGATTTGGGCTGCTGTCTCTTCGTGTTGCGAGTCCGCCCTGCTCACAAAGGAGGAGGCAGAAAGGGATAGTTCAACGCGCCCGAGCAGAGTGAGGCGTCCCGGTTGCCGGACGCGCTCGGCCGCGCACTTAAGTCGTCAAGCATCGTAAAATAACTTGATAAAATAACTCGTAGAGGTAGGGCGTTGTCAGGGCTTCAGAAGAATGCATGTATATGTGTCTCCAGAAGCCTTGGCGCTGTACGCCAGTGAAGATCGTGGAGTGTTTAGTCAGTCGGTGAGGGCTTAAGTGCTTAACCACCAATCTGGCACGCGAGATTTCAACCTTAAGAGATGATATTTTTGTCTGTCGTGTGGATCAACGTAGGCACTAACCGCGGTTGGTCGCAGACGTCCGTTACGTTCAATGAGAAGATTTCGACCTCGTTAAAAAATACAAAATAAAACGGCTGTAACTATAGCAACACGTGTCGAAAATTAAGTCTTATTACACTTTTTTCGGCCTCGGTCCCAACCGCCCAGAGCGTGTAACGCGCGATAAGGAACTTCGTTGCAAAATTTCTTTCCAATAATACGACGGGGAATTTGCTATTAAATGAGACATGGGTATTTAATTTCAAATAAAGCATATATTTTGTAAAGGTAACGCGAACACCTAAGAGATATCTAGCATAGAACTGACAAACTTGTGCATTACATAAATTTCTTCTGGTGTGGAAATCAATTCCGCCATTTATCGACTCAACAGCAAGGATTACTACTACATCAGGAGGTTTGTCAAATTACAAATTATCAATAATAAATTTTAAAAAGCTGGTTTTTATATGGTCACAAATTAAGCAAAATATTACGACAAAATTCTTATTTAAAAAAATTCTCAATCTCGTTAATTAAATAAATATGTTTAGATCTTACTACTGGCAGCTCGATTTCATTGTGTGAATTCATAACAAAGAATGTAGAATAAACTTGCAAAACCATTTTATGACAGTGGAACTCTTCGTCTCCTATGTGAACTATCAGGTCGGTATTTCTGAAAAAGCATTTTCTGTTGATTCTATTATAGTGATAAGAATTTCCGTTTGCCAATATTTCACAATGTATGACGTGTATTGATATTGGTTTTGCCCGACTACATAATTTTATATAGACAAGTAAACATAGCAAAATAATTACCAGTACATTCGAAGATATCAGTCAATCTAATCACATTTACTACCATGATAGATATAATGATAATCAAGCCATAAATATATAATTTTTAACACTTATTACCGTAAAAACATTCTTATAAATTATTGAGTCTTACATGACCGTACATATAGTTGTGTATCCTGCGGAAAAACTCTTGGAATAAATCTTGTTTTTTTGGTAATTGAATTCGCATCCAGTCAATTGGATCAGTCAAAGCGTATCCTAGACTAGATAACTCTTTCCCCTTGTCATCTCTGGTGGAAGGATATGTTGCGTTTTGGTTTCTTTCATTCATAGTTGCATTTTTTACTTGATAATTTGAATGTTCCGCTTGACCGAATCGTAATTTGGGCTCCGAATCATTTCCATTAGCCTATTAATGAATGTTTAGACGTAAATAGTAATAATGCAACAGCTATAATTTTAAAAAATTTCAAGGGAAAAACTAACACAATTCTGTGATATCTCATCGACACGTTCGCTATCCGTTTTACCTTCAAATTTCACTTTAACCTTAGCTTGAGTCGGATCAGCGAGTAGAACGCCAACTGTTGACGATTGAAATACAACCTAGAAATAAATGGTACGACTTTATGTCATATTAATTATAGAATGTAGTTGCGATGTAAATACTTAATTGATTTACTTGGTTGGATTGAACTTTGAGATTACCGCTCGGAGTGGATTTGAAAGGGAACGCTGCTCCTCTTTGGAAACTTAGTTGATCAGTACTGGTAAAGCTAGAAATAAAAGGAATTGTAACTTTACACATAATAAAAAAATACATTATCTATTATAAAATTACGTCTGTTTACAATAAGAACATCTAAAAACAAGCATCACTACGAAATATAAATTATGTACTTCAAGACAAAGTTTACCTGGAATTTTCAGTACAAGAAGAGACATCTGGTTCTGCATCTTGTTGAAATGCTTTAATGTATTCAGAGCCACATTTCACTGCGTAAGATTCTGGTGACATTGTCTTCTTCTTCGGTTTTCTTTGTCATTAATTAGATACGTAAGCAGAAAAGAGAGTAAATTTTTTGTCAGTTGATTTCAGTTATAGATCGATACAGAATTCAATGGTACTTTTATCGCATGAGTAGGTAATTGTAAATCTAATAAAATATTATTTCAATGAACGCGTTACTAAACAGGAATCAGTTTTTACTTAGTCGGTTGATGTTATTTGTTTTACTAATTTTACCTTGAGCAGATTTATTATTGTTAATTACTTCACTACATTGCACTTCATTGGTAAAGACAGATTAAGTAAAGTACAAAAATCCAGTCGTATCATACCTGTAGCTATCCTGCATTCCTGCAACCTTGATGAAATTTAAGTCAGTAGATGAATGGCGAAGTACGAAATAATTTTATCATCGTATCATAATATATTGTGTACCTACGTAACGCCTCCCAGTTACAAATCTGACCGCATTTTTGTTAGATTATAAATCGAAGGAGAACATAAAGGAAGGAGGTTTATCTTATAAATCGGATGACTGACGAGTTCGTGTATTTTTTTGTAGATAAACATCAAATAACCGTAAAACATTTAAAAACTTATTAGTTAAAAGGACTTACTTTCCTTTGAAATTCCAAGACATGTAAGGTGTGTCGGTAAATTTATTAGGTAAATATTTTATAACGGCGTCTCCAGAACAATTGTATGAGTCTTTTATTTTTGTATTTATAGAATATTCTTTTAAACAATCCAAAGCTGAAATGTATTAAAAATAACTTTCATTATTTCTCATTAAATAATACATGCGGGGGCATGTAAATTGCGTGTTTGATCTTGTAACTGAATGCTACTGAGTGCTTCTTTTGTTGTACCGAGGATTAGAATTAAAAACAGATTGACATGCACTAACCAGATCTGACCAACCAGTTACTACTTTTTATGCTTAGTCCCCGCGGAAACTATGCCTCTAACCTTCATTATATTAATCATATAGTATGGTACTAATGGCGCATTTAATACATTCTCATATTCCTTTAGTAATAATAATTATTCATCCGAATTAATTATCATTCAAGTGCACATAAATCACGAAGCCTAACAACACAATACCACACAACATAATATTAGTTAGATATTTTTAATACCGATTTATTTGAAATTTATAATTTAGGATTGTGATTATATCTAGAATACTTTAATCTAATTATTTCAAAAAAGTATTTAGATAAATAATCCATAGAAACTAGTTGCAATAAGTAGGTATAATATATAAATAATGCATATTTTACTTGGTAACTACGTATTTTAATTATTTATTTTTTATGTATTTTGGATATACTTATGTTTAAGATACGTGATTAATTTTACGGAAGACTGTTAATACACATACGGAACGGACCGCGGACATGGTATGTCGAGCGGCCGAGGTTATCAGTCACCTAAGTAAAGATGGGGAGGGGAATAAGATTTTTCAAAAAGATCGTCTTTGTAATCGATTCACATAAAATCGAGGTCCAAGAGATAAATTTTTTATTCTATTTGTTTTATTTGACTTTTTATTCGCAAATAATATTCTTCCAGTGGTCGAAATTAAGCTATAATCATCATTAGTTGTAAAAACTGTTCCAATTTTTTTTATTAACAGTACTAAAGGTAAACAGTAGCAACTAAACAAAAAAAAAATAAGAATGCCCATCCTACTAAGGAAAAATGACACTGAACTGTTTTATTTTTACCTATTTACAGATGATCATAATATTATTGAAAACAAAAAGGACACTAATAATCGACATTTTATTAGTTTGAAAGATCGATCTTTTGGGCTTCGACGTTTTGTGAATCAATTCATCAAACTTAGATTAGAACCGACTCAAAATCTATATTTTTCGGAAAGGATTCCCATCCCTACCTAGGGTACTGATAACATTGTCCGCCCGCCGTACTATATCCGCGGTCCGGTCCGTACGTGTGTTAACACCATAATAAATCAATAAATTGAAAAAAAAAAAAATTAACCCTTTGAGCACTAACCTGGCGTTTACGCCAGCTTTCCATTGCTTTCTTATTGTCTTCCTATTGTCTCATTTTTATGGGATACGACATATTAATGACGTCTTGGAATAGAATATTATTTATATAGTGACACGAATGCATAAAATATATACTTATACTTTATAGAAGCGATAATAGTAGTTATCGATCGGATATCTACATATCTAAGTAGGTATAACAACTAGAAACAACATTATATAAATAGATAAGGTTATCGTATAAATAAAATTTGTTTGTCCCTTACAGATGTACTAACGAATAGTTGTCACTCACTGAAGTCGCTCCTGTTCAAGTCAGATAGTGAACTGCTTCTGTGTAATTTAGGTTTAATAGTTATGCAGTACTGTTCGAAGATGTGGCCCCGTCGTCGCAATCTTCTCTTCGGAGTGTTACTGTAATTTTTTTGGAGTTGGTAATACATTCGTTTCAGCATATCAGACGTTCACAATAGGATATAAAAATCTTTTAAACTAATTAGTGTTCATCTATTGCTTGAAACTCGACCATTCGAATTTGCTGATTGCCGAAAAATTGTTTACTTATTGTTTTGAATTAATTTCACCAAAGCTCGTCAATAGTCACTTAAAAAGAGCGCGTGTACAGAAGAATACACGTGTCAGCAATGAAACTCGTTATGATGCAGTAATTAATATTTTTTCTATTACTATTATGTTAACTGATACTGAAAACAAACAAAAAAAAAATGAGGGAATTTACAAAAACTCGACGTGACCCTGAAAATGTATTCTCGTCGCCCGCAATAAATGTACTACTGAATTGTCTATATTATGCCAGATCTTTGCTTATTTATGTAGATATTTTGTATATATCAAGTAGTCTAATAATTTAACCCTTTGAGCACTAACCTGGCGTTTACGCCAGCTTTCTATTGTTTTCATATTGTCTCATTTTTATGGGTAATCGACATATTAATATCGCCATTAAATATACGCTTATTCATGTAAACTTATTATTATAACCGTTGCATGAATAAAATTAATAGTTTTAAATATAATTAATGGTGTATGCAGTTTATGTAAATACAAATATATGGTGGACGTGGTTACATGATCATGAATTGTAAATTTATAAAACCCACATTACAAAAAATTGTTGGTTTGAACGAATTTGAACAACAATACAAAGTTTAATTTTACATGATATTATACTGAGGATTAATACTATAATAATAATCTATTCTTTTTAACCGTTTGACGCGTCATATGAACATTACAAACCATGGCCTTCCTATGTGTTCCTAGATAAAAGATAAACTACAGGAAACTGATGTTATAATAACGTATCGAGTAGAGAAATAGTTGAGAATATTTATTGCAACTATATATTAAAACATCATCTAAATGTTTATTTAATATTAAAGAGCAACACGACACTACTATTTTTTCTTCGAACTTATTAAGATACTGTTGACTGGAAGAGCCTTGAGAGTCTAAAAGGGTAGTAGCGATTTTTATTATTTGTGGAGGAAATGCATTTATTATCCGCGTCCTCGGTGCGTGAGCACGGAGGAGTGTGTGGGTACTCATACGGCAGACAAAATCGCCGCAAATACCCACTGAATTTCCACGAGTTTACCATCAACCGTCTTTAATGGGACGACACGGGATAGTAAGCTACAGTCCGCTTCGTCATTGTGGTAGGCATCAAAGACCCTTCATACGAATGGATGCAACTGGCTTCCCCAGTGCAATGGAAGGTCAGCCTCTTCCTTCTTTGGTTTGGAAGGTTGATCTCATCCGAACGGCACTGGATTGTGCTTCCCAAATTCTACCACACTACTTTACTACACCACATTACTCTCTTCCTATCCGGTGTCGATGATCTCTCTTCTTATCTGCGCACAAGAGGAGCCACTTTTCGACCCGGTATTTTGTTGCTCTTTGCTGTTGTTGCCCGCAGAGGAAGCAGAGTTCGCCCATGTTAGAAGAAGCCACACAGGCCAGGCGGGTATCTCAACTCCATGCACTTGAAGCAGCGCAAAGGCTTTATCTCAAGTACATGGACTCGGGATACACTCTGCAGAATCAATGTATTGATAGCTCGCTGAAGGGTACCAAAGTAGCTTGGAGTGCTTACTTTAGACGTATTGGGCGGAATATAGCTCCGCTAAACCTACAATGGTTAAAGGGAACTAAGAACCTCAAAGTGCCTTACGGAACCAATGTATTTGGGTGTGATCTGCAAGAATGTGAAGTGCAGTGTAATGCGTGTTATTCTAGTGCACAAAAGTGTCACTGTATCACGATGGCGACGAGTACCTCCGTACTTACTCCCTCTTAATTAAAGGATCGAATCGCAAAACTAGTTGGTAATTAAAAGTCGAGCTTAACATCTAGAGCAATATGAGTTTGCTGTTATGAGAATTTTCGAAGAATTCTTTTCCTATCTCAACAGTCTGTTCATAATAAAAACTGTGGTGTATAGCCTTGTTAGTTGAAGGACAGATTCTATAGACACGTAATATAACGTAATCATTTCTACACAGGGCGTCGTAAATAGTTATTGAAATTCAAACAATTCACATAAATCTACACCTCACATAATTCTAATTCTAATAATTTAAGTCATTGTTTACCTACAATGACAGTACAGGAAAACATGTTTGAAGAAATAAAAAATAGCCCCATAAAATAAATATAGGTAGATGTTTCTTAATATCCTTATCTTATACTTCGCTTTCAAGAAACAAAATTGGTTCCTTCTTCATAAATCATTATCATATTTTTAACTGTAATATTACACGAAGAAGAGGAAGCTCTCATTTACATTATAAAAATATATACAATTGGTTATTTTAAATTCAAACCTTAAAAGTTACATTCCAATAATTTAAGATTTCGTATGTCAATTAACATTTGTTCTAAAAATATATAGGTACTAACTTTTCCAAACTGAAACTTCTCTGCATTTCAAACTTACTGAAATAATAATACGAGAACTTGAACCATATTGTAGACACTAATATTTATAGAAATAATATTCCCAACACACCATTAAAATTTTTTGGCATTTGATTATATTTGCGTCATTGTGTGAAATTTGTCATTATTGTGTTTATTCTGAATTACTACATGCCAGTGTTATTATTTATTGTTGTTTGCTGGTTTCCTTTATTTTTCACGGAATACGATCTCATCAAAGGTTGTGTGTCTAACGACAGATAACAATATTTCACAATGTTTTTCTTTCAATGTCAGCCACCGATGCTACTAATTGAATTAATCAATTTAGTAAAAGCCTGTGAATTGCGTAAAGAACCTTTTTATGTGCCAAAAATATATCGATTCTTCGAATCAAATAATTGTACATCGATAAATTGAACATTTACTTCAGCTTGTTTTTTAAGATGCGCGTCTTAATTTTTACATAAATTAATGAACCTTAATGAGAAATATGAGTGATGTATAAGACAGTTAAGGGGTTAACAGTCATATAGTAGTAAACAAAATGAGTTAACAATGTATAGTTGTTTTGTTTTAATTTCATAAAAACAACACTAAACTATACCAAAATGAATAATATTTTTTTGTGTAATCAACCGTATAATAAATAATATTTAGTAGAAAGGTACATGACATTAATTGCTTTAGAAAAACTATCTTCTTAATAATTTCGATCCCCGCCTATCCGAATCTAAAATCTAACATCGCGAGGAAACTATAGCATGGTTGTAGGGTATTTTCTAATAATGCCCGACTGGATAGCTACCACCCTCAAGTTTGAAAATCTGTCGCAAAATACCAATAGGTGTGTTCCGGCAGCATCACTTGAGAACCAGTATCTAGCGTTTACTATCCTGGACCACATCGTCACTTAACATCAGGTGAGATTGTGGTCTAAAGCATTGAGTTTATTTATGTAAAAAAAACAATAAGAACATTTGTGATACATAGCAGATCGTATTAAAACAATGTAGGATAAATGTAAAAACCATTTTTACATAAAGGGTCAATGACAATAGATAGAATAACTTTAATCTGTACATAAATGCACTTTAATGTTATCTTTAACATTATCATAGAAACTCTTTAAAATGGGATTTTAAAACGTGTCTGCATTAAGTGTTCTCGATAATTATAAAGTTAAGTACCTAAGTCACCTATATTGATAGTAATTTTACAATGAGGGAATATTGTGCTAGTTTACTTAATATCTGATCGATTTATTTTTTTAAACTAAATGCAATATTGAAGTTACTTTTGAAGGTCGTGGAAAAGTCGAAGACGCTCAGCGTCTGTTTGTGGAATGTATCCGAAATGTGAGAGCTAGAAGTTGTTTGGTTTTGACCTTAGGGTTATGTTATTTAGATATAGGCATGTTTCATGGTGTACTAGCAGAACCGATGTGCGAGTCTGTTAGTATGAATTGGAACTTTACTATTACAAATAGTAATTTAACCCCTTGAGCACTAATTAACCTGGCGTTTACGCCAGCTTTCCAATGTTCCTATTGTCTCATTTTTATGGGTAATCGACATATTAAGACATAATTTTATTTAGTTGCTTTTTGTTATTATTGTTATTGTTATTTTTGCAAGTTATATTAGGTATCCTCCGGATAGGGCTGGCATACACTAATGTATGAAAGCCTTGTTCAAATAAATGAATAAAAAAAAATTAAAAAATTATTTATATAAAAATATTTTGAAAATGGCGTCCGATCGTATTGCAAGTAACAATCACTACAAAATAGGGAAAACAAAAGAAATATACTATTGTATTTATATGTAATCTGACTCAGAATTTTTGTTATTGTTATGCACCGAGTTAATTATAGGAATATATAAAGGAAATTGTTAATATATATTAATATAAATAAACAATTCGTGTATTCAAGAAACTATAACATGAAAGTCGTATTATCGTTCCTTAATTAAATTAACCTGAATATATGTTTGAATGGTAATAGCATAAAAATGTACACAGTTTGCATAGGGACCAAGGTACGTTATTTTTAATCTGTGATGTTATGGTATATGTATTAATTGAAGTAGATTATAAGTAAATTGTTAAAATACGAGTAAATATTTATTCTTATGTGTTAATAAATCCCCTGAAGGAAAAGTGGAGTTTTGTATATTTTCTAATTTTTGTAAAATATTGGAAAAATTGAATAAGAATATTTAAAAATAATATTATAATTTTTTTTTATCAGTTCTTTATTAATTTCTACAACGAAACGAGTCTGCCTGTCTGTGTGTTCCTTAGTTGAATTATAACTAGAGAATCAATGAACCGATAAACACGAATTTAAATTTAAAAAAAAAAAGCGTAGATATATGATCTGGCCAGGTTTTATATATTTGGTTACATTAGTTAGTGTAAATGAAAAGTTATCTGGATAATAGTTATTTAAGTCTACGCAAATTTATCCACTATTGTATTCTGGCAATATTTTAATTAAAACAAAGAATATTTAAGGGTTTTAATACGGTAAATAATTATATAAACTGTTATTTTACAAACGAGGACGGAGTCGGGGGCACAGCTAGTAAATACAATAATATATATAAAATATATGCCACTTTAAAAGGGAATGCCCACCAGCGTCATGGAGTATGTTTTAGTAGGTACCATAAATATGTACAACATCCTCTATCTGTCCAAGTATGTTGAAGAGCTTATCCGTTGCGACGTAAAATGTGACTGGCGTGTCCTTACCGTACCAATGTTTGCAAAACTAAATAACAAAATCATTGATTCCTTATCTCGTTTCCAATAACTATAGCGATACCGGCTGTTTGCGCAGTCTGGAATATTTCGACCTAAAATCCTGTTTACATGATGCAGTCGAACGTTTATTACCGAGAACGGAACATTTATCAATGTCAAAATAAAGATATATCTATATTATTTTTAAAAATAATAATAAAACTGCCATTCAGTGTTTAAAACGAACTATATTTATAGATACAGATATATAAATACCTAGTACATAATATTACAAACAATCAGCTATATACTCGTATGTATTAACATTTAGTTTCAATCGCGTTTTATCGCTGCAAGTCTATAAAATCAAATTACTAATAACGACACAAATAATTTAAATGGAAATTATTGCGTGGGGAAGGTAAATAAGAAAAAGATTCCCAGTTCTTTTTGCAAATCACAATGCTGAGCAAAGAAGTTAATCGTATGTTTATGATACTTTTTGGGGTTTCGTGCCCAACTGGGCTGTGACCACAATGCGCAAAGCAAAAAATCCGCTATAGTGACAATTATCGGCGGGTCGCGTTCCAGAAACAGCCAGTGTAGATTAAGCAGTTGCTAGGATGGTAGGGTACATAACCCGAATAGATCGCGACCATCACACGTATTGTAAAAAATCCGTCACAGGTAACAGCGACTCGCGTTCAAAAATCAGGCATGTATCAGTTACCAGTTGCTAGGGTAGGTAGGAAATATAGCCTAGCCGGACCCGATCGCGACCATCATAAACTTGTAAAAACCCGCCATAGTGACACGTCCTGGAGACAGCACCTAGACTATCAGCAATTTGTGTATCCCGAGTACTTGCGATATTTTAGCTGCAGCAGATTCAAATAATTTAGAGCGGGTGCTGACAGGAAAATTGCTAGGAGAAAATGCGATTTTAAATACGAAAAAATAGTGCAAAAAAATTATCACGAATATATTAGTATCTATTTGGTATATTCACTCAATTCACAATAACACCCACCAAAATTTTCCGAAGTTTCGTAAATAGAACTCAATATAAATAAACATACAAATTTAGCCTGAACATTATTACGGAAAATCTGAAATGTTAACCGTTCTACTCTATAGATCACTTGATTAACTACAAACAGTCAGATCGTAAATTGAGATCGTAAATATGTAGAGGTAGATATAATAGTTTTATTTTGTAGTCGGAAGGGGAAAAAATAGTTCACAGGGCGTGTAGTTTCTATGGAACTTTTTAAATGGTATCAACAAAATATTTAATTTTAAATAAAACAATTGTGCAAACACTAAGTAAATAATTATTAAAAGGGATATCCTTCATGTGGTTCATAATAACGCATAGTAAAGCAACCGTAGATTACATACATTACAAAAAACAAATACATTTACTAATACATAAACAAGTGAACTGATGAAATTTGGTGTGGAGATAGTATGAAATCCAGGGAGTGACATAGAATAGTTTTTATTCCGAAAATCCCACGGAAATAAAGGGGTAAAATCGCGAAGATCAGCTAGTCGGTTAAAAAAGCAATCTTCTACTCTGAGATGACAAAGGGTAAACATAGTGGTCTACATTTAAGTTGCACGTGTTCAAACGGTGTTTGAGTTATTGCAGCATCGACTGTACGACGTCGACGTCTTGGGAGGAACACATTTCAAAACCGTCATCTTAGTGCTCAATCACCCCAATTAATTTTGTTAGCTCTGAAGAAAATAATTTGCAGATACTGGACAAAAAACGGCAAATATTATAAGACAAAGACACGTAAATATAATTTCGCCAATCACATTAGGGGACTTACGCTCGTAGAAAATTGATACTTCTTTGAGTTGCCATCATCAAAATCGTTTAGAAGTATGAATTATGTTTTATGAAAAATGTATATTCCAAAACTTCTACTTTTGAACTTCTATGGTAACAAAAGAAATAAAAAAAATTAAAAATGGGGATTAATATATACTTATAGAGCGTTTTCTTCGTACGTTCTTATTCCAATTAGGTACTTATCTTACTTTTATATTGTACTGCCACTGGCAAAATATCGCCTGATGTAATTTGACGATATTATCCAAGATGTTACTGCTAGATCATACCTATAGGCACTTGGAAACAGATATCTAAAGTTGTGGGAAGTAGGTACTGAACTTGGTGGACACGAGAAAAAGCTCTACCATCAAACTATGGTTTCATAACGATGTTTTTCTTCATTCTTCAAAGCTCAGGCCAATTATAAAATAGGATAGGCGGATTCGAATCTATATGCATCGACGCAGTATCCGACCACATTACCACTGTCTCATCGTCACTTTAAACAGCCTCAATTTTACTACGGTGATTAATTTCAAAATTACACAGTTATCATTTACGAAAAAGAAACTCGAGCTTTCCTTATATTCCCGTAAATTTTATGCTATTCATTTCGGTTTAAACAAACTGCTATTTATTTAACAAATTTACATATTCGCTATTGTCTTATCGGTATTATAATTTGTAATAATATGTTCACTTTTAAAAAGGAGCTAATTTCGACTAAATTGTTTTGGATTAGAAGATTCTTTTTTTTGTACAAAACTTACCTGCTGTAAATGTTAAAAGGCAAGACAAATTATAGGTACCTAGTAAAAATGAAATACATAATAAGGAAATACAGTAACTTAAATCTGCGAATTATTATCATTTCAAACTTTTTTTTTATGATTGAATGGAATTGTTAAAATCGTAATCATACGTTCCACGAAAACGTTATCGACGGCTAGTACACATCAAGAAACGGTAGTAAAATTATTCATATAAGGCAATCATCGGTCGGTATATGGGTGTGTACATACGTACATATATTTACAATAAAACATTGTCATTTCTGTTAAAAGCATTGTTGATAATATTTTCAAATTTGTTTTACACCGGACTTTACCCGTAATATTATTATCTATGACTCATATTAGTACGTTATAGGTAAATTAACGGCTATATAATATATAAGCAATGAGGAATATTTTAGTATATAAGATAGAGTACGGCAACATTTGCGTCAGTAAGCCGGTGGACGTATCAGAGGATAGTGATAAAAGTTTTAGTAGGTACCTAGTTTGAAATTATAAATAATAAAATTAAAAAGGTGAGTTATTTGAAAATGGTATTAAAACTACTAATTATCTTTTAAATTCATAGTGGAAAGAAGTTGCCAGCCCCTATTAGGATCTTTTGTTATTAAAAAAAAGTGAATAAAGTTAACAAAACGTAGGTAATAAAAAAAATTAATGAGGCAAGTTATATTATACAATAAATAATGATCAATCAAGATTTATCAGACATACTTTTAATAAAATCCTTTATTTAAATAAAAAAATACTTTTACGTTTTTAAGGAAATTGTTATTAATCTTATCAGCGATATCATAGTGCTTTTATTAAATCTAGAACATTTCACGATTGAATAAAAAAACCCGGTAATGTCATCGACACTTGGCGAATCAACCTTCAAATGTCGTGACTACTTTGTATTTTTTGCTAATAAATTATAGCGTTCCAGGCAATCTGACCTTCTGGTATATTCCTAACGCTACCCGTTTATTTATCTTATTACATAATAATGCAACAACTTTCATTCATACTTCATAATATTATGTTAGCTCGATATTTAAAATATGTTTGTACAATAAGTAGCTGTCCTATCTGGTGTTGCTCGGATTACATTTATGATGGTAATGATAATTTTTACAATGGTTCATGATTAAATTTACCTAGATAAATTAGTTCAATGCTTAATTTTTTTTTAAACGAATCATTCTATTGGTGAAATTCTAGTGGTGGTAGTTTTTGATTCAATCGCGTTCAGACAGGCAGAAGTTGCGTTTTATTATATGTATAGATGACAGTTAATTAACGGTACATTTGTAGATAATCATTAGATAAATTCGTTAACATTTAACGTTTTAATTTTGAATATACCTAGAATATTTATTTATTTAACCCAGTTGATCATTAAAATTTATATAATTTTTTAATATTTACAATTAGGTATAATATTTAAAATGGTAGTGTTTTTAGAGACTGTTTATGGACTAGATTACCTGACAATGCACTATGTCAAGCAAGTCTTAATTTCAAAAGTTTATTACAAGGTGGATCATTGCGTGAACGATAGTGATGTCTAGAATTTACACCCCTCTCTGTTTTTCCGCTAACAATTATTTGTATAGTTTTTTTTATAAAAAAAATTATTTGTATTTTCATATTTATATAAAAAAGGAACTAGATCGAGTTTCTTACCGGCTCTTCTCGGCTGGGTTGTTTTCCGAACCGGCGGTAGTGTTTTGACCTAGCGCCTTCTTAGCGCCTATTTGAATAAATAACTTTTTGATTTTGTATTATTCTATATTTTCATTCTCAAGTGATCTGCGAAACGATAATTAAAAAGCAGGTCCCTTTTTTAGGAATCATATAGTACGATTAGTAAACTATATAATAACAATTTAAAAAAGAAAGTTAAAAAAATCGTTTGGACTAAATTATATAGAAACGGTTGAAATAGGAAAAAGAAAGAGAAAAAGGTAATACGTCAAGACCCGTTTTTCAATAATTGAATTTAACTATTGAATCCGAAAATTTAAAAACATACTCGATATAAAATATTCACAATCCAAATTCCTTTACATCGGATCACATGAATCAAATTAGTTTACATATATCAGTCGAGGGATTACTACTATTGTATTTGTAAAAAATCTTTATCGAGTAAATATCGAATTATTATCGAATATGTCAGGAATTCGTTTAAATTTCAGTGATCAAGAATTTATCAATCACTGTCGTAAGACAAGTTAAACTATCAGTGAGTAATTGTTAAAAAACGTAAGTTGTAGATGTTTCCGTTATTTGGTATTTTACTATTTTCCTGTAAAAGTAACAGAAGTGACTAATTTTTTTTTTGTAACTTTTACTTCACGATTACATTTTTTTATGAATTTGTTTCTTATAAACTAACTAGCTATGTGCCCGCGGATGCGCCCGCGTTTCATATGTTTTTCCCTGCGGGATATAATTTTATACGGAACTCTAATTATTTGCAAACATTTTAAAGCTTAGCATAATCGGTTCAGCCGTTCCGGAGATTACCCGGAACAAACAGACAGATTGACGGACAAAAAAAAAAAAAAAATGTATTTTCGGTATAGGTGTCGTATATATATATATATATATTCATATCTATTTAGTAATTTTTTTGTTATTTTGACTTTACAAACAGACACTTCAATTTTATTTGTTAGTATAGATTTGTTAGATTCTCTAAGGTTCAAAGTATCCTATTGAAATTGATCTTTTTCTGCAATATGTTTTAATTTTATTACCAAAAAGTTTTAAAGATTTGCATTTGTAATAAAGTATCTACTGCTGTATACGTAAAATGTAAATTTATGTATTTACTGTGCTGTTTTTTTTTTACTTTGTATAAATTTTATTTAAACTCCTTTTTATGATATTTGTTCTCTAAATAAAACAAGGAGTAAGTTATATATCGATTATAATTTTTAGCCTCCACAGTTTTAGTAATCACAATCTCATATGATTTTAAGTTTTGTTCTGACCGAAGACGGTAATGCACTAAACACAGAAATAATAAACCAAACGTCAGGCTTTTGATAGTTTACGCTAAATTTGTCAATAATACATATTGGATTGATAATTTATAAAAACCTATTGAAACGGTTTGAATCGTCACGTTGGTTTAGCGGAGAAATTGCATACTCGCTTGGACTGACTATAGTGCAATTGGGGAAACAATTTTCTGCTTGAAAGTTTCAGCTGGTTAAGGGGTCATTAGTAGAGTACAGCCACGATATTTTTCTACAGCGAAAGATCAAGCTCATTGTTAAATTCATAAGTCATCATAACTCCAAAGATTTATTCATCCGTCACGTTCAATGACGACACTATTGATTTTCCATTGCACTATATATAGTACTTATGGTAACGTAGCTTGCCGAGTTTATTATGTTAATGTTTACATAGTTACATATGAACCATTCACTTAGCGTGCCTTTCCATAAAATCATTACAATAATTTTGTTGAATAAGTGCATTAGAAGAATGAACGTCCATTAGTTATACAAGTCTTGATATAAGCTTAGTAAATAATAAGCAAATTGCTTGTTTCAGAACAATGGCTGATGATAGCGGACGTGTTGTATTCCCCGATGAGGTTGATGCAATCAAAGAAGCCGCTGCTGAAAATAAAGTCGACGTCGAAGCCGGAGACAGCAATTCTGTTGAAGAGACTCCTGCAGACCCAACTCTTACCTCAAGAAATATGATCACAGCCCCTGCTAACTGCCCAGCAGGCTATCAAATGGGTAGCGATGGAGTGTGCCGCTTGGTTTTTCATTAATGTTTTAATAAATAATGTTTCTAATAAATAAGCTAAGCTTTAATTATTCTATGATTATGTTGTTTAGCATTAGGTCTGATACGAATGCAGGTTTCATAGTATTAAATTTATTAACAATAAACGAGATGAGGCGATTTAGAATTAATGTTCGTTTGTTTCGATTTTTGTAATAGCAATAAGTTCTTAAGTATCATAATAATTATAAGTTTATCAGTATTGTTTAATTAATTAATGTAATAAAACACATTTTTTCTAATAATTAACGATCGTTTACTTTAAAATATTCATTATAATTACATACTTCATGTTGGACTAAATTTGTAATAATCAAACCACAGTACTAAGATTTAAAAAACAAAAAACAACTTTTTATACTCGCTTTCTACTAGTAGTTATAAATAACCCAACGTTGCATATGTTTTAACAAATGGAGCATCACTCTCACAGGAATTTCTGAAAAATAAAAGGGTTTAAATTATGACATTTATAATTATAATGTGTCGAGTACCCATAAAAATAAGACAATAGGAAAACAATGGAAAGCTGGCGTAAACGCTCGATAAGTGCTCAAAGGATTAATTATGAATCTTTTAAGATATGTGTCTTAGTATAAGGTGGTATTTTTTTAAATGAAATCCTAAAGGTGGGTACATACTGCTGAAACGTAACATGAAAGGAGCATTTCATAAGTTTGTAGGTGGGACAGCCTCCTGGGGGAGTTGAACCCTTCCCAAAAAAAGTGTGGACGCAGCGCGTGCACGAATCGAGCATGTACCTACTCGCATATTTCCGGCATGCGCGCTACTAACATTTTCCCCTATGTGTTCGGCGAAAAAACGGACAAATGGCGGATTGCGGCTCTGAAATGCTCTGTTCGTGCGTGCAAGGCGTCCATACTATGGGAATTCTGTTACATTCCATGACACATTGTGACAGTGCGAACAGCAAATTCTTTTATAGTAGGATTTAATAAAAATACAAGATTTTTAAAAAAAATTCTTAGTTGCCAAATAAATTGAGTGACGTAGTTGTTTTGTCATTTGATGGTTTCGCTTTTTTTTTTGTTTGTTTTTCAACACATTAAGATTAATAGCAATCACTTAATATAGAAATTACTTAATTGAGAGCAAATTAATTTGGTAGATATTTGATTGTTTCATATGATTTAAAAAAGAACAAAATCTATGCAAAACTTCGACGAAATATAATTATCAACGATTAAAACTTTAATAATACTTGTTCGGTAATTTTTATTGTAATAATTATAAAAAATAAAATAGTACATCAATTTAAGCTAAGCCTGTAAGTGCTCTTGATAGCCTAATCTATATTGATAAATAACTAAAATTACTCGAAACGATAAAAACCAAGCATAAAAATATTGTGCGCCATTAAGAAAATAAAATAAAAAATCTTATCATTGTAAACCAGCATTTATATTAATTAATTATTTTATTTCCTATATACATTGAATTGCATACGTACAAAATAAAATTCAAAAATACGCATGTTTTAAAACATATAAAAGTCAGTGGTGCTATAAACAACATTTCAGAAAAATCATTTTATCATATGAGTACAATAAGTTAGGTTCAAATTTAGAAAAAAGGATACAAACCGAAGGGTAAAAATTCTATGGCATGCAGCCAACAAAAATTAACTAAAGTATATGTATATATAACTGTTACCGTGCAAATATTAAAAATATAAGTAAAAATAATAAATCATCAGGTACAACTCTTTGTGTCACTAGTCTCTACCAAGATTAACTACACAAGCTGAGAGTCACTATTACTTACTCGTCTTCCCATGGACAAATGTCGTTTCTTTGCTTACGTTCACAAATACTACTGCTCTTATTATCACGTTTAACAATGTCGGATTCGGAAACCGACGTCAGTTCGTCTCTATGCGCAACAGCTCTTATAGCATCCGACTCGGATGCCGCTCGGGTGTCCGATACTTTCATCGGGGGCGTCGCAGGCACTTTGTCTAGGTTGTCGTCGTCAGCCCCGATGTCTTCGCCCACTGCGAGTGGCGCGACTGGAGACCGTATGCTCGTCTCGCCGACGCTCATTGAAGCCAAACACTCAGCATGCACATTACAGTCAAACTCTTCAGATTCATCAACAACCATCGGAATATTAACCAACACTGAACACCTTATCACCTCACTGTCCGATACAGACGTACGGTCAGTCACTAGAATCGTTTCTGTTCCATCATCCTTCCTCTCGACACTCATTGAAACTTCACTGCTGTCCATTCTTTGCGCTCTAATTTGCCTCGTATCTTTTGCTGCTGAAGCTTCCTGCGAAATTATGTCGTCTTCGGAGGATCTCGTCGGATCAGACTCTCTTCGGTCTGATGGTTTCCCCGAGCCGATAGAGTCGTCACACGAGTCATCTAAAGAAGCGCTGGTGACGGTTACGTTTGCTTTTCGGTCCGGTAATTCAGATGCAAGTGCGGTCCCGGTCGAATCGTCGCTGTTTGATTCTATTTGCAAAACTGTCACTTCAGATAATTTTAAAGGACGTGCAGGATCCGTTGGCGTCGCGTCTGCTGATGCAAACACAGAAGATGGCTCTTCAGAGTGTGCCATTGATCTCGGTTCCTCTGGAGAAATGTTTCCAGTAGGAGTTTCTGTGGATTCATCGTCGGGCGCTGAGCTGACGCTGATTGTAGGTGTGGGGTGTGGAGGCACGTGTACTGAGGGTTGTACGAGTGGTGCCGGGCGCGATAATCGCGGGGAATGTGGCGGTGAAGCGAAGCGAGGGGGGCTAAGTGTCGTGGTTCTATCGCGGAAAGACGACGCAGAGGCGGAGGAGCCCCGCGCAGACCACCGTCGAGCGTGCTCTGTTGTGGCAAGCGGCGCGTCCGGTCTGCTATAGCCACAGCCGCGCTCACATCTGACGACGAGCTGCCAGAGTCGGCCGCGGAGTCTTGCCGCCTGCGCGCACCGTATGCACCTTCACGGGATGAACACTCCCAGGGCAATACTTCGGCAGCGTCGTCTTCGAGAGGATCCCTGTCGTGATTTGAATGATTCAATTTAGATATATGTATGATAAAACATATTTTTTGAAACCTGTGAGGTAACCGGCTGCGTCCGCGTTCCATATGTTCTTCACAGCGTTTTATTTTTTTTATACGGAACCCTAATTTTTTGTTGTTTATTATTATGATAAAGTAAAAGTATTTCTCATAAATTCAAGCACTTGCCCGTAAAAACTGTGCATTGAATAGGATTTTATTAATTTTTCAAAAGTTTTATTTTTTTACGCGGAACCATAATTATTATCAAAAATTAAGAGTACCCTAATTTACCCCGCAGTAACTTCAGCTATCTACCAAAAAAAGACACGCCAATATCCGTCCAGCCGATCCGGAGATTACCCGAATCAAATACACAGACAGACCGACAGACAGACAAACATTTAAAAAAATGTATTTATGTTATAGGTATCCTATATACATTCATATTTATTTAGTAAAAAATAATAATTTTGGCATAACAAACAGATACTTCGATTTTATTTATTAGTATAGAGTATAAACAATGCTTAGAAATATAGTTTGTTTCCTCGAGAAGAGACATACAAATTATTTAATTTGACTGATTTTGGCTGACCTTCAGATACTATAGTAATAGCATTAAAAACGGATTAATAAATTACCTAAAAGGGATTTCTGTTAGGTTGGACTGGCTATGGCTGTGTGAGGGAGGATCCGCCGGTCGCGGTGGCTGCGCGGCGCACACAGCGAGCTCGTGCGCAGACCCTGATAACGATCTATCGGAGCCACGTCGCCGAGCGAGTCCCGTGCCACTAGCGCTGCTTGACCCTCCCGATCCGCTTGTTGATCCTGGCTTCTTTTTAACTTGACCACCAAAGTTAAAAAATCTGCAACACCAATATAAATGCTTGTAGAAGCATTTATTGTAGTTTTGATATCCGCTACGCATATTTACGATACAGCTCTATGTACAGCTCTATAGCTGGATTTTCTATTCGTCGTCGAGTTTTATTTATTTTGTCCAATAAAGCATTCATCGGATGGACTATATGCTTTTTTATTACTTCATTTACATAGATAAACTTTTTTTAATTAAAAATAAAACCGATTTCAAAAGAATGAACAATAAAAATGCACTAAAAAAGTCAATAAATAATTACTTTATTAATCTGCTTCGTTAATTTTGAAATCGGTGCCAGCTTACGGATAACAAGGTGGTGTAAAAGTATGTCGGTAATTATATTCAGTATTGATTAATTATTCTTTAAAATCAACCTAGTCCTTTATTTAACTTAGGTATATGTAATTGTGATAAAGTTTAGGTAGTTACATTGTAAATGAGTACATTGGTTAAGTATAACTGGCATCGACTCCAAAATTAACGAACCAGATTAATAAAGTAATTATTTATTGACTTTTTAGTGCACCACTGATCAGATCCACAAATGAAGGAGAAATCGCGTAACAAACATTAAAAAAAAAAAAACAGACGAATTGATAACCTCCTCCTTTTTGAAGTCGATTAAAAAGGAAATAGGTATCGGAACTGACACCCTTCTCTGTGCATCTACTAACAAACATTTTAACTATGAGTTGTATAGTTTTATGAAACATGAAAAAAACCAGAACGAGTTCCTTGCCGGTTCTTCTCGATGACTGGGCACTGTTTTCCGAACCGGAGGTAGTATTTTGATGTTCATAAGCGCCTTATCAAGGCCTAAATTGAGCAAAGTATCTTTGATTTGTTATGAAATCAGTATAAAATACCCGGAATGTAACTCCTAATGATAATAGAATAACTTGTATTTGAACTTACTTTGCCTTTTTCTGGTGCACGTTCCGTCCCTCAGTAAGCAGTCGTTGGAAGTGGTCAGAGCGTATGAACCGTGGATAGCAATCCTTTTTCAATAGTAACCCGTAGACATGTTCCGCGGCATGATCGAACGCGTACCTAGATCCGGATCGCATTCCCTCCGCCACGCGCTCCGCCGTCGCACCGTCAATATTAATTTCACACGGAGCTCCCGGCTTTAGAAACTCACTATTAACGAGATCAAGAACAAAATCATTAAAAGACGAATGTAAGAATTTACCTTCCGAAGGGAAGCAAAAGAAGTTATCTTCAAAATGCGTTGAAATAATATTCCTAAAGATAAGAAAAATTAAAAATACACGAGGATTATTATTTTATAATTTAAATATGGGAGCAAGAATAAAACTCTCGAGTTATTTCTCGAGATTAATCATGTAAGTTGTGGTAATCGAATAGATACAATCAATAGTAATATCTACCATCATATGTATACCTATATATACGAGTAAAACCGTTTGTCAATGGCGTATATTTGCTAATATTAATGAAATTTTAAAACTACCGGTTGAGGGGAAAAAAAAACATTTGGAAAAATATTTTCGTAGCTCCACATTATGATGCAAAAAATACAGAACTATAAACCAGTACGATAACAATCACTAACAGTACTAACGAATCGCTCATTTCCTCGTAAGTACAACAACTTAGTACTTACTCATAAATTTCCTCCAATTTCGTAGGTATTTGCGTTGTACTACTTCGACGTAAATCCATAACCGCCAACCAGAATCGAATATTTTCATGTGAGTACTCTTTGCGGAGGAAACTGGTGAATTCTTGAAGACCGGTCGGGTCTGATACTAGTTCTTCTATTGATAGAGCCCATCTCTGAACTCGTTTCTCACTTGGCACCTCGACACTGTTACAAGTATAAAGTTTTATTGTTAATTAGTTTTTTATTATAATTTTAATAATCAATATATGATTTAAGGAGCGTATCAGAAGTCTAGTAGAAAAGTACAGGAAAAGTAAGTTGAACTCACAAAGGGCTGTTTATTTGCCAAAAGAGGGTGTCGTCGCTGACCCAAGGGTTCGATGGCTGCGGCGGGGTGAGTAAGGGATCGTACGGAGCGAAGGTTTCTGAGTAGGCCATAAGGGCTTCAAGGGCAATTGAAGTCTTCACTCTCGTACGGTCCAGGCTCGCTTTAAGATGTTGGATCTAGAAGAATTAGAAAGCAGAAGTTTAAGGTCGTGTGTGTAGGAGAACTACGAGTTAAGAAACTGAAACTAGTCGGAACTATTTCGATAAGGCGGTGAAAAGATTTATTTATTTCAATGACTCCTTGTGTAAGTTGTAAGATTTTTCTACATAACACTGTTAATGTCATTAGAGAAAGTTTGAAAGTGGCACCAGTGAAAAACAGCAGGCGTATGTAATTCGCAGGGAGGAAGAGGATATTGTAAGACAGGTATTGGATATTAATGTGGACGGTTATAGGGGAAGGGGAAGACCAAAGAAAATATGGATAGATTGTGTGAAAGAAAGAAAAGAAAAAAGTAGTGAATATAGATACGACTTCTAATAGACATGAATGGAAGAGGAAGACATGTTACGCCGAATCCGATGAAAATTTGATGAGGACAGGGAGATGATGATGAATGTAAAGTCACTATAACTTTTTAATTCAATTATGTACCTCTCGTTTGAGTTGTTCAATAGATCGCTTTTTGGGCTTTACTTGGCGACATCGCACTGGTACAGGGCAGGACTCCAGAGCGTGTGGCACGCCGGGCGGCGGTCGAGCAACACGCCAGTATGCACGCTCTTGACTGTCACTCACTATTTTATCACCCTTTTTTCGATCTTTGGCGATCCGCACCTGGTTTAGCGATTAAAATTGTCGACCTGTCTCAATTTTGAATCTTAACGTTTAGATTGAGATTAAACCAAAAAGAAATCGATTTTACTTAACGATTTTAGTTAACGAGGGATCATTCAAATATTACATTCAACATTTTGGTCATTGTTGTACCCTCCCCTCCCCCTTGTGAGCAAAGCTCTTAACAACCCCCTACCCCTTTGATTACGTAAGTATTGGCATAATTTTGAACAAAAAAGCGGAGATTAAAAAGTAAATATTTTATTTTAGTAAACGGTATAGGCTCAGTGCTTTGACCACAATATCATCAGATGTTAAGTGACGACGTGGTCCAGGATGGGAAACACACTAAGCTTATAGGTAATGGTTTTCAAGTGATGCTGCCGGAACACACCTATTGGTATTTGGCGATAGGTTTTCTAACTTGATGGTGGTAGCTACCCAGGCGGGCATTGTTAGAAAATGCCCTACCCCCCTCATAATGTTTTTTTCACCGCAAGCTGATTTTTAGAGTTGGATAGGTGGGCTTGAACTTGACTATTGACGCGGAATCTGGCCACGACATCAACTGCGCCATCATCGCTTCAAAAAATTTGTTTACGTAATCATTATTCTGATCCCTCCCCCAATCCCATGTCATAAAAAATAAGCAAAACATAACCCCCCATGCATGCTTACGTAATATTTGAACAGCCCCTGATCTGACACTTTAGAGAAAAAACCATTGAAATCGCATATTTAAGCAGCTATACAATTTTTAAATAAAAAAACATACTATCTGTAACTGTTGTTGTTAAAGATATTGCATAGAACCTTGGTAGCAGTTTCAGCAGATAATCTATACATATAATAAAAGGCTAACGAGATGAAATCTGTACATTGAAGATATTTAAGAAAAAAAATATGCGAGGCTTCAGAATCGATCACAGATCACATTTCAATAGTTTAAAAAAATGATGTCTGTCTGTTTATTGATTTGTTCGCCAATGAACTGATTTCGATGAAAGCTGGTAACGACATTTATTCCATCCAGACCGAAAACCTAGGCAAATTGCAAAGCATCTGAATTCCAAGCGGGTAAAGCTGCAGGCACAGCTCGTATTACTATATAGCTAGTAGTATCATTTAAAAACTTTTTTTTTGAATTATTTTATTTTTCCTTTATTATTTTGTTCCTTTATAATTATGCATACAGTGGTTCGCTGTTATCAGGAAATTTTTAATCTTTTTTTTATTAATCATCTTTAAAGTCAATAAATTATGTAATAAATAATTTAGAAATAAATATATAAAATCTTTTGCTTTCTTCTTCTGGCCATACTATTAATGTAATCTTTGTCTATTAACAATTACTAGTACAACTAACAATTATGTTACAGTAAACATGTCTTCTACAGAAACATCGCGCTGGCGTCCCGGCCCACTCGCTGTATGACGAAACCATTAAAGAAATTTTGGAAGTTAAAAACGTGTTTTCTATTTACCTGTTCTTCAGCTTGCATGGTGATAAATTCCCATTTCGCCGCGAGGTTCTTTTTGAGGGTTGCGAGCGCTTCTTGTTCATATTCTTCAAGACCGTGCCTCTGTTTGTTCCGAAGGGTGCGTTTTACCAAGTAAATAGCATACTCAACGTTATCTGGCGCAAGAGTTAGCGCTGTAGAACCGCTTCCAGATAGTCGTGGCGGTTGCCACGGCCAATAGTATGGACTCTGGTGACACAAACTTTCAATAAATTTTATTACAATTAAACTAAAATATTTGTGTCTAACTAAAATGTTTAATGTTTTTATAATATAATTTGCTTATTTTTATTTTATACAACGCTTCATATACTTCAAAAGTTCGATATATTGGAAAACCAAATTTAAACAGAAAATTGTAATTGTTATAATAATTATTTCAGTAAAATTAATTATATAGATAAAATGTAACATAGAACTATTGATTTAAAAGAAAAGTCTTTTATTTCTTGATTTTCCAGTTGAACACGTTTTTTTTTTTTTTTTGCTTTATTTTATATATTATATTCTTTATTCAGATTTCGAAACAAATACTTACTTGAAATCTATAAAGAGAAGAATCGTCTTTTAGAGTAAGATTTTTCAAATCATTAACAGGAAAGAAGTAACCATGCTGACAAAGCTGAGTGCCTATGTGTACGGCTTCAACTGAAACATAACAAGATCTTGTTACGCACGTTGTCAATTATTTGAATAATCATACTTTATTAATTTTTTACACCAAAGGCCAGGGGTTTTAGGAGAACAGCATAACGGAGTTGAAAGCAAAGTAAAAGATTACAATATATCTCAATACACGATCCCTTTACATTTATTAGAAACTGAATCATAAGCAAGCATTAGGTAATACTATTAATGTATTTTGCACTCGCTACTTAACCTCTTAATGAAGAGGACAAAGGCAATTGGGAGCGAGTGCAATATCCCTCTTTGGGTATTAATTAGCATAATATACTTATGCGAGCCAGTGGCGAGGGTATACAAGAAGTCGATTCCCAGTCGAGTCCTGCACTGTCATTTTTATGAATCGGCTCCTTTATTGAATTTATGCGTCCTTCGCACTGATGCGAGGTATCGCATAAAGTGGTATACACACATCTGATCAGCGGATAACACATACATGCGAACAAATGTCATTGCGCTACCTACATATCAACACCTGGGGATACTTGGGCTTCTCGTTATAGCTAGAGTCTACGGGAGTTCGGCGCCGCGACCAGAACCAGGGCCCGACACCGATTACGGAACACTCACCATTGGTTGTGTCATCAAGACTAAACCGTTCCAATAGCCATTCGACAACATCGAAACCTGAAACGGAAATATATTATATTTGAGAAGATATAATCAGTGCCGTAAGTAGGGCGGTGCCTGCCTAAGGAAGCATACATAATGACGCTGCACCGTTAATGCAGTCACATGTGACCACAATTACTTTGTTATTTACTGGCTGATTTTGACAACAATAATAAGTCCACTGAAGCGGATAATTTTTTCTCATTAGGATTTCCACCGAAGCTAGTATTATTTGGGTTACCCAACGAAGCAAAGTCACCTGATATTTCATATCAGCATTACCAGGATCATTTGTTCCTGAGCACAGGATACCGTGTACGCCGAGATGATAATTAAAAGAGATGGTAATTAAAGAGATTAAAGATGATAATTAAAGCCGAGACGACAATTGCTTGTTTAGTTCTTATCAAGTTACTTACTGTTAAGAACGATCTGTACCAACAGGGAGCAGATATGACAAGACCAGGACTAAGTTTTTGGTCATGAATGGTTAGTTAGCCCAATGCGAGTTGCTATAAATACACCCTTGAAAAATGTTCTGATCTTAGGTTAAGATTAGATTTTAAGTAAAGTTACGTATAAAAAGCTAGTTACAGCACTGTCTACAGCTGATGCGAAGGCCATTTTTCGGTTTTTTCAATAAATGCGTGTTGACTTTGATGTTGTAACTATAGTGATATTCCTTTTTTTAATATGAGAGAAATGCATTTATTTACGCCCTGTCTCGTTGCGGGGGCTTGGAGGAGGCTCAATCGGATTGTTAATTATTGATCATAACTGAAAAAAAGGGGCACTCGAATTCTATCATAGTACCCGCGAGAATTGTCGCAGAGTTCAGTTTGGTAATAACTTGACGCGAGCATACACGTTGTTATAGATGAAAGTTGTTTGTGATTAGCGTTAAACGTTAAATTGATTGTTTGTTGATTGTTAAGCCTTCCTAGCTATTACTCAGTTCACACATTCAGTGTATAGACACTGGTTACTACACACGGGCTACGGAAGGAGAAGCAGGACACCGGCGTTACTCGAGAGGTAAGTGTCGATCTATAAGACATTATTTTGGTCTACTGCGAATCGCAGGTCGGCCAGGGTTAATCACGACCCCGAATCGTTTAAACTAGGGCCCAGCGCGATTCGTTTGATTACAGTCGTGATTAACTCGAACACGGATAGTGATTGTTCTTTTTTTTTTTTTTAACGTGGGGAAATCCTCGTGGACGAACCCCTCTCCCGGGCACAGGGAAAGAACATCCTGTGCCCGGGAGAGAGGAACAGTGCCGGACTCTTACCGGCTAAAACCCCACGGCCGCATCGGCGCGCATTTGGGCAGGGTCTCGGGATAACGATTAGCATGCGCCGCTACCCTGTCCACGCGCCTGGGTCACCCGTGCACGGCGTGCGGGCAACCCTCGTCTCGGGGAGAGAGATTGTTGTTTTCTCCCCATGCTTCTTTGTGTATGAAGCGGCGGCTGTTAACCCAGCTTCTCCTTCACGGGTTTGTTCTTCCTCGGTAACGGACACCCCTGTATCCGTTACCTAAACTATCGTCACGGAGGCATTTGGTGGAAGTCTGCTCTCCGCCTTCCCCGACCCGTGCTCCTGCGACTAACTGCCAGAGCTTCCCTCTCTCTTTGCCTTTCAGCCTCCTCTTTCTGCGTGAGGACGCTCTCGCAGAAAGAGACGACTGCGTTCCAACACCTCTCTCCCACCGACCATGGAGCGAACGACAGCCGGTAGGGAGAGATCACTACCAACCTCGGCAACGAGTTGTCCTCGCTCTGCATCCCAAGCCGAGCATTCCTCCAAAGTGTGCTTAGAGGAATCTAACACACCCTCGTCACAGTGGTGACACTCGCCTGTCAGCTCTTTTCCGACGATCTGGTGCAAATACCGACCAAAACACCCATGACCAGTCAGCATTTGCACCAGTCGGAAAGTGAGTGTTCCGCTTCTTCTTTCTAGCCATTCCCAGAAGACGGGACGGATAGCCTCTATTGTTGTTAGGCCAGCACTCGGATTTGTCAGGGAATCCCACCAATTTTGCAGCATTATGCGGTGCAGGTAGGTCCTCTGAACTTCCTTTTCTCTGGGGGATATATTCTCACCCCGAGCAAGCCTCTCAGTACGCCAAAAGAACAACTGTGCATGGGAGTGTGCAACTAACTCCCACAGTGGAGAACCAGCCAACAGACACGATGCCCTGAAGGAGATCGTTCTGTACCCTCGTATGACCCTGACAGCCATTATCCGCTTTAATTTACGCAGTACGGCAGCACTGCATGGTGTCAGAGTCTCATGCCAAACTGGAGCCCCATATAGGGTCATCGATTGCACGACTCTCATGTACAGTGTGCGGCTCTTGGAACCCGCTCCACCGAGATTCGGCAAAATGCTTGCAAGCACCGAGGCACTGCGTAGCACTTTCGGAGCAAGTTGGAGAAAATGCTTCGTAAAATTCCAGCGACTATCCAATAAAAGTCCCAGATATTTAAGCTTGGAGCACACGTTGATTCGTACTCCACCGACCACAATATGAGTGTCGGAAGGAGGAGCTTTACGAGGACCGTGAAAACATACGGCCTCGGTTTTGCTGAGGGCCACCTCGAGTCCCAGCTTCCTTATCCTTCCTACGACTTGAGCTACTGACACCGTGATCAGCCGGATAGCACTGTGAAGATTATCTCCGCCGGCTGTCACTAGGGTGTCATCTGCGTAACATGTCACAGCAGCGCCGGGCAGGAGGGCGCCCCGCAACACCCATCATATCCGATGTTACACAGGAGCGGTCCGAGGACCGACCCCTGTGTAACACCCGCATAACATCTCGCGTCGGTGGATGCGCGCGTCCTGCCCGGCGCATGTGACATGCCTGCCCTCCGGGTAGGAGCTGATTAGACGTCGCAGGTACAATGGCACTCTGTGGTGTTTTAACCCCTCTTTGATACATTCCCAGGGCAGGGTGTTAAAGGCATTGACGATATCCAATGATACTGCCACTAACACCCCACCCCGAGAGACCACCGCTTCCGAGAGGGCCTTGACACGCAATATGGCGTCCACGGTCGATCGTCCCTCTCTGAATCCGTATTGTACCGGCGACAAATCAGGCCCCGACCCGGATAGGTTTTGAGACAGGCGTCGCGCAATGATTCGCTCCAGAAGCTTTCCGGCCTCGTCAAGCAACACAATAGGGCGATATGCAGCAGGAGAATCTACTGGTCGTCCATGCTTCTTCAATAAGACCAGGCGGCCCACCTTCCAACACGGGGGAAGTGCCCCGATTCAAAACAGGCATTGAAAAGCCTCCTGAGCCGTTCCCCTAGAGCTTCTACACTCAGAACCCAGATGCGACCAGGGATTCCGTCGGGCCCCGGGGCGGTGTTCTTTGCCCGGAGCCGTCGCACGGCCGCGTCTAGCTCTATTTCGGTGATTGTGGGCACCTCATCATCGACCTCTGGTAATGTGGTCGTGGCCACCTAAGGGGGCAAGAACCCACCCCTCTGTGGGAACAATTCTGCCAAGATATTGTCTAGCAGACGAGGTTCAAGACTCTGTGATGCCGGGGGAGCCGACGGTCGAATGAAACCCATAACCGTTCGATAGGTGCGTCCCCACGGATCATTGTCTACGGCTTCACAGAGCTCTTCTCTCGCCTGCGACTTGGACTCTCTGACTGCTACAAATAGTTGTAGGCGCTTTTTGCCTCCCTATACACATTATAGAGTTGGGTCTCAATAGTCGCATTCCGGCCGCGGCGTAGTCTTCGATGACGGGCATACGGGCGTCTCACCGTAACACACAGATCCCGCAAGCGTGCTATTTCACTATTCCACCAGTATGCCTGCCGTTTGAGAGGTTGGGACCGAACCCGGGGCATGGCGGCATCAGAAATACGCGTCATGGTATCCCGGAACCAGCCCGCCTCCCACACTACGTCAACCGGTCCGTCTGGTGGCGAGGACCAGGATGCGACTATCGAAGCCTCGATCAGAATGTCCGATTTCAGTTTTTTAAGGGACCATCTTGGTCCTATAGTCAAATCCGTGTTTGGGGCGGGAGCCGATGGAGAGAGGCAGATATCAAACCGGATATAACGGTGGTCTGATAGTGATTCTGCCTCTTCCTCGACTCTCCACCCACTTATTCGTCTTACGACAGCAGGGGAGGCCAACGTGATGTCCACAATTGACCCCCCCTGCTGCCGCTGGCAGGTATTCACCGTCCCCCTGTTGATGATAGAGAGCCCGGCTACTAGCGCCCATTCGAGTAATGCCCTGCCCCGCGCATCAGTGATGGCGGACCCCCATGCCGAGGATTTGGAATTAAAGTCCCCCGCCACCAGCACGGGACAGGGTGCAATTTGTCCAATATAGTCCCCGAGATCGTCGAGAAACGCCTCGAACTCGGCAAGGGTCCGGTTTGGCGAGAAGTAAACTCCCACCAAGACCATGTCCCCCCACTGAGCCGCGACGAACCCGGCGCCCCTTTTCTTCACAATCAGTAGTGTCCCAGTCGAGAGCGAAGAGACGATGGCCGCTGTGTCGGTCGTGTCTCCCACCCAATTGTCCCTGGGAGGGACGCGATATGGTTCAGAAACCACCGCCACCTGGATGGACCACTCAGCCATGGTCTGAATCAGAAGATCCTGGGCCACGGCCGAGTGGTTGATATTCACTTGTAGACACCTATGGGCCATTACTGACTAATGTGTATCCATAGCCACCTCATCGCCCAGCCCCGCAGGGGCAACGGGGGCAGCCTCAGCTGCAGTCTTTTTTAGATCTTTGGCCTTCCCGGCCATCTTAGTTTTCTTTCTAGATATAGGTACGCAGGAGCTACTACCCAGCCTATGATTAGCAGGCTTTCGAGCGTCATTGCAGACCGAGCAGTGTGGATCTTCCGAACACTGAGCGGCCTTGTGGCCACTTTTTCCGCAGCGGAAGCATTGTTCGCTACGGTCAACGTCCGCATTGCAGTTATGTCTGATGTGTCCCACTTCCAGACATCTGAAACACCTTGCGGCTCTGGGTTGCAGGAGCTTCACCCGCACGGCCACCCATCCTAGCAGAAGCCTGCCCTCTTCGGACACTTTCTTTGCAGCTGGAATAGGGCAGCGCAACCATGCCGTAGTCATGCCGTAGGGAGCTCTGCGAAACTCTCCTACTTTGACCTGATCAACCAGGCATCCTCCTTTCGTGGCTATAGCCGCTGCGACCTCTTCCTTCGTGACAGAGTCATCCAGACCCGTGAGACGCAGTTTCAGCGCATTTTACGGGCCTGGAGACCTGAACTATGTCTTCGCCAACGGTCTCCGTGAAGATTGCCCTCAGCCTCTCAGCTACCTGGTCCGCTCTCTCACCGCTAGAAGTGCCTGGTACTTCCAGCTTTCGGGCTCCGGTGGCTGTGTCACGGAAGTTAAGGTAATGGATGTCAAGACCAGTAACGTCCAACTTGCCTTTCGCCACCGACAGCACCTTCCTGTAGTCTACACCGCTTTCTTCTGCTCTTGGCTGGAGTGTAAGCACTACTGCTGATGATCGTGGCACAATTAGCTTACGAGGCTTGGGCTTCGTCACAGGTGCCGACTTTTGAGTTGGTTTTTTTTTGCCCTGTTTCACTACAGTCGACCATCCCTCTTGCGCCTTAAGAACCGGCAGAGAAGAGGTCTGTTGCGAAAAAGATGCCTGAGCTTCCTGCGACGCAAGCGACTTCTTTTTCTTCTCTTTATTGGTTACAGGACCAGGAGGCTTAGGAGGCCTGGCTTCAGTAGCTGCAGCTGCAGGCATCTCTTGAGCTGTTTTCTGGTCTGAAGCCAGTGGGGGGCGTAGGCGCCTTCCCTCCAACACATCGAAGTAGGCTCGCATCTGGTTTCCCACTTCGCGCATCATGGTGTCCATGGCGCGATCTAGCATGTCAATAGTGATTGTTCTATCCTAACCCGTCCTGTTCACATTTTGTATGTCGTTTTGGATGATTCTACGGTATTTGGTCGATAATATTACACCAGCTACTTGGCTCTTGCATTGTTATGTAGTCTAGGGGTGACCAAGCTCTTCAATAGTCCAAGCCATTTTTCAAAATTTGACATTTTTCGCGAGCCGTGAATAAATACGCATTAAAAAGGTGTGCAACAAAAGTTCATTTTTTTTTACAAAAATTATATTTATTTAAAACATATATGTACATAAAAGTACAAAATATGTGTATTGAATTGAATTTGGTGAATAAAGATGCTGGTTAGTTAATACTGATCGGTGTTTGCATGTCACGAATTTTAAAGTGGAGCAAAATGATTCACGTAAGTACGTTGTTTCGAATATTGAAATAATTCGACCAGCAGCCTTTTTAATTCAGGATACTTCGATTCTGGTATCAATTTCCAAAATTCAGTAATCCGCCCGACTTACATTTTAACTGTAGAACATGATCTTCTTGCATCTCTATTAATTCTCATTCTCCAGATGTTTTTTGGGTCCCAATTATATTGGAAATGGAAAAGTCACCTTGAATTATGTTAATTTCCAATGGATTTAGAAAACGATCAAGAGACGATTTAAAATATATCAAGTCTGAAATCTATTATGGAATTCCGTCAATATTTCTTCTAGCTTTTTTATATACTCGTTGAGTTTTTTTTTTGTTTAATATTGGAACTTTTTTTTAATTCAAGTAAAACGTCTTTGCACTTTCATATTTGTTGTCAGTAATTTAAAAGACATTATGAAAGAAATATGGAACGATAATAATTTTGTAAAATATAATAACACAAAAATTAAAAAGGAACTTGGGTACATTTATCGATAGCCAAAAATAATCCTTCAAAGAGCCGCAGGTTGGCCCCATGTTATATACCATCGTATTAACATAATAAATATTTTATGTGAAATAACCTAAACTGATCAAGTAATTTAAAAGTTATATGACTAATCAATACTATTATATAATCAGTTAGATTTATTTGTATAGCCAACAATTAGTATTATAATTTAGGGGTTTTAATTAAATTGTAGTTCTTTTATCCGCTGGTGTTTTTTACTATAACATAAATATTTAAGATAGCGAAAGTGTTGCCTATAATAATAATAACTTATAAGGGATTCAGTCGATCCATGTCCGAGGCATTTTTATACCTATAACGTATAACTAAACATGCGGCCCTTATTGATTTTATAATCAAAACGCTTAGGTGAGTGCCCTAAGGAAACGATAAGGGAAAGTCCAATGATAAATTTGTTATAAGTACACTATATTTATGTAACAGTTTAATTTTGAAATTACAAATATGTATAAATTCAATTATCATAATTATTATAATGATCACTTAAATAGTCCATAAAAATAAAAATATGGTTAAAATGTTAATAAATAAAATAATCAATAAAAGTTTTAATCATTTGAAAAATATACTCCATATTTGGAAAAATGTATATATATACTTCAACCTTTTTTTTAAAGCAAATTATTTGATTAAAAAATGTGACCAGTTGAAACTTATCGGGGTCTGATCTTGGCAACAAGCGTTACAAGTATAATCATAAAAATACGAATCTTATACAAAACTAGCTGTCCTACCCGGCGTTGCCCATGTTATATTTATGAAGAAAAAATGAATATAAAATTATAATTTAAAATAGACATAATTTCAGTAAGTTATAGATTGAACCCCCATCTACTTACTATCAACGTCTGTTAATTTTTTTTTTAATTTTATGAAATTTCTTATGTAAACTAATGCTAAAAAGTTATCCTATATGTATTTTAAACAACGAAAAAAAATTCCGACCATAAACGATACTGTGCATTTATCGATTTGTCTGAACGAAATAAAAACCAGTTAAGTACGCGTTTTCATAATCAATAAATATTTATATTGTAAGATCTAATTTATAATAAATTTATAAATACTATAAATAATTTTCGTATATATATTATTATCCTTACCCGTAAAAGCAGAAGGTATAAAACTGAGGAAAAGTTTTTGACTCTTTACCGGTACACCTGATTCTGGATCTTGCATTTCTTTTATCAAACTTTCCATCTGAAAATAAACATTAGAACACATTAGACTAAATTAAATAAACATAAACATACATTACTTAACATTAAATAAACACAGCAGTGAACGGTGGAGGAAATTGAATTGAAGAAACCAATCATTTAAGATGTTTTGCGTCATAGCTAAAACAATATTCGCGGATAAAAAAACTACCTCGAATAAGAAAGTTAATTCTGGTAGAAGAAAAAAATTAGTGCAGACGTTGAATATGTAATTTAATCAGTTCGAATAAACTGGCCGAGAGACGCTTAGGAGTCGTTCCAGTGGTTACACTGGAACACACAACACCGATGGGGTAGACTGGACGTCGGAATGGCGAGTACAAAAGCGTAGTTTTGCTTCACCCATCTATAAACAACGTCCACTGCTGGACATGGGTCCCATTCAAAGATCTCCACAACGACCAGTCTTGCACCACCTGCATTCAGCGGATTTCCGTGACCTTCACCAGGTAGTCGGTTCACCTTGCGGAGGGTCTACTCACGTTGGGTCTTCCGGTACACGGCAGCCATTCGAAAACCCGTTGTCTCCACCGGGTATCGGTTTTACGAGTAATATCCTCAACCCATTGCCACTTAAGTTTAGCAATTCTTCGGGCAATGTCAGTTACTTTGGTTTTTCTGTGGATATCCTCATGTCTGATTCGGTCACGGAGTCTAACTCTGAGCATAGCCCATTGCCCTTTGCTCTTTGCATATTTTGCTTATTTACTTTTAATTATCCTAGCAGATTTTGTTAAAAATAATGCCAATACTTACTTTCCCAAAAGTTAGCTTACTATTAATCTCAAAGAAGAGAGTGGAGTTCAAATTTCTAAAATTCTGGTTACGTAATACTCGAATTGACCCTTATGTATAATACAATTATTGTAAACTTTAATGGACTGATTACTATTGATATCGATACATGCATATATCGATTGTTATGTTTCTATTTATTTCTATTATAGGTAATTAAAGAATACCCCTATTGTAAAATATTTACACATTATCCAAACAAAAGGATAATGAACGGTAAGTAAGAATATCGATTTTCTAAATGTAATTATTAGATATTAGATATTGTTTCGGTTAATTGGCCAGGAATATACATATAGTAATATAGTACCAGGAATATAGTAGGCCACGAATATAGTAAAGTTTTATTTAGTGTTACGTGTTATATGTATAATCATAAATAAAGTATTAGTATAATTAATCGACAAATATATGTATTTTATACGAATATAAATAAATGTTTCTTTGTATGTTTGTTCTCTATGCATTCATAAACTATTGATCTGATTGCTGATAAAATGAATAATTCCGCCAGATTTTTTTTGTTAACTGTGGTATCACAACCTAAGCCAGTTGCCTAACAAATCTGCGTTCACCGTATAAAACAATTGTTAAAAAATATTCTTCATGTAATAAGAATTTATATTCAAATACAATCTATATTAGTGTATTATTAACTAGTGTATTTTTTAACAATTGTTTTTTTTATTAGGCGAATCCAGATTTGTTTAGCTATAACTTGCATACGTTGTGATTACAGATTTTTTTAAAATAACTCTGGCGGAGTTATTCATTTCATCCGCAATCAGATGAATAGTTTAAGAATGCATAGAGAACAAACATACAAAGAAACATTTATTTATATTTGTATAAAACACAAGGCCAAATTCAAGTCTGGCTTTGTAATGGGACGATAATGCCGTCTGCATCTGGCGCAGCAATAACTAATAAATACTAGCTTATTGAATAGTTATAACCTTAGGTTAAGCAATTCGTTTTGATTTAATATTACGTCATTTAGCGTCCTTTTAGGTCACCATGCACTTAAATTCTCTCTAAATAGGTACTTCGAGGGTCGTTCAATACGTGAAGTCGCGGAAGTGGTCGACCCTGCGCCGATTGCTATGAGGGCTCTTCAGCTAACCAAGTGTTACAGCTTCAAACTATCTAATCAATTTTAAAAGAGACTATTATTAGAGACTTATTTACACGGTATGGGTTCAGTGCTTTGAGCACAATTTTATCTGATGTTCAGTGACTATGCAGTCCATTATGGTAAATACACTAAGCTTAGAGGTACTGGTTCTCAAGTGATGCTGCCGGAACACACCTAATGGTATTTCGCGACAGGTTTTCAAATTTGATGTTGGTAGCTAGTCATTATTAGAAAATGCCCTACCACCATGCTACGGTTTCTTTACGATGTTTTCCTTCACCGAAATCTCAGGCTGATTTTAGAGTTGTATAGGTGGGCTCGAACCCGCGTCTGTTGAGACGGAATCCGGCCGCATTATCCACTGCGCCATCATTGCTTTACTCTGTTCTCGATTTATTCGAATTTAAAGATGAGCTTCTTAAGGATTTTAAGTCCGAAGTATATTATACTAGCTGTGTGCCCGCGGCTACGTCCGCGTTTCATACATTCTTCACTGTGTTATACGGTTTTTTATACGGTACCCTAATTTTTGTTTAGTACTAAAATAAAGTAAAAATATTACTCATAAATTCAAGCTCTTACCAGTAAAACTGTGCATTGAATAGGGTTTTATTAAATTTTTTATTAGTATTAATTTGCCTACGCGGAACCCTGGTTATTTTCGAAAATTAAAAGTACCCTTACCCGGAGTAACTTCAGCTATCTACCAAAAAAAAATCCCTTCAAAATCCGTCCAGCCGTTCCGGAGATTATCCGGAAAAAAAAAAGACAGACAGACAGATAAAATTTTTAAAAATTGCATTTTTGGTGTATAAATTCATATCTATTAAGTAAAAAAATAATAATTTTGACATTACAAACAGACACTTCAATTTTATTTATTAGTATAAATAGATAGAGATAATATTTGTTCTTAGTCATACTTATTCAAGTTTGTGTTTGTAAGATGGTGCGGATGAAAGTTTCAGAAGGTGACAATATTGATGCTGCGCCGGTTTTATTCGTCCTCCAGTTCGGGAGCGGGAAGGCTAAGACGATGACGTCACGGGAGCGATCGATCGTAGTCGCCGCCAGCTGGGGAACGGGTCACATTTTGCACCCCCACAGTCTTCGTCGCCACATCTACCAAGGAGGCACGGGGGCCTTCACCCCTCTACACCCTTCACCTTACAATTCATTACACCTAAGGATTGTTTGTTTTGAGCGCTTTCACGAATGTAGTATTTTATTCGACATGAGATTTTGCTTTGCTTTACTTTGCTTTTGTTACTTCGCCGTAAAAGAAATAATAGCTAGAGCGAGAAGAAAAAAGCATGATCGGTTATTGTCGTTTGAATTGAAATCGAAAAACAAATTTTCATATACAAATAAATAAAACTCATGTGTCTGTTTGTAATATCAAAATAACATTCCTGTACTGAATACGTATATGAATATGTACTCCTACTTATGTATTTAGTCCATTTACTATCATCACAATAACAACTTTATTGACCAATAGCTGAAGTTAAATAAGAAGTAGAAGTTCCGAGTAAAAAAATTAAACACACATGAAATTGTAAACAAAATTCCATTCAGTGTCCAATTTTACTGCCTAGTGCTTGATTTTGTGAGAAATATCTATACTTTCTATTAATACGAAAAATAGTTTTGGGCCTGTACAAAAAAATATAGAGTCGAATCTTTTCCAATCATTGTTTTAAAACGCTGTGAAAAATTGTGCGAATTTGAAAATAACGCGGGAACAGCTTGTCATTGATAAATTACATTCTATAAAAAGTTGCATGAATCGATTTTTTATTTATATAAAATTAAATAACCTGAACACATTAGTAATATATGATTATTTAACAATAAATGAAATCTAATCGGCGACTTTTATGAAATTGTGAGCTAGTGTTAAGAGATCAAAAACTTGTTGAAAACAAATTTGTTCAACACAAGAAATGTTTGAAATATTATTTTTTTTATTTATGTATTAAACTAGTTGTGTCACCGCGGCTGCTATTTCACATATTCTTCAATGCATTTTAATTTTTTTTATACGGCACCAAAATTTTTTTTAGTACTAAGGTAATAAAAATATTTCTCATAAATTCAAGCACTTGCCCGTAAAACTGTGCATTGAATCGGCTTTTATTAAATTTTTTATGAGATTTAATTTTTTTTACGCGAATCCCTGATTATTTTCGTAAATTAAAAGTATCCTAAGTTACCCGGAGTAACTTCAGTTATCTACCAAAAAAATCTCGTCAACAAACAGACTAAAATTGTTTTTTGGTATAGGTATCGTATATTTTCATAGGTATAGGTATTCATATCTATTTAGTAAAAGAAAAAATTTGACATTACAAACAGATACTCCAATTTCATTTATTGGAATAGATCATGTTTATATTTAAAAGTTTATATATCCAAAGAACTAACAAAACGTAGACAATCTAACAATTTACAGCAACTACGGAAATCCATAACAAAGTTTTCATTCTACATTTTAGAACAAAGCGATTATTAATATTAAAGTTTATAGATCAATAAATTTAACTTCAAATAAGATTTATTATAAAAATGTTAGGTACACCGAAGAACACTAGATTTAAAAGTCAACATAACATTATGAATTATCTTTTTAAAACAATTGCTTGTTTATAGTTATGAAGTCGGCTAATACGTTGGTATTTATTTTTAGTACGTAGTGCTTATTGAACAGTGCATGGAGAATATCAGTATAAATCTTTGCCTGGATATTTAATGCATGTCTGCCGTACTGTGAGTACACGTAGCCGCCGAAATGCACGGTATTCGACCGAAGAGTATAAATACAACTCACAAAACAGCGTTGCCATTAAAAGAAATTGATTGCCGTGTTTTGAATGTCGAATCACCGTGTTTTGAGGTAAAATTGCCGTGTCTCATACATATTTAAGCAAAATTAAAATTGTACAGTTATAAAAAATAAATTGGACAAGTGCAATTAGAACTGTGAGAGTTCCGTAAAAGATTTATAAAATAATGCTTTTTTAAAATATTTATATATTTGTGATTGTACAACAATTGATTGGACATAATAATCATAATATAAATGTTATATCAAAGATACTTTCTTTTTCTTTCCTAACATTGTGTTTGGAGCTATCTTTTATATAATTTAACATTCCTTTGGTTGACTTAAAATCTGTATTTAATTATCCTCTACACTGCTCGTGAAGTTAATTCACCAAAGTACTTTTCGAAGTTGACCGATGTCCAAAGTAAGTGACCATACACTCATGCAACCTCGTGAGAAGCTTATTCATCGGCCCCTGTTCGCTATGCATAATAATAAATAATGTTCAAGAGACAGGTATCATTGCAATAAGCAATCTCCCGTCTTATAAGTAAGTGCGTATTTCGTACATCTCGTGGTGAAGCGAAGTGAGCCGAGTAGTGTAATCAGACACTTTGTGTAGAACCTCGGGAAACTTCGAGCTCTTTAACTCGGGCGCAAAAACCGACAATAATCGGAAGTCGCCTGAGGCGAGACTAGTTAGCACAAAGCGAAGTGAAGTGCCCTTCCACACTATCGTAATCGCTGAACTTTGTCCAACTTCAAGATCAGATTTAGAACTATTCGATATCATTGTTTTTGTTTTGCATTTTATAAATTTCAATGGGTATTACTTGCACTATTCAATTAAGTATGAGTGAAGTCAATTAGGGGACTGGTTAAATTGATTATAATATGTGATTTCGTTGTGGACTACCTGTTACCCGTGCCTAAATACGCGTGGATTGTGCAACAAGATCTGATTGCCGTTTTTTTGGATACGGCAAACATAGTTCTGCCATGTGCCTTGTTGTTTTTTTTTGTCAGGCGACTTCAATTGCCATACAACACGGCAATTGCCGTATAAATGGCAACCCTGAACAGAAGTTAACTAGGCACTTCGCTTTGATGATGTCATAGTGAAGTACTAAGTGCAGGAAAAGTATGGTACGTTATTATTTTGAAAAATCTAGGCTGGTTAATGAAACACATTTTAAGTGACATTATTGTTTAAGTACAAATATATACAACTAGCTGTCCTACCAGGCGTTGCTCGGATTACATTTATGTAAAACAAAATTGAAAAAATATGTTAAATAATAATTGAAGAATAGATATTTCTATCGCAATCCATTGCTATCGCGTTGCTTCCCGAGTTATACAACGCGGAAGGGATAACTGCAGCTCGGACCGATTACACCTATGCAAAAGACCACCGTTTGTCAACCTTATTTTGCTCACCTCTGACATTCAGAGTATGTTTTTATGTAGAGGCCCCATCTACATATTTTATCTTTTTTAGACAATATTTTTTATTTGCCCACGCTCCCTTTATGCTATCTCATTTCCCCCTAATTTTTTCTGGGGCTTCTACTTCCACAAAGGGTCGTTCTCGCGCCCACCTCGAGAATCTAGACAATAGACGAAATCATCACTTTCACATCCTCTAAAACTGGACGGATTTTTATTCCTGAAATTATTGTAACACATTTAACTTTACTACTAGGCACATTTTTCTCAATAATGAATGCTACTGATTTTTGTTATAATAAAATTATGGAAAAAATCAAAACGCAGGGGTATGGCCGTGGTGTTATATGGTATGCATATAATATGGAATACAAATATTTACTATAAATTAATTATTCTGGGAGGAAACAACGGAATACCTTTCTACAGGAAAAACGTCGTTCGCATTTCCTCTTAATAACGACATGTAAATAATGGGTATAAATGAGTAGTCCTCTTGGAAGTTCTGTTGTGGAATACCTACCTATATGTTTTATAGTTGTGATGAATATGATGCTTACTTTATCGAAAACAAGGGGTCGATGTCGAGGCACGTCAGCGAGTTCCATGGTTTCTGTGGGGTAGGATGGGGGGAGCGGGCGCGGGGGGTGCGCGCGCGCCGCTAGCCGACCTCCATGGGCGTCTGCCGTCGGGGCCGCATGCCGGTCGCGCCCGCGCTGCGCCCCCGACACCTGCATCACCAAAAAAATACATCACTCATATCAACTAGATAGTCACAGTATCTCCGAAATTATCAATTAAAACCTTAAACGTTCATCAGTGTTACTACTTTCATCTACGTATTATTCATGAACTAGCTGTAGCTAACTTTGAATACCTGAACATATTTTACCATTTTTTCAGTCCTTACGCTATTGACAGCGTGGTCGTGGTCATGAAATGTAATGAGGAACTGTTGATTTTCACATCACGATATTCTGCCAAACGTCTCGGTCATCTGTTAATCTAGTGCACTTACACAATGAGCCACCCAGAGCAGACCTAATCTGGTTGGTCGATCGCATGGGTGCTCTTCCGAGCATTCTTTTGCCTTCCACCTTCCTTTGTAAAACCAAGCGATCCAACGACTAATGGCTATGCCACGAGATATGCCCAAAGAACTTGAGAATACGAAACTGTACTTTGCACAGACACTCTTTAATGCCAATTTCTTGGAGTTTTTAGACATTGGTGCAAAATTCTGACTACGATACCCCCCCCCCCCCCCCCCCCCCCCCAGCATTTTCCACCACATCAATCTAGGGCGTTGATTTTTTTGTTTTTAACCCCTCGTAATGTTCAACTTTCTGCAGCATACAGAAATATGGGGAACGCAAGAGTACCACCAAACTTGATCTTAGAGACTTTAATAATTAACGTTTCTGCTATATTGATTACTTAAGAAACTAATTCATTTTATTCCTTGTTTGTACATATTTATAATTTAATAAATATAGATAGAAAATAAGGTAATCCAGTTGTCTGGTAACATCATAGAGAACTTAGCCTAATAATCGATGGGTAACACTGATGAAAATCAATGGTTCCAATTTATTTCTAATTTTAAAATTGGTGCTGTTATTTTGAAGATTTACAAAATGCTTCCATACGAAGTGGAAGAATTTAAAGAGAAATTAAACGTAAATTATAAAATATTTATAAAATGCTTAATCTACATAAATAAACGGAGCACGGGTACAGGTAAACTAGCTTTCCCCAGGTTGATTTTAATAGGATCGGATCGATAAGATATGTAGGCTTGTTCAATTGACGAGATCAGTTATTGAGCGTAAATTATTAATCTGTGTATGCAGGAAGCGATGCGAAGTAAGTAATAGTGGATGATATAAATGACTGCACGGGTTGAATTAATTAGTAACACTACATTTACGTTCCACTCATAAAGTTTTGACCGTAAATTTTCGTTTAATGATTTTTTTTAAGTTCGTTACTATTTGTATTATTATAATGTAAGGTCGTTGACACTTATTCTTAGAAAGATATGGTTGCTAAGTGCTTGTAGCTATGGGTTTATAGACAAAGTTTAAATCCAAACGATTTTCATTAACATATTAGAAGTGTTTAGCAATAAATTTGTGATAGTTTTTTTTCTAATTTACTGTTTTATCTTTCATCATCATTCTCATGTCCTGTTAACAATTCACTTGGGGTCGGCGCAATATGTTTTCTTTTTCCATACGTCCCTGTCAGCCGTCATCTCTTCATTCACTCCTTTCTCTTTCATATCATGTCTTACACGCTCCATCCACACTTTCTTTAGCCTTCCTCTACTTTTCCATCCTTCCACATTCATATTAATTACTATTTTACCCACATGCGCTTCCTCTCTTCTCATAACATGTCCATACCACGACAAACGAGAACCTTTCAACTTTTCTACCACTGGCACAACTTTCAAACTCCCTCTAATATATTTATTTTATCTTTGTAAGGTAAAAATATTGTTAGATCTACTAGTTGTCTCAAGAGTACAAGTCAATATTTATAAATATGCTCTCATATTACACTAGTAATTTATTTCTATATTTAGCGTGTTTTTATTTTTCTTTCTTTTCTTTATTTGATATAAAAAAATGATCACTAATTTTTGTGTTATTTATAATATTTACAAATGTTTTATTAATAGTTTAAATATATATAAAAAAAAAAAGAATAGGAGACAACTATAGAGATATAACATAACGCTTAAATATTTATAAAATTGGTACCTGTGTTCTACCACATTTGCTTGATATTCAAATAACGGATTTGTTCGCCATAACGCTCTGTTTATATTATGAAGTAATTCGATATTTTAAAAGTAGTCTAGCATAAGTTACGATAACAACGAAAATTACACGCTTTTATAGAAAATCCAACTAAAAAAATAGAAAATAATTAATGAATATAAATAAAGAATAGTGTAAATAAAATAAATAAATATAATTTTATTGCATAGGCGTTTTTTTTAAGATATTATCTAAATGGTAATCCTTCTACTCATATCTGTCAATAAAATATTTATAACTATTGACACCATGCACCCTACGCTTTTTACATCAAAATCCATTTTTTCACTTACTCTATTCTTAATTTATACATATTATTTTCAATTTTTTGGTTGGATTTTCTATAAAAACGTGTTTTTGTTTTTGTTTTCGGATATCGGTAAGGGTAACGGGACGAACTGTTTAAAATATTGAATTGTCATCGCTCCTTGATAAGTATGCCAAATTTCGAGTCCATTCGACGTTTTGGAGTGGGTCAAAATCATGTTCAAAGTTTCCTCTATATAGGCACATACGTTGAAGCTAATAACGGGATTTAAAAAAAATATATCTCATCAAATGTCCCATGTCTCAACAAAATTCCCAGAAAGTGCATTTTTTCTTTTCTGAACTCTTTATTCTTGTTCCATACTTTTTGTATACAAAAATACATTGATGATTTGATTTCAATATATGAATAATTTTCAACGGAAACTTGAGCGGATTTCAGCGAAATCAGTAAAGTAATATCTACTAAATTATTTATGGTGGGTTTCCGCTATGTATTCAACGATCAAAGATACTATTTTATTTAGAAAAAATTCTGATGTTTGTAATGGGCTTTAAGCAAAATTGAATTGTAGAGAAAATAAAGGGATTTATTTGATTTATTCGATTGATGAAGACGACACTTTGCGTAAATCCATTATAAATAATATGGTTGATGTTACTTTTCTAATTCCGCTTCAAATGACTTTCAGCTGTAACGTCTTTTGTTACCTGATTTGTTTATACTAATATGATTAAATAAATATAGATAATAAATGGGAATATAGTAAGCTCGATCGTGATATGTCATGGTAAGTGGTAATAAAAAAATGCTATAAGATTGGACATGATATATGATGTTCGCGTGATCTGATACAATTAAGGCCGCCGATATTACTGTACTGCTAACTTATACACGAATCTGACTATACCATACAGGTTTACCGAGCAAAGTATTTATTTGAAATATTTATGTGCAATAAATAGAATGGTCACTTGCAAATAAGATATGCTCGTAGAATAGTACCACCTCATATCTTCTCGTAGGTGCCGTAAAAGGCGACTAAGGGATAAACCATGAAATGAGCAGTAGCATATTCTGACATTACAAACACCTGACTGCGATCGCCAACCCGCTTGCCAAGCTTGGCGATTATGGCAACCCCTCCCTTTTCGGGGGAGATCTATGTCCAGCAGTGGACGTCTTTTGGTTAAATCAATCAATATTTATTTAACGTAAAATTATACCCGACTGGATGTGACCATGGTGGAAAACCCATGGTGACGTGTTAACGTGCGTCTCGTTCCAGGATCTGCCAGTGTAAATCTACCAGTTAAAGGGATAGTAGAATAACTGGACGCTGATAAGTAATACAGTGTAAAAAAGAATTGGTATCTTACGCAGGATCACACACGGACGGTATCAATATGCGATCACAATCTGTTTTTTAGAAATTTCAATCCTGATTATTCTCCAAAGTGTCAGATCAGTGTCAGTGATATAACCGATAAATTTTTGGTTTGATATCAGTCCTAAATTTTGAGATTCGATATTGAAACCAGCTGATAATAACGTACATTTGACAAAATATGTATCATGTGACGTAATGTAATATTTCTATTTAATAAAAAAAAGAAGTTAAAACGAAACTAGTTTCCAGTCAAAGATATTTCGTACTAGCATGTTACTTACGTCATAATTTAATTCCATCTAATAATGTTTTAAATAAAATAATACGTCAATAACTGTTACAAAAGAAATGAAAATCAATTAAAATATGTCTATAATAGTAGGGAGCTTATAATTTTCTACATTTATGGATGTTTTTAATATGTCGATTACCCATAAAAATTAGATAATAGGAAAATAATGGAAAGCTGACGTATACGCCAGGTTAGTGCTCAAGGGCTTAAAGAGATGCTCTAAATGTCAACTGCCGTTTTCTCAAAATGTATTGCTTACAGTGTCCAAATTAAGTCAATTCTACAATGACAAAATTACATCCGATTAATAAAAAAAACATAAAAAAAATCATAATAACTTGTTCCACATATTACTTAATATAAATACATTTATACTATTAAAATCTGTTCATATAATATATTTATAAATAAAAACATTCTCGGGATCGATATAATAATTCTTGAGTTATAGATTAGTGTCGCCTATTATAACCTAAGTAACTTATTTTAAATACTGCCCGCTTTTAAAATAAATAAATTTTAGCGCCGTCTGTTTTTTACCTACTAAAATTCACTATAACTTCAAATTAAATAAATTATTGTGAGCTATATTAACGGAGATTAAACATTCATTCTAAACAAGACCTTTCTTATAACCCGCAAGAGTGAACTTGAGACCTGAGCGCAGTAAGTAGTACACAAAGGCGCTCAAGTCTGAAGTTAAGTCTAGCGGGGTATACCTACCAATGAAAATGCTTATTGAAACGTAACTTTATAGTATTCAGGCAAAGTATCTTTTATTCAAAATAAAACACACAATCGATTTAAATATAAAAACTAATGTGAAGGATGAATCTGATGCTGTTTAATAAGTTTTTTGATATCAGGTTCCAATTTACTCAAGAACCGCGTACTCGAAGTAGACCGCGCTACTACGAAAATGATCATTCTAGGAATACTAATACCGAAGATTATAAATTTATCTATGCTAATACAATGGGTAAATACGAAAGTGTGTTTGTTGCCTCTTTATTTGTTTGTTTGTGTCAACTTCATTTCGAAACGGAGCGACCGATTGACATGATTTTTGGAATGGGAATAAAATAGGAAGGACCGAAGAATGACAGGTTACTTTTTATCCAGAAATATATCTCATTCCTAAGGGATATTCAAATCTCTCTCTATTCTATATGCACGGATGAATCCGCGGGTAAATCATTAGTATTAAATTTTTTTAGTTTTTATTTGTTCAATTAAACAGGATAGGTATATTAACTAAGTTACGTTAAGTACCTAACTAAATAAAATTTATATCGTGCAGTTCGAATTTTGGTAAATTAAAAAAAAATTAAGTACCCACCTACATAGATACAATTGCAAATCGCCACTTCAGTCTCTACAACACCCCCATTTAGGCATGCAGCACCCACAAGGGGGGCGTTATCGCCCACATTGGGAAAGACTGATCTATACTAATAAACAAAATTAAAGCATAGTCTGTTTCGATACATATATTATGTATAATGGAAGACATCACAACTATAGCGCGATGTAGAATCGTTAAAATCAATTTTTGTTGTCGTTAATATATAAAATTGAACTGTCTATATTCTTTTACTACGTACATATGTACATACGATACCTACACAAAAATGCAATTTTTTAAATTTTTGTCTGGCTGTCTGTTTGTAATGATTAATCCCCGAAACGGTTGAACCGATTTGGACGGGACTTTTTTTGTTAGATAGCTGAAGTTACTCCGCGTAACTTATGGTACTTTACTTTTACGAAAATAATTAGGGTTCCGCGTAAAAAATTAAAACTCATAAAATTGGAATAAAATCCGATTCCATGCACAGTTTTACTGGCAGGTATTTAAATTTGTGAGAAATATCTTTGCTATATGTTAGTAGCAAAAAAAATTGGATAAAAATCAAGGTCCCGTATTAAAAAGATTAAAAGCTGTTAATTAATCAATTAATTATACTACGGAGTGAAAAATATATGAAGCGCGGGGTCAGCCGCAGGCACACAGCTAGTTTTGAATTAAAAATTAAAATTAATTTGTCTTTACTTCGTACATAATATAATATCCGCGATTATTATAAAATGATAGTAATACCTTAGTAAGCCACGCAGTTGAATTGACGAATTCATCAACAGACATCATCTGTGGTATATACTGTAATTACAAATATGTGTATAGACAATTTTTATAGTCTTGTTTTTTTATTGAATAATTTCGAATTTTTTTTTGTATCACACTAACCTTTTCCAACAAATAGTTTACTCACAGAGTAGCGTCGCTCACGTCATCCTGATAAATTTCATTGAAGCTGTTTAGGCAAGTACATCGTCGACACAATCTATATGTACGACACGATTCATTATTATTGACTTGGGCATGTGCAAAGCCGTTTTTACTCAAGTAAACTGTACGCGCTTTAGTGTTAGTATACACATAGAATAATATTGCATAGTTTACACCGTGTCTTTCACTGTATACGACAATGATGTATTATGTAGATACTGGGAGAGACGCGGTACAACGCACAATATATGTATACTAATGATAAAACAGATAACAGAGCGTTCGCTAAAATCTCCATACGTCGTCGTAAATTTCAGAGGTACATGAGAATTTTAGAAGGCTTAAACACCTTAAGATAAGTGAGATAATTATACCGTCTCGTGTAAGTAGCGCTCAGGACGGATAACTGTCAAGGTTTTTTAATATTTTAATTAATAGTAATAATTATTATTGAGAGTCGAACGTGCGCTTTATGCATTACCCATGGTAGTTAAATTTGTATTTTTGGCATTAAAAATTAATTATATATATCTACGACATTATTTCAAGTAAAAATCAGCTTGTACTTGAATTTTGCACGAGAGAACATTTATGAATAAATAAAACACAAATGGGACAAAAACAAGAAGTTTTCATGGATAGAAAGAAAAGCCAACATACATATATTTAACAAATACGTTTTAGTAAGTACTAAGTAGGTATATGAAAGAATGATTAAAGTGCATTTATATTTTCATTTAATTCAATCAAATTTTCGACTTCGTTTTCAAATTTCCGAATTTAATTAGTTTTGCCACTTTGGTACAATGAAGAATGTATGTTTTATTGTTGGCTATTTTTAATCGAATTCAATGTTAAACAACAAAGTTACTGTTGCTTTGATTGTCAGATGTCGGTGCCCTAAATTTGTTAAATTTGGAATGACCTTCTCAGACTATACACAAACGTATGCGGTCGTCCAACATATTATTGAATGAGAAGACTGAAGAGTGACCTAATGAACCGGATACCACGAATAAGCTTTTTATTCTTAACTAAAATAGCTGATTATAGTGTAGTTGTGAATGAGAACATTAGAGGAAGTTTGAAAGTGGCACCAGTAACAGAAAAGTTAAGGAGCAATGGCCTGTCCTAGTATAGGCATCACATATGTGCAGGGAGGCAGAGTATGTTGTGAGAAGGGTATTGGATATGAATACGGACGGTTATACCTATAGGAGAAGGGGAAGACCAAAGAAAACATGGATGGACTGTGTGAAAGACGATATGTTTATAAAGGATGTGAATATAGAGTTGACTACAAATAGAATGGAAGAGAAAGACATGTTGAACCGACTCCAAATGAAAATGGAATATGTGTCGGTAGATGATGAGTGTAGTTGTGGCACTAAATCGATATACGATATTTATTGTCACACAATCAATCAACTCATCGGTACAGTCAACAATAAGATTTTATCTTAAATATAGAAAATTAACCAGCTAATAAACTTTCCTATTCAAGGTATGGTTTGTTACCTACATCTTTTAGCGAGAGTATCATCTCTGCCGTAAGTCCTCTGCCCACTTCACTAAGAAACTCCACAAAAATCGGTCTCACCACTCGCATCAAGCGGATATCCGCAATCATATAGGTAGGTCGTCGTCGTCAATGTTGATCTGAGAGATGCTGGAGAACTTTTTACGAGGTAAAACGAGCGCAAATCCTAAGACAAAACCTCTAAACATGTTATAATAAGATTAATCAACATAGTAAACATAATAAACACGCATAAAAATAACAACATCGCATATTTGATCATTTTGACACTAATATCCGAATAATATGTATAACATATACTTAGATCATATTCTCTGATAAGTTTATTTATGATCAAGTACCTAAATAATTTTATTGTATTATATATATAATAAATTAATTCTTGACAGTAAGTCGTAAATAAAAAACAATTAATCAATGATAGTGTATATAAAAAAGGTAAAGAAATAAAACGCTTCGCTGTTTAAATAAATATCTCACAGGATATTTCATCACTTGAAAATAAACATAAAATCTATTGGCTGTAAAAACTAATGGAAATTTTACTATCGATAATATACAATAGTGCATAAAAAGTAAAGTGAATTCCACAGAGAGAATAATGAAATTGTTAATGCATTCTTTCTGTACATTTTATTAAATTACAATATTCAAACGGCAGCAGAATTTGCAAAGATAAAAATCTACCAGGTATGAAGATTTTGGTAGACACAGTGTAGCGCCTTTTAACGTCACGGGACGTCCGGTAGAGCTGAAATATCAAACGTCATTGATGGTCATGTTCATCATCACGATATCTGGATTTGTTTATGGTTTCAACACACAGCGGACGCGAACCGAACGCGACATCTTCTATAGTAATGGTTTTTCCATTAATTAGTTATAGTTGAAACTAGAAGCCCTTGATAATAAAAAACTTACTCGATTTTTACAGTCACTTTCGAACGTTCGTCAAACAAATTTGATGATTAAATCTATAAGGAGCAAAACGGACTTTGGCTATGCTTGTAGCATAGCCAAAGTCTTTATTATTTTAAAACTGCAAGGAATTAAAAATCAGTTCTGTTTTGTAGGAGGTAAACAGAGTACTACGAAGTGATGTTTTCGTCTATTTTACATAGGTAAAATCAGCCCGCGCTACAGTTGTCCCTTTCGTGTTTTATAATTCTTTCTATGGGGCGCAACGCGATAGCAATAGATTTCTGAAATGCCTACATTTCCAACCGCATGCCCTCTTAACTGCTATGGCGCACCAATAGATGCTTCACATCAAAATTGGTGGACACATAAAAAAAACATACATATATAAGAAAATAACCTACATCCGATTGAAACTTCAAAAGTGAAATGGTATAGCTAACCTGCATTTTTAAATTAGCACAACGGAAGTAGTTCGAAACGTTAAATTATTAATAATAATAATTGCGCGCTGAGATGTAAGACAATAACCGTATTTATAAATCTCGACGGATATCTTTGTAAGTAGGTAGTTCAGAAATGATAGATATATTATTATTGTGGATTTGAACTAACATAAATGCAATGCATAGGTTACCTAGATATATATCTATATATACTAATAAATAAAATTGAAGTGTCTGTTTGTCTGTCTATATATTTATAATGGGTAATCTCCGGAACGGTTGGACCGATTTTGACGGGATTTTTTTGGTAGATAGCTGAAGTTACTCCGGTAAACTTACTTTTAATTTTCGAAAATAATTAGGGTTTCACGTAAAAAAATTAAAACTCATAAGAAATTGAATAAAATCTGATTCAATACACAGTTTTACGGACAAGTGCTTGAATTTATGAGAAATATTTTTACTTTATCTTATTCCAAATACATTAGGGTTCCTTTTAATAATGATGAAAACGGAGTGAAGAATATATGAACCCCGGGAGCAGCCACGGGCATATAGCTAGTATAAAACAAGGATAAGGATTTATAGGAATAGTATTACAATTGATTATGACAATTGTCTACACCGATGTTATTAATTTTTACGTGATGATAAATTAACGTTACAAATTAAAGAGGTAAAGGAAACTATTATTCAATAATAGATATGACCTTAGATGACGTTCACTAGGTTATTAAATTATTAAAGATTCATGAGACTTCATGTCACACATTTGCAGTAGGACCCTACTATTCAACAGCCGACGAACACAAATTTGATCCGCACAAGAATTAAACTTAAGTTTAGAGCATGTTTTTTGAATTTTGTTTGCTTTAGAAATTACTCCAGGGAGAACTATGTTAAACCGTAGGAGATAGAGAGAGAGTGTCATCACAAAATATTGGTATATCTGTTAAGAGGAAACGTGGCGCCGACAATTTGGAAGAATGTGTATTTCAGAAGAACTAACAGAGGGAGAAAATCGCACCAAAATCCGTTGCGTGGTTTAGGAGAAGTTAGCGAATTAACACACAGAAAGACGCATAAAGCGTTTTTATTTATTATCATAGCTATAGGTAGAGTATACTAATTTTCTTTACTGTGTATATTTAATTTTTTTTACTGTGTATAATGTTGTACATACCTTGTTTTATAATTTGGCAAGTAAACTTATGAATACTTTGTAATAATATATACGCACATAGTTTCAATACATAGTCTGTTATGTTTATCTAAATTTACTCCGCTGAATTTCAAAACAGTCGTAAAATTAGTATGTTATAGACTGAGTGATAAAATCTAACCAATTGGTAGCTATTTCGTGGTCTTAAAGAGAAACTAAAATTCCGTTCATACGGAAAATAAATTAATATCATTATAAACTTTTTTATGAATAATATATGAAAATCTATACTTATTTATAATAGAATGCTAAGGAAACATAATTTGTTCGCCAATCACACAAAACTAATGCACAAAATTCAATGAAATTTGGTTTTATAGTAGTTTATACTCTATATTAACATATAGCATATTCTTTATATATCTATAAAATAAAAACAATTTATATTTGTACTCTGTGCACTACTAAATTATGGATTCGATTACGTTAAATTTTGATGGTTTGTTCGCATACGTCCACGAAGTTCCTGGTACAAAAAAAATCTTTCTGTGGCACCGCAACGTCCGAGTATGCCCGGTTTAGTTAGTATAAATATTACAATGCTTTATGTACAGAAATATATGTTATTTGACAACCGACTGGGATAATACTCCTTTAAATTTAAAAAGCGAATTCTTGTAATATAGTGTAAACAAACGTATATAATATTACAGTACCTTATAGGTAACTTAAAAAAGAGATATAATATATCTTTAATAAAGTTTAAAAATAAGATGCAAACCGCAGACAGAAACTACATTTGGCATGTAATAAATAATCTAAATACTTAAGAGATATTACATACGTCGTTTTGGCTCTATTGTTTAGTAGTTTAGTTGTGTAGTAGTTTAGTGGTGCAACTTTAAACTTAATCGTTAAGTACACACCAGGGTCACATAACCTCGAGGGTCTATTAATATACCTCTCACCCTCTGAGTAATAACGAACCTTTAACATTATAAGGTTTACACTTGGGTATTTATATACATTATAGCAAGGAAAGAAGCATATATAATTATCTAATCCATAACAATCCGTGGAGTGGAGTAATTTTTGCATCGAATTATTCAAGGATTCAGGAAATCTAAATTTGACTTTGAAATGAATTTGAATGAAAATATAAATTTATATAGTTGTAGTTATATATGTATTAGAACTGTTATATAATGTTCTTATCCACCAACACCAAGTACTTACTCTGGCCTATTAAAAATTAAAAGATGCTAGTTAATAAAAATGTATTACTACAAATAATTTAAATATTTATATGTCGTCCAGTTCAGAGTAGGCATGACATAAAGGAATTATCATTATTAAAATTGGTAACAAAATTTATAACTAAATATTAATATTAAAATCTTAAAGAAAGTTAGGTTTAAATAAACGATTAAATTTTAGTTATCTGTGCGGTCGTGGAAATTATTTGAATAATTACAAATTCAAACCCTCTACGTACTAATTAATGCTTTCCATTGATATTTTTTTAAGTATGTCCTACAAAAACAATTTAATAATAATAACAGTACCTCACACTTGGAAGGTTTTCCAATGAATCCGCATAGTGACAGACGCCTAACTAGAGGAACTTCTCTTTCCATGGCCACCGGCCGACTCGAACGAAAGCTTGCAGACTATTCAGATTCGTACCTCCGATAGAGCCGTCTTGATATAATTAACACTCATTACTCGTTTTGTCAATAGTTAATGTTTGAAATAACAATAGGTTTATTCCTAATAATTTCATCACTAATAAATCACATACAACATTAAGGAATAATTTCTGACTGATGGGAAAAGCTAGTTTACGTACAGATTGAAACAATAACATTGCAATAAATAAAATATATGTAAGCAAATTAGCATACAGAAATTCAACGGTCTATGTTATGGAATATGTGGTGTTGTGGTAGGTACGCAAAGTGCGTTGGCAGCGAACGCCCGCTCGATGAAGCGACTCGATGTGTTTCATTATGTAATGCTGAAGAAACGCTATCAAGCATTACCCTCCAACGGCAACCGCTAACTTGCAACTAAGAAAATAATGTTTAATACTTTTTAATAAACCAATCACGCTCTAATACATGTAAGAAAGTGAATGTCTCAGAGACTAACCGATAGAGCATCGGAGCAGTCGGACGCGCAACACACGACCGTCGGGTACGGGTTGACAGCGAGCCAGAGTATGCGACCAGGATACGAGTCCGATATATCAGATGTATCAGGATAGTAAGTATATCGACCGGGATAAACTGTTATGCGTGATAACGTTACCTATTTATCGTCATGAACGTCGGACGGTAATCGCGGGGCACGAGCGCGTGCGTCGTTAGGGCCGGCGCGGCGGCACACCAGAACAAAGCGCGCGCCAGCACCGCAATCGACAGGGACACGGGGTCGCGGCGAATCCAGATACTTTACCTAGCGGCGTGGCGGCGCGGCGACGTGTGGGCCGCGGCGGTCGGCGACGGCCGGGGGGTGCGGGTAGCGACTCGGGCGCGGTCGGGCGCGGGTGGTGCGGTCAGCGCGGCGCGGAGGTCGCGCGTCGCGGCTGGCGGCGGCGACGACTCGCGCACTGCCGCGGCCGCGCCCGCACCCGCCCGCACCGTAGCCCGCGCAAGCGCGCTCCGGTCTCCGCCCGGCCGCCCGCCCAGCTCCCCCGGTCAAATTGATCAGCCAGATCCTCGATTGCAATGAAATTTATGACAGGCCGTAGATCTATTATCGACTTGATATCGTCGATGCCGTGAATGATAAATAATTGGATCCGAGGATGAAAAACACTCAGATTTTATAAATGAAAGTAAATTAGGTGCTTCCCGGCTCATATCGATTTAATTGCTTTCGTGATAAAGATATGATATTAACGAGGTAATTGGATTTTGTAACTGATATACCTAGTTAATAAAATCATGAACGCAGAAGAGAATTTACCTTGTCCCGATTTTTCATGATATGAATTTTATAACGAAATACACTTTAGTAAAATATTTGATTTTATAATAGGTCGGTATGACCATTTTAAAAATAATACAGTGATATCATAATTGAAGACATATAATACGACACATGAAACATTTATATTAAAAAAAAATCGAACTTAGACTTTTTAATATGTTCATGAAACAGCTAGACAAGCTAGACAAGCTAGATCTAGTGAATGATCGTCATAATTTTAATACTAGAAGTAAAGACAAGTTGGCCGTCCCACGCTTTAGGTTAAGTAAGTGTAATAAAAGCTTTATAGGTAATAGTATTCGGTTTTACAATAAGATCCCAAGTAAAATTACCGATTTACCTGACAATAAGTTCAAGTATTATGTCAAGCAAGTTTTAATCTCAAAAGGTTATTACAGGGTGGATCATTACGTGAACGATAGTGATGTCTGGAAATAACCCACATCTCTGTGCTTCCACTAAAAACTACGATTTGTATAGTTTTTTTATATGACATAAAAAAATTATATATATTATATTTATGAAAAAAAAAGAAGGAACCAGATCGAGTTTCTTGCCGGCTCTTCTCGACTGGGTTGTTTTCCGAACCGGTGGTAGTGTTTTAGACGTTCATAAGCGCCTTCTTAGGGCCTAAATTGAATAAATGAATTTTGATTTTGATTTTGATTTTGAAACATTTATAGGTACTGAAAATTAACAATAAACCTGTAAATATGTAGTGATAAATAATCACGTCGCATAATTTTAAGTAATAAAATACACGCGGTAGAAGCCGCAAACAGCTACCGCCATAATTGCTGACTTTCATATAATATGTCGGTTTTACACTGCATAGAGCCGTGGAGAACATTATTCAGTTGTGCACAACACTTACAGCATAAATAAAACCTCGAATTATAAAACGTTGCGAAGTCAATTTATTCAAACCGTTATTTAAAAGCACGCTGACTGCACACAGTATGAAATGTACAGTTCATTTTACTTGTTTCTGCTGTTAAAACTAGTTTACCATGACTTTTTAAAAATATTTTATAAAATATAGAACGCTATGTTCTCGTTATGTTGTATTGAACTTTTTCAATTAGACCTTATATATTAATGTAGCAAAACCACGCAAAAACTACTGGGTGGATTATAATAAAATTCGGCATGAATATAGTATGTATACCCGGATTAAATTAATAGGATCAAAAGGAGTCTTCAGTGCAATTCAGTTTTGTTACAAGCACATGAATCATATTAAAATACTACATAACAAAGAATGTTTCTTACTTATAAAAGAGACCAATTCGACAAAAGTGGTACATTTCAGTGCCTTTTATGTACTAGATACGTAGGTACTACCTACGGACGCGGACGCTAATGAGTAGATGGTATATCTAACTTATCGCAAAAAAAAAACGCTTCGAGTAAAAAAATAGTATTAAAAAACTACTGGTCCTTTGAAAGCCAGTGCTCTAACAGTTAAACTATTGGGAGTAGAGAAGAAAGTGCAGTATAAATATTAATATGTCGATTACCCATAAAATGAGACAATAGGAAAACAATGGAAAGCTGGCGTAAACGCCAGGTTAGTGTTCAAGGGGTTAATATACTCTAAAATTTAGTATCGGATTGTAACATTAATTGCAGACTTAGCCTTACTTATGGTGTTGGGTGTGCAATGCACACCAGCGGGGCATCCAAGAGCCTGTCTCTCACAGAGCTCACAAAGACTATATGATGTCCGGGATAGTCTCTACCTAAGGTGCATTGGATGTAATAAATCTAGGAGTCAGATCCTAGAGGTTTTACAGATTGATCGACAGGAACGGCAACAACTACGGATTGAGGCACCAGGGTAGTGACGGGTAGGTTTGATACGGTTATGAGAGATTACGGTCATCACTGACAAAATCTTTATATATAGTACAGAAGGAGCTTGTGATAATAAAAAATAATCCACCGAACAAACGAAGAGATGTTGAACCGACATCATCATCCTGCTACCAATTTTTAGTTTTCTGGTATCGACGCAGTATATCATCTTCCATACATCCCTATGAGCCCCCTTGTCTGCATTCACTCTTTTTGCTTTCATATTTTCTTTTTAGCTTTTCTATTACTGATGCCATTTTTAAACTCCCTCTCGCATACTCATTCCTGACCCTGTCCATTCTTATCATACCAAACATCCGTCTCAACATTCGCATCTGTGTTGTGTGCAGTCGTTTCTCATCCATCTCCTTACTATCCCACCACTCTGATGCATTCATAATGACGGAACGGACGTCTAATAGCGGAATTATATATCTACACTAACAAATAAAATTGAAGTATCTGTTTGTAATGTCGAAAATATTTCTACTAAAGCAAATCTCATAAATTGAAGCACTTTCCCGAAAAACTGCATTGAATCGGATTTTATTCAAATTTGTATGAGTTGTAATTTTTTTACGCGGAACCCTAATTATTTTTGGAAATTAAAAGTAAGCTAAGTTACGCGGAGTAACTTTAGCTACCTAAGAAAAAAAAGTCCCGTCAAAATTGGTCTAGCCGTTCCGGAGATTACCCGGAACAAACATGAAGCGATGATGGCGCAGCGGGTAGTGCAGCCGAATTCCAGGTCAATCGACGCGCGGCGGAGGACACGGCGCACCACACCTTTGCTGAGTGCGCCGCGTGGAAGGTGCCGCTCCGCGAAGTGGTGGCGGTGGTGGGGGAGGACCTCTCGCTGCCGACCGTTGTTAGAGCCATGGTCGGCAGGTCGGTGTGTTCCGGCAGCATCTCTTGAGAACCAGTAGCTCTAGGCTTAGTATGTTTACCATCCTAGACTACATCGTCACTTAACATCAGGTGAGATTGTTGTCAAAGCACTGAGCCTGGTCCGTAGAAAAAAAACCTACAGAATGTTTAGCATAAGATGGCTTTAAGTGTTGGCGCATTTTACATGTAAAAATAATTCATTGTTAGAATTTTTTAAAGATAAAGAACTTTTATTACTATAGGCTTACTTGAGTGACATATTTTCACATTTGAATGACTTAAATACGAGTTTATAAGGCCGTGACAAAAATATTTTAAAGTCAGACAGATTAAGTCAGTGCCTTTATCAAGAAGTTTTTGTAATATACGCCTTGGAAAACGAAATCTTGATGCATTTATTGCAACTTTTGTGTATATTAACAAAAATTGTAATTTAGAAAATTCAGTTATTGATCGCCTGTTGGAGAGCATGAAAACCCATTTAGGTTGTTAATTGAAGATTCAATTAGTAGAATATTTTCCAAATGACAATAATGATTTATCCAAAAGATGGGTTCTCAATCCGTTTGATGACAATATTGTTGCCGAGTTTCGAACTGAAACTCACAATCAACTCAATGAGCTATCGGCTGATAAAACTTTACAACTGGAATTTTGATCTCAAGATTTAGATAAATTTTGGCTTGCGCGACGACGTGAGTATGGAAGCCTAGTAACGGAAGCTTTGAAAACATTGATACCCTATTGCTATTAACAATACTTACAAAAAGAACAACATATATGTAAACAAAAAAAAACATATACATTAACATATAGTCTTAGTTTAGATGTAAAATATGAGTAGATTTAAGCTCACTTAATTAGTTATGGAAGAAGGTAACTGCATAGGTGCATGAAATATAGGCAATTTTTCCTGACGCAAGTCGAATTAAACCTCCAACACAAAAAAGGTGTGGACCCAGAGTCCGCAGAATATGTTTTATTTTATTAAAAAAAAAGAAAAAAAAACAAAAAAACAAAACATTGATACCCTTTGCTATCTTACTTAGCTACTTAGCATCTTACTTATGCGAAAAAGGGTTCTCGTCTATGGAGGCTTTGAAAACTAAATAAAAATCGTTTGTTATCACTCGAAAATAATTTATTGTATGATTGTTTGCAATGATGATCCTCGTACGATTATTTATTGAATCGAAATATTTAATTTTATAACACGACACTAAAATTCATTTCATTAATAAAGGAATCTTTAGTATAGTTTGTATGTTTCGATGTCTTATTATTGTTCAACAGACTGAGACCCCTTTAATAACAATTGCGATCCCCTAGGGGATGCGACCCACCGGTTGTGAAACGGTGTGCTAGAGAATTGAATTGTTTACGTAAAATTGAAAAAACTATCTAGTCGCTTGATACTGCCAGAATTGTCTATGTAACTTTCACGTCTTACTATCAACTAAGACGGAGTTGAGAATATTAAATGTTCGTGTTCAATTAAATTAGTTCGTATTCAAAATTATATTATGCTTAAATGAAAAATAATGTTATTATGTTTTTCAAACGTGCATTTTTAAATCTTAAGCCAAAATCAAAATAATTTTTATACTGACAAATTCAGGTAAGCTATAAAGAGAAACAGTTAACTCGAAACGTTTTCCGTAATCATATATTTTTTTATAAATAAACATTTAATGTTGTTTATTGGTAAACATATCACTTTAGAACACTGTTTGAATTCAGGATTTGGCTTACGGTTGTGTTAATATTTGGAAATAATTGAAATGATCAAAATAAGCTTGTATAAAAAACCAGAAATGAAAATTTGCCTGGAAAATTCAAGAATAACAAAGTCTTTTGTATTAGGGTAAGTATGAACGCCTGAAAGATATGTTAGCAAAAATTATTCCGGACTATTCAAAAAAAAACGGTCGGGAAAATTCGGTAACAAATTTTATTTTAAAAATATACATAGATATAATATAATTGTTAATTTCATTTTATTCGTTATGTTGATGAGTTACAACTTACAAGATGGAAATAAATCCATATGTAAAAGGCCGTAATGGTTTTTTTCGATTGAAAAAAAAATTGTAAGATGTAGAAAAATGTCTGTGTACATGTACGAACGTAAGCAGTTACACTTCTTTGATGTAATAATAGAAAAAAAAAAAAACGTTGACAGCTAACTTCAGGCTGTCGTTTTTTCGTGACGGTTGCGCGCGCATCGTTACGCGCCAAAAAAGTATAATATCAAAAATCAGCAACTCCTTGCAATAAATTTAAATAAATAAAGTACATACGTTTATTATGTAATGTATTGTATATTTTGCAACTGGAATAAATAAATGCGTGTTTAGACATATTTTTAAATGAAAACTACACAAATCATGGTCACAACCATTCTTAGCGGAAGCACAGAGAGAGGTGTAAATTTCAGACATCACTATCGTTCACGTAATGATCCACCCTGTAATAACCTGTGGAAATTAAGACATGCTTGACATGGTGCTTGAACTTATTTTCATGTAAACATCATAATTATCTCCTATCTCATTGCAAACCACTTGTATTACGTGACAAGCAATTCTATAATCCATGTAAGTTAGAACTGGTTTGATGGTCGATGTAATCGTTAGGATAATTTGAAATTTAAGAAAAATCAATTGTGAAATATCAATTGTCGCGGTAGTTAAACCGACTCGTAAACGGTGACATAAAATGACGTTTGATATTTCACATCTGTCTTGCGGCCCGTGACGAATAAGTTTTATTTTTTCAATTTGAAAGACCTTTGTAGATTCACTGTTATTGTGTGCCTTTAGCCATCTCGAATTAAAAAAAACAACGTACACAACAGGTCAATAAATGAAACAAAAATAAAAACATGAATTATATATTAGTAAGTACATAATACGCACAATAATTATCGAACAGCTTAAAGTTATAACAATTTAAAAAAAACAATTCGGGGAATGTTTTATAACGTCAAATTTCTTATATTTATAGCATTTTATAACTCGAAAAAAAAGTCGACTTACCGCAAAAATATTATAACTTAAGTAACTGATATATAAATATAAAATTAAAGAATAAGACGTGAAAAAAATGTGGTTGTATAAAAAGATTACTGTGCAATAGAAGTTATTATTTGCCCCAAGCCCGTGACAAATCATATATCAAAAAGCGTTAGGCTCGAGACTTGTCCGCTTTTATGAACTTGTCCAGCTCGGCGTCGCTCGCTGGATCCACTTGGGACAGTTGCTGGAAACTTTCATCATCCACGAAGCAGATCTCGTGGCCATCGGGGTCGGCCAGGATGATCACCCTAACCGTTGCCTTCCCGGGGGTATCGAGAGAGATCAACGGAGTCAGGATCGTCTCCTTAGCTTCTTGGATCTTCTTGTCTATATACGGTTGTTCATCGAAGGGGCATGAGAAAGCGATCCGTCCGTATGCTTTCGCGCGATCCACTGGGCCGCCTAAAATCAATCAAGCTTCACTTATGATTGAAAAACACAAAAACATCTTATATATCTATATATTTACTGATAAATAAAATTGAAGTGTCTGTGTTTGTAATGTCAAAATTATTTTTTTTTTTTTACTAAATATATATTAATGTATTTACGACACCTATACCAAAAAGACAACTTTTAAATAATTTTTTTCCGGGTAATCTCCGAAACGGCTGAACAGATTTTGATGAGACTTTTTTGGTAGATAGTTGAAGTTACTCCCGGTAAGTTTTGATTGTCGAAAATAATTAGGGTTCCGCGTAAAAAAATTAAAACTAATAAATAATTGAATAAAATCCAATACAATGCACAATTTTACGGGCAAGTGCCTGTATTTATTAGAAATATCTTAGTACAAACATTAATTAAAATAATCAGGGTTCTGTTTAAAAAATTCAAAAACCATATTACGCAGTGAATATATGAAACGCGGGCGCAGCCTCGGGAACACAGCTAGTATATAATATATAAGAAAATACGAAAACGAGAATAAACGTTTTGTAATTTTATAAATAAAAAATATTGTTATTAATAGGTATTAATAATTAATAACAATATGTATTTGGCTTTCGTGTTGCCATATGCAAAGGATTTTAATAAAATTGAAAAAATGTATGGTCCTTAGATTATAGAATTTGATATACAATCAAACAATACTAAAATTACTGCAGCAAAACAATAGATTTTACCACTGTTGAAAAAGGTATATCATAGTCCTTAGTAAAATTACATTTATATTGCAATAAAAAACACATTTTTACACAAATTAGTTTTTATCGCTGTCAATGTTTACCCATTCGATTATAAACATGCGTTTTAAATATAAGAATTTAAAAATTCACCACATTATTTTAATCTACGCTATTTATTATAAAAGTAATAACTGGTTTTGAATTCAAATCTTACATTGTTGCTTTTTCCACATGCCAATTGTTTATCTTTCTAAATTTAAATGTTTTTTGTACCCATATTTAACTAAGATTCTATGATAAATCAAGTGACGTCAGAAAAAAGTAATTCCATTGCAAGGAGTCAATATATAAAAAGGTTATAGTAGCTAGGAGAGCCCATCCTAAGATAAATGTAATTTAATGCGTTAATAAAGATTGAATAAGTAGAGTGACTTATCTTAATCATAGAGATTTATATTTACAGCAGTTCACTATTTGGCATAATCATCATAAAGTTTCCATCTGTGCTCACGACTCGGTCATGCGCTCGGTAAACTGTAATCTACAAAGGTACAAGGACTACCTGCGTGGCGGCCATTGTCTGACACGTGACCTACGGAAACTGTACTGTCATATAAGTATTCATCATATCATGTTATTCCACACATTTCTTTGTTTGCAACATAATGACAAATCCCGTGTCATGTATTTGATATTTGATGAGTTTATCTTATCGGCTACTTACGATTCTAGAAGGATGCCCATGAAATATGCAAATTTATTAACTATTTCAATTTAGCAATTATATAAATCACCTGAAATATATTATTATTTAATCTAATCCCAAATGATTAACATATAATAAAAGCCTTTATATTTTTAGTCGAATCTTTTGGATGTCTACAACATCAATCATCTCTTCAAAAATCAACAGTTTAATTTGTAATAGAGAAGAATTAACAAAATCGTCAAATGACTAGATTCAATTAAAATAATTTTATAGAGTTACAGATGAAACGTAACATTTTAATATTAAGAGAACATACGGTAGGGAAATGAAAAGTAGGTATTTCAGAAATTTATTGCTATCGCGTTGCGCTAAAGAAAGAGTTATGAAACGCGAAGCGGACAACCGCAGTTCGAGCTGATTTTACCTATTCAAAATAGACGAAAACATCACTTCGTAGTACCCGGTTTCGATCTACAAAACTGAACAGAATTTTAATTTTATTCATCAATTTTGTTTGGCTAAGGTCTGAAAATGATGGTAAAATCGAGCATTTTTTTTTCATTTTCAAAGGCTCTACAAGGTCTCAAAGGTTTCTACAATAACTAATTTATGGGAAACATCAAAACGTACGGCCAAGGCGGTGGTGGATATATATTATTTTTTGTATAAAAATATTTACCATAATGCTACTATCCTGGGAGGAAACAGGGAGCTACGTTTGTATGGAATAAATGCCGCTAGCGTATCCTCTCTTAATACCACGTGACAAGTTAAAACAAATTAGCAACATTGTATTCAGTTGTAAATATTGTTGGAAGAAATTATTACATGCCAGTAATAAACAAATATAACAAAGATAAATTATCTTAAAGGATTACTATGTAAAGTTATTTAAAGATTCTTATGATGTCTGGTGGAAATATTGTTTTTATAATAAAAAGTTGCAAAACATTTGTTAGGTACCGTGAATCATGAACGGAGTGATTAAAATTTCACGTTATTATATTATTAACTAGCTGTGTTACCGCGGCTCTGCCCGCGTTTCATATATTATTCACTGCGTAATAAATATAGTTTTCAAATAGTCATTGGAAAATAATGGTTTGATTGTGCGGCTCATTGAATCGTATCGTTCACAATTGCATAAGTTTTTTTTTTTTTACACGAAACCCTATTTATTTTACTGAATTTTTTTTCTACTAATAGACAGAAAAGATATTTCTCATAAATTGAAGCAAATTTCAGTAAAACTGAACATAGAATAGTTTTTTTTTTAGAATTTCTAGGATTGTAATTTTTTACACGAAACCCTAATTATTTTCCTATTTTTTTTTGCAACTAACATAAATCAAAGACTTTTTCACAAATTCAAACACCTGCCAGTAAAACTGCGCATTTTATTTGTGCAAATTTTATTCACAATTTCAAGAGTTCCAATTTTTTTTCCCGCGGAACCCCGGTATTTTTGTATGATAAAAGTAGCTTAAGTTACGCGGAGTAACTTCAGCTATCTACCAAAAAAAAAACGAACAGCGAGATTACCCGGAACAAACAGACACACAGACAAAAATTTTAATAATTGTCTTTTGGTATTTATATCGTATATATTCATATGTATTTAGTAAAAAATTGTTATTTTGTTATTACAAACAGACACTTCAATTTAACTTAGTATAGATTATGACATGTTTGTTCACGGGTAAATATATTTACTATACACGTACTCAGCGAGAATGTACCATTCACTTTTTGATATCAGAAATTGCCAGAATTACTTCGAATGAAATCTGTTTTAAAACAGTAGGGACTTGTAATCTATAGTCATTCGGAATCTAGGTAGCAGAATATAAGGTAGATAGATGTACTGAAAAACCTATCAGAAAAGCCTGACAGAGCATATTATCATCGTATAAATACTGGCAAAAATCGAGTAACTTATAACACAAAAAAACTAACACACCCAGACGAATTGATAACCTCCTCGTTTTTGAAGTTGGTGAAATTGATTTTTCATCTTCTATTTTAGGGTGTATGTTTTGGCGTAGCGTAGCGGAGGCTAGAGGCGGCAAAATTTCACAATTCGACCCGATTTAAATAAAAAATTGAAATAAAAGGGACGCACATTAGGCATTGATTTTGCCAATTGATTTTCCTAACATCCTTCGTCGTAAATACAACTAATATCAATGATGAGCAAATTTAGAAATAATTAAAGGGTAAAATTACAGCAGTACACCTGATTGTAAGAGCAGCTACAGTTTTAGAACAATGGCGACAACGGGCACATAAATATTTAGATATTAATATATTTATACTTTGTGTTTGTCCATTATGCAACCTAACTAGATTAAACCTACACTAATTGATGTTGTTATCTAGACATACAAAGAATATGAGAGGCAAATGTGTGAACAAATAATACAATAGGCGTGGAATGAAATAAGGCACAAAAATTTTTCTAAGTTTAAGGTTTTCGTTAAAACCAATTAAGCACCAGTTACTTACCAATATCTACTAATTCTAGCTTGGCTTGATTGTCACCGAATCCGAGCAAGACAGTCTTCTCTGTTTGCTCATAGATCTTTAGTGTGAGCAAACCATTCCAGTATGCAATTGATCTTGCCAAGTTCGAACTTGCTAATGATACTTTCACGACAGGATCTGAAAAGATGCAAAATAGTTTTCTTTTTACATAAACAGAATCAATGTTTTAGTTATCATACAAATTAATACGTTAATGAAATGGTGCAATCAGTAAATGTAATCAGTTGTAAGTAATGACCAGTGGAATAAAGACACTTACGGTAAGATGGTCTCTAAAGGGAATAAAAAATCCATTTAGAAAATCTTCATAATGATGAGAAAATAAATTAACCATACATATTACAACTGGCCTGAAATAAGGCATATTTTACAACGAATAGAGAAGGTAACAGAAATTATAATATGGAGAAATAAGGCATAAATTAAAAATGCATTATTTTATTACAACCTATTTTTTTTAAAATATATTATGCCCGTAATGCATGCTATAGTAAACTTTGTTTCTTTATTACAGAAAACATTACAAATTTAAACTGGCTCAAGTGAATTTCGCATACTTGACCTTCAACAACTAGTTTAATGAAAACTGTGAATTGTAATAAAAATAATATTGATAAAACTATAAATAGACACACATTATGAGGGTAAAATTTCCTTGCCCTAGATATTATAAGAAATAAAATATGTCACTATATATTATTAAAACTTTTTTTTTTTGTGATCAAATAATTTAAAAAAAAGTTATGACTCTATGTTCTTTATTATTCTGAGATAATTTACAATGAAGACCATCATTCAGTAGAAATTACATCATCATTTGCAAATTTTAAAGTTATTATCATACTGGTATCATGCATGGATTGCCATATTTTTATAAATAACAACATCCATAATATCAAAAACATGATAGTGATTGATAAAGATCATCTGAGATAGTGATATTTCCTTAACAATTTCAGAGGATATTATCATATTATAGAATCTAATTATTGTAATAATTTATAAATTTACGCTTTAATTAATATTGGTGTTAAAAGAAAATCCTTTATTTTGTAATAACATCTTGTATTTAAATATTATTCAAATATAGCAAAACAAATAAATCGGCTTTTACAATATATATATGAAATACCATTTTACTCAGTACTAATGTTTCCCATATGAGTACATCAATTGGTTACTTTGTTATTCATAGAGATATGAAACATTAAATTTATCCAATTTAACTAAAAATCTCATATTTTAATTAAGACCACACCATTTTCACCAATATATATTGTATCTACTTAATTTACTTCAAACTTCACTCTGTATAAGAGAACTATGACTTTTAATGTGAAAACTTCTATAGCAATATTGAGCGATTATTGGAGTCACCAAGATGCTACAGTTTGCCAATTATAAGATGGCGATCAAAGGATATTTTTTTTTTTCATTTCATCAGCTATGGCTTATAGCCTTGTTTACCAGTTTCCACTCCTTGGTTCATGACTTTACCTTACGTATACTGGCAGAATTGTGGCTAATAGCTGCAAAGGCCAAAATCTAAGAAATGAAGTGAAGTCAAGTAAGATTCTGTTTAAGTAATTGTGCTCAGAGATAAATAATAAAATTTATACTTTAGTGCAGTCTATTGTATGTTTTGTATAGATCATATGAAAATGTGCATTGCTTGAAACACCAATAGATGTAAAAACAAGAGAGATGTTAAATGTTAGGTTATGTTAACAATTTAAATTCACAAATGATACAATTTTAATTACTCAAGCTATAATTTAAACATTAAAAAAAAAAGAACAGTTTTGGAAAGTTTCGACTTTCCTTTCCACTTCTGTCGGCAATCCCCATGGCTGCTTAGTTTTTTTATTGTAAAGTTATAAATGCATTATTCCTAAAAAACAATTTGAAACTCACCTCTATCAACAGGCTGTGGTTTGTCAATTATATAGAACTTGTAACCGCCAGGCGCCTCAACATACTTCAAGCCATTCTGTTCCTTAACTGGCCAGTTGTTTGCAGCAGCTCTTTTCAAGCTCTCACTAGACTGTAGTGTTAGGCCAAGGAAATCATTCCCCTGGTCATAATGTGTTACACCATAGTTGTATGTGAGCTCTACAACGAAATGAGAATCTTCTGGACCATAACCAACCATGGTCTTGCTCCATCGGTTTGCATAAGGTCTGAAATTATAACCATAAAATATATTTTGGCATTTACAATGTATATTTTACATGATTTTATTTTATATTTTTACATCATAATGATAAGAAATGAGTTCAGCCATTCTCCTAATGAAATAATGGAAGCTGTAATGATTTGTGAATATGAATAGTGCCAGTGATTTATAATTTACCTCTGACAAAGAGTTAATACTACTGAATGATTGAATACAAAAATTTAGGGTTTACTAAAATATATATTTTTTAATATGCAGGTTTTTAATGTACAAAAAGGAGAATAAGCTTAAAAAGAATTAGGAAGAAGGTTAGACTGATGATACTTATATTTGAATATATGTATAAGGGCAACGGAGAGGGCTATGCTCAGAGTTTCTCTGCATAATTGAATCAGAAATGAGAAGATCCGCAGAAGAAGTAAAGTAACTGACATTGCCCGGAGAAATGCCAAACTGAAGTGGCAATGGCCTAGTCACATTGGTGGTAGAACCGATGCCTGATGGGCACATGGGTTCTTGAATGACTGCTATGTACTGGAAGACGTGTGTTGGTAGGCCCCCCACAAGGTGGACCGACAACCTGGTGAAGGTTCGTGGGATTCTGCTGGATGTGGGTGGTGCAAGACCGGTCATCATGGAGATCTTTGGGGAGACCTATGTCCAGCAGTGGACATCTTTCAGTTGAATAGATGGATGATGTAGACATGTTATAAAATTAACATTTACTCCTAGATATTTATTTATATTCATTAAAAGTGAAGAAAGATTTTCTATATAACTTGATTGTATATTTTAAATAAGGATAGTTACCAACCTTACATAATATAACACTCAAGAGAATTATCTGTAATCATGAAAATTCAAGTGAAGTGATGATAAATAAAGGAAAATTTTAGATATGTTTTATACTTTTCCTTCATATTTGTTATCGATAAATCAGTTCAAAATACATGACAGCTATGATAACATACAATATACAGTTACTTCATGTGTATATTAATTTTGAAGCTTACCCATTACAAGTTGCCTCACAACCTTCAGTAAATTCTTCATGACGAAGAACCTGTAACAATATTTATTTATTATTATTATACAGTATTATAATATCTGAATGTAATTGTTTTATTCTTAAAATATTACTTAGACTTGCAATATTGGTTCACACTATGGGTATTTTTTAAAAACAAATTTAAAATTCTTGATCAACAAACATAAGTTACAGATTCTTATGACCATAGTTAAGAATAAATATTAAAAATGTGTTTTAATATCAGCATTGAAATATGTTATAATGTACAGTATTATCACGGTCTGAATTTTAGTAATATATGTATTACTTTGAGTAGTTTTTGTTGGATCCGTTATTTCTGTAATCTTGAGCAAATTATCTAATGCAGAATCAGTATCTCATAAGTCATATATCAAGTTAAAATATATAAATGCATTATAAACTTCTTTATCTCTCGCAACATTGTAGTTTATCTAGCTAGGGTTTTAAACTTTTGTGTTCTATACTTTCAGTTTTTTGTACGTACACATAGGAAATATTTGGATAGTTAGTGCCAATACATAATATCATACAATTCATACATCAAATTAAAATATATAAATGCATATTAAACTTCTTTATCTCTCGCAACATTGTAGTCTATCTAGCTAGGATATTAAACTTTGTGTTCTATACTTTCAGTTTTTTGTACGTACACGTAAGAAATATTTGCATATTTACGCGGTGCCAACATATAATAAAATTTTAATAATAAGTTAAAATAAATAATTGCAACGTTGGTTATGGATTTAAAGACAAAATAGTGTGCAAAATTAATTATAAATTGTGGTTTACCTTCATGCCTAGCACATCCCGATAAAATTTTGCCGTCAAAGTTCGATCAGCAACTTTGAATACAAAATGTAAGGCACGTCCGTTAATCTTCATTATGTTATATGGCTATTGAGATTACAAAATAAGCGATTTATAAATGCCTTGCCTATAAATACAATTTTTTAAATATAATTTATATAAAAATTCGTACACTTGACACAACAAACGCACTACATGAACACAAGTAATAACTAATATAATGTAGAGTTATAGAGTAGACATAAGAGTAGAATAGGTATCACCAGTGTTGTCAAGACGGAGTCAGATTTTACAGTAAAAATTATAGTACACGAATACAAAAATATAATTTAAAGACACTGTACGCTGTAAGGGACTTTTTTTTTTCTTTTTTTATGTTAAGTATAGAGATTAGTTACGATCAAAATTCCACGGGACTTTTCACACTCAAGTAGCGGCCAAGCGGACGTTCGTACCCTTGTGCTAGTTACCTATTGCGGCAAGTTCTTTCAGCACACGCCCACAAAGTTCGGTGAAGCTGTAGTACTGATCAACAGATTATTAGTTAGAATTATTATATAGGTTATATAAAAAAAAACGGTGATTTTACAGTAAATAAAATAATTTTCAAAAATCACTTGAAAATGGTACGTTTTTTTTTTTCCAAATTTTAAGCTATTCTGTCATAGTTTTTTATTTTCAAATTTACGAATCTATCTAGTTAAACTGCATAATGTAATAATCAGTACGCTGAAATGTTTCCTTTAAATATATTTTTAATTAACGAATTTCTTTTCTTCGTTTTTAATACTTTCTGTAATGTTGGAATATTAAAAATATGCTAAATTATTTGACTCAGATAAAATTAAAATAAGGAATATAAATTTTCGATGCTCAAATAGTCTTAATTTTCTCCAATAGATTAAGTCATAGATATTATAATATTTTCATCATATATTATCATCATCATATAATAATATTCTTAAGAATTCAACTTTTGACAAAAACAAAATTATTATGATTAAATAACATATTACATAGAGCTTCAAGTCTTAGATATCTCCAAGAATATTTAATTTTAAAAATTTATTTCATTCCAGTAGTTTTCATGGACTATTTTTTTTTTTTAATATAAGAAACAGTTAACGATAAAATCTAAGTAAAATTACAGTAAATCTACTGCAATTATATTGCACTTGGTATCACTTGTACCTACCTACGTAACCAGAGACAAATTTTAATGGACGGATTATGGTCAGTGTTGTCAACTTGATTTAAAATTTTACAGCGATTTGAGCATAACGATAAAATGGATGGATACAAAAATTCAGTATATTTTAGAGTTAAAATTAGCAAATTATCAATTAAATAAAACTAATATAGTTTCTAGAAATATTTTTTATTAAACAAAAAGTAAATGGAATACTATTTGTATTACTTAAAGAAGGTTCATTGTTTTATATTTTTTGTTGTTTTGTAAGAAATGTTGTTTTTTCGTGAAAAAATTATTAATTTTTGATATCAATTTTATACAGTATTTTTCATTCAATTTATTTTTGAATTACTGTGAGCAGTAAAGTAGTAAAATTACAATAAATCTGCGTAATTACATTGAAGTAGGGATCTACAGTTACAATTAATGTCATTTACTGGGTCATTTGATTGTCATTCCCACAGACAGTATTACTTTTTTTTCACTTTTCTAGACCCGAATTACAGGATTACCCATGACAATATTTGACTCTTTATTTTACTTTCATTAGGTTATTCCTTTAGTAAAACACATGTTTATTTTGAGTTTTTGTACTATAACTATTTTAGTTTAAGGTTCAAATATTTGTTGAGCTTTTTAAAATAGTCAAACCAACGACTGGACCAGGGTAGGTAGAATGGTCAAGTGACTGTTACTTTTAGATTCATTTTGAAACAACACGAATTTCACGTTTTGTATTCTTATTTCCAATTTATTTGATTTTAAACTTCAATACGTTTAAAAGTTTGTATAATATACTAAAATAAGACATTTTACTGGTTTATAAATATAACTACTACTTAACCATGAATAAATGTAATGAGGAAAGTCTCTGTGCAGAAAAAGTGTACGTTGAAAAAGATTAAATCAGTAGCACTATCTACTGTAGGAAGGTAATAAAATTTAGAATGAAGCTACAATTTCTTACTGTTTAAATTTGTATTACGAACACCGAATGTCTTGAGCATGCAAATTGAAATTTATAATTAATCTCGAAGAATCCACCAGTGAGGTCACAGCAGTGGACCCTGAAATCCAATTCCAATCCTTCAATATGAACTCAAGGTCAATTAAAATCAGGTGAGATTGTGACCATGCACTGATTAAGAGCGTAAACTATTATTATTATTGTTATATTGCGTGTGTGAGCAACGTTACTATTTTATATTAGATTTGATTTAAAATTACAGTAGCCCCAAATTAGGCCCGTAAAATTTTAAATTAGTACTACTAAGAACTAAGTGCCGTGCCCAGCCAAGAATAGTATCACCCCATATCTTCTCGTGGGTTTCGTAAAAGGCGACTAAGGAAAAAAAAACAGAGGATGGGCAGCAGCATTCTCTGAGTTCAAGTACAAACCTACTGCGATCACCAACCCGCCTGCCAAACGTGGCGATTATGGCAATACTCCCCTTATTGGGGGAGACCTATGTACAACAGTGGACGCCTTATGATTGAATAAGAACCAAGTTGTAATTCCTCGTGGCCTTATGTAAAGCATACGCTTCGGACTAGAAAGCAGTATGAGTACTGCTTTATTGTTGTGGGAATTGATTGAGGATAGTGTTTCTGCTGTAGAATTCTACACAGGTTCTACCACTTAGTTTCTTTTATCTGAACAATAGAATTGACTAAATAAAAAATTGAATATTTATATCCCGCTAGGGTGAGTAACCTTTACCTGTTTATTATGTTCTATCCTATGTAAATGCTGAGTTGCTTTGCGTAGGAAGTAATACAGTGTAGTTAGGGAGGCACTGAGCTTGTTAAGGGTGTTTAGCCAGTTGTAATGCTTGCCTACGTCTTGGGCTTCCAGGATCACCTACCTGCTACCAACAACTGAACACCGAGGGCGGAAGGAGGACTCTGGCTGTCACCTTAAGACCTCTAGGCGGAACACCGAGGGCGGTAGGAACCTTTTACAGGCCAGTGTTCTTCACATACTACACCGACAGAACTGTAGTGGGCGGAAGAAGACTATTACTACCAGAACCCAGCTAGCCGGGATCTAAGCCGTTACACTGTAAACTTTAAGGAATGAGGAATTTTATAGATAGGAAAATTAGGATACTTCTTGTCTTATTCCCTAAAACAGTTTAATAAAATTCATTATTCAATATTCCCATAAAAACTACATATAATTTCATACAGAAATACGGTTAAATATATTTTTCTCTTAAAAACTCTATTATACTACTTTTATAATTTCGTTTTTTTTTTACATTTTCCGTAATATGCAAATACATAATAATATAATCTTATATAAACGTCATACAATACAACAAAGTTAGTATTAATTACGTAAATAGTCTATTGTTTTCTGCTACATTCTGTAAATATTTTAATTTGTTAAATATAGCTGATTATTTCATCATCAGGTATTTCGTTTTTATAGGATATGATTAGGTGAAGTTATTACAATTATTTTTTTTTCTAAATACTTATACAAAAAATTTATGAAATTTGAAATTATTTATAGACACTCAACTACACAATAGGAAAATGTTCTGGAATGTAATATATCTATATGATTTACATTTGTAATAAATATCAAACACATTTAACAAATAACGTAAATATTATTAAATTTCTAAAAGCAATTGATTATATTTCCTTGTGTGTACATACGACATTTTTTAAATCAAAGTTAAAACTTTAGAGGTAGGTTAATACAGAAATATCAAACACAAATTCTAAATATTAATGACTAGACTCATAGTTAATTAACATACATTTGATGCAGTATTGTAAAATGTCCATTTTATTAAATAAATACGCAAGTTCAAGGAGTTTTACTCGTGATACCTATCTTCTCATCAAATGTATTCATATTTCATCAGCATAGTGATAATATAAGAATAAAACTATCAAAATTGTTGGTCGTTTAAATTTATGAGGCCATTGAGTATAAATAAATTTTCAGAAACATTTGATTTTCGTTTTATAACAAACAATCAAGGTGTTAACAAATTGTTGAAGATTTTGTTACGTGGACAATGAAGACAAGATTTACTACGAGATGTAGATACTTAGCTAAACATACACATTGCCCAAAGTGAAAACGTTAATTAAACGACAATTATTTAATATGTAACAAAAACTATGTAAGTGATTTCACATTTAGTACCTAATAATTATTTTTAAAACGAAACATTTTCGAGAGCCCGAGCGCGTTGCGTTATTCAGTTAACAGGTTTTTTATCGGTTGCATCCTTGTCCTTTTCTTTTTCCTTGTCTTTATCCTTTTCTTTCTCCTTCTTATCTTGGAGTTGTTGTAAATGTGCTGGCAATGCTTTCAAAATAGCGTGAACCTGTAAATACATCAGCAACTGGATCAATTAACCCATCGTTTTAAGACGTGCGTATTAATTTTCACGTGGTGTAATTTGAGAATCTATGTATATAGAAATTAAAGTATGATATTATACTAAGCTACGGCACGGTTAGCTGATACGAGCCATTGGCCGCCATATTAGCCTTGCGTACTCTACCGAGCGCCTCTCTCTTTACCTTTACTCTGCGGCCGGCTGTAATATGACATGCGATAGACGGACGAAAAAATTTGAGGCGATGGAAAAAAAGCACTTTAATAAGTAATCATTGCTTATGTAATCACCATTCAGATCCCCCCTCTCCCATGTCATCGAAATAAGCAAAGCATAAACAGAATATTCTAACTTTTGCGACAATCTATTCAAATTGGTCATCAAACTGCGACCGGCGGCTCGCATGCGGCCCGCTGGCCGATATTTGTGCGGCCTGCGACTTAGTAAACAATTTTGGTAGACAATGAATCAAAAGTAGAGTTTACATAGTATGAAGTTAATGAACGGCACGTACTTTTCTTTTTCCCCGCTATTTTCTGCTTTTTATATGATATTATGAAGTTTAAGAAGGCAAGGTACTAAAAATTGATTAAACAAATTATGAATTAAATGTAAGCATTTGAAGCTAATGTATTTGAACCTACGTAGTAAAAAATACCGAATTAGGTATCTAATGTTGGATGTGGTAAAACGAAGTTTTTTTTATCTTTTTTTAATATCATTATGTATTCACATTCATTCTCACTTTGCTAATTACGTTGCTACTAAAATATTTATGGAATATGGTAGTTGACACCACGCACCAATAATTTCAGAACACAATTTCTCTGACAACAATCCATTTTAGCTCTGAAAATCTGAACATTTTCAATTTAAAATAGAAAAATACTTGTTTTGAAATCAATGAATTATTTCATAGGTGGTTATTGCTATACAAAAATAATATGAAATTGGCGTTTGGCAACTCTTATGAGTTTGATTGATTTTTATAAATACACCTACCAATTAATAAATGGTATCAATTACCCAATCTATAAAAGTGCGGTCCGCAGTGACATTGACCTATGTGGCCCTTGACCAGAAAAGAGTGACGAACACTGATCTATACGATTGCAATAAATAAAAGGCAAAACCTACCTCTTCCGCCACCGCCATAAGCACAAATTCGAATTGTTGCTTAGTTGCGACAGTGCGCGGACGCTGGTCTCGGATGTGCTCCAGTGTTGCAGCTATATCGATCTCTTTAGCGCCTTTAGCCATGCGATTCAGTACCATATCTATCAAGCAATAGGTTCCAGTTCGACCCGCTCCATCACTGAAAAATAATCATTCACATCATAATTTTATTTTTGGAACAGAATTAGCGTTCCGCGTAAAAAAATTAAAACTCATGAAATCTATACTAATAAATAAAATTGAAGTGCCTGTTTGTAATGTCAAAATAACATTTTTTTTGCTAAATACATATGAATACGAATCCAGGGTATTGGTATACCAAAAGTACAATTTTTTTAAATTTTTGTCTGCCTGTCTGTTCGTTCCGGGTATGCTCCGAAATGGCTATTTTGACTGGATTTTTTTTTGGTAGATAGCTCAAGTTACTTTGCGTAACCTAGGATACTTTTGATTTTCGAAAATAATTAGGATTCGGCGAAAAAAAAATTGAAACCGATTCAATGCACAGTTTTACAGGTAAGTGTATGATTTTATGAGAAATAATTTTACTTTATACCTTAGTACTAAAAATTTTTTAAGGAAAATAATTAGGGAAAAAAAAAAAATTAAAACGCAGTGACGAACATATGAAACGTGGGTGCATCCACGGCTACACAACTAGTCGTGAACAAAATCCAATTCAATTGTCAGTTTTACTTCCAAGTGCTTGAATATATGAGAAATATGTTTACTTTCTCTTTGTACAAAAATTGTTATAATATGTAGTATACAGCGATTACTTGGGCGCATAAGTCTTATCGATTCTTTTATCAGGTTATATTATCAATAAAGATGCAATATTTTGTTTTTACCTGCAATGTACCACGATCGGGCATGACCTTCCTCTGTATGATTTGTTAACTTTCCTAAAAATAAATAAAAATATTTCATCACACAATTATACTTCAGTATTCAAAAAAAAAATTACACGCAGCAAATAATTCTAAATATCTGTATATAAATGGACAAAGATAAAACAGTTCAGTGCATTTGTATTTTCTGTTTGTCAAACTACTTCTTTGTTTTTTTATTAAATGGAAAATTCTTTAGCGGCGTTGAGCGATTCTGGATAGAGGAAAAACTTATAGATTCGCGTTACCAACGCTATGACGCCACCCGTCAACATGCTACAGTATGTCAAGTGTCAGATGGCGTTTAAGTATTGGCGATCAGAGACAAATAATATAATTGATACTTGCTCAGCCTATTGTATCTTTTTATTATGAATAAATAGGATAAAAATGTTGCTTGGAGCGGCGATAGATGTAAAAATCAGACAATTGTTATATGTTAAAAGTTAGGTTATGTTAATAATTTCAATGAACAAATTAGAAAATGTAAATAACTCATGCTCTAATTTAAACACTAAAAAAAACAGTTTTTCCGATGTTTCGAGTTTTCACTTTTGACGGCAGTCCCCATGGCTCCCTAGTTTTATTATTATCACCAATTAAAAAAAGAAATCGAAACAGATTTATCTTTAAAATTTCAATATGTAATGATCTAATTTCGACCACTACGCGAATTTGATCTAACGTTTTGATACTATTAAATCAAGTACCTTCTAAATTCAAGCAGAGCCTTTGTCGACGCTGGTACTCCGTTTTTTCGGGCCAAGACAGGAAATGGAACTGTGTGACGGTACGCGTTTCGCCGGTGCGTTGGTTCTTCAAATAGAAACTGCGAACGAGGTAGTCGTCACACCAAATGTGTTCGCTGACAAGGTGTACCTGAAAGCAATTATAAAAAAATACTAAATTCAAAAGTTTATTGAACCTTTCACAACAATTTTCCCATGCATTTTTATTTCCGTAGTCTTCCTTCCTTCCGTTGCCATCGACGTGGATATATTTTTGCATCGACAGTTCAATCAATTTACGTTTTTGATGTGCAACAAGAAGGTATAAAATGTACGAAGAATGGAAGCAACTAGTTTTTATTATGTGGCTACATTCATAAATCAAAATAAAACTAACCTCATAGATGTGATATAATTCAGATCCTTCCTCGGGCCAGTAACGATGGCAAAGTTGTTGTCCGTTCTCAGTGAGCCGTGTTAACATTACCATGACAACAGAGCCCTGTTCCCAGACTAGCTGCCAGAAGTCAGGGGCGGTGTGCGCCCAAAGGACCAGCGGCTGCTATGTACGCAGGGTTGCGAGGATCGTGGTCGGTCTAAATAAACAACGAGAATTTTATACAAATAATTTTATTTTAAACGTCTAGACACCCTCGGCAGATTCATCTCCACTATCCTGTTTAAGAAAGAAAAAACTCTTCACCCATGGGACTAAAACTTTGAAAAAAGGGTTTTTAATGTTTAAATTATAGTATGAATAATTAAAATTGCATCATTTTTTCATTTAAATTAAAAAACTTATAAAGCGCCAACACTTAACGTCATCTTATGCTTAACGTTCTGTAGCATTTTCTTTTTTACACGGTATAGGCTCAGTGCTTTAACCACAATCTCACCTGATGTTAAGTGACCATGTGTTCCAGGATGGTAGACCCACTAAGCCTAGAGGTACTGGTTCTCCAGTGATGCTGCTGGAACACACCTATTGGTATTTGGTGACAGGTTTTCAAACTTGAGGGTGGTAGCTACCCAAGCGAGCATCAACAGAAAATCCTACCACCATGCTATGGTTTGCTCACGATGTTTTTATTCACCGAAAGCTCAGACCGATTTTAGAGTCGGATAGGTGGGGATCGAACCCGCGACGATTGACGCGGAATCCGGCCGCACTACCCGCTGCGCAATCATCGCTTTTCCATGGATTCCTTCAATAATAAATGGCCTACAACCATCTACGAAAAATTCCGCGTCGAATGAAAGTAGTCCCATTCCGATATCTTTTGAGTAGTTTTGAAGTGATGTTGCGTCAAAGTGACCTCATTTTCTATATATATATATATATCTATATATTGTCTATATGGATATATATAGATAGAAGAGATTGCTAATTGCTACTTATAGATATATTTTTTGTTTTTATTCAAATCATAATTACTAAATGCCTATCGTGTATTGCGTAAAAGTTCTTAATAAGGTGTCTTTGAAGTGAACATTTCTTAAGCAATGCTGAGGGATTGTCGATAGGGAAAACTTTCTAGATTCGGGTTACCTACAATGTTAGGACGCACCCGTCGATATGCGAAATGCGATGATGGCGCAGCGGGTAGTGCGGCCGGATTCCGCGTCAATCGTCGCGGGTTTGATCCGCACCTATCCGACTCTAAAATCGGCCTGAGCTTTCGGTGAATGAAAACATCGTGAGCAAACCATAGCTTGGTGGTAGGAAATAATTCATTGAACCTTTCCTTTCTTTTTCAATTTACTCTTATGTACATTTTTTTCCGTTAATTAAAACAAAATACTCATTTCTCTTCATTCATTTGTTTTTTAGGTTAGGTATAAATGAAATGAAATATGCACTTCTTCACTCACATCTAAAGAACATATTAAACGCGGGCACCAGCTAGTAATATATATTTGTATGAAACAATTAATATTGTTTGTTTGCCTAAACCAAACAAGAGTAAAAGACTTAGCGTAAGACGTAACTTTTCTTGTATTGGTTATTCAAGCATCACTTAAGCAAAATTTTGGTGAATTTTGACCACTCTCATGTCAGCAACAGTCAGCAAAGCTCTTTTCCACATTCACTCCCTTTCTAAACATAACATATTTCACACACCTCATACATCTTTTCTTTAGTCTTTCCCTTCCCCGTATAACCGTCCACATTTTTATCCATTTTTTCAATTAACTTTCTTACAACATCCTCTTCCTCCCTGCATACTACATGCCCATACCAGGACAGAGGACTTTTAACTGTTTTTCTGTTACTGGCGCCAGTTTAAAACTTCCTCTAATTAATTGATATTAGTATAGCAATTATACAGAGAAACTTACAATAGTCGATGCGTTGATATAATCAGATCCGAGATGGTTTGAGAGGGTGTTCAGGGTAACACGGGAGTGGTCGTAAGGCAGTAAATCTGCGTATCGGTTCTTGCCGATATTTTCCGATTTAAGGGCGGCTGTTGTCGCGCATGGTTCCGCTTCGTAAGCGCATAAAGCCCTCCACTCTTGCTCCAAACGGTCTTTGTTACGTAGATGATCTTCCATGTAAGCCTGTTAGACGAAATTGTAACTTTACTCATCTGTTAAGTGCAGTAAAAGGAGTTTTCTTACGGTACAGGTTAAGAGTTTGACCATAATACCACCAGATTTTAAATAATGACGTGGCTTCATACAGCAAATTTGTTAACCCTAGATAAATGGCCTCTCAAGTGATGTTGTCGTAGGTTAGTTATGCGTAAATGTAAAATTTTCCACTTAAAAAAGCTGTGTGTAAGAAAATACTCTACCACATTTTGGTATGATTTTTACGCAACGATGTTTTCATTTACCGAAATTTTCAGCGTTTTTATAGATCTTGATGTATTATCACATTACATAACCCATCATCACTTCGATGATTGTGATGCTTTAATGATAAGAATGATTAGTTCGCACCTGAATACAGGTATCGATTATATTCGTGTTATTAGCAATCTCAATAATTATTATTTTTATATTTAATTTTATCTACGATACTAGATATGTGTGTAGAATAATATTGTCCATATTCTTCTACTTGTTAGTTATTGATAATAATTTCTGATTTATTGCATAATTCTGCCAGTGTCATACTTTTGCAATCTTTTGGAAATAATTAATATAATTAAAGTATCGAATTATCAAATATCTATTTCAATTCATTGTTTTAGATTTTTTTCAATCGGGTCGAACTTTTGCCTATATTTCTAACATATTACTTACATTATTATAATATTGAACATAAAAAGTTGGTTATATTATTTGATACCTAAAGGTAATTATTATTGATCCATTGAAAGAGTAATATCGCACCGAAAAAATTAAAAAAAATACATCCAATCGTTGAAATATTGCTAAATGTACTATAAGGGATTATTTATACACTCATATCAAAACAAATTAAAACTCTATTTTTTATTTGTCCTTACATTTTTCGCTTTTTAAATTCTGGCTTCCCAAAACTGTTGCCACCGCAAACATGAGGCCGCTCTAGGCCCGGGCCTAAGCCAGTACTGACAATTTGAAATGAAAAACAATTACATAACCGACCAAATGTCACCAGAAAAATCTTTCTCGATGATGGTTATCTAAATGCATAAAATTAGAAGAAAAAAACAATTACTAACTAGGACCATGTGGCCTGTAGAGATGTCCATATTAGTCAAAGCCGGTTCTTCACTCCTAAAATAAAACAAGAGAATATAAACACAACAATATAGTTAAATTTTATTTTTAAGCAACGTAATAAATTTAAATATCCCACCATGATGATGTACTGGACCTAGTCGACGGAGAGTTGGCATCGGGATCGCGAGATAGAGAGGTGATTCGTTGCGGGGGATCTACAGGGTGTGGAGGGGTTGCGGTCGTTTGCTGTCCAGTCCATTTGCCGGACATTCTAGCTCTACATAGCTCCTGAAAGTTACACGACACATTATAGCTAATAATGAATGTCAACAAGAAAAAAGAAATATTAAGATTTTTTAAAACTGTATAGGGTTAGCACTTTGACCACAATTTAACTTGATGTAAAGAGAATAAGCCTCGAGCTAATGGTCCTCAAGTAATGCTGCCGGAACACACCTTTATAGTGCTTGCTGTCAGGTTTTCGATCCGGACAGTGGTAGCGATCCAGGCAGGCAATACTAGAAAAATCCCTATCACCATGCTATGGATGACTGCGATGTTTTCCTTCACAGGAAGCTCAGACCCATTACAGAGTGTGTTCACACATACATTCATTGATGCAGAATCCGACTGAGCTATCATTGCTTTTCCATTAATTTTGCTTTTCCTGAGTATCTATCACAAATTCTAATCTGATTGTAGTTATGGGAAATTTTGGGGAATGGGAAAAATAATTACAATTGTTAGTAAATTAAGTTATTTAATAATTTGATTAAAAAAGGTGTGTTTAAATTATTGAGATTTACATTTTTTAATTTACATTTACAGTTTTGTAAATTAACAGTAAAAGAATTTACGAAAGGAGTTAGTTTAAGAAAAAATAATTATAAATGGAAAATACCTGATAATCTCTTGTAGCCTCAGCATCTATTGCAGTCGCAGAAGGTAAGCCTTGCATCTTTCTCCTGGCTGACATATCTCGTTTTAATAGAATAGCAAAAACAGCTGTTCCCACAAAAAGAACCGAAAAGCTGCCTACTAAAGCCAGTACTACAGGCCATTCGAGGCCAAATATAAGCGTTTCTGGAGCCCGCATTGAGCTAATAATAGATTGTTTCGTCTGTAAATTCAAGAATTATGAGGTCCTTACATATGAAATAAACGTTTTACATGGGAAAAGTAAAACAATTTTTTTTAATGAAATTACGCCTGTATTTAATTATTCGAACTATGTATGTATCATTATTATGCACTTGCGCCATTTTATAGGTAGATTATTGATTTAATTCCTGAAAAAATTGTGGGAGCTAGAATCCATACATAATTTATAGGCGGTTTAGACTGTGTCATCGGAATTTAAAAAAATCCTTGCAAGAAATTGTCCAAAGTCTGGGAAGTATGGTAGACGTTGGAGGCTTTCTAAACACAGTTTCTCTAATTTAGCGACCAACTTCAGCAATCGGGTAGAGAGATTGACTGGTTGTTTAGCGGCTATATTTTCCATCATTGTTTGCAATTGTTGAGAATACAGATTTGCCGTAATCGTCTCGTCAGACTTAGGAAGTTCTAGTACATGACACCAGCACTGCTCCACCAAACACTCATCAGAACATTTATCAAAGTAAAGTTTTGCTTGGGATAGTATTTGGCTGATTTTCCTGAGTTCAATCACTATGATGAACGTTTTTGATTGTCGTAAAGGATCAATTATTCGTCACAAAAAACGCTACGACTCTAATTCCCTTGTTAGTATGATGATTGAATAATGTGCTGTGCTCAATGTGTGTTACTGGTGTGCTTCAGTCAGTTCATGCGGTACCCATCTCCCGAGCTTTTTCACTTTCTCAATTTGTTTTAAGTAAATTAAAATTGTTTCATCACTCACACCGAAGCCTGCCGTTAACTCTGATATAGTTTGCGATAGATCCGCTTCCAATATCACCTTTAATATTTAAATTTCTGCTAGGGTCTCAGGCAGTGCAGGGGGCGACGCGGTGCTTGCGAAAGCCACCCCGTGTCGCCCCCATCCCAAATGCAGCGGACGGCCCCGGGGGATTTTAGTGGGTATTTCCGGGCGACTCCCGCCCGGGTGAGTCCCACACTGGCACGGAGTTCGTCCCTCCGTGCCCCCTTACCTATTGTATTGGGGGACTCCGGTCTCACTAATACAGGTAAGGGTAGTGCGTAACTGCATTTCCCCCCGTCAAAAAAAAAAAGGGTCTCCGGCAGTCTATGGGTTTATACCGTAGGTCAAAATTTCCAGAACTAAAACTGAAAATGTACCGGGCTTTCTTTTACAGTAACTTTCCAATTTACATCTTTAATCCTTCTATCTGTTTTTGCAGCAATGATACCACGGTGGAACTCGTATTTGTAAATAACTCATTATTTTATGTTTTTTACTTTATGAACAGAATCATGTCATAGTAAAATCAGATGGTGCGAAACACAAATACACAAGCCTTTTTGAAAGTCACAAAGTTCGAATTTCTAACTAAACGTCAGATATTTAAAATCAAAGAAGCCAACTAGACAAAACGACAATTTCATATGCTCATATGCATTCAAATATTTTTTAACTGACTATTGATTTATTCAATCTCAATCCACAGGCAGTCCCTTATACTTTTTGCACTAAATAATGGACGACTTTATAAAATAAATCATAATAACGATTTCTTTTATAATGAGACTTTTATCTTAATATTTAGTAAGTTACATTTACGACTCGTTATTTGAAATTTTGGTTAGGTATATCTATTATTTAAATTCCATAGTAATTCCAAAGTTATACTAATATACTAACTTTATCCCCGATTCCAGTCGATAATATTTCGGCACCGGTTTGTCGTCGTAATTCTTCTTTGACTTCATCTGAAACTGTGTTGTCATCGTTAAAAGCAAGTTTTTAGTTCTTTACAACTAAAGTAAACCACATATCATCGTGATTATCAATACTATCTAGACGTATCAATCAATTACTTACCAATACGTTGCGCAACATCAGTAGCATTATACGCTTTATTATTTTTCTCCACTTTAAATGTTACTTCCCCCGGATCGACTCTGAAAGATAAATATACCTCTGCTATTTTATCAAAATATTATAAGGGGTTTAACTAAATTCAATAATCAAACATACCGAGGCAATGTGAACGTGTTTTTATCAAGTCCGAGTATTTCTTCTAATTTTGCTATGATTGCAAGGCCCTTTTTCCAATCAGTTAAGAATCTAAATAAAATTAATAAAACAATGTATTAATACAGAAACATTAAAATATTTTTTTTTTACATGATATATTGGTTTTAGTAATTAATATCTACTGATGTAAAATATAAATTTCGTTTGGAACTGGGATTCTGTAAAAAGACTTCAATGTAGAGATCGGGTTAGTTTTAAAACAGATAGGAAATTTTATAATAACTTCTGTCCAATTTATTAATTAAGAACACTTATATGTGTCATTTTTAATTACTTTTTGAAATCACAAAAACTAAAAGTCTACAATAGTATTAGAATAAATAATTATACCTATTTTTAAACAGAACGTGAGTGTACGACGGGTCAAAATTATAATCATTATGATTATGATCTTCACTAGCACCTGTTTTCTGAGACTTTCCTGAATCTTGACCTGAAACATAAAAGAAAAATAATAGGTAATTTTAATCAGTTTTAAGATTAAGAATACAACATACATACAACATCGAGAGATAAACTTCATGCAACATTTTATTAAGTGAAATATTTGTTTACATCATGTTATTTATTATTATTACAATACCCATTCATACTCTGCATATTGTCCTAATTCAATACAAATCGATGATAATAACTGATGCTTTAAATGCAATGTTGTTTATTTACTGATTATTTTAAAGTGAAACGGATAATAATTGTTCTTAAATTATAATAATCATTTTAAAGCCAGTCACAAATGAATTATGAATAATTGTTAGCTTATATCGACCGAGATGAATAATAAAAATACAAAACGATAAATCATAAACGAAGAGAATATTTATAGAGAGGAAACCACGATTATAAAGTTGCTTTGTTTAGAGGACTAACGGCCTCATGCGTGTCAAGTTATCAAAAACCAAAACGTGCTTAGTTAGGGATACATTTAGTGCAGTATATCTTGGAAGTGCATTAAATTGAAGAAAGAAAAAATATAAATTCATTAAATCTTATGAAATGCAAACTTTCATCTGATGATAATAATCAAGGGAACATCGATTATCTAAAACAATTAATATCATCCATCCACCACCACGACACTAACCTTGCACCGATTTTTTGTGGTATAAAAGTTTTAACGCTTTCGCGTCCAATCGAGGCCCGGGCTTTTTAACATCGTCTCGTTCCCTACGCTTAAAGCCCCATTCGTTATTTAAAAAATCTTGAAATTCTTCGGGGTAAAAATTGTAAATATTTTCACCTGAAACATCGCCGGTAATCGTTACACCTTTACTCCGGTGTGAACCGTGCTATCGGGCCAAGTTATATTATTATCATTTAAAAACCCTATACAGGACATGAAAATCAAACAAAGAAAAACATTTTGGGCAACCCATAAACACAATTTTAAAATAAAATCGATGTTAATGTATTTTAGCCGGTACACAATAAAATTTTGTGAGTGAAAGGTTGTTACAGTCGTACCTACAATGCAAATTAAAAATGAAGCAACACAAATCTGGTTTGATAAAATGTTACTATTATTGTATTTATGTGAAACAAGCTCACCCTGTAGTTCATCAGCATTTAGCGGTCCGCCTTCAGTATAAAGAGCTTCTGGTTTTCCTTTTGAATTCATAATACCTTTCCAATAATTTAACAAGTATTCTTTATTTTTAGAATTAGGAGAATTATTATCTGTAACAATATAGCATTTTCCCGAAATAAAAATTAATATACAATATTTTGTAAAAAAATAGGTATATTTCTTACGTTTTAAATTATAAGAATCTGATTCTCCACTCCCAGCATCAATAGGAAACTCTTCTAGCATGTCTTCATCAATATAAATTCTAGGTTCAGTGATATCACCTGGCTCTTCGTATTCAAAAGGAAAAGTTTTGTCCACAAATCTCTGTTTGTAATTCTTATACGCATTTGAGAGCACTTCTTCATCTAATGGGTTATTCCTGTTATTGGTTATATATTCTGCCGTGTGCGGAATCTTAGTTTTGGTTTTACGAAAATAGGCACTCGAGCGTTCCTCATCAGTGAAACCAATATCTGCATCGTTTTTAGGATTGGTATCTTCTAAAGATTTCTTTTCTTTTCCATTAAAAGCAGATGAATCGCTTCGAGCTTTTATTTTCTCTTCGGCTTGGAGACGTTCTCTAAATCCTTCAAAAGGCAATATAACTGGAGACTCCTCATTCCCAGTCATTAACATAAGTTCTCGTAATTTATCACTTGGGTTTACCTCTCCTGCTTGTTTTCCATTGTCATCTTCCGGTACTAAAAGTTGTAGTATATGAATCATGTTTAGAGACAGATTTTTTCAATAAACGTTAATTAATCAACTTTTTGTTTTTTTTCATAAAATAAGTTTACTCACCAGAATATTCACTTAATGATACCGGAGGGTTGAACACTTCATTTGCAAACTCTGTTTCGGTAACTCGTGAATTCGGTGCAAAACGGATAAATGCTGTTTCATGTGGTTCAGTCTGCGAGCGAATTAGCGAAGCGAGGTTAGTATTTATAATAATGTTTCTGTACAATCAAATTTGTTTATTTTTTTTACTTACGTCAACGTTTTCATTTCCTTCTCCTACAACTCCTGAATTCATTTTAGGATCAACAAAATGTTCACAAATTTTCGAGCTAACACGTGCGGGATTCCTATAAACAGCGTTAATCATATTGATATCTATTATTGTAAAGTATAGAAATGCAGTTAATTTAAACGGGTTTTCACGCGTTACCTTTCCTTTTTGCTATCCTGACGTTTCGGCTGGGTTTCACCAACCGTGGTCACGGGCTGATGTGTGTGGTGACTATAATAAATATAAAGACCAAGCGGGGATAGTTCATCAAAATACCCCTCAACGCAGCAGGCGACGCTGCGCACCGCCAGTCAGTCCGTGACCACGGTTGGTGAAACCCAGCCGAAACGTCAGGATAGAAAAAGGAAAGGTAACGCGTGAAAACCCGTTTAAATTAACTGCAATTAAATATGGAACGCGAAAAATTAAAAAAAAAAGTAATGAAATATAATCCTAGTAATTTCACTTACAAATTATGTCGCATAGTGTAAAGCATTGCTTGTAAAACGCATTGCGTATATGCATGTTCCCAACGGTATCCGCGTGTCGCAAGTCTTTGTAGCTCTCCTTCGAACCACTGCAGTTGTTCCGGGCCCATGTCGTACCTTGGTAATCAGAGGTCAATCGTAAACGATAGAAAATTGATATAAAACTGAAATATATTAAAATAATACCGATAGAGGGCTCCTTCTTCTGGCTCCTCCTTGTAAACTGGTATACATTTTCCGAATGCAAAATCTGGAAAAGTTATATTTATTTGCATATCTTTCTATTGATAAAATTGTTTTTATATTTACAACAATGTATTGAGAATGCGATCGTTACAAATTTAGCTTAAGTAAACAATGTATGTTAATAATTACCATCGTAGCACCACTCTACGCCCTCCACACATAAAGACGAACTAAATAAGCAACCTGTGAAAAAGATTCCATTTAAAATGTAACAGTTACATTGTGTTTTTGTGTACAAAATACATTGTATTAATTTAAAGACTATTACAGATATGAACTTATGATTAGTTATGTATATTTACCTATATTTCCATCGGCTTGCGAGGGCGCCAGCGCATTCAGCAGCGCCAGCACCCGTAGAGCTTGCCACCACAACCGTTGGCACATTACATCTGCAAATTAGTATAATGATATTATACTAGTATTGTAAGTCTTGTAAAAAGATTAATAAAAACCGACTACGACTGAATGCAGCGACTGATGTGAATGTTGAGATGGATGTGTGGTGTGACCAGAATGGATAGGATCAGGAATTACTATGTTAGAGGAGGTTTGAAATTTATAGAGACGAAACGCATGTAACGAAGAAAGTGATGACTGTGAAAGGGGCAGAGAACGCTCAAAGAAAATATGGATGGAGTGGGTGAGGAACGATATGAAGACAAAAGGGGTGAATGAAGATATGGTGGCTGATAGAGATGTATGGAAGAAGAAGACATACTGCGCCTACCCGAAATAACAAATAGTGAACAGGAGGATGTGATGATGATGAGATTATATTTATTACTAACTAGCGATCTGAGCTGGCTTCGTACGGGCATATTAAAATATCTAATGTCTTGAAATATCTAATCTAAAAATGTACCCTATAGTGTAGCTTTCTACATGTGTAAGGATTTTTTAAATCGGTTAACTAGTTTTTGTTTATATCCATAACAAACAAAAAAAAATTAGGGTTCCGTGTAATAAAATTAAAACTGTTAAAATTGTGAACAAAATACGATCAAAACAATTTATTTAATGATTATTTGAAAACCATATTACGAAAAAAAAAATATGATTCGCGGGCGGAACCGCGCACACACAGCAAGTATGTTATAAAAGTATGCTTACTTTTTATTAATTGGATTAGAAGTCGAGAACCGCTGAGCCGATTTACATGATTCTTGTTTTCCATATAAATTTGGTCTCTCGTATTCTCTGGTCGTGTTTTAGCATATATTTTGTTATATTAGGTGGGTTTATGTTAGCTAGTGTTCACCTGATATCGAAATTCGAACATAAACATTATCGAAAATTCAGAGAAATAAAAACTATTTCCAAATAATTTTTATTATTAACACCAAAACTACTAAACAAAAAAAAAACAGAAGAGAAATTATGAACTGTTTCATTTCATATTTATAAATGAAATACGTTGATAATATTTTCCCGATCCATTACAGAATAAAATTAAACCCAAGTTTGCGAAGGGAAAATTATAGAACACTTTTACTCCAATCCAGGCAATAAATTAAATCAAAACTAAACGTTACGCTGGTTTCGTGCGTGGGCTGTGAAGGTAAGTGTAAGGACCCGCATAACTTTCCTAGGGACGTCTGAGTTCAACGACATTATTTATGTATAACGTATACAGATATGTACATTTTAGGTATTCTTAAGTTTTATCTGATGTTCTTTTTAGTAATAATGTATGTATGGTTATGTTTCGATGTTATGTAAGTGTATTTTTTTATAGCGAAAAATGTTTCTACCTGACTACGGCGAAGCCAAAAGTAAGGGTTATGATTTTATCGGTCTATGTACGCATGTATGTTTATATTTAAGTGTGTTCCTCCGTAGTGCCTAAACTGTTCATCCGATTTTGATAAATAAGGAGTCAATCGATTCCTTACTATGTCCTGAAGTTGATGCTTAAACATTGGCGGGTAACAGATTAAAAAATATTTTTAAAAATAACTATAGAACGTTCAAGCGTTGATGGCGCAGTTGGTAGTGGGGGTCGAAAATCAGCCTGAGCTTTCGGAAAACATCGCGAGGAAAGCATGGTGGTTGGGAATTTTTCAATAATGCCCGCCTGGGTAGCTACCACCCTCAAGTTTCATAATCTGTCGCCAAATACCAATAGATGTGTTCCGGCATCATCACTTGAGAACCAGTAACTCTACGCTTAGTGCGTATACCATCCTGGACAATATCGTCACATAATATCAGGTGAGGTTGTGGTTATAGCACTGAGAGCCTATAGAGTGATCGAAGAAAAATTATCACTACAAAACCTAAAATCGATTATTTAAGCCCCGTACAATGGCAAAGGTGTTTTACTTAATGAAATAACAAAATGTTTGTACTCAGAGGCAGCGTGAGCGTGGGCGACCGCCTACGGCCTCAAGACAGGTCCTAAATATATATTTATACATACATATTACTAGTTTTGTGCTCGCGACTCCGTCCGCGTAGTACATATTGCGTTTCATCAAATTATAGTCTTGTTCAGCCGGAGAAGCACATACATACATAAGTACACACACACACACACACACACACATATGTATATATAACTTGAGTATACAGGTACCTACATGAATTTTCCTCATAGTAGGAGAGAAAATTCAAACACTTTAAAATCGAACACCGTAATTATAAATTATTCATAGTAAATGAGTGCCATTTGATATGGTGAGGTAAATGTAATTTGAACCTGCAACTTCGAAGAAAACTAGTATCCAAACATTACACTCATAGATAAATTTAGAGGAACCTTGTGAAATTGAGAAATAATTACAAATAAATTAAATAAAGGTTTGTTATGTTTATAATTAGCTTAATAAACACGACGGAACCTCATGAAAAAATATTCATTTTTTAACGTTATTTTTAAATTGTCCATGAGTGTATTTATTTAACGCCGTGTGATGCCGCCTAAGAATAGTAACATTCCATATCTTTTCGTGGGTGTCGTATAAAGCAACTAAGGAATATAAACCAGGGGATGGGCAGTAGCATCCTCTCAGTACCAAAAACACCTTACTGCGATCGCCAACCGGCCTGCCAGGCCTGGCGATTATGGCAATTGCCCACTTATTGCGGGGGACATATGTCCAGCCAGTGGACGTCTTATGGTAGAATGGATGGATGGATGTATTTATTTATAGCCAGAATATGGAGGAGAGGTAGAACCTGTGCATGATCTTTAGACATAGATGACTACTTCAAAACAGCCCCTTGTAGTGTTGTTTTTATGTTGATAGGTACGACATTCTATATCGTTCATTACCCTATAATACTTATGTAGGGCTTCAGATGGATTTGGTGTCGTTTTTAAAGTTAACTTCAAGGCTTTACTTAAGATGGACTTGTGTGCCTTTTTTTAACGTCGAATCATAAACCGAATACTTAAGGTAGGAATGGCATTTTCAGTCCAATAGCTTAAATAAACCCATCTATCAAATAGATAGCCAACCAATACTATTAAATATCTAGGTCGCGTCTCGCATTTTCATAACCCGACTACCTATATATCCTCATAGCCTCGATAGATCTATGAGGTTGATAAATATTGAAGTGGATGTCGCGAGCTTATGGTTGCAACATACAAGGACTGTGTCGAGAGGTCGCGTCGGCGCGATTTTACTATAGAAACATCGAGCTGGCGTCGCGTTCCGCTCGCTATGTCGAAATCAATATAGATTCTGCTGTCATAAATGTAGTATGAAATTTGAATACGGTAAGTATGAAATTTATAGAAAATAGAAATCATATTCATAGTATTTGAAAACATGAATATATCAAGTTTAAACGTAATTAAGACGATATTTATTATATTATATCGATTATATTCTAAAATTACGTATATTTTTCAACAAGTTGGTAATTGAAAACACTTTTCAAAATCAAAACACACGAGCAAAAGCATTTAGACTAGGTACTTCTAATTTTTAGAAAATAATTAGGATTCCGCGTAAAAAAATAAAAACCCATGAAATTCTGAAAAAAAAAAAACTGATTCCATGGTCAGTTTAACTGGTAAGTGTTTGATTTTTTTTAAATAGCATTTATTTCTGTTAGTAACAAAAATAATTTAGGTCCCATACAGAAAAAAATTGAACCATTTTTCCAATCATTATTTTAAAATTATATTAAACGGGGAATTCAATGTACGGAATAGAAAGAAGATACGCGAGCGGACCCGCGGCAACAGCTAGTCTGGAATAAATTAAACGGGAGTAGCTGAATGAAATAGGTGTGTTTTGAGAGTTATTGAAAGAACTTTTTTCTGTCCGGCGATGAAATGTAATCGGCATAATCTTTAGCCAAGCCAAATAAAATATAAAACTATACATATTAGATATGATATTAGGAACCAGAGAGAAGTACCAAGCGTAAAAAATGACTGCACACTAAGTGTACAATATCGGACATGTTATAGTCAGCAAACTAGAATCTAGAATCCGAAAGAAATCCTAAGTAATAATTAGACAAAACCTCAAAACATAATACACATAGGTATACTCGTATAGAGTCGGTTATTAAATAAACATTAGCTTTTTGTTTCTGAAGGTACTTCTATAATTAAGTACAATAATGTGAACGTGACGTGATCTCTTTTGAAACGTATCAATGATATGGGGTCCTTGGCCCAATATTGTCTAAATAAAAAATCATAATATGTTATCTACAATCTTTACCCTTTTTATGTTCTTCGTCACAGACGGGTAAAACAAAAGATTATAAACAATCTGCCTAAATCATTAGGTATTAATAATGTAAAAACCTAGTTTACCAGTCATCAAGATGGTTGATAGAATTGCATATACGCACACACACATTATATGCACATAACACCGATTTCAAACCTAAATAATTAATCGAATATACGTACATGTTAGTCTTCAAAATGATTCTATGCTTTATTTATAAATCCTTTTCTGAGTTTCATGTTTTTATTTTGTAAAAGTACGAATGTAATCAAAATAAGAATTTTATTTTATCTAATTCCCGGGAGGTTTCCTCAAGAAGCAAAACAATTGAAACGTCATATATAGTTTTAATGGAAATAATAGGTTAAATAAGCTTTATAAAATGAAAAAGTTCAGGTCTGTACCCTGTATGTGTACCTACAGAGGATAAAGGTCACGCGTGGGTCGAACTAAACGAAGAGAACATTAGCAAAAACTCGACCTTAATATCGAATGGGATTAATTTAAAATATTATTCATTACAAAAGTGCTTAGTGATAATAATTACTATTAATTTTGTTTCCTGAATTAGTTAGATATTAAGAAAAACTCCATATACAATTGGAATTTAGCATTGTCAGTAAAAATTTGGGATTTGAATGTTTACATTTTGGGAATTATATTAGTGGTCAACAGAATTATAGCAGCTTAATTATTCGTTTTTAATATTCAATACATATTTTCAATATGAAATTGAATTAAAAAGCTCCAAGTAATTCCTTATAAAGAACTTTAGAAATTTGAAGTAAATAGGTAATATAATTTATAAACGATGCATTACTATGCGAACAATATCAATCTCGTTAAAAATTGGTCAGAGCTTCGTACAAGAAATCTAAATCAATACGTTGACGTTCTACTAAAATCGTAGCGAATTTTACATTCTATGATCATATATTTAAGTAGGTACTATATTCAGTAATAAACTAAACCTTTGTAGTCCACGCAAACATTTAGGAACATTGTACTAGTATCCTTACAATCCAGGTGCTTGGTTCCATAAATAGATATCAAGGAATAACTATATGCGTGGGTGCCTATGCCTTGTTTATCTCGTATTGAATTAATTTATATGATTGTACTTTTTCCTCCACAGTTGTTCCAAAAAGACCAAGGTTTTACTTGATATGTTAAATATATGTAACTTCTAATTTTAAAAATAGTACATTCTATGTCAATCTAAAATAAAAGAAGTAATAAAATATATACAATTCAATAGTAAGAAGCTTTTAATTTATAAAGTAAAATGACCGTAAATATTTAAAATAAATAAACGTTCCCAAAGCCCCACAACGTGGCGACCGTGGTAATAAAAGTTCCTGAAAATAACAAATATGGAAAAAACACAACGTGGCGACCGTGATATTAAAAGTGCCTGAAAATAATAAACATGGAAAAACACAGGTCAGTAAGAGGTCAATTTACAAAGAAAGCAAATATATTGGCGACATTATTAAACGCAGAAAAGAATTCTCCAACTGAATTTGAATTGAAAGCAACATATAAAGGACTCATCAATATTAAAGAATAATTGATAAATTAGGTGAGGAAATTAAAAATAAAATATTACTCGAAGAAGACGAGAGTTTAATTGAAAAAGAATTTGACGAAATTGAAAAATATGAGTGTAGATAATTCCTCTTAGTTGAGAAATATAATTCCCTATTAAAAGAAAATATAAAAGATAAAAAGTGTTCAAAGAAGAAATATTTTCCGTTGAAGTAGATTTGACTATCAGAGTTAATCAAAATGGAAGGTAGAAACAGAGGACCGTATTGGTATGGCAAGTCTGACTTATATGTAATAAAAGTATTATTAATATGATTCACAGGGATACTAACTGTAAACAGACGTAGCTTGGTAGACCATATGTCAATTCTGTAAAATAGACTCAACACTTTGGTGTAGCAAAGCCAACAAGATGTCTCTTCTAGAAAATAGAGCGAATAAAGAAAAACGTGGTTTTTGCTACATATATTTAAGAAAAGGGCACATAAATATAGTTATATAATTCAGATAACCATGATAAGAATATAGTGGGATAATCTGAAATGAAATGTGTCCTCTGTGTCAGAATATATACTGCTACTTTGTTACAGACGTTGATTCTTAATGTCACCTACAAATATAAGATTAAGTAGGTAAATGAAAGTTTTTTTTTTAGACAGCGGGTTTTAAAGGTCGCAGTAAAAGCTGCACTCACCACGGTGTTGGGGGCTGCAGCAGAGTGGCACAGGAGAAAAAAAAAAAAGGTCATATATATATATTATTTTGGAGGTGTAAAACAGTCTGTGGTAAAACAGTCTGATTTATGATGTTGGGCACCTACCAAAAGTTAAGAATGACTAGTTATTAAAGAAGTTGAGAGATTTGAATCTAAATAAATAAATAAATAATAAATTTCTCTGGTCTATGGAGTGTTGAGCTATTATAAAATAAAGATTGACAGGTACAGGTACATAAGACGCGTCTGAAACTAATAATGGTGAATATGATCCTAGCACAAATATTGTCAGACTATCCATAGCTGTCCTCTACTAGTATCAAATATGGTAGTCATAAAATTATGTAACAGATTTTTTGAACTGAATTACAAAATGAAAATAGGAAAATTAATAATAATGTATAATAACAGAATTGAAATCTATAAATATGAATGTTTTGTATTGGTTTATTGTTGTAGAAACTGTAATTTCTAATTATTTTATACATGTTTTTATATAAAGCAAACACCAGAGCAGAACGTTAGACCTGAACAATTTACTTGCAGTAGTAGAAAGGTAAAAATGCCGAGTAAATACGATGTTTATATGTAATTTATTTCATACGGCTTCATTTGGAAATATGGCAGAGAAATTGTCGCAAATAATTTTAATTTAATTTATGTGTATGTTTGTTGTTTCGTGTCTGGTTTGGAGGATGTTCCAAAAAGACCAAGGTTTTACTTGATATGTTAAATATATGTAACTTCTAATTTTAAAAATAGTACATTCTATGTCAATCTAAAATAAAAGAAGTAATAAAATATACAATTCAATAGTAAGAAGCTTTTAATTTATAAAGTAAAATGACCGTAAATATTTAAAATAAATAAAAACGTTCCCAAAGCCCCACAACGTGGCGACCGTGGTAATAAAAGTTCCTGAAAATAACAAATATGGAAAAAAAACACAAACAGTATATTAAGTATTTGTTCTATTTTAAATTTTAATTATAGCAACATTGCTTTCAGATTCAGTGATAAATAAACAAAAATGTCACATCACTAATGAAATTGTTATTAGATATTATTGTGTAACAGGTATTATCAGGATGACATTTAGATGTATGGCGACGCCACAGTGAGAATCTGCCCTTAATGAGCAGAACGCAAAAATGATGTTTAAAATAAAATTAATGTCTTTACGAACCGTTTAGTACCGCCTATGAGACTGGAACATATCCGTAGTAGATGGATGCACTTAGAACCTTCACGGTAGGCGCTGAGACGCAAGTTGAGGCAGTGTCGGCTGCGAAGCCACCAGCTGTATGAAGAGGGGCGGGCGTGCGCACTCCGCTCTATCGATCGCAACCCAACGTCCATTCACGAGCTACCACTTCTACGCCTACATAACGACGAATAGCTCTACATTAGTAACCGATCATCATTAGATATCGCGTTATTATCACCAATGGCTCTGTAGATTATCACATTATTTTAAACATAATAAAATAGGCTTTCCCGTACCCTGTTTTAGACTCTAGAAATATTGCAGAGAGTAAATTTAGGTACGGCTATTTAAGAAATAAATGGTTTTAATCCGCAGTTTTTGGTATACATATACATACAACGGATACCGTCAGTATTGTTCGTCCCACGCAGTTGCTTATCAATACATATATACTATTCATGTCGTGCATTCTAATGACACCGTCCTGATAACGTTACAGAGAAACCATACTAATGCGATGCTTACAACTCAATACAGATACCGTAATTACAGCATTTTTTTTTACGACTCGTGAAGCGAAACCTGGCTAGAATATTTGGTGATGTTGACATTATGTGAATAACTGGCATTAAATAATTAAAAGTTACTCGGATAAATGGATTAAACGATTATTCAAGGTTTTTATTGATGCAGTTGGACTTTACGTGACTTTTTATTGATAAAGTTAGAAGGGTTCCATGATGTTCACATGAAAACGGCATTATTTTACAAATTGCTTGTAGAGGTCTGTGGATTAAATTAATACCCATGCCATTCCACTATAGCTATATCAATTCAAATAATAAGTCATACACCCCTTAAGACATAACATAATATTTTCGTAATGTACAAGTAAAATTCGTTACATTTTTCTTCGTGAGAAGATCAAATAAAGGTCAATAACCCGTCCTGTCCCGCAGCAAAAAACATAACACTAAACAGTGTAATTATTATTTGTGTTTTTCTACTTCGTTTAGCATTTAACAACATTTACAAAATAATATTTTTGTTTGATTCAGTCATTTTTGTTTTAGTACAATAATAATATTGCACGGTTAAGTTGTATTATTTATAATAATTATAAGTTATTATAAGTCGTACTTATAAAAAATTATTTAGTTACACATTTTTAAAATTAATACCATACATATGATTTACAAATTAAAATATAAATTCTATAAGAATGATAGGTAAATTATTTTTAAGGACTCTGCCCATTAGACCGTATCATACTATGGAAGTAACCGTACCGGCACACGCAAAAAAATATAGTTTGTATGAGTTACTATGAGACTATGCCCGCTAGACCGTTCCGTCACCGAACAGGACCGTAGCGTGCCATAAGCACGCCGGCACCGATTTCCCGAGGAGGATATTTTGCATGTGCCGATACGGTCCGTGCCTTGCACGCACACGCGACGTTGCCGGTCAGGTGCACGCATTTGGCCCACCGCGACGTTATCGGATATTCTGTGTATTTATTTCTACCTGACGGAAGACAATATATATATATATATATATATATATATATTAATTTTGAATGCACACGTGTTTATGGAATGTAATGTGTTGTGCTGTAATGGTATGGATGTGTAATATGGACGTCGTAAAACTGATAGTGTATTCGTAAATACGAATTGCTACATAATTTTCAACATCCGAAATATATGGATTCTCTGAAAAAATCAAATGGCTTGTAATAAATTTTGGAAATAATTAAACAACTTGACATATTTATTAAATTTTCGTTTATTTTAAACTAGCTGTGTGCCCGCGTTTGCGCCCGCATTTCATATATTCTTCACTGCATTTTAATTTTCTATATACAGGAACGTATACGTACGGAGATAAAGTAAAAATGTTTTCATAAATTTAAACACTTACCCGTAAAACTGTGCATTGAATAGGATTTTATTTGTTTGCTCCAGGTAATCTCCGGAACGGCTGGAACGATTTTGTTGGGACTTTTTTTGTTAGATAGCTGAAGTTACTCCGTGTAACTTAGGCACTTTTAATTTTCCAAAATAATTAGTGTCCCGTTAAAAAAATACAGTGAAGAATATATGAAATGCAGACGCAGTCGCGGGCACACAGCTAGTTAGTATATAGTTACTATAACAACTTTTTTCTTTAAATCTTCAATAAGTATTATTAGGTATTCGTGAAAATTTGAAAAAAGAGCGTCTAAAAACAAAGCTAACTTTATTCTACAAAATAAAATGTATAAATGCGAGAATATTAATATTTATATTAATAAATAATTTTAATGCACTGGTCCTTTACCGCATCTAAAGTGGTCGCAAACTTTAGGAAATAATCAACATCTATACTAATAAATAAAATTGAAGAGTCTGTTTGTAATGTCAAAATTATTTTTTTTAACAAAATAGATATGAATGTACATACGATACCTATACCAAAAACACAATTTTTACAATTTTTGTCTGTCTGTTCCGGGTAATCTCCGGAACGGCTGGACGGATTTAAACGGGGCTTTTTATGGTGGTGCATAGCTGAAGTATATCCGGGTTACATAGGGAATTTTTAATTTTCGAAAATAATTTGAGTTCCGTGTTAAAAAAAAAATGCAATGAAGAATGTATGAAACGCTAGCGCAGCCGCGGGGACACACCTTGTTATTATTAAATTTGTACTCTTTATTTTCTATTACCTAATATACCTAATAACTTTTTAATTTTTGAGGCATGAAATTATATACCCGGGAAAAATAGAGCAAGTATATCTGGGGGAGTCGATACCAAATCTACCACATTTGACTCCGACCCTTTTGATTTGGCTGGAAATTTACCATAATTTTTACCCATCTCAAAAAAAGTTATGAACTTATCAAACAAACGGTTCTTTGTTTTCAAATTGACATAATCTTGTTAAAATTGCCCGATCGAGACGTTTTGAAATTTTGTCGAAGGTAGAAGCTGCTTTGCTGATACGGGAATCGATCTCTGCATCAAGCGAGATATTGCTCGATACGTGAAAACCTTGGTAGCAAAACTGACTGACTACATGCAAGGGTGAGCCGTTATGTAAAATTCTGGTTGTTCTGAACATCCTTGCTTTAAAATGACAGGTTGTATAGCATTATTGGACATGGCGAAGAGATCACATGCTCTGGTTAATTTGTCCATCAGGTCTTATAGTTGAGCCTGACAGTGAGCGACATAAGCGGCATCATCAGCGAAGGGAAGGCTGTTTACGAAAAGATCCTTCCAAAGTCCTATAGACTTGATGGAACGACTAAGGGGTTCCTCTTAGTTACTCCCTACACTTTTCTTGTAACTACCAAAGAGAGAATACTTCCTGGTATCCAAAAACTTTCCCTGCGGTGTCAATTAGAGGAGATTTCAGATTTTTCCAATCGACTTGTGCAGGTACCGAAATATCCAATGCTTCCTTGTCCCGTGGCTTGCAAAGTTTTATATTTTTCCTTGGAAGATTCAATTGGAAGAGTGGATTTTCCTAAGGATAAGTTGAACTTTGGACACAAACAAGGCTTAGGTTGGCTTCACAATCAGGGCTGTGAAACGTTCGCGTATGTAGCATTTCCAAAAGATCTCTTTCTGGTGACGACAAGGTTTTGCCGCTGCCAGTGTTTCGACCCGGGATGAATCCAGGAGACTAACTGCATCATTTTGCCTTTGAAGAAAATGTTAGTTATACAGAGATGATATTTAGAGCAAAACTCCAATATTCTTTTTAATTCAGTTTATAGGTATTCGGGTCAGGTCGATAAATCCTGACCGACGCTAGCGTTGAAGTCAACCAAAGTATGCAGTCTATCGGTTGAACTCACTCTGCGCACCGTTTTATCGAGCTGGTTGTAGAATTGATTTTTGGTCTCAGGTTTTGCATTAAGTGTCAGTGTATCATATGAAAATCAGGGTCACCAAGCCGCTTTCTGTGTTAAGGGGCAAAACCATAATCTGCTTCGACAGACTGCAGTAGGTGATTCTATGGCGCTACTTAACTGATTACTGACCGCAAAACCCAAGCCATGTTCCCGTGCTTCTAAAAACCTCTTCTTACCTTTTTAGTAAAAAGTGTGATTGACTTCTCGCATAGACCCTTCGTCTCCGATTCTGATCTCCTGTAAGGTTGCAATATAAATATTGAGCCTTTTAAGCTCGACATCAATAATATAGCTTTTGCTCAGTCAAGGCTTCCATTAATGTAAACCTGTCGTAATGGTTCGGACGTTATGACGCAAACCGCATGTAAACAGCATTGATGTTAGTCTTGGAGTTTTTATTTTTATTTCGAGAAGGTAATTAAGATCGCAGCGCCAAAGTCGAGCGATAAAGCTTGTGTTCCGTTCACCCAAGCGAAACAAGTTAACACTGAGGTGGATCAGTACCTTATTGATCGGGGACTGCCCGAGGTAAAAAAGGTGGTAACTGACCAGTGGATTTACGACTAGGCGCTTTGTGGAGAAAGATTTTTATTTTTAATCATTTTGTATTATGATTTTGGCCCCCACTGAAAGCGGCGCCCCGGTGCCGGCGCCCCGGCTTGCCCCTCACCCTAGATCCGGGTCTGTATGCAATGCGTATTATATTATATGTATTTATTTATGTTTTTATATTTTATAGCTTCAGTGCCTTTATAACAATCTTACCTGATGTTATGTAAAGATGTGGCCCAAGATGGTAAACAGCATACCTAAAGGTACTGGGTCTCGAGTGATGCTGCTACCGAAACAGACGTTTAGATGCTTGGTTACATATTTTTAAACTTGAGGATAGTAGCTAGCCATGTGTGTAATGGTAAATTACTTTACCTGTTATGGTTTCTTCACGATGTTTTCTTTCATCGAAATCCCAAGCTAATTATACAGAATTGAAGAGGACGATTCAAACCTACCTCTGTCGAAGCAATATTGCACCACACTACCAGTGAGTCATCATTGTTGATGTACCTTATCTTTTTAATCGTCATTATATATAGTCTAGACTTTTATGTAATAAAAATTATACATAGCGTCATAAGTAATTATTTGGAACTTATGACGGCTACGAAGTTGAAGTCCTGAATAACTTTAATTATGAAAACGTAATTATCTTATTGAAGAGATTAAAAAAAAAAAGTATAGGGGATTTATTTACACATTTGTGAATATAGTTTTTTTTTTAGTTTTCTATATTTTATTCATTTTTGTATCGACACTTCCAACTGTGATCAGTAATTTTTGTGTAAAGTTTATATATATGTATATAGGGTGTATTTTTTTATAACTCAATAGTCTTCATTTACCAGTGTTCGACAAACGGCGACCCTTGGCTCGCCACATAACAGACTATTTTGATAGACAATTACTAAAAACAGAGTTAAAAATAGTAGTCAAAAATAACGAAATAATAAGTTGTTATTGCCATACAAAGCCTATGGAGAATTCGCGTTTGACAGCTAATTATGTCAATAATTAGCAGATGGTGTTAACTACCTAATCTATAAACCTTTTTTTTTTTTTTGACGGGGGAAATGCATTTACGCACCATCCTTACCTATTGCATTATTGAGACCGGAGTCCCCCAATGCAATAGGTAAGGGGGCACGGAGGGAAGGATTCCGTGCCAGTGTGGGACTCATCCGGGCGTGAAGCGCCTGGAAATACCCACTAAAACCCCCCGGGGCCGTCTGCCGCATTTGGGATGGGGGCGACACGGGGTGGCTTTCGCAAGCACCGCGTCGCTCCTAATCTATAAACCTCACATTGACCTATGTGGCCCTTGACCAGAAAAGTGTGACGATTGCTGTTATATACTTACTTACGTCCGTACTTAATACAAACTCAGTACGGATACTTTCGTTGGGGAAAAAGACCTAATAAAATCATGGATAAAATGTTACTCAAGGTTACGTAAGCAGAATTTTAGACATTTAGGACTACCTCGCTCTTCTATGACACCAAGAGTAAGCAAGCTTTTTACAACCCCTCTTTCATTCTACGTACTCAAGCGTTGGTAAAACTTTTACAAAATCTACTAAGGTTATTAAAAAGTATATAAGTAAACATTACCACTGTAATCACCTTTCAGAACCCCCGGTCGCTCATGTCATCAAAATTAAACAAAGCGTAGACGCACCAGCAACAGCTTAGGACTCTTCAACACAAAATATATTGAATTTCATATAGGTACTATTTATTTATTAATAGATTTTAAAAGGAATTTGAAAGGTTAGGAAATAAAAACTCAATTGTAAGATTATTTTTTTAATAAACTTACTGTATCAATGTTATCGTATTGCAAAATCAAAATCGACTTATTTTTTATACACATAACCTAAAAACGGTAAGGACCGTATATGAGAATTCGCTCGTAATGCACCTTAAATTAAAAAAATAATAATTGAAATTAACGTTACAATAGTGTCTGACTAATCTAGCAGGTACTTAAATGGTGAGGCACCATGACGTGATGTATGTTCGTGTATGTGTTAGTAAACAAGTAAATAAATCATTTTTAATTCGAGTAAAATACTCCTTCAAATTATAAGGCCACTAGAAAAAAATGTCAATAATTAAAAAACTCGTCAACTATTCGAATATCTAATGCATTATTTTATTTTGTTCATAGCATTTTCTTTCTAATATATATTAACATTATTCGAAATAAATGTGTTTGATTTGTCATAAATAAGATACGTCGTCCATTTATAATAGGTGTATGTAATTTGAATATTTTTTACGATAGATATTACTGGCATAAATACTGTAAGTGGAGATTCTTGACTATAATATTCAAATATGACAACATTCATAGCTGATTATTAACTAATTATTGTCAGTGTTTTAAATAATACATACATAATAACATAAGGATTTGAGATACATTTAACTTAAACACATGTTTTAGTATAATACAATATAGACTCTATGTTATAATCCATAAGACTGCATATTTTATGATATTATCGAGAGTTACCGTTAAATGGAGTTCACACGGTATTTAGGGACATATGAGGCACGGGGAATAGAGCCACGTGTATGAACTCATAATCTTCCATCCAGTTACGTCCATGGAACACATAGTTGGGTCAAGTTACATGGAGCGAACTATACCAAAATATCTATAGGTACCTACTTAGTAGGTAAGTTTTTGAATTAATAAAACCGTTAATTAATTAACTTATGGTAGAAGTAATTTTGAAAATCTTTACGATCAAATAGAGATGTTACTCTTTATACATTATCGAGTACGAGAAACTGGGAAAGTACATTAAATTTTGCCATAGTCCATACATCTTTATGGAGTTTATAGACTCTAAGATTTGCAAGACGATAATATGTATTGTAATTTGGCAATATTACAACTCGGTAGAATATTCCTTTCCTGTATGAATCGATTACATTGCTTTAGCACCTTTTATTATTATTGTAATTCAATATTAAACAGTACAATATTATACATTAAAAACTAATATGGTACAAGATAGGTTCATTAGCTGCTCTATTTAATTTAAAGTTGCCTTAAACTAATCCTATTAAAGCGTACGATAAAAATTTTATTCATTTGTCCTGCAAAATCATACGCATTCATTAAACAAGCTGTCATACAAAATAATAGTATAATTTTGTGTGTACCTAAATATAGTACGTAGAATGAAGAAAAAAAAAACGATCAACTAATAAAGTTCTGAAATATAAGCATTTAAAGTGTTTAGCCAGAAATGAGAGGGGACGTTCTGTCCCTTTCCCGCTAAAGGTTTAGAATTTAATTACACGCGTAAAGTGTGATGTCATACATAGCTATAATAACTTTTATATTTTAATCAAATACTAAATTTGTTAAAGTGAAACTTATTTGCATGTAATAAGAGTAAAATCTCACTGTTTTAAATATTAATAAAGTATATAGTTAGAGAGAAAGAGACAAAATGAATAAGCACGCTTACTTTTTGACTTTATAATGATAATATAGTCCTCTTCGTATTATATTCGTTCTTGAGGAAGCGTGACTGTATTTTAGAAAGTACGCATACATATTTTTTGTCTCTTTCTCATTTTCTGATATCTATCTCTTCCTAATATTTTTTACTACATATTATTAAAGAAAGATTACAAAAGAAATTTCACTTCTGACACGTGTACTCTGTACACTCTCTCTTTTACCCGTTTCCTTATTTCATCTGGCAGCTAAATTGAGAAATAACAGGCTGATTATTTTTATTGTCCCATGAAAAAACAGACCATAATTTTTCTTATTATCAGCCTATTTCTATTATTTTTCAAATTAGCTGGCAGATGAAAAAAGTAAACATGAAAATTGGCTCACACAATTAATAAAAATATCTAATGGCATATTAAAATATAATATCACTATATACATTTATATAATGCCTTGTATAATATAGAGTCGTGTTTCAAAATTCTCTTGTTAATGTTACAATAAAATTGGCATAACATTATATGTTTACAGTATAATTGTATTCAAAATATAAGTCTAGGTTTTAATAATAGGATGTTACAAAAAACATTATGGGGCGGAGTTTTAATCGTAACATCTATTCAGTCTTTTATAGATAGAAGATACCTTTGTCAATATAATATTACTATAATAAAAATAAAACTGTTATAGTCATGTCTTTTGTAAAAAAAAAAAAACTTTTTATTATTTAATATTCGTAATATGCACCTGAGACTAATATTTAGTACCTAATCACAATTTAACCCTTAAATGCATAGTGATTGATTCATTTCTTTGAAACTTTTTTTTACGTATCAAATCAAAAGTTACAAAGTAGTTCACGCCTGAGTTTGAGAAATAAAAAAAATTGATACTTTTTAATAAATATCTAAAATATTATTTTTTAACAATTGTTTAATAGCATAGCATTCACGAATTCGGTTCACATTATAATTTCTGCATTGTATTTTTTTCCTATACCGCCATCTTTGCCAAATTTGATTTTACCCGGTTCATATATTTATCGAACAACAGTATTTCTGCTTGTAAACTTTATCGTCTTTTACAATCTAAATGATTTTCTATACGAAAAAAAAATGGATTTCAGCGTTCACTTCACTTCTTATGAGAATGGCGACATGCGTGATGTACATGATTGCGACAATAGCATTTCAGGGTTAAAAAGATATTCAAGTCGAGTGTACCTAGCGTTTTGTCAGGCCAAATTAAAATCTTCTAGATTCTGCCATAAACTTAATAAATAACTTACTGGCTCATTAAATCGAAAGGGATCGGCAGATTTCAATAAATATATATTTTTTAATAAAAAAAAAAAAACATTGAACACTATTATCATAAACGTATCATTTTTCATTTCTGCCATAAAAATACTAACTATGAGATAAAAACCTAAGGACCTAAATCATTTTTACTCGTCACAAAAATGGTCAAAAATATTACAAATTTGTTTAAAATAATCGAATTATTAAAAAATAAAATATTTAAAACTGTGTGGTAACTTCGCAATTTTACAATTCGTTTATTGAATGAATCATTTCAAATAATACTAATTTCAGAAAAACAGTTTAAATATGAAAAAAAAAAACTGTTTAAATAAATAATTTTTATATTCAAGTTCCGACAGGCATACAATCAAAGTTGACTTTGACCAATATACATTTAAATTAAATGTGCTTATTTATTTGAAAATTCATTCGTAATTTGAATACCTTGGTTATTGAAATGATCAAAATTACATCCTCAAACTTTTAAATATAACCCACAGAATTGCCAATATTTGGAGGAAATTTTCTAAAGTTCCTAGTAACATTGGGAACGAGTATTATAATGTTTTGGGGGGAATTTTAATCATGGGTCAGAGTAGAAGATATCAGATATTATTTTGGCGATTAGTATGTGTTTATTTATTTAGGTTTCGACGGACATGGCGGGGCAGGCCGATGCGGCCTTGGTACAGCTTCCTCATACACTTCATCATACAATCCTGCGTTCGCATACGTACCTCTGGTGTTGGCATAAACATTAATATTACTCGGTTCCCCTATTTCACTGTACACGTTAACATCTGAATCGTTAACTTCGTCGTACGCGACGCGAGACGTCGAAGCTGAAAACGCACTATAATCCGAAAACGTTGAATTATTACTACCGCCGTACCGCCGTAATCGAAATTTTGATATTTAAACGCGGAATAATTTTTCGAATTCTCCAAACAGTCGCTGAAATTCTTCAACTTTCCCCCCTCCTCTTCGTCCTCCTCGCCCTTGGGAATGTAGATGTTTTTTTCGTAATTCCTAGTATTAACCGTCGACGACGACGACTGAGTCGATAGTTTCGTGTAATAATCTTTAGTCTCCAATATGAATTGTTCCTGGGCCGGGTTAATTTTGAAATTATTATATATCGGAATATCGTTGTATCGATTCTGGTTTGTGTTATTTGTCGACGATATTGCGGACGAAGTCGACGGTACATTGTTATATAAGTTTTCGTTCGATCTGAGATTCAACGATTCGGAGATTTTATCATCGAGTGACATTTCATTAAGACCGGATGAAATATTCGATACTCCGTATGTAGTGTTAGCTTTGTTTGGTGTCATATTGTTATAAATAAGTGTTGGTTCAGTGCTCGTTGACGCTGGATAATTTGTACATGAGTATATTTGAGATTCATTTTGTGTCGTTCTTGAGGTACCACTAGTTTCTACTACATTTCTATCGTAATTTATTCTAGATATCTGCGGTTCCATAGGCCAAAATTGTGATGTATCAAAAGGATCGGGTTGCGTTGATAAATTATTATCTACACGACTCGTTGAACCTAGCATAGCTAGGCTGTCTAACGATTTAGCACTATACATGTTCGATCTTTGTGTATTTTGAGTATTCAAGGTATATGTTGGTAAACTTTCCAAACTCTGTTGTCCCCAATCAGATTCAGAACCTAAAATAGAAAACAAACACACGTAAAAATTTAATAATGTATCGGAATCTTCATACGAATCGCCTGTTTATTTTATTAGAGATAACAATATTAATCCTTTTTTTGATAGAAATAGTCTAGACTAAGGCTGCTCAACCCTACGCCCGCGGGCCATAACGTGGTCCGCTTACGATTTTTGAATGGCCCGCGTAAGTAAAGTATATTTCTACCACGTTGAGTCTTACGTACGCGGTCACTAACACAGAAGATGTTTATGAAAAACTCTGCTTAGATCTAATTTGAGTAAAAAATAAATACCGCATATTAGTAACTGAATATCATATTTGTGACCTATTACTGCTATTAACACCTTATTTAATGCCCGGCTTAAACAATACATCTCAACAAAAGCTATGCGTGAAATCACATTGATTATTGGTATAGGTTACATACCATAGTTTTTTTTTTTAGATTATTGTTTTTGGCATAAGGTGAATTAAAAAATCTATATTTTAGATATCACACTCGATAATAAGTTACAATGGGGTCCGCATATTAAAACTTTGGCAGGAAGGCTTAGTTCCGCTGCTTTTGCGGTTCGGAAAATTCGCCAGTTGACGGATATTGCTACTGCTAGGTTAGTCTACTTTGCTTACTTTCACAGCTTCAGCACAGTCTTACGGTGTTTTGCTGTGGGGTACAGCAGCAGAGGTAGACACCATTTTTACATTACAAAAGAGAGCTGTTCGAGCAATATATAATATGGGACCTCGCGAATATCTAAAGAACAAGTTTCAAGAATATGATATCTTAACTTTGCCCTCCCAATACATCTTCGATAACTTAATGCATATTCGTAAAAATTTAGACAAGCTAGATCTAGTGAATGATCGTCATAATTTTAATACTAGAAGTAAAGACAAGTTGGCCGTCCCACGCTTTAGGTTAAGTAAGTGTAATAAAAGCTTTATAGGTAATAGTATTCGGTTTTACAATAAGATCCCAAGTAACATTACCGATTTACCTGACAATAAGTTCAAGTATTATGTCAAGCAAGTTTTAATCTCAAAAGGTTATTACAGGGTGGATCATTACGTGAACGATGGTGATGTCTGGAATTAACCCACATCTCTGTGCTTCCACTAACATTATTAAAACTACGATTTGCATAGTTTTTTATATGACAAAAAAAATGATATACATTATATTTATGGAAAAAAAAAGAACCAGATCGAGTTTCTTGCCGGCTCTTCTCGACTGGGTTGTTTTCCGAACCGGTGGTAGTGTTTTAGACGTTCATAAGCGCCTTCTTAGGGCCTAAATTGAATAAATAAATTTTGATTTGATTTGATTTGAAAAGAATTGACATCCCTAGGATGTTGATGATGAGTGACGTTTCGAAATAAAGTAACATGGAGGCTAACGTTTTCACGCGCGAATTTATTATTGAAATAACTTTTTAGGGCAATTAACGCTATCTAATAAAATAAATAAAAATCTAAAACTTAATCAAAGGATCCAAATAAGAAGCAATATCCTATTGTATTATAGTTAACAACAGCAATTTAGTTAGTGACCCGCTAAAAAATTTTGAACGATCCGTTTGACCCGACTGTTAAAAAGGTTGAGCCAGCCTCGGTCTAGTCTAGACTGGGCAAAGTGCGGCCCGCGAAAGTATTTAATCCGGCCCGCCGAGGGTCCATCAACATGGACACTATATGGCCCGTTATAATTACGTTTTGGCAGTCGAGAAGAAAAATTAGAATACATACAGACACACAGGCATAGCCTATAGGTGAAGCTAAACTAGCCGCGTAGTTCATGTGATGCGTATTACTAATCTGACTAGTGTTGCTAATTAAAAGTTTTAACACAAAATGCATATTTTCTATAACTCTGGCCGTCCTCTAGGATTTCTTAAATTTTGTGGCCCGCCATTAAAAAAGTTCGCCCACCACTGGTCTACTCTCTAGACGTTACTTAGAAAAACACAAATGATTTATAAAAGCAATGAAACTTAACAAGTCATTGAAGAAGAAAACTCTGTATTTGAATTCAATTAAAACCCAATAGTAATGATAAATTTCACACTACACATCTATAAAATAGAATATTATTCACATAAATCAGAAATTAAAACTCACCTATTTCGGGTACGTCTATTGGTTGATCGATTATTGATACATTGTTTTGATTTGAAGGCGTTGGGTTTCGCTTCGTACTGGGAGGTAAATCTATGTCTATCAGTAGATCTTCTCTTACTGAAATATTTATAAAAATACAAATATTATCAAGCTAAAAGTAATGTGCGATATATTTATGTGAAAAAAAAATCTAAGTGTATTTTTGTAATTAAAATAATATCCATTTATACATTTCCAAGACGGCATTATAATAACACAAGAAAATAATAAATTAGGAAGCATCTTTATAAAAACATAGACCATTCTACAAAATAATCTTAATCTAAATTCTCTAAACTTAGTTGGATCCAAATACGTTATAAGTGTCTAGTCTATTTTGTATAAAATACCAGCTGTGTGCCCGCGGCTGCGCCCGCGTTTCATATATTCTTGACTGTATTTTTATTTTTTTATACAGAACCCTAATTATTATCGAAAATGAAAAATAACGTAAGTTACGCGGAGTAACGTCAGCTATCTACCATAAAATTTTTGTCTATCTTTCTGTCTGTTTGTTCCAGCTAATTTCCAGAACATCAGGACAGATTTGGACACGACTTTTTTTTTGTTAGATAGCTAAGTTACTACGTATAACTTAGGCTACCTTTATTTTTCGAAATTAGTTAGGGTCCCGTGGAAAAATAATAAAATTGTGAATAAAATCCGATTCAATGTACAGTTTTACTGGCACGTTTTGAGAAATGTTTACGCTTTTGTCGGTACAAAAAAAAATGATTCCGTAGAAAAAAAATCGATTCAATAGTAGTTGAATTTGTTAGAAATATATGTCCTCTCTTAATACAAGAAAAAATGTAGGATCACAATTAGGGTTCCGTGTGAAGCGGGCGGAGTCGCGAACACATAGCTAGTATACTATAAAAATACAGTAAAAACAGCTATAACCACTATAGTAAAACATACCTTGATTTAAACTTCTGGAGCTCGCATCCCGAGCCGTTCTGCGTACCCCGAGGGTGAATGTTGCGCGGTCGTTGATGAGCTTGTTATAGTTAAAGTGCTTGTTGCCGGCGTTGCCCGCGCGAGTCGTTGTCGGCTGCGTCGATTCTATAGTCTTGCGTTTGCGCAGCACGACCTCTGTATCGTCTGATATTCCGTTCGTTCCTAATGGAGACTTGTGTAGAGGTGTCGATTGTCCTACATAATATTATAAGTAATGGGTTACTTTCACGTACAAAAAAAATCGAAAAATACTCTGAAGAATACCATAAGGGGTCAATCAAAAATCATGTAACTTTTTAATACTGTATAGACTCAGTGCTTTGACCACAATCTCAGTTGATGTTAAATGTCGGTGTAGTCCAGGTTGGTAAATGCATTAAACTTAAAGGTACTGATTCCCAAGTGATGCTACCGGAATACCTATTGGTGTGAAGCGATAATATTGCTTACGCAGATACGGGGAAGCGTTCGCCGGTAGGCCTTGCAGGGCCACCGGAGTTTGTTAATCAAGTCACTGTTTGATCGTCCCAGCAAGTATTAGGCTGGCGTGCATCATCTAAGCTTATATTTGACAAAAGTCAAATCCGTAGTTAAATCTACAGTTAGGCAAAAACGTGTTGCACCATCCGAGTTTAGCTTAAATTACGTCATAATTTAACTGTAACCATAAACCACGAAATTTGGGCGTTTAAAATTTAAACCAAGTTTATTTCGATTGTCATGTCATCTGCCAACGATATTTAAGAGATCCTATTATTTATATAGTACAAAAATATGTCTCTATTGTAAGATATATCGTGGGAATTGTCTTCTAGCGATGTTTTCTTTTTTTGTTTCAAGCTAATACCATCATTTTTTTTTTTACATAAAATGTAAAATGTTTGTATGTTTATCAATAAGTGTTTGAAGACTTAATATTTCAGATTTTGTGAAGCTACTAACTTTATTCCTAAAACATCAACACGAATGAATAAGTAATAATACTCGGCAACAATAATAATTAAAATGTCTTTCATTAGGATATATATTACAGTAATAAATGACATATACTATCTTTTTTAATTCTTGATAAACTTACTTGGTTTTTACAGTTAATAGAATTTGATCCATAACGAAATATATCCAAAATTTTCGTTTTAGTCCAAACTGACAACAATAACAACACGTTTGTTTTCTATTTGTCAATATTGTTTTTGACATTTTTAGCGATGTTACCATACATAAAATATTCTCCTTAATATTTATTAGGAGATTGATGTATCTTTCAACTGACAACCCTTTTAACTTTAACCCTTACTAAAAGTTGGGTTGTGCACTCGAAACTTTGCTACTGCTATGGTTAAAGATATAGTAAAGATCAAGTTTAAATTTAATCTTTACTATAACCGGAGATTTCGTGCACTCCACCCTTAGTGTTAGTCTGACCGGCCGAAGATGCACTCGCCCGCTTAATATTATGTATATGTAGGTGTTTGAATAAAAAAAATATTTGCATAGATATTTATGTAAGAAATAAAAAAAATAAAATAGACCGTCATAGGTGCTTGACGACAGAACTTCCAAATCGACGGTGGTGATTGACTCGATGGGCATTATTAGAAAATGTTCTACCAGCATGCTATGGTTTCCTCACGATGTTTCCTTCTCCGACAGCTCAGGCACATTAGATTAGGTAAGTTCGAACCTGCGCTAAGCGACGCAGAACCCGACACACCAGACAATCAGCTGTGCCACCGACGCACTTTTTTTTTGTAATTTATAAATTTTCTTTTGCAATAGTAATTTACATATGTCCTTTGCAATATTGTTAGAAACATAAACAAATAAAAATTCGATTAAAATCGGCTAAGTAGATTTGCCCTAACAAAAAAAAAAAACAATCGATTCTGTCTTGCACTTAAGAGTCCACGATAAAAATGGATAAATTATATATAACTAGCTGTGCGCCCGCGGCTGCGCCCGTGTTTCATATATTCTTTACTGCGTTTTAATTTTTTTATATGGAACCCAATTTTTTTGTAGTATTAAGATAGAGTAAATATATTTCTCATAAATTCAAGAACTTTGCCGTAAAACTGTGCATTGAATAGGATTCTATTAAATTTTTTAGGAGTTTTATTTTTACCCGGACTAACTTTAGTTATCTACTAAAAAAAGTCCCGTCAAAATCCGTACAGCCGTTCCGGAGATTACCCGGAACAAACAGACAGACACAACAAACATTTTCAAAATCGTAATTTTGGTATTGGTATCGTATATAAATGAAATCGTAAATAAAGTAAAAAAAATAATTTAGACATTACAGTCACTACAATTTTATTTATTAGTATAGATATGCAAATATATGTTGTCTGTCGTTTTCCTTTCAGCGAAACAATATAACGATATTTTTATAAGTAGTAAAAATGGGTTTGTTCTTTGATAATATTATTATCTTTTTACTATGAACCCCACCCTACTTCAAGGTTATGTAGATATTTATTGACTCATATTTTTTTTTGTTAGCATCAATAAATTGTTTTTTTATTCAATTATTTTTACACACGTACATACCTATACACGAAAATGTTTACATGTTTACCCAGTTGATCTGATGTGAAGGACAACCTGGTAGAAACTACTACAATAACACAAGGTTAAAAAATATTATTATTCGTAGAAAAATGTGGAACGTATTGTATTAAGCGATGTATCATTTACAGTGTTACGATAAGAAATGTGACTCAAAGTTAAGTAATAAGAGTTTTAACAGTATAATAATATCATTTATTGACTACTAAATACTAAAGTAATTTCATTCGTTTCTAAATTAATTTTAATAAAAAGATAGTTTGTTTATATGAATAAGTTAAGTAATATACCATAAGTATACATTACATACCATAACATAAGTAGTACATTAGTGTGTTTACCATCCTGGACCACATAGTCATTTAAAATCAGGTGAGGTTATTGTCAAATCACTGGTCGTATACAGTATAAAAAAGACGTATTCAAGTAAATAATGAAAGTGCAGTAAATAATAGAAAGTATCTACGAATGGATACGTTCTATCTATGTAGTATCTAGAATATTCTAGAATAAAATATATCTTAACTAAACCGCCTAGTGTATGAGAAAATCAATTTGCGCATCAGTCTACCTTGAAAACTGTTAGGGTTGTAAGTGATTTATTTTGTACGAGAGTAATTAAACAAACGATTTTTATCAAATTCAAATTGAGATGCGGACTATAATTTGATGCAATCTCACAGAAAAAGGCATTAGACTGATTAAAGCATCAAAATATTTATATATACGAATACAAGACAAGAAACTTCCTTATTACCCATTAACAGCTTGCATGTAAATTGGATTAAACGTATAAGCATGTAGTGTGCACATGAAATAAGGTTTCGACTGGGATTCGTTCAGATTTTAAGTTTTATAAAAATTAAGTTGAACTAATCTCTTTAATATCTATTGTCACGTTATTAGAGTACGTAGTAATGTAATTAAAGAAATATCGTATCTAAATGAACAAAACTATTTATTTATAACACAAGCTCACGGCTGTTATCCCCGAAGGGTTAGGTAGAGGTGAAATAACGAACTACGTCACCTACATTTCGCCGAGCTTGGTTCCGTCTCAGATGTGACAGGGGGCGAGCTTGTCGCCATGTCGGGTACAAATTCCAGACTCCGGGATGATACTGAGTAGAAAAACCCAATATCATTTGACTCGACCCGGGGATCAAACCTGAGACCGCAGAACGACAGTCGTACCGTAATACAACTGCGTCACCGAGGCAGTCTATTTATTTATACGCTTTCCAAATTAATCTCTTAGTGCGTCGTTTTTCAGTTTTTTTAACAGCACTTTTTAAATAAACATTTAAATTACATGCAACTGATGCAACCCTAACTTCAATAACAAATGCCACTCATGTAAGTACATTTAAAAGACGTTATAACACATACCTGTGATAATATGATTAACAGTTTATTCATAATAACGTCACGTGTTTGTTCGTTATAATATTATTTACTTACCTTCAAGTAGTAAATACAATAAAGTGAATTAGTCACACGGATATCATTTATACATTTTATAGATAGATTAGTAAACTAGGAATACTAAACACGTTCTACGTACCACTTGCGTAAAAATACGTGTAAAAACCACTCCTCTGAGTTATCGACTATTTTAAAACATTTGCTGTTAAATTATTTCATTGAAGTTATTCAACTTTCCTGGCATTTAATTGTAAAGTATTCTATTGAATCTGGGGAAACTACATAAATGTATATTTGTATAAAATGCACTTTCTTAACCATATCGAAACAATATTGTTGCCCATAGTGAAAGCATGAAAAACATGTGCGCCTAATCACACAATAATTTGATCGCATCAACTTCACTTAAACATTTAGACAACAATATATCGTTGTCTCGTACCTTATGTTTCAAATTTAAAGTTCTAATCTGGAGGCTAGTCTACTTTTTACGAGATACAAAATACTGTTTTGATCACTAAGAGGATATGCCGTTGGAAAAGTAGGTATTTCAGAAATCTTTGCTATAGCGTTGCACCCCAAAGAAAGAATTATAAAACACGAAAGGAACAACTGCAACTCGGTGTGATTTTACCGTATGCAAAAGAGAGGAATACACCACTTCGTAGTACCCTGTTTCCTCCTCCAAAACTGAACCGATTTATAATTTTCTTTCAGTATTAGAATAAGAAAGACTTTGGCTATATCTCTAAGTTTTGATTTTTTAAATTGTATCCATAATATTTATTCGACAAACGTCTGACGGTAACAATCGAGCATTTTTTTCGTTTTCAAAGGCTCCTAGTTTCTACTATAAGTAAGTTATGGAAAAAATCATATCCTCGTAAGTGTGAAGCACAGCACGCCTTTGAACGTTATGTTGATGTAACGGAACCAAGGCCATACATAATACATATAGTAAAAATTCTCTTTGGTGTATCATCGTATTTTGTGTTAAGTCAATGTAAGTTACATAAAGGTTTTCATCGTACATAATTATTATCCTCTAATAATCGTCAATAATCTCGGATTAAATCTAAACTATTCATGAAAAACACAAAATCATTTTTCTCTTGTAAGTAATCACGGACATTATACTATAATGTCCCAACAATTAATAGAACCTCTGTAAAAAATGTTTACGTACACATGGTACCATATGTAATAATTTAACATATCATCACGAATTTCAAAATATTACGTTATAATAATTTTACCTAAGTAATTATATGATAAAAAAAAATCGTCACTAAGTTCTAAAAATGTTTTTATCTTGAAATAAATTAGTCATTAACTTTATTGGAGTTATCTATGGACAAACTAGTCAAATAACGATCACACCCATTACCTATAAGAACGAACTATGAAATAAAAATTACGACTGCTCATGACGAAAGATAATAATTTTATTAGGCCGCGCACGCGATATAAACGGGCCTAGCCCGTGCTAGATCCTAAAATAGACGGCTTACGCTGAATGAAAACAGCGGGACATATTGCAACGCTCCCCCAAATTATAGTATTCTGTGATATTCTCCAATGATGTTTTTACTATTTGCATATATATTATTACTTAGGTATATATATATATATATATATATATATATATATATATATAACAATACACCTTTCTACCTTGAGTGTAGGACACCAATTTCAAAATTAATAAACCAGATTAATAAAGTAATTACTTATTGACTTTTTAGTGCATTTCTATAGTTTATTCTTTTGAAGTCGGATTTGTTTATAATTAAAAGTTTTCCTTCGCTTCCATTCATTGATTTTATTTATTAAATTTCTTTGTACAAACCAATTTGTACCTACATCGGATGGATACTCCACTAATAAAACCTGTAGTCCTCGCCACTTTATCCACCATATTACACTTTCGAGAGTAAAAAAACGGTATTAAAGCGATGATGGTGCAGTTAGTAGTGCGGACAGATTTCGCGTCAGTGGACGCGGGATCGAGCTCACCTATCCAACTCTAAAATCATTCTGAGCATTCAATGAAGGAAACATCGTGAGGAAATCATAATATGATGGTAGGGCATTTTCTAATAATGCCTACCACCCTCAAGTTTGAAAACCTGTCGCCAAATACCAAAAGATGTGTTCTGGCAGGTTCACTTGAGAACTAGTACTTCTAGGCTTAGGCTGGTTTCCATGCTGGACTACATCGTCATTTAACATTAGATGAGATTGTGTTCAAAGCACTGAACCTATGCAGTATGAAAAAAAGTAATCTACGGTGATATGGGACAACCCTAAAGTTGATCTGAAAAGGATGGTCCTGTCATGAACATGGCCGTTTATTGCGTCAGTCGTATTGTATTTTATTGTAAGACAACAATTGCACCATTCATCTAAGCTACCTTTATGAAGCAAATTGAAAAGAATAAATCGGCTAAATGGAAGACTACAAAATCGATTTAAACGATTATGTACATAAAAATAAAGTAATTAAATAATACACTGTAGAAGAAAAAGGTTAGTTTCCATCAACAGAATATGCTATTTAAACAGTTATAGAATGATAGTTAAAAATTGCTTCTCACTCAAATATTGACTTGGATCTTAATTGAAATCCAAAATATAACGCTTTTATAGATATACTTATAAACGTAACAATGTACATAAATTATTCGATATATTAGTTTAATATAATCGTAATAATAACTAGTTATACACTATATATTATTAGAATTTCTATTCATTAAAATTATTCACTACATTTTATCTTTGAAATATTTAATGGTTTAGTTACAATTATGATGAAACAAGAAACAAGATCATGGTAAATTTGTATCAATTCTTATAACATTATTCTATGACTTTTTTTTAAAGATATAGGCTAACTGCTTTGACCACAATCTCACCTGATGTTATATCAAAATGTGGTCCAGGATGGAAACACACACTAAGCCTAGAGCTTAGGTTCTCAAGTAATGCTGCTGGAACACACCTATTGGTACTTGGCGGAGGTTTTTCTAACTTGAGGTTAGCTACCCAGGCAGACATTATAGGAAATGCCTTACCACCATGCTATGGTTTCCTCACGATGTTTTCCTTCACCGAAAGCTCAGCTGATTTTAGAGTTGGATAGGTGGATTCGAACCCGCGTCCATTGACGCGGTATCCGGTCGCACTATCCTCTGCGCCATAATCGCTTCATGAATTATCTAAAGTAACAAAATATATACTAAAATATGGCTCAAGAATACAACTATGATTTAAAAAAAATCATGTAAATAGGTTCTCAAATTATATAAATTAAGTAACAGACATGCAGATAGACGGACGTTGCCTTTTATAATATTTTAGTTGTGTGCCAGCGGCTGCGCCCAGGCTTTATATATTCTTCACTGCGTTTTATTTTTTTATACGGAACCCTAATATTTTTTTTATTTAGTAAGATAAAGTAAAAAAAAATGTCATAAGTCCAAGCACTTCCCCGTAAAACTGTGCCGTCAATCAGATTTTATTCAATTTTTTACGCGGATCCCTAATTATTTTCGAAAATGAAAAGTACCCAAAGTTACCTAGTAATAAATAAAATTTAAGTGTCTGTTATTTTTTTTACTGAATAGATATGAATGTATATACGATACCAATACCAAAAATAAAAAAAAAATTAAAACTGCCTGTCTGTTTGTTCCGGGTAATCTGATTTTGAGGAGACTTTTTTTGGTAGATAGCTGAAGTTACTTCGCGTAACTTAGGGTCCAACCCGTACACTTAGATAATGGGATTGAAAATGGCGGCTAATTATACCGGTACTGTCAGCATACACAGGGTCTATAGTGACAAACCGCTAACAACGATATGCTTTAATGATATTATTATTAATGATTTGTCATCTAATTAAAATAACTATACGGAAGTAGGTACATGAATGTTTATATTTATTCAATTCTTCACTGGCTTGTGTTTTTTTAACAATTGTAAAAGCTTAAATTTCGTCCATGAGTCGTCATAATGTATTCCACTTTCGCGTATCCAATTTTATATCTAGCCTTTCGATTAACTCCTGATGGAGGTTTATTAACTTGCATGCTGTGATACAGCGCATTGTCCATCACCACGACGCTGTTAGAAAGGAGGTTGGGGATTATTTTTTCTTTATATCTTTTGTAAAATGTTGCCCATTCATCTCATGGTAATCATCTTTTTTAGATTTGGCTTGTTGCTATTACCACTCGTGCATTACTATATTGCAATGAGTGGTTACGTCCTAGATTGTTCTCCTCTTCAAAATACTTAATTACATTATACACGATTTTACGTTCATCACTATGTAATAATCGCCCTCGTTTATGCATAGTGAACAAACGGTTTAAAATGGAAAAAAAATACACAAAAATAACGAAATATCTAACAACACTTAACAATAACAACTTTTTGATAACACTAATAATTATATTAACAACCGAAATCAACAATTACGAAGAAACTTAGAACCTTAATCTGGACTGTTACGAATATAAAACACGTCATCAGAGATAAATAATAAAAACGGTCATGATAACGGTTTCTATGTTACTGTCCGTACCGGCGAGTGTGAGTATAGATAGCAACAATATGCGAGTGAGAGGTGAACAGAAGCGACGCCATTTTCAATCCCATTTTTCAAGTGTACGGGTAATCATTTTAATTTTTGAAAATTATTATGGTTCAGGAGGACCTGGCGGACGTGCGCTACGGTCGCTATACCGTAGACGCCGTCTGTCCGGTCCTTCAGGAGTGGAGGACAAGGGAATTTGGCTCCCTGACGTTTCGACTTGTGCAGATGCTATCCGGACATGGATGCTTCGGATGGTCTGCACAAGATCACCAGGAAGGAGCTGTCCCCGCTTGCCATCACTGCGATGCGGCGGAGGACACCGCGCAACACACCCTTGCGGACTGTTCTGCGTGGACCCAGTTGCGCCGTGTGGTGGCAAAGGAAGTGGATCCAGACCTCTCGTAACCGAGTGTGGTGAGAGCCAAGCTCGGGAGCGAGAGTATCTGGGAACTTGTGGACTCCTTCTGCGAGCAGATCATGCTACAGAAGGAGCCCGCGGAGAGAGATCGGGAGGAGGATCGTCTAGCGGGTCCTCTTCGCTGTAGGAGGGTAGGGAACAGGAGGGTGAGGTACGTCTACGTTCTCAAGCCCCCTTAAGTCGTCCTAATCCTCCTTCTTTCCCTCTCGCTCCTAGTTTTCTTGTCGATAGACAAGGACGATAGGAGGAGAGGGACCGAACATTTCCTTGTCGGCAGGCGGTAAAGTGGGCAGCTTTTGTCAAGCTGCCCCCCTGGATGGAAAATAAAAGAAGCGGCCCGACCTGTTAACAGGTCGGGCTTGCCACTGGGGCGATGCGAGCATTCAGGTATGCGTGTCTCCCCAGGAAAGCGGCGGACGGGACCGTGGGGTTTTAGCGGGTATTTCCGGCGCTACACGCCGGGCGAGTCCCATGTACCCCCTGCCAACTTAAGCGGGGAGAATTTATCCCCGCTTAAGTTGGTAGTGAGATGCGTAAATCTATTTCCCCAGCAGCGGAAAAAAGGGTTCCGCGTAAAAAAATTAAAACTCATAAAAATTATATTAAAATCCGATTCAATACACAGTTTTACTGGCAGATATTTAGAATTTGTGAGAAATACCTTTGCTTAATGTTAGTAGCATAAAATTTTTTGAAAAATAATTAGAGTTCCGTATAAAAAAAACTATTTTATGCAGTGAAAATTTATATGAAACACGGGCACGGGCACACAGCTAGTATTAAATAAGCGATACACTACAGCGATATACAGAAGTGAAACAACATTAATCATTTAGTTTCGTCATAGAAAGCAAAAGTAAACACATACATACACGGGTACAAGCTACGCAAGGCACTTGCGTTCGTATTCATAAAAGTGAATGTGATCGCATTATGGTATAGTAATGACGAAACCGACTTTGTTAAATAGATGCGAATGACACAGTGTTCATTATCTTAACTTTGAGTTTTATGTATAGTAATATTCTATCTATTCTAATATTATAAAGTTTGTATGTTCGTGGTATTATCCGGTACTACTGAACCGGTTTTGAAAATTCTCTTACTGTTATAAAGGTACATTATCCCTGAGTAGTATAGACTTTTTCTTTTGGTAAAAATATATTTTCAATAATTAATCACAATAAATGAAATTGAAGTCGGCAAAAATTCTATTTCTGTGTGCGCTGCCTTAACGGTTTGAAATATAAAGGAATAAAATCTAGAGCAAAAATATCCCTGGATAGACTATACCTAATAAATAAAATTGAAGTGCTCGTTTGTAATGTCAATTTTTTTTTTACTAAATAGATATGAATGTATACACAATACCTATGCCAAATATGCATTTTTTAAAATTTTTGTCTCTCTGTTTGTTTGTTCCGGGTAATCACCGGAACGGCTGGACGGATTTTGACGGGGCTTTTTTTGGTAGATAGCTGAAGTTACTCCGGATAACGTAGGATACTTTTAATTTACGAAAATAATTAGGGTTTCGCATAAAAAAAATTAAACTCATAAAAAACTGAATAAAATCCGATTCAATGCACAGTTTTACGGGAAAGTGTTTAAATTTACGTGAAATATTTTTACTTTATCTTAGTACTAAAAAAAATTAGGGTTCCGTATAAAAAAATTAAAAACGCCGTAAAGAATATATAAAACGCGGGCACACAGCTAGTTTGGAAATAAAATTGGACCCGGTAATTGGGGTAGAGATGGAACTGCATTCGGGTTTTAAGATTTCTAAACATTTATCACATTTGGAAATACAATCGGAACAGGCCATAATGGATTTGGCGCAGACGAAGTTGCGCGGGTCAGCTAGTTTTGTATACTGACTCCGTGATCGTAAGTAAATAAGATACTTGATCGATATTAACAATAACAACAATCGGACCTCTTATAGTCATTGGTATATACAGCGGGCATATTTATATAGAATTTAAATAAACTTCAAAAAGTGTAAAAATTTCGAATAGTTTGTCGAACAAATGTAAATTACTGAGACATAATATTCAAGTTTTTTTCTCAAAATTAAGTTATAAATTGGAAAATTACAATTAAGTCATCGGAAAATTACACTGTCAGTTTAAAATTATAAATATCAGCGAACATCTTAACAATTGACCTAGACGGACGCCGTTTGGTTTGGACGGACGGATTGGACGCCGTCGCGCGAGAAACTCGTATCGATCGTGTGATTGGTAGATCAGTTTATGTTCAAGATGTTTGCCGGTATTTGTAATAAAATTAAGTACATACCTTTTAATACCGGCGATAAAGTTTGTGACTTCTTCATCGACGATTGATTATTTTTGGTCTTCGCCGCCGATATCAAATTACTGAAAATATTTTGTAACAATAATAATTTATTATTGACATCTTTGACGTGAAGATAAAGTGTACCTGTTTTCTCAATAATTATTATTATATACACATGATCTATAATTTTTTTTTAATTCCATTTTTTTTACACGGTATGGGTATAGCGTTTTGACCACAATCTCACCTGACGTTAAGTGACGATGTGGTCCAGGATGATAAACAAAATAAGCCTAGAGGTATTGGTTCTCAAGTGATGGTGCCGGAACACACCTATTGGTATTTGGGGCCAGGTTTTCGAACTTGAAGGTGTTAGCTACCCTGGCAGGTAGTATTAGAAAACCCCCTACCACCATACTATGGTTTCCTTGCGATGTTTTCCTTCACCGAAAGCTCAGGCTGATTTTAGAGTTGGATAGGTGGGTTTGATTGACAGAAATCAGTTGTCGATAGGAACCAGTTCAATATGAATGAAAATACGGGTGTTAAAGATTTACACATATCTATTGTTAAACTGAGAATATGTAACGAAGTTAGAAAATTAAAAATCTTAATTTGGTATCGCAATTATCCTTCCTCTTCGTTAGCTATTAGGAGTGACAATTTTTGTGTCTATGAAATGCCTTGTAATTCGAAAACAATTGAATTGAACCCAATGGATATATGGTCAGGATTAAGTGTACATATAGTTACATTAAGTTTAAGTTATTAAGTTATAAGTCGTTTAACATTTTACGACTTATAATTCAGTAGATTTAACTGTTAATGTGAACGTAACCGCTGGTAAATAGAGTGTTTGAAAAAAAAGTTATGTGTACCTCGGGAATAAACCAACTTCAAGCGTTCTTTGGTTCTGGCCTTTCCACCAGTGTAGTTCCGGCCTCTTATCTACAAGAATTATCGGGTCTCCCGCATCAACAGTCATTTGGCCTTGACGTTTATAACTGTTAAAATATATGTATAATCTACTATGGGTGTAACAAACTTAACGTTCAAACACATGAAAATACCCGATAACTAGCTTCATGTAAATAAGCAAACAGTAAAGCCTCATTTTTGTTTTTAAAGTTATATTTCTTTTGGCTTGTTAGGTAAAAATGATGAGAGTAAATTTTGACGATGCGCGCGCGCAACCGTCACGAAGAAACGACATCCTGACGTTAGCTAGTCAACATACGATACGCGCGCGCACCGTCACGGAGATCCCACAGCCTGAAGTTAGCTGTCAACGTTTTAGTTTTCTCTATTATTGCGTCAAAGAAGTATAACTTCTTACGTGCGTACATAAGTACACACACTTTTTTACTACAAATCAATTTTTGACATGTACAAAATAAAACAATTGTTGTTTCGTCACGATTTTTTCTTTCACCGAAAGCTCGGGCGCAATATAGTAATTCTACGTCCATCGATGCAGGACCACTAATCCAACATAACTTAAATTCCCAATATATATCATAACAATGAGAAAAAGAAAACCAATAAATAAGAAAAAACGTGTCTCTGTATAGAACACTGCATAAATTATAATTCATTATTTCTCACTGTATATTAATGACAGGTGTAAAATGGTTTGACATGCGATCACCCGTTAATTATTAATTGAGAAAATATAAAATTCTTATAAAATCAGTATTTATTTAAAATCTCTCTACAATCAAAATTTCGTCTAACAAAAAGAATGATATAATTTATAAATTATACACACGAGTATATTGATGTGAAAATGTTTGTGGTCAGAATAGAAAAGAAATTATATTTTGTAAAAACTTGGAGAAGCGTAAAGCATAGATTCAAATTAACAAGCACTCTGGTGATCGGATATCAACAATCATAATTATTTCAAATTTTAGGAAAAATAAATTGTTTCATGTTGTGGTGCGGACAACCGAACTAACTGAGGTTATCGGTTGCTTTGTTTTTTTTATACGATATTGGCTTAGTGCTTTGACCACAATCTCACCTGATGTTGAGTGACGATGAGGTCCAGGATGATAAACACACTAAGCCTAGAGCTACTGGTTCTTAAGTGATGCAGTCGGAACACACCTATTGGTATTTGGCGACAGGTTTTCAAACATGAGGGTGGTAGCTACCCAGGCGGGCATCATTAGAAAATCCCCTACAACCATGCTATGGTTTCCTCCACGACGTTTTCCTTTATCGAAAGCTCAGGCCGATTTTAGAGTTGGATAGGTGGGATCTAACCCGCGTCAGTTGACGTGGAATCCGGCCGCACTACTCACTGCGCCACCATCACAGAGAGGTACGGACGTTACGCTTCTGAAATAATCGAAGTGCGAAAAACAGAAAATTCTATTTACGCAAGTAGCGAACATACAGGTATAATAGATGTTGCCTTTTATACTATTAATATGTGTGGATCTTTAAGGCAGCATTAACGTTGCCGCTATAATAGCAGCAATTATTTCGCGCTTCCGCCGGTTTTATGGCGTCCGTATCTAACTGTGCCCACGAGGCGACTAATAACTTCGGTCGTCCGCAGCACCATGTACGCGTCCGGCCCGTGCGTCTGTTACGGCTTTCATAAATTCATCAATAGTAATAATAAGAAAATCAGTTGATAAATAAAGGCAAAAAAATGTAGATTATTAAATATATATATATATAACTTTCCGTATAAACTTACCTAAGTTCTGCTACAGATGTTTCAAACTTATTGGTCTCCATATATCGAAGTATGCCAGCGAATGTCGGTCTGTCTTTGGGATTCAAATCCCAACACTGCATCATCAGCATGTAAACGTCAGGTGGGCATGCATTAGGCGCAGCTAAACGCTGACCTTCGCGCATTATTAGTCTCAATATTTCAGAACCATTCAATCCTAAATGAAGCGGTAATAAAAAAAAACACATATATGGATTTTAAACCAGGAAGTGATAATTTATTAAGTAAAAACTTGAGCAATAATAAATGCAAATATATATGAATTGATAGTGCAATTTTTTATTTTTATCTTTTAAAATTGTTGGGTTTGTATATTAATAAGGATTTTTATATATTACAATAATAGTATAATAATAAACTGCAATTAAAGTTAAAAGAAATATCTTAAAAGTGACAATACAAAATGATTCAACAAACCATACTTTTGATCTCAGTAAAAACATTTTAGACTGAACCAAAACACAATACGGATGAATACACAAGTATATAATTTTTTTTACCTATCCAAGGCTCCTCTCCAAATGTGTACATCTCCCAGAGTGCTACAGCAAACATCCATACATCAGACGCATGGGAAAACTGTCGCGTGCGTAACGACTCTGGGGCGCACCAGGGAAACGGTACGCGCCGTCTTTCACTCATAACGTAACAATCGTCAGCATCCGGCAATGCTCGCATTAGACCAAAGTCACCAATTTTCACCTGTTTTAATATGTATATAGCATATGAACACTATAGAACAATGAACTGACCAATCTTTATTACAAATCAATTAACAATGGAAAGAACAAGTAAGAAATCTATACATATGCATATACCATTATTTGAACTTAGAATAGATTTAATATAAGTTTAAATAATAATTTAGTATATCTGAAAAGAAATTACTGTAAATTATCAAAAATAGGCACAGTACAATTCAAGAATAATAAGGACAGTTGTCAGATGACGATCAATCGTCAGCTGTAATTATAATGCCAACCTATATTACGTTGAAATCATATAGCTATAGGCAATAGATTCTGTTGACTCCTAAACACAATTCAATTCAGTATTCAAAAAAACCAAGTAGTGTTTTAGAATGTCTACAGAAGTGAAAACTCGAAACTTTGGAAAAACTGTTTATTTAATGTTTAAATTTCATAGTTTATTAATTGAAATTATTATTGCATAGCTTAACAATTGTCTGATTTATATATATATTAGTGCTCCGAGCAATAATTATGTAAATTTTCATAGAGTTTATTTATAATCAAAATTTATTATTTATCTCTGAGCACCAACACTTAAACACCATCTTATAATTGACATACTGTGGCATGTTGACATTGGATGTTATAGAATTGGTAACCTGAATCTATAAGTTTTTCCCTGCCCCGAATTGCTCAAAGCCATTAAAAATGTTTTCACTTCAATTAACATTAAAATAACTAGTCACAATATAATTAGGAAAAAATCCTCATACTGCTCTCTTAAGTCTCATAATAAGTCGAAAAATGAAACAAATATCTAATAATGACACACTTATAAAATGAAGATAGGCACTTCATAATATCTCACATAACTAATATTGTCAATTTCAAAGTACAATATCATAATGTACTCACCAACTCCAAAGTAGACAGTAATATATTTCTACAGGCTAAATCTCTATGAAGAAATCTACTTTTTTTCCAAATGTGCCATACCAGCTGCCACTTGAGTTGACCATTTTGATATGTAGTTCAATGATACTTTTCCATTCTGGGCTCTAATATAATCAAGTAAAGCACCCATAGGAGCTAATTCACAAACCATCATCAAGGGATGGAACACCACACCGTGTAACTTAATTAAATTACAATGATTTAGACTGTGCATTGCTTCAACTTCTCTACGGAAGTCATCATAAATTGCAGGCTGTGTAAATGCATCAGCCTTCAATACTTTCACAGCCACGGGTACACTTTGGCCCTGATCTGAAATTTTCCATTCTCCTCGTTTTACCACACCAAAAGAGCCGTTACCAAGTTCATTATGTAAACTGTGAAAGAAATGTTATACTTCAACTAAAACTTATACACAAGACTATTATTTAAAAATCATTAAAATTAAGGTCTATCCTAATTATAAAATTATCTAGCACTAGCACTGACTACATTTAAATAATAATAATAAGTGGTTTTTTTTAATACCGAAATTTGTAAATATTATCTCCATATTCCAATTCCTCAACTAAAGAATATAAATGATTAAATTGACATAAAATGTAACTTTCAGACAACTCTTAAATCAATCAATAACAAAAAACACAGAGTTAACTACCATGCTCTTATATATAAGAGATCATAATGTTATAATTGGTTTAATTAATTGATAGGCAGTAAAACAATTATTGTTTTTTTTATATCAAAATTAATATTATTAATGATCATAAATACAAAATAAATACTCACACAATATCTTTCTCTAATATTATACACATGTCGTTCTTGGACTTGACTGAGCGGATCTCAGAGTTAATTCTGTTTTTTTTCCTTAGACACGGAACTCGATGGAGTACCAAACAATTTGTTCCAAAATTTTCTATTCCATAATTGCAATTTCTTTTTTCTAACAGCATCAAAAAGCCTGCGAACACCAGGCTTACTGATGCCAATCCTCTCGAGATCATCAGCATGAACATAATCGAAATGTGCTAACCTTGTAATCTAAAAATAGCATGTAAAGATAGAAAACTTAACAATACTCATTGATTTTAAAAATAACGAAATTGAATAAATAACTGGTCTATTGGAATTATATAAAAAATTATGTTTAAGTTATTTTTTGAAACTAATCAATTTTATACTAATAATAATTTACCTGTAACTGATCTCTAATAGCCAAATAAAATTGTTCAAGTTGTACATTCTGTAGGATTTCACACAGCCAGTCGGTTCCTGAATCCATTTTCTGTTTCTTACACTACCTATTTATTCAGGATATGCACACAGAGAAGGGGGCATCTCGAGAGCAGGAAATACAAGTTACAGAGGATGTGAGAGCGACGCATTAATTGTCTCAAGAACAATAATGGCACTATAAAAATAGGTATTAGATACACATATAAACGTAGTGTAATGACTCAAAAGAATTTCCCTAATATTTACACAAGGCATTGGCATTTATTAGAAAACTGTTTTTTTTTTTTTTGTTTCGCTCGAGAAAAAAACGAAGTGCATCTACTTGTTATTTTCCCGTGACGGAAGTTTTGACAATATTGACTGTTTTTCTATATGACAGTACTTGTCTTGTTTATTGTCGACATCGCAGTATTATTTGCCAGTGTCAATTTGTAATGGTGTTGAGAAGGTATCAGTGATAAATAATTAAATTCTAATAGCTAAGAACTCAGTTCAACTTTAGCACTTTTCTTTCGTTTCTCAGTATCTCTATCTAAACAGGTAGGTGTAAAATTTGGAATGTTGAGTGTTAAAATTTTGGCTACTATAATATTCGAAGTATCACACATACGCGCTGATGGGGCCGTGTAGTCTTGGGTGGGTATTTCTAGTGCTTCAACACCGGGTGAACCCCAAATACTTTTTAAAGTTTCCGGGAAGGGATGCGTAAATACATTTCCCCGCGTAAAACATAAGGTACACAAAATTGAATTAAGTAAATTCTCCTTTCATATTTAATCACTATTACAAATTGACAAAATATACTAATCTGTCATCGCTCTGGATAAGTATCTATTTTCAAATAGTGGTAACCTTTGTAAAAGTTTATATATAACTAATTGCAGTTATGCAAAATTTCTCTGAAAATAGTATTTCTTCAGAGTTAATTGTTGATTTTGATTTTATGCCCGTGGATACAGAATCAGAAAAATGTATTTCAGTTGAAAATAACACAGTTGTTAGTGAAGTTAATAATTTTTCTTAGTTATATTATAGTATTTTCAGTAAAGAGCGTAGTGAAAATTTAAACAACGTTTTTTTACAGAAATACTTGTCATATCGTATATCGTTGATGTATATTTTAAACAACATCGACCGTGTTTTTAATTTATCAATAACCTCCACTCCAGTGAAGCCATCAGAAAGTGCTCAAATAAGGGTTCTCTTTAAACCCAAAATACCTTCTCAATCTTACACCGAATATTATGTTGTTGATGATACAGCCGGAAATACATACAGGTTGATTGTCAGCGGAAGATGTTATGGTGAGGAAGTAGAAACTTTGTGTCAAATAGACTTATCTCATAGGTAGGTGCTTGAGGATGAGGTGAATTTCAATTTAAGTGAATTAGCCATCCATGCAATAACCACGTTCCTAATTAAAACATAAGAATTAATAGGTACATGAAGAATATCTAAAAGTTCGTAACATAAGAATTAATAGGTACATGAAGAATATCTAAAAGTTCGTATTTATATTTTTTAACTGTGTGTAAACTTTACTGTTTCCCCTAAAACAAAACAATATGAACGTAATAAGAAAATTTAATCTATATCTCTGACGAGACCTTAGGCTGTGACAATTATTAAATGAATAACGCTTATTGAATATTTCTCATTAATCTTAGGACCTAACGTATCATTAAGTACAAAGAAACTTGTGTTTAGAATATGGAAAAACGTTACTGAACAGAGAAAGGAAATCATTAATATGGTAAATAAATCAAATGTGGAAACAACATATCAATGGTACATACCTATCTGTGGTCAAGGGCATTTTCAGGTATGAAAAATTTAGTTTTGAAGAATGAGAAAGGAAGATGCAAGAGGGAAATAAATATGTGCGAATTTAGGTTGACTAATCTTCGATACGTAGTTGTCTTTGTAGTGACACTAAAGATGACGTGTAAGGAAAACGTTCGTTTTGCATGTAAGTTTTTTGGCTACAGATTATACATACCGATGTACAGACATGACACAAAGCATAAACGTGAAACGATCAGAGTTAGATGCAACCGGATCTAGATCTTTAGAGGGGTGGAGGGGGGGGAACAGAGGCATCTGCCCCGAGCGGCAGTTTCAAAGGGCGCCAAATACATTTATTAAAGCGCCTAGTCCACAAATGAAAAACATTATTAGGTAATAGATCATAAATAGCACAAATCTGTTAAAGCGCTTTTATTGTCCCATTCATGGAAAATGCCAACCACTATATTTATGAGTTTTTTTAAGTAATTTATCTTAAACGCTGGAAAGACGGGCACCACTATTAAGTTTTAACCCGGTTTGAAAAAATGGTAGATCCTCTGCTGGTTCGATGTATTCTGTAGGCGATATTTAATTATGCTTTGTCAGAAGTAAATAAAACCTGAGCTTACAAGGACTCGTAGATCAGCGAGAATCTTAGCGTTAAACACATCTAGAACTCGACAGGTTACGCTCTACAAGGGCCATTTCATAATTACGGACAGGTATATTTTTTTAAAGAAGCCTTGTATATTATAGTGATAGACAGTCGGGAGTATTTTAGTCAACGATATCTTACTATTTAGGAGGTTAAAATGGATAAAACTAGAAAGTATCATTGTCTAACTCAACGGATTCGTCAACATTTAAGAAATAATGTATCTTACTTCTCTCAAGTATCACATTGTATCTTCGAAAGTACTTTTTGACTAAATAATAATAGAAAACAACATATGAAGTCCTGCGTCGGCATCTACTATGGCATTCACTAAAATAATCTCAAATGTATCCTCTAATGGTCTAATACTCATCACACTCCGAAAAACACTTATGAGGAATTTTTGCAATTTACAGCAAGGATACTAGAATCCTGGGTAGTGTCTAGATACTACAAAGATTTGTTTACGTATTTCTATGTTAGATTTGTTAGAAATTTATTTTCTTTGTTAGAAAAACCTACTCGGGGTACCGGAGTTACTTCTTCTTTATCTAATGCAAGAAATAGAGGAGTGAACGATATGAAGTAATTTAAAAAAATACACTACATATGAGTTACAACACATTTTTCAGATTTCTCCTGGAAACTGTGGGCTCATAAGAGGTTATGAAACCATATCTACGACTGTTCTATTCACTGGTTCTGCACTAGGAATTTATACAGCTGAATTAGTCTGTTTAGTATTGAATCAGGTAATGTTTTTACCTGTTTGTAAATTAGGAAATACGGAATTATCTGTTGAAGAGATTTTCAAAATATTAATGAGAATTCCTTATAAGTTACATTGGTAAAAATGAATGGTTTTCGTTGTTGGGCTCTACAGTTTTGTTTGTTCACTTTTTGCTGCTGTGCAATGAATTTAGTTTTATATAAATTTATTTTCAGGAACCATTGTACCTTAACGTCTTGGGATCAGTTATTCTGCCTGGTAATCCGCTATTTAATATACATGACCACAAATTTGAAACAAACTGGAAACGAAAAAGCCGTTCAGTTCGCTTGATGGAAAACAGTCTTAACCGCCTGAGTTATATACCGTCAGCATCAGTTTTTGATAGATATTTGGATTTTGGCACAGGAAGTGTTTACGGATGTAACAAGGAATATATCACAGGCTTTGTGTGTTACGAACCATGAGCAAGAGGAAGGCTATATTCAATGGATGCCAGGTGCGCTTTTTTGTCGTTAGCATTTTTATCACGACTGATCTCAAGTCAAATTTAGATTACAATAAGGGAATCTTAGGATTATTGTTTGCTTTGTATGAGTACAAATCAACACAAGGGTTATCAGATTTTTTGTATCTTATTCTCAACCCTGTATTTTTATTTCTTTCGAACTGGCTAACGCTGTTGACAGGAAACATCTAACAGCTTCACTTAGCTTCGTGGCGGGTGCATAAGGCACACTGCCGTAAAATGGTAACTAACTTAAGGGCATCACAATGGTACAAATCTGGGCTTAGGCTGTTACGGATATGCAAATACTGCAGAATCGTTAATACGTAGCAGGTAAACGTATTATGTTTTGTAGAAATAAATGCACAACCATTTGTGGTTTTTCTCTGTGATTCCTGATGCAACACACGGTAACACATACCTCCTGTATTAATTCCAAATACTTATGATAGATTTCTTTTTTATATAGTTGTCTCGTTTTACGAAGGATAATAATTATTAATATTATAAGCTGTAAATAGTTAGTTTACATTTTTGTTTCTTCATATAACTTCAAAAACAAATAATTTCACTCAAAACGTATTTATTACAGATCCGGACAATGTGTTTTTTAATTGATCCCATAACGACGGTAATACCTCCCAACGAATCTAGATTATTTACTGTTAGATTTAGGTAACTATCACTATTTAATAAATGTGTATTTTTTTTTGTAAATTTACACAATTAAATGCTCTCCACATTCAGGCCGAAAGTAAATAACGACATATTCACGTATCTAATGTGTGGAGATTACCAATTAAAACGATACAGCGAAAATAATGATGATCGAATAAAATTGAAACACACTTGGTTTCGCATACCATGTATAGGTAATACATGGTCACTATGTACGGAATGGCTGACCGAGTGGGATGTTCCGACCGAGGTAACGTTTAAGTTTATTCTAGGAGTTGAAATTTGACCATAACCCTTGGCAAAAATCTTGTTCTCATCACATACATACCTAGTTTCATTGATAATATTAAAATTCATCAATAGATACTAAAAAAATAGTAAAATAAAAAACTGCCGACAGAAAACTCGAACTCGTACAAGTGTAAGGTGTATTCATGTTTTCCATACATCCATCCATTCAACCGAAAGGCGTCGACTGCTGGACATAGGTCTCCCCCAAAGATCTCCGGTATTGCGCCATCCGCATCCAGCGATTCATATTTTAACACCCTTCAATTTATCAAAAAATAACATAAAATAAATGTAGTATGAATTTCAAATATATTAAAACAGAACAAAAAAAAAGAACTTAAACGTAAACGTAATGCTTGAACAGCCTCTAATAGGCCAGTGGTAATGTGAACAGATACTGCAAAAATCGATTTAAGTTAAAGTTAAAATGCACGTCTCATTTTATTCTACAATGAGATTTTGTTGAAGGAAACATGAATAGATTTAATACACATGTAAGGTACCTATGAGTTTTTAAAAAGGATTACGTAATTCACTTCAATTGTTCTTGAGTTATGAAGTATAAAACAACTAACAAACGACAAAGACATTGATTTTTATAATGTATATTTGTAATTTTTTTGTTCCATAGGTCGTTCTACCGCCTACTGTTCCAGCTAGGACGACTTTCACAAACTTCATGTTCTCTAATAAACTGGAAATACCTATGTATTTTAAGTTCGAAGCTCCACAAGGAACGTACGTTTTCTATTTTATGAACATAATTTATTTATAATCAAACTTGTCAATTAAAAAAAATATTACAATCAATTACGTTTAGGAATTTTGCTGTGTTGCCGATGTGCGGCGTTGTTCAAGGTCGCGGATGGCAAATTATAACAGTCGCATTGGAACCAAAAACATTTGGAGAGTACTTTGAAACTTGGGACCTTGTAATTAATTAATAAAATACAAAAGGTAAGTTGTTGATATGATAAAACTGAGACAAGTAAAATGTAGGTAACAGTTGACCGTGAACTCTTTATTCATAGGAATGACTACATAAGATTTTAAAGGTATAAATTTCAAAAACTATTGTCTAACCAATAATCGTTTATTTTAAATGAAATTAATTTTATATGTATTTAGGGGGGGAGAGGGGGGGAGAGAAATCATATAGCAGAAATAGATAGAACGACAACCATATGGGCAATCAAATTATTTATTACTCGCTGATGTCCGAGATTCTACTCGCGTAGTTCCCGTTCCCATGGAATTTTGGAAATAAAAACTTCATCTAACGAAAATGTCATCCAAACCGGTCCAGTAGTTTTTAAGTTTATTCGTTACATACAGATCTTTCCTCTTTATAATATTAGTATAGAACATTTTAAAAATCAACACATCTTCAATAATAAAGATCTAACAAAATGAGATAAAAACAACAGAAAAGGTAACCACGAATCTGTGGTTAGTGTTAAAAAACATATCGTTAGTTATTTTTATATAAAATAAATTTTGCATTTACCAGGCGTAAAGGTTAAGAGGAAATGCGGTCAGCAACAGATTTGAAAAGTAGGTATTTCAAAAATCTATTGCTATCGCGTTACGTCCCAAAGAATGAGTTATAAAACACGAAAGGCAACAACTTCAGCTCGGGCTGATTTTACCGTGTTTCTATAATACGTTTTGGTTTTTTTTTTAATTTATTCATCAAATTTGTTTGACGAACATTTGAAAATGACGGTAAATATCGAGCATTTTTTTTCATTTTCAAAGGCAATAACTAATTAATGGAAAAAATCAATACGTACGGTCATGGCGGTGGTGTATATATATTATTTTATTTGCTATAAAAATATTTACCATAATGAAGAATTTCCGCCAACGATTACCGGCTGTACAAATTACTGCACTGGTTATTTCCATAATCTAACCAGAATGGATATTCAGTGAGCTGTTAAAGAGTATAATTTATTTATCCAGGGAGGAAACATGGGAATTACGTTTGTATGAAATAAATGCCACTAGCATATCCTCTTAAGTCTTTAACTTTAATTTAAACTATTTGTTATACCTGGTATACCTCACTCCCAGGGACGATGTTGGCCCTTTTAGGAATCTGTTTTTTTTAATAATAATTTTAGTTAGAACTTAGTCACGTTGTATATCTAAATTAGACTACAAAGTGTTTATTTTTAACTTGACTATGTACTTATTTAACTCAAGTTCTCTTTGATCCTAATCAGACGCGCGTTTGTCTAAGTGGTAATGCGGAGATCAGTCAAATGGAAATATTGTCTCAGGGATATAATCCGACTACTCATGCCATGTTTGAATTTCCTCCAACGATTACCGGCTGTACAAATTACTGCACTGGTTATTTCCATAATCTAACCAGAATGGATATTCAGTGAGCTGTTAAAGAGTATAATTTATTTATTGTATTGTAGTCATGCTTGTGATCAGAGTTACGTATAATCTATGTCTAAACTAATAATAAAAGGTTAATGAGGCGATATCCGTGTAATGGTAAATATAAACAATAAGGTATGTTAGACATTTAAGCAGTCAGTAATAAACGAGTTGCATCGGAGAATGGACGATCCTTCATTATACCCTACGCAGCACTCTACATCTGTACATTGAAGATATTTAAGAAAAAAATACTATGCGGGGCTTCCAAAATATAATACAGAACACATTTTCGATAGTTTAAAAAAAATGTTTCTCTGTTTATCAATTTCTTCTGCAATCAAGCAAAAACTACTGAACCTAAGTCGATGCAATTTGCTAACGGCATATATTTCAAATTGTCTGAATTCCAAGCGGGCACAGCTAGTGTAAAATAAAAAGGTAATCGAAGACGGAAATGTAATTATTTTACACAAAACTTGGCTGTTTTGGCTTCTGGCAATTGAGACTACTTATAAGGTTTTGTGTCAAATAAGTGAAAAATTATACTAAACATAAATTCATAACTATATATTTCTAGTATAAGAGTAATAAGTTCTATGTCATGGCTTGGAGCAGATGATTGTGGATCGATATTGTTACCCCCTAAAGAGATAATTCGTTATCATTGGTGGTTCTTCCCGACAGTGGCTAATAAAGTTTATGAGACAACTGTCACGTGTTCTTGTGTCTGTTTAATTGATGGAAAGTAAGTTCTTATTAAAATGATATATTTCACATTTACTTAATAATATAATTCATGAGATAATATATAAAAAGGCACTTACGAGAAGAAGCTTGTTTTTAGTCTATTGCTCATAATTTAAATATTTAAATGAACAAATGAAAATAAACGGTTGAAATGAAATAATAACGTACGCCGTACCTTGAGACAGATTATTAGATTTTGACTCCTGTGTCTCTTTATAAAAAAATCTGTGTGCCTAGTAGTTAAATATCTTTGTTTGAAGAGATCGCTTGCTATCTATTTAAATTCATAAATAATACAATACCTATTAAGCTAGAAGTTCTTACATAATCATGGGTGTAGGTGTATTTTATAAACGAATAAAATATTTGAAAGGAGAAAAGCATTTTTTATTTAGTTATGTCACAATGATAAGATACATTTGGATAAGATACCCACATTTTGCACGGTCGTATTTTTATAAATCTATATTAATAAATAAAATCGAAGTGTCTGTTTGTAATGTGAAAATATATTTTTTTACTAAATATGTATAAATGTATTCACGATACCTATGCCAAAAAACGTAATTTTTATTTTTTTGACTGTCTGTTTGTTCCGGGTAATCCCCGGAACGGCTGGACAGATTTTGACGGGTCTTCTTTTGGTAGATAGCTGAAGTTACTCTAGGTAACTTTTAATTGTAGAAAATAAATAGGGTTCCGCATAAAAAAAAATTAAAACTCAAAAAAAAATTATAAAATCCGATTCGGTGCACAGTTTTACGGGCAAGTGCTTGAATTTATGAGATTATATTTTTACTTTATCTTAGCACTAAACAAAAATTAGGGTTCCGTATTAAAAAAATATGTAGTAAAAATTATATGAAACGCGGGCGCAGCCGCGGGCACACAGTTAGTGGAACATATGATTTCAGACCAGTCGGCGAACCGTCAGAGGTATTCGTTAACATTTATGGATTCTCAGAATTACCGGACTTGAGGGTAAATAATATTTTTCGTAAATGTATTTAAATGTCAGTTTTTATTTAACTTTATAACTTTATAAATGAGTAACTTTTAGTTACTCATTTCGTGAAGCTTGAAAATGTACAAACTTAGAATACTAAGTACTTAAAGTACGATACTGCGAACATAGGTCTCCCCTAAAGATCTCCACAATGATCAGTCTTGCGTCACCAGCATCCAGCGGATTTCCGCGACCTTCACCAGGTCTTCTGTCCACCTACCCACTCTACGTCTTCCGATACGTGGTAGCCATTCGAGAGCCCGTTAACTCCATCGGGCATCGGTTCTGCGAGCAATGTGCTCAGCCCTCTACCACTTAAGTTTAGCAATTCTTCAGGCAATGTCGGTTACTTTGGTTCTTCTGCGGATCTCCTCATTCCTGATTCATGAAAAAACCCCATGCCAACATAAAATAGCAATGCATCAATTGGGAGATGGTGTAAATGTCATTAATACCTACGTAATATTGGAACGGACCCCTTCATTAACATAGATTTACATCCAACGGTGACAAATTTATGATCAATTAAAAAGACGGTCCCAGAAATTGGTTGAAAAATTTCGATTGCACATTTACTCGTAAGCTATGAACATTTCAGATATTACCTAAAACATTAAATTTACACGATATAATCGTGGAGGATAGTAAAACGATTTCTATTACTCTATACAATTATTGTTCATGTTACTTTACGTCCAAATTATATCACGCAATTGACGGAATGGAGGATGACTTCAGTAAAGATAGATTTGAAATAGATTCCACAGTGGTAAGACATAATTTATATACACTTTTCATCATTATTTATCAATGTTATTATTTTTGATTCCAGTATGTATTATCTTGTTAAATAGTTTAAAACAAAAACGTTTTCCTGATCTGTCTGTTTTCACCCTCAAAACATATTATTTTTAATTTTATTTATACGACATATCCTAATGAAGCTTATATGCAAATAGTATAAGCAATATTTTATAACCAAGTCACTGAAAAAACCAGAGTTACATCGAAAGGATGTACAATAGAATTGTGGGTTCTCCAAAAATATTAGAGAATACTTTTTGATAACATATCTCTATCTCCTACGATTAATTCACAATAGCACAGGTTCTCATTGGACCCGAAATGAAGTTGCGGGCAGCAACTAGTTATTACTATAAATAGGATAACAATGAGATAAGCAGTAAGTAATCTTTGATACGATTTATAAAACTGGTGTAAGTAAGAAGATAATTCACAAAACACTGTGTACAGTTTAATTTGTTATGTAACACACGTGATGATGATAAATCTGTGGGTATATTACAATAAATTTTATTTAATAATTTAAAAAATGTTTTTAATTCTGCCAAACTTTTATTACAATCAGAACAGTTTAAAACCTACCAAGCATTGTGAAGTGAAAATGACAGTGACACCACACGGAGCTGGTCCTCGCCAAATCGACATTAAATACACAGTACTGTATCGTACAGAATTTGAAGAAATTCAAGAGATACATCCAATAAAAAAGACCATTTGTACTATTTGGTACGATGGTATATATCCTACTGTAAAGGTGTGTATGGATCCTTAAAATATCTACAAGAAATCCGCAGGGCACGAAGCAATGACTGACCTTGTTTCCAAGGTTTCATGAAAGTTTTATAATAAAATACAATTTTTTCCATCCATTCTCGTTTTTATCAAAGAAAATGTTAGAAATAACAATAAAAGGGTCGCTAATCTGGGAAGACCTACACATATTTTCTCCTATATCCAAGTGGAGGGTCTCTAAAAACCCCAAGATCCGTACTATGTTTTAGGTAATTATGGTATCTAGCTAATCACACATTACCATTGATGTTTATTTTCGTTTAGATCCGTACTGGTATGGTAAGAATTCGTGATGACGACCAAACCCCAGTTTAAGCATAAAGTTGATAAAATAACTTAGATCTTGTTTCTGTGCACAAATAGTTTATCATGTTTATTTATTTACATTAAAAATTCACAGCTCGTATAAAATAGACATATAAACTAAACCGAAACATAAAATAAAGAGTCAAAAATGAATTTATCACTATTTAGAACAAATTATGAGACTATGTTTACATGTGTGGGTGCGTGTGTATGTAATGTGTATATGTATGTTTGTCAATATGTTTTATGTAAGGATATATAGCTGTGGATAAATTTTGTGTTATTTGTTTACTAGAGAGATTTGGTTTCTAAAACTGTTTTTAGATATATTTTTGTTATGAAGTTTGAAGTTAAATAGACCTATATCACAGAATTGTTTATTATAAGTACGAGGAATTCTGCTCGTCAAGTTATTGTACCTTTAGTTTGTTCGATGCTTGGGAATATGAAATAATTGTGTTATGTATGAAGTTTCCTATCTTTGTTACAGATTAAACGAACAATTTCGGTTAATTGTCCAGTTATTTTGAGTAATCATTGCGTCTGGAATATCGTCAATGTCGATGAGTTTGTATAAATTTAATTCCATCATTATCGTTGAAAATAAAAATATTGTAGATTCAATTAATAAGGTCATAACATTATATCAATTGAAAATTTACCTCATTGTTGAACTGATCTGGTTTAAGATGTTCATGTGCCATAAAAAAATATGTTGATACTAGGGTAACTGAGCCCGACTTGATCTCGACCACCGTAGACTTGTGAGATACGTGTCATAGTAATACGTTAAGGCATCGCATTTCGGAATTAACAAGTGTATAGCCAAACCTACCGAATGGTTTCAGCTGTGTTAACGTGATGATGGCGATTGCCTATAGATTCTCATCTATTGGCAGTCCTCATTGTTTTTCGACTACTCTTTATTTAACTTCAGATGAAGTGTAAGTAGTAATTTTGTTGAGATCGACTAAAAATAGAAATACTGGTACTGTGTCAACTTTTAAAAAAAGTAGATGTTTCAAGGTTTATCATTATTTTTGCTACGGATAAATTTGGACATTAGTTATAGCTCATGTTAAGTGGCAGTAGGTGGTAATATGTTAAATTAATAAATAAGAATTAGCTTTAAAAAATGCAACCGCTGCAAAACATTTGTAAATACTTGGAAACTATAATATAATTTCATTAGTCAAACGTAGACAAGGTAATATATGGAGGAAAAAGCCTTCAATTTTCCCTAAATTTGCAGTTTAAATAAAGCCCTCGTGGATTGTCGTCCCAATAAACCACACTCTGTTAATATTTATGCCCCTGACTTGTGCGTCCGAACCGGTAATATTGAGTTGATATTTGTCATGGGCTGTGTATATGCGGCGCCCGTACCTTGGAGTCTTCGAAGAGAAAAGATATGCGATTGTGATCTTGTGGAAGTCCAAGTAGGGATATCTACGTATGAAATGCGACAAACGTGTATTCATAGGTCTTTGGTTGAGATAACACCTCTTAACGGAATCGTTTCGGTAAATTATTTTTATTTATTGTACAGGATAGGTATTTATCAAATTTTCGAACGCTGCTGTTATTATTAATTTGTATATACCAGTGTTCACTCGGTGGTTGGGATTCGGCCATCATAAATATTATGTTAAATTTGAAAATAACTGTTTCTAAATTTTGTATTAATGTTACTAAAGCTTGCCAATAACAACTAAACCAAAGAGAAAAATGTCTTAAACTTGAACTTGAAATATATATTTAGAGCTGGCAAATATTGATGACCTAAATGGTCATGAAAGTTTCCTTCGGACTTTGTGGTGAGCGTTTAAGACCGCCGGAAACTGGTAACTAACACAAGTGCATCACAATCTTACGAACCTCGGCTTGAGTTGTTATCCGGATGCATATTCCGCGGCGTGAAGAGGTACTTAAGCAGGTCAAAATGACAGCTGTGACTGGCAATGAATTCTGTTCAGTGCCAGTCGCCGCTGTTTTTGGATTGTACTGTACACAACATCAGGTCTAGTGCAGTCACTTTGCTGCGCAATAAAAAATAAATTGATCCTAGCTTAAACTTTCCGTTAAGTAAGATAAATAAAATAGAAAGAAATGTCTCCTACAGAATCTATGTACTTTGTGTGTAGTGCACGTGCACTTCATGCACAGTATGTAATCTGCAGTGCGGTGTTAGGTCATGAAGTGGACGTGCACTTCTATATCCCACGTGTGCATGAACTTCTCCAGTTGGAGATCGGAGCACGTCTCTCGAATATCCATAATTATATTGATTATAAAAAGATAACCCATTTTTAGGAGGTAAATTCCAGTCTATTGAATTCGTTACAGACAAATAATCCAGAATCGCTATATTTGAAATTAAATTACGCGATTCAAGGTCTGAACACGTTATGTTACGTGATGACGTTACCGAATCAAAGGACAATAAACATTTACGTCAATATTTATGCAAATCTAAACTCAAGGGGTATGCTGACGCCATTGCGTCGTCCCGTCAATATGCCGGAATATTTAGCCGTTATGAATTGCGGCAGAGTGCCTATTAATAATTTGGATCCTGTTATAAGAGTATGTATAAATAATAAAATGTGTTTTATTCGATAATTATTGCGTGTGCGTAAATTTTATTCCTTTTGTTTGGGTCCTTCCAAGTGCAGAATTTTAAGCATTTTTTACTTCTCCGGTCAAAGCTCTTAACCATTTAAAAGTTACTTAACAAATTAACAAGAAATAAGCTTAGGTTAAGTAATCACCTTCCAGACCTCTCATCCCCCACGTAATCAAAATAAACAAAACATAGACATACTCGCCTCCATTGGTGCTTATGTAACACTTGTGCGACCCTTTATCTATAGACTGTCTCTGGCCACAGAAATAATTTAACTTCTTTTTAATTGTGATTATTACTAACAAATTGTGAAGATATTAATATAAGAAAGCAATGCATTGCGTAAATCCATTATGAATAATATGTTCTATGCTACTTTTCTAATTCCGCTTCAAAAGATTTTCAGCTGCCACATCTTATGGAATAGACCAAAAAAGCTGTAAAGTTCCATTAGTATTAGAATTAACAAAGGAAATCTTGAAAATTCTCATACTATCTGATACTTCTGATTCAAATTTAATTGCAATAAAAAATTTGGCGAAATCTGTAGATAGAATGTTTTAGACCTTATTTGCTATTGATTGTTTTAACTAATTCTGTAAATACGTAATTGTAGATTGTGTGGCTGTATAATCCCACAGACGTGTTTACGACCTGGCGTCTCTTACGATGTAACACAATATCCCCAGATACGGTGATACGATGTTTGCTTTATTTCGCTGAAGTGCCGCCATTGGGGAAATTGGCTATACCGTTCGCTTTTATGCCTGACGAAATGACGACTATGAGGTAAAAAACAACTTTATCACTTTTAAGATTTATTTGCAATAAGAAATTTAAAAACTCATTGTTGTTTTTGTTCTGAAGGTAGTATTTTATTCTTCCTTCGGATATGATACAGTCAAAATTTTGGTTAAGGGACAAGGCGGATTACCTAATATAGTTGAGACAAGGCTTGACGTGCCAAAGTATGTGGAGAAAATAATAAGATCCACTCATAGGACGAAAGTTGTGAGTATACAAGTACACACTATATAGGTCTTACACGTATGCACATAAAACATGAACATTTTCTTTTCACATTACAATGGACAACGTCCTCTATCTATCATTTAATGATTTTATCACTGAACTGACTTACGTGATTGTTTGTTTTTCAAATCGTAGGTTTACGCATCATCAACACATTACCTTAATGGTAAACAATTAAACACTGAAGTGATAAAACTGACAGATTAGTTGTAAGGAATATGTTTTTATGAGTGAATGAAAAAGCCGGAAGCAGCTTATTGTAGGCGAGCCCGTTGTAATGGCAAGCATGGAAGACATATGTCTTTTGTGGATCAAAATCAGCACCGTCTCTAGCAAGACAAGTACCGGAGTGAAAGCATTACCCTGGCACCCATTATTCGTGGGTGGTGCTACTCGTACGGATTATTACTATTGGGCACTCTAAATCTGAGGCCTGGGTGCATTGCACTAATTACACCTTAGGTAGGGATAACCCTAATAACACAAGCGCATAGTGTTTGAGTGTGTACTAATGCTACGAGTATCGTAGGCAATTTAGGAGCTTCGTAAGTGACGCAAGATTTTTAAGGGTGCCGCTCAACGTCCTCTCAGACCCTACGCCCGTGTCTGTCGCACGCCTAGCGCTATAGGTAAAGCAGATACAGTTCGAAAAAGTTTTCATAATTTTTATTCTAAAATTGAGACACTGTTAATTAACTCTGGAGAGAGTGTGATACTGATTGGATAAACACCTTTATATCTCTACATAGATGATAAGAAGACAAGTATGTATATTTTTACAGGTACACCTATCAATGGAGCATATAACACTGCATGTTATGCCAACTCATTCTTTGTCAAGGGACATTATAGCCATATGTAATGACACAGATCATGTTATGCGATTTATTTGGTTGCCGTAAGTTCTTTATGCGAAGTATAATTGAGATTGACATGTAATGAGCATAATTATAAACTCAGTTATTATTTTCAAGGGAGAGAATAGCTAACATAGTGAATATAGTAATGACTCCATGTTGGGGAGTGATACAACCAAAAGGGACTGAGTGGATCACAATGACTGTTTATACTCTACAAGAGCCGGCTACGTTTACGTAAGAACATAGATGATACCTATATATAATCCTAAATCCTAAAGAATATAATATAAAATTTCATGCAGTTATAATAAAAAATAAAACGAATCTCAAATGTTCTATAGGTTAATTGATAGCTACGATTAAAAAATCGAATTTAAATAATACAATAAAAAGGTATAGTAGTTTACTATAGGGCCCCTTTGAATATTACGTAAGCTTTAAGGGAAGCGCGGGATCTATACTTTGCTTACAATTGGTGACAAGGGGAATGGGGGCTTATTTAAACGCTTATATTAAACAATAAAAACTGTGTTCTAAGAGGAAAATTGGGAGTCGTGGGCGATAACGCCCCTTTGGCGTTTGAGACTTTCGTGAGGGTAGTAGAAGACCGTGAGAAAATTAGGGGGCATTAAGATAGCACAGAGGTGAGACATGAGCAGATTAAAAAATATTGTCTGAAAATTAAGATGGGGACTCTAGAAAAACAAACATATTTTCAAAGAATATGTTTGGTGAGCAAAATAAGGTTGAGACATTTTGAGCTAAAGTTTATAGTAATAACATTATTTACAGTACGACTGTCGCTTGTGAGATATTAGATTTAACAGAACGTAAACGATATCAACGTAACGAACTTTTAAGAAGGAACAAAATAGAAAAATGCAATGCAATCAAGAATTTATAATAACAGAGGATGGATTTTCTCATCCCGTAAGTTTGTCATGATGTTACTGACATAATACATTATGCATGTGCATAATATAGGACTATTAAAAGTTGAAATTAATTGATAATATGATTCTCATTTTAGGATATCAATGATACTCCGCCTTATGTTTTAGACATTAAGAAACCTGAGCCATCTTATTTAGCTCTGACCGTATCCATATCTTCCAAAGGCCAACGTGATGGTTATCCAAGGATGCTATTGAAACAAATGTGGGAACAGGTTTGTGATATTCTCGTGAATAGCTGTAGTAACTACCTACGATTAAAATACCTGTCGGTGCAATATACATATTTTTTCAACTTTTAAAAATGAACTTCGAAATATCGAAATCTATAGAACAAAAAATCGTGTAGGTGAAGTAGATCTCTTACTCTTTTAGAAATAATTTATTTAACAGCATCGTGTGTTAAGCATCGTTAGTCGGAAAAGGAACCGAACGATAGGTACTTTTATTATTTAACATAGTATTATAAATAATTAAGGGGTGTTAAAAGCCCCCTAGCGAACTAAGGAAGCAGGGTGAGGGGACCAACCTTCCATTGTTTCGGTCGTCTGCGAAATAATAAAAGAAGTTGCTTGTATCCCAGGTTATCTCTTTCGCGCAGGGGCCTAGTCTTGATCGGACCAATTGAGCGAGACGGCTAATGATCATGCAACCCCGTCTTCTAATGACGGTCAAATGTAATTTTTTTTAATAGAGTTTTCTTACCACTTGTATTACTAATACAATATACCTACTTTTCGTATTGAATTACTTAATAGCTAAAGACTGTTAATTTTCTTAATTTTGCTGTAAAACTATTGTTTTAAAAAATACGGCGCGTTTGCCTGAAGTGATCCTTATTCCCTTTGCTTAGCCTCCACCGTGAAGATTGCTCTCAAATACAAAAAAAAAAAATAACCTTCAAAAAACTGTACTTTATAGAAAAGGTTTACCTATTGATATATTCATATAAAAATTTAAAGAAAACATTCTTTTTCAGACACCACCTTACGATTTACTCTCCTCAGACTTGAATGATTACGCAGGTAGAGCAAAAATATCAAGTAGTAATAACATAACGATCCCAGACATTATTAGAATCATTGACGGAATTTTATGGTGTGTACAATATATTAATCTTTTGAATTTTGATATAGGTACCTACTTGTTCATGCAAATTGTCAATAGATTGAGACTATCAATTTCTAATGATGATATGCCTGGAACAGATAAGTAGTACTGCTGAAGGTTACACAGTAGAGATTAAGCTAATAGGCTAAGCTGTTATTTTCTGGGTAATTTTGTTATCTTCTAGCTTTTATATCTGAACATAACATACATGTTTATGATTATAATTCTACCTTATATGTGAAAATAAATTTTGCCTGTATACCTGCTTACAATTAAACCATACTATGGGGATTAACTTAATCAAGTATATCGTTAGATTCAAATTAAATTTTAGAATTGGATTGGATATTAGTGAATACCAACACTTTGCATGCACATTGACGTATGCTAAAAGTGAATAAATTCAAATCGACAATAAATAAACTAACTTTAATAAAGTGTATGGGCATGGTCTACCATCCTCAAGTTTGAAAATCTGTCGCCGACTCGTGCGTTTAGTGTATTACAATCTTAGGGAACAAAGTCACTTGTCGTTATAAGAATTTATTTAATTATATAAAAACACATATACATCTTATAAGAATGTCGAAGACAATAGTTATATTTTGACAAGTAAACAATAGACGCTGACAAGGAGACAAGGGGTAAGGCTTTTTTTGTCATTGTGACCAAATGCACATACATAATAAACTTAGTATTTCACAGGAACGCACTGCACAGCAAAATGTTTAGAAACCAGATAGAATTTTATGCTATAGAGGAAATACCTACTTACACGCAATTAGTGAACGTCATTGAGAATAATATCAGGCCTCGATTGAGCAGACGGTAATTTTTTTTCTAATTATAATAATCAATCTATACTCCATTGTTTGGTTATTTAAGAGGGCATGCGGTCGGAAAAGTATATATCACAGAAATCTATTGCTATCGCGTTGCGCACCAATGAAAGAATTATAAAACACGAAAAGGACAACTGCAGCTCGGGCTGATTTTACCTATGCAAAAATTTTTTTTTAGTTAAAAACAAAACCGACTTCAAAAGAATGAACTATGAAAATGCACTAAAAAGTCAATAATTTCTTTACTAATCTGCTTCGTTAATTTTGAAATCGTTGCTTGCTTATACGTCGCTAATTATATTCAATTTTCATTCATTCTTCTTTAATATCATCCTAGTCCTTTATTTAAATTATGTGTAATCGTGATAAAGTTTAGGCAATTATTTTCATTTGTTAATGAGTACATTGGTTAACTCTAGCTGGCACCTACTCCAAAATTAACGAAGCAGATTAATAAAGTAATTATTTATTGACTTTTTAGTGCATTTTTATTGTTTCTTTTCTAGTCTGTTTTGTTTTTAATTAAAAAACTTTTTTTCCTACGTTTTAGTTGAAGTATGTACTTTTAGGTATAGCTGTTATAATAGCATTAAACTGTAGGACTAGTTACTTAAATATGTTTTAGTTATTATTATTCTGATTTTTTTGTTAAATTCTTATTTTATTCGCGGGTTTGTTTTCCACGTTTTGTTTCCCGCGTTTTGTTGTAAATCGGTCCATAATGTTTGAAACCGATTTTATTCTCAAACCTTATCAAGCCATAAATTGACACAAGGAACGATTTACTTGACACTGGCTAAGACACAAGCCGTGCAGAGCCATTAAAAAACACAAGAAGAAGAAGAAGGGTATAGCTGTGAACACTAATTCATAACTTTGGAAACGTATAAATGAAACACGTGTAAGTGCCTATAATATTTGAGGGTTTTTCTCAATTTCCCTGAGTTCCACTGATCACATACTGATCTGGTGGAAATGGGACCACGTCGAAAGTGTACTCCTTCGATTAATTATTAATTCGGAAAATTGAAAATCGGGTCCACAAGTTACGGAGAAATCGAGTATCAAAAAACATCCAGACGAATTGATAACCTCCTACTTTTCGAAGTCAATTTTTTTCTTCTTGTAAAACTTCTTATAGGAGGGTAAAAACAGCTTCGTTACGTAACGCGTTATGGCGCCAGTCTGTTTGGCTTCCCTTTCTCTCACGCATAAGGCAGCGATAGGTATCAACTTAGATTAGTTTAAGTTATCACTTCTGCCGGGTGTCCTGAGACGCACTTCTTTTTTTACAAGAGATCTTCTCTTCCCTTCCTTTTTTTTTTTTTGACGGGGGGAAATGCATTTACGCACTACCCTTGTATTAGTGAGAAAATGATACCCACCCTCACCGAGTAATGTAAGGTGGGAATGTCAGATTATCATTGACTAAAGAACCACAGTATTCTTTCGTTCATCCATTTTGTCATGGAATAAGAAATACTTTTGCGTTCCCTCTACTCTTGTTTTACCGGTATCGGAATATGGTTTATCTTTTATTAAAAAAAAAAAAATCAGAATTAGCAAAGTACTATCAATAACAGTTCTTTGTTCTATTGATTTATATTTTATTATAGGAGACTAGTTGAAGCGGATTTAGAAATGAAAGACATTCTTGGTGTTGCCAAATCCCGACCATACAATATTTCTTTACATAATGGGAAATATAACTGACATGAAACATCAAATACTAAAAAAACAATCATATTTGACATAAATAGTTTAACTTACGAAAAATGACATAATCTATGGTAATTTAAATATCTGTCATTGTATTTCACAGAGTAACATCGGGAATATGTGATGCTATAGTCAACAAAGCCGTTTTTAACGTCTACGGTCTTAATACGAAACATGATACTTCATTATTTGAAGCTGAATAATTTAGTATCTAACTTTTATTGTTAATACTATTATTTTTATTTGATTAAATTGAAATAAATACAAATTTCATTGTCATATACATTTATTAATTAGTAAAAAAAAATAGAATTATATCACGATAATTAATGTTGTGTTGCCAATGAAAAAATGATAACTCAGTCCAAAATACTTTCTAATCTTAATTGAAGTTTCTTCGGTTTGGGTGAAGCGAGGACCGTCACGGCAACTCTGTCTCCTAACTTTGGTGTTTTGTGACCGGACAGATTACTTCTATGTATGAGTCCATTGTCACCAACACCACAGTCCACGAAACAACCAAAAGGAACAACATTACGGACTACACCTACAACACAAATTTCAATTAGGGGCCATCCATTAATTACGTAATGGGGAGGGGGATTAACAAAATCTATACATGCCCTTGTCTTAAAGGGTGGGGGGCGTTTTTTTCTGTAAAGGAAACTAATTGAACTAGCAAGTTTCCTAAGCCAAACTATGTTATTAGCTCATCTAAAGAATTATGCGTAAGGTACATTCCAGACTACACTTATTTATAACAAACTTTCTGGTACACATTGACACAAGCAATTGTAATATGGAGTTTTTGTGTAATACAATAAAATAAATCAATTAGCTTATATTAATAATACTATTCTAGTACGGTAATTACAATAGAAGATGATTAATCCACACTAATAAATAAAATTGAAGTGTCTGTTTGTAACATGAAAATTAATAAGACACCTATATCGAAAATACAATTTTTAAAATTTCTGTTTGTATTGGGTAATCTTCGGAACGGCTGGGCCGATTTTGACGGGACTTATTTTCGTAGATAGCGGAAGTTATTCCGGGTGATTAAGATACTTTTATTTTTGGAAATAAATTAGGGTTCTGTATAAAAAAAATATTAAAACGCAGTGAATGATATATGAACACGCGGGCACTCGGCTAGTTTAATTATAAAATACCTGTTAACGTCATTCCCTCTTTTATCTGTTCCGTTGCTTGAATAGACACGGAATAGACCGGTTTGCAGAATGTTATTATATTATCCTCGTTAATTTCCATTTTAAACATTAATTATAAGTTCTAAAGTGCACACGTCCGTCTGTAACTCTTCACAAGTTTTTTTTATATCTATTACATTGGTTTTCCGTTCGACTGCAGCCCGGAAATGTGATTGAGTCATCTCCTTTATGTTTAATCCTATCTTTTTGGCGAACCTAATAAATTAACATAAGTTACGATATATAAAACAAAGATATATAAGATAAATAAAAAATGTTTTGTTATAATTTTGACAGAATTCGCGATTCCTGTAATAAAAGTGTAGTAAAAAATGTTTAGTCACTGATTTTAAGTAATTTGAAATTTCTTTGATTTCTTTTCTAATTTATCTATAATACGTAATTTAGATTCCTTTTGAAATAGTATAGTTTGATTATTATGCACAAACGAAATGTATTGTAAATAATAACACGAAATATTAATTCTGGGGGAAAACATGCAGAATGACAATTTATGGCAATACTCATTCAGAGATACCAGCTCCTTATTACAAAATACCTCTAAGAATCCTCGTAATCGTTCATTAATTTGCGTTATTATAAAGGGATATTATGTAATTATTGTGTTTTAGTTTTTTATTGTGCACAAGTAAAGTGTTTTTTTGGGAATAATAAGGCAGAATATAAATTCTCAGGTAACACAAAATAGATAGTTTTAGCAAAATATTCACCATTTGTTGGAGCATTGTATGAAAACTAAAACAGTATTATAAATAAACCACGTGACATTAAGTGTTATGTATTAGTCAAGTGCTTAACTTGACGTAAGTTAAAAAAGAAAATGTTGGTATGTACAGGTGACATAGTTTTTTTTTAAGAAATTTCTGACTGTACTAACAAAAGCGACAACTTACGCTTTAGCGATTTTGTAACTTTCCGGATGTATAATGGTAGCGTCTAAAGGTTCGGATCCACCCAATACTTTGAGAAAACCAGCGCATTGCTGGTAAGTTATTTTACCGATACCAGTAACTTTAAGTATTTCCGCTCTTGTACTGAATCCTTCGTTTCTTGCCGATAAGCTATTATCTTTTTCGCTCTGCCTTCATTAAGACCTGAAATACGTCTACAAAATTTTGAACATACGTTTTGTTTTGATAATATTCGTTTGTATTTAGTATAAATATCAAAAAAAACATCTTGATAAATGACCTTCAGTGCGCGTATAATGATTTTGAAATCTAATTGGTCGCCACAGCACAGGTAACTGCCGTATCGATCGTGTGATTGGTTGATTACTTCAGGAAACTTTTCCTTGCAACATCAGTGTATGTTAAAGATGTTTGTCGATATTTGCGCATTGAGCCACTTACAAGTTAATTAAAATCTAGATTATAGACTACAGAAATTATTTAGCAAGAATTGAATGCGGAAGTTTTTTTTTGCTAAGAGAAGTTTCTTTAAACATAATAGCTAAAATTACAAACTCGGTGTCCTTTACAACTTTCAAAGAAATTAGTTGATCTGTGATTAAACTATAATTTTATCAACTATTAATGTTAATACGACGACGGTTTACCTCAACATAGCTTGAGATGCGGTGTTTATATCGACACCAACTAAACTGACGATCTTCTCAACGGCACCGTCCAAAGCCGTCTCAAGCATTTTCACTGGAATATCGTGTTGATACAATCCTACTCCTAAGTTTTTTGGGTCCACCTATATAGAATTATACTTTCATAGAATTAGGAATTTATCAATAGAACTAGCAATACCGGCCGCGCCCTGCCAAACCACTCATACATGATGTTTACATGTATGTCTTTCCGGACGCTCTCAGTCGGTTCACTCGTTTCGGAGATTTACTATCTTCGACAAAATAATCATTTACTTAAAAACAATGCCTTGTTGTGCAGTAAAATGTTGTAAAAACCACTATAGGGGTAAACACCTAAAATCTAAAGGTAAAACTAAACACCTATATCCTTTCATGCGTAAGTATTGAACTATTTTTTATTTTATGTAACAAAAATAATAGTCGTATGACGCGCCGCCATGACGCTTTTGTGTAGACTAGACGCTGTAGTGTTGTACCTACTCCTGATTGTACGATTTATCCAGTTATTTCGAAAAAATAAATGTATTATTTCATGAATTACTTTGTAGGTGTTTTTTTTAATTTTTTTTATACGGTATAGGCTCAGTGCTATGACCACAATCTCATTTGATTTTAAGTGATATGTTTCAGAATGGTAAACACTAAACCTAGATACTGGTTGATGTTTTTAAGTGTTTAAATGACCACCAGTTCGATCAACATGCTTTGCATTACCAATTATTATCTTATTAATATAGAAATATATTTAAATGTCAGACTGTAGTGCATTGTTAAAAATCGAAAGTATCAAGTTTATACACTTATCACTTCTACAATATTTTTTTGAAGGACATTAAAAATGACTTATAATGAATGTAATATAATAAAATTATGAAATAAATTTTTGTTGAAGTTATTTCTGTAATATTATCGAAACTGTCGACATAGCGACGCACATCACTCTACTACCCGCGCGCCCCTCCTTACACCCGCGAAAACGACACACATGGTTCACATACTTTGTACTGATTTTGCAATATCTAGTGACCGGAACGACTTTGTTACTTTATGTATTTGCAGGGATTTATAATATTTTTATACGGTACAGATTTGATTACAATTTCGTATACTATGTTTTAATGAAGAATTTGAAATTTCAACGAGTAATATCTAAAGCAGAAAATGTAAACTCACCTTTATTAATTCGCCCAAAGGATCCAACACTCTTCTGGCTATAGACAAGGCTGATATTAAATTAGGATCCATTCCGGGATGTTCCTAAAAATTGAAATACTTATTAGGATCTATTCTGGTTTTATTATTTAACAAAAGTGACTTATGAGTATGTAAAGTAATTTATTGATTACAACAACAAATGAAGAAAAATATGATTAAAATCTATACTGGAAAAACAACACACATTATTTGAAAGAAAATGCTCTCTATTCTTGTCTCAGAATAGAGTATTTAGTATATAATTTATATGACACACGTGAAGTGTTTGGTCATATCTTATTAAAGTACACTCTCGGTCTCTCTCTGGCATACAATTATTATAACTCTAGTATTTTTCATCAGGATTTTAATCGTGTTTCAGAGTTTTTTTTTATACGGTATATGCTCAGTGCTTTGACCACAATCTCACCTGGTCTTAAGTGACGATGTGGTCCAGGATGGTAAACGTAACACGCCTAGAGGTACTGGTTCTCAAGTGATGCTGCCGGAACACACCTATTGGTATTTGGCGACAGGTTTTCGAACTTCAGGGTGGTAGAAACCATGCCTTTATGGTTACCTCACGATGTTTCCCATCACCGAAAGTACAGGCTGATTTTAGAACTGGATAGGTGGGCTCGAACCCGCGTCCATTGACGCGGAATCCGGTCGCACGGTCCACTGCGCCATCATCGGTTTTAAAGTTACCTATTATTTATGGTTTGCTTTTTCAGACCAGCAAAATTAAAACATAACCAGTCAACACGAACACACAAATGAAATGAATCAGTTAGTTGATTACCTTTTGTGCTTCCTTGCTTATGGAATAAATCGATGCGCCTTGCTCGGGCACAATAACAACAGGAACATTCTGAGATATGCTATTATTTTTCAACCAAGTTTCTGTTTCACGACAAGCAGTGCCGTTACCGAGTCCGATTAAATCGACACTGGATAATTAAAAAAAAATGCTATTATTTTTTTTTGTATTTTTCTCTAGCTGTGCGCCCGCGTTTCATATGTTCTTCACTGAGTTTTAATTTTTTTTTATACGGAACGCTACTTATTTTCCTAATTTTTTTTTAGTACTAAGAAAAAGTAAAAATATTTGTCATAACTGTTCATTGGATCAAATTTTATTCTAATTTTTATGAGTTTATTTTTTTTTACGCAGAACCCTAATTATTTCAAAATCAAAAGAACTCTAAGTTACCCGAAGTAACATCAGCTAGCTATATACATTAGCGAATATACATTCATATCTATTTAGTAAAAAAAAATAATTGTGACACTACAAACAGACACTTCAATTTTATTTATTAGTATAGATTTCATAGTTTTGTTTATATCAGTGAATAGTAGAAACCTACTTATGTTTTTCCAAAAGACGTTTTAGTTGTGTGGCCGCAACATCCTTCGGGTTGTTATGTCTTAAATCAGGGTATATTGTACACGTGTCGAGTTTATCACCATTGTGGTTTATAATGCCAACCTGGAAATATATGTGTATACTCTTTTTTCACATTCTCTGATGTTGTACATCAATAATACAGAGTATATTATATACCAGTGGCGAAGCGCTCCTATAACCCGATTCCTTATAGCCTTACCAAAAAAACAAAACACTCACTGCGCATACATCAAATCATGCAGTCGTAAACGAGAAACACGCACGCTAAGAACTCGCTCATACAAGCCGGTAGCAAAATGTCGGAATTGAGTTCACACATCCATGCACATTTCACTTATGTGCATTAGTGTACCTATCATGTAAACGTAGTGCAAATTTAGGCTGAAAATAAGCCCCTTCGTTCCGGGTTATTCATTTAATTTTGATACGATTACGGTTTATCAATGTGAATGTTTAAAGAAAGCGCCATCTACTGATAAATTAGAAAAAACGTCTTCAAAGCAATTTCATCTAAAAAGATCAATGTGCTAACAAATTAACAATGTCACTTTTTACAATCGTCTATTGCGTTACACACCCAAATGATGTATTTACTTCATATTTTAGAATGGTTAATTACAATCACGTGTCAAGCACAATCACGTAGCCGAAGAAGTTAATTAGGTTACGAAGTTAGTTGTATTAAAGTATAAAAGAAAAATAAATAAATCAGTGCTATTTGATGTATCATGTAGGTAACTAACTAATCTTTATTTTTCGTTTCGCGTACGTCGCCATCTCGCGTCGTCCTGTTAAAATTATATAGTTAAAATCGTCGATTACAAAAGTTAATCAATTTTACAATTTATTATGTTGTCATAATTACATGAACAATTATCACAAACGAAATGAATTTGACATTTCGTATTTAGCGTGGTAAATAATTTTCATTTTTAATCTCACAACAACTTACCATACTCGACATGCACTGTTTTTGTAATTCCAGTGAAGTCAAGTATAGTGAAGGTGGTTAACACTAACTGCAACTGGATATTTTCGCTCAGCGGCACAAGCATCCATCATTCATTACTGTACTAATTTTGAAGAGGAAGAAGTATGACGACTAGGTAGATTTTTTACGTTCCGGCTTTACTGACGATTTTTTTCACACCATGCCACTGGTATATAGTAAAATAATAATAATAAGAAACAAGATCCTACTTCCGTTCGATAACATCCGTTCATATGTAATGCACTTCTTAATCGTTGATTTATACATGTATTAGTATTCTTATGGTTGATGTTTAGAATAAAACATTATATTGATGGAAATATTAATTATTACAATTTCTAAACATTAATTTATATTTTCCTAACATATAATATTTATAGTAAACAAAAATATCATTAGCATCTTAATGGGCGTCCATTAACCACGTGATGTTTTTAGAAACTTTTTAATTGAGGTAAAAATTTTAACCGACTTTTCTCAGTCATCACCTGAAATTTTGTTGGATTTATGAAACAAGAAAAAAAACTCTAAAAGTTACAGCTCTTAATATTAATTTAAGTATTTTCACTGAGAGTGTAACAATTATCCATGCAAAATATACGTAAATCAAGTTTTTTTTAAACTCTATAACTATTTATTTCATCCTATATATTACTTAGAACGATCTACAAAAGTGGCCTAAAGAGGTAAATTTGTAATAACTTATGCAGTTGTGAATTAGTAGAGGGCAATGAAAATTCTCGTTTTTTTTTTAAGCTGTTATCTCCAAAGCAATCAACTTTACGAAATCGATTCATCGAATCGATACAGCAATATTTAAAACTTACCTTACAACCAGCTCTGAATCCTGGATCTAGACCGGCTATGTTTCTATTTTTAATAGGTTCAGTGAGTAAATATTTCTCCAAGTTAGTAGTGAACGTTCGAACTGCTTCTTTCTGAGCAGCGTTTGTTAAATCCGATCTCACTTGACGCGATAGCCACGGTTTTATCAAACGATTATAAGCATCGCCTAGACCTTTTCGAATCCAGAAATCACTCTTCCATAATGTTAAGCAATACCTTAAAAATATCCACAAACATTTGGAGAAAATAAATAATTTTTATATTTCACCAGCCATGGGGTTTTACGGAGTTTAACTTTTTACTTCTTTTTTTTGTGAGGCTTGAACCTCTTTAAACTTTTACGTTGACTTAAATAGTCATATTTATTAATATAATTATTTTAATATTTCAAGAGTATTGTTCTAATTAAAAAATAACTGAAAATAAAAGTCAAAATGTAATCTATATTGACTATATGATTGATTTTGAGTTAATTTTTTTTTGTTAAATTTCTTGTATTATCTTGTAGGATTAAAAAATATAAAAAAGACGTAGCGTGAGTAGCCCCTCCCTAACCCTCAAAAAGTGGACCGCTGATCTGGTGAAGATCGTGGGAATCCGCTGGATGCAGGTGTGCCGCAAGACCTGTCGTCGTGGGGATCTTTGAGAAGAGACCTATGTCCAGCAGTGGACGTCTTTCGTTTGAATGGATGGATGGAGTTAATAGTGGTTGGAGCTTGTAATTTCTAGTCAGAAGAAATCTACTTAATAATAAATTTACATAACATGTAATTATTTTTTCCATGGACAACAATAGTGGGAAAAATGATGGGCAGTATATTTTATTACCTTTTGATTGAAATTTTTTTTATTTCATTTATATTTCAACCTTTTTTTTATTTTATTAACGCTAAAATAGAACAACTAGCGAATTTATTATCAAAAATTATCTCTTGCAGGATCAATAAAATAAATAAATTAATACACAGTAAATTAAGTTACAATTAAAAATATACCTATAATTAAACATACCTCTCAAGTTTGTTATAAAACCAATCTGGTATAACAACTTTAACAGATAAGATTTTCTCATCTTCACCCCTGTTTATGGCCAACGTCTGATGGGGCTTCACATAATGACTTGGACATTTCCAATCAAAATATATTTTGTATGTCTCCGGATCTGATTTTGGATCTGGTTTTTTATTCTCTTGTTCTTTCTTTTCTTTAGTTGAACTTTTCGTACGATTGCTCTGTATTGTAAATCTAGTTTCACATTTCCTTCAAAGAAATAAAAGTTTAAAAAAATAGAAATATGAAAAAAACATATTTAGAATTCATTATTTTTCTATTTATTTAATAATGATTTAAGAAATAATGAGTGAATAGTTCACACTATTCAGTAACTAAATCCATTAAATTATACTATGAAATGAGTTTCAATTTTCCAAAACTTATTAATATGTAAAAATAACAATATCTTACACACATTACAATGCAAATTCAAATTTTACAATATACATATTTCTTATTAATACAATAACTAACACACATACGTTTTTGGCTTAACAGCACCAGTTGTGTAAGCAATGTTGAGTTGATATGTGATTTGTAGTTTCTAAGAATGTGAGAAATTCAACTAATAAATTTAGATTCATTGGTATAATCACCCTTTTACGTCAATGATTATTTTGGATTATTTTGCAGAAAATAATAGAATAAAAGATAATAGTGTTCAAAGTCAATTCACAGTTCACATTACAGTATGGATCTTTTAGTTTCCCTCTTATGACCTAAATTAGTATCAGTAATTTTATGTAAGTCATATAATACAGTTCGGGCTCATAAATTGGTTGGGGGTATACAATTTTTTTGTTTGTTATCACAGTATAAAACTTAGGTATGTACAGTCGCTTGTTGGGACGGCAGCACACATCGATCTATTTTTGTGAATGGTGAACAAGTTTAAAGGAGTTGGAGAAAATCCTGGCCACAATAGCGGCTACTCGCCGATGAAAGATATCTGAGGTTTCATCCGGGTGTAGTTTTATATCTTTGGTCTAATTTTATGAGGATCTACTTCCAGCCAATTTCAAATAAAATACTCTCAGGAAAGCTGCATATGATAAGACATGTGAAATATCTGCTCCAGTGATATAATTTGGAGTATTGCATTCTGTGATCAACAAAACACCTCTATAAGAGGCGTTAATCATGGTAAATGTAGACTGACGAGATACTGGTGACTGTCAATAAATTCTCATGTATCTGTGGATATCATTATTTTTTTCATAACATAAGCTCACACCTGTTATCCCTGAAGGTTTAGGCAGAGGTGAAATAGTGAACTTCACCACACGCATTTCGCCGAGCTTAGTTCCGTCCCAGATATGACAGGGGGTGAGCCTGTTGCCATATCTGGCACAAATTCCAGACTCCGGGATGATACTGAGTAGAAAAACCCAATATCACTTGACCCGACCTGGGAATCTAACCAGACACCTCAGAACGACAGTCATACTGCAATACAACTATGCCACCGCTGCAGTATTTTTACAATGTACTTTATTTAATATCTTCATTTCACTTCACTTCTTAGTTTTTGGCATCTGTAGCTATTGGCCACAATTCTGCTAATATACGTAAGGTAGAGTCATGAACCAAGGAGTGGAAACTGGTAAGCAAGACTATGGCTGATGAAATGAAAAACATAAAATCCTTTGACTTAATGAAGTGTAGTAATTTTATCAAGGACACATGAAAAAAAATTAAAATATCATACTCACAAATTCCTTATATACTCGAGAATTCTTGTATCTTTGTAAATAATATCAGCTACTATATGAGTAACATGACCATCCACTTTCTCTACTGATGATAGCTCTTCATTATCATTGCATAGATTATTCAAATTTAAGTATTCACCATTAAGTGCTTTCATTGCATATTGTTCTAGACCTAGATTACGAGCTCTTTCAGCTAATGACAGTGAATGTGACTTCAATGGAGCATACTGCAAATGAATTTAATTATTACATACTACATTAAAATTGATAATCTTAAACAGTAATTTTATTCTTATATAGCTGAAGTTTCTTTTCCAGTTTATCTTGTAACAAATATCATTTTCAGTTGATATAATTTATATTAATGTTTGCAACATAACACATAAATAATTCAGAAAAAAGCAAGTAATTGACATTTTTGACTAACAACAAGTTTGGAAGCAAGCCAATGAATTTCGATTAAATAACAATAGTGTTTATACTTCTACTATTGAAGCAGAAACTCTTGGTGGGTATTATTAAGCTGAATATTGATCAAATTGTAATAGACCTTTGATTGATCAAATATTATATTATAAATAGTATATTTTTTAGTGCAATATACATTACCACCAAATCCAGTTCTGATAAATTTTGTGCATTCAAAATACTCATTTCAATATCTTTTGTCAACTTTTTAGACTTCTTAAGTGTTTCCATAACTGATTTTACTTTCTTCTTTAGTTGTGAAACATTTTGGTAGCTTTCATATATCTCTTGAAGCCTATAATAACAATTTGCATGCTTTTTCAAAATCATCAATATTTATTGTCATCATAAACAATACATATTTTACTTACCGGTCAGGCATTAAATTGTCAACGTTACTTTTCCTGTATCTTGCAATAAATGGTAACGTACACCCTTCAGTTATAAGATTTACAAAATTTTGCGCTAAAGTAAGTGGAATTTTCTCAACATGCGATAACATTTCTGATTCATTCCATATGTGAGAAATTTCTTTTTCATCACAAATATTTGGAACATCATCATCTTTAGGTTGATTTTCTTGAGAAATATTTTTCTTAGGTTTGGGAGATTTATCCTTTTTCTTTACCGTGGTTTTTATTTTTTTCTTTGGTGTATCTTCCGAGCTATCTTGTGCTTTCCGTTTCCTGATACCACCACGAGTTACTTTTTGGTCCATTTTATAGCTTTTCACAAAAGCAAAATTTTCCGTTGAATTCACAACAAATGCAAAAATTTTTTTTTTTGGTCTGTTCATTCCTTACTAAGGAATAGGCAAAGGTACCAAGAACATGCAGCCAAGTCGAATAGTTTTCTTGATTCTATTTATTTTTTTCAAAGAAGGAGTGTTCGATATATATCCATGTTCAATAAAATATCGATACATACTCTCGATTTATCGAATCATCCCGATAGTGTCGAAAATCTAATATCGATTTGTAATATCATTACTATATATGGAAAAAAATTAAAAATAAAATATTTCTATGTAGTTTATTTCGATGATGGCTACTCTGAATATATTTTCAATTCCGCCCCGGTTTAGTTTAGTTGTATGTTATTTATACTAATAAATAAAATTGAATTGTGTCTGTTTGTAATGTCAAAATTATTTTTTTTAATAAATAGATATAAATGTATATACGATATCTATTCCAAAAATACAAATATAAAATTTTTTTTGGTCTGACTGTCTTTCTGTTTGTAATGGGTAATATCCGGATTTGAACGGGATTGTTTTGGTAGATAGCTGATTAATCTACGGAAATAATTAGGGTTCCGCGTAAAAAAATCATCAGCTCCATACCCTTTTTATCATTTTCATTTGGGGTCGGCACAACACGTCTTTTTCTTCCATTCCTCTCTATCATCTCCGCATTAACTACTTTTCTAAACATATTATCTTTCACACAGTCCATCCATCTTTTCGATGGTCTTCCCCTTCTCATATAACCGTCCACATTCATATCCAATACCTTTCTTACAACATTCTCTTTCACCCTGCGCATCGAATGTTCATACCAGGACGGACGACCGCCTCTTAACTTTTTTGTTAATGACGCCACTTTCAAACTTCCTCTAATATGCTCATTCCTAATCCTGTCCATTTTTATTACCCACATATCCCCCTCAACATTCGTATATCAGCTGCTTCCAATCGTTTATCGTCCGTCACCTTTATTGAGCAACATTCTGATCCACAAGACAAGTGCTATAATTTATGATAAATATGTTTAGTTTATTTTATAACAAAATTTTTAGTAGGAAAATAACAAGGGTTCCGTATAAAAAATTAAAACGCAGTGAATATATGAAATGCGGACGCAGCCGCGGGCACACAGCTAGTAAAATACATAATTATAAAATTTTTAGTCATGGAGAGAGATGGCTTGCTGGTGGATTTGAGTTGAATTGAGATATGTAGAAATGTCGATATATTTCTTCGATAAATCGCATAGTATTGAAACAACGTTAGGATATATAATATCAAAAAAGATATCGATATTTGTTGTAGATGAACACCTATCCCTATTTCAAAGGCAAAGGTATTCATCAGACCATGCAGCCAGGTTTGACCCTACGAATACTTTTCGTAGATAGCTTTTTAGCTATCCTTGGGTTGGTTGTGTGATATAAATAAACACTTACGTTTGATTATTAAGCTTTAATTATAATTACTCCCAACTGACATATTTATACTACTAACTGATATTCACTTGACACTGGCGGAATCCTTTATCTCACACGTGCCACTATTTTTATCAGTTACAAAACAGAGTTTCTCACCGGCTAATTTCATTCGTTCTAAAATCGACTTATCTATTCGACAATGGTGGAATTGTGTACATTACGCATGTCGCCATTCTCATAAGAAGGGAAGTGAAGTAGTGTGATGTAGAAGTATGTATGTATGAACGGAGCGCGGTCAATCAGGTAAGAGAGTCGAGGCGCTGCTAATCGCGGCGTCACGGCCGCGGGGCGGGATCGGGTTACTAACCGGTGTCGACGGTGCGACACGTAGACTATAGGCGACTAGCGATTACCAATCTTGATACTTTGTATCGTTTAATTGATTTTGTATAAATGTTGATGAATGATATGTTATGTGTGTAGGAATGAAAAAGAGTGGGATAGATGCCTACAGCTCTAATAAAAAGGTAGACATGGTTTTCTGCGACATATTAGCATTCAAACTCCATATCATAGTTTTCAATAAAATTCACTCGCATCATTACCAAACTATATCGTGTATAACATCACGAAAATGACATCGAAGTAGATGATAAGTATTGCAAATCTATTATGACAAACAAAATTGCGCGAAAACCAATATCAATTTCTAAAGTGATAATTATTTTGTTATCACGTAAAATTATCATTTTTACTACATAGTTATCATACAATCTACATTAATATCATAAAGATGAAATATTTGTTTGTTTGTGATTGATAAACTCTGAATCCAATGAATAGGGTGGAGCGAAAATGATTTTTTTTTCTTAGTCTGAGGGTGAAGTTTGTAGCTTATGAAAAAAAAATATTAAATATTTTTTATGTGAATTTTTAAAATAAGTAAAATATTAAAAAATTCGGTTTTAATTCTATTATTACCTTTTCCTTTAAAGGAATAAATGAAACAAAAGATGTCAGAAAATATGAAATCAGGGGGATGCTTGGCGCGATTTTGATCTGTCATGTTGTCGCCCTTATTTTTAATTCATTATCTTGCAGTAATTGACTAAGATGTAATTTTGGTGGCGCTTTACGTGATAGTATATCGTAGTTATGATGCACAAGTGTAGTAAAGTGAAAGTAATGACACGGACTGTGCATTATGAAATGTCTCAATCAATCCCGCTGTGGCTATAACAGAAGGCCGCCATTTTATTATCGCCCTTTATTTTTAGTGTTCCTAACGGATGACTTGGCTGCATGGTCTACTAGTACCTTTGCCTTTTTCTTAAAAAAATGAAACTGAAAAAATCAAATGTCACATTTCAAAAGTCACAAGTTTCAAATAGGAGTACCTAAATATTTTATTTTTATATAGATAAATATGCCAAACGATGATAAGTTTTCCAAAGATGTTACATTTAATCTGTTGGTGCGAAATTTTTATAGAGGTTCCTTAAAATTTTCTCTAAACGTTAGTAAAAAAGCTTATCTATATTAGTACATAAAAATGTGTCTGTCTGTTTGTAATAGGTAATCATCGGAACGGCTTGATCGATTTGGACGGGATTTTTTGGTAGTTAACTGAAGTTACTTGGGTAATTTTAGAAAACAAATAGGGTTCCGTGTAAAAAAAACTCATAAAAATGTGAATAAAATCCGATGCACAGTTTTACGGACAAGTGCTATAATTTATGAGATATATCTTTACTTTATCCTAGTACTAACATTTTTTTGCGAAAATAATAGGGTTCCGTGTAAAAAAAATAAAATACTGTGAAGAATATATGAAACACGGGAGCAGCCGCGGGAAGATAGCTAGTATGGACATTTTCTTGTATGTTGTAATTTTCTTGTAACATTCAAATGGTGAAACTCTTTGGTTTTAAATTTCAGGAGAATGATGTGTCAAGAATGGATATAGCATGGCAACAAAGATTCTTGAATGCTACATTTTACAGTAAATTATTTTTACAATTTCCTGTGAACAATGAATTCATAAGAATATTTCTAAAAAAAGTTATTACAGAATTAGAACATAGTCAAGAAGTTCATGATGATTTATATTTAGAACTCTGTAAAGTTATGAACAATAGCAATTATGCCAAAGGGGCCTTTAATTATCGCCACTATGTTATATGTAATGACTTAGAGAATATAGTCACTATAAAAGAGACTAACAATATGGTTGTAAATGGTACAACAGGTATGCGTACTTGGGAGGTAAGGTATTTAAATATTTTAAGAGTTTAGATGTTTTTGATTTCTGAGGTATCTCCCTTAATCTTAAGATACTAATTATTTTTTGAAAATGCTTTCCTTAAGTGTATTAGTTGATTACACTAATGAATTTAATATCAAAATAAAAATATATATAACTGAAATTTGTATTGATTTGTTCATTAGATGTAAGAGTAAAAGGAAACATGTTATAAAATAATTTTATAGTGTCAATAGTGCATAATATATCAGTTATGGTTAAGATACATTTCTAATGAACCTGTTTTATTTTTATTTTCAGGCAGCTTTTTTGTTATCTGATTGGGCTTTAAGTAGTCAAGAAGTTATATCAAACAAAAAGATACTGGAATTAGGATCAGGTGTGGGCTTTACTGGTATAACTATTGCCAAAATGTGTAACATTCACTCCTATCTTTTAACTGATTGCCATTATGATGTTTTAAAGACTATTCGTGATAATATAGAGATTAATTTTCCTACTCATATTCAGGATCAAAGATCTGATGTCACTATTTATAAAGACAGGCATAGTACTTTGGGTAAGTGGTTACTAAATTTTATTATTTTTAACCAGTTAACTGTGGAATATATTGTATTTGAATAAATTATCTAATAATCTAATTTACTATTACCTCAAATAATTTTGATAATGACTAAATAAATATTATTTAATAAAATACGAACAGTATTGATGTATGTAATTAATTTTGAAATTCCAAGCAATAGGGATGGCTTTTGAGGGTAAAACTAATATATCATCAATACTGGATAAATTGTTTAAAAAATATTGCACTTGTGCTAACACACATTATTATTAATTACAGGTGTCATGATGTTAGATTGGAATGATGCAATTGAAGATTTTCCTAATGATTTTGTACCAGATATAATAATCGGCGCTGATATAGTTTATGACCCTTCAATAATAAAGTCTCTATGTAGTGTAATGAAACATTTTTGTGATATAAATAAATATTTGGAAATATATATTGCAAACATAATAAGAAATGAAGAAACTTTTGGATTACTATTAAATGAATTAGGTAAATTTTAATACATATTATAATTTAATATAGAAACACTAATTGGACACTGATAAGCCTTGCAGTGTCAATACTTAGTAACAAAAATCAGGATTAATGTGTCAAATGCAAGATAACACAATAACATACTAGTTTGTAACATCAGTAATTATCATATTCGCCTTAATCACTCCTGCTCCCCTGTTCATTTGGATAAAATTAGAGTCAGAGACCATTCTCTCTGCGAATGTGGTTTAGATCATTATTTGATAGATCACATTTTCTTTAGTTGCCCTAAGCTGCAGTTTTTCCTTTTATGATGTCCTTCCTCCAGAGGTGCTTCGTCCCACCTGCATGAAGACACTCATTTTCACTCCGTTTGTCTTCATTCTTTGCAAATTTATAGTTTCAAATAAAATCAAACTTTAATTATAATAAAATATTGTTAATGTTTATTATGTACCCTATACTAACATTATTAATATGATGTTCCTACTAACCCTAACCATATTGCTTTTTTATTCTAGATTTAGATACTAATCAACGAGGATCTTTTGGTACAGTTTCTAAAACAGTTCTGTTTGATAGTGTTGTATTATAGTTATTACATGACACAAACTGAATTGTGGAATCATTCACAGAAGCCATAACCCAAAAAAAAAAACATTTTGGTAAATGGTGTTGTGTGTCTCAATGTAATATTTCTATATAAAGAAAGCAAAAAAGTTTAAAACGAAACCAGTTTCTAATGAAAGACATTTCATACTAGTATGTTAAATACATATTTTTATTTAATTCTCTCTTTCAATGTCTTAAAAAATCAAAACCAGTTAAAGGTATATAGGACCTAACTTATATTTTTATAGTATTTAAAAAGATGTTCCAAATCATTTTCTCAATAGTGTCCAATTATAAAATACTGTTTATAGTTGTATGTGACCAGATATAATTATGATAATAAACATTTGGTAACAAATAATATTTGTTCTCAGATACCAACATGTTACGACATGAGAAGATAGAACTACCAAGAAGCAATTTTGTTGAATGGGATATTTGCATGCAAACTTGTTTACTCAAAATAAAATTAAAATAATTTTTCAACTTTTTATTTATACCCAAATTAAATACCTACAAAGTAATATTATTTTAACTTCAGGTACACAAAGAATTGGTGGCTTATTTGGGTTGTTGAGAATTTTTCTAATGATATTTGAATTTTTAACTATTATGGATTTAATAGAATTTAGTTCTTATCACTAATCATTGTTATCAAAAGAGCAAGTTTGCAGAATTTTGCTAATAATTTATCTTCTGTTATAGAAAACAACATTAAATTGATATATAAAGTATTACATTAGGTATTTAAAAATTAGTAATTTTAACATCTGTAGTGCATAGTAGATCTAGTAGCAATAAATTTTACTGACTTCTGAAAGGGTTCTTGGTACATTTATTTTGTCATATAGTAGTTATTATTTAAGGATCGGTTTTAAGCCTATATTCATTCCTCCTTGTTATGGATACTCGAACATATCTGATTTCAAATATAAGAGAGCGCACTTTGGAGTATGCTGTTCGCCAACGACATTGTTCTTGCTGGGGGAGATAGGACTAAGGGCCAGTGTAAGTTGGAAAAATGTCGAGCAAGACTAAGAGAATGTTGGATTAAAAATTAACAGAATATAAACTTGAGCACTTTGTTCATTGATCCAAGATGACGACGGCATTGGTTCTTTAAGAACAGGATAAATGTAGAGTGGATGGAGTCAGGTTAGTCAGTTAAGTGTTGGGGGTTACATGTGATCCATATATGCCCCTAAAGCTTAGGAGAAAAATATGTAGACCATTAAAAGACCTGTCGTGTTGTATGGATCTAAGTATTGGCCAACTAAAGATGCGGATGAAAGTAGAGTGAGATTTTTCGTGGTCTTTTGCGTGATAAAGTTTGGTTATTGCTCACAAATGAAACGTAATGTCTCAAGAACTAAATTGTAAAGTAGCAAAGAAAAGTTTTTCTAACGCCAAACTTGGCTGTATGGTTTAGATACATCTGCCTTATCCAGAGATAAATAGTAAAATTATAAGGAGGCACAGGTGTAGGGCAATTTTCACGGCAATTGCCGTGTTATATGGTAATTGAGGTCGTTCAGCGATAAGAACACGGTACACGGCAGAACAATTGTTGCAGTATCCTAAAACACGGCAATCAGAGTTCAAGCGCATTAATTCGGGGATAACTGATAGTCCTCGACGATATCGCATATAATCAATAATACAGTCCGCTAAATGAATTCAGTCTTTATACTTATACTATCGAATAGTGTAAGTAATACGGATCGAAATTTCTCAAAGTTCTACATGAAACGTCTGACTAAGCTATCCTACCTCACTAAATATCTAAATATCGAGATGTACAAAAATACACACTTATAATTAATTTTTTTTTACATTTATAATTATTTTACGAATCTTGTACAGTGGACTTGACCAATTTATTTTTTATCACTGCACAAGTATAACGTAATTATATAATACTTTTATAAAACCATAGCGAGGTTTAAATAATGCTAAAAATTTGTACGAGACATGGCAATTTTCCAAAATTTACTCCAAAACACGGAAATTCGACAATTCAAAACACGGCAATCAATTTTTATTGTTGGTAACACTGCACGTTTCAAATCGCGTACTCTCAAAGAACTTTAATTTTACAATAACATAACAAAAAATTCACAAATAATGTTAGTTGTTGTTTGTATTAGTAACAACTGAAACAATAATTATCAATTAGTTACTGGTCGATAAATATATAAATAAGAGAAAATTTTGTGATTGATAACCTTAGTGGTAACATACAATGGTTGAAGAGAACAGAAAAACTACTCATGAAGAAAACAAAACTCAAGACAATAGTGGTGAATCTAAGCAAGAAGCTTGGGGATACGATTTGTATCCAGAAAGACGAGGCACATTTAAACAAAGTATAGGAAATATACTAGTCGGAAAAGAAGGCAAAGAGAACATTGATAAAATAAAATGCGAAAAAAATGTTTACCATTGTGTGAAAAATAGTAAGTTTTTGAGTAAGGTGTGTACTGATAGATCACGGTACACCGATACACCTAGTTTTGTATTTATTATATCAAACCAATAAAAAGTAGTTCCTTGTCTATTCTCTGGTCTTAACTCGAAAACCAATGGTCCTTTTTATGTGATTTTTTTTCTTGTAGTGTTTCATAAATTTTAAGAGGTAAAAGGCAGTGAGAAAAGAAACTGACATAAGCTGGTGAAGCATACTTGCAGCTAGTATTTATGTGTTTTAATTCTAAAGGCTTTTGTTATTAAAACTGTATATGGGTGTAGATAAATCAATAGAATATTCATTCATTTCAGGTCCTATTGTTAAAGTGATGATGGCAGCACTGAAAAGCTCTGGATGGTAAGTTCTTAATTTGATGACTTACTTAGTTACTATTTGGAACATCCATCCTTTAAAAAGTACTGAATGAATTTGAATGTAATTTACTGATAAACATAGGAATTATCTGAAGGGAAAAAATAATTTTGTTCACATATTTAATTGAATGAAATTTGATGTTTTAATTATAAATTACTTTAAACAAATATGTTTGTTATTTATTAAATTTAAGTTTCAATTTCTGATTTGTAAATTACTAGGTTTTTTAATCAATTATATATATTGCTGGATTACGATAAGATTGTTATAGTATTAGAGATATATTTTGGGCTTCTTTCTTATTATGAAACTCCCTGGTTTGAGAGAGAACTAGGATTTAGATTTATAAAAACTTTTTTTTTCTATATTGTTTGTAATCTGCTCCATATAAGAAAACATATTTTATTTAGCTGTTTGTGCTTGTGAAAAGAGTCATCAATTTCTTTACAGCCTGTTTAGTTTTTTATCTTAAGTGATTCTTAGTTTAATTTAAACAGCATTTAATTGCTCAAATACCAATAAAAACAATTGAAAGCTGGCATAAACACCAGGTTGGTGCTTGACCCGTTAATTTCTAAAATTCAATTGTAAGTCTGAAAATAATGCTTGATCCCAAATTAATTTTTTTTACAGTCCTATTGATGTTCGTAGACATATATCATGTGAAGTTTGTGACTATTCTGTTAGTGGTGGATATGATCCAGAGTTAAACCAGGTAAGACAATATTTCTTCTAGATGAATAAATGATTCTTAAAACTAAATTAATATTTTCTCAGTTTTCAGTTTCATCATATTATAATTAAGTAATTGATTTACATTGTAACTGAAAAGCCATTATTAATAAAATAATATAAAGTTTATATAAATTGTGAATTGTAGAGTCCTGTGGCCAAGTTCATTTAGGGAAGCACTATCACTATTTCTATCACAATAGGTAACTACAAACTGCTGTAGGAGTTTTCTGGAAGTTTTGCGTGGAATTCATTTCAGTTCTTATGTAATGTGATATTTATATGATGTAGTTTGGGTCACAAGTGAATGTATTGAAGATAATGACATAGAGTGTGAATTCTGAGATGCGATAAAATTGCTATAAAGATCTAGCAAGATGGTCTCAATTTTACTACAGTGTTAAAGCATTTTGACTTTTTTTTTAAATGAAAAAAACTGGAACAAAAATAAAATATCATTTGGTTTTTGGTCTGAGTACAAATATCAATATTTATAGTGAATATAGGTGAAGTGAGTCCTTGTTTACTACTTTATAATAAAATAATTGTTTTTACTACATGTTACCATTATTTTAAAGATTAAATTCGGTTTATGCTTGATTTTCTAAAATATTCCCCTGGATTTGTCAAATAATAGTAATATATGTATATTTATTTTTTCAGATAGTTGTGTGTCAAAATGTATCAACAAGAAAAGGTATGGTTCAAGGTGTTTTAGCCCACGAGATGATTCACATGTTTGATTATTGTAGAAATGAATTGGACTTCAAGAATATGGAACATTTGGCCTGCACTGAGATTCGTGCTGCGAATCTAACTCATTGTTCTTTTGCTAGTGCTTGGTCACAAGGAGATGCATCATTGACTAGAATTAAACAAGCTCACCAGGTAATTATGATTTATGATAAGTATTTTCAATCTTTATACTGGATATGATATTTAATAAACAAATTTCAGGACTGTGTAAAAACGAAAAAGCTCTGTACTCTGTTATGGCTGTTAGACAGATTGGGAAAGCTGAAGCTGTTGATATCATTGAAAAAGTTTTCCCTAAGTGTTATGCGGACTTAGAACCTATAGGTAGAAGAATAAGAAGAAATTCTGATGATATGTTCAGAGCTTTCAAAGAAGCCGCATATTATGGATATGAATAGGTGGTGGAACCTCCCCCTGTAACACATTTTATTAAACAATGTCAAGTTGTTTTTGAGTGCATATATTAATAAAATAAATATTGAGTAACAAATACCATATTCCTTAAATCAAACTATATATTATTTATTAATTGTATTACAATTCAAGTTTTAAAAGGAAAGTCAATAAGACCAAAGGAAACTTTGAAATATAAATATTATTGTGAAAACAAATATTGTTATTGTTTTTTTTTTTTGTAAAACAGTTTATAAATCTCATATTATTCAGCAAATATCTCGACTAATGACCTTGAGTGCGCAATTATCGAGTTTAAGATTTGATTGGTCGCAGTCGCACGTGATCAGTCATATTGGATTAGTTTAGGGAACTTTCCTTCACTACGTCAATTTATGTTCAAGATGTTTGCCGGTATTTGTGGTTACGTTTCTAAGGAATTTACTATATTCTTAAATTAAGTAAAAAAGCTGTTTCTGTGGTACAGTTCCCTACCTTTACGTAACATAACAATTCAACATTGTTACTCAATTGTCAGTAGTACATTATTTTCAAACTATCGTTTCCTTCTAAGTACTCATATCTAAACAGCTGGCTCAATTAACTTGACATTGGTTCTTATCAAAATTGTAGGCTTGTAGATATTGTAAATATATGTATTAAAGTTAGATAATTTAAAATATATTTAGTAAATAAAACGAATTGTAAACTTTTTATAGTAATGTCTTTTATTTCATTATTATTCAGCTATTATTACATTATAATAAAAACAATTTCGGCAAAGTAACTAGACGGTTTAATGTTGTCCGTAGACTATAATTCGACTAATTAACGTGTACTATAGCCCGACAAGTTTGCGTGCAACCTTCCTGGGGTGTGACAGACGTTAACAGTAAAAGTGTTAACAGACGCGCGAACCAGACTGCGTACCGGAAGACGGTATTTGTGCGGCCCGCGACGTAGCAAACAATTTTTGTAGGCAGACACTCAAAACCGAGTGTACATATAGGAAGTGAATTAGGTTGTTAAAAATGACTTCATGTAATACACCTGCCTTACTAAATTTACGGGGAATTTGCGTTTGATATCTCTTAAAATCAATTAATCCTAAAATCTATCAACTAGATACCCAGTTTAAAAGTGTGACCCGTAGTGGTATCTCACATTGACCTATGTGGGCCTTGATCAAAAAAATGTAATGATCCAACATTCCTACTTCTTAACGGCAACTTAATATTTATACTATATCGATGTCATTAATTTTAAGATTATGTGTAAAGGCACAAATTTTAAATTACAAGTGTTATGGTTAAGTAATTATGATTATTTAATTCAATTCAAATTTATTGGAATTTTTACTATCAGTATTTTTGAATATCATTAGGTTTATGACTTTTAATTGTGGTAAAGAAACATTAATATATACAGTTTTTGATATTTTTTCAATTCACAAAACTAGTATTCTAAAGTTTTATATAGATAATGGACGGAGACCATGAGATATGCTAATGTCGATTTTTTTCCCTGATTGATTCCCGATTGGTTAACGGGAAGTCGTGACTCTCTCATTAGTTTTATGTTCTAATAATGAAATCACTTTACTTTTAAAATATAATTCCGCGTTAGATAAAAAAAAAATGTCAATGAAGATTTGTTCGTTCTTGTTCTTGATTTCAATATGTTTCTATAATCCAGTTAGAGGCGGATTAAGCAAGTGCAGTACTTGAATGTTTTTTTATAATAAAAATAAAATACTTTTAAACTTCTCGATCTTTTCAGACAATATTTACTTATCTTCTTTTTTCTGCTTATTCCTTACTTCTGCTATATGACAAATTTAGTTCTGAGTACAATTCAAAACGAATATAGAAATATACAATTTTATGAACATTAAGTTGCAAAGAGAAAAGATGTACAATAAATTAATTTGACTTAAATAAGGTTTAAATTTTTTTTTAAATTGTACTGAACTGATTATTTGTATAGGCGCTTTGTGCAAATATATTCCTGGTTGTGCAACAGCAGATAACTATACCCACTGAGATCAATAACAAATAACAATGTTCGTTAGTAACAAGTACCTAATAAAAATTATTAGATATACATAGATAGTTAATATTATCTAGTCTATTCTGTTCATAAAATTATCAACTACGACTAGACGAGACAACACACTGCAAGTTCCATTTATTACATTAAAATAAAACAATTTTTATAAAGCGTTACATTTATAAGTAACACCAGTGTAACTTTAGAATAATTAGGCACCTATATGGTATTTATCTTACAAGTAATTTAAATAATACTAATTACACTAATATAATGTTGTAGGGTATTTAAAACCTTTTTTTTGTAGTTATATGGCATTTTAAAATGCATTAGAACCATTCAGAAAAACTGAGCGCAATGAGATACGTCACACCGCTATATCTCTGATACCGTGTGAATAACTTACTTGATTTTTTGTGGCATTTAAATTGCGAATTCGTGAGTGAGATTCGATGTTTGATTGTTCAAAAACTTCGAAGCCAACTCGGCTGGGCCAACCTTAGAAAAAAATCAAATTTAAGTGAAATTTCTTTAGGCACACGATACCTTAAAGAAAGTTTTGAAGCGAAAATGGACTGTTTTGCGTTATGTTATGGCTAAATGTATGCGTTAAAAATGTCTGAGTTTTATTTATTTCATAATCTCGTTAAAATATTTTTCATTTATAAATTCTATTTAATAAGTAGATATCAGGTTAATAATATACTTATTAGATTCTAAGTTTCAAAGTGTGTGAGTTTTGACGTTTGTACAGTTTTCACACGAAATGACCCGTGGTTAATTTATTTATTGTTCAGATATCTATCTAGGTAAATTGTGAAAAAAAGTTAAGTGTGTTAGTTAACTATTACAAAACAATAGTCATTATTAACGTTATCATCAAATCGATAATGTAAATGTTAATAATATCATTAGACTTTTATCAAAATTCAAAGAGATATCACTTTACACCTACGTAAAGGTTACGTATAAAATAGGAAGATTTTTATATTTTATTAAACAATCTTTATCCGGATGTTCTCGCATGAATTTAAAATCACACCCGTCATAGGTGTCGCAATAATTATAACATTATAACAGATCAATTATTTGTTAATATGTACTTATTACAAAAATCTTCTAGAAATCAAAGTGAAGTGATATTTATATATGTTTATTATTCCCGACAACGAAATTACAATTAGGTAGGCAATTAAAATTTACTTAACGTTAAGTACTGGACATCGTTTGTAAAAGTATTTATATTTAGCCAAAGCTTTTTTAATGAGTCTTGAATCTAGATTTAAGTCCTACATTATTTTTGTACTGAGCTCATTCATGGTCCCAAATTGCTATCAGAAAAGTGTTCTTTGAACGGTTATGTCTAAAATATGATTGAATATATAATATGTAACCTTTTGATTTAAACTATTTTTGCTATTGCCTGTTATAAAACAACAAAGTATACAATAATATTGGCAAACTTGGAACAATATATAGTTCAGGCTCATGTAATCAAATCATTTTTCACTATGACTTTGATAGCATAAAATAAATAACAATAAAAAACCGTTAAGCTCTATTTCACTTTAGTGATGTGTTTACAATAGATTTTCTATAAAGAATCTGGGAATAATACAAATAGAGGCACTATTCGTAGTATAAATATTCACTTCCTTTAAACCTATCTCCATTTAGATGCTCATTTTAAGGCAAAAAGTTTCATCATCAAGCATCGATAGATATGTATTTACATTGTGTGTTACAAACAAGTAATTCGACTAGCATATATTCTATATAATAATAAATATCATCCTTAAATAGGCACAATTTATTTAGGTCACTTTTTACATTATAAGTCACGTGTAAATCACTCGTGCATTACTTGATGCGCTTCATTGAGATATGTCGTCCAGTAAATTATATTAAATATTAGAAAACACAATGGGAACACCATTAAAGCGTATTTGTCCAGAGCACCATGTTGGGCGCCACAAAACATTACGCCGTGATCCACCGTAGTGGCTAACCGCGTCAAGAAGCTATTCGCTCCTCCGCCCGTCGGCATAGAGTCCAATATCGGCGAATCCTAAAAAAAAAATGCACAAGTATTTAATTTTATACACGGCACAGAATACTTTTGGATTTTAAAGTTATACAATTCAAACTACATTTATGAGAAATGTACATATTATGTAATTTACTGGTACAATTAATTTTTCTGAGAATGTGCAATATGAAAAGAAGAATTAGATTCGAGTCACTATACTCAATGTTTTTATTAAGGAAAGTAAATTAATGTGTCGAATACCCATAAAAATAAGACAATAGGAAAACAATGGAAATCTGGCGTAAACGTCAGGTAAATGCTCAATGGGTTAATAGAGTCCGGGTAATGATTTGTGTTTGTTGTGATGTAAGTCATATACTAAATTTATTATTTTGCGTATTGAACAATTCGTAACTGTTTACGATAATAGTATTGAGTATAAAGACTCCAAAAAGAGTCTTTCTACGGGATCTAAATAATCTAGGTCATTATTAATCAAACTAATTAGACGCCTAGGTGTCAAGTAGCTTTTAATTTTAAGTCTACATGTTTTTCTAAATTGTTAATTATTGAGCTACAAATTAGAAATGAGCAGGCATTTACTACATATCTATTTATTATATAATTACTTATGGCATATTTCCTTTTGGCATACAAATTATATCTATTTCAAGTATTACCTGGTTTTTAGCTTTAGCCACACATTACAGTGTTACAGTTAATGTTAAAATTTACCTTGCTAACTGATCTCGTTTCACAGCCGACCTTATTTTGTCTCCAATTTCTTTTTCCCGACTGGGATAACTAGAAATTGTTCGGCCATGTTAAAACAAATTAATGAAACTAGATTGTTACGTGAAATAAAATCCATTTAACAATTTTACATGCAGTGTATTAGATACTACACAAATATAGTATATGCAATTTCCGCTAAAATAAGGTTTTGCATTTTAATGTAATATACATGATTATGTATATTTACCCTTTGAATGGTTTGATGTTCGAATTGTTGCTTGAGACCTTCGTCCTCGACACTTAGGGTCGGTGAAAAAACACCCCCTTGAGGTGTTCCTGTTACAGATGTGCTCAATCGCTGAAAATGTTAACAAAATATCACGAAATAGATTAAATAATAAATGTCATTGTTTTCTTCAATCCAAATAGTAATGACTGCAATTTTTTGTAATAACTACTCTAAATTGAAAGATTAATAATTGTAGTAAATATCTGCTCATTCAGCTCATTGGCAATGTATTACAGGAAAAAGGTTATTGCGTGCACTCAGGTTGTTTTTTTTCCACTCAGAGCTCTCTTTTGGACCCAAACAGCAGTGTACGTCTTATGGTTGAACTAATAAATCATTGGCACGTTACCATCTCATACTTCGTAGTAACAGACGTTGCCGCTCTTTGGTTTCTACTCTCTATTTGGATTTGAAAATATTTGTGCGAGTTTTTAATAAGTATTACCAGATTAGATAATTTCCCTCAAAATGTGATTTTTAAAGTCTTTGATATTAGTATCACATCAATAATTCAACGTATGTATATGTTTATAACTAGCTGTGTGTCTGCGGCTCTGCCCGCGATTTATATATGTGCATGTATATTCTGAAGAAACGCAGTGAACTGCATAATCGTTTTAAAATAATGATTTGAAAATAATGTTTTGATCGTGCTATCTCTTGAATCGTATTCTGTTCACAATTTCATGAGTTTTATTTAATGCGGAACCCGAATAATTTTCTTGAAATTATTTTTGATACTAACAAAAAACAAAGATACTTCTTATAAATTCAAACACCTGCCAGTGAAATTGTGCGTTGTTTCGGATTTTATTAAAAATTTCATGAGTTTTATTTTTTTACGTGGAACCCTAATTATTTTTGAAAACAAAAGTACCCTAAGTTACCCTGGTAACTTCAGCTATCTACCAAAAAAAAGCCCCGCCAAAATCGGTCTAGCTGTTCCGGAGATTACCCGAAAAGTAAAAAATGTATATTTTTGATATAGGTATCCTATATATACATTCACATCTATTTAGTAAAAAACAATTATTTTCAGACACTTCAATTTTATTTATTAGTACAGACTATCACTACTTACACCTATTTGTAAAAAATAGACAATAATTTGTAATATACTAAATCCTAAAATAAAAGACTCGTTACTTTTGACATATGACGACTGACATTACTGTAGAAACACTAAATAATAATACCAAAAAGAAAAAGAAAGATGATGTATTGAACTGTTTTATATTTACCTGTTTATATGTACATATGGAGGTTAAGAAATCAGTTTTACCTGCGTGTGGTTGAAATGTAAAGGCGGAGGTGCTAATTGTGCAGCGGACGCGGCCCGACGTAAATCCTGCCGACGTCGGCTCCAACTCTTGTCGTATCGAATCCCGAATAGTACCACAAAGTACTCCAGGAGAGCGAGGAACACGAATATCGTGCATGAGATAAGCCACACTTCTATGCATTTTAACTCCAATGCGTCCGGTGAATTTGTACTAAAATATTACATGAGAGTTTAAAGTCAAAAACCTTGCATAAGTGTAAAGATTCCATCAGATTTATAGTCACTTTGAAATTGATGTTTAAATATAGCCAGGTATCATAATATTATTACGTTTTATCTCATAAATTGACATAGGTACATATATGTAAAACTTTAAGCTTATCGCTAAATGATTTCCTGATATTCTGATAATATTCCTGCGTTGTATTTGATGAGAGTCGGATATAAAAGTTCATTCTTGGATCACGTTACATTTACTTTTTTAGTTATGTATGTACAATAGATGTTAGGCACATAATATTTATCAAAAAAAATGTGAATATAATTGTCATCCTGATTAAATTATGATTCCAAGATTAGGAATATTACACATTCCACCACCGTGACTGTAACTTATAGAAGTAAAAGATTCCTTTCATACAAATAAAAGTAAACAAATTTATAGTTACCTGACAGTATCAAACATGGTGACCAGAGAGAGTAGAGTGGTGACCAACAGCACCATACGACCTGGCACGATCTCAGGGATCACACAGAAACTCCCCCACGAAATAATGACGAACAGTGACGAGGGTAAATAACTTTCGAGCAAATAGCTCCTGAGTTCTCGAGAAAGTTTTATCTGCAAACGCGCAGCTGAGTGTTCACCTGTTAATTAATACATATTTATTGTGTTAGTCTGTTTTAATGCAAGTTATTTGACGGTGTTTAAAATATAAAATATGTCTTAAATAATAAAATGAAGATACAATATATCTTTCTTTTTACAAAATCTTTATGTCGACACATATGAAGATACACACACATACAAAAAATATCATGATTTGTAGATAAAATACAGTTTTACAGTGTGTTTTTAAATAAACATTTTATTTTATATTTTGATGATTACATATCACTCATTAGATTATTTATAACAATTTAAAAGTCGATATAGATGCGAGGACCGGACCGTGTATATGGTACGGCGGAGAACTGAACTGACCGAAGTTATCAGTAGCCTTGTGGATACAGTCAGGTGCAAGACGTTATTGTCGAAGCACGCCAAAATAGGAATTGTTATTTATGTAACAAACATTTAAATAGATTTGTTGTCTTTTATAATATGTATGTACCTTGTCGCGGCGTTAGCTTTTTAGCTACAGCAGTAGGTTTTTTTTAGAGGTGTCAAGAATATTCGGCAACTTTTCGGTATTCGGCAATTATTTTCCGAATACGGCCGAATACCGAATAGTAAATCACGAAAAAAAATGCACATTACTCACAAAGATTTTTATTTTACCAATAACTTAGCGTTAATATGTGCTTAAAATCTAGCAGTGGTGAGTTATGATGAATAAAGATAGTTTTTAGCTTTTTTCTTGATGTCAAATAATTACGCTTTCCTTATAAATTATACCGGCTTTTTAAAATAGCCACTCACTGTATACATTGCTATTGGGAGATGATAAATAAATTTCAGCAAATTCTGCTAGGTTATATTTATATTGTTTTGCGTTTGCTTACCACCGCTTGTAAGGGTCTGTTGTCATATTTAGACGAACAATCACGAATGAAACAAAAGCGCCCACGGCGCGTTGTCATCACACGTATTTAAGTGATGCAAGTTTGTTATAGCTGACATCCGCGAAAAGTACTAAGTGTTGCCAAATATTCGGCAGTTCGGTCAAGACCTTCGCCGAATATTCGTTATTCGGTCAAATCACTAATTCTTTTTCGCGCTTGATTATGACGTCCATACCTGACTGCGCCCACAAAGGGACTGATAATTTCGCTCGTCTGCCGTAACATGTACGCGGTCCGGTCCGCGCGTTTGTATGGAACTAACACAGAAACATGCACGTACTACATAAACCATAATACAACAACAATGCATAGGTATACCGTAACGACAATTAGCATTCCGAGACACATACTAGCGTGGTGTGTAATTGAATCACAGCGTGGATGTCAAACGATATCGTAACTTAATTGAGAAATTTTGTTGTTCAAATATTTTGCTTTTGAAAATAAGTAATACTATTATAATTGATTATGATTGATATATTTTGAACATCCGCGCCTAGGAGTGTGAGGGACATGCCGGCATGTAGCGACGAGGCGATAGCATTAGTAGGTACATTATTAGTGACGACTTACGCTGCGCAAACATTAGCGCAAAGCAATAAATATACATTTACCTTCACCAAAATTTCGAATATGATTACTTTTGTCCGTAACGAATGTGACTACGTATTTCGGTAGACGAAACTCGCGGCGCTGGACACCGACTAATCCTAGGCCTAACCACGGTGCCACCTCCCTCCATTCGAAACGCACGTACTCTGTTGTGTATTTGTCTATAAAAAACATACTCAGGTAAACAATAAAGTAAAATGCATATTATTGTATTTTGTGTTTCGAGTATGGTTAAATCCAGTTTAGGGCCCGATTGTTGAGGCTGGGAAGAAGAAATTTTTATTAGGTATTAATACTATATCAAATATGTGTCGTTTGTTTTCTAAAAGAATATATTAAATAATAAAATAAAAAATAGTGTTTTTAATTAGTTTTGTACAAATTTAACCTGTTTTTTTTTTTTTATGAAATCAAAACGTTTTATCACTGAAGAGTACAGAAGTATATTATTATGTTGAGAATTAAACAGTTGCAAACAATGTTATTATTACGCACGTAATTACCCATGTCGTAAAGCGTCGTATCATTAAAAAACAAAAAAATGAAACTGAATTGGCGCGCGTAGACAAAACATTAAGCGAATGTTAAAACTCGAAACGACTTTTTACAACGGCTAAACTTTTCCCGTTCTTATTTTTAATGTATCTTATCTTTTATTTTATGTCTTAATATTTTTTTCTACAGATATAAAAATACTTATTAGCCTATAATAAATTTACATTAACGTTACGTAACATGACGCAGGTTTTTACGAAAACTACGAATTATAGTCGACTACTATGGTAGCGTATTCTTCTTTATAATTTTGACCGACATACATTACGTGGTCAAAACTTATAATTATGCTGACAATAAGTTTTGAGATGATTCAAATTAAATCCATTTGTCAATTAACAATCTAGTATGTCTATTATACGGTCTATTATACAGTCTATTATACGGTGTCTCTAGATGATGATGAGTTTAAATATACTAGTGCTCGTCTGCGATCGAAATTCGACCATAATTTATAAAAACGCTAACAATTTTGTTTGCTTTCCTTTGTAAATTGCTTGAAGTAAAACCTTCTCAAAAGTCAATATTATATTTACACGGTAAATAAATGTAAAGTCTGACATTGACTTGTTTTTGATAATGCATTGGTAATCGTAAGGGATAATGATAGATGTGTGTCTGTGTTAAACTAATGGTAGTGTGTAAAGTGTATTGTTTTATTAATTTAACTAATGTATTTTTTATGAATAATTAAAAAAAAATATTAGCGTTCTGCACTCGTTCTCTAAACTAAAAGTGTGTGAAATTTCATACTCCTCCGTCCGCGTAATTTTCGTAAAAAGTGATACAACGTTTTTGCTTTAAGTATTAATGTTATGATGGTGATGATTCTTTTCTCTGTTAACTTTTATCACTAGTCTGTGACTGGATTTGATATTGGATTATGAATCAGTTATAGATCTATTCAATCTTTTAATGAGCTAAAACTATACCTACGTTATGTTATTTTGTTTTTAATGGTAATGGTAACAAAAATGCATACTTACAACTTCCGAAGTCAATTGCACAGTTTTGTACATCTAACGGATATAAAACGAAATCCATTTCACATTTGATTGTTATTGTAGCTCTGTAATAAAAATAAACTAAATATACAAAATTTCAATTATTATTATAGTAATAGCATTTAATAAATCTATGTAAAAATTGAAGTTGAATCACGATTTATCATTAATCATTATGAAATATAGCAAAATATAGGTATTATGTTATTGATATGGGTTTAAAAAAAAATCTTCAATATTAACCACTATTAGACATAAATAATTATATCGTTTTTTATCACGAGAACTTATCATTATTATGATTACAAATGTTTACTTGAGGTAAAAATTCGACCTTGATTATTTATTTCACCAAAACAACAAAAAAACTATATTGTTAAATTGTTATACTTTAGTGATCAAAATATAGTATTATGGGAATTTTATAGTTGTCTATTTATATGCAGATTTGGAGTTCACGGATAATGTATCGTAATTATTTAAAATTATCGAGTCCTATTATAATATATTTATGAATACATTTTAAACATTATACTTGTTATTAGTATGTTGATCAGATGCAGTACATAAGTGTAAAAATTAATTAAGTTAACGAACCCAATACTGACTGAGACGGTCCCATTAGAGTAGAGCCTTAGCGATGCCATCTCTTGTAGCACTGATAGAATTCTTAACGTCTGCAGCTGCCAGATGTATAGGTCTGGCGTCCAGATTAGTTGGCGAAATTCCCAGGGTAGGTCAATGAATGCCATTCCAGATGGCATGTGCAGACGGTGTTCCGCCCATGACGCTTGTAAGAAGATGTCCAATGTTATCTCCTAGAAAGATTGTTATGTCTTGATTAAATGACGTAATGACGACCACCTATAGATGAGAATATTTTGACAGTCACTATCATTGTGCCTGGCTGCATCTACCACAGTTAAAGCCTCAAGGTAACTCAGCATATATATTTACTGATTCCAGAAGGCGACGTGACCTACGTGTCAATATGGCGGGTTTTTGCGGGTGTATGTGAGTTGTGACCCAGTCAGGCGCCAACATTATTCTTTATCATTTGATCTAATAAAAACACAGTTACGCAGAACAGATATGATTTGTAAACGAGTGTTTATCAATCTAACTGTAGCTAGAAGACAATTTCATTCTCTAAGTCCAACTATTTATAATGGATTAAAGGTGAAAGTAAACATTTTCCTCTTACGTATCGTCTATGTAAAAAAACGTGTGCGTAATTGGCTTCTAGCTCTTAGTTAAAAAGAAACAGAAGAAATTATTAAAATTTAACAATAAGTAATGACTCCTTTTTCAAGTACAACTTTAATTTATATTTAACCGGACACACGTACGCACACACAATAAAATGCATGCACTCGCAAAACTCGTATACATAGCATACATACGTTCTCAGCATTATTTAAAAAAATGCTATTTTACAATTTTGTTTAATTTTTGTTAACATATTTTAAATTTTGTGCAACGCAGCCCTTTTTGTTAATAATATGGTGGTGGTGGTGGACACAGTTATACTAATGTACCCAATATCGTGTACTTCTGTTTTTTGTAAAATTATTATGGTTGTAATAAATGCGAATCTAAGTTTGATTGTTACGTTATCATGCCTAAAGAACATGAAATTTAGCGTACACATATTGTCAGAAGTATAAAAACGGTCATGGCACTTTTCATCCTTATATTGATTGACAAAATTTTAATGAATGCGTGCGAAATTGCGGGCAATATCTAGTTGTATATTGTTTACATCCAATTTTTGAAATAGTTACAACATGTTAAGTTCTTACATAAACTGATTCGTCGGTGGCAGCACAAAAATTACTATTTATTCTGAATCGTACTCCATTAAAAATAATACAAGAGTAAAACTTAGCAAAACGCAAAACTAATTTATTTAATAATTAACTAATAAACTAAAAAAATAATAAATATAATATTATTATATTTATATTATATATATAATATTATTAAATAAATATAAATATAAAAATAAACAAGGAATAAACGTGTAAATAAAATAACTATAAATTCGGCACAGTACCGCGTAATCACTCAGTGTATCTGAAGATTTAGATAATCTCCTGCGATACAGCAATGATTTCCTAGTCCGGGGATCTATAGACATGTATTTCTGTGTAAATTTGTAAAACAGTAATAGAGATTTTTGTGTCTTGTATTTCCTGCTATTTGAAGTTCAAATAAACAAATTACTTATGGAACTAATGAAAAAGGTAAATTGAGTAAACTTAAATGGCTTGTACTTTGAAAATAAAGTTATTTTGTATTTATCCTAAAATACCTATATCTGATTTATTGTAAAACTTTTGCTTTTATATTACAAAAATAAAAAGTAGGTAAATGATACCAAAATAAAACGTTTTCGTTATAGATAAAATCAAGAAGAAAAAATATATGGAACACTTACTTCTTTATTTTCGTCCACTCCAGAAACCCTATGGACATTGACCCCTATGTAGACTGTGGTATTTTTACCTGAAAATACCGAGATGATAATAAAAAATTATTTAAACCATAACAATTCCATATTATTTACATTATAACATGTTTGCAATGCGAGACAAACGTTGTCAAGTATCTCATGTCTTTGGGCCATTAGATTTTAGTTCATGCTATAGTGTAATATTTCAGAAAGGGAGCTCACTTTCATAATAATGCCTGATATTTAGCGCATGTCACTGTTATAATTACCGTTTTCCATAATGAATAACAATGAAATTCGGAAGAAATTACTGTAATATCTTTTGTAATTATTCGTGTATTAGCAAGCACAATAGTATGTTTAGTATAATCTTTTTGTTGACCAGACGGGCTTTGGCAGCTTTATCCAACTTTTGTGGCGAGCTTTTAGGGCACTCAGCCGAGAGATTGGTAGCTAGCCCAGGGTCATCAAAGTAGTACGGACCTCGGCTTGGGCTGCCGGGGAGTTTGTCCTAGCTATATTTAAGTTAAAGAAAACTACGGATTTCAAGATTCCTGACAGTATCCATCTATCCGCATATAGTGTGCAGTGAGATCGCAGGTATATTTATTTTTTTGTTAAGAGGATATGCGGTCGCCAACAGATTTGAAAAGTAAGTATTTCAGAAATATATTGCCATCACGTTGCGCTACAAAGAAAGAATTATAGAACACGAAAGGGACAACTGCAGCTCGGGCTGATTTTACCTATGCAAAATAGACGATATCACTTCGTAACAACCTGTTTCCTCCTCCAAAACTGAACCGATTTTTAATTTTCTTTCAGTTATAGAATAAAAAAGTCTTTGGCTATGCTTGTACGTTTTGTTTTTTTTTTAATTTTATTCATCAAATTTGTTTGACTAACGTCTGAAAATGACGGTAAAAATTAACGTGAGCTTAACTATTAGCCGTTGTCAGATATCGATATTCAAAATTTTCCAAAATTACAATAGGTTATACCTGTATGTAAAGATAATATTTTTAATGTACAGATCTTTGATATCTACAAAATAGCCTTACTGTAAAACCTCACCACATTTTACTAAAGGAGAATTAGATTCCAAAGTTGGTAAAAGAAGCTCACGAGATTAATGCACGACGTCCAGTTAAGTGAGTTCAAACAGAACTAATAATAAAGACTAGTATTCGCCTGTGATGTAAATTCGACCATAATTTATAAAATCGTTAACAATTATATTTGCTTTTTATTGTCAATTGATTAAATTAAAACCTTCTCAAAAGTCAATATTCTGTCTACTCGGTAAATAAATGTCAAGTCTGACATTGACATGTAATTGATAATGTATTGCTAATCGTAAGGGCTAATAATACATGTGTGTCTGTGTCAAACTAATGGTAGTGTGTGAACTGTATTGTTTTATTAATTTAATGTATTTTTTATGCATAATTAAAAAAATAAATTATCATTCTGCACTCCTTCTCTATATAAACTATAAGTATGCGAAATTTCATACTCCTCCGTCCGCGCAATTATCGTAAAAAGGGGTACAATTTTCTTTATTGCACTTATTAACATTATAATAATAATACCGTATTATCTCTTCATGAAGATAATTTCAAAAAAGTCTTATAAGGTAGGTACCGATACTGCTATTTTTGGAAAATTATTCGTTTTATTATTATGTACTGTATGTACGGAGTTCTTTTTCATTATTTGACCTATGATTACCTAACATCGATTAATCGTCGCTTCGTACCATCTTGCTGCATCATATCCGGCGCAAAGTGGATGACTGTCCTAACGTGGTTCTATCATTAATAACAGCGAAAAAAAATTAAAATCTAAATATGGCCACTTTTCGACGCGAATATATGATAAATAATTTGTAAGATTTCTGATAGTATACTATCGATGAAAGTTAATAAGTAGGTCATATTAAATGGAAAATTAGGTTAGTACTTTTGGATGACACATCTTTTTGTTATCCGTACTTTTTATAGATTATCGTCTTGAGCGAACTAGTGTGTGACTTTTGTAACTATTGTTATTTAAATTTGTTTATTTGAAATAAGCATGTAAATAGTTTATTTTCATTTTATTTATTAATAACGTTAAGTTGTCAATAAATTTACAGATTTCAATATGTTTCTTTTTTGTTAGTATCTACTTAAGCCTGCATAATATATTTTATATTTAGGTACTATATAGTTATTTATTTATCTCATCTTTAAACTTACCAGGTGGAATGTTTCTATTGTAATTTGTTGGAATCTGGTATGTATGCTGGTCCATATACAGGATCTGGCTGAAAAAAACGAAGTTATTAATTCGACTCCTTAAACCATAACATTTATTTAGTGTTGATCTGTTACTCCGGTATATTATTAATAAAATATGTCCATTATATTTAACTATGTTAAAAGTATTTCATAATGAAAACATATATTAAAATCACACTAAATGCACGCTTATTAATGCATTAAGGGTATTTTATGAAGATTACAAGATTACCGGTGGTGCGAGATGAACTAGCAAGAAATTCGACGAGCTTGCAATGGGTAATCTTATTGTTTGAAATATTTATGCATAACTACAAAATAAGATTTAAACAGTTAATTACTGTGATGAATAAAGTATCGATCACAATTTTAACGGATAGAATTATTTCATATATATTTGAATTATCGATGGGCGCTTACCGGCACACGTCTATTAACTTGAACATTTTACAAAACCACCCTGACTACCAGTGGCGGATATACAGAAGTCGGCGTTTTATAGGCACCACTGAAAACGCAGTATCAATTTCTTTACTCAATTTGCCAAAAAGACGACAATTTTTTCTATTCGATTTGCCAAAACGCTGACAAATCTCTCGGCTCGATATGGGTTGACGGATGGTACGGCAAAGAGGTTGTAATCATTATGTTTAGACACAGCGGTTGAGTACTAACACTTTGACATCTCTCGGAATCAATTTAGACCATTATAGATGCCAATTGTGTGATAACGCTGCAAACATGTTAGGAATATATGAATTTATATCTTGTTCAGCACACTTTGAATCTTTTTGGAACTTCGGTAGCAGTTGATGTAATAAATCTACAAGTAATTTTACATTTTTACAAGAAATTTACAACTTTTTTTCGACATCCACATTACGCTGAGAAAAATCAGAGCATACCGATATGAAAAAAAAAAAGCAGATATTCAGATATGATGCATGCATGGGTTTATTAAGTTCTTGAAAATATAGTCACGATGCTTTGAAATCAATTTCGAATGCTAGTTTAGAGAAGGAGATAACGAAACCTGAAGCAGCAGGATTTGTGACAGTTTTTTGGAGCGGTATTTTAAATCGTATGGATGTAGTCGGCAAAAAATTACAACAGGAAGATATTGGATTGGTTATCGAATTGTACAAATCCTTAATTTTCTTTATTTCATTAGCTATTCCTATTTAAGAATCAATGAACACATGGCAAAAGAGCTGATTGGTGATCAGAATTACAATCCAATCGTAAAGACCACCGTAAAGAGAAACGGCATTTCGATGAAAGCAAGGATGATGATCAAGAAGTTCTTTTTAATATTAAGATACCTTCGAAACAAATGCTTTCCTTGCAGTTGTATATGGGTTAATTTCGTAACTGAATCTTTGAAAATGTGCGTGTGAGAAAGGATTCAAAATTATATACAATAAATGTTCTGTTATAAGCTGAAATACATTTAGTGTTTATTCCAAATTATGACAAAACTTCACCGGGTCTGAGCTAAGAAATAAAATCATTGAAATCAGTTAATCTTTTCTCGAGATATCATCAAAAAAGCGTTCCATAAAATTATACTTTTTCATGATTTTATTGTAAATATTCCGTTGTTTTAATCATTCTGCTATTCTGGTAGGACACAAACCCAACAAATCAAAGAACATAAAAATCGGGCGATCCATTCTTGAGTTATTAGGTCAGGGTTTTATTCTCTATTTTTAATATATTTTTGTAAAAATGTAGGTTAGGCGGCAGATTTATATATTCGCCTCTGCTGATTATTATCGTATTGAAAACAGTCGAATGATCATAATTCCACTCAAGTCTGCTGTAGTCCAAATTTAATCTTATTATAAAAACAGTGTTATTAAAATCGGAATGTTTAATTTAATATATTTAATGAATAAATTTCAAACGACCTTACAAGTATATATACATAATATAAATAATAGATGCGTACTTAGATGACCGATAATACAATTATGGATGAAGGTAAACAGTTAAGATGCAACTGGATTATAGTACAGGTAACGTGAAACACTAAAGTCTATTTAGATATATCGTTGGGTGATAAGCGGGTTTTCACGGAAACCTTAGGAATTTCATTAAAATATTATACAAATAGATTCGATCATATAATACTCTGATAAGGTTCAGAACTTTAACAAAATTCCCTAATATATTTATTTTTGTACTTAATAATACAACTTAGAAATCCGTGATACGCTGCCCAGAAGCACCAGAGTAGGATACGTTGATTGACAATTAGTTTAGAGTTTGCTTGGCTTCGGAAAGTACCCATGATAATACGAGTATTCCTACTAAAAAGTAAAAAAAAAACAGGGGGCGGTAATGTGATCGCCTGATACATAATAGCCTAATACTTATTGAAATATTACCGATATTACTTTCAAAAAAAGAATGTGTTTCATCATTGAGATGTTATATGGGATAAAAACGAGATCGTAGTAAAAATAATGAATATGATGAAACTTCACGATCAAAAAGATTTTAACTCGGTTGCGACATGTTAATTCTCTGGTTTACATCAGCTTTACGATGCTGTGCTCTTGTACTGTACTGACAATGATCTCAAACGACAGCTGCTCTTGGCTCAAGTCCAGTTCGTCTGCCGGAGTTCACTTCTCATTACTACTTTGACTTTGTAGATAAATATTGAATTTTTTAATAAGACTGTAAGTCTTCTAGAATTTACGTCGATCAAATATGAGGAATAAATTGCATTGTACACTTTATTATTTATTTCATCCCATTCATGTGAACAAATGATTAGCACCATTGTTTATTTTGTTTAAAAATGGCCAAGGTCTTTTGCGTGGCTTTCATTGGCTCTACGAATGCTTGTTGAAACTTTAAATCTTATTATGCTCGTACTGGACTGTAATCTTTTAAAATTTAAACTAGAGTTTTTTTATGATTATTTCGTAGTTATGAAATCTTTTAAATATATGTTTGTCATATGCATTTAATTCGTCTATTTTAATCTATTTTATTCCTGTGCCTAAATTTTCCAAGAAAATCTAATCTATAATTTCTACAATATTACGTGCTTAACAGAGCAAATGCAAAATTATAAATATACACGTCAAATAGGTCTCAGCAACGGACATAATTTACAGAAACTATAAGTTTTAACAATTGTGTTTTTTTTTACCTAGCAAAGGAGATTGGTATACAATAATTTTTGTTCTCGGAAACATAAACTGGTTGATTTGAAAAATAGAACCTTATGTTTTGTTTAAAAAAAAAAAAAACTTAATTATTTTTTCCCGGTTTCAAGTTTTTCGTTGCTTAATATATACGGTGTTTGTCACACTTTTATAATTTTAACAGTAGTTTTAGAACAGTTTTTGGAAAAATTGAGAGATAAGAAATTTTTTACGCCATGCATCGGCAATATTTGACTGCTCATGAAATGCAGAGAACTCTAGGAATGCTACAAAGGGGAAACATCATTTTGGTGTCAATACAAGCGTGATTTGTCGTCTTTGGCAAAGTTACATTAATGCAGGAGATTCTACTGCACAGCACCCGGACGATAGGAAAAAATGGTCGACAGGACCGCCACATACAACTGACTGCAAGACTTCAGCCTATGTTAACCGCCCGGGGGATAGGTTTAAAGTTACAATTCTCAATTGGAGTTGTTGTTAGCCCCAAATCGTGAGAATTAGGCTGCATGAATACTAATAATGTATAAGATTGTGTGATTTTTTGGTCTAATAAATTATTATTATACATTTTACGAGCACGACACCTACTGTCATGGAAATTGCATCCGTCGTAACGTATGGTGTAGGGAACGTGCGACATGGACCCAGGGGCAATGGGATAAAATTTTATTTTGTGACTAGCTGTGTGCCCACGTCTGCTCCCGTGATTCATATATTCTTCACTGTGTTTTATTTTTTTATACAGAACCCTAAGTAATTATAATCCTCAACTTTTTTTGCAGTATGTTAAAGTAAAAATATATTTCATAAATTCAAGCACTTGTCCTTAAACCAAGACCATTGAATCAGAATTTATTTACAAATTAATTAGTTTTTTTTACTCGTAACCCTAATTATTATCTAAAAATTAATGTAACTTAGGCTAAGTTAGGCGGAGTAACTTCAGATATCTACTAAAAAAGCACTGTCGAAATCGATCCAGCCGTTTTGGATATTAGTCGGAACAAACAGCCAGATAAAAAATTGTATTTCTAGGTTTTGGTATAGGTATCGTATATACATTCATATGTATTTAGTAAAAAAATTGATATTACAAACAGACACTTTAATTTTATTAATTATTATAGATAAGATGCAGTTTTGATTTAGTATTAATTCGGGAAGGGTAAAAGTGTATTGTTTGTTCCAGAAATTTTGAAAGGCTGAGATGCGTTCAGGACTTAACGGCTTACAGTGACTCTACTGTGATGGTATTGGGGAGTAATATGAATAACATATGAACAGTACTCTTTTTGTAAATGATTTCCTTAAGCCATATTTCCACCATTTGCATAAAGCCTTATCTCAGATTTCACGTTGATGCATTATAATTCACCTTCACACAAAGCTCGGAGGACTACAAACGACGTGGTAAGGGATACAACGCATGCTCCAGAGAAGTGTTTTAGAGAACCCGAACGGATGACGCCAACCCAACAATTGAAAGATTTGTTAAAATTATCTATCAGAGCGATTTTCGCAGGACTAGATAATCTAATAAATTTTCTGAAGAATCGTTGCTGGCAAGTTTTATATAACAAAGGAGGCTACAATTTCTATACAATCATTAAATAATTAAAAAAAACATTAATTAAATTTTGTAGAATATGATTAATTTCGTTTTAAGAAAGTAACTACTTCATACTACGTATCGTATATGCTACTTATTTTGTTAGTTTTACTTATCCTGTTAGTTAAAACCACAGATAAGTGAACAACGTTCACTTATCTGTGGCTAAAACCCTAATCACCTTTAACTTTTTGTACCCGAAGGTCCATTGTAAGTGCTACAAACAAACATACAAGATTTAAGTGGCACTATATACATGTAAATTATTTGTAATATATTTTTCTTGATAATTAAATTGTAAAAAAATACGTATAGTAATTTAATAAATAATTGATTAAAATATTTTGATGCTTTAGTCACTAATCTGTCAAATAGAAAAAAAATATATATCACAATATTTATAATCGTTTAAAAGTTCAAAAATATTCATGATGCTTAGACTTTATTGATGTGTGTTAATATATAATTATTTTACATTAATATAACAATTTTAGAAGCTCCTAATTGAATGTCAAAATTATCTTCATGGTTATGAAATTATAAATATGACAAATTATTTTATTGTCGGAAATGATGTCTATTCTGTTTGATGTCAAAATAATAATGTCAATGAGAAAATAAGTGTTTTAAAAATGTTTCACATTTGCTAATTATCGAAACTTTATATCTTTGTTCCATTGCCAACATACATGTATATTAAAAATAATATCTCTTATAATATATAGGCAGGTTATTTAAATAACACTTGTGGACTTATAAATTACATGTCATTATCAACGTTACGTCCGGTAATTCCGGAATCATATGAACGTTTAGAAGCATAAGTGACATAAAATTAGATGATGTCTTCTAACAAAATTATATAGAACTCAAATCACTGGCAATGCACATAAACACTTTGCAATTTTGTATTTCATTGTGTTTTATTTTTTTATACAGAACCCTAATTATTTTCCTAAAAAATACTTTTGTATTAAGATAAAGTAAAAATACTTCTTAAATATTGTAGCACTTGACCGTAAAACTGTGTATTGAATCGGATTTTATTCAATTTTTTTTTAGGTTTTTTTATTTTACGCAGAACCCTAATTAATTTTGATAATTAAAAGTTAGAGTAAGTTACCCGGAGTAACTTCAGCTATCTACCAAAAAAAGTCTCTTCAAAATCGGTCCAACCATTTCGGAGATTACACAGTACAAACAGACAGACAAAAATTTAAAAAATTGTATTTTTCGTATATGTTAAAATATTTTTTGACATTAGAAACAGACACTTCAATTTTATTTATTAGTATAGATAATAATTATCGAATGTTGTTGTCTGTATTTATTTTGAATTTCTAATAATTAAAAAAAAAATCTTTATAGTTTAAAAAATAACTAAGTGAACTTGTTGACAAAGTAATTGTGAACTAAGTAATTGACATTTATTTGCGGTATTACATTCTTTGAATGCACCCATTTTGTAAGCAACTGTTACAAATTTTCTACGCTAATAAAAAATACATTGATTTATATGCACTGCTTAATATTAGTGGCCTACTTTCAACTTTATGCTATAAGGGGTTACAGGACTACAATTTGTCAAGTCTGTTTTAGATCGAACCCAAATATTGTGATCAACAAGAGAGGTGGAAATAGCAATACGTATATACTTGATGTAAATGAATATTTTAATGGTAATGCAATTGTTAGGGCATGTACAACACCCACTGCGCACGTTAGACGTGCTGTAGTTGTAACAGGAGGTATTCAGAGCAAGGGTTTATTTATATAGGCACAGTGTAGCCGCAGCCAGACTCTCAATTTATATTTGGGTTATTAGTGACGCAGATAGTTGTGATAAATCGGTTAATTTTGGCGCGCAACTCCTCAGGGGCTATTGTTGTCAATTGTGTTTTTCTTACAAAGCAGCCTTGTCTATCGAAACTTACAGAAAATTCTAAATATGAATTATAATAACCACATTCCTTAAGAATTATTGTTCTTTTTTTAAATTGTTTGATGCGCTACCTGGTATTCTGAATCTCACCTATTTTTACCAGCGAGGATGTAACAGATTATAGACGCTGAGGCCAGAAAGGCATCTAAGTTATTTAAAAAAAGTACTTCGAATATTTATTTATCATTTTTAGAAATTGTTACTTAATTTGTTTATTCGGTTGACTTATATTAACGACTAGCCGTGTGCCCGCGGCTGCGCCCGCGTTTCATATATTTTTCAATGCGTAATATAGTTTTTAATTTTTTTATACGAGACCCTAATTATTTTCCAATTGTTTTTTGCTACTAACATTAAGCAAATATATTTCTCAAAAATTCAAATACCTGCGAGTAAAACTGTGCATTGAATCGGATTTTATTCTAATTTTTATGAGTTTTAATTTTTTTACGTGCAACTTAATTATTTTCGAAAAAAAAAAAAAAAAATAAATAAATTCAAATTCAAAAACAATTTATTCAATTTTTAATTTTTTATAGGCTCTGGTAAAGCGCTTATGAACGTCAAAATACTACCACCGGTTCGGAAACCACTCCAGTCATCGAGAAGAACCGGCAAGAAACACGATCTGATTTCTTTTGCAACTTTACAACTGACAGTTACAAAGTTTATTAGTAGCACAGAGAAACCTGTCACTTCCAGACATCACCATCGTTCACATAATGATCCACCCCATAACAAAAAAAACCCCTTACAAATCAAAACCTGCTTGTTATGGAAAAACATGAAGTAGCCTAAGATACTGGGAGTAACTTCAGCTATGTAACAAAAGATATTACAAACAGACACTTCAATTGTTTTAATTAGTATAGTTTATACGTTTTCGTTTTCATGTGTGTAATTTATTTGAAGTTTCAGTTGTATAAAATTATTACCTATATTCTACCTAGATTATCTACTAGCATTAGTTATGTTTAATTGAAGCGAAAAATGCATGAATAAATTCAATAATTCATTTACAAATATTGTAGGAAGACTCAAGAGTTACATGGAATTTTTATAATTTTAAATTTCTCATAGCCTAGTACTAGACAAAAACTATTTGTTCTTATATATAAAGATTTATATGGTGTTGTGTTAATATAAGAGCCTATGTAATCGTGTCTCAAGATGACCAGCTCTAAAAAGAAAAGATAGCTAAAGAAATTTTACGATTCCCTATGTAAACTTCGAACCCATAGATGCAGATAAAATTATTAGACGTCTCCGAAAAAAGTTCTGAGCCCGGACACATAAATGCGGGAAAACATCTGTTGATGAGTTAACGAGAGATGTAAATCTGTCTATCGGGATCAACAATCAGCCAGTACTTCTAAAACTAGATTCACCAAAATAGAAACGAAAATACGGACTTCCGTAAATAAAGCCTTTATTGTGGTTGCTCGAGCTCGCTTTTGCATTGAGCACGATTACGAAAATTATTTGTATATTTTTTTGAATTTGTATACGAGACAAACTTAATGTGTCGAGTACCCATAAAGATAAGACAATAGGAAAACAATGTAAAGCTGGCGTAAACACCAGGTTAGTGCTCAAGGGCTTAAATAATAGAATATTTAGTGGAGACTGATTATCTATTTAATACATAATATGCCTTATGTATTAAACTTCAGTGTATAAAATCACAATGCGATAAACTTACCGTTCGGTTTCAATCTTATTTTTTTTTGTTCGATAGTTATTTTTATTATATTAAACATAAAATAATACACCACTATAATATGTGTATATAATCTACTCTTTTTCAATTTGTAGAGTATGTTATTGATCAATACATAATACTTTACCTATTAATTGTTATCCGATCTTATAATTTGTTTTGAAATATTTATGATTTACATAGTAGATATAAATGTTTCTGGTTGTTTGTTGTTACATTTACTTTAAACATCTATAAACTCTCGAATGTATAAAAATAAACGAAACAAAGACTTAATACATATATAAACCTCCAAAAATATTTTGTTTATATTCAATTAATTCATTATCGTTGGCATGCATTGTAAAAATCTACAAATGTTAGTTCTTACTTTTTAATTTTATATCTAGATTTTCAGTAGGTGTTTGTGGTACTAAGAGGATGCTGCCCACCCTCTGGGTTTTATCCTTTAGTCGCCTTTCCCTTACGCGGAACCATGGCTATTTTTGAAAATGAAAAGTACCCTAAGTTACCCGAAGTAGCTTCAGCTATCTATAAAAAAAGGCCCGTCAAAATCCGTGTAGCCGTTCCGGATATTACCCGGAATAAACAGACTGATAGACAGACAAAAATTTTAAAAATGGCATTTTAGGTGTAGTTATCGTGTAAATATATATATATATATATATATATAACAACTGTATTTATTAGTATAGATATTAATTTACTTACTATGTATGCATTAATGTGCTCTATGACCTGCTTGATTGATGTTGTCAAATAATAAATAAATAAAATATTAATAATTTAAACGCCTAGATAAATTTATAAAACAAAAATGTTGAGGTTGTTTGTACATTATACGAATTCCTATTAAATTATATTAACAAAAATTACATTGTCTCTTACTGACGAGACGCCATACCGTACTTGCGTGACAAACACTTATCAAAGTATTGAATCGATTAAATTTCTTCACAAATAAAATCAATTGTTATAGGATTATCGAATCAGGATATCACTAATTGAGTTGTACTCGAACTGTCAGAAAAAAATAAAAGGTTGGAAGGGGTTATAAGTATATACACTGAGCTTTTGGCGATATCGGTGGTTTAATTTTTATCCATTTACTTGCCTTAATTCAATAATTAATTGTCGTCAGATAGTTTAAATATACAAGCAAATTGAAACTAATAATATGTGTTCTGGGATGGCACAAAAACTTTCTGAATAGTTTCTGTATGTAAACTAGAAAAAAACGTGACATAATTATATATATCCACGTGACAATAAAAGATTTATATGCACTCACACATAGTTGCCATATATTTATTAATATTTATATCTATGTAATTACCCTATAATTAAATAGGTTCTTTAATTTTGTATTTATATGCATTAAAAATATACTTTATTATATATTATTATTTTACCACAGATATTCTTTCAGTTTATATAAATTTTGTCCCGTGTGTTTATTATCAACAAGTAAATAAATGTATGTATCTTTGCCAAAAGATGCGACCGTGGTGCGTCTACGTGATATTATTCGGCTGTTTCAAATTTACGAATGTGTATATAAACTGCATCTTCATGCCAAATTCGTGGATTAAAGTTATGAAATAATTTTATTTGAATTAAATAGACTCACTTAGTAAACAATTGTTAAGTTTATTCTCGATGCAAACTGACAAACTGGTTGTAGAATTACGATGTACTAGCTGCTCTCTGCGGTTTTACCCGCGTAGTTCCCGTTCTCATGGGATTTTCGGAATAAAAACTATCCCATGTCACTCCCTGGATTTCAAACTATCTCCATACCAATTTTCATCCAAATCAGTCACGTAGTTATTAAGTTTATTTGCTACACACGAAAATGCAAATCTTTCCTCTTTATAATATTAGTGTAGATTATTTCATTTACAGAAGGCTATAATTTATAAAATACACTACTTTCAAGGATTTTATTACTTCACGTTTCAGTTTTATCTAACATTCGTAAAATTTTAATGTAGATCGAAAATCTATGTATCTGATTTATGAAAGAATTAAAATATTCATTGTAATTAAATAATCGTAATTAAAATAGCTATATTGCCACATAATTTATATTTTAATATTATAAGTTATTTAATATTTGTATTTCATTGAATACGATAATAATAGTTATTTTGAATTTAATACTAAATTAAATACTACGATTTTAGATTTATTAATAACGACAGCACTATTCTGGCTTTCAACGAGCAATTTTACGTTGAGATTTTAATTATTTTGGTAGCTCATACGAGATAGTATCGAATTTGGCGGGTTCACTTTCATACAGCAGTTAATTTTATTTTATTGAAATAACTACAGATATGCAATGGCTATGAACGAACCTTGCACACTCAAGCAGCTCCTTGTTGGGCGTGAAAGTGGCACCACCACCGAGCGCCACCAGCGCCAGAAAAAACAATAGAAGTGTCCACATATCGGGCTACGGCCGCAACCGCCGGTGCCGTTCTTTGCCTTTCGCACACGTTACTCTCACTTCACGCACTTGCCACTTGAACATCATCGACGGTCTTTAATACGAGCACATCACTAAACCGAGGGTCGTACACTAGTCCCGATGGGTCGAGGTCCGAGGATGAGCGAGCGCGCGCGGCACTGCGCGTCTGCGCCCGCTGATACAGCGGCGGCTCGGCGCGGTCACGGGCGCAACCTTCATATGCGATCTCACCCTGTGACGCTACAAGAGAAAAACTAACGCTACGCAACCAGTTACGCGTTTGTGCAGACGTATGCGACTATAAAATTCCTATTTAAAACTTTCTTATGGATTATGCAACTTCCGCATCACTTCGCATATCAAACTTTTAATTGTGTACATTATACGAATTCCTATTAAATTATATTAACAAAAATTACATTGTCTCTTACTGACGAGACGCCATACCGTACTTGCGTGACAAACACAGTCCGCCGTGCCCAATTGTTAGACAACCTTTGACCTTCGCGAATGAAGCCGGAGTGACTGAATATTAATTTCCGAAAAGCTCGTTTTAAAAAAAAACTTTTAAATGTTCAGTGTAAATATTACTTTAATTCTGCAACTATACATTAATTAACAAAACGAACTCCGTGTCGTCCAGTGCCAGGAACGCAAAATAAAGTTATAATCTGTCGATAGTATTTATTGCAAAATGATGCAAATTATTTTTATTATATACCATATAGTTTCTTCTTGTGGAAGGGTTAGCTTGATGTAGTTGCTATAATTACATTTTGTTTCATGATTATTCAAATATATATTTTAAAAGAAAATATTCTGTTTAGTTGTAAATTTGGGAAACTCGAGGCAGATTTAATCTTCAAATATTAAAGAGTAAAGAGAAACGCTCCGAACCTTCGCTGTAGAAATAGTAAAGCTTGATTTAATATCATCGAAAGCGATCACACTTTATTGAATCTTTCGACTTACTGTTTATTTTGAATAGGTTCTATAAACAGAATTCTTGTTCACTAAGACTGTATACGTTATTGTTTTGCTGCCTAAACCATTTTATTTTGTGTAGTTATAAATAATAATGTATGAGAGTGTTTGCAGCTATTTTTATAGGCGACATAACGAAGGCATTGTTATAACACTGCATTTGATAGGTTTCCCTTTGTCACCCCGTTGTTACGCAGAATTAATAAATATGTATAATATATCGCATTCTAGTAAAGCATTATCCAGCTATGAATTCATTATTCTTATCCCAAGTATTTTATTATCTTAAGATTCCATCCATTGTCAAATTACAAGCATAGCCCTCTCCATTGCCCTTTGAGCATTTTTGAGCTTTGTTATTAGACACATTGTGAGCCACCACGTCTCAGTGCCTTATGTCATCATTGGCAATATACACTGGTCGAAGACTTTAGTTTTGAAACACTGCGGTATTTTGTACGAGAAGATTCTGCGTAGCTTCCCGAACGCAGCCAGCCAAGTTGGATTCGACTATTAACCGCTTTCTCGAAGTTGGATCTATCTAACTGGACGGTTTATGTCAGATATACAGAACAATAGAAAGGGTGGGGTCAGTTTCCTGGTGCTCCCGGTTGTAGCTGCCAAGTAGTTGGCAGAGGCTGGAAGTATTCGGATTGGGTTAAGTGCAGCCAGAGTCCATGTAGCTGAGATGGCGCCCTTGCGCTGTTTCAGATGCGTGGATCTGGGACACGCTCGCTCAGTTTGCAAGGCGGAATCCGACAGGAGTGGATTATGTTTTCGTTGCGGGGAGGCAGGTCATAGGGCCATAGAATGTGCGGTGGGAAAACCGAGGTGCGCAATATGTGTGAGTGTGGGGGTAGATGAGACGCATCACACATGGGGGAGGTGTTTTGTCGCCCCCCCCCCCCCCCAAATGTTAAGTAGGATATGCCAGATTTAACATCTCGCTGGCTGGGAGGGGCTTGGTCGTATCAAGCCAATCATCATCTTATGAGGGGGAGGGGTGGTTGTAGCCTGCAAGTAGGCTATACCATCACTTTCCCTCGGACGAAATTCTCTTACGAGAATCGGGCGAAGAGGTGGGTGGGGAGTGAGCCTGTGGGTCAGGCAGCGACAATCTCCTCCCTCATCCCCAACCGAGCTAAAGAGTGGACGAGGCCCAGTTGGGCCTGCCGCAGGGGGCGACACGGTGAATGCAATCGCGATTCCGTATCCGCCCCTCTAAATGCAGCGAGCGGCTACGGGGGGTTTAGTGGATATTTCCGGCGCTTTTCGCCGAGTGAGACCCACACTGGTGTGGAGTCGTCCCTCCACACCTCCTTACCATTTTCACTGGGGGACTTTGATCCTCCTAATGAATTTGGTAAGAGTAGTGCGTAAATGCATCCCCCTCTTCAAAAAAAAAACAAAAAAAAAAAAGTATACAGAACAAAGTTGTAATAAAAACAAAATATCTTACGATTATCAATATATATTTTTAAATCTACGTTCAGATATAACCTTCTAGTTAACAATAGTAAACAAAGCTCCCCAATGATGACGTAGGCATTGGCATAATTTTGAAGAAAGAAAAACAAAAGGGGAAATAGAAAAACATTGTGTACGTAAACGCCATTCAGCCTCCAGGTCTTTTAAAAGAAACGGAAAATAAACCCTCGCTCCATTGATGCTTATGTTGGACGGCCCTAGACGTTAGTGAGGACTTTTTCTAACACCAACGTATTATTGACGTTTCACAAGCGTCTCTTGCTAAGGTATTTGATAAATGCGTAACTAATTTATCTTATATGTAAACAGAACATAAGAAAAGAAAATGTTGACACTATTTCTGCATCAAAACAAAAACCTGTTCTTCAAAGGCAATTAAAAGTAGACACTTAATTAAAGGTAAAAAATACTGCATGAAAGAATTTAATGACTGTCTGTAGTGATTATTATCACTGGTATTATTATTACAAATACTGGTAATACGGCAATATTTTAAAACAATTTATTTATTATAACACACAGGAAAATTGAATTTTCTAGAATTACGAATAAATAACATTATCGTCCCGCATAATGTGGCTTTGCATTGATAATTCATAGTAGAACTGATAAGAAAACTGGTCTATATAATATGCATTGTTAACAATACATTTGTATGCCAATAATGTTGATCGTAAAACCGAGTGACTGAGTCGTTTATGGTTTGCGGTGAACTTGTAATATAAAGTTAGTGTATTCATGTCGATCAAAGCATTCGAATTCGTAAATATATATCAGTACCTGTATATAGTAAATGCACGAAGTTATATGATTATAATATTTATGTTAAATTTACTTCTCTGAGAATATGTTTACACGTGACTAGTTCCTATTAATAATTAATTTTATAAAAAATTAAAAATACAAGGCTAAAAATATTTTAATAATATTAAACACACGCGTTGCATATTAGAACATAATAGAACAAAGTAAATACACCTTATTATATGGAATATCAGGAGCGTTCGCTATTACAGATAGAAATATACTTCTATACTTCTGTATAGAACTCAAGTGACCGCGTGTTGGTTCTACAGTCTTATATTATAGTACTTTCAAGCGATCTGACGTTTAACAGGTGAGCCAAGCCCCACCGAAAGTACACCTTTGATACTACCGGAAGTAGACCGATAATATCGTAAGGCGCTACCGGAAGTATTGCGACAATATTGTTAACACTAATTTGAAAGATTTGTTAATGGTGAATTATATCGGGTTATTTGTTTTAACGTTTTAAATTTAATTAACTGTTTCGAATATCGGCTAGTATAATTTTATGTGGTTATTGCTTAATACGGTTTTTGTATAACAGTCAACCTGTAGTGTTATTACTAAATGTAAGATGAAGTAATGTAATTTTTTTTTTACAAATTACCTACATAGTACATATGCACATCGAAGAATATCAAATTTGAATTTCTCGGGCTTTAACAATAAGCGAGATAGAGGATAGTGACAAAATTTCATGTAAGACAGGACTCCGTTTTAAACCTTATCTACACGGTGATAGGTTATTTTATAATTTCCCTTTGGCTTGCTAACGTTCTTAAGTTTCAAAATTTGCCTTAAACACCTGTAGATGTGTTCTGGCAGTCATCACTAGTTTCTATACGCTTATTATTGTCAACAGGTTAGATTGTAGTAAAAAATGCAGAGCGTTTACAGTATTAAAAAAAAACTTAACCGTCACGGGGCTCTCGGCAGATGTGAAATATCAAAGTAAGAACTTTTTTATATAAAGTATCTACTATGAGGTAGAATTTATAATTAATGAAAATCATTGAAGATATATGGACAAAAATAAATAAATAAAAAAAAAATACAAGGCGGTGAACGTGTCAAGTATAGTACGATCAAGGCACACAACTGATAGAGGAGCAACCAAGTTTACACGCATGTACATATAAGACAGTCGAGAATAGTGGTATATAGGGCATGAGAGAACGTTATGCCGTTTCCCGTCTTGGCATAGGAATCGAGTTTACTGCCAAGGTTCGCCAATAGATTGTTCACTTCAACATTTTTTAATGAAGTTCGTAAAAAAAATGTATACTTATAAATAACAAATATCGGTGAAACGCTCAAACTGATATCTTTAAAACGTTAACCACAAAATGATCTTGAGCCACGGGGCTAGGACGTGGTTGAGACGCAATGTTCTACAATAATGGTAGACTTACTTATTTAGAACTTTACTGATCAATACAGAAATTCAATTGAACAATTTATAGTTTTAATTTGGATGCATGTTTCTTTCCTAATTTGTTATTTAAATCCTATATTCTGAGTTTAAAATTGATAACCATTTGTATTGTAATATTGTACATAATTTATTAGTTGTATATAGTTATTTATTTAGCGCAACATGTAATTTTAGAAAAATCCTTTTGAATATATAATACGCTTCTGTTATTAAGATTATATAATTAATATATATATAATTAATAATAACTGGTGTAAATTCCACCGTAGTCGTTTTCCAAAATGTGAGAAAAAGAACACAAATGTTTTTATTGGTCAACTAATAACTAATCAATAGCTACTAAATAAAATAAAAGAAAATCGTTTGACAAAAGAAGGTAGCATACTGTTTATTCTTTTATATATATCGGAGACAACATAACCTCTTTGGTATATTTATTCAGATATATTTTGGTGCTATCTATAATTATATGAACAATATTCACTATAAGGTTATAATAGTTAAATTAAATGTTGTTTTTTTTTTATTATAAATTTGTTCTTGCTAATTTATTTCAGGCATGTTTAGCAACGTGTCGGAGCATCTTAAATTTCAGTACATTAATTACAGATTACAGACGCGACCAATAGATCGCGGGACGTCACATGAATTGTTCCACGGCGCGTATCAGCAGTGCGTAGGTTGATTCTTGTCTGGCGACAGGCCAGGTGTCTTGGCGGTCTTTGTCAATGTTGGATTTATTAATACACCGCATTGTTAACGTTGACGAGGTTAGCGACATCTCTGAAAACTTTTTGAGATATTTTAATCTAAAAATATATGATTTGTTGAAAACTTGTTGTTTCACCGTATACATTTTTTTTAGTTTATGAAGGAGTTGTTTTTTATTATTAATCTATAGAATACTCTGCGTTTTTTTTCGTATACATAGTGTCTAATATGGATGAGTAAAGTATATTCTACCACAATTACATACAAGTCTTAAACCTTTACCTTAAACCGCGGGGTGATATTGTATTTAGTTAAATTGAATTGAAGCCATCGTAAACTTGTAAAAAACTAACCATCTACGACCCCTTCCAGGATCATAAAGTGTATATTCAGAATTACCTAGATAGACACTTATGATCATGGTGATTGTCGATAATCGGTGATCGTAAATGTTATTGGACTGTGCTTAATTTAACATCAGATAAAGCGAAATCATTTTGTCGAGTTCAAATAAAAAAGCAATTACAAATTCAATACATTATCTGTACTAATAAATAAAAAAATTGATGTGTCTGTTTGTATTGTCAAAATATTTTTTTTTTACTGAATATATACGAATGTATACACGATACTTACACCAAAAACACAATTTTTATAATTTTTGGTTGTCTGTCTGTTTGTTCCGGCTAATCTCCAGAACGGCTGGATCGATTAGAACGGGATAATTTGTTGGTAGATATATGAAGTGACTTCGCGTAACTTAGGCTACTTTTATTTTTCGAAAATAAAAGGATTCTGCGTAAAGAATTAAAACTCATAAAAATTTGAATAAAATCCGATTCAATGCAAAATTTTACTGGCAGGTACTTGAATTTGTGATAAATATTTTTGCTTAGTAGCAAAAGTAGTAGTAGTAGTCAGTAGCAAAAAAAAATTTGGAAATAATTAGGGTTCCGTATAAAAAAAATCATATGAAAACTATATTACGCAGTGAAAAATATATGAAACGCGGGCGCAGTCGCAGGCACATAGTTAGTAAGTCAATATGTAAGCAATTATCATTTCAAAATATGCAACTTTCACTGGTTCTACGTTTTTGCGAACAAATTTGACGCAGCAAGGACGTTTTGGTAATAGTGTGTCGGTTTTAGTTGCGCAACGCTTGTCTGGTATTTGGGAAATGTAATAATTATTTGGGTGCCGGTGGATGGCGGGTGTTTAAAATAAATCGTTATGTGATTGCGTGCCAGATCCAGCTGAGCGGTGCCGCGTATGCATCGTCACTCCTGGGAACGTTGCCCGTAGACCAGACATTATCTCTGCCGTGACCGCGCTGCGGTAAATATTTCAACGACGCTAATTTACCCTGTTCCATTTTATTATTTCGAAAGTAACTCTAAAGCAAATAAGAGCGAATTATATACTAATAGCTGTCTTACCGGGCGTTGTCTGGGTTACATTTATATTACAAAAAAATAATTGAAAAAGTAATTTTTTTTCTTTGTATGAATGTATATTTAATTTTATAAAATATGTAAAGTATCTTTTAAAAAAATACCGATGGTCCTTCTCAATGTTATAAGAAACATACCAAGAAGATCCGATCATTATCAAATATCAGTTAATATCGGATTTAAAGATTTGTATGAAAAAAACTCACAATTATGTCTTTATTTATACATTAAATAATAGATTGATTTTATCAGCGACTCCATTCGTATATATCTAACAGTTTATATTAATCATAATTTTTCACTACATAAGGTAGATAGATATGCTTAAACACCTCTTAAATATTCAAAGATTTATCTAAATTAAAGAGAACCTGTCGTTGATAATTTGTGTTACTCCAACCACTGTTATACTTATAAATTTTTCTAATATAGTATACATAACGTATCAAAACATATACTGAAACCGTGTCCAGTAAATAGATTTATAGTGTAAAATAAGAATTTACCAATCAAATAACCTGACAGGCAAATATCTTTTATAATTTGCATAGTAACTCATTTAATAAAGAAACGAGTTGGCATTTTTCAGAATATACGCTACGCTACAAATGTTATACTTAACAAAGAAAGGATTTAAAAGAAAATGGTGTATAAAACTTTTATTGTTTATTTGACTGGTACTACCAGTCACCAACAGAAGTCGGCGTAACTAATAATAATAATAATAATTTTATTTAAACATCCTTACATATTGGCAAAAGGTAATGTCTCTGTCTGCCTGTTAGTTTGTATGTGTATAAGCCATAAGTAATCCACTCGTTTTAATTTTTTTTTTATTATACATTTCTTGATAGGTAAATATTTTGTTACATTATAAATAATATACATTAAAAGTTATTAGGCAATCAAAACCACAGGCACAACAAGTCTCATATTTAATAAAGAATTATGAATACCTCAAAGCAAAAAAGCTAATTGTACCTATACTCATTATTTAAAATGTTAAAATTATTTACCGTATTATTAAATAAAATATAGTAAACATATTCTGGTCATTTCAATTCATATTATTTTAGACTTATTAACTTTTTTGGTTACGTTTATTCTTTTCTAAGGAAAAGCGAAAGGAATCTGGACCACGAGCCACGTTCGATGCTAAGAAGGTTCTAGTAACGCGCCGCCGTTAGAACGTATGAAGGAGTTTTTGTAAAATCCGTGCTCACATTCCGTGTTATTATTTTCAATACACAAAAGGTTAAATACCAAAGACTATTTTGAAATAAAAAATATCTTAGGGTTGAGAAGTGAATAAAAATTATTAGTATTTTTCAGCCTTATTTGAGTCATCTTTAAAAGTAAGAGTCTCGTACAGTAATTCAGTGGTCAGTTTCTTGAGTATCAGTTTTTTTATTTTCTATGTATCAAAAATATGTTTTAAGATTCAAAACCTGCCTTAAAAGTAACGATCAATATATTCAATTAATCAGTGCTCAGTCATCAACAGACAGTAAGAATCGACAAGTATTATTCCGAATAAATATTAAATTAGGTGCGTACATTCTAATAAATATCCCTAGTCCATAAAATTTGGCAACGAGTATATAGTGTTAATTTAAAAAAAGCAACGAGTTGTTTTTTTCTATTATTATTAAATAATAATATTACAGCAATAATTACGTTGCTACGATTTATTGCTGCACAAGGTGACACCCCTATCGTACACGCATTGACACTGACATCAATCTCGTTTTGTTCTCGCACATTGTAAAATCCGAGAACGCACACGTATACAAGTAATCACTAATCATAGAGTATACTTTTTAATATTTTTATGATCAACGTAATGTGTTTACACAGATGTTTAAAATCTAATTAAATTTTAGATATGTGCAGGAAGTCATGGTTGGTATACTGTGATATATTATAGCAGTTAAGATCTACGTGAGCATTCATCTTCGTCATTCAGTGCAATGATCTGCCAATGATGGATGGAATGTATTTAAAAAACGATCACGGGTATTTCTGGCCAGGCTTTCATTTCACATCCACAATAACAAGTAAACATGTGTAAGGAATTTTCATAAAATTATATTAAACATTTAAAGGAAAGAAGAAAATGCTTCTAAAATTAGTTAAAATCTGATAATTATCTATTATTTAAATCTTTTATTTGCCTTACATAGATAATTACAATTTTTTTGACCATGTAGGATGAATTAACATGAACTAGGAAAGAAATGAAATTTGAAAACTTAGAATATCTTTCTTTACGTGGAAAAGGCCATCCTGGGGGGTACCCCATCTTGTCCTGGGAAGCAGAAAGGTTACGTCCTATTCACTACAACCCCACGGTGTAAAGGTAATTGCTAAATAGGAAAGGATTTGAAAGATTATAATTAATATGTCTGTCTGTCGACGGGACGGAGCTGCGAATAAAAAAGTTGTGTAGTTTAATGCAGTATTGTAGGTCAACAAACCCCGTAAAAGCTAGCCTTGATCATGAACATGCTAAACAATTTTTTAAAGTAATCAGAAATAGATACACAAATTATAAAAAAGTTAACCTTTACAAGGTTATTGAAAGCCAAGACAAAAACTACCAAGCAATTTTCCTGAAAGAAAACATGAGGTTAAAAAGTTACATAACAAAACACACAAATACAATAGTTTATGATAAATCGATTCATACGAACTTGCGACCACATAATTTTTCTAGTTTCAATTGTGTTTGGTTTTAGTAACTTATACATAAACAAGTATATTATAAAATATTATTAAAAGATGCAGAATGAATTGTAAAATAATCTTTGCTATTGAATCTACAAGAAAATATTGTCATCGTCTCTAATATGGATCAGTTATTTGTGCTATCACAACGGAAAGTTAATAATAAATAGGTACAATCAATGATTAATTCTCCTAAAGTATTATAAATCTTAAAAATATAAAATTCAATTAAAGGATTATTATTTTGTATTAGATTTTTTTTGGCGACTCAAGTTTGAAAACCTGTCGTCAAAAATCGATAAGTGTGCTCCGGAACCATTACTTAAGACCTTCTAGGCTTGGTGTGTTTAAAATCCTGGACCACATCGTCACTTAACTTCAGGAGAGATTTTGGATATAGCGCTGAACCTCTACAATATAAAAAAATTCCTTAGTTGTGATATGGTTTAACATATTGGTTATTTGCATGCTCGATAAACAGGAACTCATTAACGACAAGTAGAAGTGAGAATTAGGTATAATTAGAGGATGAAAATTATGAGTGTAAAGGACAGATAAATTTAGAAATCTTGGTGAAATATTATTTTATAAAGGCTGGGAGCTGAAATCGCGTGCTTCATTTTGCATGGAAAGAAAACGAGGGCGAAATAACTAATGACATGTTATTATTAAGGTTACGTAGATAACGGGATATTCAACCTTTCGAATATAACTAATCTAATTAGATTATTATTTACGAGCAAAACCAAAAACTATTATTCATATTTTATCTATGGTAAAACAAATCATTTAATATTATTGTTTTTACTTTGTAAAAAACTAGATCCAATTTTCATAAGAAAAGTGACGACAATTGCGATGAATAACACAAGTGTAATTATAATACAGTTATAGGTAAATATGTTATAACTTGGTGTATATTTTAATATTGACCACTACGTCTAAAATATTGTACATTGTAGAACGTTTTAAAATATTCATGAAGAACGATTGAAAAATAGAAAATTTAAAAATTAATAAATGATGTATAAAAAAAAAACTTCTTTCGAATAACCTGACCATATATTAATATAAAACGATTTGACGTTAAATGCTCCGCGTTGTTTGTAAGACGTTTCGAAAAACTGTTCTAGTAAGTTAGCATATTATACTTCTATGTAATTAATTAATATGGAAGTTTTGTGTTTCAAACGTATTTTTGGAAAATTATTGAAATTTTTTCCAAAGATATTTTTGAATCTCTAAATATTTTGTTTTATATTATATAAGTTAAAATTTCAGTCTGTTACAACAATTACATATTTCGTTTAATAATTTAGCACATAAGTGAAGGCGTCGGTATAGGTAAGTTATAATAAGCTTTTTTAAATTCTATTAAAAGACTCTCTTATATGATAAGTTTTTTAAGTAAATATTTATGCAAAATTATGATATAAGTGTTCACCTTCTGTGAAATTCCTAGCGTGTTGCAATTACAACATAGCATCATGCTAGTTTTGTCCTATTTAATTTAATATTTTTCCTATTTAATGAGTCAATATTTTCTACGTTTAAAGGTTAGGAGGGCGAAATATATATATTAATATAAGAAAAACTAATTGAAATTAATATAAGCTATGATTTTGCGAAGATAACAATTAAATTTTTCATAGATCTGTTAGATAGATAGACATTAGATAGATAGATAGACAAACCAGGTGTGTCCCCGCGGCTGCGTTTTATATATTTTTCACTGCATTTAACTTTTTTGATACGGAACCCTAATTTTTTTAGTACTAAAATAAAGTAAAAATATTTCTCATAAATTCAAGCACTTGCCCGTAAAACTGTGCATTGAATCGGATTTTATTAAATTTTTTATAAGTTTTATTTTTTTTTTTCGCGGAACCCTAATTATTTTAACTTATATAGTTACCCGGAGTAACTTCAGCTACCTATCGAAAAAATCCCGTCAAAATTCGTCCAGCCGTTCCGGAGACTACCCAGAACAAACAGACAGATAGACAAATTTTTAGTGTAGATATCGTGTATACATCAATATATATTTAGTTAAAAAAATAATTATGACATACAAAACAGACACTTCAATTTTATTTATTAGTACAGATTAGATGTGTAGATAAATAGGACGTTCTGGAAAAAGGCCAGGTTAAAAGTACCCGTAACAGAAGAGCATATATGAAAGTATTTATGAATGTAGAAGAAGCGAAAGACGTGTGTCAGGATCGTAGCAAGTGGAAGGATGTGGTCTCTGTTTACCCTTATGGGAGAGAGTTGTGACATTATGTATGTATTTATATTATATCTTACATTGTGATTTTGTATATTTTACTAAATTTAAACAAGATAGTTCACCAATATTTATTTTTCTTCTCCCGCTTGGAATTGATCAGTTTGTGTTATGTCCAACTGCAATAGAATAAACATTTCCTAGAATTAATTAATTTACCTTGAGGTTGAGGTTTACCTGAAAAAGATATACCTAAATGATTAAATAAAAAAAGAAGAACGATATTTAATATTACTCTAACAGGAGTATTTAAATGTATTCAATTGATACAGAAGTGAAGAAATATTTAAAATCATTGCGATGCAGTAAGTAATTAGCTTTGTCTATTACACGTATTTTACTTCTGTAATTTTACTTAACTTAATAAAAGATACTTGAACCTTAGCAATGTTTATTGTGAAAATGAAATAGTCTACTAAATAGTTCTCGTATCATGTTCTCATGATATCGATTATTTTAACTTATTTATAAAGTTTAAAGGCCTTACGTATTCACGACGTACAAATGTGAGGCTTTGGCGTTATAGTAAAATCAACATGGGACTTCTGAATGTCAGTGAAGTTCTTCCGTATAACACATTGCAACCATATCGTACACGTAGTTCTGGTTATAAATTTTAATCAGTAATGGGTGGTATCCATTGCCACATTTTGACATCATAATTGTGAAATAAGTCAAACTTTGTTGAACTTTCAAATCGTCTGACTGAATATTATATTCACTAAATCAATTTTTTTTTTGTACTTAACTAGTGTTTTGACCACAATGTCATATGATGTTAAATGACGATGTGGTCCAAGATGGTAAGCACACTAAGCTAGAGGTATTGGTTCTCAAGTGATGCTGTCGGAACACACCTATTGGTATTTGGCGACAGGTTTTCAAACTTGAGGGTGGTAGCTACCCAGGCGGGCATTATTAGAAAATGCCCTACCACCAAGTTATGGTTTCCTCACGATTTTTTTCTTCACCGAAAGCTCAGACTTTAGATGATAGTGCGAGACCTCTTTCTGAAATGTTTCTATCCTTTTTGTTTATTAGTTGTGTAGTACGCAGAAGTTTCATCCAAAGGTTTTATCACAATCGAATGTACGGTTTAGAAATGCATAGAGGACCAACGTTCTTTAATTTATTTTTATATAAATAAACAAAATAAATTACCTTCGTTTCCTTCACTTAATTCTTATAAACTTTTAAATTTAAACATTTAAATTTATATTTACAATACAAAAAAAATAATCCTAAACCTTTATAGACCAGACCTCCTCAAATTCTTTCCATTTTTCTTTGTTCTATGCCTTTATGTGTCATGTCATAAAATTACATCAATGATTTCATGTTTACTTTCTTACTTGAATTTAATATCCGGTTATAAATATCCTCCCTACTTGTTTGTTTTGAACGAACTTTGGCAGTTAGCCGGTGCGTGTGACTTCCGCACAAAACTCCAAGGACAGCGGTTAATGAAGCCCTAATGCGTGACTGAATACAAGGTTTTTTGCACTTGACAACTGCATGATACATCCTGAAATGGCTTACATTGTAAATAAATGACAGTGTTTCTTATAACAACACAAATTGCATTTATTAGATCTACGTTGGTTATTATAAAATAGTTACTGTATTTAAAAAAAATCTTAGTACTTTTATGGGACAGACATGAAAGTAATGTATTTATGAAAAGTGATATAAGCAAAAAAAAAAAAAAAAATTAACTTTATTAAACCACCACTTGGTTTAAATGATAGCCAAATAATGTAATTCTAATTAATTTTATAGGTAACTCTCAAAACTTTTCTCTAAATAGAGTAACGCCATCTCTCAAATTAAAGAGGAAACGTAAATTTCGTGAGCAGTATTTTTTCCGTTTCAATTTCATAAATAACTGTGAAACTATTTAGTGCTTTCTATGTTTGATAGATGGCGTTTTAACTCACCGAAATAAATACATAATGTGATGTAAACAAATGCAATAAAACAATTTGATATCAATAAAAGATGGGACGCAAAATAATCAGTTTTCTGAAATAAAAATAAGAAAACAAATCTACTTACTGGCATAACTAAAACAAAAAAGATTCTTCTTCAAGATATTTATTTCAAATTCATATAGAATTTCTTTCAATATTAATTTCTTATAAATCCTTTTTTATGTTTTTAGACAAATATTGTATTTGGTCTCTCATATCCGTAATAACATTATGATCCTTATAACGGGATATTAATGTTATGGATATTGAATTTGTTATCCTGTGAAATGCAAACGGTTCATCCGAAGTCTGTTAGTGACAGCTAATAATTGATTTGATTTCGTCTGGTTGGTGACCTGTAAGAGCTCATCCTCAACACGATTGGCATAATTGCGTCTCATTCTAACATCTATTTAACAGATTCACTTGTTTTCCATTATAAATCCATTCTATAAGAATCTAGGAGCAACATGTTTTGCAATAAATGCTCTATTAAAATTAAGCGATGATGGCTCAGTTGGTACTGAAGTTGGATTCCGGGTCAATGGACATAGGTTCTAATCCACCTATCCAACTCTATAACAAGACTGAGCATTTGGTAAAGGAAAACATGAAGAAACCATAGTTTGTGGTAGGATATTTTTTAATAATGCCTGCCTTAGTAATTGACTAGTTACCACTCCTAAGTATGGAATCCTGTTGCCAAATAGCATTATTTGATAGCCAATACCTCTAAGGTTAATGTGTTTACCATCCTGGACCATATTGTCACTTAACGTCCGTAGAAATTGTGGTCAAAGCGCTTAGACTATGTATATAGAGAATTTAGCCTGATAATAGGTATTGTTGTCTTTTTTTCTTCGAAACTAAATCCGCCAAAATTCTAGTACATACTGATTGGTGGAAAAAAGAGGAATTTAAATGCCATACGTAGGAGAAGTAGTGTTGAACCAATATTTGCCCCAATGTTAGTAATTAGCTATTGTAACGCGTATTAGTTTCATTACCTCCGTGAAGAAACAAATAATAAAATTATTATAAGACAAGATCATATTTTCATTTAGTTACTTTGTGCAGTGTGGACTAAAAATAACACACCTATATAACTTTTTTTTATATATTGTGTTTAGATTTTCGATCTTGAGGTAGCTATCCAGGTGGGCATTGTTAAAAAATACCCTACTAAGATGCTACTATAGGTTCCTGTTTCTCAAACTGGTTTCCTTCACCAAAAACTCAAGCTCATTATGGAGCTGGATACGTCGGTTCGAACCTGTGCCCAGAGACTACTGCTTGCCTGTGTGTAACTGCGCCATCATCGCTTACTAATATTTTATTTTTCTGTGTATTTTGTTTAAAAAAATACAGTAATATAATGAACAATTAAAATAAAGGAAATTTTTCTCAACGCTGATTTGCAATTTCTAAGAGTTAGATTTAATCCTAAAAATTTATACTGTTGTTTTTACCGGGCATAATAATATTTTTTTTTTCAATATTACGTTTTATGTTCGTATCTAGTATTAGAATGATAGTTAAAATACTTTTAAAAATTTACATTGAATTTTGTTAACTATCTAATTTTACAAACATTATATTTCCATTAAAAAGTTATAAAAATTTTGCTGTCTGTCCTACACAAACTAGTAATAGGTAATAATTTATTATCGATATCGACAGTTACTTAAATAACATTCAATATTATCTTTATATTAACATATTAAATATATAACATAATAACAGTAACCTGAACTGCGAATTACTGACTATTGAGACTGAAACGAAATGTTGAACAGAAACACCATTTCAAGGATTGATCCGAAAATAGTGTAAGTGAAGTCAATGAAGTCTATTGGGAAATTTTCTATAAACAGAATAATTATTATGACCCTTTTTTTTTTTTTTTTGACGCGGGGAAATGCATTTACCCACTACCCTTATCTATTGTATTTGGAGGATCATGGTCCCCCAAATACAATAGATAAGGGGGCACGGAGTGACGAGCTCCGTGCCAGTGTGGAACTCGCCCGGGAATTATTATGACCCTAACACCTTTTTATTGTATGCTGATCTAAAATTGGGGTCTTTATGAAATCTTGAAAAAGCATTTTACAAAGTACAACAAATAGTTAATGTTCTTTGAAGTAATAATAAAAAAAAAAATATTAAGAAAAATAAAAGGTGTCGATAATTTTTTACGAAACTTTTTCTATAAATTACTTAAAATTTTAGTTGCGAAATATACTACTACCCCGTTTTGGCATTATGCTCCCATTTCTCATTCCTACACCAATTTCTTGAACAATTAGGCGTGTTGTTAAGAAATATTTGAAATAAGCGAACATACTTGTCACAGGTCGCTGGACTAGTCGGTTCTAAATGAACGTGAATTGCCACGCCCGAATATATGATCATTTACGCTGCTGCTATTCTGATAAAAGTTGTTCTGTATTTCCCATCCCATCTAGTCGATGCTTATATAGTATAATTGTTTACATTCATCCATCCATCCATTCAACTGAAAGACGTCCCTGGATATAGGTCTGCCCCAAAGTGTATTATTAAACTTTATTAAGATATAACTTATTAAGTATTAAATTTAAAATTAAGTGTAATTTTGCAAACGATAACAAGAAGCAGAAACATAAGAAGCAGAAATTTATTTCTCGTATAAACCTCGTTAACATTCACAAAGGTACTTTTCGATCGGGCGAAAACTTAATTTGCATCGAAGCATGGTCAGTGTAAATTTTCCGATGAACAAATGTTTACAGTGGAAGGCCGGTTGCAGCCACTGAAAGGTCGTTTCATTGTGTACTAGTGTGCGCTTTGACAGGCGAACCAATAAACTCGCCTTCTTTGCTGTTGTTTGCTGTTTTCTAATCGCTGACATGGTTTTATATTGCCCTATATAAGCATCTTTCTTTTATTACTCCTTTATTTTAAAATACGAAAGAACAATAAAAGATTCAGTATTTCAATAGTTTATGTATTATATTATAATTTATTACAATAAATGCTAATTTAGTTTTGAAGACTTCCTTTTATAAAGTGTGTTATTATTTTTAATAGACAGACATAATTAATTTTAATGAGAGAATTTCATAATACGGAAAATCAATCAAGTCTGTTGAACAATTTTTTCTTTTTACGCTTTACTTACAATAGTACTTTATATTTATATTAATTAGGATCATATTTGTATACCATTTTCAGATAAAAAAAAAATGTTTTCATTAATTACTCGGATCAAACAATAACATATTGTTTGTGTTTATTTACGATGAATTTAAAAAAATCAATATTACTCATATTTTAGAATAAACACGTTATAAATCGTAAATATTACGACAATTTTCTACGTATAATGTGACGTGAAGTACGTAAGTTGAGCGAACATTGACTGCGTAGCAGAGTCTACGCTTTGGTAGTACGAAACGTAGCAGTTAAAGGTCTACCGATTTCCTTGATTCAAATTATAGTATTTGAATAATTACTTCTATGTCTTTGATGTATGCCTAAAATAAAATCAATTAAGTCAAACTTCACCACCACAACCATTTAACCGAAAGACGTCCACCGCTGGACATAGGTCTCCCCCAAAAAAGGGGGGGTTGCCATAATCGCCACGCATGACAGGCGGGTTGGCGATCGCAATAGATGTTTGTAGTACTCAGAGGATGCTGCTGCCCATCTCTTCGTTTATTTCTTAGTCGCCTTTTACAACATTCATGGAAAGATATGGGATGGTGCTCAATAATTAATTAATCGCCACAGATGCAAGTGTTTTTATAAACTTTCGATAGTTTGACGTAAAGTCTGAACTTTTATTTTAAAAATATTTTCATCTAATATATTTCAGTTAGTTTATTTGCATTTTTATATATTTTTTAAATTGAGAAGATACTTTCATGCTGAATTAAAATATTTAGAGAAAAAAAAAACAACAAAGAAATAAATAAGACATACTGAATAAAGAAAAATAGAAAAGTAAATAGGTTTCCAGAGATCTCGCAAAGTAGAACTTAATTAATTTTATTAAGTGGTTTTTTAACCTCTTCGTGATCTAATTAAAACGCAAAACGCTAGAATTAACGATATGCAAAATTTGAAAGGGTCTCTCCTTTTCTTAATCCTTTGTCCCTTGGTAATCCGTTTTTTCAGGATTAAAGTAACCATGTCCGCTTGAATATCTTTTTTTTGCGGGTTATATATATTTTTAAGAACCGATGTTAAGGATATTAAACCTACCTAATAACTTCAATTTGTGTGTTAATTGGATGTTTTTTTTTTTTGCGTTAGTTAACTACTTTTTTTTGTTTTAAAAACGATTCTAGTTTGATGTTTTAATCTTTGTTTACTGGGTATTTGCGGGTTTTGATGGGATCTAGGTGGCGCGGTTCACCATCCTGCTGAACCAAGGGTGAAAGGAACGGGGGCCCTGACCTTCCATTGCACTGAGGAAGTCGTCTGAGGGCAGCCTCCGTCGTTACCGGGGTAGCATGCATGGGCTTAGATACCTCCCGCCGGGGAGAAGCGGTTTCTATCCCGAATCATCCTGTTTAAGGCTATAAGTACGTTAATTCGTGGACTTTTTAGTGGGTTTTGTGCGGCGATCAAAACTGCTGCACCTTTCTGAGTGACAGTTTCTTTCTCCGTGCTCCCGCATCAGAGGCAGTGCGCGAAAATGCATTTTCTCCACGTTCAAAAATAATAATAATAAAAAGAAAAGGCGATGGTTTGACTCACGTTAAATTAGGACTAGGTATGCGACTTTTATCGCGAACGCATAAGTCTGTTTTATTTACTTGATTGTATGTGATTACCATTATTATTCTGATTCTTACAGAGTAAGAGCCCACGACAGCCAAACCTTCGTTATTTTATAAAGGCAGAAAGTTTCTCTATGTACTTCTCCATCACAGGTAAGAATGATCACAGATAATAAAGCTCAGTTTTTATACAAGTATTTTATTCGGAATAATAATCGTCAGCATTAGTAAGCTACGGTATTGTCACCGGAAACGCCGCCACCGGAAACGCCGCCACCGGAAATGCCACCGCCCGAAATGCAGCCACCGGAAATGCCGCCCCCGAAATTGTCGAAAGTCAGTGTACAGCCACGGTATTGTCACTGGAAATGTCGCTGCTGGAAATGCCGCCATAGCTTAGCCAAGCCGCGCCCCTATTCCACCTGTCAGCGCTGCTATTAGCCAAAACCATTGTGGTGAGATAGTGGCAGCCTGCTATAAATTGCCATACAGACTCTAGTCCAGCCAATCTTGCGATAGAAATGACGCGATAACTGTCTATTCCGAGCTTTATATTTTCCCTACAATAATCGGTTGATTCTAATCTGCTTTTATTTCACTAATCTAACAAATGCGTGTGATGCCGGCTAAGGATACTATCACTCCATATCTTCCCGCGGGTGTCGTAAAAGGCGACAAAGGAATATAAACCAAGGGATTGGCAGCAGTATCCTCTGAGTACCACTTACCTTACTGCGATCGTCAAGCCGCCTGCCAAGCGTGGTGATTATGGCAATCCCCTCTTCCCGTTATAGGGAGAGACCTATGTCCAGCAGTGAACTTCTTTTAGTTGATTGGATGGATAGATAGATGGAATCAACATTCATATCACTTCGTCCCCCTTTTCATCAAAAATATGCAGAACATGAATCGCTCAATGATGGTCACGAAATACTTGGACGGCTCTTAATTTTATATTCAATATTTTGATCGAATATTAGAACATTATTATTTATCTACATTATTCGATTTTGAATTTATAATATCTAGTAATATTTAATAGTGAAATCGTTGAGAGACCAAAGTATCGGTTTCAATTTTGGTCAGTTTCGGCTTCAAATACCAGGTTAGGTTGCAGTTTCCATTATGGCCACAGCTTGATTGAAACTTCACCGCGGCTGAAAATAGCTTTTATGCCAATCTATGTCGTGTATTTTCCTAGCATGTATACTGTTTGTTATGTTTACGTTGCCAATTTGCGGAGAAACTGAATTCGATAGGATATTGATAGTAAGTACGCAGGGAAAATACACTAGCTCTATTGTTTTAGTTGGCATACATGAAAGGATAACTTAACTGAGCGGAGTTATTTGGAGTCCCAATAACCCAATTATAGCAAAAAACTATTCTAATGTGCCAATGAAAGTACCTATAAAAAATCCATCAAAATCGATAATAATAAAAGACAATAATTACGAACATACGCACATCGAAGTTTTATATTATTATGTATAAAATATCATTGATAATACGATTATATAACCTAGCCAATTATTTATCTTTCGCTAGAATTAATTCATGGTAATTTATTTCTTAATCAACATCCTTACTAATATAATAAATGCGAATGTAACTCTGTTTTTCTGTCTGTCGCGCTTTCACGCCAAAACTACTGCACCAATTTAAAAGAAATTTGTTAGACAGATAGGGGGATTACGAAGGGGGGCTTGGGCAAAACGGCGGCGGGCAGCGGAGTACGGCGGGGGGGGCAGCGGAATACGGCGGGAGGCAGCGTAGCACGGCGGGGGGCAGCGGAGCACGGCGAGGAGCAGCTGAGCGCGATATAGGTGGGAAAATATGTCTAAGTGTGCTTACCCGAACGGGCAGACATGTGTGCATAGATAAAAAACTGTACTTGAGCTAGTGAGGGCAGACGAATGCGTTACACTTATGCAAATACTGATGGCGAAAAATGGGGAAACATATCGCAGTTTATAAAAATGTACTTAAATGAACTCATATAAATACTTTATGTACTTATATACTTAAATAATAAAGTATTTATACGTATGTATCTTATTTGTAAATTAATTAGCCAAAATAATTTAAAATGCTACCCAAAAGACTATTCCACACGGACGAAGTCGCTGGTACTTTATAAATGAGTAATTGCTTCTAGTATCTAGGTAGTAAACTTCGCCCGACGTTTATATATACGTATAAAAGAAGTATTGCTCTCTCACATATATAACATCTTTATCATTGGTGTATATAATAATAATGCTGGTGTAACGTATGAATGATTTAATCAGCTGAAGTTCTATATATTGATATTTATTTTCTACACAACAGAATGCAAATTTAAACCTTGTACATAATTGTCTTTACTCTTAACAATTTCACTGTTTATAACATAAGATGATGATGGCTCAATTGGGAGTTTCGTCGGATTCAGCGGCGATGGACGTTGGTTTAAATTGATCTATCTAATCTGTAATATATCCGAGCGAAGGAAAACATCGTGAGGATAATCATAACATGGTGGTAAGGCATTTTCTATTAATGCCCGCTTGGGTAGCTACCAGTGGCGTGGCGTGGAAAAAATCGTCGGTAAAGCCGGAGTATAAAAAATTTACCTGGTCGTCATACTTATTCCTCTTGAATATTAGTACAGTAATGAATGATAGATGCTTGTGCCACTGAGCGAAGATATCCAGTTCCAGTTAGTGTTAACCACCTTCACTATACTTGATTTCACTGGAGTTACAAAAACTGTACATGTCGAGTATGGTAAGTTGTTGTGAGATTAAAGATGACAATTATTTAGCACGCTAAATACGGAATGCCAAATTTATTTCGCTTGTGATAAATGTTCCTATAATTATGACAACCAATGATAACTTAATCTATACTAATAAATAAAATTGAAGCGTATACTGTTTCAAAACATCTGTGTATAATTGAAGATAACAAGGTCGGACTGGGCCGGAAGTAACCGGGTGACTGACCACAATCCCGGGGCTCGAGACTAGATGGTGGTAGATGGGATATTATCACAAAATACTGAGATACACAAATTGAGATAAACAAAGTATAAAATGTAATTATCAACGATGTAATAAATTATTAACTACGGACAATAGCACATAAGAACATCTAAAAATTAAATTTCGTTTTTTTAATATCTATGAAACAATGTAAAATGTAATGCGTTATACACGTCTAAATAAGTCTATTCGATCAAAAGTTATTGCCGTTCAGAATAAAAATCAAAACTAGTTACAGAGGGTGGCTTACTCAGATTCAACCATTTTTCGATTTTTTCTAATTCATTTCTCTCGAATTGTATGAATGAACTATCTGATTTAGTTTTGCATTTAGGTTGCAAGAGCTGGGACCTAGCCTGCACGGGGTTCCTATCCTACGGTTGCCGCAAGACAGGCACGTGGGAGGCCTGCCCAGGCTAGGGCCCGGCTAGCAAATGCCACCTCGACTATATGGCCAGTCCGACGCTGGAAGACAACACATCCATCCATAGCGCGATATAGAATCGTACAAAGAAAATCAAATTTTGTTAATATATAAATTTGAAGTGTCTATTTTTTGTTTACTAAATACATATGAATGTAGTGTATACGATAACTATACCAAAACTACATTTTTTAAAATGTTGTCTGTCTATTTGTAATGGCTAATCTACAGAGCGGCTGAACCGATTTGGACGGGACTTCGATAGATTTTAGTAGATAGCTGAAGTTACTCCGCGTAACTTAGGTTTTTTGTTTTTGACAAAAAAACTAGGTATCCGCGTAAAAAAATTAAAACTCATAAAAATTGGAATAAAATCCGATTCTATTGTACAGTTTTATTGGCAGGTTTTGAATTTGAGAGAAATATCTTTGTTTTATGTTGGTAGCAAAAAGCATTTAGGGAATAATTAGGACAAAACGAAAAGAAGTGGTTTGCATAAGTGACATTGTGATCTAGTTATCAATGGATTTTAGTGGAAAAGTCTAGAGAGTAATAATTTTCTCTAAATATAGATGCCGAAAAATATTTCAGGTTCAATATCAATAAAGCCATTGCCTGTAAAATATAAGGAGCACCTGCAAAAAATTTCATCATTATAGTTCCGACCTTGAAGGGATCTTTATTAGGGCTGTAACTTATCTGCGGTAATTATTTTGGCCAGACATCATATTTTTATGACTGCCGTATAAGTATGTACATGTATACACGTATGATACAACATTTTATTGTATTATTAAATGATAAAAAGTCTGAACGTCTACTTTTTAAAAATATTTATTTTCTATTTTTTTATTGTACAATTTTTGCAAGATGTGATGTGATGTTGAAAAAAAGTTTACTGTTTCCTAAATTGTTTTATTGATACCAATTAATCTTATCAATAGCTTCTAAACAAAAAAGAACATAAAGAAGACAATGTTTCGAACTTCTTTTTTATCTTTGCATATATTATTTATATGTGGGTAAATTCATGTCAGAAAAATAAATTTATCATTGTCAGTGTCGGTAATGCTACCAAGATTATCTCATTGTACGGTATTGCCGATTTTATAAGTACATATGATAGAAAAATGTATTTTTTGGTACATCTACTAATGATCGTGAAACTTCTTAATGACTTATAAAATTTACTTTTGCGTGGACTCGAAGAAGCGGTCTCTGATACCGATTTCTAATACAGTACGTTTACGTAATGTCAGCAGAAATACAAAGAGTTATCTTTAAATGACTCCTATATTAAGTTAGGTCATTTTATTGTGTTTTATTGACTCACCTCAACCATTTCCGAAACTTCATTTCTAATTAGTCTAGAGTATGATTTTACTCAAATCTGATTAGATTTAAGAAAAAATATGCAGTACGTTTTCCGTGACACTTTAGCGCCCATCCGTTGTAAATTGCTATCTAATTTGTTGTTAACGCAAATAAAAACCGGGTACATTGCGAAACCGTACGGATATTTCAACAAAAGATGGCCGCTCGCCCACATTTAAAATAAAGATATTAGAAACTTTTAAGAAGTATATTACCCTGTATAAGGTATTCTTTTGTATTCTTATGACCCCTTAATATACTCCGAAATATTTTTTGGAGAAATGCTAATAGATGCTAAGAAATAATTATCATAAGAAGTTAAGAATAATGGCACGTATACATTGTTGTCTATGTATGAAAGTCTTTCATTTATACCATTGTTGGTGTGATACTGAATAGACAAACTGAACGCAATTGTCAGAGATGTCGCCTACTGTTCTGAATACTATTACAAAATTGATAATGAATTTGCAATAAATATTACCTTCAAACTTTCCATTATACACCCAATGAAACGTTAATTAGAGGGTAATTAGAATTAAATTCCATTATATCATTACTTTATACGTGATAAGTTTAACGGTAAATGTGAGTAGATTGATGTACGAAGTTTTCCTATTATTCCTCGTGCGACAACTTCTAAGTCACGTTCCAAATAACTGACTTTCTAAATCTAATTAAATAACTCGATGATATAACAAGAATCATTAATTATGTCTTACAAATTACATTTTATTTTATAAAACTCAATATTCGTTTTTAGAAATATTAGGAAATATCTCATGGTTTAAGTAAACTTTTTATTCGCTTTAGAAAGAATATTGTGTGTATTATAGTTATATATGAGAAAATCAATACCTATTTTTAGTTTGTTTAAAAATTTCAGGCGCGTTAAATTTTCAGTTGTATTTTTTATTACAAAAAATTTACTAGTTCAAGGCAAGTTTTCAGATAATTTAAAACTTTTGCTATATAATTTATAAAATTAGCATTTATTCGTTATAGTTACGTATGGTCGTATAGTATACGTACAAAAAATAATATGTTGACGAATAATATTACGTCCAGCGGATTCGTAATGCATTATGAAATGCGCTTTTAAAAGTGTCCTTTCAATGTACTGCTTTATATTGAAATTAACTTTCTAGAAGTGGGTTTAAAAAAAAAGGTTTTATGCTTTATAAATATACAGGTTTGTCAGAGTACGTAATATATTAGTTGCCTGATCTTTCTTTTTTAATTCCTTTTGACAATGCATATTACCATAGAGCAATTTTCAAAATTCTGCCAGTCACGCTAATGCATTTGGAATACAAGAACAATTTTTTATTGTCGATGGAATAAAAAAAACCACAAGTTTAAAAATAAACATGTAGATACCGTTGATGAGATTATGTGCTAATCATCACCTTAGAATAAAACGTAATAAACGTATGATATATAATATTACTATAGTTATTATATATTAAATATCAAATATTAAAAAAGATCTAGTATGTAGTAGATATACAGAGTGTTCTTAATTATGTTCATGTGTTTTAGATAATATAGTAACCTTACAAAAGGCTTCCCCTTGCTACTCCATTTATATAGTATTACCATTGAATAGTTTGTTCGGACTACACAATCGTAGTTAACATTCCGGCATCACGTTAGTCCATTTTCCGTTTCCACACTCTATACGAAGTTTTGTGAAAATAGTTAAATTCTATTTATGAATAATCCCAGCTCATTTATTATTAGTATATTTATTAATATTAAACGAAAACATCTATACTAATAATAAAACTGAAGTTTTGTACATTTAATTATTTTTAGAAATTTTGTAACAGGTGTCTGTTTTAGATGACAAATATCGAATTTGAATTTTTTTGTCGTTCTGCCTGTGTTTATGTTCGGATTTACTTCATAAAACAGTTTTACCGTAAGGAGTAATTGATAGATCACAAAAAAATATAAATTGATTTTAAGACTCCTAAAAAAAAGAATTAAGAACAAATCAACTCACAAACGTTTTAACTCATAAACGAATTGACTGATTTTGTATGCATAAAGTTTAGTTTATAAAAAATATCAATATCATTTTTAGAAATTATAATAAAAAATATTTGAATTATATTTAGTTTAAGTGTATTTAGCATTTAGTAACAAAAAGGCTATGTAAAACAAAACGAAATTAGAACATCCCACATTTAATCAATATAAAACACGTAAACAAAGTCAGGGGCTCCCACTAGCTTTTAATAATATAAAACATGGAATGGACTTTGGCTCAGTGGTATTGTGGTCGGGTTCCTCGTCGATGGACGTAAGTTCTAATAAGCTTGATCTTCCGGTGAAGGAAAACATCGTGATGAAACCATAGCACGGTGGTAAAGCATTTTCTAATGCCCGCCCGATTAACTATCGCCTAAAATCTATAGTCAAGTACATATTGTTGCAGCATCACTCTCGAGCTAGTACTAGTTTTGAGGCTTAGCGTGCTTTCTTTCTTGGGCCATCTACAATCATATCCAGTGGCGTAGCTTACCCTAGACGGTGCCTGTATTTAAATTTGTGGAGAGGCCTTCCTACCCGAATTTGGTGAAACATAAGTGGAAGATAAAGATTGGGTTCCGCGTATAAAAATAAAAACATGTAAAAAATTTAATAAAATCTGATTCAATGGTCAGTTTTACGGGCAAGTGTAGTACTAAAATTTCTTTAGGAAAATAATTAGGGTTCCGTATAAAAAATTAAAAGCACAGTGAAGAATATAATAAGAAACGCGGGCGCAGCCGTAGGCAGACATATAGTATTAAATATACTCTAGTCGCTAAGTACGTTGGTCGTAGTGGCGGTTATGTATTTTGGGTTACAAACAATATCTTTTTAAGCTAAAAAAACTTTGTTATGATGTCTAAGATTACAACATAATTTATTATATAATAATTCCCATATGTTTGTTACTGACTATAATATCTCTGAGCCATGATCATTTTAAACTCAGTTGTAATTGTAAATAGAAATATGGTAAATTGTTCGTAATCTTTAACTGTAATTCCTTGACGGCAGACAGTTTTCTTCGAAGCGCGTAAAGGTCAGTGAGTATTGTGGGGAGGCTTCGGTGAGCTTAGCGCAACCGAGCCGTGTCAGACGTTCGGTCAACTATGAAGCCCCACTCCCTCCCCCTCCCACCCGCTTTCACTTTGCAATATGTGGACTCTATCCATGGTTGCATATGACATCGTTTATGCTGAACATTGAATTATATCTCACTGCATATATTTCGGAATATTCTATTCGTTATTATAAATCGATGATTTGCCAATTTTAGAATTTTTTCTGTTGAATAAGTTTAGTATGATTTTGCTTGGTATTTCAAATAATTATTGGATGTAGGTGAAATTCCCTTGTTTATTTCAATACATAATTATTAATACACTTGTTCGTTAATTTTTTATTCAAAGATAATTCTTTTTATCATTTGTTTTACATCATATTATTTTTGATACTATATTATATTCAATCACGATAGTTATAAACTTATATAATTTATTTAGAATATAAATAAGTATTTTTGTACAATGGATATTAGAAACTATTCACGTAACAACTGTTGTAGTTACGATAATTCAATAACTAGAATAATCAGGAACTATTATTATAACTAAAACAACAATTTTATGTGAATAACCGACTTTATTTATAACACATTTGTCCTGAAAGTTTGACAGTTTTACAAACAAGTTTAGCTCGTGTCGAGAGAGAGCAAGTTTTCATAAAAGGTCACCTCGTTTTATATAAAAGATTGAAGAAAAATGTATTTTTATGAAGAACATTATTGAATTTTCTATAGTGTTATTTAGTTTATTAAATTTTGCATCTATATTTATACGTGGTAAAGAACAAAGTCGCTTTTTGCGTCTGTCTGTCTGTTTATTAATTCTCGTAAACCACGCAACGGCTTTCATCTTTAGTTATATATTTCTTTGAGGAAGGTTTATATGTATAATAAATTTTTAATTAGCTAAGCTTTTACTAACAAAAATCAATATTTTGTAACGGAGTTGAAAAAAAAAAAAACTAGTCAGCCATGGGGACTGCCGACAGAAGTGAAAACTCGAAATTTTGGAAAATCTGTTTTTAAATATTTACATAAATAACTTAACATTTGTCTGGTTATTACATCTATTGGTGCTGCGAGCAATATTTATAAATATTTTTATATACATATGTTGTTTATTCATAATCAACACATACTATATATTGGATAACTATGAATTTTATTATTTTTTTCTGAGCGTCAGAACGTAAACGCCATCTTACACTTGATATACTGTTGCATGTTGACGGCTGACGTCATAGCATTATACGAAACGCGGATCTATCGAGAATCGCTCAAAGTAGCTAAAAGTTTTCACTTCAATAATTTAATGTCTAACGTTGGCTTAATCTCAAGAGATAATACCTATATCAGAATTATTTATTAAATTATTGTGGGTCTGCAAAAATCCTGGAAAATGCGATGGCATATTTATATTTCTTACAATTGGTTAACAATAGCACAGATTCTCTCTGAAACAATTTCAAAGCGAATTATGTCTCGGGCAGCATCTAGTTGGGTCCCTAAACACCCCTCCCTGCCTCCGTACGGGAGGAAGTGCGTAAATGCATCCCCTATGTAAGAAAAGGGCATACTTGGGTAATATTTCCAATTACCATTACAGGACATTTTAATAAATAATTACAAGTTTAAAAAGTTTGTTTAACCGATATTAGAGACTTATTAAATAAATAGTTTATAAAGCATACAAATGCTACACTTTTCCATCTGGATTATAAAAAAAATGTTTTTATATTTTTCAGTGACAACAGAATTCATAAATCAAAATCGGACTTGCAACGCAATACTGTCGTACAGAAAATCGGCAATGAAATAAAAGTGTCTCAACAAAGTTAATAGAATGCAATCGTAAAATGTTTACAACGTAAAATACAATGTGGAGAGTTTGTTCTTCTTGTTCTTCTTAGATAATGCCAATCTGTGTATACACAATTTGTGCCAGTGTCATGTCGGTAAGATGTATTTTCGATCTTGTATCGGCATTACCAAGCTCCAGCAAAACGGAGGCCCATCCTGGTCGAACTTCCCATGGACCTTTGTCGGTACCTCATAATAAATGTTACGCGTTATCTTCTATAATGAACTTAACTTGTACACAATAACCAAACTATATCACACAAAACGCCACCAAGATTACATGATTATAGAGATAAATACATATATTTAATGAATCAAAGAAAGTAACTGCTATTTACTTGACACTGGCTAAGACAAAAGCCGTGCAGAGCCATCAAAAAAAAAAAACACAAGAATAAAGTAACTGCTATATGACAGACTGACATCACGTCAAAAACTTCGTAGAGTTTGTTAAAAGTAAGTTTGTGAAGTAATAATATGAACTCCTTTACAAACAAAAAAAATAGCCACCTAAGGAAATTTACGTTCTAAGGTCGATTTTAGTGAATTAAACTGATTGTAATTGTTTGCCATAGGTGGTATTTATATTTATAATCGTGTAAATGAATATGTGTGAAGTGAATTCTGGCAATTTTTTTATTAAATTTTCGATTAACTCCATAAAACCGATGTACACGTTAAAACTATAAGAAGTGGTCAGCAATAAAGACAAAGCTTTTTAAAAGTTTTTTTCAATTAAATTAAATTATTTTAACTTAATTTAACTTAATAAAAACGTAATAACGAGCGTGACCTCTTCTTGCCTAAATCAATGCTTGAATCCTTCTGGGCATGCTTTACATGATATTTTTAATAACGTTTTGAAGAATACGTTCCACTCATTCACTCTTTTTAGCTCCCTGACGTTTTCTGGAGCAGATTGCACTGATATTACCCATCTCTTTAGAACGTCCCAGACATGCTCAAATGGAATGAGGTCAGGACTTCGAGCTAACCAACCCAAATAATGGATCTCAACCTCTTACATGTACGCTTCCACATAGCTAGAATGGTGAGGACGAGCATTGTCGTCCATAAAACTGGAATCATCCTCAAGAGCAGTCAATGCGGGCTTTGCCTATGAAATTAGGACTCCCGTTTTGTACCAGTATGCATTTAATGTTCCATTTCCTATGAAAACTCATTCCGTACGCTCTGTCGACTTAATTGCTGCACAAAACATAACGGAGCCTCTGACATATGGAGTTATTTCTTCGAAACACACATCCGCATATTGTTTCCAGGGTTTTCGCAGCACTCGTCGGCGTCGGTCCTCTCCACACGAAGAGATTCTAGCTTTTTGAGAAATCAATACTTTGTTCCAGTCATCCAGAGTCCATGAAGCAGAGTTTCGAGCAAACTGATGTCGAGCAACGCTGTGGTCACGGAGTAATTTAAGGTCTCCGGCCAACCAAGATTGGCTGATATTGGCAGCCAAAAGCCTTGTCCTGACCGTCCACAAGCTAACTTACTTCTAAAGATACAAAAAATATTTCAGATATTAAAATGAAAGGAAACACACGCACACACACACACACACACACACACACACACTCATATATATATACCAAAGCAAAAATATTAAGTGAAGTAAAGTTTAACAATATAATTACATGATGAAAAGGAGATCCCATAAATCCCTGAAGGGATTATGCGAATATCTCTAAGTCTCTATTCCTACCAAAAAATACATTATAAGGAGAAGAGAGGCTGGGGATTGAAGCTGGCTGAGGCTGGCCAATGTTGGTTGAGTAGCGGCGAATTTGAAATAAAGGATGAAAATTTTTGAGCAGTCGGGGAAGAACGTTCAGTTGGAACTTTTCAAACTTCTCAAGGATGGATGGGGATCCATTAACGATCTGATCATTAACAATCTGATGCTTTTTATCTAATACCCTCCTGGCTAAAGACCAGTCTCAGCTATGAAAATTTGTCGCCTATTACCTCTAAGTTCATTGACACTTATAATAAGTTGAAATTATAGTCAAAGTTTATAATTTGTTCAAATTTTGAAAGAGATAATTCAATTTATAAGTATACAGTTTCATATAACTTTCATTTACACTCTTTGTAAAATTTGTAAAACTTTGTAGTACAAAGTCAAAGTTACAACGTATTTTGTTTAGGGCACTGTATAAAGCAAGCACCCTTGTAAAGTTTTAACAGTTCAAAAACGCTAGCGAACACTCCTAGAATACATTGTAGCACACTTACTAAAATGTACAGTATTTTAACGTTCAAATAAAGTGAATTAGTTTATTTATTCAAGACCTGGGTCCCGAGCACTGATAATCTAAATTGTTAGCATTGTTAGTGTGAATTGTTAGCGTTACTAATTAGGGTTAATTTATCGTCTATCATGTAATCATTATTTTTTATTATCTATACAATAATATCGCGAAAATATTTGCATTAAACATTGTAACTGACAATCATTTAAAGTAATATCAATACATTCAATACATTTTTCTCCTCTGTTTATCAATCGATATTCTTTTTGAAGGGAAAACTTCTTTAGCGCTTTTGCGATTTGAAACTTTATGAAACGAAAAAGTGACAAAAAAGAGACAGACACCATAAGATTCAACGATCAAGGGAATGAGATAGAATACATTATACAGTGTTTCTTATATTCCTTGTTTCCACTTTGTGCGATGCTTCGTACCCTTCACACTGTTGTCTATCGTACCTAAAGGTCGTACGAGTAAAATGGGTCACATAGTGATAATAAATTGTATTGATTTACTTTTTTGAAGATTTCAATTCTACTGCGATTGATCTGATCGCAGTATATTTTTGTCAAATATCCAATAATTATGTCGGACGAAATTCGTGCACTGGGCGAACACTTAAATAAATAAAAACACGTAATTTCAAATAATCTAGGGGGCTGGACATCAAGTTCAATTTTTTTGCTGAGTATCAAATCTTAAGACATCAATGTAATGAGCTGACATTTTAACGCTAAAATTTATGCCACTGTCACATTGCCGAGTCAATTAAAAATGATTTATAACACTTGAAAAATAAAAGGTCTCTAAGTCTGAAAACAAAATTTATAGAGGTTTCTACCTATTCAGACAAAAATAATGTTCTAACTAGAATTTGAAACGTAATATTTTTCGGCTGTATATTACATGAAAATAATGAATAATTCTCTGTGTTGTTTCACAAGCGCGTAAATGAAATGAATGTGTAATATTTTTAAATGGGATTTTAACAGCTACCATTAAATAAACTTAAAGTATCCTCGTATTGTGATGTCTGCAAAAATGTAGAAAATGTTAATGGTTTTATTCGTACGAAAACAATATAATAGAGTATTGTTCCAGAACACAATTAATAATTTACTGCATTGCTTTATAAAATGCTTATGATAACAATAAAAAAGCGATGAAATTTATGGTGTCAAAAGACGGTCTTCACTGGAGGACATGGTCAATGTTTGACCAAACCCCATAAATTACAGAAAAAAAAATGCTAAAAGATAATTTAGTAGGTAGTTTAATGGGTCGCGACCACACTAAAACCCAAGAAAACCGACCATAGTTAAAACGTTAACGCCGGATTTCATTATCGAATCTTAAGTTATCGAAAAGTTAAGGTCACTGACACTGATCTAACACATTAGAGAAAAAAAGTATCGAAACTTCGGTAAAACAGATTGAGATCGCTTATTGAAACCGACTGTAAAACACGTCGCGTGCCCGGGACTAACAAGTGAACCATATCCAGACCTACCAAGAAGTTTTAGTCGTCCGACTATCAATTAATTCTTATCTATCGGAGGTCGTAAACTTTCTTGGAGTTTCTTGGTATATATTTATTCTCAGATTCTTTGGTGGTATAAAAAAAAATTAAGTCTATGCATTTAATATTAACTTAAATTAACAAAAAATAATTCAATTTAAGTAGGTAATCAAATTTAATAAAAAGTCTATTTGACCAATAAATAATCTACTTGTAGATAGGCTAAGATAAACCAGTTCCAGACATTTTTCTCCACTTGTTAAATATGAGCTTTATGAACGATATGTATATTAGTGTTATCAATAAAAAAAGCTCTGAAACAGTTTGTTCTTCAGATATTCAATAAAGATTATGAACAAAATTATAAGTTCTACTCCCGGACGAACACAAGTGTTTTTGACGATGTTATTTTATCCAATATGTAACAGGTTGAATAAACTATTTTATAACATTACTTTTATTCATCCTCCAGTATTAAAAATTTATATATTTTTTAATTATGTGATTTCTACACAGCATAAGTAATGAAGAAATCAATTTAACTTGACGAGTCTATGATAAATTAATTGTATTTCCATACAAATATTTTAGACCAGTTGTTCCCGCAGCTCCGCCCGCTCCTCATATTTTCTGTTCTGCACAAAATTGTACTGTAATATTGTAATATTGATTAATTGGAAAAGAATGAACCCTCTTTTTTTACAGGCTCGAAATTATTTGTGGTACTAACAGAACACAAAGGAATTTCCCACAAATTCAAACCCGGCCAAGTAAAACTATGCACTGAAATAGATTTTCTTCACAACTTCATGAGTTTAAATTTTTTACGCGGAACCCTAATTATTTTTCAAAAAAGTCTCTAAATGATGCCTTATAACTTCAGCTACCTGCCAAAAAAAGTCCCGTCAGAATCGGTTCAGCTATTTCGGAGATTAACTGTAACAAACAAAAAGACATTATATATATATATATATATATATATATATATATATATATAACAAAAACGCAATTTTAAAACTTGTTGTATGTCTTTTGTTTGTTAGAGCTAATCTCCAGCAACTGAATGTTTACATAGCTTTCACTATTAAAATCTGTTACATACATTTATATAGTTCATCTATATAAATAAAAAAAATTGAAATATTTATTTGTAATGTCAAATTTTATTTTTTACTAAATAGATATGAATATATTATATACGATACCGATACCAAAAATACAATTTATAAAATTTTTGCCGATTTTGCTGAACCGATTTTGACGGGATTTTTTTGATAGATAACTGAAGTTACGCCAGGTAACAGACTGACGGAGGAAGTGGTGGGCAAGGGTGGGGTGATTCTGGCCGTGTCGCTGGATATCGCGAATGCGTTTAACACCCTGCCCTGGGCCACGATACGCGAAGCTCTTCGGTATCACGGTGTGCCTTCATACCTACGCCAGACAGTCGAAGCATACTTAAGCCGGAGCCGGAGGGAGGTAGTGTTCCCAGGACCAGAGGGTAACCGTCGGCGGCAGGTTGTATCCGGTGTCCCACAGGGGTCGGTACTTGGCCCCCTCCTGTGGAATATCGGATATAACTGGGTGCTGCGCGGAGCTCTCCTTCGTGGTGCTAGCGTTGTATGCTACGCCGATGACACTCTGGTTCTGGCTCGGGGACAGTCATATCGAGACGCGACTATGTTGGCGACGGCTTCCGTAGCCCTAGTTGTCGAAAGGATCAGAAGACTCGGACTGGAGGTGGCACTATCGAAATCCGAAGCTATCTTCTTCCACGGACCTCGAAGGCGGCCGCCACCAGGATCCCGAATTGTTGTTGGGGGAGTGACCATCGCTGTCGGGAGTACCATGAAGTATCTGGGACTTACTCTCGACAGCCGATGGAAGTTCGCTGAACACTTTCGGCTGTTGGCCCCCCGCCTAATAGGCACTGCGGGGGCGCTCTCCCGCTTATTACCTAATTTGGGAGGTCCTAATTCTGGCTGCCGCAAGCTGTATGAAGGCATTGTGCGCTCTATGGCCCTGTACGGTGCCCCAGTATGGGCGTCAAGTCTAACAGCTGCGAACATTGCCCAATTACGTAGACCGCAAAGGATGATGGCGGTCAGAGCCGTGCGCGCGTATCGCACGGTATCTTTCGAGGCGGCTACACTTCTGGCTGGTTTCCCACCTTGGGACTTGGAGGCGCGGGCCCTCGCGACGCTATTTCATCAACGCGTAGCGTCGTTAAAACAAGGGGTGCGACTCGCTCCTCGAGAAATTGCAGCTCTTAGGACGCAGCTCCGCCAGAGCCTGGTGGTGGACGCATGGAGCCAAAGACTTGAATGTCCTAGCTCCGGAGCAGCGACGATCGAAGCTATTCGACCCGTTATGACTGAGTGGCTTAACAGAAAACATGGCACTCTCACATTCCGACTGACGCAGGTACTCTCAGGGCACGGGTGCTTTGGGAGGTACCTGCGTCGGATAGGTCGAGAGGAAACGGAAGCATGCCACCACTGCGGCTGTGCGAGCGATACAGCACTGCACACTCTATGCGAGTGCCCGGCGTGGGAGCAACCACGCCAGGAGCTCTCAGCGATGGTCGGACTGGACCTGTCACTCACGGCTATTGTCAGGGGATTAGCGGGTAGTGAGACGACGTGGATCTCCATCGCCTCTTTTTGCGAGTTGGTGATGCTCGCAAAGGAGGCGGCGGAGAGGGAGAGAGAGCTGTCTACCCGAAACCCGTCTCGCGCCCGGCGGGTTAGACGGCAACAGCACCGGATTGGCGATGACCTACGACCACCATAAAGTACCTGGTAAAAAAAAAAAAAAAAAAAAAAAAAAAAAAAAAAAAAAAAAAAAAAAAAAAAAAAAAAAAAAAAAAAAAAAAAAAAAAAACAACCGGTCATGAGAGTCCCCTCTAAGGCGAGGCCCCTATAGTGGGCTAACACCGGCTGGGTCGAGCGGTAGTACTGCATATCGCTATTTCCCGCTCCCCGGCAACAATATGGTGCAAGGAGGCGTGGGGTTTTAGTGGGTATTCCCGGCGCTTCACGCATGGGTGAGCCCCACTTAACCCTCCCAGCCCATCGGGGAGGGTATGCCTAAAAGCATTTCCCCACGAAAAAAAAAAAAAAAAAAAAAAAAAAAAAGGTAACTTAGGGTACTTTTAATTCTCGACAATGATTAGAGTTCCGCGTAAAAAAAATTCAATAACAATTGGAATAAAATCCGATTTTCGGATTTTCGACTTTTACGGGCAAGTGCTATAATTTCTGAGAAATATTTTTACTTTATCTTATTACAAATTTTTTAAATAAAATAGTTAGAGGGTTCCGTATAAAAAATTAAAACACAGTGAAGAATTTATGAAAACAGGCGCATCAGCGAGCAGACAGCTAGTAAGAAATAGATTAAAACAAATACTATTAGTATTTTTGAGTCACATGTTTTAGATTAATTTCCAATATCTATAACAATGTAATTAAATGTATTTCGAATAAACATTCAAATGTGGATTAACTTTTCAATAAAGGTAACAGATAAATCACGTTATAATTAATATCTAATAACACGAAATCGTTTGGAACTGGCGACCGCGTATTCAAGTGGTTTCCAATATTTTGCGTAAACATAAATCATTGATCGTTTACGTCAACAGCGTAATTAAATTATTGAATAACTGACACAAAATAATGTACAACGAATTATTGGTTCAACTTAATGAACGGCTATTTAATAATCGCTTGATATTTCGGCTGTATTGTACAAAACTTATCCTCGCTATCGCAAATCTATGAATATATATTCCATAACTTGTACATTTTCATAGTTAAAAGCAGCGTATTATGTACTTTATTAAAAATTTACAGCAAATAAAGAGACCACAGAAGATTAGTTTCAAAAACAATATCATGAATTTGTGTTAGTAAATTTGAATCAAGGTAGTCCACGTCACAGTAAAGTATGGGGTTTTTTATACTGTATAAGCACAGACTGGCTCTGCCCGCTATCTCAACTGATGTGAATTGAGGATGTGCTAAACACAAACAGCTGATAGTTACTAACTCCGAAGTAATGCCGCCGGAGCACGCCATATTTTTAACGAAACAAAAAAGTTTGCCATCACTGGATTCTCGGCACATTTGAAATATCATTTAACGTCAAGGCATATGGTATGGGTCGGTTTAACTACCAAGGCACACCAATGAATATCAGCAATTGTAAAGCGTGATAAAGTTCGAGCATTTTTTTAAAACAGTATTATATGTACTTTGCAGGTCTATTATATAGAAATAATTATAAGCAACAAGATTTTAAGTCGTGAGAAAACTTACTCAATTATTAAGATTGAGCAATATAAGTTGAGCAGCTAGTGGCTACTAAGCCTCTTACAGTTTTGACACGCAGGTGGGTGGATTTCCCGTTTATACCAGTGGTTCCCAACCTGTGGTTCGCAGGATCCAATATATGGTTTGTGAACAACTTTAAACTGCGCAGAAGGTGTATAGCCACGCGGTTTGTAGAAGTACATGAGGTTTGGCAGAATAGCTTTGAGGAATAATATCAGTTGCAGAAGTGAGATAACTCTCTAGTAAAAAGGTTTTTTTTAAGTAATCCACTGGATGAGAGTGGTGCAAAATTAGTTGTCGTGGAGATCTTCAAGGAGGACGTCCACCAAGCACGTATTTCGGTTGAATGGATATTGAAATGAAATGAAAATAATAATGTAAATCAAATTTATCAAAGTGGTCTCTCGTCTCAAAAAGATTTGTAACCACTGATCTATACATTGCCGGATAGCATGACTGAGGTGGTAATTAGAAATATGTTACTGCCCATAAAATATAAGTTATAGTTTGAATTTTTCGTGAAAACCCTACCGTCGAATATATACTCACTCAATTCGTGATTATATTTTTTGTTCATATAATTTATATTAATATTTGAATAAATTATGCAAATAAATATAAGAGAAAAACGTTTCAACGCTTTAAAAATATTATATAATTAAAAAAAAAGACGTTTAATTTTTTTTATTGATATTCACTAGTTGGATCGTTTGGATATAGTTAAATATCCAATAGATAGAAGATACTAAACCGATAAAGACCACTCAATCCTAAGACTGTTCAAATTCTGTATCTAAAATTAACATGGCAAGTATTTCGAGGTTATTTTTTCTACTACACCCAATTACAAATATTTCAATTATCTACTTTTACAAAATAAACGAGGTATCTACTTAAATTAACGAAATCAATTTTAATATATTAACAAAAAAAAACCTACTAACTCTAATTGAAATTTGTTAAGTAAATCCCTTTCCCATATGGTTTTTAAACCTATAGCTAATGTTAAACCCGAGCTCTGTGTATGCAACTAAGGTATAAATTGCCAAAAGAGATATACTTTCATAATTTATAAGGAGTAAGGAGATAAATTACTTCTAATTTACTTTCAGTCCAACGCATTAACTCACATGTACTGCGTAGGTTGTGGAATATCTGCTTAATTCGATATTATATTAAATTGCAATCAATCTAAAAGCATGACACAGGGTGGACTTCGCCGGTATACCTCTAAGCGAATACCTAACTAACCATGACGGGTGGTCGTTGATATTGAAGCCTGCTAATGGACCTAAATGCGGTCAATAACTAAACGAACGGAGGCTAGGTTATGTGGGTAAATTATGAAAACATAATTACATTATAAAAGATATATTGAGAATTTAATTTGAAATATATGTTTATTGAAAACATCGTACAAGTTAACATAATTTATAACCCAAGTGAAATAATTCACAGAACATGACAAAAAAGTAAAAAAGTATTGCAAATTAATTTATCTGTTTATCTTGCTGTATTAAAATGAGATAGTCAACTTCCACAAGCCAGTATAACTATTAGATAATACGTGGAAAAACGATTAAGCATTGTTTAAAGTGGCACACTAAAATTTAAAAAATGGTTAACTTTTAATATAAAAATTACATTTATTTGGCGACCATTTTAACAGAATTTATGTCGTAGACCGTTAGAGTCTGGAATAATTTGTATCGGGCTATAAACGATTCTGATTTCGACCTTAAAAGTAACGTTAAAGACAGGCGTCCACATTTCCGCATCGTAAGTGTCGGACACATCGTATCAAACGGACTATTTTTTACAATCCGTCCAAAGTATCAGCAGCGATTGAATTTGCCGACGCAACTACCAGCAATCAGATTGCCACTATCATTCGGATTTTCTTAGTGAGAGGTAGCGTGGTATTCGGTGGAATGTGCAAGATAATGGAGGAAAACGAAGGAGAATAATTTGCTGTAATTGCTTGTTTCTTAATAGAAATAATTATGGTGTTGTATATCATATATCTCTTTATACTCTTGCTCACTTGCAATTAGTCGTGCCACGTCCATGCTGGAATAACACGTGTGAACAAGACGATAATCGAAGGTAGATGGTGGACGACGTGGAGCGAGCGAGCGCGTGGTGTTCATCCACGGGTCTGTATTTCGTATGACGTCATTGGCATGCATCGCAAAAGTTGTCCCTCGGACCATCGGAATCGGCATTGCCGACGAGTAGATTCGTGCGAACCGTACGATGCGGATCAAGGGACGCATTTTTATGACTTCCTATACAAAGAATACCACGATCCGTTTGATGCGATGCGTCCGATACTTACGATGCGGATACCTTTATTTGGTAAGCAAATTTATAAGCAACAGATTGTTTTTTGATTGACCATTAACGTGACGTGAACTTTGCCCCGTGATGCATATAGTGAAAAATTTCTCATAGGTGCATGTATTGGCCAGTTTAGATTCGTTTGTTAGCAGTTCAACCCGACTAAATTGCTGAAATATTACACTTATAAAAAACCCACCATACTGATACGATAAGGCGCATTGCATTTCGGGATTAGCAACTGTATACGATTATTTAGGCTTACCTAGAGGCTTTTACCCGTAGTACTTAAATCCGACTAGATAAAGATGACTATTCGTATATATTATTAGTAATCGTTCTTAAACTGTATTATATTTGAATTGAAGCCATTTAGCAGAACTAGTTAGAAAAATCTCTATTTCTCTAGAAAGAAAATACTGAAGGCTACCTTAAATATTGTGAAAACGTCGATCGGATAATCGCTTTGTAATACTCTGGTGGTCTGACTGGTTGAGTTCGCACGCTCCGTGCGATTCCAAAAACAAACATTAGGGTTCTCCAAATGTGTCAGGTTCAATAAGATTACGTCGCGTGATAAGACCCTCTCATGCAGGTAGGGTTGCCTACTTACTTATTTGGCATCCAGAGATCACCAATTTAATGCTACACTAATTCAGAAAATCCTAACTTGTATTTTGAAGACATTATTATTTGCGATATATACAACGTAAATTAGATAGGTACTGATTTCCCCCAATCCCGTTATATGATTTGTTTTCATTAATGAATGCTCTTCACAATTTGATTTTTAATGCCATTACAAATTTTCTAAGCGTTATATGCGAAGTTAATTTTTTGTATTGTCGTATTTATTGTATTTAATTTTAAATTTCAAACATTCACTCAAGAAATAAAATTTTCATGTTAAGTTTATGTACCGTTTGATAACGATCTTAGAAGACCAATGCTTATGAGAGTATAATCAATTTAAATGATACTTCTTCTGACTAGTTTTCTTTGTTATTTGATTAAATTGAAAGCTAACGTAGATCTAGTGCAAGAAACTCTTTTTAACAAAAGATTAAAAATGCCGTGGTTAAATTTAAAGTATTTTCGTTAAAAATAAAGCGGTGAATATACTATTATCCTTTGTAGAATTAAATAATTTTATTAAAACAAAAAAGGTTTTACCTCTTATCTCATTTGTTGTAACTGAAGTTGTTTCTTTTGTGTCGAGGCGAATGTGTCGCTATTACAGATAACAAAATCGTTTTTACTAAGCACGTAATACCTGGTTACATTTATTGTCTTAATGTTCCTCATTATACTTTTCCTGAAAATAAAATGGCGGACAAAAAAACTTACTAAGGATGTTGCAAACAATGGCAATGATCATTATTATTTTATACGGGCACAATAGTCTCTTGATTCATGTAAGTATCAACTGCAATTAGGCGCTACAATGGGACAACTGGAAACTTATTACTTGTGAACTTCTTAGGCACATAGTTATAATTATTACCGTGAAGCAATTAACTAATTAATTTACGTGAGCAATGAGACGATAGCCAATCAAATAAAATTTAGAAGAATTATGAAGTACACATAACCATGATGTTCTTCTAATATTCAGTTAATAAAGACTCGAAATAAAGCTTAATCGTGGTTTGATAAACTTTACATCTCTCAAATCAAAACAGTAAAATATATTAAATCTTTCAAAGGAATATCATTTCATACGGTTTCTCATTAACTCTATAGCACTGGTATTTCTTAGGCTACTTATTAAATATTTAACCACGTAAAATGAGTCTGTAAAGGTTTCATTTTATCATAAAATGATAACGTTCTCGGTTTTAATTGGTTTTTCGTAATATATTACATTTAATACTGAAATATTTTTAATGCACTATGTTGCGGCAAAAATATTATCTATTGTTATATTAACAAACTGTGAATAGATTCCAGATTTTATGTAAATGTATTTCGTTTTATTGTCTACTGAATAAAACAATTAAAAATCAACTAGGTTTATTTGTATTTATTTTTAAAGACGCCGAGCGAAATGAACTATTAGTTATAAAAAGGAAAGTACATTCTAAAATTGCAATGAAATTTTCGCAGACTTATTTAAAACAACTACTTTTTATTTATTGATAACACTAAAGCTCGTTAACAGTTATTAAATAATAAAAAATTAAAATGTTTGTCTATTTATATTAGAGAATATTCGGAAAAATCGGTTGATATATGGTTTCCGGAAACACTTGGGACCCCAGCACTATTTTACTATAGAAAAGATCGCACACGGGTCGCATCGACGCAATGTCTTCTTTAGAAAAATAGTCCTGAGATCTCGACCTGCCCAATGTCTGCCGAAACCATTACCAAATATTCTTTTTAAATATTAATCTTTTATTGTATAGTTTTGTTATCTATATAATTTCTTATTAAATAGGTAATTGCAAGTCGAGTATGAGTAGACGAGGACTTCACAGGCAATTGCCATTGCCAGGCAATTGCCAGGCAATTGCCATTTCCACTGAAGCATATATAGTGCTTTTCTCAAAAGAATGCAGGGAAATAAAATATAATTTTTTATACTATACATTTAGTTTTAATTAATATTAATTTTTTTATTTATTAAATGTGTCGATTACCCATAAAAATGAGACAATAGGAAAAATAATGGAAAGCTGGCGTAAACGCCAGATTAGTGCTCAAGTGGTTACGTATGTAAATAACAAATTAAGTCGAATCTTTAGCTTTACCGCCAATTTTCTATTTATCATCTGTGCCGAAAGACAAGCGCATTTATGGTTATACAGCCACGTGAACGCAATTTGTACAAAGCAAAAAGACTTACTTTGATAACCAAGAATGATAAAAGAGATCCAACCAGAGTACTTAATAACCGCAGCACGCCGTTTCGTACCACATTGCTGAAGCGTTGTAATGTTCCAAATTTAAAAAAAAACGCTACTGGAATGTATTTGATTTTCTTTCACATTTTCGATACTTTGCGTGTTCTTTTTTCCAAAATAATGACAATATTTCCATGCATATTTGAGAAAACAATAATTATTACTCTTTAATAAAATAAACTAAATAGTTTTATGAATTCTGGTGAATTTCGATCACAGGCGAACACTAGTATATTTAATCGTGCAACAGTAGTAGTACTATATGCAACAATAATGCATTATGTTTTTTTTTTATTTAGTCCCTATCCTCAGATATGACCGAGATCTTATTTACATTTACTTAAATCTTGCTCTATTAAAGTCATAACATAAGTTATAGTTGTTATAAAAATTTCCTTATTCTAGTTTAATGTATTTTTATTAGAAATAACTAGTTCATTTTAACGACTCGTTGGTCCAATGAGTTTAGGTACAAATTGCAAAGCCGTCGGTGCTAACCGCGTTTTACCGGTCAGCCTTCCCTACGAACGTTACATCGTCGGAAACTCAGACAGAATCTATTTAGTTCATTAACTACCGTTACGTAGATTCACTTCGACATGATACTGTTCTTCCATGAATTTGTATTGTTAAATTATGACATTATAAACATGTTAATATGATTTAAAAAAATGTCTTTATATATTTGTCCACATTGCTTAAGTCTTAGGTTCTCAACGTCATCGATAACACCCCCTTGTGGGCGTTTGAGACTTTGGGGGGCAGTAGAAGACCCAGAGAAAAACAAGGGGACATTGAGATAGAGTAGAGGGGGTGAGAGTAGAATCAATAAGATGGAGCTCTAGAAAAAAACATATTCATATATACCTACATGACAGAATAATGTGGCACCAAAAAACTTTACGCCGTTTGAAAATTGAATAAAACGAATATCATAAGCGCGATTCGTGATAATGAATATTTCTACATTTATTTAGACATTCTATTAATTGAAATTGTAAGAGAATCGTAGTGATTAGATTTTTATAGTACCTACTCTAAATTACAGACGACCTAAATATCAAAGAAGAGATGGCAAATTAATTTCCCAATATAGAAAAGAGGCCGAAAATATTTTCACTTAAATTCAGTAGTATATAAGATTTTGAAACCATGTCAGGTATAAATTAATTTACCTGGGTAAATATATTTTGTCTAAATGTTATATACCTAGGATATCAAAACAAGCGAGATAAGTAACCTGGTTTTACAGAGCTAAACCTCCTACACAAAATTTTTAAATATTTTTCACAACAAAAAAATATTAGGGACGAATTAGGAACGAAATATAATGAAATCAACGATCTTGAGATATTCTACATGATGTTAAAAGTATTAGGCTGTAAAATTGTTTTCTAAAATCGTAATAAGGCAAATGAAAAAAATAGTTATTGTAATTGTTCCCGAATATTTCAGAGGTCACATAGTTTGTTTATTTGTGATGTCTACTTGTTTATGAAAATATTATAATTAAAGTATTTAATACAATAAATACGTAAAGATTCTCGGTGGAATTTATTTGCCCGCAAACAGTTATAATCATTTAAGGTTACTTCATGTGATAATAATAATAACAGTAGCGTAATGATTTTCAATATTAAAAGATGGATAGAAGTTAGGTACTTCTGTCCATCTTTGAACCTTCTGTGAGAGAGAAAGAGACAAACATAATAAGCATAATATTTCATTAATTCAGACAAATATTGTTACAGATGGAAGTGACAACAGTCAATAAGTCACAGGGACTGAAACACTTTCAGCTGCAATTTGAATTACAAGTTATCATTTTACGAGTGACATTCCCGACGGATATCCGCAAAGTAATGCCTTTATCGTGTAAATTTAAATTCATGTTTTCATTATATGTACCTATTTTATTTAATATATTGAATATAATATTATTTTGGTTCTTATGATAAAATCATGGTAACACAATTAACCTTGCTCTCTTATTATTTTAATTTAGAATTAACATATATTACACACTTAATTAGACAGTATAAAATAAGAAGTCCAGAGGACGTTTATTTTGTTTTATTTGAGGGGTTCATGAATTAAATATACTAGTGTTTGGTTTACTATGTAATGTAAATATTTATTGTTTGATATACATACGTTAAATGTCGCCGAAAAATAGATAAAAAAACTTAATGTAGAACTTCAAATAGCGTGTAGGTAATTGAAATATCTTTAACAAGATTATGTATTGTATATATTATGGGCGCTTACAATAGGCCTAATTGGCGTGGGTAAGGTCTCATAGAAGATGGACCGATGACCTAGGGAATCCACTGAATGAGGGTGGCGCAATACCGGTCGTTGTGGAAATCTTTGGGAGACCTATTTTGAGCAGTGGACGTCATTCGGATGAAAGTAATAAAACAAAATAAGGAATACATTATATTGTATATTGAGTACTTCAAACTTGTTATAACTGAATATATATATATATTACATTTAAATATGTAATATTTTAAACAGCATATTCATTATTTTCTTTTTCCTCTTTTATAATAAGAAGTTATAAATCTTTGTAGCTTTTTATTTTTATGAACGTTATATAATAATATTTCATTGCAATTTTACGGTTGTTGATTATTAACGACTTTCATTTGTTTTATGGTTGTAATTAAAACTGAGGAGAAGAAGCCATTTAAAATAGAAACGTTATGTTATAAGTTTTATACGAGTTTTCATAAACTGTATGAGCTTTAAAGATATTTAATAAGCGATTTATATTCAATCTATATTTAACATTAATTTCTTCTATCTTATGATGAAACTTTGATAAATTGTACTGCTTACACCTGCAAAGGTTTCTTTCTTTTTGTGTCCGTGCAATTGCAACGTTTGCCGGGCTCAGCTATTAATAAATAGAAAGTCAGTCAAAGTGTTATTCTTAGCACCAGGTGTAAGGGCACCCGTCCTAAGTCTCTCTCTTGCGAGAGTTCTTGCCCTACAAGAATCCAAGGAGGAGAGGGGCGGAACCTTTTGGCTGGCATCGGGAAAAAGGGGCGCTGCTTTGTAATCGAATTCCTCCCTCGACAGAAAATAGGGGTGGCCTGACCTGGCACGGCTGATTATGCTCGTCATGCCTTTTGGTCGGGCCTGCCGCTGGGGCGACGCGGAGTACCTTCTTCAATCCCGTGTCGCCCTTCCCAAGCAGCGGATGATACCGTGGGTTTGAGTAGGTATTCTTTGCGCTTCACACCGGGCGAGTCCCACGTGCCCCCTGGCATTTCTAATCCGGAAGGCATCACTCCAGGATTAGGGTTGGCATTTCCCACGTAAAATAGGTGTACGGCAGAGTTATCCTAGTTATACGCGACTAAGTTAAAAAATATTTTTAACACACTAAGAAACACACCTATTTGTGCTCGGTGGTAGTTACCCAATCGGGCACTATTGGAAAACGCCCAACCACCATACTATGGTCTCCTAGCAAAGTTTCCTTTCACTCAAAAGCTCAGGCTGATTATAGAGTTGGATAGATGGGTTCCAACCTACGTCTATCGACGCGTAATCCGACCACACTACCCACTGAACCATCATAACTTCCATAAACTCGGAAGACTCGATACCAAACAATTTTTTTTTTAAATGTACCACAGAATAATTTCATTTATGGCAAATATACGGTAAATGGACCTACAGTCGAGTCCATCTTAAAAACAAAAAAAAAACTACAAACGGATCAATTAGTAGATACGTGACATTCCAGTGAGATTATAGAGTCTTGATGGTTCCATATATAATAATTTAAAACTGTTATCATGATTACCATTGTAAATTTGTTTAAATGCACGTCAACACAAAACGTACCGCCATAATTAACTGTAATTAATTTAATTACTTTGGATTGGATTGGACCCCCTTTTATTTGATGTGGACAGCCTCGGAGTAAATAAGTTCAGATTCCTTTTTCAATATAAATTTTGACATATCCCAGAATAGCTTTAAAGAATACAACAAATCTTTTTGTAAACGAAATTAGACACACCAAGATGATAAATTTAGTTCTATCTAATTATTTTTTAATTAATTTTGTCTCGACATCGTTCTCGTTCATTTGTTGTGTTTAAACATTTATTATCTTTTTATATTAATTTAGTTTACAATTATATTTAACCTGCTGTCACATTAACTTAGTCTTTTGTCTTTTATTAAAATAAAAAACCTAAAATTCTAATTAGCTTGAAAATGTCTAAATTATGTTCGTTAAAATTATTTACTCAAAGACTGTGTAATTGTCATACATACTATAAGTAAGGTTCTATTTATCCTTATCGCTAAAGGCCAAAAGGGTAAATCACAGTAATCATTTAGGGCCAATATTATAAATTATATAGGGCTAATATGATAGGATTGGGTACTAATAGGGCGCAGGTTTGTTTTTACTATTATTCATTAGTTTTTTTTATTATTTTAAAGCTAAGTCTTTCATAAAAGGCAAATGACGATAAAAAAAAAAATTAGGCGCCATGAATTCATATACGAGCTTTTTATAAGTGGCACGGGATGTATTTCAAATAATAAAAGTGATTATTATCTTGTAGATTTTGCTGGTGATTGAAAAAAAAAAGAAAGTAAAATACGAATTAAACTTTGGCATAGCGTGTTTAATTATTGCGTAAAGCGAAAACTTTGGATCCCTTTGTAAATATACCGTGCGCAGGGCGGTGAGATTTGTGTAGTGCGTAAATGCATTTCCCCCCGTCAAAAAAAAAAAAAAGAAAAAAAAGGGCGGTGAGATTTGACAAAGTTTAACTGGAGAAATGCAGAAAGTTAAAATCTATATTTAATATATTTTGCAAATATTTAAATTAAATGTTTCACTACAAACAATTCCTCATTTATGTCAAGATGTCAACGGAAATGCATTTTCAACGTAACATTAATTTATTACGTAGACAGAATATGTACTTTCGAAAAGGTCAACAACTTCCAGCAATTGAACACGCAAGTCAAATAAAATTATTTTGCATTTCATAAAAAAATAAACTAAATAACTTAATAAATTACAGTCGAATTTCGACAACTGATTGATGGCTAGTTTTAATTTTTTTAAATAATATACTTTAATAAAAAATGAAAAATTCTTCTAAAATCTCATTTTGTGCAAACACTTGACAAATCACGTGACTCAGTGACAGACCGACTAAGTACTGAGCCGACACATCGCGTGTTCTATTCCCGTGTATAACGGAGTTTTTTTATGTAATTAACATGTTTTGTAATATTTAAGCCTACCTGAGTATACAATATCTATGTATTACGAGCTATGACTAATTTGGTATCAAAAATAACTATCTGTTTCAAAAATTATAACCATGAACAGTTAAATAATTTCATCGCAAATAAATTCCCATCATATATTTTTTGGTAAACAACAGTAATATTGTCGACTATGAAACCAAACTTATATTTCTTGCAAGTACTATGCAAATAATGTAGCTTTCAAAGGAGACCAATTTGTATATCGGTATCTGTATATTATGCAGTAGTAATCGCTACAAAATAACAACATTGGAATGTTTAAAATGAACTTTTCAACAGGGGTGAAAATCTTCAAGTATTCGCACTGTTAAGAGGGCATGCGGTCGGAAAAGTAGGTATTTCAGAAGTATATTGCTATCGCGTTGCGCGCCAAGGAAAAATTATAAAACACTAAAGGGACATCTACAGCTCGGGCTGATTTTACCGTATGCAAAATAGACGAAAACATCACTTCGTAGTACCCTGTTTCCTCTTCTAAAACTGAATAGATTTTTTATTTTCTTTCAGTTTTAGAATAATAAAGACTTTGTCTATGCATGTAGGTTTTGTTTTTTTTTTTAATTTATACATCAAATTTGTTTCACGAACGTCTGAAAATGACGGTAAAAATCGAGCATTTTTTCGTTTTCAAAGGAAACTAGGAGAGTTTCTACAATAACTAATTTATGGAAAAATGAAAACATACGGGCATGGCGGTAGTGTATATACATTATTTTGTATAAAATATTTACCGTAATGCTATTATTCAGGGACGAAACAGGGGAATACGTTTGTATGTAATAAATGCCGCTAGGATATCCTCTTAATGGATTGGAGTAATAGAGGTATAATATCGTACATAAACATTGTAAGCAGTACATTTACACACTGAACGTATATATAATTTCGGTTCTTTTTTTATGTAAAAGGGCAGCAAACAGGTAAACGGCCCATGTTATGGTAATTGGCTACCATCGTCTATGAGCCACTGGTACACCAGTGGCATTATTATCGCGTTGCTTGACCTAGGAGAGTGCTTTTCAGTGCCTTCTTTTATGAGTCCCATGTCACCGCCTTCAGGGAAAACCGAGCTGGGAAATCCAGTCCACAACGATAGCATACGTTCTAGAGTACCTTTGTGTTGTCGAGTTTCAGCTGGGCTTAAGGGTGTGGAGATGAAGAGCCTTTACGTACTGACTTGCCCATTGAGATAGCGATATAGATTTATACATATTTTCTATGACTGACCTCTTTAAATAAAACGAAACTGCGCTTGAATTTAACACGAACTCGTTTTTACACAACTTCAAAACAATTTTTAACACCTAACAACTATTTTATCTACCATCGACAAACATAAAATTATAATAACATCACTTATTATTATTAACAAATTTAATTTGAACATCCTTGTTAATTTTAACTTTATTTTTGTATTTTTCACAGTTTTAAGTTCGCTGGAGCGAATTTTATAATGATCAAATGTATTTAATGGTACCTTAGACGTTACGTTATTATAAATAATTACACAACTTTTGGCCGGGGGTACTATAGTTTTTAAACTTCTATATTTTAGAACTGAAAAAAGCGATCAGCCTTGTCGATCTTTGTTAAGACTATAAAGGAAAATGAAGCTCGATTATGACTTAGGTATCTATAGTCACAGGAATGAAGAAATATCTTATTTTCTTTATTCGAATGCTATATAGAGACTAGTAGAGACAAATACACATGTGTTCCGGAATTAAGCGTACACCGCAGTGCGTGCGGAATATCAAAATGAGATGATTAATAAATACGCCTGCGAATAATCGTTTTATTTAATGGACGAACACGCAAACATTACTGCTAACTAGATATCATTTTGTGTTAAGTAATTATAGCATTAGACGTGTTATGTTATTCTTAGAAGTATCTATAATTGAGTGTTTTGGATGTCTATTTAAACATGCATGATTGATTTCAATATCTATATACACCATAGTTGTGTTGATTAGAAAATTAAACATAATCAATTACTAATACCCTTTACTTTTCCATATATTGAAGCGCTTCTCAAATAAGGAACTTAAGAGGTTATTAAAATTGAAATTAACCTAAAATTGCATATAATATTTGTCTGGTTTTTACATCCATTGGCACTCCGAGCAATAATTACCTATGTTCATTTTAAATATAATAGTTTATTCATAATCATAACATACGATAAATAAATACAGGTTGTGTAAGTATAAATTGCATTAATTATCTCAGAGCGTAAGCACTTAAACGCCATCTTATACTGCACTACTGTAGCATGTTGACTACTGATGTCACAGCATCGGTAACGCAAAACTATAAGTTTTTACCTTTCCGCGAATCGCACGCGCCACATAAAAAAGTTCTCACTTCAAAAACCTTTTTAATTTGAAACTAACGTTAACTACACTAAATTATTTCGACCAAAATATTTCAGAATCTTTTTTGTATGAACTTTTGTTAATTATGAATTTTTACAAATGTAATAAAAAATCATCTAACTAATTTAATTCCTGATATAATAAGCTGAGAGGATCGGCCATTCATGACAATAAACTCCTAAAGATATAGAGTTGGCATTGTGTCGGGCGGAGATTTTTCTGTCGCACAGATAAGCGCTAATGGGGCGAGGACATTCATTTCCCTGTTGAATAGAAAGTGTCTGAACTGAGGTGACGTAGCGAGGTGAGAGAGGTAAGTTCGTACCTACTCCAGGTGCAGTAAATATATACGGTATTATTTTTGCGAATGTATTATTAAAATGATTATAAGGTATTATTATTTTATTTAATCCTAATTGAAGTAAAATATTGGTTAGGTTAGGTGATTAAATTAGTATTTCGAACATTGTTAATTTTAACGGACAGACAAAGAGATAGAGGTTGTTTTTTATATAATGTAAGGTTAAGTATGTGAAGAAGGAACACAAATGATTTTGATTTTAATAAAGTTTTCTTTTTATATTTATTTGTTTACTTTCTATGCCCTCATACATAGGTATTATTTAATGTAACAAAATATAGTAAGTATACTAAAACCTGGCCTGATAATATAACTACGATTTAAAAAAAAACATCTAAATTGGTTCAGCATATATTGTTAGGATGTAAGAACATTTTGTATAGAAATCTTTTGTAAAGTACCTACATCAGATGAATAGTTATACAGTGGATACATATTCTAATAGTGCGCGGATGGATCTAGGTTTCAATTTCATAGTGAGCTCGAGGTTTAACTGTAAGATAACACTAGGATAAAATCGTGGTATTTGCTGGTAACATATTTTCGAAAGCTCGGTTGGTTAACTAACGCCTTGGAGTTGAATTGCCACCGAAAACGAATGAATGTTTTTCGCAGTTGAAAATAAATTCCCCTTTATATCAGTGAGTTACAACCTTAAGCAAAATTATAACTTACCATCAGATCAGATTGATTACAGAGCAAGCACTGAAATTTAATTATTTACAAAAAAATAACATTAGTCAGATGTAATATAAATGAAGGGTTTCTAAAATATTTAACTTTGTTGTAATATTTGATAAATCAAACTGGCATTGTTAAAAAAAATCCTCTAACTTTTAAATTGCCCAGTATCATGTAATATGCGCCGAAAAGTTCTTTGCCTCATAATTCATATTCTCCAATACGTTCTATTCCTTCAAATAAGATCATACGATTTAGGAATGGTAATAAATTTTGAGCGGATGAAAGGGATAAGGTGTAATATAAAAAAAAAACATTGTTCGGAGTAGGTAACAGTACTATTGTAAGGTTCCCATGAAGGTGATAAATTCCAGGATTTTTTTTGGACTTTTGTCGATATTTACCTTAGATGTAGGGGTGCCGGGGTGCTACAGAGAGGCGGTATCGATCGACCACACTGCGCAACAAGTGATGCCCGCCGACTCCTCGCAAGGCCGGGGACACACAACCGCGTAGAGTGGCGTGCATTACCAATATTTATTAATGCACACGAGCACGTATTAACCACCTAAAGGGTGCATTCACATTGTGCATGTGTATTTTGATGCATGATAGATTAATTTCATTTAAAATCAACATAGAGGTTATATGTAAAACCTGACTGTGTAAAAAGTTTTGATTGTAAAATTAACTCCTGAGATTTTATTTTAAATATCCGAATTATTTACGATCTTTCGAAGGTGTTATGTTTCATTTGTACATATAATATATTCATAAGTTATTGTACCGAATTTTCCAAAAGGAGATTTTACGTGTTTCATAATATTATACGGACTTTACCCCAAAAAATTAATTTATAGACCAAAAAATCCCTAAACAATCAAATCAAGTACACATAATGCACAAGTTGAAATGTCCAAACAGTTGTTTCTATTTAAATATTACATTAGAATATTGTAAAAATTACCAATAATAAAGTAGCCATTAAAATTTTTTACAATTATTTGTTAATATAATACAATTATATTATTGCTTTAATTTTATTATAATACAAATAATAATTTAACCTGCAACCGCAACGCACCTGCGATTCCTCTGGTGGTGTCCATGGACGGCGGTGATCACTTACCATCAGGTGATCAGCTGGCTCGATTACCCCCTACTTCATAAAAAAATGTTTTTATTATTTTAATACTCTCATATTTCATACTCATACTCATATTTCCATAGAATATCTTACTCAAGTAAAGTCGTTGTGTAGATTACTTTGAACGATATAAAAGTATTAAAGATTTTTGCCACCCTACGCAATCTATTTTAAAAGCGTTTTATTTTATTAAAATCAATCTTCATTAAGATATATTTGACTTGCCATTTAAACTATCATACCATAAGGCGTATTCTCTTTTATTAGTTAATTATCAACGATTGCAAAGTCGTGAGAAGGGCAATATACTTTGCGAGGGAGAGGTATTGTAGTTAGGAGCGGCGCGCGGCCGAGTGGAAGGTAAGATTCCAGTTGAATAAATAAAAAAAGATCGGCAGGATACATAATAGTAAGTTGCAGACATACATAAGCTTTTTTAAGTGTAATTTCACGTATTACGTTAGCCAAATTTCAGATTTTTGTAAACAAGGCTCTTACTCTCCTACCACATGTTCAAACTACCATAATTTTGCAAAGCGATAATGGCTTAGTTGGTAGTGTAGTCGGATTTCGCGTCAAAGTATGCGGTTCCAAACCCACCTGTCCAACTCTAAAATCAGCCTGAGCTTTCAGTAAAGGAAACCATAATGAGGATACTACAGCGCATAGTGGTAGGGCATTTTAAAATAATGCCCGCCTGGATAGCTACCACCCTCAAGTTAGAAAATCTGTCGTCAAATACCAATAGGTGTGTTCCGGTAGCATCGCTTGAAAATCAGTACATCTAGGCTTACTGTGTTTACTATCCTGGAACACATCATCACTTAACACCATGTGAGATTGTTGTCAAAGCACTGAGCCTATAATATGGTGTAAAAAAATAATTAAACAAAAAGTAAATAAGTAAATATCACTTTTACCATTGAGACCCTCCGTTTTACATACCATCAAAAATAAGCAAATCATAAACTCTGCCCTCCATTGATACTTACGTAATTCTGAAACTATATATAAACACTGATATATAATTAGCAAAACAAAGTCTCAAAAAAAAAGTCTTCGGCCAGTCTATGTTTATCAGTGATGACATTCGACATTCACGTGTGGTCGTTTACAATAGGCCTAATTAAAAAGCTTTAAGTTACCCAAAGAGCAATGGAGAAGGTTATGCTAGGAGTTTCACTGCGAGATCGAACCAGGAATGAGGAGATGCGCAGAAGAACCAAAGCAAGCGACATTGACCGAAGAATTGCCAAACTAAGTGGCAATTGGCTGAGCACGTTTCTCGTAGAATCGATGCCCGATAGGGCCAACGGATTCTCGAATTACTGCCACGTACTGGAAGAAACAGCGTGGTTATACCCTTCATAAAATGGACCGACGACCTGGTGAAATCACGGGAGTCCGCTAGATGCCGGTGACGCAAAACTGGTCGTTGTGAAAATGTTTAGGGGGGACCTATGGGAGACCCGGCAGTGGTCATCTTTCGGATGTATGTAAGGATATAATTATTACGTGACTGATTCACTACAGGTTTTGCGTAATATTAATAATAATATTGTAGATTTATTTACTACGCCCATACTCTTTCGTATGACTGTTTTTTTTTTAAATGAAATACTTTACCTTGGACTCGGACTTTATGGAGGTTAGTAAAATTCGGAATTCGAATTTAGCGGTTATTGTGTATATAGACTAATAAAAGTAGAACGATAAATTTTATAAGGGCTTAGTACGTACATACATGTGTACAAGCTGGGAACATTATGATTTGGTTCATAAAAACTACATAAAAACAAAGTTGTTACATTACAAGAAGTCAGTTATTTTATTGAGAGAGACGACACATTTTTGTTACATTTTATAATTTTATAAGTAGGTTACATATCTACTTGAATTTGTTACACTATATAAAAAAATGAAATAAGATATTGAATACGTTTATATTTCTACATTTGAAATCTTATAAAATGTAAATATTTTAAAAAATCACGATCAGTATAGGAATAGGACATTTATAATTATTTATTTACATAGCTTTTCTACTTTTTTTCAAATCCAGCAGTGCGCAATTTCATAAAACATAGTATTATATTAAATAGGGTAATCGTAATTCTGTTTCGTTTCGTGAAAAATGACATACGGCAATTTCGACGCGTTCAGAAATAGGGTCGCTTTGTCGATGGGTCGTTACAATTTCCTTTTTGCTTTAAATGACTATTGTTGGATTACTCTGACTTATACAACTGTAATATATTGTTATAATAATGTTATTTATATTTTTACGTTTTACATTACATTTCATGTAAAGTGTCATACTAAATAATATATTAGTTGAAAATAAATATACATTAGTGTGTTAAAAAGAAAATAATGGTTTACCAAAATGTCGATTAACTTATATATTCTTGTATCCAATAGATTATATGTATATATTCATTTTAATAAGAAATGAGAAAATTAAAATAAAGTTACTACCTGTAGAGGGATTCAATATGGCCATAAAAACACTTGTTTAAACAATCATTTGTGTTTTAATGTTCAAATTTCATAAATTCACTGAACTTCTAAATGTATCCGATAATACAGATCATATTTTTCTATCTACATGTATGTTAAGAATTATATAAGTAAACGTGAGAATATATTTTAAGTTTCATGTTATAATATAAATCTTCTAGAAGTTAATATACTATAATTAATTAATTATGTTTAATATTAAAATATAAAAATGACACTATAAACTAACACACAGCCTAACAATACTAATGGTAAGCGATTTTTTTTTTTTCATAAACTAAAAAAGCAATTGTTTTTAATTTTTTTACGTAATGTACAGCCATAATAATATTAGGTATAATATAATCTGAAATATAAAATACGATTAACCTCTTTTAATTAAGAATACTATATAGATATTGTATACTTCTGTATTGTGTCGTGCCGGCTGAGTGCTGCGTGGTGCCGGCTAAGAATAGTACCACCTCATATCTTCCCGTGTGTGTCGTAAAGGCGACTAAAGGATATACCAGAGGACGGACAACAGCATCCTCCGAGTACTACAAACGCCTATCGCCAACCCGCCTGCCAATATGGCAATTATGGCAATTCCTCCTTTTGGGGGAGATCTATGTCAAGCAATGGACCTCTTTCGATTGAATCAATCAATCAATGGTGCGTTTCTAATTAGACAGAAAAAAAGTTGGCTGTCACGGAATGGCCGCAGATGTGAAACATGAAACGTTTTCATGTCATTTTCCGTCACGTTTACCATTAAGGTAAGTCGGTTTAACTTCTAATAAGTGCCAATAGATGTTTCACATTAATTAAAAATTACAATTACATATTTTCTGGACATCCTAAAATAATATATTGTTATATAAAATTCACAAGGTTACACCGACCCAGAAAAAAAGTAGTCTGTACTTTTGAACGGACCTACCTATCTTTATGTATTTCGACGCGTTGAATCCGAATTTGAACTCAGTTATGTCCGTACATGCTCAAAATTTTAAGTAAATTGCAAAAACCCATAAAAATCGTCAAAAATTGACAGTTTCAGTAAAAAATAATTTGGAATTATAGACCAAGTATAATTTTTATGTATTTTGGTCCGCTAAATCCAAATCTGAAGTTTATTCAACCATATGCCATTAATATTTAAGTAAATTATAATAAAACTCCTGAAAATTGCAGAAAATAGCAAAAAAATTGCAGTTATTGTAAAAAAAAGAATTCTATAAAGCTAGATTAATAGATCAATCATGATTTTTATGTAGTTCGATCCGTTGAATTTAAATCTTGAGCCGATTTGGCTTATATTTATGTAATTAAAAATCTAAGTAAATAGCAAAAAAATCTCTGAAAATCTCAAAAAATCGATGATATTGTGATGAAAATAATTTTGTAAATCAAAATAAAATATATATTACGTTATCTGATTAACGGAGTATTTTTCGCAATTTTCATGGTTTTTTTTTGCAATTTACTTACTTAAATTATTTAAATTTAATTAACTTATTTAAATGGCTTATGGTTGAATAAATTTCAGATTTGGATTAAGCGCATCAAAATACACAAAGATAGGTAGGTAGGTCAGGTCAAAAGTCGCGGTGCATGCTTTAGCGATCCCGTGTTTGCTCCTACTAGGTGGCGGGAGGTACCGGGGGGTTTAGTGCTCGTGCTTTCGTGCGAGAGACTGTCACACATCTTCAGACGTGTTTCAACCAGATCTGGAAGGGGGGGTCCTTATCAGATCTGGCTGGACAACTAGTGCGTAAATGCATTTCCCTCGAAAAAAAAAAAAAAAAAAAAGGTCAGGTCAAAAGTACTGACCAATTTTATTTTATATTACTAGCTGCGTTTTTTTATTATCTCGGAATAGGTTCAATACTTTGATCACAATCTCACCTGATGTTAATTGGCGTTGCGGTCAAGTATGCTAAGCCTAGAGGTAATGGTTCTTAAGTGATGCTTCCGGAACACACCTATTGGTATTTGGCGACTGATTTACATACTTGAGGGTAGTACCTATCTAGACGGGCATCATTAGAAAATGCTCTACGACCATGCACCGTGCCAGCGGCTCCTCGTGCATTTTATATGATCTTTAGGTGTGAGTGAAAAAACAAATAAATGAAGTAAAATGAGAGTCTTTTGTTTTTTTAGCGTGGAAAAATTGTACATAAAAGTAAATTGATAAAAAAAATGAGAAGTGGTCGATGGAATCCAAAAAAATAGCCTATAACCATCTACGAAAAATTCCTCGAATGGTAGTAGTCCAATTTAGATACGTTCAATAGTTTTGAGGTGATGGCACGTCAAAGAACCACCCTTTTCCTTATATATATATAATGAGTATAAAATATTATGTCATGAAAATTTTACGCAACACTTTTAATTTACAATATTAATTTATTTAATGTAAAATTTAATAAATTTAGTTAATGAATAAATTACAATAATAATTTTAGCATTTAAAATAGATACGGACAACGACGCTATTTAAATAAAGGAATTCTTTAGAAAAGGTTATATAAGGTGAAATTGGAACATTAAAAACGAAGCAATGTTTTCGTAGATGACATTACATAGCTTAGATATATTTCTTACTTTTTAAATTTATGTTTTATACTAGCTGTTTGCCCGCGGCTGAGCCCGCGTTTCATATATTCATCATTGCATTTAATTTATTTTTATGAGAAACGAATTATTTTCGAAATTTAAAAGTACCCTAAGTTACTCTGGGTAACTTCAGCTATCTAACAAAAAAGTCCCTTCCAAATCGGTCTAGCCGTTCCGGGGATTACCCATTACAAATAGACAGATAGAAAAAAAATTTAAAAATTGTGTTTTGGTGTAGGTATCATATATACATTCATATCTATTTAGTAAAAGAAAGTAATGTTGACATTACAAACAGACACTTCAATTTAATTTATTAGTAAATATTCATGAAGAATTCTAGTGGACAATTAAAATATACATATATATTTAAAAATAATTTTAATACACTTTCTGAGACAATAAAGACATTTATTTATTTAAATATTATTGCAATATTAAGTATTTAATTTACATTATTTTGCGTCATTGTTTGTTCAAAAAATGGATATCGTATCGATATTCAACTGTTCGATCAACGCAACTCAATAATTTTTATATCATTTTATGTATATATAATTTATTTAACATTAAAATAGTATCGTTATAAACGTTATAACGTTATTTCATAAAGTAATGAATTAAGATTTAAAAAATTTGTTTGTCTTTTCAATCTTATTAGGTCTCTAATTTAATTAGATACAAGTAAGTCTACTTAAGATTTTTTAAGCGTGAATAGTTCATTTTAACGTGTTTTTAGTGTAAATGTTATAAACAAAAGCAAGACACAAATTAAACATGAGAAATTATTCTTGAAATAAAGACTTTTGACATAATAAAGCCTGCAAATTAATCTCATTGTTTAGATGTTTAAAGTGAATATATGTAATTACACATTAAAGTATTTATATTTCGTAGTATACACTCTGAGATATATTTAGTAATAGATTTTAAATTGCCCGATGTTTATCTTGAATATACTTGAATTCTTTGAGATGTGAAACTATATAAAATAAATTATTTCACGATAATAATTTTCAGTCATATATTTTATTTATAACGAAATTATGTCAAAGATTGATTAGTTATAATATTTATATATTACGGCTTAATAGTTATTAATCATGTTATCTGAAATGATATCATTTTACAGAGTGTATTTAATTTGTTAAGATAAGTACAAATGTAGTAATTCTTATAAATCTGTAAAAACTTTCTTAGATACTTCTAAGAATATTTTTTATTACTGTATTAAATATATTTAAGGGATTGTCGAGTTTCATTATTTTAATACGTTTCCCTTTTTATTGCTATAAGATCCTAACAATGATATTACAACGGTAAGAGCAAATTTTTAGAATCCCAAATTCCTATACATAGATATGTATATATAATAGATGAATACATGAATTAATACATGAACTCTAGTTACATACGTTTAATATAATAGACAAATTTTATTAACTTTTAAAAGCGTAGACCTATGTTTCTTTTTGCTTTTATCTCAAAAGACTAATACATTTTAAAAAATTAGTTTATCTTACGTTAGACCAGTCACAGGTAGCAATTACTATAGTTCATCACTATATTGTCCCTCAGAATACTTAAACATTTCTTTAATACCGGGTATCTGATCTCCGGATATCTGCCATCTGCCTATATTAAAATCTTAATATATACTATGTAAGTAGGATAGTTGAAATCACGGCATGTCGGAATGACGCTCAGTTAAAAAAACATAAATGAAACTATAAATTGTACGAGATAAAATCAATTGTTAAAATCACTGTGCTCCATTCAGGTGTCGCTTTAGCAGTCCTTTGGATAGATTAGATCCTTTTTGGGGTTCGCCAACTATACCTAATGCAGACATAATATCACGCCTCTCTTCTATAAGAGTAGGCAGAAATGACATCCTTTCACATATTATGACATGCGCCTATCGGTTCTTTTACTTTCATACACGATCTTCGGTTACGGCTTTGAACGTAATTTGAATTTCAAAACACTACCACCGGTTCCGAAAATAACCCAGTCGAGAAGACGGCAAAAATCTCGATCTGGTTCCTTTTTTATACATAGGATATATATATATATATATATATATATCATATATATATAAAATATATATATAAATCATAGTTACAACCATTGTTAGTGGAAGCACAGAGCGGGGTGTAAATTCCAGATATCACTATCGTTTCTTCAGAACGTCCTCGATCGAGGTACATTCGCCTATGATGAACTATTACCTGCTCTGTCATTCTCGGCTTGTAAATTAAGCATCTTTTTCTCGATCTTTGCCACACCACAATACTCCCTTATCACACTATTTCTTACTTTATGTATGATTCTCATGCCAGCTATACTTTTTAGACTTTTCATCTCTACTGCATTAATTTTACTTTCACGCTACTTCTGCCAGACCCAGTACTCCGTACCTTAGATAAGTGTAAGGACTAACGCACCTCGATGCATAACCAAACGTGCCCTTTCTGGCTGCTAATAAAGTTACGCAGGTCACCGTTCACTCGATTCCCTATAACAACGCTTAATATCACACACACTAGACAGTCACAATTTCCATCTCTCATTACCTTTGACCACAAGAAAATAAACTCAACTATACCATGTATAATGGCGGAATTAGATAAAAAAAGAATCACGCAACTTTAGAGTAACTTGAACATCAAATAATAGGTTTATAATAACTAACAGTAGATAATTTCTTCGCTCATTTGAATGTCAAATTGAAATGTTTTAGGAACATTTTAAACAGGAAAACTTTTTTAACGATCTTGTCTAATCCATATTAAAACGCATTAAAAAAAGAGCGGTGTCTTACTTAGCACATGACGTACTTGTTGAATGCGAGTAAACTTAAATACAAAAATATAAACATTTCCTATAAATTTTCTTCGATTGAAATTTAAGACAAAAGAATATCCGTAGGAAACAAGTAAAACCTTTACAGCAAAAATTAAATTACTGAAAATATTCAGTAGAAAAAGTTAGGCATATTTTAAATTTGATCGTATTACCTATACCTATTAGGTAAATAGTGACAGGAATTGAAGTATCCTAATGGGTCTTAGAATCATTTTATTGCTTAACATAATCGTAAACCAGTGGAGCGATGAGATAGGTTCGTGGGTGGTAGATGTAGGTGAACCCATTAAGATATTCAACTTTAATAGTAATGTTCCCTAAATATTACCGTGAAGTTAATGTTAATGACACTCTAGTAGTAACTTATTTAATTTGTCTACTCTCAATATTTATTCATGGAAAAAGTTAAGTAAACTACAGTAAAATTCTAGTTTCACATTAATTGATTAAGTAAGAATAGAGTTAAAATTTTTTACAGGATGGACATCCTTAAATTCATTTGGTGTTTCATTTATATTCTAAATTTAATAATGATATTCTTTACCACGATTCTTCCGTGAGCAGAATTAAAGATAAAATTTTATGTTTTATGCTTACATTTAAGAATTTAAAATACGTTAAAATTACATCAGGTTAGGAAGTACGATGTAAAATAGTTTAGCAAATGGCACAAGAGTTGCGTTTGCTGTTATGTCGTTCACGTATCTGTTGCAAATGTGCCAACTGAGCTGGTGAAGGGACATGAGGCTGATTAGACGGAGTTGGTGGAGTCGGGCTTGATCCTGGAGCTCCTTGGGGACCTGTCGGCAAGGATTGTCGTCGACGACGCCTCAACGCCGGCGATAGATTATATTTAACCTTAGCTTGTACCAACAACTCCTTGAATATCTGCGAAACGTTCATGTTATCCTTAGCCGATGCTTCAACAAAACCGTTCTCCCAGTCGACAGTTACTACCGATTCCGTTGTATGTATGAAATTCTACCTGTAAAGAAAGAAAGAAAATTTACAAATATATTCTCGCAGCTCACAAAAATATCCTATAGTTAGCACAATGATTTATGACGTACATACTATCGTAATACTTATCCCCGCGTTCCTCTGAAGAAAATAAACATAATGAATGTGCCTACCAACCTGTTGAAGCTGAAATTCACAGGTAAATAAAAGCCAGGGATTTTAATATAATATACTATATTATACTTCTTGCTTTAGCTTAATGTCAAACATTACGTTGCGCGGCCGTTTCATTTTAACGGCTGAGTCTTGATCATTTATCTTCTGAATTTCTATTGCCGCGTCTCACAACAGCTTTATTCGGTTTAAAGAACGTAGTCGCAATAATTCCTGGCTTTAATATACTTTAAGAATAACAAAATTTTACCGGCGGATATAAATAATTTTGATGATATTTTTTCGAGCGGGACAATTTAGGATTTATTGTATAAAAAAATATATGTACCTACTCGTATTAAAGTAATTAAAAGAATTTAATTATATATTCAGAGTAGCTGCATTAGACTACATGTGTAAAATTTCTTTGTAATTAGTAAAAGAATATTTATTTTTGTAAATAATTTCAATGGTTTTTAAATAAAAAAGCTCAAATATTCCTTATGCTAAAAGTAAATCGTTTTAGTTAAAATTGTATCACTCAACGTATTTCTAATTTTGATTAAAACGGACTACTACAATATGTGAACCACAAAAATATACCTCAAAAATGTATATTTCAGAATTTTACTATTTCTGAGGAAACAAATAAAAATACTCTCATGATAATACAATACAATAAATGATAATAAGCTAGTACGATGACATTGCATATAGTTTTGAATCAGTAAATATTTAAAACTCAATTTAAATCCGATTTATTTATTTATTATTTTTCATGTCTTTATATTTCATAAAAAAGTACTAAAATATTTCGTATAAAATTTCAAAATGTTTTTTTTTAATAAAAATAACATTTTATTTATTAAAACCACTTTATGATCGTGTCTATATCAGATCTAACTTATACTTCCATTACTGAGGTAACTTTCTTGGCAATGCTCGCATTGAGAATAGTGTTCATAAATTTGTAGAATATTGTAGTTGTTATTTTAACCCCTTGAGCACTAACCTGGCGTTTACGCCAGCTTTCCATTGTTTTCCTATTGTCTCATTCTTAAGGGTAATCGGACATCATTAAGGGTTTTTTTTACTTAACCTTTGCGTGTGCGTGGGAGTGTAGGGCGGATAAATGATAGTAATAATTATTTAACATACCTGTACAATTACTTGTGATTAATTTACAAAGTTAGGTGAGTTAACAGCGGAGTTCACACAATGACTGACTTATAGATATGGGGCCGTGGACTATGTGTCATACTTCGCAATACCGAAAATTATGCTTCAGTATTGCCACTACATACTCTATCAACTACTTACGTGAATGAATCGTTCAGCTTATATTTAGTTATAATATTAAATTACGTGATTTAGGACAATGTACTTTTTTGTTCTTCGTTAATGACAATCTGCGATTTACATACATATAGTTCTGCAAATGGTATGTGAAAAGTTATTTATTCAATATTGTGGCAACATTTCTAAGAAAAATAGATTACTCGTCTTGCTACAAATTTCCATGGGGTTTTCATGGCACCTCAGAATTAACCTTTTCCGACATTATTTTATAATACACTTCACCTTTGCACAATCACAAAACTATATCATATAAAACGCCACCGAAATTATACAATACGAGTATAGGGTCAAATACACAAGTTAATGGATTAAAGACAATAACTGATATATGACATACTAAGATCCGGCCAAAACCCAACCAAAGTATTTTTATTTATATAGTTATTATTTTTATACAGTAGTAGAAGAAATATTCATCCGATGGTAGTGGCTAAGAGACGATTTTGTCCATACTGCCTACTATGAAGTTTAAACATGTATCAACACCCTAGCGAGACGATGGCAATCCATCCAGAATATTCATTGGATTCTCGTAGCATTCCAGAATAAACACTTCGTGTCCATTATCTTCAATTCACTTCACTTGTGCACAATAATAAAAAAAAAATACTACGCAAAACTCCTCCAAAATCACGCAACTATAACACGAGTAATTGAATTAAATATGACAAACTGAGGTCCCGTCGAAAAGCCTATCTTTATTCTGTATTTTTAAATAGATTACTTTTTTGTCTTTGTATAAGATGACTGAAGCGAAGATTACTCACAGCCTAAAAACGGAATTATAAGCGGCATTTAATTCGTAAATGCCCACGGTAAATAATACGAGGGATGATTTATCTACCAAATGAGTAATTAACAAATTCGGCAATCGGTCGTGGGTATGGAAGTTTAATTGGTCTCTGATTTATTGAAATTTTACTATAACTAGTTTTAGTAGTTTTGTTTTATTCACATGTTTGCTAATTTACTAACAAATTTTTGTAAATAAATGCTAATCAATGTTAACTTATTAGATGAAGATTAAAATATAATTAGTATTAAAATTCTCTTGGAATTATATTTTCTAGTACATTTAGATAGATAATTCAAAGATTTACTTTTTTAAATCCAACTAGTTCTTTAATATAAGTAAGAAAATTCAAAATCTTTGTATGAAATAATCTCCGTTGAAACGCATATGAAAAATCTAATAATCTCTATTGTAGTATCTAGTGCAGATGCAGAATTTTATACATTCTGTAGAAAAGTAATCTCCCTAGAAACGGTACCTGCGAACATGAAAAATATTTCAATATAGTCAATTATTAAATTCTGCATTGCTTTTAACTTTCTCGTTTGCATCTCTACGTGCCCGAGTGCGACATAAATTATTTCAAGAGGCGTAACGTCAAAGAGAATAGTAATTTTAATGTTTTGTGAAAACATTACATAATGTTGATTATTTTTATTATCTCATAAAAAAAAACTAGAAATAGTGTTGAAAAATGAAAACAAAAATTTGAACGAAAATAACAAACTAATTAGTATTTTAATTTTTTATACTAGCAAGAGAGTGTTCTAATTCGTTTATGCTAACACATTACTAATGTTTGTTTTGCAGGAAGGAGCTCACTTCCCTCCAAAAACTTCAAAACCACCCATCAAAAATTTGTTTTTTTTTTTCAATAAATGACACACCAGACAAACACTCTATTATAGCAATACGTTATTTAGGTTATTTATTTATAACCTATAAATTTATAGCAGTTATAACGTTTAGGTTATTTATTTAGCAGAAATATTTTTTACTTAATTTTTTTGGGCAACGAGCATCGCATAAAATAAACCTAGTACTTCAGACAAAATCTGTTTTAAAAAGAAAAAGTGCGGCATGAAATATTCTATCACTGTAGTTTATGAATATAAACCATTAACAGCTTTAGAAATAACTAATAAAACAACATTGCGCAGCGAGTGCAAGGACGCAGTGGTGCGGATATTAGTGAGAGTTTGCGGACGCTTGGTACGTTCTATTGTATTCTCGCTTCCCGACCGAGATATCAAGCGGAAAATACTCGAACAGTAGGCTGCACAATGTTAATAGAACCTACATATTATTATTTAACACGCCATTGTTTGAAAATTCCCTCTGACCTTTATATAAACAGATAATACTTTCGCATTTGTAAAGCTTAACAATAATAATTCATAATAATTAAAAACTTTCGTTCTGTGACCAAAAATCAATATTATAAAATTGATAAATCATTTTACATAATGGGTAATCGTTTTGCTATTTTACAGTTTATAATCTTACTTTATTTTGCATTAATGGAACGTAAGAAAAAAATTCAAATATGTCAATTTTTATAAACGTTCCAACATTCTATCAAATATCTCTAGTATATTGAAAAAACAAAGGCATTAGAGATCACATTATTAAAATCAACGTAAAATATTCCCATATTTCATATGACTATGGGGAGAAATATAAATAGCAAATTTGAAAAAAAGTATGTATTTTTTAATTACATTATCTTCCAAGTTTCATTCGAGTTTTAAATATTTAGTGATTTTAGTTATAAGTGTGTACATGATATCGATTATAGGGGCATTCGAATAACGTGAACTATTTGTGGTTTAATCATATGGTATTTAATGGTCTCATGCAATATCATCCATAATAATGCCTATGATAGAAGGTACAAGTGATAATTCTTAGTTATTGAAAGAATTATCTAGTTTTCAAATAATTATTATATTATTTATTAACCCCTTGAGCACTAACCTGGCGTTTACGCCAGCATTCCATTGTTTTCCTATTGTCTCATTTTTATGGATAAGCGACATATTATTAATTATTATTTTTATTTAGGTATTTGTTTTTGCAGGAAGTAATTAGTTTGAAACTACTTTCGTACATCTGTCTGACAAACAGTAGTCAGAAAGACCACCGTCATATATATTTAAGGTAGAGTAATTATGGTACATATAAATCGTTTAAATTCAATTCTAATGACTGAAATTGCTTATAATAAAAAGTAACTAATCAAACGATTGATATCTATCCTTTTATAAACTGACTAAATTCGTAAAAACAGTTCGCAAAACAGTTATAGAAATTAATATATCAATAAAAAAGATTCATAATTCTACAGTTATATTCTATTGCATATTGGAGTCGCAGAGAATACTGAAAATGGGGTCGCTTTAGAATATATTACCATTTAACATATAAATAAATGTTTTCCGGGAAAACCAGTCGAGTCTGACCGTTCTACTTCCGACCTTATGAGACATTTTCTTTTCCGTTGACAGTTAGGATATTCGATTTCGTTCAGTAAGTGCATTTGTGTCTACAAATAACTTTTGCATTTATCCCTTATAATACATATTTACTTTCTTTTAAACATATTTTTTAAGAATAATATGATCAAGTAAATTTAATTGTAAAGTGATTCATTTATATCCGCTACAGATTTAGAAATTATGCAGAACAACCAACAACATGGAGATGTTAAAAAATAAACGCGTGGTATAATTCCTTGCTCTGAATATATAATTAGTGTAAAACTGAATGATATATTATAGGAGGTTGTCAGATGTAAAGCAAGTTGCCCTCAGGAAGCATTTGATGCGTGACACTCGCTTTATCCCGCCTCACTCATCTCTTTGTTGTTTCACGTACATAATACCGCACTTACAATACAGAGCTAACAATAAATAAGGAAAAATCGTGAGCAGAAACCAATAACAAGCTTTTGAACTTTCGATTCTAAACAATAAAAGCAAATAAACTTCTAAACAGAAAGCCTACGAAACAATTCTATCAAGTGAAAACATTTCAAAAGAAATCGCTCACCTGTCTTGCGCCCGTTTCTGCTAAATCTACTTTGTTGCCAACTACTACTATAGGTACAGCTGTGCTTTGTTTCGTCTCATGTATTTGATCCCTGAGGGTTCTTACTTCGGTGAAGCTGTTTGCATCAGTAATGTCGTAGACTAAAATGAATGCGTCCGCAGATTGCATAGATAATACCCGCATAGCTGGGAACTCGTATGATCCCGATGTATCCAAAATATCAAGCGTCAATCGGACTCCAGAAACATTAAAATCTCCATGATGCATCTCTTCAATTGTCCTTTTGTATTTAGTCGAGAATGTGTTGTACAAAAATTGGGTTATGAGAGATGATTTGCCAACTTTTGCAGCTCCTAGTACAACAATTTTATGTCTTACTGAACTGTTGGTTATATTGGCGCTGTTGGAGACGGTGTCCTCGGTTCTTTCAGTCCTGTGGACAATTACATGAAATATATATTAAATATAGTTAGCTACGTATCGCTATAATATCTAAGAACTTTCCGAGGCGATCAGCTTTAAGTGGGCTTGTAACTTTTACGATAGTAATGCTCCTTTTCAGTAATTCATTTGAACATATATTCTGGAGTAAACAGTCATTTCAAGTTTTGGCTTTCAACCAAAGCTAGTGAAATTTATAATTTATAGTAACACGTGATTATTTTTATTACCCATGACCGTATAATGGTGCCAAAGGAAACCAAACTTTATACACTCACTTCGTAAACGGCAATTAACTCGTAATTTCTAGTCTCTGTCGAGAAGTTCTCTGAATGACAAACGATAATTATTAGGTCAGCAAATGCGAAAATTACTATATTCACCGACGAAACCTTGTGAAAATTGATGTCACGCCGTAGGTAAAGTCATGTTGTAGATAAACAGCAAGGCCAATGGGCTCCTTATCAACGGAACCTGGGGGCGGGTCGCCTTGCTAATTGACAAACAGTACGAAAAAAAAAACATTGTCCTGCCTTGGAGCATTTAAAATGTGTACCATATTTTAAAGGTAATTCCATATTGCTAGATAGGCTCGTCTGCAATGGGGGCAACTCCATATCTGGCGTATATTTAAACTTTTGGTTATAAAATTATATACTTACGTGATTTCAACTTTTATCAGGGTTTCAAATAATTGAAATCAAAAGAATTTGTGTTGTGGGTTTGTTAGTGATTTTCATTCCGATTAGTATAAAATTAATGATAAAAAAGAAAGGCTCCTACAAAAATACAATACACACACACACACACTTGTAAAAACATATTCAGTAGTAACTTGAGAGTTTACGTGTAACAATAACACATATTCAGTCTATGAATTATACGGACTCTTAATCTACTATGAATATCCGAGCTCTTACAATAATAAAAATTATAAATATAGTGTGATATTTTATTATTCCATAGTAAAAGTTAGCTATAATACAATCCGTGGATGATAACATTGGTTGGTTACCTATCGCCGCTGTGTCACGTGCCTTATCGGTCGACAAATATTACCGCGTCGATCAATATCTCCAATATGATCTTGTCTGATTGTGAAAATAAATGAGCAAAAAAGGATTCGTTGTGTTAGCTTTATATCGTATAGCATTTATTTCATATACTGGCAATCGTTAATATAGAATAGAATATTCGAGGATACTATCCTGACGTATTCTAACATAGCAAATGTTATTATTTGTTATTTTTTAGTTGAGTTTAGTTATTTTTGGTATCCACATTGATTTATATTTTTTATTTACTTTAAAATTACATTTAACCTGTTCTCACTCCACCTTGCTCGTTTGTTTTTATAAAGATTAAACAATCAACATTTTATATAATAGGTTATATAATATTCTACTTTGGAAATTTCTATATTATGCTCATATATGGTATATAATATTGCCTACATTAACAGGTGAATGTCGTATAATTAAAGTTGCATTTAATATACTTTTTGTAACAATAATAATAATTATTAGTAAGTACTAAATTATTGTATATCTTGTTGGTGATTGAATAAATGAATAAATATCGACTCGCATTGATAGAGGAACATAAAGACTTTATAATGTTATGAAAAATTTGCAAAAGTATTTTTAATGAAAAGACAAGTTTGAACTCTCTATGATATTATATGAAGTATATTAAAATCTACTTTCTATGTAAATCTTGGACTATATCTGTTATGTTTTATTTTATTTATTTAGTAAGGTATACTTAATATGCAATACAGTTTTGTAAAAGAATTTAATACAATTCTAAATAACTAGTATTTATTTTTTGTTTGACAATATTTTACTTGCTTTTATTAATATTATAATTTATAGTACATTATTCGAATTAGAAAGTAAGTAACATTCAGGCATTTTTAAGGAATACTATTGGAAAGGGCCGTACCCTAAAAATAGTGATGGACTGGGGCGTCAAAAATAAGCTCTCCTTCGCACCACGCAAAACTAAGGCGATGGTACTCACGAGGAGACGTAAATTTGACGCTTCAGGCATCACTACGAACGGGGTTCGGTTGCCGCTGGAAGAGAGTATTCGCCTGCTCGGTATCACCATAGATCGCAAGCTCACTTACGATGAGCAGTCTGCCGAAAAGCTGCGAACATTTACAAGCAGCTGGCGTGTGCCACGAGAGTGAGTTGGGGTCTGACCTTCATCATTAGAACTATATACATGGAGGTGATAGAGCCGATCGTGCTGGACGCTGCAAACTTCTGGAGCCTCGCTGGAGCGAAGCTAGATATCAGGAAAAAGCCGAGTTCGCTGCAGAGGGCCTTCGCCCAGAAAATTAAATTTGCAGGGCGTACCGTACGGTCTCGCTCACTTCCGCCCTTGTGCTGACAGATATACTTTCTCTGGACTTGCATTCCCTCGAGGTGGAGAGGCTATACCGAGTAAGGACGGGCGGACAGTCAGACGAGATCGTGGTCGGACGTGAGTTGAAGCGGCCTGTATATTTTGGCCAGTATCCGGATCCGGCAACTTGTGTGAGCGAAGAATACGAGTGCCTTGAGGTCCCTCCAGACTCAGGTGGCTCCGGCATATATACCGATGGCAGTACAATAGCTGGAGGTGTCAGAGCCGCCCTGACCTGGTGGAAGGAGGGACGCGATGTCAGGTACTCGACTCTTCGCCTAGAGCCCTACTGCACGGTCTTCCACAGGCGGAGCTGTTTGCGATTCACAGTGCCATACTAGTGGCAAAAATGCAAAAATCTGGGAGGTCAACATCTTCAGCGACTCAAAGTCGGCGCTAGAAATGCTGGACAATCCGAAGCCGTAGCATCGCCTGGCTCTAGACTCTCAGCGGGCTCTCCGGGAAATATGTGCAGCAGGTGGCTCCGTATGTTTATGCTGGATTCAAGCACATGTCAGCACTGTAGAGATCGAGCGTGGCGACGAACTGGCCAAGAAGGCCGCTTTTAAAAAGACTGCGTCCAACTACGATCGGTATCCGGTGTCTTATGCCAAGCGAATCAAAAGGGTCGATACAGCTCAGGGCTGGCAGGCGCGCTACAAAGCCTCCAGCATTAGGGAGGTGACGCGAGTCTTTTTTCGAAGCGCTTTGCAGCGTACCTGCATAGGATCAGACTGAAAGACAGTCCTTCTTGTGCGTGCGACCCGGATATCACCGAGACTGTGTACCACATACTCGTATTGTTGCACTGTCCCAGATTCGACTCGTCTCGACACGACCTAGAGTGCAGGATGGGAAAGGTCGCGATAAAGATACTGGCTTCGCTGCTGTAGGGAAAAGACACCCGTGATCATCTGCTTGCTTATTTACACGTGGTAGTTATGGTCGCCGCGAGACAAAATAAATAAAACGATAGGGCATGAAATAAAATTGAAATTTTTAAATGGGAATTAATGTAGTTGAAATAACCACAGAAAAGAATGATATGAAAGAAAGTTATTATTTATTAATTAAACCTAATGTTTGACAAGGTCTCGGGTCAAACCTGAGGAGTTTGTCAAAACTTAGGCAATTATCCTCAAACATGACTACAATCCTTACTGAAGCCAATCTCTAATAGGTGGCTAACGCGAAGGATAGAGGAAATGCCCCATAATTGTATGTTGTAGATAGAATTTATTCTCTGATGACGTAAAGCAAGCATCTATATTTTGCGCCAGAAATGAATTTGGCTCTCACAAAAAATCTACAATTAAAAAAAATAAAATTATAAACGTACTATAAAAATTTATATCGTAGTTAACAGTGGTCAGTTAATAATTCTGATAAACATTTTCACAATTAAATTCAATTTGAAGTATTCATTGATACAGTTTAGTGTTTTTGAAGTGTTGATGCCTCATTTGGTAGTGTAGCTGGACACCCACGTCGATGAACAAAGGTTCAAACCTACCGATTCAAATATGTAATGAGGTTTAATTTTCGTTGAAGAAAAACATCGTGAACCACCACTTACTTCAAATACCAAAGGCCATACAACACTTAAGAGTCACCTCTTATCTTTGTGTTCTTATCAGTCTGGACTATGTAGTCACTTAACATCAGGTGAGATTATGGTCAATGTACTAAGCCTAAAAAAGCTTTGTATTTCATTATGTAATTGCATCATGTTACTTCAATACTTAAACAAAAAAAAATCAGTCTCTATTATATCACAATTTAGTATGGCCGTTATTAGTATGTAGTTGCGTGTTTAGTGGCGTTGATTACCCTTTTGTGCTTGCTATGTACACGCCATGATTGCACTAATATGAAATACTGTTCTGCAATATTTATGAAATATGAAAATACATCTTGAACACTTTTGTTTTATAGAAACATAAAATACTAGCTCATGCCCGCGGCTACGCCCGAGTTTCATATGTCCTTTATTTAGGTTTGAGCGAAAAAACAAAAGAAAAATGAGTCTTTTGTTTTTATTAGCGGAAAAAATGTACATAAAAGTAAATCGATAAAACAATTAGAAAGGGGCGGTGTAATACAAACAATAAAGCCTAAAATCTATAAAAAATTAGAATGGTAATAGTTCCATCCCGATATGTTCAGTAGTTTTGAGGCGGTGATGCGTCAAAGGAACCCCATTTTTGTTTTATATAATAAATAGATAGAAGTCAGATAAAAATTGGAATTTAAATTTTCTGTAAAAAAATTATTTAAACAAGCATTAATATGTGATGTGTTAAATATCTTATATACTCAAATTGATAATATTCTTATGACTTTATTGTATTTTAATCACACACAATTATTTATTTTTTTAAACATGATGAATGAAACATCTCTTATACCGGGGATATTATAACAGTTATTCTATAGTATTTTTTTGAATTTTATTTTAGTTACCTAATATTCTGATAATAATTCACACAATTTTTCACGTATATCTTAAAAAAGAAAATGTTCTTTGGTTTTCAAACAGTAAATTTTATTTAATATCGTGTGTACTTGTCGACACGTACATAAAGCAATAATATAGATAGTTGAAGTAAGAGTGTGACAACAATTTGAAATACATTTAAAATGAAAGAACAGAAGATATGATTGCTTGGTATTTAATAAACGAAGAGGAAAATATTTACCTTTTGCGTGTAGTTACAAATAATAGTAAGTATAATAAAAAAGTAAGTGATCGAGTCTATGGTAGATGTATCCAATTTCTATTTTTGCTATTTTCCGAAGCGATGATGGCGCAGCGGTTGGTGCGGCTGGATTCCGCGTCAATCGACGCGGGTTCGATCCCCACCTGTCCGACTATAAAAATCAGCCTGAGCTTTCGGTGAAGGAAAACATTGTGAGGAAACCATAGCGTGGTGGTAGGGCATCAATGGATGTGTGCCAGTACCATCACTTGAGAACCAATACATAGTATTTACCTATTTACCATCCTGGATCGCATAATCATTTAAAACCAGGTGAAATTGTGATCAAAGAGCTGATCCTATTTATAAAACAATGAAATTGTTTTTTTTAATTACATTTTTTTATTTTAATTTTCACGTATTCAGAATATCTTGAGGAATTGTTATATATGTATAAAGGTTTGTTTAACGCCCACATTGTATGTAGCCCTCGAGGCACGTGGAATCCATAAATTACGTGAGAAATAAGACCAGTTGAAATGGGTAGATAGATACATACCGAAATTTTCTTTAATGAATCAAAATTCCGAAATGTCACTATTTTTCCATTTCAAAATAAATTTAATTTACATTTTATTTAGAATTTTATATTATTATTCTAAAGAAAGGGGTCAACGGATGGCTCGGGCTTCGAATGGCTACCACGCACCGGAAGACGTAGCGTGGGGGTAGGCCCCTCACAACATGGGCCGACGACCTGGTGAAGGTCGTGGGAATTCTTGATGCTGGTGGCGCAAGACCTGCCGTTGTAGAGATCTATGTCCAACAGTGGAGGTCTTTTAGAAGTTCAAGGTCGACAGAATGATTTATCAGCGTTTAAATAATTTTTATTTCATTAGGTCTAAGTAAATCAGTAAAGGATTACATGAAAGCTAAATAAACGTTGAAAAAATTGAATTCGAGTAAACTAAAACATTCAACAAAAAAAAAGTTTCATTTTTGCTAAAATTATCTTGTTCAAAAAATTTAAGGTCTCAATAGATATTTAAGACCATGTTTAAAGAAATCCCCTACATAAGCGCGCTGCAACAGAAAACGAAGAGGATTTCTGTGACGACTGCCGTTGCGTATGGTCCTGGGTTTGCAACAATTCTTGCTTTTTTTTTTCACGATGTTTTCCTTTACTGAAAACACAGACTCATTCAGAGAATTGGATAGGTGGGTTCAAACCTAAGTCCGCCAACAAGTAATCCGGTCACACAACTGACAAACGCGTGTACATAATTTATAAGAGTGCATCTTATTATCTGCCTACGAAGCGTAATTTAAACATCATAATTCCTTTTTACATTCTAAATAGAATTAAATTTGAATTAAAAAAAAATCAATTAATTATAATTTCATTCTCAATATGTTATATCAAAGCATTCTTAATATTTTTTATCAAAATTACTATGTGATTTATTTTTTTTATACAATACAGACTCAGTACTTTGACCACAATCTCACCTGATGTTAAGTGACGATGTGATCCAAGATGGTAAACACACTAGGCCTAGATACATGGTTCTCATGTGATGCTGCCGGAACACACCTATTGGTATTTAGCAACAGGTTTTCAAACTTGAGGGTGGTAGCTACCATACGCGGGCATCATTAGAAAATGCCCTACAACCATGATATGGTTTTCTTACGATGTTTTCCTTCACCGAAAGTTCAGGCCGATTTTAGAGTCGGATAGGGGGGGATCGAACCCGCGTCGATGGACACGGAATCCGGCTGCACTACCCACTGCGCCATCATCGCTTCAAATCGTATCGCTACATGAGCCTGATTGGCAAGAGTATTCGTGTACAGGATTTCTGCGAGCTGTTTACCCTACATGATAAGTATCGTGAAGGCACCTATTGGATATGCTTTGAGTAGGTTGAATCGCTTGCGGTAGTTACGGCAGTCAAACTGCGGGTTGGCTGACACTATTTTATTCATGTAAGCGATATACTGCCGGACGCTTATAACGGTAAACAGATTGCGGCCTAAGTCCACCATACAGGTAGTTATCAATAGGAGGCTATCAGATACTAGCGAGTTGATTCTACTGGCAAGCAGGTTGGACATCATGGATGAAGCCAATAATGAAAAATTCTCGGAGAAGCCGTGTTAGATGACAACTGCTCTCTGTAATGAAATCCCCATTCAGGCTCTTTATTCAGGTTACCGGCCAAATCGAAGTTCGTAATATTTTGGTGCCCTTGTGTATGTTACTTTTTGCGGCTGAGTGCCTTCTGCAATCGCTCATCAAGTTCGGTGAAGCTGTAAGGCCCTTCTGGTCAACAGCATTAGCTAGTTTAGAAAAAAAAGTCGAAAGCATTAGCTAATACGAAAAAAAACCGTGGTTTTATTTTGTGTAGGCTTTTGTTGCGTACGGACTTGGGTTAGCAAATTATTCTGTACCTGAGCCAAATATGTGATTTATCTGGTTTTTATCAACTACTAATTAAAACATATTGATTTCGCTTGTTCTGTTATTAAAATATCACGACCAAGAATTAATAAATAATAAATTCAGTATTAAATATATACATTCAAATTAACAAATTATCAAAGTAATAAGAATAACCTTTGCTACAATCTTGAAACACAGATGTAGACACAATTATTGTCACTTTACGAGTTGCGCCTTATTTATCACCAGGTGGTATCATATTAATTTTATTGCCCTATTGAAAGAAAAGTAATCGAAATGTCAGGGGTCAACGGAGTCTTTTTAGGTATTGTTTCAATATATTTGACTACAATATATTGAAAATGTTGCGAGAGAGGCTTTTTACTTTCAAAGGTATCGAATGAACGTGAATATCGTTTTTCATGTTTTTTTAAATATATTAATTCTACAATATTAGTAATTTGTGAATTCGGTTTATTTAAGTTTTGTTTGGGTTGTAGTATTTTGATTGATTCAACCGAAATCTGTCCACTGCTGGATGCCGCTGTCCATGCTCTGGTTTGTCTCTTTTACGACTCCCACTGGAAAATATGGGGTGTTAATATTCTTAGCCGACACAACACGGCAATTCATATTACCAATAGAATATGGTTACTACTTAAGTGATTGTCTATTAATCAGGTAATGCTTGAAAGGAGCCTTTCCCGTTAAGGTTTCAGAAAAAAAATCATGCAACCCTTGAGTTGTGGTGAGATAATACGTGTTTTTATTTTTTTATTGAATTAAGTGTATGTATAATGATGGATGATTTTGAGCTTTCGTAGCCAGGCAACGATTTTCAAAATATCCCAGAATGAAATAGTTTATACATGAACTTATTTAACCCCTTGAGCACTTACCTGGCGTTTACGCAGGCTTTCCATTGTTTTCCTATTGTCTTCCTATTGTCTTATTTTTATGGGTACTCGACACATTAAAGTTAATATTCTGAAATGTTTATGACAATTTTACTAAAAAAAATACACGTGGTTTTACTTAGAGGGGAGGAGCACTCTAAAACCTTATGTATAATGAGTACCAAAGGAAACTACTTTGCTAAAACAAAAAAAAACTACACATGATTAATTGACTTCTTTTAAGGTATTCACTAATACATTTGCTAAAAACATTAATAATTAAAGTAGTACATTCATTATAACATAACTCCAATACTCAAATATTGACTTATAGTATATAATCTTATTATAGATTAATACTTTTTTCTATAAAGTCAACATTAAATAATTTTAGTAATTTGTGTACTTAACTGAAATATAACCTGATTTTATTGCTCAAAAACATTTTTCGGCTAAAGATCATTACGTGCTCGGGAACCTTATTCTCTCTTCATAAAGAATATTTGGTACATTGAACTCCAGAATTTCACGAATTCCTAAGAGACCGGTAGAGTTAAAACATTTTCAACTATACCTTTTTGTTTCCTGCCCATTATGAAACAGAATGTGATAACATAAAATTTAGCGTATATTTGATGTGGTAAATGTTGTGGAAGATTAGAAAATTTATCACAAGTCTTGAATTATTTGCTCAAGGGTTATTATGGATCTTTGTTGTTTTAGCCATTACTTAAACCACCTAGAATACTTTTGGTGTATTTATTACGTTCATTCCCTTTACTACTTCAAAGTTCTCTATACGCTTCCAAACTCAAATTTATCTGTGCAAAGAATAAAAGTTCTTCTATCTTAACCTTAATGTATCTAATTAAAACAAACAAATACTACTTTTAAATATTGAATGACTTGTTATAAAATATTAAAAATAATTACAAATTGCCTTCTCCAACATCTTGGAGTTTGAAGAACCTTTATACTATTTACATTTGATATATAAAACTGTAAATAAAAAATAATATCGCATTAAAAATGAACTACGGTTTTACAAGTTAAATAATCAGAACACTTATAGACGTAAGTTGTGTATTAATTTAACCAAATCTTAAAAAAAAAAACAACAAAGGATATAGAAACTAGATATCGACATACCAAAACCTCTGGCAGTAAATGGAATACGCCGACTGTAAAACACCGGGTTCCCAGTTTGCCTTTATTAGGACCGTCACGTCCACACTCGGCAATCAGACCAAAGCGAGCAGGACTAATTGAATTTTGTCACCGCTATTTGTATTCGCTAAAACTACAGTCTCTGACATATTTTCCACAGTTGTTACGGTTATTTAGATTAATACAGATCTGTGATTTGTGTCATATATTAGAAATAGAAAAGTATGAGTTTGATTTTTTTTTAATTCGTTCAATCAACCATAAGACGCGGGGTGGTAATATTCTTAGCCAGCACCAAACAGTAAAGGCGCAGCTCTTGTTAAATTAAAATTAGAATGTTAGGCGCCATTTTGATCTGTCATGTTCTTTTTTTATTTGATATCGATAAACTTTTATTTAATATTACATTATGTAATATAATTGTTACATTTTCAGTTTGGTTATTATGTTCCAGTGAAGTGTTTTAGAAATAATAATGTGGAACAAGAATTCTGAGACACTACAAAAACTTCCAGAAAAGTAAAATTACCATCATTTTGCTGGGCCGCTGAAGCATTGATATGAAATTTAAAAATACTCTACCCATACATTTGATACTGGCAGAATTATGTATGTAATAAATACGTATCCTAAAAATAAGTTGATATTAATTGACTGTCGAAGGAATTACTTTTCAGAAATCGACCGTACACTGTTTGGTTAATTATGCTATTCTATAACTATTCCTGTGTTACTTTAACTTGAAAATTATTTGCTGCTTCAAATTTATTTTTTAAATAGAGCTTTGAATAATTGTTCTTGAAAAAAAACCTTCATGAAAAATTATTGCCAAAACATAAATACTATACTTATTTGATGCATAAAACATAATTTTCTTAATAAAACAAAAACACATCTCACAAGGGACTGGAATATAAAAACTTTTTGCATGAAATTCTGACGTAAAGTTTGGACTTCTTCATTATACACAAAACACTAACGATAAAACAAAAAGTATTTTGTTTTGGAACGGTTCCCAGAATACATTTTGGTTCATATTCATAGGTTTATATTAGAATTATACAGTAATCGAGAAAGTCAATTAAAAAATGCATTTTTTTTCATGAAATCCAAAGCGGCGGTATGGCTGCAGAAGTATGAAATTATTTTGCAAATTTTATTTATTAGAGTTTAAAAAAATATGTTAAAAACGTTGACCGTATTTTACGAATAAATCACTTTGGAATTGCCGTACAATATATATCCACTCCGTTCGCAGTTAATATTCGTGATGGTATTTGTTCGTGATTGTATAGCATGGACTAATTTAAAAGTTGAATGTCACCGGCCAGTTTAGAAATTTTATTTAAATTTCTCGTGGGAGAGATACTATGAAACAGTTCGTAGATTAAAAGATTTTCCGTTGAATAAAACTAATTAAAAGTATATAAAATGTCTTCGAGCTATTTCATTTTATTTCTCAAAGGATAAATAATAACAAGAAATGTAGTATAACTAAATAGTTATTTGTCTAATAATTATTTTTAAGTAATTTCTAATGAAATAAAAAAAACACGTGTTTCCTATACATTGATTGAAATGAATATAAAATTTTTTGTTTTCCAATTTTGTAATCAAACATTAAAAGTAAATTACAAATAATAACTATGAAATTAATAATACAAATATGTAATATTGAAATTATTAATAAAACAAAACAGCTCGCCTTATCTTTTCTGACCCATGTTGATCTCTAAATTAATTTCAAGTTTGATATAGGTTTGAAGATTTGCAGTCAATATCCATGAAAATGGCATCGTCGTAAACCGCTTAGTAAAATTGAAAGGTCCTTTTCAACGTTAAGTATTTATATGTTGAATATTAATTCATATCTATATATAGATATATCATATATATATATATACTAGTACTCCTTGACCACAAAAAAAATGTTGCAGTTAATTTTGTTGTACGGTCAAATTATTATTAAGTCTTTCAATAAATATAATCGAAGCGTGTGTTTGTAATGTCAGAGTAATTTTTTTGACTAAATTGATAGGAATGTATATATGTATATCAATTACAAAATTACAATTATTGTCTATCTGTCTATTTGTTCCGGGTAATCTCCGGAATGGCTGGACCGATTTTGACGGGATTTTTTTCGTAGATAGGTGAACCTATCCCGCGTAACTTAAGGTATTTTGATTAATTAATTTAAAAGAAATATGCAATTATTGTTTTTTAGTAATTTGATATTGTGATATTATAAACAGACACTTCAATTTTATTTATTAGTAACTATAGATTATAGATTCAAAGGACTGCGGAGTAAATAATGTATTTCTTTTTAGACGGATATAGGTACTTTATGTTAAGTTTGTATGCAACATAAATTGACTAAATATTGCAGTTATAAAAGAGAACCGATGTACTTTGTTTTAAAATGAAATCCATATCTTGTCGCTTAAGATACCTAACTATTTCAGTTCTTATAATCAAACAGTAATTTTATATGATCTTACCAAGAGCATATCAAATGACTATTAGAAACGTAATCAACCCCCCGCCCCATCCCACATGAATACATAAGTAGTCTTGTAACATAGAAAGAAAAGAAATGATTATTAAATGAATATTGCTTCAGTAATCGCGATTCAAATGCCTACATCCTCACACTGCCCTCTCCTCATCATCGAAAATAAGCAAAACGTAAACTCTCCTCAATTGATGCTTACTTAACTTAATATATAAATGTCACTAAAGAAGGTATTTCTAAAGAAGGTATTTCTAAAAATACTTAATTATAAAATAAAATACTTGATCTTTTTTACACGGTATAGGCTCAAGGCTTTGACCACAATCTAACCTGATGTTAAGTGCTCCAGGATGGTAAACACACCAATCTTAGATGTACTGGTTTTCAAGCGATGCTGCCGGAACACACCTGTTGGTATTTAGCGACAGGTTTTCTAACTTGAGGCTGGTGCCCAGGCGGGCATTATTAGAAAATTATATGTATTTAGTTGTTTAATAAATAATATTAATATGATTCATTTATTATTATCTCCTATTTGGAATGTGTAGGTTTATTAAATAAAAACATAAACTCATATTTGAAAATTTAGGTATTGTATTCCTATAAATAAGTTACATGAAACTATTTCACAAATAAAAATAACTTTACTTCATATAGACACACATATAGCAATTCAAGTTATGGACATCGAGAACTTTCGAGGTATAAAATCATACTTAAACGTTCTAAAATTATCGCGACGCGACGCTATTGTATGAAAGTAACTTTTGTGTATTTTTATCATTTATTATTTATATATCTATATATATAGTTTTATCAAGTTTATCATTTGTTGAAGATAGCAGTTATTGATAGCGATCGACTATCGTAGAAAACTACGACGCTTTCGATATCTTTTTCGAAAAATTGCACACATTGTGTTTACGTAAAATTAAACTTTTGCTAAGTGTCTGTTTGTATATCAAGTATTTATTACCAAATGAGTTATTTTATTCTTAATTTAATCCATTACTCATTTTTTTCTACAATTACTTATTGTAATGTATTAAATGTTAAAACATAGTCCGTATTATACATAAATTTAAAAAATAATTCTCTAAATCGATTGAGCATTTCTCGACTTATAATACCAGTACTAGAAGTGGTGAGCAAAAAGATTCTAATTTAATTTAATAATAACTGTAATAATTTGGATTCGTATAACATGACAGATCAAAGTCATATTATTGTTCGTCGACACGCCTAAATCACGAATAAATAAAATTTATTAATTAAATTATCGGAGTTTAAGTAATTATATTTTACGTAGTTAGACGATATGAAAAATAATTTGAATACCTATATTTTTATTTACACTTAACATAGATAGAATCTTTAATTTACTATGAATATAAAAAACTAATCTGCAAATCCAATGCCCCACTCTAAATATTCATTCAATGAACGTTATTCTGAATTAATTCGTGTAAACAACACAAGCGCATTAAATGTAAATCACAAATTTCATTACGAACCGAATTGTTTTTATTTATTTAAGGCTTCGGTAAAATTGTATGTATAAATAAAAATGTCTTTTACGAGAACTATCTTGATTTATTATGTAGATTGGAACTTAATTAGAATCGTACTTACATTTATCGTACAAATGAAATGATTCTAAGTTGCATTATGGACTTTCTAAATTCAATGACATGTTTCTTATGTTTTTATAATGAAGTATTTTATTTATTTATTTGAAATGTATAATATATATTAGTTAATTTTAGGATCTTTATGGTTAACACATAAATACCATTATATAATAGACACATATATTGATTTAAATGACAGATGTGACAAGAAAAATCTCATTATCGTTCAGGGCGCATGTTATAAATAAAATAACGTAACGGATAATTAATTAATGAACTTCTTAATGCTAAAGTTAGCGTGAGATATTTGAAAACCTTAATGTTACACTAAGTTACTTTCCGAAGATTAATGTACGAATCACGGTTTACACTGAGAAATCACTTAATTATCAGTTTAAGCACTTCTGAAGTGTTTAGAACTGCGAATCGTTTTTAAGCGATGAGAATTTGTTATGTTGTTACAACTGTAATTAAAAATATCCTTTAAAACACATACGTGGCTTTTTTTGCTCCATTTATTTCTTCCTAAGGAAAAAGTAAAGGTACTACAAGGTAGGACCATGCAACCAAGTCTGACGACAATGCTCCGACAAAAACGGCGGCACTTGGTTTATAAAGCATTTTTTTCAAAGATGTTGCTATGAGACTTAAAAATTCACGCTACGTATCATTCTTTCAATACTCTTCTTCACTTGTGCAAAATAACCGAACTATATCAAGTAAAATACAACAAAAATTACTTATTATAGAGTCAAAAACTGCAAGTTAACAAATCAAACATAAGAACTACTATATAACTAACGAAAATCGCGCCAAGAATTTCATTTGTATGGTTTTATTTATTATATAAAAGTGTGATACGTTTATTCAAGTAATAACGTGCAGGTCATTTGATTGTGACCTCTTAACGGGTGAAGGGAGTAATTTTTGGAACAGCATTAATCCGCGTGAATGAACGATGATAATATCGAGCCCCTCGACGAAGGCGACGGCATTTCATTCGCGAAGAGGGATAGTTTATATGAAAGGGCTGGTGTGCTATATTGTATAGCGTGATATATATAAGGAAACTCTGTTCATTCTAAACTATCACATAAAAACATTTATTTCATAATAAATGTATAAATACTTTATTTCTCTCCAAATATACTTTTTTAATGTATATGTTATTCCTATGGAATATGCACAGATTAAATATCCTATATCTATGAGAAAATGAATGCACGTGTAAGTCATATATTGCGGCTTCTATGCGTAAAATGAAATTTTCTAACAAAATCGATTTAATACACTCCGGCTTAACTAGTCTGGCCTAGATAAAACTCCGATATTAAAACTGATTTTGCTAGGAACTAATCATAATTGAAGATAATAGTTCTCTTCTATCATATCCAGTACCTACGTAATATTTCAAAGAGTGATTAGAATATATAATTTTTGTAAAGACAATGTAAATTCGATGTTTTCAGTGTTAATAATATTTTTTGTAATATAGTTAAATCTATATAAATAACTACAATTGAAATGTCTGTTTATAATATTAAAATAACAGATTTTTACTAAAGACAATACTAATGTATGGTAATTATAGCAAAGAGATAATTTTTTTTAATTTTTTCTGTCTCTACAAAATATTACAGAACATTTGAACCGGTTTTTACGGGATATTTTCTAGCAGATAACTAAGATATAAGCCATAACTTAGGCTACGTATATTATTGGAAAATAATTAGAGTTACGCGTGAAACAATTAAAACTCATCTAATTACTCGTAAATACACAAAATCCAATTTATTGGACAGTTTTACCGGCAAATGTTTGAATTTGTGCAAAATATCAAGCTCTCTCTTAGTACTTGATAATTTAGCGTCCGTACAAGAAAATAGGGACTATTTTTTCCAATTATTATTTAAAAACTATTTTTTGTCGCAATGAATAATTGTGCGGAGTAAAATGTGATACCCTAGCGGAACTGCGGAAAGATTTTCAAATAAAGATATCTTTTCAGTTACTATTATAAATGTATTAATATGTATGTATGTAGTATATATTTAATACTGTAGTTAAGCGATGGTGACTTAGTAGTAGTGTAGTAGAATAGTAGTAGAATTAATAGTAGTGTAATAGTAGAATTCAGCTATTCTAATCTATAATTAACCTTTTTTTTTTGTCGGGAGGAAATGCATTTACGCACTACCCTTACCCATTGCATTTGTGAGACCAAATTCCCCTAATGCAATGGGTAAGGGCACGGAGGGACGAACTCCATGCCAGTGTGGGACTCACCCGGGCGAGAGTCGCCCGGAAATACCCACTAAAACCCCCCGGGGCCGTCCGCCGCATTTGGGATGGGGGCGATACGGGATTGCAATGCATGCCACCGCGTCGCCCCCTGCGGCGAACCCACCAGGCCTCGTCCGTGCAATGGCCCAGTGGGGATGGGAGAGGAATATTTCCCCCTCCCACCTCTTCGCCCACCCCCCCCGAAGGGAGGCATGACCTGCTGGTCAACAATCCGAGGGGACAGGATGTACTTCCTGTCCCCCATAATCTATAATTAACCTGAACATTCAGTAAAGTAAAACTTCGTGATGATACCACGGTATGGTAAGATATTCTATAATGACCACCTGCCTAACTACTGCTATGAGTTTAAAAGTCTATCATCGAGCACAAGCACCATAGATGTTTCCTAACAACATCACTTGAGAGCCAGTACTCCTACTATTGTCGAGTTTACGATCTTGCACCACATCGTTTCAAATTGTAGTTAAATAAATAAATAAAAAAGCCTTAATTTCTTTTACTGTACAATAAATACTATGTCATTGTACTATAGTATACGCCGAGGCCTCCCTTACAATTTTCCAAGCATTTTATTTCCTGGTTAGCGTCATCCATTGTGGTCCACACTTTTATGAGAATACATCTCGTTATCTCTTCTTCTGTCTTCCTCTCATTCATTCATTTTATCTATCAGCGTCCATGCTTTAGTTTAATTTGATTTCCGTTATACTTCTTTCTATTTCTCGCTGACAGATAGCCATTCGTTCTTCTTATTCTTTTATGAGCAATACGGCAATCTCGAAAACATCTTATTTTACACTAGTGTCACTTTCTTTATTTTTTATGATTTCTATGATTATTTCAAAACATAGTGTTTAAAAAAAGTATTATATATTTAAATACATAATAATCATAAGTAATTTAATACGTTAGAGCAAATGTGTAAATAAAATATAATTTCTTCAGATTAAAGATAATAAATACCTCGTATCACTTTACGTTCAACTTAAATATTAAGTTAAATGAACGCTTCAATTTGCTAATAGTATAATTTACCATGTTGTCACTTAATTATTGTGGGCGTATTCACGTAGCTTGAAGAGCAAATTAGTAAGAGCGATCGAGGAAACACTTTATTTAATACTTCGAGCGAAATCTAAGGTAATGCAAATGAATACTCTCTTTCTTTTCACTATTACTATTAAAATATTTTCTATATTATATCACAAATTAAACTTAATTTTAGTTTTATTGAAGTTAAAACTTCTTTATTGGCGTCGAGCGATTTTCGGTAGGGGAAAAACTTACTAACGATTCATGTTACCAATGCTATTATGTCAGTCGCCAACATGCTACAGTATGTCTAGTATCATATGGATATTAAGTGCTGACGCTCATAGATAAATAATAAAATGAATACTGACGTTGCATATTGTATGTTTTAATTACAAATAAAGTATATGAAAATGTACGTAATTATTACAAACAAGATATGTAATTTAAATTAACAAATGATCTCTTTAAATTTCAAGATTTTTTTTCTAAATTTTCGGCATTCCCCGTGGCTACCTATTTTTTTTCGTTTATAAATTATAAATTATATTTATTAACTAACGAATGTAGTTTGTTGTAAAATGTATTGAAATTAATTTAGCATTTATCATTAATTTACCTATATATAAATGTTTTGTACTAAAAGTAACATAATACATATATACCTATGTGTATTTCGAGACAATGATGCCCTACATTTTCTTCATCGCTACAGTAATGGCCAATGTCGGAGTGCTATCTAGACCTCACCTGCTTTTAGTTACCGTCAATTAAGGGTAAAGCGCCTTGTGTGTTGGCTCTCCCTTTAGGTAATATGGTACAGGCCGACAAGGACAATCACTCACATTACTTTATATTTCACAACACAAAACAGTATATTGCCTTAAATTTTCATAATAGGTACGATATCTCTATAATCTATATCTATACTAATAAATAAAATTATAGTGTCTGCTGGTAATGTCAAAATATTTTTTTTACTAATTAGATATGAATGTATATACTATACCCATACCAAAAATACAATTATAACATTTTTGTCTGTCTGTCTGTTTGTTTCATGTAATCTTCGGAACGGCTGAACCGATTTTGATGGAACTTTTTTTGTTAGATAGCTGAAGTTAATCCGAGAACTTAGGGTACTTAATTTTTAGAAATAATTCGGGCGTAAAAAATAAAACTCATAAAAAATTAAATGAAATCCGATTCAATGCACAGTTTTATAGGCAAGTGTTTGAATTTATGAGAATTATTTTTATGTTATCTTAGTACTAAATATTTTTTAGGAAAATAATTAGGGTTACGTATAAAAAAAAGCGGTGAAGAATATATGAAACGCGGGTGTAGCCGCGGGCACCCAGCTAGCAGATTAATAAGAGGATAATTAATTTCAGTTCACATACATATTTCAACGACTGTAAAATCCAACTTTAACCCCTTGAGCACTTACCTGGCGTTTACGCCAGCTTTCCATTGTTTTCCTATTGTCTTTCTATTGTCTTATTTTTATGGGTACTCGACACATGTAACAATTAGATGAAGAAAAATATTTATCAAGGCTGAGAAAGAGAATGAAACCATATTATTAGAATCTCAGTGCAAAAGAAATATTTGTTCTCCTTATGTTTTATGTATAACTTACTCCACTTAATTATCTTTTTATAACAAGAACACATGTTATGTAATAATATTCATTTCAATCACATGTAGATACAGAAATAACTACTCCTTCGAAATAATTACAATTGTAACTACGTGTATCTTTGTTAAGCAAAAAGTTTTAGTTCAAACAGAATAGAAGAGGATGGAGTTTTTGGTCGTATTTTCGTCTGTCATGTAATATTTTAGACACTATAGAGTGTCTAACTTATAGAAGTAGCCTCATTTATATCTGTCTGTGTATGTACACCTTCAATCAACAATAGCAACTATTGTTGATCGAAGCTGTAAACGGAATATTTCACCGTAATTTTCACTCGTTTCAAAAAATAAAATAAAATTCAAAGTCAGCACACTTATCAAACGACGATAACAATACTTTTTTTAAGTGCACTGTGCTTTGTTATTCATTGCATCAAGTCTACTAGTGGACTATTAGAAGCACCTACATTTGATGGTGTTTTCAGACTAAAAAGAATAAAATAAATTTTCGTTTAAAAAGATTTAATAGTTAGCTGAACGCAGAAGTAGAAAATAGTTTATTTTTTTAATCTTAATATCTGTCCGTTATGTAATTAATTTGATTATAAAAAAGCGTGGGGGGCAGAAATTATCTGTACATCGCAAAGAAGAATATGTTGGACTAAATAATAAATAAATAATATAAATCTTTGGAAGTTTTCACGAGTAAATAAATGTTTTTCTATATTCTTATGTAGTTTAGGGAATATTTTTATTATTTCTATCGAGTCTCGTTACAATTCCTGCGTTCTGTAAACACAAATAAAATATTGCCATATTTGATAAGCAAATTCGTTACATTGCCGTTCAACCCACGTACACAAAACAGTTGAGATGAGCGGTGGCAGTATCGTGAGGCGTGGGACAAGACGGGAAAAATATTCAAATGAATTGTTTTTGAGAAAACATTGTGGGTAGAAACAAACGTTTTAAAATTATCAGTAATTTTTTTTATAACGTATAACGTCGGTTTTTCAAGGAATTCTTCTTGAGAAATAAAAATGTATATAGGTACTTAAATTTATATCTTTAGGATACGTTTTTGTACATTATAGACTTAGGGCTTTAGCCATAATTTCACCTGATGTTAAGTGACATTGTGGCCCAAGATGGTGGAAATGCTAAACCTACAGATTTTCAAATTTCACGATGTTAACTGGGAGAGTAACCAATAACGAAAACTCAGGTTCATACAAAATAAGTGGACTTGAATCAAAGTCCAGTGACGTGGTATCTGATCTCATTACCACTTAGCTTACAAGTATGAGAATAATGCACAGATTCAGTTACGGCCGGTCTCAGTATATTATCTTAACCTCTAGAATGAGATCAAATCAAAAACAAATCGGTTTTTCTGACTGATCACTGACCTGAGAGTTGAGAGAAAACAATGTTTGAAATTTCAGATTAAAAACGTAAAAAGTAAATAGACAAAACCAAATTGAGATCGCACATTGAAACCGGCCGTTAATCGATCTATGAATTGTACCGTATTGTCAAAAGTGCTGAAGTGACGTCATGAATCCGAAATGAGTTTATCACACTTGAAACTGCTAACGACACAGTATATTTAATATTAATGTAAACAAGCGACAATAAAACTGTGATGACGGTGGTTAAATGATATAAAAAAATATAATTTCATTAAAAAAAAATATTACAGTAATTCCAGCGAAACTTGGCCACGTTAAAAATGGTTAGGTTTAGAAAATGACTGAAATTACATACACTGAAAAGATTAATTAATTTAAATGTTACCATAGGTACCATATATTATTTAAATTTATACTTTACATTTTGAAAATTTTATTCGCCAATTTACATGATGTAACTTACAGCGTGATCAAGATGCGGCGGCCGATTTGTAACACCAGGTAGGGGCTGACTTTATTTACAACAAATACACGTTTTTTAGTCTCGTTATGTTAATTGGCTGTACTTTAGATAATAGTTACTGGTTAAAGGGTTGGGCTCTCAAGTATCTAGAAATCACCTGTACCTATGTTCTTGGCGACAAATTTTTAAATTTAAGGGTCATGGCTAGTCAAGTGGTCATTAGAATCATTTCATCACTATGGCATACGATATACTAATATACATGAAGTTGGCGTTGATCATCATCAACTTGACTTCCAAAAATGATTATATCTTACAACAATATATATTACGTATATTACAAGGCACATATAGCTGTACATCAAGGTGTGCTAGTCTCAATTAGTAAACCGACTTAACCACAAATTGAACACAATATTATCACTGGTTAATAATGTTTAGGATTTACTGCAGTAACATAGGTAATATGTATTGTACCCAATATTGGTTAAATTTGGGATACATAATAAAATTATTATAAATTGTAATAGATCTAGAGAAAAAGAATTATATATTCAGCCAAGTATCGAAAATTTTTCTCCTGCATATTAATAATACGAGGAAAGGAAAATTGTAAAATATAGTTAACCCCTTGGCGTTTACGCCAGCTTTCCATTGATTTCCTATTGTCTCATTTTTATAGGTAATCGACATATTAATTAAAATTGTTCTAATAATCACTAACGTATTACAAATTTTCACCTGGATATTAATTCACTTGAAAGATTGATGTACAAATATAAATGAAACCAGCGTAGAGAGTTAAAAGCCATGAAAAAACATAAACTACAGAACAGAGCACTCGAAACTTCGATAATAACACGGCAATTATTTGCACTCTTGTCAAAGCTTTCTTCGCGAAATAGTACAAAAAATGTATAACTTTGCGAGAACGTTCTCTAGACAAAATTCTGAATATTCATTGTTCAGGTGAATTGAGGAAAATGCTAAATTGCGAAAATTGCGTTCGTTCTTCTTTGATAAAGACTATGCGCCTCTAAGCGAATTTCGTATGCGGGGAAAACAGTTTCGCCGACATTTTGAGATATGAATAATTTTAATATTACGCATAAATAAATATTAAAAAGTACGAAACTCATAAAGTGATTAGTAGAAATATCATTCAAGCCGTTTTATTTTTAGCACTCTCATTTACAACTACCCTTGATTTAGAAAAAGTTTTTAATTGGGAAAATGCTCGACATTCGAGTTTTTCGTTTAAATAATCCACAATAGATTTGAATAGAAATTATGAATTTTGAAACAATACACGATAATTATTATTATCGTTTTTTTTTTTTTCAAATAGCGCGATTATTAAGGATTTATGGTCCGTCCATTATTATTTGGTTAATGTTGCGTTAATAAAGGATTTTGGCTATAGACAGAATGTTCTCGCTTTCTATGTCTATAGTGTTGGCTCTCGAGGACGGTACCAAAATATTTTACTATAACATTTAACTAAGATGGCTTGCTAACCATTGAGTAGTACTTTAACCCCTTGAGCACTAACCTGGCGTTTATGCCAGCTTTCTATTGTATTCCTATTGTCTTATTTTTATGGGTAATCGACATATTAAGAATATGACTTATTATAAAGGTTTCATAGAAGTCTTTTCCTTACTCATTGAAGGATTCGAAGCCAACACGATGGCTAAATAAATTCATTAATCTAGCGATTCCCGCATAGAAAAAGTTTTGTCGGATTAATACGTTTATTAATTTTGTTTTAACTAGTTTTAACTAACTATATCATCAATTGTTATACAATATAGTTTTTAATTATTAAATATTTTTTGTAGAAAAATTTAATAATTATTATAACAAATTTTATGTTTTTTTTAATAGATAACAACAATAACGGAAATATAAAGTTAATTTTACTTCGGTTAAAAAAACCACAATATTACATACTATGCGACACAGTGCAACAAGTCTCTCAGCACTCACACTGTTTTACAATTATTATGATAAAAATATAAAAGCCCGCTAGTTTATATAGTACGAGAAATTTGATATTTTTTAATATTTTATGTTAGTAAAAAATATGTGTAATATTACAAAAAAATATATATAACAGTCACCTGTGTGGTCTCTTCTCTTCTTCGTGTTCCTCTTTCATAAACGACGGTTGCAAACTGAACCTGCGACGGAATTGATGTCTACCCTTCATAGTGATCGATTAGGTTATTATCACTTTAACACATAATACGGGTTTAGTGCGCTATCGTGTATCCACGATGTTCGTCGATCGTGTGGAGCGCGTGAGGGACACGGCGTGCGCAACTAGAGGCGGTCTATAGGCGAATGCCGGCCGGGCTGCCTCTTGCCTAGCGTTTGAGGTTACTACGCCGCGCTACCTTCACAATACATCCGAGGATCGCATCTTGTTTTATCCCAGGATACTCGAGTAACGCTTTCTTGCTAATGTTTATTACTGCACACAATAAACAGAAGTTACCTTTAGATATAATTGAATGGTGAGATACGTTTTAGCTTTAACTAGTTGTACCCGCGGCTCCAACCCAGAGTAATTATTTCTATTCTATTATTTTTATATATATAATATATTCAATGGTTTGGCTAAAATGTTTCCGAATAATGTATGTGGTGATCGTATTTTTAACTTAGTTCACTTTTCTCTTCATAATTAAGCGACATAATATATCTACGAACTAAAAAAAAACAATCCTTTGAAACGTTTCAGTGGTTCTCGAGTTATATAAGTCAATTAACGGATAGCCTTTTTTTTCTAATCTAGCTAATATTGTTGACCGGAAGGGCCTTTACAGCTTCCCCGAGCTTTGGGGGCGAGTGCTGAAGGCACTCAGCCGCAAAAGGTAACTAGCACAAGGGTTCGAACCTCGGCTTGACCGCTACCTATACCATAAAAATTCCCACGGAATTTTTAACTTCTTTGACGTCATAATAGAAAAAACTAAAACTTTGACAGCTAACTTCAGGATGTTGATTTTTCGTGACGGTTGCGCGCGCATCGTAAAAATTTACTCTCATCATTTTTCCCTAACGCGCCAAAAAAAGTATATTTTTTACCTGAGTAACATAAAAAACAGTCTAACGCAGTTTTCTCTCTAAACTATATCCTAAAGTCAACGCTGGCGATATCACTGGCAGAACCTAATAATTATATTTATGTTTAATTTTGATAAGTACAGATAAAGAAAAATTGTATTTAAATTCACATTTTGAATCCACATTTTGAATACCTACCGTTAATCGTTTCATTACAGATTAAATTATAAAACCTGAGGTATGTGTGTGAGTGTGTGTGTGTATTGATCGCGTAAAGATAGATATCAGTAAACCAATGGATGTGCATTAAACGAAACATACGAGTCTCGAGCGATGTGCCGATAAACGCGAAACGATCTCATTTTGAAACTTTGCACGCGTTGTAAAGAGACATCAAAATACTATATACCTACTCTAACTACTTACGATTTGTTTTTCGGGATAAATAAAATTGCAAAAGTTTTTTTTTTATGTGGGACCTTTTATTTGAGTCTGTTAACATTTAAATATATATAGCAATCTTTTATTCTACCCATAATTGTTATTTGTATATTAAGTAGTATTGATTTTTTTATTAATTCCGTGGTTTTAGAGTACATGCGGTAGAAAAAGTAGGTATTTCAGAAATCAATCGCTACCACTTTGCGCCCAAAGAAATAATTATGAACACGAAAGAGACAACTGCAGCTCGGTCTTATTTTACCTATGCAAAATAGACGAAAATATGACTTTGTGTTTTTTCCTGCAAATCTGAATCCATTTTTTATTTTCTTTCAGTTTTAGAATAATAAAGACTTTGGCTATATCTGTACGCTTCATAAATTTTATTCATTAAATTTGATTGACGAACATCTGAAAATGACGGTAAAAATATGGCAATTTTCATTTTCATAGTCTCCTAGCTTCTACAATAACTAATTTATGGCAAAATCATAACATACGGGCATGGCGGTAGTGGATGTGTATTATTTGGTATACAAATATTTACTATAATCCTATTATCCGGGGAGGAAACATGAGAATACGTTTCTATGGAATAAATGCCGCTAGGGGATATCCTCTTAATATCCTTATTTAAAGTATTGAATGAATGACGGTAGCATGTCCTTTATGAACAAACTATCGTTAAAAACGAAGGTTTAAAAAAAGTAGTTTTACAGGAATTGTGTTTGTTACATTTAAATATTTTCTTACTTATTTATACATTGTAAAAAAAATTCGGATGAGCAGGTCCAACTTGAAAAAGAGGTTAATTACGAATCGAACTCGGCTGGACTGCCTTCAGGAAGTTACACAGAATATTCTCGTCCAAAATACTGGAGTCACTCAAGACGAAGTGTGTGTTGCAAGTGATACTGCACTGCGACATGGTCGTTTACGATAATTGGGCCTAACGAGAAAGCTCTAAGTTACCCAAAGGGTAATTAATGGACTGGCTATACTCGTAGTTTTACTACGTGATCGAATCAGAAATTAAGAGATCCCCAGAAGAACGAAAGTAAACAACATTGCCCGAAGAAATCCCAAACCTGCAAAACCAAGGCTTAATGTAAAAAAATAATTTATAATATTTTTCTGTTGTACGTAAGTTTACTCTTACGTTCTCTTCAGAGTTACAATGTTATCTCGATAAATAAAATATTTATGGTTCGGAAATTACAATTTTCTCTTCAAACATTCCCATCTCAATACAGACATGTGCTTTTAAAGTGGTTACAAAAATATAGCATTATAATTGCATTCCATATCATTCGTTATTTCTTGAGTTCTATTGCTTGTATTTGCTTTATTAAAATACGTAGTATTATTTTAAAAAACTACTAGATTCTGCTTTCTTGTGCAAATACTAAATACCAAACAAATTGTACCGTGGTTATATCCAAGGATATAAAAACGAATATTTATCTATATGAGTTCGCTAAACTCCAATACCATTCGAACGATCACCATAAAATTGGCAAATATATATGGCTACCTATACTATATGTATTTTTAAAGAGAAGGTTTTTTATATTTTCTGCTTTATTGTATTGTAATTCATTTACAGATGGCGTGGCAGAAAATGACGAAATTTAAAGAAAAAAACAGGTGTTAACGTTTTATAGCTCTAAATAGCTCCGCCGAATTAAATTATAAATTTATAAGTTTCATAAACGCATATCTATACTAATAAATAAGTGTCTATTTGTTATATCAAAATAACAACTATTTAATAAATGCATATGTATGTATATATACGACACCTATAACAAAAATACAATATTTAAAATTTTTGGCTGTCTGTTTGCTTGTTCTTGTCCGGCTAATCTTCGGAACGGCTAGATTGATTGAGACCGATGTTTTTTAGCAGTAGCAGAAGTTTACTCCACGTAGGCTACTTTTATTTTTCGAAAATAATCAGGATTCTACTTAAAACAATTAAAAAACATAAAATTGTGAACAAAATACGATTCAATGGACAGCGCCATCAAAACATTCTTTTCCAATGATTATTTAAAAACTATATTATCCTTTGAAGAATTTAAGAAAAGCGGACGGAGCCACGGCCACATTGCTAGAGTATCCATAAATCAAATATAAAGAATTTTATTTTATAATTATACTGTCACAACAAAATAACTGCAATTCATACAATGCTAAATAAAGCACAGTCCAAGAACATTGACGACAGTCGATAAATGAGAATTTATAACCTGTCGTGATCATCACACACCGGCCTACATTTACCACGGCTAATGTCTTTAGGTAAGGATATTCAATTACGGTTTTCGTAACGTGATACAACGAAACGGGCCGCTATGGCGAGTTTACACCATCTGCATTGCGTTCGTGACCCAGGCGAAACCACCCTACAAGAAAGCTCACACTTAAAAGACACACTTTAACACGTAGAAAACCCTAAATTGGCACATATGACCCTCAAAGAGACCATTTCGAACTTCAAGTGGTCCACTTCAGCGAAGATAAAATATGGAGGTTCACGAAATGTTCGCTAAATTCCCAAATGAAGCAAGTGGTGGTAAAAATTGTATTTTGTTTATTAATCTGTATAATAATTAACATATAGTGTTAATACGTGGTATGAAAGTATTAGGTTAGGGAAAAAGTTTCTTCGCATTTTATATGAAAACTCAAGAGTTTTTTTTCCAAAGTTTATTTTACATTTAATTACATTATATAAATACATGCAATTTTGTTCCCTGCCATGATACCGTTGCTATAGAAATTTTGGAGCTTCTAATCAAAAAACGCGACAAGTGGTATTGGCAGCTGGTTGCGCGTAATTATCGGTTTGGTGACTGCAAATAGATATAGTAATGTTCCATCCCTAAATCCAAACCCCGACCCCCCGAACATCTTTCCTGTGAGATGTACGTGTCATTCATTCGTCGTTAATTCGTTTTCATCAATGGTTCTCGTAAACTCGTGCGTACGTACATAACACCTAATAATAAGTGTATTAATATTTCACCTAGTCTTGATCTTGAACACAATTAATCTGGATCCGTGAAAGAACCCTGCAACGGCATCTTCTCACATAGGTGTCTTCCTTATCCTAAAATGTATCATCCCCAATAGCGTATCGTATGCATGACAATACAGTCCACTGTTTCGCTTACACAGCAGCCCTTGCCGTGTGTTTTTAGAAGATGCCGAAACAGGTAGAAATCTGAAGGTCAAGATCAGGGGTATATGGCGGATCCATTAACACACCCCCGCCATTTATCTTAATTTTTGCTCAAAGATGTATGTGGTGTAGCGTTATCGTGATGAAAGATGTTTTCTATTGATAAATTCCGGCTGCTTCCTCTCAACTTGTTACTTTAATCTCATGAGTTGTTGGTAGTAGAAATCCAAATTAATGGTTCTGTCCGGCGGTGAAAGCTCATAATTAACAATGGCCTTCCAATATCACCATACTCACAGCATTGCTTTATTGCGAATTCACCTAGGTTTTGCCACAGTCTGTGAAGCACGACTGATCTTTGACCACGACATTTTTCAAACGTTCTTGTTATACTTGACACAATTTTCATCACCAGTTATCAATTTCTTCAAAAACGGTTCGCTTTCATGACGTTTCAATAAAGAATCGCAAATGAGTACACGGTTCATTAGGTGTCTTTCAATGAATTTATGTAATACCCAAATATCGAGATTTTGTGTTTATGTTTTATATACTTTTTTCAAATGGGTCAAAATTATTTTGTGGTCAATTCTCAGTTCTTCAGCTATGTCGATCTTGCTCCACTTTATCCGTAATAGGGCGAACAGAGCGATTTGCATCTTTGCCATCAAAATTCCCGGATTGAAAATGCTTAAACCAACTATCAAACCAAACAAATATGACTAATGTCTTTCGCGGCTTGCGTTCCATTTTTCCTTTTTTGTAATAAACTTTTAACCCCTTGAGCACTAACCTGGCGTTTACGCCAGCTTTCCGTTAATTTCTATCGTCTTCCTATTGTCTCATTTTATGGGTAATCGATACATTAAAATAGACCGAAATTCTAAAACTTTCCCTCGAATCTGATTCTGTTCACAGTTTCATGAATTTTATTTTTTTAAAAGGACCCCTAATTATTTTCCAAATATGAAACTAGCCTAAAATAGGCCTTATAACTTCACCAATCTGGTAGAAAAAGTCCCGTCGACATCGGTAAAGTCGATATGGAGATTACCCGCAATACACAGACTTATGTCTGACGGACGGAAAAGCAGACAGCCACCATTTAAAAAATTGTATTTTTGACATAAGCGCCGAATGTTCATTGTATTTAATAAAAAGTTTTCGTTTTGATAATTCATTCAATTATATTTATTTGTTTAGATTTCAGTTCACGTTTCTTTTTCTAATTCCCAAAACTTAATAACTTTCTTTTTAAGTGTTTCATTGAAAACAATCACTTTTTCATTGTACACATTGTAGTAATTATATATAATCATATACATAACATGACTTCTAAAAGAACAAGTTTGCACAAAAAACATTACAACTTATTCCTACTCCGAAATATAGCAAGATTATTACTGAAAATCGCATGAGAGCTGTAAGTTCATTGAAGTACATGTGCCTACTGCCTACGGTATATAAGTCACGGGGTCTCGCGAGAATCAGTTCAGCGCTGTTCGCTTGCTCCTCTACAAAGATTCTTTTCCTTGCCAGATATAATGCCCCACAAAACGATTCTGTCTTTTTGGGAATATTTATGTTTAGGTACCTATATTACTCTCTGTTCAAAGTGCCCCAAGTATATTATTATATTTTAAAATATATATAAAAAAATATAAATATATTATTGCAATGTAAAAATATTTAAGAGTATTTAATTAATTTATGGTGTTTCGATTATATTTATATATTATCGAATCTTTTTTGACATAAGTTCTTTTAAATTCTTTTTTTTACCAAATATAAGTCTAAACTGTGAATACTTATTCTAATTTGTTTCTTTTAGAATATTTATACAATTTCCATAGTACTTCTCGAATAATTTTGAGAACAATTTAATTAACTCAAACTTGAATTCGGGAATGTTTGTTATTTTGAAAGCTGAATTCCCAAACTTCAGATCGATAAAGTTTGTCTTAAAGTATTACGGACAACATAACATCCCGCTCGGGCAAATATTATGCAATATAAACAGATCCCCATGTTTTTATTTATTTTCTCGTCCCCTACTGAAAGTATATTTCAAGGGAATTATAAGAAAATGATAATAATAAATTCAATTTGTTGTATGTAATATAAAGCTAAAATACCTATAAATAATAGATAAGTAAGTTATGAACCATCACGAAGTAAATGAAAATATGCATTATATTTTGCCATAGGTTCACAGGAAATATTGAAACCGGGCTACAGAATTAATCAATATCCTACTGTCGTATTTGGCAATCTATTATTGTAGTCGTCGTTTTACAAACACTGAACTCCACAGACTCACAGACAGAATTACGGGCATTAATTGTTAGACAAGAATTATGTAAATCGACAACGACCGGTTTCAATATGCAATCTCAATCTCTTTTTACCTACTGAAATTTGTCTATAAATTGTCAGTGATCAGTCAGAAAAACCGATATATTACTGGTTTGATCTTAATCTAAAAGTTTAGATTCGCTAATTAATCCTGCCGTAAGTGCTCTTCAAGCTATAAGTGTTATATCTGACTGTTGGAACAGGTTATGCGAATAACTGTAAATAAGGAATATCATGTTAATACAATACATTTATGACTTTATATTATTACAATAAAGTTTTCAAAAATTATAAAATTTCTACCATATTTGTCTTATTCTAGCATTTAATAACTTATCTTACAAATCTTTCCATGAAATAGATAATTGTGCTAAGTTTCCTAATACTATTTAATGATTACACTATCCTAAATAAATCTCGGCTTATTGGAATGTTTTTTGTTTGTGATATGTATGCTACTTATATATTATTTCTAAATACATATGTATTTTTTTAACCCCTAACTGCAGAACTAACCTGGCGTTTATGCCAGCTTTCCATTTCCAGTTTTCCTATTGTCTCATTTTGATGGGTAATCGTCATATTAATAGCCTATATAATATATAATAATCAATATATTAATAATAATCATTTTTTTAAAATAAATATGTGAGAGTTTTTTTTATATTGACTCTCATTTATATTAAAATTTATTCTATAAACTAGCTGTGCGCCCGCGCGGTCGTCGGCGCTTCATAAATTCTTCACTGCGTTTTATTTTTTTAATGCGTACCGTAATAAGTTTTTAGTATTAATATAAATTAAAAATATTTGTAATAAATTCAAGCACTTGCCCGTAAAACTGTGTATTGAATCAAAAATTCTTAGTTTAAAATTAAAACTAATTATTTTCGAAAATTAAAATTACACAAGTTACGCGGAGTAACTTGAGCTATCTACCAAAAAAACAAACTCCGACAAAATCCGTTTTTTTTTCTTACCTAGCTAATGCTGTTTACCAGAAGAGCCTTTAACAGCTTCACCGAACTTTGGGGGCGAGTACTCAAGGCACTCTGCCGCAAAAGATAACTAGCACAAGGTGACAAAATCCATTCAGCAGTTCCGGAGTTCATCTGGAACAAACAGACAGACAGACAAAAATTTAAAAAAATGTGTTTTACCTATACAGGTATCGTATATATTTCATATATACATATTTCATTTCATATCTATTTAGTAAAAAATAATAATTTTGACTTTATAAAAAGACACTTCAGTTTTATTTTTTAATATAGATAACCTTCTGAATTTCTTATAAAGTCGATCTAAATCTATTATTTATTTCTTCGGATAAAGCTTAATATATTGTTTGTAATTTCATCAATTCAATCAAAAGACATCCGCTGCTGGACATAGATCTCCCTCAAAGATCTCCACGACGACCAGACCTGCGCCACCTTCATCCAGCGGACTTCCGCGATCTTCACCAAGTCGTTGGTCCACCTTGTGTAGGGTCTACTCAAGCTGCATCTTCCAGTGCATGGTAGCCATTCGAGAATTCGCTGGCTCCATCGGGTATCAGTTCTACGAGCAATGTGCCCAGTCCACTGCCATTTAAGTTTAGCAATACTTTAGACGGTTACTTTGGTTTTTCTTCGGGTTTCCTCATTTCTGATTCGATCACGCAGGCAAACTCGGAGCATAGCTCTCTCATTGTCCTTTGGGTAACTTTGAGCTTTCTGATTAGGTCCATTGTAAGTGACCATGTCTTAGTGCCATAAGCCATCAGTGGCAACACACACCGGTCGAATTGTCTTGAGAAACTGCGGTATCTCGGACGGGTATATTCTGCGTAGACTCCCAAACTTTAAATTTGAAAATCTATTGCGAAATACTATTATATAGATATGTTCCGACATCATCACTTGAGAGATACTGGAACGTTAGATTAAGTATACTTACAATCCTGGACTACGTCATAGTTAATTTCAGATGAGATTGTAATCAAAATTCTAAACAATATTAAAAAAAAAACAATTTAGTGTTAGTAACTGATTCCTCAATATTTATGGAATTACGTAATGTTAAAAACATTATCTAATCGAATAATCTAAAACGAAACATCTTTAAATATAAATCAACGCATTTGTATATTATATTCCTAATAAATTAGGGTCGGTAAGACAAATAGCTGAGATAAGGTACCTATTTAATAACGAAACCCACATTTGTTACGTAGAAACGAAACGACGGTCAAGAATAACCTCAGGACATTTATGTTAGTACCTGCGTTTGGCTTACTCTCTTATGTAATTTAGATATACAAGATAGGAGAAGATAAGAAACAGATATTCATTGATTTTAAGAATGTTTTTATTCTTATCCTAGATGTATGCCCGTGGCTGAGCCCGCGTTTTATATAATCGTCACTACGTTTTAATTTTTTTAGTACTAAGATAAAGTGAAAATATTGCTCATAAATTTATACACTTTCCCGTAAAACTGTGCATTGAATCGAATTTTATTAAATTTTTATGAGTTTTAATTCTTTTACGAGGAACCCTAATCATATTCTAAAATCAAAGGCGCCGTTTAACTAAGTTACGCGGAGTAACTTCAGCTATCTAGCAAAAAAAGTTCCATCGAAATCGGTCCAGGCTTTCCGGAGATTACCAGGAACAAACAGACATAAATTAAAAAAAAATATGTATTTTTGGTATAGGTATTTGGTATATATCTACATTCATATGTATTTAGTAAAAAAAATGTTATTTTGAAATTACAAACAGACACTTCAATTTTATTTACTAGTATAGATTACATTGGAGTGTTTCACATTTGTGATGAGTGAACCGTTTACTGATATTTTATTGTATAGGCTTCTATTATTTTTACTCTTCATGACTTGTGCATATATGGTTTGGTTTAGATTTTTGTTTACAAACATCTGGAAAAATAACATTTATTATTAAGAAATTGAATGAACTAACTTATTGTAGAACAAGAAATAGATTATAAAGTAAAAGTTATATCCCGCTATACTTTTTTTTTAGTCACATTTCTGTATAAATTGAATTACAATTGTAATTAACGTCATATATAAATAAAGTAGAAGACAAAAATTGTTTAAGATTATTTTGAAGTAAATTTAATGGAAAAATTCTTATTATATATTACTAAGTTAAGCCCGCGGTTTGGCTCGTTTATAATAAATTCCTGTGCGTTCTTGAAATATTCAAAATATGGTAGATTTTTTGTTAAACAAGTTATTAAACAAAGCTGTTTCTTAGATAGTGACTAACTCCTGATATTACGAAATAAATACTAAAATCTGGACAGCGTATTCATCAATGGCTTAGAAAAATATCGATCGATTTATTGTTTTTCGACTTATTAGACAACTTACAGACAGACGGACGGACAGAAACACTTTACCATATTTAAGAGAATTTCCTCCGTACGTTTTGATTATTAATAAATTAGTTATTGTAGAAATTAGAAGCCTTTCAAACAAGAATAGGTATGAGATGGATATTATTATGTTAAGCTAATTTAATAAACTATGTCTAAAATACTTCTAAAAAACAAATATTATGAAAAATAATGATAGTGTAAATTCATGTTTTTATATATTGTCCCTGTCGCTTTGTGCTTTTTTTACATTATTTACGTTATAAAACATTTCAAACACGATAACAAAAAACTTTTCTCGGCAGATAGCTCTTTTCATTCCGATGTAAGGAACTTTTGCAATGCCAACAATGTATTTAATATCCCTTTCATTCTACATATTTTGTAACTTATTCGTTATAACGCAAAATAACATAGGCATATATTTAAAATGAAGACATACTGACTTATATATTAAGAAGATCTGCGGTCGGAAAAGTAGGTTATTCAGAAATCTGTTGCTATTTCATTGCGCCCCAAACAAAGAATGATAAAACACGAAATGGACAACCTGTAGGTCGGGCTGATTTTAGCTATCGAAAACAAATGAAAATATCACTTCGTAGTACCCTGTTTCCTCGTCCAAAACTGAACCGATTTTTTATTATCTTTCAGTTTTAAAATAATGAAGACCTGTTTTTTTTTTCATTTTATCCATCAAATTTGTTTGACGAACTTCTGAACATGACGGTTAAAATCGAGCATTTTTTTTCATTTTCAAAGGTTTTCAGTTTCTACAATAATTTATTTATGAAAAAAATCAAAACATTCATATTATTTGGAATAAAAATATTTGCCATGTTGCTATTGTCCAGGGAGGTAACAGGAGCTACTTTTGTTTGGAATAAATGCCGCTAGGATATCCTCTTAATTCATTAATTTGTATAAAATTATTTATAACTAGCTTTTCCTGCAGCCCGCAGCAACATACATTCATGTGGATTTTGTCAATCAATTCAGAGATAAAAGATAACGTATGACCTTTTAGTAAGTTCTATAGTAAATGTATTCTTAGTACAATAAAACGTTAATCTACAAAAAATTATCTTATAAAATATTCAAATACGTTAAGGAAATTAACAGGCTATACGCTATACACACTCTATAACAGGGGTCGGCAAGTAGTTTTAATTGGGGTGCGGATACTATAGAAAAATTTTAACGAGGTTTAAAAAGCTATAAATTTTTAAATCACATCAGTTATAGTTATAGCTGATTCGTATAAACACACACATACATACACAGGCTAGATAGGAAACTAATCAAACCAAATCAGTTGTAGGTACTTGTAAAATAAAGGAATAGTATACCTTATTTACGTATTAATTTATACTTGGTTGACAATAAATTACAACATTTAGCGGTCTGAGGTTCATCCTTTCGCGGTCTGCAAACAGACCACGGTCCGCCAGTTGGGGACCGTTGCTCTATAGCCTAGCCTAGTGAGCCTACTACTTGACTTTACCACATTAATGTTGCAACAAAAGGAATTTATAAGTATAGATTAGTGCTAGCTATTGTGCCAGTTTGTGAAATCTCACTGCACCCTTATAATAATTAATATAAATAATTATAGTAATGGACGAGCCCGATCCCCTATAAGTTTCTGTTTTGTAATAAAAGAAAAAAAGGACGTTTACAGAACCTAGGTAATACACCTATGTTACTTGTGTATACCTTTCAAGTATGTAATATGCAGTGTATTTGCCTCGGTGGCGCAGTTGTGTTATGGTATGACTGTCTTTCTGAGGTCTCGGGTTCGATTCTCGGGTCGGGTCAAGTGATATTGGGTTTTTCTACTCAGTAACATCCCGGAGTCTGGAATTTGTGCCCGATATGGCGGCAGGCTCGCCCCCTGTCACATTGGGACGGAAGTAAGCTCGGCGAAATCTCGGTGGTGTAGTTCGCTATTTCACCTCTGCCGGGGATAACAGGCGTGAGCTTATGTTATTTGCTTGTTACAATGATGGTAGTACATAAAATGCGACTGTATCATTCCGGTAGCGGGAGCAAAAACTTTCTCAGTTGCGGATCGGGGCACGTTTTGGGTCACTTCCCGAGGGATTAATTGGTTTGACAAATGAAACTATTGAGATTAACTCAACAAAAATGTATTTAACAATATGTTATTCAACTACCAATTGTCGTACCTTTACAATGATCTAATTTAAAAAATAATGTTGAGTAAATTATGATCAAAGTTTTTACAAATCAGCACCTTTGCGTTTTTTTCATATACTCAGTATTTTCATATAGATTCATAATAAAAAATATTGATATTATTTTTTTTATATATAATTATATTAATATAACATAGTTTAAATGTTTGTCATTTAGAGTAATTTTATGGATCTCGATAAAACATTTTACACGGACTAGGCTCAGTGCTTTGATCACAATATCACCTGATGTTAAGTGACGATGTGGTCCAGGATGGTAAACACACCTTAGCTTACCTACCTTTTTAGATTCGATTTTTAAATTAATTATTTATTTCATTGGGTTAATTTCATTCTGAAGATGCTATATGCTTGGTAATGATATCACTCTTTGTTTGGTTCATAATGGACAAGAAACTAATATATATTATGTTTATTAATCGTGAGGTGATGTGGGTTCTCTGAGTATTTCGTTTATTGAATTACTTATTTAATAACTGTAGACGTTATTATATCAGCACTTAACTTTTCGAATCAAAAGGTTTGTTTGAGAGTTATTTGGAAAACAATTTTGGAATACCTACATATTTGCAAACAATTTCAAAGACTCGAACTTACGTATAATCATCTTAACTGCGTAGTACTAGAAATTAAAATTGTATTATTTGCATAGAATAATTACAGATAATTAAAAAACAAGCATAAGAATAATCATTTCAATTTGGTAATAAAATTTTAAACAAATAACACATCTGCGTCGTAATAATTCTATATTAGCATCATAAAAATCGGTTTTACCTTATAACAATGTGAAGAATAAAATGGAATACAGGACGTATGGTATTGGTGATCTGAAAAAAAAATTCTGTATAGTTAATTTATACATTATTTTATTAACAAGATAACATTTTTAACATAAAAACATAAGGTCACGCCTGTTATCTCCGAAGGGATAGGCAGAGGTGAAATAGCGAACTACACCACCCACATTTCGTCGAGTTTAGTTCCGTCCCAGATGTGACAGGAGGCAAGCCTGTCGCCATATCGGGCACAATTTCCAAACTCCGGGATGATATTGAGTAGAAAAAGCCAATACCACTTGACCCGACCCGGGGATCGAACCCGAGACCTCAGAACGGCAGTCGCACCGTAATACAGCTGCGCCACCGAGGCAGTTTGTATTTTATTTATGAACAATTTTGTATGGATGAAAATTAAGACACATGTCTAAGTAAATAACTCAAAGGAGTTTGTTTAATATTTTTACGTATAACTAAACATTATATATTGTTTCATTTAAAAAAATGTAACGTGAAGATTGATTGAATTGCTTAACGATTTTTTAAAATAGCAAAAGTGTATTACTAAATTACTGTGGTTTTGACTTCTATAAAGGCTTCTCAAACTAATGCTTCATACTCAAGCGCGTATTTTTAACGCTCCTTATCCTCTAATAAAACTGTGGGTCTGACCAGACATGGGAACTTTTTAATACGAGATTTCTTTCATTATTATGTGAAGCACCCACCAATGCTATTGAAATCAAAATGGAATAATTTCGATTTCATTTCGAATATTTAAAAAATATGTTGGAGGTAAAAAGATAACTATTTATAACTATTGTACAATTTTGTTATTATTATTGTTGAAGAGGAAATACGGACGGCGTTTATTCCATACACACGTTTACCCGTTTTCTCCCTAGATAACGGCATTATTGTAAATAATTTTATAGCATATAATATATATCCACCACCAGTTTTGATTTTTTCCATAAGTTAACTATTATAGGAACTAGACGCCTTCCAAAATGAGAAAATCTGACTGATCTTCACCATTGTTTTTGGTGGTGTCCGTCAAAGAATTTGACGAATAAAAACAAAAAAGCAAAACGTTGAGGCATTTCTAAAGCATTTTGTTATTTTATAAATATAATATAATTTTGTTTTTTAATTGGCCCAGTTTTTGAGTATGGAACAGGGTAATATGAAGTGATGATTTTATCTATTTTGTATAGGTATAAGCAGCCCGAGTTATAGATGTCTCTTTCGCACTTCATAGCCCTTTCATTGGTGAGCAACGAGATAGCAATATATTTCTGAAATACTTATTCTTCAAATGTGTTATCGATCGCGTTTTCTTTTAAGGATTTATTTTCTTAAAAAAACTCAAAACTAACGTCTTTTTATTTTGTATAATAATATTTAATGGTACATAAACGAATTATAATATCATAATATTTGATACAGTAAAGTTTCGCCACTCGGTTGTACGAACGCGGCTTAAGTCGAGGGTGGCTCCTTTTTATATGAAGGTTGTTTGTTTCTCTAATAGATCCTTTTATCTCAGTTGATACACGTGCCCTTAAGCAATCCTTTAGAGTATGCGTCAACGTAGTCAATATATTTATAAACATTATTATATTTTGAATTGCCCTGAGGCAAACATATTTTTTTACCTTTAAAACATAATGAAATTAAGTGAATAATAATAAATCTAAACCAATAAGTAAAATTGAAGTGTCTGTTTGCAAATTAAAAATATATATTTTTTTACTAAATGGATATGAATGGTATATACGATACCTATATCAAAATACAATTTTCAAAATTTTTGTCTGTCTTTTCTGTTTGTTCCGAGTAATCTCCGTAACGGCTGGACCGATTTTGATGGGACTTTTTTGGTAGATAACTGAAATAACTCAGCGTAACGCAGGTTTTCGAAAAAATTAAAACTCATAACAAATTGTTATTTTGATAATTAGGATAGTAAATATTATTATTAGTACAGTTAAAAGTACACAATTGATTTCAGAATCGTTTGAATCTAAATAGACGTCCCACTAGCATCAAGCAATTGAGCACTACGACTTATTTTCAATAATAAATTTGTATGAATTATGTGGATAACCTTCATTGAATTTAAAAGAGTTACATAGAGAAGGAAGAAGCTTGAAGCTATGGTACAGTCTCCCAACGAGTGTGTTTTTATCAACTTCATGCGTGAAGAGGCATTTATGCAGACTGACGTGACAGCTGCGAACCATTTATTCTGATCTCGTGGTGATCGACGCTGTTCTTGGATTGTACCTATCCATCTTTCAGTGCAATCACTTTGCCGCGCTACAATAGAAAAAGATTGGCTTCTGGTGTTATGAAGGACGTAGACTTTACCGCGAGTATATAGAATCGCGTCAGTTACAGCCATTAAACCTAATACGCACGCTGTAATAATTCACCACCAGTGACTATACATCGAAGCTACAATTTTACGGTAGCTTTAATCTATGCAGTACATTGAAGCTTATGAACCGTATCTTGGCCCTGCTCCTTACAATATCGGATCCTTCAAGTGAAACGCGCAGAGACATTTGTATAACCGGCATAATAGTGGCGATCGATCAGCGGTGGGATAAGGCTTGCTGCCGTCCTATGCCATGTTTGATACCATTTTTTTATTAAATGGAATTGATATTATCAATGTTAAACCTCAAACATTAAATTGTTATAAAATTATTTTTTTATATTTCCTTTTTTTTTGACACAATTTGTAATATATATTTCTTAAATACCACTTCTTTCTTTTATCATTAATTTCTTTCCCTGTATTTTAACATTTAATTTGTGCCTTAATGTATACTAATAATAGAATTATAAATTTCACGTGACTGTACATTTCCGATTTTTGTAAAAAGAATTATTTCAAGGGACTAAGAATAGGTAATTAAACACATTTCTATCTGTCTGTCTGTTTGTTTGTCTATGCAGACATAAATTACAATGTACTAAAAATGTTTCAAAAATTCAAAAAAATAATTACAAAGTATATTCCGTGACGGAATTGGAGTCAACATAATTATCTGAATTCCACGCGAACGAAGTCACGGGCACAGGTAGCCCTTTATATAATCCCTTGCATTATCATACGATAGACCACGACAGTTTATCATGGTCAGGTATTTTTTTTTCAATGCCTTTAGCTTTATGACCAACACTTAGTATATATTTTTAAATTATCTTTTTTCATTTTTTCACTTTATACATTTTTTTTACGCCCGAAAAAAAAAGTTAAAAAAACGCCTGGTCTCTGGGGTCAAGTTGATAATCCAGAAATACGACAAATGAGGACTACCGGGTACCGATAGTGTTTAATGTTGTTTTTAGATACCACATTGCCTAATACTTATTATTAAGCACACCAACACCATTTAATAATATTAATGATAGTTCTATTTCTCATAGTAACATCCAATATGTTAGTACTACAAATAACTTATGTACTAGTTTTAATCAAATCTTTATAGTAATATAATATAACCGCCTCATGTACATCAAACTACGTACTACAAGAACATACTATGAGCTCTATATGAGTTCGTACTACTTCTCACGCGGTTCATATCAGGTTTAAAAACGTAACTTTATAAACAAAGTAAACTGATATTATTTTATTAATCAGTTTAAAGTGTAATTAATTCAAAACGTCCTATAAGTACGTCATTCAGAAATACACATTTGGGACTAATGAGAGACGTTTGTTTGTCAATATTTCAATAATTAATGTGAAAATTAAGATTAATGAAAATAAACGGAATAATATTATTTTGAATGGCTCAATTGAATACTAATATTATTAACATCAGAAAAATATTACCTTGTTGTTAAGAAGATTATTTAAATAATATACTATTAAAACATTTTTGTAACAAGTTTGTCACTCCTGAGATCAGATTTATCAGTTGCTGAAAATCTTTTAGACTTATCTATTATTCTGCAATCATTTAAGATAGTTACTAAACTACATTTAGCAACTATGCTGTGTTAACATTCAAGCCTCGCTAATAAGGATTATGTACCTATGTATATAAAAGCAAGAGTTTCAAGTAGAAATTTCAACTAGACACATAGTCTGAATATCGTAAAATGTTAGTGCAATGTTAAACTATCTTCATGTTTATGAATTTTACTATTTAGAAAATTGTTTTATTTGTAGATAGCTACATGTCTGTATTTACCTTCAGTGATAAAATACATTAGGTCGAAATACAAAGAGCTGAATTTAATTCAATAAACCTTTTATTAGTAAATACTAATTTTGATAATATGGTAGTGTTATTTTATATATTTTTGATTTTTATCTGACAATGCTCAGAAAGAAAAAAATAAACATTAAATATATTTGAGAAAAATACTCGGGATGTTTTTTTTATTCAATTAACACATTTCTATGATTCTTAAAATTGTTGTTTGCATGCATACGCGTGGAATAATTACTGGATTTTCATAAAATTATGCCTAGTCCTATAGACTGCAAAACATATATGAAAAATCACATTCAAATACTTTTTTTACACGGAATTGGCTTAATGCTTTGACCATGATATCACCTGATGTTAAATGATGATGTGGTCCAGGATGGTAAACACACTAAGCCTAGAGTTACTGGTTCTCAAGTGATGCTGCCGGAACATACCCATTGGTAGTTGGCGACAAGTTTTCAAACTTGAGGGTGGTAGCTACCCAGGCGGGCATCATTAGCAAATACCCTACAACCATACTATGATTTCCTCATGATGTTTTCCTTCACCGAAAGCTCAGGCCGATTTTAGAGTGGGATAGGTGGGAATCGAACCCAAGTCAATTGACGCCCGATGCGCCATCATCGCTCCAGTGACCCAGGGGCTTAATATTTGTATGAGAATTAAATCAGTTCGCTGAAAGTTCATTATAGAATTGGATTGGCTCGTACCCACGTTCATTGACACGGAATCTGACCTTCATGCCCGTAAACTATATTCATGTTCTTGCAGCATCATCTAAGAGCCAGTAACTTTAAGTTTTGCATGTTTACGATCTTGTGCCATGTGTTTCTTAAAAATTGATCTTTGGTGATAAAAATGTAATTAATAAGGTATAAAGTGATAGACGATAAGTATTTAAATAATATAAAATATAAAAGCCGTAACTGTTTTTTTGACGAGACCGATTTTGATCAGATTTCTTTTGTTATATTTCGTACAATATTGCGGAGGATATATCCAACTTTTTACTAATTACGTGGATCTCAGCGAGAGTTTGGTCTATAACTAAAAATTCTTAGGTTATAATTTAATATTACATTTTAATTTACATATTTGTAACCGGTTTATAATACATATTATATAATGTATTTCCGTCTTCATCAATCGTTTCATAATATATCCTGTTCATAATCTAAGAGAGTAAGTAATTTTCAACTTTATCCTATGCTGGGGACAATTTGCTGTGCCCGTAAAGGTGTGCAAACTGGGTATAAATAGACGAGTTCTGTAATTGAGTTGTCTACTCGGTGCGCTGCTCCTGTGAATATAACGTCGATGATGCTATTTACATTTCATTTTAAAAATAAGAAAACATACTCTCTATTTATACATAGTATAAATTAATACGTGTGAGATTAGGTATATGAAAAACGAGTGCAGAAAGTTATTATTTTTTATATAATTACATAAGAGATACATTAATTTAATAATCCAAAAATCACTACACAAATACTGTCATGCGTTTGACACACATACAAACAAACAAGCAAGTTAATGGATTAAAGACAAAATAACTTGGTACATGACGGACTGAGATCCCGCCAAAAACTCTCAATATGTTATCAATCACTAGTCATTCTCAAACTTGACTTTTACTTACCGCGTGGACAGAATATTTACTTTTGAGGAGGTTTTACTTTTCTTGGAAACAGTTTTCTCTCTCTCAAATTTTCTTGTTTACGTTAGAATTTCGACCTCTGGGCAGACAATGGTATATATTGCAAACTAGTTTCGTATAGTTTTTTCAAATCCGTTCTTCATTCGAATACGGTTCATTATTATTAAAAAACCACACCATCTCAATTCATAGCTCATTCACAACTACCCCCTCAAACATTCTGAATGCCCCTTTGTAATACTGACCATAGTGAAAATCTAACTATATACTAATATTAAAACAAATTAAAAGTAAATAAATAGTTAATGATGAAAACATCTGAAAAATGTGATACATTAATTTTAAACCGTTATCCCGTAGATATGTTAAGAAGTCATCAGCTACCTCTGGCTGTCTGTTATTTTCACGTCCAATCCCGAAAACAAACAGATTTCGATAAAATACAACAAATTGGAATAGATTGCATCCTGAAGAAAAACATAGGCTGCATATCGTATGAACGTCTTGCGAGCGAAGTCGCAGGCATAGTTAATTCTCATTCTTACGGAATATACGAGCTGACTCGAATTTACTCTGCATTTACTATTTGTTAAAACGCAGAAAGGTACCGAACTTATAAAAGCTTAAAAAAATACCATCCAATAATTTTGAAATTCGAATGAAATTAATAATCTGAAGCTTGTCTAAACATCGCATTATTGAATAAAATTTTAAATCATCTAAACTAATAAATAAAATTAGAGTATCTGTTTGTAATGTCAAATTATTTTTTTTACTGAGTAGATATGAATGTACGAAATCTATACCAAAAATACAATTTTTAAAACTTTTGTCTTTCTGTTTGTTCTGGGTAATCTCCGGAATGGCTGGACGGATTTTGACGGGACTTTTTTTGGGAGATAGCTGAAGTTACCCAGGCGACTTAGGGTACTTTTCATTTTCAAAAATAATTAGCGTTCCGCGTAAAAAAAATTAAAAGTAAAAAAAAAATTGAATAAAATTCTATTCAATGCCCATTTTTACGGACAAGTGCTTGAATTTATGAGAAATATTTTTACTTTATCTTGTTACAAAATAATTTGGGGTTCTGCATAAAAAAATTAAAACGCAGTGAAGAATATTTGAAACGCGGGCGCAGCCGCGTGCATACAGCAAGTATTAAATAAAAACTTTACAATAATACCTATTTAATTTACTTTCTATAACATTTTCATTGACTAACATTTATGTACATCCATATATTTTTATGATTTTTAATAAATAACTTTTTTTTTTAAACCCTATAATCAAATGACAATTTCAATTTAAAATATCTAATAGATTATTTTATATATAACAAGCCACGTGACATTGAGAGTGCACTTAGGACGTCTGAAATATTTTTCAATAGAGTGAAAAAAAAAACACTACTCAGTTAGTATATTACGAACTGTTTACAATTTTTTTTTCAGTGTATGTATAGATTATGGATTTAAGCTTTATAGAAAATTCCGAAGTTAAAATTCTCTTTCTTTCTTTTTCATATTAATTAAAGTAAAATAGATAATATTTTAACGAATTGCTTTAAATTATATTGCTTGTGAAAATTAGAATAAATTGAAAAATGAAGAGTTAATTTATTGTTTGTTTTTAATCAAGACGTCGCTTTGGTAAGCCGTTGGCTGAATGTTATAATTCATCACGTGACGTCTCGGTTATGAAACAAGGGAAGATCGAGACCACTCAAGACTGTAGTAGCTAAAACGTTCTTACCACAGACATTTTGACAAATTACTGAGATTACTCATATTTCAGTTTAACGCAAACTGTTGGGGCGCCTGTAGTTGTTTGCCAAGATTTCTTATCATGTTATATATTAACATCTGTTTTAGGAACGGGGTTTTGTAAAGTATATAATACCAGTGGTGTCCCGGCGTATATATGTTCATAGGATTGCTTACTATCAGACGGATCACACGTCTGTTAGCCACCTTCGCGGTATAAAAAATATCAATTTGCATGTGTTTCACGTTACTTGCCTTTTCACTGCATGCAATATCCACTGCTGCTGGACAAATATCGCGGTCCCGGATCTATTCAAACACTTCCTTTTATTATAACGCATATAAACAGGGTACATGATCGAAGATCAATTATTTTATTTATTTCAATAAAGATATGAGATTAAATACAGTAGCACCTTAATTCTAAGGAACATTTTAAATCCCATACCCTATTACAAAAGTACGTAACTTACAGTGTTAGGAACTCTTATTATGATTGAAAATGAATTACAATCAGTTTAACAGAAGTTATAATATGTTAAGCATTTAAACGTAAATTTAGACAAAAATAAAAAATAAAAATTTAGTAAAAATAGATGTCGTATCAACTAGTTATATAATGAAACTTTTGAATTTTATTAAACTATTGTAATATATATACGAGTATATTATAATCACTAATTTTGACATAGTTTCTTAAATTTGTTATTTGTTTTTTGTTGGTGCTCAAATTAATTTCGATGTTCTCAATTTTATTAAATATAAATGCGATAAAAAAAAACAATTGCCCCATAGACAACCCTTGTGAGAGTTGTTAGATGCAAACTAAGGGATAAATAATTCAGATGCTTTTTACATTTACACACGTACATAAATCTCAAGTTCCAAACGGAAAAGTTAACAATTTTTAATGTTGTATTTTTATTTACCTACCAAATATATGTAAGTCTCAAATAGTCCATAAGTTATTCATAATTTTCGCGTAGAATAAAGATTTTATGTTATGGTACGAAACAAGGATTCATTTTGTCTATAAATATCTAATAGATTTTCAATAAACATGATAATGATTATTATTATTTATTTAACTGATCAAATAAACTTTTTATAAAATATTAAATCTATATGTAAACTGTCTATATCTATACTAATAAATAAATGAAAGCATAGTTTGTTTTGTTTTCGAACCTAGCTAATGCTGTTGACCAGAAGGGCCTTTACAGCTTCACGGAACTTTGAGGGCGAGTGCTGAACGCACTCACTCAGCCGCAAAAGGTAACTAGCACAAGGGTTCAAACCTCGGCTTGGCCGCTACCTGTAACATAAATTTCCCACGGAATTTGAACGTAACTAAACCTTATTTTTTTATTTCTTAATAATAATAAAAAAAGGTTCCATACAGGACCTATGTACCTGCGTGTTATGTGCAGGAGTGTGTATGCAGTGTTGTGCGTGTAATGATTGGTCAATGTCACTGTATCGCGCTGGTAGCCGCATCAAGATCCTCCCCAGTTGGGGAACGGAGCACTTCTTGGGCCACCTCTGGAGGGGGACCCGGAGAGTGTGCGGGAGCAAAGTTAGCCGCTTGTCCCCGATGACGGGAACGACGGTTTCGCGGGCATGGGCGCTGGCGCGCAAGTGAACGAGGTTTATGAGAAAAGATCCTATTTCTGCAAGTAATTTTATCGTCGCGGTCGATTAGGATGTAACGCGGTCGCCGCCTCTTTTAGATAGCACGTCGGACTGACGAAAGCATAAACTGTTTCGAAACAAATTATATGTATAATAGAAGTCATTACAACCAGAGCGCGATGTAGAATCGTTCAAAGAATATAAATTTTTGTTGTCGTTAATAAATAAAATTGAAGTGTCTGTTTTTTTTTATATGTCTGTTTGTAATGGCTAATTTCCGGAATGGCTGGACCGATTTGGACGGGACTTTTTTTGTTAGATAGCTGAAGTTACTCTGCGTAACTTAGGGTAAGGCATATATATTTTTACGAAAATAATTAGGGATCCAGGTAAAAAAATTAAAATTTAATAAAATGTTATAAAATCTTATTCAATGAACAGTTTTACTGGCAGCTAGTATACAATATAATCGGGCTAGCTACACGATTTACAACTCAAGACCAGCGGAGCCGATTTTTATAATAGTATCTTTGATTTGTTGGCTATGTTTATACCCCGAATAGCAGAATAATCATCGAAAAGCGTTAAATTCATATTTCATACAGTTTGTATGGACGACTTTATTTATTTTGAGGCGGTACAAAATAAGCTATGTCAGCTTGTTAAGAATAAAATAAAACTTGAACTGCCTTCAAGGGAAATAAGCAAATGATTCGATTAAAATTAAAACTGAAGCTCTGTCAGACGCAATCAACGGCCCGTCAATGGTTATCAGTTATTCCACTGTACCTACAACAAGTAAACAAATCTATTCAATTTATTGTTGCGAGTATTTACTGCAAAGCTCGATCAATATCAATCAGTTGAATGGATTCGTAAAGGAACATTCAGTTTATTCCAATCAAGATTATAATAAATTAATATAAAAAAGTGACAGTCGGGTCGCAACCGAGTTTATCTTTTAATATTCTGTTGTAAATTATACGTTATATAGTTTGTTCTGTTGGACTTTTTTAACTTTATTTACATAGACAGTTTTTAGAAGTCATAAATCTAATTAAAATTATTGAGGTGTAGCTAAACAAATTGAATTTCTTACCATATACTGTTAATGGTGGAAATAATTTACTAATGAATTAATGAAAGGATCATTTTTTTACTTGAACTTATTTTTTTTTTTACTTTATATTATTACTATATTTACTTTAACTTATGAAAAAATTAGTTTTATTTATCTTTCGTTTTATCCTAATTTACAAATATATAGGTACTACAATTATTTTTATTATAACCGTGCTATGTTTGTTTATGTAATGTAAATGTCTGAACATTAAATAATAGAAAAAAAAAACAATCGCTAATTACTAATCTAAGGTTGAGGTTTTTATCCTTTACGTTGCATCAAACGGTATTTCACACACACTCTTTTTAATACATAAGATAGTTTACGCACTTTAGTGGTCTGCAAAAGGTACTGAAACAATTGAATAATCGGAAAGGTTTGAGGCAGGAGGAGGTATTATTCTAATTATATGCAACCACGACAAGGGAAACCTTTTTCATCGAATTGCTTTGTATAAATCCGATCGGTAGAGTTGGCTATAAAATAAATTATACAGTTAGGATTTAGGTATATCTACTTCTAGAAGTGAAATTATTTAAAACGTAGTGGAAATATAAACACTAAAAACATGGTACGAGAATGATTAGATTTTTTTAGCTATTCATAAATAATAATTGAGTATAATAACGTCTCTAACGTTTTTGTAGACTAATATTTTTATATCACTAGTCCTCCCTCTACAAAGTTTTAATATTGTTTATAACCATACCTACCTTTTAGTTTATTATTGGTTTGAAGTAAATATTTAGTTTATAACGTAACCGATTAATATATCATTTGTTCAGTTTACTGAATTTTTATAAACTTTTTATTTTAATAAACTGATCTTTTAAATCACGATTGATATGTTTTAAGGCAAGTGCCTTACTCAAGTATAGAGGAAGTCCTCTAAACTAAATTTCTACATTAGTAACTTATTAAAAAAAATGAAATTGCGAATATATTTTTGCATAATTGATTGTAATGGTTATCTGTTAAAACAATTAATTTAGAGATGAAATAAACATCGTAAAAAGCATCCCGTTTTCATATCTCTTCCTTTGTTGAATCGATGGTGGCTTTGTTGGTAGTGTGGTCGGATTCCGCGTCGATGGACGTAGGTTCCAACCTACGTATCCAATTCACATAATGAACATATTATAGAATGCGCTTGAATTTTCGTTGAAGAGATACACCACGAGGAAACCATAGCGTATTGGTAGGGTATTTTGTAATAATGCTGTGTGTTGCTACAATCCTCAAGTTTGGAACTTGGCAACAGGCTAAACTAATAAGTGCATAATAATTTGGGCAATGTCACTTGAGAGCCAGTAGCGCTAGGTATAGTGTGTATACCATTCTGGACCACATCCTCCCTTAACATCAGGTGAGATTATAGTCAAAACTCAGAGCCTATATAATATAAAAATGAGTATAACTTTACAAGGTCTGAAAATTAATATCAAGAGAATTGACATGAAAATTAATCGAGACAGACATCAAATGCGTTCGAACACATGAAATAAACATTTTCATATCCCCCTGCATGTATTACATTTATACCTAAGTGTATTTATAGAGTTACGTGAAGAGTAGAAGCGCATAAATCTATATAAATGAGCCAGTACGGAGATACGTCTGAGTGAACGCGGTGATTGTATTTTCAAAAAGGGAGGAAAACAGTTATTTGGTATACCACATATACTATATTATTATTAGTATTAGAATTATTAGTATTAGTAGAAATTATTAGTATATATACTAATAATATTTCTGTCGCATGAAGTCTGTAATAAAAATTTTAATCAAAAAGAACGATATTGCGACTTCTCAATGAAGAATAAAACATAAAATAATACTAAAAATAACAATACCTGTCATGTTGTTTTTTTTAAGTAGGGTATACGATAGCAACCCAAAGCTCAGCCGAAAGTGGTAACTAGCACAAGGGCACTAAAGTGGTACGAAGCTCGGCTTCGCGTTATCTAAGTGAAAAAAATCCGCGGAATTTTTCCTCTCTAATCGTTACTATTTGTAGGTTTTGAAGGTAACATCGTGATAAAACCATAAAATGTTAGGGTATTTTCTGATGTCCAACCGGCTAGTTATCACCATCTTTTACTTTGAAAATGTTCAAAATGATATGTTCCAACAACATTAGTACTTATAGGTTTAGTGTGCTTACACTCATCATGGGTCAAATCTGATGATTAACATCAAGTGAAAATGTGGTTAAAACTGCAAGCCTATATAATCGTTAAAAATAAGTTTTTTAAATTTATTATTTATGTGAGATGTATAAGCGGGATTCAGGAGAAGAATGGGATATATGGATCAAACCTTTAAAAAGGCTTATGATAGTGTGGTGAGGAATTATTTGTGGGTGACATTGTTTATGTATGGGGTGAGTGGCAACTTGATACGAACACTGAGGTCACGAGAGACCTAGTGCCTGTGTCAAGATTAACGGAGCTTACACGACTGGACTGGCTTAGTATCGGTAAAGGTGTTAGACAAGGATATTTAGCGTCGCCATGGCTGTTTAATCTATATATAGACAATTGCTTGAAATACTTCAAAGAGAATGATTATGGATGGAAAATGAATGGTCTGACTGCCAAATACCTCCTATACGCTGATGACCAGGTCATACTGGCATCATCAGCGGAGGAGAAACTGGAGATAATCAGTATTTTCGAAAGAGTCGTAACAAGGAAAGGAATTAATGTAAATGTTGGTAAAACGAAAGAAATGGTTTTTTTTAGTAGACAAAGGGAAAGAAGTGTGTCAAGATCGTAGCAAGTGGAAGGATGTGGTCTCTGTCTACCCATATGGGAGAGAGGCGTGACGTTATGGCTATGGTTTTTGGCTTTACCACATATGTACCACATCGTCCCATAAAAATTAACAAATTAGTATACTACACTATTTATATTAACATAATGAAATTTAAAACTAAATTGAGATAAGCTTAATTATTTCTGAATTAGCTTAATTAAGTATTTCTTAACTTATCTGATATTTTAACTTTTTCATATGAAGGTGCAGCTAATGTACTATTAGGAAAGTTTATTGATTATAACTATGGGGACTATTCGTGTCGAAACCTGGTAAAAAATAAGGTTAAAATGGAGATTGTTCTTGATTCGGCGTCTCGTTGACGCGTGGTTGTGTATATAAACGGAAGGAAAGATGAACGTGGGCTGATGCTATTACAGTATAATCATTATCTATGTAAAAATATACATTTCATTCATATTATATGGAAATAAAAAAATATAAATGAAGATATAGACAAAAAAAAATCGATATTAAAAAGATGTGAGATCACAATACCTAATTCATCTACGTTATATCTAACGTTTATCTAATGTCTTCTTCTTCGTTTCAGTTAATGGCAGTTTAATTATGTGGATAAGATATTATTTGAATCTTGTATTATTATTCAACGTCGCAAGATGTAAAATGGTAATTATTTTACTGGAACTTTCCAGGGAGTTTTTCTGGAACCTCAAAATAAACGTTCCAATACCATCAAAATTGTATAATATATGATGCAAATAAGCAAATTAATGAACTTTAGACAAGAACTGCTACTGAGATCCTGCTCATCCTGGTAAAAACCCTACTCTAAACGTCCCACAAAATATATGAATCTGTTATCACTATAATAATCTCAAAAATAAACTATCCGCCGTTTTTTTTTAATAATCACAACGCATCATACAACATTTCGCTTTTTGCAACATTTAATATAAACTCGGACACCATTTCTCGATTTAACTGCTGATCAAAGAATCCACCAGTAGGCTAGATTTTAAAAGAACATATTTCGTTTCAAGTCTTAGTTAAAAAATCTGATACAAAAAAAAATCTTTAGAGACAAATAATAATTTTTCATAGCCTTTTATCGAGGACGGCAAAACGTCTGTGTGTCGGTTCACAAATGAATGGTTGAGCGTATTTAATCAATTTCTGGATAAAAGTCGATCGGGAATCGTAAAAGGAATTATTAGTAGAGCCTTCGGCAACTGTTCCGCCGTCTTTCGTTTTCTTTTCCCTCATAAATAACCGAGGCACGCTTGCTTCACTCGCTATTGAACTGAAATAAAATAAAATCAACTTATTTACTGAGTTTGTTAGTTGGGATTTTTCATATAGTACTTGCTGACATTTATACTTTCAGTCAATCGAGTATTCTAATCTAATTATAATATATACTAATAAATAAAATTGAATTATCTGTGTGTAATATCAAAATATCAATTTTTTTACTAAATATATTATATATAAATGTACGTACGATACCTATAACAAAAAATTAAAATTTTTGTCTGTTTGCTTGTTCCGGGTAATCTCCGGAAAGGCTGGGCGGATTTTGACGAAACTTTTTTTATAGATAACTGAAGATACTTCCCGTAACTTTCAGTTTACTTCAGAGTACTTTCAGTTTTCGAAAATAATTAGGGTCCCGCGTAAACAAATTAAAACTCATAAAAATTTGAATAAAATCTGGTCCAGTGCACAGTTTTACGGGCAAGTGCTTGAATTTATGAGATTTTTTTATCTTTTTTTACACGATATAGGCTTAGTGCTTTGACCATAATCTCACCTGATGTTAAATGACGATGTAATTCAAGATGATAAACACACTAAGCCTAGAGGTACTAAGTCTCAAGTGATGCTACCGGAACAAACCTATTGGTATTTGGCGACAGTTTTTCAAACTTGAGGATGGTAGCTATCCAGGCGGGCATTATAGAAAATGCCCTGCCACCATGCTATGGTTTCCTCACGACATTTTCCTTTACCGAAAGCTCAGTCTGATTTTAGAGTTGGATAGGTGGATTCAAACACGCATCCATTGACGCCGAATCCGGCCGCACTATCCACTGTGCCATCATCGCTTCAATGTTCTTGTCATTCTGTTTATAATAGGTAATCTCCGGAACGAAGAGATCAGTTTGGACGGAACTTTTTTTTGGTAGTTAGCTGAAGTTACTCCGGGTAACATGGGGTATTTTTAATTTTAGGTTTCAGCGGAAAAATAAAATTCATAAAAATTTGAATAAAAACCGATTCAATGTACAGTTTTACTGGCTAGTGCTATAGTTAATGAGAAATATTTTTACTTTATTAACCCTAAATATTTTCGAAAAGTAAAAGTACTTTTAGTTACCCTGAGTAGCTTCAGCTGTCTACCAAAAAAAGTCTCGTCCAAATCGGTCCAGCCATTCTGGAGATTACCAATTACAAACACACAGACAGTAAACAAAAAATTTTAAAATTTTATTTTTAGTATAAGTATCGTATTCGTACATTCATATTTATTTAGTAAAAAAAAATTGATATTACATACAGACACTTCAATTTTATTTATTAGCATAGATAGATTATCTACGTCCTTACAGTGTTTCAAAACAGCCCAAATTATTCAATAATAAGTATAGCGCCATCTATGAATAATCGTCAGAAATACATATATAATTCTTTTAATGGATGTTAATAAATTATGGTGATTTTATTTAGTTTTATTTCTGCTCATTTCCACATTTATTTATAAAACTATTAAATATTAATATGTCGATTACCCATTAAAAGAAGACAATAGGAAGACAATAGGAAAACAATGGAAAGCTCGTGTAAACGCCAGGTTAGTGTTCAAGGGGTTAAGCATTATATAAGTATATCTACTACAATCAAACGAAATTTCATTCAATTCGGTTCAGTAGTTTATGCGAGATTGGTAATCAAATTAATAAACAGACAAAAATTTAAAAAACCAACGAAATCTGTTCTGTTATCGATTCTGAAAACCCCTCATCGTATTTTTTCTGAAATATCTCCAATGTACAGATTTCGTCCCTCTAGCCTTTTTTATAAGTGTAGATTGATAACTAGATTATAGTAGAATAATGCTTTTTTGTTTCATAATTATAGTCCTAAAATATTGAGGACGAGTAAGGTATTCAATCTCAGTGTTGTTATAATATTATAATACAACAAGAGCCATAGAGAAATTAACCTCAGAGTGAGAGTACTAAATTAACATAAAATACCACGCCCGAAATAATGATCAATTACGTGACAAAAGTTGTACAGTATTTCCCATCAATCACAAGATCAAAACAACTAAATAATATGTAGCTATCTAAGTTTATCTAGTCTGAGTTAATTTCATTTTCATTCAAGAGATAGATAATAAACACTGAGCATTTCAAATATACGCAGATGTGTACTGACTATGCGGTTGATTTTACGGGAGGAATATTAAATAGAATTTTCGTGTAGCGCATAATGAACACAACAGGTGTTCTGTGTTTGAAGTGCATACCGTGGTTTCCAGTAAATAAACAACGGCACATAATGGTTAACCAACAGTAAATGGACTTTCAATTACTTTGATGCGTCTATACTAAAAGATTGTCCTTTGATATTTGGTCAATTATTACGATACAACTTAACATAAACCTATATACCTCTTATTTCATTATACGACTTTTTTTATTATTTATCTTCAAAATTCGTTCATCTATAGCAAGGTACATTATTAGTGAGTAATGTAGGTTATATTTCATTTAATTTTAATGAAACATTACTGTACACCTGTGCGAAGCCGAGGTAGGTTGCAAGAATTTAATAATTATGATATCACACTTTAAAAAAACCTTATTGATTTGAAAACCAATTGTTAATGTAAAAAAATTCAGACAAATGACACATCCCAAATGTTAGGTTATGTTCATATTTTCAATTAACAAAATATATAATATTAATTACGCATACTACAGTTTAAACATTCAGAAACAATTTACTAGTGTTTTGTTTACGTTATTAAATTAATAAACATTAATAAGGTGTCATAGAACACAGTTATAAAATATAATACTTTTGTGTGATCGAATCACAGTTTAACAGTTATATTTGTAATAAAACTCGTAGTTTGGTTTCGAGTAACTAATGACCAATCTCAACGTTTCAAATAACAATTAATTTTTAAGCATAAATTGCCTGGAAATTTTATAACTTTACTATGCAATAGTAAAGTAGGTTTAATAAAGAATTAAATTGGGAATAAAGATTGCTAGTAACTAGAGATAAATTCTAACTTTTATAGGTTTAATAACATTAAAATCTTCGTCAAAGTTAATATTAAGTGTTTGGTTTTAATTGTTTGCTTATTGTAACTATAATGTTGTAATTTTGTAGTTAAGTGGCTACTATAGTAGTAAACTATTTAGTCACAAATTACGGATTTATATTTATACTAGCTGTGTCTCCACGACTGCGCCCGCGTTTCATATATTCTTCACTGCGTAATATAATTCTTAATTATTTATTTTTTACGGGTTCCTAATTATTTTACAATTTTTTTTTTGCTACTAACATTACGTAAATACATTTTTCACAAATTCAAATACCTGCCAGTAAAACTGTGAATTGAATCGGATTTTATTCCAATTTTTATGAGTTTTAATTTTTTATACGCAACACTAATAATTTTCGAAAAATTATTGCAGGCTTAGTTACGTGGAGTAACTTTAGCTATGTAACAAAAAACCCGTCCAAATCGGTCCAGCCCTTCCGGAGATTGCCCGGAACAAACAGACAGACAGATAAAAATAAATTAAAAGTGCATTTTTGGTATAGGTATCGATCGTATCGTATATACATTAATATGTATCTAGTAAAAATCTATAATTTTGATATTACAAACAGACACTTCAATTTTATATATTAACGACAACAAAAAATCTAGTTTCTTTGAACGATTCTACATTGCACTATGGTTCTGTTGTCTTTCATTATACACATTTTCTTTTCCTTAGAAAATTAAAAAAAAATATGTTTCAATATATTCATTAAGGGTAGGGTTAGAGCCATATTGATAGAAATACATATAATTGAAGTAAATAAACTATCGATCGTCAGAATATTCACCTAAGAACTCCCTTAATAGAAATATGCTCAAGGAATCTCGATCTTTGTACCCCTTTCTATATTCATAACATTGAAAGCATCTGACAATAAACACATTTCACTGGAGGAATTTTTATTTATCGCACTAAGGTGATACATTTCATCGTGAAATAAGTTCTAAGCGTTTTCTCGAACTTTCCTATTACTTACTACAGAATCAATTCTCAGATGTAAGCTTTAAATATATACCTGGGAATTTCGTTTAAATAACAGTAATAGCCGCTTTAATATTTGTTCAACTTCGAACTTTATTAACAAGTTCATTTATTATTCATTGAGTAGAATTAGCTAGTTAAATTATTTTGATAATTGTGTTATACCAGTATAGGTTAAAGTTCGAAATTCATTGAAATATTGAATTAAATTTCGTATTTCAGATCTCAGTTTCCATGGTAACAAACTATCCACATAAAATAATAATGGTTTTTGTGAAATAATGATTAATATATACATTTTTTTTAGTATTACAATTCGGGATAAAAATATTTCATTTGGAAATTCAAATTGTTTCTGTTAAGCCAGTAGTAAATATACAGCGGGTTTAACTGTTGAATTTGAAAATATAAAATTGGGAACAAACCAAAAATAAATCTGTTTTTGTGACTGATTACTGACAGTGATCTGACGCTTTAGAGAAAAAAAAAAAGGATTGATACTTCGGTTTTCATTGGGTAAAATAGATCGCGCATAGAAACCGGCCGGTAATCACCAATAGGTACGTTTTTCAACATGGTGATTGTTACGAATAAACACAGGTAGGTAATATAAGGAAAACCAAAAATTTAAATTTATAAAATTAATTACTTTCAAAAGATCTTTGTGATATGAAACAATATGTATATAATTGTTTCATTCCTTATTAGTTAATGGGTAAACGAGGAGACGGATGCTTAATATAGAATAACAGTTTTAATAGAATGTAGGCTTAGTATTACATTTTGTTAATTGTTATAATGTTTTATTGTAATGTCGTAGTGACAGTCGATGATAACATATTTCTTCTTATTCGAAAGAAGTATTTATAGATCGTTAACCATAACATATTAGAAAATATTTTATTGTAAATTTAGATGATATGCCGTAGCCTTCCATGTTTCAAAAATATATATAAACGCGAAAATACCTAACACAAACTTATTAAAACCATTTCAAATCATGAAAATGTTATTATTATTACTTCAAACATGTTGTTTCATATGACTCCTAATATTACACAATATCACAATTTTGAATTAGAAATACTAATTACAATTTATTCAGTGTCTAATATTCATTAGGTATACTGAATATTTTATATCTTAACAAGATAAACGTTTACCGTTTTATTTACTTTACAATTGTTTGAATTAATTTACCTTCGCATCAAATTAATAAATTAACCGAAAACCTTTTAAGTATTTATCTGTCCTTTGTGAAACAGAACAATGAAGTGAGGAACCTTCCTTTAAAGATAAGAAGATTGTTGGGCATACGATGCGTAAAAAAACCTAAAGGAAAACGGTAATCTGGGTGCTCCAACGGACTTGAATCAATAAATTACTTCGTCTGACGGCTTAGAACATTGTCGTACTTTATAAGTTTTATGAAAACGTTTATACTTGCAGACAAAAACTTGTTGAATGTCACGTGTATATACGCAAAGAGGGATTGTCTATAAAAGTGTATGTAACCTAATTTACTCCTAGAAAAACGTTGGAAATCGATATTTGCTAATGGCAAGTCAAGGTCAAGCGCCGCTTTTCCGTGAAGTAAAATATCTCTTGCAGTACCTTCCCTCATCTTGTGATATTTTCTGTACCACCTCTCTCTTTTCGAACGAACCTTACATAATCAATGGACTATTCCAAAGATATAGGATAGAAAAATTAATGTTATGAGTTGACTTGTCAAATTTGAGTAAAACTTTATAGACAATAGTTATTCATACGAAATCAATTATTATCTAAAAACAGTTGCTTCGTGTATGGCTATATATTCCCTTGTCATATGATTTGATTGTGGTAAAGTTTCTTATAGTTAAAAATAACCTATAAATTGACCAAGCAAGTTAGAATTTCGTACCCTTAACTTCCGTCCAGCAGCTTGGCAGAGCCGACCGCTATCTGAAAGAATCCAGCCCTTCTTCTCCTAGGGCTCTCCGCCTGTCTGCAAGATACTGGCAGCAGAGGGAGTAAGAACAGAAAAGGAACAAGAGGAAGAGGATAGAAGAGGAAGGAGGAGAACAGCTCGGCTTAAGGGAGCTCAATGGAGAGTACGGACGTACCTCGCCATCCTGCGCCCCATTTTTCATTTTAGCTAAAACCCTAATACAACATCAATTGAGAATAATTAAGATTATTTGATCCATTTTACTTTTACTAAATAGGATTCTGATCAAAAGAAAGACTGTGTTAATTATGCCCGTTTGTTCTATTCATCATAGACCTTTCCGTTAATTCTAAATTTATTTTATAATTCAATCATAAACCTTTAAATCTCTCGTGGTCTCGTGAACACAGCCTGTGTAACCAAGTTGAACCGTCGAGAAAATAAAAACAAGTAAGTGCGCGTTCTAGACCCGAAAACATTTATAAAATATAAATCTCTAAAATCTCAGTATAGGTAATTTGTCTATATCTCGTTGCTTATAGCTTGCATAGTATATAATGGCATATTAGTCATGTAATAAAATAAAAACTTCGAAATGTTTTTAAAACGATGATAGCAGGAGTAGCGTGGTCGGATTCCGTGATAACGAAAATAGTATTGAGTGCATATATTCCTTTGTAAAACGAGTCTCAGTTTTCGGCGAATGAAAACATCGTGATAGTCAAAGAAATAAAACACTCAGAACGGTAGTAGTAACACGCGGATTGAAGTAATTTCTTGAAGAAAGTTGGTCTTAAAAGGCTACATGCGCCTTTAGTTACATGCTGGTAATTACGTAATTCCATTTGGCTTTGATGTTAAACGAGATTTTGTATAGAACTATCACTCTGAGTGTTATTAATCAATGCTGACAGTATTCTCTAATGGACGATTAGTTAAGGACGAACTTTAATTTATACCCATAGTAAATATCTATAGGTGTGTTCACCTCACTATCATCGTCAGTCAATATCAGGTGAAATTGTGGATAAAGTATATAAAAGTTAATTTTTATAGTTAATTAATCATACTTTTGTGTGGCATAACAGTTTACATCCCAACAACGACCCGGATAACAGTTTGAAGTAGGTCTATCACCGAATGTGTATGAAAGGAGTATACATTAGCGAACAACATTCGTTTATGTGTCTGGGATGTTAATACGTACAAAGGTCCACTCAAGTGTCTTTATCGCGTCTATATACTGCACATATATTGCACTTTGTATCAAAAAGATTTATGGTTGAAATTCTTTCGGCAAGCAAACTTGACATTTAAATAAGATATCAACGTTCTCATGACCGTACGCAGCACGCGAGTATCCATCATCCTGTAACCAAGGTGTCGGGTTTTACTGTTGAAAAGATTAATATGTTGAATTTCACAAAGGGACCCTGCGTATATTTTATGCGAGCTTTTTGTTGGATGAGACGATATTTTTAGCTTAATGGAAAAAAGCGTGTCACCTGCTATACCAACGAATGACATTGAGATAGAAATATTAGTACCTAGAAATAGTTATTACCGTGTACAGTATTACAAGTCTAAACGTTTTTTTAAGATTTAAAAAAAAAAATAGACCAAGGTGAAATGCCAACATGCTTAAAGTAGTCTATACTCTATACCAGCGTTTCTTAACCTTTTTTATGTCCTAACCCAAAAAAAAGCCAAAAGGTTAAGTAAAAAGTGCCCCGACACCGTACTATAAAATAAAATATAATAATTGTGTATATATAATAATTCATACGTTTAATAACTAATTTTTATTTGATTACGTCTTTATATAAATATATATATGTATATATATATATATATATATATATATATATATATATATATATATATATATATATATATATATATATATATATATATATATATATATATATATATATTTTGTCTTCTTTCGGACTTATCATAATATTGGTCATAATCAATTAAAATATATTATTTTAAATAACTAATTTCATAAATAGTAACTTTTTCAAAGCTCCCCGAACTGATAAAAACACTTAACCGCGCATTATAAATATAAATAATTCGCGCTCGTATATTTGAGAGTCTATAAACTTACGGCTGTCCTTTAATAGGCGAGGTTTTAAACTGTGCGTTGTACTTGCAGAAACTTGTCAAATATGCCGCTAACGCATCCCGTGGCACATACTTACGCTATTACAGGTTCGTAGATGTTAATTACCACAGTTATAAAACAAAAGGACGCGAGGTAGAGCTTCATTGTTTTTTACATTTCTAGTGAAATAGCATATGTAAGCAAGTATTTGTACATACAACAACTATATTATCTCAGTCCCTCAGTGTTTGATGTTTTTAAAAATAGATAACAGTAAAAATTCGGCTAAAAAATTAATTTCAAATGGACAAATTTGTCACAAAATTAAGTGTTTCTTCTACTTCTTGTAAAACGATGGAGAAAAAGACCAGGTTATACAACGACATATATTTGAAATATGGACCTATTGCATTGGATGACAAGTCACAATGTGTTGTTTGTTTTCAAGTCCTATCTGCGGAAAGCATGAAGCCTTCAAAATTACTCTGATATCTGGAAACAACTACCCGAACTACCGAAACAACTATAAGACACCCGTTTTATAAAGCTAACGAATTCTTCGAGTGTTAGTCTTTTGTTATGAAAAATCAACAAATTGCTATGAAAAAATCCATAGAATAAATTCATAGCAATGTGCACTGATGGCGCGAAAGCGATAACAGGGAAGAACCAGTGGCGTGATAGTAAAGTTAAAAGATATTATACCGCTTGTGAAATGGACGCACTGCTTTCTTCATGCATTTCAAAAACATGCGCTTGCATCAAAAAAGGTGCCTAACAATTTACAAAATGTTTTATCACAAGCTGTTAACGTTGTTAATTTTACCAATAAAAGCCGAACGTTGCAAACTAGATTGCTTTACACACTCGGCGAAGAAATGGGTGTCGGTAACCATTCACTGCTTTTCCATTCTGAACTGAAATGGTTGTCGCGTGGAAAAGTTCTTACAAGGCTTTTTGAATTGCCAGATCAATTAAAAATCTTTTTTACAGATAAAAATATTTCGTTTTAAGAATGTTTAAAAGATAATTAATCTTTATTACTATTGGTTTACATGATCATAAATACAGCTATTGGCTGATAAAACTTTACAACTGAAATTTTTATCTAGAGATTTAGATAAATTTTGTCGTGACGTGAGTACGGAAGCCTAGTAACGGGAGCTTTGAAAACATTGATACCCTTTGCTACTTCTTTCTTATGTGAAAAAGGTTTCTCGTCTATGGTGGCTTTGAAAAGTAAATACAGAAATCGTCTGTTATCACTCGAAAATAATTTACTTATGAGTGTTTGCAATGATGATACATGTATAAAAATATAATACTTTTAAGTGAGAAACAATGTCAAACATCGCATTATATAATTACTGTTCATAATTGATTAATCAATAATAATTAAAATATAAATGATTATTTTAATGAAATAAAGTAAGCTATAAGTTTATTTTATTTTTTTCACCTTTTATTTATTACATCGTAATATTTAATTTTTTAATACGACACTAATGTTCATTTCTTTAATAAACGAATCTTTATTTGGAATTGTATGGAATATCTTAACCCATTACTTCCCAAGCATAGAAAACATTGGAATTTTTTAATCAATTCTTTAAATTAAGTTCATAATACATTAAGAAAAAAGAATATGACAAAAAAATAATAAAAAATACCCTTTACCCCTGTTTCGGCCTGTCCTATAAATATGACAATGGGGACATGTGATCAGAAATAATACAAGTTAACAATTATAATAAAATCAGCTTTATTTGAAAATTATGTCCACAAACAGTCTTAAAAATAAAATATTATGAGCTTATTTTGTATGATAAGATATAAAACAATCACTGCAAAGTGTATTTTCACACTTAGCACAAAAGGCTAGAGGTTTTTTCTTACAACCTTGTCCTTGACAATGCCTCTGTTTGTCCCTCTTTGTCATATAGTAACCAACATTATCAAACCTTACAGGTTGTAAAAGAACTTCTGAAGAACCGGGTGTCGGTTTACTTGCCTTGTCTTGCGATTCTTTCATTCCAAGCAAAACAAACCCTTCGTCTGAAATCTAACAGAGGGATGGTCTCATCTCATCTTTATTTATCTGATAGTGGATAATCCATGCATTCACAAGGGACATGTCTAAAACACGGATGACTAAAGGTCAATACCATTTTTTACCTCTACAGCGGATTAGATATTTAGAAATCAGCCAATCATGTTTATCCACTCCTCCCATATTTTTATTATAATTATGAATAAACATTGGCTGATTCACGGCTACTTTGGCCTTTTCTTTCTTTGAGTACCTATTCGTTTTAACAAAAGGTTCAACAGAATCAAAATTATTCAAAAGACAAACAACATTGTTGTCATGCCCTTTCACGCACAAAATTTAATTATTTTTATCAAAACGATAATCGGTAAAACCTCGGTCTTTCTTTTTCATTTTTTGTTTGTTCATGCATGACAGGACATTTTTAGTCCTATTTTCTCTGACTGTCTCTGTAGCTCTGAACCCTTGAGATTTGAAATCAATCAACAATAGCATGCTGCTGAAATTATCGAAAGTTATCGAAGTAGACTGCATGTGCTCTGAGAGCTGTACAAACTGCAAGCAACTTCTTTACCACTGTTGCACCCAAGCCATCGTCACTACTAGCAGAGGTTTGAGCATCCTTGCTTGCTTTTTATTTGTTTTATATTTGGTAGAGATCTAAGAATAAGTCTTATGTACTTTGAAGTAGGTAACGTTTTTCTTTTACGGTATATACAATCGGAACTCAATGCTCTCCTTCAGTCAACAAAAATTATCAATTTTAAAAAATTACGTAAACATTTTTTACAGTGAAAAAAATTTATTTTATTAGAAAAATAGTGTAAAAATAAGAATTTCAGTAGAAATAAATAAAATAAAAGTCCTAATTCGTAAAAAGAAATGTTGAAAATAGTGTCCTAAAAATATGACAGTGGGGAGGAATGGGTGAATGATAGTAGCAAAAAAAATGGAAAATAATTAGGGTCTCGTATAAAAAAAAATTAAACTACGCAGCAAAAATTAAACTACCACTAATTAAATTACGCAGTGAATATTTGAAACGCGGACGCAGCCGCGGGCAAACAACTAGTTTTACAATAAATTATTATAAAACATTTTTAAATTTCGCGTTTTGTTCACATATTTTAAATAATATTGTCTTGAAAACGCCCATACTAGTATTTGTAGTTTAATTTAAATTTAACGTTTTAACCTGGTTGAAAACCTAAAACCTCGCATGCGATCGACAAAGTTTAAAATGGATACAGTTAGTGTAGTGTGCCGAAAGATCATTCCAGACAGACCAAAGTAGTTTCAAATAATTATCCCGCTGACAAAGACACCACAACACCTGAAAATAAGTTTAATGATGATTTATGGGGATTATATTGAGTTCTTATCTACTTGTTCTATATCTTTCTTAACTTATAGCTGGCATCAGAATGATAGATAAAGTAAGGAATAGTATTATAAGAGAACGTTGTGGCACTGTATAGGATGTATTCACAGAGGTAGAGAGGTAGATAAAGGGATGCTAAATTAGTTTGGGCATGTATAGAGGATGGTTGAAAGAAGATTTACGAAAAAAAATTACAAGGCGAGTGTGACTTTGCAAACTTGTAAGGGTAGTCCTAGACGAACATAGCTCGACCAGATCAAAAGTACCGTAACCGAAGAACATGTATGAAAATGCTTATGGAAGTAAAAGAAGTGAAAGACTTGTATCAGAATCCCAACATGTGGAAGGATGTAAAAGAGGCGTGACGTTATGAATAATCAACTTTGAATTTTTCGTACTAATTGTACTTTCTAATTTTGGTAGATTTAGGTGACTATTTGAAGGTAACTCTAAACATTAATTTAAACTAGCTGTGTGCCCGCGGCTCTGCCCGCGTTTTATAAATTTTTCATTGTGTAATCTACACTATAATATTAGTATAAAGAGGAAAAATTTGTATTTTTGTATGTAACGAGTTAACTTAAAAACTACTGGACCGATTTGGATGAAATTTGGTATAGAGACAGTTTGAAATTCAGGGAGTGAAATAGAGATTTATTCTGAAGATATGAGAAACGAGTTTTATTCTGAAAATCCCACGGAAACAGGAACTGCGCGGGTAAAACCTAGCTAGTATATTATTAAATAATAATCAAGGAAAATAATGTTTTGATGGTGCTGTCACTTGAATCGTATTTTGTTCACAACTTCATGAGTTTAAATTTTTTTATGTGACACCCTAATAATTTTCCTGAAATACCAAACATAGGTACTAAAAAAAAGCAAAGATACTTCTCACAAATTCAAACACCAGCCAGTGAAACTGCTCGTTGAATCGGACTTTATTCGATATTTCATGATTTTTCATTTTTTCCCAGGAAATCTAATCATTTTCGAAAATCAAAAGTATCGTAAGTTACCCGGAGTAACTACAGCTATCTACGAAAAAAGGTCCCGTCAAAATTGGTCCAGCCTTTCCGAAGATTACCCGGAACAAACAAACAGACAGACAAAAATATAAAAAAAATGTGTTTTTGGTATAGGTATCGTATCGCATTCATATCTATTTAGTAAAAAAAAATTGATATTACAAACAGACACTTCAATTTTATTTATTAGTACAGATCTAATGATAAACGTATTACAATAGCAGTTAATGTTTTTTAATATAAATATGTGCTACAATGTAACTGTCACTATGTAGCAATAAAAAAATATAGTAGAAAATTCAATCGCAGTATGGTAATATAATGGATGTGGACGTAACTGCTATCGATGCGAGATTTGATGGGGCGCGAGTGTTTTACAATGAACCATTTCCGTCATTATCTGCATAAAATTGAACCTCCTTCCACTAAAATGTACATAATATAATCGTTTAAAGGTCACAAGTAAGACTTCATACTTTAAACAATATTGTGACATTTTGACTATGTAATACATTCATATCCAGATATAAAGTTTATTTTGTATTTATTAATTTAAAATTCTTTAAATATTGTTTAAATTTTGTAATCCGTGTTGTAACAGTATGCGGTACTACTGATGATGTTCATCACGTTTTGATGGAATGTATCAAGAATAATAATATTTGAATAGATTTTATTGGTAAGTTCAAGTTAAATAAATTAGAGAATATTCCACAGCATTTTAGTAATTCCTACTAATAAGATTGCTAAAATGAATTGGCTGAAAGATCATTTTATGAAAGATGATGTATGCAAGGAGATAAATCTTTAATCTTTGTAAAATTAGGTTATGACGTGGATGATATGATTTCTGTCAAAAGCTCCTAAAAAAATAATTTAATGTTTTTAATTGACGTAAAATAATTTTAATTAAAGATGTGTATTAACACCTTCCCGGCGTTTACGCCAGCTTTCCATAGTTTTCCTAATGTCTTTCTATTGTTTGGTTTTTATGGGTACTCGACACATTAAATAGTTATTTGTTATTGCTTTTATCCGCATCCTTCCATAGACAACGTCTTTTTGTCTGTCTTTTCATTTAGTTATTAATTACACTTACAAACCTTTAAATGTTTTTTAAATCATACAGATATTATATGTCCCAGTTTTATTATCTATATATATTGTCACATTCCTTGAAATACTTAATTAAGTCATAGAATATTTTAGAAATATAATAAGGTGCTATTGCATATTTTTATAAACTATAGATATTATTATCATGTGAGTAAAGCCACTGACGCGAATATGTTGTTTGAAGAAAATAAACATATTAATAACTTACATATAATAAGAAATTATTTTGACTTTCACCTTTAATTTACCCAGTATTTCATATCGAAATATCACAGTCATATATTTCAAACTAATGTATATTTGTAAAATATATTCCAAAAGCTACAGGATAATGTGTTATATCGCTTAACCACTAAAACCGTGATTTTGCGTACCTACGGCAATCAAACAGATTAGTCCCCGTGTACCTTTTGGGGTTCTTCATAAAATCGCTTAGTCCCACAAATTAGCTTGAATAATAAATATCCTGAGGTGTCCCACGGCCCACAGACTTTCTCAGTGATGTAAGTTAACTTTTGGTATTTACTATTCGAACTCGAAATTCGATATATATAGTTTTATTCCTTTTCGGTTTATATCGAAATATTGCTTATTGGGTATGTAATTTATTACTTTATTTATAATGTAGTTTGATTGGAAATTAATTATATCGTATGTTTATTATTCAATTGGGGTATTAAATTAAGTTTTCTGTTCGCGGTGGTCGATATTTGAACATAATCATTATTAGTAATTTGAGTTTAAAAGAAACTTATTTAACCCTTTGAGCACTAACCTGTCGTTTACGCCAACTTTCCATTGTTTTCCTATTGTCCCATTTTTATGGGTAATCGAAATGAATTAAAGACAAAACCTTATTCAAAAGAATAAAAACTATAAAAATGCACTAAAAAGTCAATAAATAATTACTTTATTAATCTGCTTCGTTAATTTTGCAAATCGGTCTACAAATTACGAAGAAACAAACATACAAAAAAACAGACAAATTGATACGATCCTCCTTTTTGAAGTCGGGTAAAACAAAAGTGAAGAAAAATTAGTCTTTTGTTTTTATCAGCGGAAAAAAATTACATAAGAGTAAATCAAAGAAAAAATGACAGTGTCGATGGAATGGAATATACAAGTCTATAGCATTTACGAAATTCCGCCGTCGAATGATAGTAGTCCCATACAGATATGTTCAGTAGTTTTGAGGTGATGGTGCGTCAAAGTAACTCCATTTCCTTATATTTATGTAGAAGATAGATTACTAGTTAAGTACCTACGTCAAAGAGATAGATAAAAACTATTTCTTTATTGACATTACTTGGGGATAGAATAAATTACTGCCGACATTTTGTTTTCTTTTATGCAATCACTTCGAGTCCCCTCTGCTTCAAGTAAACATAACTAGTGACCCAATTATTTAGTTGAGCGTTTTCCTTCCCGCTTTACTATAGAGAATGATTTGCGGGAGTTAGTAGGGAGGGTTCCTTAATGAACGTGTCAGTCAGAAATCTGATGCGATGCACCGGAGGAGAATGTTATTACTAAAGTATATACAGCGTTTATGAAATATAAATGCTAATTAATAACAGATTGCTTGTAGTTTAACGTTAGTGATTATATTTTGTATACAGAAACATAATTATTTTCCTTAATTTTTCGCTGTAAATTAAAAATATCTCTCACACATTCAAACACTTGCCAGTGAAATTGTACGGGATTTATACGAAATGACATATCATGAGTAATTTTTTTACGCAGTACACTAATTATTTTTGAAAATCAAAAGTATCGTAAGTTACGCGTAGTAACTTCAGCTCCTTCCAGCTTCAACGAAAAAAAAATCCCGCCAAAATCAGTCCGTTCGTTCTGGAGATTATTCGAACAAACAGACAAAAATTTTAAATATTGCCTTTTTGGTATAGGTTCTGTATATGTGTTCTGTATTCATATATATTTAGTAAAAAATTGTTATTTTGACATTTCAAACAGATATTTTAATTTTATTTATTGGTACAGATAATAGCGACTCGCCGTATGCTCGCACGAGTATATACGAGTAGAAATAATTTAAAATATAACCTATGTTATTAACTGATAATTTTGACGTTCATAAGCGGCTTTGAATTGAATTGAATTGAATAAAGATTTTTTTTTATTTAGATATTGCTTATAGCTATCAACACATGAGAGCTTTTTTAAAAGTGATTAAGAAGATATGCGAGTAACGTTTATTCCATACAACCGTAGTCCTCTGTTTCCTCCGTGGATAATAGCATTATGGTACATATTTTTATACCAAATAATGTATATCCACCACCGCCATGCCCGTACATTTTGATTTTTTCCATAAATCAGTTATTGCTGATTAGTTTCGGCTGATTGCATTTGAAAATTAAATAAAATGCTTAATTTTTACCGTCATTTTCAGATGTTCGTCAAACAAGTTTGATAAATAAAAACAAATTAAGCAAGCGTAGAGACATAGTCTAAGTCTTTCTTATTCTACAACTAAATGAAAATTAAAAATCTATTCAGTTTTGGAGGAAGAAACAGGATACTACGAAGTGATGTTTTTTCATCTAATTTGCATACGGTAATATCAGCCCGAACTGCAGTTTTCCCTTTCGTGTTTTATAACTCTTTTTTTGGAGCGCAACGCGATAGCAATAGATTTCAGAAATACCTACTTTTCAAATTTGTCGGCGACCGCATATCCCCTTAAGTAGTTTTTGAGTTTATCCATATGAAACAAAAAAAAATTACCTCTACTATGTATCCACAGCGCCTTCACCCTCAAACTCGTCTAATTTCAAGTACGATGTGGTCCTAGATGGTAAACACGCTCAACTGGTTACTGGTTCTCAAGGCAAGTAGTCGGCCATGATATGGTTTCACGACAATGTTTAGTTTCATCGAAATCTTAGACTCCTTATAGAATGGGATAGGTAGTGGATTCGAACCTACGACCATTCGCCCGTTAACACGGTGTCAGACGATTACATTATCACCGAGCCATCGTCGCTTTCTTATTTTATTTATGTGATTTCTTAGAACAATCATTATTATTTGCATATAATTTTAAAATTTTATTTATTTATAATATTAGTCAAAACCATATTGAGATTTAAACGTATAGGTTTTATGGTTTCGCAGAAGAATTAATTTTGTTCAAAAACCAATTAAGCGAGACAAGAAGAAAATAATTTGACATGTTAAGCTTACCCCGAACTCGAAGTATCAATTGCAGAGTTGTCGAGTCTCTCGACGTTGATAAACGGCCCGCTGTACGGTTTTAAAAGGAATTCTCTAATGAAGCACTTAAAACGATTATATTTCCCTCATTAATAATTACCTACTTTAAAAACAGGCAAATAATAAGCTAGCGAAGTAACTAATTCCTCCATGATACGGATCTTTCAAAACGAATTGTATTAAGAGGAAATGCGGCCGGGAACAGATTTGAAAAGAATCTAATCTAAAGAATCTATTGATATCGCGTTACGCCCCAAAGAAAAAGATACCTGCAACTCGAGCTGATTTTACCTATGCAAAATGGACAATAACATCACTTCGTAGTACCATGTTTCATCCTCCAAAACTGAACCGATTTATAATTTTCTTTCAATTATAGGTTAAAAAGACTTTTGCTATGCCCCTACGTTTTGCTTTTTTACATTTTAATCATCAAATTTGTTTGATGAACGTCTGAAAATGTAGGTAAAAAACGAGTTTCTTTTTTTATTTTCAAAGGTTTCTACGATATCTAATTTATAGAAAAAATCAAAACTTACGGGCATGGCGGTGGTGAATATATATTATTTGGTATAAAAATATCAACCACAATGCTATTATCCAGGGAGGAAACAGGGGACTACGTTTGTATGAAATAAATGCCGCTAGCAAAATCTGCTAATGGTTGTGTTTGTTTTTGTAATATTGTACTACGGTACAACAACCTACTTTAAAGATACGTCAGATAATTTTGAAAGGTTGTAGAATCTCATTTAAAAAATTCGTCTAATTATTCAGTTTATATGACTTTACAAAATAATTCCTATTAATAAACATACATGTTTGCAATCGGCCGTATCGCATTCGGTTAAATGTGTTACTCAACTTTCACAACTTTTATAAAAATAATCAAGTAAGAAAACTTTGCATTTTTTTAGGCGGATTTCATTCATTTGTGACAAACATAGATAAACAACTACATAATAGTTGTATACCTAACTAAAGCAAAATTCTTCGTAATGAAAAAGTGATTTGAGAACTAATAATTAAATGAGAGAAATATAAACATCAATTTCAGTTAAAACTAATTCATAAACCGCTGTTAACTGGCTTATAGACTTTCTCGCAGAGATATAATACAGTGGAGGGTTTACGTAAATTCTGCACGAAACTGATGAATATTCAATCAAGAGCTAATGCCATGTTGACTCGGTTTAAATTCACGGTTTAGTTGTATTAATAAAATTTACATATGTAATAATATAATTATAATAGGTACCTTATGTTATATCATCTCATTAATGAATGCTAAAGTGGTGGTTGCACATCTGCGTTAGGAACTTAAGAATTTATTAAAAATTTCTCCATCCACCCATGCAACCATAAAACGTTTACTACTAGAAATCGGTCTCCCCCAATAAGAAAGGGGATTGCCATAATCGCTTATCCTTTAGTCGCCTTTTACAGCACCCACGGATGATATGGGGTGGTACTATTCATAGCCGGCACCACACAAACACAAAGTTCAATTTTGTTTACACAGGTTTAACAGGTAAATTTCACACATCTCGAGGGGTTAAGTGTTTTTTTTTTTTTAAATCAATGTTCATTGATCTTCAGAAACATTGCAATATTCTTCAAAACTTCGCCATTCCAGTCTGTTTTTACCAGCATTTCGACCTTTGAGCGAAAAAAATGAAAGCGAAATGTTCATTAGTATAATGGATGATATCCATTAACTATTATCTATTTCTCATATTAATAACAAAATAACATGATACCTACTAATATTAATTTGGACATTGCGTTTGAAACGTGTTCCGAAAATATTTAGAAAGACTAATATAAAAGAAAAATATTTGATCATAGTTTCTTTATAATTACTGGTCACTCTAGTCAGTGTTCTAAAGTAATGGCATAAAAGACGTTTCATTAAAATGCAAATATAAACCGCATTTTGAAATTAATGACAATATTCGTTACACATAATAGTTTTAAAAAAACATAAGCCATAAGGTCTGGTGACAGAAGTGAAAACTCGAAACTTTAGATAAAACTGTTTTTTTTAGTATTTGAATCTTATAACTTATAAATTGGAATTATTAACATAACCTAATTTTTAAAATATTACATTTGTCTGGTTTTTACATCTATTGGCGGTCCGAGCAATAACTATTTACATTTTCATATAGTTTATTTATTATCAAAACATACGATAGGCTGCATAAGAAGACATTTTATTAATTACCTCCGAGCACCAGCACTTGAACGCAATCTTATATTTGACATACTATTTCATGCTGACGGCTAACGTCATAGCATTGGTAACGAGAATCTATAACGATTTCCCTTTTTCCCCGCTCGACGGCCAAAAAAAAAAAAAAAATAAAATTAATTTACTGACAAAATGCTTAAGATATATTAATGCTTTAATAAATAATATTTATCTACTATAGTTATATAATACATGCTAGGTCAAAAGTCGTAAACGAAACAGCAATTTCAAGTAACGACATGGAATCGCTATTTGTAAGGTTTTCTCTTCATAATGACTGCTTAGAATGGGTTTTGTGTTTCATAGCTGTTTCTGCTGCGCATGTCCGTCTTTAAATGTCGTTGCAGGATGGTTCTAAACAGGACAAGGTTGTGTGGCAAGTTTCAGAATTTTGTCGTATAATATTAGACGCTTCAATGTAGGGTTGGCTTATTAGCAAATTGGATTATGATTTATTATTGTTTTAGCAGTTATCACTGTTTGCATTGTAACGATATCCAGAATGCCCACGATTCGCAATGTCGAGATAATAATAGGTACTTATTCGAGATCCAAGAAATAAATTAGGAATAAAGACTGTGATACAAAGCTACCTAGAGGTTTTAGCCGTGGTGGATGGTGACATGGTGATAACGACTGTCAATTATTATCTCTCGGCTGGATCTATTTTCTGGTCAGGTTTTAGTATATATACATACATTGCATTATTTCTCTCTCCCGTGGGTGTAGGCAGAGACTGCGTCCTTCCACTTACTACGATCTTGACACACCTCTTTCGCTTCCTCTACTTTCATGAGCGCTTTCATACATGCATCAGTATATATAATAACTACTTTATATTTCATAAAAACCACTATTATCGTTGAAGAAAAAATTTCCTTACATCCGTATCTTTACATTATATAATAGGTACCGACTGTGTGTCCGTTGATTGGCTTGGTTGATTATAATTCAAGAATCGCAGGAAAGTAAGGTATAAAAATGACCATCAGCACATTATCGAGTAATATTTTAAGAACACCATTGAATTATTTATAAAAATACATATTATACGCTAGCGCAGCCGGAGGCACAACTAGTAGGATATATTTGCTATAGTGTTTATGGTTAACAGCAATAGTCAAAGCTTAGCACAAATATTCCTTTCATTTTAGTAACGCGACTCATTTTCCAGTAGATGGTTACAAGGTTAATAAGGGAACTAAGAAATTACCAAAAGTAATGAATACCAACCACTTAATATTTACTTGTTCACTTCAAAGGCTTTCGTATAGTATATTTGTATATTATTAACTAGTCTCGTTTAATCCATGTATAAATAAATACATATTAGGGAATGAATAATTCAAGAAAGTAATGAAATGCAACTACTTAATATTTAGGTATTTGTTCATTTCAAAGGCATTAATTTAGTTTATTTTTGTTATTATTAAAATACTAGCGTACGCCCGCAATTTGTCTCCGTGTTTTATATTGATCAAATCTGGGTTTGTTATGAATTTATATAATGCATTTAACATTTCCTTTACGCACACAAAATTTCATAAAAGTCGGTCAACCCGTTTTCAATTTAAAGGCGAACAGAATTATTTCTTAATTATATTTTCACGAATTCTAAGATTTTTTTTATAAATCTATAGCCTATCAATCGTTTCTTGACACATACTTCTCGTGTATAAAGTTTCAACGAAATCGGTCATGCCGTTTTTGAGTTAAATCCGGACATGTACATATTGTCAGATTCGAGATTAGTAGCGTCTTTAATAGACGTCTGTTACAAAATTTGTCAAAAAAAGTAAATATACAGACAAAACTTTAGTTATATTTATAACTATCTGTGCCCGCGACTTCGCTCGCGTGGAATTCAGGCGTCCCGTCCCGTCCCGGCCGTAATTTTTTAAACTATTAAAAAGTTTATTGTCTTTCCTCCTTGTCTTTGTCTAGCTCAGTGATTCTCAACCTTTTTTTTGTTGCGGAACATATTTAACGATTTGCAAAATTTGGCGGCACACAAAAGTGCCGCGGCACAGTGGTTGAGAATCACTGGTCTAGCTCCTTTGTTATGACCACGTCGTTGGCCAAGATCAACTTTTGTTCTTATTTAGAAATTTTATTTGATGGAAAATATAGTTTTGTTGAAGGCTTGAAGAAAGACAAAGACAAGAAAAAAACCATTGTGTTTTTCTCAAATATCTTCAATGTAGAGATTCGTCCCGTTAGACTTTTATTATAAGCATAAATTATTATCTATCCATGTATTGTTTCAAAATAGTCTAAATTATTAAAAACTAAGTATAGCGCCATCTATAAATAATCATCAGAAATAAATAGATAATTTGTTTACGTAATCACATAAATAACGCTTCGTCCCACGTGCCATCAAAAAATAAACAAATCATGAACCGTCCAATTATTATTAGAATAGAATGATATTATATTCTGCGCTATATTTATACCTACTGATATTCTAATTGAAAATCAGTTCATTACTTACAAAAAATTACTCCTTAATGCATCGCCTAAAATGCCTTGATACAATATATAACAACGTAATAAAATGATATTACTTTAACTAATTGCTTTAAATTGGTAGGTACACGTTAGAAACGATAAAATAACAAGTCTTCGCTATTAATGAATTAAGTAAATATTGAATTTGGATGTTACTTGTGAATGGTTGTAGAATACAACGAGATATTTTCATATTTAACTATTATCCAAAAGTTAATTTTAAAGAACAAACAATTTAATTTTAAATGATTGTGTGATGCAGGCTAAGAATAGTACCACCCCATATCGTTTTCCCGTGGGTGTCGTAAAAGGCGATTAAGGGATAAACCAGGGGGTGGGTAGCAATATCCTCTAAGCACCACAAACACCTGACTGCGATCTCTAATCCGACCGGCAAGCGCGCCGAATATGGTACTTCCTCCTTTTTTGGGGACCTATGTCCAACAGTGGACATCTTTCGGTTGAATCGATCAAACTAAAAAAAATCAAAATGATATTATACACTAAGCAAATATAAGTAAATAAAAAATAATTAAAATTTTCACCTGCAAATGTCCTTCTATTTCTTAGATCTTTGAAATATTTAAATAAAAACACATGTAAAAGTTAAAACTCAAATCCTTAAGCCAAATTTTATATATTGTATTTTAAAGGCATTAATTCTAACTAGAAGTCTGAAAATAAGTCTTGAGGCATTTCATCGTAATAATAAAAACCCATCTGTTAGACACAAAAGACATAATTGTACTCGTATTATTTTAAATTTATTCAACGTAAATCCTTAATTAATTGCAGTAAAGTGTGAGAAAGCGAGATTAATTTGTAAAACCTCATTTATACATACGGCGAGGTTTTTAATTAACATACTTATTTTTCTTTTACGTGAGAAATGTATTTAATCACGCCCGACGAGAAGCGCCAAGAATACCCACTAAAACCCACGGTACCATACTATATATATACCCATACACGGTACTCAACCAGAGTGTGCTGCGCAGTGTCTTCTGCAGCCCTTCAGCGGTGGCAGGCCGCTGTTGGTTCCCACCTAGCTATCTTGTGCAGATACCACCCGAAAATACCGTGTCCGGATAGTATCTGCACAAGATGGAAAGTAAAGGAGCCGCGCGCCCGCATCAGCCACACCCGAAGGACCGGGCGAATGTCCTCCACAGTACCATGCCCGTACCGCACATCCGCCAGGTCCTCCTCCCAACGCCGGAGCGTGGGCTCCATCGTGCTCCTCCTCTCTTTTACCACCTTACCATGTGCGAAGCGGAGCCCAACACCATCCCTCCTCGCCGTCGTGAACTGGTACACGGCGTCGAGCACATTTGCTTCACGCTTCCACGGCAGGGATCCCGCGAGCACAAAACCCGCCGACGCCGATACGGTGCGGTACCCGCGAACGCCCTTAACGTCACCGTGCGCTGCGTGCCAGCACACCTATGTTGGTGGCGCTAAGGGCGTCCGCCCACACCGGTGCCCCGTACACGACCATGCTCCGGACGACCCCGGCGAGGAGCTAGCGGCACCTCTGGCCAGGTCCTTAACCTTATTAACATACTTAACCTGGATCCTACCAACCCTTATCAATGAATCAAATATTAACAATATTGTTAAATAATTTTTGATACAAACAGCCAATTGAAGATCAAATTAAAGTCGCTTATTTATGTGCGTTATTTTTATTTTAATGGTTTTTTTTAAATAAATTTTGCAATTTATCTCCCTACACAAGGATTCATTTTACAAATTTTCTAATAAATGAAATAACCCAAGTTTTCAAACGACTTCGATAATCAATCAATTATATCAAATAAATAATTAACAAAATGTAAGTAACCATCAACAACGTCGAAAATATCTCGTAATCAGCAGTCCTTCAGAGCCAGGCGAGATATTTTATAGGCACATTTTCAATTTACCGAGCACCTGTCAAAACAAGATTCAATCTTAAAATAAAATATTGATGTTAAGAACAACCGCGTCTTTCAGAATGAATAGAGACGAGGGCGCTAGACGAGACGAGCTGAGATCGCACTTCGAAACTCGTAAGGAATTCAAATAAGTAATAAAACACGAGTACTGTATACAGGCACGTAATTAAACTCTTACATCTGTGGTCATAGAGCCACGAACATATTTTGAAGCAGCGTTAAATTATTCCAGTAAAGTAAATGAATTCAAACATTTCATACAGCTTAATATAGAGATGTTTATCAATCTATTTTACCATAGCATACCTTGAAATTTATTACTTTACTAGCTGTGCGTGCAATTTTGTCCGATTGTTTGTAAAACTGTGATTTAAATACAATTTTAAAACAAAATATATGGCAGCTTAGACGTACAATAAATCTAATATACTAGCAATTTTTTAAGCAACAATACATTTCTTATTTTAAACTATTATACAAAGCTTTTTACGTTGATATATATTTCCCCCTTTTCAAAGCGGGAATTTACAAAATCAATCGTATATGAAACTCCAGTGTATAAACTATTACATCCTTAAAACTCATGTGAATCTGTCAACTAATCACACAGAAAGGCAAAGATTTTTTTTTACACGGAATAGGCTCAGTGCTTTGACCACAATCTCATCTGATGTTAAGTGATGATGTGGTACCCAGATTGCAAACACACTAAGCCTATAGATACTGGTTCTCAAGTGATGCTGCTAGAACACTCCTATTGGTATTTGGTGACAGGTTTTCAAACTTGAGGGTGGTAGCTACTCAGGCAGGCAACATTAGAAAATGCCCTATCCCCATGCTTTGATTTCCTTACGATGTTTTCCTTCACCGAAAGCTCAGGCCGTTTTTAGAGTTGGATAGGTGGGGATCGAACCCACGGCGATTGACGCGGAATCCGGCCGCACTAAGATCTGCGCCATCATCGCTTCAGATTTAAAAAATCTTAGTAATAATATGTCCCGTCATTGATTGTAAATACATACGAGTATATAGAAAAGGTAAATAAAATATAATAGTAGATTAAGAGTTATCGAGATTTTCAAAATTTTAGATAACAAGTTTGCAATATTTCATCGAATACTAAAATTGTTTATAAACTCTATGTAAATTGTTAATTATAATGAATGTTCTACACCTACATTATTACCGCTAAAAGTCGTTCTAAGTTCGCCCCATCAATTGAATATTCCGCGAACAAAATGAAGCAGATTCGCATGAGCGTCGGCGTTCGACTTACAAGTACTGATTGGGAAAATCAGAATGTATCGTATTGTTTTAACATTTTTCCTTATTTCTACAAGAATTACTGTTTTTACTTACTTAACATTTTTTCATATGTTATTATATTTAGGAGTTCTTGATTCTATATTATTTTGCCATGTGGTGGTCCTTGTTTTGTTAATTCATTTACATGTAGTCTATGACTCTATAATATATACTTTTGCTAAAGTTTTGCTTGATATAGTTTGGTTATTGTCCACAAGTGAAAGTGTATTGATAATAATGACACGTAGCATACATTCTAAGCTCTTCCAAGCACTCCCGTTGAAATAGATATAACAGAAATCCGCCATTTCATTACCGTGTTTTTGAATAGTATTTCTAATGCCAGATTTGGTTGCATTGTCTAATACCTTTGCCTTTTCCTTTCAAATAACTAAATAGAACCAAAAGAAACTCTGTAGAGCTGAAAATTTAGCCAAAAAGTAGAAAAATAAGTATTAATTTAAAAATTTAATAACTATTTGTAATTTTGATTAAAATTGTTAAGTTATATCGAACGATTATATAATACTAGCTGGCTGGCCGCGGTTGCGCCTACGTTTCGTATATTCTTCACTGCGTGACTATCATCTATTTCTTTCCTACTTGAATTTTTTTTTTTGTTTCTATCATTAAGCAAAGATATTTTTCACAAATTCAAATACCTGCCAGTAAAACTGTGCATTAAATTGGATTTTATTCACAATTTCATGAGTTTTAATTTTTTACGCAGAACCCTAAATATTTTCGAAAAAATTAAGTAGCCTGAGTTACGCGGAGTAACTTCAGCTATCTGCGAAAAAACAGTCTCATCAAAATCGGTCCGGAGATTATCGGAAACAAACAGACAGACAAAAATTTTCAAAAATTGTAGTTTTGGTACTTATACCTATCGTATATACACATTCATGTGTATTTAGCAAAAAAAAAAATGTTATTTTGATATTACAAACAGACACTTCAATTTCAATTATTAGTGTAGATTGTAACAATTTCAGATGCCATTTATAATTTTAAAGTGACAGTACACGTCACAAATCTCCGGGGTTTTGAATTAACTCTGAATATTCAAATTTATATTTTATATTATAATATGGTTTTATATCTACCTGCGTTTGGAATCTTGAAGTTGTACTGTAAAGCTACTGAGAAGTGAGATGTGATAAAGATAGAGATGTGTGTTCTAAGTAATCGGCTCAAACCCTTGTCCGGAGCTGGACATGTGTAAAATCTAACGTGCAATAAAACTACGAAAACTCTATACGGCGGAGTTAAGTTGTTGCAGACTAACATTACGATGATCTTTTTTTTAAAGTGATTTTATATTTTTTCTATAATCATTATCTCCCTGCACTTATCCCATTTTTATATGTGATCGGCACAACGTGTCTTCTTCTTCGAACCCATGTTGCTTCAAGTTTTGGTTATTTATTTTACGACCGGCCGCTTGCCTGACGTCAACCCTCCTTGGAGATGCCATAATAAAATTAAAACGCAGTGATGAATAGATGAAATCCGGGCGCAGCCACAGGCACACACCTAGTATATTACTATAATATAATATAATATAATATAATAATATATAAAAGAGCTGTAAAACCTATTCGAAAGTAACACTGTAACAGCAATTTTCAACACGAAACATCAGTGGTCGTTGGGTCGTCCAATCTGTATGATGTGGTTAGCGCCCACCGGCACCCAAGGCTTCCTAAATCATTTCTCGGTGGCATAACAACCTATTTTAACTTCTGTCATTTTGACGGCGGTCTTTTTGAAGTTACTTACAAACAGCTGTTGGCTTTCAACATGCTTACTTAAGATCACATGAATTGCACGCCTATTTGCTACATCATAAAATAATAAAGACTAGTGCTCGCCTGTGATCGAAATTCGACCAAAATTCATAAAAAACGAAAAACGCTAACAATTTTGATTGCTTTTCTTAGTCAATTACTTAAAGTAAAACCTTCTCAAAAGTCAAAATTCTGTCTAAACGGTAAATAAATGTCAAGTCTGACATTAACATATGATTGACTAACATTTTTACTGGTAAATACTGTGTTTTTTGTCCTACTGATATTGTGTTGTCTTATATGTTTGTGTTGTCCGTTTTTCAGGTTGATCACCCTTTTTTTCTTTTTTTTTTTTGACGGGGGGAAATGCATTTACGCACTACCCTTACCTATTGTATTAGTGAGACCGAAGTCCCCCAATACAATAGGTAAGGGGGCACGGAGGGACGAGCTCCGTGATGCCAGTGTGGGACTCGCCCGGGCGTGAAGCGCCCGGAAATACCCACTACAACCCCCCGGGGCCGGCCACTGCATTTGGGATGGGGGCGACACGGGGGGGCTTTTGCAAGCACCGCGTCGCCCCCTGCAGCGAACCCACAAGGCCTCGTCCGTGCAATGGCCCGGTAGGGATGGAGGAGAATACTTCCCCTCCACCTCTTAGCCCGCCTCAGAAGGAGGCACGACCGTCAGGTCGACAGTCCGGGGGGCAGGATATACTTCCTGCTCCCCATAAAGGTTGATCACCTAGGTCAAAGGATTTTTGTTTTCATTTCATCAGCCATAGTCTTGTTTACCAGTTTCCACTCCTTGGTTCATGACTCTACCTTACGGCCAATGGCAGAATTGTGGCCAATAGTTACAAAGGCCAAAAACTAAGAAGTGAATAGTGAATAGTGATAATGGATTGGTAATCGTAAGGGATAATGATAGATGTGTGTCTGTGTCATAGTAATGGTAGTGTGTGAACTGTATTGTTTTATTAATTTAATGTATTTTTTATGCATAATTTTAAAAAATATTGGCATTCTGCACTCCTCTATATAAACTGTAAGTGTGCGAAATTTCATACTCCTCCGTCCGCGCAATTTTCGTAAAAAGGGGTACAGAGTTTTTGCTTCACGTATTAACCCTTTGAGCACTAACCTGGCGTTTACGCCAACTTTGCATTGTTTTACTATTGTCATCCTATTGTCATATTTTTATGGGTACTCGACATATTAATATTATGATAAAAAAAAGAGTATATTCCTTTAAAGTTAATTAAACTTTCATTTATGATCGACGATTCTACGAATGAACTGATATTAAAATGAACACGGGGAAGGTGAAAATCAAGTCTAATGTTCATGTTGTTCCAATTCCTATAAAAATCGGCGACTCTACGCTCGAAGTTTTTGACAGTTACTGGAACAAAGTATCTAGTTAGGTAGATCCAACTTCGAGAAAGAGTTTAATCGTCGAATAGAACTCAGCTGGGCTGCGTTCGGGAAGCTACGCAGAATCTACTCATCCGAAATAACGTAGTGTCTCAAACCCTTCCATCTGTGTGTGTTGCCTGCGATGACAAAACGCACTGACACGTGATCGCTCACAATGGGACTAACAATAAAGCTTAAAGTTACTCCTTGGGCAATCGACAAGACAATGCTCGGTGTTTAACTCCGTGATCGAATGAGGACATCTACAGAAGAAACAAAATAAACTGATATTGCTCGAAACTAAAATGGCAGCGGACTGAGCATATTGGTCATGAAACCGATCACTGATGGGATCAACGGGTTCTCGAATACAGACCACGTATCTGAATACGGGTTGTTGGACATTCTTTGTGAAACTTTATACATATTTAAGTTGTTATTCTTACATTGTATATAAATATAAGTAGACACATAATATACCACATAGAGGGCAAGTCAATGACTACTAAATAAGACAAATCGTACGACCAGTGTTCTCGTCGAAGCAAATTTGTATTGAAGCAGATGTGTACTATTAATCTTATTGCGTAGGTTAGCGAGTTCAAATCAACAATGAACGCAGACCGCGTTCAGAACCAGCCGTAATTGGCGTGGCAACCTTCTACAATACGTACCACAGTATATTGTACCCTGTTAAATTGATTGTAATGTAACAGGGAGCAGAGGTTCTGATCGTGTCGACGACAGATTACTGGCCTTTGTTGAATAGATCTAACATAACATCTATACCTATAGAAGTATAAAGTACGTTTACTACGTGTAGCTTATTCGATACTCCAACTATTATTTAAGGAAAAGTTTATTTACATTGTTATTTGATTTCGCAAACTTTTATTAATATTACTTTTTATTTACTAATGAAAATGCTCAAAGTTGCTCAAAGGGCTATGCTATGCTTGGAGTTTCACTGGGTGATCGAATCAGGAATTAGGAGATCCGCAGAAGAATCAAAGTAACTGATATTGCCCGAAGAATTGCTAAACTTAAGAGGCAGTGGGCTGGGCACACTGCTCGCAGAACTGATGCCCGATGCGGCCAACGGGTTCTCAAATGGGTACCAAGCATCGGATGACGTAGCGTGGGTAGGCAAGGTGGACCGATGACCTGGTGAAGGTCGCGGGAATCCACTGGATGCGGGTGGCGCAAGATCGGTCATCGTGGAGAACTTTGGGGGAGTCTTATGTGTTATCTATAACAGTGGACATCTTTCGGTTGAATGGATGGATGGATACTTTAATTTCCACATATTTTACATGTACCTCTGCTATTATTGCAAGAAAATATGCGGATGGTATTATTTGTCAAGTTCATCTATTATTACACTCATCAACAAAATGTAAACTAAAACCTGCTAATAAAACATATATATGATTTCCATTTTAAAATAATGATTTCGTGGCTATTTATTTACATATAAGATTATCAACGGACATACAGAAAAGTGTTGTTTTTTAACATATGTAATTTGTTAAATTATACACTGATTGATATTTATAGTAGTTATTTAAAAACAGGCTTAATATTTAACAGACTCATAGTAACATCTAACCTCTGTGTCTCCATTTTTTCATATTTATTTTTTCTTTGTCAAAAATATTCTTCCATACACAAGTAATATAATATTTTATTTCGTTTTAAATTGCCAATATGTCGTGAGTTGGTTTGCTGATTGAGTCCATACATTCCCTCGGGATAAACCAAGCATTGACGTATTTACAGGTTGTGTTATATGGTTAACAATATTGTATTAGAACAATAATGTTTTAAATTTAATAAATAAATTATGAATAATACTTTTTGATAAAAAAAACTAACCAGCATACCTACTACAAAAATATACCTTAAGTCCTCAGTAATGTTAATACTAAACACAGCCTCTTCATTTACTGTTATACTGTGTGTAAACTTTAATATTACATTTTGAATAAAGATTAATTCGCTTCTGTAAAGTTCTTTAATTTATATTAATGTAGGCATTTAATTATTATTCTTGGATGTTTTAGCTGTATATGTATGCAATCGATTTACTCATGTGTTGCAATCTATATGTATGTATTTCTCGGAAGCAGCTGCATTAATTTGGATTTCAAAATAAAATATTTTTTTGAAGCGATAATGGCTCATCGTTAGCAATCCATAGCATTTTGGTAAGTTTCCGTCTGTGTAGCTACTACCCTTTAGTTTAAAAACCTGTCGCCAAGCACCATTAGATGTGTTCCAGCAACATCACCTGAGAGCTAATATTAAAGCTTGGAAAATTGAAGAATTATTGGTAGCAGTAGCTCCCTCGGCTATTGACAATAATATAATTTTGATGACTTCAATAGTAGTATAATAATTTAGTCTATTTTCACAATAATTTTTTTTTATTGGTAAAGCTTAAATTATAAAAAAATATAAGCTGTGAAAACATTGGATTTTTGTTTAACTTATGCTTTAACATATTTCTTTCACAGTTATGATTTTGCATGAGAGTATGAATAGGTGAAAGTCCATTGGCACAGAGAAAAGGAATCGATGCAAGCACCTGATACTGTACTTGATACCTGATTTTGAACAGCCATAAATGAGTTTATTTATGACGGTGAATTTAGATGTGTCCATAAATGTACAGGAGACGCGCTTATAGTTCTGAATCCTACAAGGTTCATGGAAGATTAGTCGACTAACTACAATTGAACGGAATTGTAGTATAGAGTTTGTAGATTCAGGCGAAATTCAGCACCGCAGATCGACATTGAAGGAATATTATGAAGTTACGTAAGTATACGTCCAATACCGTCCAAGCCTTTGGTAGATAACAGTTATCTTATGTTACTGTTACAATATAGTACTTTATAATTATTATAATATAGTAAAAAAAACTAAATGTAGATAGAATTAGAAATCATATCTCTGGTTCTTGCTTCTTCTTGATTCTTGGTTCTTAAGCTTTCAATATTAATATACATACATACGGGTATGTATATTGCTAGTAGTTTTAAATATTATTATTTTTACCCACAATCTTTTTTTAAATTTCTATATATCAAAAAATGTTACTTTTCAATTTGATAAATACATTCAAATTAAGTTAGATTTCTTTAATTCTTAGTTGTAGTGGTAAATCTATAAGCAAAAATATAAAAAAAAATCTGACTGACATATCTCGTAAAAATTTATTTTGTTTCTAAACCTTTGAATATAAAACAAACGATTTATTTCTCTTTTAATAACATTAAGTTTGTTCATTTATCACGTTTAGTGAAGGGTGCCTAAATAAAATTAAAGTATAGAAAATTTAATTGCTTAGCAAATATTTATAAATGTTTAATGTCAGACTACGATGATGCATTATTGGACGGATATCGAGTCGATAAACTTTCGAATACACCTTACTCATAATGATTGGTGAAAGAAACCATAATGAATTAAAAAAGCAGTTGAATGGTATTTTCTAAAAACCACCTCTAAATGTTTACCATCTTGGACCACATCGTTAATTAAGGTCATTTGTGGTCACATTACATTACGATAAAAGCGCTGAGCTGAGTATAAAAAATGCTATTAATGATAACATTTTCTTTACCTACTAGCTGCTTTTCGCGGTTTTATCCGCGTAGTTCCCGATCCCGCGGGGGTTTCAGAATAAAAACTTTCTTTCAAATTATCACCATACCAAATTTCATCCAAATCGGTCCAGTAGTTTTTAGTTTATTCGCTACATACAAATATACAAATCTTTCCTCTTCATAATATTACTACAGATATAGATTAACTATTGCTATTAACATAACGTTCGCTAGGATACAAATAAAAATACATTTAAAGTTGTCGTATACTTTGTAATGCTCATATATTTCTCTTCACCGCAATTGAATAATAACCGTAATATACAGATTCCTGTAAATAATTTTAATAAGTCCTAATGTTTACTTAATTTATAAATTCAACCAATTGAATACGATCTCTTGAATACAGCATGACGTCGACTTCTACAAAATTTACGCTTGTATTTTCTTGTTGTATGAAACGCTTTAAATTTGTCATTATTAGTAACGGTCTCTACAATATTAACCCATTTTTGATCTAAATCTTCTGGGGGTTTATCGTTTACTAAAATTATTGGCATTGTTAAGAAATGATTTTCGACTTCTGTTCTTATGTTGTTCTCCTTTAGGAAAGGAGTTTCTTTGATGTCTTCTGGTGAAATGATACTTGCATTATCTTTACCAGATACCTCTAGATTGTTTTGTGTAACATCTGATATATGCACATCGTTGTCTGTTCCTGTGGGTGATGCAGCGTTCAAAGCAGCTTCCGCGTCTAGCATCTGAAACTTTTCAAATTTTTATAATATTAATCACAGCTAAAATACTTTTGCGTAGGTTTACAATATGAATTTGTTTAGAGATTGTTTGATATATTTTGATGGCTAGTATGAAAGCGGATGTTCGTGAACCCTATACAGAATATTTTCATGTGTGTAACGATTTATATTTATATAAATTCTAAAATTCGATTAATTTGTATATGACCCAAACTGCAGGTTTTATTTACATAAGTTTTTTATAAAATAAATCGATCTGTTTCTATTTATTTATTTCTTTCATTAATTATATATATATGTGGGTGATTTATATCTTGTGTTTATTAATTATCTCGTCATCGTTTTCTATTGTTACCAGATAATGATTTGCTCTAGATGTAAATTGAAATTTCATTCACTTAAAATAATTTGCGTTTATCATTCAATAACATATGAAACTCATTTCCATCATATTATTACATTCAAACATTTATTAAATATAACGGAACTTATTTAAGGATGTCATACACGACATTATACGAAAATTTGATTGGTGAGACGGGAAGCCATTCAATCGGTGTCTTAAATTAAAATAATTTGAGCTCTTTTTACTTCGTTCCTATTTTTAAGGTCTTACGTGCAATAGCGTACTGTATGAAAAGGATATTGAAACGGTACTTTGAATCTGCATATATAATCTATCATAGATCAATCAAGGGCCATATATTTCAGCTTTTATTATGCCATTAACGAGATTAAGATACACATACCAACACCGTTAACACAAGCTGCAACTAATTAAGACTGTATTTACAGAGCACATCGAACATTGTGTTCGTAAATTTGTATCGCGGTGTGTTCGTTGCCGATATATTGTAAATAAACAAAAGCTTAGTCTATTCGTAAATTCTGTTGGGTATTTCCGCATGATTAACAACTTCAAGGTATTTAAAAACTATATTGATTAAACCTGAGATGGAACGTGTGAAAACAGTCTTTTAAACTAAGCTCGAAAATCATTTACGTGACTAATAAAGAAAAATATTTGATAACGTCCGAGTTTTATTATAACAATAAGTGATATAAAGGAAATTCTACGTCAATTATTCCAAAAAATTAGAAGAAAAAAAAACTGTTTGCCAAACTACTATATTAAAAAAAGAGAAAATTTATTCACAAACAGAGGAATTGTATATTTGCCCATTTGTTTAAATGCAGGCGTAGATATTTTTATTAGTAAATTTGAAACAAAATTACTATGAGTATTGATTATTTATATAATATTTGTGCATCGCTGAATCAGGACAAATTATTAACTACAAACATCTCACAATTAACTAATAAATCGGATGCTTGTAATATTTCATACAAATGTATTTAAAAACAAATTAGCTATTTCGAAATTAAAACTTTAACTAATCTACTTGCCCTTTAAGTAATTTACTAATTTCATTTATAATATTACTCATTGTCGGCCAGTACGAAATCTATTTTCACGACATCTCAAAAATGTTATATTGAGGAAGACATCCAATGATTAGACCGTATCCATTAGATATACAGAGGAAGTCACTATGCCTATACTGCGACTTGGCACATTCTATAATGTAAATTAAGATAATAATAAATAAAGGCTGTTCATAAAATATATAGTTAAAATCTCTAAAAAGCCCCTGAACAGTTTGTACCTACACAGACTATTAACGATAAATTTATTGATGACAAGAACATTATTTAGAAAAAAATATCAAGCCGGATATAGCAATACTTAAAGTCGCTCAGTTTAATGCTAAAACGAAATATAATATTCCAAAAATTAATCTATAATACAGAGAATAAGAAAAAAAAAAGTGTATATAAAAATAGTTTGTAATAAGAATAATTTTATTAAGTATACTGAAGATTCTTGGGTGCACTTTAAATTATTTATAATATACACAATTTTATAGTGCATTCGACTCTTTGTGGTGGTAGGTAACCTTGCACATGAATTTTAAAAAGAGTTTATCCCAAACAATGTTTCATAAAGGTAAATAAACATGTCTTGTTTCGGTTCATTAATGTAACTGATTCTAAAACACTCCGACCGAGAATAGTCAGTCTATCGAGAAATCCGTGAATAAGTTGCGTATTTGCAATCACTTATAATGTATCAATATATATTTTTTTGTTAATTTTATATCATACAGTTTCATCGATTTAATTAGAGAATGTGAACAATTTTTGCATTACGACATAGAATTTTCTAATATTACCTAATTAATTATACAATAATTAAATATAAAATTTATTGCCAAACTTATTAATCTCTTCCAGCAGAAGCACTTTGAGAAATTCAATTTATAGTATAAGCATGTCGGCTTACATCATCGTTTAACAACAAATTAAACTTTAGTTAAACGATAGTCTATAATTGAATTTAAGGATGTCATTTTCAACTTAATTATTAGTTTATTTATTTCTATATACAAATAACAAAATCTTATCATACATTATAAATCGTAAATTTATCCCGTTTACATCAGTTTCTATTTCACGCTACTGATACGTAATAAAAGTCCGAAAGAAAGAACATTACAATTTCAACGCGGTCGTTAATTTAAATATTGACTTGAATTTATGCATGGGAATGGCAAGTGAAACCCCCCATATTGGCCATACTCATAAATCAGTGAGAATAAATCGTATTTTAGATGTAAACGACTGGATTAAACAGAGTACAGACAAATTATTTACCAATGACAGGATTAGAAATAGTGCATACTACTTTTAGATTTATTTTAGTCAGATATTATTATTGCCGTTAGAATTAGACAATTTATGTTCTTCATTTTTTCTATTTGAACTTGGGAAAATGATTGTAATTAATCTAGTGTTATATAAAATAATGTCCAAGAACAGTCCTGATCAACTATAGATGAGTATTTTTCGACACTTGTAGCTTGTACGTACGTACGTACGCTTGTACGTAGCCTTGACTACGCTGGTTTACATATACCACAGCGAAAGTCTATAAAGCCTTTACATAGGCCTAGAGTAAATTGTTTTTTCTTTCCGAAACCATGTTCAAAATTTAGTTTAGATGCCAAAATAGGCTTCCTAAACTATTAATATTGAGATTGTTCGCATCATACTTTTCTATGTCCGTTACAATACAAGATTTTTTTTCTTTTGTTTTTTTTATATAACCAACGAACGATCCGTTGTACTTTAAACTTCTTGGAATATTCTTATAGAGAATTAAACGCTCTATAAAAAAGTTCTGATACCATTTATCGATAAATCAACTTGGTCAAATTTTGCACGTGTACGATGGTCGCGGCCCAATCAGGCTCAATTACCTACCACCTCGCAAATTAACGGATCCGCTCTGGCAAATCTCGAAGAAAAATGGCATTAAATTCATCGCGATAAAAGTCTAAGCCGAAGCACACACATTTTAGAGGCTACCTCCTACAGGTTGTTACTCTACAAAAAATTTCTTTCTCTAGCCATATATAGCTATATTTTTAATTGAACTAATAAAGTCTATACTATGTTTTTTGTATTTTGTTATTCATAGTTTAGAATAAACGTTATCTCATTGGTCAAAACGTAACCATATATATTATTGACTAACAAAAAATAATTGTCTATGATTGAATTAATTTGTTGTTTTTTTTTTATTGATAAGTTAAGCTCTTTAATAAAAGCTAATGAATAAAACGAAAACCGGTTGACCAACGGAAGAGAAAAGGTAATGACTATTTTGTCTTTGATTTTACATTTATATATAGATGTTGCAATAAAGCAAAGTTGTATACTGCACGCCCCTCAGTTAAATACTAATATTACTGAGTAAATAACGTTTAATAATATTTACATAATCCTTCCATATGTTAAGATCTAAAATATCAAACCTAATGTATTATTTGAATGTTCATAATCGTTGCGTATGTGAAGATTTCTACTGAATTTTATATTACATAAAAAATACCATATTATTCATTGGTTAAGTACGAGGGTCTTTTTTACATATTAATAAGAATGTAACTTATTTATGACTAGCTGCGCCCGCGTTTGATATGTTTTTCACTGCGTTTTAATATTTTTTTATACGGAAACATAATTATTTTCTTTAATTTTTTCTGTACAAAAAAAAACTATTTTCACAAATTCAATTACTTGCCAGTGACACTGTGCGTTGAATTGGATTTTATTCAAAATTTCATGTGTTTTAATTTTTTGCGCAGAACCCTAATTTATTTCGAAAAAAAAAACAGTACTCGTTACGCGGTGTAAATCTTGCTATCTAACAAAAAAGTCCCGTCAATATCAGCCCAGTCGTTCCGGAGATTACCCATTACAAACAGACAGACAGACAATTTTGGCATTATAAACAGACACATCAATTTTATTTATTAGTATAGTTATCATTACTTAATGCTAAGTTGCAATTGCTCGCACAAGCGATGTCCGATGGGGCCAACGGGTTCTTGAATGGCTACCATGCACCAGAAGACGTAGCGTGGGTAGGCCTCCACAAGATGTACCGACGATCTGGTGAAGGTCGCGGGAGTCCGCTAAATGCGGGTGGCGCAAGACCGATCGTCGTGGAGATCTTTGGGGGAGACCTATGTCCAGTGGACGTCTTTCGGTTGAATGGATGGATGGATGGATGCTAAGTTGGTTCCTTTTTTATTTTTGTCTAGCTGTATGCCGCGGCTCTACTTGGGTTATATATATTCTTCACTGCTTAATATAGTTTTTAAATAATCATTGGAAAATAATATTTTGTTGGTGACAACCCTTGAATCGTATTTTCTTCACAACTTCATAAGTTATAATTTATTACACGGAACTCTAATTATTTTATTTATTAATTCCTAATGATTGCCAGTATTGACTATTTGATCTTTTTACACAATTTTTTGTGCTTGATTTTTAATTCGGAACCCTAATAATTTTCAAACATCTGCCAGTGAAACTGCGCGTTTTATTGGATTTTATTCGAAATGTCATGTGTCTTAATTGTTTTTTGTTGTTGTTTTAACAATACAAACAAACACTTTAATTTTATTTATTAGTATATATTACGATCATTTTAAATTTAAGTATTGATTAAACTTAAATTAGATCGATTGACAAAGAAACTAACCAACTTTATCGCTATATCAACATGATGCTTTTGTTGATTAATTTACAAAATTTTACGTAATGAATACTCGTACCTTTAGTTCAGTTTCATCCTAGCTCTAAATTTATGATACAACGTTTACTAATTTCGTTTCATTTCCTGTGTAAAGTTTTAGCTTAAAATGATCCATTGTGTTAGTCAAAGCCATAATCGTACTTTTAATAACTCCCTTAACAGTCATAAATTGATAATAAATATTAATTTATAATTTAACTAGCAGGATATATTTTATTCAAAACAACCTTTACGTCTGAATATTTACGGATTTATATCAACTTTTTTGCAATAACTAGATATGAGCAGAGATAATATTATTAATTATGAATTATAAAGAAAAAAAAAATGTCTTAATTGTATTGTAATATAGTCTAAAAGTTAATCATTACTATAAAACAACAAGTTATGACATAATAACATCAATTATTTATGACAAAATTTCAATAATAATTTGAATTTTTAACATAGGTGTTTACTAAGGAAGAGATTTTACCACTAACGAAAACTAGTTTTATGTTTCTAATGATATTTATAAAAACAAAAGGAAATTTTAAACTTTGTCTAATAAATCTTTTGTGTTCTACTTAACCTACTTAAGGATTACAGAGCGTTCTAAGCCGACCCAAGAAAGCTGTTAAAATTATGTCCGTTTCAAAGGTCGAGCAAGTTGAGTTAATGAATATTCATTTTATCTTAGTAACGGCCATTGGATATTCAAAGAAGATCATAATCTTCATAAAGCCGTTTAGTGATAATAATTACGTTGCGTGTTATAAGATACTCGTCAGCAAGAGCGTGGCGTATCGAAGACGTCTGACGATCCACATGATAATCTACGTTCACAATGTTCTCACCTAGTTTCGTAAACACCCTGTCAAAGCAGCATCAATCGATTCGAATCCACCATCCAGCCATCTCCGACGATAAGCGAGATGTTTACGTTTCGCTAAATGTGCAGACCGTCCGCCCCGATGATTCATCCAACAATATTTACAGCGAGCATTTCTTGCCGCCCTGTAGTACAACTTTGATGTTCTTTTTTTTGTGTGTGTAATTAACTCTTTTTGATTGTGCCAAACGGGGTGACGTAATACCGGTTATTTTAGCGATGAACATACTATAGAATCAATTACTTACAAAATTCTTTATCGAAAGTTTTATATTTGTTTGGAATACACTGCGTGTCTTAAATAAATTCCTTTTGCTTCCTACTTACTTCTGTTTTAGAGATTTGGATTGACGTGTACTCGTTATTTTGCGAATGATCAACATCCGTTTTCAATAGTATATATATTAAGTAAAACTATTTTACTTTCTTATAAATTCCGTTTTATTTCCTACAGTTGATTTAATGAATTATTTTAAATCAATTGGAGTTTACTACTGGATATTGAGTGTTGATGTATAACTGTAAAATCGTATTAATACTGTATTGTGTACGTATTACTCGTATATATATATTTACTCGAATCCATTGCGATTGCGTGATGTTTTTTTAGTTTTTCTCCTCGCGTGTTAGTATTTATTTATACACTTTTTTTGTTATAAATATAAGTCTCAGTATTAGACTAGTCTGTGCATTTTTATAACTCGTGGATATATTCCGATAATGACGTGTCTACAGTTACTTTATTTTTGACCGATGAACGTATATGAGAGGAAATTAACTGATGCGAAGTAAAACTATCTAATTTTTCAATTGCTAACTATCCGTTTGAGAAAGTAATTGCTTGTGAATCGATAAGATTCTTCTACTGTTGATAAACACAAAACGCTTATTCGATTTATGCAATTCAAAATTGTTACAAATTGTTGCAAACAGTCAAACATTAAATTTTACCGTCTACAAATGCGGATTTGAAATTGTTTATTTTCTGTTTTTAAACCTACATATCGCGGATGTTTGACTGACAAGTTTGTATCAGTTTCAAAATTTAAACAAACTTCACTTCACTGGAAATGGAAAACCTTTTTAAATCTGAGTGGTAGTTTTAATTTCTGTTTATGCAAACTAAACTGACTTATTTAGACGGTAAAAATATTGTTTTATGACATACGCTTTTGTAAATTCACAAATTATTTTACTCGGAATATTTACATTGTATTATATTTTAAAAGCCAAAGCACTAATAAAGTTAGGTAAAATTATATTTCAATGAAGAATACCAATAATCAATCATACCAATAATAATCAATAATACCATTTCAATATTTATTTACAATATACGGCTCGTTCTTATAACATCAAATGCTTTTGTATGATAAAATTGAACATCAAATACCAGGCTCTTTGTGAATTACTTGCATTACATAGTTCTAGTTTTTTTTAGATTGTCTCATTTAATATAACCCGTAATGTTTATTTGCTATGCTACTAATGTTTACTAAACATTGTATAAAAGTATTTTTTTTCTATAAATCACACTTTGACTCAGGATCACACATGATTAAATAATCGCAGGATTACAGACTAAAATAAAATTATTAAATTTACCAACACATTTACAATTGTTATTACATTTTTATGATATAACATTTATAGATATTAATTATATATTGATACCTTATGTTTGTCCCTCGATGCAGTGTACAGTACCCAAGCCACGTAGACAAACATGATTAGGGCTGGTACGACTAGACTCGCGACTACAGGAATCCGTCGCACCCAGGCATGATAGAAGGCTAATATAAACAGTAGGATGCCTACAAGTATCGCGATGTATCTTCCAGTGCGTCGTCGTTCCTCCTGAAATTATAAAACATTTTCAAAATCAAGTTAAAATTACTCCTAAAAACTCCTAAAAAAATAAATAATATCCTATTCATTGCACAGTTTTACGAGCAAGTGCTCGAATTTATAAGAAATATTTTTACTTTATCTTAGTACTAAAAAAAATTAGGGTTCTGTATAAAAAAATCAAAACACAGTGAAGAATATATGAAACGCGGGCGCAGTCGTGGGCACACAGCTACTACCATATAAACAATTAATAGTTTACAACCTGTGATAAAATGTGATTAATTTTAAATTGTATTTTAATTTTTCGTAATTCATTTTATTAATTAAAGCCCGTAAGTACCTAATGCTCGATTTCCGGCAATGAGAGAAAATGATTTTTCGGAACACTAGAGTCAATCATGATTGAGATACAAATGGGAGTTAGTGCAGTTCTAGTAAAAAGTGAAGATTACAATAGAAAACGCTTTCTGGATTTTCATTATAAAAAGAGTTTACACTAGTATTTTGTTGAAAGTTATACAACCCAAATTACATCGCCATAACTCTTATTAATTATAACTTGCTTAACAAGGAGCCTGAATTTCTTATCTGGTATTTGAATAATCCGTTTTGGAACTTTATCTCAGAACGCTATTACTTAGTAAAAACTAATCTCTAATTTGTGTTTCTTTTATTCATATTCATGATCATATTTGAATTAATATGAAATAGTACAATTCGGTTTTGCGCAGATAGTATTTTAGATTACAAAGTACATTAATGACAGTGTCGATAAAGTCTTTTATTTTTCTAGATGCTGAACAATAAACCAGGCAACGGCGTAGATTTGTAGAGTTCCGGTCTGGATCATAACCCTCGTGTTTATAGTGAAGACTCTGATCTATAAACCATCTACGGCGCATCACTTTGATTGATTTAAAAGTTTTATTGTAAATAAAAACTGGTCAAATCATGAGAAATTTTAATGTCGGTATCTGTTCTTGTTAACTTATAAAATAATTATTATATATATTTATGTTATAATTATAATATACTTATAGCCACGTTTACTTTCTTAATACCTAATAATAACTAATAAGTCAATTACAAAAAAAAAAGATGGATGTAAAAAATTCATGTATAGTCAAGCGTTAATATAAAACATAATTTAAAAATCTGGTGTTTATATTTTTGTTGTAGGAAATTTTTGGACCTATGGACATAGTATCATAGTAACCATAACACCACCAATATCTAAAACCAGTTAGTCTATGGTTTTACTATGGTATGATAGAACTCTGTCTCATTTCGTTCCCAACTATACTATAGATAGGTATTGTTTGAATTATCTATTGTTTTTCTTAAAAACCCGAATGTTCAAACCTCTTTTTTTTCAATTATTTATCAACAACCTGGATCCACCTACTGCCGGATGCAGGTTTGTTCTTATCTTTAGAGATACACACAGCTAATGTATTTGCTTTGCATCTGTCGTTTTTGTATCCTAAGGCACAAGTTGGACAATAAGGTTCAATAAAATGAAAACAATAGACTAATTTAATAAGCCAAAATTTTATTTAATTAGCCAGCTAGGATGTAATCTTTTAAAATGTCAAGAGACGATGTTCTATCTCTTTCCCGCAATACGAATTTTGGTATAAAAAGCACTAAACACGTAAGTCGTATTATCTTTGTATAGTACATTCTCTCACTGGGGTTAAATTAAAACATTCCTTTTTTTATCTAATTTTATTTTATTATCTGTAGGCAGCATTATTTATGACATGTTAATTAACCTGTCGAGATCCATATTTGTGTGTGTATTGTATATTTTAAGATATGTGTTTTTTATTGACTTCACGTCACCACCATATACATAATATGTTTGCGCTATGCTCAATAGACACACAAAGCGTGGGAGTGAGGAGTCATAATTAAGTATATATTGCCTACGAAAAAAAAGAGATAGCGAATCGAATGACACATTGTCAATTTCTATACTTGCTATGACCCCCTAATACCGCTGTCAATTCTGTTGAAGTAATTTTATTTAAATAGTTAACAGTCTTAGGTGAAAATGTAAAAATATTATTTTGTGTTTTGTTCAGTGAGTGAATGTGAAATGACACAACGTAATAATCAAAATAAATTTAAGACAGTAAGTATTTAAGACAGGTTAACATTGTTAGTTCAAACGTTTTGCCGATTTGGGCTTAATATTTAACCGTAAAACTGATTTCAATTATACATTTTATCTTTTTGTATTGATTTATTATAATATTTTATTTGTTTATATTTAGAGTTGGAAGATATTCGGTAGTAAAAAAAAAATAGTTTAAGTACGCTAGTATTTGGTAAAATGATGACGTCATGAATATCGACAGCCGATAATAATCTTCATAGACATTTAGTGGATAAGTTAATATGAATTATTAATATTATAAGTATAATTCTTATTCAGGATGGAATTCAAAGCAAATATTTTTTTTCGTATCTGCGCACACTTAATATAGTTTGTATATAATAACTTTTGTACTTTTTATTGAGTTTGGTTTTACAATAATATCATTTATTAAAAATAACAGATTCGTCAATAAAATTTTGAAATACCTAAGTGTTTAAAGATTTTGATAGTGATTGAGATGCTCCATCTCTTTCCCGTGAAAAACCAGTTAATTTTTCACGATATATTGCTTTGATCACAATCTAACCTGATGTTAAGTGACGATGGTTCAGAACGTTAAACACACTAAATCTAGGTACTGATTCTCGAGTGATGCTGCTGTAACATCTATTGGTATTGGGCGACAGGTTTTTCAAATCATGCTATGGCTTTCTCACAAAATTTTCCTTCACCGAAAGCTCAGGTCAATTTTAGAGTTGGATAGGTGAGATCGAACCCGCGTCCATTGACCGGGAATCCGGCCGCACTACTCACTACGCCATCTTCCCTCCAGTTAGAACAGAACTTGCACGAAGTACATAAAACTTGACGTCATTTTTTGTATAGGGGTTATCTCTCTAGGATAACATTAAAACGCTCATAAGTTATTTATTTATTGTTAAATTTTTATTTTTATTTCAGTTTTCAGCCTTATTTATGGTCTATTTTGAAAGAATAACAAGAGACAAAGACCTTGAACAACCCATAATTTTTTAATACAATGTAAATTAATTAATAACGTTTCATGTGGCTTTAATTTCTCCTAAATATTTTTGAAACTGTAGTTTGTAATATTTTGTTACACCAATTTCTATGAGAAATATAATATTTTTTTACACTATCTTTTATTTGGGATTAAGTTATATATCTTTTGAAATTCATTCATTCATTCATTCATCATTCTATTCTTGTAATAAATAGTGAGCCTGAACTTATCCAGTATTATATGATTATAGCAGAATCAGTGGCGTAACTAAACCATCTGAGACCCGTGCCAGTCATTGAATGGGTTTAGATGGCCCAGTATAAATCGTCACGTTGTATTTTGATTTTAATAAATCACTAAAGTGATAACTAAAGCGTTTAAATTTTTAGTTGTGTCTAACTTTTGTAATTGTATTTATACAATTGATTGAATTATGTTATAAATATTAGGATTTTTATGAGTTCTAGGATACGCGGGCCGAGGTCCTATCGGACCGGGGCACCACTGATTAGAATATACTATCGATAGAACATTTATGATTAGTTATAACAACACTATTTCACGCACACTTTTGCAACTCGTTTTTTGTAGCGGCTTTTAACTAGCACTGTGAGTCTTGTCTATACTAGGTTTATGGTCACCACCGTGATTGCTAGGAAACATAGAGTCTTCTTGCATTTCATACCAAATGATTATTTTTTTCCAAATTGTTTTTCAAGATTACTGATATTTACAGGTTATAATTGTATGAACATTTCAGCCAACGCCATGAATGAGAGAATTACGTCATCTGTTTAACTCACGCTTATTTATTTTTCATCGTTCAGCCATGGGGAAAAGCGCTTGCATCATAATTAATTTACATGAATTAATTCAATACCTACGACGTGTAAACACTCACAACAAAAAACACAGGACAAAAGAGAAATTGTATAATATATTGATATTGTTTAATTTAAAAAACTGCTAATAATTGACGTCAGTTAATATAGGTTTTGCTTATTTGTTTACACGATATATGCTCAGTACTTTGACCACAATTACACCTGATGCTAAGTGCCGATGGTCCAGGATGGTAAACACATTAAACCTAGGTACTGGTTCTCAAGTGATGCTGCCGAAATACACCTATTATCATTTGACGACAGATACTTTTAGGTATTATATCTGTGAAGTCTAATTAATAGCTTTGGAAACAAATATGTGAAACATGTGTAAGTGTCTATAATATTCGAGGGTTTTTCTCGATTTTCCTGAGTTCCACTGATCAGATACTGATTTGGTGGAAATGTGAGCAGCGTGGGAGTGTACTCCTTTGATAAAAAAAAATTGCAAATCGGTTCACAATTGACGAAAAAATTGCTTAACAAACATAAAAATATATACAGACGAATTGATAACCTCATCCTTTTTGAAGTCGGTTAAAAAATACTCAAATTTTACTCTAATATAATTTGATCATTATAAGAAAAAATACTTATAACATGATTAATTTTTGTGTTTGTTTTCATAATTACTTTTTTACTTTTTTGAAAAATTATAAATATGTTATACAGTGGTGATATTTTTGCTATAGTTTAAGTTGCCTAAAAAAAATTAGTTGATTATATGATAAGAACTTAAAATAATTGTCGAATTCTATTAACACTAATAATATTCCGAACGTGAATATAACCTTGAATATATTGAACTAATCACTATTGCACCTTGCGAACGTTCAACGGGGAGTATATGGTTATTCTTAGATAAGGTGATTCTGGTAATGAAAGTTATTGGTCTGTTTGGATCTTCCCATTTCCGTTATAAAATCTTCCTAAACTATTTTATTTTTAACTACAAAAACGAAACCTTCGCATGTAAACTTTATGCTTGATTATGATTAAAATATACTTTTTAAACTATCCTTCACAAATTCTTTAACTGCTCAATGAAATGAAAGTAATCAATTAACATATTCCGAGGTAATTTTGCTTAGTTTTTCTTTGGTTCAAATGTTCAGACATAAATATAATGGGACTTAAGAGCTATCGTATTTTGACTTTGACATAATAAAAAACTCAACTTTTTTCATTATTTTTCTGTCGCTCACTTGAGGGTGGGCCACACTGAATTATGTTGATTGCTACGCTACTATTGTTACGTGTCTATTGAGTGATACTATATTTTAAGACATAAAAACAATTAGCAAAGTCTGATCAGATTTAATTTAAAGAATCGCAATCTCTTTTCATATTTGAAAGAGTTTGGTTGATAATTTAATAATTGCTTGCTAATTTCAAATTAAACTTTAAAATATATAACACCTTCGTCAATCAAATATCTAAATCTGAAGTTTAATTTTAGAATATCGGTTAAAAACTCTATATACTAATCATTTATTAATAGATAACTTTACGCACACATTTCAAGTTAAACCGTAAACGATAACAAGCCAATTTATCATAATATGACATTTCAAACATTAAGAAAGAGTTCAAACTTTAGGAAAATGATTCTCTATTTTACGCGAATTTTCTAAGAACAACGTTTTAACGCGAATTTCTTCTACGAAGTATATTTATGAAACCAATAGAAAGTGAGTAAATCTTTCCTTCTACATATACGTGAATTTATTTATGATTATGTGTTCTTGAATTAATTGTCAGTTGTGCCAGAACACATTTTTAGTTAGATTTTAATTTAATATGTCTATTACCCATAAAATATGAGACAATAGGAAAACAAAGGAAAACTGGCGTTAACGCCAGGTTAGTGCTCAAGGAGTTAAGCAATATAATATAGATCATAATATACTATTACGATTGTTTAAAAAAAAAATATCTTAATTTTTCGCATTTTACCAATTTACTTTCAAGTTTCATAGTAAAAATCTAACAAGATACATAAAAAAAAACATTCAACCAACAGAATTCTAATTTTCAGAATACTTGTTCTATGAATCGGATAGCAGTTCAGATAATTCTAAGCGTTAATTTGTACATAAATACTGCAAAGTACTCAGGATTTTCAAAACGAAAGATTACAATTTAAATTATAATTTTGAACATCTAAGCTGGTAAAACAGAATAACACAGTTAGTTTTTTAAACAAACACATTTGTTGGGCTATAAGACTCCATCCATTTGAATATAAACAACTTTGCCATTATAAAACGCTATAAAAGCATAACATACGATTTATTTAATGACCGTGTAATCTATCGAGTTTTACCACTGAGATAGAATTAAATAAGTATGCGAAAAATCGATATAGTTAAATGAGATTAACCCACACAGTAATGAGTATAAGACTTTTTTCCTATTTACTTGAAATTATAACACAAAGATCAAATATTTTCATATTAAAATATATCGCCCGCAGTGAGTGGCGTTTAAGAATTAATTTCCTTTTATAGCTGTATATAAATTATGACGACGTCTTGACTCCAGTATACTACACTCTGAGAGTTAATAACGAGCTTTCGTAATGAACGTCAAAGAAAGCAATCGACAGGCTGTTTGAGTTAATGTCTGAACAATATTTTTCATAATAAAAATAACAGAGACTTCCGTGTAACCGTGTTCCGAACAGAGTCGGTTCCGTAACAGTGTCCGTGTCCAGATGCCCGTACCATTTAATCTAAATAAATAAATAAATTTGAAACGTCTATTTTTAATATCAAAATAACAGCTTTTTAATCAGTACATAAATATAGGAACATACAATTTTTAAAATTTTGTCTGCCTAGCTTTTTGCCCCGGCTAATCTAACGTAATCGTAACGGTTGGGCCAAGTTTGACGGGATTCCTTCTGTTAGATAGCCGAAGTTATAATTCGTGACTTACGCCCGGTTTTTGAAAGGCTGATTACCGAAAAATTAGTTAATGAGCTGTCAAAACACTGATTTGATCAACATGTTATTTGACGGAGATATCAAATTATAATTCAGAATCGTTTGTCAAACGCCATTTTGGTTTCCGAAACGCTAGTTATGCGATGATCATAAATTAAGTTATTGTCAAATCCTTTGTCAAATAATCGATGTTTCTTGACGAATTATCTTTTCTTTTCTGTTGTATTTGTGAGTAAGATAGTGTTTATGTATAACATTTTTACAGAATAAACGAAAGAAAATGTCTTTTCGGATAGCAGATTGAGTATTTCTAGCAGTGAGGATGAAAAACAGACGCAGCGAGTGCGAGTTTTCAAAACGAGTGAACCTCTTGGAAAACTCTAATAATGAAGAGTTTAAAAATCGATTTTTGAATTTATACTTCTTTTGGCGCGTTAGGAAAAAAATGATGAGAGTATGCTTTTACGATGCGCGCGCAACCGTCACAAAAAAAACGACACCATGAAGTAGTAAGTCAACATACTATGCGATACCCTAATTATTTTCGAAAATCAAAACGTGAATTTTGTTTTAATTAAGTTACGCAGAGTAACTTTAGCTATCCACCAAAAAAGTCCCATCAAAATCGGTCCAGCTGTTACGGAGATTACTCGGAGCAAACAGATAGAAAGATGACAACAATTTTATAAATGTTATTTTTGGTATACGTATCGTATACTCGTATACATTCATATACATTTAGTAAAAAATGTTATTTTGATATTACAAAGAGACAATTCAATTTTATAAAAAAATACAAATCGTACTACAACTCACAGAGAAATCCCGTAATAAGCATACAAAAATAAACATACGGACGAATTGATACCTCCTCCTTTTTTCAAAAAGTCAAAATAATTAAGTCGTTTAAAATCATTATTTTATATTATATATGCAATTTACCAAGAATAAATTATAAAACTTTTAAATTTATAATCAAGTAGTTTGCACTTTTCTCTTTCCCGTGAACAAAATTATAAATTCAATAATAGTTATATTAATAATATTCATTGTCACAAGTATTGACAAATTTGAATGAGTTAACGAATGATAATCTGACCAATATGTCCAGTGTGCCCACCCTTCAAATTTACCCCAATGTTAAATCAAAGTAATCGTAGATTAGCTAATTTTACACTAATACACGGTTCAGAAAATGAAATTTGATTTAACAGCGATCTTAAGTTGACACATGATTAGTTAAATAACATTTTGACCAACCTCTCAGAAACCGGGCGTTAGGCTACCTATGTTAATTTTTTCGAAAATAATTAGAGTCCCGTGTAAAAAAGTGAAAACCCATGAAATTGTGAATAAAATCTGGTTTAATGCACAATTTTACTGGTGAGTGTTTGAATTTGTGAGAAAAGCCTTAGCTTTCTGTAAGTACTAAAATGTTTATAAAAACAATTAGAGATCCGTTTAAAAAAACTCAAATTCATGACACTGTAAATAATGAATTAGATTTAATGGACAGCACTATTAAACCATAGTTTTCCAATGATTGATTAAAAAACTAAATTACACAGTGAAGAATATATGAAACACGGGCGTAATACAGCTAGTTAAAAACACAAAACTCTCCTTGCATTTACTGTCAACCGCGGCCATTTTGGATTTGTAATTTTTCATTTGTTTTTTAGTTGCTATTTTACTAAATAAAAATAGCAGTGCACTGTAATTATAAATCTATACTAATAAATAAAATTGAAGTGTCTGTTTTTTTACTAAATGCATATCAATGTATATACGATGTCTTACCCATATAACAATTTTTAAATTTTTTTGTCTGTCTGTTCGTAATGGCTAATCTCGGGAAAGACTGGACCAATTTGGACGGGGCTTTTTTTGTAAATAACTGAAGTTACTCCGGGTAACTTAAGGTTCTTTGAATTTTCTAAAATAATTAGGGTTCCGCGTAAAAAAATAAAACTCATAAAAATTCGAATGAAATGAGATTTTTTTACTTTATCTTAGTACTACAATTTTTTATTAAGAAAAATAATTAGGGTTGCCTATAAAAAAATTAAAACGCAGTGAAGAATATATGAAATGCGGAAGCAGCCGCGGGCAGACAGCTAGTTTAAAAAAAATATATTAATAACAATACTTTATTACATTTAAAAAATACTATTTGTAGTTTAGAAAATTTGACCAAAGTATATTTTTCTTTAGTAGTCGGTGATTCCAAATTGCATCCGTATAAATATCTATAGTGTGCATCAAGTACCTACTGTTGAATGAAATCTCGTAAAGATAATTCCGAATAAGAACCTAAATCTGATATCGAAAACGATGTGTTAAATTATAAAGTGTATGAGTGAAGTACGAATATAGTAACCATATAAGATCAATATGCGTTGTGTATACTTCTAAAATCTATATTTATATAGGCAATGATGAACAAACAGTTCAATATTTATGTTGAACTGATATTTTATCGTTCACTAGTAATTGATCAAGTTTATTGTTATCAGAAGAGATAAGTAAAGTGTTATCGAAAACAACAAATAAAAAGAGTTAGATACTTTGTCCTCAAAATGTCAATATCAAGCGATGATGGCGTAGTGGTGAATGCGGCCGGATTCCGCGTCAATCGACGAGGTCTCGATCCTACCGATCCAACTTTAAAATCGGCCCGAGCTTTCAGTAAAGAAAAACATCGTGAGGAAACTATAGCACGGTGGTAAGGCATTGTCTAATGATACCCGCCTGGATAGCTACCACCCTCAAGCTTGAAAACCTGTCGCCAAATACCAACAGGTATGTTCCGGCAGCATCACTTGAGAAACAGTACCTAGGTTTAGAGTGTTTACCATCCTGGACCACATCATCACTTAACATCAGGTCAGATTGTGATCAAAGCACAGACCCTATAATAATAAAAAAATGTAATTATGTTTAAAGTTCTACCTTTAAACGAAAACTAATACAGTGGCCTAAATTTCAAGCTAAAATTATGAACTATGGAATTAATCACTTTACTTATTTAATTCCACTATTATGTGATTATGTGCGATTACAATATTATTATGCTATTGGGGCACCCTTGTTTGTTTAGTTTTTATAAAATTTACCAACATTAAAAAAACATTAAACATTAAATCCAAGCGATTCTAGTATCTTTCTGTCTTATCCTACGGTGAAAATATGCTAAAACACCTCATATAAATGTTTATATTTGAGAAACATTTATCACTTTAGTATCTGTACATTTTTTCGATTATAAATTATCACTTAGTCTCAAAAAATAAACATATTGTCTTATTACATTAAAATTGTTTTCATCGATGTAATCGTATCCATTTCGTGTACGTTATTTATTTATCTCATCTTAATGTTATTATTTTAAGCATACGTAAGCCTTTTGAAGTTCGCGTTTATGAATGATTCAAAATTGATGGACCAAATTGTTTCAATCATGTTTCTCTTAACATATTTTATATTTATAAATGTAATTTATACGAATAATATAAATTTACACCTACATTTAACAAGACGATGAGTGCAAAATGTACTTTACGTATTGCCAGAGAAAGATTTAAAGACAAGTACTCAATTTTTAATTTATAACGATTTATGTGAAAGTTCTCATAATACCAACTATTGATGAAATTTTTAACGTGAAAATCTGCATAACAGACTGCTCGGCTTATCCACAGACATTTTAAAAAGGCAACATCTGTCCATTATTAGTTTATAACTCGAGAACCACAGAACCGGATTACTTTTTTTTAAAGTGAAAACTTTTTTAGCGGCGTTGAGCAATGCTCGGTAGGAAAAAAACTTATAGATTCGCGTTACCAACGCTATGACGTCAGCCGTCAACGTGCTCCAATATATTAAGTTGAAGATGGCGTTTAAGTGCTGGTGCTCAGATATAAATAATAAAATGTATTCTTACGCAGCCTATCGTATGTTCTGATTATAAATAAACTATATGAAAACATACATAATTACTGCTCGGAGCCCCAATTGATGTAGACATTAGACAAATATTATATGTTAAATGTTAGGTTATGTTAGTAATTTCAATTAACAAATTATGAAATTGAATTGTCTAATAATAGGTTATAAACTTATTTGTATCTGTTCTATTATAAATTAACTGATTTTCAGCCATATACATTGGTTGGACAAGTTAAATGATTCGAATTTTCCATATGTGCTATATAATTAAATCTTCGCGGTCTGCATCCTTAACGCTTGTGACTTGGATGTCGCGCCGTGGAGTTTAATAAGTGCCGTCATGCGACCTATTCGCTGCGTTTCTTTGTAATTATTTAAAAACAAAGAAAAATATTAATTGAATAACATACTTGAAATCATTATTTTAAAGACGAACGCTTGATAACGCACATTAATATTTTAAGAAATATATTTATAATAATAACAACGCTTTGAAAATATTTATCGAAACGCCCTTAGTTACCCTACCGCTGCAGCTTTCCAGGTTGCTAGTGATGGGATGCCGACTGGTAATTAGATTTAATTATTTAGCATATCTGGAGTTTGAACCATCGCTCCTTGCGCTCCCGCATTTTTTTAAGCTTTCCTTTTTTCTGGCCTTTGTGGCGACAATTATTTATACATTTACATGTTCCCGCCACACCTGACATTATTAGAAATATCATTTAAAAAAACGTTTTAAATTTTCTTCTATGCACGTGATTGCCAAATAAGCATAAGATCCGCCTGACAGTAAGCGATAACCGTAGATTACCTTTCGACACCAGAGAACAATATGCGCGTTGCCGATTCTTTAAAATACTGGTTCTCAAGTAATACTGCCGGAACGAACCTTCCGGTGGATAGCGACAGGTTTTCAAACTTGAGGGTAGTAGTTACCAAGGCGGGCATTATTAGTGAAAGTTCTACCATATTTTTTTTTTTAAATAACACTAAGTCTACTAAAAAAACGATAGAGAAGACAGGTTTAAAAAGGTACTACATTTTTTATGTTGTTTATTTATTATACAAATATTCAAATTTTAATTTGTTTTCAAACAAGTACTCAATAAATTATCTGCTTAAATTTTATAATAATTCTAAATTCTGCTTAAGATTTGAATTATTTTGATTTGATTTGAATTCAGATTTTCATCATTTTGAAATATTCTGTTACAATTTATTTTTAAAAAACTTTACAATTTTCAACAACCAATATTCTGATCGCCTCGTCTATTCATAGAAATTACATTATGTTCTATTAAAAAATTCGAAGTATTCTAAAATTAAATTTAAACATGATCAAAATTATTTCACTTACTTTTATAATTGAATCTCGTGATTTCACTGTATTGATTGCTTTAACATCGTTGTTAATCTTCAAGTTCATTGTGCTGTTACTTCTAAAAGAAACAAACACAATATGATCAATAATAAATAAATATATATATTTTAAATACGCTAATAAATATACATAAATTTTTTTTTTATGTTTTTTATAAATATATCACACCTCTCACTCATAAACACCGATCTCGAATCGAGCCTAATTAAGGCTCAATAATCTTCTATATAATCGTGATAAGAATCGACGTACGGTATGCGTCTACGACGTTTGCGCGTACTACGCGAATCGAAATCACGGGCACACTGCAGGCGGATTAACGCCAATGCATAATCAGTTCACGCCTCGTTTGATACGGCCGTAAAAGTCGTAGCTCATTGGCCAGCAGTGTATCTATCACCCTGACATATGTAGCCGCCGTAGTCATCTCTAGTCTCGCTGTGTTTTTTAACCGAATCCGCGATCCCGAACAATGATTCGATCAATCATTAGGCGCATAAATATCAGCACCTGATAAACACCAGATACGATTTTTATGGTTGCACTAACCACACGTTGGTTATAAAAAAAAGTTCGCTAAAACCGTGGTGAATTTTCTAGATTATTTTCAGAACGTATTAAAATTTAAGAGCACAGCGCCGGAATTGGATTTATAATATCGGCTGTTACTATATATATTTGGAAATTTTTAAATTAAGACCAATATGACTAAGAATAAGACCATATCTTATGATGTATTGTTATTTAAATTCATAGATTTTTGGGAAATGTATTAAGAGATACTACAAAATCTTTATTTATTCTTTCTCTATAGGCACTTGTTACATGTATTATATACTATTCGTTCGTGGTATTTATTCATATATTCCTCACTACACTAAAAAAAATTAATCGTAGATAAATAGTAAATAAAGAAGACACTGATAAATATAAATATATAACAAAAGACAATACAAAATTAGATGAAATTTGAAACCTAGAGTTTTTGGCGGCTTCTTGTTCTCTCATGTTAAGTAACCTTTATGTTATTTATGAACTTGCAGTGTTTGACCCGTATATACCTATTACGTAAATTTGATGTCATTATACGTGAAATAGTTAGAATAGAAGTTATAGTGTAGAAAATAATAATACAAGTTGTGAATTCTGAAATCTCACAAAAAAAACACCTTTGAAAGTTCTAATAGAGGGTCGCCATTTTGTCAAAGTATTGTACAAAATTATTCTTGACGTCAGACTTGGTTGCATGATTTAGTTATATTTGCCTCATCATACATGGATACATAACATTACACCTCTCTTCCATAAGGGTACGCAGATACTTAAATCCTTCCACCTGGTACGATAATGGCATACGGCTTTTGCTCAGAAAGGAATAAATGAAACAAATAATAAGTAATAAATATCGCTAAAATAAATACATAAAAGCTTAAAATATTTTCCAATGTAACTATATTCATTTTCACAGTAAAACTAATGGGCACAAATATAATATTACTATAATTAACTATGAGATTTAACAGTGGCGTAGGTATAATAAAAAAATGAGTCTTTAGTGAATGTTATATTGTTGTCATAGAAAAGTAAAAAAATTAATTCATTATTTCTTAATAAAATCTTAATCATGAGAGGTTAAATGCATTGACGACTGTACACTAGTACCTACTAACTGTACCAGCCCTTTACCATACTAATAAGTAAGTACTTTGCACTCATTTAATCAATTAAATATAAAGCATGTCTCGGCATCTAGCGCTGTTTTTCATCTGACTCCATTGAAATACTTATGAACAAAGCGTTGTAGTTTATTGCCTAGTAAAACATTACAGAAGTATAAACATGTAATATTTAATAGGTACTATTAAATTTTAGTTTAATAATTTATTCTATGATTGAATGAATTACGCACAAATAAGGGGTCGCACAATTATTACGTGTGACCATACCTATATATTATCTTCTTTTTTTGGTTAATGGCAATTTGCGATTTACATACATAATTTTGCTACCTTCTTTTGATAAGTTATTGATATTTTCAATCTTCTTTTTACGTTCCTAAGCTCCAACAATACGAATGGTTCATTTTTCTAGAACATGGAGCTTTTATAATACCTCATAATAAACATTTTGCGTCATTATTTCTAATATACTTCACCTGTGCCCAATAACCAAACTATAAATATCATACAAAACGCCATCAAAATTACGCAAATATGGTTAAATATGCTAGTTAATGAATTGAAGACAAAATAACTGTTATCTGACAACTCAGATCCCGCCAAAACCCATTAGACGAAGATTTATACCAGTAGCTTTTTAAAAACTGATATACCATACTCACCACTCAATGCCTCAAACCATAGAAGAAGGCTCTGTACAGAAGGCCCGCATCAGTCGGAAAATAACGATAATACGAAAGCAGTTCCTGCTCGCCGGCCAAATGATTAAACGAAATAACGTCAGGGGTACCTTTTTAGTAATAAATTTGATATAATTGAGACTAGGAATAAATATAGATCGTTTTGTAAATTTTATGCAAATGTTTATATGACCCTAGTAGGGATGTATCACCATTAATGGTAGTATTTTGACGTTTATAAGCGCCTCATCAGGGCCTAAACTGAATAAAGTATTTTTGATTTGATTCTAAACATTGCTTACTTTTGCTGACAAGAGTGATGGGGGTCAAATACGACTAAAATTTGCCTCATGTAATAACGGAATGGCCTCCATGGTACAACATACTATTAGATAACGTTGAATAACACTCTTAAAAATAACGTATAAAATTTATAAAAAATAAAAACATATCTTCTCAACCTTATACACGTGCACAAAAAAAAAAAAAAAAACAATAATTGCATAATCGATTTTACTCACAACTGTGTATTTATTTATGTTTATTTTTAACGTTAGCCATGCGGCTTTAAATATAAATATAACGCAATATCAAAACTGATTAATTGCGTAGTGTCAGCAGTGACAGGCATTGAACTGATTGATCCACGATCAAAATGTACTGCGTCAGTCAATTCAAGAACTTTTATAACAATTTTAATTTTATTTTTAGATTATGTTATTGAATTTAATTCGGTGCAATAATTAAAAGTAACGGCGCAAATCAAAAATACACAAAGATAATTAATGTGTATTTGTATTCTTAGATAAAAGTATTTCTCAACATGCAAGACCTATCTGAGTAAGCTTCGTATGAGTTCACGTATAATTTATTGCATAAGCAATAAAAATTACAAACATTAAGACAGGTAAAATGTTTTGAATTATGACTGTTTTAATACGTGGCAAGCAAGCGAGCGGTACAGTCTAAACAAGGTTAGTTAATATTCATTGTGTACCGATTTGATATTAATGATTTTAAAATAGCTGAATAAAATAACACCAATTTCCATATGACATAACAGGTTTTATCATATATGTGCTCTTGTAACCCAGTAGAATAGATACGAATACCCTGCAATCACACAAATCTTACTTACATTTACATTTTTTTTTTGTTGTTCAAAATTAATAAGCTATGAATGAATGAATTCTTTGTTGTACCAATACCGATAATTTGTACATTGGCGAATTTAATGTCACAAGGCATTTTCTACCAGCTAACCAGCGACAATGGAGAAAAATACATTAATAAAGGTAGGCCTATTCGAAAATAAAGAAGATGAAATAACTTTGTAAATTTGAATATACATACACATACACCACACACATATATATGTATATATATATATATACATACACACACACCACACACATATATATGTATATATATATTGTTTCTCACGAATTCAAATACTTGCCAGTAAAATTCTCTATTGAATCGTTATTTTTTACATTATTCATAACTTTTAATTATTTTACACGGAGCCGTGTTTATTTTCATAAAATTATTTACGTTGGAACTAATAGATATCAAGATATTTCTCACAAATTAAATATACACTTGCCAGTAAAACTGACTATTTGATCGGTTGTTTTTTCACAGTTTCAGGAGTTTTAATTTGTTTTTTTTGACATAAATGTATGTATGGTAAATTTAAAATCAGCCTAAGTTACTCTTTATAACTTTAGCTATCTGCCAGAAAAAGCCCCGTACAACCGTAAAATTTACTTACAAAGTATTTAATCAAATTTAAAAGGTTAGATTAAAATTTATTTTCTATTTAGTACTGTTGCATCTCCGATGCCATTGACCGATGGCAATGTGCCCACGGTTCGCACATAACCCTGCCAAAGCCGTGACACCATAACTCTTGACTGCTCTGTGCCAAACTGGACTATTGTATTGTTACGTCGAAGTAGCCTTAGGACACTACTTTTAAAATGTCATCTATGATGAAAATAAATGTAATCATTTAAACTAACAATTAAAATACTCGCTTCGTTATGTTAATTATGTCGTAGTTTTTTTTAATTAATTTACTAGCCTCTGCCTGCGTCTTCGTTCGCATTGATTTTACAATTTACTCCAAAGAAAGCACCGATAACAACTTTAGAAAATTTACGATCTTGAACATTAGTTATATGTCAAAAGAAATATATTGAGTCACTTGTTTTAATAAAAAACCTTTGATAAAGAACTTTAGGAGATTTGCGATTTTAAAGAAAAACCCGTTGAACACTTACCTGGCGTTTACGCCAGCTTTCCATTGTTTCCTATTGTCTTATTTTTATGGGTACTCGATACATTAATAAGACCAACATTAAATTTTATAAATAGGTACATAGATTGCTTTAAAGCCAGATGAAATATTAGCCATCAACGATATTAATGAAAAATGTATCAAAGTATATATAATAATATAAGAGTATATAATTGTTAAATAATATGAATTACAAACGAAAATATCTGATTTAAAACTTTTAAATCATTTACTAATGAAATTATTACGTGAAGTCGTGACGGTTATCGGTATTATTTTGTCTGTGTCATCATTGACTAGCTGGGTGCCCGCGACTGCGCCCGCGTTGCATATGTTTTTCACTACGTTTAATGTTTTTTTAATACGGAAGCCTAATTATTTTCTTAATAAATGTTTAGTACTAACATAAAGTAAAAATATGTACCATAAATTTATAGCACTTGCTCGGAAAACTGTGCATTGAATCGGATTTTATTCAAATTTTTATGAGTATTATTTTTTTTACGCGGAACCGTAATTATATTCGAAAAGTGAAAGTATTACAAGTGACAGGCAGCTAACTGTACTTAATAAGAATGAATAGGATTATAGAATTGTTAAAGTTTGGAAATTAAAATATAGTGATAGCGCTCGCTGTCTTGCCCACAAGAAGTTTGTGCTTTGTAATCCTGAGAAGGCTCAAATGCATGTATGCATGTTTTTTAATACGTTTTCGATATATGAACTATGTGTTATCTATACTAATAAATAAAATATTTGTAATGTTTTTTTTTGTAATAAATAGATATGAATGCATTTACGATACCTATACCAAAAATACAATTTTTAAAATTTTTGTCTGTCTGTTTATAATGGAATCACCGGAACGGCTGGACCGATTGCGACGGGACTGTTTTTGGTACATAGCTGAAGTTACTTCCAGTAAATTTAATTTGCTAAAATAATTAGGAATCCGCGTAAAAAAAAAACTCATAGAAATTTGAATAAAATCCGATTCAATGCACAGCTTTGCGGGCAAGTGCTATAATTTATAAGAAATACGTTTACTTTATCCTAATACTAAATTTAATAAGGAAAATAATTACGGTTTCGTATAAAAAAATTAAAACGCAGTGAAGAATATATGAAACGCGGGCGTAGCCGCAGGCACACAGCTAGGATGAAAAAATAATTTGTTAATGTATGTAGTAGAAGGCAAAGAGTAATAACGCTTAGAGTGATAGTTACATACAAAAACTCTCTTAATATTGAAGTAAAAAAATATATGTGTGTGTAAGCAACACGTAATAGCATAATCACTGGCACGTAACGACCTTTTAAGTCAATTTTGATTCACTCCGTGTGTTCTAAGTGTTTTATTTCTATGGTAGATTTGGTAGAAGAGATATATATATATATATATATATATATATATATATATACATATATCATAGGTGAAATCTTTAAGAGTAGGTATAATATCGTTATGCGTACGTTATTCCAATAATAATGGGTGATAAATCCAAAAATAAAAAAAAGTTCATTTTTCTAGATTTATCACGCTACGCGTAGGCAGTTTATTTATTCAACTTTATGCGATATCTTCATCGTGGAAAATTTGTATCAGTTCATTTTATATTAGTCAATGATACAAATCAAAATTGTGTGTCTTCCTTCCATCTCGTCTTCATGTTTGATGCTCTTGTATACTGTTGACGATTTTCCAAGTAATATTTATGAAATCATAAATATCTATGGACACGGTGTATCCGAATTGGGAACAAATTAAATTCCCGTTATTCACAGTTCGCGTAAAATAACAATAAAGCGGCTCGAACAAGGAACACATCACAGCGTCGTGTAATAAAACAAAATAATTTTAAATTATTATTTCCTGTTGTATGTAATAAAGTTTACAATGAAAACCTAAGGTATCCTCCGCTTACCTAACTAAATGTAAGTAACCTTAAAATATTATTATTGACCGAAATTACTCAATTTCTTACGGTGTTGTTACTTTAACGACTCATAAAATAAACGCTTATATCGTTCGTCGGAAAACTTTACGAATTGAATTTACAGAAGATTTAAATTCGTTCTCGACCTCATAAGCGGTTATTATGTTATTGAACGCAAGAATTTCATTTCGATGACGGCGCAACTTGTAGTCTGGCCGGATTCCGGGTCAATCGACGCAGGTTCAATCCCCATCTACCCGACACTAAAATCGGCCTGAGGTTTCGGTGACGGAAAACATCGTAAGAAAACCATAGCATGGTGGTAGGGAATTTTCTAATGATGCACGCCTGGGTAGCTACCACCCTCAAGTTTGAAAACCTGTCGCCAAATACCAATAGGTGTGTTCCGACAGCATCACTTGAGAAGCAGTACCTCTAGGCTTAGTGTGTTTATCGTCGTCGTTTAACACCAAGTGAGATTGTGGATAAAGCACTGAGCCTATGCCGTGTAAAAAAAACTTTTTAAAGACAGACTAGTACGTCTTATCTATACTAATAAATAAAATTGAAGTGTCTGTTTGTAACGTGAAAATATTCTTTTCTACTAAATTGAATGTTTATACGATACCTATACCAAAAGTAATTTTTTTTTAATTTTTCTGTCTGTCTGATTGTTCCGGGTAATCTCCGGAACGGCTGGAACGATTTTTACTTTTTTTGGTAAATAGCTGAAGTACCTTTTACAACTTTTAACATTCATTAAAAACCATGAATTTGTTAATCAAATCTGAATTAATTAATTCAATAATTAGGGTTCCTTATAAAAAAAAAACTTAAAAAAACTATGTTGCGCAATGAAAAATATATGAAACGCGGATGCACGCGGGCACACGGCTGGTATTCAACTTACACTCCCATTGTACATAGGCTTTCGTTGAAGGAAATTATCATCGTCAAAAACGGTATTAATAGTTGAAATGCTTTTGCCAAGGACCTCTAATATCAAGCATCATCTTTCCATCCTTCCTTCTCTACCCTTTCCGTGCTCGATTAGATCCTAGATTCTCAACGTGGGCGATAACCCAGTATCAGGGGAATACCGAGAGAGAATTACGCGACATTGAGAAAGCGTAGAAGCCGTGGGCAGGTTAAAACTATAATCTAAATAAATTTAAGGGGAAAACAATAAGATCGGGGAGTCCAGAACAAAAAACATATTCTGAAAGTGGGTGGTGAGCATACCGATAACCGATTTGCAAATCTTTTTTAATCAAAAGAAGTACATTCCCGAGGTGATTCCATTTCCACCAAATCAGTGGAACTCAGGGAAATCGAGAAAACCCCCTCGAATATTATAGACACACGTGTTTTAAACAAAAAAGTAGATTTTTTTAAAAATTAAAACTGACTTGAAAAGAATAAACTATAAAAACGCACTAAAACGTAAATAAATAATTACACATTAATCTGTTTCTGTTTACTTTAATATACCCTTTGTTTTAATATCATTAATAATTTTGAAATTGGTGCCAGCTAGAGTAAAACATTATACTAATATTATAAATGAAAATAACAGCCTAAACTTTATCACAATTACATATAAGCTAAATAGAGGACTAGGGTGATTTTAAAGAACAATTAATCAAAATTGAATATAATTAGCGACGTACATTACACCACTTTGTTATCCTTAAGCTGACACCGATTTCACAACTATAATGAATTAAAACACAGGATACATTGAAGTAAACTAAAGCAGTTTAATTATTTATTTACTTTTTAGTGCATTTTTGTGGTTTATTGATTTTAAGTCTGTTTTGTATTTGATTAAAAAAGTTTTATATTACATGACAGTTTAAACTGCTTTAAATTTTACGTTATTGAAAGAATTGCATTCGTAAGTAAAAAATCCTGTTTGTAATATCAAAATACAACTTTTTACTACGAGTAAATGTGTATGAATGTATATGTATATATATATATATATATATATATATATATATATATATATATATATATATATATACGATGAGTGCCTATATCAAACACGCATTTTTAAAATGTCTGTCTCTTTGTTCCAGCTAATGTCCGGAACGGCTGGATGTATTTTGACAGGACTTTTTTTGGTAGAGTGGCTGAAGTTATTCCGCTAACTTTTCGAAAATAATTAGGTTTGCGGATAAAAAAATAAAACACAAGAAATTGTGAATAAAAACGATTCAACGTTTTCGTTTTACTGGCAAGTGCTTGAGTTTGTGAAAAATATTTTGTTTTTTTTTTTGGAAAATAATTAGGGTTCCGTGTAAAAAAACAGACAGCACCATCAAAACAATATTTTCCAATGAATATTTAAAAACTATATTACGCAGTGAAGAATATATGAAACGCACGCGAGTTCACACACAGCTAGTAAGTAATATTTAACTAAAATAAATAACAGTGTTTAAAAAAAAATATCACTAATTACAATTACCGTTGTCAGTTAAAAAACGTTACTCGTAGCTCTATAGATATAATTAACTGTACCTGCCAAAAAAGAAAAAAAAACATCACTTTCCACTCCAGTAAGCAAAATATATTATGTTCATGGATTTATGTAAAACATTTTATGTGAGCTTTGAAGTCGCATAACGGGCATATTTTCAAAAATAAAAATAACGACAGCGACATTTCAGAGAAATATTTTATGCGAGTGATACAAAGTAGTCTGTTAGTTGCAAGCACGTTATGCTTTATGGAGGATAAGGTGCGGTCGTTAAAAGTATCCGCAGACCTCAACATATGGCCGGGACAGAATAAAACTCTGTACAGAGGGTTATAATCCTTTAATGTCTTTAATGAAATATTTCAAGCCGTGCTCTATTTATGTTATTAAAAAAAATGTTTCTCAAACTTTTAAGTTTCAATATCATAATAAGTACTAACTAAATAAATGCAAACTCTAAAAACCAGAGAATATCTTAAAGTAATTACAGACTTCTGTTACATTTTATTAGAAATCTACTATCTTTTTGTTTCTAACTAGCTAATGCTGTTGACCGAAAGGACATTTACAGCTTCACCCTGTCTTTGTCTTGAGTGCTGAAGGCACTCAGCCGCAAAAAGGTAACTAACACAAAGGTTACCAAAGCGGTACGGGCCTCGGCTCGGCCGTTACCTTTTTTTTTGACGAGGGGAATGCATTTACGCACTACCCTTACCTATTGCATTATTGAGACCGAAGTCCCCCAATGCAATTGGTAAGGGGGCACGGAGGGACGACTCCGTGCCAGTGTGGGACTCACCCGGACGTGAAGCGTCCGGAAATACCCACTAAACCCCCCGGGGCCGTCCGCCGCATTTGGAATGGGGGCGATACGGGATAGCTTTCGCAAGCACCGCGTCGGAGCTCGGCCGTTACCTAAGTAAATCACTAAATATGTCCCTTCAAAAGTAACATTTAATCAACAAAACAAACCGCAAGGCTTATGCTGTCATGTAAGTCCTTTTTAATATCGTATTAGTAAGTTGTAGTTTTTTTGTTGCTAATTTTGTGTTTCGCTTCTGTGGTTCAATTAAAAATTATATGGGTGTTTACTCGTACTATCTATTTGTTTGATCCCATTATAATTTCAAAATTGTATACTTGATAATCTACAAAAGTACAATAAAAAAGACATGTTTTATAATATACCTAAATATTGCTTTACCGTGGGGGAGTTTTGAGATCTACTCATGAAAATTAATACTAATAAATAAAATTGAAGTGTCTGTTTGTAATATCAAAATATTTTTTTTACTAAATAGATGTGAATGTATATACGAAGTCTATACCAAAATACAAATTATACAATTTTTGTCTGTCTGTTTGTTCCGGGTGCTAATCTCCGGAACGGCTGGACCGATTTTCACGGGACTTTTTTGGTAGACAGTCGTGTACATGTGTGGTACGTTTGTTTTTCGAAAATAATTAAGGTTCCACTAAAAAAATTAAACCTCATAATAAAATCCGATTCAATTGAGTGTTTGAATTTGTGAGAAACGCTTTTACTATATCTTAGTACCGAAAAAAAATTAAGGTAAATAATTAGAGTTCCGTATAAAAAAATTAAAAAAACATTATATATTAAAATTACCGGTATTTTTATTGTATAAATGTTATCAAAACTTTGCCTTCATATTGAAAATCGACTTTTGATACGATCAAGATAGAATTAAACCAAATTAATATACACAGAAGAATAAGAAGCCGTCGAAGCTTTCAACTACAGCCTTCTCTAAGTTTGATTAAAGTTATCGAGTTTATACGAAGTTCAGCGTTCGTAAATTGTACAAAAACAAAGGTAAATCAGTGGTAACATTTATGGAATTTCATGTTATTACAATGATCTATTATGTAATATAGATGAATTTTCTATTTTTTAATGTTATTATTATAAGTTTGAGGTTGGCTGGTATGATAAAACAAAGTTAGGTATACCTATGGCAATATTTATTGGATATTTATGTAGGTAGGATACTACGTAGGTACTTGTGTCATTTTATTCCTTTGAATGTATAAACGTTTATTAACCTAAAATAAGTATATTATAAGGCTCTATAGAATAACACCGGTTACCTTCGCTTAATCTATTTTATCAGGTAATTTTGAGCAGTTAATAACATTAGGTACATACTTTGGATGATTTTCCAATGAAAAATATAAAAAGAGTGAATAAATAAATTTTAATTGGAAATAATACAAAATTAAATAGGTGCAGTAATATTTAATAAATAAATTAGGAAACGTAATATGATAAAGAATATCAATATTTAAAATATTTTGAGGTAATTGTATTAAAATAATAGACAATGAAGAGAAAACGAAGAGAGTTTTTTTTAATTTTACTACACCGTTCTAACAAGAAACGCATTATACGATTGATGTCATACAACAGGGTACATCCACTTAGAGTACAAGACTCAAGGCGAATTTATATAGAGCATCGGTCCGGGAATGTGGTATATGAAATTGATTTCTTTCAACAACGGACATTCAATTCAGAAGTCGATCTGCACTTCGAAAAGTACTTTACGCACTTAATTGCTTGAACCATATATACAAGTATTTGTCCTAAAAGTAAAATATATACTTCGCCGTGTTCCTTCGAATACAAACGTCAGTCTTTGATAAGACAAACATGATAAGATAAAACAAATAACCCTGTAATCGGAGCGATTAATTACAGACATAACAACAGACTTGATGTCAATCAATGATCATCATAAAGTTGTACCCATAGTTAGCCGTAATTATGAACTCTAGAGTTAAATGTATCCATCCATCATTTCAACTATAAGACGCCCACTGCTGGATATAGGTCTCTCCTAATAAGGGTTACCCAGAATTGCCACGCTTGGCAATTGGCAGGGGGGTTGGCGATCGCAGTAAGTCTTTGTGGAGCTCCGAGAATGCTGCTGCCCATCTCTTGGTTTATCCTTTAGTTGCCTTATACCACGGGAAGATATAGATTGGTATTATTCCTAGCTGGCACCACATGGTTTAATTGTATATCACCAAGCATCTACATTTAGACAGTTGCATCTAATAACTATTCCTCTCTCCAGTCTGTAGACTTAGCGTATAAACATTTTATTGTATTTATATGTAATGTTAAGGATAAACGATTTTAAGAAAAATAGGGTCTAGTCAAGTACGCAAAGCGATAGTATAATTATTAGTCCAACTGAAAACCATCACTATGACAATTTTGTTGTACCACTTGCTAACCTGGTGCCCATTTCCACGTTGACTGTGGTATATGCTTTAGCAACACATTATGGTAATCTATACTCTATAGTCTATACTAATAAATAAAATTCAAGCGTATGTTTTTATTGTTAAAATAACATTTTTTTTACTAAATACATATGAATGTTTATACGATTCCTATACCAAAAATACTTTTTATTTTATTTTGTCTGTCGATCTGTTTGTTTTGGGTAATATCAGGAACGGCTGAACGGATTTTGAGGATAATTTTAAGTAGATAGCAGAAGTTTCTATGCATAATTTGGGGTACTTTTAATTTTCGAAAATATCAGGGTTCCAGTAAAAAAAATAAAACACCTAAAAATTTTAATAAAATCCGATTCAAAGCACAGTTTTACGGGTAAGTGCATGAATTTATGACAAATATTGTTAGATAAATAACTTTTTAGGAAAATAATTGGGTTTCCGTATAAAAAATATAAAAACCATATTACGAGTGAAGAATATATGAAACGCGGGCGCAGCCACGGGAACGCAGCTAGTATACATATATATGTCAGGGTGCTTCCAATTTTTTTGTCAACTCTTACTCTACCAAATGTTTGAGGCAAAATAGTAAAAGTCATCGCGAAAATCGGACGCTGTAGCTTAAAAGGTCGTTATTTTCATTTTAGTTTAATTTCAATTTTTTTTTAATGTGAACTGAGATTACACTTATTCATTTTTTTAATATACCCATTATATATTCATAAAGCTGGCTTTTAAAGTTTTCCAGAGCTATAAAGTTCGATTACCTTAATTAAAAGACTAAATAAACTCATTGTTAAGAATTCTAACAAAAACAGGAAAGCGTTATACATCTTAGCACCTGAGACCAGGATCCACTACAGCTCAGTTAGTAAGCGATGATCCCAAAATAAACGAACTCATCAACGCACATAGTACATACTTTAATGCAAGTCTAAAAGAAATAAATTATAGTTTTCAATGTAAACAGAAAACGCTTGGTCAATCTCAATGTAATTTCGCTAAAATATAAAGCAGAATTAACTAGGTATCTATAAATTATTAAATTTACCCTTAGCATGACAAAACACTAGATACTTAAAAAGCTCATTATTTATTTTACAAATTACAAATTATTTCATTCGCAAATATTTATTTTACTGAATACATTTGAATGTTTATTTGCTTCATATATCAAAAACATTTTTTTTTTATTTTCCGTCTGTTTGCCGGTTTTATAAAAGAATAGTGATATATACAGGTATATGTATGTCACATTAAAAACTCAAACTGAGCCCAAAATAATATTTATACCAACTTCTCATAAACAGTAATGTCGCTCTGTCCGTAACAAAAGTTACGCGGTGTAACTTCAGCTATCTGGCAAAAAAAGTCCCTCAAAATCGGTCCTGCCGTGCCGGAGATTACCCGGAACAGACTGACAAAATTTTTAAAAATTGTATTTTGATATAGGTATAAAAGATAAAACATTCATAAGTATTTAGATTATAAAAATTACTTGAATATTACAAACAGACTCTCTAATTTTATTTATTAGTATAAATAAATAATAGACAAAGATAAAAACAGTTCAGTATACTTTTCTAGATATTTGTTAGGAACAAAAAAAAAAAAATCCTTAAGTTTTTAATATACTTAGTTTAATATTGACCACTAGAAGAACGTTATTTTAATTAAATCTTTGAATATTTTAGAGATATAATTATAGTGTACTATGTAAAGAATAGAAATTGTTAATGGGACGGAAGCCAATGGTGTACCTATCTAATTATTTATTTTGTGAACAAATGATAATAATTCAGAACGTTTAATGAACTTCAAATATTTACATCTTTCCCGTACGTACGTATTCCTGAAAATGGATTGCATATTCAGTTATAAATTTGTATAGGTAGCCTCGATCGTGGCGTTCAACTTGTACCCCAAGTTTACAAATCACGGGATTGAATTACGTAAACTTGTGTTGAACATAAACGAGCTTAGCAGTCTGATTCGTACTTTATTAAACAAATTAGCTGCACTCCGACTCTGTTAAAACAATAAGAATGACTGTATACGTTTTAAATATTTAGATTACAGTATTGCAAGGAACTTTTGAAGTGAAATTTGGCGGCGTCGAGCGATTCTCGGTAGGGATTAAACTTAAAGATTCGCGTTACAATTCTATAACGTCAGCCGCTAACACGCTACAGTATAAGATGACGTTTAAGTAGTGGCGCTCAGAGAAAAGTAATAAAATGTATTTTCATGTTTTGACGAATTTATGTACTAGGTATCTGACAATGCATACAATCATTGGTTATTTTAATAATATCAATTTAACAAATCATTAAATTTAAACGATAAATCGGTTTTTACAACATTTCGAGTTTTCTCTTCTGTATGGCTACCTATATTTTTTTATCGACTTCATTTATTACCCAATTTGGGTAGTAATGCAAAAACGTTCCATTCCACAATTATTACAATTAGGGAAAAACGCAATTTATTGTTTCAGTGGTACACTTTTTTGCCCTAGCTAGTGTAGACTAACAATAATCGTAATAAAATATAATCATTATATATTCATGTACTATTTTTGATTATATTTACGTTAAACGGTAGGTAATTATGTTAATGGAACATTTTTGCTAAACTACTTTTGTATGAACCCTCAGTCCTAATCAATTTGGAAAAATGTTCCTCAAAGGATATTTTATTTATTTTTATAAATAAGTTAAAAATAAATATGAAATGAAAAAGACAAATATTAGAAAATTTGTTTATTTAAAAAGGTCAATTATATCGTTCGGTTAACAACTTTTATGTCGAAGTCTAGGTCTCCGTCAAACCCATCGATGATGTCCTCCGAACTTGTTAAAGTTTTATAAAATTGGAGACAACCATCAGGAATAAATTGCTACGTTGACTGTAAATCAGCTAATTTCAGTGGAGCAATAGATTTACCAACAGGCCACAACAGACGGAAATCATTTTAATTTGACGTATTTCTCCTTTGATTTTTTTACTATTTTCTACTCCTTATAGTCTTCTTCGAATGATGCCCTCATAAAAAGAAAACATTTTAAATTTTTTTTTATTTTGTATGTAACCAATTAACTTTACTTTTATCATTGTTTTTTTCTAATTTTTCTGCTATAAAAGTCAGTCTGCTGCATTTGAATTGTTCTGGCACCACGTTTGTTATTTAGCTAAATCATTATTTCCTAGAAAAAACATACATTATTTACTTGATTACTTAGAATCATTTTACACAAAAACGTTTCAGACGGAAGTTACCGCACCGTAACCCGCGTCACCGTCAGTACAAACCGTGGGACTGCTGACCGTGCGGATTCCATACCGTGGGAAGCCACTTCGCGACTTCTTAGAGATATAATTCATTGCTATGTAAATTCAGTCTTGTTCAGAACCTCTAATTGTAATAACCTAATAATTGTAATTTAAAATAAATAAATTCTTTTTTAATTAAACTGTCGTACCGCCTATCATAACTCGGATAAATACATTTTATTTTCAATGACACAATTTAACTGATAAAACTTGTGGGTTGGAACATACAGTGAGAAATATAAATAAAGAAATATTTATTTATAAGGATAATATAGTCATCCAGAAATATGATGTTACCAGTTTTGACTAGGTAGTGAATAAAACAACTGCCTAATTAACCAATGCAAATTATTATCATAACTTTTACTTTCGAACGCATGATTGTCTGCTTTACTAAATGAAAATCTTAATAAATTGGACTTTTTATAATAATAGAAACAAGTTACTCATTTTCTAATTCCTCCGGCAATTAACTAATACGTGCTCCTATTCTAACTGGGGAAAGTTTCTCTACGTTGCACACTGCATGCAAGATACGTGGGTTATGTAAAGGATCTTTTCTTATTAGCAAACTGTAGAGTTGAGCTAGCACCGCGTAATTTGCATCCCGGTTAGAGACCAAACTAAAGTTCGAACCATTGTGCTAATTATCATTTTTCGCCTGTGTCCTTAACAATCGCCATATCAATCCCCTTCAAGTAACCATAGATAAAAACCTGGTTTGATTCGTTATCCTTTTATTATTTTGACATGGTTATTTTTTTACACTTTTCCCGACCATATATCTCAGTAAATAATGACCGATAATTTAAAACATAAAGCAAATGATCAGGCTTATTCATTAAGAACAACATTCGTCACACATTTACTTGTGACATACGATTTGTGAAAATAAAACCAAACACAAATCGAAATCTTTATTATAAACCAATTATTCTTCTTCATTGTCGTTATGAAACATCTTCAGTACTTATTTTATTAGTAACATTTTTATCAAGACTACAAATATCATCGTAATCACAATTATGTATTGAATCATGAAAGTATTTCGTAAGATGCTCAAGTGGGCAAAGTTCTTTCTCACACATTGGTAATTGAATTATTCTTTCCTGGTGTAAAGTCAAAACGTGTAAGCCGTTTGTGCATCTGAAACATATATAAGATATATTAATATCCAAAATCGTGTGATAAATCTTTATAAGGCATTATAAAGTGTTAAATAATAGAATAGTTAATTTATTTTAGAGCATACTTTAAACAGTATAGAATAATACGTACGAAAACAATACGAAAGCTATATTTGAAGCAAAACAATCTATATCCGTTGTTCTCCATACTCTATCCTCCATCAGTTTATTTCCTCTTAAAGGAGATTCAGGTTTGAACAGTTCCATGTGCGAGAGAATTTTAAGGATTGTCCCTGAATGAGCGAAGAGGAAAGTAGCACTGGGCTCTCCTTTTTTCCTGAAATATTTACATATGAAATCAATTATATCCAGTTACATATAACAGTTACAACTTTATCGGAAAGGCATTATCGAAATGTAGTCGTATTTATAATCGATACTAATAAATAAAATTAGTTTTTGCTTGTAATATGATTTAATTTTTACCAAGTAGATATGAATGATACGATAGCTATACCAAAAATATTTTTTTTTTAAATTTTGTCCTTCTGTCTGTTTGTTTCGTGTAATCTCCGGAACGGCTGGACGAATTTTGACGGGACTTTTTTGGTAGACAGATGAAGTTACTCCGGGTAACTTGGAGCACTTTTAATTTTCGAAAATAACTAGGGGTTCCGCGTAAAGAAATTACAACTTTAATAAAAATTGAATAAAATCTGATTCAATTCACAGTTTTACGGACAAGTGCTTCAATTTATTAGATTTTTTTAACATTATTATATTATTGGAAAAAAAAAAATTAGGGTTCCCTATAAACAAATTAAAACGCTGCTGTGAAAAACATAAAAAAACGCGGGCGCAACCGCGGGCATGCAGCTAGTATTAAATAAATTTAAAATTATTGTAACTATCTATCTAGTGTCAAGTATTTTCTATTGTGAAAATACCTTTTTCATCGTATCCTTATTAATTATTTAAAAAAAAAAACGAAATAAAAAGGTAATCTTAAGTTTAAAAATGTTAAAAATTAGAATCCTATGTCTTAAGTTATTATACTACCCCATACTTTTATTAAATTAACAAAGAGCTGTATTTAATTTTTTTAACAAATTCACATTTTATTCTAACACTTACAATATATTACACTTTTTAAATAGGCGTCAATATGACTAGTAATATCTACTTTGACAACTACTTACTTGAAATTATCAAACATATGTTTGATGGACAAACACGCTTGACGGTAAGTCAAATCATAACCATAGCTATCTAACCAATAATGTTTTAGATCCATATAGTACTCCAAAACCTGAAATTTGTAAATAATAAAGGTATCATCTATTTGAGAATTTATTAATAAGGTAACAAACATATAAAGAAATTATTATAATACAAAAAGACCTAAAGTACCGTAAATCAACACCGTAAACAGTGGTTTTAGTAAATTAAGTAAATATTTGGAGAATAATACTATCGCTTAAAATCAAATTAGCTAAATATTTAACTACCGATTTTATTCTCGAATGTATATAATGAATTTGAAAATATATCTAGGTATTTCATTTAAATAATTATTATAATATATTTACAAGAACGTTTAAAAAAGTTATTCCTTGCATAATTTTTATAGGAAAATGCTATGTGAAATGTATGTTGCAAACGTGAGGTAGTCTGAGGAATATTAAAATCGATTTTTTTTAAAGAGAAATTCGGAGTCAATATGGTGACCTGACTTAGACAATAAATTTGCTGCATAGTATATAGTCCTCAATCTACTACATAACGTACAGCCCGTAATTCTACTGTATAGTGTGATAGCCTTCAATCCTTCGGCATAATGTACATCCCAAAAATCTATTGCATAGTATTTACAGCACTTAATATGGCACTGTTATAACCCTAAATTTTGCTACATAATGTACAGCTCATAATTGCACTGCACGGTGTATATAACCATTAATTCTGCTGCATGGTAAGTATCCATAATTTATATAATATAAAAGCTTACAGAAATATCTGTATAGTAACAGACCTTAGCACTTCTCTCATCAAAAGCATAACACCATGGTGATTTGTAGTGTTTGTTCCATGATGTTTCATATCCACATGTCTTATACAATATCACCGCTACATCTGTAAATTTGAATATATAGATAATATACATATGTTTTAATTCGAATCAAACAATTAAGTTAGTACTTAAGCATAAATGAACCCTTGGTAATATAGATTAAATCTATCAATTCATATTTGTATCACTTAGACAAAATTTTATAATAATAAAATTAAATTTAGACAATTATAGGTACACCTGCTAATATTTGGTGAATAGGTAAATTGTCAAATTACAATGTAGCAAATAGCAAAGCAAGTTATCTATATAATTGAAATCTACAAACCCAAACTTAGTATCCTATCAAAACCCAATTTTTCAGACATATATTTCAGGGTATCATTCATTTCCTTACTAACACTGAATAATTTCTGTTCCACATATGTATTTGGATTTTTCTTAACTTTCTTTTGCCATTTATCACAGTATTTGTAAAACTGAAAATGATACAATATAGCATTTAAATGTTATCTTTTACACAAAGATTTAACAAAAAAAAATCATCTTTTAATATCATTTTTCTATTGAAATAACAAATACTGTAATTGGAAAATAAAGTAACCTATTTACAGGACCTTTAGAGTATAATCCAACCAATCATAATTATAAATAAAATGTATATATTTTATAATAAAACAATAAATGTAATTATAATTACTCTTAGAATTGTATCAGTTTTAATAACTGGAGCATATATCACATTTTGCGCATCTTTCTTTTCAAATAAACCATTTGTAAAATATCTTGCGCTTTGATGAGCCCTTTGTGTTGCAGTATAGCGAAACTGAAATATTGAAAAATAATATTTGATTACATTAACAATCATGAGAGAAAGGGTAATATTAAACCCAGTGCAAGATAAACATTAATATCACAAAATATAGAAGCAAAATATGCATAATAACTTATTGCAATATAGCATAATAAAGAATATTTTAAATTTAAACATGAACTACAAACTTTAATAATAACCTAATAAACAGTGAAATCAGATGTATGTGTGTGTGTGACTTTAGCCACAGCTAGTCATACAAAGAAATGGTTGTTTTTATAAAAGTTAAGTTTAAATATAAAAATAACAATTTTACCAAAAATGTAGTATTATTGTATTTCTGTTTGATAACTCCAGGGAATCTTTTTTGCATCCTCTCTGCGAGAAAAATCATTTCATCTTGGCCTTCAAGAGTTAAAAACTTTTCTTTTTCTAGATTTATTCTAGGAATCCAATCTTCAAAATCTTTCAGTTGATATTTATTTAATGTACCTAAACATTATTTTAAGTTATTATTATATTTTTTATTTTAAGAGGAAAAACACTGTATTGTAATGTTTAAAGCTTGAGAGTTGTATTAAGATGTCTATTTTTTTATGTTACTATTTTTTCCCTATATGTTATTGTTTTAAGTATATTTTTAGTCCAATCAATACATGGATTTATACTAAACAGGTATGAATTGGAATAGTACCACAGATTTTAAATAACATAGGGTATAAAACACCTGCTATAAGCACTTTTAATATACAGTCAAAATTTGTTATAATGACATCCAAGGAAGTACTCATATTAAGTTGTAAAAACCGATAGTCGTAATGATGTTTTCGAGAAACAAAATCCTATTTTTTATGAAGTGGTATTATTAGAATGTATATTGTGTAAGTACATATAAATCCATAGGTTATTAATGGGAAAATATATTCATTTATAAAATTCATCTATATTTTGTCTATTTTACATACGAATTATAATATAAAAAAACAATACATTATTTTTACATATTCCTACAATATTCCATTTTTACATAATATACCTATTCCTTTGCTAAGTCTTTGTTTGGAATTCTGCTCTCCAGCTTTGATATAATATGTGATTTTTCTTCAATATTATTTTATTTCCTTTTTCTTTGGGACATGTTAAAAGTTTCACAAATAACTCCAAAATATGTTTTAGTGGTCTTGTGTACAGATTAGTAAGAAACAAAGAGATATGAAGAAGCAGACTTTGACATGTTTTGTTTCTAAGATTTACAAAAGACCAATTCTTTGTTTACTTTTGCAATTTTAATAGTCATTGACCATTATACTGTGCCAGATCTGCCAGACTGTTCTAACAGATTTCATTCTCCAAAAATATTAGTTAAATGTAGTCATTTAATGAGGTGTATCATAAAAAGCAATGTTTTTGATAAGGCGGTCATATAGGATTCAACTGGGACCTTTGTTCTGGGGTCAATATAACCGGTATGTTTTCTAAATGTTGTCACCATAAATGGTTTTGACTGTATATATAATTCTTCAGCAATCTTATTAATTTAGTATCATGTTACATCATGTTTACATTAAATTATCTCTGGACGGAATTGATTCACCACCTATTCAACTCTAAATTCAGCCTGAGCTATTGGTGAGGGAAAAAAAATAGTAAGGAAACCATAGTATGGTGGTAAGGCATAATTTAATAATACCTGCTGGAATAGCTACCACTCTCAATTTTGAAAACCTATTGCCAAACACCAATAGGCTTAGTATTTTTACCATTTTGGTCCTTAACATCAGGTGAGATTATACTCAAAACACTGAACCTATAAAGGGTAACAAAAAAAAAACCTTTTCTGAGTTTGTGTTGGTGCAAAATTTGAAACTTTAAATTTCTTAGAGTAGTATTCATGCTACTCATATCCTTAATACTAGGCAGTCTGGCTCCATGTCTTACTATCATCCATATTTTGGTAATCACACGCTGAAACAAACACAAATATCGAATAGTAAGTACATATGATACTTTTAGTATCAATATCATTATTGGAAAATTTCATATCAATAACTTCTATTATTACTAAAAGTTGTTTGTTGTTTTTATACTAATTTTTGATATACACATATTTTAATAATAAGAAGTTATCAACAAAATATTGAAATATTTACTTTCATATGTTATACTTACAAGGATACTTGATTCTAGAATCGTTTTTATTTCCTTTAAATCTGTAAGGAGTTCGTGATCCTAAGTAGTTATGCACATCATTTTTTGTAAAATAAGCATTGTTGAAATTACTCCATATACATAATAGAAAAATTAAAAATAAAAACATATCCACAATTCTTCTATACATACGTCATACTGTTTTCGTTGGGTTCCATTTACTCCCTTTTAAAAAAAAGGCAAAGGTAGTAGTAGACCATGCAGCCAATTCAGACGTTAGGAACACTCAATAAATGAATGACGGTAACAAAATAGTGGCCTTCTATTACGACCACAACGGAAAAAATTGGATCATTTCAGAATTCACGCTCCGTGTCATTATTTTCACTTCACTACACTTGTGTATCACAACTACACTATATCACATAAAATGCCACCAAAATTACATAATGTATAGTCAAATACTGCAAAATAATGAATTCACTTCACTTCACTTATTAGTTTTTGGCCTTTGTAGCTATTGGCCACAATTCTGCCAGTATCTGTAAGGTAGAGTCATGAACTAAGGAGTGGAAACTAGTAAACAAGGCTGATGAAATGAGAAAAAATCCTTTGACCTAAGTGATCAACCTGAAAAAGGGACAATACAAACACAATGTTAGTAGGACAAAAAACACAATATTTATCAGTAAAAATGTTAGTAACATATACTATTTACAGTTTTATGTTGTTCATTTGTACATATTTACATAATATATAGTTGATTATGGGAGAAAAAGGTGAAGAGAAGAAGACATTTAACCCACCATACAAATTTTAAATAGTTCCTGTCAATCGGAGGTAAACCGATTTGTAAAAATTCTTTTTCAATACCAGCTGTTATTCCTATAGCTCCTGTTCTAAAACTTATTAGTAAATTACGTATTAAAGAAATAAAATTATAACCTTTTTCCAAACAGGAGTTGGGACTCGGTCCATTTTTATCTTTTGCTGACGCATCGAAAACTGGTCTCAGAGTACATGTAAGACTCGACTCTTTAATAATAGCTTTATGTGGCAAATAATGACCGGTATTATGTTTTATATCTATTGGTGGTACTTCTTCTATAATACCTAAACTATGCCACTTTTGAAAGCATTCATGATACTCTCGAAACTTGCCATTAGAAATTAATTTATTTGTAGTTGAATAAAGTCTTACTTTTGCTTTTTCGCAATTTGATAATAAATCTTCATGGCCTACTTTGAAAGGAAGTTTTACTTCATACCTGCCTTCTTCACTGCATTCGATATTTTCTTCTTTTGACTTTGTTTCTGCTGGATCCTGTATCCCCATCATCTCCAGTGACCAATAATCCGTTAAACTTAAATTGTCATTCTGAGAGATAAATAAAGAAGTGGTAAAATTGAAATTTTCACTCACCTGTTTTCCTTGTAAGGTCCATCCAAATTTAGTATTTATGGCTACTAACCCATTCTGCAGTTGTTTTAACTCTCCTGTCAAATAAAAGCCTAAATAATCAGCAACAATTAATAGAGATATTTCATTTTCGTAATGTTGTTGATCTGTCAGAGATATTTGGTTATTTTCTAAAACCTGTCTTAATACATTATTAGGTCTAAATCTAGGAACATTTTTACAAATAACACTTTGTCCTAATGCTAATAAATTTGTAGTATACGAACTATCTAAACTAGAAATATTTAAATTAAATAGTTTGTATGCTTGAGAATTGGTTTCAGTACCACCGAACAAACTATGTGTTAATATCTGTTCATCAGCTTCTGGAATATTTAACTCTTCTATAATTTGCTTTCTAATATATGATCTTTGTGAGCCGCTGTCAAATAGAGCTCTGATGGGTAGTTTCTTCCCTTTGTACTCTATTTGAATAACTGCTGTTTGTAGAAGAGTGGTATAGTTTTTAGAATTCCAGCTATGTGTTGAAGATGCTGTGGTAGTGGTGATTTCCTTTGTAGCCTCCATGGTTTTTGGTAGTAAGTTTTGGCCATAACATATTGTGGTAGAATGCCTTTTCCCACATATTAAGCATCTGATGTTGTAGGCTCTACATATTTTATAGTTATGGCCTTTTCTTAAACAAATTGTACATGCTTTCTTTTTAGTTAGTACATCCTTTCTTTCATTTATAGTCAATTCATTTAGCTTGTAACACTTTAAACTAGTATGATTATCTTCATCACACCAGATACATGATTTCTTAAAATCTTTTTTATTAGACGTAGACGTTAAACATTGAGCTGTAGATGGTGACATTGTTTCTATTTTTTGTTCTGGTTCTTTCATAGTAATGTGGTACTCGCAATTTTAATACGCTGGTCACTTTCTACTTCTTTTTGTAAAAATATGAGTAGGTTTCCGAGCTCATCTTCCATCTTATTATCATGTGCACCTGTACACTGCCAAGTTTTTAATACTTGTCGAGGTAAAGCTGATTCAACCATCGGAAGGATGAATGCTGCATGTTTTTTAGTAACACCAAGTGTTTCAAGAGCGCGTAAATGACCACTAACCTTACCATATAAAGTTGCTAAATCTAAGTCCTCGCCGTTAGCTTGTAAAATTAACGACAACAGTTCTCGCACATACAGTTGTATTAAAAGATCTTCTCGCGCATACCTTGATTTTAGATGGTCGATACACTTTTGATAATTATCTCCATTTATCGGATAGCTTTCAACTAGATTGCGAGCCTCAGTATTGGGTGTGATGGACTGTAATAAATAAACAAATTTATCTTCTGTGTCCAAATGGACATTTTCGTGAATTTTCTGGAACTGCCCCCAAAATGGTAACCAATTTTTAATATTGCCGTCGAATTTGGGAACTTCAATTCTCGGTAATCTCATCAATTGTAAGTTATTTTGATCTTCTTTCTTTTCATCTTTTATATTTTCTTTTAATAGGGAATTATATTTTTCAACCAAGAGTAGTGTGTTTTTTAGAGTTGTGTTTTTTCTATGTTTATTATTTTCAGGAACTTTTATTATCACGGTCGCCACGTTGTGGGGCTTTGGGAACGTTTATTTATTTTAAATATTTACGGTCATTTTACTTTATAATATTAAAAGCTTCTTATTATTGAATTGTATATTTTATTATTTCATTTATTTTTAGATTGACACAGAATGTACTCTTTTTAAAATTAGAAGTTACATAAATTAAATATAAAGTAAAACCTTAGTCTTTTTGGAACACTTAGCTAGGAAAACAGGAGTGCAGGAAAAACCCAGTCTTAAACGACAGATAGTTGACGTTGTCGACTGTTGGCCTTGGGGAACTTAAAGGACCATGGAATGCGAGGAACCTCAGGCTGGATGTCAGCATAATATTTTCCTTTTTCAGTTTTTGAGGAATTCCAGATAATATTCCATGATTTCACAAGTCAGCTTTTGGCAAGCAGGCATAGGTCATGGAAGAAGGTTTTGTAAAAATAATGAATTAAAATAAGGACGACGACATGACAGACCAACAACGCGTCAAGCACCCCCAAACCAATAGTAATCATTAGACATATTTTTTTATTCCATTTATTCCTAAAAAAAAAAGTCAAAGATACTTGACCATGCAGGCTTAATCTGACGTTGGAGACATTTTTCATTTAACACTAACAAAAACTTTCTTAAAGCGCTCTTGAAGAGATCTTACACTTCACACTCCGTTTCATTATTTTTAATTAATATATCATGTCATTTTGGTGGCGTTTTTTGTAATATAATTTGGCTGTGTACAAGTCAAGTTTATTATGGAAAATAACGCGTAGTATTTATTCTGAGGTGCCGCACGAAGCTCTATAGAAAGTTCTAGCAGGATGAGACAGCTGATAACGCTGATACAAGATTGAAAATAGGTAAGATACCTACATGACATTGGCATTAATTGTTTGAACACAAATACCATTATTTAAAAAGAAATGGAACAAAAAAATTACTATAGGTTGTCTATAACATGTTAAATTATTAAACCTTAATAAAAAAAATGTGTCCTTTTATACAGGAAACATTAATTTTATTACAGTAGATTTCATACACTGTATTTTAATAACACACTTACAGTGCAGTTGGCATCACTCTTTCTATGCAAATTTTACATGTGTCAAAATTTGATTATTAATCATTATTGTAAAATTATAATCTACTAGCTGATCTCCATGATTTTACCCACATAGTACCCGTTCCCTTGGAATTTTCGGAATAAAAACCTGTCATTCCAATAATAAATCATAAATAAATCAATCCAGTAGTTTTTATTTCTTACATACAAAAATCCAAACCTTTCCTCTTTATAATATTAGTATGGAAATGCAAATTGAGTAATTTTATCAAGCGTAGAAGGACAATGTTGCCAACTAACTCACCACAACTTTAATATACTTCATTTTAGTGACATAAAAAATAAAATAAAAGCATTTTTATATTTTAATCAAACTTTAATAATACTAGTTAGTCAATTTGTAAGAGTATGTTTGTTTCTTGTAAGGTAGCTTTTAATGTGAATGTTTTACTTAGCTTCTCGATGTTAAAAGTTTCTGTAGCAAACTCTTCACTGTCAGGGTTGTCATGTAAGCTAAAGCTTATATCTTTGATATCCCCTTCAGTATTAACAGTTTGATGATTTTGTGTAAACAATGGAGCTCCTTCTTTAAACAACTGCACAGTTTGATCCAAATACTTTAAATAAATATCTTTTCCTAGGAATTCAACTTCAGTGTTCAAATCATTTAAAGAGAATTCAGGAATATCTAGAAGTATACCAGCTTGTTTTGCACAGCCCATGGAGATAACTTCATCAGGATTGATGCCAGAAAGTACTTCGGCTTCTGGCAACAAACTAGCTATCGCTGACTGTAGTTTAGGTATCTTCATACTACCTCCACATAGTACAATCTTATTAATGTCACCCTCAAAGCTTTCAATTAATTTCTGTGCAGGTTCTATATAAGCAGATATTTTTGATGATATAATATTTTCAAATCTAGCTCGAGTTACATTCTGACTCCAATCTACACCATCGAGAAGTGACTCAATGAAGACATGTGCTGAATTTAATGTTGACAGAACATGTTTACAGTTATCAGCATGTTGTAATAACTTAGCCATGGCTCTTCTGCTTTCATGGGGATCTAATTTCCATTTTTGTCTAAATTCCTGAGCAATATAATCGGCTAAGTCTTTAGTAAGACATTGTCCACCAAGATCAGTCCTGAAGATATTCTTCTCAACTGTTATAAAACCTCCTGATACTTTTGCTATTGAAACATCACATGAAGAACCACCCATCCTATACACAAGAACATTTACATCGTCAGGTGTATCTTCAATGTTATAAGCGAGCAAAGCTGCAGCAGGTTCACTTATTACTTGCAAAACATCAAAACCAGCTAATTCAGCACATTTCATTAACCTTTCTCTGCTAACATTAGACCAGTGTAAAGGTGCAGCAAGAACTAATTTTAAGTCTTCCTCATTACTCATAGAATGACTAGCAATTGTAAATAGCTTAGCATATATTTTTGTAGCTATATTGTCAGGATTTGAATAAAAAGTTGTTTCACTGGTTTCAAATTCGTAAACTAATTTTTCTTCGTTTGTAATTCGGCACGATGACGATGACTCCACATAAGCCAAATCCTCTTCATTAAAATCATTATTCATAAGACGTTTATTGTGTTTTATTATGGACTTCGAGGAAGGTTGACCAGATTTAGCGGGAAGACCAATCTCCCATTCGGTGCCATTGAGAGCAATAATAGCTGGAGTTACCCTATCACCAGCATCATTAGCAATAACTGAGGCAGCTCCATTTGTGTAGGATGCTAAGCACGCGGAACTATTACCTAAATGAATACCGTACGCCGCCGCCATTGTTAAATCTTCTTTAATTACAATATGTTTATTCAATAACTTTGTTTTATTTTGAAAATGGACATGCAATAAAAAGTGATATAAATTTTGAACATAACCAAATTCATCTGTTTTGATCAAGATTTTGACTTTCAAGTATAATGTTTTGTCTATGATTTTGACAATACCGGTTTTTTTTTTTTGGTTCCTTTTATTCCTTTTTAAGGCAAAGGTACTAGTAGTCCATGCAGCTAAGTCAGACGTTAGGAACACTATCAACAAATCAATGGCGGTAACAAAATGGTGGCTTTCTGTTACGACCACAGCGGGAGTGATGTGGACATTTCAGAATTCGAGCTCAGTGTCATTATTTATACTTCACTACACTTGCGCATCAATGCCAATATTACACACGCTTTAGTCCCTTTGACATTTGATTTTTTATTCCATTTGTTTCGAAAGATAAACAAAGGTATCATTACTCAAGTCTGATATTAAGAACACTTTTATATAAAAGTAATAAAATTATGACCTTTTGTTAGATAAAACAAATCCTTGTTAAATCACATAATTCACGTCATGTGTTATTATTTTCAATATTTTTCATTTATTCATAATAACCAAATTATATAAAATACTGTTCGATGCACACTTTATGGTGTTGTTAAATTTGGTCCTGTTTGAATGTTTATTTCTTTAAAAGTATTCGTGAAATAATATTATAAAAAAATTATATATTACCTGTAGAACCTGCCGGGCTTCACGCGGGTATATAGAAACCTTATATAATCTTTTTGGCCGATTTCGGCTACAGTTACTAGATTCTTATAACATACTTATAATACCCAATTTTTATTCTGAATGTACGAGCGCAGTTAGGCCACGTTAGGGTACCATTTACAAGTTCGCCGCAGGGGGCGACGCGGTGGCTTGCCTAGCAATCCCGTATCGCCCTCATCCCAAATGCGGCGGACGGCCCCGGGGGGTTTTAGTGGGTATTTCCGGGCGACTCTCGCCCGGGTGAGTCCCACACTGGCACGGAGTTCGTCCCTCCGTGCCCCCTTACCTATTGCATTGGGGGACTCGGTCTCACTAATGCAATAGGTAAGGGTAGTGCGTAAATGCATTGCCCCCCGTCAAAAAAAAAAAAAGTGTGCCATTTACAAAATTGTATTTAATATTTGAAGAGAGCTTATTTTTTAAATCTTCGGAATCTACATCATATCTTTTTCGTTTTTTACAGGTGAAAGATTTTTTGAAATATGTTGAGTACTTTTTCAGTTTATCCATTACAAAACAAAATGCTCTTTATGTAATAGAATTATATAAATATTACTTGTAGATTCGAATACAGGCTAAATCGTAAGTATGATAATTTGACTGAAAGATTGAAGAAAACTTTAACACATTTTATGAAATGATATTTTATTTAACCCTAGTAGGGTTGGACGCTCCCCATATGAAGTGTTTTACTTACGCAATGTAAGTCTTTCATATATTTTGAGATATAAATATTTTTAACTCGGATGGTAAGGAACGCTACCATGCAGTTTCTATAGATGTTTTACATCAAAAATAAAATGTGTTATATGACAGACTAAAATTGCTCCGAGCACTCTTTTATGGTACGATAACGAACTAGCAAACACATATAGTTATTCCAGTATTTTATAATAAAACCTTGTAGTATTAGACATTATATTACGCTATTTTACTTGATATAGTTTAGTTGTTGTTCACGGAGAGTGAATTCTGAAACCTCTTAACAACCCCAGGGAAATAAAGCTTTAAAAAGGGCTGCCATTTTGTTAGAGTGTTGAATGGAAAGTGAAACGATAGATTTGGTTGCATGGTCTAGAACCTTTGCCTTTTTCTTAAAAAGGATTAAGTGGAATGGTTTTGAAGAGCGGGAAAATAAAATGTTATACGAACAGAAACAAATTTTTTTTATTATTATGGATAATTCACAAGATCAATGCAAACGTTCTAAAGATCGCAACCAAAATATTCTACAAACCATAACCAAGTTCAAAGTTGTAAGGAAATTAATTAATTTTATCTGCATTTTTCTGTTTCCTTGTTTTTGAAAATATGTTCGGAATAATTTGTTGATTTTAAATTGAATATTTAGAAACAAAGAACTAGTAAAAAACATGGAATATATAATTTTAGGAATTCTTAAATGAAAAAGAAGAATGTAAGAAACAAAAAGAAATAAACTCTAAACTCGAAGTGGAGGTAAGAGAAGCAAGAGAGCTGGAAAAATCTCATCGTTACCATCTTCTAACCTCACGTGAAATGATTGGTAATTTGCAAGACACTATATCACAGTTGGTATATTTAAAGAGAGATATGAAAAAATTAAAAGAAGAAATTTCTTCAAAAGATGGAACTATTTCAGCGTTAGGCAAGGTTTGCTTGCATATTTTTATTTTTTTTTTTTCGTATAAAATATTAAAAAATCCGTCTTAAATTGCTCATCTTAATAAGTTTCATTTAATATAATAACAGGTTTAATTAGCTACATTTGTAAAATATCGGTGGACTAATCTAAGACAAGAAATTATCTTTTATGAAACTGTGTGAGTATATATAAAATACAACAGATGAATATTTAAAAGTTTTGTAATTAACTTTAAGAGTATTTAAGGGTCTTCAACCTGTATCAAGGTTTCATAATTTTTTTCCTTGGTATTTACAATCAAAGGATTAATATATTTTTTGAGTACTTCTTCTTTATTAGTTTCGTTTCTATAGGAGAAACAAAACACTGTACACAAGTATGAAGAGTCTATAGAGGAGTTACGTAAATCCCACGAAAAGGAAATAGCCGAGCTAGCGATCGCCAATGAAAGGAAAAGTTAGTGCATAATTTGCCTATATATCACTCGCTTCCTTATTAACTATTGATGTTTGCAAACTCGTTTATGGAGAAATAAACGAATAAAATACAGTAGAATTCCGATTATCCGAACTTCGATTATCCGGATATTCGGACTCATTATGAAAGTAAATACAAAATTACATTCGATTGATGAATCCAGATAAATAGTATCAAGACAGTTTCATAGAAATATTATTGAAAATGAAACTACGTCAATTACGTAACTGAGTATCGATGGAGTGTTTCATTAATTATGCTTTAAGTATAGAATATAATAATAGTAACGTCTAATCTTTCCTAAAACTATCTCTCTACGAGTAGATGGCGTGTTTTGCTTCACAACACGCATCAGTGCATGACGTATTTACAATTCTGAGCATCGAAAAATCTGAATTTTAAGTAGGCCTTTAGATACATAACAACCCTTCGATTTATAACCGTCTTAATGTAGTGCCATAAATTTCTGTGTAGTTAAAACGAATATAAATATATCGATTAAAAATGTAAATTTACAAAAACACAAACACACAACTATTTAATTGACTTTTAAGTCGATTTAATATAATAGATAAAATTAAAGTGTCTTTGTAATTTCAACATTTTTTTTTACTAAATAGATATGAATTTATATACGATATTAACTTTTGCCTCTCTGAATTGTTCCGGGTAATTTCCGGAAAGCCTGGACCGATTTTGATGGGACTTTTTTTGGTAGATAGCTGAAGTTACTCCGGTACTTAGGGTACCTACTTTTAATTTTCAATCGAAAATAATTAGAGTCCAAGTTAAAAAATTAAAGCTCATAAAAAATTTAATAAAACCAGATTCAATGCATAGTTTAATTTTTAAATTTATGTAAAAAAAAATTTTTTTTAATCTAATCTAATTTTTGTAGGAAAATAATTAGGGTTCCATATAAAGAAAATTAAAACGCAGTGAAGAACATAAAAAACGCGGGCGTAGCAGCGGGCACACAGCTAATTTAAAAATATTCGATTGGCGAGGGAAAAACAACTGTCACATATGACTAGATCCCACCTTATAATTATAATTAAGTTGCTTTCCTAATTTACCTAATTATAAAATTTCAACTAAGTATTTATATGGCAGTTTTCATACATGTCACTCTTGATAACGCTAGTGTTCCCTTTAGTCGAAATTCGATCATAAACTTGAAGGAGAAAATCTTTTATATATCTAAAAATAATTTAATAAGATTGACTGACAGAAGAAAAAAAAAAACTCAACTCCCGATCTGTTTTCTCTTTGCCTATTTATGCTTAGATTAGATAGACTTACGTTCAATTTCAGGGTTTTGTAATGCTTTCTAAAAATTAGATACATTTTTACGTTATTCGCAAAATCAAATTATACATTTAATTATAAGGATGTAGACCTTCAAATGTGGGAATGCCGAAAGGATTTGCCACGACATCAACCAGGCAACCGGTACTGAACGAATATTTATAGAGCATTCCTAGTTGCAATATCATGACATTGTGATTTCTTCTAACGTAGTTCCCCACTCTATAATATAACTAGGTACATTATTGTACTTATAAGGGACTGTGCAAGTAGTTATTACGCCATCATCAATTGCCCTTCAAAGCGATGATGGCGCACTTGGTAATGCGAACGGATTCCGCATCAATGAACGCAGGTTTGAGACCGCCTATGCAACTCTTAAATTAGCTTGAGCTTTCAGTGAAGGAAAACATCATGAGGAAACCATAGCATGGTGGAAGGGCATTTTCTATAAGTTTGAAAACCTGTCGCCAAATACCCTCACATAGGCAGCATCACTTGACAACCAGTACATACCTCTAGGTTTAGTGCCATCTTGGAGTACATTGTCAATTAACATCAGGTGAGATACTTGTCAACGCATTGAGTCTATACTTTATAAAAAAAAAAACAAAATTAATTGAATGACTTAGTTATTTGTGTTGACATGAATGATATGACTGAGGGGGGTGTATGAATGGTGATTATGTAAGCAATATTTCAATATTAACCTTCGTTTTATTTATTCAAAACTATTACAATGCTTACATATCATGGCGCAGGGGGTGTTGGGGGTGTTAAGAGCTCTGCTTACTGTCGCTGATAATAAATGGTGGGGAGGGGGGGGGGGGAGTGGGTAAAATGACCAAATTTTGATAGGGTGAATACATGAACGATCCCCAATCGAAAAATTTAATAGGACTAAAGCACTTGGAGTAGCGTAACTATACCATTTGAAGGCCGTGGCAAATTCATTGGATGGGGTCCCATTAAAAATCGTCACGTTATAATTTGGTTTTAATAAATCACTAAAGTGATAACTAAAGCGTTTAAATATTTAGTCGTGTCTAACTGTTATTGTACTTATAGTGTTTACTGAAATTTGTTAAAATGTTAGTATTCTTCGGAGCTCGCGGGCCGGGGCCCATCGGACCGGGGCCCGTGGCATTTTACCAGCTGTGCCACCCTATAGTCACGCCACTGCGCACTTGATAGCTTTATTACCATAATTATGATAGTTCAACAGATTCAACACGATTTTGATACTCAAGTAGCTCAATACGGTTGCACTATAGAAGAGATGAAAATCAAACTAAAAGAAACTGAAGCAGAATATACAGAAAAGGTATTTCCTGTGAATTTTTGTTATAATTCATATGTTTTTTATAGGTACTTTGAGAATATGTTTTTTCAAGAGTCTCCCGTCTTAATTTTTATGCTTGTTTTGGAATATATTTTTAATCAGCTCACACTCCCTCTTGATGGCTCAATCTCAATGTCCCCCTAATTTTCTCTGGGTTTTCTACTGCCCCTCGAATGTTTCAAACACCCACAAGTGGGCGTTATCACCCATGTTGACAACCTAGGAATTTAGAAACTAATCAAGACAGAGGTTCCTTTGTTTTAACTTTGTTGATAAATGCAATAATTTACAATGTATATATAAGTGGTAGGCATGTTATGAATAATTTTATAGAAAGTTTCTCCTCAACTCAGATGAATATGGTGGTTCTTGAATACGAAGAGAAAATCCAACGCGGTGCGGTGCAAATAGCTCAATTACAGGACCAAATTACACGCCAGGCGGCACGAAATAATATTGACATAAATGCGTATCGTCGGGTTAGTTTTCACGCTAAATTATACTTTTTTTTTTAATAGAACGTCACATATACGGGAAAAAAAATTATTACGGTATATTCATTGTCCAATATAAGAGTAAGGTTCGAAATACTTGACTGTAAAATAAATAGATTCTGATTAACACAACCTACAATTTATATCTATGTTTTTTAAAGGAATTATTAAAATATTAATAAAATAAAATAATGACAAAAATAATTACGATAAAAATGTATTTAAATAAAAAAAACATTTAAATAGAAATTACTTAAGTTATTGTTATTCTAAAATATTGAACAAATAACAAAAAATGAAACAACAGTAGGTAAAATTGATACTAAAGAATAAGAAAAAAGTAATTTTGAAACATAAATAATTAACCCATTTAATAGAAAAACTACTGACACGAATATAGAAACAAAATATGGTTTACTTTGATGACATAATAGTATGGTAATCAAAATTCCTCAACTAAGTACCTACGATATAAATCTAAATAATACCAAAAACGTGTATATGCTTTCAAATACATAACGATGACCACTAAAAATTAAAGTCGACATACTACTATATGGCCTAAATTACACAACATTAATATTATACGACTAGACATAACACGCGTAATCTTATGACATAAACGTAATATCGCATCCGAGAGAACTATAATTATTATTAACTACCTACACTTCACAACTAAACTTTCTCTCGTTGAAGGTAATATTAATTTTGTAGCGTCTCGAAGAACTAGAGGAGAAACGAAAGCAGAGTCAGTTTAAACAATACCTGGCGCAGAGTTCTTATCCGTCTCAATCCGAACTTCAAGTTGAAAGACCGTATTCTGTTAACGAAAATCAGTATACGCAGGAATGTTCTTTTGACACGGATTCTATACTAGATAGTAGTAATAAATCTCGACCGGTTATGACACAGAATAAAGCACCTAGGACAGGTGCATTGCAAGTCATGTATTACGGAAAGACTCCATCTGTGGCCAAAGGTGCAGATAAGAAAGGGCAATTTAATTTAACAAAGAAAAGAAAGCTTTACAACGATAAAGATTTCCAAGATATTTAAGTTTCTGTTTGGTATATAATTTTTGTGTTATATTTAAAGACATCTGCTTATTTAGTGATGTATCTATGTATGGCTTATTAAGGATGTTTTAATTTTGATTATTTTAGAATATTTAAAGATTGAAATTCGTACAATAAAATTATCTCTTAGAAATAATTAAAAACACTTATTTAATAATTACAGCAGTTTTTTTTTAACTTTACTGTCACATTTATCGAATATGTAGACTTATTATGAATAAGTATGTGATTATGAAAAATTGTACATTCCTATTCGTGAGTTACATCATGACCTACATATGATCGTTTGGACGCACATGGAACGTGAATTGCTTTAATAAATACAAATTACTTGATTGAAAAATGTGATATGCAATTACTTGCACGTTTTTCTGTGCCATCACAAAACAATTTAGCATGAAACACCTGTGTGTCTTCAATTTTAATTTTTACACTAATTGTATTGATTTTAGGTACTATTATTGTCCAATGTTCTTCTTAGTACATTTTCTAAATTACTATTATTCAAGTAGGTATTTTCCTTTAACGTATACTCTATTTAGGATTATATTTTATTCCATCGTTTTCTTCTTCATGGGAACGATATTTAATCATTTGTTTGGAGATGGAGATTTTTGACTAACACCTAAATACTTAAAAATGCAAAATATTAGATAGAAACATAATACGATTTATAGTTTGGCAATTTTCAAATAATATGTTCAAGAAATGGAGGATTGAATCAAAATGTCAGCGATATTAACAATATATGATTAGAATCTGAAATAATTGTAAACAATTTTAGTAACTTTGCCAAGCTTAAAAAACAGATTGATTCTAATTTTTTGCAACTAAAATATTAGAGATATTAGAAAATGCCATACGCATCATGAAAGTGTTTTTATTCCATGAAAAATTAGACTTAGAAATAACATTGAACTCACCTTCATAAATTATTTCGAAGAAGTGTATTTGAATTTAATTTAAAGGATGTTTCAACCTGCCTAGTTTGATTAATTTTTTTTTTTCTAATTAAATGACAATGTTGACCGGAAGGGCCTTTACAGCTTCACCATGACTTTGGGGGCGAGTGCTGAAGGCACTCAGCCGCAAAAAGATAACTAGCACAAGGGTTACCAAAGTAGTACGGACCTCGGCTTGGCCGTTACCTGAGTATAAAAGATTCTGCGGAAGTTTGAACCTATCTAAGTCCTACATTTTTATTTAATAACAAAAAGATTCCTTACAGGACCAATGTACCTGCGTGTTGTGTCTAGTGTTGTGCGTATCACACGCTTAATGCATGTTCAGGGTCAGTTTATCGCGTTGGTAGCGGGATCAAGAGCCTTCCCAGATTGGGAACGAAACACATCTTGGGGCGACACAGGAGGGGGGACACGGTTGATTCAAATGAAGTGAACGTGTAGCGCAAACATTACTGAGCAAATTGACTATCATCAAATATAACGATTATTATGTTGAAAGTTAACCACAACACTAGACGATAGGTGATAAATTTAAATTACTGTCTGCCAATATTAATAACATTTCAATTAGGTACCTAGTCGAAAGTTTTATCATGCGTTGAATTTTTCCTATTACATATTTTTAAAAAATTAAGTTATTGATGTAAAACATCTATTTGGGCGCCGTGTATGCCTTAACAGCAAACGACGTTTTAGGGGTCGTCCATCTGTTTGAATTCCCGTGACGATCAAGATTTTTTTTACACGGCCCAGTGCTTTGACCACAATCTCACCTGATGTTAGGTGATGGTGTAGTCAAGAGGTACTGGTTCTTAAGTGATGCTGCCGGAACACTCCTACTGGTATTTGGTTTTCAAACTTGAGTGTGATAGCTACCCAAGCGGGCATTATTAGAAAATGACCTACTGTCATGCTGTGGTTTCCTCATGATGTTTTCCTTTACTGGAAGCATAGGCTAATTTAAGAGTTGTGTAGGTGGGTTCGAACCCCCGTCCATTGATTCGGAAACCGGCCACACTGTCCATTGCGCCATCATCGCAAACAATTGCATTTATTTTTTCAAATATATGCCAGATTATTTGATGAACTATTTACAACGTAAGTATTACAAAATTGTTTTAAATATCCCTTAATACGTTCGTTATGATATTGGCAAACGACACTACATCGAATCTTACATAGATTCTGGCAAATGCAGTAAACTTTCACTTGGAGCTATAATTATATTTTTTATATATTTGAACGATCTTTTTACGCTTGTATTTTAGCTAATATCTAAAAAAAATGCAAAGGAATATATTATAAATTGGGTAACGTTTCAAGGTGGAATGTGGAAATAAACATGCAATATTTACGACTATAAAAACATTTATTTCATATCTTTGGCTATTTTAGTTTCATAGCATCTATTTACGTGAATCATAGTATAAATAAAAATAAAATAGCATAATAAAATTTTAGCACCTAGTGAGTTTTAAGATTCATATGTGTATATAAAAAAAAAACATGTACCTAAGTTATTTTTAATAAAATAAACATTATTCAATAGTTCAACAGCTAATAATAGTATAATAATTTAAAAATTAAAATGAATCAGTAAGAAAAACTTTGGTTACAGGAATTAGTTTATATTATTTATATCTATAGCAATAATTATAATATAACTCAATAATAAACAATATAAATAAATTAGGTACATTATCTATTGGTTTCGAATAAGTCTATCAAGAGAATTCCAATTGAAGGAATAGTCGATTTGTAGATGTCCATATCTAGATAAATGAAAATTATCAGGTGCCGTCTTTGGAAATGGTCGAGCCCAGTCTTCATATTCTGGAGAAAGACTTTCGTAAGCTTCCATCAACCTAAACAAAAGATAAGCATACGATTAACACAATAATAATTTTGACTGAATTCTTAAAATAACCTTGTCTTGTTGGCAAATGTTGTTTCGTTATATGAATCTAAAGGTGTATCCAACTACTTACAAATATATTTTTATTTATTTAAAATGCTCCTTGAAATTTTCGTAGTGTATCATTTCTAGGTAGGTTCTGAATGTTGTGGGGTATCTCATCTCTTAAAAAGATAAATTAAATGTACATATATGAAACTGACGGTTATGGGTTCTCCTCATTTTTGAGGTTAAGCTAAAGTATAATATAATAAACAAAACTAAAGATTAGTAAAAATTAACCTTTTATCAACTAAATAACTTATTACGTTGTTTGTATCTGTAATACTAATCTAACATAAAAAATGATTGTAAAGTACAACATTTCATTCATATTATCGTAATGATAGTAAAATAATAATTTGTGTGCAAAAGAGTGGGGAAGCTAACTGCGCAACACTTTAGCCCACTTTTAACTGCAACAATTAATAACTTTCATGCTAAACAGACTGAGAAAAATGAAAATGGTGTAATCTTGTTCAACCAAATGCGTCTAATACTTACACTTTAACGATGCATCTGCATTCCAGTGCATTATCAATAATACAAAATTTAATTTACTACCTCAAAAATTTACAAAATCAAAAAATCTTTATTCAATTTAGGCCCTAAGAAGGTACTTATGAACGTCTAAAACACTACCACCGGTTCAGAAAACAACTTAGTCGAGAAGAGCTGGCCAGAAACTCGATCTGGTTCTTTTTTTATATATATATAATTTTTTTGTAATATAAAAAACTATACAAATCGTAGTCTTAACTAATGTTAGCGGAAACACAGAGATGTGGGTTAATTCCAGACATCTCTATCGTTCACGTAATGATCCATCCTGTAATAATTTTTTGAGTTTAAAACTTGCTTAACATAATACTTGAACTTATTGTCAGGTAAATCGGTAATGTTACTTGGGATCTTATTGTAAAACCGAATACATATAAAGCTTTAGACTTACTTAGCCTAAAGCGTGGCACGGCCAACTTGTCTTTATTTCTAATATTAAAATTATGCTTATCATTCACTAGATCAAGCTTGTCTAAATTTTTACGAATATGCATTAAGTTATCGAAGATGTATTGGGTGGGCATCTATTACATCCAGTTAGATCATTTAATACAATTATTGACGTGATAACATTATAATTAGCTAATTGTTCATTTATCTATTTAACAATTACGACATTTATAAATTACAATAATTCCTGTGCTTTATTTGTTCTATTGTATATATTATTTTAATCTGTGGTACTAATACAAAGATAACGAATAGTAATGACATAAATTCAAATTATAATACAGTGCGTAATATCATTTATATATTTCTGAATAAAACTAATAGTGTTATATACATTTTATCTATCGACTTTAAATCGCAAAGTAATGTTTACGTAATCCGGGACTAGAAAGTGGTATATGTATCTGATGTAATTGCTTTTGTGTACTTATGTGTAGTTTGTTTGACTTTCCGGTGTAAGATTTGTGTTTTGTTCTCTAATTCGTCTTTACTTTTACTTATTGTTATTTGCGATGATAGCTTAGTAATAAATTAGTCGGACACCAAATCAATAGACGTAGGTTCGATTCCATTTGTCTTATTCCATTATAAGGGACCGTTCAAGTATTACGTAAATATCCCTGGCGAGCGGGTTGGGTGTGGTTAATGGTTTGCTTATTTTTGATGACATGGGAGACTGCAGACGTTCGAATGGTGATTAGGTAAGCTCCATTAATTCTTTTCTTTTCAAAATTATGTCAATGCTTACGTAATTATGGGTAATATTATTTTCAGTAAAGGCAAATCGTGATAAAACTATAGATTCATAATAGGTTATTTTCTAATAGGGCTCAACTTTGAAAATCTACTTCCAAGCACATACCTATATGTATAATCCGATAGTATCATTCGAGAGCCAGCGAGTGTTATTAGCCTGTTTATCATCTTGGACCAAATTGTCACTTACACATAATGCGACATTGTGTTCGAAAGGCTGTACCTATGATATTTAAACCAACAAAAAAAAGTTACTTCAAGTTTAAAAATAATTTTGGTTATTTAGTCAAATTTTACAGTTTTATATCTATATAAATATTATTAAGTGATTCAACTGAAAGTCGTTCAATGCTGGACGTTAGTCACTCTCAAAAAGACGGGAATTGCCAAAATCGCAACGCTTGGCAGGAGGGTTGGCGATTGCAGTCAGGTGCTTAGAGGATGCTGCTGCCTATCCCCTGGTTTATCCTTTGGTCGCCTTTCACGACACCTACGGTAAGATATGGGGTGGTACTATTCTTAGCCGGCACCACAAAGTATAAATTTAAGTTTTGAAGAGGAAAAATTTGTTTGTTAGTAATAAATTAACTCGTAAACTAATAATCGATTTTAATCATTCTTTCGCCGTTAGGCAGCTATTTTATACAGAAGTAACATAGGCTATATTGTATTCCATTAATTATAAAATTTCAGCCTAAAATAATGTTATTCGTTGTGCAAGCCAGAAGATAAAGCGCTTCTGAACTGCTTTATCTACGTCCGCTGACTAAATGGTCCGTCATACATGAAAACTATTCAGAATAAAAATGTTCTTTTGGAATTTGTGAGAAATATCTTTTTTTTCTGTTAGTACAAAAAAAAAAAAACCGCGTAAAAAAATAAAACTCATGAATTTTTGAACAGATTTCGATTCAATGGTCAGTAATACTAGCGAGTGTTTAAATTTTCGAAAAACATCTTTGCTCTCTGTTAGTACCTACTAAAAATAATTTAGGGTCCGCACGAAAAATGTGGTTAATTGTTTTTCAATGATTGTTTAAAAACTATATTACGCAGTTAGTGCAGAATATAAAAAAATGACAGGCGGGTGTAGCTGCGGGCTCACAGCTAGTTAGTTGCGCAAGGGTCAATGTCGACAAAAACTTCAGTCTCCAACATTCTCACAATTACCTACACTGGAACTTTCATTAATATGAAACAAAAAACTACTATAACTTCACACGTTTGTTGTATGAACAAGTCTTGTTATTGTAACATTACAATTACCATTTGTACGGGCTTGTACTCAACTACTCACGCGTTGACTTGAGGTTTTTTATAATAAATACTTTCCGTGGAAATTAATGCTGCCGCACGCTTTGGTCTTGGGAACGCGAAATTCTATTGAAGCGATTAATATTTTGTATGTCACTTTGAATTATTTACTTTTTACTAATAATAGTTTAAAATAGTAGTTAGTGACACGTTAGTTAATCATTTTAATGATGTGTTTATGTTAAAAAAAGATCATTTTGTAGGAGAAATTTACACAGCTACATCATGATAGCTATATTATCTGCCATAAAATATGTTAAGGTTTTATTTTGTGTTTTTAAGTGTGTGAAGATATTTTGCACATCTTACAAGAAATATAATGAAATGATTGCTAATTACAAATTAAATATTTATGAAATGTTCAAAAAGATCTATAGTGTAGCTACCCCTCAAGTTTTAAAACCAACAGGTGTGTTCCGGCAGCATCACTTGAAAACAAGTACTTCTAGGCTTTGTTGACCATCCAGGACCACATCGTCACTTAACAACAGATGAGATTGTAGAACTAACATCGCGGCACAACACACAATCACTTATCATTTGTTTACTATCACACTTATTACAGTCGATTCAACGTATAGAAACTTTTTTGCTCAATACATATAAATGTGTATACGGTAGTGATACCTACCAAAAACACATTTTTTTAAATTATTGTCTGTATGCTTGTTGCGGCTAATTTCTGGAACGGCTCTACTAATTTTGACGGGACTTTTCTGGTAGATAGCTGATGTTATAAGGCGTAACATAATTGGGTCACTTTTGTTTTAGGAAAATAAGTAAGGACCCGAGAAAAAAAATTTTTTTTGAACAAAGTCCACCTCAGTGAACAGGTTTACTGGCAAGTATTTGCATATGTGTGAGAAATGTATTTGTTTTCTGTTAGTACCAAAAATGACTTTAGACTTGTACATACTTTTCCAATGATAATTTAAAACAATATTACGCAATATATACTGGTGCAAATAATACGAAGGCGGAGCCGTGGGAACAGCTTGTTATAACTATATGCATTACCGTGAAAACATTATTTTGTTGCGAGTAGATCGTTAACTGGCTCAAGTATCATGATCATGGCGCGTAACGTTCGCGTATACTATTTTTTTATAACTTTAAACTGCTCTTTTACCTGAATACTAAAAATTTTACTCGTTGGGTAAGAAGTACTAAACATAGTGACAATGAACGTTTTAAATTTTGAGCAATTTGAAATGTGTATGTGGTAACGTCTTGGACGCGGGTAGTAACTGACATTAGTCACGGTGTTGAATGTCGCTTTCGGACCAAAAAAAAAACAACAAAATATTGAGAAACACAAAATCGTGTCTATTTGAAACTAGTTGGGGCCCGTAACATCCTTTATGAAATATTTATATGGTGTTTAATCTGAAATTAAAAAAGCCAAAAGTTCCATTAACGTAATCCTTTCTTGTTTTACATTTCTGTATTTATTTGAAAACTTTATTCAAATCAGTTTACAAATTTTTACTAATTTGTTTCATTCTATAATACAGACATTAATTCAAACTTTTCTTCATGCACTTTCTCTTTAAAAAATACGCAGCCATGGAAACTGCTGACAGAAGTTAAAATTCGAAAATTTGGAAAAACTGTCCATCCTAAATTTGATAAATGAAATTATTAACATAAACTAACATTTAACGTTAAGTCTAGTTTTTAAATCTATAGGCTCTTCGAGCAATAATTATGTACATTTTTATATAGTTTATTCATAATCAAAACATATAATAGGAAGTGTAAATATATTTTTTTATATTTTTTTCTGAACAGCAGCACTTAATTTTATTATTTATCTCTGGCCAGGGCTTAAACGCCATCTTATACTTGATATACTGTAGCATGTTGAGAGCTGACGTCATAGCATTGGGTAACGCGAATCTATAAGTTTTTCCACTATCGAGAATCGCTTAACACCGCGAAAGAAGTTTTCACTTCAAAAATATTAAAAAATAAATGATTTCTGCGTAATAAAGGTGGTATTAACAAAACTTAAGCGCCATATAGAAGAAGAAAGAAATTAAAATTTTTATATTTCATTATGAATGTGGGAAATATATTTTTGTCAATCAGAATGTGGCCGCTTGTATTTTAAATTAATATTAATTATTCTGTTTGCACGGGTAGAAACTTTCCTTCGCACACCTTTCCGTCAGTAATTTCGGCCCGAATATTTAGCTTAAGCTCTCACGACGGTTAAGCTATAAAGTCAAGAACCTAGTCAGTTCGAAAAAAAAAAAAAAAACAATAACCTAACTTTAATCACAGAACATGTTTTAGGTAGTTTTCTTCTCTTTGTACTTAAGAAACGTTGTCAAAAAGTTAAATACGACTATTATATATAAACTATGTATTATGTATTTATTTCATGTTAATATTTGGTTTTATAAAACTTAATTCATTGTTTTTACATAAATCTCGTTATAAACGGGAAAAGAATTGGAATTTATTTGTGCTTTTTAGTTTTACTGTATGATAAATTAATGTTTACAGTATTTTAACGTATGTTTGTTTATTGGAAGAAATTATCAGCGTGTACTGAAAAATATGGTTAAAGTCAAAATATTACCTACAGTGTTTCTTTCTCCTCTATTTGTCAATCGATTTTCTTTTGTACTGTTATCAGTTTAAAATAGTTCTATCTTCCATCTTTACTATAAAATGAGATTGAATATTTACAGTGAATATTTCAAGAATACCAAGAAGAATATATTTTCAATTGTGATAAATATCGTGAACTTTGATCAATGGACATCAATTTTTAAATTGTTACATATACAAATTACGTAAATTCATAGGTGAGACTGTAAATTTAATAAATGATCTCCTACTTAAATCTGATCAAAGTTTAATCTACTCCACAATACACGCCATCAGTTTTCAACTATAAAAACGCACATAAAACATTACTTTATAAGTAAACAAATATGTTTTTGTACCTGGAATGTCTTCTGTGTTTTCCGTACCCATTATTTATAATGTATTCAGGATGGTGAGCGAGAGAAACGCGAGTCCTCGGGGGTGATTGTAAGTAACCAGGCGGTACCATCGGCGCGTACAAAGGTTCGTAAATTATTTGATGCGGTACGTACATCGGTTCTTCGATGTACATAGATCTACGGCGCTCCCCTGGAAAAAACATTATTAACTGTAATTATATAAAACAAAGTCGGGTTATTTACATCATATTTAACTCAAAAACGGCTTGACTGGTTTTTATGGTTTTTTATTTGTTGGGCATGTTTCCGAATGACTATCGTAACGGAAAGATTCGCGGAAATAAAAATTATGAAGAAAATTAATTTTTGTCATATAGTTTGTATATAAAGGCTTTTTTGATAATGTTTCGAGAACGGATTGACTGCTTTCGAAGAATATTTTTGTTCTTCTCTTAGATTCAAGAAGATTTTTCGCGCACTGGAAGAAAAAACTAACTTTAATTAATAAAAAAAAATCTTTATTCATTCTGATTAAACTAATTAAGCTAAGAATTGATTCTGAGGCGGAACGTAGTTCGCAGAGACACGCTTATTAATATGTGGCAATGTTGACATATTAAGTGTATGTATTTACTGAATGCATATATAAACAGTATGTAATTTTTTTAAATTTGTGCGATTCCTGATTTTTTTCTGATACCTCGGAAAATCATATCAAGTTACTTTGCATACATAAGATATGTTATGATGAGGAATATCGATCATCGTCCAAAGCTCCCGCTGCATACTACATATAGTTTATAGATTTCTAAGAAGTGTTATTTCCCAGTCAAATAGTAGCCGCATAGTGTGAATCGTAGTCGCAACCCGTATGATTTTCATGTTAATTTTATGCATCCTGACCCGCAGTTTAAGGAGGATATTACCAAAACGATTCATTTTTATTCAATTCCATTGACATAGCACATAAATTATATGTTTGCTATTAGAATTTCATTGCTTAGTAGTAGTATAATTATCGGTAATTAACAGTCCGAAACGAGAGTGTTTTCTTGATTTCGGAATTTCAATTTTCAACCAATATACAGTAAAGTATCATCTATAATATCTACTAGTAATATAACAATTCTAATATCGCCGTAACATTCACAAAAACAAATTTTCAAATAAAATTATATAAATAATTATGATATGAATAATATGATTATGTAACCATTATCCTTTTTTATTATATTACATTTAGAATTAATTAACCTTTCTTTAAATGATTATTTTAAGTGTTATTCTATTAAACTTAAAATGTAAAAGTTACAGATTTGTTAACACCTAATAATAAATATTTGGAAGTTAGTTGATAGCTTAATATAATTATAGTAATACATTTATTACAAGGTATGTAACATCATCCTGTCTTTGTACTAAGCAGACAAGGACGCGCCAAGAATGTCAAAGTTAGATAATGCATTATTTGTTTACGAATACTATATTCATTACACTTTAGTTTAAGTAAAAGAGTCATGTAAAAAAATAGTAAATACAATATAAAAAAGCTATTATGCGACTATCAACTTCCCGCTATTTTATATCGATTTTTGTGGACGACAAACGCAACGATTATAAAACATAGACCACATTTGCATTTTTATAATAGTAATAAATAAAACACCGGATGGATACCTGTAATAATTTCACCTGCACGTAACTGTTTATAAAAAGTTATCGAACTTACTGATTGGCTTTTCGCCGTATATAGGTTCTGGATATTCGGGAAATATTGCCTTCGATAGTTTTCTACCATAAATTGGATGTTCGATCGGGATTTCTTCAGGAGGCCTGTTCCTTCTTGGTGGCGGCAGTGGCGGTTCCTCACCAGAGTCATAGTTTTTAGTAGGCACATAGTAAAAACTAGCACTGACTGGTTCACCGGCGAAGGAGTTTAGATTTTCACCTTGGCTTGATTCAGCTCTTTCCGCTTGCATCATATCGTATGCTTCGTTGTCCCAAGGGTCTGAGTAAGCTCGATGATTTGTTGGAGGTGTCACAGCCTCGTCTCCTTCGCTGTCAAAGTCCACGGCAGCCCAGTACGGGCTTCCAGAATGGCCGGGCATAGTAGCACTTAATTACACACAAAACCTGTCACTAAGTTTCTAATTTTTGCACTGAAGTTTGACCGACCATCGAGTCACAGAGACATCATCCGCATACGTCGAACGTTCCATCCAGATATGGAATGGTGTGTAATTTATATGCTTTGCTTGGTAGATTAATTGTTATGCTCGGCACGGATCACGTGGACATTGGACAGTATGAACGATGCAATCAGTAGGAGAGTATTGAGACTTTGAAACACATATGCACGGGCGCACACCACGAGTCTCGCCTTCGAATACAGTTCGCGTCGTCGCAACGCCACTTAAGAAGATGCAATAGGCGTTAGAAATGTTCGCGAATCAAGGTTCACACGCAAACTTCGAAAGCAATTGAAATTAAACATACGCACACACACTTTGATGTTCAACGTTTAATTATGTTCAACGCATTAATTTTAGTTTATAATTAAAATGTACTCGGTCGACCTATTGAAGATGATTATTAAAAACACATTATGCGATGGCAGTTAATAGTTATACGTTTTTAAGGATGTGGTCTATTAAAACTAGCTTAATTTCAATTCTAGTAGGTAGATTTAGCATTAATGCTATTTTAAAAGAAACATTTTAATAAAAATAAGTCGAGTCTAGTGGGTAGATAAATATTCAATTTTCTTAAACCAAATCGAACCAGCACAATTAGTTGTGTTTACTTCTCTCTTAATCATTTAGACAGTGCTTGAATTCAACAAACTTGAAAAGTTTAGGTACTTTGTATTCCTGTCTCTAAATGAATAATTACGATAATGATAGTATGAAGTTTACATAGTTATAGATTTTAACTATTACCAATAAAAACAATACAATAGCAGTTTTTATTTATACGGCATCCGAAAGTTCTAGCGTTGAACTATATTTTATATTTTAGCCTTCAAAATAGAAAACATCGCAATATATATAAAATAGTTTGAAATATGAAATTTTTACAAAAACTATTGCTGCTTTTTTAATATTTGCTATTTTAATAATACGTACCAATTGATTGAAAAATAACATTTTCAATTATGCGATAAGTATTTTACAGGTAGGTAAGCACAGGTCATGAAGTAAAAAAATTTGGTAATTTTTTGTAAAAGTACAAGAATTGGAGTCTTGTTATTTTTAATTTACGTTGATTTCTATAAATAAAATTGAAGTGTTTGTTTGTAATGTCAAAATAACTATTTAGTAAATACATATCAATTTATATGTAGAACCGATACCAAAAATACTATTTCTATTTTAAATTCTGTCTGTCGGTTTATTCTGGCTAATCTCAGAAACGGCTGGCTGGACCGATTTTGATTTAACTTTTTTGGTACATAGCTGAAGTTAGTCCGCATAACTTAGGTTACTTTTATTTTTCATAATTAATTAGGGCTCCGCGTAAAAGAAATAAAACTCATGAAATCTACACTAATAAATAAAATTGAAATGTCTGTTTGTAATATCAAAGTAACAACTTTTTACCAAATACACGTGAATACATATATTTTACTAATACTTTTACATATGAATGTACATGATATCTATCACTGCCGTCTTTAGCCGGGGGTGAAAGGGGTGCGGTGCACCCGGCCGTAGGTAAGCCGAGGGTTAGTGACTAAAGTGGGGGCGCAGGAAGACCATCCCACATCCAGGCGTAGAATATGCTTAAGACAGCCGTGATACCTATACCAAAAATACAGTTTTATTAAAATATGTCTCTGCCTCTCTGTTCGTTCCGGCTAATCTCAGGAACCGCTGGACCGATTTTGACATGATTTTTTTTTATAGATATCTGAAGTTACAAACGCGTAACTTAGTTTACTTTTATTTTTCGAAAATAATTAGGATTTCGCGTAAAAAAATTAAAACTCGTGAAATTAGGAACATAATCCGATTCTTGAAGAAATATCTTTGCTTTCTCTTAGTACCAAAAACAGGTTCAAAAATATGTTCAATGAACATCACCATTAAAATCTTATTTTCCATTGATTATTTCAAAAGTATATTACGCAGTGAAGATTATTTGAAATGTGGGGTGAGCCGCGGGCACACAGCTGGCCCTTTAAAGAAGTGTTGTACTAACACCTAAGTAGGTACTAAATATGAACATTAGCCTGAGTTATTAGGTAACCTATCTAAACCTTCAATTCCGTCCTACAACCCACCCACGTATTTGGTGTAGGTTTTTTTAATTATTTGTAAGTATTTACTTCCTATAGGTAGCTACTACCTACTATGCAATTATGGTTCCTTATTAAAGATGAGCGTGGTGTGTGATTAAGCATGAATAAATTGTTTTTAGAAATAGTAAGAAGGTACAATAAAACTAATGTGACCATACGTTCCGTTTTAAACAGGACCGTCCCTTTCCGTCGTTTATTTGTACCGTTATCCCCAAAAAACGACTGCGTGACTCGAAATTGTCCCATTTTTCAAAACCGCGTGAAAATTATGTTTATCATCGAAGATACCCCAAATTAAACACATTTTGAAAATCTCACATCAGGAATAGTATTATAATAACTAAGAGGCCATTAAGTATTTTGCCGTGTTGTCCTCGCTAAGAATAGTACCACTTCATATCTTCCCATGGGTGTCGTAAAAGGTGACAAAGGAATAAACCAAGTAGATGGGCAGCAACAGCCTCTCAGAGCCACAAACACCTGACTCTAATCGCTAACCCGCCTGCCAAGCTTGGCGATTATGACAATTCCTCCCTTTTTAGGAAGACCTATGTCCAACAGTAAACGTCTTTCGGTTGAAATAAGCAGTAAAGTAGTAAGTAAGCATTAATGGGAGGGAGGGGTTTATGCTTTGTTTATTTTTGATGACATTGGGGATGGGGGGATTGAATGGTGATCACGTAAGCAATATATATAGCAGCAAGAACGCAACATAATGTTCTTTTTTTTGTTCATTATTATGGCAATCGTTACGTAATCATGAGAAGGGAGGTAAGCACTTGGTAACGGCCAAGTCGAGGCTTGTAACCTTGTTACCTTGTTACTTTGGTAACCTTTGTGCTAGTTATCTTTTTGTGGCTATGTGACTTCAGCATTCGCTCACCAAAGTCACGGTGAAGCTGTAAAGGCCCTTCCGGTCAACAGCTTTAGCTAGTTAGATAAAAAAAACATGCAGGGGAGTAAGTGGTGCTTTAGTTACTATTGCTGACAAGGGAGAGGGGAAGGGAAGGGAAGTGTTTGAATTACAAAACATAATTTTGCTAACATAATACTTAAACGGCCCCTAATACTCATAATACTTCTTTTTTGGAAATCAACAACATTGGATAAATGTTGTTTTTTCCCATTGAAAACCTGCTAAAAGCAAACTGATATAAATGAACTGATCTCCTCTTTTGAGTAAAAAAAAAGGTCACGATAATGAGGTAGGCGTTAAATAGTAGATAGGTACTTATTATGACGAAGGATGATTTCAAGTTATTCATTGTTTCTATTCAATTTTATAAGTATAAGTAAATTGTTAAAAACTATACACGTTAGATTCTTTTAAATACATGTTAAAATACTAAAAACTTTAGAATTACTTTTTATTATAAATTGTACCAACATTTCGAATAAAAATAACGATTAAATATTTTTGTTTTTCGCTTTTGACTAAGAACACTTTTTAATATTACGGTTTAAATTCTGCGTTATTTTAGTCGGTACTTACCATAATTGGAAACACAAATTTGAGACAACCACAGTGATAAAAGCTTGTTACAATATATTTTCGTTCATATTGGTTGACGAGTTTTTAACTGTCACGTAGGTAATTTTTTATTATTAATTTTCGTTATTTAACCCTGTAAATCCCTATATTATGTAGTTTTAGAGGTATTTTGTGTAACATAGTTTGGTTATTTTGTTCAAGTAAAGTGTAATGGAAATAACATGAAACCAACATAAATTCTGGGGCGCTACATAAAAAACGTTTTAGTAAAATGGCGACCTGTGACCGCCTCCGCTATGCTAGAGCATGGAGGGTTAATATAAAATAGGAAACATAGGTTATCCACGTGAGTTCGGTAGAATTATGTTACTGACCACTTCATTAAATGTAGAGTATAGACATTTTTATGATATGATGAGACTGAAACAAACCGGATTCCAAATCTGTATATAATTCTCATACTACACTGGCAGATATACAAATTCAGCCTCGCCAAAGAGAATTAACTTGTCATTATTCGCGCCAGAAATGCGTTACCACAGTGTGTTGTGCTTTAGACTTTATAGATGTCAATTTTAACAGTGATACAAATCTAAATTGTTAACGTTTTATTTGTGAAATTAAAGTACTGGATTGTAATGAAGTGAGTATTTACTTTAAAAGTAAACAGTAAAGTGTAATTATTGTTTTTCTTGTAAATATATTCAATCTTAAGTTGGTAATTTTCGTTTACACTCGGCTATTCAAATATACAATTTATACAAACATCTATAGAATTATAGTAGTTTATACTTCTAGTTTTTACTAGAAAGGTATAATTCTATTTGAGTTCTATGTTATTAAGTTTTCGTTTACATAATCCATGCGATAAAATAACTGTTTTTTTTTCAATTAATAATACATACGTACCTGTTTACCAGATTTTTTTATTGGATTGCTCTAAATGCGCTATAATATTTCTTTGCCGCATATCTGTTCTTTTTCCCATATTTACTTACATGGTTATGTATGTGTATTATACCTTTATAAAATCTAAAATGTAAACTTATTATACAAGTATTTTTTTGAGTGAATATATAACCTAATGTGCAAGACAATTACTTTAATTTTTGTACAAATATAGAAAAACATTTACATTTTTCTTTTAAATGAACATTTTTTATACATTGAGTTCAGCGTTAACTTTTCTAATATGAGTATGTTTTAGCACATTACAGTAATCATATTACTGTTGAAAATATTATTTCAAGTACAGATATAAGGTGATCTTTTTAGATTTTTTAGTTATTTAATCCTCAGACTTTTACTTTATTGTAATAAGTTATGTGAAAATTCGGATGCATCTTTTAGTAAGATAAAAAATTGCATTTATTTTGTACAGACTAGGCATAACATCCACTTGTGGCAACTTCTATGTAAATATCAGGATTACAATTTTTGTATGTCAACTAATACAGCACTTAGCACAAACAAGCTTACTTAGTTTTTTAACTACTTTGCTTAGTAACTTTTAATTATATAAGTTATATTTTTATATCCACAGATATGGATGAATTTAGTACAATCACGACTAATTTAAAAAAAATTACTGAACAATTTGAAGAAAATAAGTTACAAAGTTATATAACAAAAAAAATTCCAAAATACACAGCAATGCAATTGCATCTGTCCAAGGAAGGATATGTTGATTATGATCTATTTGAAAAAGTGTTAAATTTGTGTGTACATGAAATGGAGCATGACATAAAATGTACTGCAATAATGTTAAAAATTATTATGACTATTCTAAATAAAATAAAGGTAAAGAAATATAGTTCATAAATCAAATTGACTTCATTAAATGACTATTATCAAGTTCCTACTTTACATCCTTATCCTTACATGTTATAAAAGTTATTTTAATAACACTGACTATAATTTTATAATTCACGTGAGAGTCCTTGGCATAATTAGTTATAGAATATTGAAAGTTTTTTAATAAAATTGTATAAACATTTATGTACTTAACCCCTTGAGCACTAACTTGGTGTTTACGCCAGCTTTCCATTGTTTTCCTATTGTCTCATTTTTATGGGTAATTCACGTATTAATATTACATACATATCATCACGCCTTTCTCCCGTGATGTAGGCAGAGATTACGTCCTTCCACTTGCTACGATCTTGACACACCTCTTTCGCTTCCTCTACTTTCATGAGAGCATCTATACATGTTTGCCAGTTATGAGTACTTTTCACCTAGCCTTTATTGAAGACATGTTCAATATGCTCTAGATACGTTCACCTAGGTCGACCCTTACTGACTTGCCCATTCACCCTCACCCTAAAAATTCGTAAATCTTCTCTTAACCATCCTCTCTACATGCCCAAACCAAACCTATATTAATCTAATTATAAGTAGAAAACTAGTCTGTGTTTTGTTATTAAAAAAAAATCAACTTTTTGTCAAAACTCTAGGATGAAGTGTATTCACCTGAACCATCAATTCTTGTACCATCAGCTGTATGTATCATACGTAAAATGAATATCACTGCAACATTAAGCGATGTGGAAAGTCGAAGAGATCTATACATCAATACAATACTTTTATATCCTGATGACACACTATTGTCTCTAGTTTCAAATTATGAGGCTTTAATTGTAGAATTATTTCAATCACATAATTATGGGCATCTACTGTTGGAATATAAAATACTGGTAAGTGCCATTTCTTCTTACATTATATCATAAAATACAACATCTATCTGTCTGTATATTAATTAGCTTATAACACGAGAACACTACCAAACTGGTGCCATCATTGCTTTTTTTTCAAGATGCTACTAAGAACATTGCACATTTTAAAATAATTTATTAATAAATTGTTGAATTGCTGAGATATACTTAAATATGCAATGTATGTATATACAATAAAGTGTATATAAATAAATAATGAAAATACATTCTACAAAAAAAATTATATAGTAAATAATTTCAATTTTATTTATATTTAAATCTACATACTTCTATGTGGTCCATTGCTCTTGCATATTAATATGCATTTTTTTTCAGTTGTATGACTTACTGCACAAACTGTTAACAGTACTACCATCAGAGACAAAATTGTCATTTATGAACTCAATGACGCCTATTTTTTTCTCAAAAGTTATACCCAGTATTTTGGATGACATATCTTGCATAACTATTGAAAATGACTTATTCAATTCCTTGGAGACATTGGAAACTATTACAAATGAGCTTGGTGAAATTGATTATTTTGAAAGTCCAGAATGGATGTCATTTATGGAGAGTATATGTAATACAAAAAAGTAAGTTAACATCTATACTAATAAATAAAACTGCGATACCTATACTAGAAATGCAATTTTTAATATTTTTGTCTGTCTGTCTGTTTTTTCCGGGTAATCTCCAAAATGGCTGGACAGATTTTGACAGTACTTTTTTTGTTAGATACCTAAAGTTACTCCTGGTAACTTAGGGTACTTTTAATTTACGAAAATAATTAGGGTTCTGCATAAAAAAAATTAAAACTCATAAAAAATTGAATAAAATCCGATTCAATGCACAGTTTTACGGGTAAGTGCTTTAATTTATGAGAAATGTTTTACTTTATGTATATAAAAATACCGTGAAGAATATATGAAACCCGGGCGCAGCTGCGGGCACACAGCTAGTAGTTATAGTAAATTACTGGTAGAAAATGCCTCGGGCATTATGTTCGCCTTTTTACACAAATTGTAAATAAAGTATCATTTATTTAAAGATTTTTTCTTTTTTTTAGATATCCCCAAATGTTGAAAAATCTGTTGGATCAAAATAGTCAATTTTGGCACAGACTATGGATCGTATTTATTAAACTGCTCAAAGATCAAATAACGAACAACATTATAAATTGCGGGACACCTATTAACTCGATGTTGCCAATCGTCGAGACCGCATTTAAATTAGACCCTAAGAACAGATGCAGAGCCTTTCAATGTTGGACCACACTGATAAATATATTTTCCTACGAGACAAACGAGAACTGTATAAATAAACGATTAAAATTATTAATTATACCTTTGAAATTAAACAACGCGAAAGTGGAAGAGACGGCTGTAGCTAAGTTTAACTCATGGTGGCACTTGATAAATAAATTTCAATTTAAACTGGAGAAGTTCACTGAGCCGATATTGATATCGTTCCTTCATTTCTGCTTTGGCAAACCCAGTAGTGGATCCGTGAAGTCTACGTTTATACCGGGTCAGCTTTCAGGTTATCTGAAGGAACAATCCGTAAAGGCTCTCGTTGAGATTATCGGTCACGTGAACTGTCCCGGTTGCGTTGGACTGGCTAAGCTGAAGGGGCAAATTATTAACAGTAAAATGTTAAGTAATTACTGGACAGACTGGACGTTTTCATTGAAAGTTGCAATACAGTTTTCACTGTGTAATAACGTCAATGAGTTCGTACCGCAACATGTTCTGTGTCTTCTACAGTCATTTCTTATAACGATGAGCGAATTGCCAGATAATAAAATCAAAGATGACATAATGAGTGACTTGTTGCCGATGTTGCTGAAGTTAGTTCAGGTAATATTTAGGCTTCATCCCCAACGGGCTAATTGAGAGGACGTGGCCCTGTTGGGCCTGCCGCAGGGGACGACGCGTTGCTTGAGACACCGATGCCGTATCATCCCCTGAATGTGGAGGGTTGCCCCAGGGTTTCAGTTGGTATTTCCGGCGCTTCTCGCCGGGCGAGTCCCACCGGGCGGGTGTGTGAGACGTCCCCCATTGGGGAGAATTTTTCTTTCTAACGAACTTAGTACGGGTAGTGGGTAAAAACATTCCGCTCGTCAAAAAAAAAGGAATATTTAGACTTTTTTTTAAATTCATACGTTAAGATAAATTAAATGAACTGTGCGATTGTTTGTTCCTATAAATAGGAACTCGAGAACCACTTATTTCTTACTTTTTTTTTACACTATCTAGATTTAATGCTTTGACCACAATCTCACCTGATGTTAATGATGATGTGGTCCAGTATGGTAAACACACTGAGCCTAAATGTACTGGTTCTCAAGTGATGCTGCCTGAACACACCTATTGGTATTTGGCGACAGGTTTTTAATCATGAGGTTGGTAGCTACCCAGGCGGGCGTCATTAGACAACCCCCTACCACCATGCTAAGGTTTCCTCACGATTTAGTTTCACTTTTTCACAGATTTCACTTTAGATTGTCTACGAAAAATTCAAGCTGATATTTCAATATTTATCTTTAGTTATTTTATAAATAAATTGTGTTGATTAGTACATCTTGGAAGTGCTGATGGTAAATTATTTAATTGTATTTTTTTGTTTGTATGTATATTCCAGGACGGCAAACAACGCAATAATTATTATGCTGACACAATGCTGGAATTATTACTATCATTTTTTATAGAAGAAGTTAATATGAAAGATATTCTGAGTGTTAAAGATGAAAAACGGGGTACGCTGTATAAAATAATTAAATTAACTTTGGATCCTTGTTTGAAGAAATTTTATGAGAGGTAAGCACGAGTTTAATTTTATTTACGGGTACTTTCGTTTTTAATAGGTATTTATTAAGGCGTATTTATTTATGTATTGGGTTATATTAAAAAGTGCCGTTTTGGCCATTTCTGGTCAGAACAAAAATCCACCTGCTTATAAATTTTGTATACGTTTCATTCCATGTCAAATCGACCAATAGTTAACCAATTGAATCATTTGGAGGAAATTATATTTTATTCTATAGCGAAGTTTTACCCATAGATTATAAACAAAACTTTATGTACAAAAGTTATGCAAAATTAAATTAAATGTCTCAAAAACTCAAAGAAAGTAACAAAAATCGAGGTTGGTTTATTTGAAAGTGAATATTTGGGGCTACAAAAAATATTTAAAAAAATAGCTGAATAAAACAAAAACTTATTATTTGTAGTAAAAAAAATTTTTTTCTTCAATTTTGGAAGTAATGGTATAACGGACGGATCTTGACCGCAGAGCGAAAACTATTGCAATTAAATAAAGGATTAATTAAATTTGTTTTGGGTAGTTTCATACTAGTAAGAGTTTTAAAAAAAAAGTTATTACATATTATGTAAGACTAGCTGTGTGCTGCGCGCGCGTTTCTTATGTTTTTCACTTCGTTTTATTTTCTTTACGCGGAACCCTAGTTATTTTCGAAAATTAAAAGTACCCTAAGTTAACCGGAGTAACTTCAGCTATCTACCAAAAAAAGTCCCGTCAACATCCGTTCGGCCGTTTCGAAGATTGCCTGTGATAAACAGGCAGACAGACAAAATTTTAAAAATGTATTTTTGGTCCCGTAGATACATTCATATCTATTTAGTAAAAAAAAAATGACAACAATCAGACACTCCAATTTTATTTGTTGAGTATAGATAGATTTAAAATATTTCTGTATCGTTATTGACTAAGGCATACAGTATTAGTTTTAAAGAAACAATTACCATAATAAATTACAGGCACGATAAAAGAGAAATAGTGCAAAAATTGAAACCTTTGGCAAATTATATTCTGCGAGACCCTTCAGGCTTACAATATGTCATGGACAATGTAATAAACAGCCTCCCGACAAATGACATTGCTCTGACATTTTGGACAACATTAGTGGAATGTATCGGAGAATCATCAGAAAATGATTTCAATTCGCAGAATCTGCTTAATCTGCTGTTATGGCCTTTGGAATCTTTAAATATGTTTAATGAGGTATGTATGATCTTCAGAAATTCTAATAATTATATTATTTATTGTGAACTAATTAAATATATAGGTTAGTATATAATACCAAAATTTGGTAAAAACAGATTATAATTTTTTTTTATTTGATAACACTTAAGGTCTTCGTTAATAGTTATTAAACAGAAAAGGAAAATGGTTGGTAAATTAAATGAGACGAATTAACTGAATGAAAAATATATAGTAACAGGTTCATCAAGCTTAGTATAAATCTTTGCAAATTGCTAATGCGCTGAAATCTAGCACATTATCTTCCACGTGACGTCATCCGCAAATAGAAAGTACAGTCAACAAAAATCTAATTAGTTGACTTTTTTTTAAATTGTGGAATTATCTATTCTAATAAATAAAATTGAAGTGTTTGTAATGTGAAAATTATTTTTTTTTTTTTACTAAATATATATTAATGTATACACGAAATGTCTGTCTGCCTGTCTGTTTGTTCCGGGTAATCTCAGGTACGGCTGAACGGATTTTGACGGGACTTTTTTTGGTATATGGTTGAAGTTGCTACGGGTAACTCACGGTACTTTTAATTTTCGAAAATAATTTTGTTCCGCGTAAACAATTGAATAAAATCCGGTTCAATGCACAGTTTTACGAGATTTAATTTATGAGAAAAATATTAGTTTAAATTATTATAAATAATATATGGTTGAGCACTTAGATATTTTATTATTATTTTCTTTCTAAATTATGCCAATGCTTACGTAATCATAACGAGGGTAAAGACCATTGCTTACGTAATCATAACGAGGGTAAAGACCATTGCTTACCATTCTTGATAAAGAGGGGTAAAAACATAGAAAATCAAAAATTTGCTTACGTAACCTTTGGCCGGTCTCTAGTGGTTATTCAATGTCATGAAATTAAGTCATCAAAATGGCGGTAAAGCGCATTAACAATTTGCCATATTTATATAGTTTATGATAGGTGGATTTACTTACCCATCAATAACTTAATTGTTTTTTTTTTAAATAATTACAAGACAATATTTACACCTGGAGTATCTTTTGGCAAGTTTTTTTAGCTTCATACCTTATGTGGCTATGTAACGGAAATTTTGAACATGATTTTGACCCCCCATCAAAACGTCGGATGGACTCGAAATTTGCCATACTTATCAAGGACCGATGACAATTCTATATTTTAAACAGTTACTCTCGTTATTTCGATTATATCGTTATACTAGTCGATCTAGTGAATGATCGTCATAATTTTAATATTAGTAATAAAGACAAGTTGTCCGTCTCACGCTTTAGGCTAAGTAAGTCTAATAAAATCTTTATAGGTAATAGTATTCGGTTTTACAATAAGATCCCAAGTAACATTACCGATTTACCTGACAATAAGTTCAAGTGTTATGTCAAGCGAGTTAATCTCAAAAGGTTATTACAGGATGGATCATTACGTGAACTATAGTAATGTCTGGAATTAACTCACATCTCTGTGCTTCCGCTAACATTGGTTAAGACTATGATATGTATAGTTTTTTCTATTACAAAAAAATGATATATATTTATGATATTATATTTATAAAAAAAAAGAACCAGATCGAGTTTCCTGCCGGCTCTTCTCGACTGGGTTTTTCCGAACCGGTGGTAGTGTTTTAGACGTTCATAAGCGCCTTCTTAGGGCCTAAATTGAATATAGATTTTTTGATTTTGATTTCAAAATAATCTCACGTATATTATGTATATATTTTTAAATTGAAGGTAAAATATCCGGCTAAATCATGGTACACTACGTACACTGTAATGCATTCCAAGTTTAAAAGAGTTGATTTCGACAGAAACGTGTCGGAAATATTGAATTCTTCTAATATAGTTACGAATTCCAGCATATATTTTGCGCTTCACGTTACACTAGCGATTTTGAAATGTGGTCTGATGACGGAGAACAGTAAGTATTTTTTATCTATTACACTTTCTATACTTTGATTAATAAACTTGAAGTGTCTGTTTGTTATAATGTCAATTTTTTTTCACTTAATGGATGTACGTATAATATTACTTACCAAAAATAGAAATTTTAATTTTTTTTTCTGACTGCCTGTTTATATCGTGTAATCTCGAAAACGGCTGGAACGATTTTGACGGGACTTGTTTTTGGTAGTTAGCTGAAGTTACTCCGAGTAATTTCAGGTACTAGGATTGGATTTTTATTCCGATAATTCCACGGGAACGGGAACTACGCGAGTAAAACCGCGGAGAGCAGCTAGTTATCTATATAATTCCTACCGATGTATCTGTTTTAAGCGATATTCGCTTCGCGCATTCTGTCAATCCCGCCAACTGTCAAACAATTGACAATTATGTCGAACGCCATAAGGTTAACGTTAGAAAAGTTAATATGGTCGTTAGGTTTTTTTTAATTTTCTAAGTTTATGCGCAATTTTCTTATTTTTTTTAAATGTTAGAATCATCTACGAATTATTAGAAAACATTAAAAAAATAAGGATGAAAGAAATCGGTAAAGCCGTTCTTAAGTTATACCATGACCAGGAGAAATAGGGGTTCATATATATATACTAGCTGGTGCCCGCGGCTCCGCCCGCGTTTCATATGTTCTGTGCATATGACGTTTCATTTATAGCTAATTTAAAAACAAATGAATGAATAAAAGTAAGAGTATTTTGTTTTTATTAGCGGAAAAAATGTATATAAGCGTAAATTGAAGTGGAAAATGCACAAAAGAGTAAATCGAAAAAAAAAAAAATGACAGAGGATCGGTGGAATCCAAAAAATACCTGTCTATGAAAAATACTGCGTTGTTCTATCCCGATATGTTCAGTAGTTTTGAGGTGATGGTGCGTCAAAGGAACCCCATTTTCCTTTTATTTATTACAAGGATAAATGCCTGTCTTTTGTTTTATGGGAGCAAATAAATTAATAAACAAACAGATTGAGAAAACATGGCAAAGGGCTCAGAATTTAAATAGAAAAAAATATATAGCCTATAACGATTAATTCCGCGTCGAATGGTTGTGGTTTCATGCTGATCGGTCCAGTAGTTTTCGAGTTTACCTCGGACAAAGAAAACAAACTTTGCTTATATATATACAACGCCTTAAATTTTATAATATTCTGAAGCCTATGTAACAATTCTTAATTACAGCTAATAAATATGAAACAGATGTCCAGTTATTATCAGTTCTGTTAAATCGAATCGATTGCTATGAACACATTGAAGAATTATTTCCAGTATTAGTAGATACTCTAATACACATTCTGCAATGTTACACCATTTCAAATATTGAAGACTTAGCGGAAACCATTATAAGTTGTGTCAAAAATGTATTGAAATTAATGGTGCCGGTATTTAAAACAAGATTTGATGTAAGTTTTGCACATTTAAATATGTTATCTAATTAATACGATTTAAAAATGACCTGCAGTCAAACTGAATGTTCAGTTTTGTGGGTCAGTAATCTATGTTGTAAGGCGTAAACAAGAGCATAAATAAATAAATGAAAAAAAAAATAACTTAGAATAAATGGACATGTCCAATGCAAATTGATACTATGCACTAGATATACGCTTAGCGCGACCCCGTTACGCGCGGTTTCACTATAATGCGAATTTGATATTTCGCGCTCAAATGCCTCGCATTACGCGAAAGAGTGCGTATAAACATAATGTAAAGACAATAGATGTATTTTTCCATAAAAAAATAAGCAATATATACTATATTGCATAAAGTGCTCTTAGAATTAAAGTGATTGATTAAAATGATTTGTATTTTTTTGTATTAAATTTTGACTATGTTTAATCATAAACCTCGATATACGCGAATTTCAGTTAACGTGATTTTTTTCGGAACGTATCCCTCGCGTAAAGCGGGGTATTACTGTATTTATTTAAATTTTTTTTACAGGTTACTGAAATTTCCACTATTATGCAGAATTTATTGAACGCCGTAGATTTGGCGTTTAAATCAGAAATATACTCTAAATTGTTTTATATTTTATCTGATTTTATTACACTTTATTCGACAATATTTCCAAAATTGGCATTGTCTATTTATACAAAATCTTCATGCATTGATAAAAATTGTGAAATTTATGTTGAGGAGAAAGTGTCAACTAAGCAAACTACAGAAAATAGAGACTTTTTTACACCTTCTACTAAAGAAGTAAAAAAGAAAAGAAAGAAAACAGAAGACAGCGTAGTCAATACTGTTCTAGAAAATGGGGAAGAGTATGTTGTCGTCCAATCGAATTGGAAATTTAACCCCAAAAAATTAACAGAAAACCAGAAAGAGAAGTTACAAAGGAAAAGAGAAGATATCCCAGCGTTATATCAAGATCTATCGCAATCACAAGATGATATCAATTTAAAATCATGGAAAACAGATTCGCAAGATACGACAGCTAGTAACTCGGGTAGCAAATCAAGGAATGAGGGGAAAGACGCATCTTCGATTCTCAAAAAATTACCTAGTACTGAGTTAGTTCCAAAAATTTTAGAAAATATTTTACTGGAAGTAGGAAACAATGAGTCTGACCCAGCCCATAAGGAACTAACTAAGACTAATAATAAAATTGATAAACCGTTAACAAACAAAAATTGTGGACAATTCCGTATTACATTAAAAGATAGAGTTGTTCGTAATTTTAGGAATTTAATTGAAAATTCAAAAATTGAAAGTAATAGTGAATGTAGGGACAGTATGTACAATCAAACGGAAAATATATGTAGAACTCCATCACCGGACAAAGTGAAAACAGCAGATATTATTGGTCTGGTTAAGTCGGCACCACCCTTGCCTAGTTCTGAAAGACCCACTCGCGTAAAAAGAACACCAAAAAAATTCGATGATACAAAACTTTTTGATATAACAAAAAACGTCGTTTGCACAATCACGGTCATAAGAATGATGCTAATGTAAATGAAAATCTCTCAATTAATAACACAGATGATGGCAGGAAATATGAAAACGATTGTGTTAAAGGAAATTCTTCTATAATCGAGAAAATGCAAGTTGTCAATGTGCAAACAAAAAATATCGAAAGTACTGAAAGTATTGTTAATTCAAAGCCTGTTATAGAAAATACAGATTGTGTTCAACTGTCTGCGTTGCCTGTTAAAGTTGTTGAAAATTATACAGATAAACTTACTGATAAAACAAATTGTCTTAAAGTTAAAGTAAGCCAAGATGAAAAAGGTAATCAACCTCATTCTCCTCAAGAACAAGAGTCTAAAAATGAATATCTAAGTTCTTTAAATTTGAGTGAACAAAAATCGCATGATAAAAATTATGTACATAAATCATCAGAGAAAACTAATAATAACAAGAGAAAATCTCGAATAGAAAACGAATTAGCTATCAATATGGCTATAGAATATCATAATAAGACAATATTATCGGATAAACGCTTAACTAGAAAAAAATTAGCAACTACCGTAAACACTTCAAAGCGGAGACGATTGACAGACAAATTAAAGCAATCACCTCTAGAAAGTAAAGTTACATCGAAACAGAGTAAAAATGAAAAAACCAGTTAGGAAATATCCAGGAAAAGTTAAGGTCATTGAAACACAAGATGAGAGTAGTACACAAGAAAATATGCTCCTTGATGATGGCAGTTCTGAGGATATAATAGAAAGTTCACAAGACTCTACTCTGACAACTTGCACAGTTATAAAAAAAACACCGAAAAAGATTCCTATAGTTCGTATTGAAAGTATTCAACTGGAGCCTAAATTATACAAAAATATTACTGCAACTAAAAATCTATCACAAGAGCGAAGTGAAGAAATTATTTTAAAATCCTCTAATGTACAGGAAAATGAATCATTTAATAATATAGCGCTAGAGAATGAAGCTTGTGCAGTTTCAATAGAAAAGGATGCACTTGATAAAACTAAAGAAATTGATACTGCATCTGTAATGAATTTATTAAATGATACCGATTGTCAAAATACTAAATTAGATTCTTTATTAATAAATGAACAGAGTAAAGACGACACTGAATTACCCCAGAATAAAACTGATGCCCGAAACAATAGTCAAACTGATTTGACAGAGAATATGAACACTGAAGAAATTTGTAACAGCGATTTATCTGATGTAGCATTAATCGACGATGAAGAAATTACAGTCACTATAAGCAACGATGAAAACGTAATTGAGATCGGTACCCAAGAAACAGCAGATGCTGCAACTCAGCCCGTAAATCCTGCAGATCTGTTGTGTTCTCAATCAGGAGTCTATGATAATACAACAACACCGGAATCATTAAATAACGACATTAATGAAAATGCACCTGAAACTGGCGCTATGGATATTCAAAATAACGATAATAATACAGAATCTAATAATAATAAGTCAATAATTACTACAACAACAGCAGATATAGATGCAGCCGATCACAACTCTTTCTCCGTTCAAAGATGAACTTGAAAGAAAACAAGATTTTATGAATAACACTTTAGAAATATCGCCGATTAAAACTTTAAGTCCAAATAATTGTGATGAAAATCCCCATGAAAGTAATGAAAATAAGACACCCGAATATGTGGTAATAGTGTTATCTTCACCCGTGCGAAGTAATGGAGAGCCAGTTGATAGAGAGTCACCGGAAGTTTTCACCGAAGATAAGACGTCTGCGGATAAGATAGAATGTTCTCCAACCAGAACAGAAATTAACAATACTAATACGAGCCCTAGTTCTGCATTATCCCTGAAAAAGAACAGACCGCAAGCCCGTGGACGTGCTGCACAAATGCTAGGCCTTTGCATTCCAGAAAAGCTAAATTCGTTAGTTTGTTCCGATAGAAATGACACTGAAGTAATAAAAAAAAAAAACAGCCTCCTAAATACACCGGTTAGGCGAAATTTACGAATGTTATATAATTCGACAAGCGATGACATCGCAATGGACAATGAGGAGAATGAGAATTTCCTTACAATGAATAGACTTTTACCGCCTATTGGTTCTAGTCCGTCGGGGCCGATATTGAAAAGAAAACATGCTGATATTACTGACGATGCCACAGTCTCACCGGCAAATAAAGTAAGTGTTACTTCAAAGCTTTTCATAAGTTTATTTATAAATTAAAAAAAAAAAACAAATATATTTCAGTGCGGGTGATAATGACACGGTATCGTTCCTTTTTAATCATAAACGCTGTCACCATTTATAATCACGACTTTATATTTGCACGACAATATTTCAGTCTAAACGGGTCTTTCAAGTATTACATAAGAAAATTTTGTACATTATTATCCCCTTCCATCTCCTTGTCATCAATAGTAATCAAAGGTAGTAATCAATAGTAACCTGTATCTCCATGGTTACGTAATTTTTGAGAAAAAAAAAAAAACAAAAGGTAAATTTAGACCACCATTCAGACAAAACTAAGCAAACCATAGAGTCGCCACGTAATACTTGTAAGGCCCCAAATTTCACAGTCATAAAATACGAAATCAATAAAACTTAAAAAAAACATAATCTATTAACTGCATTGTTTATAAGGTTTCCGCGACACAGGGCGAATGCTCTAGTGCGGAGGTTATCAATAAACTATATTTCGTACATATTAATTTTATAAGCACTTTTCGAATCAAAAATCAAAATAAAAAAAAAATCTTTATTCATTTTAGACCCTAAGAAGGCGCTTATGAACGTGAAAAACACTATCACCGGTTCGGAAAACAACCCAGTCGAGAAGAAACTCGATCTAGTTTTTTTTTTATAAATATAATATATATCATTTTTTTTCTTATAAAAAACTGTGCAAATCATAGTCCCAACTAATATTAGCGGAAGCACATAGATGTGGGTTAATTCCAGACATCACTATCGTTCACGTATCTGTACACGAACCTTATTGTAATTTTATATTTCAAATAAATAATATATAACTGGTGTTTCAGAGGAAACGAGTAAGTTTTCACGATCCACCCGTTTCTACAACTGTATCCGTACAGAAGTACATAGAACCGTTAGGGGTCAGGTCACCACAGAACTCAGCGCAGAAACGCCACGAGAGGCAGTTGCGTTCACAAAACGGCCTAAAGTCACCGCGCAGACTCGACAGTGTGTTTAACTTAAACTCTGCGCTGTCAAATGTCGTTCAGAGTTTTACCGGTAACGATCTAACAGCGACTAATGATGATGATGATGATGATGATAATAGTGATACCCCAATGACGTCATTAGAACAGACGCCCAGCGCTGAGATTGTTAAAACCGGTGAACTAAACGACACTGAACCGATTTGTTCGGTACTGTTAGATTGCAAAGTGCCGATTGAGATAATTGCCGGGGAATTATCATCGGTCGCCATGAAGCCATTACTTGTAAAGGAGTTAGAAGGGCGAATTGAAACAATCGGTGATTTGGCGAAAATGACAGAAGTCGAAGTGAACAGACTATGTATAAAGTCGCCCAAAGTGAAAGTCGCTAAGCGTGCGTTGAACGATTATTATTCGAAATCAAACGATAGAGATAATAAAATAAATAATGCTGTAACTATCATTGATGCGGAGTTGGTCAAGGATAGTAATGATAGTAAAATTGGTAATGTGGAGACGCAGACGGATAAGATTATATGTCATGATGCTGGAGTACAAACGACTGTTGTACCGTTGGCTACAAATTCAATGCAGACGGAAGTCACATCGACTTCCATTGCTGGTGTTCAGACTGATGAGTCCGGATTCAAATCCACAGGGGACATTATTAAAACTTGTTTATTAGAGGTGAGAACAAAGTGTTTATAAAATCGAAACGTTTTCTTTCTTTTGGTTTTTAAGAAGTGTCTTATTTCTAGTCGATAAATAACGTCTCAGTTATATGCCCAATTCTGACAAAAAAAATTTTTTTATGGTGCCTGCCCTATTTTATTATTCACTAGTTCACTGCATTTTTTTAATGCTGATCCCTAATTATTTCCGAAAATTAAAAGTATCCTAAGAAACCCGTAGTAACTTCAGCTATCTACTCAAAAAAAGTCCCGTCAAAATCGATCCGGCCGTTCCGGAGATTACCCATTACAAACAGACAGATAGAGAAAAATTGTATTTTTGACATTACAAACAGACACTTCAATTTTATTTATTAGTATAGATAATGCCCCTAATTTCTGTACAGTATTTGAATGTTAAATATCGCGCAAAATTTATATAAAAACGATACTACAACTTAAAGGCTAATGAGAAACTTCAAAGATTTCTTCTATATGATTGATTTTTTTACTGCTCATCACTTATGACCACAATATCACCTGATGTTAAGTGAATATGTGATACGGGACGGTGAATACGTTAAGCCTAGAGGAACATACTCTTAAGTGATGCTGTTAAAACACCCTACTCTCCCTACCACTTATTTTTAATGCTACATTCGTGGCGAATGTCAGTGGAAATTGTCGTTTTTAAAAAATAAAGATAATTACAGTTCTCGTTACGTAAAAAGAGCTCTTAGTGATAATATTCGGGATGGGTCTGCGCATGGGTAACGTCGGGCACGAAAATGCTATCATTCCGGAATATAAACAAACACGGGCGGCAAGCGAAACAAACGCTTGCGGTAAGCTAGCGTCCACTGACGAGCCATTTTTTTGTCTTCTAACTTAGCTAATGCTGTTGACCGGAAGGGCCTTTACAGCTCCACCGTAACCTTGGGGGCGAGTGCTGAAGGCACTCTGCCACAAAAAGGTAACTAGCACATGGGTTACCAAAATGGTACAAACCTCTGCTTGGCCGTTACTTGAGTGTGAAAACTCTCTCGCGAATTTGATCCTAGCTAAACCCTACATTTTTTATTTAACATAAAAAAAGGTTCCTTACAGGACCTATGTACCTGCGTGTTATGTGCAGGAGTGTGTACGCAGTGTTGTGCTTGTAACGCTTGATGCATGGTCAGAGCCACTGTATCGCGCTGGCGGCGACGTCAAGAGCCTCCCCAGTTGGGAACGACTGACGAGCCAATAGTGTTTTTTTTTCTAACCTAGCTAATGCTGTTGACCGGAAGGGCCTTTACAGCTTCACCGAACTTTGGGGGCGAGTGGTGAAGGCACATATATACCGCTATACTCACCTCTCCGACCCCACTTCATACCACTAAAATGTACTAAGTAGGCGGGGCCCGCCAGCGTTCTTTTTACGTGATGTAAACTATAATCAGTATTCACGTTATCAATTATAAGTGGACGTTAAAAACGTAAAGTTAATTTTTCAGAGGGACGATTTTTTGGATCAACTCACTAAACAACTAGGAGAAACGGAAATGGGAGAAGTCGTCGAGAGACTGCCGTTTGAAGCAACCACCGATTTGTATATGAAGAGAATTAACGAATCGAACGCAAACGTTGCTTTATCACGTTTGTTAGATCATACTAGTGTACAGAGATCGTCAGATAGAGATTCTGACAAAAAAAAAATCAGTTATCGTTCATACGCGATTATTTACAGCAGAAATTCAGCTCGAAGGATTTGAATCTATTCTGCATTCAGTTATTGCTGGAACTGCATAATAAATCATCGTAAGAATACTTTAAGTATGTAAGGTCGACAGAACAAACTGATAAAGTTAAAAAATATATATCAAAAGACTTCAATAATAATTGTGAACAATAAAGACTCAATTACCAATGACGTAATCATTATGTTATACTATAGTTACGTATAACTTATTAGATATGGAATTTCTTATTAAGTGTTTATTCGTTCTTATTATATATGTTCACAAAATAATAACAAAATACGATTTTCTATTTATTATGTGTTTATATTGATAAGTAAGAAATAGGGATATTTTTTGCATATTATGCAAATAAACTATATTTCTCCTATTACCTCAAATTCACTACGTGTTAAGTAATAGAAACTCGATTCATTTTTATATAAAACCCCTTGAGAGGTTCTATAAGACGTGTTTATTCATAAATAAAACAGTTTTTGTTTCCTAAAAGATATTTTATTTCTTATTAGGAGTTCTTACCTTTTTCTCTATTTTCACTATCATTGATTAGTTTAGGTATCATAGTAGAAATTAAATGTCAATAAACACTGACAAGCAATCAAATAGTCAACTGGAATTCAGGATCTCCCCGACGCTGATGACGCGCGACATCGGGAATCCTAGGAGACTATTCAAAATAACTGACTGTGGAATAGTGTCAAAAAATTTCGTATTATATATTAATATAAAATGTTTTAAATATTCATTGGTATATATTAGGTCTTTACAAATGAAATTGACGTTTTGGACGAAATAAATTAAAGTAAATTGTTATTTGTTTTATTTCTATTATTTAAAGTAATCTATGCAATCGTTGAATCTTTGCCAACGCTTTTTACAAGATATATTCTATAACCTTATAGATGATACCCTTCTTGAAGAAATCTGCTTGACGTGGGCAACACCTTTCAAAAGTATTTTGCGCTGTCCCTCGGGTATTGATTTTTTTTTTGTAATTAAAAAGTTATCTAAATTCAGGAAAAAGTAGAGATATGTAAGCCCAAGGTGACGGTGAGATTTCAACACCAACTCTTTTAGCTGGTAAACCGTCTGTTGTGCTACTGCACCCCGTGCGGGGGTTATGCAGGAGCTACGGGGACAGGAGATTAACTATAGCTGATTGCAGATGTGCGAACTTCATCATTATTTTCAGTTCTTCACAGTACACATCTGCTGTAATACTCATTCCATTTGACAAGATAATATGATGAATCATACCGGCACTAGACCATAATTTTATTATGGTTTATTTTTCGTGTAGGGGATTGTTTGTTTTGAACCAGAATGTAATTAACTTGCTGAGCACTTGCAATTGTCAAAGAAAATCTATTTTTCGTCGCAGGTAACACAATACGGTTCAAAATTCCTGCTTTTCTGTGCTTGTTGAGTTAGTTAGTTGACCATGCGTACGTCGCACTGGCGGTCGTTAAGTTCGTGGGCCATCCATGTGTCAAGAGTTTTACCTTGCCAATTTGACGCAAATAGACTAATATTATTTTGATGCTAATATCGAAAGCTGCTACTAATTTAACGTAGGTAGTTCGAGAATCATCAGCTTCCATAATCGCCTTTAATTCTTTCATTGTTAACTAGTTTTCGGTCGAATACGGGATTCAATTTTCAGGTCGAAGTTTCCAGAACGGAAGCGGGCAAACCAATAACGGGCTTTGCGTTCGTTTAAACCAGTGGGTTTCAAACTGCGGCCCTCAGCTAATATTTGTGAGGCCGGCGATGTGTCAAACTATTTTGGTAGACAATTACTCAAAATCCAGTTTACATATTATTAAATTAACTAAATAGAAGTGCGCAGGATGGAAACATGAGTAGAGTGAGTGAGTGGGTTGCGGAAGAGAATTCTCGACAACGACTGACCGGACCACCCTTCCCTGCTTTTGGTTGGTATTATGAAGTTTAATAAGACAAGGTCCCAACAAGATCAGATAAAGATGAAGTATCTGGGTGACCAAATTTATCTCTAGTCAAATACAAATTAAATAAATACTGTATTCAATTGAAGCCCTGATAAGGTGCTTATGAACGTTTAAATACTACCACCGGTGCGGAGGAAAAAAAACCCAGCCATTGAGAAGTGCCAACAAGAAACTCGATCTAGTTTTTTATTACTTCATATGCTTTTATGAAGCCATACAACTCATAGATTACAAAGTTTTTTTCTCTCTGTAATTTATGGGGTTTGGTCAATTATTGACCATGTCAGCCCGGCAGCATAGCTTGAGAACTAGTACCTCGAAACTTAGTGGGATTATTACCCTGGACCACATCGTCATTTAACATTAGGTGGGATTGTGGCCAAAACACAGCGAATACCATGAAAAAAAATAATAGCGTTAGTTTAAAAAAATGAATCTATGATTTTTCTAAAATGTTTATATTATTCTATAAACTATTTTGTATTGTAATGTTTTATATTAGACTAAAATTAAAAGGATTACAATATATAATAACAAACTTATATTATTAAAACTATTTTATTCAATACAAAGTTATTTAGTATCTATTTACAATATTCAGTCATGATGAGCGATCATAAATATGATCAAAGGGATGTTTTTTTTTGTATTTACATTAACATAGGTACAATGCAATTATTACGAATGTTATTACAATTCATAATCTGAAAATATAGCACCTAATGCAGAGGTACATGTAAATATATGGAAAACAAAACTTAAAGCAGGGCATCTACGTTATAATTTTAAATATCTTTCCTATTTACAGTTCATATTCTATCACACAACTTAAGCTCTTAAGAATATATACTATAAACTTTGCTAGCTGAATATTATTCCCAGTACCGTTTTTATCTTAACGCGTTGCGCCCCAAAGAAAGAGTAGAGAGAACTGCAGCTCCGGCTGATTTTACCTATGCAAAATAGAAGAAAACATCACTTCGTAGTACCCTGTTTCCTCCTCTAAAACTGAACTGATTTGTAACTTTCTTTTAGTTTTAGAATAATAAAGACTGGCTATATCTGTATATTTTGCTTTTTTTAATTTTATCCATGAAATTTGTTTGATGGAAAAATTTAAAACGTACGGGCATGGCGGTGGTGAATATACATTAATTGGTATAAACATATTTACCATGATGCTATTAACCAGGGAGGAAACGGGACTACGTTTGTATGGAATAAATGCCGGTAGAATATTCTCTTAAGATAGGAAATAAATTAATAAAACACTTTCCTCACTACAAAAATTTAAGTGTTAGTTCAGTGACGAAAATTTCCTCAAATACTTTATTTATTTCCTGTGATTTGTTGAGTTATTTTTTTTAGAAATTTTAGTCTATAAAGACACGTTTAATTTATAGATACAATGCTAGTACCTAAAATGAACAACATTTTTTAAGGACAGGTCAAAGTTATATCACTAGGTGTAGCAGCAATAGCTCTTTTAAACTAGATAACAAATGGATAGTCATGGAAAGATTTATTAAGGAGCATTAATATGGTAGTTAACTAAAATTCCACTTAAATGACAATTTGACTTTAAAATTGTAATTACAAAAATCAAAATTAGATCGATTTTAAAATATTAAAAAAGTTAAAATAAACGTATATTCTTTTTTTTTATAACTTAGACGGACCTTCAGATTATTTTTCATGATTCGAATAGCGTTTGATGATTTATACTATAGATTTATACTAATAAATAAAATTGAAGTGTCTGTTTGTAATATCAAAAATTTTTTTTTTTACTAAATAGATATGAATGTATACACGATACCTATACCAGAAATGCAATTTTTTAACATTTTTGTCTGTATGTCTGTCTGACTGTTTGTTCCGGGTTATTCCGGGTTCCGGGTACATTATAAATTGTTATAATGCAAACAAATAAGCGAAATTAATTGTTGTTAAGTCTCATATGCTGATAATGAGTTGGACCGTACATATGAAATTTATATTTATATTATTATGATACATACCCTGATCTTAGATACTAGTTGTAAATTATACAGATAGTAACAAAGTACACGACGTAGACGTAATATTTACATAACATTTTCCTGACCTGTTTTTTGTTTATACTCTTAGCCTGAAGACAACAGAAGTACTCTATGGTATAAAATAGAAATTATTCTAAATCAAGTTTAGTAATGTAAAATTGTTATGTGTGTCTACTGAATAGACAGTTTAATGACGTAAATATAATTTGTAGGAACTAGTTTAACAATAAATTACATTGGACTTATTTTACGTTTTTACTATCTGCCCCTGTTTATAAACTAATACCAAACTATACACGATGGTAAATGTAACACATTTTCGTATTGTATCTGTTTCAATCATAATAATTGAATTATACTAAAACATAACGAATATAAAATATTTAATGTCACTGTTGATGTTCTATTTTAGCGTACTTATCTAATAAATATGTTTGTAAATATATTACATTACATTAAATTTCGTAAGGCTGATAATTTTTAATAGAACACTGTGACGCGATGTATCTATTACATTGCGTTCATTTAGAATACATATAAAAATATTATAAACATTTTTTAACCTCTCCCGATACAGGTATACTAAAATGTAATTTATTTAATTAATAAGTCATTAATAAAACGTGTATTCGCTTTATTACAACTTTGTGCATTGTTAAATTGGTGTTTAACTGATTTCATCACATTCAGTAAAATAACGTATACTTTGGTCGCTAATTGAGCAGTTAATTTACCTTAAATAGAGAGGTTAGACGGTCAATGTCAGGGAAATCGCATTTCAGCGACGTAATCTAAATGATCAAGGTTATGTTGTGAGTTCGATCGTCGTGCGGCACGAGGCCTGTGTAGGTTGTGATGAGAATGTGCCCGCATTACTCTGAAATTCGCTTCGCGACGTTGTCCAGCGTCGCTCGTCTTTCGAGTTGACGTTACCCACTCATCGTCTCGTGTCCGCATCGGTGCCGATTGTTTCCTGTAATTCTCGAAAGCGCGACGATTTTCTTCATATGGTTGTCGTAGCCACGTTCTATCGATATCGTGTCCATATGGATCTAATTCTCCAGATGGTTGAAATTGACTCGAACTTTGGCAATAATTAGATCTCTTCCATCCCTCATCGTATTTCTTCCTGGTGCCGTCATCATCGACTATTTGTCGTCTCTGGGACTGGTTCGAACTACTCTCACTAGTATCTTCGCCTGATGTTCCTAAACCTAAATCTTTATCCTCACCATAAATTTTGTAAATTCCATTCGGGCTCAAATTCTTACCATTAATGATTTGATCATTCAGCATTAATTGCGGATGGGGTATACAGTATGGGCTTGGAAAACTTTTTTCCAATTTTGTCATCTTTATATCTTCTTGTCTTTTGGTACATGACCCCGGTCCAAACAAGGACAGAAGCACTGGTAAAAGGAAAAGACCGTGCATTGCTCCGAAAAATATGACCATGAATACCATTTTGAAAAATACTGAAAAGATGTAACTATCTGCCAACAGTAGAGCAATTACACCAAGAATAGTACTAAACGATCCTTGAACTATAGGTAATCCTAGAGAGTATAAGCATTCGCTTACTCTTTCATTAGGAGTTTTTGCTTTGGATGCCATATATGCGTAACAAATATGAGCTGTAAAATCTACAGAGAATCCAATACACATGATAAGGTTTATCATAGATATAGAGTCGAGATTAATATCCCATAAAGCCATATAGCCAACAACTCCAATCTCGATTGATATTATGCTAAAAGCTACCCACAAGCTACACAAGATATTGGGAATGAAAATGAAAGAAGTTATCATCATCATTAGTGCTCCATAGCACAAATTCTGCAGAGAAGTTGGCTTCACAAGCTCGAACTGGAACAAAAAATAAACAATGTATTCATTTAGAATTGACTACCTGTAGAAGTCGATCTTATTAGAATCACTTACTTGATCGAAGAAGACGAAATAAGGATGAAAGACGGATACGTTTAAAGAGGACTCAGCAACGATGCTCCTCAAAACTTTAACCATTTCCTTTTCGTGGTTCGTACCGCTTATATTGACTGCTTGTATTAGGAATCTTGATGCAATAATTTTATCACCAGCTTCATTAAACTTCACATCCAATGAAAATGGATTAGCCGGAAATAGCCATAACTATAAAAAGCAAAATTTTGTTAACATTACAAAAATCAACATTTTAATCTTATAATGTTAACGATAATAGTCCTCACCTCTTTGAGATTTTGAATGAAGTCGGTTTCACTATCGATAGACACATTCAAATAGTCATTATTTCTGGATACGTAATCAACAAATGTTCGCAGCCATGACTCTGTGTACAATGAATTTGAAATATATGAAGTATTCTCCAGTTTTTTCGTTAGAATTTCAACTTCGTTCTGTACTTTTGGATCTGAATAGTTATAATCACCGCTGATAACAACCTGCAATGAAAAGCCGTTTACGTGATTGTTTCAATCAATAAAACCATTAAACCTTTTACGATTAAAAATAAGTATTACCTGAATTCTATATGGAAATTCTCTGTAATATAAATCCTCGCGGTCAAAAAATTCAACTGAATACGAATCAACTTTAGATAACTTTCTTCTCTCTAAACCTTCTTTAAGATTAGTCACTCCGTAGCCTGCTCCAGCGAGATATGATAGAAATACTATTATAACCAACGCTTTAACGACGTTATTATTTAAAATATCAGCCATAGTGGTGCGAAAGAATGCCATAATGCAATGTTCTCTGTTGTCTATAGGATTATCAGGATCGGCAAGATCTATACCACCACTGCAGAATATTCGATATAACCATGACTTTTCTTCTGCAATAATTGTAAAATTTTAAAACATTAAATATTCAACTTTTTGAATATAAAAGGTAAGGGAAATAGGTAACATTACCTTTTCTTGCCCGAGACTCTGGTAAAACTTTCATCCACGTTATTGTATGTCGATTTTGTTTTTCACGGTAACCAGATATGGCTACGCAACCAGCGAAAAACGTGAGATGCCATACAAAGGTGAAACAAACAGCTAAACCTGAAAATTTGTTATAATAATACATATTTGATACAAATATGAAATAAGAAAGTAACTTACATAGATAAGAACACATCATAAGACTTACCAGAATACATGCAGAAAATCTGTACCGATGGAAATGGCGAGAATATTCCGATGAAAAATGATAACATATCGGTGACTGACGTAATCGTGATGGAGACAGCAGCTTCTGATAACATTATACCCATACGCTCCGGTACAGGCAACTTTGGTGAAGCTCGTCTCCATGCCGCTAACATTACAAACGTATCATCAATTCCGATACCTATGCCGTGTGACATAAAACAGAATTCAAATCATTCAAGAACATAATTACATAGCATGGGGATCGTCCAATAATCACGTTAACCTCGAAAGAGAGTGAGGAGTTTCGAGAAAAATCACAAAGGGGATGGGGGAGTTAGTGAGATAAAACATGTGTATATTTAGCTATTCGTTGAACGCACGATGTCTCTAAAGCGCAAAGCGGTGTATATGAAAATGTTTACCAAAAAATATACGTGTTTTTGAGTAGGGGTTAGTCTAAAACCTCATTACATATCATAAAAGTGGCAAAACATCACGTGATTTATGGACGACCCCATGTTAGTAAGTCCATATATAAATTATTTACCGATCATTAAGAAAGGCGCTGCTAAATTGATGCCGATAAAAGAGATTCCTAAATATATAGCGCAACCGAAAGCCGCCGCTGTAGCCATTACAGCGGAAATATTACCGAGTAAACCCAGCCATGGCTTCGATCTGACCCAGTCGCCCATCATGCATGTTACTATGGAGAATATTCCCATAAGAATAAAAGTGGAACTGAAGAATGGTATGACAGTTCTCGTGTTTTTTTCGAGCTCATGGTCTAAGGTCCGTGATGCAAATCGTGCCACGGATATATGTTTGAATCTGCCTGTATCTTCTGCCACGCCGACTTCATCCAGAAAGGCGTCTTCCCATGCGGCACCCCTGAAATTAGAGAGATGAGAAATATTTAATTTATCTCTTAGATAATTAATTAAACTAACCAAATTAATTAATCATTATTATGTAATAATGACCTACTAAACAATTTGATAGTTTGTTTACATCAACATTTCTCTTCGTATTTTTGCCCGTTCTTACGCAGTAGGTATTTGAATAGATTTCATAAACCATGTCAAGATCGAAATCTTATTATTTAAGATATAATATCTATAAAATTCACCTAGGTAGTAAGGAACCTAGACATACACTAAGTGTATCGTTAGTTATTACAATACATAATTATTTAACGGAAGCTGAAATAGGCAAATCAGTAACTAGTATTCAGAAACTTAAAAAGAATAATAATTGTTTTTACTTCCTTTCAGAGCAAAGATAATTATCGATAGAATTGAGTGTTATTACATTGCATTGCATTTATGATAATTACAGGATAAAATTTTAAGTTTAGTTTTAGATGTGTTTTCTATTAAATAGATACTCTTGTATAGACCACTAATTTTTATTTCATTAGAAACAATATCTCAACAAGAAGAAATAATCAAAACGAAATGAAAAAAATCTATATTCAATAAGGCGCTTATGAACGTTAAAACACTACCACCGGTTCGGAAAACAACAGAGTGGAAAAGAGCCAACAAAAAACTCGATCTGGTTCTTTTTTTATTAATTCAGAATATAAATATTACTTTTAAATAAAACCTATACAAATCGTAATTACAACCATTGTTAGCGGAAGCACAGAGAGGGGTGTGAATTACAATCCTGAATCGTCAGGAAACTTGTAGAATTAAGGAATGTATTCTTAGTTGAAAAATACAGCGATATTTTATATTTCTGGGTGTTTACAATCGACAACAACGCGTAAACTGACGTGGAAATTACTCTTGTCTTCATAATAATTTCTACAATTTTGGAGAATTCATTATCAGTATCTGCTACCAGTCTGGCTGACCATCCGACGCAAGCGAAATAAGACAGAGAGAGTCAGTGTTACGACTTTATCACTCAGGTGTATTGTACTTGGGCACGAAAGCCTTATCACTCGAATACAGGTACAACAATAAAATGTATTTTAGGGATTTTGACGTAAACTTACCTTTCTTGTTGTATCTTCGTGTCCGTTCTGATGAACCAGACTAGTTGGACTGCAGGCACCGATACGATTATATCGTCAACAACTTTAGATCCACCGAAGAATACCGGAAATGCGTGTGCTTCCCAAGTCACAGGGTTGAACATTATCGGAAAAGTTAGATTCAGTTCACCTGCTTCCACCTGTGAAATCGAATTACATTATGTTATCCATGTAATTTGTAAAGCGAATGTATTCCTTTAATTTGATTAAGTATTCTTTATAAAGAATATTAGTAGTAATATAAAGTGGTGTCTTTCAGTTTATGTCCTGGCATCTATGAAACTATATCATTCTATACTAAGAAATATAATTGGAGTGTCTGTTTTTAATGTCAAGATAAGTTTTTAATACAATTTTTTTTTAATTTTTGTTTATCTGTCTAGTTGTTCCGGGCTGGGCTACAGAGGTCCCGAAGTAAAAATGTTGTTCAGGTTTCGAAATCGTTCACTTGGACTTCAATCGTTCACAATAATAGGATAATAAAACCCCTCAATAAATATTGCTGCAGGACCCGTTTATGGCAAGCTACGCTACTGAATACAGATAATCCAAATGTCAAATTTGAATTGTATTTTTTCTTCAAATGAACATGGATTATAACTTCATATAGCCGGAGTCGCTAATACTAGCTAGAGTCTTAAAACAAAAAAAATTTTTTGATTGATCATGTTTAAAATGAAGTTAATCAATATTAAATGGTTTTAATTTGTAAGTAATCATGTATAAATTAGAAATATTTTTTTATAAATAAACTATGACGAATAGTTAATTTGTTATTGCGGTGTTCAACTGGTGTGGTCTGCGGTCAATGTGACACACTATTGAAATAAGATTATCATTAATAAACGATCTATTGTTTTTATTAGATTCTTCGTATTAACTCGGAAAAGTTAGTGACTCAACGAGCAGTGCTTTGTTTTAACATAAACGATAGTATAAAATTCGATATTAGTAAAGTAGAGATTCATGTTTTATAGTTGAGGTTTGCTGTGCTTCCGCGGCTCCGCCCGCGTTTCATACATTCTTCACTGAGTAATTTAATAAATAAATAATGTTTAAAAATAAAACTTTGGAAAATAATGATTAACTGGTGCATTGAATCGTGTTTTGTTCACAATTTCATGAGTTTCAACCTTTTCTACGGGGAACCCTAATTATTTTCTATGTGGCAGATAAAATCCCGTCAAAAAAACGGTTTCCACTCGTTCCGAAGTTTAGACGGAACAAACATATAAAAATTATTTAAAAATGTATCATATTTTTACCACAGGTGTCGTATATGTATTTAGTAAAAAATTGTTACATATTTCGCTATTACAAACAGACACTTCAATTTTATTTATTGGTATAGAAAATATCTAATTAATAACTTCAGCAAGAACACTCTTTTGCAATGAGAAAGGTAAAAGTAACATTTAATTTGCATATTTTAAAATGCAAAAGTCACACTCATTTTTTTTTTTAATTTACTGAACATAAATAACGTTAATTTAATACGATTTACAGAATTATTTACTAATAAATTATATAGAAACTATCTTAGTAAAATTATTACCGTAAGTGAGGTTACTGTTTATTTATATTACCTACATATCATTCAGGAAATCGAAGTGATATATACCGATTAAATTAAAAATCTCCAATTAAAAAAAAATGCAAAGATGCCGCAGTACAGATTCCAAGGTAAAATCCATTTTAGAAATTTGTTTTCTTGAATTTATTTCAAACTAGCTGTGTGCCCGCGGCTCCACCGTGGTTTTATATATTCTTTACTGCGTAATATTAAATTAAATACTTATTAGAGAATAGTGTTTTAATGGTTCTGTTCATTAAATCGTATTTTGTTTACATTTTCATGAGTTTTAATATTTTTATATGGAATACTAATTGTTTTTCTAAACATTTTTGGTACTAATAGAAAGCAAGGTTATTTTATCATAAATTCAAGCACTTGCCAGTAAAACTGACCATTAAATCTGTTTTGTTTTATAACGATTTCTAGTGATTTAACTTTTTTGCACGGCACGCTAACAATTTTTCAGATATTACTTTTGGGTATTAACAGAAAACAAAAAAAAATTTCTCACAAATTGATGTAGCTAAAACTGTGCATTGAATCAAATTTTTTTTCAAAAGCAAATTTTACACATAATAACTCAAACTCATGGCGAGTTTTAATTTTTTTACTCGGAACCCTAATTATTTTCGAAAAATAAAAGAAGCCTAAGTTACGCGGAGTAACTGCAGCCATCTGCCAAAAAAAGTCGCCTCGAAATCGGTCCAACCGTTTCGGAGATTAGACAGACAGACAAAAAATTGTATTTTGCTATTACAAACAGACACTTCAATTTTATTATTAGTATAGATGATTATTACCTCGCCAATAATCTTATCCAAGTTCAGAATATCGTTGACGAAACATTGTCCTTCCCATTTCGCGCATTCTTCCTTATATGTGAAAGTTTCTCCAGTAGGTAGGGTGACTGTTATGTTTTGGACAATCTCGTCCAGTTCTCTTAATTCCTTCCACACTTCCGTCCGTAGCATATTAGTATTGTTGTCTTTCGGTACGATTATCACTCGACCGAATCTACCTGTTACAATAACGAGTAAATTAGGATTATCTTTAAAATACGACTTACAAATATTAGATACTGTTAGATAATTTTGATTTAGCTACATAGTGTTTACATTTGGTTGAAAATAATTAACATACTTTCATGTACAAATCCAGTGATGTAAATCAATTGCAAATAGTAACAAGTTTTGTATGAAAATAATTATTGGGGTGGTTTAATGAAATCTACTTTATCTACTATCAGATTTCAAGCACTCGCTGTTCAAATAAAATCGTAATTGCACACTAAAATATTTATAGACAAGTAAATTACGTGAAAGGAGAATGAAATGAAAGCATCTTCACTTTAACACAATGTTTAATACAAGAGAAAACATAATATTATGAATCAAGTCAATCAAATCATATTTTAAGGAACAGTTCATTTGACTCTCCCATTCGACTTTCAGCGTTTAAAAAAAAACTTTTATGTAATAAGAATAAGGATGTAAAGAAGAATACATTCGACATAATTTTATTTTACTGTTCAGTTTACATCGTTTATAGTATATATTATACGTAGATACTATTCAGTCTATATTATAAGTTCTATGCCAGGTGACATACCAGTTTTAAAGAAAGAATCATGTAAATATGGTTAGAAAAGCCAACTAATGGACAGACATACAGATAGGCAGAGTGACGGTGACTTTTATATAATCTAAGGATGATGATAGACGGTAAGGATGTTATGGAGTCGTTTAAATCAGTTGCAATTGAAAGAGATTATAGGGAACTTGTGAAATTATTTTTGTTTGCACTCACCGGGTCGAGTTATCCTTCCAACGTTGAACCTGTGAGAATAGTTCACTTTAAAATATTCCTCTACGATCCTCCTTTCGAGCTTCCCTTGACCGCTGACGGGTGAAAATAAATATTCCGGGTCCATCTCATAGTAGATCCGTTGGTAACCGGTGATCATGAGTAATGATAGCAGGACCGGTATTATGATGAAGTAACCAGGTTGTTTGCCCACCGCTAAGCCGAGTTTGTAGAAGGATCTGTTTAGTACGTCATCGACAATTGTCAATCTGCACCCCCCCATCTGTGAAAATAATTTTAATAATTAATTTAAAGTTACTTACAAAGTACAAATAGACATATTTGAAGTGTCTACTTCTAATATAAAACAACTTTTTACTAATTAATCCATCTAATCTCCGGAACGGATGGACCGATTTTGACAGGACGTTTTTTTGGCAGATAGCCGAAGTTACTACGCGTAAGGTTTATGATTATTACCTTTATTTTTCGAAGACTATTACGGTTTCATTTAATCAGCACTTGCCCTCAAAGTTACGGTGAAGCTGTAAAGTGCCTTACGGTCCCGGTTCCGGTTCCGGAGGTAAAAAAAGAATATTACCCGGACGGAGCCGCAGTCACACAGCTAGTATTTAATCAATCACCAAATCAATTTAAATTTCATAATTATTTAAGTGGAAATTGTGTTATTATTGCTCTAATTTAATAATAGGACAGGTTTTTGAAACTAGTACTCCAGTATGGTGACCGTACCGTAACTAGCTGTTGGGACTAATGAGAAATAAACAATTAAGTGTATTTTATCATTTATTTTAGGATTTTTATGTATTATTTGATTAATGTAATTCAACATTTTGTTTTGTTCTGCGATATAAGTCTTTGTCTATGTTTATGTTTATTTTTTATATTGCTTTGATAATAATCTAACCTGATATTAAATGACGATATGACCCATGATGGTTTTAAAAACATTAAAATCTATAAAGCGTTCTCAGGCTTATCTCAACCTTAGCTTAGATCAAACTTTGCTAAGCATTTGCTCAGCGCAATTTTATTTATATGTATTATAGGTTTCAAATGTTATATTCTAGTTCTTGCAAATAATTATAAATTAATATTTCAATGCTAGATTCAGTATAGATTGAAACATTTCGGCGCGATTATCCAATGTAAATCCGACAAGTGCTTGGATAACAAAAAAAAAAAAATTCTGTAAGTCGCCGAATTCGATGGCTTGTACTTTGCTCAGCTAAAGTTAAGCAAATCCTATTTTTGATTTCTGGAGTGAAGTACGCTCTATAAATTTTACTCTAAGTGTAGAGGTTCTGGCTCTGAAATAATACAGCTGGAACATACCTTTTGGTGTTTAACGATAAGTTTTCAAAGTTGAGTGTGATAACATTATTAAAAAATGCCTTTTTTAACGTGGGAAATTCATTCACGCATCCCCCCTGCCATCTCTAATCCGGAAGTAAAATTTCCGGGATCAGAGATGCCAGGGAGGTATGTGGGACTTGTCCGGCGTGAAGAGCCAGGAATACCCACTAAAAACCACAGTACCATCCACCGCCTTTCTGGGGAACACACTTCGCGTCGCCCCAGCAGCTACCCCAGCATTAGAAAATACCCTACATGTTTTCTTTTAACAAAAGCTAAAGCTCGTTATAAAGTTGGATCTGTGAGTTCGAACTTGCCTCCATCGACGCGAAATATGACTGCACTCCCAGTTGGGAGCGTTGTCATCGTTTGAGTTTTATCATTATAGATCATCCATATACATATTTATCAAAAGTGCCGTTTTAACATCGTTTACTACAAATATAAAATTTCGAAATAAAGTTAACACTATATTTTGTTAAGCTACGTATATTAAATTACGTAACGTGGATAAATTAGTTGATTATATTGCAAGTTTTGACGGGTTAAGTAGCTTAGGGATAACAACTGTTATTACTTGCGGTCGCATTGCATATATACATTATATTTTGTTGAAACCACAAGGATATTAGTTGGCTTTAGGCGATTACCTACAAACTAAACTAATACTATAGTGTAGTATAATTACGAACTATGGATGCTATGATGTGAAATGTAGAAATAAATTGACACAAATCAAAATCGTTTTTAGTCGTTTAGCGGACCTACACGATTGACAACGAATGTTTTAATTTTGAAAAACATTACATGCTTAATGATAAATTGAAATTGCAATAACACATGTAAAGGTTATTTACTCGATAATTCGCGTTCATCGGGACCACAACCTAAATAAACCAAATTCAAATTACATTTTTGATTTATTTTTACAAAACGATTTATTGTTTTATGATCTACGGAATCGATATATATGTTGCCGTATTTTGAATGCTTATTTGTATGTAATGGCCAATTGTAACTACAAAACAAAAATTGATGAAATGTGCATACACAAATAATTAATAAGCATATTACGTGTTTGTAAACAACAAATGTAATTTGTGTACCTACCTATATGCGCATTTGTTTAACCGCTAAGTTCTATGAGCAATCATTTGTTAGATAATAATAGAAGGTAAACAAAAAAAGTATTTACGAGAGTCGAGTAATCATCAAGTTATTTCACTAAAGTCGGTGAGTATAGTGTATGACGTGACCTAAATACATTAGTAAACGAGTTACGAGTAAAGCGGTTTACACACGTACGGACCGGATCGCGGACATAGTACGGCGAAGCCGAGGTTGTCAGTCGCCTAAGTAGGGATGGGAGTCCTTTCCGAAAAAGATTGATTTTTGAATCGATTCGAATCTTTTTTTACTATCTCGGCAAAGTGACGGCATTGTGCCTGATGATAAGCACAATGCAATCCAGAAACAGTCTCGACTGGTGACAAATCGGTTATCCATCGTCAGTCATCCATGTCATGCCGGCCTGATCTTCATGAATCGAAGCACAAATCATCGAGGTTCAAAAGATCGAACTTTCAAACTAATTAAGTATCGATTATTAATGTCCTTTTTATTTTTCATTAAATGATGATCAATTTTCCTTAGTAACTTAGGCATTTTTCTTTTTTTGTTTAGTTGCTATCGTTGACTTTTAGTGCTGTTAATAAAAACGTTTTTGAAATAAATTATGATTATAGTTTAATCTAGACCACTGGAATTTGCGAATAAAAAGTAAAATGAAAACAAGCCGAAAAACGATTGATCTCTTGGACCTCGATGATTTGTAAATCAAATCAAAAAAAATCGTTTTTTTTTTGAAAAAAAAATATTTCCCTGTCTACTTAGGCGACTGATGACCTCGGTCGCTCGCCATACCATGTCCGCGGTCCGGCCCGTACGTCTATAAATAGCTTAAGTTGGTTAGCCAAATTTGTTTACGAAGAAAAATTAATTTCGAAGAATATATAAAAATATTTGTAATTAGTCATCACAAATTTTAAGAAATACTTTCTTTGTGCTTATCAAAAACCGGAACTCTTTATGCGTTTCTGTTCTTGTTTCGTTTCTTGCACGAAACTCGAGCGATCGTGGTACAGAAATCCATTGTGATATTTTTATCGAATTTATGTGTTATATATTAAAGTCAATGTTTAAAAGAGTTCTTTGTTTATCAACTTAATTCGACAGTAAATTTAGATTAAACTATATTAACATAAGTTATAAGACTTAGTATTATACACCTTGTAAGATTTATACCATAAATTACCAATACATAATATTTGGATTCGATTTTTACATTAACAATCTAGATGAAATCCGACAGATTTTTCTAGAATGTTGGTGTCAATGTACAAGACAGATATGGTAATCTACATTTTTACTAAGTACATTACTAGGTACCTTTACTTATTTAGTGTATGAAATGTAGAAGTCCTTGACCAACTCACTAACGACTTGTAACAACTATAAATTCTCTAAAGTGTTAATAAAATTAATTAATCAAGTTTTTCAAAATATACCTATAAAAATAGTAAAAGATACAAACAATCTCTACTAATAAATAAAATTGAAATGTCTATTTATGATGTCAAAATAAAAAAAATCTATATACATATGAACGTATACCAACAATTCCTATACAAAAATACTATTTTTAAAATTTTTGTCTGTCTGTTCCGGCTAATCTCCTCAACGGCTGGACGAAGTTTGACGGGCCTTTTTTTGGTAGATAGCTGAAGTTACTCCACGTAACTTAGGATAATTTTAATTTTCGAATATAATTAGGGTTCCCTCGAATATAATTATAACAAAAACGCAGCGAAGAATATATAAAACGCGAGAACAGCCGCGGTCACACTAATAGTTATAAATAAATAGTTTTTTTTTAATTATAAACCTTATTTAATTATTAACTGTATTATTAAGATTTCTAATGCCCAATTCTTTGTAATCTCGTCGAGTCACAGAACAGAATTGTTACTAAGAAACTTTTCTTCTCAAACAGGCGACGACATGAGAAAACGTCAGACAATAAAATAGCACCGGAAAAACATGATTAAATAAATTGGAGCATAAATTACACTGATCAACTTTCATTGTCAATCAATGTTTTTGTTGTTGATCTTCGTAAGATACTTCTTCGTCTTCTAATACTAAACTTTATAGTAGAATGAAAAAAAAAACAAAAAATATTTGTTTGCTTGTAATTAATAAACTCTGAAACAAACGAACCGACTTTAATCATTCTTCCGCCATTTGCTACATAAAATTGAAAGAAAAATTAATATACATTTGTAAAATGTTAAATTTGTTTATGATTTTAAAATATTTAAAATTATGTGTATGATTGGACGGTGGCTCTATATGTATCAGCTAAAAAATGAATACTGAACTGTCATAAATAATATGTGACAATAATTTGAATGTTACACAAACTAATCTTCAAATTATTAGAGATACATATGTGATGGTAATCGAACATTAAATGGACGCATCTATCTATGGATTTGTTAAGCTATCCAGATACTTTATTATATAGCTTCATTTTCTTTTATGCAAGTTAAATCGATGGTTCGATTGTTTCATGAATTAAAAAAAAAATCATTGCTTCATTTGAGACTTCGTAGAATCTTATATTGATATAATGATACAAAATCTTTGTATCATTACAGTTAATTCTTGACAAAACACGCATCTAAAAGACATTGAGAATGGAGTAGAAAACTGTAATAACCTACTGATTTTACCTTTTTAATATGCCAATTTTAAGGTTTAAATCCTTGACCTGCCGTTGATGGGTTTATGATTTTTATTTAACACTTGTATTTTTTAGAGTTCGTTAAAATAAAGAAATAAAAGAGTTTGCTGTAAATCATTTTAATGTTTCAAGTAAAATATTGTAAGTCTTTATCCTGCACAATTATTCACTGCGTAATATGAAAAATAATGAAATCTATTTTTTATGCTGACCTTTTTTGTTACTAACAGAACGCAGAGATATTTCTCACAAATTGCCAGTAAAACTGACTATTGCATCCGGTTGTTTTTTTCATATTTTCATGTTAAAATTTACAATAAACTCAAATTTTTTTCAAAATAAAATCAGCCTAGCCTTATAATTACAGCTATCTGCCAGAAGTCTCCTATCGAAATCGGTCCAGCCGTTCCGAGGATTAACCGACACAAACAGACATGCATACAAAGAGTGTAAAAAAGTGTATATATGTGTAAAAAGCTGTTTGAATAAACAAACACTTCGATATTATTTCTCTGATAAGCTGTGAGCCCGCGGCTACACCCACGGTTCATTTATTCTTCACTGTGTTTTTTTATACGGAACCCTAGTTTTTTTTTTATCAAGATAAGGTAAAAAAATTCTCATAAATTCAAGCACTTGCCCGTAAACTGTGCATTGAATCGAAGTTTTATTTTTTTTAAGCGGTACCCTAATTATTTTTGAAAGTTATAAATACTCTCTAGTTTGGAGTAACTTCAGCTATCTACCAAAAAAATACCCCGTCAAAATTCGTAAAGCCGTTTCGGAGTTTAACCGGAACAAATATTAGACAGACAAAAATTTTAAAAATTGTATTTTTGGTATAGGTCGTATATACATTACATTCATACATACATTCATATCTATTTTTTAAAAAACAGATGCTTTAATTTTATTTATTAATATATACTATATTCACAAAGCCATTTATAATAGATTAATGTTTTAAAACCTTGTTTTGAACGTATTATTGTATACGTTGAATTACACAGTTAGTTTAAGGATTTTTCGGTTTGTACATTGAATGCTTTTTAAATAGTGTTCGATGCCATACGTTACATTTTATTTCAATTTATTATTATTTATTTATACGGTAACATATCTTATAAGTAGTTCCTAGTCCCACAAAACTGTATTACTGGTTTATCTATAGAATCATAGTCTCCGTACAAAATAACAATACTTTCTATAGAATTAAACAAATATTTTCTTGATTTGTTTTTAAAACACTTTTTTCTTATTTTCATGCCTGACATGTCAACAGGCAGACTATTTAATAAGTAAGGCATTCATTTTTTTCTGTCAGCGTAATATTTATTTATTATATTTTGTACGTTAATAATGATTGACGAGAACCCAGTTCGTATTTCATTATTTTTACAAATAAAACAGCTGTTATTTAGCTACTTAGTAGGAGTCATTGCCGATGTAACCTTGACACAGGTCGTTTGTCATGATCTGCTGAGGTTAGGCTTGAGTCGGCGACTGATTTCGACATCATTTACAGATTTTCCTACGCTCTTACAAAATAACAATAAATGCATAAAAGGTTATATTAAAGTATATTTCGTAGTGTGAAAAATTCTTAACATATCTTTGATAATGGTAATCGATATCAAGGTAACTATCTACCTTTTATTATTGCCAATGTTTCTCATAAGTCGTGAATAAAATTTCGTAAAGGCTTAAATTTGGCTCACTTCTGATATTACATATGATTGATTGATTTACCATACAGCCCAAGAGTCCACGACAGCCAAACTTTCGTCATTTTATAAATGCTGAAAGTTTCTCTATGTACGTCTCCAGAACAGGTAAGAACGATTCCAGATTATGAAACTTGAATAGTGGTGGCTTTGACAAATAACAAGTACAAAAAGTGTAAAAAATTCACCTTAAACTCGTTATAGTATAAAGCTCAATTTCATATATTTTATTCGGAATTATCTTAGAAATCACGTGGTTCATTGCCAGACGCTTAACATGGCTCCTTTCCGCTGCCAGACGTCCTTAAACTATTGTAAATTGAAGGTATGCTTTCAAGGTATACATGTTACTTTGGGTACTATCAATAGATGATTTATCAGTTGCCAGAGAGTTTCGAGGGTTCCCTCAGCTTGCTAAACACATTAAAAAACTGCCGTAGGTGCGAGCGCAAAGAATATATATGCAAGCGGGTGCGAGTGAAATTGTACGTTCGTTGAAGTGATGATGGCGCAGTTGGTAGTGCAACCGGATTCCGCGTAAACGGACGCAGGTTCGAGCTCACCTATCCAACTCTAAAAAAAAGTCTGAGCTTTCAGTGAAGGAAATATGTTGAGAAAACCATAAAACGGTGGTATGGCATTTACTAATTACGCTTACCATCCTCAAGTTTGAAAACCTGTCGCCATATACCAATAGGTGTTTAGTAAAAAATAAATATTTTGACATTACAAACAGACACTTCAATTTTATTTATTAGTATAGATTTCATGAGTTTTAATTTTTTCACGCGAAATCTTACTTTGTTTTCGAAAAATAAAAGTAGTCCAAGTTACGCCGAGTAATTTCAGGTATCTTTCATAAAGTCTATCAAGTTCTATCAAAATCGGTCGAGTCGTCCCGGAGGTTAGTCGGAACAAATAGCCAGACAGATAAAAATATTAAAAATTGTTTTTTTGGTATGAGTACTGTATGTACATACATTTATATATATTTAGTAAAACGTTGTTATTATGATATTACAAACAGACACTTCTATTTTATTTATATGTATAAAACTTTACACATATTACATTTATAATATAGTTTTTGTATAATTATAATACTTTTCCAATGTAATGATAGTAGGTACAACTCGAAACTATTGTCGACGATTTGAATGGATTTTAATGAAATTATAAATGTTTCCTTATTTCACCGCATATTGTAACCAGTATTTTTCGCTTCATTGTTTTCTAGCAGTAGTACATAGTGCAAACCCCTCTTTATATATACTCGTATATATGGTCTGCCTCGGTGGCGTAGTTGTATTACTGTCGTTCTGAGGTCTCCGGATCGATCCTCGGGTCGGGTCGAGTGACATTGGGATTTTCTACTTAGTATCATACTGGAGTCTGGAATTTGTGTCCGATATGGCGACAGGCTCGCCCCCTGTCACATCTGGGACGAAACTAAGCTCGGCGAAATGTAGGTAGTTAGTTCGCTATTTCACTTCTGCCTAACCCTTTGGGGATAACAAGCGTGACCTTATGTTATGTTAAGTATGTATATATATATATATATATATATATATATATATAATAACATAATGTAATTCCATAATAATTTTACATGTAAATATAGTCGTTTTTAAACAATGGCATTGATTGATGGCGACTAACAAATTACAATAGTACATTTATTTATACAATATTTTAAATAAATTGTATTTAAATGTTCTTTCAAATCTTTGTTTCATCACAAACATGAAAGAGATTTCTTGCATGTGACGAGTGAAAAATTGAAAATAATTTAAATGCATTGAAGTAATTTTAAATATTTAAAGAACATAATTTAACAGTTCATTCCTGGTGTTTGTTGAAGTGACCTTTCGTTATTTATAAATATGATAAGAAGCACTCAGGTCAAGTAAATTGTTTGTTTAGCGTAATCTTTATTAAATATGCAGTTTGTACATTAGTATTATTGATAAATAATTAGTTGCGCAGTGGACTATTATACTTACATAAGTGATCTATTTATACAAATAAAACTATTTTATGTGATTATATTAAGTTTAATAAATTTGTACTAATAAATAAAATTGAAGTGTCAAAATATTTTTTTTGTACTAAATAGATATGAATGTATATACGTTAACCTATACAATTTTTTTTTTAATTTTTGTCTGTGTCTGTTCGTCCGTCTGTGTTTATCTGTCCGTTTGTTCCGAGTAATCTCCGGAATGGCTGGACCGATTTTGACGGGACTGTTGCGGTAGATAGCTGTAGTTACTTCGTTTGACTTAGAGTACTTTTGTTTTTCAAAAATAATGAGGTATCCGCGCAAAAAATTAAAGCAATTGAAATTAAATTAAATGAAACTGTGAACTAAATTCGATTCAATGCACAGTTTTGAGTGTGACACACAGTGAGAAAAATCTTTGCTTAATATTACTAGCAAAAAAAGGAGAAAATAATTAGGGTTCCGTATAAAAAAAAAACAAAAGTATTATATATTTCGCATTGAAAAATATACGAAACTTGGGCGCACAGTTAGCTTGTAAAATAATCTTACTATATAGACCATAAATACATAAGACGTTGGATTCTGTTATAGTGATAAAATAGTTTAAAATTAGATTTTTGTAAACTAAAACTTTGCGGGGTCATGCACACGGAATAACTTGACATAGTAACAAGTTTTAGTGTAATGCGTTCTGGAATTAGCCTGTGTTAGCGAGTTGGTGGATTAATTGAATCCAACTAGAAAGAACCCACCATAGTCAGACGTTAAGGCGCGAATCAGCATTTGTATATACAGAGGTACATAGAGGCTTTAGCCGTGTTAGATACACGCCGGTGTGATGATGCGACATAGCAGATTGTTAATAGATTCGCGTCTATCGGCAGTCGTCATTGCTCTTGAACTGTGCTCTATTTGATATCAAATAAAGTATAGTTATTTTGCCAACCTCGTCTAAAAAAGTCACAGACTTGAATAAGATCCATGTACCCGATAGATAATTCTCGCCTGACGTGACGATGTGGCCTAAGATAAGCTAAACTGCATTAAACGTACTGGAATTTTCAAACTTAAGTATTATAGTTAGCCAGTTGTGTCCTATAAAAAATGCCTTACCACCGTACTGGAGAAGAATATACCGCATAAATAACCATACCACCTATTTCTGCCACAAAGTGGCAACGACTTTAACATATTTATATATTTACTTTTAGTGGAAACTTGATTGGTTTATGTAATATTGTTATGCAATTCCATAACAAATAGTGTTTCCCAAATAAATACATAAATATTGAAGTACATCTTATATGTTGAACATCATGATATTTTTCTGCCACATGCTACAGTCGGCAAGTTAACTATAATACATTTTTTTGGGCATCGTCACTGAAAATTTCAAAAGCTACCAAGGTTTTTCATATATGTATTTTGAACCGACTTTAAAAAGACGAAGGGTTCCAATTCGTTTGTACATATATATATTTTGTATGTTTGTTATGCGATTTCTTTGTTAATTGTGGACCAATTTGCAAAGTTTACAAGATTTCAAAATTATTAAAGGCATAAAAACAAAAGATATAATATATTAAAAGACAATAGAAGTAGATTAATGAAGTGATTTTTTATTTACTTTTTAGTACATTTTAATTTTATAGTATATTCCTTTGAAGTCGGTTTTGTTTTTAATTAAAAAAGTTGCTAAAGTTAACTTTTTAGTTAATTTAACTAGCTTTCTTTCCATGGCTAGCTTATATCGCATTTCAAAACAACACAATAGGAACCTAAAGTACAATTTCGAAAATGTAGTTGCAAAGTTTTGATGTAGACTAAAGGCATGATTAGCAATCGAATATTTAAAAAAAAACGTAGTGGATATTGCATAAACTTGGCACATTTGTTAATATCGCGTGTCTGCATTTCAAAGCCGTATATCGAAGACACTGTAAATCGCAGTCATTACTTTTATAAGAACTTAGAAAAACTTTATCTTTGATGACACCGAGGCGCTATGTAATTTAAAGATGAGATCTTTAGGTACATACAGGACATTAAATTGTGAATTAAAAACCTGTTATCATTTTTACATGTAATAAATGATTATATTTTACACCTTGCTGTGTGCCCGCGGCTGCGCCCGCGATTCTTACATTTTTAAGTTTCTTAAATTTTTTAGTACTAAGATAAAGTAAAAGTATATCTCACAAATTTAAGCACTTAGCCGTAAAACTGTCCATTGAATCGGATTTTATTCAAATGTATAGGAGTTTTAATGTTTTTACGAGGAACGCTTTTTGTTATCGAAAATTAAAAGTACCCTAAGCTACGCGGAGTAAACTTCATTTATCTACCAAAAAAGTCCCATCACAATCCGTGCAGCCTTTCCGGAGATTACCCGGAACAAACAGACAGACAGAGAGGCAAAATTTAAAAAATTGTACTTTTGATATTGGTATCGGATAATCGGATAATACATTCATATTTATTTAGTTTAAAAAAAAACTTTGACATTACAAATAGACATTTTTTATTTTATTTATTAGTATAACTTATGATTATAAATTATACATTTACCATTTTTAATAAGTAATAATACAACACTGCCTTTGTAACAACGTCAATAGACTCTTGGATAATATTATAATTCATTATTTAAATAAATGAAACGTATTCTACTTAAATGAAACAAGAAAGTTACTATAGCTGAAGTAAGTAATGGAATAAGGCGACGCGGTGCTTGCGAAAGCCACTTCGGTCTCACTAATGAAATAGGTAAGGGTAGTGCGTAAATGCATTTCCTTCCGTCAAAAAAAAAAAAGAAAAAAAAAAGGTAATGGCATAGTGCTGAACATAGAAAAAAACAAAATCATAAACATTGTGATTAATCGTTTTAGGTTTCTTATCTTCAAATAACACACACCGTGAAAGTTATGACTAGTTTATTTAATTTATAACTGTGTTAATATTACTATATACTATACATAATTATTATTAACAGAAACATGTTAGTGACTTTGTTCGTGTCATCCTGGCACTTCAAAGATTTTTAAAAACATTTTGTACTTTTTCCTCAATTATTGACTAATTGTTTTATTTTAAATAATATTATAATTAATATATTTCCTTGTCTAGTGGTCAAAATTAGAGGTACCTACATTTTTTTTCATATTTCAAATTTCAAATTTCGGGTAATAAACAAATACCAAAATAGTGTTTAACTGTTTTGGCTTTTTCCATTTATTATGTAATTAATATGTACCGTGTTTTTAATTTTTGTCATCCCTGGTCGGTTTTTAATTACATTATAAAGAACGTCATACTTTCTCCAGCTATTTAATAAGATAGCGTAATCTCTTATATGCTGTTTATGGTATTTAAATGTAATCCAAAACTGTGCCTATTTTATGTGTAAGTAGGATAACTTTCAGACCGGTTCCCACTTATGAGTGTATAAAATCAGTTTTCATAGTTTTTGTCCATATGCACCAATGATTTGCAGCTGATTTGAAACACGTGAACTCCTTAAGTAATTCTCACAGGACTTAGGTACGTATGAATATTTTGTAATTGCTTTAGTTGGCCTTTCAAAGGAAAGCGTTCTTTATGACGTTATTAAGGCCAATTAGTCAAAAGTTTCATTTAAATTACTTATATACCAACCGATGTAACGTTTATGTACAACTCCTTTACCATATTTTCTTCGTATTTATGTTAAAACTCCGGTTTCGAAAGAACGGACAATAATGTGTAATAATTATTTGTAGTCCAAAATTTTTATCGACCACGTAGAGGTATTTTCTATCTATAAATGTATTTAAAGTGATTATTAAAATTTATTGATATATTTTAATCTAGCCGATTTCTATTTATCCTCTTTTATTTCTAATTAAACAGACATTTTTAATAATGACCTGAAGAAACTTAAGAAATTGCGTAAATATTACTGGCTACTTAAATTGTAATTAAAATTACCTAGTAATATAACATATTTTGGATATTTTGCTGTTAATATTGTATGTTGTTTTGTTGGTAAGAAACAAAAGAAATCTTATTTAAAATATTCATCGACATGATAATCGTTGTATTATACACATTTATTGCGAAAGTTTATTAGCAACAAATTGATACTCGTCTTATAGCGTGATATCTAATCAGTGACCTATTGGTGAAAGAAGTGCTAATAATGTTTTACATATTTCACAAAGATGCGACGTCAAGGTGCATTTCAAAGTGCAAATGGAAATAGATACAAATTTACATGTAAATATTACATTAATGGAAAACCTGTTCATGCAAGAAATCCATGTAACTTATAATTATTGAATGATAATGATGATGAATCGCATAATATTATGAGTGTAAAAAATAATGGATATTATTTGTATTTGTATTGTGAACATGCGTATGCGAATTCAAATAATTATACGAGTTGTTCTTTTTTAATGATTAGCCCACTGATTAAATATTTCATTGTGTGCTTCAACTTACTTATCCATAGACGAAAGACTGAATTTAATAATGTATTTATTTACTTATAATTATTTGTTTTTCTTATTAAATTTGTTAATAGTTTTTTTTTGTAAATACGATACACAATTTATAGACAAAGTCAAGACATTTTTCTCCTTTATTTATTAATAGATTTTAAGTATTAGTAAATATTGGTAGGACTCATTTTATCAATAAAAATATTGTAAGCAGTTTTTATCTTATTCAAATTTTCAATAATTAATTATTATGGTCGTTTTTCGACCATCGGGCGAACATTAGTTTCTATAATTTTAGTGAATCGATTTAAAAACCGTTTTAACTCGGTGCGATTGATAGATTATAGCAGTGTTGCGCCCACTGTTGATCTGTAATGCCGCCCGCTGCAAGATTTCCTAAATACTAATTTAAATTTTTTTTTTTTGCTTTTCTTGACCATATGATAATAAATTTAAAATAAGTAGTAATTATGATTTTATTTGCATCTATTTTAATAGTTTAAGTATTTTGCAAATGTATAAAACAATGTTACTATCCACCGACCCACATAAAAAACTTGCACCAACCGCGCTGTAAAAATTTTTCATTGCGCACTTGTTTTGAAAAAAGGTTCGCCACCACTGGAATGTAGTATGTGCAAAACAGTAAGCAAGTGACAAGGGCGGATACCACCTGACCTGCGTGTACAGGGACATGTAAAATTTACGAGTACAGATCGTTTACGTACGTACATATGTACTTGTTTACCATTGCAATATTATATCTTACGTTACAATTATAATATAAAAGAGATAGTTACATAGAAGGTCAATAGATTTTTTATCTACACTTAGCTATTACTGTTTTATAAATGAATATCACGCACGTTACGTGTTGTTATAGTAATTTCAATGTGTTTACTAAGGTCCAAAAGTTTCTCTATATATATGATACCTACCCGTTAGTCGCCTTAATAATCGAGATACCTTGAACTCATTTACGTGATTTAATTCGTATATGTATTTTCAGAGGAGACTTTAGTATATATTTTGTTAAATAAAAAAGGAAAATATAGTACTAGGTTTACAGAAAAATAGTAGTGTTTTCTGCAACTTTAGTTCAATTTGTGTATATTTAAGATATACAATAGTTGTGGAAAGGATGAAAGATCATACCACAAACTAAAAACTGTTTGTTTACATGCTAAAATATGTACTTAACTTCCACAACATTTTACCTCAAAATAAGCCAGCGTCACATACATAGGAATAATAATGATATAGAATTTGAAGTAAATTAAAACTACATTACAAAATTTGAAATCTAGAAAGTTCATGATGATAAGTCTGCTAGACACCTGTTGGAGGCTGTTTAACGAACTATCCTATCATCCTCGTAAGCTCACAACTTAGTTCCTGTGATGACTTTGAAGTGGACATCGCCCAGCATACTCTAGAAGTGTGATTAAAAATGCAAGCTACTTGCTGCAGTAAGTACACTCTCCCTAATACCTGTGATTCGCTCTAAAGGTCGGTGGAGCAAGGACATCAGTCGTCTCTTTCTTGCATCCAAGTATGTGAGAGTAATTTTGGCCACCGTGGGAATACCGACTGTAGAGTAGGTACGAGAGGTCGAGGTAATTACCAGTGTTAGACTTCCTGATAAACCTGCAGCCAGTAAATTCGTGGAATTGTTGCAGCGTAAAGAAGCTTTATCTAACTGAAGTAAGTAGGAAAATGACACCTTTTTCTCCTTCCGTCTTTTCAGCGATTTAGGTGTATGAGCAGGGTTGCGGGTTATGCCAGTGTGATCCAGACAAGCACCCAGCTTCCGAGGAGTTTTTAACCGGTAGTAGTCAGGTTGTAGTGTATCTGATGCAGGATTTTTCGTCCGTAAAAAAGGAAAAGACGAACCAAGCTATCATTGTACCTAATCTAAATTATTTATAACACAAGGCAAACATGGGGTAAATATATAGTAGTTGATTTAGACTAAAAAATACAAAGTAGTTCGTTTTGGAATAACACACGTAGGGGTAACTGGAACTTTCGAATCAGTTGTAAAAAATGTGTATAGAAAATAAAGAATTGAATTGACAAGTAATTATTCTTCGAACTAATGTATGAAAGCCATGTCCTACGTACATATATTATTAGCCACGGACCTTGTTACTACTATTTATTTATGGGTGTGCTCTTTTAATGTATTTTATTTTTATATTTCAGCTTGCTCTTTTGCTTATTGTTTATTTTATAATCGTGTCTTAATCTACTGTTACAATTGTCATTTTTGTTCCTAATCGCTATACAATTGTTACATCAATACTTAATCTAAATACATCAACGGTTAATGGTGGTTTAAAATTATAAATGTCATTTAGAGGTACAATAGACAGAAAGATTAGAACAGAGACATAGACAGAAACAGTATATAGTTTGCTAGCTGGTTAATTGAACAGAAAAGAAGATTTATTACTAGGGCAAACACAGTCATATCAACTTAAATATAATGTTCGAATTTAGTGATAATAATATAATGTAAATAATATTTAAAAATAGTAATTACTCCAATAAAATTTACAATTAATAATATAATGATATAACCAAATAAAAAGTGTATAATAATTAGTCATTTAAAGTACTGGTTCACCGGGTTACAGTTACAAATTCATAGATTTGGCCCTTTTGTTTGCTACATTTGTCATTTATTATTATTTATCCAGTTCCAGTTCTACAAGTGACACTCATACAGTATCCAAAAAGTTTTATGCCAATTCGAGGCAACTGTAGACAATTTAACCCGGCATGAACCCCAGGGGCAACCCTCTATTGCATTCCGACCACCGTTACTTGTTATTTTTTTGTTATTATTAAAGGTTAACATTATGAGTCTATATTGTTGCGCTGACATGTTGAATACTAGTTTTTAATAATTTTACTGTCGTTTAAGCTTAAACTGTGACAAGAAGATGTAACGACCGCATTGAGGCTTCGAAGATATAAACGAGGCCACCTCAAGGCCGGGTCGTAGCAAGTGCAGGCAAATGGAGCACACACGGTTGCCTCGACGCCTCATAACACGTTCGCCTTTCCTTATATTTCTTCCGTGAGTATATATCTAATGGTGTTTCATTGTTATGCGATGTGTTAGCCCTATAACCGTTCGACCTTTTAAGTACGTGGTTCATTTAAAGTATGCAGATCGTTTAGTTATTACGCACGTTTATTGTTTTTCCTCATACTTGTTAAGAACTATTTACTGTCTAATCTGTTTAAACATCTTAATTGACTCAGATATATGTGTTACATAGGGAAAAGTATAATATTTCTTGTATTACTTCAGTAAGTAAATATTCATTTATAATTATTAGTTTCAAATATCAACGTCCGTGAAGCTAATATTGACGATTGAATATTTAAAAAAATTCTTAGTAAGTCAACGGGAATGCCACTATCCACATTATTTTCTTAAGTCTTTATCTTTTACAAACAATGTATTTTTTTAAATACATCCCATTTGTACTACAAACCTCGTTGGGTTTATTAATCTCTGGGTTTATTCTACGTTATTATTAATTATTATTTTAACAAATTATAGATTATAATTTACAAAATGAGATATAAAACAAAATTAACTCACACTTAAGCCTATCTCTGTTAAGTAACTTTTTCAGATGAAGGTTCTGCTAATATCACATTAGCAAAGAGAATCTAATTAGGACTAACGTAAATTAAATTTACAATATTTTTAAGAGCCCTTATCTAATCTAAGGTTATTGTATAATCGGAACCCTGATAATTTTATTTCAACAAAAGTTTAGGATACGTTATTAACCTAATGTTGTTTTGTTTGATAATATTATGTTGTAATTAAACTGGGAAGTGTTATTTCTGAGGTGAATGTTGGATTTTTGTTAGAATTCGTTAATTTGATAACATCTGCAAATCACCACTTTTATTCTCATATACCTGCTTTTTAATTACTCGCAATGCATCAGTCCACGGATCGGAAAAGACTAAATAAGTCTTCCTATATATCTTCTAAGTTTATTTAGTAACAGAGGTTTAAATAGATACATTTTAACATCAAAATTATTTAACAACATTTTAATATTGTACATAAAAATAAATATTGATTACCTATTTTGTACGATAAATTATTGACTAATAACTGAGACAATTTTTTGACTCTTTGGTTTTTCCATACAGTTTAAATATAACGTATATGTCCTGCATAACGCATAAGGCGTATTAAGGCCGAATTAATCAGAATGTGAGAGTGTAAGCTGATAAAGGTTACTGTGAACATAAAATTTTTACGAAATAATATTCTGCGCATAAGTTTTTTTTTCAATGGCGTTATTTAAACTGTAAAATTGAAGTAAATATTCACTTTTTAAAAGTGATAATAATGTAATTTATTCTTGTAGAAAATTTAATGCATTCTTTTAAAACGTACAAATTTATACATTTTAGATTTAACATTGAAGAGATTTCTGTAACATTTAAAAAGATCGTGTTTTTCAATAGTTTATAAATAAGTACTAATTTTACGTTCCATGTCATCTATTTTTTTTAAAGATTGATTTAACAACATTCCCGTCAGCTTGTCATTTAAATCAGAGCTCCATTATCTCCTACAATAAGTAGATAAGTATGTACTTTTTAGTGGTAAGATTATCCTATTAAAAGCATTATGTGTAATAAGAATGAAAATATTAATTTTAACAGATCATTGTGTATATTGCGTGTTTATTTATCATTCATTGTGACGTTCAGTATGAGTGATCATTCGCATGTCTTTAACAATTCTTTTAACTTTCTAATTGAAAAAAAATGTTTCGAACATTACTATTAAATTTACTTATAGTTTTAACACGCATAAATTATGTTTTCGATAAAAAATATTACTGATATATCGCTAGTTATTATTAATTTCTTTTTTTTTCTTTCTATTTTTTTATTTATTCTGATATTTTGATGACTTTATAAAAAGTTCAGTATTGCTCAGGATCTTTATCTCTCGACGTGGATTATAATAACGCTCCCTCTTGGACGCTTCAGGTTTGAGGAGTCGGTTTAAGACTCAGAGAAAGTTAAAAGACGTTGTGGAGATATAAAAGTCCTCTAATAGAATAAACAAACATTTACAGTTGTAATAGCTATTTTTAAGATTTGAGCAAGATCACGTCAAGTGGACCCCCCATTTACCACTTGATCATAAAAATTTAATCTATATATATTTTTTATTAGTACTTATGATGGAAAATTGATCCACCAAACGATTTTTCAAAATTTTGATTATAACAATTTTATTTATAATGAAAATTTTAAGCACGTATAATTAAAAAAAAAATGATTAAAAACCAACCGCAAGAGATAAATTTGTGAAATTTTCAGGATCCATGGTCAAATATCTATATTTTAAGAATATATTTACGACTTAAAATTATTTAATTATTTTCGTTTTTATTTATTTCGTTAACTTTTAAGTTAACAAATGAAAATTTAACTGACTTCTCGGGCAGAAAATGCAGTTTTTTTTATCGGTCACATGCTTTATCCATTTAAGTTTAAAACTCCGGAAGAAAATTTCACTGCTCGCCATTAGTTTAAACAAAATTAATTTATTGATGACAGCGCGCCAGGCGCCGAGCGCTGTGGAAATACCGCGCTGCCGAGCGTCTTAAACTCTTATTAACGCTTTTATCAGTGATAATTTATAATAACATTACAAAATATTATTATAAAACAAATTTTATTAGAAATTATTAAATAATAAATTCTGTAGTCAGCTATTTTTTTTTTTTTTTTTTTTCAAAACTCTGTTAATAAACACTGTTTCATCTTCTGAAACGAGCCTACATTCTAGTGAAAATTTTTCCAATGGTTTGTAATAATGGAATTGGCGAGTATTTTTTATTGTAGTTGAGCGTTCGAACCGTGGTTAAAAGAAAATACACATAGACCGAAACAGTTTTAAAAATGTAAAATTGTATATTTTTTTTTAAATTTCCGCTGTTTGGTAAAAATAAGAAGAAATTTTGATTACATTTCTTATAAAATTGTTAAAAAAAATTAATTTTATTAATAATAATTATAATAAATTATAAGATAAATAATAATAAAATTTGTTTTATAATAATATTTTGTAATGTTATCATAAATTATCACTGATAAAAGCGTTAATGTAGTTTAAGACGCTCGGCAGCGCGGTATTTCCACAGCGCTCGGCGCCTGGCGCGCTGTCATAAATAAATTAATTTTGTTTAAACTAATGGCGAGCAGTGAAATTTTATTCCGGAATTTTAAACTTAAATGGATAAAGCATGTGACCGATAAAAAAAAACTGCATTTTCTGCCCGAGAAGTTAGTTAAATTTTCATTTGTTAACTTCAAAGTTAATTAACAAGACGAAAATAAATAAATAATTTTAAGTCGTAAGTATATTCTTAAAATATAAATATTTGACCATGGATCCTGAAAATTTCACAAATTTATCTCTTGCGGTTGATTTTTAATCCATTTTTTTAATTATACGTGCTTAAAATTTTCATTATAAAAAAAAATTGTTTTAATCAAAATTTTGAAAAATCGTTTGGGGGATCAATTTGCCATAATAAGTACTAATAAAAAATATATATAGATTAAATTTTATGATCAAGTGGTAAATGGGGGGTCCACTTGACGTGATCTTGCTCATTTACAATACATACTAAGGTAAATGGATGGAGGCATAATAGAGAATATTGTATTCAAAGATCAGGTGGTGAGCGAATAAATTTAAGTACCTAAGCCTTGAACAGTAGAATATAATTTTCAAAAAATAATTTCGAATATCAATTTAACCCACATCTCTGTGCTACCGCTAACATTATTAAGACTATGATTTGTATAGTTTTTTTATATGAAAAAAATATATATGTCTTATATTTATTTTTAAAAAAGAACCAGATCGAGTTTCTTGCCGGCTCTTCTCGGCTGGAATGTTTTCCGAACCGGTGGTAGTGTTTTAGACGTTCTTAGCGCCTTCTTAGGGCCTAAATTGAATAAAGATATTTTTGATTTTGATTGATTGAACATTGAATATATTATCTTGTCTGTAATCTTGTAATCTTGTCTATTGCATATTCCCTTTAGATATTTAAAACTAACAAAGTGTACACAGTAGTATAGAGTAACATACACTATAACCTTTTCCAAAATTGATTCAACTGTTAATTTAATATGCTATACGGCGTATGAATGTTATTTTGAATCAACGAATGTTAAGTTTATGTTAATTTTGTTACAAATATGCCTTAATTACATTCGCGTTTTGTAATTTCAACTTTATTATTTTAGTTTGTCATCGTGTGAGATGTAGGTATGTGGTTCTATACCTTTTTCTGGTCAGTGCGGCGCGGGCGTCGACCTGGATCACCTTACTTACGGCTCTTAGTTATGTGTGTCACAGATTGCAACAGATTTTTATTGCGATAATATTACAGAGCATCGATGCGCTGGGTTTCCGTTTCTCATACTCGTTTCCGTACAGTAGGTACTTACAATGTTTAAAAATATTATAATACAATTTTTATTTTTAATTTTTTAAGTAAAACTTCTTCAGAATCGTTGTGATTTAGAACTAACTATATGAATCGAAGTTGTATCACGAAAAACGAGACAAACACATCTGTACTAATAGATAAAATTGTAACCTTTTTTTTACTAAATACACATGAATGTATATACGATAATTATACCAAAAATACAATTTTTAAAATGTTTGTCTGTCTATCTGTTTGTTTCTTTCGGGCAATCTCCGCAACGGATGAACCAATTTTGATGGGACTTTTTTTTGGCAGATAGCTCAAGGTACTCCGTGTAACTTAGGCCACTTTAAATATAATTAGGGTTCCGCATAAAAAAATTGAAACAATTGAAATGGTAAATAAAATCCGATTCAATGCAATTTTACTGGCAGGTATTTGAATTTGTGAGCTTTGTACCTTCGCTTAATGTTAGTTGCAAAAAAAATAATGGAAAAATAATTTGGTTTCCTTATAAAAAAAGGTTAAAACTATTTTACGCAGTGAATATATGAAACGCGGACGCAGCCGCGGGCACACGTCTAGTAGATAATATATAGGATTAAATCGGCGAGAAAAAGATTTATAATATATTAACCTTTTTTTTTTTTTTTTTCACGGGCGGAAATGCATTTACGCACTACCCTTACCCATTGCATTAGTGAGACCAAAGTCCCCCAATGCAATGGGTAAGGGGGCACGGAGTGACGAGCTCCGTGCCAGTGTGGGACTCGCCCGGGCGTGAAGCGTCCGGAAATACCCACTAAAACCCCCCGGGGCCGTCCGCTGCATTTGGGATGGGGGCGACACGGGGTGGCTATCGCAGGCACCGCGTCGCCCCCTGCAGCGAACCCACCAGGCCTCGTCGTGCAATAGCCCACATCGTGCAATGGCCTTATAATATATTACCTAGTATTTTATATTATACAGATAATTTAAATAAATTTATAAAATTGTTTAATGTTGAGTTTTTTCAAATAAATGTAAAATTTTATATTTTAGATGTTTTTTATAATTTATACAGATGGTATATTTTAAGTTTCAATGTGGGTTTTAACATGAATTTTACATCAGACGCAGAGCTTCTTTAATTTAAGGTCCTCGATATAAAATTTAATTTAATAACCAGCAGCACTCGCACTCAATCAAGGATCAGAACGAAAATAGTAATTGACGCTGTGTTTCAAAGACATATAGATCAAATTGAAACTAAAACATTAGATTTCATATTTTAGTTACCATAATCCTCTCGTCTCACTTTTGTCAAGTGAAAAGATGAAGACTGAATAATAAGTAATACAATATAGGTAGGTATGTATGTTTAATACAATGTAAAATAACTTTTAAACTTAATAAAACAAAAAAAAAACCTTACAATTATTCTACTTCTGATAATCATCGCATTCTTTCCTAAGTTACCTTTCTGATCCTTCACTTCTTCAATGTGTCAATTGCACTCACAATCTTTTCTATTTGTTTTGTTTGTGTATTGAATTTTTTAATTAATTTTCATATTTCTGTCTTTAAATGTATTTTTTTTTGCATTTGAGTCCCGTCGGTTAATGTAGTAAATATAGTATTTGTTTTATTGGTTTTTTCTAGTGGAACAGGCTTGCGTTTGATCGTACCGATAGTAAGTGACGAGTGGTCGGAAAGATAGTATTACCATAGCCTAGACAGCTGCAGTAAGTTTAGCTACTTGATCATGCATCACACAAACAAATGCCGAGATACCGAACTGAGGGTTGTTTTGACGCACATATCGAGATTTGTCGTAGATGGTTAAAGGCGAACGACCCTTTCTCATTTTTTTTTTTTATTTACTCTTATGTAATTTTTTTCTGCTAATAAAAACAAAAGAATCTCATTTTTCTTCATACATTTTTTTTTTAGGTTTGGTATAAATTAAATGTTATTACGCACTTTTTCACTTACACCATAAGAGCACATGAATCGCGGGCAGAGTAGCGAGCACCAGCTAATGTATTAATATTTATGTTAGAGATTAAATGTAAATAATTTAATATGTGAACGATATTTTATATAAATAGTAACAGAAAAATCATATGCAACATCGGTCAACGTATTAGTTATAAGTTTCGAAATATCTTAATGAGATAATTTTATCGTTATAATATTGTGAACGTTAGATGTGAAATTTTAGATTTATGTCATACATACGGTATAAACCGGTTACTGGAGATCAATTATTTATGAAAGTACTTCGCATGTTAGTATATTCGTATTGTATACGCAAGTAGTCCTTTGCCTTTATTTTACTGCATTTTTGTGATAAAAGTGTCAATAATTTAGAGGTAGATACCATTTTTACCTTATAAAAGGGAGCTGTTCGAGCAATATACAATATGGACCCTCGCGAATCTCTAAAGAACAAGTTTCAAGAATATGATATCTTAACTATGCCCTCCCAATACATCTTCGATAACTTAATGCATATTCATAATAATTTAGACAAGCTCGATCTAGTGAATGATCGTCATAATTTTAATATTAGAAATAAAGACAAGTTGGCCGTCCGACGCTTTAGGCTAAGTAAGTCTAATAAAAGCTTTATAGGTAATAGTATTCGGTTTTACAATAATATCCCAAGTAACATTACCGATTTACCTTACAATAAGTTCAAGTATTAAGTCAAGCAAGTCTTAATTTCAAAAAGTTATTACGGGGTGGATCATTACGTGAACGATAGTGATGTCTGGAATTAACCCACATCTCTGTGCTTCCGCTAACATTGGTTAAGACTATGATTTGTATAGGTTTTTATACGCAAAAAAAAATAATACATATTACATTTATAAAAAAAAAACAGATCGAGTTTCTTGCCGTCTCTTCCCCACTGGGTTGTTTTCCGAACCGGTGGTAGTGTTTTAGACGTCCATAAGCGTCTTCTTCAGGCCTAAATTGAATAAATATTTTTTATTTTATTTTCATTTTAATGAAAATTTTGGTATACATGAAATACCAAGTTTTTTATATGTAAAAACTAGCTGTGCGCTCGCGGCTACGTCCGCATTTCATATATTCTTTTTACCGCGTTTTAATTATTTTATACGGAACCTTAATTTTTTTTTTTATTTGACATTACAAACAGTCGCTTCATTTTATTTATTAGTATAGATTTCACATTAAACTGTAAAATTACATTATGCACGTTTCAAAGCCTTATAAATTTTTCTTTATTAATATTTTTAATACTATCGTGATCGTGCAATCGCTTGTTTGTTGCAAATGAACGGTTTAGTTAATTATAAAAATACAATGTAGCTTACCTATTATTAGTAACTAGTACTCGCCTGTGAACGAAATTCGACCATAATTCATTAATGTACTTAGTTTCTTTTAATAAGAGGATATCCTAGCGGCATTTATTCCATACAAACGTAGTCCCTCGTTTCCTCTCTGGATAATAGCAATATGGTAAATATCTTAATACTAAATTATAAATATCTACTAACGCCATGCCCGTACATTTTGATTTTTTCTATAAATTAGTTATTGTAGAAACTAGGAGTCTTCCAACAAAAAGACCGATATTAATATCTTATCGTAATTTTTTGCATATATGGACGGTGGTAAGACTATGTGGACTGCCCACATAGCTAACATTTAAAAGATTAAAATCCATCACCAATCCCTCGCATGTTATCCCAGTAAATAGGCTTAGCGTGTTATACACGTGATTGTGTAAAATAACGTGTTTATATAGCTATCTACAACTACTGTAATAAATAAGATGTATTTTTCGATGAAATTAAGAAATATCAATACTTCAAAAATGTATATTTTTAATCCTTTATACGAATTTTGTAAAAAAATGCTTTTATTCAAGACAATAGATAAATAAAAAAAAAGCAAATACCATGTTTTTTGTGTAAGTGGTATTTTACATAAACGTTTACATAAATTTAATATTATACTTTTGACGTGACTCTATCATGAATACAATAATGTTTCGAGTTCCAGGAAGACCGTTGGCGACTGTAGGAGGGTTAATAACAAGTGTCTGTCGCAAACGGTTCTGGTACGGCGACGACGCGGACGCGATGCTGCAACGTACGGTGATGTAATGCGGACACGACGTTTGTCGTTAATCGTTCACCGTATATATATATACACACACAAACACACACACAATAATATTCAACTGTTTCTGTAATACAGAATACGGACTTTATGATTTTTTAATGTAAAGTGAAAACGACACGAACGTACGTATTTAATTGGCTATTATATAGAATACGGTGAACATACATTATTATCTAGAGTTTCACAAAAATAAAATCTTTTTTAAATCATATTAAAATACTAGTGCTTACCGTGAGTCTCTAATCGTGTAATAATTTGTTTAATTTTCCTCACAATTATTTATCGCATTATATATCACAATTGTTGATTATATAATCATTCATGAAAGCGTCTGGCGAATTCCTGACGCGCCTCTGTTTAGTACATGTAGTCTAGAATATATATCGACAACACGAAAACCTTTTATAAATTTATTGTTTTAAAATCATTACAAATCTAACATAATTAAATTACAGTTTGTTTTATTAGGAAATAAAAAAACAATCTAAACTAAGTAGGGAATAAGGGGGGAAACCGCTTCAGGGCTCTGCCGCCCTATTACTGTGACTTTTACAAATACTTGTTAATATTCATATTGTTCAGGAACTTCAAGCTTCTTTATAGATCTGTCTTTACTGATCAGCACTTAGTTTCACATTTGTTAAAAGTATGTGCTTATATTATGTGATATTAGACGAAAAAAACCATAGATAATGACTAAACAGCCATATGATCTGTGATCTTGTTATTGCCTAATTTATATTAAACGAGTTTGAACGAAAACTGCAATAAATAAAGTGGGAAGGCGGTCAATGTTTCAGATTGCATTGAAGTTGTAATTTGCAAGTGAAACCGTGGGGTACGACTAGTGAATTGTAAAACTATTCCTTTGATTTAATATGTCATTTGTGTATTGATTGATTAATACGTTACCGTATTTAGCTAGGTTCAAAATTCCGAGCATTTTTTTGCACTCCGGTAACGGCCAAACCGAGGTCCGTACCACTTTGGTAACCCTTGTGCTAGTTACCTTTTTGCGGCTGAATGCCTTCAGCACTCGCCCTCAGTCATGGTGAAGTTGTAAAGACCCTTCCGGTCAACAGCGTTAGCTAGTTACTAAAAAAAAAAATAAGTTACCGTAACTGACCATGATCTTATTGGCCTTGAATTTATTACCAACATTCAAAATGTGAATACATTAGAATGTTAATGGTTTATAAACACGTAATATTAACCTTTTGCTTGATTTATTTTATGTTATTATAAATTAATTGTTGAGTAAAAAAAATTGATTTTAACTTTTTACAGCGTTTTAATACTTCATTATGATTATACTAGTATTTAAATTTAGTTTCTAAAAGTCTAAAGTCAAAAAAAGTCTAAAGAACATAATAAAATAATTCAAGGATAATCAAGAATATTTCATGATTTTCTAATAATTTACGCCTGGGTTACTATCACCCTCGAGTTGGAAAACCAATCGACAAGCACTAATAAGCGTGTTCCTTACTTTAGAGCTAGTATGTCTAGGCTTAATGCGTTTACCATCCTGGATCACATTGCCACTTAATATCAGGTGAAGCGATGATGGTGCAGTGGATAGTGCGGCCTGATTCCGCATCAAAGCGAGCGGCATCGAGCCCAACAATCCAACTCTAAAATCAGCCTGAGCTTTCGGTGAAGGACAACATGGTGAGGATACTATAGCATTGTGGTAGGACGTTTCCTAATAATGCCCGTCTGGGTAGCTATCTTTGCAAAGTTTGAAAACTTGTAGTTAAATATCAATAGCTGTGTTCCGGCAGCATCACTTGAGAACAAGTACCTCTAGGTTTAGTGTGTTTATCATCCTGAACCACAACGTCACTTAAGATCAATTGAGATTGTGGTCAAAGAACTGAGCATATAGCGTGTAAAAAACGGTGAAATGGTGATCAAAGCCTACTCTACTAGATCTAGTATTATTATAAGAAAGTAACAAAAAACATTGGTGCTTTAGATCTGTTCTCTGTAATTTTAATCTCGTATATTATGTTTGTCGTTCAGTATGTTTTTTCTGTAAGCTCAGCCGTTACATCTAAATTACATCTGTCATTCAACGGTATGTTGATAGGTTTGCAATCTCGACGTAGATCTATGTGACGAGAAACGTATGCGACCGTATAATACAATACAAAGAGAAGAGTCATTAAAATGTAAAAAAACACGCTATCTGATATTAAATTTCAGATTTCATGAATGCACATAGGTAGTAATATCACGGGAAATTTAATTATGATCCTAAAATGTTCGGTTTATTTTGAACATATTACATTGTTTGCTTTGCTAAAGCTCTTTCGCGATAGTAGGATTAAATAATCTCGAACTGGAATTCGTCGGAGCAGGGTGTGGGAATATGTAATATGGAATATCATTCCAGGTAGAAAAGGATAGAGCTTGTAACTGCCGAGAAATCTCTGGTGCAAGCTTAACAGATTGCGTACAGACCATGGAAGGCGTACAGACCATGGAAGGCGTACAGACCATAGTAGGCGTACAGATCATGGAAGGTGCGCTAATTTCAAATGCCGATATGGGTGAATCGATTCACCGCGTTTTAAGTCATATCGTTGAAGGGTGTCCGCTGAGAAAATATAAAGGTTCCTCCGACGATTCTTGTGCTTCTGCTAACATGGGTTATAACTATAATTTATATATTATAGTTTATATAAAAAAAGGAATCAAATCGATTTTCACGCCGGCTCTTCTCGACTGGGTTATTTTTCGGACCGGTGGTAATATTTTGACGATCATAAGCGTCTCCTTAATTGAATAAATTATTTTTTGATTTTGTTTCAAGGACGGCGTCGAGGAGACCCCGAAAAAGTACATGTGGCGAACGATCGCTGCTTTGTACTCCCTGATGACGCGAGAGCCCTGCTCAATCAAAAAGCACGCAGCGACCCGCGCCCACGACACGTATCCGACCGAGGAGAATCGTGCGCGCTTACGCTTCTTACGTAGATCGGTGAAAGACCCCATCGATCAGTCTCGTAACGATAGATGGACAGCCTCCTCGGGGAGCTGAAACCCTCCCACCTCGCGTACTGGAAGCTCGTACGATCCAAGAAGACGGGCCGTTCCGTCACTAACATTGACAGAAATTCGCAGGGTCTTCAAGCCTCGTTTGAAGATACCGACAAAGCCGAGTGCTTAGCCGAAAGCCTCCCGCTACAATGTACCCCATAACTCGACAACATAGAGGTTATCCACAACTCTGTTGTTGAATCCAGCGTGCAGGGTTTCGTTGTTCTTACTACGGTTGTTCGCCTCTCAGCTGCTACCTTTGACGAGGTGGTGTGAAGGAACGAAGTGGTTAAGCTTCTTCTCCCGCCTCTGATCGCGTTGCTGGTTTATATCTTCAATGCGGACATCGGGAATCACCACTTTTCAGCCCCCTGGAAAGTAGCAATAGTCATAGGTATATCTGGCATACATTTTACAAATCTGGCAAAGACGCCAGGATAACCGATAGTGACTGTCCAATTAGTCTTCTCAACATGATATGAAATCTCTATGAGCGGGTCCTTATGAACTGCCTCATAGAGGTTATAAAGGACAAAAATCTTTTGCCTCCTCAACAGTTTGGTTTCCGAGCCAGACACTTCTGTGCGCATCAAGTACACCGCCTTACGGAGCACACAGGCCTTGTCTACAAACTCACTAAACTGAGCATCCCTGACACTCTAGTCCACAGACAACACAATTACCTCAAAGACCGTAGCTTCCGCTATAGACTAGAGAATTTACTCTCTATAACTCACCCGATCCGCGCAAGTGTTCCTCAAGCTTCCATTCTGGCGCCTGTCCTTTTCAATTTCATTTAGGTCTTTACGCGGACGACATAGTCATTAATTATGGTTATCGTAAGAGATGCCCTCTCCGAAAATACGTCCTAAGAGCCGTCGACGTTCTCAGCTCTTGGTACTTCAAGTGGCGTATCGCGATAAAACCGAGTAAGAATACCGCGATCATCTTCATTAGAGACCGCAAGAAGAAGCCCCCCCCAGAAATATCAATACGCAGGTACTAATATCCCCCATAGCACCAAAGTTAGGTACATACATAGGTTAGGTTAGGTTACATAGGTGTTCAGCTAGACGCAAATCTGACTTTCGAAGCTCGCCTCAAGAAAGTTACGCGCCGGACCATCATGGTGCTACGCCGTACAACTCTGTGAGTAAAATGGTCCTCCGCCACAAAGTTACCCTGTACAAGATGGTGGTTAGACTTATCATCATGTACTGCGCATCCGCGTTCGCTCACGTTAGGAGAACCCAAATGTGCACCTTACAAAAGATTTAGAATCGTTTTGTAAGGAAAGCCGGAGGCGCTTGATGGTATCATAGAAATGTGGATTTACACAGGGATCTGCACACCATCAGGTCCATTTTTAAAACCCAGTGTAGCGCCTTATTTGAACGCGCAGAGACACACCCGAACACCTTCATAGTACAAGCCATCTCGTACTTGCCCGTCTCGAACGCCGTCTTCATAAGGCGACGTCCGCGTAACATTTTGACCGACCGCGACGATAACTATACTCGCATGAATAGGATCTTCCCACATCAACCGCGTTTACTTGCGTGTTAATGCCGTTTGAAGTATAGTCTTTTATCTATGGCCAGCGCCCACGCCCGCGAAACCGCCGTTCCCGCTGCCGGGGACAGGCAGCTAACTTTGGTCGGGCCCACACTGCAGGTGCCTCTCCAGTGGCGGCCCAAGACGTGGTTCGTTCCACAACTGGGGAGGCTCTTGACGCCGCTACCAGCGCGATACAGTGACACTGAACATGCATTATGCATTCATTACACGCACAACACTGCAGTCACACTCCTGCACATAACACGCATGTATATAGGTCCTGTAAGGAACCTTTTTTTATATTAAATAAAAAAATGTAGGGTAATCCCTAGGTTCAAATCTGTGGGATTTTTTTTCTACACAGGTAGCGGGCAAGCCAGGTTCGTACCACTTTGGTGCCCTTGTGCTAGTTACCTTTTACGTCCAAAGTTACGGTGAAGCAGTAAAAGCCCGTTCAGTCAAAAAAAACAGCATTAGCAAGGTTAAAATAAAAATAAAATGTTTCTGATCTTATCAATCTTACTGACGACGTACTAAAGTGGCTAGATAATTTGGATATAGATTTAATATTATACATTTTTCTCTCTCTCTCTCTCTTTGCCACACGATTAAATAAAAAGAAAATAATCTCAAAAAGCTGCTGTTGGCAGGAAAGCGGACGAGAGCAAAGTGCCTAAAACTGTGGTCTGATCAACTCTCCGAAAAACTAGAGCTACCCGTCAGCATAGTTCTCTATTTAGACTTCAAGGTCGATATTGATGGAGGTATCTCTGTAATAGAGACTTACGAAGTCACGATCCTCAGAACTGAGGATTTCATATGAAGAGACTCTCTTTTTGATTCTATATTATGTATTTTATTTTATTTAATAGAACGCAAAGTAACAACATTTTACTTGATAGCAATAAGGCGACGTTCAATATAAAAATTACGACGATTACATTATTCTTGAATAAAATATAATATTTATAATTAAATTCTTATGGAAATAGTATAATATTAATACTACAGTATAGTAAATTTAATTTATGGAATAAGATAAAAATATAGTTTTATCTAAAATATCGGTTTATAAGTGAAAATTTACTTAATTACTTAGTAATAATTTAATATTAAAACTACAATGTACTAATAATAAATAAGTGAGTCTGAATGATATTGTTGGCCGTGAACTTTAATAAAGAGAAAACTTTTGTTTTACTGGTGTCGTTTTCGACGTCACAGTAAAACAATTATTACAAAACGGTTTTTTTTTTTTTTTTTTTTTTAAATATATAAAATAAAAGTTGTAATCCTTAACAGTTCGTGCACCTATGGTAAATGGTTAATGATTGTGTCTGTAATACCCTATACGATTTATAATTACTTCCGAATAACTATTCCGTAAATAAAATATCACGTATGAATGTACATACGTTACATACCATGGGTGGTTATTGGCTATTGGATTCTTACTTCACCTTTACTATCAAAGTACACCGTAAACGCTAAAGAATTTCTTAGTGCTAAAAGCAAAGACTGTGATCAAGTGGGAGATTAATTTATTTCATACAAATAAACGTTTTGTATTGTGTGCTTATGTGCAAAAATTATATTGCACATGCAAAAAGAGGTTGCAAAGATTTTTATAAAACGAAAGCTTCATTTGAAAAACTTATTCTGTTGTGAAAAAATGGCAGCAGTTACTTTATCATATGTATGATCAAAATAAGCTACATTTAACGTAGTGAATGAAATGTGGATGTTTTTTTTAAACCGAAATTAATGAAGGAATATCAAAAAAAATTATATATTCAGAGCGTAAAATCGTTATATAAGAAAATTAATTCGCAACCGAAGTGAGTGCAACCTTGATTAGTTTTCGAAATAAATCAGGTGGCAAACGCGAACCGGCTCAGTATAAAGCTAACGTCATTATTTATGCAAAAGTACGTGACTCGACTATTGATGATTGTATATTGTACCATTAATTGTGTGATGGTTTAAGGTTGAACAATTAAATTGATACATAAATATAGTGAACATTAAAAATAGTGAGGCGAATACAAAATTACAACGGCAAATAATTATTATTCATCATCGGAAAAAAAAAATGCGATATTTTTAAATACGAGGGTTTTATTAAATAGTATTAAATATCTTTGTAGTGTTTTATAACCAAAATTACTTATTTGATATTTTTTGTGCATATGGCTCTTAAAAATAACAGAGATTTTCTGACATAGTTTCCGAAAATTTCTATACTTTTGTATTGTATCTACTTGGTAAACTTCTATACCTTTTAATTACTTGTTGTTTAAACGTTTAGGTACATTTATGAAGTAAAAGGTTATTTTATGTTATAATCTTTATTGTAACTCGCCGTTGAATATTAAAAATTCTGTATGTAGGTTCATTTTGTGAAGGAAATTAACTCAGTGTACTTTTAATAACTCTGAATAGCTCCACTGAGTTACATTAACTCTTAATTTATTCCAATCGAAACGGACGGATGACGTCTACGCTATATAGACTAAGCGATTTTTTCTTATTATCTTATTTTTATGGGTACTCGACAAATTAATAAATAAAATTGAAGTGTCTGTTTGTAATGTCAAAATTATTTTTTTTACTAAATAGATATGAAAGTATACACAACACCTATACCAAAATCACAATGTTTAACATTTTTGTCTGTCTGTCTGTTTGTTCCGGATAATATCAGGAACGGCTGGACGGATTTTGACGGGACTTTTTTTGGTAGATAGCTGAAGTTACTTCGGGTAACTTAGGGTACATTTAATTTTCGAAAATAATTAGGGTTCTGCATAAACAAATTAAAATTCACAAAAAAATGAATAAAATCCGCGCGTCAAAATTTTGTTTATTTTACTTCAGGGTTTCATTGTATATTTTTTATCATATTACTGCCTATCGTGTAGTTACATTATTAAATTTAGTGTTTTATATATTACTAGCAGCTCTCCGCGGGTTTACCCACGTAGTTCCCTTCCCGTGAGTTTTTTTTGAATTAAAAACTATCCGATGTCATTCCCTGTATTTCAAACTATCTCCACACCAAATTTCATCAATGTTGGTCCAATAGTTTTAAAGTTTAATCGTTACATACAAAAATAAAAATCTTTCCTTTTATAATTTTAGTATAAATTATCCTATTCAATATTATTTTATAGGAGCTCGGCAAAGCGCCTAATGTTATGCTATGCACATTCCAATCCAGAAACAGTGGCAGCCGTCAAGAGATCGGCTATCCATCGTCAGTCGAAATATATTCTTCAATTCATCGCTAGGCAATATATTTAACTATATTTCTTGCCTTAGATGAACCATTCAACAACCCAGTCAGGTAAGACCTTGCGGAACAATGACAATTTCCGCGCATAATGAGGTAATAAATTTTTCATCGCTTGTAAATATGTTTTAGTTAATAACGCCCATCTATTATAATAATGTTAATGCAATACATTATGTAGATAAAGTGTTAGGTTTATACTTTTTGGAGAAGACCCGTAGTTAGATGCGTTTGATTAGATTCTCTTTAGTGTTAACGTAAGGAGGCACTGAGGAGCTAATTTTATTTTGTAACTTAAGACCAGCTTTAAATTCGTTCAGCTAACTAAAGACAGATTTTCATCCATCCATTCATTCAACAGAAAAACGTCCACAAAGATCTCTGTGACGACCGGTCTTGCGGCACCCGCATCCAGCGAATTCCCGTGACCTTCACCAGGACGGCAGTCCCCTTTATGTGGGGCCCACCAACGCTATATCTTTCGGTGCGTGGTAGAAATTGAGAACCCGTTGGCCCCATCGACACTTGCAAAGCAAGGTGCCTAGCCCACTGCTACTTAAGTTTAGCAATTCTTCGGGCAATGTCAATTACTTTAATACACTGCGGTATTTCGGACGAGAACATTCTGCCTAGCTTTACGAACGCGGCCCAGCCGTGTTGGATTCGACAAATAACCTCTTTCTCGAAATTGGTATGAAAGTTATGAAATCTAGGTATCTATTTGAAGTTTGTATTTGATGTCCTGTACTGAGCACAGATTAATAACGCTAAGAGCGATAAGGTTCGTGTTTTTTATTTTACAAATTTTCAATTATGATTACAATCGGATTTGGACTACCATTTCGAATACAAATAATTTTAATTAAACATTTTAAATATTTAGTTAGTTAGAAGAAATTTATATCGCTGATATGGAGTCATTATTTTTTAGTAAAACTGATATTAATTTTTGAGTCTACGTATAAAAGAATTAATATATAAGACCGCTCATCATATAAATAAAGTGTGATAAATAGCAGGTATAGGAGAAGACTATTATATAAATTGTAGGTCGATCGCTATTTCATTTTCAAATTTACTAATAAAACAGCCACGTGGCTGCGGTACCTACCTTTTTATACGAATAAATCACGTCCATCTACCTGATCGGCAGATGGGGATAGTTTTTTTTTCTCATAGGGATTCCCTAAAAGTCCATTTCTTACTCAGATGCGATGAAATAGTGAATTCCAGAAGTGTAAAATATAATTTCTCAGATGTTGTTTTGATAATCTATATTTAAATAAATAAAATTTAAGTGTCTATTTGTAATGTATATTTATTTCTAACTAAATAGATATGAATGTATATACGATACACATACAAAATACAATTTCTTAAAACGTTTTTCTGTCTGTTTGTTACGGGTAATATTCGGAACGTCTAAATGTATTTTGTTCCGCGTAAAAAAATTAAAACTCACAAAAAATTAAATAAAATACGACTCAAAGCACAGTCTTACGGGAAATCTTACGGGAATTAATGAGATATTTTTATATTATCGTAGTAATATTTTTTTTAAATAACTAGGGTTCCGTATTACAAAAAAATGTTGTGGAAAAATATATGAAACGCGGGCAGAACCACGGACACACAGCCAGTATTATTACAAAATAAAAGGCAAAAAGAAAATACCAACAATTAGCTGATGTCGATATTTTCAAATTAACTTTAGGTAGGTAGGTATATGAAATTTGCTTCGTTGACACAGAACTAAAGTTAGATTTAACGCTCTACCTGCGCTATTGCCGAGATGTAGGTCTTGAATTTTTCCTTTTCAATATAATCGACCTCATTTTTGTACCGAGCATTTAAAACGTTTCTTTCAAATTAATTAGTTTAATATATTACATATCGAAATTTATCTATTCTTTTCTTTATTACTGTATATTGTTTCAAAATAAAATATTACATTTCGTTGCGAATCAACTTAACATATTTCATTAAGTTCACAGTGTCCTTTGGTTGTTAGTACAACTAATTGTCTTTCTCTTGGACGTATTTATAAATTTTATTTTGCGTAGAAACAATTACCACAGAGATTCTCTTGTGTTCGTGCTTCAAGATGACTCGGAATTTTAAGAGATTTATAAAAGAGGATGATTAAAATAAGTAATTTTACCTTCTTATTAAATATTTTGTGTACATAATATTATGCTTTAAAAATCAACACGTCTTAACGGTAGTTAGGTTTTCATTTTATCGTGCCAAAGTAGTTTCAATTCAACACACTTCGCTTTAAGATACATTTTTAAAGTGATATTACATATTTATACAATATTCTTAATTTTAGTATCAAATAACTCCTTTCTTGTTTGTATTATTTATATTTAGATGCTATTAAATAGTCTCTTCATTAGTTATGTTACTGTTGTATGGACACAGATAAAGTAAATCTTATTTTCTTTTGTGCCTTTTACGCTTTTGTTGATCCTTGTACTAAGTGTTACGTCACTTGCCTTATTCTTATAATGTTTTATGGAGTTAGGTCTTAACAAGACTCATGTAAGTTTGATTTATCATTAGTCTCTCCAACAAACTAAACGATTACCAATGGAATGCGGAATATACAGTGTTACAGGTTATTTAACTTTTTGATAATACCATTCAGATCTTCTGAAAGTAGATCGCTGCGTTTTCTATTGTTTTGTTTTTTGTATGTTCACATAGGTACATAACACAGCACACTTTCTACAGGTGATATTATAACTAGGATATAACTATGCGTGTCTTGATTGATGAATAAGGTATAAAAAAGTAAAAATGTATATCGTAATTATTAAAATTTAGTAAATATTTAAACAATTCGCTTAATTCATTTAGTGTAATAAGTTTAGTGCATTAACAATGATATATATACCAATGACGTTGGTTACTAATTATATGTAATTAATTATTAATTAATTTAATAATAAGTTAATAACTTTCCAATTGAAATTTAATTATTGAGTAAAATGACTAAGAATTTTAAAAAATATGAACGTTCCTTTTTTTTATGTTTATTGACATTATTATAACTAGATAACAAATAGATTTGAGATTATCTCGTATTTCTTTATTTATAGAGTTAATTTATAAATATGTAATAACATTATTATATTATTGCGTGTACACCAAGATTCTTGCAAAAACAGTCGCGAGAAAGTGTCTGCGGCGGACGTATCGACGCGTGTTGTAAATATAGGTGGTCACTAAATGAAATTTCTATGCCAACAGGTAACTTTGATACAGTTGCAGCAATACATAAAGAAATACATAAAAAAAGCGAAAACTACCTTGAATTTTAGAGGGTTGCTCTTTCACGGTAGATAAATCCTTCACAATAGTGTATAACTTTGAAAATTAAAAAAACAAAACACTGGTTCAAAATAACATGCACCGTAATTCACTAAACAGTTTGTAATATAAATTTTCACCTCACTGAATTTGGATACATTTTAACAGTATTTAAAAATCGAAGACTCGTTTTGAAAGTTCGTATCGTGATGGCGCGGGCGCAGCGTGCGGCGTTCGACAGTCGCGGTAGAGCACAAAGTGTTTGGCCAGTGCGCACCCCACTACACTAGTGAAGTGACTCGCCCGTGCTGTTGAAACTTCGAGATAAGGACCACCTCCACTTACTACTTCCCGCTGTGAGGACCCTAATCCTTTACGAGACGGGAAGAGTCTACGAACTTTGTCAAATAGTTTTTGTCGAGACATTGTCGATGGAATTCTACGAATTTTGAAGATAAATCACAATGTTACTTGAGTAGGACGAGTACCTTGTTCGAGTGAAGAACGTTGATAGATTTCTATAACAATATTATCATTATTACGGCGATTTTTAAAACAATGCTCAAACAGGAAAGAAGCCATTATTATGTTGCGATCAATAAAGTGTTTTGTTCGAACTAATTATTAAGAACGCCTGGTACATTGAAGGGTGATTGAAATTTGATATTGTCTCCGTTCACTGTCTATGTGGGTGGTCTATTATTGGAGTCGATTATTCAACCTTTCTTTATATTGTTATAGAAATAGAAGTTTATTTCTTTTTGTTGTTTTATAGTTGCGTAAGTTTGATTACGTTGGTCGTATTTACTTGTCGGTTGACCCTAGTCGATCTCGATATTCAGCAACCGGTGGATATTACACGTAACATAGTTATGAGCAAGGTAATCTGGTATCAATGTTTACTCGTCGACTGATTGCTACAACTCGCAGTAAATTCCCATTTTTCGTAGTCTTTCCTTTTCGGGGTTCAGTTAAAATGTTAGTTATATTGTTAGCGACGCTTCAAGACTTTAGAAATAAGATACTATGCGATATGTAAATTATGTTTAAGATAATAAAGATGATTTCCTAGTTAGGTAGCTTAGTAGATAGAGTAATAATTATTCAATGTTACGTAGTGCGCTGTATTATTAAGATAATAATTATTGAGATAAATAAATAAATAAACAACGTGCATAATAATAATATTTGACCATACAGCGCGCTACAGTAGGGATACGCCAATGAAAGAGCTTCTCGCGTACGGGGTGCCGAACTAGCCGGCACAATAAGAATGGGCCATATGGGCCGAGAAAGGGTAGTCTCGTCGCGATCGTCAAAGAGAAAGTTAAGTTCAAGACAAGTGATTTCTTTGTAATAGTTTAGTCAGTGAATAAAAAGTGTGTACAATAGAAAATATACTGCGTTGTTGCATTTTTCCCGCCAACGACCCGGTCCACGTGCTCTACTGCGTCCCTTTCGGCATACAGAATTGTCAAACTTATATCATCCTGTTTCTATGCTGATAGGGCGTGGCAGAGCAGTCTACGTAATAGTATAAACGGACGCTCATACTCGTGTGTCCGTCCGTTACAATTTTTGGTCCTTCGCTGCCGGATCGGGAACACACTTAAAAATGCCAACAACGCGGTCTCCGGTTAGGTCGACGCCTACGGAAACTAGCTCCGCAGCTATGACGTCGGTATCAAATAGGCGAACCGTCGCGCCATCGACGTCATCCGCGCCGGTACGAACACGCGGCGCCGTCGCCGCTGCCGCTGCGGCACACGCGCTCACGCGGTCGCAAGCGCAAGACGCGTCGAATATGCCGGCTCCGAGGGACATTGGAGAGACACGTACCTCACCGTGCGTTCCCGCCGCCGGCAAACCGACGTGTACGGTACTAAGGGACATTGGAGAGCATCAACAGGCCTCACCGGACGCACCCTTTGTACCACGCGCCACGACATCAAGATCGATGAAGTCATCGAAATCACGACGCCTTGAACTTGAAGCAATGAAGAAATTGGAAATGGCAAAATCAGCCGCTGCACTGGCACAAATAGAATTGGAAATGATTCAGTGTCAATCTGACGACGACGAACTCGAAGAACAGGACAGGTCCACGCACATCGAACAGTGGATCAACGATAGCGCTACGTTCCACGATGAACAAGAGAATATTCAAAACAAAGATGATGTCGTTAAAGGGAGCGACATCAAGGAACTAGCGAACGCGCTCATCACCCCGCTGTGCAGGTCTCAAAATCAGCCACGCCGGTCGCACCGCAGAAGTACGCCGAATTGCCTAGCTTCAATGGAGCACCGGAGGAATGGCTACCATTCATACGCACGTATCGGGATACGGCAGGTCAGTTCAACGATGTACAGAACCTAGCCAGACTGAGGCACTGCATAGACGGAAGCGCGAAGGAAACGGTTCGGAGGCTTATGTTCGCTGCCTCCGACCCCGAAGAATTGATCAGCGCGCTGAAAAGCGAAAATAAGGATGAAGTTGCGTGCAAACGGCGGAACAAAAGCATGGATAATAACAAGAATTTGTTACCGATACCGGAAGAATGCCTGCAAAAGGCCGATATGATAATAATAAAAAATTGTCAACGCGATTCCTTCGGCGAAGAAATAGAGAACATTAACAAAAGTTCACCCATGAAAACAAGCAGCCGATTACGAAAAATTGATGTTCAACTCGACGAGTTCGGCGTGTTAAGGTTGGTTCGAAAATCAACGGAAGCACCACCCTTCACGTACACCACGGTCGACTACTTCGGGCCGAGGTACATGATCATCGGACGACGAAGAAAGAAGAAACGGGATGTTCTATTCACCTGCCTGACTACGCGCGCGACACATCACGAAGGAATACGCTGGAAATTTATTCCCCCGGGCGCCCCAAACATGGGCGGCGCTTGGGAACGCATGGTACGCAGCATGAAGACCGCCCTCTCGGCGGTACCAAAAACAAACAACACCCACCAGAAGTCGAACACACCGTCAACTCGCGCCCTCTCACTCACCTGGGAGCGAGTCCTGACGATGAAGAATGCCTAACGCCCAATCACTTTCTCATTGGGCGCTCATGTGGCTCCGCGGTCTTCGAGACCTTTAACGAGCACACTCTGGTCGGGAGAGCCGACTGGAGAACGACGCAGCAGCTGGCCGACCACATCTGGAGGAGGTGGCTAAAAGAGTACCTGCCGGTACTCACGCCGAGACGAGTCAACGGAAAAGAAGCACAGTCACCACAGCCCGGTGACATCGCCATCATCGCCGATGCATCGCTTCCCCCAACACATGGCTGAGGGGAGAGCTCATCGCGTGCTACCCTGGGCCGGACGGCAGAACTCAAGTAGCAGACATACGGACTTCGCAAGGCGGAGTCCTGAGGCGTCCCACGTCACGCCTCATCATCATCGTGTCTGCAGCGTCGCGACCTGGAGTTGGAGTGCACGGCGGAGCGAGCACTGGGGGGGAGATTGTTAGCGACGCTTCAAGACTTTAGAAATAAGATACTATGCGATATGTAAATTATGTTTAAGATAATAAAGATGATTTCCTAGTTAGGTAGCTTAGTAGATAGAGTAATAATTATTCAATGTTACGTAGTGCGCTGTATTATTAAGATAATAATTATTGAGATAAATAAATAAATAAACAACGTGCATAATAATAATATTTGACCATACAGCGCGCTACAGTAGGGATACGCCAATGAAAGAGCTTCTCGCGTACGGGGTGCCGAACTAGCCGGCACAATAAGAATGGGCCATATGGGCCGAGAAAGGGTAGTCTCGTCGCGATCGTCAAAGAGAAAGTTAAGTTCAAGACAAGTGATTTCTTTGTAATAGTTTAGTCAGTGAATAAAAAGTGTGTACAATAGAAAATATACTGCGTTGTTGCATTTTTCCCGCCAACGACCCGGTCCACGTGCTCTACTGCGTCCCTTTCGGCATACAGAATTGTCAAACTTATATCATCCTGTTTCTATGCTGATAGGGCGTGGCAGAGCAGTCTACGTAATAGTATAAACGGACGCTCATACTCGTGTGTCCGTCCGTTACATATATAATAATATATATAAATCTATTGATGTAATCTAATAATTATTTCAAAATGTATACATTAATATATATATATAACAATAAAGAGAACAATAAACATGTTTACAATGGTTTTTTTTTTTTTGTTTGCGAAAACTCTACATTGCAAAAAGCTTTCAAAAAGGGCATGGCCAAGGCCCATGGCATCGTTGTCTTTCTCTTTACAATCCGGGGGAAATGTAATTAGTTCAAGTTTGAAGGAAATAATGTGCGGGATTACATCCTGTGTCCGCGAATTATCCAACGGATTAACCAACTGTTATTGCGAATTGTAATAAAACTTGACCTTACCACTTGGCGGAATTGCTTGGAGACAAGGATCTTGTTGTTGCGGCCTGTGAGAGTTATGTCCTAATGTAGGCAATGTAATGTTTGAATTAGTTAGGTACATTTGGTGCGCAGGGTCATTCATAACACCCACGTGTAACAAAAGCGACATAAAGATGGGTGCCCAACAACTCTGCAATAGCTTTTATTGTTACGCACTTCTGTTATTGTTATTTAAAATTGTTGTTATTTTTCGAGGTCGTTATAAATATGTATTAAATTCAAATTTTGCACCATGGTCTCTATTAAAATAATAAATAAATACTGTAGGGAAAGATGCATAAAACAGCGGTCGGGTCTAGATCAAGATCAATCACTGAAGCTTAGCGCACCTCTCCATCAAGCACAGGATTCAGTTTGATGGAGACGTGTTTGTCATAGCAACTTATGGAATCTCGGTCCTCAGCACTGATGGTATCAATATAAAGAAGAATATATAAAACTCTTGGCTAATAAGATTTTCTAATAAGAATGAAAGAAAGAAGAAAAATACTTAAAATCGATATACCTTTACAGATTCTTTCATCGTTGCCAAAAGATACCTAAAGCAAACGAATAATGCGCTAGGCTTTTGGTAATTATAGTACATATGTATATATTTATTACTAGCTGTGTGCCCGCGGCTGCGCCTGCATTTCATATATTCTTCACTGCGTTTTAATTTTTTTATACGGAACCCTATTTCCTAAAAAAATTTAGTACTAAAGTTAAAGTGAAAATATTTCTCATAAATTGTAGTACTTGCCTGTAAAACAGTGCATTGAATCTGATATTATTCAAATTTTTATAAGTTTTATTTTTTTATGCGGTTCTCTAATTATTTTCGAAAATTAAAAGTTACCCGGAGTAACTTCAGCTATCTACCAAAAAAGTCCCGTCAAATTCGGTCCAACCGTTTCGGAGATTACCCATTACAAACAGACAGGCAAAACTTTTAAAACTTGTATTTTGTTATAGGTATCTATTTAGTAAAAAAATTATTTACATTACAAACAGACGCATCAATTTTATTTATTGGTATAGATTCAGTACTCACACAAGAAGTATTTTCGACATAGAATGTTATAACAACAATAATCTATAAAAAATAATTATTTGTACTCTTTAAATCTTTTAATTTTATAGTCGTAAATCTGTACATTTCCGATTTTTGTGAAAAGAATTATTGCAAGGGACTAAAAATAGGTAATTAAACACATTTTTATCATTTTTTAAAATGTCTGTCTGTTTAGCCATAAATTAAAAAGTATGTATATTTGTATGTATATTTCAAAAAGCATATTCCGGAGTAGCATCAAAATTTTATTTCATTTACATCGGTACACTCTATTAAAAGTTATAGTAATTTGAATAACACGCGGCGACCAACGACAACAATATAATACTGCGACGATTTTAATATTCTTTCTTTTATTTTTTAATTTATTTTTCTTTAATTTCTTTCAAGAAGAAATGCGTTTTAATCTTATTCGAGAACAAAACAATTATGCATTGATTGAACATGAACAAAATGACATAATGTAAAATTTATGTATAGTATATAAATACAAATAATTATTATCTAAGACACAGTAAATGAAAAATAAGGTAAGGAATATAATATTATTTAATTGTAACTATAATTAGTTCACGTTTTGTTTGTTTTTGACGACATGGGAGGCAAAGTTTTATGAATGGTGATAACGTAACAAATTATAAATGTATTTCTTAAGATTATTAATAGATGGCACTATTCTTATTTTTTGATAATTTGGACTGTATCTCGTTTGAAAAATTTTACAAAGAGCTTTATTTAAAGAAAGTAGTGGTACAAAATATATTTTCAATTAAATTATACTTCCTATGACATACGTTTTAAAGTCTCCACCTTACACGTGCTACATTAACCCAAATAAGTTCATACGGCAGTCGATTAGTTTCCATTAGTAGCATTCTACAGATTAAAACGGCTTGCGTGCTAGTTGTTAGAATATTTATCTCTTATACTAATTCTAATAAGATTGTAAACAGTTGTAATACGAATCTCTGTAAAGCGTAAAAGTAAAACACTGTTAACATCTGAACGTAGAACAATTAAAATTTTGCACATTGTTCATTATTGTTACTGCTATATGTAAAAACCAGCTGATACCCGCGGCTCCTCCCGCATTTTATATGTTCTTTATGTACGAGTGAAAAAGTGATACCTAAGCCAAAAAAATAAATGTAGTAAAAAAAATGAAAGTCTTTTGTATTTATTCGCGGAAAAAATGTACATAATAGTAATTCGGAAAAAATGAGAAACGACCTTGATTAATCCAAAAAATAAATAAATAAGCCTTTAACCATCTACGAAAAATTCTGCGTCGAATGATAGTAGTCCCATTAGTTTTGAGGTAAAGGCACCATTACCTCAAAGGAACCCATTTTCCTTATATTGTGATTGTTTCTTTTAGAAATCAATTACTCACACTATGTTTGTATCAAAATAAAAAAATTAATCAGGTAATTTAAATTTTCAAATTTATGTTTTTAACTTATTTATTTGATAAACATATATGACAACTAACAATTTAAAGAACGCTGTTTTTCATCCCCATACAACGGCTTGGTTTTTGCATGTATCAGTAGCGGTATGTTGTTTGGCAAATGTATTTTCAAAAAATATTTAATCGCCATATTATTATATATATATGTATTCCTAAATGTGAGCGTACCTTTATACATTGAATCGTGCTTCTATTATACTATTATCTTAATACTGAATAGAGTTGGCGTGGCCATAAACTTGTGCCTGTCTTGGCCATAGAGATAACAAGAGATACCAAATACCTTGTATGAAAAAAATCCTTATCTAGATAATCAGTAAATATTTAAAATTAGATTAACGTAAGCATTCAAGTCAGGAAAATAAGGCGTTTTTATCAAATTATGAAAGCTCAAGCTAATCAACCCAAGAGTTTTTTTTTGGTTCAAACTTTTTTAACAGAGATGTACTGAAGATAAAACTACTGTTGATTAATAATAGATTTATTCCACATTGCGTTGGATGTGAATTTTATTTCAGTTAAATTTTTCTTTGTTTTACTTAAATCATTCTTTGGTTACGTAAACAATATCGTTAAGTATCTAACCAAAAGAGATGGCTAAATGCGCGAAGATAATCTGACGAACAAATAACCTAAGTAATATTCAAAACCACATTAAGTAGAACACGAAGTGAACGGACTTGCATTAGGATAAAAAGATATTGAATTATATAAATGTAGGAAAGATAGGTAATTACTACTCTTAACTGTTAAACTAGGGCGCCTATGTTCGCAGACGTAAGTATACGCAATCTACACAAATAGCAGACGCTTTTCTGGATCTACTTTCGTTTCACGATAATTTATGCTTAACTACCAACATTTATCTCTCATATGTGATGGAGTCTTAAACACCTGGTATTTTTGCCTAACATTAAATACATACAACAAAAAAAAAATTGTTATTAAGATTTATCTCTATAAAAATAACTCCAATTACATAAGGTAGGATTAAAATATAAAATATCAACTCGACTTTCACCACTCTTGCGAATTTAATAGCGACTGGTTTGTGATTAGCAATAACCTCTTCTATATTATGAGTTCTGTAGTTCAGTGGAATCTCGGCAGCATCATCGACGTCCAGATTATTTAGTTATCCCGTTTATGACCCGTTTCCGGGCGGAGTCTGCCAACGCGCATCCACTATAGTGTTGTTACATCATGCTCATTTCACGTGCGACCATTGGTTTTGTTCATACACTTTGGACATATGACGATTAAATTTAGTCAGATTTTAGTATAGCGTAATACGCGGATTACGTTATCTATTTGATTTCTTATTAATGAATCGATGTACTATTGAAAGTACTTTAAAAATTACAGTATGTAAGGAATAATAGAGATAGTTATTCGACACAATTTTACCGTATTGTAGTACCTCTCTTTGACGTGGGGACATCCTCTATGGATATTCATGCTTGGATAGTAAAATGGTGGGTTATGTCAGACTCCTACTGAGTAAAACCTTCTGGTGCTTCTTCGTTCACCTAATTGGCCGTGAAGTGAAGTATAGGAACTGCTTGCATTACCTCTACGCTCCGGGAGTTGCGGGATTTTATTGAGACTCTTCTTCTGTGGTCTAATGCTTTACGTGTTGAGAGAGACTTTTGACAAAACTGATGCGCCTCGGTCAGCCTGCGTATTAATTCAAGGACATACTCGCGTCCAATACCCCCAGGCTCTCTCTACGGCGGCTCTAGTTAAACCCCTGACTTCCTGACCTTTCTGTCAAATTACATTTTGTGTGACGCACATTTTAATAATGAATTGAAGGTGTAGAATGTTGTGGCTGCAGATGACAACACCATTTATGCTTAGAGGAACTAGGCCTTGAATGCATGCTGCCAAAATATAGCTATAGATACTTGTTTACACATTTTCAACTTTAAGCTTCTAGATATTTAGGCAGGTATAAAAAAATGTTCTGTTCCGTACGTATCCCGTATCACTGTTGTATTTGAATCGACCACGCTATGAGTGAGCAATCATTGCTTAAACGAAATGAATTTAATTGACAAGACGTAATCATATCGCTATGTTTTTCGATCGATTAAGTCATGGACCAATTATTGACTGAATGATTTGGTGATGTTCAGGCGTATTACTATATTGAATTAATTGGTATTATCCGATACTAGGTGTTCTAATTAAAAAAATCTAATTAAAATTCTAAAGTTCTAATTAAAAAATTATGATTAATTCTGTCTTATATACAAAAACTGATACCTAATCTTTTTATTTTGTATGAGAATAAAGATTATGACATTAAATGGAACGTCAAATAACTTGATGCATGTTTTCCCATATTTTTTTCCTATATAGAGAACCGAATAATTAATAATCCGTAAACATTTATATGCAGAAAAAATTTAGTATTGTTGGGAAATATACAAAGCTATTACCGTTCACAGAACGATGACCGCTAGCCGTTTTTTTATGTAATAGAGTTACGAAAATGTGCTCATTATGTATATGACATGAATCGTCACATAGTCTGAGATGTTATTAACTTAATACATTAATTTTCAAGATCTAATTCTTGAAAGTTCCTTGGAAATGTTGTCTTGATCCATACAAAAAATGAAATTGTTGGTTTGTAATAGCAAAATAACAGTTTTTTACTGAATACATATATGTCCACACGCACATAACTATACCGAAAACACAATTTATAAAATTTTTGTCTCTGTGTTTGTTACGGCTAATCTCTGGTATGACCGTACAGATTTCGGCGAGTCTTTTTCTGATAGATAATTGAAGTCATAAGACGTAACTTAAGTTAGCTACTTTTATTTTTTTAAATAATTAGGTCCCTGTATAAAAAAATACAATTTATGAGATCGTAAACAAAATCCGATTAAATGCACTGTTTTACTGGCAATTACTTGGAGTTATGAAAAATTTCTTCGCTTTCTGTTAGTACTAAAAGATTTTTAAGGCCTCTAAAAAAACATAAAGACCACATGCTTATCCAGTGATTATTTTAAAGCTATATTACAGAAAATATGATACGCGAGCGGATCCGCGGTAACAACACGTATATAATATGACGAAGACAGAGTGATTATCCTTGTTTGAGTTTTAAAAAAATACGAGGAAGAAATGTAAAGAGGAAATCAGACATTTTTGTAAAGGTGGAACTTTCTAGAAAGTAGAAAATTAATACTATTTATACCGTGATATGATCTTGCCCCGAATGTGTACGACTATATTACTTGATATAGCTATGGCTTCTCCGATGAATATACTAAACTATACCGTTTATTTCGTGTATATATAGTTTTATCAATAAATGAAGAGTTTGTATGTAAGAGACGTGTTTTTTGAGATCAACTGGCTGCTGACCTGGTTGCGACTTCGTTGAATCAGGTACGAAACAACCTTTCGCTTTGTGATTAACACTCCTTTGAGCACTAACAAACTTCGATAACTGTACACATTAATGCGTCTTCAGTAAAAACATAACTGTTTTTATTTATGAATTGTCAGGTCTGCAAACAGAGAATTTATTACATTATTTCCAAGGTCAGCAACCTCGATACGGCAATCGGTAAAGATTGAGTTGTTATTTGTGATACTAAAATAATTAAAATCACATACTTTACTTTGACTTGATTTGGTTTATAATTTATGTTAATATTAAATTCAGAATAGGTAACAAACGTCACCTAGATCATTATTATCAGCCAACCGATAGACCTCCACTGTTTGACATAGGTCTCCCCCAATAAGGGAAGGATTGCCATAATCGCCACGCTTGGCAGGCAGTCGGTGTTTGTGGTACTCAAAGGATGCTGCTGACCATCCCCTGATTTATACTTTACAACGGGTTGATATAGGGTGGGTACCGTTAAAAGCCGGCACCACACGGTAAGGTAACAATAATTTTGAGTATCTTAATCATGGGTAAAATGTAAAAAAATGACATAATTAGAAACATAATTTTATAAGAATCTATCTATGCCTTTCCACTTCTGAATTTAAATTTAAGTATAAATCATATTATTGCAATAGTAGAAGCATTATTTATATTTCATAATAAATGTATCTTTATTTTTTTTTTATTTTTGGCAAAACATGTTATTGAATAAAAAAATTCGCCACGTAGTTAACGATGCACCCATGCGATACACGCAAGAAACTCGATCCAGTGAAAGCCATTGAGGAAAATCCTGGTGTACAACTTGTTAAGTTCGATGTCGATACGACTGTCCGCCTTTCACAGATACAAATGTAACAGAAATGCAACAAATATGTAAATATATAAGATCGTTTTAATGAAATGTTTAAAGATAAATAAATTAGCAAACATATAAGAATGAATGCAATCCATTGTTTTTTGCAATAAAAATACATATTAGCTATGATCAATTCAAACGAAAGATGTCCACTCCTGGCCATGGTCACTCCTGGTTTCCCCCAAAGATCTCCACAACGACCTGTATGCGGCATCCACATCTAGAGGTTTCCTGCGTTCTTCACTAGGTCCTCGGTCCACATTATAGGGGCCACCCACGCTGCGTCTTCCGTTACACAGCAGTCATTCTAGAACCCGATGTTCCGTCCCATCGGGAATCGGTTCTGCGAGCAATATGCTCATCCCACTGCCATTAAAATTGCCAATTCTTCGGCCAATGCCGGATACTTTGTTTCTTCAGTGAATCTCTTTATTTCTAATTCAATCACGGGAGAAAACTCCGATCACGAACTTTGAGCTGTTTAATTAGGCCTATTGTAAGCTTAATGCATTGTAATGAGAACTAGGTTGTAAAATGAACTAAAAATAAATTTTACAAATGTATAGTTAAGACACATGTAAAAAATTTGAAAATCTGATTAATAAATAACATGATGATCTATGATTTACTTAATTTAATACATACACAATATAAATAAAATTACTAAATAGATGGTTAGCTTCATGTAATATTTCTGACACCAAAGTCAGTTATTGTAACGTCTTGTTCATTAATGATGTGATGGTCAGGAAACTGATTATCAACATTATGCCACTTTATATAATCTCCGTAGAATCCTCTACCTATTTCAGGAATGAAATATACTGATACGAGATACTATGAGTGATTTTTTTTTCTATTGTATAATGTATTGGATATCGAACTCAATTTTATAAATATAAATTTTAACGAGAACTAAAATTTATACTGTTATGTATTATTCACATACATCTTTTTATTATTTTACTCTACAAATGTTTACGAGAGCGAACCGGATGTAATTTAACATTATTTTATAAACTCAAATGAATTATTGTCATGTATTATATAGAAATGTTTGCTACGTGATGCGAAGCAACGACACGCATGGTTGGTCGCTACTGTCAGTAGTATTTGCGAGGCAGCTACATTTACGTTTTTAATTTCACTAGACTAAACGTTGAAATCATAAAATTAACCCATCCAGTTTCCAATTAGAATAATTGTCAAAGCATTGATTTGAAAATAATATTCTTTCTATTAAGAATCATTTGTACACTATTTAAATAATATTTCGCATTATTCAGTTCTTATATCATCACGTTATTATATACACATATCATTGATAAATCAACTAATTTCTTTCATCGCTTTACCAGCAGTGGGTAGCTATATTATCACTGTTTACAGTGCCAGTGTCGTAAAATGGAATGGCGTTAAGGACATCTGAGACTACGGTAATCGGTGTGGTCTGTAGTCTTAAAAGTCATACCTATTTGTGACAACGCTTCGTATTTGGATGTAGTATTATTTTTGGATTTTCTATATAAAAGGAGTTAACAATAGTCGATATCAGATACACCCCATTATCGTAAGATTTTGAAATGTAAGAATCTTAAGATATTGCAATGTCTGGTTTGCCAGCAATTTGTAAATTATGACTGTTACTTTTTTAAATGTTTATTCTAGAATACATATTGTCAATCATCGTACGGTTTATTTAACTACTTAAGGTATCAAAAGTTAGTTTGCTAGCGACGTAGTTAGTAGGTACCCAATTTGGTTACAACAGAGAGAGCGGACATTCTCAATTTATCCTGGACCCCCTCGACGATCTTTATATATACGAACAATACGTATTACATTATACTACGTATTTTAAAGATATTATCATACTAATATAATAAAACCTTTAAAATATATACCCTTTAACCTAAGTTAAAGGGTTATAACTATTTACTCGAATAGAATGATTAATAAGTGAATTAAAGTATTTATAAATACCAGATTGTAAAAGATTGGTGTTACATGAATATTAATTTATGTTGTGCCTATATATCACGTACAAAGTAGGTACAGTTTTGTAATATTCAGGGTCTTCAACTATCCACTCGTATTACATCATTGTTGAGGCGATGTGAAACACAATTATTTAAATTTATGAAAATATTCAAAAGATTATTTTTCAGTGTTTACATATATTAGTAAAAATAATTCTATTAGAGAATTCAAAAGTATACATAAATCATGTAGGTATTATTAAACAGAAACGTGATCTAACGTTCCCTCTTTGTTACGCTACACCACAATATCGATTAAAAATAATCCCTGGGTAAATAAATACGAGTGATAAATGAAGAAATGTGAAAGTTTTATTTCAAACTAGGTAATTCAAAGTCAAAAATTCTCTATTCAGTTTGGGATCTGCGAAGGCGCTTATGAACGTTAAAAAATTACGACCGGTTGGGAAAACAACCCAGTCGAGAATTAATGTTCGAATGGAAAACATTTTGCAAGGATCATAAATAAAACTGTCAATTTTATAAGATAACTCTTTAAGATTTTTGTAAAATACGTCAGTACTTATTTAAATGTACTATTTCTACTTTTAAATATTTTTTCAAGTTTACAATTCTATAATGTGTAATTATATTTTTTTGGTTCATATTTGTACCCACAATAAGTTAGTTTTTTAAATAGAGAGTTTTTAATTTAACTCTCTTCAATTTATTCAACTCTAACGGCGGATTTCAAGAGCTAATCCTAGAAGTTACGATTGATATCAAACCAAAAATATATCGGGTTTTCTGACTGATCTCTGACACTGATTTGGCACTTAAGACAGATAAGGATTGAAATATCAATATTCAGTAGTTAAAACAGAATGGGATCGCATATTTAAATCGGCCGTATAACTATGTTATCTTTCATAATCTAACACATGCATAGATATAATGAAAGAACATCTATATACAGTCATTTCCGAGACGACTAATTCATTTCACGCTATTTATTATTATCTTTACAGCTTGGAATAGGTTTCATAAATGATTATGTTCAAACACTATCAACAATTATTTGGATACACATAGGGTTTTTTTTAGCTCAATGAAGTCACTGCATTTATTACACGCAATGGTAGGTATGGTTATTTTTGTTTATATCTTCAATTATGTTAAGTAAGCGCTAATTTCTTCATCTACACTTACCATTAGGTGATATTCAGGCCAAGCATATACAGTAATAATAATAAGTACTTAATCAATTGTACTATCTAAATATATCATCAAAATTACTTTTTTTCCTCATAAAAATGTAAAATATTTATTACTATCTGTACCTGTAGCTTCGCTCGCGTATTTTCTTGTTTTCAGTTTTAATTTTTACGTGGTTCCTAATCATTTTTCTGCTAGAAAAAGTTTCGTCAAAATCGGTCTAACCAATCCGGAAATTTGCCGGAACAAACAGGCAGACGGACAGTCAGGTAGAAGAAAAAAAAAATGTGGTTTTGGTATAAGTACCGTACCTACATTCATATGTTTTAGTAAATAGCTGTTATTTTGAAATTACAAACGGATGCTTCTATTTTATTTATTTGTATAGATGGCTGTATATATTCAAGCGAATAAATATTTGTGGTTGGTATTAGCACAATTGTATCGTCTAACTGTAAGCAATCGGTCAACGTCCACAACAATACGTTCAAATGAGGACACTTTTGTTTCTTATGTAGTTGACAAAATCATTGACAATAACACCACCGTTAGGGAGGACTAGAAACATTTCTTTTGTATTTAAACGGACCCAGTTATACTCATAATAGCAATTCGAAATCCATGTTCTCGTGCTTACGATAAACATAATGGTGCTGAGGCGCTTACTAACGCTTATGTTAATATTCCAAAGTCTTCCATAATTTCATATAATACAATATTGATCGAATAGTTTTATTGTCTCCTAATAAACCAAGGCCATAAATAAGACTGACCACTGTACGTTTCATTACAATCTGATTAAATAGAAGGAACTTATTTGCATTATATCCTAGACAGAGCTTACTTTTTTTTTTAATTCGACCAGAACTTGACATTATGGTCAGAGACTTTGGTATTGGAATGGTGTGTGTCGAAAGTCTGTTCTAATGTTGTATTATTCTGTCTAAAGAGTTCTCTTCCTGTCTTGCTTAATTGTGTCATGGTGCGTATTTGGGGGCATACTCTTAGCTGTGATCGTTTTTTTGTTGTAGTTATTTCTGTTGTCTCCTGTCTAGTGTTATTTGTGACTCAGTGTATTTGTGTGTGATTATACATGTGCTAAATTAATTAGTGTTAGTGCGTTTAGTGAAAACGATGAATAGATGTGAGCGAACAGTTTTGTCTAGAACTTAGCATGTTGTTTTGTGTACTCGAGAAATAAATATGGTTGCGGTTTTTTTTTTTCCGAATCCTCCCAGTGAAAGTGGTAGAGGGGCGTGAAGGGACGTCTCCACATCAGTGTGGGACTCGCCCGGCGAGAAGCGCTGGAAGTACCCATTAAACCCCCTGGAGCCGTCCGCCGCATTCAGGGGACGATACGGGATCGGAAACACAAGCACCGTGTCGTCTTATGTAAAAGTATGGTAGCATGTGGTATCAGATGAATCCACGTGAAATAACTCCCCAATGAATAACTTAGTATATTGGTCATTGTTGTTCTAGTTTTTTTTAAAATACCTTTTGTGACGTGTTGCTTTCTTTGGACTTTGTCACTTTTAACGAGTAAATACATTTAGATAACCTAGTTGCGTTGTAAAATGCGGGCAAGTGTCACTTGTGCTCGTGCGTGACGAATTCAGTATATAAGATAGATTATTTTATTATAATATATATTATGGTAAACTCAAACATTCAAATCTGTATGTACTTTGTGCGAAAAAAGGTAGTGCTAGGCTTAACGAGCGAGGTGCTAGATACATGATTGGTTCATATGCAGAGATGGAAAAATAATAAATATGTGTCATATGTTAGCACCAAGGTATTTGGGAGCTGGTTATGTTAAGAATTAAGAAACTCACAGTTTTAAAAACAATCGAGACACTTTACAATATTACTCTCTAATAACATCTTCACAGTTATAGTGAACCCTAAAAATATTAGGTCTAAGTATTTTTACTAATTACCAGCAGATAACATCCTATCAATTTAAATAATAATCAGTAATTACTCACTTCCTGATGTATATTTACAACTGATAATAAACTTGCAAGGAGTAATTGATAACCGGCAAAGTAAACCCAGAAAATAATGAATTTAACTTTGTTTAATTACATCTTATGGTATGTTTTTGTTTCAAGTGTGTATCGACGTAATGGAAAAGGTAGAGTCAATAAAAATATATGTATATATATATATATATATATATATATATATATATATATATAGTTCTATATCGTACGCGCGTCCTTGCAATAGTTGCTTAATTGAAGACCGAAAGTAGTCGACTGCCCATTACGGCCAATGGCTGTTATGAATGATTTCGTAACTTCAACAAAACCTACATCTATTAACTTCATGTAACAAAAATAAAATAGAATGAGAAGAGATTACATTTTAGGAAGATAATTATCAAATATTAAATAAGGTAATAATGCATTTTTTACATTTGTATACTACTTTTTTTCAATCATAAGGCTGAAGGTGTCTGGGTGAGAAATTATAGAATCCCCTGAAAACCAATTTATAATCTGTATTTAGAGAGTGTATGTCTATCTATAGTAAGCATAACTGAATAAGACTAAAAAAACTCATTATTAAAGATTTGATCAATTTCAAATACAAGAAAATGTAAATGTTTCTGGTTATTCTAGTTTTAAATAATTGTTGCAAATGATACAAGTAGCAGATGCACGAGGAAAAAAGCATCCGATTACCTTTAAAATGCATTTAAACTTATACTGGAAATATAGATATTATTATAATATACATAATAATAATTAACAATTTAATATTTACTAGTGTTTCGTAGTGGCAGAAATTCGGCCTCGTTATTAAAAGTTTGCGAAAAAAATTGTTTAGTAAATTATTTTATAATGAAAATCGAATGACAGAGATAAAAGGGTAGGTACTTATATATATTTTAGATGTGTATCTTATTAGAAAATCAGTGACATTTTAGAACTTATAAAAACAAGACAATAATTTACTACATTTTAGAAGATATTCCCATGATAAAAAATACATACACACAGTTTAGCACACTTTATAATAAACGTAAGTATTCTTGCGCTTATAACAAGAAGAACACAATTTTGCTAAACAATCTTTGAGTACAATTTCAATTAATATTATTGAACTTTTAGGTTTATTTAGGTTTATTTCTTGCTTCTGTCAGAGAGAAGGTGTAGTCAGTTAGTAATCAACAACTATAAGCATACAATAGGTTAAAGATCATGGTCTAATACTCTTTAAAGCACATCCTTTTCCCTTGCTTCTTTTCCGCGTTCGCCAAAAAATATTGCACATCGTCAGTGTCTGCCTTCTTTACCGATGCAGAATGTATGTGCTTTTCGGGAGATCACTTGAGTTAACTGAATAACCAGTGGTAGAAAAGTTGAAAAATTCTAATTTTTCGTCGTATAGACATGTTATGAGAAGAGAGAAAGCGCATGTGGGTAAAGTAGTAATGAATATGAATGTAGTAGGATGGAAAAGAAGAGGAAGGCCAAAGAAAGTGTGGATGAAGTGTGTTAGAAATGATATGAAAGAAAAAGAAGTAAATAAAGAGATGACGGCTGATAGGGACTTATTTATTTATTTATTTATATGGAAAATCTACAGCAATAAAACGATATAGCACTAAGAATACACAATGATTAGCCAATTACAGATTTTCACGAATAGACATTAAATTTCTAGGAAATACACATGTGAAATAAAGTCACAACGTTATATCTAACTTATTTTATTATAAATTTAAAAAGAGAAAATGATATTAAACATTAAATAATAGATATTATAAGATGACATGATTAACAAAAAAAGTCCAAGCTCAGCTGTCTTCTAGCAGATACTAAATTAGTGGAGAATACATCAAAGTCATGTAGCTTACAGATTTGGTTAAAGTTTCTACCTGCTCGCACTATAAAAGTATTTTGGCGATAGTTGGTGTAAGAACTGGGAACAAAAATTGGAGGGTTGAATCTAACGATTTTTCCGGGACAGTTTAAAGAGAATTTGGATAGAAGGTCTGGAAGGGTGAAGAAAACATACAACGCCGACCCTAAGTGATTTGGGAACAGAGCATGAGAATGATGACTTGAATTAACTGAATAAATGCACAGAGTTTTTTTTCTACTAGGTTTAGTTATAGATATAAGGATAGCTATAAGGATTCACATTAGATACATTAACAGCAGGAGTAGCGACGTCAAGAGTTGTATTGTCGAAGAAAAAAATCGAGACTATCAACAGATATCAGATATGTAGGACAATATTAACACCCCAAAGTACAGGCAGTATAGAAATGACCATGTAAATGGTGGAGGAAGATTCTTATTACATTAACAATACCGTCAAAAATATCATTTAAATATATAAATAATCTGAATAAAAATAAACACAATCTTTATATTTTATCGCCAGCAATTTCATAAAACAAAATGAAAACTTTATGCGTCAATGATGAAGTCAGCAGCTAATAAACTATTTGAAAGTATACTGAAGGGATTTAAAGGTCTTTCGGTGATCATCACATATTAAACACAGGATGTCAGTATTTAGGACGATTTAATTTAGGTTACGTTTAATTTAGGAACGGTCCAATTTTTAAATTATTGCCGTGAGACATATCAACATTAATAAGGAACAAACGTCGGGAATCTGAGAAAAGAGCTCTCATAATCTGAGAAGTTTTTAACTAAGGCGACTTGCCTTCAATCAGCAACTTAAAATTGTAACGTGATCTCTAAAAATTTAGCAACGTTCATTCCTAGATTGTTTTAACTAGAGTTAACCGTTTTAAGTTTGTAGACATTTGCAAGTCTACGATTTCACTTGAGTTCACTTTGAAACTATTTAAAAATTTTAAGGATTTTTTGAGTAAATGACTATAGGTCAATTGTGTTATGGATCAAAGTATATTTCGGAAGACGTGATCGAAAGCATAGTGAAGAAAGTCGAACGCTTGAAAATTAATCTAGTCGTGATATAAACATTTTTTTTGTATTGAAAATATAGATTTAAATTTGTAGCTTATTAGAATTATGTTAAGGATATAAAGGCTTTTTTATTTGTATTTATTTTATTTTAATATGAGCATCAAATACAGAATTCAAGATGTCTCGGCATTTGAAGTGATAATAGCTCAGTGTTGGTGTTGTCTTACATCGCGTGAGTTCACGTGGGTTCCTTATTGTATAAGGAGCTTGAGATTTCGATGAAGGAAAATGTCATGATAGTTTATGGCCATGGTCGTCAAACCGCGGCTTGGAGTCGCTATCTGTGCGGCCCGCGACATAATAAACAGTATTAGAAGACAATGACTATCAAAACTGATTTTATATAATAATCGATAGGAAACTAAAGAAACACTTTATTTTAGTCCTGAAAATTTGATTATTTTCAAATTGCATTATTTTTTGCTTGGAAATCAAATCAAATAGATATCATATATTCCCTACTAGATGCAATCTATCTCATTACCAATATGATCATATATATCTTCGATCTGTCTCGTCGTCGTCCCCCGTCTTACCCCTCCCCCCTGTCCTGGCCTCTACCCGTATAGATGTATAAAATTGTATTTAAAATGTCACTACAGAGTATATACTACAATCACACCAAATTTCATCCAATTCCGTATAGTAGTCTTTGCGTGATTGTCGAATAAATTAATAAACGTAAAATTGGCAACGCGCACGTGATACCTCTGGTGTTGCAGGCGTCCATAGGCTACGATGACCGCTTACCATCAGGCGTATCGTATACCTGTTTACCATTTTAGTGGTATAAAAAAATAAACAGATAAACGGACCGACAGACAGGCAAAAATGTTAATAGCCATCAAATTGTATTCTGTTATCGATTCTTGAAATATCCTCAATGTACAGATTTCGTCCCTCTACCCTCTTATTATAAGTATAGATATACCTATGTATATATTTGTAAGTAGATATACCGAAGTGAAACATGTTTTAAAAATAGTTTAATGTGAATAATAATAACTCACGCATGTAAATATAATTATCACAGCCTTGAATGTAGCAATTCATACAAGTAAAATATTATTGTAAATTGCATATCTTAATTTCAGGACTTCCCAGAAATTTTATTTTAAGCGCGTACAATATTAATAATGCAAATGGTATGTCTGGAAAGTATTTTTCCAATGAAATATACTTATTGGTAAAATAATTACCTTTCGTTCGTCCCGAAGAAAGTTTACGTTTGTTGATAAATTTATACAGTGTATTACAAATTATAAAACAGAAAGTATTCTGTTTATTTGTCCGATAATCAGTAACTAGTCCGAGAACCCCTGAATAGATTTATGTGATTCTGGTAACGAATTCTCTGCTCAAGTTTTATTGTTTACTAGCTGTGTGTCCGCGGCTGCGCCCACGTTTCACATATTCTTCACTGCGTTTAATTTGTTTTCATACGGAACCCATTAGGGTATATGTAAAGATTATATGTAAAATGTTTATATCACATATCCTATAATGATACTATAACTATTTCTAGTATAAATCTATACGAATAAATAAAATTGATGTGTCTGTTTGAAATATCAAAATTATTATTTTTTCTGTCTGTATGACTGTTTGTAATGGGTAATCTCCAAAATAGCTTTTTGGTAGATAACTGAAGTTACTCATGGTAACTTAGGGTACTATTAATTTTCCAAAATAATTAAGGTTCTGAGTAGAAAAAAACTGTTAAGAATTCGAATAAAATCCGATTCAATGCACAGTTTCATAAAACTGATATTGTAGGCAAGTGCTATAATTTATGAGAAATACTCTTAACTGTATCAAAATTTACATTTTGTATTTACAAAAATTGTATTTTTGGTGTATGTATCGTATATTCATATCTATTTAGTAAAAAATAATAATTTTGATATTACATACAGACACATTAATTTTATTTATTCGTATAGATTTATACTAGAAATAGTTATAGTATCATTATAGGATATGTGATATAAACACTTTACATATAATTAGTTTTGTAACCATAGTTAATTATACAATATATAAAACTACTAATTCAAGAAGCATTTTTTTTAAACTGACTTATGGTTAAAACATACAGGGGAAGGTTGCGAAGTCAGCGAGATTTTACTATAGAAGAGGTTGCGCTCGACTCGCGTCGACGCGACGTCTTAAACATCGCACTTGCGTTCACATCCGCCCACTGTGTGGTGAGATCATAAATGTCGTTGACCGGAAGGGCCTTGACAGCCTCACAGAACTTTGGAAGAAACACGTACCACCTTACCGCAACGGCATCCAAAATCATGAATACCGATACAATGTTGTATATTTGTACACATTTTACAATAACAAGACAACGTGTTATGTAAATTTGTATTACTAATAAACTAACTTAAAGGTATAATGAATTAATCTTCATAACCAAAAAGATAAATAATAACTACGGCTTAGTTATGCCAAACAAGAACTAATCTTTAGAATCGTGTTAGGGTAATGTGTTAGGACTTGGATCACTACAACGTCGTATGTAAATGATGTTTATTTGAGCACGAATTTCATTCAGCTTAATAACATGATTATACCTTGTCAATACCTAAAATATTTGTGAGATAGTATAAAGGTTAGAAAGGGTATAAGAATAAGGTATAATAGTTACTATTATTTAAATACTAAACATGGTAGTAAGACTATAATAACATTTTGTAGCATTTAAGGGGTTATATCCACTTGCGAGGCAGAAAATACGCGTTTTTTTTTTTGTGAATTTTTTGCAAAGAGGCATTTTATTTTATACATTAATGAAAAAAATGTACTTAAACAGAATTTAATGTACTTTAACAATCAGCGGTTTATTTAAAAAAATATTGGATCCCCTAGCTCCTGTAGATGATCTGCGGAGAGACCTCCAAAAAAAAGTGCTTGGCGGTGAACAAGATATCTCTGGTCCAAATTATCTGAAAACCAAAAACCAAAAATATTTAGTTTTGTAATAAATAAATACAGGTAATGATCGAAGGTCTAGTCAAAATTTTGATTTTTGACAAAATGGCGGCCGTTCAAAAAAAAAAATTAAGTTTTTCATGAAAATTTTTCACTTCAAAGTGGCTTAAAAAATCGAAATTATTGTCCAAAACCTTATTCCTTCGATCATTACCTGAAAAATATATCTGAGTAAGTCATGTGAAAATTTCAAACCGATCGGTTTAGCGGTTTCGGAGAAATTTTGTTCACCGACTCTGAAAACACGGTTTTGAGATAAACGCGTTTCAAGTTTCGGGAACGATTTACACTAAATTAAAAAATTTTTTTTTTTCAACTTACATCGTGTCATCTATTCCAGCACCATAAGAGGAACCCTCTGCTTCAGACGTGGCATCCATTTCCTCAACACAAGCTTTTTTTAAAAGTTTATCTGTGACTACTGACACACATTCGTGGATATTTTTAACGATCATATCATATGAAGTTTGGAGCAAAAAAGCTGGCATGTCCATTAGCCCACAAAATTGAGTAGCACCTTTCAAACCTAATCCAAGGGTTCTCATCACAAATATAAATCGTCGATTTATTTCATACGAGTGTTTGACAAAGTTACAAGAGTTTATACTACGAGGACTACATTTATCACATAAGATAACAACTTTAAAACCAAGTCCACGTTCTGATGCTGTTTCAAATTTTACTGGCTCACGGCAAGTTTTATACAATACATACTCACTAATAGCCGTAAACACAGTTATAAAATTTAAGATTCTATATTCAACTGACGTATCGCGAGTTACACATATTTCCTCTTGCGCTTTAAATTTTTTTGCTGAGGCGCTGAAACTGCTCTCATCATATTCCACGGTTTTCGGATTAAAAACGTTCTTCCGTTTCTTTCTTCGAGACAAAATTTCAATGAAAGTTCTACGAGTTTCTCTGCTAATTTTACGAGGCATTTTTTACTTTAATTAATTAAACTATACACACTGAGAAATACATAAACTGAGCACAAACACAACTTGTCCACGTGGAAGATCACTTCTAACTGATGAGTTCACATATTTTTAACCTAAAATTCCTCAACATAGGTTTCAGGTATAAACTAGATCTTTTGTATTATTATATTAGGGTCCCAAACGCAATATAAGTCGAGAACAAAAGGATAAAAGCTACCAGAAACAGCTGCTACTCCGGCTCGTTCTTCGCCTACTTTCGAACGCTCGGAGACGTTCTTACTAACGGATACGCTCATATCTCCGAAACTAATTGTCGGATCGATTTGAAATTTTCAGAGAATATTTTTGAATATACATTCAAAAAATGAAAAGAAAAAAAAAAACGATTTTTTGAAAATCACAAGTGGATATAACCCCTTAATTAACCAATAAATAGTCGTCTAAACACATTTCAAAATAGTTGTAAAAAGACAAGGCTCTATAGTTACGTTCGTCGTAAATTATCCTGTATTATAACCTATATTCTGTATTTTAGTCATTATTGATTTAAAGGTAAGTATTTATTACTATGTTAGTATTAGTTATTTTTCTTTTGCGTTTATATCTCTGAGACTCAAGTAAACCTTTGTTGCGAGTTCCTTATATTAATCAAGCGTCCAACCATAATAGTCTCTCGCATTCATATCTTACTTAAAACTCGTGTCCGATTACTAATTCAGTGGAGTGCAACCAACTCATACAAAGGTCATTAGTTATTATCTAATACTATTGTGGCACCTCTCCCCACCTGTAGAATAGTGTTGCGCACGCTTTGATACGCAGAATCCTACTGACACACATTCGTAAAACACGATTTCTGTCAACCGCCACATGACACACTGACCGACCTAGCCCTTAGTGATATAACACTATTTAAATTGTATATGACTTCAGAACATATGTGTGTATTTTTAAGAGGATACATGGCCGGTAACAAACCGGAAGAATAGTTGTTTCAGAAATCTATTGCTATCACGATACGGCTAAAAGAATCAGAACCTGTACTTAAAAGACAAAAGCATCACTTCGTATTCACTCTTTCCTCCTCCAAAACTGGGCTGATTTGAATTTTTCTTTCTATTGTAGAATAAGAAATACTTTGGCTATGTTTTTACGTTTAGCTTCTTTTTTTTTTTTTGTTTTCATTCGTCAAACTTCTTTGACGGATGTTTGAATAGGACAGTAAAAGTTTGCATTTTCTCATTTTCGAAGGGTCCTATTATCTATAAAAATAAATTTATGTAAAAAGTCGAACGGACATGGCGGTAGTATATATATATATATATATATTATTGTATATATATTATAGGGTATATAAATATTCAAATATTCATTATCCAAGGAGTAAACAGGTGAATACGTACGTTTGTTTGCAAACGCCACTCGCATTTCTTCTTAATATTCAAATAATAAATATGAACAGTAACAGAATGAAATCGCATTCAGTACAAAAACCGGTATAAGTCATGAACTAAAAATCTGAAAACTAAACAGTTTAGGTAAACCAATCAAGCCTTTGCTAAATGTTCATGCTAGACTGTATCAGACATTCTATACTTTGTAAATGTATTTATATTATTTGATGTTACTATTTTTATGAAGACATAATATTGTTTGTTTTTGATTGTGTGAAAGATGTTATGCTTAGAAAGAGAGTGAATGTAGATATGATCTTCAATAGAGATAAAAGGAAGACATGTTGCGCCGACCTCAAATAAAAATGGGATAAGGACAGGAAGATGACTGTAGTCCATAGATCTATGTATAATTAACACTAAATAAGGTCGTACGACGATATGAAATTAGTCGAAGATAAGTCAATAATAAGACTGGCGATTAACGTAGTTATGTTACAAGGCTGAGAGATGACAAGGTTTCTTATTAATAAAAATAGTTATATAAATTATATATGTATTATGTAGGACGATTAGATTATTTATAAACTTAATTGTAAACCTCCCCCTTTTATGCAAGAAATAGGTAGATGTGAATTCTTAATTTTACAGGTTAGGATTTTTTTTTCTCGTAAACTTTGATAATAATGATAACCCAGAGCTATTGTTATAACCCTTTTTTTACCGGGTGGGGGGGGGGATAAATTATAATAACCCTGGTTTAAGTATGAGTATTACTTCTTATTTTTTATGTTTATTGGAAAAAACCGATAGATTCGTGTCAGTGACGTGAACCGTGACGTCATGTCAGCCTTCAGCGACAACCTATACAGTCTGTGAAATATAAGATAGCGTTTAAGTGTACGCTTTTGTGTTGCCACGTCTAGAATATTTTCCCATAAATACACGAATAAAATGTTCGAGTCGAAAAGATTATGAAGCAATTTAGTTACTAAGAATTTGACATTATCCACCGTTCACTGGCGAGTGTCTTATACGAGATTTCTCGCCGTCAAATAAAACAGTAAGTAGTGAAAAGAGGTTAAAAGCATTTTATCTTATGTTTAATAAAGTGCTTTAATGTTAGATTAACAAAAGTTGCGAACATTCACAAAATAGTACCTAAAAATGTAGATTAAGCGAACGGAATCATCAGAAGACGTTATGTAATAGAGTGAGACGAAGCCCGGCCGCTTGTGGAACGTTTGCGAAACCTGAGCACGTTTTCGTTGTAGTTGTTATTACGTCATTGATTCAGTCAGTATATTTTGCAGTATAGTACACGCAGAATTTAATTGCACACGTGATTAAGCGGCTAAGACATGTCACAGTGCAAAATGAAAACAGCAATTTCGATAAACCACTGATTACGAGAAAATAGTCCAGATGGTGATAGTATCGTGCAATGTAGAATTGAAATATCGAAAGTATAGAAAATTTCAAATAATTCCTAGAATGTTTGTTTTACTGCTAAACTGTTTGCATATAATATATCCAATCATCCTTACTACAGAGCTGCTAGTAGGTAATTTATCTAGTATACAGATGGTTCAATTTAAAGCGATTGTAATTAGAAAAGTGAAGTTAATTCATCCCAGGCGAAAACGAACCCGTAATCTCATTAATTTTAGTCATACAACCATTTAATTAGTTTAGTTGAAATATATTCCTGTAAGCTATTGATTTATATTTTATAAAGAGATAATGGTAATTATCAAATTATTTTGTTGTTTATTATCTTACTACTAGAAATGTATTATATTTCTTTTTTACATGCAATTTAAAGTTAAAAGAAATATTCTTTGAAATGTTTTTTTCGCATGTTAATTTTTTTATTGAATATCGAATAGTTGATGATTTCATTGCTTTTTATACACTTAGTAGTTGTAGAAAATAGTCTATTATATTATCAAGTTTCGATTAAAGTTTTTCGGCGTGTACGTTTTTCTCAAACATCATTTGTATTATTCGTTCTAGGAAATGTTTCTAAATGTCTTTTATACAGGTAATTTCATTTAAGACGTAAATCGATCACAATAAGAATGAAATTTATTCTTATTTATTTATCTGTACGAAATGATTAAATAGATAGATTTTTGGAATATTGTAAAGTCCATAAGTATAATTTGAAAATTAGTGTTTTCAAAAATGTAGTAAACAGATAGAGTATTTATTTTAATTAAGAAAATGAGACGTACTTATCCAATTTAGTTTTGTTCGCATCCACCTAAAAAGGACTTTCACGTTCAAAGTAGTGTTTTTTAATTATTTATTTTTAATATTTTATCGATGCCCTCAGACTCAGTCGTGTGGGTTCTCTGAGTTCTAGTCTGAACTTTAAGGCCAACACATTGTGAACGCTTGAACGTGCTGGAAATAACAATCAAGTGGTTAGTCACATTGGTTACCAAATGTTGTTAAGATTGATTTACGAATGTGTTCTATGTACCAAGGTGCGTACATTCCTTGGAAATAAATTTAAAATTACTGATTTTAGACCATTGTATTGGCGTGCTTTTTAGTATCTTTGCTCATCATAACTTTATGATTATTGGCTTCAAATCAAATTCAGGTCAAACTTTGTCAAGATATTTTTTGATATCTACACATTATAAATCATTTATCTTAGTGCGTACTCCAGAGAAAATATTGAAAATTTGAGTAAGATATTTATGTAATACTAGCTGTGAAACCGCGGCTGCGCCCGCGTTTTATGCATTTTTCGCTGCGTTTTAATTTTTACTACGGAAACCTAATTATTTTCCTAAATTTCTTTTGGTACCAAAATAAAGTAAAAATATTTCTCACAAATTCAAACACTGGCCCGTAAAACTGTGCATCGATTATATTCTAATTTTTAAGAGTTTTTTTTTTGTTACGAGTAACTTTAATTATTTTCTAAAATTAAAAGTACCCTAAGTTACGCAGAGTAACTTCAGCTATCCACAAAAAAAGTTCCGTCAAAATTAGTCTGGCCGTTCTGGATATTACCCGGAATAAACAGGCAGAAAAAAAATTTAAATAATTGTATTTTTGGTATAGTTGAAATATATGGATTCATATCTAATTAGTAAAAAATATTTTGATATTACAAACAGACAATTCAATTTTATTTATTAGTGTAGATTATGCCATAGCTCTGTACGTGATGTAGGCAAAAAACAAATTCATATTTGTTTCCTTCGATAATAATTAGGAAAACAATAAATTAACAAATTATAAATTATATCAGAATATTGTTATGTAGATAGTTATTTTCGTTGAAAGGTCCAGCACATTATTAGAGTATATAATATGATTGTTACTCTATTCCTATGGTATACATTTATAATATTTTTTTAGTAAAAACCGTTTCAAACGGAAATGTTTAAATAAGTTGTTAAACATCCTTTCTGTGATATTCGTTCGCGAAAATACCGCCTATATTATGGTGATGCTAATATTGAAATATGATGGCAGATAAAAGAACGTTATACTTACGAACAGGTAAATTTACAGGTAAATATAGGAAATTAGTGTCGTAAAATGTACACCTATAAGTTATTCTACTTGTTACTAACATATAGAGCCGAACGAACTAAGAAATGCTCAGACCGTCGGGTTCGCCGTAACTTTAAGAAGACGGTTGGTTCATAAATCTAGTTATATAGTAACAGGTACCTGCTTATTATTTTCCGATCTTAAGTAAGTTGTTAACTTCAAAATGTTTATATTATACCAGCGGTTCACAACCTGTGCTCCGCAAACGACATCAAATTTCGCGGAGGGGCATAGCCGCGCAGTACATGGGGCTGGTAGAGTTTCTTCGAGAAATAATATCATTTTTTGTGTGTACGGTGCTCCAGAATTACCGAACTTGTAAAAAAGACACAAGCTCAAAAGTCACATTATTCAAAAGATAACTTTGTAGTACAAAAGGTTTTCTAATAAAATAATAATGTTAATCCATTTGAGTTAAAAAAAGTTCATTCATGATATGGACTCAGTTTATTTTTCTTATTCTTTGTAGTCTACGCTACTAACAAAGAAATCAAAGTGGTCCTCCGTCCAGAAAAGGTTAGGAACCACTGCATTATACAAAAGGCAACGTCTATCAGTCTGTCTATCCCTTAGTTGGCTTATAAATCGAGAGCCATTGAACCGATTTACAATATTTCTTTTACTAAAACTTTACTGTATATTTTGTTAGGTTAAATATGTGAGTATGTAAGAAAAGTAATCAGAATAATAAATTAAACTTCACAAAAAAGATCATTATCCTGTTCTTCTTGCATCCTTATCCTTACATTATAAAAAAAGCAACATATATCCGTCTGCCCGTTAGTATATGCGACCAGAGCCGCGGGCGCACAGCTAATATAACCTTAATAACCTTCCCGCTCTAAGCCCGGGCCTTTAAAGGCATTTGTAAACTTTTGCTCTTTGACATAATATATTATGACTAATCGGGCACTGAGTTTACGCTATCATCTTGATCAATAAAACAATAATCAATATTTAAAAAAAAGTTTACAATTATTTTTCCCACATATTTAATTGAATCCCTTCGAATTTCCATCCATCCCTAACTGGGGAAGCTACTAGACCTGCCGTCACACTTTCATGCAATTGAATAACACATAGGTATGTGCATTATGTTACATTCAGCCAGCACCCAACACCTCTACCCACTACACACAGTTTCATGGATTCTATAAAGGATCTTGAAATACGTAGTTTTCCCAAAAACCCACGTTGGGTTTGACTAGTGAAAATTATACGGAACCATTCTCCAGGCTAGCCTCAAAATGTCGGTAAAAATGTTAATGTCCTCCCAGTCAACAGCATTTAGTGACATCTAAAAAATAGACATTGGTAAAAGGATCTTATACTTCCTATTAATTAAAACACTGAGAACAAGTTTATACAATACTATTTAAAATATTTATAGAATTTTAACCCATATTTTTGTAGTTTTCGTTTAGTTGAAAGCTATTTCGCTAGAACAATCCATGGAGTTTTTGTTGTACACCAGAATTCAAGCTATCATGTTATTATTTCAATACACTTGCTGTGCATTTTTGATGTAAAATGCTACCAAATTAACGTAACAAAGCGTCTAGTAAATGAAACAATTCAAGATATGAAATTAACTACAAGTAGACTAAGATCCCACCAAAAAAAAGATCGTATGTCATTTTTGATACTAGAGCAATCTATATTTAATCTTTTAAACCTCTTGAAGAAATTACTTCTATTGCAGTGGTGATAGTGTCACTTGCAATTTATAGATGGCGTTAAGACAAATTATACAATTTAGTTCATAGTAGCAGTAAGAGATGGCAGCGTTTTTGAAAAAAAAAACTGACCTTATACGCTAAGTTATATTATTATTATTATTTATTACAAGACCATTAAAAAAATAAAAAAAGGAATTTTCCCTGTATAAAGTAGTGGTATATCTATGGAATATTACAGCTATGAACTTGAAAGACAAGTACTGTTCTGATCTTTTCAAAAAGGTAACGGTAATTTAGTCGCAAGTTTGAAGCCACGTAAAAATTAAGTAATTTTTATTGAAAGTTTCGGTGATGATTAACTTTCCTGTATATTTGTATCATTATATTAATATCCTAGCTTTTTGCCCGCGGCTGCGCCCGTGTTACATTAATTCTTCACTGCGTTTTAATTTTTTGTACGGAACCCCAAATATTTTCATAAAAAATCGTTAGAACTAAGATAATGTAAAAATATTTCTCTCATTAAATATAGCATTTGCCCGTAAAAAAACTATGCATTGAATCAGATTTTATTCAAATTTTTATGAGCTTTATTTTTTTTTACGCGAACCGTAATTGTTTTCGAAAATTCCAAGTACTCTATGTCACTCGGAGTAACTTTAGCTATCTACCAATAAAAGTTCCGTCAAAATAGGTTTAGCCGTTCCGGAGATTACCTATTAAAAACAGACAGACGAAAATTTTAAAAATTGTATTTTTGGTCTAGGTATCGTATATATATTTACATTAATATCTTTTTAGTAAAAAAATACAATATTTTGACATTACAAACATAGACACTTCAATTTGATTTATTTAGATAAAATTCACACGTTTGAAGGTTCTATGTGCAAAATAGTTGAGTGTTTTAGATCTCTATGTCATTTGTTTAAATGGCTTATTATTTATTTTGTCTTTATTTTAGATCGAAATCGGGGTAATTCCTATTTGGGTAGTGTTTCTAATTACCTATTTCATATTAACTACATAATGTTGTTTCGATTGAATTTAAATTTTGCAATTTTTTTTTTTTAGCACGGAAAATAATCCAAAGACTAAATTATTTTGTTTTTCAAATATTATTTTCAATGTATCTTTTTATTGTCTGTTCTTGATATATTATTATTACTTAGAAGAACAGATAACTTGGTTTCCGTTGACCCAGTTTTAGTAATAGACATAATTGTTTAAATTATTACGATACAAACATGTTTCCATAATGCACAAAGAAACACTATATTTATTATTGTACACTCAAAAGACGTAATTTCTAATTTTAGATATTTTGTCATTTTCCTTCTAAAAAAGTTTTATCAAATACCTAATCCATAAATTTTCAAAGTAAAACGTAGGGTTTACTAAAAACCCTCACAATTCAGTCGGGGGTAGACCGGGGGTGCATTTCGAGCATATTTTAGTGGTGTGAGGCCTACACCGCTAAGACTTTTCAATGTCATCGGCGTTCGTTGGCCGCTGTAGAGGTCGCTGATATCGACTTTTCAGGCATGTACCAGTCGAGACCTATTCTGAAGGGATTAATTTTGCAGAAAGAATAAGTGAAAGTTAATATGAGAAATATTTTTTTTGAAATAAAAATACCAATATAACATTAGATTATAGGGAAATTCAAGATTTTGATGTTAGAAAGCAAAATACAAGCATTTATCTCAACGATTAATATAAGTTTCATGTATGGTTTCAAAGTGTAGAATGGAATCAACATCAAGGGTTTCAGTTTCAAGTATTTATATTGAAATGTTTACGTGTATAAGTGATTTATATAGATGTCAGGACTTAGAAACAATAAAATAACGTTTTATGAATGTGTGCATACTAAAATAACTATGAACATGGTAATGAAGTTTGAGAATTAATGATTATGGTATAAAGTTATAAATTTTGGTGAATTCACTACATTATTATGACGTCATAGTTATATTTTATACGATGTTTCTTAATTAAGATTACATGGTGATAGAATTGGATTAAAAGAAAAAAAAACAGAGCCACGTATATAGTACCAGGAATATTTGAAATTATGACCTGCAGAATTGTTTTAAAATCTATATCGATGGCTTTTCGTTCTCAATATGTTTCTTTGTAGACAATGACAACTCTATGTTCTGACATCTCTACACACGTATAGTCCGTTCACAGTTCTTTTAACTCTGAAGTTTCATTTTGGTATTTTGTCATTACTGGCTGTCACATAGTCAAAATATATTGTCAATCGGTTTGGATTTTGCTTTTTGTGGTACATTTAAATCGTAACACATGGCAAAACGTATTCAAAGTAGTGCTACAAATATTTGTATTACTATACGTACATTCTCTGAAAGGGAAAAATCAAATAAAGCTCCATTAATTCCATTTGTCAACGATTTGCCGCCATGACTCGTACGTAAAATAATGTTGGCTGTGTATTACATTTTTCTAAATTTTATAGGAATTATATAGAAAATGTCATCTTGGTTTATTCTAAAATAAACTTAAAAAGTCTTGATTTGTATCACAACGCAATAAATAAATAAATATTATGAGAACTTTTTCGCAGAGGAGATGTTGCAGCTTCTATTTCTTAATACTAAGTACTTACTCCAAGAAAAATACGTATCCGATGAAGAGGATTTTGATTGATATGTGATCAAAAATAAACTACACATGAACTATGTTATTTTTATTGATATACAGCTATAGGTCTTTAGCAAAACTACACTTACAACTGATATATATCCAGCTCATCGACATACCAAAGTGGCCAGTAGCTACGAAGTTTCTTTTGCTGTGATAACTCATGTTTCCGGACGGTCTATTTTGAATCTGATACGTTTTTCAAACCTCATTCAAATTGTATATTCAATTAAATCACGGCGAATGATACATATGAAACATGGTAACATAATAGAACGTTCAGAACGACATCTTAACGGCTAGAGGTAAATAACTGTCGGCTATAGGTTTAAATTTGGAGATTGGATACTTGCGCTGATATATATATCTTTTGACGTTGGCAAAATAAAAAGAAACCTAAGACGTTATAACAATGTTTTCGTGTGGTGGCAATAACAATATTTCGTATAATTGTGTTGTAAAAGAATTGTTTTCGACTTATAGATTTCCAAAGGTGTTCACAAACGAGTAGTGTTTAGAATCTTATAAGTAATTCCTTATTTAAGAACGAATCCTTACTTCATATAAGGAATCTTCATATAATCGAACAAGAAAACTTATGTAATTACTAATTAAATAAACTTTTTGTTAATTTAGCGAATTTGTTTATTATGAAAAATTAATTTATCGTAAAATAATGAGTAGTAAAGTAAGTAATAAAACTTAAAAAGGTTGGCAACTTTATACCCCCGTATTGTTTTATTTTTATCTTCCTGGGCTTTACTGATATTTTCATATTGAAAAATTACTAACTGACAGAAAAAAAAATTTAGACAGAAAAATTAACTTCATGTCCAGAAAAAGTCACATAAGATTAATCTGTCTAGACCTAACCAAAACAAACTGAATATACTTAGTTGGCTTAAGCTTGTTACTCCTACAACGTGAATAATATAAGACACAAAATATATATGTGTATACTATAAGTATAGATAGAAATATTAACTTATTAAATTATTATTTAGATTTGAAATATAAAAGAATTATTTACACGTCTTCTCAAATCAACGCTTTCACTGTAGTAGGTACTACACTGTATTTACGTGGAATTAATTGAATTCCCAATTCCAATTATTCGAGAAGCCTCTCTTTTTTATTTTGGTGTTTTTTTTTATTTTATTTTATTAAACTTTATTTAGATTGGAACTGGGAAATGTTCCCTTGTTTCCCGCTAATCGAAATCTGGTAGTGTTATTTGTTCGGCAAAGTTTACGGTCCGTGATTGAAATTCAAGTATTCCATTAGAAATTACGGAAGACCGCGGCTTACCATGGTTTCGCTTGCTTATTTTTGTTTATATTGTTTATTATACGGTGATTTTGTTCAATTTATTTTTAAATTTTATTGTGACCTAATATAATAATTGTGAAATGATTTTGATATTAAATAATTTTTAAGATTGTATGACAAAAAACAAACTTGCACTTAACCTTGACAGTTACTTCTTTTAAAATGAGTTCATGTAAGATTCCCTAAATAAATAATATAATAACATATTTTATATTATTGTATTATGGATACTGAAAATAATATCAGATTCATGGATATTAAACAATAAGACATTATTAATAATAATTAAAAGGTCCTATGGAAACGGAATTTTAACACTGTCCTAGTAGTCCATATAGTAGTTAGTCTTTGTTATGTAGGATTTCTTTCTCAGCTATGTAATTTTAATAGCGTTTTACATGACATAGTTTGGTTATTGTCCATAAGTGTATTGTAAATAATGAGACGGGATCGTGAATTCTGAGATATCTCAAAGACTCCTTGTAAGTTCTAAGGACCGCCATTTTGTTAGAGCTTTATATGAAAAATTATACATCGAACATCATATTTGACTGCATGGTCTAGATACCTTTGCCTTTTGCTAAGGACACAAACACAATTATTTTGAATCTTTTTTTTTTATTATTTTACTAAACCTAAAAGAGACCAATTAAAATTACCCTTTTTAATACTTTCTAGATGTTTGTAAACATATCAGAATATATGTTCCTTATTAATATTTCTACACTTGTACACAATAATTAAACTATATCATATAAAATACCACCGATATTGCATAAGATAGAGTGAAATAACACAAACGTATGGATAAAACCACTAAATAACAAGCTAGAGTTCAACAAAAAAAATCATTATTTACACACAAATGTCCTTTTTCGAACTAAAACCTCTTTCGTAAAAATTTCATATTTATTATGAATGGCAACAATACAATCCGACGCACTCTAAACAATCTAAATGTGGATATGAATTTAAATATCGAACGCTAGAGACCAAACCTCCCCCTCCTCATCCCAGCCGAATCAGTTCAGTTTCAGGCTTCAGACGACCCTTCTCAAGGTCGCAGACGTACGTACGCACAGTAACGCAGACGCGTGCATTTATACCTGAAGTGTGCGTGTGTGCGTGGGCGGCCATTACACTTTCGGAACGCCTTTAATGATATTGCACACCTACATAATATACTAAAGTATGCATAGTAAGTATGAATGCACGTACCTAAAGGTAGACGTGCGGCTGGTTTAAGTTTTTTGTTTTTTTTTTTATTTAATCAAGTTCCATCAGTTGTTCTTGTAAATTTTTATTTTGAGGACTTCGAACACTATAAAGGTTCTAAGTATAAATTCTGCAAGATCTTTTTTACCCACCTACTTCATAATTGTTACTAGGTGTTTATCTTATTTATAACTAGCTGTATGCCCGCGGCTGCACCCGCGTTTCACTGTATTTTATTTAAAACGAAACCCTAATTTTTGTTTAGTACTAAGATAAAGTAAAACTATTGCTCATAAATTTAAGCACTTGCCCGAAAAACTGTCCATGAATGAAATTTTGAAATATTTTTATGCGGAACCCTAATTATTTTCTAAAATTAAAAGTACCCTAAGTAACTTCAGCTATCTACCAAAAAAGTCTCATCAAAATCCGTCCAGCCATTCCAGAGATTACTCGGAACAAACAGACAGGTAGACCAGACAGACAAAAATTTTAAAAATTGTATTTGTGTTATAGGTATCGTGAATGCATTCATATCTATTTAGTAAAAAAAACATTACAAACAGACACTTCATCAATTGTATATTTATCAGTATAGATGTTACCTATTTATTATTGAAAACCTGTCGAACAAAATCTTGAGATATCCAAGGTCACCTCATTGACATGTGCTGCACTCGGCTGCCATGAGATAAATAAGACTAACAACTGTACCGGGTTTCGATAAGAAAATAATTTATTACAATAAGTTGACTAAAGGATCGCTTAAAAATATAGTTGTCAATAATATGGTTGATTTTTTACTTTGCTAACTCCGCTTCAAATGATTTTCAGCTGTCACGTCTCTTGGAAAATGATTTGTTTATACTAAGATATAAACATTTCTTACATTTAAGTAAATAGTAATAAAGTATAATTAAGTAAATAATATATAAAGAAATATACAAATAAATTTATTTAGAGAACATCTTTTACTATATACTTGATATGTCGATTACCCATAAGAATGAGACAATAGGAAAACATTGGAAAGCTGGCGTAAACTCCAGGTTAGTGCTCAAGGGGATAATTACAAAAATTAGTTTAAGCAAATCAGTTTCCAAGAGACGTGACAGCTGAAAATCATTTGAAGCGAACACCGCTTTGAAGCAATGCAAAAAATCAATCATTACTTGTGATGGTTTTCAACAAAGTATCGCATTCATCAATTGAATTATATTTGTCTTTAAAAGTAAATGCAATCAATTTAGTGTTTGCTACATAGACATTAACTTTAACATTAATTTGCTGTATCACAATAAACACCACATAATTAAATCCGTGAAACACATCAGGCCTATCCGACTTTCACTATTACTTCTACAAACATCTAAAAGTTGTAATTTTATACGCATTTTTCCAATGATCGTATGGGGCCATTCATTAATTATGTGAGCGTCCCCAGGGAGAAGAGGGTACAACCCAATCCTTACGTAATATTTTTTTACAAGTCGAAATGTATCATTGAAAATCTATTTTTAATTCGGATGTTGAATGATTTTCTTCATTCCATAATATGCACTTCGATTAACATCGGATTTTTTAAAATCTTAAATATAATTATTATCATCCATTTTAAATGTCATAAATAATAATTATATTAAAACGAGATTGAATCTTACGTTAGAAGAGGAAGGGGGTTCTAGAAATCTTATGTATCCTCAGATGCGACAGGGGAGTGAGGGGGGGGGGTGAGTCTAAAAACGTCAAAATCATACTGACGTAATTAATGAATGGCCCCTAGAATTAAAAAACTTATCGTTACTTAATTAGATATTTACCTATCCATCGAGATATTTCTATTTATAGAGAGATAGAAATCGATGTGATTCCTTATAAAGTAAATACTGCATCAGGCTTATTTGCTAATGGCAACTGTGTATATAATCAGGTTGTTGATTAGGGTCGTAAATATTTATACTAATATTTTCCAAAAAATGGAACAGAGGTGTTTAAGTGAAATGAATTATATTTCATAAATAAAAGTGGAATTAATTTACTAAACAAACTTTTCTTATTTTTACATAGTATTTATATAAATAAAAAAGTTAGATGACGTACCCCTGGTGGGACTCGAACCCACAGTCCCCGGCTTAGGAGGCCGATGCCTTATCCATTAGGCCACAGGGGCTCGCATTGTACTTGCGAAAATAACAATACAAATACTTGGGAGTTTGTGCTTGCATATCTTTAATATTTGTAGACTAAAAAAATATAAATACAATGCGATTGAAAACCGTTAATAATAAACGCAACGCACGCATCAACGTAAAAATCCATGGTTTCAATTCAATAGAATAAGTAATATCAAAACCGGAACACAATTTTGCAATAAAATACTTGTTTAAAAGGGTATTCAAAATGGTAATTTCTAGCCCCTTTGCCTGTCTGAATTTTAACGGGGTTAGCATTCGAAAACGCCTGGACAGATTCAGATAAATCAGCTATATTTAAAATCGTATTTCTGGGTAATAAACAATTTTGGAAAATCATTAGTGTTTCGTATAAAAAAAATATATTACGCAGTGAAAATTTATAATGAAACGTGGACATATGAAAGCTAGTATTAATTTAGGCAAAGGTAAAATAGTTCAGAAGCTACCTCTTTTTTTCTGTTTACGGAACCGATCTTTTTAATCCTTAATACCTATTGATAAGCATTATTGGTAGTATTATTTAAAAATTGGAAACTATTATTATGCCCTTAAATATTCATTAAAAAATATGGTCTAGTTTCAACCACAACCAAACGCGCAAAAGTAATATTTTTTTAATAATGGACTTGTACATATCAATCTTACAATGTTTTTTAATGTATTTAATGTTGTTCTAATTAAACTGTTTTAAGATCAGTGCGTTAATTTTGAATTATTAGATTGAATGCAAAAAAATGCTTTTACAGTTTTTCCTAGCCATACATACTTCAGAAAATCATTGTTAGACGGTAAATGCAAGTATGCGGGTTTCGAGGGTTTTAAGAGTAAGCGCTGAGTAGATCTACACCACTCTAGTAACAAAGCCGACAGAATCAGGTCACTGTATTATCAATTTAACGCAAACTTACCTTTTTAAACATACTAGTCTGTATGTAAGAGTTATGTCGGCTGGACGTATGATTCATATCAATAATTATTTGATTATAAGTTTATTTCCTTCATAGCTTTTAATGTACAATATTATTCTTTTGTGTGTTATTATCGTTTAATTAAATGTCACATTAATTTTTATTTGTAATAATCATTATATTGTATTAAATTATATTGTAGTAAATTGTTATACGTGAACGAAGCCGCATATTGATAAATGTTTTATGTACCTACTCATTCGTAGCCATGCTTAGATTTTTGGACAAAAAAAATTAATAGGAGAAATTTATTAAATTAAAAAAGAATACTGCATATATTTACTTATTTGAGCTAAAGCTTATCTTCTACTTCCTTCAACCTTTTTTTATAATAGTAATACTGGACAACATTTCATGAAATCATGTAACACATAGCGTCGAATTCAAACTCGAATGTAATAAATTAAAATATTCTTATAATTATTAAATTAATTTATATGTTTATAAAAAAATCGTAGTTTTTACAATACTTAACACAATTACATATAATATATAAACATAATGTATTTCTCACAAAAAAACTGTATTTTAGAATATTATTTAATATTTCGGTCACAGCGTTTCCGTAACATTACCAATTTTACCTACTCTCGACAGTATTTATAATTTCATAAATAATCTAAAACTAATAAACAATTACTTATAAATTATTTTTTATTGACGTATCGAAAACAATAAACCATCTTTAATCTGTATTAAATTAATTAATTGAAAATCCTACATTAACATGAAAATCCTATACGCTTACTAGCGTCTCTGGTTACGGTTTTAGAGAAACATCACCTCGACTATAAAAACGGCCATTGTTCTGTCGGTGACGTCATCATCATAGAGTGAAAGCCTCTGAACAGGGCAGATGCAAGCGAGCGATACTGAAGAGCTTTGCACCGAGAAGGGCACTCAACACATCCCCTTCTAGGGTTGTCAATTGGCATACAAAAGTAACGAAAAACATATTATAAAAAAGAAACAATAGATTATCAATGATTTTATCTTCAATGCTCGTGGTTTTTATTAATTACTAGATGAAAACCCGGCTTCGCTCGGGTGAAATGTGACTCATAATGCACAATCTTTTACAAAATTTAGGTACATAGGAACTGTAACTTCACTGATACGTGTATCGGCACTGATACGTGTGAATTGGCCTTAACTCAAGATGGCATCCGAGTGGCCAATATGGTTACTGCCATTTGCACCTTTAGAATTTAACTAAATATTCGACAATCCGAATTTTGCGGATATATGTTGTCGACTCGAAATCATTTATTTTTTATGTTTTGTTATTCAGGTAAGGTTTCAATCGAGTCTACCGTACCCATTGACCGAATTATATAGATTAGTGGGCGCCAGAAATTTAGACAATGTGCCTTATCTTGATAGAATGTGGAATGTTCTGATATTGTTTTGTTTTTCAAGGCCATCAGTTTCCGAAAGATGCATGCTTCCCGTACACCAAATTTTATTCAAAGAGTAATCGCTAACATATATAATACATCTGACACAAAATGTCTAAAAAGACATTAAACGTAATTAAATACAAAACTTCAGTTTTTTTTTATATCAATATTTTTATACAATAATAATCCTTATTTAAACTTGATCTTTTTCTATAGATATGACTTTGTAAACGCTAAATAATTAATTGGCACGAAAATATGAATTCTTTTTGGGTATTTCATTTGCGATCTCTAGGTGATTACCGCTCCCCCCGGCTGGCGGACCTATCTAGGTCATACCTCTTACGAGAGGTGGGCGAAGAGGTGGGGTGGAGAAGTATTCTCCCCCATCCCCACTGGGCCATTGCACGGACGAGGCCCGGTGGGTTCGCCGCAGGGGGCGACGCGGTGCTTGCGAAAGCCACAACGTGTCGCCCCCATCCCAAATGCGGCGGACGGCTCCGGGGGGTTTTAGTGGGTATTTCCGGGCGCTTCACGCCCGGGCGAGTCCCACACTGGCACGGAGCTCGTCACTCCGTGCCCCCTTACCCATTGCATTGGGGGACTTCGGTCTCAATAATGCAATAGGTAAGGGTAGTGCGTAAATGAATTTCCACTCGACAAAAAAAAAAAGAAAAAAAGGTGATTACCGCTGGTTTTTAGATTATAACTACTGTTGTTTTTTTTTTTTATCTGACTAGAGGCTGTTCAACGATTGCCATATTTTTTTAGAAATTTACCTAGATTAAAGTTAGCTAATTAAAGGGAATTTAGTAAATATTACTTACGTAATCATCATTCAGACTCCTATTTCTCCATGTTATTAAAAATAAGCAAGCATAGACCCCCGGCTCCTATTGGAATTTACGTTATACTGCATGGGCTTGACAACTTCACTCAGGTTAGCCTTCATGGTTTCGACAAGCAGCAGGCGGGCCGGGACGCCAGCGCGAATTCACTGTTGAACAGGTCGCGCTCTGCTAGTGTCGACGCCATGTCTTCTATAGAAACATCGTACTGGAGTCCCGAACCGTCAGCTGTGTTACAACAATTAGGGCATTCAGCGGGAAAAATGACAACTGTCAGCAGGACATCACAACGGAAGGAGCCCCGACTTGGGATTGTACTGAGTTTATCAATAGCAGTACTATAATGGAGTAACTACGGTATGACTATTTTCACTATAAACCTTTATGGTTCTTGCTGCTTCTATGAATTAAGTTGAAATTACTGTAATTAACTATAACTATATGGCGTAACTTTGGTGAAGCAGTTAAAATCTTTCTGCCAACAGCATTTAAAAAAAAGCTATGTGAAACGAAGTGTTAAGTAAAATATATTTAAGAAATTAATTATAAATGTATAACAACGGCAACAATAATAATAATAGTATATCGAGTATTTACATAATAAAACTTAAAGTGAAATATTTCACAGCCCTGAAATAAAACGTTCATAAAACCTAATGTATCAAGAACTTTTACTCTTATTTTTATACATTTTATCCTTTAATCTACACTATATACATTATATAAAGAAGTAAAAATATTTTTTTGTTTGTCATGGATAAATTAAAAAAATACCCAATCGATAATAAAAATTCTTTCATCTGTAGAAAGCTACATTATCACCGAATTACATAGATTATATTTTTTAAATTTTAAATTTATAAATATACCCGTGCGAAGCCCGGGCTTGTTGCTGTATACCTACATATCATAAACTAAATGATACTTAATAAATCGAATCAACCGAAAGACGTCTATTGCTGGATACGAATAGGTTTTTTGCGAAGACCGGTCATGCGCCAACCACGGCCAGTGGATTCCTGCGCCATCCACTGCCAGCGGATTCGCGCGCTAAACACGGCCAGCGGATTCCCGCGCCAACCACGGCCAGCGGAATCCGGCGACCACCACCAGGTCGTCAGTCCACCTTATTGGACCTACTCTACCTACTCTGCGTCTTCCGTTACGTGGTAGGCATTCGAGAATCTGCTGGCACCACTAAACCATTGATCCTCTTAACAATAAAGGCTATAAATAAATAAAGGAAATTAGGGAATGATGCGGATTTTTATCTTCATCCATTTTTTTTTAATATATCTAAGAAATATTTCATTTTTTCTATCGAATATTCACTTCTTATTGTGCACATAAAAATATAACTTATGACTGTGATAATCATTCCATTGTGGCACTAAAGCCGGTTTTTTTTAATTTTTCACTTTGAAGCAAAATTGACATTAATTGGATACGCCCACTGAATAGTAAAGTGAACTATAATTAGCTAGTGAATGCAATAAATCGAGAGTGGGTTCTTCTGTACTGCGCTTGCGCACCGCTTTATATCGGCATATCTACTATATACAAAGTCTTTGGACGGAATATGCGACACGTCTTAAAAAATCCTCATTAAGAATTTTTCTATCTATTTAGCATTTTCAATTGTCAGTTATTTTGATTGAATAGTGTGTGTTATTGTATTTTGCTTAAGTTATTTTAAACACAATTTGCGTTTTTTTTTAATATTGAAGGAATATCTCTTCTACCGAATGTCGGCTCTACAATTTATAACCTACAATAACATAAGAATAATGTGCAACATATTGATTGTAAGTTAGAGATAGAAGGGAAATTAGTAGGCTTAGTTGACAAAACTCTGTTTTTAGGTATCACACTTGATAATAAGTTACAATGGGGTCCGCATATTAAAACTTTGACAGGAAGGCTTAGTTCCGCTGCTTTTGCGGTTCGAAAAATTCGCCAGTTGGCGGATATTGCTACTGCTAGGTTAGTCTACTTTGCTTACTTTCACAGCTTAATGTCCTACGATATTTTGCTGTGGGGTATAGCAGCAGAGGTAGACACCATTTTTACGTTACAAAAGAGACCTGTTCGAGCAATATACAATATGGGACATCGCGAATCTCTAAAGAACAAGTTTCAAGAATATGATATCTTAACTTTGCCCTCCCAATACATCTTCGATAACTTAATGCATATTTGTAAAAATTTAGACAAACTAGATCTAGTGAATGATCGTCATAATTTTAATGTTAGAAGTAAAGACAAGTTGGCCGTCCCACGCTTTAGGTTAAGTAAGTCTAATAAAAGCTTTATAGGTATTCGGCTTTACAATAAGACCCCAAGTAACATTATCGATTTACTTGACAATAAGTTCAAGTATTATGTCAAGCAAGTTTTAATCTCAAAAGGTTATTGCAGGGTGGATCATTACGTGAACGATAGTGATGTCTGGAATTAACCCACATCTCTGTGCTTCCGCTAACATTGGTTAAGACTATGATTTGTATAGTTTTTATATGAAAAAAAAAAATGTCTTATATTTATTAAAAAAAAAAAGAACCAGATCGAGTTTATTGCCGGCTCTTCTCGGCTGGGTTGTTTTCCGAACCGGTGGTAGTGTTTTAGACGTTCATAAGCGCCTTCTTAGGGCCTAAATTGAATAAAAATATTTTTGATTTTGATTTTATCATTAAGCATTTTTATCTGGTAAAGGTCGCGGGAATCCACTGGATGTGGGTTGTGGAGATCTTTGGGGGAGACCTATGTCACAGTATGGAAACTAAACCATATTTGATGAAATAATTACCCACCTTTTTGATAATGTTTATCTTTATTATTAAAACATTATAGTTCTGTTCTGTTCTTTTGTGTATCAATCAATACAACCGTTTAGGGGCCTCGTCGATGCGCATATTTGTATGAGCGTGCCGTTTCGAGCGTTTGTAGGTAGTTTCCATACTGTTCTCTATATTTATACTATGTCTATGTCCAGTAGTGGACGTCTTTCGGTCGTATGCATAACATTACGCCTTTCCCTCATAGTTAGGCAGAGACTACATTCTTTTACTTGCTATGATCCTAATGCATCTTTCGTTTTATTCTGTTCATGATCGCTTTCATACTTGACCGTCAGTTCCAACCTATCGCATTTCTTTATAGCTTCCTTAATCTAATAGAGTTATGTTCGCCTAGGTCTACCTCCATCTTTTAAAATAAAGTGAAAGCATACGCGGATCCTGGCGACGAGAACGCTGGCCGGCGGTTACGTGGGATATAGTCAGTAGGCCCTTAAACCACTTTCTTAGGTCAGATTTTTTACACGGTATAGGCTCCGCCGTGCTTTTATCACAATTTTACCTGATGTTAAGTGACGATGTGGTCCAAGATGGTAAACGCACTAAGCCTAGATACTAGTTCTCAAGTAATGCTGCTGGAACACACCTATTGGTATTTAGTGACAAGTTTTCGAACTTGAAGGTGGTAGCTACCTAGGCGGGCATTATTATAAAAAGCCCTACCATCATGCTATGGTTTCCTCACTATGTTTTTCCTTCACTGAAAGCTCAGGCTCTCCAAAATCAGTGGATAGCTGGGTTTGAAACCGCGTCCATTGACTACTTCGAACTAACTTAATACTTTTTACTCTTCTTAGGACGAGACGGTTCGTTGTTTTACGCCAGGTTATACACAACGATTTACGTTCAATGTAGACCCTTCACTTTAAAAATAAAATCGAAATTTTCTATATCTTTTTTAAAAAAGACAGAAACTTGCGGTCTACATTTTATTCTCTGCCATTTGAGTTTAGTCATGTTGTTAATAGAATAAATTATTTATTAAACTAACCTAATTGTTATTTTTCAATCTTATAAATATCTTTTTTAATTTTAATATCTTTTCGACGGCACTTTTACAAGGTACGGAAAATCCCTTACCATAGCATTATTGTATGGCTCTCTATCCTGTCAATGGAAATTTTATAGCACGGGTGGGTTCTAGATAAGAAATCTAGGCGTAGGCACTTCGGCACTGGCTCTTAAATGAGAGTTTATTGCAACTATAACCTCTTAATTTAGATAAGTACTACCTTAAAATCTTTTCAAAATATGTTACACTAAATTCTACTAATAGGTTAACATGTAGACAATAATTATAAAGATTAATTAAGTATAAATAGGAAGTATTTAAATTAATAAAAATAGTAGAATTGTCCGAAATCTGTAACTCATGTCATTATTCGCTCTAGAAGCGGTTTCTTGTATTTTATTAGAGCACCGCAAAATGTCTGCACTGCATCTCACCTGTACTTACCTATACTAATAAATAAAATCAGAGTGTTTGTAATGTGAAAATAACAACTTTTTATTAAATACATATTAATGTATATACGGTACCTGTAACAAAATACAACTTTTAAAATGTTTGTCTGTCTGTTTGTAACAGCTAATTTCCGGAACAGCTGGACCGATTTTGACGGGACTTTTTGGCGGATAGCTGAAGTTACCATGTCTAACTTTTATTTTTCGAAAATAATTAGGGTTACTAAAATAAATAAAACTTACTAATTGTGTCATTTTATTGTGAACACAGAACGATTTAATTAAAACATTATTTTCCAATAACCATTTGAAACAATATTACGCAGTGAAGAATATATGAAATGCGGGCGGAGCCGCGGGTACACAGCTAGTTTTAATTAAAGTAGAACGATGAAGACCCTTGAGAGACGAGAATCGAATGACAGTCACCATCATTATACTGGTATATATCCACCACGATTGTAGCCTTTTTTTTCTAACCTAGCTGATACTGTTGACATTTTTAATCCCTAATTTAATTAATTTATTACTATATACCTGCGTGTTATGTGTTGGAGTGTGTGTGTAATGATGTGCGTGTAATGCCCAGTGCATGGTCACTGTCACTGTAACGCGCTTGTGCGACGTCAAGAGCCTCCCTAATTGGGGAACGAGGCACATCTTGGGCCGCCATCGAAGGGGGACCCGGTGTGTGTGCGGAAGCAAAATTAGTCACCTGTCCCTGGTGGCGGGAACGGCGGATTCGCGAACGTGGGCACTGGCAAGTTTATGTGGTTGATGCGAAAAGATCCTATTCATACGAGTGATTTCGTCGTCGTGATCGGTAAGAATGTTACGGCGCCTCCGCATCGGTTGCGGAGCCTTCGGGTCGGGGGGGATTGTAGCCTCTAAATAGAACAAAACGCGATGCTATTACGGATTTTTTACAAGTGTATAGTGGTCACATTATACTGGTAAATATCTACATAATCAAATTTATATATTACAATTCACATCAACAGTTTTTAAACTTACAAAAAATAATTTTATCAATATCATTCATATTTGCCACTTTATAGAGTAGGCACGTAAATAGAACCTTTAACGAACTGCACTTTATATTAATTGTACAAAATAATCAAAATGGATGGATCGGTACTTACTTACCCAGTGGGCGATACCTGCTCTTGAAGTGTTAAATATTCAGCGGTAATGACTATTAAGTTATTCGTGGCTGATTGAGGCATAAAACCAGCGCATGTCATGCGATACCTACGAACATATTCAAACGCATAAATATCAATCAAGGGCCATTAACAACGAGTGCTCAATGCATATTCTTGCACAAGTTAACTGACCAGATTTATAAGACCCCTCTTGACTGGACCGTTCTTTTATTTAATTCGATCACGCAACCAACGAGCGGGGCTAGGAAGATCGATTAAAATTAGTCACTTTATCCGTGAATATTTTTGGCTTGTACAATCTTCGTCTTTCACTGTCAACTAAAAATAAGTAATGTCATTTTTTTTTTTACGATTTTTTTTAATGAGCTTAATTAATGAACAAATCGAGAACAAATTAGATGTGGTAAAATAAACAAAAATTTGGAGTTTTAATAACTATGCAGAATATTACTTCTATATAGTAACGTTGATAACAGGATTTGAATTTAGATTAGGTTTGTGCGACAGTTATAATATTTAGGAGAAATTGTTACGAATAAATTAATCTTCACTATTAAATTAAAATCACATAATTGTTTAATTGGATATTCCTAAAAAACTAGGTATCATTTTCTATATTGGACCCACTGAGGAACTCCTCAATGTTCACATAAAAACTACTAAAATATTGATTCCAATTCATCATTTAGATAATATCTGATAATATATTTATCATCATAATAGTCATTACAAACATTATTAGTATTGGAAGCTTGTATTTATCATATATATATATACTAATAAATACAATTGAAGTGTCTTTTTGTAATGTTAAAATATATTTTTTTACTATAGACATGAATGTATACACACCGCCTGTATACCAAAAATATTTTTTTTAAATTTTTGTCTGTTTGTCCGGTTTGGCTAATTATTTCTTCCGGGTAATTTCCGGAAAAGCTGATCCGATTTTGACGTGACTTTTTAACTTAGGTACTTTGTAACTTAAGTTACTTTTGATTTTCGAATATAATTAGGGTTCCGCGTAAAAAAATGAAAACTCATAAAAAATAGAATAAAATCTGATTCAATGCGCAGTTTTACGGGCAACTGTTTGAATTTATATGAAATATTTTTACTTTATCTTAGTACTAAAAAAACTTTAGGAATTTAATTAGGATTACGTATAAAAAAATGAAAATGTAATGAAAAACATGTTAAATGCGGGCGCAGGCGCGGACACAGAGCTAGTTAAGAGTATAATTCCTGTTATGCATTCTTCTAGCGTAGCACAGCGCATGCAGTTAAAATTATGGTTGAAATGTACATATATGATAATACAATATGTGCTGGGTACATATATGGTGGAAATAAACAATTTCTTTCTTTCATTACTTTTGTCTTGTCTTTGCGATAATCCAGCCATCCATCCATTCAACCGAAAAACGTCCAGTGCTGGGCATAGGTCTCCCCCAAAGATGACCTGTCTTGCGCCACCCGCATCCAGCGGATTCCCGAGACCTTCACCAGGCCGCCGGTCCATCTTGCGGGGGGTCTACTCACGCTACGCTATCTTTACAAAAAATGTTTATCAATAACATTTCAAAAATATTTCAATTTTATAGGTTTAGCGTTTGAACATAATATCATCTAATTTAAGTGATGTTGTGGTTTATAATGAAAGCACGCAAGCGTGTGATGTTACTGGAACAAACTTATGCATGCTTTGTGACAGATTTCCAGTATTTTTTATTGACAACTAACCAACCATGTACTAAAAATTATAAGAAATATATTTATACAATGATTATATATTTGAATTCGAACCCACGCCGATTGAAAGTGTATCTAAAACATTGTTAAACTGCTAAAACAGTATAAACCTATAGAAGATTCTAAAACGTTCTTCCAAAACAACTGACTGTATAATTAAAAGTAACCGAAGTTCTTCTAGACAAAATAAGATTTTCAATCAATAAACATCATTTGAAATTAAAGCAGCATTTGACTATCTAATAAGTAAATACAAACGCATTGCCTTAATGGTTGATATCTCATAGTATTTATTACTTCTAAACGTCATGATAGTACTTCAGCACTATTTCTTGATAGTATTGCAAAAAAACTTTGTTTGAAATAAGTCAGAAGCAAAAACATCGGCCCAGACTTTCTGTCGGACAGGCCGTGTGTGGCGAGACTGACAAATTGTCTCGTATACTGCAAGCCTTCATTCAGAGGTTTGTAAAGAAAATGCTAAAATTGATTGTACACAATCTAGATTTATTTATTTACCATATCATAGTATTATGGATCAATAGTTTTATTATTTGCAAATGTTTCTACAAAAATAAAGTTATTTATTATTTGTTGGTATTATTGCGATACAATAGCGACGGTGATGTGATCTTGTAAATATAAGTCATACTACTAACTTATTCAACGTTCTATTAAACTAACCAGTCAAGACGTTTGATTTTTCTTGAAGTGACTAAATGCTGTTGACATGATAAGTCAGCTGCACCGAGCTTTAAGGTGAACGTTTATGGCACTTAACGCAAAGGTAGCAAAAATATCGGCTTGAAATGTTCTATCTGTGTTAAAAAATCCGCGGGGTTTGTTTCATCTAATTCTCCGGTAAGTATAAAAAAGGTTTGTTACTTGGTTGGTTCGGGCACGTGGAGAGGAAGAACGACAGAAAATTGACGAAACGAATTTACAAGGCGAGGTAGACAGGACGAGGTAGACTCGACCAAATCGAGAACGTCTTAAATATAGGCCAGGTGAAATGTATCCATATCCGACGAGCATGTATGAAAGTGTTCATGAAAGTAGAAGAAGCGAAAGAGGTGCATCAAGAGCGTAGCATTTGGAAGGAGGTAGTATCTGCCTACCCTCATGGGAAAAAGGCGTAATGCTATATATGTATGTATGAATCAGTATGGTACCCATAGAACTACTAACTTATTCAACGTTCTATTAAACTAACCAGTCAAGACGTTTGATTTTTCTTGAAGTCACTAAATGCTGTTGACATGATAAGTCAGCTGCACCGAGCTTTAAGGTGAACGTTTATGGCACTTAACGCAAAGGTAGCAAAAAATATCGGCTTGAAATGTTCTATCTGTGTTAAAAATCCGCGGGGTTTGTTTCATCTAATTCTCCGGTAAGTATAAAAAAGGTTTGTTACTTGGTTGGTTCGGGCACGTGGAGAGGAAGAACGACAGAAAATTGACGAAACGAATTTACAAGGCGAGGTAGACAGGACGAGGTAGACTCGACCAAATCGAGAACGTCTTAAATATAGGCCAGGTGAAATGTATCCATATCCGACGAGCATGTATGAAAGTGTTCATGAAAGTAGAAGAAGCGAAAGAGGTGCATCAAGAGCGTAGCATTTGGAAGGAGGTAGTATCTGCCTACCCTCATGGGAAAAAGGCGTAATGCTATATATGTATGTATGAATCAGTATGGTACCCATAGAACTCATTACGAACCTTTGCGAGTCATTTTTCACGAATGATAAAAATCTGTATTGACGCAATTGTGGGAAAAACAATAAATACATGAGTCAGTCTCAAAACGGAGAGTGTGATTGGGCATCAACTCCATCATCATCATCATCTCCCTACCCTTTTCCCATTTTCATTTGGAGCCGGCGCAACATAAATCATCATGTATCAAAAATTGGACCATCAAATTTAATATATCCTATTTGGTGATGAAGGTATGTTTTTGTGTGGTATATATGTGATGATAATATATTGCTATACAAAAGCTCTCCAGTTGAGGACCAGAGCACGACTTAGGCCGCTGCTGGAAGGGATCGCGGAGTCTCGAAATTTTCATTTTCCACTTGTTTATGAATACTGTAAAGGTCGTAAATAACCTTGTCAATTTTTTTTTTCTTTATTGTATATTACTTAACAGTACATTTACTATAATACAGTTTATTATTTTAACATTTAAGTAGTACCAATTACAAAGTAATTATAATTAAATTTTGTTATGCAGTATAATGTCTTGAAATTCAAATTTGATTGTGTGTATCTGTGTGTGTATTTGTGAGTGTGTATATGTATATGCGTGTGTGTGTGTTATAAATAGTGACCATATTTACTAAGTTCTTTCTCTCTCACCGTATGTACGTACTAACTAACGTATTGGGATTTTAGGTTTTAAGTTCTGTATAAAGATGTTCCTGTTTGGCTGAAAAGATCGGCATAATAGAATTTCGTATGATACGTGTCAAAACATCTATGCAAAACCGAGTTTTTTGTAAAATTATGTTTTACTATTTGGGGTGCAAATAAGTGAGGATTTCGAGTTATTGTCGTATGTATTTTTAAGGGAATCCTATACAGTAGTTCGGGACAGTCAATGTTGAAGTTCAATATATCATACAAAAATCGCATATCGTAAAGAGATCGTCGTTCTGCTAATGAAGTTAAATTATAAAAGTCTAAGTTACTTGAGTATGAGTTGTGATCATTATTTAGTTTAAAATTTAGATATTTTAAAAATTTCTTTTGAATATTTTCTAGCTTGGTCTTATGTGTAACGTAAGATATTAATTTACTATTAAGAATTCATTGTTTTACGTGTTTCATTTATATAAAAACTATATTTAACAATGTAATATTAAAGTTATTTGCTTATAATTAATTATTAAAAAGATTGATGGTTTATGACTTATCAAAAATAGAGTCGAATAACCCCTATCAAATAAAAGTTTATCAAACTCGTAAAATTTATAAGAGTTTTAATTTTTTTTTTAATATTTATAATTATACTTTGTTATTAAAACATATCTGTTTGAGTATATATAATAGAGAAACATATAAAAAAAAAAAACAAAAACAAGTTTTTAGCCGGTTCATATCGATTAAGGCTGTTTTTCGAACCGGTAATAGAGTTTTAACGTTCATAATCCATATATAGCATAAGCGTATATCAGGGCCTAAATATCTGAACCTGCACATCATTAGGTCTGTCATCAAAACCCAATGTCGCGCCTTCTTCGAACGCGCAGAGACACACCCGAACCCCCTCATAGTACGAGCCGTCCACAAGCGATGACATCCGCTATACATTTTAATCGACAGCGACGATAAAATCACTTGCAGTAATAGGATCTTTCCTCACCAACCTCGATCATTTGGGTGCCAGCGCCCACGCCCGCGTAATCGCCGCTCCCGCCGCCGGGGACAGGCGGCTAATTTTGCTTCCGCACACTCTCCGGGTCCCTCAGGCGGCTACCCAAGACGTGCCTCGTTCCCCAACTGGGGAGGCTCTTGACGTTGCCGCCAGCGTGATACAGTGACACTGCCTATGCATTGAGCATTACACGCACAACACTGCATACACACTCCTGCACATAACACGCAGGTACATAGGTCTTGTGAGGAACCTTTTTTATTATTATTATTAATAAATAAAAAATGTAGGGATTAGCTGGGATCAAGTTCCGCGGGAATTTTATAACATAGGTAGCGGCCAAGCCGAGGTTCAAATCCTTGTGCTAGTTACCTTTTGCGGCTGAGTGCCTTCAGCACTCGCCCCGAAAGTTCGGTTAAGCTGTAAAGTTCCTTCCGATCAACAGCATTAGCTAGGTTAAATAAGGGCCTAAATTAAAGGATTTTTAATATTAGTAGCATATAAAAAAAGTTATTTTGTAAATTATTATTTAATTTATTTAAATTTGTTATATACGAAGAAGTTATACTTCGAGATAGTTACTGATACAAAAAAAAAAGAAGTATAAAATCGTTCATCGAACGATAAAGTTCTGAGTGCAGAATGAAGTTGAATGAGGATTTCATATTAGACATAATTAATTATTGCCCTTTAATGTTTTAAAAATATATACCGATCGACTCTGAGTTCACTATAGTGCATATTTTTTTAACTCTAGACCCTTGTCAAATTGATAAATTCGGATTGACTGTTACAACTTTGTCAGACGTCCTCTCGACAATCTTGTAAATCTCAGCTAAGAATTCCGAACGTTGATAAATCTTGTGCCAAATATAAAATATACTTACCTAAGTTTTTTTTTCTTCCAACAAGATAACAATGCTAAATCATTCCATTCAACCATAAGACGTACATTGCTGGGCATAGGTCTCTCGTAATAAAGGGGGATTGCCATAATCACCACGCTTGGCAGGCAAGTTGGAGATCGCAGTAGGTGTTTTTGGTATTCAGAGGATGCTGCTGTCCATACCCTGGATTATATAATTTAGTCGCATTTTACGACACCCAGGAGAAGATATGGGGTGGTACTATTCTTAGCCGGCACCACACGGCTTAATCATTCACATTACAACAGTCAAATATATTCAGTTACTAGCTGTGCCCGCAACTTCGTCTGCGTGGAATAGTGACTTTAGGCAGCATTTTTCGGATTTTGCTTTATTCTGAATTATAATCACCGTCGTTACATCGTATAGTAATCGAGGAACAAAGCATACAGGTTGCTAGAATTATTAACACGTGATAAAGCCACATAAAGCTGACCTTGCGAAAAACAGCTAATACTTAGATCCACATCCACAACTTTTAGCGTCTGACCATAGGCTTTATTAATTGTCATCGCAAAACTGGTCATAAGCTCACTGGAAACTGAACTCGTTGAAACCCGGAACCCGGAACCCGAGGCATAAAAACACTACCACCTGTTAAAATCTCTGCTTCTATTAGGTTTCGCAGAATCAGAAATTTAAAAGAGAAAAAATCACTTTTAATCTAGTATTGTTGCAAAGTTTTGGCGGTGTTAAATTTCTTAGCAGCATTATGGGTACGCCGACTTTAAATTTATTTTATGAGCTGGTAGTCCAGGAGCACTGAGGGATTCTAAAAATTCTACTGGGTAATTGGTAGATTCTTCATCTTTCATAATTCTGTTAATGGAGATATACTCTACATTATCCTCCGAAACAAAGCTCAAAACTTCAGCATTTATTGCTGCTGCTTGGTGGTTTCGTGGACTTAAAATAGCTCTTTCGCAAAGCCATGAATTTTCGCAAGTTGGTATTTGCGTTGCGTTTCCATACACGGATGATATGAGGTCTTGCATTCATGAAACTTCGCAGCATAGGTTTGCGATTAGAACAAATTTTGCTTGTTCCTGCGCAGGACGTCTATCAGCCTTCTTTATAACTTTATAATTGTTATTTTGGCCTTGTGGGATGGAATCTATTGCGGCTTTGAAACTTCTGACATACGGATTTACTTGATGTAACATATTCTCAAGTTGAAATATAAAGTTGATGTTCAGCTGAGGAAAAGTATGATGTCGTATACGGGCCTGTTCAATGTAATTTTATACAAAATAAATTTAAAGAAATTTTGGCTCATTTTGGAGAAGCAAAGATCCAATCAAGTGATAAATTGGCCCTGCACCTTAAAAGTTGGATGTGATATGTTTGACCCCAAAAGATGTCATTTGGAATACACTATTATATAAACAGACATAGTCTAAAAATGTTTACACTGACGATGCTCACTATTTAGTAAAACTTTTATAAAGGGGCTCATGTTAAGTTTAAATTAGCACTTTGCCACCAGAATAGCATATTCCATTTGGTTTTTTTTCTCCATTTTTGAGCATTACAAAACTGACAACATACCACCATACCTACTATAGATTCGAATTCAGAGTAATCAATTCTGGGCGAATACAAATAACTTGTTTTCTCTTTGGTAATCCATGGAAAGGATATCAATTTCCGCTCCAGTTTCTGGGTCTTCTATCTAACTTGATAACACTTTATTGAGTATATGCCGAAGTCGATCGGCATTTAGTCGTGACTGACGTTGTTCTACAGTTTCTTTCTTCTTCTCGATCAGCTGTTAATCGAGATTCACAATCTAAGCTACTTTCCAGCTTTCTAGACTGCAAAGTTCGTGCTTTTTGAGAGCTCAGCCGGGTTTCCCTATCAGTAAAGGTCTCAGACTCACGCGATATTGCATGAGCCTTGCGATCGGTGGACAAACGTGCTTCACGCTGTTCCCTGTTTATCCTAACTCAAGTAGCCATCATTCGAGAACGATGTGAACTCAATCGAGATTTTCGCTGAGCTGAAGTTTCTGCAATTTGATACCTGGCTTGACGTTACTGAAATGCAGTGAACTAATGAGAACTAAACTCATCCTTATTGCATTTCTGCTGCTCCGGGGGAGGTTGGATCTTTTTCGAGGCATTCTTATAAGAAGTAGTAATTAGTACTAACTCAGCGTTATTTAGTGAACACATACTCATCATAAACAAAAAAAAATTTAAATACTTACAGATTATTACACAGTTTAACCTTATTACAGTTTAATAACTATTAAGACGTATTAACCTAACCTATTAATTATCGAAAATAAAAGAAATGTCTAATATATACATTTATGTATTAATTAATCGCAAATTACTAAATTGTTTTTTAAACATACAAATTAAGAACTTGTATAAACTTGTATTTACAGTTTAACTAATAAGGCGTGTTTTACCTAATTTGAAAACTAATTAACCTATACTATATACATACAATATTTATTTACAAACCCTAAAATATAAATAAATAAAATAAGCAAACAGTCAGTGTTATCGAATCCAACTGTTACGCCATGCGCCTCCGAAAGCGGCCCGGCTCTCGACGTGCTTTATCTATACATATATAAGCAACCTGATTGCCAGCCTAACCTGAACCCTATTTCATATTAATGATGATATATGTCTGAGGTCAACTTAAATTGGAAATATAACATTTCCGAAACTGATCATTTTTAACTTCTATTTATTGTCATATTATTATTATTATATAATCATACTTTTATATAGACCATTATGGAGTTTAGTAAAGTTTCATACAATGCATCTGAACAGAGAAAGAATTTAGATAGAATAAATGTTCAACGTGATTTTTTAAATTGACATAACTTTTTTATTTATGTACCGATTGACATAAAACAAACACTAAATGTTAAGTGAAGCTTACTACAATATATTAGTGAAAACTACATCTAAATCGAATAAGCCGTTTCTGAGATTAGCGTGCACAAACGCACAGACAAACAGACAAACAGACAAAAAATTAAAAAATTATAGTTTTGGGTCCTATTTGCGTTTATAAAGGTCCTAATAATATTTTTTCTCATATATCTTCCATGTACAGACAGCGATCCGTTACATTTATATTATATGTATAGATGATACAAAAGTATCAGGGGTATTTCTTTGCTGCTTTGTACTGAAATAGCTGCCTGTATTTTTAATTGACCTGCTTTAGTATTTAATAGTAAGTAATTAAAAGTCAAATAATTATTTAAAGAAATGTAATAGATTGTGAAAATTTGACACATTACTGAAATGGCAATTCACAAAAAAAATATCGAAGAACACGATTAAACTTTTATTGTAATCGAATAAGATCCACTTCAAAACATAGATCGTGAATTTAATACGTAGATAGATAGTATAAAGGAAATGTTTTTTATTTGTTTTCTATACCTAATACATATAATATGTATTCTATACCTAATCAATATATGCCTCTTTGAAGGCCGGCGCAGCAGCTAAATCAGTGGAGGATCTCAAGCGGCGTAAATATACTGCCCTTGTTGGGGGGTTACATATTTGTGCCGTTTGGGGTCGAGACTCTAGGACCGTGGGATCTGAGTGCTCATAGGCTAGTCTAGCCTAGCCTAGCCTAGAGTCGTCTAGTCAACACGTCTCGCGAACCAGAGGGCTGGCCAATATTTGGCACAGCGTATAAACATTGCCATCCAACACGGTGGCAAGCTGAAAGGCATTCTTTTTTTATAGTAATAGTAATAATTAGGTACTTTAAATTAGTTTTCTACTATTTAATTATTTCAATAAATAAACATATATTAATAAAGTATTAATTGAAACCTATAAGAAATCACTTTCATTGATAAGTGTTGCTGCTAATATCAAGGACGAAATAGTCGGGACGACCAATACAAGGCGAGAGGCGTACCGCGTCGGTTTAACTTAGGAAAGTACTAGGATAACGTGGTGGTAAAATGTGTAAGGGGGGGGGCTTAGATCGGGATGGAGGTATATGACGTGTGACGGAGGAAAAGGAACGGGGGGGGGGGGGGGGGGGGGTAGAGAAATGCAACTTTTCAAGGTCGACCTCTACCGCTGATCCCTTCGTTGTTCATCGACTACAATGCGCTTAGAATAAAATAGTGTTTACGAAGATTTTATACGTTTAAATTATGACTAACAATATATACTAGACGGATAGATGGTATTTTAAAATAATAATCCAGTTTAATATAGTTAGTTGTTCAAATTGTCATGTGTAAATTTATAGGATAAGAAATCGTTACCTATGTTTTTTCTATATGTATATACTACCATATTTCTTGAATGATTGATAAAAGTTTGTCCATTTATATAACTTTCTTTTATAATAAATTTGGTCTTGTATTTGGAATTACTTTCGAAAAATAAAAGTAACTTAATATACGCGGAGTAATTTTAGCTAGCTATCTGGCAAAAAAAGTTCCCTCAAATTCGGTTCGGCCGTTCCGGAGATTAGCCGTGATAAACAGACAGACAAAAATTTTAATATCTGTGTTTTCGTATAGGTCCTGTATATGCATTTATATTTACTTTGTAAAAAATTGTATTTTGATAATACAATCACATGCTTCAATTTTATTTATTAGTATAGATTATATCCTTGTGTATCTTTCGTTTGCATGTTCTTGGTGCACACGGCTGGCAGACGATGCAAATGCCCAGTCAAGTGAGGCGAAATCGACACTCTAAGTACTGGATTAGTTGACAGCGAGTATCTACCATTACACTTACTTTCAATATGGATTAATTTTATATAGAATACTAGCTGTGTCCGCAACTTCTTTCGCGTTTCATTTATTAAAAAAATTAAATAAACATTATCCATTGGACCAAATTGTGAATCTAAACCATTCTCGAATCCACAAGAATAGACACAAAAATAGTCATTAAAATCAGTTCAGCCGTTTAGGAGGAGTTTAGTCATATACACACGCTCAGAAAATTATCAGATATTATATTTATAAGAATGCTAAATTGAATGCTTAATTAACCAAAACGAAATATTTCAAACAATTCAAGCTCATAATCCCTTTTCTATATTGTATTTAAAATATATACAAATTTATTTTTAGGTATTTATTTTACCGTTGGTGGTTATTTCTCTCAGAAATGCGCGAAACGATCAATGGGGAATTAATCGATTTCAATTTAGTTTTCAGATTCAATTCAGGAGTGAATCGTGGTAAGAATCCAGGTTATCCATCATTACACTTTAACGAAAATAAACACAACTCACTTTTAATAACGACAATGGTAAGTTGTTCAAGTAAAACGTCATAAGTATATTCACGTGAAGAAAGTTCAAGGCGGTCTCTAGCAGTTAATAATTATTATAATTCATATTTATTAACGACATTTTACGTAATTTCCAGCTATTGTTGGATGTCACATATTTTTATTTTACCTTATTATTGAAACTAGCAAAATAGTTCATCGAAGAAGTTAGAGTAAGACGAAGTAAAAAAAACAGATTTTGAAGTTTTCAGTGATCTGCATTGAATTTGTTTTTCTGTGACAAATATATTATTTTTCACATTGTCATTTCTTTTTAAATCAGTATTTTTTTTCATTATGTTTATTTTGTCACTAACCATTATATCTACATATATATTTATAGGAAAAACTAAAACAGGCTCAGTACTTTTTGTCCTCTGTTTGTTAACCGATTTTTTATTGATAAGCTTTTTTAGTGTAAGCTTTCCTGAAATTTTTAATAAAATTTATGATCTAATTCCGATTACAAGATTGCACTAGTTTATATAAATAACATAATAAATTATTATAGTATATTAAACCAAAAATATATCTTAATTATTATCTATTGTTATATATTATTATCTTAAGTATGTGCAGATTTCGATGCATAGTTTGATAAACAACAATGTATTTTATGCTTTGAAACAATGATAGCTCTATGCAAGTGTGGTCAGATACTGCGGCCTCGTACTTAGCTTCGAATCCACTCATCCGTTTCTAGAATAACCTGAGATTTTCCTGGAGAAAAACATTAAAATAAAGCCATAACATGACGGTAGAGAATTTAATAATGTCCCTCTGGCTAGTTAGACAGCTAGGTGTATTCCGGGAGCGTAATTTGAGAGTACCTCTAGTTTACGTGTGTTTATTATTTCAGGTTGCATCGTCACTGAATATCAGGTTTGATTCTTGTCAAAGCGCTGTACCTATAAAGCAAAAAAAAAATTGTTTTTTTTTTTAATACTGTATAGACCACAATCTCAACTGATGTTAAGTGATGTGGTCCAGGATGGTAAACACACTAAGTCTAGAGGTACTGGTTCTCAAGTGATGCTACCGGAACACACCTATTGGTATTTGGCGACAGGTTTTCAAAATTGAGGAGGGTAGCTACCCAGATGGGCATTATTAGGAAATGCCCTACCACCATGCTGTGGCTTCTTCACTCTCTTCTTCTTCACCGAAAGCTCTGGCAGATCTTAGAGTTGGAAAGGTGGGCTCGAACCTGCGTTAATTGATTCAGAATTCGCCCGCATTACTAACTGTGCAATCATCGCTTCAAAAATAATATTGATTTTGGGAAAAAAATCCATGCTACTAATAAATTCATTATAATAATTAATTCCCGTCACGTACACATCCTAGCGAAGGATTTGTTTCGTACAATATCATGCGTATGAATATTCAGAGTAAGTCATCAACATGCCCCTATCATGTAGGTAGAGTAGTATACTAAACACGCTTTATTAGGGAGTCTTGCTTTGTCTACCTTTAATTCACATGTTTACATACACATTATAATTTCAGCGATCAATTTCTAAGCTTAATCGAATTAGGCTTAGGGTTTCGTCAAATAGCGGGCGGGTCTGGACGGTTAGACGGTTAGCCGCGACAAACGTACGCTGACCTGAGCATGGCGACTGCCTATAGATTCTCTCATCTATTGGCGATTGTAATTCATCTTAAACTGTACTTTATTTAATACCTGATGAAATGGAGTCAGTTTTCATGCCCGTATGTAATAGAAAAAAAAAAATAATTTGAAAGAAATATCGTACTTGGTAGTTAATTGGTTGAATCAATGAATATCTATTTATTATTTCTTGGAATTAATCAACGATTTTCTAAGAATTAAGCTACATTTTTTATTGTTATACGGAGAGGAAAAACTTCGTAAAAGAAACCCTACTACTCGAAAAAATCTAATAGTGCTGCCATTGTGTGGCTAGACAGAGAATTATAAATAACTGTTACATTATTTAGTGCCTTGAGGCGGTATCTCCACTTCCTCTATAACTGTGTAGGTTTGGTCTAAGTATTTGTTATATATTGTTAAATTGAATAAAACGTAAAAATTGATTATTAAAATAAAATTATGGCTTGTGTAAGTCTAATTAAAAATTAATTTTTGTTTATTGAAGAAATAAAGACAGGCTTTGAGGTTCCACTTGTGAGACGAATTATAATTAATTGTAATATAACAAGTAATATTTAGAAATACGTTTATGTATGAGTACACTAAAAAACTGTACGTAATCAGAACATGTAATCTTTTATTTATTTGTAGAATCTATAAAGAACTATGTCACTTTGTGAACGCTTCATTCAATAAAAGAAAAAGCGGATCTTTCGTCTCTCGCATATTATAGTAGCAAATGTAAATGAACTGAAATATAAACACAATCGTAACGGATTGCACAGATATGTTTCGCGTTCGCTTTTGATGGCGTTGTTTTATCTAATCCCATATTATCTAATATACGATAGTGAGTTCAAGGTTGTTCTCGATTCATACTAAACTATACTACATCGAAAGATTGCAGCGTCTAGTCCCGGCCCGTAGCGCACTTTGCGTTTTTATCAATACGCAGGCACCCACAGCGCCGTCTGGCGTCCGTCGGCAGTACTCTCCCGGTATTCAATGCGCACGCTCCATATTTCCCGACGTTACCGCAATTGCATCTAAAAAGCACGTTCTTATATCAAAATATCCTAACAAAATAAAACCGTACCACACGTTTTCGCGAAACGTAGCGCCTAGGACCACGTGCCATTACCGGGATTAAACGTCGGACGCGATCTCTGAAAAACGTAACCTAAACCGACCTCTGAATTACGTCAATAATAGCCTACATTCATAGCATACCGTGCGATAGACTAGTATTGTTTTTTTTAATTACAATATACAAAAGAGATACAAGCTGAAAGAGAAGTTGAGCATTGCCTTCACACAAGATTCGAGCGGTAAGTTCTCAAGCGACGCTACTGTGTGATCTAAGTTTGTTTATGTTATGTCGTTGTATGTATTTGGAAAGTATTATGTAGGTGATGCGAGCGTGTTACTTTCGCTGAGCAGCGAGCTCAGGAATGAGGACACTCTCTAAATAAACTGAGATTTTTAACGCGGACTGCTTGAGTTACATCGTACACACATATATCTACATTCTAACTACATATGCTGTGGTGTGTTATAACATTACAAGTGTTTATGTTAAGCCAAATGCACGTTTGAAGTATAAACAGTATGTGGAAATAGACATATGTATGTTTTAGAGTTCCGAAGCGAATACTAAATAAATCCAAGAACTGATTAGCTCTACATATTATTATTAGAATTGACAAAATAAACTTTCTTAACCACTTTATATTGTTTATGCACGAACTGTAAGTAAACTTTAGAAATATTTCAATGATCTATAACGGGTACATAATATAATCTGGTTAAAGTAAAAAATGCACGTACTAAATTATAATGTAAAATGCTTGACTATTTACGTAACAGATTGTGTTAATTTCCACTGTGATCAAATAAATTTTATGGCTCATAGCTCGTTGTAAATCAAGGTCCTATAGAGAACTATTTATATCCATTGTTCAGTAGCGAAAAGGTCATATTATTATACGAATTTACTACAGTAAGTAGGTACTTTAAATGAGCGTATTCTTTGTATATGTATTAAGTATTATGCTTAATTCTGATAATGTATAAAACTACAATCCTAATAGTAAATTGATAAAAAGATATTTTATTCAATACAGAAAAAATTATGTACCTCACAATAAGTTATACCACCACAATAACACCAAGTTTTATTTTGCAAGGGTCATTCATTATAAGGTGGATTATTATGTGAACGATGGTGATGTCTGGAAGTGACAGCTTTCTCTGTGCATCTACTAATAAACTTTGTAACTATCAGTTTTATAGTTTCAAATAAAAAACATGAAAAAAAAAACAGTACGAGTCTCTTGCCGGTTCTTCTCGATGACTGGATTGTTTTCCGAACGGGTGGTAGTGTATTTTGACGTTCATAAGTACCTTATCAGCGCCTAAATTGAATAGGGTATTTTGAGTTTCGTCAACAGGTCTATATTGCAACATAGACCACACCATAAGAAAAACAAAACGACAAACATAACCAGCTCTCTGTATAGTCCAAGATGCATGTGCATCGAATATGCATAGAATTCTACATAATTTGCGCACCACATATGATATCCAGCTATTGTGTCGCAATAAAACGTGCCTCGTTTAACTATAGCGTTCATATTTTTTTGCTTCTGTTCTTTGTTTCGTGTCGTGAGAATATGGGCCAAGTTCAAGGTCAGATGCAGCGATTGCAAAGTCTTTATAAACCCGAAGGTAAATTCTTTATACCCTCTTTCCGAACTCATTTTTAGTACAACAATAGAACCACAAATCGTCGGTGAATTTTCAAGTAAATACGAATAATAATTTTCATGAAAGGGACCGTGTCTAGTAACGTCGTAGTTATATATTAAAATCGCTAGCTAGACCTTTTGTGTGTATTGAAATTTCAACGTAACTTTTTTGTCGGTAACTCGTCTAGCATGGGAATAAAGGGTCCGGTTAAACTTAACTTTTAATAATGAATATTGAGGGTATTATTATTTATTATGCAAGAATAAAACACAAACTATTTTAATATGTATTATTAAAGATTCAAAAACGCTTGCTTATTTCTTTATTTTTTTACAATTAAAATTTGAAATATTCACCGAACTCGATTAAAATGGTCGGTAGTACAAACTGATGAAATGCAGGCTTTTAAGATTGACGTCAGCGGATGAAGCGCGTCGATTGCAGAAAACTGTATTATATCAGAACTGAAGAGCTTCGTTAACGATTCTTCCTTTAATTTAATTACACATCGAATAGGTAAAACGAAGTATTTATTATCATTGTAAAACAATTACAAACATTATTCAAATTTAAATCAATCAAACTACAAAGGCTTTAATTATAATTATACTTACAGTAATCTATTCTATTTTAATTCTCTTTTTTTAAGAAATACATTATTTGTAGAAATGTTACTTTCTTTATATATAGCATTTACGCTTCATAAACCCATGAAATAATTTTATAAAAGTATCCTCACAAAAGCAAACTATTTGACCACAAAAGACCTTACTTCATTTATAATGGGGCTATTTTATACGATATAATAAAACAGCGTTTATTGAGCATTTCACCTTGTATCTTAATGCATATCAGACACTCACTCGGTTTCTATATAAGTAAAAAACAAGAACAAAAAAAAATTAACGACCCATCAAAAACGTTTACTGCCGAACTAACTTCAGGGTATTTTCCAAAGGCGTAACAGCCTTATTATAATACAGTTCTCAGGTTACAGAGACAGCAACAAAGTTGCTGTTTACCGACCACCCTTTTTAATTTTATTACCTGCCACAAATATTGTTAATAACTGTTTCTTATCGAATTAATAGTTCAAGTGACTTTAAAGTTGGCAAAAAACATCTCTAAATTTCTTGAGCAAAATTTTAACTTTTTTGTGCGAACTATAATTAACTTTTGCTTTTTCCGAGGAATTGGTTCTTCGTGGAATAAATGAAATTATTTTACAAACAATCACGTTTGATAACTCTTTAAAAGTTCTATTTATTATTTAGTACACATTATTAATTATTATAACTTTATACCCTTGAATATAAATTGTCACTGTTACGCAGATAATAATAGTCAAAGGTTGTGTTATAAGATGCACTAGCCTGTAGATTAAATTTGATAATTTCGTGAAGCAATCACATTACAGTGACAAAGGTAAAGCGATGAAGGCTTAATAATACTGCACACATAAATAAATTGAACTAAAAGTTGTACGAATTGTCGCAAAGTTAGTTCCTCTACAAAATGCATCATCTATAGCTACATCGTCAAATAATCATTGCATGACATTGTTTATAAATTTAAAAAAATGTTAGTCGTCACGGGACGCTAAGCAAATTTCAAACAATAAAGTTGAAATCGAATAAAACTCGTCACACACAAGGGAGTCGAAGCCGTTATTCATGCAGTTCACCGTCTCGGCATACGAGTCGGTTTAACTGTCAAGGCGTGCCAATAAATGTTTCACATCAAAAATATAAAAAAAATTATATGAAAAAATTTCAAAGGAGCTAGTTGTTAGTGCGTAACTACTTTAATGCTCCGTTCTATATAGTAAAAGAGCAAAGAAAGAACAGATATCTTGATCGTCACAATATGACGCACGCTTACCAATAATCTCACTTCCAAAATCAAATCCGGCTTACAATAAACTTAACTTAGCAACAACTTTAACTTAACGAAATAAGATACGTTTATATAAATATGATAATCACTTCAAAGATAAACAAGTCGACCTTGAAGTCTCGTCCGTGTATTTATTGTGTATAGAAATCTTTTGGAAATTACGCGCGCTATTGGTTGTTGTTAGGAAGCGAGACGTTAAGTTGGCAAATATAATTCAGGTGGCTTAAATAATTATTTAAAATTACTCTTGTTACTGTATTATCTCAAATGATTCTGCTGATACAATATAGGAAGGTTAAAACGAATTGAATATTGTCTTCAACTGCTCACTTTGCATGTATAGATTTTGAAATAAATTATTCTGTCAACTCCATGGTCGTAAGGAAGCAGGAAAATATTAGTGTTGATATAACAATTGACTGCCTCGGTGGCGCAATTGTATTACGGTACGACGGTCGTTCTAAGATTTCTGGTTCGATACCCGGGTCGGGCCAAATTTTTCTACGCAATATAATCTCGGAGTCAGGAACTTATGCCCGATATGGCGACAGGCTCGCCCCCTGTCACATCAGGGACGGAACTAAGCCCGGCGAATTGTGGGTGGTGTAGTTCGCTACTTCACCTTTACCTAACCCTTCGGGGATAACAAGCGTGAGCTTATGTTATTTATGTTTTAATATAACATATACAAAACTCATAGAAATATGAAACAATATAGAGTTTTGTATATATTTCTGTAAAATATTGTTTTACCTACAAAGAAAGGCGAAGTGAAAACAAAACTTTCAAAGCTTTGATATGTATTTTCAGTAACAACAGGAAACCTCTCATAATAATATAATATGTAACAAATAAACAAACACTTTGATCGTTATTATTGTTGATTTTCAAAGTACAAGGTTCAAAATCTCTAACTCTGCCTAACTAAATTTGAGATAGGTATACATTTATTGTGTTTGTTGTTATTACAAACTGAAGGCAAATTACATTTTCTAATATTAGGAGAGGACTATGCTCGAAGTTTCACTGGGTGATCTAATAAAAAATGAGGATTAAACGACATTTCCTGAAAAATTGCCAACTTAAGTGGCAATGGGATAAGGACATTGCTCGTAGAACCGATGCCCGATGGGGCCAACGAGTACTCGAATTGCTGCCACGTACTGGAAGACGCAGCATGGATAGGCCCCTGACTAAAACTAAACCCCACGATACCATCCGCCGCATATGATTGGTGCGCCTCCCTCGACTGACCAATGACCTGGTGAAGGTCGCGAGAGTCCGCTGGATGGAAATGGCGCAAGACTGGTCGTTGTGAAGATCATTAAGGGAGATCTATACCCGGCAGAGGACGTCTTTCGGTTGAATGGATATCAAGCATAGTATATATTTCACACAGCATTAAAATTAGTAAATAAAAAAAATGAACTTTGTGATCAGAAATATTATTCATTAATTTAGTACGAATACGATCTAGAATCAGCCTGTTCCAGTTTATTATTATTCGCATACTGGCCTTGGTGTAAATCGAAGACAGGATGTTTTAAACTAATTTCGATGCCTTATAAATATTACTTTGTTAAACTTGTTTCTTTTTTTTGTAATTATTATTTATCCAAGCCGTAGAATCGATGTATAAGAAGCAATGATGGCGCAGCGGGTAGTGCGGCCGGATTCTGTATCAATGGACGCGGGTTCGAGCCCACCTATCCAAGTCTAAATTCAGCCTGATCTTTTGGGAAAGGAAAACATTATGAGGAAACCATAGCATGGTTGTGGGGCATTTTCTAATACACAAAACTGTCGCCTAACAAAACAAAACCAAGTCGCCGAACAACTGGAGACACATTTCATTAGCGTTTATCATATCTCTGTAAAAGCGATGTACGCGGATCACGATTTTCTGCTGTGAAGACTATCGACATGAAAAGATTATTTTTATATTAAATTATCATTCTTATCAGACTATAAAATAATAATTGTAATAAGTACCACAGATTTATAATTAGTTTTTTCAAATATGTTTTAATAAGTAACATATTTTAGTTCCGCACTGGTCCATGCAAGCAGTAACTGCGTCCATCCAAGACGCAAACTGCATTATTTTGAGATGAAATATTTTTTAAATCTTTCATTATAACGGATATATTCGTTATATTATCAAACGTAAAGGATGTCTTTAAATAATAAAAACTACAAAGGAATTGTTTTTTTTTATAAAAAAAAATACTTATTTAGTCACTTTAACTCTCTTGGTACCGCAACAAAATAACATTTGATTCATAAGTTAATGAACTGACACAATATTAATAACATTTATTATATGTACGTTTTTAAATTTTCGCGTTCCATATTTAAATTCGACGCGCACCGCCAGTAACTGTTGGTAACTGTTGGTGAAACCCAGCCGAAACGTCGGGGTAGGAAAAAGGAAAGGGAATAAAGGTAACGCGTGAAGACCCGTTGTTTTTCAATAATTGAATTTAAACATTTACTATATTTTTATAAAACTATCAATTTTTTTTCTTCAAAATTAATAACAGAGTGGTAATTTCGCTACTTTGAGATTGGTCGTGGACTGCATTAATTTAACGATATGTAGATAATACTATACATAATAGAAACCATTTCTATGACTAAAGGCGATACCATACTTCAATCATTCATAATATTCTTCAGTTATCTGATTATTGCTTTTGTTTTCATTAATAGCACTAATTAAAAGCACATCAATATCGCAAAATTTAATCCCAACGCTGACATTACTCCCAAAATTATAGAGATTTGTAGAAGTAATTAAGTGCCAGAATCCTGTAGAGAAATTCTATAGAAACGGGCATCAACAAACATACCCTCAGCGTTATTGTCGATTTTGCGGTAACACCATTTATCGCTTCTAATAAATTCGGTCGTTGACGCCTTTACATTAATCTCAGTGACAAAATATATCGAACCAATAACAGTATCCCCTATCTATCAATCTCTAGCGAATAGCTTAATTGGATTCCTTGGTCCATTGTAACCTACAAGGTCAGGGTCTAACCTTGATACTTGTGTTTATTTTGACATTATTTATTATATAATTTTATTATTGACGATCGGTTCAGTGTACTTTATTTAACATTCAACAAAAGAACAGTTGTTTTGTCATACGTATACAAAAACTACAAGGAAAAGAGCTTAGAGCTTTGCAAAAATGAGATCCGCACACATTTTGTTATATTAACGTTAATTCGAAAAGATTAAAAGCAAAGGTAAAGTAATTGTAATGTTCTCATATTACTCCGAAAACCTTTTGTCTAAAACCCATTAGGATTGAAATATTATGTGGATTCGTATTATCTGATTTTCCATATGCCTAAACATGGAGGCACGACACAGCCGATGCCATCGACCGCTAATGTATTCCTTTGAAACGCACTACCATTGTAAGACAGATTGCAAAAAAAGTCTCAAGCAAAAAATTTTAACTCGTCCTCTAACTTGCCAAGGTTATATTTAGGATATTTCATACAGTATTTATTATGTTGACCCAACCGAGGTTCGTATCAACCATTATATTATATATTTGGCTCACAATCGTTCTGGTGATAAATCTTCGTGAAGACTGCAGTCAACTTGTAACGTTTGGTTAAACAACAAACTTTATTATTATGACTGTATATCTTAAAATTGCTATTTTGTGCGACGAGAAGAACTTTTGCGGTCATTACGTGCATTTTTCCAATTCATATGCAATTACACCTACGTGTAGGTAGTAACTAGCTACCGAGTTTTCTTATTAAGACTAAAGTCTAGATCGTCAATTTAAATTGAATGGATTTGATTTTCTTATAAACATGTTAATTTAGCTGTCATGTTCAGGCTTTCTGTATACAACTAAATTGGTAAATAGACATACGATCCGCCTGATGGTAAGCGGTCATCGTAGCCTATGGGCACCTGCAACGCCAGAAGCACAACATACGCATTGCCGACTCTTCAAAAATTCTTTCCCGCTCCTTTTTTAGCCTTTACTGTTCTCTTGAATATGTTTGGTATCATTTGATTCTGTTACCGGTATTTGTAACGGCAACGTTGTGTAACTAAAATTAACAGTACAGAAAGAAATATTGTTATACTATTTTAAAACTAACTACTTAATTCACATTATAACCTCTATCCGAATAAGCAGAATTATACATACCTATATAATATATCGACGAGAAATACTCTATGAAGGTTATATCTAATGGAGATCCTATTTATTCCCTTAGTGTAAAAATGTTTATTTAAATTAAGATAAAGTGATTTCAATTTTTATGCTCTATGTTGTTGTTATAGATACCGTAAAAATTAAAACAACAATTTGAAATAAGTACAATTGTATTTTTTTTTTCATTGTTTTAAAAACATGCAATCGTAACCTTACGTCAGCAAGTATATAAAATACATATTAATACGTAGCTTAAACGAAAAAGGATCATTAGTTAATTACGAATAATAATAAAACCTCGGTCAAAGACCTTAAGGGATCGGTGGACCTCTACCTTTTTCTCTTTTTTGTAGTCGAAATCGTGAGATACGACTTAATTCAAAAATGCACGGCTTATCGCTAAAAACATTCCCGTTGAATTCAGAAACGAAGCCATTGAAAGCAGTTTAGATATTTATTCGGCATAAAATCATAATCGTAGTTTATACGGTGAGTTTTCCAATGAATAAGTAGAGTTATCAAGTGGAGTTTTAACCTTAAGTTTAAATCGTAATGTGCGCGACAACAAAAGATTCCCTACCTTATGATATTGGCTACGTCGCGCGGTAATGAAGAAAATACGAATTATTCCATTTATCCACTCGTACCACCTCAGAATTAATAAATATTGTGTTATTGGCTGAATTAAATTTAGTTTTTCTTCCAACGCGCTAGGAAATATTTATAGTCCGAGAGACAAACAAAGAAAATCATCGAAAGCAGTCAATGCGTTTTCGGGTTACCATTAAAAAATCGTTCCATGCATCCTCATTTTTATTCCGCCACAGCACGAATCCTAATAAAATTTGGCACTATATATAATATAACATAACATAAGCTCATACCTGTTATCCCCGAAGGGTTAGGGCAGAGGTGAAATAGCGAACTACATCACACACATTTCACCGAGCTTAGGTTCTGTCTCAGATGTGACAGGGGGTGAGCCTGTCGTCATATCGGGCACAAATTCCTGACTCCGGGATGATACTGAGAAGAAAAACCCTATATCACTTGATCCGATCCGGGGATCGAACCCGAGACCTCAGAACGACAGTCGTACTGTAATGCAAATTCGCCACCGAGTTAGTTAGAATAAGTGTATTTAAAGTTAATGAGAAAATGTATTTAACGATCACTTCAATGATGTTTACGTCACTTTACTAGTTTATACTGGTAGTATACTCGTAAAACTATAATAAACCCACATAGACAACAGATGTTCTAGTGGGTAGTAGATGACCTGATCTAACTCTTGGAAGAGGAAGATTATGATCACCGCAAACGTAGATATGATTATCTTGGCGTAATCTAAACTAATAAATAAAATTGGAGTGTCTGTTTGTAATGTCAAATTATTTTTTGTTTACTGAGTAGATATGAATGTATATCCGATACCTATACACCAAAGATACAATTTTTAAATTTTTTGTTTGTCTTTCTGTCTGTTTGTTGCGGCTAATCTCCGGAATGACCGATTTTAACAGGAATTTTTCAGCCAGATAGCTAAAGTTACATGGGCTAATTAAAGCCACTTTTATTTTTCGATAACAATTAGTATTCCACATAATAAATATTAAAACTTATGAAATTGTGAATAAAATATTCAATTTTACTGGCAATTGTTTGAAGTTGTGAGAAATATCTTTGGCTTCTATTATTCTATCTATCTATTGACGAGCATTAAATTTAACTATTTAAATAAATGTTATTTGTCTTCAATATTCAATGGTGATTTTGGGCGATTTTCAAACTCCGTTTAAACAATTTTCATTGCAAAATATAAACGCACGAAATAATATTATTGCCCTACAGTAATATTTGTATTTAACAACTTTAACAAACAAACGTTTTTAATTGTATTCATAATACGTAAAACAAATTATAAATCCTAATGTAAGTTACGCCGATAAAAGAACAATTGATTTTCTACAATAGTTGTAATAATTGTTGGCATAGTGACTTATATAAATTGTAGATGTTTAGGGTTGCTAATACAAATATATTTTTATTTTTTTATGTTAACTGATTGTAATTAAAATATACTTTTAGTGCTAATTGCTTAGTGATGAAATACGTTTGACTTTCTATTAGTACCAAAAATACTTTTAGGAAAGTAATTAGGGTTCTGCATAAAAAATTGAAACTCGTGAATTTTTGGCAAATTATATTCAATAGTCAATTTTACTGGTATGGGTTTGAATTTGAGAGAAATGTCTTTGTTTTATGTTAAGGACACAAATAATTTAGAGTCTGTACAGAAAAGAAATAGGGTCTAATCTTTTCCAATGATTATTTTAAAAAAATGAGGATTCCAAAACATGATACGAGCAGTCAGTATAAAACTATAAATCTATACATTTACTTAATCTAGTTATGATGTGAATATAAAATGTTAATTTATTACTTTTATATTCAAATGATTGTATTTATTCTAAAATTTCATTCGAGTTTGGATTGATAAATACTAATGTTAGTAATAAAAATATAAATAGTATTATTTTAAAATAATAATCGTATCAACCCTAGAATACTATAATTATATTAGCGTTCATCAGTCATCGGCCCCGGTTTCCGGTTGCGTTTCGCGGTTCAATGCCTCACTAGATATCTCAATAGGCGACCTTCACAAAATTCAGTGAGTCCCTGCACCAAAACATACTCGACGTTCATAAGTTATCTACTCAACATTTCGAGCACTATAGTGTCTTTCACTTTAACCGGAAAGAAAGAACACAAACTAAAGCAGCATTGTATGTCTTAATTATAAAAAAAGTACCTTGAACGTTAATTTTAAAATGCATAAAACGTATACATGTTCACTAATTAATATGCGTGATCTAATAGAAACTCTATTGTCTTAACAATATTTCATAACTGGACCAATTATTTTATCTATACTAATAAATAAAATTCAAGTGTCAGTTTGTAATTTCAAAATAATTACTTTTGACTAAATACATATACGGTACGTATATATGAATTTTTCTGTTTTTTTCTGCTAATCTCCGGGACGACTGGACCGATTTTGACGGGATTTTATCTGGTAGATAGCTGAAGTTATTCCGCGTAGTTTAGGCTACGTTTATTTTTCGAAAATAATTAGGGTATCGCGTAAAAAAATTTAAACTCATGAAATTGTAAATAAAATCCGATCCCAATGGACGGCGTTTCGCCATTTCTAATGATTATATAAAAACTATATTATCCAGTGACGCGGGCTGACAGGACATACAATCATATTTATCTATACCTTTATTTATGACAAGACCAAGTTACGAAATAAAGTTTTCCGCGAAGTCACTTAAATTGATATAAGTTAAGTAAAAATACACATAACTAAATTAATAATGGTTTGTTTAATTATAGATTTCTAAATTCTAAATATATCTCATAAAATAATGGTAACAATAATTGTGAGGTAAAACAGATCTACCGGTTTCAACCTAACACATGTATTATAGTTAGAGATTCACTAGCTTAATATATATATAGTCATTTTCCTTTGTAAATGCTGTTGACTGGAATGACCTTGGTAGTTTCACCAAGCTTTTAGGTGGAGCACTTAGAGCACTAAGCCGGGAGAGTGGTACCTAGCGCAAAATGGTACGGACCTTGTTCTGGGTGTTACATTAGACGTGAATTCCATAGAATTTATCAAATCTAAGGGATCTAACTATGATGCGTGCTAGTGCATGGAAGTGTAATTGTGTCGGTTAGGGTTAGTTGGGCATCGGAACATGTCCTAGGCCGTTGCCAGGGCAGGCCCACGCAAACCGATGGGGATGTTGATAGAAGGGTACTCAACAATTCTCGTCCCATAATGAATTGCGTCCACCATAAAGTGAAGTCCTGTGCCGCTGCTGGTGGGTGGGGGGGGGACTCAGGGATATGATACGCACGAAGGTATTATAAAAGGACTGCCGGAACACATCTATGATATAGTTATAATTATAACCTTTTTCGACACTTTGTTGATTGCAATCCAGGCGAGCAATAGAAGATACATATTTGTAATAACATTTTCACAAAAGTGTTAAGTCTTATACTACAAATGAACCGTTTACATATAAAACAAATCATAATTTCGCAAATGAATACAGAATAACACTACAAGGTTTGTAACATTCTATAGTATTTTTGTGTGCTTTCCGCACAGACCGATAAATCTCATACGAATTATTTTTATATAAGATATCGCGAGAATAACAGAACGATATTAATTACCTTTAAATATTACCTAATACGAGGGATTAGTAATATTACCCACTTGTCTTTATTAATACTTTATTACTCTTATACATCTCATAAATAAAGACGTTCGAGGTCTATAGCATGACAAGGTATGGCGAGAAATCTCAAATCAGTCGCCACCACCACTCTGGTTATGACTGAAAATAAATAACCTTATTGGAATGGTCATCATACGCTGGCAATATTTCAAGCTCTTATTTTAGCCAGCATAAACTTACTTCACTAACTATATTCATCTTCTAAGTACAAATCGTGTCTTACCAAGAAGTTTGTCTTATTTAGTCAAACGAATGAATTATTTTTATGGCCTCTGTTGCAGCAGACATTGCCGATCATTGGTTTGACATTCAGACAGTCTAGCCAACTCATTGCAACGCTGTCTTGACACTGAATGCATGTTATCGAATTATGCCAACGTAAACTCAAATTTCAAATGGAAAGAGGTCATTTTTGAACGCACCGTCCGTTTCGGGAGAATGCGTTTTGTACCCGAGCTGGCAATTTGTAATGACCGTGCATTTTGTACTCAAGGTCAAGGGTACAAATTATATGTTCGTATCTGTTGACCGGATTGTATCCAAAAGACTTATATGCTATTGTTAGAGTAGTCAGTTTTATATTCGCAGTCGATACCACTGTTTCGAGAGTACATCATTCTTAATTTATGAAGATATATCAGAATGGAATGAATACATCCGCCTTGATTAAAAGAACACTAGAAAATGTTCCCAATATAACATTGAATATATTGTGTATTTTATAATTTACAAATTTATTCGAGGACTATTATCACACACGTTTTTTATTATAAATTACGTTTTTTGTTTTGTTTCAGGTCTAATAAATCAACGTTAAAATTTATTGAATCGAAAAGTTAATTTGTTATATATTATAATTAAAACCAAGCACAGTGATATCGAAAAAAAAAAGAATAATCAAATATTTTACTACGCTGTCCAGTGAAGTGTAAAAAGTGGATAATTTAACAGCAGCTAAGAGAAATACCGGGTTTACCCCGGTTACTGATAGGTAAGTCATTAATAATTATTACTAATCATTTAAGATTATAATTTAATTAGTTATACTATGATGATGACAAATGCTGCGGTGTTTTAATGACAGATACTTGTAGTAAAGTGGTAATAAATAGTTTAATTAAATTAACTTTATGAAACATTTCAAATATCATATCAAAGACGTACCAAGTAAAACGTATTTTTAACTACTCTGAGAGTAATGATTGTAAAATATAATAATTATGTTTTATAACAGTAAATAAATTATTTTTCTCATCCTACTTTACCATTCCTGAGAGCATCGTTTGAAAATTTAAAACTTCTGTAAAGTCCGGACCGTTTTTAAAAAAAACCTTGCAATAAGTAGGTTCATCCATCCATCCATTCAACCGAAAGACGTCCACTGCTGGGCATAGGTCTCTCCCAAAGATCTCCACGACGACCGGTCTTGCACCACCCGCATCTAGCGGACTCCCGCGACCTTCACCAGATCGTCGGTTCACCTTGTAGGGGCATTCCCACGCTGCGTCTTCCAGTACGTGGATAAGTAGGTACATACAAAATAACAGATCCTAGGAATAGATTATAAAATCTAAATAACATCTATTTATCATCAAGATAATTAAATTGAAAAGCGTACTACGTATTCAAAGGTCACTTTTATTTGAATACATAATTAATTTCGATAGTGAAAGCAATGAATGTAGAAATTTTTAACAAGCACTTATTATAATACGACAAAATAAGAAAGTTGTCATTGTGATTTTAATTTTAATTAATTTTTTTCTACTCTCTCGTACGAAGCAACAAATAAGCGAATTTGTTGTGGCCGTGTAAACATTTAACTAGTATTTTAATTAAGGAAACGCTGGCCGGTTTAGTTCAGTTGGTGTGATTAATTAAACATTACCTCACGTATTCGAGTTATCTTTACTCATTATCTAGCCGGAGCAGGCACGATTTTGTACATTTACCTCTAAATAAACGAAAAAAATATTATGCATACCAAGTTGACCGAGCCCGTATATGCGGGTGTAAAAGTCAGACTACACTTAATAATTACTTATAGTATATATATTGAGTCGTAATTTTAACTTCTAAATAAGTCGATTACCCATAAAAATGAGACAATAGAAAAATGATGTTAAGCTGGCGGCGTATACGGCAGGTTAGTGTTCAAGGGGTTAAACGTAGGTAATTTTATACATAAGATAAATAAGATTTGTTTTCCTGTTTATTATAGACATTTTAATCCTTGCTAAGGAAATTCCCGAGTTAAAAATCATTAATGAATAATCTTGATTCATATCGAATTGAGTAAACAAATTTCTCAGATAAATTTACTTTTTATTAACTTATTTTGATAAGATATAATCTTGTATATTTTCTAACGCAGCAATCTTTTTATTTCTCCTTGTAAAAAAAACTCATTCATTTCTATGAAACTGGAATTACTTACTTAGATATAGTTGTTTGTTCAATGGGTGAAACATGATAATGATTTCATTGTAATTAAATATTAATGTAATAAATAAAACTGTCAGACCGCATGTCGTGTTCAAAATAGATGAGCAAACATAATGAAATACAAAATACGATTATTATAAATAAAGACCAACAATTAAAAATAAGCAAATGTAAATACAACAAAAAAAGAGTTATCCGATATTATCTGATTTAACCCACGCTTGCAGGAAAATATCATATTTATTATTTAGTTTGAACGATAACGTACTAAGATGTATTGTGATCTGTTGAGCGTAGGTCGGTAAATTGTCGATTTATACAGTTAATTCTGTATTACCTAATGGTGAAGTATGTTGTTTGCAATGCTATAATAAACTTTAGCATTCGGTAAAGCAAAACTACTCTAAACAATCAATAATGTTTTCCTACTTCCTAGTACATAACTTGATAGTTGCCATTAGCTTTTATTTTTTATATTTAATTCAAATTAACAATCTAATGGTGTGTTTCTGTTGTTGTGCGTAAGAAACTATTTAATTTCTGGGTGTAATATATCGCATGCCAAACACAAAACAGCAGCAGTTGGTTAGCTTTTTATGCCAAAAGGAGCATATTTTTTCAAATCGCTCAAAACATAGGAATTGTGTAAAACATTATTATTGTTTTTATTATTCGAGAAAGCATTAGATGCAGTCTCAGACAGTCCTATGTCACTGCGACCTAAATAGATACATCGTGATCACCCCATATTTCTAAAGCTCACTGCCTAGACCTACAACCTGGATATACTGTAGGATCTTTTTGGCAGAGAGCGTCTGTACCTCCTCCGGGAACAACGCATATTTACCCAGAACTCGGTTGCGTATGGGTATTAGTGGGTCACATTCACACAAGCTGTGCTTTGGTGTTTCGTCTGCAATTTCACAGAATCTGCACTGTCTTGTGTTCTGGGCATCCACGTTGTGCATATGCTTGCCCAAACAACAGTGCCCACTTAGCGCTCTCACTAATACTCGCAGCTGATTCCTACTAAGCATCAGGGCTTGCTCAGCTTTGCGCTGAGTATAACCCCTGATGAGTTCTTTGGAATGATTTTGTCCTGGCAATTTATTCCAGAGCTCTACAGCTTTATATTTATTGGTCCCGTATGGTCAGTCGAACTAGGATTTTTGAAATAGTACAAAATGGTTCAGGCCCAAATTGTGTTTCCATAGCCCCTGCTCTTTCAAGCGCATCCGCAGCCTCATTACCGGGAACTCCTGCATGCTCGGGGACCCATCTTAAAATCAGCCTTTTATTCTTACCCAGGCTGTTTAGCATTGCCACACAATTGGCAACTAACTTCGAGTCAATTGTGTCCGAAGCCAGCGCCAAGAGAGCGGGTTGACTATTCGAATGGATATATATTGTATGGTTAACGTAGGCTTTCTGCAGATTTATACAGGAGCATTCCATGTAAAACATACGATTGACTATATATATACGAGTATATAAAATCTACACCCTTTTTGCATTGGGCACGCGATATTAATTTTACAATTAGTCAAAAAATGAGTCGAATTCACAATTTCAAAAATTACGTATTTAAGCGCTCGTAAAAAAGTTAGTACAAACTATTTTTCTAGGTAATAATAATAAAGTAGCTCGACGATTTTTAATGAAAGATAAAAGAATCAAGGTCCGTACGACCTTTAGACGACGTTCAGATGTAAAAATGAGAGAAGAAGCATGTCGAGGTCAAATCGTTCAAATATACAAATGTATGCGAAATATTTTTTATAAAACAGCATAGTTTTAACAATTACTACATTTTAAAATTAAAATGTAGTATTATTTTTTAATTTATTTTATACAAATTTGAACATTGTTTTCTTGGCCCCTAATATTGTAAAATATACTACAGTCGTTGCAGTTTCGGACATTATTATTTCATAGTTACTAGATCGTGCATTTTAAAACGATATGTTATGTTATTTGTATTTATTTGTTTGAAATATATTACTTCTATTGTTTATAATACTCTAGAGATTTGAAAGAACTTTCTTTCAGTTTTGAAGACACTTTTTATACTTAATAAAATTTATTACAATTTTGAGCATAGTATATTATTTATAAGACGATTATCAACTATACAATTAAATTGTAATTAAACTGTTTGAATTACACAAACAATACTGCGGTATATTATTTTAGCAGTGGCCTTTATGATTTAAATTAATTTTAATTAATTGACATACTTATTTCTACAGTGTGTTCTTTTAGCGTAGCGTTTTATTCTTAAACGGCAAATATCTACTCCCAGAACAACATTGAAACCACATGTTCTAAGATAATGCTAAAATAAAATATTTGAAAGATAGTGAAAATTACATGCAAGAGCTACAGTGCTGTCTATGCTTAATGCTTCAACTATAACTTCAATAAACATCAAATGTATTTGTCTTTTAATCAATACACAGTAATAAACGAAAAGAGTATAGAATAATGGTTTAAAATGAAACGTACGACTTATTTCAGCGAACATCAAACGCAGTAGCAAATTAAAAAAATTCCCATCATTGGGCGCAATTTACTTAAAACTCGGTCTATTATTGTCAACTGATAGCTTCAGGGTAAAATAGGCGTTAAAAAACTGTACGGAAAGTATCTTTTCTAAAGTATATTTCTAATTATGTTGACCTTGTTTTTACGTCACTATCTTTGAAAATACCCCACGACCTGATAACCCTTAGAAATTGCCTATTTGACTACTAGTTTGATGTCTCATTAATTAAATATCATCCTTAAATACCAGTTCAATTATTATTTATTATATTGGTCGCTCGTGATTAAAGTCATAAATCAAAGGAATTCGGTGGCTCGTAAAATTAATACAATACGAACAACAATCGTAATGTCTCATAATTTGGGTCATAATCACATTCCCTAATTTAATATTTTATGTCGTAGAGCTGTAGAGATTATTTGGAACTCTCAAAATGACGCATAAAGCAGATATTAAAAGTCTATAGTGCGCAGCATTTATTTAAACCGGAGCGAGTGTTTACACCCTGCTCTGGTGATTTTTGCTTTGATCGGAATATAAATTACAAATCTAAAGAGAATCGTCGTGATGTATGGCAAAAGGCCAAAAAGGGTCAGAATTAACTAGGGTAATTTATATAGTAAAACTTTTTAAATAACAGAATAAGATCACACTAGTGACAAGAACCAGGAATATTTTCTTTTCGTATGACAAAACAGTAGATAGACCACCAAAAGTACATTTTTATGTGTTAAAATTTGTGATTATTAAAATGCGAGTTATCCTGTTTGATTGAAATAGAAGTACATAATATACGAGTAAAAGAATGAAGCACAACTAAAACTCGTGATATAATATAAAATAGAATAAGAACACAAGATAAAAAGAGATAAAAATACATTTTTTGACACACTTTTAGAAGATTTGTCTTACGCAATACAAATGACAAACTGAAGCAGAGTGTTTACTTAAACTAAATTCTGATCGCGCTAGGGCGAAACCGTGTTGGAGACCTTTTAAGGTTACCTATCATTAAAAAATAAAAGCTAATTTTCAATGCGACATCTTACGCAATTGTCGTAGATTAAAATATATAAAGGTAAGATAAATTTAATAGGTCATCTGAGCTGATTCGATTCTTAGTAAACAATCGCGTGCTAGAAGCGTTTTCAATGATGTTGCATAATCGTTTCAAACATTCGCGAACATAGCTCAGCCTTGCCAGCGTTATCGTGCGCTTCCCGGACCGATGGGTGACCTTTGTATTCGTCGCTTTGAAACTAGGTCGTCGGCTTTTGACCTTTTTGTTTGTATTGCAACGGATTGAAAAAGATAAACGAACTAGCCCGATGACGACCGACGATAACCGAACGTTGTCCGGTCCTATTTCGGTTGCAGCGTGCTTGCATGCGATCCGCGATATGTGATGATTTATCTTAGTTTTTTTTATGTAGTATTATTAAATTAGCAGTTATTATTATATTGTTATGATATCGGCATATTTCTACCCAACTATTGAAATTTTACATACATACATCACATCTCTTTTCTATGAGGGTAGGCAGAGACTACATCCTTCCAACTGCGACGATCTTTCTTTCTAACCTACTTATGCCGTTGACCGGAAGGGCCTTTACATCTTCACCAAACTTTGTGGACGAGTGCTGAAAGCATTAAGCAAATTAAGCATTCTATTTTTTATCTTGATCACTACATCCTCTACCATGCAACAGCGTTCCCTTATCACACTATTCCTAACTTTAAATACATCATAAAATATATTAAAGTTCCCATATTTCCTATATTGGTTTTCACAATATTTAGAATGAATACAGTACAAAAAAGTGTAAAGTTCGCTTACTTTACATGAGTCACTATGTCGCATCGCTATGTTTATTCTTTAGTTTGACATAGCGTTCACGGAAACTATTTATGTATTAGGTAGGTTGTCTTTGGTCTATAATTCTTACATTTAAGCTTGTTAAATCGTCTATACAATTTGACAGAAACGTGTTTAGCATCAGTTTAACCAGATGATTTCTTAACTTCTATTGACAAATTAAAGATTAATTTCCCATATATGAATAAGGAACCTCCATATTCTTTATTAATTGATTCGTTCCGTAACCAAATTAAATAAATGAAATCTACAGAACGTTTTCTACGGATTAAGATGCAAAAACCAGCTAAACAAATTATCCGTCCATGCCGATTATATTCAAAGCAATAGACTCGTTAACGAGACAGTTACTTTGATTTATAGTCATAGAACTTCTCGACTTTTTTTTTAAAGTATTTCCGCATGTTAATTTTAGATAACTAATTTTTGTGTGAATTTATGTTAATTGGAACGAATAAAAATTACGTAGGCTGATGCCTACGTTACGTACAATTAACATAAATTCACACAAAAATTCTACAACTAGATGGGCGTGTATATGATTTGCTTATTTTTGACCAAGACCTTATCGTCTTGCCTAGTCAACCTCGCCTTATAAATTTGTATTGTCAATCTTCTTTCATCCATCCTCTCCAAGTGTCTAAACTAACTAAGCATCCCTTTCACTATCATTGTCACTACACTACATCCTCTACGATACCACAATGTACAATTATCACACTATTTGTTGCTTAGAAAAAAAGTAGTATTTTAAGAAAGTAATTTAATATTTGCAAAGATAACAAACTAACACCTTCATACGGTTTATCGCCGACATCTAAAACTTAAGGCTACTGTGACTGTTAGACGCTGCTTACAAATGTTATCTAAACTTTGCACTTAAGACCGATTCATCACAGTTATTTCAACGAGCGAATGTTGTAGATATGTCATTTAAAATAATCCAGTTTAACCATTTCTTTTTGTGTATATAAAACAGCTAAAATTCTTATTTAATTATATATTATATTCGCCTAGTGGTCGGTGATTATACATTATTGAATATTCGAGAAAATATACACTGTTCTTAAATATTTTTTTAATAGCTCGTCAACAGCTACTAAGTAAAACAAAATAAAATCAGTTAACCAGCAAAGGAGAAAAAAGTACTAAACTATTTTAACTTTGCTTATTTATATTATATAGATTTTATGTATGTTATAACTCGTAGATACAATTATTTTCCTTGATTTCAGAAGTTATTTTCAAATTCCCTGTAAAAATGATAATTAATTTGAAGCCTGCGATTATTTGAAGAATATTTATTGCTCAGTTATAGCGTAGTTATCAGACAATAAATGTGGTATTGATTCTTACAATGAGTCAGAAGAATAACATCCCGTTGTAACCATACTATGTTGGTAGTGCCTTTTCTAATGCCCACTTAAATAGCTATCTCCGTCAAGTTCGTACATGTTCTATGTTTGAAATTATTCTAATAGCATCACGTAAAGCCGGTTCTTCTAGGATTATTTTATTGACAACTTTGGCCACATCATCTCTTATATGAGTTGAGATTGTGATCAAATTAAGTAAACTATTATAAATTCTGTAGACGACTTTTTAATAAAGTGTTTTTGAATTGAGTATTTATTTTCTTTCTTTCACTCATAGACAATAATTTAATCTTTTACGTGAGACATCTACATTTGTCTTTGTCATTAGGCCGATTTTTCTAGGACTGAGTTATTTCTTGTTGTGTCTGCTTGAGCTATTGTATATTGAATCATCTCATAATTTAATCCGGCATACTGGTTTATGATAAAATAACCTTTGAAATTAACTTAATGTATTTAATTATATAAATAGTAAACCGTCTGAAGAATTGGCAAACTTAAGTGGCAATGGGTTGGGCAGATTGTTTGTAGAACCAATGCCCAATGGGGCCAACGATATGGTGAAGGACGCGGTAATCCGCTGGATGCGGGTGACGCAAGACTGACCGTTTTGGAGATCTTTGGAGGAGACCTATATCCAGGAGTGGACGTCTTACGGTTAAATAAATGAATAGAAACCATCCATAGAGTCAATACCTCATCAAATCTTATTAATGTTATTGAAGCGATTATGGCTCAGTGACACCCATTGTCACAGATACCACGTCGAACGACGTAGATACGAATCCATCTTTTTAATTCTATAGTGACCATGAGCTTTAGCGCTTTTCCTAATGTCCACTGTACTAGCTACCATTCTCAAGTCTCAAAATGTGTGTTCTAGCAGCACTATTTGTAAGCCAGAACATCAGGTGAGATCGCGGTCAAAGCATATCAATTCAATTGTTTTATAATGTATTTCTGAAATACAATTTATATTGTGTTTCGATTGAAAATTAAACAGATCATCCGTTATCGTCCTGGGTATAATAATATTTGGGCGTGTTAACGTAAAATATATTGAAGTTGGTATAGCAGCAGGTGCCGTGCGTCAGAACCGGGCGAATTAGGGAGGTGACCCAGTTCTTACGACCTGGTCATACGCAGATCCGGCCGACCTCTAGAAATCTGTAGTTAAACTACATATCTAATTTATATTTGAATAGTAATCATTCATGTAGCTCAAACGGATGATTTATGACGGTACCCGATTTATTTCACTGACCCTATGAATTCCGGATACCTTATCCAAACATTTCTCAAAATATGGGGTCGCGAACGAATATTTGCTGGGCCTTAAAAATAAGATAATAAATACCATTTTTTATGTATAAAAATCTTCTATTGACCTGATTTTTTTACTTCTTATTTTGAACAATCCTTCATTCATAAATTTTATTGTGGCTCTTTTTATTTATAACAAACAAGAGGTGCGTCCCGAATTTAGAAGTTTTTGCTAGATAGGTCGCGATTTGGTCAACTTTAGGATCAATATGAACCAATTGCCTTATCAAATTTATTATTTAGGATAAACTTAATCCTTAACCAAGAGATATACTAGTATGTATCACAGATTGAAGATAGTATAATTAATAAAAACCAATTTTTACTAAAGCCAAACCCTTAGAAGAACAAACTATGTACTACGTTAGTATTAAAAATTAATTTTTATATTGATAAAGGTTAACACAGCAATCTACAATTTATATCATTTTTTTAGGATTCGTATTTGAGTGAACAAAATCTTAGAAGATAAAAAAAATACATATTTATCAATCACTCATTGAGATAATAATCGAAAGTAATTTTCTTGGTGTCGTTTTTTTTCTTTTTGTACTCACCGCATCATATAGTTCATCATACAGTTGTAGTAGTAGTAATGGTTTGATACATCAAAGTATTGGGAAATCATCGAAGTATCAAATTACGTCTCCAAGATACCTATAGCGTGAAATGAATTTGACATAAATACGTTCACACGTGTAAACTAGATTAACTCGAAACCAATTCGTAATATTACGCTGTAAATACGCATTCAGCAATATCAGTTCAGTAGGGAGAGAGCCTCTCTATTTTAAAATTATAAATAATAGTTATCTGGATTATATTTATTAAATTATTATATCTACATTGGACTGATCTTTTAATTATTGCGAACAAAGAGAACCAATAATTTTTGAAGTGGAAACTTCTGTAGCGCGGCGTTGAGAGATTCTCGGTAGGGAAAAAAACTTATAGATTCGCGTTACCAATACTATGACGTCAGCCGTCAAACATGCTACAGTATGTCAAGTATAACGTATCACTGGCGCTCAGAGATAAAATAATAAAATTTATTCTTACGCAGCCTAGCGTATGCGATTACGAAAAAGTAGATGAAAATGTAAATAATTATTGCTCGAAGTACCAAGAGATGTAAAAACCTGACAAATGACAAATGTTAGGTTATGTTAATAATTTAAATTAACAAATTATGAAATTTATACATTGAAAAAAATTATTTTCTACTTTTGAGTTTTCTTTCGGCAGCCCCCATGGCTGGCTAGTTTTTATTTTTTAATAAAACATTAAATAAACAACCATTATATTATTACAGGGATTTTTTGTTACCATTGCATTATTTCATGTTGCTCATACTTAAATAATATTGTTAATATAAATTATCCAATGATTGAACTGATTTAAATAAAATTAGGCATAAAATTAGATATAGTTAAGAAAAATGAACATAGGATACTTTTAGGAAAAAAAAAAAATACTATATCGTTTTAAAAATTACTTCAGTATTATTTTAAGAAAAAGACTTGCTGACAGTTTGGTTCTCTCAAGATTGAACTATTGTGACGTGGTATATGGACCTCGCTTATTGTCGCGTACCTACCGATTAATTCAGCGGGTGCAAAATGTTTGTGCTAGATTCTGTTTTGAGATACCCAGTCGTAGTCATGTCACGCCGTTTTTAAATGAGGGCAATATACTTAAAATGGCTGGGCGAAGGGAATTACACTTGGCTACCTTGCTCTTTGGTGTGATCAAAACCAAATGTCCTCAGTATCTCCATGAAAAGTTAATTTGGAGGCAAGATCTTCTTATGCATTCCACCCGTTCTATAACTATTCCACTATCTATACCTAGACATAGGACTACGGCTTTTTCAAATATGCCGCCACTCATTGCTGGAATAATATTCCCCCGCCATTACGGGCTAAAAAATGTAAATTTAGTTTTAAATATCAATATAAGCAGTATTTATTAAAAATTCAATATGAACTCGTACCGTAGAGCTACAGACCAGACACAACAGTACATGTACAGTATTACATAATTATTATTATTATTTTTTTCCTACACTTATCACTTAAATAACACAATATTCTTACAACCTTGAATTTACACTCACACTTGATTGGATCATTACATAATTATAAATGTTTGTTTTTTATTATTATTTTTTTTTTTTTTTTCTTGTCTATCTATCTATCGACGGAACGTCTGTGCATGTCAAAGCCCCCTATTGAAAACCAGCGTTGCAGTGTCTACCGCAAGGAGATGCTACAACAAGTAGCTGAATAGGGGGCTATTGTTTGGATTCACTCGTGACTATTTAAAATGTGTGTTTTTGTATTTGTAATGTATATATTAGCTATCCAACAATAAATTTCTTTCTTTCTTTCTTTCTTTATAACTCTAAATAGCTCCACTCCACTGAACCACATTACCCTTATAATTTACGTCAAGAAAAATGGGCGGATATCAGATACTTAATATATAACTTACAAGTAGTCTTTCATACACTTACGCTTGCAAATAATAAAAATGTTATTAATCTTAAAGAAAGCGTTAATCGCTGAATTTTATGTTCTAGAAATGAGATATTTTTCAAGTATCACTTTGATTTTCATTTATTAATGCTACCTTATATATATTCCTAGGTGCGTCTGAGTTTTACCAAATAGCAAAGGATTCAAATTGACAATAGCTTTTTCATGTTCAAGCTTGTAATTCCCTATATTTGTGGATGATGTGTTTTAAATTGTAGTTATAACCAATTGTCTATAATTAGAATTATTAATAATATTTATAGTTATAACAAAGTTTATATTGGATAAAAACAAAGTTCTATTGATTTATGTGAATTACCGCTTTTCCCCACACACACTCCGGTTCCCCCTCCGGTGGCAGCCCAAGACGTGCTTCGTTCTCCAACTGGGCTGGCTCTTGACGCCGCTGCCAGCGCGATATATTGACACTGAACATACGTTAAGCATTACACGCACAACACTGCACACATACTCCTGCACATAACACACAGGAACATAGGTCCTGTGAGGAACCTTTTTGAAATTAAATTTAAAAAAATGTAGTAGGGTTTAGATAGATTAAATATTCCGCGGAATTTTTTACACTTAGGTAACGGCCAAGCCGAGGACCGTACCACTTTGGTAACCCTTGTGCTAGTTACCTCTTTGCGGCTGAGTGCCTTCAGCATTCGCTCCCAATGTCACGGTTAAGATGTAAAGGTCCTTCCGGTCTACAGAGTTAGCTAGTTAGAAAAAAAAAATACCGCTTTCTTTGTCGCAATCACATTACTGTATCTCCCTACTCCTCGCTCAAAAGGTCGTTCAAAAAGTAATTTGCCGAATTATGAGGATAGAAATTACGTTTAATTTTGTTTTCGTAGCTTAATCATTTGTAATAGTTTTTTATTCAAGAAATTGTAATTATTTAAAACATGTGCCATTAGTTTTAATGTGGCATGATAGTTATATACACACGTTATTATAACCAAACAGGTTTTTTAATGTAAAAAATTACCAACTTTTGAAGTCTATATTCAGAATATGAAATTTATAGCTGTTTTTTGCTATTACTATACTTATACAAAGGTTAGTTATTACTTATAACTCGAGTTAATATTTCTTTTGCAAAAATAGGTGTGATCATTTAGGCAAAACTAATATTATATACATATGTTATTGTCAAATAATTTAATAGTATAAATAAAAATCTATAGAAGTATACTGTATAAATAGCTGTTTGATCTGATACCTTTTGTGTCAATAAATTTGAGTAAAATACACTTGTGGTAACTGATTGACTCAAACCGTAGTACTCGCGTTTCTATTCTTCTTAGGGTTAATTTTAACGTATAAACGTTTAAACGTATTATTTAGGCATAGTTAGTATACTAGTTTCTTACATACACCGCAACATGAACCTTCCCCCGGTGTACAAGGATCTCGAATGTTTCATTATTGCCCACACACGAAGAGACTTTGTTTTAATCATTGGTCTTAAGAGTTATAGGGTTCAAAACCATTTTACGTTAAATAAGTATACCTCTAATTGACAAATAATTTCATTACTTTATGTTTATTAAAATTATAGGGAAATTTTAATTTGTTAATCGGATGATTCAAAATATCCTTATGTTGGACTCGGTAGTCAAATTCTGTGTCCGATAAATTAGCATTTCTTATTTTTATGGTTCACGGTCTCGGTCAATGACCAAACATGATACGTGAAGTGTTACTTCAAATAAGATCCGGCCTTTTGATAAATCTATTCAGTGAAACGTAAAAAAAATCCGAACTGATCTAAAAGAATCGGTGACAATTCTAGCTGTGATGTTCATATATGTATTACATATAAATCGAAGTTTTGTGATACACTGATCTTTTTGGTTAATTAACCATATGTCTAGTAAACGTTATCTATATCTATAGTAATAAATAGAATTGAAGTGGCTGTTTGTAATGTCAAAATGTTTTTTTTTTCTAAATAGATGTGATTGTTTATATACGATACCTATTTCAAAAATACAATTTTTTACATTTTTGTCTGTCTGTTTGTTCCGGCTAATCTCCGAAACGGCTATATGGATTTTGACGGGACGAGTAGATAGCTGAAGTTACTATACGTAAATTTTTAAGTTTTCATTTTGGAAAGTAATTACGGTTCTGCATAAAAAAATTATATATATAAAACAATAAAATCCGATTCAATTTGAAATTTGGCTGGCAGATATTGGAATTTGTGACAAATATCTTTGCTTAATGTTTTTTTGGGAAAATAATTAGGGTTCGGTTTAAAAAAAAAAACTATATTACGCAGTGAACATATGAAACATACATATGACACGCAGACGCAGCCGTGTACGCCCAGCTAGTCATAAATAAACAAAGGTTTTTCTTCACGATTATAAAATAGTATTTAACAATTAGCGCTCTCCTGAATAAGCACGTGTTAAAAACCAATAAACTCTAAAATGAAAAATGAAAAAGATACCTCAAGCATTTAGGATCTAGAACAGCTACTGGATATCCACTAACTGAGTAGTTATCACTCTCGTAATTGCAAACTCTCATGACGATTAGCTATTTGAGAGTTCAGTTCTCTTTACTCTTTATTGTTATTCTGTGCTTAGCAAATGATTGTTATTTGTCACGACTCACGGGTGAGTAAATACGTATAATCCATTCCAGTTTCACTGTTCAGTTTCGATACTTTGATATTTTTGTCAGCGACCTAAGACCGATTAATGTGTCCACTTTCACTCAATAACACTGATAGATCACAATGACATTCACGGATCATCGGATTGCCGTCGCCACAATTCGCTCCAGCCGTCAGGAAATTCGGATATCCTCTGTAATTTGACGCGTAATAAATTGATTTACGTATTTTGATGGATCTATAGTGTTTTATGTTGTTACCTAAAACTCTAGTTTGAAGCTATTTTTCTAATAAATCATACATTTAAATTAAATTATTATTTTTTATTTTTATTTTTAAATTAAAGAATAGTATTTCTTTTAGTACCAATTGAAAATCTAAGTGTTTATGGTTACGAAGCGCATGGAAGTTATAAATTTTTATGACGAATTCTTAAATTAGATACATTATTTATATAACATTAAAACACAGAACTCAGCGAATAAAAAAATCCCTGTCAGCCTGTCAGTCTTTAATGCATTTGATAGCATAAACTAGGCATATTATTGCTGACTAAATAACCTCAGGATCAGAACCATTCATATAATACCAAGAAAAAAAAACTAAAGTGAAAAAAAAGTCATTGAATTCCAAGACTATCTAACGCCAAACACGCAGTTTTCGGAATTTAAGGCACGAATTATTATGCGTTTTGGGGTATGTATTGCGCAGGGAAGAAGAGAATATAATAGGGGAAGGAGAAAACCAAAAAAAATGATGGATAGATTGTATGATGGATAGATTGTATGAAAGATGATATGTTTACAAAGGGAGTGAATGCTAAGATGACTGCAAATAGAAATAAATGCAAGAGGAAGACATGTTGCACCGACCTCAAATGAAAATAGGATAAGGGTAAGGAGATCCTGATGTATTGTACGTTTTTATTTCAGACCATATATATCTTCCACACAAAGATAATAAAATTAAAACAATGATTGAGACTAGTGATAAATTCCTTAAATTATTTTTTCGAAAATATTAATTCGAACTAAAATCGTTTTATCATTAATGCCTTTTATAAACGTGAATAAGATTATTGAGTAGTTGGTAACACAGCCATTGATATATTGGCCATAGTACAGAAATACTGATATAGACAAATGTTTTGTATTTACATAGTTATCATAATTGACTTTTACTTAGAGCCAGCAGGCGTAATTCGTGACGACAGTAAGAGAGTAGACGCCATGAGATTGATTATAGGGTCGGAAAAGCTTTGGTGCGGGGTGCCACTTGCATAGATACTTTGGCTCCTTCTCATCTTCCGGTTACAACTGTGACGACCGGCAACGCACTAGCTTTGGCGGAAGCCTACAAGAGACTCAAATACATAAATTTAAGCAATTGATTCTTGTTTGAGCCATTTGGAGTTGAAACTATGGGTTCGTGGCGAGTGAGTGCACACGTCCTGTACAAAGACCTTTCAGTGTATTTGCTCGATTTCACGCAGGTCGCAATGATGGTTATAACTTTACCCAAAGAATCAATATTGCCATATAACGTGGCTATGCTGATAGCTTCTTGGGCGTTCTGTCTAGTGCCGCTAGACTATATTTACTTTCATTATTATTATACTTTTGTAAAGTTCTTTTCAGTTAAATTTAATATGTAAAAGTATTATGGAATATAATTGTCTGTATTACTTATATAGTAGTAACTAATGTAACTAAATAATTCATAATTACACACCAAATTCTTTCATAATTTCTATTCATAGCAAATATGATATTCCGCCACCTCGGATTGCGTGTGCGACAACAGCGTAATATTCTCTACAACGCGGTCCTTGGCCAAAGTCTCGTGAGTCATTATTCTATTTCTTATTTTCTAAGAATACATACAAAAACTGCATTTGAATGAGTCATCGTTACAAAATGATGCTTAGGGAGCGATGACCTGATGATCTTGTGCACATTTATTGCGTAGGGACATGTCTCAATGGCTGTTCTGAATTTAATATTTTTATTCACTGTTTTTATTTATATTGTTTAACAAATTAATGCTTTTATTATGTGTATGATGATGATGTCAGTTATATAATAATTGGCTGTTGTTCATATACATTAGTGAAGGGCAAATAAATCGCGTTTGATATTATACTTTTTTAAATTATTTAATGTTTTTTTTTTATAATTAGCGTTCTTTATATTAATACACTAGTTAATGAAATAATTACATGAAGACTTAACTTAAAAAGTTTAACTTTGTAACGCAATGCGATTTCGTATGATTATACTCGAATTAATTGTGTAAAATCCCTATGGTACTACTATGTAATCAGTAAATTGCAAACAAATGGGTTCATTATGCTGCATGGTGGTAGGGCATTTTACAACAATGGCCACGTGGGTAGCTACTACCCTCAAGTTTGAAAACTTGTTGCCAAATACCAATAGGTGTGTTCCGGCAGCATCACTTGAGAACCAGTACTTCTAGTCTTAGTGTGTTTACTATCCTGGACCTAATCGTCACTTAACATCAGGTAAGATTGTAGTCAAAGCACTGAGCCCACACAGTGTAAAAAAGAATATATTTTACTGAACTCAACATTTTTGACTACGTTTCAAAGTGTCTGTTTGTAATGTCTAAATAATTTTTTTACTAAATAGATATGAATGTATATACGATATCTATACCAAAAATACAATTCTTATAATTTTTGTCTGTCTGTTCCGGGTAATCTTCGAAACGGCTGGACTGATTTTGACGGGACTTTTTTAGTAGATAGCTAAAGTTACTCCGGGTAACTTAGGGTACTTTTAATTTTCGAAAATAATTTCAGTTCCGTATTAAAAAAGTGCAGTGAAGAATTTTTAAAACGCGGGAACAGCCGCGGGAACACCGCTAGTAGACAATAAAACGCACGCTCGGCTACATCAAATTAGGCAAAAAAAAAAAAACCGCAGATTGCGTGAGATCTAAATTCGTCTGACATGCAGAGGTTTTGTCTGTTTACGAAATCTACGGAAGCGGATCGATTTTATGGAAAAACGCAATTTTTTATACGATTTATTTCACGGTTTGATTACCTTTTTTTAAACTCGTTATTAGTAATCGAAGTATTTGAATATTTTATAATATCTCTTAATGAATATTTATGATTTATATTCTAAGTTCTATAACTACATAGATTAAATACGAAGTAATGATAATGTCATTGGAATAATAAAATGCAATTAAGTTTACAAAATTCTTTTGTTACATTTTTTTTGCTACTAACATTAAGCAAAGATATTTCTCACAAATTCAAATGTCTGTCTGTAAAACTGTCCATTGAATACGATTTTATTCACATTTCATGAGTTTTAGTTTTTTTTTTACCCAGAACCCTAATACCTTCGAAAATTTAAAGTAGCGTAAGTTACGCGAAGTAACTTTAACGATCTAACAAAAAAGGTCACGTCAAAATCGGTCCAGGTATTATTACCCGGAACAAATAGACAGACATACAAAAATAAAAAGATATTTTTGGTATAGGTATATACATTCATATCCATTTAGCATAAAACAAATATAACATTACAGACACTTCAGTTTTATTTATTAGTAGAGATTAGAAATAGGTTTGTGTAAGACACTGATTTTATTGATTTTTAGGTTGTTAGTTGTTCTTCTGATACCTGTCATTAATATTTTTATCTATTTTTTATCATCAACAATTCCCTTTCTTTATTTAAATTCACTAAGTATAAAACTCAATACGAATACAATTAAGTTTGTAAATAGAACTTAGAACTAATTTCGAGTTCAACATGGTTATCTTCTCCAAGTTACCTAAGTTTAAACTTAATAAAACTTCCAAGGCGGCTGTGTAAAAGAGATATTTTACTTCACGCCTGTTTCTGTTTTTTTACTACTAATGATCATTTAATTTTTTGTATTTCCGATATAAATATATATTTATTAGGAGTTTAGTATCTTCATTACGTTTAAGTATGACTTATCCTATTTATAATGCTTTCAGTGTATCTGTCTGTCTGTTAGTTGGCTTATAACTCTAAAACTAATTCACATTGTACATACTTTACTTTACTTTCTATTTATATAATTGTTTTCTAGGTACATTTTATTTTATTAAGTAATATATGGAATAAGTCATAAGAATAATAGTAAAACTAATCCACAAAAAAATTACCACCGTCGCATACTTTGGCAACATTTTATCTGTAACCCTCAACGTTCTGGCATATTCTACATAGTTCTAGCTATTTTGTTAGAACTTCTCAGAGAAGTTGTCTGACACCTAATACACTATACATGTGCAAAATAACCAAACGATATCACAAAATTACCAACATTACGCAATATACGTGACCGTATATTTGATACGCAAATTAATTAATTAAAGGCATGTCACATAACAAACGTAGATCTCGACAAAGTTAATTAACTATATAAAAGGCAATGTCTTTTTATCCGTCGATTAATTGGCTCGAGAACAAAAGAACCGATTTACACAATTCTTTTTTTAAATCGTACATTATTTGGTCAAGTTTTAGTATGTTATATTTGCTTACTTCATAAAAATGACAATTACCGAATTCCTTTTCACATTCATATCCATCCACGATATTACGATATAAACAAACACAAACGTAGATCAGAGAAGTAATTCGTTTAGATCAATTTCTGATAGTGTGGAGTTCAAAGTGAAGCCGAGACAAATCCTATTATCGTAACTACCTCTACCTAGACATACACGAGGTGATATGTAAGCGCATTGTTCTGCAACTTTGCAATACATTCTCGGGGACAATCGTTCTCCGCGGTACTGTTCAGTTGTCTTCAGAGCGAAACGCTCGTTTCCTAAACTATTTATAAGGTGTCCAAGACACACGCGATGTACTGGGATTTTAACTAACGAAAAGATTTTTATGGTCATCGTAACAAAAACTTATTTACTATGTTTACTGTTTCTTTTATTTAAAAAGAAATCCCCTTTCTTAACAGTTGTAGTAAATGAGATAAATACAAAGTTATAAAATTGTACTGAAATATTGCAAGTGGGCCTTTACTTCCTATCGACAAAACTGATTCAGTTTTAGATGACGATGGAATAAATGAATGAATATTGCGTAAATTAATTTAATGTGTCGAGTACCCATAAAAATAAAACAATAGGAAAACATGGAAAGCTGGCGTAAACGCTAGGTATTTGCTCAAGGGGTTAATATTAATGTTCTCACTAAATAATCCTGTAAAGCTAATGATATTAATTTATTGGTAAATTGACGCTTGGATACCGCGTCAATTAACTACAACGAGTCTAAACTTGTGGTGAAGAAAAACACAATGGAGAAACTATCTAGCACAGGTTCTTAACCTTATTTTGTTCACCGCCCACTTTCTCAAATATATTTTTTTCTAGAGTACTCTATCTTAATTTGTTTTTGCCTTTTTTAGACTATATTTTTAATCTGCCAATTCCCACACTGCGCTATCCCATTACCACTTAATTTTCACTGGGTCTTCTACTGCTCCTCCACCTCCCCCGACAGTCTCAAACGCCTACAAGTAGGGGGGGGGGGAAGGGTGCGTCGCTCCCGTTGAGAACCTAGGCCCTACAGTGATAATGAAGCATGCTCTAATTCTTGCCTGACTAGGATGATAATCCTCCGTCTGAGAATCTCTTTTCTATCATCAGCATCGGATATTGGACTTGAAAGCCATTATCATGTTATAGCATTTGATTATATTATAGTGAAATCATAGTCTATAAGCTCAATAAAAAAATACAGTATTTAACTTGTTTGACTCGTTTAAACGTTCGAAGGCAATATATTATTATTCTTCACAATATAATCCTGTCTCTTGCCTTGCGTCGATAACAATGTTGGATATTATTTATGTATTAAATAATAATAAAAAAACACTTAGTACGAGTAATAAAGCCTTCATCAATCGAATAACATTAATTTCGTCTATAACTGTTAATAAAAATCGACAGAGATAATTAAGCATAAGAAAAAACAAAATGCAAGTAATAACAAAAAGTTCAAGTTTGAAATTTATATTTTATTCATTAATTAATTTCAAAGTTTTTCTAGATAACTTACTGAAGAACGAAAGAACCTAACTCAAGTAGTTTAATCTAAAGAAGCGTGCTATATGAAACTTAATTTAAACTAGATGTGACGAGAGATTGTAAAAACGTGAAACATTAAAAAACAAGTCAGTTGTAAATCAATGTAAAGTTCATAAATATACTAATCTTATAAAATATATTATAACATCCATATAATTTTGAATCTAGTCGATGACCTCTTCTAACTTCAGTGTATACGTTTCAGTTAATTATATTTGCTTCTTTCGGATATTGCGACAGGCTCGTCCCCTGTCACATCTGGGTCGGAACTAAGCTCGGCGAAATGTGGGTGGTGTAGTTCGCTATTTCACCTCTGCCTAACCTTTCGGGGATAACAAGCGTGAGCTTATATGTTCTTTCGGGACTACTAGATTTTTATTACTTATATTCATTCAAATGTTAAAAAGAATCGTTAGAGGAGATTAATTTAATTCTTCAGTAACACTATCTATTTATAGTAAGGAAGGTGAAGGAAAGATATTTTGTTACCAAATAATAATCTATCACTTAACAAATAAAATTGAAGTGTCTGTTTGTCAAAATCACAAAAATAACAACTTTTTACTAAATATATATGAATGGTATATACGGGTATCTATTATTATTATTATTCGAGAAAGGGGCTATGCAAGCTAAGACAGTTCTGTGGCACTGCGACCTAAATAAATTTATTGTGATCTCCCCCATATTTCTAAAGCTCACTGCCTAGACCTACAACCTGGATATACTGTAGGTGTTATTGGCAGAGAGCGTCTGTACCTCTTCCGGGAACAACGCATGTTGATACGGGTACCTATACCAAAAGCACAATTTTTTCACATTTTTCTCCCGTCTGCCTGTCTGTTCCGGCTAATCTCCGGATAGACTGATTTTGACGGGACTTTTTTGGTAGGTAGCTGAAGTTACTCTGCGTAACTTAGGGTGCTTTTATTTCAGGGTACTCATCGAAAATAATTAGAGTTCCGCGTATAAAAATTAAAACTTATGAAATTGTGAATAAAATGGCAAGTTTTACTAGTAAGTGTTTAAATTTGTGAGAAATGTTTTTTTGCTTTTGGGACATTTTGGGAAAATTATTCGGGTTTCGTACAAAAAAAAAGTCGTGATATTATCAATGAAGAATATATGAAACAAAGGCGAAACGGCTGGCAAACAGCTAATATATTATAAATACGAAGGAGTTAAAAAATATTTGAAATTGAAAACTAATAGAAAGACGATTTATATTAGTTTGTAAAAGTAATAAATTATTACATTTTACTGTAGTGAAAAGAATACTGCATTCAGTTATCGTCGGTAATTAATTTAAGAGAATACCGTAACTGTTTTTCTTCTTCTTAGATAATGGCAATCTACATATGTACACAATTTGTGCCACTGTCATGTGGGTACGATGTATTTTCAATCTTGTACCAGCGTTATCAAATTCCAGCAAAATGGCGGCCCATCCTGGTCGTTTTTTCCATGGAGCTTTGTCGGCACCTCATAATAAATGTTACAAGTTTTTCCTAATATAAACTTAACTTATACACAATAAACAAACTATATTACACAAAACGCCATCAAGATTACATGATACAGAGTCAAATACACAAGTTTAATTAAATAAAGAAAACAACAGCTACATGACAGACCAAAAACTCCCTCATTCACTATTAAGGTGTGCTACTCGTGAGGATAAAGGGGCTAAATTTCCTATTATACACAACCCGGCAACGTATCAAGACGTCCTCCTATCCTATCCCCAACTAGGGATCCACAAAGCTCTGGCACTCGCTGCCAACGCGTAACTACGTTCACTTCATACATTAGCAACACAGGCTATTTACACACCACATGTAAGATACTATAAAGGACCTTTTTTCTTTATGATTGATTAACGGATAGGCTTAACTAGGATGAGTTCCACGAAATTTGAATGCTATTGATAGCCTAAGCCAAAGTTTTTAACAATGTTACATTGTTGCTAGTTACCATTTTTCGGCTGAGTGTCTTAAACATTTGCCACACCTAGGCTTAGTGTGTTTACTATCCTGGATCACATCGTCATTTAACATTAGGTGAGATTGTGATCAAACTACTGAGCATATATCGTGTAAAAAAAACAAAGCTGTTAAAATTCGATAGGATTAATCAGTTTGAGGAGTAAAACTGAAGATACCGCCTTCTGTGGTAGTATGTGTAACATAATATTTGCAAAGAAACAAGCGCCGTATTAAAGAATCTGTATTTGATTTCGAAGCAATGGCTCCAGCAACTTAACTAGCGGGCACACCGGGTAAAATACTTAAACATAATATATATAATTCTTTAATATCTAGATAAATTCAATTAGTTCAAAACTAATTTAACGTTTTCACTGCCAAATCTCGTAACATAATTCTCTGGGGGTGAGCGCATGCATTACTTATTATGAACCGTCTTATACTCCACAAGTTGCAGTGGATTATTTCAATGAATATTTCGCTTTGTTTGTACCGCTGAACGAAGGGTTATTTGAATAAGAAAGTAGAACGTTCTTTGCACCATCGATTTAGTGTTTTATTACATAATTGAATTGGATGTATTATTATGTTTAAATGAAATCCGTTTGCGTTTCTATAGATTTTTGAAGTGAAAACTTCTTTAGTGGCGTTGAGCGATTCTCACTAGAGGAAAATTTGTAGATTTTTCGTTACTAATGCTATGACGTCATCCGTCAACATGCTACAGTATTTCAAGTATAAAATAGCGTGTAAGTGCTGGTGCTCAAAGTAAAATGTATACTTACGCTGGATATCATATTTTTTTTTATTATGAATAAACTGTATGAAAATTTACTCAATAATTGCCAATAGATGTATACACCAGACAAACCATCGAGTTTTCACTTCTCTCGGCTGTCTCCATGGCTGCCATTTTTTTTTTAAATATAACACAGTATTTAATCGAAGAGATTATGAAATTCATGTTGATTTAAACCTATTTTAAAACAATGATGTCGCGATGGCACGATGATTCCATATTATGAAATCTTCGCCTCTTAAATTTCCAGTGAAGGAAAATATCGTGTTGAAACCATATCGTGTTCATGGTGTTTTTTTAATCATTCGCTTCGCTGGTTTGTCACCCTTAAATTAAAAATCTATCGCCAAGCAGCTATAGATACATCCCTACCGCTGTACTTCAAAAAACCAGTCCCGTCAGGCTTAGTATATTGACCATTCTTGACCATACGGTCATTATATATCAACGAGATTGTAATCAAAATACGAAAATATCCTTTTACGTATACCTAATTACCTAAATATTTGATTTTATGTATTAACTATTTTTTTAAATAATTCATAAGTATATAATTTTCGAAATATTATTGGCATAGCACACTTAGCATTATGTTATAATGACTAAAATTAGTTGTTAAAATACTAATTCGTTATGACTGAATAATATCCAGGAAACTGCTAACGCTTCATATTGCTACAGTTGTAAAACTAACAATAACATTGTATGAACGTATTGTGAATATTTGTTTGGGTAAGTGTATATAACGAATTTGAAATACCAAATAAACGATATCCCGTTTGTATGAAGTGAACAGAATGGTTTTACTGATTTGGCATGAGAGCCAAGATAGACAAGATCTTTTGCAAGGTCAATCCAACTTGTGTCTTTTAATAACATTAAAGTAACATATTTATTTACTTATTTGGTTTATTTCGAAGCAATGAGCGACGTAAGTTCGGATCCATATGTTCTATTCTATAATTTCAATTGAGTTTTTATTGATAAAACCATAGTATAGGACATTTTTAATGCCCGGGTAAAGAGATACCACTCTCGAGTTTTAAAATCTGTCGCCAAGCAATCTATATATGTGTTCTAGGAGCATCAATTGAGAGACCTAGAACCTATCGGCATAATTTGATTAATAATATGTTATAAACCAATTAATAAAAGTATCTTTTTATAAAATTAACAGAAAACGAGTAGTGAATTCAAGGGATTGCTTTTTAGTAAGCAAAATATTATTGTTAGAGCGATTTGTTAAATATTTATCTCTATAGTAAATACAATTGGATACAGCTTACATAAGCTAGCAATAGCCAAATCGTCCTATGAATCCCTGGAGATACCGAAGATCCGGTGTCCTTACAGTCACGGGCAAGCCTAATGAGACGAGATAAGCGAATAGAGGCTGATTTCCCTCGCGATGCTCTTTAATAGTGAGTTGAGGCTGTCAAGGACGATCGTTTGGATTGTTGACACGCAACACTGATTGTAGTTCCTCCATTGGAGTGCTTTTACGTAGAACTTTTCATGTTGTTCGACTGTGACGCCCTTACTTTGTAAAACTATTTCCTGACAACTAGAAATAAACATTTCTAATTTTCAATTTAGGCACACGTATTTTTTTACGATTAAAGTAGGAAAAAGGCTTGCACCTTACCTGATAATATATTATAACTGTTACTTGTACCCAATACATTTTTTTTTCACAAAAAACCTCAACTCTATATAATACCAGCATTATGTTGTTACTCACAAAAATTGAGTTGAAACGGCAGATTTATCAATTTCTGTTACCTTGAAAATCCTTTGGACAGGCTAACATTTAAAGAAAAAATTGGCACGAGAGTTAGGGATTGGGGCGAGGTATCGAGGTTTTTAAAAAATACAATATGTGTTTGCAGCTTGAAGAGCAAGTGAAGACTACTTTATTAATATAATTATTCTACAAAGGTAAACTTGTTTATAATACGGTTTTACAAGTACGGCGAAACAATAACAATATACATGCATTCCATTACAACGGATATGGTTGTCTTTATTATGTTAATCTAAACACGGAGGTACTTAAGATATTTAATTATGGTTAAGTGAGACACTACTGATAGTGTTTCCAGTTAACCATTACGGAAGCCTTGATTATGCTGACGTAACTCCTCCCCTCTTAAGAGAAAGGCGTAACGGCGACTGCAACGGCTGCTGGTGGTCTTCCTCAGCTTGTCGTTGTGGAGTTGCTGTTTGCGACTTCTTTCTTGTGTACCAGAATTTGTATATGATTATTCCGGTAAACGCCACGGCGATTATGATGTACAGAATTATAGATGGCCAACTTGGTGTTGTTGGTATGACTGTTTGTAGCTCTGGAATCTTTTGAATACTTGTTACTTTTTCAATTAGATTATTAATATTGTCTAGTTTTGTATCTTCCAAATTTATATGCAAAGCCACAATATTTGGGATTTGATGAACATGAGGAAGTGGTATTGTTTCTAAAATGTTGATATATTTTATGTGGGTTTGTAATATTTTACCCATCAATTCGACTTTACAGTTGTTATCTAAGGTAAGTAGGTATACACCTTCACTTCTTTGGTATTGAATGTTGCTGTCACATGAAGTTTTTACCACTTCTTCCTTTTTCATAATTATAATCCAATTATTATCCTGAATTTGTTGGATAATGTTGTTATTAAAGTATGCTACTGCATATGTACAATTTTGTGGATCTTGATGTTGTAATAACTGTGCTATACAATCTTTTGATAATTGAAGATTTTCCCAATTAAGGTGTTTGCATATTACTCTGTCATTTGTAATTTCTGTGCAACGCTCACTTGGATACGCAAATTCATTGTTACCCAAGATGAGGAAGGGATATTTAGGTATTAATATGGTATTATTTTTATTAGGTATGGAATATAGGTGTAACAATTGGTAAGTGTTAGGGGAAACCAGAGGGATTTCTAATATGAAATTTAGTGTTTCGTTCGTAACGTATGCTTTTACTATTATTACTTTTTCCCATAAATGTATATTTTTAATGTTTGGTGAAAATGGAAAATCAAATGAATTACCTTTTTCAATTAAATTTAACTCTTCTATTAAGAGACTAGGGTCAATGATACTAGGGTGCATTTTATTTAGGTTTGAAAATGCAATAGCACTTTCCAAGTTTTCTAATTTATCATATAATTGTTGATATGACCTTGCAATTTCGTTTAAAATATTTATAGATTCTTGAAATGAAGCTTGTGTAAAATAATTTTGAATTTCTTTTTGCAATTTTATTTGATTGTTATGTATTATATTTAAATTATTTTCATAGTTTTTTATGAATTCATTCATTATTGACAGTGTTTTTTCCTGATTTTCCGAATTTGAATTTAATGAAAGTTTTATATTTTTAATTTTATTTTCAAAATTAATTGCATCGTCCTGGTCTAAGTTTCCTGTGATTGCTTTTACTATTGAACCTAAGGCATTTATTAAACCTCTTTTTTGTCTGTTATGTATTTTTCTTATTCCTATAGTATCTAATCCTAAATATGAAAGTTTACTTTCTATTGTTTTAATTAAATATTCTATTTGATTATATATATTGCTATAGTCTATGGTTACATTTTCTCTTAACCTAAAGGTATAAAAATTACTAGATATGTCATAATAAATGTTTCGTAAATAGGTTGTGTTATAAACTATTACTAAATGATACGTTCCTATTTGGTACTGAGCTTTTGCTTCAGTAAGTATTAATATTCCATTATGATTATCAATTGGTTCCAGTATCGCTGTTGTCATTGCGACTCCGAGCATACAGATGCAGGCGAAGGCGTACCTGAAACATTTTCAGGTCGTCTAAGTAAACGAAAATGTACACGAATTGATTTTGCGTTTACATGTTTACCTACAATTTCCGCTATCTGTTCTGGGTGTATATGTACTATCGTGTATGGTCCTAAGTATTTTGGTTCTAACTTTATTACTCCTAGCTGTTTTTGCTACTTGTTTGTATACGATATCACCGACTTTAAAGGTTGGAATGTCTGTACCTAAGTTGAATTTATTAATAATCTGTTGTTTATTTGCTGTTACTTTTTTCATTTACTAATTTTTGTATGTTTTCCATGGTATTTTTGTGTTTCCTGACATATTCTTGATAGAATTCTTTTGGGTAGTATAATTCTAATGGATTTTTACTACTTGTGTGGCCATATAATAATTCAAATGGTGTGAAATTTGTTGCTGAATGTATTGTGTTATTATAAGCAATTATTGCATATTTCATTAAATTGCTGGTCTCGCTTTTATCTGTTAAATACTGTATTCTGATCATTTCAGAAAGTGTTGAGTGTAACCTTTCTATTGGTGAATTTGAATTTGGATTATATGGTGTTTGTAAAATGTATTTGGATATTATGTAGTGCGCATATTTCCGCTATTACTTCATTATCGAATTTAGAATCAGAGTCAGTTGTTATTTTTTGTTGGTATACCAATAAAAGAAAATATGGTAAGTAAAGCTTCAGCAATATGTATACTAGTTGTTGCTGTTAATGGAACTGCCTGTGCGAATTTTGAGAAGTTGTCAATTATTGTTAGAAAGCTTGTGCCTCCTGTACTATATAAATCCATGAACATATGTTCCATGGGTTTGAGTGGAGTGTCCGTTAATGATAAAGGTAATTTTAGTGGATTTCTAACATATTTACTCTGTAAACATTTCTCACATTTTCCTATATAATTTTGTATAGTTTTTAAACATGTTAGGCCAGTGGTAATTACGATGAATATGTTTATAAGTTTCCTGAATACCTCTATGTAGAGTTTTTCCTTCATGATACTTACAAATTAATTGATTTTGTTCATTAACATTTTCGATTAATGTTACTCTAGTTAGACATCTAATTAATTTAGGTCCTCTGTTATTAAAAATAGTTTTGTATACCTCATTAAAAATAGGAATGAAGTCTTCATGATGGAAGAGAAACAGTAAAAAGTTCTATCAGGTATTGTATGTTCTTTTAAGAATTGAACAATTTGATTTTTTGTGTTATTAATAGGAATCCAAACGTCTTTTATTATCATTTTACCTTTCGATCTGTCCTCTATTCGGTATGAATCACCAGGTGTTTTTCGAATATGAAATTGTTTTAATTGTCTATCTATTGCGTCATTAATTTCACGAATTTTATTTTCTGAATTCTGTTCATTTAGTGTATCTTGTGAATTTTTAGAGTTGTTTTTATCTACATTGTCAGGTGTGATAGGCATGTCTAATAGTGTTCGAATGTCTATATTTTCTATATCTAAATCATCAGTGGACGTACTAGGTTGCGGTTGGTTAATGTCATTATTATGGTGTATGATCTGAACGCGCGAAAGGGCATCCGCATTTGTGTTTGATTTTCCCTTTTTGTAATGTACGTCAAAATTATATTCCGCCAATTTTAATCGCCATCTTGTTAGTTTAGAATTGGGGTCTTTTATTGACATCACCCATGTTAATGGTCGATGATCGGTATATATGGTGAATTTCTTACCATATAAATATGGTCGAAAATATTTTGTAGCCCAAATAATACTTAACAATTCTTTTTCTATTGTTGAGTATTTCTGTTCGGTCTCCGATAACGTACGTGAAGCGTATGCTATGGGTTTATCTGAACCTATTTGACCTTGTGAAAGTACTGCGCCTAATGCTACGTCTGACGCATCTGTTGTTAAAACGAATGGTTTGTCAAAATCCGGGTATTGTAATACAGGAGCGTTTGTTAGAATGTCCTTGCATTTTTCAAAGGCTTGTATATAATTCGATTCGTTATAATTTACTGATTTTATACCTTTTTTTAAGCATTTTGTTAGTGGTTTTGTTAATTGCGCGAAATCTTTTATAAATTTACGGTAGTAACCGACTAAACCTAAAAATGATTTTATTTCTTTTTGAGTCTTTGGTAACGGAAATTTTGTTACCGCTCTTATTTTATCCTCATTTGGCTTAAGGCCTTTATCAGTTAAGGTGTGTCCTAAGAATTTCACTTGCTTTTGAAGAAATTCGGATTTATCTAATTGAATTTTGAGATTATGTGTCCGGAATCTCCCAAATACTTGTTTACATTTGTCTAAATGTTCCTGTAATGATGTCGAGAAAATTATGACGTCATCTAAATAAGTTAAAACGTTATCTATACCTCTTAGAACAGAGTCCATAAGTCTCTGGAAGGTACTTGGTGCATTCTTTAACCCAAAAGGCATTCTGAGAAATTCGTAATGACCTCTATCTATAGTAAACGCTGTTTTCTCAATGTCGTTAGGTTCCATCTCGACTTGATGGTACCCTGAGGCTAAATCTATTGTTGTAAAATATTGAGCTCTACCTAATTTGTCAAGTATGTCATCGATATTAGGCAAAGGATACTTGTCTTCTATAGTTTTTTCATTTAATTTTCTATAATCTATAACTAAACGCCATTTTTTTTCACCACTAGCATCCAGCTTTTTTGGTACTATGTGTACTGGACAAGACCATGGGGAATTACTTTCACGAATTATATTTTGTTGAAGTAATGAATTTATTTGTTTTTTAATCTCCTCCTTTTGTTTAGGAGCCTGCCGATAATTACGAACATATACAGGTTTATCATCTGTAAGTTTAAGTTTATGTTTAATTTCATGTGTAAATGTTAAAGGGATTTCACTTGAATGAAAAATGTCTCTAAAATTATAACAAAGTTTTTTAATTTCACGTTTTTCTTCGGTGTTCATATGATCTGTACGCAATCTTTCTAAAATTTTTTTATAAATGTTATCTAATTTATTAGATTTATTACTATTTTTTTTTATTACCATATTAACGGATGTTGCTTTTGAAGTCAACCCTTTTTTAAATTTTTTTTAAGTTTAAGTTGATACTATTTTTAATTTTAACTTCTTTATCTGAATCATTTATTACTGTTGTTAAAAAATAGCCGTCTTTAATTGATATTATTGCAGATGGGAAAGTGACACCAGGCTTTATTTTAGTTTTATTTAAGATATAATCTCCTTCACTATAATTACAAAGTAAATTCACTACTTGTTCACAACGTGGTTTTATTTTGGTGAATGATTTTATGTCGTTTTTTATTTGTATTTTAGTTTTTTTTGTTTTTTTTAATGTTCCTTTTTTCATATCTATTTCACAGACCTGTGGAATTAAAAAGTCTATTCCTAGTAAACCTATAAAATCTGGATCAAAATCACAAATTAAAAATTTATGTTTAATTTTTTCTTTAAATATCCTTTCAGGAAGATCTACAAAAGCTACTTTATTATGTTTTGAAATTGAATTTGCCGTTTTAATAAAGTGTAATTCTTTTTTAATTTTGAATTTTTTATTACGAAGTGCTTTTGAATTAATTAAAGATTGTGATGCGCCTGTGTCTATTAAAAACTTGCCACCTAATTCACTAATATATATGTAAGGAAGTTGAATATAATTTTTAAAATTATTTATTAATACTATGTTTCGTCTTCGGTTTCTAGATCCGTAAGAAAATTTTCATCGGGTTCAGATTCAGAGGTGTTATCTTCATCTGACTCCGTTGAATCTTCATTATCAGTAGATTCATTAAAATGAACTTTCTTTTTATTTTCATTGATGTTAATTGATTGTTTTGTCTTTTTATACTGGTTATTGTCATTTTTGAACTGTTTTTTGTCAACGTTAAATTTTGAATTTTTAAAATTCTGCCCTTTTTTGTCCCTAATTTTCTTTTCCTCTTGTTTTGCAATAGCTATGGCTTGGTCTAAATTAACTGTTTTTTGTAATTTTATTATTATTGCTGTAATTGGATTAATTTTATCTAAAAATGTTTCCAAAGCTAATTGTTCATAAAATTTATTTTTTGAGGGATCTGCTAAGATTAGTGAACTTTTAAGGTTTCTAATTTTATCACCTAATAATTGTGTTGAACCGTTTTCTTTGTTTGTTTTAATCAGTTCTTGTACTAATTGTGTCTCTGTTCTATATTCTCCAAATCTTGTTCGAAGAATTGATTTTATTTGTTCCCAGGTTTTGGCACCTGTACTAGCTGATAATGCTTCGACTGCTTTACCAGTTAATTTGTTACGTATTAGAGTAGTTATGCAAAGATCATCTTTTGACGTGACTAGTTCTAGTACATTTTCGACACCTTCTATATAAAATGCGAGGGTGCGAGGATTTCCATCATAAGTTGGAAATAATTTAGCTAACGTAGAATAATCAACATCTACGCTCTTAGTGTCGGGTTTACTATTTTTATCGTTATTTGCCATATCTGTAGCTATATAAACGATTAAGAAACGATAACACTAATATTCAAAATCCGCCTCTGGACAATGAACAGGCTAAGGAAAAAGGAATCTCAGAAGTAACAGATGAAATGCTTACCTCATGAGCATTGGTATGTCGTTTTTTGACAGGTGAGTGCTTCTTGCTTTCTTCGTAGTATGCTGCTACGCTCGTAGACCTCGTTGTTGATGCCCGCTGTAGGTTGTAGCCGTGATACTTTACGGAACCCAAAATGAATTCAGGTTATACCGACGTTTAATTCATTGAATTTCACCACGGACTACCGACTGCGCCAGTTAGGGATTGGGGCGAGGTATCGAGGTTTTTTAAAAAATACAATATGTGTTTGCAGCTTGAAGAGCAAGTGAAGACTACTTTATTAATATAATTATTCTACAAAGGTAAACTTGTTTATAATACGGTTTTACAAGTACGGCGAAACAATAACAATATACATGCATTCCATTACAACGGATATGGTTGTCTTTATTATGTTAATCTAAACACGGAGGTACTTAAGATATTTAATTATGGTTAAGTGAGACACTACTGATAGTGTTTCCAGTTAACCATTACGGAAGCCTTGATTATGCTGACGTAACTCGAGTTGTGCCAATTTTCCTCCAAAGGATTTCCCTATCAACCAAGAAATCTGACAGAATTAATTATAAATTTTTGTACGCAAAATAAACAGACTTAGTTTTTCCATTGCTCTTTGGATTTACAATTTACTTTACGTAAAATGGTTTGTCAATTACATTAATCAAATAGTAATTTAGTGAGGACTCGCAATAGTATAAAATTATCGACATAGTTTCTATTTACTTGGTTTTACGCTTTGTCCTAGCGTAATACAATAAATACATTATTTATTTCATTTCGTCGAGATTTTTGGTGTATCAATAAAATAGTGATAAAAAAGAAGCATTTACAATCCGTGTTAATGCAATCGAGAACCCTAAGGCATTCGTAGAAACTATGCACTTTCTCTTCTTGAAATTCTGTGAGAGGGTAGAAGCGGGTTGATCTTGGATAACGTTACACATCACTTTTCTTGTATTTTAGCTCAGACAGAAACAATTTATTTTTAAAGCGAGAGAGAAATATTTTTACTCTAAAGCCCTCTTGCTATCTTTATACAAGTAGTTTTCGATGTTGTATTTTACATAGAACCTATAATATGATATAATATGGATCAAAGCTTTTCATAAAAAACAAAATTGAACGAATTGTGTTTATAGTAAACTTTTACTTCGTTTTTTTTCTGAGATTTCCTAACAAATCTTTTCTGAGCAAATATCTCAACTTATTAGGTATAATTACAATTCACATTTTATAAGCTTTCGAGAAAGGATTTTACAATTTAAATAATTTTAATAAGTATACAATAAACTAGCCCACATAGTGAAGGGAAAGAAATATAATATAGTAATATGTAAATAGTTATTAAGCTTACGTAGATGTCAGTCATTTGTTTTATTGTTATCTCTATATTTTCAGAGAATTGTAAAAACATGTCAAATAAAGAATACGGACCAAGAGTCTGCAGTGTATGAAAAAAACATTTATAAAAAAATTAATGATTGTATACAATTATTGAAATGGAATAAAATAACATTAGTAATTATACTATTTTTTTAATAACAAGACTCCGCTGGTATAAAAAAACGTATATTTTATGTTAAATGAATGCCCTCTAATTATAGCAGAAATTGTCTCATTCTATTAGATAAATACTTTTATACGAAAGATTTGAAAAGAAAAATGTTCACGGCACGAGTAATTCATTTAAATGAATGCTGAATTTTGTACGAAATGGAATTTAATATTTTGCGTAAAGCCCTTGTAATCTAAGCCGTGATAGATGTGCGACACTTCGGCACGCTGGGTATTAAATTTATATTTATCACGATCCCTCATCCATAACTAACTAAGCAATAAGTTTTTCTTATTTTATTTATCAAAATATTCTGTGATAGTCTTAATAGAACCTTCTATAGTAAATACGGAATAGAAACAATTCACGTGGCGCAAATCAAAGTATAACTTTCTGAATGAACAAAATTTATAAACAATGAAATTTCACTGACATGAAATATCTAAGAAAACTTACAAGTTCAAGGTCAAACTAAACTGATATGTGTATTCAAAACATATTTGCAATTACAATACTGCTACATTTTCTTTATGGTCAAAGTTTTCAAGAAGCATTAGTAACGAAAACTTGCTTGAAGTTAGAAAACACTATTGTTCAATTAACTAATTATATTTTATGCGTATTTATATATGTACTTATACTTCTAAATAAAATTCTTAAAGCGATGATGGGTTAGTTGGTAGTGCGGTCGGATTTCGCGTCAATGGACGCGGGTTCAGACCCCACATATCCAACTCTAAAATCAGCATGGGATTTCGGTAAAAGAAACAATTGAAGAAACCATTGCATAGTGATAAGGTATTTTCTAATAATGCCCGGTAGCCTACCATCCTCAAGTTTGATAACCTGTTGCCAAATATCAATAGGTGTATTCCGGCAGGATCACTTGAGAACCAGAAGCTCTAGGCTTAGTGTATTTATCATCCTGGATCACATTGTCACTCAACATCACGTGAGATTGTGGTCAAAGCACTAAGGCTATAATACAATGTAAAAAAAAAATATTTATGAAAAAATTATAATATTTTTTGTCCAATCTCAATGTAGCGAATTCCTTGACGTATAAAAGAACCGTAATCCCTTAATAATAAAGAACAAACAGCTTATTAACGATCGCGTTCACCATTCAATAATGAATGTCGGATAAAAATTAAATAACATCAAAGAATCTACTGTTATGTATCGAGTTTCAGTACGTCTGAAACAAAGCACGGTCGATCGGCGCGCCGTGATGCCGACCGACCGTGGGTGATTACGTCTGATCATCATTCACAGGCATACATCCGGAGACTGCCCTTACCGTGCCCTCCAGTGCACAGCGAAAGCGAACTTGTTACTGTGTACTCAACTGATCGTTCTGAACGATGTGTAAAATTAGAACATCGTTACCTACCGTCGTATTTAATAAATAATATTTTTGACAGATTTGAACGTCGTTATCGTCGGTTTTTAAAATAACTTTTTTTCTCGTGTCTAAATGTAATTTTTAAACCAACAGGCAAATATTGAAATATGTACATGAAAAATGAACGGTATGTTGTAAATGAAAATAACTATGTATTTAATTTATGACTAAACAAATCATTGATTTTATCTATATCTATATACTAAGAAATAAAATTGGGAGTGTCTGTTTGTAATGTCAAAAAAAATTTTTTTTACCAAATAAGTTTGAATGTATTTCCGGTCCTAGACCTATACCAAAAATACAATTTTTTTAAATTTTTGTCTGTATGTCAGTTTGTTCCAGGTAATCTCGAATAAAATGAAATGAAATTTCGAATAAAATCCAATTCAACGCACAGTTTCACCGGTAGGTATTTGAATTTGTAAGAAATATCTTAACTTATTGTTAGTAGCAAAAAAAAAAAATAGAAAATAATTAGGGTTCCATATAAAACAAAATCTATATTATGCAGTGAAAAATATATGAAACGCGGGCGCAGCAGCGGGCACACAGCTAGTCAAAAATTAATAAAGCACAGAACTGCCCGCCCTCCCATTAATACCTCCGTAATACATGAATGCCCCTTTTCAAATGAACTATATAGGTACTAAGTTATTTCATTTTAGTGTAGGTACATTTAACCGGCTGAAAAAAAAGGTTTCAACTAACGTAACAAATCTTTTATAATAATATGTATAACCGGACAGTGTTAACTATTTTGTACGTCCAGCGCGTCGCTCAAGAATGCAAGGGGTAAAGGGAAGAAAGCAAGTGTGAGATTTCGAGTTTACAACAGAACTTGCTCGTTGGATAAAATAAACCGAGACGGACGCATGCCGCTTTGCAAGCCGAGTGAACGATTCAAAACCCCGTTTGTGGTGTGTCAGTGCAAGACTTGCACGATTCAAATACATTGCTGCCGAGAAATGAACTTTACTTTTAAAACGATTTCTTGTTTTTTTTTCTTTATTATTCTCGGTATGGAACAACATATAGATTTGCGCTACCAATGCTATGACGTCATCACTCGTCAACAGTATGTGAAGTGTAAGATGGCGTTTAAGTTCTGGCGCTCAGAAATAAATAATTAAAACTTATACTTACGCAGCCAATCGTATGTTTTGATAATGAATAAACTACGTGTATGTAGATGTACATAATTATTGCTCGGAGCGCTAATATACGTGAACTCAGATAAATATCTTAAATGTTAGGTTATGTTAATAATTTTAAGTACCAAACTATGATATTTAAATATTAAAAAACAAACAGTTCTTACAAAGTTTCAAGTTTTCAATTCTGTCGGTAGTCCACATTGCTGTCTAAGTTCTTTTTACCCTTTTTTATTTTTCTGCGTTCTTTCCCATTTTTTCAGGCATTATTCTTGTTTTCCTAAGATGAAAATTAGACATTCTTATCCTAAGATTTATAAATCACAGAGAACTTTACATCTTTCATTACGTCAACATCTAATTCAAGCTACCATCCCATCTAGCTACTCGCCTTCATTTTTGTTATTAAATTATCTACATACAAAGAGTCCAAGATACAACAGTAACCGTTTGTATAACTGTGTCTGGAAATTTTTCTTTTTATTAAATAATGGCTTTTGACGAACTTTAGTTTCACCAATAAACAATTTTTAGAAACAGGTTTTTTTCCACAAATTTTCAATGAAGACTAATAAATAAAATTGAAGTCTGTCTGTAGATAATATTAAAATATTGTTTTTTTACTAAATAGACATTAATGTATAATACATACGATACCTATACCAAAAATACAATTTTAAAAATTGTTGTTCTTGTTTGTTCCGGGTAATCTCCGGAACGGCTGGACGAATTTTGACGGGACTTTTTTGGTACATAGCTTAAGTTACTCCGCGAAACTTACAGTACGTTTATTTTTTGGTTCTGCGTAAAAAAATTAAAACTCGCGAAAATGTAAATAAAATCCGATTCAATGCACAGTTTTACAGGCAGGTATGTGAATTTGTGAGATATATCTATGTTTAAGTTAGTAGCAAATAATTTAGGAAAATAATTAGGGTTCCGTATTAAAAAAAAAACTATAATACGCAATTCAAAATATATGAAACGTAGCCGCGGGTACATAGCTAGTGGAGAACAAAAAAAATAAAAGGTGCGCAATTTGAATAAAGTTAGACTGAGGGTCTATACCATGCCTAATGAATAAATTTAAGCTGCACTATAAGATCTTTACGTCTTTTCTCCACAGAGCTAAAAAGTGTAAAGTAAGAACGAGTTTCAATAAAATTTTATAGTCTAGCAGACTTTCCTTTGTGCTAGAGCAGCTAGGCAAAAATTCACGGCACTAGTATACGTATATAGTAGAGAAATTTCTTCAAAATGTAAAACGTGCTGTAAAGTAAAATTTACTTCTATTAAATGCTAAGTTTGTCTGCATTATATGTGATGTAAATTTATTTCTTCTGTGTAGGTAGCAACATCATCGTAAAGTTTTAGTATACGATAAAATATACAAATAATTAAAATTGAAGTGTCCGTTTTGTAATATCAAAATCAAACAGTTTTTTTTTTACCCTGTATAGGTGTAGTACTTTGACGACAATCTCACCTGATATTAAGTGACGATTAGGTCCAGGATGGTAAACACACTAAGCCTAGAGATACTGGTTCTCAAGTGATGCTGCCGGAACACACCTGTTGGTATTTGGGGACAGGTTTTCAAACTTGAGGGTGGTAGCTACCCAGGCGGGTATCATTAAAAAATGTCCTACCGCCATGCCTATTACGTACATAAGTACATTTAAATTTACATAAAACTCATTTCTCCCGCGTCAAAAATTTAAAACTCATGGAATTGTGAAAAAAATGTAATTCAATTGACAGTTGTAGAGGCAGGTATTTGAATTTGTGACATATATCTTTGATTTCTGTTAGTATCAAAAATAATTCAGGGACTGTACAAAAATATTTCAAAGCAAGGCTCATACAGGCATATCTCTTAGGAATCTTTTCACAATCCTAAATATAAGTTCTTTAGGCCCAATTTTGTAATATTTTATTAATCTTCAGTGCTGTAACCTCTAAAGAACAAGTTTCAAGAATATGATATCTTAACTTTGCCCTCCCAATACATCTTCGATAACTTAATGCATATTCGTAAAAATGTAGACAAGCTCGATCTAGCGAATGATCGTCATAATTTTAATATTAGAAGTAAAGACAAGTTGACCGTCCCACGCTTTAGGCTAAGTAAGTCTAATAAAAGCTTTATAGGTAATAGTATTCGGTTTTACAATAAGATCCCAGGTAACATTACCGATTTACCTTACAATAAGTTCAATTATTAAGTCAAGCAAGTCTTAATCTCAAAATGTTATTACAGGGTGGATCATTACATGAACGATAGTGATGTCTGGAATTAACCCACATCTCTGTGCTTCCGCTAACATTGGTTAAGACTGTGATTTGTATAGTTTATTATATGAACAAAAATACATATGTATTATATTTATTAAAAAAAAAAGAACCAGATCGAGTTTCTTGCCTAAATTGAATAAAGGTGTTTTTGATTTTGGTTTTTGATTTTGATTTATAACACAGTGGCGGCCATTTGTTAAAGCATTCCAAGGGTTCCAAGCGTTGTTAGATCTCTGAATTCACGGTTCGTGTAATTATTAATGTAATTATTTTCAATGCACTTCATTTGCGCCCAATGACTAAACTATATAATATATAACGCCACCAATATAATATATATATATATATATATTTTTTTGTGTTGTCTTTATTTTTTTTACAGAGTCTTATTCTATGTAATTCAAAATTTTATTCCTGTTGTCACATTCTCAGCGTCTACATTCTTATACATTTTGGTTTGAAATTTCTTATTCTATAGATAATCTCTTTCTATATGCTTTTGGTCTGTCATTTTTACATTTCTTTCTTGGTAATTCCAATTTATTGCCTCTTATTCTAGTTTTTTGATTTGACATGATTCACAACACAAGACGTAACAGAAGATATAGTATGACATTTAATTTTTTGTTTGGTCCAATTCATATAAATAATTCAGTATTAGATAATATAGAGTCATAAACTGCAAGTTAATGGAAACAAGGACTACTGTACAAACCAAAACCTCGCCAAGAAATTCCTCCCACAGGTTGCTTTAGCGGATAGCCACTCCAGTGCAAAATGAATGTTTTTCGTATCAGCACTGTAAGGGTTTCTACGAAGTGAACAACAAATCTTATTAAAAAAAAGTAACTTCAACTGGTTCTAAGTTCGAAGTAATCTAAATGAATTTATTATGCACAAGTTCTGTTCGCGTGTCAACACGTACAGGTTGTACTGACCTGCACAATTTAAATATTCTTTTTCATTTATTTTCATAATGCTACTATAGAGAAGGTTAAATACGTCTACGTTTTTTTTAATGTACAAGGCAGCAAGCAGGCAAAAGTCACATCTTATGGTAAATGGTTACCGTCGCCTATGGAAAACTGCAACACCGTTGCTATACCGTTGCATTGCTGACCTTGGAGAGAGCTTTTCAGTCCCTTCTTGAAGAGCCTCATATCATAACCCTGCGGAAAAACCGAGCTGATTAAACCATTCCACAACACTAGCGACTTTCATTCTATAAACATCTAAAATTAAATCACCGTTATTTTGTAATTTAAATTACAAAATTCCAATGTAAATGTTACGCTTAAAACGTAAGTAAACATAAATAATTGTATGTATATGAAAGTTTTAACGACATTCACGATGCTAAGAAAGTGATATGAATACTAAAAGTTTGTTTGCTAATGTGTTTGTTTTCATCTAAAACTTTTTATCTTAAGTGTAATGACAGTGATGTGTTCATTCTCACTTAGCAAATTGTTAGTTTATGTAACTATAAATAACGTTTTATTGGATTTAAGAATCGTGTTTTAAATAGACGAAGAGAAATTAATAGTTTATAGAAACACATACTATAATAAAGAAATCTGAAACGTCTATAGGACCATATAAACAAAATACTCTAACATGTATACTAATAAATAAAATTGAAGTGTCTGTTTGCAATGTCAATTTTTTTTACTCCATAGATATGAGTGTACATATGATACATATAACAAAAATACAATTTTTTATATTTTCATCTGTATGTCTGTCTCTTTGTTCCGAGTATTCTCCGGAACGGCTGAACGTATTTTGATGGGACTTTTTTTGTAGTTAGCTGAACTTACTCCGGGTAACTTAGGGTACTTTTAATTTTCGAAAATAATTAGGGTTTCGCGTAAAAAAATAGTTAAAAAATCCGATTCAATGCACAGTTTTACGGGCAAGTGCTTGAATTTATGAGAAAAATTTTTACTTTACGTTAATACTAAAAATAGGGTTACATATAAAAATCTAAATGCAGTGAAAAATATATAAAAGACAGGCGCAACCGTGGGCACACAGAAAGTTTAAAATAAAGCTTAAATATGTTATAATAAGTACATACATATCTTTAGTAGTATCTTATGTATCGTACAATAAAAAGAGGTTAAAAAATTATAGCCCAAACAATGCAATCTGGTTTTACTTTTTTTCTTTATAAAATACCTGCACCTCACTTACATTCTTGTTTGTTTTAAATTGGAAATAATTTATGTACATTCATCATATAATAAAATTCATTAATCTCAAAATATTTAACTCGTAACAAAACTTTTTTTATGTAAAAACCTTGAATAACGTTATATTTTAAAATAATTTAATCTTATGAACGTAGTAACAGCATACTCGTGCTAGCAGTTATTACTGTGAAGAAACCCATATCTTAGTAGCGTGTCGACAAAGTCATAAAAATAAAATAAGTAAAGAGAAATAAGGTTAATAATAACTTATTTATATTATCTTTGTAAGTGTGGATTTGTTATGTTTGAGTGTCATATATATTAATGTTGAATTTTCTCGTCTAAAAAGTTTGTCTTCGATTTATCATATAATTCTCCGACAAAATGTTGAGACACGAGTCTAATTAACATAATGAAGATGTTTTGGCACTTATGTATAATATTTCAGAGAAGATGATTAAACACATTTACAAACTATGATGTGCTGTCGAAAGACTCTATTTAAATTTTTGAAGCCATCCTGGTTATCGCCTCTATGTTATTATTCGTTGTAATCTATTTAACTCGAATTATCGGTAACGCATTCTTTTCCAATTATTAACCGAATTACCTATTATCGATGATTTTTTTAAATTATGTCACAATTTTATTTTTTTGTTTTTGAATCTATTTTATCATGATAAGAGTCCTATAAGTTTATTTTAGAGTATCACACATATTGTTTTATCATTCCTGCGGGCCACATCGGTTATATAAGACCATGGCAAAGCTAATAAGGATATCTCTTCATTCAATGTTTGTAAACCAATATATAAACTCTCTCTAATCAAAGTTAAAACCGCTTTTAAAATATTTGATATAATAATACCATGAACGTTCTATTTAATATTATCCTACAGAGCATTATTTTTATTAGGAAAAAAAATATTTTTGCTCAATAAATCCTTCTTCCAGCGATCGGTTTTCCCTTAGGCACATTTCTTCCACCTCAATGATTTTATGTATTCAATAGTCCAAATATAGTTTCTACCTTTGCTTTTGTAAACCTGGTCAATCATAATATAATGCTTCTCGTAAGTGTCACCTAAAAACTGTTTTAAATTTTAAAAAAACTCTACATTAAAAATCCTGTAATAAAACGGAATGTGCATTGAATATACCGCTCTGATTTAGAGATAAAGACTTAAAATTAATTTTACCACGTAAAGCGTATAAGTCTCCTGTCCAGTTTTAAATGTCAAATGTTATTTGTCGAAGTGATTAGTTTAAATAATAAAATTTTTGAGCAATACTGAATCCATTCATCCATTCAACCATAAGACGTCCACTGTTGGACATAGGTCTCCCCCAATAAGGAGGGCGATTGCTATAATCGCCACGCTTGGCAGACGGGTTGGCAATCGCAGTAGATGCTTATGATGCTCAGAAGATGCTGCTGCCCATCCTCTGGTTTTTATCCTTTAATCACCTTTTATGACACTCACAAGAAGATATGGGGTGATACTATTCTTGGCCGGCACCACACGGCTCGCAAGCAATACCTAACCTAACTTCTATAAAAATTCTCTACCTCACTAAGAATAAATAAATACCTAACTAACAGATTCGGTGTAGTAAGGATTCATAATAGGTATATTTAAAAACTCAATAGATTCATTTACGAAGTATTCCATTTACATTTACCGTTATTCTTTTGTCTATTATTTAGTAAATAATACTTCTAATTGTTAACTAAATAACACAAAACTTATTCAAAGTACCTAATTATTAATATAACAATTAAAAAAAAAAAAACTATAAAATAATTAATGGTGTCCCGCTCACTGCCAGACGGGAAGGTTCCCAGAAGACTAGCCGCTTTGCCACATTGGATGGGATTGCTTAAACGCTGTGCAAAATATTGGCCAGCCCTCTGGTCGCGATACGTGTAACTCGATAACCCGATAACTCACGACCTACTTGAAAAGCCTGTGAGAACTCGAAACCCACGGTCCCAGAGTGTCGACCCCAAACGGGACAAATATGTAACCTCCACCAACGGCAGCGTATTTGCTTAGTGGGGAGGCAGCGGGTCCGGATGAAGGCTCAGATGAAGTATATGGGCCTGATCCTGGACGAACGTTGGCGGTTCGAGTCCCACTTTCAAAAATGTAAAACTTGTTATTTTGCCATAGGTACCTTATTTTATGTATTTAGTAAAAACTGTTATTTTCATATTGCAAATAGAAACTTCAATTTTATTATTTTTACATATATGTATATTAATTTATTTGTATATAGATGAATCAATTTCATATGATTCTTAAGTGACGATGTGGCCCAAGACAGTAAATCTAGAGGAACTGGCTCTCAAGTAATGTTGCCGTAACATACCTATGTGTGCTTGGCGAAAGATTTTTAAACTTGAGGATGGTAGCTACCCAGACGGGTATTAATACAAATTTAATTTGTAATTGTTATTTTAATAAAAATGTATTTTGTTTACAGATATAGTGTTATTTTGACGATATCAACAAACGCTTCTGACGGGTTCGCTTTAATAAACGGTGAGTTTCTTTATTATTTTGTATACAAATCGAAGTATTAACATAGGTCACATCGGTCAGATGTAATGCTAAAATCACGACAGCCAATGCTAATCTATCAGTAACTCTCTTATTTTTATTCGGAAGGAATACAGTATAAATTTTATTAATTTTCAGTGGAATAAATCTTATTCAAAACCTGTAAGATGTTTTATTAGACACTCTTACAACACAATTTTTTTTTTATGTAATGTTAAAACTCCTTTTTAGATTGAAGGTCCGGAATTCCTTTTCTATCTTAATACACTTCATTGTTAGTTATAGTTTTCACCAGAGACACCGACACTTTTCTAGAAAGAACCACACCAACTTCCTTCCGAGGTCAACCATGACTGGCCTATTGTGTTCCGAAACATTATTGTGTCACAATGCCGGAAATCGAGATTAAACTTCGGCAGACTTAAATTTATAAAATGAATTCCGAAAAATCAAATTGTTTTGTAAAAATGCAATTAAAAATTAATCATGTTTGTAAATTATTTCAATATGATACGAATTTACGTTATAATCAACAAATTATATTATGCTACTAGCTGTGTATCCGTGGCTGCGCCCGCGTTTTATATATTCTTCACTTCGTTTTTTTTTATATACGAAGCCCTAATTTATTTTTACTACTAAGATAAAGTAAAAATATTTCTCATAAATTCAAGCACTTGCCCGTGAAACCGTGCATTGAATCGAATTTTATTCATTTTTTTATGAGTTTTAATTTGTTTACGCCCCTCCTAATTATTTTCGAAAATTAAAAATACCGTAAGTTACCCGGAGTAACTTCAGCTATCTACCAAAAAAGTCCCGTCAAAATCCGCCCAGCCGTTCCGAAGATTACCCAGAACAAACAGACAAAAATAAAAAAATAAAATTATTTTTGGTATAGTTGTAGGATCGGATATACATTCATACCTATTTAGTAAAAATTAATTGACATTACAAACAGACACTTCAATTTTATTTATTAGTATAGATCAGTAATGGTAATTTTCTGGTTAATGCGGAATATTCGTCTAAAAAATGGGAATGATTGGGAAAATGAGAATTTTAATGTAGTTAACGAATAAATATATTTAATGTTAGTGTGTATGTAATTTCTTGTTACTGAAACACTGATGACATTTCTTTTACACGGCATAGGCTCAGTCCTTTGACCACATTCTCACCTGATGTTAAGTGACGATGTGGTCCAGTATGGTAAACACACTAAGCCTAGGTAATGGTCCGCAAGTTATGCTGCCGGAAAACATCTATTGGTATTTGGCGACGGGTTTTCAAACTTGAAGGAGGTAGCTACCCAGGCGGGCATTGTGAAAATGCCCTACCACCATGTTATGATTTCCTAACGATGTTTTTCATTCACGGAAAGCTCAGTCTAGTTTTTGAGTTTAATAGTTGGGATTGATTCTGCGTCGATTAACGGGGAATTCGGCCGCACTACATCAATCTGCACAATCGTGGCATATTATAGGCCATTTAACCCTACAATGAACTCATTTCTACCTGTAACCTACATATGGTAATAATATTAATTTTTTTAATGTCTCGAAACGATCCGCATTTATTTAAATTCGTCATCTTGTATTCGAGCAGATGATATTAATTCAGACAGATTTTATTACTAATAATAAATCGTAAAATATAAATATTTTGGCACATAAATTCAACATGTCCGATAATTGATTTCATGTGTACGTTTGAATAGATGCCAATTTTTTTTTTTAGAAAAGTCTAATCAGTATAATTATCGACTGTTATTTTAAAACATCACTTTACATGACTCTATATATAACATACTAGCTGAGTGCCCGCGACTGCACCCGCGTTTCGTATATTTTTCACTGTGTAATATAGTTTTGATTTTTTTTATACGGGACCCTGATTATTTTCCAATTTTTTTTGGCTTTTTTGGTAAGATATTTCTCACAAATTCAAATACCTTCCAGTAAAACTAGGCATTGAATCGAATTTTATTAAAAATTTTATGAGTTTCCATTTTTTTTTTTTTTATCCTAATTATTTTCGAAAAAATAAAGTTACGCAGAGTAATTTCAGCTATCTAACAAAAAGTCTGGTCCAAATCGGTAAAGCCGTTCCGGAGATTAGCCGTTACAAACAGACAGAGAGAGACAATATTTTTAAATCTTGTATTTTTGGTATTTGTACCCATATTCATATGTATTTAGTAAAAAAAACAGACATTACAAACAGACACTTCAATTTTGTTTATTAGTATAGATATAGTATCGTTTTCTAAATTTTCTATAGTTCTCTGATATAATTCCATAGTACATTTTTATTTAACAACTGTTTTTAATTTTTTGATGTAAAGTAATCAGGCCTACGATTTCAAAGTTATTATTAAAATCAAACAAATGTATCGGTCCATGAGGTTGTTATCGCTGTAAATTACTACATGTTGTCGAAAGTGAAGAAACCGATTTAATGTTTTGAGGCAATAAATAATGCTTATTCATATGAACACAAAAATCATATTACGTAATTTTTAAATAATAATACATGCAATGTAATAAACATAAATAAGTGAAGTGTAAAAAAAAATTTGCGTTACTTGAAATTCATTGATAAAATAATAAATCATTTTGATACATTTGTACTTTCTTACGTACGTTTAATATAATATAAGTAGATGTTGTAAAAAAAACCTAAACAGGAGTTCGAGAATTCGTGGTAGCACATTAACATCGCAGGCGTTGTTATTCTGAGGACGAGGCAAGGGCGGCGAATGTCAGACGGTTGATTCACCCGTGCTTTAGTACTAAGCTAATTGCCAATTAATCATACAATACCCGCAGGAACTGGCGTAAAGCCGGGTCCGTCTTGTCACTGGGGCGACCATCAATTTTACGGGTACAGCGTTTGGTGATCAACCCTAACAACGCATTAAAACAATTCTATTTTATTTTATTGTTTTGAAAGAACGTAAATAGAAGTGTAGAATAATATTTATTGTACGAGTAAAAACAAATTTGCATACTCCATTTTGTACGTGTTCAGTTGAACAATCATACAACATATTAATCAGGTCGATAGAGAACAAATAAAATGGACGATTACCGCAAGCTTATTATAAAAAAAATTATTGAAGTATTAGTATTATTGAACATTATTAACATTCCAACTGTACAAATCGAAAATAAAAATGAGAAAATATCATGCGCATCATAATAAATTTACGAATTAAAATGATCGGGTGCTTAATAATTTTCAATTTCATATATACACCATTGATTAGGTTATTTAAACTAAACTGTATAATATTACAATTAATATTAATTTATTTTATGCATTACTCAAGCTAATTTTGATATTTTAAATCATTCTTGTGCTTGCAAATGCAAATTAATCAGTCAAAAATCACATTAGATAAAAAGTTATCTTCAGTAATTACTTTAAAACTGTAGTAAGACAGTAAGTTATGAAAAAAAATATGATATAAAGTTTATTTTATAAATATACTTTTTTAAAACATTTACCCATGAATAAAACGTTTAGGATGTATAAATCCTTTTCCTATCCGACAGCAACTACTTAAGACAGAAAAACCCAACAAATACTATTGCTCATACATTCCGAGAGCGACATTTTACACGGTTGCACCGGCGAAGTAGCGAGAAGAGCGCGGGAGAGGAGGGGGCCGCGAACGCGTCAAGGTCATTGGTGACGTCATCACGCGCGCACAATGACCTCCCGAAAAACGAGCCAGTGATGGCCGCTGCGCCCCTGTCGATACCTCGATGACACTTGTCGAGTAATTTTATTGACGCTGAGCACTTCTCCTTGTTGATGTTTGTCATAACTTGTATTCGGCTAGCGACTCGTACGTTAGAAATGCCATTACCTGTAAAATAACTTTGTTTGTTTGGGGAAAAAAAGAACGCCATGGAAATTTCTATTTCAATAAAAACAAAATCAATAAATTAAACAATCTTAATTTAAAAGTAAAATATAAATTTATTTAAACGTAACATAATTGTAAATTTTCAATTTAATTATTCTGATTCACCATTCTATCATTTCTATTTTCATGCTTTCAATTATCGCCGATTATATTACATACATATATTTATTGATATATAAACGTCTTGTATATGAGATATTATAGACTTAATTAAATATACAAATTGGTATTTTAAAACTGTTTTCATACGTAGTTATAAATTGAGAATTTGGTAGGTAATTAGTAGTATAGACAGCCCGATTAAAATGCTTTTTCTACAATATCACGGACAAAGTAATTTACTGAATCTAAACACGCGCCTACTTATATAAACGCGTCAAGATATATAGTTACTATGCAACGATCACATCTATTATAACAATATTCTTATATAATTTAATATTAAACTTATAACTTTTAAGATCTATAGTAACTGTTACATTTATTTGTACCCAGATAATGTGTGCCTACTAAATATGAGAGATATATTCGTTTAATAGATAAGATACTCACAGAACGTGATCAAATTTAAATTAATATTTAAAGTGGTAATTGAGCGGCGGTAACTTGTTGGGAAATGGCTTTTTTACACGGTATAGGCCACTGAGCCTATTACCTGAGGCTATACTGATCCTTTGTCCATAATCTTACCGTATGTTAAGTGACGATGTGGTCCAGGTAGGTAAACACACTAAGTCTAGAGGTACTGGTTATCAAGTGCTGCTGCCGGAACACACCTATTGGTATTTGGCGACAGGTTTTCAAACTTGACGTTGCTAGCTAGCCAGGCGGACATTATTTGAAAACGCCCTACCACCATGCTATGGTTTTCTTACGATGTTTTCCTTGACCGAAAGCTCAGACTGATTTTAGAGTTGGGTAGGTGGGTTCGAACCTACCATTGACGGTAAATCCGACCGCACTGCCAACTGCGCCATCATCGCTTTGATAATTTGTCTTTCCATCCATCCAAGCATCCATTGACGCGGAATCCGGCCGCACTATCCACTGAGCCATTATCGCTTTAAATCATCATTGTTCACCTGTAGGAGTTTACTATGATATTACTAATAACTGTTCCTATTGTAAAATAATAATGCTCTTAATCTTTACATTTATAATACTTATTTCACGTGTAATTTTTGCTACTGTGATGTATTTGTGAAAAGCGGAACGGAAGATGTGAGTGAAGGAATTATGTATGAGTGAATGCATAAGAGAGGTAGAATGAATGTGATAGATACTTATTGGAGGAGCGTATAGTAAAGACGTTATGTAGCTTGATTTTTAAACATTATAACAAACAATTGTATAGTTCAGTGCGGAGTTCTCAATCCATATCCTTATATTTTTTGTCCACAGTCGTACACCATGTCGAATGAAGACGTGATCGAAAGGCTAAGGGTTCGCACCATAATGGTGCTACATGAGTTCTTTAAGGGGCGCTAATCTCCGTAGTTTCCTTTAAATTAGGCTTAGCTGGGTTTACACACCCGAATCCGCTCATAGCGAAAGCCGTCGTGTACTCCCCCGACTCGTTAGCTCCGAAACCGTTTCGGAGACCGCGTAACGCTCTGACCGATCCCGATGATAAAATCATGTGCGAAAATAGGATCTTTTCTTTTCAACCGATACAGTATGCGTGCCAGTGCCCACCCACGCGTAACCGCCGTCCCCGCCTTCGGGGACAGGCGGCTAACTTTGCTCCCGCACATTCTGCGGGTCCCCCTCAGGCAACGACCCAGTACGTGCCTCGTTCCCCAACTGGGGAGGCTCTTGACGTCGCCGCCAGCTCGATACAGTGACACTGCCCATGCATTGAGTATTACACGCACAACACTGCGTACACACTCCTGCACATAACACGCAGGTACATAGGTCCTGTAAGGAACCTTTTTTTTAGCAAAATAAAAAAATGTTGGGTTTATATAGGATTCAATTCGCGAGAGAGTTTGAATACTCAGGTGACGGCCAAGCCGAGGTTCGTACCATTTTGGTAATCCTTGTGCTAGTCACCTTTTGCGGCTGAGTACCTTCAGCGCTCGCCGCCAAAGTAACGGTGAAGCTGTAAAGGCCCTCAGAGTCAACAGCGTTAGCTTGGTTCGAAAAAAAAAAAGACGTTTATCTAGGGCAAATTCCACGGCATTAACGTCTCAGGTAGCAGCCCACACCGAGGCCCGTACCATATTGGTGCCCTTGTACCCAGTCTTCTAGCTGAGAGGCCTAAGCGATTTTTTCAAATTCAGTTTTAAGTTCGGTAAAGCTGTCAAGGCCATTCCGGTAAACAGGATAAAATAGTCAGTTAAAAAAATGATACGACCCTCGGCTACGGATTTTACATGTATATTCCGAGGAATTCATCCTTGTCTAACTTATTCGTTAAGCATTATAAATTAAAAAAATCTCTTACAGAGCCTATGTACCTTGCGCGTAGTGTGCATGAATCTGATCTGCAGTATATTGTTAGTGCATAGATTATCACTGTATCGTGCTAACAGGAAGTTCAATAGCTCCTCCAGTTGGGGATCAGAGCATGCCTTGAGTAGTCGCTTTCTTTTTTAAATCTAGCTAATGCTGTTGACCGGAGGAGCCTTTACAGCTTCACTAAACTTTGTGGGCGAGTGCTGAAAGCACTCAGCCGCAAAAGGTAACTAGCACCAGAGATCGAACCTTGACTTGGCCGCTACCTGATTGTGAAAACTCCCGCGGTATTTTAATCCTAGCTTATTTCTACATTTTTTATTTAACACATAAAAAAGATTCCTCATAGGACCTATGTTGACCGGAAGGGCCTTTACAGCTTCACCGTGACTTTGGGGGCGAGTGCTGAAGGCACTTAGCCGCAAAAAGTTAACTAGCATTTAAAGACTATTAGAAATCGGTACACCAAAATAAGTCCTGTTCTTTCATCGTGTTTTTCCTTCAGTGAAAGTAATCGAATAATTCAATAATTCGAATCCATTTCATTTCTCAAATCACTTACACTTAAATAGACTCACCTAAAATATTCCTGAGTGAAACATGTTTTTTTTCGACTACTGTTAATGCTGTTTACTGAGTTATTGTAGAGCATACGTATCTTTATATCTAGAGTCATTTTATTATGTGCTGATAGATAGAACTAGGAAGCAATGGGGACTGTTGATACAATTGAAAACTTTGAAAAAACTGTTTTTTTTTAAGTTAAAATAATAATGCACATACTACAGTTCTGAGGCCAAGTAATTTATTTAAATAACCAACGGAATAATTTAGTAGTAATCGTTTTGACTCGAACATTTTATTCAGCCATTTATGGGAAAATACTTTAGGTGTGGCACCACAAAAGCGTCCACTTAAACACCATATTATATTTGACAGATTGTAGCATGTCGCTGAAGCCTGACGTCATAGGTGACGCGAATTTATAAGTTTTTACTGTAACGAAAATCGATCACCGCGGCTTAAGAAGTTTTCATTTCAAAAATATATGGAAGAACAACGTAAGTCGGACAATTTCTATCTACTATTTTTGTAAAATTACAGCCACGACCTTTGAGCATAATATTTAGCAAATTTCAACACAATATTTATTGTAAATTAACATTTGCACTTAATTTAAGTATCGAATACCTGATTACATATTAATATTGATTACAGATATAGTAAAACTACTTCAAAAATATATACGTGCATAATCGTAGCTGATTAGCATATTAAGCTTTATTAAATATTCAACAATTATCTTAACACAAAAAGAAACTATGTATTTTGAAAACGAAACTCAGTAATATTTAAATTTGCCAAAGACAATCGTAAATGTTTTTGACAAACAATTCTAAATTTGAATTTCGTGTCAAAGACAAACCGAGTCGTGTTGAAGGTCAGTTTCGTTCAAAAAGTGTGCAATTTATCGTTGTCAGACAGAATCTTAATTTTTAAAATGGCATTTTGTACATCACTAAAGTTGTTACAGATAAATATATCACAGTAAATCGACTATTTCACTCAGTATTTTTCATTATTTTCGTGTTAGTTCACGGTATTTTATGTAAAACGTATGACAATTAATTTTTATTTTAGCTTAATTACTATGATGTATTTCATAAGTATATTTATTAATTATATGAACTAGTATAAGATAATTCACTTACAAGATTATATTATGTATAATATAATTATTATGTATTCTATTAGTTAATTTAATCTTTTTTGGAAATTTTATATGAGGTGTTTTGGTTTTTAATTTTTATTCATTTCATTTTAGTAAAGTGTCAAGTAGGTAGAATAAGTATTTATTATAGTGTTTTTAGAATAAGCCAAATATTAATGATGATAACAATTTTTTGCCACTCATTACTCCTATTTCTCGTCGAGAGATGTTCAAATTAATCACTCACTAAATTAATCGACAAAATGTACATCAACCAAACTGAAATACCGTATTTTAATGTATTATATTTATTTAATATTTAATAGAACGCAAACCCTACAACAAATACTACAAAATTATTATATTATAGAATGATTGGTAACCCTAAAGATATTATGCGACGAATTCCCATAATTCCCCTCTTACTTTCCTTATAATTATAATGTTTGTATAACTTTATTTGTGAGGTTGTTAATCAGATAACACTAATTAAAACTAAGGGCTCATTTTGTACTTTTGTCTAAATGAATATCCCACAAAAAAGAGTAAATAAAAATACTGAAATCAGAACATATATCTTGCTTATTATTTCCATTCTTTTTTTTTTCACTACTGTATATTCTGATGTTTATCACGTGACGCAACATTGATACTTTACTCGATTCGCACGCAAACAAATTTAACTTAAAAACTGCTTAACATTCAGTAAAAGGTTTTTAAAGAATAGAACGTAAATATAAAAGGTAAATTCATTTATAAATAATTATTATACAAAATATTTCTATATAGTACAATTTTACAATAAAAGGTTCACCGTCATCGTCATTCTTGATAGTTCTGAACTCAGATAACTGGTGACACCAAATTTCTTTACAAAAGTTGTACCGCAAGAGGCACGTACTGTGATCGACATTATTATGCGTAAATAAATGTACGAGTAGAAAGGCTTTCAAATGGTTTTAATAATAAAAAATTGCCTAATTTAAATGGCCCTATCAAATAAAACGTATTAAAACCGCCTAAATAAATAACGAGATTTTCGGGTCCTATAATCTTGTGCAATTTTGTAACAAAAAAAATTACATCTATATGTAGTTTAACTGTCCGTATTTCTCTTTATCATAATTATTGAAATTACCCGACAAAACAACAGATATCCTTGACGGTCAGTACATTTCCATGGCCTTTCTTATAGCTAAGTGATAAAATGAATCGTGAATTCGCATTACAATTTTGTATTATTATTCATGTCCGTCTCTTTGGTGTCGATTGCGTTCGCCTGTGTGCGTAATAGCTTAGTATTTCCTCTGCATTTGCAATAATCTAGACAGACAAAATAAGTATGCATTGAAAATGAATATTCTTGTACTTATATAGGAATATTATTAAACCGCATTCCTTTTAAAGTGGGTAGATAATTTTTCGTTATAACTCACGGCGTTCATTATACTCTCAAACAGGTTATATAGACTATTTTAAAAATATATGTATAATATAATCAAATTCCATACTTAATAAGAAAATCTAAATGTATCCGCTTTCGAATGAACCAATTTCTGACCATCGATAGAACTTCGCAGAAACAAAAAAATGTAGTCTATACCAAAAACATTTTGTTTCTGTTGTTCTTTTTAAAACAGCAAAGTATGAATGCTAAAATTAGCCATTAGAACTTTATGTTACAACTACTCCTATTTTTATTTCTAAAGGAATTGACGGACATACTGCATGTAAAATTAAAAGTAATAATGGAGGAATTTATCTAGTAAGTTTTTAATTAAATATTATTTCTACTTTTCGAAACTTTCGTAAATCCTAATCCGAAGATAAGTTAATCAACTTTAGTGTGAGAATGAATAATAAAGTAAGTATTGCTGACTTATTACTGTAAATATTTTGGCATCATACATGCTCTATGAACCGTGACGTAAAATATTCACTTTATTTTATAAAGTAAACGTTTACACTTTGGGATATTCTTTACATGTCGGAAAATTAATTAAATAAAGGCTCAATGGAATGTAACTGTATTTTTTTTTAGGAAATATGTAATATTAAATTATTCTTTTTAATGATGTTCTCAGTAAGTTACCGAATTACCTTCAATTATATTAAATATCAACCATCGAACTAAATGCAGATTTTACAGTTCCTATTTCTAAATTGTTTAAATTAGATATAATTGGGAGAAATTGGCCACTAAGTATGTAAAAATATTCGGTTGCTACTTTACTTTTCTTTGGTTAAGTGTTTTGCTTTATTGTATCTATTTATAATGCCAGAAAATCATTTATACAATAATAATGATAGGAAAGACTCAAAGCAAGAGACTAAATGCGCTCTATTCTATATAAATTAATTACTAGGACACACCTTCATGATAAAAATTAATTTTATTAAAATAATAACAGTTAATATTATTTTTATATACAGCACTCATTTAAATTTTCGTTTAGAAATATCTATTTCATTTTCTACTTCACTTTCTTGCTGCCAGTACGGTGTTCAGTTTTCTTTTCGTCCTTTGTTCAACTTATTACATGAAGGTCCCGTCGGTAAAAGAAAATTGTCTTCAACAAGGACTTTCATTCCCAGCCTTAGGGTACAACGTGACGACTTCATTTCAATATTCAGTTCCCTCGCGTCATAGAGAAAAATACTCGTGCGCTAAATTTTACATATTAGAGAAGTCAAATGTTGATGTTTGAAATTACTTTCGACAATGTTATGCTTTGAAAACTGAATCAGACTAATTAATTGATAGCCGAAAGTTTTCTAATATAAAAATACGGAGGATCCGATGTTCAATTTTGAATTAGTTCCGATAAATTTGAAGGCTCTGGAAGTTTTAACAATAACGCTCTATAGAAAAAAAATTACCGAACAGACATGCAGCGGTCACGAATAGGGAATTACAGCTCGCACTTTTCTTAGTAAAGTAGAATGTTTAATTCCCATTTTCAATGCAGTTTCGTGATACGGTGATTAACGCTGACGGCTTTGGCAGAGTCTTCACATTTATTAGCCGCTTGTCGAACTACGATCGGTAACCATAGTTATATAGCTAACTCGTTATGGGCCTGCGGCTGCGCCCGTGTTGCATATATTTTTCACTGTGTAATATAGTTTTCAGCTCTTGTTAAATATGGAACCCTAATTATTTTTCTAAAATTTTATTAGTACTAAAATAAAGTAGAAATATGTCTCATAAATTCAAACACTTGTCCATAAAACTGTGCATTGAATCGGATTATATTTAATTTTTTTACGCGGAACCCTAATTCTTTCCGAAAATCAAAAGTACCCTAAGTTACGCGGAGTAAATTCAGCTCTCTACAAAAAAAAAACTCCGTCAAAATAGGTCCAACATTTTCGGAGATTACCCGGAACAAGGCGACAAACAAAAATTTCAAAATTATATTTTTGGTATAGATATCTTATATGTATTTAGTTAAAAATTGTTATTTTGACATTACAGAGACAGGTCAATTTTATTTATTAGTATCGTTTATTTGAACATATCCTAAACAGAAGCTACATACTAAATGGTAAAACAGTTAAAATAAATAGCCTAACCTAATAAATAATAACTTAATTCCTGCTCATTTATTTGCGAAGTTTAATAACAAACGTGTTCATTACAATTGTCACTACAAGTATTATTGGATCTTGATTCATAATAGTCTGAATTCACCTCACTCAATAGCCAATGATTCTATATTGTGTACATTACGTATTCATAGTCCTACAGACAACTATGTAATTAATAAATAGAGCTGGTATTTTATGTAAAAACAGTATAATATAACTGTAAAATGTATAAATAACTGAATATTTTTAAAAATAAATCTTTAAGGGCTGTTTATGTTTTGTAGGTGAAACTTCAGCTTTGTGGTAGCGAATAGAGATTCTTTTTTGTTTCTATCTTCATTGCTCAGTCAATATACTAATTGATTAGAAACCCTTATTACTCTCATATCTGGATTATGTCAGTAGGTTTCATGACAATACTTATTTACTTGAACTGCAAAAAAAAAACGTGTCACTATGCCGCTTCAATAATAATATACTCGTCATAAAGGTACAAAAAATTCGTGAATGTCAAAAGTTTTATTTCACTAACTGGCATACAAGTCACGTACATTATAGGTGGTTAGTCACAGACAGTTCGAATTTAAATAATAAATGCGCGTAACGTCCAAGATGACCGATAAAGAGGTCATCCACTTGAATATGAGGTAATGCTTCAATGTCGCGCGTTTCAAATCATCATTGCTTTGACACCGTAGTATGTTATTCAGCGGGTCGATGAGCGAGTAATAGGGTTAGATTTAATAAATTCCGAATATGTTACTGTATCGATATTTTATACACTAAACATAGTACTTGATAAAGATAATAATGTAAAGGGTTCCTCACGTGTCGCTTTCTCAATAAAGTGAATAAAATTTTCACAAATAAATGAACGCGAAACCATTTTTCATCCCAAAGTCGTTTGTCTTAACGGTGAACTACAATTTTTTTGTCATTAAGTAATTAAAAGCAGTTTTAGATTAAACTAAAACAGAAGTAGAGCAATCTTTGTGAAAAAAATCGTCATATTCTAAGTAGGGGTCCGCAGTTTCGTTCAAATGAAAACCGTATTGATGCTCTATGGGAACTACATGTGTTAACTAGATTGAAAGTTGCCTGTTGTTTTTTTGAAATTAAAACATAGACTTTTATTATATAACTAGCTATGCCCGCGACTTCGTTCGTGTTTCATCTATAAAAAAATAAACTGTACCAAATTGTGCATCTAAACCATTCACGAATCCTCGCGAATAGACACACAAAAAATGTCATTAAAATTGGTTCAGCCGTTTCGGAGTTTAGTCACACACACGCACAGAATAATTATATATATATATATATATACAGATTACCAATCTTGTGCTATATGAAGATGCAAAAATAATCGACTAAAAATTGCTACGAATTCGCCTATAACTCAGCGTCGATAATACATATCGACATTTCTAACCCTAGATAATGATGATTGGGGTCATCGACCGACCTTGCCTATGCTCACTTTTGTGTGTATTCCGTTAATTGCTTTTAAAATTGATAGTTTTCAGTCACGCATCATGTAAATAGGGCCCCTAATTGACCATTCTGTCCATTTAGCGGTCATCTACGCCGATGTAATACGATGAGGTCATATTTACAGTGGTCATCTCTATAGATGCAGCGGGTTATTTGGTGTGCATGCGCAAATTGGCACAGCAGACCGCACGTCGGATGACACTATTTATTGTCACCGATGTCTGCTCGTGAGTTGTCACCCAGACAACATAACGTAAACACTACTTTATTAATTGAAACGGATGATCGAAAATATCTGCGTGGTCGTTATATTTGTAACTACATTATTATTCCATCAACCCTTTTAAAAGTATTAAGATAAGAAATAGGATTTATAATCGAGTCACAAGCTATATCAGAAATATTACAGGAGTTCAGTCTCCATTAATGAAAATAAAGTATCGCGTGATGTAAACGATAAAATTTTAAAATTGTATAACGTAGCGTAGAACGTAACGTAGAATACCGTAAAACTGAACTAATTTTTTTAGAGTCATCGGTCTAAAATTGGCGCGCGATAGACTCGAGGACGCTTTGAGACCTATTCGAGAACAGTTTATAGTATAAATTTAAATAAATTATGTAACAGGGAGTAACATATTTCTATTCATACATAAACTTATAGTAATTAGCATATTAAAGCAGCATTTACAGTAATAAACTCTAAAATCAGCTTTCGGTGAAGGAAAACTTCGTGAGGAAACCATAGCATGATGATAGGGTATTTTCTAATAAAGCCCGCTGTAGTTAACACCCTCAAGTTTGAAAACCTGTCGCCAAATACCAAGAGGTGTGTTCCAACAGCATTAATTCAGAACCAGTACCTCTAGACTTAGTGTATTTACCATCTTGGACCACATCGTCACTTATCATCAAGTGAAATTGTGGTCAAAGCACTAAGCCTATAAACGTGTAAAAAAAACATTACTGTATGTTTTTTAACAGTTAAAGTTGATTATGATCAAGATCATAATCATAGTTCACTTGAATTTTCTATCGAATTTTTGTTATTCTTAGTTATATATATAAATAAATATATTTAAAATATATTTAAGTCACTTCTAATTTCGTTTTTATGTAAAGAATTTTCTAGTCCGGAGAACTATAATTATCGATAACCGCAAACCGTCTCAACTTCACAAGATATAAATCACGTGCTGCATAAAGGAAGCTGCTGCTAACTCGTGCACGGTGGATTGGCCCTACATTAGGTAGACATCGGTCACCGACACTGCCTCTCACCTTGAGATCAACGTGTTCTATTGTGATACGATATCAATTCGACGAAACGTGTCTGGTGTATTTTTTATATGAATAGATCGAATTGCTGCACATTTTGAATAATAAATAAATAAATGAATTATTAGAGTATTTTGCAAAATGAGATAGATAGTAAACACGAAGAACTTTTGTTTGCAAGTGAAATTACTTTGCGCGCGCAATTTCAAGGCCGCGTCACGCGATAAGCATCAGAACATTAACGTCATAACAATAAATATTAAAGGATGGATACATACGATACATAGTGCGAAAGAAAGATACAAAAATAATAAGCACGTTATACTTTTTGACTGGAATTATTTTTATTCTTGTTATTAATTTGCCCCCTTTGTTGCTATATTCGTTCTCGAAGGTATGGTTGTATTTTATAAAGTGGATATGCATATTTTTGATTATTTTCTCGGTTTCTGATATACATATATTATTTACTATATTATTACAGATTTTCATGAAGTGAAAAGATTACCAAAAATGTAAGATGAAGCGATAATGGCCTAGTTGGTAGTGCGGTCAGATTTCGCGTCAAAGGACGCGGGTTCCCACCCACTTATCCAAGTCTAAAGTCAGCCTGAGCTTTCTGTCAAGGAAAACATCGTGAGGAAACCATAGCATGGTGGTAGGCCGATTTCTCTTTGGGGGGCAGGAAGCATATGCTGCCCCCCGGACTTTGGACCAATTTCGGTTGTACCTCTCAGAGAGAGGCGGGCTAAGAGGTGGGTGGGGAAGTATTCCCCCCCATCCCTACTGGGCCATTGCACGGACGAGGCCCGGTGGGTTCGCCGCAGGGGGCGACGCGGTGCTTGCGAAAGCCACCCCATGTCGCTCCCATCTCAAATGCGGCGGACGGCCCCGGGAGGTTTTAGTGGGTATTTCCGGGCGCTTAACGCCCGGGTGAGTCCCACACTGGCACGGAGTTCGTCCCTCCGTGCCCCCTTACTTATTGCATTGGGGGACTCCGGTCTCACTAATGCAATAGGTAAGGGTAGTGCGTAAATGCATTTCCCCCCGTCAAAAAAAAAAAAGGCCGATTTCAAATAATGTCCACCTGGGTAGCTGCTAACCTCAAGTTTGAAAACCAGTTGCCAAATACCAATAGGTGTGTTCCGGCAGCATCACTTAGGAACCAGTACCTCTAAGCTTAGTGTGTTTACCTTCCTGGACTGTGGTCCACTTAACATCAGGTGAGATTGTAGTCAAAGAACTGGGCCCATACCGTGTAAAAAAGAATATATTTTACTGAAGTCAACATATTGGCCTACGGAAATCTATAGTAATAAATGAAATTGAAGTGTCTCTTTGTAATGTCACTTTTTTTTTACTAAATAGATATGAATGTATATACGACACCTACATCAAAAATTTATAATTTTTGTCTGTCTGTTTGTTCCGGGTAATCTTCGGTTGTTGAATCATGAGATTAATTAAACCACCAAAGTTATCTGCTATTCAGCTATATGCTACAGTAATACAAAGTACTTTAAAAGAGATCCAAGCAACTCAGATTCAGGACAGATCAAAGATAAGCTTAGAAAATAAGATACACAAAATTTTACAGAATGATCATAAAATATTCAAAAAAGGTAAACAAAAATGGAATAAACATGGTACATCAGATTAACCAAAACAAGATAAATAACAGTATTATGATATGTGTGCTTACTGAGTGTGTATATGTGTTCGATCGCATTATTTGTTTGTGGCACTCAGAGGATGCTGCTGCCCGTTTCCTTTTTTTAAGTAGGAAATCCATTTACACATATCCTCTGCCATCTCTAATCCTGGAGTATTGCCTCCCGAATTAGAAATGCCAGGAGGGCTTGTGGGACTCTCCCGGCGTAAAGCACCAAGAATGCCCACCTAACCCCTCGGTACTATCCGCCGTTTCGAAGGGAGGGGCACGGGATATTGAGCATTACTGTTGTATCTCTTAGTCGACATTATTAACGACATCCATGGGACGTGGAATTTACAAAGTGGTAATAGTCTAAGACGAAGTTTGTACTCTTGTGCTCCTATACTCGACACCGTTTTCCGTCAGAGTACCCTAGACACCGTTCGAGTATTACTAGTAAAATTTTAGACATTTTTGACCTACCCTTTACCATAAATTATAAGCAAAGTTCTTACTCTCCTCCCTACTTTTACTAATTTTGAAAAAATTTAATGCGAGTTCACACGTGGTAGAAGTTAAAATTCGTTTTAGTGACATCTAGTTTAACAAAATTAGTTCGTAGTGTATGTATGCATAAGATCCACCTCCAAACCGTTTATTTTTTGTTTGCCTTGATACCGCTCTAAAATTCATTCAATCACAGAGAATAACATTTCTCTTGGAAGACGTACTGTTAATTCTGCAGACTATCGCACAACTATCAGACTTATTTAAGTTCCCTTGAAAATACTTAGCATTCTCTTTGAAAATTACCAACGAGCTTTTATCAAACAAAAATTTGTATCTTAAAGGAATGAACGTTTCATTTTTTGTTCGTGATTTACATCAGCTAAGTCAAACTCGCGGTCCGCGAATGCATGCGACCCTTTAAACATTTACCTGCACCCGATCCAATCATTCCTGGTGCAACCTGAGAGCTTTTTGCATTTAATTTATTACTGTTTAAGGTTCAAATAAACGTACATTCAAATAATGATAACAAACCAAGTGTTCACTCTTGCACCCTTTCTTATCAAATCAAAGTAAAAATCTTTATGTAAGACTGTCGGCTCATTAAAGAGTTTGCGAAACTGCCGAAAGTTTGTTATAGGTGTAACTACTGGATTAAGCAGAAATTTGAGTTCTGTATATAAAACAACCCACCAAATAGATAACACCGTTGAAAACATTTTTTTTAAAACAAATAAACAATGCTGGTATTACCTGTTCTTTGAATAATGTAATGGATTTTATTAGTAGTGTGCCGTTGCGACCCACATAGTCTGAGATGGTGTTAAATTTTGACTACCGAAATTTTGGATTGTAAATGTCTGATATCTATTCTGATATTCATTATTTACCTTTTTGCAGATTATGGTCCATGATATTACTTATGTTACTCAACTACTGTATACTCATGACTGACATTTAACCATAGAAAATGATTAATATCTCTAATCGCTTATCAAATGCCCATGTATATTATTAATATTATACTACTTCCAATTAGATTACTTCCTGCTTTCAACCGTAACAAAAATCATAAATCCAAAATAAAATTAAAGGGAACGGGCACAACTAATTACGTTTGCGCATTAATTTACTACAAATGAACTGTCAGCCCTCTTAAACATTTATTGTACGATTGTAAATATTAAAATATTCCTCCTGACACGTCAATATATTTATAGTCATAGCTATAGTTTAACATATTTATAGTTATCGTTTAGTAATGGAGTAGCATAGCATTTTACATACGATTAGTTGCTTACAATTGTATTAGTAACGATTGTTTTGCTCTTTTATGCGGAAATGTATAATTTACTCAATAAGCAATGTTATTATTGCTAATGAATGTTATTAATTTGGTTCTTTGTAATTATAGTTTTTGTGGCTTTCTGAAAAATTTTTTGGTTAATTATCTCTATCAAAGTAGGGAGTTCCAAACAGACATGCGATTATCTATCTCATCAATCTAATGCATACGTTCATCTTAGAAATGATTATTGTTGCTTATACTGTCCAGTGCTTTGACGATAATCTCATCTGATAAAGAGACAATATTATATTGGCATCGTTAACATGGCAAAGATGCTAAACCAAAGACTAGTACTGGTTTTAGATCTTCAAGTGATGCTGCAGAATACAGCTATCAGTGCTTGGGGACCTAAGTAAGGTCAGTCTATATTATACTAAAAACTACTACAAACTTTGGAACGTTTGAAATAGTACGTTTTCCTGTGCTCGTTACAAACTACACTTCTGGGACCGGAACACACCAGTGCGGGCTTTACTGCTTTATGTTTAAAATGGGAATATCTACTGTTATTCCATATTAAAAAAATGTGCGCATGTGGGTAAAATAGTAATGAATATGAATGTGTAAGGATGGAAAAGCAGAGGAAGGCCAAAGAAAGTGTGGATGGAGTGTGTAAGAAATGATATGAAAGAAAAAGGAGTGAATAAAGAGATGACGGCTGATAGGGACGTATGGAAGAAGAAAACATACTACGCCGACCCCGAGTGAGTTGAGAAAAGGCAGGAGTATGATGATTCCGTATAAAAAAATAATGTAATCAACTCTTCATCGCTACAGGCATTGTGATTAATGTTATATTGGATACATCATAATATCTTTCTAGGCACATTTTCAGATGTAAACATTAGAAAATTTATACAAAGAGTGCGCCGAAAAGAATATTGACGTCAGACTTAAGACGATTTTACTAACGCAATGTTACAATTGAATTGATTTACTTAATTTAGTCAATGAATTTACAGTAAATATATTAGAATATTATTATTTTTTGTATTTATTAGACATAGTATCATTTGATGTAAAATGACGATCTGAGGAGAGATACTGCACCTTCTTAATCCTTAAAGTAAAGGCTTTCAAATTATGCTGTCAGAATATACTCGTGGTTAGTTATCGGTGCTTGCGAACAGATTAGGCCTCCCTAATGGTACTCCACGATTATAGGTCTTGCACTACATTCAGCACTGCATTCAATGCTACGATCTTAACTTGGTCCATCTTGTTGGGGGGCCATAGTTTAACATATATTTGATTGAAATAAATAGTTTGAAATGGTAGTGTGGTCGATGGATCCTATTCTTTATGAGGCTGAGTTTTCTGTGAAATCTGTCATATGTCCAGCAATATTTCAGTTGAAATGATGATGAATGTTGATGAGTTATAAGAAATATGTAGCAATTGTGAATTATAATGTATAGTAGAACGTTTAGCTCCGAATATACCTCTAGCTTTCATCGCAATAGGCGCACGAGATTTTTTTTAAGAAATGTTTATTTATATTGTAAGCTTTCTTTGCACTTTTGTTTGCTTCGCATATTTGTCGCAATTCAAGTTCTCTCTTTTCATTATGCTTACCTACTATCCTGCTAGGCAGGTTTTGCTACTTGCCCTTCTATAAATAGTATCCTTACTGCGTAACATGAACAGTTTATTCGTCTTCAATAAACAAGCAATAATGCACTTAACCGCATCGCCATAACTGATGATTTTGAAATCGTTCAAAGTTCATGTAAAGTCATTTTCGTAATAGTAGATTGTACACACAGTGGCCCAGTCGCAAGTGGATGGAATGATTTTCGCATATCGCTTGCACTTTCAATTTAACTTGATGTTTAAATTCATTCGTTATTAACTCCGTAAATAACTTTAATACAGTTTAAGGCAAGCCTTAACAAAGCCGAGATAGTAACTTTTCTTTGTTTTTCTGACATCAAAGAATCTCTCTTTAATAAGATTCATTCATAATAAACAAAGAATAGACTAGACTTATCTTAAGAAAGGAAATAGATATTTTCACAAAGCTTTACTTAAGTTACTGTTGTGGTATTTCGTATATTTATATATTATTCTTATATTAGTGTTGATATGTGTGTTCTAATTTCAAGGTTTTGTTTAATTCAGAAATAATTTCCCTTCCATAATTGAAAATAAAATTCGCAGAATGTTCTCCAGGCACTTATTTTATAAATAGAAATCAAACAGCTTTTCAAGTAAATAAATCTTATAATATAATTTTTTTGTAGAAATCCTATCAAAGGAATATAACGTTTGTTTATATCGACTTGATGTGAAACCTTTAGAAATAACTCAATCAAATTAATGTTAGCTTGAAGTGTTCTATTATGTTTAGCCTATGTACTCTTACTATGTTTTGTTTGTTAACAGCCTTATAAACATCTAGTATTTTAATTGTTGTTTTTTTTACACAGTATAGGCTCAGTGCTTTGACCACAATCTCACCTCATGTTAAGTAACGATGTGGTCCAGGATAGTAAATACCCTAACTCTAGATACTGGTTCTCAAGTGATGCTGCCGGAACACATCTATTGGTATGTGGCGACAGGTTTTCGAACTAGAGGGTGGTAGCTACCCAGGCTGGCATTGTTAGAAAATCTCCTACCATCATGCTATGGTTTCCTCATGATGTATTCCTTCACCGAAAGCTTAAGCTGAGTTTAGAGAAGGGTAGGTGGGTTTGAACCCGCGTCCATTGATGCGGAGTCCGGTCGCACTATCCACTACACCATCATCGCTTTCAAGTAACTATTTACTATTAATATTATAAGTTGTAGATACATTCCTTACCTACCAAAAGTACAAAAGGTACCTTACCGTAAAAAATTTCGTAATAAAATTTAAAAGGGAAATATCAATTTTATATTGATATTTTCGTATCAAGAAGCATAATTGATGCTTATCCGGCGATTACTTAGACATAAAAAAATTATTTAATTAATTGCTGAATTCTAGTCATATCAAAGGTGTTGTGACAAATAATATTCGGGTTTATTATAAGAGGTTCATGAAACAACAATGAAAATTTTTTTAATGATAAATATTATCAGTTTTATGGATACTTATTCACGTGATTTTACTCTTGACCTGAGGGATCTACACAGCTTCCTCGGACACTGAGACGATAGCTTAAGGCACTCAGCCGGAAATGCTAACTAGTGAAGCAGTCTCGTGTTGTTCTGTTTAACACTTATCATTATCGGTTACATGACAGACAGAGTGACAAAGATAATGTTAGTTTTGTCTACGACGAGATCTAAGGAAGAATGTATTTATTTTAATAATCACGATGTATAATACCTACATGTTTTTCTGACTAAATGTTGTTAACCTTTAGTACCTTAATGGATTCATCAGACTTTTAGGCCAACGCTTAGTCGAAAAATAATGTATTATAAATATCCGTTGTTAATTTAATAGTTAAGAATAATGAAAATTTAATGTATGTAATTTCGGGTTGCGTAATTTCATGTCATAAATATGTTAAGTCTTGACAAATCAACGCCAAATGTGCGTTGGAGTCATTCATCAAAAAATGCATTTTAGTCACTTTATATTTAATGCTGGTACCCGACATTTTATTAATTTAAAGGAAAATAGGTTTGAATGTAGAGACGAAACTTCTTAGCATTCCATGGATTCTCCGTGCTGGTGCCGGGTGCATCGCGTTTCCGAGAGGGAAACCCAGTGCAGTGCCCGGGACTTGCGACCCAGGTGTAGGCTTAAGGGGCCCCTTTACAATGCGCACCTACGTTTACCTTAACTGCCTGTGTTCCCTTCCCTGCCTAGCCAGATTTGGTAAGATCCTACTAATGCTGCTTTGGATATTCTTTCTAATAAAGAACAAAATATAAATAAACGTTACAAAATATATACTAAAACGTGTGCAGTGTTATATCTATGATTTAAAACAAATACTTGGAATCGGTTTCATGGTTTTCGAATTATTAAAAGCCTAATAACGAATGGACGATCTGAGAGACATTTTTTTTTATATGTAAGGAGGAAGATTAAACAGTATCATATGTACAGAGATAAATCGTAAAACACAGATGTTTGTTATTTCCCTAATGAGAATACTACGAGTCTCTTCTGCCATTATAAACAAACAATGAAATTGTTAATGGTTTTGTTTTGGCTTCGATCGCGGAACTCAATAATTCATTATACGCTTGACGATTTCCGTGAGCGAATAAAGATTTTAACATTTTAAACGGTCTCATAAAATGGAGATTGTGATGTGATTAAATAATACATGCAAATTATTTACCTAATGAATCTATACCTAATAAAGTTATTATGTAATTATCGTATCGAATCTCATGATATAATCAGATATATCCGGATGATCGAACCGGTGCGACACCAATAAATTAGTAGGATAAAAATTTACATTATACTAGCTGTGAACGCGACTCCGTTCGCGTTTCATATATAAAAAATAAATTGGACAAAATTGTGAATCTAAACCATTCTCGAATCCTCAGGAGTAGACACAAAAAATGTCATTAAAATCAGTTCTGCCGTTTAGGAGGAGTGTAGCCACATCCACACGCACAGAAGATTTATGTATATAAAGTTTTTATACTTATTATAAGTTGAGTATTTGGATCTTAGTGTATCATATATTAAATTTTTATCTTTAATTCGTTAACTTCCCCTACATTATGTAAGTAATTTTGTGACTATGTAGCTAGTGAAGTGCATTGGAAATTATAATAAGAAACGAATTGATCTAGGGTGGCAACACACACACACACAGTTTTTTGGCACATTCCCTAGAAAGTGTGAACAAGTTGACCATGATTTTGATAGATTATTGAATTGGGCCACTACCAGAATTATATCATTTTTCGTTTATCTTTTAATAGTTTACGTAAAAATAAAATCTTATTATCATATACCAGGAGTGTGTATTTTAAAATAAAATATATATAATAAACCAGAGTTAAAGAGAATAACATTGTTAGAGGGGCATAGCGGTATCAACCTTTGTATGCCCATAAAATGTTAAGCTGCTTATATGGTAGGAATAGTTTAGCTATCAGAAGTCTGCAATTATTTTTGGTCATTGTTCTTTACTGACCGTATAAAGCAATGCATTGAACTGTTTATTGTCATTGCAATTTTCTATTTAAGCATTAGTTACATATGCGTTTGGTATAACATTTCTGTATTTATTTTCAACATCATAACATAACATAAGCTCGCGCCTGTTATCCCCGAAGGGTTAGGCAGAGGTGAAATAGCGAACTACACCACCCACATTTCGCCGAGCTTAGTTCCGTCCCAGATGTGACAGGGGGCGAGCCTGTCACATCTGGGACAGGCTCCAGACTCCAGGATGATACTGAGTAGAAAAACCCAATATCACTTGACCCGACCCGGGGATTGAACCCGAGACCTCAGAACGAAGTCGTATGTAATACAACTGCGCCACCGAGGCAGTTTCAACATCAATGTAAGTTAAAAAAAAGATTTCTTTATTATGTCACAACGCATTGTAGTAAAGTCTACAAAATTTATTTGAAATATTATGAATTTTTTTTTGGGTTATAATATAAACAGTGAAAAAATCATAGTTTGAATTTCATTTTCATTAATACATAGAGCATATAATTTTCCATCATAATCTATATTTAATATCATTTTGGTTTTATGTTATTAAACTACTTTTCTTGTGTAAAACGGCTGTCAACTAACTCAAAATAATGTGATATTTGAAACTGTTCAGTATTTGCTTTAAAACGTTTTAAGCTTCATACTAATGTTGTAAATTTACCTTGTCGACTTAATTACTTTAACAAAGTATTTAACGATAACAATAGTAATAACGTAAACTCGGTCAAGACCGTATTACAAAACTACGACGTTTTAAAGATATATGCATAGTTATAAATGTTTCTGATATTTTATTAAACGGATTAGGTTTCTCTGGCTAACGCCTATCATGAGTGCCCTAGACTAATTACCGACCGGCGGAATGTCATGATAATAACGTCAACAACTCCTGACAACACTTCAACAAGTTTCTACGAGTACTCTGCTAAGACCCAAGCCTTTAATGCGTGCCTTAAAAGCATTAAATTACCAATAATAGTTTTTTTTTTTTGCTTCCATTTATTCCTTTTTAAGGAAAATGCGAAGGTACTAGTATACCATGCAGCCAAATTAGACGTTAGGAACACTATCAATAAATGGTGATAACAGAATGGCGGCCTTCTGTTACAACCACAACGAGAATGATTGGGATATTTTAGAATTCTTGCTCCGTGTCATTATTTTCACTTCACTACACTTGTGTATCATAATTACACTATATCACGTAAAATGCCACCAAAATGACATAATGTATAGTCAAATACTGCAGGATAATGAATTAAAAATGAGAACGACAACATGACAAATCGCGCCAAGCACCCCTCAGTAATAATTATACATTTATTGTTGTTCTATATATTTGTTTTAAGGATAAGGCAAAGGTATACTAGTCCATGCAGCCAACTCTGGCGTTAGGAATTCTATTCATAAATGCAATATCAAAATGGAGGCATTCTGTTATAGCAATTTCAACGGGAGTAGTGATTGGGATACTGATCCTCGGACCGCTACTTTAATATATGAGTAGTCAAAAATAAGGACGCGTACCTGATAAATCAAAATCGCACCAAGTTAGAGATAATAATGTTAATAATATTAAGACAAATAACACTCTTTTTGTGCCATTAATCCTTTCATAGGGAAATGCAATAGCAAAGGACCATTAATCGATATCACGTATAATGGCATAAAATCAATTTATGTAGTTCATTAATTAACAATTACCGTTTTAATATGTGCAATATTCAACCAGTAGGTATATCAAGTCCAATACAAGTGCGGAGCGTGCCATTATGACCAAACATCGCCTCTGCGCATCATAAAAGTTAATTGGTGTTTTTAAAATCCACCAAGATAGACCTAATTGATTCTCCTGCCTCCTTTGACTAAAATCATGTAACATGATGAGCAATGATGGCGCAGTGTACAGTGCGGCCGGGGTCGGATTCCGCGTCATTGGACGCGGGTTCAAACCCACCTATCCAACTCTAAAATCGGCCCGAGCTTTCAGCGAAGAAAAACATAGTGAGGAAACCATAGCATGGTGGTAGGGTATTTCCTAAAAAAACCCGCCTGGGTAGCTACCACCCTCAAGTTAAATCAACCTATGGCCAAATACCAATAGGTGTGTTCCGGCAGCATCACTTGAGAACCAGTATCTAGGCTTAGTGTGTTTTATCATCCTGGATCATATCGTCACTTAACATCAGGTATGATTATGGTCAAAGCAGAAAGCATGAAGAAAATTTTCGTTTATTGAAAAAAAACACTGATAAATATAGTAGGTATTGTAGCTATGTATTGTACTGTACATTATTTGTACACGACCTAGGGTACAGTGACTTAATTCAATTTAAGTCAATGATTAACAATGCTTCATTTAGTATTCAGTTCAACTAAAGACACTAAAAAAACTTTTTTTTGACATTCTGATCGAAGATTTACTTGCAGTATAAACGTATACAAATTTCCTTTAGATTCAATGAGGCTAGTGAAAACACATCTTTATAAATAAAGTATTTCTATTCTAGTCGTGGTTTAATGGCGACTGTCACCTTTAATTCTGCTTTTTGGCTTTAAGCCATGCCATTTAGACATTATGTCAATTTAACGGTCAGAATAACATTGTGTATTTGCACATAACCTAATTTATTTTTTTTACATCAGTAACATAACATAAGCTCACGCCTGTTATTCCCGAAGGGTTTTTCTTTTTTTTTTTCTTAAATCCCCTACGCACCTCAGGCATAACCCGACACTTTACTGTCCCTCTTTATATTAGTTGTCTTATAATATATATTTTAAATACATGTATTTATTCATTTATTTTCTTTTTCTTATTTACCGTTGTTTTTTATTTTACTTTTAATATTATTATTACTTTTTTTTCTAATTTCAATATTCAAGGGTTAGGCAGAGGTGAAATAGCGAACTACACTACCCACATTTCGCCGAGCTTAGTTCCGTCCCAGATGTGACAGGGGACGAGGCTGTGTCGCCATATCTTGCACAAATTCCAAACTCCGGGATGATACTGAGTAGAAAAACACAATATCACTTGACCCTACCCGGGGATCGAACCCGAGACCTCAAAACGAAAGTCGTACCGTAATACAACTGCCCCACCGAGGCAGTACCGAGCCACCTAGTTTTATATCAGTAATACAAAACTTTTAAAACATTTAAACATTACTATTGATTATTATTTTATTTAAAAAAAATGATGTTCTTGAAAGGTTGCTTTTCTCATAACATTTAAAAAACATGATAAAAATTAAGGGCGTTTAAAAATCTATTTATTTTTACACTTCTATATCTAACCTACCTCTATAACTTCTGTAATATAAATGTTTTTTTTTTTAATATTAAAGTATAAATTGGAGAACAATGATTAAATTTAAAATTACCAAAATCGCCATATATTATGACTTTTTTTATTTACAAACCAAATAAACGTAATCAATTGACTCGATCATTATTAAGATTGAAATTTGTAAATACGTGTAATTTAGTAGTAGTATATGTAGTATCAAAGGCACCGTTTTTATAAATGAAGGCAACGAACTCATCAACTACGTATATCATTATAAAACATACGACGTATTTCGATGGGTCACGGTCGCCTACCGGAGTGTCTTTACCTTAAAATGGACTCATTCCCGTTACCTCGTAACCGAAGAAAGCTTGAAAACTGGCTGCATTCCTCATCTCGTTTTATTTGTCTATCCGAGTTACGTCAGTCCAAAACGGGGGGTCGTTAGCCCACCGTGCTGCGTTTTTACATCGAATCAGGTCAAAAATTTGGGTTGAACTCGATGATATCAGAGCCGTTTGTTCACCTCTCTAGGTCGCGATCGAATCTTGGCCTTCCTAACAACACGTATAAATGTACCTCTGTGTTAAAATTTATTGCATCATTTTTATTAAACACAACTCAGTAGTTTAAATTGAAATACTATTAGGTAAATTAACAACTTAACCTTTATTAATCATATATATTTAATAGGAATGATTTGCCTTGGACCTTCATTTGCAAGAGATTTAATTTTCCGAATGTTTATGTATTAGTGTATATATACATATAATTATGCCGATAAATTTGTTGTTCATCGACCAATGTATTTATAATCACTTACCACAACATATTTTATATTTTATCAAAATGTCATCGCGTTCATAGAGGTCGTCATTGAATATGAAATACATGTATTATTTTTATACTATCACTAATACAATAAACTAATCATCTAAATATAACCAAAATATATGTATGGCATGTATAAGTCACAAGTTTAAAATTGAAAGTACAAGACTATTAAAGGAAAAGTGGAATTATAACAGCTATTCAAACGCGCTTAGTAGTAGTTCGCACAGTGACCTAATGATGGACGAGTAGTAATGGTCTAAAAAGGAAATCCTACTTGAACCCGCGCAACCGATATGCGAGTCTAGTCCGTCGTATATATTACTGTCACTATTAAAATATGATGCGGCACTTTAACCACTTCATCGCACTTAAACTAGTGTTGGACGCGAAGAGGCAATAAACATTGTCACAATTATTTTAGACGTTTCGCGTTTATATGCACACAGTATTAAAGTGTTAGATCAACTGTCGGTAAGGAATAAGGTATTTGAGTCATTTAAAATCAAACATCCTCATATCTACTTTTAGAAATAAATAAAGTTTTGAAATTTATGGCTTCATTATTCATCCTATATGAAACACAAAAAACTCGCTGTTTGCTAATTAGAGTTTAAAAACTCATTCTTCGCCAGCATATGCATTGGATCTGACGGTGTTTGATTTTAGACGACTCATTTCACTGCTGTTTATTTTATTGCAAACAACGGGCTTAGTGAATAATATAATTAAAATTAACATGTATAACGTAAAAAACTTAATTCGGCTAATAAAACTATGAGCTACAACCGTTTAGTTTTTGATGAGGATTGTAATCATCTATCACTTTTCTGCAAAAGCGAATGTTAGTATAGAGTTTATAGTGTGCACTCTCTTTGTAGGATTAAATTAACATGCTTATAAGTTCCTTATTTTTGAACAGATTCTATTTTGGTTTTTTTTTTTTTGTTCAGTAAACAGTACTATTATAAATCGTGTAATCTATAGTAATCAATAAAAATGAAGTGTCTGTTTGTAATATCAAAATATTTTTAGTGAAATCAAAATTTATGAATTTATACACGATATCTATACCAAAAATACAATTTTAATTTTTTTCGTCTTTCTGTGTATTCCAGGTGATCTCCGGATAATCTCCGAATCTCCGGAGTTTTTGGTAGATAGGTGAAGTTACTCCGCGTAAATTAGGATACTAGTGTTTTTCGAAAATTATTTTTGGGTTCCGCTTAAAAAAAAATAAAAAAATTTACTGGCAGATATTTGAATTTATGAGAAATAAGTTTGCGTTCTCTTTGTACCAAAAAAAAATTTAGGAAAGTAATTAGGGTTTCGTGTACAAAAATTATAACTTATGAAGTTCTAAAGAATACATAGACGCTAAATTATAGTAACATAATAATCCTTCATAAGGACGAATATTTGTATATCAGTTAATATCTTCTTCGTTTTATATTAAAAAAAAAAACAAATATTCTTGGATACATATAAATCGGTCACTAAAAAAATATAATAACAAAATTAATATTACTAAAATATTAAAAATAAGTTTACTTGCAATGACCTGTTGTTTGTCAATTTATTATTGTTTTTTTTTAATATTCTATTTCGTATTTTTTAATTAAAGGTTTATCGAGTATATAGATGAATATTAAAAGAAAGTTAGAAATAATTAGATTGTTAATATTGACAAATTACAGTTTCGTTCTCAAATAACAAAGACCGTCGCGCAATAAATAACAACATGCCGTAAATCAAACAACCCCATCATTATAAAAATAAGTATTTTAGGAGACGTTGTGAAAAAAAACATATACCAAGTGATAATCCATTTCGTAGTGCGCTCGGATTACGCATAAATGGATGTAGGACTAGGTTCAAACCCCATCTACCTGCCAATCTATCCAAGTCCATAACGAGCTTAAGCATTCGGTGAAGGAAAATATCCTGAGGAAACCATTGTATGGTGGTAGGAAGTTTTCTAATAATGCCTACATGAGCTACCACCCTCAAGTTTGAAAACCAGGTGCCTATCACCAAAAGGTATGATCCGGCATCATTGCTTCTAGGCTTACTGTGTTAACCATACTGGAACAGATCATCGCTTAACGTGAGGTAAGATTGTGATCAAACGATAATCCTAAAAGATCTAGTTGTCAAAAACTTTAGTGTTTACTCGGTTGTCGACATTTAATCATAATAAAATACTAATTATTTTAATCAATAACACTAAAGCTCGTCAAGAGAAGTTAAGGAGTAGTCGCCTGTCCTGCGATGTGATGGGAAAGGAGGCAGATGATATTGCAAAAAAGGAATTGGATATGAAAGTATAACCAAAGAAAAAATGGATGTGTTTAAGATGATATCTTTAAAAAGGAAGTGAATACGTTAATGACTGCCAATAGAGAGGAATGAAAAAGGAATACATATACCGACTCCAAATGAAATTGGGTAGGGAGATGATGATGACTAAAGCTCGACAATACATAAACAAAAAAAAAAGAAGAAAATTGTTTGAGAAACAAACCTTGAACTGTTATAAAAGTTTATTTTTGACTATTTTTATATTCAGAAAATTATTAATTTATGCGTATCTGCGCGGCATGTGGACTAAGTTGTGGCCCTCTTTAAAAAAGGCTAAGAAGGCCAACGCAACCTCTGCAGGTGTTAATTGCGAGGCGTATGCAAAAACAAAACACCAACAACATTCTTAGTACGTGGGACGCAACAAACATTCTGAGTATGCTAGGTATAAATAAGAAATCTAACGAAACCTATATGTACTAATTTTTTGTTTGGATATTTACCTGGTTCAACTCTAACTGTAGAAGTTAATATCCTGTACTGTTTGCTGTCACTGGTCATACATTATCAATCTATTAATTTATGTATCGATACAATTTTCACGAACTTTCGCCTCGGTGGAGCAGTTGTATTATGGTGTGACTGTCGTTCTGAGGTCTCGGGTTCGATCCCCGGGTCGGATAAAGTGGTATTGGGTTTTTCTACTCAGTATCATCCCGGAGTTTGGAATTTGTGCCCGATATGGCGACAGGTTCGCCCCCTGTCACATCTGGGACGGAACTAAGCTCGGTGAAATGTGGGTAGTGTAGATCGCTATTTCACCTCTGCCTAACCCTTCGGGGATAACAAGCGTGAGCTTATGTTATTATATTTTCTACACCTTTTAAAGCTTTTTAGCTGAAAGATAGCTGAAAGAAAAACTTTCGATATCTCACTTAAATGTTAGTACCATGTCATTCTAGGATTTATCTATATTTTTATTGTCGCAATAAATTGTTCTAATTAATCATTAAAACATCTATATTCTATTCTATAATTTAATTCAAAAACTTAATTTAAAAATCTTATTCTATGACACTACCATCGACAGATTAGTCAATGTTGTAGCAAGGAGAATTTGATTCTCAGTCTCCACAGTTTATTTATAGTTGTAAAAAAATCCTCTGGCACTTTAATTTTTGTTATTAAAGAATAATATGCACAAAATATTCTTATTTATAGAATCACAAAAATTTCGATCTAAAAAATAACGGTTAAAACAGAATTACAATTTATAGGCTCTTCAACGACTTCCGTTATTCGTTGCACAGCAATTTCAATGTTTAATGTCCTAAATATTTTATGTCGAATGTAAAATAAAAATAATTAACAATTCCAGTATTTTCGGAATCATAAAGACATGTAAGGAACAAACAAACTGTAAATGATACAATTTTTAATTGTAGTCACATATAATTTGTTTATGATTTTAAAGAAACCAGTTGCAATATAAAATTTTGTATTATGAGTCAAATCTTAAAAAGGAGGTTTAATGAGCATTTTTATGAATGTCCATATTATTCGAAATCAGCCGGTCGATGACTCGGACCGGCTTTAAATCGAGAAAAATCTGCAACTCACAGAGAAACATTTGTGCATCGATGTCAGACATCGCGAATAACGCACCATGGGTGGTAGATCTAAAAAATGTATGAAAATTGCCTTTTCATCGAATAATCCGCAAATGGTATGTGTGCTGTCTGTTACGACTGTTTGTTAGACCGTTTATGTGCGTTCGTAACTGGGAAATGTTTCTTTGAAATCGGACAAAACTGTACTATACACATGTTATGTCGCATTGTCCAATCTATGATGCGCTTGAAGCAATCAGAAGGCTTTTGTGGAGACGCATCGACGTGGTCTGTATAAAGAACAGATACCTATAAATTGTCAGAGATGCGAACAAAACGCCATGATCAAATGTTATTAGTTGTGCTTCGACCACACGAGTTGTTTGACCATTTTTAGAAGCGTATAGCTCTTGATAAGTACCTTGTTATTTTATAAAATCTATTATGAAAATTAAGTACTCTTTACTATCTTATTCATATCTGTTTTTTCATTAAACTATGAATAATATAATTTAAATTTCAAATTTCATAGAATTGTCGTTTATTTTAATACTTGCAGAAAATTTATTTTTTTCCAAAAATAGAGTGATGCACTAAAATACTTATGTTATGAGGATATACTAGCGGAATTTATTCCATACAAACGTAGTCCCCTGTTTCCTCTCTGTATAATAGCATTATGGTAAATATTTTTATGCCATATAATATATAGCTACCACCGCCATGCCCGTACGTTTCTTTCATAAATTAGTTATCGTAGAAATTAGGAGTCGTTCAAAATAAAAAAATGCTCGATTTTTACCGTCATTTCCAGACGTTCGTCAAACAAATTTGATGGATAAAATAGCAAGAGCCAAAGTTTTTATCGTTCTAAAACTGAAAGAAAATTAAAAATCGGTTCAGTTTTGGAGGAGGACATAGGGTACGACGAAGTGATGTTTTTGTCTATTTTGCATACGGTGAAATCACTTACGTGTTTTATAATTATTTGTTTGGGCAGCAACGCGATAGCAATAGATTTCCGAAATACCTACTTTTCCTACCGCATTTCCTTTTAACTTTATATGTAAGTACCTAATGCATATACTTTATATGTGAGTTTCGAGAAACAAACGACAATGACGACTTCATTTAAAACCTTTGATCTTAATAGAAATATTTTTATTCAGCTACTCTAGAATCCACGAGTTGGCTCGCAGTGAAATTGTGTATTGTAAAATTTTAATATACATCACAAATGAGCAGTTTAGTTACGTAATATGTGTATCCAGTGACTTCATCGTCTTCATATCATACATATTCCGAATTTCTCGTTTATCATATTCATAAAAGCTCCAATTATTACTTAAATGATAACGAATTAATTTAAACGAAATTCCTGTATCTGAGTGATCATACATCTGCCAAAACATTCTTGTTAATAAAATTGTGTATGTATTCGAACAATTTTAGCATCAAATCTCGCTCGACTTTTTCCCCTAAGTGTTTCTGGCAATGATCCGGGCGCCGGCGGAAGTCAAGATTGGCATCCCGGGCGACCACCTCCGTTGAACAATCCCATCCTTGTTTGCCCGTTTTAAACTGTGTCCTGTTGATACAAGCTTGACAGATACAATGATATGTATATATTTTGGACGCAGAGGGTCATTACTTACATTATATATTTTAAACCCCGTTCATATACTACTACTAATGACGGAATATACGAATTTAGCAATTGTTTTGAGAAGTAATATACTCAAACTGTAACGAGTAATCTTAATAATCCCAAGCATCCAGGTTCATTAACTGTCCTTCCGATTCATTGATATCGTAAATGGTTTGCATCATACAAACATCATACAAATCGGTTGGGTAGTTAATTTTATAAATCATAAATAGTCATACACACAACTTTATTTTATTAACAACTACCTATTGATCTTAAAGTAAAGACTATAAATTTATAGAAAAAATGCTCTTACGTTACACGTTATCGAAACTTTCTTAAACATTTCACCACAAATAAAAGAGTGTTTATGAATAATTGACAAAAGACTAATTAGTTCAAAATGCTTACATAAATTTAATCTTCTTTTATGTGTACGAGAATTTAATAAAGGTTCTTTACATGGAACGATTTTATTACAAAAAAGTTGTAATACAGTCTAACTCTCCGCGACTTTTTGGTTTGAAGATATCGCCATGAGTAAATAAAAAGATAACTAATTTAAATTTGCTTCGCGTATCTCATAAATAAATCCGCATATCCTTTATTCGCGTCGCACAGTTGTTAATATTTTCTCTTCTATTGTTGCTGTGGACTTATGTGTCATTGATGTTAATCTTGCTTTTATTACAAACACCTGTGTAACTTAAATAAAACTCTCGTATCAAATCTTTATAAGGATGTTTACGAACACCAATTGCATCTTTTAGGTATACATTTTTTTAAGTCATGAATTTAAAAAATAATCGTAGATTCGTACAGTTCTCTTAAATTTAAAGTATCAGTCAAAAGAGAGTGATTTATTTTCGCAGAGACTTGATGTGCGGTGTTCACTCCGGTACCCATGGAGGCTGATTTTTTGAAGTATCACTTTTAATTAGGTACTTGTAAGTTCGAAATACTGCTGTTCCTCTATACCCTAGCTTATATTTACAACTTTTGTTTAATAGTTTTATTTATAAAAATCATTTTTAAATATGATCTTTTAAATTTTCAAATATTAATACTTTTACAAATCTTTAAACTTTACAAAGCAATTTTTCAATCTTATTCTTGGTCTCTAAATACGAGTTTAGATAACCTTGAGGCAATCTAAGTAGAGTCGAGTGGTGATCCTGGACTGGTATTCTCCTTTTCGCTAACGCCCTCACTACGCCCGCTATTATTAAACGAGTTCAATGGAACATCTATTTGCGCAATTTGTAGCATCGCAGCTAAGCATTCCAATGACTTTACTTATTATGCCTCTGCAGGAGTTGTGCGTTTTATTTACTTTGAACATTGTTTTGGCTTCTGAACATAACATACACGCTTAATGTAGACTATAGTATATTAGTAAACTTTTTTCGTGTAGAGACTTGTAGGCCCATAGTAAAATTTTCTTCGATTGTGTTTTTGATATTAAGTTCAGGTAAGTACAAGCGTAAGTTTAGAGTGCTTATTAAAGTTTACAGGCTTTCCATTTTCTTCGTATATACAATCTTATAGTACACAGCTTAATTCGTATGAATTTTAGTAATCACCAAGTTTAAAGGAGTGTGTGTGACGCATGCGCTCTTCCAGGCATTTTCACTGCCGCTCTCCATTTATTGCGCAATTAATGCGTCTGCTGAGACTTGAGACACTGTTTTTATTCAGGCCGGATCACGTCTTTGACGGACACTATGTTTTAAAAGTCAAATTCTGTATGAAACTTTAAAATATCGGTTGATGTATCCAAGCGATGCGGCGCGGTGCGGTGCGGCGTGGTGCGAGGAGGCGCGGAGTGTCCGTGTAACGTGGCTATGTTGGTGTATCAGCAGCCCGAGTGTGCGCCGATGCGCGTGTGCTGGTGTACAGAGGTTCGTCGCGGCGCGCCCCGTCAGTTGGCGGCGGCGACTCACTCGCGTCGTCTCGTACACTACTCTCAGTATTATTGCTGCACTCCACGCGCACCTGCCATCTATCAGGCTTTACCGGCTCTCACGCTCCGAGCGTGGAAGTTGCGCTGACCTCCCGCGTTTTCGGTATTCCGCGTTTTCACTTGCGACGTCGGCTCTCGCTGTCCGTACTGTCGCTTCGGTTATTGGAACTCTTTATACACTGGTGCGTGCTCTGACTCTGGCTAGACGCGCCATCGCGTGCTGTGACAGTGTAATCGTGAGTCTCACGGTGCGGATGTGCAGTGATGGATGAGTAGATAAAGGCCCTAGTGTTTTCCTGAGGCATCTGATTTGCTATTTAGCCAGGAGTACGAGACGGGGTCGGCAAAATTGAGCCTAAACTGTATTTTGGTAAGTTTATTGTTCCATAGGCGACCATAATAGCATTGGCGGTAATTTAATATTTATAGTATTCATGTGGGGAAGGTGCTCGAAGGATAGCGGCTCAGAGTCGACACACGAGCCATTTGCCAGCAACGCACAGCTGATTCGCTGCGTAACTCATATCTTGTCCTATTTAAGAATATTGCGGTCATACATTATCATAATAATATTTTTGGGGCTTATTTGTATAGACTGTATTCAATTTCCACTAAATATACCTAATTCAATAAATATATAGTGTGCGCCTATGGAGGGCATTGAGGTATTAAACACGAAACAGGAAACACATGTTTGTGTTAATAAGCACAGTACTGTAACGTAAATTAACATAATGTTGACAGAAATATTGTAACTTTGGAGCACCATTGAATTAAAACTTACGTAGTATTTTGTTACCTCTGTTGATGTAGCGAACAGAATTTAAAAATATTAAACTTGAGTGAACACTGCTGTGATTTGGCTGAATTCTTATAAATTATAATCATTCATGATTTCCGTAATGTATTTTATAAAGAAATGAAATTTTTAAACTACAATTAAGTGTAAAAAAAATAATTTATATAATTATGGGAAAAACAGTAAGTAAACTGCAATCACCCCATCGGTAGAGTTTGTTTACTTTATCATATTTTACTGGTTTAATTCTGTGTAAAATATACCTAATGATGATAATTAAAATTTTCACATTTTATATTTTCAATAAAAATAATTCCGTAATTGTGATCTTACGATAAAGATCAGGGAAATATTTACGTAACATATTTGTTTTATTAATTTGTTTCGCGTACCTAGTAAGAAAGAAAACTGTTAATTCAATGTTTAAAAAGTTTTTCATAAAATATAACGTTCTAAGTAGAATTAAATGTTTTTAATTCTAAGTGAGATGATAAGCAATGTTTAATATTTCTATTATTAATGGAAAACATCTTCGATTACAGATCTTCATTAGATGATGATAGCCTAAGGGTTCAGTAATCATTTTTTAAATTTATTTTATTATTACGATTTCCCATGTTAAGTACTTAAAGTTTAAGTACTTAATAACTCATATAAAATTAGAAAAAATACAAAAGTTATTTCGAAATAATTTAATGTTTTTTTTTTTTGTAAAATACCTAACAATTTTACTTACGATTCAGTATAATAATTAACGTAATTGTGAAGGTCTGTGAATAAGGTTATTTAGATATTGATATATTATGTACAGTATATTTATAAAAAAAAAATAACATTCCGCTGTCTAGCGCTTCAGTAGTAACTCTAAATACATGATGGGTCGGGTTCGATTCCGTTTATGAAGAAGAATAAAGTTCAATTTATAGGCTATTCGGCTTTGTAAGAATTTAACATTACATCGTTTAATATTATGGTGACACAAAAACATACGCTCTCATACAAAGAATTCAATTGGTGATTTCTAGTCCTCTATATGATTTATGAAGTTTTTGTGTTTAGTAATAGGATGCAGAAATATACGAAAATGGACAACTTTTAAAAAGGCGCGTGATATCTATGTCGAAATCTCGTTCTAAACGATAAATACCTACGTACAGTTGTGAAAGTTATAACGTAAAAATATATAGATATTTTCCGCGGATCACTTATAAAAATAAAGACCAGTTCTGTTCGTTATATGTATTTGCTTATACTTATGTTTTTTTTTTTTTTCAATTCTTATTACAAATGTATTTTATATTCATCTTTTACAATAATTATTGTTTAGCTAAAATAATGTATACTCGTGCATATTGGCTAATAAGAAACTTAGTTCAACAACTTGCAACACCGCGCTTTGCAAATTGAATTAGCTAAGAGGCAAGTCCAATGCAATAGAATTATAGTCCGTTAATACTTTCATTGGATAAAGAGAATATATGTACTTGTATGGTAAGCTTGGTAATAAATTACGTAAACGAATCTACAAAGCATTATTAAAAATTATTATTATTGTTTAATTTAATAAATGCCTATTATCACTTATCGATTTCTGTACTGTTTATTATCGGTCACTACGTTTCTAATGTATCCAGCATCGATCGAGCTCTCAATCCCGTTTGTTTTGGCGTTAGTTCAAAGAGTATATAGAAAAAATGTGCCAATCTCAGAAGCAGGACAAGGCTGCGCCCTCGATTCCCACGCGGGAAAGTCGCGGACCGTGTAATAAAATTCGCAATTGCGAATTCATACACCACTCTATTGGAAACTCGGTATTTATGGTGTGTCGAGTCTACATGTTGCTTATACTCGGACAGACTTCGTTGTTGATAAACGAGCTACGCATCAATCACCTAGGAAAGGATACGTGTGAAAGAGAAGGAAGTAGTAAGTTAGAAACTTGATTTTCCGTCTGTGTCATCTACTGTGACTTTTTCATTCGTGTATTTCACTAATATCGTAGCATTTACGGAGTAATTCGAACATAAATTGTCGCTACTGTATGGACGTTGATGTTAAAATGGAGAATTATTCAATTACATTACAAAATATTATCTTTTCATAGTTAAGCTATTATCTAGAGACTCGGCAATAACGATGAAATAATAGGATTTATAAACAGCAACAAATCTATAAAGTAGCTAATTTAATCAAAGCAGACGATGACATAGTAGGTAATTTTTATTTTTATTTTGGTGTAATATTTTATTTTTATCTATTTCATAATTAAAATAAAGCATGTTTCAAATGATTTTCACGTGATGTCTTGTAAAGTGAATATTTAAAAGAAATGAAATCTATATAAAAAAATTGAAGTGTCTGTTTGTAATATCAAAATAAAAAAATACATATAAATGTACTATATACGGTAATTATATCAAAAACACAATTTTAGTTTTTTTATCTGGCTGTCTGCTTATTCCGGCTAGTCTTCAGAACCGCTGGACTGATTTTGACGGGACTTTTTTAATAGATAGTAGAATTTACTCCGCGTAACGTACATTTATTTTTCGAAAATAATTAGGGTTCCGCGTAAAAAATTGAAACTCATGAAGTTGTGAATAAAATCCGATTTATTGCACAGTTCTAATGGCAGGTGTTTGAATTTATAAGAAGTATCTTTGTTTTCTGATAATACCAAAAATAATTTGAGGAATGCTATACAGGTTTTGCATAAAAATAATAAAACACAAGAAATTGTGTAACAAAAAAAAAAAAACGATTCAGCGCACAACACCATCAAAACATTATTCTCATTATTCTCCAATGATTCTTTAAAAAGTATATTACGCAGTGAAGAAGAATATATGAAACGCGGGCGGAGCAGCGGGCACACATATAGTCAAAAATTAAAAATAAAATAAATAATAACCTACAATTGAATGTATGAGATCTTGAATAGATGGTGCCAGCTATGTTCATTATCACGGGTATCGTCACGAGGCGCCGCTGGTTGCTTGTGTCAACAGAGCCGCGATTGCAGGTGCCTGCGAGTAGCAGAGGTCGTTCACCCCGACCGCAACCGATATTTGGATATACTGTATATATATAAAACACAACTATACAACGGTCCAGGCCCTAAAACGCAATACCTGGAAAGATATAGTTTCTAGGAAACAGTACAAACTTTTTTTTTACCCTAACGTTTGCTATTTTATGTTTGATTATCAAAATAATACCAATTAAGTCAATTTATTAATAAGCCAAAAAATTTTACATATAACAAGGTTTCAATATCGTAGATTCTATTTTTAAATGTAGAGCAAAGAGTGCATACAGGATATTGAAGGTCACATTCGTAATCAATTCAAATGCAACAAAAAAGCTATTTCAAAGGTATGAAAATTGTGCTTATAGTACTGATGTAATAATGATTAGTTATTAATCTGATGAGATCATCGTACATGTAAAATTGTCAAACCAATTACATGACTAAAATTACCTGAACTCGCCGATCAAGTTTTAAAGTAAAATTGTTTGTAACATGAAAAAAAAGTTTGTGTGTACTTATATAAGCACGTAAGAAGTTATACTTGTTTGATGTAATTATAGAAAAAACTAAAACGGTGACAGCTAACTTCAGGATGTTGGTTTTTGTGCCGGTGTGCGCGCGCATCTTATGTTGACTAGCTAACTTCAGGGTGTAGTTTTTCGTGACGGTTGTGCACGCATTCGTAAAAAGTTACTCTAATCATTTTCCCTAATGCGTCCTAAGAAGTATAACTTCAAAAATATAAAATATATTTCAAAGTGATGAATGGTATGTGAAATAAATTCACAGTTGCTGGGTGTGGTTAGCTTTAAAAAGCTTTACAAAATTAATGCACACCTCTCAGTAAATGAGTAAGTATTATCTTACGGTCAGCTCTAACATTGCGTTAAATAGCACGCGCTTGCCCAGCTTCTTGTTACATATTTTCATTCCTTTTTACGAAATCACTAGTAGAAATTAAATGGAAGTGATAGGAAAGATGTAACACATCAATAAAAGTGCTAGCAAGTAACGGACATACAGACATATAGGCCGTGTAATGCCGACCAAGAATACTATCACCCCATATCTTCCCGTGGGTGTCGTAAAAGGCGACTAAGTGGAAAAAAAACAGAATGGGCACCAGCATCCTATGAGTATCACAAACACCTACTGCGATCGCCAATCGGCCTGCCAAGCGTGGTGATTATGGCAAACCCCCCCTTATTGAGAGAGACCTATGTCCAATAGTGGACGCCATATAGTTGAATGGACGGATCGATAATTGGACATATAGATGTTGCCTTTATAATATGTAAGTTTTGTATGGCCACCATTGCTGCTACAGTAGTAGTAATTATTTTGCGATTTGATGATATCTTAGGCATGACGTTCGTACCTGATTGAGCTCATAAGGCGGCTGATAACTTCGTTCGTCCGCTGTACCATGTACGCTGTCTAGTCCGCTCGTCTGTTACGGTTTAACTGACGAAACCATAGACAGACGGACGTCAGCCACGTGTCCCATTATAACATTGGCCCGATAAGTACTAGTAGGTACCATACCATATTAGAGAATTCGAAACGCGTCGCCGACCTATGAATATAGAACGCAGTTTTATTTCGGTCAAGAGATTTATCGAATTTATTTACGGTTAATATCCTTATTTTTAAAACTGTAAATAAGAAAGATTATGATTTTTTTAAATACAATTTTTGTTACAAAATAGTCTTCTAAGAGTACTATTAATGTATTATTATAACAAATTATATAAAAACTAGTTATGATTTTACAAACTACACTTATCTATACCTATACTAATAAATAAAATTGAAGCGTAGTTTTTTTTTTTTTTACCTAGCTAATGCTGTTGACTGGAAGGGCCTTAAGAGCTTCACCGAACTTTGGGGGCGAGTTCTGAAGGCACTCAGCCGCAAACAGGTGACTAGCACAAGGGCTACCAAAGTGGTACGAACCGAGATTTCAAGCTCTCTCGCGAGTTGTGTCCTAGCTGATCCTACATTTTTTATTCTTAATAATAAAAAAAAGGTTCCTTACAGGACCTATGTACCTGCGTGTCATGTGCAGGAGTGTGTATGCAGTGTTGTGCGTGTAATGCTCAATGCATGGGCAGTGTCACTGTATCGCGCTGGCGGCGACGTCAAGAGCCTCCCCAGTTGGGGAACGAGACACGTCTTGGGTCGCCACCTGAGGGGGACCCGGAGAGTGTGCGGGAGCAAAATTAGCCGCCTGTCCCCGGCGGTTTCGCGGGCGTGGACGCTGGCACGCATACGTACGAGGTAAGTGAGGAAAGATGCTATTACTACGAGTAATGGTATCGTCGCGACACAATAAGATTCTACGCGGACGACGTATACGACGCTTGAAGCGTAGACCGTTTTAAAACATATATACATTTGTATAATAGAAGACAACAAAACCATAGCGCGATGTAGAATCGTTCAAAGAAAATCATTTTTGGTTATCGTTAATATTTATATAATTGAAGTCTTTTTTACTTAATACGCATGAATGTATATACGACATCTATACCAAAAATGGATTTTTTTTTCGGTCTGTCTGTGTGTAACGGCTAATCTCCGAAGCGGCTTTATCGATCTGAATGGGACTTTTTTTGTTACATAGCTGAAGTTATTCCATGTAACTTAAGCTATTTTTTCGAAAAGAATTAGGGTTCCGCGTAAAAAAAACAATTAAAAATCATAAAAGTTGGAATAAAATCCGATTCAATGCACAATGTTACTGGCAGGCATTTGAATGTATAAGAAATATCTTTGTTTAATGTTACTCGCGAAAATTGGAACATAATTAGGGTCCCGTATGAAAAAAATTGAAAACTGTATGAAAAATATAAGAAACGCGGGCGCAGACGCGGGCACACAGTTAGTAAAGAATATCTGTCTCTTTGTCTGTTTGTAATTGATAATCTTCGGAACGGCTTTACCGATTAGGGCGGGACTTTTTTTAGTAGATAGCTGGAGTTACTCCGGGTAACTCAGGGTAATTTTAATTTTCGAAAATATTAGGATTCCGCGTAAAAAAATGGAATAAAATCCGATTCAATGCAGTTTTACGGGCAAGTACTATAATTTATGAGAAATATTTTTACTTCATTTTAGTACTACACAATTTTTAGGAAAATAATTAAGGTTGCGTATAAAAAAATTAAAACGCAGCGAAAAATATATGAAACGCGGGCCCAGCCGCGGGCGGACATCGAGTAAAGAATAAAAACGATGATTTTGAAACGGTTCGTTTAAGTTAGTCTTTTTAAGAATATTGCATCAAAGCGTTACGAAGAGCAAAGAATGCTTAAAAAATCTAACAGCGGAGATTAAATTTTATGCATGCTTAAGTAACGGACGCATCCAGCATAACTCCATGATATCTTTAAAATACATGAGGTGACAGATAACGCTTACAAAACTAATTTAAAACAAGCTTTACGTAATTCTATATTGATTAGTTGTAGAATTTACTTTAAAATTGGACTATAATGATATGACTAATACTAGACTAGACGTTTCGTATAAGTAACTTCTAGAAAAACAAAAGAGACAATAGAAGGTACAGTATGATTTAGAACTGAAAAAGTATATACAGAAATAAATATATATATATATTATTTATTTGAGAAAGATATGTTTAAATTGCCACATAATTACAGAACCAAGAGCATTGCACAAATCACCCAACTAGTTACGAGTTTATTATTTTGTGCATTTGATCATAGATACCTATAGTTAATTTTTTACCCAGTTAGTATTATCAGGTTTAGTTAGACTTGTCACCAAGACTAATCAATTTTTCTTTAAAAAACTGAATCATGACAATAAAAATATTTCTTTCTACTGACAAAAAGCCTTACGATGTTCAACTTCAATAATACATTTGTTGAGAAAATCTGTGTGTATTTCAAATTTATGATGCTCCGTATTTTTTGGAGAGTTACTAAAATAGCATTTTCGTAATATGTCAGCAAATGTTTATTTGAAGCAATATATATTATGTGCAGTCGAGATAAGCCTTGTATAGAAAAGGGCAACTAAGACTGTACGTAAGACGAAGTGGTTTATTTAACAGATTTGGCTTGTATGTACGTTTAAAATCGAAACTTTAGAATATTAAGCGGTATAAAAATGGATAGTATCACTATAAGCCACACCTGAGTGGGTGGTTTCTTGGTGAGCTTACGTTGAGTTTAGTTGATTTTAAACCAGTGGGCGTAAGAGCGACAGGGATAAAGTTGACGGGACGACAACACGCGACGTTTATTAATAGTGCAAATGGTTTCCATTTCACCTACAGATTAATTACACAAATCATATCTTCATAATGCCTATAAATATTTATATTTATTTTGTACATTTCATTTCAGAAGCTTTTTCCCTATTTTATATATGATTTACTTCAGAATTTCTGGCCCGTATATTAAGACGCTTTACTTAAAACTAAAAACAAAAACTTTTAATAATGTGTATTGTCAGTTCTATATAATAATATTCAAACATCAATTTCTTTGAAGATATTTAATAAATTCGATATTAAAAAAGGTATTTCTTTTTGTGATAATTTAGTTGTTAATATTTCGCTTCTTCTTTATTATAATAATATGGTTGTCAATAAGTTTCTTATATCTTTTTTATCGATCTTTGTTATCCTTGATTTGGAACTATTGGGCTTATGTTCCGTTCACACGAGCGTTTGCACAATGGACAATAAAAAACGTTCTTATAGACCGAATAGCAAATTTGATATCTGATTGATTTATCTCAACTGGGGCAGCTTTTGTATCCGTTCTCAATGCACGAGCTACACAGACTTACTTACAACACGCATTTTTTTTTCCTACCTAGCTAATGCTGTTGACCGGAAGGGCCTTTACAGCTTCACCGAACTTTGTGGGCGAGTGCTGAAGGCACTCAGCCGCATAAGGTAGCTAGCTCAAGGGTTCGAACCTCGGCTTGGCCGCTACCTGAGTATGAAAACTCCCGCGGAATTTTTATCCTAGCTAAACCCTACATTTTTTATTCTTTATTTACATAAAAAAAAAGGTTCCTTACAGGACCTATGTACCTGCGTGTTATGTGCAAGAGTGTGTTTGCAGTGTTGTGCGTGTAATGCTTGATGCATGGGCAGTGTTACTGTATCGCGCTGGCGGCGACGTCAAGAGCCTCCCCAGTTGGGGAACGAGACACGTCTTGGGCCGCCGCCTGAGGGAGACCCGGAGAGTGTGCGGGAGTACAACACGCAAGCGAGGAAGAGTCCTTTTATCGTCTTTTATACAAAAAGACACTCATACAAACACTCACTCATCTGCGCGTCAGTAAACATTTTTTTATCGTCTTAAAATATAAATAATAATATTATATGCCACTCTTTTATATAATACTCTCTATAATTGTGAAATCCTGTTTTAGCTTTATTAGTTTTATATTGTGAATTATAATAGTTAACCTAAGAATCCATGTTCTTGGATTTTCAAATAAATAAAAATAAAAACTTCATTATTTATCATTGCGTTAGCTAATATTGATTTCGATACACTTATTATGTATATAATAACATACAATTACGTTGAACCAACCGGAGAGGAAAAGATGTAGAGGCCGCCCGCCATCGACCTGATGTTCAAAAATTAACGAGATCTCAAGACAGCCCTGAAATGACAACCCTAAAAAGATCATCTTGGCACAACATTTTGGAGAGACCCGACCCCAAATAAAAGGAGCAGGGTCGAGAGAAGAAGATATACTACATAGCATACAACTTTTAATAATTATAAGCGCTATAACTAATTACTAAAACTAAACGATACATTGTAAATAGAAAAAATAAACTTTTTTGTGTTATTCGTTTAATTATGAATATTAATTTGAAAGATAAAAAAATATTATATCAATTACATGTAATTTGTTTATTCAATTAAATATTTTTTTACTTATCTTAAAATTAATTGATGGAATTATAATTTGCCCATAATGTAAATAATAAATTATTTAAAATTACATAATTAAATATTACTTGCTGTTTAATGTGTCGAGTACCCATAAAAATAAGAGAATAGGAAGACAGTAGGAAAACAATGAAAAGCTGGCGTAAACGCCAGGTAAGTGCTCAAGGGGTTAACCGTATTAAAAGCTAAGATAGCAATTTGGGAGATTTATCACCAAAGTATGCCGTACAAGTTTAAATTATGTATAATGAATTTCTTCTTCTGAAATCTGTATATCACGTAAATAAAATGAAATAAATTAATCCAACACATCCAACATAACGATTCTGCCCCAATTCTTATTCATTTTGTTATTATTAGGAAATTTTCTGTATTATTTTCTTTATCTTTAATCTTTTTGCCTTTAAATTCGTGAGGAATATCAATAAAGCCAAATGAAAATTACTGAGTTGTCTCATATTGAATCTGATTTTTGGCAAGGGTAATAAATATGATAATTTGATATTACACGGGCTGTAATTATATAACAAACAACATGTGATTACGAGCAATTTCAAATTAACAAACAATTGATCCGTTCGGCATTGAATGGAAAAAAAAAAATAATGAGGAGGTGGACTAATAAAATATATATCGTAGTTCTTAATAATTCTACAACTTTGAAGCATGTGCTGTTGTAGTAGAATTAATCGATTTGGGTGTGATATATTTAAAACAAAAAATCAACGAATGGACATTGAAAATATTTTGTGTGTCGATAACCGCCGTGCCGCGTCGCTCCGTACTTGGCCACACTTTCAAATCACGCTGTCTTGCTCTTGTGCATTCCACAACTCGCTCACCCACAGTATGCGGACCGGTCTCGAGCATTGTACCAAACAAGCACACACCGACCAGTTTGGGTAGTCCGCCAGCCGTTCCACGTGTCCGACAACTTCACGGCGTTTCTTCGCGGTTGGATAATAAGAAGCGAGGTGCGGTCTCAAGGTGATTCGCCCGGTCAACATACGCTGGAACCGAACGAATGCCTAGACCAAACATAGACGCGTGACCTAACTATAAATAATAATAAATATTACTCAAAAATTTTGGTAATGGCAAAGAAAACAGTAGAAAACTACGTCACCAAAAACTTTGTACAACAGTATTGCGGATCATTCATATAAGACATATCGATTTCTTTGTGTGAAAGCAGGTATAAATAAATGTAAATAAAGAAACCATAATGTCACTTTAATTGTAACTTTAAGGAATGAAAGATGGTGTTCCAATTATATCTTTAAAAAATAGAATATTTTATGCATTAGTGCATCACTAGCGTTAAAGCTACGTTCTTTAATTTTTTTTAATTATAATACTCATATGCAGTAACAATAACTTAATATTAGTACACCGTGCCTGAAGATAACACCGGCTATGAATAAATTTTCCATATCGTAAACTCTTGTTTTAAAATAAATAATATTAATTTTACTTTTAACAAAAATTATAGTTCTCATTAATGTAATTTTTTTCTGATCCGCATTTATCATATCATATTTTAATGTGTCGAGTCGAGTACCCATAAAAATAAGAGAATCGGAAGACAATAGGAAAACAATGGAAAGCTGGCGTAAACGCCAGGTAAGTGCTCAAGGGGTTAATATACAATGAATTAAAGTTTTTTCCAAATATAATTTGAATTAATTGTATAATAATTGGTTTTTAAAAAGGAAAATATTTGTTTTTAATAAATAAAACCCAAATAACAAATAACTTCTTAACAAAATAGCTTTGTTGTATTGAAGAAATGTGGTCGATCGCTTAAAGTTTGACTTGTACTAAAGTGTTCTTGTTTTTGCACGTGCATCTAACGGCACGGCTGAATTGAAAAGAACCGAGTTTTCAAAGATTACTAATAGTATTAGAGCGTGTTCTATATTGGACGATATATTATTATATGTATGTAACCCTAAAATCGATGTCAATGGAGCGAGTACAATGGGGCCGAATACGGCCGTTGACCGAAATAAAAAATAAACATCGTGGGCCAGTCACTAAGGAATTGGGAACTAGATCGTGATTCATACTTGTTCTTGTGTGTATGGAAAATACGAAGGATACACACATCTTTATATTGTATAACACTATTTGGGAGCGATATCATTAGCAATCCTTGTGATGAAAATAAAACTACGCGCTCAAGATTTATTGTTTGGCATAAGTTACTTAGTTACTTAACTATTATTTTCTAAATTTAAAAATTCATTTTTTTTTTTTTTATAATTATTGATTCCTACGTTAATTTCAATTAAAAACCATCATTAAAACTAACATACTTATTACACATTTTGTTAAAAGTAATTTTACATTAAATAGTTTAAAAATGTTATCAAACGTATGTAAAGATATGTTCTTTCCATGTTTGCAAATAATTTATTTCGGAAACAAAATGATTATTGTCTTAGTGGGAAAAGGATCTCACACTGCTGTGATCTTAGCCAGAAACTTTGATAGCGATATAAATTCAGTTTAAAAAAAATTACAAAACTTATTTTCTATGAAACCATTGAATGAATAGTTGTTCTGAATTATTTCAAAACTAGTAGGACAGGTTTTGAAAAGAAAACATTGCTTATGAAACGTTCTTAAACATTTAAATGTTAATAATAATAGTATTACGACGATACCAATATAAATTACCAAATGCGGAAGGCATTTCTCGATATTAAACTTATTTTAAGAGCTTCAAAAGATTATTGATAGATTTAAAGATTAGATAAAGTTTCAAACGAAAATACTTTAAGAAAACCATATTATGATGTTGATTTTAATAATAATTATATATGTATTTTAAAACTCAATAATTTATCGTTTCAGTTACCTTATAATGTTTCGTTTAACTGTGATTTATATTTTGAGAAGTTAACAAGGAAGTTCTACATAACACATAAATTCATTGAAGGCTCAGACTACTCAGCACCAGCTAAGTCTGCTAAGTCGATTCCGTTAGAGTCACAAAATAGACATACAAATATGCCTTTTAGTTTAGAAGTAAAGTTTGCCGTTGGCCTTGTTACAGCCCGAACGGAAAACAAACACTAATTTATACTTAAGTTATTTCGTACTGTAAAAATAAAATTATGTATAGTATTATTTGTATTCGAGTTACTGGGGGGCCCCTAACGTTCGCGATCGTGTCATTTGTCCGCATCTTTTTTGCTTACATCACGTTTCGCTGTATGAATATGGAGACATTGATAAATGATATTAAGTATTAATTTCGACAACCTATAGTTACATAAGCATAATGTTTGAATCTCGGAAAACTCGTTTGTTCGAACGTGTATTAAGAATTTATTGAAGTTAAAACTTCTTTAGCGGCGTTGAGCGATTCTCGGTATGGGAAAAACTTATAGATTCGCGTTACCAATGCTATGCCGTCACACATTAACACGCTACAATATGCCATGAATAAGATCAAGTGCTGGCACTTTTGTGTTGCCAAATGTTGCAAAATATTTTCCCATATATGTATTTTTCTTTTAATTACAAATTTATGTTTCATTTATTTTGAATTCATGCTAAATTTATTTTATTTTTGATAAATTGAAGCGTGTTAAAACGTTCTTAAGATCCCGAGTTAATTGAAACATTAAGAAAACATTTTTTCCATTATTCCTTCTATCGGCAGTCCCTATATGGCAGACTGATTTCTATGTTGTACTAAAATAGCTCTAATTAACTTTTATTAATTAATTAATATAAATTTAAGGATACATTTTACAAATCATACACGTTTATATATTATAGTTAAAATATTAATTAATAACAGACATTCTAAGACTAACTGAACATTAATATTTACTTAAATAAATGTTTGTGTCTCACCAATTATCATTTTAATGTCTAAAATTAAAATTTCATTGACTAGGTACATCTCCATTTTTTTGTAACGCACTGGTGATTTTTATTCTCAATTTTTAATAATTTGATAACGTTTGATACGATAATGGTGGACCAGTAGATTGCGAAGTGATTGACAGTAGTCCATGGCGAGCTGACCCATTTGACCAACGGAGCGACAAGCAGATGTGAAAACCGGCCAAGGTGTTGTTTCTGATTTACAGCTCGACCTGATTACAAATCTAACAAAAAGTATGCCTTGATCTGTAAATATTGGTAAAAGACTCGATTGCGCAGAACTAATTAGGTAAACAAATAAAAAAAAGCGCAAACATATATCTTTAGGAGTTAATAAAATGCTTTATATATAATCTAATAAAAGTACTCTGTGTCCTGAAATAAACATACTAATAATAACATACGTAAATTTCAGCAAAAAAGGCTTGTGTTATAAATATTTTTTTTTTAATTGAAGTAATAAGGTCGTTAGGCTTTACTAGTGCGTTCGCAAAAAGTTTTATTCAGTTTCGCAAAAGAATTAAAAAAACAATTCGCAAGTTAGCCCACTATTAAAAACAATAAATATGAATGAAAAATATATAATACATATTAGCGAAAAATTATAACACGCTTTCCTTAGTAGTTTAACAACAGACTAATCGTTAGCAGACATCAAACGATTTAATTGATTGGCGTTAATTGCCATAAAATATTTCATTCATAAAATGTGTTTTTTTTTTAATACATTTGTATATATAATTCGCCACAGTTCGTTCCCCTACTCAATCCGATTACAGGTTCTATTTCCGTCACTTTCGATAAAACAGTAAACACGAACAATCCTGTTCAGTTTTGAACATAACAGTTCTACTTGTGTCATTTTTTTTTTAATTTTGATCTTTTTTTACTTTTTTGTGATTTTTTAATTACGAGTCTAATCGAACGCTACATTTTGTTTAAGAATTCATTGTCATCAAGAATATTAAAAATAAATTATAAAGATTTGAACATATTTTAATCTATACTTATGATAAAAAGCTAACTAGACGAAAGCTGTGCATTGAAGATATTTAAGAAATAATACTATGCGGGGCTTTAGAATCGGCTACAGAACACATTTCGATACTTTTAAAAACTTTTGCCTGTCTGTCGGTTTAATGATTTTTTTTTCGTCAACCATGCGAAAACTACTGAACCCAATTTGATGAAATTTAGTAATGACATATATTGCATTCAGGTGGAAAACATAGGATGCAAATTGTCTGAATGCCAAGCAGGTGAAGGCGCAGACACAGCTAGTTATTAAATATTTATTTTATTTTTTTTTGTTTATATAAAACTTGTCTGTTGTCTTCTTTGTTGTGGTTCTTAGTATTAATACCTTTCTATGTGAATTTTTATGTTGTCTACATTATTGTATCGGACGAGGAATGTAATAAAGTCTTTATTTTTCATAACCGAACACATTATACGACCGGACGCGTGTTATTGCTGTGAATACGTAGGGTGAGAAGTGACCTTTGTCTATAGTAGGTTCAAAGGTTATAGATGTAAATCAGTAGATCAGCAATTTTTGCATTTTTTTTATAATTTTTGGTAGCGCAGTCGGTTTCCGCGTCAATGGACGCAGGTTTGAGCCCACCTAACCAATACTACAAAATAAGTCTGAGCTTTCGGTGACGGAAAAACATCGTAAAGAAACCATAACACGGTGGTAGGGCATTGTCTAATAATACCCGCTAAAAATGTAGCTTCCTACATCATTTGAAAACCTGTAGCTAGACATCGATAGGTATGTTCCGGCAGCGTCACTTGAGAGTCAGTACCTCTAGACTTAGTGTGTTTACCCATCTTGAACCACATCGCTACTTAACATCAGGTGAAATTGTGGTCAAAGTAATGAGCCTATACAGTGTTAAAAACAGAGTTTGCTGTGAAGCATAGCACTTTCAAGATTCTTTACTAATTTATACCTTTACGTGCTCCTAATTTATTTAACCTATAATTTATATTATATATCAAAGTATCAAGCTGCCCCGACTTCCAAGTGTAGCAGACATTAGAAGTCAAATTAACAAACAAATCGTAAAACCTAATACCTTTCTCATGAATCAAGCTGAAAGTGTTGAAAAACATATGACAATCAGATCAATAGTTTTACAGTTGCTACATATAATAGTACGTATTTATATCTTATAATTAGGCATTTTTTTAAGTGAAACGCGCGCCTTTATGGTTAAACCTACTTGGGTCCAAATGAAATTTAATGTTCAAATCTAACGGGAGTCTTCCTTTTTTAAATTTTCTTCACAATACCTAAATCTATTTCATAAAATGTTTTTGTTTCTGACCAAGAATATATATATATATATATATATATATATATTTCATATGATCTAGTACACATATACACAAGTACAGTAAAGACGAAATAATATCATATCTTTAAAATGTAATATTCACCACACTATATATTAACAAGCATCCTCTATGAACTGATATGAAACTTTTATAACGTTTGCCATATCCTGTGTTATGCAAGTACGTGAATTATAATAGATGTATATACAGTTATCAAACTTCCGAATTTCGTAAAATTCGATATGATTTGGTATTAGAATGTTCTTCGAGCAAACTATATGTATCTTTCGGCAGCATTAATTGACATCCATCTACCGCCTACTCATAAAAGGCTTAATGTGTTATCTATGTTCGATCTTTGACTAAATCCGTTATCATGTTACCATACAATGTTACTATAAGCTCATAGACAAACTTTAAGCATGTAGGTATTCTATAAAAAAAAATGATTAATTAACACAATAATTAAAACTGCATCCGTCTCAACATTTGATTGAAGCTAAAAAAACTAACTTGAATTGTCCATAACTTGTGAGAGATTCTTTATCTATATGAAATTGTTCTACTTTGAAATCTAAAATGTAATCATGTTATATGTCAGTGTTTTTATCATTAATATTTTTATATTTTGATTATATTTGCATTTAAAATAAAGCAATGATAATTGACCGTGTACTTCATTTCGTACCAAAATTATCTCAGGTTTAAACTATTACTGCAACCAGTTATTTAACAATTGGAAATTATGTCTGTTTCCAATATACGTATTGATAGTAACTATCAAGCAGTAACTTAAAACGAATAATGTATCACGTGTCCGCAGGTCAGTTACCCTTTTTTACCCTGCACGTGCTTACGGGTGGTAGTAAAGGGTACTAAACTTTTGGTTCCAACAGTGTTTTATCTCTAAGCTTTGAAATTTACAGTGTTATACAACTAAATAATATTTAATAAGTATTCTATGGATTATTGAAGTCGTTACTGATTAACCTGAGAAAATACGTAACGTTATATAGGTGCATACATTATTAAACTGAGAATTATACCCAGATCGATTCATCTATTTTGTAGAGCTGCGTGTTCGAATTCAGAAAATTACGATCGTGTTTATATTATACAAATTAAAATATGTATTACGTTGAATCACACGATTCAAAGAGCTTACTATAGTAGTTGCGTGATGCGGTATAGGTATTTGCAATGAACAAACGGAAATGAGTTTTTTATTGTTTATATTAAACCACCAAACAACAGAAAAAAAAAAACAATCATTCTCGTGGGAAATCTTTAATTATGAGGATTAGGAACATAAATTACTTAAAGTAACTTTATCAATCAAGTGTAAATTAATAGATTGAAAGTTTTTTACAGTAAATTACTTGTTAGAAAAAGCTTTGTTGTATTAGGAAAACATAAGTTACTTGTAAGGAGGAAACTGGAAGTAGGAAGCCAGCTAGCTATTGATCAGGCCAACAGGCTAACTGTAGGGAGGGAAGGGTATAGAACAGAGGCGCGGCCGGCAGTTTGGGCGGGCGGTGCGTGCCGCGGGTGCGTGCGTTCCCCCCGGGTTCAAGGCCAAGGTTTTCGCCCATTCAGTTCGGAACACGTGCCTAAATGTAAATATAGTATGCGTAACATCAGTTATGCCATCACTGTTGTAATATGAACGCCAACTGTTCCTCGCCTCGATCGTGTAATCCTTTCCCGAATTATTTTAATTCGTTCCCGGTTCACACCCACGCTTAACAACAATAGAATCCAGCGTGTGATACTAAAATATTTCTATATTAAATCTTTATGTTAAGAAATGTTTAAAGTAGTAACAAAACAGAGAAGGCAATAATTTCCATACTGGCTGCCAACAGATAGTGTGTAGTTTGAGTGTAGTTGCCGAATCAGCTTCTTATAAACAATACTATCTACTTTACAGCGTCTAATGAAATACGTGTAATTCAAACAAGTTCAAATTCCAGTTATCTTATACGAAGAAATGACTGCTGAAATCAATGGAACAGATCATCAGGTAGATACTAACACTATAAATACGAGTATTTGTTTAGTTACTTTATTAACGTTAATTCTTCTTAACAAAGTAGCATAATATTTGAGAAGTTTTTATCAATGGTTATCGACCATTTTTTATAACTGTATGATTTAATTGTGTACGTTTGTGGGTGTGCTGTCTATAAAGACACTAGTATGTAATAATACACACCAGACGTGTGTTCGTAATTCTAGAATAACTGTAGTCATTCAGAATGTTCTACGAAAACATAAAAGTTAAATAAATACTTTAGTAAAAGGCCGAGTTTCCAATAGTGCAACCATAATATAAAAGTATAGTAGCACAATAGTTAAATGAAATTGAATCGACACAATTTCCATTAAAATAAAAATGCTTATAAAATGACGAGAATTTTATCTGATTAAGAGACTTTACATTAATATTTTCATCAAGAATTTCTATTACAGTCGGAAATTCAATTTAATTCCAGACGCTACAGACTTGATTAATCCCGTAAAGGTAAATATAAACACAAGGTTTATTACCTCATACAAATTTGGTATTTCTATATCAGACAAAATTAGTTTCTAAGTAAACAAAAAAAAGTAACAATATATGTGATGTCAAGTTGATAGGATACATATATATATACTGGCACAAAAATTAGTACCTAGAGCACATACGTAATATACGCAGTGTAGTTAAGTGTCGTTCAATAGAAACCCCGGCATTAAAATAAAAACAAAGCCGTCGCAGAATTTATAGCCGTACTGCAGGCTGGTGTTCAAAGCTCCCCTTATATGAGCACTCCTATAAACACGGAAAATGCACAAAAGCCTCTTCGGGCGTCGCGTAGTTGTCAGATAAAGTTGTAGCATTTGTTTTGCGAGACCAACCCGTGGAGCGATGGATGCGAGAGAGAGAGAGAGAGAGACGACAAACGCACACTGATCGTTAGCCCTGATCTTCAGCGCGCCACAAACACACAGCCCGACCGAGAGCGAAATTGCAGCGAGAATGCACCTAGCTGTGTTATTACCGCGGTGAGCGCGTCATGGAACGGCCTTCTTCCGCTGCTTTGGCATTCGAATTCCAACTTAATTTTAGAGTCGTTCGGTCGCATTTCACTTGAAGCGCCGGAGGAACCGGTTATTTTTCTGTGAACGAAGGACTGTAGACGTTGTAGTTGCGACATAGGTTCCGTTCAGCGCGTGTTACCGAGCAACGCAGCGGGGCCCTGTATATTTAGCCCGCATTGCTTGCGGCAGCTATGGTGGGTGTTTTAGGTCGCACGCACTGCTGAACTACTCAGGAGCTGATCGACTTATGTTATTTTTCATATGATGTCACAGATATTATTTCATACAATTGGTTTTTACATCTTCTAAAACGTAAATTGATCTCTCTTCCGAAGAATTGTTTATTGCAGTGAAACTTGTCGGAAAATCCGATTTCACCCACGATATTGTTCTGATCACGTTCAATATTCTTTCTGCTGAGATTGTTAATATAATTAGCTTTCTTTCTATAACACAGCACTCGCGAGAGACGCGAGCAATTATTGATATGGTATATATTCATGCATTGATAAATAACATTTTTCAATGACATTAGTAAGGAGTAAAAGTTAGATACCAAATTACGAGTACTTTAAATGTATTTTACTAATTAAGATCAGATTTTAATTCGTATCAAATTGTTTTCTATTTATTAAAATGCTTAAACAATACCTAATGATATAATGAGGCATTAACAATTTAATCTTCATACATATTCTGTTCTTTAGATTTATTCTTCTTTATTTGTAACGTAATTTTAGGCTTTATGTTAGAAACACATATATAGAGAGACCAGCATGATGATTATTTTTTATAACCTGGTCAAACAAGTAAATATATTATATGGTTTCATTTTCGAGCTTGCAACCCCTCGATCTTTGTAATCAAACGATCTGTTAATTAGCCGGAAATCGGCAACTTTTGTAATAAAAAAAACTTCAGTAATAATCTTAACAACAAGTTTGACTTCGCGTTTCATTTATGAGCTAGCTCTTCGAATCTTATCTGAAAACCATATTAGGTATAATTATCTGGGAACCATATTATTTATCAAGCAAACATGGTGAGCATTTTCATAGATTTAAAATTAACTTAGGATACATTTTTCTATAATATCAAAAGAAGGTTCACGATAAACACGGCAAATTAGTAGCCAGTAGTACTAAACTATAAAAGAGTGGCGTTATATGAACCTCTAAGCAACTGGCAAGTCTATACTGATTTTAAACAATTTAAAATGATCGATTTAGAACCGCGTCATTAAATTCTTACTTTAGCTGATTCCACTAATTAAAGTAGCAAATTAGTAAGTATATATGTTAATATCAAACACCACTAATCCGGTTGTAAAAATTATTCGTTAACCCGTTTTTTGAGACAGGTTCAAGGCTACGACCACAAAAGAGCAACGCAGTAACTATACACGTTAACTAAATTAACGCTGACAAAACGGTGTGGGACAGTTCATTTTATATATACTTTTTTTTAAATTCAAACTAGGATTACATATTTTTCTGCATCTGACATATGATGAGAATCGTTCGACAGTCGCTATCATCATGCCGGGTTAAAGCCTCTAAGCTACCTTAGTTTGGGTGTACACTTGCTAATCCGAGAACGCGATTCATCTTATTGTGTCACTATGAGTGTATGGTTGCCACTCATAGTGATAGATAGATTCTGCCATATCATAATAATTATATATTTGCTTAAATTAAATGTTAAGATCTAATCAGTTCTTACCTTAGTTGAGACCTTAGTCGTAATCAGTTTCTGAAGCCGATGCGGTTAAATTTAGTTCCAGACGTAATATAGGGGATAGAAATCTAATAACTGACACACACATTCAACATTTCCTATACACATAGAGATAGACTCACACCAATACACGCGTAATGTATATTGTTTTTAATATGTCGTTTATCCATAAAAATGAGACAATAGGAAAACAATGGAAAGCTGGCGTAAACGCCAGGTTAGTGCTCAAGGGGTTAAAATGTAATATGTATTACTTTTTAATTAGGACTTTAAAGTTATATTTTATTTGTTTTTAGAATTATTATAAATGTGCTGTGTAGTTCTTGTACATATTTTCTTTTTGTAAAATATTGCTTATATTGTATGCCATATTTCTTAGGAGAGTCCATCATACGGGCCTCCCACAGGCTAGGGATATTAAAGATGGCGAGGTTTGAAACGTTACGGTGTTTGCGGTTAAGCCCACATTCAAGATTCGCATATGCGTGAGGTGTCCTGAACGATGTCAGACAGTGCCACAACCGCACTATATGATGAGGGTATGGTGTGGCTTGGTGCAAATTGTATCATGTGTTTTTCATTTTTGCTGTTTCTCCGGTATAAAATATAAGAAACATTTTGCAACTCTATCATTTCACATCACATCATTTGATATATCAATAATTATGACGTATTCAAATTTCTTTCTAACGTCTCCTTCCCAAAATGTATCTTGTTGTTTGCCCTACCTTTAAAATGCTGTATATTTTGAAACGTAACTAGTTGACATTTTAGAAAATTTATTAAATTGGTCTCTAAGAGAATAATTATTTTTGGTGTTTGGTGTTACAAAGAAACAGTATGCATACACCAGTCAAAGTATATGCGATTATAATGCAAATTTACAAGTAAATCATACAGACTGATTAAATGTGAATCGAGTTCATACTTAGATCTCAACAGAAACAAAAGAAAATATATTATTATATGTATGCGTATTTAGTGTGTGTCGCCGTGTGGTGTTGGCTATGAATTATACCACTCCATATCAACCCTTGCGTGTCGTAAAAGGTGACTAAGGGATTAACCAGGGAATGGGCAGCAGCATCCTCTGAGAATCACAAACACATACTGCGATCGCCAACTCGCCTACCAAACGTGGTAATTATGGTCATTTTTGAAGGAGACCTATGTCCAGAAGTGGACGTCTTTCGATTTCATCAATCAATCAATCATATTTAGTAAATCCAAAAAACAAATTCTCGATCAGCGAGTTCTATTTAGTTATTTAGATCATTCTGCTAATGTTTAATCTTTAGAACGAACATTACGTGATGTGACTTTGTTAATATTTTTTCATTGAACTTTATATTTACACATCTTAGGATGTGAAGTTGTTCTAGTCTAGCGATCATCTAAATAAACTAGTACTTGCAAAAGTAACATTAGGACAAAGGCTTTTATTGCCAGCAAATTGTGGCTTGCTTTTTACAAAGGAAATAGGTGGACAGTTTCTCACAGTTAAAATTGTCACTTTGCAAATACTCGACAATAATGATTTGTTTCTTGAAATAGTTACATGACGAGTTTTACCATAATTATTGTCGCCTTTCGGTTTGTATCACTTTGTATAAGAGCATATGTATATTTTACATGTCATAAAAAATTCAGTATATAATTTTAAAAGGTATAATAATGAAGCTTTGTATATGTAGATCTGTACGATCGTCTTTTTAGTTACTTATTTCTATAGACCTTATATAAAATATCAATTACATATTGATCTTTTATTTCTATGATCCGACAAATAGATTTTTGTTTTTTTTTTTTATAGAAGAACAAATAGAAATTATTACTGAATAAATAAAAATAGACGGCAAGAACAATTCAGTAGATTCTCCAAAATGTATAGCTCAATTGAAGAAAGAATTAATAGGGTTTTATTAATTCATTACTTAATTCACTAGTGAATAATGGTATTAGAAATACTTTAGATATAGTGATTTGCATTAGATTATTATAATAGGATGGTTGGATTATAAAAAGCGTAACAAACAATTCGTAGATTGTAATTTAAATTACTATATTATGTTACTAACATGAAGTTAGTTTATACTAACTATTATATTGTAGTTTAACTGCGTCGGTGGCGCAGTTGTATTACGGTGCGACTGCCGTTCTGAAGTCTCGGGTTCGATCCCCGGGTCGGGTCAAGTGGTATTTGGGTTTTTTCTACTCAGTATCATCTCGGAGTTTGGAATTTGTGCCCGATATGGCGACAGGCTAGCCCCCTGTCACATCTGAGACGGAACTAAGCTCGGCGAAATGTGGGTGTTGTAGATCGCTATTTCACCTCTGCCTAACCCTTCGGGGATAACAGGCGTGAGTTATGTTATATGTAGTTTATACGTAATAACCCATATATGGAGGAGGAGTTCTAATATTCAAGTAATTTGTACAAATATGAACATTTTATGTAAAGAATAATGCATTCATGTATTATCGCGTATGGAATAGATTACCTATAAAATCATGTAACATAATAAAAACGATATATTTTACTTTTATGTCACAACGTTCATACTAATAATGTATTTATTACAAGCTGTAATGTTGGTATGCAATTTCTTAATTGATCAGCGCTACTACTGGTTTTGTATGCGTTTAACAAGTTGTGACCAAGCGAAGGCGGTGCCGATACTTATCGGTGTCGCAATACTCATTGCTTATATATATGCATCTATTCAAGTCGTGTCCGCATAGTCAGCCAGTAATGTATACCATCGTAATAACATTAACCGCGTAACCGGGCGAAGGGCTGACACTGCCGGTTGCAACAAACTGGATTAATTTGAATATATTTATCGATTACTGTGCCTGCGCTACCAATTTACATTTGCGTCAAGTAAATAAATTATTGGGGACAGTAACTATGTTTACTACAAGTCACATCTTTTATTATAACGTCACGTATTTTGATGTTCACACCCGCATCGCGTATTTGATTCATTTAAAATCAACTTTTATAAACCACGTGTTTGAAAATTTTAATGTCGAAGTGTATTTCTTAAAAATGGAGATGTGGTCTAGGCGAACTAAGTCAAAATGATTACTTCTCGAGAACATATAACGCAAAGATATTTCTCACAAAGTTAAAAACTTGTCAATGAACGAAAACGGACCATGTAATCGTTTTTTTTTTTTTTTACACAATTTCATTAGTTTTAATTTTTTTACGCGGAATCCTACTAGTTTTCTAAAAATAAAAGTAGTCTAAGTTACGTCTAATAACTTCAGCTAACTACCAAAAAAGTCCCGACAAAATCGGTCCGTCCGTTTCTGGAGATTAGCCGGAATAAAGAGACAAACAAACATTTTAAAATTTGTGTTTTTATTACATAGGTATACCGTATACATTTATATATATTTAGTAAAAACTTGTTATTCTGATTTTACAAACAATTTAGACGGCAATTTGTATCGATTAGTATTAAAATTGTACTTATCAATACCATTGTTAGAAGCAAGTTAAGTTATCAATTTAGTATCTACGTTCGCTCTAGTGTAATTCTAACTACACATCGACAAAATACTAGAATACTACGTAGTTCTATAATTATCGTACTTTTAAAAAGATACCTCGCAGAGCAGCCGGTTGAAGCATTTTTGTTGCGAGTTAACTTATGAAATAATAAAAAATAATAAAACTTACGCATGAAGACCTAAAAGCAAAGTTTGCTCGTTCAATAAACAACATGTACCTACGGCGAAATGCAATGCTAAATATAGGCCGGCAGAAACGCAGCGCCCGTCGGTTGTGCGAGGTCAGGATTCAGTGCCCCCCCCTTTCATCTCCCCCCACTTTTCACCCCGCTGACACCGGTGTAAGCTCAGGGCTGACATGAGAACTAAACTTGAAAGCCTTCTATATTACGCTAGACATGCCCCGTTTGCCTTGAATAGATTATCGAATTTATAACTGCCATTGTATTTAGAATGTTTATGAAAAGAATTAACGACATAATTAAAACTTCACTAATAACTAAAGTTCAGATATTTTTTTATTATAAATTTGTTGAATAATACTAGAAAGTGTATGTAATTGTGAGGTTTATAGCTTAATAACAATCATTTTTATTTATTACTTTGCTATTATATTCTTATTACGTGTATAAAACACGTGTCTTCTTTAATGACTATTATGAAGTATAATATTATATTAACTACCACAAATTTTACTTAATATATACATAAGAAAACAACAATTTATGAAATGAATGAAATATAATCATTAAAGTTTATTTTTATAATAACATAATTCCATTATATTACGTATACAAAAAAATCGCATATCTCATGTTCATTAAAATAAAAAACCATTAGAGGTTATACAATTAATTGTTACATTTTATTTTGCATCAATATTATTCTTTAGTATTGACAAGATTATTTTTAAGGTCAAATAAAAGTAACAAAAAATATTGAACAATCGGGTTTTTTGTGAACATTACATTAGCCAAATTTCACTGGTTAGCTTTAAATATTCTTCTTCTTTTTTTAATCTTGGCAACACAGTCCGCTTTGGAGTCTATTACTGCCATTCTTTAAATATTTTTTAAACCGTAAATAATTACGGCAGTGAATTAAAGTTCTTTAGGCCCAACTTTGTAATCTTTTCGTATTCTTCAGTGTTTCAATTAAATTACAGGCTTTTGTTGGAAATTTTGATGAAGCTTTTGTAACATCTCAAATACTGCAAGTTACTAAGTTAAAACCAAGAAATACTACATAGTAGACAAAGATCACCAAAAACTTGACTATTGTATCAAAATATATATTTATTACCATGCATTTATAAAGAGCTAATCGAATAAAGAATTTATTAATGTATTTGACTGCGTATTCAATAAACTCTAATCAAGTACCATAGGGTAAACACAAGGGTTCTCAGGGAGAAACCAATTTTTTATGTTAAACTAGCTTTACCACAGACTTCGCTTGTAAATTCTAACAATTGCTGAAATTATTAGTTTAAACTAAATTACAAGTACTACTCTTTTGTGCACTTCAACCTATTATTATTGTCATAACTTGTTCCATATATACTCGAATATAATAAAATATATATTATAAAATCTGATCAGAGAATTCATTTTTCATTCATTCATTAATTTATATAGTTTCAAATGAATCAATACAGTTTAAAAAAATTAAAAGCTTACTAACGTGCAAGTATTGTCATTAGTATGGTGAGGTAAGTTAGATGATTAAGATATCACGATATCTTAACTATAACCTCTAACTGGATTCAAAGTAGATATGGTATACACACAGTTTGTTTAGTTTCACGCTTTGGTGCACACGGTATAAGGAATTAATTCAATGTGTAACAATAGCCATGAAGATAATAAGTAATAAAATACAAAAGCTTATGAACTGTCAGTATTTCAGAGTGTAATTCACATGAATTAAAATTGTTGTTCTTAACTCGGTTCCTTTAATTTTAAATAAAGATTTACTTTAATATTAGTACCTACTTACACGACACGTGTTTTACGCGTTAATTATAATTATTAAATAATAATACGTTTGCTGTCATTAAAAATAAATCAATAGTTTTTATTGTTCTTCATTTCATACAAATTTATGATTGATCTTACAATTAAATAAACAGCTTCCTTATTGTTTTATATTATTTTAAGTTATTATATTAAAATTCAAGTCATATGTGTAAGCGATTTTTTTAAACGCTTACTAAAATGGTTGAATCCCTTTTCACTCTTGTGATTGCAAATTATATTTCTAATTGATCTTAAAATTTAATATTTTTATTAACTTAAATTTAATACAATCCAACAAAAAAAACTTAATATAACTTCCAACATAAAGGTTACAATATGGTAGGCATGCAAGAATACAGTGACAAAAAATAAAACTCAATAAATGACGCACAGAAATCCGTCCGATTCATCGTTAGTACCGAATTAATTTGTGAATGAACAAAATGGAAACATGAAAGTAACGCGTGTCAACCCTATGCAATTACATAAACAGCATAAAGGGGGAGCTTGGGGCGATGAGTACATAGGGGCGCGTGGCATTCGTGTGCGTGGATTATGCACTCTGTGTGCACGCATTGCAATCTCGAATGCGCTCTCATATAGATGTATATCGTTCTGGAACGGTCAGTCGGACAAATAGTAAGTAAATATTCCAATGAGATAGGTCAAAAACGGACTTAATCTGGAATTAAGTCCGTTTGAATTGTTGATTTCTACTAGTTTATTATCCACATTCCAAGTAAATACTTTTTACTATTAACTCTCAGAGTTAATAGAGTCTTTGTCAGCAAAGAATCCGTATGTTGAATGAGCACTCATCTTCTTTCCAGGGTTTTTACACTATGGGAATCTTTAAAAGAGAGTGATCTTTTTTAAAGAGTAGTGGGCAACGCACATTGTCGTCTTCGTAAGATAAAACATAATAGTAAGTTTTATTTTTGTATTGAAACTACGTAAAAAATTCCTTCTTATTTTTAACAAAACAACTCAATATAATTTTACGAGCAATTGACCTTAGTCAGCAACCAGGTTAGAATAAAAATATAGCTATATTACTAATTGCAAAACATATTACATTTAATTGCATCAACGTATATCCTATTACCTATAATAACAGTATAAAGCGTGGATATATTGCTTGCACATAGGAGCTATAACGTTCAGTAGAACCTTATAAAAGACTCCTTTGTTTCTAGTTGCAATAAAATTTTATTTTCGCGTAAATAACTTGCTTAAGTACCTTAAGTCTGCCAAGATATCTACCTGGGTCATAAAAGTACCTACTAGTAGAATAGTACTTGTATCCATGTGTACTGAATTGCTGTCGTGATACTATGATATTGTTAAAGTTTTAAAATTCTAAATGAACATTTCTAGGTTGTTTTAAGAGTGTCTTACAAAAAAAACGGAGATTTCGTAATCGATTTCGGCTAAGCCTAACTACGTTGAGAGGCTTCGTGCATGGGTTATTGGATCGCTAAAGGGATACCCATTTAGTTTCCTCAATTAAAGACATATTGTGTAATGAATGTCAGTGATTATTAGTTTAATATCAATGTCCAAAATTACTAATTTACAAATAGTTTGCTAAATTCAGGATCATAATATATTATATAAAAATCTAGCAAACGGCTTTGGTAATTCCGTATTTAACAATATCTACGGGAAGTCACCTTGCAGATATAATTTTACTCGACCGCATCGACATTGTACAGAAACTTTTTAGAACAAAAAAAAAATGAATGTTACTCGTTGAATCCTTAATTTGTAGTTTTGACGAAACTTCTAGCATTATGTTGTTTGATTATTTAGATTTGTTATTTTAGAAGTGGTTTATCATATTCATTCTATCTATTAATTCAGAACCTTTAGTAAAAATATCACTTTAAATCCGGAAATTTTAATTTTGAAATACAGGAAAGTAATTAAATTTATTATGAAAGTAATTAATAATTACCAATTATTTTTAAATATTTTAAACAAGACAAAGAAAAACACTGGTAATTGTAACAATAACCAACAATACAGTGTTTTTTCGTAAAAAATAACAAATTAACACGAATACTTTCGTCTTTTAAAAGATAAATAATAAAATATTATTTACCTTTTCCAATAATGCTATCTAAAATCTTTGATGATAGGTTACCGTCATAATTTCATAATTTTTACTAGCCATTTCTTCTTCAGGTTATATAACTCGTTATGTACCTAAGTAGGTATGTAAAGAGGCCGCAAGGCGCAAATCCATAGGCACATTGGAAACAACACACACGCGTGTCGATCGGCTCGTGTTAGTGTAAACCAGTATTAGGATCGGCAACTACTTTCCACTTCGATGTGTGCGTTGACGTGTGTGAAATCACATTTGCATTCGTCTCTTGTAACCAGCAATATGGCACTCGGTGGCCAGACTGAATACTCGATCACTATGTCACATTGATATAATGCAAAATTAAAATTATTTCAAACTTTTCCGTGATTTCATTCAGTTTGATTTAAATATATAGTTATTTCTACTTTACATATAAGAACTACATATTGTATTTGTGACAGAAAAATTAACAATTAGGTATAATTAACATACAATTTTAAACATTTGTCTTTGGCATGTGCTTTGCTTGTAAATTGAAAAGATATTTTGAACAAAAAATAAAGTTTATATTATTTCATTTAATATCTATCAAGAGATAAAATATTAGGAACTGAGTTCAATATCTTGTTACGAAATAGTCAACCAGCATGGCTTATTATTAAAAGGACTTCTATAAATTCTACTCCCAAACGTTGGGGGCGTAAAATTGTTCCCTGGAAATTCCTCTGTAGGTACTTAAATGAAAATTTATAGTAAGAAAAAGAGTCTATTTTATGAACGTATTTTGATATCTAACTACCTATTAAACAAAACAACATCCTTGGAAAGCTACGTTTATTAGAGACTAGCTGTGCGCCCGCGGCTGCACCCGCGTTTCATATATTCTTCACTGAATTTTTGTTTTTTTTATACGGAACCCTAATTTTTTTTGTGATAAGTTAAAGTAAAAATATTTCTCATAAATTCAAGTACTTGCCCGTAAAATTGGATTTTATGAATATTTTTTTGAGTATTAATTTTTTTACTCGAAACCCTAATTATTTTCGAAAATTAAAAGTTACCTAAGTTACCCAAAGTAACTTTAGCTATCTACCAAAAAAAGTCCCGTCAAAATCCGTTCAGACAGAGAAAAAAAATTAAAAATTGTATTATTTATGGTATTGGTATTGTATCGTATTCATATCTATTTAGTAAAATGAATAATTTTGACATTATTACACTCCAATTTTATTTATTAGTATAGATGATAGTTATATTCTATCATTCATTCAATTGTAATCTGTATATAAATAGGTATAATGTAAATAGGTAAAGATGAATTAATTCAGGATATTTTTTCTTTAGTCAGCAGATTGTCTTTTTTGTTTGGTTATTATGACCCTAGCCTTATCAATAAAAATAATTTTTGAAACAGATTATTTCCTAATTTTTTTTAATAATAATTATGCTCGAATTTTGTTTATCCAAATGTGTAATATTAAGATCTGGATGTTTCTATAGAATTAACGGCTTCTTCAAAGTTGTAATTTTCTTTATATAAATTATTCAATCTCTTGATAAAAGCTAATTCTAAACTGAATAAAAATAAATAATTAAATATGTAATATATAAAGTAAGTACCTACTTACTTTACTAGATACCTACCTAGTTAGATACTTTTGTATGTCAAATATTAAATGTATTATTCGTATCACACATAGATAAAACGTTTTCATTTAAAACATTAACGTGAATTAAATAAATAATTATAGCCGTTTAAAATATTTAATTGATTGTTAACCGGTTTAAATTACATAATTGTTTCTTTTTTTTATTAATTTTAATAACTATTAGGAGGAATTTTTGGCAGGATCTCAATCTGTCATGTAGCGGTTGTTTTCTTTAATTAATTAAAATTGTGTATTTGACTCTGTATCATGTAATTTTGGAGACGTTTTGTGTGAAATAGTTTGGTTATTGTGTCAAGATTATTATGGAAAATAACGCGTAGCATTTATTCTGAGGTGCCGACAAAGCTCCATGGAAAGTTCTAGCAGGATGAGCAACAGTTTTAGTGGAACTAGGTAACGCTGATACAAAATTGAAAATACATCTTACCTACATGATATTGGCACTAATTGTTTGAACACAAATTGCCATTGTCTAAGAATAATAAAAACTCTAAGGAATCTTTATAGATATAAACATGTATAAATACGTTCTCAGTATGTATGTACTAAGTATGTAGGTGACTTGCGCTAATTGAAACGTGTGCACCGTCCAATACGTCCATTTTATGAAAAGCTGTACAAACAAGTACAATTGTATTGCAGGCACTGAGTTGAGAGAGGTCGCAATTAATTGGCACAATCACCACGTTAGCAACAGTTGCGTAAGAGTGTCGTTTACCCCGTGGCCTTAGTATTGGTAACGCTTCCCGCTTTGTGCCACAGTCTCTGGTGATTTAACGCATGATCCACAACAAATTCACGTAGTGTTTATGATCTCTGTATTTATAGTAGGTACAAAAATGTTATGTAAAAATATTGTTTGTGAAATGTGCATACACGTGTCAGTTTTTGTATAATATTTTTATAAAATCACGCGTTGAATATTCTATTTCGTTCGATTAGACATCTTTCGAAGTTTTTGTAATGTTAATATTGCTCTACTGACGGTTTAATAGATCATTGTGGTAAAGTTTCAAGTAGCAAAAACCTAAAACTACTTTTTTCCGCGCTGTTTGCAGACGACAAAAATTAAACAACCATTAACGATGGTTTTTATAATCATTTTCAATTATTACTAACAATATAGTATAATTATTCAATTAAACCTCATCTTTTATAATTCAATTCGTTCCGATGAAACCAAAAAAGTAAACTTCTTAAATTAAAACGAAAAGAAATTCATGAATGCGGTCTTTAAGTCAGAGAACGAGACTAAGAGAGAAAGGTCACTTTCGCTACGTTAAAAACATTTTTTTTAAATACAACAAAGTAGTGACAAGCTAACTCGAACGAAAATTCTTTTCTATTATGTATTCGTTCTTGTTATTATTACTTTGTTACTATGGGATACTTTTTTTTCTACACGCTGGTTCAGTGCTTTGACCACAATCTTGCCTGCTGTTAAGCGATGATGTGGTCCAGGATGGTATACACACTAAGCCTAGAGGTACTAGTTCTGAATTGATGCTGCCGGAACACAACTATTGGTATTTGGCGACAGGTTTTCAAACTTGAGAGTGGTAGCTAGCCAGGCGGGCTATGGTGCTATGGTTTCCTTACGATGTTTTCCTTCACCGAAAGCACAGGCTAATTTTTTTAGAATTGGACAGGTGGGCTCGAACCCACGTCCATTGGATGCCGCGTCCATTAGGCCGCACTACCCACTGCGCTTCGATGGATTTAACTTGTAACTAACTAAATCGCTAACTTGGCTGTAACTTTGAATTAGAAAAGCGGAGAAGCGGTCTTGTCTAAGTCACTCACTCTTGATAGAAATGGTTGTGAAACGTATTCAAGGGCTGTTGATATTTACCTCACGATATTTCGCCATCCGTCGCGATCACCATTAGTCTAATGCATTAATACAATGGGCCGCTATAACAGGCTTAATCTGATCGATCAATCGCATAGTTACTCTTCCGCGCATTCTTTTGCTCCAACAAGTCATGGTTTCGATATGCCCAAAGAAATTGAGAATATAGGCTAATAGTCCTTTAAATAGGTGATTCTTAATGTCAAGATCTTATAGTATCAAGACATTAGTATGAAATTCGTTTCATAATACTCATTATAATATTTAATAAGTATTCTCATTTAGCACTGAACGCCCAAGGCGTCATTCAACAGTCGTAGTGTCCAAGTTTCTGCAACGTACACAAAAAATTGGAAACATAAAGCTTAGTTTTAGAAAATTCATTAACGTATCTACTTCTACATATTTATTGAGTTACTCCACTCTAAATCTAGCGAAAACCATAGATTTATCTATCAACTATTTATCTATTAGATCTAGTGATGGCGTAGTACATTATAAATTATTTTAATAAATCTTTATTTGTAGGAGACAATGTGAGATTTTTTGCACTTTTAAATATTTTCCAAGACAAATAACAAAACAAAAAGAGAACTAAGTACGCAAATCCATTCGTCGAGTTGGGATTTTTGCATACGAATTTACATAAAAATCTCATATAAATAAACTTTCAGTATTTCCAGTATTTTACAGACCATATTAAAAAAATCTGTAAGAACTTTATTTAAAGTATTATAGATAACGAAAAGATATTTTGTCAAATTGGTGCTCCCATTTCTCAACCAGAGCGAGCGCTTACAAAATGCATTCATTTTTATAGATAGATAGATAAGTGGTTTGTAATATTCTAAGAGTTACATCTTATACATTTTTTAAATTATGAAGCTAATATAAATACGAATACGTAAAAAAACCGTAGAAAAATATATAAAAGCCATATTATTCAAATCAGCCACAGTATAATACGAATTCTAGTAACGCGACACACGCGCTCTAATGTGCCATTGACACGGTTTGTGATGGACGCTGCCGATGCGACGTCCCGGGCCGCGCGAGCCGGTCACGTCGAGGCACGTGCGTCCCGCGCGTTCTATACATAACCGGATTACACAATGTAGTTATCATTATACTGTACCCACTAAAGTTGATCCTATAGGGCGACCTGGGTTCAAATGAATGAACACTTCAAGCTAATACTACATATTATATTGAAGGTTATAGTTGTGAATAGATTTAAAACGTTACCTAAAGAATAGTTTGAACAGAATTTATGAATAACATTATTGTCGATTAATTTTAAAAGTTTCTTTTTGTGTACACTTTATTCGAAATAGAAGCCAGAAGGTTTCTATATATTTAAAAGATTAACATAAAATCGATTACGAATGATTTCATTTTAATTAAAATACATGGGAAATATTTTTCATTTGTGTTGATATTATTATTAATCATGCATTATCTTTACGTGCTAATTCTAAAAATAAGTTAGGTTGTATATATTAGAGTCTTATACAGTTCAGGTAAAACTTAAAGAACATTTTGAGTGGATAATTTTATTTTACTAAACAGTTTTTAAACGAACACTTATTAAAACTTTTTTAATCTCTCATTCTATTTCACTGAATTATTCTATACATAAATTTTTCAGACATTTAAGAAAACGCAAAGGTATGTGGTATAAGTACATCTAAATAAGCTTTTATAACTATCTACATACAATCAAGTACAAATTGATAATACTTCCGTAATTTTATAGTCCCTAATCGGTGGGGTCTTTGTGATTGAATCTCACTGTAAGCGCAATAGAAAAGTATAATCCTTTAGAAAGTTTATTCGGTTCAAAGGATTTATAAACGTACATTTCAACAATACATATTAAGCTTTTCCGAGATATTAAACTACTTTAACGATAAAGTAACTCTCAAACGCTATGTTGATTTGTGCTACCGTTTACATCTAATGTATGGAATAATTGAACGCTTGAATTGAAGAGAACGTTTTTCGTACCTACGCCCATCAATGCATTATCCGACACCGCTTCTCTACCACTACAAACCATTACCTCATCTAAATATAATTGTAACTTTTTCTCTGTTACAGAACGCTTAGCAAATCACTTCAAAACTATTGACCAATTTCAATATAGTTTTCAGAATTAGTATTTAAGAAAGAAGACGAAAAAGAATAAAATGCGATCCACATTTAATCAAAATAACGTAAACGAAATTGCCAATACCAGCTATGTAGCATATTATAATTACCTATACTAAGTAACTACCTGTGTGCCCGCGGCTTTACCGCCGTTTCATATATTCTTCACTGCATAATATAGTTATTGTAAATAAACATTGCAAAATAATGTATTGATGGTACTGTCCATTAAATCGTATTTTATTCACAATTTCACGAGAATATTTTTTTTACTTGGAACCCTAATTATTATCGAAAAATAAAAGGAGCCTAAGTTACGCGAAGTAACTCAAGCTATCTGCCTAAAACAAAGCCAAATCTAAATATTAGAAATAGACACTTCAATTTTATTCATTAGTATAGATAAATTATGTATAAAAAGCGCTTTTTTCTAAAGGTCACCCCAATACATTATTAATATGTATTTTGTACGTTTAACGACCCAGTATACAGGTCATTTAGTTCATATAATTAACATTAAAAGCAGTTTATTTTCAATATTATTATCGGGCAAAATTTCTTTTTTGTTACATTATTTCAAGTCATAAGGTAAAATCCATTGGGTTTTACTTTATTAAATATATATTTCATTAAACCAAGTCTTATGATCTTATATGAAGTTTCCAATCCAATCCAAAGTTATCCAATTTTAACCGGTTTAATTTAATTGTCAACTGATGTTCTCTTTGTTTTTAGTTTCGTAGATACTGACGTACTTTAGTGTTTCTCAATATAAATAAATTAGGGAAAAAAAAAATTTTACTCATATTTTCAAAAATGTTTATATTTGAATTACGAGCATTAAGCGCATACGAGTAATAATAATTAGTAAATGTATATGATGCAATTTTTGTTAATAAATATTGATTGACCCCGTATTCTGTTGACAAGCATTACACGATGCTTACTATATATTTAAAAATAACAATTCTAGATCCTTCTCACAGACAAATTGTATTTACTTAGGACAAACAATTAATGCCACTCTTTGGTAACCAAGTTTGGTCCAAAATAAAAATATATACAAAAAAAATATCAATCTGTTGCTACATAAACTAAGAAGAAACCTAGAAACACATTTCCGCATTTTCAATATTAGTAGATAACAATAGTGACAATTGTAACACAATGTCATATTCATAAATTCATATGTAGGATATGCAATTAATTATGTAGAAACGCAATAATAATGTCTTCATACATTGCGTAATACAATATATCTCGAACAACTGTTGTAAATTCTACAAGATGAGTTATTAACATAATAATAGGTCCTTAAACAATAGGCAACCACGTAGATATTTGAATTTGCAGCTTGAAATGTAGTAATAATATATTAACTACATAAAACAATGATAACAGGCATACCACCGTGTCCGTTTATTCATAAAATTTATGGTGAACGCAATTTAATATTGAACGACTAATATGGTTCCCTGCTATCAATATCCCCTTCGTTTTCCGTAGGCCCCTTCCGGCAGTGGCCCTGGTCGTGCCCCCGCTCCCCAACTGAGGACGCTTCTATGCCCATCGCCAGTATAATACAGTGACACATTCATTCCCCTAGCATAACACATATTAGACTGCATCCCACATCTCTGTACACTACACGCAGGAACATAAGTTCTGCAAGGAGCATTAAGATCTGTAGTTTCTCTTAATCACTGTGTTTCTCTGGAGTAAGTCCCGCGGAATTTACCTCTCAAGTAGAAGGCTAAACTGAGGCCCGTACCTTATTCTGTATTCTGGAACCGTTGCTTTAGCTACTACTCTGTTGATTGAACAACTTGAATGCTCAATCCAAAAATTCCCAAGGTGTTTTCGGTCAACAGAGTCTTAATCAGTTCTATATATTATCCTTAATGGCTATAAAAATAAGTTTTTGTTTAATAAGTCGCAAGGCGAGATTATCTTCAATGCTTGACATGTCATACGATAATTCTTGCAACCAAGACATTGGTTTCATTCAAGTACTTCTCTGGAATGAAACTATAAGAGGCGAAAATACATTGAAACGACGATAGCGCAGTGGACACTGAGGCCGGATTCCGCGTCAATAGATGCGGGTTCAAATCCTCCTATCCAACCCTAAAATCAGCCTGAGCTTTCGGTAGCATGGTGGTAGGGCATTTTCTAATAATGCCCGCCTGGGTAGCTACCACCATCAAGTTTCAAAACCTGTCGCCAAATACCAATAGGCAACATCACCTGAGAACCAGCACCTCTAGGCTTAGTGTGTTTACCATTCTTGGCTACATATTAATTTATCATCAGGTGAGATTGTGATCAAAGCCTAACTGGCCTATATCGAGTAAAAAAAAGGTAGATAAATTTCAAATGTTCGTCTGGCTAGTTACCACTCTCAAGTTTGAAAATGTATTGCCAAACAACAAAGGTGTGTTCTGGTAGCAATACTTAAGGGCGAATACTTATAGGTCTTGCAGGTTTAGTGTATTGGGCCATATCGTTATTCCACATTAGTTGAAATTTTAATCAAAGCGCTGAGCTTAAACAGTATAAAAAGTTAGTGAAATATTTGGTTCGTAAAAAGTGGATGGCCTAATGAATTATTTTTATGTTCCTGGCCATTTGTAGTAAACCTTTTCGATCCAAGCCATAAGGAAGTAAAGTAACAAATATAACAACAATACAGCGTCCGTCTGTGTGAAAATAAGATCTCGATACTGTATTGTAATTTGATCTGATAAGTAATTATTGTCTTACTGATTGCAGATTACAACGCAGCCCCGCTGTTTGCCTCGGAGAACGCCTCCAGTGGTAAGTAGATAGATTTTTATTTAATTATAGTTTATATATTGATTACTTGGTCCTATTTGTATTTATTTTAAAAAAATCTGCCATCTTTCTCCGACCTTTTCGTTCGACTAAAATGAATTTCATTGTTAAGCAAAGATTGTGAAATTCTACATTTTGCATTCATACATGAAAATTATACCGACTTTTTCGCATTGAAATATTACAAAGTTTGACCACTTGACATTGAGGATACGTTATGTGATACGCATATAATTAAACGAAGTGGCAATAAAATCATTTACACTGATGTAATATTTGGTTAACAGACGTTCAATTAGTTCGTTGACCTTTGTCATATTACTCCATATTGTGTTTGTACTTTTCATTACGAATATATATTGTAATGATTCACTACATCATTATTACGCAATCTCTGAAGTATAATTGTTGCATAACGTGTATTATGTTCGTAATAAAGGTAAGCTTCGACGACTAAAATTCAACAAATTTTGTATCTTAAATAGTAACGTTATCTACTGTCGTTTTCTGCAAAGTAATTCATTAATTAATCGATTATTCACAACCTATATACGAAAACTACGAGCAAGTAAACTTTGAAAATGTATCATCTGGATTTAATTAAGCAAGAATAATAAAATGCCTTATCATAATTTTCACTTTAAGTGATCATCATCATTTTCACATTCTAGAATTCCCATAAACACTGATAGGAAAACAATAGTGTTGTCTAGAATCGTATTAAAACTATATGCTTCATAGCACAACTTTTTTGAAAGATTACATGTTTTTTTAAACGGTGCTTTGACCACAATCTTACCTGATGTTAAGTGATGAGGTGGTCCAGGATGGTAAACACACTAAGCCTAAAGGTACTGGTTCTCAAGTGATGCTGCCGGACCACACCTATTTGTATTTGGCGACAGGTTTACTAACTTGAGGGCGGTAGCTATCCAGACGGGCATTATTTTTAAAATGCCCTACCACCAAACTATGGTTTTCTCACGATGTTTTCCTTCACTGAAAACTAAAGCTGATTTTTAGAGTTGTATAGGTGGGTTTGAACACGCGCCCATTAACGCGAAATCCGACCGCACCACTAACTAAGCCATTTTCGCTTCGTAGTTTTCGTATATGGGTTGTGAATATTCTATTAATGGAGAAATTTATTTGAAGAAAAACGACAGTAAATTACTTCACTACTTAGGTTAAAAAAATATTTTAATATTATTCGTATAATCTTCGAATTTACGAACAAGTAGCTTACATACACTTCGTATTTAATTTCGTATACTACAGTGGACAAAAAAATACTTTAAAAACAATGATTGCCTTAAAAACAACCAAATTTCATATGTATACTTCTTTTAATTCTTCGAAATACACGAAAATAGATAATATATACGGCAACATCGCGTGGGAAGTCCTTTCGCTTGTTAATAAATTACTTGCTGTATTTTAAGTGACATATAAATAAAATGATCTTATATTTTATTAAATTAAAATACAAGGAGATAAGAGATATTGTTTGAAATTATAATGTAATATTTAAATCTGCTACGGTTTCATCTCTTAAAAATAGATACACCTGTTTTGTAGTCCAAGATATCTAGTTTTTTTTATTATCACTCAGTTATGTACGGGCTCAAACCTATTATATATACCGCCTTGATATGATATAATTAGATGATTGTTGTTATTTCGAACGTTACCTAGTAGACCATTTTAATTTTGATAAAAATATTATAATGCCCGCCATTAGTGCAGATGTGTGAATATATTCAGTTGATTAAGTGATTCCATAAAACTATTAGTAAAAAGGTGGACTATTTTTCTTTTAAAATAAATGTTTACGATGTATGTTCCCGAAATGTTGGCGTCACTGAATACGGAACTAAGAGACATGTCACTAAAATTTTATCCGCGCCCTGTCCCAAATAATTTATAATTATAACTTCCTATAATTGGGTATTTAAAAAAGAACTACATTTCAAATAAATTATCTATATTACAATTTCAATTAACATCTGTCCGTGTCTATTCGTTATCCTCCACAATATACTTCGGTTATACATTTTTCTAATCTTACGCTTATTTAGATTAATAAAAAAATATCCACCTGTATTGTACATTTAAAAAGAGCACGTGTGTTCTTTGTAAATGTTTAATTCTATATCAAAACTCCGCAGCATAGTAATTTTAACATTTACTTTAACTATATTTATTGCGTGTGCGTGAGGATAATTAAGAAGAAAAATATATACTAAACTTGGCTTCTCTTCATCTATTCCAAATGCATAGTTTTCCTTACCTCATGTACTACTCGTTGATTGTAATATCAGGATAGAAAAGGAAAACTGATACTGATACTGAAAGGATAAAATAATTACAACGAATTTATTAAATTAAAATGAGATTTATATTATCCAAATTACTTGACATCAGAATTATCAGATTCAAAACAATTAACTATTATTTTGGGAATTCTAGGCGTCGTTTTGAAAAGATTTATCAGTTAATAATGCTTCGCTTCTAAGGTTTGTAATGGATCATGTTTAGAGCCTTTGTCAAGCAAATGCGAGAAAACTACTGCGTCAGATATTGCTGCCACAACGCAAGCATACGGCATACAGGTAGCATTGCGTGCCAATCCTAAAGTATTGTTGTCAACACTGAACATGAATTCAAGAAATTTTAATGGGATAAATAGTAATTATTATATGTTAAATATAATCATTCATAATGTTACTTTAACATTAGTACATATTAACAAAATTAAAAGACGAAAAATTAAACCTATGACTTGTGTTAATGAGATATGAATCTACATGAAAGAAGTGATCAATTCAGAGATAGTATTATACTATTTTTAAAAATGTATCGTACTACCAAATGAATGTGTAGGAAAAAGTTATTTATGCTTCTATTATTATTAAAGAATATGAGCTGGGTCAAAATATACCTAGTATATCGCGTATGTACTTCAATCTAACGAACACTTTGTTATACTGCTCACGTCTTCTTGTTCTTAATAAGCAATTTATTATACTCATATTCAATTTAGAACGCACGAAGAAACTAGAGCTTACTTACTTTAAATGTAGAATTTAATATTTTATTTTTTATGATATTAACTAGCTGTATGCTCGTGTTTCATGTATGCTTCACTGCGTATTATTGTTTTTAAATAACCTTTGGAAAATCATGTTTTGTTGAAATGTGATGTCCACTGAATCATATTTTTTTTACAGTTTCATGATTTTTTGTTTTTTACGAGGAACCCTAATTATTTTAAAAATAAAAGTAGTCTAAGTTACGCAGAGTAACTTCAGCTATATGCGAAAAAAGTCACGTCAAAATCGGTTCAGCCGTTCCGGAGATTAACGGTTCCGTTTTCATAACAAAACTACGTGTTTGAAGGACACGATTAAATCACTTGGTATTATTATTAGGCTGTTTGGAGTATAAAGGAAAATTTATATTATACACATTAAAGTTTATCTGTGTAACAAAATGAAAAGGAGATTTTATCTGTGCGTTTTGATGTCTTAAAGCTGCATAAGGTTAGTGTTAGTATACACGATCATATGACAAAGACAATGGTTGACCTACAAAGAAGTTTTCACTGTAAACAGTCCACTTTATAGATTAAGCCTCCTTCGAAGACAAGATGTAACCAAACTGCGTGATAAGTGAGCGTGATTGCAGTGATATTTCCAATACTCGGCAATAGGCTGTTAACCCACTAAGATAAGGTTATCGGTGCGGCCGAGCGCCGACGCGACCAACCTACATGCTTCCGCGCGGGCTAGCTAGTCACATGAATTGTGTCTCGAGAGTCTGTGTATTTAAATATAGAAAAACTGCATGCTTATTTGATACCGTTAAATGCATATACGTTTGTTACGAAATAGCAAGAATATGAGTACTTGGAAATCAATTAAGACTCATTACACTGTTGAAACAAATTTAAAATAAAAAAAAAAGATATGTAATTCAGAGAAACTGTGTGTACGTGATTTGTATAAAGAATTTTCAAATACGGGTCTTTTTATTAAATAAAGATAAGTTCATAAAAGATATACGAAAACACGAATATATTTAAATACAAACAAAATTTATTCATTTGACACACAGAACTCCAAAATTATCGCTAAAGGCTACATTAATTAACAAAAATCAAATAAGTATATTGTTCGATTTATCAAAAAGTTAAAGAATAAGTTAAAACATTTTGAATTGCCTATTTTGTAAACGAAAAGTATTAAACGTACAACAGATAAGTAACGCACACTTGTATGCTTTAAATGCAAAAAATAAAACGAAATCAGAGACAATCACTCTTATATATAAATGAGTACAGGCAACAAATTGAAGTGAATGAAGGTGCTCAAGCACGTATCAAACATCTAGATTCCTTATCCGATAATGGAAGAAAAAATAAAAATGCAATTCAGTGTATCTATTTGTTGTATGGAGAAAGTTATTGTATCACATATCAATATCATCGATCATAGAGCAAATAATTACACTAAATTAACTTTCGTTGTTTAGTTTTGTATTATTTTTAGAAAACGCCATAATGCTGCGTCTAGACTTTCTAATTAGAAATAACTATTTATAATAGAAGGACAAAATCGAGCATAATGTGTACTATATGAAATAATTTAATCACAAATTCACATAATAAATATTGTGGATGTTGATGCATTATTTATTAAAACATCTATATTAATGTTTTCAAGTAAATTTAAGTTAAATAAATTATTTATGGCAATATTCAATAACATTTTAGTAAATCATACTAATGAGGTTGTGTAAATGGTATATGAAATGAATGAAAGATGATTGTGTAAAAGATTACGTAGATACGAAAGGTTTTAATTTTAGTAAGTAATATTAAGTTACGATGAGATTGATATGGTTCTTATCAAAATATGCTAATTAAAAAAACAATTTTTGTAAAAAAAAAACGTTTTTATTTTACTATCAATACACGAACATAATTCAAAATCAAATTTTCGCATCTTTTGTATGTATCTGATAATAAATGGAATATAGGCTTCCTAGCCCGAGAATGCGTCAGTTGTATAACAAAACAATTATCTATTAGAAGTTCATCAATTATTTATATTTATTAGATAATAGGATAAAAGATTACGCTTGTCGACTCAATTGGTTTTTGACCATTTGTTTTACTTTTAAGTTTTAATCCAATCAGTGACACAAATTATGGCCTTAATAGTAGCATAGTTGTATAGAATAGTAATAAGTATAAAACATAGCAAAAAAAAAAAAAAGATTAAAATAATAAAAACATAAGAGCACTTAAAAACTAAAAATAAAGCAGTATCAAGGTCCCTGGTCACGCCAGGGGAGATGCCGGAACACTAAAAAAAGATTACGCTTTCCTCTTCTGCTTCATAACAAAGCAGAAACTTCCATTGCTAAAATAATTCACTAAAACGGAAAATCGACTTGTAAATGATATCATAAAAGTATATATTATCCTCTATCGAAAAACTATTCGCGTATTCGCAATACGTATACACCCTTGTATTCGTCCGAAGCGTGATTGAGTTACAAATAAAATTACAAAGAATTTTCCTGTTCATGCAAGTCGGGATCCACCATATCTGTACGAGATAACAATAACCCTTATTTTCACTTAAACCGGTCACGTTTTCTGTCGTAGACTCCGCAACGTTATCGAGACGATATATTGTGCAAGTGCGCTGCTACATAGAAACGTTGTTCCTTGAATTACACTTTGAGTTTAGTGGCGGAGATGCCCTTCGCTGGATACGTACAACGCCTCGAACTGGTATGCATGCTTTCCTAACCTCCGGCTATCACGGGTCGCTGTGTTTTGCATACTGAATTATATACGAGTTAAAATTATCTTCATGAGGCTTACAAGGTATGTTTTTTTTTTAGTCGCAAGTTTTTTTACATCCACCAATTATTCCTCTTTTGTTTTATGTTAATTAAAAAAAAATATTATATTCATTTCAGTTGAACACTTTTTTCACTTTTAATGAAATCAAACAGTCCGTAATACTGACCAATACATACCATTATAAGACCTGTCGCTTTGTATGGATCTGAGTGTTGGGCAACTAAAGAAATGGATGAAAGATAAGTGAATGCAGCGAAAATGCGAATAATAAGATGAGTGTGTGGCATAACTAGAAGTGATCAGATTAGAAATCAATATATCAGTGGAAGCTTGAAAGTATAATAGTACCACTGACAGAGAAGTTAACAAAGTACATAATAGGTTAGCGTGGTATGGACATGTCATGAAGGAAGATGAAAATCACGTAACTAGAACAATTTTAAGGCATACGTAACATGCATAGATGTAAAGAATGACACGTGTATAATAGGCGTGAATGTTGCCAGTGACATTTGTGATAGAGAAGAGTGGAAGAAAAAAATATGTTATGCAGACTCTACCTAATGCAGGATAAGGTAAAAATAAGGTCAAGATGATGATCATGATGATGACATATCAACTATTGTATTTTAGCAAATGAATTATATTTAAATTATAATACGCAGTGATCGATAATATATTTAATTAAAACCAACTTATTACATTCTCAATGATTTTACCTTAAATAAAATAACAACGTAAACCAATGCAACAATAGTAATATAATCTAAAAAATTTGGATTCCTTTTATAGGGAATTGTTGATTAAATATAAAATTAAATATATGACAACTAACAGTTACACAATAATATCAGCTTATTCTATGTAATGATTTTTTTAAATCTATAAAAATTTTCTAAATAACATTTATTTAGTTCGTAAATTACAATCAATTTTAAAATGGAGACGGCTTCCACCTGAACTGAGGATACATATATATGGGATATCCCAGGAGGCAGTTATGATTGACATCATATTATATTTATCAGGAGACTAAACCAATCACAACGCATTAAATATAACGCATACGGAATCGCATATGGAATTAATCATAATAATTAAAAAATATTATATTTAAGGACGCTGCTATGGGCGTTACATAAATTTAACAACGCTTAAATAAATAGTTTAAAAGTATATTTGAATTATTTTCTTAAATAAATATTGCTTAAACTTGTAGTAATAATAACTTGTTATGCATAAATGCTGATCTTTTATATACATATGTAGATTTATATATACCTATAAAGTATACATATCATATTTTCTCAATATTATTTAATAATTTGAAAATATTATGTACATTAAACGTATTTTTAATCGAATATACTCGATAACTTCATTACCATTCGTCGACAATGTCTAGGCTACTGTTTACGTGTTCATAAATGATACATGTATGTGCATGAGTTAGTTGTTTGTCTGAATGCCGGATGTCGCTCGTTCCGTATCGAATAAAATATATTAATATAGTTACATACGTATATAAAGGAACGAAAATACTTTCATCCTGCGTCTTCTAACATTATTCAGTTATCCATTTAACTTACATTTTACTTTGAAAATGTGTCTATCCAGGTGTGCTCTGCTGTTCACACTGCCTACTATGGTCGCCCACGTTCAATATAACATTTGATTGTAGTGACGATACTGTTTTGCTATGGGGAAATATTACAATAAGACTGTATAAAAAAAATCATAAATATATGTTTACTATATGTCAACAATTATTTTATAGTTCTAAATTAGTACCAGATAAATTTAAAATAATGCTATTATTAAAGATCGTATAGAATTATTATAAATATGAATAAAATTATTTAATTGAAAAAGAAATATACACCTTTAGTAGAAGACATACGTTTCCCTGTTTGAAATACAGAATATTTAAATATAGTAAAAAGAAAAAAAAAAGCCAAACCACAATGAGAAGCTATATATACGAGTATAACCTCTGTAGTGTGAAAACCCTATGTTAAGTACTCTGTGGTATACATTTTTATTTATGATAATCTATGTATTGAACACATTAGAGCATTTCAATGGGTTCATAAAAGGTTGTTATTTAAGTCTTCTTGTTTTTTTAAAGTTCTGTACCGTTTCAGTTCTCATGCACTAAATATGAACTGAGTGAATTTTGATGTAATGAAATATTCAAAAACTTTACGGTGTTTAAGGTGTTTCGACTCTCAAATTACTGTTTCAAATGTTATATTATAAGAATATAAAGTCGTGTCCGTCTCCCAAAGGCGGCTCTTTATACGAATCCGAATGGTAATACTTTAAATAAGTATGTATTTAAATTATTTCATGATATTCAAACTTTATTACGATCGTATTTATATTAATAGGGTTATATTTTGGATTTTCATTATTACATCAAATGAAATTATTTTTTTGTGCATAATATGCTTCATTCACTTTTAATTTCAGCGTATTTTCGATTCGTTCTTTAACATCTATAACTATCCATATATTATAATGGGTAAAGATAAAACAATAACATATTTTTTTTGAGTATCGATATTAGATAAATACCAGTATAATTTATTATTCATTAAGATTTCTTTATTTTTTAAATATTACTTTAATTATATTTTCTACATACTACTTAATAATATATAACTAAAATTCATTTTAAAATCAATACAGAAATGCATCTATGATTTAAAAAAAAAGTCGACTGTCACGGGACGGTTGATGGTAGATGTTACAAAGTTGTGTAAATATGGTATACGCACATGCACATGCGAGAAATTTGATGCATTGGGGCCGATCAAGCATAACCATAAGCAAAATTATAGATATTAAATAATTCCATCCATCTATCCATTCAACCGAAAGACGTCCACAGCTGGAATTAAACAATTCATTTAATTTCCTCTTGTCAGCAATAGTAAGCAAATCTCTTGTACTCAACATGGTAACGTAAGCATCAGCAATTTATTTAAAACAATCATCTTAAGTAATTAAAAGTAAATAAGTTGCTTATGTAAACACACTTTTAGGCATTCAGACCATCCGTCTCCCATTTCATCAAAAATAAGCAAAACCATAGACACCCTCCTTCCCCCATTGGTGTTAACGTAAAATTATAATTAAATGGACCCATTCATGCCGTTCCCCGTCACGGCATACGAGCCGGTTTAACTGCCAAGGCGCGTCAATAGATGTTTTAAATCAAAAAGCATCATGGCGGTTCTTGAGTTATAAACTGAGAGAATCGTTGCCATTTATAATATCTATTTATTTATTTATCATACAAAGGTACCACCAATATGTACACATATATGTTATATATTAACCTCTTACCTATATAAGACTAATTATGATATGCGTGTACCCATTACAGGCGCTCACAACTTTGGCAGACATCTTATAATAAATGTATAAATGTTATCAAACTTTCCTCAAAGATATCTAAATTATCGACTATACTAGGATTTAAACTCATTATATAATCTGCACATTCTTTCAAGATCAAAGCTAAATCCAAAATTAGTGTGTACCATATTATGTATAAAAAGTAATCGATAATTTATAATAGCAAATATAATCGGTAATTAATCTTATGATTTAATTAAAAGGTATATTCCATTAATAAATGTTGCGTATGTCTATTAATAAACGTATTGAGATAAGCATTTTAAGTACCTAATAATAGTTAAAAAAAATGTTATGTGCAAGAATTCAAATAATATTGTTTTTAGATATTAGCAAGTGTCTCGAATAGATACCTTATTGGTTTTATATCATTCAAAAATATTAATCCTCTTTGCTTATATCTATCTTTGTAACGATTTACGCGTGGGCCGTGAGTGTATTATACCTACGCAGATATTTATGTCGGAAATGCTAGTGTATAGATACCCGACTCCACAGACGTATATACGGACTTCCTTAGTTTAAGTACGTCGAACGTGTGGGTTTCGACATAACAGCGAGCTTTATTTTATTTACTATTTTAATCACTCCTACAACAAGTTTAAATATCGAATATTAAAAATTAAGATTAAGATCAAACTAAAAATAAATAGGTTTTTCTGTCTGACAGAAAAAAAGGATTTAAATTTCGGATGTCAGTTATAAATAGATTGATATCGCATATTGTAACCGGCCTGTATTAGTGTTAGCACTAAAATTAAATTTAAGTCTTACTTACTATTCAAGGATTCAAAAACTATCTAAGGATACCTCATGAAGGTGCAAAACAAGCAATATAATGTTAAATAAAATTTACCATGAATTTCCTTGGATAAGTAAACTAAATGAAGAGATGATGTTTCAGTGGGTAATATGGTCAGATACCGCGTTCGAATCCTATTTATGAAATTATTGTATTTAATCTATACCTTCATAATAATCCTGAGCTTTCGGTGATGGAAAATATCGTAATGAAATCAAAGCACGTAGTAGGGCTGGCATCAAGTTTGAAAATCTCTTGCCTTATAGGTAAAATTATAGACGAAGCGCTGTGCGTAGACTGTGTAAAAAATAATAATAACTCCTAACGAATAGCTATCATTTTCAATAGAGAAAGAGTTTATTTTTATTAGTATTTGATAAATAATTTTTATATACGGAAACAATTGATTATTTTTGTTCCAGGTACAAAATGCCAATAATGTATCCAATAATTAAAACAGTTACGTACAATAGTTAGTCGTACGTCTCTAATAAGTAGGTACAAATTGAAAACGTGTTGTACATAAAAACCGATCCCCGCCGGACGGCTTTCCGAGTGGTTACGTCAATCAATGTCTCTTGTGTAATTTGAATCAATCATGTCCCCTGCGATATGGTTGGGCTTTTTGTTCTTGGCCGTCACTTCTCATCTACTTCGTGACTGTAACAAGTACCTATGTACTAGAGATGAACTAATAATTGTATTTCCGGATACCCGGCCTATCTTATAGCCGGATATCTGACTGAACACAGCCGACTGGCGCATCGCTACATGAATGAAGTTTTGTAGATGGTGCACGAATGATCGCGTGGACTCGCGTGAATTCGGGTCTTTTCGTTCATGAGCGAAGTTAGTGCTGCATTCATCTATTGAATTATTGGCGAACATAATCATTTGAGGTTACCAAAATATTCACGAGGTGTTTCACTTTGAGACAATTTTATAAGTAATTTTATAAATCTATAAAATATTTAACGATGAAAAGTGATGTCGATGTAGACCAGATATCCCCTTTATGGTAATATTTTGATACAAAAAGTGACAATCAAAAGTTTGTTATTTATATTATTTGATATTATGTTGAGAAATAGAGTGAAACCAATACTAGTCAGTCTCACGATCAAGAAAAAAACCGAATGCAAATGGCATTGATTTTTATCTGCAGTGACTGGTCTCGATCGTGATCCTTATATTTTGCGGTCAATTAATAGTGCGTCCATCCATCCATCCACTACTGTTCATAGGTCTCCCACAAAGATCTGCAAGTACTTACCTACAAGATTCCCGCGACCTTCACCATAATACTGTGTACAATACCAAAACATAGGAAAATTTGTTAAAATTTATTTTTTTCTGCAGCAGCGTATACAGCAAAAGACTTTTTTCAGACGCTGGTCTTGATTGCAAAGAAAAGCAAAACCATTTGTTGCCTCTTAATACAGAGAAATTGGTATTCATTCTTTGTTGTGTAACAAAACTGATGTTTTTTTGTCATGTGGATTAAATAAAGTGCCTCTAAAATTTAACCGTCGTTTTTTTTTATTCGGTATCCGGCTGGATACTCATATATTATCAAGTATCTGGTCGGATTTTAAATTAATTCCGTATAGGCTGGATACCGGATTTTTGCCGAATAACGGTTTCATCACTATTATATACTTAATCAGCATTTACATGAATATACATAATGTCTTTTCATTCATATTCTGAAAGATATTTTTTCCCTAACGGTATAATAATGACTATGGAAATTAAGACTTAGTGCACAATGTCTTTACTAATCACTGTTTATTAAATGCATTTGATATATGTAAATAAAGGTTATAATTATTTTAGTTTATTATGAAAATACCTTAATGAATGATTTAATAACTACTAACTTTATATATATGGAATATAATATCCAGATAAAATTATGATATGTAAATCTGCCATCCTAAACGTATCACTGTAATGACTTTATATATATACATATATATATGTTGGAAGCGATCCAGGGTAGGACAAGTATTGGTGGGGCTGTTTTAAGTTGTAATTAAGTAAATTTGGATGCGATGAGTTGTCAGTCGGTAGTGTGGTCATATTTCGTGTCGCTGGAAGTAGGTTCGAATCTACATATTCTTGCATAATGTACCTGAACTTTCAGACTAGGAAACCATTGTGAGGAAACCATACCAATATTCTAATAATGTCCATTCGGATAATTCACAACATTCAAGTTATAAACCTGTTGCCAAGCGCCAAAAAGTGTGTTGCTATTGCATCAATTGAAAGCCCTAAGTTTACCGTGCTGGATCACATCGTGACTTAACTTAAGGTGTGCTGTGTGTAATAAAGAAAGGTTCTTACAGTATGTTTCTCGACATCTTTTGTAAACCAATGTAGATAATAAGTATAGATGTACAGACGTATATAATAAGTACGAAAATTGAAGATAACATCGGAGATTATAAGCTTCGTATTATATTCATTTAGTCTTTGCTCGAAGTTGTGTTCATCGCTCGCTTATGAATTAGTTTTTTCAACTTGTTTGATGTATGTGGTATGTCCTTTTAACCAATTTGTATTTCTACGAATTCCTTTTCCAATCATTATTCGTAAGACGTCGTCGAAATTCGGTATGCTTTGGTTTAGATTAAGTGATTATTTCTTTGTAGATATTAAATTGAGTTTTAAACTTCATACCGATAAAAGGGTCGATGGTTTAGGGGTAACATTTTGGAACACCTCGTCGAAGTAGTAGATTCCAGATCATACAATAAACTTGTTTTTTTTTAGTAAAGAGATATATATAGTGTCCGTGCAGTATTATAGTCTAATCGTAGATTAGTCATTTAAGTCCAGTGTAAAGCTAAAAATTTCATCAAATCACCTAGCATTTTAGACATAATAGCCTTGACAGTGTTACCAGTTAATATGAAATGAAAAGTGCTTCTTTCTCTTCTAGATAATAAAAAAAAATGTGATTGTGCATTTAATAATTTCTATTTATATTTCAAAAGATATATTTTTAATAGCAAACCTAAATATCCTGTATCAAAGCAGAAAACTTTATAAGCTATTATCGCAACTTTCACATTAGAATACAAGGAAATTAAACACAGACGTTTACGTAAATAAATCATAAGTAGGTAAAATATGTTGTTATAATATCTTTTAACATTCGAATACACAGAACTGTCAAAACCGAGGCCATTAATATTCCCCTGAAATGCGAGAGGGAATATCGAGGATATTATTAATCGAGTTTATATTGAAATTATGGATCAATATCGTACACGTGTAATATCAAATAGATATGTTGGGAAGGGGATGAGACCATCAGGTGAGGTGACAAAGATATACACACCTACTAATTTTTTTGAGATGAAAGATGTCCCTTGTCATCCCGTTATTATTCTGATATGAGATATCACATCTTTTGTCCATATTATCAACTAATGGATTATCTATGCTGTCTATTACTATTATTGTTCAATTATTCTCTCAATATTGTTTTCCACGAAATTGATAATGGAGGTGTTATTTTTTGTCAAAGCCTATTATTACTACTACTGTTATTCTTACTGATCCACGTTAACGCTACTTACATTATGTTTTTGATATGAATAAGTCAACTATTTCTTTTACGCCTCTTTTAATTTAGTATATATTTTATTAATTACGACGAATTCTTTTTCTACGTCCATTAGTTCATCTGTTCTCACTATATGAGAATTGTTATTTATTGTTGTTGTTATATGAGACTTGTTATGTATCACTTAGTCGAATGCAAGCCGGTGCATAGATTTTTGACTCGGCTTTTGCCATAGATAGCCACAAGAAGAATCGAATTTTAAACACATATTTGGACACAGAAACTCTCCAGAAAACTCCTTTTCGTATTATGTGTTCTTTTTAATATACTTTTTTTATATCTTTTACTCATTTTGATCTTTATACGTAAACTTCGCCGCATTGTGTATAATTCTAAGTAAATGTCAATATATGTTATGTGCTACATTTATCTAGACAATAATTCATTCGTTTGTTTATAACAAAAAACACCTTGTATTGGTCGATCACAATACTCTAATTTTGTGTTAATCATTTTCACTTTTTTATTTATTATTTCCTACACCTAATTTAATTTAAATTCTCCCTTCTTTATTTTTCTGTAAACTACATTGAAACCAGTTTAAGTTTTTCCCCTTTGATACAGATATGATCACGGAAAATTTTGTGTTTTGATTATGTGGTCGAAATTCGATCGTAATAATTATTGAAAATTTTAAAAGAAAACAAACCAAAAGTTTTCACATTTTTTTTATTGATAACATATATTACCACGAATAGAAAAATGTCTTCAAATGTTTTATTAGTTCACCTAAATTTAGATTATTTATTAATATAATTATATGAAAAGAATGTTCAAAATAATATAAAAATATCTTTGGTCAGAAGTAGAGCAGTAATAAATTCCTAAATAACTAACAGACCGGAGCTAACCGCGCTCACATAGGATTCTTTGAATCTCCCGAAATTCAGTATCGTTGTTACAGCTTCGGGTAGGTCAGGCTCCCTAGTCCCGGACGACAGAAACCGAAAGTAGCGGGAACCAGTTCAAGTGCAGTGAGGGGTGTTGCCCCAGGGGGGGGGGCGTTGGGAGGGGATGAACGGGAAGGCGTGACCCGGTTGCGGCACAGCCTCAACCCGAGATTTTATTGGGCTTTACTGTTGGGTTGCCAACTTTCGAATTTCGCGATTCACGGAAAATATACGATTCAAAAACGGGACGAAACCGACAAAAAATGAGAGACCGAAGGACGCCTTGCTATAATATAGGCATATTTTAAACGCGGTGAATGTATATTATTTGAGTACATTGTTAAACATTTAAGATGTCATCTAGCAAACTAATAATCTAAATATTAAATAGAAAGAATTCATATTTTACGACGAGCTAATTTCAAGACTTCAGATAAAAAAAAAGATTAATACTTTTATTTATTCTATTAACAGTCGATGTGACATTAATTTCATTGTAACGAAAAATATTGTTAAATTACCTTGAACTAAATAATTACAGAATGGTAAATAAAAAAATTTTGACTGTCCAAAATAATAAAATTTTCATGTGTAATATAAAATCGAATTAAATATAGTTCTACAAACTATTCTATTACCTACACTTATTATTACTTAGATATTTTGTTTCCTTTATAAGTAAAAAGTAAAAAAAAAAACAATCTCCGTTTATGTTAGTGATGATTGTAGCTTAAAGATAAAAATACGCTAACCTTATCAACCAAATGTGGCGGAACATACCCCATACTTGATTTCATACTATCGTCTTTGACCGCAATATTATTTAGTTCAGATGAGATTATGTTCAAAAGACAGTTTTTCTTCTCATCTTGTTTTTAACAAAACTAACGGTAAAACATAGCTTTCACTAAGTAGTCGAAATTCGACCATAATTGAGAATTATTGAGGATAAAGAACTGCTTTTGATTTCTTATTATTGGTAACATTAATACACGTCAACAGCTACTAAACAAAACAAAGAAAATCGGTTTAAAAACAGAGGAGAAAAGTACTAAAGTCTTTATTTACAAAAAAATGCCTTTGTCTTTATGTATATAAATCTCCTGTGCGTGTCTATGTGGCTAAACTACTCCTAAACGGCTGAACCGATTTTAATTGAATTTTTTTGTGTCTATTCCTGAGGATTCGAGAATGGTTTAGATTCACAACTTGGTCCAATTTAATTTTTTATATATGAAATGCGAAATAAGTCTCGGTCACAGCTAGGATATTTATACATATATATTGTACATATATTAATGAGAATTTGAGAAAGCATGTGAGATTTTTATGAGTATTTTTAATAAAGCACAATACCAGGAAAATTGTACATCCGGCCCAGCGGTGGCGGACTGATTCTTAGTATTATCTGTGACTCATACACAAGACCTTATTTCAAACCCTTCGTTTCAATTTCTTTTTGTGTTTTGTTTTAAAGTATTCGATTATTTTTTTATCCGTTTTTAAAAAATATTTTTGTTATGGGTAATCTCATCTCTTTGACGACACTAAAAATTCAAATTCAATTCGTTTTTTAATTTAACTTAGTCCCTGATAAAGCAAAGTCAAAATACTACTATCACTGGTTCGAAAAACAGCCCAGTCAGATGACTGATAGATAGAAGAACCGGCAAGAAACTCAATCTAGTTTTTTTTTCATGTTTTTTGATAGAACTATACAACTCCTAGTTACTACTCCTAGTAAGGTTTATTACTAGATATACTGTGAAGGATGTCTTTTCCAGACATCACCATCTTTCACATTATGACTATTATAAGTGACGACAATTATGAGCGACGGTGATTATAAGTGACTATGATTAGAAGTGACGATAATTATAAATATGCCCAATGATGGTAAATACACTATACTTAAAGACTTTTAATTGGACACACCTACAGGGGTTTGGCGACATATTTTCAGACTTTTGGTATTAAACCAATGCTTGGTTACGTCAAGATGTTTACCTTCTCTGAAAACTCAAGCTTATTATAGAATAGGATAGATGGATTCGAATCTCCTTGGATTGATGCGATATATACGCTACCGTTGCCGAATTATCGCTTTAAAATTTTACGTAAATAAGGTATTTTTTTTCTGTAAATACTAATCTATACTATAGAATAGGCACTATTTAGTTATCGTTTTTGTTTCATATTTTTGAAATAACAAATAACATTTTTATATCTTTAATGAATGTGCAGATCGTGAAGAGTTAAAAGTAATTACTAATCAAAATACGTCAAGAAAAGAAAATACGCATATATTTTTAACTTCATATAGGGTGTATGCGTATAATATGGGTATAAGTAGAAAACAAGGGAAAAAGTTTTAAATTTTACTAGAGATTTTTTGCCTCGCACAACCATCATGTGGAACCGACTTGCGTCGGTGGTATTTCCGGACTGATTCGATTTGGGAACCTTTAAGAAGCGAGCCTACTCATACCTTAAAGGCCAGCCTTTAACACACCTGCGATTCCTCTGGTGTTGTGGGTGTCCTTCGGCGGTGACCCGCTTGCTAGTTTGCCCCCTATTCTATAAAAAAAAACAACATTTAATTATAACCGTGACATTTAATTTATTTATTTACATAATAATGAAGAACCATTAATTTGATTTGTAATCAAAACAGAATTTCAACAAATTTATTAAAAAAAGCAACCAGATCGAGTTTCTTCCCGGCTCTTCCCGACTGGGTTATTTTGTTTTCCAAATCGATGGTAGTGTTTTGAATAAATTGAATTTTGATTTTGAACACAACAGCGCTATATTACTGTTGTTTTTCAGAAATACATGTTGCTGTAAATTATATTTACGTTATTTTGAGACCGTGATGACTCTGTGGTTATGAATTTAGTTTAGATTCTGATATGCCATACTAAGTTTTCGCTGAAACAAAACATCGCAATGAGAATATAGCATAGAGGTAAGTAAAGCTTTTTAATACCCTCTTGGCTAACTACCATCTCTCAAGTATGAAAAATCTATCACCTAGTACTTATAAGTAATTATAAGTACCTATAAGTAATTACTTTACTTGCAGCCAGCACTGAGAGCCAGCACTTTTAGGCATATCATGTTTACCATCTTTAACCACAATATCATTTACTTTTTAGTTTCCTGTTTGAAGTTGGTTTTATTTTAAATTATTTTTCACATGAACAATTCTTACAACCCTGGACTTACACTCACACTTGATTGGATCATTTCATAATTATAAATGTTTGTTTTTTTATTACTATTATTTATGTCGACTGAACGTCTATGCATGTCAAAGCCCCGTATTGAAAACCAGCCTTGCAGTAACTATCGCAAGGTGATGGTGCAGTAAGGGGGCTGAATAGAGGGTTGTTGTTGGATTCATTCGTATATATTTATAAAGTGTGTTTTTGTATTTGTAAATCTATATATTTATTATACAACAATAACTTCTTTCTTTCATTTCTATTTAACATGAGATAATGGAGTTCAAAGTGCTGTTGCCTTTACAGAAATAAATATATAATATTAACAGGACAACACAACTGTACAAGGATCTTCTTCGCTGTACTGTGAACAATAGTTTTCAACTTTACTACCAGCCGTTTAATACATGATAATAATTTTCTCGATCATCACAGATATTATAACGTGCTATATTTTATTCATGGAATATTTTTGATAAATTCAAACTTTTACACTGACGAATTTAGTGAGAAATGGAGTACAATTTTAACCCATTAATTTTGTATTTACATCTAATTATCATGAGATTTAAAGCGTTTCAAATTAAAAAAGATTTCAAAATTTACTTGCTTGCAATGGAGATAAAAATTTTAATAACATAAACAGTTCCACTAATTGAATTCGAGACCACCTGAGCGCAAAACTTATTTACATGAGCTATACATAATAATATAGGTCAGATATATGAGCTGGATGCTTTGTGGACGTAACTAAACACCTTATTGCAAAATTGCTTACAAATAACTGACGCGAGAAATATTTCGCAGTTAAACTCTATGCAGCGATGTTTGTATGTGCTAAATTAGAACGATAAACGCGTTAAAAATGCGATTTTGCGATGAGTAAAGCAATCGACCTACATTTCGACCTATTTGGCTTACGTTAACGATGCTCTAACGAGCAATTGTTTTAGTGGCTTTCTATTAGCCTTGCAATAAGGCTTAGTAGTAATGTAGTCGTGTTATGCATCGATCGTTATGGGTTCAAGCTATATCGTACAATAAATTTAAGCATTCGAGATGAAGGAAAACTTCATGTTGAATCAGAGCATAGCATAGCAGTATATTTGTTTCAAGTAGAAAATCTTTTGCTTAACTCTTGTTGATTTCTTCCAGCAAGCTCACTTGAGAGCAAATTTAATTAGCCTTAGGTGAGGCTGTAGTTAAATCTATACTTAACAAAACAACATTACAATTGTAACTAATCCCGACCATTTAATTAAAAATACCTAGGTTACGTTTTCTCAATGATTTAAAAATTTATAACGCAATACTAGAAGATTTAGGCATAATAACAACATATTTGAAAAATGTAACATGTGAAGCATTCCATTTGCAAGAAATCTATAACTTGAATGAATATAACATATAAATTTTATGTAAAACTCTATTTGATTTTTAACTATAATAAAATCAATTTACAGGTCACGTATACATTGCATTATTGCATGTACATTACGTATATAAGCAACAGTTTATAAAGATTCTAAAAATAAAATATCTTCTAAAATTTAATAAATAATACCGGCTAATCGTTGCGTTCTAGACGATGGGACGAACGAAAGTTTTAATGAACGACGTTCTTATCGACAGCAACAGATACAGCCAGGCGAAGTGCGTATCGATTGACACTATGTAGGTCACAGGCTCACAGGTCAAAGGTCACGGGTAGGTCACCTCACCCAGCCATCTCAGTGTAAATAGTCTGAAGACGCCCGTTCTCGCTCCGACTGCCTTGAGACGAGTGTTGTGTTATTTTTTAAACTCGCTATAACGAAAGGTAAATAATAGACAATGTTACTAATAAATTTAACAACAATTTTATTACCTACTGAGGTATAATACTCTATTAAAACATAGAAAAAATTTAAAGAAAAATTTTAATCAATCGGTACAGTAATACCCAACATGTCTCAGATTTTAAGAGGCAAAGCTTTAAAACCTTGTTTCTTAACGTGGGCGTAACGCCACCTTGTAGAAGTAGAAGACAGAGTAAATTAGGGGGCACTGAGATAGCGCAGAGTCGGAGTGGGCAGATTAAAAACCATAGTCTTAAAAAATTAAGTAAAAATAATTAAAATGATGGACCCTAGAAAAAAAACGTATTCTCGAAGTTGGGGTTGAGCAAAATAAGGTTGAGAAACTAAACTTTAAAGAGTTGTGTATACCGGCCGTGGAAGAGAGAGAGGAGGTCGAGATATCTCCCTCCAGAGTACCTTGCCTATAGCCAAAGGATGCGGGCTGTTACTGTTGCTGAGCAGGCAGGCTCCCGGGATGAAGGAAAACGACAATCGCCGCTACTTCATTTCAAGAAGGACTTCGCGCAGTTATACATGAAGAATCGACTCATATTCCATTTATAGTGTATGCTTATTGGAAAGGAATGTTATCGTATAGACATTTAGAAATTTACATAACTGTAATTACTTTAAAAGCAAAAGGATGAAGCGATGATAGCGCAGTTGGTAGTGTGGTCGGATTTCGCGTCAATGAACACAGGTTAAAACCCGCCTAAAATCAGTCTGAGCTTTCGGTGAAGGAAAACCATCATGAGGAAACCATGGCTTGATGGTAGAGCATTTCCTAATAAAGCATGCATGTGGCTACCACCCTCAAGTTAGAAAACCTGTCGCCAAATACCAACAGATGGTATCCGGCAGCATCGCTTGAGAACCAGTACTTCTAGGCTTAGTGTGTTTACCATCCTGGATCACATCGTCACTTAACATCAGGTGAGATTGTGGTCAAAAAACGGAGCCTATATCGTGTAAAAAATATGTAAACGACTAATTTATCTCTTAATTATATAAGTAAACTAATCTGTAAATAGATATTTGGGTCTCGTTTTAATAAGATTCGTAAAATCGAGGCGGCACGAATTCTGTTTCACTATTTGCAATGTCAGCTTTGCCCTTTGTTTATACTTTCAAAGGCCTTTCGGTCGTAAAACACGGCTCTTAAAATACATTGTACAGCACATGTAATTCTGTACCTACGTATATATATAAATCGAACGTAATATTTCTTTACATTGTACAAGAATGTAACATTATTTATAAATATACGACTTTTAGACTACTAAGTAATAATATATATTTAATTATTTACATAAAATAAATCAGCTTATTCTCTTTTCTTGAACTTTGATAAATGTATCGTAACAGTAAATTAGGTTAAGCGGATTATAGTGTGCTAAAGCTATCAAAATAATAAACACGAAAAGTTTATTCTTTACAAGTGATTATAAAACTCTACTTTTACTATAATTATTTTACACTAATTAATTCGTATTATGAATTAGAAATAAAATGTGAACTAAATTTTTAATAAGACCTAGGAATACTTAAAATAAAACCGCAAACTCGTGCAACTGACTGATTATATATATATATTACATGTATTATAGTAGTATAATTTATTATTATATGTTCTGTTCATTTATACTGTTTTATAAAAATGTTAAATTAATTATTTGATTGTTATAAATAAACTCAAAAACGACTTAACTAATGTCTTTAATTAGCTTTCACCTGTAAAAATATAAATTATCACTGAATAACATAGGTGTTTTTCTGTTTTTGGAATTTAAGAATTATATCCACACGTTCAAAGCCGTGGCGAGTCGCTAGTATATAATTGTGTCGTCGCTTTAGTCTCTTATGAACCTATATAGAAATTACGTTATTAAGGTCTGTAAAATAGTCTCATTTTAAGTTTTTTTACTGTTTATTTTTGGTAATGGAAATAAAATAAACTGTTAGGTAGGTATATTAAACTAGCTTTTTTGTCTGTGTTATTTATTTCTAATAGTATTTATATCTGTAAAAACTAATTGCGTCCACTTACATTTACATTTTAAGCAATTAATCACAATAAAATGAAATAATTTATATGCCAGGTAAAAGCTAAGTTCCGTATATATCTAGTTGTTGTTTATAAAAATATATATGATAGTATCGTTTATTGTTGAAAATGCTCAAATAATAAATTCAAATTATTTTGGTGTGATCGTAAAATTCTATCGACAACAAAGCCAGACAACTTATTACATCTACAATCTACTTACATTCTTTACAGAAACTCGGTATTTATTTGTATTTGGTTATATAAAGAAGTTATGCGCTTTCTCACGTTCACCCGTGTTAAATGTACAAGTCAATTTTCCAACAGAGCAAAAACAACACAAATTCAATTAAGGAGAGAGGGGTGGAATGGTTTCTGTTTTGCAAAACAAAATGAATAGAAATTTATTTATGTATGTAACGTTAAAACAAATGTTTAGTTCCAGCAACAGGCAGCGCTCGATGCTGCAACGAGCAATTTAATAAAACAATATTAGTGCAAACACTACAAACATTGTCTCAAGAAAAATATAAGAAACAAAAAGGATTGTCTTACTGTGTTCACGCTAATTTTCGATGGCGCTGATAAAAATCGAAGCCATGTAGTAATTTATATCAAACGAAAAATATGATATGAAAGTTGTTTACATTGTGCTCCATTTAATATTCAGTAACATATATTGCTCGCGTATCTTAATAAAGATTTTTCTTCACACGACGATAACTACAAAAATCACCATTTTAATAGAATTTCGTTGTATAATTCTTGACTTACAGTAACAGCAGTTAGTAATAAGAAAGAGGATAGTTAATACTGGTCTACAGCGGTTTTGTTGCACTAGAAATAAGATTGATTTTGTATATATTTATGCTCACAATTCAAGAAACTATCAATGGTTTTGTAAAATTTGCTGTCGTTTTCTTTTAAATATTTATTTTCATTTTACGTTATAAAAATCGAACAACGAGAAACAAAATAATAGATACATATATTTCTAATGTCAGTTTTGTTTTGAAAAATTGTGACACATCGAAGTAAATAGAGAGGAAAATGTCGTAACAATATTTCCATAAAACACCTTTTATTAGCTATTCTTTTATATAATTTTTCAGGGGACAATCTCTTTTTAAAGACCAGCAGTAATATGCAGTCATGTGACTTTCGACCCAAATACCATTCCTCCATCATTTTTAGACCCTGGTGGAACCGCTCTCCCTGTTCCTCACTATAATTTCCTAAGTTATCCGGAAATTTATACAGATGATTGCGGATATAGTGTAACTTGATACTCATATTTGCTTCTAGAGTCTGAAAGTTTGCCCGCATATTTTGTACAATTTCTTAATAATTTGGTGCTTTATACCTAAGGTAATCCTAGATAATTTTCGTCTACCAACGCAATACTTTTCCAAGCTTTACTTTCCGAAACAGTCACTAAACTTTAATAAAACTTGTAACTAACTTTAATAAAATATATTAATACTATAAATAAAACATCATTGTAAGATAAAATCCCACATAGTTGTATGTTCCATCTTCTAACATCGTCCCACACACTCTTGGAAATTGTAAAAACATAAAAGCAGCTTGGCGCGGAAATTGGATATCATTCCTTTACACAGAAACACACATATGGAAGAAAATCGAAATCTCAAACATCAACAATCAAGAGTTTTCATACTTGATACTTTAAGCTTTCGAAAGATTTTCTGATTCAGATAATTTGATATCTATTATTAATATTTCCTAATTCACAATTCACCATTTCCAAGTAATACTTTTCTAAATATATAAAATTATATTACGGCTAAAAGGCGGTCATAATTTCATTCATAAGAACATTTGAAATTTCACTTATCAATATATACAATTGGCTGTCTTTTAAACTGACTTCAAAGGGAGGAGGTTATCCATTCGTTTGTATGTTTTTCTTTGTATGTTTCTTACGCGATTTCTCCGTCAATTGTGGACCGATTTGCAATTTTTTTTAAATCGCAGGGTACACTACCGAGGTGATCCCATTTCCACCAAATCAGGATCTGATCAGTGGAACTCAGGAAAATTACTAAAAAACCCTTAAATACTTTAGACACATACACGTGTTTCATATATTCGTTTCCAAAACTAGGCTTCAAAGTTATACCTAAAACTACATACTTAAACCAAAAAGTAGGAAAAAAAAATTTTTTAATTAAAAACCAAACCGACTTCAAAATAATAAACTGTAAAAATGCACCAAAAGATAATAAATAATTATTTTATTCATCTGCTTGGTTAATTTTGGAGTCGTGCTAGAGTTAACCAATCAAATCATTTACAAATGTAAATAACTGCCTAAACTTTATCACAGTTACATATAAGCTAATAAGGACTAGGGTGATTTTAAATAACAATTAATTAAATTCGAATATAATTAGCGATGTACATTTACACCACTTCATTATCCATAAGCTGGCAGCGATTTCAAAATTAACTAAGTAGATTAACAAAGTAATTATTTATTGTCTTTCTAGTGCAATTTTATAGTTTATTCTTTAGAAGTCGGTTTTGTTTTTTTAATTAAAAAAAAGTTTTTCACATCATAATTTTGTAATCGCTGCACAAGAAATAAATATATTAGTCTAAATTTATAAATCTTACCTCGTGATTCTCTCCTACATTCATCTAAATGTACGAAAAGACACAGATGTATACATACATCTTTGTACATGCTAAAACAAAGGATACTTAATAATGACTGTAATCAACATGCAACAATCAAAACTTGTATTAATACCTGTAAAATATTTTAAAAATTTGATAAATGCGATTTTTAAGCAGTTCTTCGCGATAACTTAGATATTCTTCAAACCAATAGCAATATATTAACGCTCGTAAATACCTTTCCTTCATGAGGTCCAGGGTTGTACAAGCTGTCTTCGTATCATTGCTGCAGGTAACGCGACATATTCAAGCAGATCACCAAAAACCATCCATCCATCAATTCAACCGAAAAACGTCCTCTGTTGGACATAGTTCTCCCGATCTTGCAACACCAGCATCTAGCGTATTCCCGGGACCTCCATCAGGTCGTTGGTTCACTTTGTGAAAGGCGTCTTCCAGTCACTTGAGTTTGGCAATTCTTTGGGCAATGTTGGTTACTTTGGTTCTTCTGCGGATCTCCAGCATATAACAACTTGGTTAACAACCAAAAATTTTAAATTATTTAAAAAAAATCATGATTAATATGTAACATAAATCTATAAATAACAATGGTTTTATTCAATAAAAACTAGAACAAACTAATCAAATCAATGAAATCCCCTTGTGACAAATGTTGATACAACACTGATTTAGTATTCAACCTATCGGGGCCTAAACTGAATGAAGTATTTCAGTATTTTTATTTGTTTAATTACTTTTCGTAATATAATATGGTAAGTAAACAGTAGAACAGTAAAATAAACTCTGTTACATTGGACTCGAACAACAAAGAGTACAAACTATAACCAATTTTTAAAAAGTACAAGAAGTCTGTAAACATTAAAATACCAACGTCCAGTTTTAACTACATCCGTACGTAGATATAACCGTATTTAACAAGTACCAGGGGCCCAGTCAATAAAAGTTTTATTACTCATCGGTAAAATACGCTGATGTACTGTATAGTTCTACTTATTTATTGACACTCTGTGGTCTATAGTGTATACGTTGCAGTAGGCCACGAAGGGTGGTCGGTATAAGGTTTCAACGGCGCAATTCTCGACGCAGCTATAGTTTTCTCTAGAATCGATTTAGGTACCTTTGAATATCTGTCGACGCAGTTTAAAATATGAAAATTTCAGTATTCTATTAATACATAGTTCTTTTAAAAGAATGATTAAGAATTATAACTCTTTTACTCATAAACGATTCTGATGTTTATGACGCGAGGTAAAAAAATTAAAACTTTCAAAAACTATGCAAATTAATCGCTTGTTCATTTTATGTAAGTTTTAAAGTTATGATAGAAAATAATTCATAATATCAGTACAAAAATTCATCAATATACACTTGCATAGAGCTCATCAAGCAAATGCGACATCTGCATTAAAGTGGGCGCAGTCGGCTCAGCTGAAATGAGGGCGCCGGATCGATACCAGACTGGCAGACACAACAACAACGCGCACCACCACACTTACTTCTACGTCTTAGGGTATTTCCAGGCGAGGCGCTTTATCATCGATTTACAAATATGCGTGTAAGAATTCTCTAAAGCTCATATATTTTAAATAACGTTTACAAATAGTGTCTCTATGAAATCTATATGATTGGTTAAATTCATTCTAGTTAAAATCGAAAGCTATTGAACCTCCTTTATGTACAATGTTATTTTTATGTTTGTTACTAAAAACATTAATATTACAAAAAGAAGTTATAGTTAATTACTTCGGCACTGTATTTATTTAGACTACTTAGTATGTAAACTTCAATCCTAAATATAAGTTATATCCCAAATAACAGTTAACATTCCTATTTTTCATTAGATAGTTATTTACATTTACAATAACATAGCGAATAATCATATTCGTCTATCGCGATATTAAAACGATACCCCATGCTAAGTAATAGCCTGCAACGAATAAAACATTCATAAAATATTTGTATTTTGTTCTGCTTTTGTGCTGTTTATGATTTTCATTTTTCTAAGAAGAGTGTTTATCGAGAACTGAGACGATATCTGGTTCGTATTAACACTATTAACAGTATTTTACAATCAGTCGAGTTCATAATCATTAAAATTAACAAAACTATTATATATAAATATATAAACGTCTTACTGTATAACTATATAAACATCTTAACTATAAAAACAGTCAAATTTGATGTTATTGTAAATTCCTCTGAAATATAATATAATCTTTTTGTGTAATCATTTCCAGTTACTTCTGTATATATCGTCTTTTGCGTGTACGACAGGTGCAAAGTGAACCACGGATATTTAATTTCGGTACAAAAAGTAATGAGGCATAATGTATCTTATTAGGTGTTTCACTGACTGTAATGAGTTCATGATGGAAAAATAAACATCTGTGTAAACGACTTGATTACTTGTGAAAAATGAAGACCGCAGGTGAATGACCTCTCAAAGTCTCAAGGATGGCGATTGTACAGTCAATATTTACACGCTATACGTAATGAATACGTGATACCTCATTTAAAAATGGTAGCTCAAGATTTATAACATACCCACTAGTTTAATTATACTCCTAAATATCAACCGCTTACTGTGTTACGAACACTTTAAAATTTTCCAGCTATGTATATGGTATAAAAAATATAACATATAAAATCTTTATTTATACTAATAAATAAAATTGATGTGTCTATTCATAATCTTAATTTTTTTTAAAGTACGTACTATTCCTATATCAAAAATACAATTTTTTTAATTTTTTGTATGTCTGTTTGTAACAGGCAATCTCCAGATCGGCTGGACAGATTTTGAAGGTACTTTTTTTGGAAGATAGCTGAAGTTACTCAGGGTAACTTAAAGTGGTAGTGCGTAAATGCATTTCCCCCTGAAAAAAAAAAAAAAAGGGTAACTTAAAGTACTTTTAATTATTGAAAATAATTAGGGGTCCGCGTAAAAAAATTCAAACTCATAAAAAATTGAATAAATCCGAATCAATGTACGGTTTTACGAGCATGTGCTTGAATATATGAGAAATATTTTTACTTTATCTTATATTAGGGTTCTGTATAAAAACAATTAAAACACAGTGAAGAATTTATGAAACGCAGGTGCAGCCGCGGGCACACAGCCGCTTTATAATAGTATAATAATTGTAACAACGTATATAGAGCTATGTCATTTATTGCTTCAATTGAAGACTGAATTCATAAAAACACCCCATTAATATTTTAAGCGTGCATGTATACAACAAAACTGTGTCACACTAATTCTATAGTTTTATTATTTATGTTAAAAAATCAATTTCAATTTTATTATACCAGTTTATTCGCTTACAATTTTTACCCCTTATCTGCGTATGAAGCCTTTTTAGTCTTATGTTAGTTTATTTATGGCAGTACTAATCAAACATATCACCTTACATCATCCATCAAAATCTAAGTCAACTTAAAACGCAATAAAAATATCTTTCCGCATACTTTTCGTAATGACGTTACAAACTGTATATTACAGATAGATAATATCTACAAACATGAACGAACATACAAAATTTATATAGATTAGATTGTGATTCATCGTTTTAACAAAATTTAAAAACTTATGCAGCCTTTACTTAAATGTGGGTACATATCGACAGTCTGCAAATAAACATTTTCGTAGGTAACAGAATACAACATTTTGTAAATTTGAAGGCATCTGTGAAATTGTAAAGCATATTAATCATTATATAATAGTTAAAAAAGGAAGATATGTGAAAATAATACTCCTATAAAAATTAACGGTTACATTTGCTTTAAAGGAAAAACACTAAAAAACCAGTCATTTAATACATATATACAACCTAATTAATATTTATCTCATGAATTTATAGTACATGTCAAGAGGAATTCTCAAGTAAATTTATCCACACATCATATGACGTAGATTACCTTTACGTAGCTGAGTACAGATTCAAGAAAATTTCTGCAAAAACTTAATTTAACATTATGTAATAGAAACCAAAGATTTGCGTGGGTTCTACTCATTTTTATTTAATTAAATTCTTTATATTATTCTCTACAATAAATTCAGGCTCTAGTGTTGTGGGCGGTAATTTATTACACCTATAAAAACCATTCAAAGGACGCCATTCAATCAGTACTCGGAGTTTTCAATATGATACGAATTTTAATCTCAAGGAATAATTATTATTTGAAATGATTCATACTTTTTGTGTGAAGTGAGTTTGAAAAAATTTAAGTGCTGACGATTTGTGAATATTTTAATTATTATATAAATTTAATGCGAAAACAAGAAAAATGTTATTCTTTACTAACTTCAAATGTACAATCGAAACGAAATTTACGTGGTAAATTTCGCAATACGCTTTAAAATATTCCATATCGCAAATAAAACGTATGACATTGCAAATTAAAAAAAAATACAAATATATATTATTCTGAGGTTTCACATGAATAAATTAAAAAAGATTTCAAATTAATGTGTCGAGTACCCATAAAAATAAGACAATAGGAAAACAATGGAAAGCTGGCATAAACGCCAGGTAAGTGCTCAAGGGGTTAAATGATTGTTTTTAAATAGTCTCATGCTTATATCGTTAGACATCTAACGTTTGAAATCATTTAAGCTAAGCTATTGTAGAGCCGATTGTGTTATATATTTACTGTTTTATAGCTATGAGACTACTAAAATGGTATCTCCATTATTGTGACAGTTACCTTATTTTTAATAGATACATGTTGCGATAATAATCATAATTACATATACAAATAATAACATATAAATTATAATAAACACTTTATGTTAGTACTGAAATGTGTACCGAATCTACAACAATATTGCACTAGAAGGGAAACACAATAAATTACATCAACAATAACGTGTGACACGCAATAAATTATAGTCCACGTTTAAACTACGTAAATAATAAAAATAAATTCCCTCCGTAGATTTATTTACCGATAATATAATTCAACGAGTAGGTACGCATCGATGTTTCCAGAATACGTTGTATTGTTGAATCGCAAAAATATTCTCTTGAACACAGAATTGAAACGTTCAATTTTTTATACATATGAATGGAGTTGGATATAAAACAGGAATAAACTATCATGTATAGAGAGTCTAACTCATACTTTCAAAGAATGAATCAACTTTGCTCTTTATATTAAATAATTTCCTATCGTAATAATAATATTAGAAATTAAACTGTATTGTGAGAATTGAACTTTACTTCAAATATTATAAGAAATACTTTATTATGTCTTTTTTTTTTTTAATTAAACATGCCTGCGAATTATTGATGAAGTAAGAAGTATTGGGAGCCGTTGTTCTACCCTTTACGATAGATTCCGAATTAATTTTGATTCCTTTATTATTTTAGTGTCTAGTGCCGACCAATATTTACTAATTTAGTGCTCAATAATTCATCATAATTACGAATTAAACGAAATGAAATTCCTTTTTCTTTTAATATCTGTTGATAAGCTCCAGTGTTATCAATTAAAACCAATTTGGATCTTTTTATGTTGAAATTTTCAATAAACATTATGATCGAATTAACTCTAAATACTATAGCTATTATGAATATTCTTTTTAGTTAAGAAATACAATATAAATAAATGTATGATACATTGAATAATACTAAATATTGAATAATTACGAGAATATACTTATAGTAATAAATTTGTTTTTATTCTATTACATTTGTAAAAATAACTTAGATTTATAATTATAATTAGTATTCCTAGGAATAGTTTGATTGTGTGACGTGTATAAAATTTTGATAGCATCGATACCATTAGAGTAGGCCACTAACAACGCAGCAGTCAATGACCTGACTATTCAAACGAATAAAAATCAATAACTCCTTGTACAAAGATATATTATTTCAACGCGTGTAACATTATACGAAAACATACTGCGTACGTAATTAAATTAACACCTGACAAATAAATTCAATGATGATTTTAATAAAACTAAAAAAATAGTTATATAATTCATAATATCCAATAATAAGTAAAATGTTCTTTTGTTCAAAACGCTAATATACAGAAACAAAGATTTAAATTTCAAAAGGAAATGTGTAGGTTCAAAATCAGTATATTTCTCGTTTTACTTTTCTGTTTTACAGCTACATTTTTATATTTTATTACAGGGAAAAATATAACAATGTTTACTTGAATATGCATTGTCGGAGGTGAATTTGTTATTGTATGCGTTATGTACTACTCGTATCTTTGATTTATGTTCTATATGATTTTCCAGATATTTTTAGAGTACCATTCGGACACGACCTAGATAAGTGTCTGACCTAAGTGAAGATAAAAAGCTGAGGAACGTTTTTTTTTAAATTGAAATCTGTTTTGCACTTGTTACTAAACAGTAGGTACTTATGATAATATTTTTCATACGCTTTTATTCGCTCCATACTTATGTTAGTATGTTTCTACGTAACGGAAACTTTTAAACATTATTTTGACCCCTTCAAAACGTCGGATTGACTCAAAATTTGACATACTTATCAAGGATCAATGACAATTCAATATTTTAAACAGTTAATTCCGTTATCCTTACCAGTATTTTCAGAATTAGCGATTTTTTAGTATCTGATATCCAAAAACTAAAAATACACGCTTTTATAGAAAATCCAACTAAAACAATTAATTAATAAATATAAATGAAGAATAATGTAATTCAGAGAAAAAAATTGACTTTATTGTAAAAAAGCGTGGGGTGCATGGCGTCAATAATTATAAATATTTTATTGACAGATGTGAGTAGAAGGATTATCATTTTGATAATATCCTTAAAAGTACCCCAGGCTTTTTTTACAATGAAATCCATTTTCTCTCTTATTTACACCATTCTTAATTTATATTTATTATCACTTTCTATTTTTTTTTACATGGATTTTCGTTGAAAGCGTGTTTTTAGTTTTTTTTTTGTTTGTAAAAAAGATTGTAAGGTAAACCCGTAAAACATAAATACTACTATAACAGTCAACATCATGTCTGTTACAAATCTCAGTCAGTAACAGCTGTCAAAAGTTTCGTAACACTTAACGATGCTTTGTTAAACATGATCAAACTTGTTCCCTTTCGTAAAATTTATTGTGCCCATATTTGTAAGAGCGCGTATTCATAAAGGATTATGCTTACTCGTTGAGCGATGTATGGTACAGTGGTGCAATTGATCTGATCTGATAATTGAATTAAATCTTATCCAGACGCCGCGTATATTTTATCATTAAAATCAATTTTATCGAGGTTAAGACATGTAATATAGATTATTAATGTAATTCTTTCATTTAGAGGTAAACCTACATATCCTAATATAATTTAAAATTGAATATAAATGTATGTAAAGGGATACGTATTATGGAATAATTATTTAAATTTATATAAGATTGTCGTTATTAAAAGACAAATATAAAATAAGCAATGTGTTGCTTTATGAATAAAGAAACGACATTAAAAGTTTATTTTTCGACATAATAATTTCTTACAATATTATTACAAAATCCATATTTTTATTATTTTAAAAACTATTTAACATAACACCATCTATGTGATAGCTGCCAGGTCGTTTAACCTAACCTAACTAGACAAACTTAAAGATATAGAACTTCTTTACACAATAAATAAAATTAAAGAAATGATTTTCTTTACATCTCCCCCCCTCGTTAAGAAAATTTATATTACAATTTTCCTCGATTTACACATTCTCTTATATTTCTTTGTCTTCCGTTGCAGTGATGGGTATATGTTTAGTGATATGAAAGAGATTTGACTCTGTTTTTTGTGACCTGTATCTATTCAGGTTGTGTTTGTTTCAAAATAGCTCCAATTCCATCTAATGAAGCATCTGTATAAATGTTGATAGGTAATTCTTGATCAAAAATTTCAAGAACTGGTTGGGAGCATAATAGGCTTTTAATCATCTCAAATGCTTCTTGACATTCATAAGAAATTAATATTTCTTAAAAGCGGTTTGACAAAACCAACATTAAATTTATATGTAGATATTTTATTTCACATAACATATTTCCCGTTGATATTATATTTTTTTAGCTTATTTTTTTGTTGTAGTAAATAAATATTAAAAAAAAAAACAATATTATTTTTCTTACCGCAAAATCGTTTTCATAAAAGAACTTGGAGATGCAATACCAAACCATAAAGATCGTCGATAAAATAGCTACGTGATGTCTCCGAACGGATTTCTTCAATCTTTTTCATCTAGACTCATCCGCACATAGCGAAGACGTAGTAAACACATGGTCTGTCTTCCAAGTAAAATATTCTAGAATTTTGCATTCGAATGAAATCGTGATATAGCATTATTGAACTCCCTTGTGGATGTAGATCTAGTATTGCCAATTCAGTATCATGCATAAAACTAACTGAAATATTTTCCTTGTCTGGTTATGTTTATCAACTCATAGCCATCTCATAACGTTAACCATCCCGCGATTTCGTTTACGTTTGTTCTTGAGTTAAAGACGAACATGTTTTTTTTAACGAAATTTATAAATAATTTTAAAAATCTTATCTGTAGTTTCTGTATACAAATTTCATCAAAAATAGTTCAAAATATTTATCAAGTAAAATTCGGACTAATTCGAAATTTGTCTAAAATTCGGGAAAAAATCACAACTGTCACAAAACTTGAAAAAAAAACATACAACCAAAACTTTAGATTTATTAATAATGAAAGAATCTTTAACTGCTTTCAAAGGTTGCATAGAGCATTATTTATAAGGCTTTTATTGTGTCAACTATTAATACACGTAGGTTAATTTTCATTGTCATGCATTATCTCTCCCACACAAATACATACAGTAGAAATAATTAATTCTATTAGAGAAATGTCAACTTATTGCATATAAATAATCAAACTGAATTTACGTATTTCATCGATTGAATTTACTCGTACGTACTAATAATATCTTGCACCGTTCTCGACCATGAAATTATTACAATGAGAATACGACTTTCTGTTCTTTAAATAATATTAAATAAGAACTGCATTTAAACTATAATATAATAACGTTATGTTAAAAAAAACTCATTCAACTTTTTTAGTTGTGTATATTCATAACAAAATTTCTGCTTGAAGAAACACAAAGATGTTTATCTCTGGACAACGTTTTATGAATTTATAAAGAAACAATAAAACATGTACCTATAAGGTAACGAACTATAACTTGGTAAAACGCGACTGTGTTTAAACATTATTATTTTTATAGTACATTACAGAAATCAGCACGTCTTAAGTACATACATACATTCATTTAAATAATTATTAACATATTGAATTAGCCAAAGACGAATTCCAAATTAACTTTAAAAGATAAATGGTAAATCCAAAACGAAATATCTATGATAAAATAAATCACTATTTATATACTTTGAATATGACAGTAAATTCCACGATGACCCCGTAGCCGTCAACCCTAAATACCTACATATAATAATTATTATTGCAGTGTATAATATATGTATAGAGACAGCAGTTAGACGACCACTAAACACTACTCTTTCATTAAGTTTGACAGCAAACTGTTTATTCCCACCGTAGGACACGGTTATCGAACTCGACTCCTAGAAAACAGTTATTGCCTACGTAAATGAATTATAACAAGGTCATTAGTTTATAGCGGTGACGCAACAATACAACATTGGCAAGGCGGTGACCTCGCCGAATATATCACGAAGCGTACTTGTGGGGTCGAGCGCTACTCGTAAATTTTGCTTCCGCGTCATCGACTATTCTTTAATGTCATACGATATTATAGAACCGTGAAGTTTTACATTTAAATTACTACAAACCAGGAAGAATGAAGTACTCGTGGCGCGCCACGCGGACTGTGAGTTCGTAAGTTCGTACTTTGCGAGTCGCCATTTTACCCATTCAAAAACATTCTCAAGACGCTTGCTTGTGCTATGTCCTCATTTCTCATCGATAACGTTCCTCATACGAACGCTCTTTATGCACGTTTTCTTCATTCAACCGCGTACCAAATTTATTTTCAACGTATTTATATAAATTTATAGCACTGTGTAAATAAAACTATTTGTTCGATGATTGTGGACTGGATATTGTTGGTGAGGAAAATATTACGGTCCCTAATAATAGGATAGTGTACTGGAATATTTCTATCAGGCTCGATGTATTTTATTTTCTAACATTATCGTAATGAGCCATTAAAGTTTACAACGGCTCGCATCGTAAAACCGATTCCTTGATTCGGACTGCGAAATTGCTTTACGATATTGACGATATGTGAGGTCTAACCGTCTAATAAATAACGCCATTACTATGGTCACGTTGATTAATATGTAAAACTAACTTTGCCAGTGACTCTGTCTGTCCGCGTGGTTGTTTTCTAACTAGGTAACACTGTTGACCGGAAAGGCTTTTACAGTTTCACCGTGACTTTGGGGGCGAGTGCTGAAGGCACTCAGCCGCAAAAAGGTAACTAGCACAAGGGTTACCAAAGTGGTACAGACCTCGACTTGGCCGTTACCTGAGTAAATGTCCGCGTGGAATTCATTGTTAACAAAATGACGATTTCAATATAATATATACATAGTACAATAATAAAAATAAATGATATTATTATTATTTATAACTATCTACTATATTAAATCTCTTAAATATTCCTTGTTTTCATTAAAATATTACAAGGAGTACAATATTTTATCATTTTGTGGCGAGTTTATTCACTATTATTGGTTATATTACGTAATGTAACATAATATATACTAATAAAAAAAAATCCGTATAGTGATTCTCGAGTTATAATTCAACTAACTGGCAGCCAAACAGACTGAAAGACGTTGCCTTTTATATAATGTATGCATTCTGCCATTCTTATATATTTCTGGTAAATGGTAATATAGTCTTTGCATTTTTAAGCATTATTTTGAACACTTTTTCAACACACGAATAACTGAAGCGATGATGGGTTACCTTATTGAGGTCGGATACCGCGTCGATTCAAATTCGGTTTTTTTTTAATCCACTTATCCTTTTCTATAATAACTCTGAACTTTTTTATTAAAGGCAACGGTGGTAGAGCATCTTCAGAGGCCTGTTTGGCTAACTCCCTAACTTAACATCAAAAATTATACTTATTCATTGCTGTAATAAATACATTTAACTTTTATTATAATTAGTTTAACACATTTACGACTAGGATACAATTACCTATCAAACTTAATTATTTTCCCAAAATTCCCAGGCTTCCTTGTTAACTTATTTAGGGATTTCACAACATATAGTAAGCATATCTACATATATTCTTTTAATATTACTAGCCGAGTGCTAGCTATTTTCCTAAAAACAAAAATTTGCAGTAAGATAAAGTAAATATATTTATAATAAATTCAAGCACTTGCCCGTAAAACCGTGCATTGAATCGGATTCATTCAATTTTTTATATGAGTTTTCATTTTTTTACGCGGAGTAAATTCAGCTATCTACCAAACAAAGTCCAGTCAAAATCCGTAGAGCCGTTCCGGAAATTATCCGGAACAAACAGACCTACAGAATGACAAAAATTTTAAAAATATATTAGGCGGATATTTATTTTAATAGATAAAATATTGATAAATAACAATTTATTAAATACAAGTAATATTTAACAATATCCTTTTTCGAAAAGATATTTCACCATGCTCTCACAAAACAAATCGTTTCGAAGGTATCCATCATTATTTTTCTCAATTCGAAAAAGGATGTAGCTAGCCTGCTACAAATACATTCATATCTATTTAGTAAAAAAAATATTTCGACATTACAAACATACACTACAATTTATTTATTAGTATAGATTATTATCCTTCGTTTATGATTCGTCTATCGGTTTGTCTGTTAATTAATTTATAATTGGAGAACTACAGAACCTATTTCAATGATTCAACGTAAAATCATGAATAAAGTTTGACCAAGTTTTTATTTAAACTTTATCACATAAAGTAATAAAGTATAAATATAATTTTCCATACATAGAAATAGAAATCGATATAAAAGGACTAGCTAGAACTACGATATCACGTTCTTGAATAGACAACTGGAAAGTGGCCAATACTCTAAGATTATTCTTAATACTAGCGAGCTCTCTAGTGACTCGCCGAGTTCCAAGTTCATATAACCACCACATTTGTATTCATGAAGCGAAAGTGGTATGTAGCAACAGTACAGAACGGTATGCGACTGTGTAGTCATTTGCTGAATCCATAACATCAATTGCTAATTGAAATAAATAATTTCTATATAAATAATGATTTCAAACAACTACATTTATAAGTAATCATTTTTCAATTACAACGATAAGAATTGAGTAACAAAATAAAAATGAAACAATAGATTGATAATATCTTGTTGAATTAAATTAGGTATATAGTAAATAATCCTTTAAAAATGAATGTTATTACATTGCGATAATTTTCTCATCGGCCAGCGAGCTGGACCGTATCCATTAATTATTGTTTCTTAGTAAAAAAATTGTATTATTACGTAACCATTAATTTTATCAAATAATTATGTATTTGGTTTTAAATAAATGTTCATAAAATTATATCATATTTTAAGAATTTATTAATAACAATTATAGGCTAACAAATTAGTGTAATGAAAATGTGTCATCAAAACTTAAATTGACTAACGTTAAAATGATCAGTGTAAATAGTTTATTGCAAAGAGCAATGTTCAATTGCTAAAGGAAAGCTATATTATTAAGAAGGAAAAGACTATGATCGTGTATTGAAAGCAACATGCAAGACTATGATGCGACGGTTACGCATTATATAGTAACAAGCTATTACACTACATTTATCTGTGTGCATGCAGTAGAGAAAGCCCGGCGACATTGGGCCTGTGCCGCTGGAAGTGGGTTGGTTGGTTGGTTGGTGCAGGCGGCGGTGGCGGCAACGCACGCGCAAGTAGGTGAGCGTGTCGAGGTCGTGACGTCACACGCTTTCTCTGCGCCCGCGCGCGCGTTGTGCAAGCGCCCTGACTCTGTTGTTGATTGCAGTCAGTCGTGCACTCTGCCCTACGCCAGCGCCATGATGAGTGGGAAAACATGATCTATTGATATCAATGAACGGCGTAGCATAACTTTAGTCAGCATCAATACACCAATAATCAAGATAATTGTCTATGTAAAAATGAATCACAGAAATAGTACAAGTGTCTTGTTTATGATATTTACCTAAATGAAATTAGTGATGATCTCAAAAATCTCCACAACGACCTGCTTTGCGTCATCCGCATCCAGCGGATTCCTGGGAGCTTCACCTTGTTTTTTTCAATTATAATTACCACGCAGTAGTATAATAACTTTAATAGAATTCGTTTTTTGACACAAATCTATAACAGTACTTAACAAGCACAGTAAAAACAAAATTAGATTACATATTATGTATATTTATATGGGATTCGTTTACATTTAAAACTGAAGTTTTTAATCTACTACAGATACCTATTTACATTGGGAAAAACTAATATTGAATAAATTGAATAATTTTGACCCTTGAATTGAGGATTGAAGGTCTTAATTATTACTTAAGTTAGGGCTGTAAATTTAGACTTAAGTATTATTTTACAATAATAAAACAGCTCGACGGACACGATCAACGAAATTTATCTAAGTAATAAAAGATCCACTTACCGTCTACCCGAGCGACGTAGTGGAAAACGGCTATATTTAAGTAAATTAGATTAAAAAAACCTTTTTAGGACAAAGGTGCTTCATAATAAAATTTAAAAAAATGTTAAAAATAATAATAAGTTCTTTTGTTAGCTATTCGAGTATAGGTGTTTTTGTTATACGAATAGATAATGGGCTTTTTACTTTTCATAATATAATTTGTCATTAGTACTTAGTCTTTATGAAAAAGCGTAATAATACGTAGTAGTTCCTCGGTTTCAGTCTGTACTAATTAGAAAATTACATTTAAAGTGATGTTGTGGTTTTCAAGCGATTGCGTTGCCAACATGAAAACGGTATTGTTATAATTATCAAACTTTACTTGATTTATTCTGTACTTTGAGAAAACGTTTCAAAAACAACCCTTTGTACAAAGTTAGTTTTTATTCTTTCCTTAGACGGATATTAAATCCAAATCGTAGGTTTTACATTTTTATATTTTACGTCTAATCGTATAAATTATAACTAGAAACATAAAACTCATACATAGAAATAAGAAAGAATATATAAAAAAATACAAAAAAGTCTAGATATCTAGATATAAGGTAGAAAATAATATTTATTACTGACGTGTTTTGGTGCTTTATTTTATGTTTTTTAAACATTAAAATATTTATTACTAATTTATTTAACCTATTTTGATTTGAATGCAGGTTATTTGAAAATATAATCACCAGTATATATGAGTTTACATTAATTTAGGGTTGCATTAACCATTAATACATTTAAATAAATTAATAATCTAAGAAATTTATTAGTTTCATTTTGTTTGTTTTTTATTTAGTAAAAGATTTTAGTATAAATTACTCATATCAAAAGTTACAGAAATTGAATGAGCAATGTCGATTTGTTGATTGTCGCTTGATACGTACCGTAAAAGTATATACATATATCCGATTTGTTATATTTTGAAACATGTATATTATAATCTGTGTTTAATACGTCGCGAGGACACTATTCGTAAACAACAGTCGATAAATTTTACGTTGTCTTAGTATTCGGCTAAATTATCTAATCTTGTGTTCGTCACACTTTTCAAGACGAGGGTTCTTTAGGTGACTAGAGGTACCGATAAACAATTTATTTGGAAGGACATAACGCATCATGTATTGGTTTAATTACACAGAATTTTTTTATAATTAAAGTTAGAAAACTCAAAAAATGATCTTGACATATCGTCAATATAGTGAAAAAAAGATACACCACACCACTCATATTGATTTTTGTATTTAGTACGTATCGGGTAACCCAATGCGAAAAATAAATAATATTTTTTTTATTTGTTATCATCAATGAAGATATTATATAGTTGTTTTTAAATATTAGCTTCGTAAAGAATTTATAATATAAATAATAATAAAAATAAATAAATTGTTTTTTTTTTCTATATATTCTTTCTTATTTCTACATATGAGTGTTATGTTTCTAGTTTACAGGTTTCACTAGTGAAACGTAGTTTATAGACGTTATCACATATAATATCTAGATTAAAATTTTATGAAATTATAATAATAAACATCTAAATAACTAGTCCAAAAATTGGCTAATAAAGTCGATAACGTCAAAAACATCTTAACTGATCCAATAATTATTGAGTAAATTATCGATTAAATTTTTTAGTATAGATAATTTTAATATATAATACGAACCTTATTTTAACGATATTTGGTATTTATACTATAGTATAAATATCATTAAAATATCATTAAATTAGTTGTAACTAATAATGATATTATAATCTTAAGTTTTACGAGGGACTAACAATGCACGGTCAATTCTTAAGGGTCCGCATCGAGTCGAGATACTGTTATAGGCTCCCATTTAAACTCACTTTGCTGCGGTTTACGACAACGGTTGCCAAGGGCCAAGATATCCTTGCTATCCACGAATGTGTCATTTGTAGATACTTCATTTTTTAATAAATTTATTATTTGTGGAAAAATAGACTTAAATTCTTTTTTTATTTATAGTGTATGATATCATGAAAGCTAATTACGAAGTATTGAAGCTTATTATTATTAACAAAGGAAATTAATTAACTTTATATAAATTACAATCAAATGTTTTAACACCAATTTTACAGTAGTATATTCCTAATAGTAATAATTAATTTAATTTTAACTAATTAACTAATTTTTTAACCTTATTTCCTTCATATAAAGACACGGAGAACATTTTTCACAGACCCTCTAGCATCGATATTTTCGTTTCTTACTAAATTCAAATGAAAAAATGCAGACACGGGAATTTAAATATAAATTCTGTGAATTGATCTAATGGGATTACACGACAAAACTTTACAAAATTGTAAATACACAACCTAAATATCTAATTTGGGTTACTATGTATGTTGTAATTAATGTCGTATCGTGTCTTTGGTGAACAGAAGTGTGGAGCGTGGGCGGCGGGGCCGGCGGTGGTACAGCATGCGGTAGCAGCGGCATGGATCTGAAACACGAGGTGGCGTACCGCGGCGTCCTGCCGAACCAGGTGAAGGCCGAGCCTGGCGTCAGCCACAATGGCCACCCGGTTAACGGGCACGTGCGCGACTGGATGCCAGGCGCCTCGGGCGGAGGTTCCCCATCACCTGGCACACCGGCACAACCGCAGCCTAATAATGGATATTCTTCCCCGCTGTCATCGAGTAGCTACGGCCCCTACAGTCCCAACGGAAAAATAGGTCAGTCTAGTCAAATCTTATTGACATTTTCTATAACAATTAACAACTCAATAACATTGTAGGTTCTGTATTTTAGTAGAGAAGAAGTTAGTAGAGAAAGAACTAATATTAATAAACTATTCATGGGACTCAATTTTTGAGAGTAAAAAAATATTTAGGACTTCGATATTGTGGCAATCTCCAACCCTGTTCTTTTTTTCATGCGAAAAATAAGTGTGCGAATTTCTTCAACGCGGTGCATCTACCAAAGTGCTATATATCGTATTAGACTTTAATAAAAGCATTATAATAACACGTGTATTTTTAAATAGTATTTCGGAAACGCGACGGCATTGTATCTGATTGTAAACATAATGCAATCCAATAACAGTGGTGACCGTCGAGACCGTCCGTCGTCAGTCGTCCTTATCATGCCGGCCTGCAAATGCAACGTATAGTTACGTTGTTCCAAATGAAAATATATTTTATCAGTGATGAAAAGTACGATACATTCGATATAATGATAAAACAAAGTCGGCTAATATAACAAAACCCTAGTGACCTCATTGACACTGATGTTAGTTAAATTCGACCCAGTTAAAACATAATGTGACCGTACATAATTGTGTAACAACGGGTGAGAACAGTAAGTATAATCTTACACTGAATACACGACCCACATGCCGGCATTATTAACAAAGAACCACAATAGTCCATTTCCCAACAGCCTTCAAACGTTAATGATGGTCACGAGGGCCGTAGGAAATACACAGATGGGAAACACGTATATTTTAACAATATTGATAAATTAAAATACACAAGTAGGGTCAACACAAAGTGGTATTATCTGATAAGTGCAATTTTCTAAACACAACGGTAAGTATTTGTACTTCACGAGGACCAAAGAATGTACTTCCACCGTTCTATAGTTTCTTCATACTATTTTTCCTTTATTACAAACACGATTCATTATGGGTTCTCAACTAATTTCATTTGACGTGACATCCAAGGGCATTAACTATCATCAAGCGTTTATTTCTTCCGTACATTCATTAAATGATTGTGATATATTTATTGCTTTTACACATTGTCAGTTCAATGTGAGAGCCCATTTCATTCATCAGCAAAACGAACTATTTTTATTATTCATTACACGAACCAATAGTCTATCTACTTACGGATCATTTACATAAAAGTGGCCATTTTGCCAAACCCAATTAGTATAGTTAGCTAATCAATTAAGCCCGATTAATTTAGATAGCTTATACTCGAAATCAAAGAATTCGTATTTTTAGAAAGATACCTTTAATTATGTTCCTATATCAAACGGAGAAAACCTATTACATATTCTGACAATTTATTCATTTAATCTTTTTTCAAATATTACTCATTCAAATGAAACTAAATTTTTACTCATAAATTTAAACTTTTAAACAATTAGTTTAAGCATTATTATATTTCAAATAATAGGTTTAATTATTACAAAAAAGAAATATAACATTCCATATTAATGATCAGTTTTTAATCATCCTTAATAATGACTTAACCATTTCGTTAAAATACATTTAAAACCCCGGATATCATACGATTATTTTATACGTACAAGAATTTTGGCCGCTAAACACTTGCCAAGGATCAATAAATCATCACAACATTGCATATAAATGCTATTTTGTATAAAGTGTTATATCAATATTTTATTTTCAGGAACACATTGTGAATCTGAATTAACTTCGAATTACTAGTAACGCGTTTGGTTTAGTAGATTATGATAGTTGTAACTACTTTTTACAAGTGATCGTTCTCCTTATCAGCTCTATGGATGGATTTTTTCCGTGTTTCGCGTTATCGTGCAATGCGATAACGAGTTCAGTGACCCTAAAGATTGTGATTTAGATACCGAGGTAGACACGAGTAGATAGTTGAAATTTTAGGAAATACCGATAGCGAAGACCTCGAAACATATAAGCATATATTATCTACTGAGAATACTTCCAGACGTTGACCCCATTAACGTTAATTTAAAAAGCGACGAATATGGTGCTCATAAATTGTTCTGACGCGTAGATTTTCCATTATTCCTATTGGAAGTCAAATTAGCCCCGAGGTCAGGCTGAGTTCGCGCTCCTACGCTAACAAACCTAGCAAAACAACAAGTTATTAGAATGTCTAAAACAACTGACGAACGGATGAACGAGGTATTGGTTTCAAAAGTGAAAAATACAATAACTGCAAAATGATGAATCTCTTATTCGAATGAGAGAATTCAGATTCTGTTAATTTGATTTGGTCTGGATATTACGGGACAAAGTGAAACACAACGGAATGATTCACGGCTGTTTTTATTAATTCCGAAGTCGTTTCAAAAACAAGGGTTATTTCCGAGAACCAATTAAGAGTAACTTGCTGCGTACAGAAAAATATTCGCCATGTATTTCCCCTAACAGTTTCATGTTACGGTGGCCCACACGCTTGATTATATTATTCAAATATTTTTATTAATATTATTTTTGATCCCGTCTCTTTATAATCGAACTCCCAGATAATACACGTTTCAACTCTGAATAATAAAAAAATAAATAACACTGAAATAATCACAGGAAATCAATCTTATTATTATTAGGTAACTAGCAGTCTGCCCGTGGCTGCGCCCGCGTTGATTACATTGTGCACTGGATTTAGTTTATTTTATACGGATAACAGAACCCTAGTTTTTTTAGTAATCAGATAAAATAAAAATGTCCCTCATAAATTGAAGCACTTTCCCGTAAAACTGTACACTGTATCGGATTTGATTAAACTTTTTATGAGCTTTAATTTTTATACGCGAACCCTAATTATTATCGAAAATTAAAAGTACTTCAACTATCTACCAAAAAAAGTCCTGTCAAAATCCGTCCAGCCGTTCCGGAGATTACCCGGAACAAACTGACAGAAAGACAAATTTTTGTAAATTGTACTTAATATACAAGTATCGTATCATATATACATTCATACCTATTTGGTATAAAAAAAATTTTGACGTCACTTAAATTTTGTGTATTATAGTCCGGCCGTTCAAAGAATGCGTTTCTGACACTGTTAATGTACAATAAATAAATAACATTAAAAATATTTAGTAACGTTATTTATTGCATTAATTATACATATTTATTCAAATGAATTTATATGTTGTTATTTTTTATAGGAAGTATATTTCAATATATTCACAATGTAAATAAATTCCTAATGAATCTTTTAATTGAATTGAATCGTAATTTCTGAATATAACGAAGGGGAAAAAAATAAAAATGTTTTATTTATTGGAAAATGTATATTATGAAATACATAGTTTTAAGCCTTAAACAATGAAGACTATGTCAAACAGTTTAATCTTCCAATTCGCTTCTGGAGTCGCTGTCATCTTTACTAACGTGTATAATCATATTGTTGTCAACCATAGTGTCTATACGGATATCGCAGTCAAAGTCATCAAATATAATCTTTTTAGTTTTTTCAACCACAAAAATATTCGATTACCTTTGTCTCGTTATTTTGTCACATCACTACAAAAACAAACAGTTGACATAACCTTGAAAACAGCGCCGTTTGACGTGGTTTGACTTTTAAAAACTATAGGTTTTATATTTGTTAATTAAGTAATTGTAATAATTTTAGCACAAAATTAATACATTTATTGTAAGTTGGCATAATTATTCGAATTTCAATATTATCACTCGTTAATAAGGTAAATAAAAGATATTTAAAATTTTGCCGTAAATTGTACTGTATTTCAAAGTTACATCGCCCAGTCGATCACGATCTGTCAAAAACGCATTCTTTGAGCGGCCGGACTATAGTATAGACTAAGTGAACTAATTTTATACAAATTATCACAAGATTTAAGCTTAGTTAAAAAATCACAAGAATGTTGAATTTGTGTATAATATATTTTTTTTTTCAAATTTGATATGACCTTATCCAAATACTTCGTAGTGAAATATAACATTATAGAGGTTATACTTCTATTGATAAAGACAATTAAAGTAATTTGCTTTTTTAGAATATAAAACAGTTTAAGGTATTAACAGTTACGACCAGTGATATGTTATTATTACGATTATCGATTTGTATAATGGTTAAAATGTTTAATGGTATTATTTTGTTCTTTATACACAAAATGCTTCACATTCAGTCGGTCCAGTCCTAAACGGGCGAGCATCCGAATGAAAGAAAAAAAAAAAACGATAGTGACATATCTCACAGGTGAGATCGAATCGCAATACAGGCTATTTGGAGAATTCTAATTTGATTTTTAAAAAACGAACAAAATGAAACACAATCGTGAGCGTGGGAGGATGTGAACAAAAAAAAAAAAAAAAACGATTCGCAGTTTTTGTTGAAGTCCATTTCGTTTTTGGAACTGTGTCTTTAAAATAAAATAATGTTGTTAGTACAGAACGTTATTAATATCGCTGAACAAAAGATACATTCAGAGAACGACTGTAATATCACAAATTTATTTTAATGATCGTGAATAAATTTTAAACTGAATTTAAACATGACAAAGCCTATATTGATAGCGTCGCGTGGTATCGATAAAGTATATGTTATTTTACTGCACCTAACCTGCTCACACGGTCCAAGGAACAAACTGTTCGTTTTATCGTCAAGCAATATATCTCTGATATTTATGTGCGTTGGTTCGAGATTGTAAATATTGGCTTCTAATATCCCTAACAGGAAATACCTAAATCTGTATTCTATACTATTAAATAAATTGAAGTGTTTGTAATGTCAATTTCATTTTTTTTACTTAATACATATAATATGAATGTAACATAGGTATGTACCAAAAATGATTTTTTGTAAAAAAATTCTGTGTTTTTGTTTGTTCAGGGTGGTATTCGGAATGGCAGGCCCGATTTTGACGTGATTTTTTTAGTAGATAGGTGAAGCTACTACACGTAACTTAAGGTACTTTTGTTTTTAGAAAACAATTAGGGTAACGCGTAAAAAAAATAAAACTCATGTAATTGTAACTAAAATCCGATTCAATGCACTGCAATGCACTGCAGTGCAATGCAATGCAGTAAATATCTAGGGTTCCGTATAAAAAATAAATAAAACGTTGAATGAAAAACATATGAATCGTGGGCACAGCCGCAGGCACACGGCTAGTTCTCCATCCATCCAACCTTACAGGCGTCCACTGCTGGACTTGATCTCCTCTAAATAATTTCCATAATCGCTACGTTTGGCAGACGGGTTGGTGATCACAGTAGGTATTTGTGGTCGACAGAGGATGCCGCTGCCCATCCCTTGGTGTATGCCTTAGTCGCCTTTTACGACACCCACGGGTAAATATGGGGTGGTACTATTCTTAAGCCGGCAGCAGACGCTAGTACGCTATCTATTTTTGTTATTTTTATTATATTATATTCTACTTAACTAAGATTCTAAGATTAAATTTTTAAAATATATACAAAAAGTGCTTAGTTTCTATTCACTAGCCATCTACTATAGCAATGTAATTTATGAAACCTCTCATTGAAATTACTGTTTTTTTAAAAGAAAACGTTAAATTATTCATTTACTAATCTCAAATTATTCAATTATCCACCGAGAAGGTAACCTGTGTAATTTATGCTATTTTAAAAAACAATACTCGACAGTTACTAAAAAAATATGTACACCATAAGCGAATTCTCAAGATAACAAGTTCATATTTCATTCTTATTAGTAACCTCCAATATCCATTTATGGTAAACGATACAAAAAAGTTTATTATATTTAGAGAGCCAATTTAAAATGTTACAGTGACTTATTACTGTTTTATTTTCAATTAAATTATTTATTTTTAAATTTAAGAGAGAATACAAATGGAAATCGAAATAATCACCTTCAATACTTCGCGTACTTTTATTTACAAACTAGCGGGCGCCCGCGACTTCGTCAATGTATCTTATGTACATTTAATGTGAGATGTCCTGATTTTGTTTTATTTTTCATAGTCTATCTGTTATGCTCCCTTAGCTTACACCAAATTCTATTCAAATCGATGGAACTGTTTTTGTAGTTTTTAATAATTATTTTTTTCATAATTTCCAAAAAATGTCTTGACAATTTTTATACCCTATCAATTGCTAATTAACATATACTTTATGCACATTGTTGGATAAATTATAATCACTTACCAAATTTTGATTAAGCAAGGTAATCAGCATACTGGGACACCGTCAATAAACATATACTGAAATTTCCTATTTTGTTGGCGAACAGTCACTATGGCGATGTGCGTGAAGACCAAGTGAAAAGGGATGGAGGAAAGGAGGTTTTATTTCCAAAAAGTGCTGTTGACCGTGATCATCCAATCAAAAGAGGCCGTTTCGTTGATCAGATAACTTTACTGTACACACACAAAGTGTTATAATAATAGATCAAGTAAGTTTTTGCCTTAAAGCCAAATATTATTTTATTAATCTTTTTTACTAATTCTAAAATACTTTCGACAATTTATATGCAACCTATCAACAGCTCCTTTTTATAGACTTTCTGTGTCCAAAGTTTCATGAAAATAGGTCAAGCTATTTTAATGTAAATCCGGCCATACCTTTATTTTATTTTTATTATACAAAAATAAAATTTGCAATGTTAGATTCAGGAAGTAACGGCTAAAATATATCTCACAAAATTAAAAAAAAATTACATACTAAACTTCAGTTTTTGTATTAGTATAGATTACATTCAAATAATATAGCAAAATAATGTTTAAACAATACGTTTTGTTAGTTTGACATTTTTTTTCTTCATAAATTTTACTTATAACGCAATAACAAACTAAAACCTACATTTATACCTAATTATTATTCGTAGAAACGTCGTCCACAATCTACATTTCGACGTTGAACTTTCAATCGTATAAATAAACAAAGGAATAGGTCAAAATACTAAAAACACTCATATTACCGTTTGCCAAGTTGGCAAGTGCTCTCATTTCATTGACTTATTTTATTATATAAGATTATAAGGTCAGCTGCATTAACACATTTATAGTATGCGGTATTGTATTTACATGATACGTACATACGAAATCTATATAGAATAATTATTATCTATAAATGAAATAGAAAATATATTGATGGGTTTTTTTCTTCATATTGTAAATCTATACTGATAAATAAATTACTATATTTAATGTATATATGTACGTAATGAGTAATAAATAGATTGTTGTTATTTAGACCGTATCTAATTACCGTAAAAACTCATAACTTAAATGAGACTCTAAACATTATTACACAACTTTTTCATTAATATAAATTTTAAAACTAATTAATTTTTTTCTTTATTTCCTTTATTCTTTCTTCTATCTTTTATTTATACTCGTTCAGCAATTATTATACTTTATACTTCTCGATAAATCACGGACGAATCACAAACTGTTATATGCAAGGTAAATATAATAATAGTAAATGATTTTTATATTATTGAGCAGGCAAATGTCGCGAGCATTAAATGTCGAGTTTATAGCAAATCCGTACATTGGGCGATTATTACAACCCGAATAATTTCTGCTATAAATATTTATCTACTACTGTTACAAATGTACAAATTCTTCTCTAATCTTATCGTATGAACTCTTTTAAACAGTGTAAACATAAGAACTACGCCTTTTCCTATTTCTAGTTATAAATTTGATGGTGACTCTCTAAATAAAACGATAACTTTATTACACTGAAAATTGGGCATTTAGATATTGTTATTACTTATTAGGTACTCTATCATTTATTTAATACTATTTTCAACACCAATTAGCAGTACAGAACTTGTAAGTTTCTAATCAGATCATATTCGAAGCGTGTTCTTACCAATCAAATTCGAAAATCAAAAATGTATTTTTTTATTGCGGAAGGCAAAGTGACTTGCATTATTTTAACGAGATGAACATAATTACGCCTTATTCGAAGTCAATTCAAAACTTGTATGTAGCTTGTAGATTACTACACTCTTTATTGTTTTTGTATAGCAAATAAAAGTTGATTTTCACACAATAAACATTGCGTATTTATCAACTGATAGCAATGATTATCAATGATGATCTTCGGTAAGAAAACATTGCTCGTAATTCGCAAGTCATCGGTTACGTATGCGCGAGCTGAACTATAATTTTATGCTTTCCCCATTGATTTCATAATAATTGGTATTGTTTATCGCGCGGGGGCCAAGGCCGGCGTTATCGCTTGACTCGAACGTTCTGAACCCGTGTGAACCCTGTGTGGCGCAATCATTCTCATAACGTCTCACTCACTGTTGGAAGGAAATGCCTTAACTCAATTTCATCTATATCTACGGTATGTTTTAATAATTAATTTGGGTAATTTCCATTCTTATCAGTTTCTCCTATTAGAATGATTAATATAAGGTGACGGGATCAGATTATCAGAAAGATTGAAACTCTTATGTTGTGATTTGTTATATTTTTTGAAAATTTGAAATCGTCTTAAAGTTTTCGCATTTTTTAATCGTTTATTTAAGCATTTTATATACGAACTTACATAATAAAAACTTAAAACCGACCTAATATGAATTCAGGTTTAAAGTAGGCGTAGTTTCGTTCTGATACCTCCCAGATGAATGTGATTTACAAATTTTGCAATTTGGAAAAATCCTTCAGTGAAAGAATTATATGATAGTAAGAAAACTTTCTAATAGCAGTTATGCAACAGTGAAGTAAATAATCAAAATATAATGTTTGTTTTTAGTACAAGAACTGTATGTTTCGACAATTTATGGAACCCGTTTCACTGAGTTTATAGTGTTACCATCCTCTATCACATCATCACTTAATATCAAGTGAAATTTTCGTTAAACTATAAACCTGTGTAGAGTTAACTATAGAGAAATCAATTATAAACTTTGAAATAAAATTAAATCAGTTTTTTTTAAACCTAGCTAATGCTGTTGACCGGAAGGCCCTTGCCAGCTTCATCGTATTTTTGTGGGCGAGTGCTGAAGGCATTCGCCGTAAAAGATAACTAGCACCATGGTTCGAACCTCGGCTTGGCCGCTACCTGAGTTTGAAAACTCCCGCGGAATTTTAATCCTAGCTTAACCCTACATTATTTATTTATCAATTAAAAAAAGGCTCCTTACAGGACCTATGTACTTGCATGTTAAGAGCAGGAGTTGTATGCAGTGTTGTGCGTGTAATGCTTGATGCATGGTCAGTGTCACTGTATTGCGCTGGTATCGGCCTCAAGAGCCTCCCCAGTTGGGGAACGGAGCACGTCTTGGTCCGTCACCAGAGGGGGGCCCGGAGTGGGTGTGGGTAAATAACTGTTTTAGTTTTTTTATTATTTAATATCGACATACGGTCTACCTACTATCGTAGCAGGCAATCTAAGATTTATTAACTGATAACACCCACACCACGGTTTATTAAGGTTTTCTTACTATAATACTAAAGTTATGTTTTTTTTTTTTTATTTAGCGTTAAATGGATTGTACATATTATATGTTATATATATTAACAATGTATAAATGTCACATATTTTTATCTCTTATCACACCTACTTTATTTTATTTCGGCACCGCCCCAAGGTTGAAAAAATGCTTTAGGCATTAAGTCCGCCTTTTTACACAAATGGTGAATAAAGTTTAAATAAACAATTCAAATGCAGAGAGTTACAATTTTGTTCCCAACTAGCTGTGCCCGCGGCTTTGACTGCTTAAAAACCGCATTTAATCGAATTTCGTTTACAATTTCATGAGTTTTAATCTTTTTATACGGAACCCCAAATTCTTTATGAATTAAATTTTTGATATTAATTTGACAATTTTAAAGCAAAAATATTTTCTCAAAATTTCAAACACTTCCCAGTTAAACTGACCATTAAATCGTTTTTTTTTTACAATCTTATGGGTTTTAATTTTTTTACACGGTACCCTAATTATTATACAAAAATAAAAGTATCCTAAGTTATGTGTTATACCGTATAACTTCATCTATCTACCAGAAAAGGTCACATCAAAATCGATCTAGCTGTTCTGGAGCTTAATCAGCACAAACTGACAGACACAAAATTTTTAATAAAAATGTGTTTTTTTGGAAAATGTACCGTACCGTACATGCATTTAATAGAAATTTGTTATTTTGACATTACAGACAGACACTTCAATTTTATTTATTTCTATAGATTATATAGACTCGGACAATAATTAAAAAAAAAAGTAATTGCAATTTTGTTAATATATGAGACAATTTATTGATATTAATACTGGTAGGTATAACTAACATTAGGGTGAAAGGCGTTATGCGAGATCCATATACTCTTTCACCAAGTAGGTATACTTAATTAAATTACTCAGAATGGATCACTTGTTCCGTTGTGTAACTATACCCATTTCAATGTACATAATAATTGTAACTTGATAGATACATAAAGTACAGAAATTTAATACCATTATATGTACTTACCACATAGATAATATTAATTGGACACAGTCATGCAAACTAGAGTCGCCCACAGTAATATGTTACTTTTGAGATAATTTAATTTTTCCTAAAAAAACCACTGTCAAAATTAGGAGATTTATTTGAACCTCACCAACTTACGTTTAGCATTCAAAAATCAAAATCAAAATTTATTTATTCAATTTAGGCCCTAAGAAGGCGCTTATGAACGTCTAAAACACTACCACCGGTTCGGAAAACAACCCAGTCGAGAAGAGCCGGCAAGAAACTCGATCTAAATCTGAAACTCGATCGATAAATATAATATATATCATTTTTTTTGTCATATAAAAAACTATACAAATCGTAGTTTTAATAATGTTAGTGGAAGCACAGAGATGTGGGTTAATTTCAGACACCACTATCGTTCACGTAATCATCCACCCTGTAATACCTTTTGAGATTAAAACTTGCTTGAGGGTAATATATGAGTATGATCAAGTATTAAAATTGTTGTCTGTCTGCGTTTGTTCTACTGGTAATACAAAGTTCTATTGGCAGGTATTTGAATTTGTGAGAAATGTCTTTGCTTAATATTAGTAATATTTTGGTTCTCTCTCAAATTGTGAGTTGTTTGATGGTTTTAGTTTGGGTATATCTGCCCAATTCAAAATTATTATATAAAACATAACTGTGAAATGGGATCACTAAATATTCCTTGATAAAATCAACTGAGTAAAAATAATGAATGACTTGTGAAATTATATAGTACGCATGTCAATAACAATATACGACATGACGACACTATAGATGACCTTGTTACAAACGATACACGCAATATTACACGACTACAGAAAATAAGTGCCGCTGATATCATGTAAATTGTTTTAACTAAGGCCGAACAACAGAGTACTGAAGTAAATAAAATTCTGTTAAACGTTCGCCAATTTTTCTGCCAACGTTTATGGCGAATAGTTGAAGTTACTCCACGTAACTTAGGCTACTTTAATTTTTCGAAAATAATTAGGGTTCCGCTTAAAAGAATTGCAACGAATAAAATTGTGAAAAAAAATACGATTCAATGGAAGATTATTTTCCTTTGATTATTTAAAAACTATATTACGCAGTGAAGAATATATGAAACGCGGACGGAGCAGCGGGCACACAGATAGTATTTTTATATTTTGATTTAATGAAATCAATAATGAAGAAAGATAGGAGAGAATAAGTAATGTTATTGTTACTCTTTCAGTATGCCATGGTTGGTTGGTAACGCCTTCATCTATATAACAAATTATAATAGGACTGAATAATAATTCTGACTGTCGATCGGATCTTATACCTGCCAGCGATCACAGTTATTTATAATCTGTAACATTACTTACAGTAAGTACTCTGCATACACATCGTCTTATTTAGAACATGAATAAGATTTCGCTATCCGCCTGAAGCAAAATGTCTTGAGGCATTGTAATTAAATGGGATATTTTATCTCTCTTTTTAAACAGTCACACATGTATTATTTTAAAGGTATTTAATTTTAGAAAAATACATCACAACAACAACCAATTGTATAGTATACGCAATAGTTCGCCAAGGATAAAAATATGTTTTACCTATAAATATATTAAACAACTAGCTGTTTGCCCGCGGCTGCGCCCACGTTTCATATGTTCTTCACTGCGTTTTTAATTTCTTATATAGAACCCTAATTATTTTCCTATGCTTGCCCGTAAAACTGTGCTTTGAATCGGAATTTATTCAATTTTTTTACGTGGAACCATAATTATTTTCGAAAATAAAAAGTACCCTAAGTTCCACGGAGTAACTTCAGCTATCTACGAAAAAAATCCCGTAAAATCGGTCTATCCGTTCCGGAGATTGCCCGGAACAAACAGACAGACATACGAAAAATTTACAAATTGTATCTTTGGTATATGTATCTTGTATACATTCATAAGTCTATAGTTAAAAAAATGTTATTTTGACATTACAAACAGACACTTCAATTTTATTTATTAGTATAGACATTATCGAATACATACATGTTTCCTTGAAATAAAGTCTTACATAAAATAAGTAATCGGTTTTAAAACAAAATAATATTATGTTTACTTAATTAAATATATTTCAATTCATTGAACTCTTAAAAATAATTACATTATAAATGCGAGGTGGTATCGTAAATCTCGTTCAAGGTTTTATTCAACAAATAAGTTCAGAGAACCGTGCTAGATTAATCACGGAGATATTTTTTTAAACAATCTGGTTCGGTATGCATTTATTCACGTTGTACACAAGTAGGCAGACTCAATTCAAACACAATGGCGAATAATTGCATTGTTTATTTAATATCAACGGTGCATGAAATTACCTCAGTTTAACTTCCTTTTGCATAAAATCAATCTGTACGCGTACAATTAGTATTTTCATTTATCACCCAAATTTATGTATATTGTAATATAAAAATTAACTAATAATACAAAAAATCAAATTTAAAAAAAATCAATTTAAACCTTGAAAAGTCGTTTACGAATGTCAAATCCATCCATCCATTCAACCATAAGGCGTCCATTGTTGGACATAGGTCTTCCGCAATAAGGGTGGGAATGCCATAATCGCCACGCTTGGCAGGCGGGTTGGTTATCACGATAGGTGTTTGTGGCACTCAGAGGATGCTGCTATCCATCCTCTGGTTTTTTTTTCCCTTAGTCACCTTTTACAACACCCACGGAAAGATATGGTGTGATACTATTCTTGACCGGCACCACACAGCTTTATTTCAAATCACTACCATCGATTTGGAAAAAAACTCAGTCAAATCAGTCAAAAATGTACTTATTACTAATCATTATATTATTTAATAAAATTCAATTATCCAGTATGATTGATTGCAAAAGTGTTTTAATTTACCTAAATTATAATCTTACGATAAACGATTCTTCGAAGTGCAGTTCTAAAACCAACACATAAATGTACTTTTCCCTTAATAGTCACGATCGGTATCGTGGGGCCTGCTGGTTCCTAATGTTTCCACAGTGCTAAATTACTCGCTATAAAAGGCCTGCAAGTGCCCGTATAGGACACACTGTCCAAAATGCAGCGGCCTTTACGTTATTTTTTTCTTAATAATATTTTTTTAAAGTCCAGTCTTGTTAATTGACAGGACCTTAGGCACTCGCTATTTTAAAATTGTTTTTAGAAATGCAGTTAATAACATTTCACGGTTAATAATTGAAACGGTTACGGCAGCCCCAGCCATCCTAGCCTTCAGTCCCATTTATAAACATATACAGTATAAATTGCGTAGGCTACGGTAGGTGCGACAGGGACGCACGTGTTACTGGGAAGCCGTTATCCAAGGTAAGTGCCGATTTAAGGTCAATAATAAGGTCAACTGCGAATCGCAGGTCAGCCAAGCTTAGTTGCGATCCCGAATCGCTAATATCCCAACCCAACACGATTTGGGCAACGTACTCCTTACCAACTCCAACAACTTTAGTCTTACAAACCTTGCATGAATACTTTACCTTGCATGAATAAGGTTGTTGTTGAAATAAAGTTTAACTTAACAGTTTTTTTATTCCTCATTTTAGTGGGAATTCGTACATAAAACAATAATTTAACAAAAGATTTTTGTAAATTTAAAACGCATTCAATTTGTACATTTGTGTAATTATATTACAATAAAAAATATAAGATATCTCATTTCGCTAAATGTTAATAAAATATAGAAATAATGTTGTTTTTTTCTCACCTTTCCCTACACTCGTATACGATACCGTTAGCTTTAAAACAACCGTCGCCATTAAAGACAATATCCTTATACGTACGTACATAGTGCGGTCGTGACTAACTCATGGCACTAGATCCTGCAGGCTTTAAGATTTTTTGTTTTCTTTAACTAACATGACTGGAAATGCAAACAATCAGCCGTTTCCAGCGAAGCGTTAGGTAACAAGTAGGCCGTGGGGTAGGTCATGCCACGACCCTTCCGGCAGGAATTGGGACGCTCTGCTCGCAGCCACCCCTCCCCACTTCTCCCTTGTCCTATTTTACGCATCCAGGCTACCGGCCCGACAGTCAGGAGCATGCGTATAATTAATTCTAGAACGCTAACGTTATTAATATGCGATCAGATTTTGTTTTTCAAATATACTTGTATAAAATTTAATCGTTCACCTAGTATTTATCTTTAAAATTTATTTCAAATTCTATTTTATTTATATGAAATCTTTTCATTGTATTTACATTTACACTAATAATAAAACTGAAATTTTGTTTGTAGGTACATTTATTTTCTTATAGAAATTTTGTAACATATGTCCATTTTAGTTGTCTGACTAAACTCGAAACTGACATTTAATTTTTATTTATCTCGTATGTCCGGATTTAGCTTGATCTATTATGATGAAACTTTGTACACCAGAAGAGTATGTTGAAGAGCAAATTATAGGTTATAAAGATTTTTACATTTTTTGGAACTCTTAAAAAATGTATTAAGAAAAAATTCATATCAAAACGATTTAATTAAAAAACGGGTAGACAGATTATGAGAAACTTTTGTTATCATAAGATATATTTTAATTAGAGATAGATATATAAATAATATAAATGTTATTTTTTAGAAATTATAAAACATAAGGTATTTGAATAAAATTTGCTGTACGGGAAGTATGTGTCGTTCGGTAACAGATAGGCTATGGAAAACAAAACATACTCCATCGCTAGCTTCAAATAAAATTGATAAAGAAAAATCTAATACGACTTAAGGAGTTAAATAAACTACATATTTAATAATTGATTATTATTTAATCATTTAGAACAAATTTTCACGAATATTATAAAATTTCATTATTACTTCGTAATCGCATACATAAATATTAGATTTTTGTAATAAATATTAGTTATATTTTTATACGAATAATAAGTGTGATATGCATATGGCTATAAAGATAACAAAGCAATATCAATTTTCCTGTACTGGGTTACTATGCCGACGCCATGGCAACCGTCCGGACCCAGGTCACAACCAGGCTCAAATTCTCTCGCTCGAAAATTCAATAGATTACAGAATTATTAGTTGTCGGTTTTATTATACTAATTATTCGAAATTTAATTATTTTATACAAATAGGTAAATACAATCTCAGTATATCGTTCAACATACATAAAGTAAATTACTTGTGAATACTACTTAATGACTTAGCTTGAGCTGTGTTTGACTGGTTCTCGAATAACTTCCGCTCGTAAAATATCTTCATTGATCATCGTACACATGCCATATATCTAATTCCAAGAGTACTAATAAGTTTGAAGTTTATTTTCATGAGACGTATAACTAATAATCTTCGGAATAGCCTTACTTTAAAATAGGTATAATTCGTAAAATTTGGAATTTCGTTACAATTAAAAAATATTGTGAAATAAAAACCTAGAAACATAATTTGTAACATGATTAAAATTTACTTATAGAGATTCGATTAGGTATTAAAAAAATAATATTAGAACAAATCACCATTCTTAAATACGTGTTCTAATGATCAATGATGTAAAATTAGCAATTGACTTTTTAATACGTTATACGCTCAGTGCTTTGAACATAATCTCATCTGATGTTAAGTGACGATGTGATCCAAGATGGTAAACACACTAAGCCTAGAGGTACTGGTTCTAAAGCGATGCTGCCGGAACACACCTATTGATATTTTCAAGCTTGAGGGTGGTAGCTACCCAAGCGGGCATCATTAGAAAATGCCCTACCACCAGGCAAAGTTCCGGAGATACATAAAACTGCGGCAAAAACTTTGGTGTGAAAATAAAGAAAAAAATGTAACCAGAGGTAGGTGATACATCATCTCGAGCCAATTAAATTACAAAATGAGTAAATCGAGATCGAATTGAGACAAGATTGGTCGGTTGGAGGGCGATCGTAACGCATATACATAAGAAATGAGCTTTAAATGTATGAGCGGTTACACTCATCCGTATTCAAGGGCGCTCTGAGCGCTTGCAGCTCGCTCCAATGCGTTCCAGAACGTTCACAATGCAGCGTTGACGTAATGCCACAATAATAATAATAATAGACTGACATATTATTATATAGGTGTTGTGAATATTAGAAAAGTGAGATGAGATCTCATTAAGAATAGATGGTATAACTGCATTTGTACGTATACTTGTTAGAGAGAGATCTACGATACGTAATGCTCTCATTTTGAAGCTATTAAATTGTAATGAGGAAGAACACCTCGAAGAGTTTAGTCATTTGTCCTCTACGTTATAATAATTTACGTGGTGGGTAAATAATTAGGCAGCCATGGTGACTACCGACAGCAATTAAAACTTTAGAAAAACTGTCGTTTAATGTTTAAATTTCATGATTCTATTAGCGTTCCGTATTTTCACATAGTGTTTATTCATAATCAAATAATACGATAGGCTGCCAGCACTTACACTCCATATAATACTTGATATACTGTACCATATTGACTGCTGACGTCATAGCATTGGTAAACCGAATTTATTTATTTATGTATAAGAACTTCACAACACATTCACAATAGTTATAAAAACATATAAAATATAATTTTAAAGTGCCAATTAAAAAGTAATACAGATTACATTTTATAAATAATATACATTACGCGTGTATGGATGAGAGTGTATATATGTGTGTATAGGAAATGTTGAATGTGTGTTTCAATTATTAGATTTAAATCTCCTACCTGACGTCTGGGAACTTTAATCGGATCGACTTTAGAATTTAATTACAACTAAGGTGGAAAATATCAATGTTATTGAAGAGATTGTTACATTGCTTAGTAGACCTGTAAATAATGGAATTCTGAGCATAAATATGCTTAACAGAAGAAAACTCAAAGAGATGGGGGTTACGAATCCGTTTGGTAGGTACTCTAAAATTTAATTTACGCAATAATTCTGGGCTGTCTATCGCCGAATGTACGATATCATAAAGAAATTTCATGTCTAAATGGAGTTATTTAAAACGGGGTTTCACGCGTTACCATTCCTTTTTCCAACCCAAAAAAAAAATTGTCGTTTATAATTCGACCGCGTTTTAGAGATAAGATGTTATAACGCTTTAAATTATTGTCGTAGTTAACAGGTTCGTTCTTAAAAGTTTTTTGAGAGATCACTCAACGCCCCCAAAGAAGTTTTCACTTCAAAAATTTAAAATAAGGAAACTAATATTTTAAAAATAGAACAGAAAATAACGCAATGTTTAATACCGATTGTGTGATTTTATTTTCAAGAAATGAATGAATGCAAGATCTCGATCAAATGTGGATGTGATCGACGACGACACGACGATTCTTGTAAATTATACTATTCAAATATCGTTTTTCAACAGCGTTTTACGTAAAGGTCAAAACTGAATTATGATGTATGTAAAGCGCGTACGTATTTACGGGTACAGTATAATTTCCTTTTTAAAACAAGTCAAAGTCGTATAAAAATACTTTAATAAGTTTATTTCACGTTCCCGTTTATTTACTTAATAAGATAAATATTTCTGAACTTAATTTAGTTTTTTTTATGCTGTGCAACAGGGACAGGCGCTTTGAACATTATTTCACCTGATGTTAAGTGACAGTGTGGTTCAAAATAGTAAACACGCTTAACCCTAGAGATACTGGCTCTCGAACTATACAACCGGAATATAAGGGCTTGGTTTCAAACTGAAGGGTGGTAAGATATGCTACGGTTTCATCGCGATGCTTTCCGTCCTTATAAACTAAGGTTCATTATAAAATATGTAATTTCAAACTTACGTCCATCGCATCATCGCATCCGACCACGCTAGTACTGAGCCATAATCAACTATTTTTTTCTTTAAATAATTCTGTAATAAAATATTAGAAACAGGATAGTGGATAATGGCGAAAAGTTGTACTTACGATTTTGTTTATTATGCCTATAAAAACAAATTACAATAAACCCGAAAATGTACATTTGTAAGTCCGATCCATATGAATTTCACGATAAAGTCCTTTGCCGTCGCTCGTCTAGAATATCACAATGGTGCAAGTTACTCCTCAAGGACCCGTTTGCCTCTAGTCTGTGCATGAACCACAGAATCAATTTCAGTCCCTGAATACTGACTAATCCTCTTAGCAGTGTTGAGTTGTTGCCAACTTCGTTTCATAGGGGGACGCATATTGTTGTTTGCAGTTTTATAAATACAAGTGACGTATCCAGCACTCTTTTGTTTTAAAACATGTAAGGAAATTAATACAGCCTTATGATTTATTAACATTCCAAAATTTTTATAAACTTTTAAGAAATGCTATTTACATGTGCTGATATTTATTCCAATATTAGTATCTTCAAACGAAGGATAATTTGATATTCATAGTAAAAGCTTTAAATATATTATTACTTGGTATCAAGTTAATGAAGGTAAACAATAATTATTATATCATAATATTTGTTTAACGAAGAAATTGGTATTATTATCTGAATTTATAAAACATAAATGGCTTGTTAATGTTAATTTGAAATGTTTCTTAACTATGAAATGTATATCTACTCCCTTTATATTAAGAATATAATTTATTTGTGCTAACTATATACTAATAATATTCCTAACTCTATTAAATAACTATTTAGAATTAAAGATATTTCAATCTTATAAAGATCGATGAAATTCATAAACAATAATAGTATCAACCTATTAATTGATCATTGCTGGGTAAAGGCCTCGTCCCGAGAGAAAATGTTACATTGTATTATATAATACTTTTATTATTGTTTCAGGTATGTTTACTAAGTTTAATAATCGGCTGTACGGCGTCCAGGCGGCAATAACATTTGTAAATAAACTAAGACAATAAAATGTAAGTAGAAAAATAGTTCTTTAGGAAAGTTTTACGATCACGCACAAAAGTACAGTTCTGGTTTCTTCTATTCCAGTATCAAGGGTGAAAAGTGAAAAAAAATCACAATTTTAAAAATAACTATCTCTCATAACCTTTCATTAGCGTAGGTATAAAAAACAAATCCATTAGATACGATATCATTGTAATGCATGCAAATGACGGTGATTAATCAATGGTAAAAATGCACTTAAATTGCATCGGAACCAGGTACAAAAATTGCTGTCGTTAGGTAACGTTACAGCCACAAAACGCAGTGAAATCGCGCAGTAGAAAGTAACGCGGTTAGCCGCCGGCGCCGCCCTCTTATTTAAACTAGACATCTGCCAACTCGGGTTGTTATTACTTACCAATTGCATTTGCAATCCTGCTTACCGGTAAGATTAGATATTAACAATAAAATGCAATTCGCATATATCATTTCTAATATATACTTACAATATTTGAAGTAGATAAAACAAACTGTTTATTACATGTCACATGTTTCAAATGTCACATCGCTAATTGTCTTAATTCAACCCAGTATGAGATTTTATGTTAGTGTAATTTTTATTTAACTATGGTAGCCGACGAGAGAAATTATTGTCCAATAAAATAGATGCTTATTCGTACTATATAACTATTTAAATAAATAAATGAATAAAAAACAAATATAATGATATTTACTACAAATTAGACAAGTGATAACTGTAAAAAAAAATTGTCAACTTTTTTGTTTATTAATTTGACAACTGGTCTTGTAAATAAATCTTCATTATGTATAAATGTAGGTAAAATCGTGAGTTAATTAGAAACGCGAACAATCACATATATGCCCAAAGCAAATTTCTTTCAAATCATTCTCTATATCATACCCTATATTTTTTATTTTTGTAAAATCGCTTGTATTTTGTTAACCTGAGATGGTAAACTTTTTTTTTTGCTTATTTACTCAATACGTAACTTACAAAAAGTACAAATAAATAAATAAATGTTAAAAATATCAAAGAAATTATTTTTAGTTCTATTTTATAACAAATTTATTTTACATTTCATAAAGTTTATAAATTTTGCTAAGAAAAAAATGTAAAATTATTTAGTGTAACTAACCTAACTTAACTAAACACTCATCATTGCATTTTATTAAAAATATTTAAAAAAAATTGATTAAATTTTATAGTTGATTCAATTGATTTCTTATGTATACATATTTTTTTAATTATTTTTAATAAAATGCAATGATGAGTGTTTGGTTAGTTGTGTAATAAGGAATTTCACATTTTCTTCTTACAAAAATTTATAAACTTTATGAAATATAAAATAAATTTGTTATAAAATAGAACTAAAAATCATTTATTTGATATTTTTAACCTTTATATTTATTTATTTGTACTTTTTGTAAGTTACGTATTGAGTAAATAAGCAAAAAAAAAAGTTTACCATCTCATGTTAACAAAATACAAGTGATTTTACAAAAAAAAAAAATATAAATATAGAGTGTATGATATTTTTTGCAGTTTTATTGGAAAATATTTGAAATTTTTGATTACTGTTATTTTTGATCACAGATATCTTTGAGACGGTTAATCTAAGGAACTTTGACCTTCAGACATTTTTTGTAGAGCGTGAAATTTCCTATAAATTTTTTCTCTGGGATGTTGCGCAAAGAAGCCATTCCGAAGTAATTAAAATACAAATAAATATTCCCGTGTTATTTAAATAGAAAAATTACGAATGAATAGAGACAAATTAATATAAAGGGCTCAAATAGGCACTAAAAGTTTTGTTTTTATATGTACTTTCATCTTTTGAAAACCATTAACAAAAAGGTTTTTTTAAATATCCTAATATTACGTTGCCTAGATACGTTAATAATTTGAACTTAATTATAGCCTTTAATCCGGCAACTCTTTGTATGCCATGATCTTCATTAACAACCTTGCTCATTCTAGACACAGATTTCAAATAATAATTATAGTGCTTGGCTACGACTGACAACCCTATCGTATACAGTGGCAACAGTTTGACAGCACATGTTCGCACTGTTGACGGTCAATGAGTAATGGCCGGTTCTCCGATGAGATCACTTTCAAATGTTGCTAATTTGAAACCGGCAGCCATTAGTGTCGTTACACTTTGTGCTTGCTGACTTCTATGTCGTTTGGCGGCCTTAACTAATTCGCGTAGCAGATTCGCAGCGCGTATTCTGTTCTAATTCTACATATCTAACAGGAGATTAAAATAAAGGAAAAATATTTGAAACTTTGATATATTTGAAAGTTGTTAATTAAATGAATGAAGAATGATAAAATATATACATATATAAAAACCGTACGTGTTTTTTGTTTTAATGTGATTTGAAGAAGACTGGACTCTCTTTTTACCAATATTGTAAACTTTACCAACAGCGTAAATAAAGTTTTCGAATTAGTTTACGCTCTACTTTCGATAGTTACTTTTGTTATTGACTTGTCTTAAAATTTTATAGCTATCGTGCGCGACACTTATTTGTACTGTGTACGACATGTGTATGTGTATAACAGTTAACAACGAGGTACAAAATAACTAGTTTTATTATATTAAAAAATATGAGTTAACCTACAATTATGATCGCTTTCGAGACATCTATAATGTAAATAATAAATAGGGTTTTAATTATGGATGGAAATATATACCCCAGAAACTATGCTAAATGAGTTTATATTACACAATGCTAGCTACGTTTTTAATGTGTGTACATTGTAGTATTATTACAGTTTTTCACTGTACAATTCTTTAGTAAATATTAGACATGTAGCGTCATCTATCGTGGCTCAAAGGAACAAGCTTAAGCTGAAACGTCATGCCGACATTGACCGCTAGATGGGGGCACTAGTACATAGTGCTAGTGACGCGCCCGGTTAACGAACGTTCTTGACTGTTCGCTAGAGTTCGTTTGTCGTGACACACAAGTTCGCAACGTTAGATAGTAGAGCGCGCCTTGAAAATAGTTATGCTCACGCTCATGACGAAAATAAATGTGACGAAACAACGTCAAATATGAGCGATACATATTTATTTTCTCTTCAATAGTATGAACGATTCCAGAAATAATTATTACAACGTCTTTGTGATTTCTATATACGTGATTTTGTTTTTGTTGTAGAGACTTTATTCATCTTACTAATATTCTGTGATATTATGTACGCTGAGCGAATGACATCATTATGTTTTAATGTAATTATGAGACCAATAACCTTTTGAGAGGAAATAAGACGAAATTTGGCTTGTAATTTAAATCTTTAAAACTGTCAGAAGCCATCCTGTACTATTTGAATAAATAACATATTAATACTTTAAAAAATCATTTAGTTATTTGGTATAAACATAAAAAATATACTTACATAGATTTGTTACAATTACGATAAAACGAGCATCACATTTATCTGAAAATTATAATATGACCTATTAAATAACAGATGGCGTTACCGGCACTAAGAAACGAATATTATTAATTAATTTTCCTATTATTTATGTTGCTTTCATTAATGTACTATTAGATTCTCGGTGGAATTTTGCAAACAGGAGTTTGTATTTTTTTTTAAATTAATTTCTCGAATTTAAAGCTAGCTTCAATATTATATGAAATACGAAGGTATTTGTTAAGGCGATAACTTTACGTAATTTTAATAGAGTATTGTTATTACACTGTGGTACATACTTACATATTTATAATATGGTATATGGCGAAATAGTATAACGTTTATTAACTAAAGAAAATACATTAAAATACGGCATAAACTATGACATTTTACTTAACAATCTTAGTGTACAAATTTAATATTATATTAAAATCACAAAGTCATTTTAACCTGCGAATTATAAATAATAATTAATGGAAGATACAGCATCGTTAACATCTGACCATTTGATATTATCTTTTTTTTTCAATGTCGCAATAAAGATTAAAGACTCGGTAAGGTGCTAAATTATTGTTCAATTATTTTATTTTCTGTTACTGCAAACATAAATTTAGTCTCAAGGGTAGATGACGTTATGTATTATTGTAACTTTTAATAGATGCCCAATATTTTTTTACGATTTTAGTCGTGGAATTGTAGTATAAAAAAACATATACTATCATTGCATAGCGATGATGGTTCAGTAACTGTGTAGTCGAACATCGTATTCTAATTTCGGTTCTAATTCTAGTAAGTTTTCTTTGGTCTAGAAAAACGTGATGCTCGCCGGGAACTTATCTAGGTAAATCTAGGTTTAACTTATAGGTCTGTTATAGTAGCTTTGCTTGATTAATAAAGCAGAGTGAAAGAAGATCTCTTCACGATAATAACCTTGGTTTGGTATCCTGCTCAAGGTCATCATAACGCAAAAACATTTTCTCGCTTCAGTTAATGAATGAAACGAAGAAACCCAAATGATTAATTTATGCTTACTGTTTACGTAAATTACATTGTTTTGTTATACAGTATGGTCAAAAATCACATACGCTTATTCTCAAAACGATAATGTCAGTGACAGAAATATCCATAGAGATATTCGTGTAGTCTTTTTAATTGTTAATGTTTTTTTACAATTCGTTTGTACATGGAATAGGTAATGTCACCGACAAAAAAAAACTAAACATCAGCGCGTTATTTCCAATATTTTAAGAACCCATCCTTCCATTCAACCAATTGACGTCCACTCCTGAACATAGGTCATAAGACATAGAGGGATTGCCGTAATCTTAATCCATTCAACCGAAAGACGTCCACTGCTGGACATAGGTCTCCCCCAAAGATCTTCCACGACGACCGGTCTTGCGCCACTCACATCCAGCGTATTCAACATCGGTTCTACGAACAATGTGCCCAGCCACTTAAATTTAGCAATTCTTCGGGCAATGTCGGTTACTTTGGTTCTTCTGCGGATCTCCTCATTCCTGATTCGATCACGCAGTGAAACTCCAAGCATAGTTCTCTCCATTGCCTTTGAACAACTTTGTGCTTTTTTATTGAGCGCAATGTGAGCGACCACATCTCAGTGCTCACACATCATTACTGGCAACACACACTGGTCGAATACTTTCGTCTTGAGATTCTGCGTAGCTTCCCGAACGCGGCCCAGCCGAGTTGGATTCGACGTATCGTAATACAGCGAAAGGTTTTATTAAGCTATAATTGCAGTTCTGAAACTAGCTAGCTGTGAGAGTAATATTGCCATCGAATTATCTTAGAATTCCTATCCAACGTTTCATCGACTTATTGTTCATGAGTATATTACTACATCCGTTGTACAGATAGATCACCGAGCGAAAATACTTAAAGTAGTACATAAATAGATTTTCTAATTCGATATCGCTTTCTGTTTGTCCGTGGCAACTTACATTATTTGAATATTTTATACATTACACATAAATGTACTAACTGCAGAATAGTGCGGTCGGATTCTGCGTCAATTGTTCGATCCCACCTATCCAAATCTAAAATCAGTCTGAGCTTTCCGTGATAGGGCATTTTCTAATAATGCCGGCTGCGTAGCTACCACCCACAAGTTTGAATACCTGTCGCTAAATATCAATAAAGTGTGTTTCAGCAGCGTCACTTGAGGCTTAGTGTGCTTACCATCCTGAACCCCATATTAACTTATCATCAGAAACTCAATTCTGGTCAAAACACTGAGTCTATACTGTGTAAAAAAAAGATGCACGGAATTATGTTTACCTTAATCGATTTCATACAGTTTACTTCCTACACTTCAATTTGGTATCTATCAATACTTTATTTAATATATTTATTTGATTTGGATATAAGGAACCGTAATGGTATTTTATAAGAAGAATAAATAATAATATTATTTAAGTGGCATGAGACTCTTTGTACATACACTTTACGTCCAATTTATTCAAGGTAAAATTTACATGTAATTTTCAAATACCGATATATCTTGGTAATGTGCATATTCACCGTTTAAAAGCGACAGATAAATGGAGGTTAGTATTCACATTTTCAATATTTATTATTATTATTTTCACAGATCGTGACTATAATCATACAAATACGGATCATTGAAGTTATAACAACCAAAATAATATTGTGTTACAAACTCCAATTCGTTAATTAATCTGATAAAATAAATTCCTTTTTTGTAAAATTAATTTTAGATACTAGTTACAGTATACATATATTATTGAATAAAATTGTATGGATGGTCAAATCGATCATGATTATGTTATATAATTTTATTACAAGATTCACTGCATTTATATGTATATAAAAGCTTTCAATAAACTGGCAACACTTAAAAGCGAAACGACATCATTTTCTCGCATCCACCTGCTAAATTAACATCTTACAGGATGTATTCATATTAATAGATTTATACATGTTTTTGCACAAACTTTTTAAGTTTTAGTTTAACTTTTTATAAAAAACCAATACTTACAATAAAATATAATGTAAATCTTTAGTTGAGTCGACTTATTTTTGAATATATTAAAATATTAAAACAAATATTTTACCCACACTCATTATTACATCGTTTTCGTTCTTAGCTGTAATTTAATAAAACTCACTGATAAAATTAGATATGCATTCTTTCAGAATGATACAAAAAAATATATTATTCCACTAGCTGGCTGCGCCCGCGTTTCATATATTCTACTCGCCGTTTTAATTTTTTTAATATTTTTTTGTATTAAGATGAAGTAAAAATATTTCTCATAAATTCAAGCATTTGCCCATACAACTGTGCATTGAATCGGATTTTATTCAATTTTTTAAAAGTTTGAATTTTTTACGCGGAACCCTATATATTTTGGAAAATTAAAAGTATCCTAAGTTACCCGGAGAGTAACTTCAGCTATATACTAAAAAAAGTCCTGTTAAAATCCGCCCCGCCGTTCCGGAGATTATCCGGAACAAAAAGACAGACAAAAGTTTTAAAAATTGCAGTTTTGGTATAGGTATCGTGTCATTCATACTAATTAGTAAAAAATAATTTTGACTTTACAAACAGACACTTCAATTGCATTTATTAGTATAGATAATCACAAGTAATGCTCAGTGACGATGTTATAAAAAGCTCAAATCAAAAAGCCAGTTGTTGGAACATAATTAGATATTTTATGATAGATGTACAACTTTAGGGGGGTTTTATTCGGCCTGAGAACTATTACACTACAAATTACCTGACAATAAGTTCAAGTACTATGTGAAAACAAGTGATTAATTTCAAAAGGTTATTACAGGCTGGAGCATTACGTGAACAATAGTGATGTCTGGAATGTACACACCTCTCTGTGCTTCCGCTAACATTGGTTATAACTATCGTCTGTATAGTTTTTATAATAAAAATGATATATATATATGTATATTCTATTTATTACAAAAAAGCGATGATGGCCTAGTGTATAGTGCGGCCGGATTCCGTGTCAATGAACGCGGGTTCGAATCCACCTATCCAACACTCAAATCAGCCTGAGCTTTCGGTGAGGAAACTATAGCATGTTGGTAGGTCATTTACTATAATGTCCGTCTGGGTAGCTAACCACCCTCAAGTTTGAAGACCTGTCGCCAAATAGCAATAGGTATGTTCTGGCAGCATCTCTTGAGAATCAGTACCAGTTTGCTTAGTGTGTTTAGCATCCTGGACCACATAATCATTTAACTTCAGGTGAGTGATTGTGGTCAAAGCACTAAGCCTATATATCGTGTAAAAAAACAGATCGAGTTTCTTACCGGCTCTTCTCTACGCCTTTCTCCCCGTGGGCGTAGGCAGAGATTACGACCTTTCACTTGCTACGATCTTGACACATCTCTTTCGCTTCCTCTACTCTCATGAGCGCTTTCATGCTTGCTCGTCAGTTATGAGTACTTTTCACCTGGCCTTTTTTTAATACGTGATCGATTTGGTCTAGATACGTTCGCCTAGGTCGACCCTTACTGACTTGCCCATTCACCCTCGCCTTATAAATTCGTTTCGTTAATCTTCTCTCATCCATCCTCTCTATATGCCCAAACCAAACCAGCTAAGCATACCTTTCTCTATTTTATATATTTCTATGATAATAGTTGATTACAATAACTAGTCCGTGAATAATTCTTTACACCGTTTTATTTAGGTAATTTAACTATTACTATCAAACGTTTCTAAACAGTAGCCGTAGTTTATTCACACTAATATCAACGTTGAAATAGTTTAGAAGTATAAAATAAAAAATCTATTGTTTCTAAGAAAACCAAAAGTTACGGCTTTATTCATGTGAAATGTTCAGACATGGCGTGTACATTTAATAACATTAAAATTGGAGCGCCCGTTGTTTTTGGGCTGTGGTCATTAAACTTTACGCTGACTGAACACCGATGTGAATGTATACAATTAAATATTACGACATTAGATTATTAGGCATAGGTACTAAATTATAATTTATTTATACCTTGCACAGTACGAGTTACGGAATCGGATTAATTTGAAATGTAAATGGTAAATATATTTACGTAAAATAAGTCACGGGAACCAATCTATGCAAATAAACATAACATTAAAGTTTAATAACATTAAAGTGTCTGTTTGTAATGTTACAATTTTTTTTTTACTAAATAAATATAAATGTATATATGGTACCTATTGGTCCTTCGAGGCGGATTCGATGAACCACTTCCATATGTCCAGGATTAAGATAATCTCTCATAAAGACATTGTAATCCTCACGAAGTTGATAATCACACGACAGGCATTTTTCAAGAGATAGTAATCGACTATAAGCTATAAAGTAGGAATTCCCAAATCTAGGTGTGGGTATTTTAAAGGTCAAACGAACAGTGTACCTACCATCATCGCTTCTATGGTGCGTAGAAATGAAAATAGTCTCACAAAGGGCTTCCTCAGCACTAGCGGGTGATGTTTTAGGAAGCTCGTCGATCTCCCAAAATTTACGAATTTGTGAATCTAAATTTTCAAATTAACAAAATATGGACTACAATCAAATTACAATTTTAAAAGCTTTTGTCTGTCTGTCTTTTTGTTACGGGTAATCTCCGGAACTGCTGGATAAATTTTGACAAGAATTTTTTTTGGTAGGAGGTTGAAGTTACTCCGCGTAACTTAGGGTACTTTTGTTTTTAGAAAATAATTAGGGTTCCGCGTAAAAAACAACTCATAGTTGTTATACATCGAATGTTTTTGCTCTTATAGTCGATATTGAAAACCATAAGGATATCTCAGTATTATAAATCATCTAAAAAAAAATCTGAAAAGCTTATTTTCTATAATTTTATATACATAGTAGATTACTATTTAAATTCGGTAATGTATAAATACATCGATCATTTCAAATTCACTTCTATTATAGGTAATTATATCGCTTTACGCATTAAAATTCATTAATATAATAGTACCTACATTAAATAACATGTAATAGACAATGAATACGAGAATTTTTAATTAAACCTCAGTTTAAAGGTTAAACATAAAGTCAATGAACAGAAAATTTATGTTATACGAATTTAAAAATCTACTAATATTTATAATAAATAATATATTATTTAATTGTAATTAAGAATTTCATGTTAATATTGAAGTTATCATGAAGCTATAGAACATAAAACGCTTAACCGTAATAAAAAAAAATTTCTAACTAGCTAATGCGGTTGACCTGCAGACGCTTTACAGCTTCGCCGTAACTTTGGAGATGAGTGCTAAAGGCACTCAGCCGCAAAATGGTAACTAGCAGAAGGGTCACCAAAGCTGTGCAAACCTCGGCTTGGCCGTTACCTGAGTGTAAAAAATTCCGCGAAATCTAGCTAAGCTCTACGTTGTTTATTTAATAATTATTAAAAAAAAGGTTTCTTAATTTCTTAAGCCATCTTTTCTATCACTGGAGCCACTTTCAAACTTTCTCTAATATACTCATTCCTGATTCTATCCATTCTGTTCACATCACACATCCACCTCAACATTCGCCTCTATGCTGCATGCAGTCATACTAGCTTAACATTCCGATCCATACAGTATGACAGGTCTTATAACGGACTTATATATTCTGCCCTTCAGTTTAACGGGCATCCTACAGTCGCAAGTTATGCCTGAGACCTATCGCCATTTCATCCAACTAAATAACAATGGGAGAATAATGTTTTCATGGTCACTACTTTTTGGTATATACATGGTACTAACTGAAAGCAAAGATATTTCTCACAAATTCAAACACTTGCCAATAAAATTGTTCGCTATTTTTTTACGTGGAACCCTAATTACTTGCGAAAAATATTCCGTGTAACTTTAGCTATCTACCAGAAAAAGTCCCGTCAGAATTAGCCCGTTGCGGAGATTAACCGAAACAAACAGATAGAAGAATTTTAAAAACTGTATTTTTGTTTATAAGCATCGTATATACATTTATATGTCATCATCATTCTCATGCCTTATACCTAACTCACTTGGGGTCGGCGCAGTATGGTTTCTTCTTCCATACGTCCCTATCAGCCGTCATCTCTTCATTGGCTCCTTTTTCTTTCATATCATTTTTAACACTCCATCCACACTTTCTTTGGCGTTCCTCTAATTTTCCATCCTTCCACATTCATATTCATTACTATTTTACTCACATGCGCTTCATCTCTTCTCATAACATTTCCATACCACAACGAAACCTTTCAACTTTTCTACCACTAGCGCAACTTTCAAACTCCCTCTAATACATTCATTCGCATATTCACATTTATATATTTTTAGTAAAAAGTTGTTATTTTGATGTTACATATAGACACTTCAATTTTATTTATTTGTATAGATAAACAGACATTTAAAATAAACGTATAAATTAATTATTAAAACTGACTACTAAAGTGTGGGTTGAGAACCATTTACGAATAACTATACACACTAAGTGGAATTTAAATTAATAATGTTTTATTATTGAAGAAATCCAATAGACTAGCTTCAAACATAATATAATTATGATGAAGCGCTCCATGGAACTTCAATATGGTTTGCATCACTAGATGCAACCTACCGACCATTATTAACGTCGATAACTTAATGAAGCGTCCCGTCTGCCACCTCCAGGGTATGTGCTCATTCAGCTATATATATAAATGCAGAAGGTGTAGCGACTGTGTACATCAATGATACTAAATCAAGCAAAATGATTTGCTCGACTTACCTTCACAACTTCGCGTCCACCATTCTTCTTTGTTATTCGACACAATTCATTTGCAAATTATTATTTCATTGTCATGAAAATGACTTGCAAAGTTTAACGGAAACCAAAAATTACTTGTTCGATTTAAAATGCTTACTTCATTCCGTTCAAAGAAATTATTTCTGCGTTGGACAATTATAGGAATGGTAAACTCTTAATTATAATTTAAGACGTAAATCATCAAATTTTGTACGGTAATGTATTTGTCATAACATATTTACGTTACAATAAATATAGCTATACTCAAATGAATAGAATTTGTATTAAGGAAATTTAAACAGAACCGTTTCAATGATAACGACAAGTCAGTTCAATACATATTGAGTTTGAAGTTCCCGTATTCCTGAAGGAATTATTCAATCGACTAAAAGAAACATTACCATTTTTAAAATAAACATGATCGTATAAAGTTGAAATATAAGCAAGAAACATTTATCTGAATTGCTGAGTGGTTACTAACATATGTATGATAATTAAAACATTTATACTATAACTTTAAAACAAGACTTGTCCAAAGTACATCACATAATTATGATAACAAAATGCTAAGTCAACATTGAACTGATTGAAATTGACTATACAATTTCAAATAATTTGAAACAAGTTGTAATAAATAGCCGGACTTGCAAAGTTTGTCTAACGAAATGATCTCATCATTCGATTCCAACGACACAACAAACATTGTGATTAATGTCGGTGTGTCGCTCTTCGTTTATAAATTATAAGTCGGACGGTATCTGTCGATCTGTAATTGAAGTGAATTGCCACAATTCACAAAGCACAATATCTTGAGCGAGCAATGAATTGAGCAATTAGCGGGGTAAGAATTTACTTGATTAAAAAATAATGGACACCAGTAAAAGATAATTAAGAGGGTCAGAATCGCAAAATTGATTGTTTTTGAAGCAACAGATCGTTTGTACTATGAATCTAATTGTATATTTCCATAAATTGCCTTACAAAAACGTCCTATACATACGTCGAATTGTTAGATATAACATTTTAATTATGTCATGTCACAAATGGGTATTATTAAAGCTTATTCTTGTTTTTAATTTATAATAGATTTATGAACTTTTTAGAATTGTTAATTTAATATAATTAAAACATTAGCATGTGGTAGATATTGTAAATTATTAATTATAAATCAAACACTCAGTACATGTTGCATATTATTGAGAAAATAAATACTAATTCATTATTAAAAATTAAATAACGCATACGAATAACGAAGTTTTTTTAATGTAATGTAAACAATAAAACTAATACAATAGAAAGAAACATTTCTACTTTGGAAGTGAGTATAAACGCAATAGACTATTATATATAATTTATCTATGGTAATATCAACTTTGCATGGATGTAAGTAATATCTTTAAACTAAAAATCTGTACTCTGTAGGTATATATATCGACTCATTCGTATATTTCATCAATTCCGACCATTTTGCTCAATTCACAGTCTTACTTCTAATCTTTGTGTGTTTATACGTCATTTATAATTATGATTCTTCTTCCCTGTTTATAATGTAACAAAACTTTTTTTTTTTTCTTTAATATTTATTAAAACCTTACTTTTACTGACGTATGGCTAGTGTGACTTCATGGGTATTAATTAACTACATTTTAATTGATTCTAAAAGGTATTTTCATTGGAATACCGTTGTTTAATTTCGTAGACAAGCGCTGATTTTTTAAATAAATTATTTTGATAACAACATCGTTTACCAAAAATATGATAATTTCCAAACATACATCCATCCATTCAACCAAAAGATGTCCACTGCTGGACATAGGTCTTCCCCAAAGATCTCCACGACGACCGGTCTAGCGTCACCGCGGATATGATACTTTAGTAATATTAAATACTATGGATCTTATTTAAACATTTTATCTAAATCAAGTAGACCTATGTTTTTAACCCTTAGAGCAATAAACCTGGCGTTTACGCTAGCTTTCCATTGTTTTCCTATTGTCTCATTTTTATGGGTAATCGACATATTAACGACCTTTAGTTAGATCAAATAATAGCTTTTGTTGCAATTTTTGAAGATTTTTTTTTTCATCTATTGTGTCAATGTGTTATAAACTATTTTTAACATCTAGATATTTTAAAATAAATAACTAAACCACTTTAACGTTTAAAATTTTATATAATATAATAACTTTGTATAAAATCAAATTTCCGTTCATCTAGTCGATCAATCAGTTAATTACATGTATTTAACGTTTTGTAATCAAAGTTTAAATGTTTCGTTAACTAATAACATTAGTAATGACAGCACCGAACTATGCGCTGTGAAACTCGTAAATTTTTAATGGCATATTAATAGCGCTGTCATGAATAAAAGATCTAATAATTTAGACTTTATAATGGTCATACAGCGTCAGCCGACCTCAGTGTCTTCCGGTGAAGTAGCTTTGATCCGCCGTCCATGGACACACAAGATATAGATAGCTTTGCAGTTCATGTCCTGATTTTGAAATTACTTTTAACCACTCAAACAAGATAGCCATAATAAAAATATTGCAGTTTCGATAGTTTCAAGTAATTTTAATGTTAATTGAATAAATCCACTACACTCATAAAGTTGTTGAAACATTTATTGGTATTATTTCATGACTAAACTAAAATAAACTTTTTTAATAAATAGTGGTCTCCTGTTTGTTAACGGACTTTTTTGTTTAGTAGCTATTGATCTACTAGTCTTCATAGAAAAAATACTTTCTTCTTATTATCAATAATGTTTATATGGTCAAATATCAACAACGATTAGGCGAACACTAAGGCAAGCTATCAGCTACATATAATAACGTGTTTTATGTAGGTTCAGCAGTAATGACGTTTATTTCACTTGAAATAATTATTGACTAAGCTGGTATCAAAAAATAGTTTAAACTAATTTAAAAAATATCTTATCAAAGACAAATGACTGCCACAACTACCCGTAGTTTGTTGTTACGACAGAGTATTTTCTTTTCTTTATTGTAGAACAGCGCGAGAACTATTCCAGCTTTATGAGAAGATGCGTCACGAAAGTATAACTTGGTGTGTGCATGTAATTTACACAATATAACTTGGCGTAGCGGTGTATATATTTATGGCATAGAACTAAAGTTCAAGAAGCGTAACGTAGCAATTTAAACTTTATAAGAAATCCCTTTTGTGTTTTACAAAAGGTTTTATGTTTAAAGTGCTTGGATGAGAACGAAATACGTATAATAAACTGACGTTAACTTGAGGATCATAAAGGCGAAACCACTATTGTCAATTTATTCACCAATATATAACTTAAATAATACCTACCATCTTTTAGATCTTTTTTAATAGTTTCAATACGGTTATCTTGACTTACAAGTAATGTTAGAACTATCTCTAGAAAAAGCATTTTTGAAACTGATTTTAAGTGCAAAAACGCTACATTTTCCAAATGTTTACATATAACAAACTAATGTCCTCATTACTTAAATTCGATTTGTTTTGTATTTTATAACTTTTTTCTTATAATTTTCTTTAAGAAAAATCATGAAATAATTACAAGCTAAGATTTTAAAGTAAATTGCTTAAGATTAAAGATAACACTTTTAAGTAAGTAGTCTCAAAGTAAAATGAAGATGAAATGTTTCACAATATTAATTTAAATAATCAGTATACCGGAACATAACATTTTAGAAAGCACTTATTTCACTACAGTCACAAATTCCTGGAAATTTCTTATATGTAATAAAAATAAATGAATAAATTTTTGTCCAATGACAAGGCGTTTGCTGGGCAATACCGCAAGACAAATTATTACGTAGACACTAATTTTCTACTTATCTTCTATTCATAATATCTCTTTTTGGTAAATTATATCAGACGTGGGTATTTTGTATATATATTTGCGTAATGAATATAAATAAAAACGTTACAGCTAATTTTAGAACCTCTCATCCGTTGTGCATAAAAATCTATTAATTTTGATATATTTGGCAAAATAATCATGTTCAGTATCTTTGTATTCGTTTTCTACTCGGACTCTTCAGCTATGATTTTTTTCAATAGTAGTAGTAGAAATATTCGTCCGATGGGACAGGCTAAGAACGATTTTGTCCATACCGCCTATTCTGAAGTTCAAACTTGTATCAACACCCCAGTGAGACGATGGCAATCCCTCTAGAATATTATACTTCATTCCTCCATTCCATTCCTCAATCTATTTATGTGCCGATTTTAGCTATTATTATTTATTAAAATTAATTGGAAACAGTTGTTTCTTCAAATTTTTAATAATGAATTAATGATTATTCGGGAAATTCTTAGGACGATATTAGTTTGACATTGTGACAGATTTATTGTCTACTGAAGACTAGTGAAGTATATTCAAAAATAATGAAACGGAGTGTGAATTCGGAGATCTCCCAAAAAACTCCCTTGGAAGAATTTTTTTAGCAAAGGGCCATTATTTTTGAGCGTTTTATGAAAAATTTCATTCGTCTGAATTGGCTGCATGCATACCTTTGCGTTTTCCGTAAAAAGCATATTTCAAATTCAAATTTCGACCAGCAGGCGAACACCAGTTTATTTAAAATGTTATTCGTTTCTCATTTGATATTAATTAAAGTAATTCAAACATATAAGTTATTCTCAAGCATCCATCTTGTTCATCCATCATTAACGTCGAAGATAGTCGTGTAGATCTTCTGTTGGCATTTACACCATGGTTTTATACCATTGTAGAACTGGTTCCGAAACCTTGACATTTATCAATAGCACTACATGGCCGTTGGTTTATCTTATGATCTATAGATACCATTACTAAATATATGTATTTGTATGAGATATGTTTATATTCAAAACACTGTCTTCGTTTTATTTCTTATTATTGTTATTTTACATTTAATTATTTTGTTATTTCTGCTGTTTTTGAAATGTGGTTTTTGTAATTATTTAAATGATCGTTGTTATGAATTGTGTATAAAATATTTATTTATTATCGCAACATATCCCTACTGGATCAAATCATATATTTAAAAACTATAAACGCTATTTAAGTCAATTAAAAGATATGAAATGTTTGAATTTTTCAGTTGCAATTTTTTTTGGACATTGATTACATGTGAAAAACGACTTTGTTGCGATTAGTGACGTTTTTCAAGGTTAAACCACTTCCAATCACAAAGATTCTGTTTATTAGTATACCGTTATCCTTTGAGAACGCTTAAATTCATATTTATTATTCCTCGTAAATAGTTATATACTTGTATTTTTTTAATATGTATAAATGTAGTTATTTCAGACCGTTTCATGTTTTAGTAACCAAACAAATATGTTATTATTCAATTTAAATTATCTAACCCTTAACACATTTTTAGAAATGTGGGGTTTGACCGAGTATGTTCCGCAGGGTACAGAAATTCAAGTTTGAGTTTTCTGAATCCAAGTTTACTGAATTCTGCAAGCTTTCTTCTTCTTACTCTTACCCGACTTTAAATAGGATCGATACATCATACATTTTTCTTTAATTTTCTCTCTCTCCTCTCATTATTTACTCTATACATACTTGCCTTTATGTTGTAAATTGAGATTTTGCTTAATTTTTTCTACGACCGCCTGACATCAACCCTCCTTAGGATTTTCTAGCTTCTATCTAGCCGACGATAAACAAATGAATCCTATAGTCAGCTTTAGTGAGCAAACCATAGTATGGTGGTAGGGTATTTTCTAGTGATGCCCGCCTGGGTAGCTACCACCCTCAAATTCGAAAACCTGTAGCCAAATACCGATAGGTGTGTTCCGGTAGCATCACTTGAGAACCAGTATCTCTAGGCTTAGTGTGTTTACCATCCTAGACCACATCTAAAAAAAAATAGTCAGCCTTCCGCCACTGACTTATATATAGTATACATTTCTTTCTAAATATAAGTATAAATCCCTTGTAAAGGTAAAAAATAAAATAAAACAAGGTATACGCATTCATATCAACCAACAGAGATGCAAAGTATATGTGTAACACGTACAAGTATATTCGTATCAATATTTAGTATTTACCAAGTTTCGAAGCAATATGGAGGGAGTGACAACAAATTCTGCTTCCTCTATCCGGTCAAATAATTTAGTTTGCGTAAATGTTCTATTCTACGAAGAGATAATAATAATTCGATATTTACATAACTGAAAGATGTTATCATTTTAATCTAAATGTCGATTTTCTTATACCTATAACTTTTGAATCCTATTGACAGCTATACATAAGAATATTTTTTGTACCTACTGAGGTAAGTAGAGAGATGACCAAATGTCCTGATACTTTCAAAACTCTAGCTTGGTTTCGAATGTATATTTAGGTTTCTGCTTGTAGAGTTCTATACTATATTAATTTCCTATTTCTTAACATATTTCATTTCCAGATAAATTTATTATATATATATATATATATATTAGTATGATTTTTTTTTAAAATTTTTAATACCTAACGATTGTGCCAACTTTCAATAAGTAAAAATAGCTACTATTTTTTTTAAATACATCACTACACATTTAATCATCTGAAACAAATATCGAGTGCTCTTACATTCTATCGCACACACACATTCAACAGTATCTTAACTTAAATGTTTACACACAGCCAATAATTGGTTTTGCAAATATAGTGTTACCGTTCGAGTATTAATATTTACATAGTAACGTACATCTTTGGTTGTTACTTCGAATTTTGATACGTGGGCGGTCGTATTTAAGATTCAGTGAACAACAATTTTCTCATGACGTAGGTATTATGTTTAAAAGTATATGATCAAACGAGATACATTTCACATAATATATATAATTATATTTATTATAAACTTATATAAACTAAATAATCAATAGATAGATCCTATTAGACTATATTTATTTAATAGATTAATACTTACCAAAATCAGCGTGATTATATAAATTACTTATGCAAAAGTATTGATTTTTTATGTAGCAATAACATACCTTTGTAAAACATTAATTATTAATATAAATTAAGAATAATACATAAGTACATTTAGTAGTTTCTGTAAACAAGAATCATTTTATCTAGTTTTTTATTAACTATTAAGTTTCACTAGATGAAGAAACGGGAAGTGAGATATCCGTTAACGTGTTTTTGGGACAACTATGATAAAACATAATACCAGTTAAAAAACGACCATTGTATAGTCACACTATATAAAATTGTATAGTATTAAAATAATAGCAGATAAAGAAGAAGATAATCAATGTAACTGCATGGAGCGTGCGCTACTGTAGGAGAAAGCAACCTGCAATCAATCGCCTTGAACATTGACCCCGCTTTAAATTCGGCCAAGGTCTACCGTTGAGACATTGGGTCCAATTTCAACAACATGTATGAAATACGACTTGATTTCCATTTATTTTTACTTTTTTCCAAATAGACTTATCAAGTTTATCTAAAAATAGACCATAAATAAATAGTACGGATTAGTTGATTTACCTCTAGTTTTTATTATCTTTTATTTAGAATAAACAGTGAACATTTTAATACCACATTATTCACATTTGTACAGGACAAGTTAACAACTAACATAATATTATTATTTATACTCTATTAATTAAGATTATAGTATTTTCCAGTGCATTGAACAAAACTGTAAAATAACATGAGTACATATACATACAAAGCCGTTTGAATATTTTTATAAAAAATGCTTTTTTTATGATCGTTTATTCGTTCCTACCATCTGGCAGATGTATCACTATTTATAAATGAGTCGATCATGAGGAAACGAAGTTCAGACGTGGACTAAATACAGTATACAGAGTCGGCCGGGAAAACTTATTAAACGCAACGTTCGAACGTCGAACTTTGATAAAATCGGCCAAGGTCCCGCTGCGAGCACTGACCTTTTAAGTTGCGATTACGAAAAAATCAAAGCGAGAGGACCACGACGGTACGGCCAATACGAAAAAAAACATCGAAATTTTAAAAAATAATACGGAGCCCAATTAACATTGCGTGTTTCTGCATTCCATTGCGGCAATAAAAGGTCCCAATCTCGACATCAAAACTAAAACGAATGGCGTCAGAGTCCGTCGAACCGCGTCTAAATCCAGCCAAGGTCTCAGTCAGCTGAAGGGCGGCTCGCCCGCCCGACCGCCTTTGTACCGGCTGGTCATTTACACCGAACGACGATAACAAAGGGTTGATTATAATATTACCTACACTAACATATCGTTGAGATTGTATAAATCATTTATTCGTATATTTTATACGGATAAAAAGATAATAGCACGCAGAAAACTTCGCCTTGACATATTTCATTGGACCACCCGATGAGATGTTCGTTGTATTCAACATATATAAAAACAAATGTAAATTGTACATTGTAATAAATTATACACTGCCAATGTAAATTGATCTCGGGGAGTCCTATGGTGTTAAATTCAATGGTGAATCAAATAAATATATCTTTATTAATATAGCAGTTCAGGTTATAATGGATTTGTATGTACACAATTACATCTAGACGGGGTTTTGCTTGGCTGAGTTGCGTTTGCGCTCGGTATAACTGCGGTGAGATGCCTGCTGTGTTCCCACTGCGGTGAAGTTACCTTAATTTTTTGTTTTTAAAACTTTATCATCACCATCCTTAAATATTTCTATGTTAATGAAATTATGGACTTCTCAGTCACTTGTGGTAATGTTTTAGAACTATTTTTTTTCTTTTCACACATATTAACAACAAGCGAAACATATTTTTAAAATAATTTACTTTAAAAATTATCTACATTGATGCAGCCACAGTTAATAGCATAAACGTTTAGTTTAGTTTTTTTTGTAGTTTTGTAGTATTACAGTAAGTATGAGCGTATAAAATTTTGATTAAACTGGCAACAATATTTCTATAGTTGCACTAAACGCCTTATCATATCCTCAATACGTTTAAATAAGGATAATGCTTTATAAAATCGTAATGGTTCACATAACAAAATAATTGGCTAAGCGCAATAACCTTATGACCTGGGACAAGGTTTACTGTGTTTGAGCCAGTTTTGGCGAAATTTTCGCTCCGCTGGCGCTCGACCGCACGATCCTTAATGACCTACATAGTTCCCCCAGTATTTTAGGGTTTACTGTAGAGTGCTTACCCTGACCTATGGTAAGGAATGTGTAGTTGTCTATTCGAAGCAAAAATAAGCGGGAATTGAGTCAGCTGCGTTGCCCCCGACCGACGTCGCGACTACTTCCGTGTGGATCTTATTACCGCACTTTTTAATTTCACTTAGTCAACATTTTCCCATTTTCATTTAATTTTCGTATAGATAATAACCATTTTGAATTCGTCAAGTTTATGAGTGAATTTACGCCGTATTTAATCTATAAATAAATAAGCATAAATTAGTTCAAGACAATTTTCTTCTGTGTTTATATCAAACGATTTTATCTTTTAACCCCTTGAGTACTAACCTGGCGTTTACGCCAGCTTTCCATTGTTTTTCTATTGTCTCATGTATATGGCTAATCGACATATTATTTAGCTATTGACGAACATTAGTCCTATTATGAAATAAAATTTGAAATGGGTTGATTTTTTTAAAACAAATATTAAATTATGATTACGATCAAATTTTGATCACTGACCAAATAACTACTTGACAACTTTCAAAACCCATTAAAAATACGTTTAAATATTGTAACTAGGTATAACATAATTGTTTTATTTTCATAATTGAGGAAAATTAAATACTAATTGATAAACAAAACACTGTATATTTGAGTAATTCTCATAAATATTAGGTTTTATTCAAAGTGCTTGTTTAGGTATTTTATGTACCACATGGTGAATTATTATATTAGTATGATTAAGAAATAGTTTTTTTTTACAAACAAAAATTAATTGGAACGTTAGAAATAACACAAACGCAATATATTTAACTAAACCTCTTTTAATAATTTCAAAGATTTCTTTTAGAATCCTTATTTTATTTTTAAATCAAAACCATTGATGTTAATATATATCCCAATATTTACATTATCTATCTGTTTATTAATCAAATATGATCATGCATGTTAAACTTTGTATAAGTTCTTGGTATATTTTTTTAATTCTTATTTTACTAATGAAATAACAAAAATGTAGTAGGTGTCTAAACTAAATACATAATATAAAGCATCTGATTAAAATCGAACTAGAATTTGAAGTTCGATTATTCTTGGTAAAAAGAATCTAATTTTTGTACGCGTATTGCTTCTATTATTGATTGGACGAAGCTCGAGTAATGCGTCGTTACAATGTTCCTGTTGCGATCGATTCCTACGCGTCTCTGTCGCCCCCGAGCTTCTATTTTTACCGCTTCATTGCCTATCCCCCTCGCTGCATGTTTCCTGCCTTTTATTAAACTATCTGTATGATAATTAACAACGGCCTCGGCGCGCATACTACTGGATCTGTTTATTTTTCCATTAGCTTGTTCCTACGAAGCGTTCGCTATTTAAGGCTATGGCTACTCGAAATTCAAACGACGCCATCGCTACAGCAGCTGCAACCAAGCCTGTATTTTATTCTCGTCCTACATTCGAATTTATCACGTGAATTCTTGATGACTTGTACGCTTCTATATTTTTTCGACCTTCAACTACAACATAGAGTACAACATATTTTAATTAGGCGTCCCTGCACGTTGTCAGACAGTACCTCACACCCTCTGAGTTGTGCTGTTCTTATCTGGCATAAACCTTATCGGTATGTACGTCTCTTTCTATAAGGGCATCTGGTATGCATGCCTGTTGTGTTTACGTAGTCTACGCGTTTTACCCTTGCATGTGTGTGTATGTGTGTGTGTGTGTGTGTGTATGGAATGCAGGGGTGCGAGCGTGTGTTTGTAAACGTTAAGTTTTGTCTACAGCTGTTGTGGGTTTGTGGAGCCACGCTGATATCGACTTCACTAAATTTATACTGCCTCATGACCCACGCTTCAACTACATAAACATCACAGATAGTATAACAATACTCGTGACACTAGAACGCTTAACATTGCCTGCGTTTTAAATTACAATTCTACACTGTACAAGAGTTTCAAGATTTATAATTTAATTTCTTAATTCGGATATAAAAATTTACTACCTTAATAATGATTGAATTTTTTTAGTTATTATGTGGGGGTAGTCATAATAATGATGTCATTATTCACGGCTCTTTTGTCACGCTTCGGAAGGTATCTACCGATGCGAGTACGATTTTTCAGTAACCCGTCTTATACTTGCTTATAGCATTATAGTCAAACAGCTGTCGAGGGGTCATTGACACCGAGGAGCTTGTGCAAATTCTATAGTTACACATCGGAAAAGCAAAAAAATAACATCCATATTGTTGATCCGTAAACGTGCTCAGGCAATATTCTAAGAATGCTGCGGGCGTTCAAAAACGCGAATGTCAGATGTATTTTTGGAGTTGTTTTATCCTTGTTTCGACATTTGCTTCTAAAAATACGTTGATATGTGCTATTCGATTATTATTCTGTTCATATATTGAGTAATTAATCCCGGTTTTTATAAATACATTTTTTCCACGTGTCACATTTACATGTTCAAACCTTGAAATCTGTTACTGACCTTACTGTGACATGTGTAATGATTTAGTATCATTGGTGATATTGAAAGCGCTCGAGCAGGCCGCGTTTTGGTGTGACGTCATTGTCAAAACCCTCGGGGTCGTTGCTCGGGCCCCTATACCTGCATTTTTTATTGCATCCCCCGTGACGCCACTGAAATCCACTAGGGACTATATATTATTCCTTTCATCTATCAACGTGGACGATGATAGTAACTCATCCGTTAAAATTTATTAGTGTGAGTAAATTTTATTCCAAATTCTGATCTGATGTACACTGTCTATTTGACTTTTTGTTATTAGAAATACTTAATTATTAATTCACTATATTTGAGTTCGTCTTACCCGTATACAAAAAACTATAAAAAATTTGGTGTAATTACTTACCTACGTTTCTTAGATAATATAACAGAATCAATCAGAAATATAATAGATATAACAGAAATAATGAAGATTTGATTTAAGGCCCAGTGTCACAGCCCAACAAACATACAATATCCACATACTGGTAACAGGAATCTCACATATAAAAATGAAAAAATAATATAAAAATCAATATATAGGTAACGTTTTCAATGATACAATCTAAAAAATAGGAAAAATACGATAATCAGTTTAGGTGCTCGTGCATTAAACTACACGAGAATTATATTTTCTTTTTAGTTTAATTCGACCATATTACAAAAGATAACATTTGTACTCGAGGTTCAAATTCACATAAATTTTCGACTGTTGTGATTACTTTAACATATTCGTAAGAAAACACATTGCAACAAGCTCCATAAACCTTAAATTATTTAAATATTGATGTTACTCTTTATATTAAAACACTAAAAGATAAAACAAGAAAACGACACTTATCAATCAAAGGTTATATTTTATATAACTTATATCTAATTTTGACTTTTGCCATTGAAAACAAAACAATGTCATGCATTTAACCGGAACCTAACAGTATAAAACAATCAATTATGTGATAGCACAAAGATGTTATGTTCTGTCCCAGTACATTTTAAAAATTTGAACTGTTCCTGCAATAAGAGTTTATAATAAAAAGTATTATTTATAATAAAAACAAAGCTAAATTTGAAGACAATGCACCAATCGTAAAACAACTGTTTATAATTTCTTAATATTTTATTTATTCCTGGAAAACTTATTACGTTTTATAGTCGTTTATATGTGTACAAGTCTATTTACGTTGAAAAATGGTCATCTTAATAACAATTATTATTAAACTCGTTTATACTACCTACATGATATATTATGTTCGATTTTTGAATTTCGTTTCACATTGTCGGAATGCCGGATGCGTTTCGTTGCTCTCCCGATCAGTACAAAACAGATTGGCACAAGCGCGTTCCCGTTGCGCAAGTCGGCCTCGCAGGTCGGTGATCCCGCACAATTGGGCCGACCAAAAATGTGTCAAGTTGAACCCAGGTCGTTAACCCTGAGTGTGTTTACGTTTACCTCTCTTTTGTGACCGCATCGGGGCGTGACGCTGTGAAAAGCTTGTTTTGTTTCAATAATTTAAGGACCACAATAACTTTATCTAATTGTCTTTCCTTTGATCCTTTACTTTTGCTAATTGTACGGAAGTTGTATTTTGAGACGCTTAATTATTAAATCCTTTTTCCTTTTAAAAAGTTTTAATTTCCTTATAACTTAATCTTAATTAATTGAAACTGCAGTTGTATCTAGTATTTAATTCCGAGTAGGCTAATAACAAAGAAGTGATTTTATTGTTTCAATTGTTCACATAGTAGCAATCAAAACCGGCATATAACTATTATACATTACAATAAATTAATTACTACTTACATATTTACTAAAGTTAGAAACGCAGAAAATGATGTTAAAATTTCAATTTAAACAGATACTTATTATCCGATCAAATGAAATATTCCATTCGAAAAAACCACACAATATTGTAAGTATGTATAGTTTTTTGTAGAGCAGGACCAGTTTATTTTGCCTTATCTTACTTTTTATAATTTCAAATGGTTCAGTAGGTACTTGTTATTCACAAGTCGTTCCTCCAAGTAGAAAAAAATAATCGTAATGGTGTCTACGCGGGAAATAAATAATTCATAGAAATCTTTTGAAAAACATTATGGTCGACGGCGCGGGCGCATTATAATTGTAGATGTGTCGACATTAAACTCTCTCGCGATGTCTTGCACGGGTACCCTACAATTGGTGTTGCCAGTAAAAACGGAAAGTATTGTCAGTTGTAATAATATACGTATAAAACTGGTCCACGAGGTCCTTTTATGTTCTTTCATAATACACCTGTGAATGTAGTTCTGTAAGCTTTTTTATTCATACCTTTTTTATAGTGTATTTGATCGTTGCAATTATTGTAAATACTTTCTATTTTTTTTAAACATAATATAATTTTTTTATTAATTAATTATTAATTAATACATTGCTTTTTTAAGTGGAAAAATTAAATAGGAAAGTATAAGAGGACCTCTTTTATTATTATAAATATATATTATTAAGCTTATAAAAAATATATATACACGGCAATTGTTATAATATTAAATATTATTGGCGAATATAAATTATAGAAAATTCATTTGCTCAAACACAATTTCATTTAACAATAAAGACCAAAGAATAGTTCTTTTATAAACAACGTCGCTGCCATGTTTTTATTGTTCATGTATGTACAGTACGTCTATTGCACCTGCGCAAGAAATTAATTCAAATTCCGTTATACTAGAATTAACCTTTTGATTCAAGTCTATTATATCATAGTACTTTATTATGATGGCTTAAATTAAAAAAAAAACTATGGCTGTTTTTAATAAATTACACTAATGAATTATTCTATAACTTTTTCGTGCAAAATAATTTAATTCCAACAATACCTACTGTGGTAACCTTTGCAAATATGGTTGGTTTGCATTTAATTAAATATAAAAATTACTTTAAATTTAATAATATTTACTTTATATTATGTTGATGATCTCCAAATATGGTATAAATCTATACTAATAAGTAAAATTAAAGTGTATGTTTGTAATGTCAAAACTATATTTTGAACTAAATAGATATGAATGGGGGGGTATATACGAAACCTATACCAAAAGTACAATTTTTAAATTTTTTGTCTGTCTGTCTGTTTCTTCCGGGTAATCGCCGGTACGGCTGGACGGATTATGACGGGACTTTTTTTGGTAGATAGCTGAAGTTACTCCGGGTTACTTACCCTAAGTTAAGTTACTTTTAATTTTCGAAAATAATTAGGGATACGCCTAAAAAAATTAAATCTCATAAAAAATAAAATCCGATTTAATGCACAGTTTACGGGTAAGTGCTTGAATTTATGAGAAATATTTTTTCTGTATCTTAGTACAAAATAAAATTAGAGTTCCGTATAAAAAAATTAAAGTGCTACACAGCTAGTACCTAATAAAACTATTATACTTTGAAAACATCGTATATTCGGTAACTGTATATATGAGTACTACGTACTGAGTACTACTAAAAAAACTTCTAATATCAAAAATATATTATAGATAGAATATAAACACAATTAAATCATAAAACTCTCCCTCACGTGTCATTCAAATAAACTAAGTCATATAAAATTTGTCCGTCATCATAAATTCATTTAGACTCGTTTTAACATATAGCCTGCTTTCATGTTTTACGGCCTTTTAAATATCTTTGCACATAAAAATTCTAACTTAATGTCTCATAAAACTAAACACTTGAATAAATAGACGTATGCATTGTAGTTTATAATTCTTAAATCCTTTTATTTATTTCTTTGTCATTACTACTCAGACTAAGAAGATTGGACTTAAAAGCAGTGATATTTAATGAAGCTGCAAGAAAATAGACATTACAATTATTTAACTGTACAATTACATAAATGATATTATCCAATCGTATCGTACAAAAGTTTGAAAATAATCGCCTATACAAAGACTCTGGTCGCCATTGGCAACGCGCCCCATGCAAGGTTCTGTCCTCACCCACAAAATACCCTCGGAATTCCCCCGGTGAAGTTTTTTCACTACAACGGATCGGTCCGTGCGAGAATTTATTTTATTTGTTCATATATCACTTTACGACTTTTGGAAGTCGTGAGATAAATCTTCTCATAAATTCTGTTAAACTTCTATTGTACTAAAATCCCATTTTTGTTTTGTTTAAAGTATCTCAAAATGATAAGCTATATTACGAACCCGTCAACTGTAGTAAGTAATTAAAAACTTTTGCAAGATTCTTAAAGCACGTCTTCTCAATTTCTATCCGAGTCATTTACTTTAAAAGTTTCCTTTTCTCTATTTCTCGGAATCCTTGAAGTCATAGAAAAGAAGGAAAGTCGACATAGAATCATAAAAGATTCCTGCAAAAACAATGCACGATTGCTACTTTAAAAATCGTGCATCTTTAAGACACACGAACCAAGGTATATAATAAGACTAGTTTTATAATGTCGAACGACATTACGTGGCGAATCGAATCAGTTTGATGTTAATATTTTACTCGCCATTACATGTTAATGTATTGAAAAAGATTCTTAAAATTCAACTTTTAAAGCACATTTTCGCATGCATCGGTAAATAATACGTAAGTCCCATGTTCTCTACAAAAAACTAATCTTAAATGCGATGCGGCCTCTGTACGAAGAATAACAAAACAACAAAGCTTATGCAACATCCTGCTATAGTTAAGAATGGGTTGTGAGGTATAAGAGGGTAGATACACCAGGAACCTGGCTCGAGTCCGGGCTGGCTTGGCCTTGGTTTTTAGTGTGGCCTCGAACAGGGCAGGTGATTAGGTTACATAAACTTAGCCCGTCCCCACTTCCTGTTGTGCGGTTTGCAGTTGGCGAGGTATTCTAAGAAAAAGCCAAATCCGCATCGCGGTCCTATTGTTTCGTTTTTATTGCTTTCTTTCACAAATTCATCTATAGTTTTTTTTTGTTTAATCTTAATTTTCTTAAACTCATAATGAGGGTAATTTTTATTGTAACATAAAACTAATGATAAAAATAATTTTATTCAGGATGCCTTAAATTCTATTCTTCGAAAATTTTACAGTAGAATAAAAAATACTAAAACTCTCATATATTTTTGTTTCATTACAAAGATACAAATTAAAGCGAAATACAAACCAAATGTATTAGTTATACTATGGCCTTATATTATGGTTAGATACTGTTCAAACTGGTTTGGCCGCACGCGAGTTCGATCCAGCGGAGGGGCATGCAACGAATAAAAAGAAACCTATATGCAGCTCTAGGAAACGCTGACCTTGGACACAAGAGCCACGGCACCTGGCGTTTTTATCCCTTTGAATAAATTGCGAACTTATTTTATAATACCTTCCTCGTGTTTCCACGTTCATGTTCATTTTTTATTTGTTGTTGTTGTTGTTGTAATCTGTTATGTAATATTGACATAAGTTTAAAGAATATTGAAGAAATAATATATGTCGTTACTTGATTAGTTACCGGAGTAGTGCGACTTGTTTGTATTGGTAGAGAGTGGTTTGTGAGATGGTCGACAGCGAACGTTCGTTACGACGATATGTCGGTCGTGGTGTCGGTTGCGTAACCGGTGTCGAGCGGTGAGGAAAGTGAACGCAGTATTTTGAGGTCGCATAGAAAGTTGCCATCGCGACAACTATACTTGCCGCTGTCGCCGTTGTGCCGCATTCAAGATATCGACTCCTCAAATCGCCCTTATTCTACATTCCGTCGTCATCAATACTAGTCCAGCGTGAAAACTACTTTTTACAAACAGAACGTCACGCTATGTTTTGGTCCAATCAACGATGACCGATTTTATTACCTATGCGAAGCACGATATACATTTTACTGCTAAAAAACTTTAAAATAATCCGAAACCTATTAAAATGTTGCATAATAAGATATTCAACCTAGAACCGCTTTCTGATATAGTATTAAAGAATTCCAAGGAGTTTTGTACAAAAAGTTACACGTGCCGGTCGATTCAATCGCCGCAGGCCATTGATTTTTTGGCCATGGCCTGTCAGCTCGACTTGCATATAATAGGACGTAAATTTAGGCTAGTCTCATTCAATCAAAGAAGGAAAGATTTTAGATACCATCTGCTTCCATGAGATTCGATTTTAAAATCCTAACAGTTCGACGCCTTAATAATTATAAAAATATTCAAAGTAATACCAATTTTATACTTAAGTCATCTTTACAAATTTTGCTTTATTCGTAATAAAGTTTAATTCGTTTAGTTTTATCCTTTTCCATTATCCATAACGAGAAGTTTTGTGACCAAAGGCTATTCTTATTTAAACTGATATAAATTTATCTCAATACCCTACTGTACATAGTTATTTATCCATCTACATTGTTACCTGTGCTCTGTGTCTGAAACATGCCGCATACTAAGCAGCCTTGCAATAACTTACAATAGCTGCTATAAAAAGCAGTCTCTTGTGACGTCATCAACACACGATCTTCAAGTTCGACTAACTTATGTATCACAAAAAGTAACAGACTAATGATTCTTCAACCGCTAGTAATAAGAATTTTGCTTTTTATTATCAATTATTATAAATCATATTAATTCAATAAAAAATTACGATTACACCTTCAAAGTTTTACGTTCTCTCCTAACAATAGAATATTGTATAAACTAAATACCATATCCAGAATTTATGACTAGGAATATACGCCTACATAAATATGCACTTATACTTTAAAGATCTTGGTGTAAGATCTCAGTATGTCAAAAAGCATTAAGAATAACAATTTTATGTACAGGTTCTTGAAATGTATTCGTGCCGAAGCCGAATTGGGTTCTATAAACAGAGAGGCCTTGTGTCTTTCAATAATTTGCATCTGAAACGAAAGACAGTTCGAATATTTTAATTTTTAGTGAAACACTGAGTATGTTCTCTGTGACCGTGATTCTTTCTTTGTTCCGACGATTGCCTTTTGGATTGGTAAACGTTGTTATAAATATTTCTCTTTTTAAAGCAAATAAGCCTTTTATTTTTCGAACTTACTATGCTGTTGACCTCTGAACGAATTCACCAGGCTATTTGGCGAGTGCTTAAAACACTTTAAAAATTGGTAACTAGCACAAGAGTATGAAATAATACGCAACTCGGCTTGAACTATTACAGGCATGAACTCCGAAGGTTTACCCAAGCTAAGCCTACTGATTTGTATAAAGATATATCTCTTATAGAACCCTATGTACTTTGAAAATTATACTCATTTCAAGATATGATTGTTCAGTAGTAATTTGTTGCGATAGAATTCCATATGCTTGAGCTTTGCATTATGAATGGGCGAGTTTAGTATCAATGAGTTTTGACATCTATTTGAAAATCTTAACTGTTAATGCGTGTTTATATCTATATATTATTACGTGTAGCGAATATAGAGAAAGAGCGCATAAAGTTAATATTTCTATATGGATTCTATCTAATTGAATCCATATCAATGAATTAAAAAAATATTTTACACTACCGTGCCTTTGACAGCGATTACCAGACATTATCAATCACATGTCAAACTTTATTTACCATGTTACAGAAGTTTTGAGGAAGTTTTACTTTAAGCAATTAACAACGAAGGCCAAACAAAATTGTTAGCATTTTTAAAATAAAATTATTATTCTTTACTTCAATTAATTATGAGCGAATTTCGACCAGATGCGAGCACTAGTTTAATTCATTATCTTAACTTCTTCTTATTATCTTAATAATTGATAGTTATTATCATTTTAGGACACATCGAGACAGAAAATCACATAAATGTGGGATTAAATAAATCTATAAATAGTAAAAAAAAAATGTAATAAAATTATTATGTTTTAACTTGACGCTTATGTAAAAGCTCTAATCTACATAATCATGAGACAGTTATAGTGTACTAGGTAATTACAGAATAATAATAACTTAGGTACTCGTTCAATAAACGTAAGGCTATAATAACATTAATTTCGAATGCATAAATTTGATATAATTATCGCTTATTAAAACAACCTTAGATAATAATATAAAGAAGTGTACATGCGTAACAATGATACTAAAATATTTTACTTAAAATACCTAACGGTTAAAATATTGATAGGCTATAAATATTGGAATGAGTTAATTGAATCGTTAACGTCTTGTCTTAACAAATTGTGTCAGTGGGATAATAACAATCTTTATGAAGTTCACCGAGATTTAAAAGCGTTTTAAAACTGTTTTAAAATATATAGCTCAAGTACCGATCCAGGAAACGCTGTTATCTGTGGAGTCTCACATCAAGTGTCCCGCTTATCGGTCCACATGTTTGATCAGGTGCCTGCACGGAGGATGGTAACACAAACCATGTATACTTCACTCAAGGCCTCAGGCTCAGCGTGTCATTATTTGACCGTGAATAAAAATACCCTATCCTATTTCGCTCATATCAAATTTTATTTTAAAGGCTTCTTGTTGGAATTAGTTGCTATAACTTTATACAGTAGTTTTCCGAATACAACTTTCTTTTATATTTTAAGAAATAAATATAAAATGTACTAGAACTTCAATTGTTAGGTTTATAGTTACATTTTTAATACTATGAAAATGAATTAAAACTAATATCTAAAGAGGAAATATTTTGCTGTGGCATATTAATAACACATACAATAATAATGTAAAAATTGTGACAACGTTTAAGTAACCAAGTACTAGTACTGAATGACACACACATATATACTTATAACTAAAATATTTCACATAATGTTAGAGAAATATTATTTTTAAATTATCGACCTGATATATTTTTAAAATAACATCAATTCTCTTTCAAATGAAATATTTAAAAAATTACTCAATTAAAAAAGAAATAGCTAATTTAAATACCTATATCATGTTAGGTGTAAACTCATGTTTATTTTAGCAAACATAACCTTCGGTGTCAAGATTTTAAAGATAGCCACAATGCGTGTCTCCATCAAATGTTAAAAATTTTAATCGGTTTCACTCGCGACTAAGTTTGAAATATTTTATAAGAGAAATTTATGGGCTTCGCTTCACATATTTCTGGAATTCATTCTTGTTAGAGCGATTGGAAAAAAATGTTCAAGTTTGAAACAATTTGAATTTCTATAAAAAGTTTTGTTCTGATTATAACTATATAAAAAAGTAGAAGTTTTTTCCTTCACTTAAAAGAATAGTAATTGAAACGTTTCATTGTAAAAGTATACTATTATACAATAAAAAAGTTTTTATTCATTAGTTAAAAGCATAATTAGCCAAGTATATGTGAAGAGATCTAAAGATACTTTTTACTTATTCCAATTTAGATAAATCAGCTTCCCATCACTCACTTGAATGCTGCGTTTATCAATGTAGAAACCATAGCATGGTGGTAGACCATTTCCTAACGCCTGTCTGTGGCAACTTGCAGTTAAAAATCTGACACGTATAAGAGATTTATTTCTGCAACATCACTTAAGGACTAGTCCTTCTAGACTTCCTCATTAGCATCAGCTAAAATGTGATCAAATGTTAGAGTAGAAAAAATTGGTAATACCATATAAAAATTGTCGAAAGTTCAGATTTCTTTACAATTTTACATTTATGTTTCTCTATAAATAATTGGAAAATATAAACAGAAACGTATGATATTGTTTCTAAACAGTATTCCTTATCAGATTTAACTTTTCCATTTATTTTAATAAAAGATCGCTATCATTTTTTAAACAGTCAAGTAAGTTGTATTTTCAATTATTTTACAAATAAACTCGGAACGCGATCAATAATTAATTAATGAAATAAAATTTTATAAATTATTGTTTAAATACATACAATACATCATCGATCGATGCCGTGGAGGAAAAAAATTAAAAGGGATCGTGACCCAACAGTGGTTAAGATGTGGGCGTTATTGAGATTGTGCAAACATGCTGCAGAAAACACGTCTCCTTCCTTGAGATTTATTGCCTTTAAGCTGACGGTTATATTGCGAATAAATAAAGTCACATTCGTTTTTACCGCGTGCTTATACATGTTGAATGTTTTATTTGTCCCTTTTAACAATAAACACGTTATTATTTTTAATTATCCCCGCCACTTCTAATAGTAATGTAAATAGTAAAATATTCAAAATTATCTAAATAATATTAACTTTCGCGTTGATAAATCGAAACAACCATATTTAGACATGATCATTTCATGTGCACAGTTTGATTAAATTTGTAATACCAAACGTTCTCATCACTATCTCTAGAAGTAAATATAAATTATATGTTTAAAAGGCTTACCCAACTGTGTGTGCGGTTTTATGGTTTCTCATATTTCCAAACCAATTTATTACTCCGTCCAATCTCAACTAATCAATAAAAACCAATCGAAATTTGGTTATTGATGTTTTATTTTGCCTTTCATCTTTAGCAGTACATACATACATACATAGTTCTTATTTTGTTTAATCAAGGGTTTCGTAATTAATTCACTTTTAATATACTATTTATTTGTTTGATAAGTTTTAGTGTTATAAATAAAACTATTTTCAAATCAGTTTCCACCACTAGGCAAACACTAGTTATATTAGTGTAGCTTAAGGAAATACATTCATTTTTTTAAAATTTTACAATAATCCCAAAAACAACACAGCTGTGATGCAATGTTTCAATATAAAATTGCTATGTGTTAATATAAAACTTTAATAAAAAAAAACAGTAACAAAACACAGAGCTGAAAAAAAAACAATGCGTACCTACATAAATGTACATATTAGCAGTAAGCCATATCGTAAGTATCACGGCTGTATCTGTGTACATTTTTGTTACAATGAGGAAATAAAAACAAAAAGATCCATTATCAGTTACCTCTACGTCAGCCTCACAACAATAATTACACGTATGAATTTATAAAAACACGATGGATTCATTTCCCATGACTGGTATGCGTTATTGGATTACATTAGTTCTAATTACATGAACTGCTGGTGCTTCTCGACGATCCTGAAATGTATTAAGAATTCTATTGACGTATATCTTAACGGAAAAGCTCATTATTTTGAACATTATATCTAATCTAATAAATAAACTTAAGTTAAATAATGTTCATAGTATTTCTATTTCATATAATGATTGAATTAACCCCTTGAGCACTTACCTGGCGTTAACGCCAGCTTTCCATTGTTTTCCTATTGTCTTTCTATTGTCTTATTTTTATGGGTACTCGACACATTAATATTGAAATTTTAAATTACTTCATCACCATAACATTTCAAATATAATTTATTAGTATAACAAAATTTTACATACATAAGATCACGCTTCTATCATAAGTGTAGGCAGAGACTATATCCTTTCATTTGATACGATCCTGACACACGTTTTCCCTTATTCTAATTTCATGAGCCCTTTCATACGTGCTCTTAGGTAACGAGTACATTTGATCTGGCCTTTCTTCAGAATGTCTACGAACTGTTGGATATACGTCGACGACTTGCCCGGTCACCCTAGCCTTGTAAATTTGTTTCGTCAATCATCTTACATTAACCCTCTCCACGTCCCCAAAACAATTAAGCATTCCATTCAAATCATCAACATTTAATATAAAAATTGTTAAATACTGAACAAAACAATGAAGAATTATTTTAAACAATTTTACTTACATTGTACATATATACATTTTTTTAATTTCTTACTCAAAATCTTATAATAAAACCTAGTTGATTTATGTAATAAAAATAATGAATTTTCTATCGATCGTGTATCATCAGTGCGAACTTCAAAAAACCTGTAACTCGTTTATTTTCTAACAAACTATAGATCTTGCGATTGATTTTTTTTTATTTCCACTAATAAAATTCAGGAGAAACAATAAATCGTTTAATTAATAATAAAAGAGAATCGTAAATATAAAATACAATTATTTTATACATTAGTTTCTTGTATTTTAATTATAGTACTTGATACATAGTTTTCAGTGTCAATTTTTATCAGTTTTCGAGTAGAGTTAGATTTTATTAGATCATTAGTTAATTGTAACTATTATTACATTATTACTAATCGTTATATTTAAATTTAAATAATCGTACGATGTATTAAAAAGTCATTCATCTCATAAATAGTAATCAAAATAAAAGGTGGGTACCTAATTTGCTATACATCAGATTAAAACAATTTCCAAAAAAGCCAATTTCTATGTAATTTTAAGAAGTTGTTATTAATAATACGTTACATATCACGTTAAAAATATTAAAACTCAAGATATCGTAACTAGTAATTAATGTAGATTTATTTTATTACAGGCTATTATTACTTGATGAATACTTTACGGATAAATTATTAAGTAACAAGAAATAGAAATAAAATAATTTAAAAAAAATCAGTTTTAGTTATTTTACGATATTCAAATTTACTTAAGTTTATCAATATAAAATAATTCCATATATCACATTAATCACGTAACAAAGCCATGTAAACAACATTCCGTGCAGTTTTTTGCCACCTTCCAGTCCTTAGTATTTGAATAAATATTTTATCCACTAATGTTCTTTGCCTCTCGGAATGACGCAATTCGATGTGACAAACGAGCTCGTCTCAAAAAATTCATTGCAACAATGACACAAACTTCATGCTCAACGCATTGTACAATTTTGCTATCGTCTCTTTTCTTTACCTATATAAAATAAATGCCAATTTGTCAACAACATCCGAGTTCCAAATTTAAAAATGTTTTCAAAAACGATTTGCGATTCTACGAAAGAATTCGCTCCGTAACTACGACAGAAAAGTACAGGAAGGTTGTTTCCCACCACCCGCCCCACCGCACCGCCGCGCCGGTGGCCTTGATCAAGCGCGCGCGCAGACCTTGAAAACACTCAGGCTAGATCGGCACCGCAACGTACACAGAGGCACACAGCACCGGCCCGCGTTCACTAAACTTTGTGATTACGTCACATTATATTTAGGTGTTTAGATGAATAGCCTTCCAGCAAAGTTCTATGATCGAAATATTGCCATGTTTTTTTTTTATGTTACGTAGCTTAAAATTCGCATTGTCTCGTTGTATAAGTACTAACCGTAACAGTGCGAGTCCCCACATTTGGTTACGAATAGAGGCAAATAAAGCTGATTAGCAAATGTATAATCTGATTGAGCGTGAGATCATTGCACCGTCATGTTAAAACATTACTCACAAGGGTCCGTCACGCGGTAAATTCACATCCAACAATTTCGCGCTTAATCGAGAAAAGTAAATACTTCGGTTTCACTCACACCTAACAAGGCTTAAACATACATATATACTCATGGGAATTGTTCTTAATACATAGTCATGAACACGAAATGATAAAAACGTTACTTTTTTGACCAACAAACAAAATGAACGTTTTGAATTTAACAATCGATAATGTATAAAATATAAATAATTTTGTATAAATCATTTCTGGGTACATCATAGATTATATATCTTCAAGACGTTTGTCTAAGTAAACAGGTTAGTTTTGGTGTTGACTTTTAACATAATTAGTATTGTAAATGTTCAGAAGAATCTTTTATTGTGAGATTGTTCGGATCAAGAATATTCTCATCGTGCTGCTGTTTAAAATTTGTAAACAGGTTAATACCTAGGTATTAGCAATTGCATTACTTATTCACAAGTGATCTGAGAGATACTTTCTGTCAAGTAATAATGTATATGATACAGAAATTTCAATGATTTGTCTTCTCGCATCCTTTGTTATAATGTTAATTTTGTTCATACTTATCTGTATTGCTATTATGTAAATCCATAAATTTCATATAAGTATATTTGTGAACAATATTGAGTATATATTAACAAATGGCGTGGTTCGAGGACTTGAATGAAAAATCGAATACTGTAGGTATTTAACTGTATTTAAATTAAATAGGAATAACATTTATACGTAAAGTTATTTTTAAAGAAAAACTAACCTTGAAATTCCAGGAATAGTGATGACTTACACATCGTACATAACGTACAACTAGTTGGTGCCTGCGGCTCCGCCTGGGTTTCATATGTTCTTTAAGTGTGAGAGAAAAAGTGATATCTAACCTAAAAAACAAATGGATGAAGAAAAATGAGTCTTTTGTTTTTATTATTTGAACAAATGGACATATGAGTAAATCGAAAAAAAAATGAGAAATGGTCGATGGAATCCAAAAAATAAATAGCCTATAACCATCTAGGAAAAAATCCGCGTCGAATGGTCGTTGTTCCATCCCGGTGTTCAGCAGTTTTAAGGCGATGGTGCGTCAAAGGAACCCCATTTTGTTTTATATATGTATATATAATATATAGATAGATATAGATACAAAGATATAACTATGTCAGATATCTATCTATCTATCTTCATTATTTATGTACGGTTATCACTTTATTTGTGCTGCGCCAATGTCACCGAGTTGTTGTGGGGGCAACGGACGCAATATCTCTGACAACACATGAACACACACACTCACATATGTAAAATGTATTGTTGATTATATGTTTTCTTCGGCGTACATAGCTAAAAAAAACGGATTACGTTGTACGTGATAAAAAATAGGTATTATAAATACATTGCCCTTGTACTATCTTCTTGATCGAGTCTGGGTACAAGATAATTTATTGTTTTCAATTAAATAATTCCTATCGATATATAAATTCGTCATTATTGTATGTATTATATATTTCGTTTTATATTCATTTTCATTATCGATTCTAACTTTTGATTTTTATTCAATTTATATTATAATTTTATTTCATTCTCATCACATCTTTGTAATGTATAATACTTATAGTCTTATAAGTGATTCTTATAAAAATTGTTTATTAAATCATTATCATCATCTCGAGTCTTTATTAAGTTCATTAAGATAAGATTTTTGAAATAGCAGCAATATTATAGAATGTCAAAATGTTTTTTTTTTTTTCATCATCATCATTGTCATGCCTTTTCCCAACACACTTGGGGTCGGCGCAGTTTGTTTTCTTCTTCCATACTTTCCTGTCAGTCGTAATCGCTTCATTTACTCCTTTTTCTTTCATACTATTTCTTACTCTCTCCATCCACACTTTCTTTGGCCTTACTCTACTTTTCCATCCTTCCAAATTCATATTCATTACTATTTTACCCACAGGCTCGTCCTCTCTTCTCGTAACATGTCCATACCACGGCAAATGTTTTTTTTTTCATATCAATTTTCTAATCAAGTAATATAATAATTTATTTATTTAAGAAATACATACAAATTACCAGTGTAAAGTAAAAGTTTATTATGATTAAAAGTAAACAAACATTTTACAAAATATTATGTACTTACTCGTAGACCTAAATTGTAATATGTACCTACCTATCAAAAATAAGTAAAAGACTACAGAAATATACGCTTTATTTAAAACAAATTACAGAAGCCTCAATCATAAAATCACCACATCTATCTTCTCTGTCATAATGAAATTGTTCATGAATTAATAACCATGGACTTTACAACGACCGACCTTCAAATTAATACATACAACTTATTATTTATAGTTCAGAACATATATATATATATATATATATATATATATATATATATATCCTTATTTATGTTTACAAGTACTAAGTAGGTACACATTGCATGTTCACGTATAATTTTATGCTATTCTCTCTAAATTCACGTTTATGCAAATGTTACAATGAGGCGTACATACTATTATTACACCACACGCGCTTAGATGTATATATATCTGTGCACGATAACTAGAAACATGGCTAATACCGAAAAATTGATTGGATCTATTAATTGGACACACATATCGGACATCGCCTACGGTGCTCTTTAATTAACATGAAACACGCGATATACATTATCATTATTATTACAAAAAAACTAAGATAGGGGGGACTCTAGAAAAAAAAACATATTCTCAAAATTGGCAATGAGCAAAGTAGGATTAAGAAACTGTGATATAGATAATATGGTTGATTTTTTACATTGCTAACTCTTTGTTTATTTGTTTATAGATTACTATTTGCTTAATTATAAGAAATTATTATAAACAAATCAATTTCCAAGAGACGTGATAGCTGGAAATCATTTGAAGCGGAGTTACCAAAGTAAAAGATCCAACCATATTTTTTGGATTTCCGAAAAGTATCGCCTTCATCAATCAAATATGTGACATAGATATTTATTGCGTTTTTAAATAATCGAAATTTTTAATGTATGGGGTGAACGAACGTTCTTAAAGAACATTGGAGAAGAATGTCAATATTGAACATTAACTACAGAAAAACTTAATTAAACCGAGCTAATAAGAACCCCATTAATGAGTAATAACTAAAATAATACCTTTTCTTGGTTTTGCAAAAATATATATTCAAATTAAGTAATAAAATCAAATTTAACATTATATGTACATTTATACCAATTTAACAACAAATTATCTCCGTTTTTTATTTATGTTTGTTTTGGCTTTTTTTTTTATTATTTCAAGGAACAGTAATTATGTATTGAGGATGTTAATATTATTATGATTCTTGTTCTGTATTTAATACTGTTAATGTACAGGTATGTATGTATAAATTAAAATTTGTGCTGCTAGTACTTAACAAGAAGGTCGTCAATAAACAGGGCGGACGAGTGTATTGAAAACACGTACACCAAAACGTTAGTCTATAGTGTAAAAATAAGTGTTTAGGTGTTAAAATCTCACGTAGAAATCTTAATTTTAGTTACGTTATCAAATTCAAGTGATTCATGTAATATAGAATTTTATTATTGGTAAATTTGTTATAGACAATTAGTAAATTTCTAGTAATTGAAAACACATATTAAATAAGAGAACAAACTCATAACAACTGAAAAATTAAGATACAAGGTCCAGCTCCAAGGTCTTATGACGGATATATTCATAAGAAGACAAATCGAAAAACTTATAATGTAACTTAACATAATCAACGTAATAAGAATACACCACTTCCACGGGTGGAATTGAGTAGGTACTGAATATATAGCTATGTATATAAAATAATTGTGGCGTAAAATTACCCGACTCAGAACGCTCCGTGGATCGGTCCAGAAATCGTTGACTGTAAAACTTCAAATGAGAGAAAAAAAAGACAGGTTCTTGTCTCGGAGACACACTTCATGTCGTTGAGGTAACAAAGTAATTGTGTAAATAAATTAGTCAAATGATGAGAGGATCTTTAAAGTGTCCATTCGCCGTTGACTAGTTCAATATAAAATTCATTGGAATTTCCAATTAAGTTTTTTGACTTCCTTTAATTTTGAATAGTCCCAAATATTAAAGTGCCTTTGCAGTATAAAAAATTATTATTAACGGAATTAATTTAAACTGAATCAAATATTGATGGACATGAATCTCAGTGATCATTAAACTTACCCGTATAGATTCATATTATACCTTTAGTAGACGTTTTCAAATTTATCGTCGGTAATTACGTTTACACTTCATTGCACAAGATTCGAGAACATGCTTAGTTAAGTGTCATAAGTTTTTTATGAAGAGTGACTCATATAGGCAATGACAAACATAACACGCTAATGAATGCATGCAAACTTTAAAGACCTTTGATTTTTACTTCAGTTGTCAATAACCTCGCGGTAAGACAAATATTCGTTATTTAAAATGCCTAGTAATGTATTTAATTGAATAATTAATATAAGTAGTAGAATTTATTATATCCTCGTCAAATATCCCCTTGTTTTGTTTGTGTTTATTCCATATCTGTATATTATTATTGTTGTATAATAGTAACACATCAATGAATATCACAATAAATGAAGTAAAACAAGATCTTTTTTTTCTCGAGAATGTAGAATTTATCCACATTACGAAAGTACTAAGTTTAGACTTTTAGAAATTTTATCTATGATAGACAAAATAGCTGACCACAAGGTGTTATAAAACACTTTAAATTAGTTTGAGATTGGTTATGCCAAACGCTGCCAATACAATTCCTTAAGAGATTATCTAGAAGTTGTGATTAATGGCTTAACTTGATCATTTTATTGTTTGTTACTTTTTTTTAAAATACAATTTTAAAATTACTATATGTTAGTTATATTATTATTTTATCATGTACATAGATCTGTAATGAATAAAATACAATTAAAAAATAATATTTATAATACAATTATAACATTGTAATACACATACCCTATGAATAATAAAGGAATGCATACTAACAATTTTAAATTATTTATCAAGCGTCTGTCTATGCGTTAGCTATCTCAGGGGAAATAAATGGAAATAGGTATTGCATTACATTATTTTCCCTGTTACAATTTAAAAACCTTTAGTAATTGTGCCTGTAACGTATCTAAATAGAATTAAAACACTCAGAATGACAGAAGTTGCAAAGCCATTTCAAGTTTCCCTTAACAGGCCACGTATGTCTTTTAGTACGTGCCGGTGATTCCGTAATTCTATGTCGCTTACACACACACACAAACACTTATATGGCTTTTGTATGAAACTATCGCTCTTTGGGTTATTACTCTATACAAACGTACATAATTTTACCTATCTGTTCTGAAATATTCGTTGAAAGTTTTTGTAATTTTCATTATCATTTAAGGACAATTATGCATATGCACAATTGCTGCATTATTTTTGCACACACCAGTAAAGACCAGTGTATGTTTTTAAATAGATAACAAGTGTTCACCGGCGTAAATAAATATACATAAATGATAATAATTGTCTTAACTATTTTCTTATCCATATTAACATTTTATCTTGGAATATATTTTTTCATTATTAATTCTAATATATATTTTTTCCATAATATTATAATAATATGATTCGAATCAATATCCAAATACAAACAACCAAAGCTTAAAGTAAACCGGTACTGTAAAAGGTATTAACTTAAAATCATCGATACATAGATGAACCTTCAAATGTTTATTTCGTAACCGCACGATTTGGGAGTTGTTACTCGATTTAGAATTGTTTGTGCCCCCGTTATTTCATCAACGCTACAGTTATACCAATCAGGTGCGTAATAAAGGCCCTTCGGGGACTTGACCCCTTTGAAAGTTTTAATATACAGGATTTTTTTTTAATTAAGTTAAATATCATAGAGAATTAATTTTGTTTGAAAGACTTAAAATAGTTTCTAAATTTAACTGAGTAACTTTAGTGGCAAAAATCAAGAAGCATTTTTAGCTCAGCAACTGAATTTAATCCCTTAGATATAATTTTTCGACTTTTTCAAAGAACGATTAAATATGACGTAATATTTTTTTGTTTATTTTTGAAGATATGAGGGTTGGGAGTGTCTTAATGATGACTACGTATGCAATGTTTACTTTTTGTTTTGCTTTACAAAAATTATTTTTATACTCCTTCCAACCATTTATTTTATTTTTGACAGTTTGAATGCAACTCAATTAGTGTCCTAATGCGTTACTGATTCGATTTCCTATAGCAATAGATTTAATTGAAAATTGAACATAATTAGCGACGTATAAGCTGGCACCGATATAAAAATTAACGAAGCAGATTAATAAAGAAATGATTTATTGTCTTTCAGTACATTTCTTTTGAAGTCTGTTTAGTTTTTAATTTAAAAAGTGTTTTGCTCTACATTTTTGTGTTTTATAAACATAACTAGGCGTTTATAGAACTAATATGTTATGTATTAAAATAAACCATTTATACCACGGTAAATGTATTTATTATTTGGTAACATCAAACAATCAGGTCATAGAAAGCATTACAAATAATTATATACATAATAAGTAAATTAATATTTAATATGCATTTCATTAAATGAATACATTTACATAATCTGTGGGGTCGATAAATATTCGATGATAAATATGGGAGCTAAGAAGCTTCAGTATTAAAAAGAAATCATCACCCATGAACTGTTACATTTTTTATCCACGATTGCCTGTTAATAATTATAGGCTTGCTTATGTAAAAAATAAAATAAATAGTTGGAAGGGGTATACTTTATCACAGGAGGGGCTGTAGAGCATTATCTAAAATTGTAATTAAATGCTATTTGAACGTTGCGATTTGATCCTATGCATGGTTTTAAATATTGAATAATTAGTTCTATAATTAATACTGAGTACATACCTGTCTCGAACTCCACAACTCGCCAACAAAAAACACCGCGCATGCTCCAATTTTATGATAAATGTGTTGAAATATTATCTCGATTAAGAGGTGAAATTGTACAACGGTTTCTAAGTAACCATAAACGGATTCCAATAGTTTATACTGTAAAAATTGTTAGACATTTTTAGTTAAATTTGCTTTGTTACTAAAGTCATTATTATTTTGAATACTTCTAGAGGTGTCGACTTTGTGCAGTTTACTTTACAACGTCACGAAAAGATTTACCAGGATACGCGAACCAGATCATTAAAGTTTCATCAAGATCGGACAAGTGGCTTGGTAACGAATAGAGGACAAATAGTCATTTATATTACAGAATTTTATTTAACACACCTATTGGTATTTGGCGACAGGTTTTCAACTTGAGGGTGGTAGCTACCCAGGCGGACATTATTAGAAAATGCCCTACCACTATGCTATGGTTTCCTCACGATGTTTTCCTTCACCGAAAGTTCTGGCTGATTTTAGAGTATTGGGTAGGTGAACTCGAACCCGCGTCCGGTGATGCAGAATTTGGCCGCACTATCCACTGCGCCATCATCGCTTCTAATATTATCTAAACTTTAAAAAATGCTGTTTTTTGTACCTCTTACAGCAATAAAAATCACAATAAAAAATTCTTTACATCAGTTATTTCAATTTAAAAATTACATTCACACTGGTTCAATAGTTTTCAATTGGCTTGATATGAGACAGGAAACAATATATTGCAAGTAGATAACGAGACATGCAGATATTTTAATAATAAACAAAGTCAATAATAATAATCCTACATTGATTTTTTGTAAAAAATTTTTAATAAATCACAGAGATGTTTCGATTTATAAAAATATCTTTTATTGCCATTTTTGCAGATAGAAATCTGCATGGTTATATTAATAACTTGAACAACATTACTAATAAATAACAAATAATATATATTTAAAAATTAAAAATAATTCCACTTACCCATGTGCATGTCCATTTTATTACAAAAATAATTGACTACTTGATTGGACGTTGAACACACAATATTTTAATGTGTGACTGATTATTTACATGAACTCCTTTTTCCTGTTGTCTAAAATTCTTGCATCTTATAAAAAGTAATATTTGTCTGCTATTTGGTTTATAATGATGAGACCGAATTTTTGTATTTAATTAATTGTTTTGAAACGTTGACGTCAGAACCTGCGACGATGAGCGATTCCATAATGAGTTTAAGGTTTCGGTGCAGAAAAACAGCGTGAAATCATAACATGGTGGGTATGTCTTTTACTAATAGCCCGCTCGTCTAACTATATGTTAAATATATTCATAATTTCAAAAGTATTAATGGTGGCAACAAAAAATAACTACCAGAAAAATGTATTTTAATACTTTTCTCTAAATAATTTAATAATAATCCACTCTGAACTCTTGAAACAATATTTAATCCCATTACAACATTTTAACAGTTATTGCAAATTCAATTACAAAACATATAATTCTATAAAAGAACACGTGTCCTTATTGTAAATTATTAGGATTCAAATTCTGCTCAGTATTATAAGACAGGTTCTCAGAAGATAGAAAGAATGGTTTTAGTTTTTACCTACCGTCATGGGAAAGAGGTGTGATGGTATGTTTGAAAATATGGGAATTCAAGTACAGAAAGAAACTAATTCAAATTAGCCAAGTAACCTTGTCTACTAGTGAGGTATTTAACTCAGTTGGTTCGAGATCATCATACTTCAGCACCCTGAGCCAACTAATACTCAATTATTACCAAATATTCAATTATCTAGAAATATTTATAGGTCAGAAAAGTAACTGTCACTCAAGTTTCATTTTGAACTGGTCGTTGCTGTGCAATAACTCTGGTTTAGTTTTAAATAGACAAGTAACATTTATTAAGCTTTAACATACCACCACTATAATAAATGGAAAACGTGGACTAAGATACAATTCTCGTATAAAAATATTACGAACAGTAATTTTAAAATATCTCTTCTGAGATTGTTTCAATTCTATTGGCTTATTTCTGACTTAAACTTTTCTTGATGTTTGTATTGTTGTACTATTCGTGAAAGGAAATAATATATTTTTCTCTTATTGTAACGTTATTTATTATGTTAATAAATACATATTTTTTGTAAATATTAATATGAAATAAAGATGTTATTGGAAAATAATAAATCAAAACATAGAAATAATATGAAACTGTAAATATTATTATCTCAATAATTATCACAGTGGACTTGTACGGTTAATTTATACGTTCATCTGACATTCTTGGTCTATAAATCAAACTGATTTAGTTGCTCGGTCGTTACCAGAATCATGTATAAGAAGCATGACATGAAACTATCTATATACTTCTCTATATATTCTTATTTACACTCTTGCAATCAATATGCACGGGGTATATTTTACCATACATTTTATTTATTACCTTAGTAAAACGATATGTTCTAAGAACTTAAACTAGGTACTTCAATTAATAATGCCCCGGAATTATTATCACAAATCTCTGATGGATATTATTTATGTGAAAAATTATTTCTACATATGTTAATTAAAGTGATTATGTCTTACACTTCAATACGGTTATTATTTTGCATATGCAGGCAACTGACATTGCAGCATCACTTTTTCTTAGATTGGAGTAAATTGTTGGTACTCGTATGTTAGTGCAAATATTTTTACGTCAAAAACTATTACATATATTTAAATGGTGAGGTATTGCTATATGTCAGTATAAACAAGACAATTATTTTGATATACACAAGAAAAGTAGGTATCATAATGTGTTAGCGATAGACATGTTATAAATAACAAAGTTAAATGATTGTAGAGCGAGAAACGAAATAATCTAAGTCCGTAACCTTTCTCGAGAGATAATGTACTGGAAAAATATAAATGAAGATAATAATATTATACATGTCGCTAACCCCTTATAGGTTGCTTATCATTAATAGTTTTACTTATAAAAATATAACATAACATATAACATACAAATAGCTGATCACCATAAGGTGTTCGAAATACGTATTGCACTTATTCTTATAAAAATATAATATGTATGTAAATAGATACTGTAATATATTTCAAACAATATAGTAGTAGTTATTGACATTTAATAATTTTTTATACAGAAAACATAATTAATTTTATTATTTATTTCACCGTTCTACAATACTTTCTTACGTAAAGTCTGACGGTAATAAAGTTTTCGATAATTATCATATAAATATTAAATAAGATTTTTATTTAGTAAAAATAAAGAACTAATGAAAAAGTTGACCGTCACGGGACACCAGGCAAATCTTAAACATCAAACGACATTTGCCATCACGGCGTACGAGTCGGTTAAGCTGCCAAGGTATGCCCAATATAATAAATTTTTCATCAATACTAAGGTAATGTAACTACAACAAATCAGAACTCCGAAGTGAAATGCTCCGAACAAAATCATGTTACATCAATACAAAACGATTCATTCGAAAACTTACTTTTCATTCAAACCACGTTACAATCGGGTAAATATAAAACAATATTATAGTAAGTAGTAATATAAACTTAATAAAAATAAAAACCTAAATTACGTAATGCTGCGGTGTACAGTCCCCACATGCGTGTTGATCTGCGGTAATTAATTATTACTATGTCTAAATATGGTGTTGCCGGTTATAATATACATTAACATCTGTCCTGTATCTACAACGTAGGCATTACATGTGCGTTTAATAGATAACCTAACTGAAACTATTATTTATTCTATACAGGTGCCGGGGCCGTGGCAGGTGTCGCATTGTCGTCTGCATTCTATGAACTTTGCATAAAAAAACTGTTCTGCTCCAGCCCACATTCCACTATTTTAAATGTAAGATATTATTTCAATATCTGATCATTAATTCTTAATATGTTTCAAAATAAAGAAACATGAAAGGTATTTCAGATGTAGGTATAATTTTAGAAAACCCATCTATAATAATCCATTGAAATGCATGAATGTATCCAAAACTTTGCAGTCTGTCTAAAAATACATAAAAGATTTTTTTAAAGTGTTTTGCATTTTCATCTCTATAAAAATCATTAAACAATTTTAAAAAAAAGGCTAGGTAGGCTTTATTATATACTGATTTATTATTACAACAATATTGTCATTTGCTTTTTATTAATAATAAAACTGATGATTCTTACATGGATTAACATGAAACGTGTCATTTAGATTCTACGTTCTCGCCTACACCTGACCGTCCACATATTAATTACACTTCCTGTCAATTGTCAATCTTTAACTGTTACACGTTTTATTGTTCTAGCATTGATTCATACAGATTCAGACTTTATGTCTTTGGGAAATATAAAAACAATAGAATACATACTACTTGTACCGCAATGCATCCAAGTTGGTATATTAAATACATATCGCCTCTTCAGATCGGTTATAAAATGGCATATGAAAATCCTTTTTCCGATATTTTCTAGTATGTCTAGAAGTTCAGAATCAGTTTTTTTCGTAGATACGAATTTGTCGGAGTAAATTTCAAAAGTTGTAATTTTTATTAACGTACGTTACTTTACGAATATATGGATGGGCAAAGATTGAACAGTTCAAGACATTTTACACCTCTGTGAAACTAATTTTCATAATTTATTTGTATAGTAGTCGTTGATGAGCTTTAAAAAACTGAAAACAATTATTTTTTTCCATCAAATTTTCAATAACGATTATGATGGAATTTACACCACCAGACGAACATTTATATTAATAAATAAGTTATAATTTAAATCAATACTACATTTCTCATATTTTCTGGTTTAAATTTCAAAATACATACTTACTGGAAATATAATTTGATCTGCGGTTGGATTGTTTACCGTTTTTTGCTATTCAAAAATTTTCGGCAGTCGTATCTAATACAGACTTTAAAAAACCTATATTGAGAATGTAAATTGAATCACGTAGCGATGATTGGTTCGATAACAACATATTTGCGATTGTAATACTAGCTAACGTTGATTCCTATGTTAATGTAATAATATACATTGAAGATTAATGCGTCTAACTCTAAACTTTTAATGTAATATTTTTACATATACCACATAGTAATAACGGTTTTTTAATAATCATCAAGTAAATAAACAATACCAAAAAAGGCAGAGTCAATAAGGATTTACAAATATAATAATTCTCGTTATTTACATGTTATATTGTAATTTTTTTTTAATTTTCGCGTTCCATATTTAAATTATATAACAACGGAGGTAGTTCATCAAAATATCCCTCATCGCAGCAGGCGACGCCGCCGCACCGACAGTCAGCCCGTGACCACGGTTGGTGAAACTCAGCCGAATCGTCGGGATAGGAATAAAGAAAGGCAACACGTGAAAACCCGTTGTTAAATAATTACATGTTTTAATATTCATTATAATGTAATTTCTTAATTAATCTGTAGAGAGAATTGGAATAAACAAAAAACTAGATTTGTTAAATTTGAACTGCAATCCGTAACTTTTTACACTGGATAATAAATGCTTTTTATGTTCCAGGATGACTATAATATCTTCTTCGATTATTTGAAATGAATGTGGGCTGCGTTTTTTTTTATTGAAATTTTATAATTATCTGACCACACGGAAAATTGTTCGGAAAACTACACTGTAACGAAATAGTTAAGTAGTGTCCAAATAATGCACGTTTATCTAACATTATTATGTTTTATAGATTAAATTTATTAATGTAATGTTAATACCTAATACAGACTAGCAACTGTTAAACCCTTATGAAATAGCTTAGACCACATTTTCTCAAAATTATTTTGCTCATCGCCCACTTTGAGAATATGTTTTTTTTCTAGGCTCTCCCATCTTAATTTTGCTTACTATCCTAATATATTCTTTAATCTGCCCGCGCCCCCTCTGTGCTATCTCAATTACCTCTAATTTGATATGGGTCTTCTGCTGCTGCCCCCCCCCTCCCCAAAAGTCTCAAACGCCCACAAAGAGGGATACCGCCAAAGTTCATCATCACCTAGGGCTTAGACCCTACGCCCGGTTCGTTATTTAATAAAAATAGGAAGAGATATGAAGAAAATCTGTTTGGGAATTTTATTTAAAATATAGTGTTATTTTCATTTAAGTAAACAATAATTATAATGACATTAATTAAACTGTTGTTTCTACGCATAATACAATTAGAAATTAATTACCTACTCGTACTAATAAAGAGGGTACGTAGAAACATTTTTATGTACATACATATATTATTGTAAAACATTTGAACTCAAAAGTCAGAGGAGTTGATCGAACTTCAATTTTATCGGCTAGCCAAGGTACATTTGTTGTTATTATGGAATGCATTGATAAACTGTTAAGCCCAAAAACATGTATATAGACATAGTATCAACGTAAGGTTCTACTTTGGAAGAACAATCCTCACAAAAGTTTCCGCGATAGAGTACTTCTGCTGGAATATTTTTATTGAACTGATTAGTTGGCAATAAACACCGGTTCCATTGCTGACAGAGTCTATATTCAGGCATATTATAGTCAGCACCGGATTGAAGGACAGTATATAATAGTTTTTGTAATAAATTATAAATAATAAGCCCTAGTTGTTTTTTTAAACATAAATAAATATTCACCACTACCTATCTGCTGCTTCTAGGTACGGGTCCATCGAGATATAAAATCATATATTTTTTTTTATAAATGTTGAAGTAGACAATCTTGATTGTCATGAAGGATACATTAAAAATGTTCGCGAAAAAGTTCGCATTTTAGAACACGATTAGCACAGCAGCAACGCAGGCTAGCATGTTTATCAGATGTGCCCGAGATAGCGCCGCATGTAAGTGGACCAAGGGCACTGGACTCCGATAACGCAAGGTTGTCATAGCATGCGCCCGTTGCAAAGAGATTGTATCATTTTATAACATATATAACTTATACATCAACATTAGCAGTGTGAGTAACATAGTAAGAAGATGTAGCTGAGGTGTGAATATTAAGATGGATGTGTGGCGTGAAAATAATGGTTATAGTTAGAATTGTATTAGAGTGAGTTTGAAAGTAGCACTAGTGGTAGAAAAGAAAGGAAGCGCATGTGGGTAAAATAATAATGAATATGAATGTGGAAGGATGGAAAAGTAGAGGAAGGCCAAAGAAAGAGATGACAGCTGATACGTACGCATGTGAGAAGAAAACATACTGCACCGATCCCAAGTGAGTTGAAAAAGGTGCATGAGAGTGATGATAATTAGCAGGATGAGATTGTAATCTATACTTATAATACCTATATATACATATACATATGATAAAGTCTGTATTTTAAATATATTAGAACCAATAACAGAACACATTTCTATGATTTTTAATGTTTCTTTACTTGCACGTATCACGCTTAAACTACCAGGTGGATTTTGATGAAATTCGGTATAGAAGTAGTATATTTTTTTAATGCTATATGTTACACCGAAATACCAATGATGATGGTATCCCGGAGTAACATCAATACCAGTCAATTTTTTTAAACTCATTCCAAAGTGGGTGGAATGGAATTTTGTGTGGAAATTATGGTAAGTCAGTTTTAAAGATAAAAAACGTAAAAGTTTACATTTAAGATCTCAGTTATAAATGTAAAAAGTACATTTCTTTCGCAAACACTGAATTCCACGCGTACGGAGTCGCAGACAGAGCTATTATTACAAATAAAAAGAATGTAGGGTTTCGGTGCTGCAATTTAGAGGGAACATTAAAAATAAAATTTATTTTTCAAAAATAATTGTTTCCTACTTAACATTAGTAGGGCGATTTTTTATTTTCGTTGATTATTTCTTATTACTACTAGCAACAATACACATACCTAGTATGTATTCCAGAAACTCTAAATGCAAGATAATTTCGTGGCCGATGTTAATGCACTCTTTCTAAACAAAAGTATCTCTATTTAACATCAGGATGTGACAATTAATAAAGATAAATAAAAATAATATTAATACTTCCAAATACAATGGAGAACTGATACTTAATATGCATGACATAGAAGGAAATACACACTCGTGATATACATAAACTATAAACTTCATTAAATAATTTAAAAAAATAAACAAAATATTTTTAATATTCAACAATCCATATTTGGCGGTAGAGGACAAACATGGTTAGCATCTAGTTAAGAATCTTAATATATTTTTTTACAGCATTTTATGTTGAATTATAGCTTTAGCTTTTATGAATATTAATGGTAGGTAATGAACAAAATTCCGTAGGTCATACGATTGAAGTAGGTTAAAGGTATATGACCTTTTCAAAAGCAAATATCATACGAAGTCGAAATAAAAAACAAAAAAAATTATAAAAATAATAAACAGTAATATCGCAAATTAAAAACAAAAAATCAGTTACCCAAAATAACCTAAAACTAGAAGGCTAAATGATAACAAAATGCATATTGTATGGAGGTCGTGATTGATAAAAAATTATGATAACCTTGTAAAAGTTGTGGAAGTAATCGTTTCAATAAAACACTACCAAATTGTGATGTCTCTCCGTTGAATATACACTTGTAGCGCGAACATTCGGATAGTTTTTGGTCTATTAAAATGATTTTGGTAAACATGTCGCTCCGTCTACAGAAACTTCAAGGTTGACCTCGTAGATAAGGCTTGATAATTTAGGACATAACTTCGCGCGTGTGCACTTTAGTTTATTTTTAACGTTATCCGCCAAAACTGGTTTACGTTTTAGGAAAACGATAACAGTTTAATTACGTTGTAACTAAATTGTGGAGAGTGAAATAGATATTTAAGAATTGTTTATTTGTATCAAAAAATAGTACGTACCATATTAATTTAACAAAAGAGACTTTTTTTTATTGATTCAACCGAAAGATATCCACAGCTAGAAATAAATCTCCTCCAAAAAGAAGGGAATTGCCATAATGGCCACGCTTGGCAGGAGGATTGGCGATCGCAGTCAGGTGTTTATGATAGTCAGAAGGTGCTGCTGCCCATACCCTGGTTTATCCCTTAGAGGCTATTTGCAACACCAACGGGAAGATATGGGATGGTACTATTATTCTTAGCCGGCACCACACGGAACTTTATATAGAACAAAAAATAAAACAAAAATTCATGAAAACAATACATCATTTATTCATTAATTTGTCAACTTTTTCTATTGAATTAGGATTATCTATAATTATTTTTCTTGTCACATTAAATTATCATAACATAGTAGAAGTATATATATATATATATATATATATATATATATATATGAAAGTGAAAATATTTATGTAAGTAAGTCATATATTTTAACATCATATTTGTATGTTTTATACTCTATTAAACCTTAGCATCAGCCATCTGTATTCAGGATTACTTGTTGACACCTAACACATATGAACAATTGAATATTAATTATGTACACATTGTGATATATTGAACTTATTCTTTTACATATATTTATATAATAGCCGGTTTTATATAAGAGTGGTATTTTACATTTATTTTTATGATAACGATCAGTTTTCGTACCAATGTTCTCATTATTAATAAGATAAGCTCGCGTATAATATTATCGTTCCCATACATTCGTTTTATCAAGCCAGCTGGAAATTTATAAATAAGTGTCGAGGCTATTCCAGCACCAGAAATAGCAGCGAGATGAAGTGTGTTTGATAGAATAATACGTCCTCCACAGCCTTGTCCCCGTTGCGTGACCCAGATGTTACACTCCCTAACAGGATGCACTTTTAAAATCACTACTAAAATAACAAATATTTTCAATAGAAATAAATTTCTTATTTACAATTTCTTACAACTACCCACCCAACATACCGCCTCAAAATCAATAAAGCCGTCCATACGAAATGTATGAAAAAATGTATTTAATTCGTAAAAAAATCCTGCTTTTTTTTTATTGTTTATATAGTTCCTATTTGGGGTGGAGACCAATTCAACAAATATCTTAAAAAACGATACAGCCGTTCTTGATTTGTTGTAACTAACCCAACTTTTTAATATTAGATTAATATTACTCTATAAGGTTCAAGTAGAAAAAATAAATTAACTTTATTACAAGATATCTTCATCCATCCTAATGGTTATTATGTTAACCAAGTCATCTGTGTCTATTCCGTACAATCGGTAAACTACACACAGATTAAAGTTACAACATTGCATTACTTCACAAGTTACTCGAAGTTACAGGATCGTTCGCCAAATAACACCAATCTCCCGTAGTTATACGAATATCATTCATTTAGAAAAAAAACACTGAAATGGACTTTACACGTAACAATACCGTCACTAATCTAACCAGATTAATTATTAAATCGATACGATTGATTGTATACTGACAAATCCTACAAACGATGTTAGTCTATAATTACCTACCGTTGCTGACCTGTTTCCAATGTAATGACGTTCTAGCGTCCCTGCTCTGAGGTTCATTATCTGGCCGAGTTGGGTAACTGTGACGCACGCACGGACCGCAGTATGCACGATGCACGCGCGATGTCGCTTAGTCAGTAGAGTGCGAGCTGCCGGGTCAAGGCTGCCGGCGACGACGACAGAAAACGGCTGCCCACTCTGGCCTGCTTCCATACGATGTCAACAACTTACACTCAGTTATTTCTAAATAATATTTTATGAATCATCATTATAAGTATTATTTCAATTAGATTGTATATTGAATGTAATAGTTTTAACATGTCAATTGTTTTTGTGGTCAGGGTCATATGGTCAAGTTCTTCTGTATTTATTAATTCTAAATATAATAGTTATGTGAGTCGCATTCTCTGGTTATAACTTTATACATGCAGTTTCTGTACAGTGTATAGAATTTAAACGTTTATTCTTTACATAATATGTATTATATAAATGAATCTGCACTCATATAAATATTCGAAAATGTTTGTTTACTATCGTAGTGGCTTTACCAAAAACACCTGATCACTTTGAAATCTGAAATTGTAAAAAATCTGTCCTTATTTTTGTATGATAATAAATGTTGAAAACGAAATACGTTACAACTTACAACACTACTTTTATACATTGATCATAAGTTTTTATAAATACATTGTTGCAAAAGGAAACTTCCAGAATCGAAGATAAACGAATTTATTTACAAGCAATTTATTTTAATTCTAGTGTTTGAATCTACCCATGACCTATTTCTACCCCTCTCCGGACACTGCGTCCAAGTATCTAGATTTGTACGCTTGAAGACCATTTCTATGTTTTATATATACTATTATCCTTTGCTAAATTCACGTGTATAAAGGTTATTTTCTTTTATATTGATAAAACTATATTAAAATTTTGAACTTTGAAGTAGTTTTAAGTCAATGTGCCATACTTTTGGAATTTTAATTGCCTTTCGGCGCGTTTTATACATAATTACATGCAGTACTATTTATTTATGTATTCGTTTCTAAAAACTAAATTTTTGTACTTAAATATTTTTAAAATGTAAGTATTATAAATAGCAAAACTTCATAGAAAAAAAATCAGCTTAATGTTGGTTTATTCAAAATCGCAAGTCTCCTAAAGTTTCATACCGATATTTTTCCTTGGACTAAATTGTAAAATCAACGCGAACGAAGTCGAGGGAAGAAGTTTGTTATAAATGCATATAGATGTTTAGTATTTAATAAAACTATATTAATATACTGTCTACATAATTGCAATCTTCGATGATAAACTAATAAGAAGTAAAGGAAATGCGGTACAAAATTAAAAAAAAACCCTCATTGATGTAAACTCAAACTACCTAACTAAACTGTTGTCAAGAAAAGGATTTAAAAAGGTGTCGAAACAAAGACGATCGTGCGTCCTCCTATCTGGACGCATAAAAGTTTTCAAGTCCATTTTGATTCTTTGTAATAATAATGGCTTGGTTAGATTAAAATACTTTGCCTTGGAATGTATTTTATGTTACGTTGCAACGTTACGTAATCAAGTCTCGACTCTCGACAAACACTTGGTTATCGCATTTTCAAGGGCACAGAACTAACTCAGTGTGCAGGACAACCAGAATTGTTACTTGTTAATGACTAGCTCATGAGCCAGTGTCATCATTACTTACTGTGGTCGACACTAAAACATCATGTGCATTCCATAGATAAAGTATTATGTTGATATCATAGTCGTTTGACGAACACCAGGGGATATTTGAGCGGAATATTTTAAATGAGTATTTTAAAATAATAAACTATATAATACGGATGTTAAATTACAAAACGAGAAAATACTAAAGTTGAATTCATTTTATAACGACTCTCTGTGTACATGCCTAAAGAATTTTAAATTCTACAAAGTTATTGTGTCTAAAATTTCATGTATTATTTAGACTGGCAGTAAAAATAAGTATAATCTTGTTCTTATTTTTATTGTAACTGTAATTTTGTTGTATACCAAATAACGAATAGTATTATTCAAGTCCTCCAATATATTTTTACAGTGATATTTTATGCAATTTTTAAAACAAACTTCAGCATCAGGAAATAAATGACGTCATTTAATGGACACAAATGAAAAATAAATTATAAAGAGTTTCCAAAATATTAGATCTCTTTTATAACTATAAGATTTAAATATTTGTAAAAAATAAAATTTAGATGTTTGCTAAGGTAATTTGATATACTATGTGTTAAGTTTTGTTTCTTCTCTATTGATATTTAGTTCAATTAAAGATTGAATTAAAGATATAATATTTATTATTATATTTAACACATTCGAAAATAAACTTATTATTGAAAAATAATGATTTATTTTACAACGAGTTTAAGAATAGCACCAAGAAGTGAGAAATAATCAAAGAACAATGCTTACGATCACTATTATTACTCATTTAATATTCAACGTAGAGTTTCATTTAACGAGTACGATTAATTTCACTGGCATAACATTATACAAGAATGTAATTAACTAGACGGTGAATTTAAAAAAAGACAAATACGTTGTAGTTATGGTGCTGTTGGTAGTTGAAATGTCAAGTGTTAACGTGCATTCTAAGGGCATCAGTAAAAACTCGGCGCATGTGCATTGCGCTATGGACGTGAGCTGCGGGTTGCAAGCTGTAACATAGGTCTGTGCTACTAACGTATAACATTCAAATCCACAGACGTTAGTATATTACATACATATTTATGTCTCCAAAGTCGTTAAGTTTTTAGTCACAGTAAAAATGTAATATCTCGCTTTCATTTTAATCGCTAGATTTTATCTCTAGGTAGGTAATAAAGTTTATTACTGCAATGTGTAACATAATTAACTTAATAAATTCAAACATGTGAAAATATCGTACGTTTTCTTAGAATTTTGCTACCGAGCCATTCGTTGGTAAATAGTACTGTAAAAAAGTTAACTTAAAAATAACATGTGATGTCAGTATAAAAAATAAAATCCTTATATTTTTATTACGTACTTTTTAAAAGATAATTTAAAAATACTATTTTTATTACTTCACTGTTTTATATCTTTTTAATATTCTATAGTTAAAGTATAACAAAATATACGTGGTCATTTTTAATTCACCCTAATTTATTTGTAAAATGTCGATGAAAGTTTACTCGGCAATAACTTCTTATAGACATACATTTTTTTAAATCATAACATAGTTACATGTTTTAAATAGTGTCATTTTACGGCTCAATGCCACGATTTTTGACTTGAGTCAGTTTAATTTCGAAGGTGCGATTTGTCGAATTATAAGCCCAGTAACGGACAAACAGAGAGATTTTACCTTATATAATATATTGTATATTGGTTAAGTCGGTATGAAGTAAAGTGAATACAATAAGTCGTTTAGCCTATAAACTTAAGCGCGAGGATATACAATTATGTAAATTTTAAACGTGTTTTAACAATAAACTTTATGGGATAATAACTTAAATTTTATCTCAATGCAATATTGAGCGAATCTCGCATGCACCGCAAAATGATTTACAAGACTTATTAAAGGTTAACTCTTTGGTTCAACCGTGCTATTTATTTTGGTTGTGTTTAAAATATAAAGTCAAAATGTTTCGCCATGAACTCATATTTATGGAGTATCATAATTATGAGTCTCTGTGAGGTATAGTAATACTAAAGTATTATATAAATTCAGTGTTGTTTTTCATTTGCCAGTACATGAAGGATTATGTTTGATACACTTCTGTAAAAAAATGGTTAGCTATTGCGCTGCACTGTAGATCTATATTGATATACATAGTAAATGAAAGAAAGTTTAGATTAGCTACTCCTGTGAAAAGAATTAGAGTTAAGTTTAGTTATGACTACGCAAACGTAGTCCACTCACAAAAACTATTTAATAATCGTACGTGCTACAGAAAATGCCTCTCATATGTAGGAAATATCTAGAAAATAGTTTAATGCAATGCAATGCGGTAGTAAAACCCGCTCGTTATTGCCCGAGCTGTACGAATGTGAGAAGTTTGAAACAAGTGCATATTTTATTGGCGTCGCTCGTGCCGCCATTCTGCGTTAAGCCTAGCAAGAACAATAGGCTTGCCGATAATACAGTCGGTTATGTAGCCGTCTACCGATCACTGGTACAAGTTATGATGCTATAAATAGACCAGGACGTGCCCGTGACCCGTCCGGCTACGTGAAACCAACGTTCAACCACTCTCGCCGCTGCTACGCTTGTGTTCTGCACTATATTTTAAATATTAAGTCTTTATGTTCTCAAGACTATTTAGTTCCGAGGATCCTTAACGTTTGCACTGCGTCGTACGTGACTAAAAATACAATAGTGCTCTCCATTTGTGCAATTTTATTGCATTTACTGTTCAAAAACAATTCTAAGCTGTTGCCGAGTATACGGTGACTTTGGCGTATAAAGCTCCATAATATAATAAAGATTTACAATACATCCAATTCAATTTCATTGCAATTTGAAATCTAAAAAAGGATCTGACCAAACAACTCCCTAATCCTACTGGAAGTAATCCATATCATGCAGGGTTTTTGTTAAATCTTATTGGACTCGAGTGGCGTTAAATTGGTTTTACAGACGACAAATCACGTGATTGAAATGACCTCAGTTTAAATAACAATTTAACACGACGACGGTCTTTCGAATTTTGCTAATTAAAGGATCTGCCCGCATAATCGCTCGGATTGAATTATCTGTAAATACCTAAAGCCATGACTAGAGAAGGCCTTGGCTATGGTCCAGCGCAACTGGGGCAGGCATTCATAGGTGTCTATCGTTAAACCGTTTGTTGGCAATCGCCTTAATAGGTTATGTGAAATTCACATCACATAAATTATTATTAACAGAATTCCATAATGTAATATTTCTATTTATTCTTCGAAAATGCGTATGGTTTGCCAGTGTTTCAACATTTATTTATATCCTTCTATTTTACATCAGACAAAGACAAAATGTGGGCTTCTTATCATAAGAAAAACGTATAAGGTTTTCATATTTTTTTCTCTGAAAAATAAAATAACCGACTTAAAAAAAAATTGAGACTTCTTAAAAAAATTTATTTTCGTACTATCGTAGTCATAATATTTTTTATACAATTGTATTTTTTCCTCTAAATAACACAGATTTGATATTGAATTCACTTAAATTCCCAGATGGCAACACATGGTCATATGACTACTAATTGCGATGATGGAGCAGTGGGTAGTGCGGCAGAATTCCGCGTCAATCGGTCCACCTATCCGACTCTAAAATCGGCCTGAGCTTTCGGTGAAGGAAAACATCGTGAGGAAACCATAACATGGTGGAAGGGCATTTTCTAGTGATGCCGCCTGGGTAGCTACCACCCTCAAGTTTGAAATCCTGTCGACAAATACCAATAGGTGTGTTTCGGCTGCATCACTTGAGAGCCAGTATACAGGCGTAGTGTGTTTACCATTCTGGATCACATCGTCACTTACCATCAGGTGAGATTGTGGTCAAAACACTGATCCCTTACCGTATAAAAAAGTGTTTCTTAATTTAAATACACAGAATTGTTTAAAATAGAATAATTATTTTCTTATAGTCAAATGCAGACCTTCAATCCACCTTCCCATGTTATTGCTTATTGGTGCTTATTGGCCATGACCGTGGCTCGCAATTAGATGTAATTACCTTCAATTTGTATAGCTACGAATGTTATTCGCGGTGGTCTTGGCTTGATGTCTACTTCAACGTTTGCAATTATTTTACCTTAGCAAATTAAACTTGGTCTCATTCGCTACAACGGAAGCGTAATAATATTAGTTTGTTTATTATTGCTACATTACTTCGCACAATACAATTGTTTTAAGAAAACATAATTAAACATTATATACATGTATATTCTCTATGCTTTTTCTAACTCTATTATTCTGCAATAATTCCTAACTGCTTAATGATTCTAGAATTATATTTAGATATATTTTGTACAGCACAGCATTAGAATTGGAACCAAAAAACTCTGTGAAGAACCACGGGACCTGTAACTTAGACTAATAAAATACCATATGTGATACATCTGCGTCCAGAATGTACGAATTAAACGATCGTTGTAATTTTAAAGTTACTGTAATACTGCGTATAAAATATACTAATAATAATTATTAATTCAGAGCATTAGCCTTGTGTTACGAGAATCTCATAAATATATACATGCAGTTAATTCAAATATTAAATAAGTCTCATTTAGCTAAGTTAAAAATTGCACAATTTAGATTTTATTAACAGTTCATAAATTAAGATTTGACATAACACATTTTTCCGGCGCAACAAACGATGTTATTTTAAAAAGAAGCGATTTTTTTTTTGCTATTGAAATGTTGGCAAGGAAGCAGGAGACAACGCAGGTTGTCAGCCTGTTCCTATAATATCTCGTACGTTGGAACTTTTTGGCAAATTCCACCTCGAGTCGAAGTCAACGTTTGCCCTGACAGCCGACACGGCTCATGTCATGGAAATAAATAGCTAGTTAGTTTTACCATCCATTTAAAAATAAATAATGTATTTGCCAACATATTGTTACGCCGTGATCGTGAGAAATTGCTTTCTAGACTGATTTCACTGAAAATATTAATTTATTTTAAGACTTTTCTATAAAATTGTTCACGGATGGACAGTCGTCGGTAATTAAGTCTAAAAGTACATTTATCTAAAGCCTAAATTTCAAGAGACTGTTTATTCTAGTATAATTAGACGATAAGAAATATAATGTAATTATGAATTTATACATGATTTAATTTTAACATAATTCCAACTTAAAATATAACTTCCATATAAAGAAGAATGTTAGATTTATTGATCAAATCTCCCTTGACGACAGTGTTAAACTGATTGCATTTCACTGTTGTGTCATGGCACCTAACACAGGCTGACGATAAGGACAATGTATTACGCAACGTGCATCCGTACGTGCATTTGAATTCCACGCACGCGCAACAAGCAACGGTCGCCGCCACGACGATGCAACGCCGCCTCTATGACCTAATTGCAGTTTGATTCCAGAAAACTTCATTGTTATATATTTACTAGAATCGTTCGAAAACAATAAGTATCGTTTTTAACAAGACACAAATTATGTAAATGAGTATAAAATATACATATAAAATAAGAAGTCATAAATAATATTATAATTAAATAATAAAATATTACAACATGTTTGGCATTCAAGGGCCAAAAATGTAATGCGAATACAATAATATATTCATTGTATCCTTTGAGAACGATATCAATCGTCCTTTTTCCATCTGTGTAAGTATCTCCGGATATTATAATACGCGAATATAATAATTTCTTGATATAGGGACAAATAGTTAAGTAATAAAGCAAACCTAAAAAATGCGATGTCGTTTGTTTAGCTAATACTTACAAGACCATATGGTGAAATAATTATTACAACAGGTGCATAGACCAATATAAGAAATAGATTGCTTTTATACTCGTTAACGTTTTACAACGTGAGCTGGGTACTATAAAAACATATATTTGAATTGAGAAAATTAGCAGTTTATTTTGATGATAAAATTTTTTAAAACTTTTATAATTGTGAATATGAGTATATTTAATAACTCGTGCAATCTTCAGGTCATCTATGTTTACTTCGTGAAGCATAATTGATTAATTGTTTGTTTTCGTTCGCTTATGTAAAGTAAATATAATTTAATTTATCAATAAATGTGGACGATTTGAATAAAACCCATTTGCGAAACATCTGAGCAAACCCAAATCCATTATACTTGATATTTATTTCTATATAAAATAAAAGCATGAAAAATAACCAGATTTCGCAGAGAAACTCATAAATATGTTCATTAAGTGACGCCGGGTCCAATTATTAAGTTGTGCTGACTTTAATGGTGATGAATAGGTACATGATGTTTGTATACAGAACCAAGTAATATTTTGTCTGCAAATTCTCCTTTAAACAATATTTTTCTTTCTTGTTATTTATAATGCTAACTCGCTATGTATTAGCATTGATGTAATAAATTTTCCTAAATAGAATTTTTATAAGCTCAAATATTTAACTAATTGAATTATGTTTTCCAAAATTAGATAACGGTCCAGTCGTTTTTTTACAATTACTCAAAGTACAATGTAAAACGTGAGAATATCGTGCACCTATACCAGCGGCAAACCTCGATCGAGTTAACAATTTGATATCCACCTTAGACTCGGTAGTTACATCACGTAAATGATAGAGCTGAAGACTTAATTTCAAAACAGATATAAAGGTATATAAGTATCATCTCAATATAACCTTTAAAAACTATCTCAATAAGGTTTTTATTCCAAGCGTCTAAAACATTCTAAACTCGTTCGATTGCGAATGCTCGAAAGACGTGTGCAAAATGCGTCCAAGCGAAAGCAGAACTAAAGTGTTCCAGCCAAGAATCTAAGTTCGCAATGCATCAGATAATATTGTGTAGATTGCATTATGTAAGTCCGTGTGACTGCAAGGAACGGTAACATAGTTCCTTAGGTCATGCTGGTGCGAATAACATCAGCGACTGTCAAGTGCACAGAAGTCAATGAACAGGATTTAGTATTGCGTATGCAATAAATGCATCATAGCCTTGACTCCGTCCAATACCTTCACATGGCTACCGGCCAGAAACATTCACTGACCCACAAACTAGCTCTTCTGCTAATCGTGTATATTATTAAACCATCCAATTGACCATAAACGTATACTATGACAGGATATATAAAAATAATGTTATTTGGATACAACAATATTTTGGTACGTAGAAAAACGTCACCGTTGTCTATGGGTTGTTCGATTAATTGTATGAACGGTGGTGCGTGGGTAGTTCTGTTAAAGGTATGTGTAGCCAGCGTGTTAACCCTGTCATTATCTTTTAATATCATCGACTTCATTATTCGCTACATTTTTTTTTGCGACGGTAGCGAGGCGCGGCTGGCATCGCGAGTCGCCGACACGGGTTTGATAACCCGAAGACCTTGGTCTTAATTGCGCTTGCTCGGACCATTCTGCCGCGTCCACTTTTTATGCGCCTGCACATCGCTAGTAAAACATGACAACGACGCTTACCCGGTCCACTTTAAATGGTACAACAAGCACCAGGGAACTTTAAACTGGTCGAGAACTTCTTAAACTCGTCGGTTAACTTCATGCGCGCTCTACCGAGAAAACAACACTTCGACATACTGAATCATTTACAGATCGTACTTGATAAACTAACTTTCTTGTTTTAAGATTACGAAATTACATGAGCCTTAAAGCGAATTTACTTTCGTACCTACTTTAAAAATATTATACATATTTATTTTGTTTCAGGTAAGGCACGAAGATTATTATCCAAATTAAGAAATACATATATCAACAATACCCAGGTATTTTAATGTTTAATAAGTCACTTACCAAATATTTTTCCTTTAAATGTATACTTGGTGTTTGTACCATCTTTCTCTTGAAAGCCACAACAAAGGATTGCATGGCTTAAAGCCAAGTTTCAGTTATATTAATCATTCCTCGGTACATAAAAGCAACCATTTATAAATCTGTATATGCCTAACTAATGATAGCTAAATATAAAAAGATACTTTAAGAATAAAATAAAGACAAAGCAAATAATAACTTCAAAACGTGATCGTGATTAGTAAACGAGATTAGTAAAAAGTGTATTAGTAATTAACTGATATCAATTCATAAAAGCTTTTATTAATATTAGTCACGAGAATCGCCTAAAGAATAGAAACGAAAATTAGAATGAAACATCAAAATGTAAACTATAATGTTAACTTTGAAAGACTATTGTGTGAAACAACCTTGACGAACATTGCCGGTATATCGATTAATTTCAACAGTAATTCATATTAAATAGAAAACTTTACTGCAAAAACATCGTTTGAATGTTAAAGTGTCGCGTTGGCTGGTCTGGGTAAACGAGACTCAGACATAGCTAATTGTATCTAGAGTATTACTTAAATCAGTCCAGCTGTACAGTGTTTGAATGGAAAACTATTGAATTTATTTTAATCGCTACATATAACAAAATAGGTTTAATCATTTGTAAATATGTCACCTGAGACAGCGCAAAATTAAATATATAATTAAACGAATTACAGTAAGCCTTTAAATTATACATTTCCAATCAAAGAATTCCCGTTTTCTCTATCTTCCCACTCTTCAGAGTGTCCCACTTGCAACGCGTGATAGTCTCAATATCCTAGGCGTGGATACACGCGGTGATCTCAAGGGATTACATTGGAAGTAATATCTCCACGACATCTCAGGGATTCGAAATCCTGAACAGAATGCGACGGATTTTCTCACCCGGTTAACTGTACCTTGCTCACGCCAAGTTCGGCAATGCATGGAATACTTTTTGCATCTCTTAGATGGATCCTGGATATATTTTAGAGACGGGTTATCCCTGTAAATGATACAGACCTTACTAAATATATCGAACCGCTTCAGCTGCGCAGGGACATGATCTCGTCTCTATCATGCTGAGTTCTCCGAGGAGATGTTTAATTTAATTCCCACCTCTCCTTGCCACAATAGGACCAACCGCGTTTGGCTTCGAAACCAATGTTACACGTTATCTCTCATCCCGGTACAAACCAAAAAGCTCCCATCAGCTAACTCTGCCGTACCATAAAACTGTGGAACTCTTTTTTCTCTCTACATTCTACAACAACATCGGATCGGGTCATTCAAACGTAATGTGGAGTGACACTTGTGCAGGCCGGTGTAGCAGCGACAACCGGGGATCGGTTGATGATCTCTCGGAGGTTTTTGGATTGTTCTATGTTTACCATTAGGCACAGTACCGTCATTTTGCCGTGCTAGTATAATAAAAGTATATACATAGGTATATAAAAAAAACATAGCATTCTCTTGTAATAACCCCATAAACTGCAAAGCGGTCACTAGTTACAGTACCTAATACCCAAAATATTTTTATGCGCAAAAACCATTAACTAAACAATAGAGTTCCAGATGATAAAAATATTCGTCCAAGTTTATAACATAAATTAGATAAAATAAAATATAATACTATTCTTTAAGTTATAAGATAGATACAGTAGTTTTTTTTTTTAAACGTGCCTACCCAAGCCATGCACAATAAATCTATTGCAAAGGCGAGCTAAATATATTTTCCTAAATAAAAATCTGTTAATTTTGTTAGAAGAATAATTGTAATTACAATATTTACCATTTAAAGAATGGAAAAATTATTGTTTTAAAAATTTAATAGACGCACACGAAAATAAAATTACGTTAAAGGATATATTATAGGTAAACTACATTGTTGTATTTGCAAAAAATATACCTACTGAAATATCCTTTATCACAGAAGTCTGTTCATTCGAGTACGAAAAACATCTGCAATGTAGAAATATACAATACAAGAACTACGAAGAATATTTACTGCATTGAATAGTTCTGAAGGGAAGAATTCATGTATATACTTTCATTTACACTTAGGTATGTTGCAAAAATTAACCAGACGTCCCGTTTTAAATGGGACATTTTTTCGGTCCCACTTGTCGTCCCCAAAAAAGCTCAAAAACGCAAAATTGACCCGTTTTCCAGAACCGTGTGAAACTTGTAAACATCCCCAATTATTAAAAAATCATTTATTAAGGGTTATGGATATTGATAACTTTAAATCTATAAAATCATCACCTGTCTCAGTTAGATATTCTTTTACACATATGAATTTAAAAAGTACATTAATTACCTACCATTAATTACTTACCATAAACCTATCTATGTATATTATATCAATTTTGTTTCTATAACACGTACAAATAAAAATAAAAAAATTATGTTGCCCAATATTTTTAGTTAGTAATAATACTCGTATCTAACTTTTTTATATAAAGAACATTGAAGAATGTGTTTTTTTTAATTGCATATCTCCTAATTAACGTAAATGATCCAATGCCCCCTTTTGAGTAAAAAAAAGATAAATGGTAGGTTAGGTATGCCCTTCTTAAATGAAGATGTGTTAATAGATTTTTAGATTAAATTGATATTTATGTATGTGCTACTGGGATTATTACCATTAGGTAGTTATGGATCTTGTTTTTGTTTCCTTAACTGGTTGTTTACAAATTATCTATCGCAAATGGTAATGTCATGATATCTTGTTCATAATCTCATCTCCATATCAATAGGTAATGATGAAGCTAAATCTGTACGTATTTTAGCGATCGTATAAATATCAAATTTATTAACATGACGTGTATCTCGTCTTATAAGTATTAAATGAATATTCTATCGGTATGAGATATATATTATGTTTATTGGATTAATGAAATTCGGAGCATGAAATCTTATTAATATTATGTAACATAATAATCATTTTGATTCAGAGATTATCACATTAAATAGAACTTATTTATTTGTTAAAAAATGGTAGAACCAATGCAAAACTCGACTGCGGAAGAATCACCACCATATTGTGTGGTTTGCAATACGCACTAAATATTTCAACTCAATTCTTTAAGCTAAGTAGAAACCTATAATCTTAGAGTATTAACACTAAGAGTGATAGTTTTATGCAAAACCATTATTAATCAACATTGAAGCCAAAATAATATATGTGTGTATAAGCGGACACGGAACACGTAAACACCACCACACAACGTAAACTGTGCGAGGTCTTTTGAGGCCAACTTAAAATGGCTTCATTGTACGTGCGAATACTTATGTTCCGAGAGTTGTATATCTATGCATTTAATTAATATAGTTAACACATCCTAGTCTCATTTACGACTATGACTCTTTTTAAGCTATAAAATTCCAAAGGTCATGTAACATCAAATGTACTGCAAGCCTGTACGTATACAACTTTGTATCGTAAAAACACATCTATTTTGTTAATAACTGACAATAAAAATACGTTTATACTTATATATTTAGCGTTAAATCTAAGTCAATTGATATTTGACAACATATATTTCATATTATATTTATTCTAAAAACCTTTGTAAAACTTATTAAAGGGAATCTAGAATTGTCATTTTATTTCAATAATTTAATTTTCAGACTGTTAATTAATAGAAAATAAACAAAAATAATTATTGAATATTTGTTGATTGTCATTCGTTAATTCTAATTATAGATCAAAATATGTGTATACACATATATACATATATGTAGACCTATATCTGAAGAATGCGGAAACGGATCATTTGTACACAATCAATCAATTTGCTGTCAAGAATCAAAACGATTTATTTGCCAATAACATCTAGGCAACGAAAATCTAAATAGATGTTATTAAAATATATTACAACAGACAATTCGGTAAAGAGGACGAGTCGGGATCTGAAGAATGAGGGTGAGGGGGGTACAGGAACTAATCGAGCATTTTACTGCACGCACGACTGACTAACATCACGACTATTCAAACACTTTGTTCAGAACAGACTGAGAAAGAAGTATTCGACTTCTGTTTCTGCTTAGTCATTCTTAGTTTAAACTTGTGAGTTTGTTATAAAGTAAGTACGTATACAGATTTCGGATAATAATAGCGAAACTTAAAATAGGCAATTTGTCTATAAGTATAGTGTAAATTTTAAATATGAAACAATAATTCTTAGAATTTTCCAATGTCTTAAACTTAAATAAGGAATGTCATAGACTCTTGCTGCGTGTAACAATATTTATAAATATATTTTTAAGATCATATAAGTATAATTTAAAATAAAAAGATTTTCTGTTTGATTTTTTTGTTGTGAGAAAACAGATTTAGGTAAGATACGTTTTGAAAATCTTTTATTACATGCAGATAATACTACGAATATCGCTGGTTAAAGGTGGAGGATATACTATTGTATAAACCAAAACTATATCTTACGGCAACAAGTTACTATGACAAAGTGAACAAGTAAAGAAACAAATAAACAGCAAAATTAATTCGTATAGAATCAAAAGTGGCTATCTACACTTCAACTCATTTTTGGCAAAGTGGAAAAATGGTTTTTTTTTTTCTAAAGTATAGTATCAAGTATTATTACATTTATAAAGAACAGAACATCAGTCTATTAATTTATCAAAGTTAACTAAATGATTGCTCATAAACAACATTGTTTATTTCTATATATTTTATATGAAATAGCTTTATTATTAAAATACTGTTATATAGCAAATAAATTAACTAATGATAATGATAAACTATGTACATTGAAAGATATGAATTACTAAAAACCTACGTAAATGGCCGAACGTTTCCAAAGCTAAGATTAAACATTATTTAAATCCAACTTTACACGTGAGAACAAGCATATAAGTTGCAAATAAATTGTTTTTATTTGTATGACGGATCTGTTGAGGTGTCTGCGTTCTATGTATTTCCAAAACACTAATAGGTCAACGCTCTTAGCGAACACGTGATTCTGTGACGTGAACCAGTGTTCAAACTTTGTTCAAAGGCAATCATGTCAGTCGTCATTCTAATCCGATCTATTCTACTCTATGTTATCGAATGATTCGTTATACATTGCCATATTCGTGAAAATATTTAGTTTTTAGCGCGCGCAATGTAATGTAATATTTATATAATGGTAGTAATATGAAAAAAATAATCGCAAGTTCAAAAAACCTTCATAAATTGGCACTGAAGAGTAAGATAACATTAATGTGGCAATTTGGGTCATCGCTCTATTTTCCATCTGATTTGGAGGACATATCAGTGATTCGTGTCAATGTGTCACGCAAACGTACCTAACTAAATAGTTATACTATCTAGGTTGTGTTTATCTGTCTATTAAGGACACCTTTCAAAATAGGTCTAGGTTTGCAATGTAAACATGTAGGTAACTTGACAAGACACATGTAACTTAGCATTCATAAATTAAATTAGCATTTCATATTCTGTATAGCTGTGATTTTTTATTATTTCGTTATAATACTTGGATATACTTATCTCATTTTTTATTTATCAAATACATTGAAATATATAAAAGAATACTAATCTAAAATTCAAAATTTTACTATTCTTGAAGAACACGTTTCTATCATCGTGACAAGTAAAGGTATTATTTAGCCAATATCATTCTTATTTATTGAATGTATTTCGATTACATGTATTTTTACCTTGTTTCGAATCATGGTAAGCTATCATAACAAATTATCTATTACTTGTTTGTTCTGTTAGATTTTTTTAAATGAATTACTGTAATATGGGTATTTCGAATTGTACGGGATAATGTCGCCAAAAGTAAAAAATATTGATATCATAAAAAGCTCTACTTGTAATAATACCAAAACTACGTAAAAACAGGAAATCTAATTTATTTATAAAATTGCAAATTACTTTCTCAAGTTCAAAAGTTGCGTAACTGCCACCAAACACCGAACTTGTTTTGATAGAGCAAGTATTCATAAATTGGTGAGTTTTATCGGCGCTCTACGTTTTGTCGACGGTATCTTCTTGACTTTCTGTGCCACGGCTGCGCGACTCTAGCCGGCGGGGGGGCGAAGCAAGGGCGCGCGGGACGCTGTGACGTCACGCTCGACCGTGGCAGTGAGTAGTGAGAGCGGCCGCGTCGCTCGTTCGCTTGCTCTACGTACTTGTACTCCGTTGACGACGGTCGCGCGCGCGCAACGAGCTTGTTTTAGAGGCCTAAACGACCGTAGCAACCTCGCGTCTCTTCATCTCTAGTTTTACTCTTCAAAATTACGTGTTCTCCTCACCTGTTGGACGACTTGTTTTATGCCTAGTTGACACTGTCTCGAGCTGACAAAGTTTTACAAGAGTGTATTATAGGCGCGACAGTGGATAGCGATTCGTTTCGGTTTCATCGCAGCGTAGACGAGTGGTGCATGTCCGTAGATACAAGTTTAAATAGTTCAGTGCGAGGAAAAAGTGAAGTGAAAGTCTGCATTGGAGGATGTCGCTCGGCAGTCACGGATACCGGAGCGTGTGACGCTCTCTTCGACATGAGGCGTCGCTGGTCCAACAACGGATACTTTCCTCTTCCTCTGCGAATGTTTGAGGACCGCTCTTCTGAAGTGTCGTCGTCGTCAGCGCTCGGCCTGACGCCCGCGATGGTTATGTCACCAGACTCTCTCGCCTCGCCCGAGTATGGGGGACTCGAGCTGTGGGGCTACGATGACAGCATTACCTATAACACAGCTCAATCCCTGTTGGGCACCTGTAATATGCAACAAGAACAACAACAACAACAACCAGCCCCCACACAGCCATTACCTTCAATGCCGTTACCAATGCCGCCAACAACACCGAAGTCCGAAAACGAATCCATGTCTTCAGGTAATTGGATTTTGATTTTTTTTTTTCAATTGATTTTATTTTCATTTATTAACGCAAAATTGTATGTAATAAATTACACATTATATTCACGTCAATTTTTGGCGGCAAGCGTAGTTTTAGGCGTGCGAGAGCATGCAAGGCGAGCCAGTGCTGTCATCGACCTTTGGCCCGGATACCTTGACCGGGCGCCACAAGCTGATGTCTCCTTGCCCTTACAATAACAATAATAGTTTTGTTTACCTATATATTATAATGTATTAATATTGGCTAATGTTACATAATTTTTTTAGTTAAAGTCCATCACATTTAAATAATAGCTTATTTTACAATTTAAAACAAGTTTCAAAATATATATAAGGCATTTTAACAGTTCAATTTAGTATTCCAATCAGAGCATCTCGGTAAATTCATAAATAAGTCACTGATTACTTAAATAGTTATTGTTACAGTATTTAAAATTACTGTATATAAGCAAATAAAATGCTGACATGTTCTACATCAGCTATTTCTGAATGGAGGACGATTTAAATTTAATAGTATAATATATATTTTTGAAATATGTTGATTGCATTTTATTACACCATGTCTATTCGGGCAATAGAAGCAATGAGTAATCTTCCAATGACAGATTGTGGGCGAGACTATAAATAAGAACGCACTTCACAATATAACATAATATTACAATATATATATTTAGGTAAGTAATAGTATAGAAATATCTATACATCTACGTTTCGAAGAGCATTCTCTCACGACGTCATTGTACAGATAGACAATAATTACTGCATACTTTTTAGTGATTGTATTTATAGGTATTATTACTTCCTCTAAAAAGTGAAATAATAATTCTTACTAACAGCGAATTTTATATTCTGTCACAATAACTAAGACCGATTACATTATCGATTCAATAATTAAACTTCTCTTTATAAGTAATAAACAATAATATGTCGCGTAATTCAACGTAGTTTAACTAGCCTCCGTGGGAGGATGGGTACACTTAGATTATGACTAATATTTACCGCTTACGTACATAATGCAAGGCCATTGTGGAATTTTTTTAGTATTTTGTCCTTCGGAAAAGTTAATATATCAAATGTTAGAAACTCGGTGGGTTACTATTTAAATATAAAAGCTAGTGTATTATAAGGATTGATATTAACATTTTAGTAACTATAGGTTATCCCAGTTCTTGGTTGAGTTCAACCTGTAGGAATTATACAAATCAACTGCAGAATAGGTTTGAAATATATAGTGCGTCTTATTTGTTAATTAATAAAATAGATATTCCATTTATAATGACTACTATGTATGTAATCGAGATATATTTCTATAAAAAAATAATGTGGAATCATTCAATATTATTGAAACCGTAACTTCGTATATGAGTCATTACTTTGATCCCAACGTTAATCTCAATACAAAGTTACTAACTAATGTGTAATAAATTATTTCCTCAACATTATAGATCATGAAACATTTCCTGTTGTAACAATAATACGAAGTGTTGTTTTATAAAAACTCATTCTTTGTAAGTATATGTATTCGGTTTTCGACTAATCTATTATCTAATAATATAAGGGGATGAGAATGCTCTATTCGTATAACTGTAGTGCGCGGTGTGGATCTCACCCTCCTCTAACCACCCACTAGTGTCTAAACTTGGCATCAATGTAATTTTAGATGCTACTATGATTATAATTAGATTGAAGAAACTTTACAATCTCAATACAAAATATTATATCATTATAATTTGATTATTTAATCGTACGGATTCATAACTAGCTGTGTGCCCGCGGCTGCGCCCGCGTTTCATATATTCTTCACTGCGTTTTAATTTTTTTTATACGGAACCCTAATTATTTTTTTCCAAAAAAATTATTACTTAAAATTATTATTAAGTAAAAATATTTCTCATAAATTATAGCACTTGCCCGTAAAATTGTGCATAGAAACGGTTTTTATTTTTTCAAATTTTATTGAGCTTTATTTCTTTTACAAGTAACCCTAATTATTTTCGAAAATTAAAAGTGCCCTAAGTTACCCGGAGTAACTTCAGCTATCTGGCAAAAGGTCCTTTCAAAATCGGTCCAGCCGTTCCGCAGATTATCCGGAACAAACAGACAGACGCACAGAGAAAAAATTGGAAAAATTGTATTTTTGGTATAGGTATCGTATATACAGTCATATCTATTTATTAGTATAGATTAGATCGTTATTTCGAAAAGGCGACACACTTTATGTGAATAAATATAAAAATGGTCTTTTTGCAAATAATTATTTTCCTTTTTTGCTAATTATTGATAAATCTTAGCAGTTCTTAATATATTTGAATCGTTATTTAAATAAATAAGCAGTCATATTTGTAGGATGTTTAATTGTTAGTTTATTTACCTATACCGAAATTGAAAAACTACTGGTATCTACTTTCTAGTTTGATAAATAAGATGAAATCTCCACTTGGAAGTAAAGTAAAACATTACAATTTCGTGGCTTTAATTGTATTATTCTTTGAATTTGTAGTCTTTACAACAATTCTTATATTATACAATATTGTAAATACATTTGCTTATATTATTTACTTCAATAGGTTTTAATAATAGCTGGCACTAATATCATCCGTAGCTTACTTCATCATAACTGAACGTGAAATAATTTTATCACTATTGCTTAATCTCTATGTAAAAACCTAATTATATGTAGACTACATTTATCTAGTTGTCCTTATTCATTTGAATACTGCGTTTTTAATCTGACTAACGGAATTCAAAGACGAAAAATATACGATTTTATCACTTACAGATAAAGTACTTATAAATACATATATATTATAATACATAATATTTTTTTTAATTAACATATTTATATTACTTATTCTTTTATTTAGACGGTTACGCAAGTATAAAAATGAACAAATTAGTTTTATTTTGAAAACAAATAGAGTGCCAATTCGTGAGATTTTAAACCCGCTTGAAGTTATTTCAATTTACCTAACCAACAAGCAAAGTAACAATTTAAAAGTGAGCTGGACGGCAGTGGTTATTCGTCGAAGCGGCTACAACAGCGCCGGTCCGACCGGTTTAGACCACTTCTGATGGTAAATCGCATCGCTTGACAAGCCTGAATGCATGCACATGATAATATAACTACTTTAACGTCTATATATTCTGAAGACGTTACAAATAAAGATCGCGAAGTTAAAAATTTCAATACGAATCGAGCGTTGTTTTTTTTTTAATAGCTGCAACGTTGCTTTGTGTTTCAATTCTAAAACGAATGTGGTAAAATCGGTCAAGTGAGACCAGTCTCAAAATCATATGTTAAATTCCGTATAAAAATTTGTATGTAATTATTTCTTTATTTTGTATTCATTCATGGATACTTAGTTACGGGTCGCCACATCAATTAATGGCAAAGTTTTGCATTATGTGAAATAAAAAGTTTAACATTATTTTCTCTTTTTTTGTATTCAAATAATAAAAGTAACTGATAAAAATATATACGTTTTATAATCTAGCGCTTGATATTAAATTAACAATATAGCAAATATTTGTCTAAAATAGTAGTTCATTACTTTATTTTGAAGTTTCAAACACAACATATATATTAAAGACCGGTCTAAGTCTGTGCTCTTATACTCTTTAAAGAAAGCGTATGTCATATCATATCTTATTAAATGAGGTATACAAGAGAACCACATATTTTTTAATTCTCTTATTTTATCGAGTATCATTTAGCTGTTGAGCTTAATACTTACACCACATCAGATCATTAATTAAATTTAATGTACAATCTAATTATAGCTAATAGGCATGATAGGTAAAACATAAATGTACATATAAGTGAGATAGGTTTTTTAATCATCAATGTCGAAAGGTTGTGTCGCCCCCTTAAGAGGGATATGCGAGGAACATTTATTCCATACAAACTTAGCCTCCTGTTTCTTCCCCGGATAATAGCTTTATGGTACAGTAATACCCCGCTTTACGCGAGGGATACGTTCCGAAAAAAATCGCGTTAACTGAAATTCGCGTATATCGAAGTTTATGATTAAACATAGTCAAAATTTAATACAAAAAAATACAAATCATTTTAATCAATCACTTTAATTCTAAGAACACTTTATGCAATACATACTCTTATTTTTTACGGAAAAATACATCTATTGTCTTTACATTATGTTTATACGCACTCTTACGCGTAATGCGAGGCATTTGAGCGCGAAATTTGAAATTCGCGTTATAGTGAAACCGTGCGTAACGGGGTCGCGCTAAGCGGGGTATTACTGTAAATATATTTATAGCAAATAATATATATCCATCAGCGCCATGTCAGTACGTTTTGGTAGAAAATTTAAAAATGAAAATATGCTCGATTTTTACCCTTATTTTCAGACGTTCGTCCAATAAATTTGATAAATAAAAACAAAAAACGCAAGCCAGCAATGTAGAGGGCATAGCCAAAGTTTTTCTTATTCTATGACTGAAATAAACTTAAAAATCAGTTCAATTTTGAAGGAGAAAACAGGGTATTACGAACTGATGTTGACGCACCGCGAAAGCAATACATTTCTGAAATGCCTGCTCTTCAAATTTGTCCCCGATCGCATATCCTCTTAAAAAAATTCCACTTTCATCTATGCGCGGCCATGCGATAAATTTTAGTTTCACATACGCAATACTCGTAATAATTGCTACACTGGCATTTATATTAGAACGAAGCTTTCTAGCCGATTAAATATCCCAGCTGTATGTATATACATATAATTACCCTTCGCTTTGAATAGGTATTTTGTTTTTTTATCTAAATATTTCTAAAATTTTGCTGAACATAAAAATCCAATGTTTTCGCTATATCAAAGATAAAGAATAAGTGGTAAACTCTATCATATTTCTTATGAATTATCTACAGTATATTAATTTAATTCTCTGCCTGGCACCCAGGGTTTTATTCCAACAGTTAGAAAAATAATAAACTCTTGAGTTATAATATAAACTGAATAATACTTATATTATGTTTAATTATAAGTAATTCGCGACACCTGTGTAACGAACGCGTGACGGTCTTGGTTTGTATTTTAGATCAATGTATATATTCCTTCATATAGTTTATTCAACTTTATCTGCCACTGGCGGGCGTATTGTCCGTGGATAGTGGATTTTATTTTATGGTGTGAGAAATATAACTAGTTTAGTTTCTAAGCCCGCATGGTGTGTCATCAGTGACTAGTTTGAACTAGCAATGGTATGAAGTAAATTTTATTGAGGCATTTTGACCAAATTACTAGTGATGCGGGTTGGTTTATTGGGTGGTGTAAGACTTTTTTTTTATACATAAAGGGGTGATTTTAAATCCATTTATAAAATACCTTTTAATAGTCGTAAAACTTTTGTTATATGTAGGTATTATACAATTTATAGGCTTCAAGTGTTTTCCTTTTGTCAAACAGGTCATTGACTCCAAAATTATTTAAATATATAATATTTCTTATAACATTATAATTATGTATATTAAAGAAAATAAGTACATATAATATGCTGAGTACTCAGTCACGCGCTATCGCTGGTAATGGAATAATTTTAATATTTCTTTAGAATTCGTATATAAAATAGAAATGTTTATCATGATAACCTTGAAAGCCTTGAATCAAAGCCTTTAAAAAAATCACGATTCAATTACCTTGAATAATAACTTTCATTACTCCATTGATAGTTGTACGTAACTAATAACCATCGCGAAAAATAAAAAAAATTACCTGGGATTTTATATAAACCTAATTGACTTACAATCAAAATTTTCTCTCGTTTTTTTTTAAAAGGTTTATTTTAATAAATAAATCCTTATATATCATAAAAGGTATCTCTGTCCCTTAAGTAATGGCTATAAGTGTGGATACCGAATTTTACACTTGAGAATCAGTGAATTTTGTGTGAATAACACTATATATTATCTACGGCCACAATATATCACTTAAAATCAATTATTTAAGACTTAAGTAAAAACGAATAATATAAAAATATTACGTAATACCTTTAAAGTTATTATTTAATTGCATTGCATTTCAAATAAATTACTATGATACGTCAATTACCTATGATAGACTGTTTCGTTTACTTTCATAATCCTATATCTATGTCCCTATAACTAAAATGAGCATATTATCTATATTTACCTGTTCTAAGATTCAATTCCGTGGGTCAACAATAAAAAAATCAAATATACTAACTTTATTTCCACGATACCTTTTTGAAATTATAATATGCGTTCTGAATAACTTACGTGAACTTGAAGTTTTAATAAGTCAACATAATTTTAATACTTAGATATTATAAAGATGCTATTCTGTTCCGAAAAGTAGATTAAATCATAGAAGTGTATTCTGTTCTGATTCTGTTTACCCCTGATAAAATTATTGTGAAAGGAAAGTCGATATAAAGATTATTTTTATAGGGTGAAAGGTTTATTAATTACTAGCTGTGTGCCCTCGGCTGCGCCCACGTCTCATAAATTCCTCACTATGTTTAATTTTTTCTACAGAACCTTTTTTTCTTGTAGTAAGATTAAGTAAAAATGTTTCTCATAAATTCAAGCACTTGCCCGTAAAACTGTGTAGTGAATCAGATTTTATTCAATATTTTATGAGTTTTAATTTTTTTACGTGGAACCCTAATTATTTTCGAAAATTAAAAGTACACTAAGTTGCCCGGAGTAACTTCAGCTATCTACCAAAAAAAGTCCCTTCAAAATCCGTCCAGCCGTTCGAGTTTCTTGCCGGCTCTTCTCGACTGGGTTGTTTTCCGAACCGGTGGTGGTAGTTTTTTGACGTTCATAAGCGCCTTTTCAGGGCCCAAATTGGATAAAGAATTTTTTTATTTTTATTTTTGGTAACGATTTCTCTATTTTTATTTATACATTGTAATAACTTAAAGATAAAAATGTTAAGAATATTATGTGTATAGTTTTAGTTCTATATTTTATATATTACAAACGTACATTTTCCATGTTTGAACGTGCATTAGCGGAAACTCTCTTAATCGATTTGAATTTAATTTTCACATGAACATAGAAAGTGAACCCAAGAAAGGATTTAGATTTCATTACCATTTTCCATCGGGATTAAGATGTAATAATACAAAAATAACTTTGCCATCGAAATTGAGAAAACCACGTGACTTAAAATAAATTTATTGTTTTTTAACTTTAAAGAAATAAATTATAATGACAATCCGACTAGTATCTGTTACTGCGTTTTATTTTGACTTCCGGCAGATTGGTGACAAAAACCATAACATTAAATTTACATACCGTTTGTGATAGTCATTTTAAACTTTATTCTGAATATTTCGGTACCTTTTCAATATAAACTAAAGTGGTGGTAGAATAAATATCAAAATCAAAATAAAATCTCACTAGGTAGGTACGTATTTTCTAGATCGACAGCGGCTTATAAAAAAGTAACAGGTCTACAAAATAGACGTTAAGTAATTTACAATTTATATAAATTACCTGAATTGTAAAAAATCCTAAAAACAAGTTTTATAAAAAATGACATTAATGTTATGGAGCTAAAGTTGAAATTACTTGTTTCTATACTTTGTGATATAACCCAGTGACTTGCTAATACGTCTTATCTTCTTACATTAACCTAATTCTTTACTTCGGCATAAATACTGCGGTAGCATTTAATGTTTCAAAGCAAATAATAAATCTATTGTAAAATTTGATAAATAGAAAGACCTAGCTAAACAATAGTTGTTTGATGTTCTTAAAAGGCTAAGTTTTTATGAATTTATTAAGTCCAGATAGTCATTTTTTTTAAAGTCTAATTGCAATTAATTGCAATGGCATTTTAGATTCAAGCTTCACCTACATTTATTACGTAAGTTGACTATAGCTTTAATTTAATAAATATTACAAAGGTAAATGAAAATTAATAACCCAACAAAACTCCAATAAAACCAATTAAATAAATTATTTATTTTGAGTATATTTGTTAACACATTTATTTTCACATTCTCTTTGCCTTTTTAAAAAACATGATATTCTTTTACTTAAGCAACACTATTTCAATCGTTAGATGTTTCTCATACGTCGAGTAGAAAACTTAAATCATTGTATATGAGGCTTAATAGGATAATAGAGATAATAGCACCTACTTTAAAGTCGGCGGGGAGACAATCGTGGCGTATACAAGGCATGATAGGCATGTTGACAATATGACGTGTTGTTATGACTATTACGAAACAAATAGAGGGCGCAATTGAATGCCCCTCGGGCCCCACCTGAGGTGAATGTATTGGCACGTCCGCGTGGGTGGGGCGTCAAGGTCATCGGCGTTTTTTGACACGTCGCATATAAATAGTCGCGAAGCTAGCCATCCATCGTGATTATGTCGCAACCCTTTTTTAGATTACATATTTTTGCAATAAATCTAAAAAATACATAACTTTACATTAAAGTAAGTCCTGCTAATGTTCTCAGGGTAAAGTCTTAATTAATTAACTTGCATTTTTATTTACTACTTTTGAAATGTTTGAAACTGTACAGTATTTTTGTAGTAGGTACATCAATAATTTTATACATGAATTTTTTGTGCTCATGCTGTTGTCGTTGAAACTAGCCTTATTTGAAAAATACTGTTTTTGTTTAATATAATAACATTCATAATTAATAATTCGTTTCACACCGCCAAGTTGTCCATACTTAGCCGGAAATAATTTGTTTTACTATTTCAATAATCAGTTATTTTAATCTCGGCGAGAGGGTTACAGACCTCGAATAAGACCTTGCCAACTTGACAGCTTGTACATAATGGATGAAACATTTAATTTCGATAAAAACAATTAAAGTGGTCGTAACTTATTAGGCCAAAAACAAAGAGTATTTTATGTAGAAAGAAGTACCTGTACGCATCGGGTCCATTTTAACATGTCATGAATTTATCAAATGTTTTGTTCACATTTAATATCATATATGCCTGATGAGACGGGACACAGTGCTTTCCATTAACAGCGGAGACCAACGAAAGATGGATACCCCCATTCAACATAAATGTTGCTTCACTATATTCTGCTATGTTGTGTATATATTGCTTACTACATGTTGCAGACGGAAACTATTGCCTAAGTTTAAAATACAAATTATACTAACATTAAACCTTTTGCCTATTTATCATTTTGATATTTATGTTCTTAAAAGTATGTATTTATATATCAGTGCATTGACCGCACGATATACACTAAATAGATCTATTTATGATGCAAGAAATATATACGGCAGATCGAAACAACACATGACACCAATAAAGAAAAGTGTTGAATGACACTGAAATAGATTTAAGTTTGTGTGCGAGCAAGGCCTTTGATTGTAGTGTGAAATGCGATACCGCTGTGTCCGCGCTATACATGATTGATGATTCCTTAATCAAATAGGTCGGTGACCTCGTCGAATCTCCGCCGAAGATAGCATATGACTCCATCTGTTTTAAATAAAACGTCATGTTATACAGTAAACGGCTTCTGCTAATTACTTGTATATATGAATAAATTTAATATAACACGGTGGTATTTGCGAATAAATCGGAACATGATGACTTAACCAATGTTTTAACTGAGTTTCGGATTCTATAAAAATAACATTGAATTTATATCGCAAGCAGCTGCTACTTCTAATATTCGAGAGGGTCAATTTTTTTTTTAATAAAAGAATTTAGATTTAGTAACCCTTCTGCTGTATCTAATATAAAAGGACCCCTGTTTTTTTTATTACAATTTTATTTATTGTAAGGCCCCTTGAATTAGCTAGTATTTTGATTGCGTCCATTAATGATTTAACTAAGAATTAAATTCGTAAAGTGTGCTCATGTTTGCCTTCGATTCGCTTAATCTTTCAGGTTCATCGACACAACTCAACGCTTATGTTTAAAAAATGGGTAACATGCGTCACATTTAGTAAGATTTTCCACAGTAATTTGATAGTATAATATTATTGGGGCCCGTAGTAAAATATGTATCGTGGATATATCACAACATAGTGTATTTTAGCGTGCTATATAATTTAAGTAGTTTTATTACGGATAATAAAATACAATAGATTTTACTTTATTTTTAAGTAAGTAATTAGAACAAGTATAACTTAATTGTTTATACTTAAATATCTATGCTAATAAATAAAATTGATGTGTCTGTTTGTAATGTTAAAATAACAAATTTTTACTAAATACATATGAATGTAATGTATACGATACCTATACCAAAAATATATTTTTTAAAGTTTTTGTCTGGCAGTTTGTTCTGGGTAATCTCCGGAACGGCTGAACGGATTTTGACGGGTCTTTTTTTGGTAGATAGCTGAAGTTACTCCGAGGAACTAACGATACTTTTGATTTTCGAAAATAATTAGGGTTCCACGTAAAAAAATTAAAACTCATAAATAATTTAAATGCACAGTTTATTTACAAGAAATATTTTACTTTATCTTAATAAAAAAATATAGGAAAATTATTAGGGTTCCATGCAAAAAAATAAAATTCAGTGAAAAATATATGAAGCGCGAATGCAACCGCGGCTAACACAGCTAGTTTAATAGGTAAAAAACATAGGTTTCTAACTTACGTATCCTTAATGTGATATACATATTTTTATGATATCAACTGATAATGAAATGTTTGTTAGGATAAATAATATCTCGCACGTGATTTTGATTCGAGATGTAAAATGTCAGCGAATGGGTCTAGGAAGAGGCCTAGCGGCGGATGTGCGGTCGACCGCGTGCCACGGTCGGATGCGCAAGTGCTGCCACCGCGTCGCTAGTTACCTCCATTATCACGATCCATAGAATCAACCATCCACCAGGCTAGTAACGATATCCATCGTAGAACCCTAAATATGAAAGTAATTAGTATTATTTTTGATACCTTATTATAAATCGTAAAAACTGTAATGAGGTTTTCGTATTGATAAATCAAAACTTTACAGTGTTAATAAGTTTAAACTAGGTAACAGCAAAGATTTTATATTATACTATCAGTGTGCCCGCGGCTGCGCCCGCGTTTCATATATTCTTCACCGCGTCTTCATTTTTTTTTTGTAATAAGATAAAGGTAAAAATATTTCTCATAGATTCTAGCACTTATCCGTAAAATTGTTTATTGAATCAGATTTTATTCCATTTTTTATGAGTTTTAATTTTTTTTACGCGGAACTCTAATTATTTTCGAAAATTAAAATTACCCTAAGTTACCCGTAGTAACTTCAGCTATCTAGCGAAAAAGTCCCGTGAAAAATCTGTCAAGCCGTTCGGGAGATTGTCAGGAACAAACAGACAAACGAAAATTTTAAAAATTGCATTTTTGGTATAGGTATCGTGTATACATTCATATCTATTTATTAATAAATTATTAATTTTCGACATTACAAACAGACACTTCAATTTTATTTATTAGTGTAGATTAGTATAGATATAGATTATTGTCAAGAAAATCTCTATCTATCGTATTTATTTGCCATGAGTGAGTATGGAAGCATATATAGCTATATACAAATTAGACAAGCTTTAAATAATAATAATAAGTAATTAGAATAATTTTATAGTCAAATTGTGTATTTTTCCGGTTTTCCTTGCAAGCTATTGATCTTAGAATTATAGAGAAAGATTAGCCAATAACACCTAATTAAAAAACAAATATTCGATTTTTATATTACAGTTATATATAATAAATATCACTAATTGTGACTTTATGAAAACAAAATTCACATCTAAACGAGATTCCATTAGTTTTGGAAGATACGACGAAAGAAAAAAAGGTATGTAGGTTTTCGGTTAAATAAAACAAACTTGAATTTCATCATTTCAGATAAATAATAATAATTCCTTAAATGTATAAAAATGATAATTAAAAATAATATTTCGAATGGTATTTATTTTAATACGGTCAGCGCTGTTTGTTACCGATACCGAAGAAGTTTTTAATAAAACATTTAATTTTCCGTTACTTGTAATAATCTATTGTTCATTATCTAGATTGTTTTATTCATTTATTAGTATTTCTCTGATATTTAATCGTGTAGATGAAACAAAGATCACTTTGTTACCAAATTTTTATCCCGGATCTCACGGAACATTGATATAAATCGGTACGAGTAAAACGTAATGGTCAAATCATCACTTTGATTCTATTGTTCCGAAATAATATGGCCGTTTTAGGGTATCTCCAGTATTGAGTCTCATGTGATGATTTTCACGGAACAGGAAAGACCAGTTCGCCATTTGGGAATGGAATGTGTTACAAATAATTGCATGTAAATAATGTATAAATATTGTGTGGGTTTGTATAAGTTTTTGAAATACTAATAATAATGCATTGCAATAAAATAATATCCAATATTCAGATACGCCAAATGTATAATCTCTTTTAAAAAATCTTTAAAAAACTTTAATAACCATCGCGAAAAATAAAAAAAATTACCTGGGATTTTATATAAACCTAATTGACTTACAATCAAAATTTTCTCGTTTTTTTTAAAAGGTTTATTTTAATAAATAAATCCTTATATATCATAAAAGGTATCTCTGTCCCTTAAGTAATGGCTATAAGTGTGGATACCGAATTTTACACTTGAGAATCAGTGAATTTTGTGTGAATAACACTATATATTATCTACGGCCACAATATATCACTTAAAATCAATTATTTAAGACTTAAGTAAAAACGAATAATATAAAAATATTACGTAATACCTTTAAAGTTATTATTTAATTGCATTGCATTTCAAATAAATTACTATGATACGTCAATTACCTATGATAGACTGTTGTTTCGTTTACTTTCATAATCCTATATCTATGTCCCTATAACTAAAATGAGCATATTATCTATATTTACCTGTTCTAAGATTCAATTCCGTGGGTCAACAATAAAAAAATCAAATATACTAACTTTATTTCCACGATACCTTTTTGAAATTATAATATGCGTTCTGAATAACTTACGTGAACTTGAAGTTTTAATAAGTCAACATAATTTTAATACTTAGATATTATAAAGATGCTATTCTGTTCCGAAAAGTAGATTAAATCATAGAAGTGTATTCTGTTCTGATTCTGTTTACCCCTGATAAAATTATTGTGAAAGGAAAGTCGATATAAAGATTATTTTTATAGGGTGAAAGGTTTATTAATTACTAGCTGTGTGCCCTCGGCTGCGCCCACGTCTCATAAATTCCTCACTATGTTTAATTTTTTCTACAGAACCTTTTTTTCTTGTAGTAAGATTAAGTAAAAATGTTTCTCATAAATTCAAGCACTTGCCCGTAAAACTAACTGTGTAGTGAATCAGATTTTATTCAATATTTTATGAGTTTTAATTTTTTTACGTGGAACCCTAATTATTTTCGAAAATTAAAAGTACACTAAGTTGCCCGGAGTAACTTCAGCTATCTACCAAAAAAAGTCCCTTCAAAATCCGTCCAGCCGTTCGAGTTTCTTGCCGGCTCTTCTCGACTGGGTTGTTTTCCGAACCGGTGGTAGTTTTTTGACGTTCATAAGCGCCTTTTCAGGGCCCAAATTGGATAAAGAATTTTTTTATTTTTATTTTTGGTAACGATTTCTCTATTTATTTATACATTGTAATAACTTAAAGATAAAAATGTTAAGAATATTATGTGTATAGTTTTAGTTCTATATTTTATATATTACAAACGTACATTTTCCATGTTTGAACGTGCATTAGCGGAAACTCTCTTAATCGATTTGAATTTAATTTTCACATGAACATAGAAAGTGAACCCAAGAAAGGATTTAGATTTCATTACCATTTTCCATCGGGATTAAGATGTAATAATACAAAAATAACTTTGCCATCGAAATTGAGAAAACCACGTGACTTAAAATAAATTTATTGTTTTTTTAACTTTAAAGAAATAAATTATAATGACAATCCGACTAGTATCTGTTACTGCGTTTTATTTTGACTTCCGGCAGATTGGTGACAAAAACCATAACATTAAATTTACATACCGTTTGTGATAGTCATTTTAAACTTTATTCTGAATATTTCGGTACCTTTTCAATATAAACTAAAGTGGTGGTAGAATAAATATCAAAATCAAAATAAAATCTCACTAGGTAGGTACGTATTTTCTAGATCGACAGCGGCTTATAAAAAAAGTAACAGGTCTACAAAATAGACGTTAAGTAATTTACAATTTATATAAATTACCTGAATTGTAAAAAAATCCTAAAAACAAGTTTTATAAAAAATGACATTAATGTTATGGAGCTAAAGTTGAAATTACTTGTTTCTATACTTTGTGATATAACCCAGTGACTTGCTAATACGTCTTATCTTCTTACATTAACCTAATTCTTTACTTCGGCATAAATACTGCGGTAGCATTTAATGTTTCAAAGCAAATAATAAATCTATTGTAAAATTTGATAAATAGAAAGACCTAGCTAAACAATAGTTGTTTGATGTTCTTAAAAGGCTAAGTTTTTATGAATTTATTAAGTCCAGATAGTCATTTTTTTTAAAGTCTAATTGCAATTAATTGCAATGGCATTTTAGATTCAAGCTTCACCTACATTTATTACGTAAGTTGACTATAGCTTTAATTTAATAAATATTACAAAGGTAAATGAAAATTAATAACCCAACAAAACTCCAATAAAACCAATTAAATAAATTATTTATTTTGAGTATATTTGTTAACACATTTATTTTCACATTCTCTTTGCCTTTTTAAAAAACATGATATTCTTTTACTTAAGCAACACTATTTCAATCGTTAGATGTTTCTCATACGTCGAGTAGAAACTTAAATCATTGTATATGAGGCTTAATAGGATAATAGAGATAATAGCACCTACTTTAAAGTCGGCGGGGAGACAATCGTGGCGTATACAAGGCATGATAGGCATGTTGACAATATGACGTGTTGTTATGACTATTACGAAACAAATAGAGGGCGCAATTGAATGCCCCTCGGGCCCCACCTGAGGTGAATGTATTGGCACGTCCGCGTGGGGGCGTCAAGGTCATCGGCGTTTTTTGACACGTCGCATATAAATAGTCGCGAAGCTAGCCATCCATCGTGATTATGTCGCAACCCTTTTTTAGATTACATATTTTTGCAATAAATCTAAAAAATACATAACTTTACATTAAAGTAAGTCCTGCTAATGTTCTCAGGGTAAAGTCTTAATTAATTAACTTGCATTTTTATTTACTACTTTTGAAATGTTTGAAACTGTACAGTATTTTTGTAGTAGGTACATCAATAATTTTATACATGAATTTTTTGTGCTCATGCTGTTGTCGTTGACTAGCCTTATTTGAAAAATACTGTTTTTGTTTAATATAATAACATTCATAATTAATAATTCGTTTCACACCGCCAAGTTGTCCATACTTAGCCGGAAATAATTTGTTTTACTATTTCAATAATCAGTTATTTTAATCTCGGCGAGAGGGTTACAGACCTCGAATAAGACCTTGCCAACTTGACAGCTTGTACATAATGGTAATGAAACATTTAATTTCGATAAAAACAATTAAAGTGGTCGTAACTTATTAGGCCAAAAACAAAGAGTATTTTATGTAGAAAGAAGTACCTGTACGCATCGGGTCCATTTTAACATGTCATGAATTTATCAAATGTTTTGTTCACATTTAATATCATATATGCCTGATGAGACGGGACACAGTGCTTTCCATTAACAGCGGAGACCAACGAAAGATGGATACCCCCATTCAACATAAATGTTGCTTCACTATATTCTGCTATGTTGTGTATATATTGCTTACTACATGTTGCAGACGGAAAACTATTGCCTAAGTTTAAAATACAAATTATACTAACATTAAACCTTTTGCCTATTTATCATTTTGATATTTATGTTCTTAAAAGTATGTATTTATATATCAGTGCATTGACCGCACGATATACACTAAATAGATCTATTTATGATGCAAGAAATATATACGGCAGATCGAAACAACACATGACACCAATAAAGAAAAGTGTTGAATGACACTGAAATAGATTTAAGTTTGTGTGCGAGCAAGGCCTTTGATTGTAGTGTGAAATGCGATACCGCTGTGTCCGCGCTATACATGATTGATGATTCCTTAATCAAATAGGTCGGTGACCTCGTCGAATCTCCGCCGAAGATAGCATATGACTCCATCTGTTTTAAATAAAACGTCATGTTATACAGTAAACGGCTTCTGCTAATTACTTGTATATATGAATAAATTTAATATAACACGGTGGTATTTGCGAATAAATCGGAACATGATGACTTAACCAATGTTTTAACTGAGTTTCGGATTCTATAAAAATAACATTGAATTTATATCGCAAGCAGCTGCTACTTCTAATATTCGAGAGGGTCAATTTTTTTTTTAATAAAAGAATTTAGATTTAGTAACCCTTCTGCTGTATCTAATATAAAAGGACCCCTGTTTTTTTTATTACAATTTTATTTATTGTAAGGCCCCTTGAATTAGCTAGTATTTTGATTGCGTCCATTAATGATTTAACTAAGAATTAAATTCGTAAAGTGTGCTCATGTTTGCCTTCGATTCGCTTAATCTTTCAGGTTCATCGACACAACTCAACGCTTATGTTTAAAAAATGGGTAACATGCGTCACATTTAGTAAGATTTTCCACAGTAATTTGATAGTATAATATTATTGGGGCCCGTAGTAAAATATGTATCGTGGATATATCACAACATAGTGTATTTTAGCGTGCTATATAATTTAAGTAGTTTTATTACGGATAATAAAATACAATAGATTTTACTTTATTTTTAAGTAAGTAATTAGAACAAGTATAACTTAATTGTTTATACTTAAATATCTATGCTAATAAATAAAATTGATGTGTCTGTTTGTAATGTTAAAATAACAAATTTTTACTAAATACATATGAATGTAATGTATACGATACCTATACCAAAAATATATTTTTTAAAGTTTTTGTCTGGCAGTTTGTTCTGGGTAATCTCCGGAACGGCTGAACGGATTTTGACGGGTCTTTTTTTGGTAGATAGCTGAAGTTACTCCGAGGAACTAACGATACTTTTGATTTTCGAAAATAATTAGGGTTCCACGTAAAAAAATTAAAACTCATAAATAATTTAAATGCACAGTTTATTTACAAGAAATATTTTACTTTATCTTAATAAAAAAATATAGGAAAATTATTAGGGTTCCATGCAAAAAAATAAAATTCAGTGAAAAATATATGAAGCGCGAATGCAACCGCGGCTAACACAGCTAGTTTAATAGGTAAAAAACATAGGTTTCTAACTTACGTATCCTTAATGTGATATACATATTTTTATGATATCAACTGATAATGAAATGTTTGTTAGGATAAATAATATCTCGCACGTGATTTTGATTCGAGATGTAAAATGTCAGCGAATGGGTCTAGGAAGAGGCCTAGCGGCGGATGTGCGGTCGACCGCGTGCCACGGTCGGATGCGCAAGTGCTGCCACCGCGTCGCTAGTTACCTCCATTATCACGATCCATAGAATCAACCATCCACCAGGCTAGTAACGATATCCATCGTAGAACCCTAAATATGAAAGTAATTAGTATTATTTTTGATACCTTATTATAAATCGTAAAAACTGTAATGAGGTTTTCGTATTGATAAATCAAAACTTTACAGTGTTAATAAGTTTAAACTAGGTAACAGCAAAGATTTTATATTATACTATCAGTGTGCCCGCGGCTGCGCCCGCGTTTCATATATTCTTCACCGCGTCTTCATTTTTTTTTTGTAATAAGATAAAGGTAAAAATATTTCTCATAGATTCTAGCACTTATCCGTAAAATTGTTTATTGAATCAGATTTTATTCCATTTTTTATGAGTTTTAATTTTTTTTACGCGGAACTCTAATTATTTTCGAAAATTAAAATTACCCTAAGTTACCCGTAGTAACTTCAGCTATCTAGCGAAAAAGTCCCGTGAAAAATCTGTCAAGCCGTTCGGGAGATTGTCAGGAACAAACAGACAAACGAAAATTTTAAAAATTGCATTTTTGGTATAGGTATCGTGTATACATTCATATCTATTTATTAATAAATTATTAATTTTCGACATTACAAACAGACACTTCAATTTTATTTATTAGTGTAGATTAGTATAGATATAGATTATTGTCAAGAAAATCTCTATCTATCGTATTTATTTGCCATGAGTGAGTATGGAAGCATATATAGCTATATACAAATTAGACAAGCTTTAAATAATAATAATAAGTAATTAGAATAATTTTATAGTCAAATTGTGTATTTTTTCCGGTTTTCCTTGCAAGCTATTGATCTTAGAATTATAGAGAAAGATTAGCCAATAACACCTAATTAAAAAACAAATATTCGATTTTTATATTACAGTTATATATAATAAATATCACTAATTGTGACTTTATGAAAACAAAATTCACATCTAAACGAGATTCCATTAGTTTTGGAAGATACGACGAAAGAAAAAAAGGTATGTAGGTTTTCGGTTAAATAAAAACAAACTTGAATTTCATCATTTCAGATAAATAATAATAATTCCTTAAATGTATAAAAATGATAATTAAAAATAATATTTCGAATGGTATTTATTTTAATACGGTCAGCGCTGTTTGTTACCGATACCGAAGAAGTTTTTAATAAAACATTTAATTTTCCGTTACTTGTAATAATCTATTGTTCATTATCTAGATTGTTTTATTCATTTATTAGTATTTCTCTGATATTTAATCGTGTAGATGAAACAAAGATCACTTTGTTACCAAATTTTTATCCCGGATCTCACGGAACATTGATATAAATCGGTACGAGTAAAACGTAATGGTCAAATCATCACTTTGATTCTATTGTTCCGAAATAATATGGCCGTTTTAGGGTATCTCCAGTATTGAGTCTCATGTGATGATTTTCACGGAACAGGAAAGACCAGTTCGCCATTTGGGAATGGAATGTGTTACAAATAATTGCATGTAAATAATGTATAAATATTGTGTGGGTTTGTATAAGTTTTTGAAATACTAATAATAATGCATTGCAATAAAATAATATCCAATATTCAGATACGCCAAATGTATAATCTCTTTTAAAAAATCTTTACAAAGGTTAGTTATTTGGCCCTACTACCATATTAGAGCTATGATTGGTGATCTAATCAAATAGCTTGGTATATTATAAAATGCGACATTTGTCTGTCTATCCGCTAGTGTTCTAGTTCTCGAATCATAAGGGCGAACCAATAAACCGATTCTGATTATAGTTTTTTTTAAATCGGCATCTGATTTTAGTATATAGGGCATTTCATGTCAAGCGGACAACAAAAAAAAAAAATGAGGTCGTGAATTTGTCTATACTCTGGTCAGTTATACTTCTAGTAGACGTGGATGTGTACTCACAATTTTTTTTTTCGTATGACGCTTTATTGCTGAGTTCATAAGGTTTATTTTTGGATGCTTATTATCTAATTACCAATTAATTTGTAAAAAATCTGAAAAAGTTTTGTTTCTTATAGTTAAAAAGTGGAAGTTTTTAATTTTTTTTTTTTTTTTTTGTTAAATTATAGTATAAACAAAATGCACTACCTCATTTTTTTTGGTTATTCGCTTGACGTGAAATGCCCCATATATTTTGTTACATCCCATATATTACATGAAACAAGTAATGAGGTTGAAACGGAACCGCTGTCAGTATTAGTAAGTAGCAAGAAACTATGTTAAAATGTCTTAAAACATAGTTCTTTTGGCCCATCACTTATGTCTTGGACATTATCCATCACGGAAGTTCGGACACGATAAAAAAAGTCGTCTCCGAACTGAACTATTTATGGAACAGTCGACATTGTTCAAAACTTGTTTGAGTCATGTAATAAATATAAACATAAATTCAAACAACGTATATATTTCACTAAACAGTAAGTAATTCTTACAATTTAAGCGAATAGAACAATTATGGCCGAATACCATCTCATCTCAATGTTGTTTCATACGATATTCATTACTCAGCATAACATGGAGTGTATTATAATATTTCTTCAGCTCCATTTTTTGTGATTAATTAACTAACATCTATTATTGAGATTGGTATTATGTAATGTAAATATCTGTGTGCACGCGGCTACGCCCGCGTTTCATATATTCTTCACTGCGTTTTAATTGTTTTGTAGGGAACCCTATTTATTATCCTGAAAACATTTTAGTAAAGTAGCAATTAAAAAGATTTTTTTATAAATTCAAGCACTTGTCCGTAAAACTGTGCATTGAATCGGATTTTATTCACATTTTCATGAGTTTTTTAATTTTTTTTAGGCAGAAGCCTTATTATTTTCGAAAAATCATCCTAAGTTACGCGGAGTAACTTCAGCTATCAAAAAAAGTCCCGTCAAATCCGTCCAGCCGTTTCGTAGACTACCCGGAACAAATTGACAGACAAAAATTTAAAAAAATTGTAGTTTTGGTATAGGTGTTCGTATATACATTCATATCTATTTTGCAAAAAAAAAAATAATTTACAAACAGCCACTTCAATTTTGAATATTAGTATAGATATCTAAAGATACGATGTAGCTGATATGATCATACAATTAAATCGAGATTAATAGACAAAAAACATTGTCTTTTGGAGAAGAAACAGCTACAAAAGAAATCACAACACTTATTTTACTCATATTATTACATTTCAAATATTGTTACTGTTACATCTCATCAACAGATGTAATTCTAATATGTATTTCACAAGAAATGCAAAAAAAAAATCGTTAGGTAACCTGAAAATAAATAGTTTAACGTAGAGGTGTCGTATTTCAATGTAACACAGTTTTGTAACATCTAACGCGGAACTTTTGAATGTACGTACGTGACTTTGAACCTTAATTACCCATTGTTGTCTTACTATGAATATCTTGTGATTTCACGTGGACGACGATGACGTAACTGCCTCCGCAATATTCGCCATTCGCATCATATTGTGTAATCCTTACACTCTGCCCACACCTGAGAACAAATTGACACCCATCGCATGGCAAGAATACGAAAAGTGTGCATCGTTTTGCTATTCTACTGCCAATCGGAATTTAAAATGTATCTATAGCAGAAAAAAAAAAATGTTTTCGAGTCGATCTGTTATCGTATTCTAAAGAGTGTATCGTACTAAAAACAACAACTAAATCACGTTTTTTAAAATAATAATACAATTCATGTTAAAAATTGTAAAAAAGAATGACTAATCGACATTTATAAAAAAAAATACATTTGAATAAAAACCAACATTCTCAAGAGTAAACGCAGTATTTAACCGAATGTGGTCAAGATAATAATTAAATTAATATAATATGGAGATAAACAATATAAGTTAATTAAATTAGTAGTTAAAATTAATAGTATCCCAGGCTCAAGCAATGTGATGTGGATTAATTAATGAATAACATACCATGTTTTATATATACGTCGTTCTAGAAGATAACGACGATCGTGATAATGAATAAAAGCCAAGTTTGTTCACACAGTTAGTCGTTGGGTAGGTAGCTAATATGTAGTAGTTCTGAAGCGCATTAAAACTCAAAACCAGTTCCAACACGGTACATTGACATAATGAAACGTGCCGATGACATTGAACAAACCAAACCTTGGTTTTAAGTACGTTAATAAATCTTATTATCCTTACATTCTCGAATTCGCTAATTTACAATTTATAACGAATTTAATAAGCACATAAACACACATTATAAGTGTAAATTTAAAGAAAATTGAAAAAGTCACCGTCATTGCTGTAATAAAATGTATGAGTAAAAATATTATCCCACTCACCAAACAAGATACGTACTAACGAACCACATAAAGAACATCAAAGGAACGATTCTCCAAACTTGTAATTATGATGAATCTATCTCACTCACGTTAAAAATATGTTTTTTTTTTGTACGTTTCATTTACTATACGTACTGCTTTCTGATCCGGAAAGAGTTTAGTGCTATTCTTAACGAATACTATCAGTCCTAATTAGAGTAGTTCCGGATATAATTGTAGTAATTTCGGACGCGTAGAACGCGTAGATGCATGGTGGTAGGGCATTTTCTGATAATGTCCCTCTGGGTAGCTGCCACCCTCAAGTTTGAAAACCTGTTACCAAATACCAATAGGCTTAGTGTGTTTACCATCCTGGACCACATCGCCACTTTCGATACTACAGCCTGATTGCGCAGGCCGTGGTCACGAATCGAGTTTACTTAAAAATTGAGTTAGTTATATAGCGCATTCCACGTTAATGATTACTATATTCTTAGATCATAATATATCCAAAAGTAACTAAAATCATAAGAAAACTATTCATGAAACCCCTTACATATATATTTATATACCAATGGAGAATGTTTTCAGCGTTTGTGTCTGTGATAATTCTGTCCGCTTGACCTTGGCATCAATGCACCGCTCTATACATTATCGTGTGTTGAACTGTATCTGTCTAGACGTGAACCTATATTTTTAATAGATAAAGCCAATATGTTTTCGATGCACAATATTAATGCACAGTCGGAATGTATAGCAGCGCTGTCCGCTAAATAACATCCATATAACACATTCCTTGTTGAATTAGTTTGTATGTCTTGATATATGATACGAGGCAGCCGGTATTCAAGGTCGACAATGTCATTGTACGAGCGCACCCGATGCGAATTCGCACACATTCACGTATAAATATCGGCGAATGTGTGCGTGTTGTTAGCTCTAGAAATAATCTTATCATTTAGTCACCTTACTTTGTAGATAGTATGCACCCATTCGCTGCACGAGTCTAAACTTACGCGTTTAATATTCTTCTGCGTTCTAAAACACAAAGAGCGGGTTTTTTTTTTTTATAGCAAATGTATGATTTAATTTTTTGGTGTTGTTGTTATTATTACATTAACGTAGATAAATAACGTTCTGACATTATAAAAGTCGTAATAAAACATCACTAAGATTCCGCCGACTTTTTTACTTTACGACTTTTATTCATCTCATGGTCAAATGACAATAATAACACCTCGCAACATTCTAAGCAGATATTAAAAAGATTTAACGATAATGTCGTGGTATGTTATATCAAAAAGATTTGGAGAATGTTTCCTGTGTAGAAGAAGTATTTCTTTTATTATGTTTTCACTTCGCTAATCTAATAATGTTTTTCGATAATAGCAAATGTATTATTATTTATCATCTATGACTATAATGAATTTGAACGATTGTGTATGTTTTTTTACAAAATTAATTTCGTAACATAGAAAACAAAAAAAAAAAAAAACAAGAATTCGTAATGGAATCGTCATAAATTAGTCGTGACGAAGTAGGAGAAAAATATATACTAATATGTTACGGTGTGCATGTGTTATCCTTTTCGTTTCCTAGTAAATATCTGAGATACGAAAATAGCTCGGCAGTAAGTCAAACGCGAGCACTCAATGGTTGAGGCGAAGCAACGCTTCAGCCACGCTGTACAAGCGATTGACGCAAGCGAGCGTCAGTTGTTTACAGTACAACCGCCTCAGGTTATTTACATCGGGGTCACAGACACGCCGAAGGAAACATGGGTTCAATCGATATAATTGTCTAACTTGCAAGTAGCATGTTCTACCTGCGAGGTGATCAGCATTCGTGTAATGCGACAATGACCTCTTTCGATGCTACTAGGTCGTTTATGCAACGACTTCACAACTAATAGCCTAAGTAACTACAACGAACACACAAACTAGATAGTTAAGTAACATCACCTTGTGATTGCGACGAATATGAAATATAAACGATGCACGTTTTGATTGCTCAAGTGTTTTTTCTTTTTTGTTTTATAGTGTCTATGGAATCTTTATCGAACGAAACGCTCTTGTTATCAGTAACTGCAGGTGCTTGATAGTGTTACCCTATCAGCGTCACGTTCCACGGTGTCAACGCTCTTGATTCCACGTGGTTCATTATGTAACATAGTTTTTCGTAATAAAAAAAGTCGATGTCCCTGTTACTAGGTCACTTCTTTAGTGTAGCCGTTAAAAGAATTCGACGATCGTAGTGAAAGTAAATTTAGATTTCAAGTGGCGCATGTGAGTTGTTAAACGTTATGTTTGAGAATTTTATCTAAACAGCAAGTTTCTGCAATGTGTTAAGTTGCATAAAAGTTAACTTCAATGATATTGATTTGAAATTAAAAACCCTTATTTATCGTCTTTATGTATTATGTACATTGTGTTTTGTGTTAAAAAGAAATCTTTATTTCAGTTTGAGATTGCTCTTTATATTTACCAATTTTATAATCAATACAGGTTCTTTGTAAAGCAAATAATATAGACCTTTTTGTGTATTCATAATCAAATTTAAACTACGTCGACTAATAAGCGATTGATACTAAAATAAGTTAAATCATTTGATTTAAATTTATTAAGCTTTTGATGGATAATGTTTTATAATAGAATTCAAAACACATATATTAATGGATTTATAAGTCATGATTGTATTACAACAAAAAAGAAACATTATCCGAGTTAAGAAAACAGCTAAAAAGCTAAAGCATGAAGATGGATGACTTGCAGTGCCTATTTATATCTGGTCCGGCCATAAACAGCCTCAGTTTCCAGACGAAACCGGTCAGCCCGGCTCAGAGGAATGCTTCTGTTCATCAACTACTTTAGCTAGCACAGTACGAAAGAAATTGCATATGGACTAACAATGTAGCTTATAATAAAAAACTTAACAAAATATCAATTTATATACACGTTAAATTTACACCTACATTATATGATCTCTTAATAGATTCTATCTAATATTATCAAATAAGTTTTATCTTATATTTTCTAATAATTTCTCTTGAGTTTTAACTAAAAGTACAATTCAGCATTTTTGTATGTTAATACAAAGGGACTATAAGTAATTTCCGTGTTTCCCACACAATTCAAAACGCGTAGGTTCGTAATAAGGTGTCATAGTCATCAACAGGAAGACTGCATAACTACGCGCATGATTTAGTACCCTGTAAAAAATAAATCTTTAACAAATAGACTATTCCAATCTTTGTACGCTCACGTTCGTCGACGTTTCTTAGGAGTAAATAAAATAACTTATGTCTATACGATCTTGTACTGAGAACGTGAAGTCTAGAACTGTTAAAGGAAATTTGACGATGCACGATCTATACAAAGCGTCATGCTGTGATTTGAATGTAATATAATTAAGATTATTATTATATCAAGCATTCGCCAAATTGAAAACGGAATATTTTTTCATGTAGAAATGATATGCGCGAACACCATTTTAGTTTCTGTGATGAATGAAAAGCAGTGAATGTCTGAAAAGGATATAAGGGAGGGAGTCAGGTAATGGAAAATGTTTCGTATATCTTCGCTTCGTCATTAAATGGCTCATCCATCACGCAGACAGTCATTATTATAACGCTGGTATACTCGTATTTTCCTTTATATCTTTGTAAAAGCTAAAAATAGGGTTTTATCATTATTTCTATATATATTCATTGCTAAACCATGTGAATTGTGTTTTTCCATGTGAATTCCGTTTTATTAAACATAAATAAAAACCAAGTTTTATTAAAGTATTTCATATTATGTATACTTAAGAAATTAGAGTGCAGAGAAACTAATTTCCTTTTATTGAATCTATTCATTGAAACATGATTATTGAAAAATCACTCACACATTGAGACATCTTTCGATACTGTGGCAGATATCCTAAAAGGATTTTCAATTACAATTTGAATGTAAATGAGTGAGTAATGGAATGTTTCTGAGTTGGCGTCGTTTTCCAGAGGTAACGTGATTGAATAATGGTACTCAGACGTAGAGGGCGTACGACCTTCCGCGAAGCGTGGGCCGAGCCCATGACACAGTTTATAAGAGATGCACCACCACAAACGATTATTTCTGTCTCATAATTTCGGTGAAGTTATTTCTCTCTTTATACTATTCTTAAAGGGTTACATAATTAATTAAATGCTATGTATGTATATGTAAAGATTTTAATACATCTACAAACAATCGATTACGAATAATTTATTTTCGCCTAATACTTATACAAAAATTTTGTACCTACCAAACGTTAATGTAACAATAGTGTATATAATTTAAAATCGATATAGTATATTATAAGACATTGATAAATTTGCCGTACAATTCAAGTCGGTTGTTTTTTTCTCTGTCAGCGTCGGATGTCGTTCGGAAGTTTTTGCTCGTTACCGAGATCTGGTCACGAGGCAGAGGCCCTGCTGGTGTGGCCACTTTGCAACGAATCTCATAACACAGTACATGCATTTTTTCTACTTACATTTCATGATTATTTTCATTTATTACCTCAAAATATTTACTTATATCTATGTACGTTTGTATACTCTTCTTGTTACGTTTAATTAAACAACTGAATTATCGGGATACTTACATAACTATTATTTCATTTTTCAAACAAGAAATACATACATCATGGCTAATTATTTTGAATAGTTGTTTCTTAGAGTCCATTCTTTACTTACGTAAGGATGATTTTGACGATATTTGACCCCCTCTACCCTCAATGAAAGAATACATAATAACCTTCCTTCCTCTTCTTACGTAAGATTCAAGCTTGTTTTTCGGAATAATAAAATTCACTATAATATAATTTTTTATGACATTTAAAATTGAGGAAATAAAACAATTTTATGATTTTAAAATTTTATTAATAAACATTTGTAATTTAATATATAAATCGAATTGCACTTTTTGGAATGAAGAAAATGATTCAGCATCCGAAACAGAAGTAGATTTCTTAGAACAAATTTCTACTTGTAAAATATGTAAAATACTACATGTATTGGGTTTAATTATTGATTTTAGATCTAAAGATGATTTTAGATTTTCTTAACCCCTTGTTTTTCCCATGGTTTTTCCTATTGTCTCATTTTTATGGGTAATCGACATATTAAGTCGCTCTTCCTCTGGGGACCCTTACGTAATTAATGGATGCCCTCAAATATGTATATAAAAGTACGTACACATGTTTTTTTTTTACTTTTACAAATTTATTTGTTTCATACTTCTGCTTATTTAAACTACCTACGTTATAGTGAGTATGTGGGTTGTGTATATTTTCCTCTCAAAAGATAGAAAGTATGTGATGCAGCAACATTACGGATTTAATCAGCGCCGTCGTCAAATACGTCGAAAATGAAGGCGTTCTTTGTCGGCCGATAAGCGCACCGTCGTCAGCTTATCTCGACTGATAGACGGTCACCGACCTGCATGCCCGAACGAAACATAATTTTTAGATACCACAGATAAAGTTGTATCTTTGGCTTATGTATTTTAGTAACATTAATAGAGTTAATGAATATTTCATAAAGTGTAAGTAAATGTTATAATAAAGAAAATTTTTTCTTTATGTGATAACTTCTTTAGCGGCTTTGGACGATTCTCGCTAGGGGAAACTTACAGATTCACGTTACCAATGCTAGAACATCAGCTGTCAATATACTACAGTATATAAAGTACAGTATAAGATGACGTTGTAAGTGCTGGTGTTCAGAGATAAATAATAAACCTTATCATATATTTTGCTTTCGAAGAAACTATATGAAAATGTCTTCGATCAACGTTTTTGATCGAAGGAAAATGTACATAATTATTGCTCGAAGCGGCAATAGATGTAAAAACCAGGCAAATGTTAGATTTTGTTAATAATTTCCTTTAACAAATTATGAAATATAAATAATACAAAAACCAGTTCTTCCAAAATTTCGAGTTTCACTTCTATCACCTAGCTTAGCTGGCTAGTTTTTTTAGTAATCCGTAATTATACTCCAAAGTGACTAATTATAGTATCGCGTATTTATAATTATTCTTTCAGGGAATACACTCAATGGTTAATATCTTTGTTAGTAAAACCACACCTACTTTTGGTTTACAAGAATATGTTAAAATGGACTCACTGGCGTTAAAATTAAGAATAACATTTTATGAGTTCTCATTGACATTTTCTGGTTATAAACACGGAATATAATAGCCACCGCATTAAATACCACAATATATGGTCTTCCACACAACTTACAAAATAATTCCTTCCTATGAATCTACAATTAAGTATAGAGAAACAAAACCAAGATTGAGTATTATATAAAAGAAGACATACCAAGCGATTGTGACCGTGTTACGAATTAAGTTTGTTACTTCACTGTTGTGTTCTCATCTTACAAACCTCGATTCAGCGATGACTTTACACTCTTGACCTAGTTTGCGAATCTACACGGTTAATTTTCCTCGTGTTACGTGCGTTGAAATTTCTCGGAAATCAAATAGTAATGACCTAAATATCTTTATAATTAACATAACCAAGTGAACAATAATTTAAATTAGAAATGACTTGTTTATAGTTTTGGGGTAAATAAGACGAATCAATCATATTATTGTGAGTTCCGTCCCGAACTTGAACTATTAATTATTATTATGTTTGTTGACGAACGATTTATATTTCTGAAATATGATCTTATCTTGTTTAGAACAAAGAGTCGTTGACCCAGTTGGTAGACGTCCATTCATATTAATGAGCCCTTTACTACCAATGTTTGCTACTACTGATAATGTTTTACGTCACCTAATTGTGCCTTGGCCTACTTCAACTGAAACATTTTTACTCTTTATAAAATGAGGTTAAAACCGCTTGTTTACGTGCAAAATCGTTTGTGTCACGTTGCTATTACAATATGCCTGATAGTGCGACGACTGCATTGTAATCGTACGAGGTCATATCTTGTACTGAACAGGGCAAGGGCATTTGATATCGTACTATCCAATGCGCTTCGTTTCTCAACCGATGCATCATTTACATCGGTATATTTTATCAAACTATATTTCAGTGTAAAGTTTAACAAGTCTATCTCTAATATATACTACATATTATGTAATTTAATTAAAACATTGAAAATTTGCGTTAATTAAACACTACTGGTAATATTAAAATGTTTAGTTTTTTTTTTTTTTATAAATGTAGTCGTGTTTTGTTGTAGCCAACATTTCTTGCTCTAATTCTTCTCTCATAGAATTAAAAACATTTGCTGTGTTTAATGAAGTTACTTTAGCTACATCTCTAAATAGTTTTTAAGACCTCAAAATACTACCACTAATAATGAAAATGATTTACAATAATCACTATTTTTAATCTATGATTATATTACCAGTTGTGAAGGTTTATAAGACCTCACTTTTCTGCTTATTTTCAGCTAATAAGAAATTTTAGTAAATAAACATTTATTAAAAACTATTAGAAAGCTGGCGTAAACGCCAGGTTAGTGCTCAAGGGGTTATTTTTGAAAAAATATTTTCTTTTTCTCTGGATTTTACGAATTCGTATCTATTAAATTAACTTTATTCGAGTTTAATTTAATTTTTTACCGTTTTAAAATTAAAACTCTAGAAAGTCTAGAATTATCTACATACATATATCTACCTATCTATACTTTATTTTAATATTTATCAACTTATCAATTATTGTAACAAATTGATTAGTTTTGTCAGAAAATGCTATATCAGGGGTATATAGTTATAGTTGTATAACTATGTTGAATTTCATTGTCTCAACAATAGTTTATATTTATTACATTTACATTATGTTTTCTTTATTTACGTTTGAATCATTGAAGAGTCGCTAGATCTCCGTTAAAAGTCTCGTTTCAGAGGAAACCACACAGCATTATTCTAATTATATCGCCCTCCCTTTTCTATTTACCCATTCCCGTGTTTACTCGAATAGGCGCGCCGGAGCGTGGGTGCGTGCTTTGCTACTAAATTAGGGAGCGAAACGAGACAAAAAACATAGTTTCATCTATCACATTAGTAGGAGAAAGTGAGAAGGGTATAAACTAATACTGTCAATAAACTGAACAATCTGTTGGGGAGTTGTGGCATGGTATATCCATTAAATTCACCTTATACTAAACGTACGTGATAACTGGCTGCCACTTTCTAAATAACGTTTTGTAGTGACAAAATTGTGTAATACTGCTAAGAATATAATACTATTTTTTTTTACGACAGTTGTACTAAACTGGTTACGTTGTAAGTTATCTCTAAATGTACGCTTAAAATAATATTTGAAACTATTAAACTAAGTTAACTTATTGCGTCAAATCATAATGTACACTAAAATAACAGCTTGTAGACAACCTATGACAAGTAAAGACTCGAGGAAACGGGCTTATTTACATATGAACATATGTATAACACAAATTTCGAAGTTTCAATTCCACCTTAAGTTCGGTTTCAAGTTTTGTTCCCTAAACTCCCTGCATTTGTTTCGAAGTTTTGTACTTAAAAGCGAAAGTAGAGATTTTACGCTTTTACAGAAAATCTTCGTTTCTTATCGTTTTTTTTCGATGTATACTTCGTTTTCAGGTTTTAAGTTACACGCTTTATTGAAAAACCTTACCGATACACATAACGTTTTACTATTTCCCACTCCAATAGGTGACTAAAATAGACAGATAGTTTAATTTAAATGCATTGAACTTAACTTCTGAATTCAATATTATTTCAAGAATTAATTCATTCATTTTCATTTTATTTCTAAAATTATGAAGCCATTTTACCAGCTTTATTAAAATACCCGATTTGTTGATTCTAACTATCGAAACCTTCTTCGGATTAATAAAGAAAGAAATACTTATTTAAAACAATAATTTCACGACTGATAAAAGTAGTACAATCGTAAAGACTATTTTTAAAGTATTTGAGAGTGGAATTTGGGAGTGCACAACTTTGCAACCGGACGCCGTGCACTCCGAACTCCGGATGCGCCCTGACGGATGTAAACACTTCCACGTGCGTCCGCCGGCACGTCCGCCATTGCTGAACGAATCACTGACGATTGGTTTCATCGCATTCTGAATGATCACTTTTCGTTCATATAACTTCATTATAAACTAGAGCTTCTGTTACTAAAATTATTTTGACGAACCAAAGCAACAAGATTTATGAAAAAAAAACGTAATATTAGAGATTACCTAATTTGGTAAGTCGAAGGCACAGTTAGTATACGAGTGTGTCTAATAAAATTGTAAATTATCAGTCTCCGATCGCGCGTTGCATAAAAGTAAATTCGTTCAAGTTACGTTTATACGATTTGTACGAGAAATAATATCAACCTCCACTGATTTCTTTGTTGTCTGACCGGTGCGCTTTTACTAAATCTTATATGAATTGATAAACATTAACAAGATATGTGCATTATTTACCTCGCGTTCGAGGTAGCGTGTTATGTTGCGAAAATGCGATTTTCACCGCGTTGCGATTTCTATTTCAATCCGATTTTCCCGACGCGCAGAAAGAAACCGATCGCTCTAGTTGCGCTGGCTTCGGCCCACATCTCTTGCTAGAAAGTATCATAGAAAGTAACATCGCGCTACTATCTCAGCTCAATCGATGCATCGATCATGTGCATGCATATAGTTTTTTATTATACCATTTTTTTAGATTTTCAATTCACCGACGCAACACTCCTTTGCTAAACCGAATCCAATTTACTTTTAAAAAATATCTGCAATACTTTAGTATAATTAACGATAAAAACCTGTTGGTATACTAGTAAAATTTATATTTTTTATTTTCCTACAGACGCCAAAACATTACAAGAGTACATAAAAATTATTTAAATTTTTATCTTATCCTGTATAACTCGTTACTATTACGAGAAATCGAATGATAAAAGAAGACTCAATTATTAATGTCACAACACATAGAACATACTTTCGCCGCACCCGAATTTCAATGACGTATTCACGTAGGCTTGTGCAATACCTACTTTTGAACAACTTTCACTATCCGCTTACGTGGATAGCCTGCAAAATGATTGCGTTATCTATTCTCTGGGTTCAGTGAAAGTTTGGGTATTGATAGTTAAAGTGATACCTATGTCATATGTTACCACCGTTCATATTGCACCTTTATTTTTCTATACATAATTTACAATGCTATTACAGTGAATCATGTTATATGAAAGTTCAAATGTTGTGCATTCGAGAAAAAACTGTAATGGCGTGAGAGGAAAAACGGGTTATTATTAGTTGGTAGACAATCGCAAGCTTGCTTCAAGCTCTGATGCTATCGTAAATAATGTGCCTGAGCGGCGAGCGTGGCGGTGAAGAGGGGGAGAGGGGGCTCAAGAGTCAAGGCCGCACGCTGCCCCCGGTCGACGCTCGCGCCCCACTTGTCGCTCTTATAAGCATCTCCCTCGCACATCCGAACTAGCCCGAGCGGCGTCGAATCGGCACGAACTAGACCTTCCAATGCGCAAGCGCATAGCCGAACAGCTGAGACGTAATAATATAACATACTGACTCGGTCATCCGTGCATTCAACTTTTGATTAGCTTTCTTTTTCATAGGCATCTATTTAAGAGTGACATTAATCATAGAGATTTACTATAAATAAATAATAACAGAAATTCTGGTATTTGTTTTCAAATTTTTAACTAATTCTTGACGATTTTTAAATACTGAATGGTTTTACTATTATCAAAAGTTATATTATATTCCTACTATAAATTTATTAAGACTTTTTCTAGTTTGCGTTATTTGTACTATTTTAATCGTCGAGATATGTTTAAAACGACTTAAAATAAAGCGTGTACTACCTATTCGGAAAGAGTATTGTAACCGCTTGATATCTGTATCGTGCGAAGGTCAGTGCAATGTGAAAAAATTACTAATTACCGACCCGCGTAGAACAGTAGCTGGTATTTATTTTGATGTAAATAACTGAACGATAAAACGACGCACTTGGCCTGTTTATTCAGATAATTTTATCTAGTGAATTATTGTGGCAATAGAACGGCACGGCACTTACTTCTGATATCAATGTAAAATTGTAATAGAAAAATTGGCACGCAAACACAAATGTAGTAAACAAGGTCGATTTTCTCTATCGAATACCGACCTACTTTGTATATTGAGGTAGGTATTACATACATGAGTTTTCCTGCTAAATGTGATATTATTACAGAATTTAATTAGATACGATTTATGTTTGCATATTAAATGAACAATGCACTTCCATTACGTTACGTTGACAAAAGTTTTGAATAATTACATTTTAAATTTTTTATTATTTTATCAATCGTAGAAATAATCTACGTAGCAATCATTTATTATTGCTACTTTATTTACCGAAATAGATTTAAATAAATGAAGAATAGCGTGATATTTGTGGTTCTGCAAATTCCATGATGACGTTACGTTTTATAACTCTGCCGAATTTAAATGTGAAGCTTGGATTGATGTAAAAAAACTAGTTCAATGACTTCTAACATATTGCATACAGAGGTTATAATTTGGATTCGAGGAAAAGCGCTACCTCAGTGGTCTGACTTATCCCACGTGTAACTAGTTTTTTGCGGTTACTTCGTCCGGTTACGTAACTCAGATACAGCCGTAGCGGCCGCCGACCCGCATCCACGACATTTAATGGACACAATAATGTGTAAATAAAATTAATGAGCGGAGAGACTTAATGGGGCCTCCATTTGCTTACCGAGTTAAATTCGGCATATTAATCTAATAATTTTCTTTTTGTTTAGATTTCTTTAAAAAAAATCTAAAACTTAGAAATTTTATGGAATATATTCATGCAATTCTAATATATATTAGTTAACCGCCTCCACTTGCATATAAAATATATATTCACTATAATTCGCTGTATTATGTCTCTTAATATTCATCTCTTTACGTCACTTTTAACTTGATAACTTTCTTCAATTATTACGCAATTAAGCAAAAAATATGTTAAAACCGGACAAAAAGTTGGGATTAGAAGTTAGAAAACAACATGAAGATATTTTATAAATAATCATATAAACAAGCAGACGTGAGGCTAACGTTGCATTGAATTATAGGTACCTACTAAACAAACCAGAACGTATTATTTTTCAATATTTATGTGTTCTTAAAACGGATCTAATAAAATCATTTATTATTATTTCCGATATACCCAAATCATCAACCATTTGTATAGGACATAATTTTTACACACAATACAATTAAAAAATAAAAATGATGTTCATAGATCGTTCGATAAAAATCCGACAATTTTAACGGAATAAGTAAGTCCAAAAATAAGAAAATACTTAAATCTTGTTGTCCGTAAGAATAAAATCGAATTGAAATAAAAACAATGAAAATAACCATCCTTATTAATTTCCCTTGTTACTTTTTATGGAGTTCCGACTCTTTGATTGACAATTGATGATTACGTTTCCAATACGCATCGCACACCCTACTCCTGCTTATGCTTTGAATATAAAAATTGACCAAAAGTTATTATTATGCAAACCGCGACCTAAGCACCTTTGTTTGTGCAGGAAATGTCCACGCTACTGTCGAAAAGCACTCACTAGTTATTTTCTTAGTCGATGAAACAACGTTCCGAATGTAAAACCATAAAATAAAACGAACAACACCGGTCCGCCGCGCTCGACAAATGGTTCATGAAATGTATTCAAATTTTATAGGCGTCCGATTTTAGATGTCCTTAGTTCGGTGCCGCTGGGTCAGCGGACTCTGTTGTATCCTTTTGCGCAGAACGCAGTTGCATTTACATTGACTAATGCATTCCGATAATTTTGTTACAGGTCGAGAGGAGTTATCACCAGCTTCGAGTGTAAATGGATGCAGTACTGATGGCGAAGTCAGACGACAAAAGAAAGGTCCCACCCCTCGTCAGCAAGAAGAATTGTGCCTCGTATGTGGTGATAGAGCGTCCGGATATCACTACAATGCACTCACCTGTGAAGGATGCAAAGGTAAACTTAGTTAAAAATAGTATTTTATTAAGTCTGCGTAGTGGTTTATACCTGTAGGACATACATATATAGGTCTTATTATTAACCGCCTACAAATGTGCCAATTTAACGTTGAATTGGCGTATTGTGTGGAGGTTGTGAGCGGTGTATGCATATTGTAGAGTTTATTTATCAGGACGAAACGTCACAATGGCTGTCTGCAGGGCGTCTACTGATTCACCGACGTCTATCGGGCATCTTGGACAACCTTCAATGACCACATAATCGTACAAACACACTACTACATGGTTTAGACTTAAACTCGCATACCTTTTAATGTTTACATGTTTAGAATTTTAAAAATTTCAACTGACTGGTTATAAAACCAGTTTGTTTGTTTTAAATAATATTACCCGGTAATGTTTTATATAGCCGTATTATATTACAAGTTAATAAGAGCGTCGTCAATGACACGCCTTTCAGGCAACCTTTAAATTCGTGGCCACTATCTTATCAAAAACCAACTGGTTTTCGAATTACATACGTATACATAAAATTGTGATTCATTTGTCCAGCATTTGAGCCTGTTTGTTATTGTACATGTACAAATACTTATTCAATTTTTTTGCTAAAAAATTAAAAAGTATATCGGGAAACTTTTGTGTTTTATTTCAACATTTTTTTGTTGTATTTTTAGGGTTTTTCAGGCGGAGCGTGACTAAAAATGCTGTATACATATGTAAATTTGGCCACGCATGTGAAATGGATATGTACATGCGAAGAAAATGTCAAGAGTGTCGACTGAAGAAATGCTTAGCGGTCGGCATGAGGCCCGACTGTGTTGTACCAGAACCCCTATGTAAAGAAAAAAAAAGACGAGAGAAGGGTAAACAAAGAGAAAAAGATAAACTACCCGTCAGCACGACAACAGTAGACGATCACATGCCCCCAATAATGCAATGTGATCCTCCGCCTCCCGAGGCAGCAAGGATTGTAAGTTTTATAAAGCTTTTATTTTGCACATCTATGTTTCATTCATTGCTTGCAATAAAGATATGATGTTGTTTAACACTTTAATATCTTATATTATATATAGAACAGCTTCCATCGATCATTTCAGACCAGAGACCGTACATTTTTAACATCAAACATCTTTCATTGCAATCGATATCTATCATAGCATAAGTTCACATAACTGTCGCCAATCAGCTTGTCCGTGATCGTTTTGTAACGATGCGAGATAATAACCGCACGGTTTCGTACGTGAAGCTGGAATGTTTGCAGCACGAAGTCGTCCCGAGGTTCCTAAGTGAGAAGTTAATGGAGCAAAACAGACTGAAGAACATAACACCGCTCTCCGGTAATCAGAAGTCTCTGATCGCGAGGCTCGTCTGGTACCAGGAAGGGTATGAGCAGCCATCGGAGGAAGACCTTAAAAGGGTTACGCAGGTCAGAATTTATTACTAATAATAATGGGTAAGATCACGTCAAATCGACCTTCCATTCTCTACTTGCTTATGGGATTTAAATATAATTATTTGCTTATATGGTATGTCACTATCAATAATAAAACTACGAAACAGTTGAAAAAATGAGTAATTTTACAACGAAAAATGTTAAAATAATTAAAAAAGTTGATTTGAACCATACTGTTTAGAGATATCTCTAGTGGAAAATGGTGGATCTATTTGACGTAATCTTACCCTAATTTCAACTCTCTATAGCAAATATACGTCTCTATCTGATTTGTGAATCTCGATAAATGTATCTAATAAGTTATTTTCACTGCATAGTTAATAGTTATGCCTGAACATTAAATAAGTAAATAAACCGATGGGTTTTGGGATGTATTAAATTTCAAATATAAATAATGCCAAAATTTAATATTGTCCTGCAATAGGTAGGAAGGATATGAAAAAGTCGAAACACATTTTTTTATATTTTATTAGGCTTTTTGCCTTATGTGAACTTATCTAGGTATATCTTATCTCGGCTATGGCTCATGTGGAATTCATAATACAAACAAATTTAAATATGATTTTAATGTAAATAGAATATAAAATTTTTATTAGGAAAACTTTTTTAAGTACATAAATTTATGGTGCTTAAATATCAGCAAGGTATAAAAATAAAAACATATAGGTTAGTAAAATCACCATTTAAAAAGCGTTTCTTTTTCATACCAGACTTGGCAACAAGAAGAAGATGACGAAGAAACCGACATGCCATTCCGCCAGATAACAGAAATGACTATTTTAACAGTTCAGTTGATCGTTGAATTCGCAAAAGGTTTACCAGGATTCTCCAAAATCTCGCAGTCAGATCAAATTACGCTATTAAAGGTCAGTAGTGTTCATAAAATGTATTATTTAATTATATTTTACAAAAACTAACTAGCTCAGACATTTGTCTCTGTGAGTATAGAATTCGTGTCTATACTTTATCTAAGAAATTAATATTAAATTAAATAAATAGCTTATCAGTTAGCGTTAGGGAACGACACATGCTTCCTGTACACCATATTTTGTTCAAAACTATGAAGCCCTTATTTTTTTTTTTTATTATATATTTTTTTACATTTCAAAAATGATATTGTTAATTTTTATAGCCTATGAATAGTTAAACATTACTTTATGCATATAAAACGTTATCAAAATTTTACCGTTTTTGGGTTAAACCCTAAAAGATTCTTAGTATTAATTATTCTTTTTTATAAATTCTAAAAATAATCTTGCAAATCTATATTTATAGCCTATCAACAGTTCCTTGACATAGACTTTCTGCGTAGAAACTTTCATCAAAAGCAATCAAGCCGTTTTCTAGTTAAATCCGGACATGCACACAGATCGAAAATTTTTAAATGACAGATTCGAGTTATGTGTTAAATATACGTCTGTGGTAAAATTAAAAAACATTTACAACACTTATTTTTATTATTAGTATATATAACATACTCTGTTTAGATCTAACTTATAAAGTTTGCCTATATCCTCTTCATCAGTGCTCGTCAAACTGCGACCCTTGGACGGTATTTGTGCGGCCCGCAACGTACTAAAGTAAAAAACAAAAATTTTGGTATACATTAACTCAAAACTGAGTTTACATATAGTTAGTAAATTAGTTGTCAAAAATGACTATAGGTAACACAAATTCTAAGGAAAAATCGCGTTTGAGACAGCTCATAAATATATGTCCATTAATTGATGGAATCAACTACCCAATCCGTAAAAATGCGACCCGCAGTGGTACCTCACATTAAACCAGACCACGGCTCTACGTGCATTAATTACACTTGTTTTATATTATGTTTTCAGGCTTCATCGAGCGAAGTGATGATGTTGCGAGTAGCTAGGCGGTACGACGCGGCAACGGACAGCGTGCTGTTCGCTAACAACCAGGCGTACACTCGCGACAACTATCGCAAGGCCGGCATGTCCTATGTCATTGAAGACCTGCTGCACTTCTGTCGGTGCATGTACTCGCTCAGCATGGACAACGTGCACTGCGCGCTCCTTACCGCTATTGTTATATTCTCAGGTAAGCTTTATAAAACTTACCTAAACTACATCCGTCTTCAAATAGGCAAAAAAAAACAGCTTAGTACATTAATTATCTCCTGTGTTTCTGTGAAATGATTTAATTTCTTTTTTGTTTAAGTAGCTCTATTGACACGGTTTAGTGTAGTTTAATAATAAAAAATTCAGAACTGTTTATTACCGATATACCTGACAATAAATCAAACTTATTGTCAAACAGGCTTTAATGTCCAAAGGTTCTTATAGAATGGATCATTACGTGAATGATAGTAAGTGATGTCTGGAAGTGATAGCCCTGTCTGTGCTTCCGCTAAAACCGTTTATTATTATGAATTGTATAATTTATGTTATACTTAAAAAAAAAAAACAGATCGAGTTTCTTGCCGGCTCTGCTCGATTGAATTGTTTTCCGAACCGGTGCTAGTTTTTTTGACGTTCATAAGCGCATTCTCATGCCCCAAATTATATAAAAAAATTGTTTAATCATATCTTCAATAATGATTATTTCGACTTCTAGGCGAATATTAGTTGTCATCTATACATATAAAAAGCTTAAGAATAAACCTTTAAGTAGAAATATTATCTAAGTAACTAAAGTTATGTATATTTTACATTCAAGTTTTTTTTAAATACTGTATTCCACCACAATTCCAGCTGATGTCAAGTAATGTGGCCCAGGATGGTAAAAACACTGGGCTTAGATGTAGTGGCTTTCAAGTGATGCTGCCGGAACACAACTCTCGGTGTTTGGCGACCTGTTTTCAAACTTAGGGATGGTAGCTACTAGCTACACATACAGACATTATTATTATAAAATTCCCTACGACCATGCTATGGGTTCCTCAAAAAGTTTTCCTTCACCGTAAAGTCATTATAGAATTGTGTAGGTAGGTCCGAACCTGCGTCCATTGACGCGAAATCCGACCGAAACTACTAGTTTCGCCTTCATCGCTTCAAAAAATTCCTTATTCTTCTTCTTGTGTTTTTTGATGGCTCTGCACGGCTTGTGTCTTAGCCAGTGTCAAGTAAATCTTTACTTGTGTCAATTTATGGCTTGACAAGGTTTGAGAATAAAATCGGTTTCAAACATTATGTACCGCGTCCGTCACGTTCGAAGGTTTACCGCGCTTTTTTTTTCAATTCCTTATTCTCATGCCTTGTTTCCAATTCCCTTGGGGTTGTCGCAGTATGTTTTTTTCATCCTTGCAACCCTATCAATTGCCATCTCTTCAGTTACCTACTTTTTTTTCTTCATATTATCCCTCAGACACCATCCATATCTTTTGGCTTTCTGTACTTTTCTATCTTCCATATTCATAGTCATTATTATTTTATCTACATAGTCTACCAATCTTCTGAAAACATGTCTATGGCATAACAAAGGATTCCGATTCAGCTTTTTACTGCCTCTAATATATTCATTCCTTCAAAAAATAGCCGTGTGGTGCTAGAGTAGTACCACCTTCCCGTGGATGTCGTAAAAGGTGACTAAGAGATAGAACAGAGGATGGAAATCAGCATCCTTTGAGAGCAACAAATACCTACTGTGATCGCCAACCCGCCTACCAAACGTGAGGATTATGGTAATTCCTCTCTTTTTAAGGGAAACCTATGTCCAGCAGTGGAGTCTTTCGGTTTAATCAATTAATTAAAAAAAAAAAACTAAGAAACAATTATTGTTAAACTTTCAGATCGGCCGGGTCTCGAACAGCCGCTATTAGTTGAAGAAATCCAGAGATACTATTTGAATACGCTGCGAGTGTACATTCTGAATCAGAACAGCGCGTCGCCGCGCTCCGCCGTCCTGTACGGCAAGATCCTAAGTGTGCTGACGGAGTTGCGTACGCTCGGTACGCAGAACTCGAACATGTGTATTTCGTTGAAGCTGAAGAACAGGAAGCTGCCGCCGTTCCTTGAGGAGATATGGGACGTGGCGGAGGTGTCGACGACCGCACCGCTGCCGATGGTGACCGACCCGACGACGCTCTAGCTGGCGCGTACGTGCAACGCCTTCAGGCCGCTCTGTACGTCCCCGGCGTCCGCGCGCGGCCTGCTGTGACGCACCCCGAGGAGAGAACTCTCATAGACTGGCTAGTTTAAGTGAAGTGTACGGACATAGCCGCGTGACTCGTGACCCGCGTGACCCGCGGACAGTGCCACTCGACAACTACCGACTACAAGTATTCGGTGACCGATGATGCGCGAGAGAGATTAGTAGTGATTATATAATATGTTTGTTGAACGTTTGGAGAGAGTATATTTAGTGTTGACAGTGCGAAGAGGCCCCGGCCGCCGATCGGACCGCACCTCTCGACCGGTCAGCGGTCGTCGTTTCCTCCTAATTATTTTCTTTACGAATGCGGTGGGAGAGTAACTGAGAGTTTTGGTCACTCGGATAAAACAGTACGATAAGACTTCTTTCCGATACATTTAAGCCCCCGTGAATCATGGCTGTAACGGAGTTTTAGAGAGAAGATATAAAAGTAATATAATATATGAAGAGATGTTTCTATTGGGTGAAAAGCCGTGCTTGATCCTTTAAGTATTGCGATACGTTTCCGATGTGAGCGGTCCGTGTGGACCGGCTGTAGATCGCAGAACTGTATGATGGTTTACTAATATATGTTTGTTTATATATTATAGTTTATGAGAGACGTTATAATGTCCTGGATGTCGACTATAGTACCGAATCATATTTCATTGTGTTTCGAACGTGTCCCGTACAATAATCGTTATAATTTTCTAGTACTGTGATAGCACATGTATGGCACGTTAAACAAGCTGAGAAAACTGTTGTCAAACATTATCACATATGAAGCGAATATTACAAATTAAATAATTTAATACGGACATTCGTTTGATAATCAGTTTGTGTTTAATTTTTTTCTCATTGAGTAAGTAATAAATGAAAAAAAAAAACCAGAAAAAATAGTTAATAAATTATCGAATATTTTTGGAATACAAAAAATTAATCATATTTATTTTTAATATTATAAAACTCCTTTTTGAATTTCCGTTCCGACCGTAACTTCCGTTACGGCCGCAACTTCCGTTCGTGACGTTTCACTTTGCTCGAGTTAAGTCCCCTTCATTCCGAACATTTCATTTCATTTCAAATACAAAAAAACATAAAGTAATTATAGATGATACATTAGGAACTTGTGATGTTTACAAAGATAATACATATATTAAAAATAAATATAATTGTTTTTCCGTTATACCTTATATAATAAGTAAAGAAAAAAATCAATAAATCATTATTATTAATTACTTCAGTTTGAATTCGCTTGGTGGGGGCAGATTTGGTTTTATCACCTAGTTAGATTAGAAATAGTGCGTAATCACAGTGGCAGCTGTTAGTAAATTCGCGAATTAAATTTTTATTTTTATTAATAAATTTTATTTTATATTTATTTAGACGCAACATTCCTTAATACTTATAATTATAATTTCGAAATGGCAGCTATTTTATATTTAAAAAAAAAAAAACTTGTAATTACATCGAAAAATCAAATAGATATTCACTTTATTATTATTATATTTGGCAGAGCTTAACAAACTGAGGGAACAATGTAGACAAAATTATTTTATAGTCCATCGTGGACGGGACTATATTATAAATTGAAAAATAAAAGTATATGGTATTTGTATGACCAAATCTGCCTCATTAAAGTTATTAAAAAAGGACATATTTACTACGGTATGAAATAAAATACGATTCATAAATCTATTCGCCTTATTTTCACCGTTACCTGTATATTGTGTACCTAAATTGTTGATGGATGGAATAATAAAAAGAAATATAATTATTATAAGAAGCCTAATAAATTATTATAGATCTCAATTAAACCGGTAAGCGTTGTTAACACGTAATTTAAGAATGATTTAATTTCGCAATGTCCATCTCAGCATTAACGACGTTGCTCTCCAACAATTATACGTTAGGGGTCGTTCTGGTATTACGCAAGTAATATTTAATTATAGTATTTTTTTTTTATTTCTTCAAAATTATCTTAAGGGGGGATGGGGTGAGAGCTTCGTTTACGAGTCAAAAAGTTCAAAATTTTGCATTGCATTTGAACGACCCCTTATTATAACATTGTCCGTCTCGAAACCTTGTGCGTTTAACATAATTATAACACCAACTGTATAAGTGTCGTGTCCCGTTAATTTTAACCGATCATTGACATCATCCATACATTTTACGTGAGATAATAAATAAATGTATCTTTGTGTGATGTGCGTCGAATGTCGAATTTATCACGTCTCGTTATGTGTGTTTTATGATACATACGCATAATACGTGTATTTCAATATTATTAAAAAAACGCATTTCTTAGTATATACTAAAAAAAAATCAGTGTGAGACGATCGAGCTTGCACCACGGACCCGCGCTAGTCCGCTTTGAACGATCAGTTAGAATTAAAGAAACAGCATTATTAGCCATAATCTATAATAGCGTAACGATGCACAAAAAAAACTTCACTGGAGTGTCTTAGTGTCTCGTTGTTTATAATAAATGAGACGTACGTTTATAATGAACACACTGCCATTATTAACATATAATAAATAAATACACGATGCGGTGTTTGTATGCGTGTATGTGGTTTATTAGCATTTTCATCTTCTATTGATGTGGTATCATTTCAAATTTTAGTACGTAGACGAATGAGATATTATGAATGAAACAGACTTTTGAAAATATTACGACGCTACGACATGTTGCCTTATGAATGCGGTGCGGCCGCGAGCGAAATCGAGTCGCGTCGAATCACGTCGATTCGCGTCAAATCACGTCGATTCGCTTTAAATCACATCGATTCGCGTCTCATTCGCTCCGGTCACTCATAACACATTCGTCAAATATGAACTGCCATACGATAAGTGATCATTGTTATACACCATTTGGACGCGTAGTTTTTTCATAAATAGCTTCATAGTTTTCGGCTTCCGTCGGTGCACAGCCGGTCGTATTTGATAAATACATATTATATTAAATTTCGAAAATAAAAATAAGGTTTATAAATTATGTAATAATGTCTCTCTCTCTCACGTGAGAAAATTAATAAAATAATGAGAATACCGTAATATAATTTGTGTCTTAGCTGATAATGGAACATTAGTAAGATGATAAGTTTAACCCTTATCGTGATGATGGATACGGAGATACGGCACAGTTAAGCAGGAACTGAGTCGGTTCGAAAGATGCAGGGATTGATAGAAAGTATGGTTCGGTTGTTTACCACCCGTTGTCCTTTTCGATGCCTTTTTAATCGATTTTTATTTTTTATTTTTCTCAATGAGCTAAATATATTTAGTGAACGATTTTGGCGCCTACGCTCCAATATGTCGTGAACATAGTCGACTAAAGGTTTCGTCAAACACCGGGCGGAACAACAGTGCGATGTTATGCTTTCAAGACACAGCAGGCGGTTCCGGATGCCAGCGCGATATTTTTATGGGAGATATCGCGTCGAAGCGAGATATAATTTATAGTAAAATCGCGCTGGTGTCCCGACCCGCTCGCTATTTGTTGAAACCACAACGGTAACATTACGTCGACTGTGCGCGTCCATTGAATTGTGTACATAGAAATAAATTACCTTTAGATTCTATTGACATATGTGTGACATATGAACGTTTAATTTTATTCATCTATAAAGTACAGATGGCTGTTGTTATTATATTATTTTGGGTAGAGAAGTATATATTTTTTTTTTGTAAATGACCTCGGTATTTATCTTTCTGTAAGCTTTATAAACTTTAGGGACTTTAGATTATATTGTGCGAGTTACGACGAACATTGTGATTGCTAATTTCTTTGATTTTGTATTTACTGATATATGTTTTATAATAATATGATATATGTTCAGCGTAAATATATTCTTCGTTTCAACAAATATATTTTCCTTTTCTTTTTTTTTAACGATTTTTTGTTATTTCAGAGTGCAATATGTACAAATATTTACATAAATGTAGAGTGTACAGTCAATTTTTAGTTTTAATAAACGTCAACGGAATATGTTTCGCTGTTCAATCGTTGAAATGTACACCGAAAGGCATAATATACGATATCACAAGTGAGTTCACTATCACTATTGTATGATTTTTTTTATTGTCTAATATTTAAGTGATTAATTTTATAATAATACGACTAGACGATCTTTGTATTTAAAGTTGCTAATTATTATTATTATTATTTTTCGTAGCAGGTTAGATTTGTTTACATTGGTAAGATGAATAAAAATAATGTACATTTTTGAATTTTTAAAGTGATTTAGTTGTTATATAGTGACGAATTTTCTTATAAGCTGTTAATAATAGCAGCCTCGTCGATCGGCTCTGTGTCCACTGATACCAGTGCGATTTGTGCAATGTCTTTATAGTGAATATTGGACGCCGAGCTGAGAGCCGCTGTCAAACTCCACCACTCCACTTATGTGGTTGTAATTGCACTAAAAAACCGCAGTGGGAGTATTAAAAGGCAGTCGAGTATTTCTGAATTTTGTTTCACACGGTTAACTATGGGAATACTCGTATATCACGATAAAGACCCATTCCGTGTTTATTTACATGATACAACTTCTTTTTTTGTATATAATTTCTTTAAACTTATCAATCAAGTCAGCGATACATAACTATTGTTTTTTCTCCTAATATTTTACCTTAGTAATTTACCTGTGTTACGATTAATAACAGTGGTGAAGCGAATTAGAAATAGGGAACAGACATGACGATATGTTAAAATTTTAAGAGAGTCGACTTTTATAAAATGATAATAATTAACTACAAAAACAAAACTAAGAAAAGGTGTGTACAAAATGAGGAAATTTGTATGAAACATTGTTATGCAAATAAACTTACACCTCAAGATAAAATTATAAAAAAAACTATATAGACTTTTATTTTACGTCCTATTACAATATCGTACCATTTTTTTAGAATAATAAAATGGTCATCTTTAACTTATGTCTAGCGACACTATAGGAATGGAGTTAAATTGAAGTGATTTATTCGTGTTTGAGCCGTTTGGACTAGAAACTGGGTTTATGCGCATGGGCTCACTGCACGCCCTTACAAGGACTTTACAGGACTGGTTATCACTTTGCCCAGAAAATCGGCATTACTACCCTACGTGGCAATTAGTACTAGCTTGCATCTGCCTAGTTACGCCGATTTGGCACTTATAGATTAGTGTTTAATTATTATTATTTTAATTAACCCTTTCAGGACCATAAGTAGGCGGAGAGTAAATATTACAATACAACTGTTTGTATTCGTTTTGTAAACATAGAGTATATGAAAATCACAAAATGATGCATTTGTAAGTCTATCTCTTTTAGAGTTTTGTGGGAAACATTTTTTGAATATTTTTCAAATTGAAATTCGAATATTGTTTTAATTAAATAGACAGCTGCCAATTTTACAATGGGAAAAATGTTCCCCCTGGCCGTGAAAGGGTTAAAAGTATAATTTATATCAAACACTATTTAATTAAAATTACGTAAAGTAATATGTGAAAATGAATGTCACAAATATTTGTGGGTAATGCGGCCAGCTTTCGCTTTAATGGACGCGGGTTCAAGTAAACCTATCCAACTCTAAAATCAGCTCCGAGTTTTCGGTGAAGGAAAATATCGTGAGAAAATTATTGCATGGTAGTAGGACATTTTGTAATAATGCCAGCCTTGGTAGCTACCAGTTACGTGGCGTGAAAAAAATCGTCACGCGAAACGAAAAATAAGGATTAAGTTATTATTAAGTAGTAAGGATTTTTTATTATTTTTAATACAACTAATTTAATACAACTAATTTCCTAACCTAACTAACTTTTAATCCTAACTTCTTCGGCGACGAAATTGACACATGATTATAATCGACCATTTTAAAATAGCAAGTAAATCCATCATTTCGGTGTAGCGCAATAGTCAATTTTAAAAAGTTACATCTATGGGAATTCGTACATATAAATGTATGTATTATTCTTTATAGATGAAGTTGCTTGGAAGACATTTTTCTAGTATATCAGTAGATGACGTTTTCTTCAAATATTCATATTAATAAACCGTAAATTTATAACTTATGATCGAAATTAAATGAATAACCTGGAACGAAGAGGCTTATTTTCAGTCTAAATGTGCGCTAAGCTTACGTAATAGCATATAATAGGTACACTAATATATGCCTGGATGGATACTAGGATTAAGTCGTTTATTGCATAAACTAAAAAAATTGCAGTGTTGAACATGATACACAATCGGTTTTACCCTTTTATAGGAATATTATTAATAGTAAAATGTAATCATATTCTATTTTTGTACCTTTTTTCAAGGATTGTTAACTATTTATTTCACGGTGCCCGTCAAAGAATGTACTTATGGATTGACACATAGCAGGCAAATCGAAATGCCCGCGTGATTTTACTTCAGAAGTTTTAAGTTTAGGTTATGATGGGACTGACATGTTCTTGGTGAACCCAAGTCCCTAAATTAAATATAGATAATAAAAAAAAAAAGTGGCCCCGCTTAGCTCGCGTCAACGCGATGTCTTCTATAGAAACATCGCGCTTGCGTCTTGACCAGCCCGCTGTATGTTACAACCATTAGCTGTTCGAAACACATGGTCAAACGATAAAATCAGGTGATATTTAAATATTAATTTTGTAACTGAAAAACGAAACAGTTCATATTACGACCTAAATCCATAGTTTTAACATATCAAAACGTTAGTTCACTATTCGCGAATGCATAGCCCGATATTTGATAGTATGAGACTTATAATCAAAAAAGAACTTACTTTAAAAAAACGACTTCTTTTTAAAATATAAGCTATTATTGTTGTCAGTGCAAGAATTAGCAGAAGTGAGCAAATGCCTCGGGTCCAGAAACATATACCTGGTAAGAATGAGAAATTAAATAGAAGTACAGTCAGTTATTAAATTAAAAGCAATTATGTTTATTATTAGTTAATTAAATTTACAGCCTAAAATATTTTCTCTTTTAAATTTACAATGTCTCAGTTTGTAAGAATTCGCAAAATTTGAATAAGTAATTAATTCATACCAAGAAATAATTATACAAATCTAACTGGATAAAATACCACGTTTATCTGATTATCAACTGATTGGCTAAAATTTTAATTTTATTATCGAAAAGAATTCATTATCTAGCGTCTCCTGGTAATATTTGCGCGGTATAGCTAAATTCATCTTTGCCGTTTATCAAATAAATTATGATTTTCTCAACTGGTTCTCAGTGAATTTTAAAAACAAGAATATTTAAAAACTTGTTTTGCAACATCTTCTAAATTACACATACCATCTGTTTACTATAGTCCCCTCGTTCAGAAGTTGGTATTTTACCATTTTATGCCTCCCAAAAATTAGGGAGAAGGTTGGATAAATTATGACAAAAGATTAATTATGAATGTCTAAAATGAGTCATTTCATTTAAGTGATTTATAGTTTGATTTTCGAGTATTGAAATGAAACACACAGCAATACTATTGACGGACATTTCACACAGCACTAAAACTAAGAAAAGCTCTCTAGACTTATTATACATACAAAACAACATTAAATAGGGTAAATTTCATTCGAACACATTACATGAACTGTCATAATAAAGTAACATAACATAAGCTCACTCACGCCTGTTATCCCCGAATGGTTAGGCAGAGGTGAAATAGCGAACTACACCACCCCCACATTTCGCCGAGCTTAGTTCCGTTCCATATGTGACAGGGGGCGAGCCTGTCGCCATATCAGGCACAAATTCCAAACTACGGGATGATACTGAGTAGAAAAAACCCAATACCACTTGACCCTATCCGGGATCGAACCGAAGACCTCAGAACGGCACTCGCACCGTAATACAACTGCGCCACCGAGGCACCGAAGCGTATAATAAAATAATGCAACACATCTGTTCAAAATATACTTTATATTTACGAGAAAAAATCTTGCAATCTGAATGATTTAAAGGACCGTCACTGTCACTACTTCAAACATGTTACCTATCATTTTTATGTACTTGGGTCTCCAAAGTACAATATCATGTCTTTACATTAATACCATCCATTTTGAACTACATTTTTTCTATTTGAATTCGATGATTTGATGAATCTTTCTCGAGATTTTGTCATCCAATTTTACAGTCTTTCTCTCGGTGTGTATTTTCCTCAGTGTTTTAATTTTGTTGGGAAGTAACGACCACTAATTTCATGATTCTGATAACGGTTTTATCGGAAATGCCAAACTCAAAAATAATAAAATAAACATTAGCAGGTAGCAATAATTACATAATGTAATGATTGCACAGATAGCGAGAAGTAGCATATTAATTTGAAATATGGTAAGTATTATCCGCTGTTATGCAATCATCTCTAAAGTTTCTTTTCTCCTCCTGCGGCCTACTGAATTTTTCTTACTAATTTCTGGATAGATAGTAGTTATCGTACTTAGATCCCTAATACAAAATATATACTAAGAAAATTAAACATATTTGTCAACACATTGTTACACGGAGTGTAAATTAAAGGTATGGCAACTTGATATTTCTAGCCTGTCATGTCAACACACAAGGCTGTACTCAATTTAATGGAATAATCGGAGATTTGTTTGCTTTTTCTCTTTCACAAAAAGCGCGAACCTCCAATACATTGCTCTTGCATTAATTTTAAACGCCTGTAGCATGATTATAGTTATAAAAACCCGTTATTTCTAAGCTAAAGTCACAGCACTTGGATTTGACAGAATCGATTGACTTTCAGTCATTGTCAGTCTGTAGTGCCAACATATAGGAAAGGGAGTCAAGGGATCAATGGACCGCCAATATGTCTAAGTGCGGAAACAGGAGCCCACCAACAAGTAACAAGGGAGTCAAGGGATAAGATAGTAAACTCGTAAAACTCGTACGAACATAAATGATTTACCTCAAATTAAAACAAAGTGACATTCTGTATTTTAAGTATTGGCGCCAAGAAGTTTGTTCTGAGGATAAAAGAACTATTTTTAATAACGCCAAAATAATACAAGTACATAATGTTAAACTTAAAATAAAACAAAAACGAAACGATACTTTACAAATTACCATCAAAAATCTGTATGTATCTAAATCACACCGATACTCGCACGGAAGTACGATTGTTACTGCTAGCAGTTAATCATGTTAACAAACTACTTAGGTAATTTATGACATAAAATTCTATTCGAATTTGAACTAGCCATCTCCTCTCGAAGGCCCAATAACGAGACAACTGACATTTCGCAAAAACACTTTATCATCCTAATCATATTTTTGTCTAGTTACTGAATAAAGCTTAATTTTCTTTTATTACGTATGGTTTTACTTTTAATAATTAAGAAAAATATCAAACTTGACAATTTTATAAAATAGGTTAAATGAAGCTTTAGTAGTTTAGCTTTAATATGTAAGTAGGCTTAATTTGAAGTATCAAATACATGGATATCAACATATTGTGCAGTCAGACATAATAATATGCATATGACAAGAGTAAAGGTTATCTCCATGTTTGCACACGTCTCTACTTAATAAACTTCGCAGTTGAAAATCGAACTAGTAAATTGCAAAAAATAACCTAAAAATCAACAAACGTGAAACATAGGTTTTGTTTGTTGCGTAAGAATTCTTTAAGTTATTTCATAAACGTAATTATAAAATATTGCACAGTGTATAAATTATTGTCAAAATTCAATTACTTTATTCCATTTTATATTACTTTTGTATAAAATTAAAGCCAGCTATCAAGAATATATTCAGGGATAGATGAAAATAAAAAAATTGATATTTAGGACGTTTTAAAGAAAAACAATGTTTATTATATGTAGTTAAAATAAAATATTTCAATTCATCATAACTAAATACTCGTCATCTACATAGGAATAGATGTTTTTGTTAGTAACATTAAATCTAGTAAATAGATATAGTTGTTAAAGTATCACTATTTATTATATAGAATTTTTTATTGGTCCATTACACTCTTTTTCTTAACCTTTTTATTATTATTAGGGACTTTTGACATAAGTCATATCAGCCCCATCATACTTATATTAACTAATATCAACTAAGTAAACAGATTTTTTCTTTACATACATCATCTTTCATAAAATCATCTTTCCGTTAATTCACATAACATTTTAGCAATCTTCTTAGTAGGATTTATTAAAATGCTGTGGAACATTCCTACATCTACTTTATTTTACTTAAACTTATCAATAAAATCTGTCCTAACATTATTATTTTTAACTCATACCATCAGAACGTGCTGTACAAGATGGCGATCTAACTATCTGCATAAGAAATTTAAATTGTTCTGATGGAATGTGTCCTGATCTTAACTTATGCAATAAAACTATAGAACATCTATTGATTTCAACATCACAGAACCAAGGTGTTCTAAGCAGCTGACTATGTACGGTGTTATACCAAATTTCCTTCTCTTTAGATCTTTCGTCAAAATGCTTTTTCCACATATATATATTGTTTTTTAAATAAGCCTTTCTTTTTTTGACGAAGGGAATGCATTTACGCACTACCCCTGTTTTAAATAGGCCCTAACAACTCTGAATAATTATTGTAAATATATACATCTATTCCATTCAACACTATTCATTTTGCTAATCTATCAGCGAGTGAAGTGTTAATCTGTTAAGTGACGATATGGTCCAGGAAGATAAACACACTAAGCCTAAAGGTACTGGTTCTCAAGTAATCCTGCCGAAACACACCTATAGGTATTTGGCGATAGGTTTTCTGACTCGAGGGTGCTAGCTCAATATAAAGATATTACGTGATTAAATATAATAATTATTGATATTAGTTAAATTTTCATATAAAATTGTGTTACAAAACTATAGACAGAGCAGGTCGAGTATAAAAATCATTTCGAATTTTTATTATATGAAATACGTACCGGTTAAACTTGTTTAATGTATTAGCCTTTATAATATTAGTTATAAGCAAGAGACAAGTCATCTTCTCAGTAGTTAAACAAAAGTGAATGTAACCGGACGTATAATCACCAAGATGTATTTTTCTAAACATATCCTTGTATTGTTTATTGTTCAAATTATATTGGAGTATTCACGTTAGTACATATAATTTTCTAAATACAAATTCAAGTTGTCGACTTATATGAATAATGTAAATGCTGTGGCAAAATTTTGTAAGGAAATGAAAAATTCCAGGTGGATTTACGTGGGGATTTCCGACTTGATAGCAAAAGGAGTTTTTGAAACAATCGATGGTATGTTTTAAGTTATTAAATGTAACATATATATACTAGTTGTGTGCCCGCGGCTGCGCCCGCGTTTCATATATTCTTCACTGTTTTAATTTTTATATACGGAACCCTAATTATTTTCTTAAAAAAATTAAATACTAAGATAAAGTATAAATATTTTCCAGCAATTATAGCACTTATCCGTAAAACTGTGCATCGAATCAGATTTCATTCAAAATTTTATGAGTTTATTTTTTTTACGCGGAACTCGAATTATAGTCGAAAATTAAAAGTACCCTAAGTAACCCGGAGTAACTTCAGCTATCTATCAAAAAAGTCCCGTCCAAATCGGTCCAGCCATTCCGGAGATTACCCGTTACAAACAAACAGACGGACAGACAGACAAAAAGTTTAGAAATTGTATTTTTGTTATAGGTATCGTGTATACATTCATATCTATATAGTAAAAAAAAATTATTTAATTTATTTATATTAAAAACAGACACTTCAATTTTATTTAGTAGTATAGATATACAGCTAATTTAGAAAGTGAATGAAATTGACAAGAATAGGGTTATTTTGGTGATTATAGTTATGTAATATAACACCTAATTATTTCATAAAATGATTTCAAAATAAAATGCATGCGGAAAGTTCAATGTATCAATATTGCTGCTGTTTCCTTTGTAACATGCTTATGAATTAACCTTAAATGCTTAAATTCAATATATTAACGGAAGAAATACACGGATTAATTTACCACAATGAAAAATTAACAGCATTTGTACCAGTAAGTAGTCATGTGTCAAATATGACTACCTAAACACAAAAATAAATGATAATGGCCTAGTTAATTAGCAGCACTTAATTTTTTTTTTTTTATTGGCTTTTAGAGATAGTGTGTTTTTTTTTTTTTTATTTTATTTTATTTCTTACAGGAAAACTTACAGCTAAACACTAGAATAAATACAATGAATAATACTGAAGGCCATTTAAAAGTTTTCACGAGTACAATACAAACTATAGTAAGAAAATTAAAGTCGGTTGAATAAGAAAGCGTGTAACGGATAGATTACAGGAAGAATGATGATTTAAATCTATGCTTAAATAAAGAAGAAGTAATATTAAATATATCATAACTTTGGTCAAGTGCATTGAATTGACTACATACTCTTAAAATATAGCTATTGCGTCGATAAGTAGCGTTTACAGATGGTACGTAGAGGAGCTGTGGATTTCTGAGGTTAGCAGTAGGAGTTCGCAGATAAATACTACTCAGTAATTCAGAACAGTCCACGACTCCACTTGTTATATTTAAAAGAAAGGATAGATCTGCCATTCGCCTGCGTTCGTATAGTGGGAGGAAATGAAAAAATCTACAGCGTTCAAGATAAGAAGAAAAATAACGGTTACTTTTGTACTGTAGGTGACGTAAAAATCTTTTTTGAATACCTTCGATCCTATCTATATATATATTGTAATTCGGATTCCATACCTGTGATGCATATTCAAGGTGGCTGCGAACAAACGCACAGTAAAGTATTTTCAAAGTTTTAATGTTTTTAAAATTCGAGGAAAGGCGAAAAATGAAACCCAGTGCTTTACTAGCTTTGTTAATAATATTATCGATGTGTATATCAAAAATAAGCTTAGAGTCAAAAGTAACACCTAGGTCTCTTATGGAGGTAACTCTTGTTAATAGTATGTCGTTTAATTTGTAATTAAATACAATAGGGTTAGGTTTTCTAGTAAAAGAGCAAACGTAACATTTAGATACATTTATCTCAAGTCTGTTGTCATTGCAGTAATTTTGCAATCTCTCAAGATCCTGTTGAAGATAAGTCGCATCGGCTAGAGAATTTACACTGCATAATATTTTCATATCATCAGCATACAATAAAATTTTAGATTTAGTAAAACAGCTTGAAATATCATTAGTAAAGATTATAAAAAGTAAAGGTCCTAAAAGGGAACCTTGGGGTACTCCAGATGTAATTGAAACACTGTTAGAAGTATATCCATTTAGTACAACTGTTTGACACCTGTTCATGACATATGATGTAAACCACCTGAACAAATTACCCCGGATTCCCACAGCCAGAAGTTTCCGCAATAAGATGTCATGATCGATTTTATCAAAGGCCTTACTGTAGTCGGTATATATACCATCTACTTGTGAAGGCTCAGACATAACTCGCGATAAATAGTCACTGCAAAGAACAAGGTTAGATGTAGTAGACCTGCCTCTAAGAAACCCGTGCTGATGTTCATTCATAGTGTGTTTTAAGGCAAAGTATAAGCGATTATAGACTAGTTTTTCAAGTATCTTAGCAAATAAGCATAATTTACTGATTGGCCTATAATTTTCAACTTTAGTTCTTGGTCCTTTTTTGTGAATCGGGGTAATGAATGCTGCTTTCCAAATAGACGGTACCGTTCCTTCAAGTAGAGACCGATTAAATAATAGTAGTAGTGGGATGGTAAGACTTTTCGCACAATTAGTAATGAAAAATGGGTGTACGTTATCAGGGCCAGCTGACTTATTTATATCTACGCATTTCAATAGTTTGAAAACTTCATTTTCAGAAGTTTTTATTGATTCAATATCACAAGGGCATGAAACAGTCGATAAAAGCGAATGGTCGTTTTCATTTAGATCATATTGTGACACATTATGAGTAAATGTAGATTGAAAATAATCACTAAACATTCTACAAGTATTGGCACCATTATCTGAAACTATGTCCCCATATGTCAGTGTAACTGGATAAGAGTTTGAACGACCTTTACTCTTAATATATGTCCAGAATGCTCTGGGAGATTTGGATATATTGGTTTCTATGAGAGTAATATAGTTATCGAACAATTCACTTTCAAGCCGTTTAACCCGCGCACGTAACAGTATGAATGACTCATAATCTGAGATATTCCCATATTTTTTGAACTTGGAGTGATACTTAGATTTTTCTTTTAACATTTTAATTAAAGGTGTTTTGTACCAGGGAGGATATTTATTATTTATTTTCACTAACTTAGATGGTATAAAAGTTTCACGGAGGCTATTAAGAGTCTCATATAAAAATAATGTAGCGCTTTCTAATGACCGTGAATTGAATTCATGATGCCAATCGATTTTATCTAGCTCACTGTTAATAGACTCATAATCACCAGATTTATAAAGTGTGCGGTTGTACTAGTAGATTCTGAGGTTGTACAAAATTAGTTGTAATCCTAAGTGACTTATGATATGGGTCTTCTTGAACTAAAGGATCCGAGCACCATGAAACTGTCACTTCATTATTAGAGAATACTAAATCAAGAAGTTTAACATTAATATTGAAACAGGAATTATATTGTAATAAGTTACATAAATTAAAGTTATCAAATAAGTCTAATTGAGTGGTACCATGAATATTAGATGGTGAAAAATAACCACTATCCGATACCGGACGCCACTTAATGTTAGGTAAATTAAAGTCACCTAGTATTATAAAAGTGTCTTCTGGTTGATTCTGAATAACTTGACAAGTATTATTTGTGAAGTTCTCTAATTGTGTTGTCATTGAGTTGCCACTATTCTGACGACAAATATAAACTACGCAAATGTGTAATTTGAAGGTGGCTCTTGACCTTTGATTACGTAGCGTAATTGTAACCCACAAATCTTCCGCAGATGATGACCATTCATGAATGGAATTAGCCGCAAACTCACGATTTACTGCAATAAGAACCCCACCCCCTAGAGATTGGTTTGTCATGTGATAATTTCTATCACGGCGCCAAACAATATAACGATCGTCAAAAATTTCATTTGTAAATATTCCATCTATTAACCAAGTTTCAGTCAAGCACAACACATCATAATTATGTAAACACAGGTTTCTATAAAAAGTATTAGTCTTTGTACGCAGCCCCCTAACGTTTTGGTAATAAATAGTTAAAGCCATAACAGATAAAAGAAGATGTTGTTAGTATTAAAACAAAATAAAGAACAATTTATCGAAATCGAAGGTAAACATAAAATATTGTAATGAGCGATTATTAATATTCTAATAATATGCATGCAAGAATGAACTGTAATCTTAATTGAAGAAGTAATATAATTGAAAATGCAGCGAATAGCAGATCGACCATTGCAAGTGGACGCGGGAACGACGAAACAACAGAAAGTGGTAGGCGTAAATGTATTTACTACGCTTCTCAAACTTTTATGCAAATGCCAAATTATAAAATAAACAATAATCAAAATTATAGTATTATTTACAAAAAGTTTAAGAACTATATTTTTTTTAAATCCATTTCCGTTTTTATTGTTAGTATCGGTGATGTAGCATTCTTTCTTAAAAGTATTTTGCAACCCTTGACCCAGATATACAAAAAACCCCTTTCTTTAGCAAGAATTTTTGCTTTATTCAGTAATATTTTGTTATCAAGGGTAAGGTGATCGTTAATGAAAATTTTGTTGTCACCATGGAGACCTAATTGAAGGGGCGTGACGACATTGCATTTTCTAGCTGCAGCAACAAAGTTCTCCTTAAGGTAGCGATTATGAATAGAAAGTATGATTGTCTTATTAGACTTATCATTCCTCGTTGGAATACGAGCTACATAGTTTATCTGCTCCCTAGGGAGTTTACAGCAGATTAAATCTCCAATCTTGTCTACTAAGGAGAATAGATTTTCTGAAGAAGTTACAGGAATACCTTTAATTTCAATGTTGTTAATACGGGCTCTTTGCTCACCCTCACGAATGAAATTTTCAATTTTTTGTACTTTATCCTGCAGATGAATGACATCCTCCTTAGTTTTCTTAAGTAGTTCGACCTCTTTGTTTATACTAGTAATTCTGTCAGTGAGAGACTTAACTGAATCGTGAAAAAACTCCATCGAAGTCTTCACGTCCGACAACTCACTTTTTATGGTTTTTAGTTCAGAGAGTTCTGTTTGAATTGATTTTATATTTTTAAGGAGGAGCGGAAGTGATGTCATCTGGGCCGATAATTGTTTAAGTTCACTATAAATCTGATCTATTTCCACATGTGAAGGTGGTTCAGGAGCAGAAGGCATATCTGCTGGTGTGTGTTTCGATGGGCTTGAGGATGAACTGGTTTTGCATAAGCTGCACTTCCAATTGGACCTTCTGTTATCCCCAAGTTTCCTATAGCCACTCTCGGTAATGCCAGCACAGCCAAAGTCAAAACGTCCTTTGCACATTGAACATTGCACTCCGTCTTTAGATTGCTCTTCGCATAGCTTACAAGTGAACATCGCTACGAAAAACAATACACAGACAAAAATATGAGTATTGAAATTCTCGCTAGGATTTAACTGCAAAGTTTGAAAACCACAGGAACCACCACGAGAGTAAAGTACACGCGTTCGTTCACTTCACGATCAACCGACCGAATGAATGTTGTTAGTATTTATTATCTGTAATGTTGTTTATAGTCTGTGTCTTTATCTATGGTAACATTGTTTCTTGTGCATAATAAGATGTGACCATATCGTTGCTAAGAATGATAATAGTGAATAAAGTATATAAGTGGCAGTGTTTATTATATTCTATTACAATCTTCATATATGTCAGTTGAAGACATTTCTCTGTTTTATACCTATTTGATTACCTATTCATCTGTTTTATAATATGACTATGTGTTTATTTGTCACATTACATACGAGTATATTAGTCTGAATATATTTACATTATCAGTTGTCTCGTGTATAATGTAAAACAATATTCAAATAATTTACGCTATGTCACATGTAGGAGATTCCGATGACCTGGTTTTTATGCAAATACGTACTAATCAAAAAATAAATAGAATTATGCTATTATCTATAGGCTTTATTTGATCAATTAGAGTTAATAAAAGACAAATCAGTTTTAAAAGGATATCCTAATTTTTCACTTTTTAATTATTTTATTAATTGTAACAGTAATCCATCACCGTATTGATATCCCAACGATTCTTCTGTCTAAATCTCTACGTTTTCATGTAACAGGTTGTCTTGTTCCTGCACTGTTGTCTTAGTAATGGTAAGAAATAAAGAAATGAACTAGCTCTCAAACTATACTACGGACATCCTACAGTTATTTTGGTTGGTGTAACAATAGGTATAAAACTTGTCATTATTTTAAATGATAACTATTTATATATATATATATATATATATATATATATATATATATATATATATATATATATATATATATATATATATATGTATAAGTCAATTAGAGGGAGTTTGAAAGTTGCGTCAATGGTAGAAAAGTTGAAAGGTTCTCGTTTGTCGTGTCGTGGTATGGACATGTTATAAGAAGAGAGGAAGCGCATGTGGGTAAAATAGTAATGAATATGAATGTGGAAGGATGGAAAAGTAGAGGAAGGCCAAAGAAAGTGTGGATGGAGTGTGTAAGAAATGACATGAAAGAAAAAGGAGTGAATGAAGAGATGACGGCTGATAGGGACGTATGGAAGAAGAAAACATACTGCGCCGACCCCAAGTGAGTTGGGAAAAGGCAGGAGAATGATGATTTATATATATATATAAGTGTTAAAAAAATCATAAAATGAGGTTACAGACTGCATGTGAAGTACTGGTTCGGTCAATTATATATATATATATATAAACAAATTCGTGTTAGTAACACCATTTATAACTCAAGAACGGTTGGACCAATTTTTATGATTTTTGAGTTTTTGGGATTGCCTTCGTCAGGAATAGGATAGTAAGCATTAAAATATGGTATTCATCAATAAAAACATCAGTCATATAACTAACAGTCAATGACAACTGGCGACCATTACAATCGACAGCTCACGTAATGTTGTCTTTGGTTTGTTTTGAAAATACTGTAAAACGTTGAAATTCAAGTTGACCGGTCGATGTTTGTTTTGTGCGAGTGTCACGAGTTTCTACGAGTATTATTTTAATAAATCTTTTTGTGCCGATATTACTATTAACAATGCCGCGACCAAATACATCTAATCTAAATCTAATCTAATCTTTCCCAGCAAATCCGTAATGCAATTAGGTTTCGAAACACCGCGAATAAAAACTACTGAAGGAGAACAAGATATTGCACGTGAAGAGCGCCGCGACAGCCGAATTTGTGCTTTTCAATAACAAGATCAAAGTGAGGAAGCCCGTGAATCGGCTCGGTTGGCAATGGGAAATCGTCGAGCAAATCTTAAAGATCAACAACCAGATAATTAAAGACGCGCAAGAAGAAATTTTTCAAGTATTGATTTGAATCGAGCATCGTTTCGATACTATTGCAGCACTGATTACAGCTCGCATGCTTCCATTCGCATTAGGCCAATAGACGTTGTTTGCGAGTATTATCGTACATTGAAGTTTTCGGAGAAACGCCAGGATTGTTGTACTGCCCTGCCTTAAAGGCAAATTGAAATTGCCATCACTGACTCCACCACCTGAGCCATTGCATTAATTGCTTGGTGGCATAACATCCGAATCACGACATTTTCTAGCGAACACTCAAAAATACAATGGGTATTTCCAATTGACTTCATTTGGAGCAGACATCATCGAAGAACTTGGATTTAATCCGACATGCAAAGTATTCTTAAGGCAATCATCTCGTTACTTATACCGGGATGCATAACTTTTCCCCTTGAAGTTTCGAGACTATCGGACGTTCTTTTCTGAGACCGATAGTTGCGACATATCATATAGTTTTCATATACTTATTTCATACAAATTATGAAAATAACTATTACTAAAAATACATATAAAATGAATGTACCATTGCTCATAATTTCAATCACTTCATCTTTATCACTAACACTAAAACTTTTTTTGTAATTTTTTACACCGGCCGATAATTTTATCCACTGATCGCCAATACTATCGTAGAATGGCTCGCGAAGCGATTGAAATTAAAAAACATCCAAATTTCAATCGTGAGGATGGGTATAGGCTTTCCTTAGCGTGGAATCCGGTGCTAGAAAATCTAAAGGTTCGTGATTTATCGTCATAGGCATCATCGATGGACACTGTTAGTGTTGTGTGTTGTGACTATAATAAATATAAAGACCAAACGGGGGTAGTTCATCAAAATACCCCTCAACGCAGCAGGCGACGCCGCGCACCGCCAGTCAGCCCGTGACCACGGTTGGTGAAACCCAGCCGAAACGTCGGGATAGAAAAACAAATCAAAGGTAACGCGTGAAAACCCGTTAAAATTAACTGAACTAAAACTTTTTATTAACACTTGGGAAAGACGCTGGAGGTCCGCCAAGTTCAGTTCATCTAGGTTCACAGGTTCGAGCGGTGATGTCATCGACTACAGTGGTATTTCAGGAAGGTTTATGATAGGTAGAGCAGGCGAAGGCAATATTCGCATGTAGTTTTTATGCCTTTTCAGGATTAATTCTATAATTTTAGCTTTGCAGCTATCATCGGCGGTAACTATGTAAGTTATGATATTATATGTGATATTTAATTTCGTTCTCGCAATTTTTGGTAAGTAGTATCAGTGTATCTTTTCCAATTTTAACTGCATTAATCTCGACCAGGAGTGATTGACAAAGATTAGTATTAGTGATGAACTTCATTAAGCTGTCCACGCAAGCATCCTTTATTAACAGGGGTGAGTTGTCTTCGCATAAGAATAGTAGTTCGTCGATTTTTGACTAGGGTTTAGAAGCGGTACCGTTTTTAACCCTTTCATTAACATTAACATTTCTCGATTATCCAAGAAAAGGACGAGAAGTGACAGCAGTAAAAATGACGATGATGATGGATTTACAACTGTATACAGAAGAGCAAAGCGAGTAGCTAGAAGTAATTCAAAAAATAGTGAGACGCGTTTTAGTCACTCAGAAAATATCAGTGAAGATAAATATGACGTTTGTGTCACAGGAATCAATCCGTTACCAAAATAATTTACGTTTGCTAAATTACTTCAGTGCGAGAATATTGAAGGTATTTTGAAAGTAAAGTACAAAGGCTGGTAAAGCACATATTCAATTTGAAAATGGAGAAATGGCAGAATTAGTCAAATCATAAAAGATCGCCGATATGGGGTACAGATGGCAACCTTAACAGGAAATCAATTTATCTTATGGTATAGTTAAACAAATTGAACTGGAAATAGATGAAAAGGAGATACATGATACTTTTAAATACGAATACGAGATAGTTTCAGTCAAAAGAATGTCAGAAGGTTAGTGGATTGAATCTGAATATTATATGCCCAAAATGCAGAGACAAACATGCTAATTGTGAAATCTCCAATTACAATTGCGTTAACTGTAAAGGTAACATGGCGCTTAACAAGGGCTCGCCTTTTTTTGTACGAGAGGAAAATATACGTAAAAAAAAAATTGTACTTATCGAAAGACTATGGAAATACAGAAATAGACCTCAACTAGAGTCCAAGAAACTATAAGCGAAGAAACAGAACCTACAAATAATACTTATAGCCACAGTGCAGGTGTTCTACACTCTGCGACGCGGTGCTTGTGAAAGCCACCCCGGGTCGCCCCCATCCCAAATGCAGCGGACGGCCCCGGGGGGTTTTAGTGGGTATTTCCGGGCGCTTCACGCCCTGGTGAGTCCCACACTGGCACGGAGCTCGTCACTCCGTGCCCCCTTATCTACTGTATTGGGGGACTTCGGTCTCACTAATACAATAGGTAAGGGTAGTGCGTAAATGCATTTCCCCCCGTCAAAAAAAAAAAGGTGTTCTACACTCTAATAAATTTCACAGCGAAGTAGTACCAAAAATAGTCGAATAAATCAAGAATTAACTGACGATGAAGAAAGTACAAATGATCAATATTCAGAAAATATTGAAAACGATACACGAAAATCACAAAAAACAACACGAGAAATTAAACAGAAGAAGACTTATGCCCGGAAACAAAACACAGAAAATACTCACAGAGAAATTAATTTTAACGTAAAACATAACTCAGGGTAAGAAAGACTAGAAAAAGTGATTTGATCTTCTTAGAATACTTAATAAAATCAAAGAAATTATATTCTCAAATACTACGTTAGAAGAAAAGATAGTAAGTATATTTAAATGTATCATTAAAGAATGTACCTCGTACATGTGTAGTATCTTAAATGAAGGAGATGTTATCAACAATATTATTCCGAATTTCACCAATAGATAAGTTTTCTAAAAATACTGTATTGAGCATTATATGCACAGAGCTTAAAGCCTAAACTAACAGACTTTATTTCGCTCTTACACCAAGAGAAAATACATAATAATAGTGAAAGTAATAATATTTTTGTCTGATCATCTAGTAGGGGACTAGCCCAAGGAGACCCTATTTCAACTTTGCTATTCAATATTGTAACGTCAAAATTGTGTAAAGTAATTAAAACAGTTTCGATCTCACAGTACGCCGACGACTTTGCCTTTTATGTTTCTAGCAAGAATTTACGCGTTAGTATTACAAATATGCAAGAGGCGCTAAATTCTATAACCGATATATTAATGAATTTAGGTTTAGAAGTGTCCGCAACCAAATCAAAATTATGTTTATTTAGTAGAGGTCATCGAAGGCAAGAAATATTATTAAAAATTAACGGTCTTCTGCTTTCAAAAGTGGAAACGGTTAAATATCTAGGTATGAGACTTGATTGTTCTTTGAGGTGGTTTAAGCATATAGATGAATTATGCGAAAAATCAACAAAATCATTAAATATAATTAAAGTATTATCGGGGCCTTCATGGGGATTTCACCCAGCACATCTTCGTCATATATACTCGTATGTACGAGATGTAGATGTATGTAGATATGTATCTATAATTAGTAGTAGAATAGACTTTGGTAGCTTTAAATACGGTAATAGCGCCAAAGCTCATTTATTTAAACTAGATAAAAATCAAAATAAAGCTTTGGGGATCATAGGAGGTTTTATTAGAACGACACCAATACATGTTATGGAGAGTGAGATCTGTATTCCACTCTTGTTTTTAAGGCGACAATATTTATGTATCAAGTATGCTTTAAAAGCTAAAACCTGGCTTAACAATACAACAGTGAACCCAATAAATACACTTTGGTGCACAAGATACTGGAAAGGTATTGGACTAATATGAAGTTACCTTTATATATCGATGTGTATTATAAAGTAAAAGAGGAAATGATACATGCAGGAGAGACTGATGAAATGTTCTCTTTATTCGATCTTTATGGAAGGAACACTTTGATGTCATATCCCTAGATAAAGGAATATGGTATAGAACAACACAAAGTGAACCACCCCATATACCTTGGTTTGTGGGATGCAAGCTGGCTCGAGGCCAAATCAAAGCAGCTTTTAGGTTTCGTTCTGGGCATGTTCCATTTAACAGATTTGGGTATATGATGAGGAGAGTAGACTCACCCAACTGTGGAGGTTGTGGAAAAGTCGAAGACACTCAGCAACTGTTGGTGGAATGTACCCGAAATGCGGGGGCTAGAAGTTGTTTAGTTTTGGCCTTAGGATTATGTTATTTAGATATAGGCACGTTCCATGGTGTACTAGTAGAACCGATGTCCGATTCTGCTAGTATGCTATGGAACTTTGTTATTACAAGTAGTAGGTTAAGAGATAATTTAATTTATATGTTTTCATTTTATTTTTATTCTTCTTACGTAAAGTATATTGGGTATGCTCCGATAGGGCTGGCACACACTAATGTGTAAAAGCCCTATTTAAAAAAAAAAATGAAGTCTGATTTAAATGATTAGCAATAGGTAACGGAAGAATTTTATAATAGTTATACGTATCAATTTCAACAAGAGGTATACGTATAATAAATGTTATTTGATTTTCCTTTGCATAAACTTTCAATTCTATACTTATTTCTAACTTCAGAATGTTTTTCGCTTTAGCAGGGAAACAAGTTAATTCTTCAACTCTATAAGTTTTAATAACGATACCAATTCATTAATGTCAATAATTGACTGATGTAAGGATCCTAACTTACTAAGAGCTATAGCCATTACAATTTCATCCACAGATAAGTGAATAAGGGAGATATGGGAAGAAGGCGTATTGGGTGCGAGCGCACCTTGCCTAAAATAGGCTTGATCCACTTTTATAGTTCTTTGTGTCATTTATTTACTTTCTAATTTCCCAAATTGCTTTATCTAATTAGAGGACATTGTTTTTAGTCAGCTGCCGCTTCTGTAAATTTGCATAACTCCGTAAATAATATTGACAAATTTTAATTACAACAACTTAAATACAAACGATAATGCAATTAAAAAATTCACTATTGAATACGAGCTATCAAAAATTTCTTTATAGAAAAGAAATAATGGCGCTAATATGGTAAAGTCGCTTAAGTTATGTTTATATTATTTCCGTATTACAGGAACATCGGTGATAGACGTTTTCACCAACTGGGATTCAGGAGAACCTAATGATGCGAATCTTATTGAGGATTGCGTCACTATGAGCACTATTAACGGTCGTATGAATGATGTAAATTGTAATAGAAGTTTTCCTTTCATTTGTAAAAAAACATCTTGCGTCTCTAAGCTGGAACGTGGAGTGTGCCATTCCGAATAAAGGTAAATATGGATAGGGTTTTCGTTCTATTATATTTAGACTAATAATCTATTTTGTTCATTATATTTCAAATTAGCCAATTGCTAATTATATGACATACGTCGATATGTTATTGAACTTATAACGTAACTGAATATAAATAACATTTGTAAAAATATTGAAACGATGTAGCGCAGCGCCATATCCTATTGAGCAGCTAAAGTCAGTTAAATATCTGATTGTAAAAGAAAAATAAACACTTATGCAGGTAAATTTAGAACACAGACAGTATTATCTTCATAGTAAAATAAGATACCTGTATTCATTTTTATTAAGTGACTTTATCGTTTCCGTCACAGATTAGAACACAAAACATTTTGTGCTAGCTTTTGTCGGCTCTAATTCGAGGTACATGAATAATATGAAATTAAATAACTGAACATTATAACTCAAATTACATAATATTATTCTTATTTGTGGTGAAATTATCCCTTTTCCAACATAGAGCGCATAGTAAGTAATGTTTTTTTTTACACTGTATAGGCTCAGTGCTTTGACCACAATCTCAGCTGATGTTAAATGACGATGTGGTCAGGATGGTTAACATACTAACTAAGCCTAGTTACTGGTTCTCAAGCGATGCTGCCAGTATAGGTGTGCTATTGGTATTTGGCGACAGGTTTTCGAATTTGAGGGTGGTCGCTACCCAGGCGGGCATCATTAGAAAATGCCCTACCACCATGCAGTGGTTTTCTCACGATGTTTTCCTTGACCGAAAGCTCAGGCCGAATTTAGAGTTGGATAGGTGGGATCGAACCCGCGTCGATTGACGCGGAATCCGGCCGCACTACCCACTGTGCCGTCATTGTTCCATAATTGGATCTGGATATTTGGCAAATCAATCTCTTGCATGACCAATAAATAAATAAATCGTTCACATATCGTACATTGAGACTACAGTTTTTCTTACTTCAATATAAAAGGAAAACCATATCCTGTTTGAATGGGACTTTGCATAATAAAATTCTAAGCTCTTTCTTACAGATTACGTGTATAACGGATATTTCGGAAAATGCTATAAATTTGGTTTGATTCCAAAAACATGGACTGACGCTTACTCTTTGTGTAGCGCAGAGCAATCATATTTAGCTGTTATAAATAGCAAGGAGGAAGCTGATTATCTTGTCACTTTAACCGAAAAAACACCGAAACAAAATGTCAAGGATGACACCTTGATAGTTTTTCTTGGTTTTCACAACAGACATAATGAAGAATGGGCTACTATTAAAGGTGAATTTTAGGAAATTATTTTTTGAGAAGTACTTTATATTGAAGTATCGATTCAGTTACATCATCGTTAAATTAATTTATGAAATAAGGTATAACATTAATTTAGAAATGTATTCTGATAAATATTTTCAAAAAATCATACACAGCTGTTATTAGATTACTTTGATATGCATTATAATATTGTACTACAATATGGCCCACCCTCAAGCGACTGCCAGAAAAGTTAAATATATGTAAAATTATCGAGATAAAACTTCAAAATAGGACTATCCTTTTTTTATTGATATTTTACGTTTTTTTTATAAAATATTTTTGCCTTTTCTTTCTTTCAATATATCAATACAAAGTCCTAGCAAATATCAACCAATATGGTTATTTTTTATTTTAATTAAATAGCTAAACTCTTCATCTAACATAATGAAGCCAATTTAGAAGTAATTTACATCACTAAAAAAAACTACCAAAAGTTTTCGCATAAACACATACCGCTTTTTTAAAATTAAAAACGCAAAAAAATCTCACATAACTTATATTTTTGCGTTTATTTTATTATTCTACAAGATATTTCCTAAATAATCTTCAAACATTAAATTATTATAACCCTAACATTTTAAATATTAGTGGCCTTACAAAAAGTACATTAGAGATTGCAGTTAATATAAATGATGCCGTAATTCAAGATTCAAAACAACGTACAATGTCATGTTTCAGACGCCTCTTTAGAAGACAGTGGATATTCTGAGTGGTGTCAAGGGAAACCGGACTATGGAGATGATGAACAGCTATGTGGTTCAATGTACAGCAATGGTTTACTAAACAATGTGAACTGTAATGATAAACACTTTTTCATTTGCGAACACGACGTCCCAGCTACTCTGAATGAGAGATTTGGGAACTAGACTGTACACTATATGAAAATAAAATAATAATTATAAATGTATCTTAGGAAATACTTTTTACATATATAGAGTAATAACAAAAATTATTCGACATATTCGACATAATTAAATTGTTTGTTTATAATAAATTAAAAAAATGTTTGATATCAATGATTAGAGATATTATTTATTTTTCTTGTTGTTAGAAAGGCGTTATTGACGCATTTGCCAGTGTCTTGTTTTAATTGAGTGTATAAAAATGAAGTTAGAGAAACAACATGGAATGTTAAGGAAAAAAGAAAAATTGATAAAACCCAGTAGATAATTAGAAGTAAAAAAAAGAGATTAGAGAGAGCTTAGATTTATATATAGAGCTAGTTAATTATATGTATTTATATCTAAAGTATGAAGTAAGGTGGTTATGGTATTGTATTATTTGTTTTCTTTTATTTTCTTTTTAGCGCATTCACGCTAAGTAACCGTTGCTATGATAACTGTCGTCATGGTAACCGCTGGAATTGTAACGTTGTTTTTCATCTATACTTTTATGTTAAATGGATAAAATTGATTTTTTGATTATTATTATTAGTTTATACTCAAATACACGTGCGAAGCCGGGACGCGTCACTAATATTTTATGTGGGCGGGCAAGCTAAAGTTAGCCGGGTTCATGTCATGGTTTAGCGATTTGGAAGTCCGTGATGATATGTATAGTCCAGCCGCTCAAAGAATGCGTTTTTGAAAGATCGTGATCGACTGAGCGATGTAACTTTGAACTGGAGCACAATTTACTGCAAAATATTAAATATCTTTTATTTACTTTATTAACATTAAAATTTAAATAGAGTAATAATATTAAAATTCGAATAATTATACCAACTTACAATAAATGTATTAATTTTGTGCTAAAATTATTAAAATTACTTATTTAACAAATATAAAAACATTAGCTTTTAAAAGTCAAACCACGTCAAACGGCGCTGTTTCAAGGTTATGTCAACTGTTTGTTTTTGTAGTGATGTTACAAAATAACGAGGCAAAGGTAATCGAATATTTTTGCGGTAGAAAAAACTAAAAAGATCATATTTGATGACTTTGACCGTGATATTCGTATAGATATTATGATTGACAATAACATGATTATACACGTTAGTGAAGATGACAGCGACTTCTCAAGTGTATTGGATTATTCACATAGTCTTCATTGTTTAAGGCATAAAACTATGTATTTCATAATATACATTTTCAAATAAATAAAGCATTTTTATTTTTTCCCCCTTCGTTACATTCAGAAATTACGATTCAATTCAATTAAAAGATTCATTAAGAATTTATTTACATTGTGAATATATTGAAATATACTTCCTATAAAAAATAACAACATATAAATTCAATTGAATAAATATGCATAATGAATGCAATAAATAACGGTACTATATATTATTCATGTTATTTATTGTACATCACTAATCATGACGAATTGACAGGTGTCAGAAACGCATTCTTATAGCGGCCGGACTATAGTACAAAGATGTTCTGATTCTCACTTCTCAACGGACCAAACGTAGTATTAAGGCGCCTAAAAACTACAATCACAAGTTACGATCGACTACAAAGAATGTAATGTTTTTAATTAATTCAAATTTTCTTTAGTACATAATTGTCGCGAGTTTTTTTTTGTTACAAATAGTTGCAGGACTTTAGAATGTAAAACAAAACAAGCATAAAACAAATCTATCATTTGAATCTTGAGTTGTGGTCGCGAGTTCACGCATAAAATAACATAGACTTTTTCTTTGCATAAATACCTTTTTCAAATTGTTAAGAATATGTATAAAAAAAATCCAAATCGGTTCAGCTATTCTTAATACAACATCATCAGCTTTTACCAACAAAAAAAATTTAATTTATATTTTTATAGGCAGTTTTCAATTAGAACAAAATTAATCACATAATATATAACTTAGTATTTAAAGATCTCATAATACGAAATAGAGTTAGCAAAATATGAAGTTAACTGACTTCTTATTAACCATATTGACTGCACATACTATGTACCACAACGACTATTTCTTCTCAATAGAGATACTGTGTTAATAAATATAAGTGTGAAGCGTAATAATAATAAAAACAACTTGTACCAATTGATCACGCTGGTTTTATTGACGTTTAATTATAACGAATTGTAAATTAAGGAAATACATGGATTTTAATATTATACAACACACTTCAATTTTTTCCCAAATTAATTCCATGACAATCTGTCTATCTGTCAGTAAAAATTTTTAACAGTCCATTTATAATCACCGAGTTCTAAAAACATAATTTCAGTTTAAAAAAATAGGTACTACATATTCGCGTATGCGTGCTATTAGTAACCAAATGACACTACAAAATAAATTGACATGGTTATTGGTGACTCAAAGATATTTAGATAATTGTAATATTAAATACCAAATACCTCTAAAAAAGATTAAAAACAAACAGTAAATATTCATTAATTTATTTCATGTTCTGTGTAAGAAATATCATCTACAGTATAAACCTTTACAATTTTATAAACTTACATTATAACATATACTTACTTCTTAAACTAAGTAGTAATATATAAAACAAAAACTATCAAACAATTTTGTAATTATAAATTACAAACTATAAAAGCAAATTAATTCTATAGATTTGTGATATAGTCTAAGAATGAATTTAATGAACGTATAACATTGTATTAATTACCAGTTATATTTATACTGCATTAATTAAAGATAGTAAACTCAGTTTTCGCTGAAAACCACTTTACCAACAAACGGAAGAAGCCGTACGATCGGCCCTCCAAATGATAAAACATATCGAACGAATTCAAAGTAAGAAGTGATCCAAGATAATATATACAAATAGAAAAATATCGTCACCAGTCGATCCAAAATGTAAAGTCTGAAAAGTAAAACAATACGTTTTAGTAAAGTCTGAAAAGTAAAACAATAGGTTTTAGTTATTACTAAAATATTTTAAACTATTTTCTTTAATAAAGAGGAGAATATTTAACTTGTATTGGTTAAGTAAATCTGATTTTACTTTCGGGGATTCCCAGATTTCATTTATCATTCATGACCTTTATAAAGCGTCCGACCTTATATCGCTTTATAAAGTGATAATGTATACCTATAGTTTTATTTTTGTTTATTGATAGAGTTTTTTCTTGGTTGACCTTATAAGGTATAAGGTTTTATTATTGTTATTTGTCCTTTGACCTTGACGTACACAGTTATTACATTTAAAAAGTCTGATATTATTAAACAGTACTGATGTATTACGATGCACGGGCAATTGGATGTTGATTGGATGAAGCAATGATGGCGCAGTTGGTAGTGCGGTCGGATTCCACGTCAATGGACGCGGGTTCAAGTCCACGTATACAACTCTAAAAGAACCCTGAGCTTTCGGTAAAGGAAAACATTGTCAGGAAACAATAGCATGGTGGTAGGGTGGTAATTTTGTAATAATGCCCGCCTGGATAGCAACTACCCTCAAATTTGAAAACCTGTCGGGAAATACCTATAGGTGTTTTCCGGCAGCGGCACTTGAAAACCAGTATCTCTAGGCTTAGTATGATTACCTTCCTGGACCACGTCGTCACTTAACATCGGTGAGTTGCAATGTGAAAAAGGAATTATAATGTTTTTTTTACTTTGACCACAATATCACCTGATGTTTGTCATTGCTGATCAGTGATTTAGTTAGTATATGTTTGTGTTTGTATCAATTTTGTATATGATATCTTAATTTTTTTACATTTTACAAATAATTATTCATTTACTTACATATTATTATGCAATCTTGCTTTAGGTAGATTCTCTAGTTTTTCTTTGATGCAGTATAATTTCCCACCGATCATGCAACTCTCTATATAAGGCTCATCTTCTATGATAGTTAAATCCATAGGGAAGAGCGCTTGGTCTATAGGGTTAAGGATTGTAACTAAAGATTTAAAATTATCCGTGTCGAACCACCACTCGCGCGTTGTGAAATACTGTAGCACTTCTAATCCCACTGATATCCTATTCTGAATGCGCACCATGCTGTAATATAAAACAAATCTAAATTGAATTCAATTTATTTAGAGTTACTATAAGTACTTATTAAGTAGAGTATAAGTACTTTAATTACTTATTAAAGCATCTATTAGTGTCAGGCCTCAACCGTACGTTTGTATTGTAAATGTAAATTTTCATTTGTCATACAACGCTAAGTGATGTTAATTTTAAAAACAATATATAGAAATTAAATTTGTCATCGTGTCATTAAAACGTAAATTCAATTCGGGAACTATAGAAACCGTTATATTATAACCACATTAAACCCGCATTTGAGTTGTGGTGTGGGCGTCGATTGCTTCGGATTTCGTGAACGGTGTTTCGTATTAATGTCTCTGATATTAAAAGAATATGCCACTGGAGGGAGCACCTAGACCCTACACTGTCAGTAATCTGTGTGTCCCGATAATTGCGATAATTTGGCTATATCGCAAGAGCAGACACAAATAATTTAGAAAAGCGAGAAAGAGCGAAAGAGAACTATGCTAACTAATTTCGTCGTAACGTATCTCTAGAATATCTTTTTATTTGTAACTATAGATATCTAAATAGATCAGTATAATTCATGTGTAGGCATTACCCATAAAAATAAGGCAATAGGAAAACAATGGAAAGCTGGCGTAAACGCCAGGTAAGTGCTCAAGGGATTAAATACCTATTAAATGTTGTTTTTATTTTACTCTTTCTACTGAATTTCCAATTAATATTTGAAGGCTTGGAGTACGTATACACCGTGATACAGATATGCTTAATTACTGATCAAAATGATACTTACAATCGTTTTTGCATGAAGATGAAAAGTAGAAAATCGATAAAATATGCAGGAATTAAGTGATAAAAAAAAACACAGAGGTCGTGTATAAACTTATTGTGTCTAATATTTCCGTCTGGATACCAAAGTGGTCCTTCAAATGGATATTTCCGCACTGATGATTTACCAATGTCGAGGACTTGTTTCCATGTTGTATTTCTATCGTCTCCTGTCGTTAAGTTAAATACTGGGATCTCAGGTGACCTGGAATAAAAAATAATTATGTATAATACAACAATAATAATCTATCATTAAGGCTACGATAGGGCTGGTATATGCTATTTACATAAAAACTTCTAAAAGACATAGATAATATACATAATTATTAAGAAATTGTACATAGTAATTGTAAGTTTTAAAATAATTTTAAAATAATTATTTTGTCCGCTCTTGTTTACAAAATATTTTATGTTTTTTTAGGAAATAAGAATTAATAGTTGATTTTCGCAAATAAACACGGGTAGGAACGTGAAAGACAGTGTAACACTTTCACGGTACTGATACTTTAAAAAATGTAAGTGGGTCCTTTTTAACGCAGAGGAAAATAACAGTTTTCAAATAGTACCCAAAAATATTCAGTATATATACATTATTAAAATATTTCCGAAAAGATTTTAAGTACACTCAGTTTTAATTATATTGTTCAGGAAGAAATATGTAAAACATTACATCAAGGTATAACAGTCTTTTGCTTCTTTCCTTGAGATCGTATGATTGCCTCAGTATATGATTTAATGTACTCGTAATCATATAAAAAGCATTGAAATGTCATCTCAATCATCTCTATATATCTTCATACGGAATCAGACTAAGGGTTCTAGCTTTCATCAATGTTGTTGATGACATTATACAATCATCGTCGGTATCCATAGACTTACACTTGTCATCATATAAAATAGCCTTAGAAGATTTTTTACCTTTCACTGCTTTTGCCAATCTTATAAGCTATGACAATTATGGCATTAATCGCAATATCAACAGGAACGACCTCAGCGTGATAATGTCCGTAGCAATGCATTGAGCGTATGACTCCTTTACCTGCACCAACCATTAAACCGATCGGACCGTTAAGATTGTCAACCCAACCAGGTATTGGTTCCTTGTACGTTGGTGTAACTGTAACATTAGCATAATACTAATTATAAATAAAATTGAACTGTCTTTTTGTAATATCAAGAAAATATCTTTTTGCTAAATACATACGATACCTAAACAAAAAAACACAATTTTTGAATTTTTTTGTTTGTCTCTCTGTTTGTTTCGGCCAAGTTCCGGCTAATCTCTGGAACGGCTAGACCAATTTTGAGAGGATTTTTCCAACAGATAGCTGAAGTTACTCCGCGTGACTTAGGCTGCTTTTATTTTCGACAATTATTAGGGATTCGCGTAAAAAAAATTAAAACTAATGAAATTGTGAACAAATTACGATTCAATAGACAGAATCATCCAAACATTATTTGGTAATGACTATTTAAAACTATATTATGCAGTGAAGAATACATTTAATGAAACGTAGGCGGAGTCGCAGGCACACAGATAGTAATCAATATATTAATAAGCAATAGTACTTAAGAATAAAGCAGTAATTAAGACCTTTAAAGTAAGCTCTTGATGATTTTAGACTAACAAAGTTAATTGCGCAAAATTTATACCTACTGTTGCTATCACTAACAATTGACTGGAACCCCAAAATATTAGCAAATTAAATATTCACAAATTAAATATTCACTCCCACTAACCTATGCTGGGTCTTACGACAACCGCAGGCAATTCCGGGTAATTCTCCCTTACTAGTGCTTCAGCTAATCTTTTGGAATATGTGTAAGAGTTGGGATGCTTCTTCAGGATGGTTGGCGCTAAAATGTTAAGTTGCTCATCGGTTATCCAGCCGGCTGTCTGTAGTACTTTATACGGGTCCGCAGGAGGATCATGAACCTATTGAAATATTATTATTTTCAAAAACAAATCTACTATACATTACAATAATTAATATTTAATTTATTAATTAAATTAATATGTATACAATATTAATATTTTTTTTAAACTGTACACATCCGTCACTACTGCTTTATAGTTCAAGTTAGTACAGCGATAGTCCTCCATTGTTGAAAATTGTACAGGTTCTGCCATTACATTTACTATTGATGGTACGTTTATTAAACCATTTGATTGAAACTTCAAATTATTAAGTGAAAATGAGACGTCAACAGTAAATATTAAATTAGACAAAAATACTAACTTAATAAACTTATTAATGTCAGGGAATAAAAGAGATAAACTCACTGAGTTCTCCGGTTTTAATACAGTGGTGTTTTGTAACACAATATTGGAAAAAATATATTTGTGTACGTTATAATTTTTATCATTAAAACCTGGACAAATGCAGGTTTCAAATTTTATATTTCACTTTTGTTATAACAACGAAAAATAATCTTGCTAAGTCAATATGTTAGAGTAATCTAAATTAAGTTTGTTTGTCATATTTAATTTGATGTCATCATCTCCCTACCCTTATCCCATTTTCATTTAGGGTCGGCGCAACATGTCTTTCTCTCTGTTTGTTGTCATCTCCGCATTCACTTCTTTCGTAAACATCACTTCTTTCACACAGTCCGTCCATCTTTTCTTTGGTCTTCCCTTTCCCATGTATCCGTCCACATTCATATCCAATACCTTTCTTACAACATCCTCTTTCTCCCTACGCATCGCATGTCCTGGACCAGGAGGAAACGACCGCCTCTTAACTTGTCTGTTATTGGCGCCACTTTCAAACTTCCTCTAATATACTCATTCCTAATCCTGTCCATTCTTGTTACCCCACACATCCACCTCAACATTCGCATCTCAGTTGCATGTATTTGATATATAGTAAATAAATAATTTTATTATATGACAAAATGTTGTCTTAAGAATATTTCATTTATAACAAATAATTTCTTTGTTACCTTTTCAGCCATTCTTTCATAATCTGGGTAGCAGAAAGCTGTAGAAAGGTGGATAAAAGCGGCCAGGTTTTTAATATTCTTTGACAACTGTAACACTCGAAGAGTTCCCCTTGTGTTCATTTCCAAGCCTTCCTTTAACGGTGCCTCTAAACGTAAGCTGGCAGCAAAATGGAACACTACTGAAACCTAAAAAAATAACGTTTAATTTAATCGAAACGACACCAACTTACGATTTATAAACAAGTACATTTGTTTTACAATTGCTCATAAGTAGAATTTCAAGGGAATATAGAGAGTTAAGTACTTGATGACAAGATTAAAATTAAAACAATTTGCTAAAGATCTAGGATAGCCATTATAAATCCTAGGGTTTTAAACTGATATTACAAGTTGCCGTTTACATCTTTCGTAAAACCGACAACTGATTGATGAAGTAAAATCTCCAAATGGAGACTATGTTTTGGATGGCAACCCTTATTTATAGAACGATGATCTGTTGATAAAAGATAGAAGCAATAAAATTCTAGAATCAAATCCAGAAAGAGGTTAATTTCTAGTTCATTGATGAAACAACCGGGACAATTTCCAATGGATATATAAGGTTTAACTTTAGTGATTAAGAGCACTATCACGATTAGGAATAGAATTGATATTAAAAACATAAGAAGCTAACAGACTTCGTTAAACAACGACATATTAAATTTAAAATAAATTAAGTATTTAGATGATACCCAAAATTAGAATATTAGGATCAAATTATGATCTAAATTATAATACATTATCATTATACATTAAATTAGTCGGTAGGTACAGTAGGTAGAAATTAATATCATGAATATAATAGAGAATGAAAAAATGTTACTGAATAAAAACAGATTAATTATAATTAGATCGAAAACATAATTATTAATTTTGTTTTATCGATGAAGGTCTTTTTTTTTGCTAAAACTTCGTCAATAGTTTATCTGAAAATACTTACTAAATCCACGTGAAAACTATTTTTAGCAGAAATATTTTTATGTAGATGTATCAAGTACAAACAATAAAACAAAAATACATGAGATTAGATATATAAATAAGTAATATAAAATTAATACATCCAATTAACAAATCTTTGACAGTATTTAATAATAAGTAATTGTAATTATCTAAAATTTTAATGAATAAATGGTAAAAAAAGAGACAACGTCGATCTGGTGATTAATAGTTAAGAGACGAAAAGCAAATAAATCGATTGTGGCCGTTACACGTTTCTACTGAATCACCATATTCTATATGTACTATTATTGATTTACTTACAATTATCGAATAATTAATATCCCATCCCAATACTAAATTTATATTTACTTATAATTCTTATTTATTTATTAATGAATAATCATGAATGCACCTTTATGAGAATCTATTTCTTTACTTGTTGTTCTTTCTTATTCGGTACTTCTATTTATTGGTTTTGTCTGTCGTTCATTTTTAAATGTTATTATATTATATCTCCCATACAAATTTCAAACGATTTGACACCTGATGGTTATTTTCAATCGGAATTAGCATAATTTGTCGATACAAATAACTTTACAAAATAGTTTGATTAATATTGCTTTGCTAATTCCCCGTGAAAATAATTATTAGATGTCGAATAATTTAGAATTTGTACAGAGCAATATACATTACAAAAATATTAAAATCTTCATTGCTTTGAACAAATCGGTTACAATGGAACTAATACATTCATCATCACAAAAATGATTTCCGCTGTAATAAATAATTAATCGGTACTCGTAAATAACGACTATAAGAAATATCCTTCATAACTTAACATACATAACTTTAATCATATATCACTTTCCTACTTAATACAAAACCTAACTAAAACCTGGCCTGAAAATACATTTATGATATAAAAGCGGATCTTGCAAATCGATTCAATGGTTTTAAGTTACAAGTCAACTAACTAGTAGATAGTTTGACATATAAGACATTTTATGATAGACTAGCTGCGTTTTAATTTTTTTTTACAGAACCCTAATTATTTTCCTAAAGAAAACTTTAATACTAATATAAACTAAAAATATTTTTCATAAATTATAGCACTTGCCCGTAAAACTGTGTTTTGAACCGGATTTTGATTAAATTTTTATGAGTTTTAATTTTTTTACACGGAACCCTAATTATTTTCGAAAATTAAAAATACCGTAAGTTACCTGGAGTAACTCAGTTATCTACCGAAAAAAGTCCTGTCAATTATTTTGAAATTAGAAACAGACACTTCAATTTTATTTATTAGTATATATCATAGATATCTTCTATAGTAACATCGGGTTGGCGTTCCGATCCGCCCGCTGTGTGTTACAATCATTATCCTTACATTATATAAAAGGTCTGTCTGTCCGCTAGTTGGTTTATGTAACTCGAGAACCGGTATACCCATATACATGTTTTTTTTTAAATAGTAGATATATTATCTAGTCAAAAATAGTAAAAAGTAACTTAACACTAATGAATTTTAAGAGATTGCAACGCGCGTGTGTGACCGTAGGTAACGATGACATCTTACAATAAGGCGGATGGTATACCTGTTTGCCCATATCGTGATTCTTATTTCATCCTTGTCCTTACGTCATATAAAAGACACCGTGTATGTATTTCTCTGTCAGTATACGAACATGCGGAGCCTCGGGCACACACCAAGTGTAAGGAGTAAACATCACAATAAAAATCATGTCATTTTGTTTATAGTAATTTCATAATAACTGTAAGTGAGCACAGTAACACGGAATTAAGCGATCCGGTTTCACTTACGCAAGTCCCCAGTTGACTTTCCGCAACATTCAAACAACTTTCACTCTGAACTTACTTATATTGTTATGAGTAGACATTTTTTTATTCCTTTTATCTATACTAATAAATAAAATTGAAGTGTCTGTTTGACAATGACTTGATGAATGAAATTAATTTTCTTTACTAAATAGATATGAATGTATATACGAAATCTATACCAAAAATACAATTTTTAAAATTTTTGTCGGTTTATCTGTTTGCTTCGGGTAATCTCCGGAAAGGCTGGATCGATTTTGGCAGGACTTTTTTGGTAGATAGCTGAAGTTAGTCCGGGTAACTTAGAATACTTTTAATTTTCGAAAATAATTAGGGTTCCGCGTAAAAAACATTAAAAATCATGACGTTTCAAATAAAATCCGAAAACTGTGCGTGTTTCACTGACAAGTGTTTGAATTTGTGGGAAATAGTTTTACTTTTTCTTAGTACCGAAATTTTTTTTTATGGAAAGTTCCGTATAATGTTTCAAATGCATTGAAGAAGATATGAAACGCAGCGGCAGACGCGGGCACACAGCTAGTATAACAATAAATAGTCTATATATTTTAGTAATAAAACCAATTACCTCATTACAAATTTGTTCTAATTGGTCCTTGTTGATATCGAGATTATCATACATTATGTCACCGGATACCGGAATCAATTTCTTCATTACGTGTGGTTTCTCCTCTCTTATTCTCGTGAACAACTGAAAAGTATTTACATTCTTACATAAATAACGCTGTATCCAATACAATGCCAGCAGATATATCACATTAATTTTATCTATCTATCTATTTTTGTATACTAGATGTGTAATTGTCTATACGTAGCTTTTCTTACATAACATAACACATAATGTTTTAATAATAAGTTTTTCTTACTATGGCTGAAAAATAGAAGGGGGACGTCAAAAAAGTTAATAATCCATTACTAGCCGACCTGGCAATTTTCGTACAGAATCAACAAAAGCAAAAAAATAAATGTGTATGTGAAAATAAAATATAATTTTTTTTCGTAGTTTTCTTTTAAATATCTTACTCTACCACTCGGGATCAAGACAGCCAATAAAAAATATCATAAAATCGGTCTAGCCGTTCTTGAGTTACATATATGGATAGACAAACACTTTAAAAAATCTATCAAAATTTTCATTTAATACTAGCTGTTTCCCGACGGCTGCCCCCGTGTTTCATATCTTCTTCACTGCGTTTTAATTTTTTTTATACGGAACCGTAATTACTTTTCTATAAAAATGTAGTACTACAATAAAGTAAAAATATTTCACATAAATTATAGCACTTGCCCGTGAAATTGTGCATTGGATCGGATTTTATTCAAATTTGTATGACATGTTTTTGACGCGGTACCCGGAGTAACTTCAACTATCTACCAAAAAAAAGTTACGTCTAAATCGATTCAGCCGTTCCGGAGATTATCCATGTCAAGCAGACAGACCGTCAAAAAATTTAAACATTGTATTTTCTGTATAAGTGACGTAAATACATTCATATCTATTTAAAATATAGCAAAAAAAATATTTTGACATTACAAACAGACACTTCAGTTTTATTTATTAGTATAGATAATCCTAGATGTTGCGACTACTATTTCTATACCGAATTTCAGAAATATGTTTTCTCAAATGTATTCAATGTAAAGTTTTTGTTCATTTACAGTTTTATCATGAAAATATAGATATCTAGTAAGTTATCTGTGATATCACAACGATTACATTAACCGTTTAGGAAACGATTGTTTCGTGTTGGTCGGTATAAAAGGTTGTTTGCGTAAAACTACACTAACCGGAAGTTTCCACATATCCTCGATGCGTGACTCCGGCGACTTACCCCGTTTGGAACGGGCCAAGGCGTAAACGCAACCGATGTCCGGTACACTGTACAATAGCTTCTCAATAAGTACTTTACCCATAAACCCCGACGAACCTGTGATAAGTACTTTACGGCCCCTGTACCATTCGTTTACTTCTGATGTCATTTTAGAATTGAGATCTGGAAATGAGATAGAAGATTTTTTGTTTCATTTTAGTAGCATTCACTTATTAATATTTTAGACGCGCCAATTAAGATATTTTAGACATTTTTGACTCTCACATTTGTCAGCTTTAACCCTACCCCCGCCCCCCCCATGATTATAACATAAGCATTAGGATCTTCAAGAGAAAAATTGAGTGTGAATTCACACGCGGTAGAAGTGAATCTTCGTTTTATTGACATCTAGTTTATTTATTTTGTACTAACAACCAAACGTGATTTTTACATAGAATAAGCTTAGTGGTTTGACCACAATCTCACTTGACGTTAAGTGATGATGTGGTTTAGGATGGTAAACACACTAAGCCTAGAGGTATTGGTTCTCAAGTGATGCTGCCGCAACACACCTATTGGTAATTGGCGACAGGTTTTCAAACTTGAGGGTCGTAGCTACCCAGCCGGGCATCATTAGAAAATGCCCTACAACCATGCTATGGTTTCCTCAGGATGTTTTCCTTCACCGAAAGCTCAGGCCGATTTTAAAGTTAAATAGATGGGGATCGAACCCGCGTCGATTGACGCGGAATCCGGCCATACTGCCCACTGCGCCATCATCGCTATATTAGGCATATTATTTAGTGTCATCTATTGGTTATTGATGGAACTTTTTTTCGTTACACATTTTCGTTTCGTAAAATCCAATTTACAGCATCCCATAAGAAGTTTCACTTAAAAAAAACGAAAAGTTATTAAGTAAACATTATTTGAAGTAATCTACAAGTAAATACCCCGTGTCATCAAAAATAAACAAAGCATAGATAACTCCTTTGATGCTTACATTATACTCGAAAGGCCCAAGAGGCCTATATTTATGATTTACGTACGATAATTGGTAACTTTAAATCGCATGGTTCACGTAACATTCAAGAAAATAGACCCTAATAAGACACTAAGATGTTTGTTGTTTTTTTTTACTTGATAAGCTTAATTGACCTTAAATATTAAAGACGCTAAGCCTAGAGGTATTTGGCTCACACGTGCTTCTGTCGGAACACATCGTAGGTGCTGGCCGACAGATTTTTTAAATTTAAAGTTAGCAAATGTTTTCTTTCTGCGAAAGCTCAGACTCATAATCGACACAGATCATGGATTCGAACCTAGGTCCATCAACACGGTATCTGAACACGCTATCATAGAGGCATCATCGCTTTGAGGTCCATATCTATTTCACTTGTAAATATACAAATAACTTGCACTATACCACACTGGGCCTCGTTTGCTTTTCCAAGTAACATCTAAACAAATAAATAAAACTGAAGTGTCTGTTTGTAACATCAAAGTAAAAACTTTTTAGATATACCAAAAACCGAGTTTTTAAAATTGTTGATTGTCTATCTGTTGTTCCAGCTAATCTTTGAAACGGCTGGACAGATGTTGATGGGACCCTTTCTGGCAGATAACCGGAGTTACACAGCGTAACTTAGCCCAGTTTTATTATTAGGGATCCGTGTAAAAAATTAAAACTCAAGGAATTATACATAATAACCGGTTCAATGCACAGTTTTACTGGCAAGTGTTTGAATTTGTGAGAAATCTCTTTGCTAAATAACAATTTAGGACCAAATAATAGTGACCATCAAAATATTATTTTCCAATTGCAGTTCCAAGAATTGAGCGAAATAGAAAATAGGATACGCAGGCGGAACTAGCACAAAATAAGATTTTTCAAACGAGAAATTAAGCATAGCTTAGGTAAACTCTAGATAGTAACTCTTTAATTTCGAATTATATTTGGATTTTGCAAAAGTGAAGTAAATAATTCACCACACAAAAATTCTTAGATAATATTTGAAGACACAGAAATGATGTTTTACTAAATAAATGTAAATAAAAAATCCAGCCATTACTTCAAAATCATATTAAAGTGAACAATTAAATGAACGTAAACGCATTACGTTAAATACGAACGTCCTTTATAAAGGACCCACACGCTAGCTATTAAATACTATTGCTAATTATTGTTTTATTCCAGTCATGTCAAAGATAAATATTTTAAGTTTAGTTCGTTTTTGTAGTAAATTATTATATGTAGTCGTATGAGTAATCCAGACAGATATGAAGTTCATGTAACCATATGATTTTACATATAGAAATAAATCACTCAGAACGGCAGTAGTCATACGCGGAGCGAAGCCATTTCAAGTTGGCCTTAAAAGGCCACGAACGCCTTTTATTACGTTCCGGTGATTAAATAATTTCATGTCGCTTACATACACACACTTATTTTTTTTTACTTCGATGTTAAGCGAGTTTTTGTATGAAAAAATCACTCTTAGTGTTATAACTCTATGGTTTTATATTATGTGTAACCAATTATGCGAACGATAGTGTATTGAGTGGGCAAAAAATAACTAATTACATGGTCTCTTGGAATACTTTTAAAATAAATATAATACTATAGATAAAAAAAAATATATAAAAATCTTATATGAGAGTAGAACCGCTGCTATAGCTTGTATATGGGTAGAAGAAACGTTAATCATTATATTATATAAAAGTTAACGCCTTTCTGTCGGTCGGTCCGTTACGTGGCTTATAACACGAGAACCACAAAACCCGTTTACATGACTATATATTTAAATTATAGGTATGTTATCTGGTCAGGTTTAGTATATATTGTTAGTATATTTATATTAGGTATAGTTTAGTATATTAGGTAGTATAAAGTTGTTCACCACTTTATTCCTCGCATTTTTTTTATGACGCCAACAATCGTTTAATAAATTTTAAACAGTAAATAATTGTAAAGAATATGTACTATATTACAAAGACGGAATCTAACGCGCACAAAGTCGCGAGGCCACATAGTATTGTAATAAAACATTGTCATAAAAGGTGTCAAATTTTGTGAAAACTCTTACGGATCTGATAGATGACATAACTTAGTTTCTTAATGTTAATTTAGTTGATGTGCCATTAACATATTTCTTAAGAGAGATGTCTGTAATTTTATACTATTCGTAATCGCCCAAATAGGCGAAAAAATCATTGTTAGTTGATTTAAAATATTAGGACACAGATTTTTTTTCCCCGAGCGTTCTCAGTTACGGTTATGTGCGTAAACGCAATGGGCAATGAACCGCAAAACATCGTAACAAACTGTTTAGTAACAAAACCCATTCGGGACAACTTCACTTGTGTAGCTTTATGTATTTATTTTGACACTCACTAATAATACTACGCAGAGATCTAACCTTCCCGTCCTCCTTGATAATCTAAACATAATTTTGAAAAATATCACCATTCCGGTTTTCCATGACATCAAAAATAAAACAAACCATTAAACCCCCATCTTCCATTACGGCCATCCTGAACAGCTACTTAGCGTGGAATAATATTCTCAGGCGACGTCAAATACATAAAATTATTGTAGATGTTAACGATCGGCATCTGACGCGAAAACACAAAGTACAATGTTGTTTTTATACAAGCAAAATGACTTTCGAAATAGCAATCGTATTAAAGACACTATTAGTCCAGTCAACAAGTTCAAAAACGAGTTAATTCTTGATAAAGATCCGTGCGATATCTCATTCGATCGGCAGAGGCATCTAGAAAATATATCTCGTAGACTTATTAGCACATAAAAAATTGCAATTGTTATGAATAAAATAAGATTTAAGGTATTTCGTTTGTCATGAATAACTAAAAAATTGTTAATTAATACTTAAGGAAACAAAACGAAATTTTCCACAAAAAAAAAAAACTATCCACTTCCATTATTTTCATTTTTTACCAGCAGTGTTCCCGCTGCTGCGCCCGCGTTTCATATATTCTTCACTGCATTTTTTTATACGGAACCCCAATTTTTGTTTAGTACTAAGATAAAGTAAAAATATTTCTCATAAATTCAAGTACTTCCCCGCAAAATCGGATTTTGTTAAATTTTTGATGAGTTTTAATTTTGTTTACGTGGAACCATAATTATTTTCGAAAATTAAACGTTTTCCCTGAGTTACCCTGACTAACTTCAGCTATTTACCAAAAAAAAGTCCCGTCAAAATCGGTCCAGCCGTTCCGGAGATTATCCGAAACAAACAGATAGAACGACAAACATTTTAAAAATTGCATTTTTGGTGTAGTCACGTGTATACATTTATATCTGTTTAGTAAAAAAGTAATTTTGACATTACAAACAGACACTTCAATTCTATTTATTAGTATAGATTTAACCTCAAAAATGGACCTTCCCGTGGCAGTTACTGGGAGTTAAACCTAGAAGCAGTTTATCATATTTTTTGTAGTATTTAATATTAATTAAAAAACTTGATACATTTATATTATCATCAGAACACTTGAAAGAATAAAAGTTTGGAAATCACTATAAGTTGCGTAACATTGTTATAGGTATTCTTATTAGTTTATAATTGATCACTTTGAAAAAAAGACGTAATGACTTACTCTCCTTCTCTAAGGAAAAGATTGCATCTACTTTGTAAAAACACATACTACTTTGAAAAACAAATATATAACAAATGTAAAAGTCAGCTTTTATTTATCCACATGACAACCATTCATTATTTTTTACAGTTCCTAATCCTCATATCAACAACGTGAATCAATGCACGAAAAAATTATACTAACATTATCGTGATCTGCATCACTATTTTTCTCTGTCAATGTACATACTTCCTTTAATATGCTTACAAACATAAAATTACGAATCAGAAAGAATTTTCTTGTGATTAGGTTTTAGTACAATAACATAAGTGTATACTAATGATCATTTCATTTAAGAGTATTATTTATGTACATTTACACAGCCCATCATATGTTTTGATTATGTGAAAATATGATGAGCTCGGAGCACTAATAGATTTAAAACCAGACAAGTTTTAATAATGTAATTTAACAAATTATGAATGTTTAATTATTCATATTATAATTTAAACATTTAAATAACCGCTTCCCCAAAGTCAACATCGAAACGCACGCCAGTTTCATTATTCCGAAATGAAGTCTCATAGCAATGGAAAGGCTCAACTCTAAAACCTTTGAAACAGGAAAATACTGTGAGAAAATTAAATAATTGCGTGTTTACGTCATAAGACACACACCGCAATACGCCGCGCCGAGTCGAACAATAATAAATAAGTAAATAACAGAAGAACTAAATGAAATAAAATAGTTGTTCCCAAATAGTGATAGCATCTAATTTAACAGTGCCGTATCAACTAATTCTAAACAACTTTTAATTTCGAGAAAACCGCATTCAAGTTTTCTGGTGTCCCTGTTTTGAAACAATACTAATCTAGTTACGGTCTAAGCCGATGCACGTGGTATTTAAAAATTGACCGAAGTAATCAGAGGGCACTTTACGAAAAACTTAGCACCTTAACCCATGGCATTACAAATGGTATTGCAAACACTTAAAAGGTTAACGAACCCAAAATAAATGCTCGAGAAAAATAAAAGAAATTCTAATTAGTTAATATTATTAAGATTGAATTTTTATACAGGAGTGTGTTTCCTTCCATAAGAGGAAATAAATAAAGAAAAGACCACCGCACGGTTCTATTTGTTAAGCACTTAAATTTCTCTCAGTAGACAGACTTAATATTAAGTAATTAAAAAGTCAAATCGTTTTCACATCCAATACGAAAATGTATTATAAAATAATTTATTATTAGGCTAAGAGTTGGAACACTATTGTTTTTCTGAAACAAAAACAAATATTCAGTGTAAAATAAAAACCAAATGAATACTTACACTCACACAACTAATTATTTATCGATATATCCAAATAATTACCGGGATGAATATAAAACCAGTACATATATTAAAATTGAACGAAATGAACAAGTGAACCAGAAAAGAAAATGTGTAAACGAGAAAATTGTTAAAAACACCGATACACGGTATAGCGTGCGCAGACGCTAAAACCGACTGCAGTTGAGAAACTCTCAGACTGCCTTCCCGCGTTTACTTTAGGAAGGAGGTATTTACATCGACGTCAAAAAACATATGGTTTTTTTAATGGCTTTAGGAGTACAACGCAGCATAATTACTCTGTAACTTGGAGTTCATGGCCCGAGTGGGAAAAAAGTGCGATTCTGGTTTGTCATGCAGTAGCCTTTGTTTGTAATTCATTAATTTGCAATACACGACTCTCCGTTATATCATTTTGATGGTGTTACGTGGTATGGTTTAGTTGTTGAGCACTAGTAAAGAACATTGTAAATAAGGACACGGAGTGTGAATTCAGAAATCTCAGAACAACTACATTGAAAGGAGACCCCGCCATCTTGTTACAGCGTTATATCTTTTCTTAATGTTAGTTTTGGCTGCATAGTCTAGTACCTTTTATTCATTAAAAAGGAATATAAATCGAAAAAAACAGAATAATTCTGGCCTTTACCAAATTTAAACTAATTTATCACACTAGTAATTTCGGTTTAAAAATAAATGTACAAGCAATAATGTTGTTAAGTACCTTCAGATCCGAATTGACTCTACAAGTCAAAACACATTTCGTACTACCTGCTGTTATTGTTTTAAATAATATTTATGATTAGACAATGAGTTTCTTTATTATATTCCATTTCCTATATTTTGGTAGAATATGCTTCTGAATTGCAAAAACTCCAAGCGATTATGGCCCACTTGGTAGTGAATTCGGATTCCGCGTCGATAGATTTAAGTTCAAAACTACCACCTATCCACTACTTCGGAGAAGAAAAACATCGTAAGGAAACCTTCGCATGGTGGTGGGACAATTTTTAATAATGCCCGCCTGGGTAGCTACCATTTTCAAGTTTATAAACCTGCCGTCTAGCAATGGTAGGAGTGTTGCGGCAGTAACTCAAGCGTTAGGCTTTACCATTCTGGGCCACATCGTCACTTAACATCAGACGACATTATAGTCAAAGCACTGAGCCTATACAGTAGGTGCATTAAAAAATGTCGCTTGTAATAAAAAATACTACTATAAATACTATCATATAACTACTAGTGCCATTGAGTGACACAGCTCTTCTTGTGAGATAATTTTACAAAAACAAATTATTTATTTATTCTTTTAAATTGTCGTTTAAATTATCATTGAATATAAACCGTCATATGAAAGAATATTATTCATCTGGCGTATATTATATAGGTATTTTCACTTTTATAATAAAAAACGCAATGACAATCGACTTAGTGTTACCACACATACATTCTAGTAACAGGAATTTGAATTTCATTAGCGAGCTTATGAGGACATAACGGTCGCTTTCCGGATTTCTCTTTCTCAACAAGATCGTTCTATGATACGCATGTTTGCATGCGAGGATTGGGTAATATATTACCTACTACTGTACGTATGTGTACGAACACATAAAACAGGAAAAACATACACATTTACGCATTTCAATATAACGCTTAAATAAACATAGAACGTAATAAGCAAAAAGGTGTAAGTATTTTTTCTTTATTTTAAGTATTTTTTATGCAAATTATGATTGAGAATTACCATAATTTTTTTTTTTTTTAAATCTACAAATATTACTTTACTTCATTTTTAAATGAAAATTTTTAAATGAATGTACAAAAAATACTATTAACTTCATATGCCACCGTAAATTAAAAAAAACTATGCTTGTAAGAAAAATTAAAAGATCTGTTTCTAATATTACAATAAAATATATACAAAAAAAAACCATTTTTAAAACTTTTCTTCGTCTGTCTATTTATACCGGTTATTCTCTGAAACGGCAGATGATTTTAAAAGGAGTAACTTAGGCTACATTAGTTTAAAACTACTTTGGGTTGCGCGCAAAATTTGCAAAACTCATAAAATATTTAGGTAATACCAAATATAATTCAGGGCTTTTACGATATCATTAGGGTCACGCTATAGATAAATTAATTTTAGGTCCCACTTATAAAATTTATATCGTATATATGAAGATGAAAACAAATTAAGCCAAAAATAATTACCATAAACTATTACTATTACACCACCATTAGTATTTTACAAAACCATTGAATATTTAAAAAAATAATTCATACAGTGAATAATTTGGGCGTAATCTATATTAATGAATAAAATTGAAGTGTCTGTTTGTAATGTCAAATTAACATATCTTTTACTACACATATATGAATGTATATACGACACCTACAACAAAAATACAATTTCTAAAATTTTTGTCTGTCTGTCTGTTTATTCCGGGTAATCTCTGGAACGGCTGCACCGATTTTGACGAGACTTTTTCTGACTGATAGCTGAAGTTAATCCGTTAAATTAGGGTACTTTTGTTTTTCGAAAATAAATAGAGTTCCGCGTAAAACAAAATGAAAACTCATGAAATTGTGAATAAAATACTTTTCAATACTAGTTTTACTAGAAGGTAAAAAGTATTTTAACTTACGGTGCTTGTCTTCAGCTATCTGCCGAAAAAGTTCCGTCAAAATCGGTTTATCCGGAACAAACTGACAGGCTGACTAACTTTTTAAAAATTATGGTTTTTGTATAGTTATCCTATTCTGTGTTTAGTAAAAAGTGATTATTTTCATATTACAAACAGACACTTCGTTTTTATTTATCTGTATAGTTACCTACTGTAATAATAAACAAACATAATCCATACATAACATTATAAAAGGCAATAACTTCCTGTTTGCCGTAAAAGTACCAGAATTTAAATGGTTTTAAAATCAGACATATTATATTCGTCGACCAATTATCAGTATATATTTTGATAACTTAGATAATAGATAGATAAAAGTTTACTTAAATAATTAAATGTTTAATTGAAATGAGATATTAAACTGATATGAATAATCTCTGTCTGTTTGTTCCGGATAATCTCCGGAACGGCTGGACGGATTTTGACAGGGCTTTTTTTGGCAGATAGCTGATGTTACTCCTGGTAACTTCAGGTACTTTTAATTTTCTAAAATAATTAGAGTTCCGCGTAAAAAATTAATCCTAAAAAAAATCCGATTCTATGCTCAGTTTTAAGTGAAAGTTGTTGAATTTATGGAAAATATCTTATCTTTATCTTAGTACCTAAAAATATCGCAAAAATAATTAGGGTTCCATATAAAACTTTTGAAATACTTTAAAGAATATATGAAACGCGGGTGCAGCCGCGGGCACACAGCTAGTCCATACATAAAAGGAAAATAGGGTTCTTTGAAGCACCATCACCTCAAAACTACTGAACGTATCGGGATGGGACTATTACCATTCGACGTGGAATTTTTCGTAGATGGATAATTTTTTGGATCCCATCGACCGTTTTCTCATTTTTTTTTATTAACTTTTATGTACATTTTCCGCTGATAAAACAAAAAACTCTCATTTTTCTTCATTCATTTGTTTTTTTAGGTTAGGTATAAATGAAATGTTATATGCAGTTTTTCACTCACACCAAAGAACATATGAAACGTGGGCGGAGTCACGGGAACCAGCTGGTATAATATATTCGAGTAAAGCTGCGAACAACAGCTAGTTTCTAAAACAAAAGAATAGTACTTTCTATTAATTGATTTGGTTAGCTTTTCATTTTTTACGCTCTCCTATTACTTATGATTATTTAGTCCATAATTAATTATTTTTATGTTTTACTTTGTTACTTCTTCAGTCATTTCCATTAATAAGTATCTTCGGATTTTTTTATTCAAAGATGAAATATTTCTTGACGGGCTCTATGTAGATACAAAATGTTCAAAACCCTGATTAGTTATCATTCGCTGGTTAAAACTTATTTAATGAATTCGCATTGAAATTTCACTAAGTGTTAATCAAATATCTTCTTTAAGCAATAGTGTTTATTAATTAACAATATAGGCCGAAAGTTGTATCTAAAACTAGAGTACATTCCAGCGAATACATTAAAGATAAATGCATGAACATAAACTAGATAATAATGTTTTATATACAACAAAAAATACGTTCTGTAAAACATTCACTTTATTATTTCATCTGTAATGTTTAAAGTGAATGTTTATAAATCCAAACAAAAAAGATGAATATCAATAAAAATAACTACGATTGTGATGTGTCTATTAATAAACTAACTCTTAGTTGGCTGAAAATGCTAAAAATCCTCAGTCGATATTTATTCCATCTTGTAACAGATCTAGTGTTCAAACGTTTGTGACTAAAGTTTGTAAAAAAAATTTTATCCAGTGCATTTTCGTCTTTCTAAGGTATGGCAGACGTTATTAAAATGTAACTAAAAAAGTATCACAATTTTCATATCTTTTTACATCTATCTCGCATATTTGGTTATTCAAATTTGGAAACGTTTAGGAAGTGTTTTTAATGTTATAAGAGATTATTTTTGGTAGGAATTTAATAAGCCCTTTTTTACTTGTTTGCCGCATCGTTTACTACAATATTAGGAGTTTAATACAATAACTGTAACAATAATAATAATGAAGCTATATTCATTAAACATAATACAAATTACTGCCATCTAGTATTTTTTGTCTAAACTACAAAACATGTGTTTTACACTAGTCTTCCAAGATGGCGCTAAATAAAAATAACAATTATAAAAAAAATAATGTACTTCATAAGAAAATTTGTTTAAGAATAACAATTCTTGGTAAATCAAAAACAGAACTATCAGGACAGTTTTGATTTTCTACTTAATACATCCAGTCTGTTCGATTTTCAAAAAATAGACTTCTACAAAAACACCCAATTTAGCCTTAGTGACGACAGTGACTAGATAACGTAAAAAGGATATTTTTATACTGACCAGGCTCAGTGCTTTGATCACAATCTCATCACATGGTAAACACACCAAGCCTAGAGATACCGGTTCTCATTAGATGTTACCGGAACACGCCTAATTGTATTTGGCGACAAGTTTAGAAACTTTAGTGTGGTAGCTATCCAAATAGACATTGTTAAACAAATCCATAACTAAAAAAAAAACATGTAGAGTTAAGAAAAGGATAAAAGATGTATGTAATGTTTACTTAGTAAAGTCTTATTTAGATAGAAGATGGATGAAAACCGATTGCGTGCAGCAAAGATGCGAATATTGTGATGGATGTGTCGCGTGACTCCAGTGATATAAAAATAGAAAAGGAATCGTTTGTTATGGTATGGACATGTTTTGAGAAGTGATGTGACGTGATGTGTAGTCACATGTGACGAAGAAAGTGATAACTTTGAAAGTTGAGGGATGGAGAGGGAGAGGACGTTGAAAGAGAAGATGGAGTGTGTGAGGGAAGATATGAAGGCAAAAGGGGTGAATGAAGACATGGTGGGGTGTAGAGATTTATGGATAAAGAAGATATACAGCGCCGACCCCAAATAACAAATTGGTAGCAGGACGAAGACGACGATTATGATGATAGTAAAGTCTTACTTAACACTCTAACGTATTAAACTCGTGTACTTATTAAGTCTACTTGACATCATACGTTTAATATTACGGCTATTATTAACAAAGTACATCACTTAATCTACTCAAATTCAGAATATAAATCTCATCAACAACCCTATTATATCTTACGAAAGTTATTATGAATATGATAATAATACAATAGGTTTAAAAGCGATACCGTATTTCATAATGAAATCAATTTTTCAAATAGGTGTTGGTATCTATTCAAAACGTGAACCATAGATTACATTATGTATATTATCGTAGATCTATGCGTGGGTGAACTAGAATTTAGCTAATTACATTCGAATTGTCATCTGTGATCAGTACTATCTGCAAGTCAGTCGTGTTCACCGGCACCTAACATATGATATATCATCTGAGCGGCCTTGTAATTTAATATAGTAATTCGATACTATCCAACTGGACACGCATTAAGCACAAAGTGATATTACATTAATAAGTCACACATATCAAATCTTCAGTTCTTCACAGTATCCTACCAGTTCTAGACGTCAGACGTCATGCGGCGGAAAGATATAACGCCACCCAACGCGGGACGCGGGAAAAGCCTGGTCTCTATAAGATCCAGCCAGCAGCATCAACGCAAATCGCAAGCATACAGACACATGCTACCAAGAAGCCATTCATCGCCGTCTTATGAATCAGAGTGTACGTCGTCTGCCTCTAATAAAAACTATGTAATGAGAAGTTTCTCGTCACCCGATTCCAAGCAGTTGGAGTGTAGAAAGAACTCCGATTCTTTCTATAGACCTAACTCTCACGGTTCTAGGAGTGAACTGGATTCTGATCTTGAAAATTTCGAACAGTTCGAACCTGAAGAGTGCTTGGTAGATATAGACGCAGATAACGAAGACACCGTAGGACAGTATCGAAGTAGCCCTGAGAGAGATGAACCAAAAAGAGTTGTAACATCTTTGTTGCCTGGCAGTGGGCTCCAGAGAGTATCTTTGAGACCTATTATGCTCAGTACTTCGCAGACATTTCAAAATCCACGACAGGGTATGAAAAGACATCAGAAAAACGAAACCAGAGGTAAGATCTGTTAAATGATTATTAAATTATTATAATTTGGAAGTCCGTGTGCCGGCTAAGACGTGGGTGCCGTGGGTGCTGTAAAAGGTGACTAAGGGATTACGAGGAAAGGTATAAGGCTAGAAATATCGTAGCACAACTGTTCAATTGTAGTGTTTATTCTCAGAAGAACAACTAAATCATTATTTTTATGACTCGAAGTGAAATCCAAACAATATAAAAGTAATAACTGAAGAAGATTATATAACCACTACATGAAAAATTAAACATTTAATTATAAACTTGAATATAGTAAATGGTAGGAATCCCTAGTGCATGCAATTCGAAACAGATATAATCATTCCTTTTCATATATCTTTAAACTATTTGCAGTGAATTAGATATATGAATTATTTTTGGTAAAATCAATTAAAGAAATATACAATCAATATGTAACTAACCTAAGCGTTACTGACAAAGCGCCTCACACAGTATATTTCTGTGAATATGTTTAGAGTACGGTGCAAGGTTATGTGTAGTTACGCAACGAACTTATCAGGGTATGTAAATTAGTATTAAGAATTTGTATAACATTAGCATTATATTGGTATTAGTTGGCCCGATTACCCCGATCGAATACGTTTTAAATTTTCTTAACGAACAATTATTATGTCATTGTTTTGTAGGCCATTTTTGTTATATTAATTAATTATTAATATACCTATATCAAATAAATCACCAGTCTTCATATAACGTAATGTAACCTTAATATAGATATTTTATGTTAAAACTTTGATCGTAAAACCGACATATATCTACAATGTACTCTTGAATTTTATTACCTAGTCTATACAAGTATTTGTCTATTTAATTTTTTTCAAATAAGTAATTATTAATTATACATCTACTTGCTGAGAAAATTACATGTTTTTTCTGAAAAACTAAAAGTAAGTTAGACACAAAATAAGATTCAATTCGTACCGCATTAATTAATTTCAAAAATTAAACCAATCGATTTAAGTAGCCGCGCGAATAGGATTGTAAAATATTGAAATCAAATCTGAAGAAAATGCAACATAATATATCAAGGCACAATCATTTCAGACTCGACTCGACTAAACTTTCGACCGTTAGTACTGACGATGCCTGCTCGTAATGTCGTCGCCGATACTAATCAACTGTCACTTGGTGTCGAAGAATTGCAGTCTTCCCCCCAAATAGAGCAAGAGACTTCCGAACTAGAGCAAGAGCTAGATAATGCCGAAAAACATCTAGAGAAAGGTGTGACGATGGCTACTGAAGAAAGTGACGCCGACACGGTAAGCCAGATTACACTGTTAATAGTAATTGTTTTTGTATATCCGTTATCCTTTTTTGTCTATTAATATATTACTCGATTTACAATGATAAATAAAAATAGATTTCATAATAATCTCCCTAACCTTACCCCATTTTCATTTGGGGTCGGTGCAACATGTCTTCCTCTTGCATTCGTCTCTATTTACAGTCATCTCCGCATTCACTGTCTGTCTATTTTTTCTTTGATCTTCCCCTATATCCATCCACATTAATTTCCAACAACTATCTCACAACATCCTCTTCCTCCATGCGGAACCAAGACAACCAGGACAGACGGCTGCTCCTTAACTTCTCTGTTACTGGCACTAATTTCGAACTTCCTCTAATGTACTCATATTCAAATAAAAATACATTTATATCTAAGCAAATATATTGAACGTAAAATTTCTCCGGTTTCTTCTATTTAAAAATCATAGCTTATTAATAATATTTGTTTTTATTTCATGTTCATTTAATTCCTGCGATAAATGAATGCATTACTCTTTCGCTCTGTACAATCTCGTTCCGAATTTGAATCTGTAAATAGCGGATATTTCGGTAGCCGGCTCTGGCCCTGTTTTATTATGGCATCCATTCGAAAATTGGAACAAGGCTAACCATCACACCGTACCGTAACAAATGCATGGACTTAAATTGACATAAGGAATTCACGTAAGATATGTAAATTTTATATTTTAAAGCGATAATGGCGCCAATGGTTAATGCAGCCGGATTTTGGTTCAAAGGACGCGGGTTCGAGCCCACCTATCCAACTTTAATCAAAATAATAATAAATAAAAATTTGCTATTATTAAAAAAATTCATGAACTTAAAAAAGTTACTATAGGGAATTAATCAATATGAAGTCAACTTTGAAGTCAAAACGGTCGCCTGACTCGCGTCAAAGAATGGTTGTTATTAATTACTTTTTTAACATCTTTCACTCACAATTTTCATTAGAAATTGATTCTTACAACCAAGGGTTCATAAATCGTATTTATAATTTACATTATTCAACACAATACGGTGTATATAATCAACGAACCAGAACCTAAAAGCTTCAACACTGCCCCATTTTAATACCACGTCGCGCCAAACACGGTTTGCTCGGCGAGATTGCAACATAACGACATCGCGTCCACATAAACTCGCATGTACAACACACATAACACAATTATTAACATAATGCGTAATCAAAGTAATCTTTGATCCTCTCGTGATATATCTATATCTATACTAATAAATTAAATTGAAGTGTCTGTTTATAATATCATATAACAACTTTTTACTAAATACTTAATTATGAATTTATATACGGCACCTACACCAAAAATACAATTTTTAAAAATGTTGTCTATTTTTTATTTTTATTCCTACTCATTTCCGAAACTGCTGGAGTGATTTTAATGGAACTTTTTTGATAGATAGCTGAAGTTACTTCACGTAAAATATTTAGTGTTTCACAAAAAAAAATTTAAACCCATGAAATTGTGAACAAATGCAAGATTTAAAACTATATTACTCAGTGAGGAATATATGAAACGCGGGCAGAGTCGCCGGCCACACAGTTAGTTATATATTAATTTATATCATGTAATACAGTATTTTCCTGTCTGTTCCGTTATTTGCTTATTGCAATAAATAACAGATAACCTTTTTCATTTCGTTTATTTTCGAATTTTTCTCTTCTTTTCGAGTCATTACTTTTTATCATTTACTAATAATATAATAATTAGGGATCTCATCTGTCATGTAGCAGTTATTTATTGTTTTTAATCCAATAGCTTGTGTATTTGACCCTATATTGTGTCATTTCGGTGTCGTTTTATATTATATAGTTTGGTTATTGTGCACGGGTAAAGATTTTTAGAAAAAATGATGCAAAACTCTTATTCTGAGGTGCCACAAAACCCCCATGGAAAGTTCTAGCAAGATGAGCTACCTATTTTGCTGGAACTTGCTAACTTTGTCACAAGATTGAATACTTAACTTATCACATGACGCTGGCAGAATTGTGAATGTAAACCGCAGACTATTCTCCTAGAAGATAATAATAATAATATAATTATTTTTAATAGAGTATTTTACTTATATTTAATTTTATTGAAAACGAGAAAGTAAATGTATAATTTACTAATATACGCTGGTACAGAGAGAATTACTAGGTACTTAAGATGAGGACAAATAAAATACGGGTTACTCTTGGTGAGCACAAAATGGTAAATTTTACTTTTACATAACTTATATCGTTCATTTGGGAGGGGGTGCGGGTGATTGTCATAATCGCCACGTTTGGCAGACGGGTTGTTTGTGGTACTCAGAGGATGCCGCTGCCCATACCTTGGCTTATCCCTTAGTCGCATTTTACGATACCCATGAAAAGATGTGGAGTACTATTCTTGGCCGGTACCACACGGTATATCAGGTCGCGAGAATCCGCTGGATGCAGGTGGCACAAGAGCGGCCGTCATGGAGATCTTTGGGGGAGACCTATGTCCAGCAGTGGACGTCTTTCGGTTGAATGGATGGATGGATGGATAACTTATATCCACATACAAGTAACAGGTCCCTATCGCGATATATACTACAGAGAAATAAAAAACAATCTTAACTCGAACAAACTACATTATGTAATAAAGTATGAAATAAAACTGCATTTATAAATGATGATATATTATTTATAAAATGAATTCTGTCATTACATTATAAAACGCTTGAACAGTAAATAATATAACTAAATATAATATTTATACCGATTTTTTTTTATTTATTAATAAATATATAGTCAGAGTAAAATCTATTAGTTACATAATTTCTAAGTAAAAGTTGCTTCTACACTACGTTTATTTTAGAACATTTCATAATAGCAGTATTTTTCTACTGAATTGTAACATATATATATATAATTTATACAATTTGATTTTGAAATGAAAAGACTGTGTTTTAATGACTAGTATTTGCCTATCAGTATAATATCATCACTATGTACCCTACGTAAAAGCCTGAAAAGCTAATTGATATCGTAAGATTTGTTAACGCTGCCTCACCGTCTTTAAGTACTTTACTATAAGTAAATTCGACTAATTAAACCGATCTTTTTTCTCTAGAACATATAAAAAGAAATTTATAAACTGATATTATTACAAAACATATTAAATTTCACCACTTACTACTTAGTCGACTCATATTTAATCGGTGAAGTGGAATCATCTTTATTGGCTATAAAGATAATAATAACATAAGATATAAAGAGATCAAGTATGTGTCAATTCTAGAATTGCACTTTGATAATCGTATGTTAATCATTTACGATAATAGTCATTATAAATGAGATTACTACGTTTCCATCCATCCATACATTCAACGGAAAGCCACTCACTGCTGGACCCAGGTCTCCCCCAAAGATCTAAGTGATTCTCCTAAACGATGATAATACTAATAAGGAATCCTTTGAAAATAACTCATGTTGAAAAACAAAATTGTTCTAGTTACATTATCATAAACGTCAATTTCATTTGTAACTATATTGTATATAACTGTGCTATAACTGTATCGAGTTATTGTAACAAATTGACACTAACGCCTAAAACCTATACATTAAATCTACGATCTTTCGACATAACAATGTGTCTAGTAGTAGCAGCTCCACGACCCTCACCAAATACTGTTTTACTAAAAGATAAGTGAAAAATATAAATGTAACGTTACTACAGAGATCAATTTACAAAAACATAAAGTCGAACATGCATCGAATTGCGTATGTAATTTACGAATGTACTATATTAACATACGTATATCCGATATCAGTGCAGCCTCCAACACGCTCGTACTGTGATAACACATCACCGCGACACTGATACGAAGTGCACAACACAATAAAGCAACATGTAAATCGCTAGAAACAAAATATTTTCTTAGTATAATTTACAGTGTTTTCTGTCATGTTTTATATGATCGTGTTAGCGCGTTTCTTATTACCGACGCTTTGAGTGATACCGTGGAATTATATACATATTTATGCGACATCATATGTATTTTTGCGAGTGTAAGACACAATATAATTCTCTCCGTAATAAAGTCAGTCTTACTCAGACAGATCCGGAGTTCATAAAGTAGTAGTAAGTAATCTGTTTTTTCTGGTAGGTACTAGGAAACAAACGGGACATTGTGATTATACATATCTTGTTGTTGGAAATAATATTTTTGACACAAGAAGCATTGGTTTACTTCATATTCTCTTTTGGGTAAGTGTACATGTGATTATGAACATTTGGTTCCAAAACGTAAAAATTATTTAATCCGTTAAGAAAACATCGACTCAATTTTATAGATTTCTGTAATGTTATAAATTATAGGTTCAGTTCTCTATGATACCTAACCAATTAAACACTCAAAACCGGCTTATGTCAGTTACTTTTGTGATCATATATATTGTAACGTCTAATATTCTTGTTAGCCAAATGTTTATTTGTATATAATGCTAATGAACTTCATTATCAAGAACGTCATATTATTATCATTGCCATATTTTAGAATTTGGCACGTCCAAACTTTACCGTTCTCACGAAATATCACACTGACAGTTTTAGACATCTTATTAAATATAAAACAATCACATCATATTTAAAATTAATAACAACAAACTGTGATTTTCTCAATAACTTTATTTCAAAGGTAAAAACTTATGTTTACATAAAGTTTTCAAAGTATTTGAATAATAGAATGTGCTTATTATTGGTTTACAATAAAGCAGGTTCAGCAACTAATCAACCCATCACTATCGTTACCAAGTAACCGTGGAAGCAAAACATAAACATAGCGTGATCGATAGCCGTTCCGAGGGCGTCGCGTGCTTGTATCGGCATCGCGGTCGGTCTGTATCTAGCGGTGCCCCGTTATTGTTGCAACTTTTTACTTATTAGTCGGACACGGGACATCTGAGCAACGTCGTGCGCGTTTGACCAGTAGTGACCAACAGCAGTGGGAACAATAAGTGCGCCTTGACCTTGCGGCGGGCAGGGGGGGCAGCGGAGCGCGATGACGCCAGCGCGGACGGCACGCGGTTTGGCTTTCGGGTGCGATCCTTCGCCGGCGGCATCCGCGTAATCGGCGGACTGTGCGATTCCGAACTTTGTCGAAAATACCGTGGCGGGTGGGTGGCGCCGCGACGCCGGAGACTCTCACGTCGCTCTCATTCTGCGAGTCGGCGCCGACGCCGACGCCGACACGCCTCGAACGATCGACCGACCGAGCCGACTCCTGCCGACCCCGTAGACCGCGACATGCGCGCGCCCCGACATGGGTAATGTGCAATGCTGCGCTAGCGGACGCTTTCCGGAAGGCAACCTGCCTAAGAAACCGAAGAATAAAAAAAAGAGAGGGCTGAAAGGAGTGAGTAAGAAGAGTAACGGTGTAGGTGGTAAAGGGAACGGAGGTGTACAAAGAGTGGTAACCGTGGCGGAAGACGGATCCGAGCGAGCGGCGCCGGCCGCGACACCAGCAGAAGCGCTGGCGCAGACGGCACCGCCCACCATCGACACCCCCACAGTGGATGCTCCACACGCCTCTGAAGATGAAGAAGCTTTTAACAACGACAATCACACCGATAACGATGCACCTAAAAACGAGAGCATGGCTGCTGCCAGGGAACGATTCTTTACTCAGGTAAGCGAATCTGTTTCAATTTGCAAATGTTTTCGTATATTCGTAGCTATAGCAACACGGGCATATTACAAGTGTTACGCGCCGTGACGGACTACCTACTACTCCCTTTATCGTGGCGGAACGAGTTTGCCCCACTCTCAGTCGTTCTGCTTTAACATCATCTAATAAATTGTATGATGTACATTTGATAGTTCTCTGACGACAACTGTTTATGATTTTTAACTCAATCTGTGCGCAAATCGAAATAACTAGCATATATCCGACAGTTAATTAACACACATAGAACATAAAAAAAATCTATTGTTTTGAAATTGTCATTCTTGAAAACACTGGAAATTAAAATAACTACTTTGTTTTCATCGTGTACCTTCAACTTCTTCCATAATTAAAAATCGCTAATTTGTTATCTAGACACGTTTGACTCGAAACGAATGCAAAGTCGAAAACGTTACCATTTAACATTTCGTACAATGGTCTACATTACAGAGTGCATAACAAACAGGCGCTCAGTGCATATAGTCTTTCATTTCCAAACTTATTACTTTGGTTGATGCCAATATGGCACAGGCATATTACACATATATACACATATTTTTTTTACAAATTTAAGTATTAATAACAATTTCTTAACATACGTGGTTTAAGGTTATAGAACAGGTTGTATGAGATGATCTAATATGCATAGATTAGTTACAAAGGACTGCAGAATAAGATAAATATTATACAAGTCAGATTCATCTACTTATAATCTATTATCTATTTTACCTAGTTATTATTTGCATCAAAAATAAAATAAATCAGATAAATTATAATTTGTAGTTGTTAAATAATCCAAAGTTTTAAAGCAATTAATTATTAACAGATTTCCTAATTGTTATTACTTTTTGAAAAACTTTATACAAATGTTGTTTCAAAGATTTAAAATATATTAGGTACTTTATTATAAAAACATGCCTGTTTCAAATTTAATTTCTATATCAACATTACTGTGAATACAATTGCTTATTATATACTATTCGATCCATCTGGTTGCAAGCCAAGTTAATGTCAAAACCAAGGCATGTCGTCTACGAATTCTATATTTGTATTCACGATCATCAACTACATTTGAAGTAATAACTTCTGAATAAACCATTTGTTTTTTTGGTATATAATTCAATAGAAAATTTTATCCTCCCAAATTTAAATAAAGAAACAGGAGTGGCTAATTCGAGTGGCTTTTATCGTCTAATTGGTAGATTTTTAATTTGTACTAATTCATAGCTGGAGCATAAATCATCATCATAAAATATTGTTTAAGTTTAAAATTCAATTGGACCTAACTTTTAAGTATAATTTGTAAATCTCTTTACTCAGTCAAATGTGATAATGAAGTTAATATTCAATATTATCAAATAAAAAGTTTAAATGTTTAGATAATTACAAATTAATACCACTATAACACAATTGCAAACAATTTTTGATATTAATAATCTTTATTGATAGATTAATTTTGACATGTACATTGATAACAATGGATAATCGATAGATCATAATTAAATGCCAAAACGTGTATACAATAAAGATAAAGGCTAGCATGATTTCAATATATTTATGTACACACCTTTTTTTTTTAAGCCAAAGAAATTTCAATATATTTACAGTCGTAGAGAGTGAGAGTATTTTAAACTTTTTTAAATTTATGAATGTCTGTTATCACCAATAAAATGTCTTGATCTTGCCATAATTTCATTTCAAACTTACAGACTAACAGATTACAGATTAGAGAAACAACAATTAAGCCATAAACATGATACAGAACTTATAGTTTAGACCGTAATAACTTCGTACGTAACAAAGTCATCATAATATAATAAACTTTTAATGAATTGAAATAGAAATTTAGTTTAATGTGTCGAGTATCCATAAAAATGAGACAATAGGAAAACAATGGAAAGCTGGCGTAAACGCCAGGTTAGTGCTCAAGGGGTTAATAATTAAATTGAAAGTTATCAATATATCTACCTAATACTATTGTTTATATTTAAATTCTAAACGCTAAAGTAATACAAAATAAATTCGATTTTTTTAAATTCCAAATTGAAAATTAGTTCATCTTTTAAAATTAAATCACAGCCATAGTTAAACTATTTTCGGATATTGTGAATAGCCATATAAACAAGCTTGTTTGTAATAGTCGGACACTGTGAAAAGTGAATCACTAATACGAAAAATAACTTTTCTCGATCCCCACACATTTTCTTGAAGTGGAGATGATACGTCAGAGGAACCTTATAAACCGCATATATATAAATAGATTATTCTTTGAAACACTCACGCCGTCTTTCACAACTCATTCAGAGGGTTTATGGAATATGAGTAGAATTCCATTGACTCAACGAGGAAAGTGGCGGTATCTGATTCTACTTCGCAATTTTTGGAGCTAGTCCAGGTGTTTCCCGAAATAACGAAGACAATCCCAAACCTCATACTAGATTTGCGAGTGCAATAATTTATCCGATTACACGATATTTTCACTTTGAAAACCACAGAGATAACATCTGTAACTCTGATGACCATGATTATATATGTTCATAAAAATTATTCGGTGACGTTATTCATATTATTCATGACTTCGTATAAAAGTTTATACACATTTTTCCAAAAAGTTAAAAATAACGTTGACACCTAAATATTGCAATAATATACATAGAATTAGTTACCTTGATATGCGTTCAAATTATATTATCGTTATCCGTTTTGTATTATTGCACACTATTTGAAAAATTGTATAAACATTTAGTTTAGCTCTGTACTACTCATAAATGTTTAATGTACTATTTAACACAACAGGGGCAACCTTGGCTTAACGTGCCATCAACATGCAATTGAAATTTTCTCATAGTGTTAAGAAATTTCTATGTTAGTTTATTATAACATAACATATAGAATTTATAGGCTATAGGGTTATAGAATTTTCAATGCTATTCGAAAATCTATAAAGTAAAATAGTACTAAAATCAATTATATTGTTTACTGTAACATAAGACCCTGATTCCTATAAGCTGATGCTATCAATACGGAAAAGGCAATGAAGTAAAAACTTGAGACATCTATTTTATTTGTACTAGAATCCGATAGGATAAGTGTGTCACAAGAGTTTACAACTAGTGCTCTTTAGAATACCGTTTCTTTTTGCGCACCACCGGACTCACACACTTCCGTAATCGGATAGATTTGGTTCAGTAAACCAAACCTCGTACCCATACGGTTGCTTGTACATTTATAAGGGCTAATTACTTTAAGTAAATACCTGCTACTTAATATGAATATATTATAATGAATTGATGAAAGCGTATATTGTAACGTGTCTTGAAAGAAAGAAATGTTTATGCAGTCAATCTATGTGGGCTAATAACTAATTAATCGCATTAATATTATTTCTTATATTTTAGCCTCTTGGAAGAATTAATTTATTTTAACTTATGCCCTTATCTTTTCCAAAGCTTGTCACAATATATAAGAAAAATAATTAAACTGAAACAGTTGGCAATGCTTCTTCTATAGTCAACCTGAAATGAATGAGAGATTCAACCTTCTAAGAACTGGGTATACATACGATTATATTGTCGCAAACGTAAACAAAAATATCAGTGATGCAGCTTATTAAAGACTTCTTAAAATAAATTTATTCTTTTAATCGAAAGACACAAGTGCTCGTTGCTTTTAGAAAATTTGAAAATTTGCCAGATCCGTTTGACATTACCACAAAATAACTACGTAGATTGTACAGAAGTATCCCAGATCCCGACGCAATTTACCTGTCTAAGGCACGGCCAGTCAGTCCAAATTGGTTCCGTCCAATCAACCAGCAGCAGTTCGGTAGTGTATTTTGTTAGAGATCATATCTCTTTAAAAGAATGTTTAGAAATTATTGAAGACTGTGGTTTGATATTCGACTTTGTGTATCTTCTGTCTAAAACAGTTGTTATAAACAACCTTTAACACAGCTAAAACAAACACAGCTCCCGATTTAACGGAAAAATTGAATTGAACCGTTTGAATTAAAAATGAGTCATCGTAGGAAAAAAATACTTATAAAAAACTATCTTTTGTTTTTAAATTGTTTTCGATCCTGTTATTGTTATGTTTGTAAATAATAAATGTACTGCTCCGAATCAGCTTATACATATACCTGTATATTGGTCGTTGAATGATATTCGGTGAAGGAAAATATCTTTGTACAACGTACGATTATGTTAGAACATTTTCTAGTTTTGTAACAAAGTTGTTGTCAAGTATTCAACTATATAATTGAAATGTAGCATAATACAATAATATTTATAATATAAAATTTATAATAAAAAAAACCCACTGGTAGTAGTTAAATTATAGAAAAATGGAAATAGTTCCAGCGATTAGTACAAACATAGTCATTTTAAACTGCGAATTTGTTCATAGAATCAATTTCGTTCGTCATTGCTCACTTAAGATTTTTATCCATTCGCCTATAAATTGTCTTATCGAGGTAGACAGACAGGCAAGGCACGGGTCAATGGCGCATGACGTCATTAGTACAGAAAATAAATCTTGTATTCATGCGTTATGTTGATGATACTCTCTGGTATGTTGTGTTTAGATGGCCACACCTTAATCGTGATTCCGTTTCTTGAATTTAAAAACTTATGAGTCGCACTAATCAGGGTTACCTGCAGGCAGTTTAAATATATTTATCCTTACTTTATTGAACGTTCACGTATTGTGTGAATTCATGAAACTAGTAGTATAAGGTACAAAACCGAGTTATAGAGAGCTTTCGTGACCACTGAACACTTATAAAACCCGATATAGTGATAAATTGCGACCCGTCACATTCCAGGATTAGCAAGTGCAGTGCAAGACCTGCTTAGTGGTTTTAGCCGTAGATATAGGGGATTTTCGATACATTCTCATTTATTTTACTTAAAATAGTATGAAGCGATGATGGCGCAGTGAGTAGTGCGGCCGGATTCCGCATCAATGGACGCGTCAATAGGTCCGCACCTATGCAAATCTTAAATCAGCCTGAGCTTTCGGTGAAGGAAAACATCATGAGAAGGCATAGCATGGTGGTAGGGCGTATTCTAATAATGCCAGCCCGGGTATCTACCACCATGAAATTAAAAAAAAACCTGTCGCCAAATACCAAAACGTGTGTTCCGGCAGCATCACTTGACAACAAGTACGTCTAGGCTCAGTGTATTTACCATTTAACCACATCATAATTTAACATCACGAGAGATTGTGGTGAAAATACTGAGCCTATACCGTTAAAAAATTTCATAATACAGCTATAATAAGTTACCAGGGATGAAACAATTCCAGAACCATAAACTGATACAAACTATATATAAATGGTTGCAAAGCATAATATATGAAACTAACAAAGTATATTGAAAGACCAATTTAGAATTTCATCAAACACAGCCTTTAGACAACTACGTTACATCACTTGTTGTTAATCACACATATGCTAATTTATAATTTTATGCTCAATGGTATTTAAGTGTACTTCTATATTGTTCTGTTTTGTCTCCGATACGATTCATAACCGGTGCAGATACACATTGTTATTTTTGTCCAATAAAGTATATTATTATTGATTATTTATTTATTAATGAAACAAAAAAACAAACTGCGCATTCGTTGATAAACAAACAAGCGAGATAAGGAAGCTCATATTCCCTATGGAATACGATTACTTTACATGTAGTGAATAACCGGAGACGTGTATGCTACCTGGTAACTTCTAAATTAATAAGTTTATACTATATGGATTAAAATAGACATCAGTATCATCTAACAGTAATTGCTACTGTTTTTTTAAAGTATTTTATTCATGGAAAGTTATTTTTGTACATTGTAAAATGTTTAGAGTAGCATTTTGTCGAACTTAAATAATAAACACAAACAACAAGAAATCTAATGCGTTTAAATAACAGACTGTATCATAATCTATATTTTTATAACATAGTGTTTCATTGTAATGTTTTATATATAAATACGTATTTATCATTAATTGATGACCCTAAAACGTGATATTTCAATAATGACTCATCGATATAATATTATATTTTTATATAACAATATTATTATAAGTTTATACATATAATAAAAAAGACATTTGGTACATATTAACTTACGTTGTTAGCTTTAAATAGAATCTGACTAATTTATTTCGAAGAAATGAAATTACGAGTTACGAATTAGTTGAAATGTAAAATTAGATGTAAAAGCAATATCATTGAAATACCTCTAGCTATAAAGATGTTCGTGAGTTTCCAGTTATGTTTATTTAAAACCGACCTTATCAATAGTAAGTACGTTTTACGTTAATCTGTTTTATGGACTAACCAGTGCGTACTTTGAGTGGTCTGAGTGCATAGTATGGAAACTCTACAAATGCCGTATAAATTAAGATTTTATTCGTCCTCAAAATCTACAAACAAATATATAACGCGTGGTACAAAATACAGAATAAATCCCTAAGACCTTTTTTTTTTGACGGGGGGAAATGCATTTACGCACTACCCTTACCTATTGCATTAGTGAGACCGGAGTCCCCCAATGCAATAGGTAAGGGGGCACGGAGGGACGAACTCCGTGCCAGTGTGGGACTCACCCGGGCGTGAAGCGCCCGGAAATACCCACTAAAACCCCCCGGGGCCGTCCGCCGCATTTGGGATGGAAACGACACGGGGTGGCTTTCGCAAGCACCGCGTCGCCCCCTGCGGCAAACCCACCAGGCCTCGTCCGTGCAATGGCCCGGTAGGGATGGAGGAGAATACTTCCCCTCCACCTCTTAGCCCGCCTCTCAAAAGAAGAGGCAAGACCATCTGGTCGTCAGTCCGGGGGGCAGGAAGTATCCCTAAGACCTAACCTACTACTACGAATATTTAAATTATCCATAGAAATAAATTCATAAATTTCTTATTAAAAAATGTAAGTTACATCTAATTTTTTATAAAGAATTTACATTAAATACCTTTTTTATCTATTATAATTTTATACAATATAACAAATTAAACAATCATTAATTATTCTCTACACGATTTTTGCAAACATTGTTTCGTATAACAATATAGACAAAAGTGGTATAGTTGATCATTGCAATTTTTATGAGGCCAAAGAAAAAATATTTTTCTCTTGATAATATGTAACGAGAAAACTAGGATCTTTCTAATAACAACAAAACGGTCTAACAAAAATTACATAATAGTTCGATAGAATTAAATACCATTTACATATGCCGGTCAATAGGTCAAAATTCTCGGTTTTATTACACGTTTTACTATAAATAAAGAGCGTACGCTACTCTAAGGACGCCTACGTTACACACCAAAAACGGTTAAACAATTTAAAACATGTTTGTTATCGAAGTAATAAAAACAAAATCAGATTGGTTTACCTATTTTAGATTGTTTTTTTTTTTCGCGAGAATCAAAAATTCAAATTCGAATAAAACTTTGCCTGATTAAAATTCTGACGATTTTTAATGAAAAAACTCTAAAATAAATTCCATTGTTGTTATATTTTTTTTCAATAAATTTCGAATTTGCGTATTTGACGCTATATTGTGAAATTTTAATGTCGTTTTTAAATTATATATAATATAATAGTTTGGTTATTATGGACAGGTGAAGTGTATGGGAAATAATGATGCGATACGTTTATTCTGAGATGCTACAAAATCACCAAGGTAAGTTCTAGCAATATTAACCATTTGTTTTGCTGGAGCTTAGAAACGTTGCCACAAGATTGAACACATGACTTATTACATGACACTGGCAGAACTGTCTACGTAAATCACAGATTGCAATGAACCAAGAAGAAGATCACTATAAGTAATGTGTTCTACTTCTTTGATTTTGAAAAAAAAAGGATACTGCATAATCGTAAAACGATTCGAATTTTAACATAATAAGTAACGAAATAGCGGTATTTTTTTTACAGATTTTATCCTTGCTGTGTGACATTCAGAATTCATGTTTCATATTATTATTTAAAACTTGCTGTGTGCTCTGCCTGCGTTTCATACATTTTTCACTGTGTAATACACCTTTTAAATAATCATTGGAAAATAATGTTTTAATGATGCTGCCCATTGAATCGTATTTGGTTCATAATTTCTTGAGTTTTCTGAAATTATTTTTGACACTTACAGAAAACAAATGTATAAAATAAAAACACAATTTCATGAGTTTATTTTTTTTACACGGAACTCTAATCATTTTCGAAAAGTAAAAATAGCCTAAGTTACGCTGAGTAACGTCAGCTATCTGCTAGATCCCATCAAAATCGGCCCAGCCGTTCCAGATATTACCCGGAACAAACAGACAGAAATTTAAAAAATTGTATTTTTGGTATAGGTGTCGTATGTACATTCATATGCATTTAGTAAAAAAATGTTATCTTGACATTACAAACAGACACTTCAATTTTATTTATTAGTATTCATACACTTTATATGTACAAAAATTAGAATAATAAAGTATAAGATTCAATGAAATTAGGTAATTAAACCATTAGGTTTGATATATTTGAATGTATTTGTTCAAATTATAAATGACTAGCTGCTTTCCGCGGTTTTACTCACGTAGTTTTCGTTCCTATGGGATTTTCAAAATAAAAAATATTCTGTGTCACTAACTGGATTTCAAACTATTTCCATACCAAATTTAATCCAAATCGGTTTAGTAGTTTTTAAGTTTAATCGTTACATACAAAAAAACAATCATTTCATCTTTATAATATTAGTATAGATTAAAAATCAAACTCTGTGGCTGTGAATATAAATTAAAAGTGTAGGCGTTAGCAAAAAAACGAATATATCCTGGATATAAAACAGTCACATTGTAGTTACAACAATGACTTACAGTAAATTATTATTACATCTTCGAGTTAGCTAAGCACGATTAATTATTATTATAAGCAAGTAGGTATTAGGACTAGTAGGTATTATGTACTAAGCCACAATGTATATTATTTATCGCCTATATAACATAACAATTGTTACAGGGACGTTTACTGTTTTATGAAATACCTATTTCAAATACCAGATCGTTGTTGTACCACACTTATAGAAAGTACGTTGTTTATTTTTATTATATTTAGGATAACTAATAATAGTTATCATTTTATTTCTATAATAAAGTAAAAGATTATCATGAATTTAACAACGAAAGCGTAGAAAATTGAAGATTTATATAAAATATACGCTCAAAAATAAATTTAGTACGTGACAAATTGTTCAAATCGATTTTTTTTTTGTTATAATGACACTGGAAAATTAATTTTCTTCATCTGAAATTAAATATATTTTACGAACAACGGTTAATAGGTGACATATAGACAATCGCCCTCATCATGTCGGTTGATATCTACGCGGTCAAAGCCTTTGGCCTTTAGGTATACCTGGATATGCACTTACTGAGCCTGAAACACAACGCGTATGGTTGACAGGTTTTTCACGAGTGTACGGTGGTCGCGGCCCAGATAAGTACAAATTCAAACAATAAACATCTACTGCTGGACATAGGTCTCCTCCAAAGATTTCCATAAAGACAAATCTTGCACCATCCGTATCCAGCGGATTCCTGCGACCTTCACCAGGTCAATGATCCACTTTGCGGGTAGCTTTCGGTACGCGGCAGCCATTCGAGAATCCATTGTCGCCATCGGGCATCGATACTACAAGCAATATGCCCAGCCAATTGCTACTTAAGTTTTTCAGTTCTTTGGGTTATATCAATTACTTTGGTTCTTCTGCGAATCTCCTGATTTCCAATTTGATCACGCAGTGAAACCCCGAGTATAGCCCTCTGCATTGCCCTTTGGGTTATTCAGTGCTTTCTAATTGGGTTCATTGTAATCGACCACGTCTCTGTGCCATCCTAAGTCTCTGTGACCGAAGCCCTATCGTCAAATAAAAAATAAAATATATTAATGCATTAAAACGAAAAAAATACATAATGTATAGGCAGACATCCAGTACCAAAAAAGAAACAACATTGATTCATATCTCTTGTGATAGTTATAAACTTGATTGAGGACGTATCAGAACCACTTTTTTTTTGTTGTACTTAACATAAAAGTTGGAAACATAAGAGTAACAGGGCAATACACACGTAATTGATTTTAAAATACAGGATACGTTTATCAACAGATATGTTTAAGAAAAAAATTCAGGTTAGCCACCAAGTATTGATAGTTCAAAGAATTCTATATTATATTACCTTTGACTTAGCCGTTCGTAAACTAAGAAGAGGAGGTAGTAACCTTGAATAAAGTGACATAAGCTTCGTCTTAGTAAATTACATGTCCGGTTAACGAGTAATTTTATAATACGTTATCTATAGGAATAAATCAAATTGAATTGTCTGTTTGTAATGTAAAATTTTTTTTTTTTACTAAGTAGTCATGAATCTATATATGACACCTATACCAAAAATAAAATTTTTAAAATTTTTGTCTGTTTCTAATGGGTAATCTCCGGAACGGCTGGACCGATTTTGACGGGACTTTTTTTGATATATAGCTGAAGTTACTCCGGGTACTTTTAAAATTCGAAAATAATTAGGGTCCGGCGTAAAAAAAAATCTCATACAAATTCTATACAACTCACAGTTTTACGGCCATGTGCTATAATTTATGAGAATTATTTTTACTTTATCTTTGTACTAATACTTTTTTAGGAAAGTAATTAGGGTTCCGTGTAAAAATATTTAAAACGCAGTGAAGGATATATGAAACGCGAGAGCAATCGCGGGCACACAGCTGATGTGTAAATAATATTCTACAGTTTATACTGTTAAAAATAAATCTCATAATATACCAACTCTAATGTTTACAATTTCAAGGTTTCTAGTTTGATTAAACATCTTATTTGTATTTATATTTATACATAACATATTAAATTTAACCAAAAACAAGTTAAGTGTAAAAATTATTATTTAAACACATACATTACAATCAATGTCATCAAAACGTTGTGTCGCTTTTTGTAAAGTTTAAATGTTGAAGACACGCTCAGTTACGAAATCTCGTATTCGAACATATGAAACCCAGTTTCATTGAATTAAATAAGACAGCTTAATAAATGTCATCGTAACGTTTCAAGAACAGCTGCTTTTGAATTCACTTCATGCAATTCCATTCATTAATCAACATAAAACTTACTAAAAAAAGGAATAAATTCAATCTACCGGTATTATTTCTTCTTCTGACAAATAATCATAATGATTTTTAGCACACATTTACTAATCTATAGACCCATAAATTTCTGTATGTAATCTATACTTATACCGCTAACGAGATGAAATCTATACACTGAATATATTTAAGAAAACTATGGGGGCTTTGCAATTGACTACAGAACACGTTTCGATAGTTTTGATTTTTTTTGTCTGTCTGTCTGTTTATTAATTTGTTCGACAATTACGCAAAAACTACTGAACCGATTTCGATTAAATTTGGTGATTAAAATATAGTGATATTTTACACAAATATTCATATAATGTATGAATAGCGTTACTTTAGATTCATTAAAAAACCATTATAATGAAGTGTATGCATATTAACATAATGAATAAATAGTGACATATGTCATATTGCATTCAGGGGGAGAACTCCAAGGGGTTCATAGGCAAGGGAACATAGGCTGCAAATTGTCTAAATTCCAAGCGGGTAAAGCCTCGGGCACAGCTAGTATACTATATAGGTTTTGATAGAGTTTATACTACATGCTTTATTAAATAACAATAAAAAATTCTGATAAAAAAAAAAATCATCAATGGGATAAGTAACAATAACAAATAGGAATCAGGTCACAGGTTTTAAGACTAGCTCAAATTGTAACTAGTTTTCATAAAATAATACGGGCAAAGCTGCTCTTGAAAACTAAATAGAAGAAACGTTTCGTTTATGGCAAAAATCTTGTAAATTATTATAATAAATAGTTTAATTAAATGTGAAAGTAAATTATTTTCTAATACTTCTACTTACCTTTATACGAATACGGTAAAATTCTATGTAGGTGCATATTATGTATATTAAGAAGTGATTTCTAACCACATTGAGGGTTAATTTGTTAGCAATAATTGTTCGGGCTCCCCAATTGATCACATAATGTTTTATTTTGCAAATTTGTGACGCCTCTTCCACCTGCTGATACGTGGAGACGTTTTAGACTAATCACTCCTCCCTAACCAAAATACACATGTATTTTTTACGAATCAAAACTATCATGAAATTTTTCAGAATATTAACTTTAAATACATGTATAAACCTTATATTCGAGCCTGACGTGATTAATGGGGGATACCTTATTTTAAGTTCATAATCAAAACCTGGATTTATAAGAACATTTTTCATGGAAAACTGAGTGACCACCCACGTTTATTTGAATAATTAAAGTGTTATAATTGTATATTTATAATATACGTCTTCTTTATAAGTCGTTATTAAAAGTAATTGGGAATAACTAACTTGAGAACGTAATTAAAACTTAGTTGCATAATAATTCAACAATTTATGACTTAAAAATATATCTATCTATCATTTTCTAGTTGTCAATTGGGATGAATAGAATAAAATATAAGTAGTAATAATGTATGGTCGAAGGCATTAGGTTCAACGAACCTAACCTTATCACCAAATGAAGCACAACCAGTGTGTATCTTAAAATTACATGTACATTTATCATCCAAGTAAGGCTAAACAGTTGTTTATGTTAATATAGCAATAATGATTTGTTTACAATGTAATTTACAATAATTCACTAATGTAATTTATCAAGTACATTGTACTCTAATGTAATTGTCACCTGGAATTTTATGGTGACTACATTATTATTCGTATCTATAATTATTATGTAAAGAGGTAAAATTAATTTTTTGTTTGTTATGGATAAACACAAAATTAATTCACTGATTTCCAAAAATCTTTGACCTGTAGACATGTGCAAGCACATTATCAGTCATTATTCTATTTTTTATTGAGAGATTATATTGAGTGACTATATACTCTTGGGTAATCGATATATCGTTAATTTTTAATAATCGTTTGTCAATACAAACCCTGAATTTTAACGGGCCCATCATGCATGTATTTATTATCTCCTTCATATAAACACGATTGAATCTTTATGATCTACAGATACATATATACTTAGAAACAAGAACGTATGATGCATTAAAATGTTACAAAAATAATTTCCTTTTCTCTCTACCTACCGCTACAAATACATGCATACATTAGAGTAACCTAACAATATTCTAATTCATCCCATCTGCCTGCGTGTCTGTTTTAATATTTTCTAAACTTTGTATCTTTTCCTGAACCTAGAAAACATTCTAATAAAAAAATACCGTTTATAACGAATGGAAAAATATAAGAATTCACGGTATTTCTGTTATTCATTCGCATAAAGCGTAGAGACTTGATCGTTTAAATTAGCAAGTAATTAGCGTGACCTACGGACGCGAACCGTTTAACAGAAAACTGATAACACATTTACCTACAACTTTAAGTATCCTGTTTATGTTAAATACGAGTAGTGACGTGAATAAATTATATATATCATTTATTATTATATTCAAATACAATAATTAAATTGTTCACTGCGATAATCCCTCAACATCTTTGTTGCAAGTTTGAAGCATTTTAATTTTTTTTTAAATCATTTATTTAAACAGGGCTTTTACACATTAGTGTATGCCAGCCCTATAAGAGCATACCCAATATACTTTACGTAACAAGAATAAAAATAAATGAAAACAACTAAATTAAATTATCTCTTAACTTACTACTTGTAATAATAAAGTTCCATAGCATACTAGCAGAATCGGACATGGAACATCCCTATATCTAAATAACATAATCCTAAGGCGAAAACCAAACAACTTCTAGCCCCCGCATTTCGGGTACATTCCACCAACAGATGCTGAGCGTCTTCGACTTTTCCACAACCTTCACAGTTGGGTGAGTCTACTTTCCTCATTATATACTCAAATCTGTTAAATGGAACATGGCCAGAACGAAACCTAAAAGCTGTTTTGATTTGGCCTCGAGTCAACTTGCATCCCACAAACCAAGGTATATGGGGTGGTTCATTTTGTATTGTTCTATGCCATATTCCTTTATCTAGGGATATGGCATCAAAGTGTTCCTTCCATAAAGATCGAATAAGATTTTTGAATTTTGGTAGTATTTCCATATAGTTTGGATCTATATCATATTCCGAGCTGTATAATGTAGCCGATTTAGCTAATCTATCTGCATATTAGATAAAATATTTGAGAAAACGTATGTGTAAATACAATAACATAAGCTAATATGAGTTCACTTTTTACTTCACATCCAGTGATAATTAAAATTGTGTGCTTCCTGCAAATATAATATAACTAGCTTCTGCCCGCGATTTCGTCCGAGTTCATTTTAGAGTTGGGTCCATAGAGAAACTATTATTACGAGCGAAACTTTTTTTATGAATCAATTTTGATGTATCTTGTAACCCATGCAAGCCATGAAAGTTGGATTTTTGTCCACTAGATTACAAAATATTGTTTTTTTTTCTGTTTCCATTAAATTCTAAAACAGTATTTTAAAAAACGAACAATCATATTAAGTCTGTTTAACGTTCAATCTTGTGGAACTAACAAAGATAGCTCTCAAGAACAAGAATCTTATATAATCCACATTAATTTATAAATAACTTCCTGACTCACATAGCCAACGAGTAGTTCACAATGCGATGATGGTAGACCTAGTAGATTATTATCTTGTAATTTGAAAACATTTAAATATTTACCATAAAATAATCAGTATTCAATCTACAGTAATTTCTTTGTATATATTTAATTTAGTTGTTTTTTTACTTTACATTATAATTTTTAAAATGCTATTGAAGCATCGTCTAATATAGGTTTGTGATACTTAAATGGATATAAAATGTCTAATTCCTAGTATTTTTAATTATTATAATGTATCGATTTTTAGGTAGGTACACACTCCATATGGTCGTATTTACGTTCATCTAGGTCGGCCCTTGTCGACTTGCTCAAAGCCCAGTCACTCTTGCCCTATAAATTTCTTTCGTCAGTCTATACATCCACTTGCCTAAACCAACTAAGCTACTAACTACATCCTAACAGCTATATTACTTAAAGTTCTCAACTCTACACCAGTAATCTTACGTTCATGCTTCTTCTAGCAAACTCAGCACTCACTGCTATACAAAAGTTTTAAAGTAAGTATACAAAAGCAAGTTAGAGAGCTTCGCCGGACTTTGAGGCAATAGGCTATGCACTCAGCCTAGCCATGCATAAATGTAGTCTTTGATTCACTCCGTATCGTTCAATAAAATGGAAACTGTCCCGTATCCAAACCGGCGGACACTGGCGATCAATTATCGAGTTAACTTTTCACCGCTTTACCACGTACGAGCTCAACTATTAAGTGGCTAAAATTAATACTGTTGCCTCTGACACGGTATAATAAAGACGAGGTCATTCCACTGAGGAGCAAGCACGATAAACTGTGTCAATCTTATTTAAAAGTTTACGTACGGGATGTAATTTATATATCCTGTAAGTTGCAGTAATAATATCCGTTCCTAAGAAATCCAATTTCCTATTTAAAGTAATAGGGAACAAAAATACTTTTAATTTTAACTTAAATAACACTTAATCCTTTAACAAGTATATCAACGTTAACGCTTTTCATAATTCCTTTACCCTGTATAATGATATAATATTATGATCTGGTCATATGGATGTGGTTAGTACCGAAAGTCCACTCATGATCAACACTTTTATTGCAAGACTTGCTGTGTCTGCGGCTGCGCCCGCGTTGTATATAAATTTTCACTGCATAATATAGTTTTTAATTTTTTTATAGGGAACCTTAATTTACCTTAAGCAAAAAATTTTTTGCTTATAATATTAAACAAATATATTTCTCACAAATTCAAATATCTGCTAGAAAAACTTCAAACTTAAAAAAAAAACTATTCATTTGTGACATACAGAAAAAGACTATAGAAACATAACATAAGAATATCATTGAGTATAAATAATTATTTATACCGTTCATGTTCAAAATTTTTCTAAACAATTGTCTTAAGCTTACGCGCACAGAGGTTTTAATCTTATGAAACTGTTACAATACATTCAAATAAAAAAAGAAATATTACAAAAAGAATAAATTAAAGTTACATAGCAGCAAATGTTACGCACACGTGCTTCCCGCTTATAAATCAACGGATTCAGGACTCTCGACGTCTCGCAATCAACCAAGTCTGAGTTATTTCCACGAGCCATTTTTATTTATTCTCTTGTTTCTTATGTAATAACCAGTTTCAATTAAAATGCTGCATTCTTTTTTGTTAATGCAACGAAACTTAATAATAGTTACAATCAGCATTAACTCCGTCTGAAAATGGAGCTAACGGGCGCATTTATACAAAACCTTATACTACTAAGGTCAATTATTAATATGGATAAAGATTATCTACCGGTGTCTATGGCCAACCAATGCTCCATAGTAGATATATACTCGTGTATAGGTATATAAAGAGGTAGTTCTGGTTCTACCACCTTATACACATGAAAATATTTTCTGATAAACCAAGTGTTATCGAACACCTCATTATAAAAATATTGACCAGATAGCCACTTTTTGGCTATTTATAACATGCTAAAAAATCTCGATCAAACTGTACCATAGTTGTAGGACATTTTCTGGTATTCATTAGTGCAGTAAGTAACCATTGCTCACTAACAAGAGGTGTGATTGTACTATCCTGTACTTAAGGAAGCCATTTGCAAAATATGCTCTTAAATCATTACAAACTTATTAAATGATATCATCTAATGTCTTTTGGAATGTCTTAATATTGGGATAAACTTCTTAAAGGGCTATTTTAATAATATGATATTGAATCAAAGGAATTTTTGTTTCTTCACTTAATTAATTAGTGTATGTAATAATGTGTTATTATATTGTGATTATTTAGTGTTATCAATGAAAAAAGAAACAAAATAAGCTTATTAATCTAACGTCATGAAAAGTTAACTAAAAATATTTTTTATTCTCATTTTTAACTTTATCGTATTCCGAGAACACTGCCGTTTTTTGACATTTGAAATGAATTAATGTTAATTTTATTGGATCGTAACGACTTTAATATCCGTTAAAATGAGATTTACACAATTTAAACAACTGTCGTTGTTAATATTTCGACATTTATCGTGCATATTAACATTCGAATTTAATTAATTTGAATCATGATATATCACATGGAGATTAATATGCTTATCAAATAAACCGACATACTCATAACACCTAATTAGATACCCTGCATCATTAATGGATGCTTCAATCACAAACGAGTTAAACGATATTGAATTATATTATATTAATATATTAATAGTCTATAAAAATAGTTCCAGTAAAATTCGCCCAGTATTGGTATTCTTGTAGTTGACATTTCAAGTGACGGTCAGTTCCGTGGATATCTGGACGGTAAGGCCAAATTGGCGTCCAATTGACCCCGGTGTGCTCAGTAGAGCGAGACAGATTTTCACCGGACCATTGTATTAAACTCTACAAAGCTCAGGTCCGACTTCATAAGGAATATTGTTCTCATATCTGGGCAGGGCCACCCTAGTACCAGCTTCTTCCTTTCGACCACATCCAACGCAGAGCGTCTCGAATTGTCATTAACCAAGTTCTCTCCGGTCAACTTGATCCACTGGCATTGCGAAGAGACGTTGGATCTCTATGCATTTTCTATAGAATATACCATGGCGAGTGTTCCGAGGAATTGTTCGGATTAATACCTGCTGCTGGATTCCACCACCGTACAACGCGCCATAAACTTAAATTCCATCCTCAAAATCTGGATGGATGTGCGATCCACGACATACTGTTTCGCGCCGAATTTTGTGCCTCGCACAACTATCTTGTGGAACCAACTTGCATCGGCGGTATTTCCGGACCAATACGACTTGGGAGCTTTTAAGAAGAGAGCCTACTCATACCATAAATGCTGGCAACTCACCTGCGGTTCCTCTGGTGTTGTGGATGTCCATGGGGGGCGGTGATCACTTACTATCAGGTAACCCGATTGCTCGTTTACCCTCTATTCTATAAAAAAACCTAATTATTTTCGTATTATTAAAGTAACCTAAGTTATGCGGAGTAACTTCAGCTATCTACCATTAAAACGTCCCTAATCTCTAATCCGGATTAGAGTTGGCAGAAGGTATCTGGAACTCGCCCGAGGTAATACCTACTAAAACCCCACGGTGCTATTCTTGGGGCAATACGGGATTAACCAATGCTCCGCGTAGTCCCGGCAGCCGGCTCGACCGAATGACCAGGCCCCGTCTGCTATCTTAGTCGCAAAAAAGGGGCAGCCTGGTACTGGCCATCCCCCTTCGTCTGTCAGCGACAGGTCACTTCCCTTCTTACGTAGCTAAACGTAAAATTTCGAACAAAAGGGAGTAAGCGTTGAGAAACTCTTATCTCTTTTCATCCAACTCCATCAATATCAACATCATCAAAATTTTGAACGAAGGAGATTGATCGGTTGCTAATTCTGATCTATTCTTCTAAAGTTTGCATTTAAATCTCGAATTGATACTTTTATAATAATATACTCAAAAACAACTACTAATAAACTGTAATTAAAATCTCAATAGAAACAGAATGTTTCAGTGTTTACGCTAGATTTGAAAATACTAGGTATTAAGATTAGTGACGACAAAAGATAAAGAAAAATAACGGATGTGCCAGTTGTTGATAAGTGAAAACATAGTTTTAGAAAGATCGTCGCTCGGAATGCGGCGTGGCGCGACGGACGAAGAACGTTGTGGACGCCGAAGGTACTTAGATAATGTCGCAAGACGACGGTATCATGTTACTTCTTTATTCAATTTCCCAGTGTCCGTTCAAGACTGACATGTCCGCTCGGTTCGTGCGCGTGGGCATTAACTGAGTTAGGGCACTTTGAGCACGTGTCAACCGCAATAACTAAACAAGGAGGTTCCATATATTGTTTATTAAATCGTTTTACTATGAAATCTTTTTTGAAACATACCACAATACATATATTAAACATAGAAACCGTGTATTTGAGCTGTAGGCATAATTATGATTGATTTTTGTTAGCATTATGGACATGTAAAATAATGCTGCTACATTTATGTTATAGAAAATTAACAAAAATAACAACAAATATATATCTTACAATAAAGAGTCGAAATTGAGTGGAAACGTTAATTATGTCACTAATTAATTGCATTGTAATAAATCTTCTTGCGCAGATTCGAAATGAAAGATGTATTTTATTTTAAGCATTGAATACCTTACTAAATGTAGAAATGGTACTGATTCTATGAACAAATAATGTTTTCAATTACATTTCAGTTTTTTTTTATGTTGGGTAGATAAATATGAAAAAGTACGATATTGTAACCTTGCGCCTGCAAACAATATTCACAATGCATGACACATATTTTGCAACAAAATAACTGCCAGGCGTCTACCTTTACAGTGAAGTTTAAACACCTTTATCGTATGATCTATTAGAGTATTAAGAATATTACCACACCATATCTTCCAGTGGGTGTCGTAAAATGCGACTAAGAGCAAAAACCAGATGATGGGCAGCAGCATCTTCTGAGTACAAGTACAAACACCTACTGCGATCGCCAACCCGCCTGCCAAGCTGAGCGATTATGGCAATCCCCCCCTTATTGGGGAGAGACCTATGTCCAACAGTGCACGCCTTATGGTTGAATGAATGGATTACTTTTGATATAGGTAATATGAATTATGGAAAGTCATTACTAAAGTTGTGTGCAACTTTTATCACATTATTTAATCATGGACCATTTGTTTTACCTAAATATAAACTCACATTTATCTTCGATAACTGTTTTTTTATTTCAGTATTTTTGTTCTTATTTCAATTAAATAGGGCGATGATGGCTTAGTTGATAGTCCGGTCGAATTTCGCATCGATGTGTTCAAATGCAACTCCAAATCCAACTCCAACTCTAATATCGTTCTGAGCTTCCGGTGAAGGAAGACATCGTGAGGAAACTATACCATGGTGGTAGGGCATTTTAAAATAATGCCCGCCTGGGTAGCTACCATCCTCAAGTTTGAAAACCTGTCGCCAAATACCAATAGGTGTGTTCCGGCAGCATCACTTGATAACCAGTACCTCTAGGCTTAGTGTATTTATAGGCAAAGCCTACACAGTGTAAAAAAAAATTGGTAAACATGCTATAAACTAGACAGCTACTTTACAAATCACGTCGACTTCACGGAATTGGTTAATTTAGTCGTCTAGACTGTTCAAGTATTTGTGAATTTATGTTCTTACTTTTGATAATATAGTCGAATAAATTGTGTAAAAGCGAGTTATTTGAATTATTACTCTATCATAACCTTTAGAAATTATCAGAAAAAGAGTTTTTTACACGAAAAAGTTTAAATCTACATTTATGTTATTTTCTATTCTGTACATAATTCAAATGCAATATGCTCGACTGCTGTGGTTAACATATAAACTTATATCGATAAATTAGAAAATATTCAAATGAGGTACATAAAAATACTAGTTTATAAAAAAAAAAACTAAAATGAAATTTAAACACGATCACGGCAAATTATTTAAAATAATTAATATACTACCGGTTAGTAATAAGCATAAATACCTTGTAATCATTAAACACCATAGTAATAAGGAGTATATACCAATGGTAAATGTTATCTATAGTATACTAATAAATAAAATTGAAGTGTCTGTTTGTAATGTCAAAATTGTTTTTTTTACTAAGTAGATATGAATGTATGCACGATATCTATGGCAAAAATGCAATTTATAAAAATGTTGTCTGTCTGACTGTTTGTTCCGGGTAATCTCCAGAACGGCTGGACGGATTTTGACGCGACTTTTTTTGGTAGATAGCTGAAGTTACTCCGGGTAACCTAGGGCACTTTTAATTTTAGAGAATAATTAGGGTTCCGCGTAAAAAAATAAAACTCATAAAAATTGAATAAAATCCGATTCAATGCACAGTTTTACTGGAATTTATGAGAAATATATGTATTTTATATTAGTAAAAAAAAATATATTTTTTGGAATTTAATCAGGGTTCCGTATAAAAAAAAATTAAACGTTTTGAAGAACATATAAACGAGGGCGCAGCAGCGCCAGAACTGCTAGTTTATAAATATAATACAAAAGCGATGACCGCGAGTAAATATGTAGTACCGAGAGCTACCAATACACAGAACTCTCAAAAATTGAATCCCTTATATATTGAATAGTTTACCCGCAGACATCAGAAAAGAAAAAAAAAAGTTACATTTAAAATTAAGTTGAAAAATTATTTTATGTATATTTTACTATAACAGTAGTATTGTTTGAGGTAATGGTACTGTAAAAAGTATAATATATAATTATCCTATATAAGAAATTTTAAAACCATGATCTGCAGTCAAACTGAATGTTCAGTTTTGTGAGTCAATAATATATCTATATTATAATATGTAATCAAGAGAATAAATATAGAATAATAACAATATTTCCTGTAAGTAATATTATATCTTGAAGGGTAACAACATATAACATTAATATTACTATAACAGATATAATGCGATGCGTAAAACTATACTTCCGTTAAAGTAATTAATGTTGCCTCGTGAAAAAAAAATCCTATAAACGTTGACAATTTAACTCTTTAAAAGTCAAGAACGAGCAACAATGTAAAACTGTTAGGTATAACGTGAAAGAGTATAATTCTGAAAACAAAGATCCTTTGTTGTGACACTAGTGGCGCCAGCCGTCAACTTTAACTATTACCATACATAATCTACAACTTCGTTTTCAAACTTTATGGCTATATAGTCGTAAATAAAGTCTGAACCAGTTACATTCCCAAACACATTTTTTATGATTTGGGGTTTTTTTTTTACAAATCAAACATTCTTCGCCGAATTAAATTCTGTTGTGTGTTATGAATTCATAACGTTATTTTATTATCTCGATATAGTGTATCAATGGTTTTATAATTATTATTGGTTATATTCTTATATCCAATATATTATTTGACATAGGTACCTTTTATCAACTGGTTTATTTTTAATTCTATAAAATAAGCAGTAAATACATTATTTATACTTTCTCCCATATTATGAAAAAAATCGCTGTGTTTCTATTTGTCCGAATACAACTTCAGAATAGCTTAACTGATTTAAATGTTTCTATATAATTTATCAATATTTTTGTAGATAATAGATAAAAAAAGTTATAATAAATCTAAAATCAACCAAAATGCTATCATATTTTTTTTTCTTTTACTATCATTTACTAAAACAATTAATCATATTGAGTGAATAATAAAGACTTTCAATAATTTATTCTTCCTTTTTATTTTAATACTTTATTTATCATTAAGTCACTGACATGGAATCTAAATTTATACTTAACCTCAATGATTACTTTTATGATAGAAAAAAGAAAATATTATTATAACAGTAGCTAGACTTAAAATCGTTCAGCTCCATGTTATTCCCGACAAAACTTGATAAAAAGAATTTGTCAGTACACCCTAATGACACCGAAGTAAGCATAATGTCTAAATTACATACAGGCTGTATAGATAACGTACTTACTCGTCACTTAGTACTAGTTTTCACACTATATACAGATCTCAAAGATATGCGAGCTTTAATTCGAAATAAATATCACCGTTTCAACCGAGAACTAAACTTGCAAACATCAGATAAGATGCAATAAAAATATAATTTTTATTCGTACGTAACTAATCAGTTTGTTTACATTTAGTTTATAAATTTATGACGCTCATTCGCGTATTAAATATTTAGGGTTTCCCATAAGAAATTCCCGTGGGGAAGAAACAATAAATGCTTGTAGAAATGCCCTAAATACACATCCATGGCGAAATAGTCTCTATGGGCGTTATTTTTATCACACTTCGATTGGACTGGATGCTACTTATGAGGTAGGTACTTTTGTTGGCGGTGAGTTAATGTTTTTTAAATGAACTAACCAAAATAATATGTTGTTACTCACCAGTTACTATGTTATAACATCTATTGTATTTACGAAAATTGTAATTTTAAATAACATTTCTACGTGTTTGAAAATATTCGCGTAAATATTTGAAATATTATTACTTGCAAGAAGATCATTATAGGCACTCATATAACTCAAGTATCAAGCAAGTACTTAAGAACCAATGGGGTGCTGGGAGTTTATACATTGCCTAGTTTTGATGACATGAGAGATAGGGCAGTCTGAATGGGAATTACGTCAGCCATATTTATTTATTTAGTTTTAATTATTTAAGCAAATATTGTGATAATTTTTTCACAACTCTTACGTTACCATGGAGAGGGGCAGTGGCCTTGCTTACTTTTACTGACAAGTCTAAAAATATCTATAATTTTGCTTACGTAACAGACTGATTTTGAAATGAGTCCCAGAATATTCAGGAGTTGCCGGGAGGCAATGAAGCTGCGGATGCACTTGCATGAGCAGGGACTATGAAAACATAAATCGGGGCTGAACCGTTTTGTAGTATTCCAAAAAGATCCAACAGTATATCTAGGTTGTAGGTCTAGGCAGTGAGCTTTAGCAACATAGGGGCGACCACAATAGATCTAACTAGGTCGCAGTGATACAGGACTGTTCTTACCGGCATGGCCTCTTTTTGAATAATCATACGTAATACTTGAATGGGCCTGATTTTACCTATGCAAAATTAACAAAAACATCTCTATGTAGTGCCCTGTTTCCTCCTCCAGAACTAGTCCTAAGCTATGCCTCTACGTTTTGCTTCTTTAATTTTAACTATCACATCTGTTTGACAAACGTCTGAAAACAAAGGTAAAAATCATGCATTTTTTTCACATTCAAAGGCTTCTGGTTTCTAAACTTAGTTATAGAAAAAATCAAAACGTACGGGCATGGCCGTGGTAGATATATATTATTTGGTATAAAAATATTTACTATAATGCTATTATCCAGGGAGGAAGCAGGGGACTACGTTTGTATGAAATAAATGCCGCTCGCAGATCCTCTTAATCCAAAAGGTTATCAAAGTATAGTGTAGTGTGATTTATAGTTTTGTTTTGTATGTGGAACAACAAATGCCAACATTCTTAATGTCTCGTAAATCGTCGATGAATCATTATGTTAAATATTTCACTAGAGTAACCGTGCCCATGCTCACCCTTCATCTAGAAATCTAATTACAGGTTTATTTGTAAGTCAAGTGATTGATACTAAAATATGATAATATGACCGCAAACGAAATGAATTCTTATTTTTTACTCACTTTATAATCATACTTATATACCGGTTATTTAATATTTATTTATTTTTATATATAACTAATTAATTGTATCACAAAATTATTTAAAAATTAAAACTATACTAAAGCATCAAAATAAAATCACGACAGTTGAATGAAATTTATTTAGGAGAACCAAAAAGATACCAATTGTAACTGATTCGAAAATTACGATACGCAGTAAGAGTATTTCGTTATTATTAGCGTCTTGTTTAAATTAAATAATCTTTCTTGTGACTAAAGCTGTTTAACTGAAATGCTTTTACAGCTTAGTACAAAGGCACTACATCGTTACGAACCTTATTTTGATCTGTTGTGGCACATCAAGCAAATTTACATAATTTTATCTTACTATATCTTGCCTACTATGTGTAAGTGCATGAATTGTCACGCATCGGAGTATGTCCTGGGCCAATTCCGGAAAGACACGAGTGCTATGCGCGAGTACATTTAGTTGGTAATATCTTCAGCTAATGTTGAAGGAACTTGAATACTAAAATACTAATACTAATAATAAACACTCTCTGAAAAGTTTTTACAGAGGACCGCAATTTTCTTAGAGCGGGTTTAATAAGAGGTGATCTTAATGTCAGGGTTGACCGCATGGTCTAGTACCTTTGCCGTTTCCTGAGAAAGGAAAAAATTAAACGAAAAAATAAGAAAATTACCTTTCTTAAAATCGTTAAATCAAATTTATTCGAAAAGTAACACAGTAATGTTTTCACAGTAATTACAAATAATGTTAAATACGTTTCGGAAAAGTTACAAAACGTTAGTAGGTAACTACATCAAATTAATTCGATCCGTAGAATTGATAAACAGTTAATCACCTTAAGTAATTGATCGATTTTAACTCTAAAGTAACAAGATGATAAAGATCTAACACATCTTTCGTAAGATTTTAATTAACGAGTTAATATTAATGTCACGGACGTTACTTTAAGATATATTGGAAATATTACATGAAAATAATTTATATATCCATAATAAAGAATTTTTCATATATACACTCGTTTAGTTGCAGTTATTTTTTTACAAAACAAATACTTTTCTATATATTACCTTCTACCTGCGACTTCGCGTTGACTAGAATCGAGTCCAGGTATAACATGTGTTATTGTGAGACAGTCCTGGGAGGTAGAAGTCTTGTCTAATTTTTTTGAAGAATCCCAACAATTTATAAATATAATAATTATTAATTTTACAACATAATTTATTTCTTAAAGTTTAGCCTATGTACGGGGCCGTTCAAGTATATGTATATTATGTAAGAAATATTTTGTACCAAGCCATGAGAATTGATATTTTGGCCATTTGGTTATAAAATAATCTTTGTTTTTCCTACAAAAACTTAATTAGAATACATTATATAATACATATAAATAAACAGTCATTGAAAAAAATCTAACAGACGCATCAAAATCCGTTTCGTAGTAGTCCGGAGGAATTTTTGTACTATGTATAGGATGCAGAGTTAAAATCTCAATAATCATCCAATCCCATCGAATTATTCACTAAACCACAAACTATTTATAGCCAATTTGCTTTTTAAATTAAAACATATTTCAATCAAACTCCTTCACCCCACGTCTTAAACGTTTTTTACACGATCACAACAATTATGAAATTAAGGTCGTTATTACCTTATATATTTTAGGTTGTCAAAAGTATAATAACTGTTTTGAACTTAATTTATTAAATACACGGAGTTAGATAACTTGAGTGTTTACAAAATTGCTAGAACTCTATTGGTTGTAACACGTAAACCCATACATAAATGGACAAATGTCCATACAAATACTATCGCTAAATTACAATATTCATAATGATCTAATAACATAATAACCGGTGACTTGTCCCTTTTGGGCTGATAATAATACAAAGCCTTTTTACCTGTTCTATTCGTGATAATTCATTTGACCTGTGTTCTTAGTAAGTGAGTCACGTTGCAAGCAGCGGCTTTCATCGAAACATGAACTCATCATGTGCATTTCTGGTGGGGTTTTTTTAAACGGACGGAAATCTTCAATAAAATCACGAACGTTATGCCGCAAACTATTTCATTATCGCGTTGTGATTCACGCACTTTATTAGTCAAAGTTTTCAGTTAGACACGCCCGTCATGTTTGCCCTCTTATCAATGTCTTCCGTTAAGCGCGTTAGTGACTTAGATAAGAGACGTTCATCCTTGCATAATAATACACGGTTATTGTTTTTATTCAATACTAGCTGTGTCCGCGACTTACCTCTCGTGATGTGAATGTATGTATATATGATACCTATACCAAGAAAACAATTTTTAAAATTTATGTCTGTCTGTTTGTAATGGGTAATTTCCGTAATGGCTGAATCGATTTTGACGGGACATTTTTGGTAGATAGCTGAAGTTATAAAACTCATAATAAATTGAATAAAATCTGATTCAATGCACAATTTTACGAGCAAGAGCTATAATTTATGAGAAATAATTTTACTTTATCTTGGTACTAAATTTTTTTAAGGAAAATAATTCGGATTCCGTATAAAAAATTAAAGCGCAGTGAAGAATATAAGATACGCGGGCGCAGCCGGGGGCAAACAGCTAGTAGGGAATATATCTACTATATTCGCAATATGTCATTGTATTATGAATGAACCGTTTATTCTTGTGCATTTCCCACGACAATAGATGCCAATTTAAAACCGGACCGATCTTAGTCTACAAATAGAGACAGTACTTACAATGTAGGAAGTCTATTTATGTACTTTATATAGGTACTATCAATTCTACGTATACCGATATAAACGTGTTGCAAGTATCGGCGTTCTCATTGTCGATTATTTTTTATAACTTTTTTAAAGCGATTTCTTGCCTGTTATAAACTTCCTCAGAACGAAATAAATAATATCATTGATAGGTTAAGTGAGAAAAAAGTTATTAAACACGTACCCGATTTTCAGTCTTTCTATATTTGATCATTTTATGCCCATTCTAATTTTAGATAGATTTGTAAAGCAAAATAATATTTTGTATTTGTAATTAAATTTAAACAGTATTTTTAATAATTGTTATTTTATTTAATACTGGCCTGTGAGTTTTCTCACAAAAATATCATCTAATTAAAAAAAAACTAATAATAGAATTCCTAATTACGGTAGGTCCGTATACCTACTACAAAATAATTTTAACTTTATAGTTTTTCTTTGTTTTATTTATACATTTTGTTCATAATTAATTATTAAAATATAATTAATGAATTCAACAGAATTAATGAATAGTGCGTTTGGTTCGTGGTTTGTATGCACAAACCAAACGTCAAATTAATTAAATATTTTTAAACATTATTTACATATTTGATAGAATACCATAGTTTACTTCAAATTCATAATTAATAATTGGTATAAAATAATTCATTTACTTAGAAATATTGGCAAGTTTCTACCGCTTATAAGGTGTAACGTTACATGGATAATGTGAGCAAATATCTGATATCAAACTTACGCATTTTATGAAATCATCGTCGCATGAATGACGGTGATTCATCGTTCTTAATTCATACGATTTCAATCGTACATTGTTACTGTAATAATACGTACGTTAAACTATTACTTATTTGTTAAGTAATCTTTACTTAACAATGATTTATATTTAATAAAATACTTCAGTGATTTTTGAATAAGTTCAGTGCTCATTTGAAACGTTTTAGTTGTATACTAGCTGTACCCGCGGCTTTACCCGCTTGGAATTCAGACAATTTGCAATTTGCCTGTGTTCTCGGCCTGGATAAAATATATGTCATTACCAACTTTCATCGAATTCAGTACAGTAGTTATTGCGTGATTGACGAACAAATTAGTAAACAGACCGATAGACAGACAAATTTTTTTTAAAACTATCGATATGTGTTCTGTAGTCCATTCTAAAGTCCACATAGTATTTTTCTAAAACATCTTCAATGTACAAATTTAGTCTCGTTAGCCTTTTATTATAACCTTAATTTTTTTTTATTTTCTTTGAAACTATTTCTTTATTTATATGAACCAAATATATGTATTACTGACTTGCTTGTGTCTATAAAAGTTAAAAATGAAATCTTAGTAGGTACCTTATGAATTCGTCCTTGCAACGGTTCATTTAAAACTTCGTGGATTATTATTTATTTCCCTGATCATTATGGATAATTAGATAAGGGGTCCTCCATAAATCACGTGAGGCTTGAAAGGGGGGAAGAGGTTGGGAAAAATTTGCGTAAGGTAAGGTAACACGTGTATTTAACATTACGTTGCACGTACAATGCCTAATGGTTTCTGCACTCTGTGTGCGGCTATGGACGCTAGCGTGATTTAACTATAGAAAAGGTCGCGTTCAGCTCGTGTCGACCTAGCCGTCTTCTACAGAAATATCGCGCTAGCGTTCCGAACGGCCCGCTGTGTGGCGAAATCATGCACCGACGCGTGACCTTGACTCACCGTTGCCAGGCAACGGCTTTAAAAGTTACTAAAACATCACGCGATTGATAGACGACCCCTTAATAAATGAAACTGCCTTTTTATGAAAAATAAAACCTTATCGAAAAACAAACCTACTTGTCTGATTGTTATCCATACGCGGAAAATTGTACCAGCATTCCGCATCCGTAAATATCCGCACCGATGTTTTTTTTATCGCGTATATCATCTATGATAACCGATAACTTTTATATTTAGGTATATAAAGTCACCGCGCGTTGTCTTTTAAATTGAGATACATTTTTCAGAAATTCAAATTCTGTCTTTGTTAACGTGGAAATCGTGTTTCATGTGTAAATTAATCACGGAATTTTGATAATGTTCTTCATTCATCGTATGCTGATAACTGTTACCGCGTACACTACATGTCCATTCATAATTTTCTTGGAAGATAAGGAAGGAAAAAGTGCTTTAAATCAGACGATAATGTTATGAATTACTTTATTTACACATAGTTAATCTTTTTCGAATATAAATTACTAACTTACATTTAAATTATTATGATAGAATTTAATGAAAAAGTAGGTAAATCGTTTCATACTAAACATAATTAATAGGCACTCATATTACATTCATGTATTTATTTAAAAAGATCAACAAGAGTATATGTCAGTAACTTCAGTGAATAATCATAATTTTCCAATACAATAAATAGCTAGCAGCTCTTAATTTCTGTAAAGAAATTTTTAAATTTTTATTATTAGTTAAAATAAATCTTAAAATGAAATAAAGCAAAGCTTATGTATTCAATATTTTTTCTGTTCTGTTTTTAGACCATTTTTTTTGTTAGTGCATTTTAATAAAAACGAAATTAGAAACAGTTTTATTTCTGAAATTTGTATTAAAGATTGTATTTCGACATCTGGGCGCACTCTAGTATTATTAGTAAGTATAAACATAGATCAATAAAAACTTTCAATAATTATTGGGGTTGAAATAATTAAAAAAATACTGTAACCAAATTACAAATTATATGATTACCTTTTTACGTTCTCAAGAATAATTTTTAAATAAATATAATATTATGTAATATAAATTTACATTTAATTTCTTCGTCATAATATAATTTGTTAACTGTATGTATATTTTAATTTAAATATGTTATGCTTGATAAAAATTCATAAATGTCGTACTATCATGCCAAGAACGATATTAATCTACTAAGCCCTTAGAAACAATCTAACAAAAACATTTCCTCAATAAAAATTATCTTTACGAAATATAAAACCCAATGCAAGGACAGAAATAACAGCATGTGGAAGTTCTCGAATAGACTATAATAAAACCATAATATCATAATTTTGCCCAGAGCACGTGGGACGGCACTAAACTTAAACAAATAACTTTACGTCGCTTCTATTGGGATGTCCTGTTCAGACCGAAGTGCTTGCTATAACTGGGTACTACACCAATAGCAATCCGTGTATCTCGTTGAAAAACGGTCTCTGCCAATGACAATTTAAGTTTCGACCTATCCGCCTACAAATACGCTTTATATGACATGATTACACTGTCGAATTAATTCATGTAAGACGATCCGTGTGTTATGTCCAATTATCACATCAAAATGTTAAATAAAACCACTGCTCATATTTTACATTGATCATTCGATCTTTATAGTTAAATTACGTAAAACAAAGCGATTCTTAAATTACGTTTATCTTATTTAGAGTGTTATTTAATTCGTAATTTTAAAAATAATATATTATCATTCTATGTCTTACAAGGTGGTCACAGCCTTTTTGAGGTTATTTCAAAACTTATATTGCTTTTTGCGATTGATGGCGTGGACTTTGGACACAGCCATCTATTTGATTCAGATTTTACCATTTACTTTATTGATGTTAATCTCATCTAAATATTGTGAATATCAGTAATATTGGTTGCATATATACATTTTATAATAGTGACTAGATAATTAATGATTTTGTCAACAGAACAAATATATTTCCTGATAGCTATCTAACCAGCCAACGTACCAATAGTTAATACTTTTGACTGTAATGTAAATATTATTATATCATCCTTTATTTTATAAGTTATGAAAATACTCTTTTAGCTTGTCTTGTATTTTGTATGTTATTTTGATAAACACTCCAGTCCGCCTTAACAGTCTTCGCGCTCGCGAATATGATTACTAGGGATGTTTAATGGATATGAAATTTGATTTCGGATTATCCCCTAGTTTTGGGCTAGTTTCGGTTACGGATATTAGATTTTTATAATTAAATATTTAAAAGTTATATTCAAATAGCAAGATAAACAAATGATTTCATTTTATTTCTAGATTGTCATTCGCTTTTACAATCAGCCATTTTTTCAGTTAATAGTTTCTAACTATAGTATATTAATGGGATCATCGATGCAATTACTACACTTGCAAAAAACTCAAACAACAATTCTTCACGCTTAACAATGTGTTTTGTCAAAAACCTGTCGTAACGTGTATTATTTAGACTCCACCCGGCTCCTATTCAAAATTATTCGATTTTTTATATCAGTTATGGTTACGGATAAATTTTTATTTCGGATATCCTATAATTTCGGTTACGGTTACGGAGCTCCATAACATCCATAATAATTACACGTTTTCTTGATTAGTCTGTATTTTTTTCTATTTGAAAAATGCGTATTAATCATTCTAGAACAATGTAGCTAGGTACCACACTAATTCCGATACACATACAAGATGGCAGGCAACGTGAGACCTACAACATGGTTTTTGTTGCTTCTGACCACATTTACTAATAGCAATGGTTTCGAACTATTGTGTTCGTTATATTTGTATTCAGCACATTGGTTATTTCATTATAAATATTTTAGTTTTGCGTAGCGTGAAACTTGCAGTAGTACCACGGGTACCTATTAAATTTGTTAAGATCTGTTATGAGACTAATACTATCTACACATTTGTTACCTATATCTATTAATATAATAAAACTGTAACTAGCCAAATCTGTATATTATTTTTTTTTTAATTATAATCGGGGTAGACTCTGTAATCGACATAGAAACCAAAAATATTGTATTTAGAATTTTTGTCTGTCTGTCTATCTTTCCGTATCACTCTGAAACTACTGAACCAATTTTAACGAAACTTGACAAAGTGATAACTAATATACAGTAACATCTAGGATGCTTTTTGTCCCATAAAACGCAATGGGTTCTCGACGATAACAGACAAACGTCAAATGTACAAAAATTAGTTCGCGCCAATAGAATAAGGAAGCTGTGTTTACTATTAAAATTGTACATCCTATGTAAGTAAAGTATGTATACATATATAGAACTATTCGATGTAACAATGATTGTAACCAAGATTTATAAAAAAAAAAAAAATTATTAACGGGTAATCTCAGGAACGGCTTGGCATATTTTGACGGGACTTTTTTTGTAGATAGCTGAAGTTACTCTGCGTAACTTAGGTTACTTTTAATTATCGAAAATTATTAGTGGTACAATTAAAATCAAACGACTAGGTATAAAATAGTTTCTTAAGCAAACCGTTTCCACGAATCATTCTTAAAAATGGCCCCAAATTCAAAAACAAATCTTAACATTGACTTGAAAGTTATCATTGTGCTTAGTGGACGTTAGTCAGTATTTCCCGTGACGAAATAAGATACTATCTGTGTTGACATTTGAAGCACGTGCTCTAGAGATAAATTCATACATTTGTATTGTAAACATATTTGTATACACATGTTGCAATTAATTTCATTCGATGTCAATAACATCGCGACCAGGGTGGAGTCAGTGGGGGACAAAGAACCCCGTAGCGAGGGGGTCGGCACGGAGGCCCTTAGGGACCTCATAGAGCCGGTAGCAGCAAAAATAGATACCGTGCTCTATGAGGTCCGGGAAATGGGCTTCCCTGCTCTAATGCCCCCCCCAAACAAACACATTACGCTACACACTGAACTCCACCCTGCGGATCCGTCAGTAGAAACTAGCACCGAGAAAGTACAGCCCGCCACAGGGTTGCGAAACCGCGTCCGGGAAGCGGACTCGTTTGCAAAGGTCTCCGCGCTTCCAAAGCGACCGCCACCCGCTGCGACACTGATAGTGTCTTCGGTCGACCCCCGCGAAACAAGTGAGGGGGTCCTGAAGACCATCCAGCGGGTGGCAAACGCAAAGGTCACGGGAGCCAGGGTCGACACCGTCAGGAAGGCCCAACACCAGAAGGTCGTCCTCCGCTGTAGAGCCGAGGAAGACGCAAAGGCGATGGCAGCACAGCTGAGGACGGCCTCGGCCGGCCTGACGGTAGAGACCCCGGCAAATAAAAACCCCCTCGTAGAGATCCGGGACGTCCTAACGGTTCACACCGATGAAGACGTCCTGGACCATCTGAGGGGGCAAAACAAAGGTATATTCCGTGACCTAGAGGCCGGGGATCAGACCATGCGAGTCCGTTACCGGAAGAAGGCTCGCAACCCACACGAATGCCACCCAGTGCTGGAGGTCTCGCCCAAACTGTGGCAGCGATTTGTAGACGCAGGAAAGGTACACATCGGTATACAGTACCGCCCTGTACGCGACCAGACACCCCTGGTGCGGTGCGCGCGCTGCCTCGGCTTCGGGCATGGCCTTAAGTCATGCCCTGAGGCCGAGGAATCGTGCGCGTACTGCACAAAGAAACATCGCAGGGGTGAGTGTCAGCGAAGGGCGGACAATGTGGGACCAGCCTGCGTCAACTGCCACAGGGGCAAGCGACCTCCATCGGAGTCCCACCACACGGCACTCGACTACGAGTGCCCGGAGTTCCGGAAGTGGGACTCCATAGCGCGGTCTCGGGTGGCATATTGCTGAGGGCACTCTTTCGCAGACCATCGCGCAGGCTACGAGAAGGGAAGAAGAGATCCCCCGTATAGCGATGGTGCAGGCCAATCTGCAGCGCTCCAAACTGGCTTCGGCGGAGCTGCAGTGCTGGGCATCTCGCGTGGGAACTGCTGTTGCCCTGGTCCAAGAACCCTATACAGGGAGGACCGGGGTAATGCAGCAGATACCCAATGCGAGAACGGTCCAGAACACTGACAGCGGAGCTGGACCAGTTAAAGCGGCGATCGTTGTTTATGGAGATAAGTTCGGGGTCACTGTTGATCCCGGACTCGTCGACAAAAACATCGCCGCTGCAGTGCTGCACGCGGGCCACCTGTCGCTAGGGGTGATCTCCGTTTACTTCGAGCCGAACGAACCCATAGAGACGTACATTGTACGACTTGAGAGAATCTGCGACAAACTAGGAGCGCAGAACCTGATAATCGGTGGCGACGTTAATGCCAAAAGCCTGTGGTGGGGATCCAGATTCGAAGATCATAGGGGTGAGGCGTACCGCTCCTTTCTGGATGCCACTGGACTGCAGATCCTCAATGAAGGCGACTTACCCACATTCCAGGTCGTTAGGAGGGGCCGCTTGTGCACAAGCATTGTAGACGTCACCGTCTGCAGCCCCGCTCTCCTCGGCAGGATCGATGACTGGAAGGTCGATATGAATTTAACATCTTCCGACCATAATTCCATCACCTTCTCGATACGCGTGGACCAGCCTCTGCCCAGTCAGAGGCCGGTCACTACGCGTATCTACAACACAAAGAAGGTTGTATGGTCGGAATTCATATCCACACTCCAAGAGAAACTGTCCGAGAGGAGTCTGACGGCATGCAATGTGGATAAGGTCGACGACATTGAGGGGCTGGAGACAATGGTGTCCGAATACGTCATCTGCATTGAGGAAGCCTGTAATAAGGTAGTTCCCAAGGCAGGTGGCGTAAAGAAGGTGGCGCGACCACCCTGGTGGTCTGAAGATCTGGACCGCCTAAAAAGGGAGGCGACGCGACGGAAGCGCAGGATCCGCTGCGCCGCCCCTAGCAGGAGGCAGTACGTCGTCAAAGATTATCTTGATGCTCTTGAGTTGTACAAGAGGCAGGCAGCGGAAGCCCAGACGAGGAGTTGGAAGGAGTATTGTACGACACAGGAAAGGGAGAGCCTCTGGGACGGAATCTACAGGGTACTCAGACGGACAGAGCGGAGACGTGAGGAAGTGCTGCTCAAGGACCCCAACGGGGTCATTCTTGACCCGCAGGGGTCCGTGGAGCGGCTAGCCTCCGTGCTCTTTCCGGAGGATACTGTGGAGGACGAAACAGAGGTTCACCGGGCCGTGAGGGAAGGGACGGAGGGGATCCTTCCAGCCGATATTCGGGGGCTATCCGCGGACGATCCGCCGTTTACCCGGGAAGAAGTGACGCGGGTGTGTAAAGAGATTCACCCGCTGAAGGCTCCTGGGAACGACGGATTAACCGCGGACATATGCACACGTGCGATTCTAGGGGGGGGAGAGGACGTGTTCCGGGCACTTGTTAACAAGTGCCTGGAGCTGTCACACTTCCCTAGACCCTGGAAGATAGCCCACGTGTGCATACTCCGGAAACCCGGCAGGGAGGACTACTGCGACCCTAAGTCGTACCGCCCGATCGGCCTACTTCCTGTGTTGGGAAAGCTCCTGGAAAAGCTCTTCGTCCGACGTTTACGCTGGCATCTGCTGCCAAAACTCAGCGTGCGCCAATATGGGTTTATGCCCCAGCGTGGGACGGAGGACTCGCTCTATGATCTGGTGAATCATATCAGGACCCGTGTGGTGGCCAAGGAGGTCGTTACCCTGGTATCGCTAGACATAGAGGGGGCCTTTGATAACGCTTGGTGGCCGGGCTTGAAGTCCCAACTCGTAGCCAAGGAGTGCCTTAGGAATTTGTACGGTATAGTCTCTTCATACCTGGAGGACCGGAGAGTAGAGCTCAATTACGCCGGTATAAAGGTGAGTCGGGAAAGTTCCAAGGGATGTGTCCAGGGTTCTATAGCTGGACCGTCCTTTTGGAACGTTATCCTAGACTCCCTTTTGGTGGAGCTCGAATCCGCGGGAGTGTACTGTCAGGCTTTTGCCGACGATGTCGTTCTGGTGTTTTCCGGGAAGGAGGTCGGACCAATGCAGGAGCTCGCGAACCGGACTCTGCAGACCGTGATGGACTGGGGTGTCAAATTTAAGCTTTCTTTTGCACCACGCAAAACCAAGGCGATGGTGCTGACGAGGAAGCTTAAGTTTGACACACCAGTCCTCATCATGGGCGGAGTCCGGATTTCGCTTGAGAGTGAGATCCGCCTGCTTGGTCTGACCCTCGATAGCAAGCTCACTTTTAAAGCACACGTCACCGCAGCCTGTAAAAAGGCTGCGGACATCTACAAACAACTGGCGTGTGCTGCAAGAGTGAGCTGGGGCTTGAACTCGGACATCATCAGAACGATATACGTAGCCGTCATTGAGCCGATCGTGTTGTACGCCGCAAATGTCTGGGGACCCTCTGCGGCGAAGCTCTCGCTTCGCAAGAAGTTAGGCTCGCTGCAGAGGGGCTTTGCCCAGAAGATTTGCAGGGCGTACCGCACGGTCTCTCTGACGGCGGCAATCGTGCTGGCAGACTTGCTCCCGCTGGACCTCCGGGCACGGGAGGTGGAGAGTCTGTACCGTATAAAACGTGGTGAGCAACTGGACGAGATCGTGGTCGACCGTGAGTTGGAGCGGCCCGTTCCATTTTGCCAGTATCCTCACCCAGCGCTATGCGAGGGCGAAGCGTACGAGAGCCTAGAAGCCCCCCCTGGAACAGGGCGGCTCCCAAATCTTCACCGACGGCTCTAAGATCGCCGGTGGAGTGGGAGCCGCTTTTACTTGGTGGAAGGGGGGCAAAGAGTTCAGGTACTCTACGTTTCGCCTAGAGCCCTTCTGCACGGTATTCCAGGCTGAACTGTATGCGCTCTATAGGGCGGTTCAGGCGGTTGAAAAATCACGGGACCGGGAGGTCGGCATCTTCAGCGACTCAAAATCGTCGCTGGAGATGCTGGCCAACCCGGCACCCCCACACCGCCTGGCCCTGGGAGCGCAGCAGATGCTCCGGGAAATGCGTGCAGAGGGACGCTCGGTTCGCCTACACTGGGTGAGAGCACACGTCGGCACCTCAGGAAATGAGCGAGCCGACGAACTGGCAAAAAGGGCCGCACACAAAAAGACCGCGGCAGACTACGATCGGTATCAGCGATCCTACGCGAAACAGGCGATAAGGCGGGACACGGTTAGGCAATGGCAGGTGCGCTACGAGGCCTCCGACACGGGGGCGGTGACGCGGGTCTTCTTCCCAGAGGTAGAGGTGGCCCATAGGGTGTTGAAGAAGACCCGTTTGTCACCGACCCACGTGCAGATCTTAACGGGTCACGGAGGCTTCGCAGCGTACCTGCATCGTTTCAAAATCAAAGATAGTCCCGCGTGCGCCTGTGATCCGGATACCGCCGAGACAGTCCTACATCTTTTAGAGGACTGTCCTAGGTTCGGCTCGTCCAGGTACGATCTCGAGTGCAGAACTGGGGCCAGGGTGAGAGCGGACGCTCTGGCGGATATGCTGCTGGACGAAGACCACCGCCCAGCCCTCTTGCAATACATGGACCGTATAGCAAGGGGTGCTGGGAAACGTAACAAGTAACGGTGGTCTCAAGCTGGTGGCCCTAGGGAATGTGGTCTCGGAATCGTAGGTATATTTTAGCCATAGACCGTGAAAAGTACTGAGTTTTGCACCTAACCGATTTCGGTACTGACCGAGCATAAAATCCGTTTTCTGTTCTGGCAATGTTTTTATGTTTAATTTTAATGATAAGCGTCACACAGTGAATGACAAGATGTGAAATGTAATATGTATAAGTAGACGTAAGGAATAAATAATGACTGAAGAAAAGAAAAAGAATGACAAAAGAGCAAAACCAAAATCAATAGTATTGGCAAAAGAACAAGCCCAAACAAGAAAATATGAAATATGACAAAAGATCAAAATGAACTATAAGAATTGGCAAAAGAACACGCCCAATCTAAGGTAATAAAAGGGAATGGGGGAAAGTTGCTTTATTTTAGAATTGTAGTAAAAAAGTCCCTGATCACGTCAGGGGGGTATTAAAATTAAAAAAAAAAAAAAAAAAAAAAAAAAATTAATTTCATTTCTCTAAAGAAGACATAGCTCGCTCATACAAGAATTAATAACCCTCAATATTAATTGAAATGAAGGCAAATAATTATTTGAATATTTACATAAACAATGTTCAATGTATATGAAACACGTTATAATTTGAATGAAGTATTCGACAACCTAAATAATACCAAACATTCTTTGTTGGCCTCAGCTATACATACTATCGAATTTTGTTAGGGTTTGAAAAATAAAATTAATAAATTGTTTATATGACTGATTTTTACAATCTTACAACGGTAATCAAAGCAAGGTTAAACATTTGTTTTTTAGTACTACTTATTATACATATTTGAAATATCTTCATAATTTGTTTAATATTATTATTATAAAAATATATGTTTTATTGCTTAATCGATTTCATATTGTTAGTGTAAACACTTGATATCGTTTAGGATATCATCATCTATGTTTTACTCAATATGATGTTTCTTCATATTATGTATCGCTATGTGTCGTTTCTCACGCTTCTTTGCGTGTGATATATCCGATTCCTCTTACGTAAACAATGTTCTATTAATATTTATGTCTATGTATGTTTTTAGCGCCGCGGCTTCTAACCTGGAAGCGATAATTCCAGGGAGACACAAACATTATCATAAAAAAAATATGATCACATATTTTTCAATATTATTAATAAAATTATTAGCAGTAATAAATAGTAGGCACAAATATTTATCGAATAGAATATAGACAAGGGTTTTATACATACTACCAATTCTGAGATTTTTGTATATAGACGCCACTTTGTAAAAGCGGTGGCCATCTTTCTAAAACTTTTCATGGAATTTTCGTGGCACATCAGAATAAACATTCCCTGTTATTATTACAAGTAAAGTATTTTGAATGATAAATAGTCATTTACGGTAACACAAGAAATCTCCAAACCCTAGATACTTTTATCTAAAATATGCAAAATAACTACATTACACATTAAAATAATATTTTTTAATGAAATATATGTTCATATATGGGATTTCTAATGTGCTGAGGCATTGTTTAAACAGTGTAGAGTATAAACTGTTTTCGTTGTACCGGATTATATATTGTCTTTGTTAGTCTTTGTACATCACATCTCTTTATGAACGTGACTCGTATTGTAAACAGAGTTGGTACCAAGTGGAAACTATACCGCGTTTTAGTGCTATTGTACTTAAAATACCATGTAACTTTAAACATAATGACGAGAACAATGTTCACGAAACATGGCGGATATTGTAATGTAGCTATAGATCTCTATAAAATGTTAACATTATTTACTACAGTAATATTATTGTTTTAGGTAAAGATACTGATAAAAGTTACATAATGGGTTGGGTCTCAGTTAAACGCAACCTTCGTTGTAATAATATTTTAAAGTAGTTCAAGCATTAAACAAAAGAGTTATACTAAAAAAAATTAAAGTAGCTCTTCTTCTTCCTCGTTGCCTCGCTGCTGAGGATCGCTACGAACAATTTCCATAGGCGCGGTCATATGCGGAGCGTACATGCTGCCATCTACCGCCTTCCTTATTGTTTCAGCACGTCTAGTAAGCTCCCTTCCCTAGCTCTTCTGTCGTATATTTTGCTTAAAATAATCTACTTCTTCAGACAGTGCTTTGCAGACCGTATATTATAACACAAGAAACAGAGGACTCTTTGAAACCAGATTGTGGACAGCCGTGTAATTTTATTATAATATGGAGTTGTTGGTTCTCATGGCAGTTCTCATAGTAGTATATTATAATATTAAGTAAATATTATATACCACATATATTACGACACATAAGAATAAGATGTATAACTAAAGTTACTAATGCTCTAAGCTTCGCCTAAAAATGCAAATGGAATGAGTAGATTATGTGACGAGATTAACGGACTAAAATGGACCGTGAGAGTGACACTATGGCACGGCACAAAAGGAAAACGGACCTTTGAAACGCTAGGAAGATATAATAAACAGATCAGCCGATTTCTCCTGGCACTCAGTAGAGGCTTATGGAGATTAAGAGGACATGCAATCGGTAATGTAGTTATTTCAGAAATTTATGACACGAAAAGGACAACTGCAGCTCGGGCTGATTTTTACCTATGCAAAATAGACGAAAACCGATTTTTATTTTAATCAGTTTTAGAATAATAAAAACTTTGGCTATGCCTGTAAGTTTTGCTTTTTTTTTTCATTTTGTCCATCAAATTTGTTTGACCAACGTGCATGGCGGGGTATGGCGGTGGTGTGTATATATTATTTGGTACAAAAATATTTACTGTTATCCAAGGAGGAAACAGGGGACTACGTTTGTATGGAATAAATGCCGCTATGATATCCTCTTAACTTAAATTAATAATTATAACTTTATTGCGTCTAGACAATATCTGCTCAAATTAATTAAACTGTAATAAAATATCAACAGCGATTATTATTATTTATCACTTTTAAATATTTAATGATTTAGCGAACATTTTTGATTATATTAGTTTGCGGGAAACAATTTTTTTTTTTATTTTACTTAAAACTTAAAATTATCTATTATAGAGAATATAGATTTAAATTTATATAGATACCAAAATTATATTAAAAAGTAAATAAAAAATTTGTAACCACACTACCTACGCATGTCAATGAAAAGGTCTATGGACTTGGTGCATTTTGCTGTTCATGTCAAAAACTGCGCATAAAAGCGAAACAAACCGTGTAGTCTGAGAGCAATGACCGAAAGTCTCTGTATTACGCCTGCATATAGATAAAATATAAATCATATTATGTAAATGTGTCTAGCAACGAAATTTTAAATCGAATCAACTAACAAGTTAGCCAGGATGTTTATTTATAGAGAAAGATATTTTATGGCCGTTATTAAGGTACTCAGTCCATATAATACTATCATTGATATTCCGTTACTTCAATTTACTTTATTACGTCAATTAAATTTTTACGTTAAACGAAATATAGTTTTAATATTTCACTTCTAAGTAATTTCTTATAATTACTTGTTTATCACTTGTTAATATAAATAAATACTTTTAACATGTTATTCAATAATAAATTGAAGAAAGACTTTTTAAATAAAAATAAATAAATTACATTAGCTATTTTTAATTATGCAAAATAAGGTAAAAAACGCGAAATCGCACAAAAAGAAAAGTCGGCCAAGAAATGATTCGTGCTGATTTCGATAAAAAATATTGTATCAGTTGATTTCTTGTTTTGCTTAGTACTAAGATTTAAGTGGAGTACACGTAATGTGATGCAGTCGCGTGTAAATGTGCAGTGTAAATGGACATTATTATCATAATAATTTATAATCTGTGTAATATGAAATTTAAAAGGACAGTGACGTGTTGCGTAAAGGGGAATTCGTTTTGTATAAAATATGTGACGAAGGTAAATAAACAATGTAATTTACATAGAGATATTTCATCTTCTTAGATTGCTTATTTTCCCAAGTTATTGTTTTTTTTTAAATCGATAATACAGTAATTAGTATACGGTGGTAATTTCCAACATCCTTCGATTGTTTAAAAACTTTGTAAAGACCTTACAATGTGGTCGTTTGTAAATAAAAAAAAAACATAATTCTGATATTGCTGGATAGAAGACAGCTCATATTATTTTAAACCATGTTATCGTCACCAACATCATTTTTTTTTTTGTGAATAAATATTTATATTATTACCTTGATTCACAATGAGTATTTCAATCGTATGTTTATACTTTACTTTTATTTACTGGGATTAAAATAAAATATTCGATCAGTGACTAATCATAACCTCATTTGATATTAAATAACTATGCGGACGAAGATCGTAAGCATACCAAGCTTAGAAAAAACTGACTTTAATGTTATGCTGACGGAAGTCCTATTAACCGTTTGACAAAATAATATATTCAATTTAAAGATGGTAGCTATGATTAAGTTAAAAGCGGGAAGAAAAAAACATTATGCTATAGTCTCGTCACAACGTTTTTCCTTCGCCGAAAGACCAGGTTATAATATAAATTATAATTCATCCAATTATCTATAGTATCACTCAGCTTCAAAACTTTAATCGTAGCTTTATGTTGATTATTTTATACATAGTATGACGTTGTAAACAGTATTATTTAAATGATTAATTACATATTTATAACACTAAGCCACATTTTTCAAATAAGTACAATATACTAGGGTCTAGATGGCTAAGGTTGGCAACGAATTTTATAATTCGATGATAACAATATGCCATTACAAAGGGGCTGTTCAAGAATTACGTAATTAGAATTTCAGACACCATCTTCACACTTGTCAGCAAGTATGGATATAATTTTACAAAATCTGCTCAAGTAATTAAATCTAAGTAAGTAAAAAATCAAAATCAATCATTCTTTTTCAATTTGGACCTTGAGAAGGCGCTTATGGACGTCAAAAAGCTACCACCAGTTTGGAAAACAACCCAGTTGAGAAGAGCCATTACTGGCGACCATTACTATATGTGTGATGCCGACTAGGCTAAGAAAAGTACTATTCCATATCTTCTCGTGGGTGTCGTAAAAGGCGATTAAGGGATAAAGCAGGGGATGGGCAGCAGCATCCTCTGAGTATCAAAAACACCTACTGCGATCGCCAACCCGCCTACCAGCGTGGCGATTGTGACAATTCTCCTCTTTTTGGGGTAGACATATGTTGAGCAGTGGGCGTATTTCGGTTGAATCAATCTATCAATCAATTACTTTTCAGACGACCCCATTCTCCATGACATCAAACATAACCAAAACTTAGACCCCGTTGGTTCCTACCTAGTACTTAAAGGACCCATACAATCAACATTTTATCCTGTGTCATAAACACTAAGAATTCAGTGACATACGTATTCCCTGCGTGTAAAAATCAGCTATATATGTATCACATATGTATATATGTAAACATTATGCAGCAAAAAAAAAATCAAGTTCTAATTTTACATCAGTCCTTTTTTTTCATGAAATTCTCATCTTATTATAATATAAATATAATTTAGCTAATAATAATTATAATCGGCATTAATTTTGATTAAATCCTAATATCGATAAAATCTTTATTTGGGTAACATATCTGCGCCGTATAGAATATTTTTTAAATGCTGTAAATTATCAAAATAATCTGTAAAAGAACCAATCATTCCATATTTTATAACAGTGTATTTTGTTTGGAGTAGATAATAAAGATAATCAACCTATCAAACTATACTCGTTTAATAGTTACATTATTAAATTATATTTGTGGTCTTGCGCCACCCTCATCCAGCGAACTCCAACGACCTTCACCAGGTCGTCGATCCACCTTGTGAGGGACCTACCCACGCTGTGTCTTCTAGTGCGCAGCAGCCATTCGAGAACCCGTTGGTCCCAATGGGCATCGGTTCTACGAACAATATGCTACTGCCACTAGCAATACTTCGGGCAATGTCGGTTACTTTGGTTTTTCTGCGGATCTCCTCATTTCTGATTCGATCGCGCAAGAAAACTCCGAGCATAGCCCTCTCCATTGCCCTTTGGGCAACTTTGAGCTTTCTGATTAAGCCCATTGTAATCGACCACGTCTCAGTGCCATAAGTCATCACTGGCAACACACACTGATTGAAGACTTTTGTCTTGAGACACTGCGGTTTCTCGGATGAGAATATCTACGTAGTTACCCAAACGCGGCCCAGCCGAGTTGGATTCGACGATTAACCTCTTTCTCGAAGTTGGACCTACCTAACTGGATAGCTTGTCCCAGGTATATATAACTGGCAATAACTTCGAGCTTAGAGTCACCGATTTTTATAAGAGTTGGCACAACATGGACATTAGACATGATTTTCGTCTTGTCCATGTTCATTTGAAGACCAACTCGTTCGGATGCTCTACTGTGATCATCGGGCATCGTACTTACTTCTTCTGCGGTCTTAGCCATAACTACTATGTCACCGGCAAAGCGTAGGTGTGTTATGTACTCGCCGTTTATGTTGATGCCAAATCCTTTTCTATCCAGAACCTTGAAGACATCCCCGAGCGCAACGATAAACAGTTTCGGAGAAGTAACATCTCCCTTTCTAACGCCACGCAGCAAAGGTATAGGTTTCAAGGTCTGATCCTGTAAACGGACTGACATAGTGGCGTTTTTGTAAAAATCCAACAACGCTTTGATATATCTATAGTCTACGTGGCACCGCTGAAGAGAGACTGTAGTACAGCCCAGATTGCAATCGAATCGAAGGCTTTTTTGTACTCCATATAGGGGTAGGTTATACTCCTCGGTCTTCTGTATAACCTGCCGCAGCGTATGTATGTGGTCTACGGTGCTAAACCCTTTTTGGAAGCTGGCTTGTTCGGGAGGATAGAAGTCGTTAAGCTTATAGATATGACTCAGAAGTGAGATGGGTCTATAATTTTACAAAAGGGTGTTATCACCCTTTTTGAAAAAGAGGACCACCACAGTTGTATGCCACGCTTGTGGCGTTTTTCCCTCGAGTACGGCGGAATTAAAGAGCTTCTGAAGGGCCTCAAGGACCGGTTTTCCATCCGACTTCAGCAGCTCGGCTGTTATTCCATCTTGTTGTTTTTGAGCTGTTTGAGAGCCGTTCGAATTTCGTACAGGCTGAGGTTTGGGATATCTTCGGTAAAGTGTCGAGTTAATCTAGCTCTGAGATCGCTAGCTAGACGGTGGTTTTTGTGTTCAACCTGAATGTTCTCGGGGTTTTGTATTTGAACGGGCAACGGACGGAGCGTACATGTGGTGCTTGCAACCGGTTTTTACCGAACTGATCGCAGAGACATCATTGAATATTTGCTTCTTTATCTACATGATGATATCTATCTCATTCTTGGTCACTCTGTCGGGACTCATCCAGGTCCACTTCCTGTGTTCCCGCTTTCTGAAGAAGGAGTTCATCATAAAGAGTTTCTCCTTCTCCATACTGCTGGCCAGTCGATGGTGGCCCCGGTGTATTCGCTGTCCAACTCCAAATTGCCCCACTCGCAGCTCCTCACCACTTCGCTTTCCTAGCTATGCGTTGAAATTCCCCATAACAATGGTAAAGTGGGTTTTGTTCTATGTATGGCCTGTGAAATATCCTCATGCATAGTCTCCACTTCTTCGTCAGAGTGTGCCGAGGTCAGGGCGTATACTTGGATCAATTTCAAGGAATACCGTTTGGTTATTCTGAGTACCAGGAACGCCACCCTGTCGATATTTACGAGTGACTTGTGGACAAGGAACCAACACCACCTTGGGACTGTTGTTCGCCCTCCCGGAAATACAGTAAGTTACCGGATTTGAGAATTATGGAGTCCTCCCCCTCTCTTCGGACTTCAGATGATCCCAATATGTCGCATCGTAACTTGCATACTTCTTCCTCAAGCTCAGCGATTTGTCGTCAGCCCGCAGTGTTCGCGTGTTGTACGTTGCCAGGTCGATCCGCCGTTGGTTGTAGTAGCCGGATCTCTACCGGAGATTCTTAGCATCTCTTGGACCGCCGTTATCTTGGCCGATACCACTACGACCAGGAATAGCAGGGCCTCCGGGGACTAGGGGTCAGTTTATAAGTGTGGCGTTCATGAGAGGGGTGATTCATATAATCGCCACGCTTGGCAGGCGGATTGGCGTTTGTAGTGTTCAGAGGATGCTGCTGCCCATCCCCTTACTCGACACCCACGGGAAGATATGGGGTGGTACTATTCTTGGCCGGCATCACACGGTGAACATGTTAACTATATTGTTTTTATTGATGTACAGATATAGGTTTTTAGCGAAACATCTATATTAGAACTGATTTATAAACGGCTTATCGACATACCAAAGTGGTCAGTAGCTACGAAGTTTCTTTTGCTGTGATAATTTATGTTTCCGGTCGGATCTATTTTGAATCTGACACGTTTTTCAAACCTCATTCAAATTCTATATTCAATCAAATAATGGCGAATAATACATATCAAACATGGTAACAATATTCTGAACGTCAACTTAACGGCTAGAGGTAAAATAACTGTGAGCGGACTATAGACAGAATATCGACATTTGATGTTTTACTTTAAGCAATTGACAATGGAAAAAAAAAATCAAACAAAATTGTTAGCGTTTTTATGAATTATGGTCGAATTTCGATCACAGGCGAGCTCTAGTACTAAAAAAACTGTATGTATAACTATGTACTTTCAACCCGATTGAAATTGTATTTAATTAACAGCTTTGATAGGCATTTACCCAGATTTATTAATATTACTTACCTATACAGTAAATTGTATTAATATAATAAAATTATATATTATACAAATAAATTATGACTGAGATTGAAATATCAGATTTCAGAAATTACGCCCCTCGTGCACAATAAACAAACCATATCACATAAAATACCTCTAAGATAAAATAATTACGTGTATACTGCAACTTAATGAACTAAACTAAACTAAACACAAGGACTATTATATTACATGTTACAAACAAAATCGAGCCAATAACTCGACGCAGATAGAATATTTGCCAGTGACCTAGTATATCGTAGTTTACTTTTTTTATTTCTCTTGAGACGGTCTCTAAATAAAAATGGATACAAATCATCTACCTCTTATAATAACTATATCGCAGAGCACAATACATCCGTGTGTCTTGATGTTTCCTGTGAACCTTGGACGGCACCATAAGCGAAGTAAATTATAATATATTTCTATATTGCCTTCGTTAAATGTAGTATTACTATAAGCATTACAACGCGACAGTTATTAATATAATCTATGCGAATTGTAATATCCAGATTATATCAATTTCAGTAAATCTGTATACATCCATTACAAATATTATAAAGAAAGGAAGATTAAGAACGTGAACCACTGGAGAGTTACAATATATATTGTACTCTGAGGTACAAATCAACACTGCAGTCGGCAACACAAACTCATGTCAGATTGAACAATACGTTGGAAAACGTTACGTGTCTTTAAATATTTTTTTTTTTACTTATGCCGACATGAGTGTATTTGACAACAACAAAAAAGAAAGATGAAACTTTCGTTTTATTCATAAATTATAATAATAACATTAACACTCAAGCGTTCTCACTGCACTCTTATTACTCAAAAACTGTTTTCATTCCTTTAAATTTTGTTCACTGCTGAAAAAATGTTAATAAGTAAAGAAACCCACAAGTAAATCTCAGGATGACAGCACGATGATGTCCTCAGAGCGAATGCGGCGCCGACTGGTGCTGCAGTCTCGCCATCCTACGTCTTCGTGATGTGTCACTGCTTTCTATTTTCAAGCAGGCGCCAACGAGCACTGCCTATGATTCCTACGTTGACTGGGAAGTCCGCAATAAATATAAATAAACTGTCACCTCCCTTATTCCTTTGAACTCACTCATACGGCGACACATCATGCTTTACTAAGTCTCATTTACATACTTTTTGCCTAATGTAAGTATCTATATTTTGAGACAAAACTCAACTCATGTTTCAGCTTTGAATATAAATAAAACTGCCCTTATATACGGGTAATTATTATCACAATTGTAGGAGGATTTATATGTAGATTATATATTGTTGGCGTTTATAAAAACCACATACATGTCACATTAAACTCGATTTATTAGCGGTCGTCGAGTGGTTCGTTAGAGGTTAGAGGAAGGTGCTTTGTTTTAGTTTTATCATTATTCAGTCTCAAGACCTAAACACATGTAAATTTTTTTTCTAACTTCGTAGTCACATACCTACATGATGCCTCGACGGCTCGAATCGACTACGTTGTTATTCATTGTTTGTTTTATGTGACTCGTTATCAGTGACAACAGGGGTCGTATGATTATTAATCTCATCATCTCCTCTTCCATTTTACCTACTCTATCTAATATCGTTATAGGTTACCACTTTTTATACCATAAGCTTAGCACAAATATTACCAGCCTTTGAAATCTGTAGATATTAAAATTATACAAAACTATGGATTTTAATAATGCATAAAAATGTATACAACAATTATTATTATTATTGTATACAATCGCACGTATTTAATAACACATAGAGCATATAGTTATGTAATGAGTATGTGTGCGTGAAACGTTTATACGTTGTTGCTTTTCACAAATGTTGTCAATGTAATGAGGGAAAGAGATGTACGCATTGCGGCGGGGGGAGTGTGACTGAATTGATAAAACCAACTGGTGAACTGGCGAGAATTTAGTTTGTAAAAACGGCGCGTAGTGGCTTGTGTAACGCGCTTCAAAACAATCGCGTCGAGGTTAAGATGTGACTACGAAGTTGTATGAGTGATTCGAATAATATAAATGATGTTCTTTGTTATTGTATACTATTGAAAAGTATCATAAACTATAACGTGAGACATAAAACCGCATCGACAACGGTGACGTGGACGCGCCGCGTCCAACGATTAAAAGTTTATTACGACTAAAGCCAAACCGAACAAAAACTTTCGCACTGATCTCGATACGTGTAATATAGTTATTGTAATTGTAGTGTTCCTATCAATTCTCTCTCACTGTAGAGCACGTGATTGTCGCGAATTCTAGAAGTTCTAAGACTTTATGATATTTGGTGTAAATACAGTAAGTAGCATCGCGAATTGCACATAATATTGGGTGGTGTTTACTCGTAACGGATAAAGTGCTCTTCACCGAATTATGGTTGTGACGAAAGTCGATAATATGGCCTCGTATTCCACGTACACGGGAAAAAACCAAAAATATTCTTTCCAAAGAAGGTAAGAAATTTACTTAAAATTAAATAATAACAAACACTATTTATAAAAATAAAATAATGTAAAATCCGCCGAGCAACTAACAATGTATAGATATTTAGATGGACCGCATAGGAAATTGATCTGGCTAACTGATGGATACTCAAATAACTTAATCGCTGCACTATACCACAGAGGTTCTACACAAATATATTATGTAACAAAAAATTATAGCTTATAAAAGAATATTATAATTTATTGGGTCTATGATTCATATATAATAAGATTTAGTTTACTTCAAATGTATGTCTATCTGGTCAAGACTACGTAGATTCATGTATTTTATAGTGTTACCACAAATATTCACTCAAATTAACTTAGGTATTGTATGTAAATTAATTACTTAAGCATTTTGGAAACACATAATTCTTGTTAGTACATGACATTTATTCTTACAAAATGATATAATGAGTAATATAATAACTCCTGAATAATATTTGTGTAATTTTAAACACTAGTACATGGATATCTATATCTATACAAGTAATTAGTAAAAGAAGCATTTACATAATACCCAACAGTATATTTCAATTGTATCTAAAAAGTCATAATAAATAACTGGTATATAGGTAGTACATTCAGTTTTTAAATTATAAATAAAATAATTAAAATTATTTTAACCGAAGTCAAAAGTTTTTGCCGGGTGTCTCCGTCTGTCATGTAGCAGTTATTGTCTTGCATTCATTAATTTGGGTATTTGACCATGTGTAATTTTGATGTCGTTTTATATTATATAGTTTGGTTATTGTGCATAAGTGAAGTGTATTAGAAATAATGACACGAAACATTTATTCTGAGATGCCGTGAAAACTCCATGTTCTAACCCGATATGCCACTAGTTTTGCCGGAACTTAGAAAATGTTGACACAAAAATTTTAAACCAAAAAGTAGAAGAACCAAAATTAAACCAAGATTTACTTAAGTAACTAATTTATCACAAATATTAACCACATATACGAATTTATTTCCTTTGAAAACAAGATTTAAGAAAAAAGACTAAATTAGTAAATTATTTATCTTTTTTCACATACCTATTTATTTACATATTTGATATGACGTGTGTGTACGTGTGGTACCGACAATGAATAGTACCATCCTATATCTTCGTGTGGTTGTCGTAAAAGGCGACTAAGGGCAAAAACCAGAGGATGGGCAGCAGCATCTTCGGAGTACAAGTACAAACACTTACTGCGAGCGCCAAACCGCCTGCCAAGCGTAGCGATTATGGCAATTCCCCCCCACTTTGGGGGAGAACTATGTCCAGCAGTAGACGTATTGCGATTGAATCAATCAATCCAAAAATAATATGAAAACATAATATACTGATGTTATTAATATAATTTATTCTTTAAAAATTAAATCATCCAATTTATATTTATGTATTTATAGTAGTAATGTATTTATGTATAAAAGTAGTTTTATGTAGTAAAATTTTAACTTTTTTTCTCAGCACTGTTGATAATGTTCTTGTAACCTGTATGATTCAGTTCTGTGCGAAGTGTAAACCGTTCCACTTTGACGACCTACTTTAGAAATATTCACATTCTGGCCTTCGAGGTTTCTCGGAAATCTCTGCAAACCATTGTCGGTATTACTCGTGCTAAGATGCTCACTATTCACACGTTTATGAGAAACTTAACCTAACCTTGACTAGCCCACGTACGATAATCACTGAGATTTTTTTACTTAAATTTATAGCTCTTAAAGGGCACTCATGATCATCACCAGTAAAACATATTTCTGTCGCAGAAAATAACCGGAAAATATTCGATCAAAGGGAAAAAACTTAACATATAGTTAATTATGTAATAATTATATAGATAACCTTTTTAATTTTCTGTACAATTAATATTTTCTTTCAATCGTCATTTATTGATAGCACTCGCTGTCATATAAAATATAACTGGTTATTCTTATTACACAAGGTCTTCTGTACAATATCTATTACCTATAAAATATACAGTGACTGCTTTTTCATCTTGAACTCAAAGCCGTTAAAATAAAAGATGAAAATATTCCAGTAACATTTCAGGTCAAAGGGTGTTAACGTTCTCATATCTACACAAATATGACAATTTATGAATGTACCCAAGGCTTGTTGCTGTAATGGCAGTAAATTAAATCTTTATAGTGTATTTTCCTTTCATATAACCGCGTGAAGTGATAAGAATACTGCGCGTTCGAGTCTTGTTTCTCTGTTAAACTTTATGGCTGCACTTATAACTTTACAGTCTTGCCGTTTATGGAACAAATTGCAATTGATTGTCCGTAATATAGGTCATGGTTTACAAATGCGTTCTGCTAACTTAAGATAGGAATCAAAGGACAAACGCACAACATACGTAGTGCCTTATAAAAGTCAGTCATTTATATAATCATATTCGTAGCATCTTTAATATGTATGTTTTAAATAAATATGTTTATGTCATTTAAAATTTATCCTTCGCTCTTAGAAATCAAATTTTAAAAAAACTAGACAGACATGGTGACTGCCGACATGTTTACATTTCATAATTTGTTAATTGAAATTACATATTGACATAACCAAACATTTAACATTTGTATGGATTTTAAATCTATTGGCGCTATAGGCTGCATAAGCATCATTTTTAATATTTATCTCTGAGCGTCAGCACTTAAACTCCATCTTATGCTTGACATACTGGAGTATGTTGACGGCTGACGTCACGGCATTGGTATAGCGAATCTATAAGTGTTTCCTTCCTTTGAAGTTTTCACTTCAAATAGCTCATAATATCTCGTCTTAAACAATTATTTAAATGCCCTTATTCGTATAAGATGAATCAGAAGATACGCCTTATTCTAATCTACAATGTAAAACAGTTCCTTAATAAAGACTTACCATTTAAATTAATGACAATTAATGGTTTGATTGGTATTTATCTTCTTTAGACCTGGATTGTAGGTAGTGTACCAAATTACAGTTTATTTATTACCAATTTTTTGCTATTATTAAAGTATTTATAAGGTTGGTCTATCAGCATTGTATCTCCGGAGCGTGGGACTGTTTTAATTGAATCTCCGAATGTTCCTCAAGAACTTATGTATTTTTTCATTCCTGCAGTCAAATGACGCAATTTGTTGTCTCTGAGCCCACAAATGCAACAATGATAAAACAAAACAATTACTCATATGCATCATACACCAAAAATTGAATTTACGTTGCAATGTAAATTACTATTTCAACCATAAACCAGTCAGTTCCGTTGAATGGAGACTCCCGGTACATTCCAGTCGTGTCGTTAGGGCGCGGACACAATGAAGGGAATGCTGATTCGAGTCCGTAAGGAAACAAAAATGCTGTCAGGAATGCTCGGTGCGTCTTCCTGACAATATATTATATAGTTCGCCATTTAAATAGAACGTATCGATCTTTTACATATATTTTAATCCTACTTTCCTTTTAATGTGATATTATTAGGCCACAAAATATATCTATTTTTTTAAATCGATATTCTGTTTAACCTTTTACATACTAACCGATATAATATGTATAGAGTATAATAATTGAACGTCATATTATTTTTCACAATAAATTGTTAATTACATAATATCTGTACAATATATAGGTTTTTAGTTATTTACGTATGATATTTTATTAGGTAGTAATAAACTTTCACAATTTGATGTTTCTATTGGTCGTGTAAAAGCAGGAAGTTGATAAAAATTATAATCGGGTTCAGTGATTGCATTCAACAAGAAGACTTTCCTCAGAGGAAGCGGCGGTGGGCGCCAAAAATAGCGTTTCCGCCGAACACCGACCGCTCTAAGTAGGAAGTCGACTAACATTGGCGGTCCACTTTTCCGGCCTCCCACAAGTGTCTCGTCGCTTATTGAGTTTACAACACACTTATGAGCCGCAATGTGCCTACGCGCCGTCTTAAGCTGAATTAAATTGCTCAAACAATGAGATTATTCACAATTAAGGATTCATTCACGGTGCTTTAAAAACGGGGTTATCTTAATCATATAAATCCATAATATCCGGTCAGTTAATTATGTTCCAAATCAATCGAACCACATTATAATATATTTATTTATTTTATCTTAGAAGATATAAAGTATTTCAAATAAAACTCTTGTTTTAACTAATATAAAATATAATTAGACTTGGTATTACAAGAATAGCTAGAGATCTGTAATATTTACAAATAAATTGATTAATATATAATAAATAAAGTTTGTTACTAAAATCACATAAAACAATAGTGTGTGTAAAGCGCTTAGGTATACCATGGTTGTCGTGGGATAAACTAACTGCATCACTGCGTAGGATGGAGATATGGATGTAACCAAATGTAGCTATGGGTGACCGTTGCATTGTTTTCGTCGAAACATTCATCCATTTGTATAAATGTGTTTATTGTAAGAGATTTGATTTTTTTTTTTTTTATCTTTATATTTAATAAAATAATCACAATTCAACAGTGGAAAGAGTGATTATGCTCTTATTCGCTTTTTGCCAATAAAGAAAATAATTTCTTACACTAACATTAAAATACAGCAAAAGTTTCCTTGTTTAGTCATTCAATAATACAATAATATTATAGGCAGGTAGTGACACAGATTGCTACTAAGTTCACTAATTTTATTGTATACAAGTACTTAATTAATGTGTCGAGTACCTATAAAAATAAGACAATAGGAAAACAATGGAAAGCTGGCGTAAACGCCAGGTAAGTGCAGGGTTAAAGATATTTATAATCAAATATCATTTCACATATAAGAATATTTTCTTTGTCGAAGATATTTCCTTACATTTCTTTTTATTATGCACATTAATTTATAATGACGTGTATATTCACATAAAACGACAAACTATTGCTACTTAAGTATGCTTCATATATATTTCATTACTTACTTGAAAGTAGTGGAATTTTTTGTTAAACTTTAAAGTGTTGATAGTGTGTATATTGTACCAAACTGCCTGCTAATGGTGAGTGATTGTTACTGTTATGTAGATCAGTGCGTGGTAATAATAGCGATGCCGACATATTTTATTCAACGAAAGTAGCAAATAAATACATAATTTAATTACATATAAATAAACATAATGTCACTTGGCAGTTAATATTTAACTAACTTCGAAGAAAACCGCTAATGTGGATCTTGCGCGGGTTAAAAGTAACTGGTGCTTTAGCACAGGATCTATCAATTTCAACGTTGTCGTATCGTATAACTAAAGCAATTTGTTTCAAGAATGAAATGTACACATTTACCTTAACTTTTTACAATTTTATTATAAACTAGCAGTGTACCCGCGGCTGCGCCCGCGTTTCATATATTCACAGCGGTTTAATTATTTTATACGTAACCCTAATTATTTTCCTACAGTTTTTTTTGGTACTAAGATAAAGTAAAAATATTTCTCATAAATACAAGCACTTGCCCTTAAAACTAACCATTGAATTGAATTTTATTCTTTTTACGCGGAACCTTAATAGTTTTTGAAAATCAAAATTACTCTAAGTTACCCGGAGTAAATTCAGCTGTCTACCAAAAAAAGTCCCGTCAAAATCGGTCCAGCCGTTCCGAAGATTACCCGGAACAGACAGACAAAAATTTAAAAAAACTTTTTTTTTTGTATAGGTATTGTGTATATACATTCATATGTATTTAGTAAATATTATTTTGGCATTACAAACAGACACTTCAATTTTATTTATTAGTATAGATAATTAGTAATACAATGCTGTGAACATTGGCATTTGATTAAAACTTTTTATTAACATTTATAATAATTTATTTTTTTACTAATCTACTCTATCAGTGTAAATGTACAACTACTACTATTGTTAATAAAATCTGACAATAATAAGTATATCAACACTGGCAGGTAAACGAACTGTGAATCATTGATGCAAAAATATTTTAATGAGTCACAAGCAGATGAGTTTTACTGCACTTATCCCTGATTTAGGTTACGGAGCCGTTATTTTTGTGAGAAGCCGCTATTGTAAAGTTCAATAGTATTTAAATTCACAATCATTTACAACGAATCACTCACAGAAAGTGGCGCTATTGTCTAGTTACCTCTATTTTATGATTATATAGTAATATAGAATGACCCATTCGGTATGGTATGTTGCGATTATTATTTTTTCTTTTGTTAAAATACATATGTACAATCATAATATTTTATTTTTCTCCATTAATTTACATTGATTTGGAATGATTTCAGGTACGTTCAGAAGAGTCACTTCTAACCCAGGAAAAGTCTGCAAAGAACGCACGATGGGTATGTTTAACTTACTATCTATCTTTTTGGTGGCGGGGGTATCTTATATTATTAGGTTTTTTTCGCTTTTGTAATAATGTAAAATATTTCACAATACGTCGAATCTATCTTATCTAAGGAATGTAGAATTTCCAGTTGCTTCATACCTATTACAAATATCAATACGCTTAGTTTTGCATACTTCTGCTGCTCAAGGTAAAGATAAAACGTTGAATAGAAAAATCTGTGATGATAGTAGGATATGGCAATTGTATTTCGATTCGGTTATCAAGCAGAGATTTTGCGCCCAACTAAATGGGTTGCGACCACCGTGACATAGTGACTTAATTCGGCTTACCGTGATTCGGGATTATCCTGTGTATGATCACATGCCGAAAAGATTCGGGATGACCACGACCATTGGCAGTGGATTATTCATGTGTTTATATGCATTGCTGTTTTAGAATGTATTGTGTTTATCACCAGATATCTTGGCATTACTCTGTAGTGGCACAGTAAAATGATCCCTTGTGTTTTTTTTCACTTAGCTCTATTTCACTTGTTTATTTTGTTAACTATATAGATTATAGATAGATAATATATCGTTATAGATTCTAATGTTTCGTCTTCCATAGTAACAAAGTTGATTCGAGTTTCCGGATTCATTCGTACAGACGTGATCCAGTAGTTGTATAATATGACTAACGTGACGTTATCATATTGGTACCTTTTTTTTTTAATGTGGTTGAAATCTGCTCTTTGAACGCACGGACGTATGCACTAACCGTAGTTTTTACACACGCTGCTCCGAGCTACAGACAAGGCCATCTCTCGTGGTGATGACCCGCGTGCCAGGTTGGCTTCCTATTGAAACCGACTGACTAAACACTCCACGATGTCCCTAACCGGCGCAACGATGTCAGGGGTTCTGGAGGTGCATGTACATGCGTTCTTCGGAAGCCCTGATCATATTAGTATCTAATTATTACGTGTGCTACTAAGTATTTGATTATCTTGTCTGTTTCATTAGTACGTACTAATTACTATATTTTCTTTCATTAGTCGCCGGCAAACATTAAGCGTTTAAAATTCAAATGGTTCTTTTAATGAAATATTTATAGGTTATCTATACATAACTGTTGACCTTTGTGAATATTAAAATTTAAAAATGCTTTTTTTAGTCAAATACGGATATATTATTTAACCCCTTAAGCACTAGCCTGGCATTTACGCCAGCTTTCCATTGTTTTCCTATTGTCACATTTTATGGGTAATCGACATATTCAGCAAACATTCTTTATGATCCTCTCAAAAATCTTATTACACAGGTACCTTCAGGATGGGCTTTGCATACTTGTATATTATAATGTAAATATTTAAATGTATATACTTAAATTAGGTGATAATTATAAAATCCCGACAATCGTTTTTATACGTGTAAAGATTGTAACTTAAAGATTTATGTGTTCGATTTTTTATAGTATAGCGTTATAATTGAAATATAGCATGTCGGACCAGATTAGTCACAGATCATTTTCTTAACACACTGCTCCCGATTTATTTATGTTAACGATTTATTTTTTATAATTCTAAGAGGTTATTTCAATATAGATTAGCAAATATATTAACTAAATTCATAGAATATTATATAATATGAATAAATAAATAAATTAGACTGACATTCAAATATTTGCTTTGTAATTGAAATTAAGGTATTTGTTGATACAAATGAGTAATTTTATGGTTTCGGGAAGGTTTATCCATGTTGGAGTATACATTTTAGATTTTTGAGATTTATTATAAATTACATATTAAGGGCGTCTATGTGAGATTGGTACTTTTGATAATTTAATTTCTTGGTTAAGCGCTCAGATACCAATAAAAATTGAACAATAGAAAAACAATTACAAGCTGGCGTAAACGCCAGGTTGGTGCTTCACCGGTCAATCTATTTTTAAGAGGATATGCCCGCGTCGCTTATTTCATAGATACATTTCCTCCCTATAATATGGCATTATAGTTCACCATTTTATATAATATATACCACCTCCATTATAAAGGGTGTTTTTATAGAGGTATAGAACTAAGATGATTTTTTTTAAATTGACAGGAAATTTACTGTTTCGAAAGATAATCTTCTGGCAATTATAATTTAAATATGATTTCTGGCATATGACCGCCACGGCTGGCTCGGACGTAGTCTAATCCGGAGGTCCAATTTTTGATGACTTTATGCAACAGTTGTGGCCGTATATCGGCAATAACGCGGCAAATGTTGTCCTCCAAGCGGTAAATCGGTGTAGACTAACGACTTCATATATTACCACAGAAAATAGTCTAGCGGCGTTAAGTCGCACGATCTTGGAGGCCAATTCACGGGTCCGAAACGTGAAACTATACGGTTATCAAACGTTTCCTTCAATAAATAAATTGTGGCACGAGCTGTGTGACATGTTGCGCCGTCTTGTTAAAACCACAACTCCTGCACATCATGGTTGTTCAATTTATGAACGAAAAAAGTCAGTAATCCTGGCTATATAGCGGTCACCATTGACAGTAACGTTCTGACTAACATCGTTTTAAATAAGTACGGACCAATGATTCCACCAGCCCATAAAGCACACCAAAAGTTTTTCTGGATGTAACGGTGTCACAACATACACTTGAAGATTATCATCACTCTAAATACGGCAGTTTTGTTTATTGACGTATCCCTTCAAACAAAAGTGAGCTTCATTGCTAAACAAAATTCGCTGATGAAAATCGGAATCAACGGCAATCTTGTTTTGGGTTCATTCACCGAATCTACGCCTTGCTTGATGATCGTGTGGCTTCAATTCTTGCACGAGTTGGATTTAAAAGCACACAAATCAAGATCTTTCCGCAAAATCTTCCATAAAGTGGATGGACACATATCGAATTCCTAGGCACGATGGCGGATAGTCTGATTAGGATCTTTCTGTACCCTGCGCTCTACAGCAGCAATGGCTTTTTCTGTACGCACTGTACGACGTCTCTGTGGATGTGTATTATCATTAAGAGTAAACGTGGTGCGAAAACGTTCCACAATTAATCGAGTTAATTGTTCTGATGGACGATTATGTTGACCGTAAAATGGACGTAGTGCGCGATACGTATTTCGAACAGAATCATGATTTTCAAAATAAATTTGCACAATTTGGAAACGTTGTTCAGGTGTCAGTCTATTCATGTTGAAATGCCAAACCAAATTAAACATAAATCACTTGACAGCTGATAAAATGTCTGCCAGTTAAAAAAGTGTTGCCAACTTAAAGTTTTATACCTCTATAAAAACCGGCTTTAGAAACTAGTAGCCTTCGAAAATGAGAGACTATGCCCGCATTTTACCGGTGGATTCAGACGTCCGTGAAACAATAAAACAAAACAAGCAGTTTATCTTAATACATAATAAAAAAAAAATTATAATCATCCCAGTTTTGAAGGAGGAAATAGGAGAATACGGCGAATTGATCATTTCGTCTATTTTGCAAAGGTGTAATTGCCCCAGCTGCAGTTGTCTCTTTCGCGTTTTATAACTACTTCTTTGAGACGCAACACAATAGCAATAGATTTCGAAAATATCTATTTTTCTTAATTTTTGCCGACCGCGTATCCTTTTAATGTTGTTATAAAAATCAACTTATAATAAATAGAAAATGTGAAATGTATTATAACGTATATTCGAAACGTTATTATCGCACAACACAACCATTGACTTATCACATAGTAATGATGACTTAACATTGATAATTTGTGGTTTAGTCACCACAGTCCAAATGAAAGATTTGTTTAATATTGTGAAAAACGACATACTTTAAACTTTGTACATCTGATACGACAACAATGTCAAGATAAATGGATAATGCCGTATAACAGTAAATGATATTTCCGAAGGTTTTAAAAAACGTACTTCCTGGCATTCACATAAAGAAAAATAATCTTTAAATGTGAGACTGATTATTATTTTTCAATAATATTTTATATTAATACGAGATAAAATTACATTATTACCTACATAATAAATTATATATAGTACAAAAGTTGTAATTTATGAATATATATTACATAACCCATTGAATTTAGAATATTGATAAGAAGATATTGCACCTCGTGACTTTTAACTCGTATTTATTTATTTAATGGGAACAAGGAATAAGCGATAAATTTTTGTACTCGGCCCATATATAAAATTATAGCATGCAATAATCATAATACTATAACAATAACTTTAATAAACATTAAGTTATAAATCGATTAAGATTTTAATTTATTATTTATAAACAAAAATTCGTTCTGAAACATTTTATAGGGAACAAAATATTTTAATAATTACTTACTTTAAATTTTGCACATGCTCTTACTGATACCTGTACCCGTGTTTAACTCATAAATGAAATTATCCGGCTAAAACATTTTATATCTATGTCCATTCGAGTATTAAGAAGATAAGCTAGCGGCTTTTATTCCATACAAACGTAGTCCCCTGTTTCTCCCTGGATAATAGCATTATGGTAAATATTTTTATACCAAATAATATATATCCACTACCGCCATGCCTGTAAGTTTTGATTTTTTCCATAAATTCGTTATTGTAGAAACTAGGAGCCTTTCAAAGTGAAAAAATAGCTGATTTTTACTGTCATTTTCAGACGTTAAAATTTAAAAAAGCAAGGATAGCCAAAGTCTTTTTATTCTATAACTAAAAGAAAATTTAAAATCGGTACAGTTTTTAAGGACGAAACAGAGTACTACGAAGTGATATATTCGTCTGTTTTGCATACTTAGGTAAAATCAGCCCGAGCTGCAGTTGTCCCAATATATGTCAGCAATAAATTTCTGAAATATCTACTTTTCAAATCTGTTGTCGCCGCATGTCCTCTTTAATAAGCAATGTAAGCATCAATTACGGGTGGCGTTTATGCTCTGTTTATTTTTGATCACATGGGAGTGGGGTTGAATCGAATGGTGATGACGTAAGCAATATTTACTTATTAATCTTAATTTTTTTTTGTTCTAAATTGTTTAATGGTTTCGCCACACTACGGGCGGTGTGAGACGCCAACTCGATGTTTTTATAAGAGACATCACTATAATAGTATACTACTAATAGTAAAATCCCGCTGGCGTCTAGCCTGCCCGCTGTGTGGCGTAACCATTAGCTAGGTTTAAAATTCCGCGGAATTTTTACATCGGTAACGGCCAAGCCGTGATTCGTGCCACTTTGATGTCCTTGTGCCTTATCTTTTGCGGATAAATGCCTTAAGCACTTCCCTTCAAAGTTCGGCAAAGCTGTTAAGGCCTTTCGGAAAACAGCGTACGCTTATTGTAAAAAAAATGTTAAAAATTATGTTTATGTTTACGAAATCATGGAGGGGGTATGAGCATTGCTAATAGGGGGCGTTATCTTAAAAATGGGCAAAATTGTACTTGCACGTGTCTCATAAAATGTTGGTTTTAAATTGAAATATTTGTTCTCAAGTGCTTTTAATAAATAATACCGGTTTAAAAGTATCTATTTTAAACCTATCCTGAGTCAAAACATATGTATAATAAGTGTATTGTTCGGCATATTACTAAGTAAACAATCGGTCTCACGTGGCCGAAATACCACAAACATAATATTATCAACTATTCCTTGTGCTGGCACTTCACAAAAGTATCTACGAAAATAAGTACATACATATATGTACACATTGAACAATTATAACAGTTGGTACAGTCCAGTTATTAATAAATATAGCTTTTTTTTTCAAATCTACATCGTTTTATTATGAGAGAAAATTTTCGACTCACATTTGTAATTATTTTATTTTGAAACATTTTTTTATTATCTTTTTTTCTGTACTTACTTACAATAAAGTTTAATCATTTAGTCATGTCAATTCTAGAACCGAATTTAGACTTAGTGTAAATTTAAGTTTAAAAATATGTATTTACAAGTAAAAACAACGAGTTGAAAACAATTTGCTTCATAACAAAGATTCTGTTTTATTAATTCATAGAAAAAATAAATGTATTGTAAAAGTCCTAAGTTATGTAAAACTCTACCTATACTAATAAATAAAATTTAAGTGTTTGTTTGTAATGTCAAAATGACAATTTTGAATGAAATACATATGAATGTATGTATATACGATACCTATACCAAAAACCAATAAAATAATTTTGTTTATCAGTCTGTGTATTTGTACCGGGTAATCCGATTTTGACCGGACTTTTTTGGTGGATAGCTGAATTTACTCTGCGTAACTTGAGTACTTTTGTTTTACAAAACAATTAGGGTTCCGCGAAGAAAAATTAAAACACATGAAATGAAAAAATCCGATACAATGCATAGTTTTACTGGAAGTTGATTGAAATGATGACACATGTCTGCTTAATGTAAGTAGCAAAAAAAAAAATTGGAATATAATTAGGGTTCCGTATAAACAAAATTAAAAACTATATACGCAGTGAAAAATATATGAAACGCGAGCGCAGCCGCGGGCATACAGCTAATCTTCAATAAGATAATTTGCATGAACATTTTGTAAAGCATGTAAAACTGTATATTTTTATTCACCTCCCAGTATTTTTAAACGTTTTTTGCCATCTTTAATTTATTTTAATCTTATTATTAGCTTTAATCTAGTAAACGTGGAAAATATTTTAAGTTGATAAGTATTTTAAAATTAATTATATTTCGATTCTTAAAGATGATATAATCGTAATCGTATAGTTCATTAAAATATTTCAAATATTTCGAAAAGCTATATGTAATGAAATTAATAGTAAGATGTTGATTAGATTTGCAATAAGATTTATTACTATTTACTAACATGAATGCAATTTCTGTATGTATATCAGTTACTTCTCTTCAGAATAAATTTCTAATAAAAAAATATTATGTTTTATAAAAATCAATACTATATATATAACATGCATATTAACCCCTTGAGCACTAACCTAGCGTTTACGCCAGGTTTTTATTGTTTTTCTATTGTCTTTCTATTGTTTCATTTTTATGGGTACTCGACACATTAAGCTAAAAAGAAAAATAAAACCCATTCTGAAATAGTATACTCGCAAATGTATATTTATTAATTTACAAAAAGTTAAATGTCTCCTTAATGTGTCGAGTACCCGTAAAAATAAGACAATAGAAAGACAACAGGAAAACAATTGCAAGCTGGCGTAAACGCCAGGTAAGTGATCGAGGGGTTAAACAAAATCATAATATGATTCATTTAAAAAAATCAGGCATAAGGTGGTGGCGTAAGGCAAGGTGATCAGTATTAATTTGAACTTCACTGATGTTGGTTACATGTTTTTTTAAAATACTTAGTTTCCTTTTAACATGCGAAGGCATATACATTTATTTATTCGAATCAACACAACACTGGCTTAGAATGTCAATTTATTGTCCCAACTTCAAACGTACGGGAAAATCATGTCAAATAGATATTATTTACAAATGTAGACGTCAAATTCACACATACATACATACAGTACAATGTTCATTCGAATTTATAATTATTATTGATATTAAAATTTCAATTAGTAACGGTTAACACTACTAATTAATTTTTCTACTTGTTAAAACATAGAAATACTGGTGCCCGATTATTTGATACATGCTAGTTATTTGCGTCTTTTTCAGTTCAGTTAGTATTTTAGCAAAAATTGGAATAGAACAAGTAACAGAGGAATGGGCAAAAAAGAAAATATCTCTTTCTGAGCTGAACATACCGAACATACCATTTACGGGTGATCCGGACGCGTGGCAGGGTTGCAGAGAAGTACTCAAGCGTATCCCGGGACCCTGTTCCACATACGCGCCGATGAGGCTGTGGGGTTTTAGTGGGTATTCCAGACGATTCACGCCGGGGCGAGTCCTACATATCATGCGTCAATCCATTTCCGCACTTACAAAAAAAAAAGAATCAAATGGGTGTTTCAAATACATTATGCTTATAATTAGTTCTTGTTAAATTGAAAATATGACGTAGGTATTTTTTCTATGAAAAATGAATTGCATTTTCTGCCTCAAGCTGCTAATGCGCTCCTAAAAATTTACTTTGTGGCTTATTAAGAAATTAACCTGTTTTTTTTTTAAATATGAAACTAACTAGCGATATCGAATTCTTATGTATTTGTAACATGCTCTTATTTCCATGCTAATGAAGCAAATAAAATCTACTTTTTGTCCAACGCCAAACTGTCATAGGCAAATACTACTCTGTAAAGTTCGTTTGATATTACGCAATGTTGACATCTAATATCCGTTACCTACTTCAAAAGTGTTTGTTATGTTTTCACACTCAGGTAGCGGCCAAAACCGAGGTTCGAACTCTTGTGATAGTTACCTTTTGCGGCTGAGCGCCTTCAGCACTCGCCCCCAAAGTTCGGTGAAGCTGTAAAGGCCCTTCCGGTCAACAGCACTAGCTAGGGTTTGTTATGTATGATAAAAGTAATTTACTTAGTTTATAACTGAGTCGTTAAGGAAGTAAGTCAATAGAATTTTCTGTGTTATCTATCTATCTATATATATAAAGACAAAGGGGCACCTTTGAGGCACCATCATCTCAAAACTACTGAAAATATCGGGATGGGAGCATGGGATACTACCATTCGACCCGAAATTTCGACCCTTTTTCATTTTTTTTTTTTTTTTTTTTCAATTTACTTACTCTTATGTGCTATTTTTCCGTTTCGATTTGCGCATATGTACATTTCTTCGCGAATAAAAAATTTATCTCATTTTTCTTCATTCACTTGTTTCTTTAGGTTAAGTATAAATGAAAGGTACATATGAAACGCGGGCGGAGTCGCTGGCACCAGCTAGTTTTATATAATGACTATAAAACTGACATACTCTGGTGTAGAGTATACACTTAGCTACTAGATAATTTTACATTTTATTCAGGTTTACCAAAAAATATAATTAATGTACAATATAACTACTTAAATAATTGTGTGAAGAATGTGAGGTGGATCATCATCATCTGCTCATTGTCCTAATAACCTAGTAATAAAACCATAAAGACTGGGATAAACACGATCTTCAAATATTACTTGTACATTTAACAGATCATATCTTCTATTAATGCTTAACTAATCTATACTTATCACATTTTTTTTCGTAGATTTTTTTGTATAACTCTTTCCGATTTAAATTACTCTGTTTATTTAAATCATATATTTATACTCTAGTCGCATCCGATGAGCATCAATATTAAGTACCAGCAAATACATTTCACTACTTGTTTAACGAATTTAACTTTTAGAATAGGTTATTATTTATATGAAAAATACAGAAGGATTCCTAGCCGATTGTGTCTTATTTTCTCTTAAACAAAATATTAGCCGCAAATAGTATATCAATCAAGTTAACAATTAATTAATTATATCCTCAAATATCATACATAATAATCGATAGTAAGTTAGGAATGTTGTTATCGAAGATTACGTGACGTGTGACTACATCGAAGGAATTTTTGTGCAATACTTTTATGTTACATTATTATCATATGCATCATCGGACGACCAAATTTCCGTGAGTCATTCATACTTTTTAGGTGTTTTATCCGCATCGGAATGCTCCACAATCATTGAAAACTTACCATTTGTTATTATAAGTAAATAAATAATTCCGGGTTTGCACATTATTTACGTTATTACGATAAGATAAATAACTATAAAAGCATAAATAAATGTTTCAATTCATTGTACTCGATAATGTATCTAATGCGTTTATTTATATCCTAAATTAAATGATAGTGAGAGATCTAATTATATTTTTATCTGGTTGTATCAATATCACAAATATTAAGAAAATAAAATTATTTGCTTTAGTATTTTGTTCAAAAGTTAAGTCGGAAATATTATGCAGATAATAGGTACTAATAACTTAAATTTAATTTGAATATATACAAAATGGTATTCGAACAAATGTGAAAGTCCTACAAAGCCGAACAGGATGTTCTGACTGAGTCATCATACACGACGGTTGTAATCGACGCACGCGCAGGTAACATCTACTATGTGCCGTAATAATATATAGTATATAGTATGCATATGATGATAAGAAGCCACGTGAACGGCCTATGATTCAGTGTATGAATATGGATTTTAATTAAACCGATTGATTCAATTCAGTACAAGTTGTTTAACACAATAAAACTGTATTGTGAATGAAGATTTTGTATGAGAAACACCTAGGTTGAATCATGTTCGTGTACCTACTAAACAGAACGAGTTTTTTTAATGTGTAGGCGGGAAGCTTAATTACGATAGACTTGCGAAAAAAAAAAAATATAAAGGCAAAAGTGTTTCATCATTTTGGAATCCTAACACAAACTTGTACCCCGTGTTATTAATGGTCTATACCTAATAAAATGCGATTAGCTTAATACCTGATACGAGGATTCCGTTTCATATTGTTCGGTGACGTTTATAAATTTTAGACGTTCTTTTACGTTATTTTTCTTTGCATTCAAATATAGAATGGATTGTCAAACGAACGCATGAATAACATGACAGTAAAACTCCCATAAGTTTCATACTTTGCGAAACTATTGTTATATCAAGGAACATCGTCAAACAAGCTCATGCTTCTTCTGCATGTAGACGTGCACCTTTAAATTGTGCAACATTTCTTATTATGCGTTAATAAAAATTATTTTCTACCTAATTTTTCGTTTACAAATCGAATTATTTTTTAATTAAATTCAATTATCTACAAATAATTAAGTTTCAATTAAGTATTATATTATTGGGGATGTAAATGGGAAAGCATGAAGGTGAAGGTCACGGGAACCGCTGGATGCGGGTGACGCAAGGCCGGTCGTCGTGGAGATATTTTTGCGGGAGAACTATGTCCACCAGTGTCCACTGGTCTTTCGGTTGAATGGATGGATGGATGGAAATGGGCAAGCAAGTATGAATGGGGGACAAAGGCGTCTATGTTTTCCTAACATTTGATGATATGGAGAACGGCGGATTAATTCATGTTAATAAAGTTTTCACTTCATAAATTGTAAATAATTATGTAACATAAATTAAAACATCAATGGCATAATCGTAACTAATCACTGTATGCTCTAAACGTCGTAATAAAATGCGATTAGGTACTTAATACAATACGATTGTACTTTTGTAGAGTAGGTACCTAAACCTACATCTATGAATGAATGAAACGAAATGAATACACTAAAAGTTTAGTCATATATAATTAATATCTGTGAAACCGTTACGCTATACTTAGAATTGCAACCACTTGAATGAGTCAAACCAATAAACAAACATTTTATGCGTTATTTTTCATGAGTAAGTACGTAACTTTGTTGGTAAATTAACCGCATTAGATGAACTGGTTGTTATTAGTTTGTCATTATTCAATACTAGCGGGCGCTTGTGACTTCGTTCTACGTGTTTTATTTCGATTAAATGTCGGATATTCTGATTTTGTTTTGTTTTCCATAGCCTATTTGTTACCGAATACTTACATGCTTCCCGCATACAAAATTACATACAAATATTTTTTGTATAATTTCTAAATCTCTTGTTATTTTTTTATCTTTGTAAAAGGTAAGGTGAAGGGAAGACCTCGCCGATGTTCGCGATAAGTGGAATAAAATCATTTCAAATGGCCTCAAAATACACGACAATACTTGGTTGGAATTAATGACCCAAAAAACTCAGCAGGCGTGTCAATAAAACAATGCATAATTCGGTTCCCTCCATGTTTACCCAAGGGCTTATCTAACAGCGATGTCCTTGTAACTTTGGGTCCCGAATCGGCCTGTTTAGCCATAATCTCAGCTGCCACCTGTCACGGATGTTGCTTAAGTCATCTGGAAAGATACTTTAGGCCTTTAATGATATCATAACTAATTTAGTTCTTGTTGTATCAAAGACATATTAATAAAAAGAAAGTAATTGACTTAAAAAACTAATCGCATAAAATACTTCTGTTACACAGCGTCGATCACTTCTATGACTCATATTATTTCCTTTGAACTTTTGGGAAATTATGAGCTAACTGGAAAATACGTAAAACAATAATCCTTTTGTTCGTGGTTCTGTTCACGTGTGTTGATGCATTAAAATAACTAAGTAAAATTATATGAATACAATGTTATTACAAAATTCGATTCCTATCAACGTGTAGATAATACTTGTATTAAGTTCCTTGGCTCTGTTAGTAAAACACTAAAAGTGTTGCCGCTGTGGTAAAAATTACTAAAAAGATATTCGAATATCCTTATGCAAGTCTTTTAATGAAATCTTTTTTAGAGCTACTATGAAAACTACGAACATACATACATAAGTGATTATGGTGGACAATAGTACTAAAATATTTAAAAAAAAAGCAAACAGGTACAAGCTGTGTTTTCAAATTTTATATTACAAAAAAATACATTTTAAAAGTATACAGTTATGGTAAATTATTTTCTTTGGAAATATAGGTTATATTTTTGTTGTTTACAATTTCTTGTTATTATATTTACAAAATATAAACATTTGTTAATAATATAATTAATATTGTTTTTGCATTAAGGAATATTGTAATAACCATTTTAATTTAATCACATTATAGTGGTTCTGGAAAATAAAAGTTATAACCTCGTTCTATTTTGCAATTCTAATTTATCTACCATAACATTGTTCTGAACTACCGTAACACGCAAATGTAATAACTAATTATTTATATAACACATAAATAATTCAACGTGAGTGTAAAAATATACCATACACTCCAACAAGTATTATAACGTTTCAATGGTCCCAAACGCTATCAACTAATTAAAGACATAAAACTCCTTTTAAGGCCGCGGCGATTCACGATAATGACTCTTTTATATAAAGGCCGCTGTAATAAATTATACTACTCTGTCGTCATACGATAGATGAAATCGATATTTGAAAGGAATCACAGATAATATATTATTATGTTGTTTTAATTATTCGTTCCGATGATTCGCTGTGCGAGTGAGTATGTCTATCTATCTGGCTGACATTGAAAGGTCATTCACACAGTGCGACCTGCGACAGCACTGGCAAGACGTTCCCTTCCCTTGCTTAACGTTTTTATTTATATTAACTAGCTGTGTGCCCGCAGCTCCGCCCGCGTTTCATGTATTCTTCACTGCGTAATATAGCTGTGAAATAATCATTTGAAATTAATGTTTTGATGGTGTGCTGTCCATTAAATCGAATTTTGTTCACATTTTCTTGTTCTTTAATTTCTTTTGCGCATAATCCGAATTATTTCCGAAAAATAAAAGTAGCCTATGATACGCGGAGTAATTTCAGCTATCTGGCAGACAAAGTCGCATCAAAATCGGTCTAGCAATTCCGGTGATAAGCCGGAACAAACAGACAGACAAATAATTTAAATATATTATTTTTGGTATAGGTACCGTATATATTCATATGTATTTAGTAAAAAGTTGTTAATTTGATATTACAAACACACTTCAAATTTATTTATTAGTACAGATAATCTTTACTGTCCATAGTACGTATATACTTAGGTATATAACCCCTTGTGCACTAACCTGGCGTTTACGCCAGTTTTCCAATGTTTTCCTATTGTCTCATTTTTATGGGTAATCGACATATTAAGTAAAATCTCTACAAAGAGAAAGTTTATAATAATAAATATATTATTAAAAGTATTAATAAACTATAAATAACTACATGTTACTAACATTTTTACTAATCAGTACTACATTTTTTTTCCTACTAACAACATGTTTGTGTTGTATCCTTTTTCAGTTTGATTTAGATTTTTTCAGAATTGAAGTATTTTTTTTTTAATTTTATTAACCACAGTCTTGCTTACCAATTGCCACTCCTTGGTTCCACTACCTTACGGATAATGGCATAATTCTGGCCAATAGCTACATAGGCCAAAAAATAAGAAATGAAGTGAAATGAAAAGCATTTATGTCAGATGTAAATTTAATTTCGAACGGACGTAACAACCATTTTTTTTATTAATTAACCGTACCTTATTTTTTCATTAAAAATTAATTTGACCCATCCATTGCGTAGAGAAGTTTCGTCAATATTTTGTCCGGTAGATAAGCCACAAGTAAAATGAAGTACTTAGTATATTTTTATTCAGTATCAGAGGTTGACAACATGCACCAATCATTAATCGTAATTGTAATTAGTACAGAACACGTATAAGTTTATAGAATTCAAACATACTCTGTCAGTACTTCTACATTGACGTTGCAATCATATTTGTCATGGAAAATAAGTAGGTGGTTATAGGCTGCAATGAAAGTTATAAGACAGGAAAAATATTCAAATAGTTACACTCATTTACTACATAATAATTATTACAAATATTACAACATCCTGGAAATAATAATATAATTATTATTTTTAGCAAAATGGTAATGAAAAGACGAATGTTTCGTTACAGCAAGACATATTGAAATTACATGGAATACTGAAGATATGTTAATATCATACCTTTACATAACAAACATTTAATTAAATACCTAATCATTATTATTATAATAAGAACATGATTATTTTTTTGTTCGATATAGGTACCTATTCGTATTGTAAGTAGTCTGCTGAGAAGGAAGATGAATGTAATTTGATTGATTATGTCATTCATATTCCCTTTTATGATAAGAAATATTTTATTATTTAAATACATTTTTTGAAATGTTAAAGTAATGAAATAATGACACATTTTAAATCTTCTTAAATCTTTTTATTTCTACTAGTGTTCGTGTGTTAGAAAATCGACCAGAATCAGTACTGAAACTTGAAGAAGTTTTGAAAATAAATTTTCAAGAAAACATCGAAAAATAAAACACTAAATATCATAAATAGTTACTAAAATACAAAACAAAAAAAGAAAATTCTAAGCTAAGTTACACGGAGTAACTTTAGCTATCTACCAAAAAAAGTCCGGTCAGAATCGGTCTAACCTTTCCGAAGATTAGACGGAACAATCAGACCAAAATATTTATTTTGACATTACAAACAGACGCTTATGTATTAGTATAGATTTCAATCCTAGATTTAAAAAGAAGAAGGGTTTTATAGGATTAGTATTTGTATGTATACTAATGTTGTAACTTCAGAAGGACGTATTGATAAGATCGGAATATCTCATCGGAGTTGTCCATGAGGCGGATGCAAAGGTCCGTGGGTGGGTTTAGTCCCGCCTCCCCGCGCCGCACTCAGCTCGCCATTCTAATTAGCCCATTGTGGTCGCAGTCAAAGTTTGCGGCCGACTGGCCGGCAGTCATGCCGGAGCTGCCGTTACGGTGGTTCGCGTCGCGATCTCTCAGCTCCGAACACGTAACACGCGATTGTGATCACGATAAGTGGAGTGCTCTCGGGCTGATAAAAACAAACTTTAACGTACACGGTTACCATGTGTAACAAATCGTGAAAATAAAGTTCCGACTATCCGTTTATAATCGGTGGCGCAAGTACAAGGTAAAGTCATTATAATCTACTCGTAGACTGCTAAAATAGGGACCATTGTGCAGCAATCGATGAATAGTTGCTGCAAATCCCTGTCGCATATCTGATAAGTACCGCAAAATTCCTTTGTTTGGATATTGTTTTCCGATGGTCTAAATTGTAAATGCAGTAAGATATTAGAAGGCATTATACCAACTGATATACATTATGGATTCTAAAATGTCAGAGATCATATTTTATTACCTATCATAATTAGTTCCCCACAAAACTTGTATGTAACTAATTATTCAAATTAAAATCCGCGTGTATGTACTATAGACTAACTTTATTTTATCTTTGCTATTGAAACTTGTTCTTTTTGTTTAATTGTTTATTAATAAGAATAATCGAATACAGAGTGGACACGATGTGTTACAATTATTTATTCTAAATACATTTGGTAGTAAACAATATGGTATTCATTAGGAAAATGAATGAAAAAAAAATTAAAATATAAATTGTATCTAAAATATATCAAATAAATGGCACCCATGGAAAATTGTTAACACTTATTAGAGAATTGCCATAATAAATGTATGAAATCATGAACATATCTCTTTCCCTTTTTTGTATCATTTTTTGTTATTCGGTTCGCTAGTTGACGTAGTGTTGATATCGGTACAACGTTCCTCTGTCTGTATATCTTTTATATTAAGTAAATAATCGCTGTCAACATTTATCAGTTACTAACTAGAAATTGAGTCTTACAACGATTTTCATACTTTTCGAATGGTGGAGGAATCAAACAAACATCGCCAAAAGCCTATAATTTCTAGTTTTGAGCTATTAATTCATACACTAAATACATTTAGATATATGGATGTTATTATACAATTCATATTAAATAGTATAATACTTTACCAGTTTTGCTTCGTTACGTTTTATTTTAATTGATCACAAATAATATCATTTTTTTTATGATTGGACTAAATACGGTTCTTAAATCTGTTTTTTACAGTCATACAATTGTATTTACTCGTAAAATCAAATAAATCGATTAATGCAAATAAAAGGCTTAACTGTTATTGTGTTATTATATCTATAGTTATATGTATTACATTGCATATAAATGTACCAGTATAAATTAAAGGATTGTAATGTGTGTATTATTTATAGGTAACTGTTTGAAGTTCAGTCAGAAACACCAGCATCTGACTTACAGTGCATGCAAATCATCATATGAGTTATGTAAGAAAGATTTGAATTTCCTAGCACGTCTTGCGAGAAGATAATTGTGTATTCGAAACTGACCTTCGTTAATATTTCTCGTAATAGCTATTGTTACAGTGTTTTGCATCTATAGTTCTTTGAAACATTAAGGGTGCTCTAAGATGTACGTTGTTAAGGGGATGAGATAAAATATTGTATACTATAATACTGCAATGTATATTTTAAATGAATGCTGATTGTATCGCTAAAGGCATTCGATTGGTTTGCTTAAGTTAAAATACACTTCTGTATTTTTGTAGTAAGAATCACATGATAGTCTTCGAGATGGTTTTATATTTCGTCATTTAATATAATTTATCATGTGCAAGACATGTGTTTGAGACAACTGCAGCGCAGGCTGATTTTACCTAAGCAACCTAGACGAAAACATCACTTCGTAGTACCCTGCTCCCTCCTCTAAAACTAAAGCGATTCTTAATTTTCTTTCAGTTTTAGAATAATAAAGACTTTGGCTATGCTTCTACGTTTTGCTTTATTTAATTTTATCCATCAAATTTGTTAGACGTACGACTGAAAATGATGATAAAAATCGAGCATTGTTTTTCATTTTTAAACCCTTCTAGTTTCTACAATAACTAATTTATTGAAAAAATCAAAACGTACGGGCATGGCTGTAGAACATATATATTATGTGTTACAAAAATATTTACCATAATGCTATTATCCAGCAAGGAAACAGGAGGCTACGTTTGTATGAAATAAATGCCGCTAAAATATCCTCTTAAGATGACAGTTGATAGAGAATAATTTAAAGAGAAAACAGGTTGTGTCGATCCTTGCTTAATGTAGAATAAGTATGGGTTGATAATAGTTTTTATTAAGAATGCCCCTAACTTGATATTTCAATCGTAAGACTACCAAAAGAGGAAATATTATTTTATCATACTTAAATCTATTTACCTTACCTTACCTTTGCTCAGAAGTGGTCTAGGCTGATAATAAAGAGAATTCAATGGAATGAAAATTGATATTAAAATGTAGAATAGTTAACCGTGAAAGCACTGTCCTCAGAAATGGGCACAGCGCTTTGACGCGCCTTGAATAGGCGATGCAGTACTATTATCCTCTCCATTAATTTCGATTTGCGTCATGCACCTACCGACTTTTGTATGACTGCGACAAGTTGTGCTTATCTACATAAATGGACATGAGGAAAGAGCTACCCAAATACCTCGGTACAAAAACACCGATAATTTCCTGTTTTGCTAATGGTGGCTCGTTGTTTTTTGAGTTACATTTTTTTTACAACCATTAACGTATGCGGAACTTACCAAGAGTTTTTAAAGAATTATTTTTGTTACACCTTTTTAGATTCCATCAAAATATGTAGAATCCATGAAGTTCGTATGGTGTAAAAAACTACAGTTTATCTGGTGTAATCTTTGATCTTAACAAGTATAGGCTATCTATCTTTTTTCAAAACAATTTATTATGGGGACGAACACAATTTCTTGCGACCCAGCTTTGTGTTTTTTTGTTTTAATCTTAAGAGGTCCAAGAAAATGGCGATATTTTGGATAAATAAAAGTCAGGCAGTTTTTGTGACATTTCAGAAATCACGCTCCTAATCGTTATTTTAAATATATTTCACCTGTACACAAAAACTCAACTATATCACATAAAATGTCCCTAAATATACATATTACAAGTTAATAAATTACAAATAAGGTCTACATTACAGGCTAAAATCCTGCAAAAAACAACTATCCACTGTAGCCTATATATAGTTTTTAATACACAATAAAAAACAATCCTGATTGAGGTAAATTAAAATAATAAATGAATAAATAAATTCATAAATCATTAAAAAATAAAGGTCATTCATAAATTCTTACTTCTAAGGATTGGTGTGAAAAGCCACATTCGTTATGCGGTAACCTCAAGTTGGAGAAGCGGATTATTTTAATTAGTGCAGATTGAATAACTTAATTACACCTAGTTTTATTTGCACCAATTAACTTATATACCTATCTTGTGATACAAGTTGTTGCACTAAAAATAATAATCTATATCTATTCTAATAAATAAATTGAAGCGTCTGTTTGTAATATCAAAATAATAACTTTTTACTAAATACATATAAATGTAAAATAATCCACTTATACCAAAACACAATTTCTAAAATATTTGTCTGTCCGTCTGTTTTTTACGGCTAATCTCCGAAACGGCTGGACCGATTTTGACGGAATTTCTGGTAGATAGCTGAAGTTACTACGGGTAACTTAGGGTACTTTTAATTTTTCCGCGTAAGTTAAGCTACTTTCTTTTTTCGAAAAAAAAAAATATTGTTCTGCGTAGAAAACTTAAAACTCATGAAATTGTGAATAAAATTCAATTCAATGATACGTTTTTACGGGCAAGTGATTAAATTTATGAGAAATATTGTTACTTTCTCTTATTATCAAATAAAAAGGAAAGTAAAAAACTAGGGTTCCGTGTAAAAAAAAAACATGAAATTCTGGACGATTCAATGGACAACACCATCAAAACGATTCAGTTTGAAAGATTATTTAAAAATTATATTACGCAGTCAAGAGGATACATTAAACGCGGACATACAGCTAGTTAAGCGATAAAGTTGATGCGATGATGGCGCAGTGGGTAGTGCGACCGGATTCTGCGTCAATCGACGCGAGTTCGATACCTACTTATCAAACTCTAAAATGCATGCTGGTCGGGCATTTTCTAATGATGCCCGCCTGGGTAGGCCCACCCTCAAGTTTGAAAACCTGTCGCCAAATACCAATAGGTGTGTTCCGGCAGTATCACTTAAGAACCAGTACCTCTATGCTTAACGTGTTTACCATCCTGGACCACATCAACATTTAACATCAGGTGTGATTGTGGTCAAAGTACTGAGCATATTCCGTATAAAAATAATAATTATTATTACAAATCTTTATACGCAATAAAAGATCAAGATGCATTGGACCTGGATAAAAGTTATTTTGTGTAAAAAGGCTTACAGATACTGAAAATAAAAAAATTAAGAAATGTTCAAGTTGGAACAAAAATACTAAGAAATATCAACAAATAACTTTGTTTATTAGTATCAATTAAATTCTAGTAATTTAAGTCATGCTATTGAAATAATAAATAATTTAAGTATTGGAAGGGGATAAATAATATATTGCAAGATGACATAAATATCGTGGCGAGTTGGCAGACCCATCAATATAATTTAAGAAGGCAATCATTTCTCAGAATACGGGGAGATTGATAACGACTAAAAGCAGGCAAAGAAATTTGTCACCATCTACACTTAAACGTACAGATAATGTTTTGTTTATCTATACAAATAAATAAAATTGAAGTGTGTGTTAGTAATGTCATTTTTTTTTTTTACTAAATATGTTTGAAATTTTCTTTGTTTCGTGTAATCTCCAGAACGGCTGGGTCGACTTTGACGGAACTTTTATATTAGATAGTTGAAGTTACTCCGCGTAACTTAGGCTAATCTAATTTTACGAAAATAATCCGCGTAAGAAGAATTAAAACTCATGAAATTGTAAATAAAATTCGATTCAATGCACGGCGTTACTGGCATGTATTTGAATTTGTGAGAAATATCTCTTCGGTTATTGTTAGTAGCAAATTTTTTTAGTAAATAATTAGGGTTCCGAAAAAATAATTAAAATGCAGTGAAGAAAATCTGAAACGCGGTCGCAGCCGCGGGCTCACAGCTAGTTGTTCTTTTAAATATCTAACGACGAGTGCTTGAATTATCATACCAATTTTACATATCAATTTACATATCAATTAACCAAAATAAATTATCAATTAAGAGTTTAAATTTCTACATATACATGTATTAGATAAACCAAAATATTTGAATACATTTAAAAATGCACTAAAAATCCAACCTGCGCCTAAAATACTTACCTAAAAGTAAATATTTCAAAGGTCCTCTATGTACATGCGTTACAGTAATTTACAAAGGCTTATCAGACAGCTTATCAGCACGCGCGAAAATCTGCTGTTATCTATATTTGTTGTTATTTAATTACAATGTATCACAACTACTCTATATCCTGTGACGCAACAATGAATCTTAAATCACTGATGTATTGTACTAATTGCATAATATGATTGTAATATACCACTTATTAACAACGCTCTCTGAGCTTGATCTCTGGAACTGTGACGAGATTTCTACGAACATTATGAGTCATTCGAATACCACAGTTGATCCTGTTATGCTGTCAGTTGAGTAACTTTTTTTTTGCACCGAAACATTACTCATCACTGTAACATTGGATTCTACGCTTATCAATGAATAAACGTAACACACGTATGACACAATAAGATATCGCGAAACAACGGTCATAGTTTAAAATAATACATGTGTATCTATCTACACGTCCGATACGCAAACTATTATAAGTGTTACAGTGAATTGAATATATGTACATATATGTATTATTAATACTTATAATATGTATAATATATGATATATTCTCGAACGGGTAAAATAAACAATAAATTTTTTAAACTTGCCTTACTAATTTCTAAAAATATAAGAAACTTGCATCTTTAACAGATAATAATGGTATAACGATAATGAAGATAATAATGCAATAGGTAGATAATTCGTCTCCACGTTTCATACGTTTCTGAGTTGTGGTGATAAAATGTCTTAGTTTACAATCTATTGCCATATTTGTATAAAGAATTGTCACATTATTGGAATCAAGATATTTTATTATGCATATCATAAATAGCAAGTGTTTGTGATGTGTCGATGACGCTGTGCCGGCCGGCGAGGTGGCCATGACATCACCATCATCCGCGTCAGGCCGCGTCATACGACGCGAATCTTCGAACCGTTTCTCCGTACAAATAGGTTAATCATAACAACATCGTGAGGCAAATTATGACATTAACATTATTAAATAATAATAAAAAAATTTGAAGACAAAAATTACAATATGTTTATAAATGGCGATGACTGATTCATATCACAGCATCCTTTGCTTACGTAACTCGCTTATTTATAATATTCATATATAAGACAGAATCCAGTTCCCAGATTCCATTTGATTGAGGTATTGGCGACCTTGCTTTTTCTTGAGGTATAAATATTATTATCTCGATCCGCAATCCAGCAAACATTTTAAGGGGAAAAGTGTCCGGATTTACCGTTGTTTTTAACTAACTCTTACAAGTATTTCTTTCATCTATTATTTCACAATCGTCACCCTAATAACATCCACCTACAACGTTTACCAAATTTGAAATCGTATATGTATTGTATAGTATACTTTGTCGAGATGCCTTCACAATTATTGCATAGTTTGGATTATTTGATTAGAGAGCTATTGTTAAATGGCACTTAGTAAGTACGTTGGCGTATGCGATGAGATACGATGGTCACGGCACGGATGTTCCGTGGGCGAGAAAATCAGTATGCGTCTTGCGTGCAACCGGGTTCGACACTCGAACGCGTGTACTGACTTTCTGATAGCGCCACTCTATCGCCCGGACTATCCGATGAGTCATTCTATATTATGCACTTATGAATGGTTCCTTTGACCCTTTTCGAATAGTTCACACAACTACGGTCTCTATTGTCCTTGTGCTGAATTCACAGCAGCAGAATTCCCGGTAACTGATAATAAAGCGGGGTCAAACGGTGACAATAAAACTGTATGATCATTAAACACTTAACATAGGTTGTTCTCTAGAAATCAGTAAACGAGATCTACATGTGAGCGGTACGGTAATTAAGCCATCTGTATCATACAAATTAACAATGGAGATAAGGTATAGTCATGTTACTTCCCGTTTAATGGGGTCAAACACGCCACCTGATTATAAAGCACCATTTATTTGAATAATTTAATTGATACATCTGATCAACAAAAAAACAAAAAATGAAATCGAACATCAATAACTTTTTCCAACTAAACTAACACAGCGTCATTAATCAGATGATTATAAATATTTATTAATTGTATCAGCATATTAAATTAATAATGTTATTGAATTTCATATGATTATCATCCGTTATGCTGATGATATAATAAGAAAACCAACATGAAATCTATCATAGAAGTATATTAGTAAAAAAAATTTTATGTTAAAGCATTTTTTAATCTTGTTACAGATACCAGAATTTGCTATAGATGGGAACAACAGTTTAAAACAAAACGGCAGCGCCAAAGACCTGGCCTCCGTCATGGAGAACTTAAAGAAGAGCAGTCTGGTCTCCAGGCAGAACCAACTTAATACCCAGGTCACGAGCTCTTCAACTCAACAGGTAAAGTATTTGCATTGGGTAATCTCACGCACTGTCCATTTGATTGTAAACTTAGCATAGCTTACATCAAGATGACGTGACATCTAGATATTAAGAGGAAATGCGGGTGGCGTTTATTCTATACCAACGTGTTCCTCAGTATCTTACATAATGACATTATACTAAATCTTTTTTTATCATATACCCACCACAGCCATGTTCGTATGTTTTAATTTTTTCCCGTAAATTAGTTATTATTGAAGTTAGGAAAAATTGCCGATCTTATTAAAACGTCTGTCAAACAAATTAGGCAAATAAAGACAAAAATATAAGGAAAACTTAAGAGGCATAGGGATAATCAGCACGATCTGCAGTTGTCCCTTTCGCGTTTTAAAACTCTTTTATTGAGGCGCAATAAAAATATATATTCTTTAAATTTGTTGCCGATCGCGTTTCCTGTAATTATCACTATCAAAGTGTACCTATTATTTAAAAAGAACTCGTTGGATGTAATATTACAAAAAAAATTACTTTACATTTGACTTATGCACTGAGTGATTAACACTTAGTCAATAATAAAACATAGAATTCAAATTTAAAGTTACAATAATATACATTAATAAAATCCAATATTTAAAATGTGTAAGCTCAGGTAAATATTGAATTCTGTATATATATATATATATATATATATATATATACAGCTAAAACCACAATGGTCCCAATAAGAGAGTTTAAAGTTTCTCAAAGGGCAATCGAGAGGGCTTTGTTTGGAGTTTCACTCCGTGATAAAACCAAGAATAAGGAGATTCGCAGCAGAACCTAAGAAACCGATATTGCTCGAAGAATTGCTAAACTTATGTGTCATTGGGCTGACCACATTCCTCGCAGAACCGATGCCCGATTGGGCCAACGGGTTCTCGAATGGCTACCACGCACTGAAAGACGCAGCGTGGATAGGCCCCCATAACGTAAACCGACGACCTGGTTAAGTTCTTCGGTTGAATGGGTGAATGTATTAAGTTACAATAATAATCTTTTTATATGTTCATCAGCAAATTAATGTAAAAATATTCGAGAACTTTTTGATTGTTCACAAAACCGAGTAGATGCGTCGGTGAATTAAGGATAACAATAGACACCAATTTATATATAGACAGTAGGATGATTCCTGCACCGACCTCGGTTCATAAAATGTTGAGTTTATTTTTATTTCACCTAATGCAAATTACGGGGTAATATGTAACATTAACGCGAAAATTCTGGCAAACGTTATAACAGTTATTTTATTTGTCTACTGTACCTATTCTTTGAGAGGTAAGGATTAGCAGTCAGGTCATCAAAGTCCATTATTACCACACATACTACAGATTTTGCTAAAACTGAAACGACGACATACTCATCAAATGACAACTATAACAATACTTTTCTGCTATTCGAATTCGTAATATGTATTTTTATCAATTATTATTTGCAAAAATTTTATCAACATCGGTCTACCCGTTTTTGAGTTCATTTTTTTCTTAATAATTTTTTTTACGAAGTCTACAAATAAATTTAAAAATCTTTATAGCCTTTTAATTACTTCTTGGTATATACATCCCGTGTACACAGTTTCAACAAAATCAGTCATACCGTTTTTAGGTTAAATCTATACATACATACAAGAAAATGTTTAAAGACGGATTCGATATTGTTAACGATTAAATAGACACCTGTTATAAAATTTAAAAAAAAATGGTAATATAAAACTTCAGGTTTATTATTAGTATAGATTAATTTTAAAATAAATGAAAATAAGGATAATAAATAAATTGAGAACCTTTTAATTTATTTTGTGACTAGGCCAAATCTGTCTAAGAATAGTGTTAAAAATTCTTATAATAATTCTAACGGCAGTGTAGAATTAATAAAAAAACTAATATAAATACATGCCGTATCTGATTAGATGCCAGTTTTAGATTACAAACGTTAACAGAGAACCAAGCACGTCTTTTACTGGCTACTAGCCAAAAACCAGGGTGATATGGCGTAACGTAGGACGTAGGCCACGTGTTGACAAGAGCCCTAAGGGCTAATCTAATGTTTAACCAGATAGCCCTTTGTGTCTTTGTCCCTAAAACATCAATACATTTTTAGAACCCCTCAATCTTACCGACATTCTCGTTATAAGAATCGTTTATTATTTCACTTAAACATTTATAAATCCCATCAGATTACTGCATGATTTCATATATACAAATCATACTTTAATTCTCATCAGCTTTTGACAGTGAGGTTCAAGGCCACAATATATTGCATCCCGCCCGCCTACACTCGCTGAATCATTTTATTTCGCTTCTCAATCACTATGATCAGTGCCAAAATATTGTACATTTTTTTTTATTAACTGTCTGTACAACAGAGGTCATTCCGTATAATGTGATACAAATGTAATTCAAAAAAATAAAATAAAGTCATTGATATATTATTATTGGATTACACCAATACATGCTGTAAGATAATTTAATCAATTAATCACAGTTTGTTTATATTTATTTACATACACACTACGTAATAACAATCGATGCTGTCAATAATACGATCTCTCCGCTAGTTCTAAACACATGGAAAAACATGGTATTTTTGGATTTCTATTTTGTATAGCCCTGGCTTTATTTACTTCGTCGGTGTAGGTGCGCCAAGACGTATGACGCTCACATTTACAACTACACTAGTCTATTGGCTCCGAACAACTCCACAGTTCTAGTCTTGATAACGAATGTGAACGAAGTAGGATAGTCGATCTCGAAAAATAGTGATTTTAAAATAACAACATAAAATCATAAAGTAAATTGTGTAAATTAAGATAATGTTGTTAGTGATATTGAATACGTTTGTGTTAATATTTTGTGATTTAACTGTAGATGGTGTCAAGTACGACTTCAAGCAGTGCTGCGTCGACTCAACGCATGCAAAGTTCTTCGCAGCGACTACAACATATGGCGACGTCAGAAATGAAAGCCAGCTCGATGAAGTCCGACTTAACCGAGTTAAAGAGTTCAATATCTGAAATGAAAAATTTAAGTAGTTCAGCCGCGAAAAAAACTTTGGACAACGGTGAGTCGTGCTGTTTTGATTTTTTAAAAATACTTATGTAAGACAAATATGTGCCAATGATTGTTTAATGACTTTGACACATCACGAACGGTTCTCAGTAATATACCTTAAAGATACTTTTGCCATTAACAACCGGCAAATAGAAGCGAACTCACCTGAGCGACCTTGGCTCTTCGCCAATTCCCACCCGCTGTTTCTCAATTCTGTGTTTGCAGTACCATACCGACAAACAATAGAAACACAACGTTTTCGTGTTATCATTTTTAAAATCGATTAATCTACGCAAAAATTTAACTTAATTTCAATTGTTTTTTTTTAACAAACTCGTTTGTTTTAAAAACTTATAACGAACAGAGTTTCGCTTGTTCTTGAAGCCGTGTGTTGAATATTTTGGTTTCAGACTCAGAAGTTCAATGGAAAATATAGTGGATCAGGATGATTTGGGCGAACGGCATTTGCCTGATATTCGGGATCTCAGTGAGATCAGCGATATGGGAGATATAAGTGATATGAATGAACTTCAAAGTGATGGACCGTTAGTGACGTTTCCGGAATCAGACACGCCACCGCCTGTTTCCGAAAAACCGTCGTTGCTGTCCGGCAACAGTGTGGCTGTCGGTTCGAATGCCGCCAATGAACTGAAGTATAGTGCTGCTCGTATGACATCTGCAAGTTCAACCCGAGTTGTAGCTGATGGATACAGTGCATCAAGGTCAGCAGCGAATAGTGCCAGAATGCGTCGTCTACAGCACGGGGAACTTCAATATGCGGAAAGAAGTGCGGCGGGTGCTTCACATCGACTCCTACAGGCAGAGGGTCTGACAGCTGAACAAAATGCAGCATATCTTCAAGTAAGTTTATTTTCATACAAAAAAATTGTAAATAGTGCGCTATACCTACGTACACCAACCCTGAGTAACAAACTCGACTTTCCAATATTAAGAACGTATCTAACCTTATTTTGTTAAAGTTATAAGTATTAAGAATAAATAGTTCAAGATAGTTTTCTTCGGTCGTACTGTGTGGTCGGCAAGGTCGCCCAAGCCAGAGGCGCGCCGAAGGACATGACCTCGCGTGAACATAACCGATCAATATCCTCGGGCGCCGTGTCTGCATCCACGAATCGCGCAGTGCTGTACAATTTCTTGCCATGATAACATCCATACTCATTTGTTATACGCTTTTGGGACGCTATAGCGTTATCGTCTGAGGTGCAGCATGGCTGGACGCTTTATTGCTTGGACCGGTAGAGTGTTTCGCCGTGGAGGATCGCCTGGGGCGGTGAGCTCATTTATCTCGAAGCGGTTATCGCTTTAACTGAACTATGCTCCTCTCAGTCAGTGTTTGACCGTCGTGCGCGCCAGCACACGCGGAAGTCAATTACTGCGCGTGCGCGCGCGCGAGTACGCGAATAGTCCGTTTTAAATATAGATTGAGAATGTCTGAGGGAGGGGTGGGGGGCTCGGCCCCGTGGCCGGTCCATCGTGGCGTCCTGTCGCGCTTTTCTCCGTACCCGCAGAATCCTTCGGTGAGAGTTGATTCCTTCGGAAAATTTCCTTGTCGACCTTCATAACACGTGACATCAGTACACAAAATAATCATAGAAAAACCTCTGAAATTTAGTTTCTCGCGATTGGCCAGTATCCAATAGGTGCGATAAGGATACACAAACTGAGCTGTGACGTAGGTTTGTTGTCCAATATAAAAGTGATTTTTATTCCGGGACAAACGTGTCGCGACTTTCGAACGAGCAACTATGTCTTTGAAACGACGGTGCAGACCTAAATTGCGTATAGTTATTGCTGTAACTATCAAATATTTATTTTGTGAATCATTTTGTGAAATGTAGTGCGGTATAATATGCTAAATATAAGAGTGATTAAATGATAACTAGGTCGTATCTCTATAGATCGTGACATAAATATACAAAACAGATGAAAGTACTTACCCGAAAATTTTTCCTAAAACACAGATTGTGTAATATTTTAATGTCAGTGTTTACCTAACAGTGTCTTATCGAGGTCATAATATTTTATACTAAAAGTAGGTAGTGATGGATAAAAGAAACATCGTTATACTAAACTATATATCAGTGTAGTGTAGGTACTTAATTATCAAGCGGGTTGTCAGTTTCGGTTTTCTAATCGTCGTTGTTTGCGGTTTTAGGAACAGCGATCGCTGAAGGCGGGGAGAAGTAACAGCACAGGAAGCAAATAACATGTCCGCTTCCAGTTCAAGACTTCAAACTGAGGCTTTTAGCGCAGAAAAGAAAGCCATGGCTTCCGCACAAGCACGACAAACAGTCACCTCTAGTGGCATGTTTTCACACAAGGAACATTCTTCCGTTGCACAATCAAATATGACCATTTCAAGCAAAAATTTGTCAACAAAATCTACACTTCTCTCTTCACAGGTAACTGTCTTATTTTTTTAAATCTTTCCATATATCATTTTTACACATTTAACAAGATTTCATACATAAATTATGGTAAAAATATTTTTAATTATATCTATTTAGTGGTAACCTTTTAATAGACGACACGTTTCTTTGCGTAGGTGTGAAATGATCTGAACGAGACTTAATTTTTTTTTATAAATATCGCGTTTCAGATGAGTCAATTACTTAACGGAACTATCAAACCAGGCGACGAAGATCTCACAAACTTGACATTTGAAGATCTAGATAAACTAAACGCGAGTTCAAATCAAAAAGACGTAGATATGGCGATTCAGAAATATTCATCTAGAATGAACGCTTTCATAACATCAATTAAGAACAATCAAATCGATATGAAAAATGCATCGGTACATTTTAACAAATTAAATGAAATGCTAAGGAGAGCATGGGCAGTGCCCACATACGGCCATGAACTTGGCTATTCACTGTGTAACACTCTTAGAGCCTCTGGTGGATTGGACATTTTAATGGCAAATTGTATAGAGTCTAGCAATCCAGAATTGCAATTCTCCTCTGCTAAACTTCTCGAACAATGCCTGACAACTGAAAATAGGGCGCACGTTGTCGAGAATGGTCTCGAAAAAGTTGTCAACGTAGCTTGCGTGTGTACGAAACATTCGAATTCGGTGGACCATTCCAGAGTGGGTACAGGTATTCTGGAGCATTTATTCAAACACAGTGAAACCACTTGCGGTGATGTTATCAAACTCGGAGGGTTGGACGCTGTCTTGTTTGAGTGCAGAAAGAACGACGTTGAAACTTTAAGGCATTGCGCTACTGCACTCGCGAATCTCTCACTTTACGGTGGTGCCGAAAACCAAGAAGCGATGATAAAGAGAAAAGTGCCAATGTGGCTATTCCCGTTGGCTTTCCATCACGACGATAATATAAAATACTATGCGTGCTTAGCTATCGCAGTTCTGGTGGCAAACAAAGAGATAGAAGCTGCAGTGCTTAAGTCTGGTACTCTGGATTTAGTAGAACCCTTCGTAACGTCACACAATCCATCAGAGTTCGCACGTTCTAACCTGGCCCACGCGCACGGTCAGAGCAAAAATTGGTTGAAGAGACTAGTCCCAGTGTTGAGTTCGAAAAGAGAAGAGGCGAGAAACTTAGCTGCTTTCCATTTCTGCATGGAAGCTGGTATTAAAAAGCAGCAGGGTAATACGGAAATCTTTAGAGAAATCGGAGCGATTGAATCGTTGAAGAAAGTGGCGAGCTGTCCGAATGCCGTTGCGTCTAAATATGCTGCACAAGCTCTACGGCTGATCGGCGAGGAGGTGCCGCACAAATTATCGCAACAGGTCCCGTTATGGTCAATAGAGGACGTCAGGGAATGGGTTAAACAAATCGGATTCTCTGAATACGCAACCAACTTCTACGAGAGCAGAGTCGATGGAGATCTGTTATTGCAAATAACCGAAGAAAACCTTAAGGAGGATATAGGTTTACAAAATGGAATCAAAAGGAAAAGGTAAAAAAAAACTTTTATTTAATCTTTACAGGATATGCGGCAGTGATAAATTTGAAAAATAGTTATTTTCTGCAAATTTATTTGACGGTAAAAATTGAGGATTTGTTCCCATTTTCAAAGGTTCTTATTTTCTACAATTTATGGCAAAATAATGGCGAGATAGTGAATATATATTAATCATAATACTATTATACAGGAAGGAAACAGGAGAACTCGTTTGTATAGAACAACAGTCGCTCGCATATCCTCTTAAACGTTGCTACGTTAAATTAATGAACCTGAACTCGTAAGAACCTGTACACCTCTAGGTTTAGTGTGTTTACCATCCTGTACCACATCGTGTAAAAAAAATAAATAAAAATAAACTATTCTTTTTTTTTTAGATTCACTCGAGAATTACAGCAGTTGAAAAAAATGGCAGACTACACGTCTCGCGATACGGGAAGCTTAAATGACTTCTTACAGACAATAGGACCCGAATACACAATATATACATATTCGATGCTGAACGCGGGAGTCGACAAGGAGTCCATCCGCGGCCTCAGCGACGAACAGTTGGAAAACGAATGCCGCATCGGCAACAGTATACACAGGCTGAGGATCTTAAACGCTATTAGAGGTGAGAATAAAAAATATATAAAATAAACTAACAACTTTTATTTATAAGCACACCCCCCCCCCTCGCCGTCCCACTCCCCTGTCCCGTTAGATTTGTAAAATTTGACTGATATAAAGATTAATTTAACGATACAAAAGAAAAACCTATTGAATTTTACTATTGATGGATATAGGATTAACATAGGATTTATATAAAGTGGCATAATAATGTTTTTTAAATACCAAGGCTACAGAATGACGAAGCATATGGAAAATAGAATTATTGTACCCACTCGTGTATAGGTTAACTGTTAGGTTCTCTGTAGGAATAAAAAGTAGTGAAATATACTCCTTGTATAGCCTTTTCCGTTGTCAAGGTATCAATTTCTAACCTCAATAGGAATTTTAATATTTTAATCTACTAAGAGCCAATTTTTTGATCCGTAGTCAAAGTTACTATATCCCATTTGTCAATTTTACTATTACTATTACACAAACCAATGGTTATAATCACAATGCGTTTTTTGATGACAAAATCTACTATGGTTAAATTTAGCAATAGTTATTTATGTTGCCAGTAAAATGAACTGTATAATAGAATACTTTTGATTCCGGTATTTTTTTTTGTATGATCATTCCAAGTAAAATGTGTCATGGTCCATAATTCGAGTTGTCGAACAAACATTACAAAAAACAAAGGGTCGAGCTACTCTCGAACAGCTGTGTCCATTATTATTTCTTGTGATAGTTTTGTAATGATATTACCTTTTTTTTTATTTCGTCTTGTCTAAAATATTCTTTGATTTTATAATTTAATTCTTGGATTTAATATATTTTACAAGCCAAATAAATATTTGTACGAACTTGATATACTATACATAATGGAATACTGAATTCTTATGAAAAACAAAATTCATAAACAAATATATTACGAAAAAGATAATAAATAGCAATTTATTAATATGTTGTAATTATTTAACAAAGTATTTTATTACATAATGAAACTTCAAATTATCTACTTCAAATGTTACACAAAAGCAATGAAACAGCTGTTCGCACTGGAGTTAACCATCCGCCATCTTGCTAACCCGACTGAGTTGAATGGTTAAATTTTGTAACAAATAGTCACATTTTTGACAAATGGTTAGCTTAACTATGTTTCAAAAAACGCATCAGGGCATTATTTTTAACCATTTGTTACAAATCTGACCATTTCTCGAGTTGACTACGGATCAAAAAATTGGCCCTAAGTATTTTAAAAGCAATCATATAACTTCCATGGCGGGCCTTTTCTTATGTCTTCTTGAACAGATGTAAACTGGCAATATCTTTTATTATCATATAATTACTTAATCTGAGATTGTAGGCAAACTCTAATCCTAATCAATATAAAAACAATCTTTGTATTGGTTAATCTGTTGCTTCAAAGAGAGATTAAGAAATCTTTATTATCGATACAAATATGGCGAACATTTATAACGTAAACTAATGTAGTAGCGACTTGTTCGCTGAAATGATTAACCAATCACACACGATCGATACAATAATTCCCACGAAACAGCAGCCAATCAAAAATCGATATGCGCGCAATCAAGTCAATTATCAAGATGTTTACAACTATTTTTACTTTAATAAAATTATAATTTATTAGCAGAATCTAATTTAGATTTTCCTAAGGAAAGTTCTCAAGACGAACAATAAAAAAATATCAAAATCAATCAATCCGTTTTCAAGATATTATTAACCGGTTAAGCACTTACCTGGCGTTTACGACAGCTTCCAATTGTCAAATTTCTATTGGTATTTGAGCGATTAATCTCTCAAATATACAGCTGAATTTGACAATAGGAAAGCAATTGAAACCTCTCGTAAACGCAGAGTTAGTGCTTGACCGGTAAAAGCTATTCCAAAATATAGACTGTATGAAAAAAATGCTTTTCTTTATAAAAATGTGTCTCCGTGAAGTCGGGGTGAAGACAAAGCCAACAAATTAAATATCATAAAAATAAATCCAGGCATTTTTAAATTATAAACGGTGTAACTAACCCTACTTAGTTTTTTTTATAAATTTTATAGAAATAAAAAATAAATCCGTTAACGGAACTAAATAAACAATTTAAAATATAAAAAAGTGTATGTACTTACGTACGCACGTAAGAAGTTATACTTCTTTGACGTAATAATAGAAAACAACTAAAACGTTGACAGCTAACTTCAGGGTGTCGTTTTCTACGTGAGGGTTGCGCGTACGCATGTTAAAAATTTACTCCCATCATTTTCCCCTAACGCTCCAAAAGTAGTGTAACTTCAAAGCATATATTATTTTTACAGCTTACGAGAGTAGCTTACCCAGTAAAGGCGAAGAGAATATGGAAAAGAATTTGGACGTGTTCGTTAGTTATAGAAGGTCGAACGGATCGCAGTTGGCCAGTTTGCTCAAAGTCCATCTCCAGTTACGTGGGTTCACGGTTTTCATAGACGTGGAACGACTCGAAGCCGGGAAGTTCGACAATAACTTACTACAGAGCATAAGACAGGCGAAACACTTCTTACTGGTCCTGACGCCGAACGCATTGGACAGATGTAAAAACGACCACGACAGGAAGGATTGGGTTCATCGGGTAAGTCGATGTTTTGTCTTTATTTAAGAGGACATGCGGTCGGATAATTAGGTATTTCAGGACTGCAACTGCAGCTCGAGCTGATTTTACCGTATGGCTAAATAGTTGAAAACATCACTTACTAGTACCCTATTTCCTCCTCCAAAACTGAACCGATTTTTAATTTTCTTCCAGTTTTAGAATAATAAAGACCTTGGCTATACCTGTACGTTTTGCATTTTTTTTAAATTTTATCTATCAAATTTGTTTGACGAACGTCTGAAAATCAAACGACGCTAAAAGTCGAGCATTTTTTTTTTCATTTTCAAAGGTTTCTAGTTTCTGCAATAACTAATTTATGGAAAAAAAAAAAAACGCACGAGCATGGCGGTGGCAGATATATATTATTTGGTATAACAATATTTACAATAATGTTATTTATTTATTATCCAGAGAGGAAACAGGGGATAACGTTTGTATGGAATAAATGCCGCTAGGATATCTTCTTAACTAGCTGGGCGCCGTTTTATATATGCTTCACTGCGTATTATAGTTTAAAAAAAAATCATTGATAAATAATGTTTTGGTGGTCGTACTGTCCATTGAATCGTATTTTGTTCTCAATTTCATTTTTTTTTTACTTGAACTCCTTTAATTGTTTTTGAAAAATAAAAGTAGCCTAAGTTACGCGGAGTAACTTTAGTTATCTGACAAAAAAAATCCCTTCAAAATCGGTCATGCAGTTTCGGAGATTATCCAGACAAAAATTTTAACAAAATTGTGTATTTTCGTATAGGTACCGTATGTACCATTCATATATACATATCTAGTAAACAGTTATTATTTTCATATTAGTATAGATAAACATAAACATAAGTCATATTTAAAGGACCTAAATTATCATTTCATGCATTTTTTCAAAATTATTTTGAATATCACAACCCTTCCCCCCCCGCATTTGTTCGATTTGATTTTTTAGACGTTTCAAGCAGTAAGTAAGCATTTAAAGCTTGTCTACTTGACTTAGCGTTATCTGGTTAATTATTCTTCTCAGTCTCGAACAGTTTAATCAAATTTTATTAATTTTTCTTTAACACCTACAAGAAATCACAAACCTTGTTATAATACCACTAGTTGTGTTCCCGCGGCTGCGGTTACATATATTCTTCATTACGTTGTAATTTTTTTATACGGAACCCTAATTTTTTTCCTAAAAAAAATTTTGTACTAATATAAAGTAAAAATATTTGAGAGAAAATAATATCGAATCGGATTATATTAAGTTTATGATGAGTTTTTTTTTTACGCAGAACCCTAATTATTTTCGGAAATTTTGGCGTTCATGTATATTTAGTAAAACAAAATAATCTTGACAAGACAAACAGACACTTCAATTTTATTTATTAGTATAGATTAATCATTTTATTTACACAGGAGATAGTAGCAGCGTTGCAATCCCAATGCAACATTGTGCCTATTATCGATAACTTCGAATGGCCGAAAGCTGAAGAATTACCCGACGACATGAGAGCTGTGTGCCACTTCAACGGAGTACGATGGATCCATGACTATCAAGATGCTTGCGTTGAAAAACTTGAAAGGTATTTTTAACTTTTTAACATGATCCCTAATGGTGTTAACACACGTACGGACTGGACCGCGGACATAGTACGGCGGGCGACCGATGTTATCAGTCTCCTAAGTAGGGACGGGAATCCTTCTCGAAAAGGATCGATTGGAATCTAAGTTTGATGAATCGATTCACAAAATATCGCTGCCCACAAGATCGATCTTTAAAACTAATAAATTATCGATTATTCGATTGTCCTTTTTTTTTGTTTTCTATAATATGATGATCATCATTTCATTATTCCTTAGTAGGTTAAGTATTCTTTTCTTTTTGGTTAGTTGCTGTTTAGACCTTTAGTACTGTAAATAAAAAAAAATGGAAACAGTTTTACAATAAATGATGATTATAGATTAATTTCGACCACTGGAAGAATACTATTTACTAATAAAAAGTTAAATAAAACAAGTAAAAAAAATATTGTCCTCTTAAATCTCGATGTTTTGTAAATCAATTAAAAAATCGTTCTTCTTGAAAAATCTTATTCCCATCTCTAATTAGGGGACTGATGACCTCGGCCATTTGACATGCCATGTACGCGGTCCGGTCCATACGTGTATTAATAGCATTCGATTTTGAATACTTAAAGAGCCCATTTATTTCAGGGTAATCAAATGTAATAATTATCGTCTTACTCAATTTATCTTTTAATCCCCATAACTCCTTGGACTTTTTTTCCATGTTCTATTTCTTCTTAAATTATGACAATTTGCGTGCAAATAATTTGTGCCAGTGTCATGTAGGTGAGATGTATTCTCAATCTTGTACCAATGTTACCAAGCTCCAGCAAAACTGTGGCTCATCCTGCTAGAACTTTCCATGGAGCTTGGTCGGCCTCAGAATAAATGCTACACGTTATTTTCCTTAACTTTGTACACATTAACCAAACTCCACCAAGATTACATGATATAGTCTCAATTAAAGAAAACAACCCCTATATGACAGAGCGAGATCCAGCAAAAACTGTTCATTTTCTATTCTTTTTTTTTTTTCTCTTTCATTTCAATTCTTATTCTACTACATCATTAACTTAGCTTATGCGTTCAATTCTAACATAACATACATAACATAAGCTCACGCCTGTTATCCCCGAAGGGTTAGGCAGAGGTGAAATAACGAACTACACCACCCACATTCCGCCGAGCTTAGTTCCGTCCCAGATGTGACAGGGGGCGAGCCTGTCGACTATCAATTCTAACGACATCTCAATTTACTTTTTTTCTTCGTTGCATTTTGTTTTTGCCAAATGTAAACTCATAGAGCTCATACTACATACACAACAGCAGTTCCGTAGTTAACAACTTTTTGAATCGTTATATCTCAGAAACGGTGGCTCGTAGGAAAAAGTATTGATATGTTTTTTATATATAATTCTATGATCTACAATTTTTGTCTGGGGTACTTTTATGATAAAACTTACCGTATTGCTGAAAATCGCGAAAAACTTAATTTTTTTGGCCTGAAATAATTTTTTTTCCCATACGCGGAAATGACGGAGAACTTAAAAAATTAATTTATAATTATGTTTTGAACAAATTTACTGATTTTCAGCTTGTGATTTTATCCACCTTCGAATGTTTGATTGACCGGACTATGTTAATGACTTAATTAATTTGTATTTTTCTGCAGTTTTCTACGTGGCAAATCGAATCTTGCCAATCGTATGGAAGGGCCGTTGAGAGGGCGCGGTGACGTGCAGACGCCCGGCACAGCGGCTATAGGCCGGGGACCACCCAACTACCAACGCATGGCCTCTTGCGAGAGCCGGGGGAGTGACAAAACGGATTGACTAGACCCACCAGGACACACCCTGCCGCCTGTTAGGTAAAACTATCACCATTACCCATGTTCATCCTACTATGCTAATAAATAAGTGTCTGTTTGTAATGTCAAAATTAATAATTTTTTCCTAAATAGATATGAATGTGTTTACAATATACCTATACAAAAAGTACAATTTATAAACTTTTTGTCTGTCCATTTATAACGGGTAATCTCCGGAACGGCAGGACCGATTTTGACGTGATTTTTTGGTAGATAGCTGAAGTTACTACGGGTAATTTAGGGTACTTTTAATTTTTACTTTCTCTCAGTACTAAATTATTTTTTTGAAAATTAATTAGGGCTCCGTATAAAAAAATTAAAACGCAGTGAAGAATATATGAAACGCGAACGCAGCTGCGGACACGCCTCCACTTTATTGTTGCATGTCAACTTGCAACCTTCAGACTAAAAAAAATCTTGTATAATTACTATGCGTTTCAAATAAGAATGTGCGTGTCAATGACCTTGATCTGTCAAAGCTCGATAAAAAAGTGTGGAAAGCATCAAAAATCTTTCTATAGTTTTTCTTTTATTTAGTGAATTATTTTGCCTAATTATTAGGACTATAATCATATGCGTTGTTTTAATGAACCATACAGACCTATGTAATTTTTTCGTTAGATATGACGTCACAATATGGCGCAGGTCCATGCATATTCTTAGTTGAAACGCATTGTAAAAATGGTGGTTTACACGCATCATTTTATTTAATCACTTTAAAAATAAAAAGCGCCTGTGCAAAAGTATAAACTATGAACGAGTGTTTTCATATTGTAAAATGTTTCCAGTCCATGAAACAGTACAGCTATTTATGACAATGGAACAGTTCGGTAGCATAAAGTTGTCTAGTTGAACTACATAAGTGTCCATCCATTGAACCGTAAAAGCGTCCACTACTGGACATAGGTCTCCCCCAAAGATAAGGGGGAAAATTCCCATAATTGCCACGCTTGGCACAGGCGGGTTGGCGATCGCAGTAGATGTTTGTGATGCTCAGAGAATACTGCTGCCCATCCCCTGGTTTATCCATTAGTCGCCTTTTACGACGCTCACGGGAATAAATGGGGTGGTACTATTCTTAAGCCGGCACTTACGTTATTGTAGATTGTCATGATAATTATTAACGTATTTATATTTACAGACCGAGAAGAAGCCGTCAATCGTCCCTCGACAAAGCTTCATCCGGATCCTCACAAAGCTGCGAACAATTACCTAGTAGTAGTTGCAGTAATAGCACATCGAAGAATGCATCTCCAGAGAAATCATTGTACAGTCTACCCGAGAGATTATCCGAGAGCAGTGATAAGATCGATTCGAACGAAATTGAGAAGCCATCAAGAAGATGTCGGAGCTGTGAGGGTCTATTAGATGGAGATGAACAGATTCATATGCAACTTTCTTTGCCCACGCCTTTAGACGCTGCCACACAAACAAAGCGGAAGAAGAATTTCATGGACAGATGTGTTAATAAAGTGCGACTCTTCTGATCGAAATGGGTCTCATATCAAAACGGGAAGGCATATTATTAATAAATATTATTATGCTCGCAGAGTGTGTACCTTGTGAGTCTTAACAATGACTTATATTGGACTTCCAATCACGAATGTGGATCTTATTATAAAAGTACAAAACGTGTGTGCACAACGTGTATATAATTTTGTGTATGCCCTTTAATTAATTATAATAAATTTAAATGTGTCTGAATAAATAAATAATTGGTTATAATAATAATAATTTTTATAAGATTATGTAATCTCAATGAGTGCCTGTGAAATATACGATTGCTGGTGTTACGTGAGAAGTGAATTGCTACCCTGCCATGTTTGTAGACATAGCATGCGGTGGCGATGAATTATATGTGAAATGGCCACTATTGCTATTTTGTAGTACGGCAAATTGCTTTTATTGACTTGACTTTGGCAATATATTATATCTCTCTATCTCTTCACTCTCTATAATCTTTACGAAGAATTTATTATGAATGTGTACCTATTTTATGTTCTTTTATTTTATATCTTGCCAATGAAGTATTTGTATAAAGAAATAAACATACAAAGTTATAATTTGCATATGTGATAGCTTAGATCTTCTAGAAAGTATACAAAGTATTTTTAAATAAATTGAACCGATAATGCTAATAAATATATCTAATTTATTTTTCTTTTATTTTCAAATCTGCATTAAGAATAGTACTGAGAAATGTACAAAATTTTACCATAGAATATCGGTTTATATAGTGAATCAATTTTATGAGTTAACCATATGAGATCATGTATTTATTGTACTAGCTCTAACAATTAAATAAAATTGTATTACTAAAATTAACATGTTGTTTTCTTTTTTAAATTGTGTATAATAAATATTTATCCTAACAATACTAATAAATAATAATGAAATGTCTGTTTGTAATATCAAATTAACAACTTTTTTCTATATACACTCATATATTTATGCTAAATATATGATATGATACATACACCAAAAACAAAATTATTTTCTCTACCGGTTAGTCTCAATTTTGATGTGATTTTTTTCTGGCAGATAGCTGAAGTTACACAGCATAACTTAAGGTACTTTAAATATTTCGAAAATAATTTGGGTTCCACTTAAAACATTTAGATTCCATGGAGAGTTTTACTGACAATTTGAAATTGTGATAAATAATATCTTTGCTTTCTGTTAGTACCAAAAACAATTTATAATAGTATAAAAAAAAAAAGCCATAATCAAATGATTATTTAAAAATTATATTAAGCACTGAAGAATTGTGCAGAATAGAAAATGTAATATGCAAGCAAACAGTTAGTTATAAATATAGATTAACATATTTAAAAAAATATATAACATATTATAAAAAAAATTGTCTATGATATTAGTAACATTTTATAATTACGAATAAAATAAATAAACATATAAATTACATAATTAATCAACATTTTACAACTTTTCTTACTTTGACAATTAACAAAATAATCATAATGAATTAAAACATTTGTAAAAATAATATTAAAATATATATTGCAAATAACTGTTTTTGAGAAAGGATCCACCTATCTACTAGGAGGTTAGGCAATATTGACAAAATTCAGGTGAAAAACTAATTAATTTCTCAGTTGTTATAAAACCTTAATTGTACATCATCTTAAATGTTCTTTATTTAAATATATATATTTATCTAATATTAAAACAACATCTTGTCATATTTTTGAACTTCATAATGTGTCTACTATTGTGTAAACATGAAATATATTAACTTGTAGTTTATAAATGTTTTATTTATAATCTCAGTTAACCATAACAAACTTTTATTTACAATCTGAACATTTTGAATAAGTAGAAAATTATTTGTCATTGAAATTTTAAATATTTTTTCTGTATACCTTAACAATTGAAAAGAACAAAATTGATTTATATATAAATAACAAAGAAAATCCTAAATGATACATTTAAACATTTATAATTTAAATAATGATGTTAATAGTAATCAGTAACTTTTGTTTTATTATCATCAGCCTAAAACCTCAATATTAACAAATTCTGCAAAGCAAGGAGTGGATCATTTAAAGAAATAATTCATAAATAAATTCTATAGGTAGTTAAAGTATATATGATAACTTGGTGACCATAACAGTGAGAAAATATTGATACAAGAAGCTAGATGTATTTCTCTTGTCAACTTGATTCTCTATTGTACTCATAAATTTTACTTCTAATGTAGGTACTAAAACTGTTTAAAAAAACAATAGTACGTACTCAAGTTATTAGTAAACTAATAGCTTGGCAAAGATGGTGCATTTTACATTATGCAAGATCAAAACATACTATATATACTAAAATATAATCCCTCATTCATTTTACAACCTTTTCAGGTGTAATAAAAGTATTAATAACATATTTAAAAAACAATTAATTTAACGTGTCTCCCAAAATCTCTACATTACTCATCTTTACAAAACAAAACAAGGAAGTTTAAAATAAATTAGATAATAAAATCTTACAAATATATTTTAAAAAATTTCATAATATAGTGTATTATCTATTCACTAAAATAGAAAATGAACATTCATCACAGTTAATAACAATGCTAGAAGAAATAAAGTCATTTTTAAATAAACTGTATGTACCACCACATCTACACACGTATGTATAAATATTTTCATCTGAATCATAATCCATATTTTGCAAAGAGATCGATTCATATAGCAAAAGCTCACTATTTTCATGACAATTTAACGCTGCATCGTATTGTTTCCTTTGGTCTGGATCTCTTAGCACAGACCAAGCTTTTTGCAAAAGTAAAAACACATCACATTCATTATTTTTGTCTTTGTCAGGATGTAAGGTAAGTACAAGTCGTTGGTAATTTTTTTTCACTTCTGCTGGAGAGGCACTCCTACTGCATTCTAATATCTTATAATAATCTATAAAAGAATCGTTTTTATTATCCATAATTTGGTTATAAATCATAAACGCGAATCCTCAGAAATAGGGATAATCCATAGAGTAACATAGTAAAAGGACTATTCACTAGAACTGTAGCAAACCTTATGTATTCAGTCCCGAGTAACACATTTCTTCATTACTCTTATTTTTTGTATTTTCTTACCGATCGTGTTTATTCTTTATACAAACAAATACAACTATTTCAGTTTTCGCAAGTACCGTTGATGCGTGATTGGGTATTTACATGAAAACGATATAACTAAAAATAAAATAAACAATTCTTGATATATAAAATTTTGAATGAAATTTTAAACAAAAAATTAATAAAAAAAAAATGGAAGTGCAATTCAAAATACGGTAAGGTTAATAAATTATTTAAATAAAAGCTGTTTTTGTCTTATATACTTGTTTACTTGTTGTTTTTGTCCTGATTATTTAAAAAGTGGTAAGAACAATCATTTCTATTTTTTTTTTTATTTTAAGATTGTAGGAAAATTTTTAAATAAAATGTATTTACGGTTAAATAAAATTACATAGACTTCAGGAGTTGGAAATACTGGTAACAATTGCAATAGCAGAGTTTTTTACGTTAATAAAATATACGTAAATAAAACACAATGTGTCAATTCTGATATCTCAAAAAGGGCATAATATATAGGTCTATTTATCAACCCTTATCAAAATGCCCCCACATTAATGGAGCAGTTAGTAAAATAATATGCATTTGATTCTAAAGAACTTGTATTCATTTATATCATTAATTATAAAAAATTGAATGGTGGTATAATCTGTCCCATTCTACTTAGTGATGAAACGATTACAAAGTCAAGTACCGGTTTCTATCGATTACTTTGAAGAAATAACCGGGTTTTCAGGTATTTATTTACTTTACGCGGTAGAAGCGAAACATGCGTGTTGCAGCTATTAGGCATTTTATTTAGTGACATCTATTGGATAATGATGAAACTATAGCCTCATTTTCATTTAATAAAATTCACTTCACACCGTTCTATAAGACGATTAATTTCAAAAAACGATTTGTACCTCACAATTAATTAGTATAATGCCATTTTCAATCAATAGGTACTAAATAAAACATTTTCTGAAAAAACCGAGACTTTGTAGAGTTATAAAAAAAATACGTATGTAATCAATTCCGAATATACGGATACAAAATCAATAAAAGTAAGCCCTACCAGGTCTGATCGAAATTATTTTATATATCTAGTACACTTAAAATATATTTTAGCTAGGATCAAAATTCCGCGGGAGTGTTCACACTCAGGTAGCGGCCAAGCTCAGGTTCAAATCCTTGTGCTAGTTATATTTTGAAGCTGAGTGCCTTCAGCACTCTCCCTTAAAGTTCGGTGAAACTGTAAAGGCCCTTCCGGTCAACAGCATTAGCTAGCTTTAAAAAAAATTTATGGAAGAAAATAAATATGGCATAATGAAAAATTAAATATACAGATTAAAAAAAAGAAATTATGTGAAGAAATTCTTTAGACGCGAGGCGAGTAAAATTTCAATGCCACACGATGACAATTAGCGCAATAGATGTTGCATACTTCTATACAGAGTTGCAACGAGTCACCAGTTACCATGTCAGTAGTCGGCCTGACCCTTTTTTTTTTTTTGACGGGGGGAAATGCATTTACGCACTACCCTTACCTATTGTATTAGTGAGACCGAAGTCCCCCAATACAATAGGTAAGGGGGCACGGAGTGACGAGTTCCGTGCCAGTGTGGGACTCACCCGGTCGTGAAGCGCCCGGAAATACCCACTAAAACCCCCCGGGGCCGTCCGCTGCATTTGGGATGGGGGCGACACGGGGTGGCTTTCGCAAGCACCGCGTCGCGCCCTGCAGTCGGCCTGACCCGCTGAATTAGATGTTTCCCGTCAAAAATCAAATGCATTTGGATTCGTTTTGACAAGAACTTATGTGGTTTTGTACAAAATTGTAAAGGCAAAAAGAGAAGATTTCAGCTGAATAAGGTGTCTGGGTGCTCGAGGACCTCAACAGAAGTATCGTTATCAGAATCTTATATATGTACTCGATATATCAGAAACGACGCAAACCAAAAAGTTGTTCATGCCTGTGCAATTTATAGACTTGTTCATTAATCGGTATGAGTTTGTTTTATTTTTGTTCCATTTTTTCCTTTTAAGGAAAAGGCAATGGTACTGCTAGACCATGCAGCCAAGTCAGATGTTAGAAACACTATCAATAAATGAATGGCAGGAATAAAATGGTGTCCTTCTGTTACGACCACAACGGGAATGATTGGGGCATCTCAGAATTCACGCTCCGTGTCATTATTTTCATTTCAGTACAGTTGTGTATGATTACTACAATGTATCACGTAAATGCCACCAAAATGACATAATATGAAGTCAAATACTCCAAAATAGTGAATTAAAACAAGGACAACATGACCGAACAAAATCGCGCTAAGCACCCCCTTGAAGTTTGTTTGTTTTATAGTGCTTGAGTATATCGCTCCAAAAAGTAATCGATATCTTAAAATAAAAACCGGTGTAAAGTTCTTTCTTAAAAACTGATTTTTTTAGAACCGGTCATCACTAATTGTTTCAATATTTTGTTTTCTTCTTACTTACTATAAGGTAAGATTTTTATACCTTAGGTTCCTCACATTATTGATATTAATGTGTAAAACACCGGCAATATGCCTACATGGAACCAAATTCAGTCACAATTGAGAAACCCGAATAACCCTGTTGTTTTTTTCGACGTGACAGTCGGTACAACGGTTAGTACTCTTCAATCAAAAAATATATTCTGTTTTTTATTTGATTTTATGGATAACGTTATAATAAGAGCAATTACTATATAATTATGTAACTATTTTTCCCCCATAAAGGATAGATCTTACACCACACACAAAAATTTCAAATAAAATACGCTTTTTTAATAAATTTCCAGGAAATAGGTCGAATGATATTCGAACTTTTCGCAGACGTTGTTCCTAAAACTAGTGAAAACTTTAGAGAGTTTTGTACCGGAGAATATCGTAGAGATGGTGTGCCACTAGGATATAAAGGAGCTACATTTCACAGAGTGATAAAAGATTTTATGATTCAAGGAGGAGATTTTGTTAATGTGAGTCTGGCAATGTATTTTATTAAATAGCTGAAGCAGTTTTTTTTTTTCAAAAATAAACATATTTATACAATTAACCCATCAGGGACAATTGGGGATTTTAAACTTGAAATTAAGTGTAAAAGCTATAATGCAAAGTGAATCATAAACAGTATATTAATATTGTTTAAAATCTTACCAATATTAAACTTAATTATGGGCAGTATTAAGTTAATAATTAGGTTAAATATATGCAGTGACATTCATTGTTTGATGTTTGTATTTGGAGTTTATTATAAAAATATGTTATATTTAAAGTATGAGTAAAGAAACCTTATTAGTTATTAAAATTCTTAAGTCCTTTTCAGGGTGATGGTACTGGTGTTATGAGCATCTATGGTGGGAGTACATTTGCAGATGAAAATTTTCTGTTAAAACACGACTCTCCTGGCCTACTCTCAATGGCAAACAGTGGAAAAGACACTAATGGCTGTCAGTTTTTTATTACATGTGCTAAGTGTAACTTTTTAGATAATAAGCATGTAGTATTCGGCAGAGTAATTGATGGCTTACTTGTAATGAGAAAAATTGAAAATGTGCCAACCGGTCCTAATAATAAACCAAAAATACCAGTGACTATATCACAGTGTGGACAGATGTAATTATGAAGTGAATAATAATTTACTTTTTTCTTAATTTTTGTTTATTTTTTCACATAAATAAACCTTACAAGCTTTGCTTTTTTATTATACATCAATAAATAATTTATTAACAGTAAAATTATACTCTAGGTAATCACATACATCAATTAATCACAAAATAAATAACAATACCCTTCATTATACTTCTGAAACTGTCATTTTAACTATGATTTGGAACCTAATAGTTTTAAAAATTTATTGTCAACTTTTCAAAGTGGGATCATTAAGAAGTAAATTTCTAGGCTGTATTGTTGCTCGTCCATAGCGTCTCCCTACTTCTTTTATAAAAGCACCTTCCATCTGCCTTACAACTTGATCGAAAAACAGATTTGAAAAATGTGAATGAAGAGCTGATCGAAATTCAAAAGTTATCTGAAAGTCAACTACACATGATTGTTGTTCTCTTTTTAGTCCAGGACTAAATCGCCAAAGTGTTAGCATGTGGTGAAATAGTCGACCATCAGTGCACTCTGCTTTTACAAGATTAGGTTTCACTAATGTTACATTCGATGTGTAACTTTCATTGATTGGTGGGAAACCAATAATTAAATCTGCTTTAAGATTGCCAGGTTTTCTTTTCAGTACAATTGATTTTTTACACCATGGCAAGAATTTATAGTAATTGTCAACATCAGAGACCACTTCAAACATTTGGTCCATTGTGTATCTGAAAATAATAATTTTCACTTTTTGATAAGTTATTGTAAATGTGAACCCAATGAATAATGTTAAAGGCTATAAATATTAATAAGGTTATTTTAAGGATAAAATTATTTTTGAATATGCAAAAACAAATTAATCACACTTAAGTGAGCAGAACCAGTGAGTAGAACAATTATGTTAATGTTTTCACAGTGGTAAAGCATCTTTCATGTTATAATTGATCTAGATGAATACTAGATCAATTAGTAAATTATTTAAATGTTAGCATGACCACAAGCATTACATGTTCTGATTATATATCTTATTATGTGATGTACCAATTAATTAACTATACAGTAATCGGGGGTAATAGGTCCAGGGTATATAGAAATACATGATTCACTCAAATGGTACAAAAATACAGAAAAAAATGCATATTTTGTGAGAAATATAAACAGAAAAAATGAGTATTTAAGGACAATAGCTCACCCAACAAGTTGTCGTCCACAATACTCTTTGGTTTTATTTGGTTTTGGGAAATTTAGAAAAGTGCGCTTCTGCTGAGTTAATCCTTGGCATTGACAAATTGCGTTGTTTCTACAGCTATTTATGTAATGACCCTGAAAACTACGAAATTATAGTGTTAGACCAAATATAGGAAAATACATTCGTTATATTTCCGCATTATATAAAGTCCCAAATTTAGCACTACAGTTTGTAAATGTAGCTTGAAAAGTATCGCACTCACTTAAAAAACACATGATTTGAAAAAAAGAATTCTTCTGCTAATGACACAACTTTTATTCAAAACCATTTTAATAAGTGTACACGTGTATATTTGCCAAAGGCTCAATAAATATTCGCATTTAATTTCCTACATGCTACTTTTCTTTAATTCAAATACACATTGACTATTGTTTGAAGTCAAAAAATGTATGTGACAAAAGCAGATAGCGCAAACGTCATACGTCCTTGATCGTATCATCCTAGTTTCTGTCATGCTGTGACAAATAACTAGTCACTAGGGATGGGAAAAAGATATACTATACTAATATGTCAATTATTAAAACATCGATTTTTTGATAGCATTTCATTGCAGATTCATTATTTTAAACATCGACATCAATAAATAATTAATCCTTTGATCATCCTGTAACCAATTGTGTTCTTAACTCGTCCGACAATAACGGAATTTTTGCGATGAAATAGTAAACTCAACAGTCTTGTCACATTTCGTTTACAAATATGACTGACCAAATACCACCCAAAGATGCGACGACCGCGTAACATCTTGACTGACTCCGACGATAACATCACTAACATGAATAGGATCTTCCCGCATCAATCGCGTATAGATGCGTGTCAGCGCCCATGCTTGCAAACTTTTCTCTCACACACATTCCGGGCGCCCCTCTGGCAACGGCCCAAGACGTGCTTCGTTCCTCAACTACGGAGGGTCTTGATGCCGCTGCCAGCGCGATATAATGACACTGAACATGCATTAAGTATTACACGCACAACACTGTACACACACTCCTACACATAATACGCATGTACATAGGTACAATTATTAAATAAAAATGTAGGGCTTAGCTAGGTTTAATTTTTTGCATTCAGGTAACGGTCAAGCCGAGGTTAGCACCACTTTAGTAACCCTTTTGCTAGTTATCTTTTGCATCTTGGTGCCTTCAGCACTCGCTCCCAAAGCCACGGTGAAGCTGTAAAGGCTATTCCGGTCAACAGCGTTAGCTAGCTAGAAAAAATCTGACGAAATAACTTGCATAGTATTAACGTATTTAAAAAAAATAATATTTGGTGTTGATGTACCTAACTTTTGAAGTGAAAACTTCTTTAGTGGCGTTGAGTGATTCTTTGTAAGGGAAAAACTTATAGTTTCGCGTTACCAGTTATATGACGTCAGCTATCAATATTCTACAGTATGTTAAGTTATTATTATTCATCTCTGATGTTAAGTAAGTATTCAAGATGACGTTTAAGTGCTGACCTCACAGATAAATAAAAAAAATGTATACTGACTGAGCCTACTGTATGTTTTGATTATGAATAAACTATATAAAATGTTCATTATTATTGTCCGGAGCGCCAATAGATATAAAAACCAGACATATGTTAAATGTCAGGTTGTGTTAATAATTCAACTAACAAACGCTGAAATTTAAACAGTTTTCCAATGTTTCAAGTTATGACTTCTTTTGGCAGTCTTTATGGCTGTTTTAGTTAGTTATTTTTTTTATGTATTTATTAATGTCGATTTGACGTTATAAAAGTTGTTTTGAAATTAGTGTGTACTACTCGTATGAACGTAGGTTGTGTTGATATTTTTAGGAGCGATTTGCTTCTCTACTAGTATATATTTTGTCTTATATGACAGCCTCTTCTAATTTATTATGAAATTTTGATACAATTTTATGTTACTGGCCGTGATACTCTTGCGTTTTCTTACAATTTAAAGCAAAGTGTTAAGCAACCTACTCATCAGAGCTACTCAAATTCACAATTTTACTTTAATCTGGTGCCATTACTCTGTGCATTACTCGCGTCTTATTCATCTGGTTCTCTTATTTCCAACTGGATCAAGGAATTGCCAATGTCATTTTCCTATTGGGGACCTTGACAAATTAGTCTTACGTTTTGTATTGCTTTTGTAGTTTATAATCATGAATATAAGTAGTATTTTAAGACCAACTTTGATTTACTTTTCTTGTCGTCAGGGTTCTATCAAAATGATGGCTCTTACCTTTTCAAGAGAATTGCTGTGAGATCTCAGTATCTCAATACACTTCCCAATAATCAAACTATATGATGTAAAAGCTAGTAAAATTACATAAGTAGCTGTTCACGTGGAAGTCACGGTTGCTATTGCGTGGTCAATGCGTGACATATAGAGTTTTTAAATAATTGGAAAAGGTTGGAACCATTTTTTGTACAGTCCCTAGATTTATTATTGATACTAACAGAAGGTAATAATATTTCTTGGATATTCACAAATACTTGCTATTGAATAGATAATTTTATGAGTTTTAATTTGTTTACGTGAATGCCTAATTATTTTCATCAAATTATTTTAGTAGGTACTAATAGAACATAAAGATATTTCTCAAAATTTCAAACATTTTTCAGTAAAACTGATCATTCCCTTAAAAACTTATATTCAATCATGACAACACATTATAAACAACAAATGTTGACATTGACATTACAGTTGACAATCAATATAACCAAATGAAAGTAGCACGTGTGTAGAAGAAGCGTGTAAAGTTTTTTATATGTTTAAAGGTTTGGCGTACTATACGCTATAAATAGTTACTTATATAGAAATAACATATTATACATCTACAATGGGTAGGAAAGCTAAATTTGATGAGACAAAGAAAGTAAAAAAAGGGCCCGGTCGAAAAGCTCGGAAACAGCCTGCTCCAGTGTTTAAGAAAGAACTTTGTAAGTATCTAGATACGGAATTAAATAGATTTGGATTAATTCTAATTTTCATTAAAAATATAAGTAATCTGACTAATCATAGAATTGTTTGTCTGTGAATGGTTTTTGTACATGTTTATGAACATATTAAGTAAATATGCCATAAAATTTCACTATTTTTCACATTTTTAAATTTATTATAGGTGAAAAAAAACCAGATCTTTAATGATTTTAAGTTTTAATTAATAACATTAAACTAGTAAAACTAAGGTAGCAGCAATCTAAACTATAATAAACATTGCTATTTTACACACATGGTAAAAGTAAAATAATAGTCATACAAATATTGACAAAATAATCTGTATATAACACATAAATTATTATCTATTTATAATAATTTTTAGATGTACATATTTTTGTAAAAAAATTCAAATTATTAGAAAATGTTTAACACCTAATATATTTCAAACTTCAATTCCAATTGAAGATCTAGTTTAAGTAAACCTGCAACATGCACTGAGTATATGATATGTGAATGAGATATCAGATTTTTTTTAAATGACTTAATGTATTGTTGTATTATTTTTTGTACTTATTAATTAATCTTCAGAATTGGTATACATGTTGTAATTTCTATTATTAGCTAAAATCAATTGAAATATAGTAAGCAATAGAAACACTAGGCTCATGATGTAGAATAATTGAGAAATATTATCCTTTATTTATAACAGTGGATGATGAAACTCAGAATAAAAAGTTAACACACAGACAGAAACAGAGGGCCGCTAAGCGAGCAAAGAAGAAAACAGAACTCCTAGAAAAGAAGAAAGCACTGAAACAGGCGAAAAAGACTGTTGCAAAACAGAAAGAAGTTACAATTACTGAAGATGATGTGAGTGAATTAGAAGAAGAAAATGTTAAAGGTAAATGTAAATAAATAAACTGATTGAAATATATATTTTGTAATCTTTGAAAATCAGATTGTGTATTTAAAATAGTGATAATATTTTTATGGATTTTATGAATAGGAACAACAGTTTATTTTACTTATTTCCCTTTTACAAATATAAAAATAAGATCAACACAAAATTTTTTTTTTGTTCAATAGTTTTGGTACTCTTTCTCAATGACTTTAATAGACTTTAAAGAGAGCATATTTCTGTTAATTTATAGGATTTACTGATGATAACAAAGAATGGTTGAAACCTAAACAAAAAGCTAAACCTAAGCAAAAAGAAGAAAAACCTGAGAGTTCTGATGCTGAGTCTGGTGATGAATCAGATAAAGAACAGGATTCAAATGAAGAAGAAGATATTGAAGAGAAAACTTGGATCCGGTAAAGAAAAATATAAGGTAGAATTATTCAACTCAAATATTCACCAGTAATTTGGTTAATCTTCAGTAATACCATGCTTATACTTTATAATATTTCTTCCTCAAAATGTAATAATTTTTTGTAATATAATATTTCAGGTTGGAACACTTGATGATTTATTCCAAGATTCTGATCAGGAAAATGGTGAAGTTTCTTCAGAAGATGAAGAGGCTGAAAATGCAGGAAAAGTGGCCTATGATTCTGACTCTAGTGATGGAAAAGACAGTAGTCGAACTGATGATGATAATGATGATGACATGTTACCAATAGAAAAAGCTAACATAAAGTTGAAAAAGAAAAAAATACTAGAAAAAAAAACTTGCCGATGAGGAAATGCAGTTGAATATATCGAAACAAGATGTTTTTGCTTTTCCATCAGAAGAAGAATTGCAGAATCCTACGAGTCTTCAAGATGTACATCAAAGAATTAAAGATGTTGTCACAGTTTTATCGAACTTCAGCAGTTTAAAAGAAGAAGGAAGATCTAGATGTGAATATACTGATTTACTACTCAAAGACCTGTGCACTTATTACAGTTATAATGAGTTTTTAATGGAAGTTCTTATGCAGATATTCCCAGTTGAAGAGTTAATAGAATTTCTAGAGGCGAGTGAAGTGGCAAGGCCAGTTACTATACGAACTAATAGCCTTAAAACTAGAAGGCGTGATTTAGCTCAAGCTCTTATTAATAGGGGTGTGAATTTAGATCCAGTTGGCAAATGGAGTAAAGTTGGACTTGTAGTATATAGTTCAACAGTACCAATAGGTGCTACACCTGAATATTTGGCAGGTCATTATATTTTGCAAGGAGCTTCAAGTTTTTTACCTGTTATGGCTTTAGCACCTCAGGAAAATGAAAGAATATTGGATATGTGTGCTGCTCCGGGTGGTAAAGCATCACATATCGCTGCAATTATGAAAAATACGGGAGCTTTGTTTGCAAACGATGCAAATAAAGAAAGGACAAAGGCTATCGTGGGTAACTTCCACAGGTTGGGTGTTGTTAACACGGTAATATGTAATTATGATGGCAGACAATTCCCAGATGTTATTAAAGGTTTTGACAGGGTTTTATTGGATGCTCCTTGCACTGGAACCGGTGTTATAGCAAAAGATCCTAGTGTAAAGACTACGAAAGATCAAAAAGATATACAGAGATGCTTTAATCTGCAGAGGCAACTTCTTCTGGCGGCAATAGATTGCTGTAATGCAAAATCAAGTACAGGAAGCTATATAGTGTATTCCACATGTTCTATACTACCGGAGGAGAATGAGTGGGTAGTCAATTATGCATTAAAGAGGCGGAATGTGAAGCTAGTTCCAACCGGTTTAGACTTTGGTACTGAAGGGTTTGTGAAATACAGACATCACAGATTCCATCCATCATTGAAATTGACAAGAAGATTTTATCCTCATACTCATAATATGGATGGTTTCTTTGTAGCGAAATTAAAGAAATTTTCTAATGTTATCGTAAGTATAGACAATCTTCTTCTAGTAACCAATAAGTCGCTTTTGAGATATTGATTGTACATTTCCCTTATGTGTGACTGATGTTAAATGTCACTTATTATGAACAAAAGCAATTTAATGTGTGTTGGTATTTTAGAATAACATGTATTATTTTATGTAGACCCATATTATCATCATCATAATCATCATCATCATCATCTCCCTACCCTTTTCCCATTTTTATTTGGGGTCGGCGCAACATGTCTTTCTCTTCCATTCCTCTCTATTTGTTGTCATCTCCGCATTCACTCCTTTCCTAAGCGTATCATCTTTCACTCAGTCTATCCATCTTTTCTTTGGTCTTCCCATATTGTATTATATTATATTATATTAGGACTTAATAATGATTGCATTTTTTAGCCTGAACCTGTAAAAGATGATGACGATGAAGAAATTGAAGGTAAACCATCTGATAAAGTAGATGAGAATACTGATGACAATCAGATGATAAAACTGAATTGGAAGCTGTGAAAAAAAACAAACCAGTAAAAAGGCCAGCAGAATCTTCTATTGAAGCGGGTTCAAAACTACCGAAAAAGACTAAAGTTGACATTGGGAAAAGGTAATTACTTATTCCCTACTATTAGTTTAATTTGAGTTCGGCGAAATTATTGGACTTTATCTGATGTTATAAAGTACAGTTCAATAATGATGATGACCCTCTATAAATGATAATCTATCGACAGTCAACCGTCATCGTAGTGTTGTACATCTAGAGATACAGAGTGAAGAATTGGAATGTCTATTTTAACCCCTTGAGCACTTTTATGCCAGCTTTCCATTGTTTTCCTATTGTCTTTCTATTGTCTTATTTTTACGGGTAATCCACACATTAAATAAATAAGTTTTATTTAGAATATTATTCGAAGGAGTGAGTAATGAAGACGCTGAACGAAAACATTGTAATGAGACCATGATTGCTTGTCATTTTGTTATATCTCTTCAGTTAGTTGTTCTGATTGAGTTAAAAATTTGTCATGGAATAAGAGTGTTCCGGCAGCTGCAAAATAGAATCAGTTTTAGAGACAGCCTGTTACCATCTTTGGAAACGTATCTATATGACTCGGTAAATTTCTAAATCAATAAAAAACATGTCTTTCCAAGATGCCATATCGCCTTACATAGAAAAACTAATGTAATGTATATAGGTGCCAATAATATAGTTTATGACATTTTTCTTTATTTTTGTTTAGTTGCTATTGATGATTGATGCTTTGAATTTTAACCATAGGGCAAACATTAATCATTAATCTTATAATAATTTAATTAAAATAAAATAGCTCATTACATCGAAATATGATATAGTTGTGTTTACTTTTTTAGCTCTGCTAAAACTCAGCCTCAAGTTAAAAGTGATAATAAAAAGAAGAAAAGAAATCGCAAAAAGAAGAAAGGTAATGTGGTCAATAATGATAGTGATCCAACTAAAGTAAATAATGTAACAGTAACAAATAGTAATATGAAAGAGGCAAAGGCTCATCCAGACACTTCTCAAAAGACTAATAATAAAGATTCTACTACATTGCCAAAACGAAATGCAAATAAAAATAGTGTTAAGGAAAATAAAGGCTCAGTCAAAAATATGCAGAAGAAAAATGAAAACGTTGGCAGCAAAATTACAGAAAACATTGAACGGTCAGTGTCGAAGAAACTAAAAACAAAGTTGAAGAATCAGAAGAAGAAAGTTGGTGAAATGAAAGCGAATGGAAAACAAAAAAACAAAGCAAAAATAAATAAATGACATATTGTTTGATATAATATAATTTTATTAATATTTTAATTTTGAAAATAAAATAATCTTATACAATTTTTATTTTATTTTATCTGTGACTTTGTTTTATGCATTATATATACATTTTGGGATATATTTTTTTTACTTTGATGATAATGCATCTTTGATTGTTTGATGGGAGATTCTGTTGATTGAAATAGCCAGATATGGCAAGTTGGAAGTTTTGATTAAAGAAGATTTGTTGAAATTCTGTGTTCCGGGAGCATAATTTCAAAGCCAGAACCTCTAGGCTTAGCGTTGCCACTTTATAATACATGATCACTTAACAGCAGATGAGATTTTAGTCATGCGTTGACGAGTTTAAAAAAGAAAAACATTGTAGTATTTTTGTAACATAAGTTGGAATACATATATATTATATAGTAGGATTAGATACTATATTCATTACTTGAGTGCCCGCATCTCTGCCCGCAATTTATGTATTCTTCATTGTTTAATGTAGTTTTAAAATTTTAACGGGACTTTTTCGGCAGATAGCTGTAGTGTAGATACTCCGTGTAATTTAGACTATTTTTTTTTTTTTATGAGAATGATTAAGGTTCTGCGTAAAACAAAAAGAAAACATTAAAATTTTGAATAAAATCCGATTGAAGCCAGTTTTACTGGCAGCTATTTAAAAATTGTGAGAAATATCTTTGCTTTCTGTTAGTAAAATTTTTTTTGGTAAGTAATTAAGGTTCCATATGAAAAAATAAAACCAAAGAAATTGTGAACAAAACTTTTATTTGTTGGTTTTACTAACAAGTGCTTGAATTTGTGGGGATTATATTTGCTTTCTCTTAGTATAAAAAAAGAAAAGTCATTAGGGTTCCGTGTAAAAAATTAAAACTCAATAAAATTGTGAATAAAATCAGATTCATAACACAGTTTTACTGGCAGCTATTAGAATTTTTGAGAAATATCTTTGATTAATACTAGTACCAAAATTATTTTTAATCTGTAGGTACAAATAAAACTGAAATGTTTGTTTGTACTACAACAATTTTATACTAAATACGTATGAATATATATACGAAACCTATACCAAAAATACAATTTGTGTCTGTCTGTCTGTTACACCTCATCTCAGTAAAGACTGAACCGATTTTAACGGTGCTTTTTCTAGCAGTAACTCTGGGTAACTCACAATACTTTTATTTTTTGAAAATATATTAGGATTCCTTCCATCCATCCATTCAACCAAAAGTCTCCATCAAAGATCTCCACGAAGACCGGTCTTGCGCCACCTGCATCCAGCGGTTCCGCGGAAAAATAAAACTCGACTTGTGTCAAATTGTGAATAAAATCTAAATCTATGCTGTTTTCCTGGAAGCTATTTGAATATGTGAGAAATACCCTTGCTTTCTGTTGTTTGGGAAAAATTGGGAAATAATTAGGGTTCCGCATAAAAAAATTAAAAATTAAGATATTGCTAAAAAATCATTTAAACTTTGGTTTTACTGACAATTGATGCTTGAATTTGTGGGAATATATTTGGTTTCTCTTAGTAAAAAAAAATAGGAAATTAATTAGGGAAACGGGTAAAAAAAATTTTAAACACGTGGGATGTCGCGGGCACATAGTAATGTACTATTTTTATTTCAAAAAAGAAGGCTTAAACAATTCCAGTTTCCAATCAAAGACATTTCGTAGTATCATGCTTCATACCTTAACATATTTACTTAATGTCTATACTAATCTATCAATCTATACCAATAAATAAAAATTTTGTGTCTACTTTTTCCGGCTAATCTCCGGAACGGCTGGACTTATTTTGACGGGGCTTTTTTTGGTAGATAGCTGAAGTTATCCAGCGTAACTTAGGGTACTGTTGCTTTTCGAAGATAATTAGGGTTCAAAATAAAAAAATAAATAAAATCCGATTCAATGCACAGTTTTACGAGCTTGAATTTATAAGAAATATATTTACTTTATCTTAGTACTTCAAATTTTTAGGAAAACAATTAGGGTTCCGTATCAAAAAATTACAACGCAGTGAAGAACATATAAAACGCGGGCACAGTCGCGGGTGCACAGCTACTCTATACTAATAAATAAAAGTGAAGTGTCTGTTTGTAATGTAAAAAAAATTGTTTTTTACTAAATTGATATGAATGTATATACGATACCTAAACCAAAAATGCAATTTTTAAATTTTTTTCTGTCTGTCTGTTTTCCGAGTAATCTCCGAAACGGCTGGACGGATTTTAACTAGGATTTTTAGGATACTTTTAATTTTCACTTCACTTTTAAAATAATTAGGGTTCCGCATTAAAAAAACCAAACTCATAAAAAATTGAATAAAATCCGATTCAATGCACAGTTTTACGCGAAAGTGCTTGAATTTATGAGAAATATATTTACTTTATTTTAGTACTAAAAAAATTAGGGTTCAGTATAAAAAAAAAATTGCTGTAAAGAATATATGAAACGCGGGCGTAGCCGCGGGCACACAGCCAGTTTTAAATAAACCTAGAAGATGTTTTTAAATTAACCCTTGAAATGTTTTCGGTGTGTCAAATAAAAAAAAACAATACATAGCTACGATATACATAGAAGACACTAAGACCAAAACTAGACATTACGACGGTTGACTAATATGTAAAATTTATCTTAACCCAGCACTGAGCAAAAATAATGTGAACTACATTTTGCAATATCCTTCTCTGTTATATATACGAGTGAGGCTGGTTTGAGATGTAGGTACCGTATTTAATACTCCTAACACCCCAAATGGGTAAACCATTGCCAAAGCGATTTTCATTCATAAAAATTGTTTACAACAGAGAAAGAAAACTATCGATGTAACTATTTAGTGTTTATATGCACACCAAACTATTTTTATTTGTATTAAATATAGATGCGGCGGTTGTTAATACATCATGTTATAACATATACATCGTACAACATTTTCCCACGGGGTGCGGAGATACTGGATGGTAGGTTACGTTACAGGATAAATCAAATGGGATGAGAGCTTTTCCGACATAGGTTGGGGCGGCACCGTTGGTTGCTACGGCGTAGCTGAACGCATTAATGAAAAGCGCGGCCCGCGCAGCCCCTCGCCTCTGCCGCTTCGGAGGCTGCCGGCAGTTGCCCGCGGACCGTGCTCTAGACGTCACATCTACAGCACACACATATAACGCATCAAAATTTATCACTTAACTGTACCACTAAAAATCGACATCATCTACCGATAAAAGTTAATTTACATATCATATTATTAAAATTAAGTGTACGTTTCATACATGAAATTTCGTTGCGGACGAGTTGACCGGAAGTCGCTGAAATGGAGGCAGGAAGTGGGTCCCGGATAGTAGGGTGGGGACGCGGCTTTGTTCGACGTACTACGCCCGTGAAGGCTGCGGCGCGCAGCATCCGCGCTAACAGTACTCATGTATATGTATATAATATCTCTACCTGTGTAACTATGTACTTATCATAGTACCCTACATACACCGGGTTGGATGCTCGGATATGTACAATTTATGTTTCCTCTTCGTGAATCAAATGTTGTATCTAGTTAATAGTCTCTTGAATCAAGCGTGAGACTCAGGGTTTTGTTTCATGCGTTTATTTAAACTTTGTTGTCCATCTCAGTTATGTTCGTAAGTTTTATTATTAATAACGCACTCTTTCGAATCAGCAATCAGTTTACAAATATCTTTTTACAGTTAAAATCAAATACGTGTTATTTTCAGTTTTAGGTTCTGTTTTGTATTCTAAAAACTTTAAAATTTTTTAATAGTGCAATTGCAACAGTGTTCATGTATTTGATAAAGTAGGTAAAGTGTATTTATTTATTATATTATACAAAAGTAAAGCTAACACAGCTGATATAACAGTAATAGTGCAAAGAAAATAGCCTAACTTGCATAAATTACAAAATTAGCACTGCAATAAATTTCACTCATTAATTTGAACAGTCACATCGTACCTACTACCGCATGTTACGACAGATTGACTGCAGTTTTAAATTATTTATTGAATCAATAATCTCATAAGCAATAGTTATTAAAATCGCAATAAAATTTGGATTGTATTATTTACAATATTCAAGATGTTTCCTGAACAACGCATAAAAAAAATAGTTTGTTTTTATATATTAACAATTTTTTTAATTGAAAAAAATCTTCATAATTTATAAGACAATTAATATAACGATTTCATAAATAATTTTATGATAACTTTATAATTATTCCATAATAGTATTACGAGAGAAATTTACTAAGTAAGTAATTACTGCGAAGTAGTTTCTGTAAGTTCATAAGTTCCGCTAATTATTTATTTTCTCTTTTACATTATTATGAATATGAGCTAACCAGAAGTACGTTTCAAACGCTCATTATGAGTAATTGTATAATTTTAACTTCTTATCAATTTTCTAAAGTGTAGCGATAGGATTCGTAAACAATGAAAGCAAATTAGGCCACGATCTCGGCATGTAAATACAACATTGTTACAAACTACTTTTAAGAGATTCAACGTACGTAGGTAATTACCTATTTCACTTAACAGTATACATACACAACTTTCGCTCGAGCTCGACTTGCTCGTTGTACCGATCATAAACGTTATATAATATATAAATTACCTAGGAAATGTAGTAAACTGCATGAGGGGGAACAAATGATTTGTACGTATATTTGCGATATGTTTCATGTATTTTTACTGCTCTGCAGTTTAGCTTTTATGACCGAAAGAATAAATAATATTACCTGTATTATTAAATATTTTTTTTTATTAAAATCATTTCAATAATCTTCGCTATATATGAAATCCAATAGTGAGCCTCAAAGAGTAGAGTCTTGAACTGAACCGATCTCCCTACATGAGTTTTTTTTAAATCACAGAGATATTATCTGGTCATGTTTTGGGTATATATTTGGTTACATTAAATAGCATATTGTATTATTATAGTATATAACATATTTAAGTAAACCGAATAATAGAAATAGCTTCATAAAAATCACCATTCCCTTCATTACATTATATAAAACGTCGGTCTATCTCTCTGTCCGTTAGTTGGCTTATGACTTGAGAATCGTTAAACCGGTTTATTATATTATAATTACTAGCTCTGTGCCTGCAGTTGCGCCCGCGTTTCATATATTCTTCACTGCGAAATATTGTTTTTGATTTTTTACGAGGAACCCGTAATTATTTATGAAAAATAAAAGTCACGCGGAGTAACTATCTGCCAAAAAAGTCTCGTCAAAATCGTTCTAGCCGTTCCCGAGATTACCCGGAACAAACAGGAGACAGACAGACCAAAATTTATATGTATTTAGTAAAAAAATGTTATATTGATATCACAAACAGACACTTTAATTTTATTTATTAATTGATAAAAGCCAAATTATGAAGACCATCAATACTATCAGCATATCATCTGGCAATTTTTTAAGTAAACCATTGAATATTTAAAAAATGTATCAATCCATTCAACCGAAAGACGTCCACTACTGGACATAGATCTCCCCTAAAGGTCTCCACGACGACCGGTCTTGTCCCACACGCATCCAGCGGACTCCCGCGACCTTTCACCAGGTCGTCGGTCCACCTCGTGGGGGTACCTTTCCAGGCTGTGCCGTTCGGTACGAAGCAGCCATTCGAGAACCAGTTGGCCCCATCGGGTATCGGTTCTACGAGTAATGCGCCCAGCCCATTTCCACTTCAGTTTGGCAATTCTTCGGGCAATGTCGGTTACTTTGGTTCTTCTGCGGATTTCCTCATTACCGATTCTATCACGCAGAGAAACTCCGAGGATAGCCCTCTGATTGCCCTTTGGGTAACTTTCAGCTTTATAATTAGGCCTATTGTAAGCGACCACGTCTCAGTGCCATAAGTCATCACTGGCAACGTACACTGGTCGAAGACTTTAGTCTTGAGACACTGCTGTATTTGGACAAGAAGATTCAGCGTAGCCTCCGCAAAGGGCCTCGGCTGAGTTGGATTCGACGGGTAACATCTTTTTCGAAGTTGAACCTATCTAACTAACTAAAAATGTATAATGCAGTGAATTAATTAATTATCTTTGAAGAACAGAAATATTATACGCGAATAGAGTCGCCGGCACAGCTAGTTTTTACTATAAAGACATTTTATTAATGATATGTGAATAGTAGGCACCTAAAATTAACAGACGTTGTTATTGTAGAAAAGACTTATTCCTTTCGCGTTGTACTTTCACAGCGCACGCACTTCCAATCTGAATGCACTTTTGCAATCCCAAGTACCTAAGTAAACGTTTATTGATAAATATATATGTGTTTATGTGTAATTCTTCCTAAATTTGTATTCTATAGCGGTGCTGTTAGTAAGATGCATTGCTTGTGTTGAAATGGTTTTATTATGTCCTTTGAATTTATCATCATCCATGCATTGAAATCTAGGTTGTTTTCCAATCATTTCAACATTTATTTGAAGCTCTTCAATTATTTCAACAAAGTTAATGTAGATACTTAAGCAATACACACATGTGTTTTCTCTATAAGTACTCGTAGCGACTCGGAATTTTTTTTCTTTTGGAATGTATTACAGGTTCCTTAAATAATCGGCGCATTGCCTTGTTTTACAAATCATTGTAGGATCGGCTATTATTAGCTTATTAATCACGTGAGGTTTGAAAGGGGGAAAGTAAATGAGGAAATATTAAAAGGGGGAGGGGGGATGTAGTGAGATATTACGTATATTTGTTTTTTTTTCGTTGAACTTGCGATGTCTAAACAGAAAAGTGACGCGTTAACTTGAATCGCCAATACCAGGTAAAGGATACATTATAACTTTATTTAATAATAATATTCTGAAATTGTTTGAATATTTTGTAGCAAAAAAAAACACGTGATTTTAGAAAGAGGGGGAGCTTAAAACCTGTACACGTATCAAGTAGGGTTATATATTCACTAAAACATCACGTGATTAATGGACTACCACTTTCCTGTACTTTTTGCATCAGTATATGATGATAAAAATTCATTTTATTTACAAATGTGTTGAAATATTCTCCAAACATTCTGTTAGTCGACATGTCTTATCTCAACCTCAACGCAGTCGGACCTGTCATTACCGAGCGTCGTTAAAATCATGCTAGACAGCGAGGGTACTTGGCAGATGGGCCTCCTTCTGCGGGTGCGTTATGTTGCAGAATGAGGCCTCGGAGAGAGAGCGAAAGTCGGACCCCACGTCGGTGCCAATGGGGTGACAGAGGCGAAGTATTAGGAGGCGCAGTACATTTATGTTCTCTCCTACCTCCATGAGTCAGCAATGCCTTTCTCCCCTCTGGCTCCTATTGGTACTACAATTAGTACAGTTGTACGAGAATAGGAACTACGTCAGGGAGGGAAGAGATTTGTCGCTGACAGACGGAGGTAGGCGCCCAATACTAGGCTGCCCCCATTTGTGTCTGAGATAAAAGGTGAGTCCTGGGCATTCGGCTGGGCCGGCTGCCGGGGCGACACGGTGTATTGATATTATCCCGTATCGCCCCGTTGATGGCAGCAGATGGCACCGTGGGGTTGTAGCGGTTATTCCCGGCGCTTCACACCAGGCGAGTCCCACATACCCCCTACTAGCTCTAATCAAGGAATACTTCTGATGTAGAGCTGGTAGGGGGATGCGTAAATGAATTTCACCACTTAAACCAGGCCTCAACGCAGTACTAAATTTCACTTTGAACACACCATTCGATCAAGATACCACTGTAATTTTCCGGTGGATTTATTTATGATCCGGTAGGACAGTCTTTCCCTCGCATCACCATTACTAGAGTCTACGTGTTAGTTGATACTCCGTCTATTTACGTTTGTCGTTCCTACCATAACGCTTCAATATAAATATTATTATTCTTTTAATGAATTGGTTATCATTCCCTCGAATACAAATTATATGATAGCTCTTTGAATTAGTGTTTTAGACGTTCATAATCGCCTTCTTAGGGCCTAAATTGAATAAAGATGTTTTTGATTCTGATTTTTATTTAAATTGGTTTTAGTTTGAATGCGTTATTTTAGACATGTTATTATTGCTGTCATTATCAATGCGTATTTTATTTTTAGCTTTTATTTTTATTATACAGGAGTGTGTAAGTAAATTGTATATAATTATATGTAAAAGTGTTACATTTTTTTTTTCATTTGCATAATGTTTAAATGAATTGATTATTCCGACATTATTAATAAAAAAATCTTGTAGGTGAAACTGTATAACAATGTATCTCAATGGAGAAGTTAAAAACAATATTGTGGTGTACAAAACTATGAATATGTATCGGTTAAATAGAATAAACTTCTTATACGTGCAGTAAATATTTTATGTAATTATTAGGAGTTAATCATGGTAGGACCTAACAGCGTAGGTGTACGTACCCCAGCAATGATTTGAGGTCACAATAATTTGTCCCCTTCCTTACGCTTTGCTATTGTATTATTGACCTTATGTTACTAGAAATAAGATATCATAATTCTTGTCATCGCAACTGCATATTATAACATATCATACAGGATGTCGAATTGCAGTTCTTCCTAGGTTAAATCAATTGTATAGGTATAAATATGGTATGTGGTCGTTGAAATAGGTATTACGTAAGCAGAATTTTAGTCATTTTTGACCCCATATCCCCCATTGTCAGCAATAATAGTAGGCATAGTTGTCACCTCCCCATGATTAAGTAAACATTAGCTTATTTTGAACAAAAAAAAACGACGATTATTAAGTATAAAGTATAATAATAATAACAATTTTGACCGATCGTGCAAGTTGGTTTTTACTGAGATACAATAATTACGATTAATTATACATAAAGTAAATACATTGATTTTAATACTATACGCCACACCTCTATTCTTACTCATTACTCCCTCCAGTGTTCTAAACTAATGTTCTGTATAAATCTAACGTCACTAATAAATATTGCTGACGCAATCACCATTCAGTCACCGCCTTCCCTCATGTCATTAAATATAAGCCCTAAATCAAATATACCCCTACTTGGATGCATACTTAATATTTTGATAGTTTGAAATAATAAAACTTACCGTTGTTTTAATTATACCAGTGGCTCTTGTCCCATAAAAAAAATCCGTTACGTCATGAAGTAACAAAGTCGTATAAATTCCTAATTCTATGTGTGCAATTATTACACGTCGGGACTCTGCTAGGGAGGGTCCTGTATCCGCCCGCAGCGCGATACAGTGACATTTTCGTACGGTAGCATATTACGCATTACATTGCATCCCATACCTCTGCACACTATACGCAGATTTTTGTAAGGGACCTTGAGATCTGTAGTTTTCCTTAACCACCGTAGGTTTAGCGTGGGGTAAATTTCGCAGAAGTTACGCTCTGGTCTGGCAACTCAAGTCGATCTCCGTAGGTACCATTTTGGTGCCCTTGCGCTAGCTCCCGGCTGAGCACCATAAACACTCGCCTTGCAAGTTCAATGAAGCTGTGGAGCCCTTCCGGTCATCAGCATTTAGACAGCACGAAATAAAAGAAACTTTATAAACACGTTTATTTTTTATAAACATTGTATAAAAAAATGGCAACAATAAAACTGTCTAAATTACAAAAAACATAAATCTCTTTAAATTTTACTAGCACAAAGCATTATAGTAATAAGAAAGTAATATGTAGGTACTTAAAGTATACCTATATATTGTGTTGTATTAGTTTTTTTAAAACAGGGAAATGTTGTATTTGAAAAAAAAAGTGAGAAACCGTTTCAGTGTGCCTTGCAATTTCTTTAACATTTATCCGCCTGGTACCGAGTACTTTTGGTACTGTCCTTGTTTATTTATTTTCTATTTGACATGCAAAAATCAAACATGATCAGTTTCTACATTGATGCTTTCGATATTTTTGAATCATTAATTTCGCATATATGCAAACAGATGACAAAAAATAATTACTTCAGCCATTTATATACCAAATAATTATTTATATTGTTATTTCGTTCCCATAACAATACCGTGATCGTATTTGTATTTACTTGTACCCTGAACAACTTGTTTCTCATTCCAATCAACTCAAATATAAATTTAAGAAAACTGCCTTCAAATAGCCTTTAAGCCTTGATAAACAAGGACTGGTAATTTACCGTCGTCGTCAACGCGTCGTCGCGCAGTGGATAGTGCAATAGTGGATAGTCAATGGAGCCCACCTATCCAATTCTAAAATCAGCCTGAGCTTTCGGTGAAGGAAAACATCCTGAGGAAACCATAGCTTGGTGGTAGGGCATTTTCTAATAATGCCCACCTGGGTAGTTTGAAAAACCTGTTAGCAAATATTAATAGGTGTATTCCGGTAGCATCATTTGAGAACTGGCACCCCTAGGGTTATTGTGTTCACCATCCAGGATCCCATTGTTACTTAACATCAGGTGAGATTGTGGTCAAAGCACTGAGTCTAAACCGTGTAAAAAAAACATAAAACGAAAATTATTTTCAAGTTTAAACTCTCGGTTAAAGTTTTCCTTAGAAGGTTTGAATTCTAAAAAAGGGTAGAAATTCTACAATTCGGACAACGACACTTCTGTATCAGTTTCTTTATCTCGACAGTAAGGATAATAACATTAGCAGGCGTATATTACTCAAGTGGGGCGACCATGCGACCTCGTTTGTAGGACCTGGGAAGTGCCCGTCCAATTTGTTACGATTGAATAAATAGACCGACTGGGATTTAAAATTTGAAAATTGAAACAACGTAGGTGTTAGAGATATATAGATCTTTTAAAGTTTAATATGAAAATAAGTATTTTCTTATCTCTACGACTTGTATTGCACGTTTGAAAGACAAAGAACCAATAACTTTTGTGTCATTTCATCACGAACGATACATTACGTGTTCTATAATTTCTGTTATCTGATAGTTGATTTCTCACTTAAATGAAGATAAAATAATGCAACAAATTATGTAAGAAAAATCTATCACTGCGATTTGAATAGTGATTAACAACAAACTGAGTAGTAAATATTATCTACATTGCTTAATCATTATGAAAAATATTCTCATGAATAATGTCTTCAAACCGCATACACGAGCTAATACAACGCCTAAAATGCCTAGAAATTATTGGGTAAAAATTGAATATCAAAATATTGTTTTCTCGTTTATAGTAAATTTTAGATATTTATTATTTATATACTCTATAAACATATTTTATATATTATCAGTATAATGCCATTTTGTTCAATTTTAATTATTTTTTTGTTCTCGGATAAGACTAAAACGCATTTACATGCAAACTCTTCTTTGATACTGAAGTCGCCGCGTGTCTTTCAAATTACTACTGTAACTTTTGAAAGCGTGGACCAATTTTAATGAAATAAAATTTTGATGTTACTCCTAAATAAGCTTTATAAACATTTTCCGAACTTTTAAAATATACTTAGTACTTTTTAATTGATACATGGACAACCAAACACGCAGACAGAGAGACATTTCTAAAAATTATAGAAATGTATTTAACTACCTATTGTCTGTTCCTTGCAATAATTATTTTCACAAAAATCGGAAATATACAAGCATGTTATGTTTAAAATTGTAAGATTAGTATAGAAGATAATATAAAATAAAATACCGCAAGCATATGAATACAAATTAATAACCACCACGTGACAGACTAGACTACCGCTAAAATAACCAAGAAGAATGTATATTATTATTTAAAAATGAAGAGAGATAAAAGTAGGACATAAAGATGTCTGTTTGTAAAGCTAGGTGCCTCTTGGCAACTGTCACCAGAGCTCACTCGAGAGTCCCTGTCCTCATTTCGCGGAAACATTGACTCCGGACCTACTCTCTCCTCTCTATACAAGTCCTCAGTGCACTAACCGTATAATTGTGTACCCTACCGTTCCAGTTTCATTTTAAACACATTCTTTATAGTCTCTGTTTTGTGACACATTAATTTTTATTTACATTTCTGTTTTCATTCATTCATAATTCATTTATTTGAATATTAAACATTATCATCAGTAGAAATCAGAAGAAAATTATTTAGATTATTTTCTGCTGAGAGATCGAAGAAAAAGACCAAGTTTCTACTACTAATTTTTATAATTTTAATATGTGTAGACATAACGTAGACAGGTAATTATTTTCACGATTTCGTTTTCAAATTAAGTCAATTTAAATTTAACAAATAATTACATACTGTTACAAACAGATCTGATTGCATAATAGTAAGATATTTGTTATGCATCCCACAGGAATCAAAGCGCACAGTAGGTAGGTATATACAAGGTAGGATAATTTGTTTGCTTCCCAATTCTCTTCTACCTGCAATAAAGGTAACGTGCCGTCCTCCCGGGACTGACCCGGGGCAAATAACCCTTGCTCGGCATCTGTATTACTCGTGTACACATAATTCTCACGAAAATTTTTCGAGGTAAAATAACAAAGGCATTGCTTTTAAATAATTCTCCATTATTGCCTGAAACTCTTTTAGCATAATTCAATATAAAATATCGTATTATGGAAATTCATGTAAAGGTTCTTTTGAATTCTCTTGTGCCATTGTGTTTGAAGCAGTGTTGCTACGTAAGAGATAGCTCGCTGTTGTAATGAAAATGGGTTCGAACATTATTATTCGGCGAAAAAAAGCCTCGTGATGCAACAAACCTGTTTTTTTAACTACTATCCAAAATTTTCAGAGGTGTCGTTTATCACATATCAATGTATTACATCAGTTCCAATTAAAGTCAGTACCTATAACCTTTTCTAGGTCTTGTATCATCCTCACTCGTAATAATTTAATTGGACTATAATCTATTTATATAATTTTTTTTAACCTTATTAATACTGTTGACCGGTAGGGCCTTAACAGCTTCACCGTATCTTTGTGGGCGAGTGCTGTAGGCACTCGCCGCCCCACAGACTATAATCTAACGCTAGTTTTCGTTTTTAAACAAGTTTGGTAAAAATTACTGCACTCTTATCGAATGTAACACAAAGCAACCACTGCCTAAAAGTGATCTAATCACCGTAATTATAATCATCGTCATGTTATAAGACTTACCTATATTATGAACTAGCTGTGTGCTCAGGCTGTGCCCGCGTTTCATACATTCTTCATTGCGTATTATAGTTTTTAATTTTTTATACGGATCCCTAATTATTTCCAAAAAAAAGTTATTGCTACTAACATTAAGCAAAACTTTTTCTCACTAATTCAAATACTTGCCAGAAAAACTGTGCATTGAATCGGAATTTATTAAAAAAAATTTTTGTTTTAATTTTTTGAGGCGGAACCCTAATTATTTTACAAAAAATAAAGTACTCTAAGTTACGTGGAGTAACTTCAGCTATCTACCAAAAAAATGTTTCGTCAAAATTGGTCTAGCGTTTCCGGTGATTAGCAGGAACAAACAGGCAGACAAAACAAAAAAAAAATTAACTTGTATTGTTAGTGTAGATAAGGTATATGATATGTGCATTCATATTTAGTTATTAAAAATTGTTATTTTGACATTAGAAACAGACACTTTAATTTTTTTATTAGTATAATATATAGACCTACAATGAACGGGGTAAACTATAGTAGAAGCCATAAAGATTCATTTTCGAATTCGGCTTGTTTACGCGGCGCATTGTTGAAGTTTTAAAGGCATTCATTTTATTGCAACAAGTTACAGAATCCGTGATGAAAGTATATTCTGGAAAACCAAAGTCACCAAAAATTAAGCTAAATTGGCAGAGAGACAGTTACATTTGTCGAAGAAATGACAGATGAAGGTTATAAATTCTGGTGAATAGACTCAGCTTTGGGAAATATGGTGTTGTACTTGGCGGTATGCAAAGAGGAGCGAGATGTGACTGGATGCTGAAAACCTGATATTAGATACAGTAACGAGCTTCGGAATTGATGATGATGAATGATCATGATATACCTACTATATCAAAGTTTTTTATAATAGGTTTTTTAGCATGCCTAATGACATTCAGTCCAGTGCTAGTGCCCCCACTTTTCTTTGTTTCGTTAGTTGTTATACAGCTGGATCCTACAAAAAAAGTGAATGATGTCCACATAATCAATAAGAAAAAACAGGCCATAATTCACAATTACTTCATTATTTTACAGGATCATAATTATAAGTGCTCTTTTTTTGATTTGCTATCGTAACAATTAGTTACTTCAAAGATGAATTCTTTAACGTTTAGATGTCAATTAGAAGACAATTTCTCTCGTCTTATGTTAACTGTGAATGCAGACGTGCAAGTGAATTAGACGCCCTAAATTTATCTGCGTGAGTCACTACTCACTTAATTTTGTATTACGTAATCATGGGTAACATACAACAGCGAGTTCATTAGTAATAGAAAAATATTGACAGAACGGTGTATGTAATTAGATATATTTCCTACGTTTGAATGAATTTTGATTTGGTATATTTATAAAGTCTTAAATTCAGAAAGTATAACGATTGTTACCATTTCTGTTAGAAAACTATATCTATGTATGTATGTCTAAGTCAAAGATAAAACAGTGCAGGATCTTTTTCTCATTCCTTTGACACCCGATTTCCTTTATTTATTTTTTATTAGTCGCTATTGACGTGCTTTAATGTTGTAAATAAAAATTAATTGGAAATAATTCGTTAATTATTGTTACATTTTCAATAAGGAATACGGCCGAATTTCGAGTACTAGGCGAACACAAGTTTTTGTAAGGTTTAACTTTAATCTATAGCACCTATTAATTGTACTATGCCTACAACATGTTGCCTACAATGTGCCTACAACAGCACTGACACGCAGTTTTTGATACTTATTTTATGACAAGTGAAAATAATTACTTTCCAGTAGTTGTGTCACGTCAAATATAAAGTATATGTTATTTAGTGCTTGTGCAAATACATTTCGAACGTATGTTGGGAACACGACTTGCTATGCCCGTGGGGCAACTTAGATAAACAACGAACATTGAGATTATTACCCTGTACTTGACTCGGAACTATATAATTAAGTTTTCAGGCAACACACTATTAGTCGTCGTGTGTAGTAAACGTAAGTGATTTATGTTGTAATCTTTACAACTTCCCCCGAGTACGGGAATATAATTCTTATAGTGTATTGAACTATACGAAAGTTTGTATTAAGCATTCGTATCGATTTTATATGTAAGATATAATGTCTTGGAACTTTATGAAGTGATATTAGTATGGCAACATAAAAGTAAATGATTACATGGTCAAATACTGAAATATATGTAATAATAGAGATATGTAAACTGTCTATATTTTGAAAGTATTAGTTAGTTATTTTACTCATACTCTCAGAAATAAAATAGTAATTAATGTATGAAAAGTTGTTACTAATTATGAATAGGTAATTTAATTATAAAAATGTACAAAAATCAAATTTTAAAGTTATTTCCTTTTAAAGGAATTTCATAATTATACAGTATATTATTGTACTATAATATGGAATCTAGAAGGAGATATAATATATGTATAAAATCTCAGTATGGTATTCCGATGTTATGTCCTATGGCAGGTATCCTATACGTATTAAAATCACATAATATAACTAACTCGTACTGACGCTTGTAAAGTAAGTATAAGTATTATTTATAAATCTATTTTGAGAATTTTAACTTGTGGTTATGTTTATATTTATTACATATAACGAACCATCACACGTTACGCCTGGTCCCGTGTCAGTCCCTTCCGTGGTCGTTCGATGTGTTGGTATAAATGCTAAATAATAATAGATAGGGTGCAGGACGTTGTCCTTCCGCATTTTAGATTTAACATGTCAGATAGTTCGAAAACATCGGCTATTACGGACTTCTATCTAGCTAGGGTGCGTGAATAATATAATTCCGATAATAAACCTAAAGCTTTTTTGCCTCCTCCGTCAGTGTTATAGACTCTATCGTTTATAATTCTTTCTAATTATTTAGTATTTTGGTCAACGCCTCCGTAATAATATTAGATAATATATATGACTAATATACGCCACTTGGTCGTAATGAAACAGACGCAACTTGTATAATAAATAACAGCTTAATCGTTTTCAGGTCCCAAATAAGTTAGCCGGGCGCTAATCTCGAAAGTTTCGACATTCTATCTGTAAAGTTTGTACCCTTATCGAAAAGTTACAGGAACATTTTCGATACTGTGAAATTAATTAAAACTGTATGTACGAGAGTGTATTTTCGAGTGTTGCTTTGTTTTTTAATTCACCGTTAGTGTAGAGTTTTGTTCTCTTGTGACGTTCTCCGGTTGCGACCGGGGATTTAAAATAGCCAAAGTGTCTCCGATTAAGTTATCAGCGATGGACAGTAATTCGGTGTCTCCGATGCCGGAATTGGCTCCTATAGCGGAGTTTGATAAATCACCTCCTTCGCCGCCGAACGAGGAAGTTCCGATGGATGATCTGCCACCGCCACCTGCCACCATATCTCAAGCGGAGGGGAAGAAGATTAAAATGTAAGTAATGCTTACCTCAATCATATATCAATACATATATTTATTGTTAAAATATTGAATGTTTTTTTAAAGTAAAAACTTCTTTAGCTGCCTTGAACGATTCTCGGTAGGGGAAAAACTTATAGAATCGCGTCTGCAACACTATGGCGTCAGCCGTCAACATGCTACTGTATGTCAATTATAAGATGGCGTTTAAGTGCTGGCGCTCCGAGATAAATGATAAAATTTATACTTACGGAGCCCATTGTATGTTTTGATTATTAATAAACTGTATGGACATAAATATTGCTCAGAGCGCCAATATATGTAAAAAACAGACTAATGTTATAGATAAAATGTTAGGTTGTGCTAATAATTACAATTACAACAAATTATGAAATTTAAACGTTTAAAAAACAGTTATTTCTAAGTTTTCACTTCTGTCGGCAGTCCTCAAAGCTGCCAAGTTTTTTTTTAAATTTAATGAGGACTAAAATAATATATTTTTGTCAGCATTTTGATTACAATCTTACTTTGTGTTAAGTTACAATGTGGTACATGATGGTAAACACACTAAGCCTAAACGTACTGGCTCACAAGGGCGGATTTTCAAACTTGAGGCTGGTAGCTAATCAGGCAAGCAATTTTAGAAAATGCCCTATCACGGCGCCGTGGGTTTCTTCACCTCATCTCCTTTACCGAAAGCTCACGGTCATAAAAGAATTATATATAATGGTACGAACCTACGTCCATCGACGTGGAATCCGATCACACTATCAATTAAGTCATCACCTTTTCAATCATTGAACACTCAAAAAATAGTAGCCAAATCTTCTTCGCCCTCCCAATAGTTTTTTTTTCAAAGCTTTTCCCTGATTATTGTTTCCTAACCATAATCCTACTTTAGTAAAAATATCTGTAAAGTTTTTTTGTTTACGGACGTTCTCGGTCGGATGATCTTAATCGTTAACACACAAATGTCTGCGAAATGTATTAAGAGATATCCAAGTTTAATGTACCCAGTAACGCAATCAGAGATTACTTTTCGAGCCGCAACTTCGACTGCCTCAAATATTCCATTAAATAATTAGTTAATAATTTTAATTATAACACATAAGTTCATTTAAGTAGAAAATCATTAATTATTATTTCATAAAACTTGAGTACGAATATCATTTTAAACCAGACAAGCCAAAATAATTTCACGTAAAGATTTCATAATTATCACAAAAGTAAATTTGATTTAAAAGAGACACGGCTGTTTCCTTAAACCGTCCTATAATATTAGGGTTCATGTTGGTAAGTAATTGTAAATACTACAATGAAGTAAATACGTTGGTGGTAAGCATATTTTAGAGATAAGTAATGATTAGGTACTTAAAAAAAAACAACAAAATATTATAATTACAAATTTCTTCAGGCTCAATTGATTTGAGACTATATTATATTGAATATATATACGATAACTACACCAAAAATACAATCTTTAACCTTTTTGTCTGTCTATCTGTTTGTAACGGCTAATCTCCCGAACGGCTGGAGCGATTTAGACGAGACTTTTTTTGTTAGATAGCTGAAATTACTCCGCGTAACTTTGGTACTTTATTTTTTCGAAATTAATTAGGGTAAAGCGTAAAAAAATTAAAACTCATAAAAATTGGAATAAAATCCGATTCAATTCATAGTTTTACTGGCAGGTATTTGGATTTATGAGAAATATCTATGCTTAATATTAGTACCAAAAAAGGAAGATAATTAGGGTTCCGTATAAAAAAATTGAAAACTATATTACACAATGAAACATATATGAAATGGGGACGCAGCCGCGGGCACACAGCTAGTATAAGATTTAACAGTGGCGAAGTATGAATATATTCCTTAGTAAAGACAATCTACCATTATTTTAGTAACTTAGCGAAATAATTAGGGATCGACTTTCTATGATATTCTCTAAGGTATCTGCACCTTCAGATGCTAATTGAAGCTTCTCACACCTCGAAATATACATACTAATAAGAGTTTTAACTTTAAATCCGGATTGAAATTGCTTTAAGAGGAATTTAAATTTTGCAATTGGTTAAAGTGAGTAAATTCTTTTTAAAATAAAAATAATTGTTAATATGTATTGGTCAGATACATTTCCGTTGCTATGAGAATTAATAGTATCACCCTTCTGGCTGCCACGTATTGTACCCATTGGCCCGAATAATATTCCTCACCTAGTTTCCAACGAACTAAAGTGTGAATCATTAAGTTCAGGTTCTAGTGGGGTTTTTAATCAACTAAAGTATAGTTTAACAAAAGAATTTATAAATCTGTGAGTTTAAGATATCTAAAAAAGAACGAGTACGTTTGTTAAATGTTTCGCTGTTAGTTGTTTATTGTGAGTCAGATACAGATTGCAGTTTAATATCGTATAAAAAATTAGAAATGTTATCATTTTAAATTATGTTTTATTGAAAAAAAAAAATACCTTCAAGTTGCTGCTGTCAAAAATTATCTATTTTAGATACAATAATGAAATTCTAGGTCATTATAATCATTATAAATCTGATATTTGTAATATTTTTGAGTCGAATTTTTTAAAAAAATATAAGTATTTTGTTATAAATAGAAAAAAATGAACGGAGGCATCTATTTGTTTTATGCTTAACACATCCTTCATAGCTGTAGATAGCATAGTTTATCGGTATTGTTCTACGTAGTTCGGAGAGTGTTCGCTAGATGGCTGCACTAGTACCAATATTATTCGTTCCGCTACAAAGAATTAGTATCTATTGGATCACCGTCGACAAATACCACTACGGCAATATTACGGCAACATATTCTAGTCTAGTTAAAATTGTCTTCATGACAAATGGTTTTTACGATGATTACAATATAAATTGTTCAATGAATGTATTTTGTCCTTATCTACAGACTTATAACCGAGACATGTGATCTCTGTCTCACATGAAAGACTGGCCGTTGGGTTGGTTGAAGTAGGGCGTTTGTCACAGAGTCGCAGTTCTACCGAGTCGAGATCTCGGAGAGTGTTAACACGGACATACGATAACGTGCTCATGTGACAGATTACCGCCAAATTTTATTAGTTTTAAATTATTAGAAAATTTTATTTTTAGAAAGTTTTGTGACTTAAGTGTTTGGTGATTTTTTTTAAATTTTTATTTTACCATCAAGTGTTACTACTTTCTGTGAGAGAAATGGCACGTGGGAAGAATCAAAAGTATGTTTATTATATTTATATCAATATACTATAAAATAATTATTTAATATAATTTGATATAAAAACTAATTTAAAACTATAATTATTCAGGGAAATGTACTATTAATGTTATTACGTATTGAAATATTGTTAGCTTAAGTAAAAGAATTTAATTTAATAAGTTTTATACATTTCTTATAAATAAATTCCAACCTTTAGCACTTACCTGGCGTTTACGCCAGCTTTCCATTGTTTTCCTATTGTCTTCCTATTGTCTTATTTTTATGGGTACTCGACATTAAATGATACATATTACATTTATAAATTCATTTTGTGATTCCATAATAACAAATCAATATACAAATGGTTTAATAAAGACCCGCTTAGTTATCAATACAGAATGCCTTCTCCATATATTTTTTTCCAATTTATAAATTAACACCCATATGAAGCCAGAATTCTTATTACCGTGACTGTGTTTAATTATAATAGACTTAGAATAGAATTAAGCAACCACCCTTATCTAGTCACTTAATAAAATCAATCATGAATTTAATTCACGTAAAATATTTACAATTAATTTGTGTAAAATAATCTTCGTTATTATAGTTGTTATAACAGTCTATTATAAACGATTACAATTACATGATTAGTTATTATTTGTTATATTTCATTAAGGTGTGAGAAAATAACATGATAAATTATTATTTTTTAAGTCTTTTATAATAAAAGATTTTACTTTCGTCTCTATTCAAGTGTGATCTCATATGAATTTATTAACAGCTAAATTTTAATTATAATAGCTTTATCAATGGCCCGTATTTCTTTTTTTAATCATTAAATTAAGATCACACCGCATGGTACAGCGCAGAATAAATTCGCTAAATATTATTAATTATTTTTGGTAATACTCTGTATTGTATTATAGATAAACGTTTAACTAATTGTAATATTTTTTAGTAGGTTTAGGTTCATCAATTATTTCATATTCACAAATTACTATACAATGATAATAAATTTAAAGCGCATTGATGATAATGATGGTCATCTACGAATGTTGAAAAATGTGTTCGAACTTCAATGGCTGCAGTTTTCAAGTCGATGTGGTAACACCACGACAAAGAATAGTTAGGTAATTGGACATACTTACATTGGCCGCTTTTGAAAACACCTTACAGTCTTGCGGAAGTCGTGAAGACGGCTTCACTCTCATAAAGTTAGTGGTCGGAATCCAAACAAAAGAAGTATTCTTTCACTATATAACATAAGATGTAAGAGTCTCGTAATAAATTATTATGACTTTCATAAAAAAAGAAATCTAAGTTTGTTGCTGTGGTAAAGGAAATAAAAAAGCAAATATGTAAAAAATAATAGCTCGCTACAATAAACGAAATATTAAAAATCTTAATTTAAAATAGTATTATAGAAGAAAAAACAGGACGGTACATAAACAAAATTGAACGCTTGCATTGGCGTTACTTGATACTGGAGATTCAAGTATCGCATTTTATGTAAAAAGTTAGATAGAATTGACACTTATTATAGTGTGTAACAGTACCAATGACTAAATAGGAAAGTAATTAATTAATCAGTAGGTTACTAATAATTATCTAAATATTCGAAGTCGATTTCAAATATAAATAAAAACCGACTTTTACAAATACATACGTAAAATAATCGTAAATATCGGATTAATTAAATCTACTAGGTATGATGTAGGTATAAATGTGTCGACAATATTGGATATAAGTGGTGCTTATTAGTGAATGTTCTGATATTTTTTAAGTTATTCCTATTAACCTACTCTAGGGTCCGTCTTTGCCTTTAATATTTCACAGTTATCAAGCTATCAAATATTGAACGATATCAAAATTGTCATCAGGGAATTGAGACAGGTTTATTTATACATCATAACAATCGTTCCTTCTTCTAATCCGATTTAAATGGCTGGTGCCGACTTAATGCTATGTGGGCGTAAATAGATAAACAAGAGTCCTGTGCCACTAATAATGAAATAGGTTACTCCGGGTCCCCCTTCGGTGGCGCACCAAGACGTGCTTCGTTCCCCAATTGGGGAGGCTCTTGACGCCGCTGCCAGCTCGATACAGGGACACTGAATATGCATTAAGCATCACACGCACAACATTGCACACACATTCCTGCACATAACACGCAGGTACATAGATCCTAGTCCCACACTGGTGCGGAGACGTCCCTCCGCACCCCCTTACTAATTGCATTGGGGGACTTCGGTTTCACTAATGCAATGGGTAAGGGTAGTGCGTAAATGCATTCCCCTCGTCAAAAAAAAAAAGGTACATAGATCCAGTAAGGAACTTTTTTTTAAAATTGTCAAATAAAAAACGTAAGGCTTGACCAGGGTTCAAAATCCGTGGAATCAGCACTCGTCCCCAAAGTAACGGTGAAACTGTAAAAGCATTTTCGGTTAAATTGAAATTATTTTTTTAAATTTTGCCGGGGTGTTTTAAACCTCGAGACAAACTCTGCTTTCGTACTCAAAGGTGCCATCAATTATGATTTATGTTTACTTATAATTCACTCGGTGAGTGGTATAGTGTAGGCCTGAGAGGTCAGGAAATGGAATGAAATTGATGTTCATTACCTACACGGTCGCTGTTACAAGAGACCATGGAACACTTTTACAATTGAATGAAATGAATGTGAATTGAGACCGGGTGCTGAATTTAGCTGACAATCATAACTTTTAGTTAATAGACTATATTCATTTTGATTTTTTTATTCATATTCTCTGGTTATACCATTTTAAATGATAAAAAAAAAACATGAATCTAAATATAATTATGTATTATATTTATTAAACCAAACATTCTAGTAAATTTTTATTTATATATATTTACTTATGTATATATGTAATAAACCTGTAAATGCCTATAATTAATCATTTAATTAACTATAAAATTTGTAAACCTATTAACCTTATTAATCTGGCGTTATCTCTCAACAATACTATGAAATGATTGTACATATATTCATTATATGTTTGTTATTGATTCGAGTCGAAATTAATTACTGTGATTTATTCTCAATCAATCTGTAAATTATAGTTTTATAGATTTTGGCATTGTAATGTAATTATGGATTACTCTTTTACATATTTAGTATACTAAGAAGGATCGTTTCTTTATCTATATCTATACTAATATTATAAGGAGGAAAGATTTGTTTTTTTGTATGTAGAGAATAAACTTAAAAACTTCTGTACCGATTTGTATGAAATTTGGTATGGAGATAGTTTGAAATTCAGGGAGTGACATAGGATATGGATAGTTTTTAATATGTCGATTACCCATAAAAATGAGATAATAGGAAGACAATGGAAAGCTGGAGTAAACGCCAGGTTAGTGCTCAAGGGGTTAATGCGAAAGTCCCACAGGAACGATAACTACGCGGTTAAGTCGAGGAGATCAACTAGTTGTCTTATATAACAGATAATTGAGACTTTTACTGCCAAAGGATATGAGATATTTTTTTCATTTATAAGTTCATTCGACACATAGAGTAGGTAATTAAGAGGATATGCTAGCGGGATATATTTCCATACAAACGTAGTCATCTGTTTCCTTCCTTAATAATAGCATTATGGTAATTGTTTTATACTAAATAATATATATCCACCATTGCCATGGCCGTACTTTCTGATTTTTTTCCATAAATTAGTTATTGTAGAAACTAGGGGCATTTGAAAATAAAAAAATGCTCAATTTTACCGTCATTTTGAGACGTTCGTCAAACAAATTTTATGAATAAAATTTAAAAAGCAACGTAGAGGCATAGCCAAATTGTTTCTTAATCTATAACTGAAAGAAAATTAAAAATAGTTCAGATTTGTTGAGGAAACAGGGTGAAATTTTGGAGGAGGAAACGGGGTATTACGAAGTGATGTTTTTATCTATTTTAAGTAGGTAAAATCAGCCCGAGTTAAAGTTGTCCATTTCGTGTTTTACAACTGTTTCTTTAGGGGCGCAATGCGATAGCAATAGCTTTCTGAAATACCCACTTATCAAATCTGTTGCCGACCGTTTGTCCTCTTAATCTTGGGAAACATTATAGACATCAAAATGCAGAAATGTTTTGTTATGTAAAAATGTACATAGTATTCAGTACATTTCTGTTTATAAATTTGATACGTGTTAATTTCTTCTACTTTCAAGTTACATAATAACATAACTTTTTTAACCGATGCGATGAAAGATATTTATAGCATAATATTATACAAATTATCTATTTTTTTTCTAATATCTAATTTTATCACGTTTATTAATATAGTTTGCAACGGTTACGTGATGAAATGATCGTATATTTTATTTATATGGGTGTGGTAAGTTGTATTCTAACGTGCTGTGGGTATTGCAAGTTTTGTGTATTTTTATGTGGGTAATATTGAGAACATATTTCGGATATTGCGGCCCACAGGTTGGGAACCACTGCAATTGAACAATAAATCAGAACAAAGTTATTAATACGCCATTTATAAATGGCGTCTCGCGTTATTTCTTTTTAACACGCATCATTTCATCATGTGATAGAGGGACGTAGTACGTTAGCCTCGTTATTACGTGAATTTGTTTTAAATGGTATTTATCCAATAATATTAAATGACAAATGCAAGTAATAAATATCGGTTGAGAATAACGGGATTTTTTTTATGACTAGTTTTAATTAAATATCTGTATTATGATGTATTTCACATTTTTCCAATCAATCACTTTTCAAGAGAAATAATTCAAAGTTTTTCATAAAAGCAGTCCAGAACTCTCGTCTCCAAATTTTTTTTTTATTTAATAGACTTCCTTTTTATTTATTTTTTAAATAAAGAAAATACGAAAACAAATTAAAATACTTTACACTATATAGCAGTTATTCCACTGTCCATAATTTAACTTTCAAAATTTAATCTACTAAATCCGTAACACAGAGCTGCGTAAAAAAACTATTACCAGAGTCAAGCGTTAGTCTCTGTTACAATGTTACATTTAATGTTCGTAACGTCTGTCAGTACTCAGTATATTATTGCTTGTAATTGATGGAGTACACGCGACAGCCGACCACACCATTAATATAGAATACCTACATACGTTCAATTGAAACTGTCCCTTCATGCACTCACCAGTCTCCGGAACTAGTTTACTGATGATTGCAAATGAGTGCATGCAGTCTGCCGTCTGGGTTAATGATCTCTCTTCATACGGGAGGAAAAATAATTTATAAACCATTGCATGTCTTCTTACCCATAGTCGATTTACATTTATAGAATTCACCGGCAATGGATATCGATGTTATTTGAAAATTATTTAATTACTATTTGTAACAACAGTTCGATGTAGAAATTTTATAAATGTAGCATGGACATGTTCTAATGCCTGTGTGATTAGTTACTACTCTAGAGATTAGAAATCTATCACCACACATCAGTAAACTTGTTCCGGCTGTGTCGCTTGCGACATTGTCAATTAACATTAGTTGAAATAGCTATGCCATAATAGATAAAAAAAAAGTAATTCATGAATATAGAGAGATGTATCAACATAGAAGAAGTATAACTCTAAGAATGATAGTTTCATACAGAAACTCGTTGAACATTGAAGCCAGTAAAATATATGTGCGTGTGTAAGCGATACAGAATTACGTTATCACCGTCACGTAACGAAAGGCGTACGTTCCCTTTTAAGGCCAAATTGAATTGGCATCATTTTTCGTGACTACTGCCATTCTAAGTTTTCCATTTCTATGGATTCAATATAAAACCTGCCAGAAGTGCTCAAATTTCATATCTACATACGTAAATAATTTTTAATAGGCTTACATTACTAAGTGAATTAATTTTTATTAATTATATATACATAATTATAAATAAACAATGTTTTTATACTAGATGCAAAAAGAGATAAGACAATATACGGTTATAAAATATTATAAAAGATAAAGAGATTTCTCTGTTTACTTACACCTGTGCTCACATGAGACACAGTTTCGTGATAAATTATTTTACATTGTGATAAATTTTGAGTCAATTTTTTTTCAAGGTTCACGAATATAATAGTTACGTTGTTCCGTTTTAAAAATAGATATTCCCAGTTGATATAATAATTGTAAGATGTAAAATAGTGACTAGATTTCTTTAACCAATGTAAACACTTTCGTTGTCACCTTTCTCTTGTAAAAGACAACTGACGTAGCATTATCTTTAGTTTCTTATATTTTCATATAGCAATTTGCATTCGCAGCTGTATTGTGAAGTTATAACCTTTTTCTGCGTAATCGAGACACTATTGATTTGCAGCGCAACATAAATTCTCTTCTTTCAATTTAAAATTATAGTCAATACGACAATACATCAATATTACAAAAAAGAAAAACAGTAAATTATTAACAATGATACAATCAAGAAAATCAGCTTATCGGTTTCTAGAGAAATAATTTAATACAAAATATATATTTTATGTATGGTACGTTTAAGAGTTCATGGCTGGTACTAATTTTGAAACATGTTAAAAAAACTTTGCTATTAAGAAAAAACCGAAGGCTGTATGATTCTAGAATAGTTTATTTCAATAGTCTAAGGTTTTGTTCATAATTTTAGTTATCCGTGAACTTTCTTTTCTGAAGAGATATTTCCGACTTAGATATTTGGTAAAATATACAATATTAAAACTTTATTAAACTTTTTTATTTTGGTATTGGAAGAAACTTAGTAATCTTTGCGTATATCTGTTTAATGCATTTGCGTGAAGTGTATAAAATAATGTTATGAATAATTTATGTGTTAATTCCTATCAATATTTATTATTTCATAATGCAACCATAGAAAGAAAGATTAAATTCTGTCTGTAAAGATTAAGTCTGTACTGATAAATATAATTACGTCAGCGATATATTTGTCTAAGAAACAAGAGTCTTTATATATATATAATTGCTGGTATTAAGTTACTATCTTGTTGCTGACATAGCTTATTCCACGGTACTGCCTATATAACTAATCTTTATTACAAATATGGAGAATAAATTTTGTACTAATGCACTATCTATCGAACTTCTGTACGGCTTAGAAGTGTTTCTGATAAACGACCAATTGCATCGTGTATGAGACCATCCCTCGGACAATTTGCATAAATTGATTGCACGCCGGAGTCTGATATCGTGGACACAAGCTGCTAGGTGTGTGCGCGGGCGCCCCGTTTCGTTGCGCCCAGCGCACCCGCAGTCGTTCGCCCAACCGACAAACTGATACACGTTTTGCCGTATTGCTTAATTACATCCTCGCCTGATGTAATTGTCGGGCGATTTAGCACTAGCACTACAGAAGCGAATTACCCATTTCGTTTAAAAATAGAATAAGCATTGTTTCGGTGGTCGCCTTCCGCGTTCAGAGTTCATCGCATCGATTAATGGTGCGTCTGCTGGTGATATAATCCTAACTATCCGGCGTCCTGTGAGGTTATCCAGTGCATAACCCATATCTTAGTGATCTCGCCATACATGCCGTGTTAAATGAATTAATTTTCGCTACCTAATCAATATCAATCACTACAATGCGTCAACGATATCAACTGAAACAGAGACCGTACGTACTTACAATTATATATTATTTAAGGACAAGAAACCAGAAAGCTCTTTACATATAATGTACCTACATACGATTGACCCGATGACCAATCTGTAGCACGTGACAAAATTTATATGTGACATGCCATTTATTTATGATGCGTGCGAATGACCATAAAGGCCATTTTTCTATTGAATACAATGGATTGTAGAAAGTAACACTCGAGTGATTTAAAACAATAGGCATTCCTGTGCATGTTACACTTGATACTTATTTTATAAAAAAAAAAAACAAGGATGGAACTCTATTATATTATATATTATTTGATAAGAAGAGATTTAATTATTCATATAATTAACTTGAAGTTTCCTGACATCTCCTCTTAATTTTTAGATGATACAGGCGTGAATGAACTAAGTCTGAGTTAATTTTTAGCATTTTTTATTCGTTTCAGCGAAGTTTCCGAACCGTATCGCACTAGTAGCTGCGTTAGCAAATGTTTTGTAAAATGAAATAATATTTGTCGGAAAACATCGTCAAGTGCGCAAACACTCGATGTTGTCATATTTCAAACAAACCTTTTAAATTCTGAAAAAAAATCTATTATTTTACATTTAACTTGCTGGTGTTTTTTTTATTTGCAATTAGCTATTTTTATAAGGACATGTAAACTTAACTAAAGTAATCATTTCATTATTATAATCAATTTATTCATTAGTATATCCGTAACAGTCATGTTACTCAAAAATCTAACGGTTATGCATTGAATGCAGTTCTTGTTAGAATCGATTTATATTTTTGTTAATCTAGAATTTTTAATTTTTAATGACTTGACAAAATGTACCTTAATTTACGTAACGAATGTAGACTATATTTCGAGTCATTAAAACTAATATAATATTTAAGAGTTTAGTTTATCTCGTTTAACGATGATTAATAAAGAACTACAAAAATAGTTTGATACTCATATTATGTGACCTTAATTATTATTCTAATTTAGATGACTTTGATGGTCAAATTAATAAAATGTATATGACTCTTGTTGTTGCGCTACACATATGTAATATATATATATATATATATATATATATATATATATATATATATATATATATATATATATATATATATATATATATATATATAATATAAAAAGTAATGAAAAAACAGTAATTGTTAACTCTGAAGGGACTGTCCAGTACTTATCCGATTACATCAATAACATCTATTTCACAATTAATTATATTAATTGATAAAATATAATAATTTCTAGTTTAATATAACTTAAAAAGTTCATATTTGTCAATATTTTAAATTCAAAATTATTTTTATTATTCATAAAAGTTTTCAAAAGCGATGTAATGTAAAAAAATATTTTTGCATATAGGCAGTAATTATGCTGCATAATGTATTTCCATAGGGGCAGTTTAACTTGTTTGTACAGATTTAATTCATCGTAAATAATGCAAGAGTGGAGGTGTGGCTACTGAGCGTTAAATTAAAGTCCATTGCATAACAGTCAACGTCTGGCTTTTAGTGACAGTTATTCACAAATCGTACAATTTATCAACTGTTATGTATAAAACGTTAAGAGCAAAATTGATTAGACTTTTTTCTTCAAAAACTTTTCATTATTTAGTAGTACTTCAGACAACATAAGGAAAAATAGGATTACATCTTTTGTTTTATCAGTTCTTTGAGTGTTTGACTAAGTAACGTTTTAAACCAAGAGCATCAATACTAATTCATTAATTTCGATTTCATTATCTATCTATATATCAATAGTCAAAGATAAAACAGTTCAAGATATTTTTCTCAACTGTTATCAACCTTTTTTCGTTTGTTTTTTGTGTAGTAGCTACTAATAAACCTTTGTTTTATCATTAAAACAATTTTGGTAATAGTTTGGTTTTTATCTTCAAATCTTTAGGTAAACTGTAGTATTTAGTAAAAGTCTACGTTCATTTGTTTACTACGTTCTTAGAGCTTCGATTATGCATTTTTCAATGCCAGTTTCTCCTTGAAGAGTGCAAGACTTAAATAATTATACCCGGTCTCATCATATGATGAAAAGACTTCGTCGTAGCTACCAGTGTAACTGGTATTTCACAAAAGAGTCATAAGCGGTTTGGCTCTTAATATCTAATAAAATTACTCTCGAGTTGTATTAATTCCTGACGTTTGGTTCCCAATACTTTATCTTGTGGGATTTCTTAAGTGAAGATTGAATCGAAATTTGTTGAATAAGCACGCTTAATTAATGTTGTTCTTATTTTTACTGTCCATAAAATATAATCGTGGTCAAGAGTTTGTAATTATCGTAAAACATTTTATAACACATGAATTTTGCAATCGTTTGCACTACTTGGCTGTAAAACGAATTCCTTAGCTTCAGACTTTGTCTTTTTATATCTATTTACTCATGTAGAACCAACTGGTAAGAAAAATGCAGATACGTTGTAACGTATCAATTCAAAATATAATGTCCTTTCTCTGTAGAAGCAATGTTACTAAGAAATTGGTTTCACAGTTAGTTTTCTTTCCATTGTATATTTTACTATATGAAATCTTATTGTCGATCTTGTTTGTACATTATCAACATTGACTTACTATTATATTGACGACTAGCTGTGTGCCCGCTGCTGCGACCGCATTTCATATATTCTTTACTGTGTTTTAATTTTTTATACGGAACCCAAATTATTTTATTAAAAAAACAGTACCAAGATAAAGTTAAAATATTTCTCATAAATTATGGCACTTGCCCGTAAAACTGTTCTTTTTTTTACGCGAAACCTTAATTATTTTCGAAAATTAAAAGTACCAAAAAGCCCCGTCAAAATCGATCCAGAAGTTACGGAGATTACCCAATACAAAAAGAAAGATATACAAAAATTTTAAATATTGTATTTTCGGTGTAGGTGTCGTAAATACATTCATACTTATGTAGTAAAAAAGTTTAATTTTGATATTACAAACAGACACATCAAATTTTATACACACATCAAAGTATAGATATCTTTTCTCTAATAACTATTTAATAAAGTCAAACGGTAATTTCTACAGCGTACATATTAAAATGTAATATTTGAAATGAATTCAGTTGCATTGTCTTTAAATAGTCGAAAAACTACGAAATATGTCTTGCATAATTTCATACGAGCGAATGAATGAAAAAATTGACGCGGCCATTTTGCAACATTCCGTTTATTTCAAACGAACTTTATGCAAGTACTATTCGTTTTAGTGTAGAGAAGGTTTTACGCTATGAATTAAGTAATACCTATTACTTATAAGTTCGAATCGGTATATACACTTAAACCGGTGCAAGCATGCGGAATAGTTTCCAGCCAATCGTCAAGTAAAAGGCACGTTGTTATTATGGTTCTAATTATACATGTTAAAATAACAATTTTAACTTAACAATTCTTAAGTTGTGTAATTGATTTAAATTCACAATGTATCAGTTTAAATTCGTACAAATTATGGAGCCTGTGTAAAATTGCTAAACGTGTACTGGCATTTACAAGTTGTATTTTAAGAGTACGGTTTTCATTAGCCAAACTATGAATTAACAATTAGGTTAACTTATACGAATAAAATATAATTTAGTAGAAGTCGTAACTGCTATTAGTGGCCTCTTTGCATTTTTAAATATTATCTATGAAATTGATCAAACCTTGGTGTTTTCAGTACACTTTTAAGTATTTATTGTAGTAGTATAATAAATGCAGCATGCATATTTAGTATATTTCCGCGTTTATTTCTAACGTTGTCCAATGTAGAAGCATTACAAACAATACACAAATTGAATTTAAAAATATCACTTTATAAAATCTTGTACCTTTTTCTTACGTTGTATTATTTTAATAAATATTTCATTAGAATGTTATAATTTTCGTATAATTAAAAAAAAAACTGTGCTTAAAAATGTTTGGGATAATAGGACTGTGTTCAGTTATACACACACACGTAGGCATTTAATTTAACAGGCAACACGTTTGTGCTAAAATTCTGACACTTAAAATTGAGCGTGAAAGTGAGCAGCATGCGGCTGTTTCGATACAAGGCTGCGATCGTAACTAGACTGTAATGACTAAATATTGGCCCCAATATATTGATTGAGTTGAGGTTCTTTTACATTATCATAGAACATATTACAGAGCAAATAGCAAAACAGAAATATAATTGGCAATTATTAGAAAATCTACCATGAATTAAACTGCAATGAATCGATAAATTTTTTGAAAAATACTTGTTTCGTAAGTTCTATAAATATATTAAAAGTGACATATAACACCACGAAGCGTGCATTAATAAAGTTAACTAAATTAAAGTGATACTAAATATTATAATAATTAATCTTAAATAATCAATCACATAATACATTCACATAACCATTGAAGTAGTAGATTCGTCTCTTTTAATAAATCTTTTTACTTACTTACCTACGTGCAGGGTTCTGTATTTGTAACCCGAAACGTGACTGTGTATAAACAGCAATAGGAATTCTAAATGTACCGTACTCCAGACGGATTTCAATTCCTTTTGGAGCAGTTTACTACAATACTTCATTTAAAATTAACCCTCCGCTTTATGTTTATACCGGGTAATAGTTTCAGAACGTTTATTCGAGCACAGAAGTGTTCGGGGATACAAAATTAAATTGACGAAGTACGGTGAAAATACATACTATGTATTTTATTTTCGAATTGACTAAATGCTGTTGACTAAATGTAGTTTCACCGAACTTTTGGGTGGAGTGAGCGATCAAGAGTAGAGCGCTCTGAGAGTGGTAGCTAGCAAAAGGGCGCTAAGTGGTACAGACCTCTTATTTGCCTGAGATGGGAGGAGGGGGGAGGGGGGGGCTGGTTTATTGGGAAATTTGAATATAAGTACACCTATTTTTGATTTACTTTTTTACACATTTCAAGCAGAAAGTTATTAATTAATTTAAAGCCTTCGTAAATTAGATATTTTTAAAAGATTTGTTAATTCAATGTGTAAGATTTTGGGGGGAGGGGGTCATGACCCCTGCGACGGACCCTCTGACCGTCACAGTATACAACAGCGTGGGATGTAATATGCTTGTTAAACCAGTGTATAAAAATGTCACTTTATCGCGCTGGTGGTAGTTATTGGGAATTGGAGCACATCCTGGGCTGTTGTCGGAGTGAGTTTTAGTTAAGTTGTAACACTGATTTATTCCGAAATACAATACAATTCACTATATTTTATATGATATAATATTTGTTCCCATACGTATGGTAGTAATTGTTCTAAATAAATATATTTTTTTCCGTGAATGGTTTGACGTATATCATAATGTCTTGTCGTACAAAGAATGCCGCTTGGGTAGGCTTAGATGTTTGATTTGACGATCCTTACATGAAGAATGTCAGTCCAAACTGATAAAGATATTTCCACAAACTAACATTCACTGTTTGGCCTTGTCTTGTTGGCCATTATAGCGTCATCAAACGAATGGTCTTAAACGTAAAACCTATCGTTAGGCAATACTAAGCTTTTAGTAAAAATATTATACACTACTTAAAAAAATTAAAGTAATAATAAAGATTGAAGTGTTTTATCTTAACAAGCTTAATTAATATACCTCAGATGTATCTAAAGATAATTTCTAATTACTGTATTGTGCAATATTAAATACAACCGGATAATATCTTTGTATTTTGGTTAGATATTTGCTAATCAGTGGGTATACAAGAATGCAAACCGAGTGGTTATTAAACAATCGACAGGTATCCAAGGTAGTCCGGTGAAGGCAGGAAGAATGCAGCGTACCTGCCTCACTGGACCTTGGGTACATCGATGCTATCATAAAGATTTTTGATTGCGCCTAATACATAAGTTTAAAAGTTTATAAAATGAATATAGTGAACAAACATGATTTTATTCATTTTAAATCTATTTATAATAAAAGGCTAACGAGACAAAATCTGTAAAAAAGATATTTAAGAAAAAATACTATGCGCGGTCTTCAGAATTGAATACAGAACACATTTCAATAGTTTAAAAAAAATTGTTTGGCTGTTTATTATTTTTACACCAATCACGCAAAAACTACTGAATCAAATTCGATGAAATTAGGTAATTACACATATTGCATCTAGAGGATTCACATAGGCTGCAAATTGTCTGAATTTCAAGCGGTGAAACCGCCGGGTACAGCTAGAATATAATATCATTCCGCAAAAAGTGCAAGATAGATTGCAATTATTTTTAAGTTTTACTTTTTAGACATGTATTCCTTATCTTAAGAAAAATATCAAGATATCGTGTTAAAATTATTATAAAATATTGTTATGAAAATAAATGGGCCTGAACGTCTTACGGTATTTCAAAAAGCCTAGTTCGATTGACCATATGGGACCATAACACCTATATACCAAAAAGGCTATAGAATTCTGGAATAAATTGCCAGGAAAAGTTTATTTCAAATAGCTGAGGGCATTCACTTAACGCAAAGCTGTAGAAGCCCTGATGTTCAGTAGGAATCGGCTGTAAGTATTAGTAAGAGCATTAACTGGGCACTGATGTTTCGGCAAACATATGCACAACATTAGTGCCCAGATCACAATACAGTGCAGGTTCTGTAATTATGCAGACACATCTTGTGTGAATATGAACCATTAACAGAATTCTGGGTAAGCACGCGTTGCTTCCGGAGGAGGTACAGACACTCTCTGCCAAAAAGATCCTACAGTATATCCAGGTCGTAGGTCTAGGCAGCGAGTTGTAGTAATATAGCGGCGATCACAATAGATCTAACTAGGTCGCAATGATACAGGACTATCCTAGCCTGCATAGCTCCTTTTTGAAGAATAATAATCATCATATGAAAATTAACAACGCAGTTGAAGTAGCGACTATCAGCTGGTTAATGATATAATAATAGTTAACTAATGTAAAATGAATTGGTAGAATATCGAATCTTCTTTTGTAATCAATAAAAAAAAAAAAAATTTATTATTTATCCACCTTCATGTGTATTATGATAATTTATAATCTAAGGTATCTAATAAGTTATAAATAAACTAGATATCTTTGAGTGTCCTTAATTTGAGAATCGCTAAACCAATTCCTATGATTGCTTTTGTATACATAACCTAGTCAAAGGGAAGTCACTGACTCCAAGTATGCTACGTATAGTTATAGAATGTTGTATGTATCAACGTAAATATCTAAGTTTTTCTAAATTTTAAAACCAACTTTATTTTACCGTACTCAGTAAACATACGTCGTTAAACTCTCTCTACTTTCAGTTTTTTTATGTAACTAGCGGTCTGGTTACCAGATGAATGACTGTTACTTTTTATGTTAAACGTTATTCAACGATCATAGCTCGTTATTCAGTTTGAATTACCGATTTTTTTTAATTCTGTTTATTCCTTTCTAAGGAATAGGCAAAGGTACCAAGACCATGCGGACGATTTATACTTCTTTTGCGTTCCACTCATTTCTTTGAAGAAAAAGCAAAGATAGATTCATGGAGCCAAATCTGACATTAGGAACACTTTTCATAAATGGCGGTCTTCTGTTTCAACTATTTCAACGGGAGTGGTTGAGTGCTTGTGCACTATTTCCAAACAATATCACGTAAAATTTCACCAATTTTAGATAAATTAATGCTGCAAGTTAATGAATTTGAAACAAGGACGACAACATGACAAAGCAAAATTACGACAAGCACTTCCTGAATTATACGTATAAAATACACATATTCGCTGTTAAAAGCATATTGGTGAATTTTACTAAATTAATTCTACCTATCTATCAAATATAAGCATTAAGTTCAAAGAAACATATTTTTTGTACAAAGAGTTTTTTTTTTTAATTTTTTAAATTCAATTTAATAAATATAGAATGTATTAAAGGAATACCGCGGTATCTCGTCCGAGATACCGTAGTGGCTGATGACAACAGTCTTCGACTAATGTGTGTTGCCAGTGATGACTTACGGTACTGAGATGTAGTTGGTTATAAGGTACCACCTAATTAGAAAGCTCAAAATTACTCAAAGGACAGTGGAAAAGTCTATGGTAAGTTTCAATGCGTGATCGAATCAGAATTGAGGAGATCCACAGAAAAACCAAAGTAACCGACATTGCCTGAACAATTGCCGGACATTAGTGGCAACGGGCTGGGCACATTGCTTGTAGAACCAATGACCGATGGAGTTAACGGGTTCTCGAACGGCTGCCGCATATCGGAAGACGAGGCGTGGGTAGGTCCCACAAGGTGGGAGAAGGTCGCGAGAGTCCGCTGTATTTGGGTGGCGCAAGACCGGTCATTGTGGAGATCTTTGGGAAGACCTATGTCCAGCAGTGGACGTCTTTCGGTTGAATGGAATGATAATTAAAGAAATGATATTAATTATCTAAACACATATACTCGTAAATATTGTAAAAAATTAAATGATTTTTAGAACAGAAATAAAAAATATCTAAGTATCTATGAATTTCAATAAATTTGATTTAACTTATTTTACTTACTAATTATGCTTACAGAAATATATTCATAACTTTAAATTACATACAAATTACCCGTCCATAACAATATATTTCAATGACACTAATGCCAGTGGTGATTAGTTGCGCATCTGTGTTGGTTAAATTTGTCCAAGCTCTGGCTAAAGGTTATATACATCACACACCGTAGTAGGATTTATTGTGTTGCACGTTTTGTAAATTCCTCTTGGTATCATTGTGCAACCTGTGTGCAGTAATATAAATAATGCTCGTACGTTACTTGGAACCATCGGAACCTTTGTGTCCACAATCACTTTAACCGTGTTAACTATTTTTAGTAATGCTTGGATATCTTCTGTAAAATAAAATGAAATGTATTTTCAATGAATCATTTTGTTTTAAAAATTTCGAATCTTCTTCGACGACGGGCACAGTTTTCTAGACTTAGCATATCCTTTTTTTGTCTATATTTTTAGTTAATAGCACTTGTTTTTAATATTACACGTTTTAAACGAATACTAATAAGTACATAATAATAAACTTTGGAAATATGATCGAGCACGATTATGGAAAAGAGTAATTGAATCATAACATAGTATTAAAGTAGGGTATTTTAGCAAACACTCGTTAGGTTAAAATATAACGTCGAGCTTGCTTATAGTTGTGTTCCGAGAGTAGCAATCGAGAGCCAGTACCTGTAGGCTTAGAGTGTTTATCATCTTGGAATATGCTGTCATTTAAATCGGGTAAGATTGTAATCAAAACTCTACACTACGGTACTCGGAAGTACCAAAGTATTGATAACATTATCGGTATACTGATTCTTTCACGAACATGATACTTAATGCAAGGGTCACAACTGTCGATATGATAAGGTGAACAGAGAATATAAAAAATTATATGCCTTCCCTATAACTGTTTCTTATATACAGTTGACACGGAATATTTGTAAATTATAATTATGACCTTAATTACAATGAAGCGATGATGCCTTAGTTAGTAGTACGTTCGGATTTCTCGTCAATAGACGCGAGTTCGAATCCACCTATCAAACTCTAAAATCAGATCAACCATTCGGTGATGGAAATCGTCGTGAAGAAACCATAGCTTGGTGGTGGGCCATTTTCTAATAATAACCGCCTAGGTAGCTGCCTCCCGAAAATAGAAAACCTGTCGCCAAATACCAACAGGTGTGTTCCGGCAGTATCGTTTGAGAACCAGAACCTCTAGGCATAGTGTGTTTACTATCCTTGACAAGATCGTCACTTAAAATCAGTGAAGATCATGGTCAAAGCACTGAGCCTATACCGCGTAAAAAGAGTTCACATAATTGTATTATATTAATGTGATAGAAGTTAAGAAGATTTTTTTTTTTTTTTACCTATCTAATGCTGTTGACCGTAAGGGCCTTTACGGCTTCACCGAACTTTGTGGGCGAGTGCTGAAGGCACTCAGCCGCATAAGGTAGCTAGCTCAAGGGTTCGAACCTCGGCTTGGCCGCTACCTGAGTATGGTTAAACAGTGAATTTATAAACTACTTCCCTCCCCCCCCCCTCACTCTCTCAATAAACTGAAAGAAATAAGAAACATTTATTCACCAATGAGATACAAAAAACATATAAAGAAAAGAAAAAAAAGATAGGCACGCCATTTTCTTTTCAATTGCTTAAAGTAAAACCTTATTCAAAGTAAACATTTTGCTTAGGCGGTAAATAAATGTCAAGCATGACAATGACACGTGATTGATAATGCGTTGGTAATCGTATGTGTGGTGTGTGTAATGTTTTTGTTATTGATTTAATTTATTTTTATGCATATTTTTTTTTTAATATTAGCATTCTGCACTCCTTCTCTATATAAAATACATTTTATATACTTTCGAAAATTAAATAAATTAGCTAATTACAAGCTGACACTTCAATTTTATTGAATTCAATTATATATAATGAATGTATATACGATACCTATACCAAAAATACTATTTTTAAAATTTTCGTCTGTGTGTTTTTCCGGGTAATCTTCGAACGGCTGAACGGACTTTTTTGGTAGAAAGCTGAAGTTACTCCGGGTACTTTCATTTTCGAAAATAATTAAGGTTCCGCGTAAAACAATTAAAACTCATAAAAAAATTAATAAAATCGAAGCGGGCACACATTAAATTATATTTTATCTGTTCTATTCAAGTTTTTTACACGGAATAGGCTCAGTGCTTTGACCACAATCTCACCCGATGTTAAGTGGTCCAGGATGGTAAACACACTAAGCCTAGATACTGGTTCTCAAGTGATGCTGCCGGAACACACCTATTGATATTTGGCGACAGGTTTTCGAACTTGAGGGTGGTAGCTATTCAGGCGGGCATGTTTCCTCACGATGTTTTCCTTCACCGAAAGCTCAGGCCGATCTTAGAGTCAGACAGGTGGGGATCGAACCCGCGTCGATTGACGCTGAATCCGGACGCTTTACCCGCTGCGCCATCATCGCATCAAAGGATTTGAAGGATTCAAAAAGGATTGCTAATAATAAAATTAAACCTAAATTATAAGGTTCCACAAAGACTTCCTCGAAAGTTTTATCAAGATGGTCATCACTTTGCATAGAGCATTGAAGCGTTGATATGAAATTGGATAAAATATTTTAGTACTGGAATTGAGTATGGAATTCACACCCCAATGAATGAATGAGCGCTTCAACTTGGCAAGAAAACACATTAAAAAATATTCTAATCCTAAAACTATTGTAAAAATGTTGCGTATATAAAATAGGGATAAATGTTAACTATTTGCTTCCTTTATTTATAACAAAGTATATATAAGTACGACCGGTACGAGGGACAGAAAATAATTTGTTCATCACGGAGGGAACTAAACCCGACTGAGACTCAATTATAATTGACCTTTACTCCCAACCAGGATGGAGCTTGTTTTATGTTATGCAGTTACATACAATGTCTGGTGTGAATAATATGTGCCCTTTTTTAGTTTACAAATATAATTGGTTTTCCAATAATATAAATATAGTAATTAAAAATAATATAATTTATTATATTTAGAAAATTTTATTTTTTTTTACTTTTATTTTTAGTAGCTACTAAGTCAATGTTTGTTTTTTTCCTCAATTAAAAACTGTTGTATTTGATGTAATACTCTAGTTATTTTTTTTGTTATTTACAAACACGATATTAACGTAAACTTTACGTATATTTGTCGTTGCATTTTTGACTTATTTTTACATATTTAAATATGTAGTATAAAACGTATATTGTACAAATAACAAAAGATCAAAGAGAATTCAATAAAATCAAGTGACACTTTTTTTTTAATGAAAATTTGTATATTTATAATTTAAACAAGAAGTAAATGAGACTGTCTCGGTGACGCAGTTGTATTACGGTACGACTATGACTGTGGGATCGGGTTTGACCCTCGGGTCGGGTTAAGTGATATTGAGTTTTTCTACTCAGTATCATCCCGGAGTCTGGAATTTGTGCTCGATATGGCGACAGGCTTGCCCCATCTGTCACATCTGGGACGGAACTAAGCTCGGCGAAATGCGGGTGGTGTAGTTCGCTACTTCACCTCTGCCTAATCCTTCGGGGATAACAGGCGTGAGCTTATGTTATGTTATATAAATGTGTACTTTTCCCGTGGGTCATGCTACTATTTTTTATGCATTTTCTTATGTTTATCAAGATTTATAGACTGTAATAGCCGCGTTATTTATTTTTACGTTTCCGTTGTATTGGTACGTACGCACTTTCAAAATCAAATTCCGTGCTTTCTACGCCAACTTGTATGACAGAAATAATTATTTTAAAAAACCAGTATACTCTTAAAAACCTAATTTAAAACGGGATAGGTATGTTTTGAATAAATTAGGTCATCCTAAAAATATTCACGAGTTTTACATTCAATGTAACTTAAGGTTAAAATAAAGCTTTGTATATTTAATACCAATAGCTATATATTTGTTTATCTAAATCCTCTGTTCAACATAATTCTCTAATCAAAGTTCTCTTGTAAGTTTCAAGTTTTGAAACGTACTCACAGAAAACGTGATCTTTTGTTAGTTGACTCCTAACAAAGAGCTAATCAAATTTATCTAGCCTTTCATAGTTTGTTGCTTATCTTCATGGCGTAATGTTCAGTTTAAGTGAAGTTGAAATTTCCAAGAATTTTCAAATAAGATTAAGCTTGAAAATCATTTCTGACTATTACTATTCTGACATCATTATATAAGATCTCATTTTACATTGAAATTTAATTACAGTGGATTGTGAGACTCAAAATGGCGTTAAATATGTTGAACAGTTATTTAATTCTGTTAGTATTTTGTTACAGTATTGAATCGGATATCTTTAAATCAACTAATGTCATGAACCTTTCTTTGCCTATTATCAAATGGTCTCCAGTCACAACTACTTGGTACAGACATACCATAAGATCGCACTTTCAGAATTTAACTGACTCAAGTCAAAAATAGAGATATTAAGTTGGATTCGTAAAATGGCTCTAAAGGACATATATTTGAACTGTTTTATATAAACTTAATTATGTTTAAAAAATAAGTTTCAATATATTTACATCAATCCCTCAGAAAATATTGGTGAATAAAAGGCGCAGACGAAACGCCAAAGCACATCTTGTGTGAATGTGATCCATTAATACCTACACGTAATTGAATCCTGGGGTAAGCACGTGGTGCTCCCGGAAGAGGTAAGGAGAAGATACTCCATCAAGAAGATCCTACAGTATATGCAGGTTGTAGGTCTAGGCAGTAATATTTAGCAATATAGGGGCGATCCTAACAGATCTAACTAGGGCACAGTGATACAGGACTGTTCTAGCCTGCATAGCCGCTTTTCAAATAGGTAATAATAATAATAGGTGCAGACTTAAATTATCATTTTCTCAAAACTTCATTTTTTGATTTAGATTACATTCGTTACGAAGGTACGATATGTTCTTTGAAGTTATAGAAACTTACCTCTATTAGCAGTTGAACAACTTAACATAATTTAGTGATAGCAAATAATAACAAGGCGTACAAATGATTCTGGTTTTCGAATTTACGCATCTAGACACTTGCAACTTACTGACCTTAGTCGGTCGTCGTACCAAATAAATTGGTGTAGTCTCACATAACAATTATCTAGGACGCAATCTACTTTTATAGACTCGTCTAATTCAAATGTATTTAGCTTCTTGACAAATGGGAAACTTTGCAAATATATTCTGACTTCATCGCTGAATTATCTCATGTTCTCCCTTCGTTAAATATGTTTTAGATATATTCTACATTTAATTCAAGAATTAAAAAATTCTATTTAGACGCTGATAAGGCGCTTATGAACGTCAAAACACTTCCACCTGTTTGAAAAACAACCCAATCATCGAGAAGAGCCGGCAAGAATGTTTTTTATGAATACAAGTCATAGAGACAAAGTTTTCAGACATCACCATGGTTCACATATGTAAATATCCAACCTATAATAAAATAACCTTTGCAAATGAAAATTTAGGCATATCATGCCTGAACTTATTGTCCCGTATATCGATTATGTGTTTTCGGACTTTTTAGTAAAACCTAACAATGTTACTTAGAAAGCTTTTATTAGTTTAACGGAGTCTATAATTTGGAACTGTTAATTTATTCCTTGTATTAAAATTATGCAGGTCATTTACAAGGTCAACAATTTTGTCTAATTTTTGCAGACACAGTCAGTTATCAAGAATGCATTGGGAGTTCAAAGTTAAGATATTACATGCGGAAACTTGTTTTTTTTTAACTTGTTTATCTTAATGATAAGGCGTATAAATTATTAACAAATATGAAACTCCTAGGTCATTGTATCGCTAAGTTTCACTTTCGTATATTCAGTGTGTTGAAGTTGCCATGGCGACGTTACTGGAGTCGCAAACGGTGCATAATAATTACGTAATTGCTATAATGTGTGCCTGGTTTCACTTTCTGAGAACTCCGTCACCATGGGTAGTATGTATTCCAATGCATTAATATTGAATTACCGTATATACTGGAGTCGGTAGCGTAATTGTAGGTAATGACTAAAAGTTTTGATCCTTTCTCTGTTGAAATCTCTTCACTGATTTCCTTTCTGTGTACGTGTGATTTATTATTTACTTGAACGCTCTCTTTTGATTTTTAATGTTTTTTTTAAATCGCCTTTTTGATGTATAATTTGAAGAATAGTAACGTTTTTTATTATGCACTTTATGAAGCGATTTTTGTATGATCACGATAATACAGTAAAAATCGAAAAACAAGCACCGATTAGGTTTTTGAACCCTTCTTAGTTTTAGTAATAAAGTAGTTATAGTTCCTTCAGTTAGTTTTAGATGTTCAACTATTATACAGCTTCTCATAATTATGCTGTTTTGCATTTCAATTTTTTGTTACCCGTACAGTTATCTAAATTTGTTTTAAAACAAGAGTATTCATTTAAATTTGAAATTCTCAAAAATAGTTATCAAAGTGCTCAATTACTTACTTAATATCATTGCGCGTTAATATATTTATAATATATGATTGAAGATAATTAATTTAAATAATTACGTTTAAAGGACTGATTCAAATATGGCCTTCTTGTCGATTGACGGTAATATATAGCACTTTGAACATTCGGCAATGTTCCCGACTGATTAATTGTGAGCAAAGATGGTTGACCTCGGAGGGTCACAATCGTCGCTTCGGCACGATAGAAGAATATTAGTCATATTTCGTAATATTGTTTAAAATAACAAGAATATCATTTTAAGAGAAAGATCAAAAATCAACGGGTGAAAGTGATTCATTAAATCGACGGTCGATTAAGTTTTGTGAAGCTTCCTCTTCCTTTCCCCTGGTATTTATTTTGAATTAATTGTATTTTTTATGGGAAATTTATGCTGATTATTCTCGAACTGCAGAATAAACATTTCTAATAGATAAAAGTGTTTAAAAATTTTGCTTTTACTTTTGATTGTTTTAACTACTAACGTAGTAAAATAGTCATATGTTCATGACAACAATATTTTCTGATTGTCAGTTTACTTTTGTATCTAGGAGTGTGCTGCATGTCTTCACGTTGATGTTTTTTTATTACAATCATATGCAGAACATATTTGTATATTTTATCATATAATGTTAAACAACATTAACTCCTTTACAGTTTAATCATTAAGCGTAAGTATCATAATTAAATTATTTAACTATTAAATATTCAATTATGAACAGTTAATCGAGGATTAGTTCACGGTTCCAACAATAATTGTAATTTATTGCTTCGCGCCTATTTAATAGGAACCAATCATGGCGTAGATTTAGAGGTTTCGTAATTTTATTTACACTAAATTCTACCCATATATTATAATTCATAACAAACGAAAACGGCGTAAAACCTAACTTTGAACAAATGTCATTATGTTATTGGGGTCGATTAGTATTTGTGAATAAAACAAATATTCTAATAATTTTCAGGCGGAAAGGAATTTACTTTTTAAAAAAACTATCATAATTTTGTAGTGCTATTTCGGAATAAATAAATTAAATTATATTTTTACTATACAATATTAATCGGAAGTAATTTACCTTAAAGCAAATACATAAAATGTTAATACGAATTCGTTTTAAACAGTTTTATGTGTTTACCTATAAACGGGATAATGCAGATTGTGTTTGAAACACTTTTAGGCATTAGGTAAAGCGTTTTTATTACTGACACAATTTGTTTAACACCCGACTGAATGACACGCCATGTAACGAGGGTCGATTAACTCTCATTGAGCTAACAGTTTGGCAAGGTGAACGACAAACGAACCGGGGAATGGCTATAAAAACATTATATTATTTACACATAATGTAATACAGTATTTTTAACTCAGGTTTTTAAACCTAAACTAAATGATTAGGGCTAATTCTTAAATTGATACTAAAAATAAGCAATAATAAAAATGTCATTTCATGTCATTTTTCTCCTCTGTTTATCAAAGCATATTTCTGTTTTTTTGTTTGTCTAGTAGCCATTGATGACGTGTCTAAGCCTATGGCCTAAGTTTTATCAATAAAATAATTTTAAAAACATTTTTTTAAATATTAATCATGGTTTAATTTTGATAACCGGGCGTATGCTAATGAATATTATTATACGACTATTTTGTATTAGATCTCATTACAAGACAGTGTTATGTATGCATATAGTAACCATTTATTGAAGTGAAAACATCTCTAGGGCTGTTTAGCGATTCTCGGTAGGGGGAAAAAACTTATAGTTTCGCGTTACTAATGCTATGACGTCAACCGTCAACATGCTACAGTATGTCAAGTATAAAGATTGCGTTTAAGTGTTGGCGCTCAGAGATGGATAATAAAACTTATACTTACGCAGTTTGATTATGAATAAACTATATGAAATTGTACATAAATTATTGTTTGGAACACCAATAGATGTAGAACCAGACAAATATTATATCTCTCAGCCAAATGTTAGATTATGTTCATATGTAATTTAAATATTAAATGAAGAGTACTTCAAAAGTTTCGAGTTTTCAATTTGGATGGCAGTCTCCATGGTTGCCTATTTTTTTTAAACTCCAAACGGGATATCGGTTTATTTAGGTAAGTCAATTATTAGGTTTTCAATGCAAAAAAATGTAAGAAAAAGTTAATCACAATACGAGCAAATTTGTTTAATACCGGAGCTGGTGATGATTTTAATTAAGAATAAAATTTTTAAGATTTTTTTTAATATTACCTTATTATCAACATCTCTGACGTGTGAAACATTTACAGAAAAAAAAATTGTTTAATATGTAGATTACCCATAAAAATAAGACAATAGAAAAACAATGGAAAGTTGGCGTAAACGCCAGGTTAGTGCTCAACTGGTTAGTACTTTGTGGAAATTTCGTTAATACTCATCGTTTTTACGGACTTTTGGTGAACGTTTATAAGGATAACGGAACAGATAAAAGAAAAAAAGACGGTCGGTCTATTAGAAAATTCATTTAGTAGGTAGTCATTTATTCTGTTTGTAATGTCAAAATTATTTTTTTTTTACTAAATAAATACGATACCTATACCAAAAATATTTTTTTCGTCTTATTTGACTGTCTGTTTGTAATGGGTAATCTCCGGAACGGTTTGACCGATTTTTACGGGACTTTTTTGGTACATATCTGAAGTTACTCCCGGTAACTTAGGGTACTTTTAATTTTCGAAAATAATTAGGGTTTCGCGTAAAAAAATTAAAACGCAGTGAAGAATATACGAATCGCGAGCGCAACCGCGGAAATACAGCTAGTTTAAAATATAGTAGCTAATGATAGTTACGTTTGCTACTATGCATGCACCTCCTACATTTTATTGTATTACAATAACATTTCGTAATTCAACATCTGGCACGAATCGTTGATTAATACACGGTAATGTTATGCAGGTAAAGAATACTACAATGATCTTATCGTAACCATATACAGTTGGCACAAGTTTCAGAGCTTTATATCGGAATAGTTACTCTACGAATATGTTAATTATTTTGACCATTTCATTGATTTATTTCGATTACATTTATCTAAACTACATTATAAACAAATGTTACTTTTATTTAAATAAATTAATAAACTTATTAGAATCACACAGGCAGGAGTTCAAGCCGACGTTCGCACCATCTTGGTGCCTACCATTTTCGCCTGAGTGCCATAAGGCCGCCGCAAAGTTGTTCTTTTTTTTACACAGAATAGGCTATGGTAGACGACGTGGTCCAGGATGGTAAACACACTAAGCCTAGAAGTAATGGCTCTCATGTGATGCTGCCGGAACAGACTTATTGATATTTGACGGCAGGTTTTCAAACTTTAGGGTGGTAGTTACCCGAGAACCTAAGTTTCAGACAGCAAAAAAAAAACTTTACTTTTAAATGATCGTAAAATTTAAAAGTTACTTATGGAATAAAATCATTTTTTTTATATTTTTTTAGTCCCCGTTCGCCTCAGACTTAATCCGAGTCCGAATCCTTAATCCGAATTTATTTATTTTAGGCTTTCCTTGTTTTTTTTTTAGTTTTGCCTTTATTTTTTTATTATTACAATTCTTATTCTATTCTTATGTATATCTTTTACTACATTGTCACATTTTTTGAGTTCTATATTTACTATTTTTAATTCCAGTTTTCACCGGTTCCCACTCTAATTCTAATTTTATTACATTTATTTTACATTTTAGCACCTTAACCTAATTCTTTACTTTATATTCTAGTTATAACTACATTTCCAATTCAATTTTATAATTCCACAAATTCACATACATAACATTTTATATAATTACTTTAACAATTCACATTTTCAAATTCGATTTAGTTTCCACGTACTTTTATTCAAATTAATACTTCCTTCCAATAGTTCAATCCATTTCACTCATAATAATTGAATACATAAACACAACAATTCTTATAATCCATTTGAATGTTTAATCTTATTTTTATTTACTATTTTAATCAATTAAACATGTCAATTTTCTAGTCAATTAGTCAATCAGTAATCCAGAGATCAGATCAAAAATCAATCATATCATATCCAATCATGATCAGATCAAGTACAGATCAAATTCAAAGCAAATCAAAAACAGAATGCCACCATCTATTGTTCCTATTTTCCTGTTTGTCTGCTTCGGGCCTCAATGTAATTTAAGAATGCCGCCCGAATCAATTTATCAGGTACTATTAGGAAAATAAATTAAATATTATTCTACAAATAAACCAACAGGGTATATAAACGTAGGTTAAGATGAAAAATATTGCATCAATAGTTTTTTGTTTTAAGCTTATTCATAGATTTTAGAACGATGATGATTATATAAAAACACTCGATTACACTCAAAACATGAGCAAGCAAACACCATACGATATCATAAGCAAGGCCGAGATAAATTATCACTGTCATCTCAAAACACAGCTTATCAGTATCACTCGAATCTCAGTTCGTGATACATGACCTTGTTTGTCGCAGCGCTATGAAAATCTCGTGTGTTATTTTTTAAAATATGTATACAAAAATATGTATTGGATGGATTATCTCGAAGTTTGAAGAGTTAATCAACAGTTTTCGATATCATAAATAAGGAAGTAAATATGAACATGAACGAACCTTTCCCAAATCATAATTTGAAACCATTAATACCTATACTAATAAATAAAAGTGTCTGTATGTAATATAAAATTAAATAGAATATACTAAATACATATGAATGCATATACGAAACCTATACTGAAAAGAAAATTTTAAAAGTTTTTGTATGGCTGTTTGTTCTGGGTAATCTCCGAAGTTAGAGTCAGAATATTTGAATGCAGAAATATTTAAAATTAATTTCACCTATAATATCTATACTAATAAATAAAATTTGAGTGTCTGTTTGTATGTCAACATTTTTTTTTTACTAAATAGATATGAATGTATATACGATACCAACCTATCCCTAAAATACAGTTTTAAAAATTTTTGTTAGCCTGTCTGTTTGCTCAGGGTAATAATCTCCGGAACGGCTGGACCGATTTTGACGGGGCTTTTTTTATACATAGCTGAAGTTACTCCACGTAACTTGGGGTACTTTTGATTTTCGAAAATAATTAGGGTTTTCTTTATATCATTGGACGCCGAACAGGCAGACGGCCCATCTGATAGTAAATGGTTACCGTCGCCTATGGACAACTGCAACACCAGGAGTAGTACCGATGCGTTGCCGACCTTGAAGAGCGTTCCGCGTTGGTTCCGCGTAAAAAAAATTAAAACTCATTAAAAATCCGATGCAATGCACAGATTTACGGGCAGCTAGCAAAAATGTTTTTAGAGAATAATAAGGGTTCCGTAAATTGGTGACAATTTATAAGTAACGCGGGCGCAGCCGCGGGTACACCGCTAGTTATATAACAATAACACAACATTTAAAAGAAATCTGTACTGTTATTATTTATTAGTAGTTTATTTAATTATTCAAACACGTAAACCATAATTAACAGTGTATTTAAAGTCGTACACCTGTGTTAATATTGTTCACGTTTCGGTGTTTAGTAGTAGAACCAAAAAGTTAAGCATTTTCTACGACTGCAAATAGTTAATTGTTAAAAAAGTAAGGTTAATTTTAGTACATATTTTCAGTAATTACTAAAAATCAAACCTTACCGCAAATAGGTCGAAATATTTCACACAATTACCACTTCGGTTTATTATTTAAGACCACAGCACGTAAATTGTCTTGTACCATATTTTTGTAAACATTTACGTACGTATAATATATTTTCTGTTCGCTTTAATTTCTGCTATTATGGCATCATGTGTATTACAAATGCTATAGATATCCAAGTTGTTATAATTCTTAGATTTTTTACACTATAGACGTTATCACTAATATGAAAATCTTAATGGTGTAATTTGTAAACTTGTAATATTCGAGTGTTCTTTACTGTTCCGTTACACCTCAATTTTCTTTAGGTATGCCCAACATTTGCCACATTTTCGTGTACCTGTTAATATAAACCGTTAGATGTATCGTTTTGGCCATTTGAGATAGACAATAACTTTGACATAAATAAAAAATGTATAACATAGTTTACATTCGGTACCTAAAAAAATTATTACACGTTTTAAATACTCAAACTCAATATATGAAATAGGTTAATTAATTGATAATTTAATTTGTTAATATTTATTTATCACATATCGTAGTTTAGCTGATATGTTACGTTATGATATGTTATGATAAAGGGTAATTTTCAATTGTTAATATTATTGTTCGATATTTTACCATAATTCAGTTTTTTTTTCATATCTTTTTATTTATTTGCTTAAAAGTTTGAAATTCTTCATTCTTTTCACACGTTAAAAAACATTTTTCTTATGCAACAAATATAATACTTATCTTAAATTAGATACCTATATTATACTATAAAATGTCAATCGAATTTTAGTTATCAAGAATAAGTATATATGATATCGCTATTTCCTTAAATGTAGAATACTTGTAATTTCTTTGTAAAGTTAAAGATGTAAATTTCTTATGATGGAAGTTAATAATTTTCATATATTTTGACGCATGAGAAATAATTGTGCATAATAACGCTACAACACTATTCAAGTATGTATGTATCAGAATTTGGAAAGTATTTGAACTATCCTCATTCCATTTTAAATGAAGGGCAATATTCTAAAAGCGTTTCAAAATGATGAGACGCGTGTGTTCACTTTACATGCGAATGTAAATCGTCATGTTCAATCAGAACATGTGTCCCCGAATAGTAAATGAGTTTGATGGCTCACTTTTCTATTGGCACAGGTGTCCGAGGTATTTATGTTATGTATGTTCTTAAATACTTATTGTAATTCTTTTATACCTACTAACTGTATCTGGGATTCCTTTCCCTGTATTAAGAATCCAAGTTACCTCATCGACGTGACATCTTCAGAATCAAAATACCTATTCCTTTTTCAAACAAAGACGAGATATTAACGTTATTTGACTCATAAGTATATATAGGTATAAAATACAGATTCGGGTTAGTTTTTATTAATATTCATAAATTATAACTCATAGAAGGGCTGGATGAATTTGTTTTTGTATCTTTGATTTGTTTCCGCATCGAATAACAGAATAAAAATGGTAATAAATCATAAAAAAGAAAAAAAAAAAAAAATGATAAGGCTTTATTTTGTATGGAATTGTTTGTTTTCGATGAAATTTTTCGTTTGTCTCGGACTCGAGAACTTACAATTTAATTTATCTAATAACACAACAAGTATTGATTATGACGCGGTACGAAGTTTAGCGGGGTAACGAGAATAAAATATAAACAAGCGGATCCGTAAAGTTGTCTTAATATATAAATTTAATAAATACAAATGGTGGTATTGATTGAAATCTGCGAACGTATAATTAAATTAATAATTGGAACATTATAGTCTAGACTCGATATCGGATATGAAACTGCAAACAGGTTCGCGTAATGACCACAAACCGATAGTGAAATCAACGCAAAGACTACGGCCGTTTGTTGTACCGTTATCCCACGGTCAGTGGGCCACTTTTTACCATTTATTGGGCACACTATTAAATTGTCCCTCATACTAGTGTATTTTTTGTCCCAAAAAAAACTAGACATCCATGGGGACTGCCAACAGAAGTGAAAACTTGAAACTGAAAAAAAACTGTTATTTTTTAATGTTTTTGAAATTATTAACTTAACCTTTTTTTTTTGACGGGGGGAAATGCATTTACGCACTACCCTTACCTATTGCATTAGTGAGACCGAAGTCCCCCAATGCAGTAGATAAGGGGGCACGGAGGGACGAGCTCCGTGCCAGTGTGGGACTCGCCCGGGCGTAAAGCGCCCGGAAATACCCACTAAAACCCCCCGGGGCCGTCCGCTGCATTTGGGATGGGGGCGACACGGGGTGGCTTTCGCAGGCACCGCGTCGCTTATTAACTTAACCTAATATTTAACAAATAACATTTGTCTGATTTTTATATCAACTGGTGCTTCGAGCAATAATTATGTACACATAATAATAATAGTTTATTCATAATCAAAATATACGATAGTCTGTATAAGTATACATTTTATTATTTATCTCTGAGCGCCATCTCTTTTTTCAAATACTGTATAGCATGTACGAGAACCTATAAGTTGGACGGCGCGTCATTATAACCTTCTTTTGAATTACGTCGGAACGAGAAAACAAGCTGGCAGTCTGGCGAAGCGTCGATGGTCGGTGCAACCGTGACAAATTTGTATATCTGAATCTGAATCAGATCATCAGAATCTGTATATCTGCCTACTTAGTTCGACAAAGATATTAATTAATAATATTTGTTAAAATTTAATTATTTTAGTACCTACTTCTACACATTTCCATTTCTGGTTAATAATTTAGAGATAAACTTAAAGTAAACTGAAAAATCGTATTGCTAAGGGATATGACACTGTGCAAAGTTTCCGAAACCTATGTCGACAACAGAGCGAAGTGGAGAAGATAAATATGGGAGGCTGAGCCCACAACAATATGGGACAAGTAGCTAGCAAGAGACAGAGAGAACTGAAAGAGAGATTCTGGAATGACTCTACACAAAAACAGGAAGATTTGTACAATTGTTATTTATTTTGAATTGGTACCTATCACCTTATATGTTTTTTAATACGCCGCTATATTATAATTATTAGAAGCTGTGTTTACGCGAAGAAGGGGCAATTTATATACAGTTATCGTAAAACTAAAATATTGTACTCAGTTTTGTGGACCAATAAAAAATATTCAGAATCATAAAAGCTGTTGGTAGGAGGTAACTATTTAATGCATGTTGTTTGTCTATCTCTCTTTCCAAGGAAGAATTCCTAGCGGATAGATTTTATTCCAACTCGAGAGAACTATAGCAACAAATACCACAAAGGCGCGTTTATAATGAGGAAATGCTCCAGAAAACTACAATGATTATTACAAAACCCCCTCAGTTCTGATTTGCAATGTTCAATCTATACGGCCAGTTCCAATCGTTTTCTATACACATTTCAATATTTCTGATTTTTTTAAATCGATTTTGACGATAATTTTACGTAAAAATTTCTAACACCTAGGTACATATTTTTTTCGAATATTATACTTTTATGGAAATAATATATTGTTTTTAATTGATGATATGTGAATGATTCGATGTTTGTTATTTAATAACTATAATTAACTATTGAACTGTTTAATTGCTATTTGCCATAGAGGAAGGACATGAACGTAGAATAGACTTTAATAACACTAAAGAGGTTAATCAAAGATCTTTCACAATACTCTCACATAACCATACGAGTTACAACTAGTTATAAAGTATACAGACTTTAAAGTCCACTACAATTTATGAGAAAACATTACTATAATATATCCGTGTTTTTATTATACGGATGTAATACGGTTAAATAATATAGGCTATTGTAAAATTTCAAAATACAAAATAATATAAAACATCGTATAAGAAAGAATAATAATAAGAATAATACAAAAATCATATGTAGTCAATACACAGAATTGAATGACCAATTAGTAACTGTAGAATTAGGGACTAAATAGAGCTAGAGGACAGTACGTTAAATTGAAATAAAGTCTCCTACGCACTGACGATTATGACGCAGTTATTACATGGCATTAATAATGTACCAAGTAGTAGGTATGTTATTGTATATCTAACTAATAGCGAAATATAAGTTCTTATAGAATTATTACATGAGATAAGTAATTATTAATTAAACACGTTTTAAATCACTTATTTGGGTATTGAGTTAACAATTGTTTATCTTTCGTCAAATATTAATATAGGAAATTTTCCTTTATAACTCGAGAGCTAATTGTCTAAATTACATAAATTATCAGTGTATAATTTTGTAATATATACGGACCAAGCTATGACGATACAACGATGAAGAAACAGATTAATAAAGTTATTATTTATTGACTTTCAGTGCATTTTCATAGTTTATTCTTTTGAAGTCGGTTTTGTTTTTAATTTAAAAACTTTTTTTCACCTTTAATATCTTTAATATGTAAGAATATTTTTTTCTCAACTCTTTATATACGTACATAGATTTGTATTACTTGTACGTATTTGTATAAATTTAATTGGTGCAAATGTGTGTACCCGACAAGCACTTTCTAGAACTCCATACGATAGAAATCTCGACGCTCTATGACGTATTGACGTTTCCCACTTCTCAGATAGCTTTCGTGTTTGGAAATTCATTCCATTCCTCTTTTTACTAATTACAGTTTGAAGTAATAAACAAATAAATATATTCCAATCTTTTGGTTTGTATACTACACGTGTGTCGATATTATTTCCGTTATTTATTAACATTTTTTTTGAACTGATAATTTTAGAATAATAACCAGCTACAATAAAAATTAGGTATTAGGTGTAATTTAAAAGAAAGGACATATAATAATTTGATATCCTTATCTGTTTTCAAATTAAATTCAATGATAATGAATATTGTAAAACTTAATTTTTGACTTAACAATTTTTAAATTACAATATTTCATAATTAATTACATACATACGTGAACACTCAAGTATTTTTAAAGAAATAATGGATCTATTTTTTTTTAGAAACATTTTCACAGGTAAAATAATTATTTATAGTTAGAAATTAGATGCAATGGGATTTCATATAAAAGTTGAGAATATAAATTTGACATACACAGAGTTACATCTAAATATACTAATAAATAAAATTGAAGTGTCTGTTATGTTATCAAAATAACATTTTTTTATAACACATATTAATGTATATAAATTAATATTAATAAAATTAATATATACGATACCTATAACAAAAATACGATTTTTTTAAATTCGTTTTTCTCTGATTGTTCCGGGCAATCTCCGGTACCGATTTTTACGGAACTTTTTTTGGCAGATATCTAAAATTACTCCGCGTTACTTAAGCTACTCTATTTTTTCGAAAACAATTGTGGAGCGATTTCACAAAACGATAGTGTTTTTTTTCAGGAAACCAGTTTATTTATCATTCTAGAGATGAGAAGTTTAAATAAGTTATTAATACTTTGCAGTAGATTATGAACGGTTTACGTATTGTTTAAAGAAATTTAATTGTCGACAATAAAATCAGCTGTGGAAAGACAGACAAAAAAACAAAAAAAAAAATTGGTTGAGACGATATAGATATTTAAAATGATGATTACTTATGTAGGATATTGAAATGTATCACTGTTTGAGTCGATACACTTTAAGACTACGCCCCTTAAACCATCGAAAGTATTTATTTACGAAATTTGCGAACACTTGTAAATGAAACGGCCCGTGTCATATTTTAACTATTTTGAAAGGAGGCCGTTTCAACGCTTTAGTAAATTCTGTTTCGTTACAGTTTCATACTTTTGCCATTATTACAAGGCGTTATAGTTATTGTAATTGACTTACATAAGCAGTATGAAATAATTCCCATTGGATAATTAATAATATATTATGTAAAAGACTCAATCATATATACATGAATACTTCTAGATGAAAAAAAAGAATTACTTGTAAACTCTCTACAACTTATTTACGACTAAAATGATGAGAAAACTAACTTGTTTTAAAAACGCTGCTTTAAATTTAATCGAAATTTTAATATAGACAATGTTATGTTATAAGTAAATACTTGTGTTCATTGGACCAAAAGTTTTGATATCGGCATAATATAACAATGTACATGTTCCTTATAATAATTAAACATCATCAATTATGTGAAGGATTACTCGTACTGAAGGGCAAAGTTCTAATTATAATTTTATGAATGTGCTTAATTTCACGGCTCTTTTGAACTGCTCGCGTAATCTACTGTACACTTCTTAGAACACGCCTACGAAAGCTATGATAAAATTTGTATCAGTAATTTGAATTTCAAAGTAGGTACGAAGTTAATTACTCCTTTTGTCTTTTATATTTGAGGGTCCTTATAGTTTGTACTTTTGTTGTTCATTTCAAAGAAATCATGTTGGATTCTTCGATTACTGCATGTAGGCCAGGAGGACCATGGTCGGCGGGGGTCATTGACCAGGCCCCTCCCTTCGTCGCCTCCGTCTCTAAACCTTGTATTACTACATTTCTCTACATAGTGCAACGCACGAAGTATTCGAGACGAGTTGTAAGATCAAACCCAACAACTATGCGGTAAAATATTAACTTTCTTCGAGTCAATCAATGGTAGAGAGTTTTACATTTTTATGCTTCCATGTTGTTAATTCTTTAAAAGTAGTATTATGTGAAAAATTAGAGATAAAGTTTATGTAATTAATAGTTACAATGCTAAAATAATTACAACATTTATACTTTGCATTCTATAGTAGGTAAGACATTACATTTTAGTAACTGTTTACAGGTAATATCTGTAGTAATAAATAAAATCGAAGTGTCTGTTTGTAATATCAAAATTTATTTTTTTAACGTATATATAATATGAATGTATGTACGATACCTCTATAAAAAAAATTCTGTGTGTCTGTCTGTTTGTTTTTGACTGGACTTTTACTTTTATTTTTCGAAAATAATTGGGGTTCTGTGTAAAATCCGATTCAATGCACAGTTTTACGGGCAGGTGCATGTAGTTAATAAAAATATTTTTACTTCATTTTAGTATTAAATCTTTTTAGAAAAATAGTTAGGGTTCCGTATAAAGAAAATTAACACGCACAGCTAGTTCGAAATAAAACAACAATTATTATCGTCGACATGTATCACAATCAAATTAAAACAAAGTTATTGTGTTCTGCTCAACATTAGTTCTAAAGATTTTTGCTTGAAAAGTCTTTCAAAAAGTGAAGTCCTGAAAAGAAAAATAAATGTTTGCTGAATAATTAACAAACAGAAGTTTTATTTTGAAATATCTTAACATGAATTTTTGTTGGCTATCTAATGGATGAAAGTATCAGTTCAAAGTACTTTTGAAAACTTTGAAAAGTACAAGTAAAACTTGAGATATTTATACGCATTTAATAATGCTTTTTTTTATCTAGTACAGTAGATTATTAAGAAATGTTTAAGGCACAAAGTTCTCTTGCGAATATATTTTCAGATGGGGTTTAAATCATTTCTAAAAACCTTAAAATGATTAAGTGAATAACAGTATTACTGTAATGAACATAATATGTAAAACAGCGCAGTCAAAATAGTGATAGTGAAATTACATTCCTAAACAGATAACCAAAAATAAAGAAACCTTTTCGCCGGTATTGGTTTCATTGAATGTTATCTTGATAGTAGCTAATACGTGTATTATAGTAACCAGATACGCGGAACCGGTTTCGTTCATTGGACAGACGCGTGTAGAGAAAAAAATAAAGACAAGTTTACCGTAAGAGTTTACGGAAACCAAAGCTTCGTTAATACGAAGTTGCACCTACGTAACGAGTATATTTTCTTTTTTTTTTTCTAACCTAGCTAATGCTGTTGACCGGAAGGGCCTTTACAGCTTCACCGAACTTTGTTGGCGAGTGCTGAAGGCACTCAGCCGCAAAAGGTAACTAGCACAAGGGTTACCAAAATGGTACGAACCTCGGCTCGGCCGTTACCTGTCTCATACAGTTTTCTTAAGTGGATATCCTAGCGGCATTTATTCCATACAAACGTAGTCCCCTGTTTCCTCCCTGGATAATAGCTTTATGGGAATAATTTTATACTAAATAATATATATCCACCACCGTCATGCCTGTACGTGTGATATTTCCATAAATTAGTAATTGTAGAAACTAGGAGCCTATGAAAATAAAAAAAAAATGATCGATTTTTACCGTTATTTACAGACGTTCGTCAAACAAATTTTATGGAAAAAATAAATAAAAAGTAAACGTACAGGCATAGCCAAAGTCTTTATTACTCTAAAACTGAAAGAAAAATCGGTTCAGTTTTAGAAGAGTACACAGGGTACTTACTACGAAGTCACGTTTTCGTCTATTTTGCACAGGTAAAATCGGCTCGAGTTGCAGTTATCCCTTTCGTGTTTTATAATTCTTTCTCTGAGGCGCAACGCGCTAGTAATAGATTTCTGAAATACCTACTTTTAACTAACAATTAAATAACAATTTTTAACTAAATATATGTCTATCAAAACGATATCTATATCAAAACTATAATTTTTAAAATCTCCGGAACGGCTGGACCTATTTTGACTGGATTTGTTTTGGTAGATAGCTAAAGTTACTCCGCGTAACTTTTATGTTTCGAAAATATTTAGGGTTTTGCGTAATTTTTTTTTAATAAAGTCCGATTCAGTGCATAGTTTTATGGGTAAGTGTTTGAATTCGTGGCAAATATATAATTTTCTTCATCCTAGTACTAAAAAATGTTTGGGAAAATAATTAGGGTCCCGTATTAAAAAATTAAAACGCAGTGAAGAATATATGAAACGCGAGCGTAGTCGCGGTTACACAGCTAGTTTAATTATATAAAGGTTGCTAGGGCCCGCGTGTTCGGACAGTGACGGCTGTGGTGAGAAGAATGAGGTATCGGATGACGTGGGATCATTCATTCAACGAACGCCGGATATGCGGGAACCGTGTCACGGAACGATGGGTTGTGTGGTGATACTTAAACAAGTCTCTCATTCAAATCATACTGATTTAGCTCATACGTGAATCCTAAATAAAACCTTTTATTATTACGGAGCACATTTTAATTTTTTTTTTCACTTAATCAAACTGTTGTCGGACTAATTTCACAATATCCGATGATTGGCATATTATTAGGTTTTACGGTTCGCTAAACGTATTTAATGTATTCTTAATTTCTTAATTGTAAAATAATATTCCTTGGCGGGTGGTCAACATAGTCGCTATTAAATCTATAGCTACTAATAAATAAAATTAAAGTATCTGTTTGTAATATCAAAATAACAATTTTTTACTAAATATATACAAATGTATATACGGTATCAATACAAGACATACAATTTTAAAATGTTTGTCTGCCTGTTCGTCTTTTTGTTCCGGCTAATCTCTGGAACGGCTGGACCGATTATAAAACTAAGATGGCTGAAGTTACAAAAAAGTTACAGCACCATAAAAACACCGTTTTCCAATGATTATTTAAGAACTATATTTCGCAGTGAATAATATATTAAACGCGGGCAGAGCCGCGGGCACACAGCTATTTATTAATAAATTCAAGTTAACATGGAAATTTAAAATATATCTTATTTGTAAAACATATAAATAATAATTCTCAAAACGCTAGAATGAATAATACTTTTGTAAAAAATTAATATATATATATATATACGTCATAGATAGTCCGTATTCCGTAACATAAACATGTGCTGGTTAATAGTTCCGTTAGTGGAAAGGATCATCGTAAACTATTTGTCTGTGTTTATCACGAGGATGTTTATCTGTAATGCTAGCTGACGGTTTGCCATGTAGCGCTGTGACCGCGATTCCGTTTCGTTCAATTCTGTATAGTATGATACTACCACATAATATGATGGGGTTTAGTTTTCTTGACTATCATTCAAGACCTTGGTAACTAATATATATATATATATTACTATAACAGACAAGTACATATGTTCGTATAATAAACATCGGCACATAATTATTACAGATCGATTTTAATAAACGATCTAATTACCAAACGAATGAAGATATTTGAATGTTGTTTGTTGTTAACGAATGGCGACTTAAGCGTGTATTTAGATTTATTCCTTATGTAAATTTAGATTAAGTACTTATATTTTATAGAGGTTTTGTTTATTATGACAAATGTTCTGTAGTTGACAAAGACTCTTTTAAATCAGTGAGCTCTTCTCAAGCAAACTAGTCTAATTAGAAAGAGGAAATAGTCGATCGTTTAGCGGGTCAGTCGAGCTCTACGGAGCTGTATAATCTATCGGGATAACTCGATTAACCTCGATCACATACGGGACTATTTTGTCTAATATTAGACTGGTCCATTTAGGTTAAAAATGTTCCTAATGTTCTTTACTGATAGCTAGACTTTAGTTCAAGGTTTTTGTGTTTTACGTATTAAATATATCGATTTGATTACGGTATCTATAATATATTTTATATGAATCTAATACTGCAACTGTTTTGTGAACTTATTGTTTCTTAAGTGTATTAAGTTCTTAACCATTGTATACTGGTCAATAAACAATTTATAGATCCAAAGTATTGTAACTATTATTCTGGAAAGTCAAACTCTAATGAATAAATCAATATAGCAATAACGCAATAAGTACTAAATAAATTAAATGTTACATTTTCTTTCCAGCCAGCGTAGTCGGTCCTACGAATCGGACGACCATGAGCGAGGCGCGTGTGAATGGTGCGAGTATGCGCTGGTCATCACTCTTGCCACCATCTTGCTGATTGGCGTATCAGCGCTCACTATATTCTGGGTGTTCTACTACCGTGGCGGATACGCCTGGGCAGATGACACACCCGACAAGCAATTTAACTTGCACCCTACGCTTATGGTGGCGGGATTTGTCACCTTTAGCGGATTTTGTAAGTTTTAATATTAATCCTAAAAAAATCTGAATTATAAGTCGACTAGAGTTTAAACAAAATTACATTAAGTCATGGTCTAATTTCCAAGTTAAGTAATCCAACTCGGCTGGGCCGCGTTGAGGAAGCTACGCAAAATCTTCTCGTCCGAAATAACGCAGTGTCTCAAGACGAAAGTCTTATATCAGTGTGTGTTGCCAGTGTCATCTGTTTCAGTGGCGCTGAGGTTACTCACAATTGGCCTCATACGAAATCTCAAAAGACAAGTTACTCAGGAGAACCAAAGTAACCGACATTGCTCTAAGAATTACCAAACTAAATCGGGAGTGAGTGTTGATTACATTCACCATTGCTCGTAGAACCGATGCACAATGGCACCAAACGATTTCTCGAATGGCTACAGGCAGTAAACATCTACATTCTCATAATTTATCATTTTCCAGATTCCCATAAATACTTTATAATTTAAGTTGTCAATTGTTTTACAAGTAAATTCAGTGATAGATTATTTCTTGGCTAATTGGAAAATTATATGTAACGTTACAGCGGTGCTGCTTTATCGTATATGCCGATGCTTCAGGCGTATCTACGTGAAACTCTTACACGCGATCTTCCACGCTCTTGCGTTTCCGTGCATCGTGATCGGTTTCTTGGCCGTGCTGGACTATCACAACAAGAAGGGCATCAACAACTTCTATTCGTTACACAGCTGGATCGGCTTCGTTGCGATGGGACTGTTTGGAATTCAGGTAATTATTGCGTTTAAATAAGTCTCTTTGATAAATTTGTCTCATTAATGATAATATTTAAACATAATTACATATATTAATTAGCCATTGTTAAAATTATTTTCTTTTTATTCATTAGATAATAATTAGAGGTCGAACCAAGTAAAGGTTAAAAAATGTGTTATATAATATACAAGTAATGTGTTATGTGGTTGAGGTAAATAGTGTTTATCGAAACAACAAGGTTAATAGTTGCTCTCTGTAATAAAGAGAATGTATTATATTAAATACAATGTTACATCAAAATATATACACAAAATAACTGCTTCTTAAAACGTAACTTACTAATTATATATTATATTTTACGCACCTATCATAAAGAGAAACGACATTTAAAGCTATTGCTTCACTTTATTTCTTTGTACTATATTTTATATTTATTTATTTCTTATTATGTTTTCAATGTAATGACATCTCATAAATCATTTTTTACATACACATTGTTTTTTGTCAACCATCGATAATATAGAGTTTAAAAAGAAACACATATTCTGAATAAAAGGAGTTTATAAGCGGGGAATTCGTAGCGGGATACATAACATCTGGCCTCTGTGCCATAAAGGTAGGAGATACTATTTCCTTCCACCTGCTACGATTCTGACACAAGTCTCTCCCTTCTACTACTTTCGTGAGCGTTTTCATACATGCTCTTCGGTTACTGTTACTTTTGATATACCCTTTTTAGAACGCGATTTAGCGAGATTTATTCGTCTAGGTCGACATTTACCAGCTTGCCCAGTCAACCTCGCCTTGTAAATTTATTTCGTCAATTCTCTTTCATCCATCCTCTCCAAGTGCTAAAACGAATACATATGTTGCTATAAAAATATTACGTTTCTAAATAATAATAAAATTTCATTTCACAGTATGCAGTCGGCTTCTTCAGCTTTCTCCTGTTGCTGATTTGTAATAAAGGCACAGCTGGTTTCCGTTCCTCTCTGGTGCCCGTTCACGCTGCATTCGGTATCCTGACCTTTATTCTAGGTGTAGCCGCCTGCCTCACAGGACTTACTGAAAAAGCTATCTTTGGATTGGGGTATGTTTCTTATCTTAAAGTTTTATCATCAAATTCCATTTACGCATCACATTATTTGAAATATTGAAAAAATATTGCATTTTGTAATTCTTGAATACGGTTTCGAAAAACTTATTTTCCAATACTACTGAGATTTTTTACTGACTTAAATTATGAGATAAAATAAATAGTAAGTTGTTGAGCTTTTTTAAATTGAAATTTGCTAATATTTCTTCGACTACATTTATAAAGAGCACCTATGCAAACCTAAGAGTTTGAATTTATTTAAAGTAGTAAATTAATTTATATGAAAAAAAAAAATATTTTTACAATCTTAACTAATTTATTCGAAATTGTATTCGTGAATTACGTACGGGTACACATACGGTCCAATGTATGTTGAATGTGCATGTTTGTACTGTTCTTTGTACGCTTAGAATGTCTTAGAATTAGCCTGTGTCTGTGTTAGTTGCTTTGAAGTGTGCGTATCCACAGCGCGGAGAGATACAGCGGGATGGTCGACGAGGGTATTATCATGAACGCTATAGGAGTGGCGATGATCGCGATACTCGCCGTCGTCATGTACATACTGTCGAGAGACAAGTTCCGCGTCGCCGAGTCGCGCGACGGACACATGAGGGCATCCGTCGATCTCTAGACTGTAATCCTTTAGACATCGTATTGGGGACATCGTTCTTGTATTGCATAAGCTAGATTTTGGTCATTTTTGAACCACCTCTCCCCCCTCCTAACGCTTGTGAGTAATAGTAAGCGAGGCTCTTACTAAGTGAATAAGTATTAAGTATTGCCAACATAATTTAAAAAAAAACTAGGCAGCCAAGGCCGACAGAAGTAAAAACTCGAAACTTTGGAAAATAAAAATTGTTTTTAAATTATTGTATGAGCAATTAAAATTTTATAATTTGTTAATTTAAATTATTAACATAACCTAACATTTAACTAATTACGTACATTTTCATATAGTTATATTCATAATGAAATCAACACGATAGGGGTGCGTAAGTATAAATTTTATTATTTATCTCTGAGCGCCAGAACTTGAACGCCATCTTATAATTGACATACTACAGGATGTTAACGGCTGACGTCATAGTATTGGTAATGCGCACCTATAAGTCTTTCCTATACCGAATCGCTTAACGCCGCTAAAGAAGTTTTCATTTCAATGAATAACGAAGCTAAATAATCAGCGTACTTGATCGGTAGTCAGACCCTTCCATGACTTATGTTATCAAATATAAGCAAAAAATAACACCCCCGACCACCTCCTATTATTGCTCACGTAATATATGATAAATAATCCCCTGTTATAAAACATTATAATGTAAAAATGTTAGAGAAACCATTGATCAGTTTGATAAAATATACAATCTGACTCAAATGGCATTCATTGTAATAAATTTTATTATAATATGAAATTAATACATCAAAGATTCATTTACGGTATATAAAGTCGTTTCGACAACATTGATAAATAAGAAAATAATTATTTAAATCTAGTATCAACGAAATTCGTAAATTTAAAAATAAAACAGCTATTCTATATTTATATATTTTTTAATTGAAAATATTAAAGTTTATCAAGTTAAAATAAAGAAAATCATTCGATAAATAGAGTAGGAAAATGACATGAACTGTTTTATCTTTGCCGATTCGTTTATATATTATATAGATTAGGTGCTCTAGACTTTAAAGCCAAAAGTGTATTTTTATATAATTTATGCTTTACAAGACTATATAAGTAGGTAGATTACTTAATTTAATAAATGTAGATAATAAAAATATACCTACTTATAGGGAGAAAGTATGCAGTGAAGATAAACAATTGACAGTCTTAAAAAAAAAAACAGTATAACCGTAAAACTGAACGAGGCTTTATTTATTCCGTATCGAACGGATTTTGATCTGTATCAGATCAAAATTAATAAACCTAGGTTTTAAGTAAATTGTTTTAACTTATGTACCTATTCATTGCCTAATTAGTTACGGAAGTTTTATTATTAGTTTTAAGTTATGCTGTATTTTTGTTGCATAGAAATAAATAGTAAGTTACATTTTATTTCTTTGTTTTCTTGTTTATTATACCTAATAATGCTTGCTTATCAAAAATAATCGCTATTGCTTTATGTGGCTCAAGCTATATATATATGTGTTTGAAAGAATGTTTGTGTTCTCCGTGGGGTTATCATTTCTCGTTGCATACATTGAAACCATTATATCATGTTTACTAAAAATTTGATATCTTCACGTTTTTCATTAAGGTATTGAGTACGTTCCGCGTATGAATATATTTTCATACATATAAATCCTACCATGTACCATGTACCTACATAAAATTACAGTTTTTTCAGTCTATCTAGTTTTAGTTGACGCACTGTCTAAATTTATAATCAAATTACGTAGAATTGTGGTCACAATATTACATAAGATAACTAGATATGTACCTTAATTCAGATAAAATAAAACTAGGTTAAAAAGGGATTTTGAAAGTGTAAAACTGAAATTAAACGATACGGTTTTCGTTAAGATTTTTAGTGAAATAAATAACAAAATATTTCTATATCATTTATTTACTTTCTTTACTAACGAAATATTGCATTATATCCTATTTTATTTTCTAAATATCGTAAACTGCATAATAAACCCTCGACCTAATAATAATGCGTAGTGACAGAGTACCTCTAGGTAACCAATTTGCGTTTAATTAGTACTGCAATATTTAACTATATAGAATTTAAAAAAATGTGCGTGTAACTTTGTTGTAGTTAAACTTCTTTGATTGTTGTGGCAAGTAACTGTTACAAAAACATATTAAACGTAAATTAAATTTGGCACTGTAACATATTTATTGAACGTTATTTCCGTTTGAAAACGTTAAGTTTTGTCCGAAAAAAAAATTACCGAGTTACACGTCATACCGCGCATAAAGAAGTTTTACTTCAAAAATATTTAAATTTAACACTAACTTTTTTGCTATTTACCTATTAATCCCGGGGCATGCGGTCTGCAGGGCCGAGGCATACGCAGCGATGGAGACAGAGGCTATTATAATAAACGCAATCGGTATGTCTGTGGTGGCCGTGGCGATTGTGGTTCTTTACACTGTGCGCGGCACCGGCGGATACCGTATCCGCAAAGTAGCCGCCCAGCATCCGAGCTAAATACATCGACACCCAACGACTATGCCATAGAATTAATAATACTAGTTTTGTGACAAAATCCTTCATTTCATCATTGGAATTATTAATACATTTATTCACAATCATGATTTACATTTATAAAGAAAATATTATCAATTCAATATTCGTAACGGGGAAATAATAACAGATGATTTTTTTAACACTTAGTTCATCAGAATGAATACAGGTAAAATTCTGACAAATTGACACGCATACTTAGACGCGCCAATTTGCTTTGGATATTGTTAATTTTTCGTAAAACATTGTAAACAGCGCCTACGCGGTATATTCAAATGATAAATTTAAACAATAGGTACCTTTTATGAAGGGTAATGCCATATGAAGTTTTTAGTGCTAATTATTTTTACTTTATTATTATTCCAAAGCAACATTTTAACCTTACAACTTCATGTGTAAATTTTTAACCAAACATATAAAAACCTACTAATTTGTCTCAATTCTTTTTTCTTGGTAAAATACTTAAAGTATTTAAATACACATCTATGCAAATTTGTAATAGATTTTCAATTGGTATAAAATAACTGGTTTTGCATAAAGTATGCATTATAATGTTGTTATGGTTATATTATATTATGTATTATTACTACAATTATTTGTGATTAATTATAAGAGGTATCAGAAAATAAAAAAGTATTCAGGAATGCATGTTATTTATTTATTTAACATGTTAATTTTTAGATACAATAATTTAAATTGAGTAAATATTATCAAAATTATGTGTTGCGGGTTGTGCAGCGATCGATATACGACTGGGTTTCAGTATCGAATCTTAACTATTTAGATTCAGATCACACCACTAAAATATATCGGTTTTTCCGATTGGTCACTGACAGTTTAGAGAAATAAATGATTGGAATTCAAGGTTTCAGTAGATAAAAGAGATTGAGATCCTATATTGTAACCGGTCAATAATCCACTTATTTTCATTGCAACGGTGAGTTGATTCCGTCTTGTCAAAATTGATATGACTGAATAAAGTTATTGGCGTGTAACCAGTAATCGGTTTTACTCTTTGATTATAAAGAGAATAAGTTTTCCTGAACACCAATGTATGTCAGTGTGCTTAAGTAAACGTACACATAACTATATGTTACTAATAGCATATATTGTAATGTATTTTGTAGTAAGAAAAAAGTTAACCTTAGCTATTTATGTAATGTTACTTAGATATTAAAAATTCAATTCATTCCCACATTGTACTCGGATGTTCTCTGATAAAAAAATAATAACGAAACTTTTACCTGATATAAAAACAATTTAAAGTATGCTTGTATTAAAAAAATAGAAGAAATGCTATGATTTTCATAATGTACTAAGGAATCATAGAATCAATTTAGTATCCAATCATAATATGTAGGTTTTAATGGATAAGAGAATAATTAGACGTAACCTGTATATATAACATATATACGTATGAATAAATATTGTGTGTTTGTTTGATAGTAGTTGAATGTGATGCCGTGTCGTACGTAGTATAAATTATTTCAAATATTTTAATCGTATATTACCTACTTACTAAATGTGCAAAGGTATCCATTCCATTCAACCGAAAGACGTCCACTGCTGGACATAGGTCTCCTCCAAAGTTCTCCACAACGACCGGTCTTGCGCCACCCACATTTAGCAGACTCCCGCGTCCTGCGCCAGGTCGTCGGTCCACCTTCTAGGGAGTCTATCCACGCTGCGTCTTCCGGTACGCGGCAGCCATTCGAGAACCCGTTGTCTCCATCGGGCTTCGGTTTTACGAGCAAAGTGCCCAAACATTTGCCACTTAAGTTTAGCCATTTTTGCGAAATGTCAGTTACTTTGGTTCTTCTGCGGATCTTCTCATTCATTCAATCCTTAGTGTGTCGTTCATATTGCAATAATCGCTTCGCGCGACAGGGGGGCTAGCGATCGCAGTCAGGTGTTTGTTGTACTCAGAGGATGCTGCTGACCATCCCCTGGTTTATCCCTTAGACGCCTTTTACGACACCCGCGGGAAGATATGGGTTGGTACTATTTTTGACCGCACCCCATGTTATAAATACATACATTCATAATTTATTTTTGAAAAAATATCGTAAATAAACAATTTAACACATTTCTTTAATGAAGACGACTGTTCATCAATGTTGCCAAATTACGTATAAGTGAAATGGTCATATAAATTTACTGTAAGAGTATATAACCTATTATTAAATATTCTAGTAGCATGTTTATCAATAAGTAGGATAATGCTCAACAAATATTTAATTATATAAGAGAGGTACCTTCAGATTTTACATTAATATAAATTGATGTAACATTATTTTTATTTGTGAATTTGCATTCCGATACGCATTCAATTTTAAGGGTTATTTATTAAATACATAAAGACTGTTCGTATAAATGGATCATTTTTATATTAATCGCAAAATGTATTATGCTTTAAAATTTATAAATATGTATTCCAGTTTTTTGGATCCCTTTTGAACACTGGGGCCAATTTTTGATATTATTATAAATTAACCTCGTGCAGCTACTGATTTCATTACATAATATTTTGTTCATGTTTAATTACTGTTTTCTAAGAGACATTGTTAAAAATATGACACTATGCTACCGTAAGTTTGGAATGGCACCAAGTTTAATGTGGTACCCGCTTGTCAATAAATTTAATATTTAAGGATATAGTTATTAATATATTGTTTCCCGTTTATATACACGATAATAAGATTATTATTAATTAATTAAAAACGTATAATTATTTGTAAGTATGAAATATAATTTCTATTAGTACTATGTTCTGTTGAATTACCTAATCACAGTTGAATCGGTTCGAATATGAATTTTATCACTGTTTTACATTTTCAAATATTTATACTGCATTAATATGGTACAATAAAATACTCGTAATCATAGTGTGTTTTATTTTTGAACTACTGCCATGTCTCAAAAAACATGAACGCCGCCTTTATTATAGATAGGCTTAGCATTTAATAATGATGTAACGTAGTATGGCAAAACGCTAAGCTGTTCTTTTTCAGAAAAGTTCTTCCTCGTTTATAGATTTTCAACTTGACAACAACCCAAGTCAGGCAAGGTATTAAAAATGTTATAACACTATGCGATAGTTACGATAGGAAAAATGTTAGCAGCCTTATCCCAAAAACCATTTCATAGTTCCAGGCGACGTGATTTTACAAGTTAGTGACCCAACTCGATAATTGAAGTTCCAATTTTAGAACTTTGATCATATACCTACTAGTTAATATTAACTAGACGGACCCTAGTGGTTGATTTTTTACTAGAACCTAGGTTCTCAACGTGGAAGTAACGCCCCCTTGTGGAAGTAGAAGACCCAGAGAAAATTAGGGTGCATAGCGCAGAGGAGGCCTGGGCAGATATAACCTAAAAAAGCGTTCTATTAAGATGAGGGACTCTAGAAAAAACATATTCTCAAAATGGGCGGTGAGTAAAATAAGGCTGAAAAACTGTGGATTAGAAGAATCATTATAGAAAAATTGAGGAAAAAAAGTATTCTCAATTTTTTTTTATTGGTAACTAAAAGTCGGTAAACTGAGACGATCTGTTTAATCTTTGGCTATTTGTATATTTGGCTCGTAGACTACATTGATTCAACGTTGCAACAATTGAACTGACCTCATAAATTTTGGATATGGATTTTTTTTTAGTCACTAATATTTCCTTTTCTACTGTATAGGCTCAGTGTTTTGAACACTATCTCACCTGATGTTAAATGATGATGTGGTCTAGGATGGTATACACACTAAGCCTAGAGGTACTGGTTTTCTGCTGCCGGAACACACCTATTGGTATTTGGCGACAGGTTCTCAAACTTGATGGTGGTACCTAGTTACCCAGGCGGGCATTGTTAGAAAATGCCTCACCACCATGCTATGGTTTCCTCACGATGCCTTAGAGTTGGGTAGGTGGGTTCAAACATCCGACCGCTGCGCCATCGTCATTACAGGTACTGTATGGATTTGTCTATTTAATATCGGCATGTATCTTTTTTCAATGGCACTGATTGCATATTGTTTAATAAAAACACATGTACCGTAAACTGCCGCAACATTGCCTGAATTTGGAACATTTTGAGGTATAACTCAAAACTGACTGATTACTTGTAAATTATATTAAATGAGAAACAAAGTTTAAAATAAGGTCTTCCTAATACTGTTTATTTCATTAATAAATCTTAACAGAATTCAACGTTATTGCTGATTTTATAAGCAGGCAAAGATGTGCACACTTATCCTAACTTTGCCTAGTTCTGTATAAGAGATGAAAACGTTATAATTCTCAACAAATTTGAAGCTAAAATGAACCTCACACTTTAGACTACTACTACGTAATTGCTTTGTCAGTATTCAAGTGTTATTTCTCCTTATAAACGACAAGGCAATGTTAGGACAGTATTTTTTCAAATTTTCATACATTCAACCAGTAATGTATAGGGCTGTCACACAAAACAGGAGTTAGTTTTTAATCATATATTTATCTGTATTAATATTTTTTATCAATTTAACATTTTCTCATCTTCATACATTGTTAAAGTACGAACATATAATCATATAATTTGCAAAAAATAATTTACTATTCAAACTCAAAATGTGCATAATTTTATATTTGACGTGCTTACTCCGTAGGTTTTACAATAACATCACTTATACACTATCTAATCATAATATCAAGTCAAGTCTGCACTAATAAATGAGAGATCAAAATTAGTAAATTAATATTAAACAACAAAAAGTAGATATGAACGTAAAATCTCAGTCTCAAACTAAAAAGCATTTTGCTATTGGTAAGTATAAAGTTATGAAAAAGTTAAAATCACAGCTAACATATGTTATAGATAGGCACATTTAAGTGACTAAGAAAAAATTTCAATTCACCCCTACGGCCAACCTGAGGTTTGGATAAAACATCCTGAATGTCAAGACGCGTAACGTCAGATATATTGTCGGCTATAGGCCATGAGAATGCCCCGTTTCCGATTTTTCTTAAATATTTTACAGTATAGCATCTTTCATGTGGTTTATATTTAATGATCAAAGCAATATAAAATTGAGTTGTTTTACCGGTGGTAAGCTTTATCAGAACATATTTTCCGACGTCAGGTTCTTCGCTCATCGAATCTGGTTGTTCTTCAACACTTTCAATGTCAGAATAAACCATTGTTTCTGTGTCACTATTTGATTCCAAGAATGGCCCATCAACAGAATCATCGGAATCACGTAATGATATTGTGTATGAAGTATCCGTGTCATCATCAATCTCATTTTTCTTATTTTGTGCAATATAACTTTTAATACCACCAACGCTTTCATCTTGAGTTTGTGGCTGTATATCTGCAGGTTTCAATAAAATATTTGACATAATAATGCTTGTAAGGTGGGTGGACCATGGAAGGCCATGCTCCTTTGAAGGCCAACTATAAAAAAGTCATAGTTATTGTCTTGTGATAACAAATTCCTTCCACTCACACTAAGCTACATCAAACTCAAAGACACAGACGCGGCGGCGGCGAGTCGCTCGGGTTGCTATTTTGTTAGTGAGGTCCCTCTCTTTGTAGAATTCGTTCGTCGACGTTAAAATTGTAATTCGCGCGCACACTAAAAGGTAAGTTTTTACGTAAATAACTTATTATTATCTTAATGTTTTTAATGTAAATTGTCATATGAGGATTCGTTATGGTATTAAAGAAAAAAAAAATAATTTTGCTTCGATTTCAGTTAAAATATCGGTAGTGTTCCTATGAAAGCCGGTGGTTCCTTATAAGGCCAGTCAAAAATTTGACGGTTGGCCTTGCTAGGGTACATGCATATTACTAGGAACCTTTACAAATCATGGATTCATGGATCAAACCATTTAATTAAAACTGAAGAAAAAAAGGATGAGTTGAAGCAAACGACGAGTAAGAAAAAAGGAAAGTCTATAAGTAAACGAGAACAAAACAAGAAAAACATTAACAAAAATGATTCCATAAAACGGCTGAAAAGAAAAGCACAACAGCCCAAAAGATTGAAATAGAGTTGAAGACAAATGCAGAAGATGAAGAAAAGAAATGGTACTGTCACGCATGTGGCGAGTGTAGAATCGAAGACATGAGGCAATGTAGCGAATGTCAAAAGTGGTATCACGAGGAGTGTATTGGTCTCACCAAAAAATATTTTATATTTTTATGCTCAGATTGTGATTAAAATACTTATCCAAAATTATTATCCTTTTTAGTTTATAAGTTTATTTCCGAATAAGTTATTATTTTATTATATTGTCGTTTTTTAATCTTAGGAATGGTTTATTTTTAATATTCCTGACTACAAGACTGGCTATGTGTTATTATAATTTGGTAATAATTAAAGTACTTAGTCCGTAGTGTCTATTATTTTATTATATATTTAAAAAGGTTATCATTGATGATAAAAGTTAGTTTGGCCATCGTAGGAACATTTTGGCCTTACAAAGAACGAACCCATAAGAAGGCCATTATAGATAAAAAAAAAAAATTATAATTTAATTCTAAAACGCATTGACAACTTATTTGTTATCGATATAATAATCATTATTATAATTCTTTACTTATTTCCATTAATATATTCCTAGTTATAGGATCGTGTTCAAGGAATGTTCGTTGAGTTTTTTAAAGAAGATTATAATATGTTAAGCATTTAATGTTTCGTTTAAATGGAAGAGCCTTTTATGTAGTTTTAGTAAAAGCGAAGATTATGATTATTACAACTCTAGTTTTAGGTTGAACGATTGATTTATAATATTGGCCTTGTATGGATCCCTGTTCCTTGCAACGCCATTTGGAAGAGCTTATGAAAAGTTAAGTTTAATAAATAGTGATTACATCTAGAATAAATAAAAGTAATTTATATGTTACACAACAAAACAAAGTTTTAATTAAAAATTTGTTTTTGTTTCATTTATCCAGTAAATGAACTAATAAAAAAACTGTTTATTCGTTACAGTGGCCTTCCATGGTCCATACACCTTAATACTTAATACGCCTTGATCGAGCTTTTTTTATATTTTGTGTAGAACGCATGGTTAAATGGTTTTTGTGAAGTTTAATAAACATTCGGGGCCCATTTTTCTCCTGGCATTCTATTATTAAATAATTGTACTTTATTATTTTTTACTAAATGATCATAAACGATCACACGGAGTTCTTGTAAGGTAAGAGGACTACCGTATTCGCCACATAGGATTAATGTTGATACAATTTTGTTTTCGTCTTCTTCGGTTAACCGCGTAGGAGAACCTACATTTTTAAGGTGTTTTTTTTTTTTTTATTTTGCTCACGATTGTTCGACGTGGAATATGAAACTGCTTTTCGGCCTCATACGACGTCAAGTTCTTATTCGCCACTAAATCAATGGCTATTTGGAGCAAACTTGGATCGTAATCTTTATAACGTCGAGCGCCTAGCTTTCTTCGTTTTTCCATTATCATTCTAAGGTAAAAAAGCAAAGAAATAGTTAGTACTTACATTAAAAAATCAAAGTAATGCCCATTGAACAGAATTTTTCAGATTCGCAGTTTAGTAGATAAGATATAATTTTAAATAAGTACTATTAACTATTATAAGTGTAACTCACGGAATTGATATGTTCGACCGAACAAAACGATATTTTAATTTTACAGTTAATAAATATATAACATTACCATAAACCATTAATATATATACATACATGACAGCCCTATACCAGGTAAAGATAGGTCCTCGGTTTTTGTTTTCAGTTCTCAAATTTGCCTAAACCTAATTTTATCGATTTCTATACACATGTTGTCTTCAATGGATACTGGATCTAGTTAAGAAATATCGTACCTTGAAAAATACGTTTAAAATAATCAAGTATCAATATAATTATTCAACTTACATGAAAAGTTATCGCCGCCAAAAAATATCAAGAGACTTCCGATACTGTTCAACGGCTTACTGATGAAAACTGTATGACGTTTTAACAATGGCGGCATTCGGCTTAGGTTGCCAGAAATATAATCTTCATACCTATAATACCTCTCGTGTGCCAGATGAAAAATAGAAGAGTTACAGAGATATTTATTTTTTAGGTAAAGTTAGGTATCGAAGGCAATGTTGCGGCAGTTTACGGTACCTACATTGGAGTCTAGAACACAAGTGAGTTCTGGTTTTGTGAAATTTGAATGATTTGCCCCTTACTACTAAATTGACATTCATTTATAGTAGTGGTTCTCAATCTTTCCATGACCAGGGACCATCATGATCAAGAAAGTAAACCGAGACTCTAAACTAACCTGTGATAGTAACCATATATTAAAAGTATTATTTTAATAGAAAGTAATTTTACTAAAAAGTTATCTTTTTAGATGTGAATTCCGAGCGTGCATTTTCTTAACAAGTTCGGTGTTTTAGGACACTTAACATTATTGATCAAAGTTCGGACTAAATTCTTACCACTGGTTGGAAACCATTGATTTATGTAGACTAGGAGCTCTAATAGCACACTTCCAAAAACATATCGAATGAGGTAAAGTTTCTATATATTATATTTAAACAACATTTTAATATTGATATAATCTTTATTTGTATTTGACAACCAGTATTCTAAAGATACAATAATGAATGCTAAATTGCTATGAGTACATAGTTTGAGCGCGATAAATGTTCAAATAATGCTTAATAAAACGTTATTATTTATATTTGTACTGTTTTTTAATACTGATAAAACAATTTGAAGTTATCATCATTCAGTTAATACCTAATTATTATAAATAATAAGTACTTAGATATATCCATCCATTCAACCGAAAGGCTGCCACTGCTGGACATAGGCCTCTCCCAAAGATCACAACGACCGGTCTTGTGGCACTCGCATCCAGCGGACTTTCGCGACCTTCACCAGGTGGTCGGTCCACCTTGTGGTGGTTCTACCCAAGCTGCGTCTTCTGGTACGCGGCAGCCATTCGAGAACCCGTTGGTCACAACGGGCATCGGTTCTACGAGCAATGTGCTCAACCCGCGGTAATTTAAATTTAGCAATTCTTCTTTTGCGGATCTCCCTACGTCCTGATTCGATAGTCTCTCCGTTGCCCTTAGAACAACTTTGAACTTTCTTATTAGGCCCCTGGTAAGCGATCACGTGGACGTGGACTTAGATATATAATAATAATTATCAAATGTACTTTATTAACACAGAAAATTTATATTTATACGTAGCGAAAGGACAAAATGTGATGTTCAGCTCAGACCTAATGAGTTATTTATAAATATATTTATTATTAAATTTACTGAAGTATTTTTCTTACCTATTTACGTATATAAGTGGCTGTTTGATCTAGAAAAAAATGTTTTCGTATATTCTGTAAAATATATACTAAAGTATAAGCTATTTTTTGCAGATTATAAAGAAGTATAGTACGCTAGACTATTAAATGAGCCATATTTAAATATGCTTTCACAACCTATACAAAAGACTATTTTTTTTGCAAGTAAATGTGAAAACCAACGATATTTAATCAGGTATAGTAAAAAAGGGGGATAGCTAGCTGCAGGAGGGTTAGCTGCAGGAGGAGGTTATTGCTGAGGGTGTTTTGTCTCTTCTTCTAGGTATCCCTCTCCTGGCTACGCCTTGTTGTCAAACAAGGGGAGTTCAGGGGAGGGACCTATTTCTTTTCCTTCTATAGCGGAGGCGGGTTCCTTCCTCTTTTACTTTGCCCGCCTCTGCTCTGTCCTTCTTCTTTTTCCTTTTTATGGGGGGCAGGAAGTACGTCCTCCCCCCCGGTCATGCCTCCCCATTGGGGGGGCGGGCTAAGAGGTGGGGTAGAGAAGTTTTTCTCCCCCCCACCCCCGCCGGGCCATTGCACTGACGGGCCTGGTGGGTTTGCCGCAGGGGGCGACGCGGCGACATGCCCAGCAACCCCGTATCGCCCCCACTTCAAATGCGGCGGACGGCCCCGGGGGGTTTTAGTGGGTATTCCCGGGCGCTTCTCGCCCGGGTTTGAGTCCCACACTGGCACGGAGCTCGTCACTCCGTGTCCCCCTGCCTATTGTATTGGACGGGTGTTAGGCCCCACTAATACAATGGGCAGGGTGAGTGCGTAAATGCATTTCCCCCCGTCAAAAAAAAAAAAAAAAAGTATAGTAAAAAAAGGTTTCCTATGGTAAAATAGCAAAATATTACTTTGACTGTAAATTTAATTTTGTTGTGATAATGAGAAAGTAATTTTAATCCTTAAAATAACATTTTTTGCATCAGTAAAATCGTATTTGATAATATGATATATGGACCTCGTTATATAAATAAAAACAGTTATAAATGCAGGTAGACAAATAATATCTTCAGTCTGAGTTGTTTTTCAACACTAATTAAATTCGTAGCGGCTTGTGAACTACGCATACATTAATGTACCAATTTTAAGTTTGAACCTAATTTTCATTTAATCTCATTATACATATTGTAAATACGCCAAAAAAACTAGTTTAAACACATACAAGTTACAAAATATTTGGCTATAGTTTACGCATATTTTTGAGCACATATTTTAACTAATATATATTTAAATTTTCGTTGGTATTAGGCCTACGATATTTAAATATTTAATTATATAATTTATAAACGTCAAATTTGAAATTGAGTTGTAATAGTTTTTTTTTTTAAATATTCATTACTTTAATACGGTGTGTTTTAAATATATAATGCATATTGAATAGTATATTTTATAATTTCATTCAAATGTTTTTTAGAACCGATTTTATATCAACTCTTTATTAACTTACAGATTCATTAGACTTTCCAATTGCACCCTGAAATAATGTTCACTATGATGATCAAATAGATTAACACGCGGAGATAAACTACAATAATTTTAATAATAACTTCTTTCAAACGGTATTATAATTTATAAATATCAATATTTATTTATAAGGTAATTTTTTAAATTTTAATTCATGAAATATAACACTTTAATAGAGAATCATAAATATTTAAGTAAATTCTAATTTTAAATATTCAAAAATATCAATATTCGTAAACATGACGTTGTGCTCTATGAATACCGTCATATTAAAATGGAGACTAGCAAAAATATTCCATTAATATATTTAAGTACATTCTGAATTAGCATAGTATTGTATAATGGATATTAGGCCTGAAAATTTAAAATTTATATGAAACAAACAATTAATATTACAAATTGTTTTATAACACCTATATAATAAATCGAAATAGGTATTAAATTTTATACTCAAGTTATAGAAACTACCGTTTATAATAGTTAATTTTTTTATATAAATTTATAAGATAAATTTCCATTTTTAGAATAGCTTTTAGCTACGTGAAATATTTTCAAGGAATTAAACGCTTTGTGCAATGAAATATTTGAATAAAGCACTGTTTAATTGACCGCCTTGTGAAGTAATTCTTAAAGTGTATATTAAAATTATCTTTGGTGTTTCAATGGCACAATTATCATGATCTTAGGATAACGATAAAGGATTGCATTGATTGTTAATGCTTATTGCCTACATATATTATAGATAGGACATAAAATATAGGAAAATCTTCTATAAATTGAAATTAAAATGTAATCGTTTTAAAGTTTAGGCAATCTATAGAATGTCTGGCTCATTTGGCTGACATAATTTAGACAAAGTGTACATTGTCTACGTATTCTATGAACCGACAAGATCACGATACATAACGTAATCTCAAACATTTTCCTAAAATATTATTAATCTTAAATAATATGTTTAAGACAAATTTAAATTTAATAATTAGTGCAAAAGTTTATCGTAAGTAAATAGAGATCGTAATAGATAAAATTATTTTTGTCAACTTTTTTTTTAAATAAGTCATTATACCACTAATGAAATAAAAAATATTTATTATATTTTTGTTCATATTGAAAATATTAAAAAGTAATTTACTAATAACCTCTTTACACTTAGAAACATAAATAATCTTGAGTATATTATTATTGTTACAAAAACAACAACATTAAAATAAATTAGTATTAATACTAAAATACAGTTAGACCTTGAATTTTAACAATAAAAGCTGAAAAACGAATATTACGCGACTTAAGAAAGTAACATTCATATGACAGCTGATTCATTTGATTTCTACAAAATTTATTTTAATAAATTTTATATGCACAATATGTAATATTTATAAATACGCTTAATTTAGTTAATTGATAAAACAATTTTTTAAATATATAAATCAGATTATTTCTTAATTTTCTTAGGTCGAGAATGAATTAATTAACTCGACAATTTATTTGTTTTGACCTGACATCGGAACTAATATAGAAGCTATAACAGACGCGAGGACCGGACCGTGTACATAGGAAACGCACAGTCGATTGTCGATAAAAAAATACAACATTTTATTGATGCAAGTAACGGAGGACATACAGACAGATAGATGAGTCACCTAAAATCAGAAACCGTTACACATCCAATGTAGATAGATGTGACAGAGAATGTTATTATTCGGACTGTAAAACGAATTTCTGTTTCTAAGCTCAAATTGCTCTGGTAGCGGAGAGTAAACGAAGAGTTTTTGCGTGTCTTATTGATTGAAAAATGAAGCCATAGACATGTTTTTTTTACACATGACAGTTAGTCTCAGTGCTTTGACCACAATCTAACCTGATGTTAAGTGATGAGTTCCAGGATGGTAAACACACTAAGCCTAGAGGTACTAGTTCTCAAGTGATGCTGCCGGAACATACTTTTTGGTATTTTGGTTATCAAACTTAAAATGTCCTACGAGCATGCTATGGTTTCCTCACGAAGTTTTTCCTTCACCGAAAGCTCAGGCCGCTTTTAGTGTTGGATGGGTGGGATCGAAACTCGCCTCGCTTGACGCGGAATCCGGCCGCACTACCCATTGCGCCATCATCGCTTCATAATTATCATTCGCGTGGATGTGACGGTGTTTGATTTTAGACGACTCAGACATTTATAACATATGTGACTTTTATGGCGCGTTAAAGTTTTAACTACAGCAGTAGTAACAATTTTTTTGAGCTTCGACAATGAGATACGGACGTATCTGTCTATACCTATAAAGCGACTGAGATTACTTCGGTCTGATCCGCGCGTCCGTACGACTTTACCATATTTAATTTAGAGAGATTCATATCGATTGTGAAAAAGTTATATAGGAAATCTTTTTTTTTTTTTTTAGGCCTTAAAATATTGAGGGAACTCGTTGGAAATCGCCCTGACCAGGGTCTGGTCGTCTCGGCTGAAGTCGCTTTCCTCGCAAAAGATTCGCGCGAAACAACGCAACAAGTCGTCACGTCGATGCATATGGGCATCGTAATCCGTATTTCTGATGATGCCGTGTAATATCTTCAAGTACTCCTGACGACGCTATAATTGAAATGTTTAGGCTGAGCTTTGACTACAATCTTACCTGATGTTAAGTGACGACGTGGTCCGGGATGGTAACCATACTAAGCCTAGGAACTGGTTGCTGCCGGAACATACCTATTGATATTTGGCGACAGGTTTTTTAACTTGAGGGTGGTAGTTAACCAAGCGGGGATTATTTTAAAATACCCCACCACCATGCTATGGTTTCCTCGCGATGTTTTTCCTTCACCGAAAGCTCAGGCCGATTTTAGATTTGGATAGGTGGGGATCTTACCCGTGTTGATTGTCGCGGGTCCGGCCACACTACTCGCTGCGCCATCATCGATTTTGTATGTAAATAATAAACTTAAAAACTACTGGACTGATTTGGATCAAATTTGGTATGGAAATAGTTTGAAATCCAGAGAGTAACATAGGACAGTTTTTATTCCGAAAACCCTACGGGAACGGGAACTACGCGGGTAAAACCGCGGAGAGCAGCTAGTAATAAAATATAAAGTAGAATTACCGTATCGCCAGGGGACAGGTCAGCGAGCTGCCTCACAATAATGTCTATAGCAACATTAACATCGTTTGTGTAGAAGTGTGCCGCAGTGTTCTTCCGGCTGAACAGGTCGTTCACCAGTTTAAGTACGGAATGTTCTGGAGACGGTTCATGGTCGAACATGTGGACTGGATCCTCTGTAAGATAAAAACAAAAAAAAAGAAGCAAATGAATATTTCTATTAACAGGATATCCTAGCGGCCTTTATTCCATGCAAACGTAGTCCCTGTTCCCTCCCCGGATAATAGCATTATGGTAAATATTTTTATACCATACAATATATGTCTGACACCGCCACGCCCGAACGTTTTGTTTTTTTTTTTTTTTTTGTTTTTCCATAAATTAGTTATTGTAGAAACTAGAAGAAAAAAATGCTCGATTTTAACAGTCATTTTCAGACGTTCGTCAAACAAATTTGAGGATTAAAAAAAAAAAAAAAAAAAACAAAACGTACAGGCATAACCTAAGTCTTTATTATTATAAAACTGAAAGAAAATAAAAAATCGGTTCAGTTATGGAGGAGGAAATAGGGTACTATGAAGTGATGTTTTCGTCTATTTTAAATCAGCCCACGCTGCGCAGTTGTCCCTTTCGTTTTCTTTGTGGCGCAACGCGATAGCAATAGTTTTCTGAAAGACCTACTTTTCTAACCGCATGTCCTCTTAAGCGGTCGACCATTTTATAATTATAATAAACTTTACTGGACAAAGGTTAGATACAGTGGCGTAGCGTAGAGCGGGTGGCCCGCCCCTGGCGACACTTTTTAGGGGGCGGCAAAACTTCACAGTTCGGACCGATTGAAATAAAAGGGTGGCAAAATTGTCTTTCGCCCCCAGGGGCCATCCACCCACGCTACGCCACTGGTTAGATGTACAAAAAATACTAATGTGGGTTATCTGTACTGATTATAAATCGTATCACAGATATAACTGAACACAATATAAAGAGGTACACTTAAATACCATTGAAGTTACAATTTGGAAATTAGATGAATGCGTGTGTGTATACAGGTGAACGTGGCTGTCTAAAAATTAATTAAATTCTAAAACATTGATTGCTTTAACCAAAAAGCGTGCACTGTTGGACATAGGTCTCCCCCAATAAGGGAGGAATTGTAATAATCGCCACGCTTGGCAAACGTGTTTTGGCGATCGCAGCAGGTGTTCGTGGTACTCAGAGGTTGGTGCTTCCCATCCTCTGATTTATCCCCCAGTCGTCTTTACGACACCCGCGGGGACGACATGGGGTGGTATTATTTTAAGCCACACGGCATAACATTAATTATCGGCTAAAACATTATTAGTTAAGCATTATTTACTTGGAGCTTTTTTTTCTCCTTCAACATCTTTGAGACAACCCGCTAAGAGCGAATACGATAGTTGTCATTCATTAAGCAAATGATGTTCTTTTTAGAAACTTTTTAATTGCCTCTCTCCTTCCAATGATACGCGGTTAGGTTTTAGACCTCCCCCCTCCTCTGTACAAATCCAAAATCACTAGTATTTTTTTTATACAAAGTATCTTTAAATACAGTTTACACATATATTGGGCTTTGGTCAATTAATAATTAATTACATAATTAATAACAATAAATGTAATTGAAGTCGGCAAAAATTTTATAATATGACGTGCGCTGCCTACGCCTTGCGTAGCTTCCGGTGTTTGGGCTAGGGCCACACTCGTCCAGTTCGTCCTCCGGGGGTAAAACGGGAAAGCCAAGCTTTTAGGAGTGGGGAGCAGGGCTATAAGGCCGTTTATTGTAGGGCTGAGGCGGAAGGTGACACTTATTACCACATGGGTAGTATTAGGTATGAGGCCTATTAGGGCAAGAATAGTTGGTTGTACTTTGTGATTAGTGTAGTAGAGGTTGAATTTTTTTATTATCAGTATATTTAATCAATATATTAATGTTTGCCTATAAATAGTTAATTGTTAGTGGTTCTAGAAACTAATATGAATATATATATTCCGGATAAGAACGTAGATTTTTTATTTGCCCTAGTTCAATATAAAACATTTTAGTCAATTCTTCATAAATTAATATTAGTCTATAGTTATATATATTAGTCTGAACAATATGTTATTGTTTTAAATGATTGAATGCTACATTCTAAAACATTCATGACACTTTCATAGATTTCTTGATCACTAGTTAGTGCATTAACTAAAAGTATCAAAATTAAAGCCTTTCACTATAACGTATTCTTACCTTCACGATTGAGCAGTAGTAGAATTTTTTCAGAAAACGTTTTTAGCGACGTCTCTGGTTTCCAAAGCGTTCAGTAACAGATTATCAGAAGGGTTCTCAAACTGTAAATTGTATGCGAGAAGCAACGTCAAGAACAGATCCGGTATTTGTTCATCGACGTCCGTCTCCGGTGGGTTCTCAATCAACTCTAATAGGAATTGTGAGAAATCGAGGCCTAACTGTTCGAAATGTGTGACCGGTAACTTGTCTCCCATGGAGAGTACCATGGATAACAAGAGAGCAGAGTGTGAGAGTCTACTGACAGCCCTAGGGTTGTCGCGCATGTCTCTTGCTATCTCCGCTGGGAGAGCTGATAACGCTAACGTAGCTAAAGCGGTACGCTCTAAACCGCACATCACTCCGAAGGCCTGAAATAATGTATGTATCTTAACGCCAAAAAAATTAACGGTAAAACGAGCTGAATAGAAAAAAAATCAGGAAAAATTTTTTTGGTTATATCTATTCCCTTTTAAGGAAAAGGAAAAGGCACTAATACACCATACAGCCAAGTCAAACGTTAGGAACACTATCAATAAATAAATGGCGGTAACATAATGGAGGCCTTCTGTTACGACCACAACGAGAATGATTAGGACATTTCGGAATTCACGCTCCATGTCAACTATTTTCGCTTCACTACACTTGTGTATTATAACTACACCTTATCACGTAAAATGCCACCAAAATCACATAATATTTAGTAAAATATTGCAAAATAATGAATTAAGAACTAGCACATGAAATACCAAAATCGCGTCAAGCAATAACAACCCCCCCCCCCCCCCCCCCCCCTTGTGATTATCCAAAAATATTTCACCCGATTTAATTTTAAGCAACATTTTTTTCTTTGCTCTGACAACAATGGCTAAATAATGAGTAATTCGATATTTTAATCTTAAATCGATTCCAAATTGTCGTCTGAAAAGTCTGTGATTAGGTACATTTCAACTGGCGATTATTTTATTTCTTTCATCTTAAATGATTTCAATCCATTAAAGTTACATGGGAATCATTTATTATATTTACTTGCAGAATAAAAATATCGCTTCACGTAATGTAACTAAAAAAAATAGGGTATATTTTCCATACAGCCGTTTATAGGTCTCTATTGATCCCATTTAATGGGTGAATAGTAATAATTATCATTTTATTTATCTTCTGAAAAACACATGATTCAATTTAAGAGAAAAAAATATTTAAATTTTGTCTATTATGAGTGTAGTATAATATATAAAACCTATTTGTAATATTAGATTTAACCTTATTTGTTTAATAGTCAATAATAGAACATTTATTTTATTTTGACATATATATACTTCTATCTTTTGTCTTGTCAATAATTTATCTTAAAAATATAAACTTTGTTTGGAAATTAATATTTTATTTACAACATTAATTGGCGACGAGATGAACTCAGAACAATTTGCAGAATTTTTGAAAATACAACAAAACCAACAACAGCAGATTACAGACCTTTTACAACTGTTAGTACGACAACAATTATTAGCTTCCACACCCGCAACAAACAATGGGACCGAAGCAGAATTGCAACATTCACAAGAAACAAAAATAGGTATAATAAATAAATTTCAATGTGACAAATTTGATCCTACCACAACATCAGTAGAGAATTTTATAGATTTATTTGAAGAAAAATGTAAAATATGGGGTGATGACTGCATAAACATACAAAAAGATTTACTTATTAACTGTTTATCTCCAGAAATTTTTCATGCACTAAAAGTTGCTCTCACACCACATTTTTTAGTTAGTACATTTGACGACATGAAAAATAAACTTTTAGATTTATATCGTACAAAGAAAACAAGATATAAAGCTCTTACTGATTTTTGGGGTTGCATTAGAAAACAAGAAGAAACAATGGAACATTACGCTAATAGATTGAAGGAAATTAGCAAAGACTGTGGTTATAATGACATTTTGTTAGAGCGACAGCTACGCGATCGCTTTGCAACTGGTCTCAACCACGAACAACTTCAGATAGATTTAAAACAGAAATGGCCTGATCTATTACAAATACATGATAATCAAACTGAAGAGGTTACGTTTGCTCAAATATTTGCAATCGCACAATCTCGAGAGATAGCGGAGAGTGACGCTTACACGGAATCACCTACTTACAAGGTGAAACAAAGTATAAAAAATTCACAGATCAATACAAATACAAACAGTATACAACGTAAACTACGATTTAATCAATGCCGGAGATGCGGTAAGAATGAGAGGCATAGAATAGATAATTGTGCAGCTAGAAAACATATATGCAAGGAATGTAGTATTGTGGGTCATTTTGAGAGCTGTTGCATTAAATCAGGAAAAGCGTATCTGGCATACGAAAGAAAAGTACAGAAACATCAACCGAAATTAAGAAATAATCTACATAGGATCAGTAATCAAACAAAACGTCGATCATCTTCTTCATCAACAGAAATAAATAATAGTTTTTCTGATAGTGACCAAGTTTGTACAATAAAAAAATCAACACAGAAAGACAGTAAAAAATAGATACGATAATCAACGGCATTTCGTGTACTATGGACTGGGACCCGGGATCACTCTATTCCATTATTAGCACCAAACTTTGGAAGCAAATCGGGACACCACATCTTACACAAGCACCACGACTACGTGCATATGGTAATGTTAAACTGACACCAAAAGGTATAACTGATGTCACTGTAGAAATTGAAGGGAAAAGTAAGATTTTACCAGTTGTTGTAATGGAAGATGCAGATCCAATACTTTTCGGTTTGCAGTGGAGTGAAATGTTTGAACTACAATTTCCTAAACCTGTTTATTCAATCAAACCCTTACATCCCCTGAATACACTTAAACAATTACTAAATCGTCACAAAATACTATTTAACAATTGGAAAAGTCCAGAATTATGAAGTAAACATTCATGTCAAGCCCGACGCTGTGTCAAAACATCTTCCACCAAGATCAATTAAATTTGCAATGAGGAAGAATATTGAGATGGAACTGGAAAGATTAGTGGCAGAAGGTATAATAAGTAAAATAGACCCTAATATAACACCTGTAGAATGGGCCACGCCAACAGTCAACGTAATTAAACCGAACGGGAAAATCAGAATTTGTGGAGATTTTCGCAGTACGATCAACTCGGTTCTTATCAAACACGCACATCCAGTTCCCCTTTTTGATCAATTACGACAGAATTTAGCAAATGGAAAAAAAATTCACAAAAATAGATTTGAAAGATGCCTACTTACAATTTGTTATAGCGCCTGAATCAAAAAAATATTTGATAATCTCTACACATAAAGGATATTTCCAATATAACAGAATGCCTTTTGGAATTTCTACAGCACCTTCCATATTTCAACATTATCTTGATAAACTTCTCGAAGGTATACCAAAAGTGGCTGTCTACTTTGATGACATTGCTGTAACCGGAAAAAATGATACAGATCATCTTCAAACTCTTAATACAGTTCTTCATAAGTTAGAACTTGCAGGTTTAAAGGTAAATTTAAAAAAGTGCTCTTTCCTACAAAGTGAGATTGAATACTTAGGTCATGTATTCGACAAAAATGGAGTGCGGCCTACATCATCTAAGATTGAGGCCATTACCAAAGCTTCCCCACCTTTAAACTCAAAGGAATTAAGGTCTTTTCTCGGCCTAGTTAATTTCTATGAACGATTTATTCCTCATTTACATAGCAAATGTGCAGATCTCCATGCATTAACAGGTAGTAGACAGAGATGGAGGTGGACTAAGCATGAAAATACAATTTTCGAGAAAGTCAAATCACTTATTACATGTTCGAAACCACTTATAGCGTTCAATGAAAAGCGTCCATTATTTCTGGCCTGTGACGCTTCTGAAAAAGGTGTCGGTGCTGTGCTATACCATAAATATGAAGACGTTATGCAACCTATAGTTTTTTGCTTCACGGAAATTAAAATCCGCAGAGAGAAAGTACTCTGTAATCGATCGTGAGGCTTTGGCTATTTTTTTCGGCATTAAAAAATTTGATCAGTACCTGCGAGGTTCAAAATTCACTTTAGTGACAGATCATAAACCTTTGATACATCTCTTGGGTACACGACGTAATTTACCAAAGCTTGTTAACAACCGTCTCGTAAGATGGTCTTTATTAATTGGTAGTTACGATTATGACATAACTTATACAAAAGGAAACAATAACATAATGGCAGACTACTTTTCTAGGATGCCTAACCCTGACGAACAACCCTCAGAAGCCGAACTTTCTGTTTGTAAAATAGAAACTCGTCTACAAACTGACAGAGTTAGTGATCTTCCTATAACAGAAGACTGCATAAAAGAGTATACAAAAAAGGATCCTGTTCTAAAAAACGTAGTACAATATATTCGATTTGGATGGCGTGAGCAACATTACTCTCAGACGAAATAAAACCATATGCCCGGAAGCGCAACGAACTCTCTGTAGAAAATAAGATTATTTTATGGCAAAGTAGACTGGTGATACCACATGCACTAAGATATGCAATTTTGAAATTTCTACATTCAGGACATCCGGGCACATCAGCTATGAGAGCTCTTGCGCGCTACTATGTTTGGTGGCCGTCTATTGAAGAAGACATTGATTTATATATTAAACGGTGTAGTAAGTGTCAAGAAAATAGACCAAATATTACTGAATTACCTATTTATTCTTGGTCTATACCTGATAAAATTTGGGAACGGATCCACGTGGACTTTGCAGGTCCTTTTGAAGACAAATATTGGCTCGTTCTTGCTGATGCACTATCTAAATGGATAGAAATCAAACCGATGGTTAACACTACTTCACTTAAGCTTTGTGAAGAATTAGATACAATTTTTACTACTTTTGGTTTACCACAATTTATAGTTTCGGATAATGGTCCACAATTCACTTCGCAAGAGTTCCATTTATATTGCAAGACTAGAGGCATTAAACATATAAAATCCTCTCCTTATCATCCCCGAACGAATGGATTAGCTGAACGTCTTGTGCGCACATTTAAGACCAGAATGTCATCGAGTACCAATGACAAGTTAAGTCTTAAACAACGGCTTGAAAAATTTTTGTTCTCCTATAGAAACACGCCTCATAGTACCACCGGTAAAATGCCGTCCGAAGTCATGTTTGGACGTCGTCTGGCTTGCGTGTTGGATAATATAAAACCGGATGCAAAGCGAGCACGGGTATATGCAGAAATACAAGCAAACATTGACAACGATAAGTATATACCTAATTACGAACATGGTGATAACGTATACATTCGCTCCAGGAACAATTCACATTGGATACCGGCAGTAGTAAACCAATGCACCCATAAATATTCTTACGTGGTTACCACTCCTTATGGTGAGAAGAGGTATCATGCTGATCAGATACGTAGTCGTTGTGAATCTGTTTGATAAACAACCACCGATTGTCGAGCAGAAATCAGTGCCTACCGGATCAGTGCCTTTTACGGAAATAGCCACATCTGAAGGAAACTCTAATGGGCAATTGGAGGAAACACTACCACTACAGACAGAGACGCCAGTCACGAACTCATTGCATATATACTTGCGCCGAAGCAAGAGAAACGTTCACCCTCCACGGCGTTTGATCGAGGAATTAGGATAGCGGTGGACGAATGTAGTATAATATATAAAACCTATTTGTAATATTAGATTTAACCTTATTTGTTTAATAGTCAATAATAGAACATTTATTTTATTTTGACATATATATACTTCTATCTTTTGTCTTGTCAATAATTTATCTTAAAAATATAAACTTTGTTTGGAAATTAATATTTTATTTACAACAATGAGGATATGCGGTCGGCATCAGATTTGAAAAGTAGGTGTTTCAGAAATCTATTGCTATCGTGTTGCTCCCCAAAGATTGAATTATAAAACACGAAAGGGACAACTGCAGCTCGGGCTGATTTTAACGTATGCAAAATAGAGGAAAACATCACTTCCTAGTGTTCGGTTTCCTCCTCCAAAACTGAACCGATTTTTAATTTTCTTTCAGTTTTAGAATAATAAAGACTTGGGCTATGTACAGGCGTACTTTAGCTTTTTTTAATTTCATCCATCAAATTTGTTTGACGAACTCCTAAACACGGCGGCAAAAATCGAGCTTTTTTTTATTTTCATAAGCTCTTCGTTTCTAGAATAACTAAGTTATGAAAGAAATCAAAACGTACGAGCATGGCAGTGGTGGATATATATCTATAATATAAAAATATCTATCATAATGCTATTTATTCAGGGAGGAAACAGGGCAATACGTTTGTATGGAATAAATGCCTCTAGGATATCCTCTTAAGCGCCGGATACGATATGTAGTCAACAAATGTCAAAATAATGTTAAATTGAAATCAAACTGGGAAATTCATATTACCTAGTCCTAGTAACTATTTACTCTGTTTTACGGTATATCAAGGGGGCTTAAAACGTTTCTCTTGGTTGATTCGGACTTTTTTTAATATAATTTATTACGACCATGAATACATGTTTTTTAGATACAATTATGTATTATTTTTTTGTCTCATCTTTAGTATCCCAAGAAAAATGATGACCATCTGTTAGAAATTCCAATGGAATTTTTGTGATAACTCAGAATACATGCTCCATGACACTGTTTTCAACACTATTATGAACTATAATGAAAGTACACATTTGTCATGAAAAATTGACTCAAATTACATAATATAGCGGCAAAATAACATACATAGTCATTTTGTCGGAACATTGAAGATTAGACAAAAAATCGTCGAGTGTAAGGATTGCAAAGAAGACATACCTATATGAAAATAAAAATAAAAAATGTAAATTGCATATAGATGTCACCTGTAAAAGAAGCTGTCGCAATGGCCATCTCGTTTCCATCTGATAATACTGAACTAATGTAGTCACATAGACATAGCGATGGCTGCTCAAGACATGCTGAGAAATATTAACATCAGCATTTGACTGAAAATTATAACATAATATAACTTCATACACATATCTATACTAATAATAAAAAAATTGTAAATTTCACTTGGACGTACATTTCTGATTTTTGTAAAAAGAATTACTGCAAGGGACTAAAAATCGGCAATTAAATACATTCCTATCATTTTTAGAAATGTCTGTCTGTCTGTTTGATTGTCCAGGTATCAATTAGAAAGTACTAATTATATACAAAAAAAACAAACAGATAAGTCATATTCCGTAGCATAAGCCTCGGTGGCGCAGTTGTATTACGGTGCGACTGTCGTTCTGAGGTCTCGGGTTCGAACCCCGGGTCGGGTCAGTGATATTGGGTTTTTCTAATCAGTATCATCCCAGAGTCTGGAATTTGTGCCCGATATGCCGACAGGCTCGCCCCTTGTCACGTCTGGGACAGAACTAAGCTCGGCGGAATATGGGTGGTGTAGTTCGCTATTTCACCTCTGCCTAACCCTTCGTGGATAACAGGCGTGAGCTTATGCTATGTTATTTTGGAGTAGCATCAAAACATTATTTCATTAAAAATCTCAATCAAAAGTTATTGTAATATGAATGACACACGGCAACTTTAGTATGAAAGAAGTTTGTAAGTAAGTAGCGTTTTAGTCTTATTCGATTGTAATTGAACAAAATAACATAATATAAAATTTATATAAAGTATATAAACAATTATTATCTAAGACATAGTAAATGAGAAAACAATATTTTAATATTCAATTTCACACAATTATTTTGGCATTTTGGCGTTGTATTAAGGAGTCATTTTATGGAAGTAGTAAACTGAATTTCGATTATAATATCAATAGGTATAAACACCGCGCGGAATTATTTCACTCTAACTATAATTGGATGGTTATGTTTTGTTTATTTTTGATGACATGGAGGACTAAGTGTTATGAACGGTCATTTCGTAAGCAAATACTTTATGTAATTCTGACGATTATTCATAGATGGTGCTATACTTCTTTTTTTAAATTTGGACTGTTCTGAACAGGACGAGGGAGAATATAGGTTGTCTATTACAATATAAAGGTCTAAATTTCACGTGAGCGAAGTCGAGGGCACGGCTAGTATAAAATAAAATATATTTAACTATGTAGATTACCTGTATAATTATAAAGGTTTTGATTGTATCTTTGATTAATTAAAAAAAAAACATAAAAATGTATGTGTTTATTATCCATGAGTACAAATCATGCATAGAGACATATATACATTATATTATTAAGATGGTGCAATATAGATTGATGATATATACGCCAGATCAAGAAAATATATGTTGAATAAAAACTCAATGTTAAATTATTAATAAAAATAGATACTGTTTTATACCTAAATAATTATAAATAATATGCGCTAAATAAAAAAAGATAAATTAATAACTCTCAAAATTACTCTTTCTTGTATTATTATAATATTTTTTTGCTAATTTTATATATAAGAGCCGTTTTTTTTTAAATATGATAGTTTAATGCGTATTAATAATGTGTTCTTACTTCATGAAGATACACATATTCTTAAGCCTTTCTCAATATCTTACATTTATCCCTTTACTATTACAGATTGCCTAAAGATTTTTTTTTTACAGTGCTTTGACCACAATCTAACCTGATGTTAAGTGACAATGTGGTACAGGGTGGTAGACACACTAAGCCTAGAAGTACTGGTTCTCAAGTGATGCTGCCGGAACACACCTATTGGTATTTGGCGACAGGTTTTCAAACTTGAGGGTGGTAGCTACTCAGGCGGGCATTGTTAAAAAATGCTCTACCACCATGCTATGGTTTCCTCACGATGTTTTTCTTCGCATAAAGCTCAGGCCGCAATACCCACTGCGCCATCATCACTTCAAAATTTCACTTCTAACTAGTCCTTTACATATGCTCTTTTTGGGTTTTTTTACATCATATCTGGGAACAGTATACTCAAGTTTCAATTTAAAATATTTACCATAACAGAAATAAGTTCAAGTAATTGCGTCTGTATATCATGAGCATCGTCATGTAACGCCCAGCCTCTCTGCTGAGCATCATTGGCTGCTTTAGAGAGGGCATTTAGTGCAGTTACCATTCGCAGTGCATCAGGAGCCGCATCTAAAGCATTTTTCGGGCATGTGATATTACTGTTCGCTTCTCGAAGCAAAGCATCAATTATTGATCTCGCAGCACCTCCAGGTAGAAATTCCTAAATCATATAATAATAATAATAAACATGATTTATAATAATGAAAATATTTTTATATCTGTTCAACTAGATATTGTGGTACCACTTACTCGTAATGATATAAGCACTGTTTCCACAGCAACTTTCGACATTTCATGACTTAGTTGGGTTTCTTTTCTGACAGACTGAACTATTTCATATATAGCATTGGGCCTGATGTTATCGTTGCTCCCCTGACTGTCAGTGTCTGTATCTGAAGATAGCTGATGAGAGGTCTTGCTAAGCACCACACTTTTTCTTAAATCCTCGTTATCTAAATTTGTAAAAAAACCAAGAGATTTACTAATCCATGCATCTGTCCATTCAACCGAAAGACGTCCACTGTATGGACATAGGTCTCCCCAAAAGATCTCCACGACGGCCGGTCTTGCGCCACCCGCAATAGGCAGATTCCCGCTACCTTCACCGGGTTGTAGGTCCACCTTGTGGGGGTGGTACCTATTCGTGAACCCGATTTACTTATGTACAAAAATAATATATGTGAAACATATCAAAGAAAGCGAAATCTATTTGAAACAATCTTTTTGATTTTGAATTTGAATATTCTAAGAAAAAAATTAAGCATTAAATTATTTTTAACATAGTTTAGTTTGAATAGTAAAACAAAATATTTGAAGTTATCTTTTCCACAAGATAGTGTCTTTTCAATGATTCTGTTTATGTGATATCTCTAGATTTTAAAATAAACAGTAGGACATCACAGGCTTTTTTCATTTATATTTATCCTTTTAGTTATGACATTTAAAATACATAGTTATATTACATTATATCTTGTTATAACAATTGGATTATGAAAACCTTTGCAGCATATGCAATGGAGAAATATCTTTTACAAGTGTAAAGTATAAAAACGGATAATGTATGACATTCACTAAGTTTGTAGTTATTCTAATCTGATTATTTTCAACATTGGTAAATTACTTTTTTAAAGTATAATAATGTAATTAATCCATTAAAATTAAAGGTGCCTTAATTGTGAATAATAATTATGACTGTCAAGAGTTGGGACTTTACACTATCGGGGTTCATTTCTTATGGATTCAAAGGAAATATGGTATGATAATGACTATTTATACTTACAAGTAATAAGATTGTTTGGTTTGAATTGTAAGTATAAATTTTATAAGTATATGATCTCTTTATGACTGTAATATAAACAGCTTATTTTGAAAAGTATTTAAAGAATTAAGTATATCGAAATAAAAATAAAAATATTTGGCTCTGAGAACATTAAAACTACCATCGGGTCATAAAAAAACCCAATCATTATAATAGAATGTTTTAGTCACATTAAGGTGTACACAGGTGTAGCATAAATAATCATATTTAATAAAAATTATTATTTAACAAATAATATCAAAACCTAAATTTTATTCATTTAACGACCTAGTAAAGTTCTGTCAAGATAATTTATTTAATAACTTACTGTTAGTTCCACCATTGTTTGTTTCCTTAGTTGGTGATAATTCCCTTTCTTCAGTGATATGTTGTTGTGATACAACAGGCCGCAAATCAAAACATGGTGATACTCCATTTGGTGGAGTGCTTTCATCAAAGCGTGGTGGCGGTTTAGGAGCTGGGGGCTTTTTGTTATGAGGTTTTATACTAATCAGAATCTGCTTTTTCTTCTCACTTAGTCTATTTATCAACTCTTGTTTCTGAGATGTAGCATTGTTTTCATTTAAATTTCGAATACAATCGTTCAAGAACGCCAGATAGAACTGTGGCTCAACCTGTATCGTAAGTCCACACGTAATTATTATGAATAATAATTCTGTTAACTACCAAAACGAAATTAGTCTTACCTTGACCGTTGCTACATAATTAGATGGTACAAACCCAACGTGACCTTTTCTATCTACGACATGCCACCAGTTTCGTTGTTTTGTGTTTGTTTGTTGCAAATAAAAATAATCACCTTCCATAAAACTCAACGTTTTAGAAAGTGTAGCCTCAAAGTCAAAGAGTGCTTTGAGCATTTCATAATCATCTGAGAAATTAATGAAATAAATAAATTTTTCACATATGTGAAGTTATACTTTATTAAATAAATAGTTATTACCATTTTGCAGGTCTCCCATGTTTATAAATGTAATATAGTAGTAATATCAGCCAAACCGGTTTATTTTTTCTAATACATTTTGAAATGTTAAAAAAATCAACACGACAAAAACAACAAATACAGCGTTTTTCAACAAAAAGTCAGTCCTTTTTTGACAGCTATTTATGACATTGATATTTTTTTATTCCTTTTTTTTCTTCTTTTCTTAGTTGTTGGCAATTTATGTGGACACAGTTTGTACCAGTGTCAAGTGGGTATGATGTATTTTTAATCTTATATCTGCGTTACCAAGCTCCAGCAAAACGGTGGCATAGAATACATGTTAAGAGTTATCTTTTATAATAAACTTAGCTTGATCACAAATATCAAACTATATCACACAATATGCCAACAAGATTACATGATATAGAGTCAAATACACAATATTAATGATTTCAAGAAATTAACTGCTACATGATAAACTGAAATCCCACCAAAACTGGTTCCATTTATTCCTTTTTAAAGAAAAAGCAAAATTACTAATAGGCCATTCAGCCAATTGAGACGTTAGGAACACTATCAATAAATGAATGGTGGCCTTCTATTACGACCACAACGGGAATGATTGGGAGATTTCAGAATTCACGCTCCGTGTTATTATTTTCTCTTCACCACACTGGTGTATCATAACTACACTATATCACCTAAAATGCTACCAAAATTACATAATCAAAGTCAAATAAATAAGTCACTTACTGCAAAATAATGAATTAAAATAAGGACGACGACATGACAGACCAAAATTGCACCAAGCACCCCTATGACATTGACATTTGTATGATTGACAATAGATAACAGAACCACACATCGAACACCGAACACCTATTCTATTTACAATTTATTTGAGTTATTTCCACATTTCATTTCCAATCCATAGGACCGTACCATTTTGGTAACACTTGTGCTAGTTACGTTTTTGCGACTGAGTGCCTTCAGCACTCGCCCCCAAAGTCACGGTGAAGCTGTACAAGCTCTTTCAGTCAACAGCGATAGCTAGTTAGAAAAAATAAATATGATGGTGATGACATTCAGAGATAAATAATAAAATTTTGACACCCATCGTCATATCTATAACGTCAGTTTGTAAAGTACATATATAATTTTTTTGAAACGTAAGTCAAGAAAGTCGAGTATTGTTTAACCAATTAACCTTTAAATAAGCTTTCTACGTAAGTGTATATGGAGTTTCATTCTGTACATATTAAAAAAAATACAATTCGTATGTTTTATGATGTTAATATCCTTAATATAGTTGAAATTATTTTTATCCGCACTTTATAGTGTTTAGTGTTTTTTTTTTTTCATTCAAAAGTTCGTTTTAAGGCAGTGACTCCTTAATCTTTACTTTAATTCCTGTATATTTACCTGTAATTACTGTAAGTGCGATGGTGGGTTGTAGTGTTTTAGGTTACAAAAGCTGTTTTATTAAATATTATTTTGTCTCATGTGCGGCCACGCTATAGGTCGATCTGTGCTTTACAGTAATCAACCTAGTAAGGAATTAGTTACCAGAAGGATTTGTTTTAATTATAATACCAAACACATCGTATCGATTAAGCAGTATTTATTTGCTTGATTTATTTATGAAAATGTGGAATACTGTAGAGTGAAAATAATATTTTTATTTAATGTAACACTACATTCTGTTCATATTTAATCTCCATAAAAAAGAATAAGAATATTATTTATAATATTATATAAAAATAATAAAATAATTATATAACTAAATAGGCCTAATAATGTTCTTGGCTGTTTATTTGCTACTGGCGTAAATAGGAAAACGTTCTGGGTCCCTTGGTAATATTATTGGTCTAGGATAAAAAGGAGGTAAATGGATAGGGAAAGAAGTATAGTAATTTCTCGATAAACTTCTTTTTTCGCGATGCGAATGAATACTGCGAGTGTACCTTCTGTTGGGGTCCAGTTTTATATCGTCAATGATTGAAGGCAGTATTGGATGGTCACCACTCGTTGGCGCAGGTGAAATGTCATTGCCCTTGTACAACCTCAGTGGTTCATCTCCAGCTTCCCGTAATCTTCGAATACTGATGGGCCTCGTCGGAGGAGGTCTGTATGTTGGTAGTATGAAGCGCTGACAAGAACTCTCTTCCAAGAGCATCGTTGACGCAATCAGTAATACGGTTACAAGTTTAAACATGTTACAGGTTGTATGTCTAACTTTGGTAATGATAAAAATGTTCGGTGGACTTGATTATTTATATTACATGTCGAGGATATAATTTATTATAGGTATCTATTTGTATTCGAGAAATAGGGAATACCCTGATAAATGAGTGTACACATTAAGTACCTACTTACATCATCATTGTTCATGATAACCTCTATTGTGTCTTGATGCTGGATATTATTTGCTTAATAAGATTATATTAAAGCTAAATTCCTAGTTTGATAATATATGCCGCCATACTTCGTAAAATCTTTAAATTTAGATTTTTTTTTTAATTTGATTCTTCAAAATAGTGATATACATTTTATATACAAAAAACGATAATTTTGATATTTAATCTATATTTCAAAGATGCTGGAAACTGCTGCAAATACGAAATAAAAATCAGGATTCGTTAAAGATCTAAAATTGGAAATAAGAAAGTGCGCTACTATTTGAGATAGTGGCGTAAGTATAACATCTGAGGCCCGTGACAAATTCGTTGGATTTCAATAAATCACTAACGTGTTTAGATATTTAGTTGTGTCGAATCTTAATTGTATTTATAATTTTTACTAAATTTTGTTAAAAATGGTAGGACGTGTGATGACCGCTGGACAAGTCGGTTGACAGCATGGCCAGGCCCTACAGGCAATAGAAAAAGGGAATGACCAAAAACCATATGGGCAGACGATATGAACTTTAAATTTTAGGTATAGCACTTAGCTAATATTTATAGGGAGAAATAAAACAATTCAGTAACTTTTTTCTCTCCTGATCAATCAATTTTCGTTTGTTGCTATAATACTTCTTAAGGCGCGAATCGTGATATGACGAGTAACTCTAGATCTTTTTCGGACGAAAATTACGTTGTTAAACGGAAATTACTATGAGAGACTAAAAATGATTATCTTGGTTTAATGTTTATAAATGGATGACGTCAAAAGCACAGTTAAAAAATTGACGTACCTAGTTTATGCAAAAACCTACGGTATTAAAAAATATTAATACTAGATATCCATTATCATTTCCCTACCCTTTACCCGTTTTCATTTAGTGTTGGCGTAACACGTCTTCCTCTTTAAGTTCACTTGGCATCCATTACATCACCAATAAATGCTATCTACTGTAACTTTTATTTTATGTTTAATCTTTTTTATATAGTATTACCTACCACAACAATTTTACTTCAATCGCGCATAAAGGTTGCATGCATTCATTTTATTTTGTTTAGAAACTATTAAGGAACTTTAATGTTACCAAAAAAGCAAATTGTAAATAAGCTTTATTTCCTCTAATTTATACAAATGATTATCGTCGATTTTTGACCAACGGATCAACACTATTTAAGTCTGAATTCGCAATCGCACACGGTAAGGTCAGCACCTTGGTAAATCCATGATATCTCTGACTAATAACAATAATGTTTACTGATAATGATTAGTAGTTCGATGTAAGACTATACCAGTTGCAAGCTATGATGGCCGTTTTGAGACATTCGAAACAATGTTTAGTAATTGCTCATAATTCAATAAGGTTACTTAATATATTTAAATAAAAATTAATATATAAGTACTTATAATTGGACACAAGAAACAAATTAATACAGAAAGAGACAAAAAAAGGTTTCAAAAAGGGCATTTTTTATTAGATTCGTCCACACTGCCAGTTTCACTGTCGTTACGTCATAGCAATTTTATTTCTTTTTTTTTTTAAATCATAGCTCGGCAAACTGAAGGCATTGTACCTTTTTTTTTTTTTGACGGGGGGAAATGCATTTACGCACTACCCTTACCTATTGTATTAGTGAGACCGAAGTCCCCCAATACAATAGGTAAGGGGGCACGGAGTGACGAGTTCCGTGCCAGTGTGAGACTCGCTCGGGCGTGAAGCGCCCAGAAATACCCACTAAAACCCCCCGGGGCCGTCCGCTGCTTTTGGGATGGGGGCGACACGAGGTGGCTTCCGCAAGCACCGCGTCGCCCCCTGCAGCGAACCCACCAGGCCTCGTCCGTGCAATGGCCCGGTAGGGATGAAGGAGAATAGTTCCCCTCCACCACTTAGCCCGCCTTGGAAGGAGGCACGACCGTCAGGTCGATAGTCCGGGGACAGGATGTACTTCCTGCCCCCATGAAAAAGGAAGAATGAAGAAGGGACAGAGCAGTGATGGGCAAAGAAAAAAAAAAAAAAAAGGGGAAGTAGCCCGCCACTCTTTCAAAGGGAGCTTAGGTCCCTCTTCTTCACTCATCTTGTCTTAGTCGACAAGACGTAGGAAGGAGAGGGATACCTTGAAGAGAGAAAGAAGGAAAACAGAAGAAGAAGACACAAACACGATAGACACAAACAAACAACAAGAAGACAGCACAGCAACACAAACACACCAACACACATACCACCCCCGGGCACGCCTACGTACGGAAGAAGCTCCGCACGTAGCGTGCCCACCTCCCCCTGGGCCTTCTCCGCCTCCGAGGATCCGCCCTCGGATCCTCTTCACGGGCCCTCTCGCTGACTGCAGCACACGGATGTTGCGGGAGCTGAGGGCGTCCGCCCACACGGGTGCCCCGTAGACGGCCATGCTCCGCACGACGGCATTGTACCGGATGGTAAGCACAATGTAATCGGCTATCCATCGTCGCTCGCCTCTGTCACGTCACGTTGGAAGAATGCGATGTTATAGGAAGAAGCAACACATCGGCTGGAAGACTGTTCCTCAGCTTTACAATAAGGCAAAGGTATGACGATTCGAAATGTTTGGTTCGTATCTGGATGGAAGTTACTATAAAGCTGTGGCTCCGAAGCCGGTTCTACTATGGAATGGAAAGAAAGGGATCAGGTTAAACATTTCTTTAGAGCACTCACCATGATACAGACGGTAGAACACGCATAGCGAGCCAATGGCCCTGCGCAGCTGAAACTTCATGAGCAAACAAATATCAAAATGGCTGTCTTAGCATGTCGCTATCTATAGAAATTATCGAATTACGAGTACTTAAGTGCGGAGATTTCGGTTAGCGAAACTTTAATATAGTAGGTATTTTATAAATTATATTCAGAGAGATTTTCCGGTAAATCTTAAATATAAAGACTTCTTTCCATTAATTCGCAAGTTTTCGAATTCTCATAACATAAATGTTTTTACAAAACCGTAAATGTGTCTTGACCTTATTATGGCTGGGCTGAATAATTTATTCATAAAGACAACCGGCGACACAAAGAGAGAAAAAACATAATATGATGTGTGCTGTGTAGCTAAATGTTTGTTTGTTTATTCAACTGTGTGAATAATGTCATCGGTGATTTCCCTTTTCCTATAGCATTTCTTATCGTTTTTCCTTAAGGCGGATATATAAATACGCTGAGAATTTTCTCTTTAATATCACTGTTAAAACACGAGCGTGCAAAATGTCTAAAGTTATATTTACTTTGACCGTAGTGGCGGTGTTGTTTGTCGCCGAAACGACATGTTGGAGAAGAGATTTACCTGTTATTTATCCTACATATCGTCCACGGCCCACAGTCGGCCCTGTGACTATGCGGGCTAAACGAAGCGCGGATGATGAACCTCTATGGCTGTTCAAAGACAACAACGAGCCCCGTGCACCGTCTACTGGAGATCACCCGGTACTGCCTTCTATCATTGATGACATCAAACTGAACCCTAACACGAGGTACGCTCGCAGTTTGAGTACTCCAAACAAATACCATGGAGGTAGTCATACTATATCTAAAAGCAGTCAAAGCACAGGACCGACTCATCCAGGTTACAACAGACGTCATGTACGTAGTTTCGATTCGCGTAGCAGTAAGCATCATGGTGGAAGCCCTTCGACGTCTAGTGGTAGCAAGAACACCGGCCAAACTCATCCAGGCTACAACCGCCGTAATGCTTAGTTTACGAATATTTTATATAATATTTATTACTGAAATTATGATATGGTCATAAATTCGTTATTCTATTTGTGTAAATTTTATTTTATCTTAGTTATTTTTGTTATGTACAACATATAAGGCAAAATTAGAATAGTCAATTACATAAATTATATAATTTTCGTATATAACTGTTTGAATTTTTATCCGAGAATACATATCTGCAAATCTTCAAGATACTTTTTTGTAGTAAAATCTCAATATCTAATAGTAACAAAATATCAGTGGTATATAAAACAAGTCTGAGCAATTTACTGGAACGGTTTTGAATGATCGATCTTTCAAGTTCTTTCAACCACAGTACTATTGAAACTCATTCAATATACTCTGTACTTTATTTTCTTGTTGAAGATATACGTATAGATGGTATTCAAGAAAAAAAAAAAACTGTTTAATATCTTTTGTTATAATCTAATATCTCATTCTATTTGTTTTCTTTTACTTTATTTATATGTATTTACTATGTCGTTATATAATCTAGTAACTATATTTATCAAAGGAGCGGGGTGAATATGGTCTTTTTTTAAATTTTGGGACCATGAATATGTTGACAATTTTTTACTTATTACCTTTAAATTTTTTGTAAAATTATGTCAATGTACTCGTATATATTATCATGGTGGAAAGGGGAGGGGGGCAAAGGGTTTTGCTTAAACTATTGCTTACAAATTGGTGATGCCAAAAGTATCTAAAATTTTGCTTTTGTAGCACTTGAACGGTCCTAAATCAGCGCTCTTGATTTTGAGTTTACATACAAACTTATATTAAATATATTTACATGTTGCTAAATTGTTTTTTTTATAATATTACAGATGTCTGAATAAATAAATTATAAAAAATTTAATTTGTTTTATTTTAATTATGACATAATCACTCACACAAAAACGCATTGTTTGTGTTCATCACTGTGATATGGATTGCTTTAACAAGTCTCTGAAAGTATACGTTTTAGCATAATTGGTCATTTTCCACGGACTGAGATCGTGGTCTCCATTTCGCTTGAATAATTCATTGGGGTTAAACGATCAAGAATGTCGCCGAGAGATGCTGTAAACATTACGTTTTCTTGATAACAAAACAGTATTATTTGAAATTATTCCACGAGTATATTTTGAATTGTTATTTTACGTTTGGCGACATGTCTCTGGTACGATCTATGTAGTCTAGGATGCCTCCTATATTAAAGGGCAGGATGTATGAATCCATTATAAGCCCTGTCATATTTCATTTTATGAATCAGAATGCTGGGCTAGTAAGAAGATGGATGAGAAACAATTGCATTTAGCTGAAATGTGAATATTGTCTCAATACTCGGATGTGTGTTGTGACAAGAATGGGTAAAGTCGTAAATAGATAAAGTAAAAAAGTTGAATGGAAATCGTCTGTCGTAGTAGGTACATGTTATGAGATGTGAGGAAACGCAAGCGGAAAGATGGAAAAGTACACGAAAGAATATGCGGTTGGAGTGTATGAGGTATATTGATTACCTACCGCAAGTGAGATGGGAACAGGACATGATAATTATGAACGGATTTTCATGTTTTACATTACTACATTTTTAAAACAATATCTGTAACTAAGTAGTAAGGTATGTAAATATCTATGCGTTTTCTATACAGTTGTACTGTTTTAAAAATATGAAAGTAATATAAATGGTTATTCCCTCCAAATTTTAACTAAGTATTTCATATCAAATGAAGCAATAATTTTTTATTTTATTGTATTATAAGCTATTTGAAATTTAATACTTCGTTTTACACCAATCACATCAAATTATAATAAATCTTTTATTACTCAAACAAAGTTTTTTACTGACTATATTATTGAAATTGATAATAGTATTTAATTTAATTGTAATTATTTTTATTGGGTTTTCACGAGCACATGTTAACGAGGATGATTTCATTTGTTATCTGAAATAATAGGTGGGTATTACACGGAATTAAAGTTTGTGAGTATATATATGTATGGATGAAGAATTTAAATTCCAGTACAACTAAGTCGATTTTGAAAGTTCATTCAATGATAGAAAACTACTTGAAGTTATGTTTTCTTGTTACTAAATTATGTATATTAACTGAAGCACAAGAAATCGCGGCTGGTTGCTTGTTAATTATTCAATTAACAAGTTTCGAATTCACAAAAAAATAATTAAACTGTGTTATTATTAACTAACACAATAATAATCGTAAAAGTGGTGCCAGTAACAAAGAAGTTAAGGAGCGCTCGTCTATCCTGGTATGGCCATATGATGCGCAAGGAGGAAGAGGATGTTGTAAGAAAGTTATTTGATATGAATGTGGACGGATGTAGGGGAAGAGGAATAAATGTTGTGCCCACGCTAAATGAAAATTGGATAAGGACAGGACAGAACAGAGAGGAAAGGGGCGAATGTAAAAGGACTAAAGACGAGCGACAGCACACAAGGGACAGGGAACGAGGGACAGCGTACAAGGGACAAGGGACTAAACTTTGACTTATAACAGTCAACCGCTAGCAACGAGACAACAAGAAGTAATGATAATGAAGAATAATAACAAAAAGGAGTATAAACAATAAAGAGGTTTCCTCCCGCGTACGTTCCGGATTTTATAATAATTAAATTGGATAAGAAAACAGTGTAAATGCAACATAAACATATATGTAGCTTTGAATATATGATGCAGATCTACATAGACATTCATTTAAGGTTTAATAATAAAAGCAGTATTCTATTGTATTATTGTATAATAAGCGACGAGCCTCTGTCTGCCCGTTACTACGCGTATAACTTAAGAACCAAAGAATCGATATGCATGATTCTTTTTTTTTTTAAATGTTGTTTCTGGTTAGATTTTAATATACATTTTATCACCTTAGCTAGTCTAATTTAATAGTAAGTCAATAATCGACACATTGAGTAGAGACGTAATCCTTATAGTTAGTTTAATTATACAAAATTACTATTTTAAATAATTAGATTAGATTAATGAGATACTTAGAATGAAAGAAATTAATGTTGGTTTTTGATAGTTTAAAATGTGTTTAGCTAACGAGGTTAGCACTAGCTATTTTTTTAATTAAAATAAATAAGCTATGTAAATAAATACCTACACAGTCTATGCATTAACATAATATGCACCAATTATTTGCTTTGTATTAAGTGTGTATAAAACTCATTCTCAATGCAAGAAGGCGCAATGCGAAATTATTAAAGTTTAATGTATCGTTTTTGGGGCACTTACATCGACCTTTATGGCTCCGTGAAAATTGGTCGTAGGCACATCTTACTCAGCAACAAAGAAAATAGCGAGTGGTAAAATTTAAATTTACTACCGTAATATAGCGTAAAATATTGTACGAAAATATGGTAAAAATCTTTGTTCATTTTTTCTTTGTACTTGTGTAATTTTAACAACATCTTAAGATTTCTGTAAACTAGTATCAAAAATGTGTTGTCATCATCCATATAATAATCCAGCTTATTCTTTGTATTGGCAAAGTATGAATTACAGGTGTCATGTAATTAAAGGATTTTACCAATTTTATATCATCGCTGCAACGGGTTCTGGGCTCGATTTTGGGCTCTCGTGTAGTATTCGCTGTTTTTAATGAATATATTATGCAATTTCGGTAATTTGGTTATTGTGGACAAGTGAAGTGTACTGAAAATAATGTTATGCTGCGTGAATTTGGAAATCTCCCAACAACTCCTTTGGAGAGAAAGCTTTAATAAAAGGTCACCATTTTGTTAGAGCATTACATCTAAGTTGTTTCTGACGTTATACTTGGCTGCATGATCTAATACCTTTACCTTTTTCTTAAAAAAATCATAAATAGAACCAAGGAGTTTTTGGCGGGATCTCACTCTGACATGTAGCAATTGTTTTCTTTAATTCATTAAACTTGTGTACTTGACTCTATATCATGTAATCTTGGTGGCGTTTTGTGTGAAATAGTTTAGTTATTGTGTTCAAGTTAAGTTTATTATAGAAGACAACGCGTAGCATACATTCTGAGGTGCCGACAAAGCTCCATGGAAAGTTTTGAGCAGGATAGGCCACCGTTCTGTTGGAGCTTGGTAACGCTGATACAAGATTGAAAATCTTACCTACATGACATTGGCACAAATTGTGTGTTCACACAGATTGCCATTAACTAAGAAGAAGATGAAATAGAACCAAAAAGATCAAGGCAAAGGCTTCAAGGCAAAATGGTTGCCATATTGCTAAAACTTTCTAGGATTTTTTCTGATATCTCAGAATTCATTTTCCATGTTATTATTTCTAATGCACTTCACTCAAATACAATAACCAAACTATAGTACGTGTATGCCACCAATACTATAACTATATGCCAAATACTGAAAGCTTGTGAATAATAAATAAAAACCACTAATTTGCTATCAAAAATTCTTATACCTATACTCACTGTTTATTTTGGTAAATTAAGTTAATATTAAATACCTAAATATTATTAAGGCCTTTTTGACTAGACGTAAGATTCACCTATGTAAACAAACGGAATATTGTAAAATATTTACAATATAAATAAATAAGTCTTTTAACAATAAAAGTAAAGGCAAGAAATGAAATTAAATTATAATGAGTACAGCGTCAAATGAGGCTGTATGTGTTAATAGGCGAAAAGTTTTATCCTTTTGTATAAATTTAATATACTCCGCAAGTTTAAAAAAAACCGGTCAAGTGCATTGAACACGTGCTCCGGAAATTTCGCGCAACGATGTGATTCTCACAAATAATTGATTTTTTTTTTATTTCGTTTCACAGCTTAACGTTGCTCACAGTTGCTGGTTCCTTATTTGTTATTTTACTCTACAGTTTGCATTATAATAACCCCAAGTATGAAACTTGTATTATGTTGTTTTTAAGACAGAACTAATACAGGAAATTAGGATATATTAGTCAAACAAAAATAGTTTTGTATCGGGGAGATACTCCTAAATATTTTATGCGGTGTATTATTTAATAGATAGTAAATTAGCCATAAAAACACTAACTTCGACACATTTTGACATTTATTTATTTCTTTACATTTGTTCAGAATAAATGGTCCAGACGATAATTTTATAAAACTTTTCTCGCTGAACTTGAGTTGGACTTGGAAAAGGATTGAACTAGACAAGTAGACGACTTAATTACATAACCACTGAACAAGTTAATTATTTCCGTAACGATACTGTCATTACAGATTTGATTCATCAAGTTTTCTTACTAAGTTTTAATAAGTTTTCTTATTAAGTTTTCAAGTTCACTTAGTCTTTATTTCTGAACTGACTGAATTAATTCATTTTCAGATGAATAAAATTGAAAAAATCAAAACGTAGAGTCACAGTTATTCTAATTCTATAACTGAAAGAAGTTTAAAAATCGGTTCAGTTTTGGAGGAGAAAACAGGGTACTACTATGTTTCAGGTGATGTGTGTGATCGTAACTGTGCAAAATATGAAGTAAATCGTATGCATAGTTTCTGAGAGTTAGTGAGTGGTATGAACCCTAATTATTTTCCAAAAAAATTTCGCTACTCACATTAAGCAAAGATATTTCTCACAGATTCAAATACCTGCCAGTTATAGAAGCATTGAATCGGAGATTATTCAAAATTTCTTTACGCGGAACTCTAACAATTTTCGAAAACAGAAGTACCCTAAATTGTGCGAAGTAACTTCAGCTATCTTCCAAAAAAAGGACCGTCAAAATCGGTCCATTCGTTCCGGAGATTACCCGGAGCAAACAGGCAGACAAAAATTTTAAACTTTGTATTTTTGATATAGTAAAAAAAATATATTTTGACATTACAAACAGACACTGCAATTTTATTTATTAGTATAGATAATAAGGATAATGATTATTGTAATTTAATTTATTTTTATAATTGTATTATTTTTAATCCGAATAAAGATTTTTAAAGGAAAGATCTATGACTTTACTTCCTTAACTTTGTATTCAGACTTTCAACTAGCAAAAGAGATGTAATTTTTCGCAAACGCTACTTACCTGAGTTGGGAATGACAAATAAAATACTTTGTTGTAGAGAAAGCGTTTCGGGGTTTTTCTTTTTGTTTCGCATGAATTATTTTATGAATAAATCTACTCCGTCTACGTACTGCGACTCCCGATTATGGGGTGAGATTTGTGGAAACATTGCTTAAATTAAGTGGGTAAAATACGAATGACTTCCCAAGTTTATGTTCTTGAAAGTAAGGTGGAAACAAGGAAATATAGATGTCAAAAGATTTTTATTACAAGTGCATATCTATGCCAATAAATAAAATTAAAGTGTCTGTTTGTATTGTCAAAATAACATTTTTTTTACTAAATACATATGAATGTATACACAATACCTATACCAAAAATACAATTATTAAAATCGTTGTCTGTCTGTTTATTCCGGGTAATCTCCGTAACGGTTGAAACGATTTTGACGGGACTTTTTTTCCTAGATAACTGAAGTTACTTCGCGTAACTTGTTTGAAGTTTATGAGAAATAACTTTGTTTAATGTTAGTAGTTAAACAAAATTGGGAAATAATTAGGGTTCTGTATATAAAAATAAAAAAAAAAAACTGAAATAAAATTATATTCTGCAATGAAAAATATATGCAACGCGGGCGCAGCCTCGGGCACACAGCTAGTATTTAATAATAATAATAAACTAAAACCACTCATTATAGGTAGACACTTGCACGCTATAATGGCCGTTTTGGCGTTTGTAAGCTCATGAAGTTTCGTATAAAAACAAAAAAAAAAAATCACGGAGCAAATTGCTGTTTGTTATTGTCGATAGTGACGTGACGACAGTGAAAATAACACTAAGATGAATCTGATTAAAGTGGCTTTTTCTAACCTTCATCAAGTAAATTATTTAATTGATTAAAAATTAGTATAATACGGCCACTATAGTGTTCTGCTCATATAATACTGTTTAAAGTAACATACAGGAAATAGATGACAAGTCAGTAATATTCAAAGGAAATTAATTGATTCAGTTTCTTGATTGGGTGACTTTCTAAATTAATTAATTATAAGCAATTTTTTTTACACGGTATAACCCGAGTGGTGCCGGTTACAAATAGTACCACCCCATATATCTTCCCACAGGTGTCGTATAAGGTAGCCATCCCGTACCGCCCCCATCCCAAATGCGGCGTACGGCCCCGGGAGGTTTAGTGGGTATTTCCGGACGCTTCACGTCCGGGCGAGTCCCACACTGGTGCGGAGTCGTCCCTCCGTGCCCCCTTACATATTGCATTGGGGGACTTCGGTCTCACTAATGCAATAGGTAAGGGTAGTAAGTAAATGCATTCCACTCGTCAAAAAAAAAAAGGTGTCGTATAAGGCGACTAAGGGATAAACCAGGAGATGGGCAGCAGTATCTTACGAGCACTACAAACACCTACTATTTTTATGACCCTATCGGTATTGTCAGCTGGAAAGGTAATAGAGAAGGGACGCACTATGTTTCGATGGAGTGGACGAATTTGAAGTAAAACCTCTGCGATCCGGTAGATAAAAGTCATGGCCCGACTCACCATCAGATGGGGCCTACCGCGGGGGTGCCGCGAAGATTACCGGACTGATTCTGTGTCGTCCCCTGAAGGCGGCGGACGGTTCGCGGGGTTTAGTGGGTATTTCCGGTACTTCACGCCAGGTGAGTCCCACATACCCTCTCCCGCGTATAAGGGGGATCCGCGTAAAATAAAAATGGCAGATTCCGTAGAATTCTTACTCAGGTACCGGCCAAAGTGAAATTCGTACCACTTTGATGCTCTTGTGCTAGTTACCCTTTTCGGCTGAGCGCCTTAAGCGCTAGCCGCAAAGTTCTATAAAGCTGTCAGGGTCCTTCCGGTCTCTCACTAATGCAATTGGTAAGGGTAGTGCGTAAATACATTTCCCCCCGTCAAAAAAAAAAAAAAAAAAAAAAACAAGAGTCCTTCCGGCCAACGGCGTTAGTCAGGTTGATAAAAAAGGAAATTTTCCTGGTGGAGATCATCACTGATCAAAGTCTTAATTTCTGAAAATAAACAAAAAAAAAATGTATTTAAATTAATAATAGCGTCCTATACTATGAGTGTATGATGCGCTAACCACTTTTTACCTTTTTTTTTTTTTGATGGGGGGAAATGCATTTACGCACTACCCTTATCCATTTACCACTTTTTACCTAAGCTAATATGTTATTTGAACTCTCAACATCAGTGACTTTCCATTGTAATTGTAAATTGTACAGATGGTATTGGATAAGTCTCAGTACGAGTCTCGCGGTTAACGAGTCGCTTGGGGCACATTGCGATGGATCAACATAGATGCGTTACACACCGAAACGAAATTGTAAAATAACATTCGCTTGTTTGTCCAATTTAATTTACAAATTGTATTTCATTTGTATGAAAGCTGTATGTGAATTAAAAAAAATATTAAAATATTGCAGTTTATGAAAACCATAAGCGTAACGTTTATAACGTGTAATGGTTATTTTGTTATGTTTTTTTTTTTTTTTATAAGAAATTGACTGATAAATAATAAATGAAACTGAGTGTTTAATCATTAGGCTTTTCAAATTATTCCTCTTTATAAAAGAAAGGTTAGGTAACTCCTGTTAAATAGATTTAAATTATTAAAGAATATCAATACAAGAGCTAATATTAAAAATAATGTTAGCTTTCTCCATTTCTAATTAACTCTTAACTACATAAGATCAAACTTACATTTTGGAGATCTTTGGAGGAGACCTATGCCCAGGAGTGGACGTCTTTCGGTTGAATGAATCGATGAATAGATTGAATTACATACAACATCAAACATATTGTAAAAAAAAATTGATTGAGATGAATTAATAAAACCATGATAATTCATCTTTTTTATGTAATATTTGCAATAAATGCACATTATCAAAAAAGTAAACGTTGTCTATTTATACTGATGTTTTAATAAGTTAGTTATATGACCGCGGCTCCACCCTCGTTTCATATATACTTCACGGCGTAACATAATTATCTTAAATCATCATTGGAAAATAATATTTTGATGGAGCGCACTGTCCATTTAATCGTGCTTTGTTCACAATTTCATGACTTAATTTTTTTACTCGAAACGCTAATTATTTTTCTATTTTTTTTTGCCACTAAGAAAAAGCAAAAATCGTTAATTGTCATAAATTCAAACACCTGCCACACTTTCTTGAGTGTTATTTTTTTTTACGCAGGACTCTTATGTTTTTCGAAAAATTAAAGGTTAAGTTATGCGGAGTAACTTCATCTATTTATTGAAAAACGTCGGGCCAAAATCGGTTCAGTTATTCTGGAGATTAGCCGGAACAATCAGACATACAGATAAAATATTTAAAAATTGTGTTTTTGGTATTGCTACCGTATATACATTACATTCAAGTAAAAAGTTGATATTTTGAAATTACACTTAAATTTTATTTATGGCATTAGTACAGATATAAACGTTATCGTATTGATCACTTATATATTTATTTATTCCTTACAATTTTTTTCTCTTTTTAATGATGAACGGTGTATAAGACATCCTATGAATTCTCATTGTCCATTGCATTCGAGATAAGTTGTTTAAATTTATTCAGAATTCGCCCAGATTCTTTCTACAGATAACTGCAGGAATTGAACACGTTAGGCTATTTATTATTAGATTCCTCTGTTTTTTTAGAACTATCTTTAAACTTTGAGTAATGTATATGTTTATGTACAATATTTATAATAAGTTAAATGTTTAAGATTCAAAACAAAGTCGTTAAGTGACTATTATTATATATGTAATCTTATAAAACCTTTATTATCAAAGGATTGGCAACAACTATTAAAGTTATTGATATTAAATAAAAAAACCACAACTATATAATAGAATTTAGAGACTACTTAAGACATTCTACTTTCATTGAGAATAATAAAAGATATTTATAATAACATTGTCTATTATGTTTTAAATCCGGAAGTAGGTACGAAGTCCACCTGAAGTTGAGTTGATATTTTAGTCGATATTTATATTGATTCCGCCTTTATTTATAGCTTAGAATGCCCAGTCTTATTGTGACTGAGTAATCGACCGAGAAATGCGGTAAAGAATCAACTCAAGTTGAATGAAATGGCGATATGTCTCTGATATGATTTGTGGCTCCAGATCTGTTATATTGTATGGATAAGAATGCCGGGCCAGTAAGGAATGAGAAACAATTGCATGTAGCTGAAGTATGATTGAGATAGATGTGTGGTGTGACAATAACGGATAAAGACAGAAATGAATATACATATTTGAGTGAGTTTGAAAGTGGCGCTAGTAGTAGAAATGATGAAAGGGAATCGTTTGTCGTGGTATGGACATGTTATGAGAAGATCTGCATGTGGATAAAATAGCAATGAATATTAATGTGGAAGGATGGAAAAGTAGAGGAAAATCAAAGAAAGTGTGGATGGAGTGTGTAAAGAAAACTATCAAAGAAAACTGATTAAATGATGGGATTACGGCTGATAGGGACGTATGGAAGAAGAATCACTGATACACTTGAGCTCAAAATTTATATTGTAAAGATATTATACAAAAAAAAAACAAATCCAATACGCTGCAACGTAAAGTCAATAGATGCTAGTACAACGCGGTACTAAACGATTCACGTCTGAAACTAAATTTATACGACGAGTAAAAATATTTTCTCTATCAGATTTGGGTCTTACAAACCGCATCGCATTTTATGAAGCCCAGTTCAACGGCAGATTGTCATTTTAAGTGCGGACGTCACTATGAATAATTCACGATTGCGTGAAGGCTGTGTCGTTTTCAACGAAATATATAGACCGGCAGAAAATAGAGTTAGTTTAATAAATGTTTCGTTATATTGACACCAAAGTATAGTTGAAGCGAAAAGCTTGATATTTCTCACGTGTTATTTTATATCATATTCTTTTTAAATTTTTGCTTTATATTATATTTGTTGGTTGACGATAATCACTTTTATATTTAGATAGGTAATGATATAAAAGTTGAAGACATTAATTTACTCGTCTTTTTTCAACTAATTGAACTAACTAGTGGGAACAAAGGAACACTAGTATATATCTATACTAATAAATAAAATTGAAATGCCTGTTAGTAATGTCAATATTATTTTGTTTTACTAAATGGATTTGAATGTATATACAATTTACAATTTTTGTACAATTGTTGAATGTACAATTTTTAATTTTTTTGTCTGTCTGTCTGCCTGTTTGTTCTGGGTAATCTACAGAACGGCTGGACGGATATTGAGGGTATCTTTTTTTGGTAGATAGCTGAAGAAACTCTGGGTAACATAGGGTACTTTTAATTTTCGAAAATAATTAGAGTACTGCGTAAAAAAAAACTTATAAAAAATTGAATAAAATCCGATGAAATGCAATGATTTTACGGGCAAATGCATGAAGTTATTAGACATACATATTTTTACTTTATCTAATTACACACAGCACACAGCTAGTCTACAGGGTTCATAACATCTTTCTCTTCTGTTTTTTAGTAGATATTGATGAGCAATATTTTGTTTAGTTTTTATAAATTTTGAAAACTCCTGTTGGGAGAAATACATAATAATTTTAGGAAATCTAGTTTCAGTGACATACTGCCAAAATTCTGTGTACATTTATTTCTGTAGGATTCATAAAGTAACTAGTAATTAGATATAGTAACTAGTAACCAGAGCTAAATTAGTCACTAGATATCCCATTGACCTCTATAAGGCTATCACGGTCACCTAGGATGCACTCGTTAATTTAATAAATAATAAATTATAAAACGTTTAGTTTTTTTTTTAAATTTCAACCACCGGCCGAACACTTGAATTTATAAAAGCATCTCCAATAAAACTTCCTTTAAGCGAAAACGGATGAAGTCAAGTGAGTCATAACAACAACACAATGTTATGTACCCGGAATATAGTTGCTAACAAACAAGTCAATTAAGCCCATTGAATACTTCATAATTAAAATGTGAATTTAACGCCGGTTACGATTGTGACTTGATTAGGAAATTTAGCACGTAGAGGTACATACCATGTACAAAAAAAGTTAACCTATAAACCGATTGAAAACGAAATAGCAATACAAATGAAAAAAAAAAATGTTATTTTTAGTTTGATGAAAGTTTAGTTCAAAATTTACAAAAAAAGAAAATATCTTATCTAACTCACGATGAATATATATTGAAAATCGTAAGTGTGCACAAGGCATTGGTGAAAGATCACAATGCGATTTAAATTGTTTATTTATTTGTTTGGGGCAAAATATATCTGAATCTGTCAAACTTTTCATTTCTACCCTGTCATGAAAACGCTTTATTATTATGTTTTTTATTTTCTACTAAATATACATAGATTTAATCTGTGGTTGTATTTATTTATATATGGTAAGTTTATTGGTCTTTGCCTTTATCATTTTTGAAAATCATCCGTTCAAGAGATTTTTATTATAAGTTGAAATTAAAAATAGATGGAACAATTCATTTTTATCTCAATTCAACTCATAGAAGTATATCCAGGCCACTTAACATCTGTGATAAATATAACCTCAAGGTTATAAAGGTCAAAGACAAGTTTACGAGAACTATGACAACTTTATTGCTTCGAACAATTTAAATGAGGTTTAATTGTTCCCATTTGTTACAATTTTGATATAAACATTATTTATTATAAGGATAATCAATATTATAAAAATAATTTAATAAACTCTGCGTTTATTATATCATTTTTGTTTTACAGATGTAGGTAGACATAGAATTTTTTTGGATTTTGGAAGTTAATTTTGTAATCATTTTTCATTCTTTATTGTTACCATAATTCAGAAATGAGTTTGTTGGAATTTTTATTATATACATAAATATTTTCTCAAATAAGATATCAAGGTTGTCTGTGACATATGTACCTAATTATTATTAAGCTAACCAAAATTTTATAAAAATACATTAGTATATTGTTTGGAACCCCAGGGTTTACTTTTAATTTGCTTATTATCATTAAATGCAGACCTACGAGATAGGTATTTCAATGATTAAAATTATTAATGAAGGAGCAGTATTTATCTAGGTTACCTACAAGTTTGATAGGCAACTCAAGGAAATGATTGAAAATAAAACAATCGATATTCCATTCGAGGTGGCTGGATTCTTAGAACTTTTGCATATATGATAAGGTTTCGATGTAAATTTGTGTACTTATAGCGTATTTTACAGAGACTGATTTTAAAATCCTGGTTGTGCACTTGGTAGTACAGTTGGTTTTGACGTCAATAGATGCTGATTCGAACCCACCTATCCTAATTCCAAAATGATCCTGAGCATTCGGGTAAGAAAAACATTGTGAGGAAAGCATGGTAGTAGGATATTTTCTAACAATAATTTTCTAAGAATACTTTATTAGAAATAGATTAATTATACTCAGTGGTTGAATTGATGGCGCAGTGGATAGTGCGGGCGGATTCCGCGTCAATGGACGTAGGTTGAAACCCACCTATCCAGCTCCAAAATCAGCCTGAGCTTTCGGTGAACGAAAACATCGTGAGGTAAGGGATTTTCTAAAAATACCCGCCTGTGTAGATAATACCATCAAGTGTGTTCACCATTTTAAAAATAACTATAAAAAAAACAGTATAAAAAGTGGCTAAAATAAAAAGTTATATCAGTTTTCTGGATCTGTACTTTAGTCAGTTACTTCCGAGGTACTCCTTATTGTATTGTGTTAATTGTGCCTATTTGTATTGTTAATCGTTTACACGTCACAACAACAAGTTCCTATATAACGGCTTTTGCTAATTATTTATTTAGATAGAGTTTCTTTGTTATGTCGCATGTTATGTGTCACTATTGTATGCGTCAAATTTTCGCAGCGAGCAGGGCGTAGAGATCCAATGAACTTTGAAATTTCCTTCCTTTTACGAACAAATTATATTTTAATTAGGTAAATTAATTTCGTCCAGGCTTACAGGAGAGCACACAACTGCATTACTGATAAGCTTAAATTACCTCATTACGCTTCGTTGATAAATGAAACTGGGCTAAATACAATGTATCATCTCTCGGGAGTTCTTTAGATGGTATACTCACTTTAACAGCTCGGCTGCCGTATTGTGACAAGTTTTTTAACTTGGAGATATCCTACATGGAATAACTGTCGGATTGTAGTAAAATTATCTCTGGGATCGTTATCCCATCTAATATAACCTACTGTACGACGTTGCTCGAAATAAACTTTATCATGTATGTATATTTAAATAAATAGCGTTTGATAATAACATCTTAAAACATTTAAATCTATTGAAAACAATAAATTTGTTTATGATTGGTTTTTTTTAATTAGGTGGTAAATTGACATTCAGAACTATTCTTACATTCAGACAAATTATATCTTATTAATTTTTAGTTATGTTTCAAAATGACTCCATTAATCTACTAATAGTTTGTTCTTATGAAGTTTTATTATTGGTGAGATTAGGTTGATCTGTAATCGGTGTTTTTGAAAATACAAACAGATGTATTCATCCAAAAGACGTCCACTGTTGGACATAGGTCTCCCCCAATAAGGGGCAGATTGCCATAATCGCCACGCTTGGCAGGCGGATTGTCGATCGCAGTCAGGTGTTTCTGGTACTCAGAGGATGCACCCACGGTAAGATATGGGGTGCTATTATTCTTAGCTGGCATCACACATATGTAGATTTTTTTTTAAGTTTATCTAGTTAGGCTAGGTTAAACGACCTGGCAGCTATGACATCGAGTGTTATGTCAAATAGTTTTAAAATAATAAAAATATGGATTTTGTAATATTATTATAAGAAATTGTTATGTCGAAAAATAAACTTTTAATGTCGTTTCTTTATTCGTAAAGCAACACATTGTCTATTTTAATTGTCTTTTAATAATGACAATCTTATATAACACATAATCATACCTATAATTTGTACATAATTAACACTATTGTTTTTGTTACGAATACTTTCATTACAAAATTGATGCTAATAACATGTGAGTCACAAATTAATAAAATGATGTGTTTTTTTTTTCTTAAGATTTTCAATATTATAAAAAATTGAAACGGATCTCTTTTACCTCTTTATACGTTAAAAGGAACGGTAAATTAAACTTATACTTAAATACCGACATCGACAAACCACTTAGACAACTTGAATGATTGGAAAAGTCAGTGTATACAGGGTAATAAGGAGTAAATTATGATGGACCAATTACGAATTGAATGCGTATTGAAATTGAACTTATTGGTCTACTCAATTACAGAGGCGATCTTTATTTACGTAGATTTGAGTAATTGTTCCAAAGCGATTGAACACATTTCATTCATACATACATACGTTCATTAAAATTAAAGTTGATCCTTATCGAAGTGTATTCATGTTAACGGTTAGCATTTTCATTAAAAATATCGCACTAGAGTTTAATTTAATGACTAAAAAGTAAAATAAAAATACGGGTTACAGGAAACTTAGATTGTTTGGTGTTTCCCGAGTGTACATTTTGTTATTTGTGTTATATGATGCAAGAACGACATTCACGTACAAAACACGTGACCTAGAATAGCGTGCGTGCTTGTTTAAAAAAACATCGATAATAAACTTACATTGAGTTAGAAAACAGCTACAAGAATTACCTTATACAATAAAATCCCACTTGTCACAAAGTCTTGAGAATTATAACCTATACTAGATATTAATTCCTATTTTTACTAACACAAGCCGGTTTCAATATGCGATCTCAAAGTTTTATCTACTGAAAATCAAAACCAAAATTTCAAATCTTTGTAAAAGTAAACTTGCGATGTCTTAACTGTTTTACAATTGCTAAAATAAGTCAATATGGTTTCTGTTAACGTTAACATTTTGGGTCAAATTCTCTTCTACACCATGTTAGTGCTGAAAATCATAGAAATTAAACTATATACTAATTTGTGTATAGAACAGTTATTATTATTATGATAATTTTAGTATAGGTATTTCATTCATATCTATGTAGTAAAAAAAAATTTGACGTTACAAACAGACACTTCAATTTTATTTATTAGTTTAGAAGTATGGATTGATGCTCTTGAAAGTGTTACTCAAGTGTTGAAGACGCTTGCTGAGAATAAAACGGAGTGCTCGATGCACTAACATTTCCATTATGAAAGAGTTTCGTATAAAACAGAGACTTTCGTCGTTCGTAACAAAAGCTCTCTGGAACGATTGATGGTGCAAGTAAGAGAAGAATCTCAACGTTCTCGTAGCCGAGTGTCTACAATATGATTGTCTTTGTTACGTCATCTACAAAGGGTTCCTTTACTCAATGTACATGCAGTGCCACAAATAGAGAGACATGCAGAAGCTTCGTAAAAGCCGCAACCAATTTACTAGACAATCCGTAACCACGATCACTGCGATAGGAGTGTACGACTAAGAAGAAATATTGATATTCATTACTATTTTATCCACATGCGCTTCCTCCCTTCTCATAACAAGCCCGTACCATTAAACCTTTCTCTATCAACTTTCCTACCACAGACACCACTTTCAATCTCTATCCAATCTTGTTATTTTTTTATTCTATGATCTATCGATCTTATTTAATAAAACATATCTATTTATCGGTCCAAAGAGTTTAATATTGTCACAGAGAATTGAACAATCGCAATGGGATCATACTGCGAAAATTTTAGTGGACCAACCTTGGTGGTTGGTTAGCACGACCTATAGGTACTTGTCACGTTATCTAAATATCAAAGCAGCTAAGTTATGGAAGGCAAACGCGTGATGTAACAAAGACACGCACCGTTGCTCATCTGATATTCAACAACAAATATAACAGTTATTTAACTTCAGGGTATTATGGGTAGGTATACTATCAAAACTGTTAATTTATTTTAAACTAAATCTATATAACTTTTAAACTGATAAGGTACGAATAGAGAATTGTTACAAATATTAGCAATTACATAGAAAAGATACTTTCATTCCATAAATTCGTGACGAAAAACATTTTTTTTTCTATAAATGTTCGTCAATGAATTCAAAGAGTTCTAAGTGCCTAGACATAATATAAGCTCACGCCTGTTATTCCCGAAGGGTTAGGCAAAGGTGAAATAGCGAACTACACCACCCATATTTCGCTGAGTTTAGTTCCCTCCCAGATGTGACAAGAAGCGAGACTTTGCTATATCGGGCACAAATTTCAGACTCCGGGATGATACTTAATAGAAAAACCCAATATGACTTGACCCGACCCGGGGATCGAACCCGAAACCGCAGAACGACGGACGTAACACAACTGCGCCACCGAGGCAGAGGCAAGTGCATAGAGGTTCACAATAATGACGTGCTATATTTTTAGATTGTCGTTTTGTTGACGGCCATCAATGGAAATTCGTTGGAATTTTGCCCGCTATTCATGTACTTTAGTTTTAATTTACTTAAGTTTTAATAACAGCGCCGAATTAGTGGGAAAAATATTAGTAAAGCTGGCAATATATCTTTAATTAAATTATCGTCTATACATTTAATAATACTTCCTTCGCTTATTGAAACTTGTCAGTTAACGTTTTTTTTAAACTGTAATATAAATATATTTAATATTGCAAAGAGATATCACAAGCCTATAAAGGTACGGGCGACCCACGTCAGTACGTCATATTCATGTCGAATGCTATTCCGGTTTTATATACGTAGAAATCGGTTATGTAAGTATAACATATTGTACGCCAGTTCAATTATATATTTATTCAGTAACCAAGAAAGAAATTAAAAAAAAATATATCCAATAGTGGAGAATAATTTAGATTTAGTTTAGTATTGTTTTAAACATAGAACAACAACGCTAAGAGTGATAGTTTCACAAAAAACATTGAAGCCATAAATATATATATATATATATATATATTTTATCCTAGACCTAGTGAATGATCGTCATAATTTTAATATTAGAAGTAAAGACAAGTTGGCCGTCCCACGCTTTAGGTTAAGTAAGTGTAATAAAAGCTTTATAGGTAATAGTATTCGGTTTTACAATAAGATCCCAAGTAACATTACCGATTTACCTGACAATAAGTTCAAGTATTATGTCAAGCAAGTTTTAATCTCAAAAGGTTATTACAGGGTGGATCATTACGTGAACGATAGTGATGTCTGGAATTAACCCACATCTCTGTGCTTCCACTAACATTATTAAGACTATGTTTTGTACAGTTTTTTATATGACAAAAAAAATGATATATATTATATTTATATAAAAAAAGAACCAGATCGAGTTTCTTGCCGGCTCTTCTCGACTGGGTTGTTTTCCGAACCGGTGGTAGTGTTTTAGACGTTCATAAGCGCCTTCTTAGGGCCTAAATTGAATTAATACATTTTGATTTTGATTTTGATTTATTTGTGTGTGTGTGTGTAAGTGACACGGAATTACGTAATCACCGGCACATAGCGAAAGACGTACATGGTCTTTTAAGGCCAACTTGAAATGCCTTCACTCCACGCGTGACTATTCCCATTTTGAGTGTATTATTCCTATGGTTGTAAATGAATCACGTTAGTGGTTTAAGGCAACGCTCTTTCGAACAATAATCGTATCGGTTTAAAGCAAATATAACGTTTGTGATGAATAAAAACAAACAGACGATGTTCACGTTGAAAGTTTTCTTAGCACTTTGATCTCGCCTTTGTATCTATCGGTTAGCCGATATCTATTAATCGCTGGTTATTTTTTTGACAGCGTCGTCCAGATGTTCGGCGGGGTAAGGTATCTATATGTTTTCAAAGGCCGCGCTCGCTTACCCACGCTCTGTTTGTCTTACAAAAAGCGACGTACAATGTAAACAGCACCTGTTATTATCCGACTAACGTGTAACACTCACGGCCAATTGTGCTGTAGATGGAAAAGGATTTTTTTTTAATATCAAATAACCTAAAAAACGTTTTTGGGTAAGCATTAAAATTATTGTTATGGATTTAGTAATTGCACCGTATAATTCTATTATATCTATACTAATAACTAAAATTGAAGTGTCCCTGTAAGGAAACTTTTTTTTTATGTTAAATAAAAAATGTAGGGATTAGCTAGAATCAAAATTCCGCGGGAGTTTACAGACTCAGGTAGCGGCCATGCCGAGGTTCGAACCTTTGTGCTAGTTACCTTTTGCGGCTGAGTGCCAGCCCACAAAGTTCGGTGAAGCTGTAAAGGCCCTTCCGGTCAACAGCATTAGATAGGTTAGAAAAAAAAATTGAAGTGTCTGTTTGTTTTTACCAAAATAACAAGTTTTTACTAAATACATATTAATATACACGTTACCTATACAAAAAACACAATTTTTAATTTTTTTGCCTATCTGTGTGTTTTTACTGATAATCTCCGGAACCGCTGAACCGATTTTGACGGGACTTATATGGTAGATGGATGAAGTTCCTTAGGGTACATTTAGTTTTTCAAAATAGTTAGTTTTTGACATTGTGAATAAAATTCTATTACTACGGAATAGACCGCGCCAGGAAAACATTAATGGGAAAAAATAAAATTATATAAGCAAAGAAGTTGACAGCTAAATTCGGGGTGTCGTTTTTTCGTGGCGGTTGCGCGCGAATAGTAAAAATTTACTCCATCATTTTTCCCTAACGCGCCAAAATAAATATAATTTCAAAAAAACATGGAAATAAGGTCTGGCGTCACCTTTTATGGCGGTCGCCATTGACTGGGACATTGTATAGCCAGAATTATTGCTTTGTGTAAGAAGTAGCTTTATTGGTGAGATATTTATACTGGTAGGTTTAATGTTTGCACTTCATCGGATATGATCTTTCTTACATTCTTATTAACCGACAAAAACAATGGCGACCACTGGTAGATAAGGATCTATTGATTGTCGCTATAATTATGTAGGCCTATAATTATCTGCCACGGCTTAATCCTCTAGGTGGGTTTTTAACCATGTATGGGTGGTCACGACCCAGACTGCCACGAAACTCCCACCACCTCGGAAAATCGAAATCGAAAGTTTCATATGTTCAACCATTACTAACAACCAACTTCCTTTACTTAGCTTTGGCTGTATCTAGAGATAATTTGAAAAAGGAAGAAGCCTATAAATCGGGAATGGAGAATTATATTTTTTTAACCGAAATTACAATATTGATAAAGGGAACATTAAAGAACAATTTATAATAATTATAGTCGTAGAAAATAATATTAGTATTCAGCGAACTTCGTACCATTATGTATCATGGCACTGGCGTCGCCCGTCGGATACCTCACGTTCCGATATTTCATTATAAACACATTAATTCGAACGGACACACGATTGCAAACTATAACTAAAATAAACCAATACTTAGTTAATGTATTTATCTATGATTTTCAACGATGTAGATTAAAGCTTGCTGTTAATTCTTGCTAAACAAAACGTCCTGTTATCTAGTTAATTATGTTTTGATATCGTTTCGACTTTTAACATTTCACGTAGCAGTATACTTTGAAGATGAATTCGATTATTTATTAACGTTTTAATAATAGACATATGGCATAAACGGTACTTTAATTAAAAATATCACACTATGCAAGTTTATTTTTATTTTGTTATTCCTGTTAACTATATAACAAGTTTCACTTTAATAAATAAAATATAGGTATTTATAGCTCAATTTTAATCCAGATAAGACACACAGCTACCTCAAAACATCAAAAGCGAACGAAGTTGCGATCATAAGCTAGTTTGTTAATACGATTATCAAGTATTTATAATTTAACAAATTACATTTCACAAACAAAAAAGAAAAGTTACAAAAAGTACTAATACTAGTTACTGAAGCGGATCATTAGGTCTCCATAAATAAATAAATACATAATAATCCATAAATCATACATTTAATTTATTAGGTAAAAAGTATCGAATTGCTCTTATTTATACTACTATCAATTAAATTATATAATTACAAAATGTTTCTAATAAGTAATATTTTTATGTTTGTGAAACAGCAAATCCCCCAGTCAACGCTGACATTAATTACACTTAAACGCATTAACAAAAGGTGTAAATTTACCTTGCTGTTACCTACGTTGGTAATAAAAATCGCGTAAAAATTAAACACCAAGCAATTCTAAATATGGATGGCTTTTTAAATGATAAGACTTTATCCATAATTTTTTAGTATAGCAAATTATCTAGAAAAATAAATTAAAATTGAAGTGTCAGTGTGTAATATAAAAATAACAGCTTTTTACTAAATACGTATGAAGGAATATAAGGTATTTATAAAAAAAAAACGACTTTAAAAATATTTGTCTCTGTCCGTCAATTTCGACTAATCTTCGTAACAGCAGGGCCAATTTTGACTGGACTTTTTCGATATTTTTAACTGTAGTTATAAGGCGTAACTTAGGCTATTTAATAAAAGTAATAAACTTTAGGAAAATAATTAAGATTCGCGTAAAAATCAAAGCACAAGAAATTGTAAACAAAATCCGATTCAGTGCACAGTTTTAGTGGCTAGTGTTTGAATTTATGAGAAATTTCTTTGCATTATTTTTCATAATTATTGAAAAATATGATACGCAGATGACTTGATTGTAATTATTTTATTTATATGATAAATTCTTATCAGTAACATACTACGACGTAACAAAATTTTACAGTTAGTACTGTATAATGTTATAAAGTACTCAAATCGCATGTATCTATGAACGTAGTCTACACGAAATCATAAACAGATATTGATTTGAAGTTATACCAAAGGATATACATTACCGCCGTAAACTGATAAATAGCGCCTGAGATAGTTCTATGACAGAACTGCAGAAGTTTTCATCCTTTCTGACTACAGATGATTCTATTATGGTAATCGTATTGTACCGATCGTATACGTGTTTATGTAAATTACATAGTAAACATTTCAAAAATCACTTTTAAAATAAATTCATCAATATCATTTGTGTTTGAAAGATAGCATTTCATAATGCATTTTTGAGTGATTCAGCGGAATAAATTTGCATAAATCCGAAAGTATAAATAAATAGGAAAGCTTTGAGATACAGCTATGAGAAACAACAACAAAGGGATCGTCCATTAATCATGAGACTCAAAATGTGAAAGGATCGGAAAATTATGAAATATCCGAAGATCAAAGCAATACGCATGCAAAGACGCATCAAATAAAAGTAACGATGGAATTGACATGGCGTTGCTAGGCAACGATTTCGAAAATATTCCAGAATGAAATTAACTGTATTTTAAATATAACATTCTGCAAAAAAAAAATTAAGATGCTTTTTACCAAAAAATTCACGTGATTTTTGGCTAAGCTTCATTGGTGTAAAAGCTCACCAATGTAACGGGGATGGGTTTTAAAATGCTGCTAGAAACTTCACATGATTAATGGTCGAATCCAGAGCAACAACAGAGCGAGGGTGCCAATGCTGGCAACATCGCGGGTGTTACTCTTGTACGGTGTGTTTATTCTGCCGCGTATATCGACCGGGAGGAACGCGGTCCCGCGGGCGCGCGCCGCCCGGCTAGTCGCGTTTGTCGCGCCGAAGTTGCTGCTTGTCTCCTAACGCCAACTGACAGCTGCCGATAACCACACAACAAATCGTGCTACAAACACTAACTAATAAACTGTCAAAGAATTGACACACTTTACTATCGTATATTTATTGACATATAAGTGACGTTTTCTAAGGATTTACTGGCATACTTATATGTGAAACTTGTAGTGCTCGTTTGCAGTTCCTTAGGCAGCTGTCCAAAAGGTAAGATTAGATAAATTAATGTCAATTATGAAATTTATTCTAATCTACAATCATAATTTGTGTTTGTGAATCGATTCAAACAAAAAAAGAATGCGATAGAAATGACGGTGATTTATTAAAATCTAATAGTTCTATGTATGATAAAAGGTTAATATGATAACATTTACTAACCAAAGTCTTACTACTTAATAACAATCTAGTATTTTTTTTTTTCATTATTCAGTCACACGTATATGTTATGTTACATGTAACAGTTACATGTTTAGTATATTATAACATTATGAAAGATTTAATGTCCATTATTTCTGTAAAGCTTATAAGGTGATTCGTTGTAGCGTTCGCGTAGCAAAACGTATTTATAACACGATTTTATAACATTCGTAGGTATGATACAATTCTTTTTTTACTAGGTACTCCCGGATAAAAGCATTACACAATTAAAATGCTTATCAGCAGTTATCACGAAGCACCCGTGGGGGCACTGTGAGGTCGTTTTTTTTTTCAAATACTTAGTCTAAGATTTTTTTATTCGAATAGAAAGAAATTTTTTATTTAACTTACTACGTGAATTATATTTCGAACGAAATCGAAATTTGTAAAGATACCTCCAATATTTTATGCAGATTTAACAAAATTGATAATACTTATTAATTCTTATAGGCAATTTAATTTTATATACAATAATAATAGATTTCTATTAAGATCTTATAAATATATTTTTGATTTCTATAAGAATTGTCGCTTCTGAAATTCAGTCACGATTAATTGTCATTATAAAATTTTTTACTCACTGAATAAGATTTATGAGAGTTTTTTTAAAATACTTTTAGGTTTAATTAATTAGTGTATATCTTTGCAACTATTAATTGCACATATAATTTTGTAAACATAAATTTCTATAAATTTATGTAGGTTTATGTCATGCTAAAATTAACATAATAATTTGTGTAATTATTCAACGATTTCACAAGACCTCTACGTATTTAATCATAGTTATTATTTGAAATTTAAAAAAAAACTTTTTTTTATAATACTAATTTATTAGTAATTCCTACTACCACCTACTAATTCCTACTAAGGCTACTATAGACATAGACGGAATGTTGTTAAGGAGAATCTCCACTTTAGATTTATCAAATACCTCGTCGAAATACCGTAAATGTTTCGAAACATTTTGACAGATACTATCAGTCTAAACATTTTGGAGAAAGGAAAACAGTATGATAAAATAATTATAGGGAATTCTTCTTTATTCTTCTGACTTTTTAACTGTACCTTTACTTTAACATTTTGTTACGACATCCATAAAGGTAAATCCTTTCTAGTGCTATCATTGTCGCTGAATATCATGAGAGATTGCAGATAAACGGAAGCATGTAATCCATTAAGTTGTGTATAATGCATTTAAGTTGTTCATTAATATATAAGTAAAACATTTAAAAATCTTAATTAAAAAAATTTGTAATTAGCGCTCGCAACTTCTATCTATCTTTATCTGTTGTTTTTCGAAAGTAATTACGGGTCCGCGTAAAAAATTAAAACTCATGGAATTTCGAATAAAATCCGATTCAACGCACAGTTTCACTGCCAAGTATTTGAATTTCTTAGAAATAGTTTTACTTTGTCTTAGTATAGAAAAATAAGCAAAATAATAAGGCTTTAATTAAAAAAAATTAAAACGCAATGAAGAACATATGAAACGACGTCGCAGCCGCGGACACAGCTAATGTAAAATAATTTTATTATTACATAGAGTAATCTAACAACAGGTAGCCTGTATCTTTCCTTAGGCTCACTGCTTAATTAATCAGAGAAACTGAAAAAAAAACGCTTTAGTTCTCTTAAGTGATAAGTTTTTGAAAATGGAAAACTTACTATCCGTTTTATATGTTTACCCCTTGAGCACAAACATGGCGTTTACGCCAGCTTTCCATTGTCTTCTTATTGTATAATTTTTATGGGTAATAGACATATTAATATTATTGTTTTTTTATATATATGCTAATTAGTGCTCGCATAATGTTTGAAATTCATAGATACCTACCTATATTGGAAATTGGATTTATAAATACATCAATAGTTCATTTTTTTTAACGATAACATTAAAATTAAAACAGCTACTGAGATTTTGGTACGATTTTAGTTTGTTATTTCGTAATACTTGTTTTAAATTCATTAACTTGTGGAATTTGACTGTATATTAAAAAAAGCAAAAAAAAAAAAAATCAAATAGGAAGAAATCAAATATAACAGTTACCTTTGCTTATTTATTTATATAGATACGAAAAATTAAAATATAATGTGAATTGTATATTCTAAATATGATTGTTTGTTAAAACACTAATTCAACAAAATTTCATCGATTGACCTTTTATTTTAAAGTTGTTTACCACCCAATAAATTCTCTTCAGGGTAATACCAAATTTGACCTTTTATTTTCATGAATATTCCTTTATTTCATGAGACATGCAATTTGCACATTACAATGAATTGATCGTTTTAATATCGAAGTCATAAGTATAATAGGTATAATATTGTTTTATAGCCATAATCTCGGGAGAATAAGCGTAGTTGCGTTGATCGTAAGCGATATCAGTTGTATCACCACCACACATATCTATATATATTAATAAATAAAGTTGAAGAGTCTGTTTGTAATGTCAAAATTATTATTATTTTTTACTCATATAAGATACCATACCAAAAATACAAATTTTAAAATTTTTGTCTGTCTATCTCTCTGTTTGTACTGGGTAATCTCCGGAACGGCTGAACCGATTTTGATGAGACTTTTTTTATAGGCAGCTGAAGTTATTCCGCGTAAATAAATTACTTTAATTTTTCGAAATGAATAAGGGTTCCGTGTAAAAAAATTTGAACTCGTAAAATTATAAATAAAATCCGATTCAATGCACAGTTTTACTGGCAGGTATTTGAATTTGTTTGAAATATATTTACTTAATGTTAGTAGCAATAAATTTTTTGGATAATAATTGGGGTAAAAAAGCTATATTACGCAGTGAAAAATTTATAAAACGCGGGTGCAGCCGCTGACATAGAGCTAATCTATACTAATAAACAAAATTGACGTGTCTGTTTGTAATGTCAAAATTATTATTTTTACTAAATAGATATAAATGTATATAAGTTACCTATACCATAAATACAAATTTTAAATTTTTTGTATGTCTGTCTGTCTGTTTGTACTGGGCAATCTCCGGAACGGGTGGACCGATTCTAACAGGACTTTTTTGGTAGATAGCTGAAGTTACTCAGAGTAACTTAGGGTACCATTAATTTTCGAAAATAGGGTTTCGCGTAAAATAAATTCATACAAATTTGAATATAATCCGGTTCAATGCACAGTTTTACGGGCAAGTGCAATAATTTATTAGAAATATTTTAACTTTGTCCTAATACTAAATTTAATTAAGTAGGAATATAATTAGGGTTCCGTATAAAAAAAACTAAAACGCAGTGAAGAATACATGAAACGCGGGCGTAGCCGCGGGCTCACAGCTAGTTGTAAATAAATCTCACATTAGCTTGCCTTACACTTTATATTTAAACGTGTCGCTTTTTTTGTACCACTAACGTCGCAAACAGGCATACGATCCGCCTGATGGTAAGCAGTCATCGTAGCCTATACGCTATAACATCAGAGGTATCACGTGCGCGTTGCCAACTCTTTAAAGAAAAACTCTTCGTGTTTCTAAAACTCTTGGTGTGATATTTGTATCTCAGTATAAAAGAAGCAAATTTGGTCAGATTACTTGTAAGATTTCTGATATTTTTTTTTTAATTCTGTTGATATTAAAAGGAATAAATTTTAATGTAAGTTTCATTTCACAATTTCATATTTTCAGTAAATACAATGATGTACCTGCATAGTTTCAACATAATAAAAGTTACTATTGATGATAAATTGTAGTATGTAAATGACGTATTCAAATTGCATAACGTTTGTGCAAAAACATTTTAAAAACGTATTAACATAAAGTGCATTTATAAACTGAATACTTTCTGAAGTGTTTTAAATGGATTTAGAACGAGAAAAAAGGCAATAAAATCGATGTGAATGTCGTGTTTCTAGCGCATCACAAATAAACGAGTTTGTCTGGGTTTTTATTGTTTGATTATATGTCTAGACACACGTACCTATATATGTATAATTGAACTACGAAAATTATGTTTGTATAAATTACAATAGTAACATTAGTAACTATTATTGTTTTTTTTTTTTTTATAAAGACTCAGTACATAACTGTTTATGGCACCAGTTGTAAAGTCGTATGTTTTTACTCTAATATATGTAGGTCGTAAGTATGATAATAATCACGTGATCTTAAGTCCCGTTATGAAGTGAGTCGTCTCTTTTTCGGATATCTGTCACCAAAAAAATTAATTGCCGAGGCGCAAATTCGTCCAAAACCACTTGAAAAATATTATCGAAAATGCCCTAAATTATTTAAAACTTTTTTGACGATCTTTGTCACACCAACGATGTTGATAGTTAGGAATATGAAAAAAAAAAACGTGTTAATTATCTTATTGTTACTTTAAATCATCATCAGCTATACATATATTAAAGCGAATTTGTTTCGTCCGTTGGGATCATAATCATTCCTATGCTCTAACCATGACCCAGCTCACTTGAGGTCGGCGCAGTATGTTTTCTTCTCCCATACGTTTTCTTCTTTCCTATCAGCCGTTATTTCTTCATTTACTCATTTTTCTTTTATATTATTCCTTACACACTACATCTACACTTTTTTTGATCTTCCTCTAATTCTCATCCTTCCACTTTCATATTTCATTACCGTTGGGATCATCGGTTATAAATTCTATGAGATTCAATCATGCCGGGTCGTTGAAACTGCTTCTTCGTGTTTTATTTGAAGGAATCCATAACATCTATACTAATAAATAAAATTGATGTATCTATTTGTAATGTCAAAATTATATTTTATTACTAAAAAGATATGAATGTACGATATGACAACTATACAGAATTTTTTTTTTTTTAAATTTCTGTCTGTCTGTTTGTAATGGGTAATCTCCGGAACGGCTGGACCGATTTTGACGGGATTTTTTTGTTAGATAACTGAAGTTACTCCGGGTAACGTAGGGTACTTTTAATGTTTGAAAACAATTAGAGTTCTGCGTAAAAAAAAACTCACAAAAATTTGAATAAAATCCGGTTCAATGCACAGTTTTATGGGCAACTGCATTTATGAGATTTTTTTTTTTCTTTATCTTAGTAGGTATTTAATTTTTATTGTGTAGAATTGTGTAGTAGACATTTTTGGTAGATAGCTGAAGTTAATCCGGGTAACTTAGGGTACTTTTAATGTTCGAAAATAATTAGAGTTCCGCGTAAAAAATAACTCACAAAAATTTGAATAAAAATCCGGTCAATGCACAGTTTTATGGACAAATGCTATTATAATTTATGAGAAATATTTTTACTTTATTTTAGTAGGTATTAATTTTTTTTTTTGGAAATTAATTAGGGTTCCGTATAAAAAAATTAAGACGCAGTGTAGAATATCTGAATTGCGGATGTAACTGCGGGCACACAGCTAGTATAAAATAAAAGGAAAGAGAGGGTTGGCTGGTGTATAATTATTATTATTATTTTTTTTTATTAATGAAATCAACAGCTCTTAATTACATATTCACTTAACTAATTATTAACATATTAGATTAGCCAAAGACGATTTCAAAATTTACTTAAAAAGATAAACAGTAAAATCTAAACGAAACAGCTACAATAAAATAAATTATTTGAATACAATACAATTGTTTCCGATATGATCTCACCACAATATTATACAACTATACATTATACTATAAAACAAAACCACATCGGAAGACTATATGCTATTATATAAAAATAAAAATAAAAAAAAAATAGGGAAAATAATTAAATTGAAATAATAAGAATATTCGCATCAAAACTAATAAAAAATAATCATAATAATAGTTCACGTACTTTTTGTGTGTGTGTGCGTGTGCGTGCGTGCGCGCGCGCGCTCGTGTGTGTGTGTGTGTTATTGTGAAAGAACGTGTGATTGTGATGTGTTATAGACTATTAAAGGAAGATTGAATCTTTCTCTTAAACGCTACACTGCTCTCAAAAAAAATGTCTACATTAGCTGCTCTCATATTATATAGGTGTGAACATCTAGTCATCAATAAATGACGGGCATAGTTGGTTCTGGTTAGTTGCTCGTGGAAAAGACGAGGATTACGGGAACATATTGGTGTTGCCCACAAACCTATCCGCTCCAACAAATATGAACAATCGATTTTATTATTAATTAAATTATATAAAAACATCAGATCGGCTACCACACGTCTCTGTTCCAGAGGCATTAGACCTAATTCGCGGAGATTCTCATTTTTATCCGCAGACGAAAGCATGCCTCGTCGCCTAAGTAAATTCAGGAATTTATTTTGAATACTTTCGATCCTTTGACTGTGTATATTGTAATAAGGAGTCCATATCTGAGATGCAAATTCTAATACACTGCGTACATAAGCACAAAACAATGCCTTTATTGAAGATTTGCTCTTAAAAGGTACTGAAATTCTCGTTGTGAAGCCCAACATTTTGTAAGATTTTTGAATAATATGTTCATATTGATGTAGATATGATAATTTGTGATCTAGCTTGACTCCTAAATCTCTAACACTTTCTTCCCTTACAATTGGTATATTATTGATCCTGTAATTATATTTGATTACATTTCTTTTGCGTGAGTAGGTAATGTACTGACATTTGGCTACGTTAATATTCAAAAAGATTTAGGGTACAGTATTCGCATAATCTGTTTAAATCTAGTTGTAATTATGGTAAATACACATTTTTACTGACGACAAAATTAATGCCGAGTTGTATGCTGTGTATTGGCTTCCCGGACCAGCCATTGTGGCTTCATAGATTTTGTAGTAAATAGTATTTTTACAAAGTGTACATTTTTGGAATAATAACGAACTGTTGAAGCATTTTAAGAACTGTTGTAAAACATTATAAAGAGCGTTACATTACATATTACATTATTGAGTGGTAGGGCTTTAGTGCTCGACAGGGTAGCGACCAAACAACCATAGACTTGCAAAAAAAAAAACCCCTTTTTAGTGAAACGCTAAAGCACTTAATCGATAAATAATAGATATGTATATGACCTAATAAGGTTTTAGTATACATTATGTAGTTACTATAAATGTAATAAAATTATGACGATAATGATACTGTATGAAATGCATACAAAAAAGTACCCCTATCGCGCATTCCTTGCAATATTTTAAAATAAGCCATTGAATATTTTAAGGATATAATGTGGCGAATAATTATAAAGAATAGAGACAATTGTGTGTGAGCGGAAACACTGGCGACAAATGAATACAAAATGAGAAGAAAAATATCGTTAATATGTCGATTACCCATAAAAATGAGACAATAGGAAGACAATAGGAAAACAATGGAAAGCTGGCGTAAACGCCAGATTAGTGCTCAAGGGGTTAATAGTGTTTAGAAGTTGGTACTTTTTTAGCTTAACAACTTTGTTATGCTAAAACAGCTAATAAATAAAATTGAAGTGTCTGCTTGTAATGCCAAAATAATTATTTTTAACTATATTTTTCTAAAACGTCTATTTATAGATACGATATCTATAACAAAAATATTTTTGATTTTGACGGGATTTTTTTTTGTTAGATAGCTGAAGTCACTCCGGGTAACTTAGGGTACTTTTTATTTTATTTTCGAAAATAATTAGGGTTCCGCTTAAAAAAAAATAACAATTTGAATAAAATCCGATTTAATGCCCAGTTTTACGGGCAAGTGTTATAATGTATTATTCATATTTTTACTTCATCTTAGTACAACATTTTTTTTAGAAAAATAATTAGGATTCCGTGTAAAAAAAATTATAACCCAGTGAAGAATATAAAAAAAAAAAAACGCGGACGCAACTGCGGGCACACAGCTAGTATAAAATAAAATAAAATACTATAAATTTACAGTATGCATGTAAAAGATTTAAGTTTTACGCTTACTAGAGATTATTCTGTAAAAATAATTGCTTCGCCCATAGCGGAGCAAGTTTCCAAAGAGAATGTGTTATCTGAATCGTTCCAACTAATGCGTTTTGAATCGCTCCGTAGGATACCGAACTTTATAATCTTGATCCGAACTTTACGAAGCGAAAGGAAAACTATAATTTCTCAAGTGAAGTAAAAAAAAAAAACGGTTTGATGTTTTTCATTTGATATAATAAATTATTGAACTGAGATTTAAAATGTATTTTAATTTCACAGACAACTTTTTGTTCGGTCGAGATAGTACGCTTCGTTTCTTTGAATATGTACTGACTAAGATCAAAGTACTTTTATTGGTAAAATGAAAAGGTTCAAATGGTAACGTATTGTTGTTATTGCTTAAATGAAAAATCGAAAACACTTTTATACCCTGAATGCAATTTCAAAATTGAAATTTGATTTATGTTAAGTCTCTAAATATAAATATTATAAAAATATAAAATAAAGTGGTCCGTGTGGTGTCTAAGAATAGTATCATACGATATCATACCGTGGATGTCGTAAAAGGCGACTAAGGGGTAAACCAGGGAATGGGCAGCAGCATCCTCTGAGTACCATAAACACCTGACTGCGATCGTCAACCAGCCTGCCTAGCGTTGCGTATTTGGTAATTTCTCTTTTTGGCTGAGACCTATGTCCAGCAGTGGACTCTTTCTGTTGAATCAATCAATACATAAAATAAAGCATCCATGAAGGACGTGACATAACTCTAACCGTTTATTCGTTTTATTGTTTAGAAATAAATGACAATTATTGTTGTTTATTTAATTAGTTTACGATGATATGCTTGGATATAAATATTAAACAACAGAATTACAGCATTCGAGATTTTAAAATAATATAAAAATGTAAGGGTAAAAATGTTAACAATGTAACAAGAAAAAACAATTTACTTCATTTAATTGTAAGTAACTGTTCAATTTAAACCGTAGAATACTTATTCTGTATCCGATGAAATCTAAATCAGCTGTGATAATTTCTATATGAAAATTCCTAAGACAAAGCTAATATGAAATTAATTTCCACTCCTTTTACAACATAATTATGCGTACGTGTGAAGAGATATTATATAATAAGGAAAATATTACAAGAAACCTTTTAGTTATAATGTTACAAGTATCACAAAAAAGACTGAAACAAGGTCAGTGTAACGAAAATTTTAATATAAAAACATTGTGCGCATTTTTGTACTCGATTAATCAGTTCCTTTGTTTGATTAATTAAACTCTTTGTTGTAATTCGTATTGTGATCCAACTGCTGTTATGAATTACAAATGAGCAGAGAATATAACGCGTCAAATCCTTAGGCTAAATATACTTGTGTATATAATTACCATTGTTTTTTTTTGTTCTCCTGTTTATATAATCTTTAGTAAATTGTATATTCATTTCTATAATGAATAATTTAATGACATATATAAATAAGTTTTAATACTAGAATACTACTAATTATTTAGTTTATGTATAAACATCGTAAAAATATAACCTTTATCAACCTAATCCGATACATTTCAATCTGGTCTTCTTATGTCAATCAATATATATTGGCTTTGTCGTTAACCTATCACAACATTCATAACTTATATAATTTTAAACGATTTATATGAATATAAAAAGGTTAATAGCTTTAATAACTCGCTGTAATGGATATTACCTTAAAGGTTTTAGTTTGAAATTAAAACAAGGAGTCCGCGGATTTTAATTCTACTACTACGAAAGGCTCGATGTTGTTAGTCCTACCTCGCTCGCGGGATCTCAGCCTGTCATATAGTTCTTACATTTAATTCATTAACTATATTATAATATGTAACCTATATTCATCACCTTCTCAGTACTCAGCTTCTGCGGAGTTCCTATTCTTAGAAGTGTGGGTCAAAGATACTAAAACTTTAGTTGGAGTAGTGTATTGTCCTCCTTCTATAAATTACTTTGCTGACCTTGAGTTAGTTTTTGAATCTATGGGATCTGATTTTGCACATCACATCATAATGGGTGATTTCAATACTGACATACTTGCTCAACACTCGCAGCGTACCATTAAACTCCTAGATATCGTTGAGTCTGCCAGTCTTCACGTTTTGCCCCTTAGTCCCACTCACCACAAACTTATCTGGGGACGACACTTGGTTAGATATCATTCTAACTTCCACCCCGTCATTTACTTCCTCTTATGGTCAATATCCTGCTCCTGGCTTTTCTCATCATGATCTAATTTTCATTTCCTATATCCTTAAACCTCCTAAACCCAAACCAAAAGTACTCCATATACGCTGTTTTGCTCGCATGGATATTAATCAGCTCCAAGAGGATGCCTCGGCAATTAGTTGGGAACCTTTGTTAGGCGCTGACACTATTGATGATAAAGTTCAGATATTTAATGCTGTTATAACAAACTTATACGACAAGCATGCTCCGGTCAAAGAAGTTAAATTAAAGCGTCCGCCGGCACCCTGGATGACAACTGGAATCCAAATGGCAATGAGACGGAGGGACCGTGCATTTCGTAAATTTAGGAGAGAGCGTTCTGACTTTAATTGGAACTTATTTAAAACCGCCAGAAATCGATGTAATCAGATGGTACGCAATGCCAAACGCAAATTTATTTTAAGTAACATCTCTTCTGCGTCTTCTTCAGGCAATATTTGGAAGTTCCTTGGCACTCTGGGTATTGGTAAAACCCGGCATGTAGATCTACCTAAGACAATAGAGTTGAATGACATAAATCGCCATTTCACCACTTCGAACCAATTATGTGATTTAACAAAGAGTCATACATTGGATTACATAGCAGGTTTACCAAGTACTAACATCCCCACTTTCAACTTTTCCACGGTAACGCTAGAAGAGATTAAAAAAGCTATACTTTCTATTAGATCAGAGGCAGTGGGTTGTGACAGCATCAGTCGGCAGATGATCATCACCATTCTTGACCATATTCTTCCTGTTATAACTCACCTTATTAACTTTTCTCTTTCCTCCGGACTATTCCCATCTGAATGGAGAAAGGCTTATGTTCTGCCATTACCTAAAATTGCCAACCCCACTCTAGCTAGTCACTTTAGACCCATATCTATTCTTCCTTTCCTTTCTAAAATACTCGAATCATGTGTACATAAGCAGTTGTTTTCCTTTATCAATAGCAACAACATTCTGAGTCCTTTACAATCCGGTTTCAGGCCTGGGCACAGTACTGTTTCTGCCTTGCTTAAAGTTACTGGCGATCTTAGAGCAGGTGTAGAGAACACAATGGTTACAGTGCTGGTTCTGGTAGATTTTTCTAACGCCTTCAATACTGTTAGCCACGACATACTTCTTGCTATTCTATCTTATTATAAGATCTCACTGGAAGCATTGCAATGGTTCTCCTCCTATCTTCGTGGACGTCAGCAATCTATTTGCGCTGATGGGACTACATCTAACTGGTGTGAGCTCATTGCTGGTGTTCCTCAAGGCGGTATACTCTCACCTCTTCTTTTTTCCTTGTTTATTAATCTCTTAACTTGTGAACTTCGATGTACGTATCATCTGTATGCTGATGACTTACAATTGTACGCTCAAGCCAGGGTTGAAAACTTAGCGACTGCGATAGATTGTGTAAATCATGATTTGGTCGCATTAGAAAAGTGGACCAAAAGGTTTGGTCTATCAGTAAATCTTTCCAAGTGTCAGGCTATTATAATAGGAAGTCCACGTATGGTTAGTACAATAGATTCAGCCACATTACCATCAATAATGTTTAGTGGCTCTGCAATTCCAATCAGCCGTGTTGTAAAGGATCTTGGTTTACACATAGATTCCACCCTGGGATGGAGAACGCAAATTTCAAATATAAGCCAGAAAGTTACTAGTACTCTAAGGTCACTGTACCGCTTGAAAAATTTTCTTCCAGTACATATTAAAATAATGCTGGTGCATACTTTAATCTTTCCCGTTATTGATTATGGTGATGTGTGTTACTTCGAAGTCAACGCTGATCTGCTCGATAAACTTGACCGCATTCTTAATAATTGCATACGTTTCGTTTTTAACCTTCGAAAGTACGACCATGTATCGACTTATCGCAAGCAGCTAAATTGGCTACCTATACGTCAGCGGCGGAGTTTGCGGGCGTTGACAACTTTATACTCTTTGTTATTTTCTCCTAATGCACCTGCCTACTTAACACCGCACTTTCAGTTTCTAAATTCTAGCCATGATCTGAATCTACGTTCTTCACATAATCTTCTCCTTCTGTGTTCTCCTCATACCTCTGGTTTAGTACATTCTTCCTTCTTCATCCAATCTATTCTTCTATGGAATGCACTTCCCTTGGATATCAGGATGTCCACGAGCCGTATGGCTTTTAAAGCCAGGGTACGGCAACTCTTTACTAATTCTTTAGCAGAATCATCGCACTAATACTTTTTTATTAATTAATGTATTGTATATATGTTGTATGTATGTATTATATGTATATGTGGTATGTATTTTATTATATTGGTATCTATGTATGTATATAATATTATATTTGTGTATAAGTATATATTATTATTATTTAGTTTTGCACCTACCTTTGTTGCTTTCTTCACCACCCTAAGGTTGACTGGGAGAAAATGCCTAAGGCATTAAATCCGCCTTTGTACATAAATGTGTGCAAAAGTATTAAATAAATAATAAAAATATTATGTGATTTTAAACACCAGTTTTGGGTAATCTGGTTTCGATGGGACATTATTCTGAGGTGCCATAAAAGCTTATTGAAAAATAACAGCAAGTTGTCAACCGCTTTGCTAAACCTTTGAAACTTTAAACAAATTTGGAAAAATAACTTATCCATATGACTCTGGTAAAATTATGTATGATATACACAGATCTCTAACTTGGAACAGGAAAAATGACTACAATTGTAGAACCGCCCTCTTAAATACCAATGCTGTATCAAACAAAAGGAAGCATTTACGAGAAACTAATGGCTGACGGAATTAATGAAGTACGTTCCGTTTCTTATTCGATTAAGGAAAAAAACTGAGTAGTGGTTTAAAAATAAAGAGTTGTTAAATTTTTTGCAGTATATTCTAATAATACAAATATTTAAAAAGATTCATTATAAATTCACAGTACTAGATTCTACAAGCAGTTACAGTCTTAGATATGTTAAAATAAATATTTTTTGCTTATATAAGTAAGGTGGCATAGGTCAAGGCCCACGGTATCGGTGCGATTTGAAATATACTGTGTGACATTGGAGAAATTTAACTTCGTATCGAAAGTAGTTAGTTATACCTGAGTGTATATTCAAATACGACATTTCCTTTCGTGTTTCAGTGTTACCGCTCTTTATCGAAATTCTTGACTATATTTATTGTTGCATATTTAGTTACAGTTTGACTGTAAATTTATTACTCTATTTATATGTTTTAAATTCTTATCAATCTATTTCGCATGAGCGTTAATTTTGGTATTAGCGTTTATTGTTACCAGTCGCTCGTGTAGCCGTGTAGGAAACTGTTATTTCAACAACATAATTTAATTGAAACATTATTGTATGTAATTTATAATATGTGGAATTTGTACATTTGAGTAGTACATTGGTATGCAGAGTAACTAAATGTAAAGACACATCCTTAACATCCATATTCAAGAGATCTATTATTTATAGAGAAACAAAACTAAAATAAAAAATATATTTGTTACAATTTTCTTATTTTATACGTAAAAATATCTCTTGGGTATTCACCCAAGCATTCGGTTTGACGGTAAAAATCCAATTGTAAAAATTGTTTGTAAGTACAATAAAAATACTTATTTTACCGAACAGCGATAATATTGTTTACATATTCTTTCATCATGTTGACCCAACAGCCATATTTTTTATTAGTTATATGTTAGTTACTTTGGTTGGTTAGGAGGTAACCCTAATATATAAAATACACTTTGTGGTTGATACACGTTATTATAAAATTTCACTTAGAATAATATTGTTTGTCATTAATTATAAATTAGTTATGTTAAAAAAATCTTAGGTATAACATAATTAATATTATTAGTGTGGAGATCAATTTCAAGGAATTACATTTTAATACTGCAGTTGACTTTTACCATCGTTAAGAAAGATAATATGTAAAAACATATTATCCGCCATAACATAACTTTCGAGTTCTCGATAAATATTCGCCAATCTCAAGAATAAAATAATAATAAATAACATTCCAAATAATGAAGTAAAAAACAAAATAACCTACACAACTTATCGATGGCGTATACGTTATTAATTGAATGTTACCTAATAGTTGTAATTAAAGTTATCGACTTCTACTGTCTGTATCGATGCGATTAACCTTCTCTTGTTAAATGAGACATTTCGGTTTTATGAATAACTAATCGTATCATTGTCTGTATATTTGTTCTTTGGGGGTTCTCAAGTTATTTCGTGTTGGCATACACGTATTCTTCTTCTATACACCTCTATTACAAATTCTGCTTAAGTAATTAAAAGTAAATGAGTAAACATTGCTTACGCAATCAAACCCCCCGTGCCCCATGTTATCAAAAATAAGCAAAGCATAGAACCCCCGCCCTCAATTGATGCTTACATAATACTTGTAGACGTCTTTCAGATTTTCTACAACTGGTGCTCTTGTTTAGATAGTATTCAAATGAATGTGTATCGCTTAAATAATTCTTATAAATAACATGAATAATACACACAGTCGTTTGTAGTAAATGCGGAAAATATGAAAGGTATCTTACAAAGTAATAAACATATATTTGTTACGGTAAGATTACAATCTATCCCTTTGCGTAACAGGTACTATTCACAAAATTTTCATGATTCCATATATTATGCTGGTCGTTGGAACCTATACCATCCTATTAATTCTAATTCAAAGCTGATTGATAAATGCGTATTCCCTATTATTATTTTGAATATTACGCGTAACATAAAAATGTTTACATAATATCCGCTGACATTTATACGTGTCAGTATATTTAATGTAGACAGGTGTCGTAGAATATCTATTACTTAACGATATCAGGTGACGCCGATGAAAGTTGTTAGATATTTGTTCAAGATCAATTTAAGTTTAATAGAAAAAGAAAAATACAAATTTTTCCTTTGAAATCAAAATAAAAAATTCTTTATTCAATTCGTTCATTCATTTAAGTCAAAAACTACCAAACAGTTTGGAAAACAGCCTAGTCAAGAAGAGCCGGCAAGAAACTCAATCTGGTTATTTTTTATCTAAAATGTTTTTTTATGTATATTGTACAATTTATGGTTACAGACGGATTTACAGGAAGCACAGAGATGGGGTGTCATATACAGACATCATTATCGTTCACGTAATGATCCACCTTATAATAACCTTTGGATATTAAAACCTTTTAAGACATTTTCTTAAACTTATGACAATAAGTAATCGGTAATGTGCTTTGGAACCATGTTGCAGCACCTGACACAATTACTTAAAAGCTTTTATTAAACTTACTAAGCCTAAAGCATCGGAACACCTTTAAAGCACTATCACAATTCTTTTAGCAATAAATCCTGGATGCTTTCGTCCGAAAAAAGTATTATTGTCAACAGAAAGTGGTTCACGAATTGTGCCATGGAACTCAATTCATTTGGATTGTAAGTTAACCTAGAAATTAGGGCCCCAATCTGAATGGTTGGTATGGTTGCTAAAGTTGCAAAAAATCGTACACAAATATAAGGGTACAGTGACCGTTTCACAATAATTATACTTCATGCAAGCTTAATTCTTTTTTATCCTAAAAAAATTTGCATAATAAACAAAGTTTAGTCAACAACATCTCTCGGCATTTATTTCATTTCGCTCATGGATTTAACAGCGTAATACTCTAGAAAATCCCCAAAGCTGCTTTACGCAACGAATTTTAAACTTAGGAAGTGTTAACCTCATCTAAAAATTTAAATAGCAAAGTTTGAAAACACTTTTTTTACTTTTTTTAAAACGGGTTCCTAAACCATGTTATTATTTTACTACAATTTTAAAATTGAAAATTAAACAATAACATGGAATTTTGATTTACCCATTAATCATTTGTTATTCTTATATTAAAGACTTTTAATTGTAAAAATTCCATATAATTTTTTATTTTATAATTTTAAATTAATTGGTTTTACTTTATAATTATTTTTCAAATCAGATTGCCGTGTTTACTTCATATATTGAAAATCAATCTAAATCATATTTAAATGTCGTTAGGCATAATTATTTGCAAATTACTATGTAAAAGTTACAATTTTCTTTGCTGTGGTTAAACTGAGTGATTTCAACTAAGGATCAAGCGCGTTGTCCTCTTTCGATGAGTCTTGTCAAATTCCAAAAACCATATTCTAGATTTCAAAAATCATTATTTTAATTATTTGTATTAACTAATCTATATAAATAAATGTGTTTATCTTGTATGGAATTTTAAAGTATTCATCCGATGTTAGGTTTCAGGCCCAAAAATTAAACTTTATGTGACATAGCAACGCTTGCTGGATTTATCCAGCTTTAGCTAGTTATTACTATAAATGTGAAACATCTATTGGTACGTCGTAGCAGTGACATCGGCATGTATAGCGTAACGACGAACGTGACCACAAATGACGTTTGAAATTCCGCATCTGCCGCGCGTCCCGTGACGATTAACCCTTTTTTTTCTCTCAATTACCATTTTTAACATCTTAGATAATAATTTAATACGAATATTAAATTTAATACTATTGCACAATATTAATAAAATTAAATTATAGTATTTTTTCTTATAACATGTATAAATTATTAGACAATATTCTTTTAAATCTAAAAGCATGACTAGAGTGAATATTATACTATTCAAGTTAGTAATGCATGTATAGAGAAAGCATTTAGTATTAACTTCGTCGTTTTATAATTAATTTATTGAAGTTTTGTTCTGGTTTATAAATTTCCATATTTATCATAGTAATTGAAGAAGCTATATCCACGTTGAAACGTGATCTGAATATCGTAGTTCGTTTTATTGCTTCTGTATTTTATGCTAACGGGGTTACCTATTCAGTCACCCTTGTTACTATCATCCTATACATTTATAGATAAAGGTCATATATTTTAACATTTCGTTATTATAAATCTAATAATTTACAAATAGGTTCATTCAATTCAATTTATTTTCTACGGCTAGATTACTTATACCTTAACAATTAATTAACTATAATTAAAATGATAAACATTAACGTCATAATTATTGTTATATTTATGAAACCGTTATTAACCCCTTGAGCACTAACCTGGCGTTTACGCCAGTTTTCCATTGTTTTGCTATTGTCTCATTTTTATGAGTAATCGACATATTAATGTTGATGAAAAGAGAGATGCATGATTATTTTTTCTTTCTTGCCAATTATGAGGAATAACATTTTCAGGTATTCGAAAATCGAATTTTTAATAAAGTAACCAGACTTAAAACATAATAAAAAGTAACAACAACCAAAAATGTATAGGTTTCAACGGAATCAATTGTCATCTTATCTCTAGAAAGAAAAAATAATCTGTAATCTATACCCATAATTAAAGAGTAAAAATAATTAAATAACCATTGTTAAATACTCTGATTTATTTAATTTTTGCACGTCTACTGGTGTACGTTCTTTAGTTATTATAAAAGCGGTAATATATCCCATGGGATATGGATAGTTCATTTCAGATATAAGACTGGGTATTATTCAATAATTATAGATATACATATGTCTGTTTATCTGTTACGTCAAAATTAAAAATATGTATATATATATATATATATATATATATATATATATATATATATATATATATATATATATATATATATATATATATAGTAGGCTCGTCAATTATCTCAACACTCACAAATTCTAATTAAAAACCAGTTTGGACTTTGTACGGGGAAAAGTACTGAAGATGCTATTGTAAAATTAACTGAAACTGGCTAAAAATCTTTATAATGGGCTTAAAACTATATTTGTATCTTTATATCTGTCATAGGTATTGTAATAATAGGTTTTAAAATAATTTATTTTTGTGAAATTTATTATATTATTATTATTTATAAATCATCATAATATTTATTTTATTACATTCATTAAGAAAACCCGAAGGTTTTCTATTAGTTTATTCATGTCAACTGTCAGTATATCTTACGCTTGCGCTCTGCTAATGCAATATGAGTTTTTAAGCGATTTATTAAGAAGGCCGTTTAAGAAAGAACATTTAAAATTTGAAAATTGGAACGTCGAGAAGAAACAGAATTTTAAAGGACGTAAGATAAGAGAATAAAAATACGTTCTTTCATCTAGTTTTGAGATTACTATATTAAGATGTGATCAGACACAGTGTGGGTGATGGAGAATAAGTGGCACTCGACGTGCTATTGATTAAATATAGTAAATTGATGGACAATAAAAGATCCGGCAACTCTATACATTATATCATTTAGACTTGTGGATTATACAAGCAAAAATCATAGTCGATTAGGAAAATACTATAACCGATACAGGCGTACTGTTCAAGAAATTCTGGTAAAAAATATTGCAGTGCTATATGGGACGACATTCTTTGCTGGTCAGGTTTATTATTCTTTTGTATTTTTTACATTAATGGTATGTAAAAAACCCTTCAGTTTATATACATATATATATCTCTGTGTCTTTTATACTATACCTCTTTTTTTTAGGAAGTTTCTTATTTATTATGTGGTCCTAGTAATTGTAGGTAGTTTATTTTATCCCCTAGTTAACCACTTACATAAACTCGAAAAAGAAGAAAAAAAAGAATTTTTATACTTACGAGCATAATTTATACTTAGAAGATATTTCAGTACCAATAAAATAATAAGATTCTAAAAGTTTCATATCTATAACTTAACTGGTTGTTAAGTTGGTTGGTTGGGGGAAGTTTACCTAGTAAGACTGGGACAGATGAAGTATCAAATACGGTAATGACTGGTTTTACGATATGATAATAATATTATATATATGTATACTACACAGACGCATCTCAAAACATTAAGATTATTTAATGTAATGATGTTAAAGAGTTCTCTTTCTCCATATTTCTCATTTAGTGAATTGTGCTTGAAATCGAAAATTCACTATCAATTCTTGTCCAAATATTTATCCAACCATCGTCCAGAAGTTAAAAAATAAATTTAGATCTAGCAAGGATTAGACTACGGTGAATGTTGTTATATATTTAGTCTATGTCAATCCATCATATTAAAACTAGACAGCATTAGTAGCTTACATATTTCTTAGTCAAGTTTTCCGTTGTAAGACGAATTGCGGCAAGGTAATATAGCCTGCGATCCATGTACAAAGTGACTGGTCTTTTTGTGGACATGAAAACTTATTAGACAAGCCGACAAAGTTCTGCTAATTTTAGTTTGTTAATCTGACTCTAATGTCTTACCTAAAACTTTTCATTAATTAAGATATACTCCTACCTAAACAAGAATCCTTTATATTTCAAAGTCAGTTTATATATTACAAGTTTTGTACCGCTTCTTCGTTTGCTTAAAACGATTTCTATTCGAAGTTATTCACTATATACATTCTAAATACTAAAAAATAGTAAAATTGTATTGTTAGATAACGTGTCGATGGCAATTTTTACTGAATCAATTCCCTTCTATTTTTATAAGTTTTCTCATATAATAGTGCCTACATTAATTAATCTAATACTTTATTTTATTATAGATGGGCTCTAACCTAAGTCTTACAAAATCGCGGGTATTCTGCTAAAGCGTTGTATGAATATTAGAAAAATATAATTCAATTCTAGCCACGTGATATTGCCAAAATTGTGTAAACTCCCACACACTGTGTAAGAATTCGAAAAAGACATTACATTATTTAATAAGGATAAATATGTTAATATTGAGTCTTATAGAGTCAAATATTTATAATAATATTTCGTTTTTCAAATATAGTAAAAATGTACATCAGTATATTACGACATCTATCTGACTTCGAATTCAATTTTCGTAAATTCATAAACTCAATTTGAATTTATTAAAGAGAATCTTCTAGCAAAATAGGTAATAGACGTCGAGTTGCGAAACTCAAGACTACGACGACTACATAGTAATGGAATTGAAAAACTTCACTGACAAAAATGTTCAGGGCAATTGAGCCGGAACTTTTCGCCTAATTGAAACGTCAGTGTTCTTCCTATTTATATAAGAATTAAGAAATATCAAGATGTTATAAAAGATATTTGCATATTATTTAGAACCAGCTTTTATTCTCGATCTGATATTCTCTGTCCTAATTTGTATTTTTTTTTTCTAATATTCGGTTATTACTAGTTAACCAACTTCAAAAAGGAGGAGGTTATCAATTCGTCTGTATGAGTAGAGGAATATATATACTAACAGTGAATAAAGAAGAGGAAAACGAAGAAATTAATAAGGAAATAAGATAATAATAATAATAATCAGTGCCTGCATTTGTTGTTCTCTACACAAATTTATATACAATATGATCACTAACAAATAATTCGTTGTAAAAGTATTAATAAATAATTCTCAGTTATACAGTGTATTAACTTTATCTATGTTTATTAACGGATATATTTACTGGATCTTAGTGTGCCATGTAGTTGATGTTATTTATTGTTTTTATCTTGTGTTATTTTAGATTATAGTATGTAAATCGTATGAATATTGTGCATGAGTGAAGTGTATTGGGAATAATACAGCAGAACACGCATTCTACAAAACTACTTGGGCAATAGTTCTAACAATAACCACCATTTTGCTGGAACATTCTATATAATTCTATACATACCAATAAAGCCGAATAAGCAAAAGATTAATTAGAGCAAATATAAACTTTAATAACATCACATTACAATAATTTCTTAGTTTCGAAAATAATTTATAAAAAGATATAATTTAAAATTTGTATTTTTTACACGTCATGATAGTATGGAATTTAAAAAACATTTTATAACAACTAACGTTTAATAATAACTGGCTAAGAATAGTACCACCCCATATTTTCCCGTGGGTGTTGTAAAAGACGACTAAGGGATACACTAGGGAAAGGGCAGCAACATCTTCTGAGTACCGCAAACAGCTACTGCGATCACCAGTCTACCTGCCAAGCGTGGCGATTATGGAGACCTATGACCAGTAGTACATGTCTTTGGACCGAACCAATTAACCAATCAACAACTTTGTAATTTGTATGTACGAATTTATGCGCCAATTTATTAGAGCGCCGATGCGAGAATTAGAAGTCTTAATCGGTTAAGCACGAATCTGGCGATTACAGCAGCTTCTAGATGTTTCCTTATTGTCTAATTTTTTATTGGTATTTGAGAGATTAATTTGTTAATTATTCCGAAAGTCACTATGTCAATTAGTTTTTATATTTATTTAATATGACTTCATGATATTAAAGAAATGTAACATCATTTTGCGAAATACACATTAAGCAGAATACTTTAGCAATTTTATCAACGTGTATTGTATATGTCGATTACCTAAAAATGGAATTCCATTTTCAGTAGTGGACGTCTTTCGGTTGAATGTATGGATGAATGGATAATCTCGCAGACAAAAAGTTGATTTTAAACTAAACAAATGTTATACTAACTATAATAAAACGGCATATTTTGATATTAGTATTCAACATCCAGAATTCCAGAAAGAAAATTGAAAAACTTGAGGTATAAAAATATATACTGTCATAACTAAACAAGTCAAATCTTCACAAGATTACTTGTTAACCGTTAATATATTGAAGTATTCTTCTATACATCTTAGTTTAGAGACGGCACAAAGTATCTTTTGATAAAGACACAATACAGAGGAATGTGACCTTTCGAGCCCTTCCATTCATTCACGAACAACTTGGCCTTTACCTCATCACAATAGACCGGATTCAAATACTCGGTGAAACTGAATCAAAAAACTCTCTCTTAATTTTTAAAGAACATACTATAATTTTACAATAATAAAATTCCAAGTAGCCTAACTTATATTTCAATATTCCAATTATAACAATGGCTAAATAGGTAAAGTTTAAAATAAGAATGTAAATATTTTATTAACAACTTTCAACAATGGAAACGACTTAGGTTAAATTGAAATAATGTTCGAATTGAAACTTCGTACCAGAGTAATTTAATTCCCTTTTACTTTGGTAATTATTGGAGTTAAAAGATCTCACTTTAAATTTTGTTAAGAGACCGCCATGGTTGATTTTTATGTTAATAATTAGATGTACAAGTGAATCTGGCCAGATAATGTGTATATGACATAAATGAATGAATTTTTTTTTCATACATTGTTCGGGAAATTTGGAAAAAATACAAAAAACACAGATCTTTATTTTAAAAAACTCATGTTCGTAGTCATATTAAAAATTTGATAAGAGTTTTATATCGTGTGTCTATATTCAATCACAATAATTTAGTAATTTATATTTGAATTAATATTGCTATGAAAAAAAAAAACGGCCTAGCTTTTATATTTTCAAATAAGCAGTAAAATTTATGGTTATTAAAGAAGCGACGCCGACGATATTTAAGTCGTAGATTTTTTATTTAGATTTCACCGTTATTCAAATTATATGAGGAAATATAATTTTCTATTTAAAAGCTAATGTCGTTCCCTATGATGTCTTTGAATTTACCTCTAAGCTCAATTTCTTCATTCATATTGATAGCCATTATTAGTAACCATTTTATTATAAAAATATTTTTCCTTAGACTTTTAAGTATTTTCTCTTATTAACCCCTTGAACACTTACCTGGCGTTTACGCCAGCTTTCCATTGTTTTCCTATTGCCTTATTTTTATGGGTACTCGACACATTAAACATGCAACTTTTCCATTAAAAAAAATAATCCAAAGCCATTCGCAGTCCAGAAAAGTAGACCCATTTTTAATAGGTTTTAGAAATTTAAAGATTATTAATCGTACATATTTTATCTTTATCTATGTGTTTATCTATGTTCGTACATATATACTCCTTTAGTATTTACTAAGCAAGACTTGTATAAGGCACTAAAGCTGTTTTACAAGTACTTGAATCTAAATGAAAATTGCAAGCGTGCGAAAACTTACCAAGCAAGCTATTGCATATTGCGAACAAAATGTAAACGGCTCATACCCACTAGAATGAAAGTAGGTTGGTTGAAAAACATACTAGTGGCCTTTAATAATCGAACAGGTACTACAGAAATGTATGTTGAACAGCTTAAAAAAAATGATGGACAATTTTTATAAAGCGTGTAACAGTAATCTATTACTTGAGTAATTTGTCAAATTGAATACCTACTATATTAATAGGAAAGTTTAAGTGCCAGTAACGAATTTCATCAACGTCTCTCCTGTTCGGTTTGTTTAGCAAATATTTGTCATGTCTTTCACTTGTTCTAATCGTTCCATTAACTAAATTAATACTGCTCTATGACCTCGCATTCAAAGTGTTTATCTAAAGTCACGAGGCACACGCATTTAAGATTCTCGATAGGGGTCAAAATATATTTGAAGTTTGTGGTCTAGTCTGATAAAACTAAGCAAGCGGTAGTAAATGCATACAAACATATTTTTAAGTTGTTTAAAAAAAATTGTAAGTTACTGTAAAATATAATGATTTCAATATTTTGTAAGATATATCTTGTACGACTAAATCCCATACTAAATCCCTAATCTTCGATATGTAATCTATAACTAAATGTTCCGCTGTGTTTGAACGCGTTTCACTGGAAAACTTAACAACGGATTTGTATGTGTATACGAGAGTGTATGTACAGTTAAGTACGAAAGTACAATGTAGTTTTGGTGGAGTCTGCTACTTAAAACACATATATAATATTTCGATACTATTATTAACGTTAATTTTAAGTATTATTATCGCTAAAGAATTCAATTTGCTTGGATTTATCTTTTGATTTGTAAATAATTTAAGCGACCTTATTCTAAGATCTAATTACTTAACCCATTAGTACCTACGCAGTTTTTTATCCTATATTGTAACTACCATTATTTTAATTTATGTTTTAACTATTATAGTGATAATTTTATTTATTTTAGTATATACTAGCTGTGTGTCCGCGGCTGCGCCCGCTTTTCATATGTTCTCCACTGCGTTTTGTTTTTTTTTTTTTATACGGAATCCTAATTGCTTTCCTATTTTTTTAGTACTAAAATAAAGTAGAAATATTTCTCACAAATTCTCGTAAAACTTTGCATTGAATGGGATTTTATTCAAATTTTTATGGGTTTTAATTTTTTTACGCGGAACCATAATTATTTTTGAAAATTAAAACTTCTGAGTAACGGAGTAACTTCAGCTAACTACCAAAAAAATGTCGTCAGAATCGATTCTGCTGTTCCTGAGATTACCCAAAACAAACAGACAGACTGAAAAAAAAACATTTAAAAAAATTATATTTTAGGTATAGGTGTCGTAAAAGTTGATATTTTGACATTTCACACAGAGATTTCATGTAATTAATGTAGCACAAAATTCTATACGACTTTTTTTTTTTTTTTCGCATTAATTGTTTTTCAGTGTATTCCTTTTTTGGAAATACTATTATATAAGTAAATAAATAAATTATAAGCAAGTATGTTATAATCATATTTACATTACGTTATTATAGTTTTGTTTATAAAACTATAAAAATATTTGTACGTCTGATTCTTCAAACACGAAATAAGAACATAAAATAAAATCCGGAAGCTGTGAAGGATTTTAATTTCCGTATAAAGCGTCCTGACTCCCGTAAAAATTCTGGGTAGGTAGGTTACTTTATGTTGTGCTCTAAAAGCCTTTTTATGATTGCTCGTAAAAAGGAGAGCCTCCGCGAGCCAATTTCGTTCTTTAATTACGGTAACATTTCTGTCTTATACGAAATGTAAGCCTAAAGTTACAATCTACAAATTGGTTTCGTTTTTTAATAAAAAATTGACTTTGTTAAAATATGTCTTAAAGCTTGTATCGAAAATATAAGTATAATAAAGTAATTTTTTTTGTTGCAATCTTCAGTAAACCTTTAGCACATATCATTTACATTATATGTACATATAGAGATTTTAATAATAATAATAGAAGCCTATATAATAAATCGTGTATTTGTTCATTTTATTTATAATCTTACTTCGGGAAATAATTTTATTTATTAGTTGATATTTTTTGATTAGTTACCGCTGTGAATGATTTTTTAATGACATGAATATGACCTCTTTAGGTAAATAATAATTGTTTTCTCTCAGAATTAACATTAATCTGTCGAGTACCCATAAAAATACAATAGAAAGGACAATAGGAAGACAATAGGAAGGCAATAGGAAAACAATAGAAAGCTGGTGTGAACAAGGGTTTAATAATGAAAGTAGATCCGATAATTAGAAATTTATGTTCTGTTGTGTTAAAAAAGACGTCGCCTTTTTAGTAAACAATGTAAAATATTATACTAAGATTAAACGTTATATTTTTGGTACTTATGTCATGTGTATTGATAACTATATGTACACTTTTGTGTGATAAATTTCAATACTAATAATAAGTAAATACAAAATAATGAAATTCCTCGAAATGATTGGTTAGGCCCTTGGGGAGGTTAATAATACTCCAAAACGTGTTTATAAATTCAGTAGTATACGGGATCCAATAATTTGATCGGCCTTCAGTTAGAAATAGCTGTAACGTGACACGATTGGCGGGCCTTGTATGTGATATTAATATACGGCGGTGCATAAGCCTTGACCCGGCCTTCACACGTTGCCCCTTCACACCTTAGCCCTACCTGCACAAAGCTGCTAATATATTTCAGTAAAAATATTTTACTCATAGGTTTGAAATACAGCCATGTAGTGGTAATATTATTATTACTTGGTTGACGTAATCCCTGGTGGTTATTTTATGAAGTGACCTTTGTTAGTTATGTATAGTCTCGCAGTAGGCATCCTGCATAGCTCCGTCATTCATATTCATTAGAATATTAACACCGAGGAAAGTTGTTAACTGCGTATTTAACCCCTTGTGCACTGACCTGGCGTTTATGCCAGCTTTCCATTGTCTTCCTTTTGCGGGTAATCGACATATTAATAATGTGCGTATTATATGAAACTTTACCGCAAGCGCATTCATATTTTGAACATATAAAATATGAAAAATAGGTCATAAATTGCACCTACAAACTTTTGAAGGGTATTTTATTGTTTTTGATAGCTATCTTTTTGAATAAGTGTAATAATTTAAACAAAATGAGTAAACACTCTTCCTTCTATGCATTTACATCTAGATATAAGTGGCAATAAATGTTTAAAATAACATAGTTGAAATAAGAACAGAAGCATATAAACTCATGTATATATGTTAATATGTAGTTATTAAAAGACTATTTTGATCTAGGTATTTATTATTTTTTATCTCAATCATACATTCCTAAAAGCTTTATTCGTTTTATTGTCAACATTTTTACAAGATCGAATAAGCCTTTGAATTGTAACTTACTATTTAATTCATGAAGAACGACGCACGTGATAAAGAAATCAATATTATGATTAATTTATTACCATTCCAAAGTTCATTGCTTACGTATAAAATTGTTTAAGGGAGTTTCGTGATTCCGTAGTAGGTTTGTAAATATAAAATAAATTGAGAATGACTGTCTTATACAGTTATCGAATGTAAAATTTACTAACTAAAAATTCTAACATAACCCCATAATATTTGTAACTTTTTCGATACATGAAAAATAATTTAGTATTTACTAACATTTGTAAATTTTCTTACGTTGATTTTTGATAAACAAAAATTGTATATGCATTATAATCTGAGTGGATTGAGTGGATTTAATTTTTAACAAAATTATCGAAATGGATCTTCATAAACTTTTACATCAGCATTTATATTAATAATATAAAACTTAAAGACATTGAAACATAAAATATGGTAGGTACAATATCATATTTTCCTCAAATATATTGAACGCTCATATTGAACGAAGCCCGGTTTTATACTCAATGTTTACTGAGAGATTTAGGCGACCTCAATCTATATTCTATACTGTGGGACAGTAACCGAACAAAGGTAAATAGGTGTGAAGTGAACTTATTTCACAGCTAAGTCGTAAAGCGTTTGAAAGTACGGTGTGAGATGTGTGCCTTTGTGAGACTGAGAGTTAGGAAGCTGCCTTGATTTTTTTAGATTAACTTCATTTGGTTTGATTTTTTAATAAAATATTGAAATTGTAATTACATTAAAAAAAATTTGTTACAGGTGTAGGAGCAATTCTTCGACCTACACATTATGTGGTATGTATATCTACTACTGTGATTTAGATCTACTGTGTATTTAACATTGAATTAAACTATGTAGTAACTTAAATAATATTTAAAACTAATTAGAAGATGGAATTTGCTGGAAACAGGGGATGGTAGAAACCCGTAGCCGAAAATATTCTAATGTTTTATTTGATTAATGTGTCGAGTACCCATAAAAATAATACAATAGGAAAACAATGGAAAGCTGGCGTAAACGCCAGGTTAGTGCTCAAGGGGTTAATGAATTAAAAAAAACCTGAAATAGTTAAAGAGCTTATTATTAGCTCATATATAATAATTTACGACAGAGACATTTGGGGAATATTTGACACATGAAGGTCAATTTAAATAGTAGTCTAAGAGTTTCGGTCTTACTTTTATTTCTGAAAAATATTGAGAGATGATCACTTCAAATGAGTTTCCCTTTTACAGATTCAATTTAGACGAGGATTTTAGATAACAAAATGAAATCGATACTAGTTCGTTTTGACTTTTTACTGATTATATTGAGAAGCAATTGTTGTGATATTGAAACATAAGGTAATATTATGGTTTAGAAAAAAAAAACTAATCTAGATATGAGGAATTAAGATTAATGGGACACCTATGGAGTCACGAGTGCAGATGAATCAGTTACCGAATAAACAACATCGAGCTGAAGCATCGTATAGGAGTTGCTCGCAGTCTCTACCGCTTGACATTCTGTAAGTTTTTCTAATATAATTTTTTTTTTGTAATATATTAAAATAGACGGGTAATTATCGAAAATATCGTTTAACATCGTTTTTTTTACTTCTATCGTTCGAAGTTAATTAATTTGAAAGCTTTGAAGCGAGGCAAGACATTTTTACAGAACGTAAAAACGATTGAAAATTACTCTCACTCAAATTTACAATTATTAGGAATTTATTTCTCCATTCATGTGTACATCAAATTAAATATTATATTTAAAATACCTACCTACTTTTAAGATCTTTTCAAAAGCGTTGGACAGGCTTCAGATCATTTGCTCTGAGAAATTGGTTTTGAAGTACGCAGTCTGAATAAGATTTCGAAAGATGGGTTTAGCGAAGATTATTATAATTTTCATGAAAATGTTTTTAAAAAAGTTCCCTACTTTGATGCAAAGAACTGTTGGATTACATGAAAAAGATTAATTTATTTAAACTATAGCTTAATTGTGTAATATGGAAAAATGTAGTGACTATCTGATATAAAAGATATTGTTCAGTCTAACGTTATTGGAAGTAAGAAAAAACATATTTCTAAGGGATAATTGTTTCTATTAAAACTGTGATCATGGATGGATGTTCAATTATAGAAGGATTTTACTCAAAAATACATCATTGAGAAATTTAATATGCAAGGAGTATGCAATTTATACTACTACTTTCAAGTATAGTGTTTTATCTATGAGTCTACTATCTGTGTCTGTGTGTATATATCGTTTTCCTTCCGTCAGTTATATTCGAAATTATAACTTTTACAGTAAATGCGAAGTTGCCAATTGGCATTTATTATTATTCCGATTGTAATTTTATGAAAACTTATCTACGATCATTAGGGCGAAAAAACATTATTACATCGTTCGAATCGTGAGTAATGTTCGCGAATTCATATAAAAAACTAGTAGAAAAAGCACTTTAAGTTTTTCTCGAATTTGCGGGCAACTATTCCAGCTACTTTTTCCGAAAAAAACATATTTACACTTATACGAAGATTAAAAAATATAGATGAACCGATTCAGTAATTCTCAAATGATACATTTGAGTGTGCAAAATGGTTAATAACCTAGTAAAATGATTTATTAAATACATTTGCCTTTTGAGTAAGAGCTGAACCCCGAATATGATTTATCCTTGGGTTGTAATGTTTGTTTGATTTTTAATTCTCTTATATGCTAAAATCTTCTCTGTTCAAAGAGTATTAGAGTATATTCTACGAAGATACCTTGCAATTATGATTGTAAATTTATAACAACTGTAAGTGTATATTGAAATATGTACTAAATAAAAAATGGAATATTAGATTAGTAAAAATGACATAAATGTATAGCATAATACAGAAAACTGAAATTCGAACCCCACATTCGTGAATATTCCATAATCAAGCGATTCCTTAAAACATAATAGTCTCTAGATATACTTAAATATAACTTTTGTCAGTTTTTATTTTTCATTTACACACACAAAATATATATATTTTTTTCGGGATCCATTGCACCCTCTGAATTGTATTTGTATTTCATGAATAAAGATTTATTATTATTATTATAATTATTGGTACGGACATACTTTGAAGCTTTTAATTTGTAACTACTCGTATGTTCTTTTTGTTTGAATCAATCATTTCAACTTCAAGCATTTTTGAGTAATCAAAATCAAATCAAAAAATTCTTTATTTAATTTTGGCTTAAAAAACGCGTTTATGAACGTCAAAACTCTACCACCGGTTTGCAAAATAACCCAGTCGACAAGAGCCAGCAAGAAACCCGATCTGGTTCCTTTGTTTATAAATTCAAAATATACATATTATTTTTAAATAAAAACTATACAAATCATGATTACAACCAATTGATAGCGGAGGCACAGAGAGAGTTGTAAATTCCAGATATCACTATCGTTGACGTAATGATCCATTCTGTAGTAAAGTTAGTTAAGTAATTTATGATTATGCAATCATTACATAATTAATACAATATCAGAAAAATATCGCTAAATACTTTCATGTCGTACCGTAACATAGTATTAGTAAATCAATATACGTCTGCGAAGTGCCAATTAGTTAGTACATAATTTAATATATATAAATTATAACTGTGTAAAACAAGTCATGCCAAGATTTTATGTGTCCCTTTTTCCGGACATATGTCGCATCGGACTAACGATGGACTAACGGATTTTACGCATCGTTGGATTTTTCAACGCTGGATTCATTAGTTGGCTATTGTTTAAGTTACCTTTTCAATAATACTCAAATGTTACTGTAAATCTCTGTATGCATTTACTAAGCTTATTGTTATATTTATGAGGGGAGTTGGTCTATTCTTCATAATGAACCACTTTCGAAGGTGGGAAATTACCCTTAACCGCGGATTACAGATAATAGTTTAATCTTGATATCAAATAATAAATTTGTGATTTTTAAATTAATGTTTATTTTATAGTACAGTTCTTATACTAAATATCGCTGTTAGAACATCAGCGTGTGTCATTTGTGGTAATTTTAACTATATTTAATCACATTAATAATTTTTATCATAGCAATGATTCGAGAAATTTCCATGCAATTTTTTCGTGATTTGCACATTTGAATTATTTTTAATCCCTAAATATAAATTTAATTATCTTTTGATCACTATCATATTAATAACGATGGACAACTATGACAAAATAAGCTTTCTGATTTCTTGGTTATTTGTATTTTGAGTCAATGGCATGTAACATTTTAAAAAACATATTAAAAAATCGATAAGGTATAATAATTAAAGGTTTGTATTGTAAATAGATTCTATATTATATTGTTTAGGTGATAACCTTTAATTCTCTAATACTATCTACTAGCTGTGCTCACGGTTTTACCCGCTTGGAATTAGGACAGCCTATGCTCTCCCCCTGGATGGAATATATTATTACCAACTTTCATCGTATTCGGTTCAGTAGTTTTTACGTGGTTGGCGAACAAAGTAATAAACAGACAGACAAACAGATTTTTTTTTAAACTGTCTGTTCTGAAATGTGTTCTTTAGTGATTCTGAAGCCCCGCATAGTATTATTTCTTAAATATCTTCAATGTACAGATTTCGTCTCGTTAGTCTTTTATTATAAGTATAGACTAGTATCTACGTAGTTTTTTTTTCGCTAACATTATTATTGTGTATAAGATTGCAAAAATATTACGGGGTAAAGTTTCAATAATTGAGTTATCAAAGAGTTGATATTGCAGATGGTTGCCGCGGTCGTCGTTTCGGCCAGCGGAAGGCGAGCTGGCGGACTGCGTGCTTGTAGTAGGGGTGTCGCGGCCCAAACTCGCTGCGGCTCTCCTCTCTGTCACGTTACTCTCCCTATTCCTGACTTTCCACGTACTCTATGATAGCGCACTTTATAGTATACAGGTATGATATAAAGCGTATGTTTTAATATTACTGTTTCGATAACCCTAAAATAACTATATATATTACAAGGTTATATACACTGTATGGTTGAATTATAGAAGTATAAAATAATGAGCGCTGTTTTTAAATGGTGTGGTTATAAACTATGTTACGATTTCTTTTAAGTAATTCATTCTTCATCTAATATCTTTGTCATAGTTTTATTAAATGTAATAATAATTATGTATTCTATGTCTCTTTCAAATGCTTTGCCATCTGTCGTTTTGTACAATATTAAATATATAATGAAAATTTATGTACAATATATTTTTTATAATTTTATTAATATGTCGATTACCCATTCATAAAAATGAGACAATAGGAAGATAACAGGATATTAATGGAAAGCTGGCGTAAACGCTCAAGGGGTTAATTTGTTGTCAATCTAATCGAATTTAAAAATACAATTCAAAGGGTTACAAGAAATATTTTATAATTAACAAAATCAGTTTTACATATCCATTTTAGGATCTGAAAGGGTAATACATTTAAAGGTAACTACGAGCGTTCAATGTAACAGTTAGAGTGTGCCTGTAATTACACGACCAGTAACATCGCAATATAAGTAACAACTCCCGAGATTGAATCGGAGCTTGTGCTCGTTACAGAGTTTACCGTCTATTTATTAACTAGATAAATAGAGCAGTTAGAATTATCTCCGGTTTGTCATTGGTCTTCCAATCTACACGAATAATTGTCAGTTTAGGCGTTAGTCATCTCGAATCCGACTTTAAAAATTTGTTTGCCTGTCTGTATGTACGGTTTAATTCGAAAACGGCTGTGCTAATTTTGACAAAATTTTGTACACAGGAAGTATATGTCAAGGATGTGTTGATAGGCGATATAGGTTTTCGAAATTATTTTTAGAATTCGTAAATAAAAATAAAACAAACAAGAAAATTTAATTCGGTTGTAACTCAAAAACTGGATGACAGATTTTATAAAATTTTATGTAGCATAAGTATATGTTAATTAGCTATTGATATATAATAAAAATATCAATATCATGTTCAACCCCTTGAGCACTTACCTGGCGTTTACGCCAGCTTTCCATTGTTTTTCTAATGTCTTATTTTTATGGGTACTCGACACATTAAAATTATAAATCAAATTAAATATATAAATCTTAACAATATACCGCGCGTGGGCTGAAAAGTATAATCTTATAGCTTTGTCTGTCTATCCGTCTGTATGTTTATATGTCTGGACAAATTTCAAACAACTCAAAATGGGTTTGAGCGGTTTTAATTATACGAGAAGCATGTGTCGTTTGGTAAATGATAGGCTACGAATATCAAAACAAAATCATGATACCCCACATTTAATTAAGATAAAACACGTAGACGAAAACGCGGGCATTTGGTAGTATACGTATTATATATACGATATTAATCTAGAAGTAAAATAGATATCCGTGCCTAGATTCTATCTATTTATAAGTTGACTGTACGTGTTCAGAATTGACATTCTTAATTAATTAACTAGTTTAGAAACTACGAAGTTTGTCCCTGTTCTATCGAACTGTAAAAAATAGGTTACTGATTTTTTATTTACTTTAACATTCGAACCTTTTTATCATTTTCAATCCTCGAACGTTAAAATGTATACTTTATCTTAATTAATAAGACTCACTTTGAAATTATAATATAGAACAGAATTATTTTGTATCTATTAATTAAAAAGGAATTTTTCGTTTTTAAAGTTATTATAACATCCTTTTTTTTTTATTTATTCGCTTTGTGTGAATAAAATATCTACATTATAACGCCCTTTTGTTTCATATGCAAATTATATTACCCAACGTAATATCCATGTAAATAAATGTATGACATATATAATATTACAAAATACATTCACACGTGTTTATTACATAGTTGTTACTTGTAGTTTAATGTCATAAAAGGGCCGTAACTCGGCGGCGGGTCGGTGAAACAAGGGCGCCATAAAGAAAGGCGACGCACCGCGTCATGTTGCCTGTTGGAAAACAGTTCAAATCATTAATTACAATTACAAGATAGGCGGCACCTCTGGTCTTGTGAAAAGAAAACGCCTCGTTTTGCAGTTATTGGAACTTAAATGTGAATTACAAAATCGCATCTCCTAATATAGCAAAGTCATTTTAATAAAAATCAATTTATGTCACTGTTGTAATATGATCAAAAATATTAAACTCCTTGATTTCGAAGTCAGAGTACACCAGTTAATTTTGTTTGGAGTACGTAAATGTAAAACAGATTGTCGCGATCTGATCAAATGTAAAAGGGACGATACTATTTGGCACTGTTTTTAATTTATTTAAAGAATGAAATATGTAATATAAAAGAATGTACATGAATTTAATATTGATCTCTCAGAAATTGCTATTTATCAATTATTTGATTTGGGGAAAAAAATTATACTCTATAATATTAAATACTATAATAAGATTAAGAATTTATTGTTGGATCTATGATCCGCAGAAAACGGACCGCGGTCCTCCATTTAATGACCCCTGATTTAAGTTATTTAAATTTGCCTATGTAACATCAACATCTATATAAAAGTTGGTAATGTTGTCTGATTGAAACTGTCGGTAACCACTCGCTTCGTTGGGTATAAATTTAACTTTATTATTATTTATTGAAAAAATTAATCTCCTAAATATTCTTTGATATAAATGATTTCCATAGAAAATGTTATTAGAGAATTTATCCAACCGTTGCAACATAAGTAAAGAACAAACCCACTGAAAGAAGCGTACACTTGTTCGTAATTTTGCATTTATTAAATTAATTTGTATGTTTTGTATTATGAAGTTCTTAGTTTAATTTTTAATAACTTTTTTTAATTATATATAGTTAAATAGTTCTGTGCAGATACACAGAAATCTTTTTTATATTTTATTTTGTTCTATGTAATTTTTGATGTCGTATATGTAGTATTAGTATGTCGTACAGGTATTCTAGAAAAAATCCTTGGAATTTCAATCGTGCACAAGTTGGTAAAATTGTTGTGCTTAAAATAAATTATCTAATGATCTTTCTATTTATTCGTTTCAAAAAATCAATTGTATTAAAAGTAACACATTGTGTTGGTTCTAGTTTGTATATCTATGTTTAAATTATCTTTATTTGACCATACATGAATAAATTATGTAATAATTAAAGGAAATAACCTTTGACTTTAATGAGCTTCTTAAGATGGGAATATCTAGGATTGTTTTCAATGAAAGACTACTCAAGAAGTATAAATATGACACGTTTATCAAACAGAACAACGGCGAACCTTTGAGAGTTCAACCGACAGAGATCATAAAGACAGGGCGTACTACACCACGTAGTCTGTTGTTGCAAAATAGCGCCTAACGTTAATTATAATTACCATATATAGGAGCGACTACAGTGTTGTAAAAAGGAAGTATCGCCATATTGTCTACACATATCTTCAATACCGTGCCTTCGAATAATTAATTATGTTTAGAAAATACCTTGAACATATTTTTTTTCGTATTTGATATTTATAAACAATGTTTATATGCGATCGTTTATACTATTTATCATTCTGAAAGCTGCTTCTGGTGTAACAGGTGTCGAAATACTACAGTAACCGCTTAGCCATAAGCCGAATTGTATACATTTTTGCCACTTTCGAAATATAAAAAAAATACTGTACAGCTTCTTTTACAGAGGAGAAATCTTCATACGACAAGAACATCAGCTTTCATGTAGATGCTTCGAGTGCAATCGAATTGGACCAATATTCCCTTGATTTTCCGATATTCTTTTTGCATCAGGGACTGGGAACGCTTTCGCATGATTTCAGATATGCATCTAAAATATATTATTTTTGCTCTAGGCCGCTAGCATGGCTTCCGCTGCCAGTGAAAGCCGTAAGTTAATACAAAGCCAGGAGAGTAACACACGTACTATCAATCATCCTATGGCGTTAAGAAAACGCCTACGCCCGCCTCGTCAGCCCAGACCAGCTAAAAGACTACCTCAGGTATCAAATAAAAAGAATCATTGACTAACCTTCCTTAATTTATTTCTTTATTATTAATATCACGAAACGAATGACAGTTCAGTAGTAATGGGGTCGGATATCGCATCGATGGGAGTATGTTTGGATCCCCCAATCCTATTTCATAATGAGCTTGAACTTTCGATAAAGGAAAACACCCTGATGAAACCCTAGTAGCATGATCGCAGGGCATTAACTTCGTTTTCCTTTATCATCTGTTGTAAAAAAAGCTATTCCAGTATTCCGGAAGTATCACTGGAGAGATAAAGAAAAGTTATGTTTAGGACTATAAAGGAAAGTTATATAAAGAATTCTCATAATGTATGGATCAGAATGTTGGATGAACGAGAAACAACTGCATATAGCTGAGATATGAATTGTATATGTGCTGTGACAAGAATGGATAAAGTCAGAAAACGAAGAGGGAGTTGAAAACCTGAAGGGAATCGTTTGTCGTGGCATGAACATGTTATGAGAAGAGAGGATGCGCACGTCGATAAAATAGTAATGAATGTGGTACGATGGAAAAGTAAAGGAAGGGTAAAGAAAGTATGGATGGGAGTGTGTGACGAATAATATTATGGAAAAAGGAGTAAATGACTGATGAGATGTATTGTAAGAGAAAAGATACTACACCGAGCCCAAGTAAGTTGGAAATAGGAGATGAGAATTATGTTATAATTAGGATTATTTTCCTGCAGGCATTGATCATCGGAGTACGAAAGTGTGGTACGCGGGCTCTTCTCGAAATGTTATACCTTCACCCGATGGTTCAAAAGGCGTCAGGCGAGGTTCACTTCTTCGATCGCGACGAGAATTATGCCTTGGGACTAGAATGGTACAGGAGTAAAATGCCATTATCGTTCAAAGGACAGATCACTATAGAGAAGAGTCCTAGTTACTTTGTTACGCCTGAGGTAAACATTTTCTATTTATTATTCTATTTCGAAACGGGTTAGCTGTACTATTGAAATCTAATTGAAGTCAACGTCAATGAATATTTCATTACTGGCTGTGAGCTCGCATCTCATATAACCCTTACCACGTAATATAGTGATTAAGTAATCATTGGAAAAAAAATGTTTTGATGTTAATGTCAAATAAATCGTATTTTATTCACGATTTCATGATTTTTCATTTATTTCCGCGGAACCGTAAGGTTTTTTCCTAAAATAAAAGTAAAAACGTAACTTCAACTCTCTACCAAAAAAAGTCACGTCAAAATTGGGCTGGTCTGGAGATAAACCGGAACAAACAGACAGATAGATAAAAAATTTAAGAATTTGTGTGTTTGGGTATCGGTACATTATATATACATTGATATGGATTTATTAAGAAGTTTTTATTTTTGATATTACCCTTCAATTATATTTATTAGTATAGATTAGTAGGAATAAAGTTTATTGATTTCAAAACTGTGTCACACTCTGCTAGGTGCCAGAACGCGTACGTGCAATGAATTCTTCCGTCCGCCTCCTCCTTATAGTCCGGGAGCCTGTAACTCGGGCGATATCAGATTACACCCAACTACGCAGTCGAGCTACACCTTCGGCGCCCGCACGTCCAGAATTGCCCGGTCACTCGGTGCCCGACGTTGCGAAGCCATTCGAACATTTGGCCATATCTGCTGATGGATCCATTAATGTTGCATACAGGTTGGTCAAATTAACAATTATAGTTCAAAATAATAAAATATCTAAAAAGAAAATATCTGTATTTTTATTTACTCTGTAAACATTGTAACTATCTGTGTTGTAAATGTTTTTTCTTACCTTCTCAAACCTACGACCGATAGGTACGTTTTTTTTTTTTGTTATACGAAAATTAAGTCTCTTTTTCAATTATACGTGCTAAGTATTTATACTTTCTGTAATACAATATCACATGATATATGACACATTAATGTTATAAATTGGAACGTCACTCTCTGTCAGTATGTCCGTAAGTTGGCTCAAAGCTGGAGAATGACTTTAAATCAACCAGGTTTTGGTATAACATTTGGAAAAAGTTATCAGGGAATATTGAACACATCGACAAGTAAAATGTTTTAATTTATAAATAATATAAAATATTATATGTGGACGGAGCCGGGAGCTCAGTGGTTTACTTTTTTTTGTGATACATTCGTAAATTGTATATAAAATTATTTTTGCTCTTTGTTATCAGAAATCACAGCGTTGCACCAAAATTGAAAGCAACGTTTAATTAAAGGTATAAGTTATCAACAAAAAAAAAATCCATGGTTTAACAAATTAATATTAAAATATTTTTAATGAACATCGTTGAAAAATAAAAATCTTTTTGAAGTAGGTAGCAAAAAGGTAAACAGATTCTTGCCTCCGGTCGGTGGTTACAAATTCATAGCGATTATTCCTTAAAATACAATATAATTTCCTTTTATTTTTTTCTTCTTCAAAGGAAAATGTCTTCATTAATTTTCTTAAATAAAGGTTTATTTTATAACTTGCTGTTTCTTGTTTGTTTCTACTTTTATTGTTTGTATATTATTGAAATATTGTTTGTAATAGGATACGAAATATCCAGAGGACTTTTAAAAAGACAAATAGGGTAAAAAAGAATATCTTAAAAGACAAGACATATGCGCGGATCGTGTACATTGTACGCCGGACGACCAAAGTTATCAGCCGCCTTGTTTTATGATATGTATGCATTTTTATGGCAGCTTTCATGTTGCCAAGGTGACTGATAATTGCGGTCGTCCGTCGTACCATGTACGCGGTCCTGTCCACCCGTCTAATAGGGTTTTAATTATTGACTCGAGTCGACCTGTACATTTTTAAAATGTAAATAATTTTTAACAAAAATTTTAGAAACTTATAATGCTTGTAATATGTACTGTAATTATCTAGGTATAAATATCACATTTTTCTATTTCAAATTTGAATCCTTTTCCGAGATGTTTTTTCTTTTTAATTATAGTTTTATTGATGTTTTTTTTATCTACAATATTAAGTATAGAAGAGATTCATTAGAAGATTATATAGGTATTCACATAATTTGAATGAATGAATGAATGATTTTTTTATTGTACCAATAATCTGTACCCTGGCGAACTTAATGCCACAAGGCAATTTATACCAGCTAAACAGCGATAATGCAGAAATAATTTATAATAATAATAATAATTTCTAATAGGCCAGTAGCAATTTCCCTATATCACGCGTACCTACACCGCTGGCTTGACGTGTTCCCTCGGGAACAGATCTTAGTGGTAAATGGGGACCTGTTAATAGAAGATCCCGTGCCGCAACTGCGAAGAATTGAAAAATTTCTTGGACTCGAACATAAAATTGGTGAGTTATGCGCTTCTTCTCATATCTAGTCGTTGTTTTTTTTTGATATATTTTATAAAGTAAAAAAGTAGTCGCATTTAAATTTAATTTAATAATTTTTCTCCTCAAACAGCCTTAGAACATTCGGAGAAATAATTATTGTAGTGTAAAATACTTTAGCGACGTTGGGTTATTCTCGGTAGGGGAAAAACTGATAGATACGTGTTATCAATGCTATGACGTCACACGGCAACATGCTACAGTATGTCAAGTATAAGATCGCGTTTAAGTGCTGGCGTTCAGAGATACATAATAAAATGTATACTCACCCAGCCTAGCGTATGTTTTGTTTATGAATAAATTAGATATATGAAAACGTACATAACTATTGCTCCGAGCGTCAATAGATGTAAAAACTACACAAATTTGATATGTTCAATGTTGATGATTTTTAAAATAGTTTTTTCAAAGTTACGAAGTTTTGCATCTGTCGGCAGTCCCCATGGCTGCATAGTTTTATAACCAAAAGTTATATCCATGTAATCATCGCATATATTATAGTTGAAATTAAATTTATCGATATAATATTTATGTTATAAATCAGGGAGAAGAAATTTCTATTTCAACGAAACAAAAGGGTTTTACTGCCTAAGGAATGATACTACGGATAAATGTTTGCGCGAGACGAAAGGCCGAAAGCATCCGCGTGTCGATCCTGCTGTCGTTACCAAACTAAGAAAGTTCTTCGTACAACATAATCAGAGGTTTTACGATCTCGTTGGCGAAGACCTGGGATGGCCTGAGGATTAAAAGAGTAATTTTAAAAAAGGGAATTAGAATTTCTGATATGCATTAACCTTAAGTTTATTATTTATTATAATTCTGTTAATTAATTAACAATTTATTGAACATTACGAATCAATGTTTTGAGCAGTAGAAAAATATAAATAAAACACAAACAATATAATCCATCCATTGAACCGAAAGACGTCCACTGCTAGACATAGGTCTCCCCCAAAGATCTCCACAAATTCCGGTCTTGCGCCACTCACATACAGTCTACTTTGTGGGATGCCTACTCACTCTGTGGTTTCCGGTAGGCAGCTATTCGAGAACCCGTTGGTCCCATTGGGCATCGGTTCTTCGAGCAATGGGCCCAGTCCATTGCCACTTAAGTTTAACAATTCTTCGGGCAATATCGGTTAATTTGATTCTTCTGTGAATCTCTCCATTTCTGAATAATACCATAGAATTAAATATTTTAAAAGCCACTAGATAATTGGTAATAAAAATCGAGATTTTATTACAATTCTAAGTAGGTATTACTAAAGATGTTTTAAAAAGGCTCATTATTACATATTATATATCATTTCAATATATATATCGACGAATAACAAATATTGTACAGTGTATCAGAAATTCTAACTCCCCAAAACAAAAATATCAAAAGTAATTGGTAAGTTTCAATGTTTGATAAAATATATAATAAAACGTTGTGATCGAATACAAATCAAAGTAACTATACATATCAAAATAATAATTATATTTAAGTACCTAATAACTTTTTTAAATCGTTTATGCATAGAGACGTACGAATAATTATATATATAGCAAATTGCCTCGAAAAGTATTTATTAATATAAAAGTTAAATATACACATATATTTATCGTTTTCAATGTCTAAATGAATTTTCGAAAATCGTATAATTTTGTTATTGAAATGTTCGGTCCTTTGACATTCAATATTTTATTACGTTGTTAAAGTATTTATATGGAATAAAATTGCGAAACAAAAGCGTACAATGTTTTACCGGCTATTATCAAAGCTCTGTGATGGAGTTTGTCATAAAAATTTCGTGTAAAAATTCAGAAGTATTTTATCATCAACAATGCTTATATAAATAGTATGTTGAAATGTTAACCTTTAAAACAAATCCGATAATTATGACGAATGGAATCACATTTGAAGATTAAATTAACATTTGGATAGTAAATTAAATTCATCATAAACTTGTGTCGTGAGTGATTTAAATGGCAGAACCGGTAATTCTATGTGGGAACGTAATTGTATTGGTTCGGTTTCAATATTCGTTATATACATAGATGTGTATTATTCATTTAGCTTAACGGTAATTGTCGGTAAGACGTATGTAAAATTAAAGATCACAATTTCAAAATTAAAATATATTTTGAAAATTTTAAATCGGACAAATTATTATTACACAGCTAATTTATATCGCACTGATTTTATGGACCCGACCGATCTCAAATCCTGAGCAATATATTTTTATAAATATAATTTTAAGTAAATTGTATTAATAATTATACACTGTTTAATATAGAAAATTTTGGCTAATTTCTTAAACCGTTTATGAATCTAATTATTCGTTAAAAATATTCATATATTTAGATGTAAGTAACGAATGAATGTCGTGTTCGTTTCGCTTATTTTTTTTTTGAAATTTTTTTGTTAAAATCTTGCAACTGGTAACATCATGATACACATGAACATGATAAACAAAAAAAAATCTTTAACTGTTTGATTATAGTTAATACCTATTGTTATTAAATTTTCTTCTGTGTGTAGTGTCAAAATTAAAAGTTATACATAGGTATATCTAAGTGTATAAGATTCATTGAATAGTAAATAGAGAAGTATTAGTAAAATTATCTTTCTCAGACTTTATCAATGTGCGTGTTGTTTCATCTATATATTATATATAATTGTGATTAATGTTAATGCTAATAAATAGAATGAGAGTCAAACAAATACGACGCGGGTTTTTAGAAGTATTCTATTTAAGTGTAACGTCCAAGACTGAAAAGAGTTATGTAAATAAGTCTAAGTAATACCTATTTAGCATAAAATGTCCATAGGTAATACGCGAGACGTCGAGCTCTGAACAACATTTTACCATCTGTTTTAGTAATATAATACGATAGAGGCGTTTTGAATTCTGGCGGATAGAATATTATATATGTTTTAGGTATATTCGCTTCCGATATACATAAATTTCATATTCAACGAATGTTTATATGTTTTTTTTATTAAACTCGAAAATATTACACAAGCATTATATTATATTATATACGTATAAATTGTAGATAAGGTAATAACGGTTATACATAAAAAGTAACTCTGTTAAATGCAGGCAAATGTGTACAATTAATCGTCTGTATAAATCTGTCGCAAGACTTAAATAGTCACAGCATTTCAAGGTGACTCTGCATAGTATTTTTGTGGTCTCTCGAAATAACACATTACAGATGAATTTAGCCTAGCAGAGTTTGTATCCGAATCACGTGACCTCTGATCGGATAGGGCTCATTCTAGTATAACGTAAGCAAAATTACTGACATCTTTGACTGACTCACTCCTAACCTTTGTCAATAGTAAGAAAAGCTCTTAATTTCCCCCTCCCCCCTTAAACCCTAATATATATAATAGTTTAATGGGTGTGATTTTTTTACAAAATCTCCTTAAATAATTAGACTTAAATAAGTATATATATATATATATATATATATATATATGGAGACGCCTGGAGCTGGCGCGGTAGGCCAAAATGGCAAGGGAAGCGTGGTGGATGCGGGAACCAGGAAGTCGTGCACTGACCTGTTCCTCAGCAGCAGCAAGCGCCTTCGACGTGTAGATCCGCTCGCAGCCGCCCGAAAGCTCTCTCTAATAACACACGAGGGCTTCCGACACCTCACACACTTCAGCCAACACACGACGTCACCACAATATGCGGTATAATTTATTTTTATTTGCGGAAAAATTAATATAACCACCGATTTAGGCGGCGCGGGCGCGGTTGACATAGAATTAGTGCACGACAGGGAAAGGGGTGGGGGTTTTAAGAAGCCACGCTAGGTGGCGTTACCAATATATATATATATATATATATATATATATATATATATATATATATGTATATGTTTATTTTTTAAAGGTTAAAGGAAAAACACGCAAAGAGTTAACCCCTCCCCGCCCCCTAGTAAAGACATTTGTAAACGCAACGTAAGTCACACGCGGCGAAATAATGTCGATGATACTAATTAAGACATAAAGTTCGAATGAAACGTAGTAATTATCATATATGTAATAACATATTATAATCCTTCAGAGAGGTAATTAAATGTTACAGACTGATGATGATGCATATCAATGAATTGGCGTAAAATGTTGATGAATATTTTCAGCTCATAAAATTATAATGATAAATAATAATAAATATAACTTTCTTAGGCCAATTCTTGAGCCAAAAATAACAAATTACTTATTCGCATTACAAAAATTTATTTTAATATAGAAAATTGATTAACGTACATATCTATTTTTTGTTTTATTTGAGACAAAAAGATAAGTTATTATTATATAATTTAAATATCTACAATTTTTTTTTGAGCTCGCTAATGCTGTTGACCGGAAGGGCCTTTACAGCTTCACCGAACTTTGTGGGCGAGTGCTGGAGGCACTCAGCCGCAATAAGGTGACTAGCACAAGGGCTACCAAAGTGGTACGAACCTCGGCTTGGCCATCACCTGAGTATTCAAACTCACTCGCGAGTTGTGTCCTAGCTGTTTCCTACATTTTTTATTAATATAAAAAAAAGGTTCCTTAAATATCTACAATTATTATTTTTTTTGTATGAATATCAAGAGACGGGGTGACTTCTCATTGAAATAGCATAGACTTTATTTCTAAATATTCCAGGGAAATTGTATCTCGACGTCTATCTGGAAAATTAAATGGCTGAAAATTAATTCAACATATTGCGCTAAACAAGAATATCAAACATATCAAAATCTTAAATCTTAGAAAATATTATTATACATTAATAATAAGTTCGTAATATTAATACAAAATAAGATCTCTTATTTAAAAATAATTATCGTTTTTTTTAAGTGACGATTATTTATTTAGATGTGAACTCAGGTAGTTTAGTTATTAGATAATTCTAATCACTGTTAAATGTTGTGCACGTTGGTAAGGCATTGTAGACAAATTTTATTGGAGCAATAATTTTATAGTACCATTTTTTTAATACTTTTTTAGTATATATAAGAATATTTTCGTTATATTAATTATTCGTGTTATATAAAAAAGTGTTTTGTAAAATGTTATAATATATAATTATAATATTTATATTATCTAATTCAAAGATTCGTTTTCTTTCTATTCTCAATTTTAATGATTATATCAAATTTACTCTGAGGAAACGACGAAAGCTACATTGAATACACAAAATCATAAACTCAATAAATGTAGCTCACGGTAATTAATATTGAAATAAGTATATGCTATATCGTGCCCTCGACATTTTTCTAAATGTAATTTACTTTGCTTATTATCAGTGTTTTACTGTTTATTTGCGTTTAAGTCTCCTGTGATTTATTTTATATTTTTTCGTAGCTACTAAATAGTATTATCACCTTAATCTTAAATGTAATCTTGTAAATATCTTCAACAAGTCCTTTTCAATAAGTTAAATCGTACTTCAATAAAATATGAAACATAATATGTGTTGGCTTTTAATTTAATCCCTTAGACTTCCTAATGTCCATATCAATCTTGTACATCCTATTACAACTTAGGTAAACAAATTCTATTGACAGAGAAATAGTACTGAAGTCCGCATGGTTTTAAATACACATATTAACATGGAATGTAAATAAGCCAATAACGATATATAATTATAAATTGCAATCTTTATCTAAATTTAGGAACTATATCGATTATAATTTGTGTAGATATTTTGAAAATTGTTGAATGTTATAAAAAAAAAGATATTTAATGAATGTAAGAGATTCGCTAAGTCAACAATCCTTAAACTCAAAAATGTATAGTATTTTGCATAAAATAATAATAATGTCCCTATTAGTCAACAAGGTAAGTGAGCGTACCTTTTACATACATCGTTATCGTACTTTACCGTACACATAACCTTAGTGTACATAAATCCTCCTTGACCTTTAGATGGGTGAACTCACAGCAGCAGCATCAATCACAGCAGTCGCAATCTCCATCCCTGAGAGGACTGGAGCGAATGGAGGTCGCGACCGATTGATGTAAGACTAAGTAATATATATCCATGTGAGATTTTACCTTACGTTATATTAATATCGTGTTTCAATAACAAATTTTACATGTTTAAACAAAGTACTTTAATACGTGAAGTATGTCATAAATTCAATTCTATATTTAAATATGAAGGCATAGGAATGCATTATTTTAATTCTTTCATATTTCTGAGAAAAAAGAAAGAAAGAAAGTTTGCCTTGCGTGTAGTGTCCAATTATGTATATGAAGTAGGTCTGATGCGTGTGGTTCTGGTGAATGCAACAAGAGCATCCCCTGTTGGGGATCGGAGCATGTCCTGTATCGCTGCCGGAGGGACCCCGAAGTGTGTACGAGTATTACCATACCATCTGGCTACTTTTTGGTTTACTCTGGCTGATGGCGCTGAAATGTGTCACTAAATACGCGGCGTATTTAGTGTGTGCAATGTGGTTGCGATCCATTCAGTCAGGGAAAATCCTGCCTAAGACTGAGGCTATGCATTCTAATTTGTAACACTAAATAAATAAGATTCTTTATAATAATTACATTAATACCTATTAATAAGTGGAAATTCTATAGAGTTTTTAATAATGCAGTTGCCCTTTCAGCAAAAGTGCGAAACGTTGCCATTAAATTGAATTCAAAGTATGGTTCGAGTATTGAAGGAGTAAAATCTATTACTGCATTGCTGTGATGACTTCTCACGTAACTCATTGTTGTATGGAAATTCAATTATACCGGAAAACGACCAGGTTAAATGTATATAAATAAAACGAATAGTATTTTTATCAGAACGACCGAAACCAATCTATTATGCATTATCTTTCTAATTACCTTTTAAATTGGATGTCAGAAAACCATCGCTTGGACAATTTTTTAAAACTTTACGTAAAATATACAAATAAACTATTTATATGACATTTTTTATAACCTAAATATCAAACATCACACCAAATGCCTATTAAGTAAGCAGAAGTAATAAACTTAAGAGTAACAATAATTCATCTATCCATCCATTCAACCGAAAGACGTCCGTTGCTGGAGATAGGTCTCCCCCAAAGATCTCCACGACGACCGGATTAGTAACAATAATACGGGACTCTAATTTGATGAGCGAGCCTAAAAATTATTACGCACGTAAGAAGTGTATATTTATAGTTAATAGAGTCGTTCGAGAAATAGGCTGAAGATTTTATAATATATGTAACGTAATGAAATAAATCGTTAATTATTCATGCAATTAATGACATATAAAATAATTTCACTGTTAACACTAAGGCTATGAAAAATTGGTTACACTACACATTTTATAATGAAACATATTGTACCATCTAATACTCTAGTCTACTCTATAGTCTGAGTTATTACGCCTTTGATTCAGCACAAAACTTCAAAACTCCTGGAACCTAAATTTATTTTATTCTATTAAAATAATTGATACATACGTAAGTTTTTCATTCCATTTATCAAATTAAAAACAGTATAAAAACTAGACAAAATGATAAAGAGAAGAAGTGCTAAGCAAATCTTATAGAAAGCATTCCGTTTTTTGTAGATTTATGTTTATTATGCAAGATCACACAATCCGTTTGTCGAGTTCTAATGACACAATGTATTTCAGTTTGCTAATCTGTGCCAGTGAAACGCACACCAAAATAATTCTGTCGTGAATATTTCATTTAAACTCACATATTATTCGCACAGAATATTACATTAATAAAATGATTTCAGTATTTTTTTAAATTACGTTCTATTCAAAACAACAAGCAAACAAATCTCATCAATTCTAAAATAATTCAATATTCAAATTTAAAACTACGTATTAGTTTTATTCTGATCCTCTTATTTAAATAGCTGAGTAATATTACAACAATATATATGTAATATGTGTGTGTACTTATGTATATAGACATGTATAGTTGTAAAAACTTGGTTCAGTATCTATGGGGTACAATAATCCGTGGCGAGGACGTGGCTTGAATACAAATTCCACTATATTATCGCCGTAGATAAGGCAGCTACGGCGCTTGGGAAACTAATAAATAATTCAAATTTGACTAATGAGCGCCCCAGCAACTAATGGAACTTGTAAAATTTGTTGGGAGAAAATTAATATTACCTGTATTAAGTAGATCTATCTGATTTTCGATAAAACGATCACATTAATTTATTTACGGATAAATCTAAATTGGTGTTTAAACATAATGAATAGTTATATTTTAATAATTATAAAATTAACTATTATTTATTTCTATGTTAAAAGCACACGATTTGTCCGTATATGCATTTTTTAATGATTTTATACATAATAAAAAATTAAACAAAAATGAATGCTTATTGTGACTCTAAAATTATACGCGTATATAGGTTCAAAGTATCTTTCTCATTTGTTTATCAACCTTTTTTTTCTTCTTTTTTTTATAGCTTCATGACACTAAAGGTATTATAGTGTTACGAATTTAAAAAAAAATGAGTTTTTTGTCTTAAACTTTACAATAATGATTATGGTCGAAGCTCGACCATCGGGCGAACACTACCCAATAATAAACATATCTAGTCTTATTCCAAAACACGGTTTAACTTTAGTACTAGGTTTAGTACCAGGTTTATAAAACGTGGTTTTGCTCTAAACCCGGACTATCTATGGTACTAAAGTTAAACATCAGAGACCCCTAGGTTAAGTTCGATACTAAAATTTAAGGTCACAATAACATACGTTTGGTTGGTAAAATGGATATGAATATGATAGATATGATTGATTCAGATGATTTTAATCTTCTGGAGACGTCTCGGCGATCTGATAGACCTCGCCGTCGTGTAAATCCTTTTGAATTAAGTCACGAAGAATTTCGATGCAAATGCAAAGGTTCAAAAAGCACTTTGGTAAAAAAAAATGTTGATATTTTACGTGAGAATCTGGCCCACTACCCTTGAGGATGCCCACTAAGTTCTGAAATTCATGTGGCTTGTGCTTTGCGTAACTGTGCGCTACTTGTACTCGTTTTATACTTACAATTATATTAACTATATGAACAACACTCAATCCTCCTATCCACACGAAATAACAAAACACTACTAAACTAAGTACAAAGAAATACTGAACTAGAGCGATGAGTTATTAAATAAACACTTGATTATTCCTAGTGGATTGTTTAAAGATCTCAAATTACGCGCCAGGGCGCCACCTTTAACGTATCGGGCATAGCGTTTTTTTTAAGATGTGATTATAGTGTGATACGCATTATGCTTTGAAATTATTCTTAAGCATAACGAATGCCTGTTTAATAGATTGAAATCTAAGCAAACATCAACGTATTTACATTTTTATATTTATAAGTAAATATTTTAACATTTATATGAGACTTTAAATCTCAATGAATTATTGTATTTTTTTGTTATTATCTGTGGAACTATGGACTACCGTGGGTTTAAAAGCTAGTATCGAGATAGTCTGAGATTTGTAATATTGAACCATCGGACATCTTTGTTATGTCTAAGGTGTAATATTCTGTAAAAATATTGTCGATTTACATTGTCTAAACATAAAAAAGAAGTCTTAAATTACCAGAACTGTTTGCAACAAACAATATTATTTTACGTTACAAAGAGGCGTGCGTAGGGCGACGGGTTTCAAACAGTAGCGATATAAGATGAATGGCCGCCCACGGGCTACGACGTAGACCACCTACGCGTTACGAGCCGCCTACGAATCACGTGCTACGTCTGCGTTGGCGTCTTCCCACGCTCTACAAACCACAATATTAACGTGCCTCGTTAGGTACATATATGTCTATCCTACGTATTAATTTTTAGTGCGGAAAAAAATTGTAATAATAATTTTACAAATCATATTGTAATCGACTAAAGTATCAAAACCTTATTTTCAGGTAATATTAAATCTACACTATAATTATTTATTATTGACTCTACAGTCAGCGTTAAATCGCCTAAATTAAAATTAGTCGATACTTAAATGTTAGTTTGTTAATTACACTACTCTTAAAATTCATAAATCATAATTTTTATTTACGACTTACTCGTATTATGTAAATGTTTTAGGAAACTTATATACCTAAATATTATGATTGTCATTTATAATTTAAACGTATGATCAACTGTAGCTATTATTTGTGTGATTACCATGACAAGAAATTTAGACAAAACAGTACGTAACTTGCGGAAGTAAAATGGTACCGACAAGGTTTATAGCTGTCACCAATCTCGTCTGATTTACGACGCAAGTTACTTCATTTCACCTCCCAAAACTCATTACCCAATTTAAGCCAAGTTTTGACCTCTACCATAGTTATGCAAGTATAAAAAATTTTTTTTCCAAAAAGTTAAAACACTTTTGCAGAAGTGATTTAGTAAATAACTAACATCAGCTATTTCATTTTACTTAACAAAGCGTATCTACACGAATATTAAAAATATATTTCAATGGATAAAAAGCGATTATGACGCAGTCGAGAGTGCGGCCGGATTCCGCGTCAATGGACGCGGGTTCGAACCCACCTATCCAACTAAAAATAAGCATGAGCTTTCGGTGAAAGTAAACATAGTGAGGAAACCATAGCATGGTGGTAGGGCATTTTCTAATAATGCTCGTCTCGGTAACTATCGCCATTAAGTTTCAAAACCTGTCACCAAATGTGTCACCTGTGTTTCGGCAGCATCACTTGAGAATCAGCACCTCTAGGGTAAGTGTATATTCAGGACCACATCGTCACTCAACATCAGGTGAGATTGTGGTCAAAGCCTATATAGTGTAAAAAAAGATAACTATTTTCCCTGTTAACTACATTTATGTTCAGTAGGAAACTAAGTAAACTAAGTAAAATAAGCAAAAAAGAAAATTAAATAAAGTATACGTAGGTAATGCTACCGCAATATATGGCGGCCATTTTTATCCCGAGCCGCATCTGTCCCGTTGACTAATGGTTGCCAATGACCATCTACAGGCAATTTACGCAAAATATCGGGGCCTAAGTCCGCCAATGAGTTAATCAGTAGCCGGGAATGACTTTAATGTGATTCGTTGCCCGTAACCAGAAAGCCAAAGAGAATAAATATTTTAAAACAATTCATATCAACAAACAAACAATTATTAGCATAACTATATTTGTAGTAAACTCTTGTTATTTAAATGTAAAATATACTAGCTGTGCCCGCGATTTCGCTCGCGTGGAATTTAGATAATTATATTCTAATAGATAACCTATATTCTCCCTCTAGATGCCATGTATGTCCCGCCCCGTCCCGCCTCTACTCTCGTCTACTACCATACCAAATTACATGGAAATCGGTTCAGTAGTTTTTGCGTGATTTGCAAACAAATTAATAAATAGAAAGACAGTCTTCTATTATTATAGTATTATTTAATATAGGTTATGTATGTCCTTGTAATGTTTCAAAACAATGTTTATCTATCAATAATCGTCAGATATACAATTATATTTTTTTGAAATTGCATTTAAATAAACTATGTTGTATATAAACAGACAGATAGACAAACATCTTAATAACCATAGACATGTGTTCTGTTGTCGATTCTAATGGTATTTTTTCTGTAATATCTTCAATGTACAAATTTCGTCCCTCGAGCCTTTTATTAACAGTATAGATTTAATTAATCAAAATTAAGTGATGACCGTCAACGCGATCAGATCATATCAATTGATGGTAGCAACCGACGAAACCCCTATGTTTACGGATGACAGTCACAGTTGGTCGATCGTAGCTTTTAGTTAAAGTGATAATTAATTGATAATGGTCACCGTTGTTATATTTATTTCCTATGATGGTCCTAACCGTCGGAATTGATTTTGTACTTTCGCCGTGATGCATCGTCAAACAAACAAACAGCTTTTTACTAAATCCATATACATCAATTTGTTTGTTCCGGCTAATCTTCTAAACGGTTAGGCTAATTCTGCCGGGAACCTTTCTGATACATAGCTGAAAATATAAGCCGTAACTTAGGAGACTTTTATTTAGCTTAGCTTTTGTTATTAGCTAATATGAAAAAAAAACACTTAGTAAATAATAAAATGAAGTCAATTATACTTTATTGTTATGTTTTGCAAACATATTTTACAGTCTTTAAAATATATCGTCACAATACACGTAATGATGAAATACGTTCATGTATTCACAATTATTATTATGAAATTATAAAAGTTCTTTATTCGTTTACATACTTCACTGGGTTATTGTGAGGGAAGTGATAACTCATAGTCGTTATAAAAGTGCAACTTTAACAAACTTTATGAATATTTATGAACACTTACTGAACCTACACGTTCGCGTAAATAATACATTTAAAAAGTTTTAACCACTTTGCACGGCCATTGTTACGAAATTCAAGAAAGCCTTAGATTACATAACCGTTAAATTAACTGTTTAAAATAATTGTATGATGATATTTGTCAAATGAAATAAATTAAAATATTGTATGACTATGTTAGAAAAATGAAGATCATTTTAATTAAAAGTTAAATTGAAAATTTAATTTTTTCCCTTATCGTATCTGTTTAGCGGTTAACATCAATCTCACCTAGTAGTAAGTGACGTTAAGCCTAGGTAGTGGTTCTTAAATGATACAGTCAGAACACAAAACGCACTACCACGGTATTTGAATTGTATTACATTGTTAAATTATATGGAAGTGATAGAGGATTTTAATAGAAGATAATAAATAAGAATATCAAACATATCAAATGACTTGTTTTATTAAATAAAACGACGATATCAAACAGCACCTACCTTGTTTTACCTACCCAGCACAAAACTTGGCCTTTTCGTCTTCTTTTCCTAGTTGGGTTGCAGTTAAAAAAAATTATATAATTTCTATTTAGTCATTTTTATCGTTATACTTGTTGTGTTCCCGCGGTTTCGCTCGCGTATAATTGATAGATAGATCAATGGTGCCTTTTATATAATGTAAGGATAAAAACGTAAGAAAGAACACGATAATGGTCATTTTTATGATACTTCTTTCTATTTTTCTGATTATGTTTTCTATATACTCACTCATACATATCATTGAACTAAAACCTGACCAGATAATATATCTACGCTTTATAAATACATAGAATCCTGTAAATCGGTTCATTGTTTCTCGAGTAATAAGTCAACTAACAGAAAGACAGACAGATAGTCGTTGTCTTTTATATAATCTAAGTAAAAAAGAATTAAATCTATGATTTGATCGGGAAATAAATATTACTGTACATTGTAATAAGTACAGTATAACCAAGGAACAATGCGAAACGGAATTATAAGAGCCACTTGAGAGTCTCACGGAGATCATTCGTTTGATGGTTGATCTCAAAACCCAGTGTACCATAAAAAAACGACTATAAAGTTTTGTACCTACTATAGCGATCGTAGCAATGATACCGTTTTTTATACTGTAAGCAGCTGTGAAACCACAACTCCGTTCGCGTTTTAAAACCTAACCAGGTAATAAACCTACGATATAAAAGAAACATTTAAATCGGTTTAATAGATCTCCATTTATAAGGCAACTAAGAGACAGGCAGATATATAAACATTGCCTTTTAGATAATGTAAGGGTGGGCGCAGTGGTTTCACCACAATCTCACATAACGTGGTCCAGGATGGTTAACACACTAAGATGTGTTGGATCTTAATAATTATTACCGGACTACACCTATAGGAGTTTCGCGATCGATTTTCGAACTCGAGGGTAAGAGTTAGGCAGACAAGTATAAGAAAATTACCTAGCACCTTGCTACAATTATATGAGAATAGGTGAATTCAAACCTACGTTTATCGAAGCGGAAACCATTACCTTTTTCCAATTTCTTCGAATTGCTGTCAGTCTATTAAATTATTACATTTTATAGGGATTGACCATTAATCGCGAAAGGGGGGAGAGAGTTTGGAAAATATCACAAGGTGAATGAGAGCGCAGCAATGAGATGTCACGTGTATTTATTTTTGAAGTGAAAACTTCTTTAGCATCTTTGTAATTTAGATGAAACGAAAAAGCGACAGTACTTTTCTGATGGAGGTCGAATTTGTTCATCAAATTTTTGAGAGCGTGGTTAGCCCGGTGAACTATTCCGCGTGTCTCATAGACGGTAAGACTGAAAGGTTGGAGGTTCAAACCCAGGGTGGGTAACACAATTTTTTCATTTATGTATCATACGTTTTTTGAAGGTTTCACTTCTACCACGTGTGAATTGCACACATTTTTTTTTATGATGAACGCGCGATTTCTAAACTGAAAAGCGACGCATGACCTTGACTCGATAATGTAAGGCAACGTTTCAAAATTTTGTAGAATAAAATTTAATTATTAAAAATTAAAGTATTTTAATCTTTAGATTAAAATGTAGGAAAAATTGTAAAACACTTTGTACAAAGAATACACGTGATTTTAAGTAAGACGGAGAGGTCTTATCACCAGGAGACAGAGGGGTATCAAGTAGTTCTTAAAAAGTATCACATGATTAATGTGTAAAGACAACATGTATTGCAGTTAGTGCAGGAAGGGTAGTGTTTATGAAACAGAGATAGTACCTACGTCATCGCTTCCATAAAAACGACTTTTACGAGGTGCGAGTATAGTGCACTTATTTGTTATAGCATTTTAAGACCACTTAACGAAGCACTTACCATCATAAAATAAAAGCTAAAACTTCTGTCTATTATTTTCTGTAATTTCATCATCAAAACACTTCGAAGATAAATAATCAAAAATAAACATTGAAAATACATAATAGACTTTCTTCTTTGTGTGTTTTAGATTTTATTATAAAACTACATTACCGATTTATAATAATAAATTAATATAATAAATGTATTTCTTTTACGTATTTGTGTCTTATTACGTACTTTTTTTAAGGTTTTGGATAATTATGGTTATAGTTTTTATTTTTTAATCACTTCTATGTAATGAATTCGTTTTTTTTAATTAAAGTGAACCTACATCTGTGAAGCAACAAAAAGTTTAAATAACTCGCGAAACATCCGACATAATAATGCACTTAAAGTCCATACGCTGGACAAAATACTTATTGTGTTTTGTTTATAACCGATTTAATATTTTTTTTAAATCCATTTTCTTCCATGAGGTGGTTTTTTTAAAGTTTATTTTGCACACAAATATGTATTTAGTAGATTTTCAGAGTTCTACCAGTAACTTGTAGGTATATCGAAACAGTTTTGGCACTCAGACAACTATTGTGAACGATATAAAAAACGAACGAAACTTGTTTATAACAATGATTTCTGCATACATATTTTCGTTTTGTTTACTTTATTTATATTTTAATCTTATATACTTATATCTTCACTCTATTAAAATTGTTTATCTTGTGTGTTTATTTTGTTCGAAGTGTTTATAGTAAATAGTTAATAATTAGTAGTAATTTCACTGCCCGGTTCATAGTTATTTATAAACTTATAAAATATACCTATTATATAATATTTATATATTTCAAACACAGAATTATGACAATTTTATATTCTATAGATAATACCAAATAATATTAATCTTTTGCACTATTTTAACATTCTCCTTCTAACTTTAAAATTTTTTCATGAATTATTGAAGTATTATTTGAAATTTTTTTTTTATTAAACACATATTTTCATACTTAAACGTCCGGTATAATGATCTTATTTTTTAATTATATATCTTTACCATAATAATCCCATAAACAAACCCTTTCAAGGGTAGAATGTCTGTGTGTTACCCTTATATTCCTTGCTAATTAAAAATAAACAGACCGGTTAAATTCACACAGCATATAAATAAAATATTATGCATGAAACATATCAGGACCTATATACCCTAAGGCTTACCGCTTTATATTAATGAAATGAAGACATTTACGTTAACTATTATTTAATCATTGGAGTCATTTTAGTAATTTCAAGAAGTCTTTACTACTAGTGTTCTGTACGGGCATCAGCGAACTTTTCAAAAGGGTTCGTTACTGTCTGTTCAGAATTAAAGATTTTTTCTCTCGCTTCCTCTATCGCTTTCATTTATCCGGATGTTGGCGAGATTCGTTTGCGAGACAAATTCACATTACAAAAGGGACAACATTCTACGTATTTACTAAAATAAATGTATCTGAATTTAATATTTTGTGGCTACCCGAAGATGTTACAAATAGAAATTGTTAGTTCGATAAAAAGATAATTTCATAACTAAATATTTTACCTTAACATTTCGGTGCCATCGTCACAGAACGCGAACTAGAGTTCACCTTAATTAAAGCAAATTATTATACGAACTTAATAAATATGTACCATCGTATTTCATAAAGACAATAAGTAGGTAGTAGAAGTTGCGTTCGTGATACAAATTGCATGCAGCTAAGAGCCTTTCGAATACCTACAAATTTTTTTCTTAAAAAAATTAATTCTTTAACTGCACGTCACGCATAGGCTATGAATAAATCTACACTTCGTGGAAAATATGGCAATGCACGTAATGCGTGACAGACGTAAACTTGCTTTACAACGTTATGATGGCTGCAAAGGCGACACAATACCATTCTGTTGGAAAGGGCAAGTGCGCTAAACCACGCAATACCCCAAGGCCTTCATGACAATCATGGAATGGCGTATTATATAATTTTAAATAAACCATTTCATGAAAATAACGACTTCACGTTAGATTCTGTTTAACATATTTTTTTTATTTTACACTCGGCTCCTTTTAAAAGTTATTAAACATTTTTCGTAATGAACGAAAATTCCTATTACTTCAGAAACAAACAGTAAGGTATATTTTTATTTTCTTATTATTGAATATTATAAAAGCCAAGGTCAGTATCTGTCTGGCAGTTGGTTTGACATTTAGTTGTATTGTATCGAGAATTAGTGAACCGATTTACGTATCTTTCTTTTATTAAATATTTGATGTTAAATAATTAAGTCGATAAAATGTAGGTCCTTAAATTGTCAAATATTAAATTAACCATTAAAACCCTTTGATCACCAACCTGGAGCTTACGCCAGTTTTCCATTGTTTTCCTATTGTCTCATTTTTATGGGTAATCGGCATATTATGAGATATAAAGAAGTTAGTAATTGTGATAAATAGAAAGTAATACGATTCTAATTAAGTGTCGTAAGTTTAATTCTAGAATAACTTTGTCAGAAAATTAAATTATGGTAGCAAAAGGAAGTTACAAGTGAAATATATTTTACCTAAATAGGATAGTTTAAAACCGCCATTGTATAAGCTTATCCTTGGTTTGTTTAAGTTAAAAACACAAGTTCTAAATTGAAATATTCAAAGTGTTTAATTAAAAACTATTTCCTGTTTCTATGCAGGTGTATGTATAATCGAGTCAAAATGCTTTTAGCAATTTAAGGTGATAAAATTATATGAGAGAAGATCAAAATACTGAGAGCAGGTGTGCGTTCGCATAAATTACTTGGAAGTTACCATCAATATGCGAAAGGAAGATATTGTGTTGGGTAAAGTGTTTCTTAAAGATACATATGTAAAACTGTATATATTTGAAATCCCCATGTCTTTTACGTCAAATTATATTATTTGTTAAATTTTATATCGCAGTATTTATAACCTTGCATTGTAATGTCCCTACGTCAATCTCGAATTATTATTTATTATAAACATCATCATCATCATCAACAGCTGATCATCACCCATTGTTGAGCATAAGAAATCTTCTTGTACGCCTCTCTTTTCGCTTCTGAGCTAGCCTCATCCAGGTTAGACCAGTGGTTTTCTCGTTTTCGCCAAGTAGCCACCACTCAATAATATCTTCTAATTTATAGAATGCTGCCTATCCCAGCTGGATTCTTCTGGAGATCCCCTTCTTCTGAAATTGTTTGTTAAAAGACCGAATATGTCCAGATAAACACTTGTATCAATTAAGTTTATTACTTTCGAACGAATAAAAACGTTTGAATATAAATGTATTCTGAAAATAGCTCGCGACTGAAGGAAGTAGAGAAAATATTTTCACCTTTAAATTCCGACTGTAAAAGTTTCTACGGTTGACAGGAACACCGTAAATTCTTTATTACTTAATTATTACACGACTTCAAATTTACTTTTGGACCCACCAGTTTTTATGTTTACCTACTCATTAAAGTGAATATTTTACGGTACTTACGTGTATTTATAAACTGGCAGGCAGATAATGTACTCAGTAGATTATGTAAATTTACTAAGATATAAAAAACGTCGAGTTTTTAATGACATCCGTATATGAAAGTCATAAATATGGTAGAGCATATAAATATTCGCGTACGAGGAAATACTTGAGCGGGATGATAAGAGTCCATATCTGACTTACTGGTAGTTAAACGCATATTGAAAAGGCATAATACTAATCTGATCTAATTAAATCTTAATATCCTAATGTAAATCAAAATTTAACTATAGTGTTTGCATATTATGCACCGTCAGGTACTATTATTGAAGTAATTTAGTTTTAAATATGCGGGCAGGTAAAAGAAAAATAGTTTTTAAAATTTTTATACGGAACCCTAATTATTTTCGAATTTTTTTTTTGCTACTAAATTTAAGCAAAAATATTTCTCACAAATTTAAATATACTAGAAAATAAAATTATTTTCTAAAAACAAAAGTACCCTAAGTTACGCGGAGTAACTTCAGATATCTACCAAAAAAAGTCCCTTGAAAATCGGTAAAGCGGTTCCGAAGATTACCCGGAACAAACAAACAGACTGACAGAGAAAACAATAAAAAAATCAGATCAAAAAAATATTTTGACATTACAAACAGATACTTCAGTTTTATTTATTAGTATATAGATATGGATTAGTTATACATAATACTATCGTTATATAGCCGAAATCCAAAGAAACAGCTAAGTTGTAGTTTTCATATAATTATTCCAACTCGCTAATCACCCATACCACATGGTTCTGTTGCTACAATGAGGCCTGTCACCACCATATGAATTGCTACCACTCCGACTTATTTTGAATCCTACATAAATCACTATTGCATGCCATCTTACATCTAGATCGACAAGCACTTAAATTCATTTAAGTTTATTTGTTTTTTTTTTCACGAATTAATAATTAATACAGTAATAAACGTACCTATCTCGACCGCACCTCACATTATTCCTGACAAAATATATTTTTAAAATATTGATAGGATAAATTAGTTCCTGACTCCCATTTTAAACGCTTCACTAGGAGTTTTTGAAATATATTATTTTCCAAATAAATTACATTTTCATTTGTTTTAGAATACATTTTGATAGATGTAACTTGTCTCTCTGTAGTTGTTCTGTAACGACCGGTTTCAATATACGATCTTAATCTGTTTTTTTTTTTCCATTTCAATTTCAATCATTTTATTCGCTATAGTGACAGAGATCTCTATAGTGTTCAGTCAGAAAAACCGATACGTTTGATCTTAATCTTCACTTTTAAAATTCAAAACCGGCCGAAGGAAGTAGATACACATATATGATCAATGAAAGACGATGAGTTTTTGCAATAATAGTCAAACAAAATAAACCGTATAAACCGTTTAATTCAACTTTATTTTAAATTTTGTATATTCTTAGCACAGTATTAGGTGTGTACTAAAATATAAGTTAAAACAGGCGTTTGATTTTCACCACAAAAGGACCTCTAATAATGGTAGCTACTAGTTAGGACAGGTGACAAATCGTATAGAGCAATTCGATAGCTCTTTCCACTTTGTTACCCGAACGGACCTATTGAAGTGACAAAGTAGTATCACCCTCTCATTAACAAAAGGCGTGGGCGGCACGGACGATCCACATCAACGACGTGAAGTAGTTTAAAATTATTTATTAATATAAAGTTAACAAAAAGCTATTTCACTAATGTTTCATTGATTGAAAATATGTCTAATATACTTAAAAATAATAAAACCATTTCTTTAATTTGGTTAATTATATTCTGATATACAAGCAGTTAAAAGGGATTGAGAGGAGATACTCCATCCCTTTCCCGCTAAATTAATGTCAGTATAGAACGTATATGCGTATATATGTCGCACGTATAGTGTGATGTCATGTCATAGTACGCTGCCTATCTAGAATCTAGAATTCCTTTAATAATTAATTATATAAAAAAAATAAACCACATGATAATAAGAACTGGTGTCAGCATTTGCCACTTTATGACTGTCACCATAAAAAAGCGCCGTTTTTCAGCAAGCCCTTTTTCCGGCCATAACAAAAGATATATATATAAAACACTTCGCGCCTTACTTTTAAAATTACAAGAACAGAAATTTTTAAAATAAGTAAAAATTAAAAATAAATAGTGGTACAAAAAACAATATTTTGAAGTAAATTTAAAAACTCAAGAGTGAAGACATTATAATTTAATTTAAAAACTACAAAATTTAAAAAAATACTACTAAGAAAAACTAAATGCCAAATGCGGACATCTAATTAATGGATTGATTAAAAGAAAAAGAAAAAAAATGAGAGAAAAAAAGAAGGAAATTTTACTTTTAAGTTAATTTTTGTTTTATTAATATATGTATTTTTAAATTTTTCTTGAATGTAAACTTTGTTGTAAAAATGAGTAGAGGAGGTAAATCATTCCAAATTTTTGATGCCGCATATTTAAAACCTCCTTTTATAACCTGTAGTCTTATGTTTAGGTATAGATGCAGTATTTCTTGTTTTAGTCACATACTTAATATGTTTTCATGATTAATAATCAGTGATACATCCGATAATTAAACGGTGATAAGTGATTAAATCACATAGAAAACTTCTAACGTGTAATTTTAAGTAATCTCTTATTCCATAAAGTACTTTCAATTTATAGAAAGCATTTTTAATTTTACAGTTTATATGTTTTTCGTCTAGAATTAAACCTAAATTTCTAGTAACCGATACTCTTTCTATATTTTCATTTTTTATTGAAATATTTATTTGCTCTATATTACTACTTTTGGGAATTGCTTTTACAATAGCTAATTTCCAATTATCCGGAAATATTTTTGAAGTTAATGATTTATTCACAATTGCCGTGATCACTGGAAGATTTTTCTCAGTCGTAAGGTACATCATATCAATCGGTACGGTATCATGACCACAAGCATTTGTTTTTATATAGTGTATAATTTTTAGAATTTCTATTATTGTTACCGGTTTAAGATCAAGCATTTTAATAAAAATATTCGGAAAATTATACGTTTTAGGGGATTCAAATCACGTATTAAATCTTAACTTAATTGAGACAAGTGCGAATATAAATATTACATGATTAGCTAATGCGCACCAAGGACTAGGGCGCCGCCATATTTATTTAACTGCTCTGACGAGCACCTTTTACTTTACCCCTACTCCGCGGCCGGTTGTAATGCGACATGCGATAGATGAAGGAAAACATTTGAGGCGATGGAAAAAAAGTTTCACTTTAGTAATCAGTAAACATCCCTATTGTTATCTTCATCACATGAACAAAAAAGATAATATTGAAGAAAGAGCCTATAGTTTTATTAAAGCCTGTAAATATTTCCATGTAAAATAAATAGATGAAGTTTGTAAATTTTTTAGTTTTAATCTGGACAACTTCTAAAGTTAGCTGTCGTTACGTAATATTTATTTTTATCCATTCCAAAATATTTTTTGTTCATCTTATGATTTCATTTTAACATAATGTATAAGTTTAGAAAGATTTAAGAATACGGTAAAAGTTTTAAATGCTTACAAAAATTTATAAATTTTTATGTAATAATAAATAAATACACCTCAATTTAATTTGAATGTTACTGAGTTCCAATGATAAAATGATAATAAATTATTACCAATATCTATGTTTATCACGTAATACATACACGGTATTAAATTATCGATCATTCTATATTATTAATCAGTGATTAAATGTATATTTTCTAAGTGTAATATCAAATATCAGACAAACAATAATATTTATTTTGGTAAATGCTTCGCCTGTAGGTCGCAGTACAATTACTCATTCTGACAGCGGTAGCACGTACAAGACGAAATAAACAACATGGAAACTGGCTTCCATTCCCCTTTATTTATAAACAAATACATTGCATAGTATGTTTGTTACTTCGTTTATTAAGTCTTACCGGTATCAGCTATTTAACATTACGTAATAAAAGACATTTTTACATTTGCCGTTGGCCGTTATTCGATTTATACCCTGTGAAGGCGCTTAAGAAAGTCAAAACACTACTACCGGTTCGGAAAATAACCCAGACATCGAGAAGAAAAGAAACTCGATGTAGTTTGTCTATTTTTTTAGCGGCGTTGAGGGATTCTCGGTAGGGGAAAAACTTATAGATTCCCGTTACCAATACTTTGACGTCAGCCGTCAACGTGCTACAGTATGTCAAGCATAAGACGGGATTTACATGTTGGCGCTCAGATATAAATAATAAAATGTATACTTACGCAGTCTATCGTATGTATTCATTAGGAGTAAAACATCTGAGAATGTGCATAATTATTGCTCGGAGCGCAAATAGATGTAAAAACCAGACAAATGGTATAATTGTGTAAAGTGTTAGGTTATGTTAATTATTTCAGTGAATAGATTATGAAAATAAAAAATTTAAGAAACATTTTTTCCAAAGTTTGGAATTTTCTGTCGGCAGACCTCATGACTGCTTGTTTTATTTCTTGTATAGATTTATTTTTACATATAAAAACTCTACATTGTATAGTTAATTATAGTTTTAAATGGAAGTATAAAATTCGCTCGACATAATCCTTGAACTTAGTCGAAATCGGATATATTTTCATTCGTAGTAGTTTATATTTGATGCCAGTTGGCTTCCATCCGAGGCACGTAGCACCTTCCGAGCGGACGGAGAGCACTCCATTTAAACCGGCTTCTGTGATAACAGCTCAACTTGTGCCTAACTGCACTCCCGTCGAGTGGTTCGTCGTCTTGCTCTGATGACCCTTCAGATGGACATCGTACGCGATAAAACATTATGAATATTGCTGTAATTTACTTAACATGCCATGTAGTTTTAGTGACTTATTTAGCTAACATACAGCCATTACATAAACGTGTTCCATAAGATAAACATGACTTAATATATACGTAGCGCGGGTAGACGTGGGTATAAAGCGGAGCGACGACCTGGTGAAGGTCGCGGGAATCCGCTGGATGCGGGTGGTCCAAGATCGGTCGTTCTGGAGATCTTTGGAGGAGACCTATGTCCAGCAGCGAACGTCTTTCGGTTGAATGGATGGAACAAGAAAATCTAAAATGCCCACAGTACCATAACTCAAATACTTGAAACCATACTTTAATTAAAAGTTATTTTCTAAGGAATCGTAACGTACGTTCAATAAAAATAAAAATATTAGAAACATGCAGCACAAATAATAAAGAGAAAAAAAAAAAAAGCTTAAAACAAACAATACAAACATTAGTATTGTATTGTATATAGTTATTTTTTATAATAGACTAGCTTTGTCCCCGCGGCTGGGCCCGTATTTCATATATTCTTCATTGCATTTTATTTTTTTATACGGAACCGTAGTTTTTGTTTAGTACTAAAATAAAGTAAAAATATTTCCCATAAATTCAAGGACTTGCCCGTAAAATTGTGCAACGAATCGTTTTCGTTTCGTTTCGAATTATTTTAATTTTTTTTAATGCAGAACCCTACTTACTTTCGAAAATTAAAAGTACCCTAAGTTACCCGGAGTAACTACAGCTACCTACCACAAAAATCCCATCAAAATCTGTTCAACCGTTCCGGAGATTACCCGGAACAAACAGACAGACGAAAATTTTAAAAATTGCGTTTTAGATATAGGTATTGTGTATACATTCATATCTATTCAATAAAAACAAAATTTGACATTACAAACAGACACTTCATTTTTATTTATTAGTATAGATATCAGCCATTTTTTTTATAAGACGGCAAAGTATTCGTTGTCAACATCATTCAGACACTTGTTATGTAACAGGACCGTGGAAAGAACGAGTTCCTTAGATAATTTGTCGACAAAAAGTAATATGAAAAGTGTCCTTGATAGTGTGTGTGAGTTACTGGTAGTAGTTATAATATACGATTAAACAATGATACAGTACAATATTTGTGTAATTAATCGCATTTATCGTCTGGCTAAAAACGGCATGTGACTAACCCCATGAAAGGAGTTTGATCTATAAAAGCGACTGGTATCATATGTACATCGAATAATTTTTGATGGCAGATTTAGTTAGTCAGATCAGTTGTACAAAATCATTTACCACACTCTAGTTTCAGTTTATGGTTTAATTGTAAATTAAAAGTTCGAGTTTAGTTTAGAATTCGACCCTAACAATAGAAAAGAGGTATTATCACTTCCAATGGATCGGTTAAACGCGTTAGAACATTGAATGCTTTCAAGAATTAAAAAAATATCATAATGCTGATTTTGTTTAATAAACAATTAATAGTAAAATGAAGAGATACGATATGTTCAAATTTGAAACCAGTTAAAATATTTTAAAAACCTTTTTAATTTCACGAAAATAATAAATTCACTTTTTAATGATTAATTACTAAACTGTATTCGTATGTTCTATTCGCAGGTTTTATTTTAATTTGTGTTTTATTTAAAACTTGTGCAAAAGTGTTAATATTAACTTTCTTTTCCATATAGCTTCGCCATTGCAAAGCATCTGTTCAATCTGTGTTAAGTATCCTTCAATAAAGTTAGAGGATCTGTGAAATTAATCACTTAATCTTGTTAAACTGACATGATTATTAGACGATATAAACAACAACACCAAATAATTAAGATGTATAGTTTTTTTCTATTTTATATAAGCTGTTATTACAATTAACTATTCAATTATGCTCCTAATAATCCGAAATATTCCCTACTAATTCAATTAATCGTAGACAATGAGAATAAAAAAAACAAACATTTAGCAAGTATAAGGCAGTACAATTAATGATTACTTTAATTAATTACCGGATAAACATTTTTCGTAAAGCAAATTGGTCGTATCGGCCGGCTGTTTTCATTTACTTTACAAACATGTGCCACAGACATAGCAATTAACGATTTAGACATGTTATGCCATCGTGCGGTTTTGTAACCTTTATCCTAATTGAATATTAATAATATATTTAACAATGTTTGTATTGAAATTTTTACTTTTAATATTATATTTATGAAGTATATGATTTTTCTAATATTATTAAAGAAAGCATAATCAATGGAAAAACAGCAATACTTTTTATTGTATAAACTGGAATATACTGGTAGATGACTGACGTTATTAATATGAATATATAAATTGTTATTATACTAATAGTATTATTATATACTTATTCATTGACCAGTATTTGATAATTTAGAACATCGACATGTTGATTTTGCATATGAAGTTGTAGGCGAAGTAGTAAATGATCTAATAATTAAATTGATTAAAATTGAACCGACATCTTTTCTTTACAATAAGTACACTTTTTTTAAATAAATCGTATGACACATTTTTCTTCTAAGCTATTTTAATTGTAAGAATGCCCATACCGTGAATTTAATATTAAAGATACTAGAAACGTTATCGTCTGGAAAGTTTGAAACATAATTTTAAGCTGATATTGTAAATTTAGCGAACGATCGTACATCAGATATGAAAGTTAAAACATTTTTGTTAGCACAAACACAACTTTTAAAAAATAGTCAAAGATATTATTTAATGATTATATTTTGAATGATTTGTGCATATTAGTTTTGTGTGTAAATACTCTTTGAAATGTCTACATATATGATAAGGCATAGAAAAAAATATGCTAGCGACAAGCTAAAACATTATTATTACTGTCTAAATAAATAATTGATATTCGTAGGAATTGTGAACCGGTTGCGATGGTAACGAGCCCCGGCGGTCGAGACAGCTGCTGATTAGCCCGGAACCCTGGACATTACTGTCGATATATAAAGCGTAATTTCTCTTTAGTTTTCTAATTAATTTCTAATACAAAAGATGTTAAACACATCATCATTATTTGCTATAATTATTGTGTGTGATTCAACGTGTTGAATGGATTCAACAAAGAAATGTCGCCATAATTGTTTATTTTTATTATTATTAATCTGTTTAACGGCCCTAGGTTTAAGCCCTTTTGAGCCTGTAGTTATTTTACAATATTCGTATTATTTTATTAATCTTCATCATCAATGCCCAATAAGTGGTGGTTATTTGTTAGGCGTTCCAAGGGAGTTGTTGTTGCACTGTGTCATTTTTTTGATAAACTGCACTTGACAACCAAACTATATCACGAAAGAAGCCACTAAAATTACATAATATAGAATTATACACTACAAGCTAATGAATTAAAAACAAGGGCCACTACATGACGGTCCAATTATCTTACTATTAATGATTGCCATTTAAAAAGTAAGTAGATTTTGTTTTTTCGTATCCTACAATGTAGTCTCTATATCATACCTTATTTTATTATTCTGAAGTCACTTATTCGTGATTTATGCATAGGTATGTATTGATAATATTACCACTTAAAGTATATTTTAACTCAGTCAAAGCTGTCAGAATATTTTCTGTATCATCGACTCTGATAATATATTTTTAACTTGTAATTTATCACACGTATAAGGAAAACATTGCAATACAGTCACGTTTCTTAAACAGTACTAAAGCTCTGCTATATCATTCTTTAAATTAATCATTAATACAAGAATAATGGACAAAAATTAAAATTACGTAATAACCGTAAGTAAGTAACGCTTTGACAACATGACATAATACACTAGACGCCCTTTTGAATAATAATTTTAAAACATGGCTTTTAGATGGATGTTTTCAGGAGAAATAAACCTTAATTTACGTTTAAAACACGTTATGTATATTATGTTTGCATGGTGGTAGGGCATTTTCTAATGATGCCCGCCTGGGTTGCTACCAACATCAAGTTTGAAAACCTGTCGTCAAATACCAATAGGTGTGTTCCGGCGCCATCACTTGAGAACCTTAAACTCTAGGCTTAGTGTATTTACCAGGTGAGATTGTGGTCAAAGCATTGAGCCTATACCGTGTAAAAAAATGTATCCAACTAATTTCACCAAACCATACAAAATTATTTCATAGAGATGATTAAAACCTATATATAATAATTATTTTCTGGGGCGAGTAAGCAAACCTATATAATAGATTTTACTATAAAAAAAATGTCATGTTTCCCAAGGGCTACTAACCAAATGGATGCTTTTTGAATTTCTCATGCGACTCTGTTTATGTTATGTAAAGTAAAATTTATTTCGATTTACTAATTCTAAAAGGTATATTTATTATTTGAAATGAAGATGAGTTAGTTCTATAAATTTTAAATATAAGTAGACAGGTTTCAGAGAAAAAAAAAAAAAAACGCCAAAAGGGTGTGATTTTTTTGTTATACCGAAAAAATATATTTAATTACAACCATATTGTATGTTCGCGTGTAAAAGCTTTTAGTTTTATGTTTATTTTGGTAGTACGTTATATAGAACGTGATGTTCCATTGATTGCAATTAAATTGACATTTACTTACAATTAAACAAATCAGTGCTAAAGTGATTTGCCATTTGTACGAATCGTTCGTTGATTAATGTGTCGAAGCTACTTACATCTATCTGTCAATTTTTATAGCTTGTTATCAAATTTCTTAAGTGGAAATAGCATTGACTTATTCATTGTGATTTTCGCGGAATAATAAAGCATAATAAATTTATTTTTTATTTTTGTTTCAAATCGTCTTTCTTTCTCATGTAAATTTGTGTTATTAAGTGTTATAATACTTAACATAAAATATATGTATGGTTAATTTATTTATATTTTAATTCAAATTTATTTTAATGACCATAATAATATATTTGGTTTGAAGGTAAAAATATTAATACTAATATGTTTTAATTACTCCACGTCATTTATACGATGATTGATTAACTAATCAATACTCTGTCGGTTCTATGAAGTTAATTGTATTTAAATTCAAATTTTGGAATAAAAAATAAAGCCGTAATAAATCAATTCTAATCTGATTACAGAAGTTTGATTTAAAAAATTACTATAATTTAAAACAAGCTAATAAAAATACCTCAATGTGCTTATCCTTCCTTACATATTATAAAAGACAATGCCTTTCTGTCCGTTTTGTAGATAATAGTGAATTATATCGACTAAAAATGAACGCCAGGTTATTTTGGAATACTTTAGCTTAAAATAATTGATAAGATAAATTGCAGTGAAAATATACAAGTCACGGAAATATAAAAGTCTTGATGACAAAACTTTTTTAATTAAAAACAAAACCGACTTAAAAGTAATAAACTATAAAAATGCACTAAAATGTCAATAAATAATTACTTATTAATCTGGTTCGTTGATTTTGAAATCGGTGCCAGCTTATGGATAGCAAAGTGGTGTAAATGTATGTCGCTAATTATATTCAATTTCGATTATTTGTTCTTTTTTTTATTTCTTTTTAAGGACTTTGTCGCAGAGGATTATATGTTCTTTAAAATCAGCCGAGTCCTTTATTTAGCTTATGTGTAATTGTGATAAAATTTAGGCAGTTATTTCTATTTGTAAATGAGTACATTGGTTAACTCTAACTGGCACCGACTCCAAAATTAACGAACCAGATTAATAATGTAATGATTTATTGACTTTTTAGTGCATTTTACAGTTTATTCTGTTTTGTTTTAAATTTAAAAAGTTTTACTTTGGAACGACGTTCCTTATGGGGCGTTGCGGTGGGGTACTCTTGCCGAAAAAAACATCTGTAACGTTAAAAAAAAAAAGAGTAAGATTATTGTAGCTGTAATTAAATTTCAGGAAAATAGATATCGCCTCCGTGGTGCAATTGTTCGGCTGTTAACCAAAATGTTGGTGGTTCGAGCTCACCCGGGACGTAATCTTTTTTTTATAAAAACAAACCCGCGGGTTTCAATCTTCTCGATTGAGTCGTCGAACTGTAAGGACCTCTCTGAAGTGATTATTGATTGATAGAAAAAAGATTAGGCAGTCATGGGGACTGCCGACAGAAGGGAAAACTCGAAACATCGGAAAAAAACTGTTTTTTAATTTTTAAACTAGCTCAGTACTTACACATCAAAACGTTTACTCTTATATGCTTCTATTCATCAAAAATAAAATACATTTAAATTTAGTAGGAATTTAAAATTAAGTAAAACACATTTATGGAAAAATATTTTAGGTATGTGACAAAACAAAAGCGCCAGCACTTAAACCCCATCATATACATAACATGCTGTAGCATGTTGACGGCTGACGTCATATTATTGGTGACGCGAATCTATAAGATTTTCATAGCATAACATAAGCTCACGCCTCTTATCCCAGAAGGTTTAGACAGAGGTGAAATAGCGTTCTACACCACCCACATTTTGCCGAGCTTAGTTCCGTTCCAGATATGACAGGGGGCGAACCTGTCGCCATATCGGGCACAAATTCCAGACTCCTGAATGATACTAAGTATAAAAACCCAATATTACTTGACCCGAACCGCGGATCGAACCCGGGACCTCAGAAGAGAACAGTCGTTCCGTAATACAACTACGCCACCGAGGCATACCAGACCAGATGAGGCAAACCATACAATTTTCCCCTACCAGAATCGCTCAACGCCGCTAAAGAAGTTGTCACTTTAATAAATAGATTTACCTAAGTCAATTTATTAATAACTAGCTGTGCCCGCAACTTCGTCTGCGTGGAATAGTGGCTTTAGGCAGCATTTTTCGGATTTTGGTTTATTCTGGATTATAATCACCGTCGTTACATCGTATAGCCATCGGGGAACAAAGCATACCGGCTGCTAGAATTATTAACACGTGATAAAGCCACATAAAGCTGACCGTGCGAAAAAACAGCTAATACTTAGATCCACATCCACAACTTTTAGCGTCTGACCATAGGCTTTATTAATTGTCATCGCAAAACTGGTCATAAGCTCACTGGAAACTGAACTCGTTTAAACCAGGAACCCGGAACCCGAGGCATAAAAAAACACTACCACCTGTTAAAATCTCTGCTTCTATCAGGTTTCGCAGAATCAGAAATTTAAAAGAGAAAAAATCACTTTTAATCTAGTATTGTTGCAAAGTTTTGGCGGTATTAAATTTCTTAGCAGCATTATGGGTACGCCGACTGTAAATTTATTTTATGAGATGGTAGTCCAGGAGTACTGAGGGATTCTAAAAATTCTACTGGGTAATTGGTAGATTCTTCATCTTTCATAACTCTGTTAATGGAGATATACTCTACATTATCCTCCGAAACAAAGCTCAAAACTTCAGCATTTATTGCTGCTGCTTGGTCGTTTCGTGGACTTAAAATAGCTCTTTCACAAAGCCATGAATTTTCGCAAGATGGTATTTGCGTTGCGTTTCCAAACACGGATGATATGAGGTCTCGCATTCATGAAACTTCGCAGCATAGGTTTTCGTTTAGAACAAATTTTGCTTGTTCCTGCGGATACACACCGTTACCGATCTCAAGTTACTATAGAGAAAATATAGTAGCAATAGATACAACAATTTCATCTAATTTGTATCCGGTATGAATAAAACTGTAAGGCTGATATTTTTTATTATAATTTGTTATGCTAGTGCTTGGATTTACTTGGTAGAGTCTGAAATTGTACTCATCCTGACCATGGAAATATATCAAAGGATACTGCAGAGCATCATATGCTCGGTGTGTTTCATAAATACGTTGTAAGCGATCATCATGAGTGCGCTGCACGATGTCACGTCTATCACATTCCTAATTGACTAATATTACTGCAACTTCGTCTGCAACGGGGACAGTGTACTTTTCACGATGTTCTTCCGCAGGACGTCTATCAGCCTTATTTATAACTTTATAATTGTTATTTTGGCCTTGTGGGATGGAACCTATTACAGCTTTGAAACTTCTGAGATACGGATTTACTTGATGTAACATATTCTCAAGTTGAAATATAAAGTTGATGTTCAGCTGAGGAAAGTTATGATGTCGTATATGGGGCCTGTTCAATGTAATTTGATACAAAATAAATTTAAAGAAATTTTGGCTCATTTTGGAGAAGCAAAGATCCAATCAAGTGATAAATTGGCCCTGCACCTTAAAAGTTGGATGTGATATGTTTGACCCCAAAAGATGTCATTCGGAATACACTATTATATAAACGGACATAATCTAAAAATGTTTACACTGAGGATGCTCACTATTTAGTAAAACTTTTATAAAGGGGCTCATGATAAGTTTAAATGAGCACTTTGCTACCTGAATAGCATATTCCATTTGGTTCTTTTCTCCATTTTTGAGCATTACAAAACTGACAACATACTACCATACCTACTATAGATTCGAATTCAGAGTTATCAATTCTGGGCGAATACAAATAACCTGTTTTCTCTTTGGTAATCCATGGAAGGATATCAATTTCCTCTCCAGTTTCTGGGCCTTCTATCAAACTTGATAACATTTTATTGAGTATATGCCGAAGTCGATCGGCATTTAGTCGTGACTGACGTTGTTCTGCAGTTTCTTTCTTCTTCTCGATCAGCTGTTAATCGAGATTCACAATCTAAGCTACTTTCCAGCTTTCTAGACTGCAAAGTTCGTGGTTTTTGAGAGCTCAGGGTTTCCCTATCAGTAAAGGTCTCAGACTCACGCGATATTGCATGAGCCTTGCGATCGGTGGACAAACGTGCTTCACGCTGTTCCCTGTTCATCATAAGCAAAGTAGCCATCATTCGAGAACGATGTGAACTCAATCGAGATTTTCGCTGAGCTGAAGTTTCTGTAATATGAAACCTGACCTGACGTTACTGAAATGCAGTGAACTAATGAGAACTAATGTCATCCTTATTGCATTTTTGCCGCTCCGAGGGAGGTTGGATCTTTTTCGAGGCATTCTTTTAAGAAGTAGTAATTAGTACTAACTCAGCGTTATTTAGTGAACACATACTCATCATACACAAAAAAAATTAAATACTTACAGATTATTACACAGTTTAACTTTATTACAGTTTAATAACTATTAAGACGTATTAACCTAACCTATTAATTATCGAAAATAAAAGAAATGTCTAATATTTAAATTTATGTATTAATTAATCGCAAATTACTAAATTGTTTTTAAACATAAAAATTAAGAACTTGTATAAACTTGTATTTACAGTTTAACTAATAAGACGTGTTTATCTAATTTGAAAACTAATTAACATATACTATATACATACAATATGTATTTACAAACCCTAAAATATAAATAAATAAAATAAGCAAACAGTCAGTGTTATCGAATGCAACTGTTACGCCATGCGCCTTCGAAAGCGGCCCGGCTCTCGACGTGCTTTATCTATACATTTATAAACAACCTAAATGCCAGCCTAACCTGAACCCTATTTCATATTAATGATGATATATGTTTGAGATCAACTTAAATTGGAATAATAACATTTCCGAAACTGATCATTTTTAACTTCTATTTATTATAATATTATTATTATTATTATATAATAATACTTTTATATAGACTATTATGGAGTTTAGTAAAGTTTCATACAATGCATCTGAACAGAGAAAGAATTTAGATAGAATAAATGTTCAACGTGATTCTTTAAATTGACATAACTTTTTTATTTATGTACCGATTGACATGAAACAAACACTAAATGTTAAGTGAAGCTTACTACAATATATTAGTGAAAACTACATCTAAATCGGATAAGCCCTTTCTGAGATTAGCGTGCACAAACGCACAGACAAACAGACAAACAGACAAAAATTTTAAAAATTATAGTTTTGGGTCCTATTTGCGTTTATAAAGGTCCTAATAATATTTTTTCTCATATATCTTCCATGTACAGACAGCGATCCGTTACATTTTTATTATATGTATAGATAAAAAATAATAAAAAGGTTACTTACAAGTAATGGACTATTATAGCGCGTCCTACGGTTATAATACCGGCTGCACGGACCATCTCACCACTCTAGTCAGCCTTGCAGGCGATCCTCGCGCACCCCGGGTCTAAGGTCTCGCACACGGGTTGCCGCAAATAATTAGAACGTGGCTTTCGGCTAGTTAAAATTGTATAAATTGCCGTTTTGTTGTTTGTTTTAATAACTTATTTAGTTAATATAGTGCATTTCGAACAGTTTGTGTTTTATTTTAAAGAACTACACCATACTATCTATATTCCGGTGGGATGCTTCCTGGCTGTGGTCATAGTTGTGTTGTTGTCTCTGTTGTTTGGACAAATAAAATGTTATTTTACTTTTATTACTAATCATCAATTAATTAGTCATGATCAATACGCTTGATACAACTTTGTCATTATTGACTTCTTCTTGGCATTATGATTTTCATTATCATCCGTAATCGATTGCTCCGATGTATACATATCAAATCCCACAATAATCAAACGCGGTGTTTTCAGTTACATTATTATTATTATAATAAAGTATTAAGTATTTAAATCATATTCGTAATCACTCCAGGATGTCTTTATAGTTAGTTTTACAACAACATTCGCTGTTACTAATTGAAGTCATGCTTATATGGCAAAATAATTTACAAAAAACTGGTACCTATTGTTTTTTATCAAAGATTATTACTTTATCATCAGAATTACTTATAAGTAAGTGTACTCCGCCAGATATTTTCAAACGCTTGTCAGTATCGAATCGTCACGATGTGGTTGTGCACGCTCGTTTTTATTTACACTACGTTCACCGCTACATGCGCAAGTAGCGATAAAGATTCGTTGCTTGTACGCACTACGTCTGGAGAAGTACGGGGATATAGGAATTCAGCTGGAGATATTTTTGAATTTTATGGAATTCCATACGCGACCGCTCCGACAGGACCACACAAATTTAAGGTAACTATAACATAAGACAAACTGGATGGAAAATTGTAATCGAAAAAAAATGTACATGTTGATTACTATACTTTATATTAATTAATTGTAACGATTTATTATATATTGCTCAGCGTAATATAAAACAAAAAATATTGTATTAACTAATAGAGAGCAGTGGAATTTTCTTTTTGCAATCAATAGATTGCATTTAACTAAATTATCCATTTGCATGTCACAACAGTTATTTAAAAAAAAGGCAGAGAACAGTTTTAAACCTGTCGTGTTTGCCATAATATTATAGGTTGTAATTATAAAGATATTAATATTGTTATAGTTACTTTACATTAATTATAATTTTAGTGTAAACTTTAGTGGTTTATGCAATTTCATGCAATTATGATATGGATTTTATTAAATGTGTCTTTCCCAAATAAGTAAATAAATATAATAAATAAAGTGCTGTTAAAAGAAATCAATACAGTTTCTACTTATTTACATACTTATGTACACGAACTCAACTCCGACCACCACCCAGTCGTTTTACTGTTAGGTCATTCGGATGACTCTAATTCTAGCCCGCCGGTTGTAAGAGTCGCGGACTATTACAAACTCGGCCGTTACTTGAAGGACCATTCGTCCACCCGCTCTCTCGATAGGATCCCAGATGTACTGTATACATCATCGGACGCGGGCCTCACGATCGATGCTTTGTTTGAGCATCTCAAGATCGGCATTGAGGAAACCTCGAAAGAGGTGCAAGCGGCGAACGATCACTGCTTCGTACTCCCCGATGACGTAAGAGCTCTGCTCACCCAAAAGCACGCCGCGACCCGTGCCCACAACACATATCCGACTGAGGAGAATCGTGCGCGCTTGCATTCCTTGCTTAGAGTGATGGGATAGCCTCTTAGGATAGCTGAAACCTTCCCACCTCGCGTACTGGAAGCTCACACGATCCATGAAGATGGACCCGTTCCCCCCCTGGACAGAAATACGCAGGATCCTCAACCCGCATTTGACGATATCGAAAAAGCCGAGTGCTTAGCCAATAGCCTCGAGCAGCAATGCGCCACAATTACCGACAACATCGATGTCGCACACATCTCTGTTGTCGAATCCTCTGTGAAGGACTCAGTTGCTCTTACTCCGGTTGTCCCCCTCTCACCTGTCACCTGTGACGAGGTGGTGAACACCATCAAGGAGCTTAAGCCTAGAAAGTCCCGCTGTCCCGACGGAATCAGGAACGAAGTTATCAAACTTCTTCCTCCGCCTCTGATCTCGTTGCTGGTCTGCATTTTCAATGCGGCCATCAAGAACCTCCACTTTCCAGCCGCCTGGAAAGCAGGAATAGTCATAGAGATACACAAACCTGGCAAAAACGCCATGCAACCCCATAGTTACCGTCCCATCAGCCTTCTCAATACGTTGGGAAAACTCTATGAGTTGATCCTTATGAACCGTCTTATAAAGGTGATAGAGGACAAAAATCTCTTGCCACCCCATCAGTTTATTTTCCGAGCCAGACACTCCTCTGCGCATCAAGTAGCCCGCCTCACAGAGTACGTACTCTCAAATTTTAATCAACCCAAATTTAATAAACCCTGGCACACGCTCGCAGTCTTCTTCGACGTAGCCAAAGCATTCGACAAGGTCTGGCACACGGGTCTCGTCTACAAAACTTACTAGGTTAGTTATCCCCGACACTCTAGTTAGAATCATACATGACTACCTCACCGATCGTAGTTTCCGCTATAGAGTAGAGAACGCTCTCTCTATAGCCCACCCGATACGCGCAGGAGTTCCACAAGGTTCAATTCTGGTGCCTGTCCTCTACTTAGCGAACCTCTCTGATCTCGGAAGAGTTCAGTTAGGTCTATACGCGGACAACACAGTTTATTACGCTTTCCGTTAGAAAGCAGTCTTACGAAAATACGTCCAAAGAGCCGTCGACGATCTCAGCTCTTGGTATTTCAAGTGGCCTCTCGCGATAAACCCGAGTAAGAGTACCGCGTTATTATTCACTAAAAGCCGGAAACATAGAAAGAATCCTTCCAGACCCATCCAGTACGCAGGTACTGTCATCCCTTATAGCTCCGAAGTCAGGTACCTAGGAGTTCAGTTAGACGACAGACTGACTTTCCAAGCCCACCTTAAGAAAGTTAAGCACCAGACCTCCATGGTGCTAGGCCGTCTCTACCCGCTCTACAACAGCAAGAGCAAAATGGCCCTCCGCCATAAGATTACCCTATACAAGATGGTGGTCAGACCCATCATCATGTATTGCGCACCTGTCTTCGGTCATATTAGTCGATCTCGGATACACGCCTTACAGAGAATTCAGAATCGCTTTGTAAGGAAGGCTACGGTGACCAATGCTTTGAGAGAACTGTGGATTTACACAGGGATCTCAACCTGCTCTCCGTTAGGTCCGTTATGAAAACCCAATGTCGCACCTTCTCCGAACGCGCAGAGACGCACCCGAATCCCCTTATAGTACGAGCCGTCTCGTACTTGCCAGTGCGACGCGCCGGCCGTAAGCGGCGACTTATACGACGTCCGCGTAGAATTTTATCGAGTCGCGACGATACCATCACTCTTAGTAATAGGATCTTTCCTCATTTACCTCGTATATATGCGAGTCAGCGCCTACACCCACGAAACCACCGCTCCCGCCGCCGGGACAGGCGACAGGCTGCTAACTTTGCTCCCGCACACTCTTCGGGTCCCCCTCAGGCGGCGACCCAAGATGTGTCTCGTTCCCCAACTGGGGAGGCTCTTGACGTCGCCGCCAGCGCGATACAGTGACACTGCCCATCCATTGGTCATTACACGCAGAACATTGCATACACACTCCTGCACACAACACGCAGGTACATAGGTCCTGTAAAGAACCTTTTTTTTATGTTAAATAAAAAAATGTAGGGATAGCTAGGACACAACTCGCGAGAGAGTTTTGCAGACTCAGGTGACGGCCAAGCCGAGGTTCGTACCATTTTGGTAACCCTTGTGCTAGTCACCTTTTTGCGACTGAGTGCCTTCAGCACTCGCCCCCAAAGTTCGGTGAAGCTGTTAAGGCCCTTACGGTCAACAGCATCAGCTAGGTAAAAAAAAAATGTTAATTTAAATAGGCCTTTTTAAAATACAAGCGAATAAAAGTATTTCATACAAAATATTTCAACCATGAAAAAGAGAACACTCACTCACTCCTGTGAACGTTTATTTACTAGTTTACTAATAAATTATATTCTGATACGTTATAATTTGATTTTCAGGCACCGTTACCTGCACCAGCCTGGCTACAACCACTGGATGCCGTTGACACTGGAATAATATGTCCGCAAGCTGCAATGCCGGGTTTTCCTATAGTAAATAAAAAACTATGCAAGAAAACTGTCTTGTTGCAAATATTTTTGTACCAGATACAGAAGAGAAGAACCTTCCCGTATTAGTTGTAGTTCACGGAGGTGCTTTTCAAATGGGATATGGCAATTTGTTTACAATAAATAACTTGATAAGAACTAAAAATGTAATTGTCGTTAACTTTAATTATCGTGTCGGCGTACACGGTTTCCTGTGTTTGGGAACGAATGATGCTTCTGGTAATGCTGGTATGAAAGATCAGGTAGCTTTACTTCGTTGGGTGAAACGAAACATTGCTAGCTTCGGTGGAAATCCTAAAGATGTAACTTTATCAGGCTACAGTGCTGGTTCAGCATCTGTAGACTTATTATTGTTGTCAAAATCAGCAAGAGGTCTATTTAACAAAGTGATAGCAGAAAGTGGTTCACATTTGGCTGCATTCACAGTGCAACGTGATCCTTTAGAAAATGCAAAACGCTTTGCAGAACGATTTGATTCAACAATTAATTTAGATGATATGATCGCTTTGGAAGAGTTTTATAAATCTGCGTCATATGAACAGTTGACGATTGACAGTTTTATGGACAGAGCCGACTCTACGTTCATGTTTTCACCATGTGTGGAACGCGATACTGGTGAAGAAATATTTCTTAACGATGATCCTTTCAATATTATAAAAAAACTGGCAAATACACAAAAGTACCCTTATTATATGGCTTTGCTGACATGGAGGGACTGCTACGTATAGAATTATTCGAATTTTGGAAAACAAAAATGAACGAAAAGTTTTCTGACTTCTTGCCAGCAGATCTAGATTTCAAAAGCGATAATGAAAAGGAAAATGTAGCAAACGAAATCAAAGTATTTTACTTTGGCGATAAACCAATAAGTAGCGAAAATATTTTGTCATACGTTGACTATTTCACCGACGTTATATTCGCATATTCTACATTAAGATCTATTAGGATGCAAGTAGACGGTGGTCACGATAAAATATATTTATACGAATACTCATTTGTGGATGATAATATCCCGCCAGTACCCCATACAAATGTACGAGGCGCTAATCACTGTGCTCAAACAGCAGCCTTATCAGATCCCATGAATTTCGGAATAAACAGAGCATTAAATGTAACAGATGATTTTAAAAAAATGCAGTCTAAACTTAGAGAGCTCTGGTCCAATTTTATAACAACGGGGTAAGTTAAATGAAAATCTTGACTTGTGATGCTACTAACTAATACATGTAATTTTTTTTTATTTATCATGGATTTCGTGTTGGTAAGACTATATTAGGATCCCTGTAATCAGTTGAATAACTTTCACGCTTTAATTATTTAACCGGTCATTGTTGAATTATGCACGTGTACAAGTTGTCACGAGTGTAGAAAATGACATAGAATAGTTTTCATTTCTGAATTGTGTAACAAAGTCTACATCTACAGTCAAATATATGTTTTATAATGATTTCCAACAGTATTACGATGTCGTCGAATGATGGTCTTTAAAGCTGGTATCAATTTTTAATGATCAGGTTGGTAGCCAGTTGAGAATTTGGAAATTATGTTTTTTTTAGAACTCCTGTGCCTAAAGGTTCGAGTTTACCAGAATGGCCGCCTGTTGGTGCTAATTGGTCACCGCACATGTCGCTAGGACAAACGATAGAGTTGAGGGGCTCGTTGCTGGAACAGCGTGCACGTTTCTGGGATGACATCTATGATAAATACTATCGCCCTGCAATACCGCCACCTGCTCCACCAACAAGACACGGAGAGCTGTAGTTAACTGTCGTACTTTTTATACGTTCTTTATTTAAAATAAAAAATAAATGGAATTTTGCATACGTTTCAAATAAACTGCACAAATAAATGAAAACTTTAGTTGTTGTAAAATGTTTATTATTAATTAATGTAAATTTTATGTGAACATGTTATATATATTAACAATACATTTATTTTAATGTAAATAGAGCATATTTTTTTGTATAATAAGACATAAATAAATATTGTTTAAGTTTGTAATAATGCGCGAGGCATTTATGCGTATTACTTATTATGTAATCATTGACATACTCACTTTTAAAACTAACACGAATAACGTAGTATGCTGCCGGGATGTTTAAATATTTCTTCAGATTTAATCTTTCGTAACTGTATTCAAGTACATCGACCGTTATCATGTTTTATCAATTAACAAAATATACTGCTAGACCTTTTGATAATTGTATTAATCATTCAGTATTACATAAACGAGAAGTGTTCGTTAGTGTGCGATTAACTTTATTCATACCAATACCAATCACAATGTGCACAAATTGCGAGAAAAATTCGCGGTGGCCTGCGCTTTTTTTGGCAAAATACCAAACATGACAAAATGAGATTTTCGGATTTTTTCTAAATTTATATATTTTCACATTTCACAAGAGACGTAAAAACTAACCCAATTTAATTTAATATTTACTTTTTACTTATTAAAGATTACAATTTATACTTAAATTAAAAATACTTGACTATCAAACGATATTCGATAAACGATACGAATTGGCGTATACTCGAGTAAATTTTAATTTAAGAACTAAAGAGAAGTGACTACCGATCGAGGAATGATCGAATGGTTTCAATTAATTCAAGTTAACCATTGTTAACAGAAGTGAGCAGGAGTGATGGGAGTCAGAATGTGAAGCAACTCTCAGGATGGGAACGAGTGCGATTTCATCGTATCAGCATTACGGTTGCGTAACACATTAAGCTAAATAAATATATAGTAATCATGACAAATGAAAATTTTTATTATGATAACAAAATACAAAATAAAGTATCCAATTAATCACACAGACATGTTCTAAATACGATATGACAATAGATAACTGTGGTAGATTGTTTACAATATAAAAATGAAACAAAAGGAGAATAAAAAAAATGCAACCCCTATTAAAATAGACGAAAAAACAAAGGCATCTTATTGTCGAGCAGGCCGGATGGAACATGTCATGAACTCTTAATGCCAGGAGTATGTTTAAATCAGCTCAGATTAAAACAGAGGGCATGGCAGCCTGGGTCGCAATGAACTGGATTTCACAGGCAGGGTCCCAAGGAAGACAACCACTACAAGAATTACCTCCTCAGTTGTAAGCCGCCTTAAGAATAATAATTAAAAAAATCTTATTAAAATATTAGAATAATAATTAGAAAAAACCTCTTCAGAATTCACTGGGTGGGGAGTTTCAGGAAATGTGAAAAGGGAATCACAGAAAGAAAACCTCATTAAAAAAATCACCTATCTAAACTCAAAGACAGGCCTTCGTTTCCATTAAGATATATCGAATTTAACACGTGAAAAATAATTCATATTTAGTTTAATTGTAACAGTATAGTAAGGGATAGTGTACAGAACCCATGCAGTCGTTTACTCGCACTCGCACGTCGCAAAATTAGTAGGAGTTATGAATCTATCACAAGAACACTAGTGCATAAGACATGTGTCACCTGATATTTCGTATTGGACTGATTTCATTCTTGTATAGGATATGGTTTCTGGAACTAATCCGATCCAGAACTATTCTGCTGTCAGAGATAGTATCGGAGACATACCATTCTTGTAGACATCGTTATAAGCAATCACAAGTCTAAAGGACATCTTCATGGTAAAATGCAATCACAAAACAAAGCATTGTTAGAGCAATGAATTGGCGTCTGACTAAACCGTACAAAACTAACATTTACAGTGTGCCAAGCCATATTGATCAACCAGTTTTTATACACTGCCTAAAAGAAACACGTTTATGTCCGGGAAAACGTCAAACGTCATCTCGAACCCGCTCAAGACCTCCTCTGCTCTGATTGGGCGTAGCAAGCAATAGAGTACCTTCAAATTAATAAATAAACGTAAATATTAAATGAGTTTAGGATCTAAAAAATTCTTCCGGTTTATAAATATCCAAACCCACAATATGCAGAGGCGGTGATTATAACTTAATGTCGTTGTTGATGAGTATACGGACCGGAATGTTTTTAAAGTTTTACTGCAACATTTACTGTTGCTAATTACCATAAAAATGAACCCATTCATGCTTATATGAACAATGTGTAAAAAATAGATACCTATCCTTCGTTATAAAAGATTATTACATTATCATCAAATAATATGAATGAGTTTACTCTTATATACATCCAAACACTTGTAGTGTCGAATCGTCACGATGTGGTTGTGCACGCTCGTTTTTATTTACGCGTCGTTAGCGGCTACATGCGCAAGTAGCGATATAGATTCACTGCTTGTACGCACTACGTCCGGAGAAGTACGGGGATACAGGAATCCAGATGGAGACATTTTTGAATTCTATGGAATCCCTTACGCGACCGCACCTACAGGACCATACAGATTTAAGGTAAGTAAAGAAAAGGAAAACTAAATCCACATTTTTTTTTTTTGCTATATTTAGATTTAATTACGTATATAACAGGTATTTTATATGGAGTAAAAATAATATATGGATGTTCTAATTTAAAAAATCTAAACAAACATTTATTTTGATTAATAACATAGAATTCCTTTTTTTAAATAATATTTTATTTATTGCTAAGCGTCTTCATGCCATTTGAATCTTTTATGTCACGATGGATACGTTCAAAATTCGAGTAATTATAGAGTATGAGTGCCGAGTAGCAGTAACGCGGTATACTCGTAAGTAGCACGCAATATCAACGATAACTATAAACGAACCCACAACCCGTTATTGCTTTGCTCGCTTACGTTCCTTTTACATCTAAAACATGAAACCCGCAGTCGTCCGAAAACTCTGGTCGACAATGGCAAATTAAACGCGATTCTAGAAGCTGATGACATTCTATATATTAGTGAATTAGCAGTAGCTTTCGACGTTAGCATCAAAACAATATTGGTCCATTTGCGTCAAATTGGCAGTGTAAAATACTATACCAACGGTTGCTCTACGAGCTTAAAGATCGCCAGCGTGACATATATGTCACTCAAAAGGCACAAAAACGAAGGAACTTTGAATCGCTTTGTTACTTGCGAGAAAAAATGGATTCAGTTTCAAAATCACTAACGCTCAGCAAGTAAGTTAGATTCTGGTTCAGTCCCTAACCAATCCCCTAAAACAAAAATGACCCATAGAACCGTGATGGCTACTGTTTGGTGGGCTAGCACTGGTATGATTAATCACAGCTTGTTATCAAACGGAATGAACATTATTGCAGAGGTTTACTTTGAGGAACTGAAAACAATGTTGAAGAAGCTCGCAAATCTGCAACTAAAAAACACAACTGCGACTTTGCAAATGCAAATGCAACTTTGGTCAAACGCCCGTTACACAACAAAGCGGACCTCATACTACACAGTAGTCGGACTCCAAGCCACAAGACCTAGGTCTGGAATCTCTGACTCATCCGCCGTACTCGCCAGACCTTACGCCTACAGACTTCTCCGTTTTTAAGAATTTGGACAACTTTTTAGCGGGAAAAACATTCTATATCTGGGACCCAGTACACAATGCCTTTGAAAAGTTTGTTGCTTCAGCTGTTGTTTGTTCAGCTGATTTCTTTAAGAAGGACATATATAAACTGACGCTGCGTAGGCAAAGGTGCATCGATTGCATGGATCATGCAAACCTTGATTAATAAAAAAAAAAAGGTATAGAAAACAATTTACTTTAACTAATTTCGTACAAAACGTTTCATAGGTAAAAACCAATATTAATTAAATATTACTGTAGTGCTATTTTTCAAACAATTAAGCGTTATCAATGTTCGTCACTCTTATATCACTTCAAAATTATCAAAACCAAAGGTGGTACCTAAATATCACAAACAAAAAATATTTTTGACATTGTTTTTTGTAATTTACATTTTAATGCCGTAACTCTTAAGTATAACAAAGTATTGAGCACTATAATCTACCTTATCCACATAAAACCAATGTCATGAGTTCTTAGTTATAGTAATAAAACACTGACTTACCTCGTCTGTTAATATAGTTATCTTTAAAGTTATGTATAGATATACCACTCACCACATAACAACAGGTAGATTATGTGCCTGTTTGTCTTAATAGACAGATACTTTTCAGTCCTGAATACTTCAAAATATGCATGTCAAAAAATTTACATGGAAAAACGAAATACATAATTGTATTTTGAATAGATTGTGGACTTTTTTACATATTATTTTATACAGCAAGCAGGCACCGTCCTCCCATGCGGGGGCAGGGAAGGTGTGTGGGATTAACACTAGGGAAGGAGACCCTAGCGACTACCCACAAAAACCCTATGAGTGACCGTCTCTACCGCCACACGAGGGGAGGCAACACGGGATCGCAAGCATGCACCGCGACATACCCCCCGGACGGTGGTCCCAGTGCAATGGAAGTTCACAGCAAGCAGGCCTGCAGTTCACCTGATGTTAATAGATATTGCTTATAACTTTTCTTACCGATAAAACACGCAACAGTGATAAAAAATATATTAATCAGCAAAAATTGTTTAATAAAACAATTTTTTATCGAAAATATGTTACTATTGGTTAACTGAAATTCAAGCGACTAGAAGAAACAACGCGCTGAACAAAAAAAAACGCTCCCCGCATCGCAATATTAATATTTTTATTATTTAAAGTTACAGCGAAGTTTACTTTTGGATTATTTAACTGCACCCTATGATGCGCTTAACTAAAAAAGGGTACATATTTACTATGTACACGAGAAATCAATACAATTTCCATTGCTTATATAAATTAAGGTTAAAATGATATTATAAAAACTAAGATTGCTAGTCTTGTTTTTTTATCAAAACATGTTTATTTCACCACAATAACTCCTGAATTTTTTATTGAAATATGTATCTCCAATGTCTCCGCATTTTTTTTTGTAACACTATTTTAGAAAAAAATCCAGGAGAAGATCCGACCAGTTAGTAACAGTTTTACCAAATGAAGATCCTTTGGGCACATTTAATAGACTTAGGTCTTTGCAACAGTTTTTTTTCTACATTTTAAATGAAATATGCATTCGTCAAAATTAAAATTAAAAAATACCGTTACAATTATAAATGACCACATCATGCACAGAATATCTTAATTACATAAATACTATATTTTATAATTTTATACAGGATGAAATTGAAATTAATGGCAATAATTAAATGGGAGTTCGTATTATATTCAAAAACATTTTAACAAGTTTAGTTGAAAAAAAAGTAAAACTATAAAACATGTATTATAAATTCTGTATATCTATTATGCTCATTGTAATTAATTATGAGAATGAGTAAATTGGGATTCATCGCGATTTATGAGTCACAATTTTTATTTCTCACCAACCTTTTTACAATATTATACTAACTTATTAGTTGTGTAACTTTCTATAGACAAATGCACCGTTAAATGATATTGTTTTTCAGGCACCGTTGCCTCCACCAGCCTGGTTGCAACCACTGGATGCTGTTGATACTGGAATAATATGTCCACAAGCTGCAATGCCGGGTGTTCCTATAGTAAATAAAACTATGCAAGAAAACTGTCTTGTTGCAAATATTTTCGTGCCAGATACAGAAGAAAAGAATCTTCCCGTATTAGTCATAGTTCATGGAGGTGCATTTCAAATAGGATACGGCAATTGGTTCACAGTAAACAATTTGATAAGAACTAAAAATGTAATTGCCGTAAACTTTAATTATCGTCTTGGTGGGCACGGTTTCCTGTGTTTGGGAACGAATGATGTTCCTGGTAATGCAGGAATAAAAGACCAGGTTGCTTTACTTCGTTGGGTAAACCGAAACATTGCTAGTTTCGGTGGCAACCCTAATCATGTAACTTTAACAGGCTTTAGCGCTGGTTCAGCTTCTGTAGACTTATTATTATTGTCCAAATCAGCCAGAGGACTATTTAACAAAGTAATTGCTGAAAGTGGTTCACACCTGGCTGCATTCACAGTGCAGCGTGATCCATTAGAAAATGCAAAACACTTTGCTAAACAACTGGATTCAACAATTAATGTTGATGATTTGTATATTTTGGAAGGATTTTATAAAAGTATTTCGTACGAACAATTAACGATCGACAGTTTCATAGATCGTACTGACTCTACATTTATTTTTTCACCGTGTGTGGAACGCGAAACTGGGGAAGAAATATTCCTTGATGATGATAATGTTAATATTATAAAAAACTAACAAATACACAAAAGTACCCTTATTATATGGCTTTGCTAATATGGAAGGACAGCTTCGTGTAGGCTTCTTTGAATTATGGAAAGGAAAAATGAATGATATTTTTTTCTCTGAATTTCTACCAGCAGATTTGAAATTTAAAAACGAAAATGAAAGAGAAAATGTAGGAAAAACAATCAAAAGTTTTTACTTTGGTGATAAGCCAGTAAGTAGCGAAAATATTTTGTCATACATTGACTATTTCACAGACGTTATATTCGCATATCCTACATTGAGATCTGTAAGAATGCAAACAGAAAGTGGCCATGATAAAATATATTTATATCAATACTCATTTGTGGATAAAAACGTTCCACTGATACCACATACGAATGTGCGTGGAGCTGACCACTGTGCTCAAACAATGGCTGTATCAGATGCTAAAGATCTACCAATGAATACTGGATCAAATAAATCAGAAGAATTCAGAAAATTACAATCCGACCTCAGAGAACTCTGGTCTAATTTTATAATAACGGGGTAAGTATCTTATTCTTCGAATACCTACTATAATAATAATAATTAATAATAATTCTTTTTTATTCATAAATATACACCATAAAAATCAGAGGGTGCTTTGGACTACAATAATAGTAAGTAGAATTAAAAGGAGACGTTATCAAATATTACAAAAAGCATTTGACGACTATCAAAAACAATAATGCCTAAAAGTATAGTTTTAAAAACCAAAAAAAAAACACGCTTAAATTACCTAAAATCAGTAAAAAAAATTACTAATATTTAATCACTGCATCCTTTTAGCGGTAACCTCTTTAAATGTATCGCGATCTGTGCAGTGTTCTGTGCAACATTTACGTGCGTCAAAATATTGATTTATAAAAAATATGCCTAAAATTGGAAAACGTTATTGTTGTTTGCATATTACAATTTTTTGTTTAGTTACTCTATAGTCAGATAGATTCAACCTTTAAATTATTTTTAATTTATGCCTGACGTTGTCTGTTGTTAGACTTGTAAAAAGAAAAATAAATGTATTTCGTCGCTTTCTGAAAATATAAATTAATATTGCGTGTTTTGCTGGTGTGCTTTTTCTATTTTATATTCTCCATCAAAAACTCAAGCTTATTATTAGAGTTCCAATCCATATCAATCGACACAATATCTGAGTACACCGATACGATAAATACACCAACGCCTTTAAATCAAAATTTAGTAAAATAAAATTTAAGTTTTGCTTTATATAAAGCCAATATAATGCAATTTCCAGAACCCCTGTACCAAAAGGTTCGAGTTTACTAGAGTGGCCGCCTGTTGGTGCTAACTGGTCACCGCACATGTCGCTAGGGCAAACGATAGAGTTGAGGGGCTCGTTGTTGGAACAGCGTACACGTTTCTGGGATGACATCTATGAGAAATACTACCGCCCTGCAGTACCACCACCTGCTCCACCAACAAGACACTTAGAGTTGTAATTAACTCCAGTCATTTACATTGAAATTTACAGTAAGATATAAAATTAACGTAATAAAACTGTTCAGATTAAAGGGGGCCGCGATATTATAAAATATTTATATTATTAATTTATTATTCTATTATATAATCGAATTTTATATTGTTGAGAATCCAACCTTTATACCTTTTTTTGTCTCAGTAAATAACCTTTTTTATTCTGTTTAGTTTTTTTTACTTATAATAAACAAATGTATTTTAATTTAAGAATTCGATGTATATATATACTTTGATTTATATACAAACTCAATTTTGATGATTTTAATTAATTGCCTCAATCACAGCGCACATGATGGAAAACAAACATGAAGCCGACAATAGTACGCGTCCGCTAAGCAGAAACTGTTTAAACTTTCTTCGAAAAACCCTATATTGTATGTATAATCAAATTGAAACAAATTGCATAATTTGTTTTCGTTTTTGTATTGTCTATATGTGATGAACGTTCTCGCTTCTAAACCTAAAACGAAAAACTAAGTTTATATCGGAATACTAAGATGTTTCCGGGTATTTATATAACAAAATGTACACCGCTAATTAGTGCTAAACACTGACAATATAAAAGAAAACGTGATGTGTATAATAAGCAAAAACGCCTTCTTATTATTATAAAGCTTTTTTGGCAGATTTTTGTCACGATGTTCTTACCGTTGGATTTGGACATTGTGAAAATATTAGGAGATGTGTATTAAATGAGATCACATAAAATACTATGCTACAACACATATGAAAAAATATGGTATTTTTTATCTGGTACAGAAACGATCAATGCGTCAAGCTAAAACCGAACCAAGTGTAATCAAATGTAACCTAATATAAAATATATTTTAACTCCATAAAATACAATTCATTTTAAAATAGAGTCTCTATGTAAAATAAAAACATTACCATGATAAAGTCAGCAAGATAAAATGATCTATGCCAATTATGTGCCCATATTTTATAATCTAAATATTTTGAGGGCACAGATAGTTACAATTCTCATGTTGTGTATATATATATATATATATATATATACATTGGGGCAAAATATTAAAAACATAAATCATCTAATTAATTATTCAGTTATTATATTCTAGATACGACATGATTTGCAATACCTGTTGCTGCTGTTTACAACATACTGAAAGAAAGAAACGAGATAAATAAACAATGAAATATTTCTGAAAACCTCTTCGGCGAGTTCCAAATAAAATGTTTTAAATCCTCTGAAATAATTTAAGTTAAATAAATAGAATTGTAGTATACTACTTCAGCTTAGGTTATATCATGGAAGGCAACATGTTACATATTTGATATTAAGTGCTAAATTTGAAATAATCCATACACAACTTTAGTTAATAATAATAATTTATTAGACCAAGAAATTAAATAATCTTATACATTATCAAAATAAACACAGAAGTTTTGGGAGCATAACTTAATGATTTTAGACATCTGCTTGCCAAACTAGGATTCCCTGTATCTTGGCAGTAGGTTTCGCTCTGTTGACAAGTGCCCGTTTCAATATTCAACATAAGGATATTAATTAATAAGATGTGTAAACGAGTGTAAGTGTAAATAAAGTTAAGATTAATCTAAAACTATCTATCATTCTGAATATTATTTAGTGTAGCTTATAACGTTTAGTGTGCCCTTAAGTATTTAGTCGTAGTTTATTTATAATTTACATAGTCTTTATAGTATATACAAAACACATATTTATTTGACACAACATATTAAAAAGTTCTATATATTCAAACATATAAATGTACATGTCATAGATCACACTTTTATTATCCCTGTATCATAATAATAAATTAATAATATGCAACCTCCAACACAGGCCGTTCATCTATTTACATTAGCTGTGTTAAAATCAATTGAATTATTTTGCTAGCGGCACTTTTATTCACGACTAGCTGTGTACCCGCGGCTGCGCCCGCTTTTCTTATATTTTTCATTACATTTCATTTTTTTTATACGGAACCCTAATTTTTGTTAATTACTAAGATAAAGTAAAAATATTTCTCATAAATTCAAGCACTTACTCGTAAAACTGAACATTGAATCTGATTTTAATCAATAGTTTATGAGTTTTAATTTTTTTATGCTGAACCATAATTATTTTCGAAAATTAAAAGTATCCTAAGTCACCTGAATTAACTTCAGCTATCTACCAAAAAAGTCCCGTCAAAATCTGTTTAGCCATTCCGGAGGTTACCCGGAACAAACAGACATACAGACAACAATTTTAAAAATTGTTTTTTCTTATAGGTATCGTGTATATATTCATATCTATTTCCATCCATCCATCCATTCAACCATAAAAGTCCACTGTTGGACATACATAGGTCTATCCCAATAAGGGAAGGATTGTCATAATCAACACGTTTGGCAGGCGGATTGGCGATCGCAGTAGGTGTTTGTGATACTCAGAAGATGCTGCTGCCCTTCCTCTGTTTTTCTCCCTTAGTCGCCTTTTACGACACCCACGGGAATACATGTGGTGGTACTATTCTTTGCCGGCACCACACGGCATCATATCATACCTTTTTTGGTAAAAAATAATAATTTTGACACTACAAATAGACACTTTAATTTTATTTATTAGTCTAGATTGTACTCAATGACCAAAAGGTAAAGTAGCGTAAATTATATAACTCCTAAAAAATTTATAAATTTTAAATATAAAATTATATATCTGCTTTAAAAAACATGAAACTATAAAAATGTTTGATTACTAAAACACTGATATACAGCCTGGATAAACAAATATCCGTTGTTACTAAGTCTTTATTGTGAATCTAAGAAAGACGGTATAAATAAGAAGTCTTGTTGTAGTCTTGGGAAATTAGTTGTATGTCGAATGTGTACGAACATAATCCCGTCAATGTGATTTAGACAGGCAACGGGCGCCACGAGAGCTGAATTCAAATAGGCATGAACTCGATACAAACAAGACGGATATAGGACAATATATTCATAATTCAGACAATCGACAAACTTGTGTACTTCACATAATATGTATAGTATTACCATCTACTTTCTTATCAGAGCGAAGTAATTTGAATACCAATACTAGTTTTGTAATAGAAACGTAAAACATTAAAGTTAAATTGCTTAAAACCCAAGAAATTGAATATAGGAAACTGATTATAATAATGCATATCTCTGTTACTTTGACATTATAAAATCGTCTGTGTATTGAATAAGTGTTATCATATTCATATGGATTTATTTATAAGGTCCCTTTATCATTTTTAAATATATTTCCGTATGAAATATGTTGTTACGCCATTATATGATGGTTTAGTTTGCAAAAGAAAATAATAGAAACCAGTATGCCGTATTATATACAAAAACCAGCTACTCTTCGCGGTTTTACCCACGTAGTTCCCGTTCCCGTGGGATGTTCGGAATAAAAACTATCCTGTTACTCCCTGGATTTCAAAACTATCTCCATACCAAATTTTATCCGAATCGGTCCAGTAGTTTTTTAGTTTATTCGTTGCATACAAAAATACAAATCTTTCCTCTTTATAAAATTAGTATAGATATAGATAAGTAATAAATACACTTTGATTTAAAATATTAAAATAAAAAAGAAGGATATCCGAATTTCTATGTATTATCTAGTATCGGATGTACATAATTGAACCCTACTAACACGCTACCGGTTTAAGGAAACACAGTTTTAAATTTTCCAATTTATAAGGAACCGTATAAACTGTTATAGTTTACCTTTACGTGATATGTTGTAGAGGTCAATCTTTATTTGTCTGAATGGAAAGCTGCGCAGTTATACAGCTTTACACACTCGTCTACAGATTGTAGTAATCCATGATAGTTTAAACAATTGATGGAATTTTACCGTTACTCAAAAGTGATGTCGGATGTATAAATTTATTATGGTGTTAACACACGTAGGGATTGGACCGCGGACATTGTACGGCGGCAGCCGATGTTATCGGTCTCCTAAGTAAGGATGGAATCCTTTCCGAAAAAGATCGATTTTTGGATCGATTCGAATCTAAGTTTTATAAATCGATTCACATAACATCGAGGCCCAAAAGATCGATCTTTCAAACTAAAGCAATATCGAATATTAGGTTGTCCTTTTAGTTTTCTATGATATAATGATCATGTGTAAATAGGCAAAAATGAAACAGTTCAGTATCATGTTCAGTAGCCTTTAGTGCTGTTTTTATTAAAAAAAAATTGGAAACAGTCTTTGTAATAAATAAATAATTATAATTTAATTTCGACCACTGGAAGATTACTATTTACGAATAAAAGTCAAGTAAAACAAATAGAAAAAAAATTGATCTCTTGGACCTCGAGGTTTTGTACATCGACTAAAAAATCGCGAGAGGTCAGTGATTTCTAATACACACTCTTTATTATACAATTGAATATTGTAATAGTACTGTGTGGTGCCGGATAATAATAGTATCATCCTATATCTTCCCGTGGGTGTCGTAAAAGGCGACTAAGGAATAAACCAGGGAATGGGCAGCAGCATCCTCTGAGTACCACAAATAACGACTGCGATCGCCTACCGGCCTGCCAAGCGTGGCGATTATGACAATTCCCCCCCTTTTGGGGAAGACTTATGTCCAGCGGTAGATGACTTTCGGTTGAATAGATACATGGATATTGTAGTAAAATTTCATCATCACACTACATGCATTTATTTTCATATCTTTATCTGATTTTTTTATGTACATTAATTTTATATTGTAATAAAATTAAATAATTTCGTCATGGTATTATTTTCGTACCGTTTTATCTAATATTTTTCTTTTGACACTTAGTATCGCAAGTGCACTTTTTCTGAGATTTCAACCAGTACATTCGTGAAAAACGAATTTAAATCTCCCTGGGAACGCTACAGAATTTATGCAATTTAACTTTTTACCGAACGAGAATGCTTCGCTTTTGTGTGGAATTTTTCGATTAAGAATGCTACGATTTGTTAGAATCGTGAATGAGTCGACATGATTATTCCACGTATTGTCTTATGCAATTTTTTACCTCTTATTAAAATACGATAAAGTCATACCACATGTTTTATTTTCGAGTATCAATGTTTCTGTGTTACATAATTATATTCCTCTTACAAAATAAGTAAAAGAACTCATTACGGAACTCGTCTCGCAATATTTGTTTTTTTAATCTGACTGATATTGTTGACTTCAAGGATCTTTATAGTTTCACTTGTTTTTTGGCGAGGACTTATAATAACTAGCAACAAATGATAACTAACAACCTTATGCTAGGTTTATTGCTAAGGCTTTTTCTAGAACACCACAATGTACGAAACTCAGCATGAGATAATTATATTATTATCATGCAAATTCAACTTATCCTATTTGGGCAAAAAAGAACAACTCTCCTTACATAAATAATGAATCAACAAACAAGATATTGCCTTATAAAACAAACATCTATAATTGTAGAACATGTATAATTATTTATAATAACAAACAAAGTGTATAAAAGACTTACATTTTACTTGGTTTAATTTTACAAATAACAAATCATAAAATTTTGGAATAGAACGTTACCTAATTTTACCTAAAGTTTATTACACTTCAACTAAAATACCTCGAAGTTTCTAGTTCAACTATTTGTGTTTAATTTTGAAACAATTCTTTCGTAGATAAAAACAAAATTTTCAACGTAACGTTTAACAACAGGAATTAACTGCAGCGTTAACTTTAAATGTTGACTTCTGTACGTTTAATTTTACACTCGTCGTTTGCTTAATTAACTTAGAGTAGTTATGAAATATTTACGCGTTTTTAATGCAATTTCAAGAAAACTCAACTCACATTTAGCTTGTTTATAATGAGCACTCATTAAAAATCAGCTCGGCCATTCTATCAGCCACACAAAGATACCAGTGACAAATGAAATGATAAAACCAGCGATGAATGAATGTCAAAGAAAATTTTAACTTCTTTAATTCAGAGCTATTACTGTTACTACATCAATTAGAATTATGTTAGTAAGTACGTATGTACATTAATTTTATTTCATTGAAATTATTTTCGTAATGTTTGAGACATAAGAGAAAAAATAATAATCCCTACAAATATCATCTTTAATAAATAACTAGTTATAAGTTTGCTCAGAGAATTAGTATTTCTATACAACGTTGCAATGTTGCTGGCTTCTTGGGCACTCTGCTTAATGGCGCCGATTGGGGTCCTATAGACATCTTTCTTTTTCTCATTTTTTTATTAAACTTTTATTTTTCTTAGTTAATTTCAATATGTAAGAGTATTATATGAAATTAATTAGTCTAATATAAGAATGAATAAAATATTTAGCTAAATAAACATAATTTATTCACCAGTAACATAATCAATTAAACTTTGTAGGTAATGTGTAAATAATAATAATTAATCGCAATCATTTTTCATATTTCACGAGACTTCATAAACAGGGTGTGGAAGTAGGCCAACCGTTAATCAATTTAAGGGTTCGCTTGAAATTGGGGAACTTTCTGTTTTCACGTCGCGTCGGCGTGCTCTCCGCGCGAACTCCCGGCAAATTGTCTTGCCGGTCGCTATCTCAAGGCTCGTTAGTAATTTAAGCTGAAACTACTGATTAAATAAGACTCACAATGTGGAATAAACAAATTAAATCTTTTTAACAATATAATTTGGGGTTTTTTTTTTTATCTTGTAATGAGTAAATTACTAGCTCTTCGTAAAACACTATTACTACTAATTTAACTAGGAATCACAGTCTCTTACATACTTTAAAATTAGATCTAAGAATCAATGTAGCAAATTGTCATCAATATGTCTTCAATGCCTAATTTGTATTTACTAAAATCAAATACTAAAGGTAAATTTTACTTTGATATTATCAAACTGTCAGTGAATTGAGTTTAGTATGTAAGGACATAGACGTGGATCCATGTGGCTATGGGATGTCGTTACGTAATTTTACGGCGTGGCTTCCAACGAAAATAATGTAACGATTATGCCAAAATTATTGGGTAAAAAATACTTTTTGGTTTAAACCTTTAAAATGTAGAAGGAGAATATCCGGATCGCTAGATATATAGATAGTAATAGATGTATATAATTTAACCTTTCAATACACGGTATCGGTTTATTTATTTCAAGAAAACAACAGCTATTAAACTCAATTTTAGCTATTCTTATAAATAGTAAAGAAGCCAATAATTAATTCTATAGTATGTTCTATAGTATCTTGAAGCGATGATGGCGCAGCGCCTAATGCGGCCGGATTCCGCGTCAATCGACGCGGGTTCGATCCCCACCTTTCCAACTCTAAAATCGGCCTGAGCTTTCGGTGAAGGAAAACATCGTGAGGAAACCATAGCATGGTTGTAGGGCATTTTCTAATGATGCCCGTAGCTACCACCCTCAAGTTTGAAAACCTGTCGCCAAATACCAATAGGTGTGTTCCGTCAGCATCACTTGAGAACCAGTACCTCTAGGCTTAGTGTGTTTACCACCCTGGACCACATCGTCACTTAACATCAGATGAGATTGTGGCAAAAGCACTGAGCCTATTCCATGTAAATAAAAGGTACATATTATCATATTTCATCACAATTGACCCAAACAAAAATTATTTTAACAAAACCTACCTATATTAAAAGTGACGACGATTATGCATATCGAAAAAAAAAACATAAGTACTTACATAAAAATGTTGCCAAAAAAGGAACTGATAACTGTGATAACATACTCGTATTAACGTACTAAAAATTAGAAAAATTTGTGTGTAGTTGTGGATCACAGTGTGTGATTGTGTGAGTGAAGATGTAATTACAATGTTTATTTGGTGTTGAATAAAAAATAAATAAAAAAGAATGTATGGGATTATTTACTCCTCTACACTTAAACTAGATCTAGTAATAATGTCTATCACTTTTCTTTTATAACTCCTGCTACATTCATAAAATAACATCTACATCGGATCCTATTTCATTGTATATATGAGCGCATCTTAAGAAAACTCATCTTAATATCATCCAATTAGTAAGAATCTGCATAAGTCGCTTTAGTTTCCCGTGTCTGGTTGGATTTAGACCTCCTGCATGAATATCCACACTACAGGTTTTTTACTACTAGGACCTTTACTAGGGCTACGGCCCACCTTGCCACATTCTAGCAAGGTACAAACTTACCTCGACCGTGTTATAGGTAAATTCGTTTCAATCCATTGAACAAAATATTTTGTTTCTATTGTTTGTAAAAAAAAAAAAATAACTATCACATTAGTAAATAATGTATATTATTACTCTTTATATAAACGTATTGTTTATGTAGTAATTTTATGAAATTCGATAATATACGGTGTAAGTTTTGTAAATTTCTCGAATGTTTACGTACTCGGAACCGCTAGCACCCCGCTCGACAAAACCGGTTCAAACATTATTAACGGGATAAATATTGGCTTATTAACGATCACAGGAGTAAGAGGTATCAAATACTCTACACTAACGTTCGGTACCCACTTGAAATACAAGAGTGGTCGGCCCCATACAACGGTAGTTCGAGATCATAAATGCCGGTAGTTAAATGGATCTTTGCTAACATTTAATACATAAGATTAAAAAAATAGGATATTATTATTCTTGCTCAGGCTACGTAAACTTATTATTGTTATCAATATCGTCGTTTAATAATTAATATCAAAATAGCAAAAAACACAATGTTCATTAAGTATTAATTAACATACATACATATGCTCACGCCTGTTTTCCCCGAAGGGTTAGGCAGAGGTGAAGTAGCGAACTACACCCACCCACATTTCGCCGAGCTTAGTTCCGTCCCAGATGTGACAGGGGGCGAGCCTGTCGCCATATCGGGCACAAATTCCAAACTCCGGGATGATACTGAGTAGAAAAAACCCAATATCACTTGACCCGACCCGGGGATCGAACCCGAGACCTCAGAACGGCAGTCGTATGTAATACAACTGCGCTACCGAGGCAGTTAAGGTATTAATTAAGAGTATTATTAAGTATTATTAAGAGTATTAATATTAATACAGATAAATTAAAAATATTTGCTTGTAACTGTAATTATAAATGAATTACAAAAAAATAATTATATTAATAATTAATTATAAAACCGATTAAATAATACCACTTCTCAAACTTTTATGAATGTCTTAATTATAAATGAAGTTGACAAGAGAATGAAGATAATGTGATTATTTATACTAATTTAGGTACAAACATGAACTCTGTAATCCGCTGGATGCAGGTGATGCAAGATCGGTTGTTGTGGAGATATTTGAAGGAGACCTATGTCCAGCAGTAGACGTCTTTCGGTTGAATGGATGGATCAACTCTAGTAGTTATCGATATTTTTTTGGTACTTAATTTTATAGTACCATACATTTGTATGTACATGCTTATACTTATATACTATTTGTACGTCTACAAAATATAATTGAAAAAATTAAATTATATGAAATACATTTTCTTACTAAACTAAGTGCTTTTAAGTAAGAAATACGCATCACAACTTTCTTTCATATCCATTAGCGCAAACGACGAAATAGTAAGCCAGTGAATGAGTATTCTCATATGAGAGAAAAAACATTTCATGTCGTATATATTCGGCAAGTAATTGTCCGAGACGTTTATCAATCACTTTAAGATTTACTACTTAAGATTTACTTATCTAACAAAAGAACGAAATCTAGACTCTTTACTCTAAACTGTATTATTTTAGGTATTTTTTTTATTACTTTTTATTCCAGCTACGTAGAGTAATATGCTACGTAATATGATGTGTATACGTAGAGATGGGCCGAATATTCGTTTTATATTCGGTATTCGGTAGCTTTACAGAACATTCGTATTCGGCCATATATTCAATTAAATCACCGAATAATCAGCGTAGTAGGTATCAAAATTTTCACTGTAGTAAGCTGTGTGTAATTGAGCAAGATTAATGAATTCAATGTTTTGGACAGCCTAACAGTCCAAACTCCTAAAGTGTATTATTTTATGAGATATTTAATTAAACTATCACAATAATTTCAGTGTAACAGAATTTACAAACATTTTTTTTTTAAATAAGATAAAGTAAAAATATTTGCTCATTGCTCGGCACATTGCAGCATTGTCTTTCGGTTGAATGGATGGTTGGTAGGAAAAATATTTCTATTCATTTCAAGCACTTGCCCGTAAAACTGTAGATTGGATCAGATTTTATTCAATTTTTTTATGAGTTTTAATTTTTTTACGCGGTACCTTAACTATTTTCTAAAATTAAAAGTATGTAAGTTACCCGGAGTAACTTCAGCTATCTACCAAAAACAAGACTCGTCAAAATCCGTCCAGCCGTTCTGGAAATTATGCAGAGCAAACAGACAGACAGACAATAGTTTTAAAAATTGTATTTTTGGTATAGGTATCGTATAGACATTCATATCTATTAATAAAAAAAAGAAAAAGAATTTATACATCTTTGATGTAATAATTTAATTAATTTAGTTAATTTCAGGGTGTTGGTTTTCGTGATGGTTGCGCATCGTAAAAATTATCTCTCATCATTCCACCCTACGCCCCAAAAGAAGTATAACTTCGATAATTTTGCCACGAATAATGCCTCTAGGTACGTCTAGTTATGTATATATACATACTTACTGATCTCGGAACACAACGTGCCTTGACATATCGGACAAAATAAAGCTCCACCACCCCAAATAATTGAGATAAAACTATTAAATTTTAATTCATTTACACCGCAGATATTGCGGAATGTATGGTTCATTGTAGGTATCACATGTATGCAGACGATATACAGCTGTATATGTCTGTTAAGTCCGATGAACTTGCGTCATCCGTACATAAAATTAATGAGGATATCGGTAGAATTATTTCTTGGTCAGAACGTAATACTTTAGTCCTTAATCCTCTAAAGTCGAAATTCATTGTCCTGGGGAGTAAGACGCAAATCAACCAAATCCTGTCGGCAAGTCCTGAAATTAAGATAATTGAAAAAAATATCGATAGGGTAGAGTCAGTGCGCAACTTGGGACTGATCCTCGACCCAGATCTCCGTTTTGAAGAACACATTAATAATGTCGTTCGGAATTGCTTCTACAGATTAAAAATACTCTATCGTTTTAGAAATTACTTCAGTATTATTTTAAGAAAAAGACTTGCTGACAGTTTGGTTCTTTCAAGATTGAACTATTGTGACGTGGTATATGGACCTCGCTTATTGTCGCGTACCTACCGATTAATTCAGCGGGTGCAAAATGCTTGTGCTAGATTTTGTTTTGAGATACCCAGTCGTAGTCATGTCACGCCGTTTTTAAATGAGGGCAATATACTTAAAATGGCTGGGCGAAGGGAATTACACTTGGCTACCTTGCTCTTTGGTGTGATCAAAACCAAGTGTCCTCAGTATCTCCATGAAAAGTTAATTTGGAGGCAAGATCTTCTTATGCATTCCACCCGTTCCATAACTATTCCACTATCTATACCTAGACATAGGACTACGGCTTTTAGGGGATCTTTCAAATATACCGCCACTCATTGCTGGAATAATATTCCCCCGCCATTACGAGATAAAAAATGTAAATTTAGTTTTAAATACCAATATAAGCAGTATTTATTAAATATTCAAAAAAATTCAATATGAACCCGTACCGTAGAGCGACAGACCAGCCACAACATGGAAATTAAACTTTACAGGCAGCTGAATTACCAACTTTATTAGCGGTTAACATTCTCAAATAATATTATATTATTTATTCTACCTACAGTCGCTACGTCTGATCGTACATTATTACATCATTATTATTATTATTTTTTTCCTACACTTATCACTTAAATAACACAATATTCTTACAACCTTGAATTTTACACTCACACTTGATTGGATCATTACATAATTATAAATGTTTGTTTTTTATTATTATTTTTTTTTTTTTCTTCTTTCTTGTCTATCTATCTATCGACGGAACGTCTGTGCATGTCAAAGCCCCCTATTGAAAACCAGCGTTGCAGCGTCCACCGTAAGGTGATGCTACAACAAGTAGCTGAATAGGGGGCTATTGTTTGGATTCGCTCGTGACTATTTAAAATGTGTGTTTTTGTATTTGTAATGTATATATTGCTATCCAACAATAAATTTCTTTCTTTCTTCTTTCTTTCTTCTCTTTCTTTCATGGATTCTCAAAACCAGACGAACGACTCTACAAAATCCAGTATGTCGACAAAGACTGCCGATAAAATCGACCGCTGTTTATTGGCGTTGTTTTTGAAGTAGGTATACTGCACATAAAAAGTGCAGTCGTTTTATAAAAATAGTTTACTAGTCTTAACTTAAGCCAATCTGTAATAAAAGTAATGCACGATATAAACCTATGTATATTATTCGTTGGGATGTCCGTTGTGACTTTTACAGGTTTCTACCCACGGCTTCTAATGATATATACTTATGTTTTGAAGTATCTTATATTAAAATAATCTAAAACTTTATACTCTATATATTTATTTTGGCTGGTAAGATCATCGAACGAACAACCGCGTACGTATGTCCAGCGTAGGTTTAATAGTGGTGCCAGTAACAGAGAGGTTAAGGAGCGGTCGTCTGTCTGGTGTGGCCATGTTATGCGCAGGGAGGAACAGCATGTTGTGAAAAAAGTGCTCGATATGTATGTGGACAGTTATATGGAAAATGGAAGACCAAAGAAAAGATGGATGCATTGTGTAAAAGATTATATGTTTAGGAAGGGAGTGAATGCGGAGATGATTGCAAATAGAGAGAAATAGAAGAGGAAGACATATTGCGCTGACCCCAAACGAAAATGGAATAAGGGCAGGGAGATGATGATGTTAAGATCGTCGAACATATTCTAATCCCGCTAATCCAGTTACAGTACTCTTATATACTTGCTAGAACACCACTTAACATCAGGTACGTGGTTGTTTTAAAATAACAGGTACTAAAACAACATCAAACTTACTCACTGTATGTATCTGAAGACACATATATAGGAAATTACAACTAGAATTCTATATCCTTAATTATATACACGCTGGGATCACAAATGTTTAGGGTTAATTAAAGGAAGTTGGTTTAATAGCAGTTCGTAACTAAATGACTCGATGTTTATACGTGGCGAGGGATAGCATGAACTACAGTCAAGTATAGGTATATATTGCACACGAAGAGCATACATACTAGGTACCTAGATACTATCTTATTATTACCGTAATATTTTTTTTTAATACAATGTATATGCTTTAACTACGAATGACATTCTTTTTATTAAGAGAAACATCTGCCCAGTGCCATCTGCAAAATGTATTGAAGCGAGGAAGCATTATAACTTCCTAGCACTAGTATGTATAATATGTAAAAAAATAATACGAAGTAATAAAGATTTTTTTAATGGTAATGGTAATACCTTTAAGTTAAAACATGTGAGAGAAACTTATATTATAACTTGAAAGCAAATAAACAGAAATCGTATGAGATATTTCTGTAAGTAGTTACATAGAAGAATGACTAAATATCACAACACATACACGAATACACAACACACCCATGCACAACACATCTACAGATAAATATATATATATATATATATATCCACACGCATGACCATAATCAGCCATATTTCTGTAAACATTATTGTATAATTTAACCCCTTGAACACTAACTTGGCGTTTTCGCCAGTTTTCTCTTTTTTTCCTATTCTCTTCCTATTGTCTCATTGTTATGGGTAATCGTAATATTAAGGATAATAATATTAAATCACTGTAATAAAGGAGGGTGTGGTACCTAAGAGACAGGCATAGCCACAGGCATAGCAAACAGAGCACCACTGATTTTTGTAAATATTTATGATTAGTAAAGTAATTGTTTTATTTATCTTATAGGAAAAATCATAAATTACGAATAAAAAAGCATCGTACTGGCGAAATGATAATACTAATTTATTTAAACTTAAAAAAATTATATAAGTACATACTTACAAACCAAACAAACAACATTTTTTTTATACTGTATAGGCTCAGCCATTTGAGAATAATCTCATCTGATGTTAAGTGACGATGTGATCTAGGATTGTAGACAAACTAAGCCTAAGAGGTATTTGGAATGGAGAGATAACATAACCTCTTGGTATTTAGCGACACGTTTTCAAACTTGATGGTGGTGTCTACCGAGGCGGACATTATTAGAAAATTCCCTACTACCATGCTATGGTTTCCTAGCAATATGTTTCCTTACCGAAAACTCAAGCTCATTTTAGAGTTGGTTAGCTGGATTCGAACCTGCGTCAGCTGACGATGCAATCCGACTGCACTACCAACTGTGTCATCATAGCTTACATTATTATATTAATTACTTAGTTATTATAAGCTTCGCAATCGGTTCTACCGACAATTAACAGTAATCACTAACCAGATTGCCTAGTTTTTTTAAATATTTTATATGAAAAAAATTACACAAACAAATTTTAAAAAGTTATAAACGAATAAGGTAAATCTTGAAGGAAAAAAAATTAGCCTATATCAAGTTCCTCGTCCTGAATTTATGACTATCGTTTTGCAGTATTTTCGTTAAAAAAATTAAATTAAAATATATTGTATAGCGTAAAAATACTTATTTCCAAAAATTGTACTGGTAACACTAAAACTCGTCAATAACTATTAATAAACAAAACAAAAGAAAATCGTTAAAAAAGAGAAGAAACGGTACTGACCTGTTTTATCTTTACCTATTTTTTATATATTTATATAATAAATATATATATGTATATAGAAAACATTTTATCTAATTTATTGTATTGCACTGAAACAGTAACCATTATTAGAACACATAAAGAGAACATTCTGGAATTGGGTAGAGGGGACTAATTTAAACCGTTACATATCGTCATGATAAAACGTTGCCGTTTTCATTCAAAGGGTTGCGTGTACTGAAAAGATATTATTATTACACCTGCCTTTCCTCCAGAGACAAGTTTCGCAGTTAGACAATAACTTTATAACGTTACGGAGTATCGTACTCGACACTGAAGTAAATGTAAACACTATCACACATGGATATGTAAACTGAATTGTGTTTTAATACTTGTAATTTTGGTTCCATTTTTTATGTTAATATGTTTTACCTACTGAATCCGAAATATCACTGTATTTCCAAAGAATTAAATCAATATCGGTTATTCGTCAGAAAAATCTATATATTTTTGGTTTTATCTTTTTTTTCTAATCTATCTAATGCTGTTGACCGGAAGAGCATTTACAGCTTCACCAAACTTTGTGGGCATGTCGAAGGAACTCAAACGCAAAAGGTAACTAGCTCAAGGGTTCGAACCTTGGCTTGGCCGTTACCTATGAGTAAAAATTCCCGCCGAATTTTAATCCTAGCTAACCCCTACATTTTTTTTATTAATTTAATAATAATAAAAAATTCCTTACAGGAGTTATGTACCTGCGTGTTGTGCGTGTGATGCTCATTGGATGGGCAGTGTCACTGTATCGCGCTGGCGGCGACCTCAAGAGCCTCCCCAGTTGCGGACCGAGACACGTCAAGATGCAGGGGTCGCTGCCGGAGGGGGACCCGGAGTGTGTGCGGGCTTATCAATCTTAATCAGTTTTAAGATTCAATCTTTAGACCCACCATAGAACAACAAATGTTCTATACATTCTGCTGACTCTACTTAAAACTGCCGCATTCTTTTTTGAAAATAAGTATATTCGGAAAAGTATATTACTATTATTATATTAATATTAGTATTATATACACGTGCTGTTTATAATAAGTAGTATAAGTCAATTCAATGCCTTCATCCTACTAAAACTTATTTCAATGACTCATTATGTGAAACTTCTTTATTATTTTTATTAGCTGATCTCCGCGGTTTTACCCTTGTAGTTCCCGTTCTCGTGGTATTTTCAGAGTAAATAAATCCTGTGTCACTCTCTGAATTTCAAACTATGTGGATACCAAATTTCATACAAATCGGTCCAGTAGTTCTTAAGTTTATTCGTTACATACAAAAATCCAAATCTTTCCTCTTGTTGGAGCCGCGCATTTACACATGTAGTTAAACGGGTAGGTAGTTTTTTTTGTTTTTGATATCGTTAACAAATCTAGTGAGGGTAGTGGGACATTTTTGGTCGTGGCCGCCACCGGCACCTCGCACCCGCTACCCGAGGAGTCTCGTCGTACAATCCTTTGCGAGCACACGTGTGGACTGTTGTGTGAAATCGTTGTATAATAGTGACACGTGGATGCATATTATTGGACATACAACTTCGTTTGATAGTATATGTGGTATAAGTTCGCAACCACATAACAAGGACGTCAGCGCTGACCAACGACTCCGCGGCGGTGGTAAAGGTGAGTGGTCTAGCCTTATTGAAACAGTGCACTCACTAGATCGTAGTCTTCGTAGATTGTAGATTTTCGCAAATAGAAAACCAAAGGTCGCTCCCCAGTTCGACCGGGAGTGACCACCTCTTTATCATATTAGTGTAGACTAGCGACTCGCTCCGGCTTCGTACAGGTATTGAAGTATATAAATCGATGATTTATTATAATAAAGTTAGTATTGTTTCAGCATCCGTTGTATCATTTACCTAGATAAAGTACATAGACTCGTACCTCGCCGGTATAGTAAAGTTATTCTTTGTCATTATGAAAGGTAAAGAAATGTTAATGTTGTAACAAAGTATAAAAACCATGATTCAACACCGACTTATAATTGCTTAAAAAGTCTTATCCTATTATACAGTAAGGGAGAATATAAATCGATGATTTATTATAATAAACTTAGTATTGTAACAGCATCCATTGTATCATTTACTCAATCCCTACAGTATATAGAAATCCCCCAATTTAAAAAAAAAATATAATCCAGTTTACTCACAGATATTGTACCTTTCTAAAGTTGTAAGAACTTTTAAAATCGATATGAAGTTTTTGAGTTTATTTATAACAAACAAAAAATTAATGTTACCTCCTTATGTAATAGTATAGAGACAGTATAGTATTTTAATAAAGTTGAAGAGAACAACGTAAACATTGGATTTCACAAAAACAATAAGAAACACAATGTACTACATCTTAAAATAAAAGTAAAAAGCAAACAAATTTTGTTTTCCTTTTTTTAATAAATAAAACGGTAAATGAGGATACAAAACAGAGAAACAGTTTCTAATCAGCGGAGATAGGTACGTAGTAGATCCTACGTAGGTAGTAATTATTTGTTTTCATTATGTGATATTATCCTACGTAAATGTAATGAAATTTTCCGTGATATAATGTAACTATTACGTACATGTAAAGTAGATAATAAACATATAATAACACGAAATATGAATTCTGGATTCCTACAAAAACTCCCTGATAAATTCTAGGTTTGTCTAATCGTTTATCGTTTTGTTAAAACGTCCAAGCGTTAATATAAAATTGACAATATGGATTAATAGAAAATTGAATGAATATTAAAAAAAGACAAAACTACGTTCCATAGACAAACACAAGAGATGTAAAACCTTTTTGTAGAACGCAAACATGAGAAATGCCTACTTATCCCATTATCTAATGAAATAAAACATAAATTGCTACTGTCATGGCGTCGTCAATCCAAGACTTCCTGTGGAAATGGTATTCGTTTTAGGGAGAGTCTACACAAGATTTAAACAATAAAAACCCGATTTACATACATTCCATCCTCACATCTCATTGTCCCGCAACCCATAACGGCGTGATGGAGTTGGAACGCTGAATGGTGCAATAATAATAAACAAGAAGAAAGAATATTGAATATAAAAATAAAACTGGATAAGAGCATAGGCCTTATGACAAACCTTACATTGTCACGTTGAAGCTGTAATGGCCCTTCCGGACAACAGCGTTAGCTAATTAGAAAAAAAAACGAATATTACAAAGAAAAATATAGTCTATTCCACATGCATAGAAATTACTTTTACATACACAACTAAATTCATGTAAATAACATAACATAAGCTCACGCCTGTTATCCCCGAAGGGTTAGGCAGAGGTGAAATAGCGAACTATGGTGCCACATTTCGCCGAGCTTAGTTCCGTCCCAGATGTGACAGGGGGCGAGCCTGTCGCCATATCGGGTACAAATTCCAAACTCCGTGATGATATTGAGTAGAAAAGCCCAATACCACTTGACCCGACCCGGGGATCGAACCCGAGACCTTAGAACAGCAGTCGCACCGTAATACAACTGCGCCACCGAGGCAGTTATCATGTAAATAGGCTTCTGTAATTTTTGTTTACATTACAAAAAAAAAACATGTTGAAGCGATGATGGCGCAGTTGATAGTGCGGGCGGATACCGCGTCAGTGGGAGCGGGTTCAACTTCTATCCAACTCTAAAATCATTTTGAGCTTTCGGAGAAGGAAAATATCGTGAGAAACCATAGATAGCATAGTGGTAGAGCATTTCTTAATAATGCCCGCCTGGGTAGCTATCACCCCAAAGTTTGAAAACCTATCACCAAATATCAATAGGTGTGTTCCGGCAGCATCACTTGAGAACCAGTACCTCTAGGTTTAGTGTGTTTACCATACTGGACCACATCTTAACTTAACATCAGGTGAGATTGTGGTCAAAGCACTGAGCCTCTATATACTATGAAAAATTTTAAAAAATGTTTTAACTTATAATGAAGATAGGTAATATTAAATACTAGCAACTTATCCCGGATTCGCATGGGTACACAGAAATATCTAATTTAAAATAAACTATAGCCTATGTTACCTACTGACAATGCCACTTTCTAATGGCGAAATAACTATTAAAATCGGTTCAATAATTTTAGAATTTATCAATTACAAACAAACAAATATTTCTTCTTTATAATATTAATATAGATATGCTATGTCTAATTAAATGACGATTGAATATTACCTTTTGATTTTTAAACACACATAAAATGGGTTATTGTAGACTTTTTTCAGATCTACTAAAGACCAACATTTTTATACTGTATAATTTTCACGTATGAGGAACCATTTAGTCAGCGTATGCGTATAAGTAGCTCAGACGCTTCTTTACCTTCTGGATTGCATTTCGAATACCATTATTTCAGACTGACATGTTACAGTTATTGAAATCTAACATAGCCTATGTTACTTCTGTATAAAGTAGCTTCTTGTGGGGACATAATGATTTAAATCGTATCATTAGTTTCCGAATTCATCGCTTATAAACCAAAAAAAAAAATCCTGTTTATAATATTAGAATAGAAGTATAGACTAAGCCAATGAGTTAATAAAAAATGCCTAAGTAAATTATATTTATTTTAATATATCAAACTTGAAATTGTAACAAATGAAACTCATTAAATATTATTGGGTTTATCCTTACAATTTATAATAACTACTACATATATTAATTTCCTTTTATGTAAATGTTACTGCGTAACAAAAGAGAAGTAAATAAAAAAATACCTTACATAAGTAGAAATTTTTGTTCAATTTAGATATCATGTTTCCTTTATAGCTTAAACAAATCGAAGTACCTACTCTTTGTGCACGAGAGCGATGCGGCGATGTCGTTCGAAACTCAAGAGTGCTTTAGCCGGTGACCTCAATACTTCACCGAGCAAAACTTCTTTTATCCCTGCTTTGACAGGTAACTTTACAGTTCAAAACATATTACTACTGCTTTGAGCTTTGCAAGATGAATTTCGAACAAAACAAGAAAGTCTATTCTCAAATAACTTCTTAATATTTCGCTGCGTGTAGAAAAAAAAATGTAATAAACAGTGACTTAACAATTTATTACCACAGACGTAATTATATTAACAATTATGGACAGGGTTAGGAATAAATATATTAGAGGAAGTTTGAAAGTAGCACCAGTAACAGACAAGGTAAGAAGCAGGCGACTGTCTTGGTATGCGCACGTAATGCGCAGGAAGTAAGAGGGTGTTATTAGAAAGGTGTTAGATATGGATGTGGTATAGGCGAAAAGGAAGACCAAAGAAAAGATGGATGGACTGTGTGAAAGATAATATGCTTAAAAAGAGAGTGAATGTAGATATGATCTTAAATAGAGACGAATGGAAGGTGGCATGTTGCGTCGACCCCAAATAAAAATGGGATAAGGGTAGGGAGATGATTAGACGTATTTACAGTAGCTACTCCTTCTTAATTTCACTCATACAATTCTTATGATTGTCCGCTACTTTTTAGTCAATAGCAACGAGTGAATTACATGTATAATTCTGTTCTTATCATTGGTCAAAAGTATCTAGCGTATTTTTATAAACGCTTCAAAAACTATGTCAAAACAGCGGCCATCTTGTTAGAATTTGACGGGCAGTTTTTGTTGCACCTCAGAATTCCTAATTTATAATATTTTGATTTATTTATAAACCAAATTCATGGCTAAAATTTACAATGAATATGAACTAAATCGTTACATTATGATAACATGAGACATTAATGAATTGTATACTTTTTAGAATATTTTGATTTCTCGTGTGTATGTGAGTATGGTTTTATTTTATTTCATTCACTTCACATGAGCAGACTGCTGGATTTAAGCTCAGGGCCGTGATGCTCGGACCTAGGGTGGCAGCTTCTTTGGGCTGACAAAATTTTTAATGATATTAAATTTTTAAAAATATTTAAATTAGTTTTGATGTCAATGTATGATAAAGTCTAATAAGATATGTAAGTAATTTTTCAACTATTGGTTTTTGAATGTGTCATCATCATTCTCCTGCCTTTTCCCAACTCACTTGGGGTCGGCGCAGTATGTTTTCTTCTTCCATACGTCCCTATCAGCCGCCATCTCTTCATTCACTCTTTTTTTCTTTCATGTCATTTCTTACACACTCCATCCACACTTTCTTTGGCCTTCCTCTACTTTTCCATCCTTCCACATTCATATTCATTACTATTTTACCCACATGCACAACCCACATGGTTTTTGAATGTGTGATCTTCCTTTTTAAATACAGCCTTTATGTAGCAAATAATATTCGAATAACGACTTATCGTGAATTATATGAATTATCATGGTCAATCTTATTATAATGTTTATAGAAAATATATAGAAATATTTGCAAGAGTTCAGATATTAATTTAAAAACCTAATCAAAACAAGGTAAATGCAAAAACAATGCAAATGTAAGAAGTGATAATTAAGAAAAATCTTAATTTTTACTTTCGTTAAATTATGGTTACCTAAATAATAATCAATTATATTACAAATCATATGTAATAATTTGCATATTTGACAGTTCATACTTATTTTTTTTATAATTATTTACATAAACTCAAATAAGGCTTACGTCCTAGGGTGGAAGCAAGTCTAAATCCGCTACAGCACAATGATCAAACTATATTGCCCGAAATGCCATAAAAATTACATAGTACACCATTGAAAGAGTGTATGTTAATAAATCACTACAAAGCTACATGAGATTAAGATCCCGGCAAAAACACACCTCTTCTATGAAGCGATGATGGCGCAGCGGATAGTGCGACCGGATTTCGCGTCAATCGACGCGGGTTCGATCCTCACGTATCCGACTGTAAAATCGGTCTGAGCTTCCGGTAAAGGAAAACATCGTCAGGAAACCGTAGCATGGTGGTAGGGCATTTTCTAATGATGCCAAATATCAATATGTGTGTTCCGGCAGCATCACTTGAGAACCAGTACCCTCTAGTCTTAATGTGCTTACCATCCTGGACCACATCATCACTTTACGTCAGGTGAGATTGAGGTCAAAGCACTGAGCCTATTCCGTGTAAAAAAAAAATGTTTAAAATTAAACTATTTACTGTTTATTTTTAGAACTGATGATGTTGTTGAATTGAAGAGCTTTTACAGGGTTCGTGGGTGAACATTACGTCACTCGGCCGAAATTTTGTCGATTGATCTGCCTGAACCTAGGTATTTAAAATCATATTATTAAATTAGGAAATTATTTTATGGTCCTGTTTGTCTCATATATCATAAATGTTTATAACTTCATTGTCATGCTTTCCTCTATGGTTTAGTTATACTGTTAATTCTGTAATCCATTGCCTAAATATAATTCAGAATAATTATTGAACAAGTAAAACAATTAAAATAACTAGCCAGACTACCGAAGGAAGTGAAAACTCGAAACATCGGAAAAACTGGTTTTCAACAATTAAATTATAGTATGAATAATTTGTTAATTATAATTAAAAAGCTTATGAAGCACCAGCACCTAAAAGCCATATTGTACTTGACATACTGTAGCATATTCACGTCTGACGTCATACATTGTAGGTGACGCGAATATATAAGTCTCAACGCGGCTAATGAAGTTTGCACTTCAAATATAAAAGTTTAAGCGCACGACAGCCGGTACATGAACTTTCTAAGATTCTCGTATCGAATGTAAACAATGTATTTAACACAAACTTTGACAATAGTTTTTCTATAAAAGCATATTAGGAATGGGCTAAAAGTGTCCGTGATAACCTGAGTAAACATGGGGGTTTCACTATTAGTAAAGAGTTTGCAATACCTTTGACTTAAGTTAAGCTTTGGTTTAAAAGCAACCGTTTCATATAAAAACATGTAGATTATAATTTATTTAATTCATTTTAACACCGGATGTGAAACGAAACTCTATTATTACGTAACAACAATTATTTATTAGTTTATTTCTTTTTTTTTTTTTAATGAAATAAAATGAGTAATGATCATGCACACAAACGAAATGTATAAAATAAATTAGAAAAGGCAATGGGAAAGCTTAAAATGACGACATTTGGTTCGAGTCCATTTAGCGAGATGGTTTTATTATGAAAATCGGTCCGTAAGGGACACACACCCACCCGCTCATCTCGCGGAGTCGCGACGCTACATTACCGCCCGCGGCTTTAGCGGAGAACGGCGCAAACACGACATAATTTCGTATCACAATAATAAATAGTAAAAAGTTTTAGTAACAATATGTATAAACAATGCATGAAAGTACTACTGTTATCAATGTATGAATATTCAGTATCGTCCGACACATCTCGAACATTGGGTCGAGACATTTTCGACCGCTTCCTGCTTACTTGTTACTAGCCGATCACTAAAACCCTAGCGTAGCTTCGACAAAAAAGGAAGGTGGTATTAAAATGTAATCACATACGCTCATCCTTAATCTCATCCTCACCTTAGGTTCCTTGTAATGGATTCCTTGTATTTTCTATAATATTATATTCGTTATATTTGCGTTTCTGTACCTTTTACAGTAATGTGACAAAAAATGAAAGAGATGTATACAAAAATATCCACGAATGTGGATAGTTGGCATTCTGCAGCTTTACGTTTATATGTTGCGTGTTTTTTTTTAAATAGTTCATACCTTAATAATACTTTGAATACAAATGTAAATTTTAGACAAAATATACGTACCAGCAGCGACTCACCTGCTACCTACTCCATTTAATGCTTAGGCATCAACTAAAACTTTTACCTACTTAGAATTACATCTATATGCACGAAAATTAACTTAGAAAATCCCAACCTACTTGGAGTAATCTTACGTAAGATACCTACCTCCACCGGGCAGCGAGAGGTGGGTATGTCAAATGTTAATTGACTTAAGTCTCACAGATTTCCTTCGTTAACGTATTTTACAGAGGAGTAGGAACTGCTTTCGCATTACCCCTACTATCCGCAAGGTGCGTCTCTTCTATTTAGGACCTCCTTCTTCGGTCTAGTTTCTCCTGCAAGAGTATCGTGGGAGAGAAGCTCGGTCGACTGTTCCCTCTCCCCCACTTCATTCCCTCTTGTATGAGCATAACTCGCTCTAAGTCTGAATCATTGCCTCGATTAGGTCAGAAGCGACAGATCAGACAAGGCAAATTCCATGCTTAACAGACGTCAACCGTGTGGTACGAGGTATTCTCTGTGTAGCGACAATCATGGCACCTTGAAATGACCTCTCGTTTAATTTAACATTGGTAGTTTCCAAAAACATCCGGTAAGGGTGCCATATGACTTTCGCAGCCAGGCTACTAAGGTAGAAATCATAGTAGGAGTATTCAATATATATAGATAGATAGATAGAATATAGATAGATCTTGATATATCGTATCAAACTGATATTATTGAATCATTTGATATCGATATATTATTATAGTATATTGTTAACAATATTTTCGCCACACATCCGGCAGCGGCGCCTTAAAATATTATCCGCCTACATCCGGTGGGACCGTTTCTCACCTTCCACATGTCAGATCGCATGGAATGACTATATAAGGCTCTGTAGAGCAAACTCCGGCACACTGGAGTTCTATCTGCTAAAGTGAACGTTCCTGATATTGCAATATAATAAAGTGGCGACGTGGAAATAATACATAGTGAGAGTGTTTAATAATATAGCGAGAGTGTTTTAACAAAATACAATAACTACAGTGGTGGGAAATACAATATATGTATACAACGCGGGCAGAGCCGCTGGCACTTGGCTAGTAATATATATATATATACTTGAGCCCTGGCGCGAGGCCGTAGACAATCGCCCATGCCTTACGCCGCCTCTGAATAACTATCGAATTAAAATACACAGTTTCTACTTTATTTTTTCCCAATAATTCGTTGGATTGCACAAATGCCACTTTTAATAATATTATATTTGAATAATACATAATTATAACATATATTTACACGGGGGAAGGGGTGGACTTGAGCTTCGCTGCCGGCGGTGGTTAAGGCCATGGTCGGCAGCGAGGAGGTCTGGGGGGTGGTTGCCTCCTTCTGTGAGCGAGTGATGCTACAGAAGAAGGCAGCGGAGAGGGCCAGGGAGGAGGATCCGAGGGCGGATCCTTGGAGGAGGAAAAGACCCAGGGGGAGATGGGCACGCTACGTTGGACTTGAGCTGAGTACAGTATATCGCATAGTATCGATACAACGTTACGATATATCATAACGAAAAAAGATCGATTTTTTTCTTTAAAAAAAATATCTCGTTTAACATTATTAGAATCATCTTAAAAGAAATCCCAAAGAGTAACTGAACGTATAAAAACTAATTACTTATCAACGCAGTAATTATAAAACATTCTTTAACGTCGAGTAGAAACCCCCACACACTTTAATCAAAAACTACATTGTATCTAATTGTTTCGGTCAACTCGAATGACAAATTAAAGAGCGCACGACTTTCATTTTAATACTGTATTCCATTGAAAGGAAATTATATTACAATTGTTTACCTCTTCCATTAAAATTATTACGGCCTCGACTTGCCCACATTATAATTTCGTGTTTTCGTATTTTATATTAACATGATTTCCATTTACGCAAGAGGTGACTGGTAATTTTACAACCACCGTGTTTCAATTAATTTGTTGATATAAAGAAAAAAACATTACAATTTGAGCAAAGATTTTATTATAAATAGTGGCGCAAGAGCGGTCGTCGTGGAGATCTTTGGGGGAGGCCTAAGTCCAGCAGTGGACGTCTTTCGGTTAAATTGATAGATAGATAGATGCACAGCCAACGTTATAATAATCAATTAATGAATTAAATGCCGTAATAACTGTGTAAAAAGTTTTGTTTTTGCCGACTCTCATTCTATCATGTGGCAGTTAATTATCCGTTAACTTGCATATTTGACCTTTTACTGTGTAATTTTTATGGCGTTTGTATAGTTACAATATAGTTTGTTTATAGCGCAAAGGTGAAGTGTATTGAAAATAATGACGCTAAACTTTTATTCTGAGGTGCCACGAAAAAACTCCATGTCCCACCAGTTTTGCTGAAACTTAGAAATGTTAATACATCAATATAGAAAAAATTAACTTATCACATGAGACTGGCAGAATTGTATATGTAAATTGGAAGTTATGAAGAAGAACTGTGTAAGAATGCAGTATTAGTATTATCATATATACTATGTTTATTATAAAAGGTAAACAAACTTACGTTCTTGCATTGTCAGTGGTATCCGAAAATATAAAACATCAGCTTTGTTGGGTTAGGAACTTTCTAAGCTAGCTAATGTTGTTGACTGGAAAAGCCTTTACAGCTTAACCGAACTTTGTGGGCGAGTGCAGAAGGCACTCAGCCGCAAAAAGTTAACTAGCAGCTAGACGTTACGAACTTGTGTACAATAGTGACTTTTAGAAAATAATAACGACACATACTGTTTTTAATTTAAAATAAAAAGTCCCTGAGTATTTTCGAAATTCTTACACCAAAGGCTAAAAGTAAAGTAACTCCCAAAATAAATTAATGGTCTTTGGAATATAAATATCGATACATTTACAGACTTGTGAAGTTTCCAACAACAAACAAACTTATTGTTTTTTATTTACTTCACCAGTTAACGTAACAGCTCATCAGGCTCGTTAATTTAAAGAAATGTAGAATACAATTAAAAATGTATCAAATGAACAAAATCTTATTTATTAGAGACAAACATAAGAAAAATCAAATATATAAATAGTTACGGTAGAGAGTTAATTATTATAGAATTAAAAATAATTTTTTTTGTTTCGAACTGCTATTTATTTTTTTAAGTTTTATTTGCATATAAATATAATATTTAAATATCCGTGATCTTTGAGTTTTTCAATTGTTAATTTGAAACTGCCATAGACATAGTATGTTTTCGCTATGCTCAATAGAAGAACAGGGCGTGGGAATGAGAAGTCATAATTAAGTATAAAATTGCCTAAGACAAAAAGAGACAGCGAATGGATGTCAATTTCTATACTTGCTACGACCCCCTAAGACCGCTGTCAATTCTTTTGGAGTAATTTTATTTAAATGGTTAATAATCTTCGACGAAATTTTGAAAACATTATTTGTGTTTTGTTCAGTGAGTGAATGTGAAATTACACAACATAATAATCTAAATAAATACACTTTTCACGGGTAATTAAGGCAGGTTAAGTTACATTGTTAGTTCACATATTTTGTCGAATTGGGTTTAATATTTAATCGTAAAACTGATTTCAATTTAGAGTTTATCTTTTAATATTAATTTATTATACTATTTTACTGCTTTATATAAAAGTGGAAGATATTTGGTGGTAAATAAAAGAATATTTGTTTACGCTAGTGTTTGACAAAATAATGACGTCATGAATATCGATAACCGACAATAAGCTTCATAGATATTTAGTGGATAATACGAATTATTATATAATAAGTATAATTTTTTTTTTTCAGGATTCAACTCAAACCGAATATTTTTTTCGTGTCTGCGCACACTTAATATAGTTTGTATAGAATTCTCCAAAGTTGTATTATTTACTGTTGAGATTAGTATACAATAGGACAATTTACTGATGTTATTAAAAATAATATTCGTGAATAAAAAAATTTAAATACCTAGGTGTGTAAAGTTTCTGGTGGCGATTGAGAACTTGCATGAAGTACGTAAAGCTTGACGTCATATTTTAGTATAGGGGTTATCTGTATACAATAAAATTAAAATGCTCCTAAGTTTTCTATTTCTAATTAGATTTGGAATTTGATTTCAGTGTTCACCCTTTTTTATGGTCTATTTAGAAAGAATAACAAGAGACGAAGACCTTGAACAACCCATATTTTTTTTAATACAATATAAATTAATTAACTATAAGTTGTATTATTATAAATTGTTTAAATGTATAATAATTAAATTACATACTTCTTTTATAATATTCCACGTGCCTTTAATTTATCCTAAATATATTTTTTTGGAAACGTTAGTTTGTAGTATTTTGTTACACCAATTTCTATTACAAATATAATATTCTTTTAAACTATTATTTAGATTATCTTTTCCTTGGAGATTATATTTTGTTTCTTTTAAAATCATTCTATTCTCGTAATAAATAGTGGGTCTGAACGTATCCTGTAATATATGATTATAGTAGAATCAATGGCGTAACTAAACCAACTGAGGCCCGTGCCAAAGTCATTTTTTTTTTTTTTTTTCCTACCTAGCTAATGCTGTTGACCGGAAGGGCCTTTACAGCTTCACCGAACTTTGTGGGCGAGTGCTGAAGGCACTCAGCCGCAAAAGGTAGCTAGCTCAAGGGTTCGAACCTCGGCTTGGCCGCTACCTGAGTATGAAAACTCCCGCGGAATTTTTATCCTAGCTAAACCCTACATTTTTTTATTTTATTCTTTATTTACAAAAAAAAAAAAAAAGGTTCCTTACAGGACCTATGTACCTGCATGTTATGCATGAGTGTGTATGGAGTGTTGTGCGTGTAATTGCTCAATGCGTGGGCAGTGTTACTGTATCGCGCTGGCGGCGACGTCAAGAGCCTCCCCAGTTGGGGAACGAGACACGTCTTGGGTCGCCGCCTGAGGTCAAAGTCATTGGATGGGGACCCGGTATAAATCGCCACGTTATAATTTGATTTTAACCAATCACTAAAGCGTTCAAATATTTATTTATAACTTTAATTTTATTTATTAATTTTATTGAATTATGTTAAAAATATTAGGATTCTTCTGAGATCGCTGCTTCGCGGGCAGGACTCCCATTAGACATGGGCCCGTGGGATTATGCCAGATCTGCCACCCTATATTTACACCACCACGTATCACCGACAACACATTTATGATTAGTTATGACAAGACTATTTCACGCACATTTTGCAACATATTATTTGTAACGGCTTTTAACTAGTACTGTCAGTCTTGTCTATACTATACTAGGTCTATATAAACTGCCATAAACGAATAATAACAGGGGATTCGTTTTAAGAAATCAATGTATTTCACATTATAGTTTAACAGTTGTTTTGTGTTTTACAGGGGTTTTGCGTTTTGAAGTATTTAAACTGCATTATACGTTTTTCTATACCTATACCTAAGAGAAGACAAGACAGACTATTTTTTAATTGAGATAACTGAATGATATTATGTAAGCATCAACGGGGGGCGGAGGCATATGCTTTGTTTATTTTGCACGTGCACATGCACCACATTGTTTAGAATAAAACAAACGAGTAATATTACGATTTTCCACTAAATTAGATACTTATCTATCACTTATTCGGTTGAGTTGACCTTTGTCGCACCCGTGCAGACCAGCGAGCCGAGAGAATTCAACGGCATTGAACGTCGCATCATCGGCGCGGTGAGTGTAGGTAAACAATAGATTTATTTATAGATAAGGGAACATTTGTCTTTAATTATGTAAGGTATGGCGAAGGTTAAGTCGGAAACCTCACGGGTAACAGTGAACTTCCGACTTCCTATTAACGTACAGAAAAACACAGGGTGCTGCGCGTCAAGGTTGAAAAAGTGATCACGAAACCAGTAAAAAAATATGTTTTATAATTAAGGTGGCGAAAATCAATATATTATCTATACTTTTGCCGCTTTAACAGCTGGTGCCCGTGGCTTCACCCACGTTTCATATATTCTTCACTACGTAATATATTTTTACATAATCATTGCAAAATAATGTTTTGATGATGCTGTCCATTCAATCACATTTTGTTCACAATTCCATGAGTTTTATTTATTTTACACAAATATTTCACACAGATTAAAACACAATGAAAGCTGGCAATTTAATAGTTTTTTTGTTTACAATTTCTTGGGTTTTAATTTTTTCACACGGAACCGTAATTATTTTCGATAAATCTTTTTTGGTACCTACTAACAGAAGGCAAAGATATTTGTCACAAATTCCAATACTTGCCAGTAAAACTGTGCATTGAATTAGATTTTATTCACAATTTCTTAAGTTTTAATTATTTTACGCGGAACCTTAATTTTTTTTTTAATTTGCTCTGGTGGTGGTAATATGTATAGTACCACCCCATCTCTTCCCGTGGTTGTCATATAAGGTGACTAAGAGATAAACCAGGGGATGGGCAGGAGCGTCCACTGTACCACACGCAACTACTGCGATCGCCAACCCGCCTGCCAAGCGTGGCGATTATGGCAATTCCCCCTTTATGAACGACACAAAAATGGGTCAACCCCTAGTCCCCGGCGGCCCTGCTATTCTTGGTCATATTGGTAGTGGCCAAAGTAACGGCGGTCTAAGGGTTGCTAAGAATCTCCGTCATAGATATAGCAACCACAACAAACAACGGATCGACCTGCCAAAGTATAACACACGAACACTGCGGACTGACAAGAAGATCGCTGAGCTAGAGGAATAAATAGGCAAGTTACGATACGAGGACTCGATAATCCTCAAACCCGGTAACTTGCTGTATTTCTGGGAGGGCAAACAACAGTATACAATAGATAAGGGTAGTGCGTAAAATACAATAGATAAGGGTAGTGCGTAAATGCATTTCCCCCCGTTAAAAAAAAAAAAAAAAAGGGCAAACAACAGTCTCAAGGTGGTGTCGGGTTCCTCGTCCGCAAGTCCCTTGTAAATAACGTGGTGAAGATCGAGAGTGAGTCGACCAGGGTGGCGTTCCTGATACTCAGAATAACCACACGGTATTCCTTGAAGGTTATCCAGGTATACGCACCAACTTTGGCACACTCCGACGAAAAAGTGATGACTATGAATGAGGAAATTTCAAAGGCCATACATAGTAACAAAACCCACCATACCATTATTATGGGGGAGTTCAATGCAAAACTAGGAAAGCGAAGTGGTGAGAAGCTGCGTGTGGGGAAATTTGAAGTTGAACGACGGAACCACCGGGGCCACGGACTGGCCAGCTTTATGGAGAAGGAGGAACTCTTTATAATGAAATCCTTCTTCAGAAAGCGGAAAAAAAACAGGAAGAGGACCTGGATGAGTACTGTTGGTGTGACCAAGAATGAGATATGAGTTCATCATGTCGACAAAGAAGCAAGTATTCAATGATGTCTCTGTGATCAGTTCGGTAAAAACCGGTAGCGATCACCGCATGGTCAGAAGAACATTGAGTCTGAATATCAAGCATGAGAGATGCCGTCTGATGAAGTCTACACTCCGTCCGTTGCCCGTCTAAATACAAAACTCCGAAAGTTTTCAGCTCGAACTAAAAAACCGCATCGATTGCCTAGGGAGCGAAGTCGACTAGTACAATGATGGGAAAAGCTTTCCGTACGGTTGGATCTAAGTATGCTAAGACCTGCCGTATACGCAGAACAGGCAAGCTCTCTGACTTAACTCTCGGGCTCATGGAGGAAAGACGTAAGATGGTCTTGCAGTCGTCTGTCGATGCTAATAGATATCGGCGGCTCAATAGACATATTTCTAAGTATCTTAAACGCGACCTACGACGGTATAATACCGATCGAATGTAAGAGGCTATAGAGCGAAACAGAGGCTTCAAAGTTTTCGCGAGAGATCTGGCTATTGTGCTTATCTGATTGACCAAGCTGAAGGCTGACGGTGGCAGAATCATATCCTCCAGGCCGGAGCTTTTGAGGGAAGTCAAGAAGTTCTACGTTAATTCTGCTTACTAATTTCATCGTCATTATTCTTTATTTAATCAATCCATTTACATGTCATCGTCAGATTTGGTTTGTGAGATATTCATTTTCCGTTATACAATATTGTATAGCTGTTTTTATTTGCATATTATAAATTTTTGATTTTATTTATCTAATTATATTTACAAAAGATCATCTTAAACATTATGAAATACGAACGAGATAATTGTAGATTTAACAACATACGAAGCGATACGAAACGCGAAAAAAAAACAGCCAACAATGAATATCGCACTTGACGCCCCGGGCGTAGCTCGATGTTGGTTTTTAAAAGCAAAATTCTCACGTGCATGAAACGAACGAACGGCTAGACATAATTCCAGTGACGTTATCGTATTTTGCAACTCCCACCCACCAACCACCACCACACGCCTCCCGCCGCACCGCTCTGGCCCGCCTGCGCTCCGGGACAAAATTATGTTAGTTTTATTCTCCTGGTCATTACGTGATTGTTTCGAATTTTGATATTAAAAGTATATTAATATGTCGATTACCCATAAAAATGAGACAATAGGAGAACAATGGAAAGCTGACGTAAACGCCAGGTTAGTGCTCAAGGGGTTAACACTGATCTTCCTACATATATGACTGTTTGAACTCGGCAAACCATAGCAGCTGATACTATGACAACAGTCACCATAGCCACCGTTACGATAACAACGTTTACCATACCAACCATTGCAATAGCAATGGTTACTAGCGCGGACGGATGAGAAGGATTTGTGTTGCCGTGATAAAATTAAAATGATGAAAAATCCAACACGAAATCAGCAACATTTCAAGTCAACCGGATGTAAAGTTTCGGGGATCTCGTTATGACTCAGTGAGTGGTGTTTTTTACTTATATAATTATAGCAATTATAGAAGGCAACTTTTTCAGTTTTCGAATTGACTAAGCACTGCCAACGCGACTACTTTAAATCTTCCTCTGAGGTTTTGGCGGGATTTCAGCCGGGCGGGATTTCAGTCATGTAGCGGTTGTTTTCTATAATTAATTAAATTATTGTATTTGGCTCTATATCATGTAATCGTGATGGCGTTTTGTGTGATATAGTTTGGTTATTGTATACAAGTTAAGTTTATTATGGAAAATAACGCGTAGCATTTATTCTGAGGCGCCAGCAAAGCTCCGTGGAAAGTTCTAGCAAGATGAACCACAGTTTTGCTGAAGCTTGGTAACGGCGATATAAGATTGAAAATACATCTTACCTACATGACATTGGCACAAATTATTTGTACACAAATTGCCATTAGAAGAATAAAAAGAAACCTTCATGATACTTTTGAGGTGAATGCTTGAGTTTTTGGCGGGATCTCAGTCTGACATGTAGCAATTGTTTTCTTTAATTCATTAAACTTGTGTACTTGACTCTATATCATGTAATCTTGGTGGCGTTTTGTGTGAAATAGTTTAGTTATTGTGTTCAAGTTAAGTTTATTATAGAAGACAACGCGTAGCATACATTCTGAGGTGCCGACAAAGCTCCATGGAAAGTTCGAGCAGGATAGGCCACCGTTCTGTTGGAGCTTGGTAACGCTGATACAAGATTGAAAATCTTACCTACATGACATTGGCACAAATTGTGTGTACACACAGATTGCCATTAACTAAGAAGAAGAAGAAGAGGTGAATGCTTAAGGCATTCAGTTGAAACATGGTAGCAAGCGCAATTGCATAAATATATGAATTTCGAATTAAGCCGCAACTGTTTATAAAAAAATGAAAAGAAATAAAGAAAATTGTATTATTTTAAAACATTAAACACCAAGATAAATATTATAAATGAAATTATCAAAAATTAGTGTGATTCCGTATAAACCCATAGTTGCATACTGTATAAAAGCTTGTTAGCTTGATAATAAATACACAAGTTAAATTCACACAACTGTGTGTAGGTATTTTTGCGATGGGATACATCTGTAGAAAGACATTAATCTAAACGGATTTAACGACTTAGCTCGGCCTTGTTAAGTTAATACTTAATAGACATCTTATGTGATACGGTGCGGTGAAAAACTGTTAACGTTAATTATTGAGATAATAATATTAATCGTGTTTATTATTATACATTTTTTCTTCTAACTAGCTAACGACGTTAACCTGAAGAGCCTTTACAGCTTCACCGAACTTTGAGGCCAGCGCTTAAGAGGGTATGCGAGCGGCATTTATTCCATACAATCATAGTCTCCAGTTTCCTCCCTGGATGACAGCATTATGGTAAAAAAAATTACACCAAATAATATATATCCACCACCGACATGCCCGTCCGTTTTGATTTTTTCCTAAAATTAGGCCTTTGAAAATGAAAATATTCTCGATTTTTACGGTAATTTTCAGACGTTCTTCAAACGAATTTGATGGATAAAATTTAACGTAGAGGCATAACCAAAAACTTTCTTGTCCTATAACAGAAGGAAAATTAAAAATTGATTCAGTTTTGAAGGATGAAACAGAGTACTATCTAGTGATGTTTTCGTCTATTTTGCATAGGTAAAATCAGCCCGAGCTGTTCCGCGGAATTTTATTCTAGCTAAGTCTCTATATATTTTTATTATAACAAAAAAAGAAGAAGAAACTTCCATACAGAAAGTTTGTGTAATATGCAGGCGTGTGTGTGGCTGTGTTGTGCGTATTATGCTAAGATGCATGCAGTCTTACTGAATCGCACTGGCTGCAGTGTCTGGACCCTCCCCAGCTGGGGTTTGAGGCTCGCCTTGAGACGTCACCGGAGAGGGACCCGGGGTGTATGCATAGACATCATATTTTCGCTATGCTCAATAGACGAACAGAACGTGGGAGTAAGAAGTCATAATTAAGTATATATTGCCTAAGACAAAAAGTGATAGCGAATTGCATTACGCATTGTCAATTTCTATACTTACTACGGCCCCCTAAGACCGCTGTCAATCTGTTGGAGTAATTTCATTTAATTACTTTATAATCTTCGACGAAACTGTAAAAATGTTACTTGTGTTTTGTTCAGTGAGTGATGTGAAATTATAACGTATATAATATAACGTAATAATCTAAATAAGTAATACTCTTTTCATTGGTACTCAAGATGGGTTTAATTACATTGTTAGTTCACATATTTTGCCGATTTGGGATTAATATTTAATCGTAAAACTGATTTCAATTATAGATTTTATCTTTTAATATTGATTTATTATAATATTTTACTGCTTTATATAGAGTTAGAAGATTTACGGTTGTAAATTAAAAAAATGTTTGTTTACATTTGACAAAATATATTTTGACGTCATGAATATTGATAGTCGATAATAAGCTTCATAGATATTTAGTGGAAAAGTGTATGTGAATTATTAACATAATAAGTATAATTTTTATTCAGGGTGTCAATGTTTATTCGTCAATTAAATGTTGAAATACCTAATTGTTTATAGTCTCTGGTGACGGTTGAGAAGTTGCATGAAGTACGTAAAGCTCGGCGTCATATTTTAGTACAGGGGTTATCTCTCTAGGATAAAATTAAAACGTTTATAAGTTATTTATTTCTTATTAGATTTTAATTTTGATTTATTTATTGCTCAGCCTTTATTTTATTGTCTATTTTGAAAGAATAATAAGAGGCGAGAACAACCAATATTTTTTTGTTGTAATTAAAATTAATTAACAATAAGTAGTATTATTATAAATTGTTTAAATTTATAATAATTAAATTACATACTTCTTTTATAACATTCCACGTGCCTTTAATTTCTCCTAAATATTTTTGGAACTCTAGTTTGTAGTATTTTGATACACCAATTTCTGTAAGAAATATATATTAATATTCTTTTACATTATTATTTAGATTATCTTTTACTTGGAGATTATGTTTTATATCTTTTGAAATCGTTCTATTCTCGAAATAAATAGTGGGTCTGAACCTATCCAGTAATATGTATTGATAGCAGAATCAGTGGTGTAACTAAACTATCTGAGGCCCGTGCCAAATATAATCGTCACGTTGTAATTTGATTTTAATAAATCACTAAACTGATCACAAGAGCGTTTAAATATTTAGTCGTGTCTAACTTTATTTGTATTTATAAATGTTATTGAATTATGTTAAAAATATTAAGATTCTTCTGAGCTCGCAGCTTCGCGGGCCGAGGCCCCATCGGACCGGAGCCCGTGGGATTATGCCAGCTCTGCCACCCTATAGTTCACCACTGATCAGAATATACCATCTATAATACATTTATGATTAGTTATGACAATACTATTTAACGCACACATTTGTAACTCGTTTTTGTAACGCCTTTTAAAAAGCACTGTGAGTCTTGTCTATACTAGGTCTATGGGTGTCTGCGGGGCAAAGTTAGCCGCTCGTCCCTGATGTTGGGAGCGGTGGTTACGCCGGCGTGGGCGCTGACACGAAACTTTTCGTGGTTGATAATAAAATGGTTTCGCCACATAGCGGACGGTTAAAGACGCCAACGCCCTTTTACTATAGAAGAGGTCGCACACAGCTCACGCTCGGCTCGCGTTGACGTGAGATCTTCTATAGAAACATTGCGCTGGCATCTCTCCCGCCCACTGTGTGGCGAAACCAAAACCGAAATGATCCTATTTTGACGCGTAAAACTTGAATTCGAATATGTCATTGTCACTAATTATACAAAAGCCGATAGTCCGAAGGCCGATAGTCGAATGTGATAACAATAACGCATTTTTCTTCACTAAGGGTAGTCATGTGTATTATGATGCTTAATAATTGCATTTAATTATCAAATACTCTTTCATCTTTACTGTATAATTTTTATAATTTAGATTTAAAGACTATTAATAGTTTAACTTTTTATTGTTTATACCAGAAAAATATCCCTTATGCCCCCTTTAAAGTAATCGATTCACTGAATTGAAACTTATTGAAAAGGTGACAAAAATATTTTATATTTTAACTAAAAACAGTTAACAACACTAAATTTAAATGTTCATAATTTTTAATAAGTGCTGGCACCTGTAAGCTCACTTTGGACTCAATTTACTTTTTTACCTTAATATTTTAATTTATTTATAAGAAAATATATACAGTAAAACCTTGCAAGATAAAACATCTATCATCTATGATTTCGGTTAAATAGATAGTCGTTGCCTTTTATATGTATATTGTAAGGGAAGGATATACTATAGTTTTTTTTGAAAGATAATTGAAACATAGTATTATAAAAATTGCTTAACGGTTTTCAAAAAGAACTAAGGAAAAAATAAATCGAAATTTCTCTCCGTGCCTGCATTAGCAAGGAAATTGAAATATATACATAATATATTTCCGGCCTTGCGGGAAATATGTATCGGCAATAAAGTAGTAATCCCTTACCCTACCAGGTAACTAGTTTCTTATCCGGCGTCATTTTAAAAATATTTATAGCATGGTAGTAGTATTTCAGCTTTGCATATATTTCTTACTAGCTGTATGCCCGCGGCTTCGCCCGCGTTTCTTATATTCTTCACTGCGTAATATGATAATAATAACAATTTATTTGCAACATAAAATTACAATAAGATTCGAAATAAACTTATATAATTAATATATTCGAAAAATAGTTCATTGACAACCCCCGCTCTAGAACATTCGCCCTGTATCGCGGGAATCTCATAAACAATACATGCAGTTAATTAAATTAATTATGGTTACTGAAAACACGACATTACCATGTTTTAGTACAACAATTTATTGTGTGAGAAGAGTCTACAAGACCCTCACAGTCACTGTTTGGCCCGTAGATCTAGTGAGTATAGCGAAAACATACTTTGTCTATGGTGTGGCCACGCGTCGTTTCAAATCATTTCTCCATTCCTAACCATGTTACATGTATAGTTTTTAAAATAATCATTGGAAAATAATATTTTGATGACGCTGTCCATTGAATAGTATTAATTTCCTGATTTTTTTTTTAAATGGAACTCTTAAATATTCAAATTTTTTTTTATCCAAAAAGAGCAAACAAAGATTTTTCTCATAAATTTCAGCACTTACCATCAAAATTGACCATCAATTTTTCAATCAATTTTTTTCCAAAATTTCTTGTGTTTTATTTTTTTTATGCGGAACCTTTATAAATTTCCTGAAATTATTTTTAGTACTAAAAGAAAGCAAAGTTACTTCTAAAAAATTGCCAATAAAACTGTGGATTTTATAAAACAATTTCATAAGCTTTAATTTTTTTTACGCTGAACCCTAATTATTTTCTATAACTAAAAGTAGCCAAAGTTACGCGGAGTAACTTCAGCTACTACTACCAAAAAGCTAGAACCAAAAAAGTCATAATCTAATCATAATAAACCTGTCATAATTTTCAAGACCCACCTATCCAACTCTAAAATCAGCCTGAGCTTTCGGTGAAGAAAAACATTGTGAGGAAACCATAGCATGGTGGTAGGGCATTTATTGAAATATTTCATAAATATTAAAAAATGTATGTATGTATATTATTATATACTATTAAGTATTTAGCTTAACAGAAATCGTGTGACGTAGTAACTTAGTAAGAGAAAATAGTATTTCTTACATAATCATGGACGATCGCGTGACTAACCAGCAATTTCGTGAAGAAATAAAAGTCATAAATTACGGCTGCTATACTTTATTATAATACTAGCTGTACCCGCGACTTCGCTCGTGTGGAATTCAGATAATTATATTCTAATAGACAGCCTATATTCTCCCTCAAGATGCAATCCATCTCATTACCAATATATTCATATATGTATATACTCTATCTATATCCCGCCGCGTCCCATCCAGGTCCATACAATTTTTAAAATTTTTTGGTGTCTATCCGTCTGTTTGTTCCGGGTAATCTCCGGAACGGCAGGACGAATTTTGACGGGACTTTTTTTGGTAGATAGCTGAAGTTAAAATAATTAGGGTTTCAAGTAAAAAAAATAAAACTCAAAAAAAAAAATTGAATAAAATCTATTATAATGCACAGTTTTACGGGCAAGTGCTTGAATTTATGATAAATATATGTACTTTATCTTATTACTAAAATTTTTTTTAGGAAAATAATTAGGGTTTCATAAAAAATGAAACGCAGTGAAGAACATATAAAACGAGGGGCGCAGCCGCGGGCACACAGCTAGTTGAAAATATGTGTTTACCATAATAAAAAGTAGCCTATATAATACATCTTTATAACAGTGAAAAAAATTTCAAAATCGGATCAGTAGTACTGGAGATTACCCAAAACATCCAAACTCCCAAACCTTACATGTTTATAATATTAATAAAGACGTTATTATGCATACACTTCATTATTATGTTTTTTAATGAATCTACATAACGTTATTCACACATTATACAATTATATAAATGTTATTATAGAGTACAAACTACAAGAATACAAAATTTCATCGACATCGGTTCAGTAGATTTTAAACAAATTAATAAACAGACAGGCAGACAGACAATTTTTTGTTGCCTTTTATTATTATAGTATTATTTAGTATAGATTAGCTATGTTAAGTAATGTTTCAAAATAGTCCAAATTATTAAAATAAATGTATAGCGCCATCTATGAATAATTGTCAGAAATGCATATATCATTATTTATAATTAAATGTAAATAAATTATTTTGATTTCTTTTAAATTTATTTCTGCTTATTTCAATATTAATTTATAATAGTGTTAAGTAAACACATATTTATTATGATGTTTTAAAATGAACGTTATTAACGCATTACATAAATGTATATATATATATAAATGTATCCTAAATGTTAATACAGAGTATTTACTACAATGATACTAAATTTCATCCAATTCTAATAGACAACCTATCTCCCAACCTCCCCCCCCCCCCCCTTCCGCTCCGAGGTGGTTACATTTCCACCAGATCACGATCTGGATCAGGTCAGGATTTGATCAATGGAACTCAGGGAAATTGAGAAAAACCCTCGAATATTGTAGACACTTACATGTGTTTCATATACAACTAAAAAGGAGAAAAAAAACTTTTGTAATTCAAAACAAAACCGACTTTAAAAGAATAAAGTATAAAGTTCACTAAAAGTCAATAAATAATTTTCTATATTAACCTGCTTCGTTAATTATTTTCATTAACAAATGGAAATAACTGTCTAAACTTTATCACAATTACACATAAGCTAAGACTAGGGTGATTTCAAAGAACAATTGAACAAAATTGAATACATTTAGCGACGTATACGCTGGCACCGATTTCAAAATTAACGTAACAGATTAATAAAGAAATTATTTATTGACTTTTTAGTGCATTTTTATATTTTATTCCTTTGAAGTTGGTTTTGTTTTTAATTAAAAAAGTTTTTCTAATAAACCGAGATGATGACTTTTTCGATATTTATTCCTATAACTCTTAGGAAGTTTAATACACAGACAATACTATTTTACATACAAGACATGGTAGCAATTCGTTGACGAATGAAATTAACGGAACTTTATTTGATCTTTGTTTATCAGAGAGTGTACGTATAGCTAAAAATGTTTGTAGCACTACTTTAAATTCGTTTTGGCGTGTTTTACGATTTAACTGTTCCATAAAAAGCAAAAATCCAAAACGATTGACAAAATATTTTGACTACGTGACAGCTAATAATGCCAACATCAAAATGAGACTGCAGATGTAAAATAAATGTAAATGGACAATAGATAGATACACTTTATTAAACATGAGTATCAAGTGACAGATGGTGACAGATAAAATGGTAGTGTGGCGCTTCCATCACCGCCACTACTTTTATGTACTTGCCATTACAAATTAAGAAATATTCAAATTTTTAGAGTCCATACGTCATAAAATATCTTATTATAAAAATGTCTTTTATCGAGTGGTTAGAAAGAAGAGCACATATTACGGAATTAATCGTTTATAATTTATATATATATATATGTAAATGTAGTACAATTCAACTTTTGTGAAGAAGTCGCCCCAGCAAACCGGGTGATCGCACACCATCGATACCCAAAGTAGTAAAACTTATTTGTACATAAATACATTTTTCTTACGTTATTTGTAAGAAATTAATAAAAATTAACTACATATATGAATAAGCTTTATTTCGTACTTATCAATGTTTATACATCACTAGTTATGTTAAATTGACAGGCGTCAAAAACTAATTCGAATTTTGACAGCAGAATAGAGACAAAAATTAAAAATAAATATTATTTAGCTCGATAGTCACAATTGATAAGTTCTGCTTGTGGTTCTTCCGAGATCAGCGATCGTTACCACCTATTAGTAATTAACTGTTTAGTACTCTTCTTCTACAACCTATGAACTCTGAAAGTATATCTATACTGCAGAATTTAAGCTCCTATATAAGTTATCTAAATAATTAAATCTTTCATTATGGTACGTAGACAGCGAGAACAGAGCACCACGGAGGATGAAATAGTCATTGGTAATTTAAAAATCTACTCTTAAGCCTGACATAAAATAAATAGATGATAATTGTATTTTACTATTTTAGATACATCTTCCAGTAAAAAACATAGAAAACACAGGCATAAGAAACATAAAAGGAGAAAAAAACTCGAAGATGACTTTGATAGTGACACTTCTATTGATGTTTCCTATGAGGAAACTGTTAATAAAACATTTAATAAAACAAAAATGAGAGGAGGCAAAGATATACCAGGAACTTCGGCTGCCGATCTCCTCAAGGCGCAGGCCATGAAGTATTCCTCTGACTCTCGACGCTCTATACCAGGGTCCTCATCTAGTACTCCGCCTAAAGCATCAACTAAGAAAAAGAAAAAAGGTAGAGACAGTGGAACTTCTAGTGAAGAAGAACGATGGTTAGATGCTATAAAATCTGGTAAACTTGAAGAGGTAATTATTTTCTTGTAAGACTGTAATTAATACCTAATAGATGTATACCTTATCTAATAAAAGATTAGGAGTTGAAATTATTATTCTTCATTTAATGACTAAGTGCATTTCTTAATTTAATAGGTACTCAAAAACTTGCCTAGCCAGATCATAACAATAACTCATCTATAAGAAGTTAACAAATGTAACTCACATTTTGGGAGTAAACAACAAAGTTTAGTAGTAGTCTAAGTAGTAGCTTTTGTTCTTTGGTAAAAATTATCTGTAAATTAAACATGATATCTTGTTATTTTTTCTGATATTGAGAGGTTGTATAAAATGTCATCTTCTTATATCATCATCATTCTGATATGATCATCTTTGTAAATTTGCATTTTTATATTTTGTCAATTCGCACAATGCTTTTAAATATAATTATGAAATTGAGTAAATATTAAAATGCAATTATTCAGGTTGATGAAGAGTTAAAGAAAATTAAACCAAAAGATCCAAAAATGATGACCGCCCGTCAAAGAGCAATGTATGAAAGAGGCACTGATAAAGAAACCAGCCCAGGAGGTGAAGTATTGCTAGCTTTGCCCTCTGGTTATAAAGAAAAAGTTATGACCGCAGAAGCTATTCAGAAGGCGGCATTGAAATCACAAAAAAGAAAACAATTAGCAGATGAAAAACGTGAAAAAGATAAAAAGAAAACAATGGATAGGCTATTGAAGAAACAAGAATCAAAAAATTTGAAAAATACACAAAAGGGGAAATTTTTGAAAAAACTTGAACCTATGATTACTTATACAATAACTAACACACAAATTTTGTTATCTTTACCACCTGGAGTCTCTTTCCCATTAGAGAGCAAACTTCCAATTGAGATTCCAAAACCCACATTATGTGGAATCAATGGGTGTGTTAATATAAAAAAATATAATTGTTCAAAAACAGGAGTTCCTTTATGTAGTTTAGAATGCTATAAGAAAAATGTAATTGCCGCAGTATAATAAATTTGAAGGATTAAAAATTGTTTTAAATTTTTATTAAAAAATATGTCATACTTATAAGATGTTTTAGACAGCCCTTATTCTTAACACAAGTTGATTTGAAACCAATTTCTAGTTATATCACTTCGTCATAAAGCTATGATGTCTCAGTTGGTGCTGTCGGATTCCTCGTCACTAGACGCAGGTTCGTACCCACATATCTGACTATAATGCGCCCAAGGTTTCAGTGAAGGAAAATTTCATGAGGAAACCAATAGCATGGTGGTAGTGCATTTTCTAATGACTCTGCCTGGGTAGATAACACTTTCAGTTTTGAAAGGCTGCCGCCAAGTACCAACATGTGTATTCCTGCAGTATCTCTAAACCGCATTGTTACTTAAAATCATTTGAGATTGTGTTCCAAGTAAGGGGCCTATATAGTGTAGTACATATTTACATATACACTTACTAAGAACAGTTTTGTATCAAATCTAAATTTGGTTGTTTGTAAACATTGTAAATAGTGGAATGTATAAGTCTATATAATTCTTTAAGAACAAAGTTAACCATAATTTAAGTTTTAAGTCTGATTTTTTAAAGTAAATCGTAAAAATTGAGAGAAGAAAAATAAAGCACACAAGTAAAATTCTAAATTGGAATCAAATCGGTATTATTAAAACAATGGGTCGTTTGTCGCTTAATCCTACAAACATATTTTAATTTACTAAAACTTGGGAGTTTGTAGTATACTATTAAAATTTGAAGGTTTGTTGAATGCATTATATAGGGCATGGACATTAAAGAGCTTAGACACCACACTGAGATTTAGAATTATCACACAATAATTAAAAACAAGTGAGTAATATTGTCAACATTTTGTGGACATTTTTATAACATAAATCATAGAGTTAACTTTATATTGTGCACAGACCCAGTGACTATTGGAAGCATTACCTAATTATTTGGTGACAACCAGTCTATAAATGACTATTGGGTCTCGGAGAATATGAATCAATGATTAGAAAAATCAGTATCACTTATGTAATATTTTCAAATTTTTATAATTCATAGACTAATAAAATATGTAGATTATTGTAGGATCAACAAAAAAGTTTTTTTTTAATAATAAATAAAAAGTTCCATTCTAGATCCAAACAGTGAGCATATATTTTAGAAGTAGATTTGTATACATTTTACAATAGTTTATATTTTATTCAATCATCCTTATGGCTTACATTACAAAACAAGTCCTGGCACAAGTATCTGCTTATGCTTGATTAAAACATGTTATCTATTATTATTCTTATTAAATGGAATAATTATTATCACTACTATAATAAAATAGCCTCTATTATTCTGGCACATTTTATAAAACTACAGGTTACAATACTTACTCATGTATCATCATAATAATTGTACACACATGATCCTATTGCATTACAACAATAAGTTTCATAAAATGTGGAGTTAATCATTACCCATAAAATATACATTTTAGAATCTAAGTTATAATTGCACCAAGACTATTATCTATTATACTTGACATGAAATAAATTTTCATTACGTATGGGTTTACACTTTTTACAAAATGTCTACTAATAATGCATTATTGAACAAGTACTATTTCCAAAAAAAAATAAAATAAAATATTAGACAATATTAATGGTCACATAACTATTTCGTCTAATTGTATATTGTCATGGAATATAGTAGACTACTAAATATACTAGAGAACTTTGTTTCAGGTAATGAAAATAGAGCAAGAATATGGCCAAAATGTATGTCTTATACAGAAGTTTATCTTAGAATAGTCTTAATAGATATACCTATTACATACATTTTTATAATCAAAACTCATAATACAATCCTATATAATATACTGACAACAAAGGAACAATTTATGTAGTAATAGTTATTTATAAAGAGAACAATTATTTGGCAATCAACTTGAGCTATTCAAGTAATCAATAAAACAGCTTGCAACAAGGGGGGTGAAAACTTAATAATTAGCACAAATTTATTACAAATAAGAATTTTCAAAAGAATCGACAAATATCAATTTTTCTATAGCAAAACATTCTATTTCACAAAAAATACTGTAATGTTTTATTCATTCAGGGATCATGTTTTTATTTCATTAGTTTTACAAACGATTATTAAAATGTTGTTTCTACAAAAACAATAGCTTAAGATAAGTGAATGTAGATAACTAGTAATACTTTTTTCAACATACACATAGTAAGACAAGGTATGTAGATAGACACCTAATAATATTTGAAAATTGTCCTGTGTCAACATGTGACAATGTAAATTGTATATATCTCATGTTTCATTAATTCTTGACCACTGCACTTATTCCTGAGAGCGCATGCATAGAAGTGTCATGCAGAAACCACAAAGACAGACCACTCTTCAGAAAGATCTACAGACCAAAGCAGGGCAGCCAACATATTGGCAGGAAATATCCAGCTTCATATCAGACATTTGTCCTTTTTGAGCTGCGAAGGCGTGCCAAGCCTGATTGTAACCGCTAAGATTGATTATTCTGTTTATTTGATCTGAGTCTTGCTAGACCGGAACGCTCTTCTTCCTCATCACTAGTACATGAGAGGCCCCCAACAGCACCTCGAGAAGATGTGGCTTGTATTAAATCTTGATCGGGCCCATTTCTACTCTCATACAATAAAATACCCAAAGTTTCTTCATAGATTCTGGCTTCAGGAAATTCCACTTTAGTATGTTTTTTTTGTCTGTTGCATAAACAATGGATGTACAGCAAACTTCTGCACACTTTTTTCCATGGCCAAAGAAGGACCAGCAGCAAATTTCATTTGACCCGATAACATCTTTTATGAATAATACTCGCCCACTGAAGCGCAGAGAGAGCTTATCAAATAGTTCAATATTCTTCAGTAGATTGTCATCAGATGTGCTTGTATAGGAATACTTGTTATTATGTCTATTTATAAGCAGCTTTACTACAGGCTGAAAATAGACAGTTATATGCATTAGTGTGATACTTTCATTGAAAACAAATTTATTATGAAAAATTCAGCTTAGACATTATGTCTTCACATTTTTATAAAGTAATAATTTTTATTGTACCTTTGAAGTAGACATGATAAGTAATTGCTCCTCTTTGTGTGAAGTGATTAAAGGAACTCTACAAATTGGTTCAGCCTCTCTTTCTTTCTTAGCTAAAGCTTGTTGACAGGAATCTGTTAATTCTTCTATTAGAAAATATTTAGCTTCAGCTAAGAGTTCCATGATCTCACGGTAGCTATCTGGTAATGCTACAGTACCATCACGGAGATAATTTAATATTGTCCCAAAATGCTTTCCACATCGGTCAATGAGTATCCACCCTAGAAAGGAAATATTAACTGATATTTATTTATTGATATGATAAATATATATAACCAATAATGAACTGTTATAATTGGTGTTTTGGAATGGTATTTGTTTACACAATTTAGTTATTCTAGACCGTAAGCTAAGAGTAAATAAGGTAGGGCCTTTGAGGATCCTTGCTCCAAAAGATATCAGTTTTAGTTGAAAAATACTTCATACCTTCAGAGTCAGTTAGTACTTCCATTCTGCCACTAAACATTGTTCTCAGCATGTTATCACTCTTGGTAAGAGTCCCAATTGTGGTATAGAACAAGGTTCCTCCCACGTTCAACTTCACATATTGTGAGGGGCTGCCCTTTAGTAAAGTTTTGTGGTCGCCCGACATTTTTGGACTGTTCAAATTATCGCAATTGAGAATATAACACGGGTAAAAAATTATACTTCCCAGTTCTTCGCCATTACTTTCTAATATTTTTTTTAATATCAAATACTACATTTTGTACCGTGTACATTAGGTACTTTATTGGAAATAAATATTATCTAGTATTAATGTATACTAATACGAGTAAAATATGGGTAGTTAAAATCTTATTATAAACTGCTTTTAAAACATCTCCACCTCCATTGAAATTAGTGTTACCATAAACAAAATTTAGTAGTAGTCACAGTTTTTTTTTTTTTTTTTTCATTTGTTCCTTTTTAAGGAAAAGGCAAAGGTACTAGTAGACCATGCAGCCAAGTCAGATGTTAGAAACACTGTCAATAAATGAATGGCGGTAACGCAATGGTGGCCTTCTGTTACGAGCACAACGGGAATGATTGGGACACTGCAAAATTCACGCTCCGTGTCATTATTTTCACTTCACTACACTTGTGTATTTATTATAACTACACTATATTACGTAAATCGCCACCAAAATCAAACAATATAGGGTCCAGTAATACAAGTTGTTGAATTAAAAATAACAGCTACTACATGAAAGACTAAGGTGCAGCTTAAGAGCCCACAAATTAAAAAATAATTGTAATTTCCATAGTTTATACCACAGATTTATGCAGATCGATGGCGATAGATAGCGTGGTTGCACATGAGACAGCAATAATTTTTTAATAGTACGGCTTTTGCAAGCTAAAACACTGCAACCCACCGTCGCACTTACATCACGGCCTCAAAACGAACTTTTGAATCAACAAAAGGAACATATCTTTTGCCTTTTTATGTCAAATAGGTATTATTTTTATAATTTATCTCTGGGTTATTTCATTTATACATATCATGCAATCTCTTTCTGTCATATTAAATAATATTATGAAAGTAGTAATTCTATTGTTTATACTATAAACTGTTATAACATTGATATGTATAGTGTTCAAAGAATAATTTTACAAAATTCAACAATTTATCTAATGTGTTTAAAAAAACAGTCGATTTTTCATATTAGTAATAATAAATGATAATTACACTTTTTTGTTACATACCAATATAAAAACGTTTTTTGCAGCATCAAACTTACACTTATATTAAACAAATAATATTCTTATATAATTTTTTTAACTGCCTCGGTAGCGCAGTTGTATTACATACGACTGCCGTTCTGAGGTCTCGGGTTCGATCCCCGGGTCGGGTCAAGTGATATTGGGTTTTTTTCTACTCAGTATCATCCCGGAGTTTGGAATTTGTGCCCGATATGGCGACAGGCTCGCCCCCTCTCACATCTGGGACGGAACTAAGCTCGGCGAAATGTGGGTGGTGTAGTTCGCTACTTCACCTCTGCCTAACCCTTCGGGGAAAACAGGCGTGAGCATATGTATGTATGTAATTTTTTTACAGATTTACAGATTTACCTACACATAATTTTTTGTTTTTGTTTCTCAATTACTCTGTAAATATATAAAGTATTTTAAATAATAAAAATATATTAATATTATTAAATATTAACTAGGAATGGATGCAGTTTTGTATGTTTTTTCATTATCATTTTCATGATTGAAAAATTGGGGCTACACATGGTAAATCAGAGATGCAGATTTATTTAAAAATTGTGGTAAGTAACAGATTTTTTAATCTTATTAATGCCCTGAATAGAAGTTATTAAGGCACAACTTCATAATATTTACTAATTATCAATACTCCAACAACATCAACAAAGGCATTTGTTAATGCGTTGTTGTGAGATATCAAAATTGACACTGCGTGTCATTATTTTCAATACACTCCATTTGTACACAATAATCAAACTATATCACGTAAAACTACTACAAGACAAGGCAATATCGCCCTCAAAAACTACCCTCAGTCTGGAAACCCTGTGCATCAGAGATAAATAAAAACTGTCCATCATAGCCATATATGTATATTTAAGGCGAGTGCTTTCAGCACTCGCCCCCAAAGTTACTGAGAAGCTGTTAAGGCTATGCGGGTCAACAGCATTAGCTAGCTTAAAAAAAACCCATATATGAAGTTACATTGCAGGTATATCGCTCAAATTATCAAGTCGACGATTAAATTGCAATCGATATTCATACTATAATAAAATTATTTATATTTATGTAAGTCTTTTAAAGTTCTTACTTTACCTTACTGATTGTTAAAAGACAGAAATATAAATTAATCTTGATTTTATCCAGCAAAGAATTATAAATATAATGTGTGTACCTACTTCATTTACTTAGGGATTAGTTAAGCGAAAGGTGATATCAACCCATCAACTTGATTTTTTATATTAATATTGAATTCAGTGATTATCTAAGTATTTGCTGTAAAAATTGATTTTTTTTTTCCACATACAGATTTATTCTTAATTAATGTGAATCTTAAAGATGCAAAGCGTAATAATAAAACAACAAACAATTTTAAAAGCTAATTCATTATATGTAATATAATTCAATTTTTACCACACTGTTTAAAAGAAGAGACAAACGAATTACGGTTATTTACAACATCATTTATCTATACGTTCTAATATCATGGTCTAATTGCGTGTACCGAACTGACGAGCTTCTTGTAAGGTTTCTGGTAACTTAGCATTCAATGTTTCCGGTAATTTGTAAGAAGATAATGCTCCCAGTATTGATATAATACTTAATATTGAGGCAGAGAATAATAAACCGTACTGATGGCTCTATAAAAAAAAATTGAAATAATCATCAAGTCAGATAAAGTACGCAATGCTATTTCAAGTTTTATGAGGTTACTTTTTCAAGTGGAATCTTCTTTAGTGGTGTTGAGCGATTCTCGGTAGGGAGAAACCTATAAATTCCCGTTACCAATCCTATGACGTCAATATGTCAAGTATAAGATGGCGTTTAAGCGCTGGCGCTTAGGTATATATAAATAATAATATTTATACATACGCAGCCTATTGTTTTTTTTTTATATATAAATAAATAATAATGTACGTAATTGTCACACGGAGCGCAAAAAGATGTAAAAACGAGATAAATATTATATGTGAGGTTATGTTAATAATTTCAATTACCAAATTATAAAATTTTAAAACTAAGAGAACATTTTTTCTAAAGTTTCAAGTTTTTACTAATGTCGGCAGTCCCTATGACTGCCTTGTTTTAATTAGTATATTTTGCTGAGCGAATGGAACATGAACACCTAACACAACCCCCACCGTATTAGAGATACGTTGAAGGACATCGCGTTCCGGGATCAAAGAGTGTATCCAGAGCTAGTTAGAGGCTTTAGTTACGATAAATGTAGTCATGATGATGACGACTGTTGATAGACTCTCATCTTTCGGTGATCGACATTGTTCTTGGACTGTGGCTTAGCTAACAGACATCCAGTAATTTTGACGGGCACGGATAAAAAAAGAAAATTTAAGAAATATCTAGTAATACGAGTATTTATTTTTTAACCCCAAAAAAGTGGAAAACTTACCACAAATAGTATATATGGTGAAACTGCAGAAGCTCCACCAGATACTACATTACCTAAAGACATTCCTGACTGTCGTAAACACGTAGGATATAGTTCCATGTTAAACAGATTAATAATGTAATAAGCAACAGTAATTGAAAACCTGTTTACGATTCCTAAAATTGTGCTTATCCATCCACTTCCTAACCAGGGCAAAATATCTGAAATTATTTTTTATAAAAAGTACTATTTATATTATAATGTAGGTATAACATAATAAATTTAATAGAATGATTGTGTATGGCTTACCGATACTACGCAAAACAAGCAGTGCCCATATGACAGCAGTAAGGCCAGATGAAATTACACCAGTTAACCGACGGCCAAGACGGTCAGAGAGCCAAGCTGCTGTAAAATGTGCTGGTACTTCAGCTAACGATTGCCACGCAAATGCTAGGAAAGGGTTACCATCTGATTTTTCACCTGAACTTAATAAGCTCATCGTATAGCTTAAAGTAACTGATACCCTGTAAAACGTACAACATTAAAAAAATATAGAGTATAGCATATATATTGAATGTGCCGGATTCTATATTTTGTTTTGTAGCTAAATATAACAATATAATATAAACAAAATCTAAACATTCACCACATAAACATCTGTAATATTGTGTTCAATGCTAGTTTACTACTAGAAAATAGAACTATAGGACTAATTGAGTCTATTTTTGATATTGGTAATGTATTTAAAATTTCGTGTTCAGTTTCGCTGTCTAATTCAGTTTTATTTACTTGGCCTATGCGATTAATTTCTCTTATACATTTTTCATTTTTTCTATTCACCCAAAGCCATTGTGGTGATTCGATCATAGTCCTGTAAAGATCATTTTTATTACCGTTAGTTATTACTTTGAAATTTCTTTAACATGTGAACAATATATTTATAAAATAAATAAGATGCTTTTACCAGCTCATTAACAAATAAGGCAGTTGAGTAATGGTCGTGAGCGCTAAAAATATCTTCCAATCTTTCAACCACCAATACAAAATGGGCATTAAAGTCATTCCAAAGCTTGATGCGATGAATCGTAATTTTGCAATATTCGATCTACGTTCAGGTGATGAAATTTCTATTGATATTACTGATATACTTTGTAAAGTAGAAGTTGATGGAAAAGCTGATATAATGCATCCTATGGTCAAAAATGTAAAAGAATGACTAGTAAAGAAAGCCATAACTCGTCCAAATACAAGTAAAGCTAAAGATAATATGTATGTCGGCTTGCGTCCATACCTAAAAAAAACAAAATAATTTATAAATTAATAACTACAAATACTAATACATAAACACAATGGGGGTTCTAGCCCTTGTAGCATCCGTGTGCAAACAATATCCTGGCAGCCTCTAGTAGACGCGCGGTCAAAATGAAATACTTACAGACATATTTTCAAATAACAATTCGGATACAATTTATGATGACGGGAAGCAATTTTAACCATTACAGCGTTCGGTGTGGGCCAAAACACGGACGCAGGGTCAGGGACTTTGCGAACATTGGCTCCCCGAGCAACGCATTTTTGTAGGTGTCGGCGGCCCCTAAAACCCTGCACCCGTGTGCGCTTCACACCCTGCACTATAGATAAGGCCGGCTCTGCATACATGTTGGTAAAAACGAAGGTAATATTCACAATCGTTATTTGACGTAATCAAAGCCTTAATAAAAATGATTTGTAAAGGAAATAAATAAAGTTAACTTGACCGAAAAGGAAAAAAAAAAAAGATGTGTAAATTGTTAAGAACTTGTAAATTACGTACGTATCGCCAAACCAGCCAAAAAATAATGAGCCGACCGTTTCGCCAATTTTAGTAAAGGTTAATATGTTTGTCACATAAAGTTCATCTCTACAAAACCAATGATTATCCGATGAAATTGTATTTCTATACCATGTGTTATCGTAGTCATAAGTCATACATTCTGCAATAAGTTAAATATCAAGATGACCATGATTTGTATTCTGGAAGCTTTAATAATCTATACTTATAAATAAAATTAAAGTGTCTATTTGTGATATCAAAATAACATTTTTTTACTAAATACATATGAATGGTAAATACACATGGTGGTACACGGTACCTATACCAAAAACACAATTTTTGCCTGTCTGTCTGTTTGTTTCGGCTAATCTCTGTAACAGCTGGACCGATTTTAACGGGGACTTTTTTTGATAGTCAGCTGAATTTACTCCAAGTAACTTTGGCCACTTTTATTTTTCGAAAATAATTACGGTTCCACATAAAAAAATGAAAACTCATGAAATTGTGAATAAAATACGATTTAATGCACAATTTTACTGGTAGATATTTCAATTTCTGGGAAGTGTCTTTGCTTTCTGATAGTATCAAAAACAATTTCAGGAAAATTATTGGGTTCCACATAAAAAAATAAAATACAAAAAATTTTACACTTTTAAATAAGTTCGTAATAATCTATAAAGATACCATCTGTCTTCATATAAATTTATTTTTTTATTATATTAGTATACTTTAAGTACTTAACCTGTTGTCTCATTATCATTGGTGTAAATCAAACAACTGCTAAACACACTTTCCTCGCCGTTGTCCTTGGTTCTGAGTGCAGAATGAAATACTGAATATAATTACAAATGTTAAGTAACTGTATATCAAATATAAGCTATGTGTTTTTTTTTACTTACATAGGAATATGTTTCAACTTCCAAAAGCTTTCACTAATATTTTGCGGTTTATCTGGAAGCTTACAATTATGTGGAACTATAACTAGAGTTAATAGTATATTGTAATAAGCCATCGACCACAATACGGGTAAGATAACATTGTAAATGATATCGAACCTCTTTTGAAATTCCCCATTTTGGCATACACTTGATAAAGCGCGATCGTATACCGTATTTATATCCATTTTATTTTTTCAATATAAATAGTATATAGTCAATGAATTTAATGTAATAATATTGAGACACTGTGCCCGCATATATAACTTTTGAAATGAATTATTTAGTTACATAAATGTGTTATCACTAGGCGACCAAAGACCCTTTTGTACATAACTTATTTGACCCCTTTTATCAGAAACTTATCACGATTTTTAAACAATGCTTTTAGAAATTTTCGTATGTGAAAATATTTAGAGAATATTGTCGAGGTTAATTTGCGAGGTATTGTAAGTCTCGGCAGAGTCCGCTTTATCTATGAAACAGGGTGTGGAAAACACAGATACACGGTTTTAGGGGGGCGCCCAGTGACGCTCGTGATAACTACAGAAATGCGTCGCCTCGGGGCGCCGATGCTCTCAAAGACCCGGCATCCGTGACATGGCCAACGCCGAGTGCGGTAATGGTTTCGCCACACAGCGGGCGGTTGGGAGGCCAGCGCGATGTTCCTATATGTCGGATAAGAAGCATGAAACCTCATTGGCACGGCGACATACCGGCCGTAAAGACCAAATCTAAGAATATTTAAATATATATGAAAAATATACATGTTCTAGAAGTATTCATTTTTGGTATAAATACGTGTAATTGATAATAATAAAATATTGAGTATTGTATCGTCATGAAAGATAGTTTATTTTTTCAACAAAATGGTAGCAGAGCGTGGTTAGCCTAAGTAATGGCAAATCTGAAAGTATTTATTGAACCGCTCACAAAATCAAATTACGATACATGGAGTATTCAAGCACAAGCCGTATTAATAAAATCTGACTTGTGGGATTATCCCAACGGCGAAAAAGATGTTTCAACAAACAACGACGCTGAGTAAAGACAAGTTTTCGAAAGACAAGACGCAAAGGCAAGGTCAGAAATATTATTGATTATATCACCCTCGAAAATAAAACTCGTAAAAAATTGTCATACATCGAGAGAACTCTGGAACAAATTAAAAGGTATATATCAATGTACCGGTTCTGCTCGTAAGGCGACACTACTGAAGCATTTAGTACTTAAGAAAATGTACGAGGGCGATGATGTTCGAGATCATTTAAATGATTTCATGAATGAATTGTAAGCAAGCTGGCAGACATGAATGTAACCATACACTCAGAACTGCTAAGCGTTATGATCTTATATATCTTACCAACAAAATTTGAAAACTTCAGAGTAGCGATAGAGTTTCACGTCCTATCAAGTCCAGATGAACTAGCTGTAAAAATAATGGAAGAAAGCGAGGCACGAAACAACACAAATAACAAATATTCTGAAGCAGAAGCTTTTCATTCCAAGAACAAGAATACCAAAACTAAGAAAATACCACATTGTCAGAATTGTCATAAGAAAGGGCATAAAACAGAATCATGTTGGTTTGACCAAAAACGAAAAAAAAAACAACAAAAATAAGGAAAATAAAAATTTCAACACACGTTTGTCAACTAATAACGAAAATAAAATGATATGGTGTTTAGACAGCGGATGTTCTTCACATATGACAAACATAGAAGAACTATTTGTAAATATAACATCATCGACAGGTCAACTAAAATTGGCCTCAGACAAATATACAGCTCAAGTTGAAGGAAGAAGTAAAAGTTGAATTGAAAGTCAAGAATAATGGTACTTGGAATCTACTTGACACATTATTTGTACCAACACTATCTGTAAATTTGATGTCCGTTTCAAAGATTACCGAAAAAGGAAATAAAGTCATATTTGAAAAAGATCAAGCTTCAATAATTGATCAGCATAATAAAGTAGTAATGACGGCTTGGAAAAGGGATGGTTTATATTTCATAGAAACTGAAAATTCAAAGGAGATATCAAATATTTCATATGTAAAAGACAATGGAATTATGATACGGCATAAGAAATTGGGTCATGTTAATGAAAATGATTTAAAGCTAATGATGAAAAATTAAATGATGAGAGGACTTACTTTTAAAAATGAAAAATTAGAAAAATGCGAAACATGCATAAAAGGTAAAAAAATGTCAAGTCTTCCGTTTACTCCTATTGACAAGATAATATGTACGAAACTTTTACGCACAGTGATGTGCGTGGACCGTTCGAAAATGAGTCAATGGGTGGATCAAAATATGACGTATCATTCACTGATGACTTTACTAGATACTGTTGTATATATTTCATTACAAATAAGAGCGAGGGGGTACTGGATAAGTTCAAACAATATAAAAATAATGTAGAACTATTTTTAAAGTCTTATATCCAGAACTTACAAACTGACAACGGTACTGAATATAGAAACAAAGCATTTGATGATTATTTGAAAGATCATGGCATACACATAAGATTTTCTACGCCTTATACTCCTCAACAAAATGGTATCAGTGAGGAAAAACAGAACATTGGTAGAACCAGTCCGATGTTTAATGTTAGAAGCAAATGTGCCACAAAACTTGTGGGCTGAAGCTCTGAATACTGCCAATTACCTAATTAATAGAAGTCCTATAAAGCTATTGAATGGATGCTCACCATATGAAAAATGGGTTGAAGAAACCTTCAGGTGGACATCTCCATATATTCGGATGCAAAGCCTTCGTATTAAATAAGAAAAGAAGCGGTAAATTTACTCCAAAAGCTTCAGAAGGTGGTTTTGTAGGTTATGCAAAGAATGCAAAGGGTTTTCGGATTTATTTACCAAAAGACAATAATGTCATTATTAGCAAAGACGTGAAATTTATTGATGATAAAATGTATTACACGGACAAGGAAAGCTATGATGATTTTATACATAAATCTGAAGAACCAGAGTATGAAAATAGATTAAGACCTGAAAATAATAAAATAGAAATTGAACCGATTGAAATACAGTTAAGGAATTTTAATAGAAATAGCTCAAGAGACTTACCTCTACATGAAGAACAAGAGAACCTCCTCCACAGGTCGAAATAGAATCAGGCAATCAGTCTGAAGAGGAATGGTTTGAAACCGAAGAGCATATGTAGTAAAGATGGAGACAATAAAGGTTGGCATGACGCAATAAAACTTGAAATCAAAGTTTATATCAAAAGAAAATTATATGAAACTCGTCGATAACAAAATTATTTTAAAAACGAAGTTGGGCCCTGATAACAAAGAAATTAAAAAAGCACGACTAGTAGCACGAGGATTCACACAAAGACCTCAAGTTGCACTTCATACGTGACTGCATCTTAAATCAGAAAATCTACTTTCAATACATCAGTACAAACGACATGGAGGCGAATATATTTACGAAGGGAGTACCCGGGCCGCGACTGCTATTTTAAGACGTAAACTCGGCATGTCCCCGTGATGAGGAGTGTCGGATAAGAAGCATGAAACCTCATTGGCACGGCGACATACCAGCTGTAAAGACAAATATAAGAATATTTAAATATATATGAAAAATATACATGTTCTAGAAGTATTCATTTTTGGTATAAATACGTGTAATTGATAATAATAAAACATTGAGTATTGTTCGTCATGAGTTCAACACTATAGAAGACATCGCGTCGACGCGAGCAGAGCGTGACCTCTTCTATAGTAAAATCACGCTGGAGTCCTGATCCGCCCGCTGTGTGGCGTAACCATTACAAAGCAAGGCGCGCCACAAGCGACTCCTTTACACCATAACTTTTGTTTCAACGTGAAATCAGCCGTAAAACAAATAATTAAAGATTATGTTTACGTAATATCGTATCGTTACGCGAAATAACGAAGAGTAAACTTTTTAGTAAATTTATTTGAGTTGTATTCCTAGCATCATGTTCTTAGTTTTTGAAATAACTATAAATGTATGCTTTTTTATTCTTGTAACCTCTTCCTTCCCTACTTTTATTAGTAAAACCCGATTGCTTCCCGCAGAGGCGTCTTTACCTATAGTGCAGGGTGTGCAGCGCCCACGAGTGGAGGATTTTAGGGGGCGCCGAGCGAACCTCGCGTCACCTACAAATATGCGTCGCTCGGGGCGTCAACGCTCTCAAAGATCTACACCATGTTATGGCCAACAACGAGCGCGGTTACGGTTAAAATTGTTCTGACATCAAAAATTGCATCCGAATTGTGGTTTGAAAATATAACTGTAGGTATTCTATTTTGACCGCGCGCTTACTAGAGGTCATCAAGATATTGATTGCACACGAGCGCTACAAAGGCTAGAGCCGCTGCTGAGTCTCGGTAGGTAGTAAGTCTCTGATAGTAAGAAGATTATAAACTCCATATTCTGCAAAAAAAAATACCATACTGAAAATAAAATAAATGCTATTGAAGTTATACTTCAATTGGCACGTCAGGGAAAAATGATGAGAGAAAATTTTTACGATGCGCGCTCAACCGTCACGATAAAACGACACCCTGAAGTTAGCTAGTCAACAAACGATGCGCGCGCCCACCGTCACGAAAAAACGAACAACCTGAAGTTAGCTTTCAACATTTTAGTTTTTTTCTATTATTACGTAAAAGAAGTATAACTTCTTACGTACGTACATAAATGCACACACACTTTTGGTATAATGGATATAACTGAGATTTATGATATCTCTCACTAATTCTATAGAAACGTCCTTCAAGATTGACTATCAAGACTATTTTTCATCAATAAGAGCTACTTGGGGAAATGTCATTCAATAATATTAAATACTACCAGCCCTCCATCATCTACAATAGGTTCATTCACACAAGGGCTCACAATAATTATGGCAGTGTAAATACGAATTTGTATTAACAGAAAACTAAATTAATTTCGAATATAGGTAATAACATTGTATAAAATAATATGTTTTACGTAAAACGTAAGTTAGCTCTTAAACCTTAACCCAGTATTTTACTTTGTATTCACTTACTACTGTAGCAGCTCCCAAATTGTTTGTTGTGCACTAGCGAAGGGTATTAGAAATTATAAAAGAGAATATTAATTCTTAGGTGGCAAAAATTGGAAAATTTAAAAAAATATAAAGATGGGCTAAACATACTTGTATTCATGAGTAATATTTATAAGCGATAAACATTTATATCATTTCTAATTCATGCTTTTATTCAAAGATTTTATTATTGACCGATGCTGACATGGTTTTTTGGTGGCACCTCACTGGATCCAGTATTGTGTGATTTTGGTGGCGCTTTACGTTACATAGTTTAGTTCATTGATCAATAATAAAATAAGTTGGTTATTGTGTACAAATTACGTGAATCGAAAATATTGGCATAAATTGGTTGATCTGAGATGCCGCAAGAATCCTATAGAACATTTTAGAGGAATTGTTATCAGTGATAAATAAAACAAAATTGCCATCGTCTTACTACGGTGTTGATACAAATTTGAACTTTATAATAGGCGGTATGGCCAAACTTCTCTTACCCTCTCACTTCGGACGAATATTAAATATTCAAAGAAGTAGTTCCTACTACAATAGTATAAATTTTATACTATTGTAGTAGGAACTACTTCTTACCATTATTATTATTCATTTCTGCTTCTTACTAGCAACATTGCTTATGGCGGTTGATTGACTTATCTATCTTAGCTTGCGGCTTGCTACTTGGGGTTTTTCGCGCCTTACACTTTACAACTGATTCAGTAATTATCTTAATGTAGATAATTGTTCAATATGGGTGCGTATTTATCGGAACCTGTAACAGAAAAAGTGTCTAGTGATGAAGTTAATGGGGCACTCGAATGTGCAGCTAGCTCCATGCAAGGATGGCGTGTCAATCAAGAGGTACTGCAGTATATAGTACATCATTTTTTATAATCTATTCATAATTTTTGCAACCGGTGTGTACAGTCCGACTTGATATTGGTTACATTTTTGAATTAATACTTAGCTTTATCAAACAATTTTTGCTATGTACAGTTATATGATTATCAATATGTACACTGTATATATTTACTCGTTACGGACAATGTACTATACATTAAACATACATGAATAACACATTTTTAGCTTTTCTATCATTTAATGGAGTAAATTAGTTGATTACTTTTCAGTCACTATTTAGATATCCATAACAATGTAGTGTTTTGTGATCACAATCAAAATTGTTGTAAAATACAGCCCACACATGTTGCAAGTAAATTTTAGCGTATATAATCTATTTAAATTGAGATATAAGCATTTTTATAACTTTCTATTATCCTCAGTAACATAACCTAAAACAAACAATGTTCAGGTTATGTTGAGTTTATAGCTTATATTTTAATATTTGATAAAGAAGCTTAGCTCACGCTGCAAACTTAATGTTATTAGCTCATTTATTTATTTATTTAAATAGTGATGAAAGGAGCCAAAATTAAGGAAGACTGAAATTAAAATATATTACCTATTTCATTTAGATGTTTTTTACTTATGTGACTATAAACCCCAGTTAAAATATATTTCTTATTAAATTTTATAACTTTGTTTAACTAGCTTTCAGAGACTCATAATTTTAAAAATATTGTGTCAAAGTGATAAGTATAAATAAATATATTTATACAATTTTTTTTAAATAATGAAAAGTGTCAATTCTTATTTATTATAGAACATGTTCTATCTTACCATGTGCCTACTTATGATTTTCAGAAATATCACTAATTTATGTAATTTTTATTTGTTAGTTTTTAATCACTAGTCAAATTTTAGAACAGATAAATTTTGGATTGTAATCACAATGTGATAATCATAACAATAAATTAAACTGCTCTAAAATTGATTGAAAATAACTCTGAGATACACCTATGAATAAGATAAATTTTACATTTTCACCACATTGATTAGATATAATTACAAAAATTCATAATATTGTTGGAAGTTCTTTCTGTAAGTAAATTTTATCAAGTACATTACATAGTTTTGTATTATAAATTTAAACAATCAAATACAATATCAGTTTCACATAATTTACCTGTGGGATCATAATTAATTTTATGTTATAATCTTGAAAAATACAAGTAAATTAATATGTGTAATCATTATGTTTATTTGATAACACATTATCATTTTTATATTTGGCTAGAATGAAACAGATACCTACATACTTAGCAAAGATGCTAAAAAAATCATAATATTGTATTCAACTCCTAATAGAAGGATGAGAGACATCATTTTATTAATGAAATCTGTAGTTATAGACTTCAAAGTTTGAAGTTAACATTATTATTATACAAAATTGACTATTTAGTTGTAAGAAATAATGATGGTACTATTTCCTTTTAACATATTATGACACAAAGTAGATAATATTCTTTACTTGTTAATAACTTTTGTAGTAAGTTTTTTAAGATGATGATGATGAGACTGCTTTATATATAGGAAATAATTTGAACATTTATCATATTAACCCCTTGAGCATTAACCTGGCGTTTACACCAGCTTTCCATTGTTATCCTATTGTCTTATTTTTATGGGTAATCGACATATTAATTCACAATCCCAGCTTTTATAATTGGAACTATTTTAAGTAATTACTATATTATTTACATTTAGGATGCACACAACACAATCCTAGACTTTGATGTGGATACATCCTTTTTTGCTGTATATGATGGCCATGGGGGAGCAGAAGTAGCAACATACTGTTCACAGAACTTGCCAAATTTCTTAAAAAAATAGAGAAGCATATAAAAACGGTGATTTAACAAAAGCTTTAGAAGATGCTTTCCTTGAGTTTGATGCTACAATTGCCACAAAAGAGGTTATGGACATTCTAAAAGAATTAGCAGGTACTTTATCCTAACCATTATATTTTTAGCTTTCTAGCAATATATATTTGGATTGGTAATCATGTTATCTAGTTAGTTAATGCAACATTTTTCTGTTACTTATATATATGTTATTTTAGATGTACATTATAAATTTGAAAATCAATTTTAGGGGAAATAAACCCACCAGGCCCTAGTGATAATGATGAAGAATCTGATGATGAAAATGTTAGTAATTTATACCAAGAGGCACATCTTCCATTGCAGGTAAATATTTATGATAACTTCAGTATAGAGACCATTGTCATTCAGCATAATTGGAATAGTTAGTTTTTTCATATTTAAGCTGGTGATAAGGAACAACCACATACACCACCTGACAAGCACTCTTAGTTGATAGGAGCATAATGAATACAATCTTATGAATCTTTAATTATATGCCCAAATGAAACTATACCAGTAAGAGGTAATACTATAAATTGGTACTAGTCACCTAATTGATCCTTGATTAATTTTTACAATCATGCATATCAGAAGTAAGCTTACAATTTGTGACAGAATTTATACCATTTACATTTACTTTAATTTAGTTTAACATAAGATTAATGGTACCTTATTTCAATTTGATTACAGGTAAAGATAATTATGCTAATTACCTCTTTTTTACGTAAATTATTCTACCTACTTAATTTTTTTTTTAACTGTTAAAGTACGAACCTGGCGTTTACGCCAGTTTCCAAATGTTTTCCTATTGTCAAATTTATCTTGCAATTTGAGTGATTAATATGCAAAAATAAACGCATTATGATTATTTTATTAATACAGGAGGTGCTAGCTAAGTATGAAAATAAACTAAGCACATTGCATCGTGCACGACTTGGTGATACCACCTCCACACCTTTATCACCTTGTCTACGAGCTAAGAAAAATACTAATGAAATTGACAACTCCGGTACGTTATTAAAATATTTTGGTTTATTAAATGCTTTTTCCAGTTTATATAGAAATCTTCATTTTTATTTATTTTTTATTATATGATTTTTATTGTATAAATTGGAGTGGAGATGATTGATACAGTCAGAAATAAAATTATAAGAGAATACTGTGGTGAAGTAGAGGATGTAGTGATTAAGGAAAGGAATCTTTAGTTGGTTTGGGCATGTGGAGAGGATGGCTGACAAGATTTACGAAACGAATGTACAAGGCGAGGGTGACTGGGTACATCGATAAGGGTTGAACGTATCTCGACCAAATCAAGCATGTCATGAATAAACGTCAAATGTAAAAGTACCCATAACAAATGAGGTTGTATGAAAGCGCTCATGAAAATAGAAGTAAGAAAGTTGTGTGAGGATCTTAGCAAGTGGATGGATGTCATTTGTGCTTAACCTCACGGGAGAACAGCGTGATGTTATGTATGTATGTAGGTAGATAAGTCCGTATAAGCTAAGTGTATATTGTATTAACTCCATTTGACACACTTGCGGCACATTTTACAGCGTAATCACTCACTATAACTTGAGATTTGGATGACCTCCCAAGCCGGTACCACACGGCACCTATCTATTTATGACACGGGGATCTATAGAAATGTACCTATTTATGTGTTAATTTGTAAAAATTAATAAGATTTTTGTATTTTTTTTACTTGTAGGTTGTGGTTGTAGGTGGGTAGGTATATTTTGCTTAATATATGTAAATAATAATACTATGATTTATTTTATCCAGCAAGTGGTGGAGCCTCCAGTTCTAGCACAGGATTCACATTTGTGGCTGGTTCTAGTTCAGAACAACCAAATGGGGAAGCATCATCTAGTAAGAATGGACTATCATTTACTTCAGATAATCTGGACAATAATGTAGAAGAAGATACCGGGGGTGTTTCTTCTACAAATTCAAATGAAGAAGACAAAGATGTGAATGGAGAGGTATCTTATTACTATTTGTTATTTTATGCTTTCCCCACACAGCGGGCGGATCGGGACGCCATCGCGCTTTTACTGTAGAAAAGATATGCGTCAACGCGATATGTTCTATAGAAACATTGTGGTGACGTCTCGTCCCACCTGCTGTGTGGCGAAACCATTAATTATAGAAGCATTTGGAAAATTTTGTGGACACTTTACTACAAATTAGATCAATCTATAATCATATTCAGATTACATGAAATGTTTTCTAAAGTATATTTCCATATGAGTGATACTTCTAAAAAAATGAAAAATATTTATTAGTTATCTATTAACAGACTTTATTTTCAAATTTAACCCAACAATAGAATAAGAAATACCCTTAAAAAGGCATGCGGCGGCAACAGATTTGAAAAATAGGTACTTCCGAAATCTATTGCTATTGCGTTTGACAGTTTATAAAACACGAAAGGGACAACTGCAGGACGAGTTGATTTTACCTATGCTATATATTTTAGTTAGATGAAAACTGTTTCCTCCAAAACTGAACTGATTTTTATTTTTTGACTTTGGCTATGCCTGTACGTTTTGCTTTTAAAAATATTATTCATCAAATTTGTTTGACGAACGGCTGAAATGGCGATAAAAATCGAGCATTTTTTTCATTTTCAAAGGCACCTAGTAAGAAATTCGTACTAAGAAATTGATGTGGGACTGTAAATGATTACTGGTACCCTAGCTCGATTTAATTGTATGATGAATTGTCGATTTATGAGTTTTATTTCATTAATTGATTGATTTATTACATTTTATTTTATTTGTCTTGATTTATTTATTTATTTTATATTTTATATTAATTATTATTCCAGCTATAACTTTCATCAATTTTTTTTGGTTTACTGGAACTGAGTTGTATTTAATCTTGAATCCATATAAAGTTTCAATTGTTTATTACTTAATTTAATATATGACTTAGATTTAATATTAGTTTAATTTAGACATTTATCTTGACATGTAAATAGAAATTTATCTCGTAATCCAATGTAACTAGAATTAAGTTTAATTGACATTACTAGATCTATGGACATAGATGATATATTGTAACTGTAAACTGGGCAAGGAAATATAATTGGGAATATAATAAAGAAATAGAAAGCAAAAGAACAAGCTAAACAAATAATAATCAAAAGGGCACATAACACTGAAAAAGTTATTTAGTAATAACAAGGTCTCTGGTTATGCCAGGAGAGATGCGGGAAAAAAAAATAAAAGGCTCCTAGTTTCTGGGTACCATATTGGTATTATCTGGGGAGCAAACGCGACTACGTTGTTGCTATGTTGCTGGTATTTTTTTTTTACACAATATAGGTTTCACCCACAATCTCACCTGATGTTAAGTGACGATGTGGTTCAGGATGGGTAAACACACTAAGCCTAGATACTGGTTCTCAATTGATGCTGCCGGAACTCACTTTCATAAACCGAAGCATATCCTATTAAGCGTCGAAAACTGAATATTTGTCTGTTTTTTATATATAAGAGGATATCATTTTTCCCTTCAGGTTTCCACAAGTGAACCAGAAAACAACTCGAAAGATCCCATCGCCTTGGATATTGACAAGTCAAGTTCAGCTGTACCTGACAGCTCTGAGGATAATTGTCTTTTGCCAGAGCAAAGTGAAAATGCAGCGACTAGTGTTAATGCCTCAGAAATATGCAATGGTGAAGTCACCGCCTCAAAACAAATCGATGGTGAAGATAATGATATCACATCCTCAAATGGGTCTACGACTCCTGTGAAATCTGAAAAACTTAAAGGTATTTTTTTATCTATCTACTAGTTGTGTCCGCGTATTCAGATAATTATATTCTCCCCCGTCTTGTAGATTTTTTCTCAAATGTCTTCAGTGTACAGATTTCGTCCCGTTAGCCCCTAAAATATAACTTATCCATGTCCTTGGTTATCTATGTCCTTGTAATGTTTCAGAACAATTGAATTTATTAAAAAATAAGTATAGCGCCATCTATGAATAATCGTCAAAAATATATAATTGAGTATTCATTCACAAAGCATTACAACAAACTTCTTCTCTACAAAGTTTTTTCTTTTGTCATAGCTGATATTAACGTCAATAAAATTACTGTAAATAATAAATAAACCGTTCAAAATCTACTACAAAGTATTAGTAACTTATTAAAACTTCTTCCCACTGGAAAAATATATAAATAACTTTGTTTCCTGAAAACACATGTATCGTTTGGTGAAAACACTCCTTAATTTATTTACGTAATTACCATGCATAACACTTAGTTCCCCATATCATCAAAAATAAACAAAACATGAACCAACCAATTATAGTTAGAATAACATAATATTGTATTCGCGTCATATTTATACCTATTGATATTATAATTCAGTTCACTACTTCCATAAAATGACTCCTTAATACAATGGCTTAAATGACTAGATGATTGTGTGAAAATTGAATATCAAAATATTGTTTCTCATTTACTATGTCTAAGATATATATATATATATATATATATATATATATATATATATATATATATATATTATGTCATTTTGTTCAATTACAATCAATTTTTTGTTCAGGAATAAGACAAACATATTAACTTAGAAACTCTCCTTTCATAATTAAGTCGCTGTATGTCATTTAAATATACTTAGTACTTCAATACAAACTGCACTGTACTGCACAAACGGACAGACAGAGAGACGTGTACAATTTGTGAAATTTACTAATTTTAATATTAGTATATACATAGATAGATATGACAAGTTGAAAATTAATATAACTCTATCGACTAATAAAAATTATCATATATTTACTGAATCGTATATATCATCACCAGTATCGAGCTCTGAAAAATTGCCACCGGAAAGACCCAAGAAGTCTAAATTACGTAGAGCTGCTGCTGTAGTCTATGAATCCCTACTTCGACAAGGCGATGATGATGATGAGAGTGATTCGAATGATGAAACATTTGAGGGTGGTGAAGTGAACTCATCTGATGATGAAAACGTAAATGGCATAGAAGAATCATCAAACGATGGTCAGTTTTGATTTTAATTGTTGTTGTTAACCTCAGATATTTATAATACTGAGCACTAACCTGGCGTTTACGCCAGCTTTCCATTGTTTTCCTATTGTTCCATTTTTATGTGTAATCGGCATATTAATTTGTAAACAGTCAACACTTCTCTATTCTTGATTCTACTAGTTTCAAATATAGCAATGTTCACTTTTGTATGTAAGTATACATAATCTATGTTGGAATTTTTAAATGCACTGTTACGATAATTTTTCCTTTGGTTAAATTGTTTGATTTGTGGGACTAAGTGGGTTTTTTGGATGAATATATTATTTTTGTTTATTGAATGTAAAAAATCGGGCAACACGATTTTTTTTTCAATGTGGACTTTTTTGATTTTGAAGTATTTGTTTTATAATGACATTTTCCATTCTTCTGTAGGAGAAGTAGAGGAGGAAGAAGATGAAGATGAAGACGATTATGAAGGTGATTCAAGTGATGAGGACGGTGAGGAAGATCTGTCTATGAGTGAAGAACCTGGCAATGACAGTGGATGTACAGCTGTTGTGGCGCTGTTAAGAGGTATAATAAAAAAAAAAATAATGTGTACAATTCACGTGGTAGAAGTGAATCCTTTAAAAAAAGTGTTACCCACCGTGGGTTCGAACCTCCGTCCTTTCGGTCCTACCGTCTATGACACACTGGGATTAGTCCACCGGGCTAACCACATTCCCAAAAATTTGATGAACAAAATTTGACATCCATCAGAAATTTACTGTCACTTTTTCGTTTCATCTACTTTCAAATCACAACGATACAAGAGACGTTTTCTCTTCAAGAAGAAGAGAAATCTCTATATACTGCTAATAGTTCTATAAACAGAACAATATCAGTTTACCTAGTCCAATGTACTTTTTAATTCTAAATGATATAATATCCTTCTGAATAGCAAATTAGTTGATTATAATAAAATGTAATACATGAACCGTTACAAGCGATGATGGCGCAGTGGATAGTGCGGCTGGATTCCTCGTTAAGGAATGCGGGTTCGAACCCACCTATCCAACTCTAAAATCAGCCTAAGCTTTCGGTGAAGTAAAACATCGTGATGAAACCATAGCATGGTGGTAGAGCATTTTCTACTGATGAGGGAGCTACCACCCTCAAGTTTGAAATCCTGTCGTCGATTACCAATAGGTGTGTTTCGGCAGCATCACTGGAGAACCAGTATCTAGGTTTAGTGTGTTTACTATACTGAACCATATCGTTACTTAACATCAGGTGAGATTGTGGTCAAAGCACTGAGCCTATACCATGTAAATAAAAAACAATTCTAATATATTTGCACTATTTAATCAAATTTACATACAACTACTTATTACACTAGATATATATTTGAAAAAGTAATCATGCAATAACAATGTGATAACAATAACATTTATAATGCATCATAATAAACGGTCAATATAAGCTTACTAGCAAAATGGATAAATATTACACAAAAGAAATGTCTTGTGCCCGCGTTTCATATATTCTTCATTGATTTTTTTTTTTTTTTTTTACGAAACCCTAATTATTTTCCTAAAAAAATTTTTACACTAAGATAAAGTAAAAGTATTTCTTATAAATTATAGCACTTGCCCGTAAAACTGTGCATCGATTCGGATTTTATTCAAATTTTTATGAGTTGTATTTCAATTTTACGCGAACTGTAATTATTTTCGAAAATTAAAAGTGCTCTAAGTTACCTTTTTTTTTATTTTTACGTGGTTGAAATCTGCTCATTTAACGCACGGGCGCATGCACTAACCGTAGTTTTTACACACGTTGCTCCGAGCGACAGACAAGGCCATCTCTCGTGGTGTTGACCCGCATGCCAGGTTGGCTTCCTATTGAAGCCGACTGACTAAACACTCCACGATTTCCCTAACCGGCGCAACGATGTCAGGGTCTCCGGAGGCGCATGTACATGCATTCTTCGGAAGCCCTGACAAGCTCTAAGTTACCTGGAGTCTAAGTTACCCGTCAAAATCGGTCCAGCCGTTCCAGAGGCCGGAGCCGTTCCATAAAAGACAGACAAAAATTTTAAAAATTGTATCTTTTAGTTTTAATTGTATAGGTGTCATAATACACTCATACCTATTTAGTATAATATTATAAAAAAAAAATGTTGATCATTACAAACAGACACTTCAGTTTTATTTTATTAGTATAGATTATAATATATAAAATTATTGAATTCCCCAGGCAAAGAATTATATGTGGCGAATGCTGGTGATTCTCGGTGCATAATCTGCAGGGAAGGAAAAGCTATTGACATGTCAATAGACCATAAGCCGGAGGATACTCCGGAGCTAGATAGAATTACAAAAGCTGGTGGAAAAGTGTCAAACGATGGACGAATAAATGGTGGTCTTAATTTATCACGTGCTATTGGTGACCATTCGTACAAAAACTAAATAAAGAACTTGGTCCCAAGGAACAAATGATTACAGCATTCCCTGATGTGAAAACACTAACGATTGATCCAACCAAGGATCAGTTTATGGTTTTGGCTTGTGACGGTATTTGGAATTTTATGTCTAGTCAAGATGTTTGCGATTTCATTCTACCTAAGCTGGCCGAAGGTAGAGAGAAGCTGTCACAGATTTGTGAAGAGGTTAGTATTTATCTGTTACAACTATTTGTAATCTTCAGATTTTCAACAATATTTTGCCCTTTGTTAGAACTTTCCAGGAAGTTTTTGTGAACACATCTCAAATCTCAGACAAAAATTCTTTCATTTTTTATTTTTAAATAGCGGTGTGCTGCTCGCGGCTCCGCCTGCGTTTCTTTTATTCTTCACTGGGTAATATCTTTTTTAAATAATCATTGTAAACTAGTGTTGCAATGCCTGACCATTGAATCGTATTTTGTTCATAATTTAATGAGTTCAATTTTATATACGTAACCTTAATTTTTAGCCTATACTTTTTTTTTTTGGTACTAAGAAAAAGCAAAGATATTTCTTATAAACTCGAGCGCTTGCCAGTAAACTTGTGCATTGAACCGGATTTTATTCAGTTTTATGAGGTTTAATTTTTTACGCGGTGCCCTAATTATTTTCGATAAATAAAAGTACCCTAAGATACGCAGAGTGACTTCAACTATCTAAACAAAAATGTCTCGTTAAAATCGGTTCTGCTTTTCCTGAAATTAGCTGGAACAAAAAGTGGGGCAGGAAAAAATTTAAAAAAAATTGTTGTTTTGGTAATCGTATAAATATTCATATGTATTTTGTACAAACTGTTTTTTTTTTTTTTAATTTTACGAACACTTCATTTGTACACAATAACCATAATATATCACATATACTTACTTACTCAATATAAGGTCAAATAATATAAGTTCAAACAAACAAGGACCTATGGACATAATGAACCAAATTTCCACTAATAAACTATAGACTGAATATGCCGTAATAATGTATATTACAGTGTTTACACCTAAACATAACAATTTAGTGAAGAAATAGCTTATGATTGAGTAATTTTTTTTTTTTGTTTACTGATATCGCTTTCGCTTCTTCCTCATTACCCTCCATAGGACGTGGCTTGTAATAAATTAACAATTTAATTAGAGTGAAAGAAAAGTAACTACTAAAAAATTAGTTAGAAGTTCTAACTTTTTTTAATTTTCTAGTTGTCAATAGGTTTACATTAAGCGATTAGGTAAGAGTATTATAATATTATAAGAAGATATTGTTTGGTGTTTTAATGAATTTCAACCGAATGACGTCCGCTACTGGATATAGATCAAACACCAAAGATAACTTGAGTTCATCTTGATATAATTATTGTTCTTGCAGATGTTCGACCATTGCTTGGCACCGAGCACGATGGGCGACGGGACCGGCTGTGACAATATGACAGCTATCATTGTACGATTCAAGAACGGAAAGATTGACGAAGTTGGACAGCACACAACCGACACAGAAGCGAGTTCAAAGAAACGTGCAGCCGAGGACGAACCCAGTCAAGAGGATCAACAGGAAACGAAAAGGCAAAAAAATGTACGACACTCTATCGAGTTCAGTAGTGACTTCAAGTGTTTAGATATAAATTATAGTGTTCAGAGCATGTGCTAATGTGAAAATTTGGTGAACAATTATATAAGATTATAGGCAGGAGTAAATAATATAAATGGTAAGTTGTACACCTATCAGCTAGTGCACATCCAGCATTTTTTTAACCAATCAGATTACCCTTGTTTAATTTATATTCTTATTCTTCAGTTATTCCTTTTATATATTTTTAATTAATCTTCATAATACAATAACATTGAATGATAATAGAAAAATATGCGATATAATATTAATATTGTTTATTCAATTAATAATCATAATGATTAAGAATTTTGAGCCTTTGGATAGATTTAGGTTTTTAAAGAAAATGTCAAATGAATGCCACATATGGCGGCCGTATTTTGAAACATGTATTATTTAGTAATTATTACTAACAATTAAATTTGTGGCGAGCAATCAACAATAAAGCGAATATAAAGCAAAAAGCTATTGAAATACAATTTTTATAGAATTGGTTGATTTCACCATTAAAATATAACAGTAAAATAGTACTTTAATGAAGTAAAAAAAAAGAAAGTTGTGACGGTAAATTTTAGAACTGATTTGATAGCGATTAGTTTGTAAGTTATAATGTAAGTTACAGAGTAATGGCTTAGTTTTAGTCACACACTGAATCCCATTAGAATATGACGTTTAAAAAGGCTATTACTATGTGACTGCTTAAGAAAAGGTATAAAGATATATTGTATTAAGTGATTTTCAACTGTTTCTTCATCTCACAAGTTATTTCATCTGGCAGCATTCATTTATAATATTCCATGGAGAGACATAAAGAACATTGTTTTATTTTAATATATATTGAGGACTTTATTAAATGAAATTGATTTTGAATTATTTCTTATTATGCTGACATTGAATGATATTATGATGATTTAATTTTAATAATAAAAATTAATGTAGAATATATTTTATTTAAACATATGTGAGACAATACTGGTTTGATTGAAGTTGGTTTTAAAATTTTCAAACAAGCAACTGTCCAGCAATTGTCTCTAAGAACTTTGCAAGTGACCTACAGTACATAGATCTTGTAGGATTATGCATTGAACAAACCATACTATGTTGGTTTTTACTACATTGTAGTCTATAGATTGCTTGCTCTATATAAAACACATTAGCAGTAAGTGTTGACTTGAAAATAATGTTTGGTATATTATTATAATGATAATAACATTGGCATGTTCCTAAACGAATAATGTTATGAAAATTGGAATTGTGGAAATATATATTTCTAGTTTATTTATATGTTAATCTGTAGTATAAGTAGTTATATTTTTGTAACCGATTATAATTATTAAAAGAAATTTAAATATGAAAGTCATGTCAATGTCTGAAATGAATAATTCGTTTTTGTAACCTACATTTGTTTTGCTTATACACGTATTACAAAATTCATGTAAAAGAACTTCATATTGATTATTAGTGAACAGTGTTATATGGTAAATTATAAGTAATAACCTGATTTAATGTGTGTTTCTATGAAAATTACATTTTTACAGACTGAATCGTAGTTTTTATTGATTCTACCAATATTTGAAGATATTATCTTAATTGTGTTAAATATTCTATGGTTTCCGTTTGAGTTGCCTCCATAATTTGTATTGCATCATATTCACTGTCCAATTGTTCAAGTAATACAGTTTTATCGTTAATTTCAGCCTGCAAAAAAAGAATCATAATAAAGTGATTTGTGATAAATAATAATTGTATATTAATAAGTGCCCTTATATAAAAGCAAATCACTATTCAAAACTTACTTGCAACTTGACTTGTTCCGATTCACGTTCTTTAGCTATCGATTTTAATATGTTCATTGACCCTATCGCAGCCATTTTTTTCTTTTTTCAACATTATCACCTAGCTCCTTTAATACCTGTAGTAAAGATGTAACTATTTTGCTGAAGTCTTGCACTTCTAAAAAAGTTATAACGTTTTACTCTACACATCTATACTAATAAATAGAATCGAAGCGTCTGTAATGTCGATTAATTTTTTTTACTTGATAGATATTCATTTATATATGATATAAGTATAGGAGACCAAAAATACAATTTCTAAATTGTTTGTCCCGGATAATCTCCGGAACGGCTGGATGGATTTTGTCGTGACTTTTTTTTTTGATAGTTAAAAGTTACTCCGCATACCTTAGGGTACTTGTAATTTTTTAAAATAATTGGGGTTCCTTGTAAAAAAATTAAAAAACTTATAAAAATTTGACTAAATCCGATTCAATGCAACTTTACGGGCAAGTGATCGAATTTATAAGAAATATAATTACTTAGTCTTACTACTAATTTGTTTTTAGGAAAATAGGGTTTCGTATAAAAAAATTAAAACGCCGTGTCTATAAAAAAAATCAAATTGCAGTGTCTGCTTGTAAAATCAAAATAATATTTTTTCACTAAATATATAAGAATGTATATACGGTACTTATATATAAAAAACCAATTTTTAAATTATGATTTTTCTATTCCGGCTAATCTCCGAAATCAAGACGCGTAGGTCGGAATTCTACCAGATTTTAATGGCGGAATGGAACCAACGACTGGTATGAGTAACGCTCGCAGATGCTCTAACGCCCCACGTGGCGTTCTGGCTACGGAAACCGCATGACCTTCATATTGACACACGAACACCTAGAGATATGATTGTTTCGGGAGTTAACTGTGTCATATAGGACGTGAGGTCACAGCAGTGTGCCATTATTGTGGCTGCGAAGATGATACTGCGCAGCACGTTGCAGCCTCTTCGTTTTAATTTAAGGACTCCAGAAAATGCTACTATTTTATGTAAAAAATCGAACTATGTTTAAAGTCAACATTTCTTTTAAATAAGCTCTCAATAACAGTATAGACAACAAAAACACTATGGAATTTGTGATTCTGCACCAGGGTGCGTCAAGTTAATAAAAAATATATTATTCTGCGTAAACGACCTACTTTACAGGCATGCCATAATCGATGGATTCACGTAGGTACGACATTTACGGTCTATCCGGTGTCTAATAAATATAGGTACAAACTATGTAAAAGTAATAAGAAGAAAAAAAGTAATCGACATTGCCCGAAGAATTGCTAAACTTAAGTGGCAGTGGGCTGGGTACATTGCTCTCAGAACCGATGTCCGATGGGACTAACGGGGTTCTCGAATGGCTACCACGCACCGGAAGACGTAGATGAAGGTAGATAGGTAGGAATCCGCTAGATGTGGGTGGCGCAAGACCGGTCGTCTTGGAGATCTTTGGGGGAGACTTATGTCCAGCAGGGAACGTCTTTCGGTTGAATGGATGCACGTAAAAGAAACACATAGGGTCTTCCAACAGAAGTGAAAACTCGAAACTTTAGAAAAAAAAAAATTATGTTTAAATATCATCATGTGTTAATTGAAATTATCAACATAACCTAACAAATAACATTAGTCTGATTTTTACATCTATCGGCGTTCCAAGCAATAATTATGTACGTTTTATTTAGTTTAATCATAATCAAAACATAGATACGATAGGCTGCATAAGTATGCATTTTATTATTTATCTAAGAGCGCGAGTACTTAAACGCCATTTTATACTTGACACACTGTAGCATGTTGTTGACAGAGACGGTAAGAAGCAGGCGAATGTCTTGGTATGGGTATGTAATGCCCAGGAAGGAAGAGGATGTTGTTAGAAGTGTATTGGATATGAATGTGGACGGGTTTGGGGGAAAAAGATGGATGGATTGTGTGTAAGAAGATATGCTTAGAAAGAGAGTGAATGTAGATATATATCTTAGAGATGAATGGAAAAGGAAGACATGTTGCGCCAACCCCAAATAAAAATGGGATAAGGGCAGGGCGATGATGACTAGCATGTTGACGGTTGACGTCATAGCATTGGTAACGCGAATCTATAAATTTTTTTCCTACCGAAAAACGCTCGTTTTCACTTCGACAAATATTAGAGATAAATTGTAACCATATTAAACGGTCACCTAGGTGCATGGTTGTAGTGCATTTTCTAACAATGCTTGTCTGGGTAGCTACTACTCTCAAGTTTGAAAAACGTGTCGCCAAATACCAATATGTGTGTTTCGGCAGCATCACTTGAGAACCAGAACTAGGTTAAGTGTGTTACCATCCTGGACCACATCGACACTTAAAATCAGTTGAGATTGTGGTCAAAGAACTGAGACGTGTAAAAAAAGACGAAATACCTAACTTTATTAATTTATGAAATATAATATGTGCATATGTTTATATGTGTTTATAACGAATCAAAATTACCTACTAGCGTCATAATCCTTACAAGTGTCTTTTAGATCCTCTGTGTCTTTAAGGACATTTGTTTCTAATACTTTTACTTTATTTATATCGTCATAATATAAATGTACTTTTTGTAGTTCTTCTGCCATCCCTTTAAATATAGATTATTCACAAATTGATCACCTTATGCAGAGCTTAAGTTTTGCATTTGAGTTGCCTAGCAACTATGTAACTTTGCCACAAGTACACATTACTTTACTCTGTGAGTTCACAGATCGACTGTATGGTCACTTCCTTATAATTCTTTCTACCACCGTAATATGTACTTATAATTTAATGTCCAGCAATGGTGCAAATATTTGTATTTTAGTTATATTCAATATTTAGGCAGGACTTGTATAGGTACTTACTTGTATTTTGGTTTTTAATTTTGGATCGTTTATTACTTCTTGTTGAAGTAGAAATTTAGGATTTATCAAGTAGGTAATAAAAGTGTTATGTGCCACATTTGTGATGTTTATAAAGAAAATATAATTTAGTTTATATTAATGAATTTTCAATGTTTTATCAACTAAAAATAATACAATCCATTTATACATTGGTTACGAAAATATATAGATAAATAAATCATTTATATAATTTGTAAAGTTGCGCTTTATTGAAAGTAAATTGTATTTTTTATTCTTTTATTATAAATTTGTACGTGGGAAAATAACATAAAACGATATAATCTTACATCATTCTAGTATCGCTTATATGTTTTTATTTTTTTTTTTAAATCACCGATGAATCGTTAATGGTCGACATTTTTGAAGTGTAAACCAGAGATAAATATTAAAACTTCTTTACCGGTGTTGAGCGGTTCTAGGTAGGGGAAAAACTTAAATTCGCGTCACCAATGCTACCCCTCAGCCGTCAACATGCTACAGTATCGTCAAATATAAGGCGTTTAAGTGCTGGCGCTGAGAGATATATAACAGAATTTGTTTTTATTTTGATTATGAATGAAGTTACATGAAAATGTTATAAATTAAATATTGCTCGGAGCGCCAATAGATTTAAAAACCAGACATATCTTGAATGTTATGCTTTTTTTAGATCATGTAAAAATTTTTAACACTTAAACCAAAATTTAGCGTTTTCACTTCTGTCGGCAGCCCTATGGCTGCCTAGTTTTTTTTTGTTTTTATATTGTACCGACACTTTCTTAGAAAAACAATGCATTCGATTAATTAATATGTTTCGAGCATCTCTGTACTCGATATGTCCATGCCACCACCACTTGTCACTTTGCACAGACAATATTTTTGTTGTCTTGTCAGTTGTCACTTTTGTTTAATTATGTCTTCTTTGTTTCATGTATATTTATTATAGTGTGTAATGTGAACTAATTCATTGTTGTATTATAATTATATAACTGTTTCGTGATTTCATTGGACTATAGAACCAAGAGTGAATTGTCGAAGACAGGTATTAAAAATATGGAAGGATTAACGCAAAACGAAAAAATTATTTGGTCTTGTTGGGAGCAAAAGTCTCCTAGAGAAGTGGTACGGGAGGCGGCTGCTAAAGGCACTCATGTATCAATGGCAATTAAATATTTGATGGAGAAGAACTCTTGGAATGAGATAACGGCGACAGATTGGTTTATGACGGAGGTAAACATTTTTGGTTTTTCTACATTTATTATAAAGTCCTGGAAATCCTTTTGGTCAGCCACTGACCTATTCAAAAAGTCATAATTACGTTAATGTATCATAAATTATTAGAAATTATCTGTAAAACTGAAATATCAAAGATGTAAATGGCAATTTTTAAATCAGTAACATACAATCTATTTATTGTATTAAAATATTACCTATACACAAAAGATAAATGACATAAATTTGACAAATATGGTGAAACTATCTTACTACAATTCTTGTAATAAAACAGTTATGTTTTCTAAACTACTTTCAAGCAACACATTAAATTAGTTTTAAATGAACACATTTAATGTTCTGAGTAATATTAAATAGAATTAAACACTTTTAGGTGAAAGCGTGGACTGTTCAACTACTCTTAAGGAAACAAATATTCAAAGTGCTTCATATATTAAATAAAGTTAAAATAAACCCTGAAGAGCACTTGATGAGTCTTGCACAATCATCACCAAATATAGAATACAGAGATTTTATTGTAGAACATTTGGAAAAAATTTCAAAAGAAATGAGCAGTGATAATACTGTCAGATGGCAAAATTTTGTGAGACACTGGAATCTATTAAGGTATTTAGAGAAATCCTTTGAAGCTGAAGGGACATTTAAACAAAATAAAGTGTTTGGTACTGGTAAGGACAGAATATTTGTAAATGAAAGTGAAATTAAATCTTTAACAATTGAAAATATAGAAAAATACTCAGCTCAATGGAAGAGCAAAATAGCCACACACTTATTTTTTCAATCCTTTGGTAAGTTTCATTTTATATTTTGTACCTGGATTTATAAAAATAAATCCAGAATTTAAATTAACACCTTCAATTTGTTTTTTAATTTAGTAGAAGTTTCAGAATGTTCATAGTCTAGACTGTTATTTTGGTATTATCTGTGACTATAGTTTTTTTTTAAATATCTTTACTAATAAATATAACTGAAATATTTTTTTTGTAATATCAAATAACAATTTTTTACATATGAATGTATATAAAGTACCTATACCAAAAACATAGGTATATTTTAAAAATTCAAAAAGATAATTATAAAGCATATTCTGGGGTAACATAAAAACTTTATTTCATTAAAATTAGTCTAATCTATCAAAAGCTATAGTAATTTGAATGACAAGTGGTGTTTTTAGTATGAAAAAAGAGTTTGTAAATTAATGGGTTTTTAAAATTTCAACAGTTTTAAATTTTTTTTTGGCCTGTTTATTAATTTGTTCGCTAATGACGTAAAATCTACTCAATCGATTTTGATGAAATTTGGTATGTTAGTAGTTTATATTTTATAGCAACGTCTTTTTACATATGTATAATGTATGAATAGCGTTTATTTAGATCCATTAAAAACACCATAATAATGAAGTGTATGTGTAAGTAGGAATATTTGTACTATTTTTATAAGGTAAAGTTTGTGAGTTTGAATGTTTGGGGTAATCTCCTGTACCACTGATCTGATTTTGGAAATTCTTTGAATGTTACGAAGCTATATATTTATAGGGTACTTTTTATGGGACAGGACGCCTGAATTCCACGCGAGCAAAGTCGCGGGCACAGCTAGTTGTAAATCAAAATCCGATTCAATGCAGTTTTACTGATATGTTTGAATTTATGAGAAGTGTCTTTGGTTTCTGTTAGTACTAAAAGTATTTTTACTTTATCTTAGAAACGAAAAATTTTCAAGGAAACTAATGAAGGTTCTCTGTAAAAAATAAAATTATTTGAAATTGTGAACAAAATACGAGCAGCACCATCAACACATTATTTTCCAATGGTTAATTCAAAACTACGTTAAGCAATGAAGAATATATAAAAGGTGGGCGGAGCCACAGGCACACAGCTAGAATTATATAAAAACTAAATAATATTCATCAACCACATATCCTTCAATAAGAAAATATTTCACTCTAATTAAAAATATAGATCTATAGAAACTGTAGGTACATAATTATAATAAACAACATTATATAATTAACACCAGAACATTTTCATAATTTACTCATTTAAGGCAATAGCTATTACAATTATTTCAATTTGATTTCTTACTGATAAAGAGATAATTTTTATTATTATTATTTGAATTTATTAATAATGAATAGAATATAAAGTTGATGATAAACACATAGGTATTATCTTATTATGCTCTACTTTATATAAGCTTTACTTGGCACATTTCTATTAGAAGATTAAGACAGTGCTCGGAACATTAACCAACCACTGTGTAGAAATTAAAATATATTAAATGAATAAGTAGTTTTACTGACAACCCAAAAATTTTAAATATTTATTTACGTAAACTGCAGTAGTATAGTAACAGTTGTGAGTTAATCCAAGGTGGTTCATATTAAAAGAAACAAGAATTATTACTTTTTTTATCATATTTTAAATTTGAATTTACAGAATTTTCCCTTTTGGACTTTTCAACACCATTAGAAATGTGGTATTATTTACTGGAGCAAAACAAAGCTATGATTTTAGTTCGCTGGATTAATGTTCAAACATCTGAAGTTGTTAGAGATATGAATGCACGTTATAATTTTTTTAACAATGATAGTTTCGTTAGAAAAATTCTAAATGTTGATACCACAGGCTTTGATGTAAATGTGCTGGATAAATTAGACGAAACATTTCGACAGTGGCCTATAACAAATGAAATGATTGACTATGTGAGTAAAAGTAATTGTTTTGCTTACACTAAAATGTGCATATATGACACTATGTGCTCTTATGGAATAGTCAATGAAGATGAGCGAAATAATTTATATCAAATTATAGCGAGACTAGCTAGAACTCAGAATTTGAAACTTATAGACGATATTTTCACAGAATCTTGTGCTACAATAAGTAAAGAGCATTTTTATGTAGAGTTGGCCAAATATTGTGTCAAAAATAAACTTTATAAAGTGCTCACAATGTGTGTTGAAGGCAACATTTTGGACACTGATTTATCTGATGTTGATCAAGAGGCAAAAGATTGTATAGAACTTTGGTTACTATTTAAAAGTATTGAACAAACATCAGACAGACAAAGCCATGTCCTTCCAGTTTATAAAACCTGCGAGCAAATAGCTAGAGATAACATTGATGATTACATCTCATCAAATCCTCATTTAGTACTGGGAATGATTTTGCTAGAAGATGCTACAAAATTATTTGACATTTTTACCAAAGAAGAATATTTAACATTTAAAGATTTTAATTTACCAAATAAAAAGTATAAAGATAAACTCCCTCATTTGTATTGTGTTTACAAAAAGCATTCCAAAGCGAGTCAGCTGAATGAATGCAAAGATATCAATGTTTATCAACTGTTGTCTGGATATCGAGGATTAGATGTTTCCAAAATATTCGAGTTTCAAATAATTAACCAGAATAATACTAGTATGCTGACTGACAAACCTGATAGGCGCAGCTTGGGTAGTCTTTTATCAAATGATGTGGACGTCAAAACCGCTAGTATTAAAGCAATGTCACAGAGAGCAATAGAAATGCCCGATTTTGCAAATGAAAAACTAATGAAAAGATATGGTTATGTCGCAAAATTGAATCATATTTATTATTTAAAACAGTATCGTCCTTGTAATGCCAGTCAAGCCTTCGTTGCCCAACAGTATCAAGCATATAATCGGCTTCAAGATAAAAGTGTTAAAAGTGCATGTTGCGAAGCGCACGCTCTAGCATTGCAAAACTGGTATGATCCAGCGCTGACAGCTTGTGCAGTGTCCTTTATTGCAATGATTGGGTGTAACCCAACCAGGTGTAGAGTTCACATGTCGGCTGCTAAAATGATAAAAGAATACTTAATACAACATAAAAAAAACGTATCAGAAGAAAAATCAAATAAGACAGTAAATGAATATATGTCTAAATTAATACAAAGTAATGATGACGCTGCTAAAGACATTCTACGTTATTTGGAAGAGATAACCCTTTTTAGGTTAAAACATAAACAAGAGATTGATGGTAAGGTTGATATATCAGTTGTTTTGTATGAATCTCAGACAATGGTTAAGTTTGCAATGTTGCATAACTTACCCTTACCCGAAATGCAGTTGAGGGAGTTCATCAAAATGAATTCTTGGTTCAATTTTTTGCTCTATGGCGACGTATTTCGTTACCCACTCTCGCAAATGCTGCAGCTGTCACAGGAATTCGAAAAACGATCATACGCTGAGCATCTTAAGCATATTATGTTGCATAGGGGTTCAGATGAATGCGCTGAGAAAGATTTAAAATCTAGTGCAAGTAATGGTCAGAGAAGAGTTCTAAGATTGAATTCAGTAGATGTTGTGAGTATAATTGTTTAGTTTTATTTTAATTTTATATTACTATGTGTGGTAAAGACTGACGAAATTTTATAATTTTTATGTCGTATAATAAAATTATTTTAAACTTTATGTTTGTTTGTTGAGATTGTATTGTTTTCGGTTTACATATTTACTTTACGTTACATATACATTTCGATGGTCCCTGCGTACAAAGCGACATGTCAAAAATGACATTTGACCGAGACTTGACCAAACGTGTTATCTATCAGGTTTTTATGAAAACTTCCCTTTTTCAACTACATATATATATATATATAAAACTTCAAAAATGGAATAAAACATTAAAAAAAAAAAAATATTATAATGTAAATTTGAATATTCATTACGCTCTCCTGTGAACCTCGGTTTTTTTTGGACATGTCGCTTTGTACGTATGGACCGTCGATTTATTTTACACTAGCTTCTCTCCGCGGTTTTACCCGCGTAGTTCCCGTTCCCGTGAGAATGTCACTCCCTGGATTTCAAACTATCTCCATAAAAATTTCATCCAAACCGGTCCAGTAGTTTTTAAGTTTATTCGTTACAAACAAAAATACAAATCTTTCCTCTTTATAATATTAGTATAGATTGTATTGTTGACAGAGTCCAACTCATAACGGTACGTTTGAATTCACAAGCACTTACATGGGACGTGAACTCTGGGAAGTGGCAGCTGCTTGTCACGGTCCTGAAGATCCTCCAGCGGCGTTGTTGCGCGCCGCGGATGTATGTCGGGAGCCGTTGCTCGTTCTTATTGCTAGTTGCTATGAGGTAAGATGAACTTTTGCAGGGTGGAAAGGTTTTTTTAACAATGCCCTCCTGGGTATCTACCACCCTCAAATTCGAAAACCTGTCGCCAAATACCAATACATGTGTTCCGGCAGCATCACTTGGGAACCAGTACCTAGGTTTAGTGTGTTTACCACCCTGGACCACATCGGCACTTAAAATCAGGTGAGATTGTTGTCAAATCACTGAGCCTATACTGTATGTAAAAAAAAATATTGTCATATTTCTATCGTTAAATTACCATATGTAAGCCGTATCGAATGAGGATTGATGGAAACATCGATCTGTATCTATGTATATATCTTTTTGTTTTTCATTATATTTCTTTATATGTAAGTATCCAATAATAAAGCAATTTGGTATTTTTATTTTCTGTGTTTATTAACAGTTTTTTTTTAAATTGCTATTGATAGCAATAAAAAATTGTGCTAACCGTTTTAATTCTCAAATCTTTAATCTGATGATTATTACCTAATTTCAACAGCTGTAAGAATAATAGTTACTAATAAAAAACTCAAAACAAGACGAAGAAACTGATTATTTAGAAATAAATACTTCGATATTTTTGTAAATCGATTCGTTCATTACAATTATTCATTCGTTCGAAATTATACTATAAATACTATTCACTCATTCGTTGAAAAAACCGCCATCCCTACGGAAGTGACGTTTCCGTTTTATGATGTCACTTAGCGTTTCGATTACTTGTAGAAAAATAAAACATATTGAATCTTTGAAATCAAATATAAAATTTATTTTGTAATTATAGAAATTATAATTTTAAACATATTTGATTTACCTGGTTACATCGAAAAGTACCTTATTAATAGATGTTTGTTTATTTTTACACCCATAATAAAATTAAACTCTAGTAAAAAATATAACAAGCTCTCTCTCTCTCTCTCTCACACTCTCATTCTCACTGCGTACTTTATGAGGATATTCTGCAGCATTTATTCCATACAAACGTAGTCCCGTTTCCTCCTTGGATAACAGCATTATACTTATATTTTTGTACCAATAATATATATCCGTGGTCCATATAATTTATATGGCGGTCCATGCTCGACCGTATTGATTTTTCCATAAATTAGTAATAGTAGAAACTAGGAGTCTTTGAAATTGAAAAAATGCTTGATTTTTACAGTCATTTTCAGACGTTCGTCAAACAAATTTAATGAATGAAATAAAAAAGCTAAACGTACAGTTATAGCCAAAGTTTATTATTCAAAAACTGAAAGAAAATTAAAAATCAGTTCAATTTTGGAGTAGGAAACAGGGTACTACGAAGTGATGTTTTCGTCTATTTGTATTTGTAAAATCAGCCCAAGCTGCAGTTGTTTCTTTCGTGTTTTATAATTCATTCTTTGAGACGTAACGCGATAGCAATAGATTTCTGAAAATCTACTTTTCCGACCGCATGCCCTCTTACTTTTTTCACATCAATTAGTTAGATCGATTACATTTTTTTTTTTTCGTTTTGTTTGTAGCCAAACGCAGTGGATGTATTATGGGCTCAATGGATTCTATCCTCATTGGGACCTAGTGTGCGTACTCAGAACGTGTTGCAGTCAACACTTGCACAGTTCAATAGCCCAAATGAACAGTTTCAAAGCACCGCTGAACTGTGTTTGATCGAAGGATACGTCACAACTCTCCACGAAGCCATGCTTATATTTATGCCGGTATGTATTACGTATTTTTTTGTGTGTGTACTTTAATTTATTTGTAGCCTGAATTTAAATACTAATTTTCCTATTAAATCATACATTTATGAACAATCATCTGTCAAGTTAAACCATAAATAAATTCCGAGATAATGTGATGACGTAAACTGCTCCAACTACTTGAAATGTTTGAATACGTATAAATGCATATAAAAAGTACATTAACCCCTTGAGCACCTTCCCGGCGTTTACGCCAGCTTTTCATTGTTTTCCTATTGTCTTTCTATTGTTTCATTTTTATGGTTACTCGACACATTAATTATATAAAATACATTCGTAATATATTTTTATTTATACATAATGTTAAACAAAGTTGATTTCTGTCTGTCTGGTTTATCTGCTTAGTCTGATACGCTATTTTCGCCTTAAGATGTTTTCTTTACGCGGGAAAATCTCTAAAATTTTAGTTCTTCGAAACTCCTGAAGGAAACTTTGCAATGGCATATTTCTATCTCCTATGGTCGAGTCACAATGACTCAGTTTCAAAAGACCCAATTCTAAATTCAAAGCGGACGATGTCGCCGGCATAAGCTAGTGTGTTAATTTATCATTAAAATAATTTTACAGATTATATTTTTTTGAACAAAATTAGCTAAGAAATGTCTTATAATTTAATCTATTTGAAAACTTTTAGTTGTTAAAAGTTTATTTTATAGATTTCAAGGAGATTTTGTTTTTTATACAAGAAACATCATAAGCGATAAAATTCAAATATTATCTTAAATACTGAATAATAACACATATATTATATGACTTAGAAAATATCTTTCTATTTTAGGAAAATCCGCTAACACTATTGACTGCATTTCTTCATCGTTGTATAATCCAGCACGACTTTGATTCTGGGACGAGCAAAGTTTTAGCAAGTTTCCTACAACATTGCCATCGTAAATACAGCTCGAGCGGTAATGCGTTACCATGGCAACTATCCAGGGAATCCTTTCAACGACTTGCAGTGTCTTTGCTCAAAACAGCACTTAGCCATAACTTTGATAGTGCATTTCACCAAATGGAGTTTCTTAAAATACTATCCACAGCCGAGTTCGACAAAGGGTTTTCCGGTAAGGAAATGATTAAATCCTTAAACTTACATTGTTTGTAGTTGATTTTCATTGTCTTTTTAGCATATGCGAGTGTTATGGAAAGAGATTGTCTTATTGTAATGATATGAATTCGGTTTTTTTTTTTTTAATTTCAGTTCCAACATCTAATTTTGCTATAATCTACGAAATACTCAAAATATCGATGGAGACATCATATGTCATCGATATATCTAAAATGCTTCAAAATGATACTCAACAGTACCTAATGCAATGCGTTGATATCTATACGGGTAATCAAAATTATGACGTTGCCCTTAAAATTGACAAACTTGCGGGTATACCGGTAAATAATATTTTGACAGCGGAGTGGACAAACAAATACGAACGTGTACTCATGAGTAATGAAATAATAGAGGACAAAGACATAACACTGTTTATTGCACAGTGCAGTGAAGCGTTTAAATCAGCAGCGGTCAATTTTAAAAATACCACAGACTTCCTTATTACCTATGTGAATAAAATAAACGATCCGGTACAGAAGTTTTACTCGTACAAAATTATTGTCAGCTGGTTTGAAGAGAACCACGAATACGGATGTAGGAGGGAGGAAATCGAACATCTGATGTGGGATGCTCATTTCAAAGCCGAACCGGGCGCGATTATTCTGAATAATCGAAAGAATACGTTGAATTTCATATTGAGCGGGCAGATAGATGCGAATCTGATGAGTAGAGCTGGACTGGAAATTAATGAGAAAACTTTTGCGATGACGTTAGATGAGATCGAAGTGGAATCTGACGTTGGTGACATCCAAAACGTTGTCCTGCTCGAGGAACCTGAAGCGATCGACAATTGGCGTAGAGTTATAAGTCAAATACTTGAATTAGGTCTTTACGTGGACGCGTTTCGTTTGTCAGCGCTGTTTAAAACTCCTCCAGAATATAAATATAAACCGCCGGCATGTCCTGTACAAATAGTGAGGACCTGCTTGAAATTAGCAGAAGGCACCTGCTCTCCATACGAATTGCCACAGGAATTGAGGCTCGTCATCTCATCTCCACTTTTGCAACACAAATTATCTAGTGAGTCCTACTTGGCAAAACATTTTTTTTTTGTAAGTGTAAATAAAATTAATAGTGATGTTGACTATTAATTGTGAAGCGATGATGGCGCAGTAGTTAGCGCGGATTCCGCATCAACAGACGCGGGTTCGATCTCCACCTATCCGTCTCTAAAATCGGCCTGAGCTTTCGGGGAAGGAAAACATCTGATGAAACCATAGCATGGTGGTAGCGCCTGGGTAGCTACCACCCTCAAGTTTGAAAACCTGTCGCCAAATACTAATAGGTGATAGTTGATAAGTATAATAGGGTTATAGTGAGAGAGGAGGAGCCTGTCTACCGTATGCGTGAGAGAGAGGGAAGCCAGACAGACGCGCCGTAACGCGTTACGTAAGAAAGCGGTCCGCCCTCCCTTGAGAAGTTATCACTTCAGTAATAGTTTCAGATACATCTACTGCAAGTTTCGAAGAGCTAGTTGTTATTCAAGAGAAACAAGAGAATGCTCCGGAGAGTTCTCACTTGGCTGCACGTGAAGAGGCCGATCGATTGTCTGCTCTTGATGCTCTGGCTGTCCGCAGCGGATTGACACTGGCCAAACAGGTGACCATTATCTTTAAAAAATGTTCTTTTATCCTACTATCGTATAAAGTTTTATCACTTTGTAACATTGAATTCTTATGTAAATCTTGGTCAATCCTTATAACGTCTTTAATTCTATTCTTTCATTTTCTGTATAATTTCATAATTTTTTTACATTGGGGGGTTAATTCAATTTACGTTCAATGAGCATTGTGAGGGAGAGTGCGAAATATTCCACAATTCTCGTAAATAACACTGAATGTTAGGAGTGTGCGATATGTGCGATATATATCGATATTCAATAAAATATCGGTACACACTAGAGCTGCCACTCAGGTGACGGCCAAGCCGAGGTTCGTACCACTTTGGTAGCCCTTGAGCTAGTCACCTTATTGCGGCTGAGAAAAAAAATAAAAAACTAGAGCTGTAGCAAACCGTATGTATTCGTGACAAGATAACGGGTACTCCATGTAGTACCGAGTACCGAAACGTTACTCGCGAATGCATTTCCTTACTCGCATGTTTCGTATTTTTGCACCGATGTTAGTTTGATTGATCCGTTATAAGTTTATAGAAACATGTTTCAGTTCGGCAAGTGCCGTTGATGCGTGAATTGGGTAATGAACGAAAACGATATAACTCTCAAATTAAAATAAAACAATGCTTGATATATCTAATAAATAAAATTGGAGTGTCTGTTTGTAATGGTCAAAATTATTTTTTTTTTTTACTAAATAAATATGAATGTACATACGATACCTATACCAAAAATACAATTTTGAAAATTTTCGTCTTTCTGTCTGTTTGTAATGGGTAGTTTCGGGAATGGCTGGACCGATTTTGACGGTACTTTTTTTGCTAGATAGCTGAAGTTATTCCGGGTAACTTAGGGTACTTTAATTTTCGAAAAGAACTAAATAAAATAAATTCCGGGTTAAAAAATATAAAAACTCCGAAAAAATTACAGTTTTACAGGCAAGTGCTTGAATGTATAAGAAATATTTTTACTTTATCTTAATACAAAAAAAAATATTAGGGTTCCGTATAAAAAGAATACAGTGAAGAATATTCATACGCGGGCTCACAGCTAGTGTATAAAATTTGAGAATGAAATTTAGACGAAAAAAAAAAAGGTCTAAATACAACACAAAATACGGTAAGGTTCAAAATGTACCTTACACAGCTAGCTATGTAAAGTGTATGTAAGTTTTCTACAAAATACGAACAAAGCGACGTTAACGTCATACCGTACGAAATACGACTCGATGCGGTGTATTAGGTATCACGTATCAAAAGTAACGAGTAACGTGACGATACGATAGTAACGGGTACTGCTTGTTACAGTAACGAATACATACGGGCACGCTATTTTTCGATACTTTTACACCTATATTTTATACACGTGATATATCGAATCAACCCAATATTATCGAATCATCTGATATCGGTATATAATATCGATATGTTTCATTCTAGTACACATCCTGAAAGTACACAAGAACTAAAAGATGTTTCTAGCAACTACACTAAAACAACAATGATACAGTGATATAAATGTATAGTGCTTTTTTCTTCTTTTATTTTCTAAACTAGCTTCATCGTATCTCTGTGGGCGAGTGCCGAAGGCACTCGCCGCAAAAGGTTTAAAAATATAACAACCTGTGTTTAATATAATAGCCTGTGTTTAAAAATTCCCGCCGAATTTAATCCTAGCTAAACTCTATATTTTTTATTTATTAATAATAAAAAAGGTTCCTTACAGGACCTATGTACCTGCGTGTTATGTGCAGAAGTGTGTGCAATGTTGTGTGTGTAATGCTTGATCCATGGTCAGTGTCACTGTATCGCGCTGGTAGCGGCGTCAAGAGCCTAACCAGTTGGAGAACGGAGCACGTCTTGGGCCACCACCAGAGGAGGACCCGGAGAGTGCAAAATACACGTGATATAACATTACTGTCATATCACACGCACAACTAACGCCATCTCTTAGTGGTCAGGTTATTCTTTGGTAACAACTTAATATGCGGTGATTTTATAAAATATTTTAGCAACATGTCTACAATAAATGTTAATGTAACACGTCAAAATTTACACCTCAAACCTCATTATTTTTTTTTTTCCACAGATTGCAAGCTATTTTCGTATAGCATTGCAAATCGGCTGGAATTATGCATCAGTATTGAAATATCAGAATCGCGCTATAGATTTCATTTAATTTAGTGAGTGGACGAGCCCGAATGTCTCTTGCTAACCTCGTTTTCAGAACATTCAACATTCCATCGAAACAGGTAACATAATTTAATTTCTTTAATATTTATGGTTATAATGGCATTCTAAAATATTAAAGGACATTTTGTAACCATTTTATTGAATGGTTTCGACATACAGCGGACACAATGGGACGGCAGCGTGACATTAGCGTGATGTGAACAGTTGTAATGTACTAATTACTATAAAATATATCACATAGAGCCGCAGCGGTCGGCTTCCGCGACGCGACGTTTTCCATAGTAACATCGCATAGGTGACCCGCTGTCGCCCCGATTTGTCCGTTATATATCCAAACACTATCTACAAAAAGTTGTTATACAAAATTTTTTACCAAATTGACTATCTTTGGTTACTAGTATCTAAATTAATTAATACTTTTGGTTAGGAATTGGTCTCATTTTAAATAGACCGTAAATTTATATGATTGGCATACATTGTGATTTTATGGTGTTTATACTTAGTACCTACAAAAGATTCTCTTAATGGATTTTACTCTAGTAAAATAAGAAGAAATAAAGAATAGTTATTTTCTCTTCAGGTCTGATTTTTTGATCCGCCGTCAAAGTTGCCATATCCATTTGTCAATTTGACTATTACTAAAACACAAACCAATGGTTATAATCGCAATTCGTTTTTTGATGACAGAATCTACTATGGTTAAATTTAGCAATAGTTAAATGTTGCCAATTAAATTAACTGTTAAATAGAATACTTTTGATTCAGGTAATTTGTTTTGTGTGATCATTCTGAGTAAAATGTGTCAGGGTCCATAATTCTAGTCGTTAAACAATCATTACAAAAAACAAGGGGTCGACCAACTTGAACATTTATGTCTGTTATAATTTCTTGTGATCGTTTTGTAATGACATTAGATTTTTTTTATTTCGTCTTGTCACAAATATTATGTGATATTATAATTTAATTCTTAAAAAAAGATAACATTTAATAAATTTTACAAGCCTTAGAAATATTTGTGCGAACTTAATATACTATTTAATGGAATACTCAATACTTACAAAAAACAAAATTCATAAACAAATATAATTATTACATAAAAGATAATAAATAACAATACTTAATTATTTTACGTTGTAATTATTTCTATTTTATATTATATAAATTAATTTTGTAAGTAATGAAACTTCAAATATAACACAAAAGAAATGAAACAGCTGTTCAAACTGGAGTTAACCATCCACCATTTTGCTAACCCGATTAGGGTGAATGGTTAAATTTTTCAACAAATAGTTACATTCTTGACGATTGGTTAGCTTAACTAAACATGTTTAAAAAAACGCATTATGGCAATATTTTAACCGTTTGGTACCAATCTGACCATTTCTCGAGTTGACTACAGATACAGAAATCGGCCCAAGTCAATCGAAACTGGTTAAGTGCTTTGTATTTGGCTATCTGTCTGATCTTTATTTGCATGGGTATATAATAAACATGGTTTCCTTTAATTTCAGATAGCAGAATATCTTTGTCACGAGATGGTAGCAGCAATTATATCCCCACATCTGGTGAAAACTTCAACGTTTAGGCAAAAAAAAGAGCATTTCCAGTACACATTATGGGGTTATGCACTCAATTCGGACATAGAAATATTCCTGAACATGCGTCCGGATGCTTGTAGCCAAATCGGTAGACTCATCCTCGATCACCTTGTAGCGTTCCAGAAAATATACAAAGTGACTACAGCGTCCAAACTGCCAGAAGATTGTTTAGACGATAGTTGCCTTGACGTGGAAACATTAATTGACGAGGAATATCAGAACGTTGAATGCGATGAAGCGGAATCTATATTGACCGAAGAGGGTACCGTAATGTCTGCTGAAACGGAGTCTATTTATTCAGCGTCAACTGTTTACACCGTTGGTAATAAATTGTCCAGAGATTCGAGGAGGAATCTCTTCGATGTGGTCACACGAAGTAATGTTCACATACGATATGAAGTTAAATCGAATATACGAAAGATAACAAAGGGTGCCAAATTGTCTACAAAGCAGGTACTGATATTTTTATAGTTGTATTTTTTTTTATATGTTCTAAATCACACGCTAAGACTTATAGAGAAAATGGTGCTCAAGTGTTTCAAAAATTGCCATGCAAAAAAACATCTTTAACCTCTTTGTCAATAATAGTAAGCAAAGCTCTTATCCTTCTCTTTGATTATGTAAACATAGTAGAAAAAAAATGTAAATAAGTGAATGTTGCTTATGTAATCGTAACCCCCCCCCCCCCCTCCTCCCTATTGATACTTACGTAATACTTGAACGGGTTCTGCGTGCTTAAGCGTATTCTACTTATTCTGTCATTAACTTTCGAGATATACCATCCGTCCCGTGATGGCAACTTTTTTTTCTTTATTTTTTTAATTTTTATTTTTATGAATTTGTGACAGCTGATTTATGATTTGTATGTTTTTGTTTTACATTGGAACCAGGTGAATATAATATGTATAGAGCTGTTGGTTGTGGCGCACGAGTGTTTCTCGTGCGCGTGCGACACGGAGGGTGTGGCTGTGGCGGTGCGCTCCGCGCAGGCGATGACGTCACGGCTGCTCGCTGCTCGCTCGTGGCGGCTGATGGTGCGGCTGCTCACCGGGCTCGCGCGCTACACCGAATGCGCTTATATATTCCAAGTAACTGAAGTGTACAGTTTTTTTTTTTTTTTCAACTGACTAAAATGCTGTCAACCTGAAGGGCCTTGAGAGGATATAATTGTGTAAATAGTATAAACAACCAAAACTCTATACTGATAAGTAAAATCGAAGAGTCTGTTTGTAATGTCAAAATTAATTGTTTTTTTTCATTAAATATGTATGAATGTATGTACGATTACCTATGCCAAAAATACGATTTTTAAAATTTTTGTTTGTCTGCCTGTCTGTCGGTGTGTATGTTTGTTTGTTCCGGGTAATCTCCGGAACGGCTAGACGGACTTTGACGGGACTTTTTTTGATAGATAGCTGAAATTACTTCGGGTAACTTAGGGTGCTTTTAATTTTCGAAAATAATTAGTGTTCCACGTAAAAAAATTAAAACTCCTAAAAAAATTAATAAAATTCTTTTCAATTCACAATTTTACGGGCAATTGCTTGAATATATGAGAAATATTTTTTCTTTGCTCAGCACTAATTAAAATTAGGATTCCGTATAAAATTAATTAAAACGCAGTGAAGAATATATAAAACGCGGGCGCAGCCACGTGCACACAGCTAGTACGTATTAAACAAAATTAAAACCTTTCTTAGATTATTCAATTTGGAGACATTAAAAGCAACTGAGTATCATTCATGCGGATTCATTCATCCATTCATTGCATTAATTCATCATTCACCCTATCCCGTGTCGTCCCCCATTAAGACGGCAGATGGTACCCGTGGGTTTTAGTGGGCATTCCTGGCACCACACGCCGGGCGAGTCCCGCATACCTCTCTGGCATCTCTAATCCGGGAGATTTTACATCCGGTTTAGAGATGGGAGGGAGGATGCGAAAATGCATTTCCCACGTAAAAAAAATATCCAATGGAACTGTTTATTTTCTTAGGCGTTACGCGACAACCACCAATTCGAGTACCTGCTAGGTCAGTTCGACTACATGATCGGCCAACAGCCGGACAAGATAGCCGAGTTCAAACAGGGTTTGCTCGACTTTCTGAGGAGCCACTGTCCAGGCGACACGGACACTTATATAATGGTGGCGCTCCACTTCAACATGTACGCAGAGGCGGCTAACGTTAAGAAGAAACAAGCGTTCAATCTTATCGAAGATTTGGAGAAGATGGCTCTGGATGCTGCTAAGGTATACGATTATTATGATTATATTTCTTTTTTGTTTGAATAATTATCGAAATTGATTAGCACACCATTCCATACAACCGTAAAGGCGTCCACTGCTGGACTTGGTCTCCCCCAAAAATAAGGGGGAATTGCCGTAATCGCCACGCTTGGCAAGCGGGTTGGCGATCGCAATAGGTGTTTGTAGTCCTCAGAAGATGTTGCTGCCCGACCCCTGGTGTATCCCTCAGTCGCCATTTACGACATCCACGGGAACGATATCGGGTGGTACTATTCTTAAGCCGGGACCGCACGGAATTACATTAATAATTTTTTGTTAATTATTATCACACATAAGAAATTAATTTGCCAACAAAAAAAACAAAAAGGCACATAGTGACAAGACGTTTTTTTTTCTTATCAGTAGTTGTTACAATTTTGAACTTAGAATAGGGGGTTACGTTTTCAAATCCAGTTGATAGGAATGTGTATGTACATGAAGTACAGTAATACCCCGCTTTACGCGAGGGATACGTTCCGAAAAAAATCGCGTTAACTGAAATTCGCGTATATCGAGGATTATGATGAAACATAGTCAAAATTTAATACAAAAAATACAAATCATTTTAATCAATCACTTTAATTCTAAGAACACTTATTGCAATATATACTCTTATTTTTTTACGGAAAAATACATCTATTGTCTTTACATTATGTTTATACGCACTCTTTCGCGTAATGCGAGGCATTTGAGCGCGAAATTTGACATTCGCGTTATAGTGAAACCGCGCGTAACGGGGTCGTGCTAATCGGGGTATTACTGTAGTTACTGATTTATCAGACAATTAATTCAGGCACCATGTCAAGCCGTGCTTGATATTAAAAGGTAGTTATGTAAACGATGGTTGTTTGTGTCTGGAAGTGACACGCCTCTCTGTGCATCCTCTAAAAATAGTTGAGTTCTATAGTCTTATTAAATAAACATGACACACATAAATACAGCGAAAAAATGTGTCTGTACTTATGTTCGCACGTAAGATGTTATACTTCTTTGACGTAATAATAGAAAAAACGTTGACAGCTATCTTCAGGGTGTCGTTTTTAGTGACGGTTTGCGCGCGCATCGTATAAATTTACTCTCATCATTCTACAACTTAGGAAACGTACCCAAATTACGTGACCCGTTTAAGGGTTTGGAGGGGGTCTTCAGTACATAAGTTTTTCTTCATAATATTTAATTTACTAGTAATTATAAGCATGCATACAGGCTTATGCAATAACACCGTATTAATAAAGACGGATATGAGCAAAGTTATTTTCATTGGTTTCATTTTCTACCTGTGAAATGATAAAAAATTATGCTTGTCAATACTACGTAAAATCTTTGGGGGGGGGGGGGGTGCGTCTTGACATATACTACGAGTGGTCACCGAGGGCAGGGAGGGGTCGAAATATCTTAAAAAATAGGTCAAGTAGTATGGGAACGTTCCCTAACTTCAGGGTGTCGTTTTTACGTGACGGTGTGCGCGTGCATTGTAAAAATGTACTCTCATCATTTTTCCCTAACGCGCCAAAAGAAATGTAACTTCAAAAACGCATTTCTTTTTTGTTGGTTGAATTCTCTATTTATTTATTTTATCCCTTCCATACTAGGCGACATCGAAGAAACCTTTCAAACCCCCGGCTTGGTTACAAATTCATGACAGCCAACCGACAAGACTGCTATTAGAGACCGCACTGAACCACTGCACTGACGCAGCAGAACTGTACCTACAGGGCGGCTGTACAGGATTCGCCGGGGAAATGGCTAAACTCGCACAACAAATCGCCCTGCAAATCTCGTTATTAAACGCGTCGCCAACGAGACTCATATTGAATCGGAGTACGGAGCAAATGTATCGACTCGTCTGCGAATATTTAAGGTAAGTACCGCAGTAATACGTTTCAATAGAGATAGATGAAATAAGGGATGTGCGCGAGGCTTCGCTCTTATTCATTACTAGCTATGCCCGCGGTTTTGCCCGCTCCGAATTAAGACAATCTTGCTTTAAATTTGTTACATGTCACTATTTATTGACAATTATGCGTACACTTCTTTATTATGGTTTTAAAAAACATAAATCTAGATAAACGCTATTCATACATTATATGTGTAAAAATGTTACTATAGAGTATATAAACTACTACCCATGCCGAATTTCATCGAAATTGGTTCAGTAGTTTTTGCGTGATTGACGAACAAATTAATAACAGGTAGACAGACAAAAAAATATTAAACTATCGAAATGTGTGTTCCGTATGCGATTCTGAAGCCTCGGAAAGGATTTTTTATTTTAATATCTTCAATATACAGATTTCGTCTCGTTAGCTTTTTCTTATATGTACTATTCTTAAATATTAAATCGTGCAAATAAACTATTGTAAAATAATGTTCCGATGGTTATTCATTGGTCGATTTAATTAAGTACTTATCCACATTATTATTCACATGAGGGAGTACGTTTAAGTATAAGGCAACGCTCTTTACACCTCCCTTCCCGTGATAATCGTAAGCATTAACATAATTTTTTACACACAAAACTTACTTAAAGTAATTAAAAGTAAATAAGATAAAAATTCTTACGTCAATTTTGCTCAACACATGTGAATTGAATAGGGTCTCTAACAGAGTGGGGGACACTGCTTCGATCGATGTAGGATCGAATTCATCTAGCCTAATGACTAGAACTTTCCGTAATTAAACTATAGTATGTGAGCTGAGAAGGGGAGAGTAGGGAGTTAAAATTCCTAACCTCCTCTAACTTATTGAGCCATTATTTATTTATTCAAAAAGCCAGTGGCCAATACACTACATTACATTAATCTAATACATACGCAAACAATTATCAATGCAGTTACCTTTTGAGGTCACCAACGCATGCATATGTTGTGACCGTAATAAATATTGACCATAAATTTCAATTAACACCTTGAGCACTTACCTGGCTTTCCTATTGTGTTATTTTTATGGGTAAACTCGACACATTAAACAAAACAAAAAAAAAAAAACAGTATATTGTAAATTCTTTGTGGGTAAGAAATTATTTTTAAAAAATGTCCAAAATAAAAATTACAGAAAATAATAATAAAAAAAAAGTGTGTGTGTGTGTGTACTTATGTACGCACGTAAGAAGTTATACTTCTTCTTTGACGTAATAATAGAAAAAACTAAAACGTTGACAGCTAACTTCAGTGTGTCGTTTTTTCATGACGGTGTGCGCGCGCGCATCTTAAAAATTTACTCTCATAATTTTTCCTTAACACGCCAAAAGAAATATAACTTAATAAAAATTATTAGTTTCGCGGTGATTATTTATTACGTGGGTTTAGTTTCATGGAAGGTTTAGTGCTACTCGCCGGGCGTAGCGGGGAAGCGTGGCGCGAGCTCGCGTACCGGCGCGCCCTCACCAATGACCAGGCTTACCTCCGCGATATGGTCGCTTATAGACCGGACGTCGCCTACGATTTGCTCAACAGGTCAGTATAGACCTCTTTGTTTTTTTTTACATACACGATTGTGTAAGATTCTATCATGTACTTAATCATGCGCCCATAGATAATATATAATTATATTGTTACAAGTCAGGATGGTGGGATCTCAAGAAAATGCCGATACTTCGCACACACGTATTTTATTGTTTGTACACACGAAATCACACGTTCCACACTAAACACAATTGCCACAGCCAAACAGTTAGTCACTTGGTCGCACTACTCGCTTTCCAGGAACTGTCGCACTTCGATTTTGCTTCTATTACAGCTAAAGCAAAACTTGGCGCGCTAAAACGCTTGTATTTATACATACTAGCGGTGAACCCATGGCTCCACTCGTGTTTCATATTTCCTTTAGGTGTGAGTGAAAAATCACATATAACGTTTCATTTATACCTAACCTAAAAACAACAAATTAATGACGAAAAATGAGAGTCTTTTGTTTTTATTAGCTGAGTACATAAGAGTAATCTACGAATAAATCCGCGTCTAATGGTAGTAATCCCATCCCGATATGTTCAGTAGTATTAAGGTGATGGTGCATCAAAGTGACTACATTTTTTTATAAATGTATATATAAACAGATATATCGATAGATATGTCCAGGGCGTTTACTCGATCTTTCTAAATAGTGATAAACAATAGCTATACCGCATACTTATAGGGATGTACGGCTCATATATTCAAGTAAACAAAATCGCATAGCATTAGAAAAATAACCTTATACCGCAGCGTCAATATGAAATGTTCTTTGTCTTAATAGTTGTTTATTTCTTTTCTCCATATCTCGGAACTCGAGTAAAGTACCTATTATTATCGGAAGCGATTTCGATTCTTTCGAGAACTCGTGAGAAGGTTCTTGATGCCGTCGCAATATCCTTTCGATGAAAAATATGTCCGCGTGTGGGCCACCGATTTAATATTTTGAAGTAGGTTACAAAAATGAAAATATTAGAAACAAAGCGTATAACAATTGTATGTTTTTTTTTGTTTTTTTTTTTGTCTTGTATTAAATGATTAACAAATGTATCTTTTTCATTTGTCTCCATGTTGTTTATTAGAGTCAATAATCTGCTATTCCTTGTATTGGCTGGCAACACCTTGCACTGTTTACATTTTCTAAAACTATTGAATATACTATTCTTGAGTTTTATTTTTAAATCGAAATTCAAATCGGTGACCCACACTTTCGTCAAAAAATAATAATGGTACATATTAAAAAAAATCTCAAGCTTTTATAGTAATGGTATAGGAAATGTGAAATTCATATGGATGAACTGACAGGTTAATAAATGCATATTTTTACAGATATAAAACAGAAAGGAACAAAACGACAGTGTCCCAAGCTGCAATGACTGAACTACGTAATCTGTGTAGATGATATAAAATAATTAAATTTTATGATACTCATAAACGATCTTTTTAGTATATAAGATATATTCATATATTAGTATTTCGTTGAGATCCATTTTGAAATTAAGCACTAATGATGACAATACAATAAAGTCTAGTTGCCACTAATTCCGTCTGGTGCCGGCTTAAGAATAGTACCATTATTTATTATTATTCGAAAAGGGGCTATGCAGGCTTAAACAGTCCTGTATCACTGCGACCTAGTCAGATCTATTGTGATCGCCCCTATATTGCTAAAGCTCACTGCCTAGACCTACAACCTGAATATACTGTAGTATATTTTTGGCAGAGAGCGTCTGTACCTCCTCCGGAAGCAACACATGCTTACCCAGAATTCGGTTACGTATGGGTATTAATGGATCACATTCACACAAGATGTGCTTTGGTGTTTCGTCTGCTATTTCGCAGAACCTGCACTCTCTTGTGTTCTGGACACCGATGTTGTGCATATGCTTGCCCAAACAACAGTGCCCAGTTAGTGCTCTCACTAATACTCGTAGCTGATTCCTACTGAGCATCAGGGCTTCTTCAGCTTTGCGCTGAGTGAATGCTCTGATGAGCTCTTTGGAATGAATTTGTCCTGGCAATTTATTCCAGAATTCTATAGCCTTATAGGTATATTGGTCCCTTAAGGTCAGTCGAACTAGGCTTTTTGGAATGCCACAAAATGGTTCAGGCCCAATTTGTGTTTCCATAGCCCCTGCTCTTGCAAGCGCATCCGCAGCTTCATTGCCGGGAACTCCTGCATGGCCTGGGACCCATCTTAAAATCAGCCTGTTATTCTTACCCAGGCTGTTTAGCATTGCCACACAATTTGCAACTAGCTTCGACTCAACTACGTCCGAAGCCAGCGCTAAGAGAGCGGCTTGACTATCCGAATGGATATATATTGTATGGTTCACGTAGGCTTTCTGCAGATTTATACAGGAACATTCTAGAATCCCGTATACCTCTGCCTGGAAAATGGAGGCAAAACTACCAAGATTAGTTGTTTGACTAAACTTAGGTCGCTCTCCATATATTCCACAGCCTACGTTAAGTCCTATTTTGGACCCGTCGGTAAACCACAGTAAGCTGCCTTCCTTCCACGTTATCTCACTGTTTAACCAGGAGTCCCGTGGAGGGATTTCGACATCATACAATTTTTTAAGATTAGTTTCAGGAATCATCATATCTGATATCATCCCTAAAATTGGTGTTTCTATCACTGAGTCTAAGAAAGATCTCATGGACTGGGATATCCATTGTCTCCTCCCGAGGGCGTACATTCTGTGCATCGTCAACCTCGCCACCTTCTCTACATGTAGATGAAGGGGCGTCAGATTTAACAGAGCATCCAGAGCCGCTCCAGGGGCTGTCGACATGGCTCCTGTCACTAAGATAGAAGCTATTCTTTGTACTGAAGCTAATCGGGTACAAACAGACTGCTGTTGTGCCTTTTTGGACCAAACCACACAGGCGTATGTTATTATGGGTCTGACAACTGCCGTATAAAGCCATATGGTTAGCCTGGGATGTAAACCCCAGCGCTTTCCGGCCATTCGACTACAGATCCCCATTGCAATTTTAGCCTTTTGAATTATATATCCAATTTGGCTATTCCAGGTCAGTTTCTGGTCGAGAATAACACCCAAGTATTTGACCTCTGGTGAGAAGTTTATTGTCTTGCCATTTAGTGAAGGTTGTACCAATTGGTCAAGACGCCTTTTCTTAGTAAATGGTACTAGGACAGTTTTGTCTGCATTGATTCTCAGTTCATTGTCCTTGCACCATTTGTCAATGACACTTAGTGCTTTCTGCATAAGGTACGAAATTGTACTTTGAGAGAAACCTCGGACAACTACCACCAGGTCATCAGCGTAGCCCTGGGCGTCAATCCTTAATTCCTCCATCTTATGCAGGAGTTGGTCCACTGTTAGGGTCCACAACAGGGGCGATAAAACGCCTCCTTGTGGACAACCTCTTGTGGTTACCACCTCATGATTAGTGCCATGCAATGATAATTTAACTATACGGTTTGAGAGCATTGATTCAATCCACTTTATAGTGGTTGAATCTACCTTTTTAACACTTAACCCATGAACTAGTGTTCTAATGGGTGTGCTATCAAAAGCGCCCTCAATATCTAAAAATGCACATAGTGCAATTTCCTTATCTTCTAATGCCTTCTCCACTCTATCTACAAGATAGAGCAGGGCAGTCTCAGTGGATCTTCCTCTGCTATAGGCATGTTGTTTAGAACTTATAGGGTTTGTGGTTAGTACCACTTCCCTAATATTTCTATCAATTATCTTCTCCATAGTTTTCAGAAGAAAAGATGTAAGGCTTATTGGTCTAAAGGACTTTGGCATAGCGTAATCCTTTTTACCGGCCTTGGGTATAAAAAGTAATCGTACTTTTCTCCATAGTTCAGGTATATATCCCCAAGCAAGGCTTGCCCTGAAAATCTTAATAATTACAGGTGTGAGGATGTCAAGACCTCGCTGTAATAGCACAGGCTGAATTCCATCCTCTCCACCTGTTTTATATGGTTTGAATGACTTTATAGCCCATTTCACACTCTGTGGTCTTATAAAGCTTGCCGCTCTACGCCAGTCCTCTAATTGAGGCCTTATTGAGGAGGGCAGTCTTCTAGAAATAAGTCTCTCAGAACCTGGGAAATGAACTGACGTAAGGAGCTCCATGGTTTCCTTTTCACTGTAAGTGAAGGTCCCATCCTGTTTTTTAAGGAGTCCTATTTGTTTAGGTTTGTCCTTAGCGAGCACCCTGTGAATTCTTGCTCCATGAGGCGTATCATTGATTTCCTCACAGAACTTTCTCCAGGAAGCCCGCTTCGCTTTCCTAATTTCTTTATTGTATTTGGTTAGGGCCAGTTGGTATGTCTCCCACTCCTTTGTGTTTTTGGCCCTATTGAAAAGCCGCCTAGTTTTTTCCCTAAGCTTTTTTAGCTTAGAGTTCCACCAGGGAACTTGTCTTATTGAGGTCTTTTGTTTTAGAGGGCAACTCTGCTCATAAGCATCAGTAATAGATGCCGTGAGAGCATTAGTTGCTAACTCTAGACTCTCAATTGTCTTAATATTTTTAGGGAGCGTTTCCAGGTTAGACCTTAGGGTATCCCTGTAGGTATCCCATGAGGTATTCCTAGGATCCCTATATAGAACATTCTGACTCTTTATTGAAAATAAGAGCTCGAAATTAATATGCCTGTGATCAGACATAGAGTTTTCGTCACTTACACACCAGTTTATAATATGCCTAGCTACATTGTTAGTGGCGAATGTTATGTCTAAGACTTCTTGTCTAGAACGTGTAACAAAGGTTGGTTTACATCCTTTGTTTAAAATAGTTAGGTTACTAGTTGTAATAAAATCAAAAAGTAACTCTCCTCTTGCGTTAACGTCACTGCTACCCCAAGTAGTATGGTGAGCATTGGCGTCACACCCCACCAGCAGCTCAGCGTTGTGTTTCTTCGCATAGTCTACAATCCGCATAAGCTCTTCTGAGGGATTACTGTTCTCTCCAGGTAGATAGGCTGAACAAACTAATAGTTTGGAGCCCTTCCACCCGTCAAGATTAATGTACGCTGCAACCAGGTCATCTGAACAAAGCTCTGGAACAGGTAGAAAGTTAGTTCTTTTGCTAAAAACTATACCAGCTCTGGGCTTAGTCCCGCAGTTGTGTGCAAAAACACTCCCTGCGGTTTTCAATCCCATGATTGTATTATTGCGCACCCAGGGTTCTTGTATAAGAGCGAGGTCCACAATGCCCCCTGAGAAGCATTTCTCCAGTACCGCCGTTGCTGCAACAGCATGATGGAGGTTAACCTGGAGGAACCTCGCATGACCACCGATGTGTGCTATTGTTTTTTTGCGTAAAGGTTTCCGACCGGTGGTCGTCCTGCCTGTCTGGGGACTAGTAAGTCCACCTCGAGGTTGGATTCCGCCTGTCTTCCTAGTCCTGCCTCCTCTGTAACCTCCTCTACCTAAGGGCTTTGGAAGGATATGCTGCGCCAGGGGCGCTGACCCTTCCAGCCCAGAGGCTGTAAAGGTAGAGGAAACAGGACCGCCTGTAACCGCAACTGTTTTACCTTTACTTACCTCAGAGTCAGTCTCCGTGGGCGCTGAGGTCGCCGAAGCAACTTCCGCCTTAGGATCTATCCTCTGGGCTTTTGAGGTAAAGAATAGTACCACCCCCCAATCTACCTGTGGGTTTCGTAAAAGGCGACTTGGTGATACACCTGAAGATGGGCAGCAGCATCTTCTGAGGACCACAAACACCTACTGCGATCGCCAACCCGCCTGCCAAGCGTGGCGATTATGACAATTCCCCCCTATCTTTGGAAGAGACGTCCAGCAGTGGACGCCTTACGGTTGAATGGATGGATGGATTTAATACATTTGTTTAATTTTTGGCGAGATCTTTATCGCTCATATGATTATTTTCATTTATAAATTCACTTTATTGTACTACTACTGTAGCATTATTAGTGGAATATTATGAGATATAAATTTGGTTAACATGCTAAAGTTAATTAGAAATAATAACAAGGAATTTGAATTTTGTTGATTTTATAAAAACACCTTAAAATGTTTACGAAAGCGGTTTACCATTTTAATAGAGTTAGTACCATTTGAAGATTAGAAAAATAATATTTTTAAGCTTAGAGGACTTTTATTCAGTGGCTGTAAATATAAAGATCAATACAGTAAAATACCATTATTTATATTCAGGGGGTGCTTGGCGCGATTTTCTATTTGTCATGTAGTCGTCCTTATTTTTAATTTATTATCTTGCACTATTTGACTATATATTATATAATTATGGTGGCGTTTTTTATGTGATATAGTGAGATTATGATACACAAGTGAAGTCAAAATAATGACACGGAACGTGAATTCTGAAATGTCCCAGTCATTCCCGTTGTGGTTGTACCAGAAGGCCGCCATTTTGTTACCTCCATTTATTGACAGTGTTCCTAACTTGGCTGCATGGGCTACTAGTACTTTTGTCTTTTCATAAAAAAGAAATAAATGGAACCAAAAAAATATTTTGGTATTAATATTAAATAAAAAATCGATAATTAATGTAATTACTTTGTTAGACTCATCGATTTAAAATTACGATTCGATTATAATTGACTACCATACGCTACAGATAGAACGTTTATTTAAAGTACCTATATACACTTTAGAAGGATGAATGTTTTTATTATTATTCTGTTGATTCTCAATCCATGATTAAAGTTTAAATGCCGCTTATTACATTACCGCTTATAAGAATAAACATTAAGAAGGCATACACTTGTATTGTCGAAATATTATTACTCTTGTATTGTCGAAATGTTATGGATAGTTCCTATTATTCTGATAATTGATTAATTCCAAATGGTTTCAAGGTTTCAAAAGTCAAATTTTCACAGATAAAACATTGTAAGAACGCTATGCTTTTTATTATTCGCTGAAGAACAAATCGTTCTTTAGAGAGAATTTAAGTAAAATTTACTTTTTTATAAATAACTTTATATGTACTTAGGTATTTGTTTTAAATTATATTCCATTTACTATTCCTTGTTAGTGGGGTTCAAAGTTATTTTGAACGATAAACTTCAAATAAAGCGTCTTATGAAATATAATGTCCAGCGATATTTCTTGTTCATTATTCTGTTACTTCGAATATTGCAGTACTGAATTTCCATGGGATTTTATTGAATTCTACGATGGCAATCTACGATTAACATACATAATTTTGGCAACGTCATGTGATAAGTTGTTTTTAATCTTGTGTCAACGTTTCTAAGCTCCAGCAAAATGGGTAAATCTTGTTAAAACATGGAGCTTTCTCGGCACCTCGTAATAAAAGTTTCGCGTTATTATTTCCAATACACTTCACCTGTGCACAATATCCAAATTATATTACAAAGTGCCAACAAAATTACCACAGTATAGAGTTAAAGACGCAAGTTAATAGATTACAGAAAATAACTGCTACATGACAGACTGAGATCCCGCCAAAAACTCCTTTATTCAATTTATTTGTAACGCTGTTTGTGTAGCTTAGTTGTAATGCTTAGGATATTATTCCAATTGTGTAATCTGGGGATAAGTTTTGACATTTGGTCAAAAAATAAAACATTTAAAAATATTAATACCATGTATTTTATATTAAATACTCGTACAATATAGCATTATATGGATATAGGCATATATTTTTATTTACGCGTAATATTATTAAAAAAATTATATCTGTGTTGTTATTTCACTGTGTAAATTGAATGTTTTTTTTTTGCTTTATAAATTTCTGTGATATTTTCTTGAATTGACTGATGATGAATTTAGATATATTTTGTAATAATCAATGTAATTGTTATTATATTCATAAATAAAGGTCATATATAATTTTAACTATTCTTTCCTTTATATTTTATTATATGTTACGTACATACGTACATAACGTCACGCCTCTCTCCTATAAGACTTACATCCTTTCACTTGGTACGACCCTGAGACAGGTTTTTCGCTTCTTCTACTTTCATAAGCACCTTCATACATGTTTCGTCAATTTTCTTTAGCCGTTCTCTCTACATGTCAAAACCAATTAGGTATCCCTTATTCTATCTCTGTCACTGGATAATCTACCACACCACAACGTTCCCTTACACACACTATTCCTTGCTTCATCTATCATTCTAATGCCAGCTACAATTAGATTTCTCATCTCTACTACATTAATCTTGCTTTCATGCTTCTTCTGCCAAACCCAATACTCCCTACCGTACATAAGTGTAGTGACTAGCAACTCCCGATGCCTTTTAAGGCACATCCCTTCTGACTGTACATAAAGTTACACAGGGCCAGTTCATTCGATTTTCTAACACAACTCGTTGCTCAATATCTGACATGATACATAATTTTTTTTTCATACCTGGTTGTTTATCCGGCCTATACACAAAAAATGTGCATTACAAATATATTTTATTCAATTAACAATAAGCCATGTATTTGTTTAGGTGGGAAGCGTTTTAAGACTAACGCTCATACTCTAAGTCGTTCCTCGAGTCGACCGACCTTATTCGAAGAAATCGGTATTCTTAGTTGTAAAAAATTTATTTATATTATTTATATTATTGTTCGTTATATTTTTTCGCTCATGCTTCGAAACAGATCTAACTAATTAAGATGGTTTTCCTAATATTGTTTTCATCGAATTTTAAACGGTTTATGAATTATTTACATGATAAATCATACGATTTAATTTAACAACGGCATTGATCTAGAATTTCTTTAAGAGGATTCCTTGAGGAAACTTGGAGGTAACGTCTTAGAATACGGGTGTAAGTTTCATTTGTTTTGCATGATAAAATAACGTAAATGATTATAAACTGTTGATATAACACATGCATCAATAACGCACAAGGAACATCCAGTGACATATGACTAGAAATAATAAACATTTAATTACTTAAATAGTTTTTAATATAAATAAACACAAACCCAATACAAGATATTGGATATAACAAACACCCAAGAACATAAGATGAGAAAAAGACTACTTTGCCCTAATTTAGGGTACAAGTGAAAAGAACCTCAGTCCTTCTAATACTTGAACGTTCACATAGTTCAGTAACTTTAGTTGCAATGAGAATACAGTGAAATTAAAAATTAACTGAAGTGAACCCGTCACAAATCAAATCTATATCGGATTACAGCAAAATTAACCTGTATTGTTTTTATAATAATCATAATTTCATGATCACTATTTGAATAATAATTATTGTGTAATATCGCATCTCTATAAATTTGCAAACTTCTCACATTTTTACTAAGTAAAAATTTTGTGCGTATTTATTACTTATCCTATATGTCGGTAATTGTAATTTACAGTATATTAGATGCATTATTATAATTGGAAACTATTTTATGGTTTTTATTCAAATGAGCACATTCCATTTTATTTTATTAATAATATAAACAAAACTCTTACCTTACTTAAATCGAATAGATACTTTTTAAAGTATTCATAAAAAATGAATAAGTACGCAAATGTAATGTAAATTGTAGTTCGCTTTGTTGTAATATATTTTTTTGCTGTAACCCGATGTACAACATAGTAAAAACATAAAAATATTCTACGCACAACACAATGGCGTGAGATTTTCATAAATAATTAAATTAATAAGAAAATATATTAAAAAAATAATTCACCCAAAAAAAATTAAGATAAAAAACAACAAGACGCTTGAGATACGTATTATAAAAGTGAATTAAACAATAATTTCATACGAAAATATTGTTTTTATAAATATTTTAATATTTAGTTAGTTTCACAATAGTTTACACGCGTACGTCACGAAGGTTCATACATTAACATAACCTCTTCTGAAATGGACTGAGGATTATAGAATATATATTAGAAAACTGGAATGTAAATTACTATTCGAAGTAAATGCTCTTTATTTACATAAACATGTAGAAAGATCGACAACGGTTAAAAGATTTTTTTATAGTCATATTATTAATTTTGATCCCGAAGTTGAAATAGGTACATACATACGATAGTGAAAAGAATTATAATAATGTGGATCCCTAATTACCTCTTTTTGTGAAAGACGAATAGACATACCTATTATTATTATTATTATTTGACACAATATCCGCTGTATATTTATGAACATAGTTAATACTGATTGATGATATCTTCAATACTAATAATAAAATTGTAAATTTCATGTCTGTGTATTTTCGATTTTTGTGAAAATAATTATTACAAGTGACTTAAAATAGGTAATTGAATACATTTTCAGAAATGTCTGTCTGTCTGTTTGTTTGTGCAGGCATCAATTAGAAATTACTAAGTATATTTAAACAATTCAAAAATATAGGTACCTAATTATAAAACATATTCCAGAGTAACATACGGGTTGTCTTAATTTTACAATTCACGTAAACAAACCATATAGAAATACTCAATAGCTTAAATAATAATTTATTCGACGATATTAATTGTGTAGTAATTTTGTCCATGCTTATAAAATACAGATGCGCCTTTTGTTCTATGTAATAATTACAATTCGTTGAACTAATTCAATATCATTGAAATAATTCTTTTTGTGTGGTTACTAGTATGAGTTTACGAACGATTTGTATTGTTTTCAGCACTGCTGATTTTAGTTTCATCGCTTCTAGTACATGTATCAAGAAAAATATCACCGTATTTAATAAAAAAAAATTAATATTAGTAATGCATTCCGTACTGTGTGCTTACATTTATAATGTAATATTATGCTGTTTCTGCCATGTAATTGACATCGGTAATGCTATTCTATTATCTAGTTATTGTACTTAGGGATAGCTTTGCAAGTCTTAAACAACTCTATAATAATAAACTATAACAACATACATAGTACAGTTTTATTAATTTGTAACATTTTTGCTTCTTTTGATTTTTGTCGTTATTTGATCGTTTATCATATAAAATGATACACTACTTTGGCAGTTGTATCAAACTGTGTAAAAGAAAACTTGTCCATAATAAATTGCTCTTTTTTTAAATTTTGAGCAACTAAATTTATTTATATCGATATCAAGTAACGCCATCTATGAAGCGAAATTTAAATAACAACCATATTTAAAACTTTATTTAAAAAAAATAATTATTATAGTATGCGCATTTTAACTGTGCCGCTGTGAAACCGAGAGAGAAAGGCGTCGGTACAGGTAATGGTTTCGACACACAGCGGGCAGGTTTAGACGCCCGCGCTGTGTTGAAATCATAAACTCTTTAAGAAAACATTAGCATACAAAACTGTAGTAAGACGTAGAGCGAAAGAAATATGAATAAATCAAATGAAAAGGAGGGACTGAGAAAACAAAGCGCATTACATTACTGTTTTGGTCGTACATAATAGTCTACGGCACAGCCATTAAGTAGTTAAAATGCGCGGAAACATTTGTAACGTTGATATGTAACGGGAGGAGGTACAGTTCCCATATATATACGAGTACATATATTCATTATCAGAAACTTAAACAACAGCACATTTGACTATATTAACAGTATTTACAAAACATAGTAACCACCGTTACGATTAAATACAATCGTTTTTTATTCACATACCTATATTTTTTTTTCTTACATTTAATAATATTCTCATTCTAAAACATCATCACAGTCTTCTCACTTCCTTAAACTAAAGACACTGGTTTTTGTCAATAACATAAGATCTATTCCGAGATCCTGAACTATAATTATTATAAAATGTATAAGAAGATTCGTTTGAATATTTTAATGATTCATTCTTTTAATATTAATACAAAAGAAATAGACGACTACAAGTCATGATTTAGCTCTAAATATACGAAACAAATGTAAAAAGTATTTTTTTATGATCATATTTTAATATCAGTAGTAGTAGAAATGATTTAGTGTATTATAAAAGTAAGAATTGATTTAACTAATTTGCTTCTTTACGTATATATATTTATAATGGTTTTTGGTCCTGGCAAGCTTCGAATAGAAACAAATTTTTGTAGGCAAATAAATAAATAATAGTTAAATAAACGATACGGCAAGTGACACTATAAAGTAAATGCTTTTGTTAGAGGAAATGGTGAATGGTAGATTATTATCTTTATACAATATGTGTTACGCGATACGTATGTCTCTCTTCTAAGACCGTCTGTATCGTACGGTGAACGTTTTCTGGTAAGTGGTCTAGTAGCATGCGAGGCATTACTTGTAGTTCCATGAAGTCTTCGGGACAAGCCCACCGCATTTCGAAGGTTGGTTCTTGTGTGCGCACCTTTCTGTAAAATTATTGTCGATATAATAATTTTATATAGGTAGTGTTAAAAATTTGAAGAAAACGTACCTAGTTGTTTCAGATTTTTTTTTTTAGTAACACTATAACTCAAAAAAAAGATCATCAGTTGACAAACAGTTCTAAGAGAAAAGATACTGAACTATTTTATGTTTGCCTATATAAATTATGAACTGTATACAATATAGTTGAGCGTTGTTTTCTTTTCTCCGTGTGGTGCCGGCTTAAGAATAGTACCCCATATCAACCCGTGGTTGTCATAAAAGGCGAATAAGGGCTACACCAGAGGATGGACAGCAGCATCCTCTGAAGACCATAAACAACTACTGCGATCGCCAAACCGCCTGCCAAACGTAGCGATTATGGCAATACCCCCTCTTATCTTTGGGGAAGACCAAGTGCAGCAGTGGACGCCTTTACGGTTGGATAGATAGGTAGTTTGTTTTGAAAAAGTATTCATTACCTATGTAGGTGATAATTATTAATTTGCCCACTTTGCCCTTCGAATCCAATTACATGGCAATAGCAATTTATGATTATATCTCTTTTAAAATATGTTCCGAGAATAAATTTACGATTGTAAGGAAACAATCATGCAAATCGTTTTCGTGGCTATATAAAAGAACTTACAGAAAGACAGAGGCGCCTTAACTTTTGTAATATGTATGTAAGTATCGAAAATGTAGACGTAAGTATACTGGTAACTTATAAAGATCCTATTTTTCGATTGTGCAAAATAACATAAAAATAACAACTGTTCATGAAAATTACCTTTCTTCATCTTCTTCATTACTATGTACAGACATGAGAGATTAAAACAAAAGTTTACATTGTTAATTGTGTTAATATTATAATCTTAATGTGTCGAGTACCCATAAAAATGAAACAATAGAAAGCCAATAGGAAAACAGTGGAATGCTGGCGTAAACGCCGGGAAGGGTGCTCAAGGAGTTAATATAACGTAAGAAACCGTTCAAGTAAGCGGCAATGTGGTAGGATCTATACTTACTTATTGTATATGACATTGAGGACGAGTGTCTCTGAATGTTGATTAATTATTTACTTAAGCAGGTTTTATAAAAAATATGACAGTAATTTCGTTACCATTGGGCAGATTAAAAAAAACAAAAATTCTACAACAAATCGAATGATCAGGGCCCTGCGTAACTTCATGTGCAGACTGAATATGTCTAAAAAGGCACGTTTGGCTGTGTGCTAGATGTACAATTATGTATAGTACTGAATGAAGTTCGGCAGAAGAAGCTTGAGAGCAAGATTAATGCAGTAGAGATGAGAAAGTTTAAGAAGCATAGCTGGTATGAGAATGATAGATAAAGTGAGGAATAGTGTGATAAGGGAACGTTGTGGTGTGGTAGAGGATGTAGTGATAAAGACAGAGAAAAGGATGCTAATTGATTTTTACATGTAGAGAGAATGAAAGAGAAGAAGACTGACGAAACAAATTTACAAGGCGAGTGTGACTGGGCAAGCTGGTAAGGTTCGTCGTAGGCGAACGCATCTCGTCCAGATCGAGGACGTTCTTGAGAAAGGCCAGGTTGAAAGTACCCGTAGCCGAAGAGTATGAATGAAAGTAGAAGAAGCGAAAGACGTGTGTCAGGATGTGGTCTTTGTCTACCCTTAAGAGGCGTGACGTTATATATGTATGTATTTAAATAAAATTAACTTACTTTTCTATACCCATGCGCTTACGCCGAACTATATGTAATATTCGTCCAGCGGTGAAGAGTCGCGCTGATGAAAACCGTCTGACAAAAATGTCACGTGACACAAGCGCTGCCTCCTGCAATGTCACGATACTAAATTTAAAAATGCACTGTAATTCAATATTTGCACGATTAATTGAAAATTATAACTTTTTTTTTTGACCGCCTGACTGTTGTCTATAGTTTGAGATATCTATAAAATTATTCTATATATGTAGGATTTAATCAGAGCAAACAGTTAATTAAATGAAATAACTATTTATTATTAGAAAAGCTTTTTGACCACCATTCTTTACAATCGTGTCGCCATCTTATTCTATAGTACATTCGGTCTCCTTCGTCATTCTTACGTTCCGTTTCCCACATAGATACTAATAATAAAACGGAAGTTTTGTCTGTATATTTCATTTTTTGTAGAAATGTTACACATCTCGAATCTGGCATTTAAAAAAAATGTATGCTTGTCTGTCTATGTGTCAAATCAAATCAAATCAAATCAAAATTTATTTATTCAATTTAGGCCCTAAGAAGGCGCTTATGAACGTCTAAAACACTACCACCGGTTCGGAAAACAACCCAGTCGAGAAGAGCCAGCAAGAAACTCGATCTGGTTCTTTTTTTTTCATAAATTATAATATATATCATTTTTTTTTTTGTCATATAAAAAACTATACAAATCGTAGTTTTTAGTGGAAGCACAGAGATGTGGGTTAATTCCAGACATCACTATCGTTCACGTAATGATCCACCCTTTAATAACCTTTTGAGATTAAAACTTGCTTGACATAATACTTGAACTTATTGTCAAGTAAATCGGTAATGTTACTTGGGATCTTATTGTAAAACCGAATACTATTACCTATAAAGCTTTTATTACACTTACTTAACCTAAAGCGTGGGACGGCCCACTTGTCTTTACTTCTAGTATTAAAATTATGACGATCATTCACTAGATCTAGCTTGTCTACATTTTTACGAATATGCATTAAGTTATCGAAGATGTATTGGGAGGGCAAAGTTAAGATATCATATTCTTGAAACTTGTTCTTTAGAGATTCGCGAGGTCCCATATTATATATTGCTCGAACAGCTCTCTTTTGTAACGTAAAAATGGTGTCTACCTCTGCTGCTGTACCCCACAGCAAAATACCGTAAGACATTAAGCTGTGAAAGTAAGCAAAGTAGACTAACCTAGCAGTAGCAATATCCGTCAACTGGCGAATTTTCCGAACCGCAAAAGCAGCGGAACTAAGCCTTCCTGCCAAAGTTTTAATATGCAGACCCCATTGTAACTTATTATCAAGTGTGATACCTAAAACAGAGTTTTGTCAACTAAGCCTACTAAATTCCCTTCTATCTCTAACTTACAATCAATATGTTGCACATTGGGCAACATAAATTTTATGCATTTCGTTTTCTTAGTGTTAAGAAGTAAATTATTTAAGGTAAACCATTTGGAAATGTTTGCTAGTGTATTATTTAAGTGCCTAATCTCTGAATTTTTTCTTTTTACTTTAAATATAAGTGAAGTATCGTCTGCAAATAGAACCATATCAGCTGAGTTATTAACCATTAGCGGTAAGTCATTAATATAAACCAGGAATAAAAACGGTCCCAAAATCGACCCCTGCGGCACACCGATTCTAACTAATGACCCAGTGGAGGTAACCCCATTAACATTTACTTTCTGAGATCGGTTTGTTAAGTAAGAGGGAGGAAGGAGACAGAGGTTTCAGAAACACCATAATGTCTTAGTTTCAGTATAAGTGTACTGTGATCAACGCAGTCAAAGGCCTTTGAGAGATCGCAGAATACACCTATTGCATCCTGCCAAATCTCCCAAGCTCCCAATATGTGACTTATTAACGTTGCACCAGCGTCAGTGGCAGATTTGGATTTCGTGAAACCAAACTGCCGATCATCTAAAATCTTTTCTGCTCTAAAGTATTCAACTAACTGATTAAGCATAATCTTTTCGAAAATCTTACTAATCGATGGAAGTACTGAAATTGGTCTATAATTTTCAAGACTACTTCTGCAACCTGATTTAAATAAGGGTACCACTTTACTTATTTTCATTAAATTAGGAAAAGTGCCTGTTGCTATGCATGTCCTGTTGCTGTGTAATGTGTATGTCCATATTTAATTCCAAACGGCTTTATCGATTTTGATGAAAAACTTTATACATGGGAAGTATATATTAAGGAGTTGCAGATAGGCTATATAGATATCTGTAATTATTTTTAAAATTTGTATTAACAAAAATAATTAAGAAAACAAATCTGTTGGACTTTTAACTCAAAAACGGGTTGAACGACTTTAATACAAATTTCTGTGTTAATTAGCGTTGATAGGATAGTAAAAAATATCAATATAAATTTGAATAATAAAAAATCGAATAATTTGAATGAATTTTAGTTAAGGGAAACATGTGTCGTTCGGTATCTAGTCGATAACGAAGAAAAGACGAAAGCAAGACATCCCACATTTAATCAAGATAAAATACGTAGACAAATCGCGGGCACTCACTAGTAATCTATAGTCCTAAGAGTTACATACGTATAATTATTCTATTAATTTGGTTGTAACGCAATAAATACTATGACATGAATAGTATAAAAACAAAGTACTTAAGTAGTGAAAAAAGTAAATACCTACATTAGGTAGGAGCACAGTGCAGACAATTCAAATTTCAACGTAATTGTCTGTGGATATAATTAAAATTTATTTGCCAAATTACAGGTTTATTATAATACCGCTTTGGTTTTAAACAACTTATGCGTTCGGTATTTTTTGTTTTTATTATTGTAGTTAGCTCACGATGGAATCCAAAATCTCTAAGCCGTGTTTATGGTCCAGTAGATATGAAGTAAATCTTATATTACTATGTTATAAACTAGCATTGATTAAAACATAGATTAAACATCTGACACGTAATGGCATGTGTAGCGCATTTATGGTTGCAACACACATCGCGTTGACGCGAGCCGAGCGCGATGTCTTCTATAGTACATTCACGCTGGCGTCCAGTGCCGTCCGCTGTGTGTCGAAACCATTACAAAAACGAATCTGACCCACCAGATATATCTTGCGGTAACACACTTATTAGACGCTTGTAGACGTATTTTTAATTATTATCACGTATTTGTTATGAAGCATTACCACCTTTAAACACAAAACCATGTTATTACAATTTTGTTATGCAAATTATTTTATTAATAAACCTTGTAACAAAAAAAAAACCTTACATTTAAATGGTTAAGAGTATAAGCAAACCGGAAAGCTGTGGCGATGTAAGCGGAAGACGTACACGACACCTAAATAGTAATTTTAATGGTCAACTGACAGCACTCACGGTGGAGACGCTTGGGACAAGAAGTGCGTCCGTAGAGTCATCTGAATGGTTCGCCTCGAGGTCTTCCGGCCGACGCCATGTTGACTCCAAATCTCTGGCCGGTACACCGAATAATGCATAACCGAAACCGTTCAGCATGATGCGATACTATAATTTAATTATACAAATAACATTTTTATTAGGTTTTGCTAAATGTATGTGTATTTTTTATAAGGTCTTCTTCAAATGATTACGTCTGTTATAAAGTTCATTTTGCGATGCCGGCGCGGTTGGTAGTGCGGTTGAATTCCGTGTTAATGGACGCGGGTTAGAGCTCACCTAAAAGGCTCTAAAATCAGCCTGAGCTTTCGGTGAAGGAAAATATCGTGCGGAAGCCTGGGTAGCAACCATTATCAAGTATGAAATCCTGCCGCCAAATACCAATACGTCTGTTCCAGCAGTACCATTTGAGAACTAGTACCTCTAGGCTTAGTGTGTTTACCGTCCTGTACCATATCGTCACTTAACATCAGGTGAAATTATCGCTATGGATTGTGGTCAAAGTATTAAGCCCTAAACAGTGTAAAAAAATCGCCTGTTTAGTTGTCACAGATCTTAAATAAAATCCTTCTCTGTTTTTTATCACATAATGTTAAGAATATATAATATTATTAAATTACGCAATACACGTTGATAAAAATCTCATAAAATGGAAATGTCGAATGTTTTGTCGCATATATCCATCCGTATCAGTGAAATACACAAGTACAAATAATTTTATATTTAGCATATGAGTACAATTATTGTAGTAAGTATGCTGATCTTCAATAAAACGTAACAACGGAATGATTCATTTATTTGCGCATCGTTTTAAAATCGTTGACACATTATGACATCACATCAATCACACATGCAGTAAAATGTACAAAGGTTAAGTTTGATTAACGTGGAATTCAGGAGACAATTAATGATAATAGTCTTTATTAACCGACTTCAAAAAAGGAGGAGGTTCTCAATTCAACTGTGTTTTTTTTTTTTTTGTTACCTTAAGTACTTTCGATTGAGTGAACCGATTTGAATGATTCTCTTTTCATCTAATTGTGATTTTAGACTTTCTTAAAATGAATATTTACAAAAAGTATTTTAGTAAGATCGTTGACGTGAAGATCGTGTTTGATTTATTGAACTAAATGAATGATATAATTAAATGTATTATGACCACGTATATTGAAGAATTATTTCGTTAGGCTAATAAAATTATGTGAGATATAATAGCTTTTAAAAGTTTTTTATAGGAATCAAGAGGGGATGGATACTCACTGTATCCTTTTACCGAAGAACGAGCGTTAGTATAGAACTTGTACATAATACGTACCGTGTGACGTCATATCTTGATATAGTACCCTACCCCTCCATGGTAAAATTAAAGTGTTTTCTTTTCTGCTACGAGCAGATTTATTAGTGGTCTATTTTTGTTGATACAATTAAAAAAAATGACCAGCCTATATCCCTCTTGATTTAATTCTACAGACTTTAATTAAGACAACGTAAAAGATATCGTGGTACTAGAATAATTTTACAATACCTTTGGCAGCTTTGTGGCATGTATTGTCTGTATGATTTTGGTCCTTAGATTTTCTATACTGTGCACACTGAGCCTCATCACGAGGTCGTCACCTACTCCCACCGTCAATATAAAACTTTCCGTATATCGAGCTGCCTCCCTAGTAATTAGGCCCGCTGTTAGGAAAGTAATTATATATTGTTAATATTTAAAAAGATAAAAATACTTTTCAATATTTTATTGTTCTCCTAGTTAATTATTATTTTCGTTAACAATTTTGTAGGAAGAAAAAAGAAAACGTTATTGAAAAAAGAAAAAAAAAATCATTAATACCTGGTGTTGAAAATGCGAATACTTTTAAATGAGGATATCTAGGCCTTAATTTTATGGCTACTAATACGGCCACACCAGCACCGAGACTGTGACCTGTAATATAATTATAAAGATTTAGGAAAGATTATTTAACATAACATTTAACTCACGCCTATTATCCCCGAAGGGTTAGGCAGAGGTGAAATAACGAACTAAAGCACCCACATTCCGCCAAGCTCAGTTCCGTCCCAGATGTGACAGGAGATGAGCCTGTCGCCATCTCGGGCGCAAACTCCAGACTCCGAGATGATACTGAGTAGAAAAACCCAACATCACTTGACCCGACCCGAGGACCGAACCCGAGAGCTCAGACCGACAATCGTACCGTAATACAACTGCGCCATCGAGGCAGAAAGAAAATGTAACTTGATGAAATACAAGTTATTGTACTTGTATTATGTAAAATATGTATTAAAATACCCGATATAGGTTACGCAATTTAGTACATTAAATAACAAAAACAATTCGTACATAATCATTACATATTTGATATTATCATCGTTTTTGTAATGTAAACTGCGGTATATATATTTAGATGATACATAACTTTGTAATAAGTCGAAAGGTGAGCTCAGTTCCCGTAAGCGTTGCACAATCAAGTTCTTACCAGTAAGAATTAAGTCATAATGAGGAAATTGTTGAAATGTACGGTCGAGTACAGGCAATAACCTCTTTAACATTTTAGCAGCCCCCATTGCCATTCCTTTGTGAGCTGCCGTGTCCTCCGGTAAACCTGATTCATAAGATGTGTGTTTTTATTGTCAGAGAAATAAATAATAATCAATCAAGTACACGGAAATAAAATTAATATTCACCGTCAGCCTCGAACTTCTCGGAACCTGCTGTGAAATCAGTAAATATATCTCTTAGCGAGATTGAACCTCGGACTGCGACCACAATGCTCTCCCGATCGTGATCCGCGATCACGCAGAAGGGTAACTGTTGATTAAAAAAAATCTTATTATCACTTAAAAGAAAATTCTGAAATGATCTATGTGATCATTGAAAACAGAACAAAAAATAGGCAGCCATGGGAACTGCCGACGGAAGTGATAACTCTCGAAACTGATATGAATAATTAGAACTTTATAATTTGTTAATTGAAATTGAGAAACTTATAAAACGCCATCTTATGCTTGACATACTATATGTATACTATATTATAACATATAGCATGTTGACGACTAACGTTATGACATTGATAACGGAAATTTATAAGTTTTTTCCCTACCGAGAATCGCTTAACGCGGCTAAAGAGGTTTTCAATTCAAAAATATTTGTTTTTAAATAACAAATACAGAGGAGATCGACTCTATGTAAAACCGATGTAAATTTATAACGAAAAATTCAGGATTTATACCCAAAGTGTTGTAAAACCTTACTACATGCATTATTAACAAAAAGTAATACTTCGGAGAGGCGTCGTATCTTTTTAAAATCTTGTTTCTTAAGAATAGAGAGGAATTGGTATATACATATGATAGATATAGTGCGATTTTACGTCATAGGAGTCTTCGAATATTAAAACATGCAGACGTTATAATGTAAAATAGTTTGTCACAAACACGACTTCTAAAATATTTAATTTCGTTTAAATATTTCGTTAAAAAATATTATTCAGTGTTCAATAGACAAACAAAAACATGAATGTGAAAAACCATATCTAATACTATACGACTATAAGAAAGAATTTAAAGTAAGTATTCCTAATTTTAATAATAGATATGAACGTTAACTTTTTATGCCCTGTTTCTAAATGAAAAACAAAGAAATGTCTTGTAGCAATATTTAGGTAGGAGACTAATATTAAACTTTTTGTAGATTTTTAAATAACCGGAAAACATTACATGAATATAAAAACTTAAAATTATGTATGACTATACAAAAAAAATTATCTTTATTTTGGTATGAAAATTTTATTTTGTTGTTTATTTTGTCAAATAATACGTGATTATTTTTTTTTGTATACTGTATTGGCTTAGTGCTTTGACCACAATCTCACCTGATGTTAAATGACGATGTGGTCCCTGATGGAAAACATACTAAGTCTAGAAGTACTGGTTTTCAAGTGATGCTGCTGGAACACACCTATAATTGGTCTTAGGCGACAGGTTTTCTAACTTGAGGATGGTAGCAACCCAGACGGGCATTATTTAAAACTGCCCTACTACCATGGTATGGTTTCCTCACGTTGTTTTCCTTCACCGAAAGCTCAGACTGATTTTAGAGTTGGATAGGTGAGCTCGAAAATGTGTCCATTGACGCGGCAACCGGCGGCACTATCCACTGTCCCCATCATTGGTTATAGACCAAAAACATGTTTTTAAGTGTTTTAAAGTGCTATCATAATCATATTATATGTAATTTTTGTCATACGTATCGAATTAATAATACAGTAAACTAATATAGCAATAGTTAATTTGTGTAATTTTGTAAAAGGTAAACCCTAATTACGTACCTCGAACACTTTATTGTTAAAGGAAGCGAAGATTATATCATCCGAAGACAGTTTAGACATATATTTTACTCCAGCAAAATTACACATACAGCAGTTGTCATCCGTAACTATTGAATTCTTCGGCCTGATAGAAAAATAATTAACAATTATTAATACTCTAGTTCAGAATTCTGCTCTTACAATACATGAATGAAATAAATTAAGTAGCCTTGAGTAAAAATAAATGATTATTATTTTTTTTGTTCAGCTTATTTAAGGGCCACTTGTACATATTTTGTTTATTATTAAAATTGCAACAATTACATAGTAATGAGAAAGTATTATTTTAATATAATTATACATTATCATTATTTTTGAGTTCTTTGTTATTTCGAAGACGATTTAATAACTTAACACAAATTACAAATAATAAGCGTAGGTAACTAAATAAACATCATACATTTTAGTGCTGCAATATATATTACTAAAATATTGTTATAATATAATTTGAAATCTACATACATGGTACTAACAAGATATGTATAAATTAAACATAAAATAAGTCATCCGATTTTGAACTCTCTCTACGTTGTTATATCATGAATTGTTGACTTTCATTTTGAGGTAGCGACAATAATCATTAGGATCGCTTCGTTCGTTTTACGTGTCTTTTATGTAATGTAATTTTAGTAAAATTAATATCATTGAAACATTCGAAATAGAAGAAATAATTTAAACCACTTCAAACTAGTACATAAAGTTATGATATCACTCACAATTTAAATTGAATGACATACATTCTCGCTATTATATATGGTACTAACATTAGTAACTATTTTAACCACAAGTAGTATAGTTTTTAGTACTCATAAACTGGACAAATTAAAAAACTTTAGCAATATTTTTTATAAAGAATATGACTATTCTTAGTTTCAGTTATGATCTATAATTAATAAAACTTATTATTATATAAATAGCAAAGGCATGGCATTGAATAATTGTACAGATTATACGTTCTATAATCTATTATTGTATTAGCCGACGCGTCTAAATCTAAATGTGCAACAAACAGGAGCATAATATAAATAGTATTGACAGCCGTGAGATTAGCATTTACTGGCTACACATCGCATTGTAGGTGCAATGATTTCAATACTAAGAGTGCTATGTAATGTGCTATGTTAATAATATCGTATTATCCTTCCTAATTTTAATATATTCTTACAATTAATATAATAGTTTTTACGACGACGGGATATACTACTACTTAATAGTTTTTTGTAATTAAAGAAGTAATAAAATATATAGGGCATATTTTTTCCTACACGTCATAATGTCATGTGACAACTCATGGAGAAAGTAATTATAACGTAAATCTAGCCCAAATAATTAAACAGGATAAAAACTATATCTTTTAAGTCTTTACGGCGTGCCAAATTTCATTAAGATCGGTTGTGTAGTTTTGTAGAACATCGCGTACAAATATCGTGACACGGGATTTTTATATAGGCAAATAATACTTTCTTTGAAACATGACAGATATTTAAGGGTAATAATAACTATAAACAAGCGAAGGCCAATTTGCGGGTGCTGGATTGCAGACTGGTAAGGTATCTACTATCTGATGTTGAAACCCTCTATAGGTAGACCTATAATATATTTTTAAACACCTTTTTTTTACCGGAGCCTTTGTCGTAGAAACTATTTACACTTTCCCGCCACAACACGTGGCATTAAGTCGAGTAATGTCGCCATTCGAATTAATTTTGTAATAACGCAAACGAAGGGCAGAGTTACGTATAATTTCTATTACTAATAAAGTTTAGCTGTCGTTTACAGATAGATATTGGTTGCCCGTAGGCCACTTACACTCCAATCATACTACAAACAAAATAATCGAAACTCACCGACAACAACAGCATGATAAATGACTCGCTAGCTTACAGAAGCCGGTGAAACAGTGCCGATATAAAACGTACGGCCAACCGTAGGCCGCTATAGACAGTCTTAAGTAATACAAAGCGTCTTCGAGGTTCATCCAGGGTGGTGTTTCAGAGAATATTCTATTGACGTCAGTCGTGTAAATCGGCTCCTCGTCGTTAAGCATTTGTATACGTCGCATTTCTCTTGTTTCACGTTTCTGTCTCACTCTGAGCAGTACGCAGCCTGCGACTACATCGGACGGTACAAGGTCCGTCGATCTAAATAATGCGCTAAGCAGAGCTGAAAATAAATACCAATTAAATCGGTAAGCTAATCCGTAAAATTCGGTAGTATTTTTTATAAACAAAATTTTATTTGACTAAGAAAAAATTGTTTCTTATTTGATAAATATTTATATTAATAACTAGCTGTGTGCCCGCGGCTGCGCCCGCGTTTCATATATTCTACACTGCGTTTTATTTGTTTTATACGGAAACCTATTTTTTTTTTTCAAATACTAAGATAAAGTAAAAATATTTCTCATAAATTCAAGCACTTGCCCATAAAAACTGTGCATCGAGTTGGATTTTATTCAATTTTTTATGAGTTTTAATTTTTTTACGCGGAACCCTAATTATTTTCGAAAATGAAAAGTACCCTAAGTTACCCGGAGTAATTTCAGTTATCTACCAAAAAAAAGTCCAGTCACAATCCGTCCAGCCGTTCTGGAGACTGCTCGGTACAAACTGACAGGCACAAAGATTTAAAAAAAACTGTATTTTGGTATAGGTGTCGTATATAAATTTATACCTATTTAGTAAAAAATAATAATTTTGACATTACAAACAGACACTCCAATTTTATTTATTAGTATATAGATTATTTCATATTATAATTAATTAAATATATCTAAAAATATATAGGTAAATATATTTTTAGAAGTAGACAATGTGTACTATGTGCGTTTCCTTACATTATATAAAGGGCCTGTTCCTTATACAAAGCTTGTCTGCTTGTTTCAGCTATTGAACCGATTTATATATAATAATATTCTTAAATTTTAAATCGTACATATATTATCTGGTCAGGTATGGGTAAGAAAAGTAATCAAAATAATAAAAAAATTACATCATAAAAGTTACCAACCTTCTTCTTACATCCTTATTCTTACATTAGGTATATAAAAGGCTACTTCTATCTTTGTCCGTTAGTATACGCAAGCAGTTTATTCTATTAATATTGAACATAACGTAATACTATTTTATTATAACTTGATTAGATTACAAATAAAATATTTTTATTTTAATCGTGAACTTGATGTTTACTTTGAAGCCGGAAAAAACCTTAAATATTTTTTTATTGAAAAATATTCACAAGTAATTACCGGCAACTTGTTGGAAGGCTTCCTTTCCATGCTCGTCCCTTTTCAACCAGCAAAAGGCCCATCTGAATCTCCTTGACCAGAGTCCCGTGACTTTCCTATGATGCCGCACTTGATTCGGCGTGTCTTGCATATCGCCGTAGTTCACCGACCCCAGGGGGTCAAATACCATAAATAGACCGAACACTGTCAGTGCTAACTGTACCCAGTTGAATAATACTATACCTGCAAAAATAAAAAAGTATTTCCTTTTCATAATATTAAGATCTACTGTGAAATTGAAGTGGTAGTTTATAAATCACTACTCATTATTAGGGACTAATCAAGCAATCTTATACATAAGCAGAATTTTAGACATTTTTGACTACCCCCCCCCTAACCCTTTCCAGCCATAGTAAGCAAAAATGGTACACTCCGCCTATAGTACCTAACGTAAGACATAACATATTGATTACAAAATGCGAATTAATTAAATATAAATAAGTAAAAAGCCGTGTGGTGCCGGTTAAGAATAGTACCACCTCATATCTTCCCGTGGGTGTCGTAAAAGGGTGACTACGGGATAAATCAGGGAATGGGTAGCAGCATCCTCTGAGTATCACAAACACCTACTGCGATCGCCAACCCGTCTGCCAAACGTGGCGGTTAAGGCAATCCTCCCCTTATTGGACCTATGTCCAACAGTGACGTCACATGGTTGAATGGATGGAAGTAAAAATTGTTGTGTAAATTAAAGGTAGATAATACTCGGACAATCCATATATCATAATAAGTCAGATATGTTTCATAGAGTTTTTTTTTGAAATTTACGTTTTAATCAAGCAAATAGCAGGAGTGGTCATAATTATTAACAGCATAGGTACATAAAAAATAAGCAGTTTTTTATTTCGTTGTTTAGACGTTTTAATGGACGAAGTGGTTTATTTAAAGTTTTAGTGAATTGTCTATTTTTAAGAGATATTTCTTTCTTTTTTTTTTTTTGTAACCTAGCTAATGCTGTTGACCGGTCAACGTGTACTCTTAAGCCACCCGACTCCTCGGACTGCCACTGGCATTTATTGAATACAGAAGAATTTTTTTTAGGTTTAATTTTTTGTTATATTACCGCTATATATAATAGCTCATGAAAAACTTCCATGGTTAGATTAAAAATACATTTGGACCAACAATTACACACTCATGTTAGGGATAGCACATCGGAAGTAAGCAATTTATAAATCGATCACAAAACGAGTTATTATAATCAAATCAGAGTGCATGCGAAATGTATTCCTATAAAGTTTATGAGATATTTGCATATTAAATACGTTCCATTGACATTAATGAACGCTTTACAACTTATGAATAAAGATTTGTTAGTCCCATACATATTAATTTGGGTTAAAAATTAGCTTGTTTTTAACTCACTTTGTATAACTATGCTAGAGAATTTATCCTCCACAGAACACTGTATGACTTCACAGAACATCCACATGGTACCCATCGCGTTTAAAGCTGTTTCTGGTAACACGAGTAATACCCTGAAAACAATTGTATATTAAACATTCCTGAAATCCAAAATACATCTTTATATGTTTACAACATCTTACTCATGATTTTATATTTAGCATTCATCATCATCTCCCTACCCTTTTCCCATTTTTATTTGGGGTCGGCGTAACATGTCTTGTCATGTCTTCCTCTTTCATTCCTCTCTATTTGTTGTCATCTCCGCATTCACTCCTTTCCTAAACATATCATCTTTCACACAGCCATCCATCTTTTCTTTGGTCTTCCCCTTTCCATGTAACCGTCCACATTTATATCCAATTCCTTTCTTACAACATCCTCTTTCTCCCTGCGCATCACATGTCCATACCAGGACAAACGACCGCCTCTTAACTTGTCTGCTATTGGCGCCACTTTCAAACTTCTTCTAATATACTCATTCCTAATCCTGTCCATTCTTGTTACCCCACACATCCATCTCAACATTCGCATCTCAGCTGCATGTAATCTTCTTTCGTCCGTCTTTCATTATTGGATTTTATTGTCTTTTTTTGTTTAAACCAAACATTATTTACGCATTTTACCAGTCGTAAACATAAAATAACTTATTACGTTTTTTTTCTCATATTTATGGACTTGCTTATTATATAATTCATACTATATATGTATGCTAAATAAATTAAGCGATTTGGTGAATATATAATACGCAGTTCAATGTCCAGAAAACCTTTACTATGACTTACAATGAACATTTTGAATAAAAAAATGTCATCTAATTTAAAGGTAGTTCTCATTGTTTTCAAATTTTATCTCAAGTTATTTTTGTAATTTATATCTATACAAAAAATAAAGCTGATGTTTTTCTGTACACTTCGTTTAATTTTGTCATAGATGTCTATTTAAGTCGTTACTAATTTCGAAACCGACTGTCTGTATATGACACCTATATGCATGTCTGGATTTAACTTAAAAACGGCTTGACCAATTACGACGAAACTTTGTACACTGAAAGTATTTGTTAAGCAGTAATTAATTCATAGGCTGTATGTTGTTTACAATACAGAAAAAAATGATTAAGAAAAAAAATTCTGTTCGTCTTTAACTTAAAAAACAGGTTGACCGATTTTGATAACATTTTGTGAGCATAAAGTATGTGTTAATTTGTGACTATAAAGATCAATACAATTTAAAAAAATATATAAAAAAAATTGTATAATTTAGTACACGGGAATCATTTATCGTTCGGTTACTGGTAAGTTATGGAAAACAAAAACAGCATCAGGATATTTCACATTTAATCAAGATCAGAGACGTAGACGAAGTCGCGGGCATCCGCTAGTTTCTATTATTATAATTCGACTCAGAATAGTAATAAGACTAAAATATTTAATGGAAATACGCGTGAAACAATGTTTTGAATGCTATATTAAGAATTATTCATTGTTATGAAAATACGACTCATTAATTTGCTTAGAGAAATAATTCATTATGAGACATTGGCTGCATCCGGTATTGCAATACCACTGATAGAGTTTTTTGGGCCAAGAACCCTCGCATGCGTACACTGCAGTACAACTCACCATAATTTCATCACAACCGTATGAATAATTTACGTGCGCATAGAGGACAAACAATACAAAGAAATATTATTTTTTATAGATTTTATCATATCGCTCAAATACCAATAAAAATTTAAAAATAGGATAACAATTGAAAGCTAGCGTAAACGCCAGTTTGGTGCTTGACCGCTAGTAATTAAGATCATGGTTTTAATAGATGATGATATTTTTATAAAGGATAAACCCAACGAGAGATTGTTGTAAGAGGCATAATATGAAACAATTGTAAAATTTAAATTAATAAATGTAATTTGCCTTTTTATTAATTTTAAAAATGTAACAAATATTTACTTAATTTTTTTTAGTCTCAACGCTTTGACCACAATCTCAACTGATGTTGATATCATTTACCTTGCTATTATTAGTATTCGAAGATGTTATCGAGTGTTCATTGTTGAATTCAATAATATCTTTACTCATATTTTTGGTGATCGTTATTCTTGTTTATAATAAAATAGTCCCTTTTGTTTATGATTATTTCAGAACCTTCTGATATGAGAAACATTTAAAACAATTGTTTTAAAATTGAGTAGCAGTTTTTTTTTTTTTTGCAATTTATGTATTTAATACTTTTATATTCGGCCGATTTCAATAACCGATCTCGAATCTGTTTTTACCTACTGAATTTCTTAATATTAACGTTTTTTTTTTTCCTCTCTAAGTGTTACATTAATGTTAGTGATCAGTCAGAAAAAACCGAATGATTTTTTGTTTCTTCTCAATCGAAAAGATAATATTCGATATTGAAACCGTTAAGAGATAAGAATAATAATACGTTTATTTTTTAGCCTTTTAATCAAATCGAAATAAATATGTAATTTAGTTTATATCATTTTTGTTAGTAATACACTATAATTAACAAGAAATACATTACAAGATTATAATACGTTCTTAATTAAAAACTATCCAGTTAGTATAGATTAAAAATATTTAGTGTCTACAGTAAAATAATAATAGAAAGTATGCATATACGTGGGCGGGTCGGGTTCGCTCAACTGACGCCAGACACGACGAGACCAACAACACAATTTACTTTGGAAAAATAATTTAGAGACAAAATGAGAATAAATATTGTTAAACAGTAAATTAATTGTAGTTTTTTGTGGATATACTATCGTCAAATATTTTTTATGTACTTTGTTGTAACGTCATATTTTCTTCTGATATTACGAGCTTTATCCATATTTTCATGACGGACAGACCGTTAGATGGATTTTAATTGATACCAATGTTCCGGTTTACATGATTATTTTTTAAGAATATAAATGTATTCTCTGATAATGTATTATTACATATTTTGTTACATTATGCAATATATGAAAAAAGTTAAGAGTGGATATTAGAAGACGAAATCAACAAAAATTATATACGCACGTAAGAAGTTATACTTCTTTGATGTAATTATAGAAAAAACTAAAACGTTGACAGCTAACTTCAGGGTGTTAGATTCTCGTGACGGTTGCGCGCGCATCGTAAAATTTTACTCTATAGTCCGGCCGCTCAAAAAATGCGTTTCTGATAGATCGTAATCGACTGGGCGATGTAACTTTGAACTAGCGTACAATTTACGGCAAAATTTTAAATATCTTTTATTTGCTTTATTAACGGGTGATAACATTAAAATTCGATTAATTATGCCAACTTACAATAAATGTATTAATTTTGGGCTAAAATTATTACAATTACTTAATTAACAAATATAAAACCAATAGCTTTTAAAAGTCAAACCACGTTAAACGGCGCTGTTTCAAGGTTCTTCTTCTTCTTCTTAGTTAATGGCAATCTGTGTGTACACACAATTTGTGCCAATGTCATGTAGGTAAGATTTTCAATCTTGTATCAGCGTTACCAAGCTCCAACAGAACGGTGGCCTATCCTGCTCAAACTTTCCATGGAGCTTTGTCGGCACCTCAGAATGTATGCTACGCGTTGTCTTCTATAATAAACTTAACTTGAACACAATAACTAAACTATTTCACACAAAACGCCACCAAGATTACATGATATAGAGTCAAGTACACAAGTTTAATGAATTAAAGAAAACAATTGCTACATGTCAGACTGAGATCCCGCCAAAAACTCAAGGTTCTTCTTCTTCTTCTTAGTTAATGGCAATCTGTGTGTACACACAATTTGTGCCAATGTCATGTGGGTAAGATTTTCAATCTTGTATCAGCGTTACCAAGCTCCGACAGGACGGTGGCCTATCCTGCTCGAACTTTCCATGGAGCTTTGTCGGCACCTCAGAATGTATGCTACGCGTTGTCTTCTATAATAAACTCAACTTGAACACAATAACCAAACTATTTCACACAAAACGCCACCAAGATTACATGATATAGAGTCAAGTACACAAGTTTAATGAATTAAAGAAAACAATTGCTACATGTCAGACTGAGATCCCGCCAAAAACTCAAGGTTATGTCAACTGTTTGTTTTTATAGTGATGTGACAAAATAACGAGGCAATTGTAATCGAATATTTTTGTAATCTTAATATAATCTGTCGGTATAATATAAAATAAAATGTTATAATTTTATAATATATAATGTGCTTAGTATTTAATAAAGTTAATAATATAATAAAGGTTATAAATTAACTTAAGAAAATAAGTGTCATAATAAAAGTGTCAGATGAATTAAAAAAATCATTACAAATAAAATTACTCACTACTTTATTAAATTGTTTAACATAGTCTTATATTGTTTACATTGTTTAAGGCTTAAAACTGTGTATTTCATAATATATATTTTCTAATAAACAAAGCATTTTTTTTTTACTTTAATATTTTTATTAACATTGTGAATATATTGAAAAATAAGAACATATAAATTAAATTGAATACATATGCATAATGAATGCAATAAATAACGTTACTAAATAATATTAATGTTATTTATTGTACAGCACTAGTCATGACGAATTGGAAGGTGTCAGAAACGCATTCTTTGAGCGGCCGGACTATAATCATTTTCCTAACGCGCCAAAAGAATATAACTTAAAAAAATTACAGCTGATTACAACGCGATAGTTTCAAGTTTCAAATAAAGCTTTGAATGATTAGTTACTAACCGTACGACCGCGGCGCAGCCCGCCTTTCGTATATTCTTCACTGAGTAATACAGTTTTTAAATAATCTTGGGAAAATAATGTTTTGATGATGCTGTCCATTGAATCGTATTTTGTTAACAATTTTTTGAGTTTTAATTTTTTTACACGGGAGCCTAATTATTTTCGAAAATAAAAGTAGCCTAATTTACGCGGAGTAACTTTAACTATCTACCTAGAAATTGCCACTGTTTCTGGATTGCATTGTGCTTACCTTCAGGCACAATACCGTCATTCCCCGAGCTAGTATAAAAAAATATATAACTATACCAGCAATTAAAGTGTCTGTTTGTAATATCAAAATAACATTTAATTCCTAAATACACATGAATATATATGCGATACCTATACCAAAGATACAATTCTTAAATTTTTTATCTGTCTGTTTGTTCCGGCTAATCTCCGGAACGGCATGATCAATTTTGACGGAACTTTTATTGGTACACAGCTGTAGTTACTCCGGGTAACTTAAGATACTTTTGATTTTCCAATCCACAATTTATTTTAAAAAAAAGTAGTCAGCACAAAGTATATCTGTTATATTAGAGAAGTAGTAGTCAGCAACAAATAAACTATCAATAATAATGAAATATATTACAAATAAGAAAAAGATTCGGTGAAAGTATGAATCAAACCAAACCAAAGAGGTTTATTACAAAGCATTGCGTTTCTTTTCGGGTTAAATTGAATACTGCCCGCCGTCTTTCAATTGAAATTCCTTTTTAAATAGTTATTTGTTATATTGAAAACGAATGTGGAGTTTTTGGCTGCACTTCAGCTGTCACGTAGTACTTGTTTCTTATATTTAGTTCATTAACTAGTGTTATTTGTATAGTGTTATTGTGTGATTTTAGAGTAGTTTTACGTAATATACTTTGGTTAATGTTCACAAGTGAAATTAAGCACGGAACGTTTTTTCAGTGGTGCCTCGAAAATTCCATGGAACATTCTAGAGGGATTGTTGCCATTGTCTTACTAAACAAGTTTGAAAAATCTGTCGCCAAATACCAATAGGTGTGTTCCGATAGCATTACAGGAAAATTAGTACCTCTAGGCTTAGTGTATTTACCATCCTGGACAACAACGTCACTTAACATCAGGTGAGATTGGGTACAAAGCACTTAGACTTTACTTAATGTTGACTTAATGTTGATACAAGTTTGAATTTCAGAATAAACAATGTGGGCAAATGTCTTATCGCCTGTCCTATTGGACAAATAATTCTACTACAACTATTGAAAACAATTGTAAATAAAATTACACTACTTCACTATTTACTTCACATTATGTGAATTTATATAGTGTAAATTGTGATTTTAACGAACATAAAATTAGAAATTGGGGTATCATCTTCGCTAAGGGACAAAGCCCATGCAAAAGAATAATAAAAAAATTTAAAAAAAAACATTAAGAAGTGATTGTGGCCAGTTAACGATTAATAGAGTATGTTGTATTTTATTCTGACCAATCATATATCAGCACATGACTAGGATGTACATTACTTAATTTTATATTTGTTATAAAATTTCTGCAGTAGTTTAATCGATGCCAGTAGATTTCCACGACAAACAAGTTACTTACTGCACGCAGTTTTATTGTTAATTTCCGATGTTTAAAAATGCAATATAATAAAATCGTTAACAGTAGGTATCGTGTTTAATTCAATTGCATTTACTTTACAAAATCTTTACAATAACAATTGTTAAAAATATTACATTACATTATTTTACATTATTTTTAAAAGTTATTGAATAATTACATATAGTGTAGTTTTAATTCTACTTAAAGAGTTATGATTTTCATAGATCTCTCGTTCCAATATAAAACACGTAAATTATCTTAAAATTTAAAACAATGGCATTTATTGGCAGTGTAGAAACTTGACTATAAATAGTAGGTACTAACTACCTATTATAGAAAATAAGAGAAAAAATATTTTTTTTACTACACTGAAGTTTGCCAATAGCCAGGTACTACTAAAAAAATCAGGTGACAAACAGACAAGAAAGGGTACTTAAATATTTTATCTTTACTAATTTATATATATTGAGATTATGAAGATATTCTGTGCCGAAAGCATTCAAATTAGATTTTTGCAATCAGCCCTGAGCTTTTAATGTAGTAAAATATTATTAAAAAACAATGTAAGCATAAAATAATGGCTCTAGGTTATTTTCTAATAGCCACTTTAGTTAGTTATCACATTCTGTACTTATTAGCATATCCTAACGAATCTTGGAGTATGGCGCTTGGATAACCAATATTCTAGGTCTATTTTAAACCCGCTTCGCCTACTTAACCTTTCAAATTTCAACTTTTCTAAATCTAAAATGATTATTCATATCTGATGCAAGAATAGTAGGTATGAAAATATTTCACCTCAAAAAACTGATATATCATTTAATGTAAGCAAGTTTTAAAGTCAAAATAACTCCATAAAAATACCTGTATTTTGATTTATCAAGATTATTGTAAAATCTAAAAGTATACAATACGAAGGTATATAAAATCGGTGATCTATGTAATACTATTACCTCTAAAAACACTTTTGCTCAGTTACTGGAAAAGTGCATAAGCATGTTTCGTTTCGATCAACAGGTACACGAAAACAATTAAAGGCAAAAAGAACCACACACACACATAAAAAGGAACTTAAAAAAACTCAACGTACTTACTTAATAACTAGGAAAGGCGATACCATTCGTCTGGCATCGATGTCTGTGATCGTTCCTTTAGCAGATTGGTGTGCTAGGCCCGCTAATAGCAGCATTAGGACCGCTTGCAACGTGAGCGTCCCGCATAGATAGAGCCGAACGAATGCTCCTCCGTGCCAGCCGTCAGACTGACATCGCCAAGTTACCGGATATAGTACTTCTACCACCAGTGCGATTAACACTAACCTGAAAATGTAACCATTGACAAAAGTGTTTTTAGTAAAAATAACAAGAGGCAAGAAGAGAGTGATCTGGTTAGGGATCGTTTATTAATCACGTGAGACTAGAGAAGAGAGTGCATTATTTTTTAAATTGAACGTGCGATGTTTAAACTAAAACCTGCGCTTGATCTTGACTAGCCATTGTCAGGCAACGATTTCCAAAATTATACCGAATCAAATTAGGTTATACATACTTGAATTAAAGATTATATTCTGAAAAGTGTTAATAAGAAAGTAGCTTTCAGCCTTCAGCGTTTTCAGATACAATTCAATGCAATTAATTTCCACGCTTGTGGTTATTATGATATAATTACAATCGTAAACATCTAGTAAACAGACGAATAAAAGAGCAACGTAATGAAACACGATTAAAGATAACACGTAATCTTGACATATTAGTTTCAGGATCCGAAGTTAATTTTCCGTGACTGATAAATCGGAGCAACTGGCTGCACACGCTTATCTTCATTAGCGATAACTACATACGTATTATCTTATCAGTATTGTTCGATTTATCCGACTTTCTTTTGTTATTGTTATGAAATAATAATTATATAATCTTTCACATTTAGTGAATTTTATCATAGAAAATTAACAGTCTGAACTCTATTTATCACTTTAATATATTAGGGAAATATATACAAAAAAAATTATTACGTTATTATTTACGTTGAAAACAGTATATTATTATTATAGTGCTCATATCAAAAATAATTTCAATGAAATTAATGTGTAGAATATTAATTAAATTATTTATTAACCATAAATGATCATTGCAATACAAGGTGATGAGTTTTAAAAATGTGTAGTATATATAACAATAAACTAACAATTATGAGTTTAATCTAGGTACTTTACCCGGTAAACATTGATCTTACATCATTATAATTTTATACTATAATTGTGTTCAATACACAATAATATGAATTCTATACAAGTTAGATCTTAGAAGCAGTTTGTATCCGCATTCTTCGTTTTACTCAATTATTGTTACCAGTTGATGTGATTTCAAGAATATAGAAAAGAAAATTATCAATATATTTCTAAGTTGATTTAAATTTCCTAAGTTCACCCAATTGTGGAAATTTGATCCTAATAATTGTTGAAAATAAAAATAAATTATAACTAATTAATTAATTATTATTCGTTATAATTATAGAGGTAATAATTAGGTACTTTTATTTAGTATTGTGTTATTTAATTATAACGTATTTTATATAATTAATGTACTTTTTGATTTAATTAAATAAAAAAAAAGAAAAGCTTGAGTTAGTTTTTATATCTATCGTTATATGAAAGAAATGGTTGACAAATAAAAGGAAAAAAGTACTATTTTGTATTTGCCTAATTATACAATTATAATTATATTTTTTATGAAAGCAATAAATACATCCATCATATTTTTGAAATAAAAACACGCCCTTTAATCGTCACTATCGTAATGGTCATGAAGGTACTAAGGTCGATTTTTACATCCAAGAACTTGTGGAAATAGACAGCTTGACCTCCCTGCTGGAGGGTCAGGACACCCGAAACTATTTGTTCAATTTCGTCCATGAGGTTGTGGCGATTAACGTCGAAGTTGGATCTACCTAACTGGATGGTTTGTCCCTGGTATACATAACTATCAACAACTTCGAACGTAGAGTCACCGATTATTATAACGATCATGGACATTAGGCATTCATTTCGTCTTGTCCATATTCATTTTAAGGCCAACTCGTTAGGAGGCTCTACTGAGGTCACCGAGCATCGTACTAAGGTCTTCTGCGATCTCAGACATGACTACCATATTATCAGCAAAGCGGAGGTTTGTTATAACAAGTATTTTTCCAATCCAGAACCTTGAAGACATCCTCGAGCGCAGCGATGAACAGTTTCGGAGAAATAACATCTCCCTGTCTAACGCCACGCCACAAAGGTAGTAATATGTTTCGAGGTCTGATCCTGTAATCGGACTGACTGCAAACGTTTCCGTACAAATCCTTTAACGTTTTGATATATACCGATAGTCTACTTGGCACCGCTGTAGAGACTGCAGTACAGCCAAGGTCTCAATCGAATCGGAGGCTTTTTCGTAGTCCATAAATGCTAAATAAAGGGGCAGGTTATACTCCACGGTCTTCTGTATAACCTGCCGCAGCGTATGAATGTGGTCTACGGTGATAAAGCCTTTTCGGAAGCCGGTTTGTTCGAGAAGCTGGAACCCGTCGAGCCTGTGCGCTAGTCAGGACTCAGAAGTGAGATGGGTCTATAATTTTTTCAAAAGGGTGCTATCACCTTTTTTGAAAAAGAGGACCACTACACTTCTGTCCCACACCTGTGGCGTTTTTCCCTCGAGTATGACGGAATGAAAGAGGTTCTGAAGGGCCTCAAGGATCGGTTTTCCACCCGCCTTTAGCAGTTTAGCTGTTATTCCGCCATCATCCGGCGTTTTGTTTTTCTTGAGCTGTTTGAGAGCCATTGAAACTTTTATATTCTTCTGTTAACTGAATCTAAAATCTATACACAAGTTTTTGAAATTAAAGTCAACAAACATGTCCGTATGATAATCTATATTTATAAAACTAGCTTTGTGCCCGCGACTGCGCTCGCGTTTCATATATTCTTTACTGCTTTTTAACTTTTTTACACGGAATCCCAATTATTTTAGCAAAAACTTTTTGCTAAAAATTTTATAAAAGTAAAAATATTTCTCATAAAATCAAGCACTTGCCCGCAAAACTGTGCATTTAATCGAATTATATTCAAATTTTTATGAGTTTTAATTTTTTTTACGCGGTACCCTAATTATTTTCGAAAATTAAAAGTACCCTGTAAGTCCAGCCGTTCCTGAAATTAGCCGGAACAAACAGACAGACAGACTAAAATTTTAAAAATTGTGTGTGTTTTTATATAGGTATCGTGTATACCTACTTAGTAAAAAAAAAATTGACATTACAAACAGACACTTCAATTTTATTTAATAGTATAGATTACTTGTCCTGACTGTGTCAACAACGCAGAGCCTAAGCCGTTGGGCTTACATACTTGAAATTTTGGCAATTGGTACCTTTTGTGATATAAGCCTACACCAAGAAATGATTTCTGGAAATTTCAGCCCCTAAGAGGGGTATAATAAGGGTTAAACTGTTGTATGAAACTCCTTCATTTTCAAACTAAGAAGCACGAAATTGAATATACGTACTTCTGGTTAGAAATAAATGAAAAAGTATATCAGCGTTTTACCCCTAAGTGGGTGAATTAAAGGGAATAAGTTTATATGGCAAATTCGTTTTATTTAAAGTAATAAACATGAAATTTTATCTCTAAGAGTATAAACTAAACACGACCATTAGATCAACCGTTGTGTCACCGTTAGATCTGAGCTGAAAAGTTTACTTCAAAACGTTCAACACGAACAGACGATATTTTTTTATTTATGTAATTGTTAATGAGAGAAATGAAAGCTTTAAGTAAAACATATGATACTCAACTACTAATTCTATACAGACGACGTTGCGGACGCCAGCTAGCTCTGTCTATCTATTACCTTTACAAACCATTCAATAGATTTCAACAAAATTTAGTAATGAGATAGATTGCATCCAGAGGAAGAGAATATAGAATAGAGAATATGTATATATTAGTTGTCTAAATTACTCGCGGATTTAGCCACGGGCACAGCTAGTATCAATTTAGATACGAGTAAATCACGATGCTCGCTTGAGAACAATTGATAAGTTATTAAAATACCGAGAAGTCGGAAATCTCATTTATTTGAATAGCCTCAATTGACTCTGTTTGACATATTTTAATAACTATTTAAGTCGCATCGAGAAGTTGTTTTTACTTCAATAAACACAATAACTTTTGATGTTTTTTTTAATTTAGATGAACAGTTTAAATCAGAACCAATATCTATATAGTTTAATGTCACTTATTTCAATGATATAAATACCTAAGTTGTTTTTAAATACGTTTTTAAGTAATCATTACATAATTAACTTAAACTATATAAGAAATAGTAGGTAAGAAATATAATTTATAATATAACTAAAGATTTTTTGTTCCAGGTATTATTAAATATACAATTGTTGGTATAATATACGCAGGTTGTACAGTCCGTCCACACCCCCATACTATTTTCATTGGGGGGACTTTGATTCTCCTAATAAATTTGGTAAGGGTCGTGCGTAAATACATTCCCCTCGTAAAAAAAAAATTAAACAAAAAAGGTTGTATATACCATGTATTTTTTTTACTATACATAGCAAGCCAATACACGCTGATTTAAATATTTACAACTTTATTACAATGAACAAGTTATTTTAGTTAATTTTAATTTTAATTGAGCTTTATTGTACAGTATCGGCAAAAGAGCATCGTTGTTGTTGGAATTTTGGTACCGAATACTGGTACTATAATTTTTATATCAACATCGGTATTCAACGACGTTTATTATAAAGCGAACATGTCCACCATTTATAGATGATTATAAATTGAAACGTTCTAAATATTGTGTATACAAAAAGACGGTGTATGTGCAGATAATATGCATCAATTTAGCAATGAAATTTTGTGGTGCACTTTGTCATACGGTACCTAATCCGAATCTCTTATTTTACTTCTTTGTTGCCAGGCCGTTTTTATAATTATAGATCTGTTTGCAGTAGCGTAACAACAGATGCCCGTGGCAAATTCGTTGGATAGGGCCCCAGTAAAAATCGTCTCGTTGTAATTTGATTAAATTAATGAAAAAATAAATCGCTAAAGTGATCACTAAAGCGTTTAAATATTTAGTCGTGTCTAACTTTTATTGTATACATAATTTTCACGAAATTTGTTAAAATTGTTAGGATTCTTCTGAGCTCCTGGTTTCGCGGGCCGCGGCCCCATCGGACCGAGCCCGTGGCATTTTGCCAAATCTGCCGCCCTGTAGTTACGCCACTGCTCGTTTGCCTTATCAAATTTTCAAACAACCGTTTTTTTTTATCTAAACTTTATTATCTTTTTATAGATACATTATGTTATTTTAATCTGCTAACTTTTTTAGAACAAAGCTGTTTTGTTTATTTTTTTTTGTCAGTTTTCTCGGTTCAAAACAATACAATTAACTTGATTCGATTCAGTATAATTGTTTAATAAATTTATTTATCAACACGTGAACCATAAAAACTTCATATTTCTAGGATATTGATTTTTCAACACGTAGTGCGTAAATAACATATTTATAATTATACTATATGTGTGCCCGCGGTTACGCCCACGCCATTAAATCGTATTTTTTTTAACAATTTTATGAGGTTTTTTTTACGGAACCCTTATAACTTTTTAAAACTAATCATGGGGCTAACAGAAAGCAGAGATTTTTCTTACAAATTAAATTGCCTGTCAGTAAAACTATGCATTAAATCGTTAAAAATTAAATTCAATTTTATTCACAAGTTAATGACTTTTAATTTTTTTAAGCGGAACCTTAATTATTTTCATACCATTAAAGTAGCCAAAGTTACGCTGAGTAACTTCAGCTATCTGTCAAAAGAAATCCCGTCAAAATCTGTACAGCCGTTCTGGAGATTACCAGGAACAAACAAACAAACAAACAAAAAATGTTTTTTGTTATAGGTTTCGTATATCCTCGTAAATTCTTGTAAATATATTGAGACATGGTAACCGAGATTCTTCCACAATTTTACCAAGGACAAGCCTCTTTAGGCGTAGAAATAAACCATATGAATACTTTATTGTAGGTGGTAAATGCAAGTTAGAATCTATATAATTCACTTTTAAATTTATCATTTCCTAACTAGCATTAACATTTCTAAATAACAATTTTCTGTTATATGTTTTAGAGGTTAATTGTTAGTAACTTATAATTTATAAGTAAACTTCTTATTTTAGTGTTTTGAAAATGAATGTTTTTATATTATATTATTATCCGTCTATTATCTAGAAATACATACCATACGAATCGAAATAGAAGCTCAAATATGCTAGGGAACACGAGATCATCAGAGGCTGCCAGCCATTTGCGCCCGAGCAGCCGGAGCGCTGGCATCCTGTAACAATACAATAACAAATCTATTAATAAATAAAACACAATCAGACCTATTTAGATAAATAGAATACTTAAGGGGTACAAAAGGGCCACCACCAACCAAACTATGTTTAGTTCCTCTTCGTGTCTCCCAATTAATAATCTAATAAGTGTTCCTAATTAATAATCTAACCCATTGTTTTGCTTTGTTACATGTTTTATATAACCTAACCCTACAGCAGATATCTTATCAGAGTATCTTTCTGAAATCGGCTTAAAACAATGAGAACATGGCTATGATAGTCTACACAGCGTAGCGTAGAAGCATCACCTTGCTCTTAAAAGCAATTTTGACAGTTTTAACATTAGTATTAAACCAAGATGGAATTATAAGTTATATTTATTTTTTAGAGATAATATGGTTGAAAAAAGAGACGAATGGATAAATGGTGGTTTTGCTTTTACAACCTCGCTTTTGCAAATGTATTCGTAAGATGAATTTGACCAGTGGAATTATAGGTAATAAATACACATTGTTGAAGTTTTGTCACGAGATCTCCCTTAATTGAAATTGACTGTAATTGTGGGTTTCGAGTCTACTTTGTTGGAAGCGATGTCCTCGCATACAACTACTGAGACAAACATTATTACGATAAATTGCCATGTTAAATTGTCACCGAGGTACTCATTACTGTGAATATTCATTTGCTTTATTAAAACGGTCAAGGTATACATGATCGAAATAACGCAATGAACTGGATTTAGTGAAATTAAATTGTAAACGTTTTTTTAATGCTGACATCATAACAGAAGCTAAAGTATATTATAAAATATGCGAAAGGGGAAATTATTTCATATTACATAGTTCTACAACCAGGAAACATATGACAACAATTTTATTATTTAAGATGTCAATATGCACCAGAATAGGCTGATGAATACATTGGTCGAAAAACTCTTAATTATATTATTTTTAATAATGAAAAAATTCTCATAACTCCTTATTAATTCAGTGTAATTGGTTCACTATAAATTCTATACATACATTTTTAGGTAATAAATCAATAACATGATTTATCACGATAATTACTTTAATGGTTTGTTTTTGATTTCCAAAAGCCACCGGTTCAGCTTGTGCCTTAAAAACGTCTGCCAAAGACTACAAATATATTACTTATCGATTACTAAAATTAACACACAATTAAATAATGCACTCTATTATGTTCTCTATTAAGTAATTAACTAATTCTGTCATAGTAACATTTTTAATTATTCTTCTTTCTTGTTATTAACATAAAACAAAAGTTCTCTATGACGCAAAAAAATTAACGATTTCTTGAATTGTGTTTTATTGATGTTTTTATACAATGCATTTTTATGCTTTACAGACATAATCAATTTCACTTATTACTGTAAGAATATCCTATGGCATTTTCTTGTAATATATTTAGATAAAATAAAAACAGAGTAGGTACGTTGTATGTTTTATTTTTCATTTACAAAGAAAAAAGTGATAATCAGATTAGGTCGACCACTTTAACTTATACTAATGTATTTTCTTCTAACACCGGAAATTAAAACTTGACTGCAAAATTGAGTGCCTAGTAATTTATTCATATTTTTGCGTAACTCAACCGAGTCCATGCAGCGATATGATATGTTTTTCAATAATTATAATAGTAAATCTAAAATGCACAGATACTTTCAAGAAACTGAATAGTAAGGATAAATCTATAGAAAATAAGGTATTACAATTAAACAGTAGCGGATTTAGGCCCTCTGCATTCCTAGGACTGTTTGATATGCCACCTATTTTGATTATAAGTGTATTAAGTTGCTATGTAATAAATTTTAATAATATATTTTTTTTTAAGTTTTGTCATATATAAGATGATTAATAAACAATTAATCATTGCAGTTAAAATCTTAATTTGGCAAAACTATTTACTATGTTTTATTGTTTTTTTTTTTATTAATAGAAAAAACTATTTCTATAATTTTTGATTACTTAGCTTTTTTTAATTTTTTTCGCCTTTACAATATTGACGTATCGAAAATGTTGCCGCCCTTCATTATGATCTCGCTCTAGGACCGGGCCTCACGGGCCTAGGCCTAAATCCAACACTACAAGTACTGTCAATTGTTTGATAAATTGTAGATAATGCATATTATTTTGATACATCATATCAATGCGGATGAAGAAGTGGCGGCCATTTTCGACTCGACCTGAATGAATTAGTTAACGATTTTAAATGAATTCGATTACAAAACACCTTACGATATAATAATATAAGACGTAGAATATTATTATGAAATAGTGAAAGATAAAACATATGATCAATACGTTATATAAAATGATGACTTTATTTAAAATAGCAAATGGTAACATTGAAGTATTTCCGAATTATTGGAGTCTGCTTCATTGTTACAGTATTATTTTATTAGTCGATAGTAAAACTGTAACAATGAACGATTCTATTGACTGCTTTTTTATCACCTTCCCAGCTATATCTTTTCTGTTTATTTTGTATTTTGCCTTGATTCACAACAAATAAACAATTATAGATTCGTGGTGATTATTTATATGATAACAGGTTATAGAATAAAGAACCCTAATTCTTGTTAGGTATATTACTGAGATTTTTTTTACATACGCAACTATTATATTTGTTTTTTTTTTTTTTGAAGTGATGCCTTCATATGGGCGGGTAAACCGCTTTGTTACGTAACGCGTTACGACGCTAGTTTGTGCGGCTTCCCTTTCTCTCACGCATACGACAGCGGTAGGCATCAGCTTAGATTAGCTTAAGTTATCACTCCTGTTTTTTTTAGTATATCGGAATTCAGCTTGAGACAAAGAGATATTCATAAACGAATTTAATTAATTTTATGATTGCGACTAATAGTTCAATTCTTGGTTATATACTAATAAGTAAAATTAAAGTGTCTTTTTGTAAATTCAACTTTTTTTTTTACTAAATAGATATGCCTGTCTGTCTGTTTTTTTTGTATCGCATATTATCCGGAACGGCTAGACCGATTTTGACGGGACTTTTTTGGTAGATGAAGTTACTCCTTAGAACTTAGGATAGTTTTAATTTTCGAAAATAATTAGGATTTCGCGTAAAAAAATAAAAGTCATAAAAATTTGAATAAAATCCGATTCGATGCGCAGTTTTACGGGTAAGTGACGTAATTTTTATGAGAAATATTTTTACCTTATCTAAGTACTAAATTTTTTTTAGGAAAATAATTAAGGTTCCGTATAAAAAATTAAAACACAGTGAAGAATATATGAAACGCGGGCACACAGTTAGTTCAATATATAAAGGCAGGCGTTTTTACTGAATTTACATCTTCAACTTAAGAACGACTGAGCTAAATTATATTAAGATTATTTTATTAATCATAGACATATCCGACCAAGTTTTTATATATAAGTAATTTGTTTCACTCTGTAATAGAACAAATCATATTTTTATCTATTTAACAAAAAATAAATAATTCATTGCTATGAGGCAACTGATTAACAATTTATAAAGACGGAAAAAAGAAAAATGTGTGTCAGTACTTATTTAGAGCAAAGATTATAATATAGATATAGATATAATATTCGTTCATTTTTACTATTCGATTATTTCGAATAATGCTCACCTAATTATTCGAGATATTCGAACATTATAAATTTTTGAATAATCAAAAACACATCGTGTTTTTACATTAATAAACAACTTTTATTTTGTAGTTATTAACATTTACTCATTTCTAGTATCTTCTACCACTATTATATATTTAATACATTATTTTGAAAAGTGCAATTGAAAACATAAATGAAATAGACATTGGGCATTTATTTATTTTTTTTTATTCCCTGGTAATGTGATCTTAGAGTTTATAGAGTACCCAATGTGTAATCATTAAAACACTTTCGAGGTAGCTGCATGTTTACCTATACGCCGAAAATAGTCTTAAGTGAATGACAATACCAACGTTATAAATAAATAGTCTGTTGCCAGTAGTCTTATCTAATTCGGTATCTCGTAAATTTTTTGCTCATTCCGTTCGCAGTAATGTGTTAAATAGTTACGCATTGTATAATATTCGAAGTATCGAATAATAATTTTATTTAAATTAATACCAAGCCCTAATTGGTAATCAATAACTTATCTGCACGTAATTGTTGAATTTGAATATAGTCCGGGACTGTTTGTTGCTTATGTGATCTCGTTTTACGTACATTGAACCCGACCTGTATATATTTCGGGAGAACATGTTCAACACCCAACTTTTTACACATTATTTAGATACTACTAGAATTCTCCTTAATTAGATTTCGGTCAGTGGGCAAAGTGTTTTTAAAAATGTTTGTTTCCAGAGTATTATTGGAGGTACGAGTAGCACGATACTCACTGGAGTCTATGGGAAATGCCCGTAAAAGTGTGAGCAGGTAATTTTTATACCAACGCGGTAGAATGCGTTAGCCATCCCGTATTGCCCCACACAAGGTGGCGGGAGGATCCGGGAGGTATAGTGGGTAGTGCCGGCGCTTCTCGCTGGTGAGTCTCACACTAATCTCGCGTGTAACAGCCTCTTACACTTGCGTGTGAAAGAATTTCACACGCCCCCTGTTGCGACCTTCCTGGAGTTTCCCTGGATAGGTCGAATAGATAGTGCGTAAATGCATTCCCGTCGTCAAAAAAAAAAAGGTAATTTTATGCCACATAAACACATAATTACTAACCTTTTTGTTGCAGTCATAATTGATAACTCAGTTGTAATAATATAGCCAAAACATTATTAGTAAAAACCGATAGTTTATATCAACTTGTCTGAACTGAGTTTGCTAAGTTCCTAATTTGTCTCGTGAAGTTCTAGTTTAGTAATATGCCTGCCTAGGTTAAGAAGATTATTTTCATAATAATTTTAGATGTATGTAGCCTAGTATTAAATAACTTATTGATAATAAATCATCTACTCCATATTTTATAAATTAATTGCCCTTTAAATCACGAAATCATAAAAATAGTTCTATGTATATATATCATGCTTACATTGCTATAATAAAAAAAAATATTCTGAACTATATTAAGTATTAATATCCCTTCTATTTTGCATCAAAAACATCATTGAAACAATTTATTATGTCAAACTATAGCGGAAAGACATTAATTAAATCTCCCATCGGTTTGTACACAAAATTAAATATATAAAAAAGATATATATAACAAGCCGAATATTATGAATTATTAAAAATAAAACACCTGATTAATTCGATACATAAATTCATGACTTCACTTTTGTTGTTGGCTGTTGCTAACATTGAAGTCAGTCCAAATTATATGCGCGTATTGACTCATTCTTTCATTTGTTTCAGTATGCTTTTATAGTCGATAAAGAAATAGTTAACAACGAACAATACTATTGACTGTTCATTCATTATTTATCACGTTTATTTTGACTTTTTCATGTGATTTTGCCTTGATTTACACTAATTATAAATATTATATTGTAAGAAAATTTTAAGGATTATTTTTAGGATTTACTTTAAAAAATAACAACGACAACAAATTTGAAGGATAGTAAGTATTTCAGAAGTATATTATTATCGCGTTGATCCACAATGAAAGAGTTATAAAACGCGAAAGAGACAATTGTAGTTCAGACTGATTATAGCTTTACAAAATAGAAAAAATCATCACCTGCAGAGATTACCTTTTTCCTCCTCTAAAACTGGACCAATTTAAATTTTTCTTTCAATTGTAAAATAAGAAAGACTTTGGCTATGTCTTTTAGCTTTTTTGTTTTTATTTATGAAATTTGTTTGACGGACGTCTGAAGTCGACGGTAAAAATCGGTTATATTTTCTTATATTCAAAGGCTCTTAGTTTCTCTAATAATTAATTTACGGAAAAAATCAAAACGTGTGGACATGGCGATGGTGGATATATATTATACATTACAATTTTTTTTAAGTTAGTACCACTATCCAGGTAGGAAACTGGGGAATACTTTTGTATGGAATAAACGCCACCGGCATTTCTTCTTTATACTAATTATACAGTTAATAAATAGTATATATGATACGTACAAGATAAGTCTGTGATTAAGCTGGAAAATAGTTTCAGTAATGGGACATTTATGGGATCGTATTATTATTTATTCTCTATGACAAAAAATATGACTATCTATAAATTTTTACAACACCATGGAATTAAATACAGACTAACGTAATTTCAACGCAACGAAGATTAACAAAAAACAATAATACACTTATTATATATCTATAAAAGACCTATCAATATATAAAACAGTCTTAGTGTTGAATTATGCACATTCAATTTATTTAATATAAAGAAAGGTTATTTTTTATTTTCATGCGAATTATTCGGTAAATAATAGCGCAAGTCGTTACAAACCCTTATTAATACAATATGTCTACGTAAGGAAACGGTATAAACTGTACAAACCCGTATCTAGACATTAATGCCGCGTTAACCTCACGTTTATAACGACCTTAATAAACACCGGGACGAGCGGTGTCAGAATAACCAAGTCCGAAGTAGGCAGGCGCCTATTAAAATGTATATTTATTTTCAGCGTGTTAAGGTAAAAGTATGGCGGTGTGTTGCTCCGTGCGTTGGAAGACTATTTTAAAGCGGTTGCTTTTAAAATTAGAGTAAAAATATCAATGGTAACTCTACGCGTTAGTAGCCCTAAATATATTAGATAAGCAAAATTTTAGACTTTTCCACTCACTCCTTCCTATTTGTCAGCAATAGTAAACAAAGTTTATTGATGACTAGCTGTGTGCCGGCGGCTGCGCTCGTGTTTCATATTTTCTTCACAGCGTTTTATTTTTTTATACAGAACCCTAATAATTACCTAAACATTTTTTATTACTAAGTATGTATAAAGTACAAATATTTCTCATAAATTCAAACACCGTAAAACTGTGCATTAAATCGGATTTTATGCATTTTTTTAAGAATTTTAATATTTTTACGAGGAACCCTAAATTAAGAAATTGTTTTGTTTTCTACAATAAATAAATAAGTAATCATTACCACGGTTTAGATAATTCATTTTAATCCTTTCATTTGAGATTAAATTTTAATTAATTTTTTGTACATTTGTACAATATTAGAATCTCAGTAAGATTAAATGGAGTTTATTAATAATCATTAATTATGCCTAAAACCGGTCTTAAAGCTCAATCTAAAAACTAACTATGCAAAAAGGCATTTCGTGTTTCTATTTATTAACCGCAGAGCATGCACTTAGCGATCCGGTAAGTTATTATCCTTGGGAACCGCTTACTATAATAAACATTATAGGTATATCTATAAATAGTTTCTTTGAAATAGACTGTATTATTATTACTAGAGCTTCACATCGACGCGTAAAGATTTGTTTAATATGTGTAGGAAGAATAAATAAACTTACAGATTGCCTAATCAACGTTTTATTAGTTGATTTACTAACTCATTTATAGTTAATCATACTTTTTTATACGTAAAATAGTGTTCCAGTTATGATTATACAGAAGAATTATTAGAGGTTTGGGTGTTCGTGATATTTTTGTTAGGTTTACACTTTGGTGATACGTGATGAGACTGATATCAGACTAACTTATTCCGCTATTCAAAAACGAAATTCGATTGTCGAAATTGGTCAAATAATATGACGATTGTTTTTTTTTACAGATATTGTTTTCTTTTTAAGTTTAGTTTGAAAAAATCAGGTTTCTAACGGTTAAACAATTAGTTAAAAGTAAGACTGGACACATGAATAACAATTTAAAATGATAATTTACGTGATCTGCATAGTGCATATCTATGCAGATCACGTAAATTGTCATTTTAGATTAAATTTTTAGCACACACAACAGCTTTTAATATAGTAGACGCTGTTTTTAAGGAGTAATAAAAATAGCGTATATTTGTCTGGTTTGCGGTTAAAACCGCAAGATCTTTTTTATTCGTTGACGTCATCAAGTTATGTTAGCATTATAATGAAATAGGTTATAATAATGGTAACGTGTCTTCTGTAAAACTAAATTACATAAGCTACAATAGGTAGTATGTATGTATATAGAAAAATTACAAAAAAAAGAGCGTGTGTATAAGTACACGTATCAGAAGTGAAACTATTTTGACAAAGTTTAGTTTAATTCTATAAGACAATTTATTAGTAGAGTAATTTATCAGATACTGAGAAATAGTTAAGAAATATGCATATTCATTTTCTAAAATACAGTCATGCTTACACTTCCTCAAGAACAAATATAGCAAACAAAGAGGAGAAAATAAAGTCAAAAAGTATTCCGTACTTTTATCTTACCTTTAAAATACTGAATCGTTACGTTATTTCTGATGCCTAAATTTTGACTTGTAAATTTTCACAAATAGCGCGCAAAAAAGGGTCGCTTGAAAGAACAGTGAATACTATCCCGTTCCTTGTAATGTTTAAAACTTTTATTATTTTATATAATACTAGCTGTGTACCCGCGGCTGCACCCGCATTTCATATATTCTTCACAACGTTTTAATTTTTTTTTTAGTAAGATAAAGTAAAAATATTTCTCATAAATTCAAATACTTGCCCGTAAAACTGTGCATTGAATCGGATTTTATTAAATTTTTATAGGTTTTAATTTTTTACGCGAAATTTTAAGTATTTTCGAAAATCAAAAGTAACTTACGCTATCTACAAAAAAAAAATCCCGCCAAAATCGGTTTAGCCGTTACAGACAGACAAACAAAATTTAAAAAAATGTATATTTGGAATAAGTATCGTAAATACATTCATATGTATTTAGTTTAAAAAAATATTAATTTCACATTACAAACAGACACTTCAATTTTATTTATTAGTGATTATATAGATTATAGCATTAGTGATTACGAAAAATAAAGAATGTAATATTTAACTGTTAATGTAAATCCTATCTATTAGATAACGGATAGGTTAATCTCTGATATTAAAATTCAATAATCATTAAATGGTAATAATGAACTTCCAGAAAAAGAACGAAACGGTTGAAATCATAAGAGACAGCCATGACGTCAATCTACGCAAAGATGGCTAATAAACGAATGAATATTGACACGAGTTATCAGATCGACTGTCCGTTTGCCGATATGTGAAAAATTATAAAGTGATTTAGTCACTTTTTTATATCATCTAATGTTAAGTTACGATGAGATCTAAAAGATAACTCGTTAAAATATCACGGTCATATTCACGTAATATTATGTGCTTGGCTATACATTTTGAAACTCAAAGATGGTTGGTAACCAGTCGAGAATTAGGAATTGCGTAGAAAAGGATTCAACAACCGTTTGAAAAAAAATTGTTCCATATTTTTGAAAAACCAATATTCATACATAGTATATTATTTTATTAGCTTGCAAAATGTATGCCAATGGCATTATTAATTGCTGATAAACTTTATAATAATAGCTTGAGAGGATTAAATAAATTTCAAACGTCATATTTCTCTATATATATGAACGCTGCTAATACTGTAGACTTATACTACTATGTACTGAGTTAAATATAAAACAATTTTCGATATTGTTAATTTTACAAAAATTTAGTCAACAAACGCCTAAAAGTTTTTCAACGTAATTTCCTAGAGACAGTACAATGTTTTTTAGAGGCTTTTTACGTATTAAAAGTTGGAAATACACAGACTTATCGTAAAGTTAAGGGAAGGGCGTAGAGATGCACAATGAAGATTGACGGAGTCACGATTTTATTATTTGCGTTTCTTTCCATCCCGCTTCAAATGTTATAGCTATTTAGGATACGATTGTTATCACATGCATTGTTAGAATCCTAATTAATTCCAAGAAAAACTGTCGTTTTATAAGGAATATATAAGTAATTGTAATAATATGAATGGTCTACTTGCGCTCTCATCGACCTTAATTATTAACTATCTTCAGATTCTGTACATTATAAAGCTATATAATGTCTTAATAAAGTTGGCGTGTTTATTGAAAATAAATATATATACCTATAATAAAAAATAACGCAATTAAAATCTTATTGTTGTGATTTCTGTTTTATCGGTTGTCAAATAAATACCCAATAATAAAGTGAAACATACATTTAGGTAAATTGCATAATTTGTAAATAATGAGGAAAATCTAGAAAAATGAACTTCAGAAATATCTAATATCAATAAATAATCATCTAATCAAAACGTAATCTTGTTGAGTACACTCCACTTATGTACGTCTGTAATTTATCTATAATTTTGATGCATTGTGCTGTGATAACATTTTCACTGATAAAATACTTGAGAATATATTTACATCCTCAAACCATAATTTAAAGTGTTTACGATAGAGTACCTAATGAAAATGATAAGCATTATAATGAAATAGTCATATTTTCTGGTTAAATGGATTTATTCTGATTGATTATGAAGAACCATTGGATTGAACAATTTGTAAAAAAGTTCATTGTATCTATCTATAGTAATAATAAAATTGTAAATTTCCCGTGTCTGTACACTTTCGATTTTTGTGAAAAGAATTATTGCAAGGGACTTAAAATAGATAATTAAACACATTTCCATCATTTTTAGAAATGTCTGCCTGTTGTTTCTTTTGTGCAGGTATCAATTAGAAAGTACTTAGTATATTGGTTTACTGGTTTTGGAATGCTCTTGTAAGAAACATTTTTATCTATGATTATTTTAATAAACATGGCTTTAGCACTTGAGTATTATCTTGTCTGATGTTAAGTGACGATATGAACGAAGGTGGTAAACACGTCTACCACAAACTAGTCTACTAAGTAAGTGTCTCCTTTGAAAAGAACGAGAAACAATATCCATCACAAATTGTTTTGGGACAGTTTAGGTTGCGAATTTAAACTATTCGTCGAGAATGATATCCTTCACCTTAAACAAGCAAGACCAACTCCAAATTTATGCAACTTCAGTGGAAATCGATCTCTAGACCGCTGTGGTTTTAAAATTTTAAACAGACTGCTTGATAAAGGAGACGGTCGTTATTCATTGGAAAGAACAACGTTTGATGAGATAAATAAGCCTCAATCGATCAATGTCAAGGCAACACTTAACTTTGATACGTGCCGAACCTACAAAATTAATTACTTGCTTTATTCCTAAAGTTCGGCAAATTGCATTCTGCGGCTTATATGTTCTCCGCCAACGATTTGTTTGAATGAATTTTAAAAGGAAGTTTACTTTGTCTATTATAATGATGTTACAGTACATATACCTATATAGACATAAGTCATGTAGCTGTCTAGACGTCGGTCACATCTTTGACATTCAGATTCAAATTCAGAATCAATACCTATGGTTTATATAATATGGTATGTATAGTATAGCTAGCTATATGACATACCTACTCCTTAATTAGATACAATGTAAATATTTTTCATTAGAACATCTCTCATACAAATATCTCTGAGAACTAAATACAGAAAAAACATGCCACATATATTTTTTAAATCAATTGTCATATATTTATTCTGTTTATACGACTTAACTAATAACCTTAAATATTTACAAAAAGACTTACTTAAAAAAAGGTAATTGTAATTAATTATGTTGGATAAAATATATCATGTCATTAGTGACGCTTAAAAATATTCGTTCATCTCTAACAAGAATAATGGCGTTTTGATGGAGCTTGCTATATTTCTGACGTTCACTCTGCTCCAATATCCGAAGGACACTATAAATTGTTTTAAAGCTCTGGCGGTAATTCAGTTTGAGAGCGAGCTCTGAGAGAAGTAGTCACGTAAAATAAAGCAGGCTTTTAAATCATCTATGGCCGCATTTAATGCTATCTGTTTATTTTATTGGCATTATTCATATAAAATATTTACACAAAAATGTTTATTGAGGATATTTTTTTCCGGATTATACCAAACACACCTAAAAACATACGTCAAGACTTGGTAATTGCAAACTGATTTAATGTGTAACAAAACATACTTATGTTAAATATTAATTATGATAAATATGACAATTGGCTTGTACAAATATTTTTCATCACATATTCAAATTTGTAGCATAAAAGGTAATGTAAATTTAAAGTATTTTGACTTGATTACATAGAAGCATTTTTCTCAGACAGATTTCAATATAATTTCGTTTCTGTTGGCGAGAACACTACACGTCCTAATTCGCCATTCAGGCAACTATTCGTGAAAATGCCTTGAAATATAAAGTACTAGCTCTGTGCCCGCGGCTGCGCTCGTGTTTCTATATATAATAATATATTCTTCACTGCACTTAATTTTTTTATGCGGAACCCTAATTTTTTTTAGTACTAAGAAAAAGTAAAAATATTTCTCATAAATTCAAGCAATTGTCCGTAAAACTGCATTAAATCGGTTTTTATTCAATTTTCTATTTTTAAATTTTTTATGCGGATCACTAATTATTTTCGAAAATTAAAAGTACCCTAAGTTACCCGGAGTAACATATCAGCTGTCTACCAAAAAAAGTCCCGTCAAAATCTGTCCAGCCGTTCCGGAGATTACACGGAACAAACAGACAGACAATAATTTTAAAAATTGTATTTTTGGTATAGGTATCTATTTAGTAAAAAAATTTGGACATTACAAACAGACACTTCAATTTTATTTATTAGTATAGATTATACAACAAAATAAATGTATTTATCATTATTATTATATAGCTATATTATTGTATGTGCCTAAAAGGAAATAATAATAAGAAACAAAAAACCAAAACATATTCAAGGCAAAAAAGTACCTTTCAATGAGATGAAACCCATTGTGTAATTTTTTATATCAGTTTTTTTTTATAAATCCGACTCGCACGCCGTTACGGCAAACGATATGATGTTTGATGTTTTCATATCTGCCGAGCGCCCCGTGACTGTCAACATTTTTTTGTCTAAATTACGTAATTTCCTTGAAAAATTTCTTCGACAAAAAAATAAATAAATTTCACATTTAAACATTCTGCACTTGTTTAAAATGATTCCCTCGGCGTGTAATAAGATTTAAACTGTAATAAAACCAGAATATAAAAAAAGAAATGCACAATCTTGAAACAATTTTCCAAAATACAAAGGTTATTAAGATACATTTATTTGTTCCAAAGGCTTTGCATCACTCTCCGAGACAAAAGATGCACGATCCCGATTGACGTCATTCATAGTAAGGTCAGTGTACAGCTTTACCGCATTTATCTACAGGGACCTGTGACGTAGAGGTTTTATGTTCAAACATAAGAGGACATGCGGTCGTAGCTTTTTCAGAAATCTATTGCTATCGCGTTGGGTTTCAAAGAAAAAATATAAAACACGAAAAGGACAACTGCAGCTCGGGCTGTTTTTACCTATGCAAAATCGATAAAAACATCACTTCGTAGTACCCTGTTTCCTCCTCCAATACAGATCCGATTTTTAAATTTCTTTCAGTTTTAGAATAATAATGACTTTGGTTATACCAGTACGTTTTGCTTTTTTATAATTTTATCCAACAAACTTGTTTGACGAACGTCTGAAAATGACTGTAAAATCGAGCATTTTTTTCATTTTTTTTTTCGAACCTAGCTAACGCTGTTGATCGGAAGGGCCTTTATAGCTTTACCGTGACTTTGGGGGCAAGTGCTGAAGGCACTCAACCGCAAAAGGTGACTAGCACAACGGCTACCAAAATGGTACGAACCTCGGCTTGGCCGTCACCTGAGTGTAAAACTCTCTCGCGAGTTTAAACCTAGCTATTACCTACATTTTTTATTTAATAATAAAAAAAAAAAACAAAAAAAGGTTCCTTACAAGACCTATGTACCTGCGTGTTATGTGCAGGAGTGTGTATGCAGTGTTGTGCTTGTAATGCTCTATGCATGGGCACTGTCACTGTATTGCGCTGGCGACGACGTCAAGAGCCTCCCCAGTTGGGGAACGAGACAAGTCTTGGGTCGCCGACTGAGGGGGACCCGGATTTTTTTTTCATTTTCAATTGCTCTTAGTTTCTACAATAAGTGATTTACGGAAAAAATCAAAAAGCACGGGTATGGCGTTGGTGGATATATATTGTTTGGTAGAAAAATATTTACCATAATGCTATTATCTAGCGAGGAAACAGGGGACTACGTTTGTATGGAATAAATGCCGCTAGGATATCCTCTTAACCTGTAATTCTCTATGTGATCACAGTAACAATTTACGTTATATGCATTTTACGTGTAAGAAGTATACTGTATATTGTATAGTGTACTGTAAGTAAACATGCATATTATAAACATATATATTATATGTTTAGAATTGTGTTATATGTTTATGATCTAGCTGTCTATGATTTTCCTACAAAAATCTAAATGAATAAAACGTATTTTTCCATTTTGTTCTCTACTTAATTAGCATAAATTTAGATAGATAGAAAGATAGATAAAAACCTTTTTGCACGTAAAATTTGTGCATAGACGAGCTTAATGCCTTTTGACATTTGGCAAATTTGGTATTTGGTTATGAAAAAAAAATGTTAACAGTAAAACTTCTTTGGATAGTTTTTGCGTTATTATAATTCTGTCATATTCAAGCCGTTTACAGTCAATAAATTTACTGTCGACCGAGAAGCATTTAAAGTAATAAAAAAAATACTTCATCATTTAGTGCATTTTTAGTACTAAGATAAAGTATAAATATTTCTCATATATTCAAGCACTTTCCCATAAAACTGTACTTAGAATCGGATTTTATTAAATTTTTAGTTTGAATTTTTTTACGCAGAACCCTAATTATTTTCGATTCACAAAAGTAGCCTAAATTACCCACCCTTTAGTTATCTACCAAAAAAAGTCCCGTCAAAATCCATCCGGAGATTACTCGGAACAAAGAGACAGACAGAAATTTAAAAAATGTATTCTTTTTACATTTTACACAGTCCATCCATTTTTTCTTTGGTCTTTCTTTTTACATAAAAACCGTCCACATACATATTCAATACCTTTCTCACAACATCTTCTTCCTCCCCCTCCCTTTTAACTATTATTTCTATCAAAATATAACTTACTGCGAAAACAAAAACGTCAAAGCGATAAATTACTGCCACAATAAAATTTGTTGTCGTAATACAATAAATTATGTTATAATATTATGTACTCTATGGGATCAAAATATCGTTCGACCGTATTATATTAATTAGTTAATTGACCGAGAGTACCGTGCAGCCGGTGGTCGACAGCGACCGAGCACGATCCAATTAATTCAATTAAACCGTGTACAAACATTCATTAACTTAAATTACTCGATGCGATGAAACTCAGCCCTTATTTTCATTGGTCACCAGACATTAAAAACAAATTGATAATGTCCACTGGCTTCTAGTCGTAGAAAAATTTACTGCTCAGCCATGTCTGCCAACAGTGACAACTCGCACTATCTAGATAACGCTATCGAAATTTGTACAAAAAATTCTCCCTCATACCGCGATGTTTTTTTTTTTTTAAATTTCAAATTGATGTCTAATAATCTATACTAAAAAATAAAACTGAAGTGTCTGTTTGTAATGTAAAAATAACAATTTTTAACTAAATACATATGAATGTATATACGTACCAAATATACAATTTTTTACAATTGTTCTCTGTTTATCTGTTTGTTCTAGGTAATCTTCGATACGGCTGAATCGATTTTGTCAGGACTTTTTTTTATATAGTTGAAGTTACTCCTCGTAACTGAGAGTACTTTTGTTTATTGAAAATAATTAGGGTACCGCGTAAAAAAATATTAAAACTCATGAAATTTCAAATAAAATCCAATTTTATGCACAGTTTTACGGGCAAGTGCTTAAATTTATGAGAAATATTTTTACTTTATCTTATTACTAAAAGTGCTCTAAATGCCAAACATATATTTTTTTGTTACTATTTTTATAATTAGAATACCTTAAAAAAAATTAAAACGCACATTAATTAAAGACGTACATATGAAATGCGGGCGCAGCCACGAGCACACAGCTAGTATTTATATAAATTAGCAAAGACAAAATAGTTAATGACAGTTTTCTCCTCTATTTATCAATTGATCCTCTTTTTTGTTTAACTCTAATGTAGTTGATATTTCTCTTTTTATTATTTCCGCAATGTAAATTAAATACCTGTTATTATTTGTTGATAAATATTAAATGTACAATTTTCCTTCTTAAATATTAATAATAATATAGTACAATTATTTGAAATACTATTGTCGTAGTATTCATACATAACTGTCAAGTGTAGAAATAAATATTAGATGTCTCAAGAATCTCCGCGTATTGCCCAAAAACGACAGTATACCGCGCTAACGCGGAATATTCTTACTAACACCTTGTAGCCTCGCAAAATATTATTGATCTTATTATACGATAAAAGCAATAAATTCATAGAAGCAATAAACCGAAAGACATCCACTGCTGGACACAGGTCTCCCCCAAAAATCTCCATGACGTGCCGGTCAAGAATAGTACCACCCCATATCTTCCCGTGGGTGTCTTAAAAGGCGACTAAGAGATAAACTAGGGGATGGGTAGCAGCATCCTCTGAGCACCACAAACACCTGACTGTGATCGCCAAGCGTCGAAGGACACACTATAGTTTATAGCAGATTTAGAATACGTACTGGATATTTCACGAATTTTGCACGAATTTATAAAATAATTTGTATTAATTTTACAAACGTATATTGGAGTTATATATACTTAAAGACCGAGAAAGTGTACTAATTAAAAACATAAAAAATATAATTAGTACCTAACAAAATTAAAATATAGACGCAGAAAAGAAGCAACAATAAATTTATCAATAATTTTTGCACATAAAAAAGGACTTTGAACGAAAATAGATAGTATCCGATAACTATATAATTAAGTATATAATAACACAACTATTGACGAAAACAACCCACGCCCGCTTTGAATCCGATTACCTTGTATAATAGAACTTAACAAAAGGGCAAAGTTCAGAAGGAAAAATGAAATCAATATAAGGGCGAAATAATAAAATCTCAGAGTACCTCCATCTGAAATTGAGTTTCGAACGAGAAAGCCTTTTAAAATTATTGTACCATACAGTTCTTACATTAATGAAGGCTACGTGATAAAATAACGTTAAGATTTTTTCTCAAAGTATTTTTCTCGTAAGTTTAAATACCACTTCGGACATCTACATACTAATGTTTATATTACCGCGTATGTTTCAGTAACAAAGGCATCAGTATTTCCATCTTACTAGCCATAGTGTTTTATGGTTGTTATAGTAATTCATAAATCTTCTAGAGTCCAAATGAAAAGATTAGGCTAATGATAGATAACAGAGAGATCTGAGCGGTTAGGCCATATGAGTAAAAACATTATCGTTTAATTCTTAAGCCTATATATAATGAATGAATATATATAATGAAGTCTAATAGAATGTTCTAAACTTCACGATTGTTCAATTTATGCTTCACAATACATGTAGTATGTTGAGTATGAAGTAAATACATTTGAAATCAAAATATTATAAAATAACTTAGAGTTTGACGCTCTACTCATTTTATATAGATAATTTTAATGAAACAAATATAAGAACGATTAAGAAAACAAATTAAAAATAAGTCTATTTACATATATACATGTAAAACAGGAATTATTTATTATTTATTTTCTTTTAATTATTTATAGACATTTTGCAGTATTTTATTACATGTAGATATTTTATTTTATTTTATTCTACAGTATTTTGAGAAATAATCTTGTATAAAGTTTCAAGAAACACGTAGATATAACAGAGCGTTTAAAGTAGGTAGGTTTTCATATGTATATCTTCTATATGTTTGCTGCTACAACAACGGCCTTGGTTTTCGCTTGTCGGTAAAATTCTGTTTAATATTTAAAAGAGCTTGCGTGTAAAAAACATTACTTAAAATAAAATGTGAGTTCTCCTTTCTAATGTTTTAGTATCTTTCACTGAATACGTCCTCGGTTTATATGAGCGAAATGAATAATTAATTTTATTTCATCGCTAGACGGAAATACCAGGTCACACTTTAGTTATTGTAGTAAGATTTTTTGTTTACCTAATGTATATATAATTTATGACTCCTCTTATGTGATTACCGATTGAAATGTTTTTTCATCGTCGCTCGGTAATGTAACAAATGACAAATTAAGGAATCTACTGAATTAAAATACAGTCAAACATTAATATTTCCTCTGATTCATTATCGTTTGGTTTTAGGACTAATCAAATATTACGTTAGTAAAAATTTAAGATATTTTCGAATCCCCTTTCTCTGCCCCTTCTCAACAACAATAAGAAAAGCAACAAATCCCCCTTTATAATTAACATGGGCATAATTATGAAGAAAAAAAAAAACGAAAATTTATCCGTGAATATCGTACCGTTAACATTCCGACTCCTCGTGCCTCATCTCATCAATAATAAGCAAATCGTAGACCCCCGCCCCTTGTTTATGCTTATGTAATATGTACTTGTTACAACCCCTTTACACTAAAAAAAGTATCAAATATTCAAAACGTAAAAGTAAATTTTCGGAATTATACTTTTAATTTAATTTGTTTCATTTCGCTATTAAAATTTTCCTCCTCGTATTATAATTATAATTTGCTAAAAAGTGAAAAAAAAACACACATGTGAAGATGAATAATAATATCAGTTTGTAGAATGAATTTAATTTAATTTACATAGCATTAATTACAATTTCTATGTGTTATCATAATTAATGAAGTAACGCTAAATCCAAGCAAACTGGTTGTACTTAGAATTTCATTATGCGAAATACGGATTCAACGACTATTATTATTATGTACGCTGTGTGCCCGCGGCTGCGCCCGCATTTCGTATATTCTTCACTACATTTTAAGTTTTTTTTTACGGAACCCTAATAATTATTTTAGTACTAAGATAAAGGAAAAATATTTCATAAATTCAAGAAATTGCCCGGTAAAACTGTGCCTTAAATCGGATTTTATTCAATTTTGTAGGAGTTTTAATTTTTATACGCGGAAAAATAATTATTTTCGTAAATTAAAAGTACCCTAAGTTAGCCAGAGTAACTTTAGCTATCTTCCAAAAAAAGTACAGACAAAATCAGTTCAGCCGTTCCGGAGATTACCCGGAATAAACACACAAACAGACAAAAAATTGTATTTTTGGTATAGGCATCATATGATACACATTCATATCAATTTAATAAAAAAAAAATTGGGACATTACAAACAGACACTTCAATTTTATTTATTAGTATGTTTGTCTGTCTGTTTGTTCCGGTTAATCTCTGAAACGGCTGGACAGATTTTGGCGATAATATTTTTTTAAAGGTAGCTGAAGTTACTCCGCGTAACTTAGGGTACTTTCAATTTTCGGAAATAATTAGAATTCCGCGTAAAAAAATTAAAACTCATAAAAATTTTAAGAAATCCAATTCAATGCACAGTTTTACGGGCAAGTGCTTGAGTTTATGAGAAATATTTTTACTCTATCTTAATACCAACATTTTTTTAGGAAAATAATTAAGATTCCGTATAAAAAAATTAAAACGCAGTGAAGAATATATGAAATGCGAGCGCACCCGCGGGCACACAGCGAGATTTAAGAGGATATCCTAGCGGCATTTACTTAATACAAACGTAGTCCCCCGATTCCTTCCTGCATAATAGCATTATGGGAAATATTTTTATACCAAGTAATATATATTCACCACCGCTATGGCCGTAAGTTTAGTTTTTTTTCCATAAATTACATATTACTATAGGAACCTATGAAAATTTAAAAAATTCTCGGTTTTTACCGTCATTTTCAGACGTTCGTCAAACAAATTTGATGGATAAAATTAAAAAAAAAACAAAACGTAGAGCCAAAGAAAATTAAAAATCCAGTTTTGGAGGAAGAAACAGGGTACTACGAAGTGATGTTTTTGTCTATTTTGCTCTAGGTAAAATCAGCCCGAGCTGCAGTTGTCCCTTTCGTCTTTTATAATTCCTTGTTTGGGGCGCAACGCGATAGCAATAGATTTCTGAAATACCTACTTCTTTGACCGCGTGTTTTCTTAAATGTTCAGTATGGTTGATAATTTGAAAGTTTGCTATGATGTAATATTATTGTCCGTTCTCTGAACACAATGGTGTTCTATTTGATGTCACAACGCTATTCGATGACAATTGACAAGTATTGACAACAACTATGCTGACGCCTGTTGTTCTAAATTCAACTTTGAATAACCATTTGAATGTAACTAGTTTAGTTTCCCGTGTTTAAATATATATTTGCATATACGTGTATAATGAAATAATGTGAAAATTTCGAACTGATTAAATTCAGTTGACTGGAAGTCCCTTAATGTCTTCAGCGAACTTTTGCGGGTGAGTGCTTGAAGCGCTCACCTGGGAGAGTGGTAGTTAGAGCTAGAGCATCAAATATCAAAATTCCGCGAAATTTTCTCTAGCAAAATCTGCAGTTGATAAGGGAAACTCAAGTTCCTTACAGACCCCATGTACTGTTAGTGTATCGAGCTCTAGGTGGGTTTAGGTTAGGAGCAGGAAGCTTCCCAATTGTGGATCGGCAATGTCCTGAGCCACTGCCGGATGGGCCCCCGTTGTGTAATTAAATGCTCTCGTAGAAATGTTTAAAAATTATATTATTACATTTGTACATGTGTAAAAGGAATGAAAATTGAAATCACAATATTTGTATTATTTTACTTAACGTTTAAACGTTAATTAAAAGTAATTTTAAGATTACTCACGTTCGCTATTTATTAATCAATTTGTTATTATTATATAAATATTTTCCTTGTCTGCGTGATAATTATTTATTACATAGTAAACGGTTAAAGTCAGATAGTAAAATTGTTCTATAGTTTATATTTGTATTTTGTAGTTCATAGGTGGTTTTTTTTTATCTCGTTCGACATAAATTATTTCAACCAAAACAATAGGATCGAAAATAATATATTGAGCGTAAAGAATATTTTAAAGTTTCGATAAGTCTATGTTTAATAGTTAATTAGTCTCATGGAAGATAAATTTAAAACGCTCGACCTCGATAAATAAAAGAGTATAAAACGGTTTAAATTTAAATAGATGATGACGTCACAGTCGACGCTCGGACATAATGAAAAATCAATAAGTCGAGCATCGCTCTCAAACTTATAACTCTACACAAAAAAGTATTGTAATAAATAGAATTGTGGTGTTTCTTTTAATTAACTTTTTACTAAATACATATCAATGTACGTATGGTACCTGTAACAAAAACACAATTTCTAAATTTTTTGTTTGTCTGTCTGGTTGTTCCGCCTAATCTGCGGGATTGCTGGACCGATTTTGACGAGACTTTTTTATGGCAGATAGCTGAAGTTATCCCGCGTAACATAGGGTATTTTTGTATTTCGAAAATTATTAGATTTCCGCGTAAAAAATTAAAACACAAGAATTGTTAAAAACGATTCAATGTTCAGTCTTATTGACAAATGTATGAACTTGTGAGAAATTGCTCTGCTTTCTCTTAGTACATAAATATAAATTTAGGAAAATAATTAGAGTTCCGTGTAAAAAATTAAAACTTTCGAAATTGTTAACAAGATACGATTCGAAGGACAGTTTTACGTGGGCGGAGCCGCGGGCACACAGCTAGTAGCAACGTTATCAATTTCAAGGTAACCTATTCTAAGCGGGTAGGTAGCCCGCCCGCCACCGAGGTCAGCAGACGGGTCATGTGTGGCTCACGAAAACTTCAACGTGGTTCCCCAACGCATTTTAGCGAGGGTCATGGGTCTCGCTTTCGCATTACTCCTTGACCCGCGTCGAGGACAGTCCTCTAAAGAGGCTCCACTGAGGTATTCAGTTCTGGCTCAGCCTTCGTAGTCCGTTGTAATGTTTTAAGAAGGTGTTCTTCCGCCGGCCTAATAAGCCGACGTTGCCTAAGGTACACAAATACGAGGTCAAGATCTGTTCGAGTATTTCGTAAATATTAATAGCGAATACTTTGCTTATTTTTGATGATCAGTGGTGGTCTGAATGGTGATTACGTAAGCAATATTTACTTATTTGCTTTTTGTTTATTTTTCTCTCAAATTATTTCAATGTTTTCATTACCATAGCACCGGAGGGGGGGAGTGGCTTTTGGAGCTTAGCTTACTCACCTATTAGATCTATATGTATTAGGGCGCAAGATATTTCTTAACTTTTAAAATATAATTTTTTAACATATACATATATTGATACATCAGACGACTATCTTGTCTGTTAATGACTAATTCGAAGTACATTACGTATCAACCTTATTAATGTATTATGTTGAAATATCATTAGGTACTTAATTATAAAGCAAAGTTTCGAATCGTCAGCTGCTAAGTTTGCATAAATTGTGAATTTCACAATGCTAGTATAATCAAAGACTATACTGTATATATAATATATAAATGATTTATTATTATCATTTATCAAGTAGAATATCTTTACGATATTCAAATAAGTATATCACAGTTGTAAAAAACATATTGTAAATTATATTAACTACTGTATATAGTAGGTGATAATGACATATTTCTTTAGAAAGTCAGGTCAGCTTTGCCATATGCGAAAATAGAAATTTTCGTGTTATAGTCGTAATGTAAAACACGTGGTGTATGAATAAGGCCACGGACACACGGCTAAAAAGATAGCGATTTAGTATAAACACAAGATGTATATGTATGTCAAATTACCGTTGCCGAAACATCAACATTGAATTGAAGTTTTATAGTTTCCACACACAGCGGGCGGGCAGGACGCCAGCGTGATTTTACTTTATATGTCGATATCTTGTATAGAATCTATATGTAAGAATGTCGATGTCTTGTATAGAAACATCGCGCTGGCGTCCCAATCCGCCCACTGTGTATTGCAACCATAAAGACTGATGTAAGTAAATGTATATATATATATGTAACTGAGCCCTATTTTTCCTGGTTACACTATAACTTGAGAACGGATTTACCGATTTCATTCATCTTTTTCTTTTTTTTTCTAATACTTAAGGACCTTACATTAAAGAAAATTCGCATAAACTTACAAAATTTATGAAAACTTAACGACCGTATTAACTTTTCTAAAATAAACCTTATAGTGTTCGACAACTGTCAGTTGTTTGACAGTTGTCGTGATTGACAGAATGCGCGCTGCAAATATCACTTGCATATGCACCGGTTTTTTTTTTTTTTATTTTTTTAGTCCCGGTATCTCCTCTGACATGATCAGAGATCTCAATGATGAATCGGTTGGAATCATATAAAATAAATTCAATGAATTTGACAATTCTAATTCATTATTCATAGTTAAAACAAGACAAAGTCTGTCTGGTCAGGTAGTATAATATATTACATATTACAACATTTTCTCACGAATCCAACGTAATTGTGATGTTGTCCTTGTTTTTACGATGGGATGTTGTTAAAGTTTTATCTTGTTTCTAGTAATTTTCTGCTGAAATACAATTGAACTCAACCAATAGGTATAATATGTTGGTTGAAATAATGAATAACTTATTAACATCTAATATTACTTTGAAAAGTAAAATATTATTTATCTATACTAATAATAAAATTGAAGTGTCTTTTTGTAATGTCAAAATTAATTATTTTTACTAAATAGATATGAATATGTATACGATACCTATACCAAAAATACAATTTTTAAAATTTTTGTCTGTCCGACGGATTGTGACGCGAGTTTTTTTGGTAGATAGCTAAAGTTACTCCGGTTTAAAAAATCTAAAATAATTAGGGTTCCGCATAAAAAATTTTAGCTAATAAAAATTGAATAAAATCCTATTACATGCACAGTTTTACGTGCTTCCATCCATCCATTCAACAAAAAGACGTCCACTGCTGGACATAGGTCTCCCTCAAAGATCTCCAAGACGACCGGTATTGTGCCACTCGCATCCAAGTGCTTTTATGAGAAATATTTATACTTTATCTTAGTACTGTAGTAAAAATTAGGGTTACGTATTATAAAAATATGGAACGTGGGTGCAGCCGCGGGGACACAGCTGGTAATAATAATATGTTTTGATACGTTCCTAGAAAAGAGACTCGTCGACGCTTTAATTCTGAATTGGTTTTGGTCTGGAAGGGGGGAGGATGTAAAGAAAAAGAGTACGGCATGTTATATGAGGAGAGGGGGTAAAAAAACTCCAGAAATTGCGTTACGTAATACTTGAACGCTCCCTTACCTTTATGCATATGGTTTGCAAAACGTGATATTATTTTACAAAGTCAGTGAAGCGGTAATATCTGACGTTACTAATCTACATAATGAAACTGTTTTATGTACTCAAAATTCCGAAAATTCATGGATCATACTATACATTTAATAAAAAACAATTGCGCCAAATGACTCAGCGCTGCCTGACCTCATACGTGTGATCACGAATGCGAATCAAGAAGATGCATAAACACAAGAATTTCAAAAATAATACAAATAGTTTGCAATGTTGGATATGTATAAACAAAAGGAGTTTCCTGTATATAAATTAGTACCAAGTCAAGTCGATGAATATTATACTCGGCCAACTTTATATATTAGTTACAGTTCGAAAAAAATATTGCACTGCATTTAATCGTAGTAGAGTAGTGTAATGCAAATGTCGACGAAAATATTATAAAAACATTATGAATACTTTGAGGTAAATATATTCCTACCAGTAACTTGTATGGCGGAAGCTTTAAAAATACGAAATCAACTGTGGAAATAATTCCCAATATTATATCAACACAGCTTCTTAATTTACACGGATATAAATGATTACGTTGTTTGAGATTATGAAAAACAACGGTCTTCAAACAGTGTCACATTCATAAGTTAATTTCCCTTTGTGACTATGCTCGCCCACGTAGCTATTTAACTCCAGGTGAGCATGACGTTAATACAATACATCTGAAGGTCACTTTATTGTGAACTTATCACTTATCATTACGCGTTAACTTAAGCACATAAATTACAAAAATATATAACTCTTCATCAAAAATGACATTGGCTTACAAACATAAACAAACCTATCGGCTTAACTGCAATGTCAGAGTGTTTTGACCGATTGTCATTTATTTTTTGAGTAATCTTATCAATTGATAGTAAGCGTAGAAATATTATGTATTTAGAAATTGTGGAACAGATTTTCATCTAAATCCATTACAATGTCATAAGAGAAATGATTTGTTTGTTGGTAGACGATAAACTCTGAAAGTAAAGAACCAATTTTAATAATTCTTTCGCCTTTTAGAAAGCTATGTTGTATTTTAAATTATATATTTCTCTATACCCGTGTGAAGCCGGGGCAGTTTGCTGGTATCAAATAACATATAAATGAAGATAGTGGATTAATAAGTATATATTTATAAAGGTAACAACTTTCATCGTCGAATCTATTTGTTGGATTTTTAAATGGTATTAAACTTAAGAATGTTTTAATGCTACAGCTCTCATTGTCATTAATGGAACTGTATACTATGAATCACTATGGTATTGTGTGCTAATTTTTTGAGTTAATGATCTTTGAAGGCACTTACGGACGTCAAAATAATACCATCGGTTCGGAAAACATCCGAGTCATTCGAGAAAACTCGACAAGAAACTCTATCAGGTTTGTCAATCAGTTATTTATCTCTATTTCCGATTTTTGTGAATGTTTTTTTTAAAGGGACTAAAAATAAGTAAATCAATATTATATTATTTTATTTTCAGACAAAATCTAGGCGTAGTATTAAGAACTGAATTTCAACCGTATATTATTAATGTACGGCGCAGAACAAGAGATTATTATTCTAACACGAACTTATTCATATTATTTATACATATAACAAAAGGCTAAAGGGAGGAAATATGTACATTGAAGATATTTCAGAAAAAATATCTTGAGTGGGTTCAGATTCGAGAATATTACACAATTCGATTGTTTTAAAATTTTTTGTCTGTCTGTCTGTTTATAAATTTGTTCGCCAATCACGCAAATGCTACTAGACCGAATTGAATGAAGTTTGATATGGTTGTAGTATACACTTGGTAGTAACATCTAGGATACTTTTTAACATATATATGTGTTTACATAATGTACAAAGAGCGTTTATCTAAATTCATATTAAAAAACCACAATAATGAAATGTATGCATAATAACAGTATCAATAAACAGTGAAATAAACAAAAATAGAATAAAATTAAACCTACTTAAATTAATATGACAAAAGTCATATAATTATTTCGAAAGGAAAATTTTAAATAAATATATTAGATATTTTAACCGCTATTCATAGATGACGTTATAACTATTTTGTAATTGTTAAATGTTTTGAAACATTAAAGGACTGTGCATGGAGTTCATTTGTGTTTATACGTTAAACTAGCTGAGTGACCGCGGCTCACCCCGCATTTCATATCAGTGCGTAATACAGTTTTTAAATAATCATGGGTTTCATTTTGTTTCTACGTAATCCTATTTATTTTCCTAAAAAAATTTTGGTATTACCATAAATTAAAAAAAAAAAAATCTCACAAATTCAAGCACTTGCCCGAACAACTGATATTTGAATTGTCTTTTATTCTCAAATTGTTTATTTTAATTTCTTTATGCGGAACCCTAATAATTTTCGAAATCTATACTTATAATAATAGGCTAGAGGGAAAAAATCTGTACACTGAAGATATTCCATACATTGATTGGGTTCAGAATTTCGATGGTTTCAATTTTTTTTGTCTGTCTGTCTGTTTATTAATTTGTTCGCCAATCACGCAAAAACTACCGAATTGGATGAAATTTTGTACGATTGTAATATATACTCTGTAGTAACAATTTATACGTTTATTCATTTATTTAATGCGTAAATAGCATTTATCTATTTTCACACTAAAACATCATAAAAATATGTGTTTGCTTAATAGTGAAATAAGCAGAAATAAAACCGAATTAAATCAACATAATTGTGTTTATATTCAATTTAAAAAATTGTATATGTATTTCTTAGGATTATTCATAGATGGCGCTATACTTATTTTTGAATAATTTAGACTGTTTGAAACATTACATAGATAACGTATCCTAAATAATAATACTACAATAACAAAAGGCTAAAAATATTTGTGTGTCTGTTTATTAATTTATTCCAAAACTAATGAACCGATTTTGATGAAATTAGTTATGGTAGTAGTTTATATTTTATAGTAATAGCGTATGAATAGCGTTTATCTAGACTCATTAAAAACCATAATAATGAAGTGAATGCTTAATGTGTCGAGTACCCGTAAAAATAAGACAATAGAAAGACAATAGGAAAACAATGGAAAGCTGGCGTAAACGCCAGGTAAGTGCTCAAGAGGTTAATAACATCTATACTAATATAGTAAAGATGTAAAGTTTGTGAATTTGGATATTCGGTGTCAATTCCGGCACTACAGATCCAATTTTGAAAAAAAAAATTCACTGTTCGAAAGGTATATTATAGACAGCGTACATTTTAGAATATATTGGTAATGAGATAGATTGCATCTAGAGGGAGAATATGGGTTGTCTATTAGCATATAATTATCTGAATTCCACACGAGCGAAGTTGCGGGCACAGCTAGTATAATTATAAATACAAAAGTTACTCTATATGACTGTTCAAGTAACTGGACATCTATACTAATAATTAAAATTGAAGTGTCTCTTTGTAATGACATTTTTTTTTAAACTACATGCATGTGAACGTATACACTATACTTATACCAAAAATATATATATTTTAAATGTTGTCTGTCTGTTTGTCTCGGGCAATCTCCGGAACGGCTGGATAGATTTTGACGGGATTTTTTGGTAGATACCTTAAGTTACTCCGGGTAACTTAGGGTACTTTTAATTTTCGAAAATAATTAGGATTCGGCGTAAAAAAAATAAAACTCATAAAATTGAATGGAAAGTTTTACGGGCAAGTGCTTGAATTTATGAGAAATATTTTTACTTTATCATAGTACTGAAACAATCATTACGGTTTCGTATTTAAAAAAATATGAAGTGAAGAATCTATGAAAGGCGAGCGCAGCCGCGGGCTCAAAGCTAGTAAAAAATAAAAGAGAAACTATTTAGAAACAACGGATGCAAATCTGTGTAAGTTTACCTTTCATACAGATAATTTCACACGTGATATTCCTACGGAAGAAAATCCTAATAACTATATCGCAAAATTCAATTTGCGAAAGGAAATTCTCTCATCTATCCTGTCAGGCGTATGGATGGCATCATTTCACATGTGAATTCAATAAAATAAGCGTCTACGTATTCTGTATATGTTTGTACACGTAATTTGGCCTGTCAAATAACGTAATAGTCGGAGTAACAACTTTAAATGAACTGCCAGATTGAAACAAATTTTATTAAAATTTGTTACCCGTAGTTTTGCGTTCATAAATTCCAGTTTCATGTGTAACAATTGTAGCTTGTACATACAATTATTATTTTTATATTTATTATTATACCTACTATAGGTTGTGCCTCATTTTATATTCCAATAAACACAAAATTTACATTAGTGTTTGATACTATCTGATTTTTTCTGATGCTCTTTTGTTACGTGGTCTTTTATTGTTGGACAACAAAATTTGTACTATATTTTAAAACAGTGTAATTTTTATAAAAGTATTAGTGTTAGTTACGAATAAAAAAACCCGAAATGTATCCAATCAAGATCTGGAATAACGTTGGCAAACTACTAAATAATGAACAGATACTTAAAATGACTGGCCTTGAAAGCGAGTATCACCAACATGGTATGTAATAAGTTAAAATAATTTATGTTTCGATTACCCATAAAAATGAGACAATAGGAAGACAATAGTAAAACAATGGAAAGCTGGCGTAAACGCCAGGATAGTGTTCAAGGGGCTAAGTATAAAAAAATAACCAAGACTAATAATTAATACACAAAAATTACAGCTAAATAAATGCCAAGTTTGTTAAGCAATATTAGTAGACGAAGATTTTTACTGGATTGATACCAAATAAATATTATTTGTATAATCTATGTAATTGATTTTTTTCGTAGTTAAACGATTTTTCGACTTACTGTATATATATACATATATGGTGAAATATAGAATTTATTAACATTAATAATTATTACATGGTTTACTGGTAAATAAAGAGTAATTTTTGTAAAAAAAATAATCGAGTAACTGTTGTTTATAAGGCAATTACATAATCTAATTTAACCGCTTCGATTTTCATATGCCTAATAATAACACATAGTGGTATATCAATACTAATAAATAAAATTGAAGTGTCTGTTGTGAACCAATTGGAACTGGTGTAAACGCCAGGTTGGTACTTTAACGGCTATTCTGATTAGTTTAAGTGAATATTTAAAATATAAATTTTCACTATATAATTTACGTTAAAAATACTAAAGTATTTAAATTTTTTTAGGGCTTTCATTTATTAATCAAAATAATTGTTTGTTTAAGTAATATGATATTTATTCGGAAACAAAAGTATATTTGTTTTAGCGTAGGTATAGGAAAAGGGCCACGGTCGTTATCCCTTCTCGATAACCTAGCTGCATTACGTAGCTAAATATTTATATTCATGTCTGTTAAATTGTCCCCTAAAAAGTGAATATTCATTAATCACTATCTAATGCTAATACATCGTTTAGGGGTTATTTTGTTGCCAAATAATGTTTTAAAAACTTGATCGGAAACTCCTGTGCAAAAATATCATCATTTCTTTTACTTCATATAACTAACTGTTGCCTTTTGGTCAGTTAAAATTATTTTTCTCTACTTAAATATTCTTAAAGATAAGAAAAAAACAAAATACTACGACCATTAATCAATCAATCCGTCTTTTTAACTGGAAAATTTACAATTATTTTTAATTATTTAAAAATAATAAGTTTAATTAAGAAGTAATAAATTGCCAATCTATTAAGATAAATTCAATATTTCTGTAAAAAATTACGTTTTCATATTCATATTAAATTCAAGGTTACGAAAACCGTCAGCATTTTTTTTTTTCTGTTTCCAAGTGACGTATAATTAAAAACGCGATGGAAAAGGACAACAAATAACAACTTGATTAATTATACTCGACTCGAAGCTGTATTAACAAGTGGCGTGTGTCTGAAAAGTGCGCAATACTTATTACTAGGTACTACCACAGATAAATTATATTAAGTAGTCTTTGTTACTACCATACATAATATTATCCCCATCTGTTTTAATGACGAAGCAAAAATTTACGGTTAAATGGCAACTAAATATTCTGTACAGTTAAATTTTCTTATAAAAATAGTTTATTGTTTTAGTTGAATTTGATGCATAATGTCAATAATACATTTTCTATTTTAGCCGTTACTAATCTTGAATTTGACATTTTAAAAAAGTTGCCTGTCTGCTTGTTTATATGTAAATTCGGATTTAACTCGAAAACGGCTTGACCGATTTTGATGATACGATGAAACTTGCACACGGGAAGTATATATTAAGGAGCAATTAACAGGCTATAAATATATTTTTTTAATATTCATTAAAATATATCTTTATTTAAGAAAAAAAATATGTTCGGGTTAAACACAATAACGGGTTGAAGGATATAAAAAAATATCGTGCACATAAAGTATATGTTAATTAGCGATTAATAGGACATAATAAAATCAATATCATTTTTAGAAATTGAAATCTATAAATTAATAATATTAATATATTAAAAAATAAATTAAAGTTTAATCGATTTGAATGAAGTTTACTGTAAGGGAAGCATGGGTCGTTTAGTAACAAATAGGTTGTGAAAAAAGAAAAAATACAGCTCATACCAGATTTAACCTAAACAAGACAAGTAGACGAAGTCGCAGCCACATGCTAGTTTTCTATATGAATGTACATAAAAATCCTTAAATAAAGTAAACGATACTACAACGAGTTTTCTCATTTGCAAACCGAGTGTGATAATAAATGATTTTTAATCCTGCAAGAGTTTGGGTTTTAAAGACTGTGCGTTGGCATCCATGACCTCAATACCTCGGTAACATTTAATGTAACAATTAAGGTCCATGTTATTAAGCCAATGAAGCTCATACGACTGGGCGGAACAACAGTAACCATCGATCCATCATTAATATATACTGGTCGATGAATTCAAGGACCTCATGTATGTATTATAATATCGGTGGAGAAATCACTTTAAAATATTTCTATACTAGCTGTATTCTATAAAAGTAGCCTAAGTTATGCGGAGTAACTTCACCTACTAGCAGAAAAGTCGTATCAAATCGGTACAGCCATTCCGGAGATTATCCGTAATAAACAGACAGACAGACAGACTGATAGATATACAGTATTTTTGGTATAGGTGACGTATATATTTAGTAAAATTGAAAGTAAAAATTCATCACAATGGTAGTCCTAGTGGAAGACAGAACTATTTATTTAATTCTACAAACAAAAAATAAATAATAATTATTGTATTGCGAACAGTTATTCCTTTGCGGAAATAAAACTTTATTTTTACGACACATCGCCTGAAGTCTCTAATCCGGGAGTAACATAACAAAACCCCAAGGTACTCTCAGCCGCATTCCTGAGATAATACGAGATTAATTTGGCATGCTCCGCGTCGCTTCAGCGGCAGGCCCGACCTGGAAGAGTCAGGCCTCTTCATTTGTCTTCAGCCCATGGGGGCAGCCTGGTACAAACTGCAACCCCCCCCCCTCTCATCTACCAACCCAAAAAGGGTTTTATAAATCTGTAAGAACACAGGAGGAGAGGCACGCGTAGGACCGCGGTTAGCTTAGGGAGGTGGGAGAGCACAGTATCCGCTCGGAGGATCCGCTAGGGGATCCTCTTCCTGCTCCCTCTTTGTGGCAAGACTTGCTCGGCACGACGTTCGGCAACGAGAGGTCTGGTCCCACTTCTGCCATTACAGAGCGACGCTGCTCGACCCATGTAACACACTCCACGAGAGTGTGCTGCGCAGTGTCTTCTTCGAAAATCAAACAACCTAAGACAAGCGTTTAAAGGTATTATTCTCGGCCACTATACGGTGACGACGGATACAATATTTTAAAATAAACATCTATTTAAATAAAATCATGTAGATTAAGTCTTAAAGATTGACGCCTTGTGAGTTTCTACGTTGTCATTATATGACGAAATGGGTCGTTAAGCCTCGATTGTGTTATCGGTCACGTCTCTGCCACCGAAGAACCAGGACTCTAATGCGATTGATAATATTCATGATGTGCCGAATAATTACATTACATTATGCAACAAAACGTATAGGTTATACATTTATCATGCATACACGTTTATAATTAAAATTTCTAATTATTTTTTTTATAACCATTCTTATTGAAAACGGAATTAGGTCTCTTTTGGATTATTTCAACCTAGCAGTACTCTATTTTAAAACATAATTATTTTATTTACATTAAGTGTTTGTAAAGTCCATTTTGAAATTATATTTTAGGACTAATTAATCCCTCGAGCACTTACCTGGCGTTCACGCCAGCTTTCCATTATTTTCCTGTTGTCTTATTTTTATGGGTACTCGACAATAGGCTGCATACCTTGCAATGTTATGCCAATCTACTATGATCAATATATCGATTTTTGTTTGGTGCGATGTTGATATAATTATAAAATGATTAATTCGAAATAAGCGTGCACTGGTGTGCTGATTTGAATATAAAACGCATATAGTACATACTACGCATTGTGTCGTTGGTATTTTATAATAATTTAACTTATTCTACTACTGCTATTATTCATATAATTGATAAGCGGATAAAAAATCTATAATTATTATTTTAACGAAGTGTTTTGCCCTACATTAATTATCGTAAATTCAAATTATGTTAATTTACTTGAATGTAGAAAATAAGAGGCAAGGTAAGAAATTAAATTTATTTTTTGTGAAATAACGTATAAATTGTGACAGCTACTCATACATAGCACACGTTTATTGTAAACTAGCTTTGTGCTCGCGGCTCTGTCCGCGTTTTATATATTCTTCACTGCATAATATAGTTTTTAAATAATCATTGGAAAATAATGTTATGATGGTGCTATCCATTGTGCTGAACCCTAATAATTTAAAAATTTTAAAAATTTAAAAACAAAAGTACTCTCAGTTTTACGGAGATTACCCGGAACAAACAGACCGACAGACAAAAATTTGTTTATTTTATTTTTGGTGTAAGTATCGTATATACATTCATATGTGTTTAGTAAAAAAAATATATATCCATATTTAGTGTTTCTGAAGTAAATATACGATCGACGGAAAGCATATAATATGGTAAGATCAAAGATTATCATAATATTAATCGATTTAAATTAAGATATAAGACCTTACATATGAAAATTGCGTTTTGTCGAACTGGTCACTTTGATTTCAAATATCTGGTGTTTAGGTAGGAATTCCAAAATCAGGAAAATTTATCCTTGTGTTTCGAATTTAGTGGTTCATCTGTTATCGCACAATTTGATTTTTTTTCTCGTTCGTTCTAATTACAAAACAAAAAAACAGTTGGGAATGATGTTTTTTTTTTTTTATTTAATCAATTTTACTGGATTCACTTGAAACAAATTGGAAAAGTGAAGCTCGAGAGATGGGTACCGCATGAATTGACTGCAGCAAACAAACAAACACTATTGAGTATTGCGTAACATTACTAAACTACCACAATACGAGGGAATTTTGAATCGTATCGTTACTTGTGACGATAAATGAATCCTTTACGGCATTCGGAAAAGCTCATCACAGATCTGTATTGCCAACAATTGAAAACCATGATCGAAAGCTTGCTGTTAAAGAACCGAGACTGGTCAATCTTTCTAGCCCACTACTGCTTCAAGACAACGTTAATACTTCGTGACAGACAGTCGCTTAGAGTAACTGGGGTTGGAATGTCTCATTCCCCATTCAGCTTGCTCCAACAGATTACGTTTCTTTTTTCGAAATTTGGACAATTGAACAGAAAATAATGCAATTACGATGAGGCAATCCAAACCACCTTCCAAAGATTCTATGAATTCTAGCAATTTGTTCACCAATAGAATCAATTAACTACCGATAAAATGGTGAGAGTGCATAATAATAAAAATGGTATGTATATGAAATAGCACCAAAAATTAGTTTTTTTTTTTAAGTAATATATTCTTTCCTACTCTTTAAACTAAAGAAATTACCTGCAATATATAATTTTTTTTAATACTGATTTTATAGGTTATCAACAAATGTTTTGCCCAAATTTTCCCACCACCATGTCCTCCATCACATCAACGTGTCGTGCATTTTTTCATATTATCATCAAGACGCCTAATTCATATATACAAATCTCTATTACAGAATCTACTGCATTCTCCTTCGTTTCATCATTCTTATAGACCCGGTGTAGCGGGTTCATTCCTTTCAGTACCGATCGAAACAGAGTCGATAAAAATTTCAAAATTAGGACCTGCAATTTGACACGATTTTTTTTTTAAATGTATTTGAAACCTATTCAAGTCTATCCTGAAGCAAAATTCGAACATACCTTAAATAAGGACCACCCTAATAACACATAGAATATTCTCTAAAACAATTGCTACAGCTGTATTTAGGTTTAAATTGTCTGTCAACACCCAAGCATTGACAATTTTTTAATTGCCTTGACTGCCAATAACGCTCCTATGATTGAATTTTGAAATACAGAGTATAATTTATCAAAAGAAACTTGGTACAACCAAAAAAAATATTTTCAAGGGTTTGAGTTAGATTTACTTAATATTTTACGTGTTTTTCTGGATGATCTTGATTAGCAAGCGTGCATCTCGTGAACGAAACTGATAATCTTTTATCATGTATGATTATAGAAGAAATTCCTATCGGTGACGTTTCTATCGGTACTGAAGACGATGAACCTCATTACACCTGAAGTCTTTGTCCATCAACAATACTGATACGAAGAAGAATACGCTACATATTATAATAGTGCGTTGCATGTTAATTAAGCCTACTGGGTGGAGATACCATAATAAAAAACGCGCCACTTATTCTATGTTTAAGTGGTTTGGAAATGAGTTTTTCGGTCAAAAAACGCGAGTCGAGTCGATTTTACAGAGCTAGTACGCAAAAAAACTACTCATTTTACGAAAAAAAAATCTCTTGTTTAATTTATTACTTAATTATTTTAACGTAAAATGAATAGGAAAGCAGATATTCACAAAAAAACTATTTTTTCTATCAGAGTCATTCAGGTTGTCGGTTATTACGTTTTTAACAAAAACGTTTGGATTTTAACCGCGTTTTCACTTTATAAAGGAAATAAAAAATAAATACAGTTCAGATATTGCACTAAAGTATTAATTTAATAATAAAAGCAGAATTAGATGTGCATAAATATCAGCCATGAGAATATAAATTTTAACACGAGAGCTTCCGAAAATTACTGTAGTAGGTATCGAGTTTTCAATTTTCCATTCATTACATTTTATAAATAACTTTCCCGTTAAATGATACGCAGTTCTTTATTTTTACTAGACTATTTATGTGATAAAAATACTCACTTTTATACTGAAATCATACAATAGGAAAAGCCGTTTTCTAGTGACCGATGTTTACACAGTGGTTAATGGTCTCAATTATTGACAATTAAAACATTTAATTACATTCGAGTGAAATTCGATCCTTATTGGGCATCATTAAAATCTTAATATAAATTGATAATATCCACATTGGCGATCCACTTATACACAGTTAGACATTAAAACAGTTACAAACAAAATCACAACGTCTAACGATCTACTTTCACTTCAAACTCCAAAGACACTTTATAACCTGTCTTTAGTCTAAAATCATTGCGGTCGGCCGCCTGGATATAGTATTCATCTTGGTGTAGAACGTAAATTACGTCAGTCAATGCATAAGTGTATTCTTCATATCGTTTCCATTGAACTATTAAGTTTTTGTCAATTTGTCTAATGTTTACAGTGATTTATATACACGGTTTACACGTTTGCGAGCTCATTCGTGTAAACACGACCACTCAACGGGTCGCCGGCAACGACTACCGCGAAAGTCGAAACGAAGCGGAGAACGGACGAACTATACCGAGTCTAGCCGAGCTGCGATCACATCACAGTGGCGGAGTCAGTTTAAACTACCTGTGTAATAAAATATACCAACTACCTAAGATTTAAACTGCGCCTTCAAGCTCAATGAAGCTTCAAAGATTCACTATTGTCAGCTTCAAACAAAACCTATGCACTAGACCCTTTCTAAATCAGCATATTTTTTTATTATTAATATGTTATTATCATAATGAAATACCTAATTCGTCAATAATCAGATTCTTAAAATTTTCCTGTTTTAGAACCACCTAGCTTGACGTAACTACGACTTTTTTATTTTTTTATCTGGCATTTCTGTCTCATGGCAATCTGTTTCTTTATTTAAAACTTGAGGTACTATAAGCCATGCTGTTGTTAATATTGGTTTGAATTATTTTTTTAAATGTAAAGAGTAAACTCCAATAGGTTTACTTTTTTAAGAGTGTCGGTGCTGTTGCTGTGTTTAAACTTAGAAATACTTTTTAGCCGCAGATGTATCAAGCTCCCTGCTCCTAACTTGGATGCCTGGTTGTTTATATGTCCAGATAGTCTGTTTTGATATTTTTACTTAATTCAGCAATCTGTTTCTTTACGGTGTTTAAGTTGAGATCCATGTAAATGTACGTTTTTTTATTGAAGTATGGAATTTTTAACAGGTTCCGAATTGGTTTAGTTTGTAATTTTCACATATTTCTATGTTGCTGTTAGAAGCAGTCTCCCTTACTTAGATTCCATAAGCCCATAAGCCAATAAGCCCACGACTAAATACATCTTCTTTTTTACCGGACGAAACCCTGTTGACTAGAAGTACCTTGACCAGCCTCACCGGACTTTGAAGCGAACGAAAATTTATATTGAAATAAAAACTAACAAAATATTTTAATACATACGAAGTCGAACGAAATATATTTGTTGAATTAAATAAATGTGTATAAATTAATTTATCTGAATAACTTAAAATTGTCCTTCTTAGGTTATTGCAATAATAGTAATTAAATATGGTGCTAAAATTAATCATCACTTAATAGCATTAACATTAAAAAATATACATATATACTATGCACAAAAATTATTTAGTATTTTTATAGACGAGATAGCCTCTACTTTAATTGGTCTCAAGCTTCTCTGACTAAATACGATATTAATTAATTATTTAATAAACTAAAAGTAAAGAGACGTCCCAAAAGGTTTAAAAATACTCTTTTCTACACGCAAACAGCCCCCAAAGTACACCTTATTTCAATTTATTTATTATGAAAAGCTAAGGCTTTTGTTGTTGTTTGCTTTTGTTTTGTATTAATGTTGTATTGGAATATTCAAATTATAAATTTAAATAAGTATTCATATGCTACCTGGTGTAAGCCATAAATATATGAGCGCAATGGAATCAAGGATCAAGGGCTATTGTATGTACATTACAAATATTATATCTATTCTCGATTATTTACGTCATGACAATAAACATGACATCAAAGAACAAAAGTAATTACTATACGTAGAATTGCTTTTAATATATAGGTATACATTCTGTATATTTGTAAAACGTTATGGTTTCTATAAATTGCGATTAAACCATTATTAACATAGGCTGAAGTCTTGTATTCTAGTCAGTTGTATGTATCCGTTCTATCAAGCAGTTGTACCACGTCTTAGGCGTTGCTATATTAACGTTATGCTCCCAAAGACGACAAATAAACAACAAATCACGCTCCTATTAACATTAAAATATCGCAACACCTGGGACTGACTTTTCTCGCTTGTGGCATTCCTACAGTCCTGTGCATCAACATTCAAATGGTGTCACTCTCTTTTCAAAACATTTACCTCTCAATTTTTAAACTATATATTAATATTGTTGTTTAAATGATAAAAGTGAGATAAACACCAAACTCATCAGGCAAATAAAACACATGAAATAAAGAAGAAAAAAATTATGATAACGTTTATTTTTATGAAAACAAAACAGAATCAAGGGGTTATTTTTAAATTCAGCCGGTATATGTTTCTGAGAAGAAACAAGATTGTATACCAATCCATAATAACCATAAAATAACAATCAATAAACTTTGCGGTTTCCGTAAATGATGTGTGTTGCTTAGAGTTTTTGGATACTTTACTTACTTATATACTTTAAAAAATCATTACTCGGTTAGTCACTCGATTTTTTTTTGTTTTGTTTAATAGCTATAGACTAAATTTTTAATAAAATAATTATAGAAACAGTTTTTCCTTAAATATGCTATAACGATTATGGTTGAATTTCGACCGTTCTGCGAACATTAATATTTTTTTAAATTAAATGTTAAAGATAGAAATTTAACTGAATGACTTGTTTATTGGTCATTTAATGTAAAACTAACAATAATTTTACAAGACTAAATTAAGTAACAAATAAGATTAAGGTTAAGATTTCGATTACGGATTTTATAAATTTTGACTTGAAATGTACCTACATTTTTAATTACAACTAGCCGTGTGGCCGCGGCTGGGCCCACATTTCACTGCGTATATATATTTCTTCACTGCGTATTAATTTTTTTTTACGCGGAACCCGTAATATTTTCGAAAAACAAAAGTTCGCGGAGTAATTTCAGCTATCTACTAAAAAAGTCCCTTCACAATTGATTCAACCGTTCCAGAGATTAACCGAAAGAAACAGACAAATTTTTTAAAAATTGTATTCATATATATATATATATATATGGATCGTATTTACATTTATATGTATTTAGTAATTTTAATTATTTTGACATTACAAACATACACTTCAATTTTATTTATTAGTAGACGTTTAGTCGTCGTAGATAAAGAGGTTTTTCGTACCTTATTTAAAAAATATTTAATTCAGTAGTTTCCGCAGCGCGCCAACAAGGTTCAACCAGAATACCAGCGCTGCTCTGACACTTTTTAAGTTTCAGTGCAGCAATATAGCTGATGTTGGTCCTTGTTTGTATAAGCGCAACACTTTTCTTTTATATTATAATATGTATTTTCTGTGTGTTTAAATTTGTGTTGTGTTTTGTGCAAATAAACAGCTATTCTACTGTATACATTATTAACGTTTTCTACAAAACAATAGCAGATATCACTCGAGTAATCATTCTTGTAACCGCAACCTTCACGTTAAACAGTTCGCTTCAGAGATTTCTCAGGATTTTTAAATTTACATTTTATATTTCCTTCTCTACATATTTTGTTTTCATCATTTATATTGTTTATTGTGTATAATTTAAGTCAGAGAATATTTTTCTAATGCTGAATTGCTGCCGTCGAGGAACGGCCATTGGGTATGTGAACCGGTTTTTGAGTTGTTTTTTTTATTTATACTAGATATTTCTTCGACAGGCTAGAATTTAGCAGCTACCACTATTGTTATCAGTAGACATTACTATATACATTTTTTGCATTTAACACCGGAAGACCCGGTAGAAAATTCCCTACCACCGTGCTATGGTTTCCAGATTTTGATTTTTCTTCACCGAAAGTTCAAGTTCATTATAGAGTTGGATAAGTGGATTCGAACCAACATTCATCGTCGGAATCCGATCCCATTACCAAGTCTTCTAATTCCAACAAAATATAAATAATGCGAGGAATTAATAGTTGACAATAAATATGTTTTACATAGACTGGTTCCTAGAGCCGTTTTCTTAATAATTATGTTTTTGCGTGATAATAAATATACGCTTCAGATGAGTTAGAATAAAAAACCAAGTGCGTCATATTTCTGCTACGTTAGGTATTTATTGCAAATAAACACTTCATAAAAGCAAAAATAAAATAAATAACTCTATTTTGTTTAAAATTACGACTATGACCTTATATATGTATAATTTTATAGTTCAATTACTCTTTAAGTTATAAATAGTCATAAATAAGAACAAATCTTAACAAAACAATAAACTTGTTAATTTTTTTATTGTTAACTTAAAATATAATTATTAACATTTAATTTTAAAAAAATTAATCGTCTCCTTTGAACGGAATTAAAAAGTGATGAAAATAAACATATTAAAATTAAATCATGTAGTTACGTAATTGCAATAACGTACTTGTGTAATTACGAAACTTTATTTATGGAGTATTTGTTTGAAAAAAAACTGAAGATTAATGCTATTATGATTATGAAAATGCTGCTAGACTTAAATGAATGCCTAATCCAATAATCGTATTCCAAAGATCTAGTTGTCTTGAAGGATAATAAAATACATTCGTCGAGGCATTCGTTTGAAGGTTAGTTAAGTTTAAAGTAACTAAAAGTTTTTCGTTTGTATTTTCCATAAAGCGGAATAGAATGTTTGTACGTTACAATATTTTAGGTCAAAATGAAAACAAATTCAAGCATACGTACAAAGTTAGATAGATAAGTGTAGAGATATCTTAGATACAGTAACTAACAGTTACCCACATCTCGTGATCAATGTGATTGATCTTGATTGTACCATTGTGCGTTTCCTTTTTATCAAAGAAATCGAGCGGACACAGATGTGATGCTCGTTATAATGAATGTTATGTCGAAATTAATTTATTGAAACTACGTATTATAACTCTACAAAAATATTAATTTCTCTTTCTGTCAGAATATTGAAAAACATAAATCATGAAAATTAAAACAGTAAACAGATAAATAAGGAAAATGGGGTTCCTTTGACGCAAGATCACCTCAAAACTACTGAACATATTGGCGATGGGATTTTCATAGATGGTTATAGGCTATTTATTTATTTTTTTTAATTTCATCGCCCCTTTCTCATTTTTTTTCAATTTACTCTTATGTACATTTTTTCCACTAATAAAATCACAAGACTCATTTTTCTTTATTCGTTTTTTTAGGTTGTATGCATTTTTTCTCTCATACCTAAAGAACATATGTAACGAGGGCGGAACCGCGGACACCCGCTAGTATACGTATATGTATAGAAATTATAGATGAAGTTTGTATATATATAAACTGCTTCGGTGATCCGGATAATTGTAAATTAAATTAATATTTGAAATTTTAATTTGTCCGATAACCTATGACCTAGACTTTTATAAACCATCAATGGCAAAGAATAAGTGTAAAGGTGGACGCGTATGATAAAGTAAACGTTGGAGTATTAGGATCTAGATCCTGGTTATTTATCTTATCTATTTACAGTCCATTTTACGCGTCGCTCCGTGCCGCGCCGCTTCGATTAATGTTTACGTATTTGATAGTAGACTACGTAATACCGGATCTCTTGTACATCTAGGACGTATAAATATAAATAATATTTCTAAATTAATCTCTAAATATAAACACCTAATAAAAGATACATTTACAGACGAAATAAAAAGTGTTACAACACGGTTTTTTATTCTTAACCTTTAGGCGTTTATAGAATTTTAGTTGTATTTAGTTAACAGTAACTCGTAAAAAAACAAGTATTTAGTGGGTTTTGAATAAAATAAAAGGTTGTTATTATATTGGTGTATTTTTTGTTAATAATAAAAAAAACATAAGTTTATTTTTTAAATCATCGGTACATTGTTTTATAGGTATGTTAGTACAATTAAGATAACAGATGACATTTTATAATATAAACACCTGAGTCAAAAATACATAATTGAAAGGACCTGTGAATGAAATGTATTATTGAACAAATATAACTATAATAAATATAATAATTAAATAAAAATCAATCATTACATTAGGTAGAATTAGCGAGAATTACCAATATCACATTACTTGGTATTTCTTTCACTAAAAGCATTCTCAAATTCCATGACTAGGTATACACGATTTTTGTCAATACACGCAATACGAATCCGGTCACAAGTCATAAGTTTAATATTCCATTGCAACAATAATTTAGCATATATTGCATTAACGTTTAAAAGCGAACGTGGTTTGTTGCGCCACATATTGACCGACGTTTTTCTCAACACGAAAATGATGTAATTTAGCGTATGTAAATTGAAGACCATTACCGACTTATATATACATTTTTACAGTGTTCAAGTTCAACTTTGGTATGTGTATGAACAAAAATTGCGAAAACTGAACGGCGATAAACAAATACTGAAGTACGTACCGATTATAACGTTACAACTTTACATTGAGTACCTTGTGAATGACTTTACATTCAATGACTGTTACCAAACAGTTGTGTCATATTATAAATAGACGAAAACGTTTTATAGCGTTGCTGTTATTTTTATTTACTTTTTTCATTGAAATTTATGAAACGTTATACGCTGACATTATTGATTGATTTATGTAAATTAATTAAATATTCATGTAGTAAGTCATTAAATAATATTTATAATTAATTGACGGGGGGAAATGCATTTACGCACTACCCTTACCCATTTCATTAGTGAGACCGAAGCCCCCTAATGCAATGGATAAGGGGGCACGGAGGGACGACTCCGTGCCAGTGTGGGACTCACCCGGGTGAGAATCGCCCGGAAGTACCCACTAAAACCCCCCGGGCCGTCCGCCGCATTTGGGATGGGGGCGACACGGGGTGGCTTTAGCAGTCACCGCATCGCCCCCTGCGGCGAACTCACCGGGCCTCGTCCGTGCAATGGCCCAATGGGGATGGGGGAGGAGAATGCCCCCCCACCTCTTCGCCCGCCCCCCCGAAGGGAGGCATGACCCACTGGTCAAACATCCGGGGGCAGGATGATCAAACATCCGGGGGCAGGATCCTAGATTCTACTTGTTGCTAGTATGAGATCGTGCAAGTATAACGTAACCATCATTTTTGAGAAATTTTTGATTATTATGTTTTTAAGTAAACATTGCCCTTCGAACCCCATATCAAACGTAATCAAAGCATTGTTTTCCCATTTGCATGGTGGTAGGGCATTCTCTATCAATACCCGCCTGGGTAGCTGTCACACTCAAGTTAGAAAACCTGTCGCTAAATACTAATAGGTGTGTTCCGGCAGAATCGTTTGAGAACCAGTACCTAGGCTAGTGTGTTTACCACCCTGGACCACATCGACACTTAACATTAGGTGAGATAGTGGTCAAAGCACTGAGCTTATATCGCATAAAAAAATCAACAAATCAAACGTAATCAAAGCATAGTCTCCCCAGCCTCTAATACGTAATTACAAAATATTTGAAAAGCCTATTCGTCTAAAGGTTGATATTTAATAAGAATCATTACAGAAAAATTAAGGAAAAAATAAGTTTTAAAGTAATTTTTATAAAACTCATCAATAGCTGCATAACAAAATAAAATTCAATTGAAAAAAAAAAGGAGGAAAATGTACCGAATTATTTTATCTTTTCCCCATTTATTTATAGATTACGTAATACTTGTGAGGTATTTTATATTATAGGTATTCTTGTAAACTTTGTTATCTATACAATACTCATATACTATTCTTTCAAAAAGCTACCGGGAAAAGATCAATAATACACAAAATGTTAGTTATTCATCCAAATGTATTTTATCGCCTTCAAAGTACGCTCCTTCAGAAACGATACACTTACCCCATCGAATAATCTAATCATCAAAACATTTTTTTAATGCTCTTTCCGGAATTGAGTTCATTTCTCTTCGTGAATTCTCGATTCACCGTAAGCCTTCTGTAAAATTTTCAATGTCTCCGAGTACGAAATTCCATTGGCGATGCAAAATTTAAGACAAACTCTTTGTTCGATGTTTTTGTCCATAATGAAATTCGCAATATACACTAGATATGATCTAACTGTATTTAATCTAAATGACAGGATGCAACTCAAACTCCGCGCCGAAATAATAATGCCAATGTAACCATAAAAAATAAAAAAAAAACAAAAAATTGTATTTGGAACCATAAACAAATCATCCATTCCCGATACTTTTTTGACTGAATGTAAGTGAATTAATGTTACCAATAATATTAATATTAACTTAGGTATTTCAATAGTTATAAAGGAATAAAGTATAAAAAGTCAGTTACATAGCAATATGTGAATATCCGACTGATAATAATCTATAAAATTAGGTTTCCTTTTTTTTTTCAATATTAAGGTTATCTCTGAAACAGAATGTTTATATATTAATAGAAAAAAAGTCAGAAGATTAAAATTCTTGCCAAAGATTGTAAACTTAATAAGCTAAGAGTTTAGACGTACGGGCTCTCAAGTGATGCTGCCGGATTTGAACTGAAAACGATTGACACAATATTTGACCACATTATCACTCACCCATCATAACTTTTTAGGACAATTGTAACTCAAAAAACGGTTAGGATGCTACATGCGACGACTATTGATAGATATGTAATGATTTTAACATAACACTATATAAGTAAAGTATACATACACAATAAGCATTCACCTTTTTTTTTTTTTTTTTGTCGAGGGGAAATGCATTTACGCACTACCCTTACCCATTGCATTAGCGAGACCGAAATCCCCCAATGCAATGGGTAAGGGGAGTGCGGAGGGACGTCTCCGCACCAGTGTGGGACTCACCCGGGCGTGAAGCGCCCGGAAATACCCACTAAAACCCCCCGGAGCCGCCCGCCGCATTTAAAGTAGGGGCGATACGGGATTGCATAGCATGACACCGCGTCGCCCCCTGCGGCAACAAGGCCCACTGGGAAAAAAAAAAAACGTGTTAACCACCCTGGGTTCGAACCTCCGACCTTTCAGTCATACCGTCTATGAGACACACGCATTAGTACACCGGACTAACCACGCTCTCCACCGGACTAACCACGCTCTCAATAAGCATTCACCTAATGTAGAACATTTTAATAACATTATTTATTTCATACTTGTTTTACATATTGCTGCAGATCTCGTTCGAATAACGTCTTGAGAGCTATTGAAAGTAATTTCATGTTTTACAACTTCTTTTGAAGTCGTTCTTGATGTTAGTAATAGCGTGAATGTCCTTCTATGTTTTCAATATTTGTAAACAAATGAAATAAATCACCTCGGCACTGAGCCAATACAGAGCTCTCACACGCCCGGAACAACGAATAAGTCTCTTTACGAAGTGTATAGAAATAATACCTTATACGATATTATACATATATTTATTTTAAACTAGCTGTGCCCGCGGCTAAGCCCGCAGTTCATATGTTCTGAAACTGCGTTTTCATTTTTCATAAGGAACCCATATTATTTTCCTAAAAAAAATTGTACTACGATAAAGTAAAAATATTTCAGATGAATTGAAACAATTTCCCGTAAAACTGTCTATTGAATCGGATTTTATTCAATTTTTTTTATCCGGTTACATTTTTTTACGCGGAACCCTAATTAGTTTCGAAAACCAAATGTACCATAATTTACGTAAAGTAACTTCAAATATCTATCAAAAAGATCCCGTCAAAATCGGTCCATCCGTTCCGTAGATTATCCGGAACAAACAGACAGAGTGACAAAACTTTTAAAAATTGTACTTTCGGTATATACAATTCTATTTATTTAATAAATAATTGTTATTTTGATATTACAAACAGACACTTCAAATTTATTTATTACTATTGATACGTCCGCGATAAAAAGTTCCATAGCGAAAGTTTCATTGACGTATGTTATAAGTTTTGTGTAAAAATGTATTGGGTATAAGTTAATATTGTTTAAAATAAAACATATATATCTGAAATTGATGATATGAAACCTATTTTGTTGTGTTAATTTGCCCATTTAATTACTATTATTATTATTTCCCAACAGGTTTTCGACCACGGAGATTAATGCTGTTGAAGGATATGATTTGTGTGACATTAATTACAAATATTCAACTTTTACTGTTATGCTTTTAATGGAATTTGAATCCACAATGACGTTATCATAGGAGTAATCTGGCATTGCGAGTATTCATATTAACATTAGTACAGTCATCTGGTAGTTTTACCTGAAAAGTTTGCTAGGATTTTTGAAAATTGGTGTGTTCATTGATTTATACTTTACCACCACTTTACCGATCGCACGGCCATATTAGAAAAATGGCGCCGAAAACTAGTTTTTTGAAAATATCTCCATTCGTATTTATTTTACGATGAACATAGTTGGGTTTTAAATTGAACTATAATAGATGAAACACATTTATCCTTTTTTTTTAATTCTAAAACTCATGACTACACCACCATTACGTAGGTGGAGCATTATTTCAACATGGTGTCACCATTATTGTAAAATTTTGATTCTGGAGTTAAACCGGCGTTGGTCTCTGAATTAATTAATGGTGAGCAAATGAAAAGTAAAAATAATTTACACGTGACTTGTGATTTGAGTTAGCGTTTGGAACCTATATATTTTAATGACGATTTGGAAAAAAAATATTTTACACTAGATACGCCAAGTTAACGGTATAAAATTACTGAGAATGTAAAGAGATAAAATATAATATGTCCGCTGCATAACTTGTTTGTGTCTATATAACAAATAAGGAAAACGCTGCTTGATTAGATTCCAAAGTTTTTTGTGCTTATTGTACATTTGCCAATTCAGAATCAACTCAGGCGGCGACCCAAGACGTGCCTCGTTCCCCAACTGGGGAGGCTCTTGACGTCGTGGCCAGTGCGATACAGTGACACTGCCCATGCATTGAGCATCACACGCTGCATACACACTCCTGCACATAACACGTAGGTACATAGGTCCTGTAAGGAACCTTTTTTTTATTTTAAATAAAAATTGTAGGGATTAGATAGGATTCAATTCGCGAGAGAGTTTGTACACTCAGGTCAGGCCAAGCCGAGGTTCGTACCATTGGTAACCCTTGTGCTAGTTACTTTTTTGCGGCTGAGTGCCTTCAGCATTCGCTCCCAAAGACACGGTGAAGCTGTAAAGACCCATGCGGTCAACAGCATTAGCTAGGTTACAAAAAAAAAACAGAATCAAATCGATGATTATCAGACACACAATACCTTCCAATTGTAATCGTAGTAGCAGTTATTATATAAAAATGCAGAATAATTTTGATGGCACTTATCGGTTACAATTATAACTATTAATGACGGATGATGATGAAAAAACGAATTCAATGAAACTTGAAAATTTAAATAAGTTTATTATCATATTTACAAATACATTACAATTTTTTTATACAGATTTAAAATGTTACGGATATACATTTTCAACTAGGTATTTTATGGGAGTTGTTAAATATCGAATACTCACTTGTTTGATTAGTCAGTTCTTGGATATCGCTTGCATAAGAAGCGCCTGCCTTCACAGTCGCATCAGTGTGAACGGAGAAATTCTCATAAACGAAATTTCGTCACTTCATATAACATTTTCATTGCATCACATTAAGGGAAACAACACGCGCACTTCACAGCCCAATTCCTTCCAAGTTAGCACAATGTTACGCCGCTTTCGCTCAGTTAATGCAAACGCAGCCTCTCTACTCTTATGACGCAGATACACGAACCACTTTGTGCGGCTAGTTTTATTAACGAAACACTAAATGTGTTTATAATAGATTGTATAATTTAGATAAACAAAAAGTATACAGTATTAATTAACCGAGTTGCTCAAGCGCACGTGAAATCCGTCGAGAGACGTACGGACGCGTGGCGATGCAGTGCCGCGGCTGAGAGACTGCCAACTGGCGAGTCAGTTGGCCGTATTGTCGACGACTTCGTAACTAAACTGAATAGCGAGGAGGTGGACACGGGCGCCAACGATGCATTCACATTTACCAAACAAAACAGAATCGCACGACAGCGTCCTAGAAATCACCAGCGGTGTGACCGCCTGCATAACTCACTTTCGCCGTCACTCGGCCCATTTTCATAACAAGATTTTCCCAAGTCTGCTAAATTATAGTCGTACCATCTGTCGACCAATCAGAGCTAAATTATGTAAGGTTTTTATTTTCTGTAGTAGTTATAAACGATTATGAAATGTGTACATGTTAAAGCGTTACTAGATTTAAAAGTTCAGACGCAATGAGAAGTTAATATTAGAAGCGACAATGGAGTTGATAAAGTAAGGTAACACGCTAGTACAGAAATGAGATCAGAGACTGTTCACATTAAAACTTATTTTCGGCAATTTTTCAAATTAAATATTGAAATATTATGCAAGCAAAATTTTGACCAGCCCCCCCCCCCCCAAAACCCTTGTCAACAAAATTAAGCAAAAGTCTTACCTCACTTCTTCCCCCCCTCCCCATGATTACGTAAGCTTTGCCATAATTAAAAAAAAATTATGATTATTAATAATCTATACTAATAAATAAAATTGAAGTTTGTAATGTGAAACTAACAATTTTTAAACTAAATACATAATATGAATGTATGTATATACGATACCGATACCAAAAATATAAAACAATTTTTTAAATTTTTGTCTGTCTGTCTGTCTGTTCGTTCCGGTTAATCTCCGGAACGGCTGGACTGATTTTGACGGTACTTTTATTGGTAGATAGTTGACGTTACTCCGCGTATTTTTGATTTTCGAAAATAATTAGGGTTCTTCGTAAAAAAACAAAACTCATAAAAAATGAATAAGATCCCATTTAATGCATAGTTTTAGGGGTAAGTGTTTGAATTTATGTCAAATGTTTTTACTTTATCATAGTACTAATAAAAATCTAGAAAAAATATTAGGGTTCCGTACAAAAAAAACTAAAAAAGTATATTACGCAGTAAAAAATATATTAAACGCGGGCGCAGCCGCAGGCACACAGCTAGTATATAATATGTATAACTTACGTATTCACCAAACGGACCTCGGGTTCCCCATGTCATCAAAAATAACCATCATATCAATCATAACGCCATCATTGACGTGATGAAACGGAGTAATGGAATGGAAAATGAATGACTATTATTCAGGTTTCAACAGAACGTTTTCTTCAACAAAACCTTTAAGTTTTGGTATTAACTCGAGTGACAAGCCTTCCACATAGGATGACTATGGTCAATGATATTCGAATCACTTTATTCTTAAACTAGCTGTGTGCCCGCGAGATCGCCTGCGTTTCATATATTCTTCAATGCGTTTTGATTTTTTTTATACTAATTGTTTTCCTAAGTTTTTTTCGGTACTAAGATAAAGTAAAACTACTTCTCACAAATTCAAACACTTGCCAGTGAAGCTGTGCGTTGAATTGGATTTTGTTGGAAATTTCATCACTTTTAATCTTCTTTACGGGGAACCCAAATTATTTTTGAAAAACAAAGGTATCCCAAGTTACGTAGAGTAACCGCCCGTCAAAATCGGTCGAACCGTTCCGGAGATTACACGGAACAAACAGACAGACAACAGTTTTGAAAGTTGTATTTTGGCATAGGTATATTACCTAACTAAATTCATATCAAGTTAGTAAAAAAAATATTTTGACATTACAAACAGGCACTTCAATTGTATTTATTAGTAAAGATTTTAATGGGTAACGATTGCATGTATAATAGCTGAGATGCGAATGTTGAGATGGATATGTGTGTGACAAGAATGGGTGAATGAAGTCAGTAATGAATATATTAGACGGAGTTTGAAAGTGGCACCAGTGGTAGAAATGTTGAAAGGAAACCGTTTGTCGTGCTATGACAATGTTATAAAAAGAGAGGATGACCAAAGAGTGTTATAAATAATTGGAAAGAAAAGCGAGTAGATAACTACAAATAAGAACCTATAGAAGAAGAAAACATACTGTATCTACCTCAAGTGAGTCAGAAACAGGGCATGAGAATGGTGATGATGATAGCGCGTTAAGATTCTGTGTCATTTTAGGTGAGTTTCATCCCTTCATCTACAACCACATCATATTTACCTAATTACAGTTTAAACAGAGTTATTTTTTAATTGTTTTGTTCACCATCCATACGTTCATCCCAAAAGACGTCCACTGTTGGATAAAGGTCTTCCCAAAAGATCTCCACGAGTTTTTTTTACACCACCTGGATCCAGGGGATTTCCGCGACCATCACTAAGTCGTCGGTCCACTTTGTGGGAGGCCTACTCACGCTGCGTCTTCCGCCTCTACGGCATCGGTTCTACGAGCAATGTGCCCAATCCACTATCAGTTAATTTTGACCATTCTTCGGGCAATGTCGGTTACTTTGGTTCTTTCGCAGAGAAACCAAAGTAATTTTTTCGCTATTTTAAACCAATTAACACTTAGTTCGTTTAGGTAAGTATTATTGAGCAATAAAAGTCTATTACAAAATAAGAAAAATATAAAGTAAGAAAAATAAATTTTCATTGTACCATTACCCGCGACTTCAGTGTGCGTTACCATAAATTTAGATTTGTCGGATTAGTCTAGGACGAGTGTTAGGGGTGCGCGCAAGGACAACTTTACGATAAAACTTTTATATCTACGCCACCATCTTATCTGGTATTATCAGTTGTTTTGAGCAAAAAAATCATTTTAAAGTTTTAACATAATCGATTATCTATATTTATACTAATAAATAAAATTTAAGTATCTGTTAGTAAAGTCAAATTCTTTTTTTTTTTACAAAATAGTAATTAATGTAAAAAAAAAGCAAGTAACTGTTTTTCAAATTAACCGCTTCGATTTTCATATACCTTTTTTTTTTTTTTTTTGACGGGGGGAAATGCATTTACGCACTACCCTTACCCATTGCATTAGTGAGACCGAAGTCCCCCAATGCAATGGGTAAGGGGGCACGGAGTGACGAGCTCCGTGCCAGTGTGGAACTCGCCCGGGCGTGAAGCGCCCGGAAATACCCACTAAAACCCCCCGGGGCCGTCAAGATTTTCATATACCTTATAATAACATATAGTGGTATATCTAGACTAATGAATAGAATTGAAGTGTAATGTCAATGTGAAAAAATTGTAATGCCAAAATTATTATTTTTTTGACTAAATAGATATTAATGAATTTACGATACTTATATCAAAATTACAATTTTTAAATTTTTTGTCAGTCTGTCTGTTTGTAATGGGTAGTATCCGAAACGGCTCGACCGATTTTAACGGTACTTTTTTTGGTCGATAACTGAAGTTACCCGGGTTAACTTAGGGTAATTTTCATTTTCGAAAATTCCGCGTAAAAAAATTAAACTCTTAAAAATTTGAATAAATCCAGATTCCATGCACAATTATATGGACAAGTGCTATAATTGATGAGAAATATTTTTCAATTTAATTTAAAACACAGTGAGAATTTATGAAACACGGGTGCAGCCGCGGTCAGACAGCTGGTAATAAATGAAATTGAAGTATCTGTTTGCAATATCATAGTAACATATTTTTACTAAATACATGTGAATTTATATACGATACTTATACGAAAAACACAATTTTTGAAATTTTTCTGTCTGTCTGTTAGTTCCGGCTAATCTCCGGGACGGCTAGACCTATTTTGACGGGATTTTTTCTGGTTGTATACTTGTCTATTCTATTATACTTGAAGGAAGAAAGAATAAATACATATTTAAACATTTTCATTTATGTAAATACTTTTATGGTCGACAATTCATCTGTATAAAAGGCACTTAATAAATGTCAACAATTATGCTTTAAGACTCGGAAAATTTATGGAATACTTATGAACAATAACTGCATTATTACCTTTGTATTTTACCAAGAACTGCATTAATTTAATACCTACAATAATTATTCTAGTTGAAATTTTAATTTGTTCTGTAGTGAGTTCAAAATATTTTTTCTAAATGTTTAGTCATTTTTGTGTTGTAAAAGTGATCGTTTTGCAATTATTAGTACAATCATTACGTGTAACTTCTTTTAACTTTATTAACATTTAATTTTTAATTAATAATAATAATAAAGCCATTAAATCCAGATCTCATATTTGGTGTAAATTACAGTGTTTGTTAGTAAAATGTTGCTTAAATTATGAAATATTACTTATATTAATGTTAGTATTATTTATGAGATTTTAAGCCCTGTTTGGGTAAAGGCCTCCTCCATCCTTTTCCATAACTCTCTGTCCTTGCCTAACTTTATCCATTCGTTTCCTGCTACGCGTATTAATTCATCAGCCCACCGTCTTAACTGTCGACCAACATTCCTTTTCCCCATAGTCCTTGTGCTAGTCAACTTTTGGGGCTGAGTGCCTTCAGCACTCGCCCCCAAAGTTCGGTGAAGCTGTTAAGGCCCTTCCGGTAAACAGCATTAGCTAGGTAAAAAAAAAACCTTTTCTTTCCCCATTGGTCCCTTCCATCGTGTGGCTTCAATGGTCCTTCAATTTTTAATCAACTCTAATTAATTTATTAAAAGTTATGTAAAAAAAATATATGTAGTTTTAACTAAATCTTAACAAGATAATTTAGAACATAGTATATAACGATGTCCTGTTTTTTTTTAATGATGTCTTAGCTTAGCTTTTCGTTATTTACCCCCGGAGCACTAACCTGGCGTTTACGCCAGCTTTTCATTGTTTTCCAATTGTCTCATTTTTATGGGTAATTGACATATTAAATATTGTTCAGGTATTATAGGTTGATCGACTTTGACGTTAAAATTAAATATTTATATTCTTAAAATGGACAAGTAATAGAAAGCTGGCGTAAACGCCAGCTTTTCATTGTTTTCCAATTGTCTCATTTTTATGGGTAATTGACATATTAAATATTGTTCAGGTATTATAGGTTGATCGACTTTGACGTTAAAATTAAATATTTATATTCTTAAAATGGACAAGTAATAGAAAACTTTTTAAATTTATTATATTACGATGTCAGTTCCTAATTTGAAAACTTTACTTTATTGACTGAGACGTTTCTACTGAGAAAACGTGTATACCAGACTTATTTTTAAATATTGAATATCTGTATAATTAATTAAAGTGTTAAATTTTCCTACTCCGTATAACAGTAGAAACAATATCATTGCGTTATTCAGATACTACCTATAATTTATGAAGAAAATTAATTTACCTACCAGTTCTAAATTTAGCACTTTTGCGTCACCTCTCGCTGCTGCATGTTTTTGTATTTGGTAATCTTAGTACGATTTATTTGATGGAATTTTCCTCTCCTTTCATGATTTGGGAGCTTTAAATTGGAGTTTAATTAAAAATGACATAAAATATTTTCCTTAAATATATTTTATTTTTATTTAGTCTTTATTTTTTGTCGTTTTTTTTTCACAAAAATATTTACAATTTCTTCGTACAATTTCGAAAGTGGGTTGGAAATTTTACAGTTTTTTTTTTCTTGTATGCATTGAATTATAACAATAATAATAATATTACAACTAAGATAATGTATAAGTTGCTAATAAATTAATTAAATTTATATGTTAGATTCTTTTCATTCGAAATTGTTGAAATTTATTTTAGACTAAAGACTATACTTGAATCTCCTGGTAAATGATATTGATGAATGTTCGTCGGTCGTTACCAATGCCAATGATTATTAACGTTTTGAGTTTGAAGATTCTGACCAAACAAAAAGATTCTTTACAGCTTTTGTCAAGATTCAGGTTTACGTAAATGAATGTAATTAAAACTGCTCAGTTATGCAACTCTACAGTATCTGTTACCTTGAATTAATGATGTACTTATTTAATTTAATTTTATATTAAACTACTTACCTATTTATTAAAGCAAAATAAAATGCAACAAAATAAACAAATAAAATATTATTAGGTTAGGTGTACCCTTCTCAGTCTGTCACGTAAGAAACAACACGTGAAGATAGTTTTTTGAACTGGTTTAAGAATTTTCGATGATCGCAACATACTCGGAATTCAAATCAACTATTCAGCACTAACCATGTTGTTCATTTTTAAGTTAACGTATCGTATAGTGTTTGTTAAATTTAATCAATTCATAGAGTAATTACATTAATTATAAGTATTTATATAATTATATTGTTTATTTTTATGTTTGCTGATGGATAATTTTAATTATATTCAATAAAAAATAAATATTCATTGTTGTCTATAGTTGGTAAAAATCGCTGAGAAAATTTCCTTTATGACTGCGCTTCGGACTGGACAATAGTTATTAGAAATATCATACACAACCAATTTGAGAATTGCTGGAATTTGTAACTCCTCGGAAGTGATTCCAGTAGGTATTCTTAGTTTTTTCTTGCATTTGTTTTGCTGTTTAATTTAGCTTGATGATTAACTTAATTATCTATCACATTTGTTTTTACATAAGTAATTATCATGTTTTGTGATGCTGCTGTACCCAGTACAAATAAAAAATCAACTAAAACCTACGGGCTTCTTATTTAAGGATAATTATTTAATTACAATTTAAGGCATCGTATTTTAGGACTAGTTAGTGTATTTAATACCTACAACACTTTAATTTTTAATGTCAGCAAAACGTATATACCTACTTTTAGGCTAGGTACACATATAATCAATTTGAAAGACATCATTTAATTACAGTTATTATAAATGCAGAGTAGTTCTTTTGGTATATTATTATTATTATTAGGTATAAAATTATTAAATTTGGTTAACAGATTTTACAAAGAATATTCAAATTTATATGAGTACACTCGAACGTAATATGAATAAAATACTTACTTTACAATACCTATATATACAATATAAATTGTTTCGTAACTCGCCCCTGTTTTGACTGGAACGAGTTTGCTGTAGCCATTTCGGCTACCTATACGAATTTTATATCTTTTGGGGTCATTTGTGCCACACTGAGGTCGACAGCGTAAGGGTGATAGGGAGCATGAAGGCCACGATAAAGGGCAATCGTGTTTGTAAGTTTTGTAAGAAACTGTTAGGGACACGCGATGCTCAGCCTTGACCTTTCCAATGATAGCGTCGTCAAATAAACGGTGCATGGGACATCCCGGATAATAAGGGCAGATTATATCGCACGACAAGCGAGTCCATTCCCAAATAATTCTCAGTAAATACTTTTCTAAAAGTACAGCATGCGAATATCATAGATAGATAGTGTGTCTATTAGTATATTTTTATACTATATTATTTTATTGTTTCTTACATAATTATTAGACGCAACGGCATTCTTTCTTAGGTGTATCTCTAAAATCACACCATACCTACATGCGTTATCTAACCAGAATATGGTATAATATTTATTCGGTCACATTAATTCTATAAACATGAATATACGGAAAATAATAGAAATATATAGTAAATTAAGTCCATGCACGTTAAGGGTCAATATATCAATTTGGTTTCAGTTATTTTTTACGACCTGGGAGTCAAGGGATTCTGAATAGTGATTATGTATGCAATACTTATTAATTCTCGTTTGTTTTCTCAAAATTATGTCAATATTTACGTTTTCCAATCAAAGTTTGGTTTGGTTTGGTTGTATGGTTTCTCAGATCCAATAGTAAATTCCATTTTGTTATATTATATTATACTGATGCCCGCGTGACATTCAGATCATTCGCAACCTTACTTCAAAAATTACAAACTTTCCATTCAAATTACTAAATTTAATACTACGCTAATTCACCCTCTTAAAGGTAGATTTTAGAAAAATGCCGATACACACGCATTTACACGATACATATGCCGATGCACACGCATTTATTTCTAACCAGAAGTATGTATATTAAATTTCGTACTTCTTAGTTTGAAAATCACGGACTTTCATACAACGGTTTATCCAGGATTTTATCACTTAGGTTCTTAGTGTTTGATTACAACATTACAGGTTTACCTATTGCCAAAATTTCAAGTTTATAGGTCCAGAGGTTTAGGCACTGCGTTGATGAATCAATCAATCAGGACAAGTAATTTTATATATATATATATATATATATATATATATATATATATATATATATTACAAATAATTATCAAAATGGAACTAATAAACGTACACAGCAAACGTAGGAGCCAAATGATTCTAATGAAGAAATAGTAGTATTTATCTTACCCGTAGTATACATGTATATACCTTATATACATGTATAATGACATAAACGCATACACGCACTCACATCTTGAAAGACGAACACGCACGTGTAAACAACGTTTTTGTAAAGAACAATAAATTCATTACTGACTCTATAATTGTGTATTTATTTAATTAATGTATCTATTTTATATGACCTGTGGTTTTTGTTTCAATTTATTAACCAGCAAAAATGTATTGCCGCTGACATGACAGCGGCGAATCATGATTAATTTTCATCTTTAGATAGACGATATTGTTTATGTATATTGAACTGTGCCTACAAACAGATATAGCGGACAGAAATAAAATTAAAACACCTGTACGAATCATAATACTTGTATTTATTTAAGGTACAAATGGCCAAATATGACATTTATAAATTGTATTCACATACTCGTAGACGTTCGTAACATTATAAGCATGTTACATTATATAATTAATATGTACAAATAATATGGGCACATAATTGATAATGTCCTATTAAACAATGAACAGTACCAAAATTTGATCGTAATAATAACACAGAAGTCATAATAAAATTAATTATTATATCTAGTATACTACGTCACTTTGTTGAAACGTTTTGCATTAAACTGCCTTCATTTAATACAATATTAATATAAAATAAAATTTAAACTATAAAAAATTATATATACATTACATAAAGATATCAGCATCCTACAATTTATATGTATATAATTAATACAAATTAATTATTGTTTTAGAACAAGTCTCATTTGAATTAGCCTGTGACTGTGAAAATATTATTAAAAATTGATGTTTTTACTTCTCTAAATATATTAGTAAAATACATAAACATTTTTTTATATATTTTTATATATTTGTATATTCACTGGATTGGATAGTTTACAATTGAATTGATTTAAATCAATTTGACTAAAGAGATAGGAATTTGACTTTAGTTTTCTACTTCAGTTTTGCACTTATCAACAACGATACGATTCATATTAGACATATTATTCTATTATTAAACATACAGTCATTTAGCAATTATACGATAAAAAAAATACTATCATATATTGCTCTCACACATTACTATTACTAAATTGAAACAACTTACCTAAAACTTAATTACGTAATAAATGACGAAGACAATAATTAAAAATTAATTTACATAGTTAAATACACTTAGACAGAGAACCTCATTAGATAATATGTACAGTTACAAAAATAATAAACGTAAAGTAATTAAATAATAGTTTTACCATTAATATTTCATAAATCAGTCACACGAACGATATTAATTAGGTACTTTAAAAAAATATCTTAATTTAAATCTAATTCTACATTTTAAAGCTTCTTTGTTTTTTTTTTAATTGTTTGTTATCTCGAATGATTTAAGTAGGAATGTAAGTAGATGATTTATTTAATAGTAATAATTTACATTATATGTGTTTTATATTTGCAATCAATGAGATCAATCAATTGACAACCGTAAAAAAATGCATGGAGCTAAGAAAGATATAATAGTATGTATCCCCTCTATAGTACAAGATAGTGAAAAAAAAAACTGCGGTCTGAATACCTTTACAGTAATCAATTTAATTGATTTGGGCATAATAACTTACTATTTTAAATAAACTACAAAATAGACCGATCTAGTTAACATCAGAAGTCATTTTATTCGATGAATAACCCTATGTCGGTTTCATTATCGAATCTTAAGTATAATAAGACTGAGATCAGGCCAAAAAGGTGTCGGTATTTTGACTGATCGATCGCTGACATAAAGATTGAAATTTCGAAAAATAGAGATTGAGAACGCATATTGAAACCGGCCGTAAGTCAAACATTATTTATGTTGTGTTTGCGGTTTCTCAAACAGTCTTTTTTTAAAAAAATCTATATACTTTAATTAGTAAAACTCATAGGTAAATGGTACATACATACGAACTAGGTGATATCAGATCGACACTCTACTGATCTAACTATTCTCTATTATCAACTGCCTCTGCATTTTAATACTATTAACCCCTTGAGCACTAACCTGGGGTTTACGCTAGCTTTCCATTGTTTTCCTATTGTCTCATTTTTATGAGTAATCGACATATTAACAAAATGTAGCAGTTTGATTAACTATTAATTTTATACCGTATGTACCTATAGGTTTATGGTGTAGGCACATAACTTTAGTATGTCTACGCTATAGCTAATCTATTGTATACACTATTAACGTGTTTATTATTAAAATACACTTTGTACAAAGCCATATATAATAATGTAAATTGAATTAAATCTTCAGTGTTTTAATGTTCCCGAAATAAATGGTTGTCAGTTCTAACGCACTTCATCAATAAATAAACCTGTCCAACAAAAGATTTTAGCGTTTGACCAAAATCTCATATTAGCCTTAGATGTTAATGCCCTAAGCCTAGAAAAACCGTCCAGAAAGTAATAACAAGCCAATATAGAAAATGCTCTACTAGCAAAAGCTTCATCAAAGTTTCATCACGGCGTTATCCTTCAACGAAAACTCAAGCTCTTTATAGAATGGAATATGGACCCACGTCAATTGACGCAATGTCCGACCACACTACCACTAAACCATCATCAATATTATTAAGTGAGCAATTATTGTACATGTTACTAAGTAGTTTCACAAAAACGGCTCTAACGATTTTGATAAAAAATCTCATTTATACAATGTGTCATTTGTAAATATAAATTTTTAAGACATCGAGTATAGCCCGATTAGCGGGACACTGAAGGTAATCAAACAGAGTATTGAAGTTGTAAAAGTGGAAGCAACAAAATTATATTAAGACTAGCCGATCCCTGCAAACGTTGGCTTGCTCGTGTATATAAAATAAAAAGAATAATATTACCATAGCAACGTTTACTATAACAACGGTCACCTTAGCAACCGTTTCGGAATAAAAATAGCAACGGTTACTTAGCGTAGATGGATGGGCAGGAGTTGTACATGTTATGAAATAAAAAATATTTTGGATAGGATTTAGCTAAAATCCGTTTCCCAACTATTGCATTTTTTGATGATATTTATATATTTTTTTATGTAAGTAATCAAATAATATTATTAAAATTTAATAGAATTTCTTTGACAAATTAATTAAAATTAAGAAAATAACACATTATTATGGAGCCTCGATTAATAAAAAGTTTTCTGTCCTTATAGAAGGTATGAATTTATTTATTTACAACTTCATTTTCTACTTCTTTTAATCCAAAGAAAAGTAAATATAATATAATTCATTATCATGTCAGCTAAATTGCAAGAGAATAGATTTGTCAAACTTAAAATGGATTTGTAAAAAAATTTTTTCGTTCAACCGGGAATCGAACCTGCGGATGGTATTCATATCTCATAAATATATAATTTAATAATAATAACACATTAGCACATCTTTAACCGTTAAATCCGTTAACTTTAACCGTTTAAGTAAATTTGAATGTTCATAAAATTTGGAATAGAGCTAAAAATATCTTCATCAACAAAATGATCGTATTATGTCGAAATTATGTATTAATCGCTCAAAAACTAAGAAAAATTTAATAATTGGAAGCTGGCGTAAACGCCAGGTTACTGCTCAAGGGGTTAAAATTAAATATTTCATTAGACAGCCTATATTGTTCAAAATAATATCGTGCGAAACTTTTTACGCAGTTAGTACTTCGCTATGACGTCATCAGAGCGGGGTGCCTAGTTAACTTCTACAAGTTGTAATTATAGAATATCCTGTAGGTCAGTGGTAGTGGGAAAGTTTCCCCGGTCTCCGCGGCGGTGCGCTCTCATACTCGTAGTAATTGGATTGGGGCCGAACCCCTCCCTCCCTACAGGAGCGCTGTGAGTGGAAGCCACCCGCCCCTACCCGACGACTGGGGAACAAAATACCTTAATTTTATTTAAAACAAAATTTAAATTTGCTTTTAAAAAACACAACAGCTTTTAAAACACGACAATACTTAGCAGATTTACAATATGTATGCACTCGTGAAAGTTTGTTCTTTTTAATAATTAAAATCGCAATGCAACTCAATGACAATTATAGCGGTAAATTAATATGAAAAGAATATTATCTACTATTTAGCATGTTACGTTATATTATAATTTTGCACAAAACTCTAACATACGTGTACAGCATTCTCATAATATAATTTAGCCAGTATCAAAATCAAATATTGTTTTTATTTTTATTATTATTTATCAAGTTTATAAATACTAATTGATATTGAGAAGTGATGAATGTGATAACTGAAAATATCTGAAGTGGATATGAAAGATAGAGAAAAAGAAGCATAGTTGGATAAGGAACGTGAAGATGAATGAAAGAAAATTGACGAAAAAGTCACTAAAAAAGGGGTTAGGTAATAAGTGCTTGTAACAAAAGAGCATGTAGGAAAGCGCTCATGAAGATAGAAGTGATAAATATATTTAATAAATCGAATGATATAGACTCTTGTATCATGGGAGAGAGGGGGTGACATTATGTACGTATTTATTAATAATGTCGAAACTACAAGCAAAATCTTTTATAGAAGGAGATAAAAGTACCGATTTACATGCGTATTTTAGGAACGCGAAAATAAGTATGTATTCGATTAAAATCATACTTTGCAACCAACGATGTTAATATAGGGATGTTTGGAAGCGAAAACAATGTCACGAAATCAGATGACTTGAAATACCGAACAAAAGAAAATATTATCACAGTAATTCCACACATACCTAAATAGTATATTTTTAGAAAGTATGATACAAATTCGGTATTTTTTTAATTATCTGTATTTAATTTAGGGATTTGGATTCACCAAGAAAATGTCAGTCCCATCGTAATCTAAACTTAAATCGAACAAACTATACCTTAATATGACTACTCGCAAAATTTTGGCTTCTACACTTGTAGGCAAATTCGGCATCTTTTAAATATAAGTTATATTTCCATCTTTCTACTTAACCGATTAAGATAAATATTTTAAATCATTTATATTGTGGAGTATTGTTTACACGTAGACAACTTCTTTAGTAAGGAATGCAAGTTGAGATGAAGCTTCAAAATCATCAAAATACAAGCTTATACTAATGATACTAATGATCTAAACAAAATCTAATAATCAATTTATAATATGTAAAAGCTCATTGAATATCACTTTAGCTTAAGAACGAGAAAGAGACTACTACATATTTATTTATTTAGTCAATAATTTAGCAAAATTCCTACAAGAAATAAATTTAAAGCATTACGAAGCACATGCAAGATGCATGACAAAACAGAGTGGACAATATGAAAGCAAGAAAAACAACCGTATAAGATAATTAAAGTGGTCACGCACTGTCCTATATACTATTAAAGTTTTTATTGTACTATTGTTGTAATTTGAATTATATTCAAGACAATAAGATAAGTTATAAAGGACAATGTAATAAAACTTCGTTTTTATTGTTGGTAGACACCACAAAAGGGTAGTTTATTGGTACTTAATTTGTTGAGAACAACAGACTAAGTGAACAGTACAATTAAATATAATACGTATACTGAATATTTCATTTAGATAATCAAATTGTAATACAAGTTTTTGGTGGAGATTGAGAGATGTTATAATCGTTTCCCGCAAAATGAAAATTAGTATAGACCTTGAACGAAAAAGTCAAGTGATGACGTCATATCTTAGCCTCTCTGTAGGTTAAATATAGGATGTAGCATTATATTTTCATTATCAGACTTATTTATGGTATATTTATTGATGAGACAATAAAAAATTATCAGTATACATCCCTATTGTCATCAACATATAATTTGATTTAACGGGATAACGATTGACTTGTATTTAAATGCATTTCAATACTTTATTATTTATTTAAAATATTTATTTAGCACAAAACAATTTATCTCAAAGGTGTCGTTCAAGTATTGCATAAGCAAGACTTGGTCCTTTTTTCTTTAAATAGTAAGCAAAACTATCCTCCAATCATTACGTAATAATTGGAAAATTTTCGGACAAAAATCGAAGATTAATAACTAAATATTGCTTACGTATCGCCATTCAGATACCCTCGTCCCCCATAAATAAACTTTCCCCTCCGATTGATAATTACGTAATATTTGATTGACTCCAAATGTACTTTTAAATATTTCATCAAATATCCTCGAAATTCAACCAGTCAAGTGGTAAACGAATCACTGATAATCACATTCATTTATTAATTCTTTAAATGAAACTTTTTCTCAGATTCTATAACGTTTCATTTAAAATGTATCCTTGTGATAGTTAAATATCAGATTACATTATTCGTATATGTAAAATGAAATCATAAATATAAATATGTAGGTAGTTAGCAGTTCATAAATAAAATTGTTACTCGATTTCCAGAACGTTTTATTTATAATCGTACTCTCATAGTAATCACGTAAATATCAGATGATATTGTTACATAGATGGTAAACTTTTTCATGAAAATAAATAATCACTTTATAAATGAAATTATTTATCAAATTATAGAGTGTTTCATTTAAATTTATACTTGTAAGAATCCCGTATAAATATATTAAATTAGATTAACGTATAGATGTAAAACGTATTCATAAATATAGGATATTCACCTCTCCTCTTCGGCCTTAGCTCTCTGCGCATGCACCTGCCTTCGCATTTGTCCGATCTGTACTTCGCTTAATTTCTCACGGCGTGCACTAGAATATTCATCGTAACTACTTTTTAAAATAAAATACATTACACGCAGTGTTAATTTAATCGAAATATTAATAAGCGTTGCTTACTTCAAGTTTTGTTGGATCTCTTCGTAGTTGACGTAATGGCCGGAAGGTCCCCACGCACTGTCTATCGCCTGTCGGTCAATTAATTTATTTAACAATAAGCAACCTGTCTTTATAAATATATATATTTTTTATTTAACCCCTTGAGCACTAGCCTGGCGTTTACGCCAGCTTTCCATTGTTTTCCTATTTTCTTCATTTTCATGGGTAATCGACACATTAAAATTTTTATTCTAGTTATTTTAAGTCTTTGTATATTGTTTTTTTTTCTAAGTAAAACATCCATTTCATGAGTTAGCATCTAATATATGTATCTAACAATGTTTTCTTACTACCGAAAATCGCTTGGTTCTCATACAAATCGATAAACAAAATTATATAATTGTAGAAAACCAGCTTTATCCTACAGTGTATTTAATAAATTAATCATTGATTGTAGCAAGGAATCGGAATGCCGCGTATTGGATTACGCTTATTAAATTTAGCAAAAATGGACATAGCTATTTTTGAACCAAGGAGACTTGTATGTCAGCAAGTAAATGAACTTGTAAGAGATGTACCTGTGAGAGATGTACCTGTGAGAGATGTACCTGTGAGAGATGTACCTGTGGGAGTTGTACTTGTGTGATATGTATCTGTGAGTGATGTACTTGTGAGATATGTACCTGTAAGAGATGTACTTGTGAGAAATGTACCTGTGAGAGATGTACCTGTGGGAGATGTACTTGTGGGAGATGTTCCTGTGAGTAATGTACTTGTGAGATATGTACCTGTAAGAGATGTACCTGTGGGAGTTGTACTTGTGAAAGATGTACCTGTGAGTGATGTACTTGTGAGATATGTACTTGTAAGAGATGTACCTGTGGGAGATGTACTTGTGAGAAATGTACCTGTGAGAGATGTGCTTGTGAGAAATGTACCTGTGAGAGATGTACCTGTGGGAGATTTACCTGTGGAAGACATACTTATGAGAGATGTACCTGTGGTTGATGATGCGGCGGGTCCGGTAGTGGCTGCGTAGGCGGAGCGCGGTACGGGCGGCGCACGCTGTTTTCTATCAGATTTATGTGCGCGGTCACTACTACTTCCAGTACTGCTCTGCCGGGAGTGTTGAACCTCAGACCTTCCGTACAAAAAACAACATTACAAATAATATTTTATGGCCTTCAATATTAAAGTGATAGCGTTGCAGTAATGGATACTTTATATCTATAAAGAGGGAAATGCCTACAAATGCACACACTATACAGTCCGTACAATATGTTTAATATTTTTGTGTTTGCAGTTGATCGATAATACACTTGGTTATAGATTGGCAAGGCTAAATCGATACATTTACCAGTGTCTTTTTAGTGTTGTATTTTTTTTATGTAATTTTTCTATGATTAACATACCTTTGTTGTGTAGGTGGGTTGTCGTTGGGCTGGTGTTCGAGTCTTATATGTCGATCGATCGCATCTCGTGATAGTGATTTCTCTGATGCTCTCCCCGGCTGAGATCGACCGTACAATTCTCCTTCCGCTTTTTTATGAGGCTTCCCTATCCTGTTACGATAATAATATCCTTCGATTAATATTACGAATTAAATAAACAAAAATTATGTATAAATAAGCAGACGAGTTTAATTTCAGATTAACCCCTTGAGCACTAACCTGGCGTTTATGCCAGCTTTCCATTGCTTTCCTATTGTCTAATTTTTATGTGTAATCGACATATTAAGCTTACTACATGAATTATTAAATGATAATTATTATCTATAATATTATATAAAAAAGTGAATTTAATTTTTGGTTTGTTACGGATAAACTCCAAAACTATTTAAACGATTTTAAAAAGCACCGAGTAACATAGGCTATATATATATTTATTTAATATTTCTATACGCCAGTGTAAAGCCGGGGTCACTAGTCTATTTATGTATATATAAAGATAAAACAGTTTATCAACTGACTTTTTTTTTAAATTATTTACCATAAATTTAGATTTACCTAAACATAGTTGATAATGATTTTAATAAGGAAGGCTTTTTGTGTGAGAGAGAGACGACTGTTGCGGCGATCCTCTTACTATGTCTGGTCCGGTGTTGTCATCAGTCAACCAGTGCTTTAACGCTGAAATATATATATATTATTATTTTAATTGTAATAATTCCTCAGTATCAAATAATGAGATGTAATTTTTTTTTTTTTTTTAATTATTAACTCACGTGGGTGCGCACGCGCATATATAGGTTCGTTCCGTGGATTCCTTTGGTTTTCTTGTATGGCAGTCTGTAATGATTCTAGACTCGATGACTTTCGCATGCCCAATGAGGGTCCGACTTGCATCGCTGAAATACAAACGGTAAGTGTAAAGTGGTGTATTATTTTTCAATAAAAAATTCTTTAAACGCTTTCTTTTTATCCACAATACTTAACGATAAGGTTACATTTACTAAACGACATTTTTGAAGTTATTCTAATGACGTTTTTGAATTAATACAAGAACGTCGATTAGATTGTAGTTTCTTAAGAATATTTTCGATAGACTCACAGTTAACAGCCTTTATCTCTTTAATCTTCTTGTATGTGCCGGTTTGCTTGGCGTCGAGCGCGGCATGTCGCTTCTCGGACATGGATCGTCTCCCCACAGCATCCCGACTGAATCCTGCACCGCATTCGCTACCAGACTCACCTCCTCCCCCACTACCGCTCCCCCCTACAAAAATATACATCATGTAAATATAAATATAAACGATTGCTAATTTTCTTGCAAACTTTCTTAACATATGTTTCATATGCATATCAGTTGAATGAGATAAATTGTGATAACGAGATCAACACGCACGGAAACGTATTATCTTGCATAAGAACAGACACATAATGGTTTCAATGCAAAGCGGGCGGGCCGGGACGTCAGCGCGGTTTTTCTGTATGACGTGTTCTAACTAGTACATTACAACTGCTCAGATCGCGCTGTCGTCCCGCCGACGTTCCGTCCAGACCGCTTTACGTTGAAACGAATGCCCGAACGCACTCTAGCACTAGCACGGACACGCATACGTACTTTGACTCTATGGATCTTTTATTCCCTCGTTTTTGGGAAAAACCTATGTCCAACAGTGGAACTCTATCGGTTGAATAAATGACAGGGTTATTACCTCGTGGTTCCATAGTCCTCCTCTATAATAACGTTATGGTGAGCAGGGGGCGACCGCGACATATGCACGTGGCCAAGATTCTGCCTGTAATGGTGCCCGTTCATAACCGGTGCTTCCATCTGCGTCGCCATATAATAACTCTCGTTCCGCAAACCAGTAAGTCTATCTATCACGGGATTCCATCCGTCCAAGCGACTCCACTCGAAGCTGTCTCTTTTATTATCATGGGGTATTGTATCTTTGTCCTTGTCTAAATACCCTTTGCTGTCATCCGATTGGTTGGTAACGTAACTGTTGTTATTGTTTATCGTAACTATGGAAGCGTGCCTCTTTGTTGTCCGACCGTCGTGGTTGTCGTATGTATCATTTTTGTTGGCATCGTAGTTGTGATTGTCGAGTGTGTTGTTTTTCTTTATCGCTCGTATAGATGACAGTATTGAAGTTTGTTGAGCTGTTGTCGTTTGAGTTGGTTGTGTCGTTGCCGTTCGGAGGCGTGTCGTCTTTCCATCGAGCGAGGTTATCCATACTATCTATAGTAGTTAATAAATATAAACTGGTAATAAATTTCATACATGCCCTACATTATACATTAGCTGTGCTTATATTTTGACATCAATCTTAGGTGTATAATTATAATGAAATTGCTTTTGAGACAACACTGGGAGGATTTGCTTGTTTTGAGAGTTTGATGGTTGCTTCTAGGGAACAAAATGAATAGCTGTATCGGTTGATAGGCTTGAAAAAAAAGCGTGTTTTTTTTTGTTGAAATTTTTTACCATGATACTATTTTGGTACTATTTTATTCTATAAAATAATACTTGATGATATTAATTGATGAATGATGTTTAAAATTATAACCTTTAACTCTGGCAAATAATTATTACCTTATGGCAGATGTTCTCAAACTGTGTGTCACGGCGCCCAGATACGAAAGTGAAGAAGGGCGCCGTGAATTATTCTATTTTAGCATTCTCCGAAACCTCAACTTATGTGTTCGCGAGTGCAAAATAAACATTCTTGTTTATGTTCATTTAATATGGTTATAAATAAACCGTTTAAACTCATAACGTCAAGTGGATGTTTGAATTTTTGTGCATATCTACCTAACTAGTATAATTGTACCTATCTATTTCCCCGCGACAAAATAGTAACCATGTATGTGTGCCGCGGACTAAAAAAGATTGGGAACCTCTGCCTTGTGGTATCTTTTTCCGTTAGTGTGCTTTCGCTAACATTGGTTAAAACTATGATTTGAATAGTTTTTCATATTTAAGAAAATTATTATTTAAAGATAGAACCGGATCGAGTTTCTTGCCTGCGCTCTTCTCGACTGGGTTGTTTTCGAACCGGTGGTAGTGTTTTAGACGTTCATAAGCGCCTTCTTAGGGCCTAAACTGAATGAAGATTTTTTATTTTGATTTTATATATAAATCTTCTGTGCGTGTGTGTGTCTCCACCTAAACGGCTGAACCGAATTTAATGAATTTTTTTATGCGAACGCCAGTTGTCTTATATAATGCTTATACAAACATAGATGATAATAATGGTGTATGCATGTATACCAGTTCTGCGGGCGACGGTGAGCGAGATGCTGCCGCGCGTGTCGGGCGCCGAGTGCAGCAGCGCGCGCCGCAGCGTCTCCATCGCGTCCGCGTTCGACTGTCCGACCAGCGACACGCCGTTCACGCTCAACAGCTGATCGTTCGTGTGTAACCTGTTGTTCAAACACAACAACAACAGTCATCTCTCTTCAATACAATACATCTACTCAAATATTAATAACAATAATAATAATTTATTAGACCAAAATTACATAATCTTATAAATAAACAGACTTTTAAATACAATATAAAACGATTTTTTTTTTTCAAATTTGTAGGATTAGTATTTTGTAGATAGCTACCTTCCGTCTCTTGAAGCGGCACCACCGTTCAGTACAGATTTAATAAAGATGCCGAGGTCCTGCGGGTCCGGTCCGACGGTGACTTTCCCTTTAACGCTGATACCGAGACCAGCTTTCTCGGAGTCGTGCACCGGCACGTCCAGCCGCAGTATCAAACGATTTCTTAAACTTAATATCTGTAATAATAATAATATGATATAGTCCATCCGTCTATCCATTCAACTGAAAGGTTCACTGCTGGACATAGGTCTCTCCCAAAGATTTCCGCAACGACCGGTGTTGCGCCACCCTCTCGCACCAGGTCGTCGGTCCACCTTGTGAGGGGCCTGCCTACGCTGCGTCCTCCAGTACATGGCAGCTATTCCAGAACCAGTTGACCGTATCGGGCATTGAAAATGACAACATAAAAATACCAATTTTAAGGCAACGAGCCGTTCAAATATTACGAACCAAAGTTTTAGATATTTCAACACCCACCTCCCTTTCATCAGCAATACTAAGCAAAGCTTTTCCCCCTTCTATAGAAACGTAAGAATTAGCAATTTTTTTATAAACTTTAATTAATTAAAAGTAGTAAACAAGTAATCATTGCGTATGTAATCATCATTCAGTCCCCGCCCCACATGTCATCGAAAAAGGAAAGCATAGACTAAAACTCCACAACGCCCATTAGTTTTTTTTTTCGAACTAATGAACGCTGTTAACCTGAAGGGCATTCACAGGTTCGCCGAATTTTGAGGCTAGCGGCACTCAGCCAAAACAGGTAACTAGCACTATGGCACCAAAATGGTACGAAACTCGGCTTGCCCAATGCCTGCGTAAAAAATTCCGCGGAATGAATCCTAAATTTTTTTATTACAAAAAAAAGGTTCCTGACATATCCTATATTTCTGCGTGTTATGTGCAGGAGTGTGTGTGTGTGCATTGTTGTGCGTGTTATGCTAAGATGAATGTAGTGTTCTTGTATCCCCTCCCCAGTTGAGGATTGAAGCACGTCTTGGGGAGGGGGGACCAGCCCTCCATTAGTGCTTACGTAATAATTGACAGCTGTGGCCGAACGTATTTATTATATTACGCTTTGAAATATGGCATATAGCTTTGTCAAAATAACATCTGTATAAAAAGTACCTTAGTAATAAAATTTCTTTATATATATAAATCTTCTCTGCGTGTGTATGTGACTAAACTCCTTTTAAATTTTAATGAATTTTTTGTGTCTTTTCCTGAGGTATCGAGCATGGTTTAGATTCACAATTTGGTCCAGTGGATAATGTTTATTTAATAAATTTTTATGCGAACGAAGTCACGGGCACAGCTAGTTAGAATATATATTATTTTTAAACTTACCGAACTAGATGATGTGTTTAAAGCCTCTTGTAGCACAAAGTCCCCGTTATGTTCTTTATTTAGTAAATCGTCCTTGGAGGAACTCTTCTTTATTCTGCCTCGCATAGAGCTGTTGTTGGAACTGTTCTGGTTTATCGCATTCACTATGGTCGAGACGCGTCCGTTTTCCGAACTCACGCCCATTTCGACCTGACTCTCTGACCCGATGGCTTTCTCTGTATATTTCGTCGGACTCTGCTGTGGCTCTACTCGCTGGAAGAGTTAGTACAAGATTAGCACATATCTTAAAAAGAAATGGCTTCCGTTTTATCCGTTCGCCTTGACTAATTCAAATGTAATGTGAATGTAATGTAATGCAAATGTAATGTAAAGTTAATGTAATGTAAATGTAATGTAAATATAATGAAAATGTAATGTAGTAAAACGGTAGTGAGTAGTAAATAGTAGGGAGCATAACGCAAATGTATATTATAGGTATATCATGATTATATGTGTAGGTACAGGAAGGGACTTTCAGATGAAAAATAAATAACCTGCAAGACCCAACACCGATACTTACAGGAAGTAACAACTTTTATTGTGTCGCGGAAATTTCATTCGAAACTATAAACGCCTTGAAACTGAAATTTAATCCTTGGAAAAGCTTCGGTGTCTTTTAGAATGCTACGTAGATGTGTTTTGGACTCGCACGATCTTTGGACACCAACTAAGATCGCTTTAACTAAATGATTGTATGACACCGAATGGATTTATAAAGCATCTTGATACTTTCTCTATGAAGTGCTTAAAATTAATTTATAGAATAAGATAGCGGCGTCAGGACCGAGTTACAAACTCTAAGGTAATAAAAAAGACAGAGCTATTAGACATAGAAGCCCAAGTAAGTTGGTGCAGACGTCTTGTGAGTATAACAAATTCCATGTTGCCTAAAGCGTGCTGTTTTACCGATACGTTAACATTCCGAAAGGACAAAGTTAAGTAAATATACTGGAAATTAGATGTGTATGTTAAAGTTACCTGTGTACGATTAGGTGAAGTCCTCTCGATGATTATATCGACAGTGGAGTCAGCAGGCGTGTTTCTCAGCAGGGCTACCACTTGCTGCTGCGTGAGACCGGACACAGACACGTTGTTAACCGACACCAGCTTGTCGCCCGCACGGAGCCGGCCGTCCGTCACAGCCGCACCCTTTACAAACATAATATACCTTATTTTAATAGAGATACACATTACACTAATCGCGAAGTTGTATGCAATGTAAAACCAAATCCTTTATCAAATTGAAACTATATTCAATTGAATTTAAAGCGATGATGACGCAGTGGATAGTGCGGTCAGATTCCGCGTCAATGGACGTGCGTTCGAACCCACCTATCCAACTCTGAAACCAGCCTGAGCTTTCGGTGAAGGAAAACATCGTGAGGAAACCATAGCATGGTTTCTGCATGGCATTTTTTAATGATGCCCGCCTGGGTAGCTACCACCCTCAAGTTTGAAAACCTGTCGCCAAATACCAATAGGTGTGTTCCGGCAGCATCACTATCAGAACCAGTATCTAGGCTTAGTGTGTTTGCGACGCGGTGCTTGCGAAAGCCACCCCGTGTCGCCCCCATCTCAAATGCGGCGGACGACCCCGGGGGGTTTTAGTGGGTATTTCCGGGCGCTTCACGCCCGGGCGAGTCCCACACTGGCGCGGAGTTCGTCCCTCCGTGCCCCCTTACCTATTGTATTGGGGGACTTCGGTCTCACTAATACAATAGGTAAGGGTAGTGCGTAAATGCATTTCCCCCTGTCAAAAAAAAAAGGCTTAGTGTGTTTACCATCCTGGATCACATCTTCACTTAACATATGGTGAGAGTGTGGTCAAAACACCGAGCCTATATCGTATAATAAAAAAAAGAAAAAAATAAATAAAAATATGACTTTGGTTTTACAAAGACGGCGCTTATGATCGTCAAAAAAACTACCATCGGTTCGGAAAGAACTGAGTTTATTCGATCTCATTATTTTTATGGAAAAATGGTTTTATACATATGTTATTTATTATACGAGCTTAGGGGAAATTTAGAGACAGTTTTCATTTGCAGTCATCACTAACGTTCACTAAACGATTATTAGAGTTAATAGGGTTTTGCGCTAAGCCGAATCAGAATCCTGCTATTGAACACGCATAGTTTTCAAACGTGCACTCAGCCATTATTAGCCATTAGTTTATAAAATTAAGACATAAGATATAATTAAGAAATATTATCAAAAACAACGTCTAGTTGACTACAACCAGGTTACTAAACACTGCGGTAATAATAAACTCGTAAATTAAATAAAAGGGGGGATATATATACCTTTGGCAATATATTTTTGATGTATATAGGACAGTGTCCACCGGTGGGATTGTCTCGCGTGGTTATCGTGAATCCCAAGCCCTTCTCGCCCTTGACCAAGGTTACCGCAATCGTTTGCGTCGCACCTGATATCGGTTTACTCGTTGGAGTCACTGGAACTTCCATGCCAGATATGGCACGCTCCCTACTGCCAACTAAAATAAAAAAATAATTTAACCATAACAATTAATTTTTAAATGAATTAAAACTCTCGAACATTCTAAATTCAAACATCTTTACAACAGCCGTTATTGTTCCATTATGACCATTGGATACAATTTCTTTAGCAGGCGCATAAACTTTATGTTCCCTGTTCATATTTCTAATATACTTCACTTATGAAAAACAACGAAAACTATCACCTATAATGTCGCCAATATTAAATATATCTTTATTTATTTTAATCTAATTAATATACTTTACCTTCAGGTAAGAGATCTAATGGACGTTCTTGCACCGGATGCACACTTGCGACGTTGTTCACGCCGGTCACCCACCGCAACATGTCTTCTACTCTGTCAATATGAAACCATATATTCTAATGTAATACTACAAATCCTTCGAATGTTCAAATCCAGTTTAGAATCATATTTACCTATGATTTTGATGATTATTAACAGGAGTGTCTTGCCCTAACGGATCCCTCCTAGCGTCTCTCGGAAGGCTTTTACTACCGTAACTTTGTACTCTCTCAACTGCATCTAACCATATACCACTCCTGAAAATAAATATATCATAGATATATAAACTTAATTTGTCTAAATTAGTATATTCCAAAGCTTACGTCGCGAGAGAAAAAATGGATGGACCCTGAAAAGTAGAACGATAAACCCCAGGTTAAAACATTACATACATTAAAAATGTCGATTGAAATTGAAAATTATAAATGCCCCTTTTTATTTATGACAATCAAGAGATGAGTTGCGAATATAGAAGTTTTTGTTACATGGGACGCGGTCCAGTCAACTTTAGAATCTAATTTTATAATGTCAGTTCAACTTGTAATTTCAATGTATGTCTAGTTTCTTTTCAATAGGCAAAACTTCAGACTTTAAAATAATCTATAAAATGATTTAGTATATTGAAATGCATTATGCATTACTTGAATATATGTGAATGTTCCAGAGATGAAAATACTCTAAAAATACTTGCGTCTATCGGAAAACACCAAAATTTATTTAAAACTATATAAAATTATCTAAACACTAGCTGTGTGCTCGCGGCTGCTCTTGCGTTTCTTATATTCTTCACTGAATTTTATTTTTTTTATACGGGACCCTAATTTTTTTTTATATTTTTCATAAATTTAAGCACTTGGCCGTAAAACTGTGCATTGAATCGGATTTTATTATCTTTTTTATGAGTTTTATTGAATTATTTTAGAAATTTAACCCTAATTATTTACCCGAGTAACTTCAGCTATCAACCAAAAAAAGTCCCGTCAAAATCTGTCCAGGCGTTCTGGAGACTACCCGAAATAAACAGATAGACAAAAAAAAATTTAATTATATCTTTGGTATAGGTTTCGTATACATTCATATCTATTTAGTAAAAAAAAATTGATATTACAAACAAACACTTCAATTTTAGTATAGATTACTACAATATAAGTAATACTTTATTATTGGGAAAATAAATCTCTTCTTGAGAAAAATATACCTTTTTTCGGAAATATATCAATGCTACGCTATATAAGCGGAATAAGATTTTTTGAGTTTGTGGTAAAGTGGAGGCCGTAAATGTTATATGCAAATAGTGTAGTAGTACTTAGTTGAGTTCCTTTTAATTATAAAGTTAAAACGAACACTAACAAACTATTTAGTACTCACCCTGGTCCTGAAAACTGCATAGACAACCTATTGGACTGCCTCTGAAAGTGTTGTCCGGAATGTCCATGCCTATCAGAAGATTGGTCCGTGTGCTGTCCATCCAATAGTGGATGTACTTTTTGTGTGACTCTACTGTTGTCATCTCGACAAACGACGGCTGCAGACCAACGCTTGGTTTGTTCTGATACCTAAATAACAAACAATGTCGACTTTATTTTTGTAATTTTTGCGGGTGGTAGGACTTTTGTCTGTGTGGTGCCGGCTAATAATAGTATCACCCATAATTTTCCTTGGGTGTCGTAAAGGGTGACTAAGAGATGAACCAGAGGATCGGCAGCAGCATCCTCTGAACACCAGAAACACCTACCAAGTCTCGTCTACCAAGTGTGGCGATTATGGCAATCTCTCCTGAGAGACCTATGCACAACAGTGGACATCTTTCAGTAAAATACTAGGTATGGTATGCTAGGGCTTTCGTACCGGACTGGATCACGACTACCATGCACGTGTGAAAATCCACTCATAGAAACAAGTTAAGACGTGTATTTGTAGGTCGGAATTATGATGCTGACTGTAAATATATTCTCATCTAATCTTGGACTGTACATTATTTAATATCAGATGCAATCATCAGTATCAAGTGTAGTAGGTTCGCCGAGTTTGTATTTTTTTTCAATCTGTAACTCGCATACAGTAATTCGTATAAATATTCATGGTACTATCAGATTATAAATAAATAATTGTATTTTCAAATATCCCAAAGCATCCCAAAAACATTTTAAGTTTATATCGATAGTTAGAAGGATACATAATTCATCAGGGGCCGCTCAAGTATAACTTAAGCATCAATGGGGCGGGGGGGGGGGGGGGGGGGGTCTAGGCTTTGCTAACTTTTGATGACATGGGATACGGGGGGTCTGAAAGGTGATTACGTAAACAATATCTGCATATTAATTTGTGTATTTTTTTTTCAAAATTATGCCAACATTTACGTAATAACGGGTAAGATTATTGCTTACTATTGCTGACAATAGGGAAGGACCGGCCCCTTACGTCCTCATATAGCTGGGAATTCGAATGAAAGATACACTGAACAAACTATCGTTATTACAGTTGCGTGATATCAGAAGCTGGAGTCCTGGATATCAGGACGTTGTGCGGAAGAGCTGACTGACGTGAATGCGGAAGCGGTTTCCCTACGTGCCACCGTGTCACGATTATGCGACGCCGTAATGCCTCGCGTTAAGAAGTCACCACCTACAAGGCGCCAGGTGTATTGGTGGTCGGCAGATATTGCGCAACTACGAGTAGCATGCACGGAGGTCTGGCGACAGTATACCCGGCAACGACGGCGTCGGCGGCGCTCACAGATTGTGCCTCTAAGGGAACTGGAGCTCCGTGAGGACTACAGAGTGGCCAAGCTTGCCCTCAAAAAGGCCATTGAGCAAGCAAAGGCTCACGCCCAGAAAGAGTTCTTGGAGACTCTTAATCGAGATCCATGGGGGCGTCCGTATCGCATGGTACGCAACAAAATGCGTCAATGGGCACCTCCTCTTACTCAGAGTCTCCAACCAATTCTTCTGCAGGAGGTGATGGCTGGCCTGTTTCCCGTAAGCTCAGAGCATGCGCCCTCTCTAGCGCTTCCCTTTGCGACTCAGTCCGGCATAGAGAATGTCGACGAACACGCTGCACCCGAGGTGACCCAGGAAGAGATGAGGGCAGCACTCAAAAGGTTACAGGGCAAGAACACAGCCCCTGGACCGGACGGTATACCAGGACGGATATGGGTCCTAGCCCAAGAGGTTCTTGAGCCTCGGCTTCGGCGGTTAGTTACCGCATGCCTTCAGCGGGGCCAGTTCCCAGACATTTGGAGAACTGGTAAACTGGTGTTGCTGAAGAAGGAGGGGCGACCTGCGGACTCTCCGTCAGCCTATCGGCCCATTGTCTTGCTGGATGAGGTGGCCAAACTATGCGAGCGAGTTATCGCAAGCCGCCTTGTCCGACACCTGACGGAGGTCGGGCCTGACCTGGCGGCTAACCAGTTTGTGTTTCGCCGTGGACGCTCCACAGTGGACGCGATTACGAGCGTGAAGAGCCTGGTGGAGGAAGTTATGGCACAGGGAGGAGTTGTACTAGCAGTCTCACTGGACATCGCTAACGCATTTAACACTCTTCCCTGGGTCACTATAAGGGAGGCTCTCCGGTATCACGGGGTGCCCACATATCTCCGACAAACTGTGGAGGCATATCTAAGCCAGAGGGAGATAGTGTTCCCAGGACCAGTAGGTATCTGTCGGCGGGAAGTTACGTCCGGTGTTCCACAGGGGTCGGTACTTGGCCCGCTCCTGTGGAACATCGGATATGACTGGGTGCTGCGCGGCGCGCTCCTCCGAGGTGCTAGTGTCATATGTTACGCTGATGACACCTTACTGCTGGCCCGGGGGAAGTCGCACCGCGAAGCAACCGTGCTGGCGACGGCCTGTGCCTCACTGGTCGTAGAAAGGATTCGTCGACTTGGGCTGGAGGTGGCGCTATCCAAGACTGAAGCCCTACTCTTTCATGGACCGCGAAGGGCGCCTCCGCCGGGGTCCCAAATCGTCGTAGGAGGTGTACCCATCGCTGTCGGAAGAACGATGAAGTACCTCGGAATCACTCTAGACAGCAGATGGACGTTTAAGGACCACTTCAGGCAGCTGGTTCCCCGCTTGATGGGTGCGGCAGGTGCACTTGCCCGACTAATGCCCAATCTTGGTGGACCTAAATCTACCTGCCGAAGGCTCTACGAAGGCATTGTACGGTCTATGGCCTTATACGGAGCACCTGTATGGGCAAACAGCTTGACGGCAACAAACATCGCCCTTCTACGCCGACCACAAAGGGCAATGGCCCTTAGAGCTGTTCGAGCCTACCGTACGGTGTCCTTCGAGGCGGCCGTAGTCTTAGCCGGTTTCCCACCCTGGGATTTGGAAAGCGAGAGTTCACGCGCATCTATATCTCAGACACGGGCAGGCACGGGAGCCTGAGGTGCGGCTTGCGCCTCGAGAGCAAAGGGCTCTGAGGGAACAGTGTCGCCAAGCTCTGGTGGTAGAAGAATGGGGCCACCGGCTCGAGCATTCGGTTTTTGGAGTGAGAACGGTGGAAGCCATTCGGCCAGTTTTCGAAGAGTGGCTCAACAGAAGGCATGGCTCCCTGACTTTCCGGCTGACGCAGATACTCTCGGGGCACGGCTGTTTCGGGAGCTATCATCGTCGGATCGGCCGTGAGCAGACAGAAAGATGCCACCACTGTAGCTGTGCGGTTGATACGGCACAGCATACGTTAGAAGAGTGCCCCGCGTGGGAAGAAGCACGGCAGGAGCTCATGGCGGTAGTCGGGCCGGACCTCACACTCAGTACAGTTGTCGCGAAGATGGTCGGGAGTGTGACGATGTGGTCCTCTGTCGCCTCTTTCTGTGAGTCAGTAATGCTCGCTAAGGAGGCGGCGGAGAGAGAGAGAGAGAGGCAAACCAGAACTCCTTCCCGCGTCCGACGGAGGGGGTGGAGGCGACGGCGGATGGAGACTGACCTCCGACCGCCATGAAGTTTTCCTTTGGATGGCAAATGTGTCATCCAAAGCAGCATAAGGCTGCAAAGTCGGGGAAACAGGACCGAAAGTGAGGGCGGATAGTGACCTGCATCTGCACAAGACGAAGCCCTGATATAAGAGTCTACACCGGTCGGGTGGAGCGGAAGTATTGCACGCGACAAATTCCCGCCCCTCGGCAACAATACGGTGCAAGAAGGCGTGGGGTTTCAGTGGGTATTCCCGGCGCTTAGCGCACGGGTGAGTCCCACATAACCCTCCCAGCCCATCGGGGAGGGTATGCGTAAATGCATTTTCCCCACGGAAAAAAAAAAAAAAAAAAAAAAAATATCAGAAGCTTACATTCGGGGCTTATGTGCATTGTTTAATTACATTTCGGAACACTCATATTTAGCTATACTGGTTTTATTAATGCATTTATTAAATCGTATATTTAAGGACAACAAAAGAAGAACCGTTTACGTTTTTGGTAATTGCAAATTCATTAGTGACTTTAGAGTTAAATTACCTTATCAGATGGTGTGAGTGAGTAGAACGGGTGCTATTTATTTATTAGTGGCGGTCAAAAGGTCGAACTTTTAATTTAATCGAATTGTTATGAATCATCGAATTTTGTGCGTCAAATCGAATCGTCAATACCATAAAAAGTAGCAGATGATTAACACATGATTAAAGTTGAATATCCTAAAATGAACTTCTAGCATAAAATTAATAGCGAGTTTTTTTTTGCATAATTAATCAAACTACTACTTAACATTTGTTTTAATAAGTTTTAGCGTAAACGATACAGTATGTTTTAAAATATAATATTTGTTTCTGTTCAATTGCTTTTAAACAGAGTTCCCTTTATTATTTATCATCAACGTTATCTCTAAACGTGATTTAATGCCACATGGCTGTACTCACACAGATCTGCTTTAATTACTAATATTTACTGTTAATATTATCATTGTCAGATAAAATCCTGTTTGAAAGGATTTTCTAGAAAATTTGCAAATTCGACGTGTACGATTTTTGGGACCCATACAGCGCCCTCCCCCCCACCTCCTCGAATCGCCACTAAACCAATATAGTTATTAAAAGATAGTTGACTGATCTTAAATTTGTTAAAAGCACTCGACTAAGTTAAATATAATACATATCCGTAAAAAAAAACAGCTCAGAAAATTCTTACGATACAAGCGTTTAAAAATTTTTTGATGAAGATCAGAAGGGTATCCTCTAGCCTTTTTAGCAAAACGAATGTTAAGAAAAACGTATCTACTATACGTGTTTGATAGGGATTAGGTATATCTACCTGTCTTTGTGGTGGCATAGTGTCTTGATGTAAAGTCGGCTCGCTACCTCGGCGGACTTGTAAACCGTTTGCTCCATCCTCCAGATCGCCTTCCCGACTTCAACGCACGAGTCTGTGTTCGGAACCCGCATACTGCCTCCGATACCACCACCACCCTGATATCAAGCAATATTTATTAACAACAAAATAAAATTTTGAAAGATATTGTTCAAACAAGTGAGTTTTGAAGTTACGTTTTATGAGACAACGTTTACATTACTTTAATATTAAAATACTAGCGTTTCTTCCAATCCCATAGAATAGTAGTGTAATAGAACTGCGCTTTGGAATCAGTGCCTTAGGTTGTAACTATCAAATAACCTTAGGGAATTTGCATTTTTAATTGATATCTCCGTTAGTGTATGAATAATTATCAACAGAGATTAGGTGTATGAATACTAACTAATTTTACAATATAACTAACTACCTTCATAGTTCAGGTTATTTGATAGGTACTCTAAAACATAAGGTCCTGTTTCGTAATAATATACTCAATAATTTTTAAGACAACATAATAACATAATAATTAATACAAAATATATAATACAAAATACACATAATCATTTAAAGAAATAATTACGTACCTTATTATTTTTACCACTTCTCAAACAAGAACATTCAGAATAACATAAACCCATACTGAATTTGGAAATTTCAAATGAAAATAAGAAATTATTAAACACTTTCCGTGTATATAAACAATCACTAAATATAATACTTAAAATTTCTTACAATGTTTCGAAAAAACTGTAAAAACTAGTTCTGACATGTTTTTGTATAATCCCGCGCAAATAGTTTTTACAGGATATTTCATAATATGTCTAAGGCACATGAACAATACAGCCAAATTATTCCAGGCTTTCTTATTATTTCATAAATTCAATTGATAAAAAAAAAAAAAAGTTTTTAAAAAGGCTAAATTTTAGTATTATAAAATTTATAATTTAGTAATGTATCCCACAATAGTATAAAATTTAAATAAAAAAGTATCCTTTAAAAGAATAAGGTATTCTATACAAAATTTTATTATTTATTTACTTGCTGTTGCTACTTACTACTTACTTTGCATAATATAATTTAACCTTTAGTCATCATAATTGATAAAATTATTATGTATCTATTCCATGATAAAATCGATTCGTACGCAAATGTTTTTTAGAATTCTTCATTTCAGACATTCAACGATTAAAAATTGAACGAAAGATAAACCAACGATCACGTGAGGAAACAAATGACGATCTAAGATTCATAATATTTTTGTTTATGTTTATGAGGTACTTACTCGGAACATGTCCGGAGATGCGGTTCCTGCTGATGAGCCACTAGCGCCATCAGCCTGAGCTGCCCTTGGCTGTGGTGTTTGGTTAACACATTCCGCCGTTAATGTTTCCCGGTCGTCAGCAACATCACGCACCCTATCATCAGGATCTAAAATGCCGCCGGAACTGGCGCGTAATGCTCGGACGCCCACCCATGTTTCTGGACCCTGAAAATAAAGAACATTTTTGCTTAGTACTTCGTTCATTATTTATTCGATATCGCAGTACTCACGTAAATATAATTCCAGCTAAATATTAAGGTATGTGTACATATTTTTATAAAAGACACGTGTTTTGGTGCTAGTCAAATGGTTGCAAATAGATATTCAGAATGTGTAATACTTTTTTGTATTCGTTAAAAATTAACTAGAGGTATAAATGTACGAACGTATTAAAACAGTTTTTTTACACAGTATAGGTTCATTGCTTTGACTGCAATTTCACCTGATGTTAAGTGACTATGTGGTCAAAGATGGTAGCCTAGAGGTACTGGTGCTCAAGTGATGCTGTCGGAACACACCTATTGGCATTTAGCGACAGGTTGTCAAATATAAGGGAGATAGCTACCTAGACGGAGATTATTAAAAAAATGTCCTACCACCATGCTATTGTTTTTCTCACGATGTTTTCCTTCATAGAAAGCTCAGGTAAATTTTAAATTCCGATAGGTGGGATGGAACCCGCCTCCATTGAAACTGAATTCGACGACCGCACTACCAACTGCGCCATCATCGTTAAAAAGTAAATCTTAGTATTAATGGACTATTTAGATGTATAATTATGTAATTGTTCATTGATCAAAACAAGAGAGCATGCTTCAATTAACAAAGACAAAGTTGTATATATAAATAGGTACTTGTATACATAAATTTAATTATGAACAATATACATGACAAAAAATTACAGTTTCATGATATAACTTTATAAAAATTAATTTATTATTTTTTATTTCTTAAAATCTTTTAAATTGATAATTTAGGAATGAAATAAAGACGTTTATATCCTTAACGGTTTTAATTAAAGTAGTTCAAATGATACGTTATGCTTACTAACAATGTGCAAAAAGTTCACATAACGTTTTGATAAGTGAATTTTGTTTATAGAACCAGCATAATAAACAGGAACGCTAGAACGTTCCCACGCTGCGCCGCGTCTCTTTTATAACGTATTCAAATGAATGAATATACCGTGAGCTTGTGTTCGTCTGTTTTGTCCATCATTTGTTTGACTGGAATACTCAATAAAGCGAAATTTCAATAGTGCTTTTTATAAGCGAACATCTATCAGCTTACATGTTTTAATGAATAGTATTTGCTGATTATCTAAATAATATGAATAAAAAGCATTCTCAACACGATATAGTAGGAGTGCTTGGCGTGATTTTGGTTTGTCATGTAGAAGTTTTTAATTCATTAACTTGCAGTATATGAGTCTATATTATGCCATTTTTGTGGAGCTCACGTAATGTATTTGGTTGTTGGAAATGATGACATAGAATGCGAATTCTGAAATCTGTAAACAACTCCTTTGGAAGTAGCCAAATAGCCGCCATTTTGTTGGGCATTGAAGATTAGTAAAATAATACGAAGTTAGGCTTTAAGATCTTGTATACAAGGCCGTAATAAATAATATTAAGTAATAAATATATATAATACATATAAATAAATGTAGTAATAAATATATATTGAGTCAGTTTTTTTTATACGTATGTATGTCAGAACCCTTCTTTTTAACTGACAGAACGCTGTTGACCAAAACGGCCTTGACAGCTTCACCGGACTTTGAGGCGAGCGCTTATGGCATTCAGCCTAAAATGGTAGACAGCGCATGAAGGGCACCAAAATGGTACGAACTTCGGCTTGAGCTGCTACCAACTGTAAAACTATTTAAAATGTATAGTTATTGCACAAGGAGCCACCGAGTCATATTAAAGATCATAATTTGAGAGAATAAAAAAAATAATAATAATTTATCAATACCCATGTCACACATCTCCGATTTTGTTCCTTGGCGCGAAGACGTGCTAACTTTTTAAGTCTCGGTGGTGGTACCGGCGCCTTCGTCGTCGTTGACTCTTCCATATCGTGCCGCCATTTAATAACGTATTTTATTTAATGTAAATGTTTTGCTATTTATATAATTATAATTTAATAACATCTGTTCGATTTCACCAACTTTGGATTCCGAAGTCGCGAAACGAACACTTTTAATTAAAAATAACTAAAATAGTAATTATTACTATCTTGTACTTAACATATCTGATTGTTAAGAATACGTCACTGATTAGGTAGTGTATAACAAACAAAAAAGTAAGTACTTTTAATGTTTAAACTTTATTTCTAAAATTTGTTATATTAGGTTCGTTAATTTACAAAATGTGGAATGAATAAAAAAGTTTCAAGTATCCGTTCCGTAAATTTCGGGGGATTTGATCTTCCCGTGGAGACGCAACCGCAGCGATTATAGAGATTCGTAAGGCAGGTCAGCAGTGCGAACAATACCTTGACCTTCGCGCACCACTGGTTAAACACAGTCTCTCACTCGTGTGCCTTGCACCAGATGTTCGTTCACAACGTGCAATACTTGAAAAGATTCATTGCCGTTATTTTTGATAACTTTTTCTCAACAAAATTGTATAAAGGTTTCGCAAAATGAAACTAGAATATTCAAAAGAATAATGGTTATACACACTAGTAGATGTTTATGGAAAACCTTCAACGTGAGGTTGGAAACATCCCAAACCAAGCTACTATAATCATAAAATTAGATGTGTAAAAAATCTAATTTCAATAAACAAAGCTATTAGTTAAAATATTTTTAAGAAATGAACATAAACATATAATATTTTGAAATTATAGGTTTCTTATTAAAAAATATATGTTCAATTCAAATAATTAATACAATTAATATGAAACACTTCAGTAAAAATAACAATGAACGTTGGTTAATAAAGTTTAAAAAGGAATCTATAACTTAATATTGTGAAATGATCAGACTATAATAAAATTGTTGCTAAACATGTATATAATTTCTAAATAATACGCACGTATTGGAGTATTAATTTACTTCGTGAAAAACAAAGTGCGCACGCTTAATATACATATTACAGATGACTGATGGATGCATAATCATTGTAGAAATGTGCCTTCGCGGCATGGAATTCCAAGAACGTGTCCAAGTGCAACTGACAACGTCTGCGCACGCAATCCCATCGCTTTCTAAGAAGACATAAAGAACAAGAACATTATATTCTGATTCAATTCAACCTCATGGTACTTTATATCAACACGCTTCAATTAAAAAATAATATAATAAGACAATTGTACACTTACATACCGATCGCGAGTAAAAAGTTTTTTTTTTTATATTAGACGTCAAAATTGAAAAGGTTTATGCTTCAATTATTTTATTGTATGTTTTTTTTATCTAATTTGTGTACTGTTCATTATCATCTACATAATTTCCACATTATTAAGTAAATAATTGCCTTTTGTGCGAATAATCGGAGATATATTTTTAAACAGATTTTCCAATTATCTTCACCTAAGTCGTCTATATTTGTGTTAAATTTAATCATAAACATATAATTTAAATGTGCTCGCTCATCCAATGATTATTCATAAGTTATTATCTAAGTTAGCCTGATATGTCGACGTCCTAATACGGTTGTCCAACGGAAATGCACACCTTTATGGTCTGATACCAGCGTGTACTGAATTGAAAATCAACCACGTTGCGTCAATAATGGGCTTTTGTATAGCGAATTATAAGGACCTTATAAGGTATATTTTCCAAAATAGTATTTGAATGAACTAATATCAAATTGTATATTATTAATATTTATTATGATAAGAAATAAAAAAAAATTAAACTTTTTTGACATACATAAATTCAATCTAAAATTTTGTACATTAATCCTCTTGCTTGTAGATTATTCATTTCATTAATATGTCGATTACCCATAAAAATGAGACAATAGGAAAACAAGGGAAAGCTGGCGTAAACGCCAGGTTAGTGCTCAAGGGGTTTAATCTTTTCATGTTTATGTACTTTTGATTTTAAATAAATCTACATGCGGATTACCTTTTTGTTAGTAGGTAATATTTAAATATTTTTTTCCGCGAAACACATGCCTTGCTTTATCTCAATTGCAGTGTCTGTGACCCTAATAAATATTAATGATCCATTCATTTCACTTATTAGCTCATATATTTTCTGTTCGTTAACCACTTTCGATCAATCTTTGTCACGTGTTAACCAGTTTTGATTTACAACAGTAAGGCGCATGGGTCCAATATTTTTGGAACCAACATACTTCAAGGTGACTCGCGAAACCATTATGCAAATATAACGTTGTTGCACTCATCCTTTACATTTAAGTATTATGTGTTAGTTTAAACAATTGTTTCAATGTACCTAAGAAGTAATTTTTAAATAGTATCTTTCGTAAACAATCAAAACATTTAAAGTACTTAGCGTTGTATTTATGAAATTGATAAATAATATATGCACAAAATAGCAGCTAACATTTAATTCTAATTGACGATGGATAGTAGTACTTGAAAAGGCTAAGTTATTGCCTATACAAGTAAGGAGAACTGGTAATATTGCTTAGTTTAGGTGTTATAGTTAAGTCTTGACGTTAGTTGTCTACCCTATGAAGATTAAAACGTGATGTAAACTATCAAACCAAATATTATTTTTTTGTTTTGACAAATCAAATGCAGTTAAAAGTCCAAGGCGAGATGTTTACGTCAACACTACTTAACACTGAAATTAACTTAATTGTAACATTTTCTCTTTAATCATTTTTTTTTAATGCTAGTAATTTTTATCATCATCCACGGTTGCCACTTTTACACAGAATAATTGTAATTAAACGGGTTCTAACTTATTTCGTGTGTATTTCACATGGAAAAAAATTAGCGCGTAAATTTATCGAAGTTCCTTTTTTATTGGGTGACGGACGACGAACGGATTATGGGCACCGTCGTACAGCGACGAGGTACGAACACAACTGAAGCCGGCACGATTAGAAAGATCTTCCTTCACCACAACGAACACGTACAAATAAAACTGCGACCGTTCTGCTGAACGAACGTCTAATATATTTTCAAGGTTTGCGGTGTGTAGTAACAATAAAAACCTAGCGCACTATAGCGCGTTGTCATTACCTAACAGTTCGTTTGTTGTGAACATTTAATGTTAAACATGTAGTAATATAGATTTTGCATTGCACTCTTCCATGTATTTCTAAAATTATCCTTACAATATTTCAACTATCATACATTGGGAGTAATTCTAGTGTTTAATTCATTACTATCGTTCTGTATAAAATTTGTTTTCTGTAACTAAAATATTACTATTAAAGACTCAAGTAATTTCTCACTTTAGATAACCACCTGTATTTTAATTAGTTTATTTGGTGTAATAAATGAATAAAATAATTTGTAAATGGAAAAAAAAACACCTTGAAGATTTTTTACAGTTATTGTATCATATTTTTGAAAACGGAGTAAATTTGACTCATTATTTAGTGTAAGCCTATTTTTCAATTAAATGCAGATATGCAGTGCAATTTATGGTTTAACACTAGAACGACGGGAAAATCTATCTACCTACAAAGACGGCGACCGGTCAAATGACTGCCCCAATTTATTTAATCTTTTTTTTAAATTTAAGTGCTAAAAATGGTAGCTATAGTAATAACACAGGGTATTATGTATGATAATTATATTAATTTATGTACAATTTTTACATTTTAACATTTTGTTTTTGTTACAAGAGTCGCAAAGTGGCTTTTTGCAAGTGTCGCATAATTTATTTGTTTTATTTTTGCATTTTTGTATATAACACTCTCGCCTTTTCCGAATTTCCGGATTTTGAGAAGATCGAGAAGTAGAAGGTGTGGACTCTTCGGGCAAGGGATCAGTTTCAGAGGGTCTCGGTTCGATTTCTACTTTGCCGCTAAGTTCACTTGCTAAATTTAGTATGAAATTCCTTCGTTTTATGTTGGTACCTGACATTTTTTTATACAAAATGAAGGATTTTATACCTGCAAGGTCTAAGATATTGAAAAATACCTGTACAGGCCACCTTCGAGATGCCGCTTTGACACTATATTTTTTTTTTGCCATCTGGTCAGCCACATCCACGCCGTACTTGGTAGCATTGTAAAAAATCACAGTTTCTGGTTTTTTCTTAGGATGATTAGCATCTATATCAACATTTTCATGTAACGTGCTGAGCAATAAAACGTTCTTGTTTCGTTTTCCTTGATAAATTGTAAGGGTACATGTATTACATTTTAGAATTTTTGTTTCAAACAAAGTCATATGAAGTGATTTGACGGAAGGCGGAACCTCTCGTCGTGCCCTGTTCAAAGTTCCTACAATGGTTGTGCGTTTTGCAAGCAAGTTATTCGCCAAGCTCAACGATGTAAAAAAGTTATCAGTGGTTACATTTCGACCAGCATTTGCAAAAGGTTCCACTAGACGCATTACTACGGATTCACCGAGGCTTTGGTTTTGTGGCCTGCTTTCGTCCTTTCCTAAGTAAGGAAAGCCATTGAGCACAAACTTTGAATCTACATCAACAAAAAGCCAAAATTTATTCCAAACTTATCAGGCTTGTTAGCAATGTATTGAAGAAACCTGCATCTAACCTTAGTAGAAAACAATTGTTCGTCTACTGTAACGTTTTCTCCTGGCTTGTAGCAAGATAAGCAGTTCTCAATGAATTTCTTCCAAACGTCTGAATTAGTGCAAATTTGTCTTGTTGAAGTCGTAAACTTCTCTCAGATCTGTGATCAAATCGCAAAAACTTCATTATTTCTTTGAATCTGTCACGAGGCATAACTTTTGAAAAAAAATGTATTCCCCATGTTTTACTCCACAACTCATTTACTGGAATATTTTTTGCTCCGTATGCACCTCGAGCATAACATATAGCGATAAAACTTTCCAGTTGTTCCAAAGTTAGTATCCAGTTGTTGTGTCCTAGTTGCCGGTTAGCTTCTTCTAGAGTACATTTCTGAATATGTCTCAATATAGATTCATCAATCAAAAGCCTCCATGAGTCTGACAAATGTCCCGTAAAATTTCTTCGAGCATATGAGGTAGGCCCTGCTTGCTCAGTTATGATATTGTGCCGTGCTCGACGACCACTTTGAGTATATCCCATTTGAGGTGTCCATGACGTACCGTCTATAGAAGTGATAAGATCTTGGAATTCAGAATCTTCCGAACTATGAGTCCTCACCACGGCCTCGACCACGAGCACGGCTGCGAGAACTCGATCTCAAATCAACGTTTCGTAAAGTTGCTAGAGGTATCTGGTCTTCCAGGTCACTTTCTTCCATAGAGGAACTCGAACTGATAGGTGGTACTGTATTATCATCTTCACTATCGCGTTCTCCACTTTTAGAGCCACAATCCGATTCATCTTCACGAATATTTTGCAATAATGAAAGTATTTCTTTATTTTGAAGACTTCGAGACATTTTTCAAGAATCACAATAATTTCGACAAAATTCGCTGGCAGTCGAAACTATACTGGTTCATTTGACTAGCATACTACAAACAATGGATAAGCGTACACTGTTTTGTAGTCTACCTTCTCATATTACAAATAAACACTTATCGGATACCAGCCGTCAAATGACTGCCGCCGTCTTTGTCGGTATATCAAGATTTTAAATAATAAACAAAAGAGATGTGAGTTATTTTCATACATAGTTTCATTTAACTAGCAATATTAATAAAAGTCACAAAGTTTCAGTACATTAAGTCAAGTGGTTTTTGAGTTATTCAAAAATTAAATTCAAATTGCAGTCAAATGACTGCTCCCGTCTTTCTAGTGTTAACTGCAAAATAAAAATATGAAAGCAAACATAAAGGCGATTGTTTTAATAAGTGTGCATATAAACCGTTATGAGTAGTAGTATACTGAGCTCACAACACCTACACCTACCAACATTTGTCCTACAAAGTCAGCCATCAGCGCTTCATAGTTCTTATCGAATCATGAAATATTGTTTTATAAGGACTTTTATTAATTGTACCGTAAGCTATGACATACATTGATATTTTACTGTGTATTTTTAAACAAATTAACTTTGATAATGAAAATTAGATACACGAATAGGTAGATTTAATATCATGATCTATTATAATCATTTAAATCTAAAAAATCACATATATTCATTTGTAAATATATAATATTAATAGACATTTACAAAGAACACCATTAAAAATTGTTAAGTAACCAATGTGGTTAACCAAAAGTAGCAGAAAATCTTCATAATTGGATCAGAGCAAGCGTCTACTAAAATATGGATGGAATTTAGTAAGGTGATACAGTGTATAAGTACCTAATCATATTTACAGGTTAAAAAATGAAAGTTGATGAAATAGGAAGCAATCTTTGATTATATTTTTATTAAGAAATGATAGCCAAGTATAAGATATATCGTCAGATAAATCATAAACTAGTTAAAACAGCACTTTACTATCTTTTAAAAAATGCTTTTATAAATTAGAAATAAATGATTTTGCAATATCATCTGTTGGCTGACGGAGGACACTGAAATCGAACAATAGATACCATTGTTAATAATCTCAATAAAAATAACGCTGTAATTTAATTTTGTAAATTGCACATTCAGGTAATGTGTACACTGTACAGCATAACTTTTTCTTTATAAGATCGTAAATTTTGTATAATTGAGGTTAATAACCGAGCTACTAGCTACTGTTCATTTTTAATAAGGACAGAAATTATTTAAGTGTACACGTTATCACCAAGTGATACCAACGTTGAGCACACAACTCGTTACATATAACGGTGTTGGAATGCAGCTGATTAACCGCCGAAGGTCAAAAAAAGTAATTTCTATAATTATTGACTAATATTAATACTTTTTCTGTGAATAATTTGTCATTACAATGTCGATGACGAGTTCAATGAACCGATTGCGTGAATGGATGAGAGAAAAAAAACAATCAAAGGTACACTCTATCGACAATATAATTATGCCGCATAAGTAAGTTGATGTAATGAAGCACTTTCCAACACTTTCAGAATACAAAGACGCCCGAGAAAGTAACGCTAGTTAACGCGCACTTATTTTATTTTAAATCATAATTTTATGTTGTGTCTTTAATAATATATCCAGTTAATGAATAATATTATATATACTAATGTACCCAAATTATAAAGAAATTGATTAATTACTGTTTAAATTAAGAATTACGAGTTATGAAATAAAAATCATTTAACTTTTTTAATATTGTAAAGGATATTAATAAAGACGTTAGACTACTTTGTGTATAGTTTGATTACTAAGTAATATACGGGTGAATAAGATTAAATTCTATAAACAAAAATGTAACCTATGCTAAACGACGAGTTGTTGCTACACTTATTAAAAATTACTTAATTAATAATAAGATATTTAGCAATATATCGCTGCATAACACTGCGTTATCTAACAGAACACTAAATTAGGCTAAGCTTATAAATAGATTAGATACTAAAAATTGAAAAATATATGTATAAAGTGTTAATAATAATAATGAGTTAACAAAAAAAAAAATAAAGGTTTAATACGTTGATCATACTTACTGTTACATTGTAACAGTGCCATTTCAATTTGTTTTGCGTAATATATTTAAGTTCATATTATGTTTTTACACTATCCTTACCGTTTCTGTTCCCTGTGGCAATATACTCCGTTGCAGTTTCTGTACGGGATATGTTTGCCTCCATCCGAATAGTCTCACTAATTTATCAGCCATATCTTCACATCTTGGAGTCGAATCCTTCATTTTCACTATCACTATTCTTAACACTACCGTTTTATACACATATCTAAATTTTTTCTACTAAGTTTACCACCAGTTTATTTTAAATTATTTTTTATCACAGATATCCGGAATACTGCAATATTTAATTAAGCGCGGAAAAGTGTTATAAAACATGACAAAGCGATTGGCCTCCGGTGTGGTCAGTGCTTTCTGCGGCATCGGCACTCCGTCGCGTTATCGTACCCATCGTTATCTAGCTGTCTCCTCCCCTCCAATTCTATTGCACCTTCACTTTAATAAACGAACCGTCTGCCGTATCTATTATATCATATCGCGATGTAGAATAAGCTGCTAACTTAGTAAGCATAAAAGAAATATCTTGTATAAATGTCATCGTTAGAATTAATATATGTATTTTAGAGATGCTAGTTAACTAGGTGAAATTCAGAAAACACTAGGTACATTTATACGTAATATAATTTCGTTATATTAATTTCCTACACCGTAAAACTCAGTTAATAATTATATTATCTAGGATTTGAAATCATCTCGTATGCCACAGCGTTTGTGCGCAATGCCACTAAACCACGATCGCTTTTAATTAATATAACAAGTTATTATTTATTATTTTGTTTAAAGCCCCTATCCTCAGACCTAGAACCGATATTTTTTTCCTGTCACTTAAAGCTAGCTTTATTTTTTATTACAATTCTTAATCTAAGTTATAGCTCATCGTTATAAATTTTTTATCTACTTTAAGCCACATTTTCATTTATCAGTCTTTATTTATTAAAATCATCTCGTTTGTATTGCTGCCCTTATTTTATTTTATTTTTATTAAAATTTCTTAACTGTAGATTAAAGCTACCGTTTACATTTGTCACTATACATTATTAACTCTTTCCATTTGTATTGCCACCATTTATATCTTACCACTACCACCATATACCATTTATTTATTTATTTTTCTTTGTTTATTCAGCTCATTTTTTCTTCTTTTATTATTACACATCATTATTGCAGTTGTGAAAATTTTCATTCGTAACTCTATGTGTATAAACTTTTTATGGCGAGATTTATAAAATCAAAGACGAAGTTAAGGTGAGCGCTTTTCTACTGCGCGTTAATGTCCAGACTTTATGTGAATTTCAAACACCTATAATATTATTATTTACAATCATACGCAGGTTGAAAATTACTTATTTAATTTTATGTAAAATGTCATTTTAATTACATATTGTTCGTCCAAGTCTAGACTGCAAATCACAAATATCACAGTCAGGCTTCACGTGCTTTAAATAAATTATATTTTATAAGTGAGCCAGGAGAGTGGCAGCTAGCGCAAATGCACTAAAGTGGTACAGTCCTCGACTTGAGCTGCTATTTGAGACATAAATTTCGTAGAATTTAATCCGCGCTAAACAATCGTTAACGAAGAAAACGGAAATTAAGGTAAAATAAAAAACCCATGCATGTGCGTGTAGTGTGCGGTGGAGTGTAATCTACACTAATACGATAAAGAGGAAAGATTTGTATTTTTGAATGTAACGAATAAACTTAAAAACTACTGGACCGATTTGGGTGAAATTTGGTATGGATATAGTTTGGATTCCAGGGAGTAACAGAAGTTTTTATTCCGAAAATCCCACAGGAACGGGAACTACGCGGGTAAAATTGCGGAGATCAGCTAGTTCGTGATATACTCGTGCAAATATCACTATATCGCTCCGGCGGCGGGTACAGTAGCCTCGCCAGTTAGGATCGGAACATGGCCGCTGTCGGAGGAAGCCTCGGTGTCTGATCAATAAACTTTATACTTAATGTCATAGAAGATTAGAAATAAATAACAGAAATTGATAACGACATTATATAAACCTGCCATGAAATCTATCAAAGGCAGGAAATATCTTTCTTACAAAATATGGAATCTCCGTGGAAGAATCATATAATTTTATGTGAACGAAGTCACCGGCTAACAGAACTTAATGTATAATGTAACAATTTCAATCGATTGCTAAATTATTTAAAAAGAATTACAATATGAACACATTACTATGAATAAAAGTATTTTAGTGCTCAAAGCGGTTGAAAATATTTAGTTTGTTCTGAGGCCTTGTAACATTTAGAAGTAATTAAGACACATTCTACATTCGTATAACCTAACAGAACGGACTTTTTTTTTTTTATTTAAACAAAAAATAAGACAAAAAGAATACAATACACATAATTAGGCACATTAAAAGTATTAAGATGAGTAATGAGTTTTAACAACAATCATACCTACCTAATGTAGAATTTAGTTAACATTAAGGCTACAAACGGAAATTGGCTCTCAAGTTCAAGTGACAGGACACGCAAATATCTTCTTTGCCAATTTAGGGCCCTTTAGAGCTAAATTCAGCTCTATTTACAATGGAGTTAGCTCCATAAAAACGTATTTTGCTCTATTTCATACCATGAAACAATGAAAAAGAACATTAGACAAGTGCTGCGAAAAATGTGCTATGTATATTTAAAGTAAAAACGCAATGGAATATCATCAGCCTTGTTCTATGGGAAGAGAAGATAACACAATAGCATTTTGGTATGACGTTTTACTACCAAGATGCGGCTGATATCAACCCTTCCAAAGAATTGTGTTCTTTCGCTCTTTCAATGATTTCCTTGTTCTGAATGTTCTTGTTCTTACGCTGAATTTGAAAGGGTATTTAATCAATAATGTCAAGAACAATTCCAGGAACATACTTAAAAATGACACCACAATTCTGACTATTAGGTTAGGATTACGACTAGTTAAAAAAAACGCCATCTCAATTACTAACTGCTGAAAGATATATAAAAAGAATAGGTCTAATGATACCTTACGAAAATTTAAGGGCGAATGAAGATGAACCAAGCATAAATGGAATCGCATTAACAAATAATTGTTTTGACGACAATAATCGTAATCACAAAAAATCGTAAATTTTGTGAAGTTTGCTAATTTAATTTAAAATTTAAAAAAATTCTTCGTCTCTGCTTTAATTTTTTAAGATAAGATAAGACATTATCGTATAAGTTAGCCTGTAGCAGTGAAAAGCAATGGTTGAAATATTAATTTAATTTACTTTTTTATTTAGCTGTTCTTAACTGAAATAACTAGCTCTATTTTCATTTACTTCTAGCTCTCTTTCCAAATACAGTATTGGCAATATCGATCATTACATAAACGTCATAGATAAAAGAAAACATACTAATGGTTGCCTTTATTGTACTGAATTACAATTTCAAATTTTAGTTATTAATTGGATCATTTTTAATCAACAGGATACTTGATATTTGTATAAATACAAAGTTGCGGAAATTGAAACAAATTATGAATGACCAAAATATAATGAAAATCATGAATCTTTAAAATATCTTTATAAATTATCTTATCTTTAAAAGATCTTTAAAATAGAAGGTAAAAAGAAAACAAATTAATGAAGAGATTAGCGGGAATGTTGAAGTTTCACGACACTTTCTACCTGGAGATCTGGGTATCTAGATCGGTGTCGGATATCATTACATTATTAGGCTGTACATAATGGCATGGCAATGATTTTCATCAGCAAATCCGTTATTTATAATGTAAAACAATACGTTACATGTGTAGCTACTATGATATTATATTATCATCAATTTGTGATATTATTATTTTTACACCTACCATTCTTTGATCATACTAAAATCTTTCATACTACAAGTCTAATCCTAATTCGTAACATATTATACTCGTTACTTTTTTGTGGCTAATAATTATGAAAGCATGATCAAAATTTAATTAATAAAGAGCATCTTTGTGTTGTGGTTTTTCCATTCCTAGTATATTCTTTACATAAATTATATTATATCATAATGCAGAAACAAGACGTAAAAGTGTAAAAAATTATATAATAAGGCGAAACTAGTGTTCGTCCGTTTTGATTGAATTCGAACATTATAATCATTATTAAAAATTCTAAACAGATTTCAATTTTTTTTAAACGAATCATGGTTATGATTATTTTACAAAAATGTTGCCTTTGCAGTATAAAAAAAAGTAAAGCGAAGGAAGTGTTTCGGCAATCATTCAGCCAGCCAGCTATTCATTCAGTCTTTTTTAATTCAAGTAACTAACCACCGTATTGCTTAGATGCTAAGTAGTTGGAACACAGAAATTTTCTAAATTCCGAATCATCGAGATCCAGCTGTGCAAGTTGTGTGCAAATACAATACAATGAACTGGCGACGGAATGCGACACCGCAAGTTACATGCCCCTCAAATCAGTGTGTAATGAAAGCACTCAACACGCTATTTCATGGCGCCACATCATCAATGCTACTAAAAAGGTTATTAAAAAGGTTCACAAATTCTTTCTAATGATGATATACTAAAATTATCACTGTTAGAACGTCACATAATATAATCGATGTAAACAAACTTAGAGGCTGCGCGGCGGGCAACTGTTTAGGTTTACTGCGCGTGCGCCGGCCGCGGAGGCGCCACGGCGCGGTGCGGGGAAGAGGGCCAGCAGGTCACCTCGCGCCTCTCCTCCCCCACCACCCCTTTCAGGTAACCGAGCCACTGAGAGATGCTCACACGGCATGTAAACAATCGCTTCACCTGTGCAACTAAAATTGGTGAAATTTATTGAAGGACTGCAAAATTGTATAATAATCACTATATAATTTTTACATTTTTTCACAAACCCAGTGAATTAGAAAGTGATTTTTAACAAATTTGTTCAGTCAATTATTAAGTTTCCGAAACGTATGGAATACATAATCCAGCTAATAATTACAAAAGGAGTTAAAACAGTTTAATTCATAAAATTATATCATATCATAATTAATCGCTACTGACCTACACTTTAAAACACAAAATTTTATCAAAATCGTTTATTTTTTCATTATTTTTTTTAGTAATACTAAAATTAATTTTAAAATTCTTTGGCCCGGTTGCTTCTTGACATATAATTCACGTGTACGAAGTTTCATATAATCGATCATGTCATTTTTGAGATAAATCCGGATGGACACCAATTCATAAATGTTTACTATTATCTGATTCAATATAGTAGCGGCTAAAATTAACACCTGTCGCCAAAATTTGAAAAAATATCAATTTAAAGACAAGGAGCTCATTTTAAGGAGTTCGCGAGTCGTCTACTAGACACGTCTTGCGATCAGAGGGCGCGTCAATATTTGGCACAGCCTTAAGCATTGGCATCCAACGTGGCAATATGACTAGCCTTCTGGGAATCTTCTCGTCTGGCGGGTAGCTGGACGGCATTGCTTATTTATAGTTTTTAAGGTAATAGTAATAATTTTTACTTTGATTTAGTTTTGTACTATTTAGTTATTTCATGAATAAAAACAAACGTAGACTAAAACAGATTACAGATAAAACTTCAGATTTATTATTATTATTTGTGACATATATTTTCATTGACATATTTATGAAAGTTTCTTTACTAGGATGGATATTGTGGATAGCGCCTTGTCAGCAAGGGCCAGTGGGGCCAGTGGTGCGGAGAGTGTGGCGGAGCGCATCGCGGGCGCATCCACCGGAACGTCTACGTGGGGTGCTGCCCGTCCAACCACCTCCGGTTCAAAAATTCAAGGTTATTTCTTAATTGGATCAATCGGAACACGTCAAAAATTATTAATCAATCAACTGTTATTACACAACGTCAAGTAACTAAACTCCTTATGTAAACAAATGAATGCACAACGTTGAACAGCCCGAGACATTTATTTATAAAATACCTTAAAAAGAAACAAGTTAAAATATCAAGTAGGTATGTTACTGCTTTGAGTAAGTAAATCATCCAAATACTGGATATAGTCAATTATTTCTTACTTGCTTTTATATGTTTATTAGCTACTGTGATACAATTCAAAAACGATATCGACCGTAAGAGAACCTGATTAGTTAGGAAGGTAGGAAAACATATGTTCATCCAATATTCAATCAACCATCATTTCACATTAATAAGACAGGTAAGAGATTACAATTCCGATTTGTTTGTACTGTTGGCATCTACCGTGATTCTGTAGCTCTTTAAACCATCCTGCTTAGTTCTGTTTTCGAAGGAAATTGAAGGTTGTACAATTCTTCAGAACACTCACGGTGCTCAATTTAGCTAAGTAATTAGTTACTTTGTTTCCTCTACAGTTTCCTCATACCTGATACGATAACGGAGTGAAACTCCAAACAATGACATCTCATTGACCTTTGAGTATCTTTCAGCTTTCTTATTAAATTCATTGTGAGCAAGCCACGTCTCAGTGTCGTATGACATCACTGGCAACATACTGTGGTATTTCTAAAGAGAAGATTCTGCGTAGCTTCCCGAACACGGCACAAGCAAGTTGGATTAGACGATTAATTACATAATATGTGGTATATTTCTAGTAATTTAGTTTTTAAATGTTTGTGTAAGGGGTATATATTATAAATAAATATTATAGTTATAAAAAAAAAACTATGAAAAAATTTATTAAAAAATTCAATAATTTTTTTACTATTCTTTATCATCCTTCGACCGGACCGCGATTATCTGTTTTATATTTGACTAGCTGTGTGGCCGCGGTTTCGTTTCATTTATTCTTCGCTGCGTTTTCCCGCCGCCGGTGACGCGCGGCTTACTTTGCTCCTGCACACACTCCGGGTCCCCTCCGGAGGCGGCCCAAGAAGTGCTTCGTTTCCCGACTGGGGAGGTAGCTGCCAGCGCGATACAGTGACATTGAACATGCATTAATCATTACACGCACAACACTGCACACAAACTCCCGCACATTACACACACAACACTGCACACACAGTCCCGCACATTACACCCGCAACACTGCACACACACTCCCGCACATAACACGAAGGTAAATAGGTCCTCTAAGGAACCTTTTTTTTATTGTTAATTAAAAAGTGTAGGGCTTAGATAGGTTTCAAATTCCGCGGAATGTTTTACACTGAGGTAACGGCCAAGCCGAGGTTCGTAGCACTTTGTTAATCCTTGTGCTAGAGTTAGTTTTTTTCCTTCAGCACTCGCCCCCAAAGCCACGGTGAAGCTGTAAAAGGCCCTTCCGTTCAACTAGGTTTTAATTTTTTTATAAGGAATCCTATTTTTTTTTCTAATAAAATAAAGTGAAAATATGTCTCATACATTCAAGCACTTGCCCTTAAAACTGTGCATTGAATCGGATTTTATTAAATTTTTTATGAGTTTTTTTTTACGCGGCTCCCTAATAATTTTCGAAAATTAAAAGTACCCTAAATTAAGCGGAGTAACTTTAGCTATCTACCAAAAATCCGGCAATATCCGTCCAGCCGTTCCGGAGATAACCCGGAACAAACAGACAGACGGACAGACAAAAAATTAAAAAATTGTATTTTTGGTATAGACATCGTATTTACATTCATATCTATTTAGTATAAAGATCTATTTTCATATTACAAACAAACATTTCAATTTTATTTATTAGTATAATAGATACGGGTTCCCAATAATTGGTGACTTCTGTTTTAGCATTTGACCAAAATCTCATCTTATATTGATGGTATGGACTAATCCTAGAGAGACTAACTACAATTTCGAGTGCTTCCGGATTACACTAATATGTAGTACCTTTGTGACAGATTTGATGGAGATAGATAACCGAGCGTATACTAGAAAATACCCTACTATCACGCTCATCCTCTGTATACCTACTAATAAGTAACAACAATTCCAATCTATAAATGGATAAAAATCTTTTCGCGAGATATGACTTACAAAATCAACTCCATAAATAATACTGATTAAGTAGGTACATAGGTACTTTTAAATTAACACAATTAATATTTTTATTCCTAAGCTTATTTTTATTTTGTTCACTAATATTATTTATGTAGGTACCTCCTGTATGTGATTTAAAGAATTTAAAAAATTGTGTAAATATTTTGTTTCAAGCGCCATCTATGAGTTAAGCTCTAAAGCAGCACAAGAACTTAAGTACTTAAGTAGTGAATACTTAATAGATGTCGCTATTAACTGTTTTAGTACATAAATAAACTAAGGTTAAGTAACTTCCATCAACAATAATTATTGATCGAATAAGCTGAATGACGTACTGTACATACAAATAATATGTAATATTTTTGTTTTACTGAACTATTTTTTTTTAAATTTACGTTTAAACATTTTTATAAATAAATAAAGTACGCGATTGATTTTATTTGAAACAAAACTTGAAATGAAGCCACATAAAAGTTTACGACGTACATAAGTCGATGTTCCTACTGGGAGAAAGCCCTACAAGGGATTACAGTTGGACTCTTGTACTGTGAATTCCGACGTAAATGTTGTATTTGTCACGTTCACTTATTTACATAAATTGCTTAGAGCGAGGTTCTAAAACTGGATCTCAAATATGTGTAACGAAGTTTATTGAACTAGAAATTTACGTTGCTTTCAAAATAGTCAGCTTTTGTAACTTATACGAGGGAAATTATAAATAATCAAGGCGCCTGACTAAAAATAAATGGTTGTCTGTTCGATCACAGCTACAAATAAAGGAATTTTGTAATTTGTGCCGGATAAATACAGAAACATTCAACTGAAACGGAATCTTTTTGGCCAGGTAGTTATAAATTAGTCTTCTAATTCTAATTAGTCCATATAAATCTATAGCCAACAATAAAGTGCAAAAAAACTGATAAAAGATTTTTAACATTAATTACTTAAGTAAAACAAAGAGACTCTTATGTTAGGTTCATTAACATTCATATGGTTAAATTCTTAAAGTTTTTTAAGGGAAAAGCTTCATATTGATTACTAAAGACTTTAGCCGCATAAATCATGTTTAGTTTAGGATTAAATTCAACTAATAAATGATCACGAGGTGGATTGTTTCTTTATAAATATAAATAAATGATACCTTTTCTAATGAAGCTTTAAGATTTCCACGCCCCTATTTCCAAGCATTAGAAACTTGGTTTCCCATTGGTTATACTTCAGAACAATGGTGTTTTATGAAAACTATATTAATGATACATTTCTCTAAATCCATATCCATCTATATCCAGATTTTTTATAAAGTGAACTGCATTCCATAGCAACAGTAGAATTATTTAAATAATAGTAGATTTTGATACCGGTTTCGATTTCATATTACCTCCTAGGTCGTTTGTAAGTGAAATTGCTATAGTGACATTGCCGAATAAACAAGAGTTGTACTCAATCATAAATATTCTCTATATGTAACGTCGACAATACGAGTGCACGGAATAAATAAATAAACATAACGAAAAACTATATTTACTAGACATAAGATTAAATACATAAATAGTAACAAAGTTATTACCGAACTTGTAAAAACCAATTATTTTATACACCATGCGGGCTTACGACATATATTAAACTAGTAAATGAACCTTGAAACCCTCAATTTGACGTTTGTGTGAAGGCTAGAAGTCTTGATAGCGGTTGAAAATTTCTATTTCTATTATTATCACTTTAGTTATAATACATTTAAACATTCATTGCAATTGATGATGATTCTAAAGACTTTTAAAATTAAATAATCCCTTCCAAAGCTGGTTAAAGTCGTTGTCGTAAAATATTGTGATTTTCACTTCCAGTTATCCGATCATATCAGTTAACCCGTGGATAATAACATGAAAAGCATTCGACAGTACTTCAATACAACACGTCAATGAAATTCCACTCCATAAAAAAATATGATTCTAATACATAATAGTTACGAAGATTATTACATATTTTTCTATTTACGTATATAAAGTAACATGTAGGTAGGTACATTTACATTATACATAGATTTATTTATTTAACCAAGTTACAGAATAAATAAATATATGACGATTACGTCTTATTAAGGTATATGAAATCAGGTGAATCAATCATACGGGCAATCATTATGTCGGCAAGGTCGACGACCCGCCTCCATTCGCAATGTTTGACCCTCGTACGGAATTTAGTGTGTAGGTTATTATAGCTAGGTACTACAAGTATAAGCTATATAAAAATAAATTTTACTATTACCGTTTAGTTCTAATAATAAATATGTTTTAGTTGTTTATGTTTTACCTTGTATTGCAATCATGTTTCACTTAATTGCTTTATTCGGAACCTTCGGTTTGTAATTAAATATCGTCGATAAAAATATTACATACTGGAAAGACCGAGCAAAATTATGACGTGTAATGAAATATAGGTTTCACATATACATACAATTTCATAAATAAAAAACTTCTCTATGTGCAATTTACAAGTTCTCAAAGCACAAGTTTAATTAATAATCTTCTGTATATCAAAATGATACTTCGCAGTCTGAAGACTTTTGTACCAGTCACCAGTATCGCCGAGAATCTGACAAATTCTCTGATTCGTTCAACCACTATAACATAAATTTGCAATATTTGTGGGGCAATATTATATGTCCTTTAAATAGAATATTAAATATATACAGATAAATGTCATTACTGTGGTGGTAAAATGTTTTGAGGGTTAATCTACTTGAAGAGCTACTTCGAATTGGTTAATCTATTACTCTTTAAAAGTCACTTAAGATAAGGAGTAATCTCCGATTTGTGGCTTTAGATGGTATCGGGATAGAAACAAATCTTATACTTTTAATCTTTAAATTAGGTTTGTTTTATGTTAAAGTTCTTAAGTCTTTCTATCACACTAGATTATAATTAGATGAATTAGTATTACAAAGTAATTACTTAAAGAAATCATATTAATCATTTTATATATACATAGTTACAAAATAAAATCCCGTCAGGATGTGCCAGTTCCGAGATTTATTTACATCGATTACAAGAAATTGAACGAATAGGTAACGAAATTTATGTTTGGTGAAACACAAAGAAAATAATATTTTAAATATCATACTCATATCACTATACTCGTACATATACCGTAAGTATACTGTACAATAAAGAAGTCATTACAACAGACAAATAAAAATCTCGTGATTCAGCAAACTTTGAATATAAAACAAGTTAAATTATATTGCCAAAAAATAACATTATTCAACGACTTGTAAAACAATACAAGAGATCGTGGTCTTTATAATTCTTATATCTATTTAATAAGACGCGTACGATATTTCTCATATCCTGATATATTTAACAAACAATTATTATCTACGCAATCAAATATGGACTAAAATTTAACAAGAATAATACACGAATTAATTAAAATTGTATCACGTAAATCATTCCAATTGTTCCCTAGTTTGTGTCCATTACCGGACTTAAAGTAAAGAATAAACATTGTTAGCATATAATTTATGTACTTTTTAAAATAACGAATTAATTTCGTACAAAGATTTGTTTAAAAGACGATCAAATAATCACTTTCGTTAGCCGCTAACTACTTGGAATTCAACCGAGCATAACCGCCGGATGGCTGCAATTACGACTACTTTGGATTGCCAGGCTTGCAGATACAAAAGCGTATGAATTATAATATGGTATAGTATTATTAAGTTAATATCGGGATTTTTCAATTGTTTTTTTTTTTATATATTGTATAGGCTCGGAGCTTTGGCCAAAATATCATATAATGACGTGACCTAATAATTGACGATGTGGCTCAGGATGGTCAACACACTAAGCCTAGAAGAGGAACGCACGTTATTGATGCTTGGCTATAGATTTTTCAAATTTGAAAATGGTTAGCTAACCAGGCGGGCATTCGAAAATGCCCTACCACTATGCTATGGTTTCCTAGCGGTTTTTCTTCTCCGAATGCTAGGGTTCATTATAAAGTTGTATATAATATGGGTCAAACCTACGTCCATCGACGTGAGGACCACACTACCAATTGAGTCATCATCGTCTCTCTCATAACTAGTTCAAATTAAAATATTTAAAAATTACGGTTTTTTACACGGTATAGACCCAGTGACCACAATCACATCTGATGTTAAGTAATGATGTGATCCAGGATGCGAAACGCACTAAGCCTAGATCCTGGTTCTCAATTGATGCTGCCGGAACACACCTATTGGTATTTGGCGACAGGCTTTCGGACTTGAGGGTGGTAGCTATCCAGGCGAGCATTGTTAGAAAATTTACCTACCTTATTTAATTATTTTTATATCGATACAAACTTCGAAATAATAATGCGATTTATGTGTTTATAAGAGTAAAATTTTTCATATAAAATTCTGTATGGGTAAACATTATTCCCTACTTAAATATTTGACTTGTAGTAGTTGTACTATAGTGTTTATTTTTAGAGTTCCGTTATTTATATTACATAGACATGGAGTGAGAATTTACCAGAACAGTGTAAACGGCGGTGCTTGGCGTGACCGTCGACCGTAGTAAAGAAAACGAGAGTGATACTCACCGCGCCCATAAATTAGAATATACGTACATCAGTTCTGGATAATAAAATAGAATAATTAACAGACTCAAATCAAATCAAAAATGCTTTATTCAATTTGGGGCCTGGAAGGTGTTTATGAACGCCAAAAACTACCACCGATTCGGAACACAACCCAGTCGAGAAGAGCCGGCAAGAACCAGACCTTGTTTTTTTTTAAATGTTTTAAGTATAATATAAATTATATAATTCATAATAATAAACGGTTTTAGCGGAAGTATAGAGAGGGATGTCATTTCCAGACAACACTATCGTATACGTAATGATCCACCCTAAAATATACAATAGCATGGTGTTTAAACTTGTCAGGTAAATCGGTAATGTGCTTTGGAACCACTTGTAGAACCTGACACTTATACCTAAAAAGATTGGACTTACTAAGCCTTAAGCATGGGATGGCTAATTTGTGATTAGGAGCCATTCATTAATTAGGTAAGGATGGTTTTGACGATTTTTGACCCCTGTGTAAGGATACATAAAATTTCTCGAAGCCCCCTTCCTCTTCTTATGTAAGATTCAATCTCGTTTTTCTGAATAATAAAACCTTGTTAGAAAAGGATCAGTTACACTAAAACTCACAGTTTACTATTTTTAACGGTCCGGTTTTTACGGACGGTACCTAATATAGAGTAAAAGAGAGTGGGGTTAAAGCCGCCATTTTTTGAACATGAGAACTACCCGGGATTTTTAAAGTTATAAAATAAATATTTATTTGAATGAAAGAATATGCTGTCTACAGTCTATAGACCACAATTAATGTTAAATTAAAAAAATCTAATCGTTCAACGCTATTGTTGCTTGAAAATAAAAGAATCATTTTTTATTTTCCAAATGATTAGAATAAAATTAATGCGCAGGACGAAATCACTATAATATAATTATTATTTAAGTCATTTCATATGTATGAAAATGAATATATATGAGATTTTAAAATTGTAATAAACAAATGTACAAATTTGTAAAATAAGATGTAAATCGAAATGCACATTATGAAATGAAGAGAATCATTCAAGCATCCTAAATTGAAATAGATTTTTTAATAATAAATTTCGACTTTTAAAATATTACGTAAGAATGAAGCAGCCCCAGATAAGAGCATGTATAGATTTTCTTAACGCCCTCTCCTCCTGGGGACCCTTACGTAATTAATGAATGGCACCTTAACATAATGATTAAGACAAGCAAAAATAGTTATTTATATATAGAATAGATTAATAGATAATTCATCCAAGAAACAAAAAAAAAAATTACCTACCGTAAGTATTAAAACACCGAATAATATTGAGTTTTAAGAACAAGGAATAAAACGAAAAAGCAATAACTGCAAATATAATCATTTATCAAATAGATGTTGAAATCGAAATTTAATGTTTGTAAGCCAATGGATTCTTTATCGGATATGCAAACAGAAGCACATTCTACAATAAGTAGAACTGATAGATAACATGTGATTTCAATAAAAAAAGAAAGAATATTGTCCACCCAGCTCTGGATTGCGTAAGCAGTGTAGGAACTATATACAGGTAGCAACTATAATTGTAATAAACAATGTTTCTTTCTCTCTTTCAGATTTTTTACAATTACTATGAGGCCGCACTTTTTGCGTGATTCGGCGACTCTATGAAGGCCATGCATCTAATGTTTGAATACAAATAATGCTATATATTTAATAAGAAAACATAACATAAAATACTATATTCTCTAATCATACTATTCCTTACTTAGTTAGTAATTAATACAAAACATTTGCTAAAACCTAACTAGAGAATATATGCATGATTTCAAAGAAAATTCATCTAAAATCGGTTCACTAGTTCTCTAGTTATAAGCCAACTAAAGTAATTGACAAACTTGGTATATTATTAATAAAAAGGATAAATAAAGAATTAAAAAAAATAATAACATAGCATAGATTTATTTAATAATGTATTATATATTCTGTATAATTTATTGTTATATAAATCGAAAATTAAATGTATATTTATTATGTATTGCAAGATGATATTGTGGGTATAGGTAGGTCGTGGTTATAGGTCTTGAACAATAGACTGCGCACGCCCAGGTACCTATGTATTATGTGTTCACATTGTTGAAATACCTGCCTGCGCCCTATGTTCCGGATTCATTAAACCGGTAATAACCTAGTCATAAAACAATGCACTACAGTTAAACCAAATAACAGATGGTTTTACTGTGATCTAGTATTTAGTGGATATACATTCATTTATAATTATAATAAAAAAATTGTAACAAAAAACAAAGTTTGTACATAAATTTTACATTTTTTTTGGGAGTGTTTCCATAATCACATTTTTATTTCAATTTAGAAATTTTTATACGACTTATTTGAGCTCGCATCACAAAAAAAAAAAAACTAGTTAACAGATTTTTATGAAAGTCGATAAGCCCATTCAAGTCAAAGTTCTGTTTAGAAAACACCCCAAAATGCATGAAAAAGGGAATTTGTGGAACATTTTTGTATGATAATTAAGCCAATTAAAAGATAGAATCATGAAATTGTGCAGGTAGTCTCGAATATAAATGAACAAAGTACATTACAGTTTAAAAAAAAAAATAACCTGTACTTGGGAACATAATTTAAAGAAAACTTACTAAATACCTATCGAGATTTGAAATTTATACATCGACAATATTTTAGAAGAAATCATAAAATCCATAACAGCATACAAAACGATAGTTTTTGACATAATTATTTGAAGATTTGTTAATTTGTTAAAATATTACAATTTACATTGGAGCTATGTAGTAAAATTAATCAAACGCATGGTTAGTTTAAATGTTGCCAAACATGTATCTAAATGTTATATGAATCGCCGTTTTACAAATACGAAATACTACGCGGACGGACTCGCTAGCATATTTAGTACATAATAATAAATGATATTTACTAATTTTGAAATGTATATAATATACGTACGTGCAACCTAACACGATGTTATTTTTACTACAAATATGTATGTGGAATTCGAATTCTCGATCTGTCAGTTCTTCAATGGAGTTACGATTTCTGGTCTGGTCATAAAAATTTACTAAAATGCATTGATATATTATATAATATCATTGCTGAAATGCTAATGTGTATGTATAACTTCGATTCTCGGAAATAAATATTATAACGGTATATAATAATAATAACAACAACAATAAAGTATAATTAAATCATAAATTTTCCGCATTCCAGCACAAATTATTAAACTACCAAACCGATTAAAATTTAGTACAAATATAAAAGGGGACAAATGGAAGATTTAGACGCTTTTAGATGTTTTAAATAAGCAGTTAAAGGGTTTTTTTTTTTTCTTTATTTTAGATCTAGTCACATGAACAACTATGTAATTATATCCTTATAAATAAATCAAAATGAAACTTAAAACTTATTCATTTAAATTAAATTTGTACAGTTATTTACGAAAAGAATACATAGGATCAGCTAACATGGGAATCAATAATCCAATTTAAAACTGTCCAGATGCATCTTTATTTCTTCACTACGAACATATTCCACTAAAATGTGGTGAACATCGTCGATCTGCCCGCACATCAGGGGAGTTTGGGGATGGCGTCAAGCAGTAATGGTGCATTATTTTACGTGAAAGAAATCGCCAGCATCGACGAGTCATAATATTATTGCATGTATTCTAATTCTTAATAAAAGTATTGTTTTTTAGAAATATGAAATTGAATTTCAGATATTCATTGTAATACTTTACAATAGTGATGAATAATTTGTGCTTTGTAATTTCCTTAAACTATTTGTCAATAGAGACAGGAAGGATGTTTTTGAAATACAATGCAATCATTCTAGAATAAGTTCTTACGGAAACGTATAAAAAATATTTCTTTAAGTAAATATTTTATGTTGCTTTTTACATTAAACATTAGTCTGTAATACAACGAAAATACTCTGTTTAAATGACTAATTAGTCTGTCAGTCTAAATATATATTAACCCCTTGAGCACCTTCCTGGCGTTTACGCCAGCTTTCCATTGTCTTTCTATTATTTCATTTTTATGGGTACTCGACACATTAATATCGATCGTCAATATTAATGTAATGTCAATAAATTTACTCACTAAAATTCACATATGACATTTACAACAAGAATAAAGATTTACTTCAACATATGGTCAGGTACATGCTTCCTTGGTGGCGTGCTGGACGCCGTCCGGGACGGACGTAAGCGCAACTGTCTCACGGCGAGCGCGGGCGCTTTCTGCGGCAACAAGATCGTTGAGGAGGGCGAATAGTGCGACTTTGTCTAGGAGCTGGAAGTGATGGATGATGCAGGAGGTAGTGAGGAAGATGAGAGATGGTCTTCTGTGGTGGTGCTTCAGGAGGAAGCAGACTATGAGGGGCTGGGGGACTCTTGCTATCCGGCGGGGTACTACGCTGGGATAAAGGAGAAGGATGGGACCTTGGTGGAGGATCTGTTGAAGAGGGAGGGGTCTGTTTCTCTTGGAGTGTGTAGCATGACCCCTAAACAGCTGATAGTGACGGCGGATAATGTGGTGAAAACCATGGCCATGGCGGAAAAGAAAGGGACGAGTCTTGATAGACTTAGGGGGACGGGGCAGTTTACGTGGGGGCTGGCCAGGTTTGCGCTGGAATTGGCGAAGCGACTGAGGGTGATGACGAGGAGGAAAAGGAAGTTGGAGGAGGAGGCGATGCGGTTGCGGAAAGATGTCGTGGAGGTGAGGAAGGAGTATGGGAAGGCGATGAAGAGGAAGGAAAAGGTGGCCTCAGAGAGGGATGAAACAGCAAGTTCTGCCTCACCCCTCAAAGAGGTCTTGGAGGGTATAAGTGCGAGGCTGGGGGCAGTGGAGCAGAGGTTGAAAGAGAGGGATATCCCGACTGCCGCTTTGCCTCGTATGAGTGCGAGGGTGGCAGGTGGGAGGGGGGTAGAGGGGGAGAGTTTGCAGGAGGGTACTGCAGGGGGGCCTCCGCTGGGAATGGACTGGGCAACTTTGCCGGGTTCAGTCCCCGTGGAGGTGGGAGTGCAGCGGGCAGAGGATCCCTGGGTGAGGGTAGAGGGGAGGAAGGGGACGAGGAAGAGTGGTGAGGTGGTTGTTCCTTCGGGGGACAGGACGGTGCAGCCAGGGGTTGCGAGAGGAGTGCAGAAGAGGGTGAGACTCCCGTCGCCGCCACGGACGGCAGCGGTGGTCGTCACATTGAGGCCGGACGCGGTGGCGAGGGGGGTTACGTATAAGGAGGTGTTTGCTGATGCCAAGTCGAAGGTGGGATTGCATGATCTGGGGATTGAGGGTGTTTTCGTGTCGCCCCACTGCAACAGGGGCTCGGATCCTGGAGATCTCGGGTCCCTGTGGCATGGAGCGTGCGGATGCCCTCGCTGCCAGCCTGCGGGGGGTTATGGAGGGTGTGGCTGAGGTCTCCAGGCCGACGAAGCGGATCGAGGTCCGCTTGGAGGGCCTGGAGGACTCAGTGACGTCAGACGAGGTTGTGTGGCGGGTTGCTCAGGAGCTGGCGATAGGGGCGGAGTCTGTAAAGGCAGGTCCGGTCAGGATTCCCCCCCCTGGGGGGGGTGGGAGTGTTGGTGGCGTGTGCCGTGGTAGTGTTGGTGGCGCGTGCCGTAATGGGGGGGGGGGGGGGGGGGGGGGGGGATTTGTGTTGGGGGGCTTGTGCCGTATCTCTTCTATGTGTTTCTTTTCTTGGTCCGGTCAGGATTGTGAGAGGGGGGGCCAGGGCGATATTTATGTCGCTCCCGGTAGAGGCGGGATTAAGATTGATACAGAGAGGGCAGGTTGTGGTTGGCTGGAGTGTGGCTCGGGTCTGTGCACTTGAGGCAAAGCCCATGCGATGTTTTAGGTGCATGGGCCTGGGGCACACACGGGCGTTGTGTGCGGCGGTTGTAGATACAGGGCAACAGTGTTTCCGCTGCGGGGTCCACGGCCATAAGGCTGTGGAGTGCGCAGCGGAGACGCCGAAGTGTGCGGTTTGTGCTGATGCTGGGAGGGAGAACCGGCATCACATGGGGGTGGTGTTTTGCCGGCCTCCGTCGATGAGGGCACCGTTTTCGCGGATTCCGCCGTAATGGCGAAGGCTGGGTGATGGGGGGCTGGTGGTGGCCTCTCCTCGCTATGTCTTGCCGTTGCAAGATGAGATGAGGAGGGGTGCACGGACGAGGCCCGGTGGGTTCGCCGCAGGGGGCGACGCGGTGCTTGCGAAAGCCATCCCGTATCGCCCCCATCCCAAATGCGGCGGACGGTAAAAAAAAAAAAAAAAAAAGGTACATGCTTCCTTATTTTTCAATATTTAGTAGCATTCAAATATCTGCACACGAGAAACACCTAGCCATATCCCAGTGGTTGGTGTTAGTATGTGTATAAAAGAATTTATGTCACGAAAATTTTGATAAGACGAATGAAACGAAACGACTCATTATGTACGTCGCGATTGGTTAGTTCATAATGACAAGAAACAACAAAGTGCGATATCAATAATTAATTCAAGATAACATCGTGTCTCTAAATAAGAATTATTTAACGTTTGTTTTTACGTATGTCCAGTCTAATAACTAACAGCGAAGGCAAAAGCACTTGAACTTATATGCCAAATTACGCGTATGTTTCGCTAATAAATTAAAAAAAATAATTGTAAAGGCGTAATATCACATTATTCATTTATAAATAAATGGATAATAAATATTATAAACGCGATATTGTAGAGCATAAAAACAGAAGCCTTTTAGTAACTATAAAATCATAGTGGAATGCCCATCGCAGGTAACATTCCATAGAAGGCGACCGGCCCTACCTACATCAGGTATCGGATATAATTACACGCAGATAAAAAAACGATCCGCTCTAGACGAGAAATACTCTTCTTTCATCCCTACTCTAGCAAAATATGATAGTTACCATTGAACGCGAAATAAAGGGGCAGGTAGTTTGCTAAGCATTTTGTGAGTAAAGGAATATTATTTTTGAAACAATCTCTTCAAATATGTATTATAATCCAGAACTAGGGATTTCTCAACGTGTATATATCTATACTAATGAATAAAATTGAAGTGTTTGTTTGTAATACCAAAATAACCACTTTTTACTTAATACATATGAATGTATCACCTATACGAGAACCACAAATTTGAAAAATGTCGTCTGTCTAAATGTTTATTCCAGCTAATCTCGGGAGTGGCTGGACCGACAATGACGGGATTTTTTTTGGGCAGATAGCTCAAGTGACTCCGCACAACGCAGGCTACTTTTATTTCTCCAAAACAATTAGGGTTCCGTGTATAATAATTAAAACTTTTGAAATTATGAACAAAATGCGATTCGATAGATAGCACCATCAAAAAACATTATTTTGCAATAATCTAGAAACGATTTTACGCAGTGAAGATCAAATGAAACGCCTGCGAAGCCGCGGCACACAGCTACTTAGCAATAAATTCGTCGCGGTCTGACGTAGATTTGTTACCACCTTTCAAGAATAGCTCTTTGTTTTGTAGTTGTAATGACTATTGAATTTTATATCTTCCCAATCAATTTAATAAATTCAATTACTTAACATAATATCTTTAATACTTTCGACATCGTGCCCTGAAATCAAATATTAATAATTTGTAACTAAATTGAATTATTAATCACGATAGGCTGGCATGGAATCCATTCTAACCTTAAGATCGAATAGGTTAGGGAAGTGATATAAAAAAACTTATCGAGTTCTTGTAGGCGCCGACCCTCGAGCCCAGAACAAAAAAATTAAGGTACAGCTGAAGAGGGGATAACTATGCTTGCAATGGCGTGTTTCAATATTTTTCATCATCATAGCTAAAATGAACATTTTACTCTATTTCAATAAATAGAGTGTTGAATATTTAGCATATAACAATCCTTTATCATAATATTTTTTTCACTTTATTGTTCTAGATTTATTCAATATGAATTTTTTTTAGTGTGTTTATATTATTAGGAATATTTTATTTATTTTTAAATTTGTAAACATCAATTGTCTCTTGATTTATAGTTGAAATCATACTTTTACATTATTTATTATTTTATTAACAGTTTAAGTTCTGAACACAAACAACGCTTTCATGCCGATTTGTTTAAACGCCTCTTCACAAAATGTTTGAAAAATCCTCATAATTATTAAATACCTAAAACATTGTAGAAAAAAACATAAAGGAGTCGGGGATATATCAAATGGCCCTATCTAAATACAATAATGATATTAGAAAAGCCAAGCAGGCATCATGGAGAAAATTCTGTGAGGAAATCAATGATATGCCTAACGGAGCAAGAATTCACAAGATGCTTGCTAATGACAAACCTAAACAAATAGGACTCCGTAAAAAGCAAGACGGGACTTTCACTAATAATGAAAAGGAAACCATGGAGCTCCTCACTTCAGTTTATTTCCCAGGTTCTGAGAGTCTTGCGTTAAAAAACTGCCCTCTTCAATAAGACCTCATTTAGAGGACTGGCGTAGAGCGACAAGGATTAAAAGAACGCGAAACGGGCTATAAAGTCATTTAAACCATACAAAGCAGGTGAAGAGGATGGAATTCATCCGGTGCTATTACAGCGAGGCCTTAACGTCCTGACACCTGTGATAGTTAAGATCTTTAGGGCAAGCTTTGCATGGGGATATATACCTAACCTAAGGACAAAAGTACGAGTACTTTTAATAACAAAGGCCCGCAAAAAGGATTACACTATGCCAAAATCCTTCAGACCCATAAGCATTACATCTTCTCTACTCAAAACGATGGAGCAGATAATTGATAGAAATATTAGGGAAGTGGTATTAACCAAAAACCCTATAAGTTTAAACGACATGCCTATAGTAGAGGTAGGCCCATTAAGATTCTGAGAAGGGGGTAAGGACGCTGTTGGTGTCCTTACCAGTGGAGGCAGCACAGAGGGTGATGGATAAGGGCCGAATTAAGGTTGGGTGGAGCATGACCCAGGTCTGTGCACTTGTGGCGCAACTTCTGAGGTGCTTTAAATGCATGGGCTTGGGGCACACAAGAGTGATGTGTATGGCAGAGGTAGAGAGGGCAACGTAGTGTTTCCGCTGTGGAGTCCAGGGCCATAAGGCGTTGGACTGCACAGCGGAGCGGCCGAGGTGCGCGATATCCGATCATTAAGATTGCCCTGCTCTATTTTTTAGAGAGAGTGGAGAAGACATTTGAAGATAAGAAAATTGAACTATGTGCATTTCTAAATATTGAGGGCACCTTTGATAATACACCCACTAGAACATTAGTTCAGGGGTTAAGTGTTAAAAAATAGTTCGATCACTATAAAGTGGACTTAATAAATGTTCTCAAACCATACAGTCAAACTTCATTGCATGGCACTAATCATAAGATGGTAATTACAAGAGGTTGTCCACAAGGATGCGTTCATCGCCCATATTGTGGACCCTAGCGGTAGACCATCTCCTGCACAAGAGTGCATTTAGCGCAAAGCTGAGGAAGCCCTGATGCTCAGTAGGACTCAGCTACGAGTATTAGTGAGAGTGTTAACTGGGCACTACTGTTTGCGCAAGCATATGTACAACATTGGTGTCCAGAACACAAGATAGTGCAGATTCTGCCAGATTGCAGACGAAATACCAAAGAACTTCTTGTGTGAATATGACTCATTAATACCCTTACGTAACCGAATTCTGGATAAGCACGCGTTGCTCCCGGAGGAGGTACAGACGCTCTCTGCCAAAAAGATCCTACACTATATCCAGGTTGTAGGTCTAGGCAGTGAGCTTTAGGAATATAGGGGCGATCACAATAGATCTATTAAGGTCGCAGTGATACAAATCTGCCTTAGCCTGCATAGCCTCTTTTTGAATAATAATTAAAAACATTGTACTTTTTGTATTGTGTTATTACAAAAACATCAGAACAATATTAATTCGTTGAATTCTTAGTACACCTATAAGTTTTGTAAGATTTTTTTTCTGCTTCAAATAAATTTTTGCATAGTTAACATTATTTAGTTCGAAAAGGGGCTATGCAGGCTTAAACAGTCCTGTATCACTGCGACCTAGTCAGATCTATTGTGATCGTAACATTATTTAGTTACACCACTACTAAATACGACATTCTGTAGAAAAAATTGTGAGATAATATCAAATCAAATGGTCGTACCGGAAAAGAATAGTACCACCCCATGTCTTCCCGTGGGTGTCCCGTAAAAGGTGACAAAGGGATAAATCATGGGATGGGGGCACTAGGCAGCAGTATCCTCTGAGTATCACAAACACCTGCAGCGATCGTCAACCCACCTGCCAAGCGTGGCGATTATGGCAATCGCTCCCTTAATAGGGGAGACCTATGTTCAGTGTTCAGTAACAGTGGACGTATAACGGTTGGTTATGTATGATATCATATTCCGAATTAACTAACTCATTACTTATGTTTATTCATAAAAGTTTGGAAGATCTCAGAAAACGAAACGAATAAAACCGAACCGAACCGTTGAAATAACAACGTTATAGGGGTTGGCAATATTATTATACATATATTAATTCTTAAATAGCTATACTTAACTTTATTAACAAATTACATACTTTCCACAAGTTATAAATAAAATATAACGACATTTCCGTTAAATATACAGCATATTTAGCTTTGCACACATGGTTAAAAATTAACAATACATAATATGGAAAACAAATAAAATAATGTATAATATTTTGTACTAATCAATCAATAAACAATAAAATGGGTAAACATGAATCATACAAACGTTCTCCTGCTATAATCTCGAGCTATAAAACCAATAATGGTTCATTAAACGTTACGATGTTCGTGGATGAGTATTAAAGCTCTTTGGTTTCCTTTAAAAAGAGTTTTTATAGCAATTATTGTTTTAACTACATACAAATTAGTTTACAAACAACAATTCCCAGAGTTACTTGTCGGTTTTTTCTAGAGACTAACGTTTCAAACGAGTAAAAACAGTCCGTAAGATTGTTATTAAGGTCTAACATAAAAAAATAATTATAATTCAACTAAGTTTTTATAGCAATCTCGGGAGTTTATTTTGTCCTTTGAGTTGAAGTTAAAATGACCTGTCTAATATGAGAAGGCGTTGTTGTGATAGGAATACTTTGCGAGTGCGACTTGGCGGTAATACTAAGTAGCCATTTGTCGCATAATTGGACATGGAACATGAGACATGACGCAGCGTAGCTACACCACGTGCGGGTGAGTCAACTGGCTTCGAGCATGCACAAGAAAACATCGCCATACGCTTTCTTTAAAATAAATGTTATAATTAATGTATGATATTAATGTGAAGTAGTTTGCAATATATTTATAGATTTTATCGTAATAATACCAAATTACAATGAAGACAGATTTAATTAAAGCCAAAGGTTAATGTATTAAATTTGAGTAACATAAAACCTTAATCTTATCAAAAGTAGCCTCGTGTGTTCTACTTTACGTACACGTCATCGTATAAGTAGGACATCTAAACGTGAACTTTAATTATTGAATAGATATAGTAATTATTTTAGAAAAAATATATTATAAACTATTTGTCTTTTCAGTATTCAAAAATTCTATAATAGTTTGCTAAATAAATTTTAAAAGATTATATGATAAGCATGGAATAATATGTGTAGTAAATTTAAATTGCGCAGTTAAAAGTTAAACTAAAAATTATACTCTTTTAGCAAATAATAGTTTCTTCATGAAAATTTTGAATATTCATTATAACACGAAATATAGAACTAAAGTTTGTATTGCACCTTTTCAAAGGAAGAAAGTATTTGTTACACGTATTTTTTATGACTATTTGTTTTCTAAGAATAGGTTATTTTTGCCAATCTAAATAACAATATCATTTTTATCATTTAAATTGACTTTTATTGCGTAGGTTGAGAACTTGTTTCAATATTGATGGCATTTCAAGCATGATACTACTGCTTAACTCACGTGAATCTAAAATAGATTTATAAAGATACCTCACATTAAATTAACTTAAATTTAAACATATACTTAAAAAAAACTTAAAAATGTCATAAAATAAGCTATATACTAAAAATATATTTATTATACCCAAATATCTTATTACGACTTTTCTAAGCGTTTAACTTGATTTAGTATAATATGGTAACACTCCAATTCGAGAGCCATAAATGTGGATAGCGACATGTGCACATAGCTACATAAGAAAAAAAAAACTACGATTCGGACAAAACTTCCTAAAAATCCACTTACTGAAGATTCAACATATGTTTAATCGTGGGAAGATGCCCTTATATTACAATACTTTAACGATTTTACATTATGTTAAAAGGCAATTATATATTATGAAATGAATATAATCTTTAAAGGTATATTCATTACCTTTTATTCGGAACACGATAAAAGTTAGTAAAGACCACCTTGAAACGCTGACTCTGATTATTTACTAGGTACTCGTATTCAATTATCAAACCGCTAGGTAAGGCAACTTTTAGTATGGAAGCATAGTTCGGAATTATCCCAATCGCTCAAAAGAATGTCACGTCATATTTCTGAGAACCGGTCGGCGAACAAGATCCATAGTCTCGTCAGATCGTATAACACATTTCAATATGCGTTTCGAGTTTCCAAGTTGTTCCTCTCTTGTATGCTCGCCGAGTCAGTATTAACAGGGGCAACAAAGAGCTCATTGTTTCCGAAATCTTAACTGTTATAATAAAAATTTCAAAATTTATTGCGTTAGTGTTCCTCGAGAATTTCATACTTCATACGTGACTCGACAATGGTCGTGGAATAATAATATTATGAATAAAGTAAAAGCAAACGTCGATCTGAGGAAAGGTTATCGACTGAACACCTGCAACAGGGTTCTAATTATTACCGGTGTGGAAAACAAGGATAACGACATAGTTTAATGTAAATTCTTTTGTAGGGGATACGCTTCATAAAAAACCCCAAGTATATTTGTTGAATTGTGTGAGAATTTAATTCTTAATTTCAGAAAAGAATATGTACTAGAGAAAGGTAGTTTGTTTAATTCTTCTTAGTAATTTTTGAGAAGACTTTTGTCAGATATAACTGACAAATCTACCAACCCAGAAGGCACTTATGTTAGAAAATACGAGTTTCTAAATAATAGTCAACTAAGTAATAATATTTAAAGTAAACTTGACAAAAACAGTCAACAAAAAACTGCATCAGTGACATGATAGAGATAGATAGGATAGAGATGGCCAGACGACTTCATTTATATCATACAAATTGAGAATATCTTATATCTTTTACGATATGAAGATTCCTCAATAGAACAGTAAAATAAAATTATGCCGGTTATTAAATCAATTCACGACCTACTGTTACTTAACCAACAGTCGATCATAAACAAATAGAAACATGTTTGCAAACCGTATTGGTTGAGTTGTAATTGTGTTAATGTTATAATAATATTTGAGTACCTATAGTTCACAGGTAGCTAGAATCTATGCACACATGTGCTACAATAAACGGAATCGATAAATAGTCATACAAAAAAAGTATACAACTTCTACCTGTGACATCGTCCGCGGTGACTTTAGAATTGGGTTCAAAGAATAACTGTGTCCCATGCGTAGCGGTAATCGTAAGAGATAGAGACATCATAAAGTTTCTCTATGATTTTTGTAGAAACAATTCTCATCTCTAGTGCCTTATTTTGAACTTTGCCCACCTACCTATGTAAACCAGGATCCTTGTTTTCTACCTACATAAAAATGTGTATTTAGATAAATAAATCTTCCTTGAAAAAATATCAAATTTAAGGTGAAAACCGGATCAAAATCTGTTACATGGTTTAGGAAAAATTAGCTTATAAACAGACAGAAAGCGGAAATCGATTATGTATTATTTACTATATATAATTTATGTCTAAAGGAAAAAAGGAGAAAACATCTGGATTATGATTCAAAAGCTTCAAATACTTAAAGAAAAAATATACTTAACTTGTTTTTTTTTTCAATAAAAATAACGTATTCGAATATTACAATATAAATTAATTGTTTTGGAATATTGGGTATATTTAACTGTCTATTATGATAACAATTACTATATCTATTATAATAAGAAAGTATTTGCAAACAAGACGTTTCTTTCTCACGAGGTAAGTAATATATTTAGCAGGTATGTGGTGTGATGTGGCGAACTGCAAGGTCGACAGCTTCCTACGATAGCTTAGATACACTTATGAGAAGTACGAGTGTCCTAGATGACTGGTCCATGCTGAGTAACATAATATATCAAGCTATACGTAGTATTTAATACCCTTTAGCGAATACAGTATTAACACGACACTGTATTCTAATCAGTTTTAATAAATCACCACCGTGTTCATTATCATTATTAAAATCAACTCTTTAAAATGATGTAACAATGGATTTGACACCTAACACTTAAAATACCAAAGTTCTCCACTAGTTTTACTACCAGGGTTAATAGAATTAATTTTTCTTTGAGTTTTTTACGTGCAACATTTTCTCGACATACACATTAATAAATAAAATTGAAGTGTCTGTTTGTAATGTCAAAAATTTTTTTTACTAAAAAGATATGAATGTATATACAATACTTATACAGAAAATACAATTTTTGACATTTTTGTCTGTTTGTAATGGGTAATCTTCGGAACGGCTGGACCGATTTTGACGGGACTTTTTTTTTGGTAGATAGCTGAAGTTACTCCGGGTAACTTAGGGTACTTTTAATTTTCGAAAATAATTAAAGATCTGCGTAAAATAACGACGATACTTCGGTATTTTCGGATATACTTATTTTTTGCATAAAAGTCCTATAATTAAACGTTTATTTATATTAAGTTTAAATTAAGAAATGTAATATCAAGCGAGTCCCACATGAAACTAATTGGATAGCATCAAAACTTGGCTAATGTTGTCCGGACATGGTCACATTGTTTTCGAAAGTGGTTCTTGCTGAGTCAAGATTCCGTAAGCAAATGATCATTACAGCAAAAATGAGACGCGTTGTAATAGCAACACTATCTATCTCAATATAATCAAGTACACATGTACTTTATATATTTAGAGCGATTTGTAACAACGAAATAGCAGGATTCGTTTATTTAGTTTTTTTTAGTTATTTTCTATTTAATATGGTAATTATTATATATTGTAGAAGTGTTTGAAGTCTTCAAGTAATTCGACTCTTTAAACTTTATTTTTTACATACTATAATATATGTAGACAAAGTGCTTCAGCCACAATCTTACCTATTGTTAAATGACTATGAGATCAAGACGGTAAACGCGCTAAGTCTAAAGATACTGGCTCTCAAGTGCTGCCTATAGGTATAGGTATTTGACGGAAGATTTTCTAAATTTAATGAAGATTGCTAGCATGAAGAACATTAGAAAATACCCTGCATAGAACACTGCTAAAACTATATGACGATGTTTTGCTAGCTTAACCAAAACTCAGGATCATGTATTATTATGATTCGAAACTGCGTCCATTGACGCGGTATCCACTTTGACTGAGCCATCATCGCTTTAAGGAATAAGGTCGTCGACGTTTTTTACAGATTGTTTTATATTTTGCACAAACAATAATCCGAAAAAAAGAAAAACAACTTAGACCTCCAACATGAAATCCAAAACATAGTATTAATTAGATTCATAATAGTTTAAATTATATTTATTTAAATACTTGACGTGTATTCAAATAAACTATGAATGAAATAAAAGTTCAAACATCCAATTATGTTTTAAGTATCATCTTTGTAACTCAAAATATACCAATTATTATAAAAGCATGAAGAACCTTTTGCTGAGAAGTTAATGGCTCATATCCGTTTTTTTTAAAACAAATCATGTAATTTATTTACGACCTGAGGCAGACCATAACTTACAAACCCTGTCGAGAGTAGACATTGGGTAACTCTCTTTTAACAAAATTATTGTGTAAACTGTAAAATATAATACTGACAATTTTAAAATCTAAGTATTCTGTGTTCTTTGTTTTTTTTTTTTATAAATACCTACTTATTAAAATATATAATAACGGCTGTACACATGGCAATGTTCACACATAATATGTCCTAAATAAACTAATGGAGCGAAATTGATAGTAAAATCCAATAATATGCAATAATAATGTAATAATATCCAATAATAAAAGTCCAAAGAATGCGTTTGTGGTTTTAAAAAGAAACATAATTTGATTCCGTCGTTGTCAAGTCGTAAATGCACAAACGGTCTGACAGGCAGAAAGAGAGAGTTGCTTTTTAGAATATGCAAAAACAAAGCATTTAAAGTTTTTAAATTTAAATATGATAATTATGGCCATTGACTTAGGAGATATACTACGCAGTCCTAACTATAAACTAACAGTAATAGTACAATTGTCCCAAAACCTGAACCTACACAGTTCTTTTTAAATTAAAAACTATGATTTACAGAATAAGTAATTGGTGATTTATGAACAGTAGGTAGGTAGGTATAAGCGTTTACTGACGCAAATTCACCATATAACCAGTGTCGAATGACTAATAAACAGTACGTTGATTTCTTAGAAATTAGATCAGTAAATTACAATATACATGAAAATATATTTAGGTATCAGGTCAATCACAATATCTCATTTAATAATACTATTAAATTGAATTTGCTTGATAGCTATGTTTTCGTTTTTTCATTTGAAATTCTTTTTTTTCCATTGATATAACCTACGAAAATTTCGATGCAGGTGTCGATGCAAAATTTTCTACATTATAAATGAAACATTGTGCACAATTGTGCTTTTTTCATGGATACATAAAATGTACTATGTACATGAAATTTATGAAGCTATAATTCAATGGAAAACAAACATTTTCATTCCAACCAATGAAAACTTGTGAAATATCCGCGAAAATTTTATAAATAAATCAAAAGTGAACTGACCTGTCCAGTAGCTTTCTTGTAGCGGTGCGTCGCTTCCCGCACGAGGTCCCTGACCAGCAAGTCGCCGGAGCCACACGGCACCAGCACCCGTACAGACCCGAAGCACACCGTCACTTTCATAATAACAAATAGATCACACACCACTACACGCCTAGTAATATCATCCGGTAGTTAACATATTAGTTTGTGTACAAACTAACAGGAGCACAACACTATCTGATGCACATGGTAATAAATGTCCGAACTCCGAAGTACTTCATGTACCACCGTTGATACAAAAAGATCAAAAATCCTGGACCGTCCGTAAGTTATCATAGCGTCCCGACCAACTGCCGGACTTTGTTATTGTTCCCTTAAACTGAGCACAGAATATAAACACTTAACATTGAGTATTTAGCACATTTGATAAGATTACGTGAATTACGGTCGCATACCTTGGCGCGCGTTATTAACGGCAGCAACGGTCGTGACGAGGAACATGAATAAGAATTTGAAGTTGGGACGTATGAGGTGGGGCGGGGAGACGCGCCGCGACCGGTTCCCATGAGCAGCCAATCGGCAGCCGCTATACGACGGGCAGCTGTGTGTTTGTGGTAGTGGCCCCGGCACGTCGCGTCATACCTGCTTCTCTACGGTTTGTATTTTCCTCGCATACCGTTTAAACTACACCTTTATTTTGAATGAAACTGACTCACAAGTTGTAAGAATTCATAAAGTGTTCATATGTGTCCGTTGACTGTCAGCCGTTTGCGATCTAATACTACTTTGTGGCCACTGGATACTACAATTTACAACACAGAACTCGTTTCCCTGTGTGGGTTGGTATTTAGTATTTGATTACATATTACGCAGCACGCACACTATATGTTACAGAGCACACATCACTTTAATTGATAGTTGATGTCATCATATACCTAAGTTACGATGACTAGTCGCTGAACTGGATTCATTTAGTACCTAGCTCATATAACAGAGTTTTTTTACTTTGTCAAATGTTTCGATGCAATCAATATTGCCATGCCAACAGCTTTAATGATTTTAATAACACATCAATGTGTTTTCCCTATCCACTGTACATATGCCAAATTATTACTAAAATTAAACACATTATATGACCGTTATTGAGTCATTAAAATTTTGTACAGTTTTCATAGAGTTAGTGGTGTTAACGCACGTACGGACCCGATCGCGGACATAGTACGGCGGGCGGCCGATGTTATCAGTCCCTAAGCAGGGATGGAATTCCTTTCGCGTAAAATATCAATTATAGAATCGATTCGATACTAAGTTCCAGGAATCGATTCACATAACATTGAGGCCCAAAAAATCAATAGTTCAAAGTAATAAAGTATCGATTATTATTAGTGTCCTTTTTATTTTCTATGATATAATATTAAATAGATAAAAATAAAACAGTTCAGTGTCATTTTTCCTTAGTAGGTTAGGCATTCTTCTTCTTTTGTTTAGTTGCTACTAATGACCTTAATGCTGTTTATTAAAAAAAATGGACACCGTTTTTTGCATTAAATAATGATTATAGTCTGATTTCGACCACTGGAAGAATACTATATACGAATAAAAAGTCAAATAGAAAAAGGTTAATTTCGAAGTTTTGTGAATCGATTAAAAAAAATCGATATTTTTAGTAAATCTTATTATCCCTAGATAGGTGACTGATGACCTCGGCCATACCATGTTCGCGGTCCGGTCCGTACATGTATTAACTGTTTAATGATAGGAATGTGGTAACGGTTATTTAAAAGGAAACGGGCAAAGTATTTTGGCTTTTCACTCCATTGTTATATATCGTCTATTACTCATTGTACTGTTGTACGATCAGTGCTTACCATGAGATATAGTCTAATTAATTTGAGTACTCAATATATAAAAGTCAAACTTGTTAATCATGATTGCCATCATTTCCGCCCACTTTATATTGTCATTCTCCATTACAACAAATTCTTTACGTAACTATCAGACAATTCGAAATAAAATACCTACGATTTTATTTAACCCGTGATATAAAATTCGGCAAAGCTTGTAACTTTCGTTGTTTATTTTTACTTCTGTGATCCAAGATCTGCCGTATATTTGTAGTTGAGTCGTACTAGTTTTAGGTAGGTAGTAAAGACATTCCACAAACACTAACTCTCCGGCGTATATTTTATGACCATACTTTAAATATCCGTTTACCTATCCGTTTATATGCTCGTAGATTGGCTACGATTTTAACAATAGTGACTCGCTGTAATGTTTACTCTATTACTTTCATTAAAACAATTTTTGCTTCATTATGCATCAGTCAAGATTTACAATTTTTAAAACGGGCTTTTTAATTATATGCAAAAAAGTACACAATAACACTACATATAGAGGTACAACATGACTAATGAAAAGTAAATAAATAAGAGTCAACTACATTACGCTAAATTGTACCTAACTATTCAATATTCCTGTAGCCTTCATTTTGAGATCTCTATTTATTTAATTCCCAGTTTTCACAACTCAGGATGAAGATATAAAGTTCCAACAATATATTATCTTTTTTGCATCAATATTTATAATAAACGTATATTCAAATTGCATTTTTCTCTCAAGCTCAGCAGTGAACATGATGGATAGATTAAAAAAAAGTTATACGTACATTATAGGTAAATCCAATAGAGACATTATAACAGTTGATGATTAAAAGATCTGGATGCCTTTAGTTCAAGGTAAAGGGCATTAGTATGCGGAAAGCGATCCTTTAACTGGTAGTTTATGACTTCACACTCCAGTATGCCACGGAACAAATAACAACGTTATACACTAGATATTATATGTGTAAACGACCATTTGTCACTTTATACTATAAACATGTCTCTACCATATTAGTATTATTACTAATAATTATTATAAGAACCTAGACAGTCTATCAATTGTTTATATTTTAAATAAGATATACCCAGCTTCGAAACTATAGGGTGGCAGAGCTGGCGAGGCCCCGGTTCGATAGGACCCCGGCTCGCGAGCTAAGAAGTATCCTAACATTTTTAACAAAATGTAGTAAAAATTATAAACACAATTAAATATTTAAGCGCTTTAGTGATTTTTTTAATGATTTATTAAAACCAAATTACTTGACGATTTTTACAGAGAGCCCGTACAATGAATTTGCCAGGGGCCTCAGGTGGCATAGTTACACAGCTGACATGTAAAAATATGTGTAGATTCATTTTAAATTATTGCAGTTATAGGTTGTACATACAAACTGCAATAGAAATTCAATTGCATTAAAGCCACATATATTTCTACCACAAACACTTCTCAGTAATGACATTTTGTAATGAATTTCTGAATCACGTATCACGGGTAAATTATTCCAATAATCTATTTCTTTGTCCCTTGTCTGTGTAGTCTAGTAAAATTAGAAAATGTGGAAAAAGTAAAAAAAGAAAATCATTATTTACATAAACCACTTTTTATTTATTAAGTAATTAATATTGCTTATTTGAATTGAAATAAATAAAAAAAATACATTTTTGACAATACAATACAAATCTTGTGAAAGACACAATTGAAATATTTGCAAGAAATTAAGTATATAAATATATTTTTCTATGACATAATAACTTGTACATTATCATATAAAGGTGTGTTGTCTCTGTGATCACATTACAAGATTAAAGGAAATAGAAAAGACATAACCCTAAAGTAATACACATTATATTATTTCAACAGATTTTTAGACTTTTTCGCAAGTCTCAGATAAATGGTTAATATGAGTACAGTAAAGAATATTAAGTTGTTCTATGATATTATAATTCCAATTAAACCATAGATTTTTTTTAGATATTTTATATAACATTTAAGATCATAAGATTTTATAAAGGTTTTAAGTATGTAGCGATTTCGATATCTATTAGCTATAATGTTGAAGTAAGACGTAGTGATGTATTTTAGACAAAACGGTTTTAATAAAAATAAAAAGAAAAATCATGATTAAATCTGAAAACGTATTCATTGTAAATGCGTTAAATTTTAATTTATTACTTTCACTCAGATTATACGATATTTAAAACCTTTAATGATTATATCGATGAGAAATTGATATTTTTTTAACTACGCCGTCTACTTAAAATTTTACTACAATTTTTTTTATTTTTTTTCTATTTCAATTCGAAGATTATCTACTCATATAAAATCAAAAATATGAATTGTTGAATTAGATATAACAGACAAAACTCCATATAAATTGCAAACTTATAAAAGAAAATAATTTGGCACTATGAATTTGAACAACTAGAAAAATCTGAATCCTAAATATAAAGAGAATAGAATTAGCAAAGAAGATTTATTCAAAAAATAATGATATATCTCTTTCACAGCGTTTGTATACTTTAGGAGTGAGTTTCATGGAATAGCATAGTTTATGCTAAAGTTTTAACAATATTTACAAAGATGTAACAATCTCTTAGTTTTCGCCCTGTCTAGTGTTCCTATATTTACATTTTGAGAATAAGAATCAATTATTTTTGGGCATAATACGTTCAATTATATGTAGAATCGAATCCTAAAGACATGAATTTGAAATAAAAACTATATATATATATATATTTACATATATAAATAGAAGTATGTTATCAAAATATTATAATTGAAACAAAGATGCGAATAAAATAAACAGTGAGATTTATTTGTAGAATAAATAAGCTTGAAATGATAACTGAGTGGACGCTTGATACAAGCTTTAACATAATATTCGATACAATATATAAACTAATTGCACTTTATCCAAATTTCTACTATATTCATGTTTTAAGTACACACTCCTCAAACAAGTCCGCAATATGACTACGTGCGTATATATATGAAATCACACGAGTGACGAACTTTTTCACGTGTGATACAAGTATTTTCAAATTAGAATTAGGTATATAAAATCTTCATATTAATCTACATAATATTACACAAACAATAATCATAATAATCGATACATGCAATTGACACGTATACTTAATTATAAATAAAATAATAAATTTTCAAAAATACAATTAACATTCTAAAATAGATATAAATATATAATATTATATTGGTGTTTATAATGGTTGTACTTTAGAGTCTCACGGCGGGTCTCTTAAAACTACGTACATTGTTTTTTTTTATGTTACCCTCATTTACGTTAATATCTAATTCGAACAGAACAGCAGAAACTAACGCAATGGCACTCCTACTAATTTTCATAATAAGTATCATAAGAAGTTATATATAGTATACGAGAAATTTGGAAAGTCTCTGACTAGAGTAAAGGAATAATAAAATTAATCCATCAGAATCTAAAGAATTCACTAACGTAGATCTTAAAATAGGAATTGCTGAAATTATATTATTATAACGTGTCGATTCTAATCCTCAACTTACGGTAACAATTTTTAATATCTACTACGGATAAATTGAAATGCAATCGATATACTTACAATATTAACACACAACGATATCAAGTTATTTTCCTGAGAGTCCACGATTTATAATTATTTAGGTGTCGCAGAGAGGCGGGACCAGCCCTTATACTAAATATGCTTTTAACAGAGATTGGTCGATCGTATTCGATTTCCTACACCTTTATCACAATACCGCATACATCTTAAATCAGAGCACCTTATAATTGTAGACAATATCCCATAGTCTAGGTGACGTATTGTGTCATCAAATGGCACATCCAGCTGTACATGAATATTATACAGTGTACTTTATAATAATAAGATACATATTATTGACATAATTAATCATTTACAATACTATCTTATAACAGGCACGTCAGCTAGTATATTACGTTCGCGATCAAGACATTAGAGATACCTTAGAAATCGTAATATTATAAATATCATCGGCCTCACCTACTACATAGTGGTATATATATAAATTTCAAATTTAAAAAGATTCTAAGGCAACGTTCAGCGCTTGATACTAAACAATTTGAGTATTCATTATAATATTATACGCTTCATTTAGAGAGCTAATAATCGTAAAACCACTAGTAAGATGAATTATCATTAATACTTTGGGATGTCTCTGTCATGGTCATGAATTTCGAGATTTTTCCATTATCACAATCGGTTAAAAGGCAAAAATACGTAAGCAAATTTTATACGTTCGATGCCTTTAATTTGAATCACATATTTGTAACTCATGTATATATATTAAACATCACTCTCGCCGTCTGTGACGTGCGCGGGTTGACCGAAATTCCTAGTAATAGATTCACTGACTGTGCGTATATTAGCTAAGTATCTGTGCGCTGGTTCGTCCGAGTCGTATATAGCGCTGAGTGACTCGAGCGAGACCAGCGCCTCAGAGTCGAGGAGTCGAGACGAGGCGCGGGACGAGACGTCGTCATCGCGGTCGAAGTAACACGAGTTCACATCACTGAGGGCTGCCTCTGCGTCCGTGAGACCGGCCTCGTTAAGCATCGAGACGTTCTCCAAAGCGGGATCGTCTGTCGTGTACCCCGTACTCTCCGGCTGGCAACCCTCCCCGTCACCTTCCTCTCCCTCCGAGCACGACGAACTCCATTCCGATTGGCTCTCCCCATAGTGACCCATTTCTCTATGATTCGAAGTGGTCACCTGTTTATGGAATCATAATATTACGAATAATTTACATCGGAATCAACTTACAATAATAACAGTAGTCAAGATTAAGAAATTAGACTCACTCGGTTGTGTAGTCTCTCTTGGAATTCTTTTTCTTGTTTTTCTTTAGCTGTTGGGCCTTCTCGTTTCCTTTCGTTTGGTGAACTAAAATAATTATGTAAATCAGGAAACTATTATTATTATAAATTTATTTGAAAATATGTATGTTTAATATGTCTATGGCCCATAAAATGAGACAATAGGAAAACAATGGAAAGCTGGCGTAAACGCCAGGTTAGTGCTCATGCAGGGGGCGACGCGGTGCTTGCGAAAGCCACCCCGTGTCGCCCCCATCCCAAATGCAGCGGACGGCCCCGGGGGGTTTTAGTGGGTATTTCCGGGCGCTTCACGCCCGGGTGAGTCCCACACTGGCACGGAACTCGTCACTCCGTGCCCCCTTAGCTATTGTATTGGGGGACCTCGGTCAAAAAAAAAAAAAAAAAAAAGGTTAGTGCTCATGGGGATAAAGTGTAGTTACCTAGGAGTTAGTTGCCGCGTGTGTGTGGGTGAGGGCAGTTCGACAACGACGTCTGTGGGCAACACTCCAGGGAATTCAGCAGCGGCCGGTCTCAGCGGCGAGGGCGCGTGCATGTGCGTGCCGTCCTGCCGCGCCACCTGCGTTATAGCCGCCAGCCCCACCGCGTGCAGGGGACTGCTGTTGTTATTATTGCAGTTCCTCATCGGCTCCAACGATGCGTTTTGACCTCTAACATACAATATAACATTGCACTAAATAAATTACATAATTCCAAAATACTTAGATCAATTGGATTAAATAATGGAAAACCAACATTATTTACCTGAGATCGAGTTTTAACTCTTTCCGTTCCACTTTCACCGGATTGCTCTTGATCAGATTGTTATCGTCGAGCAGCCTCTGTATTTCTCTTTCGAAAGGCGGTACGCACGCCACGTCTGTGGGACTCCTCTTCGTGAACGCCTCCTTGGGATCGTGATTCAGATGTTTCAAATTGTTAGGTCTGCTTCCAGAACTCGAAAACGAATTAGTTCGTTGTGCTAAACGATTGACCTCTTTCTTATCAGTCTGGCAACATCCGTCTCGTTTCGCAGACGCCTGCAGCATATTTATTATACTTCTTTGGAGTTTCTCTTCTTCTTTCTGTAAATCGGTGTCGAGAAATTTATCATCCAGAGATGATTTATTCGATATTTTATGCTTTAAATATATCTCGTTAATGTGATTCGGTAATGGTTTAGCAGATCGTATAGGTGGGTAATCGTAACCGACGTTCAGACTTGTCGGGTTGGGTCTGTTCGAGGACATATACAACGCTGCTCGGGGCGGTGACGGTGATGCATCCGTAGTGCGTGAATAACTTTCGTCTGAGGAACTGAGACTGGGCGATCTCGTGAGAGAACTTAACTCATCAGCTGATGAGTGGACGCGAGGACTTCGAGCCAGAGGTAGACTTTCGCTGGACCGTGGTCGCGGTAACCTGGTCGGTGGTTTCCTTTTATGTGCGGCGATGGGACGCGTCTCCTGCGGCCGGGGCCAGGGCGGGACTAACGCTCGTGGTGGCGGCCACCGCGGGTTCCCTACGACGCCGTGAGGTGGTGGCAGTGGCGGATTATCATCCGACTCTATATTTTTTCTACCTCTACTGCCTTTGTTATTGTTGCCGTTGCTTTGATGACCATTGGAAGGTAGCAATGGTTCGCTTTCACAGGCGATTGAAGCTTCTCTCAGAGGCGGCAGTCGCGAGGGTTGGGCGGCGGTTCGCCTCGCGGAGTTCTGTAGCATGGCGAGTGGAGTCGCGACTCCTCCATATGCAGAGGGTGGATTCGGAGCCTGAGGATTTATCGGATTCTGTATGGTCCCGTTTGCTGGCGCTCGGTCCGTCAAGAAGTAAGTAGTCATTTCTCCTTTCCCTTTGACTTTCACCTTGCCTCGACATACGAACTGGTACGGCATGTCTTTCAAGACTTGGTATACTTCTTCTGTTACTTGTGTGTGATTGGGCAAACCCGTCGAGTCCATGCGTGAAGCAACGTTCACAGTGTTCCCCCATATATCGTACTGTGGCTTTCTTGCACCAATTACTCCGGCAACGACTGGACCAAGATTTATACCTAAATACGAAATATAACATTACGCTCATTATATATTTATATTCACTTTATTTATAAAATGAACGATTTTATAAGAAACTTGAAAGCTACTACTGCTTTGAATAAATGTAATTAGTTAAAAATATAGGTACTTATTCAATTTAGGATTCGGAAAGTATTATTTTCACACAGAAGAGACGGCAAGGAAATCAACATAATGTTACAATTAGATTTGCAGTTTATTTACTCACCGACCCTCAACATAAAATTATTGTACGAGTTGTCATTGATATCTTTCAACTTGTCCCTCATGGCGAACACGAATTCGACTAAAGTAGCCACGTGTTTACGCGTACTGGCTTCATCAGACATCTTCTTGTCGGGTATCAAGCCGACCGCCGCCATGTATGTTGACCCTACCGTCTTGATCTTATCTATTGCACTAAACCGATCTTCACCGAGTAGCTGTAAACAATAGCAGAATTATTTTAATAATTAATTTTCTAATTTAAAATCATCAACAATCTTCCTGGATAATAGGCAGAAATGAAATTTATTCTCAACTATGATTTGATAGTTATTGTTTCCCAAAATATTTTCACAAGTTATAACAGATAACAAATCTCGGTTTAAATATTGGCAATTGCACAAAACCTTCAGGAATATATTAAAATTCTCATGGATGTTATTATCTGAGCAATAATAACTTCATATTTTTATATCAATTCTAAATGACACATCGTGAACATTCCAAAACCTAGTGGCCATTAATGAGATTTATTTGATTTGTATATAAGCTCTTTAACTCCTACCAGTGATTGTGGATAAAATACTTTAATAAAAAATATCAAAATTACTATTCCAGATAATGCAATGAAATTCTAGAGTGTGAGTGTCGTCTCTTATTTATCTAGTAATTTTGTCCTAGAATACAACACAGAAAATACATTACATAACATAAAACAAAAGTGTTGCGCTTATGCAAACAAGGTTCAACCTCAGCTTGATTACTGGTCTGAAACTTCAAGAGTGTCAGAGACGTTCTTGTATTCTGGTTGAACTTTGTTGATGCGCTGCGGAACCACTACTTAATTACATATTTTTCAAATAAGGTACGAAAAACAGAGCTATATGAAAAGTTACACAGGTAATACACAAATCAATTTTCCAAATTTCAATCTATCACACAATCAATAAACTATTTATATATATTTCTTTTCAAAAACAGATAAATTATAAATTAACAGACTAACAGAATAAAGAAAAATGTCATGTAAAAGTTTTTTTAATTATTATATAGGCTCCGTACTTTCAGCACAAGGATGGTAAACACACTAAGCCTAGATATACTGGTTCTCAAGTGATACTGCCGGAACACAACTATCGATATTTGGTGACAGGTTTTCGAACTTAAGAAAATGCTCTACCATCGTGCTATGGTTTTCTCACGATGTTTTCCTTCACCGAAAGCTCAGACTGATTTTTAGAGTTGAATAGATGGGGATCGAACCCGCGTTGATTGACGCGGAATTAGGCCGCACTACCTACTGCGCCATCATCTCAACAAATTTTGCCCCTGAAAATATCATGACAAACCAAATGAAAATTACCTCGTCGAAATCAGCGATGATTTCGTTGAGAAGCCTCAGGCACTCCATACCCTGGTTGTTGCCGTCGAGTTCCATGTAGAACTCGTGGTAGTTGGTAATAGAGGCGAACACTACGCCTACGCGCTGGTACGACTGGTGGTACAGGTCCTGTCAACCGCACCTCTGATCTTAGTGAACGTTCGCAACGTGCACAACCCACGCGGGGAACACGCGTTACGGGGACATTGACATTATTCTTTCTTTACTGATTCCATCGAATGACTCTCGTAGATATAAATCTCCCCCAAAAATGAAGGAATTGTCATAAACGGCAAGCTTGGTAGGCGGGTTGGCGATCGCAGTACGTGTTTGTGGTGCTCAGATGATGCTGCTGCCTATCCCCTGGTTTAACCCTCAGTCGCCTTTTACGACACCCGCAGAAAGATATGGGAATTTTATTTTTTTATTATATAAAATAAAACCCGAAAGTGTTCTTTTGTCCAAATTAAAGACCAGACCACGTTTATGAATGTCAAGCTCTACCTACTCATTACAATTTTTTTTATAATTCTCGCAAATTGCTTTTTGTTTTGCCGATATTGTAATGACGTATTCTTGTGACATTAAACCCTCAATATTATTAGTATTATAGATATTTTAATAAGAAAACATTTATAAAAATAGTATTATCAATGCGAATTTTTTGTTAAGTGTACTTTTAGTAACGGATGACGTCACGCGGGTGTTAGGGATGCAACACACAGCGAGCAGGTCGAGATGCCAACTCGATATACAAGTAATCACGTCGATGCGAGTCGAGCACTTCTATAGTAACACACCGCTGGTGTCCCTATCCGCCCACTGTGTGTCGAAAAACCATTAATGAAATAAGGTTCCAGCGTATAAGCGATTTACGAAGATTATATAAATTTTATAATAATGTGAACAATTTCTCTTTAAAATATTTTTGAGAGATTACAGAATTCAATTATGGTATGGTCAGAAACAGGATTTAAGGGACAACGGTATTATTTTAGTTAATAATTAAATAAATCGATTGCTATAATCTGACACTTAGGCCCGTTTCAGTGAAGTGCATTACAAAACAAAAGTAATTATAATGAATTAGAGATATATGTGCAGCCTTCAGATGTACATAGAATATAACATAATTAGTGCGATGTGATGAATATACATATAAGTAAAATCAACAGCTTCAAAGAAATTATCTTTTGAATAATTTGAAAACTGAATAAGGATTTTTAATGATAATTTATCATTGTGTAGTTAGTTGGCAATCAATACCATAGAAGTACACACACATTTTTATAAATATATACCGTATAAAATTACTCTTAGCACTTACAATCGATATGACAATTTATTAACATATCATTAAATGCTAATTGTGATCGTTAGATGTAGTTATTCATAAGTATGGTTAAACTACAATAGGGACATTGAGATTAACGATCAAATAGCTTACCTTAGATCATTTAAAATGTTTATTATATATTCCTTACTATATTTGTTATTCGGTGCTAAATTAAATTGATAAACATGAAAAGCGTGAAACTGTTTTTGTGATTATTACCATATTTGTCCTGAATTGGTTATCTAGGAAGTGAGTAGCGACGTGAGCCGGTAAGAGATTGAATAAAATTCTTCGGTTGGAAGCCTGAAACAAGCCACAAATAATCAGTTGCTATAGTTTACTATCATGTAAAAATAGTGCGGGATAAAGCCAGCGCAGAGCCCGTCGCAAATAGGCCCATAAATGAAGAACATTAACTATTATAATAATTGAATTATAAACTTAATTTCAGTCGTATTTATTAAAAAGATAAAGAAATTTGATATAAACTCATCGTTAACACTAAGTAATTTATTTTAACAAAAATTTCTAAACAACCAATTTACACATTTTAACCCCTAAACTAAATTATTATTATTTATTACTTTATAAATCATTAAAAGTGGAGACGCCAAGAGCTGGCGCGGGTGTATGGCAAGTGAAGTAAGTATAGATGCGGGAACAAGGAAGTCGTTCACTGACATATTCCTCAGCAGCAGCAAGCGCCTTCGATATCTATAGTTGATCCGCTCGCAGCCGCCCGAAAGCACCCTCGAATAACACACAAGGGCATCCGAAACGTTCATACACTTCAGTCCAACACTCGATGTCACCACGTTAATAATTAATTGTTTTGCGATATAGCGAAGTGAAAAGGTCCATAGACCTTTATATAAGATATATAATATCCGGTATTATAAAGCGGTTTAGGAATTGTTATTTAACCACCACGGTTTCATGGCGGCGCAGTACGGTTAGGAGGACGAGTCTGTATAGCAGGGTTGCGAAATGTACTATGTAATCGAAGATGAAGTGCACGACAGCGAAACGAAGTGGAGGTTATTAGGAAGTTGCATTAGGTGGTGTTACCAAAAAAATTGACCCATAATTATCAGTGTCCTCGACGGTCATATCTATAAAGTTGATGTAAAGACAGATTTATTAGCTAGATGAAATAATAAGTGTACTTGTAAAGCATCCATGTCTCGTTTCTCATCTCTCGCTTGCGCCTGCCACAGGAAGTCGAGTCGCGCCGTCCACTCAGTCTGACGCGCGTGTAGTAACACCGCCAGCGCTAGGGCCAGCGTCCATGCCGACGCTATATATGCTGAACCAACACTTCCCGACCTAAGCAGTACAATAATACTACTTGTAACTTATTGTTGAATTTTGATTTCATAAATGTAAAAAACTATTATTATGTCAAATGTTATTAACAGTTAACATTTTATACATTTTTTTCTATGAAAATGTTTAATAAGGGATTCTGGTTTAAATAAATTAAAATTATTAATCGTTTGGAATAAAGGTTGAAATTATGTTTAAAAAAGAAAACAGAATCTTTCATTATATCAAAACAAATAAAACTTTTTTTACGTACTAATATTATGCTACAAATACCATCATTTTGAATTCTTACGGAAATAAGATAAAATAACGTATAGATTACTGGAGACAACGTTATATTTCAATCGCCTTTTCTTTACGTTGTACCAATAATGATAGTTCTTGAAGCAAATATTGACAAATCATAACGAAACCTTTCGTTAGGAATCGTCCGCTAATCACGTGAGCCTCGAAAGACGGGAAACGGCAAACATCACAAGGGGTGCAACGGAATTGCCTCTGCAAGATACCACATATATTTATTCTTTAGCTGAACGCACGGTGTGTAAGCCTACAAGCGGAAAATGTGACCTTGAATTGCCGTTACCAGGCGATGATTTCCAAAATTTTCAAGAATTAAATAAAACTATACATATATTTAAATATAATATTCTGCATTTTTTTATGATGATTTTTGAACCAAAACAAAGATAGACGTGATCTTGGTTAGGCGTGAAGGAGGGAGGTTAGTCTAAAACCTCAACACGTCTCATCATTGGGGGAGCTGCAAAAAAACATAACGTGATTAATGAACGACCCGTTACAGACTAACTAATACTCACTCAGTCATGAGATCGTAGCAGTCGAACAGGTCCTTATGGTACACCAGTATAACTGTCATGTAGCCTGCAGTCATAACAGAGAGCAATATCCCTTTCATCAGTATCGGCAGTCTGAGAAAGACGGCGACTGCTAACATACTGAGACAGCATCCCAACGTTATATACAAAGGCACGGGACAAGCTCTATGATCACCACTACTCCACAAAGCTGCGGACATATCTCCGCTCGTACTTCGTATCGTATCCATAGTCGTGATGTTTTCTGTCAAGTTTTGACATAGGCTTACTTCGCTGCACGTTATCTGGAATATAAAATAAACTCCGGTGACGTCACTGTCCTATTGAAGACAGATTGTATATCCATATTTTATGAACCTCAGCTACAGACAATTCTCTCCATTTTTTCTTCCATAATTTCGATATTTTAGGTTGTTTCTTCTAAGCGTACTACACTTTAATGCGGCTTATGTTTTTTTACATACATATATAATATAACATTTAAGGTTGAGGCAGAGAATACATCCTTCCACCTGCTACGATTCTGATTCACGTTTTTAGTTTCTTCCAGTTTCATGAACGCTTTTATAGACGCTCTTTGGTTACGGGTACTTTTGACCTGGTCTTTCTTTAGAATGTCTTCGATCTGGTCAAGATACAACTTAAAAACGAAACGTTTGCCTAGGACTACCCTTAGCGAGGGGGGGAGGTGGGAGGAGGTGGGAGGAGGTGGAGCGCTTGGCCACGATGGGAGTAGCCCTGGTGGTCAAGCGCATCGAGATGCTCGGGCTCAGGGTAGCGGCCGACAAAACCGAGGCCCTGCTCTTTCACGAGCCTCGGCATGGGCCGCCCCCTGGGGCGAGCATCTCGATGGGGGGGCACCGGATCCGGGTGAAGGCCCAGATGAAGTACCTGGGCCTCACCCTGGACGGTAGATGGCAGTTCGGGTCCCATTTTAAGGGACTCGGACCGCGCATCACCGGTGCCGCGGCGGCACTGGGGCGGCTCCTTCCGAATGTGGGGGGGCCTGGCTAGAGGTGCCGCCGGCTCCACGCAGGGGTCGTGCGGCGCATGGCCGTCTACGGGGCACCCGTGTGGGCGGACGCCCTCAGCTCCCGAAACGTCCGTGTGCTGCAGTCTACGCAGCGCACGATGGAGCTAAGGGCGATACGCGGATACCGCACGGTGTCCGTAGCGGCGGCCTGCGTGCTCGCCGGCTCCCTGCCGTGGGAGCGAGAAGCGGAGGTGCTCGCTGCTGTGTACCGGCACATGGCAGCGAGGAGGGATGGTGGTGGGCTCCGCTTACATCCGGGGGAAGTCAGGAGGTTGAGATTGGAGTTTAGAGAGGAGGAACTGGTGGTGAAGTGGGAGGAGGACCTGGTGGATGCGCGCTATGGGCGACCAACCATAGACGCCATCCGCCCGGTCCTCAGGGAGTGGATGAGGAGGGGGCACGGCTCCCTCACGTACAGGCTTGTGCAGGTACTGTCCGGACATGGATGTTTCGGATGGTACCTGCACAGGATAACCAGGAGGGAGCCGCTGCCTGTGTGCCACCACTGTGGCGCGGCGGAAGATACGGCGCACCACACACTAGCAGAGTGCGCCGCGTGGGAGGAGCCGCGCCGCGATGTGGTGGCAGCGGTGGGAGCGGATCTCTCGCTACCGGCGGTGGTAAGGGCGATGGTGGGTAGCGAGGAGATTTGGGAGGTCGTCGCCTCCTTCTGCAACAAAACTCGTTCGCAGAAGGAGGCAGACGAAAGGGGGCGGGAGGAGGATCCGCAGGCGCATCCTCGCCGCAGGAAGAGGCCCAGAGGGCGGTGGGCCAGATACGTACGGGGCTTCCTGCGGTCGTAGGAGCCCCTGGGGTGGTCTGGTGTGGTGGTGTTTTGTTGGTGGTGGTGTTTTGTGTGTGTGTGTGTGTTTTCTTCTCCCTCTTTTCTTGGGAATCCCACTTCTTGCTCGTCTTGTCGGTTTGACAAGATGAGCAGAGGAGAGGGACCTTTTTCTTTCTTCTTCTTTCTTCTACTCGTGTATCCCTCTCTTTGCTTGTCTTGTCGGTGTGGCAAGATGAGTTAAGGAGAGGGACCCATTTATTCTTCCTTTTTCAGCAGTGGCGGGTTTCTTCACCTGTTTTCTTTGCCCGTCACTGTCTGTCTCATTTTTCCTGTTTCATTGGGGGGCAGGAAGTATATCCTGCCCCCTGGATGGTTGACCAATCTTGGTCATGCCTCTTTCGAGAGGCGGGCGAAGAGGTGGGGTGGAGAAGTATTCTCCCCCATCCCCACTGGGCCATTGCACGACGAGGCCCGGCGGGTTCGCTGCAGGGGGCGACGCGGTGCTTGCGAAAGCCACCCCGTGTCGCCCCCCCATTCCAAATGCAGCGGACGGCCCCGGGGGGTTTTAGTGGGTATTTCCGGGCAACTCTCGCCCGGGTGATTCCCACACTGGCACGGAGCTCGTCACTCCGTGCCCCCTTATCTACTGTATTTGGGGGACTCTGATCCCACAAATACAATAGATAAGGGTAGTGCGTAAATGCATTTTCCCCCGTCAAAAAAAAAAAAAAAAGAACTACCCTTAGCGACTTGCCTTCCCTTTAGCTACATCTTCTATCACACCACAACGTTCCCTTATCACACTATTTCTTACTTTATCCTTAATTTTCACGCCAGCCATACTTCTTAAATTTCTTATCTCTACAGCATTAATCTTGCATACATTCTTCTTCTGCCAAGCCCAGCACTTACTACTACAAATAGGTGTTACGTTACGTTAGGTACATATTGTAGTGCGTAAATGCATTTCCCCCCGTCAAAAAAAAAAAAAAAAAAAAGGTACATATTAATGACAAGCATTTAAAAAAAAAATTAAAAAAGGAAATTAAATCGTTACTACATAAATACAAATTATTTTCATATATCAATATAGTAATTATTTAAACTTACCACATTAACCTGCCCTACAGCATAACCGAGTACTATAGTGAATGTCGTTATGGCATTTCTTAATGCGAAAGGTCTGGATACATCACACGGTATTAGTCTCAATCGCGCTGCTAATGTCAACGCTAAGACAGCAGCGGACCATGCAAACGCTGTTACGAAGAGCAACAACAAGATTATAGTCCGCGGTAATATCGACGCTTGCAACATTCCTGCAGCCACTAAAGCGCCCAAAGCGGCTCCCAATGAGCCTGCCCAACCTCCATCAGTCGATGCACGGTACTGAAAATTAATTAAACAATACATCTCACTGCTCATAACAGCATTAAGGAGATTGACAACATTGTTTTAAATACTACATGAAAACCCGGCTTCGCTCGGGTGAAATGTGAGTCATCAAAATGTACGTAGATATTTGGCGGTACTGTGCCGGACCGGACAGAACTGTAACTTCACTGATACGTGTGAATCGGCCTTAACTAACTCAAGATGGCATCCGAGTTGCCAATATGGCGACTGCCATTTGCACCATTAGAATTTAACAAAATACTCGACAATCCGAATTTTGCGGATACATGTTGTCGACACGAAATCGTTATTTTTTATGTTTTATTATTCAGGTAAGGTTTCAATCGAGTCTACCGTACCGCTTGACCGAATTATTAATATAAATTTAAATATTAAACACTCTCCTGAACAAATTAATAATTACGTGAAAAGTTAATTTTGAGAGGTATAATTCATACTTTACTTTAATAAATAGTGTATTCCAACAAATCGTTCGAAGTACCTAATAAAAAATGACCAGAATTTTTATAAACAGATCTACCTGAGCTTCTTTGTCAGTGTCTTTGAAACACAAGGTAAGTAGATGAACGTGTGTTGCTTTCTCCCGATGTACAGAACGGGCATCGATAGCTTGGGCCAGGTACTTGTTGACACGATTCGTTGGCTGGTGATACACAGATGAGTGACGCTTTTTCAGAGGTCGCTTAAACTTTTCCGTCACTTTGTTCTGTTGAATGTAATACCATCGTTAGACCGAGTAATTAAACATGTTATATAACTGAACCTAACATCTATTATTGTTAAACAATACTGGATAAACACATATATCGCAAGACAGAAGGTATAAAGGTGAAAAGACACTTAAAACAATGACAGGGTGTGAACATTAAAATTCAATCTGGTCAGGGTACACATTGGTTCACGACATTCTGATACCATGCTCCACATCTTGGCATCTGTACGAACTGACCTTAAAATTGAAAAGTATCCGGACTCCGAAGCAGCATCACAATTATTAGAAGTGATAAAATATAAACAATATAGAAATAGATTCAGACTAGAGTCCATTTTAAACACAGTTTAATAATACTCCTAATAAATTATATAAGCTTTGATGAGAGATTCTTAAAACTAAAAGTTATGTTTGATTATTTATTATTGTTAATTTTAAAGCGATGTTAAACTAGTAAGCAGATTCAGAAAATAATCAAACATAAATTGAAAATCTAATGATTAGTTTAAGAGCAAGATCATTTCATGCGCGTTAATCAGTTGGGAGTACATGCCATGCTCTAATTATATAGTAGTGCACGAGGTGACTATTTGGGGGTAGCGAGTGAAACACATTTCGGTGCGTTCGGCTTTATTATTCAAAACAAGACCCATCAAAATAATAAATAAAACAATTTCAAGTACAAACATCAATTCTTTTTTTTTAAACTAATCTCAGTAAGAAACAGTGTCAGTGAAATGTTTCGTGGACTGACGTCAGTAAGTTTATCCTTCGCGTATTGTAAACTATCGAATGTGCTATATCGGTCGAGATTAGGTGTCCACGGATATTGCTCGAGGAAGGCGCACCTATAAAAGTAAGGGAATAAACGTGTCGCCCGGTAAATGGTGGAAAACAATAATAATACACATAACAACATTCTGTCTGCGCTTACTGTTTCAGCAGCTATTTGTTGTGGAACTAATGTCCATGGTCGGAACATCTGAAAAACAACGAGCAGACACCGTATGTTAGTTGCTGGTGTATTTAAGTCTTCCACGTATTGAATATTGCTGAAAGGATTGATAATTAAACAAGTCTAAGACGTCTGTGATATGACTAAAATGTTATCGTTATTGTTGCAAAGGCTTGAACATACCAGCAACTAAATGTATGAATATTGATTGGAAAGACAAGTGAGGCTAATATTCGTAAAATAAGTTTAATTATTTTAGAATAAACTTAATTAAAGTTTTTTTTTTAAATATATTTAGTAGGAGACGAATATAATCTAATTCACGGAAGTTTCGAAAAAAGCTTCAGTGCACGTCTTAAATTTAAGGAATAAGCAGCAGAGATTTAGTTCGAAAACCACCACTCAAAATCAACTAACTACTAGGAAACCATTAAGCGAGGTTATCATTCGACACACAAATTATTATGAAACACATCATCGCCAAGGATCTGATGCATTTCATGTACATTGTTTTTTTGAAGCGTGAAATCAAAAAATCACAGGAGAAATAGTAATATGGTTTTTTTCAACCTAATCTAAGCCTAAATAAACCATATTCTAAATCGCCTTAGTGTGCAAACCGGGAACGTGCGCGCAAAGCTATTTATAGGAAACCGTAGTTTTCATTTGGATTCTGCATAAATCCTTAAACTTTTTACATTCGAATGTGCTATGTTTACAATCAACGAACGCGCACGCTCCGTTTAATAAACAAACGCACTACACCAGTTTATCTGACACCTCAACAGATCATGGATAATGAATGGAACAGTGTGATCGGTGTCTGAATAGAGTAGAGTGGATCAGACAAATGTGGTAGTGCGTATGATGGAATGTGTAGGTGTAGATGAGGGCCGGGGCGACCGTGGCGTGTGTGCGGAGAACGTGATGCTGCATGACTGCGTCGAAGGTGTGGTGTTGCGGGGCAGAGGCCGGTGTGGCAGGTGCTGAGGCGGGAGGGGGGGTGGCCCGCATGGCCGCGCTCACGTCTTCGGACCGCAGTGTAGCCAGCCGCAGCGCCTCCGCCGAGCCAGGCTCCGCGTGCAACGCGCGCCGCAGGTCCAGCACCTGATACATATCACATCGCAACACTAAAGTGCGTACACACACACCCACCCGACTCCAGTCCTCTCACACCCAATCATATCTTACTCACAATCATTTTAAACAAATAAAAGAAAACAATTGCAAGTATTTTACTCCTTATATTTTAATAACTTACAATTGTTTACTATTTAAAAAATAATTACAAAACATAGTTCGAGACACAAATTAATTATTAAATAAACAAACCACATCAATTATGCACAACATATAAAAAAATTCTACAACAATACAAACTGAATCAAAATAAACGTCACAGATTAAAAATGGAATGGAACGCAAAAAAAAACGTAGAAAACTTACCTTTGAAAGTTGAGAGCGGTTCACCGTGTGAATTATCACTCGAGCCAAAACATTCTGAAGAGTAAGACAAAGCCGTGGACAAGAACTCGTAGTGATGAGCCGAGTCCGTTTCAGTGCAACATGTTTTTGCATAAAATCAGAGTGCAAATAAAAATGTACTTAGATTTAAGACGAGGCACAAAAAAACGCATTTAACCGGCGCAAATCGCCATCAAACTTGGTGCTTGTCCAACGCGTGCGAGAAATTTATAACGTTTTTTTTTTTTTTTTGCGGATAAGCTACTAAAATCTAATAAACAGTAATAAAATATCAACATATCAAAATTGTACCTTCCTAGCTGCATTCGCTTTAAGTTCTTGAGGAGAAGCGGCCATATTAGAGAACGGTACATCAACGTTGAATTTGATCGAATGCAGCAGTTGTACGACGACGTTTGAGACATTCTTGAAGGATAGTTTCCGTCGTGACCCTGAACCCAATCCCACGGCCGCTGACAGGCACATCTGGAAATCATGTTCATATCCTAAAGTAAAACCCCACTATTCTTATTAACTGGTTCCATTTTCAACAATTAACTTGTAAAAAAAACGCATACATTGATTAGGTATTTAGTTATTGACATATTCAAATTTAATAAAATATCTATTTCGTTTCCATTCAATTATAGAAACATATTGATGTTTAAGTACCTAGTTACAAACATATAATTCATTCATTCCTAGCCATATAATTCAATTTAATATAATTGAGAATACTGCTAGTTTTTATGTGTACACCAGTGGCGAAGCGCTCTAATAACCGGATTCCTTATAGCCTTACTAAAAATTCGCACAACACTTACTTCACAAACAGCAAACATACTATTATGACCTAGTGTTATAACAACCACACACTCTTAAACAGAAAACACGCATACTAAGAACCTGTCATACAAACGGACAAGAAACGACGGAATCGAATTCACATATACATGCACATTTCACTATAATTATCACCCACACAATGAAAGCGTTAGTTTATATATTCTATAAAAGTAGCGCGTTTTTTGTTGCCGTTTATGCCGGCGAGTTACGGCTTATTCCATTTAATTTTGAACATTATTATTATAGCGTTACGTTTTCTTTTGGAAATGGCATTTATCGTAAAATCTTATCAGTTTCTGAACTTGGGATACGGTAGGGTCACGGTATAATACAATAGGTAAGGGTAGAGCGTAAATGCATTTCCCACAATAAAAAAAAAAAAAAGGGTCACGGTATAAATAGACAGAATATTTATATTGTGGTACGGTAGTCCTGACTAGTGATGGCAACTGCACTGTAATTACAGTAAATTTACTGTAATTTTAAATTGTAGCGTTTATTGTTTCCTGTAGTACAAAAATACAACGCATTAAAACTACGGGAATAAAACAAATTTTACACATTAAGGATTCTTTAAAATATCTAAGACTTCGTGTAATACTTAATTTAATTATAATATGCATGTTTCTGTAGAAAGTTGCTTTATTTTAGTCGAATATATTTATAGGTATCCACTATGAAAGAATAGCTTAAAATGTACAAATTTGTGAAAATATACCATTTCCAAGTGATTATTAGAAAATATTTTATTTACTGTAAAATGACCTTGTTTAAATAGAAAATATTTTTTGTTTCCATCTACTGTAATTTTTACTATAAAAACCTAAGTCCGACTTGGCAATTTTTTTTTTTTTAACCTAGTTAATGCTGTTGACCGGAAGGGCCTTTACAGCTTCACCGAACTTTGTGGGCGAGTGCCTTGGCAAAACTGATTCCGCCCGCTACATATATTCTTTACCTTTAGGGATGGCGGGCGGACTTTTTCCGAAAAAAATCGATTTTTGATTCGATTCGAATGAAGCTTTATGAATCGAGTCACAAAAAAATCGAGGTCTAATAGTACGTTCTCTAGAAATTCGATCCTTTTCAACTTGTTTTTTTATTCGTAACTAGTATTCTTTTATTGGTCGAAATAAGACCATAATCATCATTTATTGAAAATTAGATGTAATTTTTTTTCCGAAATAATGTTATTGATAACAACTAACGCTCTTCAATAGAAATTAAACAATAAAAGGCAAACAGTCTGAGGAGAAACAAATGCTAAACTCTTTTATCTTTGTGTATTTATAGTTAAATCCATATCAGATAAAACAAACGTGACACTATAACAATCAATCTTTTATCATTTTAAAAATAATTACAGTTGTTTTTACAAGCATATCAAAGTCAAAGATATAAATAAAGTGAAGAGATTTTATGGTTGCCAGTACACTCGAAATAGTCTTGATGTAGTAAGCATTAAACTATCACTGTAAGTGTTTGCTTACCATCAGACAAGATATTTGTGTCCCATCTTAATAGTATATAAATATATTTTTTTGAATCTTACAAAAAATCGAAAGAATCTGACCACGAAGCAATTCTCTTGCGTTTTAAATTATTTTAGTGAACAATTTTCATACATTTACTTGTGTTTTGGTACATTCTTAATTGTAAATAATTTTATGGTTCTTATAGAACCAGAAAAAAAAACATCGATTTCCTAGGTTCTATTCTAGAAACGATTCAGTGCTAGATATCAAATTTAACAAATCGATTTTTTTGGCCTTAAATATCGATTCTTTGATTAATCGATCTCAGGTCGCATCCCTAACAACGTTATTTTCTTTGATATGTATTTGGTAGCTTACGAAAGTTTATTTTTGTTTGTTTTTAAAATAAGTAAATTTATTAGAATCCTGTGTTTATTACACATAGTTTACCAGTGAAATTTAACTTCATACTTAGTGTGTGTGATAGAGTAGTTTTCTAATAATGTGACTGTGGGACTGCGATTTTTTCGAGGTATTTGATTCGCGTCATTTTTTTAGTTTTCTTATTTTTTGCTTAGAACTTCTATTGCAGCCTGGGTATAAATTGTATATTCTCTCTCAGATTATCAATATCTTGTTATTGTTATTTGAGTTGAAAACTTTTATTTTTATGGTTGTTTTTGTACATTTTATATGTAAATTATCAGGTAATTTTTTGTTTTGCTCTATAAAAAAGGGCGTAAAGTATCTTTGTTACTTTTATTTTTGCATAATACTTTATGTCTAAATAGATAGTAGTAGGTAATATACATTTTACCGGGCTTTGGGCTTAAATTTTTTTTAATGTATTTTTTTAAGTATATCTTTATTATAAACTAATGTGTGTCTGTGTAATTATTATTACGTGCATTACACAAATAATTTTATTACTAAGGTAAGATATCATATAATCGACCTCAGATAAAATAAATATTTGAAGAAACTTGATAGCTTCCCTCAGCAGCACAAGCATTCATCATTCACTACTGTTCTAATTTTCAATAGGAAGAAGTATGACGAACAGGTAGATTTTTATACTCTGGCTTTACCGACGATTTTTTCACGCTTCACCACTGGCGTATACAGACAAAAGTGACGAATTGTCCATTAGAGTCCGCAAGGAAAAGTTAGTTTGAATGACTCAGATGATAATGAGAAAAAAACAGTTATCATGTACAAAAGGTAGTAAATAAGGCCAGCGCTACTTTACGGATACTAGTGCTACTTTTGCGTGCGAAAATATGATGAGTATATACCCCATATAACTGAGATGAAAGTGATAATGTGGGCCACAGGAGAAACCGTTTGATATAAAGACAGATATTAATATATTCGTGAAATATGTAAAATAGCGAAAATCGATTACAAAGTGTCCAAAGCCTCTCTGTATGTTATACGACGGAAGATAGATCATATGATAAAATCTATCATGGATTTAGAAGAGCTTAAATGTAAATTTAAAAGATCACGATCACGTCACCGATCACGTGCTATAGCTTTAAAAAACTTGTAAAATATGAGTAACTACATGCAGTTGGGTTAGGGGGCCTCATCCTTTTGAGCGGAAGTAGTTTAATTGCAATTTCTCCTTTCCTCAGCCATTAGGTGTAAAAAGGCACCAAGGAGTTGTAGTAAGTATTCCCGGCGCTTCACGCCGGGCGAGTTCACATATCCCCTCTCCGTTAAATTGACAAGGGGATGCGTAAATGCATTACTTTTTGTAAAAAAAAGGGACCACCTAATACTACAAAGTATGTGGAAAAGGAAGCATAGCACAAATGAAAGAATGAAAAAAAAAATCATAAAATTTGGTACATGCAAATTCAAATTGTAAAACAGAATGAGTAATATAACAGGAACCTCGTAACTAAAATATGTAAGGATACAATTGCAATTAAAGTCCAAGAAAATATACAAAATTGTAACAAAATTAAAAAGGCAAGACGACAAGATAAGAGATTCCCGAGGGAAGTTGTTACAACGTCTACAGCGAGCTTACTTTTCTATGTCTCGGCGGTGGTATTATAAAATATGTTTGAATAGAATGGTCCCTGAGGTACGCGTTGCGGCTTGCGCCGTGTCCTGGTTCTACATCATAGGCACCGCCTAGACACTCCAATGTAGCTTGGGTTATGTGCACGCGTCTGAAATATAACAATTCATATTGTACTACGCATTTGATAAACGGTGTATAAATAGTATAAACAGTGAAATAGTAAAGAGAGCATGTCACATGCTATCTTTGATAACATACATGATATGTGCTTCACATAGGATTCTTCTTGTATAGTTTCTCCTGAAGCTTAACACATTGCATCGTATTTTTTTAAATAGAAACTGAAATTCTTCAACTGAGAGATTATTAGACTCATATCGATTTTCCCAGGCTATGCTTCCTAAAAGAGTTCGAGTTCCTATCCATCCATCTATTCAAGACGTCCACTGCTGTACATAAGACTCCAAAGATCTTTGACAATGACCGGTCTTCTGCCACCTGCATCGAGCAGATTCTCGCGACCTTCACCGGTCGTCGTTCCACCTTGTGGGGGACCTACCCTCGCTGAGTCTTCAGGTACGGTGTCCATTCGAGAACTCGTTGGCTCCATCACAGATCGGTACTACGAGCAATGTGCTCAGCTCATTATAAAATTAGGTTTGGCAATTCTTCGGGCAATGTCAGATACTTTAGTTCTTCTGCGGGTCTCTTGATTTCTGGTTCTATCACACAGTGAAACAACGGACACAGCCTTCTCCTTTGCTCTTTGGGTTACTTTGAGCTTTCTAATTCGCGAACGAGTTCCTATAGCATTTATATTATGCGGTAAATTAAAATATATGGTATTAAGAACATGAACACAAACAATATATCTTGTTTTATTGTAATACGTATTTAGATTGTCAATGTATCTGTGTTCCAACGGGTTTATTACGTGTCAAAGAAAATTATTATGCTAGCTTTTTAAAGCCTTGGGTTTCGTCCAACTCTTGTCCTGGAGTCCATAAAATTTGCACTCCAATTGGCGGAACACTATTATCCCTGACACCCGCATAATATTAGTAGGATACTTTAAAATAGCAGTATTTTAATTACGTTATATCTAAATAGCCTTTTCTTCTACTTTGTACAGATATTTTATTCCATTAACAAAAATACGAGTTCATTCTCCAAGAGGATTATCACTTCATATTGTTGGATAGTCTAACAAAACTACCGATTTCCCAACCAATCAGACTAAACCAACAATTAAAATCATCACCTACATTAAAAACGAACGCACGACTTCTACTGTTTTAACCATAAACTCTGTCCGCGTATGTGATGTCAATAGAGATGAATTCATTTTATAATTAAACATATTTTTTGTTTATTTTACCCAGGCTCTCCCCCAGCCTCCATATTGTTTGCGAGCGTGACGTCATTGGACCACACGTCGTATTGCCACTTGCGTAATCCCAAAACGCCGCAGAGCACTCGCCCAGTGTGTATGCCCACACGCATATTCAGCTGCACATCTGTGGCTTCTACAACAGATCTAGAAATTATAATAATTATATTTTTATTAAATATTCATTTAGAACGGTAGCTTGAACATATTAATAATTATTTTCGATGATAATGCAGGATTTACCGTCATAAAGGGAAGAAATCAAAGTTAAAAAATCAATGTCTATAAATTATATATAGTCACCATGGCCGCCGGCAGCATTACCTTTAGATAGGTGCATCAGCATCTACGCTGTATGAACTAATAATTTAATAAATTACGCAGGTTTTTAAGTTGCTACGCAAATGTACGGCGTAAAATCTATGGTAGATAGTTTTTCTATATATTTTCTTTTTCCACAGGGGGGTGCCCTTGCACCCTGCTGCCGGTGCAAATGATAATGACTTAACTTATGTCTATAAATTATGATTGCATTCGAAGTTCAAAACGTAAATGCTGATTCATAAGTTAAAAAACATGATTATACTTGTTATAGCTAGGTAGAGATATTAAAAGTCTCATTGAGAGATGCTCTGTTCACCGGTGAATTAATATATGTCCAGGATAAAAGTTCAAATAAACATAATTATTTAAAAAAACATTTCTGACCTTTGACTAATTAATTCTCTTGCACATTAATGTTTACGATGCTATGATCGTCAAACATTCGTTGTGACAAACACTTTCAAAAAATTATTTAGGTACTATTTGCAAAACGATAATAAAATAATGAAAATATTATTTGTCTCTAAAAAAATGTACGATAAATAAATAACATCAATGTACATTTAAATATTGTACAAACCATAAAAATAAATTTATAAACTTTTCCGCATACGTTTACTTTAATAAAGCGAACGGTTACTGAAATAGCTGAATTAAACGTTTAACAACTTTATATAAATCAAGAGAACATAATAAATAGTGAAGATATTTATATCAATCCGAATTATTTACTTCAGCTATAAATCTTATTTAAACAACACTCTAACTATAACTCTTAAACATCTAATCGATACTATGTAATAAATACATTAGTTTGTTTGTAACTATATTTTATAATGTCGATATAAAACATCGGAAATAGTGACCCGATATATGTTTCTTTTTACACGATATGGGCTCAGTGCTTTTAGCACAATCTCACCTGATGTTAAGTGACGATGTAGTCTAGAATAGTAAACACACTAAACCTAGGTACTGGTTCTCAAGTGATGCTGCCGGAACTCACCTATTGGTATTTGGCAACAGGTTTTCAAACATGAAGGTGGCAACTACCCAGCCGGGTTTCATTAGGGAATGCCCTACCACGTTCGTGTTCAGAAAACGACATAATCCAGAATATTTCTTAATTTTTAAAACATTAAAAAATAAATATTTATAATCACTCATCAATAAATTTCTCATAGGGACTTTATTATTTAGAATTACCCGTACTATCAAGACAGTTATATGATTAATGATCGATATTATGATTTTTTCAATCGGCATTGGATTGAATGAGAACGTGCATTTTTGTCTTCATCGTTTGATTGAAGTATGATAGATTATACATAAAGATATAACGTACGCTTAGTTTAAAAGCTTTTTAAATTATTTATACGTTCGACTATATGTTTATAAACATAATAACAGTGAGTGGAGTCAGGGTGAACGGCTTGTAAACTAGCAGAAGACGTGTAACAATAAATTTGGCAAGCACCCTCATGCCGGAATGTTACCTATAGTTTGTTCTAAAATAAAAAGACGCAAATGTAAACACTATCCGTTTGAAATAGCTTTCAATTGTATATTTTTCTTTACAGTAAAATTTCCCTTATGTATTGCATAGTCATTTACAACTAACTATCCACGCCAAGTATACATTTGAGTTCTCAAAATAAATTTTGAACATACCTATGTACGTACATATTCAATTTATTTTTAAACAATTACATTATTTTTATTTTTATAGGTAAGGTACACATAAAATCTCGTTGTCATAAAATATTTATGCTGTGTGTTGCTTACATACTACATAAGTTGTATTTTGTAAATTGTGCTATACAAATTAATAAATTTGATTTGTACTAAAAATTGCAAATGCAATAAAAACTTCAGGTACTCAATTTCAAAGGTAAATAATTAGTCATTAATTACCGTTCAGTTGAATGTAAGACTATATTATACTATAATAAATTATGCTTTTTCAACAGAACCATTGTTTGAACGTACACGAAGTATTCTATTAATAACCACATTACCTAAATTTCAAAATATCAATACAGCGCTTGCATTATTATTAATACATTTTCAAACAAGTAAAACTAATAATGTTTACAGAGTTGGTAATTTATTATTAACAATAATATATTACAAGGCAAAATAAATTATAGATGGCGATTTTCCAAAACATACCAACGTGGAAGATTTTACTTCTTGCAATTCTTTCAAAAGTATAAAATCACGGCAAACCTTGAATATTGCCTGTTTCAGTTGAAATGTATTATTGAAAACTTTTTTATACAAATTAATTTAATTACGATTTCTTTACAATAACTTATATTCACCGTATAAGATAGATACACGTACACTGCATTTTAATTTTTACTGATTTTTAATATGTTGTGTAATAATGAAACAAAATCTTTGAATATATCTTAATTACATACATGTAAGGATTTCTGTAGGAAAAATTAGTCACAAATCGTTTAAAATTTAAGGACAAATGGCGACAAAACAAGTTTTTTTTTGTTCACAATTAAAAACATTTCTTTATTTCCTATTGCTACCTACACTTCACAAAAACATTTTTTATTACATTAATAAAGTATATATTGTAAAGATTCATTACTAAAAATGAATTTGATATTTACGTATTAATACTGTTATAATCGGATTAGAAAATATTACATGTCAATTATTAACTTGTACAAAAAAACTGTACATTTTAATTTAACCGTATACATACATACATATCTACTGTAAGTATATATTCAAAGCGAACCGATATACTTAGCTAATTCACAGGATATCAAAAATTTGTTAATACGTATCACTTGTGAGAGTTCTTTAAAATTTAGCCAGGAGAAAGAAAAGTTCACGTATAAATGATTCAGCCGATAAATATTAGTCAAAAATAGTATCAGTTGCATTAAGATGCATTACTCTAACAATCTGACGCAAACCACGCCTTCCTCCGCACGTCAAATCTCACATTCATCTGTCAGATGTTTAATGTACGCTAAAATGTATAATAAATACCTTGGTAGAGTGAATCGATATATAATTGTATAATTATTTGTCGAAATGCCGTCGGTAAATAGGTCATTCCCTTCGTTTTATAATAAGATAAACTTGCTTTACCATAATTCCCTGTCAATAGCAGTAATGCATTACGAGATAAAATTGAAAATACATTATACTCAACCAACGATATTGAAATATATTCTTGTCGTGTTCCCTGTAATCTTCCATAAAATCGGAAAGATATATCGCACTCGTAGACCTTGTTCATTTCAAATTTATCTATTTAATTAAAGCAACAAGGTTGTATACTTTTCAAAAGAATATAATTTGTTGATTTAGTATTCTTATTTTTTGCAATCAATAGTAACGTGTGAATTTAATACACTTTGGTAGCAATGTCAAAGGTTCAATTGTCTTTATATCAACGCTTCAATACAGTTGCAAAACGACGGCCATCTTGTTAGAATATTCTAGAATTTTTGTGGCACCTCAGAATTCACGCTCTATACTATTATTAGTAATCCACTTAGGGACAATAACCAGATTCTATTGCGTAAAATGCCACCAAAACTACATAAATAGAGTCAGATACGTTAACTTGTGATCAACAAATAAAAACTACTACATAACAGATGAAGATGCCGCCAGGACCTCCCGTCAGACTAGTTCTTTTATCAGCGCTACAAAATGTTTTAGTGCGCGGCTCTCAATTTTACTGTTTTCTAAAAATAAAAATCTTTGAAAACGAACTCGAGAAACTACGAATTAAGAAGAGTAAAATGTGCAGTATTTAATAAATAAATTCAAAGGAAAATAAACAATATGGTATAAGTTTCATAAATCTAATGTTTTTTGCACAGTACAGTTTCATTTAGACACATTTTTGTAATTATAGATATGTTATCGGTGATGAACTATAATCTCGTATATTTAAAGAGAAAAAATTGCAAACTATTCATTATTAAAGTCAGCAAGTATTCAAGTAAATTATTTTGTCTTTTATCAATGAACGACACTAATGGCAAAACTAGTAACTTGTAACTATAAATACAAAAGATCGAATGTATTCTTATTATTCTTTCAAAACTACCATACTATACAGGAATTCAAACATTGTAAAATATGAATATTCATTTTAATATTCGATTTCCAGGAATTTCGCTGGTTCTATCAACAGATTCAATGTAATCCTTGAAATTTGTTAATTCAATATTTTAAAAAATTCGTAAACTTATTCTGGTGTATAATGAGTTATTACTTTATAGCAATACATAGATATAACATAGCATAATAAAGATGTGATTTCATATCCCTTTTACGGAATTTCATGACGCTAATTGGTCGCTCTCGGATTGGCTTGACTAGTCAGAAAAAGAAATGTTATCACCACGCTCACTAAAATAATAATCTTGGATTTGAATATTGTATAATTCACTTGTAAAAATTAATTTCTGTCTCTAAAAATAAGCAGAATCGAAATCAAATGCATGTTCATACCATAATTTATGTTGTAATTCATGGTTTTGTTTGCTTAGATAATGCACACATTTGTTTTTTTTTTAAAACCAAATTGAATTATTAATAGCGATGAAAACTTGGTGTAAGCTGTTAGAAAACTAATCCAAATGGTTCAAGACAAATGTTATTATCAGGCAACATTGTCAGTTTCGGAAGAACTTTATTTAGGTACCTACTATGCACAACTTTACTATTCAGTATTATTTTTTCAAAATACATCATTTCTGAAGTATTTATAGGAACAGTTAATAATAAAAAATAACGTATATAATAAATAGAATATAAATTTAAACAGGAAAAACGGCAAAATTATTACAAATAATACCTTATTATGCAATAATTATACTTCAGTGTTTGCCCAATATGGCAACTTTCATAAGTCTCTCCGAGAATATGTTTTTATAGCGTTACGACGCGGCATTTTTTTTTCCTTTACTGTCAGAATTTGATATCCAAATGACCAATGAATCCTATGACAATATATAACTCGATGACCTGGATTACCAGATATATATTTATAAAGAAGATTTGCCCAATTTTATATGATAATATTAAAATGCGTATTCGTTATTGTGTATACCTATAATAAATACATTGGTAGAAAATCATATTGAAAGATTAAGACATATATTTTATGTTATATGTTTATATACATGGCTTGTTTTTCCTTTTAATTCTTTTACTCGAATTTGATCCTACATTACCCGATTTTCGTGGAATGTTGCGGAATTTAGTTTGGACAAGTGTATTTGAAATAATAAGACAGAACATGCATACTTATGGTGCACAACATAACTCTATGAAAAACGTGTTACTAGAGCGTTGAAGCCTTGATACAAGATTAGAAAAATATCCATATAATACTTGGAAAAATTGTGTATGTAACTCACAGATTGCCATCGACTAAGAAGAAAATAGACATACAATCGGAATACAAAAAACAGAGTGTACAAAACTGTAATTTTGGTAAATTATTACATGTAATAATAATTACATAAACCACACTCGTTCATGAAATGTCGCCAACAGTATTTAATAAGCTCCGACATTAATAAATGCTGCGTCGTCCCTTCAGCGCATGATATCAACAAATCCAAGAAAATTAATTACATGCAATACCGCATGAATTCTGTCAGTTGATTTTGTGTCAGATAGTTAATAATAAAACTATTAAAAATATCATAAAATACTAAAATAACTTTATCGCTTCGTCTGAGTTCACTACCTCATAAACAAGAGTCGTAACAAAAATACTTATTTTATAGTAAATGAGAGACTTTAAATTCCGAATACATAATTTTGCGAGATTAGTTTATTTTCGTTTCTCGTCCTCCATATATTTTATTTACACGTGTAATTAATTCACATATACGAGCTAGTGTGTAAGATGTTTGAATAATTCAGGACAGTTACACCCACTTTCCTAAAGGTTGGAAATATTTAATTTTATAGTACAGGCATATATAATTCTTTTCACGCGATTGAATTGATAAAGTACATGTTTAAATATCAAACCACTATTATCAATATTTAAATCACTTTGACCGTTATTACTTCTATTTTATCTACTATTAAATACCAGCTATGTGCGCGCGGCTACGCCTGCGTTTCACATATTCTTCACAGTTTGTATTTTTTTTACGCGGAATCCTAATTATTTTGGAAAACTAAAAGTAGCCTTACGCGGAGTAACTTCAGCTATCTGCCAAAAAAATCCCCTCAAAATCGATCCAGCCGTTCCGGAGATTACCCGGTACAAACAGACAGAAAAAAATTTAAAAATTGTATTTTTTAGCATAGGTATCGTATATACATTTATATGTTTAGTAAAAAAATTGTTATTTTAAAATTACAAACAGACACTTCAATTTTATTTATTAGTATAGATTGTTGTTTTCCTACCATCACAATGTCATTTATATGTATGTATGTATTAAATGTTCATTATAATAAAATTGCCTTTATTCTATATACTGAACAATTCATGCCCCTAAAATGGTATTGTAAAATTTTGAAACGAAAAATGCCTTTAGCGCTGTAGTTAAAATTCTAAATATTTTTGCGACAAGGTTCTATATAAATGGATTCTATTGAAGAAAAATCCTTTCCGTATTCCAGCAGGTAATAAAATTTTGGCCCCCGTTAATGAAAAATATTAAACGGAAATCAAATTACAGAACGTAAAAATTGGATTATAGAAAGAAATTACGTCTGTATGTATAATGACAATCTGTAACATTTTACATAACTCGTGTTCAATGGAGTCGATAATTTGTTTAATAATTATCCATTTCCTTTACACTCGGATGCCAAATTAGGATTTTTGAAAGTTTTTTCTATCAATCAATTTCTTTTTGTTCTGTGTAAGGGAGCATTGAAGTATTGCGTATCGCAATATTTACAGATATTTCCCCCATCCTCCATGTAACGTGTCGTAACGTTTTTCTTTTCTTTTCTTGGCCCTGTCCTTAACACATTTTTGCTTTATCCGCCATTGTTCTTCACGTGCATGGGACCGAAGTATACCAAAGCCATCCAAAGTGCGGCATTTTTTGTTATCTACTTTACTGGAGTGATGAGAAAAACTATTACATCTTTTGATAATTATTTTATTTCTTTACATTTGGAGATAAAAAAAAATAAAAATTATTCTCTATCCTGTAAATCAAGCAAGAAATTTTGAGAAAATAAAATGTTTTAAATGCGTGAGAAAAAAACCTCTACGCGACCGTTCTGAAGGGTTAAAACAATTTACGCAACGCGTAGTTCAAGCCCCTTCTCCCCCCCTCTGAAACACATCGTAAAGTTTCAGAACACCCCCTCCCTCCCAAATTCGTTACGTATTATTTGAACGCTCCCTAAATTGATCAGGTCTATTGCAAATAGATGCATGAAAAAAAATTTGATTGTCTTCAAAACAGTTAAACTTGTAACAAGACCCCTGGTATACTCTTCTATTTTATATTCATTCGTCTATAACTACATTATTAAAAAGCGAAAGAAATAAGTTCTCCTTCGATATTCCGATCCGCCTGAAAGCAATTCATTTCTAGTAATATGTCCTAGGTCATTTATTCTGATAATAATGCGGTCTACTGACTATGCTAATGGTCTTCAATATGACACCCAGATCACATCTATAACAAGAGCGCGTGCCAACGTGGCTTCGCAAACGACTGCTATTTATAGCGCTTCATCTGTGTACATATTATTTACCGTATTAATTGACGCTTGCCCACTTAATTTAACAATAGCGAGGTCTGCTGTTATTCACAAAATGGATCCTACTGACGTTCTATTAACAGGAGATTTTATTATGAATGAATGTTTATGATTATGTAAATTATTAAATATTAACACTATATACTTCAACATTAAACAATTTGGTAAATATTTAAACAATAAAAATACATAATATTACGCTTCAGTTATTGTAAACTGAGACGATATTATTTATTGGCAACACTATTCTAAAAGGATCGTAGTTCAGTATATTTGAATTTTGAATAGGTATGTTAAAAAGTCGTTGTTTTGAACACAACAAATAAATTCGTTTATCTATATGGCTAAATCGTAACAAAAATTAAATGTTATCGAAAAAAAAGACAAATTGAAAAAGTAAGTAAATTGCAAGAGTAAAATAAAAGAACAAAACTTTAATAATATTTTTTTTATAAAGACAAAGAATTTAAAAGTCCAAACCAACTTTATTAGCGATGATATGATTAGCGAATGAACTGGAATAGAAATAAATGTCTACTACGTTCCATAAAGGTGATAAATGGTGAAAATATGAATAAGATTGGACGAAATAAAATTAAATTTGGTTAAACATCTTTTTCGTACATAGCCTGAAAAATTGAACTTGAATTTGTGCCATAATGTTATAGGTAAACGCAGGTAATTGCTAGGAATACCGGAAAAAAAAATATGGGGTCGCATTAAAACAATTGAAGAAAATGGCAGAATATCTTGAAAGATTGCGACTGGGTGCCTTCTGCACTCGCTCACAAAGTTTGGCGCATCTATAAAGGTCTATTCGGTCAACAGCATTAGCTAGTTTAGAAAAAAAATACAATCTTAAAATAAAAAATACGAATGGAAAGAATATGTTAATAAAATACCCAGTTTTAAAAATCTTGTAATAACGAAAGTAGGAAAATTAAAAATATATAATTTCAGTTCTTTTCCTTGATATTCTCAATATGTATTACTAACATAGAGTAACAAAGTCGTTGGGTTATGGCTTATGAATTGCGGAATTGCATCTCTCCAGTGTATCAAATTACAAATAAAACCGTCAAGCCGCTTTTGAGTTAAATTCAGACAGACATATAAAAAAGTCAAATCCAAATTCTGTGACCGATAACATTACATAACCTACATGTGAATTAATATATGTAAATAAAATAAATTATAGTTGTACTCAATACATAAAAAAATATTAGACCCGATTAAGTGTTCTTTCAACAATTCATTGACTGTAGTATTTATAATTTATAGAACGTTATAGATTTTGTTTTTATCATTTATTTATCTAATATTTTATCAAGTTTAATTGAAGTGAAACACTATAGTGGATATCTAAACACAGAATATATATGTATACATTTGTGGTTTGCGGACTGTGGTCGAACGGTGGGTCTTGATTATCTACTTGCACCTTGGTTTTTGTATTTTAAATAGAGCTTTATTATTAATATTAGGTACATGAACAATTATAACTAAATCATTCTATATTCCTCATTCTAGGTACAAAGTGTTAATAAAATCTGTACAATAAATAAAAATGCATAAACACTTGTTGTCCCCGGGAACATGCACTCTTTAATTAAATTAATTTTTAAAATAATTCCAGGTACGCCGAGCAAAATTGAATAAATATAACAGCATACCTTACATAAATAGAATGCACGTAGTGGTATTTGGTGGGTACATACATAATCATTATAACGGGGACTACGTTAAATCAGTAACAGGTCCATTCATTTTAACAGATAAGGGTTTATAGCCACGTTCATATATTTAGGTGTTCCTTTGATGAGCAAAATAAGCATGTAAATATCGTACATAACACGGTCCGATGCGCACGACACGACCCGCGTTTTTAACCAATTTCATAAAAATATATACGGGGAGAACAGCAAACCCAATGACCGAATAAACATCAAAAGGTTAGCAAAAATATAATTTAACTTTGTTTGTAATCATTTCCATTATTTTACGAATGCAATAAGATTTATACTTGAGAAATAATAAACAAAAAAATTAATACGTTTGTGTTTAGAACCAGTCATTTTAATTCAATTAGTAAGCCAATTATTACCCAAAGAACAGCTTCCAGCGATACGGCCATTTAATACGATTAAATTTAATTGTAAAAATATTAAATAATGAATACATATTTACAATTTTTAGTAACTTATTACATTTATTTTTCGAAAATAAATGGAACCCTATTTATTATAGCGTAAAATAATTAAACGTCATGAAATTGTGAATAAAATCCGATTTACTGCTAAATTTTACAGGCAGGTACTTGAATGTGTGTTTTCTGTTAATACCAAAAATTATTTAAAGAAAATTATTAGGAATCTGTATAAATAATCTCGTGTCGCCCCTCCCAAACGACGGATGGTACTGTGGGTTTTTGTGGGAATTTTTTACGCTTCACGCCAAGCGGGTCCCACATACCCCCTGGCATCTCTAATCCGGGAGTCATCATAGGGTTGGTAGGGGGGCATGCGTAAATGTATTTCCTACTTTTAAAAAAATCCACATAAAAAATAAAACACAAAAAATTGTGAAAAAAAAAAAACGGTTCAATGATCTGTTTTGATGGCAAATGCTAGAATTTATGAGAAATATTTTAGCTCTCTCTTAGTACCAACAAAATTTTAGGCAAATAGAGTTCGTACTAAAAATTTAAATCTCATGAAATTGTGAACAAAATACGATCCAATGGACAGCGCCATCAACACATTATTTTACAATGATTATTTAAAAACTATATTTCGCAGTGAACAATAAATGAAACGCGGACGGAACCGTGTATATAACATATATATATATACAAAAAACGTTTTACGTTCAACATGTTATGTATGTATGTATTATGATTTTATCGTTGTTTTAATGACAGTTTTAATGTCCCGGACTAAGAAATATACGAAAATTCGTTTCTATTTTAGTTGTGCACCAATCGAACAAACATGAAGGTTAATATACCTTGTCCGTAAGCCAAATTATACAAATGAGCCAAGATTATATTATGTTTTTGAACTACATGTACAAGTGAATTCTGAGATTGCCTGCGCAATTTGTAAAATAATATATTAGTTTGAACGTACATTAGAATCAACTAACGCAATTGGATGAAGTGATGATGGCGCAGTGGGTAGTGCGGCGGGATTCCGTGTCATCAACGCGGGTTCGATCCCACCTATAACTCTAAATCGGCCTGAGCTATCGGTGAAAGAAAATATCGTGAGGAAACCATAGCATGATGGTAGGGCATTTTCTAATGATGCCCGCCTGAGTAGCTACCACCCTCAAGTTTGAAAAACCTGTCGCCAAATACCAATAGGTGTGTTCCGGCAGCATCACTTGAGAGCCAGTATCTGGTTTAGTGTGTTTTACCATGCTGGACCACATCGTCACTTAACATCAGGTGAGATTGTGTTCAAAACACTGAGCCTATATCGTGTAAAGAAAAAGGTAAGTGGTAAGTACTTATATTTAATTATTAAAAGTACATTTAATTTCTTCAAATTTAAAAGAAAAAGAAGGTGAATCGCAAACAAAACCACTGCCAACAACTAGTTATTGTATGTCATATGAACAAATGAAACAATAACACTAGTCAATCATACGAATAAATCGGTTTACATAGTCACCTAATAGTTTCGAGTTAGATGTTTCTAACACAATTAGTAAGTAAGGCAGAACGAAGTAATACAAGGCTGTCTATCAGTCGACAACAGTGTGTTCTCGAAACTTAATCTAATAAGTAACAGTTACTCTGTCATCTAACTTACAATTGGGCTGCGAAGTTCAGACACCACTAGTAACATTAAATAATAACAAATAGTGTCCCAATGTTTATTATTTTAGATTACACGTATTATTATTTATTCAATAACAAACTAATCGGTTTGATTTATAGAAATAGAATGTCTATTTTTAGGTTATTCATTTAGTAATCACACGTAATAATGTTCGAGAAACTAATAAAAGAGCACAACATAATTATGCTGAAATTAATGCATTGAGTTTAACTGAATTCAACAGAATGAATTTTACAAGTAATTTTAAATAGTTTCAAGCATAACATATCTATATAATATTTTTTGATATTATTATTATTATTTAATATGTCGATTAATCAAAAAAATGAGACAATAGGAAACAATGGAAAGCTGGCGTAAACGCCAGGCTAGTGCTCAAGGGGTTAAAAAGACCAGGTTTTTTATTATAACATAAAAAAATCATGACTAATTCTTGCCAACACGGCATTGGTTTGTTGCAAGTTAATAAGTTTCAATAACTTTTATAAATCAGCGTTGTCTATCAATTTTCTAAAATTAATATATTGCTTATCATATAATGAAAAACTGATCTAATGAGAAGTAAATAGTAATTTCAATAAGTATTTTAAAACTAACGTTGTCTAATTAACTTGCTTATATCATGATGATAAAAATGTATGACTTACGCAATAGCGTCGATCATGTCCAGACCCATCTCTACAGTACATCGTGCGTGATCGGATCTCGGTTCGGGTAACCCTGACACGCAGTAATAGCAATCGCCCAAAATCTTGATACGGAGGCAATGGTTATCCTGTGTAATAAATACAAATATAAATTGCAAAAACAAACTATAATTATGTTTATTAAAGTTGCCACTTATTAAAGTTACTGAATACAAAATTCAAAATACGAAAATCTTACATTAGCCAGCTGATCAAACCGCCCGAAGAGTTCATTCAGAAGCCTGACAAGCTCTTGGGCGCTGCACTGCGATGCGAGAACAGTGAAACCCACAATATCGGCGAAAAGTATACTGCAAAGAATAATATATTTTATTTAATGTCGATAATATTAATAAAACTTTGAATAATAAAAAAAAATGAATGAACAAACAGTTAAAAAAAAGTTGGCATATTAGTGTTTTAAAAACATCTCAGTACTTTAAAACTTTCAAACCATCCATCCATTCATCCGAAAGACCCCCACTACTGGACATAGGTCCCCCAAAAAGGGGGGATTGCCATAATTATCACGCTTGGCAGGCGGGTTGGCGATCGCAATCAAGTATATGCATATCGCAATCAAGTACTCAGAGGATATTGCTGCCCATCCTCTGGTTACTTTCGCCTTAGTGGCCTTTTACGACACATACGGAAAGATATGGGCTGGTACCACAGATAAGTGAACATATTCACTATAACACTCACATATTAATCTTACATATAAACGAACTTAACAATAATCTATTGATACAGTAAACAAATACATAATTAAAATCAGTTAATTATGTATCGAATTTATGTTGAATACTAGACATGAGGTATTCAGCCAGACGGATAATCTCTTCAAGTAAATATCCTCTTAACCTAAATGGATCAACTACGACGCAATATCTTATTAAAATACCTATCTACTAGAAAAATATGATTCAATTAACGTTAAATAAAAAAATATCTACGTGTGTACGAAAATGTGCTTCGAATAACTTTTATATTCCGTTTCGACCTACAATTTTTTTATATAAACCATAAAAGTTAGGATAGTTTTCATCTACAATTATTACGATCATCCACACAAAATTATAACATGTGTGTTACTTAATAATAATACTAATACAGTAATACCCCGCTTAGCGCGACCCCGTTACGCGCGGTTTCACTATAACGCGAATGTCAAATTTCGCGCTCAAATGCCTCGCATTACGCGAAAAAGTGCGTATAAACATAATGTAAAGACAATAGATGTATTTTTCCGTAAAAAATAAGAGTATATATTGCATAAAGTGTCCTTAGAATTAAAGTGATTGATTAAAATGATTTGTATTTTTTGTATTAAATTTTGACTATGTTTAATCATAAACCTCGATATACGCGAATTTCAGTTAACGCGATTTTTTTCGGAACGTATCACTCGCGTAAAGCGGGGTATTACTGTACTCAGAAATTCAAAGATTTTGTATAATTAAATTTATGCAGTGATTTCAACAACATTTCTCTAGAGTGTACGCATCTCCTCGTAAAGTACATAATGAATATATTATTACGCCCTAGTTACACATTACACTACCGCTAAATCCAATCAACATTCAACGAACCTTAATTTTAAATTCAAATATTCACGTCTTATAATTACGACTATAAACTTCGTAATACCTATGCGAATATGAAAAAGTGTACTCTGTAATTAATAAGTAAAACTGTAACCTAATATAGCATTGGTTATTAAAATTAATTCATTTACCCGGTACACCACAATAACTTCTTTAGATTCCCTAAGTTGTTGTCAAAGAATGTCTTACACGAGCGGCATTCAATACAGCGTTGAGATTAAATCGGAAAATACTGTGTCCGTATTTTCGCTTTTGTGATCATTGTAACTTTAACATGTTACAACGAAATCTTCAAGAGTTTTAAGTATTTGAAGCACAAGTTAGTAGTTTTACGACACTTTATTTTTCCAACTACGTAAATAGGTACCTGTATAAAAATGTGCATTTAACATATTTCAAATCCCATTGGATTTCTATAGTTAAATCTTTATATATAAATAGTATGAAATAAATTAGCTTAAGGCTACAGAGTGTTGATTCGCTAACTCCGTCTAAACTACGCATCGGATTTTGATGCCCTCACCTTCATTTTTCAATTTTTCATTAAAAGTTAATTATATGTATTAAGTTAAGTTAAGATTGTAATTAAGTTTTTATGTAAGTCGCCAAAAAATCTATTTTCATGGTTTACGTAGGTACGTTAAATCTTAATTTCAAATAGATGTACTATATAATTGTGGTTCAAAAAAAATTCTAGAGAAATATTAGCAATGGCATATCTTTATTTTCTACATTTAACTTTTTCTCACAGTTTGTCTCTGGATTCTGGACCCAATTTTAAAATAAATGAAAACCAAGTCCCGGATAGGAGCTAATAGTATTCCATAAATCAGCAAATATGCTTTATTTTCAAAAGTTTTTCAAAGTGCTATTCTTTTTCATTCATAAAGGCATTTTTTCCATATAAATGTGGCATAGAAAATAAAAATTGAAGTAGTTATAATTATAATCCTTTTATATTCGATGGTATCACGGTATTGTATTTAAGTTATATAACACGACGAATATATATATGATGGATTATCGCACTCAACAAATTAGTTTCATATTACGACATTTTCGTGTCATACCTATCGATCGGACTAATCCCTCTATACTTTGAATGGCTTCCACTTTGAAAGCTGACAGACTGATAGATAGTAAGAATTGGTAGCAGACATGGTAAATAAACAGGTGATATTAATTCAGCTAAGTCAAATAACTTCTTGCTGGAATTTTCTGACACTGAACCATTGAACAATCTACAGCCTCAAGTAAATCCTCACAGTATTGTTAATGTTATATAGATAATCGTGAGCTCATTTTTATGATAGTAGTTCTAATCCAGTTTCTTAACCTTATTTTGCTCATCTCCCACTTTCAGAATATGTTTTTTCTAGAGTTCCCATCTTATTTTATTTTCCTTTTTTAGACTAAATTTTTAATCTGCTTACGAAACCTCTGCGTTATCTCAATGCTGCCTAATTATCTGTGGGTCTTCTTCCACAAAGGGGCGTCATCGCCCACGTTGAGAACCAAGGTTTCCATTTGTCACTTTAATTCCGGAAGTATTCGCCTTGATTACATTGCGTTGCTAAATTACAATTAATTGACCTTCTAATAACGTCACTTACTATTTTATACACCTCTAGATTGGTGTTAAGTGAACTGAGAGCTGGCTAAGAAATTTCAATTTATATATTAATATACAAATGTTTCAGAAGACTCATGAATTAACAACATTCAAACACCTACTACCCACCATATTTACTTTCGCCTCTGACATTTAAATAATTACTCACTACGTTATGAAAATTATATCGAATATCTTGAGAACGATGTAAAAATATGTTATGTACTTATAAATAATTCAACAGACATTTGTTGAATTTATATGGAACTTATGTAAGAATAATGAAGTGAGATTGATGGTCTTAATATTTTTTCGAACTTAAGCATACATAAGTAGACTAATAGACGCTACGTCATTCATGTTTTACTAATATTTTCAAAACATACCATCGATGATTTGAATCAACCCTTAGCGTAAGTTAGAAGAAACAATACTAGCGAACACAAATCCCTTGAGATAACTATCTGAAAAGAAACAATTTCCGGCACAGATTGTATGTTCCGATAGTCCGAACGATCTCAATTAAATATTTAGTACATTCGGGAAAACAAAACAATCACGAGCAAATCAGATACTATCCAAAGACACGGAATCTAACAACTTGTTTTGATTCACTAGAATAATGTTATAAGTTATCCTTACATTTTATAAAAACTATAATGTATATATTTATGTCCGTTGGTTGGCAGCTTATAACTGGAGAATCACAGGACCGGTTTACAAGATTCTTTTTAAAATCGTAGATTTATCCTTAGCCCAGACTTTAGTTCCTTTTTTGTTACATATTTTACATCTATATGTATCAAAATTCCCTGTCACAGTGTTTGTCCGCAATAAACTCCGTACTTAACCGATTTCAATGAAATATTACATACTATGTGTGATTCGGTCCAACTTAAAAGATAGGATAGTTTTTTTTATTAATAACCTCAATTTTTTTTTAAATCAAATGATTTTATACTATATAGTAATTAACTCGGGCAGCGACGGGTAGCGCAGCTAGTTTAATATACCGAACATAATGTGAAGGTAAAATTATAGTGAATAAAAATAACCAACAGTTATCAACCAGCAGGATGCAGTTATAAAACGTATAAAATAGAAAATATAATACGCCAGCCGAGCCGCGGGTATGACTAGTTTAAATATATACATTAATATCTGTATTATTTTATTAAAACTACGCTGTATGTATTTATGGCCGACGAAGTGATTTTAGCAATTCTATTATTATCTGACTAAACAAGTCGTTGCTAAGACGTCGCTTTATTAATACTTTTAAATATAAAAAGGATGAAGCTCACTACATGTTCAATGGTTGTAGAAATAATTCAACTAATCTTTTTCTAATAAAGTACTAACTTGTATAATATTTAACAACCTCAACACGTATTACTGTTCATAAATTTACAAAGAAAACCATGACATTCTATACATATTCAACCGAAAGACGTCCACTGCTGGACATAGGTTTCTCCCAAAGATCTCCTCCACGGCGACCGATTTTGCGCCACCCGCATCCAGCGGATTCCCGCGATCTTCACCAGATCGTCGGTCCACCTTGTGGGGGACCTACCCACACTATGTCTTCCAGTGCGTGGTACCCATTCGAGAACCCGTGGCAAACCCCTTTTTTTAACGTGGTAATTGCATTTACGTATTCCCCATTAAACGACAACCCCCTAACCTAGGCAAAGTATAATTTCACTGTGCGTATGTATTTGTTGAATACTCTTAAATCCTAATATAAATAAATGGAATAAAGCAGTTATTCTGAAAATTATTTGGGTAGGGTGTCCATTTACGGTTTTTGAACTTTAACAGTAACATATATAAAACTGGGAACTACATCATGATTCACGAGGAACCTTGGATTACGTCAATAACCGAACAAATGAGATTTTCAAAATCACGTTGCCTGCGCATACACTATTACTTTTACTTTAAATACGTATTTTTCTACAAAATATTTAGTTGCTCATTACCATTTCATACAATTGTTATAATCAGCCAATATTTACTTTTGAATTCATTTACTTTCGGTTAAATAAAGCATAAAATTTATCAATAAATTAACTATACAAAGGCCACTTTTGTATATGAAAGACGTCGTCTGACCTTAATAGTTATATATTATATTGTTTTGAAATCTCGCCAAAAAATGCGCTCAGATTTCAAAGCGATGTAAGAAAAACTACAACAATTACACTAGAGAATATTTAAAGTAGAATTTATGTATAAGACGTTACTAAAACATTTCCTGTGGTTTAATAAATATTTACGCTATTCGTCGTAATTGCCTTATATCTGACATATCTTCACTGTATGATTCTATACGTAGTATTGTAACCAGAAAGTACAAAAAATTTGAAATTATAAGATGCACAGATTTTTAAAATTATCTCTGTATACGAGTACGAGTTTACTAAAATGATTGAATATTCCGGTAATATTTTAACATAGATTTTAATATATAAAAGAATAATTCGCATATAAAAATAGTAATTGACGTTCACTCGGTCTCCACTTGTCTGATGTTAACACGCTGGTTGATAGTGTTAAATAGACTTGGTATATTCGATATTGTAAAGACAATTTTTATAATGTACCAAGTCTCTAACAGGTTATAAAACCAGATTATGGTTTTTAATTAGTGATGGGCAAGATAATGGGTCGAATTGTTTAACAATTATGAGACATGGTAAATTCAAGCGCAAACCCTGTTAATAAAAATGACATTAGTAGTATGTGGAATGACCCTATAAGTCTATAACAAAGCCGATCTATAAGAAGAGGACAGAGAAATGGTCTCTTTAACAGATAGTTAGTAAGGTAACAGTTTGAAATTAAGCAAGTTTTACTCACGTCCACAAGAAGCTTACCCTCTGTTACCCTGTACGTGTTTCCTGGGCGGTACCAAAGACTAACAAATAGACTTTTAACCGCTGTATACTACTCTTAGTCTATCCTAATACTCACAGCAATAATATAGTAAGTACTTATAGAACGACTAAAAAGGTAAAGTATGTTTCGGAATCAATTACTTTATAACATCATTTCACAGTTCAAACGTCGACGAACTGTGACGACGAGTGACAACCGAAATCATACAACATGTTCGACAAATTTCGAAAAGCATCTAAATCCACTGGATATGCGATGTTAGATACATTATTTTTTACTATTTATTTTTTTTAATTTGATTTGTTTTTGGTTTTGATTTGTTTAATGAATAGTCCTTTATAGAAATGAATACATCAAAGTATAATGTGCGGTTTACATTATTATGTTATTACAATATACGCGACTCTAACCTAAGGGACGATAAAGGGACGACGATTGTCCGTCATGTCCCATCATTATTCATCATTAATTCGTCATTATTATGCAAAAAAATTTAGGGCTTAGCTAGGTTCAAAATTCCGCGGAATATTTTACACTCAGGTAACGGCCAAGCCGAGGTCCGTAGCACATTGGTAACCCTTGTGCTAGTTACCTTTTTGCGGCTGAGTCCCTTCAGCAGTCGCCCCCAAAGTCACGGTGAAGCTGTAAAGGCCCTTCCGGTATAAGCTAGTAAGAAAAAAAATGCAATAACCTAACATAAAAATGCAGCGCACACGTCGCTACTAATTTTAATAACTTCAAGATATTACTGAACATGACGTATATATTTAGAGAACTATTGGTGTTTTTATATTGCGCTTAATACGCAGAATAGGACGCTATTCAATGATTCGAAAGAAGAGAAGATCTTACTGGTACCTCTGGGCGCGATTGAAGTTATTGAAAATCTTCCATTATGATACGTAGCTTTTATAAATTATTCGCAAAATACGAATCAGCATAAAGCATTGCGTACTGACGTTAAAAGCATTCATATACAAATATCACTCGTACTAAATCCTTTTAATCTCCTAAAAGATATTCGAGTGGGCATGTTGTTATTTATATGACTCGAAATAATATTCAACGTTATTCATCAATGCGTCCAATGGATTTGGAATAAAACGATATTTCGTAAATATAGGAATTATTTAAATTTTATATCATTTTAGAACATTACGCTTTGTGTTCCATGATTTCGAAATATTTCAGATTTAATCAATGAAGTGCTTAATGTGTCGAGTACCCATAACAATGAAACAATAGAAAGACAATAGGAAAACAATGGACAGGCGTAAACGCCGGGAAGGTGCTTAAGGGGTTAAATAATAATTTCCTGTATTTTTGAACTGAGCAAGTTGTAGAGCCTCACAAATATATATTTTCTGTATAAAATCACTTTATACCCTATATATACAATTTAGGGTATAAAAGATTTGCATGATAAAGGTATTAGGTAGGAATACGAAATATAGAACGAGTTTAAAATGTTTTTGAGAGTACAATATTATTTTTAAGAGAAACCGCTACTTGTCACAGAATTAACGAGTAACGAGAATTGTAAATAACAATTGGGTGATTCGCCTCTATGTTAATTGAGCAAACACAAAATAATTAACAAGCACAAACCGACTGGGACTAAATGAACGCAATGATTCATCCTGCCGGGTGAGTTAGCAATGCATCTTACTTGTTTACACAAAACGAATACTTATGATTTTAGCTGCAATTTCTCTCATTTTGAATTTCTTCATTGGAAGTAATGAAAAATTAATAGTAGGAATTTTTACAGGTGTATGGGATATAAAAATGCAAACTTTTAAAGGTCCCAGCACTGAGAAACTGGACTCAAAATACAGCATTGGCTTACTAATAACGTCAAGTCATGAAATGCTTGTCGATTTTAAAGGTGCAAGAAACATGTATGTAATTCAATTCTTGCAACTCGAAGACCGGTGTGTCGAAATGCTGGTAATGCAGATGGTGTAAGTTTGAACGCTCCCGAATTAAAAATCAACATCTTTACGCAAAAGATGCCAAACGCCAGCTCCGAAAAATGCCATCCAAGTCTTTCTACCTATACATATAACTCTTGTCTACAACTCACTGCGCTATATACGACGGGATTTAAAAAATGAAAAACGGCTTTGTAAGTCTCATCCATGCATATTCGAGAAATGCGAATGCCATAAATTAATAGTGTCGCCATCGTTCGATACGTCTGAAAAGATATTAACATCAAAAGGATATAATTTTCATAAGATGTGACAGCTGAAAATAGTTTTAAACGAAATTAGCAAAGTAATATCTTATCAAACGACTAAATCACACTCAACTACTTCAGTTAGTTCTAACGAGAAAGACTAGTAGGGGAGATGAGTACCGCGAAGTTTCTCTTATTTTTGGCAACCGATTCTTTCGATTTAAGAATTATTTAGTACAACTGTCAAGCGAAGAATAGTTTTGTATGATAAAGTAAACCCGATCAAGCCAAAAAAACTGTCTGTGGATATTTTTTGTGACGCCAAGTCGATCATTTTATTTCACTTCACTTCTGAGATTATTGACCTAACTGTGTTGAATAAAATACTAAGAGTGTAACATATTTTAAAACGAAAAAACAAGTTCACGAAAATAATACAAAAAAAGTCGAAAATGCGAATTCCCACCAAAGAGTTCCTTATAGAGTTTACTTGTGAAATAATCAGTCACCGTGATAATTGAAACTTCGAGATGGTCATACATGTCTCAAAAAATCAATTATATTGTATTATTATTTATTGTCCCAAAGTATTATACAGTTATTTCTTATACATTTTTATTCTATCATCTTCGTTACAAACGTAACAATAAACTTCGAATGTAACGCGTCTCATCATCGAAAGAGATAATTATTATTTATTAACCAGAGCAACAGTAAGTAGGAAACTATTGAAAACAATTTACAGGAAACGTAGTGTAAAAACATTTTGTTATTCATAAGTTATGTGTATATATCATTATTATACAATTATATTGGAAGTTAATATATTATATGAATTAGTTATAATACCTACGTTTCTATTCTGAATTTCTCGATTGACGAATCCCGTAAAACCCCTGTGTAATAACCATATATTTTGTATATGTTATACAATATTAGTAAGATTGAAAACAAAGCTTACTAAAAATTACATTTAATGGACGTACCTGTCCAAAACTATGACTTACCGTACCCAATTGATTTGACACATACATACGTATAAAGCCATTTATGATAAACCAAGGCGTGTAACAAATGAGGTGCATGAATGTGCTAACTTTACTGTGGGTACATTGTTCAGATAAGCATAAAGAAAACAACTGTTTGCTTTTTTTTTATTTACTATTTTTCATCAAATGAATGAACGATTATCTTCTACCAGGCGCCATCGATGCGTCAAAGCCTAGTATATTTTTATCAGGTATACGATGTGCAGGAATATGTCAAAACTTATAACTAATACCAGGCCACTACGTCGGTGTCGTAAAAGGCGACTTAGGGATATAAACCAGGAGATGAGCTGAAGCATCCTCTGAGTACCAAAAACAAGTAACTGCGATCGCCAACCCGCCTGCCAAGCGTGGCGATTATGGCTATCCCCACTTATTAGGAGAGATCTATGTCCAGCAGTGGACGTTCTTCCGTTGAATGGATGGATGGATGAGCCTGGCCAGAAGGACCAACTACAAATGTTATGGTACAAACAAACACATTAGAAATTAAACCGATAATTCTGCAAATCTGTTCAAGTCATCTATACTGATAAATAAAATTGAAGTGTCTGTTTGTAATATCAAACATTTTTTTTTAACTAAATACATATGATTGTATATACGGAAACTATACCAAAAACACAATTTTTAAAAATTTTGTCTGTATCAAAAACACTTTTAGGGAAATAGATAGGGGTTCCGTGTTAAAAAATTTAAACTCATGAAATTTATTATTAAATTGACGGGATCATCAAAACATTATTTTACAATTATTATTTAAAAACTATATTACGCAGTGAAGAATATATGTAAAGCGGGCGGAACCGCGGTCATACAGCTAGTATTAAATAAATACATGTAAAGTAAAGGTGGGATAAACGAACAGAGATACGTTGAATTTTAATAATATATAAGGGATAAGGAAGGATAACTTCATGTTTATCGTTCTTTCTAGAACAAAGTCTGTCGACCGACAAAAAGGACCTCTCCTAAACGTTTTACGAGTAATGTTCGCACCCATTCAATCAAATGTTCATAAAATTACCATGAAAGCTAATTTGAAAAGGTCATCTACCGAATGTATGAGATATAATACGCATTATCCCGGTTATTCGCACACATCGTATTCGCCCATTATTGAAGATACGAATTACGAATAGTTTATTCAAATAAATAATCTATTAACTTTTCTAACTACTTTATATAATTCTTAATATAACGCTACAAACATAAGTATTTTAAATATCACGTTATAAATGTACATGGTAAATGTAATTAATTAATACTGAAAGCAAACCAAAATTAAAAAGTATTCACTTAAATTTAACTTTGACATGTATAGGAAACTATATAATTTTAAACGTAAAATTCTGAGTAAGTGAACAAGAAATAAGAAAAGCAACCTCTTCTTCTTCTTATGTAATGTCAATCGGTGTACACACAATTTGTGCCAGTGTTATTCATGTATCAGCGTAACCAAGCTCCTGCAAAACGGTGGCCCATCCTGCTCGATCTTTTAATGAAGCTTTGTCGCCATCTCAGAATAAATGTTACGCGTTATTTTCTATAATAAACTCAACTTGTAAACAATAACCAAACTATATCACACAAGATTACATGATATGGAGTCAAATATACAAGTTTATTAATGAATTAAAGAAAATAATTGCTACATGACAGACTGAGATCCCGCCAAAAACTCGAAAATAAACCTTCAACACTCCGTTCAGTATGAACACGCGAACATAACGTAGCAGTCAAACAACCGAAGATATCATGAAAATGTTACTCAAATATTTCAGAGAAATAATAAATTACTCTAGGTAGGTAATTAGTGTATGATAGTGTTTATCTTAACGAGTAGTCCGCTTAGAGTGGCGACGAGCCGGTGATAATGTCCTATTAGTTCACCTCACTAATGACTTAATTGACAAATAACAAACATATTTGAAGTTTTAGGGGTCTGTCATGGAGTAGTTATTTTCTTTAATTCATTACCTTGTGTATTTGACACTATATCATGTAGTCTTGGTGGCGTTTTGTGTGATTTAGTTTCGTTATTGTTTACAAGTTAAGGTTATTTTAAATTTAATAATAACGCGTAACGTTTATTCTAAGGTGCCGAGAAATGGCCATGGAAAATTCGAGCAGGGCGTGCCACCGTTTTGCTGGACCTTGGTATCGTTGATACAAAATTGAAAATACATCATACCCACATGGCACCAGCACAAATAGTGTGTTTAATACACAGATTGACGTTATCTAATTAGAAGAAGAGGAACAAACATATTTGGGTATAATGATGTTAATACACGTACGGACCGAACCGCGGACATGGTGTCGAGCGGCCGAGGTCATCAGTCGTCTAAGTAGGGATGAGGAATAAGAATTTTCAAAAAGATTAATTCTTTAATTTGATTTAGAAGACATTGATATCCATGATCAATCATTTCCAATCATCCAATCTTTTTTCTATTTGTTTTATTTGAGTGTTTATTCTTAAATAGTATTCTTGCAGTTGTCGAAATTAAACTATAATTATCATTTATTGTAAAAAACTGTTTCCAATTTTTTTTATTAACAACACTAAAGGTCTCCAATAGCAACTAAACAAAATAAAAGAAGAATGCCAAACCTAATATGGAAAAATGACAATGAACTGTTTTATTTTTACCTATTTACAGATGGTCATCATATCATAGAAAAAAACGACACTCTAATAATCGATATTTTATTAGTTTGAAGGATCTATCTTTTGGGTCTCGATGTTTTGAGAATCAATTCATCAAACTTAGATTCGAATCGATTAAAAAATTGATATTTTTCGGAAAGGATTCCATCCCTACTTAGGGGACTGATAACATCGGCCACCAGCCGTACTATGTCCGCGGTCCGGTCCGTACCCGTATGTGTGTTAACACCATAAGCTGTGTGCCCGCGGCTGCGCCCGCGTTTCGTATATTTTTCACTGCGTAACATAGTTTTTAATTTTTTTATACGGAACCATAATTATTTTCCAAAGATTATTTCCCTACTAACATTAAGAAAATTTATTTCTCACAAATTCAAATACCTGCCAGTAAAACTGTCCATTGAATTGAATTTTATTCACAATTTCACGAGTTTAAATTTTTTTACTCGGAACCATAATTAATTTCGAAAAACAAAAGTTACGCGTTACATAATTTCAGCTATCTATCAAAAAAGTCCCGTGAAAATCGATCCAGCCATTCCCGTACCCAAAACAATCATACAGACAGTCAGACTGACCATCATTTTAAAAATGGTATTATTGTTATAGGTGACGTATATACATTCATATCTACTTAGTAAAAAATAATCATTTTGACAATACAAACAGACACTTAAATTTTATTTATTTGTATAGATAAACGAAACATATCCAAGCCACTCGCTCATTACAGCTTCACTAGCTTATATGACACATTCTGCTGAGCAATAAACTATTATTGCGACTATCCAACACATTGTTAAAAATAAAACGCATTCTTGTTACACCTTTGAACATTTGGGATCGGTTGGTGTAAGTATAAATATGGGTAAATTAAATTAACAGCTCGAACTGTTCAATAAACATGACTATGTATGCGTTGAATAATCGCTCCTCTTTTTCAGACCACAATTTATCAATAATAATAATAATCAATTAATGAACAACATTTATATTACTACTTAAATGTTGGCAGCTCCAACGACAGATACGACAATACCTCTTAGTCTTTTGTCGTTCAAAACTTAATTAAATGTTTATTAAATACCAGAAGCAACGGACGTTAATACTCCGACCCTACTCAACCGAAATATAAAACAAAGAACGAAGGATTAATCTAAAACACGTCACAGGTTGTTGGCAAATAATTTGTTAACAAATAACAAGGGCTTACCGATACACTCTTTTAAAAAAACTTGGCAGCTTTAAGCGAAACCCTTTAAAAGACTTTATTCGCATCAACATTTCGTACCAGTAAATATTTAACTGGATTATATTTGTACTTCTAATATTCTAATTAATGTTCTAGAAATGTGTCGAAAAAATATAGAAACTCTGTATTTTAGTTGTGATATCAAATTCAATTTACCCTATGAGATACGTGACAGAACGAAGAAATATTATGTCAATAGTAGAAACATATCAATTTGGCTTGCGATTGTGCGCACATTTGGCCAACTTAAAATATTCATTCTTCTAAACATTGCTTCACTGCCAAAATGTACTTCCAATAAATTAACAATTAACATGTTTCTACACTGAGGAGCATTGATAGCAATAAATATATTAATTATTCTTATAGACTTTTAAATATCTTTGTTTAAATTATGTAATTTTTTTATATACAAACATACTACATACATTTTCCTAACTTCGATATGAAACTTAACATACATATGACTTATTATCATAGAAATATGTTTATTTATTGATGCTTAAGCTACCAGAGTGATTTTTCTGAAATATATTTAATGTATTGATTTCAAATGAATTTTTACTATTAATAACTAACAATAATTATATTGGAAAAAAAATCTTAAGATCTATCAGAATAAAGGCTTTTCACATACTAATAACTATAATTCTAATCTCCAAGAGGAAAATTATTTATGATAGTTTTAACAGAAACCTAAATACTCGAAGTTTGTTCAAGGACAAGAAAACTTTTTTTCTTAATAATTGCAAGGTTCGCATAATTAAAATAACAATGGCTATTGCTAAGTATGTCGAAAGGGCACTGAATTGTAGATGTTTAACGTAATTTGGAAATAATCCAATAACGTCATTTTCAGTGTGTAGAAAATACAAATAAAATTAACTTCTTATTACTCATAAAATAATATTCGTCTCGAGTTTATTAGTATCGTATATTCTAGAATAAGTTAAAGAAAGTTAAAGTATTTTGTGAATACAATGCGACGCGACGTTGAGGGGATGTGATTACACATTTCATTGTCTATCTCAGTCTCTAAGGAGTAAAAGACGTTACGTATGTAGCGACCTAAAACTTAATAGTGATCGATAGAGAGGGCAATGTCAGACAATACAACATCAGACAGCTAAATGTCGTAATGTTTTGCTCCAAGACGTGCTAAATTGTGCCAACCACTTTAACCTATATTTGTAGAAAGTGTATATTTCGACCAGCTAGCTCTCACATCGTTGATGTATCCTTAATTTCTAATCAAACTAACGTTAAACAGTCGCGCATAAATCCTTAATCCGTTATTGTAGTTAATTTTGTAAAAATACACCTTTTTTTAAATAATCTTCATCAATGACAAAATGACGGTCTTTTGTTCAAGATATTTCAAGAAAGTTGTTGTGAGATTTCAGAATTTACCTTGTTATTATTTTCAAAACACTTCACCTCTGCTCAACGGGCAAAGTATATCACATAAAAAACGTCATCAAAATTAGACAACATAAGAGATAGTGCAAGTTAATGAAATAAGATATGACAAACTAAAATCGCGCCAAGAACTTCTCTAAGACGAATAAATTAACGTCTTGCTAGCCAAATAATAAATCAAATCTAAAAAATGCATGTATTAGTAATATAATTCGCAAGAATTATAATAGTCAAGATGTTTCAAATGAATCTTCACTTAATTACCTCACAATCATCAAAATGTTTAGATTTAATTAACTCCAGTCAACGGAATTGGCTCCTCTCGGAGTTTTTTGTGACAAAATATGCACAACGCTACTAGCGTGCAATTGGACATGCAATCTTCATTGGTCAATAATTGTATTACAACGTATCGTGTAATATAATCTCCGCGCGTATTATTTATGTTTACGTTTAAATATTTTTAATTTCATTTATCTAGCTCATTATATCAAGTTGAAAAATAGAAAGTAGAAATAATCAATAATTATAAAAAGTCTAAGAACGCACTGAAAGGGAAAAAAGTAAATAATAAAACATGAATCATCATACATATCTTTCATTTTATTGTTCATCGATCAAGATAAAAATACTAGTGGTCCAGTGAATAATTTCTGGATTTTTCGAAACATTACACTTGAACGTACATATTGCAAACTCGCATTTTCACGGAATTTGATTTAACTTAAAAGTTCGATTGAAAGATATACCTAAGCAACCGAGATATTTTCGCTTACGGAGAAATCTATTTTATTCACTATCCATTACACGTCTCTAGTCCACATATTGAAATAGAATTGATTTTCTTTTAGGTATTAAAACCCAGTGAGTATATTGTGATATCCATAAAATAGTTACAGTCTTACCTAACTTGCTCGTGTTTTTTGATGTAGATTTTGTGAAACTGGCCTTCAACCGGTGAGATAATATCGTTCTTCATCTCCATAGCAACATGTTGCGGTAGCACCGATAGCAGTAATCGTTCCTATACAAAAATATTAGATCAATAATCTCTATCGTCTATGTTACAATCTAAAATTCAAACATTCATAAACCTCATTTTGTGTACGACTAAAAATCAAAATATTTGGCTATACGTGTGACCCTTATTTGTTGAATACTTTGGGTATAGCTATTAACAAAAACAGAACTATTATGTGCCCATGATTACATTCGTAGATTAGTCTCATAGTTCCAAGCAAAATAATATTTTGCGAAGTTGTAGTCACTTTTACACATACACAGGTAGAGCACCTCATGACGATATTTGTCCCACATTGGTGCCCTTGCATCGGTCAAACTGTCAAGCCCTCTCAGGATAACAGAATTGAGTCAATTAGAAAAAAAATAGTGATCTTATTTTCGCCTAGTTCGCGATCACTATGCCGTAATAGTGACATTATATAGACTATTAAAATCATAACACCGTTTAAAGATGACACTGTTATTACAATTTTAACAAAAAAATACAAAACAGGTTATGTTAAGAATTATCTTAATGTCAACTTAAATGGAATCTAGCTTGCTATAATTAATATGTCGATTACCCATAAAATGAGACAATAGAAAACAATGGAAAGCTGGCGTAAACGCCAGGTTTGTGCTCAAGGGGTTAATAAGAATTCATCCATGTACTACTATTATCTTATTGAAGATATTATTACCTATTACAATGAACAAGTTCTTTTGTTTCATCATTACAATCATCGCAACACAATACTAATCTATTTTGAAATTAATGTCGTTTCTTGTAAGACGACAAGAAAAATTAATCGCGTCGATTATAAACTGTTACAAACATTTAATATAGTTTATTTATTATTCAACGTACATATATAGACAAATTTGTCACTAGTTTATTTGTCGTCTCCAAAATGCCTTAAATAACAAATCTTTTATTACAATATGTCCATATACTCATCAGTACCTAAATGGTATCTTTTTGTAATAAACAAATATAAATTGGCTTTATTTCGTATGAAATATCCTTTATGTTCAGCATACAGGCTATATAAGAAATTAGGTTATTAACGTGGTACAACAATCATAAAAACTTCCAAAGGTTATGAATTGATGTCTACAGGGACAAAATGAAATGTTGTTTATTACATTATTTCGTTAATTTGAAAGACCTTTTTCTGAAAATAAAACAATAATTATCATGGTAGGGCATTTTCTAATAAAGCCTACCTGTGTAACTACCACCCTCAAGTTTGAAAAAATTGTCGCCAAATACCAATAGGTGTGTACCGGCAGCATCTCCCCTAGTCTGATCGTGATTACCATCCTGGACTACATCGTCACTTAATATCAGGTGAGATTCTGGTCAAAGCGCTGAGTGTATACAATGTAAAAAAAATAATTTACCAATTTCTCATTCTCGTCTTCCATGTCTAGCCTGGCTGCGATGCAGTTTCTCGTGTCGAGGAAGGTTCGCCGTTGCGCCGTCTCCATCAGCGAATGCATGAGAGCCCCCACCACGTTCACACACAAAAACACCACCACGTTGCCCACCATCTGTCGACAACGTGCGATTTATTGTATGTTTTTATACCGCGTTTATTTGTGATTCCTTTCTGCATGGTGGGTCTGTTAACCGCTCCAAATAAACAGGCAACTGTGAAATCTCTCGAAATAGGACGGACAACCGGCACTATACGCTATGTTTTCCGCAAAATTTTATTTTATTACTAGCTACTCTACTGGGCGTTGCCCGGATAACTTTATCATAAACTAGCTATTTGCCCGAGCCTGCGTCTGCGTTTTAATTTTTGTTATGCGGAACCCTAAATATATTCGAAAATTAAAAGTACCCTAATTTACCCGGAGTAACTTCAGTTATCTACCAAAAAAAACTCCCGTAAAAATCAGTCCAGCCGTTCCTGAGATTACCTATTATAAACAGACAAAAAAAATTAAAATTGTTTATGTATAGGTATCGTATTCATATCTATTTAGTAAAAAAAAAATTGACATTACAAATAGACACTTCAATTTTATTTATTAGTATAGAGTGGCTGCATGGTCTTGGTACCTTTACCTATTCCTTAATAAGGAATGTACAGAAACAAAAAAAAATAGTATAGATAACTATAACACATTTGCTATAAAAAAATATCGAGATCATTATTCTGGATTAAAACTGTCCAAATTTTTAGTTGAGCCAAGTCACGCACGGTGTATATTGTATAGATGATGTTTTATATCTTCGTCGTCTAATTAATAAGAAAACCAACTTGATAATAAATATTATAGTATGATAATTTTTCACTTTACTAAAAATAAATCAAACACTAAAAATCTTAATAGCAATAAACTTCAAATCAAAATGTATTATCGATCGACTATGCATACACCGTCTGCAAACGCGTGATATAAAAGCGATCGAACTCATTTAGCGGTACATTATTCACTATAACTCGTTGCAAGAGTACAATATAGTTAAACAAGTATTTTTAAAAGACATTTAATATTCAGCAGTTTTAAGTCATATAAGATTAAAAATTCACAATCATTAATAATGTATGAACGGCTGGAATTCAAAAAAATCTAAAACAGATTTTAAAAGTAGGTATTTCTGAAATCTATTGCTATCGCGTTGCGCCCCAAATGAAGAGTTATAAAATACGAAAAGGACAATTGCAGTTCGGGCTGATTTTACCTATGCAAACTAGACGAAAATATCACTTCGTAGTACCCGGTTTTCTCTTTCAAAACTAGACCGATTTTTAATTTTTTTTCAGTTATACAATAAGAAAGACTTTGGCTATGCCTCCACGTATTGTATTTTTTTTTTCTATTCATAGAATTTGTTTGACGAACGTATGAAAATGACGGTAAAAATCCAGTATATTTTTCATTTTCAAAGGCTCCTAGTTTCTACAATAACTTATCAAAACGTACGGGATATGGTGGTGGTATTGGTATAAATATATTTACAATAATGCTTTTACTATGTTTATATGAAATAAATATTGCTAGCAAATCCTCTTAATATGTCGATTACCCATAAAAATGAAACAGTTGGAAGACAATAGGAGAACAATAGAAAGCTTGCGTAAACGCCAGGTTAGTGCTCAAGGGGTTAAGAGTGCGCCATTATGTAAAATACCTACTCAAAAATGTTCTTTTCTTTCGTATTATTGTATGATCTATATTAATGAACTAGCTGCTCTCCTCGGTTTTACTCGGTAGTTTCCGTTCTCGTAGGATTTTCGGAATAAAAACTGGATTCCAAACTATATCCATACCAAATTTCATCCAAATCGGTCCAATAGTTTTTAAGTTTATTCGTTACATACAAAAATACAAATCTTTCCTCTTTATAATCTTAGTATAGATATAGAAAATAAAATTAAAGTGTCTGTTTGTAATGTCAAAATATTTTTTTACTAAAATATATAAATGGTCATACGAAACATTTACCAAAAATCTATTTTTTTTTATTTTTGTTTGTCTGTCTGTTTGTTCTGGCTAATCTCCGGGACGGCTGGACCGATTTTGACGAGTTTTTTTTTAAATAGCCAAGGTTACTACGCGTACTTAGGGTGTTTTTTGTTTGACGAAAATAATTAGGGTTCCGCGTAAACAAAACTTAAACCCATATGACATTGAGAGTAAAATCCGAATCAATGTACAGTTTTACTGTTGTGGTTTTGTGAGAAATAACTTTGCTTAATGTTAGTAGCTATAATATTTTTAGATAATACTTAGGGTTCCGTATAAAAAAAAAAAAATTATAACTATATTATGCAGTGAAAAATAAACGAAACGCGGGCGCAGCCGCGGGCACACAGCTAGTAATAAATAGAATGACACCTACATATTAAATGACGTTGTTAATTATAACAATTGTAGTATGAAGATATTTTATATCTATATTACATACCGCCTTCTTCAAGCTTCGAAGTTGTTGCTTCTATATTTGCTGCTTATATTTAACATTTGAAATCGTTAGTAGAAATGAAAGCCGAATATATTATATAATTACTAGCTGTGTGCCCGCGTGTCATATATCCTTCACTGCGTTTAATTTTTTTTATACGGAACCCTAATTATTTTTAGTACTAAGGTAAAGTAAAAATATTTGTCATAAATTGAAACAACACAAACAAAAATTTTATTTTTAGTATAGGTTTCATATCTATTTACTAAAAAAAATTTGTCATTTCAAACACACACTCCAATTTTATTTATTATTAGTATTAATATAGATATAGTATAGACATTATACTGAAATATCATTATCGACATCCACTTTAAAACCACAAAATATTTGTAAATATTTTTATTTTAGTAATTGTTGAAATGCCTTTACTCCAGTAAATCAAGATTACAGCTTCTTGAAAAATATTTATAGTACAAAAAAATTAAAAAGGCAGCTGAATCGTCAAGAAATCACGAGAAATGTAGACGATATGACACGAAATGAAGCGATTTACTAAATTGAACACCGACGCAAGAACATCAATCAATCAAAACTGTTTAAAAATAATCCGTCATATAAAATGAAAGATATTATTTTATTTGGTTATTTCTCACGTATTTTGAATAATGTTTATAAAAAATTCTTTTTTTCTTAAATTATAACAGTCGAGGACATGTTAATTTTACTAATTTAAAAACTGAAGTATGAACGAAATAAATATTTTTTTATAGGTCCATCTGATATCTAATGACGATGTGGTACAAGATGGTAAAACACTAAACCAATATGACTGGCTTTCGATTGATACTACCGGAATACATCAATGCCTGATAAATTGGGGATTAGAAAAATCTATATCACAGTGCGATGTGGTTCAGTTGATGTTATTATGCTTTTTTTTAATAATGTTACATCCTCACTTATAATATAAGTAATCTTTTATCCTACCCATATTTCAGTAATGTGGTTTCGACAGTTAAAGTGATAGCATTTGTTCTTTTATATCCCGTACTCATTACGATATCGAATACTCATGAAAGCAGGATACCATACAGATTACAGTAAATATTAAGATTTTATTTTTCGACTAAGTATTCAGTCCAAAATTATAATTCGTAAAAAAAAAATATAAAAATATATGTAATAATAAGACATAGGACATTGACTTCAATATATTATGTGCATAAATATCCATTTACTTAATTTTTTTATTTTGAGCTAATTTACAATTGTATCTGAATCTCCATATATACAGTATATATACATGGATATAGCGTGGGAAAGCTGACAAGATTGCTTTTTAAAAACCGTGGTTAGAGTTGGAATTTCAGATAGTAATAATAAATAAATATATATATATATATACCCTGAGTAAATTCCCAATAAAACCACACCTTACTTATTTAAAGTTACTTACTTTAAAGCATGTATTTTTAAAATTTAAATTAAATAAATCAAAGCAAGCTCATAAATAGATTAACATAGAACCACTTGATTAAAAACAAGTTGGCGACATACATTTTATGTTTAAGTCAAAAATAAAGGACACTTAAATTCTAACACACAAAGAGAAGAATTTGATTTTAGATCATTTCACGTTTAAAAAATGTGAATAATCCAATATCTAAGAATTTTAAATACTGCATGAAGTTACCGTCTTTACCGTTTTATTCCTAGTTTATATTAATGACTTACCGCTAATGGTTAATAACTCAGCTGATTTGGTTCTTTGCAGACGATACTTCACTTATATTTAAAGTACAAAGAAAAAAATCAGAGGTTAGTCTCTTAAATATTTAGCAAACATTTCTAAATGGTTTGCCTTAAATAATTTACTTCTTAATACCAACAAAACGAAATGAATAAAATTTATGTTGCCCAGTGTGCAACATATTGATTGTAAGTTTAGTAGGCTTAGTTGACAAAACCCTGTTTTTAGGTATCACACTTGATAATAAGTTACAATGGGGTCCGCATATTAAAACTTTGGCCGGAAGGGTTAGTTCCGCTGCTTTTTCGGTCCGATAAATTCACCAGTGGACGGATATTGCTACTGCTAGGTAAGTCTACTTTGCTTACTTTCATAGCTTAACGTCTTACGGTATTTTGCTGTGGGGTACAGCAGCAGAGGTAGACACCATTTTTACGTTACAAAAGAGAGCTGTTCGAGCAATATACAATATGAGACCTCGCGAATCTCTAAAGAACAAGTTTCAAGAATATAATATCTTAACTTTGCCCTCCCAATACATCTTCGATAACTTAATGCATATTCGTAAAAATTTAGACAAGCTCGATCTAGTGAATTATCGTAATAATTTTAATATTAGAAATAAAGACAAGTTGGCCCACGAGTCCCACGCTTTAGGCTAAGTGAGTCTAATAAAAGCTTTATAGGTAATAGTATTCGGTTTTACAATAAGATCCCAAGTAACATTACCGATTTACTTGACAATAAGTTCAAGTATTATGTCAAGCAAGTTTTAATCTCAAAAGGTTATTACAGGGCGAATCATTACGTGAACGATAAGTGATGTCTGGAATTAACCCATATTTCTTTGCTTCCGCTAACATTGGTTATGACTATGATTTGTATAGTTTATTATATTTAAAAAATGATATATATTATATTTATATAAAATAAGAACCAGATCGAGTTTCTTGCCGGTTCTTCTCGACTGGGTTGTTTTCCGAACCGGTGGTAGTGTTTTAGACGTTCATGAGCACCTTCTTAGGGCCTAAATTGAATAAAGATTTTTTTAATTTTGATTTTGTTAAGTTGTCTTTACCGTTAAAACCAATGTAATGTTGATATATTGACACATAAACAGGTAAAACATTTCAAGACACGTTTCCCTCTGCTTAAGAAAATGTATTAAACATTTTCTGTTTTTTTTTTTTTGCACCTTCAGATTCAACCTGATTCGGACGTTTCAAAATTCTTTAGGCAGTGTCAGGTAGACATCAAGAAAGGACTGCCAAACTACTCGACGCATTTTTTTTATCAAAAGTCCTAAAATTACTAAAGCGATGAGACCATGACACTACCTCGAAGATGGCATAAACTCACACAATAAGAAGACATAAATACTGTACACATAAAAGTAAATAAACTTCGGAAATAAAATTTTTGAGTTTTCATATAAAACGCGAAGAAACTTTTTCCCCAACCTAATACAGTAATACCCCGCTTTACGCGATGGATACGTTCCGAAAAAAAATCGCGTTAACTGAAATTCGCGTATATCGAGGTTTATGATTGAACATAGTCAAAATTTAATACAAAAAAAATACAAATCATTTTAATCAATCACTTTAATTCTAAGAACACTTTATGCAATACATACTCTTATTTTTTACGAAAAAATACATCTATTGTCTTTACATTATGTTTATACGCACTCTTTCGCGTAATGCGAGGCATTTGAGCGCGAAATTTGAAATTCGCGTTATAGTGAAACCGCGCGTAACGGGGTCGCGCTAAGCGGGGTATTACTGTATATACATTTGTTTCAAATAACGCTGTTGACCTTAGAAGCTTTGACAGCTTAACTCTATTTTATGGGGCGAGCACTTTGGCCACTCAGCGGAAAAATGTAGCGAGTGCAAGTGCCCAGTAGTCGCCAGAATCGTGCCTGCTAATTTACAATAGTGTTATTTTTTTTGAACACCTATAATATTATAAGTTTATTCTCCTGAATGGAATCCTCTGATCTTCTACAAATTATGTTCGGTGCTGTTTTTGAACACTTATCAACTAGTTAACTAGTAGATCAATTGACAGATAAATTAGGAATAAAATATATGTTAGATAGGTATAGTAAATGCAGACAAGGGATCCTCTGCTTCTTCGGACATATTATGCGGCTTTAAAGCACTATCTGGAGAAGCAAATTATATTAGGTAAAATAGACGGTTTAAGAGCTAATAAAGTTCGCCTACAAGATGGTCAAGCAATAAAGAAAGGCGATAGGAGGCAGCATGTACCATGAAGTTCATTCAGCACGTGACCGCGGCTCGTGGAGACTATTTCTACGTGGTTCCAATCCGCAGCAGCGCGAGAATACGCGGAAGAGTAGAATATAATAAATTCGATCGACTATATAAGTTTAGCTATTACTATTCGCCAGGATTATTTATACGGCTTTTCTGGAGCTTCACGTCCGGCGAGTCCCACATCTCTAATCCGGGAGATTACTCCTGAATTAAAGATGGCAGGGGGAATGCGTAAATGCATTTCCCACGTAAAAAAAAAAAGGATTATATATTCGGCAAAGACTCAAGCCGAGGTTCGCAACACTATAATGCCCTTGTGCGGTTTATAATTTTCAGTTGAGTGCCACACGAACCCTGTATATTTTTAAAAAACCCTTCAGTTTAACAGCGTAATCAGTAAAAAACGATTTCAGTAATTTTGACTCTTTACTCACGACGGTGTAACAACTTCTCACTCGTAATTACTATAAAAGGATCATGACACACCTATTATATCTTTACATGAGTCAGTGATCCGTGCGGCTGAGGTAGCAAGCGTTAAATTTATTTAGATATATGTATAGACATTAAGTTCATGTGACAGCCAGTCATTTACACATAGCTATTATAATATAAGTTATTAACACCTTTTTCAAATGTAGCAGTGGTACTGCATTTTACTAAATTTCGCAAGATTTAACAACACTATCTATTTGACCTGGTTAATTTGACAAATCCGACGAAACTTTTTCTATTTCAACTCGACGACAGCAACAAAAATATTTGTTAATCTGTCAGTAGTTTGACATTTTCGCGTCTTCGATAACAAATAATAACAAACAATGACAAAATACTTCACTTTAGGGAAAATTGCAAATTAAATTACGATAATTATATGATAGAGAAAAAAGATCAATGACATACAAAATATTACGCGACAGACGAACAATTCGACCGCGTGACAGCTGTAGCTGACAATAAAGTTTTCTATTAATGTATTTAGTCTGATAAATTCAGACTAAAGCACCAGCTAAAACATATTTATCACAAACATGTAAGAAGAAATTATAACGATTATTAATCCTATGAAAATTTGAACAATTACGCGATTGTGATCTTTTCAATTACCTCATTCTGGGGAATTGAGGAAACTGCTCAAGGCATCAGCCTTTTTCAGTGGTGTCATCGCACCAAGTTACTACTGGGCGGTCTCTGGATTGGTCCACCATTCTGGTGGTTGTTCAATATTAACAATTAGCATTAATATTGTATTTAAGAAAAAGTAGCACAACATTTTAATATTTTCTTAAAAGTCGGATGTTGATTTAGATAAAATTAGTTAATTCTACCATCTACTTTAACTACATTTTACAAAAGTGACAACTTAGTAATAAAAACAGTTAAAAATTAAATAATTTAGTCAATGCATTTTGCTGCTTTTAGAATAAGAGAATATTTATCCTATTCATTTAGTCTAAGTCTTTAAGCTTGTGACCAGTTATAATACTTTTAAATAGAAAAATTACGGTAACTGTTTACAAGCTTAAATTAATTTTCCAAATATAAAAAAAATAAAATGGGACAGTTTAAAAAAATATGTCTCAAAAACACCACGTTTCAACGAAAATTAATAAAACAATTACTTAAATAATGTTATGACTAATATTATGTACATTTCGTGATCAGATTTTCTAAATTATACATTGCGAAACCGGATAGTCGCTATTATTCGTCACTTTTTATAAAAAATGAAAAATTTACGCAATAGATGAAGCGGAAACACTAGGTAAAACAAGATTCACAATTCCCTTTAAAATCTAATAAATAATTGGTCTATTTTTAATTTAATGATAATCAAAGGTACCATAAAACTATAGCACTAGCTTTTTACTTATATGGAAAATCCAATAATAATATTTTTAAAGTTACAAATTATAGTTTAAATTAACTTCAAAAACGACTTGTAAATAATTGATGTATATCTATTATGCTTCTAATGAAAACGTTCGGAAGAGAAAGATAAACGGTTGTCTTAATTATGTAGTTCCGTTTCGATACGGAACAGACAACGCGACAATAGACTTCATATTGAAAGTAGTGACTTAAAAGGGCAAGCGGTTAAACATAACAATTGTACCGAGCATATTACCTCCTCTTCGTAACTGTATCTTTTATTGTTAACAGCATATAGATTTCACAACAGCGTGTAACATGAAAGCACACTTGTCACACTACATTATAGTACGTGAAATTATAAATGGCCTCAATCAAGTCTCCAACCCGATACGTGTTTATTAGTATGTAGGTATACCTTACTCGACCACTTTCTGATATACCTGGTGATGGTGGTAAAGCGTAGGATTTACTAACATGAAAAAAAAACATAGTTATTACCGCAAATCTTATTATAATATTTTACGCGGAACACTAATTATTTTCGAAATATAAAAATAGCATAAGTTACGAAGCGGACCCAAGCTTTTTGCTAAAAAAAATCCGATCAAAATCGGTCTAGCCATTCCGGAGATTAGCCAGAACAAACATTCATACATTTATTTTAACAATTCTGTTCTTGAAAATTAACATGTATTTAGGCAAGAAGTTGTTATTTTTATATTATAAAGTGACATTTAGAAACCCTAAATAATGTTATTTATTTTTATAAGTAATTAATTTAATTAGCTTTAAATCCGAAAGTGCAAAATGCAATCGCTTATTTTCTTGCGCTTTCTCATAATATTAACTAATGATGATAGACTATGTGAACGAAGAATGGTCTTGATCCTTTGATGACCCTTTGTCTAAACTAATGTTTTATAATAAAAAATATCTATCGTCAATTGGCAATAACTTTTCGAATTAATAGTGGTAGCTGCATAGATGAACATTGTAAAATATCCTACCAATATGCTATGGCGTCATTACGATTCTTCACTGAAGAAAGCTCAGTATCCTTATCGATAGCTTCGCTTGATAGCGTTTTGTGTTTTGATAAACACTTCTGCTTCAAAAATTCGATCTTTTAACATTTAATCTATTATGATATATTATTCATTAATTCTAAGTATGGTCTAAAGATTTACTCGTTAAGATAAAAACAGGAAATGGAAGATAAAATCATAATCTACAGTCAATTGTCAACTGTTATCATTGCAGTTGCTGTGTCATAATGATTGCATTAAATAAACTTCTCTAAGTTTACAAACAAAAGTGATAACAATTTAGTATGACAATTGTTTAGAATACTATAGTGACATTTTATCTGCATGCTATACTCTTATAGACGACGCACTAATGACGTTATTTATTTGTAAATGTAAAAACGCTTACTTAAAGCATTGTACATATTTGTAATAACATTATAAATAAATATATAGTAAAACGAGTTTGTATAAGATAAATTTAAACCTACTTAATTTAATTAATATACGCTTCGTAAGATTTAACTAAATGTTTTTCAGAAAAGAAATTCCATGAAAACGCGGTAAAACATTAGAAAAATAAACTTTATAAGTTGTTCAAACTCAATCCCCAGGATTTTTTTAAAAACTTTATAGGCGCAACGCTGTGACCACAATCTCGCCTAATGTTGACTGACGCCTGATATCTTAGTTGGGTAAACGCGCTAAACCTAAGGATACGAGCTCTCAACTAACACATACCTATATAGATGCTTGGTTAGATTTTCAATCTTGAAAGTAGTAACTATCTATATATATATATATATATATATATAACTATCTATCTATCACCTCTAGGTAAACATTTCAAAATTACCTCTACCACTTGGATGCTACGGTCATTATAATATAGGATACGTAGACTGCCTCGGTGGCGCAGTTCTATTATGGTACGACTGTCGTCCTGAGGTCTCGGGTTCGATCATCGGGTTGGGTCAAGTGATGTTGGGATTTTTTTTTCACAATCATCCCGGAGTCTGGAATTTGTGCCCAATATGGCGACAGGCCCGCCCCCTGTCACATCTGGGACAAAACTAAGCTGGGCGAAATGTGGGGTGCCTAACTGCCTAACCCTTCGGGAATAACAGGCGTGAGCTTATGTTATGTTATACGAAAACTAGAATCTACGCCCGAGCCGTATTTTTGACTAGTCTTAGTTGGTCCTGCGGTTCTATTAAAAGTAAATCTATACTTATAATAAAAGGCTAACGAGATGAAACCTGTACATGAACATATTTAAGAAAAAATACTATGCGGGGCTTCAGAATCGACTACAGAACACATTTCAACATTTTTTTGTGTGTATGTTTATTTATTTAACGAATAAAACACTAAAATTTGATTTATATAAACATATATGTAGTACATATGTATAATATGAATTATTTCTGATTTAAATTCTGCAACAATATATAATAACGTCTAGATTTATTTGATCATCATATTCAGACAGGGTGTGACATTTCGAGAAATTATAATAACTGTATGTCCACTGTCCAGTCCAGACTCTACGTGTATCAAAGCGTAGTAATAAATCGGGACTGTCGTTCCAAGGCTGTTTCATTGTTGCTACCCGTTACGTTTACTTAATAGATGCGCCTGTACGCGTCAATGGTTATTTTAAGTAAATATATAGAATAAAAATTAATGTATTTTTAAACTCACATGTATATTTATTTTTAACCGACCGTAAACAGAAGGAGGTTATCAATTCGTCTGTATATTTTTTTTGTATGTTTGTTACGCGATTTCTCCCTCAATAGTGTGCCGATTTGCAATTTTTTTTAAATCGAAGGTGTACAGTACAATGCATGGTCCCATTTACCAGATCGGGATCTGATCAGTGGAATTCGGGGTAATTGAGAAAAACCCTCGTATATTATAGACACTTAGACGTGTTTCATATATTGGTTTCCAAAGCTATGAAGAAGGTTTCACAGTTGTACCTTAAATTACTTCCTTAAAGTAAAAAGTATAATAGAAAACTTTTTTAATTAAAAGAAAAACCGACTTCAAAATAATACACTATAAAAATGCACTAAAACGTCAATAAATAATTACTTTAGCAATCTGCTTCGTTAATTTTGGAGTCGGTGCAAGCTAGCTATCACAATTACATATAAGCTTAATAAAAGGCTAGGGTGATTTTAAAGACCTGGCGGATGCGCGCTACGGACGGCCTACCGTAGACGCCACCCGCCCGGTCCTCCGGGAGTGGATAGGGAGGCGGCACGGCTCCCTCAGCTTTAGGCTTGTGCAGATACTATCCGGGCATGGGTGCTTCGGGTGGTATCTGCACAAGATAGCTAGGAGGGAGCCGTCGGCGGTGTGCCACCACTGTGGCGCGGCGGAAGACACGGCGCACCACACCTTTGCGGAGTGCGCCGCGTGGGAGGAGCCGCGTCGTGCAGTGGTGGCGGCGGTGGGGCCAGACCTCTCGCTGCCGACGGTCGTCAAGGCCATGGTCGACAGCGAGGAGGTCTGGGGGGTGGTTGCCTCCTTCTGCGAACAGGTGATGTTGCAGAAGGAGGCGGCCGAGAGGGCCCGTGAAGAGGATCCCAGGGCGGATCCTCGGAGGCGTAGAAGGCCGAGGGGGCGGTGGGCACGTTACGTGCGGGGTTTCATCCGCATGTAGTCGTGCCCGGTGGAAGAGGGTTTTTTTTTTTTTTTTTTTTTTTTTTTTTATCTACTTCCTTTAAAGTAGTGGCGGGTCTCTTTTCCCCCTCTTTCTTCCCTTTGCCCGCCACTGCTCTGTCTAATTCTTGCTCTTTCTTTTTATGGGGGGCGGAAGTCTGTTTCGCCCCCTGGATGTTTGACCTTTGGTCATGCCTCTCCTCAAGAGGCGGGCTAAGTGGTGGAGGGTAATTATTCTCCTCCATCCCTACCGGGCCATTGCACTGACGCGGCCTGGTGGGTTTGCTGCAGGGGGCGACGCGGTGCTTGCGAAAGCCACCCCGTGTCGCCCCCATCCCAAATGCAGCGGACGGCCCCAGGGGGTTTTAGTGGGTATTTCTGGGCGACTTTCGCCCGGGTGAGTCCCACACTGGCACGGAGCTCGTCACTCCGTGCCCCCTTATCTATTGTATTTGGGGGACTCTGATCTCACAAATACAATAGATAAGGGTAGTGTGCGCAAATGCATTTCCCCCCGTCAAAAAAAAAAAAAAAAAGGGTGATTTTAAAGAACAATTAATCAAAATTGAAAATAATTAGCGGCTTACATTTACACCACTTTATTATCCATAAGCTGGTACCGATTTCAAAATTAACGAAGCAGATTAATAAAATAATTATTTATTGACTATTTAGTGCATTTTTATAGTGTATTCTTTTGAAGTCGGTTTAGTTTTAATTAAAAAAGTTTTTTTTAATTATAACACATATCGAACTAAATATCATACCGAAAAATAAATAGCTATAGAAATACATTTAAAATATTGCAAAAATAATAAAGAAAAAACAAATAGAGGTCGCCCTAAAAGTTCAAGTAAATACCGCACTGTAATTATAATATGTGATTGATTATGTCGACGAAAATTTCGCAACGATATGTGACTTATCACTAGAGCAACTCAAGAAAACTATGTAGATAATGTAAGCAGTGGAAAAAATATAGGGCAACCCCAAATAAGAGGATAAAGTGTCAGCAACGGCTTACCATGTGTGAATATTTCCTGGGAGATTGACATATATAACTCAATTGTAAGAGTTTAGATTTTATTTACTCCTAAATGTTTCCAATTTAATCAATCAACTACTCATATCAAATGATACTTAAAAAACTCTAATTAAAAATTAATTAGGAAATAAGGATAAATTCAGTAAGTGTTTTATGTATTTGAGTTGCAGAGCTAAAAAGACTGATGAAAGAATAGTGCGTGTAGCAGAAATGGGAATATATAATTACAATGGATAAGATTAAAAACATGTATGTCAAAGGAAACCTGAAAGTAGCACCAGTGACGGAGAAAACTAGAAGTGTTAAGTATGAAGGTGGATGAATATAGAGCTAGAGGAAGACCGAAGAAGGCGTGGACGGATTGTGTGAAGAACGCATCTGTTTAAAAGGTAATGTTGAGATGACAGCGGGAAAAAAAAAGGTCGAAAATGTTGTGCCGACTCTACTTAATGTTAAAAGGCAAACAAGATGATGACTTTTCTTGTAAGTCACTTTTACTATTTAAACTAGACACACGTTTTAATAAAATTAAATAAATTATATTGTTTAAGTTCCATCGTGACAAAAAAGTATTATAAATAGAACTTAAGTAATGACTACTGATATTATATTTGACGGGCTGTTCGGGGACACGTCAAGTTTGTTTAGTCGACTCCGATGACGCAACCACCTCACGTGAACTTAGCAACCCTTGCTAGGTGGCGCCGAGGGGGCAAGGCTATGACCTCCGTCCCGTCTTAACCAAAAAACTATTACGAAGTGGTGCATCTAACTTATAAAGATTTATACGTATTCATTTGCCTTTTTTATATTAATAAATGTTCGAAATAATTGTATTTGTAAATGACATTTTAAGGGCACACGAGAATGACTTATATGAAACGAATTGACAGAAAAAAATAATTTAATAACACAAGAAAATTCTTGGTCGAGGTTGTGTTATAAAAACTGTCGATACCAGAAGCAATAAACATGTTACACGACACATTGACGAGTGAGGTGAAGGTTAGGTTCGTCAACCTAATATATTGTGGCTGGAATAGCACCACTAATACTATTAAAGTAATAAATACACATAAAATTTAATATGATTTTTGCAATTGCAACATTATTATTGTATGAATTATTTAACTAATGCATTTTTTAATATGTGTTTGATTAATGTTAGAGCCGCAACATTATCTGATGTAGATTTGAGTGGAATGATGTCCAGATATTTCTACCAGAATACATGCATATAACTTTGATCTTAGTTCGCAGTGATAAAAGACTTCAATCCTACTGAGTCTCCCTTCGGTCATGTAACTTAGAGAAGCATTAGTAAATACCCTACCAAGTTCTCTATCGTAGCCTCAGCCTCATTGTGGGATAAAACCCGTGCTCTTAACAGCACTGTTACCATTAAGTCACTGTCATTGTTTTTATTTATGTAGTAAAATATTTTGATGTAGCTTCTTATACCTACTTGATACTACATATATTTCTAGAAAACGATAGCAATACTTATAAATATTAATAATCATTAATAATGGAGTAACTGACAGAAAGGAGTATTTATGTAGATGTATTTTAACGATAAGTTTTTGACGTATTTACCCTACGTTTTTTCTACATGTCATCAGGACCTTTTTTCACGTGAATTAATTTTGTCATTATTATTTAACAAATATAAAAACCTGCTGTGATATACAGTTATAACATATATCCTTCTTTGAATTCACTCCCGTATTAATCTGTAAATTAAATTAAATTGGTTCAGTATTTTTCCAGGGATAGTTGTGAAAATGAAAAATATACGAAACTCTTTTATATATGGATTAAAGGGGAAATTGCAGGCGTACAGCAGTTAATAAACGTGAAAACAACATATAAAAATAATCTAACCTGTTGCCAAACGTGATAAGGAAAACGATGTGCAACAAGTGCAGCGGCTATGGTGTGTGCTGTCGGTAATAAAACACCGAATGCAGCTGCAACAGGACCGCCTACTGGTAGTAATGCATAAGCAGCGAAGACGGCCCAGACGACGTGGACGGCGCCCTCGGCTGCGGCACCCGGACTCCACGCAGGTAACGTAGCAGCGAGAGCAGCACCTCCACCCGCTAGCGCCAACCAACAGGCACGTGGCAACCGCCTCTCGGGTACTACACCCCCAGCTCGGCCGCACCACCAAGCAAGGCCGCTGCATAACACCGCATGAGCACCCAGGACGCCGACCTTACAAAACAAAAGAATACTTAAAATTAAAGTCGTGTTTGTTCGTAAACATCGCAGAGAATAAGGCTCGAATTACACTGTGACGCCGTTCACGATTCAATCTCGCTCCGGTTTCGGTCCGTTCCCGGTCTGGTCAAATATTCTTCATCAAGAAAGAATCAGAGTATTCTCACTATCATATCGCTCTAGTTCTGATACGATAACGCACCGGTACCGGTTCATCAAAAAGAATTCACTGAAGAGAAATCGGACCTGTCGTGACTTGTACCGACAGTGTGACGAGTTGTACCGTTTTTTGTTTTAACTCTATTCTTCCTTTTTTCATTTTACGCTGTATATTTTTATTTGTATCCTTATTTAAAATTACCAGCTTTCAACGAGCTAAATTTATCTGAGTATTTCGAAAAACGTTCTTTGTCGAATCGATGATTGTGAGACTAGCAGCATAGACACGGTGAGATTTAATTGGATCGAGATCGGAGCGAGATTGAACCGTGAACGCCATCACAGTGTGAGTTGAGCCTAACGTTTCAAACCGTGCCTGTAGTCTGTACCCTAACACAGTCTAATATGAGTTTCATGGAATCGCGCTATTATTCGATCCAAATATAAGTTTTCCAATTCACTCACTATATATATATATATACCAGAATTATGTAAAATAGAAGATGATCTTCAAAAACTTACGTATATGAGCTTAAAATATATGTTTTTCATGTTAAATATGAGTATTTTAGTCTTAATAACACGATGATTAGCAATATATCTTCTTATAAATTCAATAAGTCGTTCTTTTAAATATTCTTTTTTTTTAATTCAATATTGTTTTTTTTTTAGATAAAATAAATTTCAAATAATAAAGACATAACTAACTATAAAATAAGCGATTTATTTTATTACAAAATTAAACTTTTCATACAAATTATCTCTATTTATCTCATGTAAATATGTTTATAAAAATATCATGTTATAACATGACTTTAAATTGGACATAATTATGCAAACTAGAACCATCCTACGATGTTGTTATTTTGAGATAAATCAAACAAATGCAAAATTCACTAAATCATTTATTTAAGGTAACAACTTTGCCGATTGGTGTGTAATATTAATGGCAAAAGAGTTCTTTCTAGAATTGTAAGTTGTCCCTAGTTTTTATAACTATATCCAATTTATCGCCTCTCTAAGGTCATTTTCTTAGGAATGATTCGTCTGTATAATAATAGCAATTTTAATAATCTTTACGCATAGAAAAGTAGAGCGATTACCTGTGGGGCTCTGCGCCATCCGCGTGTAGCGTCTGCAGCTGCCAAGGCAGCGGCCAAAAGAGCCCAAAGCGCAAGAGCCGATCCGACGGAGGACCGTTGCAGCTTGCATGCATAACGCGCGTACAGCTCCTCCAGCTCAGCTGATTCGAATCGTCTCCGCGTCACTAGCCTGGCTAAAGGCCCGCGCGCTGACATCGCCTTTACCGCATGGTCCATGCCGTTGGACGACACACCTCACCTCGCAGCTGAACGCATTACCGTTCGCCGCTTCATCTGAACAATAATTATTAGATTATTATTAGGTAAATAAGAAATATAACACGAGAAGTACACGTTTATTAAATGATGACTAGCAATTTTTATCACGTTTACTATTAAGTGTAAAATGATTTATAAGAGCTAATTTACAGTAAACGATAAAATAAAGTGATGGAATCTATATATTGGAAATTATACACGAAACTTTTGAATTGATCAAAGAACACTTTAAAAATTATGTATCTCTACTGTACTAAAAAATATCATGACATTTAGCATGATAGTACTTAATGTAGTAGTTGTTAGTTAAATTTTTTGAAATCCTATTTATTTGTGTAGCGTATAAATATAATATCTACATTTAAAAAAAACCATTTATTTTTAATAAATTTTTAACACATCGTTATAATTCCTGGAAGCTGTGTCTACGCCAAGAAGGAGAAATTTAAATAAAGTTATTGTAAAACTAGCCTATTGTAAATAAAAAAATATATCCGGTTTTGTGGACCAATAAATTAAAAAAAAATTTAGTTTGTATGTGTATACATTAACAAAATATAGTTAAATGAACGAAAATAAAAATTATAATAAGAATTTCAAACTATTCACAGATTGTCCTCCAGGGTTTCGCTTTAGTACTAATTAGAATGGAATTTATATAATTTAAATTTAGGAATGCATGTATCCAGACAAACTAAATACAATGTATACACACATACACAATACATATATATACAAAAAGATACATCGAAGCTGATAGGTTCAGCAATCAGAACAAAAGAACAAACCAAGCCTACCACGAAAGCTTTATCGCTAATTATTATTCTTTATTATACAATATATAAGGATAAGCGAGAACATAAGAAGAAAAATTCAAATAATCGACGCAATACAAAACACTAAAAGACTGAAATGTAGTTGGGCAGGGCACATTGCCCGGACTACAGAGAACAGATGGACAAAACGCGTCACCACATGGATAGGTTCAAGCGGAAACAGTAGGGTAGTAAAACCTAAAGACCGCTGGGTCCACGAGATACATAAAACTGCCGGTGCAGAACGAACTCAGAAGGCAAAAAATAGGAAAGGATGGAGTCAGTTGGAGGAGGCTAATATCCGAGAAGGAACCACGTCTTCGTGAATACTATAAAATTTATTATTTTACTCTTTTATACATTAATTAAATACTATATTATTATTATTATATAAGGGATAAGAGTAAAAGTTATTATTAATAACTAGTTTCGTTTACATAAACTATAATACTCATAGTAGTATAATACATAACGAAAACCCCACCATAATCCACTGCGAAAATTGAATGTATCACGTATCATGTATCTATGTCCATTGTTCATATATCTATGTATATAACATAAACATACGTGAACATCTTATAGTATTCACAGTGGCATGTATGAATCCGGAATATATTGAATTTGAAATGTATACACTACATTTGTAAATGTAACAGCAGAATAATAATGTGATCTAGATATTACTTTACAAATCCCGGTTCAAAATATTTTCAGATGTTACGTCTTTTGGAAGCTGTCAAATATATATTAAAATATACTACAATAAATAATAAGTACATTAACTCCTTGAGCACTAACCTGGTGTTTACGCCAGCTTTCCATTGTTTTCCTATTGTCATATTTTTATTGGTAATCGACATATTAATAATAAGTAATTAAAAACTAATTTTGTTTGTTATTAATAATATCTAATAGTATTTAAGTACTTAATAACAACCATCCATCCGAAAGACGTCCACAGCTGGACATAGGTCTTCCCCAAAGATCTCCACGACGACCGATCTTGCGCCACCCGCATCCACCGGATCATTAGAGGGGGATTGCCATAATCTCCACGCTTGGCAGGCGGGTTGGTGATCGCAGTCAGGTGTTTGAGGTACTCAGAGGATGCTGCTGCCCATCCCCTGATTGATATCCCTTAGCAACCTATTACGACACCCGCGGGAAGATATAGGGGGTACTATTCTTGGCTGGTACCACACGGATTATTAACATACTTATAATAATTATTTATTAATTACTATTTTTTTATTTAATAATATATATTTATTGTTATATCTATAATATCATATCTATGGGTCGTTTATATCTAAGTACGTACTAATAATAATTATTATTTACATTATAATTCATGTAGATATTAATATTTATATGTATATATATATATATGCTTTAAAAAGGCCTGACAGCTGAAAATCATTTGAAGGAGAATCAGCAAAGTAATATTAACCATATTATAATATTTACGATGTATTTCCGCAAAACAACGCTTCCATCAATCAAACATTAGAATTCAGCAAAACAAACGATTACCTATGTTTAGTAACCCCTTGAGCACTAACCTGACGTTTACGCCAGCTTTCCATTGTTTTCCTATTGTCTCATTTTTATGGGTAATCGACATATTAAATGAACTATTTCCGATACATGCTCGATTATATACCGCGATATTACGCTCATATGAGGAGAAATATAGGAGTTTAAGGCTTTCGACATAAAGTTTGATTAATTTTATAAACTAAGTCTAATTTTAATGAATATAATATTCTATATAATACTTAATATTCACAAAGTAAAATCATTATAATTTGAAATGCCATTTTATCACTGGCAAGTATGGCGATAGAAACAAAATAATTCAATTCGTTCAATCTGAATTAAGTATTTCTATAAGTCATATAAAAATGCGTTTTGTTTACTTTGGGAATGCAAAACCGAGGATATTTTACTTAGCACCGTTTAGGTCCTCTAACCTCTAGCTATCGTTTTTCAGCTGAATGTCTTACAACGTTCACACCAAAGAACGACGTGAAGCTGTGGAGGCCATCAGGTCAACAGCGTTTAACCTGTTTGTTTTTTATATTTGTAAATCTTGGTTACTTAGGTGACAATTGGAACTCATAATGTTATTTAGGTATAAGAAAATAAAGATCTTTCACAACTGTTACTAAAAAAAAAAAAGAAGATATTTAATTTAACGTCATCCAGATTTAGAATATTTAGTATAATAAATTCAAGCAACTATTTTAATACAGTATATAATCAGTATGTTGTGAATAATAAGACCAAACACCTCCTTACGATTTTTGTATATAACAAAACATATTTCAATCTTTGTTTATTATAAAACCAAAAGAATACAATAAGAGATACGAATAAACTAAAATACAATTTACAAGGCATTAATAGAAACTGGTTAAACAACAGACTGCGTAATAAATGATCAAAGTAACGTACAGACATGTTATAAAGCCACCGATTCGTTTAACAATTTAACCAAATTGGAGATAAAAAAAGACGCCCGATGTGTCCATTACATAGTATATAATATCTCTTTATTTTCTTTGTTATGAACATGTTTACGATGAACGGTTTAGGTTTACATTCGTTTTTATGATATAAAAAAAATATCTTTTAGGTAAAAGTACGAGATAATTTACAAACTAAACTTCGTTTCCAAATAATCGATGATTGAATTTTAAATTAATTGTAATTAATAATAAGTTAGTTTTCGCAAACTATTATTAAACATATTACTAGTCTAATCAAATCAGAAATTGATCATCGAAGTTTCCTGACAGCTAAGGCAAGAAGCCGTGGCTAAGTTATGGCCGCAGAATATTGGACACTTAGCCATGAATAATATACGTCGTATTAAGTTAAATGCACCGAATAATTTTGATTGTTAATTGATGGTACCTACTTAATTACTCATAATTACAATGATTACCGTTTGTCTTTGATTATATAAAATGTTTAAATAAAAAATACAACATAGTCTCGACTTGTAAACTTATGTCAAACTACTTAGAATCCTATATATTTATTCGGTTTCATTTACATTCATTCGCCTTTAAAAGTAACTTAAACCATGTTTTCCCTAATGTTTTTAAGATTCTTTTTTAAACACTTTATAAAAAAGATCATTTTATTTCAAACTGTTTTATACACGTCCTTTCAAACAACTTGTTTTTATGCCATCACCAGGCGATAATAATAAATTTGAAAAATATTTTTCGGATTAAATCAAAAATATCTATGCTGATGCATCTTCAGAGAGTTACGGCCCCTCAAGGAGGGGGTGGGTTCACGGTCTCAGGATCGATGAACTTGTTACCGCGGGCAATGGAACACTGAAGAAGCGATGTTATGAACACCGTCCGCATTTATTACGATTCTTCAGATTGCAAATAATACTCTCCGATATAACATCAAACAAATTATTATTTGTATTGAATCCCAGCCATAACGAAATAAAAAGTAATCTATTATAATTGTACCCTATTAGTGTAATTAAACAATTGGTTTATTCGGCACGATACATCACAAAATATTTATGCTTATATGTATATATGTATTAGTTGGTCTCCGTCGATAAAGGATTTATTTCCTAGTGTGAGGATCTACAGATATACTTTAGAAGTAATTAGATACCGGAAATAAATATTTTTTATTTGCATATCCATACTAATTGTACCTAACGCCTGCAGTAGCGGTATCGTGTTTTTTATTTTCATTAAATTTTACGCGAATATTAAAATATCGTATTTAGAGGTTAGGGAAACGGAGGTCTATACAAAAATAGAATATTAATATGTCGATGACCCATAAAAATGAGACAAGAGGAAAACAATGGAAAGCTGGCGTAAACACCAGGTTAGTGTTCACGGAGTTAATGAAACCCAATATTTTAATCGAATTACATTTCAAATTTTGTTATGTAAACATTATTTGAAATTTGTAAATAAACATCAATCCTAATCCAAAACAGCAAAAAACCCTTACTCGACTGACCCGAATTTACTTCATACTTAGACAAATTACAGAAATGTCAAGTAATTAATTTACATAATTGGTCGCCTCGCAGGCACTCCTTGTTTGTCGATAACTTAACACCGGCAAAACCGATTTGATGTCGTGATTTATGTAAGTATTAAAATAACCGTAACGGTATTTGTCACGATAGAAAAACAAGTAGACAGCAAATCAAGAGAACGTGACCCCAACATGTCATAATAGAAGAAATACGTTTATTAATGTTTAAATGCTCGAGATAAAACTATTTATCTTTTTTTCGTTTTGATTTTTATTTTACCACAACAAATGTAACTAGTAAGCACTTTTAAAATGGTTGGATAATATGTGTATTGTTGCTACATTAGATTACTAATAAGTAGTAAAAATAAATAAAATAAAAAACCAGTGACCGTGATGGCGTTAAGCTGATGGTTCATTGATTACAAATTACCGTATAATACGGTACATAATTTTAAACAATTAGAGTCTATAAAATACCAATTACTAATACAATTATCTTAAATTGAAAAAAAAAACTAGATAGCCCGGTTGATAATTATGCACAAATTACAAAACTTTTTATTTAAATTTATTAGCGCCGGCAGCTTCGTTCACGTCAAATCATTTTATCATTACACCTTATAGAAAACCATAATAATACGAAAACTTTCAATATTAATGTAAAAATTACATTTCATTACTTTAGTAGATTCTAAATTATGTAGATTCAACTATGGAAAGTTTACGATTTTATTATTTATCTAAAGGTAACAATAGATTTTAACCTATTAGCTTTAACATGCTACAATAATTCGACAAACAGTACACGCGTTTAATGATGTTGCCTTATCCAATTAAGCTAATAGAACCAACAATTTTGGATATCTTACAATTAACGTGATATGAAAAGTGGAGTGGCCATTAATTTTAATGCCATTAAGGTCGAACCTCAAACGAATCCCAAAAAGAAAAACAATTAAAAAAACTTTATTAAGTGGATAGCAATTTAATTGCCCTAAGGAGCACACTGGACTATCATTAATATAAAATTTAGTTTAGCCCTAATTATAAGTTAATAGATGCATATATAAACCGAATAATAAACATATAACAAAAATGTTGTGTCAAGGTCTTCCAGCCATTTTGCCTATACGAATATCAAACCAGCAGTAATTATTATTAATGTTATTATATATGTTTATTTATATATGGGATAAACTTTTTTTGCTTAATTCTAGGGCATTTTTTTATAAATATATCAGTTATAAAAATAATAGAATCTTTTAACCGCCCGCCAGTGGAGAAGTTTGCATGTTTTTTGTACAGCGATTGACTCTTCGTTCATCTGATTTTTAGTGGCCCAAGATGCTAACTAGAAGTACTTGAAGAAGAAATTTAAAACTTAAGTGCAATAAATAGTTTTATTTTAGTTATAAACAAACATCGTAGTATTTGCACCCTTCTACCACAAGCACTTTACCGATTTGCCGGACAATAAGTACCACATAACGAGAATTTTAATTTAAAAAATCTTTCAAGTTCGTAACTTGTCATAGAGGATTTCTGGAAATATTTTATTTATTGTAGGGCCTGATGAGGAGTTCATGAAGTCAAAATACTACCAATGGCTCGGAAAACAACCCAGTCACCAAAAAGAGCCGGCAAGAAACTCGATTAATTAAATGTACTTATGTTTGGCACTATAACTTCGCAGGACCTAAATTCAAAAAGTATTTTTGTATGAATTTTGATTTTGATTATACTATACTATCACGGTGCTTTTCTTCACCGATCATTGCTTCAAAGTTTATATTTTCGTACACCATTAAGTAAAATGAAAATATTATATAAGTATCGATTCCTTATAAAGCATATTGTATAATATACGAGTATACACGGCACAGGGTTTTTTTACATCGTCATACAATTAAGGAAAACCTTCGCCAAGTCTGCAATTCGTATTCAGTTCAAATATAAATAGCTCACAGAATACGTCCCTGTAATTTATCTTCCGTAGTACTTTGTAGTCATGTCTCATCTCACTGTCGATAAATTAACACAGCATCCGTCACTGGGATATGCATAAAGAGGAACATGGTATTCTTCTGTTAATGGAGTATCTAAAATTGTTGAGTAATTACGTACACCAAATATGACAGGACTGATATCATCCACTTTTGCTACGGTAAAATATCATCATTTTAGTGAAGCCAGATGGAAATAAAAACGAGGCCGTAATGCAGCACATTATCAATCATCATCATTATCTCAGCCGAAAAACGTCAACTACTGGATATAGGTCTCCTCTAAGGAGTTCCACAACGACCGACCGTGCGCCACTCACATCCACAGGATTCCCATGACCTTTACCAGGTCGTTGGATCACCTTCCCTACCCATGCTAAGTCTTCTAGTGCGTGGTTGCCATTGTAGGTGACCGACTCTACAGACAATGTTACCCCAACCGCTGTCACTTTGGTTATCTAAGGATTTCCTCATTTCTCATTAGATCACACAGTAAAACTCAAGCATACCCACCCCTTTCCATTACCTTTAAGTTTTATTATAAGTTACAACAAACTCATATTTAAAGTATAAGATTATAAGTATAAATCTGTAATATTATCTATAGTAGTAAATAAAATTGTAATCAACTACATCTAAACAAAAAAAAACAGCACTCTTGTTTGAGGTCAGACAGAGAATGTTAATGTTGATTTGCGACAGATAAACGTGGGGGCGGTGCCTCTGTAGACGAATATAAACATTTAACCATCTTGATTTTAAAATTATACAAAATGAGAAAGAATGTTAACAAAAAAAACTACTGTCCTTTTATGTTACCGATTCGAAAGAGTCGATTTCATCTAAGTACAAACATGTAAGTTCACACAAATTTATTTGCAATATATATATATATAGATAATTAAAAACCGATATACTATATAACAAAAATAAAGTTCACTTATTTAACTTGAATTGATCAGTTTTTCAAAATGTATTATATGATAAATTCCACTTCATCCCGGTTTTTTTTTATTGAGTTACGGTGAATGTTTACAACAATAACGTAAGCAAAATTAACCTTGTTATAATATAAAACATTATATTTTCAAAATATTTATACCCAGAGTTTCATCACGTTGTCATTAATATTCAGTGTACTTTCCCTCCAACCACCGTTTTGTATCCAACTTATATATTACCACAACAGTTACACAAGAAGTTTAAATTTTAATAACTATTACTTTTAATAAAATTTTGTAATATTATGACTTTATTGTAATATTGAGCGACCAAGTTCGATAACAAGGCCATACTAATTAATTAAAACAGATTAACACAAGTTTCTTGTTTTATACGAATTCGACATAAATAGGCCTTCACCTAATGATAAGAACAATAGAAAAGCGACGGCATCTTTTGACTGTTCAATATTTATTGAAAGTTGCGATCGCGTGTTATGTTAAAAAAAAACCACAGCATAATCCAAATGATGCAAAGAGTACGGCTCTCTTCTGGCAGAGGTTCAGATGTCTCCCGATCCCCAACTAGGGAAGGTCTTGTAGTAGCCGCCAACACAATACAGTGACACCGCATTTACAAGCATCATCTGCATTGTACAAACACACTTGCATACTACATCCAACTATAGGCTTTAGCTAGGATAAATTCCCCAAAAACCTGAAAAGTGCCTCTAGTCAACAGCGAAAAAGGAGGTCGACCGCGTAAGCACTTTCAGCGCGTAAATCATATGCAATGTCTTTATTATTACCAATAACATTCTATAAAACTTTTAATTCGTACTTCTGAATGAATAATGTAAAGACGTAATTTTTTTTTAATTTTCGCGTTCCATATTTAAATGCAGTTATTTAAAACCGGGCTTTCACGCGTTACCTTTCCTAGATCCTACATCGGATAGACTAAGCGCACTATCGCGCAGAGTTAAAGAACATATCGTGGCTGTAATAAATCGCCAAACAACGAAATCAGCGATAGCAGAATATCTGCTCAACTCCAATACCAACCATTGGATCGAATTCCACAGGCCGAAAGTTTTATCCACTGATCGCCAATACTATAGCAGAATGGCTCGCGAAGCGATTGAAATTAAAAAACATAAAAATTTCAATCGCGAAGATGGATATAGGCTTTCCTTAGCGTGTTAGAAAATGTCAAGGTTCGCGATTTATCGTCACAGGCATCGTCGATGGACACTGTTAGTGTTGTGTGTTGTGACTATAATAAATATAAAGACAAAAAGGAGGTAGTTCAACAAAAACCCCTCAACGAAGCAGGCGACGCCGTGCACCGCCAGTCAACCCGTGACCACGGTTGGTGAAACCCAGCCAAAACGTCGGGATAGGAAAAAGGAAAGATAATGCGTGAAAACCCGGTTTTAAATTACTGCATTTAATGTAAAGACTTCCAACTCGAATTTATTAAATGCAAAAAACAATACGAGTAATCACTAATTCATCAAGTTTCTTAACACGGCTGTAACTGTCTACGTTGCCTGAATAATTCTGGCTCTTTTGTATACCATTACGGTTAAACAAGGGCAAATATTTTATTATTTCCGATTTCCTTATAAAACACCCAGATTATATGCAGATGATTTAAAATTTATGTAATATATAAAGTCTACAGATCGTAATATAAAAGATTCCTCTGTAATCGTTTATAGAGAGAAAAAGATCGTTAGTATCAAAATTGAATAGAATTTAAGATATTATGTACACATCTTAACTTGTATCTGTCTGTATATATAGAAAAAAATATAATAATGGTAATAAAAGTTCACAGCTATTCAAAATCATTGGCTTATACTTATACTACTGGATCCGATATACAGCTGTCAGGGTTTGATTTATGTTGTTAGTTATCGTAGTTACAACCGATATTAATGCAGTTATATTTACATTGTTTTTGATAAAACACAACGAACTCATTGTCTCGTACTATTCGAATGCCCTCTACGGGAATTACATTCTAATGAATGGGCGATTTGTGACGTACGTTAAAACTAAATATCAAGAAGGTTAGGTCTCCATGGACATTATTAGATTTATATTTGAAAACTAGATTAAAACTATAACATGAATATTCATGTTTTAAAATGTTATAAATTACAACCCCTAATTCACGGAAGCGAGTTGTAGCGGTCGGCATATTTTGGCCAGTACCCGCACTCAGCTACTTGCAGGGGGCAAGGGCGAGGAGTATGAGTGCCTTGAAGTCCCTCCAGAGTCGGGCGGCTCCGGCATATACACCGACGGCAGTAAAATAGCAGGTGTCGGAGCCGCCCTGACCTGGTGAAAGGAGGGCACGCTAGGTCAGGTACTTGAATCTTCGCCTAGAGCCCTGCTGCACGGTCTTGCAGGTGTAGCTTCTTGCGATTCACAGAGCCATACCAGCAGCAAAAAGACAAATGACCGGGAAGTCAACATCTTCAGCGACTCAAAGTCGTCGTTGGAAATGCTGGCCAAGCCGAAAGCCACCACATCGTCTGGCTCTGGAGTCGCAGCAGGCTCTGCGGGAGATACGTGCAGCAGGACTCGGTACTTTTGTGCTAGGTCCAAACAAATGTCGGCACCGTAGGGAACGAGCGTGTCGAAGAACTGGCCAAGAGAGCCGCTTTTGAAAAGACTGCGCCCGACTACGATCGGTAACCGGTGTCTTACGCCACACGAATAATAAGGGCTGATACAGTTCGGGCCTGACAGGCGCACTACAGAATCTCCAAAACCGAGGAGTTGACGCGAGTCTTCTTCCTAAAGGTGTCTGAAGCCCACCGGGTAGTGAGGAAGACTCGTCTATCACTAATCCACGTGCATTCACAGGCCATTGATGGTTTGCAGCGTACCTGCACAGGTTCAAACAGACAACTCTTCTTGTGCGTGCGACCCGGATATCGCCGAGACAGTGTACCACGTATTGTTGCACTGTCCCAGATTCGGCTCATCTCGACACAACTTCGAGTACATGGTCGGAATGGTCGATGCAGACTCTGTCTCCACTGCTGGAGGAAAAGGATACACGCGGTCATCTGCTTGCGTATATACACGATTTATTTACGACCGTCGCGAGACGAAATAAATTAAATTTTAATAGATTCATAGAATTATTAATTTAGATAAATCAAAATAGATATAATAATTAGAATTTGTAATAGAATAAGAAAAAATTGTAAAAAAGAGAGAAAAAAACAATGATACAAAAAGAAGAAATAATAAAGAAAGAGCAAACAGAATAAAATAAATTGTGTACGAATAGAATAACATAAATTGTAATATTATTTACAAATTAATTAACTAAACTAATGTATGACAAGGTCTCGGGTTAAGCCTGAGGAGTGGTAGGGGATTAAAGAAAAAAAAAATCACCATCTAACGAGGTAAATTTTCGAAAAACGCTGGTGCACGTGTACATTTATTTCTAACCAGAAATATGTACATTAAATTTAGTGCCTCTTAGTTTGAAAATGACGGACTTTCAAACAACAGTTTATCCCTTATTTTACCCCCTTGGGGATAAAATTACAAAAAATCCTTTTTTAGTAAATGCTTACTTCATAAGAGGTACCTATTACTAAAATTTCAAGTTTATATGCCCACCGGTTTAGGTTCTGCGTTAATAAATCAGTGAGGTCAAGCAATTTTATATACTTATAAAGAAGATAAAGAGTTAATTAACATATAACTTAGAAGAGGACCCAATTCACATAACGAAAAGAGAACTTTATATGTTCTACCACAAATGGTGTTCACTGTAAATGATAATTGGGTTTGCTCGAAATTAATATTTAAAGCCTTTAAGCCTTAAAGTGCATAAATAGCTGCAGACTTAGCGTGAATTGAACTCCTGACCTCGATTGTTTAAGTCAATCCAATATTAATTCATGTCGCGAGCGCTGAGATCATGCATCGATGTAAAAGACAGTCGTCAGTCGTGATTATTACCGGCAGACAGTGCAGGGTTCGCCAGACACGATTGTGAATGTTGAAACCATAATAATAGCGCCCGTCGAGGATACTTTTGTCGTACAATTATATATAGTATACTCGTATAAATACTATTTATTGAATAAAAGTAAAACAAATAAAGAATGTATCGTCATTACAAAAAATCAATACAAACAGGTTTATTTTAAAACTGTAGCTATATATACTTTTATTAATATGTCGATTAACCATAAAATGAGACAATAGGAAAACAATGGAAAGCTGACATAAACGCCAGGTCAGTGCTCGAGGAAATAATTAACCAGCTGTGTGTAAAACTTACAGTTGACATAAATAAATTGATAGAAAACTTTCGAGTTTTGTTAATGAATTGAATTAATATATATAATTATGATATATAAATAATAATAATATTTTTAATATTGCAAAACAAATTGTGTTAAATCCAATCATTTCATGTGCTCTTGGTGAATTACAGACCAATTGTAGCCTATATTTATCCCTCTTGATTAAAACTACATGACATTTTTTTATTATTTTAACATTGCAAACAGACACTTCAATTTTATTTACTAGTATAGATATAGATTTATTTACTATCTAACCATATCCTTACTGAAGTAAGCTGAAATTATAAACTTTCCTTTATCATTGCAGTTTTTTTTTCCCTTTCAACTCATTCAATGTATGAAGTACATTTACACAGATTCTGAGATTTCTAACTAAATACATCTTCATATTTAAAAGTTTAACTTTGCTCCATATATTTTCTGATACTATATAGAAATACTATACTCATTACTTAGGTTATGATATCCTTTGACGTTGTGACGATGTGGCACAAGACTATGAACACGATAAATGTAGACAAACTTTCAAACTTGAGGGTAATAATAACTAGGCGGGTACTAATACCCTACAACGATACCATTATTTTTACTAACTAGCTAACGCTGATGACCGGATGGGCCTTTACAGCTTCACTGACTTTGGGGTCGAGTGCTGAAGGCACTGTCGAGTACCTAGCACAAGGGTTACCACAGTGGTACGAACCTCGGCTTGTTCGATACCTGAGTCAGCGATATCATACCATTTTAGTAAACATAGTGATATATTCTATAATACAAATAATTACAAATAGGCATTGGATTTATGAGTATGATATGATAACAAAGTAAATATTACTTCATACAAGCGCTGATACGGGACATAAATATAAAAATCCTACAAATTTAGTAATAATATAATGTGCATAATGTAAAACTAATACACACCAGGAAATATTTATTACACCGCATTAGATCTTTTGAATGTCATTAGGTAAGTTTGACCATATTTTAACAAATACATGTTAATACAACACAGTATTCCGCTTTGATAGTCAAATAACATGACGTCTTTATAAAATTATGTTCATAATGTAATGTTTATGTACTACGTACTATTGACATATAATAATATTATCTATAGTAAATACATTCGACATTTAAGTTAAAACTTATAAACCGGTTTAAAAACAAATTTACGCAAACCTATATTAATCGCTTTTGATAATAATTTCATAAATAAAAAAATTGTATTTGGTAGTTAATTTTCTGTTACCATATTCGAGTACAAAAATCAACAATAATAAGTGTATGCAACACGTGCATGAAATCTCACAGTCGTTGACCTTGGCTTATACTTTTTATGGCGCAATTATAAAGTAAAATCAAAGAGGTTTCACACAAACAATGTTTATGATAAGAATCAATATTTGTGTCCACAAAAGGCAAAAATAAACCTGCATTATATTTATCTATGAGGTCATTAAAAAATCAATAAGAATATTCTAAATGATAATCGAATGTGGGCTGTTTACTTTATACTTTATAAACTATTAAGAAGACTTGAAATTTTCAAACACAAGTGTACTTAAATTAATGAAAATATATTATGCAATTTCTGAGAAAGTGTATACTTAATCTATAAATTACCTGAACTTTTTATAAAGTAATAAATTATGATACAACAATAACACGGTGATAAATATTTTTATAGTGCTTATCTAGCTAGACATTGTAATATATTTTATAACATAATAGGTGTAATAATATAATTTCAGCTTGGTAGCTAGATATCTATCTACACCACCACATTCGAGCTGAAAATCTCTTCTAAGACTATCGATTGCTGTCTTTTAAAAAAAAACGTAACTACTGTGACCCAACTGTGATACATATGTATCAGAGAAGAGAAGACTTGTGGCACACCTTCTTCTCAATATACAGGATCAGGGTGCCTTGTTGCCATCCCGTATTGTCCCACGCAAGGTGGCGGGAGGAACCGGGGGGGTTAGTGGGTAGTGACTAGCGCTTCTCGCCTCGAGTCCCACACTAATTCTGGTGTGTGACAGCCTTTCACCTTGCGTGTGAAAGGCTGTCACACATCTTCGGCTTCAGCCTTTCCTGGGGGGTTTGCCCTGGGTTAGGTTGGACAGCAAGTGCGTAAATGCATTCACCTCGAAAAAAAAAAAGGGTCAGGGTGCCTTTCATGAGATACCAACAGAACTAGACCGTGCTGGCGCCCTCTAACGGTAAACAACCTGATTACAATGTACAATGAGGTCAGTGTAGCCCAAACATTTAAATGCCGAAAAACTTATAACATATTTTTTTTTAACAAATTTTCTAAGCTTAGGCTTTTATAATCATGAAATGCACTTACTAAATATTTAAAAAAAATGTTCAAACGCTATTTGAAAAAGATACATTATTAGCAATGAAAATACGAGTATTAGATAAAAAATAACTATAAATAAAAATTTACTATTATTATTACTATGACTATATACTATATAATACAAAACTCAAATTAAAGTACTGTATATATACAGTAAACAGTAAAAATAAACAGTATTTTTAGTTATTGATTTTTTTTAAATAGCTGTAAACTGAAAATCACATCTTTTTGTTAAAAGTCACGTTTGTTAACAACGTGCGATAGTTAGCGAACAGTAGTGGTAAGTAATAGAACTACGTAGGTTCGGTCACTATCAAAAATAAACATTCATGCAAGTATGTCTTATGCGTGTCTATTGTACAATAGTAAAGAATTGTTTATACATTATTTGATCTATTTGTTTTTATTTACATTTTTTACATCCTGCAATTGTTTTATTCCGGTATATTCCGGTTTATTGACGTACATTTTATTTGTATTTTTGGATCTGCTTACGTGCCCGTTTCTTATATTGCTAGCACTCTATAGCTGGCAAAGAAAATTTACTAATTATAAATTGTATGTAGCATCGCAGAATCCCTAATTACGGAATACTTCCCAATTTTCAAAAGTATAGATACAGTGATTAACACAGACTCCCCAAAAGGTTACTCATTTTAAGGTGGTAAAAGATTCATAAAGTAAAACTTGGTAATAAGTAAAATTCATAATATATTAATAACATATACTATCAGCAAGTGATTAGTAAAAAGAATACATACGAATACAACGAATATATATTAGAGTTTCAAGATCAAATAATTAATAGGTAATAGGCAAAATCTAACTTTTACATCGATGAATACATCTATCTACCTATACCACACATAATAAGAGCTTAAAAATCTAACATCTAACTTGACAAAATATAATGTATATAACTAAGAAGCAAGCTATGGTCTTCTCAAAACATTTGCACGACGCATAAGATTTAAATTAAATTAATTATTGTATTTTACCCGAAGTCGAAAATAACTACATATGCATTCAGTACTGCATACATAACAAGGTATTGCATAAATATAAACATAGTTAAGATATTTTACTAATATAATAGTTTTTTCAAACAAAGTAAAGCGTTAATAATAATTACTATTGTACAAAGTAATCGTTGAATTAGTTCAGTGCATAGAATTTAAATATTTTTGTATTCGGCAAAGAGCACGTTTCGCCGCAGAGAGGAACATAATTCACAGTGATGATTGTTATTTCATATGCTAATGACTCAGAGCCGGAACATCAACAATGTTTCTGCGTAATTCGTATTACTATTTTATTGTAATTTTATATTATAAATCTTATATTTGAGTATTCAATTTAAATAGAAAGTTTGTACATTTTTTATTTATCAATTCGATAACATATTATTACGTGTTGTCATCCATTTAGAAGTTAAGGTCAAAGCCAGTTAAAGAAATAGAGTAATGTACAATAAAAAACATTATTTAAAACATAAAAATAAATCTTTATATTTATGAACATTTAATTTTTAGATTTTATTAACTATTAATATACATAAGTATAAAATTATTGTCCAACACTTAACTGAAGATGCCAAATACCGAATGAAGATTCGACTCTGACGATCGTCCGAAATAAACTTCATAAAAATATGAATTATGGTGATCTTTTACAAGCGATATACGTAATAGTATTTCGTATAATTTAGCTAGCAGATGTTAAAAATATAAATCTGTATGTACTCGCGAATCTGTCATCATAAACAGTCGCGCGGGGACGTACTAAAATAGACTGTCACCTCGAAATATTAATAAATAGTCCGTTTTTCATTCAAATAAAAAACTTCCGTTTAAATAACGTATATTTATAAATGCTGCAAAATTTGTGTGTGCGTAACATTTTTACCCTACCGGCTCAGTATGATTGTGCGACAAACTTTTTATAATAATATTAAGTCTTTAAGGTTTAAATTTTAATAATGTACATTAACGTTCTTTATATATACATATATATCATGTATCGTTATTAAATTGTGTTAAAGATATAAAAATGTATAAACATTTTAATATACAGATGTAGAGACATTCCATGAAAGGCTACAAACGAAGTGGCCAAATTTGAAATTACTTCAATTTAGTAAATTCGTTTCCTTAATCATAAAAATGAAATCAGAATACTTATATCATATTATATGACTAGATATATTATATTAACTTTAAAAAGACTGTTCTTCCTTATGAGACAATCTGTGAATGAGTAATCAAAATCCAGTACGACGGGTTGCGTTTTATTCCATGGGTTTGTAATAACATCTAAGTAAAAAAGATGATACCGCTAATACGTAATATTACTAAATAAAATCAATGAAATTCTTTTTTGCTAATAAATTACTAAATAAAAATTGCTATATTATTATGTCGATTACCCATAATAATGAGACAATAGGAAAACAATGGAAAGCTGGCGTAAACGCCAGGTTAGTGCTCAAGGGGTTAATATAAATAAATAGCAATTAAGATCCTATGAAATAAGTACAATTTTACTTCGTTCCATAAAAAAATATTCTCATTTTACGTACATATTTCGTTCGTGGCGCCCGGAAGCTTTTCATCGCGTTAACAAAGTGACCACTTATCTGTTATATTTGAATAAAAATGGATATTTCTTTGTATGTTTATTCTCATTGCGCATTTAAACCATTCGTCCGATTGTAATTAAACTTTTTTGAGTTATTCTACTGTATATAGTAACAATTATTTAAACTGTAATAATTATGTATTAATAAAAAAAGTGTGTAGTTATGTACGCACCTAAGAAGTTACACTTCTTTGACATAATAATAGATAATAGATAGAAGTAAATCTATTAACATGAATTGTAGCTTAATTCAAAAGGCACTTAAAAGAGAACATGCGGTCGGAAAGTGGGCATTTCAGAAGCCTATCGCTATCGCTTTGCGCCCCAAAGAAAGAATTATAAAACACGAAAGGGACAACTGTGCACCTTTATCCCTGTACGTTTTGCATTCTTTAATTTTATTTTTAAATTTGTTTGATGAACGTCTAAAAATGACGGTAAAAATCGAGAATTTTTCATTTTCAAAGGCTTCTAGTTCCTACTAATTTAAAATCAAAACGTACGGCCATGGCGGTGGTGGATATATATATATTTATACATATTATTTGGTGTAAATATATTTACCATAATGCTATTATTATCCAAGGGGAAAACAGGTGACTACGTTTGTATGGAATAAATGCCGCTAGAATATCCTCTTAAAAACGTCTTACAAGCAATAACATAATTAAATCCAAACGTCGTTTACTAAAGTCAATACCCTATCTTTTTATTCAATTGTAATTATTACCGTCTTAATAAATTATGCATTTAATTCCAAAACTAACATAAGAAATGTTTATTTCAATCATTTTACCAATAATTGTCATTATCAATATTTAAAAGTATTAAGTTTTTGTATTAAAAAGTAGACTCCACAGAAGACACGATCATTTTTATACTTAATTGTAATTTTAAACCAATGTCATTATGAATTTTAATAAAGAGGGGAAATTTAAAACTATTATTAAACATTGTAAGGTAATTGGAAAGCTTATCAATCCTTAAAAATGAACTCATAATTAAAAACTAAACCGTTGACAGGTAACTTCAGAGTGTTGGTTTTCCGTGACGTTGTGCGCGCGCATCTAACAAATTTACTCTCATCATTTTTCCCTAACGCGCCAAAAGAAGTATGGCTTCAAATATACTAATGTTTAAAATCTGGGTGTAATTTTATCCAAAAATCTATACTAATAAATAAAATTGAAGTGTCTCCTTGTGATATCAAAATAATATTTTTTTACTAAATACATATGAATATTAATGTACTTACACTATACATATGATACTTATCTTATACCTACCAAAACATATTTTTTAAAATTTTCGTTTGTCTGCTTGTTCCGGTTAATCTAAGGAACGGCTGGACCGATTTTGACAGCCATTTTTGGTATATAGCTGAAGTTACTCCGCGTAACTTAGACTTCTATAATTTTCGCAAAAATAATTAGGGTTCCGGATAAAAAATAAAACTCATGAAATTGTAAATAAAATCCGATTTAATGTGTGTACATTGAATATTGAATAAAATTGTATAGTTTTACTGGTAGATATTTGAATTCGAAATAAATTTAAAACCAAATGTCCCAGTTTTTAATCCCAAAAAAAAAATTAGGAAAATAATTAGGGTTCCGCGTAAAAAAATTAAAATTCATGAAATTCTTAATAAAATACGATTCAATGGGCATCACCATGAAAACATTATTTTCTAATGATTATTTAAAAAACTGTATTATGTAGTGTAGAATTTATGAAACGCGGGCAGAGCCGCAGGCATACAGTTAGTATTATATAAACACAAGTATCACTATGTACACACTAAAGAATTACAACACACTAACAATCATTAGATTAAATACACCTCAATGAAAGTTTTGCCTATATAATTTCCAGTGCGGGCGAAACGTAAATGCAAATGTATTTACGAATTACGTACGGCATTCAATATAAACAGGATAAACCCAAAATACAAATCAGTCCAAGCCTGACATGCTAACTGCAAACTGTCACATAAACAGCTTTTAAGTGAAAACAACCTTGGACTTGGCAAGTGGTATCCATAGTATATATTTACTTTGGCCACTAGTCAACATGTCGAGGATGTCGTTATCATCAACTACCGAGAGTGTACATTCACATTAGAGTTCAATCACAGTTAAGATAACTCTCTCATGCTATGTAAGCATTCGATATTAAAAAAAAAAACTTCTTGTAGCTTCTCAATAAAATTAACAAATCAAAATAGACGAAAAGAACCTTGATTTATGTTATCAGGTATTTATGTAAAAAGCTCTTTATAATTGGTTTTTATTACATTGTGTAGATCAAACAGCACCTAATATTATCATTAAATTAATCGGTATTATTATTATTAAGAAAGGAACTATGCAGGCTTAAACAGTCCTGTATCAATGCGACCTAGTCAGATCTATTGTGATCGTCCCTATATTGCTAAAGCTCACTGCCTAGACCTACAACCTTTATTGAGGTAACAATTAACTTTTTAATTAGAGTTTTAAAATAAAAATAATGTTAAAAATCGTGACTTCGTTGGTTATGTTACGAAATAAGACTGCGTCGTGTTCTAAAGCCAGATGAGGTTGGTTACAAGGATGTGTCTTTCTTCTTAGTCAATGTGTGAGTTACATATTCCGGTGTATGTGTATAGAATATTTGTCCAGTCGTTTATTAACGCTTTAACTCTATACTAAATGGTCATCTTGCTAAACGTTCCAGGAAATTTTCAAGAAATCATGTTATGTCGAATACAGCGTACTTGAATACAGTAACCAAAGTACATCATGCAAAATGTCATCAGAGTACATAATATAGGACTCAATAACTACATGGAACATAGAGATCTCTCCAAATGTTTTTTAACTGTCTCAACGCTGCCGACCTTAAGTGTCTTGACAGCTTTACTGGACTTTAGGACGAACGCTTAAGAGCATATGCGAGGGACGTTTATTCTATTCTATTCTATACAAACGTAATCGCCTTTTTCCTCCCTGGATAATATTTATAATAGCATTATAGTAAATATTTTTTTACTAAATAAAATATATCCACCACCGACAAAAACCCATGTAAGTTTTATTTTTTCCATAAATTAGTTATTGTAGAAACTAGGAGCCTTAAAAATAAAAAAATGCTGTATTTTTCCGGACATTTTCAAACATTCAAACTTTCTTATTCTATAACTGAAAGAAAACTAAAAATTCTTTCAGTTTTGGAGGAGGAAACAGGGTACTACGAAGTGATCTTTTCGTCTATTTTATATAATCAGCCCGAGCCCCAGTTGTCCCTTTCGTGTTTTATAACTATTTTTTGGGGTGTAACGGTATAGCAATGGATTTCTGTAATACCTACTTTTCAAGTTTGTACTCGAGCGCATATCCTGTTAGGAAACCTTATCACCGAAAATAGTAGCTGGCGTAAGAGCAGCAAGATGCTACGAACCTCGGCTTGAGCTGCTACTTGTGTTAAAAATTCCACGGAATTTGCCCTAAGTAACCCAAACGTAACTAAGTAAATAATAATGGTCCATTACTGAACCCATATACCTTGCATGTAGTGTGAAAGTGTATGCAGTATGATGATGCATCTGATTCTAGTGCATGTGGTGTCACTGTAAGCGCTGACGGCGGCTACAAGTGCTTTCACAGTTGGGGATTAGAGCACGTCTTGTATCGCTGCCAACCAGCAAAATATTCCACAAGGACTTTAAATCACAATGTTTGTTGACATAACCTTTTCTCAGCAATAAAAAGATCTTTCAACGCCATTTTAACCCTGGCTACAAATAAGTTTTAGTAAAAATTAAAAATATCACATTCAGAAAAAAATTCCAAAATAGGGAGCAAATCATGGTGAACGTTAAAATAATTTAACACCAAAGGTACGAATGCCACGTTGCGAAGGTGCCAAGTTACGCATAAATATTCATGTAAATTGTTGATTTAACTAAATAGGTGCCCGAGCATTTTTATATAGTGAAATATAATTTATAGTTTTATCTCATAACATAAATTCAATTTATTTTATAGATTATAACTAGCTTATTGGAGAATTCATTAATAATACTGGATTTATTTAAACCTAATTATTTTAGGAGTATCTTTAAGCGGATAAAAGATGCGGTATTAGTACCTAAAAAGTCTTTATATAATCCATGCACCTATGAGGTAAAGGTTAGTAACTAGTAAATAGTCTGTTCCCCAAAATTTCTAACTGAACTATAAATTATTATCGACGATAAATCCATTTTTATATTCATTTACGAACGAAGTTAAAATTAATTTAGTCCAACATCAACTTATTTTGATTTCGTTCACTGTTCATAAAAGTGAATACGTAATTAAATTTTTGAATACTTACGACTTACGTCACTTTTATTATGAACAGTAAGCCATCAAATCTAATGCCAAGATACAAGGAATCCTAGTTTGGCAGGCAGATCTGTAAAATCATTAAGTTATGCTCCCAAAACTTCTGTGTTTATTTTGATAATGTATAAGATTGTGTAATTTTTTGGTCTAATAAATTATTATTATTATTAGATAATACATATCATACAGTGCATATTATGAAATTACTTTACTTTTACTAATAATAATATAATCTACTTACTTATATATGATCTCGTTATGTAAAAATAGAAGAAAAAAAACAAATAATTATGGAATTACACCACTTTTACAAAATTACGACGCCTGCATAAGGTGAATATTTTGCAATGGTAATATTTAAGCAGAAACGCAATATCAAATGAACTAGTTCACACCTTTTTTACGTGGGGAGTAAAATCTCCCCGGTTATAGTTTGCTAGGGGGATGTGGGACGCGCCCAGCGTAAAGCGCCTCGAATACCCACTAAAACCCCTCGAAGCTAGAGTCCACCTACCAAAATATAGTGCATAGAGTTAACGGCACTCAAGGAACTTCGCATTTTACGGCATTATCATTGTAAGTACGATTACTAAGATTACGATGTAAGTTATTCACGTTAATGATTAGAAATTTTAAAATGTCTAGTAGAAATATAAAAACATGTGAAGGTAACTTTGAGACGGCTGAATTAATTAATATACGTGGATAAAAAGGTAAATCCCACTTCTGATGTCAGATAAGAAGTGAAATTTCAATTTTAAAAATTTGTTCGATAAATAAAACACGGACCAATCAATAAGTCATAAAAACCACTCATACCAAACCGTACAGAGAACCTAACACCCATACGCAATGAAGACCAGCCGTGACGCTCAGGCACGAAAGACTTGAAGACCCACATTCACACACGACGACGGCTGATACAACACAAGGAAAACCAACCAAAATGTAAGTAATTTTGACGTTTTAGCGGATTTATCGTTAAATTAAGTGGATCTTTAAATGGAGTTTACGCTGTACCACATTGCGTCACCTATAAGATTTTCCAAACTCGTATTTGGTGTTTGAAATGCTTAGTGACCAAGAACAGGTAGATTTAGCATTAGTGCAATATAAGTTAACATCTGCGACCATTCCACAAATACTTGTTTTAACGATCCTAGAATACGCTTAAATAAACCTAGGGTTCCTTTGCTTGATTTATACGTTTTTATTAACGTCATTTTTTATACCTTTGTTTGGCTTTTGGTTAAATAGTAATAATTTTAAATTAATATGATTATGAGTGTCCAAATCGTTTGCCCAGGGAAAAATTTAAGAATGCAAACATTTACTTGTGAACACATACCTAGTTTTTCATCCGTATCATTCCATCATTTGTTATTATCATCATCACTATCACCGTCAACAACTACATTTATATAATATAGAAACCACGCTGAAGGTTGCTTTTTTTTAATACGTTAACTTGCTTTATGCATTGTCTAACATAACATTATATTATACACAAGTCTGATATGTATCTTTATGATTAAAAAAACACACGTAAATCGGTTGTTCTCCGGTTATATGCTAAGACAAGATTGAACTTCAAATTTGGCATTATGGAATAATTACCTTCGCCTGTCTTATTGGACAAATATTTCTACTACTAGGTACTGAATGGAAATGGAGATGATTTACATATAAGTACCGTTAGTTAGTAATGTAATATTGATATTGATGTTAAATATAGTACAAATAGTTGATTCTAATGTAAACCGTCAATAACTGAATAATTATATGATACTACTTAAGTAATTACAACTTAATAAGATATATAACATACATAAAATCAATAGCCCGCATTAAATGGAGCAGGTCGTTCAATAAATTACAATTAATCAGATAAAATTTAAGTATCTGAGTACATAAGTGTCTTAATAACTCGTTACTGGAGTTACACTAAACTCTTATTAGACATTAATGCGCTTAATTCGAATTCATTGATTGAATCATTCATCGTAATTTGAAGTACACGTACTCTTAAGAGACGGATATATGTCTATAATTCAAGAAATAAATATCATATAATAGCAGCAAAATTTAGATTACATAACATGTATAAAGGTTGTTATTTATTTACTTCATTAAGATTATTTAATTTAAATTATATCAAATTGACGAATAATTCAATCCTATACATGCATGGTACCGGCTAAGGCAAACGCTAAAGTAAATAGGGACTAAGGGATAAACGAGGGGATGGCCAATAGCATCCTGTGATTACCACAAACACTTACTGCGATCGTCCGTCAATCCGCCTGCCAAGCGTGGCGATTATGGCAATTTTGGCGAGACCTTTGTCCAGCAGTGAACCGTGGACGTCTTTCGGTTGAATCAATACATAATGAGACACACTAGGGAAATATGTGAATTCTAAAATCGGGATTCTATTTTGCATTTTTATTACTCATCTGAGTTTGTAGTGATATGTCAAAGAAAGTTTACACATTTTTCTTGTATTAAAAAAATTGTAAAAATTTCTTGTATTTCTTATAAACACACAATTTTATAATACTAAAATACAAGTTTAGGTAAATACTAACTGCATGCCCGCGGCTGCGCCCGCATTTCATATATTCTTCAGTGTGTCTTAATTTTTTTAATACGGAACCCTAATTGTATTCCTACAAATTTTTTGATATTAAGATAAAGTAAAAATATTTTTTCATAAATCTGGCCATTGAATCGCCTTTTTCCATACTTTTGTTTTTTTTTTTTGTTTTATGCGAAACCCTAATAATTTTCTTGAAATTAATTTTGGTACTAACAAAAGGCAAAGATACTTCTCTCACAAATTCAAACACCTGTAAGTAAAACTGTGCGTTAAATCTGATTTTATTCGAGTTTTGATTTTATTTACGCGAAATCCCAATTATTTTCGAAAAGTAAAAATTACGCGGAGTAACTTCAGCTATCTACCAAAAAAAGTTCCGTCAAAATCGGTTCAGCCGTTCCGGAGATTAGCCGCAACAAAGTATATATAGTATAGATATGATTTGATTTTTTCTCAGTCACAGTAAGACACTTCAAATATATACACAAGTCCTTAGAGTACGCAAATGTAAGTAAAGTAAATAAATTAATACGGTTACTAGATACTACATCAGAGACGTCATGTCGAGATATCATGTACCGATGAGAACACTGTAAATTGGTATAATATTAATACAACTAACAAAATATATACTTAAAAGCTATAGAGGAAACACAAAATAAATTTTCGCTTATCCGAAGTCAATATAAACTAATTTAGATACACTAATGCGCCGTAGATTCAATTGACCTAATCTATGAATCTGACCCTCATATGTCCGTCCATCTCAATAAACGAGAAATATAAAAGTTATTTCACATTTCCACATTCACCCATTTCACAACTCACCCATAAATAAAACAATTGCCTCACACAAACCCTTATTTTTATCCATCTGAAATAAGTAATTTAGACAAATGTTGTTTTATGAAACCGTTGGACAGGTAGGTAATCTTACTTAAGTCACCGAATAAAATAAAGCAGTGGCAACACTCGGAGGGTCGTTACGAAAAGTTGTTTTATTTAAAAAAAAAAACGTTCCTTTTTTGTTTCTTATTGTTTACCCAGTTTCATATTGTTTCCAAGTCCATTTATTTTAATCATGCAGATCAAGGGCGCAGTTAAGATAATCGAATCGAGGTGAACTATATTTTTTATTCCGTATTTTGAAACATTATCAAAAAAGAAGTTTAATAATATAATCAATTGTTTCCGCAACAATTATAAAGCATCCGGCATCCGCTCATGAGTTCGATAATGGAAATATTATATCAAAGCTTTCGTTTAACGAAATCTTATGATTTTTTTTCCAAATAACGGGGGAAACGTAATTCAGTTTGGCGGTAAATTCTGATTTGCGGAAGGAAGTCATAAAAGAACACAAATTTAGGTATAATTCACAAATTTATCTTTATAAAAAACAATCACAATATTTACTTTATTCATAAATATATGTACTGTACATAATGTTATTTAATTAAATTCTTAGCTTGTAGCATGTGTATTATTAGTGACATATTTTCAAATAAGTCGTCAATTTAAATAAATTTTAATAATGGCATTATTAAAGATTAAAACTAAAAGATTTAAATGTATTTTATTTTTTAGAATTACATTTCTAAAACAAGATTAAATGATATAAGTCTACTTCCACAACCGTAAAATGATAGTACTATGATAGTACTCTACTTTACCATTCCATTTCATGGACTGGAATTCCATAAAACTAGGATATATGAAACAATCCAGCTTTCTAACGAGGCATTTCTTTACTGTCGAACGACAATTTGTTTACTGTTTACCATTGATCCATTCGACCATAATACATGATGTCAATGGAATGAGAAGATCCGCAGAAGAACAAAAAGTGTGCTAAACTTAAGTGGCAGTGGGCAGGGTACATTGCTCGCAGAACCGATGATCGATGGGGCCAACGGGTTCTCGATTGCCTACCTCGCACGGGAAGACGTGGGTAAGCCTCCACAAGCGGCCACAAGGCCCCCTACCAGTGACCTGGTGAAGGTCGCGGGAATACGCTAAATGCAGATGGCACAAGACCGGTCGTCGTGGAAATCTTTTGGTGATACCTGTGTCCAGCAGTGTCTTTCGGTTGAATGGATGGATGGAATACATAACAATGTGTAGTACAGTATTCTTGTCAATATCTAATGATGTTATTACGAATTTACGTACCGTATCGTATCGCAAACATAGATCCTGACGTTGCAGCTGTTTTTAGTAAATACAGCAAACACTCAAAATGGCGCAAAGTAAACCTCCGTTACGGAAACTTGTTCATAGTTAATTATTCTATACACATGTTACTGATTCTTCATAAGTCTTCTTGTATATCTATACTTAAGTCAGTTCTAACTTGTTTTTCGAAATTGCCTCAACTTTCGAAAGAACAACAAAATGTTGGAAATATCATAATACGTAGAAAGTTTGGAGTCTAACGCTTCACAAAAAGTATTGTATCGATATCTTATAACTTTAGTAGTTCTTTTATTTTGAATAGGATTATAATCTGTGTCTAATAGGTAAATTTGTAAATTGTACATTTTCCTTAGTCCACCGCGCAATCCAGGAAATATGACAAATGATTTACATATTTCATCGTAGAGGATAATTGGTAATAACAAAATTATTTCAAGTAAGCAAAATTTCATTCATCACGCTAGCTAGTGTATTTTATTAAAATTTTCGATTTTAATTTATATATTTATTCTAGCAAAGTTCGTTATTGGTATTCTAGCAAACGTGCCTTCAAATACGGAAAATTTACGATTTTTTATACAAACAGATTACCGTTTTTATAGACCTGTTCTTCCTCAATTGTTACTCTGCTTAAGGCGATCGTAAGTCTTCGAAACAGGTGCCGTTTTAGGGTAAGGCTAAACCGGGCGTAATTTTGTGAGTTGTGAGTTTGCGTCACACAATTTACGCTGAATTCGGTTTCATATAAAAGTATGTCTTGTTACACACAACGACTCAAAATGATGTATATGTCAACTCACGCACCTAAATGCACCTGACTTTTGATTGGCATGTGCGACATTCGCGATCTAACCGAATTTCAGTCGAACGTAAATTATACGACGCATAATGTGCAACGCCAATTACGTTTGTTTGGCTTCTCTCTAGTCTAAACTGTTAAGAGAAAAATATTACGATGCTTTGCTAAGCGTATCCTCTGTTGCATCAGCAAAGCATTATTGTCTGATTGAACCAACGAAATTTGTCGTCTCAAGGATTTTTTTTCTTTCGACATCCCCGAGTGAAATGTAATGTTTTAAGTTGTAGGAACTTTTTCTAATAATACATAACCCGACGGGTAACTATTTAGAATAATTTGTCACATTGTCCCTAATAAATGAATTGTCACACGAAGATTTTATAACAATGGATAAATTGAAAATCTAATATGCATTAGTCTTATGCGTCTTTTTGTACATATTAATTCAGCTCGATACTTAAAAATAATGATGTTACGTCCTTATGTAAATTTCGGTTATTAGATTTATTTTACATTGTTATTATTAATGTAATGTAATGTAAGTTGAAAATTGTTTTTATAGGAGTTATTAAAACATACACATACTTGTAAAATATACATTTTGTAAAAGTAGTTTTAATTTGATATACATTATACGAATAAGTTGTTACTTAACTTCATCTAGAAAAAAATATTAGCTTATCAAAATTTAATATAGGTATTAAAAATTGACCGGCTTACAGTAATGTAATAATTTGAAAATTAAACTTATCCGCCGATTATTTAAGTACTTAAGTAAAATGTGTTATAATTCTGACATTATTAATAGGTATTTCTTTTATTTTTTTACTTCTATTTTAGTCATTAATATTTGCGGAAATTAGGTATAAGTAAGTAAATGTACCGGAACGCAATTTGTAGAATCTTAATTCAGCATTAATAATGTTTTCCGATTTCAGATTACTGTTCGGCAAGGCGTAACATTAGCAAACACACTAAACTGATTCGGCCGCAGTATGTTTTTCCGAATAGAACACTACCCACAAGAAACGGTAACATAACCCATTGATTATCTCTTCATGCAGATCAATTTGCTTACATTACAAAATTATAACTGTGATTTCAAGATTTGAGCTTTTAGGATTGCATTCAGAAAAAAAAATTGTGTGTGTGTTTTTTAATTACTTGAGCATATAAATAAATAAATACTTATTTGAAAATTAAAACGCACCAAAATATTTTATGGCAGTGGTTGAATACTCTCCAGCATCATTCATGCATTTTCCTTACCTTACTTCCTTGCTCTTTACCTGTGAGCTTGGTTTCTTTATTTTTCAAATATGGGTATATTTTTAACACAAAATTTCCATTGCATCGAAGGAAGCATTTTGCTTAATATGTTATTTAGTATTAAACGTTAAAGCACTAACCTGGCGTTTACGCCAGCTTCCAATTGTTTTCCTATTGTTAAATTTGTCTATGTATTTGAGCGATTAAGTAATGCAATTTAGAAAATTTACATTTTTTTTAATAATAATAGAAATAACATCACTAAAATGTATCCAAATCATGCTGTTTTTAAAGCTGTTTGTTGTACACAGGCAAGCTCAAGGCAATCGGGTATCGAAGGTCAATTTGAAAATGTTTAAGTAATTTCGATGTTTTTTTTTTAATTTGTTTTATGTATTTATCCGTCAAACGCGTAACCATATCGTACAAGAAGTTATAAATCAAAATTAGTTTGCGTTTTCACTTTCTTCATACAGTTCTTTTAATCAATCACGTTTATAGATTTATTATGAGAAGGTAAGTACTTTAAAATTGTAAACAATGATTTTCCCTAATCTGGATACAGGTCAATATGAGTGCATAAACGTATTTAATGGAATTATATCATTATTATAATTTGCAAAGTATTGCATTATTTTTTAATGAGGTATTTATTTATATCATTGTTATTCATTAAGTGATTTTTTTAATGCAAAGGTTTACTTTTAATGTGTCGAGTACCCATAAAAATAAGACAATAGGAAGACAATAGGAAAACAATAGAAAGCTGGCGTAAACGCCAGGAAAGTGCTCAAGGGGTTAATAAATCATTTCTCAATAACGAGTCTTCAAAAAACAATAAATATCATTATGATATGTAAGTAAATTATTTTAGAAAAATAGAAGATAAGCAAGAACTTTCAAATAAAACTAAAAGCTCCATCCAAGTACCTAGTGAAGGGACGCAGTAATATATCCATACGAAACGGCAAACCTTCAAAAAGGCTGCCGTCGACCTACGTTTAAGTTGTGCTATAGGTTTCACATTAATCTCAAGTAAAGCGCGGAATACTTTGCGAGCCGGATGCAGTTACGCCGCCAGACTTCAATAAATGATGGCTAAGAAACGACTGTACAATATCTGATAATAAACACAATTTAATAATCGACGGTGACCACGAAGAGGAACATCGACTAGTGGACAGATAAAATTATGAATTACTTAGATAGTGCGATTATTTTGTTTCCGCCACGAGAATTAATTTACCCAAGTTAACTTATCCAAAAGACAGCCTTTTGTTAACTTTCAAATAACGACAAAGCTGAGGACTCCATCCAATTTTACCATTTAAGTTTTATAGTCCCAATATATGTAATAAAAAAACCAATGGATTAAAAGGAATTTTGACTTGTAAAAAGGCTATTTTTTGTTTGCTTTCGCCACAATATGAATAAATTTACTTCATTATTTCTATTTTTTCTTTTTCTTTTTTTTTTTAACTATGCATTTACCCAAGTTAACTTATCGAAAAGACAGCCTCACGATAAATTTCAAATAACCGCTAAGCTGTGCGCTTGATCTGATCAGTTTTATAATCCCGTGTTTATGACGATGTATATTTGATCGAAACGATTGATCGAAAAAGAACTTAAAATTAAACAGTACTAGTAACTAAAAAAAACTAAAATCTATCTTTGTGCAACAAAACCATGGACCTCATAAGTACAACATTAAAAAACAATAATATTTAACTCGCTGTTAAATGTGTAAAAAAAATGACATGCATAAATCGATCAAGTGTGGTCAAGCGAGTGAGCATTAAGTCGGCCTAGCAGTGAGGTGAGCATTGTGACCTGGGAAAACTAGGTTAAACTTGAGCCACCTCCTCCGGACCATAAGCCACCTCAACATTCAATTACAGATTGCAAACTTAATCTCAAATTATTTATGTCGTAATTAGTTTTACTTATCTCACCAGAGAGCACATTTAATTTTTTACAATGGCAATTTTGTTATGTCAAATACGAAGGGACCATTGCGTGGATTTAAATTCCAATTCGTTATTTCATATGTTTAGAGGGTAAATATTAAAAAAAAACCCTTTCATATATCTAATCATTTTGTATTTCAGTCACCGACTTGAATCATTTCGGAGCGAATAAATAGGTATGAGGAATTTTAAATCGTTGTATGTGATCAGATATTTGGCAGAGAGACAAAAACCTTTCTAATTACACAGATGTCAACTTAATTAGGTCGATGCCAATTACATTAACACAGAGAACGCGTCACTTCCAATCTCCTACCAATTTTAGGTAAGTGGCTCTTTTGAAATTTTTTATATAGAAAAAATAGCTAAGTAATAGTTTTATGTTATTGTCAAACAAATTTCAGCGGCAAAATAATTTAATAAAATATTTAAAAAAAACAATGTAAAATGGCACCAGTGACAGAGAAGGAAAGGAGCAGGCGTCTAAATTAGTATGGGCATGTAATGCGCAAGGAGTAAGAGGATGTTGTAAGAAAGTTATTGGATATGAAAGTGACGGATATAGGGCAAAGGAAGACCCAAGAAAAGATGGATGGACTGTGTGGAACATGATATGCTTAGAAAGAGTGAATGTAGGTATGATCTCAAATAGAGATGAAAAGAAGAGGAAGACAAGTTGCGTCGACTCCAAATAAAATTGGATAGGGGCAGGGAAATGATAATGAACGTAAATTTAGTTTTTTTACATGATATAGGTTCAGTACTTTGACCACAATCTCACCTGATGGTAAGTGACGATGTGGTCCAGGATGGTAAACACACTAAGCCTAGGTACTGGATCTCAAATGATGTAGCCAGAACACACCTTTTGGTATTTAGCGACAGGTTTTCAAACTTAAGGCCTAGCAACCTAGGCGGGCATCATTAGAAAATACCCTACCACCATGCTATGGTTTCTCCACGATGTTTTCCTTCACCGAAAGCTGAGGCCGATATTAGAGTTGGACAGGTGGGATCGAACCCGCGTCGATTGACGCGGAATCCGTCCGCACTACCCACTGCACCACCATCGCTTACTACTATCTAGTACTTACATTAATACAACATAATATATTATGCTTAATGTTTAATTTGATACAGTGGAAATTTTGTGATATTAATATAGGCAGGTAGGTGAATTGGAAAAATAAACGAATTAATCGCACAGGCAAAAGAAAAAATATAAATGATGCTGGAGATACGTACATATTACCAATACTATCAGATATTTTGGCGTGCTTTAACTTTCAGATATTTAAGTATTTATAAAATTTAAAAATTAAGATGTATTCTATAGTAGGTGGGTACAGTTACGGCCGCGGCTCTGCTCACAGTAAAGACTCATTGTACTCTATAATCGTGCTCCATAAATAATATCTGTGTTTATTATATTCAATTGCTTTTAAGTAGACAAAATAAATGCTTGTGCTCGATTTTTATCGAATTCATATACTATTAACCTAATAGTTTTAATAATAATTTAAATTGCATCGCATCCTCTCTATTCTGATTGGCGTCTCGCAATCCGGAACCGGCTCTCCGAAAACTAAAAAATGTAAGTACAGTTTCTAATACGTTAAAAATGTCACTTCACGCCAGATTCCTGTTATACATAAATAAAAAGTTAAAATAATCTCTTTTCAGCTCACCTCTATTAGAAAACCTCGAGGGTGACGTCCTTCCAGCACAACCGACGGAACGGGCGTTGCGCACCGAACATAAACAGTTAACACTGCACCAATGGGTTGAAACAAATGGAACAACAAATCTTTATATCAACACTGCACTAACACTGTTACGAATCACTGAAATCCGATAGACTTGTATGTTTTTAGTCACGATTTATGAATAATGCGCACATGTTACTTCTATTATTCCCCTAACAATTAAACAAGAGTCGTATAACGTCTATCAAGACCGCCGCTCGATGACTGGCGAACGGCGGGCGCGCGCTGTACGTGTGGTAGGATTACTTCACGGAACGCGGGGGTCTAGGCGAAGTGACGGGCGAGGTAGTGCTAACAAAAACGCGGAACTCTATAAAATAGCTGTTTAATACCAAAACGATGAATGAAAATGAAATAAAGATAAATAACCATAACGATGCTTTTGTTAATAATTACGTATTTACAAGTCACTTTTATTGGAATATACATACTAGATTATAACTTTAACTCTGACGAATAAAGTAAAATACATTTATTAGATACGTTAACAATGAATAGAAAAGTTTTAGACTAGAAAAAAATGATGGCCTATACTAAAAAGTTACAAATAATTATTAAAGTTTACATATAATAACAGTATACATCGTTTTCACATAGGTATAGGGATAATAAATACATAAATATGTATTATTTCACAGTAAAATAACAAGATACATTATAATTTAATAAATATTTAGCTACTTACAGCATCCATTTTTTTATCACGAGATAAATAAACGTACCTATTACGTATAACCAGTTTTTCAAAAAGATCCTTTGACAAGTTTTAGAAACATTTGCTTATCATTTTAAGTTTTTTTTTGTACACAGTATAGGCTTAGTACTTTGACTACAATCTCACCTGATGTTAAGTGACGATGTGGTCCAAGATGGTAAACACACTAAGCGTAAATTACTCGTTCTTAAGTGATGCTACTGGAATACACTTATTACTGTTTGGAGGCAGGTTTTCGAACTTGAGGGTGGTAGCTACCCAGGCGGGCATTGTTAGAAAATGCACTATCACCATGCTATGGTTTCCTCACGATGTTTTTCTTCACAGAAAAAGCTCAGGCTTGTTTTAGAGTCAGATAGCTGGATTTGAACCCGCGTCCATTGATTCGCAATCTGGCCGCACTATCCCACTGCGTCATCATCGCTTTTTTTGTTATTATTAAGTTAACATTATTTTACAAATATATTCGAAATAGTAAACAGCGTGGGTTAATGTGTCGAGTACCAATAAAAATAAGACAATAGGAAAACAATGGAAAGCTGGCGTTAACGCCAGGTAAGTGCTCAAGGGGTTAAATAAGAACGTCAGTTCATTAAACAGACTTGTATTAGAAAAAAGTTCCTATTTCCACTGTACTATCTAAGTACCTACAGTATTTCTACTTACATTCGTTGAGACACAATCATACAATATAAAAGTTCGGTTAGCGATTATTAACCCCTTGAGCACTACCCTTGAGGCTTTTACGCCAGCTTTCTATTGTTTTCCTATTGTCTCATTTTATGGGTAATCGATATATTAAAAGAAAAGTATCGCAATAATTATACATCTTATGAGGTATTTTAATGTCTCGCTTTAAAAGTTAATAATAACCAGAACCACTTTTGTACTTTCTGTAAATTTTAATTAACAAAAAATCTCACTTCTTATGTTAACATAAATTTTGATATACATATTTTATTTAGTTACAAATTAAAATGTACTAGCAGCCATAACCGTTCTACAGCGATGTATCTTTTCTCTAATTATGAATACAGAGTACGATTGAAAAATAACCGAAATATTGTATATGTATTGTTATTTTGTAAAAAAAAAACATTTACAGCCATTCATACAATGCATTTCAAAAACTTTAGTCTTTTCGTTTTTTAAAAAAACTAGCTATCTAGCCCGGTATAGCGCGAACGACATTTATGTAAAAAAATGAAAAATATATACATATAAATATATACCTATTCAATAATAATTTGTTTCATAAATTATTCCACAATGTAGTTAGCGTCTATTTAATTTATAAAATGACTTATGTAAAATAATAATAACACGTGTCCTTCCCAATAGCGTAAAAACATGACAAAAGAAATCGTTCCAATGGTAAGATACGCCCGAACAAATAAAAAGCAGTTACATATTTATATTAACTAGACAAAGAAAATTCACCAAATCAACGACAATTTCAATAGAATGCGGATAAATAAATTACAATGACAAGAAAAAAAAGAAGTTATTAACTCGAGTGTTGTTTACACTAAATTGTATACAAACTAATGATAATATAGAATTGATATTATTACTACATACGACTTTATCTATTTAAATGTAGTTACAATTTAAGCGCAATTTCCTCATAGTAAAATATTACGTTAGAAACGGATTAATGAATAATGGAGTAAACGAAAATAAACTTTAAAATTAGAATGGGCATGTTAAACATTCCTTCGTAATGTCTTATCGTGTGGATTACCGACAATGATGTCACTATTTAAACAACTTAACCCCTTCGTTCCCCGTGTCCATCTCAATGGACATAGTTTTATATTACACGTAACATGAACTGTTGTTATTAAAAACTTAATCTAAACATTACGACACACTCAGCTCTTATTTAAGAATTTTGTTTAGAACAAATCACAATCGGTCTTTATGCGGGTTGGTTATAATATTCAGTCAAGTAACGACATTCGCCATGGCTCAACGAAAGTCAGGTAAGTCTTCAATTTTGTTGTAGTTTTTTATCGAAAATTGGTGTATGTTTCTTTGATTTTTTTATTTCTCGTAGTTTACGTTATTATCTTGGGAACCATTTATGAGTAAACACAATTCAATACAATATTATACTTCAAATATGCAATTAAACATATGTCCATTTCAATGGACATCAGATCTCAAAAGTCGATAGTCTACAATGTATGGTAAAATCGTTTTGAATAGCGTTTATGTGGTTTGTTTGTTTTGTTATAGGTTTTAATCTTTCAAAAAGTCAAGATGTTAGCACATTACTCGATATATTAGAAAATGGAACAGTATCAGACCTTGATGAGGAAAGCGACGATGAAATAATACCAGATACATTACAAAATGTGGTTCGTGTGGGTAGTGATATTGTGCATCCGAACGTAACTCCGATGGTTATTGAAAATTTTAATGATGATGAAGAAGATCAAGAAATTCATGAAGCAGAACCCGTAGCTGAATCGAGCAATCAAAAACCAACTAAATCTCAACATGACATAAGATGGAGAAAACATTTGGAACTGGACGCACCCCAATTTAACTGGTCAGCTCCGCCGCCTTCTGAAATAGATAAGCCACTTGCACCAATTGAATATTTTTCAAAATACATAACAGATTCCTTAGTTCAAGATTTCGTTTTCAATACTAATTTGTATGCCACCAGAAAAGAAGTTAGTAATTTCAAGTCCTGTAGTGATACAGAAATGAAAATATTTTTGGGACTTCATATCATAATGGGAAATTTGAAATTTCCTCGTATCCGTTTATTTTGGGATTCTGGTTTAGGTTTAAAACTGTTTTTAGATAATATGCCTAGAGATCGGTTTCTTCAGCTGAGAAATAATTTACATGTTATAGACAATGATTCCATACCTGCAGACAACGCTGATCGTCTTATAAAGGTTCGGCCGTTATACGATTCTATTCGAAAAAGATGCTTGGAATTAAATTTAGAACAAATACTTTGCGTTGATGAACAGATTGTACCATTTCGAGGAAAATTCGAAATCAAACAATATGTGAAAGGAAAACCTGAGCCATGGGGCGTAAAGATATTTATGATTTGCGGTAAGAGCGGAATAGTTTATGATTTTATAATTTATCAAGGTGCTACTACAAACCTTGAAAAAAATGACGTTTCGAAGTGAGGTGCATCAGCTGCTTATGTGAACCTACTAGCTAAAAGAATAACTAACCATTATCTTTTTTACGACAATTATTTTTCTAACTACGTTTTATTGAAAGATCTTCGTGAACGACAAATATATGCTGGTGGAACTATAGTAGCTGAGGCTCTAATAAAAATGGGACAACCACTAATTGCAAGAAAACGAGGACGCCTTTCCTCTGGACAAAGTAGTCCCATAAATACCCCAACCAGTACACCAAAACAACATCCTCGCAGCGGTGTTGAAATTAGGCCCCCGAGTGAAATCCAATATGATACTGTAGATCATTTGCCTGAGTATGATAAAAAGAGGGAAGCGACAAGGTGCAAGAAACCAGACTGTAAAGGAAAAACACACGTGTATTGTTTGAAGTGCGAAATACATTTATGTTTTATTGGTGATCGAAATTGTTTTCGAGAATTCCATCAAAACCGCTAAATTTTTATTTTTGTATTGAAAAGAATAATGTTATACTTTTACTACTTTTACTACGTTGCTAATAAACAATTTAGAATATTTCGGATTTTATTTTAAGTTGAAGCCACCATTACTAAGCCTTTTAAATAAAGATTTGAGAAAAAAATAAATATTTGTAGATATTTAAACTTTGTACGTTAAACTATACTGGAGACCTGGTGTCCATGTGAATGGACATATAATTATCAAAAAAACTAAAAACACAATTTCCATTTTTTTAACTTTAATCGATTAACTATTACCTAATAAATAAGAAAAACGATAGAAACTTTTTTTCTAACACGCATTTTTAATTCGGGTTCGAAGGGGTTAAATACTTGAACCAAAAACAACCAGATGACTTCTTCATTATTAATTAATGAGTACTGAGTTTGTATAGATACGCAATATATAATAAAAAGTTAATACACGATGAATCAAATTATCTAGGTAATTGTTTTATTTATTTCGTTAAATATATTCAATTCGATGCTGTGATGTTATGATGCTGGGCACGTAATGATTCATTACTATCACTGTTCAGTTTAAAAACAAAATAGAATTCACGCCTTTTAAATTAAAGACCGGACAATTTGCAAAAGCAGATGTAAGCACAAAGAGCTAACAGAATTTCTATATTTATGAATACGTTTTACATTTATACATCAATACAATTTGATCTATATGTAATTCTTATGACTATACGTTTACATGAAACATTTTAGAATCTGATAAATAATTTCATTTATAAACTGATTACCTATATTCATGAATACATTTAATGACTATGTCAGAATATCAACTGATATTTACACGATTATTATGATACCCATAAAAATGAGATAATAGGAAGACGGAGAACGCTAGGTTAGTGCTCAAGGAGTTAAAGAAACTGTTTCATTTATTAAGTATAACTACTTACCTATCCATGTTTATGAATACATTTTACATCTATGAATAATATCTATAATCTATTAATGAATGACAAAGTCATAAATAGTATGATACGAGATCGCTGTGGAGTGATAGAGGATATAGTTACCAAGATAGAGAAAGGTTTGCTTATATGATTCGAGCACGTGGAGAGGATAGATGACAGAAGATTGACGAAATAAAATTACAAGGATAGGGTGACTGGACACGTCGGTAGGGGTTGTCATACGCGAACGTATCTTGACCAAATCGAGCACGTCTTAAATAAAGGCCAGGTAAAAAGTGCCCATAACCGACGAGCATGTATAAAAGCCCTCATGAAAGTAGAGGAAACGAAAGAGGTGTGTCAAGAAGGACGTAGTCTCTACCTACCATCACAGAAGAAAGGCGTGATACTATGTATGTATGTATAATATCATCTGATACTTACCTAATTATCACAAGTATACATTTTAAGCGAAACGTTATAGAATCTGAGAAAAAGTCATTCATTTATGGACTGCTAAATGAAATACCTACCTTAACAGTGAACCGTTTACCACTTGGATAATTTGAGTATCGATAGTATGTGGATATTTGATGAAAGATTTAAAAAAAGATTTGAAAAAAAAAATCATGTACTACGCAAATACTTTAAGAAAATAATCAAGCACATATTTAAATATATTTATACAACATAAGTCAGTCGAAATAAATTTATGTTATATCAATATTGATAATTGAGATGTTTACTGATTACATCGGCACAAAAAGTAGTCTGTACATTTGAACAGAACCACCTAAATGTACATATACATGTACTATACTATTACATATTATACTATGTACTACATTACCCCATGTACATATACTTGATGCTCTGAATCCGAAGCCTTTGGCTCGTTACCCTCAAAATTTCAAAAACATGGCAAAATATCGTGAACTTCAGTTTTGAAGATGAACATTTTTATGAATCTGTATCGTAAGTTATTCATTTAGTTAAATACGGTGAATCGGTGGATGTTTACTGATCCCAAAAACTCACCAAAATTATTATCGGTTTTCGCCATTCACATATGAATATGAATTTGTTTTCTAATAACATCTATATAAGTAGACTAAGACAAATTAAATGAATGTATAAAATAGTTCAAACTCTTATTAAATATGATCAAAAGATATAAATAAAAAAAATAATTTATGAAAGATAATTTAAAAGGGTTTTTTTTAGTATTTACCTGTGTATAAATACATTAAAAGCATTTTTGCATGATGCACTACATGCGATAAATCATATACAAGTGTATGCACCTGCTAATCTCAAACTAGACAGCTATAAGATAAAATAATATAAATAACTTTCTTGATCATCACTAATATTAATTTTCATAGTATGTAGGTACTTAGGCGACCGAGATTTTGCTAATATAGATTGATTTATAAGTAAACATGAAGCATAGTGTTATCTGTGTTATTGAGTGGATAAATAAATTTAAAACATTAATTATGAACACACAAAAAGAGCTATCTAGGTAAACTTACAAAATAAACATACATACATAACATCTCTCCTATAAGAATAGGCAGAGACTACATCTTTCCACGTTTTCCTGCCACACATCATTTACTTCTTTTGCTTTCGTGAGCGCTTTCATACACGTTTTCGGTTACGGGTATTTTTAATCTGGCCTTTCTATCATTTTCAGGCCAAACATACTTCTTAGAGTCCTCATCTTTACATCATTAATTTTGCTTACATGCTTCTTCTGCCAAACCCAGCACTCACTACCATACAAAAGCATTAGACTAGCATATCTCGATGCACAGCCAAACGTGTATTTCCAGACACTTCCTGGCTGCGTATGAAGTTAAGCAAAGCCCCGTTAACTCGATTCTCTAAAAGAACTCTTCGCTCAATATCACATTCACACTTTCCATACCTCACAACCTGTGACGTCGAGTATACAAACACTCGTTCTCTTATAAGTAAAACTAAACTTTCTGACACACTTTCTTCTTTTTCAAAAACCATTACTTTCGCTTTACTACCTTTTACGTTAATTTCTTTCCTTTTTACAACTATTTGCAAAATACTAACCATCGTCTGCAATTACTCCGCTGATCATGCCAGTATAACCTGGTCATCACCATATAAAATCCAGACAGTCAGACCATTCATTTTTAATCCATATTCACTTTCTTTCGAGCCTTTCAAACAATTGTCTACATATAGATTAAACAGCCATGGTGACGTTACACATCTTTGTCTAACACCTTTATTGATATTAATCCAGTCGATGTAGGCTCCATTAATCCTGACAAGCACTAAAAGTCTTGTAGAGTAATCTCAGTGCTCCTATTAGTTGCCACTCACCCCATACATAGACAACGTTGCCCACAAATTGTTCTTCTCCACGCTATCATAAGCTCAATTGACCCTTTGACTATAACCCAAATAAAATTCGGTTATGGTTCGTAAGGAAAAGATTTGATCCATTAAATCATTCCTCTCCTGAATACCGCTTGTTCACCTCACATTTTATCTTCCGTCCAATTCTATTCAAATTTTTTAACCAATAGTTTAACGACGGTTCTTAGTAGACTGCAGTTTTTACAGTCTTTCTGCGACCCTTTTCCTTTATAAACTGGCACGATATCACCCTTGCACCAGGCTTCAAGTACTTTACCGCTTCTCCTACACAGATGTAAAAGATACTGTACTAGCTGACTAGAAAACACATCCTGACATTGATAAAACTTTATAAAAAATTATTATTACAACCAAATTGATACAACTGATGGCGAGAACCTAATTACGTAGGTATACATATATTGCAAGAAAAGCTGACTCAATAGTAATGGATAGATACTTCACTGCCTGTCGGAAAATGCTCCGATCGCTTTCAAAAATCCAGTAAATAACTGTTCTAAAGAAAAACAAATAACCAAAGATATTCTAACACTAGTAGTATATCTTTTCTCTGTATCCTAGTTACCAAATTAAACTTTACAAATAGTCGTTGTTCAAATGCTTGTATTATTTGAAAATATTAAGCACGATAACTAAAAAAAACCCGTTACTTAGTTGTAGATTTACCTTATCAAGTTACAGTGTCTGACATCCTACACAGTTTGCATGTTTAATATTGCTAATCTATTGCGGTCATTTATAAAATTCGTAATGTATTTTTTTTTTACAGCACAATGTAAATCCCAAAATCTTGCTTTGTGATTTTTAAAGTTATTGTGCCTATTTCTCTCTATACTTATAACGAGGTTTTATTCTACATCGTCACTTAACATTAAGTGAAGTTATGGTCGAACGCTGTCCTAAATAGTATAATAACTCCACTTGTAATACGTCTTATAAATATATACAGATGTTCCTCTTCCTCAAATAAATTAAAACACAAACTGTTATTTTCTCCAGATATCAACACTTTACCGTTTTGGATAAGCGTCAGAAGATTTGATTTAATTTCCCACAGAATAGATAAGTTTTAATCTAGATCATTTTTGATTAATAAAAATTAAATATGTAAGAGAAATTTAACTTAAAAAACGTTATGCGTGATATACTTTGATTATTGTGTAAAAGTTTCATGATTTCGATCGAAATAATGGGTAACATGAAAATTATAATTTCTGGAAAATTTTATTTTCCAGTCGAATATACGTGAATCTTGTTTTTGACGTTCACATTGTTATAATATATTTTACAGGTCATCCTAGTCTATTTCAGTTTACAGGTGAATAGTACGTCTAAAGACACGTCATTGTACTCGTTCCTTGGCCTTACATACCAAATAGTTCAAACTAGCCAGCACAGTCGGATCCTCCAAGCAGTAGAGCTCTCCAAACTATGTTTGCTAAAAGAAGTCAGTCAATCAAAAGTATAACGTTATTTGAATGACACGCGTCGACTTTAGTACGAAAAAAGAGATTTTAAGTAAATGGATATTAGTCTTATTCAAGAACAAAATATTGATGGATTTATTGAAATTGGACAAAATGACAATTTAATATATACGTACAATATACAATTAATAAATATCTAAGACAGCAAATAAGAAATCAATATTTTGATATTAAAATTTCACACAATCATCTAGGCATTTAAGCGTTGTATTAAGGAGTCATTTTTTGGAAGTAGGGAACTGAATTTCAGTTATAATATCAAAAGGTATAAATACGGCGCGGAACATAATATTATTTCCTTCTAATAATAATTAGACGGTTCATGTTTTGTTTATTTTTGATGACATGGGGGACGAAATGTTAACGTTATTACGTAAGCAAATTAAATATGTATTTGTGACGATTATTCATAGATGGCACTATATTTATTTTTTAATGACTTGGACTGTTCTGAAACATTACAAGGATATAGATAATCTATACTAATAATAAAAGGCTAACGGGACAAAATCTGTACATTGAAGATATTTGAGAAAAAAACAATGTATAAATTCAGTCTACGACAGGAAACGTGTTGACCGTCCGTCTGTTTGACAGGACGGGATGGGACGCCTGAATTCCACGCGAGCGAAGTCGCGGGCACAGCTAATAAATAAAATAAAACTAAAAAATAGACGTATAATAACTAACTAAAATTTTACAAAATAGAAAAAGTTGTTAATACGATTCTATGACATCAATGGCACATCTAGTAAAAGTTAAAATTAATTCATGCATCCCTGTTTCTGCTTGACAAGGATCGAACTTCTTATGGTCTATGTATCTTATTTGCTAACCCACATCTTTGTTGCTATATTATTTTTTTTATTTTTTAATCTAGTTACGTACCTTTGTGCGCTTTAAATATTACTACTAGTTTTAAACATTTGTTTCTCAGTAAGTGCATCTTTATGAGAAATAAAGTGATTCTTAAACCTTATATTTTTTTATTACGATAGTGGCATCCAAGCGTACAATTTACCTAACGGTAAGCGGTGACCGCAACACCAGAAATATATTCTCCTATTTGATTAGCGCCCATTTTTGAATATTTGTTTTTAATCTTCTTAAAAAACATTTCATTATATCATCAGTATTTTCAATATTACATGTAATATATACATCCAAGTTAAAAAGTTTAAAAGCATATATATAACAGCCAGACTAATATGTATCTACATGAGCTAGAACATTCTGTTTTGACTTATTTTTCGTAATGTCGTTTCTTCATCTCTCGTAAGTGTACAAAGAAAACACTTGCCTGCAAACACTCTTTCTCATGATAATGGAATACAAACATTGACAATGGCAAATTGGACTATAAATATAGATGGTCAACGAATTGTATGGTTTACGTACAACGATTTCTATATCCGCCGACAATCCAACGTGTCACCAACGTTGAATGTTGATTACTATCATTACGGCATGAACAATTGGTTGCTAAAATGCTAATAGGCATGACGGAACGAATTCTCCGACTCATAAAATTTGACTTCATTATTATTTAAACATTAATACTCATTCAAACAGTTCAAATAAACTACGATTATTATGAGGTCAGTTTTTGACCTCGCGTTTACCTTGAATATGACTTATTCGAGTCACATCTCGTGTGATCTAGGGACTGCTTATTGATGTAAGGGACGTCACAGATTATCCTTCGACATTGAAGCAGTACTTTTACGAATGCTAATGGAGAGGTGCCTACATAAATTCAATCCTATGTGATGTAAATGAACTTTTATAGACCTATCTCATTTTATGCCAATATCCTGTTCATGAATAATTTAACTTAACAATAATAAATAGTAATGTATTCTGTCCAACATTTATGACTATATCTGTTACTGCATATATGTTAGGTATACTACGTTATTAGTTTAATTCCCTTATGAGTAATAAGAGATTTCACGAAGTATACCATTATCTAAGTAACAAGTTATTTTCATGATATTTATTAGAGTTTTTCAATTACTATCGACATCTTATGCCAGTCTTCTGCTTCCCTTCCTTATCCGAAAATCGTCTATCCAGGCTAGGACAGACTTGTAATACTACGACCTAGTTAGATTTTTTTTATAGTCCCTATATTACTAGAACTAAGAAGTTCGAATCCATTTATCATATATACTTCCCTAATATACGCCACTATTCTTGAACTCCAACTACCAACATTCCGCTGACATTCTGTGTATGCATAACTCCTATTTAAAAATCCATTTTTAATTTCAATTGAAAATACAAAACGATTTCAAACAATAAGATCAAGTTGGTGTCATTATCCAAAAGTATGGAATGAAATAAGAGGCGAAAGAAATGGAAAAATGTACATATTTGTTATTATTACTATATTTACATAATCAATATCTGTCATCTCCCTACCCTTTTTCCAATAATACAGAAACAGGCTACACATTATTAAGCTTTGTTATTGAAATAAAGCAGCCATTTTAAAATTATCTTAAAGGATCTTAAATTATATTAAAGGAACAACTTTGTGAGTGCCAATTAGTATTTAATATTAATTGAATTATAATAGGAAGTATTTTTTAAAGAAAATACCGACTGTAAGTAATGTAAAACAAAATTAAATGGTAACATGTAGGTTATAATTCTGCACGTATAGTATATTATAATATGAAGTCACGTCGCACCAAGCGATAAAGGTTCACCTGAATTTCTAGCCTCGCAGAAAATGAAGATAACTAAATCCTGTATCCACTGTAACGGAAGTGAGCTACCGTTCCTCTTATCCCAAACCGTCAGACTACACGACAGCAATGCACTCTCTGTGCAATCTAGTGGAAATGTATATACATGCATGTGTTAGCTTAGAGTTGCAAATGATCTTAATTTAATATTCTCAATTATATTTTTGTTGATTTATATATTCGATAGGCAATATTTTATAAGCGCTTCGCATGAGCAATGTATCCGAACATAAATGATTATTGATAAAACGGTTGCCATGACGACATACATAATTTTTATAAAAATAACGAGAATATGATAAAACTTCAATTTGACACATTAAAATAACTTTAATATATTTTGGATTATAATTACGAATCTGATCTGTTCCTTCCTTCTAAGTAAGTATAAGAAAGTCGGGCTAATTACACCATTTATAACTCAATAACGCCTGATCGGATGTTTATACTATTTGATTTTTTGGGTTGGTCTTCACCCCGAATAGCAGAATAACTACGAAAACTAAATTTATTAAATTTAATATTATTATATTTTAAGGTTTTGTTAAAATATCCGCCACTTGAACTTTATTGGACAATATCGTAACGTAAATTCATTATTATTATACAACTCGTGAATATAATAAAACTTAACATCTATATGTTTAGCTCTCCTATTGAATATGCCTATTTTTACAAGTTAAATCAAATTTGGTTGTCTATTTTAAATATGACATCAATTTTAGTAGTAAGGATTTTAGAAGCATAGTTTCTTTGCAGCATTCTGCAGCGGAAATGATTCCGCCTTTGTAGAAGATAATGCAACTATCGATTGTCTTCTCGAACACCACGAAACAGGTCCTTCATTTAGCATGATCGCGTATCCTGTTGTACTTATTGTACTCGTCTTGTTGTTAAATCTGCTGCATAATCAGAATCAGAATAAACAATCATTATCGATTTTAAATTTTTCTTATAATATAAGCCTTCTCCTATGGTGCCTGCTAAATATCTAAAAATCTTCTTTAAGGCAATTAAATCCGTTTGTTTGGGGGTTTGCATAAAACGGCTTGCCATACTTACTGAATACGCAATATCAGGAAGAGTTATAGTTGATTAATAAATTAGACTTCCTGCAGCTTCTCTGTATGGAAATATTAACTTTTCTTTTTTCTATTCGATTCTTCTTCTTCATTTTGACAAGGTATTTTTCAAATTTTGCAATTATGCATATTATATTTTTTTAAATATTCTTTGTATATTCAGTTTGTTGTTAATTTCCGTCGTTCTTGATCTTCTTTAATTTCCATGCCCAAAAATGCAGTAGGTTTTTCATAAATCTTAATCTTGAATTTTGTGTTAACTTTGTTTAAAAAACTAATAATGTTTACTCTGTTTTCTCCTATCAAAATTCCATCGTCTACATAGACAGCTAGTATTAGTAATGAATCTTTATTCTTTAGTATACAGAGCTCATTTTTTTTTTTTTTATAAAACCTAACTCTATCATAATATTTAGAAATTCTTCATTCCATCTCGTCGGAGATTGCTTTAGCCCATATTTTATCAATTTTCATATCTTACCATCTTCTTCTTTAATTCCTTGTGGAATTCGCGTATATATATGTTCATCATTTTTTAATTCTCCATTAAAGAAAGCTGTTTTTACACCAAAAGTCATAACTTTATAGTTCTTAGCAGCAGCTAATGCAAACATGGTTTTTAATGGAATAATGAGATACAACCGGAATAAAAATTTCTTGAAAATCTGTTTCTTGTTGTTCTTTTCCTTTTACTACCAATCTTGCTTTATAGATACCATCTTTTACTTCTACCTTTTACTACTATCTTTTACTCGTAATACCTAGCTATTGGTAAGTATTTTATGTCCTTTTGCTTCACTCTCATCTACCACCTTCTATGCCTTATTTTTCATTCTTTTCTTTTCTTTCATTGAATTTAATTCATCATTTATAGTTTTTTTCCATTTATCTTTTTTTTCTTCAGAATTCATCGTTACTCCAAAGGTAAGTAATGCATTATCTTCATATTTTACTGGAGGTCTTATAATTCTCTTTTTTTTTTGTTTAATTCTTTTGTTTCTTCTTGTACATTTTCTGCTAGTTCTGAACTACTAGCTCAATAACAAACTTCCTTTTTTTCTTGTCTTATTACAAGTGTTTCTTCTCTTTCACCTATTCTTAATTCATAAATCCTATTTTTATCTTCTAACTCTTCATTTATTCTACCAGATTCTATAAAAGCGCTTACTGTCTTTTCTTGATTGTCTGTTTTTCCAATTTTTACATTGTCTGGTTTTGTTCTTAATTTTATATCTAACATATCTTCTCTTGTTTTATTATCAAATATTCTATCTCTTGCATATATCACCTTTCTTGCATATATCCTTTTTATGCTATCCCATAGCCTATATCCATTTTTGGTATATTCAATCATGATATATTTTACTTTTTAGAATCTAATTTTCTTATATTTGATAAAACTTTGGCATAAGCATTACACCCAAATTCTTGTATGTTGTTCAACAAATCAGGTTTTTTTATTTATTTCATATTTATTTTATTGGGGTTAATTATTGAAAATGTATAATTACCTACATAAAAAGTAGCCTATACATAATATAATATACCTTTCTAACAGTGAAAAAATTTCCAAATTCCGATCCGTAGTACCGGAGATTACCCAGAACTCAAAAACTTTACATTTTTATAATATTGGTATATATTTTATTATGCATACACTTCATTATTATGGATTTTTTATGAATCTAGATAATCACTATTCATATATTATATAAATTTATAGATATTACAATAAACTATAAATTAGGTACTACCATATAAAATTTCATCGAAATCGGTTCAGTAGTTTTTCCGTGATTGGCGAAAAAATTAATAAACTGACAGATAGACAGACAATTTTTTTTTAGCCTTTTATCTTTATATTATTATATAGTACAGATGAGTAATGTCCAACAGTCCAAATTATTAAAAAAATAAGTATAGCGCCAACTATGAATAGTCGTCACAAATACATACATAATTTTCTTATAATAAATGTAAATAAATTATGTAAATTTAATTTAGTGTTATTTCTGCTCATTTCACTTTTCATTTATAATTGTATTATGATGTTTTAATATGAATATAGATATACGCTATTTACGCATTATATAAGTACTAACTGCCTCGGTGGCGTAGTTGTATTACGGTACGACTGTCGTTCTGAGGTCTCGGGTTTGATCCCATGATATTTTTTCTGAAATATCTTTAGTGTACAGATTTTTTCCCTCTACCCTTTTACTATAAGTATATTTAACACGTTGTTTTTTGTTGTCCTTTGCAATCCTAAACTCTCGAATATGAATTAATATAGTTTTTTCTGTAATTTAAAAATACACAACTCGATCCAGACATTTTTTCTAATTTTCTACTTTTGCTTTTTTCTCCACGCATATTAGCCTTATTTGCTTGAAGAGAGTATTTAATTATTTTTTTAATTGTCTTTAACAGTGTATTAAGATGCCCTTCATTTATATTTTACGATATTTTTTATCTCCCACCATTTTATTACAATAAACTCTTCAAATTATGATTATAACTAAATAAATTTTGTGATGTATTATTATTTGACAATATTGACATGATAATATTATTGACACTCACATATTAATTCACCTCTCCATCAAAGCGTAACCTTAGAACATGTTACTAACAATAGGTTTAGGTAGGAGGTACTGTTTGTTACAGGGCGCTTGAGCGTGCCAAGAATCCATTATTAGGTTACCGGAGACTTCGAAACACAAAGGCATTATCTTAGCAAGCATTATAATATCTTCTCCAACCAACGTATCATTGTTACAGCTAGTATTATTGTCGACACATTGCTATCATTTAATGTTCAGATAAGGCACTGTAATATCTTTGTAGCATCGATGAACATGTTTCATTAAGTAGCTTCCGTTACATTACTGCCACTAATTACTTTTTTCATATTTTTATATGTAAACTATATTGTGAATAATATTAGTTAATACGAGTAATATCCTTTTTCATTGTAATATTATAATTTATGAAACAATCGAGGGTAATAAAAATACCGCCAACTTCTACAAAAAAAGAAATTTCTATTATTCCAATACGAATAACGTGGATCTGCTGATGGTTATTTGTGGCTTGTTGATCATTTAAGAAAAAATATATATCTGTCGCCATAAATTAATTATACACTGCATACAATTTTGCATATCAGTAATTAGTATTATCGATAAAGATACGTTATAAGCTTTATTATAAGTTACTTATACTTATTTATAGTACCTATAAAAATAAGTAGGCGGTATTTCAGTGGAGATGTCGAGCGCTTTTCAGCGCTTCGCTAAACACGATTTTCACGAGGGCAGTAGCTGAAAACATATAATGAACAATTCCAAAGTTATTTGTATAGAAAATAATCTCTATTCAATTTTTCCGTATAATTTCTCTTCTCAACTCTTAGTTTTTAAATCATTGGTCAAAAACTGTATTTCAGTTAGATTAATTAATCAATAGCTGTGTGCCCGCGTTTCATATTTTTTTCACTGCGTTTTAATTTTTTTTATACCTAACCCTAATTATACTTCTATATTTTCTCATGATTTCAAATACTTGCCCGTAAAACTTTGCATTGAATTGAAATTGAATTGGATTTTATTCAACTTTTTATGAATTATAATTTTTTTACGCGGAACCCTAATTATCAAAATCAAAAGTACCCTAAATTATCCGGAATAACATCAGCTGTCTACCAAAAAATTCCAGTAAAATCGGTCCGGATGTTCTGGAGATTACTCGAAACAAAAACACAGACTGACGAACAGACACAAAAATGTAAAAAATTGTATTTTTGGTTTAGGTATCGTATATACATTCATATGTATTTAGTTCAAAATTATTGTTTTGACATTACAAACAGACACTTCAATTTTATTTATTAGTAGAGATGGAGACATAGAGATTGATATATGGTAGATAATAATAATATCTATATACCAACATACATTGGTAATTTACACACATGTGAACTGATTGATGTCTTTGTGTCCATCTCTAATGTATCGTAATACCTATAGTATGGCATGTACAAAATCTTAATCTAGCATTTTCTCCATAAACGAAAACGTACTCAAAAATTAAACCAACTTGTTAGCATCTTACACCAAAAAAAAAATGTTTATTTCATAATAAGTCATTATCAAGTTAAATTATATTTCATATAAGTCCTTTTTATACACGTACGAACGTAGGCAACTGATAACGTTGGCTGCCCGCCGTACCAGGTCCGCGGTCCGGTCCTTTCCGTCCGCGGTCCGGTTCGTCCGTATGTTAACCGCCTTACTATTTAATTTCGTTACTTTATGGTGTTAACACACGCGCGGACCGGACCGCGGACATAGTACGGCGAGCGGCCGATGTTATCAGTCCCCTAAGTAGAGATGGGAATCCTTTCCAAAAAAGACCGATTTTTGATTCGATTTGTATCGAAGATTGATGAATCGATTCACAAAACATCGATTCCTAAGAGATCGATCTTTCAAACTAATAAAGTATACATTACTAGTGTCCTTTTTGTTTCCTATGATATGATGATAGTCTGTAAATAGGCAAAAATAAATCATTTCCGTGTCATTTTTCCTTAGTAGGTTAGGCATTGTTCTTGTTTTGTTTTAGTTGCTATTTATGCTGTTAACATTCCCCATCCCTACTTAGGCGACTGATGACCTAGCCCGCTCGACATACCATGTCCACGGTCCGGTCCGTACGTGTATTAACAGCATAACTTATACCTAAATGTAAAAATAATTTTAAAAAGTGCTCAAAACCCACCTTTTTTATACTGTGTAGGCTCAGTGCTTTGACCACAATCACATATGATATTAAGTGCCGATTTGGTTCAGGATGATAAACACAAACATCCTAGAGGACGCTGCCAGAACACACCGATTTGTATTTGGCGACAGGGTTTCAAGCTTAAGTGTGGTAGCTACCCTGGAGGGCATTATTAGAAAATGCCCTACCACCATGCTATGCTTTTTTCTTCACCGAAAGCTCAGGCTGATTTTAGAGTAGGATAAGTGAGCTCGAACCTGCATCCATTGACACGGAATCTGGACGAACAACAACTGCGCCATCATCGCTTTAAAATTAAATTACCTAATTACTTACTGAAGCAAATTTCCTGAAGCTAATTGAAAAGAAGAAGTAACAAGGAGCTTTTCATTTTCAACCCGCACAAATCTTTCCAGATTTTTTTAATAAAACTAGTTTGGAATAAAATATTGCATTACCAAGAAATTTTTTGACAATTATGTTTAATGCGAAAAAATTTGGGATTGTCAAAAGACAAAAATGAATACTATCATCAACTGATACACCCTTAACCCGTAAATATAACTACACCTAATCAGATAACATTGACATTGTGGGTATAAGGTCAGGGGTCAACTCGAAGGCTTGTGTTGTGTGCACTGTGCACGCGATCAGTCAATTTTCGAGGGCGTCGCAAATTACATATTTCACTGGATAATCACACGAGAACTACCAAGGTTGCTTAGGAAATAAAGTTTATTTTCTCTAACATCAAAAATCATATTTCAAGGATCATCACTTACTTTAGATACTCTTTTCGGTGTATATTACACCATTTTTTTACACGGTATAGGCTCAGTGTATTGACCACAATCTCACCTGATGTTAAGTGCCGATGTGGTTTAGGGTGATGAACACAGTATTCTAAAGGATGCTGCCGGAATACTCATACACCTATTGGTATTTAGCGAAAGGTTTTCAAACTTGAGAGTAGTAGCTACTAAGACGGGCAATATTAGAAAATGCCCTACCACCATGGTACTGTTTTACTCACGATGTTTTCTTTGCACCGAAAGCTCAGGCTGATTTTAAAGTTGGGGATAAGTGGGCACTACCCACTGCGCCATCATCATTTTGAGAGCGGTCATATATTCTACAGTAGACTAATGTACTGATACAATTATTTCATAATTATTGTCCACATACATGGTCTTACAGTTAGATGCCTACTTGATCTAAACAAAGAAGTCTTCAGCTCATTCAATCAAAACTGTTCTAATTTTGAGTTAAGTTAAACTAGTGAGACCTTCATTTAGCAATTTGTACTATAACTAGATATTGGATAGAGACAAACTATCATATAACAATCTAAAATAACAAACTCCTAAACAGTAAATCCAAACTTTTATAATCTACATTACTATTGTTTTAGAGTATTAGTTAATACATTGATTATATAAGAATTGGGTTCTTAAATAATTTATATAATAATTATACAACCGACCATCACATGACTGCAAAAGTTCAAGTTTTTATATATCGTCAATGATGGCATACGCTTGGCCGCATGCCAGCCCAAGGCTAATGAACATCAAAGCCTCTCGGGAACCACAAATTATCCCCTCCGACGAGCAGGACCACTCGCCACCGTGCCACGCGCGTCTCCGTTTACTACTTTAATCTAATATCATTTAGTTTTATTTTTAAATAACTAAAATACTAATAAACATAAATACAATTATAATTGCACTTTCGGGGTTTTCAGAGTGCGTAAAGTGTTAGAATTTGACCCTCCATTTTCACGATATTGTCCATCCAACGGGTTGGTGGTCGCCCGATTCCTCGCATATCCGAAAATAATGAGTAACAATTAATAAATAAGCATATACGGAAATTAACACAATATATTTCGTATTTTAACGTTTAATTTCCTAAATTGTGTTTATGCAAATTAGCACTGAAGGAGTTATATATATGTATAACAAGGCAAACACAATTTCAAATACTATTTATGAAAGTTCGCGTGTCCGTTTTCACTCTACAAGCATTGGGGATTATATACTCAGTTTGAAATAGGGAGGGTATCATACAAATCATTACAGATACGAGTACCTACAAAAAAATACCAAAACCAAACATAGCTTTCAAGTTAATTACTATGGAAAGAATTTATACATTAGTACCTATAGCAAGTTGTTTCGTTGAAGATATACTATCTGCGGATTCGCTCACGTTAATGTAGATTTTGTCAATCAAATCAGGTATAGAAAATACAAAAAGGTTTTGTATCCGTAAAAAAGTTTGTGCAACTTATTTTTTCATGGTGATCGGTGGAGTACCTATTTAATGCCCAAAAGATAACAAACACACAATCGCATTTAACTATAGTCATAGTTAGGTTAGGTTAGGAAGTTATTCGTATAGCTTGTATAATGTATACGAGTATATAAATGAATTAGTGCAAAAATCGATTGCAAAAGCACCGACGCTACACCTATTTCAGGAGCATAGTAGTATTGCAGAGATTGTTGTGTTCCGGTCTGAAAGATGTTGTCGACTATATTCACTGGTGTAGACGGAATTTGAACTTAGGTCCTCACGTGTTCTAAAAACGTATTTTAAACTGACCTTCAAATTGTAGTTTTTTTTTTACATTTAGCAATAATTACTATACATGCAGAAATCATTTAACCAGCAGCAGCTCTAGGTAGCGCCCGTGTGTCATCAATATCCTGGAACCCTTTGAAAGCGTTGACGGTCTGAGTGACGCATTTTTGTAGGTGTCGTGAGCGTCTCTCGGCGCCCCCTACCACCCCGCGTTGTGAGTGTTGCACACTCTGGTCAAGCCGGCTCTGCACTTAACATCAGGTAAACTACATGCCTCTTTACTATCTCACATCGTAACATAAACAACAGTTATTCGATTGATTAAGGCTTTACTTTGCGGAATTCAATTATACTTATTATGGTTGATGTTTATTTGCTAATTCCAACTGCAACATCAAGTATATTATTTAAATATATTAATTTACGATTATGATTTGAATCTTGACCGTTTAGAAACGCGTAGTAGTGATTGTTGCGATATTGCTAGTTTTGCGGGCAAGTTACGTGAACGCTACGATGCTTACGTTACGCTTCAAAATATGTGATCAGTGTAACCACTACGTTAATTAGTACTTGGAAATTCGGCACTCTGGGTTTTTTCACATGCGAGTTCTTCAAAGTGAGCATTTTCTACAAATTCCTAAATCGTACAATTGCATCTAATTTCTTAGAGAATTTTCAACGATACTCCTCAATCAGAGAAGCTTGGAAACATGTCTTTTCACACTGTACTCGTGTTGTCTAGTATACGTTTAAACTCTTTTGTGTCGATACAATAATTTGTAAATTATAGTTCATTGTTTAACCTACGCTAGTGATGCGTCGAGTCGATATTTCAGAAGGTCGGATCGTGAGTTACGAATCAGCGATATTTTGAATTGTTTGAAAACATTCAATTTTCTAGTGGAGCGATTTTACAAAGCCAAATCATCCAAAGCCGGATCATCAAGATCGTATAAATAAACTCAAAGTTCACTTACAATTCATGACTGGAGGCGATGGCCCAAAAACGCACCAAGCGGGCTAGTAAACAAACGTATAACTTGGCGCCTACCAAAGAAATGTCTACCTGTGGTGCGGTCGCTTTTGTAGATCGGGTATTGGATTATTTAGCCACAAGCGCAGCTGCCACCCTACACTAATGCTGCTTTAAGTCATCTGGAATGATGCTGTAGGCCTATGATGATAGACAATTTCGAGGTATCAGGACCTACTTTAGACTTTCTTAACTCTTTGTTTTCCATTATCATGTGTTTATAATAGTTTTCTGCTGAAACTTGTATGGATTCATTTTAAAATAAAACTACTTTATGATATTAACACAACAGCATTTATTGCTTTTAACAATTAAACGTAAGCAAAATGACTTTTCAGTACTATCAGACTTGTCAGAAGTAGAAAATCTCGAATACGAAATAAGAGCGTTTTTGTTTCTTTGGTGGAAAATCTTTACACCCCATTTGAGCCATTAAAAAAATTGTTTTAGTGACATCTATTATAGATGTAAGGCCAGTTTCAAACCAACTTCACTAATCGTTTTAAATCGGTTGTTTTACATCTACACTGTCACCACAAAAGGTTCTTTTAAGTACTCATGCAAAGTTTCAAAATCCACATAAAAATAAGAGCAAACATACAAATAGAAAGACTTCTAACATATAACATTAACTATTATTAATGAACTAATAGCGAATTTTTCATTGCTTCCGAGAATTCGTTCTCATAGTCATCCAATCTTCTTGGTTTATCTCGCTTCTAGGACTGTTTATTCTGCAGAACGTTTCGGAATTTAATGAGCTGCGAGCAGATGAGTCTAGACATTTCTGGTATTCCTATAAAAATAAATTACAAAGATAATAACATTAAGATATATTCAATTCAAGATTTCATTACAATTATATATTCAATTTTTATCGAAAATTATATGATGACCCAGTGCCGTAAATAGGGCGGTGCCGCCGGTGCCCAGACACTGGGCGTAGACTCGGGGGGGGGACGCAAGAATGGTCAGACCAGGCAGGGCTATTATTTTTTCGCTTTGCTCCTGATAAGTTCCCGCTGCGCCCCTAGTGCTCGATTCCAACACATAAGTACCTACATGCCAGTATCATCAAATACGTCTATTTAATTAGACAAAACATCGCGCTCATTTTTTGACAGTGCACGAGTTTATTTGTGTTTAGTGTATTAGATTAGATTATATATTATTGTGAAATGTGGGTGGTGTACGAGTAGTTCGCTATTTCACCTCTGTCTAACCCTTCGAGGATAACAAATGTGAGCTTATGTTCTGTTATATATTATTAGAAAAAATAGTATTTTTTTTCCAATGTATTAGATAATTGGTCCACCAACACCAAGTTCCTTGTGCTTTATTTTGTCACCCTGAATGAATTAATTAAAGTAGGCCTATACATAGCATTGCTATAGGGCACCCATAACATCTAAAAAACAAGGGCGCAATTATAGGAACTCGCACAGGGCGCAGAAAAGGCTATTTACGGCACTGTAAAGACCCACTTCACATATCAAATTACATAATAAAATCTAAACAAAAAACATTGGTTGGTTAATAAATTGCTTTTTGTTACTTGTCGACACAAATGCTACTGTTTGATTATGTGCCACACGCTCTCTAAATACAATAACAAAAGTTCAGTTTTATTTTACACTAGTTGTGTAATCGGATTTTATTCAATTTTTTATAAGTTTTATTTTTTTTATTCAAAAGCCTAAATACTTTCGAAAATTAAAAATACCCTGGCGTAACTTCAGCTATCTACCAAATAAAGTCCCGTCAAAATCCGTTCCGAAGATTACCCGGAACACGCAGCAGACAATAATTTTAAAAATTATATTTTTGGTATAGGTATCGCATACACATTCATACCTATTTAGTAAAAAAAATAATTTTGACAAACAGACACTCCAATTTTATTTAATAGTTTAGATTCACTTTTGCTTAAAAATATTCTTGAAAGTTACAAAAAAATTACGTTTGGATTTCAATAAAATTTACATATTTACTAGAAAAAGAATATACAAAAGATATAGTGTAAAGAAAAACTTACCATTACTATTCATTTTAGAAGAACATGGGTAAAAAATTCTAATCTGCGATGACAAAACAAGTTGACATTCGCAATTCACAAAAGTTAGATATATATATTTTTAATATTGTAAATATAAAAATATTTATTTATAATCATATTTATTTCTTATTTCCGTATTCATTTACGTAAAATATGTAAAAAGTTTTTATTTTACTTAATCTGTACCTATTACAAGTTTTTCATACTACAGAGTAGGAGTCGTCACGCTTTTCTGGTCAAGGGCCACTTAGGTCAATGTGAATTAAAATATTTTTATGAGCTCACACGCGAATTTCTCATAGATTTTGAATGGCAATAACAACCACATTTTTTGTCAATCTAATTCATATCCACTAACTATTCATTGTTTTCAAAGCAATTAATCATTACATTATTAGTGTCGCATACTTTGGACAACTTTGACAAGTTCGTCGAAGCAAGCAGTGCAGATGCACATTAATTTATACATTCTCTCTCTAGCAAAAAATCAAAATGCTCATAAGTTCATTTCGGATTAGATTTTAATGATGTATTCAGTGGCCAACGTTATTTACGTTGTTTCTTGATGAGACAATAAGAATAATTAGTCGACGGCCTTAGTTAGTTTGTATTATTTCACACCCCATTCGATCGAGAACCAAATTTCGGAATTATAAAAAAAACACTACAATTCTGACTTAACATTCAAATCTTTCGTAAACGTGTAACACATCATGTGATTATAAAATAGTGTTCGTGTAAAATTTCTTAGAATTCAGTTCTCTATAAACAGTTGAAAGTTGTACCGTACCTAAAATGAAACGAAATACTGAAGCGTCCCATAGTAAATAAAATAATTATGAAACTGAATGTCAGATTTATGCCTATCGCAAACTTCTCTTCAGACATTTGTATTTTTACATAAATCACTTAAAACTCTCAAACCTCTAAAACCAATTTACACTTCTTTTTTATGTTTTGTCTAGCTTTTAGTATATATTTTGACACATAATACATGTAATAAAAATCTATTTATGAGCGAAGCTAATCTGTTATATACATATAATGAAATTCTAAGTTGCTGTATTCAAATATAGATCAATGGAAAATTGATCTGAATGTAGTTTTCTGGTTAATTTAGACTAAGCACTAGACTACATTCAACAAAGCTATTCTGTAAGGGTTAAACAGTAAAGATAAAATAGCTTCTGGTGAATAATGTGATATGAATTATACTAATATGCTACTTCTATTGTTGGTGGGTAAAACTTACGTAAAACGAATAAAAAGCAACAATTTTTAACTTTTTAATATGGATAACTTATATAATATGAAAGGATCATTGCCAGTTTCGTACAGTGATAAAAGTGATAAATCCATTCACAAATAGAGGATCACATTTTATCACCCATTTAATAAATACGATCAACAAGTAAGCATAATCTTAAACAATTTTATTCCAATGATATTTAGTTATTTTTACAACTGTACGTATTTAACCGTCAAGTTTGAAAAACTAAAAAGTACACGGGCGTACACAATTTTGCACGTCGAGTGGAACGCCGCCGCACTCCACTATCACGAGTCACTGGGGACTGTGCCCCCACTGCGTCGCTACTGCGCCGCCGGGTGCCGCGGGCGGCGGCGGCGCGGCTAGGAGCCCGACCCCGCACCGAACATGTTCGCGTTGAACGCACCCGCCGCACCGCTCGCGCCGCCCGCCCCGCCTCCGCCGCCGCCACTCCCCCCGCTACCTGCAGCACCGCCGCCGCCGGCACTCGCCCCGGCGCCGACACCGCCCGCCGTCCCCCCGCCCGCCCCCGCACCGGCGCCGCGCGACTTCGGCATCGGCGGCTGCAAGTACTCGTGTCGAGCCAACCCGAACACGTCAATACGCTCTTCCTTGCGATACGCAAGACAGGCACGTATAAAACTCTGGAACAAAAAATATATTATACTTATGTTACTTATTTCATATTCCATTGTTTATCACATATTAACTTTCTACAACTCATTAAACATACATACTAAACTTAAATTTATATGTAAAAAGTATGCATAATAAATAACTAGCTGCTCTTTGCGGTTTTACCCGCGTAGTTCCCGTTCTCGTGGGATTTTCGGAATAAAAACAGTCCTATGTTACTCTCTGGATTTCAAACTATTTCCATACCAAACTTCATCCAAATCAGTCTAGTAGTTTTTAAGTTTATTCGTTACATACAAAAATACAAATCTTTCCTCGTTATAATATTAGTATAGATATAAGCAAATATGCATAGCACTACGCTACAAAATTACACTAATTCGATTTACTATGCCAAATGAGTCGACACACTTTTCAAATGCCTCATGAGGTTATGACGCATGACCCATTTCTAATGATGATTGTTTTATTTTTATCTTCATCTACGAAACATTTATAATTGTATGAAAAAAAATCATCTGCTAAGTTACTTAAGTAATGGTTTCAAGAGCAACATGGTTTAATATTTGTAATTTAGAAATAATCATTTCTTATAAGAACCATTTTGATTAGACGTCACTACACGTTTTCATTTACACATCAATATATTGATGGAAACTGAAACGTGGAATTATTCTTGCACTATCACGATTTATTGCGCAAATAATTTTTAGTTAATTAGGTCCTGGGTGTCATATAAAAAGGATCTTCCTTTCTCCTGGTAACAAGTCACCCATATTCATTTCTTAGTTCAATTGATGAAACAGAAGTGTTGATTGAATTATTAACTTTATATATATTTAATATAATAAAACTGTAACTAGGTCAAATCTGTACATTAAATATTTTTTGAAAATTATAATCGGGGTGGACTTTGTTATCGATATAGAAGCCAAAAAAATTTTATTAAGAATTTTTGTCTGCTGTGTGTATTATCCGTGTATACGCGTATCGCTCTGAAAGTACTGAACCAATTTTGACAAAACTTGACACAGAGGTAACTAATATTATATAGTAACATATAGGGTACTTTTTATCCCATAAAATACACAAGGGTTTCTCCAGGATAACGGTACAAAAGTTAAAAATTTGTAGTCAATGAAATTCTTGACGGATTTGATGAAATTTTATTTGTGTTATAGCAAACAAATTAGCTAAAATTTAAGGTATATTTCATATCTCTAGTCTTCTTAAAACAAAAAAAACTCCGTCGCTTGGTTTTGAAACGACGTCTTTAGCTCGTGTAGTAACCGATCGTTACAACTTAGCTAAAGCAACTTAATGTTTTAATGCGAAATTATCAATCAGTTAAATTAGAAGCATAAAATCTAATAAGTAGACTAAATCCTATTGATGTATCTGTTTGTCTCTTTGTCATAAAGCATTTCCGTTTCATCGAGTTTCAAACCATCAATGATTCTTTTTCACATCAATAATCAATACCATGTCGACACAGTTAAAAATAGGTCTTATACAAGACTGTCACTAATACGTTATTACATTGATTGTATACAAAATGTTTCCTTATATATTATCAAAGACTGATAATACCCATAAAAAGAATCGTAATACGATAAATTATTGCCTATTAAAATGAAAGGAGTCACTGAGTGTTTCGAATTCAATAGAAGTCTATCTATAATGACGTCAGAATCTTAAAAATATGCAAACCATAATTAGATGGCGCTATTCCCCAATTTCCCTATAGAACTAAAATTTAATAGCCACGTTGCCAGATCACGGTTCGATGCATGCGACGTTGCCGCTCTTCGTTTTCGACTCTCTATATGACTTATGCGAAGTTTTATTAAGTTTTACCAGAATAGATAGATTTCCATACATTACATCCATTTAAAATGTATTTTTATACATTTATATAATGCAAAAATAGCGTTTATCTATATTTATATTAAAATAATAAATACGTGTTTGCTTAATGTGCCGAGTACCCATAAATATAAGACAATAGGAAAACAATGGAAAGCTGGCGTAAACGCCAGGTAAGTGCTCATGGGGTTAATAGTATTATTGATGAATAGTGAAATGAGCAGAAATATAACTAAATAAAACAGGCATAAATTATTTACATTTATATATGCGTTTAATTCTGAAGATTATTCATAGATGGTGCTTTAAATTAGACTGTTTTCAAAACTTTTAAAGCACATAGATACTGAACAATGAACAAAATCTGTACATCGAAGATATTTGAGCAAAAAACTATGTAGGACTTTAGATTCTACTACAGGACACATTTCGATAGTTTTAAAATATTTTGTCTGTCTGTCCGTTTATTAATTTGTTCGCAATCACGTAAAAACTACTTAAGAGATGCCCCGCGAAGGCTAATCACAGACGGCACCTTAGTCCGGGCACCGTACCGGTGGGTTCTAAACTCTGCCGCATAACCAAACCAAGGGGGGAAGGGGTGGGGCCCTGGCCCTCCAGTAAAAAAAAATACTCATAAAAATTTGAATATAATCCGATTTAATTCACAGTTTTACGGGTAAGTGCTATAATTTATAAGAAATATTTTTACTTTATCTTAGTACTAAAATATTTTAGGAAAATAACTATGGTTCCGTACAAAAAATTAATACGGAGTGAAGAATATATAAAACGCGGGCGCAGCCGCGTGCACACAGCTAGTTCTTAATATTATTCAAAGTAAACGTAAAATAGTGATTGAATGATTTATTTACCTTAGCCTCATTACTGACTGTGGGTTTGTTGGCGAATTGCACTTCGGTCGCTTTCAGTATCGTATTCTCTTCCAATATGGTGGCTTGGCTCTGATTGTGGCCGAAGGGTTTCTTACCATACAGGCATTGGTAAAATATTACGCCGACACTCCACACGTCCACCTTACTGCTTATCTTTGGTGGGTTTTTACCGACGACGAAACACTCTGGTGGCAGATACCTTATAAATAAAAGATACATTATAATTTGTATTATACACAGTACAAGTGCGAAGAACGTCTATTATTTTTAATGTGGTCCTAACAAAATTTCCATTAAACATAAGACATCCATTTTTATTCTATTTGAGAGCTTTTATCCCACGGAACATATAAGATCCGCGTTCTACATAAGATCCGATTAGGATAATTACTGGCGGTTTAACATTACTAATTGATATATCATCTTGAAGACATATGAACAAGGTTCTGCTAATATACTGTGAGAAATCCCTAAGTTTAGATTCCTCCAACAGTATCTCTTAGCACACTTCGGTGATCTACATCATAAACACAATCGTGTACATTTAAGGACTATCGTAAGTAAAATTCCGCTATCAGAGGAAATGTGCCCATAATCCAAACAAGAAAAGCAGATGAAAAACACATCACATTCTCCATATTTGTATTGGCTTAAAAAGCGCAATTCTAAAAAGTAATCAATGAGAAGCAATCAGACCATAAAGATAGCCCCTATAATGAATTAGTTCAGAAAATGGACTAACATAAATGTTAATCGCTACAAAAAAACCACATCACACAAATGACATATGTCCATTTAATATCTTACTGATATCACCCACGACAGTGAACCGTCAAGAACTGACCAATAAATCACATTATACCATATAAATAAACCGAATAGGTACTTTTTTATCTACTACCCTCGAACGTAGTTCAAGACCTTGTTATTTTATTACACGCTATTTTATCCGTATCTAGTTGCATTTTTCTTATATTACTTATGCTAATTTTGATTTCTGTTTACTTATTTACTTACTGTTTACTCGTTTACTACTACTATTAGCCATAAAGACAGTTTTTAGGTGAACAACAGCGAGTATTATTCAAATTTCTCTCCAATGTAAATTTGTATGATGTATAACGGGTGTTCAACGTAATTTTTTTATTGACTAATTTTGTTGACTGGAACGGCTTTGACAGCTTCACTAAACTTTGGGGGGTGCGCATAAGGCGCTCAGCTAAAAGCAGTAACTAGGACAATGGCGACCAAACGATGCAAAATAATATGGTATATTTTAACTTTCTTAACTCCGCTTGAAATGATTTTCAGCTGTCACATCTTTTGGAACCTGATTTGATTCAATAAATATAGATAATAAATTAATAGATAGATGGAGAATATTATATTTGTAAATATGGATAAATCAATAATTAATAAATTTAGATAAGTTTAAGAATTTTAAATGAATAATTAAAATAAATTTATTAATAAATTAGATAATATTATTTATATTAATAATATTTAGTTTTAATGTGAAATAAAATAAATACTTAAATAAAGAATGCTAATAAATAAATAATTATTTTTAATAATTAAGTGAATTGTATTACATAGAGAAAGAAACAAATTTATCTTACGATAAAATAAAATACAATAATTATATCTCATTGAAATATAAAATAGTCTATTTTAACTAAATAATAACAAATAAAATAAAACATTATGAAATAAATACTACGTAATAAACCATATTATTTATGATGGATTTTCGTAAAGTATCGCCTTCATCAATCGAATAAAAGGAACAAACCTCGGCTTGGCCGTTACCTAAACGATAAAATCCGCTAAACGTAGTCAAATTTAATCCCGTGTTTCCTTTCTGGACATTATAGTAAATATTTCTAAACTATATACAACAGTGCGATGCCCATACGCTTGTTTAAATAAAAAAAAGGTACGGAAACAAACAAAAAAAAGAGAAAAAAAAAAATGCCTGGTTTTGTATCCATAGCAAAGCCAATTCTAATTTTATGATTGGAAGTAAAATTAAAATCTGTCAGTGTTGTAGCAAGACAGGGGAATACGAAATAATGATTTGGTCTATTATACATAGGGTATAATCAGCCCGAGCTGCAGTTGTACTAAACGCACTATATAACTCTTCGAGGCGCAACGCGATGGCAACAGATTTCTAAATATCTAGTCTTTACATTTATTTTTGACCTCTTTTTAAGTATTGCATTACTCTATTAGGAACAAGAAACTATAAATTTGTTATCTAAAATGTAGTACCGCAATTCGAACGTAATTAACATGCAAGTTCTTGTAAGACATGTTAATAAAAGGATTGAAAGTTTTTTTTTTTTTGTAGAAGTAGCTAGAATGTGTGATAGTCGGTACTTACTTTGTAAATACCTAAATCTACTGTTTTTTGTCATATTACATGTGATGATTGTGCCTAAGAAAGCTCATCACACTACACTTCCAGAATTAAAGATGTCTAAAATTATACAGAGCTAATACTTAAAAAAAATAGTTGTTCAGTGAAGTGTACCAAATTTAGATAAATAACACGTAATTATTTGTTAGATGTATTTTTAAATAATTTTTAACTTTGTAAGATTGTAATTGTCTGTCGTGGCACGGGCACGTAGAAGGGAGCAAGAGGATGTTGTGAGAAAGATAATCGGATATGATTGTGAGCGGGGAATGAGAGGACCAAGAAAAAATGTATCGATTATGTAAATAATTATGTATGTTTAAAAAAGCAGTGAATGTGAGGATGACTGATAAAAGAGGAATGCAAAAGAAAGAAATGTTGCATCGACCCCAAATTAAAACGGGATAAGGGTAGAGAGATGATAATATAGATATTTTCAAGTATTATCTCAGCATAAATGCCGTTGCGTATTTTTGATGGCATGTGGCAAATGTTGGTGTCACGGCCTCAATATAAGTAAATTCCAACATAGAATCACTCACCAATAGGTACCCGCCCCTTGACTCGTGAGGTCCATACCGTGGTCGGGGTTGTAGTTCTCCTCGTCCATCACCTTCGAGAGTCCGAAGTCTGTTATTTTGATTTCGCCGCAGACGTTTCCCTCGGTCAGCAGAATGTTGCCCGGCTTCAAGTCGTAGTGTATCACCGGCGGTTTGATCTCGTTTAAATATTTCAAAGCGGAAACCACCTGCATCACTATCGAGCGCGCCTCCCGCTCCGGGATAGTCTTGTGCTGGAATTATTATTATTATTCATTTTATAACTATACTAGCTGTCTGCCCGCGGCTGCGCTCGCGTTTCATATATTCTTCACTGAGTTTTAATTTTTGTTTTTTATACGGAACCCTAATTATTTCCCTAAAATTAAATTTACTACTAAGATAAAATAAAAATATTTATCATAAATTATAGAAATTGTCCGTAAAACTTGTAACGTTGAATCAGATTTTATTCAATTTTTTTTTTTAGTTTTATTTTTTACGCAGAACCCTAATATTTCCGAAATTTACCTGGAGTAATATCAGCTATATACCAAAAAAATCGCGTCCAAATCGGTCCAGCCGTTCCGGAGATTACCCATTACAGACAGACAGATCAATTTCATTTATTAGTTTAGATAAAAAAAAAAACATTAAACTAAAATATCGTTCCCGCGGGTGTCGTAAAAGGCGGCTAAGGGATACACCATGGGATAGGCACCAGCGTCCTCTGAGTACCACAAACACCTACTGCGATCACCAACCCGGCTCCCAAGCGTGCCGATTAAGGCAACCCCGCCCCCTTATTAGGATATACCTATTTCAAGCAGTGGACGTCTGTGGGTTGATTCAATGAAATATTATATTTGAAAAAAAAAAGAAAATTAAAACCCAAATCGATTTTTTTGCCGGCCTGAGTTGTTTTTCGATCCGGGGGCCCAAATTGAATGAAAAATTTTTGACTTTATAAATAACATTGTATTCAAATTGAACATGCTGAAAAACCTTTTATACTGGTATTCAAATATGGACTGAATAATAATAACACAGTAGTTTTCGTTTACTAAAATAACCAGATTTTTCTTTTATTTTATATAACTGACATATTAACATTTATAAAATTTTATTCGTTTAATTAAACTTACAATAAATTAGGGTCGTCCATTAATCACGTGGTGTTTCAGTAACTTTTTAATACCCCCTGCATCCTGGGAGATATAAGCTTCTCCTTATCCAAAAATATGTTAATTTTTTTGGGCAAAATAACTTTAAAAGTTTCAGAATATCCTTTTTGAATACAGGTAATAAACTAATTTTATTCAAGAAAAAAATGTAAATAATTGCCTGCCAATAGCGAGTTCAAGGAAACAATAAATAAAAGTGTTATCTCACTGCCTTGACATTTCCTTTCGTGATTTTTCCGAACCCCCCTTTTGAACATCACGTGAATAACGAACGACCCCGTAAGGGGTGATAAACACCTTACCTGTTTAAGATAAAAATCGAGATCATGTCCATTACAATACTCAAGAACTGTACAAAACGAATTGCCGTCAATTTCAAATACGTCATATAGTTTAACAATGCGAGGGTGATCCAGCGCTTTGTGTATATTGTACTCCCGCAACGCATGCCTGTAATACGAATTATATATTTTTAAAACATGTAATGTATTCAATATATTAAAAGTCCATATGAAATCGTGAAGACATCTGGTAAACTCGAATCGTTGCATTTTAAAGTTTTAATCTTACATGATAAAAAAAAGTGATTTTCGTAAAGATTTAGTATTATTAATAAGATTGCAAAAACAGTTTTTTTTTTAATTCATTAAAACTTGAATATTGTAAACTGTAATCGGTTTGCTTTTAAAAGTTCCCCTTACAATACTACATAATAAATTATAATATATAGTTTCACATAATTTTAATGGTTGCGTAAACCTAATGATGTTAACACACGTACGGACCGGAACGCGGACAAAGTGCGGCGGGGGGCCGATGTTATCAGTCCGCAAAGTAGGCATGGAACCCTTTCCGCAAAAAAGATCGATTTTTGAATCAATTTGAATCCAAGTTTGATAAATTGATTCAAAAACATCAAGGCCCAAAAGATCAATTTTTCAAATTAACAAAGTATCGATTATTAGCGTCCTTTTTGTTTTCTATAATATGATGATCATCTGTAAATAGGCAAAAATAAAACAGTTTGGTTTCATTTTTCCTGAGTAGGTTAGGCATTCTTCTTATTTTGCTTAGTTGCTATTGATGACCTTTAGTATTGTTAATAAAAAAACATTCGAAACAGTTTTGCAATAAATGATACTTATAGTCTGATTTCGACCACTGGTATTTGTAAATACTATTCTTATATTATTTACAAATAAAAAATCAAATAAAACAAATAGAAAAAATATTGACTTTGTTAATCAATTCAAAATAATCGATGTGTTTGAAAAATCCCATTCCATTCTTATATAGGCGATTGATGACCTCAGGCGCTCGCCAGACGATATTCGCGGTCCGGTCCATTCGTGTACTAACAGCACAACCAAAATCGCTACAAGTTTATCTTTGTTAGTTATAATTTAGATTGAGTAATGTAATAAACAAATCATAAACGTTTTAACACTACTTCAAATAGAGATAGTAATTTGAGCTTTTTGAATATAAATAATAAAAACTAAAGAGATTAATCACTCATAGTAATAGATGAAAATGATTCAACTGTACTATATTTTAATAACAACTATGATTAATAACTTAAGATACATTATAGTAATAATTATAAAGATGTCACTTTTTTATCATACACGACTCACTTGATATAGTTGGCCTTCTTATCTTCCTTCCAGTCTTTATTCAATTGGTGGACCTTACACGCCGTGTACCGCTGCTCCCGAAGATCGAACGCTTTGTGAACTTCGCTGAAGCCGCCCTTGCCCAGCAGCATTAGTAATAAATATCTGTAACCATTTATATCAGAATAAATCATCATCATCATTGTCCTGCTCCCTGTTTGTTATTTGGATTGGTCTGTCTTCTTCTTTCATACGTCTCGTATCAGCCGCCATATCATCAACTCACCCCGTTTGGTCTTTATATCTTTCCCTCACACTCTCCATCCATCTTTTCCTTGGGAGACCTCCTCTACCCTGGAAGGTAGTAGGTAGGTACCTGGTAGGTAGGTAGGAAGACCCTCCAATTTGATAGTAATAATTTTCTTTGTCACACGCGTTTCGTTTCTTCTCAAAAATGTCCATACCAAGACAGACGATTCCCTTTCAGATTTTTATCACTGGTGCTACTTTCAAACTTCCTCTAACATTCTCATTCCTGATCCTGTCCATTCTGGACACACGCACACACATGGCCACACTGCATCCTTCTCAATGCATCTCTACTGCATGCAATTATTTTTCACCCATCCAGTAAGCCCCAACATTCCGGTCCATACAGTATGACAGATCTTATAACGGACATATATTTTGCATTTCGGTTTAACAGCTTTCTTACTGTTAACCAACCAAATAAATACTTTATGCAAACTGAAAAGTCTGAACTCATTGACTTACTTTATTATTGAAAATGTTAAAATCACATTTCAAAGTTACTTTATTTACCTTTTGGCTAATAAGTAAATTAGGAGACACTACTCAAGAAATGTAATTTATACTCGTTTTTAACAATTACAATTTTTACTTTTTTTACACACTCGCTCAGTACTTTGACCACTACCTCACCTGATGTTAAGTGACGATGTGGTCCAGGATAAGCAACACACTAAGCCTAGAGATACCGGTTCTCAAGTGATACTCCCGGAACACACCTATTGGTGTTTGGCGTCAGGTTCTCAAACTTGAGGGTGGTAGCTGCGCAGGCGGGCATTATTGAAAACCTACCATAGCATGCTGCTATGGTTTCCTCACGATGATTTTCTTCCCTGAAGGCTAGTTGTAGTTGGATAGGTGAGCTCGAATCCGACCGCACTACCGACTGCGCCATCATTGGTTCACTCTATAGTTGATATACCACCTTACCCATACCACTTGTAATTACCAACATCTTAGGCCGAGATGTTTAAAAGCTGAAATATGTTTGTTATTAACTGTCTGAGACTGTGCCCAAAGCACTAAATCTACATGGTATAAAAAAAAATAATATTATAACTTACCGATCGGAAAGGACAGGATGCTGTGAAAACCGGCTCTGATCCTCATTGTGTATCCGTTTCAGCTCTCTTATGTGTAGGTTTCTCTCCCTTTCTAACTTTTCCATTTCTAGCTGCAAATCTGCATCCTCTTTTTTAAGTGCACTCTGTCTTAACTGAAAATATTACAAAACAAAATATCATTTTAGATTACAACCATTTCTGTTAACTTTAGGGGCCCTGGTTTGCATTTGACTCGTCCGGGAGAATAATAATGAAGTCCAGGTAAGGTTGGCTTGTTTCGGTTTTATAAAGCTGTCTCTCCATCGCACAAAGATAACGCTATACGAAACGGAACTTAGCAGACTATCTCAATTTTGGTCCTGGCGTTAGATACCGTAAATACTTTCACTATTTACTGTTTTTGGTTAGTGATTAAAAAAAAATTATTATAAATTATTTTATATAATTATTCTACCATAAGTAAGAATAGTTCGTTTATATCTCTTATAAATCTTATAAAATTTATATCTAAGTTAAATGAATACATCAGGTGATTTAGAAACGTATTTCTAATAATTTTAGTTTAAATGTAGAAGAAAAATGAAACAAGAAGGATTTTTTGCGTACTGTTGACATCAACATGAATAAACTCATAAATAATATTTATAATCTCATGTCACAATTTTTTTTTACTAAGTAATTATGAATACGATACCTATATCAAAAAATATTTTTTTTTTTAATTTTTTGTGAGTTTGTCTTTCTGCTTGTTCTGGGTAATCTCCGAAACGACTGGACGGATTTTAACGGGAGTTTTTTTTTGGGTAGACAGCTGAACTTAGTATGAGTATCTTAGGATACTTTTAATTTTTGTAAATAATTAGAGTTCCGCGTAGAAAAAAAAAAATTAAAACCCATAGAAAATTTAATAAAATCCGCTTCAATGCATAGTTTTAGGGGCAAGTGCTTGAATTTATGAGAAATATTTTTACTTTATCTTAGTACTAAAAAAAAAATTACAGTTCCGTATACAAAAAATAAAACGACAGTGAAGAATATATGAAACGCGGGTGCTGCCGCGGGCACACAGCTTTCATAAATAAATGAACGCTTTCAGACATAACAGTAAGACTGAAATAATATTGATTAAGTTCACTTAACAGATTGTCTATGAGTAATGATGATTAAACATAGTTACTTTCTAAAACAAAGAATTGTTTTTCACACTATAAAGTCTATTAATCTTTGATACGTACAACTTAGCCAATCGCACCTGCATGAGGTGGTGAGTAATAAAAATAGAAATGTTAACACTCAACGTTACATCTACATGTATTATAACTACATAGCAGTGGCGAAGCGCTCATATAACCTGATTCCTTATAGCCTTAGTAAAAAAACAAAAACCCTCACTGCTTATACATCAAATATACTATAACAACTACACAATCGTAAACGCGAAAAAACGCACACTAAGAACTAGCTCATACAATCCGGTAGCAAAATGTCAAAATTGAGTTCACACATCCATGGGCAGTTCACTTTAATTATCACCCACACCCACATAATGAAAGCATTGGTGTACCTATTATATAAACGTATCGCAAAGTTAGGCTGAAATTAAGCCTCTTCGTTCCGGGTTATTCATTTAATTTTGATCATTGTGGTTTATCAATACAAATATTTAAAGAAAGCTCCATCTACTGATATACTAGGAAAATGTCTTCTAAGCTACTTCATCTGAAGAGGATAATATGCTAATTAATGTCAATAGATGTCACTGTTTCGCTACACCGAAATGATGGATTCACTTCCTATTTTAGTTTGGTCGATTATAACAATGTATCAATTTCGTATCCGAAGAATTTAGGACTTTGTATTAATTGTATCTAGTATGAAAGAAAGGAAAAAAATCAATAAGTATTTATTTATTTTATTTTATGTATCACTTAAGTAATCGGTATTTGTCGTTTAGCGTAAGTCGCCATCTCGCGGCGTCATGTTAAAATTAAATAGATAAATCCCATATCATGAAAGTTAACCAATTTTACAATTTATTAGGTTGTCATAATTATAGGAACTTTAATCACAAGCGAAATGAATTTGTCATTTCGTATTTAGCGTGGTAAACAATTTTCATCTTTAGTTTCACAACTTACCATACTCGACATGCACTGTTTATGTAACTCCAGTGAAGTCAAGTATGGTGAAGGTGGTTAACACTAACTGCAACTGGATTCTTCGCTCAGCAGCCAAGCATCGATCATTCATTACTGTAATTCTTCAAGAGGAAGAAGTATGAAGACCAGGTAGATATTAGTGCTTCGGCTTTACCGTCGATGTTTTTCACACCTCATCACTATGGGTATGGTATGGTTACATAGATAATAGTTTTGCCTAACTAAATCGAGACCACTGTAGACTTGTTCCAGAATAAGCAGAGGCTTTACCTTGTAGGTTATGAATAAATTCTTATCTACCGGCAACCGTCATAGTGCTTAGACAATACTTTATGTAACATCCGATCCAATACAGTAATTTTACTCAGCCTGTATGTAAAAAAACATAATTTCAGCAAATAATTATTTATCTAAACAGTTAAGTCACCTTAAGAATCTCATCAGCTTCATAGTACTCTTGATAAGTCATGCTAGGCAAGGGGTCAGGTTTGAGAAAGGTGGGTGCATCGGTGCCATTGTGGAGAGGTGACGGTTGAGGTGTCGTGGGAGCCGCACTGGATGTGCGTTTGCCTCGACCACCGCCCCCTTCATTGTTAACAGGCCGCTTCTTGAATAAGAGCTTCTTTTGTCTATCTATTTCTTCTTCTTTTTCTGCTGTTATTTCTTCTTGCCGCCTGCGGAAATAATTACAATTGAGACAAATTTAAGAGATTGTTAAGAAATTATGGTTTAGTTGAGTATTTATATGATAAAACATTTTCAAATAACTATTGTTATCATTATATTGTAATCAATGTATTAAATATAGTTACGTTAAACTCGCTACTACTCCTTAAAAAATGGCTAAATATAAATAATAGCCACTTGGTGGTATGTGACTAGAAGTAAACACAACTTATCACAGCCATGACGTATCTCACATTTCTTTAATAACATAACATAAGCTCACGCCTGTTATCCCCAAAGAGTTAGGCAGAGGTGAAATAGCGAACTACACCACTCACATTTCGCCGAGCTTAGTTCCGTCCCAGATGTGACAGGGGGCGAGCCTGTCGCCATATCGGGCACAAATTACAAACTCCGGGATGATACTGAGTAGAAAAACCCATACCACTTGACCCGACCCGGGGATCGAACCCGAGACCTCAGAACGGCAGTCGCACCATAATACAACTGCGCCATCGAGGCAGTTTACGTTAACGTAAGTTAAAGTTCTTTAATTTATGTATTATTATTACATGTGAGGAAAATTAAAAACAAATGTTTACATGTATCAAAATTCTAAAGCGGTTAACACACGAATGGACCAGACCGCGGAGATAGTACGCCAGTCGGGCGAAGTTATCATTCCCCTAAGTAGGGAGATGGAATCCTTTCCGTAAAAGATTATTTTTTTTTTTAATCGATTCAAACTAATAAAGTATCGATTATTAGAGTGTATTTTTTGTTTTCTAATGATGATCATCTGTAAATAGGCAAAAAATAAAACAGTTTAGTGTGATTTTTCTTTAATAGGTTAGGCATTCTTCTTTTTTTGTTTAATTGCTATTGATTACCTTTAGTGTTGTTAATAAAAAAAAACATTGGAAACAGTTTTGCAATAAATGATGATCATAGTCTAATTTCGACCAATCGATGAATTCTATTGACGAATAAAAAATTAAATAAAACAAATAGAAAAAATATTAATTTTTGAATCGATTCAAAATATCGACTTTTTTGAGAAATCTTATTTATTCCTACTTAGGCGGTTGATGACCTCAGGCGCTCGACAAACCATACGTGTCCGGTCCATACGTGTATTAACAGCATATAAGTTTCACGAAATCAAAAATAAACAAGAAGAGTTTATGACTTCATTTTTCAACTTCCATGAAAGACAAAAATTTTCCTTTTACTAAAAACCAGTACCTGAGTAATCTATGTGAGTAATTTAAGCTTTCGGAAACGCAACTTCATTTCGAAATTGGGTACATTTAAACTCATGAATAATTTTATTCTCCGCACATCTGCATTGGTTGTGACAGCGTTTGAATTTAGAGGAATCTGTTCTCTCATACTAAGGGATACTGTTGACCGGAGGGGCCTTTACAGCTTCACCCTATCTTTGGGAGCGAGTGCTGAAGACACTCGCCGTAATAAGGTAACTAGCACAAGGGCACCAAAGTGCTACAAACCTCGGCCGTTAACTGTGTAAACTAACATGTTTCCTCCTTTCTATGGTATAAATATTAATTGAACACAACTGATCAATTCTCTTGGTCATCACCAATATCACTACATCTTTTTACTTTTGTTCTTAACTTTTCCAATGAAAATAAAAATGTCCAAATTACCAACAGGATAACTAAGTATTATAAACGAATTTGTCAATATTAACATTTACAACACTTTCTTTACCAATTAAAGGTAAAAAACAAGTAAAGACACTCATTATACATAATATTTGGATCATATTACCTCCTTATACATATCATAGGCACTCCATAAAAATCAGGTTACCACAATAATAATATCACCTAAGGCTACAGAAAAGTTTATATAGAATTATTATCTAACCTAATAATAAATGTATGAAATTGTTATATGCTTGCAGTAGCACTACTCCAACTAGTATAGTTCGTACATTATTAACAATCGTGCATGCACATTTACCCTAATAGAAATAGTAATATATAACTGTCACTTTTAAGATATTTTATATTTGAGTGAGGAGAAATTTAACATATCTCACTAAAATAAAATTAGTTTACGTGTTTACTTTTCATGTGGTATGTTTTTGGTTCAAATTTAAATTAAAAACCCAATTGAATTCTTAGTTCTGTCCACCTTGTGAGATAGCAATACATACCTTGTTAATTCCTGAAATGCATAACCATCAGTCCAATTCTCCTGGAAGGTGGCACCAACTCGTTGGGTTACAAATTGACCAAGCCTTAACCTATTTTGCATACACCTTTGACGCGCCTCTTTCTTTTCAATAGTACTTTTCTCATTTAAAAGCTTCTTTACAACTTCTATACATTTATTAATGTGTGACTTATGTTGATCTATAACCTAAAATAACAATTCAATAAGAATAAAAATATTACATGTCATATTGACAAAGGGCACAATGCAATAATTAATTACCTTGCTTTGTGTTTGCACTTGATGCTTTAACTCTTCATTCGTCCTTGTTAATTCATCTATTTTATTATTTCTTAATTCTAATTCTGAAGATTCTTGAGTTTCCAACTCTTGTATCCTCAAACATGTGATTTCTGTCTGAATCTGAAAGAGTAATTAATTAACTTGATCAATATTTTAAGTTTAATATTTTAAGACAACTCATAAGCCGATTGGTAATTACCTGTTTAACACAACTGTGTGGTCTTTGCTGAGATGTGGATCTCATAAAATCTACTCCTGAAGGCTGTAATGATGAAGGTGACGGTGGGTGCTGTGATTAAAGAAAGGTTTGTATTTGGTAAAATTGTTAAATACAAAAATTATTTATTAATATGAAACCTTGCATGCATTTTATAATATACCAATACAAAATTATAAAGTTTGGTAATAGTAAAAGATCTGATCATGTTGAAAAAGCAATGATCAACATGTTTACGCACTCTCTTCTCTTGTAGAAACTGTAACTGTCTCAGCTGATGAGGGATTTTACGATTACAAATCTTTTACTCTAACAATATTGTCTTGAAAAGTTACTTTCTAAACTATTCTAGTACTTGACCTAGCATTATGATTGTAGCAAGGGTCATTTCATGCTTTTGACTTCTCTTTCATTTAAATATTTAAATGTGATTAATTAATTTCAGTCGAAGTAGATCTTGTTATCAATGAGCTCTTCCATAGTGTGCTTTGCTTCAAGATACACATTATTAGTATTAAAGAGATTAATGCTTGATTTTCCTGTAATTTTATATCATTACAGATTCTAAACTGGTTAAGCACCAACGTGGCATTTACACCAGCTTCCAATTTTTTTTTTCCGGTTATCAAATTTTTATTGGTATTTGAGCGATCTTCTTCATAATAATATCCAAAAAACTTTATTTAGTTATTAGTTATTTCTAAAGTATTAAATATAAATAAAAGTACATACCATTGGATAATTAGCGCCCTGAGGCGAGGGAGATTTGGCGCCAGTGTGCCTAACAGGACTGGATGAAGGGTGTTTAGAGAAGTATTCCCGGATATTTTTGTCTGTAGAGGTGTGTCTTTGTTTGCCACCTCCACCCCCCTCCGCCACCAACACCTTCATCTCCTGAAAGATAGGAAATAAAAAGTTTGAGATTTAATAGCAATACATATACAACACATATCATGGTACTGATATATCAATGTGTAAAACAAATGCAAAATATGAAGAAAAAGGGTATGTTATGCAATGCAATGCATTTTACTAGCATTGTTCTTAATTTATTTACAGATATATTATAAGCATTTACCTTTTCGCCTTCTTTTCCTGTCAGGCATAGCTATAGTAGGTGTGGCACCACTTGGGGGAATCAATGCTGTACCCGGTGCAGCCACAGAGCCTCGCATAGCTGCAGACTTCTCAGGAGTTAAAGCATCAACTTCTTTATCACTATGTGATGACCCTGAAAGGTAACACAATATCATTATCCATTACTATTAAAAATTATCATAGGTTTGTAATGTTTCTAACTTATTACTTTATTTCTGGGGTAGTAGATACTTTATGATAATTTGAATTTGAAATAATGTGTCTATGATATATGAGGTAAGTCGTTCCTAGTTATTATACAAAAAATAAAAGCATGTATGTTTAAAAATCTGTGAGAAAAATATTACGTATAATTCATAGATCATTTGTAAAAATATAATGTTGATAAACATTGTATAATACATAGTGTCATGTACATAGATATTTTGAAACATTAACATGCTCTAACATAAAACAGAAATAAACAATCATCACTTGTAAACTCACTTTTTGACAAGGAGCTCAGTAGGCCGTTGTAGTTTATGTTAGCTCCGCTTTTATAGTCATGCATTGTGGCACGCAATAGTTTCGGATCTCGGGAGGAAAAGCAACACTTTCACGGTACTTATCCGGCATCGTACGCGACTATACAACGTCACTATTCCTCGTTTGAAGACAGTTTTTCACTTAGGTGGAATCCACGAAAGTTTGTTAGATGATTTTACTGTACTTGCTAACCCGGCTTATAAATGGTAAACACATGAGACACTATTCACATTTCACATATTTTCCAGCACTGGCACAAAATCGCGATTTACCTGTGCTCATATTGGAGTCCTGATTATGAAGTGGTTGCCCCGTGTTGACAGTGGTTTGTGGTGCCATCTGAATTTGTGACCCAGCTGACATCTGTAAAGAAAGATGGCGTCTACACATGACTCGCCCAAATCACTGAACTACACACTTTAGGAGCTAATCTTGCAAGTTATTTCACTTATATAACAAAATTACTACACATTAGCATTACAACGATATCAATAAAATGATATTATTCCTTACATTAAAATAACCTATCTAGTTTGACATGTAAATGAAACGCCAGTCGCGACAATCGGATACGCATCCGAGGCGAGAAGCGAGGGGTGTGGAAATCGTCACGAAGTTCGTTGCGATTGTAATAATAATAACGACGGGCGAGGCGCCATTTTACAAGGATACAAGGCCGTAACCATTGTTATATTCAGTGTAAAATATTTAATTGTACTTATTTAATGAATGGTAACACTGTGAATTAACGTTCCAATATAAATTTATATTTACTAGCTACCTGATGCGGAGTAACGTCAGATCGTTCGCGTTCGCGAAGCGGCAGGTCAACAGCCCGCGATTGCAATCATACTGGTTGACCAATCGGATTTTTGCACAATACCTATATAGATACATGAATTGAATAACGCTATTAATAATTCCATGGGTAAAGGCTAGGTAATACTACCAGTAGATGAGAAGACTAACTGAGAAAATGATGGATACCGAAACGGCTTGACCGATTATGCCCGCAATGAGGTGGCACTGGCGCGGGTGGCGGGCGGTGAGCCACAGACCGCGGCGATAGAATAGGTAGGGTACGTGATATCGGCACTCGTGCCCCACAACAAACTGCTTACTGGACGTGTAAGATACGTAGGCGTCTGATGCGACCTGCGATGTACCAACACAAACACAGATAGGACTACTGTATCACAGCTATGTCCCTGCATACCTACCTATAATAATTTATTCAACAAAGCAGTACACGCGATAATATTCAATACCTACTTAAATCCGATAACTGATTAAACTTTTGTATACTTTTGTTAAAGGAATTTGAGTTTGTATAATTTATGTAAAAAAATATTATATAAATGTGAGTATGCCATAACAATGTAATATATATATTTTATTTATATTTCGAAACTGTATAATATAAGTGATTTGTAAAATGTCCATATTGTATTGTAAAAAGGTAGATATTACTGAAATAAAATTCTTTTTTGATATACCGATTCCTTATTCACTTTTTGAAAGTCATTGATAGAAGAAAATAATTTTAACGGAAGTAGGTACCTACTCAAATATTTTTTTTATTCAGACATTATATATTTTAACTATTACAATTTTAATTTTAAGTATTCAGCTATATTATCTGACCGCAAACATCACAATGTGTAAATATAAATTATAAAAAAAAAATACATTGATAATTTTAAACCAAACATTATACCATAGAAATGAGTAATAAACATTTGTCTCGTATAAGTTAATAACATATACATATATAATGTTTGGTTTTTAGCCTTTAGGTAAAAAAAAATTATGACATCGTTATAACGCTGCACAGTTACTGGTGATAGATACCTACAACTTACTGGTGATAGAGAGAGATATCAGATGCACAAAGCAAAGTATATTAGCATTATCGCTGTAGCGTTGCCGCTCTGTATGTCATGTACTCCCATCAGTGCCTCTTTCCCCCTCCTCTCCTGTTCGTAGCGATCACCTCCCGTACAAAAACTAGCAACAAAAGTAGCTTGTGCGAAACAGCCAAAAGCACATCGATTCGATTCGATCAAAGCGGTTAAAAGAAAATAACAACGAACACATTAATTACAAATTAATGTAAAATAAACCACTAGATGTTGACAGATGTTTACGATGCTAAATTACGTATTTGGTACTATAGATAAGAACATCGAATGGCACAGTGAGTAAGTAAATTTATATATATACATACACATACGTGATAGATATGTAACACATTTAAACCATACGTGATTGAAGATAACTTTATAATAAAATATGTTTCAATTTAAAATCACACCCATAACTAGTCTGCAGTGTAGTGATTGTTGCATCTATTTTTAGCACGTAATATGCCTATTCGCAAGTATGAAATAGCAGTAAGCGACTGGAAAGTTAGCGAATTGGCAACAAACATACGTCCGTATATTGATACATTAGTATATATATACACAGTTATAAACAAGCAAAAAATAAAATAAATCAGTGGAGAGTGCAAAATTATCCGCCAGAATTATTACACTTTATTTAATGAATGATACTTATTAAGCAAAGTAAAGTTTTTAGGAATTTTATTTAATGTACATTCTTCTATTATTTGTTTAAGTTACGTTTACTAAATTACTACTTGAAAAGGGTCTAAGATGTTTTAAGACATCCAAATACCAGTTATTTGTTTATACTTTAACTGGGTACCAAGAAAAATGTAAAAATTATGGTGTTCTAGAGAATAAAGTTATTGGTATTATTTTATTAACTGTTTTCTTAAAATGTATAGTTTTAATGTAATTAATGACGGTAATAATATGTAAGTATGTTACTTACGTACTTTCCAAACATAGTTAGGTACATTAAATATTTTCATTTATCAGAAACGTAATAAGTTTCCTTACAACATAAATTTGTTTCTTCGTAAACTATTCCATGCTTTAATAACTTATATTCGTAATTAATAAAAACTTCCGTTTACGATTTAGCTCATTTATTAATACTGGAATCCTATCTCATTAATGAATCCAGATAACATAAAATTTAAAACTTGATGAGACTTAAGACACCTCAGGATTAACTTTTTAGTAAGTTCGTTCAAATTAATCGTAAAAATATATACTATAAATATAAGTACCGAATTATAAGTGTTTATTTTCAAAGTCCAAAAATTACTTTTTACATATGACAAATGTATTTTATATATGAAAGTAGTGAATAAACCTTAGCTTTCATAGATTGTAATCCAAAGGGATGTGAGTGACGGTTTATTTTACGAGGTGAGGAGGAATTTCGTTATTTAAACGATGGATTGAACTATAACCAAAATAAAATTAATCTCTAAAGATGAACTGCCTATATTAAAAAGATAGTAGTGTAGTGTAGTGTGTAGTGTGGAAAAAAATTACGAAATGAAATTGTTATACTAAACGGGATGCTTTGTACCAGTGCGTTCGAAAACCACCTCAAAAAACACTTTTTGGAAACCTTATAATAAATTTGAACTTATAAAGAACTAATTAATCGTAAGTAGGATACGTCTGAAGTAAGGTAGGGTAGATTATTGTTATATGGTATTTCTAGTTCTTGAAATATATTGAGTATTGTCTAAAATTGAAATGTTTGACGCACAATTAATATCAGACAAGATTGTGGTCTAGCATTATCTTATAATACTTATAATTGAGTAAGTATTAAAACAATTCTTATTATAGTCACATTGGAGAGGGTGACTGAAAGAAGATGTATTGACAACCTAGTTGTCAATTGCAAATCATTATGGCGGTGCAGGCGATTGGTGTTGGTGGCGGTGGTTGAGTGTGCAGTGTATTGTATTAATTTGTAGGATGTCATTATTACAGATATAATGAGTAAATGACTACTAAAAATGTATGTTTATAAAATTATTAATTTGTTTTTTATTGTAGACGTCATCAGATGGCTTGTAAAGTAAGATACAGGCAGACAACGGGATCTACCGATAGAGATAGATAGATAGATTCTACAGGGAAGAGCGCTGGATACCTACATCTACAAAAATGTGCTTATACAAGCTACACGCATAACTAGATCAATATAGTGGTCGTAATCTAGCGATGCGAGAGCTCTACCCCTACGCTCTCGTCATTTCCTAATTTATTGTTTAGCAGATTCGTGTAACACAGACAGCCTTGTATTTCTGAGATCTTCCTTTAAATCCTACTTTTAATCAGTGTACATCTGTAAATAATTTTACGATAAATTTAAGATTACAATAGAACTTTCGTATATTATACTTAATTTTTCTTATTTAAATTATAGAAATACAATATTTTTTGTGTCATCACGTACTAATTTCCTACAAGTTCATAGAAAAAAATTAGGCAGCCATGGGAACTGCCGACAGAAGTGAAAACTCGAAACATTGGAAAAACTGGGTTTTATTGTTTCAAGTAACTTGGAACGTGTACCTATTTATATTTTAACACACTTTACTTATAAAATAAATGTAATATATTCAAAACGAAATGTTGTAGAGGCTTAGTATATTTCATAATATTATCTGATTATATAATGAGAATGTTAAATAAGCATTTATGGAAAATACGAGTATTGTGGCAACACCAAAGATTTCACTATTAAACGCCATCTTATACTTGATATACTGTACAATTTTTACGCCTGATGTTAGTATCATTGGTAACGCGAATATCTAATATTTTCCCCTATCGAGAATCGTTCAATGATTCCCCTAATGGGATCCAAATCGAGCGTCTGGTACCTGAGCTCAACTGTGAGGTCATCGCTCACTCAGAGCCTACCCACTTTCAGTCGCACTAGCGCCCGACAGTCCTAGACATAGCGATTTTGAAAGGAGTCTCGCTTTCTATGCGTGTCGCATATAAGTCGTACATGAACTTGACTCGGACCACCGCCCAGTCGTTCTAGATTTAGGCCAACCGGATGACTCTAGCCTGCTAGTTGCAAAGGTTAACGGACTATTACAAGCTCAGCCGCTATCTGAAAGACCATCAGTCCTCGCCTTCACTCAATAGGATTCTTGATGTACTGGATGCGTCTCTAGAAGCGGATCTCGTAATTGACTCTTTGCTTGAGCATCTTAACATCGGAATCAGGGAGACCTCGAAAGAGGTGCAAGCGGTGAACGATCGCCGCTTTATACTCCCTGTTGACGAGGAGCCCTGCTCACTCAAAAGAACGCCGCGACCCGTGCCCACAGCGCGTATCCGACTGAGGAAAATCGTGCACGCTTACGTTCCTGCGTATCGGTGAAAGACAGCATAGATCGAGTCCGTAACTATAGGTGGAACAATTTCCTTGAGGATATGGCACCTTCCCACCTCACAAGCTGGAAGCTTGCTCGATCCATGAAGACAAACCGTACCGTCGCTAGTATGCCTGGACAGAAACGCACAGGGTCTTCTACCCGCATTTGACGATGACGAAAAAGCCGAGTGCTTAGCCGCTAGCCTCGAGCAGCAATGTTCTCCCGTAACAGACAACGTCGACGTCCTCCATGTCTCTGTTGTAGAAGCCAATGTTCAGGGTTTAGACGATCTTTCCCCGGTTGTTCCCCTTACACCTGTCACCTGTGATGAGGTCGCTACTGCTATTAAGGGTCTTAAGCACAGAATATCTCCCGGTCCGGACGGGATTAGGAATGACGTGCTCAAGCTTCTTCAACCCCATCGCATCGCGTTGCTTGTCTGCATCTTCAATGCGGGCATTAAAAAGCATCACTTTCCAGCGGCCTGGAAAGAAGCGATAGTTATAGGTTTTTTTTTTTTTTAAAAAAAAGCTCCGGCATCTCCCCTGGCGTGACCAGGGACCTTGTTACTGCAAATAAGTTTTCAGTATGTTGTGCTCTTTTTTATTATTTATTAGCATGTTCTTTTGCTTTATATCTTAATGTTTCATTTTGAGTGCTCTTTTATTATTTCTTTAGCTACGTTCTTTTAGATTTCTTATATTAATACAATTTATTATACATACATCCGTCTATTTCAATTTATACAGTAATATAAAAGATCATCGTTAAAAAATTTTAAAAACTATTTCAAGACTATGTTAAAAACTATGTTAAAACTATAAGGCCATAATTCGTGTCACAAATCGTCAATAATTCAGTTTAAAACTTAAGATAAAACAGCTGGTCAAAAAACCAGTTGAGTCAAAATGTAATAAAAATTGATAAAATTTGATAAAATTTGATAAAATTTGATAAAATTGATAATTAAAAATTGAAAAATAAATTGAAAAATAAGCTTGAGTTAAAAAACTTAGATTAAAAAAAAAAAAAAAAATGACATTTATAACAACAGACAGTAAAATAATAATAATAATAAAGACAATAAATTAAAAAATAATCCATAATTTAAAAATTTAAAAATAAGGAATTAAAAATTAACTTGAAAAATAAAATTAAAAATTTTAAAAATTAAAAAAAAAAACGACGTCCAATTAACTGCAGTCATGGCCACCTCCTATTTGTGCCTTTGTCCAGCTCTCCTTGCAATCTCGCCTATGAACTGCAGGAAAGCTGGACGGTGGTCATCGTCCAACAATAGACCAGCTAAGGTGTCCATTTTTATCCCTACTCCGGTTTTGCACTCGAGGTCACACCTGGACGAGCCGATAGTTATAGGTTTGAACAAGCCTGAAAAAGACGCCAGGTTACCCGATAGTTATCGTCCAATCAGCTTATTAAGCGTAATAGGTAAACTCTACGAGTGAATCCTTCTGAACCGTCTCCGAGTATTGATAGAAGACAAAAAAGTTTTACCCCCTGAACAGTTTGGTTTCAGAGTCTTGCGCGCACCAAGTGCAACGCCTTACGGAGCACATCCTTTCACAATTTCATCAAACCCCAGACAAACGCTCGCTGTCTTCTCGACGCCGCCAAGGCATTCGACAAGGTCTGGCCGGCCTTGTATTAAAACTCATATAGTTAGGTATCCCTGACACGTTAGTACACATCTTACGCGAATACATTTCAAATCGTGGTTTCCGCTACAGTAGTCTGCTCGCTTTTCAGCCCACCCGATCCGCGAAGGAGTTCCCCAGGGTTCCATTCTGAAGCCTACCCTCTTCAACCTCTAAGTAGCAGATCTACCCGATCGAAACCCGAACCTGAAAGATTACTCGCTCCCAGGAGCCGAGAACTCACCCCCAGGAGTCAAGGAAAGTAAAGTTCATTTAGGTCTTTAAGCCAATGGCACGGTCATTTACTTCTCTTATAGAATCATTCTCAGAGCCCGCGTTTAAAAGGCTATCAACATCCTTTGGTACAAAAAGTGGCGCGATGCAATAAATCCGGGAAAGAGCACCGCGACCATGTTCTCTGAAGAGAACAAAAAACTTCGTCCCCTTGAATATGTAGGAGTCGATTTCTACTCAAAGGATCTTCCTTGTGCTACCGAAGTCAAGTACCTCGGTGTCCTATTAGACGTCCAAATGACTTTCGAATATCACATGAAGAAAGTCAAGCGCCAGGCCGTTATGGTGCTAGGGCGTCTTTTCCCCCTATACAACTCCAGGAGTAAAATGGCCCGCCGTCATGAACTTTGTTTAAAAAACGGTCGTCAATCCTATCACGACGCATTGCGCTCTGCCCTTTTTTTTTTTTTTTTTTTTACGGGGGGAAATGCATTTACGCACTACCCTTATCTATTGTATTTAGGGGATCAAAGTCCCCCAATACAATAGATAAGGGGGCACGGAGTGACGAGCTCCGTGCCAGTGTGGGACTCACCCGGGCGTGAAGCGCCCGGAAATACCCACTAAAACCCCCCGGGGCCGTCCGCTGCATTTGGGATGGGGGCGACACGGGGTAGCTTTCGCAAGCACCGCGTCGCCCCCTGCAGCGAACCCACCGGGCCTCGTCGTGCAATGGCCCAGCGGGGATGGGGGAGTGTACACACTTCTCAACCCCACTTTGCGCTCTGCCCTGCCCTGAAAGACTTAACTTCCTTTCAAGTGATTCAGAACCGAATCGTAAGGAAAGCCGTACGCTCCCGAGGGTTTCAGAGAAATATGGACTTACAAAGAGATATGAACCTGCCCTCCATTAGTACAATAATCAACTCCCAGTGTCGCGCCTTCTTCGATAGCGCAGACACCGAAACCGTTTCGGAGGCCTCGAAACGTCCTCACCAATCCTGATGATAAAATCACCGCCACAAATAGGATCTTTGCCCATTATCCGAGGAAATGCCTGCACCGCCAGGGACAGGTGGCTAATTTTGCTGCAATGAGCACTGAGCATCACACGCACAACACTGCACACACTCTCCTGCAAACAACACGTATATACATAGGTCCTGTAATGAACCCTTTTTTTTCTTTTTATTAAATAAAGTCAAAGAGATGTAGGGTTTAGCTAGGATCAAAATTCCGCAGGAATTTTTACACGTAGGTAACAGCCAAGCCGAGGTTCGTACCACTTTGGTAACCCTTGTGCTAGTTACCTTTTGCGACTGAGTGCCTTCAGCACTCCCCCACAAAGTTCGGTGAAGCTGTAAAGGTCCTACCTGTCAACAGCATAAGCTAGATAGGACAATAAAAGTGGATCGCTCAACCCGCCTATAGTAGTTTTCACTTCAAAAAACGACGCTAGCTACCAAAAAACATATGTACTATAACTCTGATACGTATAATATTAGTAGAATTAGGATAAATTAAATAATAAACTTGGTATTTTCAATATTATTAATTTTTTTTTAATAAAATTATTTATCAAAATCTATTGTTATTTTGTAAACATGCACATACTTATATAAAATGTTATATGAAAATATTAATATTTCAACCAAAACATTGTTTTAAGACTCTATTTTGTATAAACAGTGACACAGACTGTACTTCAGTCTATTACAATAACAGTAAATCATTATAAAACATCAATGAATTTTATATATATAATGAAGATTAAAACTATGTCTATTTTATTAGGATTTGTGTGTCTGAGCGATTGTGATACTAGCTGACGACGGGTGGCAGACCATGGGTGGCGTGCGGCGCGGCGCAGTGGGTCAGGCGAAGCATCACGGGCGGACCTTGCAATGTCGCGGCGTGACGCTCAGCTGACGGCCCACCCGCCGCCGCCGCGCCGCGCTGTCCCGCGTTCATTGCCTTCGCGGCAGCGTAAGCGAGTGGATGTTTGAATGCCGCAACTAAATTTCTTCATCACTTCGATAATACTCCATAAAAAATCTAGTTTCAATGAGGAAAACTAAATGTGATAATTGTGTGAATAGCTTGTATAATCTATTATTATTGTGAGTGCGAATTGTGTTAGTTTCTTCAATTAATAGTAGAGTGCTGTGACGACCGGTGCGAAAGGTCGGGCTGTGTAAAAATAACTGCGGAACCGGGCGGCTAAACGGTGGAATGAGGTTTGACAGCACATTGTAGCCAAGGCGGGGCAAAGTCGTGTGCGCCATGTTATAATTTCCCTTCGCATCGAATGTGCAAACCGACTGACTGAACACTGCATTGTGCGTACTTCTCTTTCTCTCAATGCTAAATAAAGCTTATAGTGCAAGGAGACACTCTACACATCTCGAAATATATTTTGCATTGCTAGTTATTTATTAAAACGTGATATGAGGAAATAGATAAAAAGAACAATAATTAACAATCGGTAATATACTACAATTCTTGGTACCGACGGAATTGGCAAATCAAATATTTAATTCTGGCACAGCAATGTTAATTATAAGTTGTTTAATATTTTATCATAGTTAAATACCGTTCATAATATTGCCAATTATACGCCATAATTTTGCCTGCAAAACTAACATTGTAATAATTTAGGCGGGTTCAAATTTTATGTAATAAAAACTTGAAATATCTTGAAGTGGATGCTAATAATGATTCTACCGGACTATTTATTAATTAAGTTTTTAACAATTAGAAAATCACCTTGAAAAGACCATCAAATACCTATAGCGTAGGGTCTGCGAGGGGTTTCATGTTTTAATACCATTTGTGACAAAGGGAGTAAGACAAAATATGAGATAAGAAACTCATTCAAAAATCTTTAAAATGATTATATATAATGATACCAATAATATTTAATAAGGCTTACAACACCACATATCATAGTATATCTCTATAGAAATAAGCGTTTTCTTACGATTCGTGACTCTTCAAAGAATCAATTTTAAACTTAGTTTTTTTTTTTTGGTTTAAAACTTAAAATATTTATGTTAAAAAGTTACAACAAAATTCAAAACTCTATAATAAAGGATTTTTTTTACGTAGGTAATATATGAACGTTTCATAGAAGTAAATTTTTACATAGTGAATTTTGCAGGCACATCGACAATAAATTGCGGATCGAAACCAGAAGAGCGGGGAGTATCGGTTATGTCGCTGACCCCGCGGCATCTTTAGCTGCTCGAGGCCGGCTTATTTTCCTGGTTCATTCGTATGCTATATATTTACTACATACATAATTTCCTATATTTTCAACATTTTGGACATGGTCCGTTATTGTGTGCAAAGAATGTATTTATGTATGTAATTATTGTAGTTAAAATTAGGGTTTCAATAACAAATGAATAATAAATACATAAACATAAATACCTATATAATGCTTTATCGAAATTAATCAGGTTGCTACCTACAAAATACGAAAGTGTTCTGGGTGTAATTTTGTGAAGGCGCTATTTATAGCACTGTTTACACTACGCGTTGTTGCACGAACACAACATTCAACGATAATAATGTTCTTTACCCACTCAACTAAAATGATAAACGTCATATGAATTGTTGGCAATTGCTTAATACTTATCACCGTATGAAATAATATAATCGCAAACCTATGTACCTAACAGCTAAAACTGTTAGTGTCAACACATTTTATCAGCATTTTATAAAAATCAATAATTAATCGTAGGTCGTAGTTACCTGATCGATATTTACGTATTGAAATAAAAAAAAAATATATTAACTGGCATTTGGATGTAAAAATATGTGCTTTGCCGCAATACTCATAACATTTTTAATATAGGTAACTCACCATTTTGTATTCCGGCGTCCGCCGAGTTTCTACTAGTATCTCCCTTGCGCTGACCTGTAAACACGCGATCAATGCGCTCAATGTAAACCGGCCTATTAGAAAACGTCTCCCCACTATTGTAAACTGCTGGTTTACCATTTATAACATTGATTATACAAAGCGCACACTAAATAAATACTGATTTGAATTTTTTTTATAAAAAGAGAATAAAATAAACCCGACCATGTTCTTATATATTTCACCACAAACATCATTTTAACCAAAGTGTGTTTCATATAAAAAAATCGATATCATGTTGTTTGGAAGTATTTTGGTTAATTTTGAATTTAGTGTAACTCCAGTTATATGAAAGTATTTGTAAACTTTTATTATAAAAGGCATATTACAATTTTAAATGTTACTTTGTTTACGAAGCAGTTTTTTAGTAAAATTTAAATTAGGGTTATAATTAGGTTATAATCACTTAAATACATCTACAATAAACACAAAAAAGAAAACACATAACTAAAATTAAAATTAAAATGTATTCAAAAAATAATAATATATCATGACACTATGTACCTTTCGAACTTATAGTCCGTTCACAGTTATTTTACTTATGAAGTCTCATTTTGGTATGCTGTCATTACTAGCTGTCACGGTTTCAAAATTATCTTGGATTTTTGCTTTTTACAGTACATTAAAATCGCAATTCATGCCAAAACTAATTCAAAGTAGAGCTACAAATATTTTTATAAATACATATCCAAAAAAGAGTATTCTGGTTGATGTTAAATCAGAAATAATGTAAACTATGTTGTTTTTATTCACGTACAGTTATAGGTTTTGAAGGAAAATACATCTTACAACTAATGTATATCTTGTTCATCCGGCTCATCGACAAACCAAAGTGGCTACGGAGTTTCTTTATGCTGTGATAACTCATGCTTCCGCCCAGTCTATTTCAAATCTGATACGTTTATCAAACCTCTTTTAAATTGGATATTCGATCAAATCATGACGTATATTACATGTCAAACATAGTAACACTATATTCAGAACGACAACTTAACGGCTAGAGGTAAAATAATTGTGAACGGACTGGACTATAAACTAAATGTCGTGTCGTTAAATTTCTACGTAAGCAAAATTTAGAGATCATTGATTGATAATTACGTAACACATACGCCCCCAATTATACTATAAGAAACTCTAACGGTTGTCATTTTCACTACTTACAGTACTATGTTCTTGAACCTGTGGATTTCCTCAAGATGTTTATATACCATCGAAACGTATCAAATTCACTTTCAAAACGCATAATTATCTTAGTAAAATACCCCTTATTTAGATTAGAGTACTAAAATTCAGTCAAAAAACCGTTTATGGCGTCATCGTTTAGAATAACATACCGGTTATATTGATCCAGAACAAAGGTCCTGGCTGAATGCTATATAACCGCCTTATCAAAAACATTGCTTTTTACGAAATTGCTTATTACGACTACATTTCACTGACATTTTCGGAGAATTAGATCTGTTAGAACGACCAGCTAAGCTGAATTGGAAATAATTTGAATAGGTATCCACACCTGGCGCAGTATAATGTTCAATGGCTATTAAAATCTCAAAAGCAAACAAATTTCTAGTGTAGGGTCTTTTGTAATTCTCAGAAACAAAACACGTACATACAGTAGAGTCTAAGCCCGCTTCTTCATATCTCTTCAGTTAGTTCGTTACTTATCTGTACACGAGACCACCAAAACATATTGTGAAGTTATTTGTGAAACTTTTAACAAGTCGCAAAGAATAAGGAAATAAATTAATATCGAAAAAAAATCTCGTATTATAATATCAAAGCTAGAGAGCTAGAATTCCAAACAAAGATTTAGCAAAGGAATATGGTATATTATGTAATAACAGAATGGTGTAGGAATATGTAAAAATAATGTATTGTTTTTTTTATATTATATAAGTCTCTTATGTGAAATAAACAAAATGTTCAAATATGAACATATTTTTCCAATAATTAACTATGGATTTATATGTATGTACTTACACAATACACATTCAATATTACCACTTCATAAAAAATAGGACTTCATATCTTGAAAACATCGCCGGTTGTTATGACTATCGGTTTTTACGACTAAATATGAAATATCCCTTCGATGTCGTTATAACAGATTTTGACTGTATGTTTAAAAACTACATAAATGTTAAAAAGTAATGAAATATTATAATTACATATTTTTATGTGGTTACATTTAAAGATACTTTATTAGAGTGTATATAAACTTGATAAAATGCTGATATAATTTGCATAACATACATATAACAAAAAAAAAAAAAACAACTAACAAAAATTAGAATCAACCAAATGACGATTTCACATAAAATAAAGAGGCAAAGATTGCAAGTGAAGGCAGCAGATACAGGCAGAGACACGCACACACAAACATACATTATATACTATTGTAACTATTGATATAGGATAGTAAAAAGTGAACTACTAATAAGTGAGCTTTATTTTAAGTCATTCATAAGCCTTATATTGAATATGACTCTACAATAGGTATATGATATTCGCTACTGATTGTAATATTAAATTCAATTGAATTTTTACAAAAAAATTGAATAATATAGAATAAAGAAAAGGTATTAAAAATCGTACATATTATTTATACTAAAATAAATATTATAAAGAGGTAAGATTATATTTTTGTATGTAACGAATAAACTTAAAAAGTATTGAACCGATTTGGATGAAATGTGGTATGGAGATAGTTTGAAATCCAGGGAGTAACATAGTTTTTATTCCGTAAATCCTACGGGAACGGAAACTGCGCGGGTAAATCCGCGGAGAGCAACTAGTTATTTATAAAAGGAGAATGTTTGGTTTGGTTAATCGTGCCTTTTAATATTACACGATATGTCGAAAAATATGATGCGAACTAAATTTTCACATCATCATTAACCAATTAAAAATCTTATTTTATCAAAACAATACGAGATTATTTGAAATAATTAATAATAAAAACACTGTCTTATATTATAATATTTACAACTGTACTGAACTTAAATGGTTCGGAACAATAGTATATAGTAGGTATTAAATATTACATGCACAAAGCGCAGTATACTATGAAATAGCTATGAATCATTTAGAAAATATCGTAGCATTCTCTTTTTGTATTAATTATAATAGTTCTCTACAATTCTTGAATGATATCTCTTATAATTAGTAAGATAGGCTCAAATGAACATTCATTTTTTTAAGATATAATAACTATTAATAGTGCACAAAAATTTTAATTAAAAAAAACTTTTCGCTAAATTTCATCCGTAATTAACATTCCTTGCGTGAATCGATATCGAAATCCACTGTAAAACATAAAATACATAATATTACGTGTTTAAATTCCCCTCGACAACCATACACCATCATCATTCCTATGACCTATTCCTAGGGCACTTGGGGTCGGTGCAGTATTTTCTTCTTCCATACGTTCCCCTATCGGCCGACATGTCGAAGACATTTTGCGCCGACCCCAAATAAAAATGGGATAAGTGAGGGCAGGGAGATGATTGGCCGTCATTTCTCCATGTACTCCTTTTTCTTTCATATCTTTACTTACATACTCCATCTAGACTTTCTTTGGCCTTCCTCTACTTTTCCTTCCTTCCACATTCATATTCATTGCTATTTTACCCACATGCGCTTCCTCTCTTCTTATAACATGTCCATACCACGACAAACGCGAGCCTTTCAACTTTTTTACCACTAGCGCAACTTTCAAACTTCCTCTAATATTTACAACAACCATACAACATGTAAACTACAAATAATAGCGAATATATGTTTTATGAATAAAAATATTGAAAAAAAAAATATACAACTGGAATAATAATTAAATAAACAGTTGCATAATTAATCAAACAACATTGCTTTACTTTGCTAAAACAAAAACGTTATTTGTCATACGTTGAAATAGTAGCTAGTTAAATAAATAACTGACCTTGGCACCTATGAAGCGTGCTTCCAGCAGCTCCTGCTTTCGAGGATCCAACGCCGCTTGGAAGTGCTCCATCTTGACGCCAGCACCTGTTAAATAATTTAATATTGCTGAAGATGGTAATCATTGTCAAAATTCACACAGTAATTAATGCAGCTGTTTATTTATAAAACAACTACTACATGAGGTCTAAATTAACAATTTTTTTATGTCTTTAACGATAATTGATAAGTTAATGAGGTATTTTATTCCCTAAAACGTTTATAGGGTATTTTTACTGCATAGGTCTATCATTTGTTTACTATCTCACCTAGTTTTAAGTGAAGATGATAAGTACTCAATAATAGATTTTTAATTTGAGGGTTGTTTCATTCCGATAGCTCAACATAGGAAGTGATTCTAACTCACTTTTGAACATTCTCTGGTCCGATCACACTGAGTAATCGTTGTTACAACCTATTTTTTTTTTTAATTTTGTTGATATCTAATTGGATTCTATTCCTTGTCTTAGTTGTAACTGTGACGATCATTATATTAGGTATTCTAAAACTTACTTTGTCAATTAACAAAAAATAAGATGTCTATATGATGCTATGTACCTAATTCTTCTGTCTAAACTTTGTTATGTATACTAATAAATAAAATTGAAGCGTAGACTGTTTCAAAACAAATGTATAATGGACGAGAGCACCATTGCGCGATGTAGAATCGTTCAATGAAAATATATATTTTTTTGTCGTTACCTAAATCTCCGGAACAGCTAGATCGATTTGGATGATTTTTTTTATTTAGAAAGCTGAAGTTACATCGTTTAACTTACGCTACTTTATTTTTTTAGAAAATAATTAAGGTTCCACGTAAAAAAATTAAAACTTGTAATAATTGGAATAAAAACAGATTCTTTGCAGTTTTACTGGCAGGTATTTGAATTTGTGAAAAATATGTGCTTAATGTTAGTAGCAAAAGAAAATTCGAAAGTAATAATAAGGCAGGGTCCCTTATAAAAAAAATTAAGTGTTTTTCGCAGTGAAAAAATTATTAAACGCGAGCGCAGCCGCGGGCACACCTCTAGTATATATATATATATATATATATATATATATATATATATAAAAAACAAAGTCGGGTTAATTACACCACTTATAGCGAAAGAATGGTTGGACCCATTTTTATGATGTTTGATTTGTTGAACCATATGAGTTCATATGAAAAAGTTATCGACGATTTTCTCATACATTCTGTTTAGAACGGATTTATTGATTCTGAGGCGGTAAATAGATTCAATGTCAGCTAATCTATCTATCTACAAATAAATAAAACTGAAGTGTCTGTTTGTAATGTAAAAATTTTTTTTTTACTAAATGGATATGAATGTATATACGATATGTATATGTACCAAAAGTACAATTTTTTAAATAATTGTCTGTCTGTCTATTTGTGTCGGGTAATCTTTGGAACAGCTGGATCTATTTTGACGGTACTATTTTTGGTACATAGCTGAAGTTAGTCCGGGTAACTTAGCTACATTACTTTTACTTTAATTTTCTAAAACAATTAGGGTTCCGCATGAAAAAATAAAACTCATAAAACCCGATTCCATGGTCAATTTTACGGGCAAATGCTTGAATTTATGAGAAATATTTTTACTTTATCTTAGTACAAAAAAAAAATTAGTGTTCCGTATAAAAAAATTAAAATGCACTGAAGAATATATAAAACGCGGTCGCAGCCGCGGACACAGCTAGTTTAACCATAAAAATGATCAAGTTCTGCTTGTTGCTGTGAAATCTTTACGTACTTGTTGCATGACAAGTATGCTTTTTAATCATTTTACTCTCCAATGTTTTTCAAATTACGAACCTTAAATACTAAATTTTTATTGACTCTGTATTCTATAAATCAAATATCACAGAATTTAGACTCGCACTTCGTATAAATAACCAAAAATATTGTTATGTTCTATCTTCCAAAATGTACAATAATGTTTCCACATATGTATGCTGATTATATCGTCGGAGGTAGTGAAATACCATGTAATTGATGTGTAACAATTCCACGCATATAATAAATGTAGTCATTTTGAAATTTCGCCGCAGCAGTCGTTTCTGATCAGACAAAACAAGATTCATGGACAAAACTGATACATCGTCACTCAGTTGAAATCCTCTAGAATTCAGTCAATACAAAGTAACGCATCAGGTAGGTAAATCTACGACCTGTTAACAAAACATTGCTGACATACCTAAATTACCTGTCAATATATTTTATGTATGGCATTATGTAATTTTAATGAATAATTAATATTTATATTTGACTGGTAAGTTTTGCAAACGAAAACACAAATACAATTCATAATTACCTTATGCTTAATAGTTTGACAAACTGGACAAATATATGAGAGTAGGTATAAAAATAACTATGTAGCTATAACTGTTATTATAAACGTTACTATGCATCGCTATTCGCTAGTGATTTTGGTGTTAAGGTAATGCGTTTGGAGACTAGTATAGTGAATCTGAGGTTTATATGAAAGTAAAGGAAACATAGTGTTAACACCATGTGGTACGACGATAAAACATCTAATATATGTTTGATTAGATACCACTTTCATATTGAAAATATGTCACTAACCACAAGAAGTATCAATTCCAATGATATGCTTATGACGCGTTTGTAAGCCACACAATGATTTTGGCGACTGTCAAATCAATACTGTATAAATACTAAAGATTTCAGTCGAAGTGTTAATTATAAGCTAATCTCAACTAAGGGATGCCGGCGGCTAAGAAAAGTACCACTCCATATCTTTCCGCGGACTTGTAAAAACCGATGAAGGGATAAACCAGGGGATGGGTAGCAGCATCCTCTGAGCTTTTAGTGCTCGCTACTGTGATCGCCAACCCGCCTGCCAAACGAGGAGGTTATAGCAATTCCTCCCTTTTTGAGGAGACCTATGTCCAGTAGTGGATGTGTTTCAGTTACATCAATAACAACAAAGGATATCTTCTTTATTATAATTTTACTTCAACTCATATACATACATACATAACGTCACACCTCTCTCCCGTAAGAGTAGAAAGATACTTCATCCTTCCACTTGCTACGATCCTGACACACATCTTTCGCTTCTTCTACTTTCATAAGCACCTTTAAACCTTTATACATGCTCTTTGGTTCTGGGTACTTTTGACTTAGCCTCTCTCCAGAACATCCTCGATCTGGTCGAAGTACGTTCACCTAGAATGACACTTACCAACTTGCCCAGTCACACTAACCTTGTAAATTTGCTTCCTCAATCTTCTTTCGTCCGTTCAATATATCTACACGTCCAAACCAATTAAGCATTCCTTTCTCTGTCTTTGTCACTACGTCCTCTACCACACCACAACGTTCCATTTTTACACTATTCTTTACGTTATCTATCATTCTCATGCCAACTATACTTCTAATCTCATAGTTTCAAGTCATATACTTGGTGAAATTTTACATGCGCAGAAGTTTACTACTGTTCTCAATTATACATGGTTTTGTAATAAAGTAAATAACAAAAATAAATCGTATACGTAAAACTTTTCTAATAAGATGAAAACGATTAACATTATATTTTTTCAGGCATGCAAAATAAAATCTTTAAAGATAAAATCTGAAATAAACACGTAAACAATTTCATAATTAAATATAAGGGACTTTCGTTGTATACTCGGATGATTTATGTAAAATAAAGATTAAGTAGATAAAAATAGAGTTAATCTTGATATATATAGTCTAATATAAAGAAAGAGCTCTGGCGATGTAGTATTCATAAATACCTTGTCTACAAAAATACTAGTTCTCTAATGAGTAATGTTATGGTTATGTTTAGCATTACGCACAAAGATTTATATACCAACCAACCACGTTATATTTTTACACTAGCTGTGTGGCCGCGACTGCGCCCGCTTTTCATATGTGCACTTCACTGCATTGTAATTTTTTTTATCCGGAACCCTATTTTTTGTAATAAGATAAAGTAAAATATTTCTAATATATCCAACCACTTGGCCGTAAAACTTTGCTTTAAATCAGATTTCATTCAATTTAAATGAGTTTTAATTTTTCCTACCTAATTAATTTCTAAAATAAATGTACCCTAAGTTATCCGGAGTAACTTCAGCTATCTACCAAAAAAAGTCCCGTCAAAATCCGTCTAGATCTTCCGGAGATTATCCTTAATAAACAGACAGACAGACAGACAATATTTTTATAAATTGTATTTTTGGTATAGGTATCGTACATACATTCATGTCTATTCAGTAAAAAAAATAATTTTGACATAGCAAACAGACACTTCAATTTTATTTATTAGATTACTTTAACTACAAATTTTAATAAAAAGATACTAAAGAGTCTCGTCAAAGTGTAAAATCAAGACAATCAATATAAAGTGATTTGCTAAAATATTCGATTTTCGATGTCGTTAGTAATTTTATACATGTATTATATATTTGAGTATTTTGTGTAATTAGTATATTTGAGTAAGGATTTAATGTTGTCAAATTCTATTATTACAGATTATATTTATTTCCTTAAACATAGATTAAATCAGAAGACTATCACGCGTAAATATAAAACGATTCGTTCATCGCGTAAGGTAAGCCAGAAACCAGGAACCAGAATTGTTCCCAAAATGAAACGTCACTCTACGCCGACTGGTATTGTTTACAAGAAGAATGTATTGTGAATTTTAAATAATCACATTTTTACACATCAGTGATCCAATAGTAAGTATTCGGTATATACCTAATTTTCTTACAAATTATTGTACGAAACTGTGGTCATAAAACAAAATGATTACTTACTTATTATGTATTTATTATTTATCTTTTGAAGATCGATTTACAACACCGCTATAAGAACATACTTTACCAAGTAATAATATATTTGGTATCATGCCGGTTAAAGCATTATAAAAATAAGAAGAGAGATAGAGAGGGACGACAACGTTTTGGATTTTAGTATCTAGAACAGAGATGCGAGAAGTTAGGTACATTTATTTCTATGTATAGATACGTATGTATGTTCAATGTACATATCGATCGCCTCCCCGGGCCACTCGCCACTATGATCTCACCTCCATCCTTTGCGACTTCCCCCCCCCCTTCCTTTACACCCCATTCTCTGCCGCAATATCCCTCAGAAGTTTAACAAAAGTCGTTGCCAATTTATACATACGTATACTTAATACAACGTATAAGCACGTGACTAAATTATTTAGAAAATGGAGAGTTTACGTATTTTGTTTCGTCGAATGATAAGGTTTATCACGTATAACAGTTGTGCTAACATTTAACTAAGTGGAAATACTCGAGGTCACACAACTATAATACTTATAAGCGAACTCAATTTTTGTAAAATCATGTAGAAAAAAAAACGATAAAAATTAAATTTATTATTAAAATAATACTAAAACTTATCATTCTAAACCTTGTACATTGTAGCTCTAAGTTGGCATACGGATCCATATAAAACTTAAGCTGCACCAATTGAAATAACTCGTAATTTCTGCAGCAGAAAATAAAGAAAACAAATTAGATTGAATATGAAAGAAGAATATGAAATTAAATTACAAAATAAGAACCTACTTCACATTAACAGTGTTATAAATCATAAACCACAAGTTTATGATTTGTGTATATTCTGGTTAGTTATTATTTTGAATCAACTGTAACATGAATGCTTCACATATTCTAGTGTTTTTTTTTTTTTTTTTTTTTATAAAATCGAGGTTTCGTAACGAGCATATCAATCAGGTAGGTGCGGGAAAATATTGTATAAAAGATTCTATAGAAGAATAAAGACCCTGTGCTAAATAGACAGATGAAGCAATCTTTTATTTGATCCACATAATTTGCTCTAATGAAAACACTGAAAAACTAGTCGCATTATTTAAATACCAAACAATATCTTTCTTCACTACTAAATGAGTGTGGCCTGTAACTACAAAAACACTATAAATATTAGATTAATTATAATTTTAAACAAGTCCTTTAAAATACAGAAGTAAGTTAGATTAAAATACTAGATTTAATTACAATAGATTACTAGATAAGATTAGATTACAATAACATTACATTAGATTTAATAATTGAAAATAAACTATAATACTTATACCTTAGTAAAATCTATTCACTCGTCTACAAACAGAAAAGTGCAACGGACATTTACACCTTCTTTATTAATAGATTCGTGCAGTAAAATCAGGTCAAACTAAACTACTGCTAATACTTTTTCTCTTGGTTATAAAAATATGCCAAGGACTTTCACTGTATGATCGAATCGGGAATTAAGAGATCCGCAGAACTAAAGTAACCGACATTGCTCGAAGAATTGCCAAACATTTACTAAAGTGGCAGTGGGGTGAGCACATTGCTCGTAGAACCGATGTGCGATAGGTCCAACGGGTTCTCGGCTGGCTACTATACCGGAAGACGTAGCATGGGTAGGAACGCAACAAGGTGGACCAACGACCCGGCGAAGGTGGCGAGAATCCGCCTATGTTCAACAGTGGAGACCATTCAGTAAAGATTATATAAAAATTATATTATTATATTGGTGTTTGTCTAACTATATATTTTATGGAATTCAAAATTTAAATTATAAAGTAAATTTCGACGTTTAAGTACAAGTACCCATAGAAAATATGTTGTTTATGGTATAAAATCGCAAATATAGAAGAGTGTAACCAACCACTAATTAGTTCTGATCTGGATTATCAATTTATGTGAGGACATTAAATAAATTGATGGCAAATAGTACCAGACCAATTTAAAATTCAGGTTTAGGTCAGTAATAAGTCAGGACTCATATCAATCTCCTATTATGTTCCGCCTGTTTTTAATTACCAGCATCATCATCATAATATGTAAAACGGGTTTTCTGCAGACATTACAGTATGCGTGAATAAAGTTGGCAATTTTAATGATATATAATAATTATCTATATGAATAAGAAACTGATGATTTGTCTGTAGATTCGTTTTTTTTGAAAGTATTTAACATATGTCTATTTAAGAAGTTATTAATCACGAATCCACCAAAAAAAAAAATGTTTGTATGTTCGAATTCTACTCAAAAACGGCTGGACAGATTTCGGTGTAACTTTGTACATGGGAAGTATATGTCAAATAGCAATTGTTAGGCAGTAAAGATTTTAAAATTCATGAAAAATATAAATACAAATCTGTTCGTCTTTATTGTTTAAGATAACATTTCGTGGCATAAAGTACATATTAATTAGGCGATTTATAAGCTATAAAATTTATCAATATCATTTTTAGTAAAAAAAAGAATAAAAAAAATTCAATGCAATTTGATATACGGGTTTGCATGTTTTTGAAGCAAAATCAGGCCAACCCACATTTAATCAAGATAAAACACGTAGACGAAGTCGCGGGCGCCCGCTAGTTGTTCGGTGTATTTTCGGGACCAATCTTTTCAAACATTCACGTTACATATAATAAATAACATACGGCGACTGACAACTAAAAGTGGAAAAATATTTTCTTACTAGAAGAACTACGGGAAGTAAAATTTAAACGAAATTTAGTCACTCAGTTTATCTTTTGGGTAAGTAAGCAGTATATGACTTTTACCTGTCTGCGTTTGTAAAACCATTACGGGTTAAGTTATCTGCCTTCTAGACCGTATCATACCCTGACCGTGCTTTGAACGTATCAGGCACGTAAAAAAACGACACGCACTACCATGCCCACTGCTAGGGATCGACCGCGTTTTATGCCCGTTTGCTACGCGTAAATATTATGCCCGTTCGGAATATTCAATATATTCAATAACATGATAAGTTATTTTCGCATACGTATCAGTGTTTCGTGGATGCTTTGAAGCCTATTCATTTAAAATAAACGATAATTGTAATTTATACGAATACACTATCTGTTTTATGACGTTCATATTAATAAACACGTGTGCATTCATAAAATCAAAATCTTTATTCAATTTAGACCCTAATAGACTTTCAAAATTATATATATATTATTTATATTTATTTTTTGCGTCCGATAGGAACATAGGGTACACACATATAGTACCCGTTGGGTACGCGGGAACGGACCGTACCGGCACATACAAAATATTCTCGTCGAAAAATAGGTGTCGGCATGGTCCTATTCGATGACGGAACGGTCTAGTAGGCATAGTCTCATAGTAACTCATACAAACTATTTTTTTTTTTCATGTGCCGGTACGTTTACGGTCATGGTATGATACGGACTAGTGGTGGAGTCCTTTGTTTTCATTTTTAATTGATGTTTACCACATGTAAATTTCTTTTTGGCGAATTCAAATATTTAAACCAAATATATAGTGTTCATACGAATTGTTCGGTTTATTTTTCGCGCGCTTTGCTCTTTCAAAAGGTCTGTATATATTACCAATAGGCTGGCTGTATTCACTGTGCATTTCCAACATCCGTTCAAACTGGCATCTTCGCGATTATACCATACTAAATTAATAACACTCTCGATTTTAATTGATTTATAACCGGATTTATGACTTTATCATGAAATTATATTGCATTTATTGAGATGTATAAACTAAATATTGATTATGGATTAATGAACTCCACTTAATTTTATTGGCAATTATTGTAATATATAAGATAGTATTACTAAGTCATATATTTTATATGTGTAGGAAATTGCCGAAAATCGAGCCAATCAATTTATGGGTGAAAAAATGGAATTAATTTTTTTATGATATTAAGTAAGTCAATTTTAGATTGATGAAACATAGTACTTAAGGTCTTAATTATGAAAGAAGTTCGGAGTAACAAATAGGAATTAAAAAAAAGGGGAGTATAATTTGTATAAAAGTATGTCATATGCATGTTTAGTTTAGTATTGACACTGTGAATATGTATGAATATGCATTGTTATTTTATTGAAATCGTCGTTTTACAAACACGGAATCCACGCGAACAGAGTCGCGGGCAAAGCTAGAAGTGGGTAAACTGAAAATTTATAGAATTAATAGCAATTCTCTTCCGCACTCGAAAGTGTAAATAATGAATGGCAGATGCAGATCACATTTTGGATCCCCGTGAAGTCAATCTAAAACTTTAAATTTGTAAATTTATGAGTACTTAACGTGCGACCTACTGAAGCATGTGTCCAATTACTGTTAATTTTATAGTCGGTGAATTGACGTAACTGATAATGTGATGGAAGGCACTGTTAGTTAAATATAATCAATATCTACATATACACTTACTACAATATGCCCTTGCGGAAAACATGCAGGCGTAAGAACATAAGGTTTCAAATTATTGTCTGAGGTTCTACGGTTCGATCATATAGGAATGGTGTAATATAACATAACACTATTCACAGACAAAACCTTCGTTCTAATATTTTAATTAGTAGTTCACATTTAATTTGTACCAATTACGTAAAACGTTTAATTAGCGACTATCATTTGGTTAACTTTATAACGAAAGAACCCAGTTTCGGTACTAAGTAATCTAGAAATTATTGCCTCAAAAGAAACGCAATTGAAATGGTTACGCGACGTAAAAGATATCATTATATTATACGCATATAAAGTAATCTATGGCATTATGCGTTTGGTGCATGAGCAGTGTACACGAGCGTAGACCGCAGACGATTCACGACCGTCACTGGAGTCAGACACCCACCCTTGCAACGCGAGTTGCGGCGCCCGCGTTCGCTCGGTCGATCGCTCATGGCGAACGACTCCTTGAAATGCATTTTCTAATACCACTCCGTATTTCATCCACATTCACGTGTATCATCTGCACGCCCGAACAATCCGATCACTGTCACCAACACGTCCCAAATTCCGTACTATACCGCAAAGCGAACTGAGCGCTGTCCGTCACCCACAGTAATACGCACTCCAAACGTGCCGCATTTTCAATTTGAACAAATCGTCGATAAACACCGACCGCTCCGTGGGCACTAACTAATGCGACAGTCGGCCTCGGGTGCGGACTAGCGTGCGATGCGAACAGCGGTCGCCGCCGCCTCCGCCGCGGGACCGGACCTCGTCTCGGGGGCGAGGATGCGGGAATCGGCTTCGGCGCAATACCCGTCACGAAAATAATAGGAACAGTGAGTGCACCTCAGAGGCGCGACGCGACGCGGTCGGTGTGAGCGAGACGCGGATAAACACGAGACTGTTTACTTACGGTGTTCGAGCGCGGGGAGGCACCGCGGTGTGAGGGGGCGATCTCCTGCAATCCGCACATTGCAATTACTGCTGTGTATTCCATTATTTCATTTACCCTACGTATAAATAAACTTCAATTGACATTATTACTTAAAAAACAACTTCATTATCTTATTGCTGCCTCCACCGAAATACCTATTTAATCTTATTCACATTTATTATTATTATTTTTTTTTATAAACAGTGTAGTATATAATGTAATTTCCACGCCTCTCTTGTATGGAATACTTGTAATGACAAACGGACAAAACAACCAGGTCAAAACAATTTGTGGTACCTACTCTAAATTGAATGGTCGAATGGTTTACTTAATATGTTCTTTATTCTTTTTTTATTTTATAATACATGTGACGTAACTTTACACACAGAACGTGTATATGTTGTGTATATATATATATATATATATATATATATATATAGTCGATAAACAAATTTTGTTTCCATACAAAAAACAATCGTTTGATCTAAACAACCTTGTAAACTATATGTTGTGTGTTGTTTATGTAAAACGAGTTTCGCATTTATAAGGAATCCAGCTATAAAGAGCACGTGGCCAAATTCAAACGTGAACCGGGAGCGTAAGTCTTTCTGTTTAGAAATATTTTCAATAAATAAGGCTGGAGAAGAATTAAGCTGGTTGACAGTCAATCGACGATCAGATCAGTGATATGAAGTGAACTGTGGTGACTGCATTCCGAGTTCCCTTCCCCGCTGCCTGCGAACCCTCACTCCTCGTCCTTCCGGCGCTTGTCACGTGACGCGACGATTAGCTGTCGAGTGCGCCACAGCGACCAAAATAGAGCGCCCGTACACAAACTCGCATCGTGCTCGTGTTGAATAAACTCTCACGCCCCTTCAGCTGTCTATCGCTTGGCGTGTATGTACGCCCATCGCGTATCTAAAGTTACACCGGTAATGAATGTGGTGCGCCACCGACCTCACATACTTTTTCAAACAACTTTCGAACTATTCAACCAAAACCTGATTAAAACTAGGCATATGTACATCGATCGATAGAGCACGTTACACATACAACTATTCCGTATATTTTAAGCGTGTACATATTTAAAACTCAACGTTTAGAAACGTTCGTTCACAGCTTAAATACAATAATAACATGATAAAAGTAAAATACGTCGGAGTTAGTTGCTAGGAGGAGAAGCGTTGATGTAAGAAAGTAGACATGGCGCATTCACTACATTAGAATTTTACTAACAATTATGTATATTCAATTACGTTAAGTTATCTGGGAAAGACAAAACAAATATATCTCATGTTAAATGTATTACATTATTAGTATATGTATAGTTTTATTGAAACCGAGAGGTATCCCCAAGGGTCTTGTGTCCAGTCAAGGTACAGTGGCTTTAGCTTTATTGTACATATTATGCTTGTTCGGTTAAGTATTTTCACCGTAAACTTCACTCCACTTCAAGTCAACATATCAATTTGAAATTTGTATAATAGGAAAAAATGCATAAGTTTTAAGGTACGCCTAAAGGTCCAAATTAGATGAATAATCATTATTGAAAGTTTGAGGGAAAAATCTATTTCCAAAATGTTTTATTGCTAGCACTAAAATTCATCAATAAACAAATAATAATTAATAAAGTCGGTTGATAAACAAAGGAGAACTATGTTTTTTTCTCTTGTGCTATTTATATATAGATGACACAGTACGACGAAATCTGTACGTTAAAAACTATTCATAAATAGCATTGTTTGTATTTTAATATATTGAAATGTTCTGAAATATGACAAGTGAAATATCATTATTGGAACTGGCCACTTACGTTAAAAAATTTTAAAGACTGATTACGATATTTTGAAAATGGAGTTTTTGTCTTTTAAAATGCAGTTTGTTCCATTTATTTGTTACTTATATTTACATTTTGACGCCATTGTCAATATTGCGTGTCTGCCTTACCACCGTTCAGTTCGAAAGTTTTCGTAGTATGATTTACTGCGATTCAAAGTGTAGTTTTATGCGTCGATGCCTCAGCGAGTGTGGCTCGCCTTCAAAACCGCTTTTGGCAATGAAATACCATATACGCCGACTGTTTATAGCTGGTTTGACAAATTCCTACGCTGTCGTGGTTAATATCAGTAATGAATTTCGTGGTGGTGGATCCACCGCTGTGAACAATGAAAACATCGATGCTGCACGTGATATGATAGAAACAGACGGGCAGGGCAAGTGACCTAACATAAGATTCAGGCATCCTTAGGCGTAGCCATGAGTCTGATACAATCAATCCTACAAAAAAAAATTGTATGTGAAAAACGTGAGTTCTCGATGAATTTTCTTAATGGACAATTTAACCGTGGCTTAAAAAAACAAGACTGCGTATCTTGGTGCAACGCCATGCTTACCATATTCAACGAAGGGACGTCACATTTGATGTGGAACATAGAGTGACAAGTGACAAAAAATGGACTTACAACTACGATCATAAAATAAAGCATCAATCGACTGTTTGGGTTTCCCAGGTGAAGGGAGAATAACCATAGTGGCAAATGCGCTAATTGGATAATTACTACTTTTCTTAACTGGATATTTCGCAACTATCCTTTTGGAGGATCGTCGAACAGTGAATATTCGCGAACATTTCTTTGTCGATATGTATTGACGAAGTCCGTAAAAATAATTTAAAAAACACTGCATCACGACAACACTGCACTACGAGAATGTAACACTGGCTCATACAGCCAGACAGACAAACGATTTTATTCAAGGGAAAAACGTTAAATTGCTGTTGATATTATGGTTCATCCTCCATACAGTACCGACCTGGCACATTGCGACTTCTTCGTTTTCAAGAAAAGAGAATGATTTATGCGATAACGGTTTTCAACACCAGTAGCGGGTCACAGGCATGTTTTGAAAATTAGCTTATTCGTATGAAAAGTGCATTGAAGCAGAAGAATATTTTAAAAAACAATAGATTCATTTTTAACCAATCATAGTTTTTTTTTCTTATTCATACAGGAAACTTTTAGCACGCCTTGCATATCACTGCATATAGATATAGGTATATTTTCACAAATATTGCTTGGTTTCAATTTTATTTGAATCTGTAATAATATTAAATATAATTAAAAACACTTTTAAAATATCTTGTATTAATAGCGCGGAAATCTGCAATAAGGGCAATTTTTATTTACTATCCAAACTAATAGGATTATATATTATATAGGAATTGTATAGCGCAGTGGATAGTGCGGCCGGATTCCGCGTCAATGAACGCGGGTTCAAATACACCTATCCAACTTTAATATCAGCCTGAGCTTTCAGTGAAGGAAAACATCGTGAGGAAACCATATTATGGTGGTACGGCATTTCTTAATAATGCCCGCCTGGGTAGCTACCACCCTCAAGTTTGAAAACCTGTCGTCAAATACCAATAGGTGTGTTCCGGCAGTATCACTTAAGTAGGCTTAGTGTGTTTACCATCCTGAACCAAATATTCACTTAACATCAGGCGAAAATGTGGTCAAAGCACTGAGCCTATATCGTGTAAAAAAGAAGTTAGTAGTGGTAGTTAAGTCGTTAACAATTAATGAAATAGAAAAAGTCCAATTCAAATGACATGTAAAGGTTGAATAAATAAATACAACATGCAACTTCCTTTAAAACCGATGGAACTGCGTAGTTCCCTCTCGCGGGCGCGGTAACTTATCCTTCAAATATTACCTTGAAAGCCAAACTAGGGTTTATTATTATAAAAAAGATTATTGTAACAAATAACTATCTATAAACGTATTGAAATAAAACTACGCATATTTTTATATTGAATAATGAATACCAGAGCCTAGGATATGTGGGTTGGGTATTCTCGACGCTGTACGCCAGGCAAGTTGTATTAGGAAATCAAGTGAACGGGGCCCTGCGTAACTTTTTTGTGCACCCAGAATGTGTCTAAAAAGGCACGTTTGGCTGTGCATTGGGGTGTGCTAGTCCCTACACTTATGGTAGTAAGTGTTGGGTCTGGCAGAAGAAACATGAGAGCAAGATTAATGTAGTAGAGATGAGAAGTCTAAGAAGTATAGCTGGTATGACAATGATAGATAAAGTAAGGAATAGTGTGATAGGGGAACGTTGTGGTGTGGTAGAGGAAGCGCCCACGCCTGCGTAACTGCCGTTCCCGCCGCCGGGGACAGGCGGCTAACTTTGCTCCCGCACACTCTCCGGGTCCCCCTCAGGCGGCGACCCATGACGTATTTCGTTCCCCAACTGGGGAGGCTCTTGGCGTCGCCGCCAGCGCAATACAGTTACACTGCCCATGCATTGAGCATTACACGCACAACACTGCATACACACTCCTGCACATAACACGCAGGTACATAGGTCCTGTAAGGAACCTTTTTTTATGTTAAATAAAAAATGTAGGGAATAGCTAGGTTCAAACCCGCGAGAGAGTTTTACACTCAGGTGACGGCCAAGCCGAGGTTCGTACCATTTTGGTAACCCTTGTGCTAGTCACCTTTTGCAGCTGAGTGCCTTCAGCACTCGCCACTCGCCCCAAAGTCACGGTGAAGCTGTAAAGGCCCTTCCGGTCAACAGCGTTAAATAGGTTCGAAAAAAAAAATGTAGTGAAAAAGATATAGAAAGGGATGCTTAATTGGTATGGACTTGTAGAGAGGACGGATGAAAGAAGATTGACGAAACAAATTTACAAGACGAGTGTGACTGGGCAAGCTGGTAAGGGTCGACCTAGACCAACGTTCTGGAGAAAGGCTAAGTCAAAATGACGTGTAACCGAAGATTATGTATGAAGGTGCTTATGAAAGTAGAAGAAGCGAAAGATGTGTCAGGATCGTAGCAAGTGGAAGGATGTCCCTCTGCCTACCATTATGTGAGAGAGGCGTGATGTTATATATGTATATGATAGGGGATTAGATTTATTTTACTAAATGAAAATTATAATAGCCATTTGTTAATTTCAGATAGTTCGGTCAAAGACTATCGATAGCTTAAGTGGAAATCAACGTTTAGTTTTCATTGTATTATTAATAGCTAGTTATTGATTTACAATATATATGACCTCGTCGTTTCAGGCATCATGCTACTATACTATCATGCTATCATACTGTCTTAATATTGGTTAAGTGATATGCAAGAACACAATACAAATATCGTGTAAAAAAGAATAAACCTATTTACTTGTTGTAAATCTCCCTCAACTAAACAACCAAAAACAGACTTATTTTTTGTACGTATTTAATTATGTGTTATACAATAAATAAACAGATTTTATTGGGTCATCCTAAGTACGAAGAACTCAGTAAATGTAGAAATCTTAGTATGTATTAGATCTATGCTCGTATATTTAACCATTTTGACAATTGCTTTGAGGCAGACATCAGTGTGGCGGTGATCCCTCTCCAGTGGAATCTTGTACAGGATTTACGACTATTCTAAAGGGAACTACATACAATAGGATAGTAAGAACAATGCCTCACTCTAACGGCTGCTTAAGAAACGTCCGAACTTATCCATATTTTATTAAATTAAATATCGAATGTTACTTGTTCGTCATAGAAAATAATACAGTACATAACATTCTATTGTTAATCGTAGATCTTAGTCGAGATTCAGAGGCACTTGTTAGCTTTATAAAATAGAAAAGTAACGCATTCACTGAACAGAATTGGTAGCGTCATTGGTGCGTCGTGCAGTATTTGCAACGGATGCAGCGAAATGTACAGTTCATTAACCTCGAGCGAGCCTGGTTTCACTCATATTATGAGCGCCCAGTTCAGTGGCCCTATTATAGTTACTATGGTACTTTCAATTTAACTAATGCAAAAATAAACATTTAGACAAGCCAACTCAACAGCAAGAATGCAATAAATAGCCCTTTCAACGATATGTCAGATTGTAACGTACATACTGAAGCAATATAATTTTTGAAGAGCTTAATAACAATCATAAAATATAATTTATTCAGTACTAAATGATTATATCATTATAATATTAAACTAATTTTTAAACTTTTATAAATAACCTAAAACATATCTCTGTTTACTCTTTCTTCTGTTAAGCAGAAACAAGGTAATTTACTCGATAATAATTACACAGTAGGAATTATTGTAAAAGAGCACAATAATATGTGGCAACAAAGCATCTGATTAATACGATTTCAAGTAACACAATCTAGTTAATCGCTTTCTATTATTAAAATTCATTGTATGTTCATGAAAATATTAATTTCTAAACACATATTTCTCGATACAATGTAGATTATAGGTCTCCAAAGTTGTCCATCCTTGGGATCCATTTCGGAGTCCAGGGGTCCATGTCAGGGAAAACAAAATCTGGGGGTCCGCAAGCTGCAAATGGCGTTCACCAATAGTGAATTCTATTTAACCGAGTCGTGACGAAAATTTTAGCCTTCTATAACTAAAATAATAAAATACGATAGTGATGTATTTACATAATGAATCCTTTTTTAAAATAAACATTTAAGTAAATATTTCTAGAAGCAAATATAGAATTTGCTGAAGATATAGGAATTAGAATAAGAAATTTCATGATTGCATGCATCATTCATGGTAAGATTGGGGATCGATGATGGGTTGACCTTATAGAATTATTTTTATTGTTTTTATTTAGTGAATCTGTAAAAAATAAATATTCAAAAGATAGTTGGTTTACCCAATACAGTAAATTATGGATAAGGGTCTATGAGACAAAAAAATTTGAAGACCATTGATATATATTGATATATTATTTTATATTTACTTACTGAAAAACGAATTCGAATTCTTACGCATTCTTTTTTAAATTCTGCGAGAATCAACTCAACATTAAAATTGTGAAAAAAAACAGCAATACTTTTTACATATATTTTGACAAGCTTGTATATAGTTCGTCACATTCCGTCAAGGTCACAACAATGCGCATGTGCGGATACTTGGTTGTTAAAGATTTTTCAAGTGTTTTTATAAAATAATCGCTGACATGATGTCGAATGATAATATATCAAAGAATTCTAAGAGCCACGTCATAATAATATATTGGGTTGTTTAGTTATAAATTTGATGGTTTTTTTTTTAATAATATAAATAACCGTCACACATTCAAAACGTTCATACTTCACGCTCAATTTATTTAACTGGTTTTATTGGCTAGCACAAACAGTAAAATAGAAGAGAACGTTTAACTAGATGCATAGGTCTTCCGTTTCGTACTAAAATCACATACAGGTTTGTATGTTGGCTCCTTCATCGATCCACGTCTTATATACGCCTTTCCTTTTACATACTCCCCGCGTTCTGTGGGGATTCAACCGCGATGCGACAACCAATGCAAGGTACATGCACCTCCCGCCGCACCTCCCTTCACTCTTCACATCACTAGCTAACGATCTCAAAAGAATGAGTTTCTGCTAAGGTATTTTAAGCGATGAATAAAATTTTGTATGTATACAGAACGGCTCGTGTTTATTTCGTAAGTACATATATATTTTATTTTGGTTTATTTGAAATAGCTTCCCAATCAGTACCATTTATATATTTTATGGTTCACAATAATTTTACCCTTAAATTTTTATTTTTTTTGATACACTTAATTCTCAACTATCCTTCGTACGAAGTCACTTGGAGTTCGCGTCCACAAGTTAAAAAGTCCTAATACAAATGTTCAATGTATAGTGTAGGACAAATTGTGCCCTAATTTCTTTAATAAATATTTCGTGTACAAGAGACATCAATCACGTCATTATAAAAATCGATGTAACAAGTATCATCATTTTTTATCATTACAAAACATTCACAAAATTGAAGTTAGTGACATTCATTTCCTATTGAAGTCACAACCAGGAGTATGATCGATTATCTCAATTTATTACATAAAAACATAATTTACATTGATAACAACGGTCGTTTAGCAACATCAACTAAAGCATAAGCTAAAACGCATAATACTATACCCATACTTTATTTCAATTTTTATTAACCTCTTGAGCACTAAACCTGGCGTTTACACCAGCTTTCTATTGTTTTTCGATCGTCTTTCTATTGTCTCATTTTTATAGGTAATCGACATATTAAGATGTTTATGATAATTAGAATACGTATGCTGCAAGCGATATCGCTTGTAAATAACAATTTCAATTTTTTTAACTTTTTTCTGTCTTATTTCAGACAGTATGAGAGACGATCATCTTCTGATCCTGATCCCATTACTTAAGATCGGGTCTCCTCAAAATTCTGGCTAAGCGCTCGCCCCAAATTTCGGTGAAGCTGTACTGCCCTTCAGGTCAACAATTTTAGTCAGTTAAAAATATATCCATAATTTTGTGCCAAGTTGATCTCTATTGGGTTATCTGTTTAGCCAATTGGGTTTACTGAAGCTCTCGTTTTATATTAGACGAGAGACGATACTTTTATATTTTACAAATTATACAAAGATGAAGGATGAAGGATAATTAGGTATAATACTTTTATTATCATTTTTATGTCCGTATATACATACATAGATATATTAACGTTGCTTATTATAAATTTAATTGTTTTGTATTATAATTCTAAAAATGCATTTGTAAACGTAATAAATATAGTTCCATACCAAGTTTTATTTTCGAATGTTCTCGTCTAAACTGTCAAGTATTTATGTCATGACTGTCAAGCGTCATGACTTTTTTTGGTAAACATTATCAAATGACATAACCCTGGAGAATATAGCTTATAATTTAAAATCATATTTACTTAGTATAAAAAATAAAATAAATTTTGCCAATTTTTATGGTATGTTAACAAGTATCTTTTTAAGCTACGATAAAAACAACTTGCCTATTTAACAGTATTTAAATGCGTTTACATATTTTTAATCTATGATTTATGAGATAATCATGTTAAAATAAACTATAATCAATTATTTCTAATTAAATATCGATTTGAATAACTAAACTGGAATTTTATTCCTTACGGAAATCGCATACCTATTTAGTGATTTCAAGTCGTAAATAATATTTCTCTCGTATAAATAATGTTTTTTTTTTAACATTTCTTAACGTCTCAGATATTCCTTAGAAACTTTTGGATAATTTAAAATATAATATAATAGTATATGAATTATCATAAATATATTAAGCATTTAAATGCTTTGAGGAACAAATTTTCAAAGTTATATATTGTATAGAATTAAATAATCATCATCAATTTCATAGATGTTGCAAGACAATAAATAATGAAGGGGTGGAGTTTATTAGCGATATTCAATCAATACACAAAGTAAAAAATATGTCGTTCGGTAAGTTACTTTAAGCAGGCGCGGTAGCACATTCGTTGGTCTGGACTGGAATGACCTCGAATCCTTATTGATCTGGTGACGGCTTGTCTGTGACGTCATTATCACGTGACCTTTTCACAAACTTTAGAAAATGTGTATGCAGACTACACCTTCAACACAAAATGGCAGCCACGAACACGTAATTTGTAAGCAGCATTTTATAAAAATATTAATACTGTTAGTAAAACATGGTAATACTTAATTCATCGAAATTAATATGGCAGATTTGTAGTGTTTACTGCTTATGTAATTTTTTTTTCAATCTCTAAAACCGTTTATTTTGTGACAATGGCAAACAAGCTACACGTCGTATGTTCATCACAGAATGAGTTGACGATGTTATCAAGACCATGAGTTGTACTAATATGAGCTTAGAACAGAACCGATAAAGGAGGTAAAGAGAACGCTCAGAAGCAGGTACGCTAAGACTATGAGTGATAACGATGGTAACGAACGTTCAAATTTAAATATCACATATCTTTCCGAGTAGAAGTAACAGAAAAGGTATGTTTTAAATGCTAAAATGTGTATTCCAACGTATAAGCCGAAAATCTCTAAATATTGTTGGAAAAATTATCAACGTGTAAAGTGGTTTGAAATTGTATTTGTAATGTACTCTGTGGTTGCTCTTCTTGGTAATTTCTACCGTTCGATTTACAAACTGCAATTCGTGTATTGATCGTTTAAGAATAGCTTAATATTGTCCACATTAAAAACTTACCTGGGCATAACACCTTCTCCGTCATGCCTACGGGTCCAATAAGCTCTTCTTCGAATCCTGCGGACAATTAATTAAACTTTAAGCACCATTTCATCAATAGAACAACGAATTAATAAAACAAAAAAGAAATGAATAAATAAAACTTAAACAAAAGTGTATCAACACGATGTTCATTAATTGATGAAACCGTACTTTTTCAATAATCCCCATTTGCTTATAAATGGCAAATTTCTAACTGGATTTTTCGTAAACACGCAAACCCGATATGAATATTACCAGATATTTGAAATGTAGCACTAAACATAATTTAAAAATAATATATGAAAAACTTTGTATTGGTACCACAGTCGCTATTTTTATAAAGTAATTAATAGAAGGAAGCTCAGCTTACGAATAGTCACACATAGAATAATTTCAAATTAGTCATAGCCAGTTGAAGGAAAATTCGACTTAGGTAAAACGGATTCTCACTAGAAGACCATACGTACATTACATTACTAGTTAGTTTTTACTAATCAGAAATAAATATTATTTATTGAATTTTACGTTAATGATTATTATTAATCTCTTTAAGCAATTCCTCTTAAGAATTTGAGCACAATAAATTGTCATAATTAAATGCTTAACGAATAATCATGATCTAAAAACAAAAACGACATTTGTATGAGTATTATCAACCTGTGTTGATCGTATTAAACTAGCATTCGTGAACTATACGATGACTGAAAGATTTGGTCTTTATTGAAAGAACGATCGCAAAGATGCCAAGTTGAAAAGGCGTTACATCGAATTGTTAGTGTTGAGATATCCGTAAAACGCATATATTATAACCGTAGTAAAAACAATGTTTAAAAAAATCTAAATAACTTAATCGATCACTGCCAAACGTTCGGATCGAAAAGGAAAAGAAATCATATTTAAGATCGAGTACATTTCTCATCTCTACTTCCGTGAGAATATAATTATAATTTTACAATTGTAGGACGAAATGAATTCTTCGCATTAATATAGCATAATACGAAGGTATATTGAGTAATAATTATGTAATTAATGTAATGTACGTAGGATAAGAGTTAGGTACGTATTTTACCATGGTAGAGACAACTTTGGGATAGAAGACGATAGGAGACGTAAGCTGGGGTTAGGCAGCATTTCAGAAGCTATGTCTTTTATCGACTATTTAAATCTTTCCTTTCGTCGTCATATTACAATACGCTGAACCGGGAAAACTAACATTATGACTATAAGTGATATGGTAATATTCAAATTCAATTCAAAAACACTTTATTCAATTTAGGCCCTCATAAGGCGTTCCTGAACGTCAAAATACTACCACCGGTTGGGAAAACAATCCAGTGATCGAGAAGAACGGACAAGAAACTCGATATGGTTTTTTTTCTGCAAGCATTTTTGAAACTTTACAAACTAAAAGTTACAAAGTTTTTTAGCAGATGCACAGAGAAAGCTGTCATTTCCAGACATTACTATCGTTCACATAATAATTCACCCTATAATAACCTTTACAAATCAAAACCTGCTTGACAGTTATACATAGTTACCCCCTGACAGAAAATTCGAAATGAAAGAATACCTCTGGTAACTACAGATACCGTTGTATTTAGAAGGTTATGTAGTTGTATCGGCAATAAAACAATCAAACCTCTCGGAGAAGTAACAACAGTTGGTATAAACGAATTCTCAAGCGGATATTATATTTAGAAGAACATAGTATAAGCCGTACCAAGGTGGATAATTAAATTTAATTTTAACTTATATGTACAGTATAAGTATCTATATTACAGTAAACGACATAGGCTGATGATAATATATGATTGACATATTATGTTAGATTTTAGAAAACTAAAGAAAATAATAAGGTTTTAATCTTCAGTAAACATCCAGTGTGATTTAAAAAAATGCAATAGCTATAAATATGTAGGGAAAATTTAAAAATAAATATATCGCACAATCATAATGCATGTAACGTAACTCAAATAAGTAATGTAGTTTTGAGAAAATTTTGATTATAATTTAAAAAAGTCTGCCTTTGCTTTTATTCGTCAAAATTTCTTTTAGATTTCAAGAGATTATTTTATATAAGTAATTTTTTAAACAAAATTAACTTGATATAACATCGTTTTTGACTTAAGTAAGATTTATTCTGAAGGTTTGATAAATAATAAATAAAATAATAAATCAAATATATTTTATTGCAAAGAAACAAATTTCTAATAGTTCCACATTTATGGTAGGTAATAATTATTTGGTAAAGGGAAGGTCAGATCAAAGGATGATGACTTAAGGGGAGAGTATGGTTTTTAACGTTTTTTTTTTGCATTTTTTAAAATTTGATTTTCTAAATGAAGTACCTTTCAAGAATATTGTGTGAAAATTTAAGATGAATCAGAGCATGAACGAAGATACAGCGGTTTAAGAGACCACATGTCACTTTCGCGCGCCCAAAAGGACGGTATAGCGATGGGCGTTATACATACTCCTAGTACCCTTCATGGATTTGATCTCTACTGTTTATTTAGTCAGTGTAGACTATATAGTTCAGTTTAGCAGTAAACATTCTACCAAAATGACATCGATGATTCAGTGTGAGGTAAGCCGATAAAACTCGCTTATGGACGTTTTATTCCAAATTTTTTTAGTGTTCAAACTTTCAAGCGTTTTTTCCCACAAGTCACGTTTTAAAGTCGGTGCCGGGTGCCGCTCATAACTTGAAAACTATAATACTATACCGATCCTTTTGAAATTTTGAGCACTATTTTTGTACATAATTTATGAGGTAACGCTGGAGAATTCTTTTCAAGTATGTTGATATTTTTTATTTTACAATAGCGATTAAGCTGATTTTTTAGCGCAAAAATCGTTTTTCTTTTTTAAGTGTTCCCGAAAAGTGAAAAACTGATTTTTCGAAAATCCCTCCCTAACGTTACCTGGGGATAGTAATAATCTAACGAAAGAATTTTGTTTTTTTCATTTCAGATGATCCAGCACCGAGTTATGAGGAGCACCGCAATTCAATTTTTCTCTTCCAAGTAATTGCTGCCATTGCAGAATTTTTTTATATTTCTTCATGAAAATTCCACATAATATTCTTTAAATGTTATAATTTAATATATAATTTGGCTGTAATGCATAAATTTTAACTGTGTCGTGAAAAAAATTCACAAATATATGCCTTATTTATTAACTCTACCTTCCCCTTAATGGGACTACATAAGAGACTAAGCAATAACAAAAAGAAAATATAAATAACAGTCCACTTTTAATCCACATTAAGGGATAGTTCCAGTGGTATATAGAAAACATACTTAAATAAAATTACAAGTATCATACAAGTATAGTTTGAATTAATTTTTCACTTGCCAATTACTTAGTCTCTGTTCTTTAAACTGTCTAACATACAAATATTTTCAAATTTAGATTAATCATATATTGTTTTAGGATGCAATTGCATTTATTTTAGGATTCCATACTCAGGTTATGCTGTTCGCCTAAGTGTACTGCTTAAAAAGGTTGTATCTTTTAATCATAATAGGTATTAATAATTTTATAGATATTATCATGCTATTTGGTTTTGTTATATTAATATATTATTTATAATATCATAAAACATTTTCTGATAAACAAATAATGACATAAAATTAACTTCATTCAGAGCCTGTCATAAGAACTCATTGTCAAAGTAACCACCATTAATTGTTCAAACACAAATAAAAATGGACAATAGGAAAACTATTGGAAGCTGGCGTAAACGCCAGGTTCGTGATTTAACTGTTAACCAACTTTTATTAGTCTATAAATGAAAAATAAACCTTTGTAACTACTTAAATATCTATTAAATCTAAGCAAATATTAATTGAATTACACACAGAAATACTTTCATCCATTAACTTAGATATTATTATCTATACTAATATTATTATAAAAGAGGAATGATTTGTAATTTTGTATGTAACATATAAACTTAAAACTACTGGACCGATTTGGATGAAATATGGCATGGAGAAAGTTTGAAATCCAGGGAGTCACATATATTTTTATTCCAAAAATCCCAAAGGAGCAGGAACTAAGCGTGTAAAATCGCGGATATGAGCTAGTATTTGATATAATGAATGCAGGTATGAGTAAAATAATATTTAAAAAGGGTAAATGACATTTCATACTGTATACTGTAGACACAATAACATCATTTAAAACTTCCATCAATTTAAATGTTATATTGTATCTTGCAATACAATATGGGACCTCACAAATCTCTAAAAAAAAAGTTTCAAGAATATGATATCTTAACTTTACCCTACCAATAAATCTTGGATAACCTAATGTATATTCATAAAAATTTGAACAAGCTTGACCTGGTAATAATTAATTAATTTTAATATTAGAAATAAAGATAAGTTGGCTGTGTCACACTTTAGGCTAAGTAAATGTAATAAAAGTTTTGTAGTTAATAGTATTAGGTTTTATAATAAGATCCCAAAGAACATTACCAATGTACCTGACAATAAGTTCAAGCACCATGTCAACCATGTCTTTATTTTCTAAAGGTTATTACAGGGTGGATCATAACGCGAATGATAGTGATGTCTGTACACCGTTCTCTGTGCTTCCGCTAACAATGGTTGTAATTATGATTTGTATAGATTTTATTTAAAAATAATATGTATATTTATATTTTGAATTTATAAAAAAAGGAACCAGACCAAGTTTTTTGCCAGCTCTTCTCAACTGTTTCTTTTTCCAAACCAGTGGTAGTGTTTTGACGTTCATAAGCGCCTTATTAGGCCCTAAATTGAATAAAGAATTTTTTATTTTGATATCACTTGATTTATTTTATTCTAAATATCATGAAAATACTATATTACTTTACACATTATATTTCATCTGAGTTATTGTTAGCTCTTTCCTATTCATACATAAGAAATGTATCTATTTTCCTTAGATTATGTTAATAGTACAATTTAGATGAATATCGAGGGATGGTTGAATTACAACAAAATTTGAACCAAACAAAAAAATAACAAATTTAAACTATATTAGTCATCAAAATGTTTTGAATACCTTAATTCTGAGGTATTTCAGTAAACCTATTTGATATTAATAAAATTTATTAATAATGTAAACAAATAACTTTTTTGATCTGTTAAATATTTTGCATTAGTCAACATTTCCATTTTACAACACTGTTGAAGTATAATTGAGCCTAAAGGACTTGTATGTAAAGTTGTAAAAACTATAGTCTACAAGAAAAGCCCTTTGAAACAAAATTTTCAGTTGTTTGTTTACCTTTATTTAATTACCTAAAGAGATGATGTTTAAGTAGCTGAATTAGAAGATGTCTCATTACACATCATGCAATGTGTAATACAAAAGGTTATTCTGTGCAATATGAAGCTCTTCCAACGAAATTTTACATTTTATTGTACTGATATTACCTATGCAAGTCTAAATAATTAGATTTCCCATATTTGTATGTAAACAACCTTCAGTCATAAATAGATATCAAAGTACTTTATTATGTGTTTTTTATTTTATCACAGTTTTCTTAGAACTAATTAAATTTTATGCATAGCATAGATTTACAAAAAATTTAATGTTTCATTTAAAAACAATTTGCTTCTTATTTTAGGAATCCAATAAATATGATATATTACTTTTTTACTTTAGAACAATATGGATAATTTTAGTTCAGTGAATCATTTGTTATTGAATATAAACATTTTTAGATGATATGACATTCTTTACTGGTTGCAGAATAGATAAATAAAAAATATTCTAACCTCAGAAACGAAGTTGTTTGCACTCATGGTATAAATAAATTTACAGTATTATAACAATAGTCACAAACACAATAAAACACTAGTTATTACATAGACACAATAGACCGACACAAATTATCACAAATTTAAAGTTATTCAGCACCATAGTATGAAAATGGCGACGAATATATTAATATTGTCAGTTTTTCACCATTTTTTCTATATACAATAAAAATACTTTAGTCACTATAAACAAAATTGAACTATTCACTTGTTAATAACAATTAACGAACAAAATATCACAAAATCGTGTATTGTGTACAAAAATAAAAACACTGAAATATATATGTACACCTCAGTAACTATACAGAGTTTTTTATTAACTTGTTTAACAGCCTTGGGTTCAAGCCCTTTAGACTTTTTTTTTGTAGTGTTGCCAACTGAGAAAGTCTAAACTGTCGTAATATAAAACTTAAAAGATGTATTCGGTTTTCTACGATATGTAAGCGAAGGCAGTAACTTATATTCTTGAGTAGAATAACCCCAATCAACATATCACTTCCAGACAACACCATCGTTCACATAATATTCCACCCTATAATAACCTTTGCAAATTAAAATTTGATTGACATGGTGCTTGAACTTGTTCGGTAAATCGGTAATGTACTTTGGAATTTTATTATAAAACCTAACCTATTACCGAACGAAGTCTGCATTTAATGTGTCGAGTACCCATAAAATGAAACAATAGAAAGACAATAAGAAAATAACGGAAAGCTGGCGTAAACGCCAGGAAGGTGCTCAAGGGGTTAAGGAGCAATTTATTGGAATATAGTTTAATAATAAAAATATCTTGTACATCAACTTTCTGTGGGTATTTGAGATTATAAGTTAACAACAGAGTTGAATATTTTTAAGTTTATTTAAGTCCGTTACTTAAATTTTTAAGTTTTATTTCAAAGACATTCCTGTTATATTTAAGGATCACTTATAATTAATTTCACTCAAATTTTAGGGTTTTAGAGACCCTTACATTCTCGTTCCTATGCCATGTAATCATAGCCGTTTTACTCACCCAACCATGGAGTAATTATATATGTTTTGCAGTTTTTAATTTAGAAATTATTTATATATTTACAATCAAACATTTTTGGTGATCATAAGTCGAGGAATAAAGATCCAGACTGCCCTAAATGCCTTTCATCTGATGTTAACTAAAGTGCCTACAGTCGAAAAACTATGACGAATCTATCGTCATACAACCTCACGATGCCGGCTTACATATATAGTGGGTACATCGGTCGGGGGTACGCAAACTGGAACTGCCGGCAATCTAACTCAAAATGTATAATCTACAAAGGATCGATTCCTTAGATGCCGCAAGTATACAGGATTGTTGGTATGTAGAGTGTATTAGTATTAGTAGTGATACGAATATAATAGCTTAAGTAGGTCCAAAATGTACGTCACTACCACTCTTAATTAGTTATTAAAAAAAACAAAAATGTGTCGTTATCGGTTTTTACAAAACTGTTTATACGTGGAGTTCCATGTTCTCAGTGTACTTTTCGTAAGATGGTACGTAATTATCAAACGGAATTCGCAATTCAAAAATACTTTATTCAATTTAAGTCTTGACAAGGCCCTTTGTAATAGCTGAGTTGCTAAAGGCAGGTGGAAAACCGATCCTTCAGGCCCTTCAGAAGCTGTTTAATTACGTCATACTCGATGGAAAAAATGCCGCAGGCATGGCACAGGAGTGTAGTTGTCATCTTTTTCAAAAAAGGTGATAACACCCTTTTGTAAAGTTATAGACCTATCTCACTTTTGAAAGTTTTTGAGAGTCCTCAAGAACCGACTAGCGCGAAGGCTCGACGACTATCACCCTCCTGAACAAGCCGGCTTCCGAAAAGACTTTAGCACCGTAGAGCACATTTATATGCTGCGGCAGGTGATACAGAAGGCCGAAAAGTACAACCTACCCCTTTGTTTAGCGTTTGTGGACTATGAAAAAGCCTTCAATTTGATCGAAACCTGGGCTGTACTGCAGTCCTTCCAGCGATGCCAAGTGGACTACAGATACATGAAAGCGTTGAAGGGTTTATACGATAACCCCACAATCCCAGTCCAATTACAGGATCAGATCACGAAACCTATAGTTTTAGAGTGTGGTGGAGTGTCTCCGAAGTGGATCTCTCCGAAACTATTCACAGCTACGCTCGAGGATGGCTTCAAGGTTCTGGATTGGAAAGGAATTGGCATTAACATAAATGGTGAATATATAACGGAGAATATATAATATATAACGGAATACAAAACGGAGGTGCGTTTTGCTGATGATATAGTAGTTATGGCTGAGACCGCAGAAGACCTAATTACGATGCTTGATTACCTCAGTAGAGCCTCTGAATGACTTGGCCTTAAAATGAACATGGACATGACAAAAGTCATGTCTAATGTCCATGTTGTGCTAACTCCTATAAAGATCAGTGACTCTACGCTCGAAGTTGTTGACAAACTACTTATTATAGTATAACTGGGACAAACTGTCCAGATACGTAGATCCAACTTCGAGAAAGACGTTAATTGCCAAATCCAAACCGGCTGGGCCACGTTTGGGAAGCTACGGAGAATCTTCTCGTCTTTTAGACCGCAGTGTCTCAAGACGTAAGTCTTCAACCAGTGTGTGTTGACAGTGATGACATACAGCACTGAGATGTGGTCGCTCACAATGGGCCTAGTAACATAGCTCAAAGTTGCTCAAAGGACAATAGAGAGGGCTATGCTTGGAGTTTCAATGCGTGATCGAATCAGAAATGACAAGATCCGCAAAAGGACCAAAGTAACCGATATTGCCCGAAGAATTGATAAACTTAAGTGGTAGTGGGCTGGGCACATTGCTCGCAGAACCAATGCCCGATGGAGCCAACGCGTACTTGAATGGCTACCACGCACTGGAAGACGTAGCGTGGGTAGGCTCTCCATAAAACGGACCGACGAACTGGTAATGGTCTCGGGAATTCGCTGGTGGCGCAAGACTGGTTGTCGTGGAGATCTTTGGCGGAGACTTATGTCCAGCAGTGGGCGTCTTTCGGTTTAATGCAAGGTGCTAATGAACGACAAAAAATACTTCAATTTAATGTTGATGTTATATGTTCATAAGTTAGAGATATTTTGACTTAATTATTAACATTTCAGAAAATTTAAAATAACAAATATTTGTTAATTCAAAAATTTCCTAAAGATCAAAATCAAAAAAGGGAAATGTTTCATGCTATTACTATTTACAATGCACTACTTTTTATTTCTTTTGTTCGTGACATCTTTTTTTTTCTTCTTATTAGAATGGCGATCGCGACAAGATTACCCGATATTTAAAGCCGCGGAAAGATTCGCGCCTAACAATAGGAGTATTAATATTCTGTGGCTGCTAGGAGTATTATTTTTCTGTGGTGACGATATTGCCGCGTAAAATTGCGTTTTTGCGTTTTGGCGTTTGTTTTATAAAAGCCCCGCACGTCGATTGTGAATACTACAGTTAGCTGTTTATGCTTTTTGTTTATGTAATGGGGGTAATTTATAATACTTTTGTGAAAATGTATTAGAATTTAAGCAAAGATGGTCTTAAAGAACTTGTATTCGTGACTATAATGCATTTACAACTTTGTTGTTTATAAATTATTACGGTCTTGAATACTAGTTCTGTAGAAATATTTTACTCATTTTCAATGCTCTAACCAAGTGATTAAAAAGAAGGCCTTCAACAAAAAAATGTAAAGTGCAGAATGCCAAAATATGATTTTTTTCATGGAGTCATGAGATACGAGAAATATCAATCTTTGTGCATAATTATTGTCCAGATTAGTTGTGTATCTCCGATTTGGTTGCATGTAGTAATATTGTTCAAATATTATTCAAAAAATCTAAATAAAAAATCTTTATTCAATTTAGGCCCTAAGAAGGCGCTTATGAGCGTCTAAAACACTACCACCGGTTCGGAAAACAACTCCGTCGAGAAGAGCCGGCAAGAAACTCGATTTGGTTCTTTTTTTTTAAATATAATATATGTATATCATTTCTTTAAAATAAAAACTATACAAATAATAGTCTTAACCAATGTTAGCGAAAGCACAGAGATGTGGGTTATTCCAGACATCACTATCGTTCACGTAATGATCCACCTGTATATACAGAAAAACTTAACTACATCATTATTTCTCATAAATAAAAATAATAAGAGAACTAAATAATAAGAGTAGCATTACAAAGAATGCAAAAGTACATATAATTCGATAACTTCTTTCATTGAGTAATGAGGGTAGATTAAATGTTACAGGTGAACGTGATGTTTTGAACACATTTTAGACAAATATTAAATGCAGATATTAAATGTAAATGAGAATAATTTAGAAAATTGACTGATATTTTTTTAAACTGATAATTTTTGTAATTCAATATTAGAAATTTTCCAGTATTTTCCTAATATTGTGTGGTTACGCAGTGTGTGATTTTTGTTAGGAATGGCTATTCTTTGCGGATAAAATCGTTTTTGGTATCGATTGAAATCTAAGCTTTATGAATAGATTCACAAATTAATTGTAGTCTGAAAGTCTTTTTTCAAGTGGTTTTTTTATTCGTAACTTGTATTAGTCTATTGGTCGAAATTAGTTCATGATTATCAATGATTGAGGAATTTGAAATATAAACTATTTCCGAAATAATTTTATTTATAACACTAAAGCTCGTCAATAGCAATTAAACAACAAAAGACAAATAGTTAACAGGTTGAGTAGAAAAAGATACTAAACTTTTTATCTTTGCATATTTATAGGTATCCATATCAGAGAAAATAAAAAGGACACTATAATAATCATTCTCTTATTATTTCAAACTAATTAGACTTGTTTTACAAGCATATCAGAGTTAAAGGTATGAAGTGAAGAAATTTTATGATTAGCAGTATACACCGCACACGAAATACTTTTGATGTAGTAAGCGTCCAACTAACACTGTAAGTGTACTTACCATCAGGCAAGATATTTGCCTGGCATCTTAATAGTATACAAAAAGACATTTTCACAAAGGAGTGATAGAAGCTAACCACAAAATAGTGTGCAGTGCATACTGGCGCAGGGTTGTATGAGACGCCGATTGACGCTCCTATAACCTATAAAGAAGTGTCGCTCGGAGCACCAAACCTCTCAAAATGCACCAGGATAAGGGTAGTAGTACACGGGCTAAAAGGGCTAGAGCCGTTGCTGAAACCACCTCTTGAGTTTTTAATTTATTAAGAGAAAATCTTTCATACATTTCCTTGTACTTTCTTAATAGTAAATAATTTTCTATAAGAAGCATATTCTTATAGAACCAGATAAAATGGAACCTAGATTTCCTAGGTTCTAAAATCAATTTACTGGACTTATTTAGTACTGAATCAATTTATTAAAAAATGACTTATTAATATTTATTTATTTATTAGTCAATTCTACAATTAATCGATTTCAGTTCGTCTTCCCTAATTTTAGTAGTGAATGTCAAAGAGTGTTGATTGTGCTGTACTAGTAAGTTTACATTACTAGTCTGTGAGGTGGTGTGTAAGACGTATGAAATTGTGTCATCAATAAATATTTTTTTATAAGTAAACTAGATGTTATTTCTGCGGTGTTTTTTTATCCAGGAAGTAGTTATGCCTTGATTGAATTGAAATGTAAATTTTAATGATGTCCTTCATAAATGAACATGTACTTAATATAATTGTAGTGGGCTTCCATCATAAAAAGGGATGCCAGGTAAGTAGGCGTCAATACTTTTGTAAATCGATATTGCTCCTCAAATTCATAAATATTTTCCAGTATCCGTAGTGTAGATAGGAAATGAAATGTTTATACCACTTATTTACATGTGTAAGTGATTGTTTAAAATGAGAGTGCTTGTTACATCTTATTAGTTTATTTTCTGAGACAGGTTGATGAGATATACTTTAAATTATTTCTTAGATTATGCGCAATTTATATCACCTTTGAGCATTCACTATATTTACAAATTGTACTTTCCATATTTATAGAATCCCCCATCTATGAATAGCATAATATGTTTTGTTGAGGTTCTTTCTTACCTATTTTTTGTTAATAATAACCTATTTTATTCAATCAAAAATAAGATAACAATAAGAAATAATATACACGATACTCCTAATATTACTTTTACAGTATTAAAATATTGAATTGCTATGTTTACATTTCATCATAGTTAAAAGCACCTTTCAATATTCAATTGTGATATCTACAGTAGACTTTATACATATTCAGTGTACTATCATTGCTATAAAATGAATTATGACACATGATCTTTAATTAAACAATGACTTTTCTTCATTATTATACATTTAACTTTAGTAATTATAATAAATGTTATTATTTCATTTTTTTAAACTGTATAGGCTCAGTGCTTTGACCACTATCTTACCTGATGTTAAGTGACATTGTGGATTAGAATGGTAAACACAGTAAGCCTAGAGGTACTGTTTCTCAGATTATGCTGCTAGAACACACCTGTTGGTATTTGTGACATATTTTCAAACTTAAGGGTGGTAGCTACATCTAAATTTAAATATATTTTATAATAAATGAATGTTGTAAATTTTTTTTTTGGATTTCAGGTAGAGCATTCATATCCTGAATTAGTACCTGGTCATCCTTCAGAGCTGCCAGCTCAATGGCGTCACTTACCAGCATTAGCATTACCAGATGGATCACATAATTACCATTCAGATACCATATATTTTAATTTGCCAGGATTAACTGATCCAGCACATACTGTTTATGGGATATCATGTTTTCGTCAAATCCCTGTGGAGGTAATAGTTTTGAAGTAACTGCTTTGAAAAACAATTGTAGTTTATTAATTTTTTAGTAATTATGTTATCAAAATAGCTGTCTCAGCCGTTATGGTGGCATTGCATATTTTCTATTCTAGCATTCTAGAAAATAATAATAATGAATAACTTTATTGACCATAAATATTTATAAAATTCAGTGGTCCTCTGTTACCTAAACTAGGCTTTGCCTGCCTCTTAAGTACCAGACCCTCCTTAACAGTGAATTGTACAGATAACCATTGGTTAAGTTTGGTTTCTTTTTATAGGCCAGAATTATTTTTGGATTGAAGCTTTTCATATTATATTGTAAGTTTAATAAACATCTTCATAAATTCTTATTTCAGCAAGTCGTTCAAAAGACAGAAGACATGACCAGGAGTTCTGTACAGAAAAGTGTTTGTGTGATATGTCGAGCACCATTGTTTGGTCGCCTTGCAGTAAAAATGGAGTTGGTAGTCAGAGCATGGTTTCTTCAGGGTGATTTCTCACAAACTAAATTACTTGAAGATGCTTTTTTACATTTAAATAGTTGCCCTGTTCAAACAGACCAGATACTTGAAGGTAATAACTGTCACCATATGGATATAATACGTAACCATTTCATCCGAAAGATATCCACTACTAGAGATAGGTTACCAAGGATCTCCACAACACCCGGTCTTACGCCACCCATATCCAGCGGATTCCCTCGACCTTCACTAGGTTGTCAAACCATTTTAGGGCTTTAGCCTTTCGATAATACGCTGGCACCGCTAGGCATTGGTTCTAAGAGCAATGTGTCCAGCTTATTGCCACTTAAGCTCGGCACATCTTCGGACTATGACCGTTGCTTAGGTTTTTCTGAGGATCTCTTATTTTCTCATTTCGATCAGCGAGTGAAAGTACAACTATAGCCCTCTCTATTGCCCTTTGGGTAACTTTGAGCTATCTAATTAGGCTCAATGTCAGTGACCGCGTCTCACTGTCGTAAGTTATCACTGGCAACACACACTGGTCGAAGACTTTTATTTTGAGCCACTGTGGAATTCCTGACGAGAAGATTCTGCGTAGCTTCCAGAATGCAGCTGTGGGAAAATGCATTTACGCATCCGCTCCCGAAACTGACTGGACGGTGTTGGAAGCACCAGGAATATCCATTCAAAACTCACGGCGCTGCATCGGCGCATATGTATAACAAGGTCACGGGATTCGCGCGAGCATGCTCCGCGACCCTGTCTACGCTCTCGAGTCCTTTGACCCTCGTCTAGAGGAAGATAGGGAGGGAATAATTGTGGTTTCTTCTCAAAGCTTCTAGAAAGGAATCACCGGTGATTGTCGTTTTCCTCCGTCTCGTGAGCCTGCTTGCTCAGCAACAAACACCCCCGCGTCCATTGCCTGCAGGCTTACTATGGAGGTCTCTGGAGGAAGATTCCTCGATCTCTCCTGCCTCTTCCATGGCGCGTATATCTGTCTGTCTGTAGCATCGTTGTGATTTGAAAGTCGATGAAACGAAAAAAAGCGACAGAACGTTTCTGATGGAGGTCGAATTTGCTCATCAAAGTTTTGAGAACGTGGTTAGCCTGGTGGACTAATCCACTTGTCTTATAAACGGTATGATTGAAAGGTCAGAGGTTCGAACCCAACCCTGGGTAAACCTTTTTTTTTAAGGTTTCACTTCTACCACGTGTGCACACATTTTTTTTTTACTATCGAAATGTGTCGTATAGGTAAGTATAGATTATCTATGTCCTTATAGTGTTTCAGAACAGTCCAAATTATTAAAAAATAAGTAAAGCGCCATCTATGAATAATCGTTAGAAATACATATATCATTTGCTGCACCATTCATAACACTTGTCCCCTGTGTCATCAGAAATAAACTTTAATAAAGTTTACTCTACTCACATTAAAACTGGGAATATTGTGCATGTAATTCACACGTTACCATTACTAAGAAGAAGAATACTCTCGATAAAGTTAAATTTGTACAAACCATTGATTCCAGGATTGTCAGTTCAGAGACTAGTGGAAAATTGGAGACACAAGGCACTGTTGTTATATAAACTACTTTTATTACGTCGCAAGGTTTTAATTTACGGGTCACCCGCTGGGCCATTGTCGGCGGCTCTTCTGACCCTGGTATCATTATTACCTCGTTGCTTGGAATATGGGCTTTCAAAATCTGCTAATGTTGTGTAAGTAAACTGTCTTCATTTTAATGTTTCACATTTAAAGTGTTAGTAATTGACGAATGTAAATAAATGCTTATTACAGATTGTCTAGACCACTTTCGCCAAATCCTTCTACATCATTTGTTAAGACGCAAGATGTTGTAGATTCCGGAAACGATATATCAAGTGATATTTTAGTAAATGGAACGTGCCAAATTGATGAACTCTCACCAAAAGAGTCAGGAAATTTATTAGAAGAGAAAGATAAAGTGAGCCGACAGAGCTTTGATGAAACCATTCTGACTGATGTTGTTGATAGGCACGATTTATCTGCCGGAAGAGAAAAGTGTCATAGCATTGGAGAGAAATATAAATCACAAAAATCCATAAATGAAGCTCAACAGAGTCCTACGATGGCTAGAGACATGAGTGTGGATGGTTTACACAATATGACGGATCAGATAGATCAAACAGAATGTGGTTTTCCCTTACCGCTTTTTGAAGATGGTTACCTTTGCCTTCCTTATTTGTCTTTACAGTATTTGGATCTCTTATCGGATCCAGCTGTACATGGTTTCGTGGTAGGTGCATCGAATGTATTATTTAAGCAAAAGCGTCAATTATTTGATGTGTTAGTTGAATTGAATGAAATGAGAATAGAAACTAGTGACATGGCGCTGAGAAGGCAACTGGCTCTTGGAACTGAAGATCTACGATTTGCTGATCACGTGGTCCGGCACGGCTCCACACAAGGCGACGCGTGGATACGCAATCAGTTTGCTAGTTATCTTATTTATCTACTAAGGACATCACTTTTACCAGGTAAAATTTGTCAAGCTTTGAATCCGCTTATTCTATCCCATATGAGCTTGATATTTCGGTGATGGAAAATTTTTTGATGAAATCTGTTATGGTTGGTAGGACATTTCCTAAAATTTGAAAAATCTACTGTCAAGTATATATAGGTGTAATCCGTCAACGTCACTTGAGAGCCAGTGTTAATTAACCTCTAAACTTAGCGTGTTTACCATCTTAAGTCACTTCAACATCAGGTAACATTTGGTCAAAGTTATGTAAAAAGTATGAACACAGTATGAAAAAAGACGTTAAATAAAATATTATAAAATAAAGTAATATTTTGTTAATACATATGTACATAGGTATGTAAATTAAAACACTACGTTTTTCTTTAAAATAAAAACTATACCTTGAAGGGTTAAAATTAAAATGAGCAACAAAATAAATGTATAGATACACCAGGCATACCAAGAAAAAAGTAAAAAAAGATTCCCGATAATTATGGGGGAAAAAAAGAGAAAGAAAAAAAAAAAGTATCAATAATCGTATATAATTATTCTTACAGAGGGTAGCCGGGAAATTGATTCTTACAATGCTCAATTCATGGCGGCCTTCAAATCTACACCAGCATACGAACAATGGTTAACGTATACCAATAATGGAGAAATCGAATCATTCATGAATCTTATTCCTGTGCACCCGTTCTCGGGGCAACTCTCTGTTGCTGATATGAAATTAAAATTTGCACAGTGAGTATTACATATCACCATATTAATCCTTACAGATTATAAAATGCAATGTCTCTGCTGTTAATCATAATTAATTATTAATTTTTTGTTACTTGTGAGTAGTATTAAGAAAAAGGTATAATAGTGAATGTGTCGACGTAAAACAATGACAATGCAAACAAAACGTCGAAAAGAAATTACAGGTAGCCCTCGTTATTATGATATATGTAATATTGTATAATTTTTTAATTTGGTCTATATCTACTTTGATTATGGCAATTTGTGTTCAAACAATTAGTGCCAAAGTCATGTTGGTAAAATGTATTTTCAACCTTGTATCAGCGTTACCAAGCTCCAGCAAAAAACTGTGGGTAATTCTGCTAGAACTTTCCATGAAACTTTCCGCGTCACCTCAGAATAAATGCTACGCGTTAATTTCCATAATAAACTTGACTTGTACACGATAACCAAACTATATCGCAAGAAACACCACCAAAATTACATGATAACATAAACTCACGCCTGTTATCCCCGAAGGGTTAGGCAGAGGTGAAATAGCAAAATAAAGCACCCACATTTCGCCGAGCTTAGTTCCGTCCCAGATGTGACAGGGGGCGAGCCTGTCGCCATATCGGGCACAAATTCCAAACTCCGGGATGATACTGAGCAGAAAAAACCCAATACCACTTGACCCGACCCGGGGATCGAACCCGAGACCTCAGAACGGCAGTCGCACCATAATACTACTGCGCCATCGAGGCAGTTCATCATTCGCTATATCATCAAATTACATGATATAGAGTCAAATTCACAAATTGAATGAATTAAAGAAAACAACCGCTACATGACTGTCATATTACTGTAACTATAACTATAATATAATACAATAACATGAACATGTCTTTATGTTTAGAAGTGTCTTTCAAGGTACCAAGAACTCTCTGTTGTCTGTCTTTTAAAATAGAGCACAGATTATTGTGGTTCATTTCTACTAGATGTGTTTTAATTACTTTCCTTTACACATTCTTTTTGTTATTTATAAAATTGAAAAACACGTTCCAAATTATTTCTCGTTATTCAGCAGTATTCAGTTATCGATAAAAACACATCAACATTCTAATGCCTTTTCCCGAGAATCCGGCCGCATTATCTACTGCACCTTGATAGCTTCAGAGTACTATGTGTTTTTTAAGTGACTTTAATGAGAATAATAATTTGTTTAAAACAGCACGATGTCAACAACAGAGGGTGGTAGGAAGGTGACCGCCGCCGTGGCGAGCACCGGCCGCGCTGTCGCGAGCACGTCCCGCGCTGTCGGCGGCGCGCTCACGCAGGCCCGCGGCGCTCTCTCCGGGTGGTGGAGCGCTCTCACCACTCCCACCACACCCTCCACTCACACCACACCCACCACTCACCCCTCCAACGCTTCAGACACTTCATCCTTAGACGATGATAAATCACCACCCTCTGACACCGAGGACGCTGTTCAACAACTAGACGACGACAACAGAACGCAACGTCCGGACACGCCCGAACCACCAGATAAGTCTATAGAAGACACCTCAAACAACATCAACAAGATCAAAGTCGTTTAATTATTGCGTGCTGTTGTGTTTCAGTTCCTCACTTGTGTAGATTATTTAGAATTTATGCAACATTTTCAAACAAGTTTAATAGTAATAACACTCCGTGTAAATACTCTAGTTATTCAGTTACAGTTGTGTATATTTGAAATGAGGAGTAACTAGTTGATTGTAATCTGTGATTTTGTGTATAGGCACTTGTTACTGCACAATTTGTCCTTGAAGTAGAAATCTGTTATGTAATAATAATTATCAGGAAATGCGAGTCATTTAAATATATGAATCAAATGATTCAGTTAATTATTAATATTTATATTATAGTTTTGATTTAATAAATTATACTTAAAATAGGGATCAGAGATTGTTATAAGAAAAGCTTATTTTGTATAATTTTATATCTCCATAGATCACACATTGGTGATGTTTAATGTTATTATATGTTTAATTGATCTCGTAAAATTCATTGTTTATATTAGAAATGTGTGTTGTTTTTATTTCATATGATTACCTGTTACAATGAAGTTGGTGCTGTTTTGATGTAGGAAGAATAATAATAATGGACTGATTAATTATTTATTAGGAGCCGAAAGAATTCTCCGGTGTGTGTAATAAAAATCAGTAATAAACATATTTTGCAAATTTACAATTTGTCTAAAAGAACTTAGTACTCGGTCTTTTTGGCAGAATCTCTGTCTGTCATGTAGAAATAGTTCGTGTGTTATTTGAACATGATATTATGTAATCAGTAATGTTAGTAACGATAATGGCATTTTTAAAATATGGTTCGGTTATAGCAAGCACACTAGTGAAGTAAATTGAAAGTTATAACAAGAATTTTGAAGTTTCGCATTAATTCACTTTATAGTTTTATCAAAATAACCACCTGGTATACTGTATTAATACTAGAAAAAATATGATATAATTCTTATAAATGTGACAACTCAGTACTTTATAATATTTAAATTTAAATAATTTTTAATGCTAATTGATGTGATTATTCCTGTTACTACTAGGTTTATGATTTACAAACTTTATATTTTAATTCACCATAAAGCTTGTTAAAATTAATTATTACATAATATTTATTTCTTTAAACTTTTGATGACACTTCAACCAAACAGATGTTTGTTTTGCACGCCGTGACGTCATTCGAGACGCCATGACAGTTTGACGCGGTATAGTTACGAAATGTCAAAATGTTTATAAAATGTTGATTTTTTATTGAAATATTAATATTTTGTATTAAGACTCGTTATCAAATCTGTTTCTCAAAACCCGTCAACTACCGTTTTATTTAAAGAAAAAAAAAACAAAAATGTTTGTAAAAATTAGATATTATTTCTCTTTACCTATGTTAACTATTTGATTTCCGTATATAATAGAACCCATTATTTTATATACGGAAATCAACTTTCAGCCTATCTCAATAGTAAACTACGATACTAAAGTAAACTAACATACACCTACAATATAGGTAGTATTATGTAACTACTTTTATTAATTTAATCTGTTTCTTATGCGTATTATGCATATCACGCATTGTAAGAGAAAGATAATGTATAAATCAATTATCGTGCAGAGAAAAAGAAAGAAGTGTCGGTTTACAATTTGACACGCGGTCTTGTCTGGGGTGGAAGAACGTTAAAATGGAATCTGGTTGGAGTAGGGTATCATAACCGTTACATTCCTTTAAGTCTGATACAGTGCGTGCTAATGTCTGGAGAACGCTGGAGCGTCTACAGGTCCGCAAAAACACTTGTTGGATCGATTCAGGGAGCTTTAGTCAAACCAATAATAAATACCAATCTAACACTGTTTTGCTACCCTTTAAAAATTTCGACATTTTATACAAATAGTTCCTTATGAATAAGAAAGAATGCAATGCAAGAGTTACACGCCGTTTGAATTGCTAATCTAACTCCCATCCATCCAACCGTTCAACCAAAAAACTTCCACTGCTTCCAAGAATCTTCACAACGACCAGTCTTACTTATATGACTTGTGTATGGGCTAGTTCAAACTTTTACAGTATTCAATTACATGCAAGAGGCTTGCGAACCTCCTCAAGGAAGCAATTCTTATAATTAGTTTGAGGTGCAGGAAAATGTGTGGATGGCCGGGAGTTAGAGATGCTTGTTTTTTTAAATATAAACGTACTTAATTGTGTAATAAAAACTCGGCTATGTTCTGAACGTCATGCTCTCTTAATAGAAACCATTGGATATCTTAAAATTGGTTTTTAACATTGTTATATAAGTGATAAGCATAAATGATGATTTAATGTAGAAATGTATTAATGTGTGATCATCTTGCCGATATCATTGATTTATAAATTGCGTATTTATAATTATGTAGTGCCCTATGTAGAAATGGTATAAAATAATTCAAAATCGAAAAGTAGTTTTTTTTTTTGCAAAAAGATGATTTTTTTAAATTATTATTATATGGGTTCAGAGAGACCTTATGTTTCAAGTTGTAGCTTATACGGCTGAAGTGTAATATGCAATCAAAATAAAAAATCTTTATTCATTTTAGGCCATAAGAAGGCTTATGAACGTCTAAAACAATACCACCGGTTCGGAAAACAATCCAGTCGAGAAGAGCCGGCAAGAAACTCGATCTGGTTCTTTTTTTGTTATATATATCAATTTTTTAAATATATAAACTGTACAAATCATTGTCTTAACCGACGTTAACGGAAGTACAGAAATGTGGGTTAATTCCAAACGTAACTATCGTTCACGTATGACGATGATCCCCACCCTTTGAGATTAAGACTTGCTTGATATAATACTTGAACTTATTGTCAAGTAAATCGGTAATGTTACTTGGGATCCTATTGTAAAACTGAATACTATTACCAATAAAGACTTACTTGGCTTAAAGTTTGGGATGGCCAACTTTTCTTTATTTCTAATATTAAAATTATGACGATAATTCACTAGATCGAGCTCGTCTAAATTTTTACGAATATGCATTAAGTTATCGAATATGTATTGGGATGGCAAAGTTAAGATACTATATTCAATAAGCATTATATAACAGTAGTAGTAAGGGAGGAGGAAGCCCAAGATGCTAAATGGGGATTTACCCAAACGTCGTGGAGACCTATTTGATTTTATAAGATAGATTAGGGAACGTACCCATACTACATGACCCGTATAAGGAGAGGGGGGAGCTAGGTCTTCAAAATACAGTCAATAAATGGGGGTGAGGCTTAGATTTTTGCTACGTAGTCTGATATCTGATATTACTGCCTCCATGATCAATGATGTATCCAAGTTGTTTGATGCTGGGAACGTATTCATTGTAGACGTATGAGACGGATATTAATGTAATTACAGAAAAACATTGTTATTTTCGTAAATTAATTTACGGTAACAATATGTTTTTACATAAGTTTTCCCCATATTATTTATTTAATTTACTGGTAATTATAAGTATGCATGCAGTCAATAAACGCCGTATTAATAAAGACGAATACGAGTCAAATTATTTCCATTTTTTTCACTTTCTGCCTGCGAAATGATTTAAAGTTATACTTGTCGATACTACGTAAAACTTTAAGGGGAGGGGGGAGGGTCTTGGCATATACTACGAGTTGTGACCGAGGGGAGGGAGGTATCGAAAAATAAAAAAAATAGGCAACGTAGTATGGGTACGGTCCCTTAAATCAGTGGTCGTTAAACTGCGGCCCTTGGACAATATTTTCAATAAACTATTACGCTAGACAATGACTCAAAACCGAGTTTACATATGGTTAGAAAACTAGGTTATCGAAAAGTACTTCATATGTCACACAAAATCTAAGGGGAATTTGCGTTTGACAGCTTTTAAAAATATGTTAATTAATAGATGGTATCTACTACCATGGTATCCATATAAGTGCGGTCCGTAGTATATTACCTCACATTGACCTATGTGGCCATCGACCAGAAAATGTTATATAATGTTTCCCCTTTTAACCGTGGGGAAAACGTCTACAGATTTTAAATAATGTAACAAACAAAATTCAAGGTAACACTTAACGTGTCAAATATTGCTAGTTTAAAATTCCCAACGTATCTCTCATATCAAAGGTAGATGATCATTTGCCCAATTGATTGGTAGTGGTGGGGAAGAAAATAGAAAAAAAAAGAATATTTTCGATCGTGTCAGATATTCAGGGGAGATGTTATAAATGCTCCCATTCAAAGACTGACGATTCGGAAATGACACAACATTGTAGAGAATTTTTGAAAATGCAAAAACAAAAATCGTCATATTGAAATACTCGAATGTGTCAAATTATTATACAGACGGTTCAGCTTGATGTCCCAGTCATGGCAGACAAATTCTTTGATTATTTGCAGGAGTATTCTTAATATGAAAATTAGAATATTTTTTTCAATAATCATAAAATGTGTCAAATCATTCTCATGCCGTTCCTAATTCACTCGGGGTCGGCGCAGTATGTTTTCTTCTTCTATACGTCCCTATCACTTGTTATCTCTTCATTTACTACTTTTTCTTTCATATTATTCCTTACACCACACTTTCTTTGGGTTTTCTCTATTTTCCCATTCATTCATATTCATAACTATTTTAAAAAAGAGTATCCACGCATGTGGAATGCGTGGATCCTCTTTTTTTCATGACCTGTTCATAGTACGAAAACAGATTCCCGTTCAGCTTCTAAAATTTGTCACATTTATGTTAATAACCCACGAAAATTCAGTGCTTAATAGCCTTGTTTTATAGATGTTTTTTCCGTAAATTCTCCACCACCAATCAACCACGCCGAGAACGGTTTTTTTTTTTGCAAGTTTGTGACACTCTAATTCATACTTTTTGGCTAGTAATAAACCCATCTTAATTTAATCTGTCGCGCTCTAATATTTCTGACGATTGATTTTTTAAAACTATATTGATGAGTCCGAGACCCAGGACCCTATACAAGGGCTTATATATGGTGGTGGTACTCAACAGGATAAAGGAGTTATGTTCATTGCCGCGTTGCAGTGAACCCCGAAAAACCCCCTGGGCTCCCCTACTATAGTTTAACAGTAAACTAGCTATGACTTTTAAACGCTCTAGCTTTACGTTGAGCCAGCAAGTTCGATTCGATCGATTCGAAATTCGATCTGAGCTTGGTATATTAAAAATTATTTACTTAATGGAATTTGTAGTCAGTTCACTATAACTTGTCATTGGAAAATCAATCGTTTCTGTCAATGTTACAGGCGTTTACAAGTAATGCAAGAGAAATTGTATTGAAGGTTCTTGCTTTTTGTGAAAGAGAAAAAGGAAACAAATCTCCGATCATTCCATTAAATCGTAGACGGTCTTGTGTGTTGACCTGACAGGCTGGTAAAATCGTGTTGCCATAGCTTTAAACTCCGCATAATTTAACAAATATGTTTTATTTTTTTAGTATATTTTTTATTGGGGATATAAATACGATAATTACTATCTATCGTTAGAAAGTAGTAAGAAAAAAAAAGCGAGAGGGGAAAACAAATTAAGAGATAATTATATTCACCGGACAATACTTACCATATTTTAAATTAATATGCTACTTCTCGCTATTTGTGCAATCATTACATTATGTAATTCTTGTTACCTGCTAATGTTTATTTTGCGCGTGGGAGATATTTCCGATAAAATCGTTAGCAGGACCATGAAGGTGGCGGTAGTTGCTGCAGGTACTTTCCAAAAAAAATGGAACCCTGGGAAAAATACGCACCAAGAGAAATACTGTAAAATTTAATGACATCAAAAAACAAAATCTCAAGAAAGATTCATTGAATCATCGAATTCAAATAGAAAAAATGCAGTTCAAAATTGAAGTTATTAATGTAGAGATATGATATTGTACTTTGGTGACACAAGTAGGTACATAAAAAAGAAGGTAACATTGAACTTGACTAGTGACTGACGGTCTTTTAGGTCTTTCAGATTGTAAAACTTTTTGTCGTTAAAATAAAATATATTTTAATAGATGTTTTTTTTATGTGTTGTATTACTTTATTATGGCAGTTCATCTAATGTGTTCGAATGAAATAGACCCTATTTTATTGTCAAGGTAAAATTTTCTAGCATAATTTATACAAAATGACATTTTCTTTGACGAACACTAACATAATATTAACGAAAATGTTTGTGTTTGCTCTTTAGTAGTTATTAAACATTAAAGTTACGTGAGTAATGGCTACACACTTGAAACTGACATGAATATTTACATAACTTGCAGATATTTATTTAATGTTTTTTCCTATGTAAAATAAGCCTTGAGAGTTTTCCTCAGTTTAGTGGTGTGTATTGACATATCCGTCAATAGTATTGCTATTTATGTTTCGTTTTAATACTCGAACATCAAACTATAATGCTCTTAAATGATTAATTTTAGTTACTCATAATTAATCTTTTGTCACAATTTATCCAACTTTCCCCGTCTTCCCTAATTTTTGGGAGGCATAAAATGGGAAAATATGCAGTTCGACTAGTCATAGCTACCAACTTCTGAACGGAGGGACTTTTAATAGTGAACAGACTATAGATGAGAGCTTATAAGTATTGAAGTAGATTTTCTATTAAATAAAATGCTAGGATATAATGAATATTTATTTTAGTTATAACAGACAGAAAACTTTAAATATTTGATGGGGAGTGTTAAAACATTTATATACTTAAGTACACAATATCACAATTTCGTTTAAAGTAATATTTAAATGCAACATCAGGTTTTGTCTTGTTTTTCGCAATGTATTAAGTATTTGATACATATAATGAAAAAAAAAATTTTTTCTAAACTAATTTCGCCGAACCAAGGTTGATGGTTGGACACGTCATCACAAGTTGCCGGGGCAAGTATATCATTATTACCACATTTAATGTGAGTAACATGATATGTCCAAATAATGTCGACAATATGTCAATAGGTAAAGGTCTCTATGAGAACCGTATTAGTGGTGCATACACTTCGAGAGCGTAGATTCAAACTGCTGAATCTGGATCATCCCAGGGCCAGGGCGGGCCGGAGTCCATAGCGTCCTGGCGCCATAGCGAACGAGCCCCGTCGGTATTGCCGTGCGCCAGCAGACGCATGTTGTAAGGCTCCACCATATTCGAGAGCGAACACGTGCTGTCCGCGTGCTGCAGTCGCGCGCGCGACACACTCCTCTCACCGGCACACTTACTCTCCGGTAGCAGATCGAATTCTGCTTCGACACTATGCGGCGACTCTAGTTCGGTAATATCAGAACGCGGAGAGAGTTCTGCGCTCGTGAGGGCGGGTGCCAGTGTCGGTGTTGGAGGCGAGCGCGTCCCCGTCGGCGTCGCCGGCGATACCGGTGCCCGTTCCGACTCGCAAGGTGACACGAGTGGTGCAGATTCATCATCGCTCATCGTTTCCGAGCGCACTGGGCTTCTGTCGCGGGACCCACCGCCGCGAGATATTATTTTATCCCGGAGCCTTGTGAGTTTTTCCGCAGAACTCACTTTCCGAAGGATCTCAGCGGTCCGTCGCAGGCCACGCAACTTGATATCGACAGGCTGCCCACTGATGACGCTGGAGTCTTCGACCGAGCGGGACCGTTCAGACAGGTGCGCAGAGTCCGGGACATCGTCTGTCGAGAGCAGAAGCGAGGCAGGTCGCGAGCGCAGTGTGGGGGTGGGGGCGGGGGCAGGGGGCTCGTCGACGGAGGCGGGGGCGCGGGGGCGGTACCGTGCTGCGGGTCGCGGGCGCACCTTGAACGTGATCTGACCTTCGTCGGAGTCTTCCTCGTTCTCAACGCTGAAAGTGACGGCGGGCGCGTCGCCGGCCGCTCGACGAACACGTAAACCGTTTTCACTTTTCAAAATGGATATGTCGCGGGGAGCGGAGCCCGAGCTTCCTCCCGGCGAGAGAGGCCTCGGGTGCAACTGTAGAATACACTCTTCACCTGCAACAGAGAGATGGGTGTACGGGGCCAGTGGACGCCTCTGAACGGATGTAGCGAGCAGACGCCGCCACCACGATTCCGATCAGTATGATAGAAAGAATAATATGGGATTGAAATCAAACGCTTATACGAGAATATGTACGTTTATTATTTTGGAATGAATGTGAATATTCTTCAGATGTTGGGGGTGGAACACGTAGAAATAGCTATGCTCAGGTCGACTATCAGATTACTAAATATCGACACCAATGTCAGCTACTGGATCACATTTTCATTTTACAAACGTTTTATAACTTTGTTCGGAATAAAACGAAATACACATAAAAATTTAATATACCTGGGTGGTCTGAAAAGTTTCCGACCTCAACATGAAGATGGCAGCACTAATAAACAAAAGCTAGTGAATTTCGTCGTTCACCTGTTGACAGTTGTTCACTAAAGTTTCAGCCATTTTGGACGCACAGTTATTAGGTAACAGTCGTTTGAATGAGTTGATGTGAGTATTTTTATGAGAATGGACAAAATCGAGTATCGAGCTGTCATTAAATATTTGTTTTTGAAAGGCAATACGCTTACGCAAATAAAAGATAAGTTAGATTCTGTGTATGGGGACTCTGCACCATCATTTACCACAGTGACATTTTGGGCAGCTGAATTTAAACGTGGCCGTAAGAGCTTGGGAGACGATGAAGGTTCGGGATTTCCAACACGTTAGACCAAAAACGTGTTCGAATGAACATTTCCAACCCCTGTTGGCTCAGTTTAGACGCAATAAATCCGAGTTTTGGCGTCGATTAATTATTGTAGATGAAACTAGAATACACCATTATACGCCCGAAACAAAAATATAGTCCAAACAGTGGACTGCAAATGGGGAACCGGCTCCAAAAAAAAGCAAAAAAAAACTGTTTTTTCGGCTGGGAAAGTGATGGTGACTGTTTTTTTGCGATAGTCATGGAGTTATTTTGATCGACTATATTCAAAAAGGAAAAACCATTACAGGAGCATATTATGCATCATTATTTGACAATCTGAAGGCAGAATTTGCGGAAAAAAAAACGGCCACGTTTGCAAAAAAGAAATCCTGTTTCACCAAGACAACGCACCGTCTCACACCTCAGCGGTTGCCATGGCGAAAATCCACGAATTACGGTTTCAACTGCTTGACCATTCGCCTTACTCACCAGATCTAGCCCCAAGCGACTTCTTTTTGTTCCCTCATCTAAAAATTTCGCTCGGAGGACAGAGATTTTCGACAAATAAAGAGGCAATCACCTTCGTGAATAATTATTTTGCAGTGAAAAACGCCGAGTACTATTTGGACGGGTTACAGAGATGGGAGCATCGCCGGGAGAAGTGTATAGAGTTACAAGGAGACTATGTTAAAAAATGAAAAAAATAATTCTGAAAAAATGTCTTGTATCTTTGTTAGGTCGGAAACTTTTCAGACCACCCACGTAAAACATATATTTTTATCTGGTAAGCTTATACCGTTTATCTGGTTTAAGCTACACAAAATAATTTTTGTATTAAGTATTTTTTAAATACCATACAATATTTAGGTATATGTTATAACATAAAAATGTATATACTATACATCTTAAGAATAAAAATTATAAAAATAAAAACTATATGACTCACTAATAGGTAGACGGCAGCTAGTGCTCACATTTCAATGGCACATTTATATATAATAGTACTAACAGCTAAATAAGCTATAAATGACATGTAACAACTGATATGTATAATTGGAATGCTTAAATACTAATTTAAGAACAAATAGATTAATAGATGGATAGAGAAGTGTTCAGTTTATAACAAATCAAGATAATATTTATACATATTGGCGATGTTTAGAAATTTATATATGGGTGCAGTTTATGTTTTATTTGTTTAAGACCAAAACATATGTGTGAAGTTTATTTCAAAAAGTAACGTTGCTTTATTGAACGTGATAAGTTTACTGAATTTACTATACAGTAATACCCCGCTTAGCGCGACCCCGTTACACGCGGTTTCACTATAACGCGAATGTCAAATTTCGCGCTCAAATGCCTCGCATTACGCGAAAGAGTGCGTATAAAACATAATGTAAAGACAATAGATGTATTTTTCCGTAAAAAAAAAAGAGTATATATTGCATTAAGTGTTCTTAGAATTAAAGTGATTGATTAAAATGATTTGTATTTTTTTGTATTAAATTTTGACTATGTTTAATCATAAACCTCGATATACGCGAATTTCAGTTAACGCGATTTTCTTCGGAACGTATACCTCGCGTAAAGCGGGGTATTACTGTACATTACTATAAGTTTATTTGAATTATTTATTAAAGAAAGCAATTTTGAGAAAATTTCCCACAAATATTTAAAAAGTTGAGCAGCCTATACATATACAATCTTATATATAGTTATACCAGTTTTAAATAAAACTTAAGTTGTATATTATCTATTTAATTAATTGAATAATGTAAATTTGTATACCAGTCATTCATAAGTTTATTTGCTATTATGGAGTAATTTATTATAATTATTTATAATATTTAACTTCTCACTTAAAATGATTTTAATACAATAACTGGAATTATGTACTATCACTAATAATTTTCTTATTTTACTATTTAAGTAATTTCAGTCAAAGTAAGTTAAGTACAATTATTTTACTATAATCTATACTCGAATAAAAGATCATATCGAGATTTCATGTTTAAATTAATTTATTTACCTACAAAATATAGGTAAAAGATATACATATAGTTTATTTTGACATGTTACTAAGCATTTCCAATGTATGAAAGTGTTTGCGATAGAAAAAATTGGCACATTGAATATCGTAAGTTGTAAATACGTATAATATACGTAAGAAGAGTTATAACTCATCAAACTTAAAAAAAAACACTATATATTTATATAAATATTGTTAGATACGATGGTTTAGGACTCAATAGTTAGTCACAGTACTAAGTTTTATACGCATCTAAATCTTACGAAACACTTTAAATGGCACTTAATGAAATCATTTGTTGTAGGCAAACTGTATAACGAATACAAAAGATACTTTTATATAACAAGCTAATAATTCTTTATGTTCAAACAACATGAGTAAGCCGACAAGTTCGAGAAAATACTAAATAGTAAGAGAATTACAAGGCAAACGAGGTCAGTTGAGCAAAATATATAAATAGATTTGCTATTTGCAGGTACAATAGATTTGAACGATTTGCCAAGACACGTCTTGGCCCGGACATGTTTATAGAATGCAAAATTATGCGAACTGACAACATTTCATATTTTCAACATACATGTATATTGTTATTTTAAATGGAATTAGATTCAAAATAAGGAGGCAGCTCCCTTTTTGTACAATACGAAATTCGGTAGTTTTTATTCATGGTTTTTCTCATAGCATTTTGTCTTATTACAAAAGACATAAATGCTAAATGACGATATGGCACAATCTCTAAAATACCTTTGCTTCGTCGTAGAAAAAAATAATATTTTGACAGTCATAATATTTATGTTATGACATTCAGTTTTTATCTTCGGCATAATATAGGCAAAGTAAACCTCTACATTCAGCGATATATGTGTACATCATCGTACAATTAATTTTTTCTACGAAGTGATACAAATAGTTTATTAAACTTAGTACAGAGAAATGAAGAAACGGTTTTTTTTTTTTTTTTTTGTATTTTATGTATGTATATAGATTTGGAAATGTTGTTAATTGCGTCTACATATATATATCATCGGCGACGTTGAGGACGACGTGATCGCGGCGAGTGCCGGGCTCCTCTTCGTGGAACGTCGGTTCAGTGGTACCGAGAGGTGGATTGGTTATATCAGTGTGAGGGACCGGACCCGGCAGGGAGGAGGGAGGGTACTCGCGGATAGTGCGGAGGGATGCCTCACCTGAGTGAGAGGCGGGCTCAGACTGGAGCACGTCCTCCATCGCTTCCTCGTTTAATGTTTGTAAAGCGCCGCAGATCATTTGCTCCTCAAGCGTCACCTATAAGAGACAAAATCTCTATACAATATTCTATCAAAGTTCACTAAGACGCGGCCGTAGATATAGACAAAAATACTTAATTTTTTTTTATTGACATTTTAGGCTCAATAACTACAAAAAACAACCTCTTCATAGTTATCTAAATTGTTTCGGTTATTTGTAGTGTCCCTTTGCTTTGTCTATTTCAATATAATAAAGCACTAAACAATTTATTTTCACTACTGTGAAATAATTGTTAATTTATACTAAAATAAAAAAATATATATGAGTAACTTTGAAAATTGTATTGTAGTGTCACTACAAAAAAAGAAAACAAGAAATATAACCAATTTCTTATTACAAATAATGGTGACTATAGTGCAATTTAAAACTATAGAAAATGTAATGCATAAATGTAATTTCCATGAGTTTTGTCCTTTTTTATAAAACAATGTTTTTTGAAGAAAACAGGAATTTGTTGAACAACAAGTGAGATTTTTTTTTCTAACTAGCTAATGCTGTTGACCGGAAGGTCCTTTACAGCTTCACCGTAACTTTGTGGACGAGTGCTAAAGGCACTCAACCGCAAAGTGGTAACTGGCACAGGGGTTACCAAAGTGGTACGGAACCTCGGCTTGGTTAGTACCTGAGTGTCAAAAATTCCGCGGAATTTCGAACCTAGCTAAGCCCTACATTTTTTTGTTCAATAATAATAAAAAGAAGATTCCTTACAGGACCTATGTAATTGCGCGAGTCGTGTGCCGGAGTGTGAGTGCAGTGTTGTGCGTGTAATGCTTGATGCATGGTCCAGTGTCACTGTATCGCGCTGGTAGCGGCGTCAAGAGCCTCCCCAGTTGGGGAACGAACACGTGATATAATTGAAAAAAATTGTTCGCATGCATAAAAAAATAGAGTGCCATAGTGATTTCTCTAATTATCACAGTATTTGTATATCGATCAAAACACAATTAAATTAATGTCGAAATATTTTAAAACAAAACTTAATTTTAAGAATCTATTTTTATTTTCTCATGCTGTTACAACAGATAGATATAATTAAAATTCAAATTAGTAATTAAGTACACGACGTAATTGTTTTAAAAATGAGTCCATTGGTGATGTCCAAGGATTTATGAATATATTTGGTATAACTTAACGCTTCAAATTCTATAAGACAAATTACAAAAATGATGATTTATAAAAAAGGTGGCAAAATAAATCAAGGAGCAATCACAATTATTCATTATAATCACCTGATATTCCGCGTAAGGCTGTAAAATACAACGTGTTTATGCATTACTACTGTGGAAATACTTTAAACTATAACTTCTCACCACTTTTGTGATAGTTTGTGAGGCATATTTTTAGTTACATTCTCGTTATTTTTGTCAAGTTGTTTATTACATTCGTGGAAAAATAAAGGCAACGGTCAACATTTAATTTGCACGAATTTAATAAACAACTTGACAAAAATAACGAGCATGTAACTAATAAAACAGTAAAATTTTATGCGGTCCAAAGTTACATTGGCTTTTAAGTAACCTTTACCAAAAGTGTTTTTTCCTAAGTATTCCTAAGTACAGAACATCTTGAAGTCACAGATTGCATGTACATAGCATACCTCTAAAGAAGAAAGCACAATTTGGTTAAAACTATTCTGCGTTTGACTTTTGTTTGACAGATGTCAATTATTTAGCTAAAATAGTTTACTTATGTCGTGAATTAATTTTATCCAACTTGTCTGTTCTCGTTGGTTTCCACGTTTTTTTTTATATAAATTTCGTAGCATAAAAAATAAATAAAATATTTACAAGCAGATTACTTATTATTAGGCCACGTTGAAACTTTTCCTAGTGTAAAAAAACAAGTTACCGGATTTTAAAAACAAATTCTGTATTAAAAATCGCCGGACTCTATAAGATTAGAATGTTTTTGGACCATTCGCTCCATCAGACAAATATGTACTGTGCTTGTATGATACAAGTAATCTATACTAATAAATAAAATTGTGTTTGTTGGTAATATTTAATTATTTTTTTTACTAAATCCATATGGATATATTATATACGGTACTATAAGGTACCCATACTAAAAACACAATTTTTAAAGTTTTTGTCTGTCTGTCTTTTGTTTCTTTTGGCAAATCTCCGGAATGACTACAACGATTTTGACGGGACTTTTTTGGTAGATAGCTGAAGCTGAATTTTTCGAAAATAATTGGGGATACGCGTAACAAAACACTCATGAAATTATGAATAAAATCCAATTCAATGGACAGTTTTACGGGCACGTGTTTGCATTTATGAGAAATATGTTTGCTTTATCTTAGGGTTCCGTATAAAAAAAATAAAACGCAGTGAAGAATATATGAAACTCGGGCGCAGCCGCGGGCACCCAGCTAGTGAGAAATAAAATAATTCTTCTCACCTGTTTCTCCATGTTGGTTGGTCGAGTGCGTTGATGTTCGACAGGAGGACGCGCTTTCGCGTTGTCGATTTCAACATCCATCGGTTTCTCGCTCACTAGTAACACAAAGGACATAATAAAATAACAGTTTATATGAAAATCGATTAATATCCACAAGGATTGTACGACCACACCTGTCACCGCCGGCGGCGCATGCGACGGCATGTTCGCTTCCAGCTCACGTAAATTCACTATCAGCAGTTTAAACAACTCCCAATCACCAAATGGTAGATCTAAAATCTGTAAAAATATATTACCCTTCTTTATATTCTGCATTTAAAATTCTGGAGTAACAAATATTTATGAGTACAACTCACAGCGGAGGCATATTGTATCACAACAGTCTGTATTTTTCATTTATTTATTGCATTCATAGAACGACGAATAAGCTGATCCAAATAAATATAAAACGTTTTGCTAATAAAGTTGTTTTATACAAAATATTTATTATTTATAGTCTATTATGCCTTTATAAAAGTCCTTTAGGCTCGATATTTTACTATGTTTCTCATCTTTCAATATTGACGTCACGTATCATTATTTTCAATACACTTTACTCGTGCATAAAATTGTAAGTATAATGGACTCGTGTAAGCGGTTTAAGGTATGTTATATTACCGGCTGCAGATCCTGCAGACGGCAGACAGTGAGCGCGAGCCCGCAGACCCGGTGCCGCTGCAGCGCGGCCGACGCGCTGGCCCCGCCCCCGCCCCCCGGCAACGCGTCGCGCACCACCGCGCACACGCGCTCCACGCTCAGCGTCGACAGCCGGATATTGCTAACCTCGCTCTGTTCAAATAAACATATGTATACTTGAACCTAATCTGTACATTTTTTTACAAGGAAATGGTTCAGTGCTCTGACCGCAATCTCACCAGATGTTAAGTGACGATGTGGTCCAGGATGGTAAACACACTAAGCCTAGAGGTACTGGTTCTCAAGTGATGCTACCGGAACACATATATTGGTATCTAGCGAGAGGTTTTCAAACTTGAGGGTGGTAGCTTCCCAGGCGGGCATCATTAGAAAATGGCCTATCACCATCCTATGGTTTCGTAACCATGTTTTCCTTCATATAAGCTCATATAACTCACTTGTCACCTGCGCAGAAAGTGCGTCCCCTCTCTTCACTCATTCCGCTTACCGCTCTCGACAAAGACACTTCAGTTTGAATACTACAATTCGGTCGAGCTAAGTTTGCACCTCGCTAAAATGCGGCACCCCTCCCGCTAACCCGATCACCCCTCCGCTCACGTCATGTCGCGCAGTACGGTACGTCAAGCGTCAACGTGACGCAATCGACACGAAGTTTAAACTTAACCCGTCCAAGTAGTAATACATAATAAATATCGTAATTTGTACGAGTTTTATTCGTTTCTTTTTTAATATTTTAATTATTCAAAGTAGATATAAGCAAAACAATTCATACTAGAGGAAAAAACTTTATTGAATGATTAAACAATTTTTTGAAAATTGTATTGAGCTTTTCTGACCGCATGTCCTCTTAAAATTAAGATTGCATGTCAGTAGAAAATGAATATGATCAAATTTTGACCACAACCATTATTATAAAACACTATTATTAATTTCAAAAAACCACTCCTCTATATCAAAGTGAACAAGTTGTTATGTATGTTAAGTGATCACTGCATCCTAGTGGTAGTGTTTTAGACGTTCATAAGCGCCTTCTTAGGGCCTAAATTGAATAAAGATTTTTTTGATTTTAAAACTTAACACCTGACCACGAACCACTGAACGTGAACTATGTAGACTGTTGACAAAAGTGAAAACTGGAAAGTTTGGAAAAACTGTTTTTTTTTAATGCTTAAATTTCATAATTTGTCAATTGAAATTATTACTATAACCTCGTTTTTACATCTATTGGTGCTCCGTGAAATAATCATGTAAATTTTTCATATATGTAGTTCATACAACGTACGATAGAGGCTGCGAAATTAATAAATTTTACCAACACTCAAAACGAAGTCTTATACTTGACATACTATAGCATGTTGACGGCTGACGTCATTGCATCGGTAACGCGAATCTATAAGTTTTGTTCCCTCAACGACTACCGCTCAACGCCGCTTAAAAAAGTTTACACTTCAAACATAATACTTACTAGTGTGGGGAAAGCTGTCTTCAGCATCTGCAGCGGGTTGGTAGTGGGGCCGGGCTGGGCTGGTAGCTGGTAGTGGGGGTGCAGTGGTTGCGGTATGAACTCTGTCGGTGGGTTCGCCCACCCCACCCACATGGGGTTCACTGGACCAGGGTTCGTACTCTGGCTCGGTGGCGAACACCGCTGTTACACATTTATTTATATACAGTGTCGCCCAATGCCAAGTGACCGCTCGAAAATTTATATATCTGTTATAGATTTTTTTAATCGTATTTCACTTTTTTCTTTTTTTTTTTTTTAATTATTTCTCCCGTTTTATCTATTAAATCTTTTCAATGCTCCAATACTTTTGTTGTCTTGGTTTATAAGTAGTTAATTGTCTCATAAAAAAAATAGTTCCAAAACACATTTAAAGGCAAAAATGCTACTGTATCGATATGTTTAAATGTAACAAAGCCATGTCTTTCTTTTTTCTTTACTCGGTATCGGCTCAGTTCTTTGACCACAATCTCACCTGATGTTAAGTGACGATGTGATCCAGGATAGTAAGCACATTAAGCCTAGAGGTACTGGTTATAAAGTGATACTGCCGGAACACATCTATTGGTATTCGGCGACAGGATTTCAAACTTGAGGATGGTAGCTCCCTCATCATTAGAAAATCCCCTACCCACCATGCTATGGTTTCCTCACGATGTTTTCCTTCAACGGAAGCTCAGGCTAGTTTTTTAGAGTTGGACAGTTGTAATCGAACCCGCGTCCATTGACGCTTTAATCCGGACGCACTAGCCATTATTTTAATTCAATTTCAGAAATATAACTTAGCAAATTATGAGGCACGGTTAGACATAAAAAAATTATACAAAAAGCAAAACAAACCTTATTTGATTATAAATTAAGAAACACGGAAAGCAGCTAAATATAAATCGATTGGTGCCCTCTTATTTCATATAAGTTAAGTGTTCGTATGATAAGTTTATTTGTAAATTAAACAACTAACGTTTTTCCTGTAGTAAAGTTTAGAGTTCGGTTGCCGTGGCGGCGGCGCTCCGCCCCACAGCAGGGCGCCGGCCGCTCCGCCCCCGCCGACATCCTCTTCCACGCCGGACTGCAACTGTTCCTCTATAACATATATTCAAAATATACATTACAATGGTATAGAGTGGTCTTGTTGGTGCAATAGAAATAAGATTGATTTTGAATACATTTATTGCTCACAACTCTTAAAACTATCAATGATTTTGTAACATTATTTGTTCCTAGAGTCTGAAAGTTTGTCAGCATATTTTGTACAATTTCTTCATAATTTGGTGTTTTACGGTTACCTAGGAAATTTTCGACTAACAACGCAAAACTTTTCCAAGCTTTACTTTGCGAAACGGTCATAACTTTAATAAAATCTGTGTCTTTCATCAATAGCCGTATTTCAGGAACAACTTTTCCACCAACCTTTCAACTTTTCAAAATATAAGATGTAAAAATTATGAAATCAAAAGCACATTCAGTACTTTCACGAATATATTCGTAATTTGGGCACTTGAAAACATAAAAATTTGCAAAGATATCCAGGGTAACACAATCTTTAATCTCAAAAGGTTATTTATTACAGGGTGGATCATTACGTGAACGATAGTGATGTCAGGAATTAACCCACATCTCTGTGCGCACCCGCTAACATTATTAATTTTTTATATGCCAAAAAAAATGATATATATTATATTTATAAAAAAAGAACCAGATCGAGTTTCTTGCCGGCTCTTCTCGACTGGGTTGTTTTCCGAACCGGTGGTAGTGTTTTAGACGTTCATAAACGCCTTCTTAGGGCCTAAATTGAATAAATAAATTTTGATTTTGATTTTTGATAATATTTTTGTTGTTGTTGTAGAGCTGTGTTATCTAAAAGATATTTAGTATATAATTGACGTAGACATTCCTGTGACGTCATATTACTTAGTTTTAATCAGATTTAAATTTTGTTTTCAGTGTTTTGTAGTCTGTGTTTTGATGATACTATCAAAACACAATATGTCAACATTCCTATTGGCGAAATTCATAGATATATATTTCGTCTCATTTCATTTAAAACATTCAATAGTTTTTATCTATTCTACAAATACTCGATACAGTTATCGACATAAACAATACGTACATGACGTCACTATGTAATAATTTGAATCAACGTTTACGATATACACTCATTTCGGCCACCACAAAGACCTAGTCAAAATTTAAATTTGTTAGGGATTTGATCACCAAATGCATAATATATAATAAAAACAAAAAAATCTAGCTAATTATTAACCCTTACTTACTTTTAACCTTACAAATTAAAAAAGGGCCTTTATAATGATTAGTCTTTATTTTATAATTAGTCTTAAAATATACGTTACTATTTGAAAACGTTAGTTATGGAGAACATAACAAAAATCAAGTACTGTTCAAAATCATGTTCGAAGTAATTAATTATATCGTAGTGACATACATTTTTAATATGTCGATTAACCATAAAAATGAGACAAAAGGAGAACAATGGAAACCTGGCGTAAACGCCCGGTTAGTGTTCAAGAGGTTAAATCTAAATGTAAAGGTTAAGTTTAACGGATTGGGTAGATATTGTGAATATGTTTTTACCTTTTATGACTTTCTTGATGTAAGGGTCTAGGTTGATGGTGAACGGGAGGAATATCTTGAGGTCGGCGGCGGTGAGCGTGGCTCTGTGGAAGCTGAGGAACACCTCGAGCTTGCGCTCGTCCCGGTCCAGCTCCATGAGGGCGCTGGCTTCCCGGATGCCGCTCATCACGGGCTTCACTCTGCATTGTAACGTGTTTATCACCTCAGTGCTGGGATTCCGACTCTATCGATATGACCTCAAATTCTACCTTAGAGGTCGCGTTCAATCAATGGAAGAGGTGGTCTTTGCTTTTTTTTTTTGATGAAACGAGAGACTTCGTGTGCATAAAGTATATCTATGCTAATAAATAAAATTGATGTGTCTGGTTGTAATATTGAAATAACAACTTTTTTCTAAATACATATGAATGCATAAGGTAAGATATATCGAATATGTTTTTTTTTTTTTAATTTTTATCTGTGTGTTTGTTCCGGGTAATATCCGAAATGGCTGGACCGATTTTGATGCTAGATAACTGGCATTACTCACCGTAACTTTTAAGCTGCTTTAATTTTTCGAAAATAGTTCCGCGTAAAATAAAAAATTAAAACAAAATACGATTCATTGGATAGCACCATTAAAACATTATTTTCTAACGATTATATAAAAGCTATAATACGCAGTGAAGAATATATACACAGCTAGTTAGTTTAAATAACCTATTAAAAAGAAAACATAATCAAGACATCCCATATTCAATCAAGATAAGATACGTAGACGAAGTCGCGAGCGCACGCTAGTATACTATCAATATAATTACTTCTCGTAGATGTGTTTGAGCGACGTGGTATCGTCTATATGTTCCTCGTAGGTCTCGTGGTGGTATATGAGCCAGGAGGTGCGGAAGGGCCACTGCTCCGTCAGGTTCACCCACGACGCGAGCTGGTACCAGTTAAACTCTATCTGGAATGCCTTCAGTAATCGACCTGTTCCAATTCATAACCGTTTAATACTAATTCAATTCAATTATTCAAAAATAATATTATTATAGGTATTTTCGTTTTATTTATATAACTTATAAGATGTTAAGTTAATTAAAATAACAAATGAACAGTACATTCGTAAACGGAAAATATTAAAAATCATATAAGAATGTAAATACAACACGTCATTTAATAATTTCGAACTGAATATTTCGATTTTTAACTTCGAGTTTAGTTAGTTTCATTTTGAAAGTGCGATGTGTTAAAATGCGTCTTGAATTAGAATTGAAAATATTTCGTTGTTCAACATATTATCATGATTTTAGTAAAGGTAAAAGGAGAGATAAAGTCGTTACTGTACCTGTGACGTACAATACGTTCATGAGGCGACGCATGCTGCGCGGGTTCACGTCGCTGAAGTAGTCGTCGGTGAGCAGGACGCGGCCGAGGTCGGCGGCGCCGCTCCCGGCCGCGGCGCCGGCTTGTGGCGCGGCGCGGTGCAGCCCCGACGCGACCGACGACGCGACCGACTCGGACGGACGCAGGCGACGCGTCCGCGCCGCTACCGTACTGTACTGCTCGACACGTTCTCTTTACCCGCCTGTTGACCCTTTATATAGGGTTGCCACCCCGTACTTTATTATAAAAAACTATTGAACGTTATTTCGGGCAATCGTACGGTATACTTTATGAGAACAATAAAGTACGCGAAAATACTATATTTCTCTGTGGGATTACTTTCACGTTAATTTCAGTTTTAGAGTGTTTCTATGATGAATAGCAATAGAGGTGAAACGAAAAGAACAAAGCGTTTCTGAATCTAATTAAAATGAATTTTTTTTTTTGCTACAACTTTAATATTGACTGTAAAAATGGTGTGCAGTTGTTAGCAATGGTAGTTATTTGTTAAAAGTTGCTAAAAGTAGTAAAAATTAGTTTTTAAGCTAAATTAATAAAGTAAAATCTATAGTACTTTATTTTGACATAATGTACTTTTTTTTTCCTACTTTTAATAACCAATGGGTATTTTATTTGCACAAAAAAAAAAGGTGACAACCCTACCTTTATACGCTCCTGACTCGACATTAGTTCCGACGTTGACGACAAACGCCTCGCCGATACCTACCGACAACGAAATATTTCAATACATTCAAGTTGTACGTACCGTTAATGGGGGGTGTGGAAGGGGGGTGTATGCTATGTTTATTTTAGATGACGTGGGGTTGTGGGTAAATACTGTTTTTTTTAAGTGAAAACTTTTTTAGAGGCGCTAAGATATTCTCTATAGGGGAAAAAACAGCTAGTAGTATTGGATAAAAATCGTAACTATTTTAGTGTTCAAGAGCACATTCGTTCGGAAAAGTAGGTATTTTAGAAATTTATTTCTATCGCATTGCGCCCCAAAGAAAGAGTTATAAAAACACGACAGGGACAACTGCAGCTCGGGCTGATTATACCGTATGCAAAATAGAGGAAAAGATTACTTCCTAGTGCCCGGTTTCCTCCTCCAAAACTGAACCGATTTTTAATTTTATTTCAGTTTTAGAATAATAAAGATTTTCGCTTTCAATGTCTGAAAATGACGGTAAAAATCGTCTTTCAAAGGTTTCCACAACAACTAATTTATGGAAAAATATCAAAACGTACGGGCATGGCGGTGGTGGATATATATTATTTGGTATAAAAATATTTATCATAATGCTATTTATCCAAGGGGGAAACAGGGTATTACGTATCTACGGAATAAATGCCGCTAGGATATCGTCATAATAATTGTAACGAAAAATCTTCGACAAACATAATCTAATTCGTTAATTTACCGATCTTTGAAGCGAAGTGGAGAAATCCTCGGCGGCTATCGCTTGCATTCGCTTCGCCGCCGTCTGCTGCGCGAGCTTCACTCTGCGCAGCGCCGAGTTTTGCAGGTAAAATGGCAACTGAACCATATTACGCAGGTAGTCCCAACCGCCGATGTTACTCTCAGAGAACGAACGACGGCTGTTCATCTCCACGGCCTTATGTCAATTATAAATTAACTTCCTTAGTAAGACGCGCGTCTTAATTCGCATACAATGTGATAAGAAAAGTCAAGGAACTCGATAGGTTGAAACCATTTGGGATAAATACTACTATAAGATTACATTTAATATAGATAATATTCAAAGTTTTATTCGTAATATAAACGACAAATACTCATCTACGTATCACAATACTCTATTACAACAATTTACAGAAACACCAACAGAATAATTTTCCAAATTACTTTAATAAAATTGAATACAGATAATTATAACACAATTTTCTTAATTTCATTATTTAAAACGATAATAGGTTATAGTCGAAAAGTGAATAACTAACTATAATATTAAATAATGTCTTTGTTTATAAGTTTAAACAAACAAATGGAAATAATTAACATATGCTTATATTTTGAAATAATTATGAACTCCAAAATACAGGCTTATTCTACTTTGGAGTATACCATCAAAACTCAACGTTTATAATTAATAGGATAATTAATTATTTAATATTCCATTTTTGATTTCAAAAAACATTTATAATTATCAAATTATATATGTTTGAAACGTAAATAGTACAGTATATATTTACAGACGGTGTGTACGTATTTTATATATATATTACATGCAATAAATTTTTACGTAATATTCGTATTGTCGGTAAGGGATACCATGCAAACGATAATACTCAATGAAATCATAAACAATACAATAATAGCACAACAACAAATGGCAACGGGAGAAAACACCAAGCAATCCATTTATGCTCGACTAACCTCCATCCAAGCAACCTGCGTGAAATATATTCAATCTAATATGAATCAGCTTTTACAAACTGATACGATAAATATATGTAATTATATAAATTAAAATATTTAAAAAATAAGGAAACATATCGAATGCACTCGTTCAACAAAAGTATAGCAACTAAATAAAGGGAATTATCGTTATAATTTACTTATATCAATTATCAATTACATTAAAATTGTCATATTAATCGCACATGTTTTGTTGTGATAAATTGTGCATATGCTACCGATAAAGTGCAGAAATCAGTCATTCTACATTATATCTACGTGATGCAAAAATTAACTGAAGCGAGTACCATTCAAGTGTCGTACTGGAAATGTAATAGTAGTAGTCAAATTTCCAATCATCTCGTTAATAATTTATCTGAAGTAAAATCCAACTTAACCGTACTATAATTACGTTATACATATATATTCGTTGAAAGCTCGTCATTTCATTACAGAGAAAACCAATTGATCTGCAGATAAACTAGACAATGTGCATATTAACTGTTTCCAAGCTTTAACGGTAACATATATACTATTTGAAAATCTTCATTCGGTACAATAAGTTGAGTAAGGATATACGATTTTATAAGTAATCGGACTCACCTTGCTTATGATGTGAGGGTCTATGGCCAGGAGTAGTATGAATGGACTCTTGGGGTCGGAGCAGAGAGCGTGCACGGCGTTCAGGAGTGCGAGAACCTTCTCTTGTTCGCAGCTGTCGAGCGCGTCCACGACCACGACGAGTCTCGTCTGCTGTCCCGTAAATGCGTCGAGACATGACAACTGTCAAAAGCAAAATATTACGTACACTTTATAACCAAACAGACATCAGTATAACCTAGAGGTCATTAATTCGTTTTATCGCAGAAATCCAATGATGATGGTCCATTGGGTAGTGCGGCCGCAACCGACGCGGGTTCGATCTAAACTATTCAACTCTAAAATCGGCCTAAAGTTTAGGTGAAGGAAAACGTCGTGAGAAAACCATAACATGGTGGTAAGACATTTTCTAATGATGCCCGACTGGGTAGCTACCTTCAAGTTTAAGAACCTGTCGCCAAATACCAATAGGTGTCTTCTGGCGGTATCACTTGAGAACCAGTACCTAGGCTTAGTGTGTTTACCATCCTGGACCACATCGTCGATTAACATCAGGTGAGATTGTCGTCAAAGCACAAAGCCTATATCGTGTAAAAAACGAAACTAAATCAACAAAGATATACACATGTATTTGGATTGTTTTTTTAACCAGCATAACATGTCAAAGTGTTAGAAAAAGGAAAGATATAGTCTGCTAATCCACATGGGAGAGAGTGCTAATGATATAAATGTATAAATTTACTGTTGTGACTATGGTTTGCCATTTGGTGATCGCTGATTTTAACTGACATCAAAATTAATAACATCAATTAAGCAGCGCGAGGAATTAACCTCAAAATTTGAAAAGAGCTAAATTTTACAATATTTATTAGAATCAAGTAATCATTATTGCTTGCTTTATTTATCATTGATATGGATTTTTTTCAGAAATTTATTAACAACGGTAAATACATTTATTAATATAATTTACATATGTAAATTTGTTTATGTCACAGCGAACATAATACACGACACCATAAGTTAAGTACACAGCTGATTGGTAATAGTACTAGCCTCTCAGAATATACGGGCAACTCTAGAACCGCGAACGCTCATTGTTCGAATCAAATAGATCGCTTTCCCTGGCTTCTTGTTACACACTTCCGTCACTCTCACAGATTACAGGAAAGTGAGAGGAAAGATGTTACATATTTGAAAAAAAAAAAAAAACTAAACAACCACGGGTACTGCCGAGATGAGTTAAAATTCCAAACTTTGGAATAACTGTTTTTTTTTAATATATAAAGTTCATTATTAATTAATTGAAATTATTAACATTTAATATAATTATAAAAATTGTCTGGTTTTTTTATATCTATTGGCTCTCGATGGTGTACATTTTCATATAATTTATTTATAATCAAAACATACGATAGGTTGCGTATTTTAATTTTATTATTTATCTATGAGCGCCATCACTTAAACGCCACGTTATTACTTGAGATACTGTCTTAGCGTGTTGACGACTGACGTCATAGCACTGGTAACGCGAATCTAATAGTTTTTTTCCCCCTACCGAAAATGTAAAGAAGATTATAGTTGAGTAATTACCATATGCGTGAGTGCGATGACTTGTGGGCGTAGCGCGATGGTGGGCGTGTCAGTGCGTGCGGCGCGCGCGAGGCGCAGGCGCGGCGACAGCACGAGCGCGGCCGCGACGCGCCCCCACGTGTACAGGTTCGCGAGGAGCGCCGCGCCCGAGACGCAGCACGCGCCGATCATCAGCCCCTGTTGGATTTCACGCCGCCTCAACGACGACGGTTCTCGCTCACTCACCCCTTGTTTGTTTCACTCGCACACCATACAACTACACCTACTAGCAGTCTTCAGCGATGCGACTATTATAACGAAGCCGCATCGATATTGAGTTTCTAAACCCTCATATGGTGACACTCTTTAAGTGTCTGATCATGATAATAGTACTCTTCTACAGATAACTCTTAAATGCATGATTTTTTAATTATCACAGAGAAAGCAGGAAACGTGTTTGCTTAACAGTATTGGAAATAATAAAGGGGAACGTTTATTCTAAGGTACCACAAAAACGCACTAGAAAGCTCTGGCAAGATATCTGCCGTTCTGCAAGAGCGTTCAAGTACTGAATACAGACTGAACACAAGACTCGAACATATTTACATGACACTGGCAGGATTTTGTAACACAGATTGCCATTAAATAAAAATAAAAAGAAATACCAACTCAGCGAAAACTAATTGAAATGTAAAGATTTTAAGATTGTACCTATAATTAAAATCTAAATTGTAAATAATTTGAATATATTAAATAAGGCTACGCTTACTGTGGGTCAGCATCAGTCTCCGTGAGGTACATTACGAGCACACACACACCAATGAGGATGCAAATGAAGCACAGCTCAAAGATAATTATGTGAGGAATGCAACAAACGCGACGCCATCTGTAACAATCATGAATTCCTTTTATGACAATACTTTCTCTGTGGACAATTTTATGTTTTCTTTTTTTTTAATGCATACAAGTTAAAAGTAAATTTCTTGTTCGTATTGATGGTGAAATGTTGGTAGAATATAGCTGTACAAAATTTACACACAATTTTTTTTTTAAGTTTGATGTATACAATGGATGTAACATACATACATACATATCATCACGCCTTTATCGCGTGGAGGTAGGCAGAGATTACGTCCTTCCACTTACTACGATCTTAACACACCTGTTTCGCTTCCACTACTTTCATAAGCGCTTTCATACTTTGCTTTCATGGAAGTAACAGGTACAATTTATAACAGAGCAAGAACGTTATTAATTGAATTTACCAAAAGAGTTATGGAGTGAAGCTGTGAAGTGCTCTGTTTATCAGATTAATAAATGCCCCCTCCTATGCTATCAACTTTCAAACTGTTAGGAAATTTAAATTTAAAAAAAAAACTTAAAAGTATTTTGTGCTAAAGAATGGGTTCATATTTTACTAAACCCGAATAAATTAAAACAACAAGCTAAAGGGATGAGATCTGTTGGATACCAACAAAATGGATATCACTTATGGGACAGTTTACACAACAAGATTGTAGTGTCCAGAGATGTAAGGTTTGATGAAACACAAATGGGTCATTTCACCTCAAATCGTCCAACAGTTGGAATCGACCCCTTTCGATTAGGACAAATTTTGGTCAGAAGTTTTCTTTTACCATAAAACGAAGTTCTGCCAAAGAAAAAAAAATTTTTTTTTTTTTCATAATTATGCATAATTCAAAATTTCGATATTTTTTAAGTTTTTCAATCTTATCTTTTAATTATCTAGAAAACTATTATAGATACACAAATTAACCACATTTCATTTTAAAGAGGATACCTGAGCTATAAAAAAATCTCAAATTTGTAAAATTTTGAACTTTCGTAAATTGTCAAAAATACGATAAACATCATATTTTTGCCTTATTTTTTTGTTAAATACCTTGGACTATTCTTAAAAGATCCTGAAAATTTTGGAACTGTTCTTTGTTTTTTCAAAAATATTAAGTTTTGAATTTTATAACAATTTTTTTTTGCTGTTTTCTATTTTTATAGGGAAGTCAAGTTAAGCAATCATATAATTTTGTAATTTTTATTAGTAAAATGTTCATTTATTGATATAATAATGTGACAAAAAAGCATTGCCAATATTTCTACTTTCATTTATTTGATAAAAGTTTTCAAGCGTAATCCTAATTTATATTTTGTTCTGTAAATCGGGTTTTTTAACTCTTTTTATGTTGTTGATGTCTCATCTCTTCTACTCAATCTGAAAGAAGTTAAAAAGTCAAAGTTATATGTGAAAAGGTACCTTTATCACAATCTCAACTGATGTTAAGTGACGATCTGGTCCAAGATGGTAAATATACTAAGCCTAGAGATCCAGTATCTCAAGTGTTGTTGCCGGAATACACCTATTGGTATTTGGTGACAGGTTTTCAAACTTGAGGGTGGTAGCTACCCAGGCGGGCATTATTACAAAATGGCCTACCACAATGCTATGGTTTTCTCACGATGTTTTCCTACACCGAAAGCTCCGGTTGATTTGAGAGTTAGTTAGTCGAGCCCACCGCTCGAACCCGCGACTATCAGCTGCGTCATCATCGCTACTTTGCACTTGTAATATATAGTGATTTTTTCCTAAATGAAATAATAATAATTTTCCAGGTACTAACTTCCAGCCCGAGGTGGAGGACACAGGTTTAGGCCGGAAGGCGCGTGCTAGCCTCGTGCAGACTCGTCCGTACTGGCACTCGAGCGCCTCCGCGAGGCTGGCGATCATCTGCACCACCATAGCCTCGCCCTCCTGCCCACCCCCACTCTTCATACCCTCCGTGAAGTGAAACCTACATACGTATACACAACATTCGAATCAATCATCATCCCTTACGATATAATATGGTATGATGTTACTTTCCTAATTCCGCTTCAAATGATTTTCACCTGTCACGTCCTTTGACATGATTTGAAGTGGAATTAACAAAGTAACATCAACCATATTATTTACAATGGATTTCTGTAATGTAACAATTTCATCAATCAAATATCAAGTATGATGTTTTTGTATTTACGTTGTTGTATCAGGTGCATTGTGAATCATACATACATAAGCTCACGCCTGTTTTCCCCGAAGGGTTAGGCAGAGGTGAAATAGCGAAACTACACCACCCACATTTCGCCGAGCTTAGTTCCGTCCCAGATGTGACAGGGGGCGAGCCTGTCGCCATATCGGGCACAAATTCCAAACTCCGGGATGATATTGAGTAGAAAACCCCAATACCAAATTGTGTATCTAATATCCAATTAACAACAAATGCATAACTTATTAAGCATAATTAAATATTTATACTAAAAATTTAAGTAGATATATGAGAGAAGGAAAAAAATATGAACATTCATAATATAATGGAGTGAATGATTATTATCTACACTAATAAATACAATTAAAGTATACCTATAGCAAAAATACATTTTTTTTAAATGTTTGTCTGTCTGTCTGTCTCTTTATTCCGGTTAATCTAATTGTAAATGTAAGCGGAGCCCCCGTGACAACTATTGCAAAACAACACATTAATATTTTTATCGATATTGATCCTCAATACAATACAATAATGTATTGACAATTACATAAAAATAAATGGATTAATTACTTTTTTTATACTATTATACCACCATATGAATTATTAACAAGATTCTAGAGTTATAGATTCGGAATCTTTAATATCAAACCAAATTATAAAAGTTTAAATACCAAATTGAAAGATTTATAATTTTCACTTGACATGAATGTTGCTTCACACAGCATATTGAACTTATAAAACGAGCTTTCAAATGGTAACCGATAACACAATAAAAAATAGCTACCGTATAGGAGTCGCTGGCAGTGCTCGTGGATCGTTTGGTCCGGGCGGGTGACAGAACACAACTTGAAGTACTAACAGCAACGAGTTAAATCGTCGCCCTAAAGCCGACAGCACCCCTCCAGCCCACCACCAATCATATCTGTAGATAAACCAGATCTCATCTTCAAATTGTTGACGCCACCCGCTTATACAGTCTAATTCGTCATATGCCTCTCCCAAAGCTCAGTGTGTCACACACACAATCTTCCTCTTCACATACATAGGTTATCAGTTGGGTGCACTTTCAATTTATTTACTTAAATAACTGTATGTTAATTAGAGCCAACCCTGCTGCCATAATACAGCGAATCCTAGTTTGGCAGGGTGATGTTTAAAAGTCGTATGTTGTTAACATGTCTTCCTCTTCCATTCCTCGCTATATACAGTCATCTTCGCATTCGCTCCCTTTCTAAACATATATCACACAATCTATCAATCTTTTCTTTGGTCATCTCTTTCCCGTATCTACTTCCTCCCTGGATATTACATGTTCATATCAGGACAGACGACTACTCCTTAACTTCCCTCTTAGTGGCGACACTTCCAACCTGACTCTAATGTACTCATTCCTAAACCTGTCCATTCTTGTTACCCCACACATCCATCTCAACATTCGCATCTTAGCTTCTCGTAAATCTTCCCCTTTATTTTAAGGAGCATTTGCTGATTACATCTAGTAGCTGTGACCTGCCGCAATCTCATCCATGTTGCGTTATTCTATGCTTTACGGTCCGGTCTATTTCGCCATTGCTTTACACGAGTGAGCAGAAGTACTTGAACTTGAGGCAGATTGGTACTGGAGCGCTATCTAGCGTTGTAACAGCTGAGCTAGAGGTCATCCCCAGATTCTGTTGCCACTTTACCAATTTACTCTGAACCTCGACACCATCCTCACCGACAAGGACAACAACATCGTCCGCAAACAGCATACCACCAGGGTGACTTTTCCTGTATATCCGCTTTTAAGGCATCCATTACCAATAGGAAGAGGTACGGACTCAAGGGCGACCCTTGGTGTAAACCTACCGAAACCGTCGGTGTTGCCAGCAGCTGACCGGCCATACGTACGCGGCTGGTCGTAGATAGCGCGAATTAACTCTACACACTTCACCCCTGTAGGTGTCCCTACACCTAACCCTTTCAGAGCCTACCACATAACCTCTCGCGGCACCTAGTCGTATGCCTTTTCCAGGTCCACATATACCATGTGCAAATCAATAAAGCGATTAAATAATAAAAAGTGTTCTAATCTAAATGGTGTTGTCACATTTCATTTGCAAACTCTGATGTCTAGCGTTTTTGTTTTTTAAAAAAGAAAATAATTTCCTTTTTTAACATAGTGGATCATATCAATCTTAAATATTACGAAGCCCACAAACAGAAGATTCGTAGCCATCTAAAAGTAGCTATATCCAGATATATCAAAAAATAAGTCAGGTTAAGATTACTTTAAAATCTAGTTAATTAAAAGAACGACGAGTTGATGGTTTATAGTAAAGATCAGAGTACCTTTTTGAGAGTTTATATGTAAAAGTAATAGTCACTTCTTTATTAAATTTAATATTTTACATAGTCATTTACATAGTTAGGTCCTTATTTAAGATTGTTACATTTCAATGAGTTTTATTTGTAAGTATAGATGGTATAAATCTCACCTATTACCCGTGTACCAGAGAACATAGAAGGCGAGGTATATGGCAGCGAAGAGCGCGAAGCAGACGGCGAGAGCAGCATAGAGCGGAGCTCCCGAGAGACCGCCACGAACGCGCCGAGCGTAAGTGCGGCGTGCCACGCCCCCCACCACACCGCCCACGACCACGCCCACCCACTCTCGCACCACTGACGAGCGAAGTTCTTCATCTCCTCTGTAACCGTTACAAATATACTATAGATCAGTGGTCGTCAAACTGCGGCCCTTTGTGCGGCCCGCGACGTCGCAAACTATTTCGATAAACAATGACTCAAAATCTAATAATTATATTAAGTGAACTAGGTTGCCAAAAATGCCTACATATGCCACAGAAAATCTATGGGTAATTCGTGTTTGATAACTCATAGAAATATGTTAACTAATAGATAGTATTCATAAAAGTGCGGCCCGCAGTGGTATCTCACATTGACATATGTGGCCCTTGACTAGAAAAGTGTGAGGACCACTGCTATAGATGAACCACACAACTGGCGGATTGCACTAGGGTCGCGGGGTACGTCGGGGCGGGTAGTTACTCCAGGGTCGGACTGGGTCAGAAGGACCAGGGTGGCTGACCACAAGCCCGGGGCCCGAGACTAGATGATGATAGATGGAAAACTATTTAGTTTCATACTTCTAATTACGATATCTGGACCACATCGTCACTTAACATCAGGTGACAGACAAAGCTCTGAGTCTAACAGTTAAAAAAAAAACTACGTTGTCATGGGAACTGCCGACATTAGTGAAAACTCGAAACATTGGAACAACTGTTTTTAATATTTAAATTATCGTATGTGCAAAATTATATAATTTGTTAGATGGAATTATTAACATAACCTAGCATTTAACATGTAATATTTGTCTGGTTTTTAAATCTATTGCCACTCCGAACAATAATTTTATACATTATCATATTATAGTTCATTCATCATCAAAATATACGATAAACTGGGTAAGTATATATTTTATTATTTATGTTTGAGGGCCATCTTATCGACATACTTAAGCATGTCGACGGCTGACGTCATAGCATTGGTTGCGACGCGAATCTATAAACTTTTCCTATAGCGCCGCTAAAAAGAAGATTTAAATTGAAAATAACATAATAGTATGATTAATTTACCTTTAAGTCTATTGAGCAGAAATGATTTCCCCGAGCCCCACCTAGCGTAGAGTCCAACAGTGATGGGCACAGAGAGACTCGGCTCGGAGAGCATGTCGGCGAGCGCCGCGCTGTACAGCTCGTACCCCAACATGTTCTCGTTGTCTTCGTTCGTGTTCAGTTTGCGCGCGCCGAATATTTGTCCCAACATTGTTTTATTATAACTCATGTCTATATTGTACGGCGTCTCGTTCATCTTGTTCGGTTTGTACAGCAACTGGCTGTTCTTCGGATTCCTTAGTAGAATTTCTACGATTTGCTGTAAAGATAAACAAACTGTATGTGTATTGTATGTTAAATACACAAGAGTAGATGTAAAATGTTTTTTTATGACGACGAAAAATCCTTTTAATTTATATTTCACATTTACAATGAAATTCGCTCAAGTCAAAGAGTTACAAGTCTTAAAATGATACTAAGTGTATCATGTACGCCATGTTATATTGACTATTAATTTTTTTATGAATCTATAAAAAAATATTGACGAAGAAACGCAAAGACTTTTAACCCCTTGAGCACTAACCTGGCGTTAACGCCAGGTTTCCATTGTTTTCCTATTGTCTCATTTTTATGGGTAATCGATATATTAAAAACTTAAATCGTCAAAATGTAATTTTTTGAGTTAGGTCGCTTTCATTGTAAAGTTGCAATATACTGATGGTTGTTGTCTTTGATGGTTTTGGGCATACTTTAGAAACTATCATGTTTAGTGGATTTTATGAAGAGAACCAGGGATTTATATGTGAGGATATACTTTTATATTAAACAATGTAGCGAAATACGCGCCATGTGTGTGTGTGTGTCGTGCGTGTGCTCACGCGTGTGTGTGTGTGTGTAATGTATAATATTCAATATTTGTGTACATCAATGAATTCTTCCACCACAAGATACGGCATTATACCTTAGCCTCGCTACGTTATTATATATCAATGTTAATTTACTCTACAACAATATTATTCACACAAACGGTATGAATATGATTATGGTGTATTTACAATTCATAATAACAGATGTTTCCGACTTTATATAATCTTCATATTAAATTGTAATAATTATTTATCGTTTCGCTGACATTGCGGCGTTCGAGGCTATTGTATGATATATGGTAAAATTTAAAAATAAAGTTGTTTTTCTTATGAGTTTACCTTCGATCTGGCTCTCATGGCGATGTGCAGGGCGGTATCGCCACGGATATCGGTGGCGTTGACTCGCGCCTTTCGTTCTAGAAGTAACTGCACCATTTCGGCGTTGCGAGACCGAACGGCACGGAGCAAGGGAGTGTCTCCGTTCTAAAAATATTAAATACGAATATTAAATATTACAAAACTAAAAAAAAATTACAATAAAACTGGAGACCATTTTTACTCAACCAACCGGCCATCTACTACCCTACTATTAACCTTGTAACTATGAGTTGCGTAGTTCTATAAAAAAAGACCTAATTTCTCGATGATTGTTTTTGACGTTCATAAGCGCCTTATCAGGATCAAAATTGACTAAAGTATTTTAGAATTCGAATGTTATTGTTGGATTATCCGCTGGATGTGGGTGACGCAAGACCGGTCGTTTTGAAGATCTTTGTAGGAGACCTATGTCCAGCAGTGGACATCTTTCGGTTAAATGGATGGATGGCTTATAATTTATCTCAAAAATCAAAATACAATAAAAAATCAAAGAAAACTTTATTCAATTTAGGTCTTAAGAAGGCAGTTATGAACGCCACCAGCGGTTCGAAAACAACCCAGTCTGTAATAACCTTCTGAAATTAAGACTTGCGTGACATAATATACTCGAACTTATAGTCAGGTAAATCGGTAAGGTAACTTTTTTAAATCTTCATGATACATATAAATAGGTAAAGATAATACAGCTTAGTACATTTTTCTCCTTTGTTTATTACCCGACATTATTTTTATGTTGTTTAGTGGCTATTGACAAGCTAAAGTTTTAGCAATAAAAATAAATTAATAATAGTTTATCTCTCAAATTTTCATGTCGTTTAAGAACCGTTGAAGTAATACGTAAGCATTGGGATATTTATTATAAAATCTGCTTAAGTAATTAAAAGTAAATAAGTAAAAATTGCCTACGTAATCGCCAATTAGAACCCAAAATTTCGTTCACTATGTTAACACTAGTAAATGATCTATTGTGCATAATAAACAAGACTGGGTAGCTACCACGTCTCAAGTTCGAAAACCTGCCGCCAAATACCAGTAGGTGTGTTCCGGCAACATCACTTGAGAACCAGTATCTAGGCTTAGTGTGTTTACCATCCTGGACCACATCGTCACTTAACATCAGGTGAGATAGTGTTCAAAGCACTGAGCCTATACCCTGCGAAAAAAAGGGAGGAAGCGCATGTGGGTAAAATAGTAATGAATATGGAATGTGGAAGAACGGAAAAGTAGAGGAAGGCCAAAGAACGTGCGAATGAAGTGTGTAAGAAATGATATGAGTGAACATCGAGTAAATGAAGAGACGATGGCTGATAGGGATGTATGGAAGAAGAAAACATACTGCGCCGACCCCGAGTGAGTTGATGTGAGTTTCTATGCTGATTAAATTTTCACTTGTTCGGTACGTTTTAGTAATTCAAAATCGCGAATGGGAATAGTTTAGATATAGTTCGGACTTACGATAGTGCAATGCTCGAGATCCGGATTAGAAGCGAGCAATAGCTTCAATATTGCTACATGTCCTTTCTCCACTGCGGTGTATACCGGAGTTTTCTTCTCTTTTCCAGGTAAATCTATGTCGACATGTTTCTTTAAGAGCGCTTCAACTATGTTTTTATGTCCGCCTTTTACGGCCTGTATTAGAGGCGTATCTTTGGAATGATCCTGCAAATAATAAATCAACGTTTATAAATCAAATATTTAAATTACATGAAATATGCAAAATGGCACGTGATATAACAAAAAGATGGAAGGAAGTACCATAATTATGGAATGTTGTTGGATGGAAGTTTTTGTTCACATAAATCTCTTTTCTGAAACTTAATAAAGTATTTCTTATCTCCTTTACAATTAGGATTTCACTCACTACTTGTTACGAATAAACCCTCGGATTCTACCGTTATTTATATTCGCTTTCTTTATCTTTCTGTCAATATTTCATAGCTTCAAACATTTCCGAATTACCGAAACATAAGCACTTTTAAATATTCAAATTGTTGATGGTCTCAAATAAAGCCTTTTTAAGTATTTTTAATTTCTAATTCAATGTGACTCCGGATACTAACAGAATGCAAAAGCTATATCTATATCACACTTTCATGCATCTTTTTCCATATACAGTTACAATTGTAAATATTTTAATTATGTTATTAAGAGGATATGCGAGCGGCGTTTATTCTATACAAACACATTCCCCTGTTTCCCTCCTGGATAATTATTATTATGGTTAATATTTTTATACTACATAATAAATATATTTTCACAGCCGCCATGCCCGTACGTTTTAATTGTTTTTCATAAATTATTTATTGAAAATAAGAAAAAATGATCAATATACACTATTTAATCAATGAATATATCAAATCAAATAATTTTGATAAATAAAAACAAAAAAAAGCAAAAGTCTTTCTTATTCTATAATTGTAAGAGGAATTAAAATTGACCCAGTTTTGGAGGAGGAAACAGGGAAATACGAAGTGATGTTCGTCTATTTTGCATGCGGTAAAATCAGCCCTCGCTGCAGTTGTCCCTGTCGTGTTTTATAACACTTCTATTGGATTTCTGAAATACCTATTTTTCAAATTCGTCGCTGCCGCATGCCCTCTTAATGAATCTTACCTGAACATTAATATAAGCGCCAGAGTTAATGAGAGAGAGCGCGACATCGTAGTATCCCTCTTTGCAAGCGATAGCTAACGCCGTATACCCGTCCTTGTCTAGAGCGTTCACATTCGGTTTGTGTGTTCCAACAGCATTTGGACAATCTCGAAATGATTACCTATTTTAAATACAAAATTTCGTTATGCATAATCAGTCCCTTGTACAGAAAAAAAAGAAACTATCTGAATTTTATTAGTCGAAAGAAATTATTTCTCAAGCATATGTATTATATTACATTTTCCACTGACCCTATTTTCAATCAATTAAACTCAGAATCGTCTATAAATATAGTTATAATTATAGGTCTATTTAAAAATCGATATCGGTAGGTATTTTCTATTTCGTTCGTGTGCTATACTTGAATATGCGACAATTAAAAACCTTTATATGGTAAGTCAGTTTGAAATTTGCAATGTGATATGCTTTTTCTTAATCATATTCGCGCTTGATATTAAATATCGACGGTCTTTACGTACAAAGCGATATGTCAAAAATGACATATAAAGTGAATACCACCATAAACTTCAAAAATCGAATAAGACAATGCAAAAAAAATAAATATTAAAATGTTAATAGATTAATTTCTAGAGCGATATAAATATTCATTACGCTCTCCTGTTAACCTCGGTTTTTTTAGACATGTCTCTTTGTACGTAGGGACCGTCGATATCTTTGTAATGAAAGGTGGGTAGTCTAAAAGGGGAAGTAGGGTAAAACTTTTACATTAAAAACCTTTGATAAGTACATGAAGTTGAGTTATACCTTGCGTAGCTTGCAGCAGTGGAGTCCAGCAGTACATGCCGGCGGTATTAGCATCCGCGCCGGCGCGTAGCAACGCCGCGCAGGAGGTAGCATCACCCGCGCGCGCCGCCCAAGTAAGGGCGGATGTCCCATACTTGTCGCAGGAATTAGCACGCGCGCCCGCCGTTAGCAAACGCTGCACTACACCGCTGTGACGTCGTCCCGCCGCCCATACCAAGGAACTGAAATCAGTGTTGCCGATTTAGCGACTTTGTCGCTAGAAATGACGACTTTTGTTTATGCTTTAGCGACCAAAAAATAGATTTAACGACAAAAATGTCGGTTTAGCGACTTATATGAAGTTACTTTGCGTAATTCAGAATACTTTTATAAAAAAAAATAAACAGAAAATGATTCAATGGACAGTACCATATAAACATTACTTTCTAATTATTATTTAAAAACTATATTATGAAGTAAAGAATACATACATAAAGTAAAGAAGCAAATAACTAGTGTGAATATAAAACAGTCTAAAACATTTTTGTGTTCAGTTTATCAACCAATTTTTTTATGGTTCTTTAGCTCTTTTCGCCGAATTTCGATCACCAATCGAACACTAGTTATTATTAACAAATCGCTTTGAAAAAAAATCTCATCTGATATTAAGTGACGATATTCTAAATGATGGTAAACACACGAAGCCTAGAGGTACTGTCTCTCAAGTGATGATGCCGGAACATTAGAAAATACCCCACCATTGAGCTATAGTTTCTTACGAAAGTTCAAGCTCATTAGAGAATTAGATGGGCGAGTTCGAACCAGCTTCCATCGACGAGTAAGCCAACCACACTACCAACTGAACTATCATAGCTTCGAATTATTATTCAGGTTTAAAATTCAAACTGATTGAAATAAGGATATAATAAAAATTTCAATGTAAGACAGAAAACAAAATTATTTAATTCAATCTTACTGCAATTAACAATGCAAATGAATCACAATGTTATCTTTGCCAATAAACAATATACTAGGAAGAACTGATAAATTAACAAAGATGTGGCCAATACGTAATGTGCTTGAGTTTAATTATATATTTACGCGAAAGATTAAACACTTATTCCGAAGTAATGGAGGCCATTACTATATCAATATAACATAAATAATTAATGATAAACAAAACCAGATACTTATTAACCAAGAAATGTTCAAGTTGTACAAATTTAATGAACTGCTAGTACTATCTACATATGAAAATACTATAAATTCTGTGATATATTCCAAGGTTAAGCGAATTACGTGGTTTCTATTTTAAACATTTTCTTATTGTATCATACAAGTGTACTTCTGCAAACTCTGTGAAGGTAACGTAAGTTTTAAAAAAAAGGAGATCCCAGTTAGTGTCTCGATATTGTTCTGATACTCTGTCGGCTTATCTATACTAATAAATAAAAATGAAGTGATCAAAATAACCTTTTTTAATAAATATATGTATATGATTAAACATATATACGATACCCATACCATACCTAGGTACCTATAAAAATACAATTATAATTTTTTTGTCTGTCTGTCTGTTTGTTCCGGGTAATCTAAGGAACGGCTGTACTGATTTTGACGAGATTTTTTCATTAGATAGCTGGAGTTACTCCTTGAAACTTAGGGTACTTTTGATTTTCGAAAATTATTAGGGTTCCGCATAAAAAAATTAAAACTCATCAAAAATTGAATAAAATCTGTTTCAATGCACAGTTTTAAGGGCAAGTGCTTAAATTTATGAGAAATATTTTTACTTTATCTTAGTACTAAACAAAAATTAGGGTTCCGTATAAAAAAAAAAGGCAGTGAAGAATATATGAAACGTGGGTGCAGCCGCGGGCACATAGCTAGTATTCACTAATGTAATACTCATTTGCGATTTCGAATATTTTATTAATTTTTAATTTATTAATAACGAGGTAAATTAGTTGCGGGAACCAAATTTTAACGACGAATTTTTTCTATTTATACAAATGTCTATATTATTACCCGTTTTATTTGATAAGTAACACCGGCTATCAGTCGGTAATATATAGACGTTCTCCATATGGTGTTTTTGTTATTATCACTACGTAATTAAATATAGTTACATTACTTAATACAGAAATGGCACTAAAAATAATTAAAAAATAAAAGGGCTTTTTTACTATGAGTGTAAAAATAAATAAACATGCATTAATAAGGTAACTAAGTCTAATATGTTAATTCTTATTCCAAAAATTAAAAAAATAATAGTATATTTGATTACAAAGATTCAATATAATTTATCTATTATCGAAACGGTAAGTGAAATCATAAAACAGAAAACGTCACTTCCGTAATGATGGCGATTCTTTCTAATAAATGAATGAATCGTTTTTATAGTATAATTTCGATCGAATGATTGCTTCTAATGAATCCATTTATAAGAAAAAAAATCGAAAACGCATCTCAAAAGATGAAATGGTGTCCAGTTCAGCGTGTATTGAAGTACCAAGAGATTACTCGGCGCTGATTTTCAACTGGATCCCAGAGCGAGTCACGGAACGTCAGTTTATAAACTTTGATACGTTTTATAATTGTAAAATTTACTTATTGCTATGATTGCCTATAAAGACATACTGTATTTTTTGACAATTATTGTTTGTTATATTTAATAATACAATGATCACTAGCGGCGCTACAATAAATAAATTATATAAAAAGTAAACAAAAAGTTATTTTTGAGGAGCGTGGAATTCTCATTGTATTATTTTCTTTATAACTGAAAACGTCGTAAGTCCGCAACTATGTTAGTCAAAAAAGAATTTCATTCCCGTGTTAATATATGTGTTTTAATATACTCTTCGAAACGTGTTCTAAAATTAAAACTTCAAAAATAGTGAAAAAAAACGTCTCTGTTTACCTTGTATCGAAGGTAACTTACCATAGACTATATTATTGTAATTATATTATAACTTTCTTCATCCAGCATTTAATAATAATAACTAGTAGTAATTTAAAACTAATAACAATGGGTTAACAGAAATAACATAATGCAGTTTTCTATACAGGTATTTGGACTTTGGGTGACAATTACGTATTATTTCATTTCAAATTAGTTGAATTGAAAAGTCTATCTTGAAAAACGTTTGAAACATCTTCAAGCACTGGCGAAGTGATAAGCAGAAATTATAACTGGATAGATATCATTTATTTTTGTACTAATGCGAATTATAATTATAGCTTCCCATTTGATTTGGTAACAATGACTTTTTATACTGAAGCGTGTTCAGGTAGATTATATCAGATAAGTTCATTTGACGTAATTAACAGGAAACTACATATTCGTCTATTCAGTAGTTTCGTATTTTATTATTATAGTTTTTTACTCAAACATAAATTACCTACATCCTATGATACATAATAAATAATTGCAATATATTTTAATTATTAGGTATTGAACAATACTAGTGTTCGCCTAGTGGTTGAAATTTGACCAAAATCACTGTTAATACTTGCAGATATACGGTAACTCATTCCAAATTCGCAAATATTATAGATTGTCAATGATTATCATTTTGAATTATCAAAATGATGGGTGTACAAATTTAGGTCTGACAAGGTCTAGGGTTAAACCTGAGGAGTGGTAGGGGATTAGAAAATAAAGAAATAAGTAGACAAACAGAAGAAAAGGATACCATTTTTGTTTCGATTCGAACGTCCATTATTGAAGCATAAAACCCCGGATAAGGAAGAACGACACTACAGCAGAAATTACCTACCGTTTTAAAACTCGACTTAAATAAACTGGACACCACTTGCTAGTAGAAACTTGTAAGAAATACATAAAGATATAGCATTGCGTGTTAACATATAATTTACTTCGCTGTTACTTATTTGTGGTTATAGTATATTAAAATTTTTCTTGTAGACTAGCTGTGTGCCCGCGGCTCCGCCCGCGTTTCATTTATATTCTTCAGTACGTAGTACAGTTTATAAATAATGATTGAAAAATAATGTTTTGATGGTGCTGCCCATTGAATCGGTATTTTGCTCACAATTTTATGAGTTTTAATTTTTTTTTACACGGAAGCATTATTATTTTCCTAAAAAAAATTTGGCAGGTACCAAAGACTATTAATTTATCTATGGTAGGTACCAAGAGAAAGAAAAGATATTACTCATAAATTCAAGAACTTCCAGTGAAACCGAGCATTGAATAGTTATTTTTTACAATTTCTAGAATATTATATATTTACAGGAACTAGTAATTTTTTTCCTAATCGTTTTGTACTAACGGATATCAAAGATATTTCTTTCCAGTAAAACTGTGCAATAAATCACATTTTGTTTACAAATTCATGAGTTTTAATTTTTTTTAAGAGGAACCCTAATTATTTTTGAAAAATAAAAGTACCATCACATATCATCCCCAAAAGGCGACTAAGGGATAAACCAGGGGAAGCTCATTACCACAAAAACCTTACTGCGATCGCCAACTCGCCTGCCAAGCGTAGTGATTATGGTAATCCCTCCCTTATTAAGGGAGACCTATGTCCAATAGTGGACGTCTATCGGTTGTCTGATAATGATAAAATTACGCGGAGTAACTTTAGCTATCTTCTAAAACAAAGTCCCGTCAAAATCGGTAAAACCGTTCCGGTTTTATTATGCTGTTTACTTATTAGGGCTTGGTATTTAAATATTAGAATGTTTCGAATACTAATTAAAATATATTAATTGAGTGTGTAAACTATTCTAAAGATAAATGCGAAACGAGATACCAAATTGAATAAGACAACAGCCCTTACACAAACCCTTACAAAGTTACAAAACATAGAGAGACCGTAACAAACTAACAAAACTTACAGTGACATAAAATACCTTCAAAATTATGTATTATTTTACCAATAACTTCTTTCTGATGCCTTTTCAAATACGTCAATAGAAGCAGTTTCATAAAAACAAATTAAATTGATCAAAAATGACTTGACGATGGCAATGATGATAATTATGGTATAAAACACGGTGTTTTCCTTATTTTTCGAGAACTGCAGAGTATTCGAAGTTTTCCAATACTTCGAATAATAGATTTATTATTGAAATATTCGAATAGTAAAATTGAACTAATATTACATACCCTAATATGTACGTGTAGTATATTTATTTATGCTTTCAACATAATTAAAGACATATTATGTCAAAATTTGGTTTAAATAAATAAAGGATTCTGTCCTGTCTTGTTCTTCGATCAATACAATTAGGTTTTTTAGGCCATTGCGACACAGTCTAAACTGCTGCTAAATTTGGCTCACTAAAAACTTTTGAGTTAAACATACTTGTTAAAATACATCCTTTCGGATCACGTCAAAACAATACTGTGTATTGAATCGAATTTTGTTCACAATGTTCTGCAAGATCTAATTTATTTTACACGAAACCTTAATTTGTTTTCGAAAGACAAAAGTCGTCTAAGTTACGCCCTATAACCACAGCTTTTTGCCAGAAAATGTCCCGTCAAAATTGGTCCAAACGTTCTGGAGATTAGCTGGAACAAACAGACACGACGAACAGAAAGAAATTTTATTTTGTGTTTTTGACTAAGTATAGTATATATGTACATTCATATGTATTTAGTAAACTAGTAACAGTTATTTTTACATTACAACTATATATCACTTCAATTTTATTTAATTGTGTAGATTATTAACGATAACAATTATTATCGTCGTAATACATACTTGATGTTGTAGTTTCCGTGAGAGTGTACATCCGCCCCCTTCTCAAGCAGTAGAGTGACGATTTCCTCGTGACCCTTATAGGACGCCCACATAAGAGGAGTCCAGCCACCCTGTCCAATAAACACATTCATCAAATATTTTAAAACGGAATCTTTAAATATAACTCCCATGGTCAAGGACGTCGACCAGTCAGACTTTGTTTAGAAGTCGAACATCAGATTATAACAAACAAAAATAATATATATTAATTACGTAAATCGTGACCTAAATAATTTTAGCCTCGACTTAAAATAAATACGGCATTTATAAAACTCTTCGTCTGTGTCATCTCGTAAGCCCTTATAGTGTTTGCTCAAGCAATAGTTCCCGGTTGATTTATTCCCACGCGAACGATTGATGTAAACACTAGACGGGTTTCAAACAGGATTGTTCAGTTTATGTAGCTACAGTTCAATATACTTATTATACATTTTTTTGTTTGTATAGTATATGGATTGGAATAGTCCAATGGATTCTTTGAAAGTTATACACGAAATTCGAAATAATATTTCAAATAAAAGAATACGTAATGTGTATTAATCATTTAAAATAGCAATATATCATTAGACAGTTATTTAACTCTTCTTGTAATAATGGGAAAAAAATTGCATTTAAAAAATTGTCTTTCTTCACGTCGCGTCGTTCTAATAATAATGTTCTAGTTTTACTAGACACGAATAATTCTGATGACAGACAGACATGACGAAATAAATTGTTTATGAAAATAAAAAAATTGTAACGGATGTATACGGACGAGTAGATGCAATTATATTTTAGTCAGATTTGAGAATGTCAGGAACATCTTGGCGCAGATCCACGTCAAGTATAAATACGCTAATTTTGCTTGCAACGTATTGAATACGTTTTGGTCATTGCTCCGTTAAAAAGTTCAGGTCGTATCTATATTGTGTTAGTGATGAATAAATACATAATAACAGTATTTAAAAACCGGTTTATAATTAAAGATTAAACACTGAAAATATGTGCTAATAAAGCATTTCATTTATTGAACAAAGACAGTGACATTTTTATTCACAAATTACACATTCCTTGAAATTTTAATTTTAATTTTCTTTTCACGAATAAATTATATCAAATCCCTTTTGTTTTTTTAGTATAACTAACTTATCCTGAATATACATATGTTACAGAAACCGAATCTCAAACGAATAAAGTTTGAACAAAAATATTTGGAACATTCTATTGCATAAGATGCATTAGCAAAATTCCACGTAGGTAATCCATATGATTTTATTATAATATTTTGACATATTTCATGTCTAATAATATAATAATCAATTAAATGACACATTGTATTTAAAACAGAAGATATATTCACTTACGCAGTCTCTCGAGTCTACGCGCGCTCCAGCATCAAGCAGTTCCCTGGCGATATGAAGGTGTCCACCGCGAGAGGCGAAAGCCAGTGGTGTCCACGCATCCGCGTCGGTAGCGGTCGCATCCGCCCCTGCAGCCAACAACAGTCGCACAGCCGCCGCACGTCCACTTTCTGCGGCGCACATGAGCGCCGTTGTTCCATTCTAAATATGCAACAGTTCATTACACCTCCAGCGATGTTTCAATGACTCTAACGAAGAATGACAAGCAGATCGCATGATTCGATCGATTCCTGATAAGATCAGCTAAATTTATATTTGTTTTTGTATGGTCTTAGTTAATGTTGTGGTAAGCTAACTTGCTTGACTAAGTGACACATTTTGGTGCATTGAGTATCCAAACAATCCAGCAGTTACCGGGGTGATAGGGATTGAAATCAAAGGAATCGCGACCACCACGAATTTGTGAGAAACCCGTCACAGCTAAAACGCTAATGCACATCGCGTGCTGCGATCAGCAAGTGTATATCCAGAGCGACATAGACATTAGCGTGGTAGATACAGGCCGGAATTATGACGCTGACTCTCGATAGATTTTTAGCCAATATCGTTGTTGTACTGTACTCTATTTAATAGTAGTCATTTTGCTAAGCTCGAATAAAAAAAACATACCCAAAACATATTTTACATCAATAATCATGTAGTGGTCCATCATTACTTTCTGGCCTCTATTGAATTAGAAAAATCTAAGGCTTTACACCTTAGAAAACATTAGTGCGATCGCCAACCCGCCTGCCAAGCGAGGCGATTATGGCAATCCTCCCTTAATGAATGAGACCTATGTACAGTAGTGGACGTCTTATGGTAAAGAATTACTGAATGAAAAAAACGCTTAAAGTTTACTAATGGTATATAAAGAGTGCAGAGTAAAGAAGAAATGTTAAAACATGACAATCACTGCTATAAAATATTTGGTAACATCTCGAAGGAAAGTTTCGAAGTGCCTACCAAATTTAATCACGATTTCGTTTGTTAATTCGAATGGTGATATTTTTCTAGTATGTATTTAGTCACAGCATTAAGCTATAATTTCAAGATAAGATTGTGCCTAAATGTTTATGTCTTTGTGTTTATATTTAGTTGTCATTACGTTTACTTTGTCATTAATTTATATATTATTGTAAAGATAGTATTGTAAAAAAATCTTTCTTTATAATTAACGTAAATGTTCTTGATGACTTTTTGATAAAAATGATAAATTAATAAAAATCAAACATGCAAATGATGTTTTTTGTCTCGGGAATTTTGCATACGCAATAATGATAAGTATTATATATTTGGGCAAAAAAAATCACATTTTAAAACTGACGTAAACTTTTGCACAGCATTACATGCCTTCGTATGTGTCATAGAGAATTATTTCTAATAAACGCTCACCTCATCTCTGTCGTCGATGTTAATATTTTTGTTGTTAGCGAGGTACTGCTGTAATTCTCCGATGTTATCATTGTTTACCAACTGGTAGAGGGTCCGGAAGCACGCGAGTGACACCATCGACTCGCTGCGATGCAGGCTCTGTACAAAAAAATATAATATTATTTATTATTACAACTGAACAATTTACGTATATACGAAGGATATATTATCAAGCGGTACAGTTTTTACTTAGAAGTTATTAATTTAAAATATAGCTATCCTTAAACGCAATAACAATCAGTTCTTTATGGTTTAATTGTAATTTAAAAATTAATTTGAAAAAATATATTCATTCATTTTACACATAGTAGTACTATTATAAATATAATTACATTTTACAAACAAATAACGTTGATTTTCAAGATTAAAAATATACATTTATTTTCCTGTTTTTCTTTCATACTTAAACATTGATCATATTTCATAATATTTTATAAATAAAGTTAAAAAAAAAACATAAAAACATGCATTTTTCATGAAAATAATAATAATCAATATAGGTATTAACGAAAACGACATAGTTTTTTTTTAGTATCGCGAACAATAAAACACTTAGTAAAAGAAAGCAAAAATGCAACACCTCATTCGGATGCAAACTCCACCGCAACATGGCAGTCTAAGAAACTGCAATTGGCACCAGTGACTTTAACGGCAGTAATAGAAAAATAATTCGTGTAACACACTAGTTGACATGTAAGACCAAGGATACGTTTGATCGAGACGGTTCGCGACATGTACTGAATATACCTAATAATTATAATACGTTGTAGATATAATGATAAGATGATATCACAAGGTAGCCCAATAAATTGTACCTTCACTTGAATCAATGGCCGCTGTTATCTAGATACATAATTTTTAATACACAGACATGCAATATTTCATTCTATTAGTCAAATGGTGAGATTAGCAAGGTGTAATTACTGGAGTGTTTGTAATATGATATCAATCAAAAAACAGGTTGACAAAACATAATGTATCGATGAATTCGATTAATAAAATAGGATTTAGAATACTAATAATTTAAAAACAATAAAATATTACTTAACTTTACGTTTACCGACAATCTGCAAAACCTAAGAAGGCATTGTCGAATAATATAATTTTGTACAAGTTTTATGTTTAGGTTTAGGTAAAAAAAATGTGCGCTAAATTATTGTTTAACAAGTCAGTTTCAGAACACACACACAAAACCGTTAATATTTGTTTTATTGAAACTTTGAAATATAAAGGGCAGACCGTATTAGAGTGGCGTCGTAAAGCAAATCCATGAAATGCTGCGAAACCATGACTGAAACGACGCTGTTCCCCGGGTGGAGCCGTCACAGATAGTCGCGGTACGTTGAGGTAAGGACCCGCAGACAAAGGTCCCGGGGGTGCTGAATTACCGCTGATTTGAAGATGCAGGAACGATGGCCGACGCCGTTTGCTTTGTTGCATCGGAGGTGCCAGCATAGAACCTGCGAAGCTATTACTTTTAGCGCGCTTAGTTACTATCCCTTCTTCCTGCGCGTTAAGTTCCAGTTTTTCTGAACTGGATAAACTCCGTTCCGTGTCTGAAGACGTCGGTGATTCTCGGAAAATTTCCAACTGGTTTGGTCCATTTTCCATTGGTGTCGTCGGTGGCCTAGACACGTTCTTTGGTCTGTGTATATTGGCGATGAGGCTTCGTATGTGTACATACTCATTGTCGCCGCTCTTTGAGTCCGGGAGATCTACCGGGATAGACATAACGTCTACACTAGCCGCATAATAAAAAAAAAACGCGTGCACTGTTTAGCTCTCGTGATAGATTTGTGTACGTGGTGAGTGGGCCGCATCACGAACAGTACGGTTTCACGTCCCGCCTTGGGCGGTTACTATTTAGAGCGTGGTACGTTTCACGTTGGGCGGACAGAGAGCGGTCGCTATGAATGAACGCATGTGATAAATACGTACTAAAGAGTAAGTACTGTTAGTGCGCAACGAGATGCGCTTGAAGAGCGCGGAGGCAGTACGGTGTGCGGATCGCGACGGGGGTAGCATGTCGTACGGTGTCCGATCAGACAATGTTGAATATCAGCACGGCAACACGCTCGGGAGGTCACCATTAAGTCGTAGCCCTCCCCGCCGGTAGTTTCATATTATGTTTTTCATTCTTTATGTTGCCGTTTGAACCTGTGCATAAACCATTACACAACTACAAACTTTAACACAATTTTTTGTAGCTTTTGACGTAGGAAATGCTTCAGACATAAATAGTGTTTTTATTAATTCAGTATATTAAGTTAATCAGTAACTCATTTATAACATCTTATTAATTTAGTTATATTTTGATAGATTTTTTAAAACATGTACGTTTTGCATTTAAAATTTTATGTAAAATATTATGTTTTATTTTAGTACAATATGATAATAATAATATAATCAATATATTGTAACTCTTTTAGGTTAAGGTAATTAATTAAACAGTATTTAGGTTATCTTTTTAATACATATTAAACTCTTGTAGGTATACCAAAACACCAAACAATAGTTCCGTCTCCCAAGTTTAATTTGTCTCTGTCTCTAAGTTTTATATTTTTTAATCACACGTTAAATTTTATAGCGAATATAATTTTAGTTTTTTATTGACATACCAAATTAATTATTTTATAATAAAATTAATTTTAAAGTATTGTATTAAAAGAAACTATGTTTTAGATAAACGTTAAACTGTGACTCAGGTTTAAAATTGAGCATAGGTTGTTATTCAATAGCAAATTGAACAACATATGGTTCTATATCAAGTATCGTTCTGTATAAAAACGGGACACCAAGTTCGGTGAAGCTGTAAAGTCCCTTCCGGTAAACAGCATTAGCTAGTTTAGAAAAATAAAAAAATATAAATAAAGGCGGGACCTTTCTAATTCTCTTGTAATTGTATTGTGGTTGCTTAGCAAATAATTAACTTTTATCAACTTTTAAGCCATTGTAAACGCATTTATCATTTGAAATACGGCAAGGGGCATGGAGGTAAAATCCCCAACATAAACAGAGTAAAAAGATAAACTGGTCTACAGGATTCCATCCAATGAAACGCTAACTGCGAGATCGCAAGCTTCTCAACGGTACAGAGTTCTTTGACATAGACCTTAAACACTCAACATTTGTATTACAGTGTGTAATACTTCACGTTATAGTTCTAACCAGCACTACTAGTAAAGGACAGAGTGCTTATTTATATTTACTTGATGTTACATTCAAGAGAAATTTCCGGCGTCGCGACGTTATGCAGCACAACATTTTCTTAGAATAAAACAAAATATGAAGAACACAGAAACCCTATACTATTTATAACTAGCACGTATAAATAACATGACTATTTAATGTGAAGTATATTTTATTAAATTGCTTAGCATACGTTATATTTTCCAATACACATACTTAAATGTTTATTTAATATGTCGATTACCCATAAAAATGAGACAATAGGAAGCCAATAGAAAAACAAAGGAAAGCTGGCAGATACGCCAGGTTAGTTAGTGCTCAAGGGATTAATTTACAAACTTCGATCTTTCTTTCGTCATGCTACAGAATATCGTTGAAACATTTTTGTTTTACTTATTTATTTATAATGGCTTCTATGTAATTTATAATGTTTTTTACTACCTGCCCGTAAGTTCTTAAAATTGACGCTGCACGAAGCATTTCGTTTCGCTATGTTATTAATGATTCTTTAAAATAACAATAAAAAGTTTGTAATATAAATCACACTAAATAGATTCAATAAGAACACTGAAAAATCCTTCAGCTACCTGTGTCTTCTTATACCTTCGTTATGTTATCCAATAGCTTAGTATGCGAGTTAATATTGGAGTTAAACTGTTACACTTTAAACAAAAGATTATCTGATAACGAAATATAGGTATGTATGCGTATTACTTGGTCATGCGTAAACAAAACAATGGTCACGTAAAATACATATTCCATGTTACATAAAAACGTCCCGTTGTGCCCGTTGTTTGGCTTATAATAATTTTTGAACCTTTTAGAGCCGATTTTTGATTCGTAGTCAAAGTTACTATATCCATTTGTCAATTTTACTATTACTAATACACAAACCAATGGTTATAATCGCAATGCGTTTTTGATGACAAAATCTACTATGGATAAATTTAGCAAAAGTTATTTATATTGCCAGAAAATGAACTGTATAATAGAATACCTTTGATTCCGGTAATTTTTTTTGTATGATCATTTCGAGTAAAATGTATCAGGGTCCATAATTCGAGTTGCTAAACAAAAAACATTACAAAAAACAAAGGGTCGAGCTGCTCTCGAACATGTGTCCATTATTATTTCATGTGATCGTTTTGTAATGATATTAGCTTTTTTTTTTATTTCATCTTGTGTAAAATATTATAATTGAATTCTTGAATTGAATATATTTTACAAGCTAAAGGAATATTTGTACAAACTTCAAATACTATATTTAATGGAATACTTAATTCTTATGAAAAACAAAATTCATAAACAAAAATTATTACGAAAAAGATAATAAATAACAATACTTAATTTGTTTAGTTTGTAATTATTTAAAAATTATATTATATAATTAATTTTATAAGGAAACTTCAAATTATCTACTTCAAATTTTACACAAAAGCAATGAATCAGCTGTACGCACTAGAGTTGACCATCCGCCATCTTGCTAACCCGACTAGGCTAAAGTGGTTAAATATTTCAACAAATAGTCACATTTTTGACAATTGGTTAGCTTAACTATGTTTCAAAAAACAAATCAGGGTATTTTTTAACCATTTGGTACAAAGCTGACCATTTCTCGAGTTGACTACGAATAAAAAATCGGCTCTTAGGCGCGTTAAGCTATTTTTGGATGGATAAAAACTTCAAGGTCTCTTCTCAGTCACACGCGACCGACAGCTTAGATAGTACGATCTCCTATCTTCGGCAGTGGGCGTATAAGTTATCGAGGTAGTCGCGAAAAAGTTAATTTAGCTAAAGTGCCGTTTAAAGCCGTAAAAACGAGAATTAATAAGTAAATATTGTCACGTAATCACCATTCCCAACCTGTCCTCTCCCATTTCATCAAAAATAAACAAAGCATGAATCTCCCCATTGAGAGAATACCCCACGTAGTACCTTTACGACCCCTAACTTGTGGTCCGCCGTCAGCAGCGAGTCACGTTTGAAATAAGAACTGCACTTACGCCGGTCGGACTGGATTAATTGTTATCAATTTAAGTTGAATGTATATTATCTACTGGGCAACCTGTAATTACTGTAAATTTCTTGACTAATAAATAAACCATAAATATCTATTAATATTACTATAACTATTATATCATTATTTCTCTATTAATATAGCCATAAAAATTGTTGCTGGTGGTGCCAATAACTAATATTAATGGTTTTAATTTAGAAATGATATAAAGTTAATTTTCAAGGTAGTATAATTAATTACAAAATCCAAAAATGCCAATGTTATTAAGTAGTTTTACGTATTCACTTCTCTCTGAAGTCTGCACTGCACACACAAGCGTACAACGCAATGGTTGACTCCTCCAGGCCATACGCCATATAAATGCCCTAAAGTCAAGTTTACCCATAGGAAGGGGATAGTAACTGTGTGGAGGTTACTTCATGGTGTAATTCGCTAAGTATAGCTTATTCAAATCAAAATAATCAATAACAGCAGAGTTATTTATATACATTACTTAACTCCGCACAATTATGGTATAATTGCCTCGACTCAAACCTCACATGGAAAAAAAAACTTTAACACTATGTGCAGGCCCACTTAGAAACCATTCCGCATCACCTATACTTACTGGACTAAACCGCTACAGACTATATATTTTTTTTTTTGCTATTTGGTCACATTTTTGAAGGAAAAAGAATCCTCAGTGAGAAGTAAAAAATACATTTTTAGAATCCAGGTCCCCTGAGCAAACGCAGAGATTTAAATGATCATCCAATTAGGTGGCCGAAATTTATATTTTTCTCTGTACTTTAATATGTCGATTACCCATAAAAATGAGATAATAGGAAGACAATAGAAAAACAATGGAAAATTGGCGTAAACGCCAGGTTAGTGCTTGAGGGGTTAAATATACCTACATAAATATTTTATCTTAAGTTGTTTTTTTTTCAGTATCTACGGTAATTTCATATTTTAAGCACTAATACATTTTCCAATTAATTTGTCGTCTTCTGTGAGTTAATAAAATAAATGAATATTATATAGTTATAAAGTTGATTTTAATAATAGCTTGATTACTGTTTAGTCCATCAAAAAACATAACATCATTGTATAGTGTTTAGTAAAGTTCGTAAAATAGAGAACTTTGATAATATTAAATTTTACACGTTTGAAATTAACAATAAATAATAACCATTATATTATCATTTATATTGTTTCTTTTTTATTGTGTCTAAACATGATAATGGTGTTAGCGATCTAGTCGGACAAAATTATTGCCAAGACTTACTGGAATTTATAATCAGGTCTACCTCTATTTAAAGTGAATAAATGTATAAACGCTGGATGTGGGTTGCGCAAGACTGGTCGTTGTGGAGATCATTGGGGGAAACCTATATCCAGCAGTGGACTTTTTATCCGACTTCAAAAAGGAGGAGGTTATCAATTCGTCTGTATGTTTATTTTTTGTATGTTTGTTACGCGATTTCTCCTTCAAATGTAGACCGATTTGCAAAACATTTTTTTTAAATCGAAGGAATACACTCCTAACGTTGTTCCATTTCCACCAAATTAGGATCTGATCAGTGGAACTCAGGGAAATTGAGAAAAACCCTCGAATATTATAGACACGCAAGTTTCATATATTCGTTTCCAAAACCATGAAGTAGGATTCAGGGTTATAGATAAAAGGAAAAAAAACTTGCATAATTAAAAACAACCGACTTGAAAAGATGAAACTATAAAAATGCACTAAAAATTCAATAAATACTTGCTTTATTAATCTGCTTCGTTAATTTTGGAGTCAGTGCCAGGTAGAGTTAACCAATGTACTCATTTATAAATGGAAATAACTTTATCACAATTACATGTGAGCTAAATAAAGGACTAGGGTGATTTTAAAGAACAATTAATCAAAATCGAATACAATTAGCGACGTACATTTACACTATTTTGTTATCCATAAGCTGGCACCAATTACAAAATTAACAAAGCAGATTTTAATAAAGCATTTATTTATTGATTTTTTTAAGGGCATTTTAAGGAAACGAATAAATAATAAAAAATTATAAAGAAAATAAAATGTTATAATATATCTTTTGTATACTACAAATAGGTACCACAAATATTTTTAATATTTTATTATTACAAATATTTTTTTCTACCAAACTTTTAAGAATATCTTTCTTATTATCCGATTTATTTAAACATCTTTTTATGAAAACCCCTAATCATAATCAGTTAATTTAAATATGTATATAGTATATATATGTAACCATATACTTTTACGTAAGTGTTAGAGAAAATGTTTTATTTTATTAAATATCAGAGTTCAGAAAAATGTATAAACAGTTGTCTTAGATTTAACGCATAAATTAATTTTATATTTCTCCGTAAAAACATATTAAGATAATATTTTTATTACGGATGAAAGAAAAAAATACCTCGATTTGAGCAGAGTCATTGAAAGTGTCTCTCACGAATTTGTAATAAGGAAAGAGGCTTCCATAACTTCTTGGCACTCTGAGCGAAAGCATAAGAGGCCGCCGCTCGGCCACATATGGGGAAGACCCAGGAGCGTCCAATTGGTTAGGCATAATATCACTATAATTGTTAAGGCACTAGTCCAAACACATTTAATGCAATACATTGTGCGCCATCTCAACATTTGATCGAAATACACTGAAACACGTGCTCACAATAATTATATTTTCTATATACTTAAACTATACGTGGGTAGTTTACCAATTACACAGTACATACACAATTAATAAGGGTAATAAATGTGGCATCAGACTGCACCCAGTAAGTACTACTATTTGATAAGGTTTGTTTGAAGTTACAGAATTAAATTACTATAGGCGTTCTTATCATACTTATCGATGTTTGCTGTGTTCCGAGCTTAACTATATTTTACGTAAGGTAATCAAAATATAGGCCAGGTATAAACCAATTCAGAAGTAAACCGTTTTAATCCATATATTTAAATGTATTTTTAAAAGTAGTATCTGTCGTTTAAGCAACATATTTTAAATATACATTTTAATGAATATTAATATAGTAATTTTGAAATATTATTTTATAACACCTTTTCTTATTATAGAAATGTTAACTTCTAGCGCCATCTATAGGCTATTACAGGAACTTTTATTAGCCTTACAACGTACGCGTTCGCAGTTTAGTATTCTTTTAACTAATTTATGTAAAAAACGATAGAGGGCGCTGATTAGATTTAAAAGTATAGGCATTTTTATGGATTTTTTGCTAATTAGCTATGCTGTTGAACGGAGAGACCTCTACAGTTTCACCGTGACTTTGGGAGCGAGTGCTGAAGGCACTCAGCCGCAAAAAGTTAACTAGCACAAGGGTTACCAAAGTTGTACGGACCTCGGCTTGGCCGTTACCTGAGTAAAAAATTCCGCGGAATTTTGAACATGGCTAAGCCCTACATCATTTACTTAATGCTAATAAATAAACAATACACAATTGTAAAAACTTGTTTATACAATAGATCTGATGACACACGAGGACACGAGTACAAAGAAAGTACATAATCGGAATTATTATTGTAATTTACTTTGCGTAAGATATAAGAATTTTACAATTCTAATTAGATGCCAAACGTATTGACCTAATTTACAGTGTCATTCAAGTAAGCCTAGAAAGCACTGGAGAGGAACAAACGTAAATATAGATTATGACTTAGAAGATATGAAAGAGTATGTAAAAAAATTTGCTTATTAATTAAATTTTACACTTATAAACATAACATAAGTTCACGCCTGTTATCCCCGAAGGGTTAGGCAGAGGTGAAATAACGAACTAAACCACCCCATTTCGCCGAGCTCAGTTTCGTCCCAGATGTGACAGGGGGCGAGCCTTTCGCAATATCGGGCACAAATTCCAAACTCCGAGATGATACTGAGTAGAAAAAAACCCAACATCACTTGTCCCGACCCGGGGATCGAACCCGAGACCTCAGAACGACAGTCGCACCGTAATACAAATGCGCCACCGAGGCAGTTACAGTTTTATACTTATACGATATGAAAATCGGTTAGTGAAATAGACTATTCCTATTTAATATTATTAGTCTAGTGGTCTAAATTCTATCATATTATTATTGAAAATCTGAGGGAAAAAACTCTTTTCATTACCTTTTTTATTGTTACTACTTGTCCATAGATAGTTACCAAAGAAACAAAAAAAAAAAACGTACCGTTTTACATAAAACGAGTACTTATGGGTTTACTCGCATTGAATAATTTCTATTATTTACAAATAAATATTCACTGCATTGTCGTTATTTTTGTCGTTTTCATTATACACATATCATCGTCATAATTAACATTTACATGTACTTGTAAATTTGTTCAACAAAACCAATATATAAATTTAACAGGATATTATTTAATTACCAATTTATTATTCAAATTATGTTGGTATATTGGTACACGAGTCAATTAAGAGACACACATATAAAGAAACGTTGCCTTTATTGAACTTGAACCAGTTGAACTTATTGAAACACGTCATAAACATTATAACAGTGTTTTGTTAACAGTTTAAACTTATTAATTATGTTATAAGCTGTTGTCTCTTGGAGTTGACACATCATAATCCGTATAAACAATGTGTTGTTTATCATAAAACCTCCGAAATCTATCTAGTAATAACTTAATAATCCTAGCTAGTTGAAAATCAATATCCGAGTTCATAACGTTGTATTCGGAAAATAAAACTTGAGAGCCAATCCCAGTTTCAAACTATACCACTATACTATACTATACCATATTTAGTTATTTTATCGCTTTTCTACTAAGCGAGATTGTGATCAAACGCAAAATAACTCGAAACACAGTAAAATGACCAACAATTCCAAGTTACACAAGACCAAATTTTAGGCCCTTCGTGAAAGTAGGCGTAGCAAACAAGATTCAAAAGTCCAAATCCAGTTAAGTGTTAAAAATTATGTAATGAGAATATTTCATATTAGAGAAAAACTACCAGTCTCGCTGGTAAGACCTAGTATCAATATAATAATCAAGGCTATCAATTGTTTAGATTCATTGTATACGATGATGATGATATATGATTTTTATTACATGAGCACAGAATCGAATTCACGTGATAAGTCAATTACTAATATTTAGATGATTTCAGAGGCATTGAATAATCAATTCTTGCTAAATGATGTTCACGGTAACCTTCTAATTGATTGTCATATGCGTGAATTATTTAAGAATATGGGTATTAAAGTATCATCGAAATATAAATCATTTATAAAAAAACACCTCACAGATTTCTGCAAAATGGCGAGCATTTCAATAATATTTTTGTGTCATTTAAAGTGGTTAGATACTATACAACGCCCTATATTTTATTATTCACTACCTTTAAAATCTATGGTCTAAGATTAGCCGTTTCGAACGCTCACACTAATATGCCTCTCTAATATTTTTGCGCGGTTTCGTATCTATTAAAAAATAATTATATAAAACATGTTTTAAATAAATAAAAATAAGCTTTTTAATAAGCAAATGTAAAAAATATTATTATACATTGTTTTAATATTTTAAAAAATCACTTCTCCGCCACATCGCTCGTCTACGCTGAGAGTACATTATGGAGGATAAATATATAAAACGACCTGTAAATCCTTGCCACGTTACACAACTCCAATCATTAGGTAATAATAGTAAAAATCTTATTTTCCTTATAAATATTCTTATCATGATATTAATGGCAACATCTATCAGCCCGACTGTCTTAACGTAAGTTGACTTATATCAGAACCATATTTTTGAAGTTCTTTTTATAAATCGAGGATACTTTCTATTTTAACGTATTTATTACTCTAGTTAATTACTACATCATACAATATATGTTTGTTCCAGAAATGGATTTTGACGGGACTTCTTCTGGCAGATAGATGAAGTTTTAAGTCTATTTATTTAAATTCTTTGAAAATAACTAGGATTTCGCGTAATAATAATAATAATAATTAGGGTAAAAAATAATTAGGATCCCGTATAAAAAACATAATTAAAAACTATATTACGCAGTGAAAAAATTTGAAACGCGGGCGTAGCCGCGGGCACACAGCTAGTTTATAATCTGTATCACAATAAAATCTGTAGCTACATAAAATGCTTTAGAATCAAACTGATCAAGGGGTGCATATGAGTATCAAAATAAGTCGTACATTGGTATGTAATGTAGTTTAATATCGTCTACATTTTATTGAAACACGGGCACAACTAGTTTAGAATAATAATGGTATAATCGACAAAAAATAAAATCCGGCACGTTCTCTTATATAATCATCATTAAATATCTCAGATATACGTACATATATCCTATAGCTATATATATAATTGTTATGTGCAAGTGAAGTCATGAGAACAATTAGGTTATAACACAGTAGGTATATAAAGACACATAAGATAAGTATTTATAAAATATCACTCGTTTGACCGTTTCCAAGTAGGAAAATGATAACTTTACAATCTATACTGTGCAAACAATCATCAGAATGTCACCGTAAGATACAATTGTAATAACCATATTATAATGTATTTTCCAATATTTTACAACCACAGCGACTTAAGTATATAAATGGAATTAAAAGAGGGTGACGTAATTAGTGGGAACAATAATGCATAAAGAACAGATAGTAAGATGACCTTGAATGGTTCACTGCTTACAACCACGAATAGGCAAGCCCCGTTACTGGACAATAGCCGTGCCCTCATTCGAACGTTTCATATCGCCTCTTGCCCACAATCTATCGAATAAAATAGCTTTTATAACACAAAACTTACATACTGTATTATAAACTATCTGCTTATAAGTCTGCATTTTGCAGTCAGATATAAAAATGCGTGTCAGGTGTAAAAAAACTAGGCATCCATAGTGACTGACGACAGAAGTGAAAACACGAAACTATAGGAAAACGGTTGTTTTTTAATGTTTATATTGATTAAAATTTTATAATTTATTAGTTTAAATTATTAACATAATCTAAAATTTATGATATAATATTTGTGTTTTTTTTTACATCTATTGGCGTTTTTTACGAATTATTATGGATATTTTCACATAGTTTATCCATAATCAAAATATACGATAGGTTGAGTTAGTATAAATTTCTTTATTTGACTCCGAACGCCAGCACTTACCACACCATCTTATATTTTGACATACGATATCATGTTGATGACTGACTTCATGGCATTGGTAACGCGTATCTATAAGTTTTTCCCCTACCGTGGATCGCTCAACGCCGCTAAAGATGTTTTCACTTCAAAAATCGTGTGATGATAGGCCCGACCTCCTTTCGGAAAGAGGCCTGCCTATATGCAGCCGTGAATCATTTCGAGATTGCTTATCAATCGAATACGTATCATTTGTAGTATAGTTACTGTTAAAACGTACCCGCCTATCGACTAGGTTGACTTATTCGCCACTTTAGTTGGAAATTGTCAACATTCATCCAATCTTTACGATGTTCAAATGTTTTACTTGTCTTAAGAATCACACACAAAAAATTCATAAGTGGTTATTATAATTATCTTTTGTATAATTATTTATTTTGTATGACTTCCTATTAGGATTTTACGATTCAGGTACAACCAATATTGTATCGTGCTATTTAACTATCATTAATATTCAAGAATGGTTTAGATTCATAATTTGGTCCAATTTAATTTTTTATATATGAAACGCGAACGAAGTCGCGGGCACAGCTAGTTAACTATATAGATTTTTTTCATATAACGTATGAACATAAACTCTGTTGTTACAATATTTTGTAACTCTGTTAATACTTAAGTAATATTCTGTTGAAATACATTCCATATTGTTTTGCGTTCATCAGACGCTATGTACATTGTACACCTTATAAACCCTTCCTAAATGTTATACTAATCGTAAACGTTGAAGGTTAGTAGGTCACTCGTGTCCTCGGCCATAGTTGTGTTTTCTTGAACTATACAGTATATATTCGTCTATAGTCATCATTAGGAGCAATATTATTATATTCTCAAGTCCGTAATGGTAATTAAATACGTTCACTCATTTACGTTTAATAATTACAAATAAATGGAATCACCATAGACTCATATTAATTTTGCGCTTCAGTGAAATAGAACAGGGAGATTATTTTATTAAAGTAGAAACTTTTTTAGCGGCGTTGAGCGATTCTCGGTAGAGGAAATACTTATAGTTACCAATGCTGTGATGATGCCCGAGTTACATGCTACAGTATGTCAAGTATAAGATGGTAAGTGCTGACGCAGATAAACAATAAACTGTATACTTACTCAGCCTATTGTATGTTTTCATTATAAATACACTATATGAAAATGTACGTAATTATTGCTCGGAGCGGCAATAGATCTTAAAACAATACAAATTATGTTAAATTTTAGGTTATGTTAATAATTTCAATTAACAAATTACGAAATTTAATAAAAACAGTTTTTCCAATGTTTAGAGTTTCGACTTCTGTCGACAGTCCCCATGGCTGCCTAGTTTTTTTACTATTTCATCATCATCATCGTCGTCATCAGTATGACTTCCTCTTCTATACATCACTATCAGTCACCATATCATCATTCATTTTTTTAACTATTTCAAACGTCTACAAATACCTATACTCTATTAACATAACATTAACCAAATAACTTGTTAATTATCATATATTTTCCAAACAAGTAAACGTACGCCGCGAGTTGTCGAATTTAGGAAACTGGATCAGGTGATCAGTTATTATACTATTCCTACAAATATAACCTTACATGTATCTAATATCAGTTTATAACGTAAAATGACAATTAAGTTGTGCGTCTAGTAAATGTAAATAAATTTAGAATTAAAATCTGATTATTCTTTGAGATATACACCTCAAGGGAATGAGTGATTTTGCACCTTTTTTTTTTTTTTTTTTTGACGGGGGGAAATGCATTTACGCACTACCCTTATCTATTGTATTTGGAGGATCAAAGTCCCCCAAATACAATAGATAAGGGGGCACGGAGTGACGAGTTCCGCGCCAGTGTGGGACTCACCCGGGCGAGAGTCGCCCGGAAATACCCACTAAAACCCCCCGGGGCCGTCCGCTGCATTTGGGATGGGGGCGACACGGGGTGGCTGAGTGATTTTGCACCTAGAAAACTCGGTCGGCAGAAGCCGGCTCCACGTTGTTTGTTCTTATTTGAACACTTTAATCTAAAAAAAACTTTTTTAAATAAGACGTACAGAACGCATAGGTGATAATTTTGGAAGAAAAACAAAACATAACTTATCTTTTTCTTTCTAAATAATTATTCTGTTTCTCCGAAAGAATATATAGGTAATTAATATTATAAACTCATAATTAAAATCGTAATTTAGACTTTGAGATGCCTTTATCACATTTTGTTAAATATTGATCCACCACACATCACGATACTCGTGAATTTTTACTAGGCTTCATAGAATTCGGATAAATTGAATGGATCAATTTCGAATTAATTGGAACAATTTCTGCTAAGTTTATTTTTGTAGTTGAGTAACCCATGTTAGAATTGATATATTAACATCAAATATGTCACAATCTACCAGACCCCTATAACAACAAATTATAGTACTGAGTGTTTCGAAATAACAGACTGTAGGGTATAGATACTATCCGTAATTTCAATGCAAATTCTTGAATTGAATTTGTAAAATAGGGAGTTTATATAAATTTCCTTTGTACATTTTGAGTGATAAACGTCATAAAAGATTTGCGAAATGAATAGATCTTGAAGGCAAGTGTTTGTATAATACTACTAATGTTTGTATAGTACTAAGATAAAGTAAAAATATTTCACATAAATTCAAACACTTACACGTAAAACTGTGCATTAGATCGGATTTTTTCATTGTTTTTAGTTTTAATTTTTAATGCTGAACCCTTATTATTTTCGAAAATTAAAATTACTCTAATTCTAATTAACTTCAGCTATCTAACAAAAAAGTCCCGTCAAAATTCGTCCAGCCGTTCCGGAGATTAACCAGAACAAACTGACAGCCAAACAATTTGAAAATTGCATTTTTGGTATAGGTGTCGTATTTATATATTTATTCATATCTGTTTAGTAAAAAAAAAATATTTTGACACTACAAACAGACCCTTCAATTTTATTTATTAGTATAGGTATAGATAAAATTATTACATTATTTCATACATATCAGAACTTTCGTATATATCCGTGCCTGTGTGTCCTGATAAATTTGTATATGTCACCAAAGACATTATCTTTGCATGTCACAATGACGTATCTGTACAAAATTATGATTTATTTCAACAACATACATATCACTTCCGTCACTGAAGTCCAAATAAATATTTACGGAAAATGTTATAATTTTAGAGTATAATGTAAATTAGTCTAATGCGGTGACAAAAATGATAATTCTATTTCAAGGAGAGTCAATATAATAAATAGTAAGTACGTATGTGTCAATATATGATGGAATATATGTAAATGTATATTTAAATCTTTTTACATTTTCAACTTTACATATATTATCCGTACCTCGGTGGGTTATAGAGTAATTAAATATACAAAATTTACACAAAATTAAGTAATCCATGATTAATTTACCTGCTCATTAATAGCATTTCTTGTCGATTTTATTATTACCTGTACAAATATCTTATACAATACAATATCCAATTTTCGCGTTACACTTTGAGTACTAGTTTAAAAGAGCTGGTTTGCTACGACTTTATTTCATTGAAAAATAAAGATGTCGTGATTTCTATATAGTCATAGAAATAGTCATATTTAATAGCAAATTTCCACATTAATTTTTAGATTTTTTTAATATTAATGTGGTGGTAATTACTCTATATCTATTTAGTAGATATCTGAGATGTTAGACATAGAAAAACGTGTGCATAACCAGAATTCGGTTACGTATGGGTATTAATGGGTCACATTCACACAAGATGTGCTTTGGTGTTTCGTCTGCAACCTCGCAGATTCTGCATAATGAAAAACAACTAAAATTATTTGAATGTATTTTTATAGTTAATATAGGATTGAAACTGAGAAATGATATGGTTATAAAACTATAAACCTGAATCAGAAATATCGTGAAATAGAACTTTATATGCCCACTGTCCAAATATAGTATGTGTTGTGTGGAAAAAAGCTTCAATACGACACACGACCCATTATAAAAATGGTAGAACACACATACGGAGGCGAAGTCTCTTCTAAGACTTAAGAGCTTGCGAATTTGGGATCATCAACGATTCTCATCGCTCGTCTTTGAGCCGAAATAAGTTGCTCAAGCGGGTATCCGGATGCTGCCGCCTAGAGTAGACAACAATACTACAGCTGCAAGACTTTGCCATTCTGTGAAGTACAGCTTCACTCTATTCACCACATCGAGCCTTTTGGATGTCAGCTTGACCTTGTCTTCTAAGTGGCTAAAGATTCAGATCTTCAGACATCGATTCGATGTTCAGACATCGCCGGAGATGTTTATATCAAGGATCCCAATGCTCGTCGAGATAGTAAAGGGTCTAACTTGACATTATGGCGCCGTAGTAAATGTCGGTTATGTTAGCGGTAAACACACGAACCTGTGTTTTAGTGGAGTTGAATCGGAATTAATAAACATAATTAAAAACTCTTGATTTCCAACACAACTTCATTGTGGTTTTTTTTCCACAGCGAAATTTACTCATGAAAGAAAAATAAATAAATTCCGTCCACCATTTTCTTAAAATATTAATTTATATAACAGTTAAGTACATTCCAAAGAAGAAAAACAAAGAATAGACCTCATAGTCTGTCTACTAAGTAAAAACTAAGCGTCATCTACGTGCAGCTAGTACAATAACACGAGAATAACATGAGAAAAAACACAAGATAAACAAATATATACATAAAACTTAAAGAGTGGTAAAAGTATAAATGAATATTGTACTAACTGTATTAATATTCATTACCGATTTTGTGTAATACAAACTTCTATTAATAATTTAACCTAATTAATATGTATCTATATAAAGAAAACGAAATACAAATAATGTAGGACATTTTAAAAATATTATATTTAATTAACACGTTCCTATAGAATAGATTCAGTCTTTTGATGTACTTTTATTTAAAAGAAATCATACCTTTAAATAATACGAAGTGTTTCTGGTAACACATCAAGAGATTAACTGAGATTATTTGTAGAGGTCATGGCTGATAACCATATCACATCGAGAATATATCACGTGGATCTAGCTCGTCTAGTACACATGTATGTCAAGACATATTTATACTTGCTGTTATCATTTAGCAGATAATAAGTAAGACAATGGCTGGACGTTGATTCTATTTGGACTTGTATTCTAAATGACAGGATATTTTGGATATCAATTAAACTCTTCATTCAAATTTAATCATATCGTTTGTTTAAAAATCAGAAAATATGTAATTCTGGTGCAATTTATGCGTATACAATTATATATGGTTTGATGAAGCATTTCAGAAGAGGTATTTATTTCATAAATAGTGCCAGTAAACAATGCAAGAACAAATAAATCAAATACATTGTTTCGATTGATTGATAGTTCTCGATTATTGTCCAATTGAGTTGAGTTTTCAGTTCGGTATAGCACGATGAAACGGAGTTAAGATGATTTCTAGTGTTTTCTAATATCTAAAAACCATCAATGAAATACTAATTTTTGGAGGGCTATAATGACGTGAACACGATAAACTACTGCATGAAATTTCACACGGTTTTCACCAATAAACTGAGTGATTATGTGATTATATGACGATAATTATTGAAAATTTTGCAGTGAATTTTTATATACATAAAATATATTATGTATTATTATTAAAAGAAAATAATTGGGTTCACTAAATGTTGGTAAAAGAACTATAGAAATTATTTCAGTTACCATTATAAAAGTAACACCAAAATACAACAAAAAGAGAGCTATTAAAACTATTTTTTATTATATGAGAGTGAACATTTTTTGGTAAATGTTATAAAAATGACATTACAAGATTTTATGCTAAGGGGTTGCATAGTCGCCGCAGTAGTAACTTAATATAATTATTATCTAATTACTTTTAAATCAAAGTATTAATTCGAAATGTAGAGGGGTTTTTAATAAAATTAAAATTTTACTTTAATTCAACTATTTCAAAATTATTTATTAGGCGAAACACGTCGTACATTACAATTTCGTCGAATTTAAAACTTCGCGTCTTCGCGTTACCCAATGAGTCAACTGCTAGAACTCTCTATAGTTTTGCCTTCATAGTTGAATATAGTGAAAATAGCTACTGGATTAATGCTATTATTCGTCATGAAAGGTGAACTGGCACAGCGAACGTGAATCAGCGATAATCTTTGTTCAGTCATCTTTCCGCTGGAAACAATAAGATGTATGAAGGAAAACATACAATTTTGATTGTATTAAGTACAAAAAGATTTGTTCCTTAGTATCTGGGCGAATGATTTTCGCGAATCATCTTTAAATCTATACAAATAAATAAAATTGAAGCGTCTGTTTGTAATGTCAAAATATAATTTTTTTTTACTAAATATATATGAATTAATGTATATATGATACCTATATCAAAAATACAATTTTTAAACATTTTGTCTGTCTGTACGTCTGTCTGTTTGTTCCGGGTAATCTCCAGAACGGCTGGACTGATTTTGAAAGGATTTTTTTGGTAGATAGGTGAAGTTACTGCGGGTAACTTAGGGTACTTTTAATTTTCGAAAGTAATTAGGGCTCCGCATAAAATTTTTGATTTTTTTACGCCATCAACAAAAAGGTAGTAATGTAGAAAATCCGTTGCGTTTTATGAAATGTATGCAATAACGAATGGAACGGTTAATGGAAAGAAGATTATTTTGACTCTGAAACTAAATTACAAAAATATTATTTGTGAGTCGAGATGTCTTGATGCTTGAATGGTTAGTCCAGTGAATTGTCGCTCCATAAATATCAGTCTTCGGCGTGAAAATTTATTCGAAATCTCTTTACTAACTTTAAATTAATTAGCCACACTATCGGTCTACGGTGAAGGGATTCTCTGAACCGCTTCCTACTCGCTTTTCATTGTATAGTGGAATAATCCAGAACTATTGATTACTATACATACAATATACGTCATTGCGCTTTGCTTTTGTCCAGTAGTGGAGCATTTACAGGCTGATATTATTAAGGTGACCTATATAATAACTAGGCCGTGTGATGCCGACTAAGAATAGTATCACCCCATATCTTCCCAGGGGTGTCGTAAAAGGCGCCTAACGAATAAACCAAGGGATGGACAGCAGCAACCTCTTAGCACCACAAACTCCTACTGCGATCCCAACCCGCCTGCCATACGTGGCGATTATAGAAATTCCTCCCTTTTTGAGGGAGACCTATGTCCAGCAGTGGACGACTTTCGGTTAAATCAATATAGTTACTTTTGAAACGTTAGCGGCTGAGTGGTAAAGTTCAACGTAAATTCAAATCTTGCAATCTTCAAATCCTACATTTCTTGTAAAATATAACCATAAGGATGACAAAGTATTTTTAATGTCCGCCTAGCAATTAACACATCCAAATAGTAGTGTTTGATATATATTCCATATATTATCGACACATACTCTCGATATATTAACCCGATATTATCGAATATCGATATATTTCATCCAATATATAATTTTTACTTTATTTCGATGATAACTACTCTGAATACATTTTCTGTTACACCTTGGGTGTCAAAAATGCACAATAATTTGCTGGAATTAACAAATGACACTTCTAATAATGTTCCATGTTAATAATAAATAATCATAATTTTTTTTACTTTTATAAGACAAAAAAGTATCCTCTAAGAGTTTTCTATGAAAGCATAAGGATGTGCATAATATTTATTAAGTAAGATCTAGTAAATATATATTTAACTGGTTCATAATCACGTAGCATATACGTAAATGAACACCGAGATTAGGTAATGGGACTTGACTAGAATCTCATAGTCGAACTGCTGGTACGGTGAAGGGTCGCAAAATCAGTTATTTAGTTATTTAAAGATATGTTTTGCTTTCACCAAACCGGTAGTTCTTGGTTGAATTGCAAATATTTCTTGAGCCTGTTTATCTGCGTACTTTATCTTCGAGGGTCTAATTAGAAGAAAAATTGTTTACCCTTTCCACCAGAATAAGGTGTTAAATAAAATCTACCTAAATCCTACAAGTAGTGATTCTCCTAATTTTATTTTCATACGTATATTTTTATTTATTTCTTTTAGGTCATACAGTGTTTTTATTGGAAATAAATAGGTTGATTTTTAAAAGAGTAATTGATTATTTTGGCCATTCTATCAATTAGTCATTCTATCAATCAGTTCAATCAATATTTCCTGTATACAAAAATTAAAATTAAAATCTGTCAAGCTTTTTCTTGTGAAATCTGGACATATAAACTAGCAGATAAATATTATTTTCAATAATATGGATTCGGGCTCAGTCGGTACAAAAGGTACCTATTAATATTATTTAAAGAAATAATCTATTATGTAATAATATAGATAAAAATAGTTTATATATGTACACGTAATAAATACTCGCGTAACGATATTAAATTAGATTGCTCAAGAAGCGTAAGTACTGACTCTGGCTCGAATTGTCAGAATTTGTTGTGTACTAGCAGTTCATTCTTCATAATTTATTAGTGTCATCGTCATACGCTGGTAAATTATTACGGCAGTTGTAGTAATAGAACGTCATATATACACAATCCATATATAAAATACAGATCAGAAATAGTTACTGCAATTCACATGGCCAATTAATCTAGTTTTATGAATTTGTCACGTCTACGTTGGGAGTAACGTCGAATGTTATCTTAACAACACCTAGTTACTTGAACAAGTTTCCGTCAGAATATCGCTCCAAAACAAAGTATGTTGACATACATTTGTGATATTCGGTAAAATGCAAAACCGTATACTTACAAAAGTAAACGATATTCATTGCCAATGAGTCAGATCCCCAACGGTCATTAATTATTACAATTTATATTGTTGTCACTTGTGTGGACATACAATTTCAAATAATCTTTCAATGGCTTGATTATTAAAAATATATATATTTTATAGTTAGTACAGGAAATAGAAAATGACATAACTATATAAATACAGAGCAGAATTTTTAAGTCTTTTATTATATTATAAAGATCTAATATTATAAAGAGGAAAGATTTGTATTATTGTATGTAACGAAGAAACTACTGGACTGATTTGGATGACATTTGGTATGAAGATAGTTTGAAATCCAGGGAGTAACATTTTTACTCCGAAAATCCCACAGGAACGGGAACTACGCGGGTATAACCGCGAAGAGTAGCTAGTAATTTATAAGAAGTTTTGGCTGTACATGTTAGGTATGTAAGTTATTAAATTGGAAATTATTTTTATTCAGAATAACAATTCAAACATAAAATTGAATTGTTTAATATGCAAAGCCCCGAGATTAAAAAGGCCAACGACGTGTCGTAAGTACGATAGAGTCATAATATAAGCGGTATATTACAGAAACTTAATGTTATACAGACAAAACAAAGACAATAGTTACAAAATAGTTAAATACTTCAAGGAACACTTATACGAGTATATAATTTACGTAAAATTATTCAGAAAGTATTCAGAATTAAATTCAGATTTATAATCGAAACATATGATTTCGCATTCAGGGTAAAAAGAAGTGAAATGGTCCGAATAGTAGGAATAGCGCAAGGATGGCTCCCATCCTGGTACCATGGTATACACGCATACACACAGACACACACCCATACACACATACACAACGGCAAAGGCAACAAGATTTTACGACAGTTCAAAGCCATGCTGTCTCATTATTAAATAGCAATTCCAACATACGAAATCTATACCTCGTGAGCTTTATGGGGTTCCCCGCTCCATATATCCCGCCAATGTATGAGATGATGTAAATGGTTCATATAATTGTGCTGACGATGATTTTGGTCTCGTTTCTTTCGTGATTCGGTAGGTGACGGTGGTGCTGTAAAGGATTCCCTGCGTCTACCGCTTGGCACCACAACAGATTGTAACTGAGAGGCGAGCAAACATTCTGCCTCAGGTCCTTCATCGGAGGACACGCTGTCCGTGAACAGCCTAGGTGTTCTCGAGCCATATCCGCTTTTCCTTAATTTATCTTGCGGATCATCTTTTTCCATTTCAAAAACATTAATATATCACTGGCAATAACAGAAAAACTTTAACATATAGTTAAATTAAAAGTTAAGATTAGTTAACATTTTGCGAACGGCCCCACAATACAAGACATTAATAAACATGTAACGCGAACGATGCCTGAGGCAGACTGCGGAATGTACTCTGCGGACTGTAGCGCGCGATAGCTTAGCTAGAATAGCTCGCCGTAGTCGTGGCGCACGTGGGCGACCGCGACAAGCGACTACCAGACGACAAAACAACAAGGACGCCGCGATGCCGACTCGCGCTTGCACAGTGCGCCGCATTAATTGCACAAATGCTTAACTTAACTACTTAGTGACTTGTGTAATTAGTTTAATGTAGTAGTTGATCTTTGATGTATAGCTCCAGCTATGACGTTATAATATTATCGTTAGTCCTATTTTGTAGTGCGCCACTTATAAACCACCTTTTTTTAACTGATTTAAAAAAGGAGGAGGTTCTCAATTCTTCTGTAATTTTTTTTGTATGTTTGTTACGCGATTTCTCTCTTCTCGCTCTTCACGACTGGGTTGTTTTCCGAACCGGTGGTAGTGTTTTAGACGTTCATAAGCGCCTTCTTAGGGCCTAAATTGAATAAAGATTTTTTTATTTTGATTTCTCTGCCAATAGTGTACCGATTTGTAATTTTTTTGTCATCCATTATCACCAATCAGATCTCATCAGTGGATCTCAGAAAAATCAAGAGCAATCCTCGAATATTATAGACATTTAAACATATTTCATACATTTGTTTCCAAAGCTATTCAAGTATTCGCCTATTGCTTTATAAACGCAATGCATAAACTTGAAATTTCGGCAATAGGTATATCTTATGGCACCTCTTAATATATGGAAATAAATTTATTTTTATATACATAATTATGCGGTCGCAAGGACGTAAAATCATTACTGGTCCACACAAAAACCCTGTGTAAGAACAATAAGAACAGTAAACTGTAAAATTAAAAATGCTTTTTAAATAAATTGAAAGTACTTTATGGAGTACGAGATTACCTAAAATTAAATGTTCGAAGTGTTCTATGTGATTTAATCGTCTTATCACCTTTTAATTACTGTGATGTTGTATATGGGCCCAGAATAATGAAAAAAACTTCTAACGCAATACAACGTGTCCAAAATGCATATGTAAAATTTTGTTACAATGTACCTAAGTGGTCGCATGTATCGCCGATTATTAATAGTGAAAACATATTAAGTATGTGGTCCAGGAGATACTTACATTTAGCGTGTTTTATCCATAATATTGTTTTGAGTAAAAAACCTGAATATTTGTATAATAAATTTGATTGGTTTAAGAACATTCACAATATTAATACTAGATCTAAAATAAGAAATACTACATCTATACCTAAACATAGGACTGCAGGTTATAAAGGAGGTTTTAAATATGCGGCATCGAAAATTTGGAACGATTTACCCCCTCCGTTAATTTTTACAACAAAATTTACTTTCAAGAAAAATTTAAAAATATGTATTAACTTAGAAGTAAAATATCTTTTTTTTATTTTTTTAATCAATTCGTTAATCTGATGTCTGCATTTACTTTTTATTTATTATATTATTTTAGTTTTTTAAGTTAAATTATAACTACTTCACTCTTGAGTTTTTAAATTTGTTTCAAAATATTGTTTATTTATGTAATTTTAATTTTTAGTTATTAAAAAAAAATCTGTTCTTGTAATTTTAAAAGTAAGGCACGAAGTGTTATATTTATATATCTTATGTTACGGCCAGAAAAGGGCTGGCTGAAAAACAGCGCCGTTTTTATGGCAACAGTTATAAAGCGGCAAATGCTGACGCCAGTCCTTATTACCATATGTTTTTTTTTATTTTCTTATATGCTTAATTGTAGTTTTTTTTTTTGTAAATTTTGTAATCTGTTCTAAAATATGGTAATAAATGTCTTTCTCTCTCTCTCTCTCTCTAATCTTTCTTTCTTTAAGTACTCTTAATTTAAATGTAAATTCTCATTCAAATTGATAGTGTTTCCGAAAAATCAATTACTTAATATATATAGATAAAATAGATAAAAACTACTAGAGTGGAATTCATTCTGTAAGTATATTTTCCCCGAAATAATACGAGAATTTTTAAGGTTTACAATAGGATAAATTGGTATAAAAGTAAAAGAATTGTAATCAACCAGTTGAAAGGTTTTGTTATTTTCGTATTTTATGAAATGAATACATAAACAAAAGTTAAGTCCATCCATTCAATCGGAAGATGTCCACAGCTTGACATAGGTCTCCTCCAAGGATCTCCGCAACGGCCGGTCTTGCCCCACCCGCATCCGCGGATTCCCACGACCTTCCCTATGCCAAGTAACCAGATTTCAAGCGAAAACGTTAGAGGCTCTGTTTGATAAAGTTATGTGTTTAGCAGTGGCGAAGCGTGAAAATTATCGTCGGTAAAGTCGGAGCTAAAAATCTACCTGGTCATACTTCTTCCTTTTCAAAATTAGTACAGTAATCAATAATGGATGCTTGTCCTGCTGAAGGAAGTTAACAAGTTTCTTCAAATATTTATTTTATCTCAGATCGATTATATATTTTACCTTAGTAATCAAATTATTTGTTTAATGCAAGTAATAATAATTACACAGACACACATTAGTTTATAATAAAGGTATAAAACATACATTAAAAAGATTTTAAGCCCAAAGCCCGGTAAAATTTATATTACCTACTACAGTTTATTTAGAGATAAGTGATAAGCAAAAATAAAAGAAACAAAGATATTTTACGCCTCCCTTTTTCGTTACGTATTAATAAAAATATAAGACCTGGGTTAATGGATAATTTGTAATTAATAATGACTCTTCGAGACTCAGCACTAGCACGGGCGCACAAAATACGTTTAGAGATACATCGTGACTATTATAAAAGTCTAAGAAATTATATTAACGATAAGAGAAGAAAAAGCTTCTTATTCATTTTATATTAATCGTAAAACGAACAATCCTACAAGAATGTGGAAACATCTTAAACAAACATCAACGTTAGGAAATTCGAACTCCGTACACATCCCTGAACATCTTTCAGATCCAAATAGAATAAATGACTTTATTCTAGATACTCCAAATAACAGTGATAATATTTATAGTAAAGACAATCTACATTATAGAGATCGCATCACAGAAAATGAATTTAACTTGGAACCAAGTACTAAGCAGCAAGTTTCAAATATAATTTCACCTATAAAATCTAATGCGCCGGGTTATGATGAAATAACTATTGATATGATTCGTAGAACATTAAATGTTACTCTTCCGCTAATCAATGCAATCATAAATAGATCTATAATGACTGCAGTTTCCAGATCCATTTAAGATTACTAAAATTAAATAAGATCTAACAATAGAGGACTTCAAAGATCTTCGACCTATTAGCATCTTACCTGTCTTATCCAAACTATTAGAAAGAGTCGTTTGTAGTCAGCTCATACGGTTTATAGGGAACAAAAATATATCACCAGAAGTGCAGTCGTGCTTCCGCAGAAATCAGCTACAGTGCTAGCACATGTTACTGACGAAATTATTGCAGCGTCGGAGGTAGGCATAACATAAGCTTACGCCTGTTTCCCCGAAGGGTTAGGTAGAGGTGAAATGCCTCCCTTCGGGGGGGCGGGCGAAGAGGTGGGGGGCATTCTCCTCCCCAATCCCCATTGGGCCATGTCACGGACGAGGCTCGGTGAGTTCGCCGCAGGGGGCGACGCGGTGACTGCGAAAGCCACCCCGTGTCGCCCCCATCCCAAATGCGGCGGACGGCCCCGGGGGTTTTAGTGGGTATTTCCGGGCGCTTCACGCCCGGGCGAGTCCCACACTTACCCATTGCATTGGGGGACATCGGTCTCACTAATGCAATGGGTAAGGGTAGTGCGTAAATGCATTTCCCCCCATCAAAAAAAAAAAAAAAAAAAGGTAGAGGTGAAATAGCGAACTACACCACCACCCACATTTCGCCGAGATTAGTTCTGTCCCAGATGTGACAGGGGGCGAGCCTGTCGCCATATCGGGTACAAAATCCAGACTCCGTGATGATACTGAGTAGAATAACCCAATATCATTTGACCCGGACCCGGGGATCAAATCCGAGACCTCAGAACGACAGTCATACCGTAATACAACTGCGCCACCGAGGCGTTACTGCGGGGTAGGCAAGGGCAGCATTTTGGTACTGCTCGATTATTCCAGGGCCTTTGATTGTTTAGACATACAGCTTTTAACAGAAAAAATTACATACTATGCCTACTATGCCATGATTAGCCGGTAAGTGGTTTACATCGTTCTTAACAGAGATGAGATAATATTTAGAAATACAGAATGAACTAGGGGAAATAACTAAGTCACAGGTTAGAACACTTTAAAGAGGCACACCACAAGGCTCGATACTTAGTACCTTATTATTTATTTTATTTACAGCTGAGTTGTATAATAACCTTCAACACTGTAAGGTACATCTGTATGCAGATGATACAGAGTTATATCATTCATTTAAACCAAAAGATGCGGCAAGTGCATTCAAAGACATTAATGGCAACCTCATTGCAATCTCAGTGTTCAGAAAGACATTTGTTAGCTTTAAATCCTGCAAAGTCAAAATTTATGGTATTAGGTAGTAAAAAACAATGTAAGCTAATTTTAAGAAAGTTATCCTGAACGGTAAAATGATAGAAGGAGTGGATGTGGCACGTAATCTGGGTCTATTAATGGATAGTGAATTGCATTTCATTCAACATAATAATTTAAAAATAAGAAATGCATTGTTAAGTTTTAAAATGTTATATGGAATACAAAGACATCTCTTACAGAGTGTGCATTCAATATTGGTGAAGTCCCTTGTGCTAAGTTATATCAACTACTTTGATACTGGATATGTCCCAAGACTGTATATCAAAACGAAATGCACCATTCAAGGAGTCACAATGCATGTGCATGATTCTGTTTCAATAGACAGAAATGTGACACCGTACCTTAACAAACATGGTATACTAAAAAATGGAAGCTCAAATACTACCTCATCTGTTGATGATGGTATAACAAATAATATTGGGTAAAAGACCACCAAACTTATTTACAAAGTTTATGTGGCTCAAAAGTGTACATGATAATGCAAAGCGTGCTGGCTTGCAGATGATGCATTGATTCCGAAACATACAACATCTGCATTTAGAGGTTGTTTCAAATTTGCTGCAACAAAAAATTTGGAACAACCTTCCTCCTCCATTGCAGAGCATCAGTATATCTCAAACAACGTTTAAATTGCACATCCAGAGAGCATTTTTTAAAAAATAAACAGAAAATAACAAACTTTGGATACCTCTGTAGCCAAATGTAGTTTATGTTGTGTCTACTAAAGGATTTATCACTTTCTTTATTGTTATTTATGTTCTTCTTTTTTTTTTTTTAATTCTATTTTCATATATTTACAACTTATGTAATATTTATATTATTACTCCTTTATATGTTATAACAATTAGTATAGTTCATGGGCTGAACGGCTGCACAAAATTGAATTATTTCATATTGCATCGAGGCTGGAGCAGGCTGAAAATCAAAGCTATGTGGTAATGCAGCATAGCAACAGCTGAGCTTGTCCCATTGCCAAAATTATTATCATGCCGTATATTTTTAAGCTTATGTAATATGTTTTGGCGATAAATCGTTTTTATTATTATTATTTCTAGTTACTGCATTCTAGAATACCGTATAGAATAATTTGTCTAAAAGTATATCAGCTTAATAACAAATCATTCAAATAATCACTATATCTGAACAATATATATTCTTATATTGAGTATTATAACATTAGATTTCCTACTAGGTTTTGTATATTATCAATATTGTTTTTCATTTATTTTAAATGTACTTACTTTAGTAATTTATATGACAATTCTGTTATCGTTTTAACTGGATCAGTACTTTATACCTAATTAAAATTTTTGTATTTGAATTGCCTAACAACAAGTAACATGTAAATGGTGTAAGAATTATTTATCTTAACTGTTTACAATATAATCACCATGAAACGAAACATTATAACAGATTTCAATTTGTACTAAATAATCGCATAAATAATATATTGCGTTACAAATAAATTACTTATATATCGTTATAATAATGTTGTGTGGAAATGTATAAACACTTCCTTTCAGTTTATTATTATGGAAAATAGAAACTCCAATAATAAAATATATTTAAAAAAAACTCGCTACTTACTTGACATACAATAATAGAGTGAAGATCGGCCTCTCACAGTTTTTTACAAAAAATTAAAATAACCATCACTTTAATTCATAATTTTCAAAACATTTACAAAATCAGCCCTAAGAATCATTCTTTTGACGTTTTAATCAACATTGAACATGGTTGACGGTACTACAACTTAGTACAAAGCGGTCGTTCTGTAACACGACCATTTTATGTACTTTAGCTTGTTTGTGTTGTAAGCGTTTAGTATCGTTACTTTTAATTTGGTCGGGAAATAATTTTGGTCGTGAAATAATCTTCGAGTCTCTTGATTTAGTTGTTAGATGGCGCTGTATCCAAATAAATATTTACACCTTACGTCTGAAAATTATGTATTCTTAAATAATTTATATTTGTATATATTTTTTATAAGAAATAAAAATAAGTGTTATATATTTTCTATAGGTTTTAACTTCATATACGAAAACTATGAAACCGTGCTGTCAGTCATATTTTTCTTTATTCATACTACCAAAGACAATACACTAATACTAGAGACATACTGCTACATTTATTACCATAGACTAAATCAGCGTTTCTCAAACTTTTTTATGTCGCCACCCACAAAAAAAGCCAAAAAAAGTTAAGTAAAAGTCTCCCGACCCCGTACTATGAAATCATAATAATATTTTAATTGTTTATTCATACGTTTAATAAATTATTCTTATTTTATTGTATCTCGATATTATAACAATTGTAAAAAAAAAAATATTCTTTCGGACTTATCATAATATTGGTCACAATCAACTAAAATATATTATTTTAAATAACTAATTCCATAAAAAAGTAACTTATTCAAAGCCTCCCCAGCTAAAAAACACTAATTTGCACATTATAATAATAAATTTTCGGACGTATAATTCGCGCCCATTTATTTGAGAGTCTATAAACTTACGACTGTCCTAGGCCAGATTTTAAATAAGCCGCTTGCACATCCCGTGGCACATACCTACTTTATTACAGGTTTGTGCATGTTAATTGCTTCAGCTATAAACAAAAGTACGCGAGGCAGAGCTTCATTGTTACTTACATTTTTAGTTAAATAGCATATGGAAGCAAGTATGTACTACATACTACGTACGTCTACTACTCCTACGTCGTTTCATGCCAGCCAAGAATGTCGTATGGTGCTGGCTAAGAATAGTACCGCGAACACCTTATTGCGATCGCTGACACACCTGGCCAAGCGTGGCAATTTTGGCAATCATCCCCTATATGAACGACACATTAATAAAACCGGCTCCTAGTACCCGGCGACCCCGCTACTCCTGGTCATAGTGGTAGTGGCCAAGGTAACGACGGGGCAAGGGGTGCTAAGAATCTCTGGCAGAGATCCGGCTATCACAACCAACGATGGATCGACCTGGCAACGTACAACACACGAACACTGCGAACTGACGGAGCCACCGACTGGCCAGCTTTATGGAGAAGGAGGAAACCTATGATGAACTTCTTCTTAAGAAAGCGGGAGCACAGGAAGTGGGCCTTAATGAGTCAAACGGTGTGACTAAGAATGTACGTGTAAGTGTGGACGTCGCCGGCAGAATAGTTAATTGACCAAAATTAGCCGCATTTCCTTCGGTACTAATTGCATCGCGTAAATTTATATACTCCTCCAAACGCAGTTTAGCCTGGTTCAACCGAATCAGAGTTAAGCGCTCCATTTCTTTTTTGACGAACATGTTGACGCAATATTGCTGAAGTAATCGACGAAACCACAGCAAATAGTTGTCAGCGTTTTGACGAATCATCAAATGATATCCGTGATAATTTATCGAGCTAACCTTCTTGTTAGTTTCCTCATCTGAAATTAAAACAGAAGAATTAGTATTTTTTATCTAAAACTCACATCCGTATTTTTTAGCATATTCAAGTTGGGTCCCCAGCCCCTAATCTTTTAGTTAATTCTTACGACTTCCTTTATCCTGGTAATTAGGAATGAAATCACTCTTTTTTGGACACTAAAACTAAACACAGTAAAATGTATGTTATGTTGAAATCAAAACTATACTATTGATACTTACTATTCAATGGATTTTTCATTTTGATGTTGAAATAATAATTATTGCCAAAACATCAGCGGGTACTGCAACGTGTCATGTGAACGATGTGTTGCAGATATTTGTTGCATTGCCCAGTATCAAGACGTGTAAGCACAATGTTGCGTATTTTCAAGTTTTCACAAACAATCAGAATTGCAACTTCATCTATTGTTGGAACGCTAAATGTGCGTTCGTGTGTTCTAACTGCTCGTTTATCCGCTCTGATAACGACTTTGTAGTCATCATTTGGCATGCGCTCTCAGTCTTGAATAGCCTGACCGATGCATGATGTTCATAAATTCAGCAACTAGCTGCAGATCTTGAAAAATTACTCTTTTCATTACTGTGTTAATCTCTTGACCTCGATCAATTTGTACCTCCATATTGCACATGTTCTTGTTTTTGTTGGTGGGCTCCTGTTTCCGCAACTAGATACATTTGCGGTCCATTTTGCGTGAAGGATTAGCCAGGTATTCGAGCCAGCCCAGTTTCTTCCAGAAGTACAGACTCCTCCTGGGATGATCACAGGCTTCCCGGAGCGAACTCGTTTTTTTGAGGATTTTGACTGTTGGCTGATTACTCCCGTGCATTCCAGGACCACGTGGACAGCAGTCAATTCTTCTTCCAGAAATCCCTACACATGGGGCTATCTGTCAGACCTATAGTAAATAAATGTTTAGTAAGTGAGCAATGTCCCGTCATTACACCCACTACTAGGCGAAGATCAGTGCGAGATAAGATGGGCAGTATCCGGACCAAGCCCCGTGATATTTCCGGAACAGCTTGTTTTGATTGTCTACAGCTAGGAGTGTGAACTCATCTCTCACTGTGAGTATATACTCATATTTGCGCAACCATGATCTAAAAGTACTGTATGTAAGAGGAAGATATGGCACAGAGCTTGCCACTGTTGTCGTCGTTCCACTTCTTGCCAGTACGTCTACTGGGTCGTTACCCATTAATCTACTGTGACCCTTTAACCATTGTAGGATGACAGCCGTTATGCGTCGCAGTGCAAGGAGAGATCCGTAAATGAGTTCTGAGGTGATGGAAGTACTCTCAAGCGCTTGAAGTACGGCCTTACTATCAGAGAGAATTCGGATACCAAAGTCCCTTATCTCTCTTTCGAAGACTGCATTTGGTGCTTGGATAAAAGCAACACAGTCACATTGAAATATTGTGGTATGCTCATCCAACCCTGTAGATAGCTTTATATAGAGATCTTGCGTGAATACTCCTGAACCTTGGATTTCATCTTGGATCCATCTGTCTAGATGTGGTGCTCAAGGGTAATCTGTTCATCTTTTATATCTTCCTGTCACATACTTAATATGTGCAGGGCTGCTGGGTTCATTCTTTAAAATAAAACTTGGTGTTCCTTGCACGTAAGACAACTTTATTAAGGCGAATTCATAGACTGTCACATCACAAACATAGACAATTATTATTATTAAATTATTATAGAACACAGATTATAATTTATGCAACACTCCCCTAAGCTGTATTTCATATATTTTGTCGCATACTAATATCCACAGAATAATATTAAGACTAATATCTTAGGAATTTTATACCAAAACTCACGCGCTTTAGTTTATATTAATTTATATTTACTTGAAACGAACAAAAATATTACAATCATAAGTGAAATACATGATAATGATTACAAAATCTACTAAAGCACTTTAAAAATATATTGTTTTTTATATTCGGACATCAAAATTGATTATCAATTTTTCGAAATTAAAAATATCGACGATATTTGTCGATTACTTTCTAAATAATTATCTATTTTCGATATATCGATAGTTGGTGCTCTTTCCTAGTCTCTACCTTCTTTCGATACCAATAAAAAAACGATATAGATTTGGACAGTCTTATACACAGAATAATATTACTCCTACCGGTCTTATATTGTGAATATTTATGAAATGAAAATGCTTTCGGACTAACGTTGTCTTGCTATGACGTAAATGATAAATCATTTATAAATCAAATTTTGATTAAAAATATGGCACTTCCACAGAAAAAGTTTTATAGGCAAAGAGCTCATTCTAACCCTATTGCTGACCATTGTTTTGAATAGTAAGTTCAAAATTTTTAATATTTTAAATCTCAGTACATAGATATAAACGTAAGTTTATTTTACAGCCCTGCCCATCCCGATGACTATGATTGGTCTTCTTTGTATCCTATAATCGGAAATACTAAAAAACGTGTCGAGTTTTTAGACGTTGGATGCGGTTATGGAGGTTTATTGGGTAAATATGTATCTACTGTATGCCAAATTACATTAATTTGTAGACAGATAATATCAGATAAAGACATAATTTGATGATCTTATAAGAAAAAACAATTATTGAGCACAAGTGTATAAGACAGACAAACAATAAAAAAAAATAGGTAAATAAAATAGTATGCTTCACAATTTATGATAATATCTGTGTGTTGACATAATATTTAATTAAATGAATTAAAAACATTTAGTTTTTAGTGTGTGTAGTTATTTATAGCTGCATGCATTGATTTTATTAAATTCTATTTATTAATTAAAAAATCAAAACTCATTAGTCATTACTACTTTGGTTACATTTTATAATGTTAACATAACCCATATACATTTTTTTTTGGATCTTCTTTACAGTAAGTTTTATGCAATATTTTTTTCAGTTACTTTGTCATCAATGTTTCCTGATAGCTTAATCTTAGGATTAGAGATACGTGTGAAAGTATCCGACTATGTTAATGATAGAATCAATGCTCTGAGAATTCAGCATCCAGATCACTATCAAAATATTGCAGTCTTGAGGACAAATGCTATGAAGTATTTACCAAATTTCTTTTATAAGGGACAAGTAAATATCTATTTTAATAAAGATAAATGAAATTTTGATTATATCCTATATCAAAAATGTTAAACTTAAATATTTTTTACAGTTAAAGAAAATGTTTTTCCTCTACCCAGATCCACATTTCAAAAAGGCAAAACATAAGTGGAGGATTATCAACAAATGGCTCCTATCTGAATATGCATATGTGCTTACTGAAATGGTAATAGTGTCTTTAATTGTAATAGAAGTGGTTATTTTAAAATACAGGATGCTATTTATTCAATTATTCCTATTCTCAGGGCATTGTGTATACAATTACAGATGTAAAAGATTTACATGAGTGGATAGTTTTGCATTTCAAGGAACATCCTCTATTTGAAAGAATATCTGCAGAAGAAATGGTATGTAATCAATATTGAAAATATGAGTAAGTAAAACTACATGTATGAATATAGTACTAAATTGATGACGCCTGGGCAGGTTGCAATAATTTAGAGTTATTTTTTCAACCGAGATATCAAGTGTGCTTGCAATCATGCCCGCATAACCACCGTTTCATTGATATCACGTCATTGTACTAGCATCACACTGCGCACACATTGTTGCATGTTACATGCATGGGTTTTGTTGGGATATTTTTACCTTAGCTGTAGGGTTAGTTAGGACAAATTCTGCAGAATTTTTTACGCAGGTAGCAGCCAAAGCTGTGGATCCGGCTACTTTGGTGCTCTTGCATTCTTTTTTGACTGAGTGCCTTGAACATTTGTCTCTGTGAAGCATTAAGTTCGAAGATAAAAAAGATAATTTGTATTTATTATTGTAATAGTAAATATTAATAAATCACAGGCTTTTTATTCGAACTAGCTATCGAACTTTGGGGCTAGCGCTTAAGGCACTCAGTATAAACAATGCAAGGGCTCCAAAGTAGCCCGAAACTCGGCTTGGTCCTGATCTAAATTAGTGGTTTTCATATAACTATATAATGGTAAAAGAGTGAACCTTTTTTGAAACAATGACTGGCAAAATTGGGTGATATGTGATACAAAGGAATTCAATGAAGGATTGTTGATCTTTCCCATGTGTTTTATTAGATAAATCTCATTTGAGTAATTAAAAATAAGGACATAATGGACATTACGAAGAAACTGGTATAATTGTATCGTCTTAAAATCTACAGCTATATAGATTGTCGGCAAAATGATTTTATCGTTCGCCACGTAGGTATAATCAGTGAAGTTTGATCAAGTGCCATCCGCCAAAGAGAACACTAGACGCACTATGTCGGACCGCATCTACTAAAAACGTGCTTCAACTGGGGAGGGTCACCGGTATCACTTTCACATTCTTTATTTAATACTTTATAGGCTCAATGCTTTGATCATAATCTCACCTGATTTTAAATGACGATGCGGTCCAAGATAGTAAGCACACTAAGCCTAAAGGTACTGGTTTGCAAGTGATGCTGACCTATCGGTTTTTGGCGACGGGTTTTCAAACTTGAGGGTGGTAAGCTAGCTACCAAGGCGGGCATTATTAGAAAATGCCCTACCACCATGCTATGGTTTTCACACGATGTTTTCTTCACTGAAAGCTCAGGCTGATTTTAGAGTTGAATAGTTGAGCTCGAACCCGCCTCCATTGAAGCGAAATGCGACCGCACTACCAACTACGCGATTCGTCTGTGACCTCCAACGAGCGCAGCTTCCCACTAAGAACATACAATCTCTGTTAGAATTTCATTGCATACATTGTATTAAAATAATAATGTAAAATTTAGGAGTTCTTTTACAGAAGTACGGAAAAATGACATTGCTCTGCACACGATGTTGTAGGAGAACGGATGCTATCTATTCCATTCGGCAATTTATTTTTTCAGGAAAAGGACCCAATTGTTGGAAAATTATATGAAAGTACTGAAGAAGGTCAAAAAGTAACAAGAAACAGTGGAGAAAAATATGTTGCCATCTTTAGAAGATTACCTGATAATGTTTTATAAATTAAAACATGATTTTTATCAAACTCTTGATAATTATTTATATAATACCTAACTTAACATCTTAACATGCCCCCCCGTGCCACCCCGTGTCGCCCCCATCCCAAATGCAGCGGAAGGCCCCGGGGGGTTTTAGTGGGTATTTCCGGGCGCTTCACGCCCGGTCGAGTTCCACACTGGCACGGAGCTCGTTACTCCGTGCCCCCTTACCCACTGCATTGGGGGACTTCGGTCTCACTAATGCAATGGGTAAGGGTAGTGAGTAAATGCATTACCCCCGTCAAAAAAAAAAAAGGTAGCTGATGCCCAGTTGTGTACAGTTTCCTAGCGACACTCGGGCATTTTTAATGTAAAATTTTATTATAATGTTACTGTTTGTAAATTGTGTATTAGTGTCTACGCTGGAATAAAAATATTTTCTTTATTTCTTAATTATAAAGTGTGATTAATAACAAAGCAGAGAAAAATAAATCAAGTAAACATAATTATATGCAGTGCCGGATTAACTACGTAGCAAGAGTAGCAATTGCTACGGGCCCCGCGCGAAAGGAGGCCCCGCATGTTTCAAATCAAATCAAAATTTATTTATTCAATTTAGGCCCTTATGAACGTCTAAAACACTACGACCGGTTCGGAAAACAACCCAGTCGAGAAGAGCCGGCAAGAAACTCGATCTGGTTCTTTTTTTTATAAATATCATTTTTTTTGTCATATTTAAAACTATACAAATCGTAGTCTTAATAATGTTAGTGGAAGCACAGAGATGTGGGTTAATTCCAGACATCACTATCGTTCACGTAATGATCCATCCTGTAATAACCTTTTGAGATTAAAACCCAGTCATCTCTGCCTGAGTAAATAAATGTATTGAGTATTGAATTGTATTTTTACCACTTTATACTTAAGAACCCATAGCAGATCAAGGGCTTTTTGAAAGAATTTGCTACGGGCCCCGCGCTTGCTTAATCCGGCACTGATTATATGAAAACTTACAAAAATATAACGAGACAATAGTCATCCTGGCATCTTCTTGATAACTATTTTTTGCAACCTTGATAACTATTTTTTTGTCATATTTAAGCACTATACGGGAATTTTAGAAATATTTATTAGGTTGAATATTATTTTTACCAGAGATAGACCTGTATCAGTAGAATTTTAAAAATCTGGGGTTGGTGCAGGCGTTAGGATTATTTTAAAGAGTCAAAATTAAGGGAAAACCTACATAATTTTCCGAAATATCTTGTGGCAGGAATTTTTATTATATTTTCCAATTCAAAAAGTGCGAAACGTTAACTTTAAGTTTAGTAACACGAGGAAAATATTCATTAAGTGTAGTGCATTAGTCGTCAAACTGCAGGCCGCATGCCCCTGGGCGTTATTTGTGCGGCCCGCGATGTCGTAACCAATTTCGGTAGACAATGACTCGAAACCGAATTTACATATAGTTAGAAAATTAGGTTACCAAAAATGACTTCATATGCCATACAGAATCAAAGGGGAATTCAAGTTCCACAGCTTATAAAAATATTTCAATTAATAGATGGTATGGTATCTACTACTATTGGTGGTACTACTACTACTATAGCATCCATGAAAGTGTGGCCTGCAGTGGTACCTCATATTGACCTATGTGGACCTTGACTAAAAAGTGTGACGACGACTGGTTTAGAGGTAACTTTAATGCTTTGTCATAAATTGAGATATCATGAAATGTTTTGATTTGCGGCCGTCCATAAATTACGTCACACGAATTTTTCAATTTTAACCCCCCCCCGTCCTTGTCGTACTCTTGAAACCCCTCTTAGTATGACATCACAAATTTTAGTCATGTGTTCAAAAAAATTAATCGATTAATTACGACTTAAGCCTACCTACACTTGCTAAATATAGATCGAGTTCGTTATCGTTTTTAAATTCAAACTTATTTAAATCGCCATTATTAGTTATATGCAAATTACCTAAAAATATGTTTGTCGCACAACTAAGTTACAACGGAATAATCAACAGAAAATAGTTGAATTATGCTGTAATAAATAACTACGCCAACGCCGGATCCTGAAGCCGAAATCAAATTTGAACATAATTGGTTAAGTTGTAGCTTCTTACTGTTAATCATTAAAAAAATGACCAATATTATTTCTTTAATATTTTATTTATGTATTAAAATCATTATAAATGAATGTATTATACATATTATTTATAATTTACGGTTTATGATAACAACAGCTGAAAAGTAGACAGTGCAGGTAGAGATATTTGTTAAAATAGTATATATACCTCCACTACAATTATATTAAAAAGTAAATGTTCTTTATTATGTTTGCTCGATTATGTATATATGCATGCATTGTTATGTAAAAATTACACATTAGATTCTTACTAAAATAATAAATTTATGTGACTATTAAACAATACTAAAGTAATTACGTAAACAAAACAATATAGCATAACTTTTGTTATCATTAATCGCCAGGTGACTTCGACGCGTGACTTCATCGACAACATATGGCGAATGTATATTGAATAATTTAATAAATTGATAAAAAAGGAACATGTCCACAAACGATTCACGGTAATAAGTAAAGATCACACTATCATTTATATACGACATATTTGCCATGTGTACTTCTTTTAAAATATGGTATCGACACTATATTGTACATAATTATGTTATTTATCTGCTAAGCCTTTTCTCAACAAGAATAATCCATCTATTAATAAGTTTTCTTGATATATTTAGACATTTACGCATATATTCTGATACTGCTAATATCCACTTTTTTCTTTGTAACCACATATTTTGAGTTAAAATCGCATGCAATATCACAGCCCAAATTTCTGCTTGGTTTGGGTACATATGAAGTCCTTGTTTAGCCAATATTAGAGCCTTGCCAGGATCTCCTGCAATATGTTCTGATACACTGGCAGTGGCCATCATTTTTGAAAAATTATAATCACCATCTTTAATCATTTGTGCAGAGCACAAAGCTTTTTGGGCGCAGCAGCTGGCAATTCTAGCTTTAAGGTTATTATCCATAAGGTTATACTGAGCCATACAAAACCATAACAAAGCATTATATGGGTGTTCATGCAGGGAATCACTCAATATTTTTAAAGCTTGTTCTAGATTGCCTTCAGATAATAATGTGAAAGACTTCAGAAAACCTATATCGAATTCATAATTTTTTTCTTTTTCATATCTTTGTAGCTCACTTACAGCTAATTTTGATAGACTTTTATCAGTATGTAATAAACCCAACGAACATATAGCAAGTAGACTGTGTGCTGTTGGTTTCTTCTGTGAAATTTTGATACTATGAAAAAGCAAAGTTTTTGCTTCATCTGCTCCTTTAAACATGTACATGGTGCCAGCCATTGCCACAAGAAGATCCGCTTTTTCATCATCATTATCACATAGCCAATGCAGTGCAGTGTCATACACCGAGTAGGCTTCCTCATATATGCCATTCTTGAGTAAAGCAAGGGCTAAACCAATCGTAGAATTGAGACTAGCTTCTGTTATTGCTTTATAGACCTTGATTGCATTATCATATTTACCTGATCTTACCAGTATTCTACCTAAATTTAAAAGTGCCATGTTCTTTTTGTCAACTTCTGCATACATTAAAGCATATTGATAAGATTTAAGAGCAGCTTTTAAAAGTCCACTCCTCTCTTGTAGGATTCCAAGAATTGTATAACCACATGCATTTTCTGGTTCGAAATTACAAAACCATTCAACCAGATCAATAGCATAGGGTATAGCGTAAAGTCCGTCAATGACATATTTCAATTCCATGTCTTCATTGTATTTTTCATTCTTCAATGTACGACAAACCCAATCTGCATAACCAAGGGCACATTCTGGGTGGTATCCCAGTCTAGAGGCATGTCTGAATAGATCCATTGCCTCCTCTTCACGGATCACTTCAGCTATTAATGCTTGACCAATCCAACTCTGAGGATAAGATGGCATTGTTGATTGTCCACGCCAAAAGCAGTAATTGGCTAATTTATATAATTTTAGTTTTATGTACAAAGTACCTAAATTACACCATATTTGAGCCATAGACCATTTTTTAGTACTTATCAGAGCTTTTATAAAACAGTGTTGTGCTATTTTATATTTTTTTATGACTAAGCATATTTTACCTAGTAAATTCCAGTTACGCCAAAATGTAGGTTTCTCTTTATACATGTTACAGTTAAATTGAAAGCTATATGGCAATTAACATCATTATGAGTTTCATTGTAATACGAAAGGTAAGTTGATGCCAAGTCATATGAAGCTACCTGTTGCTTTTGTTTTGCTATATAGGAATAACATAAGATAGCATCTAAAAATATTTCTGATTTTTCTCTTCGTATAATCTCAGAATTTAGGTCCTTTTTTAATTGTGGCATATCAACATATACATATTTATTTGGAAGTTTAGTTATAAATATTAAGATATCTGCCAATAGTTTCCAAAAACAAAAGTAGTGTTTTTGTTTTGCCAGTGCTTTTATTACATAATTAGCTGCATTTTGTGCACAATCTCTAGCACTACCAAATATCTTTAATGATAATTTTTTCTTAGCAATTCGCATCCATGTTTCAGCGACGCCTTTAAGTGCCAACTGAGAATATTGGTTTATTTCAAAAACTTTTTCAAATGTGTTAACTGCATCTTCATATTGTGTTAAAATAGAGTAAATATTTCCAATTCTGGTAAGACAGTGGACTGATTTACTTGAATCTAGTGTCATTACTTTATTGTATGCTCTTAAAGCTGAAGTAAAAGAACCTCGTGAGTAATATGCATCTGCCATACATTCAAATGCTGTTGTGTCATGCTGATTTACTTTAATAACATTTCTAAAATTGATAATTGCATTTTCCCATTCTCGTTTATTTAAATAATGAAGACCTAATCTGAAATAAGCCCAAGATTCATTTGCTGAAGTCTCTTTTACAAATTTGCTTAGTAACTCAAAATCAGTTTCCTGTTGATTAAGTTTTATATATACTTCGCTCAAGTTCTGAACAATATTACTATCAATATTATTAAGACTCAATGCTTTTTCATAACACTTCTTTGCTTTGTCTAGATCATTTTTGTAGTAGTAGTAATAATGACCTAGATATAAAAAAAAGTTTCAGGACAATCAGGATTTAGTTTGGCAGATTTTAATAGATTTAATAAACAGTTGTCATACTGCTTAAGTTCCCAGAATGCTGCTTCCCAAGTATAAAACTGTAAGAGCATTATCAGTTGAGTGTTGCAATAAAAACTAACAGTTTCTTCATACTTATGTTGCTTTAAAAGAGTAAGTGCCTGAAGTTGTACATAATACTTTGTTGATTGTAAATTTATAATTATATGTTGTACAGGTTCTCCAACTTCAATGTAACACTCGGCAAGTAAAGCTTGTTCATTTATATCTAGGGCTTCAAGTGAAAGGTCTTTTACAGATGATATTGCTTGCATCCATTTTTGTTGCTTAGCAAGAGATAAGAATAAAAATTTATGTAGTTGAATAGCAAATGACTCATCTTTGACTTTAGTTAAGAAATTGCTTGCAAGTTTCTGTGTAACTGACCATTTTTTGAGCATAATAGTACATTTAATTATAAAACTAGCTTCTGTGACATCAGCATCTTGATAATTAATTAATGGGATACATTGTTTATAAGCATCTAAATATGATCCTTTATCAAAAGCAATCATGCTTTTTAGTAGACTTGGATACTTTGAGTTCATTACTCCTTCAGTTATCACAGTAAAATGCTTATTGATTTCTAATTTTTGAAATGACATATTTTCTATATATTTCTTACACAGTTGTGTGCATAGCCATTCTCTCACCATAACATTACAAGGAAAAAAATTTAATTGTATTATTTCATCAACTGCATCAGATAAATTTTGTTTCTGCATAATAACTTTACATAGTAACAGTTCCAAGTTTTCATTCGGCGTATTAATATATATTTTATTTAATTCATTAATGATAACTTTAATATTATCTTCATTACATGGTACATCAGCTTTTAATAAGTTAATAAACTGTTCCTGGGTTGCTTTATACAATGTTGTTGATATATCTTTGTTCATATAATTTACTAGAATATTTATAACATTATAATTTTTCAATGAATGCCCTAGACTACCTAATCTTGATATTACTTCAATTGCTTTTTCTTCTTCTACTTGAAGATTAAGAATTTCAATGTATATATCTAAAAGTTGTAATTTAGAATTAATATCACTTTTTGTTTCGTAGTAATGAGCAAGGCCCTGCCATGCCAAAGGGAGATCTGGTTTACTGGCAATAGCTTTCCTATAGGCCAATGGTGCTTGATCAGAATCTTGGAGAGATTTACCAAGTAATACTAAACCAAAATAATTTTGCTTATCTTTGCGAAGTATGTTTTTGCAACATTCTTGAGCTTCTTTAAAGTTTCTATCATCTATGTATTTTCTCGCCTCTTTAAGTAAAGCTTTGATGTCAGCCATTTGAAATATTTAGTACTATAAATCCTCCAATCCAGAAATGAATAATACGGTAATATTATTCTGTGATAATAACTCAAAACCTAAGTATATGTTTTTTTTAACCAATGTATTACTTTTTAAGGATAAGGCAAAGGTATTGGCAAAGACCATGCAGCCAAGTCCGACGTTAGGAACACTATCAATAAATGAACGGCGGTAACAAAATGGTGGCTTTCTGTTACAACCATAACGGGAATGATTGGGACATTTCAGAATTCACGCTCAGTGTCATTACTTTCTCTTCACTACACTTGCGTGTCATCACTACACTATATCACGTAAAATGCCACTAAAATTACATAATATATAATCAAATACTGCAAAATAATTAATTAAAATAAGGAGGACGAAATGACAGACCAAAAACGCATCAAGCATCCCCAATACATAGATAAAACCAATAAAAATGTTGTACTTGTAACCAAAACTAATTTAGTTTAGTACGCTATTCTGTAATTTAGTATTGGAAATTAGGGATGGCGATCTGAGATCGATTATATGAACAATCAATCTTATTGACCAAAGGACTTTTGAATCGATATCTACCATTGGATCACTTCAGTGAATAGATCTTTTATCCCAGAAAATCGAGGTTTATTTTCCTGCTGCGATTAAAATCAAATTACAAATTTGTATAAATTAGTAATGTACAAAAACATAGGTACGAAAATGTTCACTTCATTAATTAAATACTTGTGAAATGGCTCTATTAGGCAAAGCGTTCTGAGATCGATTATTCGAAGAATCAGTTTTAAGATAAAAAAAATCTATTTTATGTAATTGACTTTTAGCAATAAATTGATCTAGTATATCGATCTCAGAACCTAAGAAATGGAGGTTTATTTTTTTCTGGTTCTATAAAAACCATAAAATGATTTACAATTAAGAATGTTATTATACAGTTATTATAATATACAGTTCGTTCACTATTAAAAGTCCTCCTGTTCAGGAGTTGGTAGCTTTTGGGATAGGTAGAATACAGGGATAGCTAGGATACAACTCGCGAGACAGTTTGCTGACTCAGGTGACGGCCAAGCCGAGGTTCGTACCATTTTGGTAACACTTGTGCTAGTCACCTTTTGCGGTTGAGTGTTTTCTACTCTCGCCCACAAAGTCAAGGGGAAGCTGTAAAGGCCCTTCCGGTCAACAGCGTCAGCTAGGTTAGAAAAAAAAAAATTTGTTGGTAGCTTTAACTAGCCGGGTTGCATATTTTCTCATTTTGTGCCTCCCAAAAATTAGGGTAGATGGAGAAGGTTAATAAATTGCGACAACAGATTAATTATTAGTGACTAAAATGACTCATTTCATTAAAGTGAATTATAGTTTGATGTTAGAGTTTTAAAATGAAACATAAATAGCACTACCATTGACGGATATTTCACGCACCACTAAACTAAGAAAAGTTCTCAAGGCTTATTTTACATAGGAAACATCATTAAATTCATACATACATTAAATAAATATCTACAAGTCACCACAACTACTGAAGAGTAAACACGAACATTTTTGTTAATATTACGTTAGTGGTCGTCAAAAAAAAAATGTCATTTAGTATAAATTATGTGAGAAATTTTTATCTTGATAATTAAATAAGGTAAATTTCATTCGAACAGATTAGGTGAACTGCCATAATAAAGTACACATAAAAAAACATCTATTCAAAAAATACTTTTTGAAAATATATAGAGAAAAATCATACAATCTGAATGATTTAAAGGAGTCTCTGTCACTAGTCAGGTTCAAGCATGTTACCTTCATTTTTTATGTATTTGTGTCTCCAAAGTACAATATCATGTAATAACTTCTCTTTCTCTTTCGTCTTTCTCTTAGCCAGTGAATCATTCTTGTTACTCCCGGATGACAAGGATTCGTGTAGAGATTTTAATCCTTCATTTCGCGTTTGCATGTTTGCACATACGCGCGATAATGCGTCGGCTATATTGTTCTGTTTACTAGGACGATACACGATGTCATAACTAAATAGTCCAAGTTCAAGGCGCCATCTTTGTTTTTTCTAATTTTTAACTTTACTTGATTTCTTGTTGTTGAACATGAATGAAACCGACCTTTGGTCTGTAATTAACTTAAAAAGTCTACCTATAAGAAAATGTCGCCATTTTATAATGAATCCACAATTGCATACATTTTTTTTCAATGGCAGAATGGTTTTGCTCGCTTTGATTAAGCTACGAGAAAAGAAAGCTAGCGGACGATTATTTTGTGATAATGTAGCAGCAATGGAATGCTCTGAATCATCAGTTTCGACGACAAATGGTATATCGTTACATATAGCGTGTATTGGCGACTTTGCAATGTTCAGACTTCAGTTCTTCAAAAGATTTTACTAAGTCTTGTGTCAATGGAAATATTGATGTTTGAAAGATCATGAATTAGTATTCATTTACAGTAATGAGCAAACATTCCAATAACCCTACTACACAATGTCTGTAAATCCTTTGGTAGTGGTAGATTTAAAAGTGGACGAAGCCGATCAGCGTCGGCTTTTATAATGTGATTTTTGATGGTGTATCCAAGAATGTTGATAGAGTCAAGACTTAATTTACTTTTATCATTATGCAGTGAAAGGCCGCACTTTCGAGTTGCTGTCATAAATTTTCGTAGATTTTCTTCGTGTTCAGCTCTTGTCTCTCTACACACGGTAATATCATCGAGATAAGCTAGTGTGCCGTCTAGTTCTTCTTTACGGATAATCCAATCGATAGTTTATTGAAAACTTGATACTCCGTTCGTTATTCGGAATCTTATCCTACAAAATTGATAGAGATTTTCCATTACTTCAATTGCTGTATATTTCTTCTCTCCAGGCAATATAAGAACTTGATGATAAGCACTTTGCAAGTCTGTAGTACTAAAATAAAGTATTTCGATATTTTTCAATAGATTTCTTCAATGTTGGGTAGTGTGTGTAAGCATCCAGTTGAGTATACTTGCTTATTGTTTGTGAATAATCTATAACTACTAGAAAAATGGTACCGCATAAATTGACTGAATCATATTAACAAACACGGATTGAGTGTGTATATTTTGGAATGAAGTATTTTATAGTCTGGTTATTAAACTTCTAACTTCACAAGAGAAGTATTTTGAAAATAATAACGTGGCGCATAAATTCTAAGGTCTCACAACAACTCCTTTAGTACTCTCTTTGGCGGCCACTTTGTTAGAGCATTAAAAGATAATACGTAAAATAATACGAAGTTTGGTCTAAAAAACTTTTAAAAGTCGTAATAAATCGTAAAAAAGACAGTTGCTCTCAAAACTCAAAAGGATGTGCTTGGCGCAATTTTAGTCTATCATGTTAACGTCCTTCTTTTTAATTCATTATTTTGTAGTATTTGTCTATATATTATGTATTTTTGTTGACATTTTACGTGATGTAGTGTAGTTATGATACACAAGTGTAGGAAGTGAAAATAATCACACGAAGCGTGAATTCCGAAATGTCCCAATCATTCCCGTTGTAGTAGTAACAGAAGGTCACTATTTTGTTACCACCATTTGTTCATTGATGGTATTTCCAACGTCTACCTTGCTTGCATGGTCTACTAGTACCTTTGCCTTTTCCTTAAAAAGGAATAAAAGGAACCAAATAAAAAAAAAATATTGTCAAAAGTGTCAAAGAAATTTTGACTATCGAATGTTTAAAATTTGAAATTTCTTGCTTTAAAATGTTAATGCTAATTAGGAAATTTGTAAACTGTTGTATGTCGAATGGATTGTTATTATATTAATGATGTTTTTATAATTTCTTCTTTTTTAATATGGCTTCCGATATATTATATTCATATACGTTCAAAAACTTAGTCGGTATTATTCGTATTAGTTGATATTAGTTTTGCTACGGCAAGTTATAATTATTAAAAAAATAACAGATTATTAATAAGAGAAGAAAAACTTTTTCAGATCATCCTTTGAAAGAAATTCGTGAACGCTCTTTACAGTTGCTTTTGGCTAAATTGAAACTGGGGTGGGAACTCGATGATAAATTGGAAGTAACAAGAAGACTTTTTGAATCTTTATTACTTTGGTTTCACTCTCAAAAGCCTACATTACAGCGACAGGCTTTAGATTTGCTTCTCTTAATAATTAAAGTAAGTATCTAAGAATTAACACTTCAGGCCAATTAGAACTTCATGTCCGTTCTTATCCTTACATATACCTAATATCATAAAACTAAAAGTCTTACTTCTAGATCTCTCTTTCTGTTCTGTATTAGTATGCTTATCACTGGAAAATCAATTACAATTTATTTGTTTAGTATGTTAAACAATCCTATGTAACCAAAATATCTAAAAAAAATAAACATATAACATAACATCACATCTGTTATCACTGAAAGGTTAAGATAGGTGAAACAGTGTACTACACCACCCACATTTCGCCGAAAGTAGTTCTGTCCCAGATGTAACATAAGGGTGAGCCTATCACTTTATCGGGCACAAATTCCAGACTCCGGGATGATACTGAGTAGAAAAACTCTATATCACTTGACCTGACCCGGGGATTGAACCCGAGACCTCTTTACCTCGTACCGTAATACAACTACGCCACCAAGGCAGTCTCGAAGAAAAATAATTATATTTTTAAAGAGAATAAAATACAAAGTCAATGCTCATCAAAGTAAATTATGTCTTCCTCGTAACAAAAATAAGTAAATTTTAAGTAAAGTGATAACAATCTTTATAAAATAATAATTACTTTGTATACAATGTGTAAATTGTCTGTTTATCAAAATCCACTATGAACAATTAACTATGCATTTAAAAATTGTTTTTATATAGACAGAAGCTGGTACATATATAGCTAAAGAGTTTGGAATTAACAATGTTTTATCAAATTTAAACAAGATTAAAAATAAAATTGACTGTGATGCACAAGATATATATGAAAATGTTATGGATACATTAAAGTTTATGAACACAATATCATCTGATGAAAATGTTACTATACCTCAACTATTATTGCATGAAGTCAAGGGGTATGTATAACAATCATAATAATATACTTACTTATTAAAATTAATTTTTATAGTGGATAGTCTTTCATATTTCTTTAGGTATTAGTTATTGTTGACACAGACCAATTCGGCATGGACACCCTACCACCTCCCCAACAACATGCATTAATTATATTTTTAATTTTAGTTCAGAAAGTGATGAAGCTTCAAGTGGTGTTTATTACAATTTAGAATCCAATTTTGGTAGTTTCAGTGAGACAAATATTTCAAAGGGACGTTATGATTTTAATAAACATAATAAGTAAGTGCTTTTTATACATGTTTTTTTTAATTCAAACTGACTTAACACTGTTGATCTGTGGGGCCTTGACAGCTTCACCAGGCTTTAGAACAAGCTGTTAAGACAAAAGTTATATAGAGAAAAGTGTTACAGTGGGCCTGAATAGACAATTTGAAATTACTCTGTGTAGTATGTTATTTTTTCAAACCTCCTATTTTATTTCTTATACATTTCCATACCATTTCAGGCAAATAATGGTAGATAGTACAAGGGTATTTAAATGGTACGAAACTCAGCTTGAGCTGGTACAAGTTTACATATGCAATTATTTATTATATTTTGTTATATTGCATATTTTGTATACTAGGCAACTTAAAGCTTTCATTGTTAGTGAGGCAATAAAATAGTTTGGTGGTAGTCATCTATCGGAGCCAATCGGAGGTTGATAGCACTCCAACCGATGTATCATGGGTCTGATATTTCAATGATAGAGAATATCGTAACAAAACTGTAAGTCTCAACTAAACCTTAACCCCAAGTCCGATGAATGTGACTACTCAGTATACACTCGTGCATCCTTACAATGAGCTTAGTCGCTTGTCATCTGTTCTCCAAGGGAAAATGTTCAAGCGACAGCTGCCATTGCAATGTGCACTTTCGCGTTTTATAACTACGTGCGTATTTCGTACATTTCGGCGAATCGAACAGTGTAGAAAGACGCTTCGTATAGAACTTCGGAAAACTACAAGTTCTTTGATTCGGGTGCAAAAACCGATAAGAAGTCACCCGGGTGACGTTTCACGAAGCGTACCGAAGTACCCTTCCACACTATCGTATTCGTTCAACTTCGCGAGCAGTGTTGATGCGACATTAGGATTCCATATTAGATCATTTTCTTAAGTTTACCCGACCAATTACTATTTTCAAGCTTACATACTGTCACCAAATATCTCTCGCTATGAATGAGCAGCGATGATAATTTGTTGTGTTAAATTTTTTTTGCCACGTAGTCATTGAAGTTATTGTAATATGTTAGTGATATAAACCCAAGAAAAACTTTTTCATTTGGACAAATTCTTGGTATTAACTAGTATGAGCATAGGATGTGGTTACATGTAGGGTTTAGATGTAGAATTTCACTTATTATATTCTGACTAAAAAATTAATTGTGATGTTTGTTTGTTTCAGTACTAAATGTGATAATGGTGTTAAAGTGTTATTATTTCCTTGGGTAAATCTCAGTTCATCTGACCTAAAGACAATGCAACTTGTTGAAGATGCCCTGAGGTTATTCAAATCGACGCGAAGATGTTGTAGATTTATATGCGACGTATTTCTTCGTGATTTTCCTGCAGAGATATTCTTAAATTATCCACACATAACACATGTTAGTTTACAGTACACACACATTTACAAATTAATTATAATAAAATTGTCTCATCGGTGTGTCCAATTGAGTCGAATCGCGGAACGCTGATGGTCTTATATTTTAGTTGGATATCGGATATTTTCCAGTTTTGACCACAATCTCACCTGATCTAAAATAACGATGTGTTTTTTCAAATTCGAGAGTGGTAGATACTTAGGCGTTTATTGTTAGCAAATGCCCTATCGACACGCTATGGTTTCTTCACGGTGTTTTCCTTCACTGAAAAATCTCATAGATTTGTATAGATGAGTTCGAACTCAAGCTAATCGACGCGAATTCCGACCACACTACCAACTAACCGTCATCGCTTCAGCGGATTCTTTTGAACCTTGAGTGTCGGTGAATCTGCTGGATTATATTATTATAATCATAGTAAAAGTTATATATTTATAATTTATTGAGTTAATTAGTAGATGTCAGTAGTAAATGTCAATAAAAATATCCGTCGACTGAACACGACTTCTTTGAAACACATTTGCAAACAACACCGGCAGCTTCATCAGTTTGTCAAAGAGACGAAAACTAAGGACGTGGGATGATACACTTTCTTGTGTCGCTAATAAAACTCGAAATAATTTTCAATGACATAGTTAAAATTATATTCAAAGTTCTTTAATATAATTTTACAGAACTTATTGTCTATAGCAGAAGGTAATAACGGAAGACGGCCAGTTGAGGCACTACACGTGTTGCTTTGCTTAACAGATGCGTTAAATTCAAGACTATTGCAACTCTTATCTATAGATCTTATTCATGACAGGATAGAGGTAAATAAAATAGTAATTTTTTTATATAAAAAAAGTACTCGTATATATTTTGTTATAGGACACTTAACAAATAGGTTCACAAAGAAATATGACTTTTGGCAGATTTGCCAATTACCAACAGCTTTAGTTGAACTTTCGGCGACATTGCATCCCTAAGTATTCATTTTTAGGCGGGCGATGAGGTGGGTGGGGGGAGTTCCCCCCCGTCCCCGCTGGGCCATTGCACGGACGAGGCCCTGTGGGTTTGCCGTAGGGGGCGACGCGGTGCTTGCGAAAGCCATCCCGTATCGCCCCCATCCCAAATGCGGCGGACGGCCCCGGGGGGTTTTAGTGGGTATTTCCGGACGCTTCACGTCCGGGCGAGTCCCACACTGACACGGAGTTGCCCCTCAGTGCCCCCTTACCTTTGCATTGGGGGACTTCGGTCTCACTATTGCAATAGGTAAGGGTAGTGCGTAAATGCATTTCCCCCCGTCAAAAAAAAAGGACCTGTATTTAAATTAAAAATATATATACGATAATTCATTTGGGCTATTCTCGACTGAGTTGTTTTTTTTTTTTAAACGGAATAGGCTCAGTGCTTTGAGCACAATCTCACCTGATTTTAAGTGATGATGTGGTCCAGGATGGTAAGCACACTAAGCCTAGAGGTACTGGTTCTCAAGTAATGCTGCCGGAACACACCTATTGGTATTTGGCATCAGGTTTTCAAACTTGAGAGTGGTAGCTGCTCAGACGGGCATCATTAGAAAATGCCCTACCACCATGCTATGGTTTCCTTACGAAGATTTTCCTTCATCGGCTCAGGCCTATTTTAGAGTCTGATAGGTGGGGATCGAACTCGCGTCATTGACGCTAATCTGGCCGCACTACCCGCTGCGCCATCATCGCTTCAAACTTTAACGACTTTTCTGAAACGGTTGTAGTGTTTTGACGTTCATAAGCGCCTTTTCAGGACCTAAAATGAATAAAGGATTTTTTATTGTAATTTTGATTTCGGCCAAAGTATTGCCTCCTGTAGAGTACTTCAATTACAACATGAACTTAATTACTCTCAGTTGTTTTTAGACAACTACAAAACACCACAAATTATAGGCATAAAAAATGTCATCCATCCTTCCATTCATTCAACCGAAAGACGTCCACTGCTGGACATAGGTCTCCACCAAAGATCAGTACAAATAACGGTCTTGCGCCATCTGCATCCAGTGGCTATTGTGTCGTTGGCGATCGCAGTAAGTGTTTGTGGTGCTCAGAGGATGCTGGTGCCCATCCCTTGGTTTATCCCTTATTCGCCTATTTCGACACCCACGGGAAGACATGGTACTATTGTTAGTCGGCACCACACGGCACATCTTAATGTCAAGGCACTCTTATATCTTGAATTCTATAATTTGTATAAAACAATAATTTAATGATCACAGATGGCAGGCGATCACGAAAATATTAACGAAGGCGTTAACACAGAATTAGAGTATATTACTGGTGTTAACAGTCCTAGAACACTTCGAGAAAACGATGGATTGGCACCATTAAAACAACTACCTGCACCTATATATGCTCTTGAAGCATTGCAGACAGTACTTTCTATAATGGCGAGAGGTGTTACATTTGTTAATGAGGAAAAATTACATTTGGTATTAATATACTTGATATGACATTTTTTTTTTTTTTGGGTTGCTATACATTTTGTGTTAATTGGTTTTTTTTTTGCCTTTTAGAAAGAGTTGAATATTTGTCTGCACTGCACTTGTGGAAGTTCTTGTTAAATTGCTTGTAGATTGTGTAAATGAAAATTTTTGGACAGTGGACCATAGTTCAAAGATCCATCGTGACATATCACATAAGAGCTGTATGGTTATGAGACTCATTGGTGATCTATTGATGAGATACAGGTTGATTATTTTTTTTTAATTTGCTTTATATCAGTTTACTATTACGCTTCTGTTATATTATATTTGTTTATTTTGATAGTCTATGCTATTATACCTCAGGTGAGAATGTCATGGAGATTGATACATTTATTTATTAACGTCATTTCTTTGTAGTAGTTGTTCAGCGTTCAGACTATTTTGCCATCAGTCCTCTTATTAGGAAGGCAAAATATTAATATTTTATATTATTTTAACCACACAAATTCGAAGAAGTTGTCACTATTTTGGCTTCTTTTAAGTTTGTTTCATGGGTACAAAACAATAATAAATTATCTTTGCTCAACGTAATTATAAAAAATAGACTGGAGCGAAAATGATTTTTTTTTTTATTTTTTCTTAGCCTTTGGGTGAAATTTGTAGCTTAAAAAAGGAAATTAAAAAAAAGAAGTTTTTTACTCAATATGTTGAGGTGCCCACGGACTTTTAAAATAATTCATAATTAAAATTACCGCTTTTAATCATTTTTTTAAAACTTATAATATTTGATAACATCTAAAAATAAATAAATATGATCGTATTACACTTAATTTTCATGCCAATATAATTAATGAAGCATTTGAGTTTTTTTTAATCTTTTGCTTGAACTTACAATAATCGTCAAATATTTTTTATTCATTTCGTCTTATTGGCTTTAAAGAAGACAGTTTCTAGAACGATTTACTAGAAGTTATTAATAATTCAAAATAATTATTGACTAACAAACTGGATAATCGGAAGGTATTTGGAAATTTGATTAAGTTCATAAAATTATTATTATTTTTTTTTAAAGTATAATTATTTTATTACTCACATTTCAGTAATATTTTAATGCAGTATACTTTTTTTTTATTTGAGAAAAACATTTAAAATTGTATGAATTTATTGAAATAACTTCTAAACGGGTGGTCGTATTTTTTTTAATTGTTCTAGAAACTGAAGTGTCTTCTGTAAAGGCAATATGACGAAAGGAATATGAAAAATTTTTTTGGACCATTATTGTAAACTCAAAGAAAGTTAAAAAAACTCACATCATTCAGTAATTGTATTGGAATGAAAATTAAGTTGAAAACGATCATATTTGTTCATTTTTAGATGTTTTCAAAGGTTATAAGTAAAAAAAAGATTAAATCCAAAAATTTTAATGTTTTATTAAATGTTTTAAAATCATTTTCGCTCCACCCTTATAAAAAAGTAAAATGTTTTAAATGTCCCTAAATTTTTATAATGTATATGCTAAAAATTTAACGATTTATTAGGCTATAGCCTACAGTGGCATTTTTTCGGTTACATTGGAGTATCAGTTATGACATTAATTTGTCAAAAATATAAAAAAATCTTTCTTTTCAATTTGCGATGGTAGATTAGGCGGACGTCTGTATATTTGAATAAAATTCTTGTCACATTTTAGGTTCTAATAAACGTTTGATTAGCGTTTGTATTTCTTATTTTGTTCTCTATCTTTAATTTTGTAACAAATATAGAATAGGCAGTACGTGTGTAAATTCGCCTCTGGTTATGTGGTAAAGTGTTCCAGCTGTGTTTAGCAGTATTGTATATATTAAATGTTGCTGTCGGAGAATATAGTACCTATACGTACATAGAGGTGCTTGGTGTTACATTTTTTTAATTGATTTTAATACCTTATGCGAATCTTATTTTAAATTGTCCTATGTATTGTGCTATGGCTTGTTACGATGTTTTTCTTCACCAAAAGTTCAAGCTAATTCTAGAATAGAATAAGTGGATGGATTCAAAGCAATGACTAACGAGGCGGATTTCTATCACACTATCACTGAGCCATCATCACTTCTATATAGAGAAAGGAGGTAAAGCGGGCCTGAGTAGACAATTTGATATATATAAACTATTAACGCGTTATTTCAGACAATCGTTCTATGAAAATACAGACAAAACGTATATTCGTATCGCTTGGTTACGTTTAATCCATTGTGCGGAGAATATTTTACACTGGTCTAGAGATTCACCGATGTTGCCATCTTCGTTATTAGTGGCGCTACAAACAGCGCAACTCGATCCGGCTCTGGAACTATTTTATCCAGAATTAAATAAAAGAATCACCTTAAATTTAGAGGTATGGGTACAAGTATTTAGTTTATTTGATAATATGGTTATAATTCATTTGAAAAAGATGATAATAAATTTATATAATATGGTGGATGTTACTTTGTTAATTCTGCTATAAATGATTTGTGACAACTGAAAATCATTTGAAGCGGAATTAGCAATGTAATATCAAACATGTTTATTTATAATAGATTACCGCAAAGTATCGCCTTCATCAATCGAATCTATAATAATAAATAAAATTGAAGTGTCTGTTTGTAATGTCAAAAAAAAATTGTTTTACTAAATAAATATTAATGTATATACGATACTTATACCAAAAATAAAGTGTTTAAATTTTTTGTCCGTCTGTCTGTTTTTTTTTTGTCTAGTAATGTCCGGAACGGCTGGACGGATTTTGACGGGACGTTTTTTGGTAGATAGCTGAAGTTACTCCGGGCAACTTAGGGTACTTTTAATTTTCGAAAATAATTAGGGTTCTGGTTAAAAAAAAAACTAATAACAAATTGAATAATATCCGATTCAATCCACAGTTTTACGAGCAAGTGCTTGAATTTATGAGAAATATTTTTACTTTATCTTGGTACCAAAAATAAATCAGGGTTCGGTACAAAAAAAAATAAAATGCAGTGAAGAGTATATGAAACGCGAGCGCAGCCGCAGGCACACAGATAGTAAATAATTAATAAATTTGTTTGTCTTGCGTCTTGACATTGATATTCGCAGAATGAGAGTAAACAATAAATTATTTTATGAGAAATATTTAATTTAATTGGAATATTTGTAACACAAATACAAATTATGAATTTCTTCACATTTTCTCCATATAAACTTTATGCAAAATCAAACTCAGTCATACGCGCATTATTTGTAAAAACATATCCAAAAATTTTGCTTCACGTATTAATATGTAAATTACTATAAAGACATTAAAGTATACATAAAATTTATAGAAAAAAATCATGTTAAATTGGTTCAATGATTTTCTAGTTATAAGCACCGTATTAGCGAACGAACAGACAGACATTAGACATTGTCTCTTAAAATATGTAATAAGAATGACTGTTCTGTTGGAATATGTTATAATCATTTTTTGGTCTCATGTTTGTTGTAGTTCATTCTTATTAAAATAAGAAATGTGTGCATTATATCTACGCGATGTGTTGAAGCGATGATGGCGTAGCGGGTAGTGCGGCCGGATTCCGCGTCAATAGACGCGGGTTCGATCCCCACCTATCCGACTCTAAAATCGGCCTGAGCTTCCGGTGAAGGAAAACATCGTGAGGAAACCATAGCATGTTGGTATGGCATTCTCTAATGATGCCTGCCTTCGTAGGATCGAAAAACCTGTCGCCAAATACCAATCGGTGTTTTTCCGCCAGTATCACTAGAGAACCAGTACCTCTAGGCTTAGTGTGATTACATCACCACATCATCACTTAACATCAGGTGAGATTGCGGTCAAAGCATTGAGCCTATTCCGTGTAAAAAAAAACCATTAATAATTACATATTTAAATTACAGCACACGAAAATTAATATAGATCAAGAGTACAAAAGCAAATACACAAATCTAATGAAACTATTCTCGAGCATGGAAAATGCCGTTCAATTCATAAAGAACAAAAGTTCATGTCGCGGTTCAAAAAATGTTTTATCTTGCATCAAATTCACTTTGCCCGTCTTAGAATTGACCAAGAGCGATACATTCCTGGATGATATTACGGACGTTTTGTTAAAGAAAACGATACATTTCGATATGAATGATAGTGATTGGTCCGTGGCTAGGAATATTGCTTTGACCCTAATGGCGCATAATGCGGAGTGGGTGTGTACGAGTTTTTATCAAAAGATGGCTGAAACGGTTAGGTTGACGCTATTCGATGACAATACAAATCAACAAGATATTGAGAAATCTCTCACGTTGTTGTGCGACGTCGGTGTATTGACAGAGATTTGTTGTCACGGACTCTCCTCGAAATATGGACAGGTATTAATTTTATCACATCTTGTATCACCCTTGTAAATAAATGAATGTGCTTTAAAGCGGTTATACGTGAAGAATATTTTCAGCGATACAAATCTGTAATTATTAAACGCACAACTGTATCATGACAATAGCGATTTGTAGGCGGTCTGTATCGATTCAATCGCGCGATTGTATCGCTGCAGTCCATCCATCCATTCATCCAACCGTAAAGGGGTCCACTGCTGCATTTGGTCTCTCCCAAAGATAGGGGGGACTTGTCATAATCCCCACGCTTGGCAGGCGGGTTAGTGATCGAAGTAGGAGTTTCTGGTCCTCAGAGGATGCTGCTGCATCAGAGGATCGTTGCAGTAACTCTTGTGAACACATAAAAAATATACAGTTGAATCGATCCACACGTGCATATTCACTTAAACTCTACGCGCTGTGGTTGACAACAAATTTAACAACTGGCGAGAAATTAAATTCTTCTATTCTATAGAACTTTATGTACCGTATCGCATTTGTCTACATACATGCATACAGCATCACGCTTCTATCGATACTGCATCGCGTTCATATCACTACAGTTGCCGTGCTTAAAGGCGATCAGCAGCATTTACACAACTACAGAGCAGCTTGAAATTTCCTGTGGTGTATAAAACTAGACTGTTCGCGACTGTTTTACCATTATATCGCATCTCCCGGGTCCTGCTCCGGGGGGAGGCGCAAGATATGCTTCGTTTTCCAACGGTGGAGGCTCTTGGAGCCGCCACCAGTCGCGATACAGTGACACTGCATGCAATTTAGCATTACACGCACTGCACATACACTCCTGCACATCACACGTAGGTACACAGGATCTGTAAGGGATCTTTTTTATTTCTTTTCAAAAAACAGTATGGTTTAATTAGGGCAAATTCCGCGGAATTTTTAATATAGGCAGCACAAGCCGAATTCCGTGCTTCTTTGGTGCTCTTGTGCTAGTTATCATTTTCGGCTGAGCACCTTAACCGCCTTAAGATTGGCGAAGCTATTAAGACCCTTCTGGTCAACAGAATTAGTCAGATAAAAAAAAAAAACATCGAATCTGAATTACTGGATCAAGGAGCCATGTGTAACCGCTCTTTGCGTTTTTTTTTTTCAAATTTTCAATAACTATTACGGTCAAACTGCGAATAATGGACGAATATTATTTTTAAAAAAATAATCGTACTAATTTATCCTTTAGTAATAAATTGTTTTAATTTATATATTACTTTTGCTATTATATTCGACTTGCTAAGTCGGCATAACACTCCCAGCGATATTTATCTTATTGTCCAGATGATGTACGTACAGTCACTTTGCTTAGTTGTTATAAAAATATTACGATTTGTTTAATAGTATTCGTTTGTTCAGGTCAAAGAGAGTGCGTCGGAAATTATGTTGTATTTACTACGGGGTAGGCTAATGTTCAGTGAAAGCGGCTGGTGGCGTTTACTAGCCAGTTTGTTACCTATTCTACCCCTTCTACACGTGTATGCGGCTCACGAGACACAATTAGGTATTTATAAAACAACCCTGTAATTTGAAACATATTTTTGAATTCTATTTATGTTTAAATGTTTGTCTGATAACCCTTTTTATTCCTTTGTATTTTTTTTGTAAGTATAAAAGTGTAAACTCTATTTACCGACATTTAAAGGAGTGCGCAGTTTATTGAGCGTTATTGTTAAAATGGAGTGAAGAAAAATCATTGTATTGTATCCAAAAACAAGTAATCTTAGAAAGTTTTCGTCGAGTGGCATTAAATATATTATATATGGTAATTTATAAAATATTATACACTGCATTATGCATTTTAGGACAAGCTATTTGCAAATCTCTCGAGAAAGATATAGGGGATTGTATGGGCGTGTCGACTACCGACCTCATAACTGGATTAGCACGTTTAATGTTCGTTCGATGTGTGGCGGTACAATTGGACGCTGCACATTCGTTATGCCAACTCTTAGGTTAGTTAATATCTACTTGGTTTATGGTGTTGTGTATTAAAGTTTCTTTTTATAATACGTATAGTTTTTCAGATGACGAAAATTACCTACCACCGAGAGAGTCTTTACGTGCGGATATTTTGTTAAGTGCACTGAGAAGGATTCAACCGCAAGATTTTAACATAGATCTTTCTAGTTCTCCATTAAAAACTCCACAAGTTTGTATCAAAATATTTTTTATTATTTTTAGTCATTTCGTCTATTCTGTAAAGTTACCTTTAATAAATTAAAAAAAAGACATTCTGTTTCAAGTTATATAAAGATTTCTTATTCCAAGATGATTTACATTTTACATACTTTTTTCCTATTAGTGCTTTCGTTTATCTTTCTTATGTATGTTTTTTTTATCATTACAACCCTTTTTCTATTTTTTTTTGGACGTTGTTTACCATACGATCTCTTACTGTTTTAAACATGATTTTTCTATCTATGATTCTAATTCTGTTTATTGTATTGTATTTCTTTTTTCAACCTTTTTTGCTTTTTAAAACTTCTTTAGTGGCGTTGAGCGATTCTCGGTAGGAGAAAAACTTATAGATTCGCGTTACCAATACTATGACGCCAGCCGTCAACATGCTACAGTAGTATGTGAAGTACAAGATAGCGTTTAAGTGCTGGCGCTTAGAGATAAATATTAAAATGTATATTTACGCAGCCTATTTTTTTATTATGAATAAACTATATGAGAATGTACATAATTATTGCTCGGAGCGTCAATAGATGTAAAAACCAGACAAATGAAAATATATATTTTGGCAATATAGTAATTGTAATTTTGCTGAGGAATATGACACCTTTTTCAACATTGGTAAAAAAACAATTATTTTGCCATAGTAATTCTAGTTTAAACTTTGATCAAATTCTTCGGTTAAATCCTCTTCTGTAAATCGAATTCGGCTATATCCAAACATTAATTCTTTTTTTTTCCACTAAATTTATGATATATTTAATTATATTACACTTTATAAAATTGCCGTATTATCTTGATAAAAGAAAAAATAAGTAAAACTAGATGGAATCAACTGTTTTTGAGAAACAACTAGCCACGAAAGTAAGCATTAGTCGGGATTTAACCACTTTTGATATCAACCGACACAGTTAATTTATTTTATTTTTATTTTATTTTATTAGTTTTGGAAAAGCTTACAGACTAATATTACAATACATAAAAATATATAATTGTTGCCTATTGCTAATAAAAAGCTTCCACAAAACAAATAAATAACATTAATAGCGATGAATAAAAAATGCAACCATTTATTTAAGACTACAGGACTCGTTCAAATACTGGACGTATTAAAACAAGATATAGTATTAGATGAACGTGGTTCAGTGTTACCAACGTCGACGTTAACGAGACCTTCACTAGACCCGGCGTTACGGCGTACCACCTTACAGCAACTCTCCGTCATAGTCAGGCACAAGGAGTCGCACGAAACATTCTTACAGTGTGACGGCTTGAACGTTATTGTTGCTACACTCAGGTGAGTCTTGAATTCGAATTAGGGTGTTCAATTATTTTTGTCAGTGTTAGATTATTGGTCGAAAATCGACCACAGACCACGAAAAATATCAATGAAAAACGAACTAATTATACTCCTCAGTAGCTACTAAATAAAAAAAACCGGTTGATAAACAGAGGAGAAAAACATTTTATTATAAAATATCGTTGCCTATTTATATTTATTTGAATGAATTGCCTATTTATATGAAATAAAAAATAATATGAAATGTTCCACAATAATTTGAAGGATAATATTTATATTAGCATTTTATCTATTTTGTTTCTATTCTATTAATTTTTTGTGAAATCGATCTTTTGATCGTCACTTTTATTTCAATCAATTCATTTAGCATGATTCGAATCGATTCTAAAATCAATCTTTTCGGAAAGGATTATGTCCTTAGTTTGTTGATAATTCGATGACGTCACTAAATAAAGCAGAATGAGGGCTAGCGTTTTCGAGCGGAAATTTAAAACTGAAATGACTTTTTGGGCATTTATTTATTTATTATCATCGAGCTGTTATATCTTTGTATTGTACCCTTTCTAACCTAGTCAGCTGCCTATGCTGCTGACACATGATTCTTATTCCCTTCCTTTCATCTCTCGGCTCATAACTCCTCAGTCCTCATCCATACTCAATCTACGACGGTCCTATAGTGATTCTATATAATTATAATCATATTTAAGTTGTATTTTAAAACGCATTCAAATAAACAAAATTAACATTTCAGTGTGTATGAAATTCTTTTTTAAAAAAAGCTATCTATCTCAGAGTTCCATATAACAGAACGAGCAAAATACGGCACAAAGACATTATAGTAAAATACCCTATTGTAATAAAAATATAGCAAATTGGGAATATTGTTTTAATTGTTGTAGCGTTGCAGTTTGTTAATTTTGTCTAAGCTCGTAGTCTGCTTGAAAGTTACTAATCACAAGGAACACTAACTTGAATTGTCAAAGATTAGTAAAAAAAAGTTTTGGTCTTATCTCTGTCTTTTGTTTTGTCCAGATTGTCGCTTCTAGTCGACGACTACTTGGCGTTTCCAGAATGCAGTATCAGTTGCGTTTCTATATTAAACAGTATATGCTTTTCTAGTCGACACACTTTGGCCAAGATACCGGATCTGCCTTCACTTTTAATTAGAGGTAATTGGACAAATGTTTAATTTATTGTTTTTAGTGAGATTTTATTGAATCGACTTCCCTTATGAAAATGTATTTCTTTCATTACTGCTAGATCTTATTCAAACATTTACTTCTGTATTTTTTCAGTCATTTTAGTTTTTCCTGCTAACGATTCGGCTGTTCTTATGTCAGCTCAAATACTAGCTCTGGTTGCGTGGGCAGGTTTCGCCTTACAAGAGTTGGATTCCTCACATAATCGTGTACCTGCATTACCATTATGCGTCACTCAGAGAACGTCTTTACCTTTCAATGCCAACAGCTATTGGGATACTAGTTCAAACTCGGAGCATTCTTATATAGGTTTGTTTATTGAATATGCATTCTTTTTTGTTCGAGCTCAGGAAAACGACATTGGTGCGAATTTCATTTTAAAAAGTAGAATGTAAGAATGATGATGACCGAAGAGTCAACAGTCTACATCATCATGCCGGTCTACATATACTACGGCTAAAGCCTTTTGGGTAGCGCGCTGAACCCGGGAACTCGACACGCCTTATGGTTCCAGCACACTGCGAGCGGCACAGGACGCCAGCGCGATTTTACTAAAAAAGAGGTCGCGCTCAGCTCGCTTCGACGCGATGTTGTTTTCTACAGAAACATTACGCTCGCGTCCCGACCCGCCCACTGTGTGCCAAACTATTAACGTGCATTACAACGTGTATTGTTCAACCACTTTGTTCATTGGATTTACATTTACTGATTCCGGAATGCGCTGAAGCGTGTCACTATGGAGTGTTTTTTTTTTACCATATACATGGTGGTCGCGAGTCGTTCCGGTATGAAAGCCCAATTATCCGCAAATCCCGCAAATAATGAAACTCTGTGCCGCAAATTATTACTTGTAACCAACCATTTTGATATAATAGTGTTTTCTAGAATGGCTAATGGCAGACGAGGAATGGCGTACAGCAATACGCATTCGATGGTGGTGGCTACAAGTTGGTCGAGCAAGCATTTTGTTAGACGCTACTGTACCGGGCACGCCAATGTCTTTACAACCATGTGCCCGTGATTTAGCGGCTCTTAGAGCTGCTTCCCCGTTGTATTGTACAGCTAAAGCTTTGATGGCTTTAGAGAATGCCACATCACATGCCCAAGTTGTTGAAGCCTTGAATCTTTTGGAAAGGTACGAAGTAGTTTTTACTTATTTCCCTATAGCTTTTTTGAAGTAGAACTTCGTTGCGTGCGATGAGTGTATAATTTCAAGGTCGCGTCAAAATTTTGAATGTTAAAGGACGGATAGAAGCACTTAGTAAGAGAGAAAAGTTGTAAATAAAAATAAGGACGCTATATTTTTTGACCATTTAAAAAAATATATTATTCGGTTCTCTTTGTGCTATCTTCGTTCTTGATATAGAGTGCGCTGTGTGACTGAACCAACGGGATCTCTAATGGCTGCCGCATACTGTAAGATACAGCGCGTGCGTAGGCCTTCTACAAGATGGACCAACGACCTGGTGAAAGTCGCGGGAATCCGCCGGATGCGAGTGGTGCAAAACCGGTCGTTGTGGAAATCTTTGGGGCAGACATATGTCCAGTAGTGGACATCTTTAGGGTGAATGGATGGTGGATATTTTTTCAATTACCTACGATATATAAATATAATATTAAGGCAGTGTCGTGCCGGTTAAGATTAGTACCACCCCATATTTTCCCGTGGATGTCGTAAAAAGCGACTAAGGGATATGAACCAGGGGATGGACAGCAGCATCCTCTGGGTAGCAAAAAGCACCTTACTGCGATCGCCAACCCTACTGCCGGAGACCTATGTTCAGTGTAAACGTATTATGGTTGAATGAATGAATGAAAAAAAAATATTGAGGCAATATAGGTGTATTGATAAGGCAAAGTAATTCGACTTTGCCTAAATTAAAAATAAATGATTTTTAGTTACGCTCACCTCGTTGGGGAGTCGTCTATTAGTATTGAAGAATACGGTGGTCTACCTTGGCACCATATGCAGCGGTTCTTGAACGCTCCGCCCGCCTCATACCGCGATACAACACTTTTAGTCACATTACTACACTTCATTGTTATTTACATGGATAAAGTTCCCGATGAAGGTAATTTAACTTTTATTATACGGATAACGAATCTATACTAATAAATAATTAATTGAAATGTCTATTTGTAATATCAATATATTTTTTTTTTACTAAATAGATATGAATGCGTATACGATACTCATACCAAAAAATACGATTTTAAAATTTTTGTCTGTCTGTCTGTTTGCTCCGGATAATCTCCGGAACGGCTGGACGGATTTTGACAGAATTTTTGGTAGATAGCTGAAGTTACTCCGGTTAACTTAGGGTACTTTTCATTTTCAATAATAATTAGGGTTCTGTGTAAAAAAATTAAAACTCCTAAAAAATTGAATAAGATCCGATTTAATCCATAGTTTTACGGGGAAATACTTGAATTTATGAGATTTTTTTTTTACTTTATTTTAGTACTAAAACAATTATTAGGGTTCCGTATAAAAAAATAAAACGCAGCAAAGAATATATGAATCGCGGGCGCATCCGCGGGCTGACAGCTAGTTGTCTAATAAAAAATGTCTTTCTTTTCGAACGAACAATTCTGTTGTGACCTAAGGAGCCTTTATAGCTTGCCCACATTTAGTGGCGAATGCTTAATCAAGGAAGTTGAAAATGGTAACTAGAACAAGGCCATCGCAATAGTACAAACAAACCTAAGATTATTGGTAAATAGGTCCCTTAGAGCAGCTGGTGTAAGAATTTCTCCAGTTTGGAATCGGAGCATTTCTTTGAATAATGTTAACTAGCTAAATAACAATGCCAATCAACAAGAGTAAATTCGTATTCGTATTAGCATTCGTATAGTATGAGTTTGATTTCATTTTTTAAATCTTGTCAGATTCGCCCGTGAACATAATTTTGTGAATTCAATCTTCGCAAATTGCTAATGACCTAGAACCTTGTCACATTAACACCCACGTGACGTCAATTACATTTAACAAAACATTCTAATAGTCAAATTTTAAAATTATTATTGTCAATAAAATAGGGTTAAGCATAACGTAACTTTATAAGTATTTCTATTTTGATTTTTTTTTATTATAAACCCGTACGTAATATCTAATTGTTTTGGATTTATTGACCACATAACCGTACTGTAGTTAATAGGATTCGAAATTGTTTTCCGAGATTTGTATCTCTGAATCAATACAATTTTCTATGTTAATAATATTAAAACGTGTCTGATATTCTTGCTAAAAGTACTAGTCGTTTGAAGCAATTACACGAGGCTGAGGACACTGAAGTGACGGCCACGCGCATTAGCAACTTGCGGGTGCCAGTTGCTAACAAAAATTAATTATTTCAGGTTCAGCAAATTGTTGGATAAAATCTTATTTCATAGATAAAGATGTCTCTATCATATCACTTTTGGATCGTGAAGAACTTCGCTCTCAACAGTCGACTCAAGAAGATATCGAAATGACGCAACTGCACGTGTATATTTTAAAAGTTTTAGTACGGTGTATAAAGTTAGCTGAAAAAAAAAGTGGAAATTTTGATAGCGGTTCAATGGAAAGTTTAGTAAAGATACTCACAGTTTGCTTGAACAGAATAGATTTGAGGAACTTTCATATGCTGGGTGAGTTTTATCTCGGATCATTTCTTCGCAGGCTAATTTGAAGCGCAAGAGTGTGACGTCATCGTCAAACATATGTAGGGACTTCTAATAAGCTAAATTGAGATTGACTTCTTTTTTGACTCGAATTGATTCGTCGAAAAATGACATCAGTCCTTTTTTTTAGAGCGTTCAATTCTCTACAAAAATATTCGACGTACAATGCAGAGCAATTTATCGTTCATTAGTTTTAAGAAATCAGAAGGAAAATATTTATTTTTCCTGTGTTATTCTTATGGGAAATCAAATAGTTTGATGTGGACAATTTTAACATTAATTTTAAGGGCTCGTGTTTTCACAGACTTATTTTGGTACTTAAACTAAACTTTTGAGCGTGATTGATTATAAGGAATATTCAGTTTGAAACGCCCTATTCTATATCCTTTGTTTGTTTGTTCGTTAGTTGGCTTATAATTCGAACACTATTGAACCGATTTGTATAATTATTTCTATACATCTAGTCAGGTTATCGTATACATATTTTGTTACATTTGTTATTTCGTATACTTTGTTATATTATGAAATTAATATGTTAGAGGGAGTTCGAAGCTGAAAGCGAATCGTTTGTCTTGGTATGATTATGTTTTTGAGAAGAGACGAAACGCATATGACAAAAAATGTGATTAATTGAAGGTGATGGATAGAAGGAGAGAGAACACCTAAAGAAAAGTACGATGTAGGATGTGAGGGAAGATATGACGGCTAATAGGAATGTATGGGCTAAGCGATGATGGCGCAGTGGATAGTGCGGCTAGATTTCGAGTCAATGGACTTGAAATGGAGTTCGAGCCCACCTATTCAATTCTAAAATCAGCCTGACCTTTCGGTGAAGGAGATCATCGTAAGAAAAACAGCATGGTTGTAGGGCATTTTCTAATGAGGCCTGGGTAGCTACCACCCTCAAGTTTGAAAACATGTCACCAAATACCAATAGGTGTATGTTCCGACAGTATCACTTGAGAACCAGTACCTCTAGGCTGTGTTTACCATTCTGGAGCACATCGTCGCTTAACATCAGGTGAGACTGTGGTCAAAACACTAAACCTGTACCTATGAAAAAAAAGAAAACATACTGCGCCGGCCTCAAGTGAATTGGGAACAGGGAATGATAATAAATGATGACGTTACATTGTCAGATATATAAAAAGTATAAGAATAATAGTCAATAGCACTCGCAACACTTACAATGGAATATTTTAAATATAATATATGAATAAATTTGACATGCATTGCTGGATAATTTAAAACTAATATATGTATATTTAGAATACATGCTTATATATATGGGGATATTCATATATATAATCAAATATAATTCATCTTGGTTTCTCGATACGGGGTTTACATAATTCATTACAATAATTCGTGTTAAAATTTGTTTTTTAAAACTTTTAATTCAACTCTGCTATGATTTGTTCGAAACGAATATCTTTTCCACCGTACGTCGTCTACATCAAAGCCAAAACTCACTATAGGCACGTTTAACTTTTAATTTATTAACCAAGCAAAGGTCAACCATTCATACATCCTAAATATATATCTATACATACCATTTCAATTATAGTATTACGTTTTTACATAGGGGTTAAACATTAATTATAAGATTATGCCACATACAGGAAAATCGCTAACCGGTTGTGTACTTATTTATCTACTAGCTGTGTGCCTGTGGCTGCACCCGCGTTTTACTGCGTTTTTTTTTATACGGAACCCTAATAATTTTCCAAAACAAATTTTAGCGCTAAGATAAAGTAAAAATATTTCTCACAAATTCAAGCACTTGCTCGTAAAACTGACTCATTGAAACATTTCATAGGATTTTATTCAATTTTTTATGAGTTTTAATTTTTTTACGCGGAACCCTAATTATTTTCAAAAATTAAAAGTGCCCAAAGTTACCCGAAGTAACTTCAGCTATCTACCAAAAAAAAAAGTCCTGTCGAAATCCGTCCAGCCGTTCCGGAGATTACCCAGAACAAACAGACAGACAGACAAAAATTGTATTTTTGGTATAGGTATCGTATATACATTCATATCTATTTAGTAAAAAAAAATCTGATATTACCAACAGACACTTCAATTTTATTTATTTGTATCGATCATGTAGTTAAATTGTAACTTCCACTTTATCAGGTTATCTTAACGAGCTCATACGATGTCTTAGATATGCTTTGAATTCTCGTTGTTGCAACTTGTCACAAGATACGACTATCTTTTGTATGAAGTCGATGACGAAAGTGTTGACCGGCTGTGCGTCCGGAGGTGGATGTAAAGGGCAATCTTGCCGTTTGGATGCGATGATTTCTTTGCTAGCTCTACTACGACACATAGACAAGGAAGCTATACCTGTACAGGTGCGTAACTATAAATCAATTATTTTCAGAACATCACCCCTAGTATGTAACATTTCGTTACAATATACTAATTATTCTATTCCATACAGAAGGTCTTCTAAAACTGAGATTTTAAGGGCCACTATAAAATTACCATAAAATTATCAAGAAAAACATACTACAAAAAATTTTCGTGTACATAGTACCACTTAAATCTTGAAGGCTTGTGTCTAAAACTAACAATGTATCTTCTGGTACAAATAGGTAAAAGTGATTAAGGTTTAAATTAACAGGATAAATATACATTTCTTTATATAATGTTTGCAATTTTTTTGTGTACGCAGTTAGGTTGTGAATTTATTACCTCCTACGGGAGGTGGGCGAAGAGGTGGGGTGGAGAAGTATTCTCCCCCATCCCCACTGGGCCATTGCACGACGAGGCCCGGCGGGTTCACTGCAGGGGGCGACGCGGTGCTTGCGAAAGAAACCCCGTGTCGCCCCCACCCCAAATGCAGCGGACGGCCCATGGGGGGTTATAGTGGGTATTTCCGGGCGCTTCACGCCCGGGTGAGTCCCACACTGGCACGGAACTCGTCACTCCGTGCCCCTTTACCTACTATATAGGGGGACTTCGGTCTCACTAATACAATAGGTAAGGGTAGTGCGTAAATGCATTTCCCCCCGTCAAAAAAAAAAAAAAAAAAAAAGGTTGTGAATTTATGAGTCTAGGAATCAAGTAAGTAGGCAAGTAAGTAATGACCCTGTGGTCACCAGTTTCCCTAAATATAAGCAGGCTTCGAATGGCAGTCGACTTATTTATAGATGGATCTCGTTATGCACGTACGAAAGAAATTCAAATGTTTGTAAACAAACGTGTCGTGACGTCCTGGTCCAGACTTGATAAATTATCTTACTTATACAGACTATTGAGTTAAAAAGTCCTTATTATACGAGGTAAACATCGAAGAAATCTATGATAATAAATAATTAATTAATAATAAGAATCATTGTTTGCAAAGGTTTCAAGATTCCTAGCAACAGAGCTATTTCAATGTAACCTCAATGTAATTATTAAACGAGTATCATATCTTTTTAATGTTTTAGAGTAACCATATCTTTTTGTAAATTAATTACTCATTTCATGAGTATGGTTTGTTGCGGATTTGAGTATATCTCAGAAGATAAGATTTATATTAGGTATGATTGAATACCTATAAAATTTTTACGAATTCCTGATAAAGTAGGAATGTGGATTTCATATAGATTATTTTAATATTATCCTTTGATTACGTATCGTATATTAATTTCCCCGCCACGAATATGTTCCAAATCATATGAAAAAATCACATTATTACAATGACATACATTTTATGACAATGTTTTAAGTGTGGTCCTTGTGCGTTCTAAGTCTTCTAAGAACAGAACCGATAAGACGAGTACTTTACTAACTGTATATCTCGATGTGTAATTATTATCATAAGCCCCTTTGTACTATGAGAGGCCGTAGGTTCGATCACGGGACATGAATTATTTTTTATGAGTGATGTTTATGATTTTCGGTTCTGACCATTACAACCAAATATCTGTTTACGTGAATATATTAACTGTTTGATTTTTTTTATTCGAGCTCAACAAAATCACTGCTGTCTATGTGATTTTAAATAAAGTACAGTTCAAGAACAATGTCGATCAACGATAGATGAGAATAAATTTACAGTCTGTATCATTATGACCACGGGTAAAGCTTTAGATAGCTTTGTATGTACATATATTTGCTGTTTCGGGAACGCGACGCGCCTTAATGTATCACTATGACGGGTTTTTCACAAGTGTACTGTGGTCGCTAAAGACTATCACGTCGAAACGTATCACTACCACATGGTCAGTTTTTCACCATGTGCATAGAGATCGTTACTTACTTAGTCTAATACGAAGACTTTACCACCCCCCCGCAAATCTGGTAATAGTGATGATTGACTTACAATGGGCCTAATTAGAAAACTCAAAGTTAGCCAAAGGGCATTGGAGAGGGCTATACTCGGAGCTTCATTGCGTGATCTAATCTGAATTGAGGATGTCTAAAGAACAACTAAAGTGATCGACATTGTTTTAAGAATCGTTAAACTTAAGTGGCCATGAGCTTAAATGGCACATTGCTTTTAGAAGCGATGCCCGATTTGGCCAACGGGTTCTCTAATAGCTGCCACGTACCGGATAACGCAGCGTGGGTAGGCCCCCCACATGGTGGACCGACGACCTGGTGAAGGTAGCGGGAATCCGCTGGGTGCGAGTGGTGCAAGACCGGTCGTTATGGAGATCTTTGGAGGAGACATATGTCCAGCAGTGGACAGCTTTCGGTTGTATGGATATTATGCTTAAAAAATGTAATTATAGAGAAACTTTTATTGGGGTGATAAGAATATATCTTTTAAGTTGTAGTGTCTTTTACAGTGATACAGGTTTGTTCTAGCCTTTTGGAATAATAGGGAAACTAATATGACTGCTATATTTCATAGAAAGTCTTGTATTTAGAATACTAGTAGTAATGTAGAATGTACGATGATCGATTAGTTTTTGGTTAGAGATGGAGCGAGGCGTGGACCGGCGAGGCGATGCGTGCAGTGACACAGTGCAGTGGGGCTGCACGAGTAGAGTTGCGCGCTGCCGCCTTACACGTTGCAGCTTATCTTGCACATTATTCACAACTACTGCCACATTTGGTTCAAGGTATGGTGTTTTTACACATTTTCTATATATATTAACATTATCATTTTCGTATTAATTACTTTGAAATAATAATTTATACATAAAAATACTGTTTATTGTTGTAGTCCCAAAAATGTTTATGATATGTTCTCAAAAAATTTTGGTCTTTCTCCTATTGGCTCAACTATTCAAACGTCCTTTTAATTCCCAACAATTAAAGATCGATATTGAGTTTTGCTAATTATTGTCACTGAAATTGAATGAGCGAATAGAGTTTTTTTTATTAGCTATAGAAGAAGAGTCACTGTGTCACTACGCGGTTCATATATTCTCACAGCGCGGTGAAGCTAACTTGGTTCGCGCAGCTGCCGCATCACTTTTAACTACTATTACCTCTCGCGTCTCCAGTAGATGCAATGTAAGTATGTTAAGCATATGTTTCGCTTTATGTATTTGTTGCTTTTTGTATTTCTCATTTACCATATGGATTTTTGCGTTTGGCAGCAATCCCATGCAATGGTCAGTGATCACCGAAGGTAGTACATGCTAAAAGTGCGATTTAAGATATGTTGTCGGTACACATCTAAATGCCGTAACAGACGCGCGGAAAGTTATCAGTCGCCTTGCGGCCACTGTCAAGAACGGACATCATTATCGAAGTGCGAATTACAATAAACAACGATCTGACTGTGTTCACACGGCAACTGATAACTTCGGTCAGTTTGGTCGTCTGTCGTACCAAGTACGCTTACAGGTCTGCGTGTCTGTTACGGTTTGATATTAGATTTACAACTAGAGAGCGATACGTGGTTGGGTGTGGTTTAAAAAATTCTTACAAAGTTTTACTTTTTTAATTTCTCAGGCAATTCAAATCTATATCGTTATTACAAGTCCTAAAATTTTGTTTTTCAATACTATTTTCAAAACTATTTGTACCCGCTGATCCATTTTCGTTATCATATTTTCCGCAAAATCATTCACTGCGTAATATTGTTTTTAAATATTTAATGGTTTAACCAAAAATGTGCTGATAGATTATTATTTTGTCTAAATTTACTTTTGCCGACATTTATTCGATATCTAAAAATATTATGATAAACTTTAGAAACACCAAAATTTTAAAATAGTTCTGTTTGTTGCAAGTGTCGTCATTTGATTTAAGATCTGAGAACCAGTACCTCTAAGCTTAGTGTGTTTACCATCCTGGACGACATCGTCACTTAACATCAGATGAGATTGTGGTCAAAGCACTGAGCATTCCGTGTAAAAAAAAGATCATATAAAAATGCGTCTGTTGACCGTGCGAGTCATCAATTTTACGTTTTTTTAAATAATTAACTCGATAATATTAAACGGGATAAGACCAATTTAAATCTCGTTGAACTATGAGAAATAATATTTTGCTTTAAATGAACAGAATAACAGTTTAACCTGGCAAGTAGGTGTAGGTTTTATCGAGGTACAATAATTTTTTTTATGTTGGTTAGTAAAGTTTAGTATAATTAGTAAGCATCCTTTTGAGTGCATGAGATTTACGTTTCTTATAGAAAATACGTTTTTTGCTTTAAGTTTTAAATACACTATCATAATCTTACATAACTTAATAGACAGTGATTGACAACACGGTTTTGATTTTTAAGAGTTCATATAGGTACTTTTGGTTATTAAGAAAATGCCAAGAACATTTTATTACAATAGTAACTATCCCTTCTGTGAAAGATTTAATAATTACTAAATTACATGACATATTTCTTTTTCTATTCTCTATTTATTTTTTTACTAAACAGATTCGTTACAATTTATTAGGTATCAGCCTGTATTAATATTGGATCCAAGGGAGATGACATTCCAAAATTGATATAACATTCTTATTGATGAACCTCTTCGAATGATTGGCATGTGATTTGATTATATTAAATCATATAAACGTTCGTCCATTCTATTATTAAAACTCAACTGCCTATACTGGCTATTCAATAGGATAATAAACAATTGAATAAAGCAGTTGCCTTACCTTTTTTATAAATAGCCAACTGCGTTCGCGGCTTTGCTCGCTCCTAATTTGTTTTATATCTAATCCACGTTTAATAAATGGCTACTAAAACCTAACAAGAGAGAGAACGCATGAAAAAACAATTTCATAAATAAGCTCGATAGTTCCTTAGTTGTAAGCCTAATATTGGAAAGTTATATTAAAGTGAACTTTCCATTCATTCAACCAAAATACGTCCACTGCTGGACATAGGTCACCCCCAATGATCTCCACGACTACCAGTCTTGCGCCATCGGCATTCAGCGGATTCCCGCGACCTTCATCAGGTCGTCGATCAACCTTGTGAGGGGCCTACCCACGCTACGTCATCCGGTGCATAATACCCATTCGAGAAGCCATTGGCCCCATCGGGCATCGTTCTTCGAGCAATATGCCTAGCCCACTGCCACTTAAGTTTACCAATTCTTCGGGCAATGTCGGTTACTTTGGTTCTTCTGCGGATCTCCTCATTCCGGATTCGATCACGCGATGAAACTCCAAGCATAGCCCTCTCCATTGCTTTTTGAACAACTTTGAGATTCCTTATTAGGTCCATTGTAAGCGACCACGTCTCAGTGTCGTATGTCATCACTGGCAACACACAGTGGTCGAAGACTTTTGTCTTGAGACACTGCGGTGTCTCGAGCGAGAAGATTTTGCGTAGTTTCCCGAAGGCGGCCCATCCGAGTTGGATTCGACTATTTACTTTATTTTTCTTTATTTAATTGAAAATAATATGTGCTAAGTAAGCGTTACATTACAATAATCTGGATGAGTCGAATAAACTACTTAAACATGTTATCAACGTAATTTTGTTGGGGTTAGTTAGTGCATTTCCTTACTTAATCTTGATATGGTAGGTTTATTAGGTTGTATAAGTGAATAATATAATAATCAAATCTTCATTCTCCTGGATAGTAAAAGTCAACCATGTCATTTTAATCAAACGATTGGTGGAATATCATCCGTATATTTCCGTTTAGAAGATATACGTTTTTCATCTATACTAATAAATAAAATTGAAGTGTCTGTTTATAATGTCAATAACATTTTGTTACTAAATACATATGAATGTAGTTATATATTAAAATACAATACTTAAAAAAAAAATCCGGCTGTTTGTTTGTATGTGTATAATCTCCGGAACGGCTGGACAGATTTTGACAAGACTTTTTTCGGTAGATAGCTGAAGTTACTCCGCGTACTTTTGATTTTAGAAAATAATTAGGGTTCCGTGTAAAAAAATTAAAACCCATAAAAAATGAATAAAGTCCGATTTAATGCACAGTTTTACGGGTAAGGGTTTGAATTTATGAGAAAAGTTTCTACTTTATTTTAGTAAAAAAAATTAGGTAGATAATTAGTTCCGTATAAAAAATTAAAACAGTGAAGCTGAAACGCGGGCGCAGCCGCGGGTACACAGCTAGTATAAAATATGTGTCAATTCTACCTACTAGTTTCGGTTTATGAAATTAAATTTATTCCAGAAAGGGTACTTCAACGTGCAATTTCAAAAGCCACAATATATCATTAATAATTCATAATGATGAACCCGAATAAATCGTTGCGGTTACCAATGTTGGACGCATTGTTTCAAGTTGTAAGCGTCTGATTCAACGTCACGTGACAAATATGAGTCGTTTTATGAAATTATCTCTCATTTTAAGTGTCACTTATGTTTGCTATATCTTTTTTTTAAATTGTTATAATAACTATTAACTAATACATAGGTTCAAACATTAAGATTATGGTTACCAGATCAATGAATCATAACTGTGCACGATAATGATCGTTTATCATTTTATATTATGTGAATATAATGGAGACAACCTGTTCGTTTTACTGGTGTAGTTTATTGCAAACGGGAAAAATGCAATACAAAATTATGGTGAGAGATGAGAGTAAATAAAAGCAACGTGTACATGGGTTTGTACGTAACTTTTTCCTCAATAAAATTATATAGTACTTAATTTATTAAAAAATTGATATATGCAATTTTTGGTTCCACAGATAATTTTAAAAATGAGATCTTTGTTCAGTACTATTCCATTTTAAAATACTAGTGTTAATATTTTACATTTTCTATAAAATATAAATGTTTTCTTTTTTTATAAGGACAATTTCAATTTTATCACTAAAACGTAATTTGCTAAATATTAAAAACTTTGTAAGAAATTTATCCATTATAATTAAGTAACTCATACAAAACATTTATTGTATGGTGAAATAGATTAGAAGTAAGATAATTAATGGAACTAATATTTTTGTCAGTATATCAATTACACCGAACGCGATCTTTTAGATAACTAATTATTGTTTTATTGTTAACGCTTGGCAACAGAATGAACAGTTAGCAAATACCCAAAACTTGATTCCGATTCTTTATTTGTCTTTAAAGATAATGACTATAATAGTTTTTCCATGTAATAATATAGATTTCTGTTTTCTGGTTGATTTTAACTTTACGGTACCGTTATTTATTAACAAGGCTTTTTTTTTCAAAGTAAAAATGATTTTAGTAGTTGTTGTTCTCGGTTCAGCTGCGAGACATGAATAGACATTATTGACGTTTAGGAATGATTCGTGGATGTTTTTCATAAATTCATAATTCAAATCACGGATGCATTAGTTCAACCTTCAACGTGCGGCGGCCTTGGTTGTACGACGCGTAGGGCTTATCTTGGCGAGCACTGCTCCGCAGTATTTTACCAGAGACGTGCTTCACTCGAGAACTGACCGGCGCCACGACCGCGTGTGGTTTCGGCGGTTCATCGCACGTCGATGCACATGCTCGCGTTCGCTTTGTTTACACACTCATTCAATGTGCCGGTATGCTAAACAACTCACGGCGTTCTCTCTGTACATATCGATTGTTTTTAAACGATTCTATTAAGACCTAAACAACATTTGTGCGAAAATGTGGATTTGTGTTATTTTATTAGTGTTACTCTTGTTTTTAATTCTTCTTTTATCGATTTTCCATTATGCTACCAATGGAAGAAAATATTGGTTGTTTAAAAAAGTACCTTATCGAGAACCATGCCCAATATTCGGAAATTTTGGAGCAACGTTTACAATGAGACGGAGTTATACAAAAATGTTGGAGTTTTTTTACGATAATTATCGACATGAGAAATATGTCGGAATTTTTCAAGCTCGCAGACCGACCTTAATGCTGATAAATCTGGACATCGTAAAAAATGTTTTTTCGAAAGAATTCCAAAACTTCAGCGATCGTGTATCTGTCTCAACAGATACACGTAGAGAGCCGTTACTGCGGAATTTAGCGAATATGAGTGGGACAGAGTGGAAAGCGATGAGACATATTGTTACCCCTACCTTTTCATCAGCTAAAATGAAAGCGATGTTTCCTTTAATATTAGACTGTGCACAAACATTGAAAGAAACGTTGCTCGATGAAACATTAGACGAAATTGATGTACCAAATATTATGACTCGGTTTACGACTGATGTAATAGGTAGCTGCGCCTTTGGTGTCGATCCAGGTTCATTAAAAAATCCTGATTCACCGTTTTTAAAGATGTCTCAAAAAATGTTTAAGATTGATCGTACTACTGTGCTAAAACGCTACTGCCGTACATTCTTTCCTAGATTATTTAAGTTTTTGAATCTCAAATCTTACTCTAAGGACGTCGAGACATTCTTCACTAATATAATTAACCAAGTACTTAACAACAGACGAACCACTGGCGTTCAGAGACATGATTTTCTTCAGCTCATGTTGAACGTACAAAAAACTGAATCAAGTTTTAAAATGACCGATGCATTGATAACGTCTAATTCATTTATATTCATGTTAGCTGGATTAGAGTCATCGGCTACTACATTATCCTTTTGTCTATACGAATTGGCAAAAGACAAAGAAATTCAAGATACCTTGAGGAATGAGATAAGAGATTCTATGAAGAGATACGGTGGATTAAATTATGAGTCCATTTGTGCTATGCGTTTAGTGACTCAGGTTGTACTTGAAACTTTACGATTACATCCTCCAACGCCTTTAACTACTCGAATGTGTACTGCGCCTTGTGTGTGATAAATGGTACTGAACTGTCTGTGAAAACTAAAGATCCTGTTCTCATACCGATATATTGTATTCAAAGGGATCCACAATATTTTCCTAATCCTGATAAGTTTGACCCAGAACGGTTCAAAGATGATTCAAATCCACCTGGATTTTTTGCTTTCGGTGATGGACCAAGAAGTTGCCCAGGTGTGTTACATTAAATTACTAATTATTTTTTTGTTTTTGTTTATACCAATCGGGAGTACCTAGCAAAGATACGAAAGAATTTAGGTAGCTGTTTGTGTTTATAAAGTTTGCAAAGGTTTCATACTGACCGTTTTCATATTTTACCTTAAGTTTGTGAATAGTTGTATATTTTTAAAAACGTAATTTCAAAATAACTATAAACTATTTAGTTATTAATTTAAGTTGATAAATTTCATAATGTACCGATATCAAGCTTAATAATTGTAACTGTCTGGAACCAGATAACACAAAATCAAAACAAACCTTGAACGAAGACTAAATATTACTTAATGAATAGAGTGATGTTATTACAACATTTTTCAAAGAATTATGAGAGCATAATTGTTGTGTTTATATATCTTATATAAATATAAAAAGGAATTAAATATAATATCAAGCATAAAGCAGTAATTGATATGGATTTTTTATTTCAGGAGCCCGATTTGCCCAACTGACTGTAGCAGCTGGTTTAGCAGCTATGTTAAGCACATTTGAAGTGAAACCGTGTACTCGAACAACACCAACAATTAACTATGATCCTCGTAGTGTTATGCTTAAAAATAAAGGTGGAATATGGCTTAAATTCGTTTTACTAATGAACTGAAAGTCAAGTATTATTATCTAGCATAAACTGAGGGTTTTGTACTGTTTAAAAATATTTCAGTACTTAATAAGATAAAAAAAATTAATTACCTTGAAATGTTTTGTAAAAAAATTATTAAAATTAATATAATGATGTATATGACTGAGTTATGATGGAGTTATTTAAATAAAAAATAAAGTCTTTGTATAGGGCTTCTATTATTTTTACAAAATAAATTATGCCTTTTTACCACGCTGTTTCAAGCGTGGGATGGTAGCTACTCGTTTTATTTTTTTTACATTTAGCCTGATTTAAATTTGAAGAAAGAACTTTTTCCATCTCTTCTTTTAACCCTAACTTGTATAGCATATTGTTACTTGTATATCATAATTTATTTATTTATACTTGTATATTATAATTTATTTATTTTTTTATTTACACTTGTATATCATAATTTCATTGACTATATTAATATTTTCCTATTCTAGAATATCTCACAATTTTTTCTGTTTCTTAATATTAGTTTTTTTATTATTATTTAAATTAATATAAACTTAAAAAGATGGTCGTCTCGGGACGCCCGGCGTATGTACGGTATCAAACGTCATTCGTCGTCGCAGCATACTAGTCGTTTTAACTATTCAAGTTCAAATAAATGTTTAAACTATATAAAAACAATGGATGTTATTTAATAAAGTTATCTACTAAAGAATGATAACAGTAAAAAGGTTAATCTCAAAATTTGAAGTCGTTATAATTATATTAAACCGTTATGTTATAATTAAACGTTTTATTTTAAATAACCACATAAGTACCCAAATAAAAGAATCCAATCACCTTTATACTACGTATTGCGTACGTACGTCAATGCGTTGGATATTAATCTTTGCAAAATGGCGGTTGGCATAAAGCAAAAGCATAAAAATATTTCCATACTCGTATGATTTAGTATTCTTTTTGTCAAAGTTGTTTCCGATGTAGTATATTACAATTACAGTAATAAAAAAAACAGCTACAATTAAACAAATAAACGTGACGTGTTCCCACTAAAATTAGTAATTAAAGGGTATTCTTATTAACTAGACACATACCGACGGTCACTCAGTTTGGTTCAGAGAAATCAAAATTGATATGAAAACACGTGGAATCGTCTGTGGTCTTACTCCTGTAGGCTGCTCCAACTTTTTTATTTACAGCATCAGCGTGATTAAATCAACGGTCTGATATCTTCTTGAATTGTTTTACCAATTCTTTTAAGGTTTCAAATATACGTATATATCAGCTTTTCTATGTTCTTGTATCTTGTTTATTTGTTCTAGGTTCAACTTTTTCAGGTACACATCAACATGAATAAAGCTATTTACGACATATATCCGCAAAGAAAAGCCTTCATGGACGAAATATTTTAAAATGTTATTTAAAAACTATATTACTATTTTTGTGGTTTTGTAACACTGTTGTTGCATACTTTATACTACATTCTTTTATTGTAAAAGATATTTATATATCCCTTAAACATTTCTTATCTAATGTTTAAACCATCTATGTAACTAAACTAAAGAAGCGATGATGGCGCAGCGGGTAGTGCTGCCGGATTCCGCGTCAATCGACGGGGGTTCGATCCCCACCTATCCGACTCTAAAATCGGCCTGATCTTTCGGTGAAGGAAAACATCGTGAGGAAACCATAGCATGGTGGTAGGGCATTTTGTAATTAAGCCCGCCCGGGTAGCTACAACCCTCAAGTTTGAAAACGTGTCGCCAAATACCAATAGGTGTGTTCTGGCAGCATCACTTGAGAACCAGTACTTCTAGGCTTAGTGTGTTTACCATCCTGGACAACATCGTCACCTAACATCAGGTAAGATTGTGGTAAAAGCACGGAGCCTATTCCGTGTACAAAACAAAAAAGAACTGAAAGTTACGGAATCATTGAATTTGGCTGTAAAAATGGATCCGAAAAAGGAACAATGTAAATAAAGCTAGATTCATGATAAAGTGTGTAATATAGATAAATATATTTATTTTTATGTACCTTTTTGGATCCTTATATTTATGGGAAGTATTTTGTGGGGTGGTAGCGCTTTTGTACTCACCTGGATCTTAACCATCATACACATGAGAATAACCTGTCATACTGATACGTTTCGGCGTGTCGTCCTTCGAGATCAATCAGGTCTTTCTAGAGGTATTTAGCTGTAAAGATGAAGGCTCATAATGATGGCGCTAGGCGATAGATCCTCATCTGTCGGTGGCCGCCATTATTTTTATACTGTATTTTATTTAAAATCGGATGAAATGCAGTAATTTGCCGTGCCAGTAGATAAACTGAAAGTTCAACGAATGTTTTAATATAAAAAAAGTATTGTAATATGAATCGTAACTAGAGTTTTAAGCATTATAAGATAATTAAAAGGAAAACAGTTTTTTTTAAGATGTTACCATGTTTTAAGATATTGTCATATAAATATAGGTCTCTATAAGTTATCTTGTGCCTATTTAGTAGAACTGCGCTTGAATTATATAAGCTATTCAGATTATTATTTTCTTTAGACATACTTAAATAACACAGAATTGGTGACCGCTAGCGACTTTGTTATTATATGGTAATAGAATTATAGAATTATATATTAATTATTAATAAAATAATATAATTATAATTTTAGCGTGAGGAGCGAGTAATATCAGACTTTTCAACATTTTGTTGTAACATCAAATATAAACTAAAGGTTTTCTGTTTAAAATAAAGCGGTGAAGTTTAAACTTCATATTTGTTTATTTCAACTGTACAAAAGTGAGTCACTGTTTCGTCCGTTTTTCTTTTATGTACAGTTCATTTAATTTTAATTATTTGTTTGTGTTTAAAATTGAGGGCAAATAATGTATCTCATGCGAAGATCATATTTGCGATTGACTTGTATGAATCAATAGTTCCGCCCGAGAAATGTTAGTATTTTTAAGGGTACATATTATCCGAGTTAATTTATCGGATACAATATTATGATCATAATATCAGTTATGTGATTAATTTGAAAGCTTGAATACTATGTTAATGCCCTTATAAATAATTTATATAATTATCACCCCTTAAATGAACAAAAGGTATACTTAACAAGACTGTGAAACTTTTATTCGTTCATTACATTCCTATGTCATGGATTGTCACCTTTTTTTTTTTTTTTTTGACGGGGGTAAATGCATTTACGCACTACCCTTATCTATTGTATTTGAAGGATCGAAGTCCCCCAAATACAATAGATTAGGGGGCACGGAGTGACGAGTTCCGTGCCAGTGTGGGACTCACCCGGGCGAGAGTCGCCCGGAAATACCCACTAAAACCCCCCGGGTCCGTCCGCTGCATTTGGGATGGGGGCGACACGGGGTGGCTTTCGCAAGCACCGCGTCGCATGGATTGTCACCTAACCTCATATATGTAAAAACTACATCGATCCATAAACTAAAGAGTCAAAAACAAATTTATTACTCTTTAAAAATAAATATAAGATGTTTACATGTGCGCTTGTGTATGTCAAAATGTTAGTTGTGTGTGTGTGTATGTATGTAAACAAATCAGATAACATTTTCAAGTCGCGTATACCAGCCTATGTCGAATATGATAATTCCCTTATTGCTTACGTATTAAATACTAGCTCCCTAAACCACATAAGTCACATTTTCCAAACATTCTTTTTATAGCGGACACTTGAAGCGAAACACCTAAGTGTAACCACGTAAATAGGTTCATTCCTTTCACTTTAAATAGGACCACTTTAAAAACATAAGTGACTTAGGTGGTTTTGCATGCTAAAGAATAAATAAATATATGTACCATTGGAAATAGTATGGAATCACATAAGCGTTTATACCTACATGTTTTATGACGGTTAGCCTGTGTAAAATAAAAATACCACGTTGTTGAGATTTACATTGGCTTTATTTTGACTGACGATTTGAAAAAAGAATAACAGTATTTTCCCGTACCTACCCAACATGGTTATTCATCTTTTTAACGACTAAGATCTTGTTATAAGAAAAAAACTGTGAGAACATGTTCGTATGTATCTCCATCCCAAACAAATTAATTGATTAGTTTCAAAATTTACATGAATGGTGACGGACTTAATACATAAAAAACAGTACGGGAAAAGTGTTCGAACAATCAGACATTTACAACTTATTCAACGTAAAGTAATTTGTCATTATCTATATTTGTTTAATAATGTGTATTTTCTTGTGTATATATTTTTATAAATTATTTTGTTAAAGTTTTACATATCTAATGCGGTTAACGTGGATGCTTTATGGCTGGCTTCAAATACATTGTACATTTTATGTAACATACAACGTTAATAGATTATTTATTTATCTTTGTATGATAGCACGTGTCTCTCTATGTATTCTTATCCATGTCCATCCATCTTATGCTAAATTGCTAAATGCTAATTTGAAAGTAATACGAAGGTCCACTGAGTTTGTTTTAGTGTGTATTTCTGGGCGCTTCACGCTGGGCGAGTCCCACACTGGCACGGAGTTCGTCCCTCCGTGCCCCCTTACCTATTGCATTGGGGGACTTCGGTCTCACTAATGCAATAGGTAAGGGTAATGCGTAAATGCATTTCCCCCCGTCAAAAAAAAGGGCCACTGAGTTTTAATAAAAGAGTAAGTAAATGTGCAGACAAAAAGGCCACTTTCTGCGCCTGTTTGTTAATTCGCTAACACGCTATACTATGCTAAGGATTTTGTTGTTGTTTTTATCCCTATTTAGATATTTTATCAATTATGGTTTACATATACATCCTAATTAAGTTTTATTTGAAAGTAGAAGTAGAAAAAATGTATATCTTGAAACCAAGTGTCTAAAGAGTTATACTGACGATCTAATAAAGGTTGTGAGAATTCGTTAAATACGGTTGGAGCTAGACCAGTCGTCATAGAGATCCTTGTGAAGGCCTATGTTCAACCGTGGACGTATTTTAACTGATAAGATAATAATGAAGTTGCCAAAAAGTATATTTTTATAACGCGATGTATCATAAATGATATTGTACATACATATAATAAGTAGATACATTAAAAGCAAATGCATAGATGACATTTTTGTTATGAAACATTACAGAAGAAATAATTACGTGGACGATGTAGGAATTATAACGAATAATAATGTACTTATAGTATATACGTACGTTTCATTTTGATTCCGTTTCATTTTTAGAATATGTAGCTCTCCGAATGAAACTCATTATTATAATTTGTATAATAAAAACAATACGTTATGTACGATTGCGACGTGAAGTAATTTTTTTCCGTTAAGCTACATAATTACGTATTACAACAAAGCTATTTTTATATTGTTACGTAAACCGTAGTAAGTACAACACATGTTTATGTTTTTGTAGGCTTTAGAATCTGAAGTTTTGGAAGAATTAAAAGCAAATAATTTTCTGGAAACCTGTTTGGATGTTTTTGGTGAATTTTGTACAGGAAAACAGTATGAACATTCATTGGGTTAGTAACTCATAATTGCATTTTTTTTGTCACCATAGTGGCTGTTTTCAAGGCTACCTCGTATCTATATATTATCTTTTTTTGCTAATAGTAATTAATATTTTAATGAAAAGAAGCCTATGTAGTATTGTTATTTGATTGAACAATTGTCGAATAGTTTCTATTGTAAAAGACGTTTTTACTATTTCAATGCAGTATTACATTAATAAAATTCAATAGCATCGAATCGAAGAACTGTTATAAGATAACCTAAAAAATGTCTTATTCATAAATATAATCGTTTTCAGTGACGCACAATGAAATCATTACTTGTCGTTTTAAAAAGTTTAACAAAAGATAATGCAATAAAAACAACATTTCGTGTGAATCATTTACTTATTAAACAATAGAAAAATAGTTGTAAGTATGTACTGAGGTAATACTACCTTAATTGTAGTTTTTTCTTGATAAATTATAGAGCCGAATGTGTCTGTATCGTTATTGGAACGTCGCTCTGAACTAGAAGTGCGCGCACAAAAATATGGCGACGTGCGTATAAGTCCTTCCATGGTGTACAGAGGCCGGCCGCCGCCTACTGCTTCGTTAGTCACGACCGTTTCCAACGTGTTGCATAATATTACCGGCTTTAATAACTTCCCCGTCCAGGAGTGGAACGACAAGGGATTGTACCGCTTATTGTTCAGGTAACTTTATGGTATAAAATAAACTAGTGTTTTGTCCGGTGATCGAAATTCGACTATAAAGTTCGACACGAAATAAACTTTACTTTCCCAAAAAATGTTTAAACATAATTCGGTTGCCAAACAGAGGAGATAAATGTATTGTACTGTTTTATCTTTACCTACAGATACTGAACTGAACTCGCTTATTTTATTACTTTCATTTTAGTTACGTCTCTTCAATGTCATTCGAGAAAATATTAAGTAAATATGTAATTATGTATAATTTTACAAAATACTTTACTAAGGAAATTAAGTCGAACGTAGCGTCTGCCCTCGATTCGAATATCACGATTGTTTACTGCTTATATGGGTTCTTAAGTTTTTTTACCACTGTTATTTGTAATGTCAATCCATCAATTTAAGCTATAAACTTAGTTGACATTCACTTTAATACCTATGACGATATTTCTATTATAGCTAAATTTATTAAATATTTATTTTAGAATTATATTGTATTATTCCATTCGACGATTTATTACGAGATTTACTCAAATTTATATTATTAATATTATTACTGCCGGGATGTGACGTAGGCTAAGGAAGGCCATCCGTTAAAATTACATACTCGTTACAATGCAGATATTTTAGTTTATAATTCTATTTACGGATTTTTCTTAATATTATGTTATCAACAATGAACAATTTTAGTGTTTATTTTTTCGAACCGGTGCTGATTTGTGATGATCGGCATTTAGTTGAGAGGGATCAGTTAAGTATTACGTAGTACGTACGTATTAATAGAAGGTTATGGTCTATGCTTTGTTTATTTTTGATTTCATGACACGGTTAAATTTTAAGTGTGATTACATAAATAACATTATACTTAAATTCGTTTTTTTTAAGAGTAAGCTTTGCTTAGTATGGCTGATATACGCGAAAGTTTCAAAAAGTCCAAAATTTTGCTACGTAGTGCATTCATCCATTCAATGGAAATGTCCACTGCTGGACACATGTCTCTCGGAAAAGGGGGGGGGGATTCCCATAATCGCCACGACTGGTGGGCTGGTTGGCCATCGTAGTAGGTGTTTGTGTAGCCGGCACCGAACAGTACTTGAACGGCTCCGAATTGACAAGTAGCTAATCTACACTAATTGTATGGAACGAATAAACTGAAAAACTACTCGACCGATTTCGATGAAATTTGGTATGCAGATAGCTTGAAATCCCGGGAGTGACATAACTGCGGGAACGGGAACTGCACGGGTAAAACCGCGGAGAGCAGCTAGTTCTAGTATAAGACTACTGTGATTTACAGGTGTACATCATGGTCGAGGGGACAATCAGATGTACAGAAGGTACGCGCCGCCGCCCTGTCGCGTACTCTATGTGTTGACGTCACACAAATGCGTCCGCACCACGCTCGCCAATACCAAGGACTGCTTGCATAATTTAATACAAACTTTGACGCCATTACAAAAAGGTATTCTCGCCATTTACTATTGTAACTATACAGTGCCATCTCTCATTCTTGTTTATAGATATGCAACTATATGTAATATACGTTTTTGCACATAATTTTGAAGCGATGATGGGGTAGTTGGTATTTCGGTCGGATTTCGCGTCAATGGACGTGGATTCGAGTCCACCTATCCAACTCTAAAATCAGGTTGAGTTTTTGGTGAAGAAAGATCGTGATGAAACCATAGCATGGTAGTAGGGCCATAACGCCCGCTTGGGAGTAGCTACCACCTTCCAGTTACAAAAACTTGTCGCCAAATACCGACACGTGTGTTACGGCAGCTACACTTGAGAACCATTATCTCTAGGCTTTGTGTGTTTATCATCCTGGACCACATCGTCACTTAATATCAGGTGTGAGATTGTGGTCAAAGCACTGAGCCTATCTATACTAATATTATATAAAGAGGAAAGATTTGTATTTTTGTGTGTAACGAATATACTTAAAAACTACTGGACCGATTTGGATTTGGTTAGAATAATATTTATCGTTATATCTATTGGTTCGTATTGGAGGAAACAATTGAATATTGTTTGTTTTTGGAAAGTATATTTTTGTTATACTTATTATGTATAAGTTAGTTATACCTATTATAAATATTAATTATGTGGCAACTGGAATTACATTTTTATCTGTTTTATTATATTCGGTTACGACGATTTTATAGTAGAGGCAGTAAAAATATGAGTTATCGGTAAATGTAAATAATTCGTCAGAATGAATTGCGACTTTAAATTTTAATAGTACGTAATGATTATTCTACGTATTTATGATTCATTTAAAGCAAATACTGAATAACATATTTTCAAGTGCAAGTTTTAAACATTGTCGTATTCTTCTGTATTATTGAAATACAATGTATTTACCTAATGCCGTACTTGAATATATATATCTTTTATAATGTATAGGATTAGCGCTTTGACCACAATAAGACGTGAAGTGAAGTGAAGTGATGATTTGACTGAATATGGTATCTATAATAGGTTCATCGCGATATTTTCCGTCAAATTGAAGCTAATTGTAGTATTAAATATGAATGTTTTTAAGACGTAATACTATAATAGGTACTCGATGAGTTTTAATATGAATTCAAACAATAACAATATATTTATATAAAATAAATATGGGTGTTATAAATTAATAGACATCATTAAATAGAAACTAATTTCATATTATGATATACATAATTTATTACATATTTTACAATGTAAAGTAATAATAATGTCAAATATCTTTTTCATATGTTGACCTATAAACGTATGTTAAGATAAACGCTATCTTAAAACTGAAATCTGTTTCAACTGTTTATATATCTTACAATTATTTTACAAAAAACATGATAAAATTACACTGTATAAGAAGAACGTGAAAGTAAACTTAGTAACGTGTTAAAAGAGGATTTATTAAAAAAAATAGTTATAAAATTAGTCCATTCAATTTTTTGTTACCAACGAAGTTTTGAGGTTTTTTTTATTGTTATAAGTTATGCGTATGTAATTCGAGAATTTATTCACTGATGCATGACCCGATGCACTGTGTGATTTTAATTGGAAAGGTCTCAACTAACACGCCCGGACCTACTGAATACCTACTATGTGATTTTTATTACTTACAGATTATCTAGAAATTATTGCATTTTATACGTCAGATAACACGCATGACATAATTTATTTCTTATCAGCACGATATCAATAAGCGTGCACGTCATTTCCAGTATCGGCGCATCAATAGTCGCTCCCCGCATACAAATTACAATTTAGTCAATTACTTGAATAAATGAAAGACGTTGAAGGGTGCGGAATTCTTCGAAAATAAGTGCACGTACAATGATTATTTATTTTTATTCGAGAAATGCTATACGATTTATATTCTAAAGAAATTCCACTATAAACAGTTAAGAAGCTAACATATATGAGAAGCTTTTATGTGATAGATTTTAAAGAGTCGGTGTTATTTTTATACGGAATCCTTACTGCTGAGACAGACATATTAGTCTCTTGGGAGTTTATCTGATGACATATTGATTTAATAATTTACGTATTAGTGAGATCTCGAAACACAAATTATAATTGTAACTCTTTGTTACTGACAAATATCGAACATTATATTATTTATAGTAGTACATTTTAGTAGCTACCAGAATACCGTAGCTTATCTATATAAATAAGTGGGTACGCTATAAAATTTGATTGGTTGACTCAAACGGAAGATGTCCGCTGGTGGTCTCCCCCAAAAATTGAGGAATTGCTATAATCGGCATGCTTGGGAGACTGGCTGATGATTGCAGTAGGTGTTTATATTACTCAGAGGATGCTGGTGCCAATCCCATGGTGTATCCCTTAACCGCCTTTTACGACACCCGCGGGAACGATATGGGGTGGTACTATTCTTAGCCAACACCACACGTTTAAAGTAATTGCTTATATTTTACAGATGAGATGAATAATATCAACATAGAAGCGCGTACACAGGCACTTCTGCTAACCGCATCTCTACTTGTAGAGCGTGCCGCCGCTGAATTAGTTTGGAAGCAGTTGAGAGACACTCCTTCGCTTGAAATTTTCATTCTCGTCCACCAGTGTTTGGAGAGTACTGAATTAGGTAAAATGATAATACTTTTACATTAATTTCGTTGTGCAGTATTTTATGTGTATTCGGTTTTAACAGGTCTACAGTCCGCTCCTAATTTTTAATTTTGGGGTTGGCACGAGTATGTCTTGCTCCATACATCTCTCATATACCATATCTTCATTCACCCCTTTTGCTTTCATATCTTCCCTCGCACAATCCATCAAACTTTTCTTTGTGCGTTCTCCCCCACTATCCATAAATATTAACGTATATAACATCAACGTATACAAGAGATAAAATACTGTGTTACTTTTTTCAACTCTGCATCTTAATTATCCCTCTAAATTATCTATTACCTTGTGAATATAGAAGTACTCCTTCAATTATGTAGAATGAGTATCGTGTTACAACAAAATGTATAAATCATAAGTTACAGAGGGATGACAATTTGACATCATTTGATATGATAAGAAATATTGTTGAATGAAATGATTTTAATCTATTACGCATCTATATATGATTCGTTTGCGATCAAAATAAACTACTAACCCAAATTTAAATAAAAAAAAACCCATGAATATATTCTATATGCTAGCTATCTTTTATAATTTATTGTAAAAGTTTAAGAGTGACAATTAAAACAATTAATTACATAAATGTTTAATGTGTCGAGTACCCATAAAAATAAGACGATAGGAAAATAATGGAAAGCTGGCGTAAACGCCAGGTAAGTGCTCAAGGGGTTAAGAAACGCCAAAGGAATATACATATATATCAATTCATGACACGTTGAATTTTAAATGTAAAAACGTCTTTGCAAATGTAAATTTTATCTTAGAGTTTAGCAAATTGACTGAACTTTATCTGATTTTAAATAAAGCATAATCAGTCAAGTGTTACGCAAGTGTTTACTAATATAAAAAAATATCTTACTTCAACTCAAATCATAAGTATGCAGGGGTGTAATTTGTAGAGAATATGTTAGTGCGTCGGTGAGTAATAAAGGTTGAGAACCGCTGCTCTGGTTGTTTATATTTATGTTTTTTAAATTACGTTTGTCGATTCATTAATAAATGTTGATAAACTTCACCTTGTTAATTTTACTAAACTATTACTTCCAGAATTGCAAGATGCAGGACTCTATTGCTTAGCAGAGTTAATCCAATCTGCGAAACTTAAGAATCACGGCGGCAATAGACATGATAAATCATATATCGAACTGTATGACAATCTAAAATCTCCTTTTGCAAATGATATCCGTAATGACAGATCTATTGCCGGACATGGTGCTGGGAAACATGATTGCCAACCGGACTATATGGCTGAAGAACTGTGTAAATCCTTGATAAATCTCTATCAGAGAACGTCTTTAGAGATTAAGAAGTATGAAGCGAGTCAAGGTGAGTTTTGAATATTAATTTACTAGCTGTGTGTCCGCGGCTGAGTCCGCTCTTCATATATTTTTTCACTGCGTTTTTTTATACTGACCTTAATATTTTTTTAGTACAAAGATAAAGTAAAAATATCTCTCATAATTTGAGCACTTGCCCGTAAAACTGTGCATCGAGTTGGATTTTATTCATTTTTTTTTATTAGTTTTAATTTTTCTACGCGAAACCTTAATAATTTTCGCAAATAAAAAGTGCGTTAAGTTACCCGGAGTAACTTCAGCTATCTTCCATATGTAGTCTCGTCAAAATCCGTCCAGCCATTTCGGAGATTACCCGGAACAAACAGACAGATAGATAGATAGACAGTCATACAAAAAATTTACTAGTTGTATTTTTGGTTATGGTTATCGTATATACATTCACACCTATTTGGTAAAAAAAAAGTGACATTACAAAAAGACACTCCATTTTTATTTACGAGTTAAAAATTATAAACGTTGATGCATTGTACTAACCTCTATAGTATATAAAGATATATGAGTATATAACTGCTTTGTAAATATTTAAAAGTATGTATTATCGTTTTTTCCCGTATATAATATCTTATCTCCATACGTATGTACCTGTTTATATTATGTATTGAATAATGTTGATGGTTATCTGTGTACTTGAACAAAACATTCTATGAGCTGTTTGTGACGTGACTAAAACGCATTATGGCTCGCAAACAATTCACTTTATTGTATTACTGCTATTTACTGAAATTTATTATCAGTGAATAGAACATGAAAATGATATTTTGTCTAATTAAAAATGAAACACATTTAGCCGTTAATACTTTTCGTATATTTTGTTTAATGTCGACGGTGATTAGCACTAAGTCGTAGGTCACTCCTTATTATTGGCAAATTTATATTGCAATTTATCAATATTTACATTAATTCAATTTAACGTCATTATATTTCGATTTATTGTTACATTATGACCACCTCGATTACTTAAATTCTTTTTTATTAAATATATTTATATACAATGACAAAATCAAATAAGAGAAATTCTGTTCTGTGCTGTTTTTGGAAATATTCGTTTTATGAGTATGGATATACTTTAAAGTTATTTTAATAATAGATGTACTGACAAATGAATAAGCATCTTAAAATCTAATGTCATAAAGTAAATAAATAAAATTAAATAGATAAATAAGTAAGGTTATAGAAAAAAAAGATTATTTTCACAACTACAGTATCACAAAAAATAATTAGGACAAGATATTACTAATTGTTGCAAACATTTTTCTATTAAATCAAGCTAAATTACTATTTTTATATGTATATCTTAAACTAACAACAATTCGACAATTACATGGTGGTAGGGCATTTCCTAATAATGTCCACCTGGGTAGTTACCACCCTCAAGTTTGAAAACTTGTCGTCACATACTGATAGGTATATTCCGGCAGCAATACTTGAGAACCAGTACCTCTAGGCTTAGCGTGTTTATCATCCAGGACCACATCGTCACTTATCATGTAAGATAGTGGTCACAGTAATAGAGCCTAAACAGATTTAAAAAATAGACATTGTTAAGTAAGCCAGTGGTGAATCATTCGGTTGCTGGGGTGAGAATGTCAGGAATCACTGTCATTCTTGCCGAGTGATTTTCTCTTGCCTGGCAACCCACGCCGCGAGTTAAATTTGACAGTTGGTTTTAAAGTATACGCGCAACCGCTCCGCACGCCTTACACCGCAATTCTTTATAATAATCTACAATATCGCCGCATCACGTTTTTACACCGCTTCTACGCCATTACGTAAGCTGCAGGATCCTCGGGATTGGATGTGCACGAGAGATTGCTCGGTAAGTGGACATATTCCTTATATTTTCGCCCTGAGCGACCCAGTGTATCACCAGACCCTCGGCAAGAAATAGGAGATTTGGAGGCCGACCAGCCCGCAGTTGGTATTTTCTACCATCTTTTAATGGTCCTTCGTTCCTGGATTGTGTCCTAAATTCCCTATTTTTACATCCTAAGACTTTAAAACCGCATACGCAATTTCATAAATTTATTATTTACCCTCGCATTTTTGATATTTTATATTACCGTTGAGACGAATACTATTCAATTGTATTTGTTTTTTAATTACATTGTTTAATATTATTAACTTTAAAAATGGAGCATAGGTCCAAAAAGGGAGAAGTAGCTGAAGGTTCAGTAGGTATCGGAGAAATATCTCTACTCGAAAGTAAAAAACAATTTTATTATTTACGCATTAAATCTATTTACGAATCTATACCTACGAGTCAGGAGGATCGCCAAACTCCTCTCTTTATTAGTCAAGCGACAAACATAGATTCGATGCGCGAAGAATTTCAAAATATAGTCGATAATATTAACCGACTTAATTTGAAATTAGATCCTAAGTACCTACCAAATTATGAGGCAATATGGGCATTCGAAGATTATTATTGTGGAGTAAAAAATGCCTTAACACGCTTCAATATATCGCAAAATGTTAATACCGCTGAACACAATGAACAATATTTAAATTTTCAATTAGAGAAATTATCAATACCGGAATTCTATGGTGACTATGAAAAATTTCCTATGTTCATTGAATGTTATAACTCAATGGTTCACAATAATCCGAGTCTAAATGACTCACTACGTGTAAGGTACTTAATTAGTAAACTTAAAGGGAAGGCTGAGTCAATATGGCTAAGTTTAAGCCCGACCGCAGAAAATTATAATATAATTTATAACGCACTGGTTGATAAATACACGGACGACCGTGAGATAGCTACTACCTATATAGAAAAAATATTAAATCTAAAATCGCTTCACAATGCTACGCCGAGTCAATTAGACGCATTCATTGACGAATATTCTACGTCTGTAGCCGCTTTGAAACAATTAAAGATCGATAATTTGTTAGATTACATGTTTGTTCATTTAGGTTTACGCAAACTAGATACGGACACAGTGCAACAATTCGAAAATATTAATAGAAAACAATCATATCCCAATTACGAAGAATTTGTAATATTTCTCAGGGAACAATATAAAATATTAAAAAGAATTACGCCAGATATTAAAATCAACGCAAGCGCCGGTAGTAAGTATAAGCACTGCGCCGCTGGAGACGCGAGGAGCGGTCGCTCGACACAGCGAGCTCCACGCGCATTAATTGCAAATGACGTCACCGCGCGTCTTAATAAACACTGTTCATTTTGTAAATCGAATGAACATGAACAAATATATAATTGCGCGAAATTTAAAACTCTTTCACCGCTAGATAGATACAAATATATAAAGAATGTGAACGGTTGTATAAATTGTTTGAGTTTGTTGCATACTAGTCGATTTTGTAAGTCTGTATCATCATGTAAATTTTGTAAGAAACAAGAGGCACCATTCCTTGTTACACTTTCATGAGAACAGTTTAGATGGCATGGTCGGGGGGGAATTCAAGGTCATTGACCTCTGATAATCAACTACATAATAACGATACATCTAAAAGTACCCAAGACAAAACTGTATCTCTTTGTAGTCAGATGAATTCTGAATCCACGCGTCATAAAAATAAAATTATTTTGTTAGGTTCCGCAGTCATTTTAGTAAAAGATAAAAATTCTATATTACACCCAGTTAGAGTACTTATCGATATGGGTTCTCAGAGACATTTTATTACCAAACAATGTTGTAAGAAACTTGGATTAAATATATTTAACTCCGCCAATTCCATTCAAGTAAATGGTATTGGTGACAATCCGCAACCGATACAGGGTATAGCCAATGTAACAGTATTTTCGCGACATAATGATTTCCGCTTGAACATACAATGTTTAGTTATTAATAAGATTTCGGGTGATTTACCGCAAGTTAATGTAGATTGTACATCGCTCGATTATTTATTTAATTTACCGCTCGCAGACCAATCGTTTCATACGAAGGGTCCAATAGATATGCTAATTGGTTCAGAAGTTTTTGCCCACATATTGAAGGGAAATAAAATCATAGGTTCGAATGGGAATCCCGACGCTCTTGAATCCGAATTTGGTTATATTATTGTAGGCTCCGCACGTGTTTTACAATCCGCGTCCGCTAACGCTACCGCTTGTCTCAGTGACACATACTCATATATTTGTAGTGAGGATACTTCAATGGAAGGTTTAATGAATCGTTTTTTGAACGTTGAAGATGTACCGGACAAAAAAACATTTTTCACCCGCGGATAAACAATGTGAGTTGTTATATGTTCATTTTGATCAAAATGACAATTTAAAATTATTAGGCTTAAAATGGATTCCTGAAAAAGATCAATTCGTAATCTCGGTAAAGGAAACTTCGCAAATAATTACTAAACGCATTATCTTAGCAACTATCGCTCGCTTGTGGGATATCAATGGGTTCTGTGCACCCGTAATATTAAAGGCTAAGTTAATTATGAAATCGCTTTGGTTGCAACATGTAAATTGGGATGAATGCCCACCGCAAGACATTTGCGACGCATGGTGCATCCTTCGAAATGAGCTACCACTTTTATCTAGTGTAAAAATTCCTCGTTTCTTAGGAGTGCCATCTTACAGTTCTGAGTTGATAGTAGTAGGTTTTTCAGACGCAAGTGAAAGTGGATACGGCGCCAACGTTTATTTGTGCATTAAGGGTTCTCCCAACACGGTCAATCTAGTATGCGCTAAAAGCAAGGTGTCGCCAACTGCTAATAAAATGCAAACTCTAGCACGCCTCGAATTATGTGCATTGTTATTGTTATCGAAGCTTATTCACTTTGTTATCACCACTATTTCACCGCGTTGCAATATTACAAATATATTCGCCTTAACCGATTCCACAGTAGCCTTATATTGGGCACATTCTTCTCCGCATAGATTTCAAGTATACGTAGCAAACCGCATCGCTCGCATTCAAGAGTATTTATCGCCCAAACACATTTTTCACGTAGCGGGAAAGGATAATCCGAGTGATTGCTTATCGAGAGGTTTATTGCCTTCCCAATTATTAGACCATCCGACATGGATGCATGGCCCCACTTGGCTTCAAAATCCAGTGACAGAATGGCCTATTCGACGCTTTTTATTTGAGGATCAAATATTCCCACCTGATAAACAATATGAACATAAAAATGATCGCGCTTTAGTCACGACGATAAATGAACAACCCTTTTTCCATACAGTCGCAGCTCGACTATCTTCGTGGTCGAAACTTTTGCGAGTTGCGACTTATGTTTTAATATTTATTAGGAAAATTCCTAGATCTAATACTGTAACGGTAAATCAGTTAAAAATAGCTGAGTTGTACATTTTGCGCAGCGTTCAGCAAGTTCATTTTGCAACCGAACTAACTTCTTTAAAAGAAAATCGTGCACTTTCAAAATCATTTAGATCACTGTCACCCTTTATAGATAGCGATGGCTTGATCAGGGTTGGGGGCAGATTACAGCACAGTAGCTTACGGTTCGAAGCGAAACACCCTATTCTGCTTCCTAAACGCGATCACATCACAAATATACTTATTGATTATTATCATAAAAAATATTTACACGCAGGTCCTCACCAATTACTCTCGATGTTACGCTTAAATTACTGGATTATTTCAGGCAGGACAGTAGTTCGAAAGCGTTTTCAAGCTTGTAACAGCTGTTTTAAAGTTTCGCCTAAACCCATGTTTCCATATATGTCCGCTCTTCCCTCCTTTCGAGTTAATGAAGCTAAGCCTTTTCTAAAAACCGGGACCGATTATGCAGGCCCAATTCCTATATTAATAAGTAGATATCGAGGTGCGCGCCAAGAAAAGGCTTATATTTGTTTATTTACTTGTTTAGTAACAAGAGCTGTGCACATTGAATTCGCGGTTGATTTAAGTACTGAGTCATTTATCAAAGCTTTCAAGCGATTTATATCACGTAGAGGAAATTGCTTAGAGTTATTTTCGGACAATGGCACTAACTTTGTAGGTGCAAAAGCGCATTATAATGATTTACATAATTTTATTAAATCTAAAACTTATTCGGAGGCATTTTTGAATGAAGCTGTAGAGCACGGTATTACCTGGAAAACGATCACTCCCAACGCTCCTCATTTTGGTGGTGCTTGGGAATCTAATATAAAAAGCATTAAGTCGCATTTAAAACGCGTTATAGGCGACACGCTACTTACCTATGAAGAGTTTACAACACTTCTTACACAAATCGAATGTATACTAAACTCACGACCACTTTCTGTTTTGAGTTCGGATCCGGCCGAACCTACAGCTCTAACTCCCGCACATTTTCTTAACTATGAACCGCTCAATTCTTTTAATTTAGTTGACACTGCTTCGCAACCGCAATCTTTGTTGAAGCGCAAATACTTATTGGATAAGCTCGTGGAATCCTATTGGAAACGCTGGAGGAATGAATATTTGTCAACGCTCCAAACTACACAAAAATGGAAAGCACGTACCGCAAATCCTACTGTAGGTTCTGTTGTTCTACTTAAATCTGATAACGCTCCTCCATTAAGGTGGCCACTTGGTATTATTGAAACCTGCCACCCTGGTGCTGACGGAATAGTCCGTGTGGTTACTGTCCGCACTCAAAGCGGTACTTATACGCGCCCGGTTGTAAAGGTCTGTCCTTTACCTACCCAATAATCCTTCTAATAGTTCCTTTCCTTTGTATATTATTATCCTTTTTCTACTTTAATATTAGTTTATCCTTCAGTTAAATTTGTAATTCCGCTTCCGCATTTCCGCTTATCCACCTAATTTTCTTTCACCTCCTCTCCAATATTTTGAGCTTAGGAGACGCTTCTCTCCTAAGGTCGGGGGTTATGGTGAATCATTCGGTTGCTGGGGTGAGAATGTCAGGAATCACTGTCATTCTTGCCGAGTGATTTTCTCTTGCCTGGCAACCCACGCCGCGAGTTAAATTTGACAGTTGGTTTTAAAGTATACGCGCAACCGCTCCGCACGCCTTACACCGCAATTCTTTATAATAATCTACAATATCGCCGCATCACGTTTTTACACCGCTTCTACGCCATTACGTAAGCTGCAGGATCCTCGGGATTGGATGTGCACGAGAGATTGCTCGGTAAGTGGACATATTCCTTATATTTTCGCCCTGAGCGACCCAGTGTATCACCAGACCCTCGGCAAGAAATAGGAGATTTGGAGGCCGACCAGCCCGCAGTTGGTATTTTCTACCAGCCAGGTTGACTCTATATGTTCCGAATGTTAAAATTAACTAAAATATTGCAAATATTTAGATTTGGATTACCGGTTAAGCTGGATATTTAACTTTTATTTTATTAAATAACACGACTCTACAAAAAAAAAATCTTTCTTTGTTCTAAAGTTTATTCTAAGATTTTTCGGTTAATTATGTAAAAAAGAAAAAAAAAACTTTTGTTGGTACGAAGTTTGTTTTTGTGATAAACGTTAGTTGAAGATATGCTAAAACCATAAGGCCATGGGCTGAGGGTGTCCTTAAAAGTAGGTACATATGCTGCATGCTCATTTAAATTAAATTAAAGAAATTTAAATTAAAGAAGAGCAAGAACAACGTTTTCATCAGGACATTATGAGCTTCGAACAACTTTATAAAGGCCAATACAATGAAAACATGATGGAGACTATATTTGAGTTTTATTGAGTATTTATTAACATAAAAAAGTAAAAGCGTGCACTTTAAAATTTTTTCCACATTTTTGTGAGTTATTTTGATAGTAAAACTTAGTAATAAACGTAATTTATATGAATGATTTCATCTTCAATTAAAAATTAAAACCATAGATTTTGAAAAATATCATTTAATCGGTCTCCTAAATACAAAAGCAAACTTGTTTCACGTCATATTTTTTCCCTCTAATGACGACCTAAAATATTGAAATTTTATGGTTTAAAGTCAAAGACATATTTTGTGTTGACCTGTGAAATAGATGAGCGCTGGATTAGCGTTAGCGCTTGCCTGTCAACTGTGTTGGCAGCGAGCTCTCGTAGCAGGCTGTATGGAGTACACAGAGGGCTACCACGTACGCTAGTCACTACGATTCAGGCCGTTCGCGACCATCTGTCTATGCAGGGAAAACCAGCTGATGTTATCAGGAACGCTAATCATGTAAGAGCGAAGTTTATTCTAGAAAAAAAACAACCTTTTAGAATTATTGTAATCAAGGCTAATATGGCAAATGTACGAGAGTTACAAGGTGATTGAAGGAAGTAGCTCCTTTGACTATGCGAGTTGAAAGTCCTCGTTGCATTCTTTTTACTTCACGCCAATCTGTGGGTTACATACGATCTTATTAGAACTTTCCAGGGAGTTTTTTGTGGAACCTCGGAATAAACGTTCCGCGTTATAATTTCTAATATACTCGTGCACAAAACACGTGTCACTCAAAAAATACCATCAAAATTGCATAAAATTGTGTCAAACTTGCTAGTTAATGAATTAAAGTTAAGAACTACTACATAACAGACTGTGGTCATGTCACCAATTCCTTGGAAATGTTACATTATTTACTTTTAAATATAATAAATGTTCTATAATGCAATCTTTACATTTCGTTTCGAATTAAGTAATGGGGATAGAAATAAAGGGAATTCGAATCTTCCCTTCCAGTTTTGTTATATCTGAACATATTTACTTTCAGAGAGAAACAATCTTAATTGAAACAAAGCTTAGCTTTAAAGCATTATGTTTCTCTGGCTGTAGTTTATGTTTATTTTGAATATAAACCCACTTGATGTTAACACGCTTAAGAACTAGTTCTTTCAGTTACTGCGATTGCAGTTCACTGGATTATTAACTCGTGGATGGTAGCTACTCAGGTGGATAGTAAAATATGTCCCAACCATCATCATATGGGTTTATCACGAGGTTTTCCTTCACTGAAAGTTTAGGTATTTTTATAGTGTCCGACCTTACGGTGATCGACTCTCTTCAATCGACTATCCATACATTGTACTGTTGGTGTGCTAAATAAATAAAATAAATAATGCTGACTATGATATAATCTACATAATATATAGATTGGCAAAAACAAAATATTTCAGTACCTTGTTCATCTCTGTTTGTCAACCAACTTTTTTTTTTTCGCTTAGTAGCCATTGAAGAGTTTTAAGTTTGTAATTTGGAAATTATTTTACTAAAATTTTCATTCTAATTATAGTCGAATTTTGGCCACTATGGGAATATTTGTAAATAAATAATCTTAGTTTTCTTCGATACATTACTATATTATTTAACATCAGCAGGTTTTCGCGTTCCATATTTAAATTCAGTTAATTTTAACGGGTTTTCACGCGTTACCTTTGCTTGTTTCTATCCCGACGTTTCGGCTGGGTTTCACCAACCGTGGTCACGGGCTGACTGGCGGTGCGCGGCTTCGCCTGCAGCGTTGAGGGGTATTTTGATGAACTACCCCCGTTTGGTCTTTATATTTATTATAGTCACAACACACAACACTAACAGTGTCCATCGACGCGCACCGCCAGTCAGCCCGTGACCACGGTTGGTGAAACCCAGCCGAAACGTCGGGATAGAAACAAGCAAAGGTAACGCGTGAAAACCCGTTAAAATTAACTGAATTTAACATCAGCAGGTTTAGTAAGCTGTAAAAATAGTTAATGAACAATAATTTTAGTCTTATTTTAGAAATTATTACAGTTAACATTTTTTTTTATAATTTTCATTTTAATCATCATTGGAGTATGTATAATTTTGAATTATCATTTATATATAAACAAATATATAGTTAAATATCTAAGTTTTCATGTTCTAATTATTTGTTTGTCGAATAGTTAGCGTTATTATTTTTTTACAGAGTATACCATTACGCACTCTGTATTGGTTGTTGACGACTGTTAACTCTATGATGGTGGATTGTATACCATCTAAAGAATATTTTGCTGAGGAGGGTCTTCCGATTTCATTGTTACGACTGTGGCCGTGGTGCATGCTCACTGAACAATTACGTCAAGCTCTTGTCAGTCTCATTTATAACTTTAGTAATAACTGCCCCAAAGGTAAGTTTAACTTAACCACATTTAGAAATTTTGTGAACATTTGTGTTATTCTTTGTAAAAACTGACTTATTTTAAATGTATTTTGGAATTATTTCACTTTGATAATAACAGATAAATTTAAATGTGACTTCATTATGAAAGGAGAAATAATATAATTATGGAGTTTGTACGATTACAATTAGTCGACGGTACGTCTTTTATGATTTAAATATTGTTACGTCCCTAGACAGCTAAAATGCCATGCTGCATGTTAAACACTTTATTTGTCACGAACAAGTAAACTATACAACATTATTCAGTATTCACTCGTAAGGCACGTAGATGCCTTGCTATTCCGTTTCTGTTCTTTATCCGATAATCAAATCAATTCGAATTAAACCAAAGACGTTCTAGAATGGGAAAGAAAGGTTTTACTAATTTTGTTTAGATCTATTTCTTTGATTTTATTTACTTCAGCTTCTATTGTTTTGAGTTTTATTTTGCAACAACAATGTTCTTTTATAAGTGTCGGTCGAGCAAACAACATACTTTTTCGATTCTTATTCGTTTAATTTTTACGAGTCGCTACAATACTTTAGTCTGACGTATTGTATAATTGCCCATGTTAAATTTGCAGTAATTAAAACTGTCATGGTGTCTTTATTGCGTTTATTTAAGTGAAAACTTCTTTAGCGCCGTTGAGCGATTCTCAGTATGGAAAAGCTTATATATTCGCATTACCAATGATATGACGCCTGCCGTCAACATGCTACAATATGTCAAGTAAGTCAAGTCAAGCTGGCGTTCAGAGTTAACTATATGAAAATTTACATAATTATTGCTCGAAGTTAATGTTAGGTTATGTTTGTTTAAAAAATTTAAATCAACAAATGATTAAATTTTTATTACGCATACTATAATTTAAACATCAAAACAAAGCAGGTTTTTCTAAAGTTTCGAGTTTTCACTTCTGTGGGCGATCGGTCTCCGTGACTGCCTAGTTTTCTTATTGTATTGGTGTATGGTTGATAATGTTTCTCAGCGTACGGTGGTATGTGCGCATGTGTCGGCGGACGCACGTTAGTCGGTGAGATGTGCGCGTTGGTCGCGCGACACGCCTCCACGTACACTTCACCGCGTCCGCAAGACATGTTATCGCTCGCGCTGCAGACCCTGCGCCACTGCATCAACCATCAACACTGTCGAACTATACTTATAAAGGTTATAAATTATATCCCCTTTTATTTCTACACTATACCTTCGTTTACACTGTATAACGTTCGACTTTGATTCGTTGAAAATTAAAATCGCGTTAAATTTTCTATATTTTTTACAGAATCTATATTTATGTATATTGATTAAAAAGATGTTTATAAAAACACCTGCAGTCAACTGTTTGAATCTAATATAACTGGACTCAGTATTAAATAGAGAATATAATTTGATTTTAAAGTGGAAAAGTGAAATAAAAAACAGCGAATGCAAAATTGTTATTTCCTGCTAGCTTACTCTAGCCTTTTTTTTTTTTGACGGGGGGAAATGCATTTACGCACTACCCTCACCTATTATATTAGTGAGACCGAAGTCCCCCAATACAATAGCTTACTCTAGCCTACCTTTCACATTACATGAATATTAATCGAATACTTTAAAATAAAGCCTTATTACCAGGTCGTTGTGCAGTTGAGAATAAATTCTATAAACAATAAAAAGTTGGCTGTCACAGGACGCCCAATATATGTGAAAAATGGAAGTTGATTATAGAATGTACAATTAGTTAATACCAATAAATATAGATTTCAATAAATAATAATTATAACGCTAGTGCGCTAAGTATGATACAGTCAAATAGAATGGTGTACACAACTCGTTTGGAGAAGTGTATAATATACTCGTAAGCATACGCAAGAGGGTCGAGAGCGGTGGCGTCGTGGTGGGTATGACGTCATGCAGAAGGGTTATGCCGTCTGCCGCCAATAGATCTTTCAGATCAAAGTATACGAGTATGTAGTTAAGTACTAGAAGCGCTACTTAGGCTTAAAAGAAAATGAACTGAGTCAAAATCAAAATCAAAAAATCTTTATTCAATATAGGCGCTTATGAGCGTCTAAAACACTACCACCGGTTCAGAAATTAACCCTATCGAGAAGAGCCGGCAAGAAACTCGATCTGATTCTTTTTTTTATAAATATATAATATATCATTTTTTTTTTCATATAAGAAACTATACAAATCAGTGTCTTAGCTAATGTTAACGGAAGCACAGAGATGTGGGTTAATTCCAGACATCACTATCGTTCACGTAAAGATCCACCTGTAATAACCTTTTGAGATTAAAACATGCTTGACATAATACTTGAACTTATTGTCAAGCAAATCGGTAATGTCACTTGGGATCTTATTGTAAAACCGAATACTATTTAACCTGTAAAGCTTTTATTACACTTACTTAGCCTAAAGCGTGGTTCCGGCCAAGTTGTCTTTATTTCTAATATTAAAATTATGACGATCATTCACTAAATCGAGCTTGTCTAAATTTTTACGAATATGCATTAAGTTATCGAAGATGTATTAGAATCGAAGTCGCTCAAAGGGTTAATACAGACTGATTTATAGTTAACATTAAATCTTAAAACTTAAGTCCTCGGTGGATGTATGTCGCTATACTATCCGTCATAATAATATCGCACATAGTCAGCATCGCTCGCCCATAGCATATGCTGATCAAACTGTAGTTATAATATTGAGAAAGTGTGCGGGTTGCATAACTATGTATGTGTGTATTCCGATGTAGAGCGAGGCGCTATCGTCAGTGTATAGAATGTGCGTACGGGAACGCGTGCGCGGCGCGTGTGGTGCGGGGGGCGCTGGGGGCGCTTTTTTGCCAGGTGATGGAGACGCTGTCGCGTCACATGGACGGAGCACATGCCGTGCTTTTAGTGCTCGCACCTAGAGGTGCGTTGTGCGCGTTACCGCACCCGCTGCGAGGGCGGCTGATGCCGGCGCTCGCGCACGCCGCGCACCACCACCGCGTCACGTTCCTACAGTCGCGTAAGCGGTCATTTTATCCACCCCACACACACTTCGCCCGCGGCCCAACATTTGCTGATAATTTCGGCGTTGGACGGTGCAGTCGGTTTTCGCATCAATAGTCCACTTATCCAACTCTAAAATCGGCCTGAGCTTTCGGAGAAAACACCGTGAGGTAACAATAGCATGGTGGTAGGGCATTCTCTAATGATGTCCGCCTGGGTAGCTACCACCTTCAAGTTTGAACACCTGTCGTCAAATACCAATAGGTGTGTTCTAGCAGCATCACTTGAGAACCTAGGTTTAGTTTGTTTATCATCCTGGGCCACATCGTCCCTTAACATCAGGTGAGACTGTGGTCAAAGCACTGAGCCTATATCGTATATGTAAAAAAAAACTTGTCTATTTTTCTATAAAAACGCATATACCGTATGTAGCTTGTTAATTTTCACTCTTAAGATTATGGATTTATGTTATAAATTGTAATGGAATGTATTTTATGACTCAATTAATATTTAGGGGACTAATCGAAGGTGAACATTATATACAATGTTTATTGATTAGTTAACAACTGACTGTTTTTAGCTAAAACTCTAAAATGTACTTTATTTAAAACTGAGATTCAAAGTCCTAAAGAAAATTCCCATATGATTATAATTTTGTATCTAATTTTTCACCCACTTTGGTATTATGTAAATTTTACGTAGGTATCAAAATTCCATGTAATGGTTTTTTACATAAGCGTACACAGACATACAGACAGACAAACAAATAAAAATAAGCAATCGATAAATGTATTTCGATTTTAATTCTAAACACCCCGAGTGATATTTCATATTATTATATAATACAGTATAGATTAAATTTAATTATTATTACAGTTTTACCATAAGAATGCATAAACAATAAGTTACAAGTAATATCTATGCACATCTGATACTTTCAATTTTATAGATTATCGTTGGTTTGGTTATGATGTTTGCCAGTTATGTTCATAAAAACGAGCAAACAAAGAAAGTTTTATAAGGACTTCAGCCTACTGGTTTAATTTTACTCTTAATAAATGAACTAGTGCATGCCCGGTTTGCTAGTCTTATAGTTTAAAGTGGTCTATTCAGAGTTTAAGAAAATATATTTATATAAATTAGAATTTTCATCATCATTTATTAATAATATTGTAATAAAAATCGTTTTCATTTCGCGTTACAATTATAACCTTGAATGTTTTTTTTTTTTTCCCTTTTTTTTAAAATTTAATTTTAACTAAGTAATTCTGAAAAATGTGTCTAATTTGGTCCAACTTAAAAGGCAGGATAGTTTTTTTGTCCGAGTTAATGACTGAACATATTTTTTTTATTGGAAATTCACTATTTGTATAGTATGAATTAAACCGAGCCAGACTGGGATGAGTAGCCAGTTCATGTATAGATTATAATGTATTTATTACATAAATGTAAAGTTTTCTGGAACCACTGAGTCGATTTATGTACATATAAACTGTGCTTATTCAAATAGATTACATTCTATTACGTAAGATTATAGTATTTACATTATATTACTAGAGAATTACTGTGTTGATTTTACATGATTTTTTTTAAATCATAGATAATATTTTATTGTAATATACGAAAGATAGAATAGTGGTGAACGGAAGCGATGAAATGTCTAGTGCCATTGGCCGCGTGTCTCGTATAAATACTTGAATGAAGTCATAGATTTTTGAATTAAATACTTCTTTAGCTGCGTTAAGAGTCACTTTACCAATTCAATGACGTCAAAGATAAATAAGAAAATTTACACTTACGCAGTCTGTCGTATGTTTTTATTATTTACTCATTTATGAAATTTTAATTACTCATACTATAATTTAAACATAACACGAAAACAGTTTTTGCAAAGTTTCTAGTATTCACTTGTTGCTTAGTTTTTTTTTTAAACAAATTATGTTGTTTATATATTGGACTATACATGGATAATGTTCTGTTTACCAGGGGACTTGTTGGAACTGTTAACGGACACATTGTTGGCCGGCGATACAGCTGAGGTAATAAGCGCATCGCGCGCTGTTTGGGCGCTGGCCTCGAACAACCACAAGGTAAGTGAGTACACATCGGTAGTGACCGTTTAAATTTTACATAAGCATCAATGAAGGTTTACTTTACATGACATGGGAAAGGTGATTACGTAAGCAAAATTCCCTTTTTTTTTTTTTTTAAATAAATTATGCAAATGCTTACGTAATCATGAGAGGGGAGAAATGAGAGTTTGGCTTAGTGTTGCTGACAAGGAAAGAGGGCAAAATTGCTAAAAAAATGTTGTTTACCAAATACGAATCTACGAAAAACGTGCTAATAAATCATTCGAGTCTGTCATTCACGAACTTTTTTTTATTTTTTTTTCTTAATACGTTTACCTTTTTTTGTTGGTACGATCGGTTAGTTTATATAATCGCTTCGTTGTCTAATCACGTATCCATTGTGTAACTACTATCGTTTTTTAAGCGCCAGTACTTTGTTATATAATAAGCAGAGACGTTAATTTCGACTTAAATTAAACCGGTCTTGAACCGAACTGATACTTCATGTAATATGTAGTTATACCATTCCATAGGGTTAATCATAATATACTATTATTACTTGTTGTCTGGATATATATCACAGTATATTTTTTTAATGATTATATTAACCCGCGTATATGTCTTTGTGAAACAACAATTGGAATGACATATAGATACATATTCGATATTAAACACAACATACATATGACCCAGTTTAGTGGTAGTTTTCAAAATTTTCCTAATACTTTATGTCAATCCAAGGTATAGACTACTTCTTTTATAACGAATAAATAATACATACTTTCAATGACTCTAAAAGTGGTTTAATTCGTACACAAATTTTGATCTCCTTAATCACTTAAAAATAAAGTGACGTCCCGTCCCGTGCCGTCCCGTCCCGTCATTTCCTTCACTTTTGCGATGTTAACTTCAGTTAAACATGTTGATGGGCTACCAGGGCGAGGCAAATCTTCCAGTTTATCTCGTCCGCTTTTGAACGCTCTGTACCACTCATAAGCACGTGTTTTTGATAAAGTCGATTTACCGTAAGCCTTCTGTAACATTTTCAGTGTCTCCGAATACGAAATTCCATTGGCGATACAAACTTTAAGACAAACTCTTTGTTCGGTGTTTTTGTTCATTACGAAATTCGCAATATACACTAGATAAGATCTAATTATAATAAAAACAGCATTGTATTTAATCTAAATGAAAGGTGCAACTCAAACTCTGCACCAAAGTGAAAAACAGTTCTGCCAATCTAAAAACAATAAAAAGTCACAAAATTGAATTTGGAATCAAAAACAAATCGCCCATTTCCGATACTTTTTTTTGACTGAATGTATTTCCGTAGCGAATTCCATTGAAATCGATCCGGTAGTTCTTGCGTGATGCGTGCAAAGACGAATTTCAAAAATCATCGAAATGTCTTTTATCATTGATATCCAAGTTTCTCCCAGGGTTTTATCAAATATAATATTTAATGTATTGTTTTTGTTCCTTTATAGTTTTATTATGAGTAGTATATAGATCAACCATACAAAAATGATTAAATTAAGTAAATTCTATCAGGCGAAACTAATGTTGAGAAGCGCCGGCGTTGCAGCCGCTGTACTATCGGCTTTACAAAGATTGGAACATAACAATAGCAGCGAGAGCGATTCCGGGAGAAGGCGGGCTCTGCAACTAGTCGCGTATACGAACACCGTTCTGCAAACCACGTGACAAACATCATCAGCCTGCCATTACACCGGCGCTCACATACACTCACGTGTGACTCTACAGAGTTTAGATAACAATCACGTGCTTATAAAGTTTAAACACACACAATAATACAAGATATTAGAAGGCTTTCTTTGCTTGTGATAACGGGATTTGTTAATTTTTTATTAAATCATTGTACTACAATGTTTGTTACAAGGTTGTTAATTAAATCCAGTTTAAAAACACAAACTTCGTCTCCCATACAATAATACCTATGTTACGTTTTAAGACTAATCCATATTTTTTGTTATAAATGATTATTGGTTTGATGTACGCATGTGTCTTGTAATATTGCACGTCAGATTATAAATGTAATTGAATAAATGTTTTGAATATAATGTTGTATTTATTTGATATCTCATCAACGAATTATCATCCTTATAATTATTATTACTAATAATAATTACCTTATCGAAACATTCACATGTGTTGTTCTGCAACTTCACTTTTAGTGATGATATTTATCTACACAGACGTATATTACATAAGACATAAAAATAATGGAAGGAAATTGCAGGTAATTAAAATACTTTAATTAATCAACAAATACTAATTAATTGTGTTTTATCAAGAAATAGCAAATACATAACAACGTCCATTCTGTGTATGTATTCATGAGGTTAATTCCATCTGCAGTAACGTCAATTGTTTATTTATGGAACATTGTGTAGGTATGTGTAATATGAAATAATGTAAGGAGGAACGCGTACCCGCAGCCCTCGGTGTCAAAACTGACAACAAATACATGTGGCTCGCTGAACCAGTCGCAGCGCGGCCGGTTCCGCGATAACGTTCACTGTCGATAGTGTTCTATCGGCGCACACGACGGCTAATAACAATTTATACATATGGGAAGTTTGCGTTACTCATTATCGCCGTAAAGAATCATATAATCCGTGTATGTGAAGGCGCCGAGCCGATGTGCGACGCCTTTGTGGCTTTATGAGTCTGTAGTCGTCGCCTGTTACGCTTATGTGCTGGCGAACCTAGTGCTTGTGATCAGTAAGAATAAGGAATAATGAATAGTCTGTACGGTTACCATAAACGGCGGAGCATTTCAAGTTATTGATAGTGTTATTTCTCGTGTGAATATCTTTTTTTGTGTTAACACCGTAAAGGAAAGATGTCACCGTTACGATTCACTTTCCCACCGGAGAGCTATTCGGCTGTGTACACTGGAGCCGGGGCAACAGCAAATGCGAATGTGAGTATATAACTATGTGACAAGTCCGACGAAAGCTGTTATCAGAGTGCGTCTCCGCCGGATGGGTGCGCGTCGTGGCATGCGTGCGCGCGGTGACAAGGTCGCGATGCCGCCTGTTAGTGCATTCAACTCGTTATATTTATTACTTACACCTTAATTGTTTCGTAATTTAAAAATTTAACCGTCACACGAACAATTGATAGGGAATCAGCTACATCAATTAATATTTCATTATCATTGACATTATACTCGTGATGACCTACGGGTGTCTCCTGTTTATTATGATGTATTTTAATGTTCATCTAAATTCTTTTTGCGGTTCAACCAAATTGCAGTTATTGTTGTTTATCCATCAGCTTACATTATTGTTCTCTCTCATTGGCTTGTTGTTTCGTCATGGCGCGGCACTGCATCACTTTTATAACATTACAATATACTGTTTATTGTACCTGTATCCAAATATATTAAATTTACTAAAACTACACTATAGTGCAAACATAATATACAATAACTACTTATTTTTCAATCTGACTTCATTTTAAAAGCTTTTAATGTTACATTTTAAGGCGGATTTTCGGTGTCATCTGGTTTTTTTTTTTTCATGACATGTCTTCATGATTATATTGATATCGTTTTTTGCAACTAGAGTTATTTTTCGCCAACAAATTTTCAGTACATGGACATTTTCCGTAAGTCATAACTGCATAACCACAGACTGTGCAAGAGTATATGATGTCGAAGGAGTTCAAATATCCACCTTGCTTTACCTAGGTGAAATAGGCACACCAGACACTGGAATGGAAGTAGATACAACTTCATCTATAACCGATACTAGATTATCCATCTTCACTACATCTCCGTTTTATTACACGTTACAAGCTTAGTGCTTTGACCACGAACTCACCTGGTGATTATGTGATCCAGGATGGTAAACGTTTAAAGGTATTGATTCTCAAGTGATGCTGCAGGAACACATATTATTGTTTTTTGGAAACAGGTTTTCAAACTTGAGGGTGGTAACTAACTAGGCAGGAATTATTAGAAAATGCCTTACCATTATACTATGGTTTCCTCACAATGTTTTCCTTTATCGCATGCTCAGGTAGATTTTAGAGTTGAATAGGTGGGCTTGAACCCGCGTCCCTTGACATGTAATCCGATCGCATTACCAACTCCGCTATCATCGCTTCTAAATCATCATATTATAAAATGCCTGAAAAAGTCGTCAAAAGCTTCATTTCACCATACTAACACTGGTGCTAAGTAAAGAAGACTATTCGACAAAGACGACGACGCTCCCATAACTATAACATTGCTAGAATACAAGTAAGTATCAATGGTTGCTATTGAGACCATTAAAATGTTAATCATTCCAACTGTCTTGCAACCTATCAAGTACTGTACACACCTTTTATTAGCTTTATATATACAAATAAATAAAATTCAAGTGTCTGTTTCTAATATAAAAATAACAGTTTTTTACAAAATACATTTGAATGTATATAGTATATACTACTCGTATATACGGTACCAATAACAATCTTAATGTTTGTTTAAATCTCCGACACGGTTGGATCAATTTTGACGAGGTATTCTCTGGCTGATAGCTAAAGTTATAAAGAGTAACTTTTTATGTTAGGAAAATAATTCCTCTACCATGTAAAAAAAAAATCCTTGAAAATGTAAACAAAATCTACTTCAATGGTTACTTTTATTGTCAAGTGTTTGAATTTATTTTTAATTTTTGAAGTGTTTGAATTTGTATAAATATTTTTACTTTCTGTTAGTAACAAACATAATTTAGGGCCTGTACAAAAAATAGGAGCCAATTATTTTTTTTCATCTTAACTGCTACTTATAACTTATAGTGCATGCCCTCTCTAGTAAAATCTACATGTTTTTTACCTAATATATATAATAATACATAATATTAATTTTTTTTTTTATGAATCATAGAATTTAATTTGAAATATTATTTTCCAAAGAATATTTAAAAAGTATATTACGTAGAGAGTAATTGTGCCGAATAGAAAATATACCTAATACGCGAGCGGAGCCGTGGGAATAACTAGTAATTTAAAAAATAAATACCATTATTCTGATCAGGTTCTTAGGGATTAGCGATTTTCATTCAGTGAAATTTGCACTTAGTCTTAGAGTCCACATCAAGTCTTAAATAATTTTAATGCGTTATTAGACTAAAAAAATGAAATAAATTGCAGTTTAAAAAATAAAAAAAACAAGTTCTGTATCTCCATTCATCCATGCATACAACAAAAAGACGTCCACTACTGAACATAGGTCTCCCCCAAAAATCTCCATAACCGATCTTGCGCCACCCGCATCCAGCGGATTCCCGCGACCTTCACCAGGTAGTCGGTCCACCTTGTGGAGAGCCTACCCACGCTACGTCTTACGGTGCGTGGTACCCATTGGCCCCATCGGGCATCATTTTCATTTTGTCCATGTTCATTTTAAGGTCAACTCGTTCGGAGGCTCTACTGAGGTCATCGAGCATCGTACTTAGGTCTTCTGTGGTTTTAGCCATGACTATTATATCATCAATCAAGCCCTTTCCAATCCAGAACGTTGGAAACATTCACGAGCGCATCGGTGAACAGTTTCGGAGAAATAACATCTGGTCTTGTAATCGGACTGACATGGTGGCGTTTTCGTACAAATCCTTCAACGCTTAAATGTACCGATAGTCTACTTGGCACCGCTGGAGAGACTGCAGTACAGCCCAGGCAAAGGGGTAGGTTATACTCCTTGGTCTTCTGTATAAACTGCCGCAGCGTATGAATGAGGTCTTCGGTGCAATAGTCTTTTCGGAAGCCGGCATGTTCGGGAGGCTGGACGTCGTCGAGACTGTGCGATAATCGATTCTCTCGAAAACAGCTTATAGGTGTAACTCAGAAGTGAAATGGGTATAGTAATTTACTGGCGATCTGAGGTTGGGAAGTGGAAGCGGGTGAGTTTTTAAGGGTAAAAAAACGGTTTATCTCGATTAACGCGCAACCAGGTCGTCGGTCCACCTTGTGGGGGGCCTACGCACGTTGCGTCTTCCGGTACTAAATTCACTTGATCCTGTTAGTTAAAGAATGTAACTATTAAATGAAATGAAAACAACCAAATTTACCGATATTTGGTAGATATACTGTCCAAATAAGATAGAGAGAAATTGTGTTATAAAAAACGATTAAATTATGTCAGTTAAAAAGAAAACATACAGTTTGATGTTTTAATATTCTTCTCCAAAGAATACCTTTTAGGCTTTTCAATATCAGTAAGAGTTATCCATCTTATCTTTCGCTTTACGTTTACGTTTCAAAAGTTATCGACCCTGGTCTATACGTCGAGCGCCACTGCTGTCTTTCACCAGTCTTTCGGTTGAATGGATGGAAAGAGAGTGTAATTATTTTATGAATTAAAGAACAACTAGATATCTGTTATTCATCATATTTCCTGATTGTGTACAATGTGAAATTAAACAACACAAGACATTTATATTTATTAATATGTGAACAGGTGGTCATAAACTGCAATGCGCGTGATTCTTATGAACATTCGGAGTCTCTCTCTACAGATGTCGGTACTGATCCATCATTATTCAGCTGTTTTTCACTGTGCGGTGCGTATTATATTTTATTCATACATGTATACTTTTACCTATGTTAAATAGTTCAGTACATATTTCTCCACAGTTTACAAGAACTTTTTTTTGAACTATTGTCAATATTTTTTTTCTTTTATTATCAGTAATGTATCGTGAATACAACAGAAATAAACCTTTCCCTAGTAGCAGCAAAGATTTAGTTATGCAACTCCCCTCCTAATTCATCGTGGTGGGGTATTTTCTAATGGGTAGCCCGCTCGGCTAGCTACTACTCTCAAGTTTCAATATCTGTCCTACATGGATGTATAAAAAATATGAGAAAAATAATTACAATCACCACTATGGCCATAATTACTACACTACAATTGTTTAAATTTATTCACATTATATATACCTATGTATTCTGTTATTATTTTAGGTTATTCATTCAAATTATTCTATTTGTTTTGCATTTCAGTTCTCCAATGGAATCAAAGTAATCCGAAAGAAGAAACATAAGATAGACAAATACTCAAAACAAAACAAGGTGAGTGTTATGTAGTACGTTGAAATTTACTTAGTCCATTACAAAAAAAAAACACTGTTCTGTAATATAGTTACTACACTATTTGCGATGTCGAGCGAATACGATAGTTTAGAAGGGCACTCCGCTTCGTTCAATCTCGCCTCACCTTGGGCTACTTACAAGCGTTGTCGGGTTAGCGCCTGGTACTTGACGTTTCCCGAGTTCTACATCAAGCGTTTGACTACACTACTCAGCTCACTTCGTTTCACGTGGAGATATAGGACATACGTACATAGTCATAAGATGCGAAAATACATATTGCAATGCAATGTCACTTGAAGATTATCCATTATGCATAGCGAACAGGCGCCGGCGAATATGCTACTCGCGAGGTAACACGGCTGTGTGGACACATAGTTCAATGCGCGTATGCATTTCACATGAAGTTGGACGAAGTTAAGCGATACGATGGGGTGGAAGTGCATTTAATAATACTGAGCTACTCGCGAGCTAACACGAAAGTGTGGCCACTTACTTCAGAATTCGGTCAATTTCGAAAACTACTTCGTAGCAACTCCGCGAGCAGTGTAGTAGAGGTTTAGGATAATAGATATTTAAAGTATATTCACGATGACGTAAAATACGTAAACATTGAGGTCAATTAAATACATAACTTTGTAATTGTAATTTCAATTGTTGTAGTGTTTATAATTTGTAATTACATATATTTAATTACCTAATATTATGCCATTATTAAAACAACAGTAACAAATATGTTTATGTTCTCCTAACGTAACATTGCTGAGGACTAGTTATTATTGCATTACTATTTAGACAATTAACCAATATGTATGGGGACTAATCAAGTATCTATTTTTTGTTCTATTCTGAAATATTTAAGTGTTTTATTCTTAAAAATAAGGCTTACCTTCTTATAAATAAATATTTATGTAGTGCGGTCGGGTTCGTACAAACGTAGTCGTAGTCGATTTTCAAACTTGAGGGTGGTAGGTCATGCTATTTATAGAATTGGATTGGTGGGTTTGAACCTACTCCCATAGACGCGTAATCCAACCATATTTAGGAGAATTTTAAGAGCTAGTACCACTCTGGTGACTTAGGTTCGACGTTTGTGTAGAAATGAAACGTTCAATCAGAAGGTTGAATATGAAGTATATATTTTTTTATTAATGCGCCTTCGTTTATACCCGAAAATGTGGATCTGTGCGAGTGAAAAATCCAATCGCTTGATCTTCTCTTGTATTGCGTCAATGTGGTTTATGGTCAACAGATGTTGTGTAGGGTCAGCGAAGTTGCCTTGGCGCCAACCCCCAGCGAGTTTATTCCACTAGGGGTATTGTTATACTGCGCGACGATCCTTTGTATTGTTAACTGCAGGTAGCAACGACGGAACGCCGGCGCCTGTCTGCCGATCACGTTCTGTGGAGAGCTTCCACTCTTTTTCGCGAAAACACGTACCTCTTTCTTTGTAGATGATCTTGGCATTTATGTAATTATTAATATGTAGCTAAAGAACAGCTACACATACTTTGATAATTTTGTTTGTTCAATACGTTCATTAAAGCAATAGTTAAATACAAATGAATCGGTAATCCCGAGTTGAAGTAAACAATCGATAAAAAATATTTGGCATGACTTTTGACTTTGTTCATTATATGAATGCGTACGAAAAACATGGAATTTCCACGCTTAACTAATATTTATCTGTTCATATTTGAAATAACGTGAGTGTACTTCAATACCGTTCGGTAAATATGTATACGAACGAAACTGATTATTCAAGGAATAAACATCTACACATTTGAGATTGACATTTTTATTATAAGATATCACTTTCTTAACTAAAAAAAAAGGTTTTTCCTTCATAATTTCAAACCCCACATTTTTTTTTCTGTATTTTTTCATAATCAAGTCGAGATTATACTAAATATCTCGAATGTATAATATTTTTTTTTCTAAAATAACTGCTTTACTTTATATTTTATAAATATTGGAGAAAAAAATACTCAAATCTTACATTCGATGCGTCAACAGTAAATAAAGTGATTGGCGTCAATTACTTACTTAAAATAAAAAAAATACCTATTTGTTTTATTAAATGAAATAAGAAAATGGGAATTTCTGTGTAACTCAAACAAACAATAGATACTCGATGTCATAGTTTAACGGCATATGGAGTTATGAGTGACGCTGATAGATATTGGTTCAAAAATAAAATAAAACTGTGTTTATTACAAAGTAAAATACTTTCAAGCTAAAACCAATGTTATAAATAAAGTTGATAAGTAATTAAATGATTCGCTATTTCATTAATGGATATGATGAGAGAATAAAGATTATTCACCGAATTCGAATTGATTTAATATAATGTACGTATGTTAAATGAAATAATTACAGTCATACTTTCTTTGATATCAATACGTTCTTCCATCCATCCATTCAACCAAAAGACGTCCACTGCTGGACATAGGTCTCCCCCAAAGATCTCCATTGCGCCATCCGCATCCAGCGGATTCCCGCGATCTTCACCAGGTCGTCGGTTCACCTTGTGGGAGGCCTACCCACGCTATGTCTTCCGGTTTGTGATACTCATATTTCAATACAATCAGACGCTGTATTCCATTCATTCGCATCATTGTGTAATAGGCTAAGTGCAAATGTATGATGCTTATTACTCGAGTCTATTTGCCCGACATATAATATTTAGGAGACGTTAAAGGGAAATCGAAATCGTTTTTACTAAGGGAGCGCGTATTATTACATCTTTGCTTTACATCCAGTATGATAGAAGCAATTTATTTTAAAAGAGTTTGTAGATATTAAGCGACGATGGCTCAGTGGTAATGTGGTAAGATGGATGTAATTTTACACCATAATTACTTTTAATAATATTATAAATAATACATTATACGCTATTACCTACATTATAATATATTCCCCGGTGATAATAAATCTAAATGATAACATCATGCAAATATTGATGTTTTGGACATTGTTTACTGAACACCGTTCTCCGGTAATGTATCCACTTCATATACTTTAACCATTTAATTTTTTGTTCATTGCACCATATCTAGACTTTTCATGGTTACTTGTTTAATTTGTAACCACTGCGTAAGAATACTGATTGCCGTTTGATAGATTTTTAGATGAATTATTATTAATATTTCCATGTACTCTTATGCAAGAACTTAAGAACGTTGGAATGTAATGTAAAAGGAAACTACACACAGAATATCTTTTTGATTTGTAATTCAGTACATAACATATGAAATTTATGAATGCTTTAAATAATAATACAGTATATTGACCTCAACCGGACATAAATCAATAGTAGCGTAATAGAAAAAATATTGCAATTTGAATTCCCGTGGAATAGTGAGCGTCGATATATATTATGGATAAGTGAATTAAATTTTTTTTGGTCGTGTTTTTCGAACATATATTCGATATTCGATACGACAATGACTGACCGTGACACTTCTTCAACACGGGTATAAGTATATTTTCACGTAAATACTACGAAATAAAAAAAAATCAAATGTGATTTGAGAATTATACAAAACTGAGTGGACAGTGTGAGATATTCTGCACTTGATATGGAATAAAATATTCTAAAGTAATAAAGGTTACATAGTAAATTTATTTTCAAGTAGCTGTGTATCACATATTCTATTCAGCACAATTATTTACCTACTGCGTAATATAGTTTTGAAATGATCAATAGAAAGCAAATAACCCCATTTTTTGTACAGACCTTAAATGATTTCTGGTACATTGGATTGGATTCTGTTCAAAATTTTGTGAGTTTTAACTTTTTTTTTATGCAGAATTCTAATATTTTATAAAAATATAAGTAGCCTATATTGCGCCTTAAAATTCAACCGTCTGCCAAGAAAAGTCACGTCGAAATAGATCGATCCATTTTGGAGATTAGTCGGAACAAACAAACGACGGACGATTGAAATGGTAGGGGATTTTCTCATAATGCCCGCCTGAGTAGCTACCACCCTCAAGTTTGAAAACCTGTCGCTAAATACCAATAGGTGTGTTCCGGGAGCATCACTTGAGAGCCAGTATCTGTAGGCTTTGTGTGTTAACCATCCTGGATCACATCGTCACTTTTAACATCAGATGTGATTGTGATCAAAGTAATGAGCCAATACAAAGTAAATATATATATATATATATATATATATATATTTTTTTTTTCAATGTATAAGAATCGTATATCCATTTATTTGTATTCAGTAAAAAGCCTGTTATTTTGCTATTACAAACAGACATTTCAACTTTATTCATTTGCACAGATGTATAAATAACGACAATAATCCATGGAAATTGGTAAAATTTATATTATTGTTAAAAAAAAAAGTAGGTAGTAATATCAGAAAACCTCGTTACATACTGCTGAATTTTATCCGTCGTTTACTTACATGTAGAATGTATTCTAGAAAGGTCCGGAGATCATGAGTCGACGGTGAGTGACCGAGAGCGACCGTCCCATCAGCCGCTCGTAGCCCCGTCAGCTCACGTTTTCCCACTCCGTATAAATTTATCGACTATTACCTTTCTTTCATTCTTATCGTCGAATAGCACGTGACGGAATAATTGCAGCTTAGAGAAACGTATTTCCAATTTAAAACACTAGGCAGTATTACAATTGTTAATAGAGTCATTTGGTTGTCTTTGTAATTTCAAGTGGATTATTTGTAATTTTAAGTATAGCACATTTGAATTTAGATAATTGGTAAGCTTTTCTCTGACGATTATATATTTATTATATTTAATATTAAAATGAGTAGGTACATCAAATATTTATGTACATTTACAATTCTTTTTGAGTAATGTGTTCTTGTTTGTACTTATCCGGTCATGGTTTAATATATTTATTTTGTTTCATTAGCAAGTTTATATAGGGTAAAACGCTACGCAAGGATGTTTAAGAAATGTACACATAATTATTATGACACAGCCTCTAAAGACGATTGGATAAAATGGTCCTCGTGGTCATGTAAATTCTCTTTGCAACACTTGTTATAACAGGAAGCTGGAACACAAAAAAAAATAACATAAGTATTTTCCAACGTGACTATGACTAAAATTGACTGTGTTAATTAAGAATTTCAACACACAGCGTTACGAAACCCCCCACCTAAGGCTTTCAAAAACGATTTTTTAGCTAGTGTGTAAGGAAATAAGATTCAAACTTAAGTGCCATTTTACATATTACTAGTTACATTTTTGACACATAAAATTTTGGAAAATGTTTACGGGTCATTTTATTGAGCATCACGTAAAAATGGGGGTATCGTAGTGTTTTACCCTACATAGAAAAAGTTCAAAATATAATGAAGTGCTCACAAAATGATCAGTATCGCGTTCCTTATATTGTATTAAAGGCAACGTATATGTGACTTCTGTGGTAGGGTTTTAGTCTATATACTAGCTGTGGCCGCGACTTCGCTCGCGTGGAATTCAGATAGTTATATTCTAATAGACAGCCTATATTTACCCTTCCCGTCACCTCGGTTCACCCCCGGTGTAAGAGTGTCTGGCAGGGGGAAGGAACCATATGGGGGGCAGGAAGTATATCCTGCCCCCCCGGATTGTCGACCTGACGGTCGTGCCTCCTTCTGAGGCGGGCTAAGAGGTGGAGGGGAAGTATTCTCCTCCATCCCTACCGGGCCATTGCACGGACGAGGCCTGGTGGGTTCGCTGCAGGGGGCGACGCGGTGCTTGCGAAAGCCACCCCGTGTCGCCCCCATCCCAAATGCAGTGGACGGCCCCGGGGGGTTTTAGTGGGTATTTCCGGGCGCTTCACGCCCGGGCGAGTCCCACACTAGCACGGAGCTCGTCCCTCCGTGCCCCCTTACCTATTGTATTGGGGGACTTCGGTCTCATTAATACAATAGGTAAGGGTAGTGCGTAAATGCATTTCCCCCATCAAAAAAAAAAAAGGGGAAGGAGCCATGCTAAGTGTCCGGTAAAGAACCACATGATTTCTAATATTATTCCGAATAAAATATATGAAAACTGAGCTTTATACTATTAAGAATTTGAGGTGAACTTTTTACACCTTTAGTAAGATACTTGTTACCTGCCAAAGGGACTACTACTCAAATTTCATAATCTGGGATCGTTCTTACCTGTGTTGCAGACGTACATAGAGAAACTTTCAGCCTTTATAAATTAACGAAGGTCTGGCTTTCGTGGGTTTTGGGCTATGAGTAAAGTTATTAGAATCAAATCAAAAAATCTTTATTCAATTTTGGTCCTAAGAAGGCGCTTATGAACGTCTAAAACACTACTGGTTCGGAAAACAACCCAGTCGAGAAGAGCCGGCAAGAAACTCGATCTGGTCCTTTTTTTTTTTAAATATAAAAGCTATACAAATCATAGTCTTATCCAATGTTAGCTGAAGCACAGAGATTTGGGTTAATTCGAGACATCACTATCGTTCACGTAATGATCCACTCTGTAAAAACCTTTTGAGATTAAGACTTGCTTGATATAATACTTGAACTTATTGTCAGATAAATCGGTAATGTTCTTTGGGATCTTATTGTAAAACCGAAAACTATTCCCTATATAATTTTTATTAGACTTAGCCTAAAGAAATCTATGAGTTACATGCGTAATTCTGCCTGTGTCATGTGAATAATGTATTTTACCAATCTTGTAATATTTAGTTATCCCAATTAGTGTTCAATACTTCAAAGTAAGACGGCTGGTTGGAATAAAAAAAAAAACCCTTTAAAATGAGTTTTAAACTTCCACACATTTTTTAAAATGTCATTACGTAGCAAGATTCAACACTTTTGAACTAGTTAACATAATATACTTTTTCAATAATATGAATGCAAGTAGTACTAATAAAATATAAGATATTATTGACACGCTCACGCGACTATTAAACGATTTTATTAAGATCTTCAAAATTGTGATAATGTTTTATTCCCAAATTAGCAATATTATACAATAAACATAAATTAATCTGACTTTGTATATTTTATGGTGTATAATCATTCTAAAAGTGACAATAATGGTAGATTACTGATGAATGAATAAATAATTAATAGTTAGGTAATTTATTATTAGTAACAAATTGCTGCTTAGGCATTGCTTACGTTTATCTCGCGAGAAAAAAAAAATAGGTATATAAAAACGCTCTGTATTAAAAAACGATGATAAACGCTAAAAATTATAATATTTGTCATTTACATGTACAATTTATACGATTGTTGAGGAGTTTTCTAGTATACAAAAAATATGTTCTCAGTATCGCGCGACTGTATAATAGGTTATAGACACAAAGTTATAGACGTAGGAGAATAAAGTATGTCCGTCCGTTCGGTGAAGGTTCGGGCGTCACGCCCGCGCCCGGGTTATGGTTTGTTAAACCCGAGTCATACATGAGATATATCCCTAAAGGCTTCTGCTGTTTCATTTTTCTTATCTTGTTATATTTGAAATGATAATAGATTTAATGTAATTTATATTCACCTTCTTTTCCAATGATACATTTTTAAAAAGTCAATAATTGTACGGAGTTTCTTTTTTAATGTAACTTAACCCTTATAAAAGGCACGCTGAGATAAATGATTGTTCTTCATTATAATTATTATATCCAGTGAAGTAGCTATGTCGTAGAGTAATCAAATAGAAAACAAACTCTCTGATATCTTTTACATTGAAAATCCTGTTAAAATAGTTTGGTCGATAGTCCTCAACATCTAAATTACAGATGCGTCACTTTATGTACTCATCTGTAGTATAAACAGTCAACAACCTTACAGAGTTTAACTTTTTTTTTCTAAGATAGCATTCTTTTCGAAATCGTACACTTACGGATTTACGGAAATTTATTTAATTAATCTGCCTGGTTATTTGAATTTGATCAAATTCTAATGCCCATATATCAATTAATTACAATAATTTAATATTTGAAACAATGTTAGGAACGTATTAGGTTCACTATTCTGATATTATACTGTTAAATACATTCGAAGCTGAAGAATGCTGGTTGAAATGATGATGGCGCAATGCGTAGTGCGCCCGGATTCTGCGTCAATGGACGCGGTTTGAGCCCACCTATCCAACTTTAAAATCAGCATGACATTTGGGCGAAGGAAATCATCAACCATAGCATGGTGGTAGGGCATTTTCTAATAATGCTTGCCTGGGTAGCTATCACCCTCAAGTTGGAAAACCTGTCACTAAATACCAATGGATGTGTTCCGGTAGCATCACTTGAGAACCAGTACCTCTAGGCTTAGTCTGTTTACCATCTCGGACCACATCGTCATTTGATCAGATGAGATTGTAGTCAAAGCAATGAGCTTATACAGTATACAAATATATATTTAAAATGTTGATAGAGATTGTTTTAAGTATTGTGTACAAATAGTTTTAATATACATAAACTTTAGAGAATGAATGGCAGTGACTACGCGACAAAGTAATTAATTAAATTAATAATATTTGGTAAATAATCTCACCTATGGTTATTTAACACCCGATTCTATTCTACACGGTAACTAAACATCATATCTAATCATAATTCAATTAAAGAATTTGAAGGGAAAAAACATAAATAAAGAGTTTTTAAATAAAATCATACCATAAACATAACAAACGTTGTAGCGGGTTGAGAAAAATTAAATTAAATTATTTTCAAATCCCTAATGGAAAAACACGAAACACATTGTTTCATTCCAATAAATTTTATTTTGTCAACTTTACGATAATACAAGACTTTAGTACAAGATTTGAAACAAATGAAATATAAATATTATTGTCTCTGCAATAATTTTAAACGTTTTTAAGGTTATTTTGTCATCTAATTTGATAGATTACTTAGCCTATTGTATCATTTAATTTACATACTCATACCACGTACACGATGTCGTATGGTGCCGACTAAGAATAGTACCACCCCATGTCTTCCCGTGGGTGCCGTAAAAAGCTACTAAGAGATAAACAAGGGGATGGGCAGCAGCGTCCTCTGATTACCACAAATCTGTCTTCCATCGCCAACCTGCTTGTCAAGCGTGGCGAATTATGGCAATCACCCCTCTCATGAACGACACACTATTTTAAGACCCATCGTATATGTAGAACCGGCAAGCTCTCTGACTCTACCCTCGAGCTCATGGAAGAAAGATATGAAATGGTCTTGCAGTCATAAGACGATGCTAATAGATCGCCAGCTTAGTAGACAAATCTCTAAGGCCCCTCCCCACAAGGTGGACCTACGACCTGATGAAGGTTCCGTTGGATGCGTCGTCGTGGTGATCTTTGGGAGAGACCTATGTCCAGCGGTGGGCGTCTTCCGGTTGAATGGATGGATAGATGGCTTCAAAGTAACAAAAAAAATAGTGAAAATAAACTGTAAATTAGTATATTTTCAAAGAAAACAAAATGATATGCACATTAATAATAAACATAAAGTAGTCACGTGGATTTTGCTTTTCGGGAAAGTGGATATTAGAAATTGAAGTCACTCGCTTGGAAAACGTGTTTCGAACATAAATTATAATAATTTCGAATGTTTTGCGCACAAAGATCCAGATTACTAATGTTTGTCCATCACTTATGAGTTTAAGTAAAGTATATAAAATGGACCATAAGATTTGTATACAAATTAATTTCTGTTTTATTATATGTTTAAATGAATACTTTGCAAATAAATAAAAGTTTAATGTTATGGTGTTAACACACGTTTGACCGTACCGCAGAAAGTGCTGCTGCCCGTCCCTTGGTTTATATCCTTTAGTCGACTTTTACGACACCCACGGGATGATATGGGGTGGTACTATTTTTAGCTTCATAGTGGTGGAGAGGAATATTTATTTTTCTTAGCCGGAAGGTGAAATTTGCAGCAATATTTTTTTTATAAAGAAAATGGCCTAGCTCAACAATTTGACCCAGTACTTACCAACAAACGAAGATTTTTTCAAACATCTAATAATTAGACTACTTTAACCCGATCATTTGTTGAATGAAAAATCAATTAAAATTCATGTTAAATTTTTAATATTATTTAACGATTTTCAAAGCTTTAAAATTACTAATATGACATAAAACATTTAATAGCGATGATGGCGAAGTGGGTATTGCGGCCGGATTCCGTGTCGATCGACGCGGGTTCCACCTATCCAACTCTAAAATCAGCCTGAGCTTTCGGTAAAAGAAAACATCGTTAGGAAACCATGGTGGTAGGCCGTTTACTAATGATGCCCGCCTGAGTAGCTACCACCTTCAAGTTTGAAAACCTGTCGCCAAATACCAATAGGTGTGTTCCGGCAGCATCACTTGAGAAGCAGTACCGAGGGTTAGTGTGTTTACCATCCTGGACCACATCGTCACTTAACATCAGCTGAGATTGTGGTCAAAGCACTGAGCTTAAACCGTGTAAAAAGTTATACAAATTTGTTACATACTTTCGATACGTTCGATAATCCAGTTTGTCGTCGTTAATAATTTCGGAAGGGACGATCGTAAAAAATATTGAGAATTGTTTTAGAAACTGTGAAATATCCTCTTTAAAATTTGTGACTATTATTGTAATTTTAAAAAATATCCTGCTTCTTTTTTGATATTGGAGTGGTATTTGAGCAAAACGGTCATGCTTATCAATTGTCAGATGTTTCTAAAGATTAAAAGGTAAGGAAAAATAATCCATGAAAAAAAATTTTTTTTCTTTATTTCTTAACTTTTCAAGTCAGTGGGCCACTTCTAAAAGTTGTTTGAAAAAATCAAAAAAATTCTCAAGGCTAAGAGAAAACAAATTTTTTTTTTTGCTTCACCTTAGTGAGTAGTTTCGTGACCTTATGAATGAACCGGCCCACATAAGTATTTTTATAAACCATAAACGTATCTTCTTTCAATATAAAAAATTATAAGGATAAGGTGGATTTAATTCGGTAATGTTAGGCGAAATTTGCATTGGTCTTTCCGATACGCAAATTCGTTTCATATAACATATTTCCAAGGAGTAGCAAAAAGTTCTGATGTTATTTGTAAGTATGGGAAATAAAACATTACAATGAGTCAGTGGTTAATATTGTTATTTAGCGCTAACATTCTAACAGAATTTCTATAACATTATCCGCATATATCCTCCATTATAAAAAGTTATATTTGTTTGACAACAAATTTCAAACGTTTGGCAAAAATCTCTCCAGTGTTGCCCCTGGAACATACTTGTAGGTAAAAACGGCAAATTTTCGCAGTGTGATAGTGATGTTCGAAGCAAATAGCAGGGAAATCTTATTAGTTGAACACTGAAGATATTGGTAATTTGCTAAAGAACTGTTAATAATACTCTGTATATGAATGCTAGAACTTATTATTTATTTAATTATATTCATGTAAAGTGTATTTATGTAAAAAATGCTATTATTAATAAAGTGTAAATTGTAAATATATAGTTAAATATATAACATTATTTCATACCTACGTGTAGTAGGTAAGATATGTAGGAAAATAAAGGAAATCATTATAGTCATGAAAAACATAAAAAATTTACTGAACAAAATTTGCAATATTAATACATAAACTGTGTGGCAACTTAATATAAAATTTGAACGTGTACGTATTATATATTTCACATATACAAGGTATTTCGAGTCAGATAAGCATGCAGAAGGCAGGCGATGCCGCCGTTGCCAGAGGTCAGTATTGACGTCAATGGAATCACGTGACCGCAATGCAAGACTATTGTGATATCCACATTTACAGATATGTAGTCAGAGTATCCCACAAAAGGGGGGTCAAAAATTGTACTTAGCTGTTAATTGTAATAACAAGTGTAATAACAATGATATCACATAACAATAGAATTATTGTACGCCAGGAAGGAAGTCCAGATTTTAACATGGAAGCCAACAGAATTATAAAATTCAGCGGAATTAAACTAAACAAACTTCATACCATTTTTGTTGTTAGAAAGAAATGAGTAAGAAACGTAAGTAAGAGAAATGAGTAAAGAAATGATATTTTGAGTTACATTTTGAGTATATATTTTGAGTTACAGCGTCATTAACTATTTAGTCATTGGCTCCGTGCATGACGACCGTAATCGCATTAACATTCTCTCGTTTACTCTCATACAAAACTCGCACTACGGGTCTCGCTCGTTCGATTCCTTTAGACAATGGGGTAAATTAAAGAAATGAATAACGTTTTTCTGTAAAAATAAACAAATTACAATATTTTCATATAAATGACGTGTTATAATTTTCCGTCTGTATAATTCGTTTTATTTACATGGAATAGATTCAGTGCTTTGACCATAATCTCACCTGATATTAAGTGATGATGACGTCCAAGATGGTAAACACACTAAGCCTAGACGTACTGGTTCTCAAGTGACGCAGCCGGAACACACCTATTGTTATTTGGCGGCAGGTTTTTAAACTTGAGAGTGGTAGCCACCTAGGCGGGCATCATTAGAAAATGCCCTACCACATAAATTATATATTTTATTGTAATGACGTGCGATGTGTCCGTACGCGACACTGGGTAATACATGACTAAGAAAATATCAGGCAATTACCGGACATTTTTATTCCCAAAATAAAACCCGGTTTAAGTATCTACACACCTTAGAATATAAAAATGTGTTTTAGGTCTAAAATTGTCATTAAACGAAATCTCTCGTTAAACGAAAACGCTTATTAAGCGAAAAAGCAGCCCGCATGTATTCTGGCACCTTTAAAACATCTGCTCCTGTAATCTTCTTATGTGTGTTTATAAAAATACCCATGATGCGTCGCGTTGTGACAAATACAGAAAGACCAAATTACGAAATTGTATTTATTATATTATTGTCACCAGCCCAGCCAGTCTTAACTTCTCAAGCCCTTGTAGCGCCCGTGTACAACTAATAACCTGGCGCCCTGTAGTAGGCGCGAGGTCAAAATGAAATACTTCGACATATTCAGCGAAATATAGCGAGAACTGCTAGTGTGACTCTTTTTAAGATTCAGCGAGTACTTCAGTGTTTCCATGAAACTGGATCCAATCTTCGAAAACCAGGAACAGGCCGAACAAGGTGCACGATGGCCGAGTAGGATCGCTATATGATGCCAACAATTTTGACAAATCGCTTTCTTATGGCTGTTGAAGTTAAGAATCATCATTTACGAGCTGGAGGAAACAATCTGAGTGCATATACAGTAAGGAGGCGTCTGAATGAAGCAAATTTAAAGCCATTCAGACCTGAAAATGGGCCAAAACTAGAAAGACACCACAGAAACTCAAGGTTGAGTTATGGTAGAGAACTCGAGAATTGGGCTCTGATGACTGGTCAAGAGTTATGTTTTCAGACGAGGCTAGATTTTGTTTATGCAAGCACGACAAGAGGAAAAGAGTATACAGAAGACCGCGAGGGCGCTATAACTAAGCCTGTATAGAAGAAAAAGTACCGGGCCTCTGTTAACGTGTGGGCTGGGAGTTCTTTCCAAAACCGCACTGAGTTAGTGATGATACAAAATAGAACTTTAACTGCAGAAAGATGTCTCTGAAATTCTGAATGACCACGTTGGTCCATTTTTAGTGGACATGGGCGAGAATGCTGTTTTTATGCAAGACAATTCCCGCCCACATACAAATCAGATAGCGTTTGCCTATTTTCAAGAAGTCGTTATCACACACATGGAGTGGCTAACACGCAGCCCCGACTTAAACTCCATTGAGCATGTATGGGACGAACTGAAACGATGTGTAGGGCAGTGGAATCGGCCGTCAATCACGCTACGTGAAATGAAAGAAGCTCTAATAGAGGAATGGCAGAGTATTCCGCGGCATCGCCGAAATTTCGCTTGCACAAACCCTGCTCCTTCCGATTCTCGACTATGCTGACACTTGCTATCTAGATCTTACCGAAGCTCAACTTAATAAACTCGAACGACTCCAAAATTTTTGTATAAGCATAATTGCTTTACATAAGTTTGATCATATCACAGAGTTTCGTACTAAGCTGAAATGGCTCTCTGTGAGGCTTCGCCAGAATTCTCGCACCATTTTTCTCTTATACAGAACTCTTGTTAATCCTATCGCTCCTCCTTACCTAAGAAAACGTTTTAAGTTCCTTTGCGATACGCACACATGAAATTTAAGATCATCTGAAATCATAACGCTTGACGTCCCAATACACTCTACAAATTTTTATGCAAAATCACGTACAGTCCAGGCTGCACAATTATGGAATTCGTTACCTGTTTCTCTGAGACGGGTACAAACGATGGGCCATTTTTAAAAATTTGCTCAAAAAGTACAATATCGACATATCTTTAATAAAACTTGATGTGATAAATTGTAATAATATACTCAATTTTGGCCCATATCTATGTATTATTATAATGTAGTCCTTATAAGTTATATATTATCTGTATTTTATATTATATTTCATACGTATGTTATAGTTCACATTATTTCAATTTAAGTCGTATTTATTATGTTCGATTTATCTATATACCCAAAACACCGATGATTCTTCTCCATAGAACATATCCATCCAAAGGTTGCCTGAAGAGATTGCTATTAGCAATAAGGCCGCCCTTTGTACTAATTTTACAAAAAAATAATTAGTCTAATAAACTTACGTAGATATACAAATAAATGTATAATTTATAGATAATACTCGTATAAATGGCAATTGTTATGTGACCATGTGGCATAAGATGATAAACACACTGGTCTAGTTTGACGACAGATCTTCAAACTTGAGAATCGGTAGCTAGCCAGTCGGGCATTAAATGTCCCATTATATGTTTATTGTTGTTCATAATGTCATATAAATTGTACCTTCAAACATTTTAAAAGCAACACGGTACGGAATAGCATCTTTACTGTTTAATTTTGTTAGGCGCTATTAATCAGCAGTAATCCTCAAACGACCATTTAATTAAAAAAGTTTAAGGTGGGATTAAAACTATGTTAATTTAGATTTATTCTCTTTTTTGTTGAATGTGATTATTAGCTTACAAATGTAATAATAATTTTCCTAATATCCTCTTTGGTTTATTCATAGGCGATAAAATCACAATTACATTGAGTGAGTTATTGATTGTAAGGGTTTTTGTAGCTCATACGTATTATTAATTTATAAAGTTAATATTATATATTCAGTCTGCCGCCTTTCGTAAGTGAACTGTGAACAAATATTTGATGATGAATGCATTTCTAATGTGCGTTATTAATTCTGTTTGACGTCAGGTTAATACATAGGCAATGAACCCTAAATAAAACAGAATATTATACTCTGTCAACAACATGTTTTTGTAAAAAATCAGACAAAGATTTACTTGCTACGGATGTAGGTATATTATGATAAATATTTTTTTCCCCAACTGGGGAGGCTCTTGACGCCGCTACCAGGGCGATACATTGACACTGAACATGAATTAAGCATTACACATATAATACTGCACTCACACTCCTGCACATAACACGCAGGGAGATAGGTCCTGTTAAGAACCTTTTTTTATACATATTAAATAAAAAATGTTAGCTAGGATCAAAATTCCGTGGGATTTTTTCTACACAGTGAATACCTACCTACCAACCTTTCACTCAGTTGCACTATTAAAAGGATTCTTTCTAGTCTTCCGTATAAGTTTATAAATAAATACGAAGTATATAAATGTTAATTTAAATTTTATGTATGATGAAATAATTTTAAATATACAAGTGATCGAATTAGGAATGAGGATATCAGCAGAAGAACCAAAGTAACCGACATTGCCCCCGAAGAATTAGCAAAATTAATTAACAGTGGGTGAGGTACATTGCTCGTAGAACCGATGCCCGATGGGGCCAACGGGTTCTTGAATGGCCACCATGTATGTATGTATGTATGTAAGACGAAGCTTGGACAGGGCCCCCAACAAGGTGATGAAGATTATGAGATGATGATGAGAACAAAATGAGCTGACTGCAGGAATCCGCTAGATACGGGTGGGGTAATACCGGTCGTTGTGGAGTTCCTTGGGGTAGACCTATGTCTAGCAGTGGCGTCTTTCGATTTAAATTTAGGCGATAATGATAAATATTAACTAAGAGACAAACTATAAACTAAATAACAGTTTTTAAAATAATATACTGAAAGATATTTCCAAAATTATTTTTTTATATTGAGTTCATTATACTTTAAGTCAAATCCCGAGTATTTTTTTTACAAAAAGTAGGCCTGCAATACAGGCGCCAGAATTTTTTTGAATTAATTATGTATTCTTGTATGTACCTGCTACGTTAAGTTATGGGATGATGATGATTATTTGTAGATATTAAGATTTTTATCATAGATAAAAGTATCGTAACGATACTTTTTATATGGTAAAATATTTATAAGTTTCGAACCATGAAAGATAGTAGAAAGACCTAGTTAAAAAGGGCAAAGAAATTGTTGTAAGTAAACATCAATAAAGTGACAAGATATGTTATGCAAATTGTACATGGATACCTCAATACGAAAATATTATCAATATTACGTGTAATGAATTTGTTAAACAAAAAAATTGATGCTCTGCCAAGAAAATATAATACAGCGCGAATATATACTGAAGGATTGATTCTGTTTCCAAAAACATTCCAAATAAGGGGCTACGTTTATGCTTGGACAAGTCAATTTAAACTAAAACTTTACAAACGATATCATAACAGGTTACGATTCGTGGATTTATGAATTTTACATCCAGTTACAAGCAACTTCGAAAGGACACTTTGATAATGAACCGAAATCAAAACAACATGTCAATGTCTCTTGAACGTCATGTTGACTCTTTTCTTTGATAACCGAAATGCTTTATCTACTTCCAATTAATTTTGAGTTTCTTAGGAGAGACATGTTCAACGATTTATTTAAACTATGATAAGCAAGCAACTCGATAGTTCTCCTTTTTGTGACGACTTAATTCACTATTATTTCCGTTTCATAAAGTAATAAAATGTAAGTATACTGAAACCTTTTCAGAAAATATACGTATACATTTAAAATAGAATCATGTACGTTCGGTTCAGTAGTTCTCTGACTGACGGTCAGACAGGCAGACCCCGGAACCTTTTTCGGCAGCGGCCCAGGACGTACCCCACCCGGGGATTCTTCCGTACCCGTCGCCAGCGACACTTTCATACACTATCATAACACGCCTTATACTACACCCCACATCCTAGCGCATTACACTTAACATGTATTACATGTGTAACATGCCTTACATGTATGAACACATTTCAATGGTTTTAAAAATGTCGTCTGTCGGTTTGTTTGTCTGTTTATTAATTTATTCGCCAATCACGCAAAAACTACTAGACCGAAATTGGATGCAATTTGGTATGATTTTAGTATATACTCTGTGGTAACATTTAGAACACATTTTTATACATTTATATAATGCATATATAGCGTTTTTTATATATATAGATATATATAAATATATATAATAAATAAATAATATTTATATCTACACAAATAAATTAAACTGGATACATGTACCAAAACCACAACTTAAAAAAAAAAAATTGTCTGTCTGTTTCTTCCGAGTAGTCTCCGGAACGGCTGGACGGATTTTAAAGGAACTTGTTTTGGTAGATATTTAAAGTTACCGGGTAACATAGCGTACTTATAATTTTCTTATATTACTTATTATGTTTATTACTTTGTTCTAAAACTACTGAACCGATGAAATTTTTGTATACCATACCATTTATATATATATATAAATTTGTTATATATGTTATGTTATATTTATATGTATAAATAAAAATTAATACATATAAAGTTTGTGAGTTTGGACATTCGGGATAATCTCCGGTACTACTAATCCGATTTTGTAATTTTTACACTGTTATAAAGGTATTGTTGTGGATTATGTGTGGTACATGATTTCTTTAAGGAACCTTGAGATCTGTAGTCTTCCTTAACTACCGTAGGTTTTAGCGATTAATCAACAAAGTTTAGTCAGTTCGATTAAAAAAAAAACAGACAAACGGATAGAGACATTGTTACATTTTGTAAAACGTATGTATTATTATTTTTCATTGAATTATTTCTATAAAATATTCAATGGTTTAGTTAAATATCTGCAAAGAACGCAATGGTGGTCGATTGTCTGTCGATTTTATTCACTTTTACCCTTATTTACATTAAAAATAAACTTGCCCAGAACGTTTACGTATGATTTGTTATGACTTATATATGAATTAGCTTGTTTTCAAAATGACTTGATGCTTTTGACCCGAAGGGCTTTGAATTCTCGAATTTTAAGCCACCTAATGAACAAAACAGAGAGTCTTTACCTTTTATAATATGTTCATGCATTGTATCTCGAGTTTACCCAAAGATATAATAAATTTTATTTAACATACACCATATTCTCTAGAACCTGTATGAGTTTTCTTTAAAAGTTAAGTAATTATTTAAAAACATTCCCGAAAACGGAGAAAATTTTTTGAAATCAATTATTTGCTGGTAAAATCATTTCACTTATCAAAAATCTCTATTAAAAAAAAATTAAGGTAAAATTTTAATCCTCTGGATTAATTATAAAATTTCAATTCATTATTGCTACAGTAACCTAACATGTTGTAAATACATGATGCACTAGTTTAAATCAAAACTTTAATTAATGTGTCGAGTACCCATAAAAATAAGACAATAGGAAAACAATGGAAAGCTGGTGTAAACGCCGGGTTAGTGCTCAAGGGGTTAAAATCAAAACACAGTGCAAGAAATGGATTCTTTGATATAAGTTTTTTCGTTACTTGGTATAAATACGCACTGAAAATGGATATTAAATTATTCATCACAATTAAAAATCCGGTCATCAAATGGATTCCAAAGGCAAATCGATTAGGGCTAGGTAGGTGGGCAGCCAGCCCTGTCTCGAGTCACGTAGGCTTTAGGCAATGGTTGGCACGTGCCCTACCTTAATTATCGGTATGTTTATGCAATAATACTACAGCCTTTATAAGTTATTATTGATATATAAATAAAAAAGTAATTATAAAATTACTAAGACCACTAACTAAATAATGCTATTTAATGGAAATAAATTTGATAAATTGTAGGAACTAGTGACATATTTAATAACATTTTCAAAATTATAGATATATTTACGAGGAAGATGAAGTTTACTGAACAACACAAGTTTTCTATACGAATATCTTCACTATATTTTGAACTAAGGTGTGTTTGGTTCGTATTTTAGATTATTTGAGGTTCAGGGTTCGATCATAAACTTTTATGGTGTTTCCGAAGATTCTATATACGATAAGTCTGGAAAAACTCTCGGAGAGATGATAGATTCTTGATATAAGGGTAATAGTTACCAAACGTGATAGTTACTATCCTTACGAGACTTACTATAGTAACAAAAAAATTCAACAGTTTGTCAACAGTATTTGGTCAATTTGTTCAATATATTTTTTTATTACACAGTATAGGCTCAGTGTTTTAACCACAATCTCATCTGTTGTTAAGTGTCGATGTGGTCCAGGATGATCAACATACAAAACCTAGAGGTACTGGTTCTCAAGTGATGCTGTCGGAACACACCTATTTGGCGAATGGTTTTCAAACCTGAGTGTGGGTAGCTACCCAGGCGGGCATTATTAGAAAATGACCTACCCCCATACACTGTACTGCACTATACTGTAAGTTTTAAAATTTTCTTATTTCATAATCTCATAAAATTATTTAATAGTGGTGGATCTTAACGTGTTATTGTAAAATTACTTTTTTTTATCCCGTAGTTGCGATTGAGTTGCACCAACAGTGTTCATGGGATGCCTAGCGATGCAGGATCGCCTTTCACTACTACTATTATATCAAGTGAAATCTCAAATAAGCTTAAGATGTAAAGTCATTGCTAACGGTACATTTACAAGCTTTATTTGACCGAGTAGCACTGACGAATAAAGAAATAATTGATTTAACATTTTCCTTGTAGTTCTTCAATTATCAGCAATCAGTTTATTATATGTTAGTATCGTTTTATATTTATAAAAATATTAATTACACTAAATGTAATATCCATTCAACCATAAGACTACGTCTAGATATGTGGAACAGGTCTCCCCCAATAAGGGGGGTGATTGCCATAGTCGCCAAGCTTGGCAGGCGGGTTGGCGATCGCAAACAGGTCTTGTGTCACTCAGAGGTTGCTACTGCCCATCCCCTGGTTTATCCCTTAGTTCACGGGAAGGTCCCATACATTGTGGTACTACTCTTAGCCGGCAAAACACGGCCTTTATACGGCAATATAATATTGAGTTATTTAATCTATGTATACGAGTGAAAGTAAAATCTTTATGTAAATAATCTAAGAAGTTTATTTAATTATTCTGAAATTTTAGGCTGATTTCGGATTATCTGATATCTCCCTCAATATGGGTCTGAAGATAAAATTGGGATTATTTGTGACGTTTAACTTCCATCCAGTCATGACCCAAACATTTCGATTCGTCTTCATCTTTGCCGTACTGTAAAGCTGTGGAACAGTCTTCAGGCCCATGTATTCCCCCGTTCTTATAGTATCACGTCCTTCCTACGTAGCATGAAGAGATATCTGTGCAGGCCGTCATGACAGAGACGACTGATGATGAATAACCTATCTCTCGCCAGTTGCCACTGTTTCAGGATTACATTATGCTTACTATCAGGCATAATGCCGTCACTTTGCCGAGCTACTATAAAAAAAAGAATACCTAAATATACGGATGCATTGACCGACCGCGATGATAACATCACTCGCATGAATGAATAGGATCTTCCCGCATCAACTGCGTTTACTTGCGTGCCAGCGCCCACGCTCGCGAAACCGTCGTTCTCGCCGTCGGGGACGGGCGGTTAACTTTGCTCCCGCACACACTCCTGGTCCCCCCCGGTAGCGGCCCAAGACATGCTCCATTTCCAACTGGGGAGACTCTTGAAGCTGCTACCAGCGCAATACAGTGACACTGACCATGCCTTAAGCATACACGCACAACACTACATACACACTCCTGCACATAACACGCAGGTACATAGGTTCTGTAGGGAACTTTTTTTTTATATTAAATAAAAAAATGTAGGGATTAGCTAGGATTAAAATTCCAAGGGAGTTTTTACACTCAGGTAACGGCCAAGCCGAGGTTCGTATGTACGCCTGCGATTACCCTCGTCACCCATGGTCACCAACCCAATATAGGCTACACAATTATTTCAAAAATGCCTTGAGCAAATAATTAATATTTCAGATTATTAAAGGGTATCTTAGTGTTATCTAGTTATTAGCTCAGTGGCGGTGTAGTGTGTCTGAAGGTCAACCATCAGTAAAACTTATCTGCAACTCTTGCCTACAAACATACTTTACATAAAGCAAATGCTTAAATAATTGGATGTACTTTGTATGATTTACAAACGCATGGCGCTGTAACGACATGATTTCGTTATGTCTTTAGCTAACTTTTAGTTGGCTAAAATATACAATGTAATTAGTTTATACGTGATAAATTTCTGATTAAATATTTACTGAGTTACCCACGTCTCTATATAATTCTAGAGGCCAATGATGCTTCAAAATAAATAAAGTTGTTTATCTTTTTGTATCATTTGTAGAAACATCATTGACATGGAAATATACATAGAAAGAAGAACACAACACATTCTGTTTTAAATTATATTATTGACTAAAATGTGCCCGCGTTTCGTATATTCTTCACTGCATGTTAATTTTTTTATACGGACCCTTATTTTCTTGGGTATAAAGTAAAAATATTTCTCATAAATTCAAGCATTTGCCCGTAAAACTGAGCCCCGAATTCAATTTTTATGGGTTATAATTATTTACGCAGAACCATAATTATTTTCGAAAATTAAAAGTATCCTAGGTTACCCGGAGTAACTTCAGCTATCTACCAAAAAAAGTCCCGTCAAAATCGGTCCGGATGTTCCGGAGATTACCCATCAAAAACTGGCAAAAAATTGAAAAATTGTATTTTTGGTATATGTATCGTATAAACAGTTATATCTATTTAGTAAAAAATAATAACTTTGACATTTCAAACAGACACTTCAATTTTATTTATTAATATAGATTGTTACGGAAATTTAATTAATACTAAGTGGTAATGTACTCGTATCAGTGTATACTTGCTGAATATACCAACAGTTAATCATCTTCATATTGCATAAAACAATCCAATTTTTGTGTACGTCAATGCTTAATGTTCGTAATGGCATCAATTTTGTTTGCGGTTGTATTATAATATTGCTGAATGACATTAGGGCCAGTCTAATTTTATTATTGATGCTCTCATTAGTCTGTGATAGTGTTAATATAACATAATTAATTTACTAGCAGCGTACGTGACAAAAACCAAGTGTGTCACTTCATTAAGTTTATAAGGTATGGCCGCTGATCAGTATTTAATTGTTTATTAATCATCATTGTATTCAGAATTTCGTATAAGATTTTCCTTATCCTCTTACTAATATTTAGCTATACTTAAATAGTTACGTTGATTGTTGAAGGCTCGATTTATCTTTATGGAGCTTCCTTTTACATTTGCTTTTGATATGAATCATACGTCAGAACGGCAGGTTCTATCATTTTTCTAAATATATTATGAATTTGTTTAACTTTCATAGTTTATATTGTCTATATTCAGTATTATATACATATGGACAAGGAAATTTGTTTAAAGCTATACATTATTTGTGTTTAGGGTAAAGGGCAACGTTCTGTCATCCGGGATAATGTTCAAAATGCAGACACTAGGAGGTAAACGCACTCCTGTCCGCAGAGCATGTTTATTCAATTAATACATCATTGATATCCCGGGTCATCCAACTGAGTTTGATCGTATTCGTTTGTCGGTATCTTCTCAGTCCTTTTGCGAAATAGGTATGGGTAAAACAAAGAAAATCTCCAACGAGGAAAACTTTGTTGTTTTTGTACGAGTATTTTATGGTACATACATACGTATCAAATGAATGAATATTTTAAATCGTGTTATTTTCAATTAACATTTTGACAAATTTAACGTCTTACATAGATCTTACCTTCTTCTAAAATTTATGAGTTTATTATTATTTGGTAAACGTAATTATGGTATGTTTTTTTTTGGTTTAGCCATCTTTAAACTAATCGTCTGTTTAGATATTCTGAAATCATATTCATTCATTAACTTGTAACTATATAAAAACTATATTAACCCCTGGACTTCCTTATTTTTTTGTCTCATTATATTTTGTGAGAAAATTAAGACGCGCGTCTTAAGGAGAAGAACTCTACAGATCAATGAATACGTCAAGAATCATCAGACAAAAACCCTTACTGAAAATATAACTAAATTTAACAGTAAATTAACATTAGTTATTAGAAGTTTTTCTAGAACAATTTTAAAGTGTTTGGTGACCGCTAGCTACTACGACGCGTGAAAATGAGTGATTGTTAACCAATTGGGGTTAAACATGGGTTAAATCATAATTGGGCATGACAAGCTCTCTGTTTAATATGAAATGTATCGCGTGGTCTAACACGCTGTGGGCGCATGCTGCTGACACCGGCCGCTATTTGAATGTAAACATTTCCCACATATGTACAATTTATTCCGGTGAAAGATTTCGAGATATGGTATCTACATAATTATTAACAATTACTAGTAAAAGGCCAAGTTTAGATTGTCAAGATGGTCTTAGAGTAATCAGTATAAATATGCACCAACCTTCAATAAGGAAGACGACGATAAATCTACATTTTACTACCATTTCATAAATGTTCTACCAAAAGAGTAGATTATATTACTGGGTGATGATCTTAATAACCGTGTAGGATGTGACATTAATACAGGTCATGTACTGAGTGCATTGCAAATCAAACCTTACTGGATTATTCTATGGTTCGACAAAGAAAAATCTGTCGAGTCCAAATTACTTCGTAAAAAGTAATTCCATGCATACGTTACTGCTGATTGATATAAGTTAATTATATATATATATATATATATATATATATATATATGTACTGTAATAGTACTTTGAGTATAAAATATGTAAATCGCAAATAGTTGCGATTATGTATACAGGGCCATTACACGATATAAATATAAGCAAACATTATAAATTAAACTTAAAAGTTATTGTCTATCCAACTTCATCAGATTTTCGGATAAGGTTTTGGTAGCAGCTCCTTTAATAAACCTATAATATGTATTTATATACAGAGATTGTACGATTTTATTGTTCACTAGCTGTACGCGTGGAATTCGGTCGTCCCCGTCTTGTCCCGTCCCTTTCCGTAAAAAATACCCTATATATATATATATATATATATATATATATATATATATATATATATATATATATAACACACAAATATCTTTATAATAGTGAAAGAATTTCTAAAATCAGATCAGTGGCACCGGAGATTACCCCGAATATCCAAACTCAAAAACTTTACCTCTTTATAATAATGGTATAGATGTTCTTACGCATACACTTCATTATTATCGTCATTATTATATATACCCATGTCATCAAAAATAAATAAAACATGAACCGTCTAACTATAATTAGAACTAAATAATATTATGTTACCCGCCATATTTACCTATTGATATTATAATTGAAATTCAGTTTACTACATCGATAAAATGACTTCTTAATACAACGGCCAAAATGCATAGAAATTGTATAAAAATATCTAAATATTGTTTTCTCATTTACTATGTCTTAGATATTTATTAGTTATATACTTTATAATACTACACATATATTTTATATTATATCATTTTTTCAATTTTAATCAATCCATCATTTTTTTGGTCTCGAATCAGGCTAAAATGCATTTATTTATACTCTTACATACTCTTCTTTCATACTAATGACGCTGCGTGTCGTTCAAATTACTATAACTCTGGATAAAGTAGACCGAGTTCAATGAAATAAAGTTTCGATGTTACCCCGGAATATGCTTTATAATTTTTGAAATCTACTTAGTATTTTTTAATTGATGCCTGCACAGATAAACAGACAGATATTTCTAAAAATGATAGAAATGCGTTTAATCACTTATTTTTAGTCCCTTGCAATAATTCTTTTCACAAAAGTCGGAAATGTACGGTCACGTGAAATTTACAATTTTGTTATTAGTATAGATTAAATTGTATCTAGTTATGTCGTTATTGAAAATATTAGATATTGGTACATAAGACTGAAAAAATCATGGATCCGAATAGTAATTTTAATTTTAGATTATACTGTACAGGATCCGAACTACAAAGCGTACTTAATATAAAACTCTAATTTGAAATTTCACACATATTATTCACTAAATTGTACGTGGTTTGCAAATAACTTAATTTGAATGAGTAAAATGTTCCGTTTTGACGCATTTCAGTTTATTTATCGTATAATTGATTAGTTATATACATGTGTATTTTCAAATACTTATTTGTATCAAATACTATCGGTTAATTAGATTTTTTTCATTTTTTTCATACATTTTTATTTCATGGTTTACTTTGAACTTATTCATTTTTAGTTTCTGCTTGTAAATTTAATTTATCACAGTAACATACATTTTTCATAAGACATAAACTAATTATTTGTAATCAATATGACGAAACAGTATTTATTTCCTATGTGTTTAGAATATCCTTATTCTTTAGATAATTCAAAGAACCACTTAGTTATAAGCCCAGAATGAAACAAGAATAGTCAATTCGAATGCATTTTCTTGATTTTGTAAACTATGCTACTGTTATTTGGCTTGCTTATTAATGAATGACAAGTAATTTCCTTTTTAAATACATTAAAGATTGTAAAAATGTAAACTATTTTTTTTTATTACTTACGCGCATGATATATCACCGGTATAGTAATAATTTCAATGGAAATTGGGTAACTCGAATGCATATATTATAAAATACAAATCAGTATTTTAATTATAGAATTATAGTTTACATTCAATGATTGTTATTTTAAAAGGACATGCGGTCGGTGACAGATTTGAATTGTAGGTATTAAAAAAATCTATTGCTATCGCCTTGCACCAAGTAGTTTTTTTTTCATTTTTAGAAGTTTCTAGTTTCTACAATAACTAATTTATGGAAACGTACGGGCATGGCGGTGGTGGATATACATTATTTGGTATAAAAATATTTATCATAATGCTATTATACAGGGGGGAAACAGGGAACTACGTTTGTATGGAATAAATGAAGATAACATATCCTCTTAACAGGAGGCTATACTATTATTTAATTGGATGCAGGCTTTGATTTCCATAATGGAAGACTGTAGGAAATGTCAAGTCGAATAAATAAATTATCTAATTTATTTGAATTGAAAGTCCAATTTGAAGGCTTAATTTTTTTTTACTTCGGTGTCAGAAACTGTTTTAAATAATAAAAAGTACACACGGTGGACAGGTCAACCGACACGAAGAACATTAACATGTCTTATCTATATTTCATTATCATTGATTGTCTGTCAGTGAGTATTTTAAGGAGCTTCTTATTAATATTAAAGTGGTTTGGTGCTGAATATTCAACGCGACCCCCGGCCGTAGACCGGTCATTCGGCGAGCCGTGTGGTTTCAGTTATCGTATAAAATATCTCAAAAAGCATACTACAAACATTCGAACAGTCGCGTAATTTTAATATTTTATGTGCGTCCTTATTCAAATTTAACGCATGCATATTCTCTAATAAGAATTTATTTATTTAAGAACTATTTTAAACTATCTATTAAATCTATTTTACTATAGACCTCATGATATAGTTACTTTCGCCATGCGCTAGGGCAGAATTGTTCAATTCTTGCAGATGACTTTGAATGATTAATTTAGTCGATAGAGTTTCCTAGTTTCTGAGAGTTTAACATGTACACATTTGTATGTACAACGCATAGTTGGATACCATAAATTAAATTATGCTTAGATTAGATGCGAAAAGACGGTAGTTGAAAAATCCTTCATAAATTTCAATTATCGTTTTTGAAAACAGACAATCGATTTCAATATAATTTTTTTGTAATATTTATTACTCAAATGTTTGTAAGAGTCCTTAAGGAGAGTCGTGTGGCCGTGGCTTTTATCGGGTTCAACGATTCTTGATTTAAACTTACACCGACATGGTATTCGTGTAGCACTTTACTTATGTATTATTCTAGGAAATACATATGTATTTAAAATTTATTGAAATTCTTTACGTTTGTATTTATCATTTACAATTAATATGAATGAATCTTAGTGGTTCACAATTGAATTATGTAGTTTCGTGTTTCCTGTCCGTATCATTCTTTTATTACACATGTATGTATGTATGTCTGAGTTCTGTGTATTTTGTAGTATAATTTATTACTTTAAATATTTCGTTATTTTATTAATAATACCTATAAGAAAAAAAAGAATTTAATTTAAGGTCAACAAATAATCTTTTTTTTCATCTTTTCTTGCACCTGTTATCTATCGTAAGAAACTAATTATATATTTGAACGATTACATTTTTTTATGCTATAGGCTGTGTTTGACCCCAATATCACCTGATTGTCTAGGATGGTAAAGCCTCGATGTACTGGTTCTCAATCGATGCTGCCCGGAACACACCTGTTGGTATTTGGCAACAGGTTTTCTAACTGGAGTAAAACGCTCTACCACCGCGCTATGGTTTCCTCACGATGTTTGCCTTCACCAGAAGCTCACGCTGATTTTTAAAGTTGGATAGGTGGGTTTGAACCCGCGTCTATTGACGCGAAATCCGACCGCACTACTAACTAAGCCATCGTCTCATTAAGACACATAGTTGTTTATTGATTGGTGTGAAGACGAAATACGCATGGCTAATTCTTAAAATTGAAGGTGTGTGACAGTTCCAATTAACATTATCGAAAGTTTTGATCCTTTAAAGAAAAAAAACTACACGTCGAGATTTATATGTTTTGTAGCTACAGTATTACAGTTTTGTATTTAAGCTTGAGTTGAGCTGTCTGTTGAGATTTCTATCTATACTAATAAATAAAAGTGTCTGTTTGTAATGGCAAAATTTTTTTTTTACTTAATAGATGAGCAAGATCACGTCAAGTGGACCCCCCATTTACCACTTGATCATAAAAATTTAATCTATATATATTTTTATTAGTACTTATGATGGAAAATTGATCCCCCAAACGATTTTTCAAAATTTTGATTTTAACAATTTTTTTTTATAATGAAAATTTTAAGCACTTTTAATTAAAAAATTGAATAAAAATCAACCGCAATAGATAAATTTGTGAACTTTTCAGGATCCATGGTCAAATATCTATATTTTAAGAATATATTTACGACTTAAAATTATTTATTTATTTTCGTCTTATTAATTAACTTTTAAGTTAACAAATGAAAATTTAACTGACTTCTCGGGCAGAAAATGCAGATTTTTTATTCGGTCACATGCTTTATCCATTTAAGTTTAAAATTCCGGAAGAAAATTTCACTGCTCGCCATTAGTTTAAACAAAATTAATTTATTTATGACAGCGCGCCAGGCGCCGAGCGCTGTGGAAATACCGCGCTGCCGAGCGTCTTAAACTACATTAACGCTTTTATCAGTGATAATTTATAATAACATTAGAAAATATTATTATAAAACAAATTTTTAATAATAAAAAAAATTATTAATAATAAGTATAATAAATTATAAGATAAATAATAATAAAAAATTTGTTTTATAATAATATTTTCTAATGTTATTATATAAATTATCACTGATAAAAGCGTAAATGTAGTTTAAGACGCTCGGCAGCGCGCGTATTTCCACAGCGCTCGGCGCCTGGCGCGCTGTCATATAAATAAATTAATTTTGTTTAAACTAATGGCGAGCAGTGAAATTTTCTTCCGGAATTTTAAACTTAAGTGGATAAAGCATGTGACCGATAAAAAAAACTGCATTTTCTGCCCGAGAAGTCAGTTAAATTTTCATTTGTTAACTTAAAAGTTAATTAACAAGACGAAAATAAATAAATAATTTTAAGTCGTAAATATATTTTTAAAATATAGATATTCGACCATGGATCCTGAAAATTTCACAAATTTATCTCTTGCGGTTGATTTTTAATCCATTTTTTAATTAAAAGTGCTTAAAATTTTCATTATAAAAAAAAATTTGTTAAAATCAAAATTTTGAAAAATCGTTTGGGGATCAATTTTCCATCGTAAGTACTAATAAAAAATATATATAGATTAAATTTTTACGATCAAGTGGTAAATGGGGGGTCTACTTGACGTGATCTTGCTCAGATACAAATGTATATAAGATACCTACACAAAAAATACAAATTTTAAAATTTTTGTCTTCCAGTCTGTCTGTTTGTAATGGGTAATCTCCGGAACGGCTGGACTGATTTTGACGAGCCTTTTTTTGGTAGATAACTGAAGTTAACCTGGGTAACTTAGGATACTTTTAATTTTCGAAAAAAAAGGGTCCGCGTAAAATAATAAAAATTGAATAAAATCCGATTCTAGGCTCGGTTTTACGAGCAAATGCCTTAATCTATGAGAAATATTTTTACTTTACACATAAAAAAAATTAAAACGCAGTGAAGAATATATGAAACGCGGATGCAGCCGCGGGCACATAGCTAGTTAGACATAAAATAGGTAGTTATTACGCTTAATTCTATGCTTCTAGATATGTAGATATGACTCTACACAATTTTTTTAATTAATTAAAACATTAATATGGTTTAATTTTGAATTTTCTTAATAGAATAAGATATTTTTAACAATTGAATTCACTTGTAAAATAGTTGCTACAAACAGTCAAACTATAGTCATGCTCCAAAAAAAAAAAGAAGGGTTTTACTTCGGATGACACAAAACAGCATTTTCGCATTTGTTTTTGTTAACATAATTTAACCAAAGTATTTAGCCGTTTTAAAAATATGTATGCCCTGATGTTTGGCCGTTTAATATTCTAGTCATTTTAAAAATACGATCGTATATCTTACACGTGTCCTGCGGATTATAAATAGTGATGACGTACCTCCTCTGGAATTGCAGACAACATCTAATCTATTTACTGCGACTAAATAAGTGAGGCCGAGATTACATTACAAGTCTTATGTAGCTATTACCAGCGTTCAAATTTCATCTATTGTTTCATTCCTCGAAGTTGTATTAAATTTCTGGAACTGGCAATTTCTGGAACACACGAATTAGTAGTTTCTCAGAGTTTTATAGTCATTTTGATTTGTACGGATGAATCATCTTTTTTACCCATTATTTTGTAGTTATAACATTAAAGGTATTTGTTATTATGTTTAGACGTTATGAAAGTACCTAATGTGTAAATTTTCAAGTATAGCATATATTTTTTCAATGGATGGGATAAACCGTTTTCGGCCGAGTTCAAAGAATCTCTATAAAAGTGTCGTACGAAGTCACATTCCCCAGCATGAGGATATCGACTGGAAGATATTATTTTCTCATAATAAATTAGTTTCTTTATAATTAGTTTCAAGTGCGTTAAAAAATAATGATTAATATGATTTATTTTATTTTTGACTAAATTTTACGATGTAGTATTATATAATCGAACTATATTATCATAAAGTATTTTGTAGTTCCCAGTGCTAAGCACATGTTACATATATATTTTTAAGCCATTAAGGATTGTCGTAAAACTAAGCTAAACGGTAATTATTTACCTTATAAGAGTCTGGTTTTTATATCAAATTAATTGATAAAAGGTAAATCATAAATCTAGAGAGACAGACATAGATAGAAATCATAAATCAATTATAAATTTTTGTGTTGTTGTTTAACTAAAGTTTTGGCGGTCAGGTATAAAATAATTAATAATAACTTCGTGTCGAGAGTTTGGAAATGTATTAACTAGAGAATTTTGATTGATTGGTTCAACCGAAAAATATCCACTGCTGGACATAGGTCTTCCCCAAAAAAGGAGGAATTGCCATAATCGCAAGGCGATTGGAGGAATGGCGATCGCAGTAAGTTGCTTGTGATGCTTAGAGGATGCTGCTGCCCATCCCCTGATTTATTTATCCCTTAGTCGCCTTTTACGACATCCACAGGAAGCTATGGGGTGGTACTATTTTTGGCCGGCACAACAACAGAATACTATAATTTTTCTTAAATTTTCTATGATTGTGTCATTTATTGTTATGAAACGTGGCACAGAGTTGTATTAAGTTTTCCCTATACTTTATTAAGGAGAACAACGATTGTGGGCTTATTCGGTAAGACAATGGGTCTGATTGCATCATCGTATGAGTTTACTTTTTAAGCAAAGGGTTCTTTTCCTTTCCTTAAATTTAATTTCATAAATTATTCTACTCTATGTACTATTCTTAGTTAAATTACTTTTCGCTTTTCTAAAAAAATTAAATAGAATGAGTTACTTTAAATTTGTAACCATCATTTAGGCTGCCTTTATTAGGGCTGCTATAAACTATATGATAATTTAAAATAAACGAAGATGTGATACAATTAAGTCCAGGTTTTGTGGGTTAAAATTCTATAATACAGAATAAGTATTGCATATATTGCAACAAGATTTTAAAAGGAGGTTAATTTAAAGTTTAAAAAACAAAAAAATACATACGGTAACATAAAATACAGTGAGTGTTGCTTTTTTACATACGATGTGTGAGGTCGTGTGTTCTCGCACGCTTTATTATGGGTACTCGAAAACAATGTCGTGCTATTCTTAGATGTCGTTAGTTTAGAATACATTAATACTTTAGCATATTAATTGCAAATGTTATTATTATGACTGATAGGTCCTAACTATCTAGTAATTCTTAAATTATTAGAAATTGTAAAAAAATCATGTAAGTACATACTTAATTGTTTGTAATATTTGTTTCTTATTATTAATTATAATAATTATATATAATAATACATATCTTGTATAAATATTAGTTGTGCCCGCAAATATGTCTTCATGGAATTTCGTATTAGTAAAACGAGGAATTTAATATGTCAATTACATATATAGATGTAAATTATATATTTAGTAATATATATATATATATATATATATATATATATATATATATATATATATATATATATATATATATATATATATATACTACCTACTTTAAGACGTATATATAAAAGTTTGAATAAATGTTATATCTTCATGCCGGAAGTGAACAAACAAAACCAAATTTATAGAATTAGAAGTTATTTTTTGAAAAGAATGTCTACGACAATAATTGTTATTACGGTTTTTCAAATTCAATACAATGTAGAGGAAGATTTCGCATACTGATTGCTTTATTAAAACATTCAGGTAGGTATGACTAGCGTCTAGTGTCGCATGTTTCGTATTGATATTATATATACTGCCCACCCATGCTGCGATATCAAGGTTAAGTTTGAGATGATATTGAATGACTTTATGAGGGAGATAGAGACTATATCAAACTTCTCTAAAACAAAATTTTTGTTCTAATACCAAGAATGAGAACTATTGTTTTTCAGTAAAGCAGTATTAGACAACAATTTTCAATATGGAGGACTCGTAATAAAATTTTACTGAACAAATAAATGTGGGTTGCCTGACAACAAATATTATAAACATAATTAATTTGTAGCTGTTTATAAAATTTATTATTATAGTAAAAAAGCATTCCGTGATTTTTACAACCAAATTAATTATTAAACAAATTCTCCACATTTCAAAAATTATTATTTACATTTTAGTGTGGCGTTATTAAAGCGTGTTCTTTTGAACTATAATTTATTGTCTTCTTTTTAGTCTCAAAACAGCATCACATTACATTAATCCACTATGAGAATTGATGCGGATAACGACGCTTAGTGCAAATTACGCTTAATAAAAATCTCAGATCTTGAAAAATCTTGCTCAGGATAAGGCGACAAAATTGATAAAGCGACGTTTTGAAGTGGTTGAAAATTACGTTTAGAGACTTGTTTTACATACTCGTCGTTGGATGTAGATACTAGTAAAGCTAATAAAAGCGTATTAAAAGTATAATATTGGTGAGATTATGTCCAGCATTGTATTTTTTTAAACTGAATGCCAATTATTTATTTATATATATGTACTTGTTTCAGCATAAGTAATAAAACTACCAAAAAGTATAAGACAGCAAAAACTGTTTTAATTTTAAACCGGCTTCGGTGTATTGACGTCAAAAAAAACTGGTTCGGTATAAAACATGAAAACTTCGCCATAAATAGCTAATTTTAACTTTTTTTATTTGGCATTTTGACTCTTGGTTACTGTTATATAAACAGCCATTTGTATTAATATCATTCTCATGGACGAGGACGAGGTTGCAAAAATAAATTTATTAATAGCAAATAGGATTATAAATATCAATAGATTAGAATACCGGTCTCGTCTGCCTTACCACTTATACATGTGTATCTTCTCAGACTCACTAAGTCTTTTTGCAAGTTTAAAGGTCGACAGTCTGAGTTAAAATATAAATTAACGTAGAAATAATGTTTAATTAAGCAGTGAAAAGTTTAAAAAAAAACCATTATAGGAATGAAAATTTTAATATTTAGTCAAAATATAGATACATTAATTCTATTTTTACAGTTATACTTTATCTAAAATATTAAACGAACAATACAATTATTATAATATTTACAATAGCGAAGACAATTTGAATGGAGCCATAGATTTTGAAAACGGTAGTTGATCTGATTGAAATTTGCGCCGATACACCTTTGCTTTGAACACCAACTGAACTCATATGAAAAAAATATCTCGATAAAATCACAGTATTATTAAAAAAAACACTTAAATGCTCATCTGATAACCAATTAGTTAGTGATGCTCTAACGCTGTACAAATGATGCCAAGCATGGAATGGAGATTTACAGCAAAACTATTTATAAACTTTTGCATTTATTATTACATTTCATAAATTATGGAAGCCACGGACTGTCGGATTTGACAAATCACTGAACTTTATCTGTCCATGAAGAGTTTTATCACTGTCACCGTTGCTATGCTGACTTATGTACGCCATGGCGATAATCACTACATAAATAAACAATGACTGATAACGAAACGCGTCTAAATACGGTGCTGCCATTCGAGTTTTATATCACGTTATCACAATTTGGTGGTAATAAATTTGTGGAAACCTCGTTATAAAATTGTGTAGCTGAAGATTAATAGGTAAAATTAGTCAACATGTGTATTTATAAAAAAATGTATTAGTAAAGTAAAGTTTCCAGAGAGTTTCAAGTTCAAGCATGTGAATGCAAGCTATATTTGAAATAAAAACAGGTACGATTGTATTGTTTATCTAGAAATGTCAATTTACACACGTGCTTATAACTGACCTTCAAATACTAAGAGGTAAATAAATAGTGTGTAGAAATCGCAAATAATGTAGAAAATAGATGCACATACAACGTAGATAGTTAAAAAATAAACGAATCCCGGTGTTATACAATTTGGAAAATAAGACAGATTAATCTGAAAAAAAGACTAACAATAGTTGGAATACAAATAAGTTTACTATACAGTTACTATATATATATTTTTATTTAACATAATTCTAATAAAATTGGTAAATTATCATTATTAATTATAAAAATCCTATGAGGGTTACAAAACAAGTCTAATGTCACGTTTCACATTGAATATAACAGACTATGTAGTTATAAATATTAGGCCTTCTATTAAGATATTTAAGTTTGATCGCAGAAATAGCAGATTTGTTTTATTCTAAATAAACTATACATAACATATAACTTTTCTTGACCCCTTATGGTGTAATAATAACTACATATTTTATAATATCGCACTTCGTTTTTATTTCGTATGGTATTTTAAAATCGAATAAAATTAATTTAATAAAATCTAGTTACATCTAATAGTTATGCATTTTTTTTATTTTTACAATGAAAATTAGTGTTATGTTTAAATTTCCTGAAAGTAATAATTTTCAAGTGGCTAAAAAGGGAAGAATGTCGATGTCATAAGATCGTTCTAGTAATAAAATTAAATATGAAATCTCCAAAAATATGTATTCTATACAATTGATTACGCATAATTTATATAAGTCCCTGCAATTTCGTTTCTATAATAAATATGATCAAGAACACTCAATGCTACAAATACGATATAAACGAAAATTCTAACCGATATCTTATTACTATAAGCGCTATATTTTTCTAACCCATAAATACGGGTATATAGAAAAACATATATTACTCGGTGAAGTGATAAGTGTAATATTTATACGGATGAAAGAGTTTTGAGTTTAAAAATGAAATTTATATTTGAGTTTATTCATAACAAGGAAACAAGCGATTTCACCTCTTTACATAATAATGATATATACAATATACATTCTATAAGTTATAACTTTATAACAAATGCTGATAAATAAAATTTACCATAAATATACATGAAGTAGTAAGTCATTGCAATAACGAGTGGTAAACGATTAATGTGAGTTGTTGACCGTTGCGACACGTTTCCCACGCGTATCACGTGTACTACTCAATCGGATTCGTGGAGAAAGTACTGACGACGGTCTCCATTGACGTCAAACAAGTGTTTCGTAATTCAACAATTGCGTTCGCAGCGAAACACCTGCGATAAGTGAAAATAACTATCGAAAGAATTGCCAATCCTTGTATTTAACTTAACAGTCATAATAAACGTGAACATTACTCAGTCAACTATACGTACATAGGCGTCTGGCTCATGCGTGTGTGTAATCTATGCACATTTCCTTTGTTTGTTTTTTTTTATTGTTATATTTGTGTGTAATATATTACTTTCAATACGAACATACTATCCTTGGCTTTCTAGAACATATTCATCCGAATGTTACTTAGAAGACATTGCTTTCAGCGCCGTCTAAGCTTAAGACGAACCTGGCTGCCGCACGGGTGTTTCCGCTTTCTAAGGGACCGTGAACTTGCAAGAAAAGTATATGTATTAAATTTTATCAATAAGTAAAAACTATTTAAATAGGGTTTTTATGATTTTGATTTATGTTAGTTTAACCTCATTCAAAATATAGGTTTGTTAGAAATCTATGTCATTTTGTGTTAATGACATAATTTATTAATTATATACGTCATACGTCCTTGATTGTGCATTATTACCATAACTTGGTAATTTATAAAACGATTTTATTATTTTATGTTGATTAAAGATACATTTCTATTCGTTTTTTTCAATCTTTTCAGTTTTAATTTTTACTTTCAAAATACGTATGATAAATGAAAAGAATAAGATTTAGTGGACGCTCTGCATTCTGGAGACTCTTACTTCCTAATATGTTAAAACCAATACAACATTTAGAAATTAAATAGTGGAGAAATGGACACTTTCAGTATGCGACGATTGAAAGACTTAGTGCGTACTATGTCTACATTTGTATCTGTGGAAAACAAATAAATAACATAACATAAGCTCACACCTGCTATCCCCGAAGGGTTAGGCAGAGGTGAAATAGCGAACTACACCACCCACATTTCGGCGAGCTTAGTTCCGTCCCAGATGTGACAGGGGGCGAGCCTGTCGCCATATCGGGCACAAATTCCAGACTCCGGGATGATACTGAGTAGAAAAACCCAATATAAATAAACTGAGTAGAAAAACAAATAAATACATATGTAAAAAAGGCATATAATGTTAATAAAGATTACGGAACCGATCCTTAGTTTCTTCCTTCTTGGCAACGTTTTACGTTAATAAATTATAAATTTATTGTGTAATTTAAAACTTACGCACATTAACTTACTAGCAGGCGGATCACGTCGGCTTCCTTGCTCTGGTGGCTACAATGCGCCGATGAGTCGACTCTAGGAGATCTTATGCTATGCAAGTTACACTAATGACGTCTAATGAACACCTCTGAGGAATACCAATCGGAATATGATGAGATATATGTAATAAAATTAAAGTATTTTATTTAAATACATATATTTGTAGCGTAGGAACAACGTAAACATAATTTTTTTTTTCATAGCTATAACACGTTCAATAATATATAGATAATTTTAAATGTTGTGGGATTTTCAATATAACTTATAGCAAGATTGTAGGAAGTGTTTTTTTTTACACGATATAGGCTCAGTGCCTTGACCATAATCTCACCTGATGTGAAATGACTGGTTGTCTGATGGCACCTGGTTGTCAAGTGATGCTGCCGGAAGACACCTATTGGTATTTGGCGACAGGTTTTTCAAACTTGAAGGTGCTGGTTACCCAAGTGGGCATCATTAGAAAATGCCCTACCACCAAGCTATGGTTTCCACGCGATGTTTTCCTTCACCGAAAGCTCAGGCCGATTTTAGAGTTGGATAGGTGAGCATCGAACCCGCGTCGATTGATGCGGAATCCGGCCGCGGTACCTACTGTGCCATCGTATAATGTAATAATGTATATATCGTAATGTATAATGTAATGTAATTATGATATAATTAATCAATATTTAATGGGAGTTGGGAGTGAAAACAACTAAAAAAACAAACGCATAAATACATAATATACTTCTCATATTACTATTCTTGTACTGAATTTAAAAAGAGGGAATCGTAATTTTTAATTGCATAGTATAATTGCATTAATTTGATTTACATGAAAGGGCTCGTAAGTTAAAGAAAAAAGTCAATTAAGTTCAACTTACTTTTAGAATTATTCTAGTAAAATGTCCTAACAACAATATTTACAGTATGTCCTACCGTGTGGCATATCTTGTATGTATGTGTTTCTAATATAAGTTTACCTTTGAGTACTATCTCATTTACTGTTCAATAATAAAGATTTGGCGGCGACAGTGATACGCTAAACCTAGTTACTCTTGGAACTCAAATTTGACGTGAACTAAATGATACTGACACTATACAATATTTTAAAACTGTTTAATGTATATACTCTATTTTTTGTTAATGTAAATCTCTAAAAAATTGAAAAATGTTTACGGTTAATTATATTAAAGTATATACAATAATTTTTGTCACAACTATTCACTGTTAATACAACAATTAAAACCATCACTTTATAAGTAGTCTAGTCTAATCCAATATTCAATCTGAAAACATTCATAATGATAATTTTAATTAATTGGTATTTAGTAAGTTAACTTTAGTAAGTTTTTGAACTGAAAAATTCACACAACGCATAACTGAAAATGATACACTTTAAATACAAGCCCTCTGGCATCAGCCTACGACGTGTTTCAATTCTCTGCTGGGAAGGCGCTCCAGCGCGATACAATGTCAATTTTATAACCCGCTTTACACCCGATAACTTTGCACACTATTTGCAGGTACTACATGGTTCTGCAAGGGAAATCGAGACTCGTTGTTTCCCTTAACCACCCTAGGTTTGTTATGTCAAATTCCGCGGAATTGACTTCTCTAGTAGCCCAAGCCTAGCTTCGTACCAATTTGATGCCCTGCGCTAGCTACTCTACTGGCTGAGAGCCTTAAACATTCGCCTTACAAATTCGGTAAAGCTGTCAGGGCCCTTCCGGTCACAAACATTTAGTCAGTTCGAAAAAAAACGATAAGATGAATTTTAAGGAAATGTACTACTCACTACGAGATATAACCAAGTCAAAAGTGATTTTCTAAATCCCCACCCGGATAATATACAAAATCAATCGTAAATAGTTAAGTTGTAATTCCTTAGCCAACTGCACTTTAAATAATTATTACTGAATTACCAAATTTATATAAACCAAATTAATTATTATATAATTGATAAATTTTGGATTGTATAAACTGTGATTTTAAGCGCGAAAATAGAATAAAGTGAATACTAGTTTTTTTCTAATATAGGTATTACTCAATTTCGGATTTATTTATTAACTAGCTGGTACCCGCGGTTCCGCCCGCGTCTCATATATTCTTCACTGCGTACCTAAAAAAAGAAAAAAATGAAGACAAATTAGAGTTTTTTGTTTTTAATAGCGGAAAAAATGTAAATAATAGTAAATTGAAAAAAAAAAATATGTGAAAGGGTTGATGGAATTCAAAAAATAAGTAGCCTAAAACCATTTACGAAATTCCGCGTCGAATGGTAGTAGTCCCATCCCTATATGTTCAGTAGTTTTCAGATGATAGTGCATCAGAGGAACCCCATTTTCCTTATATATATATATAGGATATACCATGACTACTTTTTTAATTAAAAACAAAACCTAGGTACTTCAAAAGAATAAACTATAAAATTGCACTAAAAAGACAATATATAATTACTTTATTAATCTGCTTCATTAATTTTGGAGTCGGTGCCAGCTTAAGGATATCAAAGTGGTGTAAATTTACGTCGCTAATTATATTCAATTTTGATTAATTGTTCTTTAAAATAATTCTAGTCCTTAATTTAGCTTATGTGTAATTGTGGTAAAGTTTAAGCAGTTATATCCATTTGTTAATGAGTACATTGGTGAACTCTAGCTGGCACCGACTCCAAAATTAACGTCGCAGATTAATAAAGTAATTATATATTGACATTTTAGTGCATTTTTATAGTTTATTCTTTTAAAGTAGGTTTTGTTTTTAATTAAAAAAGTTTTTTTAAATATTTTTTATTTTCAGTATGTACTTTTAAGTATAGCTGTGAAGCCTACTTCATAGCTTTGAAAATGAATATATGAAACACATGTACGTTTCTATAATAATCGAGAGTTTTTTCTTAATTTCCCTGAGTTCCACTGATCAGATCTTGAGCTGGTGGAAATAGAACCACCTCGGGAGTGTAATCCTTCGATCGTAAAATATTTTGCAAATCGGTCCACAAATGACGGAGAAATCGCGTAACAAACATACAAAAAAAAAATACACACAGACGAATGATAAACTCCTCCTTTTTAAAGTCGGTTAAAATAATTAAATGAAGTCTTAAAACAACCTAAACTAAACAGGTACACATGAACTTTCTAAAATTTGTATATTTATTCATTCTTGCCTTTACATAATTAAATATAACAATTTATTGAGAATTTTGTTGTTTGTCTCGAAATTTCGTAGATTTCCTCACATAACGTTGTTTCAGTTGAATGAATTGAAACTCAGGAATATATAAGCGTTATAACAAATATGGAATAGGAATTTGTTGATAAAACAAAAAAGATTATAATTTCCAAGAAACATAACAATCTTATTAAAGAAGAAACTGTAAGCCTCAAACGTCTACTCACCTTCGATACACCCACAGATAAGTGTTGTTTACTTATCTGTGGATACACCTGTGTTTTGTTAAACGCGAAACAGTGTTTAAGCGATGATGTCGCAGTGTGTAGTGCGGCCGGATTCCGCGTCAATGGAGGCGGGCTTGAGCCCACCTATCCGGCTCTAAAATCATCCTGAGCTTTCGGTGAAGGAAAACATCCTGAGGAAACCATAGCATGGTGGTAGGTCATTTTCCAATAATGTCCGTTTGTGCATCTACCTCCCTCAAGTTTGAAAACCTGTCGCCAAATACCAATAGATGTGTTCCAGCAGCATCACTTGAGAACCAGTACCTTAGGCTTAGTGAGTTTACGGTTTACCATCCTGGACCACATGAACACTTAACAACAGGTGAGATTGTGGTGAAAGCACTGAGCGTATATCGCCTAAAACATTGCCAGACGGATGAAATTTTGATATTATATGAAAATTATCAAATATTAGGGGGAGGTAAGAGATAAGGAACAACTTTTAAGCGTTTCACCACTAGGTATTTTAATAATTATAATTCATAAAAGCGTCAAATTTGGTGTATTAATAGTGCAAACTTACAAAGCAATACAAGAAATAATTAAAATAAACAAAAAAGTGTAAGCCAAAATCGTAAGCAAAATGAAAGATTGTTTGTTGGAACACGCAGGTCCTAGTGGGTTATTTCCTTTGCCTTACGAATTATAAACAAACAATACCTATGGCAACGAATTAATTAAAGTTACACTTTGATTGTCTCTCAAGATATCATCAGAATGTAAATAGAGGTCTATAAGTATCACTTCTATGATTACCTAGTTAATATTGTAATATAATTAATTAAAAATGTCTCTTATTTTAGAAATATATTATGTGGCGTTTCATATATTCTTAACTGCGGAACTCTAATTAGTTTCCTAAAAAGATTTTAGTACTAAGATAAAGTAAAAATATTTCTCATAAATTATAGCGCTCTCATATATATATATATATATATATATATATATATATATATATATATATATATATATATATATATATATATATATATATATATATATATTATAGCCCATAAAACTGTGCATTGAATCAGATTTTATTCAATTTTTTATGAGTTTTGTTTTCACGTGGATCCTTAACTATTTTCGAAAATTGAAAATAAGTTGCCCGGAGTAACTTGAGCTATTTACTAAAAAAAGTCCCGTCATAATCGGTCCAGTCTTTCCGGAGATTACCCATTACAAGCCGACAGTCAGACATAAATTTCAAAAATTGTATTTTTCATTTCTATTGAGTAAAAAAAATTTGATATTACAAACAGACGCTTCAATTTTATTTATTAGTATAGATATAAAATCGAATGTCTAATTTCTTTGAACATTAATCAGAGCTACCTATATAATAAGGTACTTAATATAAGTTATGAATAGTAAAAATGTAGTTCCACTAAGCTACAGCATACTGTATATTTCTTTGACACGTGCTATTGTTCTATCAAAAACCCCTAATCGACTTATTTCTCTTAAATATTCAATCGGTATTCTTTCTGTTTGTTATTTCTCACGATTTTATCAGTGCTATTTATGTAAAATGATGTTTTCACAAAGCATTTTTTAAAATATGCGCGGCTCACAGATCGGAGGTAAACGTCCTACATGGTCCCGTCAGCATAATCATTTTGTAGCATTGGACAAGCACCACATACTACATTGACGTCAATCGAATACCATGAATATACAAATGTATCTGGGTAAGTATATATTTACTGACGTTCCATATTGTATTTGGGTACTTATAATTTATTACGGCCGCGTAAAACTGTCAATTGAATTGTAAATTTCCAGAAATTATTGTTGGTACTAACAGAGAGCGAAGATATTTCTCACATATTCAAACACCTGCCAGTAAAACTGTGCATTGAATCAGATTTAATATTCAATTTCATGAGTTTTCATTTTATTACGCGCCACTCTAATTATTTTCAAAAAATAAAAGTAACCTAAGTTACGCGCAATAACTTCAGCTATTTGCCAAAAAAAGTCCCGTCAAAATCGGTCCAACCGTTCTGGAGATTAGGCGGAACAAATAGACAGATAAACCAACTTTAAAAAAATAATGTTTTTGATATAGGTTCCGTATATATATTCATATGTATTTAGTAACGAGTTAGTATTTTGATATTACACATTATATATAAAGAAAGAAAGACAAGAAGAAGAAATTTATTGTTGGATGATAAATATTTAGATTACAAATATAAAAACACACATAAATATTTACGAATGTATACAATAACAGACCCCTATTAAGATACTTGCTGCAGCATCACCTTGCGGTAGATACACAATTTTTTCGAAAATAATTAGGGTATAGCGTAAAAAAAATTAAAACTCATGAAATTGTGAATAAAATCCGTTACATCAGTAAGATGAAAACTGTGAAAACAGAATTTCTGTTTAGCAATATTTAAAAAAAAAACAGGACCTATGGTATCCCGGAAGTAAATTTATAAAACAAAAAACTGTTCTGAAAATTCAGCACTCTTCGTTCACCCCGTTAAAGCGAATAATAAAATTCTAAGAGCTTTGGTATTTCACAATGAAATCACATAAAACACAATTATTTAAATAATTTAATCATTTTTAGGTTAGCACTTCCTGTGCTGACTGACATCCTGAACTGAATGACAAAATTTACTTTAACGCGAGCAAAGTCACGGATAAAGCTAGTTTTAATATAACCCACAAAAGAACCAATATCCATATTTGCATTACGACGAAAATGAACTGTTTGTTGGCCACTTCGTAAATTCAGTTGATCTCAAACATTCGAAATATATAGTAAACGTTACCAAAATCGGCTAATTTTATTTGTCGATGAAGCCTTGTACAGTGCTATACAATGAACGATAATGACGTCACTATTGTTGATTGAGTTTCTCTCTTATATTTACAGTTTTATGTATGTTAAGCTACGTACAATGAAACCTATATTTGGGTTACAATTCTTTTTATAGTTAATTTATCGATAAAATAGCTTATGTTATTTATTTCTAGACAATTAATTACATTAATAATTTCTGTTCTGTTAACATTACCGAACTAGCAACTGCTGGGAAAATGTGAGAGTCTCTGTGGTCAAGGTCAATAACCCACTTATTTTCATTTCAATAAAAAAAATGTATTTGCATCAAACGAAAGCATATAGATAGTGAGATTTTTGTCATAATTTGGTTGCTTCACGCTAAAATGCAAATCGTAGAATTACCTATAATGATGATATATTACTATATTATTCATAATATCGGTTATACTTATAAATATGTAATTTAAGGACGTGTTGTTGTGCGTCAACGGATATTGCCTACGTTTAATTAACAATGATATAATTTAAATATTATAATGATGCCAACATCGGATACCATTGTATTGTTTTTTATGGAATTAATTAGCTAAAGCTAACACCTAAAATAACATTAACGTATTATAATAATTAGCATATCTTTTCTTATATATATTTCAATCATAACAAATTTTAGCTTATACACACACAGGTTCGAATTCACCACAATAACAATTCTGCTGGTTAACAGAATGTGTAATTTAGTGTTATTGTTAATAGTTTATTTTAACTGTACGATTACTTTATGTAGTCACTTTATGACTACTAAATTACAAAAAATACTAGGATTTTCTTTTTTGAATTACGCCTGTATAATATTGTTGTCATTCTATTTTGTATGTGTATAATTGCAGCAGAGCTGCATAGTATTTTTAATATTTGTAATACTTTGCAAACATAATTAACCCCTAGATCACTTACGTTTACGCCAGCTTTCCATTGTTTTTATATTTTCTTATTTTTATGGGTACTCGATACATTAATATCATTATCTTACCAAATAATAAGATTATGTAATCATATTACACATTAATTGATTGGAGAATCGGTTTTCTTAAGCATAATCCCTAAGTGTTGCGTTTCATTGAAAGATGCCAAGGCCGCTAGACTGCGGGGCCGTACACGGCGCCTGTTGATAAAGGGTCATGCCCTGTCTAGAAAACCGTTTTATGCCGGTTTTAGTGTTATCTACATTTTCATTATTGAGAATCTGTCTGTACATTGAATTCACGTATAAAAATTTAATCCCTATTAGTCTAGCTAACAAACCTGATGATCCATTGTAAGTTTTAATTATACACCTTAGCTATAATAAAACCACGTTTTTTTTTTGTAGTATGAACCAGATCATGAATAAAATCTGTATGAGTTTGTTTTATGATTAATTGATTGATTCAACGGAAAGGCGTCCACTGCTGGACATAGGTCTCCCACAAAAAGAGGGGAATTGCCATAATCGCCACGCTGGGCAGATCGCAGATCGTTGGCGATCGCAGTCAGGTATTGGTATTTGTGGTAAGTCAGAGGATGCTGTTGCACATCCCCTGGTTTATCCCTGAGTCGCCTTTTACGACACCCATGGGAAGATATGGGGTAGTATTTTTCTTAGCTGGCACCACACAACGTTTTATGATACACGAATATTTTAATATGTAATAAGTGACTCCCGCAATTTATTTATTACTGTTAAGCCCATATAAATACTATAATAATATCTAGGTTACATTATTTCTTGATTTTAACCTTAAAAAACTAGCTTTGATAGATTTAAAACTATATATCTATTATTTTGTCCGAACGTCTCGAGTGTTACTTATATATGTTGTTGTTACCATGACAGAAACATTTTTCCGTTGAGGAAATCTCATCATATCTGGTCGTTTGCTACGAAGAACGACAAACGATTTATTTTGGAATGTATCATCTACGGCATTCCTGCATGTATCGCTGGAAATGCTGGAAACATTTTTGCGTTTTTATGCAAGTCCTGCAGGCATATATCAACCCCAATAAAATATTCCTACTGAGGTCTCCACCAACCTCAGTTTCAACCTCCAGTTTTACCAAGGGTGTCTTCCATAACAAGTTGGACAACTCATAATTTCTCCTGATTTTGAGAAAACTACTTTTGAAAGAAGTTTTCTTCTTCTCAATTTATTTCTTGGAGTGCGAGAAACCTTTACGTAAACGCCAACAACAAATGAATTTCAACTTAATCGTATTAACAATGTGATAATGTAATTCTCTCTTAATTTTTAAAGTTTACTACGACTGTAGCTAAGATACTATAGTATATATATATATATATATATATACCATAGATACTATGTTATAAACAGATCTGAGAACATTGTTTGTAATATTTTGTCCAAAGCGTGGCTAAAATGTTTGAAGCGATTGATGTTACCATGCGATAAGAGAATGCTAGTTAACTTAAAGATCTTATTGACAAGAACATTATAAGACCGGTCTTTTTGACACAGCATAGGATCAGTGCTTTGACCACAGTCACATCTGATGTTAAGCGACGATGTGGTCCAAGATGTTAAACACACTAAGCCGAGAGGTACTGGTTCTCAAGTGTTGCTGCCACCTATTGGTAGTGACATGTTTTCGAACTTAATGGTGGTAGCTCCCAGATGGACATTATTAAAAAATGCTATGGTTTCCTCACGATGGTTTTCTTCACTGAGATTAGGCTGATTTTAGTGTTGGATAGGTGGGCTCGAACCCGCGTCCATTGACGCGGAATCCGGCTGCACTATCCGTTGTGCCATCATCGTTAAAATTGTCTTTTTTTTGTTTCCTGAATTGCTTTATAACAAGGTTGTAGTGAAACTCGGGTCGTGACCCGAAAGAACGTCCAGTCTTAAAAAATTCTGAGGTGGAAATATGACAAAACCAGACTCGATAAAATGTGTAACTAGCAACGTGCTAGGAACCCTGTATGCATCATCACCAATTAGATGAAGGAGAGTAGGGTACGATGCTATGGGAATGTAAAGAGGTGGCATAATAATAATTATAAATAATTGGAAATATAGCTTGCTATTTCTGGTCAAAGTTCCCGAGGCAGACCCTAAACAAATTGAATATAGAAGAGTGAAAAGTCCCTGAGGACGATGTTAAGTACAGAGCGAAGTCGAGAAGGTTATCACCACCACCTATAGGGCATGTAGCAAGGAAGAGAGTTTTCTGTGAGACACGTGCACATCCAGATGTACTTATTAAATTAATAATTATATAACATTTACTAAATGGCATTAGTGTATTTACGGCTTCCTCTTTTGGCTAACGGTGTCTAACCGCAATCATGAATTGAGAGATATGCACAGCACAGGAAACAGTTTACGTATATTACTGTTATTATATCGCATAAGTGGGTTGTGTTAGCAAACATCATACAGTCTCACGTGCACTGGTGGTGGATGAACACGCGAGTCCATTAGGTGATTGATTCTTTGGATGGTTCTTTAAGTAATCAAATAAAGCACCTAAAACTTTACGTTATCACCGTATACTTTTTAAGCATTAGAACTAAATACTCCATATTTAATTTTAATGTAAATAGAAAGGTGTAAGGCTATTTCGAATACAATTAAATATATTTTTATTCATATAAGTGTTCGCTCCGGGGTTGATATTCAATCATAATCGTTAATGGAAATTCAAAGTGAAATCAATTGTTTATAATGTTTTGTTCGGTGATAACAATTGCTATTAAACTAAAGGAAACCGACTGAAAAGTAGAGAAGAAAAATGTGTTAAACTGTCTTATAGATTCCTGCCTATTTAAAAGAAAAAAAGATATCATTATCCATGTATTTTAAAACTGAATTACAAACACACAAACCGTGAACTACATTTTGTTTATCATTTGATTTATGCATCCTGAGTTAATTTTCAAATAAACACGTCTGAAATAAACTTAAATAATAACACGAGCACAATCTATACTAATAAATAAAATTTAAGTGTTTGTTCGTAACGTCAAAATATGTTTTTTTTAGAAAATAGATATGAATGTATGTATATACGATACTTATACCAATAATACAATTTTTTAAATTGTTTGTCTGTTTGTTCTGGGTAATCTTCGGAACGACTGGACGGATGTTTCAGGGACTTTTTTCGGTAGATAACTGATATTACTCCGCGTAATCTATCGTGATTTTCGAAAACGCTGTGTAGAATACATGAAACACGAGCGCAGCCGCTGGCACGTAGCTAGTCACATAATATATGTAGTTGTAGGCAATATAAAATATGATTTTTCTATTTATAGTGTAGGTTTTTTTTTTTATTTATTATACAACAAAGAATTTAGTATTGCCTGTAGACGGTTGTGAAATTCGATAGATATGGAAATGTGTTTGATCAGTGGAAACAGCCGAGAGCGCGTACTGATAACCCGGCGCCGTCTGGCACGCGGTAGACACACACACTCTGCTTCGCAGTTATATTTATATTGTTTATAAAGCATTTTTACATTAATTTATGGCCAATATATAATAATTACATATTGAAATTTCTTATCTTACATTTTTAGGAATGTTGTCGTTTCCTATGCCGCTATTAATATCAAGATTTTACAGTCCGGTATTTAATTATCTGCTATAATTAAATAGACCAGGTAGGTACTTTGATACATGGATGCACAATTTTTAATTTCTTTTACGTAAACTAATTAATTAATTACGTAAAATAAAAATAAACCAATAAGTTCAAGTCAGTTGAACTATTAAAATTTCTTATGAATAAATAAAACTCTATTCTTAAGTTTGATTAAGATAGGGAATCAAGTAAAACATTATTATTATAACATTTTTATTAGAAGTTATAATTTTTTACTTGTTTTCTCTTTATTCTGTAATAAGTTCAGTGTTTAATGTTTAGTGACGATTTGTTCCAAGATGGTAAAGACACCAAGTCTAGAGATATGATTGCGTCGAATTATGTCGCCGGAATACACCTCTAGGTGCTTGGTAACAAACTAGCTTGTTTGCATAATGAAAATAAATTAATTCTCTTTGGCAATGTCATAGATTAGCTTTTGTTTGTCTTTTGATTTTTATAGAATGATCATCACGGTACTACAGCGTGCTTTTGTTCTCCAATAAGATTATAATTTTACTTTAATATTATTAATAACTTTTTATCAGAATAATTCATTGTATATTTAATAATTAACTCTTATTATACCTACAGTGTTTCGATAAGAAATTATTGGATGATTATGATGTTCTAAGGTATTTATTTTTATTAACCATTTTATTGAGCTTGCATTTTTGTGGCTTCTGTGGTTCTAATCTAGAAATTAAAATTTTCCCTCTAACTCTACACCGATTGATTTGATATTTGGTGCACTCGTTTTAAGTCTGATCAATGCCCCTTATTGATGAGGAAAATGATGTGATAACTGATGCCTGATACCTATACAGTTATTTTTAGGTTTTATTTTCTTAATTTGAAAAGATAATGGCGCAGTTGGTAGTATGGTCGGATTTCGCGTCAACTGACGCGGTTTCGAGCCCACCTATACAACTCTAAAATCAGCCTGAGCTTTCGGTGAAAGAGAACATCGTGAGGAAACCATACCATAGTGGTAGAACGTTTTCTAATAACGTCCGCCTGGGTAGATAGCTACCAACCTCAAGTTTGAAAATCTGTCACCAAATACCAGTAGACGTGTTTCGGCAGTATCAATTGAAAAGCAGTACCTCTAGGCTTAGTGTGTTTACCGCCCTAAATAAAATCGTTACTTAACCATCACTTGAGATTGTGCTTATAGTATATACCTACACATTATATAAAAAAAATTATCGTTTTTAGCAGATTCACTGAGAAGGGTGTTACTTGCTTATTGTTAAGTTTCGGTATACGGAACTCAGCTACAATCCTACAGTAACTAAAGTGGTTCTAACACTAAATTTACTAATCTATACTAATAAATATAATAGAATCGCTGACTGTTTCGAAACATATGTATATGCATAATGAAAGACAACAGCACCATAGCGAGATGTAGAATCGTTAAAGAAAATAATTTTTTTGTTGTCGTTAACATATAAAACTCTAGTGTCTGTTTGTAATATCAAAATAACAGTTTTTTTTACTAAACACATATGATATACGAAATCTATCCCAAAAGCAATTTTTAAAATTTTTGTCTGTCTGTGTGTTTTATTCCGGCTAATCTGCGGAACGGTTGGACCGATTTGGATAGAACTTTTTTTGTTAGATAGCTGAAGTTACTCCGCGTAACTCTTTTTTTTTTGAAAAAATAAATAGGAGTCTGCGTAAAAAAAAAACTTATAAAAGTGGAATAAAATTCTATTAAATGCTCAGTTTTACAGGCAGGTATTTGAGCTTGCGAGAAATATATTTCCTTAATGTAATTAGCAACAAAAAATTGAAATACAATTAGCGTTCCGTATAAAAAAAAATTAAAACTATATTACGTAGTGAAAAATATATAAAACCGGGTGCAGCCACGGGTGCTCAGCTAGTCGGCTAATAAATTTGTATTTAACCGTGTATTATTGATATTTACCTATCTATTTATGTATCCACAGATAACACCTGACGTTATTAGTATGACTATTTAATAACAAATTAAATATTTGTTTTATTTTTAGAAAATAATAAAACGTGCTAATCAGTTGTACGAACATCTCCATACTATATGTTCTTAGTAACGACATTTTAAAAATAAAATTGTCATATGCTGTGACGTACATAGTTATTAATTAATTTGTAAACAGTCATTTCACTGATAGTACAGTAGTGATGTGCTAATTTATCTGAAGACCATTTAAGGTTTTAGAATCTTAAAAGGAATTGAAAATGATACTCATTGGCATCTTGGACTAAAAGATCTACTGTTGGACATAGGCATCCTCCAAGCATCTCCACAATGACCGTTCTTACGCCATCGGCGTCCAGCCGATTGCCGCGACTTTCACCAGATCGTTGGTTCAACGTTGGTGATTTAGGTTGCTTTTGAATGTTTTCATGATAAATCAGAAATTTACGTAAAGGTTTGTGGCTAAAAGATAAATTAAACTTTTTAATAGAAAGAAAAAACAAACACACAAAAATGACCATTATCGTGTTTCTTCTAACATTGTAATTGTAATGTAATCTGTCTGTCCGTTGGTACACGCGAGCGGAGCCACGAGCACACAGCTAGTATATTACATAATTTTGTATGAATACATTTTAAGTGTTATTTTTTACGCCATTTATTTGTTATTTATTTGTGTAAAATGATTTTACATATAAATTTCCAATAACTTTAAGTTACGTTGTAGTAGTATAAATGATAGTACTCTCATGTGCAGTATTAACATAACACATTTATAATTAGATGAGAATTGGAATATATAATAATTTAATACAGGCAGTAAGTTAATAAAATTTATAAATTCACTTGATTTCCTTAACAACAGGGTACTTATCAGGTATTTAATCTGTTCTATCCATCCATTAAGTATATAAAATGCTAAGTAGCGTCTAAGTATTGAATAATTTAAAGTAGAATAAAAACAATTACAGAAAAATGAAAATAAAGATTTCTTTCGCCAGTGTCGCTCTATTATTTGCTAATATCGCAATCTACTTCCAAACCACTTTTATTTTATCTATGAGACAATCAAATGTAAGATGACAACTTGTTATTGTGAGATCTCATACTATTAACATAGATTTTCATTTCTTATTTATGTATGTATGTACTACTATTGTTTCATTTCATTTGAAGTCGGATATGTCATTCAAAATACGGATTTCTTTTTTACTTGATCGACTGATATTTGAAATTGTTATTATCTATATTTTATGCTTTATTATTGAATGTAAAAAGCAAATTGTTGTAATTTACATGTGATATTTAGCATATGTATGTATTAAAACCAGGTGTTAGTAATCTAACACGTAAGTACTGGATGTGCGTATGTAAGAACACCTTTTAGATATGACGGATAATTATGGTTATACTCGTAATTGCGCAAAGGCAAATGTGTGACAATTACACTATATTAAAATGTGTCCTTTATTGTAATAGTAATTAAACACGTCCATGTTAGAATTTTAATATTTACAATATTGATAATATTGTGTGGATATGTGAAATAAGATGGATGAGAAACGATTGCATGTAGCTTAGATGCGATTGTTGAGACGGATTTATGGTGTGACAAGAGTGCATAAAATTAGGCATGATTATATCAAAATAAAGAAACTGTATATGAATAAAATACTTTTTTCATTTAAAACAAAACCGACTTCAAAAGAATAAACAATAAAAATGCATTAAAAAGTCAATAAATAATCATTTTGTTAATCTGCTTCGTTAATTTTAAAATCGGTGCCAGCTTATGGATAGCAATGTGGTATAAATGTACTTCGCTAATTATATTCAATTTCATTTAATTGTTCCTTAAAATCACCCTAGTCCTTTATTTAGCTTATACGTATTTGTGATAAAGTTTAGGCAGTTAACTGCCATTTGTAAATGAGTACATTGGTTAATTGGCTGGCACTGACTCTAAAATTAACGAAGCAGATTAATAAAGTAGTTGTTTATTGACTTTTTAGTGCATTTTTATAGTTTATTCTTTTCAACTCAGTTTTGTTTTTAATTAAAAAAGTGTGTTTTTTACTTTTTATTTTAAGTATGTACTTTTAGTTATAGCTGTGAAGCCTACTTCATAGCTTTGAAAACGAATATATGAAACACGTGTAACTGTCTAGTATATTCGAGGGATTTTCTCAATTTCCCTAAGTTCTACTGATCAGATCCTGATATGATGGAAAAGGGAAAACTTCGGAAGTGTACTCCTTTCATTTAAAAAATTACAAATCGGTCCACAAATGACGGAGAAATCGCGTAATAAATATACAAAAAAAAAAACTTACAGACCAACCTCCTCCTTTTTGAAGTCTGTTAAAAATAGAAATTAATATGAATGTAGAACGATGAAAAAGTATAGAATCGCCAAAAAAAGTGTGTATGGAATGTGTGAGAATAAATATGAAAGGAAAAAAGAGTACCTAGGTAAATAAAAGAGATGAGGGCTGATAGGGATGTATGGAATAATAAAATATACTGCGCCGACCCCAAGTGTGTTGAGAACAGGCCTTGAGAGTGATCCACGTCATCAAATATCAATAAAATCACTGTAATCTACATAAGCGTGTACTAAAATCATTTATTTTCAATGACCTTATATAAATAGTATAATCTATGACATTCTTCTAAATGCATGTCTTTCAAATTCCGTTAATACAATAAAGTTCAATTATTTTGAAAAATCATATCATTCGTCATTATTTATAAATTGATTTCATTATTCATATACAGTTTAATTGGTTATATTATTTTTTGGGACTGAACTTTTGCGTCAGATATATACCTTAAAAGTTATAATTTTATTAAAGACATGGTTCACTTGTCTGTGTCAGTTAGTTTATAATATTAAAATGGGTGAACTGATATAGATATTTAAATTTTATATGGTGAGCGCTTTGACCACAACCTCAACAAGTGTAAGGTGACACTGCAAGTGACGTAAGTCAGGCTGCGACCTTTAGGTGCTTGGCGACAGTTAACATGAGGGTGGTAGTTAGCCAGGCGGACATTTTAAAAATAGCCTACTACAATGCTTCGGTATCCTTACGAGGGTTTCTTTTATCGAAAGCCAACGTTCATCGACGCGGAATCTAACCTCATTACCACAAAATGTTCCATTTTTAAAATCATCATAAACATATTCTGCTACTAGGTTTTGGTATAAATATAACACTACCGGAATCTTCTCATCTTATATAAACCATTAAATTATTGATAGATATAATATACTAGATATTTTTGCCCGCGATGAGAGTACAATTTCAAGGTCGCGTCAATCGATGTGCGTCAGGATACGCGTCACGATTTTGAATATTAACGGATGAATATACGTACGTTAAGAAAGAGAAAGAGACAAATATAATACACTATACTATACTTTTTGTCCGTAGAATTATTTATATCATTCTCCTCTTTATGCTATAAATTCGTTTGCTTATAGACGCGTGAGTATGACTGTATTTAAGATTTATCCACTGATCGCCAATACTATCGTAGAATGGCTCGCGAAGCGATTGAAATTAAAAAACATCCAAATTTCAATCGCGAGGATGGGTATAGACTTTCCTCAGTGTGGAATCCGGTGCTAGAAAATCTTAAGGTTCGTGATTTATCGTCACAGGCATCGTCGATGGACACTGTTAGTGTTGTGTGTTGTGACTATAATAAATATAAAGACCAAACGGGGGTAGTTCATCAAAATACCCCTCAACGCTGCAGGCGAAGCCGCGCACCGCCAGTCAGCCCGTGACCACGGTTGGTGAAACCCAGCCGAAACGTCGGGATAGAAAAAAGCAAAGGTAACGCGTGAAAACCCGTTAAAATTAACTGAATTTAACTGAATTTGTATTTAAGAAAGTAGGTATACATATTTTATCTCGTTCTCTATTTGTCCCTTACTAATATTTTGTCTTACAGATTTAAACTACAGGTTACGAAAGGAGTTTCACTTCTGACACGTGTACTCTGTACAGACGCTTTTTTAAATAATATTTTTATAACTTATTTTTATGTAATACTAACGAATAGACACTAAATTCAGAATTACTGTCATCGAAAAAAAAGTAGAAATAGTGTATTTTAAATATTATTTCAAATATTATATATCGGATGATATATATCGGTATTGATTCAATAATATCGGTTTAATCGATATATCGAGAGTATGAATCGATATTTTTTTATTGGTGATATATATCGAACACTCCTACCATGTATAAGTCATATTTCCAGGGCCCTAGAAATTTACAAACTTGTTTTTTACGAAGCGGTTAACAATTTTCATCATAAATAATGTATTATAAATTAATAACATTAAGGTTTACGTCATTCAAGGTGAATGACAAAAGTTATATACGTAAAATAAAAACAAAAACATTGCGTTTCCAGTTTAAGCCTAACTCAAACTGATGCAACTGACCTCTACGTGCAGATTGAGCAATTAGAAAGATTGAAACTCAGAAGATACAGCTAGTTGAATATTTCATTTACTAAAAGTTTTTAGCACTTATGTATCGAAAGATATATAAAATGGATAACATGTAAATATATTGCTATGATTTGGTTATAATTTGGCTTATTGCATCATGAAATTCTAATATTGAAACGTTAACGATATTATGTATAGAAATAAAATAATCTGAAACATTTATAAAAATAAATATTCGCTATTTAATTAATTAAACAAGACGATATTATAAATATGCATAGAAATTTTGTAGGTATAGATTTTGACGCAGTGACTTTAGAATAAATAAATTTATATTATTTAGTTTTTTGCAGTACCTATTTAGAAAACTTATTATCTACCGGAATTTTATTATTGATGTTTTTTTTACACGGGATTGGCTCAGTGCTTTGACCACACTCTCACCTGATGTTAAGTGACGATGTGGTCATGATGGTAAACACACTAAGCCTAGAGGTACTGGTTCTCAAGTGATGCTGCCGGAACACACCTATTGGTATTTGGCGACAGGTTCTCAAACTTGAGGGTGGTAGCTACCCAGGCAGGCATCATTAGAAAATGCCCTACTACCATGCTACTGTGGTTTACTCGCGATGTTTTTCTTCACCGAAAGCTCAGGCCAATTTTAGAGTCGGATGGGTGGGGATCGAACCCGCGTCTATTGACTCGGAATCGGATTGCACTACCCGCTGCGGCATCATCGCTTCGTAATTAGTCATATAAAACGTTTCAAGTAAATAAAAATGGTATGAATTGAAATGTATAAATTAATACGTGAAGCAAAAACTTTGTAGGTACCTCTTTTTACGAAAATTGCGCGAAGTATGAAATTTCGCACACTTATAGTTTATATAGAGAAGGAGTGCAGAATGCTATATTTTTTTAAAATTATGAATAAAGAACACACTAAATAAAAAAAAAACATTACACACAACACCATGTTTTTGACACAATCACACATCTATCATTATCTCTTAAGATTACCAATGCATTATCGATCAGATGTCAATGTCAGAAATGACATTTATTTACTGTATAGACAGAATATTGACTTTTGAGAAGGTTTTACTTTAAGTAATTGACAATGAAAAGCAAACAAAATTGTTAGGGTTTTAATAAATTTTGGTCGAATTTCGATCGCAGGCGAGCACTATTTACTAAAATTAGTTGTACGCGTTACGTACCAGATAATTTACGGGTTACATAATTATATAATTTAATTAATTTAAATTAAGCAATGTAGATGATATTCATAAACGTCAAAATCTTAATCTATTGAAAAAAAATCCTGTAACCGTGAAGAAAGGTTAGGTATATATTATTATTTCAATTATCACAAGTCATAAATCACAATATAACATCATCATCGTCCTAATCCCAATTTGTTATTCGGGGTCGGCGCAGTATGTCTTCTTCTTCCATACATCACTATCACCCACCATATCTACATTCACCCCTTTTGATTTCATAACTTCAAAATTTAAATTCAATTACTTTCTTCGTAATATATACGTGTCGTCTCTTCTCAAAACATGTCCAAACGATTCCTTTTCATCTTCTCATAAAAATTCAGAATAACAAACAAATTTAAATTTATTAAAGTGATCGACTCCGGGATTAACCCATTGCACAATTTTATATTCAGTATAGATGACTTAGAACAGACAGACAGAAAACTTAGAATACGGGGAAATTTTAAAATGTTTCCTGTATTTCTTAGATTGTATATTGCGTCTAGCTCTAGAGATCTAATTTTTATTTATTGGATCTTCAACAGCATTACACGTTAAAATTCAAAAATAAAAGATATGGTTTACAAGTTATGGTTTTAGTAAAGTAACATTATATCATTTCTATAGTGTTCTAGATTTGCATGCCACTTATAGAAGTACAAAATTATAGGACACTGTACAAAACATGTTGTCATAAAACAAGACCTAATTATAAATGAAAAATAGATTTTGACGAGAAAAATTTACGAAAAATCTTACTGTTTCTGCAGATCCTTTTAATAATACTTGAATCATAAAATAATAATAACCAAATACATTTTAACATTTCTAGTTTAAAGTTCCAACAACTCTTGCTTGAACTTATTAATAGACAGGTGTAATATTGTCCGTTTCATTATTACGTCTGCATTGAGTAATGTAGGTAATAGTTGAGTAAAGACCAAGGTTAGTTTTATGCATGGGCAGATTGAACGTATTGGTTATTGAATATATCTAGTTAGTTTAGTCAGAACTGTAAGACTAATTGTGCTTATTATTTGAATACAGTCTGTCGACCCTCTTATAGTTTTAAAAGTAAGTAAATATAACATTGAAATGGAGAATACGTGCATTTATTAATTAAGTTAATAATAATGTATTTTTATTATGCAAAAGACTAGCTGTGTGCCCGCGGCTGCACCTGCGTTTCATATATTCTTCACTGCGTTTTAATTCTTTTATAAGGAACCTTAATTATTTTACAAAAAAAATTCATAGTGAGATAATATAAAAATAATTCTCATAAATTAAAACTGTGCATTCAATCGGATATTATTCAAGTTTTTATGAGTTTTATTTTTTTACGCAGAACCCCAATTCTTTTACAAAATATAAAAGTATCCTAAGTTACGCGGAGTAACTTCAGCTATCTACCAAAAAAAGTCCCCTCAAAGTCGATCTAGCCCTTTCGGATATTACCCGGAACAAACAGACAGGTATACAAACAAAGATTTTTGGTATAGGTATCCTATATATAATAATATCTATTTAGTAGAAATGTTTTGTTATGACATTACAAACAGACACTTCAATTTTATTTATAATTACAAATACATAACTTAATATGGATATTGAATCTGTTTTGTTTATAATACATAATTTCTGTAGAACTATTTTCATACACGGAATAGGGTAGTTAGTTAGTTAGTTAGTTTACTGTATACATTATTCAAATATTGGAACTAAAAATGTAAAATAATATAATTTAATAGAACATTAATAATATGTCGTTAGATTCAAGTCATGCGGTACACGCACAGACACGTTTATCTGAAGGTGGATCAAGGTATGCTATTGACGTCATAGCCTGCAGGGTCAACGTATAAGGCAGTTCTAATACAGCCTCTAAATTATAACTGCTTAAAATATAATTCGGTGACGAACTTAATAAAATAAATTGATTATCCAGAATCTTAGAGTTTAAATTCATATATACATAACGTTTGACAAATGTCAAAAGGAAGTAACACAGTTGCAGTTACAGTTGGATAGGATTTTGTCCCAAAAGGGCGCTTAAAAAATTCATTATTCTATTCATTTTAAAATCGCTTACAACTTAAAGAATTTAAAAATTGTATTGACGAGTTGTATTAAAAAATTTTATTTGCGAATATAAATTACAGTTGAATTGAGAACCTCTTCCTTTTTGAAGTCTGGTAGTAAAAACTTTTTTATTTAAAACAAAATCGATTTCGAATCAATCGATTTAAAATGTCAATAAATAATTTCTTAATTAATCTGCTACGTTAATTTTGAAATCGGTGCTAGCTTACGGATAACAAAATGGTGTAAATGTACGTCTCTAATTATATTAAATTTTGATTAATTATTCTTTAAAATCACCCTAGTTCTTTATTTAGCTTAAGTGTAATTGTAATAAAGTTTAGGCAGTTATTTCCTTTTGTAAATGAGTACATTGGTTAACTCTAGCTGGCACCGACTCCAAAATTAACGAAGCAGATTAATAAAGTAATTATTTATTGACTTTTTAGTGCATTTTTATAGTTTATTCTTCTAAAGTCAGTTTTGTTTTTAATTAAAAAAGTTATTTCTAAATACTTTTTGCTTTAAGTATGTACTTTTACGTATAGCTGTGAAGCCTATTTCATAGCTTTGGAAACGAGTATATGAAATACGTGTATATTCGAGGATTTTTCTCAATTTCCTTGAGTTTCACAGATCAGATCTTGATGTGATGGAAATGGGAACACGTCGGAAGTGTACTCCTTCGATTTAAAAAAAATGGCAAATCGGTCCACAAATGACGGAGAAATCGCGTAATAAACATACAAAAAAAAACTTACAGAACAATTGATAACCTCCTCCTGTTTGAAGTCGGTTAAAAATAAACCGTATTTCTATAATTATGATTTTTATTGATCATTATTTTTTGACAATAAAAATGGTATTAATTGAATGTATCTGTTTTTATTTTCAAAGCGAGTCTCATTTTTATCTGAGATATGAATGTTTCATCACGTAGATACATATCCCATCACAGAGTGACTGTACCCTGATTCCTAACTATCCTGAGACAACGTATGAAATTAGTCTGCGCGCTAACTCAGAACGTATTAATTATTTAGAATTTATTAATTACTGATTTATTAACTACACGCAAGATGTGCTATTTATTTATTTTATTACATTTCCAATTAATTGTTCAATAAAAGAGATCTTTCGTATTCCTACATATTCGAAGAATATTTAAAATTTCTAAGCATTGCTCATTTATTTTTTAAATTTAAATAGCATTGACCACTCCTTAGAAGATGAATAAATCCATAATGAAAATTCTAAATCGATGAATACAATAGTGGTTTTTGCTTATTAATCAAGAAATTTACATAACGATGTACAATAATGTATACCGCATAATAATGCGGTAATGTAATAATTAGCGGTACAAAATCTGAAGTGGTATACACGTGTAATTCATTTCTTATCTTTTGTGGTGTCGTTGTGATGTAATGTTGATAATGATTTGTATTACGTATTTAATACAGAGTGTCGAGATCAAGGCAGGATTTTATTTATCAATAATATATTATATTTACATGCTAAATTATTAAATCAACAAGGTTTAGGTATATCTTCTATTTATATAAGGAAAATGGGGTTACTTTAACGCATCATGAGCTCAAAATTACTGAACATAATCGGTTTGTGACTATTATCATTAGACGCGGAATTTTTCGTAGATAGTTATTTTTTGGATTTTATCCACCATTTCTAATTTTTTTGCGATTTACTCTTATGTACATTTATTCCGCTAATAAAACAAAACACCTCATTCTTCTTCATTCGCTTTTTCACTCACATCAAATGAAAATATGAAACGCGGGCGGAGCCGCAAGCACCAGCTAGTATGTAAATAGTTTGAAAGCGGTATGACCAGTACCATCAAGCTACGTTGCTGGTTTTTAAACGCTCAGCTCAATCGTTCCTGATGCTCTATTTGTTTCTGAATATTGTGGTTCGTTTTTATTTTTAACAAGCTATGATCTTGGCTGTTCATGCGAATAAATAATGTCTATGGGTTATAACTGGAACTTAAATAACATAACATAAGCTCACGCCTGTTATCCCCGAAGGGTTAGGCAGAGGTGAAATAGCGAACTACACCACCGACATTCCGCCGAGCTTAGTTCCGACGCAGATGTGACAGGGGGTGAGCCTGTCGCCATATTAGGCACAAACCCAATATCACTTGACCCGACCCGGGAATCGAACTCGAGACCTCAGAACGACAGTCGTACCGTAATACAACTGCGCCACCGAGGCAAATATTAAATATGTAGGTAAATTTTTAATATGTCAAATGGTTTAGATAAAGCATTGCATAAAAACGTGACGGTGGTAAAAAAATTGTCTACTTATTTCACTATCATCCGAAAACTTATTTTATATGTTCCAGGACGTAACACAATATACAGTAAAATCTCACCAGAGAATGTCTCTAAGTGTTTTTTTTAAGTTTGTTCAGTGGTTCTCGAATTATTAGCTCATGAACGGACGGACAGACAAACAAAAGGATAGCATACCTTTTTAAAAAGTAAATAAGCCTATGAACGATTTCTTAAATGTTATATTTGAATTACTGTTTTTTGGACTGACATAACCTAGTATTCATTATTGTTTATTTGAAATATATCGAAATCTTGCCCTTGATATTAATTTCACAGTACAATAACGTCGCTTTGAATAAATTACATAGTATCCTAATTTCGTTTAACAAATACATTTTTTAATTTTAATAAAACATTAAACGTCCATGATACTAAAATGTACCGCAAAATTTGAAAAACCGAATATGATCGTAATACTAGTTTACTTCTTCAATTCACAATTTGCACCTTCATTTACTCATTTGTGGTTTGCAACTAGCTCGATAAGCGGCCGTGTGCAAGACACTGGCATTTCCCATCCATAGCTAATACCAGCCCCAAGGATCTGGGATAGAAGTACACTACCTATTGAACCCTTGGTAACAATTATCGCATCTCCTACAATTCTTCCAGATAATCTAAGAAGCAAACCAGCTGGTATATGCAAGGGTTATGATCATCTCCTCCACTAATCGTGTCTGAATAATTAGACAGTTCCGTTGGTTGTTCTACCATGAAATTTATATGTAGATTTAACACTTCTATGACAAATATAATACATAATGTATCTTAAAATATGAATCTACATAAAATGGAGAGTAGTTAATATGTAAATAAAAAGGCCTTCGTCTAAATTTGAAAGTATGGTCCATAGCAAATGGTATAGCTATTATGACGATTTGATTTTCAATTTAACAAAAGGCCAATATCGTGATTATATTTAACTCGTTTCAAACCAACAAAATAATTTATTAGTTCTCTGCTTATGTCAATTATTATTAGAGTAGTAATGACATATAATTAGTAGGTACTTTGCCTATGGTCTCTTATTGAACACAGTACCTAAATAAATATTAGACTAGTAAAGACATACGAGGTCCTGTCTTATGTACGTCGATTTTTATGATATAAACGAAGAGGATAATTACCTTCTGAAGCCTAACCTATAACGTATAATGAATAAAATAAAAACTACAAAAACATATAAGGCGTTTTGTTGTTTCTTTTGTTACACGGAAACACACGTTTTGATCACAATCTCACCTGACGTTAAGTGAAGATGTGGTCCAGAATGTTAAAAACACTAAGCCTAGAGGTACTGGTTCTCAGGTGATGCTGCTGTAATACACCTATTGGTATTTGGCGACAGGTTTTCAAACTTGAGTGTGGTAGCTACCCAGGCATCATTAGATAATGCCCTACCATCATGCTATGGTTTCCTCACGATGTTTTCCTTCACCGAAAGCTCAGGCCTATTTTAGAGTCGGATAGGTGGGAATCGAACCCGAATCGATTGACGCGAATCCGGCCGCACTACCCGCTGGGCCATCATCGTTACTATTATTTTAAGAAATAGGTAATAAATTAAGTAAATAAATATCTCGGTATGTACTTAGTTAGATTATAATAGTAAAAAAATATACATGTACTTAGTAGTAGGTACTATTATTATTATAATAAAAATTTAATAAAATTAATCTCGTAAAAAAAGAAATTACTATATTCAATGATTACATTTTAAATATACAAAACACGTGAATAAATAATATTGACACAGATAACGGATAACCTACATAAAGTTATTTCATGGTCAAAATTATTTTCTTAGTAAATATTTTATAGCATAATAGTTCAATGTATTGTGTATATTGCGCATAAATTTGATTAAACCATAGATTAACTGTGTCTGGATCTAATATATATGTTGCTCATAAATGTATGTTTAAATAGTAAAAATTAGTTAATAGATAAATAATAGATAAATCGCATATTTGAATAATGTTCTATTTTTTTTTCATACGCAATTTTAAACATATTAAATATTGTAACCGATAACAAACTCGGGTGTTGTAAGATTTCTCCGTTTAATTTATTTTTATTCCTGCTTCTTGTATCAAAGTATCAGTTGCAAAAGAATCAAAGTAACCGACATTGCCTCAAGAATTGCCAAACTTAAGTGGCAGTGGGCTGGGCACATTGTTCGTAGAACCGAAGCCCGATGGAGCCAACTGGTTCTCGAATGGCTATCTCTGGACGCGGGTGGTGTAAGACCGGCCGTCGTGGAAATCTTTGGGGGAGACCTATGTCCAGCAGTGGACGTCTCTCGGTTGAATGAATGTATCTTGTACAAAACGAGGTATTGTTTATTCTTTAACGTTATTTTAATATTTGTGGCATAAATATAGTTTTCAAATAACATTTCATTGTATTTGTTACTGGCTGTGTACCCGCCCCTGCGCCTGCGTTTCATATGATCTACACTGTGTGTTTATTTTTTTTTGTACGGAACCCTAATTTTTTTAGTATTAAAATAAAGTAAAAATATTTTTCATAAATTCAAGCTCTTGCCCGTAAAACTGTGCATTGAATAGGTTTTTATTAATTTTTTTACGTGGTACCCTAATTATTTTCGAAAACTAAAAGTACCCTAAGTTACCCAGAGTAACTTCAGCTATCTACCAAAAAAGTCCCGTCAAAATCCGTACAGCCGTTCCGGAGATTACCCGGAACAAACAGACAGACAGATCGACTGACAACATTTTAAAAATTCGTTTTTTTGGTATAGGTGTCGTATATACATTCATATCTATTTAAAAAGAAAAAAAAATTTTGACATCACAAAGAGACTTCAATTTTATTTATTACTATAGTATAGTAAGTATAGAATAGATAATAGCCTCAAACAATAAAACTTCCTGTGGTTTCCTTCTAGACATACACTTAAGGAAATCACGCAGATAAGTTTCCATTAGTTTCTGCTGTGAATCGGATACATACTAGAAGTAAAGTTTTATCGAATACGTACGATCAAAAACAAAAAACACACTTTTCTTTACAAAACTATTCCAATACTGTTTGTAACTTTTATACGATTATTAGAATGTGGAGACCTCGACGGCCTTCACAAAGAAATATTTTTTTTTTACAGACTCAATGCTTTGACTATAATCTCACCTGATATTAAGAGATGATGTGGTCCAGGATGGTAAACACACTTCTTGGTAAATGCCAAATGGCGATAGGTTTTCAAACTTGAGGGTGGTAACTACCTAGGTGGGCATATTTAGAAAATATTCTACCACAATGCTATGCTTTCATTACGATTTTTTTCTTCGGCGAAAGTTCAGGCTCATTTTTAGAGTTGGATATGTTAATATGTTGCTGTTATTTTCAATTATAACGTAGCTCTAAACATAAAACATAGACACTCTGCCTACTGTATTTGCTTAGACCGAAGAATATGTTTAAGTTTAAAAAAATTACACATACGAGGTACGTGCTTACACTTACGTAATGTAAACAAGAGTTATTACACTTATTTGTTTATGCTAATTTCCAGGCGCTATGCTAGTAAACTTTTAGTTGTGCAATGATTCATTATCACGTTCTCAAATTACCTATTTTACATTTTTATATAATATGGATGTTGTTAATCAAATATTTTTATTATGTTATTGGCGCCTCTAAATTATTGTTCAAATTAATAACTGTTGTTGAACACTTTGTCAGATATCAGTAGTTTCATTGTAAAGAGATCATATCTAGCTGTAAAATGCATGTAATAACTCAATTTCGACTTAGAATATTCATTTTAATTCAATTTGACTACAAACACAAAACAGCGATATTTATTCAGACAATATAACATGTATAGTAAATCTTGTTTTTTTTTTTTTTTTTCATCTATTTTATATTTTACCTTTTATTTTACAGTCCCGGATCTAGAGGGACGCAAACCTCGCACCAAAAATGTGATGATAATTATATGATTAAAAATAAAAATACTTGCTGCACAAAGCGTCTAGCATAATTAAGGAAGACTGGTTGAAAATATCTTTTAGATCTATCTACTAGATATATCTGCTAAATGTAGATCTACTATATTTCTTTTCGGGTATACAAATAATGGCACAAAAATGAAAGTTACTTCGTAATAGATAATAAAGTGTACAAATAAATTTAAAAAAAAGTAAAAAATTAAAGTATTCTTATTATTCCATTCACGTAAAATGCCAATCATTACCTATATATTTGTGAGTTTTTTTTAAGTATGTAAAATTTATCTCAAACTCTGGATTTCTATCCAGACCACAAAAGAAGACAGAAGGGCGCCACCCCACTACCAAGTTTCTGCTCCGGTTTGAAAATATCGCAGAACTATGGCTACTATTTTGTCATGTGTCTCGTAGTCGCCTATAAATTTAGTGAAGTTTTCTGATGCTCTTGCATCTTGCACGGTAGTGACGCCGCATGCATTAGCAACATACAGCACATTTGCATACCACGCGCAAGTTATATAATTTCTTTAAGGGAACTTTTTACTTTACTTAATGGATAGGTTTATAATACTGGTAACAGCTCAAGCCGAGCTTGACACCATTACCTTTATGATTATTATTCGAATCTGTACAAGCCGTTTAGCTCAACTGCGTAAGTTGATCCCATTTTTTTTTTATTCATATACCGAATAGTATCTATAATATTATATTCTATAATTATATTTTTTTTTTCTATATATTATTATTCTATAGAATACTCGTATTAAAAGAAGTCTATAACATAGGATTACCCTAAAAACAGTGCAACATCTTCTTCTTGCTTTAGAAATATAAACCTTATCGTCATCAGTGTAGTGATTAATTTAAAACTGAAATATCAGTTTACGTTCAACAGGTTTATTTATAAAAATAACCGTTATGTTAACGTCAAACGGGAGTGCTGGAAGTTTGACATGGGATAGCGTACAGCACAAACTAGTACGGATATCTAAGTCATATATTTTAATTTCTTTGTTTAAGTACATGTATACGAAGTAAGGATTAAAGCGATTAATATTTAAGTGTACTATACTTTTGTTAATATGACTAGTTATTTGTGAAGATAAGTGAAATGAGTTTTGTGTGAAGTTTGTCTAGTTGTACGGAACACGCCTAACTTTAGAGGTTATGTTGACAGAAGAATATCGGTTACAAGTGAGTAAAAGTCATAATGATTAATTCCATAATTAAGTAAATATAAACTATTTATGTAAACATTCAAATATACTTTATGCCTTTATTAGTTTTTTATGTACCTATATTTATTGACCTTTTATTCCAAACAAAGACTTATTAGATATTCACAATGATTATTTCAAACTGGTTTGTTTGAGTTTCTTTCTGTTTTTTGTACAGTGCTGATCATGATTTGTTAATAATTCACTTAACGTTTATTATTAGACATATCGATACTCTTCTGTTCAAGTGAAAAAAGTACATTCGGTGCACATTATCACTTAAGTAAACACTATTTTTATAATATTGAAATGTTCGCATTTCGTTAACCCCCTTTTTTACTTAATCTAGAAGAGAATTGATGTAAGCTAACATAATATATATTTAGAAAGTTAATCTGATGAATATAACCTGATACTTCATTGTTTATTTTACAATTTTATTATCTATAACGTACTAATCCAATAAACGAAAATCGAATTTAATTGAACCTCATTATTTTTTCTTAGTCAGGTTTTAGAATCAATATGTTTATACAAGGCTATTATGAAAATAGCGATTGTCACTTCTTAGCGAAAGTAGGTAAATATAAACTTACTTATCATCAGGTGGAATGCAACAAATTGAATAAAATAATTTCACTTGACAAATCATTAAAAAGACACTACAAACTGACCAAATTTTGACTGGAACAGAGTGATAGTAATGCTAGGGTATCAAAGTGGTACGTACCTCAGGGTTGGGCTGCTACTAGAGGCATAAATTCCGTGGAATTTGCTCCAGTAACTACGGATCTCAAGGTCCTTTATAGAACCCATGTATTTGAGTTTATTGTGCAGGACTGCGGGGTTTAGGTTTTTGGTCTTATGCTAGTACGTAAAAGTGTTACTTTATCACGCTGGCGGTGGGTACAGGAGAAGCCTCCTCAGCTGTGGATCAGAATATGTCCTAGATCCACGTATAAGTTACTCAAGAAAAAGCTGTTCAAAAATCTTTGAAAGAGAAAATTTTCTTAGTCGCGTTTAGCGATTCTCGGTAAAAGAAAAGCTTATAGATTCATGTTACCAATGCTATGAATTCAAACAGTTTTACAAAGTTTCAAGTTTACACTTCTATCGGCAGTCCTCATGACATGACCGCTTAGTTTTTTTTTTTTTTAAAACACTAAATGTATATATGTAGTTAATTATTTTAATGGTTGTCGTAATTTAATAACTATTTCTTATCTTAATGGTAATTAAGTAAAGGGGTTTGCTTACTTGGATAACATAGATATATATAACATAGATCAAGCTAAACATTTAGTTTAGATATCAAATATCTAATTCCTTAGCTGTTATTTGTTGCAATATATCTGTGTTATAAAAAGAACCGGTTAAGTTATATTTAAAACCTTGTAAGTAGCGATGCGCAAATCTATACTAATAAATATAATTGTGTCTGTTTGTATACCAACATTACATTTTTTTTAATAAATACATATGAATGTACATTCGATGCCTATAACAAAAATACATTTTTTAAATGTTTGTCTGACTTTATACATAACATAAGCTCACGCCTGTTATCCCCGAGGGGTTAGGCAGAGGTGAAATGGCGAACTACACCATCCACATTTCGCCGAGCTTAGTTCCGTCCCAGATGTGACAGGGGGCGAGCCTGTCGCCATATCGGGCACAAATTTCAGACTCCGGGATGATACTGAGTAGAAAAACCCAATATCACTTGACCCGACCCGGGGATCGAACCCGAGACCTCAGAATGACAGTCGTACCGTAACACAACTGCACCACCGAGGCTCTGACTTTATGTTCAGGGTAATCTCCAGAACGTTTGGACGGATTTTCACGGAACTTGTTTTGGTAGATAGCTGAAATTACTCCGCGTAAGATAGGGTACTTTTATTATTCGCGAATAATTAGGGTTCCGCGTAAAAAAATAAAAAAAACACATGAAAGGCGGGCGCAGCCGCGGGCACACAGCTTTCTGTATATTTCTCATGAATTCAAACATTTGCTCTTAAAACTGTGCATTGATTCGGAATTTATTAATTTTTTTATGAGTTTGAATTTTTTTAAGCGGAACCCTAATTATTTTCGAAAAATATAAGTACCCTTAGTTACCCGGAGTAACTTCAGCTACCTACTAATAAATGTCTCGTCAAATCTGTTCAGCCGTTCCGAAGATTACCCAAAACGAACAGAAATACAGACAAAAATTTTAAAAATTGTTTTTTTCTGTATTGGTCCGTATATACACATTCATATTTATTTAGTAAAAAAAAAAAATATTTGGACATAACAAACAGACAGACACTTTTACAGACAATTTTATTTATTAATATAGATAAATGCAATTGATTAATGAAACATGAATTCATTTTGATTAGATACGCAAACAAAATATGTTATTATTGTTATTAATTATCTTCTTGATAACTTCTTGTTACAAGTATAATATTTTTTAAATGTTTTATAAATATCTAACTTGCACTAGTTTAATAGCGTATGATTTTTTATTTCGAACTGACTAACGCTTGACTGGAAAGGCTTTTAAAGCTTCACCGAGCTTTAGAGCGAGGACTTAAGGTACTCAGCCGAAAAAGGTAACCAGTACAAGGCCACCAAAGTGGTACGAACCACGGCTTGGCAGTTACCTGAGTGAATTACGGAATTTACCCTAGCTGATCCTTAAGATTTGTAATAAAATAAAAAAGAAGACCGCTTATAAAATTCAAATATCTGTGTATAATGTGCAGTAGTGTGTGCAGTGTGATGCGTATAATGCTAAAGTGCATGCAGTGCCACTGTATCGCGCAAGCAGCGGCTGCAAGAACCTCCGAAGTTGGGGATCGAGACACTTCTTGGGCTCGCACACATTCCGGGAGACGTTCCCCGACCCTCACCTGGAGAAGCTCTTGTAGCCGCTGTTAGCGCGATACAGTGACACTGCGTGCACTAGCATCATACTGCACACACATACTTGCAAACTACACGCAAGGTTCTGTAAGGGACCTTTTTACTTTACAGGTTTACTTACCGTAGGATTAGCGCGGGGCACATTCCGCGGAATCTTAATCACGGGTAGCAGCTCAAGCCGAGGTTCGTACCTCGTTTGGTGCCCGTGTGCTGGCTACCATTCCTAGGCTGAGTGCCTTAGGCGCTCGCCTCAAAGTTCGGTAAAGCTGTTAAGGCCCTTCCGGTCAACAGTGTTAGTCATATATAAAAAAGCACTTCTTGGGGGCTCCGAATGTCTGTGGGAAGAACGCATGATTAATTCATGAATTGCTATGATGAATGCCTAATTGTGCTTACTGTTGTATAAAAGATTCACAAAGCCATATTTAAAATACTTAAAAGAAATTAACTGTTAAAAATTTACAAGGTACGAAATAAAAAATTATAATAAATCTCGTGTACCTATTAAACCGATAAAGGTCAGAACGTTTGAATTTGATTAAATTTGGTTTTCTTTTTTAATTTTATGCATTACACAATAAAAAATGTGTTAGGTAGGTGTAAATAAACACGTGTTATTTTTTATTTACAATGTTAATAACCGACTGTGTCATCATAGTAAATAAAGCGTAGATAGAGGTATGTATACGTGTAGGTATAATTACTGTAGCTACAGTTTATTATTTAGTCAGAGGTCCGTTCATTTACACTACAATGCTAAATTAATTCTATTTTCCGATGTGTTCAACGTGACAACATCTAACTTACTAATTGCAGGGTTTTGGCCACCAATGATCTATTTAATTTATTTTAATGTTCCGATGTCATTGATAAAATAAAATTAATATTATTATAAAATCATCATCGAGCGAATGAGAATAATTTAAAGATTATTAGAATATTCAGTTTATTTGATGAAGAATAAATCTTTTAAAATAATCACAAGGTTAAAGAGAATTACAAATAAAATAAAACGGTTATTAATAAATGAAATATACCGGTTATAAATACCAAATATTTCTAATATAGTTCTGTTTTACTATTTTACACCTAGTTCATTATATAAAACTGGTTTCTTTAACATATATGTAGGTATATATATATAGATAAAATCTCATTTAATTTAAAGTTGTAGGAATATTTCAATGCTATCGTCGTACCTCTTGTATTTTAGAGGTCAAATTGAAGTAATTTTTATTCGGTGTCTTGTATTATTTTTCTTATTATAAAAAACTTACGAAGGTAAAAGTTATTCAAAAGAAAAAATTAATCGGATTTCAAAAAGATTCAAAAAGTTGAAAAAAATAATTCACAATGAAGCAGTTAAAAAACATAAACAATAATAAATACATATAATGTATCACTTTTTATCCGTAATTGAATTCTCATAGGTTAGTATTTTATGTTACTGATTTACATAAATACTTATTATGTTGTGTTTTAAAGAACTCATTGTTTATTATTTTCAAATTATTAGTGCTTTTTTATATATTAAGCTTTTTGTGTACTTTAAAACAATTAGAAAAAAGAAAATCAACATATTTGAAGTCAAAAGCATCTCCTGAGTAGTATTTGGATAAATCGGCCTCAAACAAATATACTAAGGAAAAAAAAAGAACTTTCCTTTTTTAAGTAGGTCAAAATAAATTTGTTACTTTGTTGCTTAAAGTTACTATTAAATTGAACAAAGCCAAGAAAATATTGAAGATAACTCAAGCCATGGAACTTTCTCGAAAGCTTTGTGTTTTATGAATTGGTGATTGCGTGCGTGATTAAAATACTTACTTATTTTCATATGTTATAAATAAAGCAGGTCAAGTCTGTTGCCCGCGAAGAACAATGCAGGGAAAGTCACTCAAGCGTAGGCAAGCCGTATTTTTTTTTTGCAAGCCGCATGTCGTGTCTGCTTGCAATCGCATGCGCGCGGCGCAGAGTACGTCAGTGTTGCGTGGAACCTACGTTCACTTCGGTCGCGCGATTGGCTCTCGTGGCGTACAAAGATCGGATAATTTTGTGCTTATGAATAAAGAACTAGTGTGTTTGTATGTTGGGTTGCGATGAGCGGCGGTGCGGGGGTAGCGTCCCGCAAGGCGGATCCTGTTTCGCTCCCGTCCGAGCTCCCCGTCCGACTTTACATGCGTGCGCTTCGCCAGTATCAGAAACTGGTTGATATAAAACGACTTTCTTCAAAAGACAAAGTAAGCGCAGCGTTGCACCTCTTTTATATTGCACATTTTCCTAGTTGCATATTTTGATAAAACCTACTTAATTTTCATACAATTTATTATTCATTGCGCGATCTGAATCTTGATCTCATTCTTTGTTTTGACTGTTGATATCTTAAGGATTTTATAGCGATGTTTAGACGAATTATTACGTTATTTACTGTGTACTTTTCCTTAGTTTTGTAACATTTACATAGGTAATATTTTATAAAACATAGCACGTACTCAGTGAACTGAACATGATTATAACATAACAATTATTATGCTGTCAGTAACAATACTTATCGTATCGGCTATAGCACAGTTATATATGTATATTTTCAAAGAGTTGGGTCTGTATAAGATTGATATTCATAAGTTGTAAGTAGGTATACATCTCATAGATATAACAATTCTGTATAGATTCAATTTTTTGTCTACACCACAAATTTCTAGCTCTTAACAGGAATAAACAAATTCTAATTATTATCTTTAACATTAACCTATAACTATTCTTAAAAAAAAAATGTCTGCACGTATATGCATAACATTTACTAGAAAAATACTTTTTTTAAATGCATGGTTTTAATAAAACCAATCCAAATTAATATTCAATTATTCATAAAATGAAGTTGATAACTCGGTAGTCTTAATTGTTGGTTTTTTTTACTTTTTTCTCGCATATCCATAGGTCTTAGCTTAGCTATCCTGCAGGCTGTTTATAAGAAAATACTAAAAAAAAAATGATATAAATGCTAAATGGAATTCTCATTATTATTTCTAACTGTACAATGTAAAAGGTTTATCCCGCTACGACTTACCTATATGTATGAGTGGGCATTGCGTTACGTACTTATACGTGACGCGCATGTTTCTATATTATTATTAAACTCATACAGTGCTGTAAATAGGGCGGTGCCACCGGTGCCCAGGCACGGGGCGTAGACTCTGGGGGGCGCAAGAATGGTAAGACCAGGCAGGACTATTATTTTTTCGGTTTGCTGCTGATAAGTTCCCATTGCGCCCCTAGCGCTCGATTCCAACACACACGTACCTACATGCCAATATAATCAAAAACGTCTCTTAAATTAGACAAAACATCGCGCTCACTTTTTTGGCATCGCACGTGCTTATTTAGTGTTTAGTGTATTAGATTATATATTACTAGAAAAAATAGATTTTTTCTTACAAAATATTAAATAATTGATTCACCAACACCAAGTTCCTTGTGCTTTATTTTATCACCCTAAATGAAATAAAGTAGACCTATACCTATCATTGCTCTAGTGTACCTATAATAACTAAAAACAAACAAGGGCGCAGTTATAGAAGATCACACAGGACGCAGAAAAGGCTATTTACGGCACTAACCTCATATACTGTTTACTGGAACACTCATCAAAAACAATTGTATTACAGTATAATTCTCTATCAATGTCATAACAAATATGTATAATATTTATAGAAAAATTAACTTATTTTAATGGTTAATTTTTTTTATTTTAAAAAGTAGCAAGCCTTGCTCGTACTTTATTAATGCCTAGTTAATAAAATTAATCATATAAACGTAGTTCTGTTACATAAGGCGATCCTACGCTATGCCATATTGTCTCCAAATTCCAAAGCAGTCTCTCCCACACAATACATTAGCTCCTTAACCAACGTCATTTCCAGTACGTCTAATGGTAGCTTTAGAATATTATGTTAATCACATGTAACACTTTCAGATTATACAAACAAACCATACTGTTGTAAATTACAATATCATGCAATCCCTACAATAATCTGCAGTATGCAGAATATTTGAAAATTTTCTATTTCAAAATATGCTTCATCCCTTCATTGTAATGGTTCTATTAATCGCCAAGATCTGAATAAATAACTTTTCTATATTATTTGACTATGTGCACAAAGTATCTACCCTTTTATCAAAAGAAATTATAAGAAAAACTATGAAACTGCGCACCTTCAACAATACTTTTTTAGTAGTCAATAGCAAATATAATTTTACTGAATTGGACATAGAAACGTAACATATTCAAACTATTAAAAAGTCTTACATTTTCTTATTATAAGATGTAATATAGATTAATATTCTCTATCTCGTTTTACCGTGTGGTTTAACGACATATACTAAAAGAAACCGAACGAGATGCAGCTAGTTCGTATAGAATAATTTGTATCCTTATTTGCTATTCTAGCACCTTGATTTGTTTCGAAGGTAAACTTATGAATATAAAATTTAAATAATCTCCTATTCGGTCCGGGTATTATTAATTCATCTAAGTTATAAATTAAATGACCGTATATGTATTATATAAACGCATCCTTTGCTGTCGAATATTGATCGTAGTTACAGAGCACGTCTTGCCTTTCCGTGTTCGTACCATTTCCTGTTATGGGGCGCTGAGTGTTGCCACGCCTCATTATATTAAACTTCCCGAGGCAACGACTTACACGCGACAATCTGTCACTAATCACTATCTCTGTTAATTTCCGAATGACGAACATGCCTATCTATAATCTCATTAAAATAATCGTTCAACCAAATACAAATTATCAGGGTAAGTTTAATTTAGTAAGTTCACTAAATAGGTACTTACTACTGGTTGGTTACTAAGTTTAATATTAATATCTGAAATATAGGCGTGTATCACAGCATTCTGGCAGATCCAAGATCGGAGTCTGTTTATTTAAATTTAAAAATTTATTTAATTTAGTGTTATAGTTTCCTTTTTGTATTTTTAACTATTTGAGATTGTATTTAGATTTGTTACGACGAGAATGGCATGCCCCTAAAGTCCCTAAACAAATAAAGATAATAAAAAAATGTTGAATTAACGTGGCTTATGTACTTATGTTTGCTTTGAGAAGAGCGGCGCTAGTATAAATGATTTGATCAGAGTACATTTACGTTACATCTTGAATAGTGTAAAACAGCTGTGTAAACTTGCTCTGATGTGCCCTATCTGACATTGATAATAAGTGCAGCTGTAACTGTTACCTTTTATTCAGAAAACGTGTAACCGCGCTTGTCTTTGAATATAGTTTTTTAATAAATGTTTAGTTAAATTTATATACGCCTAAGAAATTCTATGATCAATTAATTGCTAAGAACTACCTAAAAATTGTTAAGAAATTATAAGACATGTGTAATATTTCAAAACGCAATAATTGAGAAACCATATTGATAAAATAACCTCTGTGTTCGTACAATTTTAAGTAACGAATATTAACATAATTATCTGTTAATGACGTATACACATTACGAATGTTTTGTAAACTGTTTAAATACTTACCAAAAACATACGTAGACGTATCTACAGAGGAGTTAGTATCACACTCGTTCGAATTAAATTTATTTTTGCTGTTAACGGCAAAAAGTTTCAAAAATATTTGCATTTCTCGTTCGTAAATGAGATTAGGCTGCGTAACTAATCTTATCAACAAGTAATAATAAATCCACTGCTTACCTCGTGAAATATGTACCGTCAGGTACATAAGTCCTGTAAGGAACCTTTTTTTTATAATTATTATTAAATAAATAATGTAGGGCTTAGCTAGGTTCAAAATGCAATTTTTACACTCCGGTAACGGCCAAACTGAGGTTCATACCACTTAGGTAACCCTTGTGCTAGTTACCTTCTTGGGGCTGTGTGGCTTCAGCACTCGCCCCCAAAGTCACGGTGAAGATGTAAAGGCCCTTTTGGTCAACAGCGGTTGCTAGTTAGAAGAAAAAACCGTGACTATTTTTAACTTCTAAAATAATATTGACACGGTCTAGAAATCAATTAATTATTCCAACGTCGAACTAAGTACATATGTGAATATAATGTTAAATATGAGACGCTACAAATTCGTTTATTTACATGAAAAATTTGCATATATTACTGCTAAAAGCATTTAAGTTAACACTTTTGTGGAAACCAATACCGATGCGATCTCTGGCTAGGTTCAATATTATTTTCTCCAACCGACTTTCGGTGTCTACGTCACTAGTTAACTGATTGCAAATGAAATTCGTACTTTGTGAAAATTATTCTGAACATCCTGATTGGCTATATAATTTTGGATTAACGTTGACTTGCACATCTATTTATCTATACTAATAAATAAAACTGAAGTGTCTGTTTGTAATGTCAAATGAATATTGTTTTTTACTAAATCAATATGAATGCATACACGACAACTATACCAAAAAAGCAATTTTTTAAATTTTTGTTTCGGGTAATCTCCGGAACGGCTGGACCGATTTTGACGGTACTTTTTTTAGTAGATAGATGAAGTTACTCCGGGTAATTTAGAGTACTTTGGAAAATAATTAGGGTTAAAAATAAAATTCATGCAATTGTGAATTAAATCCTAATCAATAGTCAGTTTTACGGGTGAGTGCATGAATTTATGACAAATATTTTTACTTTATCTACCCAAAAAACTTTTAGGAAAATATTTAGGGTTCCGTATAAAAAAAAACTAAAACGGAGTGAAGAATATGTGACACGCGGTCGTGACCACGGGGCACAGATCTGCTACGTACTATTGAACAAATATTTTGAAAATAACGGGTTTAATAAAAATCACTGCCCACAATTTTTATAATACAAATAATAATTGATTAACCGACTTAAGTTCCACTGTAGCAATCGTGAACATAACCTATTTACTATTAAGGTTTTGAAATATCGCAATATATATTAATAATATTGTTCTCTTTTGTCGAAATTAACAATCGTTCCACTTTCACCGTCGACATCTGTTGGTTTAATATTATTCTTTCGTTATCCGTGCGTCATTGGGAGAATAAATTTCTTTTTTTACGTGGGTAATGCATTTACTATGCATACACCTGCCAACCCGAATTCGGGAATATAATGAAATATAATATAGGGAATATAATATAATCTCCCGGATTAGAGATGCCAGGGGAGGTATGTGGGACTCGCCCGGCGTAAAGCGCCGGGAATACGTACTAAAACCCACGGTACCATTCGCCGCTTTGGAGGGGTGACATGGGTTTGAGCAAAAAGCTCCACGTCCGTGTAACATCGCCCCAGTGGCCGGCCCGACCAAATGGCATGGCACACATAATCTGCCATGCCAGGTCAGGCCCCACTTTATCGACCGTCCGGGGGTAGCTCAGTACAAAGCAACCCCTCTCTTTTCCACCGCCAGCCAAATGGTCCCACCCCTCTCCTACTTGAGTTCTTGTAGGGTCAAAAACTCTGGAGTAGAGAGACTTGGGGCGGGTGGCTGGCTCAAAGTGGCAGAAAAATCCACCAAGGGATCCTCCTCCCGCTCCCTCTCAGCGGCCTCTCTCTCTGTTGTATGTTTGTTAAAATATCCCTAAAATTCTGTAAAAAAACGAACGCAAAAGTATAAGTGAGTAACTTAACTTAATATCTTTTAACTTACCGTAGATCAGCCAGTAGTTTATGACAGATACACGTTATCTATCATTACTTTCTAAGTAAAACGTTGACAAAGGTTTTTTTTTTTATAGTTCGTTTCAACTTTTAATTGCCGTTTCTTGACTATTGGTCGTTAAAGTACCAAAATATTACAGTTAAACCTAGTTTTTTGTAAATGATTGCTGTAATTATCAACAAAATACTTCTGTATTTTGTATTTAATTTTATATATAATATTTACAATTAATTATCAAACTAACTTAATATAAATAGCATAAAATTAATTATGTGTAAGTTTGATTGCAGTGACGTACATTATAAATATAAACTAATTATTTAAGTACTCATACATTTTTGACACTTAGATATATGTAAATAAAACCATTGTAATCTAGTTTTTATTGTTATCTATGTTTTTCTTTATTTTTGTCTATGCCTTGTCACCAGTAAAGATGATATTTAAATGACATATTTAAAATAGATATAAGAGTGAGTTGTGAAAAAAAATACAATTGAAAATAAAGGGGTTTAAATGATGTTTCTTTCGTCTTACAGAGAAACCCAATTAAGTCGTTGTATTTTTGCCCAAAGTTACCTTACAAACAAATAAAAACCTTACAAATAAAAACCTTATTATATATATATATATATATATATATATATATATATATATATATATATATATATATATATATATATATATATATATATATATATATGTAGATTTATAATATACTAGTTAAGACAAGTACAGGTGAACTCCATCTATTCCATTTGGATTTGGTCATATTGTCATTCCTATTGATCTTAATTAAATACAAAAGGTCGATGAAACCAATGTGGCATAATATTCTTAAAATATTTAACCTAACTAAATTTTTATATTTATACGTTTTTTTTTTTGCAAACCAAAAGAAATCTAAATTTTCAATTGCGTGATAAGTTTTTTAATCGACTTCAAAATGTCAAAAAGTTTTTCTTAACTATATATATTGTATAAAATGTTTAATACGTATAAAATTAACAAATTGATAAAACAATTAGAATAGAACATTTCATCATTAAGTAATAATAAAAAAATAGGTATAGCCATTATCACTTGTAAAGTCGCGCGATTGTTTGACGCGTTCTGATAACTTTGTTATCCTATAAAAATAGACTTGCATATATGTATATACGCTTATGTAAACATAGATAACCCTTGGAGTTGTCTGCTCGTTATAAATTGATGTCACTGTTGAATAAGATGTGCGATTCCAAGCCGTAATGCTGTCCAATGTCGAATCTGCATGCGTTCGAACTTAGACGCCGCTAGTGACGTTAAATACCACAGTACACTATAACTTTATAATATCTACTGTAATGTAATTGATTAGTTGGTTTTTATTTATTATAAAACAGAGTAAAACGAGAGACCACTTTGATTTCTTTATCGATAGTCACGATGAACAAGAAAAATAAACTGAGTGAATATCAAAAATAAAATGTTTTTTTAATACACAATAGCAATAAATATTCAAATTATTATTTAGAATTAGAGTTTAGATCAACAGAAAATATTTTATCTAGAAAGTTAAAAATTTCTGAATTAATTTGATTTTTTTTTGTTTGTATATTCTTGAGGTAATATTAGCGTTCTTTTACCAATTAAACTCACAACGGGTTGCACGCAACATTTTAATTCGTTCGCGGAACATATTTTGGTTGCTGCGAACCACTGGTTGTAAACCATTACGATACATTAAAAATATTTTTAGAAATCGTCATATGATATGGTTTCACAATTATTTAATGTTTATTTTTAAATTGACCTTTATTTCGTTTCTAAAGCAATATTGTATTTACATGATATATTGTGTGTATTTATATATTATGAAGATATTGCAGATGCAGAGATATTTCGTAACAAAATACTGCATTTTCGGTTTTTGAAATTACTGTTATTGTAAAGTAAATTGCAAAAAAAACACTATTTTCATGCACATCTTTACACTAAATTTTTTTGCTTCCCAGTAGAAGCATTAAGTAGCATAATAAAAAATATATAAACATTTGCCTCGGCTGGGCCGTGTTCAAGAAGCTACGCAAAATCTTATCGTCCGAAATACCACATTGTCTCAAGACGAAAATCTTCGACCAGTGTGTGTTGCCAGTGATGACATACGGCACTGATACGTGGTCGCTCACAATGGGTCTAATAAAAAAGCTCAAATGGCAAGGGAGAGGGCTATGCGTGTAGATTCACTGCGTGATCGAATCAGGAATGAGGAGATCCGCAGAAGAACCAAAGTAACCGACATTGCCCGAAGAATTGCTAAACTTAAATGGCAGTGGGCTGGATACATTGCCTGCAGAGCCGATGCCCGATGGGGTCAACGGGTTCTCGAATGGATACCATGCACTGGAAGACGAAGTGTGGGTAGGCCCCTCACAAGGTGGACCGACGACCTGGCGAAGGTCGCGGGAATCTGCTGGATGCAGGTGGTGCAAGACCGTTGTCGTGGAGATCTTTGGGGGGAGACCTATGTCCAGCAGTGGACGTCTTTCGGTTGAATGGATGGATGGATGGATGGAAACATTTGTCAATAGCCACATACATCTCCACAATGATGGTGACCTGATATAAAATTACCTCAGATTCCATACATTAAAGAAAATTATCAAAACGTTTATAGCCATTTATAAAAGTAAGTTTATTTACGCAAACTCAGGCTATCTCTAATACTGATTATGTTACTTCGCGTTGTCAGTGACGCAGATTGCGATATCACGCAAAAGTAATGAAGCCTTCCTCAGCCATAGTATCTATCGTACTTTAATAAACGACTTATAGTGTTAAAATATACAAAACCGATATTAAGTAAAATATAATCATGTTTAGTCTTAAGAGTTAGTCGTTTATTAAAGTGTATTTGTTTCTGATGCAATTATGTTATAGATTTCATTTAACTAAAAAAAAAAAACCTATATATTTCATTTGATTAAATAATGTATAACTCTTTCAATTTTATCATATATTTACATATTATTCTATCACATTTATTACGGTAAGTCAAAAAACGTCCAATTTTGTTAAAATAGCATTACAATATTGAGGATATTGTAAAAAAACAGTTAGTTGTGATATTCAGACTGGCCACATTGCAATTTCCTATGACCCATATTATAAATACGTAACATGAGATTTTTTCTTAACTTTTGAAATACCCATTATAATTCTCTATTGGATCGACATATTGGGATGCTCTATATCGCCAGGTTTCAATATGATATTTATACGAAATTTCAATCCTGTTTTGATTTTTCTGAAAAGTCTATACATATTTGGTTTGATCTCAATCTTACCTTTTAAGATTCGATGTTGAAACCCACTGTATATGAGTTTACTAGTTTCAAAAATAGCGAAGTCTACTTTTTAAGATAAATGTATGGTCTAAAATTCTGTAGACAAAAAGTTTTAATGTTAAGGTTTTTACTAATGTAATTGTATCTATAATTCAATACATACAGAATAATGCCAAATGAACAATTAATTCATATTGATTTTATATATACCTTAAAGAAAGAAGCTCTAAAATATAAGGAACATAAATGATCAACCGTTGGAGATTTTAAAATGGTTGGATTTTGTGGATGCGTGGATATAGAAGATATTTTTGTGGCATAGTAGAGCAAATGGTTGGATAATAATGGCCAACAAGAACGGAATTTTGTATAGGATTAAAAAACATAAATAGTCAACCTACTGCTGAACCAGAAAATTTATTAATTTAAACGTACGCCTAGCTACAAAAACATACTTTTTGACGTCAATGTTTTTTCTTGTCAGTGTATATATATGTATATGTACACGCCTATCGGAATTTTATAGACGTATAACAAAGTCATATTTCATGTTGACCTGTTATGTTATATTATGTAACAACAATTATTTAGTTATAAATTTGTAAAAGTTATAAAATATTAAAATTTTATTCATTTTGTATTTAGTATTACGTCAACGAAAACTACTGTTGACAAGTTTACAAATGTTAAAATTAAACATGTTAATTGTTCGTACATAATGAAAATATTCCATTATCTTGAAATAAATTATTAAGAAGTGTCATGTCTATATAGCAGCTGGCAATCATATTTTCATAACTGATAAAACCAGAAGGTACATACACATATTTCGTTATAAAACTTTTTCAATCTTTGTATTCAGTACCTATTTAGTTTAATATGATCTATTTTGTATATCAATATTAAAAAAAAACGATGTCAATATTGAATTTTTATTACACAGTATAGGCTCAGTGGTTTGACCACAATCTCACCTGATATGAAGAGACGATGTGGTCCAGGATGGTAAACACACTAAGCCTAGAGGTACTGGTTCTCAAGTGATGCTGCCAGAACACACCTATTGGTATTTGGCGACAGGTTTTCAAACTTGAGGTGGTAGCTACCCAGGCGGGCATCATTAGAAAATGCTATGGTTTTCTCATGATGTTTTCGTTCACCGAAAGCTCAGGCTGATTTTACAGTTGAATACTTATGCTTGGACCCGCGTCCAATGACGCGGAATCCGGCCACACTACGCACTGCGCCATCATCGCTTTAATTCAAAGGAATAATTACGTAATACGTATATAGAAAAGTGGAAACATATTTGTATTTGTCCATAGAATTAAGAATAAATTGCTCTCTGGTCATATTTTCACACTAATATCCGAACATGTATTTGTTTGTTAACTTTTCACTAGTAAACAATCGTCAAAGGGTTCCTGAAGATTGGTTGGCACATAAGTAATATGAAAGCTTTTCTATTAACTAACATGAAAAATATGTAATAATACAGAAAACATTGATCGCAATATAGGTTTGAAATTCATGAATATCTACTATAAATATTATTAAATATTTATATATCTAGTTGACTATAGTGTAATTTACTTTTGTGTATAGTGTATTTTAAATTTGATTACGTTTTATTATTATAAATCCTTTATAACCTTGGTAAATATTTCTAATATCAATGTATCTATTTATGTAATTAAGGGTGGGTTAATATCATCGTCGTGAATATTGACATCGTATGGTATTCACATAGACTTAACATGACCTTGACCCCGACGTGAAAATATACCTACTTTTTCCACCACGAAATATTGATTTTAATATTATCAAATAAGTGAAGTAGGTACATCAATTTTTTAATTACAAATTTGTAAACAATATGAATGTTAATTGGCAACACTTGGCACTTAGGGCCAGCGACCTCACAGCGATCTTATCGCGAATTATAAAAAATATATATAAAAGGCTAATAATAAATCGTAATAATATGACGAAGTTAATGATAATTCATGTGGTTTATCGCAAAACCAACTTGACAATTTAATTGTGTTTCACTTTTGAACGATCGAGAAGTTTTTGCTTTTGCATATAAAAATGACAGTGAGTGGAAATAAATATATTCAGTGACATTAATATTTTATTTAAAACGTTTTATTCTACATCTATCAATCAAAATGTTCAAATTTTTCCTTTTCTTTTACTTCTTTTAATTTAACATTGAATTCACATAATATGAATTGAGTTTAATTTATACATACATTAATTTTCAACACATACTTTAAAATATGTTCAATTAAAAATAATAAGTATAATAAAGCCTCAAGCAAACGAGGTCGCCCCAGGAAGTCAATGATCGTCCCAGGAGGCTTCTGCGTTTCTGGAAGGAGCTGGGCTGGCTCGAGTAACTGGCTGATCCTGCACGCACAACAGGCCGCCAACGTGTCTAGTTGCGGAAACAAGAGCCCACCAACAAGAACAAAAACATGAAGTATACTAAAGTAATATCTTTAATATTCCTAAACTATAAAAAAAAATACAAAAAAATCGAAGCCCTTCAAATCGCTGCCCCAAGGAAATGCACCCAGAAGGCTGGCAGCATTGCCACGTTGTATGACAATGCTGATTCTCAGACCGAGAAATAGTCTAGCCTAAAAAAATAAAAAATAAAATTAAATATAAAAAAGAAATACCAATCCATAAAGACTTCCTTTCAAGTGATTCAGAATCGCTTCGTAAGGAAAGCCGTTGGTACCCGAGGGTTTCTGAGAAATGTGGACTTACACAGAGATCTGAACCTATCCTTCATTCATTCCGTAATCAAGTCCCAGTGTCTCGCCTTCTTTGATCGCGCAGAGACATACCCGAATCCGCTTATATTTAAATCCGTATCGTACTCAGTCAATCCGAAAGCTCCGAAATCCTTTCGAAGGCCGCGAAACATCGTTATCGTCCCCGAAGATGAAATCACGCGCGAATATAGGATCTTTCCTCATCAATCGAGAAAATATGTGTGCCAACGTCCACGCCCGCGTATGCGCCGACTCCGCGGCCGAGGGCACTCCGGGCCCCTCTCCTGCAGCGACTCAAGACGTGTCTCGTTCCCCAACTGGAGAGGCTCATGACGTCGCCGCCAGCGCGATACAGCAACACTGACAATGCACTGAGCATCACATGCGCAACACTGCACACACTCCCCTGCAAACAACACGTAGGTATATAGGTCTTGTAAGGAACCATTTTTTTAATATATTAATATGTCGATTACCCATAAAAATGAGACTATAGGAAAACAATAAAAAGCTGGCGTATACGCCAGGTTAGTGCTCAATGGGTTAAATAAAAAATCTAGGGATTAGTTAGGTTTAAAATTCCGTAAGACTTTTCGCACACAGGTAACGGCTATGCTGAGATTCGTACCATTTTAGTAACCCTTGTGCTAGTTACCTTTTGCGGCTGAGTGCCTTCAGCACTTGCCCACAAAGTTAAGAGAAGCTGTAAAGGCCTTTCCGGTCAACAACATTAGCTAGGTTAAAAAAAAAAAACGTATATCTAAATTGTTCTGTAAATATATTTTGTATATCGCGATAAACGACTCCTGTCTATACGAATAGATAAATTTATTTGCCGGTCAGATCTGTTTGTCAATGTTAAATGTAAAATATTCGATTCTGAGTGAGTCCATATAAATTAAGAACACGTGACATATGGGCAGGTGTTTGTGATTTTACCGACATATTGTTACAATAGAATCTGATACTCGATCTGATACTAGTACATCCTTTTTAGGTATTACATAATCTATTCGATTTGTAAGACGTATATTATAAAACTTTTATAATCTACGTATAATTATTATTATCATCGAATTTTTTTTTTGCAAAAACTGATTTATATTTATCAATCAGTGTATTTATTTCAAACTTTAGATTTTCATTTAAATGGTAATTTTTTTGTTCTTCCTCAATTTTCGTAATATTCTTTTTAACTTTTCTTTTCATTAACCAATACAGTATTTGTTTTTACATTAGTAACATTTTCTTGTATTATATATTTATTTTTCTTACACTCTGTGAGGAACTTTCTGAATTATCTTTAAGGTTCATTTTGGATTACATTGAATTCTTTTATGAGATATCCAATAAAAAAAATCATATTTAAAACGATGTTCATCAATAATCAACGATCGACATCGATAATAAAAACAACACTTCTTTCTAATTCAAAGATTTTTATTTTTAAGGTCGTCAAACCAATCGTTTTTTTAACACCACTAATCGTTACTAAATTTGCTTCGTTCAAACAATTGCCTTCTTTTTTAAGCTTAATTAACTTAGTATTAATCAAAGAAACATTTGAACCCGAATCATAAATTCCATATATTTCTAATTTATTGTTTAATAGTAGTTTGACATTTATTAATGGTGTTACTATTCGTTTTTTGGATCCGTTTCATTTAATTCAGCTTTTATTACTAAATTATTAACATGCTTAATATACTTTTTCTTTATCTTATAATCTCGGTTTGTACTGAAGCAGCATGCATCTTCAGAATGATAACGAATACGTTTATTTAATTGTTTACAAATTTGACAAATATCTCGATATTTCTCATTTTTATTATCTAAAAACTTTTTAATCGTTACAAAATTTCTTATATTCACCATATACTCGTATTTCTTGATTTCATCAAATAAATCCACTGTATCTTTTACTATTTCTCTATCAATCTTATTAAGTATGAATTTTGGTAAACCAACTACCACAAGACCTACCAAAGTACCTGTGTCAATTGTTCTTCTCATATCTAATAAAAGTTTTTCTTTTCTTATAGCATAATGCAACAATGTGCCTATTTAAATAATATTCTGTATTTAAATAATAGTGCACTAGTTACTGGATGCTATCCTTTGTTTGCAAAAGATTCACAAAATTTATTTCTCCATATTATCCATTCCGAATTCATTGTTAATTTAATCATCATTGAACTGTACCAATCTATACAACTCTTATTCATAAACAGCCTGAGTATTTTATTGTTTTTTGTATATCTTTTGATACATTAAACCGTAAGCATTCCCGTTCGTAAATATTAATCCATTGATTTGCGTCGGAATTATCGCTGGTAAATTGTTCAATTACAAACTTTTCTGCAATGTTCTTTAAACTCTCTTGTCCAATTGTTTGATTTTTTTCTAATGTACTTGTTTCTCTTTGACAAGATGTAACTTCTTCTAGATCGATTTCTTCTATAAATAGATCCGCAGATTGTAAGTTACCATCTTCATCTATATAGGCGTTTTTAAGTGCATCTATCATAGATACCCAAACTCTTCTTACCTGATATTTTTAAACTATTTTTTACTTTATGATAGGCAGCCGTTTTCATTATTTCATTATGATGAGCATTTGATTGTAACATCTTTGATATTGCATATATTTTATTATCACTTGTGGCAATAGATGTTATGGAATAAACGTTCGATTTTCCATCACTACCAGGCAAGAGCGTAAATTCAAAGCATAGTTTCTCCATTCTTATGTTCCTCAAATAAACAAGAATGTCGATGCCGGTTTATAAGATAAATACAGGACAATTAAAATACACGATGTGTTGCTTTATAATAAAGAAACGACATTATAAGTTTATTTTCTTACAAGTCCAAATTGAAAATACAATTATTTAATTTAAAACATATTTGATATGTAAGAAAATATCATAAAGGCCAGTATGACCTTCTTAACGATAGATACTAAACTTCTTACATTATAAAATAATACATAATTAAAGAAATATATTTTCTTTACATATATAGAAACGGAAAATTGTTATTTTCTCTTTATATTAATAAAATATAACTTTATATTAATAAATAAAAATAAATTCAAACATTTGGCCGTAAACTGTGCATTGAATCGAATTTTATTTTATTTTTTATGAGTTTTAATTTTACGCGGATCTTAATTATTTTCGAAAATCCAAAGTACCCTAAAATAGATGAAGTACCTTCAGCTATCTACCAAAAAAATATACTCACATGTATTTAGTAAAAAAATGTTATTTTGACATTACAAACAGACACTTCAATTTTTTTATTAGTATAGTTTGGCTCGAAACTTTTAACTAGTATAGGTACTTTTTCTCCAGAAGTTGCAAATTTACTTGTTTCAAGGGCGACACAGTAAAAATTAGTTTTGGGAAGCACTGCTTTAGGCGATGCACCTATACTACAAGGGTAAGTTTGTATTTCTTTTTCTTGATTTCCGTATTATTCGTATAACTTGTTCAGTAGATTATTGTCGAATATATCATAATAAACACAGGTCAGAGAATAGATATATATACTTATAGGATTCAACAATAGAATCATGTGAACCTTTTTATCCATTCTCCCACTAACTGTTAAGTAGAGAAACACGTTGCGTGCAACTTGCAAGGATTATGTAACGGTCATCACACCTTTATTTTTTAAACCGTTAAATAAAGAATTTACAAAGATTTATCAAAAGTACCTGAGTGACCGAGCTCAGCTCGGTGTTTCAAGGACATGTACTTATTCATATTTTTAATACGCTTCAATTTATCTGTTTAGTCAAATTCAAATTAAAAATACTTTATTCAATTTAGGTGTTTATGAAGATTACCACCGGATCGGAAAACAACTGAGTCATCCAGAAGAGCTGACAAGAAACTCGTATATAGTTTTTTATTTCATACGGAATTATACAACTTATAGATTACAAAGTTGGCTACATGCATAAAGAAGGGTGTAATTTAAAGATATCACCATCGTCTATAATTCTATTTATACTAATATATGACGTACACGTTAATAAAAATATCTTTTCCTAGTATTTTTAATGACTGAAAGATTTATTTCTCGAAGCAGAAGTAACAGAGCAACCGCTTTATAGTTCAAATGATAGTTAGTAAATCGAATTTTTACTCAGATATTTAGTTAAATACTGCTGAATCAATGTTTTTCAGAAGAGTTACGAAATCTATACATCTATACAGTACATTAAAAAAAACATAAGGAAGATTTAAAAAAAAAAATTAAAAAAATATAAAAGAAAAATAAAATAAAAAGGAAACTTGAAAAACAATAAAAGAGAAAATTTAAAAATTCAATTAAAACAAAATTTAGCAAAATGAGAATTGAAAAAAGAAAAACAACTATAGAAAGAATAAATAAAATGATCGAAGTAAAAATTTGTCTTGATTCAAGCAAAAATATCTTTCCTTGTTAATAAAATCCCCAGCACTTTCAGAAGTCCAATAGGTTAGTAGTCTATCTGTATTCAGTTTTGTGGTCAATTCTTTGTACAACTAATCAATTGTCCAATGGCCATCAATATGGTCATACAAAATGTAACAAATTTACTACATTATACGTAAACTATGAAATCAATTTATAATGTACCTTTACTAAAAACCAAATTATATTGAATAATAATAATTAATAATGGAATGGAACATCATAATTTATAATGTCATTTATTGATATCTGTTGTTGCCTAGCAACTGTCGACCATTTGCAAAATTATAACAGTGTAGGCCACTGACCTCTGTTATTATGTAATTTAATGAAAACAAAAATGTTAAATTTAAATGTGTGGCTGCAATTTTCAAAAAAGTATGAATCCAGATAATCTTAGAAAACAGAGCTTTAAATATATGCAAAATTTTATCACGTTCAGTACAGCGGATCCCGAGAACCTAATTACATATATGTATGTACAAGAATTGCTCGCTTAATAGTATAAGATTTATGCGATTCTTTTTTTTAAAGGTTGTTCGTATTTTTAATTACAAATAAACTATATGAAAATGTACTTAGTTATTGCTCGGAGTGCCAATAGATGTAAGAACCAGACAAATGTTAAATATTAGTTTAGATAAATAATTTCAATTTCGGTTTTCGAATGTTTCGATTTATTAATTCTGTCGGTAGTCGTTTAAAAATTAGTCATTATTATTCTTCTTTTTATATATAACAAGGATAACAAAGTTTATAATACATACGTAAATACTATAATAAATTATATGCAATGACAGGCTGGCAGGCGATTCTCATTTATGTTAACCAGTTTCATTCGTTTTAAATTATCGTCTTAATATAGAGGCATCATGATCGCTGTGCGTGTGACCGAACGAGGCTAAGAAATACACGTATTCCAGTTGTAAAAAAGTACTTGCAAATTTTGTGTAATATCTCGGTAGTAAAATTTTGGTCCAATACAATGACGTTAGGAAAGCCAAAGTGATTACGATTTAAACAATAAAATTGTTTGCTTCCTAGGGTTAAATTTATACCGCAGATTATACTGCTGGTTTGTTTTGGAAAACATCGTAGTCGATTTTCTTCTTTAAGTTCTGAGGTAAGTAGATATATCATATCTATACTTTATTTTTGATGAAGAATGTTATTGTAAAAATAATTTTTATTTTAATATTATTTTTTTTTTTATTATAATCAGTTTTGTTGCCCAGATTCAAGTAACAGATGGTTTAATTTGTCATTACCGAATGAATACCTTAGTGTGTCAAGACCGGATGGAATCATTTGGGTCATTAGCCGATGCTATGTGTCATCAGTTTACTGCAGACATCGTGACATCTTAATATTGATAGCGTCTGCTCTCTTTAATAATGCACCTCCTTTATTTATATTTATATACTTGTCAATGTACGTTAAATTTTGAGTAAAATATCAGCTCATTACACCAATCGGCTGTACGTTTAAACGGATAATTACATAAAGTTTACATTATTCTGATTCAATTGGGTCATGAATTTTTTCAACTTTATTAACAAGACAAAAGTAATTTCCAAATTTCATGATTTATGATAAAATATTGCCTCCTGATCAGTTGTGTTCCCATCGTGCCGTTAGTTGTGAATTCAAGACAAACAATCATTTTAAATTACTTGCTACTGATTAATTAGGATACATCGGCCATTACTAACTAATATTTTAATTATATTTCATCCCGGGAAGCTCTCGCGCCCGCTATAAACACGGAATTGATTTTATAGTAACAGTACCGACTAGTGAATAATTTATAGATAGTTACAGAACTCTATTTGTAGGTAGAACCTAAAACTATTTTAGTAATTTAAATTATTACATGAACTATTTTACATTAATAATAATAATATTTAATGAGAACCAAGATTTTTATACGAGGAAAATTAATTTCATACTTTGGTAACAATAGATTTAACACAACAAAAAAAAAAAAAACAGGACATATATTAATTAATACATTGTTATTAGTTATAAATTTTCATATTGAGAGGGAAACGCATCCTCATGATGCAATTTTATACATTCTTACATTAGAATGTAACGATATTTGATATTACTCGATTTACTAATGGTTATATTTTATCATAAATTTCCTTCTATTCATTACAGAAAACTTATTAAGATTAAGTTTCCCACAACGTAAAATTAGTATGTTATTTAATTATTGTTAATAATTAGTCTAAAGTATAATCCTAGGGGGAATCCATAAAATTTCGGTTACAATAATTAAGTAGGTACCTACACCTATTTTCCTGTGTTGCGTTAATTCTCGTACAGTGCGTTTTTAAATGTAATGTTACTTATAATGACGTATAATAATTATTAAATCATACGTTTTTCCCAGAACACTGACGCATTGTGTTGATTCAGGTTTTAAATTCATCATGTTTCAACATCAAGGGATTTCATACTATTCAAAATAAAAAAAATGAATAACATATACATATGTACCTATTAGTTCTTCGATACATAGATATACATACTAGGTATTTACAAAGAAATATATATATTATTTTGTTCTTTGGTGTTAAGATATGCCGTGCCTAATTACATCGCAGTTTAGTGAAAACTGTTCAGTGTTTGCCCAACTACCTAGAAACTTTCACCGTGGTAGGTACATCTTTAGATATATCTAGGTACTCTATCTTTTCCTCATTTCACGGAGGTCACCATCCACTATGACTAGTTAGTATAAATACAGGCGTAATATTTTTACGAGTAAATTTATGTGCTGTAAAAACAATTATATGATAATTAAGTACGTACAAAGTGGGTTTTACGATGCTACGTTTGAGTGCCGACTTGTGTGGTAATATAACAACGATTTAAAAAAAAATTGTCACATGTTATGCTTTATCTCGAATCGAACACCGAACTGTAAACGTATAGGTACTACAAGTACATATATCAGTGACGTAGCTAGGTAAGAAAAAGACCTACTGCATAAAAAAATAACGATATTTCATTTTGTTCAAGTGATTCTTCGGTATTTTTATATGAATTATTTATACACATAACTAACATAATCATATGTACTTTGGCAACACCAATAATTTAAAGAATTCCCTGCAACTTCGAATTGCTTTCAACGGAGTCGCCATAGTAATTGTTGTATTTCAATCTATTATGTATGTATGTCTTAATATTGGGACAAATTATCGTAAGTGGTTAGGGTCCCAGGGCTCGACGCGGTGCTTGCGAAACCTATCCCGTATCGCCCCCATCCCAAATGCGGCGGACGGCCCCGGGGGGTTTTAGTGGGTATTTCCGGACGCTTCACGTCCGGGCGAGTCCCACACTGGCACGGCGTTGTCCCTCCGTGCCCCCTTACCTATTGCATTGGGGGACTCCGGTCTGACTAATGCAAAGGGTAAGGGTAGTGCGTAAAAGCATTTACCCCCGTCAAAAAAAAAAACAAAAAGGGTCCCATGGCTACCTTGAGGCCTTCGTGTACGCCATCGCCTAGCCTTTTACAAGCTACAAGCTACACCACAGACCTCTGTTCGAACGTAGTATAAACACATTATTGTTTGTTAATATAATTTTTAAGTATCTATGATACTGTAAGCATTTTTTTAACTATCGTACTTACACTCATATTTATCTATACTAATAAACAAAGTTGCAGTGTCTTTTTGTAATGTCAAAATAACAATTTTTTACTAAATACGTGAATATATATATATGAATATATACGATACCTATACCAAAAATAGAAAATTGAAATTTTTTGTCTGTCTTTCCGTCTGTCTATCTGTCAGTTTGTTCCGGTTAATATCCGGAACGGCTGAACCGATTTTGACGGATTTTTTGGTTAGATAGCTGTATTTACTCAGCGTAACTTAGGGTACTTTTGTGTTTCGAAAATAATTAGGGTTCTGCATAAAAAATTAAACCTCGTGAGCTGTTGTATAAATTCTGATTCAACGCACAGTTTCACTGGCAAGTGTTTGAATTTGTGAGAAATAGTTTTACTTTATTTTAGTACCGAAAATATTAAAGAAAATAATTAGGGTTCCGCATTTAAATATGCAGCATTTAAAGTGTATTTAAATTAATAATTAAATTGTGCGTGTAATTAAAGTGTATTTAAATTGCAGTATTTAAATATACGCACATAAATAACATATGAAACGCGGGTGCAGCCGCGGGCACTCAGCTAGTTTTATAGTGAATAATTTCATATAATTAGTCTCACATCACATTTGAAATTAGAACATAAATTGATGATTTATAAACACAAACACAATAATAGAGCTATAGCTAAATTAAAAAGAATTTTATAATGTATCTAATCTAATCATTACATTATGAATTACAGCTGTTACATAATACTGGTCGAACACTGATTTATGTAAGATAAAAACAAAAAAACTTTAGTTTCATTTCATAATGTTATTTCAATGAGAATATTTAGTTTATCATTGTATAAATAGGCAAAACATACATAAATAGCCTATGAAAAATTTATAATGAAACACATTACAAATGTTGTAATGCCTAGATTACATCTCTGGGTTACGCAATCAGTATTTGAAGGACATAGCAAGTGCACGTGTTATTCAACGGACGGGGTTATTATACCGAGGGGAACATACGAATATCCATGAATTTTCCGATCCGACGTTTTTGGAATAACAAATATAATATTTATAACAAGATGTTACATTTCAAGTAGACGTCTCTGCATAATAAAACCATAAAGCCTATGGTAATAATTTCATGTCGCCATCTTTTTAATGTTATTCGTCGTAAACAACCTTACATGTGGAAGATCTTCATTTCTCTTTTAACCTTTTGTCTAAATCTTTGTGTCGCAAACCTTTTTGTTCTTAACGCATTTCTACAAGCAGGTGCATTAGGGTGTGATTTTTCTTATTGGGGCCTTTTTTTTTCGCTTCCGGCCTGAAATTTTGCTGGAAAAACAAAGACAAAAAATCCCTGCAAATTTGAGCCCTTAATATTAACCCCTTGAGCACTAGCCTGGCGTTTAAGCCAGCTTTCCATTGTTTTCCTATTGTCTCATTTTTATGGGTAATCGACATATTAAATCCTATTATAAGTACTCGCGCACAGTGTGTGAATATTTTCCATTTTAAATGCACGTAAAGTTAGATTTTCTTTTTGTATAACCCAATGGCATTTTATGGAATCCTCTGGCATAGGGTCGGATTTTTTTCAGAATTGAATGTTCACTAAAAGTACCCATGGCAGCGTAATCGTGACACACCAGTGAAGTAGTAAAGGTCACTAAATCTAATTTTTGCGTATAATTCTCCATTTCCTGTCGTTATCTTAGGATCAATATTAAGGGCTCAAACTTTCAGGGAATTGTTGTCTTGGTATTCCCAATAAAATTTTAGGCCAGGAGCAAAAAAAATAGTCCCCGAAAAACAACGCACTCTAAGACGCATAGTACTTATAGCATGCTAATAACTTTCACACTCATACATATTTTTCTCGTGGGAAATATTTATTTACAAATGTGATTAGGGTAATAAAAATTGAGAACAGAAACTGTGCCATATATTTCAAGGGATCGGTTGTTGTGTGGGTCGAGTACGGACTGAAGAAGTCATAATTCCTGTAACATCCCTCGTACAAATAAATACGTTAACGTTTTTTATTTCTCATAATTATGATGATTTTACAAAATGAGATCACTTACTAACTGCAGCATAGTCACTGTGATAACATAAATAGATAATTATGAAAATCTTTCCTGCCGGATACACGTCAGTTAGAATTTAAAGTTTGAACGTAAACTGTAAAAAAAATTGTAAGTATTTCTTTCTGCCAAAGTCTTGATAACGACGACAAGCACCGGGTAATTACAGCAACTCTATCTCTGACGTATTTGCGACATGTAGTTTGTTTTTTCATTTGATAAAGTAAACGTGAATATTTCCCACGCAAGCTGGTTTGACCAGTGAAAAATTGTTAATTTTTTTCAAAATACATACAATACTTAATTTAATCACTATTATTTATTCGACTGGTTTTCTATTTTTCTGTATACCTATTTAGTTGAACAAAACATTAATGTAAAGATTATGCAATTTAAATTATGTAAGTGTTCAAAACATCTCGTTATGTGACGATGTATTTGTACAGGCTCGTGTACATAGAGTTAAAAAAAAAAGGAAATAAATATTAATGTGGTACGATTCAATAAATTTAAAAGTTTCGACACGTATCTTGTATAATGTATAAAGTGACGCAAGTTTTAGCCTTGTCCAGATGCGCCCTATTTCATAACTTCGATCAGAACATGTCGATGTACCAGCGAGGAAAGTCACATTGGGAAGCCGCTGCGATGTAAGAATTGATCATACATCAAAGTATTTATAACTTCAATAAGAAAAAACGAACACAGACGAACACAATTTCAAATTAAATTATGTACCTGCCTGATTCATTGCTTGAAAAAAGCGAAAATAAATTATTATCAAGATTATAAATGTCACGTATTGAAATAAGTTATTTCAAAACATACATATTTAGATATATTTTAATAAATTTTTCGTTTTGTTGGGACAAAGACGTAAACATCATGCTAAATTCAGACGTACTGAGATACTTTTGTATCTATCTAGAATCATTCTCTTAATTAAGTAATCTAGAATAACAAAAAATATTGTTAATGTGATTGTGAATGTGATAAATTCAATTGAGATATAATTTAAGTAATACAAAAAGGCTAAACAAAATACATTTTAATAACATAAAAAAACTTTGTTAAGTTCACAGAACTCATGTTTTGTTTTTAAGTCATGGACTAAATACTACAGATAGGTACATTGATTTCATTCCAATCTGATGTTTGCGTATTCGATTATTCAGCATATACTAACAAAATTTTCGAAATTCGAATAAAATTTTATTTGAATCTTATTACTGATGCCATCGACTGAGGTGGATGAAATAGATCGTGAAAAAAAGGTTATAAAAATTATCACAGCACTACGACGTAGGGGAAAATAGAGAATTATAGATGTAAAAAATATAGATATAGAATTAATTCGAAATCGCCAATATGTTGGTATTGGTTGGTAACATGATTAAGCCCGTGCCTTGCTTTCCAAAGAGGCGTTTACCATAAATAAAATATGAATATGTCTTTGCCAGTAATAGTAATATTTTTAATATTAACAGCTTCTTAATTACTTTTACATTTTTTTTTAAATTTTACTTGCAACTCAAGCACTCACGTCATTGAATATAATTTTACAAATATGTATGCAACAATAACATTTCTCAGTGTAAAGTTGCACCAAGAAGCGATCGTTCTCAGTCGGAAAGAAAATTTTGCACGTATTATTATTTATACATTATCATTTGGTGAGCAGGATACCTACAAGGATACAAGGATAATCATCACTTCCCTCTTCCGCGATGTATCCTGAATATTGATTAAATATTTTACGATCAATGGATTGTTCGGCAAAAGATAATGGGCTGACAAAAACAATTTGAAACAAAGTCGGATCGTAAATAAAGTGTTTTTAAAGCTGCTAGAGATATTTACAATGTTGTTTTCAATTTAGTAATAAGATCAGTGTAGAAATAGTTTTGCAAGGATCAAGAGAAGTGGCATTAATTTCTTCATATTATAGTGAGAAGGCCATATATTACTAAATGTAATATATACAGGTGTGATTTCACGCGCTTGTATCAATTTGTTCTCACTTACTGCATCATATCTTTTAAATATTCAATGATTGAGGCAAAAAGTAAAGTAGCATCACAATTTTGAATAGAACGGGTGAGAGAGAAAGAGTAAAAAATACTAAGCACGCTATCGTTTTTTTTTGTAGATTTCTTATTATTATTTCATTTGTGGTATATTCGTTCTTGAGGAAGCATTTGCATATATATCTTTTACTCGGTCTCTGACATCTATATTTTACTAATAAAGATACTTAGATTTACAAATTTAAATTAAAGATTGCTATCGAACTTTCATTTCTGACTCGTGTACTCTCTACACATACACTCACACACGCACTCACACGCTCGTTTTTTACTGTAACGATTATCATCACAAGTAGTCACATATATTATTTAACTCAACAAAACTTATTCAGAGAATACGTCTGTCTATTTTTTGAAACAGTAATGGACAGACAAACAATACCTTTAGTAATCGTATGGATAAAATCATAAATTTTCCCCGTTAGTAGGCGCATCACTGAGGACTACTGATTCATCAATGTAAAGTTTTCGAAGTAATATATAACTGAAAAGAGGCAGAATCACGGTCATTACGTTTATTAATACAAGTTTAGTATTAATGATAAAGTTACAATAAAAATAAAGATACTTTTAATTTAGGTAAGCCTGATATGGTAACCGTGGAACATTACAAACACGTGAACAAAAAAATGCTGACACCAGCTACTAATAATTTACTCATTGAAATTGTAAAATTAACATTTGCCTATTATAAATTTAATACGATAAGTATTTTAATAAGGGAACTACAAGATTGACAATAATTGAATTTTTCAACAAACTTAAATGTAATTACAGCGATACAATGGTTAATTAAATTTGAAATTTAATAATTGTCATTTGTTGTAAATTTATCTTTTTAGCTGTTTTTAATCGAAACTAATTTAATATTCACATTTTGGGCATGTAACAGCGAAATCTCTATATATGGAAAATGAGGGTACATCACCTCAAAACTACTGAACATATCGGGATGGGTTGGACTATTACAATTCAGGGAGGAATTTTTCGTAGATGGTTATAGGCTATTTTATTTTATGGATTCAACCGACCCTTTCTCATTTTTTGTCGATTACACGATACATTTTTTCCGCGCTAATAAAAACAAAACACCTCATTCTTCTTCATTCACTTTTTCACTCACATCAAATGAACATATGAAACGCAGGCGGAGCCGCGCTCACACAGATACATATATACATTTATTAAATGTGAACAAGTGATGGTATATAATGAGAATACAGACAAAGTTTTTTTGTAACTTTTAACTTGATAAAAATCCTTCCGTACGCACCTTGGCCCTGTTTATTGACCGGAGTCTCATTTATCCTCAAGCTATGGTGTGCCCATTACCTTCCGCTTTGATCCACACTTTATTTGTATTCGCTACTCGTTGATTTCCGCTTGCCGATATTATTAACATTTGACCCCCAGCCACGAAATCACGATCGCTATGACTCTACCAACGTAATGGTATGCAGAATTGTTGAGATGCCGAAAACGTTTACTTATATTTTTCAGATTGTTATGTAGCCAGTTTGATTGCAGAAACACGGTCAAAATTATTATTTTCTTTATTATTAAAATAGGAAATTCTCTTATAATACAATAATAATCTTAACTATGAGGATAGAGAAGCTTCACTCCACTTTATTACGTAATATATAGCTATTTCTTCTGGGTTCTAAATTTCTTCCATGTAAAGTTTTTTTGTAATTTTGGAATGACAATCTGATTTCTTACATTCGAATAAAGTAAGCTGTTTTAGTTGTGACATCTAATTTATTTAACAATAGCTTAAACACACACATATAAATCCAAACACACACCGATTATACCCACGCTGACTCGCACCTCATGCATACACAACACGAGTATATATTATTAATCTGTAATGGTATACATTTATAAAGGAAGGCACTGGATCCCGGGACACAAAATATATTTTTTTCCGGGTCCATTGCACCTTCTGATTGTATTGTATTTTATGAATAAAGATTTTATTATTATTATTATATTTAAGAAATAAAGGTGATTTATATTTATATAATCCTATTTTATGCTATTATGTATGTAACTGCCTCGGTAGCGCAGTTGTATTACATACGACTGCCGTTCTGAGGTCTCGGGTTCGATCCCCGGGTCGGGTCAGTGATATTGGGTTTTTACTACTCAGTATCATCCCGTAGTTTGGAATTTGTGCCCGATATGGCGACAGGCTTCGCCCCCTGTCACATCTGGGACGGAACTAAGCTCGGCGAAATGTGGGTGGGTGTAGTTCGCTACTTCACCTCTGCCTAACCCTTCGGGGATAACAAGCGTGAGCATATGTATGTATGTATGTATATACAGTATGTATACTATATAATATTGGTATGTATACGAGCGTGTATTCTCGTGTCCCGTAACTGACATTAACTGATTATTATGACTATTTTTTACTTGTCTAATAAATTTGACTACTATTGTTTGCTTAGTGGTCGAAATAGGATTATAATCATGTATTGAAAATGTAAGAAAAAACACCGTTTCCAAAACTTTGTTATTGATAACTCGCCAAAACGTACTACATAAAAAGAAAATTTGCTAATGTAATAAAACAAGGGAGAAACATGTTTTTTAAACTGTTTTGTATTTGCCTTTGTATGAATGTACATTATCTATACTAATAATAAATACGTAGGATTTGCCTTTGCATCAATTTTTAGAAACTACGTGACAGATCAATTTCGAATCGGAATTTTATAAATTTGTGGCCAGTCTGTCTGGCGATTTATCTAGATATAACACTAAAACAACTTGGCCGGTTTCACAATTGAACGTACAATTTAGAATATATTTTATTACAATTAATAATATATTGTAACAACATTTAAGGGAGTGCGCATTTAATGGAGTTATTGAATGTTGTCGTTAAATGGAGAGATGAAAAATAAAGTACCTTAATTTAGGGAATTTCTCGTTAAATAGGTATTCTATAGCGGAATACAGATGGTTCAATTAAGTATCGTTAAATGGAGTTTATTGTTTGTATATAGAAAAAAGGTTAGAAAGCGATCAGTACTAAACCAAATAAATAAAATTTTAAAGTCTTCTTAAGCTCGTTTGTATAAATTGTAAATATGACTCATTTCATGCGATTATAATTTTTGAATAATTTAAATGTATTTATTGCGGCTTGTATGTAGAAGTACCAGCTGTACGAATAAACGCAAATTTAACCTGTCTAGTCAAACATAAACCTGCGTCATCGCAATTTAGACACAGCGCATAACATTGTTTCTTAAATTAAGTTCGAGGGTGCTCTTTTTCCCCACCTGATTTTAAATGATAATGTGATCCAGGAACACTAAGTTTAGGGGTACTTGTGCTTAATTGATGTTGCTAGAATACACCTATTGGTATTTGACGACGACAGATTTTCAAACTTGAGAGTGGTCGCTAATTTGGTGCCCAGGTGGGCATTATTAAAAGATACAACAGCGTATCTAGCCCTTGTAGAGCCCGTGTGTCACCAATATCCTGGCGCCCTTTGAGAGCGTTGGTACTCTGAGCGATGCATCTTTGTATGTGTCACGAGCGTCGCTCGGCGCCCCTTAAAGCCCTGCACCCTTGTGCGCTGCACACCCTGCACTATAGGTAAAAGCGCCTCTGAAAAGATATTATGGTAGGCACCATGCTATGGTTTCCTGACGATGTTTTCCTTCGCTAAAAGCTTAGACTCATTGTACAATTGAATAGGTGGGCTCAAGCCCGTGTCTTTTTAAATTAATTTATTTGATATTACCATTTCAAAGTTTAAAAATTTATTTGCCAAGAACGAATGTAACAAAAGAGATTTGAGTAAAATAAATTCGAAGAGCACGTATAAAACTATACTTATAATATTGGGCCTCTCTTTACTGAAGGTGCTTTGAAATTTATTATTCTGATGCAATATCATTCACAAATCCCTGTTATTGTACCATTATCACGCAATTTAAAAGATACTTTGAAAGATAATTAGGATTTGTGTTTGAATGTTATTATGAAAATACAATGAAACTTAAAATACACATTCAACATTGATAGTTCAATGAAAGTGTTTATGTTTTCTAAAGCAAAGTTTAATGCATTAGAACTGTCGCGTAAACGCGTTTTTCTAGAAAGTAAATACAGGAAAATCGTTTGCAGTGTGAATAGGTTATTTATGTTCAATTAAATATAACCAATGACGTGCTTATATAGCACATGTTTTGTACAAGTGAATGAAATAATAATTTCGCAGTTACTAAATAAATACAATATCTATTAATTAATGAATATATTTGGATTACCTACTCAGAAAGTCAGTGTGTTTATTCATGAAGATATCATCATTATTATCATCGTCGTCCTTGAGGTATCCGTCAACGGTGAAGACGTGCTAGACAAAGTTAGTTTTAAAAGTTCTATTGCAATTTGCCGTACGCACAGTTATCATTGTTATATGTGGAAGGTTTCGTACGGGTTTTAATAATAAGGCGTTTTGAATAAAGATTCAATAATCGCCTTTCGAAATCATTAACAGTCTTCTCGACAGAATTGCGCCACTCTCAACTCTGCGTACCGTTACATGTGACGTTTCTTACATGTTGAAAGATGATGGTTTTTAAGGTATTCTTATAACGCAGATACTGTCTAAGGCCTAGGCTAAGCATTTTCCCTTCTTTAACTGCGAATAGAAAACAGATTTATGCAACCTAAAGTCCACACCATCTCAATTGACCTACAATCTGCAGGAACTGTGCCAAATAGCCCAGTTAAAAACTGGGTCTTGTCATCTTATATGAATTCAATCAATTTGCAGCCTATGTTCTCCCCCTGGATGCAATATATGTCATTACCAATTTTCATCGAATTCAGTTCCGTACTTTTTGGGTTATTGGCGAATAAATTAAATAAACAGACAAACATAACAAAAATTTAAACTATCCTAATGTGTTCTGCGATCGAATCTGAAGCCCCGCAGATTATTTTTCTTAAATATCTTCAATGTACAGATTTTGTCTCGTTAACCATTTATCATAAGTATAGATTAATTTTTAGCACTTCATATGGAAAGTATCGAAACGCCAGTTTTCTAGATATACATAATTGGTAACTTATTGCAGTATAGTATACCTAATCACGTTTAATAAGAACACATGAAGGTCAAAACCTGAGATAATATGTCTGAATAAAACATTTTAATTTCGGAATAAGTTCTTTGTTCTATGTTGCAGACTGCAGTCGATATGCTCACATGGTGTTATTATACCTCATTGAAAAGATTTGTATCTTTATAAATCATGAGGTTATATAGATTTCTTGTATGTTCAGTATTTTTCTTTGCTGAGCCTGAGTTCCGTGTTTGTTAAATTCTACTTCTATTCGTTGCAGAAAATTAAACCTCCATCTGCCATGCCCAGTAGACAACTGACATACAGGTGATGCGCATTGAGGTAGATGGCCAAAACATTCATACGTTTATGTTTGTCTGTTTTTTTTTAGATGGTTTATAAGCTTTTCGAGTTTATTTGACTAATTCTTATTGTACATTTTCTTTGGATTTCGTAAATAGGCCCAGCGGACCTCAAATATGTACTTTATATATTATGAGATAAATTCGATAAAATCTATCACTATCAATTTCTCTTGCAGACAATAATTCTAAAGAATAATATTAGTCATACGAATAGATAGCTAATCGTAGCTATTTACACGAAATATAAAATTAGTCCCGAGTCGACGAATAATTCCTATAGATGCTGGTAATAGTTATCGCTTAAAAACTTTTTTTTATTCATCTAACCTAGCTAATGATGTTGACCGGAAGGGCCTTTACAGCTTCACCGAACTTTGTGGGCGAGTGCTGAAGGCACTCAGCCACAAAAGGTAACTAGCACAAACCTTACCAAAAAGGTACGAATCTCGGCTTGAGCGTTACCTATTTGTAAAAATTTCCGCGGAATTTTAATCCTAGTTAATCCCTACATTTTTATCTTTATATATACATATAACTCTAACTGTGCGTGTTTATGTGACTAAACTCGTCCTAAATGGCTGAACCGATTTTAATGAAATGTTTAGTGTCTGTTCTTGCGGATTCAAGAATGGTTTAGATTTACAATTTGGTCCAAAAAGCGAACGAAGGCGCGGGCACAGCTAGTTTAATATAAAACAAAAAGGTTCCTTACAGGACCTATGCACCTGCGAGTTGTGTGCAGTGTTGTGTGTGTGATGCTCAGTGCATGGTCAGTGTCACGATATCGCGCTGGCGGCAAAGTCAAGAGCCTCTCCAGTTGAGGAACGAGACACGTCTTGGGTCACCGCCGGGTCGGAACCCGGAGTGTGTGCGGACAGCGGGAACGGCGGTTTTGCGGGCGTGGGCGCTGGCACGCATATTTCCACGGTCGATGGGGAAAGATCCTATTCGTTCGATCTTTACGTTCCATCCATGCATTTAAAAAAAGGATATCCATTGCTGAACGTAGGTCTCTCTCAATAAGGGGGGATTGCCAGAAGCGCCACGCCTGGCAGGCAGGTTGGCGATAGCAGTCAAGTATTTTTGATACTCAGAGGATGTTGCTGCACATTCTCTAGTTTATAGCCAATTAAAATAAATAAAGAAAGAACATTAAATTTTGTTAACCTTTTTCGTAAATAAATATTAAGACAATACACGACAAAATAAATCTATTCTCACTCAGTTCTAAATGAATGACGTTTATGAGAAAACGAATGTTCACGTTGACATAATAATGTATTCAACAATCAAAATAAAAGACATTAACAGATTTAGTACAAATATTGTTTAGTAGTTATGTAAATAAAAATATTTTATCGGTTAAATTTTCATTTGGCACTTATTTTTGGATGTCGTTGTATATATTTGTATTTATTTTAAACTATTGCTCATATATATGTATGTATATGCATGTTATGCGGTTACATATAGATAATTGTTGTGGAAGTAATAATTTTAAATCATAAGATTAACTTAGATTAGAATATTTTTTTATTTGCACAAAACACAACACAAATATCAAATGCACAAGAAATACATATTTAATACAACATAAAACAAACTGTTGCACTTATGCAAACAAGGTCCAACCTCAGTTTTATTTCTGTATTAAAACTTCAAAAGTGTCAGAACAGTGCTGGTATTCTGGTTGAACATTGTTGGCGCGCTGCGAGAAACTTCTTATTTAATATTAAATATAAAATAAGACACTAATAATTGAGAACTATATCAACAAGTTTATAATTAATAAACGTTGGCTCTCTATTTATAAAAAATAATTTATGTCATAACTTGTTGGTTATAATAGTTTATGAACATGAATAAAAATATATTTTGAATTTTTTTTTTAAGAATAAATTCATAACGAGATCACGCGTGTCTGCGCCAGAGTAAACTTGCGACATAATCTATTAGTTGTTGTTAAACATATATTTGATTTGGATATTATACATACATGCACGTAGCGGTATCGCAAACATTGGAAAAGTACGGGAGGCCGTCAATATATATAGCCAATGCAACTAATCAATCATTCTTTTGTGTACCTTATATTACATGTCGATACCCTCAGTGTTGACGATCGTGTCTCCGTATGTCGCTATCACATATATGTCTCCCTCGGTCTAGATCCTGTGCTTGATAAAGAGCTGAGCTGAAGGGATCGTTTAATGCAACTTCCTCTTGGTCGCTTTCGTGACTTGTCCTGTTAACACCCGCTTACCTAAATCATTTAAGTCTGCTCTTGCGATATGGCCAAAATATCGCAGTATTCAGGATACACAAATTGCTAACAGTCTAGGTGCTGTCTCCAGTCGCATTTCTGTTAATATAGAGACATTAATGCGAAATGCCGTCCACGAAGTCCGAAGCATTGGACCCCACCACCACATCTCAAAAGCATCGATTCTGCGCTTATCAATAGTCTTAATACTTCAGGATTCTGCGCCATACGTAAATATAGAGAAGACCAGTGTGTAGACTAGGTGGGTTCTGGTCTTTCTTGAGATATTATGGTCTTTCCATATTTTAGTTTAGCTGAATCATCGCTGTTTTGGCGATCTCAATGCACTGTCGTATTTCCGTTTCGCAACTGCCTTTATTTAAGATCATTGATCTGACGTACTGAAACGCATCTACGTTAACGTCTTCTCGTAATATCTTAAAAAGATTTTTCGTTTTTCTTGGATTTTTGATTTTTCAATGATGCGAACAATGATGTGTTAACAGCGGACCCACTTTTTGACTGAAGAGTTCCTGAATCGTCCCAACAGTTCCCTCATTTCTATTACATGTATAAATTTCATACAACTTATACACATGTATATTTAAGTATTTATAGCGATATGAATAAAACGTTTTTAATAAATGGGTATCTATTGAACAGCGGATATGTGCATGCGACATTGTTATCTAATTACCGACAAAATTAATCAGGGAATCGTCAGAGGTCATGCGTGCAGTTTAAATTAAAATTATGTAGGTCAACCTACACTTACTTTTATATATCATGTGCATGCAGTTTTTTTATATGCTCGTGCCAATTTCTCTTAATTAAAAGTAACAATGGGGCCGAGGACAAAGCGCACCAGATAAGCAAATTGAATCACTACTCCCTTGATAGTATTTCATGACGAAGGAAATATGTTACCGGATGAAATATGTGATATGATCAATGTTATGAGAGGGAATTTACACAAATCGTTGTGTGTTAAATTAAGCGATACTTATTTGTAATTCTCTTAATTATTATTTTTTTATTTTCATGTAAATTTATCGAAGACTTTAAATTTAAAGCATGTAAAGCTTATTACATTAATATTGGTGATAGCTAAAATAGTGTTTGATGATTCAGATTTTTTAATATCTACTAAACTTATTTTTTAATTAATCATTATGTTACTTTCTTTTTTATACGGTATAGGCTCAGTGCTTTGACCACAATCTCACCTGATGTTAAGTGACGATGTGGTCCAGTATGGTTAACACACTAAGCCTAGAGGTATTGGTTCTCAAGTGATGCTGCCGGAACACACCTATTGTATGTATTTGTCGACAGGTTTTGAAACTTGGGGGCGGTAGCTACCCAGATGAGGATTATTAGAATATATACTACCACCATGCTATGGTTTCCTAACGACGTTTTTCCTTTACCGAAAGCTCAAGCTGATTTTAGAGTTGAATAGGTGGGCTCGAATTCGCGTCCATTGACGAGGAATACGGCCGCACTATCCACTGTGCCATCATCGTTTACTTAACTCCCTAATAATGTAATAACGAATACATAGCTTTAAAACACATCACGCCAAAGCATTTTGTTTAAGTTCGCATTGAATTTACGTTTGAGAAATAAACGACGCAACCGCATTTGACGTTAAAAAGATTACAATTTAATTTTATTCAATCTCTGATAAATCACTAACTACTTAACTGTAACACTACTTCATAGTATGTCTCAGGTAATTTATGTCACTAAGGTGAAAAAAGTTATTTTCTTTGAGTGTATTGCATAGTCTTTACAGTATGCTAATAATAATCTTAGGTCGGTTATCGGATCACATTAAAGCCACGCGTTGTCTGTGCATAATGCACTTCTCGGTGCATAAACCGCAATACCTTATATCATGACCTTGACCTGACCTATCTATAGTACACACACTACAGTAATAAAAAATATAACTTTACGAAAGGAACACGAATAGATATTATAAAAAGTTAGTACAATTTTTATTATCAACTAGCTGTGTGCCCGCGGCTCCGTCCACGTTTAATATGATCTTTGCTGTGTAATATAGTTTTTATATAGTAATTGAACAGTAATGTTTTGACGGTGGTGTCCATTGAATCGTATTTTGTTCACAATTTCATGAGTTTTAATTTTTTTTACGTGCAACCCTAATTATTTTTCAAAAATAAAAGCAGCCAAGTTACGCAGAGTAACTTCAGCTATATGTCAAAATAAAGTCTCGACAAAAGCGGTCCAGCCGTTTAGGAGATTAACCGGAACAAACAAATCAGACAGAAACTTTAAAAATTGTGTTTTTGGTATAGATGACGTACACCTATATGATACATTGATATTTATTTAGTAAAAAGTTTTTTCGATGTTGCAAACAGAAACTTCAATTTTATTCATTAGTATAGATAATGCTGATTAAATATTTTCACTATTTTTAAACCATAGGTACTACACTCGTTGGATTAATATGCTTTTATTAATCTTATTCATGGTGATAAATATTCCCTATCTCATAAATTCAATAGAACTGAATAAACAAGTGTTCCTACATAGCTAATTCTAAAGCCAATAAGTAGATTTATGAACAACCCGTTAAAGCAATATTAATACGCATTAATTTATAATGTAACTGAATTCCGGTTCTTAGAAATACATATATACATAATTCATCACTAATTTAATTACAATCGTCTGAATTTAAATTACATATATATATATATATATATTTAATAACAAATTTCGCAATAAAAACTTCGAAAAACGTACTATGTTTATGTATTGTATGTATTAATTACGTCCTCACTATGTACGAAATGTAAATAATAACATAATAAAACGCACGTACAGTATTGTGGTAGAATTTGTACGTCATTTGATTAGGAGGTTCGTATATTCGCTAGTGCCTGCTTGAAACCGAACGTCATATTATATTTATTTTTATATTGGGTTTGATTCAGCGCGTTTTCCTTCCCCGTTACGTCACGTATTATGGACAAACCATTCATTTACGTCACGGATTGATTTCAGATTTATATTTCATGTAATTACTTAGATGTTTTGTAAACGTTTCCAAACCGAGTGCTAACCAATAACATACCCATATTGAAAACTGCGTCCTTCTTGGAATTTATGTATTAATTTTAAGACATATAAATAATGGAACAAGCTCTGTACTAATTTCTTAGCAAAATCATCGCACTAAAATTTTATTAAATAATTTATTATTAATATATGTGTTAATATCCTATATAATATATTATATATTTTGTTTTATATATATTTGTTAGGCCAAAAAGTTACAAATATTAATATTTAGTTTTGCACTTACAATTGTTAATTTCTTCACCACCCTAAAGTTGACTAGAAGAAAATGCCTAAGACACGTCCGCCTTTGTGCACAATTGTGTGCAAAGAGTATTAAATATATAAACACATTTTGTTAACATTTGATTCCTCTTAAAAACAATTAGTTTTTGAAGTAATTAACTCTACAACAGTTGATGTTTCCGATGATAGTAACATTGATTAATAGTAGATTACCCATAAAAATGAGACAATAGGAAAACAATGGAAAGCTGGCGTAAACGCCCGGTTAGTTCTCAAGGGGTTAATATTATCTATATTGATATAAATTTATGGTACTTTAATAAAATTATAGAAACCGACTACAAAATATTAAAGTGTGCCATTATGAAATATAATTCAATACAAGGATATTTTAATATTATTCGCTATGAAAACAAACGAGTTAGGGCGATGTTTAGTAATTATATATTAATTATAACTTGAAGTGATGACTGGTTAATGGCAATGATGAGATCCAGATTAGGGACGATTCAAAGTATAACGTGAGCAACATTTTGGTTATTGTTGACCCCGCCCCCTTCTGTCAGCAATAATAAGCAAAGTTCTTACCTCTTCCCCGTGATTATGATAATGATAATCATAATTTTGAAAGCAAAAAATAAACAGATTAATTAGTAAATAATGTTTACGTCATCATCATTCATACTCCCGCCACCTCTCTACATGTCAACAAAAATGTGCAATGCATAAGCCCATTGATGCTTACGTAATCGTCTAGTCCATACTGTTGCGTAAAGGTAAAATAACTACCTACCAACCGCAAGTTTTCTGTATCTTTACAATTTTCTTTCACTTCCATCAGATCAATGTAATGTAAAAATTATAATTTTATAGATACGTTTTTTTACATAGTACAGGCTCAGTACTTTGACCACAATCTCAGCTGATGTTAAGTGACAATGTGGTCCAGGGTGGTAAACACACTAAGACTATAGGTACTAGTTCTCAAGTGATGCTGCCGAAACATACTTGTTGGTATTTGGCGACAGGTTTTTCAAACTTGAAAGTGGTAGCTACCCAGGCGGGCATTATTAGAAAATTATTCCTCTAAAGGTTGACAATCTTTACGTTCATAATTCATGACAATACTGAACTTCTGAACCTAAATCACTTATTGAATGTGGCGTTTGAAGTCACGAATTAATCGACAAATCATGGTCGATAATATTCACAACAATTGACACAGTCGCTTTAATTGTTATCATGTGACGTCAAATAATGTGTAGTTTCGAAAACTAGTTTTTTTTTAGTTTGTCTAACCATAGTACGTACTACATAGTAAACTAAAAATAGCTCGATACGATCGACCAACTATATAGATGGCCGATCAATCAATCAATGCAGTTGAATTATAATAAAATAAAATGTATTGGAGGGGTTAGGAAAAATGAATGGCATGAGCGGAGCGCGGGTTGCGGTGACTGTACGTCACGAGAAAACCGAGGTCTCTATAAAATGTACGTCGTCCCTCCCACTCAAACCATTCGCAAGCAAGCAGCACTCGTCAGTTGACGCACGCGTTTGCTCGTTATACTCTCTCTCGGTTTACTAGTTATAGTTCATTTCTGTTCTCGTCTCAGACGCGTACGCACTCATACAACATGACAGTCACCAGCAAAATGAACAGTGTCTCTCGCCAGTCGATACTGAGTCGTCTCGGTCCTGGTGGATTGCTTTATGCCGCTAATAAAATTCTAGCGGTACGTTACCAAAATGTGAATAAGTGAAATACGAGTTGTGATCGAAAATTGTTTTGAAACAAGTTTCTGTGTTATACTTATGTTATAACGAGTATTTTGCCTTGTCCTCAGGTCGCTGTGCCTAGTAAGGAGGAGGAACGCTGGCGTGTCAAAGATAATGGTGCATTGTTTAAAACGATGGCGACGCACTACATCACCTCCGGAGACAACTCCTACGCCCGCGCCTACTGGACCGCCTTCACAGCCTTCAGAGCTACTCAAGTTTTTAGCTATTGTAAGTAAAACAAACTGTTTAACATATATTATTTGAAATCAATAGCGACAATTTTTTTGTTAAACTGGATATTAACCTTAAGTAGAATTTTTTCTCTATTAACAAGATTAAAGATGTTTAAACTATATTAGATCGTTTAAATTTGAATCTGTAATAAGTGTATGAAGTTGGATTTACGAACTCGTTGAAGATAAGAGTAGGTACCCACATCAAAAAAAAAATTTAAAATTGTTTTTTTTTAATTTTCAGAATGCATTAGAACTCTCAGCACCTGCATCGGATGCCTTGTTGAAATCCCGATCGTCGGAGTGGTTCCAGCTAGCTGGTCATCCTGGCTCTCTGGCACCCGCTGGTCCTGGAACCGTATGGAAACGTCGCGCTCCGGGGGATCATCCAGCTCATAATCCGGAACGTGATGCGTATGAAGCTCTAGCCGCTTGTCCGCATATGCGTGCAGTTATTCCTCGCTACTATCGTGAACTGGAATATGGAGGAGAAAGATTTATCGAACTTCAAGATTTACTTCATGGCTTCCGTGACCCACATGTAATGGATGTTAAGATGGGCACACGGACATTCCTTGAAGATGAAGTAAGCAATGCGCATGCACGCTCGGATCTCTATGAAAAGATGGTGCGTCTCGATCCTAATGCACCTACCGAGGCAGAACATGAAGCGCGCGCTGTCACTAAGTTGCGTTATATGCAGTTCCGTGAGAAGCAATCTTCATCGGCGGAACAAGGATTTCGCATTGAAGCCGTCAAGATGCCTGGTCAACCACCACTTACTGATCTACAGAAAGTGCGGAAACCTCAACAGCTTTCAGCGACCGTAGCACGTTTCTTAGGAAAAGACGAACGTGCTCGGCGTGCTATAGCGGCACGCCTTCGCGAGATAAGGAATCAATTCGAGCGCTCTGAATTCTTCAAGACCCACGAGATCGTCGGCAGCAGCATATTTATTATTTATGACGACGAACGTGTCGGAGCATGGTTGATCGACTTTGCCAAAACTAGACGTGTACCCGGTGACGCAGAAGTAAATCATAGAGCGTCTTGGGAACAGGGCAATCACGAAGAGGGATTTCTGTATGGCTTAGATAGACTTATACATACGATAGAGACTGCAAAACTTCCTGCACAAGTTGATGAAGTAGTGACGGAACCTGACGTATCACGTTGAAGGCAGACTGCGAGAGGACCTTGAAATTTGTCCTACGGTCGAAGTCACCGTTCGCTTGGCTTTTGTGCCCTAGTGCAGCCCTGGTCGTGTCAATGACGATGCATGGAGATGTACAATTTTTTTTAACACACTTGAGCATATTTTGCGAATGTAGAAACGCGATTTATCGCTTAATTTTTGATCTAGTCCTTATCTTTATAATATTATTAATAAATTGTACCTATTGATTTTCATTTTACCTACTTGTTTTATTTTTGTACTCCTGCTTTTATGAATGTTTTATGTATCAAAGAATATTCCTGAGTATTAATAAAAAAATATATTTTTCCAAAAATATGAAAAATTATAAGGTTGTTAAATCTTCTATGTAGGTATCTTTTTTTGGGTTTTTTTTTTTGACGGGGGGAAATGCGTTTACGCACTACCCTTATCTATTGTATTTAGGGGATCAAAGTCCCCCAATACAACAGATAAGGGGGCACTCTATGTAGGTACCTAACTAAACAAACATATTCAAGAAAGATTAAATAAAGCACATTATTAAGTCACTGCTTTCTGTTTAATTACACTATTTTTAGAATTAAATTAATAACATAGATAAGCACTTAGAATTACTTTGGCTCACTTAAAACGTCATACGATCATATACCAATAAAAACAAATGAACGTTCATATACAACATCAAATTTGCGACTGGCCGAGCCTATACGGATGCTTCAGTCCTTTACTGGACTTGCCGATGGTAAGTAAAAAAAGTAATATAAACTGGTGTATATGTACTGGTGGCGTAAATATATGCCTAAAGCCTACGAATGAATGAATGATGATACAGAGATTCATTATATTGTTTTTCTTTAAATCAGTTTTAAAGAAGTTTTGTTGACTTGACAATGTTTTCAGTTATTTAGTCAAATTAGTTCACAAAATTACTTTTTACAAAATCTAAATAGGCAGGATGCATAAGGCGGACCCGAGGATCCCTTCAGTTTTTTTTTCTAAACTAGCTAATGCTGTTGACCATAGTAGCCTTTACAGCTTCACCGAACTTCGGGGGCGAGTGCTGAAGGCACTCAGCCGCATAAAGGTAACTAGCACAAGGATTCGAACCTCGGCTTGGCTGCTACCTAACAAAAATTCACGAGGAATTTAAACCTAGCTAAACCCTACATTGTTTAGTTCTTAAATATGCATAAAAAAAAAAAGTTCCTTACAAGACCTATGTACCTGCGTGTTATGTGCAGGAGTGTGTATGCAGTGTTGTGCGTGTAATGCTTGATGCATGGGCAGTGTCACTGTATCGCGCTGGCGGCGACGTCAAGAGCCTCCCCAGTTGGGGAACGTCTTGGGTCGCCGCTTGAGGGGGACCCGGAGAGTGTGCGGGAGCAAAATTAGCCGCTCGTCCCCGGCGGCGGGAACGGAGGTAACTAGGTCGTGGGTGCTGACACGCATATGTACGAGGAACATGAGGAAAGATTCTATTATCGCGCGTGATATTATCCTCGCGGTCGATTAGTATGTTACGCGGACGCCGCCGCTTTTGGTCGGCGGATCGGACTGGCGAGTACGAGACGGCTCGTACTATGAGTGGGTTCGGGTTCGTGTCTCTGCTGCGCGTTCGAAGAAAGCGCGACACTGGGTTTTTAAAAACGGACCTAATGGTGGGCAGGTTCAGATCACTGTGTAAATCCACATTTCTCTGAAACCAATGGACATCTGCAGCTTTCCTTACAAAGCGATTCTGAATCCTTTGTAAAGCTTGCATCTAGATACTAGTGATGTGGACCGAAGGCAGGTGCGCAGTACGTGATAATGGGTCTGACCACCATCTTGTACAGGGTAATTTATGGCGGAGGGCCAATTTGATCTTGCTGTTGTAGAGACGGCCTAGCACCATGGCGGTCTGGCGCTTGACTTTCTTTAAGTGGGTTTGGAAAGTCAGTTTGTCGTCGAAATGAAATCCTAAGTACCTGACTTCGGTGCTATAGAGGATGACAGTACCTGCGTACTGGACGGGTCTGGGAGGATTTTCCCTATTTTCACGGTCTCTACTGAATAATATCGCGGTACTCTTACTCGGGTTTATCGCGATACGCCACTTGAAGTACCAAGAGCTGAGATCGTCGACGGCTCTTTGGACGTATTTGCGTATGAGATGTGTGTCTTACGATGGACATAGTAAATGACTGTGTCGTCCGCGTATATACCTAACTGAATTCTTCCGAGATCAGGGAGGTCTGCTAAGTAGAAATTAAAGAGAACAGGCGCCAGAATGGAACCTTGGGGGACTCCTGCGTATATCGGGTGGGCCACAGAGAGAGCGTTCTCTACTCTGTAGCGGAAACTACAATCGGTGAGGTAATCGTGTATGATTCTAACTAGAGTGTCCGGGATACCTTTTTTTTTTTGACGGGGGGAAATGCATTTACGGACTACCCTTACCTATTGTATTAGTGAGACCGAAGTCCCCCAATACAATAGGTAAGGGGGCACGGAGTGACGAGTTCCGTGCCAGTGTGGGACTCACCCGGGCGTGAAGCGCCCGGAAATACCCACTAAAACCCCCTGGGGCCGTCCGCTGCATTTGGGATGGGGGCGACACGGGGTGGCTTTCGCAAGCACCGCGTCGCAACAAGCACCGCGTCGCCGCAAGCACCGCGTCGCAACAAGCACCGCGTCGCCGCAAGCACCGCGTCGCCGCAAGCACCGCGTCGCAAACTAGAATGTCCGGGATACCTAACCTAGTGAATTTGTAAACGAGGCCCGTGTGCCAGACCTTGTCGAATGCTTTGGCGACGTCGAAGAAGACTGCGAGCGTGTGCCAGGGATTCTTGAACTTACGGTGATTAAAATTTGAGAGTACGTACTCCGTGAGGCGGTGTACTTGAGAGTTTTCCCAACGTGTTGAGAAGGCTGATGGGACGGTAACTATCGGGTAGCCTGGCGTCTTTGCCAGGTTTGTGTATCCCTATGACTATTGCTGCTTTACAGGCGGCTGGAAAGTGGAGGTTCTTGATGGCCACATTGAAGATGCGGACCAGCAACGCGATTAGAAACGGAGGAAGAAGTTTGATAACTTCATTCCTGATTCCGTCAGGACCTGGGGACTTTCTAGGCTTAAGGCCCTTGATGGCGATAACCACCTCGTCACAGGTGACAGGTGAGAGGGGTGACAACCGGAGTAAGAGCAACTAGATCAATGTTGTCCGGCCACTGGGGCGCATTGCTGCTCGAGGCTATCGGCTAAGCACTCGGCTTTTTCGATATCGTCAAATGCGGGTTGAAGACTCTGCGTATTTCTGTCCAGGGGGGGCATACTAACGATGGTACGGTCCATCTTCATGGATCGTGCAAGCTTCCAGCACGCGAGGTGGGAAGGTTTCAGCTCTCCGAGGAGGCTGTCCCACCTACCATTGCAGATCTGAACAATGCGGTCTTTCACCGCTCTACGTAAGGAACGCAAGCGCGCACGATAATCCTCAGTCAGATACGTGTCGTGGGCGCGGGTCGCGGCGTGCTTTTGGGTGAGGAGCGCTCTCACGTCGTCGGGGAGTGATCCCTTAAGGTAAGTAGATCCATATTTTAGTTAAGATAAAATTATTAGCGACATCTGGGTGTTTTCTTTGGTAATTTGTAGCTCCCGTCATGCCTTCACATCAATCAATTTGTAGTAGCGGTTTTAGTTATGCGTATAACTTTGTAAATAAAAACAAAACAATTGTGTTTAATTTTTGTTAACTTTAATTGATCTAGAATATGGTTGATTTTTAGCTTAGAAGACTTGCGAAGAATTTAGTATTAGTGGTAGGGAAGTTCATCTACAAAAATATTTATGTATTTTTATATGATTATCGTAAAGTTGTATCGATATTATGTTATATATCGAACAAATATATCGATACTTCCGATAAATTGTATATAATTTATATTCAACTATCCTATAATAAAATACAAAACCAGGGAATTAGTTCAGTGGGGTAACTAGCATAGGTGTCACCGAAGAATCAAAACTCAAGTCCACTAGCATCTCACCCAGGGGCGTCTTTACCTATAGTGCAGGGTATGCAGCGCACACGGCCGCAGGGTTTTAGGGGAAACCGAGCGACACCTACATATATACCTCACTCGGGTTGCCAACACTATCAAAGACCCTGCGCCTGTGTTATTGTCGTCCCCAGCGCGGTAATGGTTAAAACTATCTGAATTATCTTTTGAAAATATAACTATTTTATTTTGATCGCGTGCCTGCTAGAGTGAGCCAGGATGTTGGTTGCACACGGGCGCTACAAGAGCTAGAACCGCCCCTAAAATCATTTCCTCCCTCCCGATATAAATGACTAAATATTTTATTATTATTGAAAAAACAATTGGTACTAAAAAACATTAAGCAAAGTCATTTCTCACAAATTCAAATACCTGCCAGCAAAACTGCATTGAATCAGATTATATTCAAATTTTCATGAGTTTTGACTTTTTTTAAACGGAAACTTTTTCGAAAAATAAAATTAGCCAAGTTACGCGGAATAGCTTCAGCTATCTGCCAGAAAAAATCCTGTCAACATCGATCAAGCCGTCCCGGAGATTAGCCGGAACAAACAAACAGACAAAAATATTAATAATTGTTTTTTTGGTACAGGTTTCGTATATACATTCCTACGTATTTAGGTAAAAGTTGTTATTTTGATATATTGAGAGTACGTACCATATTGCCATTTTATTAAATATCGAACATTCCCTATTTATTGGTTTTGTACAATGGTCTATTTAGTATTTTAATGATATTGCGTTTACAAATAAACTTTAATTGTTGAAAAAAACAAATAAAAAAGTTGAAGTAATGACAAGATGGTTATATGTTGTCAGAGTACCAGATGATCCCATGTGGGTGGTTCCTCTTCGTTTTATTTTTATTTTACCTTTTTTCTTAGATAATCTTTTAATTTAATAACTTTCTGTAGGTACAGATTAATTATTAGTAAATTCTTTTTACTGACCATGATTGATAAATAAAACCCCTCCTTTGTTATAACGGATATTACACCGGCAGGATCTATTTCATGAGGGTGGATGAAATGAGAAGTTCAAAGTAAATGTTTGACAATGTTATACAAATAAATACATTGTTAATTCTAACGAGTTGTTTTCACTTAATATCCAATATCGGTTCAATGATCCTGTGGACTATTTGCTAGTCAGAGGCGGCGTAAGGCGTGGACGACTGTCTAAGGCCTCGCGCCAGGGCCCAAATATATATATATATTATTAGCCGAGTGCCTGGGAATCCGCCCGCGTTGTATATATTGCATTTATATTTCGTTGCTGTCGCGAAGGGGCTTGCGAAATGTACTTCGCCCACTTTAAATTATAGTCACCCCACCACTGCTTGCCGTAATCTAGTGATCATCGTGGACACTCCGGTCTTAAGAAGATCCTTTGTACGGATTAAAAAAGAACAAAATGTTTTCATAAAAAAAATGAATAAATTAGACAATTTGAGAGAACAGTTCGACGGATAAATTTGCTATCATTGAACACTTTTATATTTACTTTAAGTTCAATATTGTTTAAACTATAAGAGGATCATATGGTACACCTTTTCCCGACGTTATTTTTAATGTTGCGATTAGAAAAAATGTAGTATTTTTTATTACATTATCACTGTGCAGTATCATTTTATTTGAGGCGTGAATGCATGGATTTTTAGACGGATTTAGGTTTTTTTTTTTTGGTATGATATCACACAATCCAACATTTACAATAAATAAAACAAAATAAATGTTAGTGTTAAGTAAACTATATTAATTCATGTAAATTACAATATTCAAGTTTCTTATAATAAAATATACATTAACAATTATTAATTAAAATAATATCGTCAAATCAGAAATAGACAATGCCCTTATTTATATACAGCAGAGGATTGAAAATTAAATAGCTCTGTAAAGATACATAATAAATGAAAAGAGATAGCATATATAATTTAAAAAGGAAATAAATGTAGTGTTCACCCTGTCAAATAGTCAAAATTGGACTAGTCATTAATTAAAAAATTTGAGATTAATTTTTACTGTTAACGATAAAGCTGCTGAGTAGATACTAAGCAAAAAAAAAGAAGATAATTATTGACAATTCAGAATAAAAACGACTTAACTTATTATATCTATATAGACATTAATTTAATTAGCGATCGTATAGCAATAAAAAAAAATATTTTATGGACTTTACTATCATTATAAAGCATATCTCTTATAGTTATTCTTAATAAAATGTTTCTTCATTTATTTCTATACTTCTAATGCCATCTATTGGATTTTTTTTTAAATAGAACAAAATTGTAATAAATTGAAAATTTTATGGATAATTAGTAAGCAATATTAAATTTTTTGAAAAATAGTAACTGTATAGTATACCAATTGTAGGTTTATTTATTGTTTTGATAGTACATGTAACATTTGTTACATTTGATTGTGTAACCCTGAGTTTCAATAATGAAATTAGATATAGTTTGCTGAGAATTCGTATGGCAAAGTGATTATTCTAACATTTCAATAATTTCAAATTAATAATAGTCTTATCGACTGACTTATCTTTGTCATTATCAATTATTCGTTTTAATTTTCAATTGTCTGCTAAATTAAATGTCAAAAAACATTGGATTAAAATACTCAAATTGTTGGTTTTTTTTAACATAACATAGGTTCAGTGCTTTGACCACAACCTCACTTGATGTTAAGTGATGATGTGGTCCAGGATGGTAAACGCACTAAGCCTAGAGGCACTGGTTCTCAAGTGATGCTGTCGGAACACACCTATTAGTATTAGGCGACAGGTTTTATAACTTGAGGGTGGTAGCTGTGGAGGTGGGCATCATTAAAAAATGCCCTACCACCATGCTATAGTTTCCTCACGATGTTTTTCCTTCACTGAAAGCTCAGACAGATGAGTTGGCTAGGTGGGATCGAACCCAAGTCGATTGACGCGGAGCCCGGAAGCACTGCCCGCTATGCCATCATCGCTTCAAAGTTTCATATTACAACCAAATTCCTTTACATCGTAATTAATAATCTATATAAATTTGCATAGTCCTCTACAGTCCTTGTTAGTTTTAAAATGTATTGTATTTCGATCAACAAGAATACAACAAAAAGGTTGTTTAGAAATAACATTGAAATATTTGATATCAAAGAATATTATGTGTCAACCATTGAAAGATTTTTCTTCGCTTTTATTATTCGACAATTGTTCACTTTTGTGGCAAAACGTAGGGAATTCAGTGTTTCATTGAAACATTCATCAAACTGGTTGATATTGACCAACATAAGAGTTTTAGAATTACCACCGAGACTAGGCATTAATAAGTGAGTTAATTTAGAATTCCTGTAAGGAATATGAGACTGGTTTGTTTGTAAAGACAGAATTACCTTAGATAACTCAGATAATGATCTGTTAATATGTTTAGTTTCATCCATTCTTTGAGTAGTTTTTCCGCTCTCAGATCCTGCCAAGTCAACCAAGTTCAAATTGCTGGTATATCGCTCTTTACGCTTCTCATGGATAGCTGAAATCTTAATTTGTGCCACTGAGTGAGAACGGGAACTACGTTCATTGTTAAGTGTAGCTGCAGTCTGTCTATTACGTTGTGCAAATATCATCAGCAGCCTGATGAAATCATGTGAGCTCTTCACTTCCTCTTCCTTCAGATTTGATACATATAAATCAGTGCCTTTAGAATTAACCATCTTAATCTCATGAGTTAATTGATCTTTACTTGAATTTAACAAGTCATAAATAACTTCATTGTATATTTCCAAAAAAGAAGCTTTCACAGATAACTCCCAGCCCATTCTCTTTAAATCTTCCATTGATGTAAAGATCATGTTAAATGCACGAGGGATTATGCCGTATTGTTCAGTCCCGCAACCACCTTCCATTGTGTATGTTTTACCTGAACCTGTCTGCCCGTATGCAAAAACACAAACATTGTACCCATCGAGAGCTGATTGCACCATGGGAGAAACTTCAGCGAACACATCTTCCTGTGATGAATGTGGGGTAAATATACCATCAAAACTAAATGTTTGTGCTTTAGTTTTCCTTGCTGAATTCAATAATTCAAATTTTTCCACCTCAATCGAACAGGCATCGAGAACATTAAGATTAAATAGTGGTTTTGATGCTTCCGATTCTAAAGGTGGTCGAACTCTACAGTATACACGTATATTCCCTTTTAAATCTTGTATTTTATTCCTCAAATCTCTCTGTTCTTTATACATAGAGGCTAAAATATTTTGAAGAGCTTCTGCATCAGTTTTATATTTTATGATAGTCTCTTGCGCATCTTTAAATTCAAGTCTTATTTTATCATATTCTATAGATATCTTTTTTAGCTGTTCAGTTAGTACTCTCAATGCTTCAGTTTCTTCTTTTAGGCTGTTATGACATCTAGTCAAATCTTCAAATTGTGACTGAATATTATCCAAATCTGATGATTTTTGTTTCAGAGTAATAGTAACTTCTTCCAACAACTTTGATTTCCGTTGAAGATCTTCATTCTCATGTTTTTGGATTTCAAAGTCAACTTTCATTCTATCCAATTGTGTTGATTTAGTTCTTAAGTCATTAAGACTGTTGAGTAGTTTATCCTTAAGTACATCTCTTTCATTTGAACAGCTTTGCACAGTTTCTTTTATTTTTTCATAATTATCTGAAACCTCAACATGTTTTTCTTTCAAGTCAGTAAATTCAGTTTTCATAATTTTGTGTTTTTCTAATAAATCATTAAACCTTGCTTTAAAATCATAAGGTGGAATCTTAGGGGCTATAGTTTTTTTTTCTACTTTCATTATTTTACCCGGTAATACTGAACATGATGGTGTTGTAGCTGACCTCTTCAATCGGGGAGCTGCTACAATTGTTGATGACGAAGGCCCTGAATTCACAGGTTTAGTATGATTAACAATTAAAGCTTTTTTATCAGTGTCACTTAATCCATTTGCTATAGTTCTAGACCGACTATTTAAAAATCCTGGTCTATTTTTAGATGTGGAAACTGGGAGTTTAGTGGAACCTGACATCTGAAATAAAAATTATAGATATCCATTATTTGCTATTGTTTAGTCGAGCTGAATTATTTATTATATCTCGTACCTTTAAACTCTTATATCAACCAACTAAAACACATTACAGAGTTTGAAAAAATCACACGTTATTCTACATTCAAACAAAACAAAATTTAGGAAAAAAATGTCCCAATGTTATCAAACAAAACAAAATTTATGAAAAAAATATCCCAATGTTAATTATATTCACATAAGTCATTGCAAAAATATTCTAATTACTAGTCTAAAGTACGTATGTTATTTGTGTACTAAAGTTTTAAAGCAAAACAAGTAATAGTGTTTTCCATTTATAGTGATATTGCTGTATAATTCATTCATAATTACAAAATAACATATAATCATAGTAATTTTACCAACCTTTGAATTCGAATTAAAAATCTATATAATATATGAAACTGCTTGTCGAAACAATTACTGTAACAAACAAAACGGACATCTAATTCAAAATTTAAAAATGATGCTATATTAAATGTTGCTATTTTAAAAAAGAGTTTTACTAAAAATTGTTTTAAATTTGAACACGAATAACAACCGATTATAATCTAAGATATTAAGATGTATAAAAGACAGTAAAAAAATAGTTATTGTCATGAATGTCTTTTGAAGAGAATTTTATATTTGTTCGTCTCTTTTTGAAATTTTAGTATTCGTTTGAAAATATTAAAGATGACATACTCACACTGTCATTAAATTTTTATAAATATTTTCTTGCAACATTGGCCTATATTTTGTTTTCTTTGAAGTATAGAAATTTACATGCACAAGAACAACCCTACTCTCCATAATGATTGGTTGTTATTTACGCACCCTACTTTAAAACCAATGACAACATAGAAATGGTTGACTTTAATTGATCTAATGATTACTTTGAAATAGAAAACTAAAATAATTCACAGTATATTGCCATTTCCCTTATTTCGGTATGACACGAATTTCAGGGAATGTCTTTATTGATAGTGATTGTTTTTGTGTCTTATGTGAGTGTGACGCAGGATTTAATATGAAGTTTAACTAACTGGGTTATTACTACAACACATAAGTTTCTATATAATTAATATAAATAAACTTAATTGTTAACCTGTTTATCACCATTGACGGATGTTCATTTTCTTATTGCAAATACGGTAGTGGCGGTAAATTTGACTTTTTAAATCATTTTTTGGTTTATCATGTAGTTTTGTTGATTTTGTTCTAAAGTGATGGGTAGCCCTGTAGAAACCGTACTCGTTGGTGACACAAATGAACTGGAAAGCGAAACGGCTGGTGAGGGATCGGATACTGAAATAGGAGATATTACTGAATTAGTAGTGAATTCTACTGATACGGCCGTACAATCTTTGGGTGATGCGAATGTATCAAGAGAAAGTGATATAGCAGGGGCCGCTATTACTAAAAAATGTAAGAGAAAATTCCGATACAGTAAGAAGGGCCATCCACCCTCCAAAGATAACATAGACAGAAATGTAGTGCGTAGACTACATCACACAAGCACAAAATCTAAGCAAGCAAGAAAACGTGCATTGAGTTTTCCATCAATGTCCAAATTTTTTTTTTACCATATAAAAGACCACCCAAGGAAGTATTCATACCTCCCACAAAGTTTCTTCTGGGCGGGAATATATCAGATCCTTTAAATTTAAATAGTCTTCAAGATGAAGATGTTAACAGAGCTATGAATGCAGTGACTCCAGAATCATCACCATTGCCAACACCACCTCGTCACAAAGGCAAAATAGATGTTATAATTCCTCCTAACATTAGAGACCCTTTAAATTTGTTGGACCCTTTGGATAATGATGAGTATGAAAAACGTTTAGAAATGCAACAAAGGAAACCACGTAAGAAAGCTAGGATAAGACGTCGTACAACAGATAATACATCTCCATTACCTGAAATTGAAGTACAGGAGGTTGAACATATCAAGGAACCACAGCCACCTGAGCCTTCAACTTCAGCTTCTTGCAAGTCTCGTAAACGATCTTGCAGTGATAGTGACAACGCATCACAAAAAGGAAAAGATTCAAAAAAGTTGCGTAGAATGGACTCGTTGGATAAAATCGTGAGTCCTGTTGTGCCACAGCCTGGTGCATGGATGCGAGCAAGGCCACAGGCTCGTGGCGCACAACCAGAAAGACCAGTTTCACCTCATCGTGCTAAACCAAAACTGAAAATTGAAGGTGAACAGAAGCTACCAACATTTCATCCTAAAAATTCAAGATATCAGTATGGAAATTATGACAGGTAGTTCAATTTTTCTTCAATCTTGTACATACTTTAATTCTTTTATTATAATGCAATAATTTTATAATTTTCTGGTTTCAAACTTATGTGGTTTCTCCTTGTTTTACAAAGTTACTTAAGTATCAATGTGTATGGCTTTCAATTTTTGTGGAATGTTTTGATATAAGTAGGAATTTTCTTATTTTTTGTTATTTACAAGCAGAGAATTACAAAAATATTTACTTACTGTAATTCGTTTTAAGTAGATGCAATATCTTAAAATTTATAAAGTTTCAGCTTTAATTAAGTATGTGGCTTACTAATTAAAATTCTAAAATAAACTAAAAAGTATTCTAGTATATATTTAATAATATAAATTTCTTTATATTCAATAGGATAGTCTAGTTCTAGGTTTTACCTCTTACTCAACTTGAGTTTGAATTTCTTTTCTTTCATAGGAAACTATAAAAAATACATGATACATTAATCAATGGTACAGTCTACCATTTATGGTTATTTATCATTCATGAAAGTGGTTCAAATTTATGAGAATACCGAGTTATTTTATTTATCCAATTTTGTAGATTAAAAGTTCCTTTGGGATATTTTTTTATTACTTACAAAATATTATACTATCCATTAAAATACAGTATGTTGAGTGGATATCTGCAAATATTTGTAACATCTTTGATTCCTGTGAATCGGAACTACTGATTTAATTTTCAGTCTTTCTTTTGATTATAATACTTTTTTATTATTATTTATGGATGTGGTTAAAAAAGGTACACTAAAAATAAAGATAATGAATGACATTTCCGCTTTTGAAACATTCTAATTTTGTAAAGGCAACAGCACATTGTGTCAGAATGTATTATTTTTTATAATATTTATACCTAAGTATATTCAGGCCAAGATGTAACATTTCTGAAGTTTTATTTGCATAAGAAAGTTGTTAAATTGTTTTTTACATTATGTGTAAACTAAAATAATGTATAAGTTAAAGTTTTGTGAATATTAATTGCAAATAACATGGTAGCTTTTATTTTGGTGCAACAAATAAAAAATGGAATTAAAAAAATCTTCCAATTCTATAACATTTAGGTATAATAAGATATTTTTTTTTATTCTACCTTTATTTTTAATTTAAATGAACATTCATTAAAAAAGTAACTAATTTCATTGAATTAATTACATCTATACTCTTATAATAAGTAAAATTTAAGGGTCTGTTTGTAATATCAAAATAACATCTTTTTACTAAATATATATGAATGTATATTCAGTACCTATACCAAAAACAAAATTTTCGAAATTGTTGTCTGTCTGTATGTTTGTTCTGGCTAATCTCCGGAACAGCTGGACCTATTTTAACGGAAGTTTTTTGGTTAGTCCGCGTAATTTTGGCTACTTTTACATTTCGAAATTAATAAGGGTTCTGCCTAAAAAAATAAAACTTATGAAATTGTTAAAAAAAAACGGTTTAATGGAAAGTGTTTGAATTTGTGATAGATATCTTTTTCTTAATACTAAAAAATTAGGTAAATAAGGGTTCCATGTTTAGCGGGCGGAGCAGGGAGCACAGCTAGTTTTCAAATAAAAACTTGCATAAGAGCTTCATTTTATAGTTATTATTCTAATTCCAGGTATTATGGATATCGTAACTTGAATGCCATGATGGACATTCGCCTACAAGTGTTTGAGATGCACAGGCATCTGTTTCAGAACAAGGACGTTTTGGACATTGGTTGTAATGTTGGACACATATCTATTGCTGTGGCGCGAACTTTGGGCGCTCGATCAGTCCTTGGAATCGACATTGATCCCATGCTCATAGGTTAGTGATATTTTATCATATGCATCCTATTAATATTATTTCGCTTTGTTACATAGCAAAGTATGACCATAAGTCATTCGATCAATATTTTGGTACATGATTACAATATTATTTTTATATATGACTAGCCTTCAAATGTCAATACGTTTGCGTAGAATTAATTTAGTAACAATAATTTTACTACTAACGATAATCAAAACACAACAAGGATATTTTGGTTAATAAATTTAAAAAAAAAGTTATCGTAATGTTCGCTAAGGGTGTCATAACAGTCAGTGTCATTGTTTGCAAATTTCATTATGATTTAGAATTGAAGACGTTAACTTGGAATAACTAATAAATAAAATCAAATTCACATTGGAAAAATTAAAACAATGTTTTTTTTTTTATTTACGATTATTTCTATTAGGTTTTATTCAATAAAAATTATGTTAACGAATTTCAGGCTGCTAGGCTGTTCGAAAATAATTAGAGTACCCATAAAAAAATGAATACTCATGAAATTATGAACAAAATACGATTCTATGGGCAGCTTTACGCGGGCGGAACAGCGGTCACACAGCTAGTTTTATTTGTTATAAACGAAAGTATCGCATAACCAGATATCTTAGTTAATTAATTACAACTTGTTGTGATTATAGTTTGGTTATCATAAATCACATTCTTGCAAAATCAATATTGCCAGTCCAAAATTAGAATCGCGTGTGAGATTCACTCAACAGACATTATTTAATTGCGTTTAATTTGCTATGAGTATTGTTTTTATTATAGGTAATTAATTAAATTCTTGGTTAGTCTATCGTTTTATGAATATTAACCTCGTTTATTTTTTAAATTATAGGGCATGCAAGAAAAAAAAATTTACATTCCTTCATACCAGTCCCAGTGGAAATGCACAAGTTGGATGACGATAAAAAACCTGAAGATGAAGAGAAGAAATCTGATTGTGATAAATGTAAATTGGAGAAATGCGATGAATGTCATGCCGATAACAGGCAGGAGAAAAGTCGATGATCTGAAGAAGGTGTTACCGGGGAAAAAATTGCGTAGGCCTAGGAAGAACAGGAAGTCCCTGCATAAACAAGATCAGGGGCAGTTTTTCTTTCCGATGTCTATGTCGATGTTGTACGGGCCCTTGGGAGGTCCTGCAGCGAACGCGTCGCCTCCAGCGTTTCCTTATAATGTCGATTTTAAGCAAGTAAGTTGATATTCTATATTTTCTATTCCACACAATTGACACACGCATGTATATAGAGACGCGGTCGCTTACAATGGGACTAATCAGAAAGCTCAAAGATATCCAAAGGGTAATGGAGAGAGCTATGCTCAAAGTTTCACCGAGTGATTGAATCAGAAATGAGGAGATCCGCAGAATTATTTTTACACAGTGTAGGCCGAGTGCTTTGACCATAATCTCGCCTGATGTTTAGTGACGATGTAGTCCAGGATGGTAAACACACTAAGCCTAGAGGTACTGGTTATCGAGTGATGCTGCCGGAACACACCCCTATTGGTATTTAGCGACAGGTTTTCAAACTTGAGGGTAGTATCATCAGAAAATGGTCTACCACCATGCAAAATGCTCTACTACCATGCAAAATGCCCTACTACTATGCAAAATGCACTACCACCATGCAAAATGCTCTACTACCATGCAAAATGCTCTACTACCATGCAAAATGCTCTACTACCATGCAAAATGCTCTACTACCATGCAAAATGCTCTACTACCATGCAAAATGCTCTACTACCATGCAAAATGCCCTACTACTATGCAAAATGCACTACCACCATGCAAAATGCTCTACTAATCAATACTAATAAATAAAATTGAAGTGTGTTTGTAATGTCAAAATAACATTTTTTTACTAAATAAAAATTAATGTATAAACGATACCTTTACCAAATATACAATTTTTAAAATGTTTGTCTGTCTGTCTGTTTGTGCCGGGTAATCTCCAGAATGGTTAAACTAATTTGGACGAGACTTTTCTGTTTAGATAGATAGCTGAAGGTACTCCGCGTAACTTTTGTTTTCCATATATGATTAGGATTCCGTGTAAAAAAATTAAAACACATGAAATATTTATTTGTACTTTATTTACAATGTTTGTAAAAATATCAAATAAAATCCTATTCACAACGCACAGCTTCATTGGCAAGCGTTTGAATTTGTGACAAATAGTTTTACTTCATGTACCAAAAAAAAGGAAGGAAAATAATTAGGGTTCTGTACGAAAAAAAAAGTAAAACTAAGCCGCAGGCTAATATACAATTGAGGGGCGTTTTCACATAGTATTAAAACAAACAAACAACGTTTCAATCATGTTTTTTTGTCGTTTTTGTCTTATTTTCTGCAACTTATTGTCGTCAATTAAATTTGAACAATACATAAACCGTTCACAATCTACTACAAAGTATTTATAACTTATTAAAACTTCTAACCTCAAGAAATATAAATAAATTAACTCATTTCCTGAAGAAAAAAAAAACGATACGTTTTGTGAAAAAGCTCTTCAATTTTAAAGAATCGAAAACTGTCATATGTATGTAATTATGTTAAAGTTATATGGAGCTAAATTGGCACATATTGTTTATATGAAATAAATCATCTGAACTTTGTTGAATTTGCAGGGAAACTTCGTTCCTGCGGAAGACGCTTTTGTAGTTGGCACGGGCGGTGATGGTCCTCAGTTTGATTTAATTCTGTGTCTATCGACTACCAAGTGGTTACATCTGAACTGGGGCGATCAAGGCCTGAAACGTGCTTTTCGTCGCATGTTCGCCGATTTGCGTCCCGGAGGGAAACTCGTACTCGAAGCTCAAAATTGGGCTAGTTATAAGAAAAAGAAGCGTTTAACGGTAATTATTATTGAACTGAAATCTTATAGATTCGCGTTAACAATGCTATGACGTCACTCGTCAACATGCTACAAGCATGTCAAGCTGGCGCTCAGAGACAAATAATAAAATTTACACTTACGCAGCCTATCGTATGTTTTGATCATGAATAAACCATATGAAACTGTACATAATTATTGTTCGGAGCACAATATATGTAAAAACCAGACAAATGTTGTATGTTAGATTATTTCAATAATTTCAACGAGCTAATTTTACAATATTTTATTACTAAAAAAAAAAGTTTTTTCTTTAACCTAGTTCTACATTTGTTTGTAAAGAGTAGGTATGTATTTTCGATGTTAGAACTAAAAAAATAAAATAGTATTAGTAGAGGAACATTTTTATTGATTTGTTTTTTTTTGTTTATTTATTAATTTCAGCCAACAATATACGAGAATTTCAATTCCATCGAGTTGTTCCCGAACAAATTCCGCGATTATTTGTTATCGCCAGAAGTGGGTTTCAGCAAATGCTGTATTCTCGGTGTGCCCCAACACGCGAATAAGGGGTTCCGTCGTCCGATCCAGTTGTTCATAAAGGGCGATTTTACACCGAGTAAAGCGCAGTGGTCGGACGCGTACGCGCCCTCGTCGCATCACCGGCTGGAGGCGGAGGCGGAGACGGGTCCGCGCCGTACCGTGTACGCGCCGGTCGAGCCCGCGTACCGTCCGAGTGACGACGCACCGTCCTGCGGCGCCGCGACGCCGTACTCGCCCAACCTGGACTGCTGTGCGGACGACTCGCCGTTCTATAACCCGCGAAGTGATTCGTACGCGCCGTCGTACCAGCCGCCGCGGCCCACGGTCTACGCGACTCTACCGTCGCCGCTGGGGAGCGCGTCGCCCGCGGTGTCGCCGGCCGCGTCCCCCGCGCCGCACACGTCGCCCGCTCCCGACCCGATGTCGGCGCGCGGCTTCCCGGAACCCAAAATACACGAAGAATAAATGACCGCCTAGCGATCAATTCCTTTGAGGTTTCGTCAAACACAGCGGGGCGGCTCGGGACTGCGACGGGATGCCGGCACGATGTATTATGGTTTCGCCACACAAGGAGCGGAGAGGGTCGGGACGCCAGCGTGTTGTTTCTATAGAAAACATCGCGCGCGACCTCTTCTGTAGTAAAAGCGCTAGTAGCGTAGTTACTATAGAACACGTAGTGGTGACCCGAACCGAAACTGACTGTGTTTTGTGACGTGTTCTATACTAACTAGTACATTACAACAGTTCACATCGCGCTTGCGTCCCACCGCCGTTCCTGCCCTCCCACTGTGCCTTGGAACCTTTAATGAAACCAGAAATGAGAACGTGCGCTTAATTATGTTTTTAACGTTTAAATGATGAACTATGAATTATCGAAAATCAATATTTAGATTTGCACCCAAGCCCCCTCCCCCTGTGCGTTTGGAAATTTGCAGATTACTAGCGCCAGTATAATTATTCCTTTTTTATGTTAGTTATAGATACACGTTGTAAATTTAGATGAACCGCTGTATCAATGCAAATTATCTAGATACACAGGTGCATTTGGTTCTCACTTCTGGTTTTTGTATAATCATCCCTCCCCTCCCGCCTTCTATTTTCTGTGTAAATAGTGATTTAGAGTTCGTAAGGTTATGTTTTAATAAGCTGAAAGTATTTTATAATATTATACTCGCATTTTAATCATTCTGAAGTTTTAATTATTCCGTGATAACATTATCTAACATTTGGGGTACCCATTGATATGTGGTAGGCGTGTTATGTGGTCTAGTATTTGAATTCTAGATTATGTATAACTTTTATATTTTATTCGAGGGTAAGATGAATGGAAATACAATTTTTTTTTTTACGGTATAATCAGCTACAATTTACAATGAGAAATGCGTAATGTATTGTGTAGTCGTAGCTACAAAGTATTTATAATTATTAGTAGTTAATAAATAATATTTATCAATCATGGACGACCATCGATGCGCCGGAGTTGCCTATGATTGGTCGTCGCATGCAGCCATGTTAAAAGGGGCGTACCTTGTGTTCATTGTTCGCTTATTGAGTCTCCTTTCTGAAGGAGCGTTTAAAATATCCTTATTACTGAGGATAGTAGATCCACCAGTAGCGCGACTTAGTGGATCCCGCTACAGATAATACATTTTTAATAACAGTTATTTTTCATAAAATCCTTTATAAATGCACTTTAATGTGTCGAGTACCCATAAAAATAAGACAATAGGAAAACAATGGGAAACTAGCGTAAACGACAGGTAAGTGCTCAAGGGGGTTAATAGTGTTATAACTACTGCGTTTCTGCGACCGCTTTATAACGATATCCTCATACTTGTTCATATTTCACTTTATATTTATTTATAAATTTCATTCCGGTTTATAATTTGTCAACATTTGTTTGAAAAAGTTTTAAAATCTTGTAAATCCAGCAAGTTAAAAATTGAACTATTTTCAAAGATCTTAAAGCCAAAGCAAAATAATCTTCTATTATTCAATATTCTAAAAAAACTTCGTATCCTGCTACTTCAGAGCATGCAGTGGAATCCGTTCCTAAAATATAAAAAAGTTGAATGAAGCTTTGTAGATTTTTACTTCTTAGTTAGGCCATTTAATTGATTTGAATCCGCTGGTGCACTATGTAATTAAATATTCTTCGCGGTCTGCATCAAACCGCCTGTGACTTGGATGTTGGTGAATATTAAACATAATTTGAGTTGAAATTACGTCTTCTAAAATGAAACGCATTGTATTACTAGGGAAGTATAACACATTTAATATAACAAAGAGACGTATGACCGTCACTTCGCTTTAAGAAAACGCTTTGAACACCAGACGCCCTTACTTAGCCAGGGGTGGCAGCATACTAAGTTACGGGTGCTGGGTCGGTTGCGGACTGGTAAGTGTATTATTTTTATTATATATTTTATCTGGTGTTCGAATCATTGAGAGGTAAAACCATTGGTCCTCTGCGCTACCGCTTTATTATTTCGCGAATATTATAATTTTATAAATATTTAATTGTCTTTTACGTTTTCTCTTTTGTTCCGGCCACACCACTAACCATTCCAAAACTAAATGGTGTTTTATGTACTTGTGGTGTCAACAAATTAATATTTAAATCTGGTTGTCTAATATAACAAACACGTCTTGTGTGAATATTATTAAGGTAAATAAATCCAAATTCATCACACGTATGTATTAACATCCTACGTGATTCACTCCTGAGTCTTACTATTACACAAAAATGGTAAGGTACAACTTTGTAATATTTAAAATTTGCATCTCGTCAACTCATTTTTTCAGGTAACGTTTTTATAGGTAAGTTCGGTCCTTTTGACGGAGGACAAAAAATCATATGCGAAACGGCAACACACTTCGTCTCGACTTTGGCAAGCAATCCTGGAATTAAGTGAAAAGTAGTTTATTATAACATATTAACTAATATAGAAACGACTTATCACTAATTTTACTTTCATTATAACATTGAAACATTTTTGTGTTATGAAAACATGAAGGTATATAGTGTCGGGTAGCTTCCTTTCGTTGTTACCTACATATAGCATGATTTTGCCCGTATCAGAACAGAGAATCAGGCGTTATTGTTGATACCTACGTATACGTACGATCAGTACGTAGTTACGTGCAAAAAAAGACGCGTTCTTTTGATGGTTTACTGTCATTTCAGGTTGGGTTGTGTAATACCGTTCTACGCAGCTTCAATCTTCTTATAATCGTACAGTCACCCTTCGAAATACGCGGAATTCTAGCTACAGTACAAAATTCTCTATTTTTCACGAAGCGGTGAAATATTTTATGATTGTCGCATGATAAATTTACTCCAACTTTAAAGTTCTATACACAAATTTGTCCGAAAACAATGCTCCAATTCAATTACCGAATGAAAAGCTTTATCTTACAAATAATGTTTCATACATCAGTACCATCATACCACCAGTTAATTAAATTAACTAAATACTGCGTATTTTATTACGGAATTCATTACTAATCTTTTTTTGTTGATATCTCATCAAAAATTGGAAATATTTCGTTTCTTGTGACAAATATATTTTTTTATGTTATTTAATTTTCGATTTATATTATAGACACCACACACTAGATTAATAGTTTTAGAATATCAATTATTAGACATTATGGCGGTTATTAAAAATCCAACGGCGGTAATGGCGATCAGCAGGCAATGGTCGTCTGTGGTTACTATTGTAATTTCAAAGTCGGGTTTACAGAGTTAGTTTCAACCTCTCTTACTATATAAATTATCAACCGATGATGTCCTCCGAGACTTATCTGTCGACGGCGACACCCTGTTAGTTTATGACATTTATCATTTTTGGAATGTGCACGAATGTGACTAGCAAAGCCGGATTTAGTTTTAAAAACTCAAGCTTTCCATAACCCATATTTTAGTTTGTCGGAGAATCTCAGAGTTGGGAACACGATCCTACCATCTCAATCGTAGAATGGCCCGAAAATACTTTAAGTGAAAAGAATCCTAGCTTCTGAGGTGGTGTCTGTATAGACACCAAGTCTCCGAGTCATACAGAAGCATGGGTAGGACAATTACTCTGGATACGGCGAGTTTGTAGCTTGATGTCGTGAGATTTCCAAACTCGTTTCTCGAGTCTTCCGAAGGCTGGTAGCAATGCGCAAACTGATTTCTAACTCGAGACAATTATCGTTTCGGATCATACGGAAGTAAACTACTTCATCTAGAGGTTTTCCTTTGGGGTAGACAGTAGTCTCATATACAGATTTTCCTCGTGAAGGTTGTTTCTTAACCTGGGATATAGGATCGCTGATTGTTAGGCCGAATTTGCGACAGGATTCGTCTAAGTGATCGAGATAGCTTTACAGGCTCTCCAAATTATCGGCCACAAAGCAAACGTCATCAGCATAAATAATATAAAATATTTAGAATAAAGAGTAGGTACCTCTTTTTTCCGTGGGATTAACTCTTATGCAAAAACTCCGGTTGAGCTGTTGCGACATGCTTGAGACGAGGTCTTTTTTCTTCAAGATTATAGATTTGAATTTTATAAAGGTTTTCTAATGACAGGTGAATACCTTTTTATTAAAAATGTATTATTTTATTTTCTTTTTTCATTTTTTCATTTTTTTTGCTATAATATTTTAGGGACTCTTAATTATAAAATACATTGTGGATAAACCGTTGGAGATATCCTATAAAACTTCCGGAAAATAATGTGCCACATCTATATTTTGATACGATTTTGATATATTACGATAAATATGTAATTACGACGAGATTAAGCTGCAGACAGGTAAGTAATTAAGTTAATAACAATCTAAAACAAAGCGTTTACCTGAAGATACTCTTGAGAATTACCTTTATTAGTTAATAGCCTACTGAAGCAGAACTCTCTTGTGCTGACATCTGTCTTCTTTGATGGCACTGAAAAGCGTAAATAGTATATAATTAGTGACTACCAAAATAGTACTTCAAAAAGATAATCATTTATTATTATTATCAGAGCAGAACACAAAGCATTGTTAGTAGGGAATTCTCAAAACAAGTGTTCTAATTTGTTCGTTAGGTGTTTAGTGTTTTAACTCGGTAACAGAATAACGGGTTTATTCTATCCTATCTATAAATTCTTTATTTACGTCAAGGTAATTAGAGGATATCCTAGCGGCCTTTATTCCTTATAAACGTAGTCTCCTGTTTCTTCCCCGGATAGTACCATTAGAGTAAATATTTTTATACCAAATAATATAAATCCACCCCCGCCATTCCAGTGCGTTTTGATTTTTTTTTTCCATAAATTAGTTATTGTAGAAACTACAAGCCTTTGTAAATGAAAAAAATGTTCGATTTTTACCGTCATTTTCAGACGCTCATCAAACAAATTTGCTGGATAAAATAATAAAAAAAAAAACAAAACATACAAGCATAGCCAAAGTCTTTATTAGTCTAAAACTGAAAAAAAAATCGGTTTAGTTTTGGTGGAGGAAACGGAGTTCTACGAAGTGATGTTTTCGTCTATTTTACATAGGTAAATCAGCCCGCGCTGCAATTGTCCCTTTCGTGTTTTATAATTCTTTTTTTGGGCTACAACACGATAGTAATAGATTTCTGAAATACCTACTTTATTGACCGCATGCCCTCTTAAAACCAAAAAGCCTCTATGAACCTCTATCAACAGCCAGGTACCGACCTAATTAAATGTAGGCACGTAATAATTAATCCATAAGTTATAACGTGGGCACTCTGATCTGTTATATGGTATAAATGTTTATGAAATGTATATATTCTGATTTGAACGTGATTTCTGTGATTGAAGCTTCTTACATTTCATTTAACGTTCTTTTCGGAAAAATAGTTTTGGTTGATTAGGTTTGGTTAGTAGATTATGATAATCAAACAAGTAAAACAGAGTAAGATTTTAAGTAAATTTTTATTTTCTTACAAATAATTCTTAGCTTTGTTATCCATAAAAAAATTCTAATTTGTTTGTAGTTTTCTCCTAGTTTGTTATTGTTGTTACGATATAATTACCGTTCAATATGATTAATGGCATTGGGTCATTGCTCTTAGAACTGATAGCCGATGGGGCCAATGGGTTTTTGAATGGCTGCCGCGTACCACATAGGCCCATAAGATGGGACCGATGGCCTCGTGAAGGTCGCTTGAATCCGCTGAATGCGAGTGGGACCGGTCGTGGAGATCTTTGGAGGAGACATATGGCCAGCAGTGGACGTCTTTTGGTCGAATGGATGACAAGTGTAATGCTCTAAATCTACAAAACATAATTAAGTAGGCATATTTTTTTATGTATCTTCAATTTTAAAGGCATCTAACAATATTTCGAAAAATGTATTATAATTTTAGTAAATCTGTAACATTTTTTCTCGATGAAATTATTCTGTTGATTTGATGGGCTTGATGGTGGTGAGAGTTTAAACCACTCAGTTGAAAAATAAGAAATATGAATAAGGTCATTAAAATAGCTCAAGCTCAACTCGAGATCTTACTGTGCATGCATTATATAATGTCAAGTAGATCCGTTTCTGACTAAAATCTCTGTGTTCCCCACAAACTTCAAAACGTGTGTGTTTCTGCAAAAACGTAAATACTATATATAATATGTATAACTCTACAAACATTAGTCCTCATAGATAAAATAGATATTAATTAGGTACTAAAGAAATTTTGGTTTAAGATTATTTTGCTTTTATAGCTTGCTTATTTCTGAACAATGTTTGGTGTAGGGCTCTTGTAACTTCAAACGTGTCTGTCTTCCCGCCACCGCCACCAGATCGCCTTTCTATCTTATAGATGGTCTGCTCAAGTTTCTGTAACCGATATCGCCTTATTTGAAATAATTATTATTTATACAATGATATCTAATAACGAAAATAAAATATGTACAGTGTACCTCTTTTATCTTCAATCTTCTCGAAAATCTTACTAATCGATTGAAGTACAGAAATTGGTCTATAATTGTCACGAGTACTTCTACAACCTGTTTTAAATAAGGGTACCACTTTACTTATTCTCATCAAATTTGGGAAAGTGCCTGTTGCTATGCATTCGTTAAATATGTTAGCTAAATATGGTGAAATATTAACAATCATTGATTGAAGAACCATTACTGACCTTTCCCATATGTCTTGAGTGTGTTTTAAATTTAGTAGCCTAACAGCTTTTATTATGTCACCTGCACTAACAAAAATTTTGAATTTATAGGGGCTCTTAAATTATTAAGAAGTAACATGGCACCATGGGGTGATGAAGTTATATGTTTTGTAACTTCGAGAGGTATGTTAGTGAAGTAATCCTGAAAAACGGTTGCTACCTGTGAACTGCTTGAAATATGTATTCCATCGACGTTCAGATCGAAAGCAATCGAAAGCATTGTCATTTATTATATTATTACCTATTTCAATGTGCCAGACAATCTTGATCTTATTTTTAGACTCAAGAACTTTCTTTCCCAAAAAATTTGTTTTCACAGCTATACAAATACACGTATAAAAATTTTAGAATAATTTCTAAGATAAGCATGAAAATCTTCACTCGTCTATAATGATTTTTTATAGTATAGATCATATAATTGATCCCTACTTTTTTAATTCCTCTAGTTAGTTGCCCAATCACTAAAAATAAGTTTTTTCCTAACATTAATAGCTTTTGTTGAGCAATGTTTATTAAATTCATTCCTTATGGCCTTAAACAAACTCATAGTCAATATTCGGATTTATAAAATTAAAAGTGGACAATTTTTGTTGAACATTATCATTTAAACGATCTAATCTATGATCTGATCGTATTCCAGATATAATTTCACCGCCAACGGTCGTAAAATTAGTAAAAATGTTGTCTATATATGTCGCGGTCTGAGCCGTGGTTCTAGTATGTTTATCAAAAAGCGGTTCAAAATTGTACGACTTAAACAACGTGTTAAATTTGAGAACATTATATTAATTATAATTTATTTTAATAAAACATTTTTATATATTCGTAATGTTTTATATCTATGTAACTAAGCAACCACATTCTTTTATATATCTATGAATATAAAGGAGTTTGTATCAAACATATATCGATACTTCACATCCTCGGAAGTTTGAATAATTTATGTCTATAAATTCTTTAGTCCTATTCTAGAACTTAATTCAAGCATCCTCGGGCCAAATAATGGTTTAGTCAGCATGTCAGCTAACTGCAATTCCGAGCTGAGTTGCCTGACATTAAACTCGCTATTATTGACACATTCTCTCACAAAGAAGTGTTTTAGTTTGATATGCTTAGTACGCTTATGGTATTCGTATTTTGGATTGTGTGCAAGTTTTATAGCGGACTCATTGTCTAAGTTCAGTACTGGTTTCTCAGTTTTAGTCAGGTTACCAATTAATCGATTCAACCATAAAATCTCTTGCGCACATTCACTAGCGGCTATAATCTCGGCTTCAGTTGAAGAAATAGACACCGTCGTTTGCTTCTGGCTCCTCCAGCTAATGGCAGCTCCAGATAATAGACAAACCATTCTAGATGTTGATCTTCCTGTAGTCTGATCTCCTCCATGATCTGCATCACTGTAGCAATCTAGACGTGGTGGAGTCGATGTCTTCTTAAAGACTAACCCTTTCTGTTGGGTTCCTTTTAAATATCGGAAGATTCGTTTTACCATCATTACATCTTTCTTAGTAAATGTATCAAGATTTCTGGATGCAAAACTGACAGCATAAGAAATATCAGGTCTCGTGCCAACTGATAAGTATGCCAAAGCACCAACAGCTTGTCTGTATGGAAACTTTGCATAGATATTCTCTTTCTCTTCCATCTCATTTTCTTTTATTACAGGCGTTGGTGCTGGTTTGCATTTTGTCATGCCGTATTTTTTCTAAAACTTTCTTTGTATAGGCCTTTTGACTTAAAGTAATTGTCTTGTCCTTAGTAACGTTAATTTCCATTCCAAGGAAATATGAAGCCGGTTTAGTTGTTATCTTGAATCTTGTTTTCAATTCCTGGATAAACTCGTCTCCTGCAGCAGTTGTGTTATAAGCTACAAGTCCATCATCCACATAAAGACCAATAAAGACTTTGGAATATCCTCGGATTCGGACATACAAACATGGGTCTGCTTCGCTTTGTCTAAAAGCAGACTTTTCTAGAAACTCGGCTATACATGTGTTCCAACAACGCGGCGCTTGCTTTAAACCATAAAGACTACGTTTAAGTCTGCAGACTCTTTTTGTGCCATCCCGATAGCCTTCAGGTTGTTGCATAAAGATTTCTTCCTTTACTTCTCCGTTTAAAAACGCCGTTGAAACATCAAACTGTTGCAGTTTTAAATTTTCTTGAGCAGCTATTGCAAGTAATGCACGAACTGTGGTCATACGAACTACTGGACTAAATGTTTTATCATAATCTACTCAATGTTGTTGAGAGTAACCTTTTATAACCATTCTGGCTTTGTATCTGTCTACGGAACCATCATGGTTCATTTTTACTTTAAACACCCACTTACAAGGTAGGGTTTTTCGTCCTTTAGGCAGATCAACCAGATCCCAGGTCTCATTGACGTTCAGAGAAGTCATTTCACTTTGCATGGCTTCTAACCATTTTTCTTTGTCAGGAGAATCCATCGCTTCTTTGAACGTAGCAGGTTCTTTAGGCTTATTGAGATTTTCAATTTCTTCAGCAGCTGCTAAAATAAAATCATCAAAGCGTTTAGGTGCTATGATTGTTGATCTATCTCTCAAAGACCTCGTTTGCACAGTGGTGCCTTCTTCATTATCACCAGAGAGTGATTCACTCTCACTTTCTATGTCTGTTGGTTCATTTGAGTTTTCGACTAAGTCATGTTGTAAGCATGTACCTTGATTTGTATCAGTATCACTGTGAACTTCAAGTTGATCTTCTATTTCGTCAAATTTCACACATACCTGCTTGCGTGGTACGTGTTGAGACTTTGTTTCTTTAGGTTGTTCAATTTGTGTAACTGTATTGAACAATGTGGAGAGATCGTTTGTGTTTTGAGCATCATAATACATAATCTTCATTACTCTAATATCTTTAGAGATAATAGCTTTATTTCTCGAAGGTATCAAGATTCTGAATGCTTTGGATGTTTCAGAGTATCCCACAAACACGCCTGGAATAGCTTTCGGTGCAAATTTATGATCATTAGTACCTTTTTTAAGAACATAAGTCTTACTACCGAACACGTACAAATGATTAATACATGGTTTTCTACCAACCCATCTTTCAAATGGTGTTTGATTCTGAATGACACTATTTATACTTCTATTAGACAAATAGTTTGCAGTATAGACTGCTTCGCCCCAGAATTTCAATGGTGCCTTTGCTTCAATCATCATTGCTCTCGCTTTCTCTACGAGGGTACGGTTTTTCCGTTCAGCAACTCCGTTTTGACTTGGAGTGTAAGGTGCCGTAAGTCTTCTTTTTGTATTCCAATGCGTTTTAAATAAGTATCAAACTCTTTGCTCACATATTCAGTGCCATTGTCTGATTGTAATAACTTTATTTCAATCCCAGTTTGCTTTTCGGATAACTCTTTGAACTCTTTAAATTTGTTCAATACTTCGTCTTGATTTTTTATTAGGTATACACGGCTGTAACGGCTGTAGTCGTCTATATAAAAGTAACGAAGTATCTATTTCCACTTATTGTTGGCGTTTGTATAGGTCCACAAACATCACTATATACGATTTCTAAGCAGTGTATTGTTCTTTGAGTTGTTTTCTCACTAGAAACTGGTACTTGATGCATTTTTGCTTGAATGCATGTTTCACATTCAGTCAAAGTTTAAGAAGCATCAAAGTCTAAGCCAATTAAGTTCTTGTTCTTCAGTGCTATACGCATGTCTTTGACATTCATGTGACCGAGTTTTCTATGCCAGTCGTTAATGTTTGATGAGTTTGTTTTCATTTTAACTGTAACATCATTATCATTGGCAAGGTTATTGGAATGATGAGATATATATCTTTTTGTTTTTATGTAATAAAGGCCATCCGATTGTTTAAATGCAGTGAGAGTTGTATCATTCTTAGGATTAGTGATCGTCGCTTTTGTTTTACTAAAAATGTACAGAGCATTTAGCATCTGTCATCTTGCTAACGGATAAAAGATTGGTGCATAGACTAGGCACATACAGCGTATTTTTCAAATGAGTGAGAGTTGTATCATCACCTTTTTTTTTTTTTTTTGACGGGGCGTTGTATCATCACCTACCGTTGTTAGAATAGAGACTGTCCTTATTCCTTTTATTTCGGCTGTATGGTCCTCTGTTGCAAAATTTAATTTTTTAGATGTATTCTCAATGGCCGGAAATAAATCTCTTTGATATGTCATGTGAGACGTACAACCGCTATCTAAAATCCAAATACTGTTTCCAGGCTTCTCATTTCGTGTGAGCAAGCACTGAGTAGCAAAATGGTTTTTAATAAAACTCTTGTGTTTATTAAATTTCTCAGTGTTTTTCTTCCAGCAGTTGGTACAAATTGTTTGGTTTTTGCGTTTAAAGATGTTACCTATTTGTTTGCAAATTTTACAAGAAGCATAGTATGTTTCTTCTTGTAATATGGATTCAGGTTCGTCGCTAATAGACATCCTTTGACTATGACGTGCGTCGCTTTCTTCAATTATTTTGATCTTAAGCTCGTCTGGCTTTGGAAGAGTGTACCACGCTCTGCTACCATGTTAAATTTGAGAACATTATATTAATTATAATTTATTTTAATAAAACATTTTTATATATTCGTAATGTTTTATATCTATGTAACTAAGCAACCACATTCTTTTATATATCTATGAATATAAAGGAGTTTGTATCAAACATATATCGATCACACAACGAAATGAACCCAATCACATCCGGTGACGAGCTTAATCAAGTTTAAAATGTCTATGTTGAAATCACCATAGATTAAACTCGCTTTTTTGTATTAAATATTTTTAATAAAATTTCCTTCATTGTGTAAAAAAATTGAAAAATATTCGAAGCTGGAGGTCTGTAAACACACAATTTTTTAAGCGGTACCGTAATTATTTTCGAGAAATTTAAGGAGCCTACGTTAGTAACTTCAGCGGTCTACTGAAAAAAGTCGTAATTATAGGTAACGTATATAACGTATTTAGTAAAAAGTTGTTATTTTGACATTACAGACAGACACTTCAATATTACTTATTAGCGTAGATATAGACCTTAGGTACTAAAATAAATGAACTAGTAAAATTAATCTATAAACATAAAATGTATAAGCTTAAAAACATAATATCTGAATGTCTGAAACGAAAGGAAATTTATGTTCAGTTTCTTGTTGACTAAAGTCAACCGCTGACAGCTAAGATGAAAAGAGTATACATTATTTCTTTGTACATTCCAACGTTTTACATATTTTACGTTGTTATTTAAATTGAGATTTGTCGGAATGAAAGATTTATAACTTCACGTGCTTCAATAGACAAATAAGATAAAAGTGACTCTGATTCGTTCATATATATACTTTTGCCAGATAAAGTCGGCAATGTTTACTTTGATGTTATTTTATAGTAAGTACCAACAGCCAATTACAAAATAATCTTTATCTCATTCAAACGTATATAAAAAAACCTCGTACATTTATACTTATTTACCATGAATTATATGAAAAATATCGATTACATTTTATAGAGAATTGTAAACATGAATCTGATTGGTCTTAAAGGGATGATTGCGCGGTGGATAGTGATGCCGAATTCCGCGTCAATGGACGCGGATTCAAGCCCATCTATCTATCCAACTCTAAAAATCAGCCTGAGCTTTTTCAGTGAAGAAAATCATCGTGAGAAAACCATAGCGCATGGTGATAGGATATTTTCTAATAATGCCCGCCTGGATAGCTACCATCCTCACGTCTGAAAAACTATCGTCAAATACCAATAGGTGTGTTCCGGAAGCATCATTTGACAACCTACCTCTAGGTTTAGTGTGTTTACCAACCTGGACCACATCGTCACTTAATATCAGGTGAGATTGTGGTCAAAGCGCTGAGCCTGTACGGTGTAAGAAAAGTAGAAATATAGTTGAGAATATATAAGTACTAGACCTACACCTCAAAAAAATCTAAGGGTTATTAAAGAATAATACATTTTTATAACCACGTTAGACTAGTAATCAAAAATATTTACAAATATACGAATCAAATAAATAAGAAACTAACTGTAGCAAATGTAAGTAAAATGTACCTATTACTCAAAATATTTTTGTCGGCCGCTTATTTGTGGAGAATTATCTATTTTAAATTGCAGCCGAATAGTGGCAATAGCTTGAAATAATAATGGAAATATTCAAAGCATTTTAGAGTACGCATTATTACGTAGAAAAGATATAATTCTTATAAGTATTAAAAGTATCGAGTACCCATAAAAAGAGGACAATAGGAAAACAATGGAAAGCTGGCGTAAACGTCAGGTTAGTGCTCAAGGGGTTAAACAGGCCTACGAGAAATTATAGCATATTTTGTTTGGCTTAAATCAAACAAGCTAGTAAGTATATACTTTACATGCTAACATTCTCTTACTGAAAACTTTTATTAAACAAACCAAAATCAGATTCTCTTACTTTTCGGATACTGCGAGGCATTTGTTGGAATGTATAATAAGATTCAGTTAGAACAAGTAACATTTACGCCGAAAGAAAAGAGACAACATAAAAGAAATGAAATCGTCAGACGCATATTTGTAACAAAAATTCCAGATACTTTGTTTATTTATTGTTCTTTCGGGTATAGAACGAGCTTGAACATGGCCTGGAGGTTGGAGCAGTTAAAAAGAACCCCCGTTTTCATATTCCGTTTGTTTCGAAACTCGGCGTTTTAAGGCGAAAATATTTTTGCTACCTTCTATTTTCTTTCCGTAGATAATGCGCGTTTGTTTGCTTTTGCTTAAAACGTCCACATTTTGTTTTAAACCTTAGTTCCTACGAATGTGTTTAAAAACATTTATTTAAAATGTAAGGATCATCATTTTTCTATACTTAATATATAGCTATGTACTCGCGGCTCCGTCCGCATTTTGTATATTCTTCACTGTGTAATATAGTTTGTACATAATCTTTGGAAAGTAATGTTTTGGTGGTGCTGTCCATTGAATTATCACAATGTCATGATTTTTGATGTTTTTAACCGGAAACCTAATTAAATTCCAAAAAATGTTTGGTACTAAGATAAAGTAAAGATATTTTTCATAAATTTAAGCACTTGCCCGAAAACTGACCACCATTGAATAGGATTATCCTGTCTTGTCGACAAATACTAATAGGTGTGTTGCTGCAGCATCACTTGTGAACCAATCCCTATAGGCTTAGATTGTTTACCTTCCTGTGCTACATCATCAGTTAAAATCAGTTGAGATTGTGGTCAAAGCACTGAGCCTATACCGGTTAAAAAATGAACGCGGAACTGCTCGCTACTCTCACTCACTAATTTCCCGTATCCGAACGTCTAACATGCCGACCGAAATGCTGTTGCATTTACACGTGTGAGTGACAGATTACTTATTTTTAGTGTGAAACAAAATAGTTTTTTAAATAAACCCTAAATTAACTTAAATTACACACCGAAAAATACGCGACTCACAATTTATAAAATTAAGCTAGTTTGCCTTCATCCTTATATTCAGGAGCACACACAATACTGACATTTTAAATTCAGGCTACTCATCAGTAGCCCTGTCTTTGAGAAGCTTATGTCTTTAGGAACTTATTTATTTAATTAATAAATTTAAGTGATGATAGCTCATCAATAGTGTCGTCGGATATATCATAGTAAATGTAGATTCGACTCCACCTATCCGATTCTATAATGAGCATGAGCTTTCGGTGAAGGAACATGTACCTACGTATTATTTTATATATATATATATATATATATATATAAAACAGAGTACTTTTGCTTTTAAAAAATTGTTAACACAATTCTTTAGCATAGCGTGCATAATGTACATTTTATTTATTACTAGCTGTGCCCGCAACTTCGTCTGCGTGGAATAATGACTTTGGGCAGCATTTTTCGGATTTTGGTTTATTCTGGATTATAATCACCGTCGTTACATCGTATAGCCATCGGGGAACAAAGCAAATATTCAAGGCTGCTAGAGTTATTAACATGTGATAAAGCCACATAAAGCAGACCGTGCGAAAAACAGCTAATACTTAGATCCACATCCACAGCTTTTAGCATCTGACCATAGGCTTTAATAATTGTCATCGCGAAACTGGTCATAAGCTTACTGGAAACTGGAGTCGTTTAGAACTAAACGGAAAATTGTTTGGAATGAAAGGAACCCGAGGAATAAAAACACTACCACCTGTTAAAATCTCTGCTTCTATCAGGTTTCGCAGAATCAGAAATTTAAAAGAGAAAATTTCATTTTTAATCTAGTATTGTTGCAAAGTTTTGGCGGTCTTAAATTTCTTAGCAGCATTATGGGTACGCCGACTTTAAATTTATTTTATGAGCTGGTAGTCCAGGAGCACTGAGAGATTCTAAAAATTCTACTGGGTAATTGGTAGATTCTTCTTCATCTTTTATAACTCTGTTAATGGAGATATACTCTACATTATCCCCCAAAACAAAGCTCTAAACTTCAGCATTTATTGCTGCTGCTTGGTCGTTTCGTGGACTTAAAATAGCTCTTTCGTAAAGCCATGAATTATCGCAAGTTGGTATTTGCGTTGCGATTCCATACACGGATGATATGAGGTCTCGCATTCATGAAACTTCGCAGCATAGGTTTGCGTTTAGAACAAATTTTCCTTGTTCCTGCGGATACACACCGTTACCGAACTCAAGTTACTATAGAGAAAATATAGTAGCAATAGATACAACAATTTCTAATCTAATTTGTATCTGGTATGAATAAAACTGTAAGGCTGATATTTTTTTATTATAATTTGTTATGCTAGTGCTTAACTTGATAACTTGATGGATAAACTTGGTAGAGTCTGAAATTGTACCCATCCTGACCATGGAAATATATCAAAGAATACTGCAGGGCATCACATGCTCGGTGTGTTTCTCAAATACGTTGTAAGCGATCATCATGAGTGCGCTGCACGATGTCACGTCTATTACATTCCTGATTGACTAATATTACTGCAACTTTGTCTGCAATGGGGACATTGTACTTTTCACGATGTTATTCCGCAGGACGTCTATCAGCCTTATTTATAACTTTATAATTGTTATTTTGGCCTTGTGGGATGGAATCTATTGCGGCTTTGAAACTTCTGATATACGGATTTACTTGATGTAACATATTCTCAAGTTGAAATATAAAGTTAATGTTCACCTGAGGAAAGTTATGATGTAGTATATGGGCCTGTTCATTGTAATTTGATACAAAATAAATTTAAAGAAATTTTGTCTCATTTTGGAGAAGCAAAGATCCAATCAGGTGATAAATTGGCCCTGCACCTTAAAAGTTGGATGTGATATGTTTGACCCCAAAAGATGTCATTTGGAATACACTTTTATATAAACGGATATAGTCTAAAATGTTTACAATGAGGATGCTCACTATTTAGTAAAACTTTTATAAAGGGGCTCATGATAAGTTTAAATGAGTACTTTGCCACCTGAATAGCATATTCCATTTGGTTCTTTTCTCCATTTTCGAGCATTACAAAACTGACAACATACCACCATACCTACTATAGATGCGAATTCAGAGTAATCAATTCTGGGCGAATACAAATAACCTGTTTTCTCTTTGGTAATCCATGGAAGGATATAATTTCCGCTCCAGTTTCTGGGTCTTCTATCAAACTTGATAACATTTTATTGAGTGTATGCCGAAGTCGATCGGCATTTAGTCGTGACTGACGTTGTTCTGCAGTTTCTTTCTTCTCCTCGATCAGCTGTTAATCGGAAACACGATCTAAACTACTTTCTAGCTTTCTAGACTGCAAAGTTCGTGCTTTTTGAGAGCTCAGGCGGGTTTCCTTATCAGTAAAGGTCTCAGACTCACGCGATATTGCATGAGCCTTGCGATCGGTGGACAAACGTGCCTCAAACTCAATCGAGATTTTCATTATTCACTTAATGTATGTTGCACTCATGTATGTATGTATGTTTCACTCATGTATTAATTAATCGCAAATAACGAAATTGTTCATTAAATATAAAAATTAACAACTTGTATAAACTTGTATTTACAGTTTAACTAATAAGACGTGTTTAGCTAACTTGAAAACAAATTAATCTATACTATATACATACAATATGTATTTACAAACCCTAAAATATAAATAAATGAAATATGCAAACAGTCAGTGTTATCGAATGCAACGAAAAGCGGCCCGACTTTCGGCGTACTTTATATATAAACAATCCAAAATTCCAGCCTAACCTGAACCCTAATTCATATGAATGATTATATAAATCTGAGGTCAACTTAAAATGGAATTTTAAAATTACCGAAACTGATCATTTTTAACTTCTATTTATTATCATGTTATTATTATTCTATAATCAGACTTTATATAGACCATTATTATGAAGTTTAGTAAAGTTTCAGTCAATTCATCTGAACAGAGAAAGAATTTAGATAGAATAAATGTTCGACGTGATTCTTTAAATTGATATAACTTTTTTATTTATGTACTGATTTACATGAAACAAACACTAAATGTTAAGTAAAGCTTACTACAATATATTAGTGAAAACTGTATCTAAATCGGATAAGCCGTTTCTGAGATTAGCGTGCACAAACGCACAGACAAACAGACAAAAAAAATTTTAAGAATCATTGTTTGGGTCCTATTTGCGTTTATAAAGGTCGTAATAATATTTTTTCTCATAAATCTTCCATGTACAGACAGCGATCCGTTACATTTTTATTATATGTATAGATGTGATTAGGATAATTGAGCCATTACCTTTTATGCTTTCGAATTACATTAAAATAATAAAAGAAAATAAACGATCATATAATAGATATCTGATTGTTCTATAACATTGAAAAATAAATCAATATCTAAATCTATTATTGAACAATCATTTGAAGGGAGTAAAATAGTTATTAAATAACAAAGACACTAACTCTCGGAAATCGAAACATTGTCAATTGAAGTGTCAAATGTAAAAAAACGAGTAGGTACATATACCTATTTGATTTGAATTCTGTGGAAACAGTTGGTCGGTAGAACCTATAATAAAACCATACGAGAAAGCCATTTGAGAGCCATTAACGACTCCTAAAACGTTTATAGAAGTATTATTATTTAATTTATTTATTATTACTATTTGGATTGTTAAACTGTCAGTTTTGTGAATTGGTCCATAAAAATGAACACGACGGCTTTTTTTCTAATCGGTTTTTATACTTATGCAAGCGTAAGTTTGTTATGAGAATTCTTCATTTGTACATATGCAAATAATATGCATATGCGAATGCTATGCAAATATGATTTATATTCCATGTCTACTTTTCTATATAGTAGCTTTGCCCGCGGCTAAGCTTTTTCTGTTATAAGAGTTTTTTTTTATTATTTTTTGCTCTGAAACATCTATTGGAAGTAAAACAGACTTACATATATCACATGGCGGCAAATAACATTAAAGCCAATTTTTTGTTTTTGTTTTATATAGTTAATGTTTTTTCCAATATAGAAGTTTATCATTTTAAGATGTCTACTTAAAAGCTTTTTTATAAAGCTAATTTCTAAATTTTACCTGTCCTCCTACAATAATTTTGTAGTAATATTTTGTTTGTAGATATTACACTTGTGCTTATCAACTGATATTATATTATTAGGTAGTTTACGCTAATGGTCTATGTGGTTATCTTCCTATAAAGATGTTACAATATACGGATAGTTAGTTTTATAATTTAAAAACAGTGATAGCGGCTTGAATATATAAGTTTTATTTTATCTAAGTTATATTACATCGATTTGTGATATTAATAATATTTTTAGTTCTACATACAACATCGCTCGATATTTAATGGTTTGTTCTGGTAAAGTATTGTAACAGAATGTGCTGGCAAGAAGGGGACGTGCGTTCGGAAAAGCAGGTTTATCAGAAATCTATTGCTATCGCGTTCCACCCAAACGAAAGATTCGTAAAACACGAAAGGGACATCTGCAACTCGGGTTGATTTTACCTATGCAAAATAGACGGAAGCATCACTTAGTAGTACCCTGTTTTCTCCTCCAAAACAGAACCGATATTTAATTTTTTTTCAGGTTTAGAATAATAAAGGCTTTAATTATGCCTGTACGTTTTGCTCTTTTTAATGTTATTCATAAAATTTGTTTGACGAACGTCTGAAAATGACGATAAAAGTCGAGCATTTTTTTCGTTTTCAAATGCTCCTAGTTTCTACAATAACTAATTTATGAAAAATATCGAAACGTACGGGCATGGCGGTGGCGTATAATTATTGTTTGGTATAAAAACATTTACTATAATGCTAGTATCCAGGGAGGAAACAGGGGACTACGTTCGTATGGAATAAATGCCGCTGGATATCCTCTTAATGTGTGCTCTTCTTAATTTATTGTTGCTAACAATACTTTTTTTCCATATATTATATTCCTATTGTAACAAGATTATTATTAAAACTTGGGCACAGCCAATATCGCTGATTAAAAAAAAAAGAAAATTATAATTAGTTAAATAAATGAGTCCCGAGTTAAAGCACACTTAACGTACAGACATACGCTATTTTGTACTATTATATTGTAATATGTAAAAAAAGGATGTATATAACAACTGTGTACTTAGCATAGTACAAGCATGTTTAGTTTGCATTGAAATAACATTGTTATTAGTTTTCCATCCATTGTTATTATCATAATATACAATTAATTCACTCAAAATTTATAATATGGGACCTCGTGAATCACTTAAGAATAAGTTTCAGGAATATAATATCTTCTCTTTGCCCTTCAAATTTAATGTTTGCCCGCAAAAACTTAAAACTTGATCTATAACTTGACCGGCGTAATATTAATACAAGAAATAAACATAAACTATGATATCATGAGCATGATTGATCTGAAAGAACACGTCTCTTTGTGGAGTATATACTCGTATATATATAATATATTCGGCTTTTTTTAGGGCTTAAAGTATGTTAAGTATTGTTTTATTTTTTGATTTTCGAACGTTACTCATATGCAGACCCAATGTACTAAATAAACTGTTCGCGCAAATAAGTTATTACATAATTCATATATTACATGGAATGTTCAAGTCAATCGCTATCATTGCGACATTTACGTACAGGAAATCGACTCTTTAACAATGTTAGTAAAGACACTGGAGAAATGCGTATATATTATCTATATAGTTTAGTACAGTTGTATAGGTAAATTTATTTCCCAAAAGTATAAATGAAAATCGCAAAGTTATAAAATTAAAATCTTCTTATTTCCTACCACTAATTGTTACAAAAATGTATATATTTATATTATACTTTAGGTGTGTGCTCGCGGTTGCGCCCGTGTTTTATATGTTCTTCATTACGTTTTAATTTTTTTTATACGGAATCCTAATTATTCCCTTTATTGCTTGTCGGTAATATTAACAATTTCTCACAGATTCAAAAACACTTAGTAGCGAAACTGTGCGTTGAATCGGATTTTATTCGAAATTTCATGAGTTTAATTTTTTTTTTCACGCGGAACCTTAATTATTTTCGAAAAACAAAAGTAAACCTAAGTTACGCGGAATAACTCAGCTATCCAACCATAAGATCTTGCCAAAATCGGTTTAGCCGTTCCGAATATTACCCGGAACAAACAGACAGACAAAAATGTTCAAAATTATATTTTTAGTATAGGTATCGTATACATATTCATGCGTATTTAGTAAAAAAAATGTTATTTTGACACTACAAACAGACACATCAATTTTGTTTATTAGTATAAATAATATTTCTCAATCATAATCTCAAATTGAGTCTTCCAAAAAATAAGATGTCTATTTTATGCATTAGTCCATTTTCCACTTCAAAGACAATAATTGCCTCGTACGAAACGCAACGAGGCGAAAATCTTAAGTAAAAGAAATCCTGGGCGTAAGCATAAAATAATCATAGTAATATATTCCGATGTAGTTCGATCCTTTCCAAACAAACTTATATTCATTAGTATATGTGTGTATTTTAATGGTTCTCTAGAGAATAATATTTAAAAAAAACCAGAAATAATTAAAAAGTCACTATTTTCTCACAAATTATCCTTGTCAAGGTAATTTGTCTAAAGAAGAGAAGAGGATAAGCTACATTTTATTTAGTATTAAATTTTACCCAATGGAAATACGAGCGGATAATAAAAGCGGGCAAAAACTTATTTTAGGACTAATTTATTTTGTTTTGAATTATAAAAGTATTTTGGTGTATTTATCATGAAGTTGTTTCTTCCAACTGTATTACATTTTTATTGTGCTTTAAGGAATGTGAGTTTCTTGTATAAGTTTTCTAGTTTGTTTAAAAGTTATATACTCTTACTTCTATAAGAAAACAATCATATTTTGCTACATTTAATGTGATCAAAGGTCAATAAACAAATACATTGTCGAAATTAATTGCCGAAAAACTTTTTAAATTAAAATCAAAACCGACTACGAAAGAATAAACTATAAAAATGCACTAAAAAGTCAACATATAAATACTTTATTAATCTGCTTCGTTAATTTGGAAATCGGTGCCAACTTAAGGATAACAAAGTGGTCTAAATATACTTTACTAATTATATTCGATTTTGATTCATTATTCTTTAAAATCAGGCCGATTTAGTTAGCTTATATGTAATTGTGATAAAGTTATTTGCATTTACAAGCGAGTACATTGGTCAACTGTAGCTGGCACCGACTCCAAATTAGCGAAGCAGATTAATAAAGCCAATATTTATTGAGGTTTTAGTGCATTTTTATAGTTTATTTATTTTGAAGTCGGTTTTGTTTTAATTAAAAAAGTTTTTTTTGTATTTTTTTAGTTTAAGTATATACTTTTAGGTATAGCTGTATGTATCAGGGGAGTGCGTAAATGCATTTCCCCCCGTCAAAAAAAAAAAAAGGTATAGCTGTATAGCCTACTTCATAGATTTGGAAACGAATATTACAAACACGTGTATCTTAATATTCTTTGGTTTTTCTCAATTTATCTAAGTTCCACTGATTACATCCTGATTTGGTGGAAATGGGACCACCTCGGGAGTGTACTCCTTCTATTAAAAAATATATTACAAATCGGTTCACAAATGGCGGAAAATCGCGTAACAAACATACAAGTCGAACAAGCCTACAAACTTTTGGAAGTCGTTTAAAAATAAGGTTTAATCAATTTATCTAATGACATATGTTAAAATAATTTAAATAAATAATGTAGTTTGGAAGACCAAAATCCTATGATAACCTAAATGGTAGACATTCAAAGACTTAAAACTTGAGGACAGAAAGTATTTGAATAGAAGTCTTAAGATAAATACTTTCTGCGAACTACTATAAGTAGTTTCAAATTGTACCCAGGAAATTCCTTAAGATCCTAAATTCTATTCTTTTGCTAAACGACTATCTAGTTAATAATAAAAATTCTATTGAAATTCGCTTATGACACAAAGTTTATAAGTTTTTCGAACACCCTAACAGAGAACGTAATGGAAAGGATAGACTAGTGCGCTGCGAGCTTGTGTATATTGAATGTACTTGTAAACTATTACCATGAAATCTTTTTACTATTGAAAGAAAAGTACTACAAACTTTGTAATAAAAATGTTTAAAAAAAAACCTTGACATATTTGTTGCAGAATGTTGCGTAAATTAGGTACTTACACTACAAATAATATATAGCGACCTTTTAATGTCACTCTATGAAGTAAATAAATACATCTTTCTAAGGAAAAACGTAATTTTTTATGAGTTTTTCATTAAATATTTATGAGCAATGACATCTTTTAGGATATGAGTAAATCCGAGCGACTTTAAAAAAATTAAATAAATCTCAATGCTTCCTTTTTTACATTTCCAATTGATTCAGTATAAATGTAATTTGTTTGTAGGGTTTAACTTGCATTTATAGGGAAGTAATTTAATGCAAAGGTGAACATTATAAAAAAACACGATTATAAGTTTCAAATGACTGATTTTTTAATAAAATTTACAAAAGTGTCACAGTTTAAAATGAATTCAAGACTCATTGCGGTTGCGGTTTCACGGCTCTCAGCCGTAAAACTTTATGCAGACATGCATTTACAACATATATATGGTGTAGTTTAGGTACCTATTCGTCTGAATTTAATTATAAATTTTACGAAATTTTATAAACTTCTCAATCGATACCGTAAGCTAATTTATTCTTTAGAATTAAGAAGAGAATTTATTTTTGTTATTCCGTTTATATATATGAAGGTTGAAAAATTATGAGAAATAAGTGCTATTTTAAGTATAAAATAATTTAATACATGACTACTCATGGTACAATCTAATATACCTCTCTAGTTTTCATAAATAAACAAATCTGTAAACATATTATCCTATAATATGTCACTAAACTATTATCCCTTATATAAACAGTTAGGTTCGATTGTTTGAAGACATATCAGTTTCAGATTTCCAGTTTATTACCCTAAAATAACTCAATAACCCTGATTTATGTTATATTGTCATTTATAGTGACCATGTTGCTAATTTAATTTGATAGAAATAGAGTTGTAATTGATAAGTGATTAATGTAAAAGGTGTTTAAATCTCATTATATTTCTTTGGGATTTGCTGCTCGGAATATTACTCGTAAAGGCATTCTCAACTTTACAGAATACAAAATTAAATTGTCTTTACTACTAATCACAATATGAACAAACCTTGGAAAAAATAACAGAGGAAAAATACCACGTAAAAACATATCGGACGGCTGAAAAGAAAATCTATGAAAAACACAGGCGCTAATGGATGGTTGGAGAGGTAAAAGAGAGAGGCTAGTTGTATCGAGCTCTATTCAATAAGGCGAGTCTGTCACCGACGCGGTACTGTACGTTCTTATGTGATCCGTGTTGTCCCTTTATGGCCATTGATAGTACACCGTGAGTCAAGGTTTAATAAGAGTGTTCTTCTTCGTTCCTCTGGCTGGAGAGGCAACTATGTGCTTAAGCACACAAAATATACGTCGATGTGTTGAGTGTGTAATAATATTTTATACGCCTAAGTTTCCAAGTACAGTAACACTGAACATGCATTAAGCATTACATGCACAACACAAGACACACACTCCTTCACATGACACACAGATACATAGGTCCTTTAAGGAACCTTTTATTATTATTAATATTATTAAATAAAAAATTTAGGGCTCAGCTAGGTTCAAAATTTCGCGAATTTTTTTACACTCGGATAACGGCCAAGCCGAGGTCTGTACCCATTTTGTAACCCTTGTGCTAGTTACCTTTTTGCGCCTGAGTGCCTTCAGCACTCGGCCCCAAAGTCATGGTGAAGCTGTAAAGGTTCTGCCGGTTAAAAACGTTAGCTAGTTATAAAAAAAAAACTATTTTCAAGATTGTTTCGTAAATTAACAAAACATAAAATACTCGACCCTCATAAATATGATGATGCTAAAACAGATTTACATAATTATATTATATGGGCTCTGAAAAACAAAGGTAGGATTTACTTGAAGCTTCTATATTTAAATAAAAATTTATAGGTAAAGCCTAGTTAACAGTGAACGAGATTATTTTTCAAAGATTACGTTGTAACTCGTGTCTACAATGTATTTACGTTTATATATTCTGTTTAATGATATAACCTGGGGTTGTACTTGATAGTACCTGCTTATAAATTTCAGGGCTATAAATAAAACGTTTGATATATTTTAATTTTGATTAATAAATTATAGTAGTTCAAGTAGATAATTAGAAAATAAATGCTATGAAAACATAAGTCTACAAATTAAATTTTTAGATAAAAAATAATAGAAAACGAGACGTACTTTAGAATTTCAGGATAGGTACACAAAAACATTAAGACAACCAGTAAGTAGGTACTTTAAGAGGTTTGAATAATTCTGGAACTTGAGTACGACCATTTTCATTGACCCGCACACGATTCAACTTGAAACTGTCAAGAACCTTCTCAGTAAAGGTGCCGCTCCCTTCAACAGTGCGTACATTATTTTGTCGACAGATTTTATAAGAGTCGTAACTGGGAGGGCGAAGATTCAAAAAGAAAATCCGTAGATCAAGACACAATTTTACCAGACAACTCCGTAATAAATAAAAACCAGGAGAAAGTTTTATTATTTTAGATGGTAATTTTACTTAAGTATTCATAATCTTATATATATTTTAAATAACAGCTTTTGTGTATTTTATATACATATCACTTCAGCAATTCATAATCATCATTTCTTGAAATGTAATTTGCTTTCACAAAACATTAAACGGCAAACTGCGCAGCATTTGTCAAGGACTAAACCATTATGCCTACATTTGTATAATTACATAATACTGAAGGATAAGTGGATTATTAATTAATAACACGAGAGTGTTGGAGAACTATTGGCTACTAATTTGGACTTCGCGTAACAGTAAACATTGAAATTGAAATCATAAATTCGACAAGAACTGTCTATGTAAATAATTGTAGATGAAAATTAGAAGACTGTTTACATTAGTCTCGTTTACGTGTACAACGAACCTTTTGCCTACTCAGATAATCTATGTCAGATGTTACACTTATTAAAAAAAAAAGGAATTTTGGTAAGCATTCATGCGTGTTAACCAATTTCGTAAAAGAACATCACTCTCTTTATATCTACCCTGAATCTTTTATAGCATATTATTAACCTTATATCTTTTATAACATGTAATTAACTAACAACAAAGATCAGTGGAACTCATGGTTGTTATTATTTATTTTATACTAGCTGTATGCCCGTGGCTGAACTCGAGTTTCTTATATTCTTCACAGGATTTTTTTCTTATACGGAACCCTAATTTTTTTAGGACTAAGATAAAGTAAAAAATATTTATCACTAAACTGTGCATTGAACCGGATTTTTTTTATGAGTTTTAATTTTATTACACGGAACCCGGAGTAACTTCAGCTATCTACCACAAAAAGTCCCGTCAAAATCCGTCCAGGCGTTTCGGAGATTACCTGTAACAAGGAGATAGACAGACAGGCAAAAAATTTAAAAATTGTATTTTTGGTATGGGTATCGTATATACATTTATATCTATTTAGTAAAAAAATTATTGTTGACATTAGAAACACATACTTCAATTTTATTTATTAGTATAGACACTTTATATTATTTTTTCTCAGGACGTTTTAACAGGCAGGGGACGACGCGGTGAATGTCTCCACGATCCCGTATCGCCCCCTAAATTCGGCGGGTGGCTCCGGGAGGTTTAGTGGGTATTTCCGGCGCTTCTCGCTGGGTGAGTCCCACACTGGTGTGGAGACGTCCCTCCACACCCCCCTACCATCTTCATTGGGGGGACTTTGATCCTTGTAACGAACTTGGTAGGGGAAGTGCGTAAATGCATACCCCTCGTCAAAAAAAAAGACATTTTAACAAAAACCATAGATGATGATATTATGCATATGTTTGTTTTTGTTATTGGATAATCCTGCTTGAATCTTAATGTTTGTTTAGTTTATTTGTGAATACGTATTGATGTATCTGTTAATAATAAATTCTATGATCATCTGAGTTTTACATTTGATTTTTCACGTAATTAAAATGTGCTCACTTACCCCTCTGGCATCTCTAATCTGGGAGTCTCAATCAGGGGTTATGCGTAAAGGCATTTCCCACTATTAAAACATTAAAAAAAAGTAATGATAATGAGAATAGTTTTTTACGAATCTGTTTTATCTATAAATAAAATCATCAGTGCATGAAGACGTTCTAGATAGTTTATTAAGATGTTCAGTAATAAAATATTATTTTTTTACACGGTGTATAGTCAGTGCTTTGACCACAATCTCACCTGATTATTTTAAAATCGTTTTGTACATTTTACTTTAAGAGAACATGCGATCAGAAAAGTAGGTATTTCAAAAAACCATTGCTATAGCGTTGCACCCCCAAGAAAGCGAAAGGGACAATTGCAGCGCGGGCTGATTTACCTATGCAAAATAGACGAAAACATACCTTCGTAGTACCCTGTTTCCTCCTTCAAAACTGAACCGATTTTTAATTTTAGAATAATAAAGACTTTGGCTATAACTGCACTTTTTCCTTTTTTAAATTTTAACCATCAAATTTATTTGACAAACGTCTAAAAATGATTGTAAAATTCGAGAATTTCTACAATACCTTTTTTTTATTACAGCACGGCTAAATGACGGCTCTGTGCTTGATGGTAAGCACAGAACAATCCAAAAACAGCGACGACCACCGAAAGATCAGCTATCGATCGCCGGTCGCCGCTGCTATCCGGCCTGCAGAAGTGTCTATTCACATGGCATGAGAATAATGTTGTAGGAAGGAGCCGGGCCGGCCGAGCCAGGACACAGCGGCCGGGAGACTGTTCCACAGTTTTACGGTACGGTATAGGTAAACTGAATCGAACTTTTTGGTTCGTGCCTAGATGAGGGATACCGTATAACTGTGGTTGCGAAGCCAAGCGGGTGTGGTCTTGTCGTGGAAAGGAGAGGACGGAATTAAATTAAACAGCTCCTCGGAGCATTCACCATGATAAAGACGGTAGAACACGCTCAGCGAGGCTATATCTGCGCAGCTGAAGCGGCTCAATAGATTTACTAGTGTCCGTATAATTAATAATCCGGATAGCCTGTTTCTGTAATCTATCTATAAATAATTTATGGAAAAAATCAGAAATTACGGATATGAATATATATTATTTGATATAAAAATATTTACCATAATGCTATTACCCAGGGAGGAGTCCCTTGGACTACATTTGTATGGTATAAAGGCCGCTCGGTTATCCTCTTAATGAAAGTAAAGGGCTGTTTAAAATTTAGCAATCTGCATCAATTTGAATCACAATGATTATAGAGATATTATTCACTGCTCAAGAAAGACTAGAAATAATTTGTATTTAAACGTACTATTAATACTCTTTAAAACAAGTAATGGTCTCTACTGTTAAAAATTTATAATTATAAGTAGAGAATGCATTACCGAATTATGTTTTAGAATATATAGAGTTTTGAAGTGGGATTAGTTTTCATTTCAAAAATGATGATTGCTGGAGCGTAGATTTTCATTCTGTAATATTGGTAGCAATGTGCGTTATGTTAGTTAGTAATTGCTTAGAATTGAAATAAAATAAATGATAGGCAATATAATAATAATTCCGACATTCTACAGAAACTTCCTTCTAGAAAGATATAAGTATAAAATTGTGTATTCACGCATACTTTGTCAACTTTCAAAACTCGAAGAAAAGACATTCTCTGAAAACTTATCGGACCGAAAGTCGCAGAGAACAAACTTTTCTTACGCAAAAATTTAAAAGATTATACAGGTATCGATTCTTTTTAACCAACTTCAATATAGAGGAGGTTCTCAACTCGTCTGTTTTTTTTTTTGTATGTATGTTATTTTTATTTCTCCGTCAACTGTGGACCGATTTGGAAAATTTAATCAAAGGAGTACACTCTCGAGGTGGTCTCATTTCCACCAAATCAGGATTTGATAAGTGGAACTTAGGGAAATCGAGAAGAACCTTAATTATTATAGACACACTCATTTCATATATTCGTCTCCAAAGCTATGAAGTAGGATTCTAAGCTATACCTAAAAGTACATACTTAAACTAAAAAGTAGGAAAAAAGCTTTTTTAATTACAAACAAAACCAGCTTCAAAAGAATAAACTATAAAAATGCACTAAAAAGTCAATAAATAATTACTTTATTAATCTGCTTCGTTAATATTGGTGTCCGTGCCAGCTAGGGTTAACCAATGTACTCATTTATAAATGGAAATAACTACTTAAACTTTATCACAACTACATATAAGCTAAATAAGGGACTTGGTTGATTTTAGAGAATAATTAATCAAATTGGAATATAATTAGCTACGTACATTTACACAACTTTGTTATCCGTAATTATTTATTTACTTTTAGATTCATTTTTATAGTTTGTTCTTTTGAAGTCGGTTTTGTTTTTAATTAAAGAAGGTTTTTTATTGTCCAATACATTTCACAATGGTTCCTCGTAATTTTTAGTGTCATTTAATACAGAACGAGGTAGTTAAGGTTGTTGGTATGTTGAAAGCTGAGTGCAATCTGTTAGCACGCCAATAAGCGATTATGAGTACGTTTCCGGGCTATAGAAGATGTAGCCAAGGGTAACCATAGAGGATCACTATGTATAAACAAGACAGTTTTCTATAAAAGACAACTTCCGATGCCAACTCACCCGTTGATGCAAAGACTCCAGTCCCAACAAGCGGTTGTCAGTGAACTAACTGCTAAAATTCAACATTTTATTTCATTTACTTTACACGATTAACGTTCTATTTTTAAACAATGAGTTCCAAACTAGATACGCGTTTGTTTTAGAGGCCAGGTGAAAATTACATGAAACCAATCTTCACGCTTCCACGCCATTAAAAGTTCCAGTTTTACGGCGTGTAAATCGAGAACGTCGTTTATTATAAGCTATAAAAGCAGATTCGAGATGTTCTAGATGATGCGTATTTAGTGAATTGTTTAGTTGCCATAATCTTTATACTTATTATAGTAAGGGCTGATATTCTATGGTTAGAAAACAAAAATGTCGATGGGTTTTGATACGATTTAAATGGAAAGTAAGTTCTTTGAAATATGAATTCTGATAGAGAATATTTTTCACAGATTTTTTAGAGATTCATATTACGCAGGTGGAGATTGATAACCTCGTGCTTAATATGCTAGACAAATTAAGAGCCATGGCCTTAGAAGGTTTCACTGCTTATTCAAAGCTCACCTGGATTATTTTAATGAATATTTCACTTGTGCAATATTACTTTTATTTATTCACAAAAACTTGTTTGTTTGGTATTTACATTATGTTAGTTTTTCATAATAAATTTAGATTTTTTACAAGGAAGCCCTTTATTATAATACAGAATGAGAATGAGCATAAAATTACATTTTCATTGATATAGAACATATCAAACAAAAACGTTAAAACTTAAATAAACACGATAATACTTTCCATATTCAGCTTTTTTTGAATAGTTTATTATATATAGTATATAGATTGTATACTTATAATGACAAAGAACACATTTGACTGGATCATATTAAATGTACAAATATTATGATTTAAAAAGATCAGTAAAATGGAAAATAAACATGAGTTTCAGATAACAAAACTGCAGGTAGTAAATTGTACCATACATCCATTCATCCATAAGATTTCCACTGCTGGACATAGCTCTCCCCAATAAGGGGAAGGGGACTCGCCATAATTGCCGCGCTTGACAGGTGGGTTGGCAATTGTAGTAGGTGTTTGTGGTGCTCAGAGGATGCTGCTGCCCATCCCCTGGTTTATCCCTTAGTCGCCTTTTACGGCACCACACGGTCAGTATATTGTACCCAAGTGAATATGGTTGAAATACAAATGGTTCCGCAAAGTAATGTCTTTATACCTAGTATTTTTTTTTAGATTTGTGATATTTAAGGTTGTAATACATAAGCGCTTGTAACTATAATAATATTTATTTGATTTATTATGAGAAGGTGTTGACAGAGGTAGGGTAATTTAATAGGATAATCTTGAAACCTGATGGCATAAATCTGTTGTAATCGGGTACCATTTAACGTAAAGTGCGGTCGGTTGACCTCGGAATATTTAATGTGGGTGCGGTCTCATAATCGCTTTTGTAATAGTTTTAATGTGCTTGTTTTCAGGTAAATATTCAACAATTAAGAAAGGTAAAAAAAAACATTATTATGAAAGCTTGACATTACATTAGCGAAAATTATTAATCGGAATCTGTATAATTTGAATAACACATTATTATAATATTATATAATATAAATTGCATTATTTATTATATAGAATGGAACTTTATTATTTGCACACAATACAACACCCGCGACTTCGTTCGATTTTCATATATAAAAAATTAAATTGGGCCAAATTGTAAATGTAAACCATTCTCGAATCCTCAGGAATAGACACAAAACATTTTATAAAATCAGTTCAGCCGTTTAGGAGGAGTTTAGTCATACACAGAAGATTTATATATATAAAGATTGTAACATAAAACAAAGTGTTGCGCTTATGCAAACAAAGTCCCTACCTCAGCTTGATTGCTGCACTGAAACTTCAAAAGTGTCAAAGCAGCCATGGTATTCTGGTTGAACCCAGTAGATGCGCTGCGGAAACACTAATTATTAAAATATTGTTTACGATACGTAAAAATAAAGAGCTATATGAACAAGTTATACAAGTATACATTTATGCTTTTATTTAAATTCATATGATATAAATAACGAAAACATTATCTACAAAGCATTTTAAAATGAGCACGGAGTTACCAACATTTATTAGTTTAATCACGTATTCAAACAAATGTAAAGAAAAAATATTGATATTAAACCAAGTTCTTTATACTAATGATATCTATCGTTGTATTTGTTACAATAAAATAATCCTTAAATTGAAAATAAATAAAGTTGAAATAAACCAATGAATCAGTAATCAGATTAATCAACATTCATACGAGTATGAAACATGAAATTATGTTATTTGCAAATATAGTTAATGTTTTCAAAATAATGTTATACTTAGAAGTATTTTATAGAGAATAAAAAACAATAAAATTAAATAAAAAAATATATTTTGAGAAATAGTGTTAGGTATCGGTCAATACATCTAGAAAGCCTAGTAGTATTTAAATAATAAGTTTTTGGTGAGAAATATTTTTATACTAGTTAGGAAAGTCAGGACAGCAAATAGCCGAGTTGAAATACTCCGGGGTTGAGTGACAGTCAAAGGCGACCTTGATACGGAGATCAATAGAAGGATGGGCGCTACATTTACTACATTTTGTCAATTACGCAACACGTATTTTTTAATAAAGTTGGAAATGAAGATAACTATAAATTTATGATAATCGGTCGTACCTATCTTTTATCTACATATAGAGTTTCTTTGACGATCCATCACCTCAAAACTACTGAATGAATATATCGAGATGGGACTACTATACCATTCGAATTTTTCGTAAATCGTTTTAAGCTATTTATTTTTGAATTCCATCGACCCTTTCTCATTTTTTTTTCGATTTACACTTATGTGCGTTTTTTTTCCAATAATAAAAACAAAAGGCTCTCATTTTTCTTCATTCATTTGTTTTTTCACTCATACCTATAAAACGCAGGCAGAACCGCGGGCACACAGCTAGTTATAAATATAATATAAAACCTTACCCACCATACAGGAAGACATCTGCTACTATAAATAAAAAAAAATTATGAAGGTAAGACGGTATGTTCACTTGTGATTGTGTTTTCGTCGTTCAGTTAGAATTTTTGTTTTCACACTTTCTCATTTATTTGTAACGAACCATCAATTATTCTAACAAGCAGTTTATAGAAATGTCCTTATTCACCTGAAATAGTAAATCATTTTTGGTATGTCTAATTTTTAATGGTTCTCATATAAATAAAAAGAAGAGTGTGTTTGTTTCCTGTGCGTCTTTAAACGATTTATCCGTTCCGATGAAACTTTGATCTGCATAGCCTGTACGAGGATTTTCGTACTGTATATAACTGTAACTGTTTCTGCTGTTTTGTCTTGTCAAATATTATACTAAATAAATATTGTACTAATCCGTGGAGTATATCCGAGGCTTGTTGTGCTTTTTATTGGTACTGTTAACTTCTGCTATGTTCCTATGGTATACAGCATTAATGTATTCCTTAGTAATTATTCAATATAGTAAAATACATTTACTAAATTGTAAATGACGTTGTCAATCGAATATATGGTTTTCAAGTTATAAACACACTCGAACATAAAACTTTTCCATAACGCAAAGCTGCGAAGCAATCTACCGGTCATTGTGATCTCCGTTTCCTATAACATTATGTCTTGCAAAATATGCAAAATAAAGGTGCAGTTATGGCTATTACCTTAACATCTTTCCTGAGAATCAATATCCAAAAGTACGCTGTTTTTAGATCGAGCTTTAGTCGGACACGGTGACAGCATTGAGTGTCCTAATCAATCAAAATCAAAATTTATTTATTCAATTTAGGCCCTAAGAAGGCGCTTATGAACGTCTAAAACACTACCACCGGTTCGGAAAACAACCCAGTCGAGAAGAGCCGGCTTGAAACTCGATCTGGTTCTTTTTTTTTATAAATATAATATATATCATTTTTATTGTCATATAAAAAACTATACAAATCATAGTCTTAATAATGTTAGCGGAAGCACAGAGATGTGGGTTAATTCCAGACATCACTATCGTTCATGTAATGATCCACCCTGTAATAACCTTTTGAGATTAAAATTTGCTTGACATAATACTTGAACTTATTGTCAGGTAAATCGGTAATGTTACTTGGGATCTTATTGTAAAACCGAATACTATTACCTATAAAGCTTTTATTAGACTTACTTAATCTAAAGCGTGGGACGGCCAACTTGTCTTTACTTACAATCTCTCGATAGTTACCCTTGCTTTTGATATAATGGAAAAAAGAGAGAAAGGTAGAATTATAATAAGCTTATGCTATATTAAGAAAAGGATGAAAAATGTGCAAACGAGTGATATTAATGTGAAACTAAATAATACGTTATTGAGATTGAGATTGTAGCTAAGTATTTGTAAATCGAAAATCTTAATTTTGAAATGGTAAGGCCAGTGAAATCTCGATTCTCAAATCCCATACCACTCTTTCGTGTAAGAATTATTCCTGAATTGACGTATACAACTGACGTAAGTTGTTCTAATGACGATTCAATTAAGAAAATTTTATCGAAAGTTTCTCATTGTGAATATTCCATGGATAGTATTATATGGTAAATAATCTAGGGTGGTAATATTTATCGAACATATACTATTGATTTTTGAGAATATTAATTATATAGATAGTATTCTGTCGAAGGTATTACTATAGAGAGTAATGTACGAAAATTATATTCACAAAAGTATGAGTGTGTATTTTACAGGCTAGTGTCATAACCACATAGATGTCCGCCTCGCAACGGTGTTCCGGAGTTAACTGTGAACTAAATTTGAAGTTTGAAATGTTTGTTTGTTTTGTGGCTGAGTGCCTTTAGCATTCGCCACAAAGTTCGGTGAAGCTGTAAAGAACCCTACGGTCAATAGCATTAGCTAGGTTATAAAAAAAAAAGTTTGTTTGTTCATGTATTTAATTACGCTTTATTGCATTTTTGAGAAGGCACGTAAAATTGATGACGACCTTTTATTTTCATTTGAAAATATTGCACGAGATACCCATCTCCGCCCGGCAGCGAAGGGTTGGTTCCAGGTAGGTGCGGGCCTTTTAATGTGGGCCTCCTTCTGCGGTCTGAAGGGTTGAATGCTGTTAAACCCTCTGACAAAACGATGACTAAGCGCATCGGCATCGAACACTGATGTGCCTCAAGTAGCTTATTAATTTAATTAAAAGTTCAATGAACCTATGTATCCGCGTTCATCACTCGCAAACCCTCTTAGGTAAAACAAATTGATTAACACGTGTGAGGTTACTAAGAACACAGTATAAATATACAGTTATACTGTGCTGACAAGGAGCTATATACAAATATATAATCGTATGCATGTGTTAAAATGATCTTACGTTATATTTGTCGAATGATACTAGTAAGACCGCTTAACCAAAAACTAAAGATTTAACGATAAACCTTAAAGGTTACATCAAAATTATATTTGAATGTTATTAAAAACTTAATTTATAATTAACTGCTTGTATGAATATTGACTTTGTTAGTTTACTTAGTGTTTTCTAAGCTCTAGATCTAGGTCTGCACGCACAATTTTAATTCAGGGATAGACTTTTTAATTTTAAATACTTATTCACGAAAATCCAAAAGTATTTATCATCTTATTTATTACTAACAAAAATAAAATGTAACGCATTAACGTAAGTTAAACATATTCAGGACCCAAAATGATCTAATATATTATAGTAAGGCGACAAAAAGCCACAATTAGTCATACTGACGTATACAACACAATACAATACATGAATAGTAAATTGTGTGTTGAAAAGATTCGATGATGTCTGGAATAGAAATAATTTTGATCATATTATAGAAATACTTTCTTAACTGCATATTAATGTACGTACTATTAATGTAAGTATTTGAGAATTTTGTTAATATGACCGTTGATTATTTCAATTTTAATTAATATTATTGAGCTTACGACTGTGTTCGCGTCGAATAAATTAGTTGTGTTGCCAAAGATATCGTATTTACATGATAAACATGATTAATAAAACGGATGTCAAACTGGGCTTTAACAAAACAACTAGAAAACAAAATAAAAAAAAATGTCAGAAAGGAATAGAGAGAAGCACAATAGGAGTTAAAAGAAAAGACCGAGGAAAATTAAAATACATAAAGTGTAGAACTAAATTTAAAAAACGCATACATAACTTACAAACAACTAAAATGGAGATTGACATGCCATATGATAAGAGAGGAGAACGAAAAATGGACAAGACTAATAACAGAATGGTACCCACGAGATAGCATAAGAAACAGAGGTAGACAAATCAAAAAATGGGAGGATAAAATCAAGAAAATAGCTGGTAAATTATGGACTCGTACAGCAAAGGACAAGACAGAGTGGAAGTCTTTAGAGGAGGCCTTTGTCGGCAGACAAGCTGCTTCAGAATAACGACCGTTTGTCGATATATTATAAATTATTAACCCCTTGAGCACCTTCCTGGCGTTTACGCCGGCTTTCCATTGTTTTCCTATTGTCCTTCTAATGTTTCATTTTTATGGGTTTTACTCGACACATTAAATGCAAGTTGTAAAAATAAATTTAGGCGCACTTTACTTTCTTAATTTATAGCATATGAAATTTCTGTACAGCAATAAAGGGTTTTTATATTTTACACTTATATATTAAAAATTTTTAACATGTTTCCACGATAAAAAAGGATAGCCAAGATCCTCGGTGTCACTAATGGTTAAAACACCCTAAGCGAAAATACGTATTTACTGAGACTGTAACTCACCAGTTATTGACGATTGGTAGCGTTGAGAAATGTAAGAAATGTAATTGTAGTATATAAGCATAGAAATACAACACTCAGAACAGCAGTAGTCACACATGGAGTGAAGCCATTTCAAGTTGGCATTGTACGTGGCCTACGTACACCTTTCGTTCCCGGTAATTACACAATTCCATGACGCTTATACACGCGTATATATTTTTTTATTTCAATTTGAAGACAATTTTTTATGGAACTATCACTTTTAGCTTTATTACTCTATGGCAATAAGTAATACTAATGAAATTACAAAGTCACGTTTGAAACAATAAAGGATATTCCACAATTAATCTGTTAGTTTGTGTAAATTACTTCACTAACAGTGTTTCAGTAAGCTCATAAGACAGTTACTCATAGGTCAACATTACTAAGTAGAAACATACAGTCTTCTGGTATATCTAAGAGATATGAAATTTCCAAGAATCATTTGAATTCATAGAGATAAAGAATATGTTTGAGTTTACAACGAAATAATTAGAATTGTAATTATACAGATGGTCTGTAAAACCTATATCTTTCAGTGCGTTTGACATATATATTAAATACAGGTTGCATACTTGTGCGAGACATGATACTCGTGGATTATTAACTACGTAGACTTATATAATATAGAATCTGATATGTCTTCAAATGACAATTACTATAATTTTCAAGTGTTTCTGATAATGGCGCGTAGTATTCGCGTAATTAAAAATTCATTAAAATTCAGTCAGTCAGTTTTGTTGTGTTTTTAAAGTACTCGTCTAATTTATGTGGTTTCGGCTAACATATAGAGATGATTGAATTATCATGAAATAAATATAAAAACTAGGCAGCCATGGGAATTACCGATAGAATTAAAAACTCGAAACATTGGAAAAATTGTTTTTTTTAATGTTTAAACTTCATAATTGGTTTATTGAAATTATTAACATAACCTAACATTTAACATTTGTCTTGTTTTTACATCTATTGATGCTCCGAGTAATAATTATGTATATTTTTATATAGCTTATTTATAATCAAAACATATCGTAGGCTATGTAAGTATTTATTATTGATCTCTGAGCGCCAGCATTTAAACGCCCTCTTATACTTCAAATACTGCAGCATGTTGATGACTGACGTCACAGCATTGGTAACGCGAATCTATAAGTTTATCTCCAACTGAGAATCGCCCATGCCGCTAAGTAATTTTTCACCTAAAATAAAGTTTAGGTACTGTAAGGTGGACAATTTTTGCTTTGACCACAATCTCACCTGATGTTAAGTGACGATGTGGTCCAGGATGGTAAATGCACTAACCCTAGAGGTATTGGTTCTCAAGTGATGCTGCCGGAACTCCCCTATTGGTATTTGGCGACAGGTTTTTAAACTTGCGGTAGCGGGCATCATTAGAAAATGCCATGGTTTCCTTCCAATGTTTTCCTTCACCGAAAGCTCAGGCCGATTTTATAGTTGGATAGGTGGGATCAAAAATTTAGCAACCTATCCAGACCGGTCAGAAGGAGTCCTAAAATATTCAGTTCTAATACCTATTTAAAATGTTTTATCGTATGAAATACAGTTCCAAATATCTCAGTTAACGGGTTCGGCATTTACGAAGTAATTTTTTCATTCGGCCCGGTCGGCAACGACACGCGTAATGAAACATTTACATTGAAACCACTCCCCGGACCCCTTTGAACGACTCATATACATTTACAGACGTGAACAACAGTCATAAAAGTGTTCATCAAATGACGTTATTTTTTTTTAATTTGTGCATTTTATGAATTGACACGGGAGACGGAAATTAATGCTATAAAATTATTGAATCACATTTAACTCTACCTATATTGGTACCTTTAGAATGACCTAAATTCCTAGAATCACATAGCCTATGTAATGATATATGTAGTCATACCTTAAGTACATTACTATATTGGTATTAATTGATTTATTTGGTCAAATTGTACTAATTGATTAAGCTACTATTATCCACACATGATCTTTTATGAACTTAATAATCAATTTGGGATTTTGATATTTATGGTCAGGGACTTAGTATGATAGTGACGGCAAAAGAAGTTAGCGGGGTAATAAAATCTATGACGCGTGGTAAGTCCCCGGGACATGACGGGCTAAGTATTGAATACTTAAAGTATGCCGGAGTGCACCTGCCTCGGTTTATTGCAGTTATATAGGGCACTCGTATTTACCTGCAGATATAATGAGAACTGTGGTAGTGCCAATTGTGAAAAATAAGATGTGTGACTTATGCGACAAGAATAATTATAGGCCATCTCTTTGTCCACTATTGTATCAAAGATGTTTGATAGTCTGGTGAATACCCAGATGGATAAATATGTACATAATCATGATAATCAGTTTGGTTTCAAATCAGGTCTCTCCACAGAGACAGCCATATTGTGCTTAAAGCAGACTATAACACGGTCCGGAAAACACATATTTATGCTTGTTTTCTAGACTTGTCGAGGGCGTTTGATCTCGTTCATTATGATATTCTCTGGCAAAAATTGAACAATTTCTCTGTGCCTATTGACCTAATACACATTTTTAAATACTGGTACTTAAACCAAAGTAATACAGTGCGGTTGTCGAACGCTTTTTCAAGTCCATATGGACTGGAGTGCGGGGTGAGGTAAAGCGGCTTGACCTCACCTAAGCTCTTCAATCTTTATGTGAATGCGCTGGTGGAGGTGCTCAGCAGCATTAATTTCGGATGTCACATTGAAAATGTATGTCTCAACAACATAAGTTATGCTGACGATATTGTACTGCTGATTGCCTCGGGTAGCGGAATAGCTAAGCTGCTTTGTATTTGTGACAAATATGCTGCTAGTCACGGTTTAATCTATAACACCCATAAGAGTATGTATATGGTGTTTCAGGCTCAATACAAATGTGTTAATAATTTTCCATCGTTTAAACTAAATAAAACAACTATAAAAAGGGTTAATCAATTTAAACATCTTGGTAATTTGTTAACTTCGGATCTGAAAGACAATGCGGATATAGAAAGAGAGCGTAGGGTCTGTTGGGGCCAATATAGGTCACAGTTCAAGGAGCGTCATAATCACTCTTTTAGAACTTTTTGTACCTCCTTTTACACATGCAGTCTGTGGGTGAACTTTGTTTTCCTTTTTTTAACCTAGCTAATGCTGTTGAGCGGAGGGACTTTTACAGCTTCACCGAACTTTGGGGGCGAGTGCTGAAGGCACTCAGCCGCAAAAAGTAACTACCACAAGGGAATTTTGATCCTAGCTAATCTCAAAATTTTTTATTTAACATAAAAAAGGTTCCTTACAGGGCTTACGCGGGTTGACTTCTTCTATACTACTATGAGGAAACGATGTACATCCTTTGTGCGGCGGGTACGGGTCAGCCCTAGCTCCATACTAAAGGTATTTGCATCAAGGTTCCATTATAAGTACCTGAATCACTGTAATATTATACATATGACTAGAAGTCATCCTCGCTAGTAGGTATGGGAACTATAATGCCATGCTTTTATATTTCGTTGCCCACATGTTTCTTGTAAATAAATAAAAATTAAATTAAATACGTATTTACTATATTTATCCATTTTACTTTAATATATATTATAATTATTGCATATTGTATAAATATTTAACTAGATTCCAATATAAATTATTATATGAAATAGAAACTGTTTCCATTTTTTTGCTAATGTTAAAGCTCATAAATAATACCAAATAGACAAAAAAAAATCGCTTGATAAACAGAGGAAAAAAAAAACTGAATTATTGTATTATTACGAGTGAGGAGCTTTTCGCACTCTTTATAATATGAACAGAAGTTGTAACCTAACCAGTTGACACCATAATCTATAAGGAAAATTGGGTTCCTTTGACGCACGATCATATCAAAACTACTGAACATATCGGGATGAGATTACTACCCATCAACCCTTTCTCATTCCCAGTAAAGAATATATGAAACGAGGGCGGAGCCGCGGACACACAGCTAGTATATATATTATTGTCTATGCTAATAAATTGAAATGTCTGTTTCTAATATCAAAACAACAAGTTTTTACTAAATACGTATGAATGTATATCTGTTTGTTCCGGGTAATGTCTAGAACGGTTGAACTGATTTTCACGGAACTTTTTTGGTAGATAGCTGAAGTCACCCTGCGTAATTTTATTTTTCGAAAGTAATTAGGTTTTTATTAAAACAATTAAAAACACCAGAGATTGTGAACAAAATACGATTTAATAGACATCTGTATCATAAAACTATTATCCAATTATTAATAATTCACCATAATATAAAACAAAATATAATAACACATTACATTATAAAACTTCTAGTCTTCTCGTTCTAATTTCCAGTAGGGGGTGTAATATATTCTGAAATAAGTACATATCGATTTCAAATTTATAACCTCTTAACAGATTTAGATTTACAATCATCTAATGTGGACCCTGTTGACTAATATCAATCTAATATAGGACATGTTCTGTGGAGTATATTTGTTTTTCTTTTTAACAATTCTTTATTTCCTTAATAATTCACAGCGTCCATAATTGTTATATTATCTTTGTCGATATAATCATTAGTAAAATCGATATAATCAGTAAAAATTAGAATGTAAATTATTTTAAGTGCATATGATATTCTTGTACAGTCTCTAAGGAAATCTTCCGTATAACATAATATTGTTGATGTGATAGCCACGAGAGTCCTGTGGGGCGGCGTTCGTACAACATAATTACTTTTTGTCTTAAAACGATTTCAAGAAGTAATTTTATTTGTAATAGAATTTTTACCATTTGTAAAAGTTTACTTTATTATATATGTTTAGTTTTCACAGTGGACACTCAATTTATAAAGTGCGTTTACACAGTTGCCACTGTCTTAGACAAATAGTAATTTAAGTTGTTCAAGTTGTAATAAGGTTTTTTTGTCAAATGGTACTTAATTAGAGGATGAAAATAGTATTGTCAGGCATCGCTTCTATCGACGTAGGTTGTAATCCTAGAAGGTTATTTTTTAAACCATAACATGGTGGGGTTCTTCGAAAAATGTCCGCCTGGGTAGCTACCACCCTTATGTTTGAAAACCAATACGATTAGATGTTTTGGCATCATCACTTGAGAGCCATTATCTGGGCTTAGTGTGTTTACCATCCTATACCACGTTGTTACCTAACGTCAGGTGCGATTGTGGTCAAAGTTCTAAGCTCGTACAATATAAAAAAAAAACATTTAATTTTTAAACTAACTTCAAAAAGGCGGAGGAGGTTCTCAACTCGTCTATATGTTTTGTTTTTTGCATGTTTGTTGCACGATTTTTCCGTCAATTGTGGTCAGATTTGGGATTTTAATTCGAAGGAGTACAGTCCCCAGGTGGTCCCATTGTCACCAAGTCAGAATCTAATCAGTGGATCTCAGGGAAATCGAGTCTGAACCCTCGAATATTATAGACACTTATACGTGTTTCATATATATTTATTTCCAAAGCTATTCAAGTACAATTTGCGTATTGCAGTCGCCATCTTATTTTGCTGATATGATGATGGAAGGTACAACATTTTAACGGGTAGGAGTTGTAGAATATTTTTATTGTGTAAATGTTGTAGTTTTTTTATTAGTAAATAAAGAAGAAGAATTGAATACGGAAATAATATAATTTTTTTAGAGAATAACACATAAAAATAGGTTCAAAATTATACCTAAAAGTATATATTTAAACTAAAAAGTAGAAAACAACATTTTTTAAATAAAAAACAAAACAATCGTCAGTATATTACATACATACATACATATCATCACGCCTTTCTCCCGTGGGGGTAGGCAGAGATTACGTCCTTCCACTTGCTACGATCTTGGCATACCTCTTTCGCTTCCTCTACTTTCATGAGCGCTTTCATACATGCTCGTCGGTTATGGGTACTTTTTACCTGGCCTTTATTTAAGACATGATTGATTTGGTCTAGATACATTCGCCTAGGTCGACCCTTACCGACTTGCCCATTCACCCTCGCCTTATAAATTAATTTCATTAATCTTCTCTCATCCATCCTCTCTACATGCCCAAACCAACTAATTATACAATAAAAATTTACTAAAAATAAATACATAATTACACTTTATTAAACAACTTCTGTTTCTTCAATATATCTTTTGATTTAATCCTATTCATAATTTTGATGACCAAATGATTAAGATTAATAAAAGTTTTGTTATAACTTAATATTTTTCTAAAGATTTATAATTTTAAAGTTATGAAGTTCTATATACATATATCTATATATTATTTTTATCCTAAGCATGTTGATTAAAATCATTTTAAACGCGTGGGTATCGGCTAATAGACTCTGTTTCATTACATCCTCGTTTTCAGCTTTGGCTTTCATTCAGTCTCGAGTGTTCATTCATACAGTTATAAATAGGTGTTCAGCTGTAAAACAATAGATATCCTAGAAAAAAAGAATTAAAACATTTAAAATAAAATAAAACGACATTAACAACATCATGGTGGTGTTTCATTTTTTTATTCTAACAAAATGTAAAATGTTAAAAAGGTTTTATTCGTTGTACGTACTGTTTATTTTTATTGCTTTAACGATGTCCGCAAAGTCTCGTATAAAATAATGGGAGTAACAAACACTGAGTGACCGTCTCTTTGAAGTTTGTGTGTAGACCATAAAATGACAAATTGCATGTTTTACATATAGGTGATATAAAAAACAACACCAAAGTACTTCAAAATCAAATAGCACTCGTAAACTTGCCATAAAAAGGAAACATACGATAAAGTTACTTTATCTACACGAGGTGATCTGTTTTGATGTTTGAAAAGATAAAGGAAAAAACTTGTAGACATTTTTATACATAATGGCCTCATATTTTGTATATTCATATATTTGTATCGTATTTCAAACGTTATTAGTGAATAAACTTTTAACTGCTTGTATCCTATAAAGAAGTTCATAACGTATTGCATATTTATAATTTTTGTAAATAGCCAAATTTGACAATCATCATCAAAGTTTTGGCTATTTTTTTTTTAATACCAAGGGACTATTCTTAAAAGATCTTGGAATTTTTGTTGAACTGTATTTTTATTTTAAAAATATAAAGATTTAAATTTTATAATTAAATGTTTTTGTTTTTTTCCCATTTTTATGGGAAGTGAAGTTAAGAAATCACATTTTTGTAATTTAGAGCAGTCAAACTTTCATTTGTTGATATAATAATGTAATAAAAAAGCATCGCCAACATTTGTATTTTCATTTATTGTATAAAAAAATTTAAGCATATCTTAAATTTTTTTTATATATGTCGGGTTTTTTTTACACTTTTTGTGTTATTGGTGTCTCATTTCTTTTTCTTAAATCTGAAAGAAGTTAAAAAGTTCAAGTTTAATTTAAAAAACTAAAATTTTGAGTGCGAACAATTTATTAACATCATATTTGAGTTTAAATATTAACATAATCTTTTGATATAGAACCCTAACTTTTTTCCTAATATGTTTTTGTTACTAACTAATGTTAGTAAAGTACTTAATATAAATATATTTTTCACATATTCAAATACCTGTCAGTAAAACTGTGCATTGAATGTTTTAATGTTTTAATTTTTTTTTCGTGAAACCATAGTTATTTTCGGAAAATAAAACTATCTTAAGTTGCTCAGTGTACCTTCAGCTGTTTGCCAAAAAAGTCCCGTCTTAATCGGTCCATCAATCAAATCAATCAAACAGAGACAAAAGTGTTAAAAATTGTGTTTTTAATACCAATTTTTTGTAATTGTGTTTTTAAGACAGGTATCGTATATATTATACATTTATATGTATTTAGTAAAAAGTTGTTATTTTGATATTACAAACAGACACTTCAATTTTATTAATTAGTATAGATATAGATTTTGCTACAATAGTACATGTTATTAAATAGTTAAGAATATGTTTTCGTTCCATGTAACTTTATTCGGGCTGATTATGTGGCAAGCTGGCGTGCCATACTGTCATAAATAAGCAACTTTATATTTCCAAGATCTGGGTCGGGTCTCCAGCCGGATGTGTAAACGGAGCCTAAATAGTTTCCGGAGTTTCTCTACGAGAAAGATTTAACCAACATAGTCACATGTAATTGTATGAAATGAAACTAATAGATCCTTCTAAATTCCTCGCAGAACTGATGTCTGATGGGGCCAACTGGTTCTCGAATGGTTACCACGCACCGGAAGACGTAGCGTGGGGAGCCCCCCCCCCCCTCAGAAGGTGGACCGATGACCTGGTGAAGATTGCGGGAATCTGCTAGATGCGGGTGGCGCAAGACCGGTCGTCGTGGAGATCTTTGGGGGAGACCTAAGTCCAGCAGTGGACGTCTTTCAGTTGAATGGATGGATGGAATTACTCTAAGATTAGACTACCTACCCACAAAAACAGAAGAAAATATTTATTTGATATACAATGTATGGGTATAAAGTGATTTAACTGATTTAACCAAAAGACGTCCACTGTTGGACATAGGTCTCTCCCAAAAAGGGGGGAATTACCATAATCGTCACGCTTGGCAGGCATGTTGGCGATCACAATAGGTGTTTGTGATACTCAGAGTATCCTATAGCTATAGCCTATCTCCTGGTTTATCGCTTAGTCGCCTTTTACTACACCCATGAGAAGATATGGATGGTGCTATAGTTTTATTAAAAATATGTATAAATACGTAATTCTGGATATAGTTTTAAATAATACAATACATTTAATTTTTATATAATATATATATATATATGCCGTTTGGAGTCGAGATGTCTCGTGACCAGAGGGCTTCTCTATTTCTCAATCAGAGAATCAGTATTGCTATCCAACGTGGCAATCGTTAAAAAACGTGGTTATTTTTGTAAATATTTTGAACAGATTAGTTCACTATTACTTTCGTATAGATATTATTCTTCATTAAATTATTCACTAGCTGTATGCCCGCGGCTCTGCCTACACTCTTGGGTTCCTAAAACTTTTTGGTACTAAGAGAATGCAAAGATATTTCTCACAAATTCAAACACTTTCCAGTAAAACTGACTTATATATTGTTTTTTTTTTTTTTTAGATTTTCGTAATTCTTTTACGCGAATCCCTAATTATTTTTGATATGTATTATTAAAACTCCCGAAATATATTTTTATTTGATGTTATTATGCTTTTGAAGCATTTATAATGTTCAGAAATATATGAGGCCACTTTTTTTATTATAAACGCTTTCACCAACATTCCCTATGGAAGTTAAGTAAAGAAGGGAGAGCCTTTGAACTCACGCTTTTGTTAAATTGTTATTTACTTGTAATTAAATTGATTTCTCTTGTTAGTATTTATATTGTAAATCATAAGAACATCATAGCGTATAATTATTGTGTGTATTACGTCCTGTTCTCAATTAAAGAAAATGTGTTGAATATTGTGTGGTTAAAGTGGATGAATAAGGTACATTCAAAGTTTGAGTTACAAAATTTAACCGCAATAAATATTAATAACATTTTTTTTACACGGTATAGGCTGTGCTTTGACCACAATCTCACCTGATGTTAAGTGACGATGTGATCCAGGATGGTAAACAGGCTAATTGATGCTGCCGGAACACACCTACTGGTATTTGGTGACTGGTTATCTTTAGGGTGTTAACTGCCCAGGCGGGTATTATTTTTAAAATTCTCTACCATCAAGTTATGGTTTCCTCACGATGTTTTCTTTCACCGAAAACTTCGGCAGATTTTAGAGTTAGTTAGGAGGATTAGAACACGCGCCCATTGGGGCGAAATCCGACCGCACTACCAACTACGCCATCATCGTATATAAGTATTGTCAAGGCATAGTTTACCAACAAATATTATTTATCGAGTAGCCAAGAAACTTGTACTAATATACATATTTTTATTCGATCAATTAACGCATTTTCAATACTAACACAAATAGTTCCTATAATTAGCGCTCTTCCATTCAACCTGTCAGACTCCTTCTTACACATGGTTACACAACGTAATGAAAATGTTCAGTAAGGAAACAACAATTCATTTGTTTCTGCTTAATCGCTTTTTTACTATAGTCCTGTCACAACGAAACCATCAGTCTATTTCAAGTCGACAGGGTGTCAGCATACTGCCCATAATAATACCGTATCTTATTTACTTTAAATTAAGTTCCACGAAATATATTTGTAGCTTTTGTTTACCCGAAGATATTATTTGTTTCTTTGTCCGTTCAAAACAAACACAAGCAATGTTTTCACAATAAAGAAATTGTGAAGTATTGTACATGGAAAATGAAAATGTTATAGCAGTATACTAATTACATTGTAAGCTAAACTACTGTTAAATATAATAACTTCTTTAATTAAGAACAAAACCGGCTTCAAAAGAATAACATACTATAAAAATGCACTAAAAAGTCAATAAATAATTACTTTATTAACCTACTTCGTTAATTTTAAAATCAGTGTCAGCTTATGGATAACAAGTTCTTTAAACTCACCCCAGTTCTGTATTTAGCTTATATGTAATCGTGATAAAGTTTAGGCAGTTATTTCCATTTGTAAGTGAGTACGTTGGTTAACTCTGGCTGGCACCGACTCCAAAATTAACAAAGTAGATTAATAAAATATTTATTTATTGACTTTTTAGTGATTTTTTATAGTTTATTCTTTTAAAGTCGGTTTTGTTTTTAATAATAAAGTTTTTTCTATAAAGTATCAGATCAGTATCAGTGGTCAGTCTTAGTATCTTAATCTTAACTTCTACCGATATTGAAAACAGGCGTAAGGGAACAATTATTGTTTACATTACAAAATTGGTTTATCCATACCTTAAAAAAAGGTTACATCCGTAATAGTGACTCGGTTTAGGTAAAGACTGATCTTAATGTCTCAGAATATGCAATAATTATTTTTACATAAAGCACATAACATAATTTGAGACATACATACCTTATGATTTAAAACCCAGGTGTCGATTAGGTTCTTTAACCCCTTAAGCACTAACCTGGCGTTTACTTCAGCTTTCGACTGTCTTACTATTGTCTCATTTTTAAGGGCAATCAACATATTAAAGGCTGTTTATGCAGAAATAAAACTGTATTTGTTACATAAAATATTAATTCTTATTGGAAGTTTTTCTTTTGTACTTTCTTCTCTAATTCACGATTACTGTCTCGTTTAGGTACCAAAGTTAAAATTAAATTTCAATAAACTAAAAACACATAATAATTAAAATCCGTCCAGCAAAAAAGACTAGCCCCTCGCACTATGATTTTGCGCGACAAAGGGGTTAACAACAACAAAATAAGTACGGTATTTTTAACGAATAGTGACAAAAAAATCGCTTGACGTATCTTGAATTAACGTACTTAACTTACGACCATAGAGTACTAAGCCTATTTTGATTAGATTGTCCGTATTTAAATAATTACTCGAAGTCAGTACCGTACTTTATAAACTAAGTTTTTCCGTTTTAATTAAAATTTCATTTAATGTTTAACAACAAAACAAAGTTTGATGTAATTAATTATTTACAAATAATGTTCTCGCCAGTTTGTTACAATTCCATGAGTTTTATATACCTCTGAATGTTAAATTAAAAGGCAATGTCTACGCTTTGAAAACAAGATTCTTTTTAAATAAAGTACATAAGGGTAGGAAAAAAATTATAACGAATTGTTAGCCTCGAATTAGCTCGAACTTAAAATATATATCCTTTTATATATCTTTTAGTCCTCTACAAAAATAGTACACAGATTGTATACAGTATATAGCACATAACCTATATTCTAGATAACTAGGGACCGAGCGTGAACTGTAGAGGCAGCACTTCTACCGAATCAAAGGCGCTGTATTGTTTAATTTACGCATGAAAGTGATGTAAACAATTAAAAATATTCGTTTAAAACAAGTAAAAACATTTAATTCGGCAATCAACCAATCACAAATAATCAAATCTGAATTTAACTGTACACATACACTTTTCATTTTCTCTATAAATAATCGTAAATATGATAGAAAAATCAGAAAAAGTCCTATCGGAGCGTATACTATTCTGAGTGGTCATTAAAAGCAGGTCTGTCAGTAAAATGTAAATACATTCATGCTGTAGTTCACTGTGTAAGTTCTCCTAAATAACTTAATTCAAAAACTAGTAATATTCAGCAATGGGATAATCCGTCTTGTTGATAGTTATTATACTATAGTATGGAAAAGAGCGTTAAGCTGATTAATTCCTACACTGAAGCATTCTATTTTGTTTATTTCATTAACAAATTATTAGATTTTTGTAATAAAAAAAAAACTGAGTACATTAATTTAAGTAAAGCAAAAAAATTCAGAAGTTATAATAAAGTTTAAATAAAATGTTATTTTTTAATATCTTCCTAATAACATTTAAGTATAACTAATTATTAGAAATAGTTAGTCATAGTTTAATAATATTATGAAACTAGCTGTGTGCCCGCGGCTGTGGCCACGTTTCATATATTCTTCAATGCATTTTAATTTAGGGTCTGAAACCCTGTAATTAATGACAGTTTACTTTAGCTTTAGCTCGTTAATAACTTCTAAACATAAAAAAAAGAAGAAAATTGGTTGACAAAGGAAAAAATATACTGAGCTGTTTATACAAATAAATAAAATTAAGTTGTCGGTTTGTAACATCAAATTAACAGTTTATTTACTAAGCACATATTTATGAATTATACGGCATCTATACCAAAAACAGTTTGTAAATTTTAAGAGCCGCGGGAATAGCTAGTATTTATCTATTGATACATATATTTGATTTTGTAGACTTGTACACATGTGCATGTAGCGATCGAAGACATTGACTTCATGTTGAAGAATTAATAATGCGAATTTTGCTCACCGTAATTGGATTCTCTCCTTTTCGAAGCTACTAAGCTATGAGATTTTACAAGGTATTCAAATATAAATATAAGCATAATTCTGTCGGCAAGTTATACATGAGAGATACAATTACCGTCTTTATTACCGGCCAATTGTTCTAATTCAGTATTTAAAAGATACATTTCTCTCATTACTGTGCTATCGAACAGAATAGTTCTGCAGTGTACATATATTTGCACGATCACTGCTGTTTTGTTAGGAAGATATGTCATCTCTTTGATATATTTGCAATCTATTTTATAACACATTTTGATGCAAAATTTTAGTTCTACAATTTGCAATTAACTTTTTTTAGAGGTGTATCAGTACAGTTCTAGATGCCTTATAAGTCACAGGTATTAGACAAGCGAGAAAAAGGATTATGCGTTAAATAGGTATAAAAAAACTAGCAATTCAAAACTATAAAGATAATATATACAATTTATAATTATATCGAACCTTTGTGTTTAGTTTTAGATACACAATTTTCTAATGGCATTTTATTCGTTCAAATGCGATATCTTGTTAACTGTTATTTAAACATTATCTATTTGTAGATGTCTATGAAAGACGTACAGATTGACGTTGTTGATAACAATATTTGTTTAGTCTACATTAGAGTACAGTTTACCTCAATAATGTACTAATGTTTATCGACCTAAGAAAATGTGGAATCTTTAAATTGAAGATAAAGAACAAATCATTAGTTTTCAACAGTTAGATAACTTTAGTAACTACGCGCACAGACTATAAATAAGTAATCGTAATGTAATTGATTACGACTCGATTTTAAAGAAATATTGTTTACATTCATCAGTCAGTGAGCAATAATATATTGAATATTAAAAATATATATTTTTATCTTTATTCAATTAATGTTATCTGGTTAGATTACTAGAAAGATTTTCATTTTAATCTGAGCAGGAACGGAAACCAATCGAGCTGTGATTTACAATTTTGATCAACTTTTTTATAAACGAATAAAAGCAATATAATTTTCACTGTTCTCTCCTTTTATTATAATGGCATGTAGGGAACCTCAAAATAGGTATTAACTGTAATAATATGTTTAAACTTTTCAATACCTTGTTTTTGACTAATGTTTTTATTCTATGGTTTTGATTATAAAATCTGAGATAACTTTGAGTGGGAATTTATAGATCGAGTCTTTTATTAATTCACAACGCAAGTAATTTGTCAACTTGAATCAATTTGAGACTTACCTCGATTAAATTTGTTTGAGGGTAAATATAAATCCTTTGACCTAGTTGACAAATTCATTTACAAATGTCGGATTTATTCACAGGAAAGATATATAATTTCAAAGATATGAAGAGAACATTTTGATGTAGATAGAATTGCTATCGTAACAATTTATAGTCACAGATAATATCATGATACAACTTTATGCGGAAAACAGCCTTTTTGTATTCAAATGATTTTCCTTTTGTATACAGTAAGAGGACAAAATAAAGATGTTTGAGAGGAGGTATGCTTTTAATAACATCAATACAGTACATACGATGAAGCGATGACCTCGCAGCGGGTAGTGTGGCCGGATTCTGAGTCAATCGACGTGAGTTCGATCCCACCTATCCAACTCTAAAATCGGCCTGACTTTTCGGTGAAGGAAAACATAGTGAGGAAGCCATAGCATTGTACACAATGGCATTTTCTAATGATGCCCGCTACCACCCTCAAGTTTGAAAACCTGTCGCCAAATACCAATAGGTGTATTCCGGCAACATCACTTGAGAACCAGTACCTAGGCTTAGTGTGTTACCATCCTGGACCCCATCGGCACTTAACATCAGGTGAGACTGCGGTCAAAAACACTGAGTGTATATCGTGTAAAAATAAAACATTACTGTACGATTGTTTATTTATTTTTATTTCAAAATTCATTTGGTAATTGGAATCATATTATCTTGTACGTTGTAGGGCTTACAAGTAATTTATTAATAACAGACAAAAACCGTGAAAATTAATTAAACAGCGTATATTGTACGTAAACACGTAGATACATTACATTAAAATCCTATTTATCCTACCGAGGTTATCCGCCAAAGTAATCACAAAAATAAAACATTATCTACTCGTGCCTTTTATAAATTGTATATGAAATTATGTTAATTTTAATAAAATGCTACAAAGAAATATTAATTACCTATATAACATATACAGATTAAATCATTAAAATTGGTCCTACGTAATCTAGTACCCAGTCAAAATTTACAGTACATATACCAAAGACTATATTTTTTGTATGGTTTTCAAAATTATAGGAATTTTTAAGTAAGGCCGTGCACTTGTCGGTTTTACTCGTAAAATGCTAAGATACAATTTTATCATTTTTTTTAAATATTCTAGTTGGTTTTTGTCTGTTATTAGGTAGATGTTGATAACTTGTTTTAGATTTTAGAACAATAAATTATGGATTGTACTTAAAAAGAGTTGTAGAATGCTTATAACTTTAATACAAACAATATTCTTTGCTAAATGATCAGTTAAGGAGTTTATGTTTTCTTCGCGTAGGTATTGACCTATATGCATAGTTTTCATGTAATAATTATACATTTCGAAGAGATAAACACCTACCATGTGCTTATAACGAAAACATCTCCAAATGTCCTTTAGCAGGTTTTTCGTAGTAATCCCTGGATATAGAGATTTAGGTACCAAATATTCTCTATGATCAATCCGTCAACGTCACGTTCAAGAGAATACTGAATATTTATTTCGTTTAATCCCAGAGATAATCATCAATGTAATTAATTTAAATTTACATATGGTTTCTATAAATTGATATATATTACAGTTAATCAACAAATTTATTTTGGACTCTATTATTGTAGGTACTAACCGATCCGAACGAGTGATGCCGGCTAAGAATAGTACCACCCCATACTTCCCGTGGGTGTCGTTAATAACGACTAATGGAATCAACCAAGGTATGGGTAGCATCATTCTATGAGCACCACAAGCACCTACTGCGATCGCCAACCCGCCTTCTTAGCGTGGCGATTATGGCGATCCCCCCCGTCCCGCCCGTCCAGTAGTGCGCGTCTTTCGGTTGAATGGATGGATAGAACTCGTCTTTAAAAACGTATAATTACCCTATAACGAATTTCAAATGTATTTCTCTGGCAGCTAGATAACAGTTGTTATTACTTGATATAAAAATTATATTTATTATTAACAATGATGTTAACACTCTTACGGACCGGACAGCGGACATAGTACGGCGGGCGGCCAATGTTATCAGTCCCCTAAGTAGGGATGAGAATCCATTCCGAATAAGATCAATTTTTGAATCGATTCGAATTTAAGTTTGATGAATCGATTCACAAAATCTAGGCTCAAAATATCGATCTTTCAACCTAATAAACTATCCAATATTAGAGTGCCCTTTTAGTTTTCTATGATATGATGATCATCTGTAAATAGGTAAAAATAAAACAGTTCAGTGACATTTTTCCTTAGTAAGTTAAGTTAGGTCATTCTTTGTTTTTTATGTTGCTATTGATGATCTTTCGTACTGTTAATAAAAAAAAATGGAAACAGCTTTTGCAATAAATGGTGATTATATTCTAATTTCGATCACTGGAGCAGTACCTATTTAAGAATAAAAAGTCAAATAAAACAAAAACAAAAAATATTGACCTTTTGGATCTTGAGGTTTTGTGAATCGATTCAAAAAATCGATCTTTTTGATAAATCTTATTTCCATCCCAACATAGGCGACTGATGACGTTGGCTCGACGTATCTTGTCCGCGGTCCGGTCCGTACGTAGTATTAACAGCATTAGATGATATGCTAGCGGCGTTTATTTAATACAAACGTAGTCCCCTGTTTCCTCATTGGATAATGGCATTAAATGTTTTTTATACTATATTTATTTATGCCATTGGCCCAATTTTTACCGCCACTTTAAGACGTACCTCAAAAAAATTTCACGAATAAAATTGAAAAAAAAAAAAAAAAGCAAAACGTGGAGGCATAGGCAAATTCTTTCTTATTTTATAACTTAAATATAATTAATAATAGGTACAGTTTTAGAGAAGGAAGCAAGGTACTACGAAGTGATGTTTTCGTCTATTTTGCATACGGTAAAATCAGCACGAGCTGCAGTTGTCCTTTTCGTGTTTCATAAATCTTTCTTTGGGGCGTAACACGATAGCAATAGATATCTGAAATACCTACTTTACAAATTTATCGCCAGCCGCATATCCTATTAATGATTGAAATTTTATTGTTTAGTTCGATAGGTATGCTCTACCTAGATACATATATACTATATACATACACACATATCTGTTACCTTTTTGATATTTACCTCGAACTTTTTGGGTCGTTGTGGTTTTATTTCACGCGCCAACTATTACAATAACGAGGATTACAATATTAGAACTATTGCAATAATATTACCTACTGTTAAGCGTGATTTAAAAAATGATCATTGTTAGCTATATTAAATGGATTTTAATAATTAATTTTCTTGCCTGCCGGGATAAATAATGAAACATGAAATAATCCCGTCCAAATTGCATGTAGGTATGATTACTATGCATACCTCTATTAATACTTTGTTATCTGCTGGATAAAAGAGTACAAGTCATGTGGGATATGAAATCAGATAGTCTTCTTAAAAATGGCATTCGGATGCATTCACCGTGGCACCTGGTAAGGGGTCATTAATTATTTTCACGATTTTTGACCTATCTACCCACCTATGCATAAGATTTCTCGAACCTCCCCTTCCTCTGCTTACGTAAGATTCTATCTCGGCTTAATATAATTGTTATTTATGACAATGAATAAAAATGAACATATTTAAGAATTTAATAAACAGTAAAATATTGTGAATTGTATATTATGGAATTTAGAAAATCATTCAGCGTCCGAAATAGAAATCGATTTTTGATAATAAATTTCATCTTGTAAAAGATTACGTAAGAATTCGGAGACCCTTACATAATTAATGAATGGTCCCTAATCAAGCAGAAATTTGTACCATTTTACATCTGTGGACAGTTTTGTAATCAGAGGATTATAATCGGCCACTATGACTGATTTCCAGTGCCTTTACTGCCAGGGTTGCGAGAAAGAATTATATAAAAACTCTTTAGAAAATTCAAGAAGAGGAAAGCACTCTAAAAATAGTAAGAAATGTAACCTTATAAAAAATTACCTGTTCCGAGAATCAGGAATAAGAAAATCTAGTTAGAAATAACAGCGGAAGGTGAACGTGTGGTTGACGGAAATATCATCTTTATAAGTAACCGTTGCGACTGCAGCAGGCCAGTATCCAGGATGGCTTTTCCCGATTGAAAAAAGGATAAGCTTAGTATATTTAGTTTACAATCAAATAGACATCTGTCTGGATACTTTTACCTAACGAACTTTTACATTAGAAGTCTATACCAATCAATCACTTCTTGCTTTTTAAAAGTTTAATAACCTGTTACTAAAGGCCTCCAGAATATTAATCAATTATGTTCGAACAAATAATGAGCTACGTTTTTTATTAATTTACTAACTTTTGATTGTAGAAACGTACCATCCACGTATTGTATTATTTAATTGACAATGAGAACAAAAAAATATAAACATGCCAAACAAAAAATTCAGAAATGAATAGAAAAATATTGTTTACATTTTTTACATTGACACTTTAATTTTGTTACCCTCGATGCGTGTTAAAAAGTTTTAAATGTTTTTACATTTTTCAATTTTCTTCAGTAAATTGTATCCACATTGTGTTATTTATAACATTTCTGAATATATATTTATAATATAAAACGTATCTATTACACAGCTTCAATTAAATATATTTAACAGGAAATAGGGTATTATAACAATAGAGATGTCATTAAAGTAGGGAAGAGAGAGTTTTGGAAATTGGCTTCATATTTTTATCGATGAACATACAAATTAATATTACCGAATTGTACGTTTTATAAATCATTTTATTTGAACTAATCGATATTAATCACCATTATTCTTTCAAACAAGTAGACTGGAAGATATTTATTTAGTTTTATTGTAGCCATATCACAATTATAAGTCACCTGTTTCTCATTCCGCTATTTTAAGACTAAGAATGATTAAATCAATGTCAGTTATGGTTTTAACACACGTCGGGCGGGTTCGGACGCGCTGAGCGCGACATTTTTTATAGGAAATCTCGATGTGTGTCGAAACCATTATACAAAAACCAACATTAGAAACAAGTTTGCGAAGAGTAAAACATCGATGGGGCATGATGAAAACAAATCCTCTCAGATTTGGAAATCTGTCGCTAAGCACCTAGGTGCGTGAGATGCGTTCCAACAGTATCACTTGAGACCCATTACCTCGAGCTTAGTGTGTTACTATCTTCGCTCCGCATCAGTCGAGGTTGTGGTCAAACTGCTCAGTTTGCCTATATAAATAAAAATCAATGTATGTTTCTCTTCTATACACTTCTAAACTATTCATCCGATTATAATGAAACTTGTTCTGCATAAGGTTCTCTTTGTTATTCAATTTCAGTGTTATATGTACATTATACAGAGTAGAATAAAGAGTATACTTTTATTTTGACCTAAAAACAATGTCTTTGATGCCCAACTTGAATAAATTTCATTAGCTTTTAATTAAAATATCTTTTCTTGTTCTCAAACATTTTCACTATGAAGGTAGGGAAAAGGTTCTCACTAAAACTTAACTGCCTACTTTGTTCTTGTTACTATGATAAATGTATATTTTCAATTGTATTTGGCCTTTAAATGATGACTATTCGAATAATTATTCACAAAAATACGTGCTTAAGGAATTTATTGATAAAATATCCGAACGTTACTAATTTTTCTTTTTGGAATACAAATATTTGAACTCTCATAATAAATGATTGAATAATTCATCAGACACACGGCCACGCGACTGTTCCACGTCCCTCACCCCCGTACTTGTTACGCTTACAACTGTATTATTAACAGAATATCACGAACATACACCAATAAATACATACAGATTGATATATATTAAATACAAATAGGAAATTTTAAAAAATAATATAATCAAAAGCCTAACTACATCTCTGAATCATAACAGTTAACTCACATCAATACATGAACACACGCGCACACACGAACGCAAACATATACATTCACGAACAATGTGTGTATATAAACATTTAATTACATGTATGTATTAGAAAACTGTAACTGGGTATAGCATTTTGTAACTTGTTTTATCTATGTATTATTTCTAAAATGCTGTTGTTTTCTCTTTGAATAAATAAATAATTCCGAAGTCCTACAGATCTTCTCATGTCTCAGAAAAGCACAAAAGGATTATAATAACAAAGAAGCGAAAAGGGTTACCTCAGTAAAATGGGCAATAAAGCAAAAAAAATAAATCGCTTGTTAATAGTAACCATTAGGGCACAGATTTATATGTAAAAAGGGGGTTTTGATTTATATGTTACTCTCTTGTTTTAACCATATATCGATAATATTAGGTACTTACATGTGAAATTAGCGTTTTATATGGAAAAAGCAAAACGAAATTTGTTGTGAAATAATATATTAAATCAACTGAAGTACTCGTATGTACCATTGAAAAAATTGAAGGAGCGAGATTTTGGCATTACGAACTGCCTCATCGGAATTGTTTTTTTCCCCTAGCAATAAATAGTCTAAATTAGGAAAAAAAGTGATAATCTGTTGACGCAAGTTCCGAAGAGTATGCTAGATGCTAAATTCCAATCGCGGTTTTCTCTAATTTAGTGACTGTCTGTCGTGAAGTATTAGGTCTAGCGTTGCCCTGTAGAAGTACCTTTTTCTCAGTCAACTTTTGCTTGGGATTTGGGCGTTTCTCCTGAGTTCCAACACAGTGATAAGTGTTTATCGATTGTCGTAGAGAACCCGTTTTTTTTCAAAAGTAACGATAGGATTCAAAATTCTCTCGTTATTGTGTGCTAACGTAACGCAGCACTCAATGAGTGTTTGTAGATATGATTCATCCAATTCATGCGGTGCCCATTATTCGAGTTTTTTCACTTCTGCAATTTTTTCAAGTGAATTTAAATTATTAAATTACTCACACCGAAGCCTGGCGCTAAGTTGGACGTAGCTTGCGATGGATTCGCTTCCACGATCACTTTTAATTCTTCATTGTCAACCAGGGTCTCCAGCCATCCATGGGGTATGTTCTGTAGGTCAAAATTTACAGAACAAAAACGTTGGCACCAAAAACGTACTGTGGTTTCCTTTACAGTAGCTTATTTATACACATAATTAATCCTTGGAGCTGTTATTCCGGCACTGGTACCACGGTGGAACTCATATTCGTTAACAACTTTAAGTTTTCCATTATATGAGCAGAACGAGATCTACGAAAAATCAAATGGTGCGAAAACAAATGAATAACTAAATTCGAAACATAAACAAACAAGCCTAAATTTGAAATACATTTCAATGGAATTCCTAAACAAATGCCAGATATTTGAGATCAAAACGGCTAGTTTCGACAAAACGCCGGTTTCAAATGTGAGGACCATAATATATTAACTATAACGTGTGCGTAATACGTATGATACTGAAATATCATTCAACTAGTACAAAGAATTGTTTCGACCAAACAGCCAATAAATACATTTGAAATCGAGTAAAATTTAATTTAAATACCATACTAAAAATTTAATGTTTTTGGTTTCTATTCTCTGGTATTTTCGTTCATATTCCATACTACTTAATTGTATATAAAGTAATAATGCATATTTATTTGACTCTACTAGTCATAATTAAATACACACTATAAAAATATAGGGGACTGTTGAGAAATTATTTAATTTTAAGATTTCGGATTTCGTATGGTGATCATGTAGATAGATACTTTTTATTCTATCTGCAAAAATTTGTGTTGTTTGACCCCGAACTAAACATATATTAGCATTTATTGTAATTCTTTATGACGTATGTGCCACGTGTCTGAAGTAAGTAAAGTATTTTTAAACAAAAAATAAATTTCAATTCGGACAAGCCTCGGGATTTTTTTTGTATATTGTTTTGTTTGAATAAAAATGTTTACCTACTATTGTTTGAAAAGCGACACACAAGCGATTGTAAGTTCATTTGGAATCCTCCAAGCCTTCATGATTATAATAACATATTCGTTTGAAATAAAACATCAGTATACTTTATATCAGGTGGAACCTTCTGCCTTTGTACGAATACAAAAGAGTATTTGGTAAATGATGTCTCATGTCCAAAACGTCTTATCAGGTTCTGTGATTTCTAGTAGTATTAGAGAGGTAGAAAATATATTAAAATTTAGAGACATATTTGACAGATTCGATAAGAAAAATATTTGTTTGAAAATCACAATTGTTTTGTTTCCAAAACGCTTAATTGTACCTTTATATTAATAGCTAAAACCAGCTATACCATACATTTATCATATATTTAATCAAGTTAAATTAAGAGATTTCTTAAGAATCAAAGTTAAAATAATAATATGCCGTTAAAATGTAAGGTAATCCGCACGTGTCATCTCATTCCTAGACTACATATTAATTTCGTCTCAAATTTAACTTTTTTGTCATTATTTGATATCATAACAACGAATTGTTTCTATTGCTGTCATGCTTTAAAAAATCTAAACACTAATATACTGTAAACTAGCTGTGTGCCCGCGGTTACGCCCGCGCTTCAAAATATTCTTCACTGCATTTTTTTTTTATACGCGACCCTAATTTTTGTTTAGTACAAAGTTAAAGTAAATATATTTCTCATAAATACAAGCACTTACCCGTAACACTGTGCATTGAATCGGATTTTATTTATTTTTTATGAGTTTTATTTTTTGTATGCGAAAACACTAATTATTTTCGAAAACAAAAAGTACCCTAAGTTACGCGGAGTAATTTCAGCTATCTAACAAAAAAGTCCCGTCAACAGACAGACAGACAAATAAAAATTTAAAAAATTGTATTTTTGATGTAGGTATTGTATTATATCTACTCACTAAAAAAAATGTTTTCACATTACAAATAAACACTCCAATTTTATTTATTAGTATAGATTAATGTACAAAGTAATATTATATAATTTGCAATCGATCGCATAGAAAAAAACGTAACTAAGTTTATAATCAACCTTATCATAGATCAAAGGTACTAGATTTTTGTTTGAATTCACAAAATTACATTCATCACTCGACTACTTATTACAAAGTAGCGCGACTTAGAAAAGTAATTAAATTGCATAATTAACGTCCGCCTATTTTCGCAACAGGTTATACTTTTTGTGTATGGGTTGTATAGCGTTTACGAAACACGACTAATATGTATTACCTTAATTACCTTAAAAGAGTTGTGTTAACCATTTTTGAATATTGTCAACATTGTAACTGACATGAAAAATGAGGTGTGGCGTCTACTCTCTATATAAACCCATCAATAAAATTTTATTTTGTACCAACTGGTTTTAGCTATGAAGTTGCTGTTATGCCGTCCGTGCTGTGTCCATTTTAAATAAAATTTATTTTATGCTCTGCTATGAATTCTCATTTTAATTATTTGTTTTATATGGAGAACGGGCTTTGTTGCTTTGCCCCGTAACTACATCACTAATATTTCGGGCGACATACAGTATTAAATCTGCACTAATGCTACTTTTGCTTTCTTTTACAATAAGTTAGCTCTCTCGGACATAGGAGTTGCCAGCATCGAACTACAAATGCCTGCTTTCATGGATCGAGTTATCTTACTTTAATTTCTACAACTTTTATACCGAACATCAATTTTAGAAGTATAGTTAAAAAAGAATACTTAGAATCAACTCAGATCTAAATAATCATAGAATTAATGATTGACTTTGTTACTCTAGGTAAATAATATTGCTTGCTCAGACCATGGATTTTCAAAGTGTGGTTATGGTTGTATAGTCTTAGTAGACCAGATTCCTTTTTCTGGTGATCTCTTCACTTCTTGTGATTAAAATACTATTTCCACATCTCTTTAGAATAAGACATTTATTGATTTATCCTCATTTGCTAGCTGGTTAGGCAATACAGCTTGTTCATTTTCAGCTAATTCAGTGTGTTTATCTATTGTATGCAGGTTTTTATGTGGAAATAACATAAAATTATTTTGTAGATGTATCTTTATTGAAGTAAGAAAAATAGTTGTTTTAAGTAAAAATGAATACAATTTTCTCGACATTTAATACATTATAAGTGTAATTTGATTGTTAATTGATAAATCGTAGTTAAATTGTAGTACAAAAGTTAAAAATATACACATGAAACATTTTACATGTGATATACTTACACATAATAACATAATATTTAATATATACGCACGAATACCTTTTAACATAAATTAATTAAAACCATAAAAATATATTTACAATAAGCTTACACCAATTAATAAAGTATATACATTTAGTTCATATAATTAATTACACAACATTACAAAGATGAACAAATCAAAATCGATCATTGGACCCTATATGTATACAGCTACTGGTTTATTTTTTCAATTTACAAGAATTAGGTATATATGAAAATCACTAGTCAAATAATCTTCAAATTCACACAATATTTATACATAATATTTATGTTAGTGCCTGCGTCACGGCTCAAAAGACGCAGAAACTAATCTTTAGCATCTATCACATAGTTAATAATAAAGATAAATTTATATTAATATCTAAGTTTAGAATAATAAGTAATGTATAATGACTACTAATTGTAAATTAATTCAAATGATTAATTACTCATTTTCTAAGATATTATATCGAGTTTAGAGAGCGAAGGTATCTGAAAAGAAAAAAATAATATGTATGAAAAAAATTGTTATTAAATTTCTAAGAGCCGAAATAGGTAAATGTGCCTCTCAATTTGTAAAGGCAGACTTCAGGGAAAATTAATTACATAATTAAAACTTTCAAAGATTTTTATTAATAAAACTTTTGTTACTTTACAAAAACCTTGAGAAACTCTGTAGCGTTGGCACATATTATATGTGTAAGATATCGTAAATATTCAATGTACTTTATTAACATTATATAATCATATATTGCATACAGATTATTAAATATAAATACAATAAAACAACTATGTATTGATGAATTTATGCTGAATGATTTTTAAACTTTATTTTATCTACGTAACTTGACTTGATTTTGTTTGGATTTTCATAGCCTATCAGTTTCAACAAATGCTTTCAGTATACCAAATTTCATTCAAATCGATCAAGCAATCTTTATGTTTATTTAATGATTTCTAAAAATGAAATAGATAATTTTCATAGCCTATCAATCGCTTATTAACATATATATACTTACTTCTGCATACAAAAGTTTATAAAAATCGGCCAACTCGTATTTGAAATATAGCGGAGCATAACCTTTTCTTAATATTTTTTTTGTAATTTCTAAAAAGAATTTTTTAAATCTTTTTAGGTTATCGGTTGCTCCTTAGTATATATTTCCCGTGTACAAAATTATATCAAGATTGGTCAAGCCGTTTTCGATTTTAATCCGGACTTACACAAATACGGGCATAATTAAAAAAAGATGTTATTTTCGAGATTAGTTACTGCTAAATTAGACATTTGTCTCAAAATTAAAAAATAAAGTTAAAGGACTAAAGATTTATTATTAGTAGATTTCCCGGTTCTGCGGGCGAGGCCGCCAATCAGAAAAAGGACCAAATGGTCAAGAAAAAAAAATGTCTCCACAGTACTTCTTGAATAGTCTTTCATAGACGGATATGCCATTTGTGAGGTATATAATATGTTTAATGTGTGTAAATAAAAGTTTAATGACTTTACCGCATTCAAATATTCAGATAATAATGGTCTTATTTTCCAAAGTTAAATTATAATGGAATACTTTAATTAGAAACGTCACAAACACAATACAAACAATGGTATAATGTAATTAGATCAATGGTATTCAGAACCGTTTTTAGGAAACATTAAGAATGTTAGGTGTAAGTAAATTAGAAAGTGTCTATACAGATGTGTTATCGACATCAAAGGAGAATTTAAAGGTTGAATGCGTACAGGAAATGGTTTCCAAATTGCGTTTTATTGAAATACTGTAAGGGAAGCAATTTAAATAGTAAGATAATGTATGTACATATGTTTTCGAAAAATCTATCTAAAACTAGACGGAATTTGCCACCATACATATATATATATCAACATGGTGCCTAAAACCCTTAAATTTGATAACAGAATTTCTTTATTAATTTCCTATAAAATCAAAATAGTTCAATCATACCTAATTGCAAATTAGAAGGAAAAAAATTGTTTCCCCTTTATTTTATTGTGAAGTACAACAATATCTACTAAAAAAAAGAACCGCTCGATAAATCGAGGAGAAAGATATCTTGAACTGTTTTATCTTAGTTATATACTGGTAACAGGATTAAAAACAAGGTAGCGCTCGTGCTGTTTGCAGAGAACGGAAGTGTCCGCAAATCAGAGCTTTGGTGGATGCGTCTACGGTTAGTCGGAGGTTCTAGCGGGGTGGCGGGGTTCGCGGGACTTTTCAGGCGATAGGGCACGCTTAGGTAATTTTCAGATCGTATTCTAATAGTACCGGTGCTGCCATCTCTTGGTAACAAAGCTCAACTTTTGTTTTGATTTGTTCCAAGAGACAGTAAGTTCAGGTCGTTTTTTGCGGGCACTATTATAGTGCGATCTTTACCGACAGCGGTGCCATCTCATGGAGGATAGAGGAAATTTCTCCCCATTCTTGTTAAGTTTTTGTTTTTTGTTAAGTGGTTGTTTTGTTGGTTTTCTGTTGGGGAGTTGAATTTTTTGGGGGATGCGGTCGTACTATCCTGAGCATCCGGCTCCGGTTGTTACATTGTATATTGTTGCCGTTGTTATTGGTTTTATGTTTGGGTGGACGGACGGAGAGGATTAGTGGGTGCACGGGTAGGGGAGAAAGCTTCCTTCCCTTCCCTCTTCGCACGATGTCGAAGGAGCATCCGGGACAGAAAGGGAAGGAAAGGGAGTTGACCGAGGGCGTTGAAAGGGAACGGGAGGTGTGAGAAGAGAATGGGATTACGGTGGGGATTCTTAGCGGACGAAATCTTCAATCTGATCCTGGACGTTTAGGCGGACCTGGAAGAGATTAGGAATAAAATAAAGGTGGGTCATTATGCCAGAAAAGCGGACAGAGGGGCGACGCTGATAAAAGTGGCGCGTAATGAGGTGATCTGCTATCGCAAGGAAGCTCATTCCGGAAGGAAGCTACGGACGGAGAAAGAGGAGCTGCAGAGAAGGGTTGATGAGTTGGAGTCCTTGGCGGCTGGAGGAGAAAAGATCAGGGAGCAGCAGCAAATAGCAGCAAAGACAGCTTATCGATGCTGCTTATGGACACTCATCAGAGGATGAGGAGAGGATGGAAACACTGGAGGAAAGAGGACCCCTGGCAAGCATTGTTGCCAAGGTTGTTACGGCGGCCATTATTATGAATATACTCATCATGTCTGATTTAACTAATTGAGATCCCGCACGTTTAGTAGACACATTTATGTTTCAGATTCATACATATTTATCAATAGTTTATTTAATTTGCATATCGACATTTATTGTTATCAGAACAATGGTTAATAAGATGGCACTTAATTTCACCTTTAACTCAATTCAATATAAAAGTTTTCTTCAAACGATTTACTCGTTTGGTAAAATTTACATTAAGTAATTCTATTGCTCATAAATCCAAATTGGTCTAGAAAGTTGTAAAAAGTTCACAGTAATTTCATTATTTTAGTTGGGTAGGTACTCCAATATTTTGTACTATTTGATTTGCATAATATCGATTTTGCATAGAATATTCAATTCACAAAACTGCATCCTCAGTATTTCTATTAATGTGATTAATAAATTACTAGTAAGTATAATGCAAAGCTTCCGTTGCGCGTATTAATAGCATTTATACCGAGCATTTTATTTAGCATAGCGAGCATTTATATAGCATTTGTGTCGAGTACCTATAAAAATAAGACAATAGGAAAACCATGGAAAGCTGGTGTAAACGCCAGGTTAGTGCTCAAGGAATTAATTTTATTAAAAATATAATTATTGTTTTGATTATGTTTCAGTACCTATTACATTCTCTTCATCATTTACAACTTTTAAAATCCCTAATTACTGTATGCATTTGTAAATCTGTTTTTGAATAGAGAACTTGTTCTTGTTTGTATAAACATTACTAGGTTTTGTGAATTAATTACAAATAATTAAAATGTAGTAGAATCGATGCAATATTCGGTGCACGACTACCACACCTAATTCTGCCACAAAGCAACGGCTGCGAGCTGTTATGTTTGGAATTGAAAATTTTGGCTAACGACATACAGGTTGTTCTAAATAAATATACTATGACAATATATTATCGAGTAATATTGTTTAAGACAACGACTCTGCATGGGGCTTTACATCAGGTAGAGCGCAAACAAATTTGTTAATTCCTTCTTATAATAATAAGCCGCCCGTTATAATGGGCAAGTAATATGAGATGGATTAGTAAATTTTGGTTGCAGAATGGTAAGATTCTGTGACAGTCGTGACTAATGGAATCGTGCACAACATACACACGGGAAGGGGCCTGTCATACTGACACGTTAAGACGCATCGTATTCCTGGTCAGCAAGTAATAAATCCGGCTTTAGCCATTGTAGTAACTCTCATGTACGTATATAAGCCTCACTGCCCCACCCAGTCCAGTGTAAGCGCACGATTGTCCTCCGACAATTTTCTTTTCCTAACTTAGTTAATGCTGTTGAGCGGGGGGCCTTTACAGCTTCACCGAACTTTGTGGGTGAGTGTTGAAGGTACTCTGCCGCAAAAGGTAACTAGCACAAGGGTTACCAAAGTGTTACGAACCTTGGCTTGGCCGTTACCTGTCTGTAAAAATTTCCGCGGAATTTTAATTCTAGTTTTCTAATCCTAATTTTTTTATTTAATATTAAAAAAGGTGCTTTACAGGATCTATGTACCTGCGTGTTGTGTGGAGGAGTGTGTTGCGTGAGTCAATACACAATCTTATATCTACTCTACTTTGTAGATAGACAAACACTAGAGTCGTGCTTGATGTAAAATCACATGATAGGGGTGCCCGTCGATAGATATTTATCTATCGGCAGTTGTTATTGCACTTGGACTGTATTTAACATCAGATCAAGTACGTACAGACATTTTGTCTAACTTGAATAAAAATGTTAAAGATCACTACAAACAATATTGTATTATATTAAATGATAAAATAACAAAATCATAATTAATTCAGTTCAATGTCGCTTTGAGCTTCGTACATGCCTAACGTACTCTGTGTTTGTTAGAACTTTTTGGCGTCCAATATTAGAAGTTACGGGTAATTCGGGAATTAAGTGTTCATATGCCTTAATTATTGTTATTATTATAGAACAAACACGAAAAACTATGTTTTATATATCACTACTATGTTTTGAACTAATGTTTAAAACATCTATGTAGTATTTCGATTTATGTACCTAAAACAATATGCTACGATCTCTACATATTCATTATTCAGGTTATTACTATTATTCAATTTACATTATTGAACGAATGAATTCTATATTGTACCAATAATCTGTTCACTGGCGAACTTAATGCCACAAGGCTTTTTCTACCAGCTAAACAGCGATAATGCAGAAATAATACAACACAGAAGGTAGTGCTATCCGAAATAAGGAAGAAATAACTTTGTAAATTTAATTATACAAACAAAGAAATGTATGTAAATTCACCCATAAATTTACTATATACATACATATATTTATAAAAGTATATACTAATACTAATATTCTAAAGAGGAAAGATTTGTATTTTTGTATGTGACGAATAAACTTAAAAACTACGTGACAGATTTGAATGAAATTTGGCATGGAGATAGTTTGAAATCCAGGGAGTGACTTAGGATAGCTTTTATTTCAGAAATCCCACGAGAACAAAAACTACGCAGGTAAAACCATAGAGCGGGTAGTATAACATAAAAGTAAGTTCAGAATTACCATTATCATTACCATCTAAATAGTTTAAAATCTTGTTTAGATAAATATATCTGTGCTGTTGTAAAACTGACGTGGAAGTGCATTGCACATTCTTATGGGAGGTATTGTGAAGGAGTTTGCATATAGTGTAGACTTGTGCTCAGAGATCTCAAGGGTTTAGCTGTGACGAGATCGAAGATTACGACTGCGAGCCGCTAGAAGCATACAACGGTCTTGGAGATACTGTGGATATCTTGTATCAAATAGCCATAGAGAAAATTTGATATGTGTATATTACGATGTGAACGGATATTGAACCATTTTAGTTGCGAACGATATTGTGAAATGTGATCATACTTACGCAGGCCGAAAATGTAACGGATACACAAGTTTAGAAGCCGATTAAGTTTATTAAGCAGCTCCTCTGTCCCGTCTGGATATGTCACATATGCATAGTCAATGATTGGGCTTGCAGTAGCAGCGACTTGACTAGTCTCTTTTGTCGATAATGGTAAAAAAATTGCATTCTTTTTAAGGCATGCATGATACCCATTACCTTTTTACTAATGACGCAGATATGTTAAGCCAATGGTAAGTCTTGCGAAATGAGCAGATCCAAGTTCTTCACTTACGTGTGGTGCTCAAATTCAAAGTCATTGAAATAAACTTTGGATAATGTATTAATAATATTGAACTTACCTTCTTAATACTTATGTGATGTTCTCCTCTACCACCCGAAAGAGGGTGGGAATCTGTCGCTATAGCGGCCCGGTCACCTGTGTGCGTACGCCAAGCATCTTATTAGGTAACAATATTGAATTAGTCTTGTTAATTATTTCCCGCTGTCGTTAGTGTTTTAATACTGGCACTAGCTGTATCTGCCACTCCGTTCACGTGGGATTCCTCGATTGTAAAATGAAGAATTTTATAATCATTATCTATTATTATCTTCGATCGATTTAGTTAACATATTGCAAGGAATGGCGGATAATTTAATGTCGACTTTATTCAATATTATAATGATAATGTTACTTATATACCATACCATCTAATGTAACCAAACTAAAATCTGACTTGATAAAATATCTACGTTTAAAAAAAGAATCATGAACATCGCTTAATTGGTTTCCGAGTAATAATCCAATAAGCGGAAAGACAGATAACGGACAGATAAGCGTCTGTCAAACGCGGTCAGATAAAACTTTTACATAATTTAAGGAAGATGACTTTAACGCATCTGGACTATTGGATTACAAAATCCAAACTATAGTCATGCAAGCCGTCAACTAGCTATTACATTATCTGCACTTTATGATTTCAAAAAATGTTGCGTTATGATATAACCTTTAAGGAATATTTCAGATTATATACCAGTATAGAAGACTACTCTATACTATTCTACCGGAATTTTCCATTTCATCGTTTATTAGAAGCTTTGCGTATGCAAATGTCTTCTATTTCCCAGTTAACATTCATCTTAAAAGATCATTCAGAGCTAAAATCCCTTTGTTTCAGTTGCTCTTTATAATCACCGACATTGTTACTTCATTTTGACAGATTATGTATTATGTAATATCATTTCATTGTTTCAGTAAAAATATGTTGGAACTTCATTGTTATAATTTACTAACTAAAAATCTACTACTACTAATGAGTGTTTTAAAATCTATTATTATTGAAGTACATGGTTATGTATCTTTTTTGATACTATATGTCACCTGATGTTATGTGACAGTGTGGTCCAGGATGATGTGATAAATACACTAAGCATAGAGATACTGGCTCTCATGTGATGCTATCGGAATATACCTATTGGTGTTTAGCGACAGGATTTTAAATTTGAGGATGGTAGTTACTATGGCGTGGATAATTAGAAAATGCCCTGTCAACATGCTATGGTTTCCTCGTGATGTTTTCCTTTACTGAAAGTTTCTTGTACAGTTTGATAGGTGGGTTCTATCCTACGTTCATAGACGCGGAATAAGCCGCACTACCAACTGAGTCATCATCGCAAAATAATAAATACTAGCTACTCTCTGCGGTTTTAATTTCATCCAAATCGGTCCAGTAGTTTTTAAGTTTATTCGTTACAGACAGATATAACATCTTTGCACTTTATAATATTAGTGTAGATGTAGATATTATATTATATTATAATAACAATTATATATTATAAGCGTAGATTACCTTATATGATCTAAAATTATTTCTGGGCATTATATTCCGAACTGTTATTTCTTTTAATTAGTATTATATAATGCCGTTTCAGGAATTTCACTTAGTTTATAAAAGTATCTGAGAGAATGTAATAGACTTTATATTAGATTAATAAGCCTAGTATTAATTTTGCGCCGCTCTGCGTCGTTTCCAATATAACATTCTTATTAAAAAAATCGGCTCAATACATTTTCTGTCTATCACGTAATTCATTCTACCTGTTCTCAGCCTAATCAAGGAAAAATGTGACAGATTCGTCTTATTACCTGTCCATGGATGACGTAACTTATTTTAAGACAAAACGACGTGACGTAATTATTAGAGTATCAGGTTTATTCAGGAAACTGTAATTTGTTTTTATATTTAACATCTTTTGAAATTAGGTAATAAATTGTAACACTCATTCAAACAATTAAGTATTAACTATATTATTATTATAAAAAAATCACCTACATGGTAAGTCATATCCTACAACAGCATACGTTAGATTGTATCAAACATGGAATCAAAATTTAAATAATTTTTCACATAGGTATTATACAATTATAGAATTACTATAAAAAACTTAAGATTAAAATTATTACATGTATAAATAATAAATATTTATACACATAAATAATAATATATAAAAACATAAGGGATAATTAATTTTCGGTTTTATCATTTATTCTGTTTTTGTAAATGAAGTATTTACTTATAAAAGGATGAATTTGCAGTGAAATTTAAATTTGCATTGAAATGAAAATTAGTATTCATTGTAATGACATTTGATTGATTAAAATCCCTATTAAAGCTACTTCAATATTAATTTTATGAAATTATTACTTAATAATATTTCATTTACTTCATTATGTTCAGAATGGTAAGCGTCTAATATAATACGTGACTATATTTTGCGTTTCAAGGGTTCGGGAAATCAATTTGCTAATACGTTACCCTATATATGTACCTACGATCTATACCAGAGGTTCCCATACTTATTTTATCTACTGCCCACTTTGAAAATAAATTATTATTCAGCGTCCCATTTTTTTTACTTTTTAACCACTATAACTTCAAATTAAATAAATTATTGTGAGCTATATAAGCGGAGATTAAATAATGATTCTAAACGAGACTTTTATTTTAACCCGCAAGAATGAACTTGAGACCTGAGCGCAGTACACAAAGGCGCTCAAACCTCAAGTTAACTCTAGCCGATACCTGCCAAAGAGAATGATTTTTGAAATCCAACTTCATAGTATTCAGACAGAGTATCTTTTATTCAAAATAAAACAAACATTATCGATTTTAATATAAAAACTAATGTAAAGGATGAATCTGATGCTGTTTAGTAAATTTGTTAATATCAGGTTCCAATTTACTCAAGAACAGCCGCCGCAATTCGCAAGTCGTACGTTAAAATACAAACGATTTCTCTTTTTAGTAAGCAGCGTTGCCACAGAACTAAATCCACGTTCACAAAAATATGTCGATGGCAATGCTATCAAGAATCGTTGAACGATTGACCATAATCCAGGGTACAATTACGGGATCGGTTTTTGTAGCCAAAATTCTTGGAAGCCATTTTTTGAACTTGATTTTTATTTCCTCGTTCGTTGTCAATTCTATAAGTTCTTTTTCCAGCTGACATATGGATGTGTTGACATTTTAAAACGGATCCAACACATATTTCTATGTTCAAAATATTCTGGTATCGTTCGGTGAAATCAATGTGGAGGTTTTCCAAATGTTGGCAGTAGGCAAACAAATCGTCGTGACTGCAGGATACTGATAAATGCGGAAAATTGTGAAACTCACGCCTGTCGATATTCTTTTATAAGATTTTTTTATTTTTTAGGACAGGAACTACCTAAGTAATTAAGTACCTGACTAAATAAAATTTAACTTGTGCAGTTTGAATTTTGATGAACTTAAAAAACCCATCTACCTAGATGAGATTACAAATCGCACCTTCAGCCTCTACAATGTCCCCCCTTTTTTCTGGGTCTCTTATCGCCCACCTTTTGGTATGCAGTGAACACAAGGGGGCGTTATCGCCCACATTAGGAACTGATCTATATAAATACGACGGGGCGTGATTTCTCGCCCTGTATTTTATCACATATATACGTCACTACCTGTGCCCGCGGCCTTATCCGCTTGGAATTCAGATAATTTGCAAATTTCCTATGTTCCCGGCCTGGATGCAATATATGTTATTACCAACTTGCATCGAATTCGGTTCGGTAGTTTTTGAGAGATTGGCGAATAAATTAATAAAGAGACATGCAGACAAAATATCGAAATGTGTTCTGTAGTCGTTTCGTTTCTGAATGCGGGGTGCCGCATAGTATTTTTTTCTTTAAATATCTTTAATGTGCATATTTCGTCTCGTTAGCCTATATATATATCAACGTGATTTTAGAAACATACAATTAAACTAAGCGTACGCCGAATTTTAGTAATTACAGCATGTAAATAAACGTATAATAAATTTGTTATTTATTGACTTGGCATGCTTAAACGATTGACAAAAACCATGATGAATTATGCCTTATATTCTTTTGATGATAAAGCTAAGATTAATGCTAGGACATTTACCTGCGTAGTAGGTTCCAATTTAGCGGTGAATTTCACGGGTTTCTCTGCAGACGAGAGCACCTTTCGAGCTAAACGTGCAAATGTACATCGAAACTGTCTGCTCATACTGCAATACAGCACGAAGTTTACCGAAGACGTGAACAACGCCAGGACATCCATCAAATCGCCTGTAGACAAAGTTTGCTCTTATTAATTAATTACGTAGCATATTATATGACAAGCGAAAGAAAATTACAATGAACATGAGATTATATAGTTAATTAAAACATTATCTATACTATTGTGTATAGAGGTAAAATTGAATTTGGGTTTATTATGGATCACAACTCAAAAACTACTTTGAGAAACCTATTTTAAAAATTATTTCATTTGTAGAAAGCTGTATTATTAGCGAGTAACATAGGCTATTCTTTTTATAATTAGAGATTTTATATATAGCCCTGCCGAGCCAGGGCGGGTCGCTAGTCGTGAAATATAAACAATATTTTAGTGCTTATCAAGGATACTCTGTTAAATAGTTTGTTGCGACAACTGCACTTGAGGTAAAATACACTTCTGGGCTTAGTGATCTTTGAACACAATTTCCATTTCAAATAACAGTTATATGATCAAACCAGTGTTCAATATTCTATAAAACAAAACAAATACTGTTCAAAAAAATTCAACTAGGATATTCTCATAATGTTATATTTTCATTCAACAAGTAGCACTAAATAATGTTTTTAATATTTATTTAAAAAAATGCGCCGTAATGATTTAGTTTTATATCTAAAAACACTTACAAATTATTGCTATATATATATATATATATATATATATATATATATATATATATATATATATATATATATAATAAGTACTTTAACTTATTGTAAGTGACAGATAAAGAGCAGCTAAACACTAATTATAATTCTCTAAAGTTTATATGAAAAAAGAAAAACGCTCGAAGCATTCATTACACGTCTATTATAGCTTTTCACATTTTCAAGGTTTTTGTACTCTCAATTTCCAATAATTAAGGTCCATGTTTTTAAAGGGAACAATCTTTGTGTTCGTTAATATAATTTTTATTTACATAAAATGACAGTATTATTTTTCATAAATGAGTTATTATGTCACGGTTACTTCATATTATGCACAACAGTTTTGAGACTTATAATGTGCCGATGTATGCGGGATGTGGAAAGACATTCCAATAAAAAAAAAATCCCACGCTGTAGAAAGTGAAATCTTAAAAAAAGTAGACGTATAAATACTATATGTATTTTTACTCGGTAGACCGGGTTATGAAGGCTACAAGGCAAACGCAAAAAGAGGAAACCACGATTATAAGAAAAACTGTATATTGTATTCTATCTCATTCTCGCTCACGTTAAATCCTATAGATGTATTGTGTGTTTTTTCATTTTAATGTCACTTATTATTTTCATCGAATTTCAAATTACAACGGAGATAAAAAAGGTTTCACTTCAATAATAGATCAATGTGTATGCGTTACTATGACAAGTCTTCAGGTTGTTATCCACTTTAAAACCCCTTGCCATCTCTGTTCCAATTTCCTGACGTATATTTAAAATTATCGACTATCGTAACATTTTGCAAGGTTGTCGTTCCTAAGTACGCCATTAATTGAGCAATAGTTTTCTCACACAAACAACACGCTTCCGTCTTTATCGATAGACATAAAGTAGGTAAGTTAGTTTAACCATAAAATACTCGTCAAGAGATAGTATTATTACTTCTAGCTTTTAGCTGACCCTAAGATCCGATATAGAATTGAAATCAACATTCACTAACAGACAATTATCAATACTTCGACTTTTCGAAGTGCTCATTTTTTTTTATAAAATCTTTTTACATATAAATCTTCTGTGCGTGCGTATGTGACTAAACTCCTCCTAAACGGCTGAACCGATTTTAATGAATTTTTTGTGTCTATTCCTGATGGTTTGAGAATGATTTAGATTGACAATTTGGTCCTATTTAATTTTTTATATATGAAACACCAACGAAATCGCGGGCACAGCTAGTAATTTATAAAAAATGTTTATTACAGCATTAAGTGTTGTTGCTTCATGAGTTTAATTTTAACTGGATTTCTCAGTTATTCGTACAGTTATTTCATACCTCAATTACATAAAGAATATGTTTAGATTTATACTAATATACAAAATTAAAGTGTCTTTATCATAATACTTAAAAAAATATTAGGGTTCCGTATAAAAAAAAATAAAACATAGTAAAGAATATACGGAACGTGGGCGCACGCCTGGTAGTACAATATATAATTCCTGTATTCTACGTAGACATCGATTTACCGAAGACATTTAGATAATCTCGGTATGAATCGTTACAGAAGAATTGTTGGGCGGATTATAGCGGATTAAGTGTATTTTCGTCTCCGCGTATATGGCTCCTCCAGAGGTATTAATGTAATGTTTCTCAGTACTAAAACTACACTGAACCCTATATCTGTAAATATGTTGTGAAAGGAAATATCGTACTTAACATTCATAAAGTAAAATTTGTGTTTTTTTGCCTTGACCATTTGCCCTCACCATGTTCATCTTATGAGGGACCTACGCACGCTGCGTCTTCCGGTACGCGGCAGCCATTCAAGAACTTGTTGATTCGTAAAATGTTCACCGAGCAGCAACTCTATCTGAGAAATATTCTCACTTTTAGCCCTATATATAGTGTGATATTGTTTTCCACCACCACCTTGTAATTTAAATTTAACACAATGTCAGCATAACCGTCTATAAAGAAACCTCTCACAATTAACTTTATATTATTTGATAGACCTATATTAACATTACTAATCTATACTAATAAATAAAATTGAAGTGTCTGTAATGTCCAAATAATGATTTTTTTACTAAATACATATGAATGCATATATGATACCTATACCAAAAATAGAATTTGAAAAATTTAGTCTGTCTGTCTGTTTGTTCTGTAATCTCCGCCACGGCTGAACCAATTTTGACGGGACTTTTTTTGTTAGATAGCTGAAGTTACTCCGCATTACCTAGGGTACTTTAGCTTTCGAAAATAATTAAGGTAGAGCGTAAAAAAATTAGAACTCGTGAAATTTCGAATAAAATACTATTACGCGCATAGTTTAACTGGTAAGTGTTTGAATTTATGAGAAATAGATTGAATTTATTTTAGTACCGAAAAAAATTAAGGAAAATAATTTGGGCTCCGTCCAAAAATAATAAAACACAGTGAAGAACATATGAAACGCGGGAGCAGCCACGAGCACAAGTTACTAAACATAATAAAACAAGTTAATGATCTAAAAAAGAACTAAAATACGTATTGTTACTAATAGAGGTAAACGCGTTTTTAATTTAAGTAGTCAACAATGAATGAATGTGAAATTTTTCTCCGCCACGAGACAATGGTTACAGGCATTGTCATTACATCGTCAGCTGTATCCGCCTGCTACTCATGCAAATATATGTTAATTTTTTTTAATAAAAACTTTGGAACGATTGTATTTCGGAAACATTGACACTACAGGTTTTGCCTTCCTAAGATTAGCTGTGTGGCCGTAACTGCACCCGCGTTTCATATGTTCTTCAACGCGTTTCAATTTATTTATACGGAATCATAATTATTTTCCTAAATTTTTATTCGTATAAAGTAAAAACATTGCCCAAAAATTCAACCACTTGCTCCTAAAACTAACCATTGAATCGGAGTTTATACACAATTTCATGAGTTTAATTTTATTTTACGCGGAACCCAAATTATTTTCGTAAATAAATAAGTACCCTAAATTAGCCGGAGTTACTTCAGTTGTCTACCAAAAACAGACCCGTCAAAAGCGGTTCAGCCGTTCCGGAGATTACCCGGAACAAACGGACTGACAGATAAAAAATTTAAAAATTGTATTTTTGGTATAGTCATCGTGTATACTTCAATTATATTTATTAGTCTAGATTAGCAGGTCCTTAATATATCTACGCATCAAACACTTAGAAAGTACAAATAGGGAGTTTTCTGTTACGAACCAATAAGTAAACAGAATTCAAATACACGAGTATATACGTAACATAATGGTAATAAACATGGACGTTGTGAAGTAATAAAAACAAAGTCTCATATATTCAGGCTTTGCCTATTTTTTTTAGACGTCCTGGGATTTTTATCTCTTCTTTTGATATATGGTTATGGTTAAAATAGTTTAAATGAATTTCATTCCAAAGGTACGCTGCTCACATAAAACGAACGAGGGTAGACTTTTATGAAGCACCTCTTAAATATAGCGTTTAGATCTGCGTACGCTATATATTATACGTAAATTAACTTGAAAGTAATGATATAGTATTTTTATGTGGAGAAGTTTAAGTACGCGTGTAAGTGACAGGAAATGTGTGCCTACACATATTATGTACAAGACATAATACGTCCGAATATAAAATATACATAAAAATATAGTTTAAAGTCACTATTGCAATAGCTCCAGTGCCTCTAGGCTTAGTGTGTTTACCTCCTGGAATACATCGTCACTTAACATCAGGTGAGATTGTAGTCAAAGCGGTAAGGTAAAAAAAGCTGTAAAAAATAATGCATCTAAATCTATTGCCGGACGGCTCGATTAATATATTAACTTAACTTAAGCCTTTATTTTATTTAGTTCAATGGTATTGTTTTGTATATTTTATGTTTTTATATATATGAAGTAGATGTTGCGGTTGCGGTTGCGGCCCCATTTTATATATCACTGCGTAATATAGATTTTTTTCTTCGGAACCCTAATTATTTTCGATAATTAAAAGTAACCTATGTTACCTGCAGTAACTTCAGTTACCTAGCAAACAAAGTCCCATCAATATCTATCTAGTCATTCCGGAGATTACCCGGAACAAACGAATAGCCAATAATTGTAAAAATTGCATTTTTTGTGTAGGTTTCGTGTACATTAATATCTATTTGGTAAAAAGTTATTTGGTATTACAAACAGACACTTCAATTTTATTTATTAGTATAGAAGAAGTTTTAATCGGTTCAACCGGTGCCCCCTCCGGCATGTGCACAAGATGTGCTTCGACCCCCATCTGTTGAAGCTCTTGTAGCCGCTGTCAGCGCGATACAGTGACGCTGCATGCCCTAGCAACATACTGCGCACACATAGATGCACACTAGATGCAAGTTAAATAGGTTCTGTAAGGAACCTTTATTACTTTACAGATTTACTAACCGTTCGGTAAGCGCGGGGCAAATTCCACGAAATTTCTATCACGGGCAGCAACTCAAGCGGAGGTTTGTGCCATTTTGGTGCCCTTATGCTGGCTATCATTCCTAGATTGAGCGCCTTAAGCGCACGCCTCAAAGTTCGGTAAAGCTGTTAAGGCCCTTCCGGTCAACAGCGTTAGTCGATAATAAAAAAATTCAACACATTGATAAGTATTTTATTTTAGCTCAAGATTATAGTTTTATAAACATACCCCGGAGATTAAATGACTAATATTTTGTGTAATAAAGTAGTTTAGTTAGTTATTTGCCATAATTTTTCTACACATATATCCTTTACCTTCTCATTTTTGTATGCAAAATATAACTTTCTTCAATATTTAATGTTAATTGCTTATTTTATTAATATTTATATAAGTAAATTATTTTTTTAATATACATTTCATTAAATGATAATATTTACATAATCTATAGGTTCGATAAATATACCATGATAAATATTGGAACTAAAAAGCATGTCGCTTCACTATTGAAAAAAAAACAACATGGAATAAAGTAAAATAAATGGTTCGAAGAGGTATAGCAAAGCACAAATTGATTTTTGTAACAGCTGTAATAGAAAGTGGCCCTTATGGCAGTTTGCCAATATCATTCTATAACCGCCCTTACCATAATACTATATCATTTATTTTTGTTAGAAACAGAACCCATGTTATTCTCAGCACATCAGTATTTACTGCTTTGACTATCTCAAGACATTTGCTATTTAAACACTTCCTCGATGAAACTAATAAAAAATAAACTACAAACCTGACAGTGATTTGAAACATTTGCAGTCTTTATCCAACAGAAAGATTTTAAAGAAAAATACATTGTAATGTAAATAATAAGCATCGAAATAAATACGAATAATAAAAGAGTAGATAGATTACAAGAACCTTGCGCTCTTGGCACGTCAGAATACGAGGTAGATAATGTTAGTTTTGTTTTCACCGCGTGGAGAATTTTTTTATTTGATGTTAAAATGTTAAACTTGAATATTCAATAAAAATTAAATTTTCACGTTTTCACCTGATGTTAAGGGACGATGTGGTCCATGGTGGTAAACACACACAAAGCCTAAGTACTTAATAAAAATAAAAAAATAAAATAAAAACTTTAATTATAGAATGCGCGCTTTAAACATCGTTTAAAACAGATAAGTAGGAATTATTTAAATAATTAATTTATCATTTCTTGGTGCAAATATTTTGGAACAATATTTTTAAATTAATCATACTTTTTGAACTCAATATTCATAGTTAAGACAAGACAAAGTACGTCGGGTCAGTTAGTTACCAATAAAAATGATGTATGCTGAAATAAAATTGCGGATAAACAGTGATTTTTAAAAGTTTTCTACCTGATAAACGGTTACAAACTGAAAGGGGCTTTTTTCGAAGTAATGTTTACGGCACAGAAAAAACAAATCTCTAGTGCCTCGGTACGTGCCTCGGTTGCTGTAGTTAGCTACATTTAAATACCTTTGTCGAAACTAAAATCTCGGCGTGAGAATCGTTGCCGTTCGATTTGATCATAATATTTAAAAAAAAACTTATCTACAACAATGGTAACTTATTTGATGGTCAACGTAAGAAACATAATTTAAGGTTATAACTAACACATAGGGTTGGATGGTGTGGAGCGCTATCAAAATGGTGATAGTAATAATTAGGTACTAGGTATCTTTGATGAATATATGTAAAGTGGAATGTTCGAGGGTTTTGTGGAAGTCTAAATTGATATGATTGGACCTTGTTACTGTGCGAGTTATTTAATGACGAAATCCTTGATAACAGTTTATTCCGTAGTCCAATAATAAACCGATCATTCAATTCAGATTAAATCGGGACTAAGCTAGGAAATTATTTAAACTTTGCTATCCTCTAGAAATTTGGATTTTGTGTCATGTATTATTATTATTATTGAATCTTATGTACGATTCCATTGCCGATATTGATATTGCCTTTGATAACTTTTATTAAGCACCACTGACGTTGGTGAGTGGGCGCAATTGTCTATACTAAATTGTCCTACTTTGTTTCCCTACACTTTCCTACCCTTTTATATTTTAAGTTGCCTGGTTTTGTTCTTTTCTATTTATAAATAAACGTAGGCTCCTACAGTAACCTCTCTAAAGGTTTCTTTCTGGTAGTCTGAATCAGTTGAAATAAGATAGCATTTTGTATCTACATAGTTCTGCACTGATGAACTGATAACATACTATCTAACAGACAAAAAAGGTTTATAAGCCAAGTAGCTAATTTAAATCGTTTTATAAAAATAAAAATTATTTTGAATAAAAGTGTGGAGTTGCTATGAAGAAGTCATCATGAAAGGTGGTATTTACCCCTAAATCATATTTAATATACGATTTTGAACTCCTTTTAAGAAACCGAGCCATAAGAGAAGATAAGTTCTGTTATTTACAAACGAAATAATGCAAATACAAAGAGCAATATCTTGTCATTTAATTAATTGGAAAGAGGAGCTTATTTCTTATCTTAAATGGATTCGATTTTATGAGCAACCTTGCTCAATTTTTATCTTAATTTAAATCAGCTTTACATTGATTTCTGGACTTCGCTTATATTATGACCAGGTGTAAGAATCCAATTTCACAAAAGTTACATTTCACGAAGGGGAAACGGAAATTCCCATGAGAGCTTCAGATGTTCAATCAAAAGCTGAAGGTAAAGAAGAAATACTCTCGTTTACTTTTAGTAGAATTATGTTATCATAAATATTGTATATTATGCCCATTATTCCGGCACGTACGTGACGCGGGACTTGAGACGAACGTACAGGCAAGCTCTTACAATTTATGTCAATATTTTTTATCTTATACCATAATTGTAATATAATACACGTACAATTATTGATAGGATATGAGTTGTTGCTATTATTCATTATAATTTATATACACTATTTATAAAATTAGCAATGTTCTACAAAAATATAAAGTTATAATATAAGTTTAAAAATTATAACGAATTTTTCTTAGAATATACTAACATTATGATATTTATATTTTATAGCATATCACTTATTATATCAAAATTATCACTCCAGCCTTATATTTTGGTTTTTGTTTGTTTCTGGCTCTTAACAGGGCCTGAAAAGTTAGTTTTAAATTCCCCAAAAATTGTATTTTTATTGTATTATAATATACTGTTGTATATTTTATTGTATTTTATATACAGTACATGATTGTAAGCGAATCTCTATGAGATATTAGTTTGAGTCACATTAAAAATTTACAAGATGGCTCTTTCTGTCCAGTATATCAGATTACTTTCATCTGTTTCTAAAGTATCTTATTTTACACAAAAAAAATGTTAAGCATTCATTAAGATGTTTATCATTATGACAGTAAATTAGACATTGGACGACATTATTTTTAAAACAGACAATTTAACTAATTTGTTTATAATGGTGCAATAAAAAGTTAATGTAGCGAGCAACAGCAATATAATTTATATTATGAGGTGCTACTATTGAGCAAAGAATAAATTAATTAATTACAAATTGATTAATAAAATATTATTGATTATGATTTAAAATTACAAATAAAAAATTGAAAATGTAGAAATCGAAAGTACTATTTCAAAAATATTAGTAGAATATGTTTTACATCACTAAAACAGCCTGTCATTGGACGTGGAATTCAATTGCTTTGTATCATTAACATATCATTCAAACCATACTTATTATTTAGTGGTTGAAATTTATTAGGCCAGTTATTGTTGGGCTTGAAAATGAATTATTTTTAGTATCTATATTGTATTGTAACAATATTTGAAAAACAAATTAACGAACGAATTCTTTACACGAATACAACAAGCAAAGGTTACTTGTCTCATCTTGTGACGTGGCTAAATACGCAAGGTTTTGTATTCTGATTTTTACCTACTCTTGTAATATTCGTATTTACCTCGGTGCCTAATAGTATTTATAGCATTTTTCCCCCTTAAAGTCTGTCAGTTAGAAAAATACTGCAAATGTTTTAAATCACTATCATGTTCGAAGTATATTTTTTTAGATTCATCTAAGAAGTGTTAAAATAATAATTAGAGTTTTGAGATAGTCAAACTAGTAAATACTGATGTTCTTGAAATTCATACTTCTATACTAATATTAAGTATTTTTGTATGCAACGAATAAACTTAAAAACTACTGGATCGATTTGGATGAAATTTGGTACGGATATAGTTTAAAATCCAGGGGACAACATAGGATAGTTTTTATTTAAAAAATCCGATGGGAACGGAAACTACGCTGGTAAAACCGCGGAGAGCAGCTAGTATTTTATAAGACACAGAGTAGTTTAATATTAATATCATCCTACGTGACTTTACTTACGAAAATAATAAAAAAAGAAATATCAAAATATAATTTACTAACTGACTGACTCACCACGAAATTTATAAAAGTATAAACTCCATTCCATTTAGATGCTCACTAAGAACCGATTTCACGCAACATCTATCCAGAATTAAATTGCTCATCATTTTCATTTCATGACATTATACACTACCTCCCATCAATCCAAACCAAGTAGCCGTTGCCATGGTAACAGTTACAGTTGCTGTGGTGACCGTAACGTGTACGAAGTTGCGGGCGCAAGTTAGTCTCTGATAAAACTACAGTTATAAATATTTAAAGTACAGTAAGATTTATCTCTGTATTTAATAAAATCTTTAAAGTTATAATAAAACAAAATCATTTATGAGTAGCTGAAAAGTTTACAAACGTATTTAAAGTGGTTGTTTTATTATATCATCATTAATCCTGTTATCTAGTCGCCATTTTAGATACACTTAACCTTACCTTATAATATTTTCGCAAAGTTTTATGCAAGTTATTCACATTTTTTCTTTCGAAATTGTAAACTAGGAATTTAACGCTTTTAAAACACAGTAATAAATATAGCATTCGTGGATCTATCATGGTAATTTATACATCGAGAAGCATCGGCTAGAAACTCGATCTGGTTTTTTTCTGCATTTTTTTAAAGTTTACCACTGATCGTTTATTAGTAGATGCACAGAGAAGGCGGTCACTTGCAAAATCACTGTCGTTCACATAATGATCCAGGCTATAATAACTTTTGCAAATTTAAACTTGCCTGACATAGTGCCTGAACTTATTGTCCGGTAAATGGGTAATTTGCTTTAAAAGTTTATTGTAAAACCTAACACTATTAGACATAGAGACTCTTATTAATTTTACTAAGCCTGAAACATGGAACAGTTAATTTATGATTATTCCTTATAATTATGCTGGTCGATTACAAGATCAGCTTTATCTGAATTTTTGCGGACATAAATTAAGTTATCTATACTAATAAATAAAACTGAAGAAATAGATACCTACCAATAATACAATTTATTAAATTTTAGTCTGTCTGTCAGTCTGTTTGTTCTGGGTAATCTCCGGAAAGGCTGTACCGATTTTCACGAAACCTGTTTTTGGCTGATAGCTGAAGTAACTATGCGTAACTTAGCCTACTTTGATTTTTCGAAAATTATTATGAATCCTCGTAAAAAAATTTAAAACTCACGAAATTGTGAATAAAGTCCATTTCAATGCACAGTTTTAATGGCAGGTATTTGAATTTATGAGAAATATCTTTGTTCAATGTTAGTAGCAAAAACATTTTTGGTTCCGTATAAAAAAAATTAAAAACTACATTACGCAATGAAAAATATATAAAACGTGTGCGTAACCCCGAGCACACAGCTAGTCAAAAATATATTGGGAGGCTAAGGTTAAGATACTATATTCCGAAAATTCTGTTTGAAGTGTTTTTATTAATTAAATCTAGATATTAGATTTGCTATGATTCTAGTACACCAATTAACAATATTCTCAAAACTGAAATGCGAGAATCACGTACATAGGTGCTATTACGATTTGTTACATTTCAGGAAATTTTATTACGGTCTCGAATTAATGTCCCCAACAACTTTATACAGCCGTTTCGCCTTAAATAGTGTTACGTGCTTTCATTTTAAATAAACGCCGAGAACAGATTTTATATATATATACGTTTTGGTACTACACGTTTCACGCAAACTGAAACAAAAAAATGTTTTCCCTTTAGATACATAAAACTCTTTTATCTAGCTTGGCGCGGTAAAGTGGAATTTTTTTTTTTTCCAGGCATAAAATTAAATAAACATTACTCTGAATTTAATGATAGTTTATGTATCAAAAATGTGGTTAATGTAGGTATACAAAAATCTCAAATATGAAACTTTTTTTAATAGAAATTCCAATAAATACAAAAACTGAAATATACTGGGACGTAAATAACTAATTTCATATATGTAGATTGTATTCATGTAAATAAAGCTGTATTGCGTGGTGCCGGCCAAAAATAGTAGCATCCCATATATTCTTGTGGCTATCATAAAAGGCGACTAAGGGATTAACCAGGGTATGGGCAGCAGCATCCTTTCAATACCACAAACACCTACTGCGATCGCCAACATGCGTACTAATCTTGGCGATTATGGAAATCCCCTACACCCCCTTATTAGGGAGACCTATGTCCAGTAGTGGACGTCTTATGGGTGAATGGGTAGAAATAAAAACTATTCATTATTCTACTAAAGTAAATATTCATAAATATTGTCAATTTCATTAATATTAGCTTTAATTTAATATAAATACAATATACAATGTCTACAGAAATTCTCTACACTGACGTGTAATGAATTAGAAATGTGTTCAAAACGAATGAAAATCTATTCAGCATGTTACTCCGGTGGGATTGCCGTCAATATCTTCTGATTTATGTAAATACAAAAGCTCTTAAAGCAACTTGATCGAACGTCAACGAAAGTAGACAGGGAAATCTTTGATACTTCTAAATGTTAGTTTTATTCTCCTTTCATGTAAGGTCCTATTTCATTGCGATAAATATTAACTATCATAAAATGTCTTATTAAAACAATACCCCATCGTTCTCAAGTCCTGTTTCCAACTCACATCGAGTCGGCGAAGTATGTTTTAGTCTTCCATACGTCCCTATCTGCCGTCATATCTTCATTTATACCTTTTTCTTTTGCATATAATTTTTTACACACTCCATTCACATTTTATTTTGTCTTCCTCTACTTTTACATCCTTCCACATTCATATTCATTGCTGCTGTACTCACATGCGCATTCTCTCTTCTCATAACATGTCCATACCACGACAAACAACAACCTTTCAACTTTTCTACCACAGGCGCGTTAAAATAATACCTATTTTGTAAAAATCAATCGAGTAATGTTCTAATTTTAAAAATAATATTTAGATGAAATATTGTATAACATCTAAAAGTTATAGAGATTAAACATTAGAATTAAATAACAGAATACGCAAAATTAGGACTGTCAGACCAATAATAATAATAAAATTATACTGTACCGAACATGCCATAACAACTTTTGAAGAAGTCCGGTGCGAGGGCGCTGGCAAGGCCTAGTAGCCCTTGCGGTACCTCTGTAGAAAGAAACAAGCCCAACACGGCTAGCAACATGCGAGTCGTCCGATCGGTGCGACTTGATCTTCTCGCACAAGCTTCTTCTGCCAAGCATTGCTTTTCCGGCTGAAACGAAAAGAAAATTATAAAACCCATCATACTAAAGTTAAAAATTATTTTTTAATATGCTACTGAGTACGGGGTTTCTTCTTTTTATGACTTAAAAATACAAATTATCATGATACTGTTGAACTTAACGTAATTAGGTGTAACTGACGACAGTCACCAATAATTTCAGATATTATTAGCTATGTTATTGCTAGTTTTTGTATTTGCCACTTAGCGAAGCGATGATAACTCAATGTGTTCGGATATAGCGGATTAGAGTATGAGGTTTCGGTGAAGAAAACATAATTTAGAAATCATAGTATGTTGGTACAATATTTCCTAATACGCGCCTGGTTAGCAAACAATCTTAAGTCTGAAAATTTGTCGACAATATTGATGTGTTCCAGAAGCTCCTATTGAGACTGGTTCTAGTTTCGTGTTTACCATCTTGGATCACATCATCACTTAACATCAATTAATGTTATGGTCAAAGCATTAAGTCTATGTGGTAATAAAAAGACATAAAAGAGGTTTTGATTCAACTACTACCACTAATTACTAAATTTCAGTAAATCACCGTTCGAATAACATGCTAAAATCAAGTTTCATTTACTGGCGACGCCTTAATTGTACATTGAAATTTTAGGTATAGTACGCGTTCATGTAATACATGTTAAATTAAGAACATTTGGAAATATACGATAATATATAAATAATTATTAACAACCATAAAATCAAACATAGCGTTAACGAATTCTGAACACAATTGAAATATAAGTGAATTACCTAAATATGAAATAAAACAATTATTTATGAAATACTTTTAATAAAAACATTTAAAAGACAACCACGAACGACGTTAATTGACATTGTATTGATTAGCGTTTATGTTCTGTAAAATTTGCGCTCCATTATCGATATTTTATTTCTTTTATCATCTGGTTTTAAGTAATTAACATCATTTTAGTGAAGTTTTTATTAAAAAAATATAGAGACAGCGTCGAGTCATAATGTTCAATTATTTAAAAACTTTAATTTTAAATCATTATATAATCCTACTATAGTTTAATTTGAAACACCTATTTATTACATTTTTCATTTTACACCAGAAACTGATAAATTTAAGGTGCTGTATAACTCTGTCGGTAACTGTTTAATGATGAGTTAGCACGATCCAATATTATTCAAGGTAGTTTTGTAACGGGGGAGCCTTTTTATCTCTAATACGTCTCATTTAAAAAAAAGAGTACATTTTAAATTTTTCTACAACCATTTTTTTGTTTCGTACCGACTAACGTTCTTGACCTGAAGGACTATAATCAGGCTTTGTGGCAAGCGCCTAAGACACTCAACCAGAAAGTAGTAACTCGCACATGGACATCACAATGTTATAACCTTGAACTTGTTATCTGCATATAAATTCTGCGGAATTGGTCTTAGCTAAACAAAACACGGTTTGCAAAACAAGTAGCTTACAGGATCTATGTTCTTGAGTATAGTGTACAATTCTACGAAATGTAGTGCAGGTATAGCATGAGTTTTTAGATCATAAAATGTCATTATATAGCGTTGGTAGCAGATGCAAGAGTTTTCCTAGTTAAGAGTCAGATCATACCTTGCACAGTGTTGCTGTTTTAGCGACTTTGTCGCTAGAACTGAAGACAAAAAAATAGATTTAACGACAAAAATGGTTTAACGACATATCTGACGACTTTTAGAATATAAATCAAAACAGTTTTAGAACCAGTAACATTTTTTGTTATCTCAACACAAAGTTATATAGAGCCCTTTTATAACTAAAATACTGAGTCCGCTCCTGGTTAAATCAGTTTCAACGACTTTCTTTTGACAAAAGTCACTTTTAATATCGATTCTGGCAACTCGAATTTATAGGAGGTGGCAACACTGGTATTTTGTCAATGTTGGAGAGGCACTTGTGGTGTCGTTAGGAGCATAATCAGCAACCCGTCTCTTTGGAGAAGAAATTGGCTATGCAGGCGTGGGTTTGGGAGGACATTTACGGTTCGCATTGTCATTCCGTCGCCTGTATTGTTTAAAATGTTACGTGATTGAGCGTGAATCAGCGTTTCGCTCTAAGATCTGACGTTACAAATAGTGGATGCGAATGCATTTCCACTTGATCAAAGTAACTAGGCGAGTAACTGGGTCTTGACATAAGATTAAATTCGGGGCAGTTCCAGATTCTTATGGAACTCACTTCAACAATAAGTTGGTGGAAAATTCTTAGAACTAAAATATTTAGAAGTAATAAAATACATCTGCTTAATGCTGTTAATACACGTAAGGACCGGACCGCGGATATGGTATGTCGAGCGGCCGAGGCCATCAGTCGCCTAAGTATAGAATAAGATTAATAATAAGGAAAATAATAAGGAATAAGATTTCACGATTCACAAAACATCGAGGTCTAAGAAATCATCTTTTTTCTATTTGACTTTTTGTTCATAAATAATATTCTTCTAGTGGTCGAAATTACATTATAATCATCATTCATTGCAAAAAACCGTTTCCAATTTTTATTTATTAACAGCATTAATAAAGAAGATTGGCTAACCTACTAAAGAAAAATGACATTGAACTGTTTTATTTTTGCCTATTTACAGGTGATAATCATATCATAGAAAACAAAAAGAATAATCTAATAATCGATACTTTATTAGCTTGAAAGATCGATCTTTTACGGAAAGGATTCCCATCCCTAGATAGCATTGGCCGCCCGCCGTACTGTGTTCGCGGTCCGGCCCGTACATGTGTTTACACACCATAAGTAATTTAAAATGCTATTTGCTGGTGTTCATAATTAAATACTGACAAAAAAAATAAAAATTGGGAGCAATTTATTTTAGTCTACTAATTAGTATTATTTATATGTAAATATAAAAAGTTAGTAATTACAATTTAATAGCACACGAGTATAATATATATAAATATATATAATATAGTATGAGTACGAAACCTCAATAAACCAAGATGTTATTCTGACTTCATTAAGAAACTTGTTGCAGGTTGAATACAAAAATGAATTTCATACTTGATGTATCAAAAGATATGAATGTCTGTACTCTCGTCTCAAATAAAAGATTACTGTAATAACAACTTATTCATAAAGATTAAGTATCCTTGAGCAAGCTTAGTGAGAGTAATGGGATATACTTAAGTGAAACAGCAACAATTTTGTGAGATAACCGTGAACTGGAATGATTTTAAGCGGAATAACTTTAACATTATCATATTATTACATAATTCCCATTATACATAATTTTATTTTTAATTGTAGTTTCTACTTTTTTGTACGTTTGTTGTTTTTTATTCGAGCTTGTGTATGGAATAAAAATGAATGTTCTGACTACCAAATGCCTCATATATGCTGATAACCAAATTTTTAGTATCATCGGCGGAGGATGATTGCAGGCGATGGTCAATGTTTAAAAATTAAGCAATGAAAGTGAATTTTAGTAAAACGAAATAATGCTATTTGAAAGAGTATGACAGATTGCACAAAGTATCAACGACTTTGTGACTTTCATAAGCGACTACTTTTGAAATAAATAAAGCGAATTTTTGATTTTGAAAGGTTACGAAAGACGAAAAGTGTGACGGTGATATTGAGCGAAGAGTTTTGTCAGGGAATAGAGTAACTGGGAGCCTGCGTAACTTCATGTGAAGCCTGCAACTAACTAAAAAGGTGCGTTTGGCTGTTTATCGAGAAATGCTGGTCCTTACATTTGCTGGTGATGCTGGGTTTGGTAGAAGAAGCATGAAAGTAAGATTAACGCTGCAATGAGAAGTATAGCAGGAGTGACGATAAGTATGATAAGAGAACGCTGTGGTGAGGTAAAGGATGTGGTGACCAAGGCAGAGAAAAGAATGCTTAGTTGGTTAGGGCATGTGGAGAGGACGGATGACAGAAGAATGATGAAACAAAAAGTCTAGGGTTACCTAGGCGAACGTATCATGAACAGATCGAAGACGTTTTAAATAAAGGGCAGGAGGAGAGTACTCATAGTCGATGAGCATGTGTGAAAGCGCTCATGAAAATAGAAGAAGCGAAAGAGGTGTGTCAAGATCGTAGCAAGTGGAAGGACGTAGTCTCAACCTACATCCACGGGAGAGAGGCGTGATGCTCTATATGTAACAGAAATTTTCATATATAAAATTTTGTTGGCAATACTGAATAATTATAAAATTATAGGTCCAAAATAAATGTTTTAATGGAAGTCATTATTTGAAAAGTTTTTACAAGATCATTTTATAAGGTACTCGGTAAGTACTTATAATTAAAAACAAACAAAAAAATTATGCATAATTATTATTACGAATCTTAGTATATTTTATTACGCTATAATTTATACTATTTAGAAATTATTTTTTAAGTATAAGTCTAAAGCAAGTAGTTTTAATATTAATAAATGTAATAGACATTAAAGAAGGAAATATAGCTAATCTATAAAGAATTTTATTATTTTAAATGCATTGACACATTTGTTACAACAATTGAGTAATAAGTATATACAATGTACATATAGAATAACTATATTTAAGAAAATGTACATTTCTGTGGCAAAATTTGAAATGTATAAACCACAAAGTTTGTCAATTTTTGCTTTTATTAACATTACATATTTCATGGCAAGTATTCCACTTACCTCATTCGGGCCAACTGTAGATCTCTTGAGAAGTTTTTGCCTTTTCCTCTCAGTCGTCGTCAACTTTGATATCAGGCACGTACTCAATATCGATAAAGCTATACTTGGGACTAGTTTCAATATAACACTATATATCCACATTATTGCAGTAACTAATTCCACATTCTTAGACATTTCTAAAACGTAAACGGTCCGATTTTTGGGTAAAGCTAAATCTTCCGCGAACTGTGAATTATTCTGAGGGGTCAATTCACTTTTCACTATATTCATCGCAAAATATATGGGAAGACACAGAAACGGACAGATCACATAAGCGCTGACGATAGCTATGGTTGTATTTTTCTTATTACACCATGTCCTATTCCTTTGTGGGAATGCGATAGCGACGTACCGCCACACTGCCAACGTGACAGCGAGCCAAATTGAAATTGTATGGAAGGTTTGGCTAAAAATAGAATGGAAATAGACAAAAACGGTCCAAGCGTATGTGTTCTTATTGACCTGGGGTCCGATTTTTATATACATGTGTAACACAAACGGTATATATTCCAGCATCACAAGGAGGTCGGCGACGGCGAGACCCGTGAGGATGGAGTTGGTCGAACTGGACATTTCTCGACGGCTGAGTACAGCTATGTTTATAGAGTTCGTTGCGGATCCCACAATGCATATCGCTAGTGCAATATAGCCGTGTACACGGCTGTATGCTTTGTTGAAGTTCGTTGCACCAGGCACGCAGTATGCGTCCGTGGCGTTTGCCATACCCCCGGTGCAATATCACACCCCTGCCGGTCATCGGAACTGTAAAGTCTTTGGTCTCACTCCGTTCAACTTTATCGATACATGTGTCGTCATTCCGACCTGTAAAAGAAAATGAGGTCATCAGCCATATGGCGTGTTTGTCGACACGATTTCATAGGTTACCATCAAACTATTACTATTGTCCAAACTAATTGTGATTGATGGAAGAATTGGGGACACATCCGTTATTACACCGAGCGAAGCAACAATGACCCTTTCGCGGTTTATGTCACGAATGGTGAATATCTATAACTAATAAATCAAATTGAAGTGTTTGTTTGTAATATAACATTTTTTTACTAAATACATATGAATGCATACATATATGTATATACAGTACCTACACCAAAATTAATACAATTTTTAAAAATTTTGTCCGACTGTTTGTTCCGAGTAATCTCCGGAACGGCTTGAGCTATTTTGACGGGAATTTTTTGGTAGATAGCTGAAGTTATTCCGCGAAACTTAGGCAACTATTATGTTTCAAAAATAATTAGGGTATCGCGTAAAAAAATTAAAACTCATAAAATTGTGAATAAAATCCGATTCAATGCACAGTTTTACTGGCAGGTATTTGGGTTTGTGAGAAATATATTTGCTTAATGTTAGTAGCAAATAAAATTTTAGAAAATAATTAGGCTTCCATATAAAAAAATTAAAACCCAAGAAATTGTATAAAAAACCATTGTAATCGTCGGTTTTTACTGACAAGTGCTTGAATTTGTGAGAAATAAATTTTTCGTTCTCTTAGTAGAATGTTTTTAAAGAAAACAATTAGGTGAAAAAAATTAAAAACGATATCACACAGTGAAGAATATATGAAACCCAGGCGCAGCCGCGGTCACACAGCTGGGTACGCTATAAAACGGAAACATTCACGTGCGTGTCTTATTTATCTATATGCTAAATACCTACCTACTTGTTTTTTGTAATCATACCTTTCGAAAGATGTTCATTATAGTATAGAATTGGTGGGTTCAAACCTACGTTTATTGATGCGAAACCTATTCGAAATAACCTATCGCTCTAAACGTGCGTTTAGCGTGAACGCAGAGCATTGGCTGTCTCTGTAATATGTTGTCTTGCAGATTTGCTAAATGCGTGATGATGATTTTCGTGAATTTTGTTAACGTTAGTTAACGTTATTGATAGGTGATGAATGTAACTAGTCAAAATGTTTATATTAGCCACTAAATAGATAAACATTTTTCACCACATTGCGGTTTATTATAATTTTAATAATAAACTAGATTTACTACTTATTAGTCCATTAATAATAGATTATTAGTAACATATAAACGTTTTCTCCTATTATACTATATAACTATTCTTCACTGCGTTTTAATGTTTTTTTACGAGATCCTAATTATTTTCGAAAAACAAAAGCACTCTAAGTTACGCCTAGTAACTTTAGCTATCTACCAAAAAAAGTCCCGTAAAAATAGGTCCAGCCGTTCCGGAGAATACTCGGAACAAGCAGACGGACAAAAATTTTAAAAATCGTATTTTCTGTATAGATGTCGTATATACATTCATATCTATTTATTAACAAAATTTTATTTTGACATTACATATAGACACCTCGATTTTATTTATTACTATAGATTCATATTTTTAAAACCATTTTTTATGTATGCATACTCTCTGGTTTACTTTAAATATAATGGAACATAACATAAGTAGTTAAATCTAAAAATGACTATAAACTACTAAAGACGATTATCGAAAAACAGACATCGTCTCAAACCGGCCAACAAATACCACAATAAAAGTTAATATGTAACTGGTTACACATTAGCCCATTCCGAAGTACACAACATATCAAATTTAATATCGCAAGATTTAATCTTAATTACTGAATCGTAATTAGAAAAAAAAACAAACAATGGAACTACTTTTTCACGATTACAGCTATTATCAAGTTATTTTCGTTAAAATACGAAACCGACAACAGAACCAAGGCCGACGACATGACTTTGTTCCCACATATAACTACCTACCCGATGTGCGTAATACGTATGCCGATAAAATTCTCATCTATTATAGGAAAATGTTTGACAAATATACATGACGGATACATCCATCGAGACATTAATCAACTAAAACGTGCCTAAGAGATTGAAATTGTATTATTTATTTAGTATCCTTCTCTACAGTTATCACTTTCTATTTTATTCTCTTGCCTTAAATCTATACTTATATAATAATAAAAGACTAACGAGACGAATTCTGTACATTGAAGGTATAGAAGAAAAACTTACTAAGCGGGGTTTCAGAATCGACAACATTAGATGGTTTTTAAAATTTTTTTCTGTGTCGGTTTTTTTTGTCTGTCTATTTATAAATTTCTTCGCCAATCACGCAAAAACTACCTAACCGATTTCTATGAAATTTGCTAATGATATATATTGCATCCAGGGGAAGAAAATAGGATGTAATAGAACATAGGAAGAAATTGTCTGAAGTTTAAATAATAAAAAACCTTTTATTTCAGACAAAACTCCATTTGGTTAGTATACATACAACTTAGAAACAAGTAACTAGTGTTAGTACTTACATCTACAATTACAGCAACTAATTATTTTTATAACGTCACAGTGGTATGTAGGCGTACTCAGTGTCCCAGTATGGGACTGTCCCATCAGTCTGCTACCGTATTCAGGATACTGTTGGGGCTAGCGCATACCCTGCGCATGAGTGAGACGCATCGCTTGCGTATAATGGCGTGTAAGCCATCAATTCTCACCTCCGCGAATATGCTCAAAGTGCTGCAGTAGTGCGGCAACCCCATCAGCACCCTGAATGCATTGTGCGCCGAGCACTGTATGCCCTCTCCGTGTACTTGACCCACAGACTGCATGTGTAAAACGGCTGACAGCACGCTGTATACAGCGTAGCCTTCACTTCAGTCGAGCATTTAGCAAATCTGCAAGACAACATATTACAGAGACAGCCAATGCTCTGCGTTCACGCTAAACGCACGTTTAGAGCGATAGGTTATTTCGAATAGGTTTCGCATCAATAAACGTAGGTTTGAACCCACCCATTCTATACTATAATGATCTTTAACTTGCGACAAAGGAAAATCATAGAATAGTGGTATTTATCTAATGTTTTCAAATCACTGTGGATAGATCGGGACACTAGCGCGATTTTACAATAGAAGAGTTCGCGCTCAGCTCACGTTGACGCAACGTCTTCCATAGGCACCTTGCGCTGGCGTCCCGACTCGCCCGTTGTGTGTTGAAAACATAATACACGTCTGGTTAGCCACCACCCTCGAGTTAAAATATATATCTTGAAACACCTACAAGCGTATTCCTGTAACATTATTTGAAAGCAATATCTCCACTATTTGTATTCACCATCCTATTATTGTATTTACTACCCCATTCTCGCTTAGTATCAGAGGAAATCGTGGTCAAAACGCTAATACTTTTAAATATACTGTATTAAAAAAACATTACACCAATATTTCAGATTATAACCGAAAAAATAAAACGATATGTTATATGCAATATGAATGAAGCTTAGTTTTAAAATGCGTATTAAAAAATTATCAGGTATTCATACGTAATCGATCTTAACATGTAAATAACGGAACAATCAAGTTGCATGCTCTCAAACTTTTAATTAAACTTTAAACCAACTTTAAACTTTCGTACCAAATACAATCAATATTATTCCTGGAATTTGTTGTAATAGTATAGTAATAAATAGTCGTGTGCCCGCGGCTGCGCCCGCGTTTCATATATTCTTCATTGCGTTTTAATTTTTTTTGAACGGAACCCTAATTATTCATCTATTTTGTTTTGTACTAAGATAAAGTAAAATTTTGCTCATAAATTCAAACACTTGCCCGTAAAACTGTGCAATGAATCGGATTTTTTTTTTTACGCGGAACCCTTATTATTTTCGAAAGTCAAAAGTATCCTATGTTACGCGGAGTAACTTCACCTATCTACCAAAAAGTCCCGTCAAAATCGGTCCAGACGTTCCGCCGATTATTCGGAACGGACAAAAACAAAGACAGAAAAAAATTTAGAAATTCCATTTTTGATATAGGTATCTCAAATACATTGATATGTATTTAATAACAAAATGTTATTTTGGCATTACAAACAGACACTTCAATTTCATTTATTAGTATGGATATAGATATTCGCTATACAAACGCTTAGTATAGAGTTTGGGTCATCATGAACTTCTCTGCGTAAATGGATAACTTGTTTCAGAAGTTAATTAATCTCTAGTACATAGGCTCAAAGTCTAGTATATAGACCATATAGACTCAAAGTATTTTGTGTATTGTAACAGCTTTGATTAAGTAAGTTCCAACTTGAATATTTAAACAAAAGCGAGCAACAGTAACCTAATAAGACATTTAGGTTTGTTCTGCTTTTTTGTCAATGTACTAATGGTTGGTTTTTAATTATATAGTCCTTTTAGTATGTGCATTTTTATGTGATGTGTATTTTTATTTATTAACAACAATTTATTTATTAATTAATACTGATTAATACGTGATTAATACGTTTAATGATCTATACTATATACTAATAAATAAAATTGAAGTGTATGTTTGTAATGCCAAAATAACTAACATATAAAAACATCTATACTATGCTTCCACCAAAAAACATAATTTTTAAATTTTTTATCTGTCTTTCTATTTGTTCTGGGTAATCTCCGGAACTGAAGATACTCCGGGTAACTTAGGGTACTTTTGACTTTTAAAAATAAGTAACGCGTAAAAAATAAAAAATAAATGGAAATAGTGATAAAATCCGATTCAGGACAGCACCATCAAAACATTATTTATAGCTAATATTAAGCTTAAGGCAGAGCCGTGGGTACACAACTAGTATTAAATATAAAAGAGAAATAAAAACAAATAATGTAATTAGAGTTCATAATTTTATGATATATGTTGCATTTCCTTCAATTCACTTTACATATTCTCATTAATAAATAAACTAAACATATTACATAGAATACCGAAATAAATATACGGTAATAAATTTAAAATATCACACCATGAATAAGTTTTTAGAAAAAATTAAATCTGCTAAAGTAAGTAAGGGAATATTAAGTCTTCTTTAACTCTAAATTGATTGTTTTGATTTAATTAATCATTACGACAGTATTGAAGACTGTTTTGAATCAATACACCTGATCAAATTACAGTAAGTTATGTAACAGGCTAAGTCTGTTGCCATTTGTACAAGATGTTTAGATTTGAAGTTTAGATATTGAATTCGGATACAAACATTAACAAGTTACTGAGCATTCTGTTAAATAAACAACCTCGGCAAAGGAATCTATACATATAAATAAAATTGAAGTGTCGGTTTTGTAATATCAAAATAAGAACTTTTACTAAATACATATGAACGTATACACATACATAAGATACATATTCCTAAAACAGGTTTTTTTTATTAATACTTGTCTTATTGTTTTAACCGGCTAATTTTGGAACGACTGGACTTATTTTGACGGGACTTTTTTTTTGGTTGATAGCTGAAGTTACTACGCGTAACTGGGGTACGAATGTTTTTCGAAAATAATTAAGGTTCCGCGTAAAAAAAAAAAAAAACTCATGAAATTATGAATAAATTCCGATTCAGTGGTTAGTTTTACTGGAAGGTATTTGAATTTCCGAGAAATATCTTTGCTTAAAGTTATTAACAAACATTTTCTTTATTATTACGGTTCCGTGTACAAAAATTAATAACTATTTTACGCAGGGTAAATATAAACACAGGCGCAGCCGCGGGTACACAGCTAGTTGTATAATATATATTACATATGAAATATAAAACGCGACCTTATTGCTGTGAGCAATTACTTCCAAACAACCTTTGGATGGATTTATTCTAGGAAATCATGCATGTGCCATACATATTCATTTGTATACAAACTTCTGTAACATTAAAACGGTATAAAAAAAATTTATGTGGAAGTGATAATAATACTTTTTAATCGAATTTTAAAAAATTGTGTGGGGTATATATGATTGATTAGCTTATAGAAATAGGAAGCGGATTCCACAGATGCTTGGCCACAACTGTTGAAGCATTTAAAAAGAAAATTTGTTATATACACTAACTTGAAGAGTCAGATTTTCCGAAAATCGTCGAAAATAGGTTATTTTGACTATTATTACTTTTTAGTTATATTTGACCATAAAATGATTCACTATTATTTATTTCACTTTATGACATAATTTATACTCTGAGGAAGTAAGCATTAGTAGTTGAAATAAGAATTGAAAACAGATGCATTGATAAATGTTGTTTATTCCCCTGTGAATTCTAGCTAGCCACGTAAAAGAAACAAAATCTTTCAACAATCATGGAATACTGTGTGAAAATACGTAAATTGCACTAACATAAATCATTTTCTCAAAACAAATGCGAGACAGACAAGGACAAACAAATCTAAAGACTCGAATAATATTTTGTTTTTAAATGTTCTATTATTCACTTGGTGATAAACACTAGGTATTAAACAAAACAAAAGAATATCGGTCGATAAACAGAAAAGTAAAATGTCTTGAATTATATACCTGTATCTGGATGTTTATTTATTCATCCATCCATTCATTCAACTGACAGAGATCCACTGCTAGACATAGATCTCCCCCAAAGACCTCCAAAACAGTCGGTCTTGTGCCACACGCATGGCATGTCATGTGGATTCCCACAACCTTTACCAAATCGTTGGTCCATTTTATGGGAGGCCCGGCCCACCCACGATACGTCTTCTGTTACGTGGAAGACACTCCAGAAACCGTTAGCGCCATCGGGCATCAGTTCTGCGAGCAAAGTGCCGAGTCCAATACTACTTAAATTTGGCAGTTCTTAGGGCAATGTCGGTTACTTTAGTTCTTCTGCGTATCTCCTTATTCCTGATTTGATCACGCAGAGAAACTCTAAGCATAGCCCTCTCCATTGTTCTTTCAGCAACTTTGAGCTTTCTTATTACCTATTATTTTGTACCCGCCGCATTTCTTTTAAAAAAAAAACTTCTTTATTTGCATAAAATACCATATAAAAATGAACACGTTTTTCGCAATTAATTTCGTAATTAATGTATTTAAATTACTTTGAAATTAATTTAGAATATCAGTATTTAATCTTCTTTATTCAAGATAATCTTTTTTCTCAAATAGTTTTATAGATAATTAAGAAAAAAATGTTATAAACTGGATAATCTGAAAATAAAAAATTTCTGAGTAAGCTTCTATTAAGCTTTTATTTATTTAAACTTCATATTAAAGTGTATAAACTCTATATCTGATTTATGTACTTATATCTATTTTACTTGATTTATTTAAGTAATTTAATTTTGACCATTTTAATATACATTTTTCGAAGAATAATTGTATGGCGGTATGATCGGATTTTTGTGCTCGATTGAATTGGGACCACAATGCATACGGTGACAAATTCACCATAGAGACTCGCTTTGACTTAGTTAGTCTTTATCCAGATCCCGAAATGTTGATTTTACAAAGGTGATTGCTGTATTTAGGTTATTCTTATAAGTCTATTGATCAAATCCTATTCTACTATGAACTTGATCTTTTGATTAAGTGGACCCTTCCGGTCAACACTATTTAATCAGTCCGAAAAAAAAATTGGCACTCAGTGTAATGGTACGGGATAAATTTTTAATCTGGCTACTATAAGATTGTTCAGGCAGCATCACTTTAGAGTCAGCCACTCTAGGGTTAGCAAATTACTGTCTCTGATCACATCGTCACACGATCAGATGAGATTTTGGCGAAACGCTTAACCTGAGCAAAAAAAAAGGTGCATAAATAAAAACTTAAATTCCATTAACTAATAGATCTTTTCGTAAGTAGTGATTTGCATAATTTGAGTATTCTTACATTTATTCATAAATTCATAATAATAGATTCAGAAAAAAAAACAATGTAATAATATACAAAGTCTTATATGATTTTTCTTAATATAACAATCTATGTAAAATTGTATAAATTCGATTAGTTACAAATGTACGTATAAGTATGTACCGAAAAAAAATTATAACATAGAATGTACAAAACACGAGATAAGTCTTCTTGCCCGGTGACATTAAACAACGTCACTAAAATATTATCGATCTTAAGTTAACCGTTGAGTTAAGTCAAGCCTGTATTTAAAGAAAGTCCATGCAACTGTGTTCGTTAAAGCATAGTGCCCATTGAATCGTTCAGTTCTAATAAATGCAGTTCCATCAAATACATTTGGAGTGATAATGGAATTCAAATTTGTCCAGGTCAGTGCACCTGGTAAATGGCTATTATTTTAATGGTAAATGTAATTATATTCATAACGATGTTTTTCAAAACAATTTCCAGACATATTAAACTAATCAGATTTTTGTTGAAGATATAATATCAGACATAACTATATTATTACACCCAGGGGTAAGATTAGTGATATATAAATCTGATGTGGAATAGTTCATTTTCAGACCCGACAACATTTTTTCTATATGGTATAGGCTCAGTGCTTTGACCACAGTTTCACCTGATGTTAAGTGATGATGTGGTCCAAAATGGTAAACACACTAAGCCTAGATACTGGTTCTCAAGTAATGCTGCCGGAACACACCTATTGGTATTTGGCTATAGGTTTTCGAACTTGAGGGTAGTAGCTATCCTGCGGACATCGTTAGAAAATGCTCTACTGTAAACATCCATCCATCCATTCAACTTAAAGACGTCCACTGCTAGACATAGCCCTCCCCCTAAGATCTCCACGAAAAACCGGTCTTGCGCCACCCGCATTCAGCGGATTCCCGCGACCTTCACCAGGTCGTCGGTCCACCTTTTGGAGCGCCTACCCACGCTATGTCTTCCGTTGCGTGGTAGCCCATTCGAGAACCCGTTGGCCCCATCGGGCGTCGATTCTGCTAGCAATGTGCCCAGCCCACTGCCACTTAAGTTTAGCAATTCTTCGGGCAATATTGGTTACTTTGGGCCTTCTGCGGATCTCCTCATACATAATAATATTATTAACAAGTTTTATAACGTTACAAAAATAAATGTATTGCTAGCTCTCAATATTATTATGTTTTTATATAGGTTTAAAAATCTAAGCTATAGAGTGTTATTTTACTCTACTTGCCATCAGTAACATCTTAACATATAAAAAACTATTTATTATGTATTAAAAACAATCACTATTTTAATACTGACAGGATATGAAGTAACACTATCGTAACATATATGCTGACATCTAAATACCTACCTAATTCGTCTTTCCAGGGAAATCTGACACCGTCGGATTTAGGATAGGTGTTACCTAGTTACTCGAGTGACATAACCGTCCACTAAGAACTAATTTTATATATAAAATCTATATTAACAGTAGGTATTGCTTCTATCTCAGAAAAGAAAAAAAAGAAGTATTTTAATAGAATAATAGAAATGCGTTAAGAATAAGTCAGTAATCTTTATTTAAGTCGATCTTTATGAGTATTGTGGCGTTATAATTTTAATAGAATTACTAGTATATTTGTTTAAACTATCGATTAGAATTTATAATAACCCATTAAAATACAATTATTTATCTATAACTGTACTAATCAATAAAATTGACGTGTTAGTGTAATATCAAAACAATAACTTTATACAAAAAAAAAAATGAAAGTTGTACATAGTACAATTTTAAAAGTTTATGTCTGTCTTTCTGTTTGTTCCGGGTAATCTCCTAAACGCCTGGACCGACTTTGACAAGACTTTTTTGGCAGATAACTGAAGTTACTCTGTATGACTTAGGCTTTTATTTACAATAAACGATTAGGGTTCCACGTAAAAAATTAAAACTTATAAAATTCAATTAAATCCAAAGTTTTACTGGCAGGTGTTTGAATTTGTAAGAAAGATCTTTGCTTCCTGTTAGTACCAAAAAATAATTTCAGGAAAATTATTAGGGTTCCGTGTAAAAAAAAACTAATGAAATTCTCAATAACATACGATTCAATGCATAGCATCAACAAAACATTATTTACCAATGATTATTGAAAAACTACATTACGCAGTGTATTAACTACACAGCTGCTAACAGTAAATATTTTGTACTGTCTAACACGTATTATGAATTTATTCAAAACTGTTGAATGAGAAACAGATTTCAAAATTTAACTTAACTATCAATGAATAACTTGCAGTTATAATATCATCAGTCCTTTATCTGGCTGCAGTAATATATTCGGTTTAATCGAGAGATTGTTCCTGATAAGAGCGACCGTGATTTATTACAACTGATAATTTCGAGCACACTTCACGCGCAATCCTACATCGTTCTATATTAAAAGTTAAACAAACTTTTTATCATAGCTAGCATAACAACTTCCAATATCTGTGGATTTGTTGTTCGTTTGACTAAAAGTATGTGTTTATGTTATTCGAGCTTTAACAACAGTTATATCGAGTGTCTATTCTTTATTCAATTTTTATTTAGTAAATAAATTACTTTATTAATCTAAGCAAATCAAATCATTTATGTTGTTAACATAGTCATTATTAAATACAGGAGGGTGTTATATCCTATTAGGTCGCTATGTTATACCAACAGTGGGCGTACAAATAAAATGAGTAAATCAATGCAAAAAGACTGAACTTTGTACATAAAATTGTACAGTTATTTAATATAATAATAACCCAGTATTACAAATTATAACAAATTTCACATATCAGCACAGAATTTCCAAATGTCACAACAACATGCATGTATCCTTGAAATATTCGTCTAATGTGTTGGAACCTTATTTTTACTAGTAGTTCTCTAACTAAGTTGGTATGCTCCCGATGTACAGAATTTCTTTAAGAAATTTATGATACATTCTAGGACCCATACACAATACACCTTTACTATACAGTGTCGTTTTGTGTGCCGGCGCATCTATCCTATGTCTACATCGTGCACTCTTATAGTTTAAGAAACGATATAAATTTCTTTTAACAAAACTAATAGTGTCATCCATATGCAGACTCGGGAATGTTAAGATTTTTAACTCAAGAAAATTTGGTTTACATGAGTTTGTTTGTTTTAGTTTACACACAGCTCTTAGACATCGTTTTTGTGTGCCTTAAAAGGCTTTTCCTTGTTAGTTGAATTGCCCCAAAACATAATACTATGCCTAAGGGCTATCACATACGCATGATCTACTTCTGCTTACTTCGATATAAACTTTGTTTTAGTACCATTAATAATATCGGAGTCGGTGCCAGCTAGAGTTAACTAATGTACCCATTTATATATGTAAATAGATGCCTAAACTTTATACAATTACATATCTGTAAGATTAAATAAACTTATCCCATTGACTAAGTTGCTTTTAAGAAACAATTAATCAAAATCGAATATAGTTAGCGACGTACATTTACAACACTTTGGTATCCTTAAGCTGTTTATATCGAAACAAGCAAAAATAGATTAATAATGTAATTATTTATTTACTTTTTAGTGCATTTATATTCTTTTGAAGTTTTGACACTGGACTTCCTTACTTTTCCGTTTCATTATATTAGGCGAGAAAACAAAAGACGCGCGTCTTAACGGGGTACTATAGCGGTTAGGTGCCATTCCAATATTACGTCAGTAAAATTTTGAACACATTAAAACACCCCTTTCCCCAGTCAGCAATAGTTAGCAAAGCTCTAAGAATAAGAATCAAAGTGTATGTATTAGCTTGCAGTTCATAAAACTATATCAAAAGGGTATTATTTATTTATGATTACTGCTTTTAATCAATATACGCATAATTATAATAACAAACTATAATAAATTCACAATTATAAATATATGACTAGATTGAGTAAATGGTTTGGTAGATTTCATTACATTCGGTAAGGTATGTATGCTCAATAAACTGTACACAGCTCTAAAGAATGCAGAGTGACGTCATGATATTTGAAACCAAATCTTTATTCATAATTATACGTTAATTATATTATTCTGTAATATAAATATAACTCATAAGTAATATATGATATTACTTAACATTTATCTATCAGAAACAAATGAACGATATCTTAACTTGGTCAAGATATCGAAGTAAGTAGATTTATACGGCAATGTATGCTCAAACAAAAACAATCCGGTTTTATATACACCCTTAGCCTAATCTGTAAATTGTCTACAAGATGATTGCCGCATTTTTACGATCATGTAATACTAGATTAAACGACTGAATTAAATATAAACAACGAAAACGTTACAAATAATATAGTAGTTACCATAAATAACTAGAATATTAGTTTTATTATTTTTGTTGGTGATTAAATACTCTTTTACTGTTCTTTTAATCCTGGTCGCTAACATTACGTATAATTACATCCGGCAAGGGATGTCCGCTGCCAGAGTTAATAGCCGCACAGCTTTTAACTCAAAACACATCTTCTTATATATTTATATATACGGAAAATGGGGTTTCTTTGACGCACCATCACCTCAAAACTACTGAACATATCGGGATGGGAATTTTATGTAGATGGTTATAGGCAATTTATTTTTTAGATACAATCGACCTTTTCTTATTTTAGTTATTTCGATTTACTCTTATGTACATTTTTTTCTTCGATTCACTAAAAATCTCTCATTTTTCTCCATTCATTTGTTTTTTATGTTAGTTGTAAATTAAATGTTATATGCACTTTTTCACTCACACCTAAAGAACATATAAAACACGGGCGGAGCCGCGAGCACCAGCTAGTTTTATACAATAATTATAATTTATTTTCCAAAAATATTTTTTTACAACAATATAAGGTTAAGTTGTCACCTGGACTAGGGTTTTTTAGCCTGTGTCTCAAGAGTCTTTGTCTTCCCAAAATACATAATTCCTTACTCTAAAATATTATTCTTATAAAATACAGAAAATAAATACTTAATTTGGCGCACTTTTCGTGTGCATGTGCATGTTCATGAGTTCATGTGTGTGTTTGTGTTCGTGTGTGTATGAATGAATGTGGCTGTGTATTTATTGACTCGCATAAGGTATGGGTATTGTATCTACTTTATTGCCTTTAGTAGATTCTCCATCCCATTATAATCATATTCAAACAAAAAAACTGTAATTCATTTTTTAATCTATAATTATTTAAACTTTTAAATGTATTTTTACAATTTAATATATAAAGATTAATAACACCCACCACGACAGATTATATTGATAAAAGACAAGCGTGATTCATGTGTGATGAATTTGCTTTTAGCAGCATCAGACGAATGATAGAATACCGAAGAGATATTTTGTAATCTTAACTGAAATGAGCTCTTAAGAATTCTTAAAATATAAAATACACAGAGGCACCATCACTCTCAATAACAATTTGAAATACGAAACGAAATATTATATAAAGTAAACATGATAAAAACCTATTTATACAAACACGTATATAAACACACATATGGATTATTATATTGCTTACATTTTACAGTAACTATACACTGTATTTCTTTCGTCTCATTTTCCGAGCTTCTTTAGGAAAAATATATAATTTACATCGACTATTTGTGCCGTTACTTTTAAATGAATACTATCGCCCATTTCAAAGAACAAACAGTTTATATGAAACCTTGAAGTAATTTTGAATGCTAGAAAATCCAGTCTGGATTTTCAGATTGTTACCACAGCATGCGCTGCGATCGCTTTGCTATACCCTCATTATGTACGTCGCCCGTAGCGAATATTATTGAAACAAATATATTAGTATTAACCATTTTATACGCCCCAAATGCCTTTAAACGCCCGCGTTTCTTATGTACTTCACTGTTTTAATTTATTAATACGGAACCCTAATTATTTTCTTAAAAATTCTTTAGTATTAAGATAAAGTAAGTATATTTCTCATAAATTCAAGCACTTACCCGTAATTTTTTGCATTGAATCGGATTTTATTCAATTTTTTATGAGTTTTCATTTTTTTACGCGGAACCCTAATTATTTTCAAAAATAAATGTCCCCTAAGTTACTCGGAGTAACTTCAGCTATCTATAAAAAAAATCCCTACAAAACTGTCCAGCCGTTCTGGTGATTACCCCGAATAAACAGACAGCCAACAATTTTAAAAATCATTATTTTGGTATAACTAAGGTATATTCTATTTAGAAAAAAACATATATTTTGACATTACAAACAGAAACTTCAATTATCTATATTAATATAGATTATATACTATATTTATTATTTATACATTGTCTAACGATAATAGTAAATAACACAAGTAAAATCTTAATATGACATACACAACATTAAGTACATAATTTCCTCTATGCATGACAGGCATTTATGCAATGTGAAACAGACTAATTATGCCAGATATAATCTATTTAGGTAGCCACTAAATACTATATAACTGTTTATATATATATATTGCAGTCATAACCAAAACAATAGTTTGTTACGTAGTCACTAATTAGGTGAATTATGTATTAATGAACAGTCGGATATAATAAATCCAACATATCGAACCTATTGACAATATAGGGAAAGGGATTTTAAAATGTTACAATTTTATGAAAAAACCTCAATTGCTACATATGTGTTTATATTTGCAAGAGTAAAAATACTGGGAAAAAGGTGGATTCAAACAAAGGAAAAATTATTTGCTTTTACTCTTTATTAAAAAATATTTTTTTAGCGAGAGTTTATTAAATATGTATGTAGAAGCTTTTTGCTCTGCCTACGAACAAAAACAAAAAAAAAAAACAACCCTCCATAATATTCTTGTTTTGACTTCTTTCAATTCAAACAAAACCTCACCATAAATAAAACAAATTGACGTAATATTTTCGTGTTCCGGGCATAATAAATTGGCACTCTTTAGATAAACGTTTTACACATCGCATCAGTTTGGTATTCAGACATTGAAATTCAACGTTTACCTTTATTGTAGTGACGTCATACGTCATTTGTATAATTTTCTACAATTGTTTTAATAAATACGTAAACGGATTGAATATCAACTGAAAGATTGTATACTTGATATTAAATATTTTTCTTTTAACCAGCTCAAAGGGTTTAAATACGTCACATTTTAAATCTGTACAAATAAACAAAATTGAAGTGTCTGTCTGTAATGCCAAAATAACAGCTTTTTACTAAATACTTATGAATGTAGATACGATTTTTGAGGGAAACCTATGTTCAGCAGTGAACGTCTTCTGGTTGAATGTATGAATGAATGGATAGTGTACACATAATTGTACCAAGAACGCAATTTTTAATTTTTTTGTCAGTCTGTTTATTCGTCTATTCTGTCTAATACTTTACACCCCCCTAAGCAAACATTATTGTTCTTTATGAAAAACTAACATCGAACAACCCAATTATTTTGGATAACGACAGAGCATGCTTGTTAACTTGGATTAATTAGCACATAGACAATGAAAGGAACAGAACTGTAAAAAAGTAAATGACACTCGGTTTGCTTACTCACTCACTTTTAATGGTTTTTTTTTAAATCATAAACAAAATTACAGAACGAGAATCCTCAAGAGATACTAATCCTAATCTATACTAATAAATAAAATTGAAATGTCTGTTTGTAATGTCAAAATATTTTTTTATGTATATCCGGATACCTATACAGAAAATACAATTTTTTAATTTTTTGTCCGTCTGTCTCTTTGTTGCGGGTAATCTCAGGAACGGTTGGACCGATTTGGATGGGACTTGTCTTCGTAGACAGCTGAACTTACTCCGGGTAACTTAGGGGTAACTTTTGACTTTCAAAAATAATTAGGATAACGCGTAAAAAAAAAATTAAACTCATGAAATTGTGAAAAAAATCCGGTTCAGGACTACTCCATCCATGGTAATCCATCAAAACATAATTTTCCAATGATTATATAAATAATATTTTACGCAGTGAAGCATATATGAATTAAATATCAAAGAAAAATAAAAACAAGTAATGTAGTTCGCAAATTAATATGGTTCCGCGTAAAAAAATTAAAACTCATGAAATTGTAAATAAAATCCGATTCAATGGTCAGATTTACAGCTGCTAAAATTAAATTGTGAATAGAATGTGTGAAATTAGTGCTTGAATTTATGAGAAATATTTTTACTTTATCTAAAAATTTTTAGAAATATAATTAGGATTCCATATAAAAAAATTAAAACGCAGTGAAAAATATACGAAACGCGGGCACATAACTAGTGGCATATATATTGCCTTCTTCTTTTTCTCCTTAGTTAATGGCAATCTATAGGCATCATAAATAAAATTGGAAGTGTCTGTTTGTAATATCAAAATAACAAGTTTTTACTAAATACATATAAATGTATTCTAAAATGTTTGTTCGCCTGCATGTCTGATAGTTTGATGCCGGTAATCTCCTGCTGGACCGATTTGACATGTCTTTTTTGGCATATTACTCCGCGTAACTTATGCTACTTTGTTTTTTCTTTTTTTAATAATTAGGATTTCGTATAAAAAAATTAAAACCCGAGAAATTGTACAAAAGACCGTTTAATTTTCTTTTTTACTTGTGCAAGTGCTTGAATTTGTGAGAAATATATGTATTTGCTTTCTCTAAGTACAAAAAAAATTAGGAAACTAATTAGTGTTCCGTGTAAAAAAAAGCAATAAAATACCGGCGCAGCCGCGGGTATACGTCTAGGATTATTATATGACTGTATTATTATATGTGTAGTTTAGTCAGTATAATATGTCATTTTGAAACAGTTATTTTTGTCATTCATTTCATTTACGAATTAATGGAAGAATGAAAACTTGTTTTGAATTTTACATCCTATAAGTTTTTTTATTGCTTACAGTTTTGTTATTAATATCATCAGCAACAACCAAAACAAAACAAGATCAAGTAATTAATCAAACCTGTTATAATATATTTGGATGAAATAACAAGGTGTATTTTATACGCCTTCATACGTCCAATCAATTTTTTGTTACTATTACATATCTATATAATAAGACTTTTAAATTTTCAATTTAGTAAATTATTTAAAATATTAAGGTTTATTCCCCACGAGAGGCCTTACTTGCTTGTGATGTTAGCTTGCGTACTTTTCGCACGTACAGTTACTTACAAGTACGTACAATTACTTCGAGAAAAGTACGAAACGTAGTAATTTGTAAGTGTTATGGATCTATGTCGGTACATAAAAATGAAAAATTATCATAATGTTACAATGTCATAATATCCGTATAGTCATACCTAACTGTACTTGACTACAGGGACACTTTGTTTAAACTACATACAGACATATTAGTCATATTTGTTTAATAATAGACATGTTAGGTTTTCGTAATAGGTACATTTAGTTACATTAACAAAATGACAATGTGAAGAAATACTTGTTTTATTTTCCAATTGCTTATTTTTTGATGTTTAAAGGGTAATACTATACGAGTATACGATATACGAGAACATCAATTAAACTAAACAAAAAAAAAACAATAACAATAAGTAATTATTTTATACAAGTAACATTTATAACATAACTTGTTTTAGGTAATTATGTTTATATTTTTCTAATTAATAGATCTTTTTTTTATTGGTCCTACAGTGGTTGAATTGAATATACTTTTACCGATATTATTTTTTTGAATATTTTATAAGGTTACGATTGATTTTACTGGCCAAATTTTAATTTACTATTTGACATCTAAATTTTATATTAGCGGAACTATTTTCTATGTTCTAGTAAGGTGAATCCTGGAGATATTTCAGTTGAAAGTAAGTCACGGTTTTTAAAGAACCTCCATAGACCAAAACTGTATTCACTAAGTTAGGCAGTTAGTCGCCACCACCCTTTTACGCTCCATTTCGCATAATCATACCGACATACTAAAGTATAATTACAGCTCGTGGGTGTAATTAAATACTCAAAGCTAACACGTATTTTTAATATATCGAAAAAAAAAAACTATTTAGTATCAAACGGTAGTAGAAAAGTCATTGATTAAACGTATTTTTAAAATATATTTTATTATTTCTTTAAATATAAAAGAAGGCGGAAGAAAACTCAAAAAGAATAATAAGAAAAAATATGAATATTTCTTACAAAATCTTATTATGAAAACATAACAGACATAATCTTTACAGTTCCAAACATATTAATGTCCTCGCATACTTCTCATTAATGCATTACTTACTACTAAACTAAATATGATACGTAAATTGTAATTTTGTTTTAAATATATAATTTAAGTATTGATATGTTATTTCTACGTGTTTGACTGATTTAAATGGAGATCGATAAGTTTACAGGAAATATTATTGACATGAGAAGAAAAATCTCAATACTAATAAACTTATTTTTAATTGAAATATAAAATTATTGTATTTTTAACTACCTATATCTGTTGAGACAGTATAGCCCACTCATTAATACAAATTTCAAAATAGTCCGTGTAATATTACATCTTTATATTAACCCCTTGAGCACTTACCTGGCGTTTACGCCAGCTTTCTATTGTTTTCCTATTGTCTTATTTTTATGGGTATTCAACACATTAATAATAATAAAAGATATCGACTTACCAAATGTATCTCACGAAAAACTATTCATCGTATTTACGATATACGTAATAATAGCAGAGGACGAATGCGAATTTAACGCTTATAGTCTTGGAAAATCAGAAAAATTTCGAAGCGCGCACGTACAACACAAGCGACGACTGGGTTCGCACTGGTATGAAGTATGAACTATGTCGAAATCGCGAGCCATACTAGCCATACCCTATATCACAGTATACAATAGCACACTTAAAGCAATGAAGCACCTTTATTATTTCTGCAATTGTACCGATTTTCCAAAAATAAATTTCCTACCGCGCTACAGATAAGGATAATAAAAACAAATAAAAATTAACGTCTTTTTTGTTTTTCTATTTTATCTTGGCACGAAAATATACACAGTGCACGTCGAGGATGTTCTGTCCAGCTATTAACTATTTTTATACAATGTCGGTGTTTCAACATTAATTTCGGAAGTAATATACATTCATTGTCTTCGAATATACGGAGAAGGTTTTATTCATTTGAATAGGTTACTGGCATGTTAGTCAATTATCATACTGTTTAAAACAATATCGTTCATGTTTCAAATTTAAAAATAAGATGAGTCTTTAGGCGGGTATAAAGTAATAATATTCCTCTTTGTCATTGATTTAAAATCAGAATAAATTGTATCTTTATATACTGTATCAAAATTTTATATTTTTGTGGCTGATTTTCGTTGCCATCCGCGTTAACAACTGGTGTAATACAGACATCATTAAATAAATAAACAATATTAAATATTCTTTTGTTTATGTAGTATTTTATCTGTTCTGTATATTAACTTATGAAGCGTTAAATGCTGAAACTGATCTACGGACTTCAGGCAAATAATACAAAAGTGGTTAAATTTTACAACAAAATATTATAAGATTACGATTTAAAAAATATATTAATGTCAGATCTTTTTTTTATATTTCCAAGATATCGTACCTTTTTGACGAGTTTATGAATCTCAAAGGTTATCCTATTAAGTAAAAACGTCAAATGTAATTTGGATTAAAAAGTTATCATAAGAAAATAATGTAAATTCGATTATAAAGATTTAGCTGTTATTTTAACTTAAGTAAAAATCTTTATTATGTCTTTAAAAGGTATTTAAATTGTATTCAAATCTATAAAATCGCTTTTAATAACTGTAGGTTAAAGAATTAGTTGATTGTTCAAACACAGAATAGATAAAAGGATAACATGAATGTTCTTTTTTAGCACCCACATGTACTTCATTACTTTACTGTGCCTGTCGTCCTATGAAATCGATTTTTATTTATTCATACTGGTTGTTTATACTTTGACGTCATTTTCATTGACTCACTCGAAACTTATCTACTACCTAATCAAATTAACATGTTAAATAACATCATAGACATTCAATCTAACCCCAACCGTAAAATATACTGTTCAGAATACAAAACGAGGCGATAGCTAGATAAAATTAGCAGATCGCTCGTGTTAATCTGGATGATTGCCTCTCATATGTAGAAGGAAAAACACTATTACAATGACTTCTTTTAGCTATAGCAACTTACTTTATTTCCTTGGGGACTTGAGGTGTCCTTGATGTTTTTCGTTATTGGCATTGAAAAAAACTATTCATTGAAATTATCTGTCACGTCACTCTTCAGACAACCTCTCGTTATCTGTAAATTAATTTATAAATATTTGTCCTGTAATGTTGCATACATTACAAAAAATTTGTCAGTTCTGCACAAAACATAGTACATATACTATATAACTTTCATTATTTTATAAATATGCATATTCGTAAACAAATTTAGAAACATAAGCCAAACAAAGAGTTTGTATTTTAGGAGTTCAATTTTTTTTAAATTTATGAGCCCATATCCAATAGCAATTAACAACAACTGCAGACTGTGCTGACATTTTTTTAAAATATCATATCTTTCATGAATATGAGCACCAATTTTATTAATTAAACTTTGTCTATACTAATAAATAAAATTGAAATGTCTGTTTGTAATGTCAAAATTATTTTTTTTATAAGATACATATAAGTACCAAAAATACAATTTTTAAAATTGTTGTCAGTCTATCTATTTGTTCCTGGCAATCTCCGGAACAGCTCGATGGATTTTGACGGGACTTTTTTTGGTAGATAGCTGAAATTACTCCGGGTAACTCTTAGGGTACTTTAAATTTTCGAAAATAATTAGGGTTCCGCGTAAAAAAATTAAAACTCCTAAAAAATTGAATAAAATCCATCGCAATGCACCGTTCTACTGGCAAGTGCTTGAATTTATGAGAAATATTTATGCTATATCTTAGTACTAAATAAATTAGGGTTCCGTATAAAAATAAATTTAACACACAGTGTTAATAAACACAGTGAAGAATATATGGAACGCGGGAACAGGCGCGGGCATACAGCTAGTAAACAATAAAATTAACAAGCTCTAAACTTAAAGTATCAAAAATAAATGCACGTACTTGGATTTTCTTTTTGCAGAAAACAATTTTAACGACGAAGATCAAATTATATTTGAAATTGTTTTAGCGCATAGTGTCCTAAGTGATTTATGGCATTCTGCATACAATAGCTACTCCCTGGAGATATCTTCTTACAATTAGCTGTAGGACACCAAAACTGTGCGTGTCAAGGATCTATTTTTGGGCACCAGAATTATGCATAGGAACCAAAGGTTTTGATACTGGGTCGAATGATCTGACGTACTTCCTCGAGGCAACAAGAATCTGATTATGGCAATAAAGTTCTTATATACGATGGTAAGTTTCTACCGTCCCCATTCAACCTAAAGACGTTCACTGCTGGGCATAGGTCTCCACGATGAACATCACCAGCTCGTCGGTCCTCCTTGTGGAGGGGTTACCCACGCTACGTCTTCCAGTGCGTGATAGCCATTCGAGAACCCGTTGGCCCCATCGGGCATCGGTTGTGCGAGCAATGTGCCCAGCCGACAATTCTTAATTCTTAAACAAAAAGTAATTATTCCTGGTATATTATTATTATTGGGTTAATTATTGGTTCCTGTGAAAATGCTTTAAAAATGATCTATGTATTTAAATTATACTTATTGGAAATAAAATATCATTTGCGTATCATTAGAATGACACAATTCTTTTAAGTCACGTATGAAATCCGATACAACGAAATATGTTACCCTCTATTATTTCCACATCTATGTGGGTTTTTTAATGTTATTTATAAGTGTAGACTTATAATAGACAAATTGGATATACCAAGTATGCAAAGACAATACAGTTTAGTATATTTTGTTGTCTATTCGTCAAACTTTTTTTTTTTGATAGCTGTTAAAGACCTTTAATCCACCCATTCAACCGGAATTTGTCCACTGCTGGACAAAGATCTCCCCCCAAATGGAAGTAACTGCCATAATCGCCACGCTTGGTAAGCGGGTTGACGATCGCAGTGAAGTGTCTGTGGTACTCAGAGGATGCTGTTGCCTATTCCCATGTATGGTGTACGCCTTAGTGGTCTTTGACGACACCCACGGGAAGATATGGAGTGGTAATATTCCCAGTCGAGACCACACAACACCTTTAGTGTTTCAATAAAAATAAAATAGTAACATTTTTATTCTGTAATTTTCACGAATGATTATAGATGACATTTATTTCGACCCAGGGCCAACACTAATATGTATAAAATTATAATTAATTATTGATACAATTTGATTACATTTGTTTGTAGATCAAACTACGCAAAACATCTTATTTTCTTTAGTGACGTAAACAGCAGGCAAGACATGAATACTATAATAATATCAGTATTTTACCTTGAAAAGGTAAACAAACAAATTGACATTGTTATTGACTACTAGAAGAATACGACCTTCGTAAGAGAAAGCAGGATTTAGTACACAACCCCGAGAAATTTATTTTACATTTTCCCAACTACAAGGAGCGGGGATATTAAGGGATCCTTATATTTTTCTTATCAGTCATCCGACATAATTCCCGATGATATTAAAATTAGTAAAAATGTACGCCAAAATTCTGACAAATTAGAAAAAGTTTTATTTGTTCGTTCATCCAGGATGACAGTTATAATAATTAAGCAAAAACGAACAACAAAAAAAGCAACGAAATCTTTAAAATTGTAACTAGCGGACTTTAATTACTTTTACTAATCAGTAATTGTAATAAATAAATCTCATATAGGAATCTGTAGATTGGTGGTAATTCTGTTTTCAAATCAAATCAGTAAATGTTAGTAAGGGGATTTAATATAATATACTTTGATTATTACGTTACACGTTTCAAAATAATTTTATATTAAACAATAATATTAATTCTTCATATTTAGATATTACCGTTTGGGATCATTGTACGTGCCTATTCATTGTGCATACCAGTACCGTTCATTCACCCTCATCTCTCGACAATGCGTTGTCACTACATTGATTTGGACAATAGGTAATAATAATATGTAATTAATATCAGTAAAATACTTTTTAAATTAAAAACAAAATCGACTTCAAAAGAATATACTATAAAAATGCAAAAAAGTAAATAAAAAATCACTTTAGTAATCTACTTTTGCTAACTTCGATATATCCTTTGTTTTAATATCATTAATAAAATTCGACTAATCTGTCCACAATTGAAGAAGAAATCGCGTAACAAACATAAAAAATACAGACGAATTGAGAACCTCCTCTTCTTTGAAGTTGGATAAAAAATAGGGTTTACTTAAACTGAAACATAAAATGCGAGACGATTATTTTTTCTTATCGCAATATAATAACATTGTATATACTATGCCCGGCTTTGTCCCGTCCCGTGAACCTTCCGATCAGAGAAATACTGGGAGGAACACAACCATGCCAGATGTCAGCTTAGCACCAAACGTATTCTGTTATCTGCCTTAAGTTGACATCTTTGACCAGAATGCACCACAACGGAGGTTCCATACATCGCAATCCACGATGAATTGGTTTCCACAACCATTTTTTATTATTTTTTTTATTGGCTTTTTATTATTTTTACTTCCAAATTTAATTGTTTAATACAGTTTTAAAATATACTAACCATAAACAAAACCTTTCCTACGATTATTAATATCTTATTGCATTTATTTCACGTTTCCATAATATTTTAAATTTAATCTTTTAAACATTCTTTACTTTTGACAATAGCTCAAAGTAATCAAAAATACTGTAACATATTAGTATCTAATAAAATATGATCAAACATTTTTTTTATTCATACTATTATGTATACACATAGAATTAAAACACTCAGAACGCCAGTGTAGCCATTTCGGGTTAGCCTTAAAAGGCCACTTTACATCTTTAGTTACATATCGTTGATTACGTAATTCCGTGTTGCTTACACACACGCACACACATATACATACTCTGTTGGTTGCAATGTTAAGCGAGTTTTTGTATGAAACCTTTCTTCTAAGCATTATTACTCTATGTGTAATAGGTATTTAGACATAAAATAATGAGTTCTATACTTATCCTTTTGGTAACACCGAATAAAGTTATTCTTTTGTTTTTTTTTTACTTATTAGGTACTTACAATCTACTACGTGTTAAATAAATTTACGTCTTTATTCGTATGTATACAGCTATAGACCATTTTATTTCGTATGAGGAAAACCGATATCAGAGCACCCCTATGATAGCAATTTGCAAAATAGGTTCGAATTTACATAATGGGTACGATAATCGTATCAATGATATAGTAGTATATACGTTGCGAAAAACATTTTCGTAGCATATTTGAAAAGAGCGCTTGTGAAAGATCAACTAGGTTTTGAATTTAATAATTATATTCTGGTAACAATCAAATAGAATTAATAGAAAATCGTATTTACGTTCAGCGTAAATATTTATCGGTAAAAGAATCAAAAATCGTAGTGTATTTTGATTGTGATGGATATGAAAAAATAAAACATTGAAATGATTTATGAGTCAACACCAATCACCATATAGTCTTGATGAAGGTCACTCTTAGTAGTTCACCATGAGGCGTTGATTACCAAATCAATAAGTAGATCACTTCTAGAACATTATTTATGAGTAGCTTTGTGCCCCCGGCTGCTCCCGCGTTTCAGATATTTTTCAATGCGTAATACAGTTTTTAATATTTTTAAAACAGATCCTAAACTATTTACAAATTTTTTTCAACTAACATTAAGCATAAGTAAAGCTTGGCATTGCATCAGATTTTATTCACAATTTCATGAGTTGTAGCTTTTTTACTTGGAATCCCAATTATTTTCAAAAAACAAAAGTACCCAGAGTTATGCGGAGTATCTTCAGCTATCTATTAAAAAAAGTCCCGTCAAAATTGGTCCACCCGTTCCGGAGATTACACGGAATAAACAGACAGATAGATATAGACATGCAAACATTTGAAAAATAATATTTTTGGTATAGGTATCGTATATACATTCATATCTATTTAGTAAAAATATTTTTATTTTGAGATTACAAACTTCAATTTTATTTATTAGTATAGATTGGAACACAGCAGGCGAGACGGGACGCCAGCGCGAATTTGTTATAGAAGAGGTCACGCTCGGCTCGGGTTGACGCGTTGTCTTCTACAGTAAAATCGCACTGGCGTCCATACACGCCCGCTCTGTGTTGCAAACCATTTATCATCACATGAAAGTTCGTAAAATTTGTAAAAGAATAACACACTACGTGACTAAGCATATTAGTATAGGCCACATGGAAAAAGTTTCTTTTTTCGTGAATTATTCCGTCTTATGATATTTCTTAAGAATATCTTCATGGGTTTTTTTACATCGCAATTTGAATTTAGTTCAACATTTAGACGATCTGTATTCAGATTCCGTTTTTGAACTGTTCCCCAAAATATTTTCATAGAGACATTTTTAATTCCATCAAACGACATATGTCGCAGTACCTGTTGCGCAGTTACGTTTAATCAATAATTTTAACAAAGGTGTTCATGTGCAATATGAGATATCCTTCAATATTGTAACTAACTCTGTTAATATGAAGAGATAATGTTTCAGTTTCAATGTGACTAACAGTCAACCGTCCATTGACGTAGGATCGATTGTACCTACCATATTGAGCAGGAGCTTTTTGTTAAAGAAAATATTACGCTGAAATCATAACAGAGTAGGTAGGATATTTTGTAATGCACGCCTGGCTTGCCACCACCTTCAAGTTTAGAAACCTGTCGCCAGACATCTAACGCCATGTTTCGGTCTTGAGCCATAGTCACTTAAGTTGAGAGTTAATAAGTTGAGATTATGGCCAAAGGACTGAGTGCATACAGTATAATATACTCATATATATATACATTATCATAAAATAATAAACATATTAAAGTTAGTTGAATGCTCTTTATTTCAAAAGAATAATACATTTAAAATATTTTCCAATACATGTATTCAGAAATTTAGACATTTTTTAGTGTTAAGCAAAGTTATACCAATCACACCAAAATGTCTTCAATTGTTGTCATATTTACTTGACAACAAAGTAGTAATCGACTAATCATATGCAGCAAGTAATTTTCAATTAGTATTATTGTCTTTTCAGCGATGCATGCTACTCAATAACTCAAAGACATATGCATTTTTGGTGTGAAACGATCGAGTTTCTTTGCCGGCTCTTCTCGACTGGGTTGATCTCAGAACCGATGGTAATTTTTTTGACGTTCATAAGCGGCTTTTCATGGCTCAAATTGAATAAAGAATTTTTGATTTTGATCGACATAATTAACTTACATACCATTACCATAACCATTACATAACCATCTAATATTACACTATATTTCAAATAACAAAAATTCGAATTTAGATTTCATGATATCTGGCTATAATGATGTGTTGAAAGATCTTCCAATGTTCGCTCCTGGAACCGATCTGCGGTTTTCCGCATATAGTTGCTGTCAGCCACATCGTTTAGTTCATTCATCTTGTACAAAACATTCCCACAACATATTTGCTTAAAGCAAATTTAAAATACTGTTTAACTCTAGAAATCATGTAGCAAGTGGGTTGATAATATATATACTCAACTTATAAGATAACTCTCATACACTTTTTCAAGTTTGAGTCATTTTGAGTGATATATTGATTATCTTGAGTCTCTTTCTAATAACCTCGAATTTATTAGGAAATGTCGAACTTAATTTAAATTACTACTATTGTTTTTATATCTTTCAAATCTATATACATATAAATAATCAAAGGCTTTAGGCTATTTGTCTCCTTTATTTATCAAATATTTCGTTTGTTTAGTAATTATTGATAAGATTTAAGGTTAAAACAGTTGGAAGAAGATTTTTATCTTCAAATTTTCAGTATTTTTTATGGTTGAAGGATTGCCATAAGGCAAGTACAATCTAAATTAAAGAAACAAAAACTTAGGGATGTTCAAATGATTCCAAGAGATTATATGCTCTAGTATTATTAACTCACCAGCAATCGTCTTGATCAGAACTTATATTAAACGGGGTACAATGGAACTAATATGTACATTTGAATAAAATCTCCTAAAAAAAAAACAAAAAGATTATGGTCAAATTCTGACCAACTGTCAAACACTAATATGAATAAATCCTTGAAATAAAATAGAGTGAAATAATAGATTATAATGCACTCTATTACCTACTAATAAGGCACGACAGATTATTTTGAAAATATTATTACCTAACTGCCGAAAAAAGATTACTCTAATTGGGTTAATTAGAGTACTGCTGTCCCCTCTTGGCAAGAGTGCCTGGATAGCAGCTCGAGCCACTTGGCTCAGTTCAAAAACGTGCTGCGAGAATTGATGATATTCCCAATCTCGCAAGCAGTTTAGAACTTTTAAGACTAAGGAGAGACTTTGCCTCCTTATGTGTGTTCTACCGCTTGTATAGTGGGTTCTGTTCTGATGAATTGTTCGGCATAATGCCGACACCTAATTTCTGCCATTGTATGGTTCGCCATCGGCAGAGACTTCATCCTCACTTCTTGGATCCAAAATGGTCTCGGACAGTGCGGTTACAGAAGAGTTTCCTCTTGCGAACTATCTAAAACGTGGAATGAGCTCCCAGTGGCCGTGTTTCCCGCATAATACAGTATGGGGATCTTTAAAAAGAGCGTGATAAAATTTTGTTTGAAGAGTTGGTAACGGGCACGTGATTTTTCTGGTGTTGCAGGCGTCCATAGGCTACGGTGACCGGTTCCATTAGCCGGATCATAATACTGTTTGCCACTTTAGTGGTATAATTTTTTTTAAATAATATTTAATCGAATGTCGGATTTAAAAATAAATTGCACAGTACAGATTGGAAGTTTAATAAATGTATGTAGTAGAATCTGTAATATTAATTACTAACCAACGCATAAAAAACCCTTGCTACTAAGTTTTAATAACTCTACCATCCATCCATACATACATTCAATCGAAAGATGTCCACTGCTGCACATACTTTTCCCCAAAAGGGGGTATTGACATAATCGCTACGCTTAGCATGCGGGTTGGTGATCGCAGTAGGTGTTTATTATCTATAGAGGATGCTACTGCTGCCCATCCCCTGGTTTATCCCTTAGTCGCATTTTACGACACCCACAGGAAGATATGGGGTGGTACTATTTTTAACTGGCACCACACAGCTATATTACAATTTACAACCTAATAGTTCCACATTTACAACAAAAGATACCCTAAGAATAACTCTAACAGAAAGGGTTTTTGACACTTGTAAAGGTATCCTTTTCATTTAGAAGGGTAAACTATTGTATTTATGCATGTCATTGTATTCAAGTACATTGACATTAAGTATTAGAGAACAATTCCCTATGGCTTAAAAGGCATCAATGCGGTACACACCTACACGTTGGCCACAATATGTATGTAAACAACATAACTCCCCGAGTATTATTACTGCGTCAATAGGTGGGAAGGCATTGACGAGATTGCTCAGAAATAAACATCCATAATAATCAACAAGTAAATTTATTACAATATCATATTATGTATGAATTCGACACAAAATTGTCTACCGTTGTATTCTTTGCAATAATTTAATTAAACCAGCAAATATTTTACAAACTGGGTATCCGACGCGGACGGAGTCGCGGGCACATCTAGTACTTATCAATAAGAAAAAAAAATTCAACAAACTCGTACCACTTTGTCTGCTTTATATGTGTCTTAACTTGTATGGAATAAGATTCAATGCAAGTTCTACATTGACCGAGTCAAGAAAAGAGCGATTCAAAGGAAAATTCCTTACGCGTCGATGCACTTTTGCGAGTAAACTTCCATGTCCCTTGATACTATTGTTGCACGAGCATACTATATACTGTTCTATATCGTTTTTGAAAAGTAAATTCTTGAGCGTATTATCGAACGTTTCTTGATCGTTTTGAAAAAGTAAATAATTGAAGTGAAAACTTATTTAGTGGCGTTGAGCGATTCTCGGTAGGAGCAAAACTTGTGATTCGCTATACTAATACTATGACGTCAGATTTGAACATGCTACAGTATATCAAGTATAAGATAGCATTTAAGTGCTGACGTCAGAGATAAATAATAAAAGTCATACTAATGCAACCTATCGTATGAATAAAACTATATGAAAATGAACATAATTATTGCACGGAGCGACAATAGATGTAAAATAAATGTTAGGTTATTTTAATAATTACAATTAACAAATTATGAAACTGAAACATTAAAAAAAACGTTTTTCCAAGGCTTTGAGTTCTGAGACTTCTGTCGGCAGTTCCAATGCAAGTTTTTTTTAATGCAAGGCCTAGTTTTTTTTAATGCAAGAACCGAGATTTTCATTTATACTTTTTTTATACAGGCTCAGCGCTTTTACCACATTCTCACCTGATGTTAAGCGATGATATGGTCCAGGATGGTAACGGGCCTTTCATTAATTACGAAAGGATGATTTTTGATACCCCTTAAAATATTCACTTATCAATCTTCGTTTCTTTGTTGCAAATTATGCTAATGCTTACGTAATCATACTCACTTTTGCTGACAAGAGGGGGGCGGATTTAAAAATGGCAATGTTGCTTGCGCTATGCTTAAACGGCCTCTAAGCCCTGCTTGCAACTCAAGTGATGTCCCCAGAACACACTTATTGATGCTTGGCTACAAGTATTCAGACACGAGAGTGATGGCTAATTAGGGACATATAACACGATGTGTTCTTTCATCGAAAACTTACATTATTTATTTATAGATTCGATTTTACGCCTATCGACGCTGAATCCGACCACTCTATCACTAGGGCGAGCCATCAACGCTTCGAAATGTAATTAGTACAACGCGTTCGAGAACTTGTGTAATCAGGATAAAATGTCGAGCCACGTATTTGACTTTTCATTTGGTTTGAGTCGTTTTAAAAGTACTTAGCGTACGATAAATTCTGTATTACATTTTCACTGGGCTGACTTTGTGGTAACATTTATAAATCTCCTTGATAGGACCGTTGACAATACAGGATACGTGTTATATATATATGATATACGTATACCTTTTGTCGGTAGTAATGAGATTTTAACATATTATTGATTAGAGCGACTCTGAAACCTGCTGTGACACTTCTGTACAAGTAGGGAAGCCGAATAGTTCGACCCAATGATTGATTACCAAAAATTGTAATTGGACACATTTAACTTTTATAATAAAACCGAGATTTAATACGCAGAGACTACATATATTTATATGTGTGAAAGCGACTTCCTTTCTATTATTTATACCAAGATCCAATTACTATGTTCATGTGTCAGACCCTCAAGAGATCGGACCACGATCTGATATTCTGTAGTATTAGTTACCTTTGAGATCATACTCGATTTTCTAATTATCATCATAATGAGATCCCGTTGCTATGTTACCTTCCAGGGAGGTAACCTCGAGCTAAAATGATGTGAAAAAATACTAGGAAAAATCGTACAGTGTATGTCTATAATAATATCATATTTATAAAATTGTCACGATGTTTCACTTCACTTATTGCTTCCCCTCTTAACGGACGTCGCTACGGCATGAGTATTGTAAGTACGTATCTTATTTCTCAAGTTCTACTTAATGCTTTATAATGAAGACACATTTTTTAAATAATAAACCTTTCCTGTTTTGAAATTCTAATATGTTTTGGGAAATAAAAAATTTGGTGAAAAAAGTGATGAGTTTAAAGCAATCCGTTTATCTATATCTACACTAATAGGTAAAATTGAAGTGGCTGTTTGTAATGTCAAAATATGTTTTTGTACTAAATAGATATGAATGTATATACGATAGTTCGAAGAACTATTCCTGTACTGACTCAGTCATCTGAAGTAATTAAATTCTTACCTAAGTTGATTACACCTAACTTAGAAAAAAATATGAAAAACCATCCTAATCTGTTGCATGCAGGTGCTGATGTCAGTACTGTAAAAAAAACATTAGTATTCAGTGACGGAATTGGTAAGGGCATAGGGTTGATGTTAGCACGGAATTTAAACCATAATATTATTAATTACTGCATGCCAGGTGCATTTAAAAAATAATTGATAGTATATTAAACACAGACTTGGACAAAAATTGTAATATTTTAATTTTAATAGGTAACAGTTTAGGGGTAAAAAAAATTGATTTACAGAAATCTTTAGAAAAACTGTTACATTTGACAGTTGGGAAAATAATGCTATGTGCTTTCCCATATTCAATAAACTTTAAAGAAAAAAATAATAATATTCACATGTTAAATAACTGTTTATACAATTTAACATGTCGTCATAGTGACAAATTTATATTTTTTGACATTAATAAATTTATTAATAACTTTATATTAACCCAGGAAAGGATGTATCTTTCCAATAAGTATAAACAAGACATAGCTACATTGATAGCATATAATATAAATAGGTTAAGTGACACGGCAGTATCATCTAGTTCAACTAATGATACTGCTAAAATTACTATTTTAAACCAATAGATAAGACAAAGGAGCAGTGTTACATTACAGTTTATCATCAAAACATTAATCGCTTCTCCGGCAAAATATTAGATATAGACCTATTATTAGATAGAGAGAGACTAGATATATTATGTTTTACAGAAACTTGGCTTAAACCGGATAGGATGTTATTTGATGTGCCACACTTTTCAGTTGCTAGTGTATTTAATAGAACAATCGCTGCCGGTGGTGGTTGCATTATACTATCTAAAAATAAATTAAACTTTAAAAACCGAAAAGATATATGTAGTCTCTCTATAGATCGTGTTTGTGAAGTGGCTTGTGCAGAGATGGTAGATTTAATTATATTATGTGTTTATAGACCTCCAGCCTCAAATGTTCTTCAATTCTTACAAACAATGGAGGTTATTTTAGTAAAAATGTTTAATTCGAAAAAGCGAGTGTTAGTTTGTGGCGATTTTAATATAGATATTTTAAGCTCCACGCCAGAGGTCACTATGTTCATGTCGTTGTTTAGATCATATAATTTTAATCCACTCTTTAATGAACCAACAAGAACTACGGCTCACACTGCATCTTGTATAAACAATATTTTTTACAAATTTTAAAACCATTGGCGGTGGTATAATATCTGGAATACGGTCTGATCACAAAGGTCAGCTCGTTAAAATTAGCTGTCATAAACCTAATGATGAATGTATGAAAACGACTAGACTTATATCCAAAAGTAGATTAGATAGTTTAAATAATAATATTCGCCAGCAATTGTCTACTAAGAATTTTAACAATCGAGATCCCAATAACGACTACGAAAACTTGTTTAAGATTATAAGTAATGAATTTAATAAACAATGCCCAATAAAGGTTGTTATTGACAGGAAAAAAATTGCATTCAGTGATTGGGCAACTAAAGGAATAAGAAAAAGTAGAGAGTGTTTATATGAACTATATCACAGAAAATCACTAACTACTAATTCATCATTTCATGCTTATGTCAGGGAGTATTCAAAAACTTTTAAACGTGTATGTATAGAAGCTAAAGCAAAATTTTTGGGAAATAAAGTTCTCGTGTCTAAAAATAAGGTCAAAACCGTCTGGCACATCATAAATAAAGAAACAGGAAATAGTAAAATAAATAATAATACACTTAATCTGAACGTTGACGGAGTACATATTTCAAACAGTTCAGAGGTAGCAACTGTTTTTCAGGACTACTTCACTAACATACCTCTTGAAGTTACAAAACATATAACTTCATCACCCCAAGGTGCCGCATTGCTCCTTAATAACTTAAGTGCTCCTATAAATTCAAAATTCTACTTTACATCTATTACTGCAGGTGACATATTAAAAGCCTTCAAGCAATTAAATTTAAAACATACACAAGACATATGGGGAATGTCGGTAATGGTTCTTCAAACCATGATTGTTAATATTTCACCATATTTGGCTAACATATTTAACGGATGCATAGCAACAAGCACTTTTCCTAATTTAATGAAAATAAGTAAAGTGGTACCCTTATTTAAATCAGGTTGCAGAAGTAGTCTTGAAAATTATAGACCAATTTCAGTACTTCCATCGATTAGTAAGATTTTCGACGAAAAGATTATGCTTAATCAGTTAGTTGAATACTTTAGAGCAGAAAAGATTTTAGATGATCGGCAGTTTGGTTTCACGAAATCCAAATCTACCACTGACGCTGGTGCAACGTTAATAAGTCACATATTGGGAGCTTGGGAGATTTGGCAGGATGCAATAGGTGTATTCTGCGATCTCTCAAAGGCCTTTGACTGCGTTGATCACAGTACACTTATACTGAAACTAAAACATTATGGTGTTTCTGAAACCTCTGTCTCCTTCCTGGCCTCTTACTTAACAAACCGATGTCAGAAAGTAAATGTTAATGGGGTTACCTCCACTGGGTCATTAGTTAGAATCGGTGTGCCGCAGGGGTCGATTTTGGGACCGTTTTTATTCCTGGTTTATATTAATGACTTACCGCTAATGGTTAATAACTCAGCTGATATGGTTCTATTTGCAGACGATACTTCACTTATATTTAAAGTAAAAAGAAAAAATTCAGAGATTAGGCACTTAAATAATACACTAGCAAACATTTCCAAATGGTTTGCCTTAAATAATTTACTTCTTAACACTAAGAAAACGAAATGCATAAAATTTATGTTGCCCAATGTGCAACATATTGATTGTAAGTTAGAGATAGAAGGGAATTTAGTAGGCTTAGTTGACAAAACTCTGTTTTTAGGTATCACACTTGATAATAAGTTACAATGGGGTCCGCATATTAAAACTTTGGCAGGAAGGCTTAGTTCCGCTGCTTTTGCGGTTCGGAAAATTCGCCAGTTGACGGATATTGCTACTGCTAGGTTAGTCTACTTTGCTTACTTTCACGGCTTAATGTCTTACGGTATTTTGCTGTGGGGTACAGCAGCAGAGGTAGACACCATTTTTACGTTACAAAAGAGAGCTGTTCGAGCAATATATAATATGGGACCTCGCGAATCTCTAAAGAACAAGTTTCAAGAATATGATATCTTAACTTTGCCCTCCCAATACATCTTCGATAACTTAATGCATATTCGTAAAAATTTAGACAAGCTAGATCTAGTGAATGATCGTCATAATTTTAATACTAGAAGTAAAGACAAGTTGGCCGTCCCACGCTTTAGGTTAAGTAAGTGTAATAAAAGCTTTATAGGTAATAGTATTCGGTTTTACAATAAGATCCCAAGTAAAATTACCGATTTACCTGACAATAAGTTCAAGTATTATGTCAAGCAAGTTTTAATCTCAAAAGGTTATTACAGGGTGGATCATTACGTGAACGATAGTGATGTCTGGAAATAACCCACATCTCTGTGCTTCCACTAAAAACTACGATTTGTATAGTTTTTTATATGACATAAAAAAATTATATATATTATATTTATGAAAAAAAAAGAAGGAACCAGATCGAGTTTCTTGCCGGCTCTTCTCGACTGGGTTGTTTTCCGAACCGGTGGTAGTGTTTTTTTAGACGTTCATAAGCGCCTTCTTAGGGCCTAAATTGAATAAATGAATTTTGATTTTGATTTTGATTTTGATTTTGATACCTATACCAAAAATACAATTTATCTGTCTGCTGTCTGTCTGTTGACTACTTAAATTTTACGAAAATAAATATGGTACCGCGTAAAAAAAATTAAAACTCATGATATCTATACTAATAAATAAAATTGAAGTGTCCGTTTGTAATGTCAAAATAATTTTTTTTTTACTAAATAGATGTGAACGATACCTATACCAAAAATAAAAAAAATTTTCTGTATGCTTGTCTGTCCTCTCTGTCTGTTTGATCCGTGTAATCTCCGGAACGGCTGGAGGGATTTTTATGGGACTTTTATGGATAGCTAAAATTACTCCGGGTAACATAGAGTACTTTTAATTATCGAAAATAATTAAGGTTCCGCGTATTAAAATTAAAACTTATAAAACATTGAATAAAATACGAATCAATGCACAGTTTTACGGGCAAGTGCTTGAAGTTATTAGACATATTTTTACTTTATCTTATAACAAAAAATATTAGGGTCTGAAAAAAAATGAAATTGCAGTGAAAATCATATGAAACGCGGGCGCAGCCGCGGGCTCACAGCTAGTTGTGAATAAAATCCGTTTTACAGAGAGGTATTTGAATTTGTCAGAAATATTTTTGTTTGATATTAGTAGCAAGAATAATTTTGGAATATAATTAGGGTTCCGTATAAAACAATTAAAATGCAATGAAGAATATATTAAACGCGGGGCGCAGCCACGGGCACAGAGCTAGTTAAATCTATTTTTACAAATCATTCCTCTGCAATTTGAAGACAACTGTTCATATATATATTTTTAACTAACTAAATATTGTTGACCGGAAGGGACTTGGCAACTTCATCGAACTTTAGGGTGAGTGATTAACGCGGTCAGCCGGGAGACTGATAGCTAGCTCAAAGGCACTAAAGTAATATGGACCTCGATTTGGGTTGCTACCATTTTAAATTCATTACTTATGCAATAAGACCTCACTTTGTGCTATATTTGAAAATTCTATGTGGCCTATGGGTTTTAATCAGCGGAATTTTTTTATAATGTATAGGCTCAGTGTTTGGTCTATAATTTCAACTGATGGTAAGTGACGACGTGGTTCAGAATAGTAAACATACTAAGGTTCTCAAGTGATGTTGCCGGAATATACCTATTGGTATTTGGCGACTGGTTTTCAAACTTGAGGATGGTGCCCAGGCATAATTAAGCGGGGGAAATTCCTTACCATCAAGTTATGGTTTCCTCGCGATGTTTTCTTTCACTGAAAGCTCAGGCCGAATTTGGAGTTGGATATGTGGGGCAGAACCAGCGTCGATTGACAACCACAATATCAACTGCGCTATCATAGCTTCAAAGTTTTAATATATCTCTTTATTTCATTAATCTTGAAACTTTATTTTTTACAGCAGTATAAAGACCTTGCTTCTGGTATTAAATTTGATGAGACGAACATACAAACAAACGGCCAACAAAGTAAAAACAAGAGAGGAATTGTCATTTTAATATATTCCTACTCCTACAATGATACAAACATGATGATGTAGCGATGATGGCGAAGTAAGTAGTGCGGTCGGATTCCGCGTCAATTGACGCGGTATCGATCCCACCTATCCAACTCTAAAATCGGCCGGAGCTTTCGGTGAAGGAAAACATCGTGAGGAATCCATAGCATGGTGGTAGGGCATTTTCTATAATGTCCGTCTGGGCAGCTACCACCTTCAAGTTTGAAATCCTGTTGCCAAATACCAGTAGGTGTATTCCGGCAGCATCATTTGTGAACCAGTACCTAGCCTTAGTGCGTTTACCATCCCGGACCACATAGTCACTTAACATCAGGTGAGATAGTGGTCAAAGGACTGAGCTTATATCGTATAAAAAAACACAAACAAATCCTTGTAGTCAAAATGTCACAGAGACAGTTAAAACAAATAATTAAATATTCTGATGAAACTCGGTTCACTTCATGTGTACAATATTCAAAACATAGAGCACAAGTTTGCAATCCACCGCTAATTGGGATGTACGAGATGACCCGCATCGTAAATCTAAACTACGAACTAAAATATGAATACGACTTTTCATATATGTTAATGTTAATAGAATTACATTTTTACGTAAGCTTAAAAATTGTACGTACAAAATCTACAAAATATTGTTAGTGATCTATTTGTTTTAACTTATTTTTGCATTTGCTTTGCATTCGTGTTAGAGCGCGTCACAGTGTGGGATATAAAACGTTTCAGTTACATAAAATGTGTTTGATGTTACGTTTAAAATTTACTTGTCTAGCATTACGATATAGATAAAACACGGGCATAACAAAATTATCTTTACCTTTTTGATTTAGAACTTCAGATGTTCCAGTTCACCTATAAAGTCAAAACTTGCAAGCGCTGCCTACAAAAGTGCGTGTTTTGTTTGACTTATTACATTTTTCGGACAAGTACGAAAATAGGCTTTAAGTAAATATCGTATGTTATGTAAAGACCAAAGAGACTTTGTTAATTTAGAACAATGAAACTTGTGGTACATATTATGTCTATATTATGCTGTATGCTTGTAGTAGATAATAATTTTACTAAATTTTTAGTTTATATTTTTAATTTAGTTACGATTTTAACGTTATGATTATCTTAAGTCAATCAAAGATAACAGTTTTCAATTGTCAAAATGTGAAAACACAGGTTTATGTATTTTTAACACGTTTTTATTAGGTTTACTAGTATCTATTTATGTATGTAAACGGAATTTATTGAGCGTGGTTTTCACCAACTTCAGAAGTTCAGATGAAAATAATACAACACTCTTATCAAGGAATTATGATAATAAATTAATTTAAAAACTTTATTCCACTATCCTGACCGGGGTTTTCAGGATTAGCGATTTTTATTAAGTTTAATTCGCTCTAAGCGTTGTTATCCACATCAAGGTTCGAAGTGGATTAATGTAAGTATTTTTTATGCTAATTTGTTGTTATTTTAATAGTATGAAGAACTGAAAAATAGATAGATTAAATAGTAGATAGAAGATAGTTTAATGAATTAAAATCACATGCTTTAATAGTTATCCGATTAAAAAAATATTTTTTTTTAATATGGAGAGTTCATACTATAACATGCGATATTATACGATAAAAAGAACTATAATTGATCGAAATATAAAAAATAAAACTAAAAACCACAAGTCATTATTTTTTTCAAACGTACTTTACAAATTCTGCTATCAACATCCAAACATCTGAACTTAAAATGTTGTAAAAAAAAAAAATTCAATAAATTCTAGTTATATTAAAATCCATTTAAACTTCGTCATTTGTGTGTTTACTCCGCGCTAAACTGACGACAGTAGATTTTTAACACATTATCAGATCTAAACAAACGCAAAACAGATCTGGATAATTTAAATTTCGTTTCACTTAACAGATTTTTTTTTTAGAATATCAGTAACCAAACGAGCAACCAATTATAATCAACATTGCATATAAATAGAGCATCACGCCCCTCTCCCTTGGGGGTAGGCAAACTACGTCCTTTTACTTGAGATGATATTGATACACCTCTTTCGCTTCTTCTACTTTTTCATGAGCGCTTTCATACCTGCTCGTCGGTTATAGGTACTTTGCACCTGGCCTTTCTTTAGGATGTCTTCGATCTGGTCGAGATACATTCGCCTAGGTTGACCCTTACCGACGTGCCCAGTGATCCTCGCCTTGTAAATTTGTTTCGTCCATCTTCTGTGATCCATTCTCTCCACGTACCCGAACCAAATAAGCATTCCTTTCTCCATCTTATTCACTACATCCTCTACTACACTACAGCATTCTCTTATCCTATTATTCCTGACTTTTTCAGTCATCTTCTCTCCAGCTATACTTCTGAGACTTCTCAACTCCACAGCGTTATTCTTACTTTTATGCTTCTTCTGCCAAACCCAGCACTCACCAGCAATCCTCGATGAACAGCGAAACGCGCCTTTTCAGTTACTTTATGGCTCCACATGAACTTATGAAGTGCCCCATTCACTCTATTACCTAACAAAACTCTTATATCAAAACTCAATATCATCGTCACAGTTGCCAACTCTTTGATCTCTAGGGCACAAACTCTTTCACTTGTTCCACTCTTTTCACCAATTATTGTATGGTTTCTTTTATATATTGTTATATATATCTAAGAATATTAGAAACTCGTAAATAATTTAATTTATTATATCATAATTTTATATTAATTTTTATAACCTATAAACCCGCGAAGCGTAACAAATTTCACGGGGGTAATGAAAAGTGAAATCACAGAATAATTTTCCTTTGTAAAACCAGCATTAGCTTTTTTATGGCATCGAGAAGAAAATTTAAGTTAGAATTTAAGAGATGCTTAATTTAAAACAATATTTTACTGATGCTACACTCAATACATATGTATATCTTATCAAGCAAAACTTCATTTGGAATCCTGTATAACAATATTTTGAATTTTATAACATACTAGCGTTTACCTGTGGCTTTGCTCGTTTCAAACGCGTAACAAACTTACCTATGTGATAATATGTGATAATTCAGGGTCTTAACCTGTTTTACGAAACCAAATTTTATTAAAATTGGTTCAGCTTTTTGAGTTTTAAAAGAGTTTCGGGATAAAAAGTATGTCAAAATCAAAATCTAAAATTTATTTATTCAATTTAGGCCCTAAGAAGGCCTTATGAACGTCTAAAACACTACCACCGCTTCGGAAAACAACCCAGTCGAGAAGAACCGGCAAGAAACTCGACCTGGTTCTTTTTTTTTATAAATATAATATATATATCATTTTTTTTGTCATATAAAAAACTATACAAATCGTAGTCTTAATAATGTTAGCGGAAGCACAGAGATGTGGGTTAATCCCAGACATCACTATCGTTTACGTAATGATCCACCCTGTAATAACCTTTTGAGATTAAAACTTGCTTGACATAATACTTGGGATCTTATTGTAAAACCAAATACTATTACCTATAAAGCTTTTATTACACTTACTTAACCTAAAGCGTGGGACGGCCAACTTTTCTTTACTTCTAATATTAAAATTATGACGATCATTCACTAGATCTAGCTTGTCTAAATTTTTACGAATATGCATTAAGTTATCGAAGATGTGTTGGGAGGGCAAAGTTAAGATATCATATTCTTGAAACTTGTTCTTTAGAGATTCGCGAGGTCCCATATTGTATATTGCTCGAACAGCTCTCTTTTTTAACGTAAAAATGGTGTCTACCTCTGCTGCTCTACCCCATAGCAAAATACCGTTATTAAGTAATAAGCTTATGTGTTAATCTAAGATGTCAGCTACATTCTTACCAATTTTTCTCAAAATTGGTCTAGCCGTTTGACCGTGATGAAGTAACAATCATATAAACTTACAAACTTTCGCCTTTATAATATTAGTAGGAAGTATGATAGTAGGATGCATTTGTATAGTTGAATTAAAAAAAATCGAACGAGCAAATGTTTATATATTTTGAAGCGATGAATGCTCAGTGGTACCACCATGGTCGGGTATGGAAGTGATTGACGTGGGCTCGAATTAACCTATTCCATTCCATAAGTCTGAGCTTTCTGTGATCGACACCATAGCATGTTGGTAGTACGATTCATTCATTACCGTCTAGCTAGCTTGGTTCCCTCAAGTTTGATTTGATAAAACTTGTTGTTGTATTCCAACAACATCACATGAGAGTTAGTACTTCTAGATTTAACGTCATTATCATCCACATAGACCACCTCATCGCATAAGACCAAGTGATATTGTGATTAAAGCGTCGATTCTATAACTAAAGACTGAGGCACTTAACAACCAGGTCACTCTAGACACAAATTTAGTTCAACGAACCTAAAATTCACCTGGGAGCCACGTTATGCATATTTCATTACTACCTCCTTAACTCTTAGACTATGGCGGTAATGTGCCTATATATCTGTAGACGCGTACGACTGTTACACTTTCGTTTAAACACTGTTGTTGGAATTAAATAAATATTACTTACTTTATCGTTGAGAAGCCTCCTAGAACTGTTGTATTAATGAGCTTATAAATTCTACCTACCTTACTACCCCCTAGACGGCTAGACATTCGGTAATTTCTCGAAACTTTACTACAGTGGCGATAAATAAAACAGTAGAAAACAACAGACAATAACACACTGATAATGTAATTTTATCAAAATACAATTTTCACTGTGCTTATAAGACACAAAAGACTGGTTGTTTTACGAGCCATAACGTGATTAGACCGGATATAATATTAGCCATAAAAATGTATCTATGTGAGACGACACATTACATATTTCATAGATACAGGGTTTTTTTTACACGATATAGGCTCTGTGCTTTGATCACAATCTCACCTAATATCAAGTGACGATGTGGTCCAGGATGGTAAACACACTAAAGCTAGGTAATGGTTCTCAAGTGACGCTGCCGGATCACACCTATTGGTATTTGGCGACAGGTTTTCAAACTTGAGGGTGATAGATACCTAAACAGGCATCATTAGAAGATGCCCCACCACCATGCTATGGTTTTCTCATGATGTTTTCCTTCACCAAAAGCTCAGGCCGATTTTAAAGTTGGATAGGCTGTATCTGCAGGATGTAACCCGTGTCGATTGACACGGAATCCGGCCGCACTACCAATTGCGCCATCATCGCTTTATTTATTCTAGTTATTTTATTTTATAAAAAAAATATATAAGTTATTGTGTAATCTTGGACCTTATTGAAGAAGTAATAATGCCTGTCTGGAATATATTTATTTTCAAACTTATGCTTATATATGTTTAAAAAGTTACAAAATTTAGATTCTACGTGGTGAATCCTTTCGATTGCTAGGGTGAGAATGCCAGGAATCACTGTCATTCATCCCGAGTAATTTTCTCTTGCCTGGCAACCCGCGTCGCACGACACACTTCGTTTTGACATTTTTTCGGACTTTTTGGTAGGATCTCAGTGTGTCATGTAGCAGTTATATTCTTTAATTCATTAATCTTGTGTATTTGACTCTATATCATGTGATCTTGGTGGCGTTTTGTGTGATATGGTTTGGTTATTGTATACAAGTTAAGTTAATTATGGAAACAAACGCGTTGCATTTATTCTGAGGTGCCGACAAAGCTCCATGGAAAGTTAGAAGCTGGATGGGCCAGCGTTTTTATGGAGCTTGGTAACGCTGATACAAGATTGAAAATTGTTTGTACATAAATTGCCATTATCTTTGCTAACTGCAAAATTTGTGTTTAAATTTACGTAAGGTCGAGGATCCCTGAGATTGCAAGTACACGAGAGATTGCTCGGTAATTGAACAAATTTCTTATATTTTCACCCTGACCGACCTAATGTTATTACCGGCCCCTCGGAAAAAATAGTAGTTGTAAAGCTCGGCCAGCCCACCATTGATATTTTCTACCACTATGTATACTATTCCTGTACATCCAGTATCAGCACGTAAATAGTATGAATATATGATTTTTTTCTAGATATACCCGTGTATACCTAATCACTAAAATGCTGAGGAATTAAAAGAGGTGGAGAAAACGGAAAGGTTTCTGTATTATGTTTAAAAAAATTCAATTTTATTTTTAAAAACAAAAGAACCAAACAAGTTTTTTTATGTTTTCTCTTGTTATTTGATATACTTACACAATGAAATAGATATTACAAAACATTAGTAGGAAAAATATTGAAAACCCCCAAAATGTTTATCATTATCTCCTATAGATTTAACATTACTCGTCGTGTATTTATCTATACTAATAAATAAAATTCAAGTGTCTGTTTGTAATGTCAACTATTTTATTTTACCAAATAGTTATGAATGTATATACAATACCTATACCAAAAGTACAATTTTTGTCTGTCTGTCTGTTTGTTCCGGGTAATCTCCGGAACGACTGGACGGATTTTGACGGGACTTTTTTGGTAGATAGCTAAAGTTAAAGATTCAATGCACAGTTTTACGGGCAAGTGCTTGAATTTATGAGAAATATTTTTAATTTATCTTATTACATAAAAAAATAGGGTTCCGTATTAAAAAATTAGAACGCAGTGAAGAATACATGAAACGCGGGCGCAACCGCAGTCAAGCAGTTAGTACAGAATAAAATAAAGCAAGTTATTAAATATTAAATAAAAAGTACTATATGGACTAAGATCACATCAAAAACTCCAATGAGATTTTCTAAGTGAAAAAATTATCGTATTTGTTTACATGTAGTATGGATTTGTTTGTTCACATTACATGTTAATAACTAGCCCGCACTATGCCCGTTAATAAGTGAGTTTAGTTTTCAATAGGTACTTAGAATGTTAATACAGAGATAGAAATATTATTGCAATTCAACTTTCTGTGTGTCGAAATAACATATGTATCGAAGATCTAGAGACGAAATTTGCAAAAAGTGTATATTATCAATCAGCCTTTTTGCGTTAAATTTTTTGTTTGACGTTAAATTATGGAGAAACAACACGTCTCGCACGATATCGAGAAACACTGTTTATTATTTATTACAGCGTTTTCGGAAAAAAAAGTAAATGTGATACCTAATATTGTATTTCAAAAGGCATGTACGTACGTTGTCAAATATAATAATCATTGGAAAATAATGTTTTAATGGTGCTTTACATCGATATTGTCTTTACAATTTCATGAAAAATATAAGTATCCTAAGTTACGCGCAATAACTTCTGCTATTTACTAGGTACAGTCCCGTCAAAATCGGTGGATTCGTTCCGGAGATTAGCCGGAATAGACAAACAGACGGGCAGACAGACAAAATTGTTAAGTTTGACTTTTTTTGATTAAACAAACAAGCAATTTAATTTATTAGGATAGCTAAGCCATAATCTACTTTTAACATCGAGTACGTGTAAATTATATTGATATATATTTAAGTTTCGCCTAGGTAAAACATTAGGATTAAAATATAAACGCCAGCAAAATAATGCCGCGGAAAACGTCTACGGCCTTTTAGCCTATTTAATCTTACTAAAAAAAAAAAAATTTTTATGTGCGGCACTAAGTATACAATGTGGCGGACGGACATTTTAATTAAGCCCTCGAACGAAAGTCGAAAATCAGAGCACATGTCAACACAAGAGTACCCCCACTCATGAATGTAAATAAAGTAAATGAGTTTTAACTCATAAAAGGAACTAGAAGCTATGATAAGTGTAGTTGAGTTGTCGATGTAATAATTAAATATAACCCATGAAATAATAATAAATATGTAATTAACCATAACCCTTTTACCTAAAAGAAAATTTAATCAATCCGTATTTTAACGAACAGCGTAATTGTGGAGCGTTTAAAAAGAGCGTTAAAACAAACATTTTTCAAAAAAAAAAAAATATTTTTGCTTCCGTCTCTATTTCCATAGTTTTTCTTGACGTCAATAAAATTTCTATAAATAAACACATAAACTCGTTTCCTGAAGAAAACCCCATTTTTTTATTATGTATCGTTTTGTAAAAACGCTCTTCAATTATGAATTAATTAATGAGCAAATATTAGACTGTTTTATTACACATACGACTCGACATTCTGAGCATCTCTTCGAAGTGTAGTTTTTTTATTACATTATTTTTTCTTATACTCGTTAAAGGAAATGCTACTTTTATATAATACACAAGCTGTGTGTCCCGCGGCTGCGCCTGCGTTTCATATATGTTTCACTGTGTTTTAATTCCTTTATACGACCCTAATTATTTTCGTATTTTTTTCTTGGTACTATGATAAAGTAATAAATATTTCTCATAAATTCAAGTACTTGCCCAAAAAAAACTGTGCGGATTTCATCATTATTTTTATGGATTTTATGAAAAAAAAAAACCCTTACGCGGAACCCTTACGCGGAACCCTAATCATTTTCGAAAATTAAAAGTTACGCGGAGTAATTTCAGCTATCTACCAAAAAAAAAGCCCCGTCAATATCCGTCCAGCCGTTCCGGAGATTATGCGGAACAAACAGAGAGACAAAAATGTTCATATCTAGTTAAGTTAAAAAAAATATTTAGACATTAAAAACAGCTGACAGTTCATTTTTATTTAATATTATAGATATAGATAAGGTAATATATGATATTATGTGCAGTCATTTAAAAGAATTCTCGAGTCACAAAAACGAGCTTCTGTTTCATTTTATTGAGATCTGTTTCATTTTGAGTGTAGTGATTTTTTGAAGTATTAAATTATAAATTTAGACATCTAATATATTTCGTAATATTATTATTTTTGTTTGTAAATTTCTTTATGTGGTAATGTTAACGAAATATCATTTTATGTTACTCGACATGTCACCCGAAACTTTATTTCAAATTAATATGATTTTAATGGGAATTACGTGTTATATCTGTATTGAAAGAATTTTTTATTGTAATTCTATTACTGCCAATGGAAAATCACAATAATATGTAACAAAAATAATTGTTTCAATGTTGTGTGCAGTTTAAATTTTTAAATAACATTACTATCACAAAATATGTTTTGTGTACCTTACGAAACCCTTTTAAACTTAGTTTATTATCCCAGTATTAAAGAGGTCAATGACTTCAGAACATTTATAATTAGACGTATAATACAGTAAGTGTGCAAAGGTCGAATCTTTTAAATACTATGCAAAAGTGTTAACTTTTTTTAAAAGTATTACTTCTAAACCACGAATTACAAGGGTAAATTTTATTACAGGTAAAGTTTAAATTAACTTTCCTAAGATTGAAATGTAATTATCTCTTCAGGGGTTGACAAAATTTAATTTCTTCGAAAGTGATAAATTTAAATTCAATAAAATGTAAGATTATACTAAATGTCCAACTTTCAAACTAGATTAAAGAGTACGTCATTAAATGAAATTCAAAAAATATAATACACAAAGACGATATTTTCGTTCCACAGACTGTTTTTTTTACTGACTTTGAAACATATTTATTTTCGTATAAAACCTGTAACAGCATAAGTCGAGTGTAGTCGAGTAAGAACGACGAATGAAGTCATCTTCTTCGATTATGGATTAGTAATTGGGCGACCGAGATTAGCTGTATGCTCTTCGTAGCAACTTCGTAACTAATGTAGAATATCTAATAATTACATTTTAAATTTCAGTTTGCTACACTGTAGGTCAATGCCATCTGTTATTATATAATTAAATCAAATTTAAAATGTTAATTTTAAAAAACTGGCTGACCCGGCAAACTTCGTTCCGCTTTTAAATCCATAAAACCATTTTATACAAAATGTATGAGAAAATGAATTTACTTCATTTTTTTAATGTATTTTCCGATGTATTAATGGGATCGGCTGTTCTTGAGTTATAAACATTGTAAATAACCTGATTTTGTTTTAAATTATATAAGATTACATTTTTTAAGTATTTAAACTTAGAAACAACTGCTAACTAAATAATAAAATACAAATATATACATTATTAGCTCAAATAACCTGAGAAGTTTCAATAAGAATTGGAAAAACTCCTACAAAAAAAATGTGATATTTTGTTTACTTTGATATATATATGCATGCATATGTATGTTTTATAAGAAAACGGAACGTGTCATGAATTTTAATCATTAATCACAACCCTAATGTTACAAAACTCATATTAAGTGGTCTACAACATTACCAACTAACTTAAGAATGAATTTTATTTAAGAAAACGTGTTTGCACTGGTCCTTTCATGGGTCACGAGATGCTTGTATTCAATTGAAGCTTAGAATGATTAATGATCTGGGGATACCACAATAGCTCTCCTAATGACTGTGGATTACACTTCAGAACGCCTTTCAATTGTTAACTAACAATTTGCTGCAAGCTATTGTCTATCAGAAAACAATTAGCTACTTTGTTAACAACTTCAAAACAGCAGTAAATCTTTTACGGATATAAAAAATATGTATCATCGAAAAATAAGGATTTGATGAATCTTATAATGTTCACAGTTTTATGAGTTTTAATTTTTTTTAGACGGAACCCAAATTATTAACCTAAAGATTTCTTACTACTAAGACGAAAGCAAAGATTTTTCTTCTTTTTTTATAAATTCATGAGTGTGTGTATATTGTTTTACTTTGAACCCTTATTATTTTAGAAAAACAAAAGTAGCCTTAGTTACACGTAGTTTAACTATCTGGCAGAAAATGCCTGTAAAAATCTGTCCAGCCGTTTCGGAGACTAGCCGGAACAAACAAACAGACAGACAAAAAAATATATTTTTGATATTGTATCGTCTATACATTCCTACATATTTAGTATATGTTGTTATTTTGATATTAAAAACAGAGCATTTAAGAAAATTTTACTGATCGGTAAGTTAAATACGACTCAACAATAATAACAACGTCAGTCCAAAGATAAGAACATCTTACTTTTTAAGACGACTTTTTTTATACCATATAGGCTCAACGATTTTGGCCACATGGTGTTATGTGACGATGTAGTCTAATATGGTAAATAGGCTAAACCTACGAGAACACACCTATTATAGGAGCTTGGCTTCTGAATTTCAAACTTGAGGGTGTGTCGTTAGCCTGGCAGAATTTTTTAAATTCCCTTGCCATCATACTATGGTGACATTGCGATATTTTTCAAAACCGAAATCTCAGGCTAATCTATACTAAAAATAAATCTGAAGTTTTCTCATCCTTTAATTGTTTTTACAAACGTTGTGACTTTAGCAATCACTCATCTAGAATTTGACATTGAAAAAATTTTGTACATCTGTCTGTCTGAGTGTATGTATGTACGCATTTAACTTGAAAACGACTCGTCCGATTGTCATGAAACTTTCTACGTGTGTCATTTTTAGAAATTAAAAAAAATATATCTTTATTGATATTTAATTAAGCATACTGAGTTTGGATAGCTTTAAAATAAATACTACTACTTTAAGATAATAAATAATAAAAAAATCATAGCGATTTACATTAAATAATATCTCAGTTCAAACTGTAGCTGCTAACTCATCTACTATTGTATATTTATGGAAATGTCTTCCAGCTAGTTTGTAGAGCACTGAAGTCTTCAAACAAATGCATCTAGTTAGGTACCTAGTTATAGAGATTCATAAAAACAATTTTCTGTTTGTTTTGCGTCTTGCTTCTCGGAACATCGACGAACCTACAATAACGACAGCTCCTTTCTCGGCAAAGCATTGTAAAAGTTAAATGCAATTACACTAACAAGAGTTGGAAGTGTTTCCATGGAAAGTAAATAAAATTATTTCCCAACAAATTCATCGTAGCTATAATAGTCAATGAATAAAACGACAATAGCCATTAATTTTAATTTGTTTACTGGAAATAGGTCATCGAATAAAAGCTATGGTCAATTTTTGAAAGAAAAGTTTAGTATTGAAATATGAATCATCTAAACGGATGATTCATTATGAAATCCATTCTGCTATATTATATCCTGAAATATTTCAATGTTGATCAAAAAAATAAATTATGTTTATTAGCGTATTGTAAAATTTTAAACTACGATTTATTATAATCTAGCTGTCGCGGCAAACTTCGTACGGTATCAGAAACAGTAAATGTTTTGTTATTAGCCGATTTAAATTTACTATTTCTTCCAACGCGCAAGGAATCTTTTGGAGTCTGAGAAACGAACGTAAGAAATTTTATCAAAATCCGTTTTCGACATATCATCATATAAATCGTTCCATACAAACGGTATGAAGAAATTATTTTAGTTATATACTGCTATTCGATGAACAAATAAAAGGCCATAAAATCGGTCCAACCGTTCTTGAGTTGTAAACGATGTAACTAACCTGACTTTGTTTTATATTACATCTATATTAGACTAATAAATAAAAAATCTATAATAATAAATAATAATAAATAAAAAAAATAAATAAAAATAATATATAAAAATAATAATAAATCTGTCTGTCTGTCTGTCTCTTTGTTCCATGTAATTTTCGGGACGGCTTGACCGATTTTGACGGGACTTTTTATATGATACCTGAAATTACTCCGCAGAACTTAGGGATTTTCGAAATGAACTAGGGTTGCGGTAAGAAAAATGAAAGCTCATAAAATTGTGAATAAAATCCGATTCAATGCACAGTTTTACTGACAGGTATTTGAATTTGTAAGAAATATCTTTGCGTAATATCAGTAGCAAAAAATTGGGTGAAAATAATTAGGGTTCCATAAAAAAAAGATAAAATGCAGTGTATGATATCTGAAACGCGGGCACAGCCGCGGATACACAGCTAGTATACATTCATAAATGAAGCACAGAGATCTAAAAATTCGAAGGTATCTCGTATCACATGTAAATTATTAAAAAAGTAATAAATTACTAAGAGAAACAAAATCCTGTCTCCTTCGCGTCGGTTTGTTCAACGTAACGGGGCAACTTTCAAGGGAATACTGTATTGATATTCGCTAAATAGGCCCACATCATCGCGTCGTAACTTTCCATTTTTATAAAATTGGATCAAGCCCAAAATTCTTATAGAAATATAATCTCAACTGACGAACACTAGAAACACCCGGTATTCTTAAACAACAACAAGAGTTCATTATTCTCCTCATGACCACTAGTTCTTTCGATAAAAATACCGGAATCCATCGCCTTTTTCCAAGTCGCTTCGCTACGATTTTAGGTCAAGGCCGTTGTTTGTGGCACTGTTTTATGATATTGTAATGTACATTGTACATATTTTCCCACTGAGTCATCGCGATAACATGTAAATGTATAGTTTTTAATTACTACATGTACTGTGTGTAGATTATTACATAATTTTATGGTTTATTTATAATGACAAAGGGAATCTCTAACTAAAATTTGATTGAAGGTTTTTTTTAAATCTTAAACGAATGACTACAGTCGATAGATATTCCGCATTTGTGTATAAATAGGGACGGGACATGATAGATTTAATAGGTATAACGTTCATTTGTCAATTAACAACTATTTGCAAACCATTATTTATATCAAAATGATATTGCAGTTGGTAGCGCGGCCGGATTCCGCGTCAATAAAACGAGTTCGCTTGAGCTTTCGGTTAAGAAAAACATAGTTACAAACCATCTTTAGACACCATACCATGGTGGTAGGGGATTGTATAATAATTCCTGCCTGGCTAGCTACCACCCTCATGTTTGAAAACCTGTCGCCAAATACCAACAGGTATGTTTCGGGAGCATCATTTGACAACCAGTAACTTTAGGCTTAGTGTCTACTATCCTGGACCACATCATCACCTAACATCAGGTAAGATTATTAGTCAAAGCTCCGAGGCTATACATTGTAAAAAAGATACGAAAAAATAGTCATAGGCATACCGTAAGCAAAACAGATTTAGTTTTCTAATTTAACGCTTTATATTATATTTGATTTGACAGTTATTTATAATATCGACATTTTAATAGACAAATCTAATACCGTGATAGTATGGATAATAATCTCTAAATACATTGTAGGAAGTGTTTAAATATATTATAAGGTAAATTATAGTTAAGGGACGACGTTAAGTTCCGCATTTAAATTGACTTGTATCTAAACGACTTCTGTTCTTCTTGCTGAGTGAATTCAATCCGACACCCTGAGCACTTCTCCATGGCAAAGATAAAATTACTAAAGATTATGAAGTCTGCAGTGATAACCAAGAATTTGGCAAACAAGTGCTAAGTTCCAATCAGGATGAAACTCAAAGCAAAACTCATTGGAAAACACAACACGAGCCCACTGTTTGCCTAACTATTGAGATGTATTTAACACATAATAAACGACGCACTTTATTTCCATATTATAGAGCTAACTCTCTGAAAGGAATACCAGAGTGAAGATTGGTTCCATAGTTTTATATAATATTTTCCTGACAGTTCTTGATCACTGATAACCGCTTTCTGCTGTGACTACAGTCTTTTAATTAATTGGTGAGCTATTTTCTGGGCATTATTTCTTGCAGAGTACGATCTTGTCTCTGCGTAATGGCACTATAATTCCTGTTATACAAATTAACACTATTAACAATATCCATCCATTCATTTAACCGAAAGACGTGGACTGCTGGACATAGGTTTTCCCCAAAACTCTCCACGACGACCAGTCTTGCGCCACCCGCATCAAGCACCAAGCATCAAGCACCTTGTGGGGGGCCTACCCACGGTGCGTCTTCCGGTACGCGGCAGACATTCAAGGTCTCGTTGGTCCCATCTGGCATCGGCATTTACAATTTGCTGTCACTTAATTGTGAAGATAACAATAGCTCCAAAAAACAATTTTTTTCCACAAGAAAAACTATTCATAATTGTCAGTCTTTTTCAATTTTATCATTACAAAACTCCGTTCTCTACGATTAGGTAAGTTTTCTCTTCTTATTCTCTTGCTTAATGATATAATTTATAACCCATTAATAGTTGTATTACATTTCCATTAAACATTCCCAACTCTAAAATCTCTGAGAATGTGTGAATTATTTACAGATAATTAATTAGGTGAACAATAAAAGTCCAACAACTCACCTTATTTTGTTAGTTAAATATGTGGAACAAACACACAAAATATTTACCAAGTTGGATAAGCCCATTTTATCTTCAATAACGAAATCCGTGACCTCGGAACGCATAGTAACCGCATACCACAGCCCGTGCTCAGTCAAAGTCACTCGGCTATAGCTGAGTGGATCTCGTTTGGCTAAGTGGGCGTTCCGAAAACATGAAGATCAACAATGCATTGCATCCTATCTATACATGGCAATGAGCCGGCTCATCGCTTTGACGTCATCTCGCCAATCTGTACTATAATATTTTTTATATTTATGAAAAACCTCTCTACATGCTCCTTAAATATGACAACCTAAAGGTTATCAGCAACATACTGTATGCCCTAAAATAAATTAAGGGAAAAATAATAACAAAATCTGTAATTAATTCAAATACTCTATAAATTGTATTTATAAGTATATACAAATTCCCCACTCGTAAACATTATTGTTGTTATGTAGTATTCAGAGTTTTGCATGATAAGTTTTAAGGGGTTTCCATTTTAAATAATCATTACTTATTGCATAACACATGAAACACAGGAATGTGGTGGTTATAATTATTTCGACGTGATAATTTATTCAATATTTATTCCAATTTGTATATAACACAAAAAATATATAGTAAATTATAATCAGATACATCAGTCATTTTAAAACAAAAAATCATATAATTTGGTAATTGGTTACTGAATTTCAAACCAACTAATAGATGAACATGCTAATTACCTTGCCTTTCATAATGCGTAAAGGTTCACTTATATCTCAACTGAAAAAGTAAAAGACAATAATATGGATGTAAAAATCGTCGGTGAGATTATAATGGATAACTGTTTTTATAAGCTGACTATAGGTAGCAACGAACGCTATCAACAATCTCTTTTCTTTTTTTTTTTTTTTTTACTCGGAAATAGTAAAGTAAAGATCATTAATCTACCAACTTTGACACGTATGTAATTTGTAACTTTTACAGTGTGATCAGGTCAATAGGTAGTCTAGATAACAATTTCTTAGGATATTTTTCAAATCTTCACAACACATTTGACGAGATGTATTCACTGTCTTACTTTAATGACAGACAAGATTTTTTTTGTTACATTATTTCACCCAGTCCATCCTCTCCTGAACAGATCGATTATTCGCGAACTGGAATATCTATTTAAGGTTCTTTGTAATAATAATTAAGTTTTAACTCGATCCTGAAATAACGCCATTTACACGCTAACCATTATTTAAACGAGTGTTTTGTGTAGTTTACACTAGTACGAGTGCGCGCCCATACATTTTCGTGAGCGTGATAGTAAGCTTACGTGTATGCGTGCTCTGGTGCGTGCACCTATGCTTGGGTGCGTGCATGCTTACTTGCGTGCACGCATTTTTACTCGTGTACGTGCATTCCTACTTGCGTACATTATTACGTATATACGTGGATGAATGCGTACTTGATGCGTACGTGCATGCTTACGTGCGTGTTTTGTCTAAAACATCATCACGTATCAACAGATCGGCTAGGGAGTTAAAAAGTTGCAAAACATACATTAGATAACTAATGGAGGACCTTTAGGACAAATGAGCATAAAGCAGATCGTAATGGCGTCTACTGTAGAGTTTCGTTCTGATATGAATATGTTTATTATTTATTTTTATTATTATTATTTATTTATTCATTCATCAATATTTAACACTAATAAATATAGTTTTATAAGAGATCGACTCTATCGTAAGTTGTAAGTATATGTAAGTGTAATGTACTCTTTGATCAGTGGAATTTAAAAACAAACAATCCTGTGGGCTATGAAGTTACTAGTATGAAGTATTATAAAAAAGATAATTTTTCTATATACTTAAGAGTTGAGAAATGTTTGTGTTTATATAACATATCTTTTATTTTATTATTATTTAGATTCAATACGATGAAAGTTCGTAAAATGTTAATTTATTCCATTAATCATGGTTTTAGAATGGTATAATGTAACTACAGAAAAGTAATTAACTTGACGTTATTAATCTTTACTGGCCTCGTCAGTAATAAATATTACGTACTTTACATTCGTCCAAACTAAGTTTACGTTGAGTAATTTTCCATTTAATAATGTAGATCGTAAAACTGATCAAATTTTTTCAAGACCTACCTACTGAATTCGACGGAAAGATTATTAATTGAGTAAAATTATATGAACGATTTTCGTTGTATTGTTATTTTTCCATTTAGTTTTTTAATTTTTATTCTATTGTAAACTCTTTAATAAATTTCTAGAATTTTCTTCTCCACTTAAGAAATTAATAATTTTAAAAATAAATTTTAATACCTCATTCCATTAGTGAGATTAAGTTGTTTATAATTTAAATATTCAATTCAAAATTTTACTATTAAATTACTATGTAATACTAAAGTAATACTCTCTATTCTCTATTCAACCAAAACACGTCCACTGTTGGACATAGGTCTCCACCTATAAAGGGCAGATTACCATAATCGCCACGGCGGATTGACAAGCGCTGTGTGTGGTACTCAGAGGATGCTGCTGCCCATCCCCTGGTTTATCCCTTAGCCCCCTTTTACGACACCCACGGGAGGATATGGGGTGGGTACTATTCTTAGCAGGCACCACACAGCTAAAAGGTAAAAGCTAAAGTATTACTAAAAAATTAAAAGACTATGTATTTTTAAAGCGATGATGGCGCAGTGGTTATTGCGGCCGGATTCAGCGTTAAAAGACGCGGGTTCAAACCCACGTGTCCAACTCTAAAATCTGCCTGAGGTTTCGGTGAAGGAAAACATCGTGAGGAAACCATAGCATGGTGGTAGAACATTTTCTAACAATGCTCCCCTGAGTAGCTAACACCCTCAAGTTCGAAAACCTGTCGCCAAATATCAATAGGTGTGTTACGGCAGCATCCCTTGAGAACCAGTACCTAGGCTTAGTGCGTTTACCATCCTTGACCACACCGTCAATTAACATTAGGTAAGATTGAGGTCAAAACACTGAGCCTATACCGTATAAAAAAAAAAACCTATAGAAATTACTTTCTATTGAATATACAATTAATTTGTTGAATAATTTACTTGCTACATAACATCACATTTATATTAATCAAAATGTCTTGCATTTTTTTTAAAAGAACGCCTGTCTGTCCGGTAGTTGATTTATAACTCGAAAGCCGATTTATATTATGTTTTTTTTTAAATCATGGGTACATTTCGCTCCTCAGTTATTTATATTTTATTGAGTAAGGTAAGGAAAAATACTATTTATTTATTGTATTACTTAAGGTATATTATATGAAATCAACGACAAATGGTCACCCGCGGTCCTTCTCGTGTAGATATAAGGTATTGTGATATCTTACTTTTAAATTTATAAGCTATGTAATCCACATTCGATTGATGAAGGCGATACTTTGCGGAAATCCATCATAAAAATAATATATGGTTGATTTTTTACTTTGCTAACTCCGCTTCAAATGATTTTCAGCTGTCACGTCTCTTGGAAACTGATTTGTTTATGCTAATATATTTACTAGCTAGTTTTACTAGTGCGCTCAGAATGATCAAAGATCTATCTAACGCACTAAAATTGTCATAAAAGTATTTGTTTTACAATTTACAATGTTCGACTTATTATAAGAATAAAGTAATATTATTAGTAGAATTGGTTCATAATTTACTGCTTACTCCAAATAAAATGATTAAAGAAAATTTTACCCATAAATTAGATAGGAAATCATTTATAGAACTATAAACAACACTATATTCTGTTTCGTTCATAATTTAATAGGCTCGTTTATCTCTGTCATAAACAGGAAACAACTCTTTATTTCACACTTCATATAAAATATGAGATATAAATGAATATAATGTATGATGGTGGGCAATAAAGTTTTAGGAATAGCGGAAGTGTCAAAGGCGTGTAATCGTAACAGAACATGGTACTTATTGTTTCTGGCCAAACTCGATGGTTATATGTAAAGTGTTGAATGGTAGTTCTTTGTTTTTACTCATTAACTTGAATTATATGTCTCTATATTATGTAATTATAGTGGCGTTTTACATAATATAGTTTGGTTATTGTGCACAAAAGAGATGTATTGAAAATAATAACACGGAGCGTGAATTAAAAGACCTCACAACAACTGCCTTGAAACGCTTTTACAAATGCCGCCATGTCGCCATTATGTTAGAGCACTGAACTTTACTAACATAATACAAAGTTGGGCCTAATAAACTTATATTCACTGACGAAATAAATTATAAAAAACAGTGGCAAATGATAGTACAGCACCCGTCATGGAGTAGGTAATAATTATTTGTAATACATTCACTTGTACTATTTATGTATTTTTATAGGATATTAATGTTATAGTTTTTTAGTATGAACTCTGAGATGTCACAAAAACCCCTTAGGGTTACTATAAAGAGCCGCCATTTTATTACAATACTAAAGATTAGTAAAATTATACAATTTGGGCTTAAAGAACATGTATTAATGGCCGAACTTAATTTCAAAACAGTAGAATGAAAAAAACTAACAACACCTAAAAACTAAGTCATATTGTTTAAAGCAACACAATATACCTATAACTTATTTACTATAGAAAATATGTAACAGTAAGCCTTTCGAAAATGAATCTTTCACGAATTAAACTACCACTAAAAACAAAAATTGAACATAATTATATAGATGATAAATTCGAGAATATCATACTAATGTTGTATAATAATAATATGTTGTAATAACATTAAAAACTTTTTCATAAATTGACATCATTGCGTGCTGAAATCATATAATTGATTTATTTCTTTGTAATATACTTTTAGTTCATCTTTTATTATTAGATTTTTTTATACCTATATATATATATATATACTATAATAACAACACTGCCCATAAAATCATATAATTTTAATCGAAGATATGAATCTTAACAAACGATGCGCTCGGAACACACGTTTCTTGATTTTGACAAAAGTTTATCAAACTTGAAGCTTTAATATAAATGACATAAGTGGATTCGATATTAGCTTCAGTTCATATCGATTATTTTTCTTCGTACTGTATTTGACCATAATCTCTCCTGATTTTACGTGACGATGTAATCCAGGATGGTAAAGAGACTGAGGCAAGTGGTCGGTATTGCCTATCAAGTGATTCTGCCGAAACATACCTTTTGGACTTTGGCATTGTAAAATGTTTATTGTAGCATGAAATATTGATTGATATCTTTATATACACTGTCTGGAAGTGACACCCCTCTTTCTGCTTCCGCTAAAACCATTTATTGTTATTATAAATTGTATAATTTTAATAACTTAAAAAAAACCAGATCGAGTTTCTTGCCGCCGCTTCTCGACTGGGTTGTTTTCCGAACCGGTGGTAGTTTTTTGACGTTCATAAGCGCCTTTTCAGGGCCCACATTGAATAAAGAATTTTTTGATTTTGATTTTAAATAAACAATACCATTCTTTTTTCTCATTTTCACACTTTAAACTCTTAGTTTATACAAATAACGTATAATTTTGATAAAACACATTGTCACCCAGATAAAAGCCAGTCGTTACACATATATATTCAGTATTCACATAGTTCACAGATTCGTATCCGTTACTGCTCAAATACTTCAAAGACACACTCCAATAAAAGGATTCTCAATATTCAAAGAGAATTCTAATTTTTTAGTATCAACTCGCATGAAGCTTAACCTTTACATGTTTCAAGAAAAGCACTCATATTATCCTTTCATTTACTCCAACGTATTGAAAGCCTGTATTTTCATGTCCAATTTTAAATAGAAAGATAAGATAAGATAAGATTGGCTTAGTTATTGTAACTATACTTTACAAGTATAATGCACATATCCTGCAACCTGCATGCATTATAAAACTTACATGCATTGTTTTTTTTTTATTTACCATAAGGATAAAGCTTATTATTTCATTTCAAAAAGTGTAACAAAACATGATTTCTTAATGTAATTAATACATTTTCCCTTTTTTTTACAACCTATGTACATAAGGAGGATTTTAAAATTTCCAGAACTGGCCACTTTTATTAAATTATTGAAAAACTAATTACGAAATTTCAAAACGGTACCCTCTGGCTTTCAAATCCAGTTTTTTTCAACTATTTATCACAAGTCGTAACATTTTGGCGCCATTTTAAATATTGCATATCTTACGTTACCAAAAATTTATCTCTCGCAAATATCCGTAGTATGATTTATTAGGGTTTTAAGTGTAGTTAGACGCGCCAGTAAAGTGTCGCTCGGCTGTTTTATAACTAGTCTTTACAATTTTTATACGTTGTCGTGGTAATTTCAGCGACGAATTTGTGATGGTCGGCACTCTACCATTGTGAACAACGAAATCATTGATGTTGTACGCCGTATGATCGAAAGAGACGAGGTTGTGACCTACAATGAGATTTGGGCCTCTTTATTTATCTAAAAATTACATACAATCAATCTTACAAAAACATTTAACGTAGATAAACTGTTCCCGATGTACACCTGATGGTTTAACTAAGGCTCATAAAACGGACGCGAATTTGGTGTGGGATATAGAGACCTATGACGAAACATGGATTAATATTAAAGATCGCAAAACAAAGCAGCAATCGATTATTTGCGTCTTTCCAGGTGAGCCGAAACCAACCAAAGTGGCAAGTCTGCTGTCTGCAGCTAAGCGGATGATTGCTACTTTTTAAATAAAACCAAACAACAAAAACCAAAAACCAGTAGCCACCTACTGTCGCTTTGGAAGATCGTCGTACAATGAATAGCGATCGGTAAGAAGGCTATTTTTGTTTCCCGGAAATTATTGACAAACTCGTATCATCTTGCACTATGATAATGCCAAGTCTCACGTGGCCAGACAGACAAACGATTTTTTATAGAGTTCGACCATACGGAGAGTTCTTGTTTTAAAAATCAAAAATAATTTACACGATTGATGAATCTTATCCCTAGAAGAAACTATTGAAGAACATTAAAAAAGTTTCGGATGTCATAAACGGTTTTTTAATTGATTTATTCCCATTAACAACTGGATTGAAGCTAAGGCAGAGAATATTTTGAGAAACAGTAAATTAATTTTTGACTAGTCATAATAGTATTTTTGTTGCATATTCAAGAAATTTTTAGTGCACCTCACGTAGTAATTGAAAATTATATGAATGTTAACTTATAACAATGACGAATAAGACATGTTTTCGTTTAACTATAAAATTTTAGGAAAAATTAAGTCTAAATATTGTCTTATTACAAAACATTTTTTATAAAGGATATGCCAATATAATCGTATTTTCAATGTATAATCATAAATATACGATTCACAGTTGTGGTCGGCTGTATTTCAATAAGTGTTAGAGGTTCATCCGCTACAGGGTCCTTGTGGTAATTGGACTTTCTTCGAGACGCCCTTCAATAGCCGTCGCGCCACTTCTTACCTTTCTCCCCTTCTTACAAATAAACCTACATAATGTAGTAGTTAATATGTATGTATATACAAATTTATCTATTAAACATCAAATTAGTCATCGAATCCTAAATTTTATTTTTATTTAATACTTTTTGCACACATTTATGTACAAAGGCGGACTTAATGCCTTAGGCATTTTCTCCCAGTCAACCAAAGTAAATTTTATACGTCGTATTTTCAAAGTTTAATTTATGACTTAATAAACAAATTTGAGTTTATATAAATCTGTTCTTGTACCTTTGTTCATTATAGTTTACACTTAGGAATGCAGTTCACTTAATTTTAAGTGGTCATCGTATCCTAAATATTAATTTATCAATAAACTTAATAATTGGTCGCTACTTTTTTAAATACGCACAATATATTGATTTTCATTCAAAAATTGTTAACATGCGGGTATTTAGGAAAGCATAACGAAAATTAAAGTGGATTTATTTTGTGCATGTAATAATAATTATATAGTAGTCTTAATAAGCTTAGAGTTATAGAGGCACGATTCATCGCGACTGTGGATCATTTTTCATTATTACAGCTAGGTATTTCGTATTCTATCTTTCGATCTCTGGTATGATCTGTGACTTCTGGATACCCCTTTAATTAAATGACAGGATATATATGTCCATCATAAGACCAGTGGCATATTATATAGATCAGAATACTGGGCTAGTAAGAAGATGGATGAGAAACGGTTGCATGTGGCTGAGATGCGTTGTTGAGATGGATGCGTGATGTCAAAAGAATGGATAAAATAAGGAATAAATATATTTAGAGGGATTTTAAATGTTGCACAAGTGGTAGAAAAATTGAATAGTTCTCGTTTGTTGTGGTATCGACATGTTATGAGAAGAGAGGAAGCACATGTGGGTAAAATTGTAATGAATTTGTATGTGGAAGTATGTAAAAGTAGAGGAAGGCCAAAGAAAGTTTGAATGGAGTAATGATATAAAAGAAAAAATACTTTTTCAAAAATTCAAAATGTTTTTATTTACACATTCGTGACAAATGTATTGTTTTGTCTGTAGACTACAAACTAGGCAATGCCTGTATGTAATTGAAGAAATAACCGCTGATAGGGACGTATGGAAGAAGAAAACATACTGCGCCGTCCTCAAGTGTGTTGGGACCATGAGAATGATGAATGAAACCTCAACAATACTCAGATGCTAAGTTGAAAAACGGAAAACAATAAAATTTTCATTAAGATTGAAGTTATTTGAAACGGTTTCTTTCAGAATATAAAAGGACCTAAGGAGCTTACGGTGATCGTCTCACTCAACAATTTTCCTTTCAGCTTCTCTCCAGGAATTACTTTTAATACTTCATTTTCTATTTCATTTTATGATTGAGATGCAAAGAAATGAATACAATGGATTTTTTTTATACCTAACCGAGAAGGAATATTTTTTTATTTCGAATTATTTCTTAGAATATTTAACGTAATAATGAAATAAGATATTAATTAAAATGTCTAGAGAAAATCATTTTATTAAAAGGTTTTTAAATTTACATTAAATGAAAAAAGTATCGAGAATGGATGATTTGTTTATGGTTTCAAATTTTTTTTTTTTTTAAATTGGCGCAACTGTTTTTCGTTCTGGTGCGAAGTTTGAGTTGCATCTATCATTTAGATTAAATAAAGTGCTGTTTTTAGATAGATCAAATCTGGTGCGTTCAAAAGCGGTCGAGATATGCTGAAAGATTTGCGTCAACCTTGTAGGCCATAAACGTCTTCAACTGAAGTTAACATCGCAAAAGTGAAGGAAACAATAACCGCAAATCCTCATTCAAGTTTGAGAGAGATAACCGCTGAACTTTCTATGTCTCAGGAGTCGATCCGTATCATTTTAAATAATCACTTAGGTATGAAACATGTTGTCCCTTGTCTAGTCCCGCCACGATAACGCGCCTTCGACATGATCATTATTGTGAACAAATTTTTTACCAAAACTCAACTCATACCATCGAGCAACCTTAATCAGCAGGTATGGCTCCAATCGACTTCTTTCTTTTTCCTAAACTCAAATTACCACTTCGTCGCATCCGTTTTCGTGCGGTTCTATCGCAAGTCGTAGTACTGCGGTTCTACAGAAAGGACTTCGCGACGAGAACTAACTCAATTACGGAAAAAGCGTTTAAAAAAATGTTTTTATGATTGGATTATTCGTGGGCGTAAGTGTATCGTTTCTGAAAAAGCATTCTTTGAAGGCGATAAAATAAATTTGGATCAATAACTAATATTTTGTGTATTATTGATCTCTTCGCAGTATTTTTTGACAACGTAGTATATTCTCACGCTGGGGGTTTAGTTGTAATTGTAGCGAAATTTCTAATATCAATCCTGTGTCCTAATGATAGCAAATTAAAGATTTGAATTCCTACAAATTTTATAACGAGTATTTTTTAGTTTTTACAGTAGTATAGATTATTACATATTATATACTATATAGATTAGTATATATTAGTACATTAGTATAGATTAAAAAAATAATATAGACTAAAATAATAAAATTGAAGCGTCTTGTATTGAAAAGTAACTTAGGGTACTTTTAATTTTCATAAATAATTAATTCCGCGTAAAAAAATAAAATATCATACAAATTTGAATAAACCCGATTCAATATACAGTTTTACTGGTAAGTGCTTGAATTTATGAGAAATGTTTTTTTTTTTAAATTTGGGTTCCGTATAAAAACTTAAAATTAAGTAAAGAATATATAAAACGCGGGTGCAGCCACGGGCACGCAGCTAGTTATAAATAAAAATAGGAACTAGTGATGATGATCCTCATTTCAACCGAAAGGCCTCCATTGCTGGACATATATAGGTTTCCATCAAAGATCAAATATAGGAATTAAGAAAACGAAAATTATAAGGATATCAACATAGAGTAGTAACACTAAGAGTGATGTATGTATGCAAGCGATACGGAATTACATAATCACTGGCACGAACGAAAGGCGTACGAGACCTTTTTTTCATGGCCAACTAAATGACTTCACTTCGCATGTGACTACTGCCGTTCTGAGTTTTTTATTTCTATGGATATCAATATGTCACTTTTTAAAACAAAGTCGTGCTTAAAAATACATTTGAAAAATTATTATAAACGGAATTTTAAGTATAATTCTAATTTTAGGCCAAAACATGTCTTTTTTTTTAACTTTTTTCAAAGTGAATTTGTTATACATTTACGAACATCAATTACTATAGTTATCCTTCTTTTAGTTTATGTAATGGGTTAAAAAACTGCCACTTAACGCCATCTATCCTATAGCAAACTGGAATATTATACAATATGCACGCCATCTCGGGAGGCTGTTGTTTGTTGAAATAGAAATCATTTTAAAGTGAACTATGAAATGTGTACTGTTTTGAAATATGAGGCACCACTAGTTCTATACGGCACTATATTAATTTTAAAACTATTTCCAAATAATTATTTGAGCTTTAATTTAACGACATTGAATATTAACCAAAAGAGTATCTAATTAACATAATAGTTACATTATTATATTGTCGAGTCACTGTGACGGGTTTTTCATAAGTGTACAAGATGGTCGCGATCCAGTAGGGTTAAATTGATCTACCACTCCGCTAACTCCTGGATCGACACTGGTTAATCTCAAAACGAGATAGGAAAAAAAACATGTCGCTTTAGCTGATTTTTTTGCTATATCTAAGGTGGTCGTAATTCAGTCGGGCTTGAAAGCCATATAACCCCGATATCACCCATACAAAAGTTCCATAGCAAATCCCAAAGTGTTGCTAATGAATACTATGGTAAACTCAAATTTAAACTGACAAAAAGATAACAAATGTGACATATTATACTCGTTATACGTTATACGTTTTAATGCAGCAATAATGCTGAGGCTGAGCCTGTTTGTTTCCGCACACATTTTTTATTTTGTGTATATTTCTTTTAAAAGATTATGTAATGATATTGTATAATGTTTCTTTATTGTGTTGTGTTGACTGTGTTGTGTGGTGCAAATAAATTATTTCTTTCTTTCTTTTCTTCTTTCTTTTTTTTTTCTTCCTTTCTATAGGTACTAGCTATGTCCACAGCTTCGCTTGCTTGAAATACAGATTATATTCTAAGAGATTTCTCCATCTAGATCCAATCTATATCAATACCAAATTCTATCGAAATCTATTCAGTGATTTAGGTGTGAAAAGGTAATAGATAGACAGATAGAGCTAGCTGGTGCACGCTACATCGTCTGTATCGAATTAGTACTTACTTAAGTTACCCTATTGTTTACTCCAAGCTTTTATTAATCTCCATCCCAAAGAAATAATATAAATAAATCATCTTAAACGTTATCAAGTAGCTCAGATCTAACGAAAGTTGAGCGGTTCCTACCATGGTCGTATCTAATTTTTACTTTTAGAGGAAAAATTTCATGATATTAATTTTTTTTTGGAACGAATTTGCCTATTAACCTCTAATTCATTCTCTTAGCGGTAAATTTTTCAAAAAACGCCGATACACGTGTGCCTTTATTTCTATCTAAGTAGCCTATATATAGCACTCAGGTATAACATACCTTTCTAACAATAAAAGAATTTCAAAATAGGATCAGTAGTACCGGCGATTAACCCGAACATTCAAACTCACAAACTTTACCTCTTTATATATTATTTGTATCACAAAGTTATTTCAGTCAAAAAATCATACTACGTCAAAAATGACACGAATTCGACTCGACATTTCAATCTAATTACACAAGCTCTTCAACATGTTGTACTAATTACATTTCAAAGTGATGATAGCTCAGCGGCACTGTGCTCGGGTTACTCGTAAATGGACGTAAATTAGAATCCACTAAGCCTATACTATACTATAATGAGTCTGAATTTTCGATGTACCATAAGAATACATCGTGATGAAATCATTAATAATGCATCCCTCGTTTGCTATATTTTACTAAAACATTCGCCAACCGTACTTATGTAAACAAACAGCATCTCATTTTAATGCTTAACATAACATAGACATAAGTAGATATGTGCCCGCAGATCCGCCTCATTTTCTATTTTGGATAATTCACTGCGTTATATAGTTTTTCAATAGTCATTGGAAAATAATGTTTTCATGGTTACTATTTTTTGACCCTAAATTGTTTTGTTATTAACAAAAACCAAAAACGTTTCTCATAAATTTTCCAATTAATTGTATTTTTTACACAATTTCCTAAAATTATTTTTGGTTCCTACTACCAGAAAACACTTGGCAGTAAAACTGTGCATAGACTCGCATTTTGTTCACAATTGCATGAGTTTTTTTTTTTTTTTTTTACGCGGGCCCTATTTAATTAATTTAAACAAACAATAGTAGCCTAAGTTAGCCGTGTAATTTCAGTTATCTACCGCCATAATTCGTCTAAATCGGCCAGAGGTTGGCTGCAACAAAATAGGCAGACAAAAATTTTAAGATTCGGATTCTTGGTAAATGTACCGTAGGTATATGCATCCGTACGTATTTAGTAAAAAAGTTGTTATGTTGATATTAAAAACAGATACTTGAATTTTATTTATTTCTCTATATAGACAATGATATGTTTCTAATTTGAATAAATCTACATATATTCTCTAATCTGTATATATTACATATTCAAATTTACCTTCACAAGGATGGCTGTAAAGTATTCTGACGTTTTGGACAATAAATTTTAACGCTAACACTACTCAGTACTCACGATTTATATGAAATACTGTTGTCACATGAGTAACATATTACCTTAATTGATTTACCTTCATTAGCAATTCGGGCCGCCACGCCAAGCCCGTAATTATTAGAGCTCGTAATTTGTTTTCAACGAATACAGGTTTCAGTATGAAAACATTAACTACATGCATTTAAATTCCAGTGCATGCATTTAAATAAAATTATCTCTTATATTATTAAGTGAGCTCGTTGTGGAGAACTTTGAGGGAGATGTCTTTGTTTCACAAGTTATATTTACAATTAGCTGTCTGCCCGCGGCTGCGCCCGCGTTTCATATATGCGTAATATAGTTTCTGATTTTTTGACACGGATCCCTAAACATTTTCCAAAACTTTTTTGTACTAACAGAAAGCAAAGATATTTCTCACAAATTCAAATGCCTGCCACTAAAACTGTGCATTGAATCAGATTTTATTCACAATTTCATGAGTTTTAATTTTTTTACGCAGTACCCATATTGTTTTATAAAAACAAAAGTACTCTAAGTTAAGCGAAGTAACTTCAGCAATCTAACAAAAAAAGTCCCGTCAAAATCGGTTCAGCCGTTCTGGAGATTACCTGGAACAAACAGACAGACAGACAAAAAGTGTATTATTACTAGAAGTATGAACGATTGTGATGTCTGGAAATAACATCCTTCTTTGTTTATTTTAAAAAACAAATGAAATAAAAACTAGATCGAGTTTCTTGTCGGCTTTTGTCGATGGCTGGGCTATTTTCCGAACCGGTAGTAGTATTTTAACGTCCGTAAGTACCTTATCAAGGCCTATTAGAGGCAAGGAGAAATCTCGCCATAGCTAAGTATATCCTTCAGCCAGATATTCTTGCTTCGTTGGAAATCTACGTAACCAATGATTATGTTACGAAGCGTCGGCAGCCTGCGATGTTACGCGAGCCTCGCGCACTAACCAATTTCTTGACTCACGCGCCACTAACTACAACAGATACACGATTAGTCAATCTTCTGTCTCGCGAAACAGACATTTTTTATTAGTAACCTAACGAAACTTTAAGAAATTGCGAAAATATAACTGGCTGCTTAAATTTAAATTAAATTAATATTAGTAATAGTAATATATAATACATTTCATATATATTAGCTATTTCGCTGTTGTTTGTAACAACATTGTGTAGAACCAATTCCAAAAAGGTCGTACTGTTAACTGCGACTAGTTAATCACAGGCAGCTACTACAAAGGACAGAAGGAACACCTCGTGTGTCAGTGTATAATCTCGATTACACGCTTTGAACCGGAACGCAACCACACCGTTGCTTTCAGGCCGAAACAGGTGCAGCCTTAGATAGTGTTTACATAGTAACACCTTGTATAGGCTCAAACCCTCATGAATAGCAAAAGTTTATAACAAACAGCCTTTGTCGTGTTTATGAAGTGTCTTTTGTTTTTCATCCATTTACATTTATCTTGAATTTATAGCATTGAATTCCAAAAAAAAAAAATATGTTGCCTAGTTTACTGCTGGTTATTTATAGATTTATAACTGTATTAAGAATAAATCTATGTATTTTTTCTATCCGCAAAAGTTTTAGAAGCTAGATATTATATTACCACATTATGAAGTCAGCAAAAAAAATTTGGGAGGTCTTTTTATACGTGTTTTTCATCATAGAAGTGGTGTCAGTCTGTAGTTATTATTTGTATAATGAAGTGACATTTATGTTAATCAATGACTAACTCTCTTAGTGAACATTGTAGTACCGCATAATCAATACATTTTGTGTTATTAGCTGAATAAAATTTAGTGTATTTTATTCCAATGTGCGAGAAAATTTCTTAAGTCTGAGTCGTGAATCGCTGAAAAACAAGTTTTCGGAATTTAGTACCTTAATTCTTTTTTTTATAAGTGGAAATCCGTCATAAGTACCCTACTATCCGAGGGAACAGTAAGGTTATATAAGATTCCTACTCACAAAAACCACACGGTGTACCATCCGTCGCATTTTTTGGGGGCTAAGCGAGATCGAACTCGTAATATGTTCTTGATACTGTACAAAAATACAGACAAACTTGAACTTGTAACCGATCAGCATAATTTTAATACAAGGAATAAACATAAATTAACAGTTCCATGTTCCAGGCTTAGCAAAACTAATAAGAGTTTTCTTGGTAATAGTGTTAGGTTTTACAAGAAAATCCCAAAGCACATTACCGATTTACCGGACAACAATGCTTAACACCATGTCAACCAAGTTTTATTTTGAAAAGGTTATTATAGAGGTTGGGTTTTTATGCGAACGATGGTGACGTTTGGAAGTGACAGCTTTCTCTGTGCATCTACTAATGTACTTTGTAACTATTAGTTGTAAAGTTCCAAAAAATAACCAGATCGAGTTTTTTGCCGGTTCTTCTCGATGACTGGATTGTTTTTTCCCGAGCAGGTGATAGTATTTTGACGTTCATAGGCGCCTTATCAGGGCCTAAATTAAATAAATATTTTTTGTATTGTAATTATTTTTAATAAATAAGTAAGAATTTTTGCACAAAAAAGGTTTATACAAATCAATCAAGCCATTCTCGAGATATCATCAAAAAAGCAGTTTCATATAATCTGCATGGAAAAAAAAATTAAAGAATCGAATGTTTTCTTCGGAAAATTTTCCTTTTTTTATAATTATTAATATGGAATATCAGCCCAGCCGTTTCTTTTGTCATATTTTGTAACTAACCGGCCTTTGTTTTATATGTATTAATAATTCAAAATTCAATAATAAAGTATTTAATCTGCAACAAACGATACATTATCTCGATTCATGTTTTGTTTGCAAGTTTGTACATTATATATCCTTATTCCAATAAATTAAATCCATGACTGTCTCTGTACGAAATCACCTTGTGAGTGAGGGCGGTGACATTTTTACGCAAACCATCAATCACTAAGTTTACGACCACTGGGAAACTATAAACTGAAATAAAACTCTAGGAACCAATTATAAGTTTAGTAGTATTAAAACTAGTTACCTAGGTTTTGAACGAATTACTGGCAAACAGTTTATCAACTTGATACTTCTAAGTTTTTTTTAGTAACTATATAAAAATTATAAATGTAATTCTTTTAATAACGTTTCTTGAAAAATTGAAGTGATTGAATTAAAGAACATGAAATTCAACATTGAAGTTTAAGAAAATGAGCATAGAATACTTTTTATAATACTAAATATGTCCACCGAGTTATATCAATCTAGAATTTACAATCAGCGAAGCGGGCTGTTAACAGCATCGTAAGATACAATACAATCTCCATCGCATAAAGTTTTGTTAAATTTTCTAAGTATATTAGACATTATTGATAATGTATTGAGAAAAAAAAATCGCGAGATCTTTACAGAACGTACCTCGCACAACTATCTTGTGGAACCACCTTGCGTCGGCGGTATTTCCGGACCGATACGACTTGGGAACCTTCAAGAAAAGAGTCTACTCATACCTCTAAGATGGGCAACGCACTTGGGATTCCTCTGATTTTGTGGGTGTCCATGGACGGTGGTAATCACTTAACGTCAGGTGACCTGCTTGCTCGTTTACCCCTGTTCCATAAAAAAAATGTAGAAAATAAGAGTTATCTGGTGTTGCTGTAATAATGTAAGAATGTGTGTCAGTATCTTAGACTGAGAATAAATTAGTAAAACCTAGTAGAAATCAAGAAAAATTTTCTGCAAATTTTAGAAATGTTCGTGAAATGCATTTTAATCTTTACACTGATTTCTGAAAACTAATCGTCATTATAATTTAGGGCTTAAATCAACAATATGGCCGACGAATATAATTCACAATGATGGCAATATTTAAACATGCAAACTTTATAATTGACTTTAACTTAATTTTATTCGACGCGCTATTAAAAATAAATAATATTACTTGTTGACAGATCTTTTATCCCGAAGGCTTTAACTATTAGCAAAGAAGATCATTAATAATACCCTATTATCTTGTCCTGGATTTATCACGGGTTCGATCCCCACCTATCCGACTCTAAAATCGGCCTGGCCTTTCGGTGAAGGAAAACATCGCGAGTAAACCACAGTAGCATGGTGGTAAGGCATTTTCTAATGATGCCACCCTCAAGTTTGAAAACCTGTCGCCAAATACCAATAGGTGTGTTCCGGCAGCATCACTTGAGAACCAGTATCTCCAGGCTTAGTGTGTTTACCATCTTGGACTACATCGTCACTTAATATCAGGTGGTCAAAACACTGAGGCTATTCTGTGTAAAAAAAAAACGATCCAGGGCAATCGAAAAACATAATTAAATTCAAATCCATTCAAATCGTTAATTCATTTTCTCGTATTGACAATAATTAAGAATGTATTATACTCGTATTCGATTAAATTAATATTATTAACCGGTGAAGCACCAACCTGGCGTTTACGCCAGCTTTCAATTATTTCCTTATTGTTAAATTTTTCACTAATCTTTTCAAATACCAATGTATGAGAGCGATTAATCGTATTGACTTCGATAGAAAACTATTATGTAAAAACCAGTTTTGTGCTAAACTAACTAATAATTATTTACGTATATTTAATTATATTTATAAACGCATAAAATAGAGAAAGGTATGCTTAGTTGGTTTGGGCATGTAGAGAGGATGGATGAGAGAAGATTAACGAAATTAATTTATAAGGCGAGGGTGAATGGGCAAGTCGGTAAGGGTCGACCTAGGCGAATGTATCTAGACCAAATCAATCATGTCTTAAATAAAGGCCAGGTAAAAAGTACCCATAACCGACGAGCATGTATGAAAGCGCTCATGAAAGTAGAGGAAGCGAAAGAGGTATGCCAAGATCGTAGCAAGTGGAAGGACGTAATCTCTGCCTACCCCCACGGGAGAAAGGCGTGATGATATGTATGTATGTATGTATAAACGTATAGTTATATATATGGAGAAGTTTAATTAAATCGCAGAATTGCATTCATCGCAATATCCCAAGCTGAAGTTCATGCCATTAAACCATTGTAATGATTGGAGCCCATTTTCGACTGATTACTTTCAGCGCTCAGTACTTTTACCAGCTCGTTGAATCTATAAAAGCCTCTAGGCTAACACCGTTTGTTAGGTTTGAAAAATGACAAAAAGCATTCCCATTGTGAGCGTCGAACTATAAAGGTATATTTCTGAGCGAAATATTCTCTCTGAGATCGGCAGAACATTTATATCGCTCCAGATATTCCTTTACTATACTTACGAGTTGAATTGGTATGTTTATTTATTTAAAAGAGAATAGATATTTTTTGTAGTCTTTGGCTCTCCCTCCTCCTTGTCAGTTTGCGAAAAATATTTTTGGTTTATTTTAGTACCAACCAATTTTTAGAAGAATGAATTTTCATCCATTTAAATGAATTAAAACTCAAGAAATTGTGAGCAAAATATGATTCAATGGACAGCACCGCCAAAACATTATATTCCAGTAATTATTTACATATTACACATTTAATAATATTTGAAACACGGGTGCAGCCGCGCGTACAAAGCTTGTCAAATATAAGCAAAGCATAGATAAGAGCAAGATAGAAAGTAACCGCCTTCTCTATTCATTTACCAATAAACTTTGTAACTTTTAATTGTAAAGTACCCAAAAAAAAAACCAGATCAAGCTTCTTGTCGGTTCTTCTCGATGATTGAGCTGTTTTCCGAACCGGTGGTTGTATTTTGATGTTTATAAGCGCCTTATCAGGGCCTAAGTTGAATAAGGTATTTTTTATTTGATTTTAGACCAAAATTGGTGCTTACGTAATACTGGAATCGGCCCTTATACATTACCAACCAATCAAGACCAAAATTAACGGTGACGTCATACTTCTGTTACCGCTTTATAATTACGTCATTATCTTTCGCCATCATCATTTCTCTTACCTCGTCATATATAAAAAGACTTAATATTGTCGCAAATGAACAAATTTGTTTAAAACACTTTTGAATTACCTGACACGTGTAATCCGAATTTCTACCGGATCAAACCGGATACCAACCGAATTAATTAGTTAATGCGGATACACTATTGTACTACACGTTTATGCTTATCATTACCATTCCATACAAAAGTAAAAAAGATATTTCCACGTGCATTCGTATGTCAATTTCACTAAGTGTCGCGCTAACTAATAGCAATGGTTATTTCCACTTAATTTACCTGTATATTATCCGCAACATTCAAAATTACCTACAGTGAAATTAAAAAAAAGAACAATGATATTATCTTTAAACCGTATAAAAATGAAATAAAACTCAAACAATTTAATTTACTTTTCGTTTTCCGGTTATGTGGAAAATCATTATGATCTTGTTCACAACGGAAATTACAATTTTTATTAATATTTTCCGACATTGGTATAGCTAAAATAAACATGTTAGAACATCTATATCTATACTAATGAATAAAATTGATGTGTATGTTTGTAACATCAAAATATCATTTTTTTAGTAAATTCATTGAGTATATAAGAATATATGTATTTGCCAAAACTACAATATTTTAATTTTTTGTCTGTTTTTTCCGGGTAATCTCCCGAATGGCTGAACCGATTATGATGGGATTTTAATAAGCTGAAATTACTCCGCATAACTAAGGGTACTTTTGTTTTTTCGAAAATAATTAGGGTTCTGCGTAAAAAAATACAACGCACAGTTTCACTAGCAAGTGTTTCAATTTGTGAGAAATAGTTTTAATTTATCTCAGTACTGAAAAAATTATGGAAAATGATTAGGGTTCCGTATAAAAAAATTAAATCACAGTAAAAAACATATGAAACGCTGGTGCAGCCACGGGCACACAGCTAGTAATCTATACATTAATACGTGAAGCGAAAACTTTGGCTTCCTTTTTAAAGGTAATGAGCGCACTTCGGAGTGTGAAATTTGGTACAGTTTAAGATGATATGCAGAAGGTGTGCGTGTGCAAAAACCTAATATTTATATATATAATATATATTACAAATACATAAAAAAAACATTACACACATAACCATACGTTTGACACTCACACATATCTATCATTATTTCTTATGATTTGTACCAATGCATTATCAATCACGTAACATTGTCATAGTTGACATTTATTTATAGCGTAGACAGAATATTTATTTACGGGAAGGCTTTACTTTAAGCAATTGACAACGAATGGAAAACAAAATTGTTATCATTGTTTTAAATTAATTATTATTCTTTTATTTACTACTTTTAAGTAACCCTCACAAAAAAAAAAAAATCAGTTGGATTTTTCAAAAAAAAAAAGTCAGGGCTTCTCGGAGGTTGCGTAAATGCATTTCCCCCCGTCAAAAAAAAAAAAAAAAAGGGCTTCTCGGAGGTCATGAAATGACCCCATTTTGAAATTTTTAGGGGAACAATTCTCTCACAACCTCAATTGACATGTTACTTGTGTGACAAGTGACACCATATTGCTGAAACCATGTATCCGTATTGTAGCCACGTGTTTCTTGTAGTTTCGGAGCCAGGAATCCTTTTAACATCCAAACATAACTATCAGAATTAAACGTGACTGCATGACCACGCCGGTCTTCAAAAAAGTAGGGAGCGATTATTGCCCATGTGGCAATTCCGGCCCAAACGGTCACTTATGATAAGTGTAATGGTTTCTGGTGTTATAATCGTAGATTTTTATGCCCTCAATAACGACAAAGTTTACTATTAACAAACCTATTAAGATGGAAATAAGATTCATCAAAGAAAATAATAATAATAACAGCAAATCAGGATCTTAAATCAAAATGAGATTCATTCAAATCTTCAACATGGTGAATTTTGTAAGGTTGTAATTTAAGATCTAACCGCAAGATACGTCGTAAAGTCGTTCTGGAAAGCCCTAAAGTTGATGCACGTTAACGCGTAGACGATCATGGATCCGCGCGCTGTCTCTCTCACTCGTTCAAGGTTTTCTTTGTTATGGACAGACTTAAACCGGCCATGAGAGCGAGTATTTAAAGTTCTCCCGCACACTCTCCGGGTCCCCCTCAGGCGGCGACCCAAGACGTGCTTCGTTCCCCAACTGGGGAGGCTCTTGACGTCGCCGCCAGCGTGATACAGTGACACTGCCCATGCATTGAGCATTACATACAAAAACACTGCAAACACACTCTTGCACATAACATGCAGGTACATAGGTCCTGTAAGGAACCTTTTTTTTTTAAATATTAATATAAAAAAATGTAAGGATAGCCAGGACACAACTCGCGAGTGAGTTTTGAATAACTCAGGTGACGGCCAAGCCGAGGTTCGTACCACTTTGGTAACCCTTGAGCTAGTCACCTTATTGCGGCTGAGTGCCTTCAGCACTCGCCCCCAAAGTTCGGTGAAGCTGTAAAGGCCCTTCCGGGCAACAGCGTTAGCTAGGTTCGAAAAAAAAAAGTATTTAAAGTTGGCAACAGGATGCCTCGAATGTACTGATCCTTTTATTAATTAAATTTGTGATTGGACTGACACTAATGTTACGTAAACCGAACTTGATTCGAAAATGGCTGCGAACTGTAACACAACTATAAAAGAGGCGGACGCAAAACGCACGGTGCTCTCCCGTGTAATATCTCATTGTGACTAAAAATTTTTTAACGTTCCTTTAAGTGATTAAAAAAAATAATGTCACTGTAAACACAAATATATTTATTGAATAATCCTTTTATTGAGTAGACAAAAATACAGCAGCAAAATGATCATCCCATGATGACACATATTTTTTACTATAGTTATTTTTATATAGTTTTAGTATTTTAATAGGTTTAGTAATAAAAATAGAATTATAGATAGATTTCACATAAAAACAGTAAAAAATATAATAAGTAAATAATCGCTCGTCTTTCATATTGATTAATAAGATCCTAAAGCAATATATTTGAAACTGGGTTTCAGATTAATGGTGATAAAAAATTAATGACCCAACTTATTCCATTGGGAGTAAGTTGAGTTTATCTACGCACCATCACCTCGAAACTGAATAGTTCACGAAACAATTACGATATAAACAGAAAATATTTTTAGTGGATGAAGATTTTTTTTTTAAACTTTTACTATTGATTAATCTCAAAATTTAAAAGGTGTATGTTTTTTAGAAAAATAATGTAATAGACTAACATCATGTCTCAAATTGAGAAAGTTTATTTCCCTCTAATGTCTATACAGAGTAAAAAACTATCCTACTAAGTAAGGTCATGAAGGAATAAATAGCTCAGTTTTGTTATATCATCATAACCAAAAATTTTTAATAATACTACGAGTTGCTTCTTACTACCTAATATCACATACCGTTCGGGTGATAGCAATTAATTAAGTACTGTATTACAAGAAGGAAATATTTAGTAAGAAATTGCTCAATACTATTGGGCAGTGATAAATGATTTGTCACTCTCAGCGGTCCCCGACTAACGTGACAATTGACAATGTTGTCAAGAGAAGTAATCATATATACAAATCCCTCTTTAGGTGTATGTAATGAATTTAGTATTTACATTAAAATTACTGTAGACTTTGATTGTAATTGCTTCGTCAACTGTGATATAGTAGTTATAAAATCTTAAAATATGAATAGAGTTTTTATAATTTCCGTTTAATCACAGCATTTTGACTACATTCTAACATGATATAAGTGACGATGTAATCCCTAAAGTTCAACACATTATATTTAGCGATTTTATAATGTTTAACATAGTTAATTCTCTAGATATATTTTTTAAACGATAAGATAAGCTAGGTCTAAATCATCCGCCTTCTTTCCCCCTGTCTTCTCCTTATTTTCTTTCCCCCCGCACTCCCTCTCCTTGTACCAAGCTGTCCTTCTGGATGGAAGATAAATGGAGTGGCCCAACCCAGTAACAAGTAGAGCCTACCGCCGCGGCGACGCGGAACACGCAGCAATGATCTCGTGTCGCCCCAGGAAGCAGGCGGATGACGCTGTGGGGTTTTAGTGAATATCACACCGAGTGAGTCCCACATACCCCCTACCAACTAAACCGGGGATAGTTTAGTTTATTAGTTGGTAAAAGGATGCATAAATTCATTTCCACGTGTAAAAAAGGGAATGATTACACAAAGAGAGTAGGAACCACTCTAGTGTAGTCGCATTAGCTAAAATTTATCAACTAAAGGGCTAAAGCGTTCGCTCCAAAGACCGGTGAGGCTGGCAGGTCAACAATGTTTAGTCAGATAAAAAAAATCTATATTAGTTTTTGTATGGAATATTTCACACTTTAAACTTAACAACAAAAAATGAACTATTAATCTATCAGGGTTGAAAGTTTGTAATTATAACGAAATTACAACTTTGAAAACCATAACCTTACAAATATCTTAACTGTCATAAAGCAATTAACTAAACAAGTTTTGACTTGGTACGGGGCTTTTAAAGTCGGCAAAACCGAAAACACTATTCGAATTGTTAAAATCGTTTTTGAAATATCAGATCGTTGTATAAATCAGTTTAATAGAAATTGTCAGTGTTTATAACCCGCTGTAAAAGCCACCGTGATAGATCGTGTTCATATTTCTCGGGGTACGGACAGCCGCGTCCATCTATCTTGGTCTTATTTATAACACGCCGGGTATCAAAGCCGTAGGATTCGTAGGATTTCGAAGGAACCGTATCTAATATTAAGCACGTCCTTCATTATATCAATAAAAATACAATTTTTTCTTTTAAAATTAAAAAGAAAAATTGGTCACTATACTTTAATTAACATTACAGGTTTTTTGTTCGAAAAGATTAAGACGCTGTTGACCGGAAGTGCCTTGACAGCTTCACCCAAGTTTTAGGGCGAGCGCTTACAAGAATTCAGCTGGAAGATGATAACTGTCATAAATACTGAAATCACTATGGTAAAAAACTCTGGTTGAATTGTTATTCATTTTACTTATAATTTTTCTGGAAGGCTTACCCTCGAATGTAAAACATACATGAAAAAGAAAAGATAGAAAAGACAGTAGTAATTAATATTAATAATATAAACGTCCATCTTTCTGGAGACAATATAATCGACTTAATAATTACCATCTATACTTCTACACCAATAAATAAAATTCAAGTGTCTCTTTGTAATAACAAAAATAACATTTTTTTTACTAAATATATGTGATTGTATGTACCAAGTCTGTTCAACTTTTTTATCAGTCGAGCCAAACGGACGATTCAGTCATTTTTGGTGGGCCACTAACTTTTACTGTTGTTAACTATAATAAAGTATTGTGCCTTATTAAGCGGGCCCCAATATGGCCCGCGGACATAGGGTTGATCATCTTTGGTATATACTATACCTATACCAAAATTACAATTTTTGTCTGTCAGTTCCGGATAATCTCCGGAAAGGCTGGACCGATTTTGACGGGACTTTTTTGGCAGATAGTTGAAGTTACTCCGCGTATCTTATACTACTAATATTTTTTCAAAAATAATCAGGATATTGCATAACAATATTGAAACGTAATTGTGAATAATTCAATGTACAGTTTTACTGGAAGTTATTTGAATTTGTGAGAAATATTACCCAAAAAACTATAGGAAAATTACTAATAGTATTATTGTAAAAGGTGTAGTTAGTTGATTACATCATCACCATTCTCATGCCTTTTCCCAACTCACTTGGAGTCGGTGCAGTATGTTTTCTTCTTCCATACGTCCCTATCAGCCGTCATCTCTTCATTCACTCCTTTTTCTTTCATATTATTTCTTACATACTCCATCCACACTTTCTTTGGCCTTCCTCTACTTTTTCATCCTTCCACATTCATATTCATTACTATTTTACCCTCATGCTCTTCCTCTCTTCTTATAACACGTCCATACCACGACAAACGGGAACCTTTCAACTTTTCTACCACTGGCGCAACTTTCAAACTAGTTGTGATTAGATGTAGGTATGTATTCTAGATAAACCTACACATTAAGCCAACCAAATAAGATCCTGTATAGCACCTATTTATCATATGTACTGTATAATTTATGGCACACAATTGGTATGTGTATGTGTACACATCGGCTTGGAGTATGTGATGTACAGTGTGCTGTTAGTGCTAGTGATGTCGCAGCATCGCGCTGGTAGCGAATGCATTAACTTCCTCGGTTTGGGATCAGACTATGTCTTACACTGCTGTTCCCTAAAACTAATTAAATACATTTGAAGGCTTTATTTTATTATATGTCGTGTGGTGCCGGCTAAGATTGGATTCACCCCATATCTTCCTGTGAGTGTCGTAAAAGGCGACTAAGGGATAAATAAACCAGTAGATGGGGAACAGCATCCTCTGAGTATCACAAACACATAATGCGATCGCCAACCCGCTTGCCGAGCGTGGCGAGTATGCCAATTCCTCTCTTTTTGGGGGAGACGTTAGTCCAGCAGCGGACGTCTTTCGATTGAATGAATCAATTATATTTTACATAAATTTATAATAAGTTTCACCCACTAAAATCAACACATTACTTATTAAAACTAATCATAATTTATGTTGTAGTTTCGATGTCACAAGAATACGTTTGTTTGTTTTGGTTTTTATTTTTAAGTTCAATTGAATGAAGAGAATTCAGAGAGAGCGCATAACACATCTACCTGTATTAAGATCGATAGGGACATTAAAAATAAAACTAAATGCTTGAATGATATTCCTAAAGAATACACTTAAAATATAGTCTTCTGGAAAGAATCCTACTTGATTTTATTTACCCACCTCACCGTGGATATTTGCATATGAGCTACATTTGCTACATGAGTTAATTTAAACATAAATTTCTATTCCTTACATAGTAGTTTATTTATCAACAAAATAGGTTTCTCTATTTAATTTAGACTGTCTTTAAACTGGCTTCGAAGTTTACCGACACTGTTGAATGTGTGCGTTGAAAATTTACCCGAAAACGACTAGTCATCAATAGTTCCTCGTGAACTGTGTACAGTATGTATATTTTAAATTCAGGTATGTATATGAAGATTAATTTTAACGTAATTTTTCTCTGTCCACAGACAATAAGAATGGCGGAAGTGGAATACGGTTGTCATTTATTAAGACAGTTATTATACTACGTTTTAATTCCGTAGAGTAAATAAACAATCATTAATGTAGAAAAAATGTTTCTTTTTTTTTCATTGTATTGTTTAGGTAATTTTGTCAATAACCTCTCATTAGTTTTATGATAATTTTAAAAGAGTATGATAGTCTTTCATAATTTTTTTTTTACTTTGAATAGGCTCAGTGCTTTGACCACAATCTCACCTGATGTTAAATGACGATGTGGTCCAGGATGGTAAACACACTAAGCCCAGAGGTACTGGTTCTCAAGTGATGATGCTGATACACACCTATTGGTAATCAGCGACAGGTTTTTCAACCTCAAGTTTGATAGCTATCCAGGCGGGCATCATTAGAAAATGCCCTGCCACCATGCTATGGTTTCCTCATGATGTTTCCCTTCACCGAAAGTTCAGGCTGATTTTAAAGTCGGATAGGTGGGAACGAAGCCGCGTTGATTGACGCTGAATCCGGCCGCACTATCCGCTGCGCTATCATCGCTTCAAATTATTATTTTTCAATAAAATATACAGCATTTTAGTAAACTCATTAGAAAGTTTTCCTAAAACGCTACGAAACTTATCCCCCTCTGGTTTAAATTAAGTTTCTTAGTTAAGTTTATTATTTTATTAATCGTATCATATTCCTTTAGAAGATTATGTAGATCATCTATATTTTTGCACGTTGAACAAAACGGTGAAGGAACTTCCTACGCCAGAAATCCATGCTTTCTTGATGAGTTATAGCCCAAAATGTGTAACTCTATGAATCCTATAAGAAAGTTTTAGTGAAGTTAATATTCCTTCGACATAATTTACATACAATATACTTGTTGATTTTTACAATTTGCTAAAAGTGTCTTAAACATATTTGAACTCAATTCTATTCCTTATTTTGTTAATCTGTCCGCTTCCTCATTAACCCTTATTGTGTGGAAACCCATTGTATTTGGGTTAAAACAATGTAAGCTATCCACCTTCACATAACTCGAGAAAAGCCAGGAGCGAATTGTTAATGTGACCTTTTACTATGTCAGTCAAAATAACAACTTTATTATATGATTATAAATCGTTTCATGAATATAAGCAAAATTTCTGATGGACCCAACAACTCAACCGCAATAATGAGTATGCTATTTTAATTCAAGAAGACTTTACAATTTAGTTTTACAATAAAATGCCAGATCCAGAATATTATCGTATGGTATCGACTAAGAATAGTACCACCCTATACATTCCCGTGGGTGTCGTAAAAGGTGACTAAGGAATAAACCAGGGGATGGACAGCATCATCCTCTAAGCACCACAAAAACCTAGTGAGATTGCCGAGCAGCCTGCCAATCGTGACTATTATAGGAATCCCCCACTTTTGAACGACCCACAATTGTCGAGATCTTTCGGGGAGACTTATGTCCAGCAGTGTGCGTCTTTCGGTTTGAATAGATGGATGGAACATTAATTAGGATATTAGTCTATCTAATCTAAACTCAAACAATACCTATATTGATTTTATGTTTTTTCAGTTGTCTTGTTTGATTATTATTAATCCATTTAATATTGCCTAAATTGATTCAATATCATTTTAGTTATTTATACATTTGAAGTATTGGCTGTATTGGCATGAAATGTTTTACTTTCATGACTTCATGTCGTTATGTTTTGAATATTAAAGATTTAATGCAATTTGTGCTACGGTTAAAAAAAGCCTAGGTCTTTCAGATAATTTAACATCTGATTAACTAAAAACGATTTAGCCCTAATACAAAACATATTATTATAAGCCAACAATTATCCGTCACTTGAATTGGTGCACATAACCTCCAACAATCCTCATGCTTGATTTTATAGTATTATTATACACGACTAAACTTAAAATATTTATTTTTGCACTTTTATGGTAAACATAAAACATAAAAATGACACTGAATAGAAGATATTATACATGAAATGAAGTATATCGTAATATTCAATAGATTGTAATATGACATACGGCAAAATAGTTATTATTTTATTTATTACTATAAGCTGTACAAAAAAAGAACGCTTCAGTTTGCCCAGGACAAACACCAATTTGTTTGTCTCATTCAGCCTTCACCTTCGGGAAGGAATGTAATATTCTATTGTTTTCTGTTGTTTTTTGCTATAATATCTTTAGGGTTTTCCAATTGATAACGATTGATAAAAGTCACTTATTTACTTTATAGAATTTAAAATAAGACTACTACATTCTAGTGCTAAAATAACGAACCTATAAAACTATCTTGCAAAAAAAAAATAATGGTAACATATTATTACTCAACTGTAATATTATTTTAGGAAGCTATCAAAATATAACTGAACAACCAGCTATGTTTTCATACGAATTAACAAGTTTTGCGGTCCGTTTGATTTAAGTCCTGACGAATGGTTCTTATTGATATTACCTACATTAGTAAAAAGCTCGCATCCACTACCAGTGCTCACATATGAGACGGATATCAGGGTGTTCAAGAACTAAGGAGATTCTCCATAAACTTCAGGTGTCTCAAAGAGCGATTGAGAGAAAACTGAAAGGAATGACATTAAGGGACCGTACACGAAATGAATGGATAAGAGACCAGAGCAAAGTGAGCGACGTTATTAAGCGGGTTGTGAAGTTGAAATGGGAGTGGGCAAGCCATGTCCCCAGAAAGAAAGGCTCGTGGTACAGTTGTAGTTGTAGAATGGCGACTGTGGGACGAGAAACGCCCATAAGGAAGCCCACAGATGAATGGCCATTGATGGATAAAAGAATGGCCGAAATAAAATGGATCGAAACTGCCCAAGACCGAAGAAAATTACATAATATAAAGGAGGCCTACAGCCTAACGGTCGAGGAAGGCTAAAGAAGAAAATCAAAAACATAATATGAGTAATTGAAATAAAATGAGTTTATTTTCAGAATGCTTAAACAGAAAACCGCAAATAAAAAGTAATCTTCATTGAAGAGAACAAGTATATTCTTTTTAATTAGGCTTTAAGTTTCATTTATATTCAGTAGTTGTAGCTGGGCTTTAGTCAGAATTTATTGTACTGGATTGAATTTAACTGACAGAGCCATTTATTATTTTAGCCTCAATGAATATTTGCATGGCATCAAAGGATAGCTTTATCTACAGTTTGGAAAAGTACCTAATGTTTTTAGTATACCTATTCCATCAGCTGCTAGAGCTTTTTGTTGACGCGCAATTTGAACTCTCTGGACCAACTTGCGTGAAACTTTTTTTATGTGGGGAAATCCATTTATGGATTCCCTCCCTGAAACTGAGAAGTGTATCTGGAATTTAACCGGTATGCAGCACCAGGCCGCACTGCGAGCATGTGATACAGGATATCAGTAAGGTATCGCGGTAATATGCTCCGGTACCGTTCTCACGCGCCTGGGTCAAGTGACTTTCATCTTCAAGATGACAAAAGTTCTCAAGAAGAGATCACAGATCACACATCACAGATGTCCCTGCACCTGTTTGCCTGGAGAATCATTAGGAAGGCAAGTTGTCCTCGACCTCTCCATCTTATCTCTTCCCACCTTGCCTCTTCTTCACGGTGAAAACTGTACTGTAATAAAAATAAGGTCTAAGTTTTTCTTCCTTTTGTCATTTAACACAAGAGAGCAATTGCACTTTACTTTCGTAGAATGTACCACTAGCGACATTTTTATTTTTTGTACCAGATAAATGAAGAAATGACGATCAATATCGACTACGCAATAAATATTTGTACAAAATTGAAAATTGGTACGAGTGCGGAGCTGCTGGAAAATCTAGGTAAATATAATATCACTTATTTATGTATACGAGTTAACTGATCACTTGAAAATATAAATTAATTAGTTAAGGGACGAATCCTTGATATTTTGCCAACTAAGCTATCCACAGCGGGGTATTAATCTGAAATAACCTTCATGACTTTTCGTCTATAATCTTTTTTGATGGACGCCGCTTAGAAAGGATTACACTATTTGATCATATGAAAAGGGACCGGGTACCTACTCTCCTAAATAAATAAAATGTATCCACGGAGAAATGTATATTATAATATAGTTTGTCAGATATCATTCTAAGGTCCTTCATACATCACGATATGTCTTGACAACTACTATGATCAGATAACTGCAGCATACGAGTTTACTAGCTAACCCTGTTGACTGGAAGGGCTTTTACAGCTGCACCGTGACTTTGGGGGCGAGTGGTGAAGGCACTCAGCCTCAAAAAGGTAACTTGAACAAGGGTTACCAAAATGGTACGAACCTCGGCTCGGCCGTTACCTGAGTGTTAAAAAATTCCGCGGAATTTTGAATCTAAAATGTTTGTTCATTAAACTACGTAAAATGAATGAAATTTCATCATTTGTAATAAACTACTGATGCGATAACACGTTAACAGTATGGAAATTTAATGGTGTCCAGTGACGAAAAATCTCTTTATTTTTTATTAGAAATAAGAAACGTAGGAGAAATGGATGATACCGGGTTTATCCATATTATGTAGAAAAAATCAATTAAATTGGTTTTCAACTTCTTGCACAAATTTAATATTTTTTTCTTATTCGCGCCGAGTAGCATGGTTGGTATCACGATACATGTTGCGAACACGTAGGAAATATAGGTAGCTTATATTTTACGAGTCTACCTACAAACGTATATGCAATACCAGGCGCCAACTAGTCTCCGAGACTCTTGTGGCATACTTGTCGCTTGTGAGTGTCGTAATGTATGAAGTGCCTTTTACTCAAAAGAATTACATCGCCCAAGCATCGGCGGCTCAGTCATAGTATGGTCATACACAGCGTTGATCAATGTATATTCGAATCATATGACTATAATGGGTATTAATTAAAGTCTTAATCGATGAAGTAAAATATCGTGATGAAACCGTAGAATGGTATTAGATGGTTAAAAGTTATTCCTTAAATTCCAGTATTCTTTAATAATAAATAATTGTACGATATACATACACAATAATTATAACCAAACCAAATAAAGAACAAGTATTGTATACAATAAGACAAAAGCGTCACATACAAAGTTAACTGACACGGAAGATTGGAGTACATTTCAATATTAATTATGTGTACCTTAGCTACTAATTTCAAAGCAATATTAAACCAATTCCATTAAACATCGTCCCATTAAATGTTCATTGTTTGATCTATGTAATTCCTCTCATTTGTATCCACAGATGGGTAAATGATATTGATAAATGTATATAAATATATCAACTCTTACGTAAAGCAAAATTGGTTTACCTACTTCACGCACAAAATTGATCGTTATAATCGAATGATTACCTACTCTAACTATAGTCAATGAAATAGTTGTGATAAATAATATGGTTGATGTTGCTTTGCTAATTCCGCTTGAACGTAACATTAACCGTATTATTTACAATAGATTGCCGCAAAGTATCGCCTTCATCAATCGAATAGTTGTCGTAAATTAGTGCAGTAGATATATTGTTTGAGTCAGTTCTATGTACGTTTTTCTTTTTTTTTTTGACGGGGGGAAATGCATTCCGCACTACCCTTACCTATCGCATTAGTGAGACCGAAGTCCCCCAATGCAATAGGTAAGGGGGCACGGAAGGACGTCTCCGTGCCAGTGTGGGACTCGCCCGGGCGTGAAGCGCCCGGAAATACCCACTAAAACCCCCCGGGGCCGTCCGCCGCATTTGGGATGGGGGCGACACGGGGTGGCTTTCGCAAGCACCGCGTCGCCCCCTGCGGCGAACCCACCAGGCCTCGTCCGTGCAATGGCCCGGTAGGGATGGGGGGGAATACTTCCCCACCCACCTCTTAGCCCACCTTTCACAGAGAGGCACTACCAAATTGGTCGAAAGTCCGGGGGGCATGATATACTTCCTGCCCCCCATAAAAGGGAAAAACGAAGAATTGGATAGAACAGTGGCGGGCAAAGAGAAAGATGAAGCAACATACAGCAACATTCGGTACATTGCAGAAATAACTTTTATAATAAATAAATTAAATAGTCCCATATAAATGTATAGGATTACAAAGTTACATTTGTAGTTAATAAATCAATGTACCTATAATGTTTTAATGAGTACTTTAAAGTCACTAGTTACTATTAATCGTATTCCTGCACAAAAATCTCTTGCGTACCAGTACTAGTAGTCGCAATGGATTCGGAAATAATTTATGTGAATGACCATCCTTGCCCATACTGGGTTGTCCCTGTACCTGGCGATGGTTTATGTTTACTTCATACTTTGTCATTCTCTATGTATGGGAGTATTGAGTCGTCATATGAGATTAGACTTGCTATAGTCGAGTATGTGGGTACCGAAAAAGGAAAAAATAGGAGTATCTATAAAAAGAAATGAGATGCCATCAAAAACAAAACTTGTAAAAAACAAATCTTGAAACTCAATTCTTCTACCGTAAATAGTTGTGAGATCCATCTAATACCAAGTCAGTTACTTTATCAAGTCCCTACTTAAGGTACCTTCTGTCTTAAGTTATTACGTAATTATTTAACCTAACAACATCTTATAGTGACCATATCAATATTAAAAATCTTTTACGTTTTAAAAATATTGACTTGGCAATCGCACTAAACAATCTTATTTAATATAATATGTATTACTTGTGTTTTCATGCGATGGCTAAGACTGCTAGTGACCTTCGATCGTGGAGAATCGCTTTAGAGTAGAAGTAAACAAATAAATCAATTTTTCAAATCTTTTAGCGAGATAATATTAATAGCAAAATTTTAATCAAACAATTCAATTACCAGTCATCTGATCTCTACAATAATAGTAAAAGATTCACGCCATCGTACTAAAATAAGAATTATATTATACTACAAACTTATGTTAGACCATTGTGGATATTTTTTAATCATTTACTTCATATTTATAAATGTAATAAAAACTGCTATGAAGCTACTTTATACCGCTCAAATTGCAATTTTAATAAGTGAAAATAGGAAGTAACACTTTTTATTACCTTTGCTTTACTGTTAAAAATTTATTATTGCGCTATTACGGAATAGACCGTTTATTTAATACTATATTACATACAATATAACACCGCGTTCGTAATTGAAATATAATACGTTTAAATAAGAAATAATAATTATATATATAAATTACTATTCTACAAACATTTATACACGACACTTATAAAATTTTAAATACGCAATATCTAACTTACGTTGAAAAATATTTAGATAATAGAATATGATATATACAATTACGTAAAATTTCGTGTTATACGAAATCTTCGTAGATAATCGATTATGATTAAGCATTCAAATGTTACTCTAAATGGAGCTGTATCTTTGTTTCAAACTATTTATAAATATAATCATGTTTGTAGTCTTTATTAAATGTGTAAACTTTAAACAACAATAAAATTACAATCGTGGTTTACACACGCACAAGAAAGAAATATTCCCAATATTATTCTAAGGGCCTTTAATTCCCCGAGTAATTTTCTTACAAAGCAAACAAAAGCAAAATTCAGAGACCATAAAACACAATTTTATTTCAATTAAAACATCTCGTGATTTTAAGTAATCAAACGGTAACTATATTATTATAATTTTACCGAATTTATTTAGTCGTCAGCTTATTAAAAAAAACTATTTTAATATCTACTAGCTGCAGCGGAGCGCTCATGTTTTATATTTTCTATTCGACATATTTATTCGCTATACAATATAGTTTTAAATATTAAATAGTTGAGTCAAATAATGTTTTGATTTGATTGTGTTTGTCTTAATTTCTCTTTGCACTTCAATTTAGCTAATGACAAAATCCGCGTAACTTTTATTCATCTATCGCATGTCGCATTACAGTCGGCCGCGGAGTAGGGGTAAAAGTGAAGCTTTTTTCCATCGTCTCAATACCTATGATCCGAAAGAAGTTTCCTTTGCATTGTGGTTCTATAAGATAACAAGCAGTTAATATATACGTATCGTATAAGGTATAATATAACTCGAATAAAGTAGTGTATTATTTGTTTCACTCAAAAAATATTTAATATTTATTAATTATATTATTTCAGTTTCTTACTAAATCGAAAACAAAAATCAAAGAGACCCTTAACTCAGATTAGTAGTAAGTATTTTTGAAAAGTTAACAAAAGTATTCAAACGGTTTAAGCGGTCTTATTTGCTTTGCAAACCTTCAGTATCACTCCTCGAAAGTAATCCCGTGCCGACAACCAAAGTTTAATTAACTTCTTCATCGTTGACAAAAGCTAGAACAATAATAAGTAAAACTGTAACGGGACTAAAAGAAAAAATCATTCTAATATAAACTAATGTATAAAATTGAAGTGTCTGTTTGTTATATCTAAATATCATTTTTATACTAAATGCATATGAATGTATATACGATACGATATCTATACTAAAAATACAGTTTTGAATTTTTTTTGTCTGTCTATCTGTTTGTTTGTTCCGGGTAATCTCCGGAATGGCTAGACCGATTTTGACAGGCCTTTGTTTGGTAGATAGCTGAAGTTATTCCGCGTTACATTTACTTTTCAAAAGTAATTTCTGAGTAAAACATTAGAATTCTTGAAATTATGAATCGTGACACGTCAACTTTGGCTACATATTTTATTGAAATGTCGTATGATACCTGTATAATTTATAAAGTGTCTTTTTTCGTATTTATTTACCTTATTTGCAACAGATAAACGGACTATAACAGGACAAAAGCTTCTGACACCAATAATTGATACTAACAGATGCTCCCGAATACATTGGTCCATCTCTAAACATAGTCCACTAGTCTACCTTGATCTTACATAATTTTTCCTCCATTTTATAAGAATAGTTGGGTATGTGTTATCAGATCAATCTTGGTTTAATTATATATAAGAAAGCTTTGTTTACTTTCCAGTTATCCCTCATTCTCTCAACGCAATCGAGCTCTTGACATCGGTCAATTTATTTTCCCCAATGGTATTTGACTCGACCTTGTATAAACTTGTCCAGATCCCATAAGATCAAACCCGCCTCATGTGTGTTTGCACAAACAAATGCTAGAATCATCAAGTCAGTCGTAAAAAGTATTTTATATGAATCAACCAACATTGAAGCTTAAACATGAATTAAACAAATCACAACCATTTCGAAATTGAAACGCTAAAATTATTGTCATTAAATTTAACTAGTTGTATAAATGGTGATATCTTGTATGATTATAATAAAGCTTTTAAACCTGAATATTTTTCGATTAATGTTTTTTTAAATTTATATTTCTTCTGTATTTATGAAATGTGTGTATGTACCTCGGTCTTCCTCCAGGCCAAAACTTGCTTCGCTCCCGAACTAGGAAGGTTCTTGAAGCCGCCACCAGCGCGTTACAGTGACACTCCATGCACTCAAGCATTAAACATATCACACTGCACACACACATCTGCACATCACACACAGGTACATGGGTTCTCTAAGGACCCTTTTTTATTTGCTACAAATCATAGGAATTAACTAGGGCAAATTCTGTGGATTTTTTCTCAAGTAACGGCCAAGCCGAGGTTCGTACCACCTTTGTTGCCTTTACGCTAATTTACCTCTTTAAGTTGAATGCCTTATGCGCTCTCTCCAAAGTTCGGTGAAGCTGTTAAGGCCCTTCCGAATAATATAATAGCTTTAGTATAAGTGCGTTTAAATAGCTTTATTATATATACGCTAAATCAAGCATTAAGAATCAAAAGTATAAGCGTACAAGAAACAAACTAAAACCAGCCCTCCGCGACATAAGTACATTTCAATAAAGTTGCTCATGTAGTGAAGGGGTACTAGTAACTTTAGTCGTCGCTCACAACACGTGACAAGACTGAAAAAATAGCGTGTAACATCAGTTGACATCATATATAGTTGTTACGTAAACGAACAACCACATTTTATCTACCGAGTAAAATAAAATACGGACGGGAATAGTAGATGTTGCTTTGTATCTATATTTTTTTAACTTAAAATCGTAACATTCACGAAGGAATTAAAACTGAAAGTAAATTCTTGAAAAATACAAAATAATGTAAGTAAAAAAAACTAGGTAGCTATGAGGACTACTGACAGAAGTGAAAACTCGAATGTTTTGGAAAATAAAACTGTTTATTTAAAGTTTAAATTTTATAATTTAACATATACCATTTTCATATAGTTTATTCATAGTCAAAATATACGACAGGCTGCGTATGTATACATTTTATTGTTTATCTCAGAGCGCCAGCACTTAAACGCCATCTTATACTTGACATACCGTAACATGTTGACGAATGACGTCATAGAATCGGGAACGCGAATTTATAAGTTTTTTCCCTACCGAGAATCACACAGCGCCGTTAAAGAAGTTTTCAAGTAAGATGTAAAAGGTGTCGAATTACTAGATATTAAAGTCAATTAATTAGCACGCGATGAGTACCTGAATTAAAAGAAAACAAGAAAAAAAAAGGTAAAGTACTCGTGTCCGCCTGTGACGTAATCAATATCGATTCACTTCAGCGCATTACTATTCGGATTTTTACTTCGTGTCGCTACCATGACGTTTGAAGGCTTGATATTTACGGGAATGTATTACGCTTGTCCTGGTTTATTTTATACTAGCTGTGCCCGCGGCTGCGCCCGCGTTTTTATGTTCTTCACTACGTTTTAATTTTTTTATACGAAACCCTAATTATTTTCCTAAAAGAAATTTAGTACCAAGATAAAGTAAATATATTTCTCATAAATTCAAGGACTTGCCCATAGCACAGCTAAAGCTTCTAGATAGATCTGGGTATACACTTGCTTTTCCTTAACGTGCCACTATGACTAGTTTTTCACAAGTGTAGGGTGGTCATGACCCAGTCGGACATGAAAACTCTACTACCACGCAAATATATTGATGTATAAATGATATTCTCATAATCTCAAAATATCGAATATATCATAAACTATCAACTCCTCCTGTACGCTGAAGATCAGGTTACACTGAATGAAGTTTCAGGCGGTTGTCATTATTTTGCAAAGAGCTAAAAAAGAAAGAAGTAAAGTATAAATGTTTTACGAAAATGAAGGTAGTATGACAAAATGCATAGTTTTGATTGAAAGAGAAAGAAAAGTGATTGTACATCTAAGAGCAAAGGTTGCAAATGGAAAGCGTTACAGTGATATGTACCGAAGAGTTGGGCTAAGGAATCGAGTGAACGGGGCTGAAAAGGTACGTTTGGCTGCGCATCAGAGGTTGCTAGTTTCTAGACTTATGTATGGTGGTGAGTGCTGGGATTGACAAAAGAAGCATAAAAGCAAGATAAATGATGTAGACATGAAAAGTCTATGGACTATAGCCGGCTGGCAGGATAAAGAAAGGAATAGTATGACAAGGGAACGTTGTGGTATTATAGAGGATTTTGTCACAAATCTAGCCCTAGAAAGGGCTACTTAATTGGTTTCAGCAGGAGAAAAAGTGCATTTACGGAAGAAGATGAAAATTGATGAAAGAAATTTACAAGGTCTGGGTGACTAGGCAAGCCGGTAAAGACCGACCTCCAAACTTATGAATTCTAAAAACAGAACAAGTACCGCAGATTCGTAGATATTATATGCTTACGTCATACAAACAATTGCAAACGATTACTTAAAAAAATACAAAATAAAAGTATATTATTTGAGCGGTAAGAAGTTTTGCAAATACAACTTTCAATAGTAGGAAGTAATAAGTTTTCACTAGCTACAGAGCTTGGATGCATGTTCATATTTCTCTGTATAAAATAATCTACAATGGACTGGAATGTAACACAATCGAATAAGGTATTGCAGGGTATGTTACCGTTCCATTGAGAGGGAAGCCTTTGTACGAAAAGGCTTATTCTGGCTTTTAAACTGGAATCTGGGTTAATTGCCCCGCTCGACACAAGGTGTCCCCCCTTATAGTGACAAATACAAAAATAAGACAGTTTGTTTAGAAATTATTTGTAACAGCCATTATACTTTGTCGTTAGATTAACAAAGGATATATTATAATAGCTCGGGGGGCATTATTTCATACAGAAATGATATTACTACTGCATTAATTTTAGCATATCACGGCCTATTTTACTTCAACTCAACAATAGTGATTCTAAAAAGAGCCATAGAGTAAGACTAATAAAAATAGTATTATAATATGAGACATTTTCTTGCGCAAACCAGAAATATGAGTGTCATAAATGTACAATAAATTAATGTTACGTTCGAAATAAAATATCTCTTGAAATATTGTATGTACCTTCATTATCATGGAGATTAATCATGTAAAAACATAAGCACGGATCATATAAAGATTTATGAATCAAAACCTTCGGGCGTAACGATTTTAATTTAACGATGGGTGACGACTTTATTGACTAGTAGCTATGTGCCCGCGGCTATGTCCCCGTTTCTTATATTCTTCAATTAATTTTTATATACGGATCCCTAATTTTTTTGATACTAAGATAAAGTACAAATATTTCTCATAAATTCAAGCACTTGCCCGTAAAACTGACCATTGAATCGGATTTTATTCACAATTTCATGAGTTTTTTTTACTCGGAACCCTAATTATTTTCGAAAATCAAAAGTACCCTAGATTACCTGGAGTAAAAATCGGTCCAGCCGTTCCGGAGATTACCCGGAATAAACAGACAGGCAGACAAAAGTTAAAAAAATTGTTATTTCGGTATAAGTATCGTGTATACATTCCATATACATTCATATATGTATTTAATAAAAAATGTTATTTTGTCAAAATAAACAGGTGTGTGTTCAATTCAATAAACAGGTTCAATTTTATTTATTAGTATGGATATAGATAATGTGACTCATATCATATGTCTGTGATAGTTGTAATTGACGTTCTCCTCCATTTTGTAATATAACAACAATTTAGCCCAGTTTTAAAACTTCTGTTCTTCTAGAAGCTAAGTTCTTAATTAAAATGTTGTACATACTTGAAATTCTTTATAAAATCTACGTGAATCTCACGTAATACATAATACATTTAACCGTCAAAACGACTGTCTTCATAAAAAATATAATAGGTACATTAGATGCTTAATGATCTGAGATGAGCTTAGATGATAATGATGTCGATTACCCATAAAAATGAGACAATAGGAAAACAATGGAAAGCTGACGTAAACGCCAGGTTTACGCCAGTACTCAAGGAATTTAATAGACTTTATAGAATTAGTATTAAAAAAAACATACGTATATACCATCACGCCTTCCTCCCGTGGGGGTAGGCAGAGATTACGTCCTTCCACTTGCTACGATCTTGACACACCTCTTTCGCTTCCTCTACTTTCATGAGCGCTTTCATACATGCTCGTCGGTTTCACCTGGCCTTTATTTAGGACGTGATCGATATGATCTAGATACGTTCACCTTTTTTTTTTTTTTTTTTGACGAGGGGATTGCATTTACGCACTACCCTAGATACGTTCACCTAGGTCGACCCTTACTGACTTACCCATTCATCCTCGCCTTATAAATTCGTTTCGTTAATCTTCTCTCATCCATCCTCTCTACATGCCCAAACCAACTAAGAAATAGAATATTCGAACCAATAATAAATAGAAGATTCAACTCTACCTTAGTTATAAAATACTTCCTTGTGGCAAGTTATCAGTAGACACAAGTGGCACAGAATCGATTTCAATTTTTATAGTCCCCGCGCGGATTGGAAATGTGACTTTCAATTTGAATAACTCAGACCACGAAGCAAATGCTTTGTTAGTTTAGAAATAAAACGATGAAATATAAATGTATTTTGTAGAATAATTTACGACAGACCTATTAATAAGACTCGTTCGAGGATTTCGAAACAGTATAGTTGTTCAATTTGGCCTATTCTATATTAATATACCTTTACTGTCTGCATAATTGATATTTCAAAATATGACATTTCTACCTGTTTGTATATTTGAATTTTATTAAAAAAATAGCTTGCTTTATTTGTATAAAATTTTGTATTTAGAAACTATATGTAACTTGATAAACTATAGAAATTTCCAATAATACATTTAGATGCAAATAGTAAATTTATATTATACTAGCTGTGTGCCCGCGGCTGCGCCCGTGTTTCATAATTATATTCTTCACTGCATTTTTTTTATGCGGAACGGAAAAATTGTATTTTTGGTATGGGAATCGTATATACATTCATTACTAGCTGGTTGCCCGCTGCTCCGCCCGCTTTGTTAGCATTTGGCATCCCGTTGCTATCGTAAAGGGGGGGGGGCTGCTCGCAAAATGTACTTCTCTCACATCAAGTTATAGTGTCACCACTATCGGTAACAAAGAAGTTGGCAAACTTTTAGCTTTGCCGTACTATTTCGATGGATTCCCAGCGCTTTCTTCCAACGACATCGAGTCTTTCCAAAGTGGTGTGAAGAGATATTTTAACATGCTAGCTTAATGGTGACGGCTGCTGGTGCAACCTTTCATCGACGACGTTGCTTTTGGACTGTACCACCAAGAAGTAAAGAGACACATTATCAAGTTAATGAAAAAATACCGGTGTATGTTTTCAAATTAAAAACAAAGTAAACTATATGAAAGCGATGAATTCGATGACAAAATAAAGTTACTAAGATTTTCGACATTTATATAGGTAACCTATATATGTTTGAATAGATAAACATTTTTTTTTTCTAAACAGACTTTATTCTTTATTATTGAGTAAACAACCCTTTCTAATGGAAAGTTCGCGGATATAGATAGCATTTGGCGAAGTATTGGTAACATAAAACACCGATAAATCTATAGTGCCGTAGTTTCTTGCTTAATGAAGGCAAAACGAAAACTTTTCGCCAGTCTCATACTTCCCTCTTTGACTTTCCTTCACTATAAGAACGTAGTTATACTAATCACACAAATAATACGTCTATGAATGTTCGACTCCTGGGAAAATCCAGGCTTTAAATATGATCCCCAGTTAAGTTAAGAATAAACTAAAGTGGCAGTGGGCTGGGCACATTGCTTGCAAAACCGATGCCCGATGGGGCCAACGGGTTCTCGAACGCCTACCACGCACCAGAAGACGTAGCGTGGGTAGGCCCCTCACAAGGTGGACCGACGACCTGGTGAAGGTCACGGGAGTCCGCTGGATGCGAGTGGTGCTAGACCGGTCGTCGTGGATATCTTTAGGGGAGACCTATGCCCAGCAGTGGATGTCTCTCGGTTGAATGGATGTATTGAAGTTAAGAATTCCAAACCAGAGTAATTGATATATGTCTCAACATTTTTGAAATTAAATCAAAACTAGTTAATCTATAATAGTTTCGAAAATTCGTTTCATATGTGTTGAATTGAAAACAAATGGACTAATATGGAGCTGTGAATAAATGAATAACAATTTCATCAGTTTTAACGCAAGAACTCATTTCACGATTTATATAGCTTTTTTCCTTTGCATCATATCCTTATAGTATACCTTTAAGTGAATATGGCATAAGTGAAAAGAAGATAATTGTAAATCATATCGGAGTAAATGTACACCCAAGCTATCAAACATTTTATATATATGTAGTTATATAGGCGTATCATACGCCTAATTAATTCCATGCAAAGCGTGGACATAAAACTATACCTACTTACAAATGTATCAACAACCCGTTCTCATAGTTCTCATCGTTGCTCTTTAATGGTAATGTTTTCTTTAACTAACTGATTGCTCGACCTTTAAAGTTTATATGCATGTGCATATAAAGGTTTATTTTTACAATTCGTCCTTCATACATGGAAGGTCTCTATTATAAACAGATAATACACAAGATTATACTAGAGTAGAGGTTTTAATGAAAACTAATAAGGAGGTACTGTGTTACAAGTACTCTTATAAATTATTTCTATTAATATGGTAAGTATGTTTCGGCAATGTAGCGCCAATCCAGCTAACGTATGTTCATAAAAACTAGAAGAATTTAAGAAAAGATCATAACAAAACTTTGTATATCTTTAGTGTGTAGTCGGCTCTGGGTTCCCTGGCTCAGCGTCCTAAAAGAGGATTTACGGGCTGACATTAAGGGATATAATAAATCAAGCTAGAGATAACCGTATCCTTACCCAGTTAGTAGTCAGGGTATGCTAAATGCAAAAAACTAAACCGACTTCAAAATAATAATTATAGTTTAAAAAGTCGATAAATAATTACTTTATTAATCTGCTTCGTTAATTTTGAAATCGGTGCCAACTTACGGATAACAAAGTGGTATAAATGTACGTTGCTAATTGTATTAGATTTTAATTGTTCTATATAATCACCCTAGTCCTTTATTTAGGTTATATGTAATTGTGATAAAGTTCAGGCAGTTATTTTCATTTGTAAATGAATCCATTGGTTAACTCTAGCTGACACCGACTCCAGAATTAACGAAGCAGATAAATGAAGTAATTATTTATTGACTTTTTTGTGCATTTTTATAGTTAATTCTTTTGAAGTCAGTTTTGTTTCTAATGAAAAAAGTTTTATTTTTCTACTTTTTAGCTGTAAAGCCTACTTCATAGCTTTGTTAAGTGATGAATGATGTTTTTTTTTGATTCAGTGATTGATCAGTTTGATTGAAACGAATATATGAAACACGTACGAAACATATATGAAATACTCGAGGGTTTTTCTCAATTACCCGAGTTCGGGTATCGGTATCGGATCCTGATATGGTAGAAATGGGAACAACTCAAAAGTGTAATCCCTCGATTTAAAAAAAAATGCAAATAGGTCCACAAATGAAGGAGAAATCGCGTATTTGATCACCTCCTTTTTGAAGTCGATTAAAAATAACTTAAATTGAAATAGTTTATGATCTATCAAGTGCACATTTATAACTTCCCATTATGTAGGTACCTATTCATTAAATAAAATTCCTATTTTTATATTTATATTATGAACAAGTTTACTCAAAAATTCTGCCCGCATAAGCTCTATGAATAAAGCTGTCGAAAACAATGGCAAGGACAACAGATATCAGATTCGAGATAAGTTCAGTAATAACAAGCTTACTCGCTAGGGCTCTAATAAACAAAAGAGTTGCACTTCTAAAAGTTAACATTTTAAATTAATTTTGCGAAATAAAAACATGTTTTCTTTACAGATAAATATTCAACTAGATCTCTTTCTTATTTTTGTTTTCACTTTTTATTAAAAAAAATAAACGTGGCGGCTGCTTCCTTGTGCAGTCTTACCTATGGTATAAGCATGTACCTATATAATCTCACGTTCTATACATTAAAATAATATTTCTATTCGAATCCATAAAGCTGAATGTATAATATAAAATCATTGCTTTATTCAGCTGAAATGATTACATGACTAGAGTTCGAAATTTAAAGTATAAAATGACTAAAATATAAGGATACTAGCTGTATGTACGCGGCTGCGCCCGCGATTTATATAAACTTCCACGGTATTTTATTTTTTATAAGGAACACAAATATTTTGCTAAAATATTTTAGTGCAAAGATAAAGTAAAAATATTTGTCACAAATTCAAACACCTGCCCGTATAAATGTGCATTCTATCTGATTTTATGAAATTTTGTATGTGTTTTTTTTTTATACGAGAAACCCTAATTATTTTTTGAAAATCAAAAGTACCCTAAGTAAGAATAACTTCAACTAAATATATCTAAAAACAGTTTAGAAACCAAATGAAAACCAAACCAAACAAAATTTATCCACAGCCATATATCCTTACATAAACATATCGACAAACATACATATACACATTACATACACACGCGCAAACACACATTCATACACACATGTAAACATAGTCTTATGAATAGTTTTTAAATAGTGATAAATTCATTTTTAACTCTTTATTTTATGTATCGGTTTAGTTTATATGTCTATTTTATACGAGCTGTGAATTTTTGATGTAAATAAATAAATCTACCAAAAATGTCCAGTCAAATTCGAGTCTAAGCATGAGTCCAGTTCAAGAGATTCCTCGGAACAAACAGCCACATAGACAAAAAAAAATTAAAAATTGTATTTTTGGTATAGGTATCGTATGTTGACAATACAAACAGACACATAATTTTTATTTATTAATATAGAAATAATAGATAACATGTTTATATATCATAATATTTACGTTGCACAGTTTGAAATTGTATCAGTCCAGGCCGTAAAGTCTTATCTTCGTACTAAACTATTCAGCCACAAACCTCATTAAACTTCGTACAACATTAAACATCATTGATTTCGGAAGAGCCTATATCCATTATGTGTTCACGTCTGTGTTGATTCAGCAAACTTGCGACTAGTTAAAATTGTTATATCAGCCTGTATCGACTTTACCTAGCAAACGTTAATAATGTGGGCTATAAAATAACACTTCCTGTAGGAAACTTGCACGTATATATATTCAAAAGAAAATAATAGATTTCAACACAAATTCAAAACAACGACAGTCATTGTCTATTGATTATTATTAATAGAATAATCGGTTATATATTTCAATATCTTTCAATTGTTTCTTAAACGCAAATAACATTATAAGTTTGTATGAACGTAAAAAGCTGTTTATTTTTCGATATATTTGAAAATTCAATCTCATTACAATAACGAAGTACATTCACACCATTTACTGAACATGAATGACCTAAAGATACTTTCTGACTGAGATATGCCCCTTTCAGTTCATCGATCTGAAACAATTTCTATCTTTTTGATATGATAAGATATAAATACTCCATTATGTTTGCTTTATTACTAAATTTAAACCTCATTTTGACATTTCTAAAATAAATACAGATAATGTAAAAACAAGGTGAAATCTTAATAAATAAGCTTACAATATTTATGTTAACGTTTGTAAGTAATTTATTGTGGTAGTTTAGAGAAAATAAATAGTAGCACTATAAATAGAAATCGTTATAACACGGACTTTAGCAGTTGTTATTTCTTTCCATTCAAGAAATTCCAATTATTTCCTACGGGTGTAAAGAATTGCTCATGATAGATTTGTGAAATGGTCAACACATTTGAAAAATTCTGCTTAATCTGTGAGTTTCCCGAGAGCCCTTGTTACAAGTACCCATGCAAGTGCCTTTTGTATGCAGAAAGCATTTCAACAGCCATTTAAAAGAACGTTGCATGTAGATATTATGTTAGATGAACGAGCCAGTATTCAGCTGACAAATAGGAGTATTATTAATTTTACACCCAAATATTTTATACGTTTAAATAACAAAAAATAGAAACTTCTTAATTCAATAAATTATTGTACATTTATTTTTACTTTAGACAACAATATGTAGCAGTTACTATAGTTACATAATACAAAATCTGTTCATCTTAAGAACTATTTATTTTACTGGAAATTATAAAAAAAACTAAACTTTTGAATATAAAGTATTTCCTGAGTAAAAAAAAAATTTCAAATAACATAATGTGTTGTGAACAATTTTACACGAATCGATAGTAAAAAAATTAACAACACGTTTTATATTTTTACCTGTGAATATTATACTCGATCCATGGAAGTTGTATTTGTTACCTGCAATCATAGATAAATAACACCAAGAGTGATAATTCCGTACAAAAACTCGTTTAATATTGAAACGAAAAGAAAAATTTGTGTGTGTGTGTGTTGAGGCGCCACGGAATTACGTAATCACCGGCACGTAATGAAAGGCAAACATGGCCTTTTAAGGCTAACTTGAAAGGCCTTCACTCAACGAGCGACTAACTCCGATCTGAGTGTTTATTTTTATGCTTATAATGATATCAAGATCTTTTTACTTCTAATAATTTACGCCTTTTTACACAGAGTATTAATCGCCCACGTTATTTAACGGGAAGTAAATACATGCATTGCTGCAATTACGCAGTCTGTCGTCATATCGCTTGTGGATAAATTTATATCTGTGTAATCTGATATTGCCTAGAATGTTTCATATTTCTAACCATGAATTCGTTTCATGCATTCAATATTTCTAGTATATTATGTTGTCAATAAATGGAAAAAATCATAAAAACAATGAAAAAATAGAACCCTAACTTCTGACCCTACTTCTTCACTAAGCATAATAACTAGATTGAATCCTCACTAGTTAATGTCAGCGGCATTTGAGCCAGATCACATACGTAGTTTATACTATAAATTGTTTTATAATCACACTAAACAAAGGAGATAACGTTTTAATTTGCTGCACACACACATGTGCTATAAGAATTTAAAGATAAACCCTTGTCTATCTAACTAAGTACTACTTACAAAACAATAAAACCTGCAGTTAAAGAGTTAGTTCTATAGACATATCCTACATTTTGTAAGGGAACCAAAAGGATATTCTAGGGTTTCTAACATTATTTTAACAAAAGAAGTGTAAATTAATAGGACAATAAGTGAAATGAGAGACCGTCTTGTAATTCCACTTTTTCGATTATTCTATTTTTATATCAATCTCGTGATAGACTAAGCCTATTTTCAACTAAATAGATTTCCTTGTAAATTTGTCCCCTTCAAAAGCATTACGTTTTACGGAGACCGAAAGATGATCTTAAAATAGTAGTTCGTCTTAATTACTCTTCTGTTAATTAGAAAACAAAAGAGAATACAACTGATGTAAATTTGTCAGTAACGACGGAATTAAGTTTTTGTCATAAAATTAATGTTGAACGAAAACAATTAGTATTTTTCAATAATATTATTAATAAGGATTAACATCATTCCCGTTTTTATATAGTTTGACTTCCGATATATGTAAGTCGATGTTGTATGTAGATAAAGACTGTTATAAATTCCTGGTTTGTTCAATTTACGTGTATATTGTAATCGTAAGCAACGTAAGATGTTGATACCATAGATTTGTTGGCACCACATAGGCTTCATACACCGTAAGAAGAAGACAGGTGAATTTTAATGTTATTTACAAGACCATAACAAGCTACAATACAGTATAATATATTGGTACCTATACAAAATAAGAAAACAAAGAAGACACAATCCTTGGCTACCTACTAATTATCTTTGCTTACAGGAAATCACATAAAAAGTACCATGTCAATAAATACGAAATTGGGAAAGGTATTAAATGCTTTGTTATGTGAAGTCGTGTTCATTACGATTACACCCATGGGCGCATACGATTCATACGAAACTGCACTTAAAACAATACAAAGGTATATAATAAGCTTCAAACTTCACTTCAAGAATACGTTGAAAGTTTTGTATAAACACTGTTCGTAAAGGTAATAAGTTACTAATATAGTATATACCAAAATAAATGATCTAGTGAATGATCGTCATAATTTTAATATTAGAAGTAAAGACAAGTTGGCCGTCCCACGCTTTAGGTTAAGTAAGTGTAATAAAAGCTTTATAGGTAATAGTATTCGGTTTTACAATAAGATCCCAAGTAACATTACCGATTTACCTGACAATAAGTTCAAGTATTATGTCAAGCAAGTTTTAATCTCAAAAGGTTATTACAGGGTGGATCATTACGTGAACGATAGTGATGTCTGGAATTAACCCACATCTCTGTGCTTCCACTAACATTATTAAAACTAGGATTTGTATAGTTTTTTATATGACAAAAAAAATTACATAAATTATATTTATAAAAAAAAAGAACCAGATCGAGTTTCTTGCCGGCTCTTCTCGACTGGGTTGTTTTCCCGAACCGGTAGTAGTGTTTTTAGACGTTCATAAGCACCTTCTTAGGGCCTAAATTGAATAAATAAATTTTGATTTTGATTTTGAAATTCTATCATTCGGGCATATAAATCACGCGATCAACCGAATTTGTATAAATTAAATTAGCGGGCGCTATGCTACATCGTTTTTATTTGCAACTGCCACTTGCAATTAATATGTCGATTACTCATAAAAATGAGACAATAGGAAAACAATGGAAAGCTGACGTAAACGCCAGGTTAGTGCTCAAGGGGTTAATTAGAAACAAAACAGACTTCAAAAGAATTAGCTATAAAAATGCACTAAAAAGTCAATAGATAATTACTTTATTAATCTGATTCGTTAATTTTGGAATCGGTACCAGCTGGGTTTACCAATGTAATTATTTACAAATGGAAATAACTGCCTAAAATATATAATGCATATATTTACTTGGTTATTAGCTATGTAATAAAAGTTAAATTTTGGACTAACGTAATGATGGCCAAATAGACATTTGTTATGAAAATTCTTGAAAGTTCTAGATAAACCTGTCATATTTTGCTTTCCTTTTGTTGTTATTACCACTGGACTGAATACAACGATTTTGTGATATAGCGAAAAGTGCTACCTATACATCTCGTTTATGAACAAAAATGTACATATTCTATTTGTGCTCCTTTTACTAGAGTTAATATAATCTTAGCGCTAAATTGAATAGACACTGTCAATCAAAATTCGAAGTCAATTTGAAGAACAGTTTAAAGTGTGAAATGATTGCAAACATTTTTTGGAAGTAAAATTTTATCGTTACTACTTAACCGTTACAATACTAGATTGCCTGTATATTTTCTGGTTTCAGTTCCTTCCATTCATTCAACCGAAAGACATCCAATGATGGACATAAATATGTAGGTCTCTTCCCAAAAATCTGCACAACGCGACCTTTACCAGGTTGTCGGTCCACCTTATAGGGATTCAGTTGTACATATACTAATCTGAAAACTACTTTCAAAACGGTACAGTCATTTTGTAGTGACTAATTTTTGAAAACGAAAATAAACATACGGATTAAAAATTGAAATAAATCACTTTTAAAACAAAAGCAAAAATATATCTATTCTTAGAAATAATAACACGAGCTATCCTTTGAAAATATGATTGTTTTCATAAAGTCGTATGTGATAAAAATATTCTTATTATTGTTATTTGAACTGGGTCGAGCTCATATGTACTCTAGAAAGCTATGTTAACATTACAATAGTAGACATAGTTTATAAAGAGTACGATGTTACTCGCCCGACGTATATTAAACCACATAAATGTAAGAGCATACTTATCAAAAATAACTGACAAGTTAAAAAAAAAAACTAGGCAGCCATGGGACTGACGCCAGAAGTGAAATTTATTAATTTTTAAATTTTAGCATGAATACCTAATTACAATTTCACAATTTGTTAATTAAAATTAAATTATTTAAAAGAGCGCCCTCACTTAATCCCCACCTTATCCATGACATATTGTAGCATGCTGACGGCTGGCATCATAGCATTGGTAATGCGAATCTAAAAATAACTCCCCAACCGACAAACGCTCAACGGGGCTAAAGAACGTTTCACTCCAAAAAAGCTAAACATCATAATACTGCCCTCAGGCGGCGACCCAAGACGTGTCTCGTTCCCCAACTGGGGAGGCTCTTGACGTCGCCGCCAGCGCGATACAGTAACACTGCCCACGCATTGAGCAATTACACGCACAACACTCATGCATAACATGCAAGGTACATAGGTCCTGTAAGGAACCTTTTTTTTTTTTATATTAATATAAAAAATGTAGGGACAGCTAGGATGCAACTCGCGAGTGAGTTTTTGAATAACTCAGGTGACGGCCAAGCCGAGGTTCGTACCACTTTGGTAGCCCTTGAGCTAGTCACCTTTTTGCCTTCAGCACTCGCCCCCAAAGTTCGGTGAAGCTGTAAAGGCGGCTTCCGGTCAACAGCATTAGCTAGGTCAAAAAAAAAAAAAAAAAATCATAATACTGCGCGTAATATTATTTTTATTAAAAATTGTCATTTTTCATCAACATTCATATGATGATGATACACAACTATTGTCTCCTTTTATAAATAGTTAAAATATAATTTAATTTAAGTTTCTTTAATGTCTTTAAAAAACTTAATAGCAAAATTACAAACAAACAAACAAAGAAGTTACGCATGTGAGATTCTAAAACAACATATTTTAATTTTGATAGTTATTACTATGTTCAAGGAAAATAAATAGATACCATATGTATATCGACACCAACAAACAACATTGTTTTTACACCTTAAAATAACTTGAGCTCAATACATATGTCTTATATAGAAAACGTATGTTGCCATAGCACGTTACAACGTACTAGTTCCTTAATAAATTAAAAATATTTTTTTTTACTCAATTTGGGCCTGAGAAGGCGCCTATGAACGTTTTTTTGAGTGTAATATAAATTGTACATTCGTTAAACAATAAACGGTTTTAATGGAAGCACAGAGAGGGGTGTCACTTCCAGATACCACTATCGTTCACGTAATGATCCACCCTATAATTATTACCTTGTACCTTTGGGCATTAAAACCTGTTTGACAGAGTGCTTGAACTTATTGTCAGGTAAATCGGTAACGTGCTTTGGAACCAAATTGTAGAAACTGATATTATTACCTAAAAAGATTTTATTGGACCTACTAAGCTTATTAAGCAAGAGACGGCTTATTTGTAAATTTAAAGTATAATTTGTTTGTATGAACAGTCGTCTATTATAAATTACTGTCTGTATACTAAATGAAAAAAGTATTTAAATATTTTCTAATAAAATTCTACGTATTTAGGACACCTACACGTATATTTACATTCGTTATCCTATAAAAAAAAACAAATAAACGATTCCAGTTTAAATGGTTAACAACAATAATATAAATACAAGTGATTAATTTCTTATATAAGTAAACAAAAAACTTTTGGGCATAATATTTTTCACACATTTTAAGCGAACAGAAATCTGTATAACAATCTGTTTCAGCTTTGAAAACAAAAACTTTGTTTCACTTCTCAACGTTTACAAGAAATTCCATTCGAATGTTTATGAGTTCGTGAATTTGAAAAGATAATTTTAACATTAGGTAGACACCTACCTACGTATTTTATGAAATCAATTCACCTTTAGTACTCGATAGAAGAAAATTTATTTATAAATTCTGTCTTAATCGTAAACATGACAACAGACATGACAATTTCATGTAGTCACAGAATTGTAGTGTTATACCGACAACGTTTCAGTGGTACTACTTATTGTATGCTCTATGTTTCTATTAGTTTCTGTTGCGTTAATTATGTTATTATTATTATTGTAATTATTCATATTATTAGGACAATTAATTGTTATTTAATTGACCATGATTATTAAATGTTTAGTATTAAGTATTTCCATTTCAGTTGAACTAATCACAAATGTATTGTATCTGTCTTAAATTTACGGTATTGTATCTATCTACCACTAATTGCTATATTAATCTTCATATTCTATTACTGTTACTGTTTCTATTACTGTTACTGTTTGACTTAACTCTAGCTTTAAGTAACAATTAGTTTAATAGTTGACATTGAAAAAAGTCAGCTTGGGCAATGACTGATTCTAGCGGCATAAAATTGTAATAAATTATTTATTAATTAAATTAATTATTAAGTATTAAGAAAAATTAGTTGTAAGTTACGTAATAAGAATTATCAAAAGAATGCGCTAAAAAATATAAAAAACACAAAAACAAAAAAGCACACAATTGAAAAAAATATTTTAGAAATAAAAAGGTCTCTGATCACGTCAGAGGAGATACCGAGGCTATAAAAAAAAAAAAAAAACTTGACAACAGTCAATAACTACGAATCCCTATTTTAGTTACTGGAAATTTTGGGAACCATGGATTACTTTTTACTGTATGCTTTACATACTTGCCTCAAAATGTTTGTCAAATATTTATTTAAATTTGTAATACAAGAAAATTGTTTGATGAAGAAACTGTGTAGATAATGTTTTTTTTTATTGCACCGGACTTCAGTTAATAATGATTACGAATTATAATATTCCTTATTTTAGTAATAGGCACTTTATATCGCATATATGAATGTATAATTTTCAATAAATATCCAATTTATATATTTAATAGACAGGAAGTAATTTAAAAATTAAAATACTTTAGCGTTTAATGAATACTGTATTGAAATGACTATCTTATAATTGACAATAATGGTATTTGTATTGCAACACAGTTATTACGTATAAAATATATCTAGACTTTTTTTACACGGTGTAGGCTCAGTGCTTTAACCACAATCTCACCTGGTGTTAAGTGACGATGTGGTCCAGGATGGTAAACACACTAAGCCTAGAGGTATTGGTTCTCAAGTGATGCTGCTGGAACACACCTATTGGTATTTCGCGACAGGTTTTCAAACTTGAGGGAGGTAGCTATCCAGGCGGGCAACATTAGAAAATGCCCTACCACCGTGCTATGGTTTTCTCATGATGTTTTCCTTCACCGAAAGCTCAGGTGATTTTAAAGTTGGATAGGCTGTATCTGCAGGATGTAACCCGTGTCGATTGACGCGAAATCCGGCCACACTACCCACTGCGCCATCACTGCTTCTAACAAGTTTCTAAGTCTTAACAATTGGTGTCCGTTTTTTCCATAGATTAAGTACAGTATGGAAGACCCGGGTCTGTGTGGGGGGGGGGCAAACCGGGGCATACACCCCGGGCGCTAGTTTCAGGGGGCACCCAAAATTATAATATAATATAATTTACTTAATAGAAAACTTGTTCCACACGGCGCCTTGTATACTGAACCCTGGTTGAAAATTTAGACAGATAGATGAAAACTTTATTACGCATAAAATTTTTACATAGGCGAGCTTAAAGTCATTTGGCATTTCCTACCAGCTAACCTGCGGTAGTGTTGTCAGTACAAAGACGTGTGTAGTGTGCGCTTTAATGTATTCATATCTGTGGGTATATTTGTGGGTAGTAAAAAAGTCAAAAGTCAAAATTATTATAATAAAAATTAACATAAATAAGCTTTGCTATAGCTAGTACGAAAGGTGCGGCCACTGGTATTCAGGTACCTAAAGTGTTCCTATAGATACAGTGAAGTTTGTGGGTCTAAAGGATAATGAATAGCAGCGCTACATCCACGTAACTCCAAATATTCCATTAATCATAGAAATAAAACACTCAGAACGGAAGTAGTCGCACGCGGTGTGAAATTATTTCAAGTTGGCCTTAAAAGGCCATGCACGCCTTTCATTGTGTGCCGGTCTTTACATAATTCCATGTCGCTTACCCACAAACTTATTTATTTTTCTGGATTCAACGTTTAGCAAGTTTTTGTATGAAATTATCGCTCTTTGCGTTATTACTCTATGCCATAGACTATATATCATAATATTTCACAATTTTATGTTAATTTTATATGTTCCGACCAATCTGAAAAATGATGTATTGAAAACTTTGGTTGCTGGTTGGATGTTGACGAGGTCTCCACAAAACTTAAATTTTATATTTACATGCATATTACATACAGTATACAGTGCCAGAATTAAATAATTACAAAATTACAAATACGTCTCATCATAGATAAATTGTTAATAGTCTTTGATAATATATATTCTTCACAATAATTATTCACTCCGTTAATTTTATTTACGTTAATTATATATTAATTATTTCAAGGGAAAAACTTCGTAAATAACGAAATGGAACAAAATATGTAAAACATTTAATTTGTTCTCAACACTCGTTAGTCTGTTCCTAATGTTTCTATACAAAAAAAACGTTATTATTTACTGATATTTTAGCCACATTAAAAACATGTAACCTTGTAACCTTAGCTGATGCTTACAGCGTAATAGCATCAAAGTACTTAAAACCATTTGAGTCAACCCTATTAAATTACGATCATTTTTAAAGCCACAAAAAGCCTACGCAATTCCCTGCATCTACTGTACATCTTTATTAGACACTTTATAAAAAAAAATCATACTTTAATAATAGTTTTTCTTTTTATAAAGTGTATCTTGAAATGAAAATTCTCACCTTTCCTGAAATTACTAGTGACTACAAGTACAAAAATCTTATTTGCTCAAAAAATATATCGATTCCTAAAAGTCCGGTGAAGCTGTCAAGGTCTTTTGGATCAATAACGTTTAGTCAGTTCAAATAATAAGGTAGATTTCTTTATTTAATAGAAATCGGTCCTGGTTTTCTGAAGTTAGTGATATCAGATTCTCAGTTCATCACATCTTAAAGCATGTTCCTTTTTCCATCTTTTGATCTTTTGAATATTTTTAGTACCTTTGAATATTATAATATAAAGTGTTGGCAAATTATTTTGCGTTTTACAATCTGAAAATAATTTTATATGTCAGAGTATATTTTAACATATTATTATGTCGAGAATAATTATTTAAATCTTAGAATATAAGCGTGTATTCTTCCAATTAGTGAGATAGCAAATGTGACGTGTAACATGATTCTGTCACAGTTTTGTATTTCTGACGACCGCTAGTGTGTTTTAACAAGAAAACGAAGAATAGCAAAGATGTATTTTATGTATTGTAATGTATGTAATGTATTTTAATTTTAACTGGTATTTAAAATGAGGTGAAAATGAATAGAAAATGGACGTTCGACAACTACCATTGTGATCCTATAATATATCAATTAATGTAACTTTTTAACTGTATATGCTCAGTGTTTTGAGCACAATCTCACCTGATTTTATATGACGATTCGGTCCAAGACGGTAAACAAACTAAATCTATAGGTACTGGTTCTCAAGTGATGCGGCCGAAACAGAACTATTAGTATTTGGTTTTCAAAATTGAACGTGGTAGCTTCCCAAGCGTGCATAATTAGAAAATGCTCTATCACCATGCTATGGTTGGATAGGTGTGTTCAAAACTGCGTCCGTTGTCAAGAGATCAGACCGCACTACCAACTACACCCTCATCGCTTTGTACGACATTTTGTAATGTAAGTATTGGCAATAGCATAAAAATAATTCACTACTCTAATAATATTTTTCTATCTGATATCCATGACTATTAATCATTTTATGAAATGTACCCGGCAAGGGGTGTGATATCACGGAAAGGATTTTTTTAGGGCCAGGTACGTTGAAGGAGCGGACGGCACCGTGGGTATTCCCAGCGCTTCACTCCGGACGAGCCCTACATACACCCTCTACCACCAACTTATGCGTAAATGCATTTCCCCGCGTTAAAAAAGTGTTAGGAACGTTCGCCATTGTATGCAGCGTTTCTTCGTAATCGGATGGACAGTGTAGGAGTTTTATATTGGGCAAACATATTTATATTTATTTATATGGTTTGCAAAGTGAGATATAATTGAGACCGGTATAACGATGAAGACCACTGCTGCAATCTGCCAGCTGTATCGGTACTGTACAGTCATTTTACCGAGCTTCTATTTGTAAAAAAAGTAACAGTAATCTTCAAAGTAACAGCGTAATTAATTAACATCACTAGTAATTTAATAAAGAAACTTATAGACTTAGACATTAAAATAATACATGTGTATTTGACAACAGCAAAAAGGATGAGGGAATCCGCAGGGCTGGTGTTGCCCTTACCCATACTTACGTTTTTCCTAATATACCACACAAAGGGTAAAGAAGCTTAAACGTTGTATCAATGAAGGTATACGCAGAAAAATTCTCTTCTTTTTTACATTATGTAAACACTTTTCACGTTTTGTCAATTTATTCCACATTGAAGAAATGTTTTCGTACGGAACAACAATATTCTGATTTATGTACGGGAAATCACTATAAACGACTACATTTTCACAATCGCCTACTTCAAACAACTTTGAATGTCGGCATTATATTTGAAAACCAATCTCCTCTAAATAACGTACCTTCCTTTTTCTCTCAGCTATTGATGGAAAGAGGCTGATCGGCCTATAATAAATTCAATGATCAGAATTTAGCAATTATTCAAAATCTCGTCACGCCTAATATCAAGTTTAGATGGTAAAACCTCGTAACTTGTATATAAGTTTTTTCGTTCAATCAGCTTTTCGATTCAGTCAATCACTGTTCTTATAAAAAGCTGCTATGTGTATGAAGTAAATATTGTTTTTTTTCTGGTGAACTAAAATAAGTAAATACTGTACAAATAAAACAGATGAGAATTCAGATGAATAAGTTATTATTTATTAAATCGTAATAGAGTAAAGAGGGAAATGTAAACATTTGTATGCATACACTTAGAACTCATAATCTATTGAACATTATCACTAAATATCAATACTTGTTAATTTGAGCTTTTTGAGACCTATTTAAGAAAATATTTGTTCTCTTCCTTTCAATTAATGGCAATCATCATGTGTCATGTGGATAATATATATATTTCGAAACTTATGTTAATTATTTCGTATACTTCAAAACGATAGAAATCCACAGCTTTTCAAGGAGTTTTTGTAGATCCTCAGAATAAACGTTTCGTGTTATTATTTAAAACACTGACATAATAACGCAAAAAGCCATCAAAATTACATAATAGGATCACATACGCAAGTTATTGATGAACTGCTACATAAAAGTGACTGAGATCCCGACAAAAACCCTATAAAATATTTAATTTGCTTCCAAATTAGTGACTACCTGCATACCAACTCAAATGAATATAATATTGTGATATAGTACCTCATTTCTGAGTGCAGAAAAAGTAAACAAAATGACACTTGAGTCTATCTCTATATATTACTGATTTAGAACAAAATATATTAGTAGATAATATCTAATTTTTTGTGGAATATAATACAATTTGATAACGATCCTTCCGTAACGATAATTAACTATTTACAAAAGCTTATCTCCAAAAAACAAAGTAGGAGTAATACTATTGTTTCGGCTGATAAAAATATCTCAATAAATATCAAAAATGAATTTGTAAACTTAAATATACGATCAACAAACGAATACTCTTCTCAAGCTGATTTGAACAACAAGATTTTTTTTCACAAATTGATAGCTCGACCAAATAATCTTCCGATAGATGCTACGCCTACAAATTACTGTGAAATTGCAATTCAGTGTTCCAGTTCCTTTCACAAAAACGGTTGTAAATGTACAAGTGTTGAAAAACTACAGTATACCGACTGCAACGTGGGCTGCTCTGTAATTTTGATAAACAAGGACGCTGGAATCGAGCCAGTGGAATACGAGATATGTAACAGTCACAAGTTTTGTAATCAATGCTCTTCAAAATTGGCCACTTTTTGAGAATTCATTCCAAGAAGAAACGAATCAAAACCCGAAGAAAATAGCAATATATATACTAACGAACATAGTAAAATTTTTCGACATTGAAAAAATACAAGTCCCATGGAATTCGTAAAAAGGTAAAATAAGATTATACGAATGCTCTAATCTGAGAATATGAAAATCTATGTATAGTAAATAAATGTATAGTAAAATATTAATATGGGATTTTGGTTTAATTCAACATGTCTGTTTAATATAGAAATGAAAACAAGCATGTTTACCTTAACATAATCTGATGTTAATTAAGTTTAAAGACGTGAAGAAAGGATTGCCAGTAATGGAATTTCTAAACATAGCTCGACATTTACCAAAAGCCCAACTTTATAAATGAAAGAGAAACAAACCCCTTACCTACTAATTCATTTTATCCAATAGTCGATATAAATAAACACTATAATAGTAAAATTTATATTTTCCAAATACCTATACTTATAGTTTTAAAATATTGAAAATGTTTATGCATTTCTGGAAAAGTATTTATTATAACACGTAAAGAAAAAAAAACGGTATTTTTTTAGTTTTAATGGTATAAAATGATTTATAATGTAAAAAAATACATAACTATTCATTTATAATATTAATTATGTTTCATCAATCAATTCATCAATTCATGGTTATTACGTTATTACGCAGTAATATCCATCCACCCATCCATTCAACCGAGACGCGTCCACTGCTGGACATAGGTCTCCCCCAAAGATCAAAGTAGTAATATAAAATATCATAAACACGCCATTTTAAAGTTTACGGTAATAAGTTTACTGTGTAAAACTTAATCGTTTTCCAATCATAAAAGTCATCTGATTTCCAATGTTTCAGAAGTCATTCAGTTGGGAACCTTTCATTATTAAGAAGAAATTGCGAATTTAATTTAGCCCACCGAGTACTATTTTACAAACGTGTTTGAGTACTGCATTTCTTTCGTGGATTTGTAACTTTTACCTTTTCGTATTGATGATTTATAAAAATTCTACATTAAGGTGCTAGTCATTCTATAAATAATAAAATATCTTTAAGGGTAGTAATTCACTACGCGACGGAACGCAAGCCTCTTTGTTTCGAAGCACTATCCTTACGGTATTTTTCCTCGTCGCCCTTTCCTGTTATTACTTTAGGTTATAATTCAATCACTTATACCTACTATTGATAACTTCACTAATTATTGAAACATATTATTATTGGAAAATAATTCTACAAATACAGAAAAATGTAAAAATAAAAACTCAATTACTGTAATGTGAACACAAACAAAGTTAATTTAAGTAATAAATATCAAGAAGTCGATGTATATACTATTTTGTTCTTAATAGAACTGAAATAGATATGTTTTCAATATTTATATATCTCAAAGGAAGATAATCTCAAGTAAAATAATATTTCAAATGTATAATTTTCAAATATACTCAACATGCATGAGTGAATTTTACATATGAGTGGCCTTTTTCTGCATTTTTATTTACGTTCTTTTTATAAAATGATGTAGGTTATCAAATTTAAATTCTTAAGTATAGTCTTGTATTATTTAACCATTGTATAATATTTATTCTAATTTAACTTATGTTCATTTAAACACATGGCTTGAACGTACATAAAACACACATCATAATCCCGAGATACTTTACTTAGAATTATTGTATTCATTTATAATAGCATCACGACTTCATTCACTTCTTTTCCATTTCCTTGCAAATATTTATCGTAACATTTAGTTTTATGAAATTACACACGTATCTCATTATTATATATTATAAATATGAAATATCCTTTAAAAAAATGCTGTATTTTGTTTCTGTGTTTGTTCGTTATTCTGTATAAGTCACGATTCCTCTAATCAGTTAGTTATTCAGATAAACGCTTATTGCTTGATTTATAATATCTAAATAATTTAATTTAATTTTGTCTGCTAACAGAGGTGCCCGTAACAAATAGAGATGTTTAGTGTAAACCAGAAAAATAACTGAATTAGTAAATTTCAAAAAGTTCTTACAAATTACAGACAATTTCACCTACGGTGATTATTTCAATTGAATTCGTAAATTAAAAGTGTTATAGTAAATAATTCGCCATTTGTTAAGTATCTCTACGTGTAAAACATAGAAGCTATTTACGCCAAAAGAACGAAATATGATATATTATAGTCAGTGGCGTAATTATAGGATGGCAGAGCTGGCAAAATGCAACGGGTCCCGGTCCAATTGGCCCCCAGCCCACGAGCACGGGAGCTCAGATAACTCCTAACGTTTTTAACAAAATTCATTAAAAATTATAAATACAATTAACCTTAAACACGACTAGATATTTAAACGCTTTAATGATCACTTTATTGATTTATTCAAATCCAATTACAACGTGATGATTCTTTTCTGGGGCTCTATCAAATGAATTTGCCATTGGCCTCAGATGGTGTAGTTACGACACGCCACTGATTATAGTCTATTTGACGTAGAGATTAAAATATTATAAACTTTATAACAATCACAGTTCATAAATTGAACTTGAGTTTGTTTGATTATCTTTATGTATTAATGTAAACTGTGAATAGCGTGTTCTTAAAAAATGAAGACGTAAATTTTTACTCAGTAAATATTAGCACAATCTGACTGCATATCTCCTTCCCACGCTTCTAACGTTTTATTTAGAAAACAACATCGCGTCTAGTTATTTTAGAAGTTAATACTTTATCATTATAATTTGTTAGGAAGTACCTATTTATAACGTTTTCAAATAAGTAGTATCGAATCGTTTTCTTAAATTTGTAAATGATCTTAACTAATAAAAATTAATACTCTGTAATCTATTTCATATACTTCACATTGATTATCGTGTTTTAAATAAGTTTAAGTTATAGAATTAAATAAAAAAACACTAAACTAACATCAATTTTAGAAATGTATTGAAACTGTTAACGAGTTTTTATTTTAATAATCACAATTAGTTTAAAGATTCCTGGTGTAAAAGTTAATTTTATAAATACAAAATTGTTGTATATGTAGATGAAACACTGTATAAAATATAAGATAACGAATAAAAAGCATTACTACACAGAATGTCGAAAGGCACGTACCATTACACGTTTATTAAATTGCTAGGGTATGATTTTTTTACCAGTCCGTTTCACATTTATTCACAATAATACTCGTACGTCTATTAAATTTCATACATAATAATAATACTTAGCATCAATGACGCTATACATCTGTTATACACGTGCGCTGATTTGTATACCATACTAAATGGACACATACTCGTATATGTGCGTGCCTACATATGTACACACTGAGAATACATCTACCTATTTAGTTTAAATTGAACAATATATTTGAGTTGAACAATATACAGAATACCAATAAAATCAGTAGTCTAGTATTTACAGAATCGTTCAATGTATCAGTTCTGATTATTGTAAACACAAAATGGAATAAGATTACGAGGAAGGTAGGTGATTCATCGGACACGATCCGCGCTCGCCGTTGTTGTTCGTCAGAGGTGAAGTCTGTCACGACTGGACCGACCATCGACACAACACTACACTAGTGTCTTCCGACGTAATTCAAAAGAAGGTTATAATGACGAATCTATACTAATAAAGAAAATCGGAGTGTCTGTTTTTAATGTCAAAATTATTATTTTTTACTAAATATGTATGAATCTGTATACGATACCTATACCAAAAATACGATCTTTTAAATGTTTGTCTTTCTGTCTGTTTGTTCCGGGTAATGTCCGAAACGGTTGGACGGATATTGGCGGAACTTTTTTTGATAGATAGTTGAAATTACTCCGAGTAACTTAGGATATTTTTAATTTGTTTTTTATTATTAGGCTTGAATTTATGTTAAATATATTTACTTTATCTTAGTACTAAGAATTTATTTAGGAAAATAATTAGAGGTTCGAAATTAGCCTAAGTACTCGGAGTAACTTCAGCTATGTACCAAAAAAAAGTTCGGTCAAAATCCGTCCAGCCGTTCCGGAGATTACCCGGAACAGACAAACAGCATAAATTTAAAGACTTGAATTTTTGGTATAGGTATCGTATATATGTACATTCGTGTCTATTTAGGAAATAAAATATATTTTTATATTACAAACAGGCACTTTAATTTTATTTCTTATTATAGATAGATATAGATTATACATACATTTATCCTAATTGTCACTTAACACAGTGACAGAAGCGTCGACAATTTTCAAATTCAATAACTAAAAACTTTCAAGTTCGATTATCGAGACAAAGGGATAAGTTCTTAGTGGCGTGTATTTTAATTTAAAATAGCATATCTATCTAGAGAGTGTGTACTAGAAAATAACGTTACAATAGCTTCGCAATGTTTGATTAAGTTTAAGCTTTTACGGTGAGTTCTATCACGTACTTTAATGCAACAACCAAACGTGATATCGTTGATCAGTAGTGGTCGGTCTTCTCTCCCGGATTAGAGATGTAAGAGGGAATTAAAGGCATTTCCCACAAAATAAGGGGTCAAAATTCGACCGTATAATCATTATTGAAATTATATATCAATTTTTTTTATTGATAACACAAAAACTCGCTAATAACTACTAACCCAAAAAAAAATCAGTTGACAAACATACAAGGAAAAGGTTTTGAACATTTTTGTCTTTACCTATTTTCTTCTAAATAGCTAATATAATACTAAAACTAGATAAATAAGATAAAATAAGCTTTTATTGCAGAAATTTACAATAGATTTTTTTTAGATGTATTGTTATAATTCATTTTTCCCCAACCGGTTTCTTTATTCCAGATTCTTCTTCGACATAGGCCTTTTTTTTTTTCGTGGGGAAATGCATTCACACATTCCCCTACCAACTTGAGCGGGGAGTAAATTCTCCCCGGTTAATTTGACATCCGCCGTCTTCCTAGGACAACACAGAATCATGCCTGCATGCTTCGCGTCACCCCAACGGCAAGCCCAAGCTGTTATAAGGTCGGGATTTCTTCGAAATAGACCTACTCTAAAGACTTTCATCTTTCTTTATCTCTTGCTACATAGATCCATGTTGACTTAGCTACTTTTTTTATAATCGTCTTTTCATGTTTTTACCTTTCTCATTCTGTAATGAGTTTAACTCATCTATATTTTTTGTCTCTAAGCATTCTTCTGTAAATAAAATGGATAATACAGTTCATGTTTCAATAGGACCTTATTTTACCAAGAAAATAAATATTTATTCGTCGTTGAATGCTATCTATAATAATTAAACTTTGACGTGTATCTATTTACAACTTAAGTCATACTAATATTTATTTTGTGAAACAAATGTTTAAACATAATAATTCTTGACATATTTACATTAATATTATAGCCGTATACATATTTTGTATTAAATTGGTCCCAGTAACCAACATAAACACGTCAGGAAATAAATGATGAACTCACACTATTTATTTATATTGGAAGTACTAAATCGAAAGTGTTCTTACGCCTACTGAGATAGAAAAAAGTCAATTTATATGTTTCCTCTAATACAAACATGCCACCTTTCGTCTGCTCAACGAAATGGAACTTCAAAATCTTGGAATATTTCTTAAAAAAGTTTCTGTAATGTATTTTTCTACCGAATGAAAATAATTTGTTTGTTTTCCAACTATCTAAAGAATCATATTGATCTTTTCGCTCTTACCTGTGTATGTATTTTAAAATTTATACTTGTAATAAAAAACTAAAGAGACGAAATCTGTACATTGAAGATATTTCAGAAAAAATACCTTGAGGGGGTTTAAAATCGACAACAGAACACATTTCGATGGTTTTTAAAATGTTTATCTGTCTGTCTGTTTATTAATTTGTTCGCCAATCACGCAAAAATTACTGGACCGAATTGGATGAACTTAATATGGTTGTAATCTATACTTAGTAGTAACATCTAGGATACTTTTTGACACCTATATGTATTTACATAATGTATAAATAGCGTTTATCTAAATTCACATTAAAAACCACAATAATGAAATGTATACATAATAATAATAATAACAATAAATAATTAAATGAACAAAAATAGATTTATTTCATATAATTTCAAAAGGAAAATTTGAAATCAATATTTTACATGTTTTCAACGACTATTCATAGATGGCGTTATAATTATTTTGTATATGTTAAATTGTTTTGAAACATTAAAAGAACTGTGTGTGAAGTTAATTTGTATCTATCTCTTAAACTAGCAGTGTGCCCGCGGCTTTGCCCGCGTTTCTTATATTCTTCAGTGCGTAATACAGTTTAAATAATTATCAGAAAATAATGTTCTGTTGGTGCTGTTCATTGAATCATATTTTGTTCAAAATTTCATGGGTTTTATTTTTTTGTACGAAATTCTGATTATCTTCCAAAAAAAAAATGTTGGTACTAAGATAAATTATAAATATTTCTCAATAATTCAAGTACTTTGCCGTCCAACGGACTTTTTTTCTCAAATTGTTTGTTTTAGTTATTTTATGTGGAACCCTAAAAATATGTTACGCGCCTATGTTACGCGAAGTAACTTTACCTATCTATAAAAAAAAAAGCCGGTAAAAATCGGTCCTGCCGTTTCGAATTTTAACTGCAACAAACAGACAGACAAAAAATTTAAAAATTGCGTTTTTTGTATAAGTACCGTATAAACATTCATATGTATATAGTAAAAATTTGTTATTTTGATATTACAAACAGACACTTCAATTGTATTTATTAGTATAGATTAATCCGGAGTTTCACAAATCTTGTTCGATTGTTATTGGTACATTTTCTATTAATTTAATGTGAATAATACTATAAGGCAAGGGATGTGCTAATTTTGTGAATTTAATTATTGTTTTTAAAGTTTTCAAAAATTTATCCTATGTATTCAAGATTTTTTTATTTCATACTATATAGCTGATATAGTATAATGCACTGCATTGCCACAGTACCACAATACTAAATATATCGATCTGATGATGAGCTTCGAAGTTCTTCTGGGATTTCTTGACAGCTATAGCTATATATTTTCACAATCATTCTTATTAAAATACCACAGAATAATCTTCACTTTCATTTGTTTGTACTCTGTTTGGTGTGCCACATAAATAAATAAATATTTCATTTTCGAGTTTTTTGTGTGTAGTAATGAGAGTGTACTACAGCGGTGAATAGATCGAACCTTATGACGGGCTTCCAAGTTCCTATGAAACTTTTTAACGGGTAGAGATATACATTTCAGTTTTAAGCTTTGGTATGTGTAGCAAATGAGTGTTTACCACAAAATCAACCTGTTGATGTACCTCGAACGTCCTATGGAACTTTTTGTCAAGTAGAGATATATATTTCGTTTTTGAGCTCCTTTTGTGTTTAGTAAAGAAAGCTTACCACATTATTAAATAGATCGAATTGATGATGGACTTCGAAGCTTCTATGGAACTTTTTGAGAGTAGAGATATATATTTTTTGTTTTTAAATTTAACGAACGCTCAGGCTCATTGTAGAATAGGAAAAGTAAATTTGTAACTACGTCCATCGACGAAGTATCCGATCACACTACAAGCTATTATCGCTTATTTTTATTTTATAATTGTAAAAATACAAAACATTTGAATTAAATGGATTTATACTTTGTTATATAGGATTTATAAAAATGAAAACTAATTTTAAATGTGCAAAAAAGGGTTGGAATTTTTTTTTTACTGAAATTGGTTCAGCGCTTTGACCACTATGTTACTTGATGTTGAGTCACGATGTAGTCCAATGTGATATAGACCCTGTGTATGTGTACCTACATTTTATTTAAATCGTCCTTTTACAAACACTGAATCACACGCGCACTAGTCGTGGGTTAACAACTAGTGTATAAACAATTACAATAATACATACCTATAATTTAAATTTGCATGTAATTTGAACAAACGTTTTTTTTTTTTATTTTTAACAAACTACTTTTGTAGTAGAACGTTTATAGAAGTAAAATAAATACAGTTAAAAATGAAGTAACGGATTTTTTTTTAATTTTTTGTTTGTCGATAAAACAAATCATAATTACGTTTATCGAAATTATCGTGAAATTTGGTGACGGACTAATTTATTGTAATCTTAAATATTCAAATAACCTAGATAGATACGTTTTGTTAACCCTCGCAAATCTCATTGTGATTTATACGCACCAGATTGGATCTACGCATACGTATCACAAGCACCCTGAACCAGATATTGTAATCTTTTTTAATGTAAAAGTATACAAAAAAGATGAAAATGAAAATAAATACTTAAAGGAAAATTTGTAACTAATTCTCGGTTTAATCGTTTTTTAAAACTTTGTCCACCAAGTTATTCGATTAATGACAGTTTCTACTAGTGATTACTACAACGTAATATCATAGATAAATTATGTACAATAATAGTATTTGGTAATATTTACATTTTCGATTCAAATATTGATATTTTGATTGATGCGATAAATGAATTATCAATTGTATGTTTTTGCAAATTATGTTATTTGTGCAATTCGTCATCAAATTCGAAAATGTTGTTTCTGGAGGCAACAAATTACTTAATTACATATTACGTAAAGCACCTATTTGACTTTTTAAATTCAATTTATATATTTCACAATTAGGCTAATAAATTTAGGTTACATACAAATTTACTTTATGATTACTAAATGATTACAATCGATTTATTTAACAATATAATGATAACTCTATGCTCTGTGGGTCAGATGACTCGAGTATACGTCACTATTTGTTGATCCGCAACAATAAATTATGATAATAATATCGCATAATTACATAGTGGTAAAATCTGAAACTTGAGAGGCATACAAACGTTAAAAACCTAATGTATTTATTCATCTTATTAATTGTACATTCTCCTGGCTGAGTGATCGTGGTCATGGATCACCCGTAAGATATACTGCGGCTTTTGCAATACTACTCTATATCTTTCTATTCTTGGCACTACATATACATTCAGTATCTATTTATACTAGAGCATAAATAACTAGTAATTGGACATTTTACTAACACACTCTTTACACAATACAACTTGCGAAAGCAGAACTTCTTTATTATGTAATAAAAAGTTTAATATATAACAAGTCTTACCGTAATATATAACTGTAATTAAGACAACAAAAATTTCAAACATAAATTTAATCCGTTAAGGGGATATGCGGTCGGCGACAAATTTGAAAAGTAGGTATTTCAGAAATCGCGATGCACGCTAAAGGAAGAACTATGAAACACGAAAGGGACAACTGCAGCTCGGGCTGATTTGACTCATGTAAATTTTTTGTTTCTATTTATCAAAAGTGTTTGACGAACGCCTGAAAATGAAAATGAATCAAAGGCTCCTAGTTACTACAATAACTAATTTATGGACAAAATCAAATCGTACGGGCCTGGGTTTTTTTACAGTGTATAGACTCAGTGCTTTCACTACAGTCTCAGCTGATGTTAAGTGACGATGCGTTCCAGGATGGTAAACACACTAAAGCCTAAGTACTGGTTCTTAAGTAATGCTGCCAAAACACACCTATTGGTATTAGGCAATAGATTTTCAAATTTGAGTATGCTAGCTACCCAGGCGGACATTATTCAAAAATACTCTACCATCATGCTATGGTTTCCTCACGATATTTTCAAAGCTCAGGCTGATTTTAAAGTCGGATAGGTAGGATCGAACCCACGTTCATTGACGCGTATTCCGGCCGCACAACCCACTGCGCCATCATCGCTTGTGTGGTCATCTTGGTGGTGGATATATATTATTTTGGTATAAAAATATTTAAGCATGATGTGCTATTATCCAGGGAAGAAACAGGGGACCACGTTTGTACGGAATAAACGTTACTCGCATATATCTTAACACAATGATACTATATTTTAACGGCCAAAATACACTTCAAATAATTATCAAAGATAAATACCAATATTGATGTGATTTGTTCACGATTTATTGTATAAGAACGTATTACACGCCTAAATAATAAAATAATAGTCAAGAAATTATTAACAAACTTCGTAAGTTTTTGTCACACTCCGGTCGGTAACACAGTAAACTTATTTTTATCACTAGCTGTCCCTGCGGTTCCGCTCGCGTATCATATTTTCCGTTCCGCACAATTATTCACTGCGTAATGTAGTTTTGAAATATTCATTGACAAATAATGGAGCTACTTTTTGTAGAGGCCTTAAATTATTTATGGTACTTACAGAAAGGAAAACATTTCTCATATATTCAAATGCTTTCCAGTAAATCAGACCATGGAATCGAATTTTATTTACAACTAGCTATGTGCCCGCTGCTCCTCCTGCGTTTCATATATTCTTCTCTGCTTAATACAGTTTTCAAATAATCATTGGAAAATAATGTTTTGATGTTGCCGTCCATTGTAATTGTATTTTGTTTTGCAATTTCGTGACTTTTAATTTTTTTTTAACGAAACCCTAATTATTTCTCTAAATTTTTTTAGTACTTAGAGAAAGTAAAGATGTTTCGCACTAATTAAAACACTTGCCTGTAAAACAACAAAGTTACAATTTCTCGAGTTTTAATTTTTTTTTTCAAGGAACCCTAATTATTTTCCAAAAATAACAGCCTAAGTTACGCGGAATAAATCTGCCAGCCATTTGCCAGAAAAAAAACGAGCACATAGCAATAAAACACATGCAATTAATTTCTGTTATTACCTACATTGATTTCAGTAAATAGAAGTTTATATTATAAACTCCTGATATCTTTAAACACATAAGCTGCAAAAACTGACAAAAATAACGCAATAGTGCGTCGTTGGCAGATGAAAAGTTTATTATGATTTATCTTTACCCATCAAAAAAACACATGAGCCAGAACTCGTGGGAAGCAAAAAGCATAACTGCGATATATCGCTAATAAAACGCCTACAAAACTGAGTTGAAACTTACAAGACTCCGTGATTCATAAATACTTAATTGAAGTTATTAAAAACTAGTTGTGTGTCCGCGGCTCTGCCCGCGTTTTATATGTTCTTTGTTGCGTAATATATTTTTTAAATAATCATTGGTAAATAATATTTTGTTGGTGTTGTCCCTTTGAATAATATTTTGTTCATATTTCATGAGTTCTTTTTTTAATCGCAAACCTAATTATTTTTAAAATTAAAAAGAAATTGTCATTTTGAGATTATGAACAGACGCTTCAATTTTATTTGTTAGTTCCTTAACGGTTAATCTTAACGGACTACGCCGATTTCATAAATCCTGGAATAAATATTGTAAGTACATTCATACCAAAAATTTTTACCTTTACCGATTCCAATATCTAGTTGATATAAAAATTACTACGAAAATTAATGGGCCGCACTTTTTACCTTTTACTCTCTATGTACCTATCGATATATTGATTTATTTTTTACTAAAGGGTCATTCCACCTCAAATCGACCAATAGTAGGAATCGAGCCCTTTCGATTTGGACCAATTTTGGTCAGAAGTTTTCTTTTATCATATAATGAAATTTTGCCAAAGGAAATTATGTTTTTTATTGTTCAAATATGATAGATACAGAAATGAACTACAGTTAATTTTAAAGAGGATACTTGGGTTATGAAAAATTTAGAAAAACCTCAAATTGGTATAATGTAATTTTTGAAAATCACCAAAATTGACGATGAACCTGTAATTTTTCGCTATTTTTTTTTTGTTAAATACTTTAAAAATATTAAGTTTTAAATTTTATTCCAATCATTTTTTTTTTGCTTTTTTTTTTTTTCTTTTTATGGCAAGTAAAGTTAAGCAATTAAATTTAAAAAAAAAATCAATATCATCAAAAAAGCATCGCCAGCATTTGTATTTTCATTTATTTGATAAAAGTTTTCAAGCGTAATCTTAATTTACATTTTATTATGTAAGTCAGGGTTTTAAAACTTTTTTATATTATTGGTATCTTATTTCTTCTTCTTTTTTTAAGTTTAGAGATTAAAAAACCTGACATTTTTTAATTTCTTTTGCTTTACCAGATTTTGAAAATGATGAAAGAATACTTCTTACCAAAATTTATTCAAATCGAAAGGAGTCTATTCTAACTATTGATCGATTTGAGGTGAAATGACCCTAAAGCATGCTGGATGTACTAATTTCAAAGATTTCTCGCACCCTTTCTGAAATAAGGAAGTGCTTACTACACTGCTTATTCCTAATGTATTATTCTATTTATGAATAAAGTTTCCATCGAAAAATATAATACGTCGACATCTATATTTACAAAGATTAATTGTTTTATCTCTAGAAAAACACCGGAGGATAAAGTACTAGAGTATAAAAAAAAATAGAATATCATATTTCATTACATATTTATTTTATAGTCGTTGTCAAATTACATTATTATTATTAAAATTATCACACATCACACACACACATTCATACATGCACATTTTTTATATCAAACAATACGTATCAAACGTTTATCACCTTTTCAATAGACAGAGTTTATTTTTTTGGTTACATCGTCCTTACATTAAATACCTAGTTAATCTTTTATAAAAAAAATACATTTACAATCATTACTTGTATTTTACATTAATTATTATGTAAAATATACATTACATTGTAACACTGCGAAACATTTGCATTAGCTGGAAAAGCCATTTTACATAAATGTATTATGGAGGTTTATATTATAATTTGTAAAAATTGTTGAAAATTAAACATCGATAAAAACCAATACATTTCTAGTACATACATAATATCGTATATAAATCTATTTTAATGTAAGTTAAAACGTAGTAGAATTGTTAAACGTTACATCACATTTGAAATTTAAACTCAAAGATTTAGAGAGACGAAAAAAATTGTAAGCACAAAACCAGACCACAGATTTTTCAAGAATCGCTTGCAATGTGATAAGAATGAACACTTCACAGAACAAATGTACATTTTTAAATAAAAGAAATAAATTCATACAAAAAGTGTAATATATATTATTATTATTATAAGTTATTATAGATACACATTCAGTTCTTCCAGTTCACTCAAAGTACCTTTATAAAAATCTTTAGTTTGTATTATTTATTAATTAGAAATAATTCAGAATAAATCATTGAAGTGAAACCTCGACTCATCGCTTCAATTTTTTTCATCCATCGATCGCATGTCGCATTACAGCCGGCCACAGAGTAGGGGTAAAGTGAAAGGCGCTCGGCAGAGAAGCCAATAGCTGGCACCCATGGCTCGCATCAGCCAACCGTGTAGCATTCATATTCTTACTCATTCTTGCTCTGCTTTCAAGTGCTCTGCGTTATTTGTGTGTTTTAAAATATTTTATCATAACTAAAATAAGTAAACAATGACTTATTTACTTAAAAAGTTTACTTGCATCGTGGTTTCATAAAACCATACAATGTTTTTTTTTATCTACAAATGTTACAATTGATTACGGGACGTGCAATTGTTACGTAAGCATCAATGGAAGGCCTATCCTTTGCTTATTTTTGATGGGAAGGTCTAATTGGTGATTACGTATGGAACGTTTACTTATTTCTTTTCGTTTTTTTGTTTAAATTATGCCAACGTTTATATTATTTTGGAGGTTTGTAAGGAGGGTATTCAAAAATGCCTCAACATTTTTATGACTTTATAATACATTAGTTATACAGAGATACATTTACATTAAAATAAATTTATAACGTCTACCTGCTAATTCAATGAATGATTATTAGTATTAACCGCATATCACATTTGGAAAATAATAAAATTATTCATATAACATATTTTAAGTTATATCAAAAATGTTTGTACAGAAAAATATCTAATTATGATCCTACAGTTACTCAATTTTTTGTCTCTATTACCGATTTTTCTATTCAATGCAATTTTATTAGCGAATATTTTGTAATTAAGTTCGATTTCACTAATATGTCTCTCATAGATATGTATGTACATTGACTTATAATGAACAACGCAATTAAAGCAAAACAATTACATTCGTCCTTAGAACTTATGCCAATGCGAAATCTACATACCTACGTCAAACGTTTATTTATTAACTAGCGGAGTGCCCGCGATTGCGCTCGCGTTTTATATATATTTTCACTGCATAATATAGTTTTTTTTTCATACGGAATACTAATTTTTTTCTAAAAAAAAATTTTACTACTAACATTAAGCAAAGATATTTCTCACAAATTCAAACACCTGCCCGTAACACTGTGCATTGAATCGGATTTTACTAAAATTTTTTATGACTTAATTTTTTTTTTACGCGGATACCTTATAATTTTCGAAAATTAAAATTAACGTAAGTTGTGCGGAGTAACTTCAGCTATCTGCCAAAAAAAAACCCCCCGTCAAAATCTGTCCAGCCGTTTCCGAGATTACCTGTTAATAAAAATTTTGACTTTTGTCCGTTATCCTTGGAGAACCCCTTGCGTTTTATGGGACAAAAAGTATCCTAGATGCTACTTCATAATATTAGTTATCATTGTGTCAAGTTTCGTTAAAGTTGGGTCATTACTTTCAGAGTTATTCGCATACATAGGGAAAGACAGACAGAAAGACAGGCAAACAGACAAAAATTCTAAATAAAATATTTTTGGTTTCAATACCGATAACAAAGACCACCCCGATTATAATTTTCAAAAAATATTTAATGTACAGATTTGGCCTAGTTACAGTTTTATTATAGTATAGATAAATTAAATTATTATATCACACTATATTTACCATTCGTGAATCTATTGATGTGCATATAAAAAAAACGAATTTGCCTATACATACAAATATTATAATTGCAATCATCATTCGTTGTTGAAATGTCATTTATAACGTTAATTATTTTGTGTCTGTAGCTAATTAGCTACAATACAATCAATTGATTAATATTTCATAAACTACAATTTTATACTCTAACTACATATATAATATTCATTTTTTTATATTATACAAACTTTGACCACATACTTCCCTGATGTTATATATGATGGTAAACACACTAAGCCTAAGATATACTGCTTTCGAAAGACCCTGCCGGTACACAACTATAGTTGCTTGGCGAAAGAATTTTCTAGCATATCACACAAAATTATAAAGGTTATTTTTACTAAAATAACAAGCAATAAGAAATTCCTGTAATTTATATCATGTTCATGTTTTATTAACTAGAGATTACTTAACTACAAGCATATTTTTATTACATTATCTTCGAAGATTTTTTTTTCTAAAAGTAACATAACATTCCCATACACGATATCCAATAAGATTATCTCGGTTAGTATTACAGGGAAGTTACTCTCTATACAGATAATGGAATATTAAAGACAAAGTTCTGGAACCACCTTGGCCCCAGAACGTGACCAGAAATATACACATAAAACACTCACAGACACTTATATTATATTAAACTTATATTATTACGTTATAGATATACAGTTAATCTCGATTACTTTCCTATACATTCTAGTCATGTTTTGCAATTATTTCAAAGATGATGTAATTATGTACTTACATTTAAAATACTAAATACACTCAGACAATAAAATAAATTGTTAAGTACACCAAATAGAAAACTTTATAAGCTAATATTAATTAAGCTTCTTCAAATGTTTAAATTACAGGTTGGATTTGTAGTTTTTTTTTTATTCTACATAGTTTTATTTTCTAATACTTTTGGAAATCGACTTCTTTAACAGATTAGCCAGTCGAATTATTTTTAATATAATTCCGCGTCAACATTATGTTATACACGGGTACGATAAAATTCTTATAAATGTAGAAGATTATAGGTATGTCACTGAGGCCGTCGAAACAGCCTCGCTTCTGGGCTACGCTTTGACAGAATTAATCGAATCAGCCTCGCGCCGCGGCAGTGGCAAAATCTTCCGCGCCAGCCGAGCGAACGTTGACCGAAACTGACGGCTCATACTGCAATATAGTACGAAATTCACTGCAGATCCCACTAACGCCATCAAATCCATTACTTCACCTGTCAGAAAAAATAAATATTAATCTTATTAAAGTGAATCTTTAGCGGCGTTGAGCGATTCTCGGTATGGGAAAAAATTGTAGATTCGCATTTCCAATGCTATGACGTTAGCCGTCAATATCACTATGTCAAGTATAAAATGGCGTTTAAAAAACGCCGCCTGCGCCTCTGAGATAAATAATAAAATTTATACTTACGCAGCCTATCGTTTATTTTGATTATGAATAAAACTATATCAAAAAGGTACATAATTATTGCTCGGAGCGCCAATAGATGTAATAACTAAACAAATGTTAAAAATGTTAGATTCTGTCAATAATATCAGTAAACAAATTATGAAAATTAAACTTTATGAACGTTCGACTACAATCTACGTGACAATGTGGCCAACAACCATGGTCACAAAAATCAATCACCTATATACGACCTTGGCGACAGATTTTCACCTGAGTGAGGTCAGAGGGACATTGGAAACTGCTTTAGTAACATGCTATGGTTTTATTACGATGATTTCCTTTACTAAAGGAAGGTTGTTGTAACAGAACTCAAGACCGAAGAAGTACACATTACCACTGAGCTATCACCGATTCTAATAATCTGTAACCCCGAATTAAGAGTTTCGGAGCAAATTATATTAACTACTTTATTTATTTATTTTTATTTTATTTTTATTATTCTATGTAAAATACACATAGAACATAATTCGAAATATTTATAACCACACATGTATGAAAATCTGTGTTAGATTGGCATTCCATGCCTATATTCAATATAATATAGGACTGGCTATGTATTAATTACAAATGTCTGTATATATTTATACAGATTTATACAGATATTTATTAATACATAGCCAGTCCGTAGTTAAAATGCAAATCAAACTTGCGAGTGATTTTAACAAAAATGTAACCACTTTCAGCACATTCCGCGTGATCTTAATTTTCACAATGTTACCTACATTAAGTTAAGTAAAATTGATTTAACATCATCTATATACCTACACAATTTCTAGCTGTAATTGCTTCTTCAAATTAAATTGAAATCAAAATAATATCTATAAAACAAACACAACCTTAAATGAAATTGAAATCAAAATATGCATAGAACAAACAAGATCTTAAAAACGAATCGAAATATGAATAAGGTACGGATCGAAAAAAAATCTATTCCTCATCATAACGATTCAAAGGAAATTCATTTAAAGGGCTATGCAAATGAGAACGATTTCATTCGTACCCTAAGCTTCAATTGCTTAAATGGTAAATTCATCAATAAAAGCCTAAATCGCTTTTATTTATTTTTTTATTCTGACTCAGTAGCGATAATAAAACGTCATTATGGTTTAATTAAAATAAATCTCGATATTCGTTTGTAAGTTTTGATATACGAGCATTTTTGGTGGTAGCAATTTGTTTTGATTATACCTACTGTTTGCAAAATTAGGTTTTTTGTGAAGCCGAGGTTTTCTTTCTTATCCACTAGATATGATATAGTCTTTCAAGACAAATATCAACAACAAGAACTATATCTAGATACAGGTATCGATATCTGTAGACTGAAGTGACCACGAGTACTGGCTGAATCGCTTTCGAAGGTTTCAATATTAATCAAAATAAATAATAAAATGACAAAGGATACTTCAACAATATTATTTTTTTTATATTTTCAGTTTTAATACATTTCGGTAATTATCAAGTCAACTGGATATCTTCGAAAATTTGTATGTTTTCAAGTGCCCAATTACGAATATATTCATGAAAGTACTGAATGTGCTCTTGTTGCTATGATTTTTACATATCTTATATTTTTGAAAGGTGGAATATTTGATGGCCGTCAAATACGGCATTTGATGAAAGACACAGGTTTTATTAAAGTTATGACTGTTTCGGAAATTTCTTTTGGGAAATTTCTAAGCTTTTCAGCTTAGAAGAGTTTTGTGTTGGTAGTCGAAAATTTCCTAAGTAACCACCAAATTATTAAGAAATTGTACAAAATATGCTGTCAAACTTTCAGAATCTAGGAGCAAATATGAGTATCAAGTTACGCTATCTCCGCAATCATCTGTATAAATTTCCAGATAATTTAGGAAATTATAGTTAGGAACAGGGAGAGTGGTTCCAACAGGATCTAATAATGATGGAGGAAAAGTATCAGGGTCGATGGGATTGTCACATGATGGCATATTACTGCTGGTTTTTTTAAAAAGAGATTGTCCCCTGAATTGTTTTAAAAGAAAGTTCATAAAAGGTGTTTTATGGGAATATAAAATATGTTTTCGATATTTTCCTCTCTATTTACTTCGATGTATCCTAATTTTTCAAAACAAAACTGACATTATAAATATATCTGTTATTTTGTTTCTTGTTTTCCGATTTTGTAATGTAAAATGAAAATAAAGATTTAATAGACAACGAGAACAAATGTTACAAAATCATTGATAGTTTCATGAATTATGAGCATAAATATATCACAAGCCCATCTTATTCTTATTGCAACAAAACCACTCTATACCATTGTAATCAAAACACGCATTAACATGCGAGTTAAATACATACAAATCGGGTTATGTCTATCAAACTTATTCGTACTAACAACATGTAAACGTTGTTAGACATGTGGTCAAAGTTCCTTGAACAGAATCATATCAATAATACAGCCCCTTTTAGGTTAATTTGTAAATCAGCGGCAAATTTAATATGTCGATTTCCCATAAAAATGAAACAATAGGAAAACAAAGCAAAGCTGGCGTAAACGCCAGTGCTCAAGGGGTTAAGAATTCATTAGTCCGGATAGTATCATTAAAAATCATGACAGTGGAACAAATTGCCAATTTATATTGTGTTATGTTAAGGTGTAAAGCCTGAAGTAAGTGTCGTAGTAAATATATTTATGGATACATACATAATATACGTAGAAACTAAACGTGGATTATGAAAATGTCAGTCTGCTGACACGGGGCCACGTAACGACAGTCAGGGACGAGTAATGGTACAAGTCGATTATATTTGACAAATTATCTTAGCCTTCTTCGAAGATATTAAAACCACTTATGTAAATCTATATATAATACCACCTTCCCAATTTGTTTTACAAATAGTTTACATGCATTTATTTACACATATTTATAGAAGAAAATTCAATTCTTTTATTTAAAACAAAAATCCTTAATAAAGATTTCTGACGTTAACAAAATTCTTTCCAATTCTTAAATAATATGGAAAGATTAGGTTACGGCTCGTATCTTTTTTAAGGTTATAATTTATATTTTAAAAGAATAATGTAACCTCTTCCGTAATGAAGTTATTAAGGCCATGGGTCACACAAATTTATTACTTTATAATTTATTTATCCAAAATTCTTTGTGTATGTTAACTATTACAGTTAGCTTATTACTTTGTGCATCATCCAAGGAGCTTATTTAATAGGAGTATACTGTGTTTATATTGTTAGTTATAGTTGACATAAAATAAGAGGTCCGATTTTTACGTTTCAAAGGTGAATCAGTTCATAAATAAATGCTTACATGAATTCCTAGAATAGGATAAATAAATAAATAAAAATTATTTATTTACATAAGAATACAAAGCTCGTACAAATTTAATAAATATTATATTTATAACTAAATCAATCCTTCAATTATAGAGTCAAAAACGAATCTATTAATCTTAAAAAAATACGATGTAAATGTACATGTGCGTGTGTGTATGTCATCTGTAAGCTAGGGCAATATGTATACTTTTTAAAGCATAATAAACATTTTATTTCAGTTAATTTATCTCCCAAAAAGTAATTTATATTGCAACGAACTATATAAGAGTGCTGCAATTACACTGCTGTCAGTCGGCGTCGTGGCTATTAATCTTTTATTGGTGATATAGATCGTATCGATACTGTTTTATTAGTTTATCATTAAGTAATATAAATATAATAAATAATTTTTCATTAAAGTAATTTATATTTGTGTGATTAATTAAATAATAATAAAATCAACCAAACTTGTAAACTCTGATAAACATTTAATTTGTAATGTAAAAATTTTAATGTTTATGAACTTTTGAAATTTTTAAATAAATTTTTTGTCTAAAACGCTATATTTGTTTATCTACATCACTAATTATATCACGATAATAAATGTCAAAACATACCTCTTATATTGTGATGACTATAGTCTATATTAAATAGTTATAGAAATATTTTGAAATTGATTGCAAACCTAGCATAGAGTATTTCTTTTAAATATAACATCTTATTATCATTTTTTACCAAAAATAAAAATTGAATGTAACTTGGATTTTAACAAACTGATTAGAAAAGGTCTTAAGGTCACTAGACACGCGTGGAGTGGAACGAAAGGTTACAAGAATACAAAGTGAGAGAGGGGAGCTCCGCGAGAAAACAACTTTTATTGCTCACAGGTGTTTTTAACCCGCAGAGTGTTGAAGAGAAAAATGTGACAAGTATTAAACTTGAAACATAATGTCCACCTTCGTCACTTTAGAATATAATACAAAACAATCAACGTAGATCTTTTTGGGCTCTAATGATACCACGTGACAAACCTTTTTTTTACGTGGGAAATGCATTTACGCATGCCTCCTGCCAACTCTAATCCGGGAGTATAATCTCCCGGAATAGACATGCCAGGAGGGTAAGTGGGACTCGTCCGGCGTGTAGCGCTAGGAATACCCACTAAAACCTAAGATACCATTCGCCGCTTGGGAGAGGCGATACGGGATTAAGCAACACATTCCACATCGCCCCATCGGCAGGCTCGACCAAATGGCATGGCAGGCATAATCTACCACGCCGGGTCAAGTCCCTCTCTATCTTCTGTGCAGGGGGGAGCTCGATTTGCGTTGATTATACCTATAGTGGCAGAATTTTACCGAGGTTTTTTTACTCTAAACGCTAAGTGCTTTGAACACAATTTCGCATAATGTTAATGCCGATGTGACTAAAAAAGTAATAGTAATAAGAAGAACTATGAATTTAAGCACTGTAGATACTGCCTTTCAAATGATGCAACTGGAACTCACCTATATGTGCTTGGTGACAGACTTTCGTAGGTACTAGAGAGTGGGTAGTTAACCAGGCAAGTACAAGGAAGTGCACGGCCACCATCCTACTATTTTATTAAAGTTTTCAATTAATATATATCCTAGTTGAAATTGGTTACAAATCTAAACTACAGTGCACACGTTGAATATCAACATATTTTTTACAAGCTTAACACAAAAAAAAACAAACATTTTCTATAATTAACATCACAATGAAATCCACATAAAAATCGATAACCCTATTATTTGATAGACCAGTGTGTATTTCCACTGTCTACACCGCATAAACAGAAACGTTTACGAAATCAATAATGATTTTGGTGATGGGACAAGATCGCAATTATTACTAAGAAGATAATCGCTCGGTTGCTTGAAGCACTGATTACAAAAAATGACGTTCTGAACAAATTCAATACAACAACTTTTCTCCGTTTGAATTCATTCAGATGCCAGTATATTACTGAGCTTATAAACAGACCATGTCGTAATAAAGTGATATTTCAAATATTATTACTGTCTATACGAGGAATTATGTGTCTAATGTCTATATTAGCCACTCACATGTTAACTTTCTGTTGCCCTTTATACTCCTACTCATAAACACTATACAAATTGGTCGTAGTGAACAACATCGTAACGTATAAAATCTCACGTATCTAAATGTATGAAACCTTATTTTGAGCAACTCGTTTTGTCTGCTCATCGTCTCTAAACGACTATTTGCCTTTATTATTGAGATAAAACTATTTGTTGAATAACAGTTGAAAGGTTATATTATAATGAAATTAACTATAAAATATCTTTTATTCAATGGATTAAAAATAAATTAATAAAATACTAGATGGTCCCGCGACTTCGCTCGCGTGTAATTCTGTAATTATGTCCCGTCCCGTCCCGTTAGTGTGTCCCCTAATAGATTCACAATCCTACATAGTTTTTTTTTTTCTCAAACATCTTAAATGCATTTTGTGTACCGTTAGGCTTTTGTTATATGTATAGGTTATCTCTGTAAAACTATTATAAATAATATTTTGTTTTCAATCTGTAACACTACTTTACCACCTTACTTCCTTTCTATTACACCTATTAAATATTTTCTTATATTTATATGCTTCAATTTAGCTTACTATAAAAATAACTTAATTCTTAATAAACACTATAACAATTTAAGAGATTTTGTTTTCAATATTCAATCTGTTTAAACAATAAACTGAATAAATATGCCAATCAAATGAGCCGACATATTTAGAAGCAAATTATGATTTATTCGAACTTTGAAATAATAAAGTTACCAATTACCTCACTAACTTATTAGACGTTGAATTATTTTATGAAATATAAGATTTATAGATATTTATTAAACATTCATTATTGACTCTGTTAGCGTTAACGAAAGCCTAAGACTTGATTATGATTGACATCAAAAAAATTAAATATGTTTTACTCAAAAGAGTACATTTATAGTTTCAATTCAGTAGTGGATTGGTTTCTATATAGAAGTATACATTGCTATTTAATTATAAATACATTATTTTCAAATTGAACAATGCCGTTGATGTCGTTTTTTATAGTCATGTTTGAACTTAATTAATTTCGTGTGACTGATAGCCACTAACGTGGCACACCTAGACCTAAATTTGTTGGGTGGAGCAAGGCAAACACTAATTTATTATTCCTCCACTTATCAATCAAAACAATCGTCGCGGATTATCGGTCATTAGTGGATACGGTATATATTAGTTAGGTAAATCTTGTGACTAGGTTCGCATAAATTAAACCATTCTTTCCTGGTTGCAACAAATGCTGGTAAAACCTAAGAATTAATCCGTGTAGCTACCTACCAGTTGCAAAAAACATGAAATTGTAATGCATTTTTCTTTACGTATTACATATTCTTATTATTTCATTTATTACTTACATTGCTATTAATATTCATTAGACTTTTTGCTAATTATGGTTTATCAGCTTTAATGATAAATAGGTTCAGCCAAAGTTTTAAAACTATTATTCATATATGAACTTAGTTTATTTGCCAATTGTCAACTAAGCCTTGGCAGATGTTTTTATTATTTAACTAAAATGTTTAAAGCATTAATGATATGTTTTCACTTTTATATATTTATTTATTTTTAATACACACGATGCCATCAAATAGATATCAATGAACCAAGTAAAAGTTAAGTGACATTGTTTTATGTAAATAAAAGTTTTAAGATTATACTAACGTTATGTTTTAATATTTTCTCATGCAGTAATTTCTTGTATATTATGCGTAATCATTCAGTGAATTTTAACCTATTTCTATTTTCAAATAATTTTTATCACATTTATATGGTAAAATAGTTGAACGAAATAAATAAAAACATTGTAGAAATAAAAATATCAACTCAAATTAATAGTTGTGTTTCTGTATGTACTGTACTGTTTTAATTCTTCGTTATTTTTTAATAAAAGCTTTTTACAGTTCGGGAGGAAATTAATTTTCTTAAGAAACTGTCCTATTACTTTTTGGCGCGTTTGGAGAGGTTAGTTTATTAAGATTTTAAGTAGGTATGGTATGGTACCTGGTGCATATAACAATATCATTATTAAGTACTGTCAATGTAATTAATATTAGTGCTAAAAAAATCATAATTTATTTGAAAATTGACCCTTTATATTTTTACTTACAACGTGTTTTTTTTCACCATTTATTTTATATTAATAAAAAGTATATGGTATTAACTGATGTTTGTAGAAAAATACATTGTTATATCATTTGTTTGTCATTTAATATTTTGCGATATCTTGTACATGTATTATACGTTTTAATTTATTACGTATTTAGAGTATGTTGTACGTATTACATCTTGTATATTTTCATTGTCCCTTAAATAAAGTCAATCATTACAATTCAAGAGAAGAACAAATTCGTATTTACATTGATTCTGATTTAAGATAAACAACGGAAAAACTCACGAAATTAACCTTCCAAAAATCGAATTAGATACGAGAATTCCGAAATGAGGTACAATATATGCTCATAAATAGTATCAACAACGATATATCAGATACATCTCATTTATTTAGCAATAGTTAGCTGGTTTAGTTATTATCTTATGATTATTACAAGCTCAGTTTATTACTAGAGCGATAAGCAACTATTATTAATAGTCATCCATCTCCCGACGCCGATAATGTAATTTAACAATGGAGGATCTATCTAATTTCTATGTATCTCTTTTGAAATAATTAATTCCAATATCCATTTATATCACAGTATGTCTTTTTTGTTTTCTTTTTCTTATTGAATTATGAAAGCTAAAAGATACTCATAGACGGACATAATACACCCAGGATTCATAAATACTGAACAAATATCACTCTGATCTATTTAAATACTCGTATATCTGTTACAATAATGTTTTGATTAACCAGACAATATAATTATTCAGAAACTAAACATTCGTACGCAAATGGAATATCACAATATACGTAGACGTGTGTTCATATGTAAATTAAACAAAACAGATGGTGCCATATTTAATAGCTTCAATTTGGCCAGGTAAATGCTTTGCATAAGTATCCTTACAGTGTGCAATCCTATACCTACCTAAGTTAATATAATGTAAAGCAATCACATATTACTTTTAACGTATTACATAGTCTATTTTATCTATGATGGCTTATTGAGCAGGTAGTGCGGCCGGATTCCGCGTCAATCGACGTGGGTTCGATCCGCACCTATCCGAATCTAAAATCGGCCTGAGATTTCGGTGAAGGAAAACATCCTGAGGAAACCATAGCATGGTGGTAGGTCATTTTCTAATGATGCCCGCCTGGGTAGCTACCACTCTTAAGTTTGAAAACCTGTCGCCAAATACCAATAGGTGTGTTCCGGCAGCATCACTTGCAAACCAGTACTAGGCTTAGTGTGTTTACCATCCTGGACCACATCATCACTTAATATCAGGTAAGAGTGTGGTCAAAGCACTGAGCCTATACCGTGTAAAAAAAAATAAAATTCACATAAAATCTAATCTAATCTTGAATAAACATCCAAGAGAGATTATTTTTCACCCATTGCGTGAACTACAACATTATTGTTAATGCATATATTAAATAAAGCCAAATATAGGAAACAGTGGAAGATCAAAGAAATGATGGGTGAACTGTGTGAAAGATGATATGCTTAGAATGAGAGTGAATGTAGGTATGATCTGAAATAGAGAAAAAATGAAAGAGGAAGCCATGTTGCGCCGACCCCAAATAAAAATGGGATAAGGCCAGGGTGATGATGATAATTAATAAAGCAGAATATTAAACTTCTTTTAAATTAAATGTTTATTGCATGCCTTATTTATCCATAATACTTCTTCTTTTGTTTTAAGGGCATACATTAATTTAATAGCAAACTATTGAATTGCACTCCAGCAAACTAATTTTAAAATACCACTTTGTTTAGATACAATAAAGACAGGTTTATCAGATACTTCCATATTATAACAGCAATTGAAACATAGATATGGTTTGCGCTAGCTTCCAAACAAGTTATAAAAATGTCTGTAGAATTTATTTTGTAACATAAAAACAATTACTGTAGTTTAATTTTGAAAATGGTCCTTTCCATTTACACAATTATTTACCGTATTATATTGCTTCATTGAATTTAATTGAATAGTATAAGAATAGTATTGTCGGAGAATGTTCTTGAAGTAATATTTCTATCGACTCAATTTACCATTTAATATCCCCAATACTTATTTCAAATACCATTTAATGTTATTAAATAATATATTATACAAAAACTTATCCGGGGAAATGTAAAGATCATGAAGGCGAAGAAGAATTTTAAATCTCATAACCTGATAGATATATGTTATATTTTATACCTCATCATAGAACCTAAATATTCCCGGTTTACATGCGCTATTCTAAAAAAATTAGTCATAGTGTTAATTACGGAAGTAAATTAATCTACACCGTAGTTTTTAATGAGATATTTGTCTTATAAGGTTACTTAATAAAAAACCTATATACATTTTGGGCAACGAAATAACGGATAAAACCCGATTACTTTATAAGTTTTGGTTTGTACTGTTTATACATATTTCAAAATATAAAAAAAAAATCCCATGAATCAAAGAAACTCACCAAAAGCGTAGTAGCAAACTTGAAATAGATGTGGGGCGATGGCTGTCAGAAGCCCGAATAAGGCCTGTGGTAGTTCAGTGGCGAGGAACAGACCCAAGAGTGCGACCAACATACGTGTAGTGCGGTCTGTTCGACCTCCGCCACGCTTACAACCTTCTTCATTAAGACGAACTTTTTCACCCTACATACAAAAAGTTTATTAACATTAAATCCAACCAGCTCCAATAAAATGGTATTGATACTGCCAATTGCTTGTGGGAGATCAATAAAGAAGTAAAAAACAATTAAATCATAAACAAGTATATTAAGGTAACTGTTCTCAGGTCAGATAAAAATCTAAAATTTAAAACACAACTTGATTATGGCAATACTGTGTTTCTGTATCATGTATCATGTACTGTGCATCAGTTTCTAGACTCGAATATAAATAAAGCAATGGAATAATATCATATTAATTACACCTTTGCTCTTAAGATACGTTTTTCGAATCTAGAGATCACGATATAGGTCTATAAGTTAAATTTTCAGTTCAATTTTTTCCATTGTATTATATTGTCTTTAACTTTTATAAACAACGAAGAAGCAGATAGATTAGCTAAATCGGCTACATTACACGGCACGGAATATGATATAGATCCAAACTATATGGAAATACTACCAATATTCAAAAATCTTATTCGATCCAAATGGAAGGAACACTTTGATGTCATATCCCTAGATAAAGGAATATGGTATAGAACAATATACAGTGAACCACCTCATATACCTTGGTTTGTGGGATGCATGCTAACACGAGGCCAAATCAAAACAGCTTTTAGATTTCGTTCTGGACATGTTCCATTCAACAGATTTGGGTATTTAATGAGGAGAGTAAACTCACCCAACGTTGAAGATTGTGGAAAAGTCGAAGACGCTCAGCATCTGTTGGTGGAATGTACCCGAAATGCGGGGGCTAGAAGTTGTTTGGTTTTGGCCTTAGGGTTATGTTATTTAGATATAGGCATGTTCCATGGTGTTTTAGCAGAACCGATGTCCGATTCTGCTAGTATGCTATCGAGCTTTATTATTACAATTAGTAAGTTAAGACATAATTTAATTTAGTTGTTTTTTAATTTAATTGTTTTTTATTTTAATTTTATTATTATTATTGTTATTTTTGTAAGCTATATTGGATATGTTCCGATAGGGCTGGCATACACTAATGTGTAAAAGCCCTGTTCAAATAAATGATAAAAAAAAACTTTTATAAACGCGATTTCACAACCGTTGTACCAATACCGTCCGCATTAGTTTTAAGTCTTCAGTAATAGTAAACTAACAGTGACTGCCGTCTTGTTTGCGATTAATTATAGAGAGCTATAGAGAGGTGGTTTTATTTATACAGAGCAGGCTTCGGTGACAGCTTAAGCACTTCATACCTGTTTAATTCTTCCTTACCATAGCAAAGATTGGTCAGCAGTATTCTAGTAACCATTCTACTTATCGCAATCTGGCTATTAATTTTTTAAATATAAATTAATTAATTACCTATAATTATTTCATTATTAATATTTTATAAAAACTGGGTGAAAACAAAATTATCCTTGAAAATATAAATAAAAATGATATGGGATATCTCCGGAATCTCGGATATATCTCGAGCAATATACAACATGCGACCTCGCGAATCTTTAAAGAACAAGTTTCAAGAATATGATATCTTAATTTTGCCCTCCTAATAACATCTTTGATAACTTAATACATATTCGTAAAAATTTAGACAAGCTCGATCTATTGAATGATCGTCATAATTTTAATATTAGAAATAAAGACAGGTGTCTGTCCCACGCTTCAGGCTAAGTAAGTCTTAGTATAAGTATAATAGCTTTATAGGTAATTGTATTCGGTTTTACGATAAGATGCCAAATAACATTACCGATTTACCTGACAATAAGTTCAAGTACTGTGTCAAGCAAGTCTTAATCTCAAAAGGTTATTACAGGGTAGATCATTACGTGAACGATAGTGATGTTTGGAATTAACCCACATTTCTGTGCTTCCGCTAACATTGGTTAAGACTATGATTTATATAGATTTTATAATTAAAAAAAATGATATATATATCATATTTATGTAAAAAAAGAACCAGATCGAGTTTCTTGCCGGTTCTTCTCGACTGGGTTGTTTTCCGAACCGGTGGTAGTGTTTTTTTAGACGCTCATAAGCGCCTTCTTAGGACCTAAAATGAATAAAGATTTTTTTTATTTTGATTTTTTTTAATGTAAAGCAAATAACCAAAGTGTAATAAATACCTCATTCGTTGTAATCGCTGATTTTTTCAATAACTTCTGCCTTCTCCGATCACTTTGATTTCATTTTTAGAATCAACAGCATACTTAAAATAGACAGAACTACACACGGAATAAGTTTTATAAACACACTATAAATCCAGAATATAGCTGTCAATAAATCATTATTATCCGTCATCACGATAATGTACATCGGTTCGACGTTTCTAGATACATTAACGTTGTCTGTCTGGTTCAAGGTCGTGTTGGTTAAACCACCATTTAAAATATCCTGAGGTCGTTCTACAATATTCATTGCGAAATAAATGGGTAAACATAGTATCGGGCATACCGCATAAGCTAGCATTATTGCTATGCTGGTATTTCTTTTGGTGCATAGTATTTTATTTCTTTGTGGGTATTTAATCGCTATATACCTCCATACAGCCAGCATGATTGTTAACCATATAGAAATCGTATGAAAAGTTTGACTAAATATCGAATGAAAGTATATAAACACGGCCCAACCATAAGAGTTTCGGTTCAACTCTGATCCGATTTTAGTGTACATGTGAAGAGCAAATGGTATGTAGTCAATCATGACGAGTAAGTCGGCTACGGCGAGGCCAGTTAGAATAGAATTCGTTGATGAAATCATTTCCTTGCGGCTGAGAACGGTTATGTTGACGGAATTAGCTGCGGAACCGAGAAGACAAATGATGAGAGCGATGTAGCCGTGAGCTTGCACATACATTCTTTGAAAGGCTTTACCGCCTTGAACGCAGTATCCATCGTCTTCACCGTTGGACATCTTAGATAATTTATTCTCAGCAACTTTTCTTATTTATAAGTGTTTCACCTGCATTAGTCATCTTTTTCCTGAAAATAAAAAGAGTACATATTTGTAAATATAACTAAATTATATTATATCCACTTAGAATTGAATTTAACGTTATATGCGTTTTTAATGCTTAACCACAAATCATGCTCAAGAAGTACATAATAAAATTTGACATAAAACTCGACTCCTGTTGCATAGTAAAATTGAATATAAAATTACTACAACAGTTTAATTAAAACCTAAAAACCGACTATAAATGATTATGTTAAAAATACGCGTCAAACGAAATCTTTCATTAATATCCTGCAAATACTTCAAATTAAATTAATGATTAAACCCGTATATTTCTTCATATCGACTAAATTGCTGAGAATGTTATTTATTGCAAAGTTTCTAAAGGTTCGTAAGGTCTGTGCTCCGAACGCCAGTTAATCTCATGAGACGTCTAGTTGCCTGTTTACTACCGGCTATACAGAGTACGGTGTATTTACGAGCAAATTGAAACACGAATTTTACAGTATACGTGGATATATTCATATTAAAAAAAACATCGACACTAGATTACAACATAAAAGCGCATAAAAATGAAACGAAATATATAACGTTACATAAATAATACGAACAGTTTTATTATTATCGAAGGGAAAAGTTATAACAAAAACTTACTAACTAACTTTATCTATAGTATAACATCAGATGAACAAACTAATTAAACGGTAGATTTAATTAATTAAGAACCGAAAAGAATGTTAGCGCACTTTTTTTTCGTCTATACGGAAAATGATAAAAATACCAATCAACACAGATGATAGATTGCTTTTTTTAATGACATTATCAAACCCTTAAGACATATATAACATGGTGTATAATTTGTTTTTTAATCTTTTAGGCCATAACTTCATTAGTGATTCGGCTAGATTACAACTTTAAATACTAAAATTTAATAGATTTCCACGGAAAGTAATCTTTAATACAATAAAGATTTGTTTAGCCCCAGTGACATTCAAACTTTAGGATGGTAGCTAGTTAGGGACAATTATGTAGAAGCAGTAGTCGAAATTTGCCAATGAGTTATATTATGAACTAGCTGTGTGCCCGAGGCTTTGCACGCGTTTTGTATAAATTTTCAATGCATAATATAATTTTTTTTTATCGAAATCCTAATTATTTTCTCATAAAAATTTTACTTCTAACATTAAGCAAAGGTGTTTCTCACAAATTCAAATACCTGCCCGTAAAACTGCATTGAATCGGATTTTACTCAATTTTTTATGAGTTTCATTTTTTTACGCGGATCCCTAATTATTAACGAAAATTAAAAGTAACCTAAGTTACGCGGAGTAACTTGAGCCATGTACAAAAAAAAGTCCCGCCAAAATATGTCCAGCCATTCCCGAGATTAACCCTCAATAAAAAATTTAACCGTTATTCTGGAGAACCCCCAGCGTTTTAAAGGACAAAAAGTTACTTCATAATATTAGTTATCACTGTGTCAAGTTTCGTCAAAATTGGTTCAGTACTTTCAGAGTGATACGCATACATAAGGAAAGACACAGACAAAATTCTAAATAAAATATTTTTTGCTTATAAATCGATAACAAAGTCCACCCGGATTAAAATTTTCAAAAAATATTTCATGTACAGATTTGACCTACTCTTTTAGTACAGTTTTATTATTTTATAGATAAGATAATATGCTGTTTTTTGTTTTGAAATTAATAAGTATTATAATATAATTATCTCCTAAATACTTTATCAAGATAACATTATGACGATAATATATTTAAGGCAAAATATTAGTCAAATAGCGAAGTTCTCTTCTATTCAAATTTGTTGAAAAAACAAGTAATGGTATCACAATAAAAGTTGTCGACTCGCTTGAAATAGGTCATGTTGTTTTTGCGTTTAAATACAATTTTAGTACTTTATCAAAAGGACGAATAATAATATCTTGGAGCCGACTATAAAGAATTTAGGGTGATGGCAAAATGTAAACATGATTTACAATCCCAAGTATGGAGTTGTTACTACAGATGATTTCTCTTGAATTAGGCACCAAAGTACATTCTAATGACGTCTAAAATTACTGTAACACTAAAGACTGTCATTAAAATGTGTAGTAAATTTTGAAGAATTTAATGTATACAATACAATTTATTTGTAATGTGTAATTTATTTAACATTTCGTATCTAAATGAGTAAAACATATTTTCTACAAATAAACAACAATTCACTTTAAATTTGCTCAACGTAGACATAACGACTATTATATAACTTTCTTTTGACCATTTTTGTAGGTTCTACAGGTTCATAATCTACGTACAGATAACCTAATTTTTTTTTCTTTCTAATACATTTTTTTATTAATTTGAAAATGCAATAGAATGCATTTTTATGTAAACTAATTTACAATAAATAATTAATAATACCCAGTAGCGGCATTAGGGTAGGGCGCGGTTGGGCGACTGCTCAGGGCGCCGGACATAAAGGGGCCCCGAAAGTGCTTCTTTATATCCCCTCGCTCATTGAGTGAGGCCTACTTACTCGTAAATTGTTGGATATGCTATCCAACCACTAGGCCAATCATTTGAAATATCTAAATAATTGATAATATAATAACTAGTAACGTTGATAATTGTCCGAAGAATGATACAGGGCGACCTTTCTCTAATTCTCATTTCATAAAAAAAAAAACTAGCGCACAATAAAACAATTCAGCGTCGTTGGTTAATATACTCCGTTTCTAAGGGTCGAGTTGTTGCCGGCTATTTGATCGTAGCTCAACTTCGAGTTTTGCGAAGGAATTGGCTGAAGAACTAGAAATTGAACATGTGTTTAAAGCTACCTCAAATTTAGAAATTTTTAATTGTTAAGTTGGTGAAACTGCCCATGAAGCCTATAAGTGCTCCAGAAAAAAAATTGAGGTTGAATTTTTCAACTCTCTATTGGACATTACTTTAATTTCAGTTAATGAAAGATTTGAACAGTTAAATGAGTACTCGGAATCTCGGTCTTTTATGTACAATATAAAACAAATTCCGGAATAATATGAACTTATCAAACACTGTGGTGATCTGCAATTGAAATTAACTGTAGACTCTAATTCAGATATAGATGGTTGTATGTTGTGTGATGAACTTGTAAGCCTGAAATATTTTTGGCCTAATCAGAATGTGGTTATCCCTGCTTATGTTTTAAATTTCATCAAAGATTGCAACTTGCAAGAACTGTATCCAAATGTATGGATAGCATTCCGAATATTATTGATTATACCTGTAACGGTTGCTAGTGGGGAGAGATGTTTTTCTAGACTTAAGCTGATCAAAACTTATTTGCGATCGACAATATCTGAATCTAGATTGGCGAACTTGGCAAATTTGTCAACCCTATCAAAGAGTTTGTCGATAGAAAGGCGATAGGAGAAAGAAAAGATAACATTTTATTCGTTTTATAAATAAATGTTTTATTTTTTTAAATACATTTTTATTTTATTACACACATTGCCATTTTTCGTATAAAACTGTATTGTAGTTAGTGGGCGCCGTAGAAATCTCACCCAGAGCGCTGGTAGTGGTAAAACCAGCACTGATAATACCATAACAGGTTTTCACAATTATAATACAATGCTATATTTTGATTGATTGATTGACTCAACCGAAAGACGTCCACTGTTGGTCATAGGTCTACCCCAAAAAGGAGGAGGAAATTGCCATTATCGCCACGTTTGGCAGGCTGTTTGGCGATCGCAGTAGTTGTTTGTAGTTCTCAGAGGATGCTGGTGCCCGTCCTCTGGTTTAACCCTTAGTCGCCTTTTATAACACCCACGGTAAGATATGAGGTGCTACTATTCTTATCCGTCACCCCACGGTATTTTAAGTTATAAGTAAATTTATTTACAAAAATATGGAGGAGGATATTTACAGGAGAAAAAAAAATGTTTTTGATGCGCAGATGAGTGGGTGTATGTGTGTGTTTGTATATGTGTATAGTACGTGTGTATTTTTCATAATTATTTTTATATTTTACCTCTAGTAATGTCCTTTCTAAACGAATGTTTTGTATACCGGAATATATCTATAGTGTAGTGATTATAGTGTCAGCGATAATGGCGCATTTTGCGGCCGGATTCCGCGTCACTGGACACGGGTTCGAGACCATCTAACCAAATCTAAAAATTAGCCTGAACTTATCGGTGAAGGAAAACATCGTGAGGAAACCATAGCATGGTTGTAGGGTATATTCTAATAATGACCGCCTTATGTGTGTTCCGGCAGCATCACTTGAGAATCAGTACTTCTAGGCTTAGTGTGTTTACCATCCTGGACCACATCACTGCTTAACATCAGGTGAGATTGTGGACAAAGCACTGAGCCTATACCGTTTAAAAAAAAATAGATTTTAATCAAATATCTGCAGGTAAAAATAGGTTTTTCCGAATCAGTAGAAAACAGTTCCTTTTCCCTTATACTTAAAAAAAATCTTGTGATTATTTCATTATCGTTTAGTTTAGTTATTTGAATTTCTGATAGTTAAAAAGATTTATTAGCAAGTCGATTTCGATAGAAAATCTAATTTATTTTTCTTTACTAGTAACGATGCAATATCTTTGGATACATAAGGGTAAAGAAGTAAATTCAATATACACAAATTTTACAAAAACTTTCAATATAAATTACCATGGATATGTCAACACAAATTGTTGGTCCTTATGGTCTTTATGAACGCTGTAGTGAATCATATTGACGTAACCGTATAAATTGGCAATGATTGAGAGTTTCACATCAAATACAACAACTATACCATCGGGATCACACATGGGACTTTCACTGTTCTTGATATATGTTAATGGCTAACTCGATTAACTGTCGATTTCATGTGTATTGTAGATGATTTGAAACTTTACCAAGTTATAGATTCTCTGGACGATATTAATAAAATACAAACGCAAATTAATGTGTCGAGTACCCGTAAAAATAAAACAATAGAACGATAATAGGAAAACAATGGAAAGCTGGCGTAAACGCCAGGTAAGTGCTCAAGGGGTTAATAAAGTCTCTAATCGGTCTAACTAAAACAACGTGATAAATTCTGCAATTCTATATACTTTTAAAGAAAATAAATCCTCTACAAGCAGTTTACTATATCGAAAAGTCTCCATTTAATGAAATTTGAAGTGTAGGTACGTGACTTGAGAGTGATTACGGACAGTCGTCTAAGGTTTCGATTTCACACTGATGACATTGTACGTAAGACTGCCCGATAACCAGGTTTTAATCCAAGAAAGCTTTATCAAGGTCATTATGTCTGTATGTAGCATTTTATATTGTGGCAGTCAAATGAGAAAATCATCATCATCATCTAGCTTATTCTGATAACAATTGCAGATCTCTATAGTCCTATTAATTCAGGTTTATTAATTAAAAAAGGAAAACATTGAAAGATGTTATACGATATCCGAAAATCCGCAACGTTATGTTGGTTCATGGTTTTATTGACTGCGAGAACTTAGTTAAAGAATATTAATTTATTTGAACCACGTTCACGCGTCAACAATAGAAAAACATTCGACCCTGTCACGAAAGTTCTCCAGATATAACAGTATTAGGCCTTCTTGATATTTTTGCTGGCTCTCTGACTACAGCCAAGTATAAATTGAAATCGTGTTTTGGACCATATATTACTTATTTTTAAAGTATAACTTAGTATGTTCTGTAATGCATGTAGTGTTCAGTTTTGTAAAGTACACGCCGTAGGTGTGGTTATAACGCCCGGGTGAGTCCCACACTGGCACGGAGCTCGTCCCTCCGTGCCCCTTACCTATTGCATCGGGGGACTCCGGTCTCACTAATGCAATAGGTAAGGGTAGTGCGTAAATGCATTTCCCCCGTCAAAAAAAAAAAGGTGTGGTTATCACGTTTGGTAACATAATTATTAAAAAAGAGTATATGACTATGTCACTATAAACCTTCCTTTATAATTTCCTTTTTCTGACTTTTTTGTGCGAAGAATATATTCATTTCCTTTGGTGTTTATTTTGTATGACGTTCCTACAATTTGACCCAAATATAATATCGATTCACCGATATCTATAGTTAAACTGTCATGAGATAATGTGACGATTTCATATGATGTCGATGTAATGGCTACAAATTAAAATATACAGTAAGAGAAAACAAACAATTAATTAGGATCTCATTTCAAAGGGCTGTCTCGTACAAAGAACGAAATATTCCGTTTTTCAATCCGAAAACGTAACTTCACTAATTACAGTAAAACTCGTTATACCTGATAATTAATTACAAATTCAAAAACAATTTGAACTACTGGAATTTGAGAACAATCTTTGTAGCTTTTATCGGGCCCCCGGCCTCGGGCAATCATGCAGGTTTTAGTACCGAATATAATTAATTCTAAGCCTCGTTTCCTCAGCTTGATTCAGACATGTAAGTAATACTTAACGTAATTTAATGTAATTATTGTCGAATTTAATTATTATACCTACGGCATTTAACTCAGATATAGAACATCAAGTTACGTGAATTACATTCAGAATATTTACTTAAGTTAATAGATATTTGATTATTTTAGTTATCTTTACCAATAATTAAAAAAATAAAAATAATGGGAGCTTCGATATTCCACTAATCTGTAGAGAGGAAATCTAATCTGTAGAATTGGAAAAAATTTCTTCCTATTAATCACTACAAACCCAGGGGTTATATCGCAAATGTTTAAATGATTTCCCACTTAGGTATCAGATATACATATATATACATATATATATAGACAACGAATGTAAATACTTTGGACCAAGTAAATCAGTTTTATCCTACATAAATGAAAACAGTACGTAACGTTAATTTCATACTGTAACCCCTTATATTGCAAAACTGAAGAGTTTGTATTTTTGAACGCAGTAAACTAAAAAATAATAATTTTACATTGGATAACTTGTTTATTAAAAACGATATTTTATTATAACTTCAAGGTACAATTTTAAAGAGCTGTGTAAAAATTTAACGCAGATGAAACCAGGAAACATAGTAGCTATATGTATAGACTATAGAGAATCCTTTTACTTCATTCACTTAAGTAATTATAAAAAATTACCTTAGAATTTTAAATATTGTAGTAACACCTACAAAAGTATCTGTTACATATAAACATGACTTATTAAAACATTCTTAACATTATTTAAAATAATTATCATGATTAAACACTATAATTATCCTTTATTTTTAACTTTACTACACAATTTTTCCTTTCGTCTACAGTTTTAGTAGACACCTTTCCTTTAGATAACATTAGTTTTATCACATAAAAAAATTTTGTTTAAGTTTTAATCGTTTGAATTAATGTAGGTACTTGCTTTGTTTAGATAATGTTTTGTACTGCTCAAAATAAACATACTACACTAATCCAACAACTAAATTCAGCTTAAATAAAAGGGACGAATATACAGGCGAGGGCTAATTAATTCACATCGCACTTTTTTCTAAGAGTATGGGCTTGAGTGTATCTCTTAATCTGTCGAAAGCTGGGATTAACGAAATTCTTCTTACATAAGAAAAGAACAAATTACATTTTAGAAGAAAAAAAAAAAGAAAATAAACTTCAACAAATAAAATAGAGGTCGAAAGATGTGCATTAGCATAAACGATTATCGGAAATTACATTCAAAAACAACGTAGCACTCTAATATCGATTGTACAGAAAATGTTACACATCCCTAGATACGCGCAACGCGAGATGTACGAAGTTAAAAAAAGTAAAGTATGGTTATTAATGCAATTTTTGTTTAATATACACAATTATATGATGTTTCATGTGGTTAAGAATAGTACCAACCCCTATCTAACCGTAGGTATCGTAAAAGGCGACTAAGGGATAGAAACAACGAGATGGACAGCCACGACGACCGGTGTGGCGCCACCCGCATTCAACGGACTCCCGCGACCTTCACCAGGTCGTCGGTCCACATTGTAGGGGGGCCTATCAATGCTGCGTCTTCCAGTACGCGACAGCCAATCGAGAACCCCTTGGTCCCATCGGGCATCGGTTCTACGAGCAGTGTTCCTAGCTAGTACTTTGGTTCTTCTGCGAATCTCCTCATTTCTGATTCGATCAAGCAGGGATACTCCGAGGATTACTTCATTGTAATAACTTATAAATCGTTAATTTTGGACCCAATAAAATACAAAACAATCTCTTTTATAAATAATAAAGAAAGATAAAAATATAAATTTTAGATACAACTATTCTATTGTGCTACGAAGTTATCAGTTTATATAAAGTTAATGTTATGCACTCCCTCCCTAATAAACGATAATCAGTACCTAAATGTTGAGTTTTTGGCATTCTCGAAATAGATGTCACAATTTAGATTATCTGTTTGTTATCAAATGAATGTTCTAAACAAATTAAATCTTAATTATTGGGACAATAACAAAAGTAGTCAGTTGTTTCGGAATCAATATCTTAAGAAAACTAAATTATTATTTTAGAAGTCCATTACGATTTACAATTAAGCCATCATCAACAATGACAACTTACGCTGTCCTCTTGAACTTGACTCAGTTCAAATTTCGGAGTCAAAAGTACCAACATAATTTTCATTATCTACTTCTCGCTTTGTTAGATGTTTCAAAATAAACTTTAACTTGCGAAACTCAGAAATATTCAGAATGTCTTGTCACAGATGTCGGATTAAGAAATCATTGTAATTAACAAGTAAATTAATTAATCGCGGAAATTCTGTTACGGAATTTTCCTAAATAATAATTTATTCAGTAAGGTCCACTCGATACCAATTAAAATTTTGTAATACGAATTTACACACGTTTGTAATGTTCAGTTTAATAATTAACAGTGATTTTATTTAAAGACTATCTGTGTGTCCGCGGCTGCGCCTGCGTTTCATATATTCTACACTGCGTTTTAATATTTTTATACGGAACCACAATTATTATCTTAAAAAAATTTATGATTATAAATATTTCTGAGCAGTTGCCCGTATAACTGTGTATAAAATCGGATTTTACTCAAACTATTATTAGTTTTTTTTTGTTTATGCGGAACCCTAATTATTTTCTTTAAATTAAAAGTACCCTAGTTACCCGGAGTAACTTCAGCTATCTGTTAAAATTCAAAATCGGTCCAGCTATTCCGGAGATTACCCGACACAAAGAAGCCAGAGCAATTACCAGACAAAAAAAATTAAAATTGTTTTTTTTGGTATAGGTATCGTATACGTTAATATCTATCTATTTGGTAAAAAAAATACTTTACTTCAATTTTATTTATGAGTATAGACAATGAGATAGGCACAAAGCTTACTCAGAGGGAAACAGTACATATTATAAGGCCTTGTTAAAGTCTGGGTCACTGCCAAGTAAATACTTCATTTGATTGATCTTCCATGAGCTTCGAGCGGAAACTCATTGATTGTGCCGGAAATGTGAACGTATCTATTCGAAATAGTTACATGTTTCACAACATTTGAATTAAAGATTTCCTGTTATTTCCTTGTAAGGATATATGTGATGACCATTCGTTGGCTTTTACATATTTTCTAATGAAAAACCAAGCCACCTTTCAAGAAGAAAGTATTGTAATTTTATAAATACATAGGTTATATTATATATGGTGTGGTAGAGGGTGTAGAGAGGAAAATAGAGAAAGGTATTCTTAATTTGTTCGGGCACGTGGAGAGGATGGATGGCAGAAGATTAACGAAACGAATTTATAAGGCGAGGGTGACTGGGCACGTCGGTCGTCGACGTAGGCGAACGTATTTGGACCAAATCGAGAAAGTTTCAAATAAAGGGCAGGTAAAAGTATCCATAACCGGCGAGCATGTATGAAGACGCTCATGAAAGTAGATGAAACGAAAGAGTTGCGTCAAGATCGTAGTAATTGGAAGGACGTAAACTCTGCCTACTCCCACGGGAAAAAGGTGTGAGGCTATGTATGTATGTATGGTATATTACATATAGTGTTATTTCCTAAGTAAATACAAAAGCATAAAATACACAGGGTATAATAAAGATAGATGATATGGGTTTTTAATAAGAGATACAAATATGCGTTATCGTATTTAATTATATCCTTCAACTTTTGCTTGATAGTGACATTTTGAGATTACCTTCTTGATGAACAAGGGAACGCATTAGTGAGAGTTTAATCACAATTGATCTTGTTGTTTCAGTGATTAGGGTCTGCGTAAACAAACGGTCAGGCTCGAGGAAATTTACTATGTTACATAGCATTTTAGAGGAAAGTTTAGCACACAGTAATACCGAATTCCAATTAGGAGTTTATGGCAATATCTTGTTGAACTGTTTCTCTTATTGATTATTTTGGATTTTATTTATTTGTATGAAGCCGCTGGGAGTTTCAAGTGATTATAATTTGATTAGTATGCTAAAGTGAAATAAATTATTTATTCACGAGACCTATTCCAAAAACACATTTTTTTTAAATTTTGCCTTTTTGTTGACAGACAGCTGCTCTGCGTAACTAAGGATGCTTTAATTTTTCGAAAATAATTAGAGATCCCCGTAAAAAAATTAAAACTCATAAAATTGTGAATAAAATCCAATTCAATGCAGTTTTACTGCCAGGTATTTGAAATTGTAATCTTTGCTTTCTGTTTATTACCAAAAAAAAAATGGAAAATAATTAGGGTTCTGTATAAAAAAATTGAAACTGATGATATTGTGAACAAAATACGATTCAATGGACTGCACCAAAAAACATTATTTTCTAATGATTATTAATCAGTGAAATATATGAACCGCGGGTGGAGCCGCGGGCACTTAGCTAGTAAACAATAAAATGAAACGTGAATTTGTAGATGCCACAAAAAAAATTCTGGAAAGTTCTATTAAAATAGCTATTATGTTGCTAAAGCATTGAAACATTGTTATAAAATATAATGATACCTCAATCCATTTGACACTGGCAAGTAAATAATTAGAAAAATATCTCATTAGAAACATTTTATAAACGAAAATGTAGCTTTATTTTCATAATTAACAAATTATTAACTATAATAATATCAAAACGAAGTCAATTAACAGTTAATATTCGCTAATTTTGTATACAATTTTTGGTGTTTTACACAAGTTATGTTCAAAGGTTTTCAAACGATGAGAGTTCAGACATGGAAAACTTACGATATTATAATATCGTATCGCTGATAATTAATGATAGAATTTAAGTATTATTTACATATTTATTATTTACAAAGGGAAACCTTATTAACTCCGCCAAAATATACTTTACTAAAAATGATTTAATATAAGGTAAGCCCTTAGATCGCAGCTTATATAAATATAATAAAATAAGTAATTTGATCTGTAATTTGGTTTTAGAATTACTGATGTTATCATTACTATTATATTATTTATTAAGAAAAGGTATAATATCTTACACTATCCGTGCGCCCGCGGTTGCCCCGCTTTTCATTTGTTCTTCAATGCGTTTTAATTTTTTTTATACGGAACCCTAATTATTTACCAAAAAAAAATTTTTTGCACTGAGATAAAGTATAAATATTTCTCATGCCTGTAAAGCAGTGTTTGATTTTTTTCAAAGTTATGCTTAATGGGATGAAAATAATAAAACTATTTTTAGTTTAAACTCTAGAAAATATAAGTATTATAAGGTAAGTGGAGACAACTACTTATTTATAAAGTTTTCAGTAGGAAAGAAAATACAAAGAGATAATGTTCTGATAAAGTTGTACGCATAAGATGTCCACTGCTGGGCATAGGTCTTACCCTGTAAGGAGTGGGGGGGGGGGATTGCCATAATCACTACGCTTGACAGGCGAGTTAGCGATCACACTAAGGTGTTTTTGATACTCATACAGATCCCTAATTATTTTTTAAAATCAAAAGTACCTACCTAAGTTACCCGGAGTAACACAACAGAAAAAAAAAATTAAAAAATGTATGTTATAGTTTTGATATAGGTAAATAGTAAATATATGTTTTTGGTAAAATAAATATTATTTTGATATTACAAACAGATACTTCAATTTTATTTATTAGTATAGATAATATATCACTAAACTGAAGCTAACATTTGTATAAGAGACTTTTTGATTTCTCCTTTATTTGTTTATCTTACCTTTTTACTTAGATTTCAATCTAACATCAATTGTGAAGCCTTTATTCGGATTTGAAGATTTATTATTAATTGTTTATTTCATTCAAGTTTCTATTAGTATCTACAAAACAAGATAATAATGTCCTATTCTTACTTCAGTAGACTTATTCAAAAGTGTGCCCTTTGTATTCTTTTTCTAGTAGTGCCCGCGACTCCGTCCGCGTAGATTTTCGTGTTTTTAAAACGATGATCTCAATAAAATTTAGATACATATTAACAGCTTCGATATTAAAATAAACATCGGTACAATTAATTGATTTTGAATTGAAACACTAATGTAAATTATATAATATTAAACCTTACATACTTATATAAATTTGATTTATTGCCATAAATAATTAACAAACAAACAATATATTTAATATCAATTCAATATGAATAGAAAATGTTTATATATATATTTCTTAATGTTACTTTTTAATATATTCATTTATTTTTAACTGTACTGGCTAATTTCGTACTGACTCAATTAATAAAATCAATGGTAATAATTATTTCTATTATTTCAAAAATCAAACTGAATATTATAAACTATATAAATAAATTAGTGCAGCAGTGTATAAAATGATATTTCGCTGATTTAACAGATATTTTGTTATTTAATAGAGTTTTTTTAACAAAAAGGGCATGATGTTCTCCAATGTAAAATATAACATTAATTGAAAATCTTACACTGTATACGTTAACTATATATGGTATGTCATTATAAAAAAGAAACATTAGCAATTCAAAAATATTTACAAATAAGGTTTTTCATATGCTTGAACAAGTAGTTCAAAAAAAAATGCACATTTAAACATTATAAATAGGCAAGTATTTGAAGACAAACCTATCTCAATATGTGAACATCTCAATATGTGTTGTCACACATTATTTTATGAACCAGTTTCTTCTTTTCTCCATTCAGTCTAGAAAGACCCAAAAAATCACATTTTTATTTTAACCGTATGAACATAATACACTTAATATATGAACATTGTGAGAATATTTCTTATCTTTATCAAATGTTTATTTATCAGCTTAAGAATGTATTTAAGTGTTTTCTTCAAATAAGATCCATTTAAGTATTCAAAAAGATGTCGTAAAGTATTGCCATAACACTTTCTGGTATGCTTGAAATAATTGTACACAAACACAGACGATGTTTTCAAATTCACAACTAATGGATTTCATTTTGAAATTTGAATGCACTTTGGTTAAATTTAAAAGTACACATATGGCTTCGACTGAGAATAAATATCTGTCAAATAAATCAACATAAGTAATCCTCAAATTGACAGTATTGCTCGGAATAGAATATATTGTTTACATAGTTGCTATAAAAAATCATAGTTTGTCTTGTGAAGTAAAGTGTAAAATTGGTTATAAATGTTTTATTTCATACAGCTTTCTATGATAAAGTATTTCCTTTATACTGTATATTATAATTTATTAGTTTATTTATAAAAATTGTCTTACGTTAGCTAACTCTGCTGTTAACTATGCGCTGTAAAAACTGTCGTAAACCCTCAAAGATTTGAAAAATTTTAAAGTTGTTTCCTTTGACTTACTAGTTACTTTCTTGCACGTACATTGTTGATCGGGTTTCTTAGGTAAAAATATGCTAGAATGCTGCGCACATCGGAATAGCAAATGTGAGACGTGAAACCTTAATTAACACACAAATTCATTCTATAAGATTTAGAGATTTACTGGTCCAAACCGCGTATATTTAAGCAATAAATAAATGAAAATATTATTAGCAAAAACCAAAGTTAAAACTTTGTTACAAAGTTTTAAAAAAAATAGTAAATAAATAAAAGGTGCTTACTAATACTTAATGTAGTAAAAGAGAAAAATACTGCGTATTATATAATCATTATTAGAAAAAAACATTAAAAAAAAATGAAAATAATATTTCTAAATATATATTTTTTACACTACATAGGCACAGTGCTTTAATCACAATCTCACCGATGTTAAGTGACGATGTGGTCCAGGGTGGTAAGCACACTAAACCTAGGTACTGGTTGTCAGGTGATGCTGCCGGAACACACCTATTGGTATTTGGCGACAGGTTTTCAAACTTGAGGTTGGTAGCTACCCAGGTGGGCATCATTAGAAAATGCCCTACCACCATGTTATAGTTTCCTCATGATGTTTTCCTTCACCGAAAGCTTAAGCCATTTTTTAGAGTTGGATAGGTGGGATCGAACCCGCGTCGATTGACACGGAATCCGGCCGCACTACCCACTGCGCCATCATCGCTTCATATAAATAATACATTAATATAAAAATACACAGCTTATAAAAGTTAAACAAAGTGTTTATTAAGAAACAGATAACCATAATTTAATTATTATTTTAAGTATGTTATTAACTACATTGTATTAATAGGCAATCAAAGTAAAGTACACATATAGTTTTGTGTAATTTCCTTAAGTTTAGAAGAATTGTATTTAATTAATACATTATTTTCTCGACACGCGAACGATTTTAACACTGCGACATTGTAACAATAAGAAACAAAGGGACATTTGAAAGAGTAATCGTTACTGTTACATAAACCAAACAGTCATTTCGAATGTATAAAAGCATACGGAACTCACCTTCGGTTTAAAATCAATTCTTATCGTACAATAGATAGTTTGTACTATATTGAACAGTTCATTTGTAATGAAAATGATCATATTAAATCCTATATTCACATTCTGGTGTCAAAATCATACAAAAATAGTTGGGTATTTTCTAATAGCATCCCTTGTTAGCTACCAACCTATAGTTTGTAAATCTGTCTCCGTGAATGACAGATGAATTCTAGCATCATCACTTGAGAACCAACACCTCCAGATTCAAATCGTTTACTATCCTGGACCACGTTGTCACTAACCATCAAATGAGATTCTGGTGAAAGCGCTGCCCTGTCACAGATTTAAAAAAAAAAACGTAGATACAGATATTTCCTTTATCCTTTAGAACATATCGAATGTAAAATACAATATGAATTTATGCACCATTAATATAATTTTATCGTTAATCGTTTTTTACAAATCTTTAAGTTGTTAACGATCTTAAGATAAATAGCAAAAAAATATAATGCGTCTTTTGTTATCCTATTTAACTCTTGTTATCCTTTATGCATTTGGCACACGATATTATGTAAGCTAACTAGATTTTCATTATACTTATTGGACTAAATTGTATTCCCGCTCAAATCAATTTCAATATTGTTTCATAATTACATGTACCTACTTTATTTTCACTTTACAGCATAGCAATAACACCATTAGATTCAAAAATGAAATACGTCAATTGCATAGATTACTCTTTATACTATTCACGTTATTTGGGTTTTCGCCAAAGCAATGTTTACTTAAAAAATTGCGAAAGATCAAGTCATTGCATTAGGTGGGATGTTCAAACAATTTTTACTTGTATCACGCGTGAAAATCGAATAGCTAAAATAAATCTTTAAAAAACTCATGTAAAAATTGTAAAGAAATAAAATTATATATTTGACAAAATAATTGAGGCAAGCATCTGTGTTTTGAGGTAAGAATCAAGAACCAAAACACATTTTTATCCATTTGTCTGTGTTTACATCACGCAAATCTACTCGATTTCTGTTAATGAAACTCAACGTGATAGTGTTTCATACTTTGGAGTGTTATATTTAAAAAGAAACGATATAAAATGTGCTTCGAACATAAAAAAATGTTAACAATTTTATTTGTCTTGTGTTTTCAATTACTTGTTGACCTTCTCGAAAGCAAATATTCTGTCTATGCGGTAAATGAATGTCAATACAAGTACAAGTATGACAATGACTTGTGTTGAAAAATACATAGTATTCGTAAGGGACAATGACGTTGGCATTGGCACTTTGACGGAATGAATGTAAATAATTAATTTTATTTAATTCAAATATTTGTAACACATACTAAGAGTAAATTTTAGCTTTTTGCACTTCTTCTTCATATAAAATTTACCTATGCCAAACTTTGTTTACATCTCATTTTCGAAACATAATTTTACACGCGAACTAAATTTATTACGAACAACGTTTAAACAACGTTACCGTAGTCAATACGCTTACGTTATTTCAATGGATATAATCAAATTCACAAATTAATTTTGACCACTAATTGTACAGTAGTTACATGAGCATAAATGGAAGTTACTTGGAACGTGTGATGCCGGCTACAATAGGGTACTCCATATGGGAGTGGTACTATATATCTTCCCGTGGGTGTCGTAAAAGACGACTAAGGGATGTGCAGCACCACCCTCTGAGTAGCATAAGCACCTATTTGCGATCACAAACCCGCCTGCCAAGCGTGGCGATTATGGCAATCCCTTCCCTTATAGATCTGTGGAGGAGACCTACATATATCCAGTAGTAGTCGATTTTCGATTAAATGGATTAATGGATGGAGAAAGTTACTTTCATGATTAATTCCATAAGTTCCGGCTTTGTATAAGTTTTGCGGTTATCACATACTTTACTATACCCTCTAAAACTCTGTTTTACTTGTAGTGTTGAGGACGAAGGCTTTTTCACTTATAATTTGCCAAATATACATATATTGATAGAATATCCTTACTGAGTATTTGTTTGTAAAGTCAGATGACGACCCAACCAAATCATTTTCAAAACATGAACTACAGCTAATTGTCTAATTGTTAAAATGTTAACAATTAAGATATTCTAGAGTTTAGAATTTATTTCTTGAAATTTTCGTGAGCAGATTGTAATTCAAAATGTTACTTACGTATGTTTATTTTCACTTCAGTCAATTTTAAATAAATAATATTATGTATATTTTAATACCAAATATTCTAATTCAATCAGGATCAATCTATTCAATGCTTTTATCAAGTAATATATAAATTCATGATAATATACTTTGTAAAATAACTAATATATTTTTATAATTCATTACAGAATTTAATGGAAATACCAATTATTACACATCAACCTATATATTTGTTGTAAAATTTCCATATCCAATAAATTACGTAAGTAAAATATACGTAAAGAAAATCTCTCGATATTTTAATTAAAGCAACTTCACACGGCTTCTATTAATTAAATACCGAATGAAAAACATCGCTCAAAAATATAGTACGCTTACGATTCGATATTTTTAATTAAATTCATATTTTTTAACTCGGGATTGATGAAATACCTAATCTCTTCTTTTTCTATAATTTATGTATCATTATATAACTATGTATTTAAATCCTATTGTTGCATTGGCAGCCATCGCCGCAGGGCAACGAAGGGTGGATAATGTTAAACTGGCTTAAATCCCACGGTGTTCTATCGTTCACCAATTTGGCCGGAGAGGAATTACTCCATTCGCAATACCTCTACACATAGTTATCGGCAGGTGCGGGGCTGTGTGTGAAGGTCTCTTTCAAGCCATGGGTAGGAAGAGGGAGGGAAGGGAGGAATACTGTTGTAACTCACGCTGAATGTGGACTGATTGCTAAGGCAACTGACGTACTCGCGTCTATTGCCCGCAGGCCCTCTTTCAAAGATAATTCTACGCGAACCTACACCGCCGTCTGGTTCGTTGATCACGAGATGAAACATCAGTCATCCACAGCCTCTCCCTTTCGTGAGAGTTTCGGTAAATCTCCCTGTCAGCAACCTCTTTCGCCAACATTACTTAGTTACGCTGCGATCAGGTCGCAAGTCTTATTTGCATCGGACGGCCAAAGTGCGGTCATTGTCTCATTCGCTGCAACAATGATGGTAATTCATTCTGACCTATACAATACAATTAGCTGACGAAACATCTGAAAGCACCTGTGTTAGCACGAAGCTCAGGATACTATGGCGCCGCCGTAAGTGTTTATATCCTTATTGTTACACGTAAAAAATGTTCAACGTTCAACATTTATTAACCTTATTATTAACATTTATTATTAACATCTGAAGAAAGTTTCTGCAAATAATACTTGCGGCTACTATATTAAATAAAATTTAATCAGTTCGAAATTATATCAATTAACAATGTTTTTTTGTTTAAATAATACAGCTTCAGGAAACCTTACACCTAGATTAATGTACAAAGTTATGCCCAGCACAAATCTGAAGGTCATTTACATCTTTTTGCTTTTACAGATATGAAAGAAAAGACACAGTAGACGGAAGCATAAAAAGAATTCAAATAAACGTAAGTTTAAAAGAGTTTTTAATTTCTTTACTTTATGTAGTTTGTGGTGAAATACTTATAACGCTAGCATATGAAATGTTTAGGAGTGACATCTTCGTCTGTCATGTACTTGATTTTATTTCTAATTCGTAAACTCCCTGTATATTTCATTGCATTGTGTAATATTTGGTAGCACTTTACGTTATACATAGTTTATTGTGCTCAAATTAAATACATTACAAGTAATAATCATGAAACCTGAAATCTGAGATAACACAAAAACTGCCTCGAAAAGTGTGCGTGCCTCGATTGAAGTCAAATCAAAAAATTCTTTATTCAATTCGGGCCCTGAAAAGGCGCTTATGAACGTCAAAAAACTACCACCGGAAAACAACCCAGTCGAGAAAAGCCAGCAAGAAACTCGATCTGGTTTTTTTCTACATGTATTTTTTTAAAACTATACAATTTATAAAAACAATAAACGGTTTTTGCGGAAGCACAAAGAGGGGTGTCACTTCTAGACATCACTATCGTTCACGTAATGCCACCTTATCGTCAGGTAAATCGGTAATGTGCTTTGGTACCATGTTGTAGAGCCTGACACTATTACCTAAAAAGCTTTTATTGGTCTTACTAAGCCTAAAAGCAAAGGACGGCTAGTTTGCGATAACTTCTAGTATTAAAATTATGCCCGCCGATGGGAGCTGCAGTTTATGAATTTTAAGTTTAGAATTATGTTTTTGTGATGTTGGTAGGTATAATTCATAATGTACTGAGCTGAATAAAGTGATGTTTAGACCGGCAAGTTATGATTCCTTGTATTATGAATAATGGGATAAGAGTAGTTAACTTGTTATAGGTATTAATATTTTTATTTTTCATTTAATTATCCTTTTGTTTTCACTTTCATTCAGGTACGATCCTACGCCAACCCGATGCAGTCCGGAACTACATTTTTTAAATCCAGTTTCCTTTCTAAGTTAAGCGCATTGGAACTTTCGCCTGCTTCTCTTGAACCCCATGACCTGTGTACCTTTTCAACCCAATATCATCTTTTGAGTGAAAACAAAGACGCGCGTCATAATAAAGAGGTCAAAGTGTTAAGATAGTGTAAACTCTAGCTAGGTAAACGTTATCAAATACCGATAGAAAATAGGTTAACTCAACTAACATAAAGTGAATCAATATTTTGGCAGCGATTGTCAACTTGTTAAATAATAGACTCCTATAGTGTATACCTACAAGAAATATTTTAATGGTATCATTTTGTAAATGATCAACTGGAAACTTTAGTTAGATGGTTATATTTTAATCGAGCTTTTGTTTATCTTTCGAGTTGTTTTTATAAACCGTTGTTTTACTTAACTTTGTCATTACCAAAACGTTGTTTGGATCAAGCTTAAAAAACAACAAACTTTCAGCATTATGACAAAACCCAGCGTTATGACAAAATCCATCGTGAAAACTTCTAAATAAATAAGCTCTTAGACATTTTGTATAAAAAATAATGTCGATTTCTACCATACAATAATGTAAAACGTACTTTAAAATTACGCTTTCTTCGAAAAGGAAAACAATCCCAGTTGTCTTTTATAGGTTATAGAATAATACAACAGTTTCAAATATAAAGTATTTCAGTGTTTGTGTAATAGGAAACAATTTTAACGTAAAAAACATCAGATACAATCGGGATATTATGGTATTAATATTCGCATACATATCGCAAGTCTTAAGTTCAAAAATCCTACAATACGGCCGAAGGAGTAAAATATCGTAATAATCATATGAAGCATTATCTAAAACACTCCTGTTTTGAAACCACCGTCATGTTGACAATTAATAAGTAAACAAATTAAGTCTCAAAATTAGATATATATGTAAATGTATTAATTTGAATCTACCTATATTACACAACTTTACATTAAAAAAAAGGGTACTCACTTTAACAGTTAAATATTAAAATTCATTCGTAGTAACATCATCACAATATGACACTGTAATCACAAAGATGCTAAAAAAACTCTTTTAAAAAATTTCCTTAACCGATTTCATTTTTTTTTGTACGGTAACTTGAGTGGAATTTTAATAGGTAACTCAAACGGGATAATGTTCAGTGTATGAGAAATACATTTTATAACAATTTTTATCCGAGTATCGTGTTCGGAATTATTAACGAACGAAACAAATGCCACCATGGGACACGTGCTACACCTCGGCCGGTTTCATAGTGACTGTTAAAGTACTATATAACACTCAACTGAAACACAGACTGAAACTGAACAATAAAAGGACCTAAATTATTGTATTTCAATATTGTTAAAGTTTTTAATTCTTTATTAATAAGTAATAACAATAAAAATAATCAGCTAACCGCACTCTGCTGTTACCTTACAGTAATTTAAAAAAATAACGTAACGTTATAAATTGTAATCCTTCAAAACGATATCTAAACCTATATTTTATATTTTTAATGAGCAATTTTCTTCGTTTGTATGATTTTAACAATTAATACAACTCTCCGCGAAATAAAATCATGTTATCCATTTGTTCCGTTCGTTAATTAAATAAATAAATTAAATTCGTTTCGTTAAATAAATTCGTTTTATTGTGGTATGATATTTTTTTAAACATCAGCTTACTCTGTCTATATTATGATTATACGTTTGAAAAGTCTTCCAAATGTATTACTTTCAAATTAAAATGTAGATTAACTGAATAATAAATTGCTGCAGATTATAGTTACACGCGGTTTGGGTATTATCGTAATATTTTGAAAAGTTTCCTAGAATTATTGATGTGTGAATATTGATGTGTAACATGATAGTTCTTTTTTTTTTTACACGGTATAGACTAAGTGCTTTGACCACAATCTCACCTAATGTTAAGTGGCGATGTAGTCCAGGATGGTAAATACTTACTTGCTAGATGTATTTGCTGGTTCTCAGGTGATGCTTTCGGAACATACCTATTGGTATTTGGCGACAGGTTTTTCAAACTTGAGGGTGGTAGCTACTCAGGCGGGCATTATTACATAAGGCGCTTTTTTTTTTTTTTTTGACGGGGGAAATGCATTTACGCACTACCCTTACCTATTGCATTGGGGGACTTCGGTCGGTAAAGGGGCACGGAGGGACGAACTCCGTGCCAGTGTGGGACTCGCCCGGGCGTGAAGCACCCGGAAATACCCACTAAAACCCCCCGGGGCCGTCCGCCGCATTTGGGATGGGGACGACATGGGGTGGCTTTCGCAAGCTCCGCGTCGCGTTACAAAAGGCCCTACCACCATGCTATGGTTTCCTTACGATGTTTTGCTTCACTGAGAGCACAGGCTGATTTTAGAGTTGGATAGGTGGGCTCGAACCCTCATCCATTGACGTGGAATCCGGCCGCACTATCCACTGCGCCATCATCGCTTTTGAGTGTGACCCTCTTGGTAGTAGGCCGTAGGCACTGCACAAATCGTAACCGATATTTACTAATTTACGATACGTATTTTATTTCTGCCAAGTTGGAGAAACTTAATTAACCGTTAATTCCCTAGAGGTGTGTTTGTTCGAAGTATCTTAAGGTTATACGTAAGAAGTCGAAAACTTGTTAATGCCTCGAGATTCTTAAAATGCTGTTAACATCAGAACTCAACTTCGGATAATCTATTGAGAAGGTATGAACGGAGGTCTTTTTTTTAACTGACTAATGATGTTAACCGGATATGCCTTAACAGCTTAACCGAACTTTGGGGCCAGCGTATAAAGCTTTTAGCCGAAAGAGGTAACTATTGTCCAAAGTGGTACTAACTTCGGCTTTGCCGTGATCCGAATGAAAAATTCCGCGGTATTTGCCCTAATCCCAGCGATTCCTACGAGTACTGAAAGTCTATTGAATCATTTCAACATCATGTGGTTCTGTCAGGACCAGTAACCTAGTGCGTAAATCCATTTCCCGTGCGTAAATGCATTTCCCGTGCGTAAATGCATTTCCAGTGCGTAAATGCATTTCCTCCCGTCAAAAAAAAAAAAAAGGACCAGTAACCTATTTCAAGCAAAAATATGGTCGTATGTATGATGTTGGTGCTAAGTTTACGATAGGCTTCTAAAGCATCGACTAGCTGCTCTGGAATCAATCAATCTTCAAGTTCGCCAATTATTATTATTGAAACACTGATAAAACTAAAATCTCAACATAGAACATCAAGACAAATTTGCTTTCCTCTCAGCGTTTTACATGAAACATTTTGAAAAATGTGCGCGAGAATGTTACATTGTCATTCAACTCTACCGATTCGATAACAAGATGACTAGACTAGATTTTTTTCTTCAAAACTTCAAGTAATAATAGTACCCAGCTTTTGTAGGTCCTACTGCTGGATAACGAACTCTTCCCAAAAAAAAACTCTACAAGGGTACAAGATACACAATCGGTTACTAATTCGAAAAATAGGTATTTTAGAAATCTATGGCTATCGCGTTCCTCTCCAAAGAAAGAGTTATAACAGATGTTAGGGACAACAGGAGCTAGAACTGATTATGCCTATGCAAATAGACAAAAATTTTACTTCGTATTTCCAAAACCTCCCGAATCCTCCAAAACTGGGCCGATTGTAATTTTTATTTCAATTCTAGTATTTCAAAGGTTTTGTCCATACCTCTACGTTTTTTTTCTTATCTTTTCTTGTTTAAAAATATTGATAAACATTTTTGGACTTTTGCCCACATATAGTAGAAACATGTCGATTGACGAAGCCGATACTTTGCGAAAAACCATTATATAACTAATATGGTTGATACTTTGCTAATTCCGCTTCCAACGATTTACAGCAGTCATGTCTTTTGAAACCTGATTTGTTTACCATCATATAAATAAAAATAAACATGTGAATATCCCATTTTTCATTTTATGTAGGTATTTGTTGAAGTTAAAATTTTATTCCATTTGGAATATAGTACATTATATAATAATAACAGTTCTAAAGTCCTCTGCAGGATACCGTTTGCAATTATTATAACTATCAAGTAAGACTTTGTCTGACGACACGGAATTAATTAAAAGCAACTGTAACTTCCCAGTAGTTCATTCCATGGGTATAATAGATCCCAATTGTAATACTGTTATAACATTATACTTTTATAACAGATAGCTGAAGTTACTCCTCGTAATTTAGGCTACTTTAATTTTGTTGAAAATTATTAAGATTCCGCGTACCTAAAAAAATTAAAACTAATGTAATTTTAAACAAGATACGTTTCAACGGAGAGTGCCATCAAAATATTATTTTCCGATAAACTATATTAAGCAGATGAGAATATATGAAATGCGGTAAACAATTTTTTTTCCAAGTTTTAGTAGTAACAAGGTCATTACATTACGAAGGTCAAAATTATATTTTCCTGGTTAAAAAAATCGTAACGATTTGTCTCTTAATAGCCATATAAAGTATCTACGTACGATGTTTAGTAGTCATATTATGTAGGTAGCCAGTTCTATTAATTCACCCCAAAGTTGTAAAAGTGAAATATACTCCCTAATAATAGGATCTAAAACTAGTCGTTGAGTACAAGTGACACGAACGTATTTATTTAAATTTATGTTGGAACATTGGAAGTATTGGGAAACCTTAACTTACCATTTATCCTTTTTTCCTTTTTTTGGTTTAACCCATTTGTTCATATGTATAAAAAAATTGAATAAAAAATGGAAACTAGTATTATTTCATAGAATAATCACCTGCAGAGGATTTTGGAATGCTCATCTAGTAATTCACTTGTATTAAATCCACATAAATATAAAATCATGATTCTTGGTACAAAAAGTTCAGATAACAAAAATCTCTGATAAATAGTCAAAAATCCGTATAGGAGGAGAAACTGTAAAGAACACGTAAGAGGTGCGATATTTATGCCTATTGGTGGATTCTGAACTACGTTTTGAAACCCATTTAAAATAAATTGCAAGATATTGTTTTTTCCCCCCATTGTTTCTTTCGACTAAAGATTTTGCATAGGGCAACACAGCATTTAAGCCTGCAACTTCGTACAGCTATGACTGGTTCTCTGATTCTATCTAAAGTAAATTATATGGACATCATCTATGGACCTCGGCTCCTAGCTAGAACGTATTTAGTTTGGCGGGTACAAAATGCATGCGCTAGATTTTGTTTTAATATTCCACTCAGAAGTCACGCCTCTCTCCCATAATGGTAGGCAGAGACCACATCCTTCCACTTGCTACGATCCTGACACACTTCTTTCGCTTCTTCTACTTTCATAAACATCTTCATACATGCTCTTCGGTTACGGGTACTTTTATCCTGGTCTTTCTCCAGAACGTCATTAATCTGGTCAAGATACGTTCGCCTAGGACGACCCTTACCAGCTTGCCCAGTCACAATCACCTTGTAAATTTGTTTTGTCAATCTTCTTGCATCCATCCTCTCTTCATGATTTTAATGCAGCAAAAATAATACGAATGTCAAACAGACGCTATATTCATCTTGCTACACTTCTTTTCGGCGTTTCTCTCTTTTTAAATTTTGGATAAAAATAAGTCAAATATAACGTTTTTGCTTTATTCACATGTGTATTTTCTATAAAATTTATTATCTATTCGTGTAAATCTGTAATTGGCTATTTATTGTATGTTCTTTGCTATTTTATTTTATTGCTGTAGATTTTCCATATAAATATATAAATAAATTATTAGAAAATAAAAGCCCGAGTCTTTTGGACAAATTAATTTGGTCAAAACATATTAGTCTGCCACGTCTAAACATTCCGAGGCATAGAACAATGGCAGCAAAGAGGTAGTTTCTAATATACCGTTGCGAAAGTGTGCAAAAATATTCCTTCTCTACAATTCTTATTTAGGAATAAATTAAACGAATATGTTATGGACAAACAAACTAATTTTGGTATAGACTTCATTCATCATTTGATTTGATTTCACTGCATCTATATTGCGTAACCTAAAAAATTGTTTTTAATGCGAATATTTATTTGTAATATTGTTAATGGACAACAAAGCCTAACTTTTCTTACGATGCAATCCAATTTGATAACAATTTTATATTTATTTATTTAATTTTTTTACGCGGAACCCTAATTATTTTCGAAAATCAAAAGTAGCCTAATTTACCCCGTGTCATTTCAGCTATCTGCCAAAAGTCCCGTCAAAATTGATCTACCCATTGCAGAGTTTAGCTGGAACAAACAGTCAGACAGACAGAAAAAAAATTAGAATATTTATTCTGGTATCGATCCATCCATTCAACCGAAAGACGTCCACTGCTGGACATATGTCTCCCTCAAAAATCTCCACGACGACCGGTCTTACGCCACCCGCATCTAGTGGATTCTCACGAGCTTCACCAGGTTGTCGTCTTCCAGTACCCGGTAACCATTCGAAATCCGTTGTCTCCATCGGGCATCGGTTCTACGAGTAATGTGGCCAGCCCATTGCAACTTCAGTTTGGCAATTTTTTTGGGCAATGTCGGTTTCTGTGATTCTTCTGCGAATCTCCTCATTTCTGATTCAATCACGCAGAGAATTTCCGAGCATAGCCCTGTCCATTTTTTTTGGTCGAAGAATTTTGTCTTAAAACACTGCGGTATTTCAAACGAGAATATTCTGCGTAGCTTCCTAAACGCGGCCCAGCCGAGTTGGATTCGGCGGTTAGCCTCTTTTTCGAAGTTGAACTTACCTAACTAGACAGTTTGTCCTAAGTACATATAACTGTCAACAACGTAGAGCGAAGAATCACCGATTTTTATAGGAGTTGGCATCAACATGGACATTAGACATGATCTCTTAGTGTTTCGTTTATGTGGGGGGTGATTGCCATAATCGCCACGTATGTCAGGTGGGTGTGGTATTGTGGTACTCAGAGGATGCTGCTACCCACCCCCTGGTTTATCCCTTAGTCGCCTTTTACAACACCCACAGGAAGATGTGGGGTGGTACTTATCTTGGCCGGCACCACACGGCAATATTTTGATATAAGTATATTTTTGGATTTTTTTGGTATAGGTGTCGTATTTACAATCGTATGTGTTTAGTAAATATATATATCAAACAAACAATCCGATTTTATTTCTTTGTATAGATAACTTTTATATTTAATACGTAGATATGATAAGAAATAACATTAAATAACGATTTTCTAATAAAAAAATATATCCCTTTTATTTTCCACTTTTAGGGTTAAATATATTTTAATTACATTTAATTATGTTTACATTGCTTTCAAAACTAAGAACCTACATTTCATGCTTATAATTTTAATAATGGCTGTACACCTATTAAAACTCCCATGCCTCTTACAACAACACCAAACAAATCTTAAAAAAATATAACACCTTCATTCATTTACTTAAGAGTCTAAATGCGAATTTTCAAGTCTCGTAAGATGAGAGTTTTTAATTTTACATATAATGTGTTTTTGTCAAATTGTAAATAGTTTCAAGTTTCTAAATCAAGTGCCATGAGATTTTCGTAGATAAATAAATAAGTCAGGTTAAGATAGACCTGCTCGCTTTACTGGTCAGGAACTCTCTTATTTTACCTGTGGCTAATATCTAAAAGATGGTAACTACTCTGGCTACCAGAGAGGACAAGGATTTTGAAGCTGTCCAACGTCAAAAAAATCCCCGTGAAATTAAACTTCGAAAAAAAAAAACACCGGAAATAGGAACAAAATAGTTTAAATTTAGAAACAGATTAAATAGTTGATTGTGGGTGCTTTTATTCGTAGTCCGAAATACATATTATAAATAGATTATTTAAATTACAAAGTTAAATTGCGTATAGAAAATTCACATGATTATTATTAACGACCTTGTTAAAATTGACAAATAAAGTGGAGCAATGAGAAATGTAACAAGAAAAAATTAAATAAATATTTTAAAAGAACGGAGCCGTAATGAACGTCCGTAGGGAAATATGACGTTACCTCGGAAAGTACTTTCACCGTGCTCCGACTATTTGAAAAAGCGAAGAATTCACAACAATGGTCGGATAATAAAAAAAACTCAATCGTTAATTAAACAATTGCAATCGAATACTTTGAAATTTTATAACGCTAACAAGTCGTCCATAGGTTGATTTATATTAAGAACCTAAATAAGTTAGACACTGAAATATTTTATACTGACCGTGGTCCGCAAATTCACTAGCATTTATTATATAAACTACTTTAAAAAATAAATACCACTACTTGAAAATTGATTACATAAGTACATTTTTGCATAAATTACGTTTACGCTATCACTGTTTGTACTTGGATGCCTTTTATACTTTCAAATTCACCAACGGGACTTCCTCGATGTATACTATTTCTCTCTGGTCAAATACTCCTCTAGTGGTTCTCCTTTTTTCACAGAATATAACTGTATCGCCTCTTGCAACAACAGGTAAGATTTGTACAGAGGTACAGCGAATTCCTACAGTAGTCATAACTTCACTGTGGCAACTTTTTTTCGAACTAGCTAACACTATAGACCTTTACAGCGTCATCGAACTTTGGAGCCGGGTGCTGAAGGTACTCAACTGCAAGAGGGCTCTTCACTGCCCAACTCGATGAAGCATCTTATTTGTATGCATCATGATACAGATTGCCGGATTTAACCTTAGCGCCGCTCCTGGACACTGAAGAATGCTAACTCTGGGCACTGTAAAAAAAAGCTTTCCATTATTTTGCATAAAATTGATAAAGTTAGGAAATAAAATGTTTAAATAAATAAAATGACTAATTTATAGCAGAAAACTTACCATAAATAGGTTAATTACAATTTCTTTAGTACTAAGGATAATGACAACTCATAATTTGCTACCTGTAATTGCTTAAATTATTCAAATTAAAAGGTGGTGGTCTTATTTTTTTATTATTAATATTTGAAAAATGCACATATATTTTTAATGTTCTCAATTATTTGTAAACATTATTTGTATTTACTTGGTTAAATAAAATGTGTAAAAAAATCATATTAGATAATGCGAAGACATTTTTTTTCATTCTCCGAATTTTGCCACTACTGAAAATTTAACGCCCTGGGTACTAGCCCCGAGTGCCCGTAGTGTAAATCCAGTCCTAATGATATCCGGCACAGACGAGTAAATTGTTGTTGTCAATAATTTTTAGACTCATTTTTGAATTCGTTTAGTTCTAAGGGACCATCCATAAATTAGGTCGCAAAATTTCATGATTTTCCGATACTTAAAAATGTAACGTCACGATACTTATGACTCCTATCCGTTGTCACACAATGCCATACTTCGTCGGGGGGTCTTAACGTATGGCGTAATTTATAGACGTTTAAATGTTTTCCAAACGACTACGGGAAATATGTCTGTCAAAATTCGATTAATAGGTTTTTATCTATGAAATTGCCGTTCTGAAGTAGTGGTCATTATTATTATTCATCTGTGGTGGTCAATTTAATTAAAAAAAAAATTGTTTGGCTGTAATTTATTTTTTTTAAAACTTGTAATACTTTTTCATCAATCTTTGGTTTCATACTTGAATTTTTTTCTTAATTATAAATAGGTTAAAAATTATGGAATTGTTACCAATTAAAATCAGTCATTGTTTTGCTGGTTTCTGTTCTGGAAATTTCGATCTCAAAAATAAAAATGAAACCCCTTGATCTTCCGAAAATTATGGTCGGTTTAGTACATTCCCCTGTTAGTAAAAATGTGGAATTAAATAATAAAAGCCGTATACTAGTCTTGCGCAAAACAGGTCCGGCTGAAGATTGGACCTCTAGCAGTTCCTTTTCTTAGAGGAACTAGGTGATGTAAGCAAGTTCGGGGAACTGTCTCGTCTGTTGTAATCACATGTATCATTTGTTTCATGTTCATTTCATTAGAACAAACAGGACATCATTTAATTATTATTTACAGTTTATCAGTTCTTTCGGACCGTATACCGAAGCAGACAGTTTTAATTAAAACTTTCAGTTTAAAAAAGTAATAAATTGATTCAGGTTCACATTTTTAGGTTTTCGACCAATAATTAATACGACATTAAAAAGATCTTTTAATAATATATAGGCTCAGCGCTTTGACCACAATTTCACTTAATGCTAAGTCCAGGGTGGTAATCACGCTACGCCTGGAGGTACTGGCTCTCAAATGATGTTGACGTAGCATATCTATTGATATTTGGCGACATGTTTTCAGAGTTAAAGTTATTTTTTCCTTAAACACTATTAATAATAAATATTTTATGAATGGTTACAAATTTGTTTATTTTAATAAATCTGTGAGGTCCGTCTGTACGTGAATTTCATATCTGATATGTCTTTTTAATTTGCTATGTGCCATGGGCTTGGCCTATTTCAATGAAATTTTGTATGCTGAAATTATAATACATCAACAAGGAATAAATAGGTTACAAGAGTTAATAGTACCTACTACTTTTATAAATAAAAAAGAAAACGTAAAATTATATACCTCAAAAACGATATTAACCAATTATACATATTTACAATACAAAATTATAATAATATCTTTCAAAATAGTGCTGGTTAGAACCGTCTCTCGGTTTTTACGTTGTTTACGTTTACGTTACCATTTTTTATGTTGGAGGTTTAATTCGACTTGCGTCAGAAAAAAATGCCTATAATATTTCATGCAGCTATGCACCTTCTTTCATAATTAATTAAGTGAGTTTAAATCTACCTATAATTAAATATAAGTAAGTATTATAATATATTTAAGGACTTAAATTAACGAATATCTACATCAATAGTTAATATATTTTTGCTTGAGATGACTTATGATTGAATTTTTTTTTATATTTAATAAATGACGTAATTGCCAAGTGTTTCTAAATTGTTATTTAAAACTTGAAATGTTTGAAACTTTTAAATAATTGTAATCATTATATGGATCTGTCACTCAATCAGAAATTTAATCTGAATACCTATATAAGGTAATAAGTAGTATACGTCCAATTCTAGGTTTATCCTGTTCACCATAACTAATACATCAAACTTGTAAAAAAATTTGTCTACTCACTTTTGTACGAATATATACTCAAAAGATTTTTTTTTTTATCTCTTAAAAACCTCTAGAACATATACTGAGACATTTTTTGTCTTTTATATAATTATACATTTTTGTTTTGTTTCGTTTCCACAATTAAACTATAATAACAGTAATGAAGCTTCTAATATCGACTTGGGTAGTTGAAACTATACCTTAAAATATAATATATAGCCAGATGTTTTCGCTTTGAATGTGACACTAAATTACTCAAACTGCCCGATGCAAACGAAATCATTTCTGAACAATAATCGCTTTTACCTTAATTCGAGTTTTCTTCCATAAATGATTCCAGAGAATGCTGATATTTTCCGGGATGTCATTATTTATACTTATCTAGGTATATAATTTACACTAGATAAATATCTATTTACAAAATTACACAGTTAACAAATTAAACAAAAAACACTATTATAATGACATCACTTACACACAAATATTTTATTGTTTATTTTAAGCACATATTTACGTTATAAAATTGTTTAGATTGTAATACAACGTACTGCCCGCGCTGAAGAGTGGTATTTAATAGATATAGTGTTACACAACAACAATTAGTGAAAGAACAAAAATAAGTAATTTAAATACCATATTTCCATTGAAATGAAATTGGACATTTATGAGGATGTAAAAAAATGTGAAGGTTAGAAATTTAAACTTTCATTAAAAATCGACTTTATTCCACTTATATTATTCATTGTAATATTATAGTAAGAGATGGCATATGATGCAGATGCAGTCGATCGCACAGATTTTTTTTTACATGGAATAGGCTCAGTGCTTTGACCACAATCTCACCTTATTTTAAGTGCTGATGTTGTTCAGGGTGGTAAGCACACTAAGCCTAGAGGTACTGCTTTTCAAGTAATGCTGCTGGAATATACCTATTGGTATTTGGCGACAGGTTTTCAAACTCATATATACGCACGACGCAAACGACTCTCGCTAGACGGTCGGTTCGAAATTTGTTACCGCTTTAAATCACTTCCGAAACATGCAACCAGGGAAACTGCTTGAACCTGTTTCAATTCACATTTCAGAGTGGAACAATCTAGTTCCCGTAAAGGACATCGTTCCTGAACCTATTACTATCCGGAACTACCCACCTATTCCGTATACACCATTCCACCTCAAACAAATAATATAATACCATTTTCGATTTTTTATGTATAACTTTAACAAAAATAAGCTGCAGAATCGGTTGCCTATTGACATTACAACAACCGATTCGCATTGCAATAAAATAAGAAAACAGGGACTCTGAGATGGCGCTAGTATTATTATTACTTCTCAATTATCAGCAAGGTGTCATTAACATCGTTGTTCGATAGCTTTTATAAGTAGTACGCTTTTTATGCTATCCTACTTTTTCTCGAGTCGTCCTTTTATAATGTAGTCTTAAATTACTAACAATTTTTTCAACGTAAAACTTAATGCCATAAAATTTGTAATGCACTACGCGGTGGCATCGTTGAGAGACAAATATGGGCAAGTTATTTATTGATATAAAAATTACGATTTTCAGACAAACTGACAATACAGCATCAACGAGTGTTCGCCACTTAGTGGGATAAGTAAACAGTGTGCTTAATCATTGTGGATTTTGCAAGCTATTTAATATATCAACTAAAAAGTATTTAGTAATATTTAATACGACTTTAAGAAGTCAGAACAAGAAGGAAACCGAATTACACTTGTTGTTTTTTTTGCTTATCTCATATCACCTAGTAATTGTGCTGATTTTGGTCGTTTATTGCTTTCGCTTTCTGGGTACAAATTTTTGTGGGTTGGTAACATTCGCATCGTTACACATCATGGTAGTTGCTAGGGATGCCGATTCTTTCCGAAAAAGATCGATTTTCTATTCGATTTGAACTGAAGCTTTATGAATCGATTCACAAAATAATCTAGTTCTAAAAGATCAACCTTCTTTCGACTTGTTTTTTAATCATAGCTAGTATTCTTTTAGTTGTCGAAATTAGACCATAACCATCATTTATGGAAAATTTGAAGTAAAATTAGTTTCCGAAATAATTTCATTGGGAACGCTAAAACTCGTCAATTCAGATTAAACAACAAGAGACAAACAGTCTGAGGAGAAAAAGATTTTTTGCGTATTGATAGACACATCAGACAAAACAAAAGGAACACTATAAAAATCAATCTTTTATAATTTTAAAATAATTAGAGTTGTTTTTACAAGCATATCAAAGTTAAATTTAGTAAGTGAAGAGATTTTATGGTAGGTATTACACTCGAAATAATCTTGACGTAGTGAGCGTCCAACTATCACTTTTTTACACGATATAGGCCCATTGCTTTGACCACAAACTCACCTGATGTTAAGTGACGATGTGTCCCAGAATGGTAAACACACTAAGCCTAGGTATTGGTTCTTAAGTGATGCCGCCGGAATACACCTATTGGTATTTGGCGACAGGTTTTCAAACTTGAGGGTGGTAGCTACCCAGGTGGGCATCATATGAATATGCCCTACTACCATACTATGGTTTCCTCACAATGTTTCCCTTCACCGAAAGCTCAGACTGATTTTAGAGTTTAGATAGGTGGGATCGAACCCGCGTCGATTGAGGCGGAATCTGGCCGCACTACCCACTGCGCCACCATCACTTCGCATCGCTTTAAGTGTTTGCTTACCATCAGGCAAGATATTTGCCATCTTTATAGTATACAAATATACATTTTGAATTTCACAAAGAAGCGAAGGAAACTGACCACGAAGCCATCTCTAGAGTTTTAATTAATTTAGTGAAAAAATTTCATACATTTACTTGTTAATATATCTTTGTTAATCATATCATAATACATATCTTTGTTAATATATGCGTGGATCTAATAATGAAATAAATAATAACTAAATCAACATTTAATATAGCAAACAAATACACTATTCTTATAATAAATGTATAATATCGATCAAGGAGGTTTACTTTATTTTAAATCATTGTCTATTTCTAACATCTAATTGTAAATAATTTTATGGTTTTTATAGAACCAAAAAAAATAAACTTCGATTTCGTAGATTCTAAAATAGATTCACTAGATTGATTCAGTGCTAGACATCATTTAAAAAAAAACGATTTTTTGGTCTTAAAGATTGATTCTTCTATGAAACGATATCAGATCGACATCCCTAGTAGTTGCTAGTTTGTATTGCCATTTGCCGGCAATTTCCAAGCTAGAATCTGAGTGGATTGTAAGCCCTAATATTTGTAGTAATAATGATCGCACCAAAATACATTTTTTGAACTTTTTGTTAAAGTTTTTAAAAAGTGACAACTGCTCATAGGGAAAGTATTAAAACAAAGATGGTCTATCAAGTATGTATAACATTTCTTTGCGTACTTTGTGTATTGAAAACTGCTACTGGGTTAGGTGAAATTATCTATGCTATTAACGCTGGAGGACCAGCTCATACTGATATATATGGGATTCACTATGAAAAAGATCCATTACAAGGAAGAATTGGCACAGCTTCAGACTATGGTAAACAATTAGTTATGATTGACCGAGTTAACACTAAAGACGAAATTTTATACCAGACAGAACGTTATCACCACAGCACGTTTGGTTATGATATACCAGCTAACAAGGATGGTGACTATGTATTAGTATTAAAGTTTAGTGAAGTTTATTTTAACGCTCCCAACATGAAAGTATTCGATGTAGTTCTAAATGGAGACCACACTATTGTAGCAGATTTGGATATATATGACAGAGTTGGTCGTGGTGTAGCTCATGATGAATATATCCCGTATTCAATTAAAAATGGTAAACTGTTTTACAATGATGAAGAGTCTGATATAAGAGGCGGAAAAATCAAAGTAGAATTCATCAAGGGTTATAGAGATAACCCTAAAATCAATGCTTTGTATGTGATGAAAGGCACTATAGACGAAGTTCCTAAACTTCCTCCATTGGTATGGCCTGAGAATGAAACTGAAGAGCTCCGAGATGAAGCAGAGGAAAAGAATGCTAAGTCACAACGTGCCAGTGGGCCAAAACAGCCAGCCATCCATATTCTATGGATGAAAGTTCTGTGTTGATCCCTGTATTTATAACTATAGGGGCATTCATTCCTCTATTGTTCTGCCTCTGTAAACTTTAACCTACCAATTAAACTTAACAGTTACCTAAAGCCATTACTGTGTGATTGTATGGTGTAAAGTGTTATTTATTGTGTTCTTTTAAAAAATGGAGTACTTTAAAGTTTTGTTTGTTAAATATTAACAGTTCATAATAAATCTCCAAATGTTTGCAAATGTAAATAACAATTTATTGAAATTGATACCTTTGTTTTAATTATATTTTCTTTGTTGTAAATACTTATATTCTATATATAAAAAATACAAACTTTTTGTATGTGTAATAAGTAGAATTTGCCTTGATAGCCTTTAGCCTTGGTAATTAGCCATTGTGAGGCTCCAGATGGTAGATCTTTGTGAGGCCCTATAATAGATATGTCAGGATTTAGTATGTCAAATTAAGAGGTCATTTTATAACTGGAGTAAATGTGATTAGTCAAATATTTAATGTGTTGAGCACCTATAAAAATAAGACTATTGGAAAACAATGGAAAGCTGCTGTAAACGCCAGGTAAGTGCTCAAGGGGTTAAACATCATATTACTGAATTAGTTTACCCTATAATTAAGGATCTGTGACAATATCTGTTATAGACATGGGTCATCAAGTGATTCACTACACTGGAATTATCATTAATTATATATCTATTACAATCTAAATTATATAGCATATCATAAAGTAATCTAAGTTTTGTTAATATTATTTTCAGAGTCACACTCTGGCTTAACTTAACTCCAATAAGACTGACCAAAAATATCATAACATTTTTCATGAATATATTTCAGTAAAACTCTTCTACATGCAAAATGTATTACTGAAGTTTTCTGTATTTGTTTAACAACATGTGTTCATGCAACAACATTGAAAGTCTATGTAACTTATTACTTATATGAATTTGTTAACTCATAGTTGCCACATGACCTAGTAACATGAAAATGAAGAAGTTAATAAAAATTATGGTTAAAAATACTATAATAATTATACTGTTTATAAGAAATGAAAATTTTCTTCATAATACATCTTTACCTACCTACCTTCACAGACTACCTGTTCAATCAGACCTTTATGGAAAGCAAGGGGATTTTATGCACTTGCACCTGATAATTGAAAATAATAGCTTCATATCAACCTTGAATAGAATCCATTTTTTTTTACATTTTAAATCATTAATTTTAACTATATTTCATGAAACCTTAAAACATATAAAATAACCTGAATTCCTTGTTGGTAGTGTTACATTTTAGTGATCTTAACACCTCATAGGAAGTTGAATGGCAAATATTTCAAAAATATATTCTTAAACCTACATATTGAAACTACAAAGAAACTGCAAACATGGGTTCCTGTATATTATATATTACGCTTAAATTGTTATGCTCAGATAGAATAGAATGTATGACCATGATTTAAATGGACTTGAAGCTACGGGAATCGTACTAAAATTACACTTAGTAACCAACACGCAAAATTGTAACGTATGGTATGTATATATCATTAATGTGAGTATGAATACATAATTTAACAGAGTTATTTTTTTACCTAATATTTTAGTTTTAATTTTGTCCTCAGATTGTTTTCAATAAAATGTAAACGTAGCTAACGTATTAACTTCCTCTTAATACGCTGACTAAACCGCAATAAAGCAATGAGGATAATTTCACTTAGTCTTATCACTCTGTAAAATACAAAGGAAATATGTACGCCGGCTTGTGTCAACATTACATTTTGATATTCTGAAACCATCTGTTTTACTACATACCTACACCAAACACAATTTTAAACGTATATTTAATAAGTACCTACTTTCTGTTGGTGATCGAATGACCAAAAGATCCGCATTATCAACTCGGTAAATATTTTTAATTTCATTAAGTTTTTTTTTTCGAACTAACGGTTTTCACTTGATGACCCTTAATATGTCGATTACCCATAAAAATGAGACAATAGGAAAACAATGGAAAGCTGGCGTAAACGCCAAGTTAGTGCTCAAGGGGTTAATAGCTTCACCGTACTTTGTGGTGAGTACTTAAGATTGTAGCAGTTACCGGTGTATAAATTCCGCAAAATTCATCCCAAGCAAACACTAAAAAAATAACGTGAAGGTCCCTTTCAGAACCTATTTAGATACCTACCGTTTAGTATCTGATGTGCAGGAAATGACATTGTATCGTATTGGCAGCAGATGCAAGAGCTACCCCAACTGAGGATCGCAGTATATCTTGGGCTTTTGCCAAAGGGAAACTCATGGTATGCAAAGGAACAAAATTATCCACCCGTACTCGTCCTGATGGTTACGTGAACGTGAATTAGTTCTTGCAATCTTAAAATTTAAGCATGGCTAAAAGTCCCGGGAAAAAGTAGGTTATACTTATGATTTTTTTTTTTCTTTATTTTAAACTTAGTCACGTAAGCACTATGTCGCCATTGTAATTTTATCATTATAAATAAATCAAAACAGAACTTTAAGATTCCTTTAGTCATTCATTTAACTTGATTTTATACAGGTATCTAAAAAAAAAGATATATGGTTAACTGACATGGCAATAAATAAACCAACATGAAACTTTTCGAATGCATTATGCCCTCGTGAAAACTAGCTACACCCTTATAATCATATTCTATGCGGTAATTCATATTATAAACTTACCTATTTATTTTATTAATGCCTTTAAATAATATGGCGAGCATGTATGAAAGCGCTCATGAAAGTAGAGGAAGCGAAAGAAGTTCGTCTAGATCGTAATAAGTGAAAGAACGTAATCTCTGCCTATCCCCACGGGAGAAAGGCGTGATACTATGTATGTATGTATATCTTTTTATCATTCCAAATATCTTCTTGGTTACTTACGATGTATTATTTGTAAATCTAAAATAGGTATTCTTAAATAAGTAAAAAATATGTTATATTATTTCAACAAACATTTTTATTAGGTACCCACATTTTCATTGATAGTCAAATTATATTTTAATATGGAATTCGTCAAGTTAAAATTGCTATTGTTATTTACCGTTACGTTTGTTTCACTTATTTTACTGTCATCGAATATACCGATCGCTGATGTATTCTCCATAACTGGAGCGATATTCGTAACGTTCGTTACCGATGTCGCCGTAACTGTACTCGTCATGTTAGGTTTTGAGCCGTGTTGCGGTTTGATCGTCATTTCCGAATAATCGTAGGCGTAATCATAATCCTGAAAACAATTTATAATCACATATCGTATCAAACTACCTATATAATAATCACCACATGATACTACATTTGTTATCTATTTTAATATAACTAGATTTGCCAGCGGTTCCGTCGCATATAACAGTTTCTATTTGTTTACATGTATTTAGATTATGCATCATATCTTTCTAATATTCAATGGTTTGATTACCTGATAAAATATTATAAAGAACACAACGGTGGTGTAATTTTTATGTCGAAATCATTCATTATGGAAAATCAGTTTATTAAAATCTAGAGTTTTAGCAGACTGACAGACAGATAAAGAAACATTGCCATTTGTATATTTATACATGTGTTTCCTGTAACATTATTTAATTTTTGTTTACAATAATTAAAATAAATTGATTGTTAGATATAATTTATTTATCATAATTCCAAATATGAATAAGTAACACTATTAAGTCCACTACGAAACAAATCTAACATCAACATAAAACTTAAAATATAATGTGTAAATACTCACAGCATACTCTTCTTTGTGTCCCTTCATAAAGGCAAATAATTGAATGTCCTTCAACTCGACTTGAATATTTAAATCGCCTGTTTGCCTTTGATCGTAGGTTGTATAGCAAATCGCAATTTCGTACAAAAAGGAGCAAAGAATTAAGTTACTTATTTTACGCATGATTGAGACAATATTGCCGTCTAGTCCGGTTAAGATGCACTACTGGCTGTATTCTCCAGGCGTCTCTGCATGAACGAAGTTATTTCCAACAACTTAACTGTTATTTCAAGTAACTGTGGGAAGGTCGATAGCCTCAGCATCTGCACTGCGTCCTCACATTGCGTAAGGACCGCTGGTTATCGTTTAACGTTTTAAGTTTGATTTTAACGTTAATATAAAACCTTTACCACGTATCTAGGAAAATTATGATATTATTATTTGAACTAAAATTAAGATATTTCCAATGAATATTATACCATAACTATACCATAATATAAATAACATAAAATACATAATAATAAAATTATTAAGTTTCAATTTTAAACTTTATCAATTATCTGTAACATAGAACTATACCTACAGACGATTTAAGTAAAAATTAAACAATTTTAATTTTTATTAAAAGCTACTAGATTGTTACAATTTGATTTAAAGGTTTTCTTGTGCGCATCGTAATTAGGTTTTACATAATTCGGAAATTATTGAACCAGATATAATATTTCGATACATTTATTTTTTTAGAAGGAATACGCTCAGTGCTTTGACCACAATCTCACCTGATGTTAAGTGACGATGTGGTCCAGGATGGTAATCACACTAAGCCTAGAGGTACTGATTCTCAAGTGATGATGCCGGAACTCATCTATTGGTATTTGGCGACAGGTTTTCAAACTTGAGGGTGGTAGCTACCCAGGCGGGCATCATTAGAAAATGCCCTACCACCATGATATGGTTTCCTCGCGATGTTTTCCTTCCCCGAAAGCTCAGGCTGATTTTAGAGTCGCATAGGTGGTCGATTGACGCGGAATCCGGTCGCACTACCCGCTGCGCTCGAACTATTAAATATAGCTAGCTGCCTTTAGGTAATGTTTTAAATTCGATGACACTTAGTTAGGCATGCAAAAACTCGATATCCATGCTGTGATTTCAATATAAAGATGTCATCGAAAACTCAGATTAAAAAAATTATAGTTACTAGAATTTTTTTCTGAATATGAATTAATTCATTATATGTACAAAACACTCAATTTTTAATACATACATATGTATAGCGCAAAGACTCAATTTTTCTGATCTTTCGGGGTTGGTGCAGTGACGGATTTACAGGTAAGCTATATATAGCCTGCGGCGGCAAATTTTCAAAGGCGGCACTTTTTCAGGGCTACTAAAAACGGAGCATAAGTTTTCTCAAATTCTCTTTTTAATTAATTTGTCAAGAAAACGAAAAATCTTTCTACTCGATTTGCGGTGATGGATTTCACTATTGTTACGGCGGTTGAGTTCGGTGGCAGATTAGGCAGACGTCTGTATATTGGAATATTATTCTTATTGCATTTTAGATTCTAGTAAACGTTTGCGTAGCGTTTATATTTCCTATTTTATTCACAATAATTAATTTTGTAAGAAATATAGGATAAGCGGTAATTTGATTCAGCCCATATGCAGCACAATTGTAAATCCACCTCTGGGTTGATGATTCGCTTCCAAGCCATGCTTTATTCTCGAGTGCGATCGAAAATTGCTAGTAATGATGTAAAAACATTCAAACATTTCTAAATGAGCCATACTTTAAGTTGTTATAGTTCTTTTTTTTAATGTATGTTTAAGCTAATTAAAATAACTTATTTTATAAAAACCGAAACTGAGGGAAAATCAAAAACATGTAAATATGTAATAGATATTTGTCAAATATATTAACAACCCGCCCCGCCCCACCTTCGCACGGGTAGCAGAGCTTACGCCAATTTTTTTTATTGTAATCTCCACGTACCAGTCGTTTGTTTGAACATGTGGGTTCGATTAAAATGTAAATTGTGATGTAAACAAATGATGTTCATTCTTATAACGAGTTTTATTTCCAATCCTGCAGATATTTTAACACTAAAGAATATAAACAAAGTAAAATATGAATAAAATAACATAATTGTAATTTCTTCCAGTATATGTGTAAAATTAAACATTTCATGTTTAGGGGTCAACATGTCAATTAGTAATAATATCATAAATTGCAATAATGTTGTCAGTTTACGAGATGTATTATCATCTTACATTTGAACAGTGTTTTCATTTTGTCGTTTTCCCGAGAAAATTTCTTAATTTATCAACTTCACGCAAACACATATTTTCTTATGTTGAGGGTGGTTTGCACCGACAAGATATATATCTATACTCCACAGGATGGAAGAAACTGGAAGCTGAAGAATGCTTTATCATATCATATATATAAAGACAGTTAAGTCTAACGAGTTGTTTTCATTTAATTTAATACCCGATATCGGATTCAAGGATCCTATTAATCATCTTACCAGTAGTAACGCAGAGATCATTTTGGACCCCTGGAGGGACGATGGCAGTTCGAATCTCATTCTCAGGGACTCGGACCGTGAACTGCCGGTGTCACAGCGGCACTAGGGCGGTTCCTTCCGAACGTGGGAGGACCCGGCCAGAAGTGTCGCCAGCTACCCGAAGGGGTTGTGCGGTACATGGCCGTCTACGGAGCACCAGTGTGGGTGGACGCCCTAAGCGCCCGTAATATCAGTGTGCTGCGCTCTACACAACGCACGGTGGCGCTAAGGGCGATACATTGTGTCCGCGGCGGCGGCATTTGTGCTCGCAGGATCCCTGCCGTGGAAGCTTAAAGCGGAGGTGCTCACCGCCGTGTATCGATATGCGGCGGCGGGTATAGCTGGCTCTGCTTCAACCATTGGGTGGTTCTGGCCGAAAGGAGAAGGGCAAGGAATGAGGCGTACAGGCGATGGGAGGAGTGACTGGCGTACGTACGTGTGTTACGGTCGCAATATCGTAGACGCCATCCGTCCGGTCCTCCAAGAGTGGAGGAAAAGAGAGTTTGGCTCCCAGACGTTCTGACTTGTGCAGATTGTAAAAATACAACACCAAAAATATAAGTTTTTTTTAAATTGTGTCTGTTCCGGGTAACCTCCGGAACGGCTGGACGGATTTTGACGGGACTTTGTTTGGTAGATAGCTGAAGTTACGCCAGGTAACTCAGGGCGTCTCGGTCGATGCGCGCTAGCGAACGGATGCGATTCTAGGTGCTCCCGGGCGAAAAATCTCAAAGTGTGGTTTTTGTGTTTTTATTGTGGTGAAAGGGGTATTGGTGGAAGCGTCGTGCTTTGCGCTCTCTCGAGGGGTATCATACGTCTCGATACCAGCTCGATTGCCAAAGATATCGACGGAAAACGGATTTTTTTTTTTTTTTAAACTTCAGGCGCGTGCGCTGGAGTAGAACGATCGAGGAGGTAGGGATTTTTTGTAATAACTTTGTGGAGGGGACCGAGACGGTCATTTTGACACCTCGGTCAGATTTCTCTGACCAGCAGTGCCTAAGTTCTGAGGATCGGCGCACTTCGGAGCCCTGTATCCCTGGAAAAAGAACTGGTGCGGCAATATCCTGGTGCATCAGTGCATGCGTCAGGATCTGACGAAAATTTTGGTGGGTGTAGGAGATTTCTAGGGTAAGTAGTTTTTAAGATATTTGCCTTTTTGTGGCGGGTGGCGTGTGAGTGTAGGTATAGATTGTCGCCGGCCGACGGCAGGTGGGCGCTCGGTGACGCGGGGCAATCTATGAATAGACTGGGCACGCGTGTAGTGTTCGCTTTTAAGACGATTTAGAATAATTATTTACAGAATATTTTGTTCGTGACCTCTGCGGCGGGCAGAGGTCATCGTCGAATAAAATATTCTGTAAATATTTTATTGTATAAAGTTAAGTTTAGGTATTTAAGGATTGTTTGATTGATTTAGTGTGTGTAGGTATTTAAGGATTGTTACTTTTAAGTGTGTTGCGTGCGGGAGGTACTCGCTGAAGGGCCACGGGTCACGGGGTTTTTTTTTTTTTTTTTTTTAATAAGTTGGCTTAAAGTTTGTCTTGTGTAGGGAGAAATTTTTTCTCCCTACATATGTCGACGTATGAGAAGTGGCAGGGAGACGGTCTAGGTAATTTGGGCGGGGATGTAGATCTGGAGGACCGGCTCCTTTCGGTTTTGAATAGGGTGGTTGATCCGGAGACAAGGATTGTGGTGGAGATTAGTGAGGATATGGGGGGGAAAGAGAAATTTATGAAAAAAAAGGGGGGGGGGAGGCGACGAACTCGGCTAATGGGGCGCGGAAGCGTTCCAAGTCGAGGAAAAAAAAAGGAGACAGGGTGATCCGGAGGGTGATTTTAACAAGGGGGGTGTGTACCTCAGCGGTGATAACATTGAAGGAATGAAGGATGCAGATAACGAGGATGGGGGATCAAGTGGCTCTTCGGATGCGGGGGGAAGGGTGGTAGAGTGTAAAAGAAAGAGAGGGAAAGAGTGGAGGAGTGATGCGAGCGGTGAGAATGAATGTGAGTGAGTGAATGTGAGGATATGAGTACGAAGGTGCTGCTGGCGGAAGTGGCAAGACTGTCTAAGGGAATTGTAGACAAGAACGAGGGGCTGATGGGTGATGGAGGCAAGAGTCTCAAGAGGGAAATGACGAAGTTGGTGTCGGTTGTGGGGGGTCCTGGCTGACAAAACGGAGGCACGAGAAAAGGAAATGGAAGCAGTGAAGAAGGATGTCGAGAGAATGAGGAATGAGATAGGAAATTTGTTGGCGGAAAGGGAGGCGTATAGGCGGGCGGAGAGCGAAAGGCCGAAGTTACCACCAGTAAGGCCGGAGGTGGCGGTGGCCCCCTGGTCCTCAGTGGCAGGAGGTGGTGGCACAAGCAATGGAGGAGACCAGAAATCTTGTCATGGGTATAATGAAAATTCAGTTGGACGAGATTAGGAGTCGACTGCCTGCAGAGAAGCCGATGCGGCCGCCGTTGATGGCAGATAGGAAAAGGTTGGAAAAGGAATCGACAGTATCTGGAAAGGAGGAGGGACAGGATGGGACAAGGGCGCAGCCGGGACACAGCAGGCAGGAGTTACTGCAAGCGGCGCTGCAGGTAGGGCCGCCGGAGCCCCCGCTTGGGGAAAAGTGGCCTGAGTTGGGGGGACGGGATAGGCGAGAGGAGACAGTGGTGTTAAAGGATGGAACGGAGTGGATCCAGGTTGGAGGAAAGAAGGGGAAGGGGGGGAAGGGTGCTATGGCCCCGCCGGTGGTGGGGCCAGCGGTGGTTCCGTCGGTTGCGGCTCTGCCGGCTGCGGCTCCGCCGGTTGCGGCCCCGCGCACAGTACCCAAGGGGGGGGTGAAGGTGCCTATGAAGTTGCCAGCTGCCCCAAAGACGGCAGCGGTGATTATCAAGTTGCAATCAGAGGCGCAAGCCAGGGGGGTGGATTATAGGGCCGTCCTCTCGAAGGCAGCCGAGGCCATTGACCCAGCAGAACTGGGAATTGAGGGGTTGAGGACCCGCCCCACTCAAACGGGGGCTCGGTTAATAGAAATACATGGTGCAGAGGGGGGGGCGAAAGCAGACAGTCTGGCTAGCAGACTGAAGGAGGTGCTTGGGGAGGCAGTGGTCGTCACCAGGGCGGTCAAAAAGGTTGATATGAGGGTCCTGGACTTGGATGACTCTGTCGACCAGGCCAAGCTGGTGGCGGCCATTGCCCGTGCCGGGGAGTGTCCCCCTGACCAGGTGGTGGTAAAGGATATCAAGGAGGGGTGGGGGGGGGGGCACGGCTTTCGTCTCCCTTCCAATAGGGGCGGCAATGAGAATTAAAGCTGAAGGGAGGCTCCGGGTAGGGTGGAGTGTGGCGCGGGTGGTGCCGCTTCCCGACAAGCCCCTGCGCTGTTATAAGTGTATGGGGCTTGGGCACACCAGGCCACTCTGCCCGGAGAACGTCGATAGGGCCTCCCTATGCTATAGGTGCGGGGTGGCAGGGCATACGGCGGGCCAGTGTACGGCTCAAAAGATGAGTTGCGCTGTATGCCTGGCCAGAGGGGTCCCGTCGGATCATCACATGGGGGGGGCGAGCTGCCGTCCCCCAACAAAAGGGAAAGGGAGGACCCCCGCACCTGGGGTAAGGCCGGTTGCCCGCGAGGGGGAGGCAGTTAATATGGACCATTGATGGATAGGGCCCATATTAACTGCCTCCAGGGTAACCTGAACCACTCCGCTGCTGCACAGGACCTGTTGGTCCAAACAGTGGCGGAGTGGGGGGCGGATGTGGCTATTGTCGCGGAGCCCTACCATGTCCCCAACGTGCCCAGCTGGGTAGGGGACAGGGAGGGCTTGGTGGCGATCCACAGTCCGCGGGTGCCCCTCTCGGCGATGGAGAGGGGCGATGGGTTCGTGGCGGCCGCCTGGGGGAAGTACGCGCTTGTGGGCGTGTACTTCTCCCCCAACCGTGCCTTCAGGGAATTCGAGGTCTTCCTCGATTCCCTGATGGTGGCGGTCAGGCGGTTGGCACCTCGCCCTGTGGTCTTGCTTGGTGATTTCAACGCCAAGTCTAGGACCTGGGGCGGGGTGAACACGAACCCAAGGGGGCGGGCGGTTGAGGAGTGGGCAGCCGAGGTCGGGCTGGTCCTCCTCAACCGTGGGACGGCGCAGACGTGCGTGCGATGGAACGGGGGGTCCATAGTGGACCTTTCGTTTGCATCGCCGGCCGTCGCACGGCACGTCTGGGGGTGGCGTGTGAGGGAGGAGGTGGAGACGCTCTCGGACCATAAATATATATGGTTCGAGGTCTCCGCCTCCGACTCAGAAGGTAGGGTACGCCGCCCCAGGGGAGCGCCGTTCCCCCGTTGGGTCCTCAGCCGGCTTGACCGGGAGTTGGCTGAGGAGGTGGCCATCGTCCAGAGTTGGGGGATGGGACGGTGGCCACGGGGGGAGGGAGTTGACGCGTCCGCTCTCCGTCTGCGACATGCGCTGACGGAGATCTGCGACGCGTCGATGCCGCGGTGCACACGCCGCCCGGATAAGCGGGCGGTGTATTGGTGGTCCCCGGAGCTAGCTCAGCTCCGGGAGACCTGCGCCGCGGCAAGGAGGGAGGTAGCCCGCGCCCGGAGAAGGCGCAGACGGGACCCCGTGGAGGTGGCCCGACTGGATGCTGCCTACAGGGACCTGAGGGAGTCCCTGAAGGCAGCAATTGGTCGGGCCAAGGATCTGGCGTGGGGAGAACTCCTCCAGTCGCTGGAGAGGAATCCGTGGGGACGCCCGTTCAAGGCCGCCCGGAAGAAATTCCGGGGCCAGGCGTCCCCGATAACGGAGACTCTCCAGCCGGAAGTACTGGAGAGGGTTGTGGAGGCGCTGTTTCCCCACGACCCTCCAGGGTTCTCCCCACCCAGGATGGCGCCTCTCGTTCCGGCCGAGGCGAGCGACCACCTTCTCCCTCCCCACACTAGTGATGGGGAGATGGAGGTGGCGGTACGTCGCCTGCGCGGGAGACGAAAGGCGCCAGGGCCTGACGGGGTCCCGGGCTGCGTCTTGGGTTTGGCCCTCAGGTACCTAGGGGGCAGAGTACGGGAGCTGTTCGACCGGTGTATGACGGTCGGACAGTTCCCTAGGCCCTGGAAACAGGGCCGTCTCTGCCTCATAGGAAAGGAGGGCCGCCCCCCGGACTGCCCGTCCGCGTATCGGCCCCTCGTCATGCTGGATGATGTCGGGAAGATGTTCGAGAGGATAATATCTTCCCGCATCATCCAGCATATGAGGGACGTGGGGCCGGATTTGGCGGACGTGCAGTTCGGGTTCCGGGTGGGACGCTCGACGGTAGACGCCTTGGTGAGGCTGAAGAGGTGGTCGATGGAGGCCACCTCTCAGGGGGATAGGTTGTTGGCGGTGTCGCTCGACATCGCCAACGCCTTCAACAGCCTTCCGCACTCTGTGATAGTGGCGGCGCTCCGATCATTCGGAGTGCCCCACTATCTGCGGGGGCTGGTGGAGGACTATCTCCGAGGGAGGGAGGTGTCCTGTGTGGACAGCCAAGGCGTCGTCGTCCAGCGTCCGGCGTGCTGCGGGGTTCCACAGGGGTCGGTGCTCGGACCGCTCCTGTGGAACGTGGGCTACGACTGGGTCGTCCGGGGGCGCACTTCCGAGTGGGGTGCGCCTGATTTGTTACGCGGACGACACCCTTGTCGTAGCCCGGGGGGGGAGGTGGAGCGCTTGGCCACGATGGGAGTAGCCCTGGTGGTCAAGCGCATCGAGATGCTCGGGCTCAGGGTAGCGGCCGAAAAGACCGAGGCCTTGTTGTTTCATGGGCCTCGGCATGGGCCGCCCCCTGGGGCGAGCATCTCGGTGGGGGGGGCACCGGATCCGGGTGAAGGCCCAGATGAAGTATCTGGGCCTCACCCTGGACGGGAGATGGCGGTTCGAGTCCCATTTTAAGGGACTCGGACCGCGCATCGCCGGTGCCGCGGCGGCACTGGGGCGGCTCCTCCCGAATGTGGGGGGGCCTGGCCAGAGGTGCCGCCGGCTCCACGCAGGGGTCGTGCGAAGCATGGCCGTCTACGGGGCACCTGTGTGGGCGGACGCCCTCAACGCCAGTAATATCCGTGTGCTGCGATCAGTGCAGCGCACGGTGGCGTTGAGGGCGGTGCGCGGTTACCGCACGGTGTCCGCGGCGGCGGCCTGTGTGCTCGCCGGCTCCCTGCCGTGGGAGCGAGAAGCGGAGGTGCTCGCTGCCGTGTACCGGTACTCAGCAGCGGGGAGGGATGGTGGTGGGCTCCGCTTGCACCCGGCAGAGATTAGAAAGGAGAGGAGGGAGATAGAGTTAGGCAGGTGGGAGGAGGACCTGGCGGATGCGCGCTATGGGCGACCAACCATAGACGCCATCCGCCCGGTCCTCCGGGAGTGGATGGAGAGGCGTCACGGCTCCCTCAGATTCAGGCTTGTGCAGATACTATCCGGGCATGGCTGCTTCGGGTGGTATCTGCATCTGCACAAGATAGCTAGAAGGGAGCCGTCGGCGGTGTGCCACCACTGTGGTGCGGCGGAAGATACGGCGCACCACACTTTTGCGGAGTGCGCCGTATGGGAGGAGCCGCGCCGGGCAGTGGTGGCGGCGGTTGGGTCAGACCTCTCGCTGCCGACGGTCGTTAAGGCCATGGTCGGCAGCGAGGAGGTCTGGGAGGTGGTTGCCTCCTTTTGCGAACAGATAATGTCGCAGAAGGAGGCGGCCGAGAGGGCCCGTGAAGAGGATCCGGGGGCGGATCCTCGGAGGCGTAAGAGGCCCAGAGGGAGACGGGCGCGCTATGTGCGGAGTTTTCTCCGTACATAGCGCGGCCGGGGTTTTTTTTTTTTTTTTTTTTTTTTTTTTTTTTTTTCTATGGGGGGTGGGTATTTATACCGCCCCCTGGATGTCTGACCTTTGGTCATGCCTCTCCTCAAGAGGCGGGCTAAGTGGTGGAGGGGAACTTTTCTCCTCCATCCCCATTGGGCCATTGCACCGACGGGCCTGGTGGGTTCGCTGCAGGGGGCGACGCGGTGCTTGCGAAAGTTACCCCGTGTCGCCTCCATCCCAAATGCAGCGGACGGCTCCGGGGGGTTTTAGTGGGTATTTCCGGAGCGCTTCACGCCCGGGTGAGTCCCACACTGGCACGGAGCTCGTCACTCCGTGCCCTCTTATCTATTGTATTTGGGGGACTCTGATCCCGCAAATACAATAGATAAGGGTAGTGCGTAAATGCATTTCCCCACGTCAAAAAAAAAAAAAAAAAAAAAAAAAAAAAAAAGGTAACTCAGGGCACTTTTAATTTTAGAAAATAATTAGGGTTCCGCGTAAAAAAATTAAAACTCTTAAAAAATTGAATAAAATCCTATTTAATGCACAGTTTTACGAGCAAGTGCTTGAATTTATGAGAATATTTTTTACTTTATCTTAGTACTAAACAAAAATTAGAGTTCTGTATAAAAAAATTAAAATGCAGTGAAGAATATCCACGGTTAGACAGCTAGTTTAATACATAAATTATTGACGATTTTAATTGAATTAATAAAACTGCGAGCGTAGATTAGTTCAAAATATTTATTTATTAAGGTAAAATTAGTTACAATACGAAAAAGGCTCTGGAGACTCAATCTTACTATAATAATCTGAATTTCTCTAAATTAGAAAAAAAAACCAATTATATATAATTAAAACGTACATGAGTAGGTGACTATATTTTTCTCTGCTACTGGACATGGGTTTAACGATAGTCAAGTAAGACAGCAACAATAACTGATCCTGAAAGAATAGTTACAAAATTACCTCTACTAAAATAATTGGAATGGCGTGCGGTTTTATAGAAGTGATACATTATGAGAGTGTGCAAAAATAAGTTGAAGAATAGATTTGTATCAATCAAAATAAAGTTTTAATAGAGTTCAGCCAGAATTAGAGACATTGTCTAATAAGTAATGAATATATATATCTACTAGTTATCTTTTTGATACATTAAAATTAGATTAGATTATAACTTTCATAATATCATATCCATAGTTTTATTTACTTCCATCCCTTACAGTAAATCTACGCATGAGTATATAAAAGTTTGCAAGATCGAATTGAAACTATGTACAGTTATAAGACAAAAATTGTTTAATAAAAAAAATTCTGACATGACTGTACAAACAATTGCCTTTTCCTTTAAACAGAGTTTATGGTTGGGTGGATGATGCGATTTTGATCTGTCATGTTGTTGTCCCTATTTTTAATTAATTATTTTGCAGTGTTTGACTATATATTATGTCATTTTAGTGGCATAGTGTGATTATGATTGGGTAAGTGTAGTGAAGTGAAAATAATGACACTAACCGTGAATTCTGAAACGTCCCAATCATCCCCGTTGTGGTTATAACAGAAAGCCGCCATTTTGTTATCGCTAGTTATTGATAGTGTTCCTAACACTGGTTCTTCACGTCGAACTTGACTACATGGTCTACTAGTACTTTTGCCTTACAAAGGAATAAATGGAACAAAAAAAAAGGAAAAAAGTCTTTGGTGCTTGACTGCATGGTCTTGGTACCTTTGGCTATTCGTTGGTAAGGAATGAACAGAACCAAAAATAAGTCTATGGTTGTAAATAGTGATGAAAAAATAAGTATCAATTTCACATATGCAAGGAAATCATAATTTATGTTTCATTACAGTAAAACTCCATTTGCATCGAACACTAAAAGTTCTCATCCCCCATATATTGCATAATTACTTTCCTTCAGTTGAATATGTAACATATCCGTCAGGTATTTCTTTAAAGCACAACTTTAGATAACTGCTTGTAATTGTATCAACTAGGATGAAACATTAAAATCATTTCCAATTTTTATGTTCAAGACTTATTTCACCTAATAAATCAAAGATTTTCTTCATCTCCTAAACTGAATCCAAATGCCTATAAGATCTGGATCTGTATAATATTGTTGCCATACAAAAAGTGTTAACTTGAATAATCGGTGGCAGATTTAATATGACAGAATTTATACTCTATGGATTGAGTAGGTGGTACATCTCTAGGTGTAACGTAATTGTTATTTATTTACGAAATAATTGTTTTTGTTTCAATATTATTGTTTACGATTATGGACATAAAACGCACCTATGAAGACTTTACGTAATAAATTACTGTATTCATTTACAATTCATTGTTGGAAACAATATTTCGTGAAAAGAAAATGATTAAATTTTGGAAAAGCGCAGGTGAAGTTTGTGCTGTAATGTGCAACAATGTATTTATTTAATTGCACGTGATATAACAATGGTTTCTATATTTCAGCAAAAGGTAAAACTGGTTGCCCAGTACGACCCCCGGAAGTAAATTCTGTTTCTACATTCGATTTTAAATTAAACTCCCAATTTATAGAGGAAAATGGTACGTAGTCATTCTAGAAAATTCAGAAACTGCTTATTGTAATCTCGAAAGTGTTTAGATTCATATATTACATTTTTAATCACATAAAAAAATATACATTGAGGTCCCTTAATTTAAAAGCTAATGACTTTATTCAGATTTATATATTGAATCTACTCTGACGATTTGTAGTTATAGTTATTAAAATGGTTATAAAATAAGATACTTATTCAGCAGTAATTATAACTTTTTCAATTGCTAATAAATTGTAGCTGTGGGACTGCAGCTGCGACAGCGTTTCATATGTTCTTTACTGGGTTTTTTTAGGAAACCCTATTTTTTTATAAGTAAAAATATTACTAATAAATTCAAGAACTTGCCTGTAAAACTGTGCATTGAATCAAATTGTATTCAATTTTTTGTGAGTTTTTTTATGCGGAACCCTGATTATTTTCAAAAACTAAAAGTACCCTATGTTACCCAGTGTAACTTCAGCTATCTACCAAAAAATTCCTATCAAAATACATCCTGCCATTCCAGAGATTACCCGGAATTAACAGACAGAAAAACAGACAAATATTTTAAAAATTGTATTTTTGGTATTGGTATAGTATATCGAAGGTACATTCATATCTATTTAATAAATACAAAAAAAAAAATTGACTTTACAAACAGACACTTCAATAACATTTATAAGTATAGATGTAATTTTGTTTTAAATTTTGAATATAATTTTTATACCAAACTAAAAAATATGAAATATAATATAATGCATACATTGAATAATATTTGGGATTCATTTATTAGAATCCCATTAAACAGAATTGACCAATGTTGTTTATACCTTTTGTGATTCTACACTTCAAGGCTTAGTAGAACAAAACTAATTAGATAAATAAAATAGAATTTTAAGTTCTACCTTATTTCTTCAATGCGTTAGCGTTACAGGACTAAAAGGGTTTTCACAATTTTTAATTGTTTCATAATTATTCATTCTCATCATTAAACAATGGTTTTTTTTTATTTCAGATTCATGTGATATATTTGTAAAGAGTTCTAAGCTATCATTGAGTTTATATGATATACTTGTAGAAAGAAAAGCTTTAAAATATTTCATCCAGTTTATGGAAACAATTGGACAACATTCTCTCGTAATATGTTGGTTAGATTTGGAAAACTTCAAAATATTGATAGCAAATACTAATAATGTGAAGAAACATTCTGATATAATTAGAACCCAAAGTTTGAACTTACATTGCAAGAGTAACATTGATAAATCAAATGATAAAGATACTGGAAATTTTAGTTTAATGACCAATGATACATATTATAACAATTGTAATATGGTCAAGACATGTTCAACTAGTTCTTGTGGGAATTTAAGTGAAAATAAAAATGAAACTTGTGACGTTTCCATTGTGACTGATTTAACAGAGGAAGCTGTAAACTTATTCAAAAAGTATGTTGCCATGGAAGCACCCCATCAATTAGATTTATCAGATAACATAAGAAAACTGGTTATATCAAACATATGCACATCTGACAAACACATCAAAGAAGATTGTTTTAAACCAGTTCAAGATAAAATATTCAATCAAATTGCTGATAATTATTTTACAGACTTCCTACACAGTACATTTTATATAAAGGCACAAATTGACATATTGACTTGTAGCTCTCTTAACCTTAAAGATATTTTATATAATGAAACAATATTGTTCTATTTTACAGAATATTTAGAGCAAGAATCTTGCAGGGTGTTATTAGAATTTTTAATGGCAGTTATGCATTTTAGAGATAATATACCTGGTGATTGTGCTTCTAATGGAGATCAAATTCAAGATGATGCTATAGTCCTTTATGATAAATATTTCTCACTTCAAGCAACAAATCCTGTTGGTTTCCCAACAGATATTAGACTTAAAATAGAAAGTGAAATATGTAGGGAAGGAGGCCCCTTGAATACTTGTTTTGATTTACCATATCAAATTGTGTTTAAAATGCTTGCTCAATATGTGAAATCATTTCTGGAATCTGATTTATATTATAGGTACCTCACAGAAATGATCAATTCAATTGACTCAAGCCACAAATCTCATTCCGACTGTAGTAGCGAATATAGCATAAGTACACAGAATACTTTGCTTGCAATGGGAGATCATGTCTTCCATAGAAAAAAAAACGCAATCACTCTGTACCTGATATGAGTATAGACTCCAATCAACTTTATAATGCCGACTCCCTATGGCAAAGGAAAAGACATGATGGTTTGAGTCTCGGGAGAATTAACAGTTTAGGCAGATTTGAATCTAAACTTGAGCCTGACCCAGATAAAAAGGAGTCGGTTTTAAAGAAGGTTGTGAGTCGCTTTGTACCAACAAGTACATCGAAAGTTGAAGAAGAAATGGCCTGGCAGATAGCTCATATGATTGTTAAAGACGTTACAGATTTAACCATGGCCCCACCGGATAATGAGCATGATGAAATGTAAATGTGTGATATCTATTTTTTAAGATTATATTTTATAAACTAAATAATAATGTATATAGTACTATCAGAAGTTATTATGTGTTTTATTTATTTCACAAACTAATACTCAATTACATCTGTGTAATTTGAAAATATCGAAATATATATACATTTATAGTCATATAAAATAATAATAACAGCGTATGAACTGAGAAAATATATAAATTGCATAAAATTCAATACATTTGTAATAAAATCACAGTGTTGCATAATTGTTTATACTAGGCGGAATGGGTGAAAGCTGCAGTCTTGGCGGCTCTGAACCTAAAAGCGGCGATTGTTCGTCATAAAACTGAAACTCTTGATACTGTTTTGAATTCGATGGCCAAAACCTCCATGTACTTGCATTCCACTTCCGATATACTAAAGCATTAAGTAATGCTTGTAAAGGATTCATAAAGGCCTGAAAATATAAAATAATATTTATTGAAATAACGTTTTACAAATACATTACATTAGAAGGATTTATTACAATGAGAGGAAAGACAGATTTTAGAGAATAGTTTACATCATTCAGTAACGCTTCAAGTGTTGGATCAAACTTTAACGGAATCAATAATTTCTTTGGTTTTATTGTAACAAGTTTCGTCTTATTTCTTATCCAAAATATATTCTCCTGTTTATTTATTTTTTTACACTGTATAGGCTTAGTGCTTTGATCACAATCTCACCTGATGTTAAGTGATGATTTGGTCCAGGATCGTAAACACTAGAGGTAATAGTTCTCAAGTGACGCTGCTGGAATACACCTATTGGTATTTGGCGACAGGTTTTCAAATTTGAGGGTGGTGCTTCTTAGGCAAGCATTATTAGAAAATGCCCTACCACCATGCTATGGTTTCCTCAAGATGTTTTCCTTTACCGAAAACTCAGGCTGATTTTAGAGTTGGATAGGTGGGATCGAAGCCGCGTCATTGACGCGGAATCCGGCCGCACTATCCGCTGCGCCATCATCGCTTTAAAATATTATTTAAGTAACAAACAAATACTTCTACAAGCTTTGTCACTTTATTAGTATTATTATGGTTTGTGTTTGGAATTCTATTGAATACACAGTACTGAGTAAGTATAGTATTGTCTACCAAATAATGGCAAGTCATACCGACAAAACAAATGAGTCTAAACTCTTTGAGGGGCCTATGTAGAAAGGATAGGGCTATGACGAATTTTAGACTGTTGAGTTTTCAGAATTACTAGCTATTTATGTATTAATAATATAATTTACTAATTGTATTCTTCACTAATATGCAATCTAATACAAAATTAACACGAATTCAAAGTGCAATTTTTTCGCAAATAATCCGATTTATTATTCATTTACTCAGTATACCCCGGAGTTTTGTAATCTCCCTTTTACACATTATCTATCTCCATATTTTGTACACGAGACGCTAAATCTTAGTGAAACATAATTTAAAAAAAATTACTTAGCAATTTACAGCAACACAGAGTATATTTATCCTTTATATGCATTATTTCTGTTAGTCTGTTACTATTTAAATCACATTTATGACAGAGGATTAACTAAATGAAAAAAGATTCAAACTCAAGAACTATAGAATACTATACTCAACTATAGAATTGTTAAGATCGGTTCGAACCTACATCCATCGACGTAGAACCTGACCAGAATAACAACTGAGCCATCAATCACTTCAAGGCAGATATTACCATTAAACATAACATGTTTTCACTATACTAGGTCTGTGAATATTACTGAAAATGTTCTGGCTTGTGTCCTGAATAACATAGAAACATGTTGTCTATATGGGTAATCTTCATTATAACTTATAAAAAATAAGTAAATTACTAACCATAATGTACCATATACTAATAATCACTTTCACAGGCATGTTAAACCACATAGTCCATAATAGAATACCATTGATAAGGTTCGGCAACCAACATACGTAAAATATGACATTTGTCAAGAAAAACTTGAGCCTCAATGCATCAACTACTCTCCTTTCTTTACTTGTAAACTAAAAAAACACCAAAAATGTTATAAATATATCCATACTGTAACTACTTATTCTATGATAGCAAACAAATAAGAATTTGGAAATGCCACAAATCTTCTATATTAATAATAAAATTGTAATTTTCACGTGTATATTTTCGATTTTTGTGAAAACTATTATTGCAGGGGGCTAATAATAGGTGATTAAACACATTTCTATCATTTTTAGAAATATCTATCTGTCTGTGCTGGTATCGATTAGAAAGTACTAGGTATATTTTAAAAATTAAAAAATTATAAATCATGTTCCGGGGTAACATCAAAACTTTATTTCATTAAAATCGGTCTACTCTATCAAAAGTTATTTGAATGACACGCGTTGTCTTTAGTATGAAAGAAGAGTTTGTAATTTGTAAATAAATGCGTTTTATTCGAGACAAAGAATTGATGGATTAAAATTGAACAAAATGATATTATATAAAATATATGTACCTATAGTATATACAGTATATAAATAATAAATATCTAAGACATAGTTATGCATCCTGCACCCAACCATAATATTATAACAGCGGTTTAAACAGCGTGCGCTATGGGCGGGCGATGCAGAGTAGGCGCGATAAGGTTTTAAGAATTGTCAAGCGAAAACATCCGTCGCTCATACGACACATTTTGACAGTTTAAAAAAATTTTGGTCTCTTTATTCATTTGTTCGCCAATGACGCAAAATGTACTGAATCAATTTTGATGAAATTTGGTATGTTAGTAGTTTATACTGTATAGTAACATCTTTTTACACATGTATTTATATAATGTATGAATAGCGTTTATTTAGATTTATTAAAAGAACATAGTCATGAAGTGTATACATAAGAACATCTATATTATTATTATAAAGAGATAAAGTTTGGATGTTAGGGAATCTCTGGTACCACTGATCCGATTTTGGAAATTCTTTCACTGTTAAAAAGCTATATTATTTATAGGGTACTTTTTATGAGACAGGACGGGACACCTGAATTCCACGCGAGCGAAGTCGCGGGCACAGCTATTATAAATATAATACACATTCATATATAGTTTGTATAGATATAGCAAAATTGTCACCTGAGCTAAAGGCAGAGCTATCGCCATTTCCACATCCTTGCTGGATAGTACATACATTACTGGATTCACTATCATGACAATAGCTATTGGTACATATGTAGCACAATAATTAGGCAAAATTTTGTACAAGGCACTAGAAGCTGAAGGTAAATTATGGCAGCTAAAAAAAAAAAATTGTTTAGTACCTATATCACCCAATCGTCGAAAAATACAGTACCTATATGATAAGTGCATTTAAATTGCAACAGCACAGATTTGAAAATCGAATCGAATTTACAAATACCGAAGTAGTATGTATCATTGTTTAAATGACTACTATGTGCTTTTGCACTTTTGTATTAATTATTTGAAAAAATGTCTTCATGTTATTAAGGTGTAAATAATTTAATTCAGGTAACCCTGATTTGATTTAATTGTACCAAAAGGTGTCTACTACTGGACATAGGTCTCCCCAAAAAACGGGGAATTGCCATAATCGCCATGTTTGGCAGGCTGGTTGATGATTGCACTGTTTGTGGTTCTCAGAAGATGCTTCTGCCCATCCCCTGGTTTATCCATTAGTTACCTTTTATGACACCTACAAGAAGATATTATGGGGCGCTACAATTTTTGACCAGCACCACATAGCCTTGGATAATTTTATATTATACACTCACGTTGCATTAGGAATGTAAAGAATAGAAAGTCCTACTGCTGTAGTAGCCACTGGTAATCCCCAGGCGAATGAATGATACAGTTTATGTTGAGAGTCACGCTTTTTAATAGTCATCCATGTGTCTATTGCATAAAACAATGTCCAAAACCAACTTACTGTATAAAAGTATTGAGTCCATGCCTAAAAATCAAATTAATCTTTCAATACAGAAAATTTACACCTATTGTAAATAATAAAGTTACATAAATATAACCCAATAAATAGAACATAGATATGTAGAATCGGCAGTGTGATGATGTTTATTAACATAAGTTGTTTTAAATTAACTTCTTTACTTTTCAAACCTTAAACATGAATTAAAATTTTGTAAACAAATGCTATTGTAATACTAGTACTAAAATAAAATATGCGGAAGAATGAAGGGTAAAGACACTTACAGATATAATACTACAGATCAACACACTGACTTCATCGTCTGGCATAGGCATAATATTTTTATATCTTAACCATAGAGAAGAACGAACCAAAACTCCTGAAAAAATTTATATAACAACAGACAACATAGAAGAATAAGATGAGAGAGAAAAACAAAAAGCATTCAGTTATAACATAGATGTATGAATTGTTTAAGAATATGAATATGAATATGAATTTGTTAATAATAGTTTTCATAACATAGTAGTCAAACACCTCCAGAAAATTTAGTTTTTATATGGAATATATTATATTAAATGTGATTGACAATAAGCACATTAATAAAAATGAAGTTTTTAGCATTACCTGCAAAACCAAATTTTTAGGAAAAGATTAATTTCCAGCAAAACTTTTATTTATTAGGTTTATATATAGATACAAACTGCCAAAACTGTTTCCACTTATATTGTTTAAAGGCTGACTAACAGGGTTTATAAATAAATAAAAATTAGGATTTTATGTAAAAACCAGATTATCATTACCTATGGATTAATTAAACTCAAATAAAGTCTGTTTCTTCACCTTATTAAATAATAGGGAATTTTACCAAATGATGCCAATAAATCTGCAACAGCTAGCCAAATAATAATGTGACGACCACGAGTAGATGCCATGCAACTAGCATGAAACTGGTGAGAGATATCTGGATAAATCTGGAATTCAATTAAGTTGTATAAAATATACATAATATGTAATATAGTGCATTATATTTGTACTAAGAAGTTTGTATTCTCTATGTACTGTATTAACTGTGTAATATTACCGACTTGATGCATATTGAGACCTATTATTCTCTTTATACATTTAATAGTAACTACACTTGATAATAATAAAAATAAAAACATTACCTAAGTAATCATTTTTCGACAATATTGAAAAATTAAGAATAAATTAAATATTTTAAACTATGCAGTAAAGGATAAATAAAAATATACAACACTGAAATGCTGTTACCTGATACATAGCTCCTATCATCCCAATAGCAGATGAAAAACTAGGCAAACACTATTATATGAATTAGTATTTAATTCATTCATAATTTTAATAGCCATATCTTCAGTATTTCCCGTATGATGGCAGCAAAATGTTTGAATTGTAGGGTCAGACATTGTAATTTAATGTACACAATTTCATTTCAATTCACAGTGACAAAATCTGTAGGACATTCATAACAGAAAATTCATTTTTTAGGTTTTCATTCAACTTTAGGTATAAAAATTTAGTATTTTATTCTCTTCTTTTTCGTCTTTTTTATTGGCAATCTGTCTACACACAATTTGTGCCAGTGTCACGTGGATAATATGTATTTTCGATTTTGTATCAGCGTTACCGAGCTTCAGCAAAACGGTGGCCCTTCCTCCTCAAACATTCCATTGAGCTTTGTTAGCAGTTTAGCACCGCAATTACGTGTTACGCGTTATTTTCTATAATAAACATAACTTGGACACAATATTCAAACTATATCACAAAAACGCCACCAAGATTACATGATATAGAGTTGAAGTGTTATAATAATAACAACAACTTGTACCAATCGATCACGTTGGTTTTTATTGAGGTACAATAATTATAATAAATTGTCCATAAAAGAAATACATTGGTTTTAAGAAAATACAACACACCTCGATTCTTTTCCCATGGTAACAATCTGACAATCTGCCTATCTGCCAAGAAAAACTTTAGATGGCCATTAATGAACACCGAGTTCTAAACCAATGCCTTCTGTATAAAATAGAACAACACATCACCCTCCTACGGAGAAAAAGAACCCTTGAAAAAAGAACTATTTAAAGACCGAAATGTTTCGAGAAATTAACTAAACGATCTGATCGGGTAGTGTAGTTTGTTCGATGAACCGGAGTCAAAGACTGCGGAGAAACATAGGGTACGGTTGAATATTACAAGAATATATCCATAAGGTATGGTAGTTAATGTTTAAATATCATACATATCGAGGACTTAAGTTATACCATTACCTTAGCGAATAGGTTTGTCTTAATCCAAGACAATGCTCGTTTGAGTTTTGATCATTATTTTAAATAGTTATTAATCCAAATTATATACGTTTTTTTTTTGTTACGTTAATCAATTATGCAACAACAAACACTTATTATGTACATGATATACGTATAGTAAAATATACTACTTAGCGGTCCTAATAATCTTTTAAATACCAATTAATAATAGCAAAAAAATTAGAACCAGTACCTACAAGAATGAAAAGAAAATACATCCGTTAGTTATAACAAACAAGATCTATTTTTTTTAATATAGGGCTTTATTAAATGTACAAAATGCAATAATTACTACATACTTGCACAAAATACAAAAGTTACTAAATTAAAACCAAATTTAATAATTTCGCTACTGCATAACAAAAAAAAGCATTTACTACGTCTATTCTATAAAAAAATTTACATACAATATATACCTATTAAATAATATATGCATAAAATTGAAAAGCTACTTTACAAAATTATATATTTTTATTATTATAAATACAAAATATAAATTAATAAAATTAAAATATCTATTAATTTCAAATTATTGCAAATGATTTGGGGCAACATTTCTATTAGCCAATTACATTGGTAACTCTTAACACTAAAATGTACGTATCTGTTTACTTGAACAAAAATACGCTAATACAATGGTATTAGCGTTGACGTACCATTAAATTCACACATGCTTTAGATAATAAATCCTGGAACTAATTTAGACAAATCTGACGAACAATTAATATGTTGTGACGGTGCATTCCCATTACGTTATTAATACACGCCATATTTAATCATTATTACGAAAAATATTGAAACTTATTATACTATAGTTTGATATTTTTAAATATTTCTTATTTTCTTGTATGCAAGTAAAATTAAAAACCTATACGAATCTGCTTACGTATACGATAGAACGTATGAAAATTGTACCTTGAGTTTAGTTATATCTAAGCTAATGTTTAGATGCTAAGCACCGACTTGTAACCTCAACGGTAGTGCATACCGCTAAGAGTGCTTACTCTTTTTTCGTGGTGTCTACTTCCGCCTAATACCAACTAATTAATGTTAAAATGTTATACACAAAATTAACATATTAAATACGTCCTACAGTATTCATATAAAATATCAGTACCGAGTAAGTCAAAGAAGATAATGAATTTACCCATAGAAGAGCAGAACTGTTAAATGCATAATTTGCACGATATTACATTTTTTTTTATTTTAACATATCTCGAACAATTGTATGGATACGTTACGGTACATAATGGTATGATCGTGAAATGTTGAAGATAACACTTTATTATTATAAACAAAACAATTACATTAATTATTATCCAGCACATTAGTAGTTGCTGTGTTTATCAATGGGATAACTGTTAAATCATGAGATACAGAAAAACAGGGATTTATCGGATCACGAACGTATCCTGGTTCGGGTGTGCAGTTGTAATTACCATATGTAGTATTCATTTCACCACTTCCACTGACAAGTTTTAGAGCCACAGGTTGCTCTTGTATGGAAGTATTATTCACTAGTGTCGTCGAATTGGATAAATCTTCCAACTTTGTTTCGTTTTTAAAGAGGGGTGCTTCTGTTACATTGTTCTCTGCCGCAGTATTAAGAAGAATAGAGCAAGGAATTGTTGTCATATATTCTTTACCCGTCTTGTTTAAGACTGTCACTGTACATTTAGTATTGTCTTTTGTACCTTTATTTGTGTCGACTTCATGTACGGTAGCGTCAGGGCTAAATGATGTAGCAATAGCACATGGGATACTAAGAATTTCGGTTGCGTTGTCGGTACTTATAGTTAATGAACAATTTACTAAGTCCGCTAGCATGTGATCAACGGTGGTTGCACTATCGTTTGCAGGAGCCACAGCAACAGGTTGACCTCTATTGTCATATATAACTGTATGATGGCTATGACCTGAGGATCGAGCCAAATTCCAAAGCGCTAAACCAGTTAAAAGTGTTCCTACACCAGCTCCAGCAATTCCTACTCCTGTTAGGGCACTTCCAGTACGACTTGGGCCTCCAAAACCTTTTCCATAATTACCAAACCAAAATATCCAGGCATTTGTGAAGCGTACCCAGGATTGTAGTTACCAAAACTTCCGTAATTAGATCCCACACTGTAAGGTGGTGGTGGTCCATGAGAGTGTTGGTGTATATTACCGTAATTATTGTTTTGATAACCACCATTATACGGTCGATTCGCATCATGTGGTCTATATCCTTGATAGGATGGAGGTACTGCTCCTGAACCGGAAAGACTATTTCCTTGATTTTGTGGGTAACCCGTTCCAGGTACTTGCTGGGGAACATTACCAGGTTGATGATATTGTCCATTGCCATTGGGAGACGGATAGCCACTACCAGAATTACCTGAGAGACCATTAGAAGATGGGTATGAATGACTTGGTTGATTGTTGGTTTGTGAAGGATGCCGCTGAACAGGTGAGTTCTGAGATGGGATATTCCTTTGAACGTTATCTTCATGTTTAGGTATTTGTTTTGGTTGATTTGCCCCAGATAGACCAGTTTGACTGGAAGGATATGAATGACTTTGCCCACTAGCTGGTTTCGACTGCCAGGACGACAGGGTTTGAGATTTTTGCGCTGGCTTTTCTTGCCAACCGAACAAAGTTGGCTTTGGTGCTGATGGTTGTGGATAACTAAAGGATGTTGGTGCAGGTTTTGAATTTGTTCTTCTACTTGATCCGCGACTTGATCCGGAACTACGACTACCAGAAAGTTTTTTACTGTCCACGTACAACATTACAAGTAATAATATAAAACCGAACACAAGTAGTTTATTCTTCATTTTCACTGTTTTCGTTTAATGATCAACTGAGAAATAATTTTAAAACAAAAATTTCACCACGCGATACAATATACCAAATGAACTTCCAGCTTACTGTGAGTGAGCTCGATGTATGGTCGATTGGTCGACCGCCTTACTGCGCAACACAGTGCTACCTAATATACGTAGGTACCCATTTAAGCTATAAACAGAACACGCAAACAAGACTCTGTTCGTAGAATCAATAATTCGTGCTAGAGTACAAGGGACATGAATTTAACCTTCTGAGCAATAACAGACTACTTGGTTCATCACACTTATCTTCTATCAATAAGCGAATGCTCGAACAAACAAAATATTCATTATTTAATTAACTATACAAAGTATCTACATACATCTTTTCAGATAACTTAAAAGACACAACGTTATAAATTTATTTTTTACAAATATAACGTTGCTTATATGAAAATGGCCTTTTAATTTTTAAATGATTTACGACGCTAGATCGATACGATTTGAACCTAGTAGCGCTATTGAACTTGTTTTCAATTAATCTATACTAATAAATAAAATTGAAGTTTTTTGTTATTATATTAAATGTTTTAAAATTTATTTTTTTTACTAAATAGATGTGAATGTTTATACGATACCTACATCAATACTACAAATTTTTGTCTGTCTGTGTGTTTGTTCCAGGTAATCTCCGGAACGACTGACGGATTTTGACTGGTCTTTCTTTGGTAGATAGCTGAAGATACTCCGCGGAACTTTTTAGTTTCGAAAATAGTTAGGCTTTTGCGTAAAAAAATTAAAAGTCATAAAAATTTGAGTAAAATCCGATTCAATGCACAGTGTTACGGGCAAGTTCTTGAATTTACGATAAATATTTTTACTTTATATCAGTACCAAAAAAAAATAATGGAAATAATTAGAGTTTCGTATAAAAAATTAAACCGCTGTGAAGAATATACGAAACGCGGCAGTATGCACTGTACATGTTCGTATAAACCTCTTTCATTTTTTTTCAGACATAATAGATTGTGCATGATTGTGAGATATGCAATTTATCTAATCTATGCTGTAACGGTGCTAATAAAATCATCTGTAACGCGAAAGTAGTAAGCAATAACAAAATTACCCATTAGTTTCTCCATACCGAACCGGAAGCTTACACTTTACAGATATCGAGCGAGTACTGTACTTTATAGTATCTACATTTTAGTTCTGTTTGTTGTAACAAAGTCATTTATCTACATCAATCTATCTAGAAAGTGAACTCTATGTACTTAGACTTTAAGCATAACTTGCTTTAACAAAAAGTAGTATTAAACCCTTTTGTACTCTATACTAAAACTGATTTGCTAAGTGTCTTGAGTAAATTGAAAAATTGTTTCTTTTATTGTACCATGTATCAAACATCAGAAAGATCTTCTTAATATACGGATTTGGTTCATTTGCAAATTAAAATAGAAAATTATTGGACAGTTTTATAAAATCAGGTAATTAATCCGAAAAAATATTATCAGTAATTATATAGAAATTTATTATTAAATGTAAACTAAAATCAATTTATTAACACGATAACTTATCATTTAGACACAATGTTATCGTTGTAGGTATGTGAGGTTTTTGATAAAAATAATTAAGATTTCTTTCATATAAGTACCTATTGACACTTCTAACAGCAGCCATTACCAACAGATAATTTATATAGATAACTTGTATTTCTGAAGTAAAATGAAACTATTAGTTATTTTCCTATCGGTGCTAGTTGTTAGTTGCACTGCTCTACCGTATTCTGACTACAGGAATATGGTAACTGTTCCACCGAACTGTCCAGTAGGTCAAGTATGGGTAAATGGACAATGTCGTGATATATGGAGATTAAAAAACTTTGCCGATATTTATCTTGTACCGGCGTATGATTTAAGAGATCAAGATTATTCAGAAGATAGGTAAGTAAAAAGATTTACAATTATTCCCTCGGTGAGATTCTACGCTCAGGAAATTTAGACATGCAATTGGCGCCTTTTCAATATGGTGTAAAAAAGGAAAGAATAATAAGTATACCAAATAGTCTAAATTAACTGTAACAAAGAATTTACGTGAGTCAAACGTGCATCCTTGAAAACATTCTGAGTGATTGTTTGCTAAATATAAACCTAGACAAATCGGACTCGACAATATAAGATGGCACCTTCATTAACAACCTTAGGGAATCCATTACCTTACTTTAGTTCATGTATTAAGTTCTGAGAATCTGATGTAAATATATAGAGAAAAACCCTCTTTAATAAAACCCTATAAAAAAGATTGGTGCAGAACGTCAAACATCATAAGACCACAGAGCGTGAAATGGTTTATAAAGTAATTTAAGCCGCAAACAATAGAGAGGAAGGATGGAATCCAACCAGTGCTATTACAACAAGGTCTGAACATCTGAGGACTTGTTAAAATTTTGATCATCAGACTGTACCTTGCACGGAGGTCTATAGCTGAATTATGGACACACTTATTAGTTAGTTAGTTACACGTTAGTTCAGGATCGTGTAAATAAGAAAGTAGTCTTGACCACTGTCAAGATGATTGAAGCATTGCTCTCAAACGGTACAGTTAAACTTTCATTACATGACACGAAGCAAAAAGTTGTACTCATAAAAGGACGTCCAAAAAGAGATGTTTTACCACCATTTTTATGGATGGACCTTTTAACAGTTGATCAAGTCTTGCATAAGATGGAGAAAAACAAGGATTGATGTCCAGAGTTATGCAGATAACCTTTTGATAGTTGTCAGAGGTTTATCTCAAAGTACTACTTCTACCTTATGCAGGAAGCATTAAATGTCGTTAATAACCAATAGTTAATGCAGATAAAACTATCTCAGTGCCATTTACAAACAGAAGCTTAATATGATTTTCATGGATCTAAAATAGGACATAACGAAATAATTATGTATAATTAAGTTGTGGTATGAAATAAGTGGATACTAACCCAAGTTTAGTAAAATAACTATTTCGCCGCTATTTTCCGAAAATTCCTGAGCTTGCAAAAGCAGAAGCTATGGAAACATAAATTTCTCAAGAAAATTTTGTGGTTATATTTATGCTGGACCAACATTTGAATTACGAGATCACGATCACTAAGAAAGTAAAAATATATATCAATTATAATATATTTTTAGCGAGCGATAAATTTTAACTTACGGAACAAACCCCTTGGACAACCAGAGATCCTAGTTAACAATGAAGAATTAAAGGTGATTGTTAAAGTGAATTCATCACAAACCACGTCAAAGTTAGCGACAGACTTCGATGTAAGTGATAAAATTTTAATTCACTTAAAACAAATTGGAAAAGTAAAAACACTCGAGAAATGGATACCCCATGAGTTGACTGAAGCACAGCAACAAACAAGCATTGAGTGATGCGTTAAATTAGTCAACCGTTACAATAAAGAGAGAATTTTGAATCGTATCGTTATTTGTGACCTGAAATAGATCCTTTACAACAATCGGCAACCCTCATCACAGTGATTAAACCCAGGAGAACCGGCCAAATCCTGTTTTTCATAGACGTTGATACCACTATTCAATCAACCTAAACTAACAGAAACTTGAATTCAGTAATTACCTCTATAGTTTTTGTAAACTGTACTTGGAAGACCGTTTTGACCTGGTGCAAGGAACTGGATCTTGACAAACTTGTCACATCTGAATCTGAATATGAATAACAGATTAGCACCTATCGCAAATATAATAGTTATGGCAGTAGTAAACAAACCTCTCATGAAACTTTGTTTGGAATCCCTAAAATCCTAGTTTAAAAACCTCTTAATTGTCAGTGATCAGTTAGAAAAACCGATACACTTTAGATTTCATTTCAATCTTAATTTTAAGATTCAATATTCGGACCAATACAGTCAAAAAGCTATATAATATAGGCATCAATATCCATCCATTCATTCAACTATAAGACCTCCACTGCTGGACATAGATCTCCCTCAATAAGGGATGGATTCCCATAATCGCCACGCTTGGTAGGCGAGTTGGCTTTTGCAATAAGGTATTTTTGGTACTCAGAGCTGCTCCTCATCCATCGGTTATATCCCGTAGTCGCCTTTTACGACACCCACGAGATGTTATGGGGTGGTATTATTCTTAGCTGGCACCACACGGAAGCATCAATATTAATATAACATAAGCTCACGCCAGTTATGCCCGAATGGTTAGACAGAGATGAAATAGCGAACTACACGAGAACTACGTCTTAGATGTGACAGAGGGCGAGACTGTTACCATATCAGGCACAAATTTCAGACTCCGGGATGATACTAAGTAGAAAAACCCAATATCACTTGACCCAATCCTTGGATCGAATCAGCGACCACAGAACGACAGTCGTACTGTAATATAACTGCGCCACCGAGGCGAATATAGCGCAAAGTTGTTCGTCAAGTATCAATAAGAGCACTAACTGGACAATTATGACACTTGAGCAAGCAAGTGAACAATATTCCCTATAATTATGTACTTGAATGGACGAAATGCGAAGAACTTGTGTGAGAATGATCCATTAATAGCCATACAGTACCGTATCCTGAGCAGGTAGTGGTCCTATCAAAGGAGATGAGGTGCTCTTTATCTAAAAGGTTCTGATGTAAGTTAAGGCTATAATATAAGTCTAGGTAGTAGGCAGAGAGTTATTGTAGTGTGGGGTAATCACAATAAATCTCATTAGCTCACAGTAATACAGAACTCGAGAAATGGTTCAGAACCGCTTCACCAGGAGAGCCGTAGGTACCCGGCGGTACGAGAGGAATGTGGACGTCCACAGAGACCTCAACTTACCATCCATCCATTCCGTTACCAGGTCCCAGTGTCGCGTCTTTTTCGACCGCGCTGAGACACACCCGAATCCGCTTATAGCGAAATACATCGCGTACTCCCCCGACCCGTTAGCTCCGAAACAGTTTCGGAGACCGCGTAACTCTCTGACCGATCCCGATGATATAGTATAGTATTCAATGCTATAACATATATTTTAATTTCAGGAATGTGATAACTGTTCCACCGAACTGCCCAGTAGGTCAAGAATGGGTAAATGGACAATGTCGTGAAATATGGAGACTAAACAAACCAGGTAATTCTTATCCTGGACCGAAATTGGAATTACAAGATCACGATTACTCAGAATTTAAGTAAGTAAAAATATCTGTGTAATTTATATATTAGCAAACGATACATAATGGAGCATGTTACATGTATTCTCTGCCAGAATATAATTTACTATAAAGGGACTTATTGCATAAATCTCATAAGCCAATATATTTATTCACAAAAACAGAAAAAATTAACAAAATTAGACTTATCGTGTATTTGAAAGTTATCTATCAACCAGATTGATAAATCATGTCTTTGTTGTCGTTCTTCAATATTCGAATGAATTTATGATGGAAAATAATACGTTATTCTAAAAATAAATTTTATAAATATGTTTATAAAATATAATGTATGTTACAAATATGTTTTTTCTTTTTTAAAATGTTTAGATGAATGAATATACGTAACCTCAACAATTTGAAAACTACAAATCCAGATTTTTCATTAGAAACATTTTTTAAGAATGTTGATACGTCTATTTAAACAGCATAACTAGCAGAAACTTGATTACAGTAATTACTTGTAAACTTTGAAAACAGTACCTTAACTCGGCGCAAAGAACTAGGGCTTGACAAACTTGTCATATCTGAATATGAATAACAGATTAAGGCCTATCCGAAAGATAACGCACACAAGAGTTCCTGAAAATAAATTTCCGGATGACCTTGCAATAGCCTTAGCTATGGAAACACAAACTTTCCACGAAAAATTTTGCTTCCCTAAAACATAGTTGAATGGGCTACAAGAGAGCAATACAGTCAAAAGGCTATAAAATCCTATAACAAATACATTTCAAAGAGCTAATCAGTGCATCAATACAGCCCAAAGTTATTGAGACTTTGACACTCAGTAGAAATCAGCTACAAGCATAAAAGAGACCACTAACTGAACAGTTATGACACTTGAGCCAGCAAGTGAACAATATTCCTTATAGGTACTTGTATGGACGAAATGCGAAGAGCTTGTGTGAGAGTGATCCATTAATAGCCATACACTACTGTATTCTGAGCTGGCAGTGCTGCTCCCAAAGAAGATGAGACGCTCTTTACCTAAAAGGTTCTGCAGTAAGTTAAAGTAATATAGATCGAGGCAGTAGGAGAGTATAGAGTTTCTCGTAGCGTGGACTGATTACAATAAATCTCATTTGCATACAATGATAAGGAACTCTTTATAAAGTCCAAGCCTACGTGTCTTGCCTATATGCCCTTGGAACAATAATAATAGTAAAATACTTGCATTTCACATGCTGAAGTAAAAATAAATTCTTTTTTTCCTATTAATTCCTATTGATATTAGTATAGCAAGGCTATACCATATATTTTAAATTCAGGAATGTAATAACTGTTCCACCGAACTGTCCAGAGGGCCAAGAATGGGTAAATGGACGATGTCCTGTAATATGGAGATTAAACAAACCTGGTTATGTGTACTTGGAATTTAAGTAAAAATATATGTCAACTACATTTTTACCAAGCAATCCATAATGACGCAAAGTACATTTATTCTTTGTCAAAATGTAATTTACTATGTAGGGATTATTGCATTAAACTAACGCTAACGCTATATATTTATTCTTAACAACAAAAAATAAACAACATTACACTTATCGTGTATTTGTAAGTTGTCTATCAACCAGATTGATAACTCATGTCTTTGTTGTCATTCCTGAATATTCGAATGAATTTATAAAGCAACATTCTTCTTAAAAAATAAATAATAAATGGGTTTAATAAAAAGAAATATGTTTTTTATTTCTACAAAAATGATATAAATGAACGAACGTAACATCACAGTCATGAAAACTGAAAGTCTAGATTTTTAAGTAGATATATTTTCTTGGGTTCATTGATACCTCTATGAAATCAACCTAAACTAAGAGAAACTTGAATACATGAATTAATTTTGGACTTTCAAAACACTACCTCGAAGGCTGTTTTAACCCGGTTTAAGACACTGTATGTAGACAAACTTGTCACAGTGACTTGATTCGGCTCATTACATTCGCAGTAAAACAATGAGTAAATACAACAACCTAATAACTTTTGCCATAATATTTTCATACGGGAATTTTCATATGAACAGATGTTTCTATTTATATTATCTTGTTATCTTTTTTGATTACTTTTGTTGTCTTTGATGCCTTTGAAATGTACTTTGTGCTCTTATCATTATATGAATTAATGCAATTCTGTCCAATACATATAACAAAAAAATTACGGTCTATTTTCCGACTTACTAAAATAAATAGCAGCAGTCAAGGCTACATAGGTAGGTATTTGATTGTATAATAAGAGATTTCTTTGTTCATGAATTCTGGTAATACACGCACGGAGCGGACCGCGGACATGCTATGTAGAGCGGCCGAGGTCATCAGTCGCCTAAGTAGGGATGGGGAATAACCGGAAGAAGGAAGGCTGATCCAATCCGGGTTACGAAGATAGGCGCCAGGACAATTTTTATGTCCCTGCCGTCGGTGGCGGCCAGAAAAGTGGCGGATAAAGGGTGGCTGAGAATCGGGTGGGTAGTGGCCCAGGCCTATGTACTTGAAGCAAAGCCTCTGCGGTGTTTTAAGTGCATGGGCCTGGGGCACACACGCCCGACATGCACAAACGGAGATTGATAGGGCGACGCAATGTTTCCGGTGCGGAGTGAACGGCCAGAAAGTTTTGGAATGCGCTTCTGAGCGGCACAAATGTGCGCTATGCGCAGAGGACAGAAGGAAGGATCAACACCATATGGGGGCGCGTTCTGTCGGCCCCCATATCAGACGACGACACCTACATAAGGGCGAGTAAGTAGAGGGCAGGAAGCTATAAAGAAGGGGTGGTAGAAGGCTACTGGAAAGAAAGAAAAGGAGGATGGGCGGAGCTAATCGGCTAGTCGAAAGACAAGAATGCAGTGAGGAGAGGGGTGGGGTTTCCTTGATTTAGCGGGCGAAATGTGAGGGGGCAGTCGGTACCAGGCTGTCCCTCTTTGGAGGAAATATAGAGTAAATGGTCCTGCTTTTGGGCCTGTCGCTGGGGCGACGTGGAGCATGTCGCACTATCCCGTATCGTTCCTCTAACGCGGCGGATGGTACCGTGGGTTTTAGTGGGTATTCCTGACGCCTCACGTCGGGTGAGTCCCACATACACCCCTGTCATCTGTAATCCGGGAGACAGCTCTTGAATTAGAGATGGCAGGTGGAATGCGTAAATAGATTTCCCACGAAAAAAAAGGATAGGGAATAAGATTTTTTCAAAAAGATCGATTATTTGAATCGATTCACAAAAAATCGAGGTCCAAAAGATCAATATTTTTTCTATTTGTTTTATTTGTCTTTTTATTCGTAAATAGTAACCGTCCAGTGATCGAAATTAGACTATAATCATCATTTCTTGCAAAAACTGTTTCTATTTTTTGTTAAATTAAACTAAAGGTCATCAATAGCAACTAAACAATAAAAAAAAACCGGCCAAGTGGGAGTCGGACTCGCGCACCAAAGGTTCCGTACAAACCTGTAGGTATATAAGTAATAGTTATGGTTTTTTTGCCAAATGAAATCCATAACATTATAAAGTGGTAAGCTGAAGAAGCATACATTTAAGACAAAGGTCTCTCTTTATTGTAATCCTTTATTTTATATTAGCACATGTCATTTATTTTATAATATAACTGAAATACGTAAAAAGTTTGCAAAGTTTGCATTGCAAAATTTCTTTTATTAAAGTTATTTATTTACAAAGGTTTTTACTCACTAAATAAATACTACTACTAATTAAATATAAAATTTGAACCAGATCTGTAAATGATGACTGAAAAAGATATCAATAATACCACATTGAACATTGAAGTTCGAAAAAACGTTATCTATAGTTGTACTACTTCGTTTAGTGCTAGTGTTTTTTTTTTTCCTTTTGAGGCACGGAAAAAGAAGAATTACTAACCTACTAAGGATAAGTGACACTGAATTGTTATATTTTTTCCTATTTACAGGTGATCATTGTATCATAGGAAACAAAAAGGACACTCTAATATTCAATACATTATTAGTTTGAAAGGTCCATTTTTGGGCCTCGACGTTTTGTGAATCGATTCAAAAACCGTTTTTTTTTTTCGTAAAGAATTCCTATCCCTACTTAGGGGACTGATAACGTCATCGCCGTACTATATCCCCGGTCCGGTCTATACGTGTGTTAATACCAAGATTAACAGCATTATGGTGATGAAATTGTCTCGAGTATATAAATCCTGTTATCTATATTTAATTACTATTAGTATTATTCATTGTTGAATTTAATATTAAGATGAATAATAAACTCATAAATATATGTGACGTTATAAGGGAAACTGGTGAAGATAGACTTCTAGGTAATAGTAAACTAGCTTCCTCCTATGAAATTCACGTTGATCTTACAATTGAATAGTAGGCAGTATGAAAAGTATTGGTAAAAATACAGTAGTTTACGGTCTATACATGAACAAAACAAAATAATTAATATGCACTTATATTTTTGAGAAACAAAATTGTGATATTGCAGCCATCGGTGAACGAAAAAATCTACTTTTTCGTTTTCCGGTAACCATTAGTTACGCCAATTAACACCAACCAGAGTTAAATTCCATTTTAAATATGAGTTTTAATTTTTTTTTTACGCGGAACCCTAGTTATTGTCCCGGAGTAACATCAGATATCTACCATAAAAAGTCCCGTCAAAATCCGTAAAGCCGTTCCGGAGATTACCAGGAACAAACAGTCAGACAGACAGAGGGACAGACAGACAGACAAAAATTGTTTAAATTGTATTTTTGGTATAGGTGCCATATACACATTCATATCTATTTAGTAAAAATATAATAATTTTGACATTACAAACAGACACTTTAATTTTATTTATTAGTATAGATTAGGTTGTTCCGGGAGCATGACTTAGGAACCAGTACCTCTAGGCATAGTGTGTTTACCAACTTGTCACTGTTACATCGTCACTTAACAACAGGTGATATTATGGTCGAAGCATTAAGCCTCGAGTAAAAAATAGCCCATGTAAAAAAAATTAAAACCCATGATTTTTCGAATAAATATCATTCCAATCTCATCATCATCCAATCAAATACAATCTAAATTAAGTGTTTGTATTTGTGAGAAATAATTTAACTTTATCTTAATACGGAAAAAAAATAAGGATTCCATATTAAAAATTAAAAAACGCAATGAAGAACATATGAAACTCGGCCGCAGCCGCAGGCAGACAGTTAGTAGTTAATATATGTAGATAACCCTAATATGACTATACGTCTAATAGTGATAGTCTAGAATTTTATTTTATGTTTACTTAACTAAGAAGTAAAGATTCATAAAATTTAGCTGCCGTTGACTGATTTAAACATTTGTTACAGGAATTCACTATTGTTAGGAAAACTAGCCAAGCAATATGAAAATGATGACAATACCGAAATTAGAACAAATTCACTGGGCCAAGATAGAAGAGTAATCAATGTACCAAACCAATGCCCCGCCGGACAAAGACCAGATGCTCTAGGCATTTGTCGCCCAATATTGGACTAAATTGTTACATCAATATGTAATTCAGATATACACTAAAATGAAAATAAACAATCTTATCTTTTGTAATCATACACAAATACTTCTTAATCTATAACAATTGCTTACCTTTATTACTCATATATTTTGCCTCAGCAACGGCATATTTGAATGCCAAAATAAGCATAGCCTGTACGCCTTTTAGTATCAGATTTATACTATGTTCATCAAACTTGGTATGCATATAATGTGGAAACATTTTAGGGCATTCATTAGTTTATACAAACAGATTGTTTGAATATGGTATATAGTAAAACCAAAGAAAATCGGGTATGATTTAATATTTGGAAATGAATTTAAAAACAAAATATAAGTACGTAATATAGGTTTATTTCTTTAGTAAACTAAAATTAAACTCATAGTTTCGGAACGTCACAAACTTAAGAAGCATAAAGAGAGAAAACAAAGAAAGGCTTAATTTTTTTTAAAGCTATTATTTTTGGTTTTAATCCTATTAAGAATGATCGACGCTTGTATAAATATACCTATAATTATAATAAACGAGATCGAGGTACAAAATTAAATTCAAACAAGAATCCGTTTAACTTAAATACTTTTTTTAGTTTATTAAGCAAACCCTTAGGCACTACATATTCGTTTAATATCTGATAAGTCCAGCCATACGTTAAATCAAAAGACGTCCACTTCTGGACATAGGTCTCCCTCTAACATCTCTACAATGACTGACCTTACACCATTCGCATCCAGCGGATCCCCGTGATCTTCACCAGGTCGTCAGTCTATCTACTGGGGTTGCCAACCACGCTGCGTCTTCCGGTACACGGCAGCCATTCGAGAACCCCGCAAAGTGCCCACTGCCACTTAAATTTGGCATTATCGATTAATTTGGTTTTCTTGCAGAAAAGAGGTTAATCGTCGAATCCGACTTACTGGTCTGCGATCGGGAAGCTACGTAGAATCTTCATTTCCGAAATACTGGAGTGTCTCAAGACAAAAGTCTTCTTTCTGCTAGTATATGTCATGACTGAGACGTGGTCGCTTACAATGGGCTTGATTAGAAAGTTCAAAGTAACCCAAAGGGCAATTATAGGATGTTTGATACATAGACAAAATACCTATAAAATAAAATTACTTATAATTATAATGAGCGATTATAATGAGCTTATGGTAGAACTTCAATTTAAAAAAAGATATACATATTAAAATCGGTCTTATGTTTTGTGTAATTAAAATTATCTATACTTCTACACTAATCTAAATTAATTAATAAACTTGAAGTGTCTGTTGGTAATATATAAAAAAAATCTTACTAAATAGATATGAACTAAGTACTAAGATAAATTTCTCACAAATTCAAACACTTGCCAGTGAGACTGTGCGTTGAGTCGAATTTTATTCGAAATTTCATGAGTTTTTTTTTACGCAGAACCCTGATTTTTAATTGAAAAAGAAAAGTACCCTACGATATAAGAATTAATATCAGCTATCAACCAAAAAAAGCGTCAAAAACGGTCCAACCGTTCCAGAGACTACCCGGAATAAACAAACATACTGATAAATAATTATAAAATCTTATTTTTAGTAAAAAATTGTTACTTTGACATTACAAACAGACACTTCAATTTTATTTATTAGTCTTTATGTTTGTACATAGACAAAATACCTATAAAAACAAAGTTACTTATAATTATCGACACGTTTATAATGAGCTTATGGTAGAACTTCGATTTAAAAATAAGATAAACATAATTATGTTTTGTGTAATTAAGATCACGTACGATAAATGTAAATAATGAGGTAATAATCTACGAGTATACTAATAAATAAAATTGAAGTGTGTGTTTGTAATGTCTAAATAACATTTTTTTACTAAATACATATGAATGCAGTATATACGATACCTATATCAAAATTACAATTTTTCGAATTGAAAATTTTTCGAAAATAATTAGGATACCTGGTAAAAAAGTAAAACATATAAAATTTTTAATTAAATCCGATTTAATCAGTTTTACGGACAAGTGTTATAATTTATGAGAAATGTTTTTACTTATTCATAGGACTAAAATGTATTTAGGAAAATATTTAGGGTTCCGTAAAAAAAATTACAGCGCAGTGAAGAATTTATGAAACACGGGCGCAGCCGCGGGCACACAGCTAGTTGGAACTAAATTTGAAGGTACCTTAATTAATCATACTAACATACAGCCCCCAATTACAAATTATTCACAGCTTTACGTCAATTCAATAAAATAAGTACCGACTCTTAGAAACGTGTTGATTATAATTATTTTTACACTTCATTTATCATTTGGTCTATTAGCTATATAAAAAAAATCCTTATCCTTACATTAAATAAAAGGAAATGTCTATCTGTCTATCCTTTAGTTGGTTTTTAACTCAAGAACTACACTGATTCGATTTACATGATTCTTTTTTTAAACATAACATAACATAACATAAGCTCACGCCTCTTATCCCCGAAGGGTTAGGCAGAGGTGAAGTAGCAAACTACACCACCCACATTTCGTCGAGCTTAGCTTGATCCGACCCGGGGATCGAACCCGAGACCTAAGAACGTTAGTCGCACCGTAATACAACTGCGCCACCGAGGCAGTTGCACTTTTCTTAAATCGTGGATATAATGCAAAAAGAACAAATGGGAAACGTGAAATTGATATTTATGAACAGATTTTTGGTAAAATGGTGTAGTTATTATATACCTACGTATTCAATCAACGAGTCTCAGGTTCCATTTCTCTGTACCACGAACTTTACGAGAATTTATTATTTCCACGATAGGGTATATTTATAATAGACTGTTTAGTTTGGCAAATTATGTTTTTTTTTTTTATTTTAACTGAGAATAGTTTTTAATTTAATATAGATTGTTTAAGTAGGCCTTCTATTTTAACAATTAATTCATATCAGTCAATCAAGGAAAAAACTAGAATAGCATACACATTTATTACTTATGATAAAATAAATTACTACTGTAGAGATTCTTATTTTTTTTCATGTTTTTTATCTGATAAATAATTCTCTATCTATTTACAATCACTTCGTGTCCTACTTGTGATATGTAGATCAATCTTTCTATCTTTAAAATTCTCTATCGCTTACCTATTTCAAATTCGTTAATCCTTTTAGGTATCAATTCGTGCTCTTTGGGTGCTTTTTACTGTCCCTACTTTCAAAACTTTTTATATTCGATTTTAACAAGTAATTTTTGATCGGTGTCGACTTCACAGTTCTCTACGTATTACCTCGTATTCCGTTATCTATACTAATAAATAAAATTTGAGTGTCTGTTTGTAATGTCAAAACGCCAATAAAACTAAATGTATGAGATTTATCTTACCAAATGGGAAGTATGTTGATTGCAGTATTAAGATAGAAAGGAATCTTGTAGGTTTTGTTGATAATGCTGTGTTCTTTGGTATTATACCAGATAATAAATTACAATCGTGAGGACCCCACGATCAGCGATATATTTTCACTTCTTAGACTAATCGACTCACTGCAAGTATAAATCAAACAGATCGTATATATTTCAATTGGATTAATTTGACACTAGCTGTGTGCCTGCGGCTGCGCTCGCGTTTCATTTATTTTTCACTGGGTAATATAGTTTTTTTTTTTAATGCAGAACCCTTATTATATTCCAAAAAAAAAATTGTCACTGTTGCCAGTAAAACTGTGCATTGAATCAGATTTTATTCACAACTTCATGAGTTTTAATTTTGTACGCGGAACCTTATTATTAAAAGACTTCAAAAAGATGGAAGTTATCAATTTGTCTTTATGTTTTTTTTTCATGTTTGTTACGCGATTTCTCTGTCAATTGCGGACCAATTTGTGATTTTCTGAATTGAAAACTTCTTTAGCCGCGTCGTACGATATTTGGCAGAGGCAAAACTTATGGGTTCGCGTCTCCGACATGATAATGTGACGTATTGCGTTAAACAGCAGGATAAATAGATTTCTAGTTGTTTGATAGTATTTTATCGTGGATTTAAAAATTCTATTACAGTTATTTCATAGTTTTGTGTTTTCACTTCTATCGGTAGTCCCCATTTTTATTATTCATCTCTGATACGCATGACTACCTATTTTTTTCTTTTATTCGAAGGAGTACACTCTTGAGGTAGTCCCATTGTCACTAAGTCTGAACCTGATCAGTGAATTTAAGGGAAATCAAGAGAAACCCTCGAATTCTATAGAATACTTATAAATTTGATACATATTTCTTTCCACGGCTATTCAAGTGTTTGCGTGGTACAGTCACCATTTTATTTTGTTGATCTAATGATGGGAGATGCATCATTTTAAATTATTCCGTTGGTTGCCCAAACAAAAATAACAGTATTTTTCAAAGATTTCACTTCTGTCGGCAGTTCCCATAGCTACCTAGTTTTTTTATAACAATAAAGATGTTTTGTGAGTTTTTTAAAGTAATTTATCTTCAACAGGGGCGCCAATGTCATAATAAAGTTTCTACCCCGGTTCGAAAAAATCGTAGATCCATAGCATAGTGACGACAATAGGCGGCTCTGGCCCTTATAGCGCCCGTGTGCAACCAATAACCTGGCGCCTCCTAGTAGGCGCGCGGACAAAATGGTATACTTACAGTTATATTGCAAACGACAATTCGGACGCAATTTTAACCATTACCACGCTTGGTGTAGGTTATAACACGGGAGCAGGGACTTTGAGAGTGTTAGTCGTTTACGACTCATATCTGTAAGTATCGCGAGCGTCGTTCGGCGCCCCTCAAAACCCTGCGCCCGTGTGCGCTGCACAGCCTGCACTATAGGTAAAGACGCCCCTGATGACGATGTACGTTAATTTAAAAATATAATATATTCATTTTTTAATAAATAAACGATTTGTTTTATGTGACTTTTATGTTAGGCAAAACACTATTTGGCTGATAAGCAGAAACTTAGATTTGTAAAATGTGTTAACAGATTTGAAATTTTTGTTTTTGGCAATTCTTGTGGTAGATTTGCTGGAAACAAAATTGGTCACTCTGCCAGAACCACTGGACAGGATGCTAATGCCATACTATAGAATCATCAGTAAAATCAACATAACGCTACGAAATGACATAAAACGCTAGAAAGCGCCATCTTTGAGATGAGAGACCATGTCAACCATCCTTGTCATCAAAAATTTCAAGATGGCGTCAGTGTTAGTAAAGTTTTGTCTGCACGAGCACTGTTTTCTATATTTAAGTTCATTCGATAAACTGGATCGTTGTAACTAGTCGGTTTGGTCTTACTCACACTTTATTTTCTAAATAGGAGATTGAAACTGGGATTCCAAACAGAAATGAAGCCGGTAAGATAACATGATTTATAAAAAAATTTAACCTATCTAATACTTTTGACCGGAAGGGCTTTTACAGCTTCACCGAACTTTGTGGGCGAGTGCTGAGGCACTCTGCCGCAAAAGGTAACTAGCACAAGTATTCGAACCTCAGCTTGCCCTTACCTGAGTAGGAAAACTTCTGAAGAATTTCTTCTTATATAATCTTAGCTAATACCTACATTTTTTTTATTGAACATAAAATAAAGGTTCCTTACAGGACCTATGTACCTACATTTTGCGCGCAGGAGTGTGTGTGCGGTGTAGTGCGTGTCATGCTCAAAATATGGTCAGTGTCACTGTATCGTGCTGGCAGCGACGTCAAGAGCCTCCCCAGTTGAGAAACGAGACACATCTTGGGTCGCCACCGGATGGGGACCCGAAGAGTGTGCGGGAGCAAAGTTAGCCGCCTGTCACGGTGGCGGGAACGGCGGATACGCGGGCGGGGGCGCTGGTACGCACATTTCCTTGGGTGATGGGGAAAGGTCCTATTTGCGGCGATGATTTTATCATCGGGGTTGGAAAGGACATTTCGTGGTCTCCGAAGCTATTTTGGAACTAACGGGTCAGTGGACGGTATAATTATTACATGTTCGATTATGTTTATATTCATATTGTTATAGTATTGTGACATATTACCAAATTATAGAATATCGATAATCTAAACTTAGTTTTTTAAAATATAATTTTTTTTTTCTAGAGATGACAATACTAAATAGTTGTGAAGGTGATGTTTGATTTTATTAATTTTTTAAAATTGTAGTTTCTATGTAAAAAATTGGTGACTTAATTTTTGAAATCTTTAATAAGTAAATTTCATAGAAGCTAAGTAAATTCATTATTAACTTTGCTTTTTAGCGGCATCTTTGCTTGTAATTATTCCTGTATTATTAGTCCTTACTATTCATTATTTAATGAATACTTACAATATATTTGTTATTTTTTTATATTACCTATATTATAGTAAGCCTTCAGAAAAACTATACATCGATAAAATAAAGTACTCAATTAATGAATTGGACATATATTATGTAAATTTAGTAACGTGTCATCTTTAATGCGTCGAGTACTCATAAAAATAAGACAATATGAAGACAATAGGAAAACAAATGGAAAGCTGGCGTAAACGCCAGGTAAGTGCTCAAGGGGTTAATTATCATCATCATGTTTGATTGAATGGTCTTAGTTGTAAAAAAATCTTACTTGCCAAAACTTTAATAAACCTAAATTTTTAAACTTTATTTTAAAAATGTCTATATTTAACAACGATAATACGCTCTTTTGTAATTAAACTTTTTCTAACCATATGTTTAACACGTGCTTGATCTTTTTCTAACAAGACGGTTTCACTGTTTGTAAAAATAAGTTTGATCTATAATGTATTCAATATTTTGTTTAAAATACTTTTTAAAGTGCATTGGCTATATATTGTATGGTACAACTTTTGCTAACCTAGCATTTCTAAAATATATCTGATTATAACTTCGTTAGTAATAGGTAATTTTCTAGATTTTTTAGTTGTTACTAATAATTATTACAAAGTCTTTTTGTTAATGTCGTTTTCAACTATTTTGCTGAATTCCATACCTCTAATAATATTTTAAACAAAGTAAATCTTCTTTCAGGGAGTGGTATTAATTATAGTTAATGTATGCCTGTACACCGTCATGATCATATTTACAACTCATTTTAAGAAATATCAAAGTCTACAGGAATTCAGTCAATACAATTAAATAATACTATCTCAGGTTCATATCAAATTTTTGTATAAAATATCGTTCCTTACTCACTATACTATGTAATGTTCATGAACATGCACATGGGTTGGCGATCACAGTAGGTGTTTATAGAGCTCAGAGGATCCTGCTGCCCATCCCCTAGTGTATGTCTTAGTTGTCTTTTACGACACAAATGGGTAGATATGGGGTGGTGCTATTAGCCGACACCACACGGCGCAGCTGGCACCACACGGCACAGCCGGCACCACACGCCACATTTATTTTTTTACACAATATTTCAAATATTATTTACTTATCATTTCGCTGGATACTTTTACCAAAGCTAACATTCCTCATCTGTAACCTATTATGGGTTATATAGTCTAGCTACTCTAACTTTGCAGTAATCAAAATTGGAGATTTTAGTATGTGTTGATACATGAAACACAATTTTATACAGGAAAACGTTAAAATGAAATCAATTTTTTATAACTACAAAATTAGCGTGGCTAAACTTCAATAAGTAACTTATTATCGATTTACGTTCAAGTGGATTCGCCCTAGGTCTTAATATAAATGTTGCCACCATATAAAAATTCATCCGCTAGTATAAATAAATATGGCGCAGTGTAGTGAGTCAGCCAATGAGCCCTCGCCAATGAGATTCGCCCCTGTACTCTACACTTGTAAATTTTTTTTATTAGCTTGTTTAACGGCCCTGGGTTCAATCTCTTTTGAGCCCTACTACTTGCACATTACTAGCAGTGCTCCAGATGTACGACTTAAATAGTTTTTGTACGATTTTTTCTAAATTTCCTCTGTGTACTATCGCATTACAGAAATCGTACGCAAAACATACGACTTTTTTAAAGTTGACTTTATTTTGATCAATAGAATGATATTTCTATTTATCTGTGTTACTTGTGTACTAAAATAAGATCAGATTACAGCATGCATTTATTCTATAAAATTCACCTTATTTTTGAGTCTGTTTAACATGAATTAAGGGATTTCCCACCAGAGATAAATAATAAAATTAATGTGGGTAAATGGTTCCTCCGTATGTTTTGGAATCTCATTAATAAGCCCAAATTCTTTCTTATCAAGGAATTCTGAAATTAGTCTACTAACTAATTTTAATTATGTAGTCTAATAATATTCGTTGCCAGTTTTTCCAACTGTAATAACGTTAATTAACTGTAGTACACAATTAGCGGAATAGATGCGATTGAACTTATTTTACAAAATCATCATCTCCCTACCCTTTTCCCATTTTTATTTGGGGTCGGCGCAACATGTCTTCCTCTTCCATTCCTCTCTATTTGTTGTCATCTCCGCATTCACTCCTTTTCTAAACATATCATCTTTCACACAGTCCATCCATCTTTTCTTTGGTCTTTCCCTTCCCATGTAACCGTCCACATTCATATCCAATACCTTTCTTACAACATTCTCTTTCTCCCTGCGCATCACATGTCCATACCAGGATAAACGACCGCCTCTTAACTTGTCTGTTATTGGCGCCACTTTCAAACTTCCTCTAATATATTCATTCCTAATCCTGTCCATTCTTGTTACCCCACACATCCATCTCAACATTCGCATCTCAGCTGCATGTAATCTTCTTTCGTCCGTCACCTTTATGGGGTAACATTCTGATCCATACAAGACGACAGGTCGTATTATGTTCTTGTAAATCTTCCCCTTTAATTTAAAGGGGATTTGCGGATCACACGTAGTAGCCGAAACCTGCCGCCATTTCATCCATGCTGCCTTAATTCTATGCTTTACCGTCCGGTCTATTTCGCCATTGCTTTGCAGGAGTGAGCCGAGGTACTTGAACTCGTGGCAGATTGGCATTGGAGTTATTTTACTTATTTTACAAAATGTCGACTGAAAATCCTCACTCCAAAGAAGAATTTGCTAGAGAAGAAATTAACTTCCTGTGACACAAAATAATAACCATCTAGGACATAAATATGTCAATTATGGTAATTAATCAATGAAAGTTTAAAATAGGTACCATTTTTTTTGTTCCAAACTCTTAAATATACGACTTTGTTGCAAATGATATACTATTTTTTTATTTTGTTACCTGACACCACTGATTACTAGATGTGTAAAAGTAATAAAAATAGCGTACCCGTATGTATTCGTTACTATAACAATCAGTACTTGTTACTTGCGTATCGTTACTATTGATCCCTAATAACATAAACCACCACATCGAGTCGCATTGCGTACTATGACGTTAACGTCGCGTTGTTCGTACTTTGTGGAAAACTTTTTTTTATATTACATACCTTGCTGTGTAAGGTACATTTTTTAAACCGACATCTAGACAGATACTGGGCTGAGCCTGTAGTCGGCGGCAGCCCGGCAGACGCCCTGTTCTTCACCCCGGCCGAAGTAAATCGCGTGATCGGGAAACTGAAGCCCAGGAAGGCCCCCGGTGCGGATAACATTACCGTTGCAATGCTGCGTCACCTTTTTTTTTTTTTTTTTTTTTTTTTTTTTTTTTTTTTTTTTTTTTTTTTTTTTTTTTTTTTTTTTTTTTTTTTTTTTTTTTTTTTTTTTTTTGACGGGGGGAAATGCATTTACGCACTACCCTTATCTATTGTACTTAGGGGATCAAAGTCCCCCAGTACACTAGATAAGGAGCACGGAGTGACGAGCTCCGTGCAGTGTGGGACTCACCCGGGCGAGAGTCGCCCGGAAATACCCACTAAAACCCCCCGGGGCCGTCCGCTGCATTTGGGATGGGGGCGACACGGGGTGGCTTTCGCAAGCACCGCGTCGCCCCCTGCAGCGAACCCGCCGGGCCTCGTCGTGCAATGGCCCGGTGGGGATGGGGAAGTGTACACACTACTCAACCCCACCTCTTCGCCCGCCTCCCAAGGAGGCATGACCAAGAAGGTCGGTCGACCGGGGAGGCAGAAAAAACTGCCCCCCCATAAAAAGGGAAAGTTGGGACAGTTCAGTGACGGGCAAAGAGAAAGGGGAAGAAGCCCGCCACTGAGAAGAGAGATTCTGAGTCCCTCTCCTTCACTCATCTTGTCTCCAACGACAAGACATAGCGAGGAGAGGGATGCTCAGGAAGAGAAAGGGGAACAGAGAAGAAGAACAACACAAACAAAAAAAACACAAACAAAGAACAACACAAACACCAAAAACCACAAACACCAAAAACACACAAACACCAAAAACAATGCTGCGTCACCTGCCGCTGAGATCACTCGCGGCGGTGACGCGGTTATTCAACGGTATTATCCGCTCGGGGCACTTCCCGAATGACTGGAAGCTCGGACTGGTCCGCATGTTACCGAAGCCCAGGAAGAACCTGCAAAGACCAGAAAACTACAGGCCAATCACTTTGCTCAGCACGCTGTCTAAGGTGTTCGAGAGGCTCGTGCTGGCCAAGATGCTGCCGCACATGAACCTGAGAGCCGAACAGTTCGGGTTTAGAGAGCATCACTCTACTGTTCTCCAACTCACGAGGGTCATTGACATAATAGATACCGCAAGAAGAAACAGACAATACGTCGCAGTTGTACTGCTGGACATGGAGAAGGCGTTTGACAAAGTATGGCACCAGGGGATGCTATACAAACTGTTAACGACCACCACGATTCCTAGGAAGATTCTCCATGTCCTGAAGTCTTTCCTGGAAGACCGCCGCGCCCAAGTAGTGGTCGAAGGCCAAGTGTCTCGGGAGTTCCCTATGAGAGCCGGAGTCCCGCAGGGTAGCTGCCTCTCTCCTAGCCTCTACGCCGTCTACACGAACGATATGCCCGTGCGCGGGTGGACAGAACTCGCACTATTCGCTGACGACGCCGCTTATTTCCACGTGGATAACACGCCATTAGATGCGCAAATCGAAACCCAGCGACTACTAGATACCCTTCCTGAATGGCTACGGAGATGGAGGCTGCGGGCCAACGTAGGGAAGACACAGGCACTCATGACTAGAGTGATGATGAGTAGATTACCACCTTGCTTGACGCTCCAGGGAAAGACTATACCGTGGAAGGATAAAGTTCAATACCTGGGAGTCACTATAGATCGAAACCTGACTTTTTCAAGTCATGTAGGAGATGTGATCGCGCGGACAAGAGCGGCGAGGAGAATGCTGCGTCCAGTGCTCACCTCAAGGCTACCCTTGAGAACGAGGCTTGGTTTATATAAAACCTATTTGAGGTCACGATTTACCTATGCCGCCCCTGCATGGTTCAGTCGCTTATCGGAAACGAACAAGAGACGGCTTAGAGCCCAACAGAGCATCACGCTTCGCATGATCGCGGGGGCACCGCGATACATTAGCAACCACGTACTTGCGCGTGACTTACGTGTAGAGAGCCTGGATGCGTTCATAAGCAGCCTTGCAACCAACATGTTCCGAAGAGCGGACACGTCGGCGCACGTTCACCTCCAGAACATCGCGCCGTTGCACGCCAGACCTCCCGACAGTCGGAGAGGAAGAGGTGATCGCTTGTCATTAATATATAGGCCTCAGGCGCGCGATCTCATACGCCGGTCCTCGCCTAGCTGAGTAGGTAGTTGAAGGAGGACCGTGTCTATGACCCGTATAGATCGGGTGCATCTCCCTGACCCCTCAGAGTCCGATCGACAGCAGGATTAGCTCCCAGAACTCAGAAGATTACTCCACGAGGGACGCACCTGTGTGCCTCACCCAGTTGACTTGTCCGTAGGCGCGGACAAAGGAGAGGCCACCGTCGAAGGGAATAGCCCTGATGCGGTTTCCCCGTGTCCCCTATTAGTTTGTAGTTTAGCTTTAAGCGTAGTACTGTGTAGTTTCTCTGGCCTTGTTTACTTTTTTTCTATTTTTATTTTGTATTTTTATTTTTTAATTTTATTATAAAATGTATTTTACCTGTGTAAACTGCATATGTAATAATTTTTTAAATAAAGAACCAAAAAAAAAAAATAAAAAAATAATAATAAAGTTAGGAAAACACACGGCACGTCGCTGCTAGACTGCTGAACAATAAGGAGCACGAGAAGAGTTGCTATATAGGTACATTTTTAACCTTATCGTATTATGAACCGTACCGAATGATAAACTCGTAGTTAGACTTTTTTAATTTTTGTTTAAAATTTCATTCTTACATTTTGTATATATCAAGCAACGTCTTATTTTATTTTTAGAGTTATATGGTATTCATGCAAATACCTAATTCACGGAACAATGCTACTTGCGCGAAACAAAACAGTAGTATTTGTTTGTATTAAGAATCAATCAAATTAACATCGGTACGAGAATACGAAAACTGCGAGTAACGAAATGGATTCGTGAGTAACATGCGGTACTACATGGTTTATCCATTACTCGGTACCGAATACACACGGTTTGCTACAGCTCTACTGATTATTAGTCTGTAGCCAAACACTACAATATAATACTGGAAATCTGTGGTTATGCTGGTATCAAAGCTTTAAAAACACTGTTTATGCTAGAATTCCATAAAAATGCTTAACCAAGTTGGCAATGGTGGGAACAACCCCAATAAGGATCTGGAAGTCAACTCGCCGCCTGACGATACAGTTTCAGCTTTGGAGTTTTCACCAGCGTCAATCCCCCAAACGTTTCTAATAGCCGGTAGTTGGGACTGTCAGGTAAGTGGCTGTTAAACATGTAGTCCAGTTTGTGGACTCTTAAAAACAGCTTTGCTTTGCAGAAGATAGATTAATAGTTATATTGACATGTGTGGAATAATATAAATTTAATTATCCAATTATTTAATGAAATACTTAAAATAAGCCCTTGTTAGGTTAAGTTTGACTTGTGATAAACACAAGCGATACGCACCGTATCGGCTGGCGAGCAGTCCAATTTCTTTCGTTCCATGGTGCTTGCTTTTACTTTAATTAGATACTTCTTCGCTGATACTTAGTTTTTATATGTATAACTTTACAATAAATCACTAAAAATATAACATCTAGTACGATTAATTCATCTTATTTGAAAAATTATTATTGTGAATATATCTATAAAGGTAAGTCAAATATATAGATTTACACTATCCATAAAGGTTAAGCTTGTGGTTGGCAGACCTTTTTTTGGTTTAGTCAATGGATGATTCCTAATATGTGCTTAAAATAAACCCTACGGTGTACTGTCGTGTTTTTCTTACTTTTTTCGATGACTACATGTAATGTATTTAATTTAATTAATTGTATTTAATTGTAATTGTAAATGTAATTTTAATTGGCTTGTTTTTATACTTTGTACAAAGTTAACGAAATTGTGATTTAGTGAACAAGTAGAAGGGCACTGAGTCTATTTTTTTGTTTCGTGACCTTCTTTTACATGCTGCCTGGTTTACTTTTGGTGGTGAAAACTTATTAAATTCTCAGGTGCGATGTTGGGAAGTGGAAGGATCAGGAAACACTGTTCCCAAAGCAGTACAGAGTATGGATGGACCCATATTAGATGTTGCCTGGCATGATGTAAGTTGCATGGAATGTCCATATCAGTATGAAGGTTGATTGCAATAAAACTATATTTACTTTCAACTCAAGAAATTACCTAGTATTAGGCTCTTACATAGGATATTAGTGTTTTATATGAAAAAAGTAAAATGAAAAAAAATGTAATGAAATTACATATTTAATCTAATGAAGTATGTACACTGTGTATTATATAAGTCAAAATAACAGATTCTTTGTTAAATTTGGGCCCTGGGAAGGCCCTTATGAATGTCAAACATTACCATCGGTTTGGAAAACATCACAATCAAGAAGAGCTGGCAAGAAACTCAATCTAGTTTTCTTTGAAAATGTTAGTTTAAAGTATAATATAAATTATAGCATAATAACAATGAAAGGTTTTTAGTGGGAGAGGGGGGTGTCATTTTGTCAGTCAACACTATTGTTTACAAAATGATCCATTCTGTAATAACCTTTGGGGATTATATTATATTTGGGTGGTGGTTCATGAATTCTATTGCTAAAAAATTATGAGAGGAATATCCAAAAAAATCCTCATTATTGTGATGGAGTAATGTAACGTAACATTCAATGCATGTTTTTTTAGTGTGCTCTAGTCAGTTCATGCTATACCCATTTTCAATTTTTCTATTAGTTTCAAGTGAATTAAAATTGTTTTATCACTCACACTGAAGCCTGTCCCTAACTCTGACATGGTTTATGAAGAATCTACTTCCCCAATCACCTTTAATTCTTCATTTTAACTAGGATATCTGGCTGTCTAAAGAGTATTTTCTGTTGGTAAATATTTCCAGAACTAAAACTTTAGAACCAAAATCATACCATGATTTTTTTTACAGTAGCTTCTTCATACACTTCATCAATCCTTGAAGCTATTTCTGCAGTGCTGATGCGATATTGGAATTCTTCTAATCCGGGAGACAACTCTTGATTAGAGATGGCAGGGGAAATGCGTAAATGCATTTCCCACATAAAAAAAAACACAAAATAAAATGTGTGACTGAAAAAGTTCATAGAACATTTTAATTTATACTTAGCATAAAAAAACAAATGGATGAAGTAAAATGAGTTTTGTTTTTATTAGCGGAAAAAAAAATGTACATAAGAGTAAATCGAAAGAAAAAATGAAAAAGGATAGATGGAATCCAAAATATAAATAGCCAGTAACCATCTATGAAAAATTCCGTGTTAAATGGTAGTAGTCCCATCCCAATATGTTCAGTAATTTTGAGGTGATGAGATGTCAAAGGATCCTCATTTTCCTTTTATATATATATAAATAGATTATGTTTTTTTATTTATGGTTTACAAAGATAATTTCTTTGTGTGTTATTTATTTATTTTATGTGAAATATATTACTTATATATAATTTAGAGATTTTTTACAATTTAGGTAACATTTTGTAATGTTAATCTCCTCAGCAAACTATGACCTTTTTTTGAATTAATGATTCTTATTTGGTAATAAATTACGAATAAAAAATAATTACCATGTAGGTTAACACTATGTTGCTTAACAATTTTCATATATTTATATGTATAACAAACATGTCATATATAATATATATAAAATTGGTTTATATTTCAGGATGGTAGTAAAGTGTTCATGGCTTCTACAGATAAAAGTGTCAAGTGTTGGGACTTGGCCAGCAACCAAACTGTACAGGTAAGTTTTGACTTGACACACTTGTCTCATCATCTATCTTTGTTTGCTCGTTTTGTCACCAAATATAAAAATATCTTTGAATTTAATTAGTTGATCTGACGGGACCACTATCTAGCCATGGTGACATTCTTGTAATTATATACAAAAATTGTGGTAGGTGAAGCCTGATCTCCTTTAAGTGGATGCACATAAAATTTTATCTAAGAAATAAATTAAAATTCATTTAATGCTGGTAACTTCAACAATGTAATGGTTTCTTCAATGATTCTATAAAACTTCTAACTATAAATATTCTAGAAACCTGAAATTTTGCTCTTTCCAATAGTGGTAAAGACTAGTAGTAGTAGTATAGAGACATTGCTGGTTACAGATGGCTGCGCACGATGCGCCTGTCAAGACATGCCATTGGATAAAGGCTTCAAACTACACCTGTCTCATGACAGCTTCATGGGATAAAACACTCAAGGTATACTGTTTAAAACTATTAGAAAAACAATAATTTTCAAGAGAAATGCATTATGTTTCTTTTTATACCACGAAAGTGGCAAACAGGCGTACGATGCGCCTGATGATAAGCGGTCACTGCCCATGGACGCCTACAATACCAAAGGTATCACATGCGGGTTGGCGACTCTTAACAAAAGTTTTCACCTTCTGTTGAAGAACTACATACTGTAATCCCCTAGAAATGCGGTCGCTAGGAGCTTATTTCACAACAGGAGTCGTTCACGGGAGGTAACTCCCTGCTGATGGCGAGCCCAACTCCATTCAGAAACTCTAAACAGAGTGCTCTCAATTTCCAAAACAAGTCTTTCGCGGTTTTCTTTTCATAATCCATAACACAATCAGGGATGTTTGTTGGGCTTATGGATAAAGCTTCTCTGTTCTGCATAACAATAAATGCCTTTGATAGACAGTAGATCCTTGATATGTACCAGACATAGCGTCGGAGATTGTACACAGCTTAATGGAAAGCCAGCGTTTATACCAATACTTTCGGAGCAGCTGCTTTGAGTTGACACGCTCCATCAGAGATAGGTCATAGCAATGTCCTATTTTGGGCACTGGGCGCATATGAATAGTCTGCCACGAAGACGGAACTTGCCCACTTCGGAAAGAAAGCGCGGAAAGACGAGTTAGCACATGGCATAGCAGGAGTTTAAACAACACTGCTGGTATGCCATCTGGCTCTTTCGACTTATGAGCATTCAGACATACACCAATTACCGCTAATTCCCACCACGGGATGATACTGTGGTTCCATCATCGAGTTTGAGGCAATGAAATCACCCAATAGATCAGCTTTTTCTTTAGAGTTATGGAGCAGATTACCATCGGCATCCCACAGTCGGCATGAAAGACTGGCAGAAGTTCCCCAAGGAATTTAGGGATTTATAAGTATTTAAAAACTATTATTTTTGTCTCCTGACCTAGTAATTTATAGTTACATTGATTAATTATTTATTCAATCATTTATAAAAGATTATTTAAATAAGGATGTTTGACAGCTTTCATAGTTCAGTTATGTAGCAATATTCTAAAATAAATTTCTATATTTATTTTATCTAATAACTTTTCAGTTTAAATTATTAACAATGATTCTTTAGAGCTTTGTAATTGATTGTACTATATATAATTATATATTATATTTTTAGAAACTACAATAAAAAAAGCTTTTAAAAAAATGCATATTTTCTGCCTGAATGTACTATAATAAAAATTTTACCACTGGCAACTATTAGCTTACTGTACTACAATAGTGTAGTCTGTTATTAAATAATTCAGCATTTCTGTTAACAATTATCATTGGAAATTTCAGTTTTGGGACACTCGAAGTGCGGTGCCCATCCTCAGTCTGAATCTGCCAGAACGATGTTACTGTGCTCATGTTGTAAGTCATTTTACTATTGTTTCTGAATTGATTTTATAATACGAATTATAACAAGAGAAAAAGTTGAATATATTGTACACGATAACATTTTAGATATGAATTATTAAAATATGCATAGGAGTACCCTATGGCGGCGGTGGGCACTGCGGACCGAGGCATCTGCCTCTATACTCTAGAAGGCAAACCGGCAGAATTCAAACGCATTGAGTCACCTCTGAAACACCAACACCGCTGCATCGCCATCTTCCGCGACAAGAAGAACAAGCAACCCACCGGGTTCGCAGTCGGCAGCGTCGAGGGTCGCGTCGCCATCCAGTACGTGAACCCGACCAACCCTAAGGACAACTTCACTTTCAAATGCCATCGCTCAGCGGGCACCACCGCCGGCTACCAGGTACCGCGTTACTGCCGGCCCGTGAATCGTACGCGTGCCTGCCGGGTTACTCATTGACGCACGCGTTGCTCTGTGCGCAGGACATATACACGGTGAACGACATCGCGTTCCACCCGGTGCACGGGACGCTCGCGACCGTCGGCTCCGACGGTTCCTTCTCGTTCTGGGACAAGGACGCGCGGACCAAACTAAAGAGCACCGAGCTGATCGACCAACCACTCACCAAGTGCGCCTTCAACCACAACGGACAGATATTCGCCTACTCGGTCGGCTACGACTGGTCTAAAGTAAGCTCTAACTGCGCCATTGCAACACTTATCTATATACTTGATGTTTGGTTTTTGACTAAAATATATTGTGATCACTCCACACTATTCACGCTGAGGATGTATGATACTTTTTCAATTGATTTTCTTGTATCCAAACAGCAATGTCTCTGTTTTGTTTCACCAGGGCCATGAGCATTTCAACCCGGCCAAAAAGAACTACATTTACCTCCGTGCTTGCTTCGAAGAACTCAAGCCGAGACCCACCTGAAGCAAGTGATTACCTACATGTTTGCTAAAGTAAATACAATAAATACTGTCTTAGTATATGATATCTTTGTATGGTTTGTGGTCAATGCATATTTTATTGATCATTATATTTCAAATAATTCACCAACACGCCAAACCGAAGGTGATGAGGACAGGTAGTGAAGGTGTGGGCTTAGTGACCTTATTTTTAATTTTGATGTATTTTAGCGATACTACGGCGGTGGTTGCGTAATCGCCTTAGTAGGCCTCCATCTCGCTTTTGCGGTAAATAATCCAATTTAACACACATTTGTCCCTTCACTTTTATCACATTATAACTACAATATAGTCCCCCTTACTTCGCCTAGTTTTTGACAAACTTTGAGTTCGTGTGCCTAAAGTATAAATCAATCTATGGGTAAGATAACAAAAAATGGCAGATTTAATCTTCGCAACTCGATTTAGACTATAGACATATAGATTAAGAAGCATTCGAACAACTTTAAAAAAATAAAATCCCAATGCTATAATAGGGGAACGTTAGGTAGTAGTTTTAGATGTTGTTTCCGTAACTTCGCCTATCACCACGAAGTACCTATAGAAGAAAAGTTAGATATCCACTTTTTTCAGCAAAATTAATGTATAACCTCTTTAGATAAATTTGAAACTTATCTTGAACGACATAAAGTCTCTTCTTGTTTCAATAATTATAGTAGGCAAAATTAGGCACCCATATCCACTAGTTTCCATACATTGCCTACAGAACAGGTAGAGTTGACAAAGATGTAATTAATGGGTGTGATGAATGAATAGTATAGTATATAATAGTAAATGAATAGTAGGTAGAATGAATAGTATTAGTAGATAGTAGTAGCAATTAAAATATAATTAATATAATTTTTCATTGTTGATGGACAGATCCTATTACGGCACCACAGTTAGGTATAAAACAACAATTTAAATTATATCTTATTTTATATTTACTCAATGTTAAAAAGAACTTTTCTTAAAACACTAAAATCAACAAACAATTTCTATACTAATAAATAAAATTAGAGTGTCTGTTTGTAAAGTAATTTTTTTTACTATATAGTTATGAACGTATATACGATAACTAAAACAAAAATCAGTTTTTAAAATTTTATCTGTCTGTTTATTTCGGGTATCTCCGGATCGGCTGGATCGATGTCGAGCGACACCGCCAACAGCCTATCTCCCTGGAAAGTGGCCTCCATTGACCACCTCTTCAGTCGTATTACTTAAGAATAATCTAAATTTCAAGCACTCACCGCTTCAAGTGTGCCTTCGGTTTCTGGGGGATAAACAATGCTAAATACATAATAGCATGTTGTCAATATTCCTTCAGTCAATGATGGAGCATATATCATTATTGACTTGTTAATTACGATATGATATATATTTTCAGAGTCGTGTAAATCTTTTTCTAAAATAATAAAATCATTTTCATTAGCAAAAAAAAAATATCAAAATATATATCATTCCGACAATAATAACGTTAATGTTTTATCAAAGAAAAAAAAGGCTAGTTTTACATAAATATACACAAATGTAACATACTTCTAATCATCAAAACTGGATTAGTAACAGGTCAGGTATACGTTACAATAATTCTTCCTGAAAATTGAAAAAAAATATACAACATTTCAACGATATTCGTTCAATTTATCAAAATTTTGTAACCATATATTTATAAACATAATAAAAATTAAATTTTCTTTAATGAATTTTGTAATAAAAGCAAGAACAACTGCTTCATATGGCTCATCAGTTTTCAAGTTAGCGCTGTACTGTTTAGCTAAACTTTAATGTATTGCGAACGTATTTACTTTCTGCTTGTACATCAGCATCAGCTCTACTCTTTTTTCTTGGCGGGTCACTTCACGAACTATTTCTTCATTTTTCGAATAACGATTGATGGGCTTAGATAGTTTATTTAACGATAACTTCCATATGGAATTAATATTTTTTCCTGTAATTTATTGGCGTGTTTTGTAATCAACTTTACTGTTATGAAAGTACGGCCAGTGTTCGAAGATTATCGATAACTCCTTTTCTGTATTAATTTTTTTCGCTGTAAATAACATGCGTGCATCAACTCAATTATTTCCTTATCGATATATTCTCTCTCAGACTTGAAAATATGAATAAATTACATTCTTACAGGGTAGATAATTACGTCAACGATAATGATCTCTGGAATTCATACCCCCCTCTCTTTGCTTCCGCTAACTATGGTTGTAATTATGATTTGTATAGAATTTATTTAAAAATAATGGGTATATTTATATTTTAAATTTATAAAAAAAAGGAACAAGACCGTTTTTCTTCCCGGCTCTTCTCGACGTGTTGTTTGCCGAACCGGTGGTAGTTTTCACGTTCATAAGGGCCTTATTAGGGCCTAAATGAATAAAGACTTTTTCGATTTGATTTTGATATATGAAATTTAAACAAAAAAAAATTAAATTCAAAATACGGTAAGGTTAAAAATGTACTTTGCATAGCCAGGTATGTAATGTACAAGTAAGTTTTCTACAAGGTACGAGTAACGTAACGATACGAAAGTAACGATTACTGATTGTTATAGTAACGAACACATACGGGTACGCTAGTTTTCGTTACTTTTACACGTTTACAAAATACCAAAATGAGACTTCAGAAGTAAAAGAACTGAACGGACGTTAGCTGCAAATTCTTGCCATGTTGAAAAATTACATCGGATTTAGTTACAAGTGATATTAAACAAAATGCTTAATTTATGGAGGTTTTTCCAAATCAGGCGAAGTAAGGGGAATTTACGATACCTATATGTTATATACCGATAATTATACTCCTAGTATTGTAGCCCTGATAATATGTCGGCATATAAAAACAAAAATTAGTGATAGATCACGTTCTGTGCAACTGAAGTGAGTTCACTGTAGTACTAAAATAAACATAACCAAAGAAAAATGTGTTGTTAACAGCTGCCACTTACGACAAACAATAATGATAAAAACCGAAAAACTAAGAAATCATGTCGTATTTGAAGAGAAGAAGATGTCAAAAGGGGATATGAAACCGAATAATGAACCGTTAAGACATAAACCAATAATTCAGATAAAACCAGAATAATTGAGTGTTCTAAAAATATTGTTCACTTCCATCGCTATCGCTAATTAATAGAGAATGTACATATATGTAAAGATAAATCATACAGTTATAAGTTTATAATGTATAAAAAATTTGTGAACGTATCAATATATAAATAAATATTATTTGTGGTTTCACTCTTCTGATGAGGATATTTGGTCTGACGCACAGGAGTGTTCTAATTATCTCCTCTCTACAAATCAAATCAAATCAAAATTTATTTATTCAATTTAGGCCCTAAGAAGGCGCTTATGAACGTCTAAAACACTACCACCGGTTCGGAAAACAACCCAGTCGAGAAGAGTTACGTTACTTACGTTAACCTCTTTCTCGAAGTTGGACCTAGTTTGTCCCAGGTATTCATAACTGTCCACAACTTCGAGCGTAGTCACCGATTTTTATAATAGGCACAACATGGACCTTAGACATGATTTTCGTCTTGTCCATGTTAATCTTAAGACTAACTCGTTCGGAGCCTCTACTGAGATCATCGAGCATCGTACTTAGGTCTTCTGTGGTCTCAGTCATAACTACTATATCATTGGCAAATCGGAGGAGTGTTATGTACTCGCCGTTTATGTTGATGCCGAGTCGTTTTCAATCCAGAACCTCGCAGACGTCCTCGACAGCAGCGGTGAACAGTTTGTGTACATCAAAGTATTATACATACAAAGGTACATTTTGTTACCATAGCTCAACAATAAAATAAAATTAATACTTTTGTTGTTTGTACTTCTTGAATAAAAAATCTACTGATAATAGTTAACAACGCTTCGTGCCAATACAACAAAAACAGTAGTAGAATAGCTCCAATAACATTTTCGGTTATACTAGTGAAGTGTATTGGAAATAATGACACGAAGTTTCCCCCCAAACCAACGCCGTTGAAATAGCGGTGACTATTCCCGCAATGTTACTTAATATGACAGAAATAGACTGCATGATATGTTTAACCCCTTGAGCACTAACCTGGTGTTTACGCCAGCTTTCCATTGTTTTCCTCTTGTCTCATTTTTGTGGGTAATCGACATTAAATTATATTACCTGTGTGATACAAAAAAGACAAAATATTTCTTTGTCCTTGTCGCCGTGAGAGAATTTTATTCCTTGGCGAATTTGAACTTCATCCGAGCAAACTTACAGCGTTTAGTGTTTTCGTTAGTTTTTTCATTCAAAACATCGTTTTTATATTTACCTGTAAGTGCGATAATGGGTTTCAGTGCTTTAGGTTGCTAAAGCCGCGGTATTGAAAATTATTTCTGTTTCATTTGTGGCCACGCTGTTTGTCGATCTGTATAAATCTGTGGCTGTGGAAGACCACTATTTTGTTACCGGTGTTTATATGTATATAGTTTGTAACTCATATATGGCTGTATGGTCTAGTACTTTTGCCTTTTCTTAAAAAGAAATGGAACTAAGGATGTTCAACAAAAAATATGAGATGTCATGATATATCGTAATGTTGTATCGATCGACTTTGCGATAGATCCTGTTTACAAGTCTACCAGCCCGACCCCCCCTCCCTATGATTTAAAATGTTATTGAAATATCACATTGTTACAAGCCAAGAGGCATTTGTGCAATTCACAACATTATTGTTAATTTTGACACCCAGGGCAGAATTATACTAATAATTAAAATTGAAGTGTCTGTTTAAATGCCAAAATATTTTTTTACTAAATAGACTACTAAATATATACGATACCTATACCCAAAAAAAACACCTTTTCGAAATGTTTGCCATTCTTTCAGTCTGTTTGTTCTGGATAATATCCGGAACGACTAAACGGATTTTGACGGCACTTTTAATAGTAGATAGCTGAAGTTACTTCGTGTAACTTAGAGTTATTTTTGATAATAAGTAGGGTTCCGCGTTCAAAAATTAAAACTCATGAAAGTTTGAATATAATCCGATTCAATGCACAGTTTTACGTGCAAGTGCTTGAATTTATGAGAAATATCTTTACTTTATCTTAGTACTAAAATGTACTCGTCGTCTCGTCGAGAGTCGTCTCGTGACCACGGAATGTGTATCCAGGCCTAAACGTCGAGAAAAAACAAAGTAAGTGCGCGTTTTAGACCCGAAATATTAATAAAATATGAATACACAATACGAAAGTTTGAAAAGTGTTAAAATGTATTAGTTCGGAATAAAAAAAATTAAATCGCAGTGCAGAATATATAAAACGCGAGCACACAGCTAGTACAAAATATATTTAGAGTAATTGTTTAAAAAAATTTGGTCGATTTAATTTGAATTGTTTGATTTACATCGTTATCAGATGATTGCTGATCGTGTTGATACAATATATGTGTCGATCATATGTATCGATAGATTAAAATAACCTAAAACTTTTGCCAACAGAGATAAATAATAAAATTTTGCCGACGCCTGTTTTTGACTTCTAAACATAGAGCAGCGTGACAATTTTTAGTAGATTATGAACTTAAATCATGAATCTTTGGTATGCCAAAATGGCTTAGTTGATTTGATAATGTAAAAGATAGCAATACAAAAATTATAAAATTCCAAACACTTGTCGGATATGTTTTGCGTTCAACTGGCAGCGGAAAAGCTAATACCGACGTTTTCGCAATTTTTGAAGAGTTTTTGTCATCCGTCAGTAAATTATTGGAAATATAATAAATAAAAGTTTGAGAAATTGAGTAAATTTGCCTAACAAAACCAATGTGTTATAATGTGAAATACCCACTTTGCCTGCAGAATATCTGTAATAAGTATGAAATAGTACAAAGTTTCCATTTGATATATATGTGTGTTGCAAGTTATGGCAAATGAAAAAACAATAGTTTACGTAGCACGCGTTTCATAAGTGAAACATCTTGGGCCAATTTTTTCTTTAAATCTGAATTATTACCAAATTATTAGTAAGAGACAGACATCAGACGCTAAAAAAGAGGTAAGAAATAGGAGGGGAAACTCTTTAAAATACAGTTATTTTATTACGCACAGTGGCTTAGCTTGCATAGATAGCACCTGGATGCAGATATTATGATGTCAACTCTTGAATCAAAACTCAACTCAAGTACACCAACTACCCCAACGCCAAGCTCTTTCCACCATTTCCATTTGTATAATCAACCAAATTATTGCTAATTTTTGTAGGTAGCAGTACTGATCTATGATTAGGGGTTTTATGTTGTGTATTTTTTGGAATTTACGATGTCAGCAACGCGGCAGATCATCACAAGTTAAATCGATGTTTATTACTTGCTTTAGCCTTTCTCTACTTTTCAATCCTCCACATTCATATGCATTACTATTTATACCTGTAAAATGAATTATCTATTATTTATACTATGAAATTTGAAACTACTGAATTGACAAAATTGATATTTTAATGTTTTAAAATAAAACAAATTATACATAGTACTCACTTAAGTCTATTCTAGAAATGCAGTTGTGTTGCATCTCTATTTCATACTTTATGCATTTACCACAGTACAACATAATATAGCACTTACAGTACTCTGTGAACTTGTACATTACTAGTCTATGCTCTGTGACATTTGCCAACTAACCAAAATCAAACTTATAGGGTTTACTTATTAATTTATAAAAAGCTGTTAAAAAAATGGTAAATACGTAAAAATATAATATGTTTACAAACAGAATGACGCAGTTTTCATAATTATCTTATAGACAATGTGAAATTACACTTATTATACTCAACAACTACAGCACAATGTCTGAGAGAAAAGGAACCAAGGGTTTGGAGTTGTGGTGTAAACGTTTAGTGAGAGATTGTCCTGAAGTACAAATAGATAACATGACAACATCATGGAGAAATGGAATAGCATTCTGTGCTCTAGTTCATCATTTCAGACCAGATTTAATGTAAGTAAACATAAGATTTTGAATTCAAACTATAACTATTGTATAACAATTTAATTTTTAAACTTTTTTAGTGACATGTCAAAATTAAACCCAGAAAAAACATATATGAAAATAACCAGTTAGCATTTAATATTGCTGAGAAACATCTTGGAATTCCTTCCTTACTGGATCCTGAAGACATGGTTGCAAATGATGTGCCAGATAGACTGTCTGTTTTAACTTATTTATCACAGTTTTACCAACGTTTGAGTCATACTGGTATGTTTTTTTAAATATAAATTGTTTCTAAACCTCAAATATAAAAGTATATCAATATTTGCAAAAAATTATACAAAGAAATAATGTAAGAAGTATTAGAGATATATTTTGTGCATGTTAAATTCTTTATTTATTTAACATGTAATTGTTATTTTTATTGATCTTAACTATTTCCAAATGTTAGAATTCTTCTGTTAATATTCTATATGAGTTAGAAGATTATCTTAAATCTGTTGACATTCTACGATCCCTATCTTCATAACTCATTTAGTAGGTATGTAATAAGAGGCAGAAAGCAACATGGGAGTATGCTATGATCAGCATCATAAAAAGATTAAATAAACATTTTGAAATGTAATGTTGTGGTAAGATTTATGACATTAAAAAGATAATCACAATGGATAGAATGTGTTGCCATACAGAGATAGCTAGTGAACTGAGATTAATCAATGTAGTGATGGTTACATATCACATAAACAAAAGTTTAGATACTCACCAACCTATTGGTTTAATGATATTGTAAAGGTCATAAGCTTATGTCAGGTCTAGTTAGACCTGGATAATATTACTCTAAGACCAGGACATATAAAAAGAAATATGCTCAGCAGTGGGTGATTACAGATTGAGCATAAGAATGATTTCAACCCACAAATTCATTTATACTGAAACTTATGCTGCTGTTATTCCAATTGTTGACAAACAAATATTTTAAATTGTTCAAAAATTTTAAGGTTGGCTTGTACCAAACACTATTTAAAAATTATTTAACTAAACAAGTTAACTTTCTACACATTTTTTTATTAAATGCATTTAGCATAGTCTTATGCCCTGTATTTCAATATTCAATTTACCTAAATGTTTTTAACAAGTTGGTGAAGTAGTCTATGACATTTAGTTTCTTGCTTGGCTGCAGTTAAAAGAGAATTGGCTGATTTAAATAAAAAATGTTATTTAATTAAAAATTAAACATATTTAACACAGTTGGCACAACCCACCATAAGATTCTACATTTTATTTTAATATTTTTTCAGTCAACACAAAAGTAACAGAAAGTGAAGCAAAATTACCTGTGTCTAAGTGTACAACACAGTCAGAACCATCAGTGAGTATTAACCTAAAGAAATGACTATTACACTACCTGGGCTAAAATGTTTTATGTCATTGTTTGCATAATGTATGATCTATTTCTTTAATTTCTTATTTCCTAATTCTAGACTATAATAAGATTCGGAAAAACTGGTTTGGACAAATGCACAGCATGTGGCCTGCCTGTTTATCTGGCACAACGTCTTATTGTATCACACAAACTGTATCACAGGCGGTGTTTCCGTTGTTCCAAATGTTCAGGACATATTAATCCTAAAAATTATGATATTACTGAAGGATCTGAATTTTCATGTGATAGTTGTAAGAATGAAAAGACTTTATCTAAATATATTAACAATAATGATCATGATCAAATGGGTATGCTGGCATTCAGTAATGAGTTAGGAGATTCTAATGAGCCAAGTGTTACCAAACTGAAAACAAGACCACAATCAATACTAGGTGAGTGTTTTGTATTTTTTAATAAATTATGGGAAGAAGAAATTTATTTATACCTAGTAACAGTATGGTTGAGGTTGGTAATATGCTGGTTCGTAAGTGCAGTTGCCAAAATATATAATATATACACAGTTGGAATTTTATAATGAAAATAGATAACTTAAACATTGTAGCTAGTCAGGTGACTGAAGTCTGAATGCACTACCATTATTACTTCATTGCTTGAATAACTTACTGAACATAACAGGTTAATTTTCTTCAGTTTATAAAAATAAAGTATAGGTCTAAATTCTTATAAAATATTAACATTCTCTTCCTTATAGATTGTATTGTTAATTTTCTTACCTTTTCTATCAAGAGCTTCAAATTTGGTATGTCTATTCTATGTAGCATGTAAAAAATGGATTTTGGTATGTATGTATGGTCTGCATGTTGAGTTTTGTAAAATAAAACTGTTTTGTCTGCCTAATAAGAGAAGAATGCCTGTATAAAAAAAATGTTACTTGATTGTAATTTTTCATTTGTTGTTTTCTTAACATTTACATTGAATAAATATTGGACAAGGTAACCAAACAAAATAAAAAACAATTTCAATGTGTCACAATCGGTATATAAAGTATATGAAGTTTTACATACATCATATAACTTTAAAGAAAAATTGAAACATAATTATAAAGTAAAATATACCTCAATTTTATTTTTATTTATTTATTTTAAATCCATCAACGTACTTATGGAACTAGCATGCATACATAAGGCCATGTGAAACAGAAATATAATTTAAAAAAAAGTCATATATATACTTTAACAGTCTTATTTAATTAACTTGTATTGCAGACAAAATAAGTTTATTTGAGAAGAATATTGAAAAAGATTTAAATATAGATAATAAAATGACAAGCTTGTCTATAAAAGATAACATTCAACACAAGAGATTAAGTAATACCTGTGATACGCAAAATGAAGCTGATTTAAACATTTCATCATATAATAAAAGCTTAGAAAGTGATTATTCACACAAGAATGGGAAAGAAAAGGTTTATAAAAGTAATATTGATAAATTTAATTTTCTACAAACACAGTTGGCTGGAGATAGAGATAGTTTAGATGTTATTACTATTGCACCGGATAGGGAATTATTAGATGTAAAGCACAACAAAGAAGACTGTATAAATGATACTGAAGAAACTTTGGACAAAGTTGAAGAAGTAAACGTTGAAAATTTGAGTACTATTATAGTTGAAAAAGATAGTAATATAAAACTGATGATAATAGAATAGCAAAAACTCAGCATGTAACATTGAGTGTGGATGTTTCACCTGTAGAACAACCAAGTAATAATGAACAAGAGATAGTTATCCCACCAAGACGAAAAAAGCAACAAGCTATGGAAAAAGTATTACCGCCTATTGAAAGCACACAAACAATAGTTGAACAAGAAACTAAGGAGTATCCTGACCACTTGAATCCTTTTTCAGAAGATGAAGATGAGAAGGTAAATAATATTAATATCAATGTTAGTACGAATTAGAGCATATGAGTATTGAAACAAATAGCTCAATTTACAATCAATTTACACTATCAAACCAATTTGCAAACATCATTTCAAATATCATTTTCATTGAAACAAAGTATGAAGAGGGAAGTGTAATCCCGTTAATCTGCTGCCATGTAGTTACATGTTTTCTTATGTACTTTATATAAATAAATATATTAAATACAAATTTCAAATTCCAAAAAAGAATCACTTATCTGAGTAAATTAAAAAAAGTAAAACTTTACATACAATCGACGCGGGTTCTATCGCCATCTATCCGACTCCAAAATCTGGTTGAACTTTCGGTGAAGGAAAACATCGTGAGGAAACCACAGCATGGTGGTAGGGGTTTTTCTAATGATGTTCCCTTCCGTAGCTACCACCCTCAAGTTTGAAAACCTGTCGCCAAATATCAATAGGTGGGTGCATCATTTTAAAACCAGTACCTAGGCTTAGTGTGTTTACTATCCTGGACCACACCTTCACTTAACATCAGGTGAGATTGTGGTCAAAGCACTCAGCCTATATCGTGTAAAATAAAAATTCGAATCAATGCTTTTGATAAACCAATTACATATATAAGTACAAAAATTAGTTACCTAATACATTGCATTTTAAATATAAAAACCATTGTCTTTGTAAAAAACATATCTGTCGCTATAATGTATGATTCCAATATATCCAAAAATGATAAATGAAATTGGTGGCAAAATAAAAGTACATTGGGGAAAAAATATTGCAATTGTGTTGAAGTAGTAACGTATATAGTGTAACTTTAGTAATAGTTTTGTTGTAATCTAATCAGTTGTGAATTTTTGAAGTGAACACTTCTTTAGCGGCGTTGAGCGATTCTCAATAGTGGAAAAACTTATAAATCGCGCTACCAACGCTATGACGTCACCCGTCAACATGCTACAGTATGTTAAGTATAAGATAGGGTTTAAGTTCTGGCGCTCAGAGATAAATTATAAAATGTATACTTACGCAGCCTATCATATGTTTTGATTATGTATAAACTATATGAAAATGTACATAATTATTGCTCGGAGCGTCAATACATGTAAAAACCAGACAAATGTTTTTTTATGTTAAATGTTAGGTTATGTTAATAATTACTATCAACAAATTATGAAATTTAAACATTTTTCTAAAGTTTAGAGTTTTCTCTTCTGTTGGAAGTCCCCATGGCTGCCTAGTTTTTTTTTTTACCTCTCCTTAAAATACGACGCTGGGACCTGACTTTTGGGCTTTTATTTTAGCCTGCAGAAATCTCCGAGGAAACTAAAAAGGCAAGCACAAATCCTTTTGGAAGCAGCGATGAAGAAGATGATGATGTGCCTCCGAAACAAACTTCACCGAAAATTCAATCTAATGAAACTACATCCGGGTATGTGTATTGACTTGTATTTAATTTAAATTTCTCAACTTACATTTGTAATAATCATACCACGACCTGTAAATGTTCCAATTGCTGACAGAAGTTTCTTACAACGCCATCCCATTTCATAGGAAACTACATGTTAAATTACCATGCTTTGTTGATAATGTGTTTTTGTTATAAGTACTGTATATACTTAATTAAAATCTGTTATTTTAATATCATAAACATACACTTTGAGTTTATTTATTTACTAGCTGTGCCGGCGACTACGCTCTCGTGTAATACAGACAGTTATATGATCGTGTGAAAATTGTATATCAAAATATTGTTTTTACAATTACTATGTCTTAGGTATTAATTATTTATATTTATATACTATACATAAATTTTATATTATGTCATTTTGTTTAACTTCAATTGATGCATAAATTTTTTGTTCTCAAATAAGACTAAAGCGCATTTACTTACAAACTCTTCTTTCATACTAATGTCGCCGCAGTATTATATTTTAGTATTTGGTCGCCGCGTGTCATTGAAACTACCATAACTTTTGTTGGGTGGACCGATTTTAATGAAATAAAGTTTGGAGGCTACTTCGGAATATGATTTTTTTAAATATACTTAGTACTTTCTAATTGATGCCTGCATAGACAAACAGACAGGCAGACATTTCTAAAAATGATAGAAATGTGAATAATTGCTTATTTTTAGCCCCTTAATAATTATTTTTACAAAAATCGGAAATGTACAGACACGTGAAATTTACAATGTTATTATTAGTATAGATAGATGACACCTAATTTCACGTGTTTTAAACAAGATCTATACCAACTTTATTTAAAGGTATAGAGCATTCCCTCTCAATTCCCACCAAAATGTTCAAACCTTTGTCGTTACTTAATTTCTTTTTAGGCTTGTGTCTAAATTCAATAATTTTTCGGCATACGTATTATTTTTATTAAATTGTTCACCATGTCTATTGTTTTTAACTCCTTGAGCACTAACCTGGCGATTACGCCAGCTTTCCATCGTTTTCCTATTGTCTGTTTTTATGGGACATATTAATAAATTAAATACATGTAATAATTAACCTATTTTTAAGGAGACGACTAATTGCTGTAAATCCCTTTTGGTCTGATGGAGAAGAACATTCTTCTGATGATGAAGAGATCGATGTTAAAAGGTAAAACTTTTATATATAATTATTTATAAAATGCATTATTTAATTTACAGTGCTTATAAATTATTTAACAAATGCTTAATGACAAATTCTTTACTAACCATTTTCCGACTAGTACATACGCTAACTTAAAAAATATTACAAATTACTATAAATTTACCAAACATTATTGTAAAATTATTTCTCCTTTCTAATTATGTCATTCAGTAAAATTAAATTATCTCCTTTTAATTGAATAAAAAGTGAATATTTACTAACTTTTTTTATTTTAGTAATGATAGACAATATGTCTAACCTATCTTGTGCAAAGTAACATATATGATTATGAAGTTTTATGAAATTATAATTACGTCATCACAGCTTTCATAACAACTGTATAAATAGGATATTAGAATCTTGAATGTTGATAGGTTCTTTTAGTAAAGACATATTTCATATTATATTTATCGAATATTATAGTTATGTTGGAAGGGGAAGACCAAAGAAAAGATGGATGGATTGTGTGAAAGATTTTTTTTTATAGGATTTAGGCTCAATGCTTTGACCACAATCTCACGTGATGTTAAGTGAAGATGTGGTCCAGGATGGTAAACACACTAAGCCTAGAGGTACTGGTTATCAAGTGATCCTGCCGGAACACACCTAATGGTGTTTGGCGGTAGGTTTTTTAAACTTGAGGGTGGTAGCTACCCAGGCGGTCATGCCCTACCACCATGCTATGGTTTCCTCGCGATGTTTTCCTTCAGCGAAAGCTCAGGCGGATTTTAGAGTTGGATAGCGTATTTGAACCTATTTCCACTGACGCGGAATCCGGCCGCACTATCCACTGCGGCATCATCGTTTCAATATGATATGCTAGAAACGGATTGAATGCGTAAATTACTGCAAATAGAGAGGAATGGTAAAGACATGTTGCGCGGATTCCAAATAAAAATGGGATATGATTAGAGAGATGATGGGTGCATATTGTAACATGTATGTTAGACGACCGCTGATAAATGGTCTATCTATCTCCTTTAATTTAAAGCTTCTAGGTTTGTGTATAAACTGGCTGATGTCAAACGTGACGCGCATTTTCATATCTCTATGTCGCGAGTCATTATGGTTCAGTTGCCTATCACCCCGATTACTACCTGAACGCGACGTACCAAAACCTATTATTCCGTCAGTTTTTTCGTCATATCTATGGGTGGTCAAAGACCTACCAAATATATATACATATTTTTCAAATCAAAATTATTAATAAGGCGTTTATGAACATCAAAATACTAACAACAACCCAGTCATATTGAAAAGAACCGGCAAGAAACTCGATTTAGACTTTTCTCATATGTTTTTTTTTTTAATTAAACAATACAACTCATAGTTACAAGGTTTATTAGTACATTTACAGAGAAGGGTGTCATTTCCAGGCATCATCGTTCACATAATGTTCCACCTTATAATAACCGTTGTGAATTAAAACTTGGCTGACATGGTGGCTGAACTTATTGTCCGGGGTAAATCGGTAATGTCTTTTGGGATTTTTTCTCAACTAATACTTAATAAGTTTGTATATTTGTTTTACCCAGCTCTAAGATGTATAAATCTCCAATAACGGCAAGTACACCGAACCTGCAGTCGAGTACGCCGCGACGTAAGAAAACAAAGGCGCCTCCGCCACCGGTCATTACGGTATCAGAGACATCGGAACTAGAACGGACATCGGTCTCTATGGACGATATCGCGAGTATATCCTCTTTAAGCTCGTTCAATTCGACACTCAACTCGGAAAATGTGAGTATTTGCTACATAAATTATTATTCCAGTTTAAGTATTACATTAAAATTTTGATGATATTTGAACCAACCACACCTCCCTCCCCCCCCCCCGCCCTCTCCATCTGAACATTGCATTGCCATAATTATTGTTGAAGAGAAAAAAAAACTAAATGTTAATAAGTAAATATTTCGTACTTAATCAGCATTCAGACTCACTTTTCCGCCCACCCCATGTCATCAAAAATAAGGAAAGCATAAAGCCTAAATATTTATATATATATATATGTATATATATATAGGGTTTATATGGAATGGGTTTTACCTCACCCCCCCCCCCCCTCCAATATAAGGGCATGTATAGATATTCTTAACCCTCCCCCCTCCCCCTGGGGACCTTTACTTTTTTACTGAATGGCCCCTTAGCGTCTTAAGCGTTCGCTTCCAAAAGTTCGTAGAAGCTGTCAAGCCCATTCTGATCAACAATTACTCAATTCGAATAAAAATGCCCTAGCAACATGCAATCTATGGCTTTTCACAATGTTTTCCTCTAGCTAAAAAAACCCGATAGATGATTCGGAATCAATTCCATTGATCCGGAATCCGACCACACTACGAAATGAGCCGTCATTGCTTCAAAATAATAATTAAATGTGGTGTTTTTTTATATATAGAAAATCGCATGAAAGGAATACACCCTTAATGAAGAAAAGGCGACCGGCCCCTACACCACCGGACAGTCTCTCTACAATGTCCGGCTGTGAAGGCTCCATGGAACACGGCGTCGACTCATCCGGAATTCAGAGTATCAATTCTAGTTTAGGTAAGTGATTAATTATTTCTCCTCTTCTTAGTTAATAGCAATCTATCCACATACAATTTGTGCCAGTGTCATGTGGGTAAGATGATTTTATTCAATCTTGTATCAGTGTTATCAGGCTCCAGCGAAACAGTGCCTCATCCTGCTCGAACTTTCTATGGAGCTTTGTCGGCACCTCAGAATAAATGTTACACTTTGTTTTCTATAATAAACTTTTACTCAATAACCAAACTATATCATACAAAACGCCACCAAAATTACATGATATAGAGTCAAATACACAAGTTTAATAAATTAAAGAAAACAACTGCTACAAGACAGATCCCGCCAAAACTCTCTTCTTATATTTTGTATGTCTTTTTTTTAAATTATTTATTTCGGCCATGAATACGAGTTCTTTATGTCCATGGTTGTATTATTTTTCTAACAAAATGGCGGCCCTGTGTTAGAACTTTCCAAGGGACTTGTTGTGAAATCTTAGAATTGACGCTCAATATACTCGTGCACAATCGGTGACCGAGAAAGAGATAATAAATATGTATGCAGTCATAAGTTTTTGTCTCGTTCTCTCACATTGCATTTGTAATTCTATCTGTCCTTTTGTTTTTCTTAGTATCGCAGAATAATTTGCCAGTTGCGTCCTTTAATATACAACGCTCGACGCAATCACGAAATTGTATCTTAAACGTACACAAAAAAAAATTCATACGTCATAAAATTGTTATATTCAGGTACTAAACGTACAAAAGGGCCCGCGCCCGGTTTACCCCTACCTGAACGTAGGGAGGTGAAGCTCCAGATGTCACCTGAAGAACTTCAAGTACAACTGGATCTGTTGGAGACGCAGCAGCTTGGCCTCGAGCGACAGGGTGTACTCATAGAGAAGATGATACGGGACAAGTGTGAGGGTAAACATGATCACGAGCACATATATATTTTATTCTTACGAGCACATTTCTATCGGTTCTCTCTCTCTCTCTCTCTATTTTTGTATAAAAGTGTAATTTCTTTTCTATCAAGGTGTTATGTAAACTGACACTGCATTGACATATTTTAAATGTGTGACATTATTATTCTAGGGTCCGTTTAATGGCATAATATTACGCCAATAGGCGTAATTGACTGGTAAAAACAGTTCATTACATTTATCTCTTGTGGTTAATCAATGGATTGTCGTTTCGTTTAGTAGCTATTGATAAGCTCATTTTCATTCGTTTCAAAATTATGGAATTAGTTTTTTTTTTTTTTTCAAATTTTCAATAATTGTTGTGGTCAAATTTTGATCACACACTAGTTTGTTGAAAACAACAGACGTAACTGAATAATATAAATATATATAGGTATTTAGTCAAATAATAATCCATTTGGTTACTAAACTCTAAGATATAGTAAGCATTTCAAGTTTTCGGTGGGAATCGAAAAGGGATGCTTTTTCCTTTTCCCGGAAAGCGAATAGACCTTGTACGAAATATGTATACTGTGACGTCATATCTTAGTATAGTAATCTCTTTCTGTAGGATAAAGTAAAAAAAAAGTTCCTTATTTATGATCGGATTTTAATTTTAATGTTCTTGTTGTAACAATAAAATATTATCTGTCACATTCCTATTTGGCTACATTAAAATTTAGGTTGAGTAGCCTTTTTTCCATACATATTATATCAAACCATAATTTTAAAAAAAGAACCTCTATCAATTAATTTTATAGGTGACGAAGCATCTTCTGTGCCGCAAGAGGAAGTTGAAGATTTAGTAATACAACTCTGCGAGCTGGTTAATGAGAAAAATGATCTTTTCAGGAAGCAGACCGAGTTAATGTACATGTAAGTGTTTCACGACTGGACCGTGTATTTTTTCTTACCTAAACAGTACAATTTCAGATGACCAGAGAGGGCAAATAAATAGGTAATGGATGTGTAGTCTACAGGTTTCAATTCGGGGGTACTAGATTTATAATTTTTTATAAATACTGCATTGAGACGTGATCGCTCACAATGGACGTAATAAGCTCAAAGGGCTATGCTTGGAGTTTCACTGCGTGATCGAGTCAGGAATGAGGAGATCCGCAGAAGAACCGAAGTAACCGACATTGCCCGAAGAGTTGCTAAACTTAAGTAACAGTGGGCTGGGCACATTGCTCGCAGAACCGATGCCCGATGGGGCCAACGGGTTCTCGAATGGCTGCCACGTACCGGAAGACGTAGGGTGTGTGCGCCCCCCACAAGGTGGACCGATGACCTGGTGAAAGTCGCGGGAATCCGCTGGTTGCGGGCGGCGCAAGAACGGTCGTCGTGGAAATCTTTGGGGAAGACCTATGTCTACCAGTGGAAGTCTTTCGGTTCAATGGATGGATGGATTTTGTATAAGGTACAATTAGGAGTGTTCGATAAATATCGATACATACTCTCGATATATCGAATCATCTTATATCGTTATATTTCATTCAATATATTATATATCGAATCAATTTAAAAATACACTATTTCTACTTTATTTTGATGGTGGGCGACTCCGTACACCCGATTGGGAATCCTAAAAATACGCAACACAATTTTTTTAACCATTCATCAGTTCTGCTACTTACAAAAATTCACAATAATTTCGTGGATTGCACAACTGGTACTTGTAAAAATGTTATATTTCAATAATTTTAAAGTTTTTAGCCATTTGGGCGGTGGGGTGTGACTCTGGATATCGATATATTTGTTCGATATATCGTTTAGCAGCGATATAACGATACTAGACATCGTATCGAAATAAATATCAATATTTTTTGTAGATGATCATCCCTATCTATACTAAGAAATAAAATTGAAGTGTCTGTTTGTAGTGTAATTTTTTTTTTTACTAAATAGTTATGAATGTATACATGATACCTATTACAAAAATTAAGTTTTTAAATTTTTTATCTATCTGTATGTCTGTTTGTTTGTTCCGGGTAATCTCTGGAACGGCTGGGCAGATTTTGACGTGACTTTTTTTGATAAATAGCTGAAGTTACTCCGGGTAACTTAGGGTTATTATGGTTCCGCGAAAAAATAAACTCAGTAAAAAAACATATAAAACGCAGGTGCAACCACGAGCGCACAGCTAGTTTACAATATAATTCGAATAGTGCACTGCTATTCCATGGACAGTGTCACATTATGTTTTATACATTTGTTGTTATTATAAATGAGATTAGTCATTGGAATAATTATTAATTTATTTACCAGACGTCGACAACAACGTCTGGAACAAGAACAAGCCGACATTGAACACGAAATCAGAGTAATACAATCACGTCCAGCCGTCAACCGGATTGATGCTGACAAGGTTTACTATTATTTATTATAATCTGTTTTCAGCTTTAGTTTTTACATTAACCCGAATGGTTATAGAAAGAAGGCAAAAAATTCAAACAATCATTCTAAAAGTGTGCCCTAAAGATAATTGGAAACGTATTTTTTTCAGATATATAGTAGACTTTCAGGCAGTGTTCCTGTGCTAATTAGGATAAACTTCGGGATAATTTATATATGATAATATTTACAGTTAGTTATTTTTATTACAGTATAATAGTTTTCGGCACAATAATAAAAGCCACACTATACACGAAATATTTCAAAATTAATGGTGTTCAGTATAACGGTTTTTCTTCTCAATGAAGCACAAAAATCGTTACAATGGGAACATTTGAAATGTCGCTTCGACTGTACCGGCTTCATACTGCACACTTTGTATCTGCCTCTGTTTGGTTTAAATATAGCCTAGTCTATTTCAGTTTCAGTCTGGCTATCTGTCAGAACACCACCTTGTCTAGAAAAGTGCAATAACTGTGATATTTGACGCGAATTCACGCGGTATACATTAGTACAATCAGTTCGGAAAGTGTTAAATAGAATAATTATTATCTTTATATTTCACAAGAGAATCGACTCCATTGCTTTACACGTTGTGTAAAATTTTTTCTAAACTTTTATATAATTAATATTTTACCATTATTTTAAATCATTTCTCATAATTGATTCTTCTATTGAAGGTCACCAATAAGATAGGTAAATTGAGTCTTTTTTGCATATTTTGTTTTTAGTCTACATATGATTAAAAAATAAATAGTGAACGAATAAACAGTATATTCATACCACCTCTTATCTGCAACTTTTCATGTATTGCTATAATTAATATAATTGCAATAATTATGTACATTCTCATGCAGTTTATTTATGATCAAAACATACGGTTGGCTGCGTATGTGTACTGTTTTTATTATTTATCTCTAAGCGCCAGCTATTAAACGCCATCGAGTCAAGTATAACATACTATAGCATGTTGACGGGTGACGTAACGCGAATCTATAACTTTTCTTCTACTGAGAATCACTCAAGCCGCTAAAGTTTTCACTTCAAAAATATGAGATACACAAAAGAAATGTTATAAATATACTTGACACAGGCACGAGAAGAGGTGCTGGTATCTCGTTTGGTGGAAATAGTACGCATGCGAGATGAACTCGTGCAGCAGATAGACGCTGAGAGGCGACGCGAGCGACAGGAGGACCTGGCTATCGCTGCCTCTATCGCGAACAAACGAGGTAACATCATTCGAAATTTACTATCACTATACTATGTAATATTACGTGTTTTTACAAATCACAACTCATAAAAGAAACAAGAAATTTCCCCATAACAAACAATTAGATTCCCCCAATATTATACCATTTCAGCAACTTTCCCCCAAATATCGAAACCTCAATGCTGTCTGTCAGTCAACTAAATAGATTACTTTTTTAAATTCTCTTTTAAAAAAAAAAAACCCCCCAATTTTTTCCCCTCCAAATTGTGAAAAATAATTTCAATCTGGGGAATTTTCTAGAGATGTAAAATAAATGAATCGATATAACAAGAAATCATTTTAAACTCAATGGTCTGTATTTGGTCTGCCGGATACGTTATACGAACTTTATGAAAGAATAAATAGAGGTTATAATGATGGTTGATTTTGTAATTGTTGTCTTGATAGTTACTCATTAAAATTTTACCTGGAATGCCATAGTTTATTTTTTATATACTACTTTAATAAAATGTTATCTTTTCTTTTATTGCTTTAATATTAACTAATAATTATTGTTGCTAATTCGAAAGTTTAATTATTAAACATTTTGTGTACTTAATAAAGTCATAATATCAATGCATAGTTATTTGTTTAAAATTTAACCATTCTTACAAAATTAATGGGGTTAATATCACTCGCATCGTCGCGCGACCCCTGGGTAATGCTAAATGGGTGACACATAAATGTGGTAGAGCCAAGCTGCGGTCATCTTAGACCTCAGCATGCATGGGTCGGCTCGATCGAATCACTGTCTCACGGAAAACCGACGTGAAGTAACAGCTCTGCTGTTGAGTTTCGTTTGGTGAGTGAAATTGTCGGTGGCCCTTTCCCTTCCCTCTTTTCAAATATGGCAGCGATTATAAAACGACATTACCCCAGGGAGAGGGGGAGGTACCTACACTACATGTGTAGGAGAATCACCCCCATGAGCGCACTAGCTCAGGTTGCCCTACGTTTTCTGGGAAGGGCAAAATCCCGCTCTCATTGACATCTCCCAGGGACAGACGAAACAAACAATCCATGGCATCCCCTCCCATGCTCCGCCTGGATTTCTGTAATATCAGGGGCATTAATTCTATCGATTATTTATTACAGCTCAAAGACACAATGACTCAAATAGTTCATCAATGAAATCAGTGGAAGTGGTCACACCGAAGAAAAGTAAAGTAAAAGACAAAGTCAAAAAGCAATTCAAAAAAGTAAAACATAGTGTGATATCAAAGAAGAAGGATGATACAACAACAAGTCGCAAAGAATCCAAACAGGAGCATGAAAAGAAATCGAAATGATTATTATTCAAAAACAATAAAAAAAATCTCTTATTTACTTTTATATCGGTTACAAATTATAAATTTTATTTACTTTTTCATATCGCGTACTAAAAGTACACTTAAGACTGAAACATTCCACTCTAAAGTTAGTTAATAATTAATCGAACAACTTAATTATGGTTAAAATTAGTCAAATGGGAAAAGCGCATTTCCACAGTCATTTTATAATTTTCAAAAACGATATAGTTCTAATTTTTTATTACTCATATATTTCCTAATAACAACTCCAAAACAGAATATCATCAAAGAAACTAAAATGTCATTAAAGAATAATTATTTTACTTACGAGTCCCTAAGTTGAAATTAAGTTAATTGATATAAACTTCATGTTAATAAAACTTAAAAAAAAAACATCTAGAATTACATACATTTCTCTCTATTACCACGCATTAATTTCGTTGAAAGCTCGCTTTCATGTTTTAGTGTTTGTTTAGTTTGTTGCAATGATGGCCCAGTAGTATTGTGGTAGGAAGTCGGTTTGAATCCTATCCTACTATATTCCTAAAAGAGAACATGCTTATATTTGATGACAACTTGGAGGGTGGAGTCAAATATATCTAAAATTCAGCTAACCTAATATTTGATCTACCTTTAAACAGTATAAAAAAACTGGTTTAATGGTTATTCGTAACGATTTATATTATTTATTAGTATATTCATGGAGTTTGCTGTCTTTTGTAACACATATTTAGTAGTACCATAAAAAATACATGTAATACTAACTTAAGCTCGATTTTATAATGCTTTATAAACCACACAGCGCTTTAATAATAATAATTTACTAATTTTTTTTTATTAATATTTACATTTGTTTTGTACTTAATATATACATATATTAATGTAAATATATCTAGTAGCTTTTATTTTCAAGTAATTAAATAAAACAGTATTATTTTACCATTTCACAATGTCGCGATTAAGAGCATACTTTGAATTATAGAATTAACCATTTCGCACTTTTTGTACGATGTACTAGTTTAAAAATGCATGAATAGTCATTAACAAAATTTCCATTTACGTTACATGTATATAGGTATATATTACTGACTTATACCAGCGACTTTGTACGCTTATAAACTGTAATATATTATTATAAAAATAGGTAATGACCAAAGGTCTTTTTCACCGTTTTTCAAAGCATTTATTTGCTGGCGTTTATAGCTTTCCGTCCAATTCCCACGGTTAGGTAATAGTATTTTTATTTATTTATTGTTTATCTATAATTAACACTAGTAAGCTCGAGTCCGAGTTCTAAAATACATACTATGAACTTCACACGTTGATTGAATGTGGCCATTCTCTTAATTTTGTATGTGAGATAACTTTAATCACGTGATAAAACTAACAAGACTTTTTGGTTGTTTTAAGTTTATGCTCAAACACATCAAGATCAAACTCCACTTTTTTTTTTTAAATCACAATAGTCTTATTCAAAAATAGAAACCATTTAAACTTGCAACATTAATTAATTTTACACCGGGAAAAAGTTAACAGCAGGTTTTGACTTACATAGTGGTACTTTATTTTCAAATATTTAGACGTTTATGATGATATTTAACAAGTGTTTACAGATAAAATTTCAAGTTGACTATATTATCCTTTCCCTATGTACAATACGAAAACCATTCGATGAAAGCGATTAATTTACATGATTTCATAGACATCTATGTTCTCTGCTCAGGTTTGGTATCGGTCTTCCTTTTCGAACTGACTAAATACTGTTAACCGTGAGGGCATTGACAGCTTCACCAAAACTCTAAGCTTCGTATCGGAGTATCGTCCATTAATTACATGCAAATCGATTTCCCCCCCCCTCAAACAAATCATAATTCGGAAAACATAACACACCCTTGTGGGAGGGGCGTCGAAATGAGATATCACATGTACTTTTCTCCTTTTTTTTTTTTGCGGAACGCGTAATGTCTAAACTGAGAAGTATGTCCCACTTGCCTTGACAAATCGTTGCCAGGTAAGAAATTCCAAAAAAAATCGAGAATTAAATTAGATTATACCTACTTTTATTTAAGATAGTATTCTGAAAATGTTCATGATACTTTATACCAAAATGTACAAATAATATTTGGTACAGGAAGGGGTTGATCTAAAACCGCGTATCACAAAGTGGGTTCCCAAAGTTGGTAAATAACATCGCGTGATTAATGGACGACCCCTTACATTTCTGCTCGTACAATACAATAATTTATATATTAGAATTATTCACTATCTCTTATATATTAAATGGTTTAAGTAAATTATTTCAAGGAACGCCACACGGTTCCTTTTTTTTCTCGACTTCGTATTATCCCCATAGCTTTTTTCATTGTACACATAATTTAACAAAATATTTACTAAAACCTAACAAGATGGTGCATGTAAATCATCTCACTGGTTCTCAAGTTACAAGCTACTTATTAAATAGACAGAAACACAAAGACGTTGACTTTATAACATAACAAAAGCTCACGCCTGTTATCCCCGAAGGGTTAGGCAGAAATGAAATAAGGAACTACACCACTCGCATTCCGCCGAGCTTAGTTCCGTTCCAGACGTGAAAGGGGGAGAGCCTGTTGCCATATCGGGCACAAAATCCAGACTTCGGGATGATACTGAGCAGAAAAATCCAATATCACTTTGACTCGACCCGGGGATCGAAACTGAGACCTCGGAACGACAGTCTTACCGTAATACGCGCCACCGAGGCAGTTGACTTTAATTCAATTATTACGTATACAGGAAAAGTTTATTACGTTACACAGAAAGTTATTGATAATGGTACATACAAGTTGGACAAACATTATCGTCAACCCAATCTCATTTCTGAACCGTTAAATCTTATTTGTCGAAATTTCTTTGATAGAAGCCCTTCTAGTATAGCTCTTGTGGTTGTGGGGTCTTTATTTTCTACTAACTGCAACCAGGTCTTTGGTGGTCACTCACGACCTTTCCATTACATATCACATGGAATAAAGCCAATGAGACTGTGTTTGTGTGTTTAACAGTTATCTAAAAAAAACACTATGATACCATATATAATTATTTAAGACAAAATGACTTCCTAATCGTGGTTATGTGTAGTTTGACGTGTAAAACATTATCCGTATCAAAAGAAAATGTTTTTAATATGTACTTAATGTAAGAGATTTTACAGAATCCAAAGGGGGATGGATATCTATAACTTAAAATATGTAAAAAATGTTTAAAGTATGTGATAAAGAAATTTTACAGAAGAAATGACGGTGAAACACAAAATGAAATAATTATAACAGTAGAAATAACCATCGAGAAATTATCAAATAAATAAATACCTAATATTGCGGTACATGCGTTCATAATCACACCAACAAATATAGGCAAAAAACTTAAACATGAACTGACGTAAGTGATGTAGAAAGTTACCAATAATTACACTATAAATACGTTGTTCGATCGACCAATCGGACTTAAAAATTGATATCCATGTAATCAAGGTCAACTATAAAGATATTTACCAATATATATATATGCCTGTACTAATACATATCCCTATTCGTTTCACGATTGTATTGTAATTATAAAAATATGCAATGATTTAGATTTATATATACACATTTGTAATTGTTTTAAGATATTATTTATATGGGCCTGCATTCAAAAATGTGTATATTATTGAAATATTTAATACAGAACAATGTGTAGCGATTTTTACTAAGCAATAAAAGACGACCTATTGACAGCAACATCCAATTTAAGAATTATAATCTATCAATAATATATATGTAGAAAACAAATCGATACAGGACATCAATTAAATTCGAACCCATGGCCTATATGCTGGCTCTCCACATTACAGCATGTATAAAAATGAATACATCATATAGTCTTGTTTTAAATTGGATTCTTTGTCTGTGCAAGTAATAATTAATTAATATTTTCAAAAATAAAAATTAATAAGCAAATAATCTTTTGTTATGTTTTAAATATTATTAATATATATGTTTAATTTAGTATTTTAACATAAATGAAGCAATAAAAATAATTGTACACCCTGATTAGCACAAAAAATAAAATTTCACACATTCATATTTGTTTTTATTCAAAATAACCTGATAATTACATTTAACATATTCATTGATTTATTTTTTACCTTACTATGAAAATAACTACAGTAACATACAGTTATTTTCCAATTATTATTTTTTATTTACTTTATTACTAAGGGCCGATTTTTCAATCCTCAGATAAACAGTCGGAGTTTATTCGATAGATAGCTAAGAAATTAATTTTTCAATAGTCAGATAGGCCTTATTCAACCAATAACTCGACCGCCTAAGAGATAAATTTGTCTGCCCCTTCGAGGGCCAGATAAACGCTTATTCTAAGGACAGTTTCGATTACATCACAGATATTAAGTAAATATTCCTTTTAAGATTAGGCATTGCTGAATATTGAATTATTACAAATTAAATATTAATTATAATGCATATTTTTGATAAAATTCATGACCAATTGAAGAGAAAAAATATTTTTTAAAGTACCCTGAATAAGAGAAATAAACCTTTTTTATTTCTCTCGTATTTTTTATGTAAGGATACTAGTTGCAATACAACCGAAATAAATAAATAAACGTAATATTTCGTCATGATGCACTTTTACCCATCATTCTATGTACATTAGTATTGCTATTCTTATGAACAAATGATTCACAACAGTAGCAAAATCCTCGGAACGATATTTTTTCTTCGTTTACAAAAATTACAAGCAAAATGGTACTAGAACAAAAATCACCAGGCGACCGACCGACCATACATCCCTCAGATCTAAACTGACTATAGACCAGTGGCGAAGCGCTCCTATAACCCGATTCCTTACAGCCTTGCTAAAAAACTAAACACTCAATGCGCACACATCAGATCATGCATTAAATATACTATACCAACCACACAGTTGTAAACGCGAAACACGCACACTAAGAACTCGCTCATACATGTCGGGAGCAAAATGTCGGAATTGAGTTCATACATCCATGCACATTTTACTTTAATTATCACTCACACAATGAAAGCATTAGTGTACCTATTATGTAAAGGTAGCGCAAATTTAGGCTGAAAATAAGCCCCTTAGTTCCGGGTTACTGATTTAAATTTGGTCATTATTGTTATACGATTACTGTTTATCAAATATTTGAATATAAATATTTGAAGAAAGCACCATCTACTGATATACTACAAAAATGTCTTCCAAGCAAATTCACCTAAAAAGAATAATGTGCTAACAAATTCCCATAGAAATCAGTTTTTAAAATTGACTATTGAGCTACACCGAAATAATGGTTTTACTTCCTATTTTATAATGATCTATTATAATCATGTGTCAATTTCGTAGCCGAAGAAGTTAAGATTAGAAGTTAGCTAGGTTAGGAAGTTAGTTGTATTAAAGTATAAAAGAAAAATAAATCAATCAGTATTATTTTATCTATCATGTAGGTAACTAATCGTTATTTTTCGTTTCGCTTAAATCGCCATATCGCGTCGTCCCGTTAAAATTAAATAGTAAAATAAAATCCACGATCACGAAAGTTAACCAAATTTACAATTTATTATGATGTCATAATTATACGAACATTTATCACAAGCGAAATGAATTTTCATCTTTAATCTCAAAACAATTTACCACACTCGACATATACAGTTTAGGTAACTCCAGTGAAGTCAAGTAGGTGAAGGCGGTTAACACTAACTGCAACTGGATATCTTCACAGCTCAGCGGCACAAACATCTATCATTCATTACTGTACTAATTTTTAAGAGGACGAAGTATGACGACCAGGTAGATTTTTTATGCTCCGGCTTTACCGACGACTTTTTGCAGGCCACACCACTGCTATAGACGGCAATTTATTTGACAAGAAATGGAATTAGCCTGTCCCTTTCTAACGTGTATTTACGCAATATGTTTGTTTCACCTACCTGAAGTTAGTAGCTTTAAAGTCGAAATTATTGTACTAAAATTGACATAAATGTCAATTGAAAAACCGACAACCACTTATGATACAAATAAACAGCCCAATAACTTTATTTGTTTGGTAGATATTAGGCTCTTTATCTGGGGATTAAAAAATCGGCCCTTAGTCTGTTGATGGTTTCAATACAAACACCGACATGTATCCAAACTCTACTTTTGTAATCACAATTAATAGGTTATTTATAGATTTAACACATCATCCAAACTGTAACAAGGCAAAATAATCCCCTTTCAATATCATAACCTCTTATTAGAAATACACAATTGTTGACTTATGACTCAAAAATATACAGTTGGCCCATAAAAGAGCGGTCAAACACTGTCTAGACTGAAGGGATACAAAAAATGAAGAAAAACATTTATCTACTATTATCTATTTCAATACGTAAATTAGAATGTTTTGTTTTACCTAACCTTTCTCTTAGATCGTCAGTACCTATTCTATCTCTTATATTATTAGGCTTTTTTTTGTTTTTTTGATTTAATCTTATCCCTTAAGTCACTATGAGCATTTTTATTAGTTTGTTTAACATCCAACCTTGACCAAATGTTGTTTGAGGCTTTTGATTTCTTTATTTTTTCTACTTTACTCATTATATTACTATCAGAATGTCTTGATGATGCAGACTCATCACTAGACCCATTATCTAAAGTAGAATCAACTTTTTCTCCTAGACGTGACTGTATGCCATGCTTTTGTTCTTTTGTATTGTGATATTTAAATTTATCTGATAGTTTTGTATATTCTCTTTGTTTAGATTGTTGTGTAGATGAATTAACAATTTCAATAGATAATGGAGCATATTGCTCCTTGAATTCTTCTTTAGGAACTTTTGAAATGTATTGTTTCCTTAGCTTCTCTTCTTCATCATCTGCATGCATTCTCATTCTTGGTGTTTTAGATTTTATTTTCCATTCTGTATCTGAACTGCTACCTTCAGAGTTGTCTGAATTATGTTTATCAATAGTTCTTTTTCCAAGTCTCATTGCTAATCTTTTGTTTCTAATGGGAACATATTTTTGTGGTATCTGTGTGTTATCATCATCAACATCATCATTCATTATTTTTCTATGAAATACTTCTTGATGATCATATACTCCCCAGGATTTGCATAAATCACCCCAAGGATTTTTAATTACGGATTCTATATTATCATGAAAATATTCATGATCATTACTTTCAGTTTTTTTTTTGACAATTCTCTTATCTCCGTTCGTAGCAAACCGCATTAATATTAAATTTTCTTTATTTGAAACACCCTCTCTCCAGTGGTGATCAGATTTTTCAGCTAACATCATTTTCAAATCTATGTCTTCAATCTCTCTTGAATGAATCAATAACGCCAGGGCAGCTGATAAATGATCTTGACAAACAACATTACCTAAAATTTGTGTAAATCAACTTTTATTATTGAAATATAATATTATATACAAAAAAACTTAGGATAATCTACTTACAAGATACATGATCAATCCATTCTAGAGACAATGGTTTATAATCATTTAAATACTGGAATATCTCTTTGGTTGTTAGTCCACCAACTCCACTTAAATGTAACGAATCAAAACGAAAATGTCTTTCATTACCACTTTCAATTCCTACATTTTCATAAAGTTCATCAATTTGATTCTGAGTGATAACTTTGTTACCTGTCAGACATAAGCCAAATCTCTTTGCCCTCTCTTCCAACTTAGAAGCATCTACTTTTTCCAAGGACTCTATCACAATACCATGTTTTTCTGTTTTGTATAACTGAAAGTTAAATTAAAACAAATAAATACTAAAATATAACAATTGAGCAAACAATAATATAAAACTGCTTTATAAATTTACTAATAGAACATAGATTAATTTGGTAATCTTCTCTAAATTTGCCATAATCACCACACTTGGCAGGCGGGTTGGCGATCACAGTAGGTGTTACTCAGAGTATGCAGCTGCCCATACCCTTGTATATCTTTTAGTCGACTTTTACGACACCTACGGGCAAAAATGGGGTGGTACTATTCTTAGGTGGCAGAGACCCTGTGTTCATCAGTGGATGTCTTTCAGTTAATGGATAGACTAAACTGAATTCTATTACATTATTGCCATTTGTATAATAAAATAACAATTTAAAGGTATGGATTGCCAATTTCTTCATAATTACATTTTCTAAACTAATAATTGTAAAACATTCTCTTAGTATAAAGCAATTATAAGTTATAAATTACAGAGAATCCAGTGTTTTTTTTAATTTATAAGTTGTATCAAGTGAATATATAAATTAGACATTAGATATAAATGATAATCACATATAGACACTATAAATTACCATTGTTGTACTTTTTGTTTCTGGAGCAGTTTCACCTGCATCGTCATCTACAAGCATTGTGCTATCGTCACTCATTTCTCCGTCCTCCCTGTCCATCGTACCGTTTTATTAAAATGGGAGTAACTTCTCAAAATAGTTTTATTTTATAATAATTTTGTGTATCAACTGCACAGAACATTTATACTCCTAGCGGATATCAACTGTAAGAATAAAATAAAATATCTATTCATATTGTCATTTTTTTGGTTTCATTTATTCCTTTTTAACGAAAAGGCAAAGTTACTAGTAGACCATGCAGCCAAGTTAGACGTTAGGATCACTATCAATAGATGAATGGGAGTAATAAAATGGTGGCCTTCTGTTACGATCACAACGGTAATAATTGGGACATTTCAGAATTCACGCCCGTGTCATTATTTTCTCTATACTACACTTGTGTATCATAACTGTGTAGTTATGATACACGTGAAAAGCCATCAAAATTACAATATATATAGTCAAATACTGCAAAATAATGAATTAAAAACAAGGACGGCAACATGACAGACCAAAATCGCGCCAGGCATCATATATATTGATAATATTTATAAATGTCATCATATTCATCTCTGCTTACGAGTATAATCCAACAAATTTATCAGGCCAGGTGGTGGCGTCGCTGTAAACGCTTTTAGTGTTGCCAGTAAATACTTTTTAGATTAAAATTGGGTATAGACAATATACATATTATAGTGCTTGGATATTTTTATTTTAAATGATAAGACATGATATGAAAAACAGCTGAGAAAAACAATAAACACACGCTGCTGTGATTCTAATGCTAATGTATCATGGACTTATTATACAAACTGGACTGAGCACATCTACCATAAAAACGAATCATTTTCTAGAGACAACATTACAAAACTTGCTTAGGCACGACACATACAAACTCTTAAAACTGATTACGAAGGGAAATATTACTAGTAAAAGGAGACCTGGTGGTAGCAGAATATTCGAGAGTGTACTTAAGTTGTGAATGCTGACAAACTCTTTCGCCTCACAAAATACAAGAGAAATATGCAGAGCTGTTTGCTAAAGTTTACTAGTTTTAAAGGCACTAAAAAATAACAATGAAACGAGACGTTTATTTTTCTTAGCGAATTTGGCTTAGAGGAATATTTTTAGTATCGGTAAATGTTAATGTAAAATTGTGTAATTATATAACAGGTTTAAACAGGATTTGGCTAGAATATTATAAGTGAATTTGAATTACGTCCGGAAGGAAACGTCACCTTAATCTTACACACACCCAGCGTATGGGTTTTTGGACTTGGAAACTTAAAAAAAAGAATGCTTATTGAAAGCGTTTATTGAATCAATAGTCATACATGGCTAGAGCAAATTGTTTTATGGAGTTTCTGACGCAAACCAATTTTATTTTCCATAAGCAGAATCGATGGCATAGCGCTGGCCTTTAGCAAATGTTGAAATTTTCTGATGTAGTAAAAAATATTTTAGCCTTTAATGACGACTAACTTTAAGGACGTTACTATACGGTTTTACATATTATTATAATTGTTTCAATTTATTTACTTCATAAACATAGTAAATGAGATATACAATTTATTGTTTATAATATTTTGTTATCATTATGATGGACCTAGAGAGTCTAAAATGTACTATTTTAATGCAATGAAAGAAATATATCCTACGTTAAATATATAATTATTTAACAACAGGTTTTCACGCGTTACCTTTACTTTTTCCTATCCCAACGTTTCGGCAGGGTTTCACCAACCGCGGTCACGGGCTGATTGGCGGTGCGAGGCGTCGCCTGCTGCGTTGAGGGATATTTTGATGAACTACCTCCGTTTGGTACTTATTCGTTTCGTTACCGATTGCTAATAATAAACGATAAACTTTTTTATGTTCAATTCGTAGATAATGTACGTATGTTAGCTTATAATATATGAAACATATGATAAAAATGTAGATATGGGGATCGAACCAATAATACTGGTGGGATGTGAAAAGTTTTCAGCGTACCTAATCACTGGCGAGAAGTATTAGGTACGTACTGGTAACGAAAAATACTTAATACGATCAATATGCCTCATATCTATAGTGAACGGACTATATTTTGTGATGTTTGTGACCATATTGAGTGAAGCATTAGTTTGAAAAAATGAATAAAAAGGAATAATGTGTTAATAAAGCATTTTGGCGAAAAAAAAATACTATTGAAGTCAAGGCTTGGTTTGATAATCATTATTCGGACTTTGCACCAGGAACATCAACTGTTGAGAAGTGGTTTGCTAAGTTTAAACGAGGCGAAATTAGCACCGAGGACGATGCACGCAGTGGACGGCTTAAAGAGTCTGTTACCGACGAAAACATCTGTATTCTCCACATCTGGCCCCCAATAATTTTTTCCTGTTTTTAGACCTCAAGAAGATACTTGTTAAACAGAAATTTTGCGCCAATGAAGAGGTAATCACTGCAACTGAAGCCTATTTTGAAGCTAAAGACAAATCGTACTGTAAAAATGGTATCGAAAAAATTGTATGACTGCTATAATCGTTGTATCGCCCTCTGAGGCAACTATATTGAATGATAAAGTTAAATTTTATTAAAAATATTATTTTTTTCTATTCTAGCTTGCGAACTTTTCAGTCCAACTGTTATTTTTTTCAACAACTTGTGTAAACGAAAGAATATTATTTATACTCGTTGTATTTGTTATCAGTAAACACTTGTTTTAAATAACATGTTCTGATTAATATGTAATATTAACATTGTAACATAACATAACATAGGCTCACGCCTGTTATCCCCGAAGGGTTAGGCAGAGGTGAAATAGCAAACTTCTTCACGCCCGGGCGAGTCCCACACTGGCACGGAGTTCGTCCCTCCGTGCCCCCTTACCTATTGTATTGGGGGACTTCGGTCTCACTAATACAATAGGTAAGGGTAGTGCGTAAATGCATTTCCCCCCGTCAAAAAAAAAAAAAAAAAAACTACACCACCCATATATAGAGCCTGTCGCCATATAGGGCACAAATTCCAAACTCTGGGATGATACTGAGTGGAAGAATCAGTCTCGTTATTTTCACTTCACCCAATCTAACAAAAATGCTACCACTTTCTTGACAGAATGAATAGATCATATATTTCAACTATTTATTTTTATTAAAGGTACATACAATATGAAAACATACTTAAGTCACACAAAATTATAACAGAAATTAGTTTCAAAAAATCTCCCTTCAATGTTATATCGTAATATCCAAAAATTACAATACTGCAGTTCTTGAGTAGTGGAGTGTGGAGTGAAACTTCTAAAAAAAATAGATGCTGTAATATAAAGATACAAATTTTAAGTTTTCCCACTTAAATTAAATTGAAAAGGATGATTTTTTATCAAACATTTCAGTTTATATTCAGCTTTCAGAATAAATGGAAAAAATAAGTGCAAACGAAAATGATTACATTTTTAAAATTTGTCCAAGTACTATTTACGACATTTAAAAATGTAATTATGCATTTTTTTATTTACGGATACAAAATACTAACTTAAGTTTTATGTATTATTCTAATGAATATTTAGCTGATATTCAAAAGATGAAATTAAGTATAAACATAATCATTAACCTATCTTCAGAAAAAAAAAGTAATGCTCGCCATATTATTACAGATTACTGAAGAGAACTTTATGGAATGTCGATATATCTGGTTCAACGTTAGAATTTGTGCTATATAATGCCGGGTTCACACTGCTTCTGAAACAAAAGGTTTATTATTTTTCATGTAATGTAAAAAAAATCAAGGCAGCCACAGAGACTGACGACAAGAGCGAAAACTCGAAACTTTGAAAAAAAAACAAGTTTAAATTCATAATTTGTTAATTCAAAGTATTAACATAACCTAACATTTAACATTTGTCTGTTTTTTTACACTATTGGCGATCTGAGCAATAGTTATGTACATTTTCATATAGTTTATTCATAATCAAAACATACGATAGGCTGCGAAAGTATACATTTTATTATTTATCTCTGAGCGCCAACACTTAGACGCCGTCTTATACTTGACATACCGTAGCATGTTGACGGCTAACGTCATAGCATTGGTAACGCGAATCTATAACTTTTCTATAAATCAACTAATCGATAAATCCCCTATCGAGAATCGCACAACGCCGTTAAAGAAGTTCTCCCTTTAGAAAAAATAATAATTCTGAAGCTATTGCTGCACAAGAACTCGAAAGACGATTCAAAGTTTACTTTTCAATTTCATGCACAAATTGATGCTTATGCTTATATCTTCTCTTGCTTATCCCATTTTAGGAATACTTGTAAAAGATGCGACACCGAGGCGATTCAAAATCAAAATCAAAACATCTTTATTCAATTTAGGCCCTAAGAAGGCGCTTATGAACGTCTAAAACACTACCACCGGTTCGGAAAACAATCCAGTCGAGAAGAGCCGGCAAGAAACTCGATCTGGTTCTTTTTTTTTAAAATAAATATAATGCATATAATTTTTTTTTTTATATAAAAAACTATACAAATCATAGTCTTAATAATGTTAGCGGAAGCACAGAGATGTGGGTTAATTCCAGACATCACTATCGTTCACGTAATGATCGACCCTGTAATAACCTGATTAACACAGTTTGTATCACGATACATGTTGCGAACTCGTAAGATACCGGTTGCTTATATTGCACGAGTTTCCATACGAACGTATATGCAATACTTGGCAACAACTAGTCTTCCGGGTCGTAAAGTTCGTTGAAACTATTAAGGGCCTTTCGATCAAAAGCGTTAGTCAGAAAAAATACCTCCGAGTCGTATAAGCTCGTCGCTTGTAAGTATCGTAATTTAAGAAGGATCACAGCATTTAAAAAAAAGAAGTAAAACATTACACGATATTCTAGATGATCAGTCAAACATCATCTTGGACTCAACACTTTATGTTTTTATGGATTTGAATTATCGCATACATATTTAAATGTGAAAAATAAATAATCCCCTATAAAACACCTTGCCTTTATACTTTTTAACTAGCCACAAATTCCTACAAATAGCAATAGCAAATGATTGCTAGAGGCAAATAAAAATTGAAATGTCTATTTGTAATAACAAATTAACAACTTTTTACTAAATCATCATCGTAATATTAATACGTAAAACAAAAACTTTGTACGAAAGTTGCGCGGACCGAGAAGTATGAAATTTCGGACAAAAATACATTAAATTCATAATACAATACAGTTCACACACTACCATTAGTTTGACACAGACACACATCTATCATTATATCCTTTACGGTTACTAATGCATTATCAATGACATGTCAATGACAGACTTGAAATTTATTTACCGTGTAAAGTCCGTTCATAGGTCTTTTATCTTTGAAATCTTATTTTGGCATTACTAGCTTTCACGTAGTCAATCGTTTCGGATTTTTGTTTTTTATTGTACATTGTAATCGTAAAACACGCCAAAACGAATTCAAAGTAGTGCTACAATTTTTTTTCTAGCTATACGTACATTCTCTGAAAGAGAAAGATCAAATAAAGCTCCGTAAATTCCATTCGTCAACGATTTGCCGCCATGACTCGTACGTAAAATAGTGTTGTCTGTGTATTAAAATTTTCTAAATCTTATAAGAATAAATATCACCGACAAAATCCTCTCGATTTATTATGAAATAAATAAAAAGCCTTGATTGTATCACAATGCAATAAATAAATGAATATTATATTAATTTTTTTTTCGCAAAGAAGGAGAAATTGCATCTTCTTTATCTCAGTCTCTCTATGTCTTAAGTGCTCCAAGAAAAATACGTATCTAGCTACTTTTATTTTTCGAAAATAATTAGGGTTCCCCGTAAACAAATTAAAACTCATTAAAATTATGAACAAAATACGTTTCAGTGGACAGCAGTATCAAAACATTATTCTTCAATGATTATTTAAAAACTTTATTATGCTGTGAAGAATATATGAAACACGGACAGAGCCGCGGGCACACGGCTATTTATTAATATAAAAATATAGCATTACCTTGTTGGAATTGTTGGTGTACGCGGGATCACAAGAAGGCAGTTCATGGGCTGTCCATCCAACTGCCGGTTGTGATACAAATCCACAGCTGTTTGTGCGTCTTCTTGAGTTTTATAAATGACTTCTGCTGTACCAGGTCGAACTAGGCGAGATTCTACCATACCACCAACGTCCCCGAACAGTTCCTAAAATTATATAACAATTTAAAATCCCTATTTTTTTTTAGATAAAATTAATATATGACTGTGAAAGTAGTGGTAGAAAAGTTGAAACGGTATTGTTTGACGTGGTAAGGAAGTATTATAAGAAGAGAGGAAGGTTAAAAGAAAATGCGAATCGAGAGTGTAAGAAATTATATGAAAGAAAAAGGGGTAAATTAAGAGATGATAGTTGATAAGAGACATATAGAAGAAAAAAATATATTGCGCCGACCCCAAGTGTGTTAGATCTGGGCATCAGAATAATTTAAGACTATGAAAAAAATACACAAAAAATTAGTCTCTTGTTTTGACCTTTAACTAGACTGTAGCTAACAAATTGGCGGACCATTGTACATTGATCAAAATGAAAAAAAAAAGTTCTTTTATTCTTTTGGTCTGAGATTTATTTAACTAATTTATTTAAATTAAAAAAAGTGCGCGTCTCGGGACGCCCGACAGAAGTGATAATAAATCTAAGTGTTCAATTTAATATTGAAATTGTTTAACTTCAGAAAAGCTTAGGTTTTTACTTAAATTTTATGTATATTGTAATATGATATTGTAAAGGAAAGGTTATTTATGAATAAAATATTTTATTGATTATAAAACATATTTTATTCTTAGTTAGAATTCTTAAAAATGTACTTTAGAATTTTATGTATGTACATGTTTAGTATCATTATTTAATCAACATATGTATGTCTATCGCACACTAAACACTGAGAGGGAAGCGTCTGACCGAAATATGGCTAGCGCTGTGGATTAGAGTGAGAGAAGAGGAGCCTGTCTACCGTATGCGTGAGAGAGAGGGAAGCCAGACAGACTGGCGCCGTAACGTGTTACGTAAGAAAAAAAACGGTTCGTCCTCCCATAAGAAGTTATCACTTCAAAAATTTGTAAATTTCTTTGCTTTCTCTTAGTACCATAAATAGTATAGAACATGAGCAAAAAGTATAAGGTCCCAAGTTTTTCCATTGATTATTTAAAAATCATGTTATGCAGTGAAGAATTGTTCGAAATAGAAAATATGATAAGCAAGCGGAGCCCCGGGAACAGCTAGTAAATGATATATTTTATTCCTATAGTGATAACATTCAGTTTAGTCTAATGAAAAGGTTTTTCAGCCATATAAAAAAATAACACACTGAAATGTCCAAATAGTAAACCTTCAAACTTTTTTAGCCTCTTTAGCCATTTTTAGCCTCAATCACGTTATCATCATTCAAATTTCACCTAATTCAAGTTTCGAGTCGCAGTCACCGAGGTAGGTGATTGAAAAGTTAAAATTAATTAATAATCATTTCACATTTATTCACACAAAATACAATAGTGTTAACAAACACCAATATATTTTGTGTACACAAATTATATTTGCTAATTATTCAATTTAAAGAACCTATTTCCTGGTGGTAACTGCATCGGTGGCGCAGTTGTATTACGGTGCGACTGCCATTCTGAGGTCTCGGGTTAGATCCCCGGGTCGGGTCAAGTGCTATTGGGTTTTTCTACTCAGTATCATCCCCAAGTTTGGAATTTGTGCCCGATATGGCGACAGGCTCTATATATGGGTAGTGTAGTTCGCTATTTTACCTCTGCCTAACCCTTCGGGGAGAACAGCCGTGAGCTTATGTTATGTTATGTTATATTTCCTGGTGTAATTTTTAGTGGATGTTATAATGATATGGGATATAAATTACTAAGCATCGCTGTAAGCTACTGAAGTTCCAACACGCCAAAATTATTACATGGATTTTGGTGAAATTCGATATGACAGTAGTTTATAATTTCGAGTAACACATATTTTTAAAATTACTTCCAAAGTTTGTCAAAAGAGATGCAAATTTGTACGGGAATTAAAAATGTAAGGTGTCCGTTATAAATGAAAAAAATCATGTCACATTTACATACAGTCCGTTCACTATTAAATGTCCCTTCGTTGAGGAGTTAGTAGCTTTGATTAGTCGGTCGGCATGTTTTCCCATTTTGTGTCTCCCAAAAAGTAGGGTAGACTGAGAAGGTTGGATAAATTATGATAATAGATTAATTATAGGTGACTAAAATTAGTCATTTTAAGTGTATTATAGTTTGGTATTCCAGTATTGAAGCGAAACATAAATAGCGATACTATTGACGGACATTTCACACAGCGCTAAATTAAGGAAAGCTCTTAAGGCTTATTTTACATATGAAACAATATTTAATAAATATCTGTAAATCATGTATATATTCATAAGAGAGTTTCAAATGTGTAGCCAGTACTCGCGTAACTTTAATATTTAACAACCACTGGAGAACGAACAGGAACATATTCGTTAATATTACTTTAGTGTTCGTCAAACAAAATGTCATTTTGTATGAAGAACATTAACGGTAATGTTCGTGCTCGCTCCTCTCAACATCTGTAGGATAGATTAATTATGGCTAGAAAATTTTACTTTAACTATTAAATAGGGTAAATTTCATTTGAACACATTAGGTGAACTGCCATAATAAAATAATGCAACACAAAAAAGAACACTTATTCAAAAAATATAATTCTCACTTGAATGTCCCCTGCAGTTACTATGTTCTTCAGATTGCTGACTATTATCCTGTATTCTACACTAGATTTCTCTATATTCTGATCTTTATTTTCACTTCTCAAAGCTGCTATGGGACGTTTCTTAAGAATAGAAGGAGGTCTGGGTGGACTTTTTTCTTTTAATGTAACGGCAGTTCTGAAATCAATTGTTTATTATATAAATAATACCACATTAAATGTATATTCCTGTGAAATTTTGATACAAATACACAAGGATAATAATATTTGTAAAATAAAAATTTATTAAAAAAAACTGGCACATTTAAAACATAAATAATTATTATGAAGTACCTACATAATATTTTGGAATACTAATGAATCTTGTAAATAGCATTGTTGAATCGATTCACAAAAGATCTAGGTCCAGGAGATAAATCCGTTTTCGACTTGTTTTATTTGTCTTTTTATTCGTAAATACTATTCTTCCAGTGGTTGAAATTAGACTATAATCGTCATTTATTGCAAAAACTGTTTTCAATTTATATTTATTGACAGTACTAACGGTCATCAATAGCAACTTAAACAAAAAGAAGAAGAATGCTTTTAAACTGCAATTAGGGACTAGGTAAATATTTTTAACCATTTCCCGTTACTTTCCACTGTTTATTACCAAAGTTTATTTTAATGGATATCAGATAAAACAGTGTTTTATCAAGAAAACTCTACCTCCTTTAACATTTACAATAACACATTTTAACTGATTACCTGTGAACATTAGATGTTTTCTTATCTTTGATGTCGTTATTACGTGCAATTATTCTTAGCTGCAAACTAGCCTTTCGATTCAATGGATTTGGTTTTGCTGGCGAATATTCCCCCATAGGATCATCTATTATTTCAATATCATTTTCCACAGTTCGTACTATGGGTTTTATTCTAGGCATTACATCTATAAAATTTATTTTCATAGTGTATTAAGAATAATATAATCAGTAAAATAATTATTTTACATATTGTATTTGTTTTATAGATATCGGATTTAGCTAAATGATTTCAATAGCGTCAGTCAGTTAGAAGAGAAAACAAATTCATTTTAAACTAATGCTAATGATATTTTTTTAAATCAGATAAATACCTAAAGATTGAGAGCCAATGAATCTATTCTTCATAAATTGTCTCGCTTTAGGTTGCTGCCTCTTGGACACTGACAATGGTTGGGAGACTACTTGTCTTGATCTGTCACTAAAAACTGTAAAAACAAACACGTTTTTCACCGACTTCAAAAAGGAAGCAATTCTTATCAATTCGTCAGGAAGTTATCAATTCGTCTATTTATTTTTTTTGTATGTTTATTATTTATTTTCTCTCAATTGTAGACCAATTTGCAAAATTTGTTTTTTATTCGAAAGAGTACACTCCCGAAGTAGTCCCATTGTCACCAAGTCAGCATCTGATCAGTGGATCTCATGGAAATTGAGAACAACCCTTGAATATTCAAATATGCTGATCAACAACACTTTGATGTGTAAGAGTTGAATATTTTTTTCTTTGTAAATCTTGTACCTTGTTGTTGTGGGTTCAAAACTATACTTACATAAAAATATGTACTTAAACTAAAAAGTAGAAAACAATTTTTTTGCACACAAAAAATGCACTAAAAATTCAAAAAATATTTGCTTTATTAATCTATTTCTGTTTACAGTAATACCCCGCTTTACGCGAGGGATACGTTCCGAAAAAAATCGCGTTAACTGAAATTCGCGTATATCGCGGTTTATGATTAAACATAGTCAAAATTTAATACAAAAAAATACAAATCATTTTAATCAATCACTTTAATTCTAAGAACACTTTATGCAATACATACTCTTATTTTTTACGGAAAAATACATCTATTGTCTTTACATTATGTTTATACGCACACTTTCGCGTAATGCGAGGCATTTGAGCGCGAAATTTTAAATTCGCGTTATAGTCAAACCGCGCGTAACGGGGTCGCGATAAGCGGGGTATTACTGTACTTTAATATAACTTTTGTTTTAATACCATTAATAATTTTGTAGTTGGTGCCATCTATACTAATAAATAATATTGACGAGCAGACTATTTAGAAACAAATACATATAAAAAATCACACATAACAGACTTCTGCACTGAATACAGTGTTAGATATAGCTAAAAATGGCAGAAAACTTAAACCCCCCATTTGCATCCCACTTGCATGAAGATACCTTATCCACACATTCATTTCGTTTGCTTTTGTTGTGTAAGTTTATAGTCTCAAATAAAATCAAGCTTCAATTATTATGCTATTTAGCCTAAAAGAGATTGTTAATATATATTATGTATGATATTTTTAGTGTGTCTTAGTGTGTAATCATATCACTCTCAGTTTTAGATATAGTTTTAAATCAAGAAGGATTTAATAAAATTATTTAATGAATTTCTGGTTAATTATTGCTGCTCAGATTATTGTATTAAGTAATAACTACATGGTTGTGAAATCATATAACAGAAGCTATAAGAAAAAAAATAAGACTAAATCCCACATGAACCATCAACCAGGGTCTAATTACATTTTTTTATTCTACCAAGTACTTTACAGCCATTAGATAATCACCATTTTTCTTTTTGTGGTATGAAATAGGAAACAAGTATTCAGCAACAATAATAATCCCATATGAGACATGTACATATTTCATGAAAATTATGACTTAAATGCTATGTTTATATTACATGTATGTAATACCTTTTATTTTTTTTATTTTTTATATATACTTATAGGATATACTTCCTGCCCCCATAACTTCCTGCCCATAATAATACCTAACACACTAACTACCTATTGTTCAACCATTTAATATTTGCCTTCATAGATTATTTTCACAATTTCAGTTTTTTGTATTAAAAATGGTTTTATAAATTTATCAATACATAAATTTGGATAATTACAGATTTATTGATTTTTTTTTTTATATTCTTAAATTAGAGGGTGAGACTTTAATGAGATAAAATGTTACCTCGTTCTTTATTTGGTACAATTCGAATGAATTTTGCTTCATTTTGTGTAAAATGTCTCCGAGTCTGTTGATTTTTTCTGACCTAAAATATTTAAAATTGCATTTATAACTTTTCATCATATAGCACATAATCATCAGAGATTTTTATTGTTTTAGAACAAAGGCTACATTTAAACTACAATGATAAAAATACCATCTATAAGAATAGAGAAAATAAACATTTAAACAAAATACAAATAACACAAAAGAAACCATTAATAAAATGAAAACATCTAATTTTATTATTGAATTATTCAACAAAGACTGATTTGTTTCTGAGGAGCTAAATATTCAGTGTAATAAAGTATTTATGGCATATTATAGCAACAGAACTTGGTTCGGTAACAAGGATCCTTTCATAAACAGAACCAAAAAAGTTGAGGAGGTTTATCAATATTTTATAGCCTAGCGAAGATGGCCATTAACAGCTTCATCATATATATTATTAACAATAATATTTAATATGACTCAAATAAACTCTTTATTGTCTTATATTATTTCTTTATTGTCCTTATTGTATATATTATACACTGGTGAACTTAAAACCACAAGGCAATTTCGTCCAGCTAACCAAATACATTAATAAACTAGATACAGAATGGTAGAGATTTATTTTTCCACAAAATACAGAGTACATGACAGGGTACTTTATAATTTAGGAAATAGTACACCTTACATCATTACATTTTTTGCTATTGTGTTAAGAACTAAGTTTCTGTAATCTAAAAAAAAATCAAACTTACCTTATGCAGTCTTATTTGGTCTAATTTAATCCTTGCATCTTTTTGTTTAGCTAATTCTGCTAATATGTCTCTTGCATCTGTTATTTGAGTTCTTTTTTTAAAGATGATTTTATTCCTAGCATCTGTTATCATAGGTTTCTGCGCTGGTAGCTGTTTCTTAAGGTTATTTGTCCTTTTAAGTTTACTGTACATACACAAATTGCATAGGTATAAAATTGAAAAATAGTTGTTTATATCAAGATTTAAAACAGTTACTAACCTATTACTTTTATTCTTCTTTATGATTTCCTCTAAAGTCATATCCATCAAAGAAGCCATAATCACTACACTAAAGATTACTATTTTAAAACAGAAATCTCAATATTATAGCTGAGTAAAACAAATTTATTATTATTTATATGATTCCTGTATTCACTGTTCTGCTTTTCAAGTATAGTGATTATCTATGGTTCAGCTTCTGAAATCTGTACAACCATAGAGTAACGTAATCACAGACTAGTAAGAGCATAGATAATACTCTACATTAAAATACTTAATCGGTTACTACAAGATACTAAATATCTCTGATACTAAACCTTTGCTGCTGAACAAAGTAATACATATACTGGATATCTTATTTATTATTATTATTAAGCTACTTATTAAAACACACACAATTTGTGCCATTGGCATGTGGGTAAGATCTATATTCATATATCTTGTATCAACGATACCAAGCTTCAGCAAAACGGCAGCTCCAGCACCCCATCCTGCTCTAACTTGTATACAGTAATGAAACCATATCACATAAAAGAGTCAAACACACAAGGTAATGAATTAAAGAAAATAACATCTACATGACAGACTGAGATTCCGCCAAAAACTGCTATTATTAAGGTATATAGTACTGAAATGCTCCCTCCTATAAGTCGTAATTGCTTCACGTCTGAAGGAATTTGTTATTAATTATAAATTTAAAAACATTTCCTCCCTCGAAAATGTTATTACAAAAAATCAAATGAAAATTAAATCACTTGTTATTGAAGTTTTCTCTAAACAAATGTTTCTTGTTTGTATCTTTTATACGAGAAATAATTATTTATAAATAATTGTAAGAGTATTTGCAGATAAACTACTGTGCTGTAACATCAGCATCTATTGTTGGACCGGAATGGTATCCGTTTTGCTATTTGATTTGGTACTTCTTTAAGAGTTCTACACGTGCCGTCTTTCAAATTCTTTTAGTACAAAGCTTACGCACAATTATTAGATATTACGTAAAATGTTAAACAAAGACTACTCAAAAATTCATCGTCAAGAAGATTGAGGAGAAAAAGATACTTTATCTTTGCGTATTTATCAGTAAATCCATATCAGACAAAACAAAAGGGACACTATAATAATTTACCTTATGTGATTTTAAAATAATTATACTTGTTTTTACAAGTATATCCAAATTTAAAGGTATAAAATGAAGAGATTTTATGGTTGGTAATACACCTTTTTTTTTTTTTTTTTGACGGGGGGAAATGCATTTACGCACTACCCAGGAAAATGCATTTAAGCACTACCCAATGCATTTACGCACTACCCAATCCATTTACGCACTACCCGGTTGGCAATACACCTTGCATACTCTTGATGTGGTAATCGTCTAACTAACGCTGTATTTACTTACCATCAGGCAAGATATTTGTCTGCCATCTTAATAGTATAAAAAAAGACCTTTTTAATCTCACAAAGAACCGACAGAAACTAACCACAAAGCCATCTCTTGACTTTTTATCGGTGAAGTGAAAATCTTTGATACATTTGGTTGTATTTGGGTGCATTCTTAATTGAATATAATTTTATGGTTCTTATAGAACCAGAAAAACTGAAACTCTATTTTGTAGGTTCTATGATCGATTCAGTGCTAGATCTCAATTATAAAAAATAGTGTAATTAGTCGTTTAACTAATTATTCTTCAATTAATCGATTTGATATTCCATCCTTATTTCAGAATAGATAAAAAATATTGTTTTTTTTTTTAATCAATTTAAAACTTTAATTATGTAACTTTTTGAATTAGAAGAACTTATTTCAATTAGTTACGGCGATATGTACCTTATTCATAATTTTTAAAGTTTTTTACGCTTACAGTAAAACAGCCTTTTCCCTAAAATTTAACTTGACAACTTCTTTTATCAGATCAGTGCTGACAACATTGACTTCCTCCTTCCTTTTCCCTCCTTCTACTCTATGGTGTGCGTGGCGGCTGATGTTGCTTATTCTTTTTACGTATAAAGACTGAGTTCCTGTTAGGAGTGTAATGGGAGATTGTAAGTTTGATTTTAATTTTTGTTGTGTTAATTCATGGTTATAGAATGTAATTACAATTTACGGTTATTATTTCTAGCGTACGGCTCTGGTGATTATAGCGGAGGCGGCTATTCCACTCCATACTCAGTACCACCGCCTTCAATGGCTTCTGGAGATAATAATTACGGGGGAGGCCAAACTGGCTATAACCAAAGTGGCTACTCTCAGAATCAAGGGCAAGAATGGAATTCCCAAAGTTCAGGTGAGGTTACAAAGATAGCGTGGTGTTTATTCAACTGCTATTACAGTTACATATTTTCGACATGGCGGTATTTTATTGGTACCGGTCGCTACTTGTAAAAACACTTTAATACCACAGTTCTTTATTTATAATACAACTTTGTGCAATCGTTACTGAATTACTACTAAGTCTAAAAGTTTCAGATTTCAAGTTGCCATAAACCATTAATTTTATCCCAAGAAATTTTCTGCAGAAGTCACTGAATTAAAAGGTTTTTTTTTTTTATTAGAATAAATTATTATTTATATATTATATTTTTAGGTGGTAATTCCTATGGGGATAATCAACAAGATGGAAACAACTATGGTCAGAATTACAGCAGTGGTTATGGAAGTGGTGGCTATGATAGAAATAATGGAGGAGGTTTTAATACGAGTGGTGGAGATCGTGGAGGCGGTAGTAACTATGGGGACAATGATCGCGGTGGCTCTAATTATGGTGGTGACAGAAGCGGAGGTGGATATTCAAGTGGGGACCGTGGAGGATATGGTGGCGGTGATCGCTCTGGTGGCTACAATAGAGATGGAGGGAACAGAGATGGTGGATATGGGTGAGTGCCAAATTTGAGTTTATTTCTTTTAATATATTATAAAGTTGGTACAGGTTTTTATGAGTTAAAAGAGAGTTTTATAATGGGTCTACATATTTTATAATTATTAAAATGAATATGCAAATTAATTTACTCATTGTTACTTGATGTAATTTTATATTTTAATGGTACTTATATTTACATAGCATCAAATTCTACATTTGTTATTCTTTTAAATATAAAAAATCTTTTAATAGAGGTTAATTACCCTTGTGAAATTTATGTCTTATTAATGTCTTTTGGAGTGTTAATATTCATCATAAAATTAAAATAAAATACAAATTGAAAATATTATTAGTAATAAATAAAAATATGCTGTTACTTAAAGTACTACCTCAAATGACAGTTTGTGTAATCATGTACTGTGCTACATGTAAGCTACTAAAGAGCACTACTTTGGTGTGTTACAAGTAGGTTTTGAATATTAATTCAATTTTACTATGTGAATAATACTAAACTTATAATTCAAACATTTTAAATAATCAGTAAAACAACCTGTTTTACCTAAATAAACAACATAACTTGTTATTTTTCTGATGGGCCTCATTCAGTATAACAAATAGGATCTAGTATGCAGCTATTATTTAATTGAAAAGAAAAAAAAAAATATTTTTTATGTTAAAACATAAATCAATGGGTACTGGGACCATTTAAAGATTTATTTTTATTTCTCTGGTAATGTGATCTTAGTAATGACAGATCATCAAGTTTGTCATAATTTAAAGCACATCTGAGATAGCTGAATGCCCACCTACATGAGGATAATAGTTTTAAGTCAAATGACATTACTGACATAAACAATATTTTGATTTAATTTTTTAAATTGACATTCTATTTTTTACTTTACTGATGAATATAATATCGATCATAATTGCCACCTGAGATTTATATTGTTTTTATGATATTAAATTTTGATTTTTTAGACTTGGTTGCAGACACTGGTCTATCTTAAAATTTATTGTAATTTATGTAATAAATATCATTATTAATTATTTTGCTCATTTCATAATTAATATTGGAATACTAAGACCTAGTTACAAGGTATATTTCCTTTAGTATCATGTAGACAAAACCAATATCACAGAAGTAAATAAAAGGTATTAATGAAATGAATTTGGGTCATCTGATAATTGTAATAATATTTGGTATTCTTATGGTTATTTAATATTTTAAAAATGTGTGAACGCTTGTAATTTTGAGAGATTATTTTTAAATAGTTGTGTGCTTGGATGTGATATGTCCTGAGTATTTAGTGAAGTAAAATGTAATTATGATGAAGTAAAATAGTGAGCTGGGTCTCTTCTAGTGCTTGACAAAATAATAAACACTCAAATTTATTACCAAGTATCTAGGATTGTGGTCCTTTGTGTATATGTGAAGGTTTCTCGGTTGATTAATGTGGTTCCATCAAATTCTACATCAGGTAATTTTTTTAAACTCCAAGATTAACGCATAAAACATTGGTTATTGATACACATTAAAAAGGGTTATTTAGACATAAAAAAACATACTGACTGTTGTAAAAAGTATTATTTTATGTACTTTACGATACAAATATTCTTGGTGCAATGTTAAGTATCGCTAAGTTTTTAGTGATGCTGAAATGCGGTGGTTCTTATTCCCTAAAACATAAATTTGATGATCAACAAGGTGACTATTTGCTAAAAAAACAATTGAGTTCAGATTGTTAAGATTCTTTAAAATAGTAATATATTTCTTCAGTGAGTTATTGATAATAGTTGAGAACTACTTAGACAAGTAATATAAACAGACAAAGGAATCAAATTACTTTAGCAGAATTCTGTTAAAAGGTCACTAATGTGGTTGTATGATAATTATAATATTTGGCCACAAAACCTGAAGCCATTTATTACATTACTGATTGGGCTGGTAACCTAGATTACACAAAAAATCAAATACATACCTTAGTAGGTTACTGTTCCTTGGTATCCACCAATTTAAGATTTGTCAAATAACAGGTTACAGTTACGTGTTAAGATTTGGGTAATTAGAATTGTGTATTATACAGGTTCGATATCTATATTTCTGGTCAAATATTTTTTTATAAACTGCAGCTTTACATTTAAACAGGGCTGGAATAACTAAGCAAGAAAATACCAACATTGAAGTATCTTTCATATGTGAATTCACAATACCATTAAACATTTAAATGATGTTATATAAACTTTACTGCATTCAAGAATTGAAAATAATTTTTCAATTTATATTTATTTCTTTGGAATCATTAAGCACTTTGTACTAAATAATCATACTTCAATTAATTGTGTAATAATAATAATTAATTTAAAAATTATGTTAATAGTAATTTTTCTTTATGTCTAATTATTAGAATTTCCTTATGAGTGCTAAATGCTTCTAAATTGTGTTTCTGTAGTGACCATTTGAATAATTGTCGTTATTATGTTTATATATACTTACAACTGCATGTTTGAGGATATCTATGCCAATAATCATGTCAACACAAATTGTTCTAAGCTTTTCAAGGTTTTATCGTTTTGGTAACGAAAAGGATGCAACAATCGGACTATGGTTACTCGTAAAGAGAACCTAGGTGTGAAACTGTCCACGTGCGCCAAACAGTGTGCCCCAGCCTGCCCAGTGTGCTAAATGGTGTTTTTTATTGTTTTAGTGGCGGCGGCAGGGGGGGTGGTTTTAATAAAGGTAAAGCTCCTCGCTACGAGCGACTGGTGCTATTGTCATATTTTTAATTTGTATTTATTTTAAGGGCTGCCAAATACGGTATACGATTAGTTTGCCGATAAAGAATTATATCACCGTTTGAAGGAACTTATTGGTTTTGTAACTGTTAGGGATCCAATAGAATAATAATATTTTAAATTTTAGTGAATTGTGTTTATATGTAACGTCAGTAAGTGTTTGAATAACGTCATCTAATTAGGTGGAATTTACGCACTGGTTCTCATCCCTCCAGAATAATGGTTACAATTAAAATTATTTATATTTTAATAGTGTTTTGCGTTTCGACATCATTGAACTCTGTTGATCGTCAGTTGAGATTATTAAACTTTATGGTATTCAATAATAAGTCGTATAACTTATTATAGTGCGGTACAATATAATGTAAGTGCTACAACAGTTCGTAATTATAATTTCGATCTAAATGTTGTCGTCATAGATATCATATAATTTTCTGGTTAATATAAAGCTTCCTAGTAACAAAAAAATTGCGTTTGATTATCAAAATCTATTTTTAATGCGTCAACGTTAAGGGGGTATTCTGGTCTAGAGCTCTACTTTTTGGGTATTTTTCAAACTAGGATAAAAAATAAATTAAAAACATTTTACTATACATTTTTTAATAAAATATTTATTGATTTTCAAAGTTAATAAAAAAAATTTAAAAAAAAGTCAAAAATTCATCCAGTGGCAGGCTGGTGAAGTGGGGGTTGCCAGTTAAACGATGCTCCCTGGTTGACATGATTCCAACTCTTGTAGAGATCTATATCGAACAAACAAAAAAATTCTTAATTAGTAAAGATGTCGCTATATCTTGGACCTCGACCGAAAAAAAAAATCACAAAATGGCGTCCACTTGAAAAAAAAAAATTGTTTTTTCCGTTTTTCGAACTTTACAATTTTTTAAAAATACTTCAAATTTTAATTTTGCAAAATCCAAGGTCCGAGTGATAAAGAGATGTATAAAGAAGATTCTCACAAAATTTCAAAGGAATCGGTCAGATAGAACTTGAGATATCGTGTCAACCACCTCAACAAAAGGAGTTTTGAGAAAAACGCGTTTGAAGTTTGAGAAAGATTTTCAGTAGAATAACTCCGATAATAATATTTAATACTGACTTTGGATTAATCGGCGATCCCATATCCATAGATTGAACCTTCTTGTTTCTCAAAATCGAGATTTAGACATAACGAGCTCAAGTCGGATACAAAGGAATTCCTGGAAAACATCTGCTGTTCATTGTGTGATCACTCCCCTCGGCCGGTTTAGGTGCCGCGTCACAAAATCCGTTGTATCTCCCAAAATAATTCGAATTTTGAAAAATTCTTCTAAGAGCATATTTTTGAATGTCTAAATCTTTGCAAAAATGCAAAAAAAAAAATTGAAAAAATCAATTTCCTAGACCAGAATACCCCCTTAAGTTGTGTTAACATGCATGCAGTAACAGCATACAGGTAAATAAAATACATAAGTGTTGCTCCCTGAAGAACGAAGATTATGAGTATTTTATAGTTACGATAATAACATCATCAGGATTTGCAACAGCAAATGTCAAAAAAACCATCTGATACCCTATTTCTATGGTGATTCTAAACTATAATGTATTTTGGTGAAAATTAAACTTAAACTAGCAAATTTGAACCAATCTCCAGTTCCATCAAATTAAGGTCTAGCGTGTTGCCACAGACGTAAAACGAAAAGGAACCCACTTGAGTTCCTAAAAATTATTCCAGATCTGTCGGAGGTCGTTTATAATACGAGGTGTTTTACGTGTTAAACATAATGGTTGGATATTAATCACGACGGTTTTAAGTACTAAGTTTTCGATCGTTTGTTAGTATTAAAACGGACCAAAAACAATGCATATCTTTTTGGCAGCCCTCTACGGTTGTAAGTGTTCGTAATAATTTGTCTGCAAATTATATTTGGTGCAGTGTAAGAATAGGGTAAAATACATTTAGGATAATTTCAAAATAAAGTAAAGGTTTTTAAATTGTAGGGTGTATGATTTTTATCATTAATGAAAAATTGCTTAGTGTGGAAGGGGTTTAAAAAAATGAAAATTGAATAGATATATTCAGTTATATTCTATGGTTGTGTTCCTGGACATTACGCAGTAAGTTTAATAGTGTTATCAGTTGAATTAACAACAGACAAATATAAGGTGGTTACGAGGTTTAAAATTATTTCTCAAGAAAAACTTGCATAACATTGTTAGGTCAGCATATTAAATAAAACATATTCAAAGACTAAAAAATTGAACACTAGTTCTACTGTAAGAAATGCATAATTTTATAGAGGTAAACATCTGTGCAGGTGGTGGCGGTTTTGGAGGGGATCGCGGTGGCAGTGGTGATATGGTTACCCAAGAAGATACAGTCTTCATCCAGGGCATGAATCCATCAACAACTGAGGATGAATTATGTCGTCATTTTGGAGCTATCGGTATTATTAAGGTAAGTGGAAATATAATTTACTAGCGGTTTTACACGCGTAGTTTCCGTTCTCGTGGAATAAAAACTATCCTATGTCACTACCTGGATTTCAAACTATTTCCATACAAAAATACAAAGTTTTCCTCTTTATAATAACTTATAACATCTGTACAAAATATGCGACTTAAAAACTACTATTTTAATTATTGAATTGATTAAAGGCAAAGGCCTTTACACACATCGAAATATATAATGTTGTTAATTTGTATTATTAATTGAAAATTTACATTACATTTTATCTCCAACCTGTTCATGGTAATAAGTGATGTACAGTATATAAAAGATATAATTAGCTTAATGTATTATCTGTGAGACAGGTTCTCATTGGGCTATGTGTACACCTGTTTACGAGATGTGGGCACAGTCTAATCAGGTGTCTTGATAGCTATTAACTATACATATTAGTGCAGTAATAATATAACAGTATATTAGTTTAGTCGCGCATTTACGTAAGACTCGTGGAGTCAAGCATGCATGACATCACCAGAACTAAATGATTTTGTTTTTTGACAAATACAATATTATTAATATTTCAATTGCCCATAAAAATGAGACAATAGGAAAACAATGGAAAGCTGGCTTAAAGGCCAGGTTACTGCTTAACAGGTTAAAAAAGATTTTTGCACAATAAAATATTGTGTTTTTGACTAGTAAATATATTATACTCAACTTATTACACAAGGTAGTAAAACTATTGCTTTTTTGAAGTTGTACTTCTTTTGGCGCGTTGGGAAAAAGGATGAAAGTAAATTTTTACTTTGCGCGCATCCGTCACGAAAAAACGACAGCCTGAAGTTAGCTGGCAACGTTTTAGTTTTTTCATTATTACGCCAAAGAAATGTTAATTAAGTAAAATTATTGCTTTTTTTAGACTGACAAGAAAACTCAAAGGCCGAAAGTTTGGATGTACAAGGATAAAGCTACAGGTCAACCAAAAGGAGAAGCTACAGTCACTTATGAAGATTCCAATGCCGCATCCTCCGCCATTCAATGGTTTGATGGAAAGGACTTCAATGGGGCTACCATAAAAGTTTCTCTCGCTCAACGGCAAAATACTTGGGGAGGCAGTAAAGGAGGTGGAGGTGGGAGGCGGTTTCCGCGGTGGTCGTGGCGGAGGTGGTGGCGGCGGCGGCGGCGGTGGGGGAGGAGGTGGCGGCGGTCGTGGCGGAGGTGGAGGTGGAGGAAGAGGAGGTGGACAATCATCCAATAATCGGGAAGGCGATTGGAGGTGTTCAAATCCAAACTGTGGAAATACAAATTTCTCTTGGAGAAAATCCTGCAATAGATGCAATGAAGATAAACCAGGTGGCGGTGGTGGAGGCGGTGCACCCGGCGGTGGTGGTCGCGGAGGTGGCGGCGGTCCTCCCGGTAGAGGCGGACGCGGTGGTGGCGGCGACCGTGGTGGAAGCCGAGGCGGCGGCGGCGGCTGGGGAGGTCGCGGCGGCGGTGGCGATCGCGGAGGTAGCCGAGGCGGTAGTAGAGACGGTGGAGATCGTCGCTCTTACGGCGGAGGTGGCGGCGATCGTGACCGTAGCGGCGGCGGCGGCGGCGGCGCCATGAGAGGAGATGGAGGGTAATTTAAAATCTAATAATTATGAGTTCATATTAGCAATATTTGTGACAGGAAACATCTTGTAGGAAGTTCATAGTTTTATATCATTAGCATTTATTTTCCCTGATGTTTCCATTTTCTTTAATTTCTTCTTAATGTGTCGAGTACCCATAAAAATAAAACAATAGAAAATCAATAGGAAAACAATGGAAAGCTGGCGTAAACGCCAGGTAAGTGCTCAAGGAGTTAAATTCATTTTCATAGCACGAAATTATCATGTGTATATGTTAAAATCATTAACATTTTTACAATAAAATTAGTAATTTATCTCTTTACTTTTGAATCTATTATCTCATTACTAATGTATTTGTAATTTACCTTTTTCTTTTTATTGTTTCAGGAACAGGGATCGGCAGAGACCGTATTAGAATCTTCATCAATTTAGAAATACGTAATGCACTTTAACTTTAAGAATGGTTTCATTTTGACTGAATTACGATTGCTGCATTTGTTGTTAAAATAATATTTCAGAGTGATTGAGGAGATCCTCTTGACCAGCATTGCTAATGAAGATAATTATAAGTATCATGTCGAGACTAGATTTTTCATTTGGACCTGTGACATTGTCACAATGTGATGTTTAACTTCTCCATTGCAGACATAAGGTTTAAAACCATATTGAATTTTGCCCAAATAATGTGGATAATAGGATAACAATTTAGTATTTACATTAAGCGACATGCTTTGTGTTTAATTAGTATGTATACATGTGTGAAGTATTTTGATATTCCTGATCCCCTGTAAGATTTGTACATTATTTGTATCAAAATATCTTTTTTATTCTAGTTAGCAGTGTAATGATATGATTGAATTTATAGTAAATTTAAGAAAATACCATGTCAACTGTTCAATATATTATAATTGATAGTGATAGTTTTGTTTTATTTTATAGTAGCCGTGCCGTGGAATTAAGATAATTATATTTTAATAGACAGCGTATATTTTCCAATCCCGTCCCGCATGGAATTCAAATAATTACATTCTAATAGACAGCTTATATTGTCCTACATGGAATTCAGATAATTATATTCTAATGACCTATATTTTTTCCGTCCCGTCCCAGCCTTTATCCACAGGCCACCAGCCCACCTCCCAGACATCCTTGTCTGTCTTTCTTTTGTCTTGTCCAGGCCCCGCTCCTTCCCGCCCTAGGTTTGGTAACACGCCACCTCGTGTCGCCCCCATCCCAAATGCAGCGGACGGCCCCGGGGGGTTTTAGTGGGTATTTCCGGGCGCTTTTACGCCCGGGCGAGTCCCACACTGACACGAAGTTCGTCCCTCCGTGCCCCCTTACCTATTGTATTGGGGGACTTCGGTTTCACTAATACAATAGATAAGGGTAGTGCGTAAATGCATTTCCCCCCGTCAAAAAAAAAAAGGTTTGGTAACGGCAGAGTCCAGATCCCGCCGAAACTATTCACCCAGCTATATTTGCCCTAACAGGCCTAAATGGCGGCATGTACAGCATATCCATACGGTGATGTGTGTTACCTCACGCTTCACCCCTAGAATCAACGTCCTTTTAGCCCTGCACCCCATACCTTTTTTTATTTTTTTTTGACGAGGGGAATGCATTTACGCGCTACCCTTACCCATTGCATTAGTGAGACCGAAGTCCCCCAATCGGAGGGACGTCTGCGCGCCAGTGTGGGACTCGCCCGGACGTGAAGCGTCCAGAAATACCCACTAAACCCACCGGGGCCGTCCGCCGCATTTGGGATGGGGGCGAAACGGGATGGCTTTCGCATGCACCGCGTCGGAAGCAACGCAGGGCTTAGATCAAATCGTCCAGGCAGCGCACGCCATATTATAAAATTTTTGCCAACTTACATTTATTTTGGTTAATTAATGACAATAAAATTTGCCAAAATTAAAAATGGCCTATATATAATATACCTTTCTAACAGGGGTTTTTTTTTTTAAAATCGAACAGTAGTTCCTGAGATTATACCCCAACATCCAAACTGACAATCTTTATAATTTTAATATAGAAGTTATTATGCATACATTTCATCGTTATGGTTTTTCAATAAATTTAGATAAACGCTATTCATACATAGTTGTTACTATAGAGCATATATGGGTTGATCGCTATCTGAATTAAGTGACCCAAAATGGATATGTGACTTGGCATTTCTGGTCGATCTTATTCCGATCTTACAGGCTATTTGTATGATTTAAATTTGAAACTTCAAAAACAAGGACAGTTAGTAAATGATTTGTACAGCCATTTGAAAGCGTTTCAGATCAAACTACGCTTGTGGGAATCACAGACGCTGTCTGGTAACAGTTACCATTTCAACTCGCTCTCTGCGTATAAAAATACTGCTTATGCTCAATATGCTGAAGAACTCAAGTTACTGTTGGAACAATTTTCGAACAGATTTAGCGACTTCAAAAACATGGAAGACTGTTTCAGTTTATTTGCTCCTCCTACAAAATATAATTTACAAAATGCTCGAATACACTTAAAAATGGAGTTGATCGAGATTCAAGAAAACACTCCTAAAATCCAAATTTGAAGACATAGAATTCTGCGATTTCTACAAAAAATACCTAGAGAAAGACAAATTTCCGCAGCTTAGAAAATTCACAAGAAGATTGATTTGTGCGTTTGACAATACTTATAAAGAAGACCGAGGTCTCCCCAATGAAGTTGTTGATAGGAGGGTGTGGAGAGACGTCTCCACACCAGTGTGGGACTCACCCGGCGAGAAGCGCCAGAAATACCCACTAAACCCCCCGGAGCTGCCCGCCGCATTTTGGGATGGGGATGATACGGGATAGCGTTAGCATGCTCCGCGTCGCCCCCTGCGGCAGGCCCAACTGGCCCTCGTCCACTCTTTAGCCCGGTTGGGGATGGGGGGGAGAATGTCGCTGCCTGATTCACAGGCTCTCTCCCCACCCACCTCTTCGCCGATATTCTCGAATGAGAATTTCGTTCGGGAGGTTGCCCGTACCTGCTATAGAGTATAAACTACTGCAATAGGTACCAAATTTTATTGAAATCGGTTCAATAGTTTTTGAACAAACTAATAGACATAAAAAATTTTAAGCCTTTCATAATTATATAAAAATTATCTGTGTCTTTGTAGTGTTTCAAAACAGTCCATATTATTCAAAAATAAATATAGCGCCATCTATCAATAATCGTCAGAAACATTTTCTTTATATTAAATGTATATAAATTATGTTGATTCAATTTATTTTTATTTTTGCTCATTTCACTATTCATTTACAATATTATTAAGCAGACATATACTTATCATGATGTTTTAATATGAACATAGATAAACGCTATTTACGCATTATATAAATGTATATAGAGTATATACTACAATCATACCAAATTTCATCCAATTCGGTCAAGTAATTTATGCGTGATTGGCGAACACATTAATAAACAGACAGACAGGCAAAAGTTTAAAAAACCATCGAAATGTGTTCTGTTGTTGATTCTGAACCCCTCATATTTTTTTCTGAAATATCTTCAGTGTCCCAATTTCGTCCCTCTATCCTTTTATTATAAGTATAGTTTTCTACAAATGTTACTTCTATATGAAGTTAATAGGATTTATATCACTTTAACTAACTTTAATATTATCTGTGAGTAGTAAGTAGTTCCAAGACAATTAAATATCTAAACTATTACTTGCGTAATTTTTCAACTGATACCTGAAATGTGAACCAAATTCAATATCTTTTCATAGCCACCATTGTTTTTGTAAGTCCTAAAAATAGTTTAACATGGAAAGAGTAAAAGGCGTCTGAAATAAGTCTCTAAACTGCTCTGTTATTTAAGTACAGTATTTTAATACAATATATTCCTTCAAAAAGAGGTTCTTAAATGGGAACAAAGACTTTACTTGCATTCGGTCTAGAAATGATTGTCATTGTAGCACAGTAGAATATATAAAAGGTAAGATTCAGAAAATTATCTTATAGCGTAAAATTAGAGAACGAGAAAATATTAATTAGATTTTTCTGGACTGATTAAACGCTATTAACCCGAGGGACCATAACAGCTTCACCGAACTTGGGGTGAGCACTTAGTTGAGATTAGAGGTACTCAGCCGAAAAATAGTAGCCAGCACAAGGGTACAGAAATGGTACCTACGAACAACAGAACAAATCATTGTATCAAGTTTGCGGCGATTACAAGTCTTGTTTAGATGTGAAACGGAGTATGTTTTGGTCCGTTGCTGGAGGGGACCCGGAGTGGAGACAGTTTAGTGTAAAACAGTGGTAGTCAACCTACGATACATATTGTATACTAAAAAGGGTTTTATTTCACGTTTGTTAGATAAGGTATATGTTTAAAAAATGTTATGTAAAAGATAATTTAACTAGTTTTTTAAGATATTGTTCTAAACCAGTGGTCGTCAAACTGCGGTCCGCGATGTCGCAAACAATTTTGGTAGACAATGACTAAAACTGAGTTTACATATAATTAAGTTACTAAAAATGAATTAATAGCTTTTCCTCCTCCAAAACTGAACCGATATTTAGTTTTCTTTTTCAGTTTTAGAATAATAAAGACTAGCTATGCTTGTGCGTTTTGCTTTTTTTAATTTTATCCATCATATTTGTTTGACAAACGTCTGAAAATGACGGTAAAAATCGAGCATTTTTTTTTTTCAAATGATTCTAGTTTCTACAATAACTAATTTATGGAAGAAAAAAAACAAAACGTACGGGGGCATGGCGGTGGTGGATATATATTATTTGGTATAAAATATTTACCACAATGCAATTATCCAGAGAGGAAACAAAGGACGTTTGTATGGAATAAAGACCGCTAGGATATCCTCAACTTTTCTTCTGAATCGTTTAGTTTTTTTTTACACAAACGTAGTTTCATTTCCATGGAGCTCAGGTCTGGGTTATAGACTACCACAAGAGCATGCAGGTATTAATGCTCGATCCAGATATTTATTGATAATTATGTAAAAAGACAAAGAAAGACATGAAAAGAAATAATAAAAACATTTGGAGGACTGTACAATTATTTAATAGTCATTTACCATGCAAACAGACTCGGGTTACGTCTGAAGTGTGAAGGGGACATAAAAAAAAAGTTATTATTAAGATGGATTCAATCGAGTTTAAGAAAACCATTGGGCCCCCATTGCTTTCCTAACAAAATGATTTCGAATATATTATAAGGTGTGGATTCGTCATTTGTAGTGAAGAAGACGAGAAAATAATGAACGCCAATTAAAATAATAAATTATTTTTATTTACAACGGCAATGAATTTATACGCGACCAAATCATTCTCTTTGGTTCAATCAAGATTAATTACTTGAAAGATGCAATAATATTCTATTAATACATTATTCTATATACAATAAATAACGAAAACAGTGACGACTATAATATTGTAGTTTTATCGTTTCTGGAAGCTAAATATCTTGATGAGCAACAGCCCGACGACGGTGGCCGCCGCGACGCCTATACCAGCCTTCCACCACGACGAATTCTCGTAGGATAAACTCGCAAAATGTTTCAAGTGTCTGTGGACATTATTTTTAGAATTTATATGATTGTATAGTACGATAGCCGTGTGGTGCCGGGTGAGAATACTACCACCCGTATCGTTCCCGCGGGTGTCGTGAAAGCCGATTAAGGGATAAACCAAGGGGTGGGCGGCAGCATCCTCTGAGTAACACAAACGCCTCACTGCGATCAATCCGCCTGCCAAGCGTGCTGATTATGACCCCCCCCCCTTTATGGGGGAGACCTATGTCCAACAGTGGACGTCTCATGGTTGAATGGATGGATGGATAGTATGACAATTAAAGAAAATTTAATTAGTATGTAGATTACCCATAAAAAATGAGACAATAGGAAAACAATGGAACGCTGGCGTAAACGCCAGGTTAGTGCTCAAGGGGTTAGAAGATAACTAAATAGTAGTTTCCCATATACATTTTTTTGTCATTAACCCCTCGAGCACTAACTTGGCGTTTATGCCAGCGTCCCATTGTTTTCCTATTGTCTCATTTTTATGGGTAATCGACATTTTAATATATTTAAAAATTGGTCGCGGGTACTATCCCCACCTATTCAACTATTGACAACAACTGAGCTTCCGGTGAAGGAGAACATCGTGAGGAAACCACAGCATGGTGGTAGGGGATTCCTCTAATGATGCCCGCCTCCGTAGCTACCACACTCAAGTTTGAAAACCTGTCACCAAATACCAATAGATGTGTTCCGGCAGTATCACTTGAGAATCAGTACCTCTAGGCTTAGTGTGCTTACCATCCTGGACCACGTCCTCACTTAACAACTCGAAGATGTAGTATGAAAAGTAACATAAAAAAAACAATGATCTCAGCGTATGGAACTATGGTAATTAAGTACAAATCAATCTTCTCATTATTCTTTCCATTATAAACTTTTTCAATATACCGTCATACAAAATGTAACTACACATTCGATTATTAAAGTAATACCCCGCTTTAAGCGAGGGATACGTTCCGAAAAAAATCGCGTTAACTGAAATTCGCGTATATCGAGGTTTATGATTAAACATAGTCAGAATTTAATACAAAAAAATACAAATCATTTTAATCAATCACTTTAATTCTAAGAGCACTTTATGCAATACATACTCTTATTTTTTTATGGAAAAATACATCTATTGTCTTTACATTGTTTATACGCACTCTTCCGCGTAATGCGAGGCATTTGAACGCGAAATTTGAAATTCGCGTTATAGTGAAACCGCGCGTAACGGGGTCGCGCTAAGCGGGGTATTACTGTATACAGTTAGAAGGAATACTGACTGACCTGTGCTTGCTGAATAAAATCCAAGCTGCTTGAAATTGACTGACAAAAACAATTAAAATAACAACACTCTAAATACAATTCTAAGCTATATAATAATTATAGGGTTTTTAAATACCTCTCTCTATACGCATTATTAATCTCTTGAATGATAGAAACAGTTCTAACATTATAAATTATTTCATAACTACTTTAAAATGTAAGTACACAAATAAAGCTAATTTTTTTTTAAATATTGATTGTCTGAAATCCATTTAATTCTCGTTACAAACGTGAAATTATTTTATTTTTAATAATTATAATTTACTAGCGGTTTGCCCGCGGCTCCGCACGCTTTACACAGAATCCTTATTATATTCCTTCTTTTTTTTTTTTGGTACTAAGAGAATGCAATAATATTTCTATCCAATTGAAACAGGGTGAGTTTCAACTTTCAACTCACCTTTCAACCTTTTTTTTGTATACAATTTAATTACATAATTTTTTTACGTGCAACCCTAATTATTTACGAAAAATTAAAAGTAACCAAAATAAGAGTAGCTTCAGCTATCTACTAAAAAAAAGGCCCGTGAAAATCGGTCCAAAAATTTGTGTTTTTGGTATAGGTATCTTATATAAAAATACATACATGTACTTAGTAAAAAGTTAATATTTTGATATTGCGAACAGACACTTCAATTTTATTTATTAGTATAGGTAAGGGGTATTCATTTGTTACTTACGGAAAAGCAGCCATAGTAGCGAGTTTGATAAAGACATCGTGCTTATTCTCCCTGATATTGAACCACTGCGGCGGAAGCAACTGGTACTTGTTACAGAACACGTCCGGTTGTAGGATGTACTCTTGCCTAGCTATTAGCGCGTCCCCTCTCGTGCCCACGATTAGTACGGGTATGTGGCTTTCCGCGAAATATTTCTGAGGGGAAAAAAAAAAAACAAACATTTTAATCAAATTCGATTTCTATAATAATTTAATCGAATCCGACTCGGCTGGGCCGCATTCGGGAAGCTGCTGGGGATATGCACGTCTGAAACACCGCAGTGTCTCGAGACGAAAGTCTTCGAGCAGTGTGTATCGCCGGTGGTGACACACGGCACTGAGACGTGCTCGCTCACAATGGGCCTAAGTTCAAAATTGCTCAAAGGGCAATGGAGAGGGCTATGCTTAGAGTTGCACTGCGTGATCGAATCAGGAATGAGGAGATTCGCAAAAGAACCAAAGTAACCGACATTGCCCAAAGAATTGCTAAACGTAAGTGGCAGCAGGCTGGGCCTATGCCTATGCCTATGCCGTATGCCAGTGCATACGGGCATATCACACACATGTTTTTACTTTATCTTAGTTCCAAAAAAAAAAAAGCAAATATTATAATTAGGATTACGTACATAAAAAATTAAAACGCAAAGGGGAATGCAAGAAACGTGAGCGCAAGCGCGGGCACACAGCTAGTTATGATATATGTAAAGAAAACCATTGTAATCTTTACTGTTTTTATTGTTGTCTATGTTTTTCTTTATTTTTGTCTATGCCTTGTCATCAGCAAAGATGACATTTAAATGACATATTTAAAATATATATAAGAATGAGTTGTGAGAGGAAATACAATTGAAAATAAAGGGCTTTAAATGTTGTTTCTTTCGTCTTACAGAGAAACCCAATTAAGTCGTTTTATTTTTACCCAAAATTACACTAAGAGTGAAACTATATCATATATATATAAACTCACTATGTATATTCTAGCAATGTATTCGAAGGAGCGAGCCGCGCCGCCGTCGTACACGAGACAGGCGACGTCGCAGTTCACCTCGTGCGGCTGCAGCGGGTCCGACGCGCGGGTTATCGGTATCTCCCTCAGCACTAGATACTTCTCCTGCCCGTACACCAGCACCGTGTTAACGCACCCGCCGTCTGTGCTGTTACTGTCACCGCGCTCGTTCGCGTGCGGCTTTATTCTCTGCAAAAATTATAATTTATATATAACCCTCGCTAATTGCCGATGCGCTGGTATTTTAACTCATTGTTATTACAAAAAAAAATGAACTTCTTCATTATTGAGATAGGTTAGGATTATATAATATGTTTACAATTTTATAAACGTTTCCTTTTTAAAATATTTATCGTAATACTAGCGATAGGAAGCGTTCGAGTAATAAGTAACGAGTTTGGGGGGGGGGGGTCTTCTGAAACGTTACGATGCTTTGCAGAGGTGGGAGGGGATGTTTGAACTACACGTTACGTAGCATAGTTTTAACCCTTCAGAACGGTTGCATAGAGACTTTATTACTCACGTATTTTTTTTGAAACATTTCTTTGTTCAAAATTTCATATGGACCACGTGATTTTTTTTTAACTTACAAAATTTCTTGCTTGCAAATCTTTAATGTAAATGAAAAACATATTTATCAACTGATGTGTAATAGTTTTTCTCATCAGTCCAGTACAGTAGGTAACAATAAAATACCACTCTTTGGACGGCTCCGTTATACTTCGGTCTCAGGGATGTGAAGAACAATGGCGGATAAAGCAAAGAAATCTCCAAAAATTACGTTACGTAATATTTGAAAGATCCCATACAGGTTGTTCAATGTAACGAGATTACCTCGCCAGTATGGCGGCCAGGCGCAATAGCAATTTACGGGGCATATATTTATTACTAAACTAAGTAACCCAAAGGGCAATGCAGAGGGCTATGCACGGAGTTTCAATACGTGATCAAATCAGAAATGAGGAGATCCGGATAAGAACCAAAGTAACCGACATTGCTCAAAGAATTACCAAACTCAATGTGGCAATGGAATAGGACATTGCTCGGAGAACCGATGCCCGATGGGGCCAACAGGTTCTCAAATGGCTACAGCGTACCGAAAGGCACAGCGTGGGTAGGCCCTCCTCATAAGGGGGAATGACGACCTGGTGAAGGTCGCGGAAATCTGCTGGAGATCTTTGATGAAGACCTATGTCCAGCAGTAGACGTCTTTCAGTTGAAAGGATGGATCGATGGATATCTAGGTTGAAGCAATGATAGCTCAGTGGTTGTGTGGACATCTGAATTTAAAGTCAATTTTGTTTTTTTTACACGGCATTGGCTCAGTACTTTGAACACAATCTCACCTGAGGTGAGTGAGGATGTGGTCCAGGATGGTAAACACACTAAGCCTAGAGGTACTGATTCTCAAGTGATGCTGCCGGAACACACTTATCGGTATTTGGTGACAGGTTTTCAAGATTGAGGATGGTAGCTACGGAGACGGGCATCATTAGAAAATCCCCTACCACCATGCTATGGTTTCTTCACGATGTTTTCCTTCACCTTAAGCTCAGACCGATTTTAGAACTCTTGGACCATTATTCGGAAATTCTGTGTGAAACATAATTCAACATTCGATATTTACATAATTTTTAATAAAACGGAACTATTCAAACATAAAGCGAACACTAGTACGCGCAAATGTATCAGTCAACGCATGGATGATTTTGACATAATAGCACGCGTGATTAAGAGGACATGCGGTCGACGAAAGATTAGATAAGTAGGTATTTCAGGAATCTATTGCTATCGCGTTGCGCACCAACGAGAGAGTTATAAAACACGAAAGGGACAACTGCAGCTCGGACTGATTTTATCGTATGCAAAATAGACGAAAACATCACTTCGTAGTACCCTGTATCCCCCTCCGAAATTGACTCGATTTTTAATTTTGTTTCAGTTATAGAACAAGAAAGCCTTTGGCTGCATAGCATAGCATTAGATGCATATCTAGCTTTTTTAATTTTATTCATCAAAATTATATGACGAACGTCTGAAAATGACGATAAAAATCGAGATTTTTTTTCATTTTCAAAGGCTCCTAGTTTCTAGAATAAGTCATTTATGGAAAAAATCAAAACGTACGGCCATAGCGGTGGTGGATATATAATATATTTGCTATAAAAAAATATTTACCATACTGCTATTAATCTGGGAGGAAACAGGGGACTACGTTTGCATGGAAAAAATCCGGCTAGCATATCCTCTTAAGAAGAAAAGATGGCGAGTTTCTAGCTTACAACATTTTTTATGATTAAATAATATTTATTTCTTACTAATGTATGTATAACATACTCGTATGTACATGAAATGAAGCCGGATTTGAGTAGAGTCGCTTACCTTATGAGCTATACCGAGGAAGCTCCTACAAATAGACGTCTTGCCACATGACCGCGGGCCGATAACGTGGCACTGGTACACATTCCTGCTCGACTGTTTCTTGGCAATATCGATTTTTTTCTCGCGTGTTACTGAAATAAAATTCAATCGAGACTCATTTAATTTCAGAGTTTCAAAACGATGCTGGCACGGGGAGGTAGTGCTGTCAAATTTTACGTGTCAATAGACGTAGATTCGAATCCACTATTCCAATTCGAATGGCGTGAGTTTTTGCCGAAGGTGAACTTCGTGATGAAAAACCGTAGCATGTGGTATTAGGAGATTTCCTATTTCCCACCTGGCCAGTTAGCTGTCGCACCACACAGTACGAAATTTTGTCGCTAAGCGACAATGGCGCAGCGGGTAGTGCGGCCAGATACCGCGTCAGCCGAAGCGGGTTCGGTCTCCATTTATCCGAATCTAAAATCGGCCTTTCGGTGAAAGAAAACATCGTGAGGAAACCATAGCATGATGATAGGGGATTTTCTAATGTTGCCCGCCTCCGTAGCTACCACTATCAAGTTTTTGATGTGTTCCGGCAGCATCACTTGAGTATCAGTACCTCTAGGTTTAGTGTGTTTACCATCCGGGATCACATCGTCACTTAACATCAAGTAAGATTGTGATCAAAGCACCTAGCCTATACTGTCTACAAAATAACATTCTTACATGTGTTCCAGGTATATGAACACGAATCTCATCAGATGTTAAGTGACGAAGCGATCCAGGATGGGCAACACGCTAAACTTAAAAAAAAAACACTTAAAAAGTGACGCTGGTAAATCACGCTAACAGATGGTTGATGACAGTTTGAGTATTGCATAAACAACAATAGGGGGTAGGATCTACGTTTTGCTTTTTTTTATGACATGGGGATACGAGTTGGTTGAATGGCTGACTAAGAGACCAATGTTTTTGAAGTAGAGGCAAAACTTATGGTTTCCACCGATATGCTAATGTGACGTGTTGCGTTAAACTGGTTATGAAGAAAATAGAATAATAAAAAAAGCAAAATGTTCAATTATTTTATAATATTATCAAAATTTTTGATCTTCCTATTTAGTTTTCTAATATTGAATCTCTGTTTTAATTATCTTACCAGCGGGCGGGGTAAGTAGATTTCAAGTTTTTTGATAGATTTTTATCCTGGATTTAAGAATTCTATAACAGTTATTTCATCGTTTTCAGTGTTTACTTCTATCGGTAGTCCCCTGGACTACCTATATAATTATTATTTTTTTATAATGGTAATAACGCTAATCAAAAATATCTATATATATATATAATGTTATTAGGGTAATGTTTGTATGACTCTCAACCAGACAGAAAATAGAAAATGTCCCAATTGCAATTTTTTCTGGATTTTAAATACCAAGAAAAAGATATTTAGGTAATTTAATATGTACTATTAGTTTTTTTTTCTTTAACATAATCCTACATAACTCCTCTTCTTTCTAGTTTTATTTCTCTTTACTTTTTTTCCATTTTTTTTTCCATCAATTTTAGAGCAACTCAAGTGTACCGACATTTCAATACAGCTTAAAATTAACTAAAAATCTTATGTATTTATATTTTTCCTCATGCTAGGTACTAGTTTAAAGTGGATAAAATTAATTTTTCTATATCACAATGAAAATGTCATAAAAACATTGAGAACATAATTAATACTTACTATGAATAGCCGCCTTCTGTGACTCGTTTTCCAAGAAATTAAAACCGAGGTAAGCTAAATAAGCATTTGTACTTTGAAGGTCAACCAACGTCATCAATGTCCAGCGACACATCCAGCCGTGTAGTGTTAAGTAACCCTTAAAAATGATATATTGTCAATTAAAATAAATTTAGCGAAAACGGACTTAGATTCACCGATTTGATTTCTGAAGGTGTCTAAGAAGGCGTTTATGAACGTCAAAATACTATCATAATTTGCAAGCCAGCACCTTTAGGTTTAAAATGTTTACCCTATTGTCACTTAACATTAGCATACAGTATGGTCAAAGCGCTGAACCTATATACAGTTTACAAATGACTATGATTAGTATTAAGAATTTTACAATGTTTGACATTAAGTGTATTGTCCTGTCTTGTCATTGTTAATTATTAAATGTTAGTTATATAATATATGTATTAGGTCATAAGTAATATCAGACGGCAAAAGAACGCGCCACAAATTTAAATAAAGAGCACAGAGAAAACAGCAAAAGAACTCGCTAATAAATAATAAAGAATATTAAAAAGAGCACACATACACACACGGAAAAAAATATTTATAATTAAAGTAATAATAAGGTCCCTGGTCACGCCATGGGAGATGCGGGACACCAAAAAAAACCTATATACAGTAGAATAAAATATAGATTTCTCAAATAAATTCCAGCTGTGCATCACTTCTAACCATGGCCATTTTTTTAATAAATCTGTTTATAATAATAATAAATGGACAAATGATAAAATTCATTTTATACTCATTCAATTAACATGCAGAGACTCAGATTACGGTAAAAGTGATATATTCAATGAAAAACAATACTTGAGTACATTTAAACTTCCTTTAAATTTAAATTGAGATGTACATTAGATCGCGTTACATAAGACGTAAGAAGTAAACATGTGACAACCACATGAAAAATAAACAGTCAACAAACAACAAAAATGTTAAATCATATTAACCTTTTCATTAGTAGGCACTGTATACCGTAAATTATGCCATGGTATCCTCGGACAGCATGAGAAAACGTTTTTTAATTCACTCGGATTTAGCATACCATCTTTGTCCCTGTCGTATTTCTCAAATAGCTGTGTTAAAAATTGTTGACCTTTATATGAAAGTTCAGAAGTGCAACCTACTGGTACTTTTATACTGAAAAATAAATAAAGTTATAATTTGGACAAACATCCGTCACAAGTGACCTTGACAACGTAGATATCGATCTTTAGTTCTGATTGGTCACTGCCAAGCAGGGAACTTTAGCTATTGATTGTATGATTGATAGATCAGTTCAGTAAACTTTCCCTCACTATACCGAATTTTATTAGAGATGTTTGCTCATATTTGTACTAACAGATCAGAAATAATATCTACTGCTTAGTAATTTTAATTTATTTATTCTATAGATTAATAATGTTGTTTGGATTTTAATGAGTTCAGTTTTTTTTTCATATTTAATTTAGAGCTATATAATTTCATACACATTTATTATATAATTATTAAGTATGGAATTATTGCCATCTGTGGAATTATTAAATGCTATTATTCGTTTATAGATTATCAGTTTGAAAATACATCTTAATAAAAACTTACTTAGGATTTAAGTAGTTGTGAGTCAGTTCTAAATTTTCATCATAACCAAACTTGCGAAGTACTGTCCATGTTGTTTCATTTCTTCCTCTTTGTATGAACAAACAATGTAAAAAAAATAAAACCTTTTAAAGTTATGCAATCATTTTCAATTCCTCCTGGAATATTTTGAGCAATAACTGATTTTACTTCATCTAAAACCTGAAATTGGATAATGTTTATTTTACTATGACCAATAGCACTTGTAAAATTATAAAGCATTTTTATTTACCTGTAATTGCAAAGGAGAATCAAAACACTTTTTTTGGAAAAATGTAACTTCATAATCATCAAGAAGTCCATCACCATCTAGATCGCATATTTTAAAAATCCTTGAAAGAGCTCTTTTACATTTTTCTGTCAACTGAAACAAGAGAAAAAAAAATTCAATTCTGCAATGTAAATAAAAGGGATCAATAGGAACATATTAATTGTATTAAGAAACTTATCAATTCCATTAAATTAAAATAGTGGTATGAATACCAGAGAAGATAAGGGGGCAGTTGTCTATCCTTGTGTGGATGTGTGATGTGTGATGTGCAGGGAGGAAGAGGATGTTGTGAGAAAGGTGTTGGATATAAATGTAGATGGTTGTATGGAAAGAGGAAGACAAAAGAAAAGATGTATGGATTGTGTGAAATATGATATGTTTAGGGTAGGTAGATAAGTGGTGTGAATGCCACCAATAAATATATAATTGTACTAGCTACTCTCTCTATGCTAAATATCAATAATTATTTCTCTGGAACATTAAATAGTTTCATTATAAACTTTTTATTTAAAATATTACAAAGCATGTATTAGTTGTTTTTTTGTTGTTGACTTCATTCACCAATATCTTCTAACTTATTATGGGTTTTACAATATGTAACTAAATGTATACTAAAATAATACTGCTAAAACATCTCTCTGCTCAAAAATATAATAATTATTTTTAACTACAATCACAGCACTTTACAATCTTCAAGTATCCTGTGATATTAGCGAATTATAACTGACATTCAACAGTGGAAACTTCACTCTGATCGTCTAATTTGGTATATTTATATGAAATATTTCACCATAAAGTCAAAATAGAAACCAATGTAGTTAGTTGTTAGTTCAAACATATTTAAAAACAAATTGTCTATTTAGACTCAGAAACTCTAATTCACTCTCAAGAGACTAGTATTATGTGAGACTGAAATTAGTATGAAGTTTTACTGAAGTTTTTATTTAGCCTACTTAACATAAAATATGCCTTATGGTTTTTAATGGTTTATTATTCTTACCTCCTGTTCCTCAATAGAATAAATAGGATTGATAGGATGTAAAAAACTGCCTTCTGAGCATTATAAAACATTTCTGATACATTTATAAGTGATTTTGCTGAACATTCTATACATCTATCCACTTCTGGATACTCTTCAGCTATATCCCAAATATTCTAGGAAAAAGAAACAAAAGAAAAATTGATTGGAGATTTATAATCTTTAACAGCAGAAAGGAAAAATATGCTCATATTTGTTAACTGATATATAATTATCAAATTAATAATGACTTCAATTGTTGGTACTTAGATGGTGTGGGAAAAATAAGTAACAGAAATAAATTATAAAATATACATTAGTAGATTTAACTTTGTGAAAATATTTAACAAATCTTTGGAATTCATAACTATAAATGAAACTGTAAAATATTGCCATTAAAAGGTTAAGATACTATGATTAGAAGTATAACATAACACAAGTAAAAGAAATCTTATTCCAAGTATTATAGGATACTCATACCGAGTTAATTCCTATATTTAATGTGTAGAGTACCCATAAAAATAAGACAATAGGAAAAGAATGGAAAGCTGGTGTAAACACCCGGTAAGTGCTCAAGGGGTTAAACAAACACAATTTCCTGTCAAAGTGCATGTATAAAATAAATATATTACCTAAACAATTAAAGTCTATATACCTACTATCATAGTCAATAGAATAGAAAACAAAAATACATCAATTTATTTCTATAAATTAGTTAAACAGTGTTTTAAAAGTCTGTATTTTATACTTACATCAATAATTGAATAGTCAATCAAATCAATTTTGTTTCCAACAAGTATGACAGGTTTTCTGTAATCATCTGGACAGTTATCTCTCACAAATGGCAGCCAGTAAGATGCTACTTTATTCAATGTTTCCTGTTTCTCAACAGAAAATACTATACATATTACATGAGCTCTTTCAATTTCTTCAGCTACTTGTTCTAATGTCTGTTCAGCCACTGAAAAGTGATTGGAGAACATAATATTGATGTTACATTTAATAGTACTACGATATCTGATTTTTTTTAAATAACCTCTAATTATTTACATTCTTTTCTTCAATTTCATGGTAACAACAATTTACCACCAACAATTAATTTATCATGAGATTAAATAGGATTACTTAATACATAGGAAGACACATATTTCATCTTGTATTTAAACAGCTTAAATACCTTGAATTCAAAGGTTATATGTGAAATCTTGTCTTGGAGATATTAATTCTTAATATATTGCGAAGGAAATAAATGTAAATAAAAATAATATCGGTTGTAACGTACTACAAATATCGACAATGTTAGTGGGCACTTGTTCTGGTGTAACATCTGCCGGAATCGTGATTTCTTCTGCCTTTGATGGTACATGTTCCGTAAATTCTTCAGTCACCAAAGATAATATAAGTGAAGTTTTTCCAACCCCAGGTTCTCCAAGTAAAAGGATCCGAACTGATCGTGGCACAGATTCGAAAACCATTTTGAAAAATTTTAGGTAAGCATTTTATAAAAATCTATTTAATAGGTTCTGTGTTTTCAGCCCGACTTTGTATCCACTTATTACAGATCACAATAAAGCACAAACTTATGCATTACATCTACAAAAAAATAGACAACAGCAAAATTAAGTCTGCTGTCATTAGCAATTGACAATCTTGATTTTTGACCATAATGTAGTAGTGGTGTCGTCCAATACAACAGGCGAAGGAAATTATCCATATTGGCAATTACGAATTTCATTGAAAATCAACTTTTTAAAGTTTTTGTGAAACAGGAGAATCCATGTTCCGTGTTATATTATTACTAGACAAACAGTAAAAATATGGATATTACTAATTACCCATTATAGTAATGGGTACGAATCTTAAGCGCTCTCGAAAAGAGTGAGGGTCTGTTTGCGCTTTGTACACTTTAGCCCACATAAATAGTTTCATGATTTATTTTTATGGAAGATTTTAAAATATATAATTTCTTTACTCTATAATATTTATAAAATAAAAATAATACATCACATTAAAAATTAACTAATCATTTTGTATAACATTGATAACGTCAATAACAGGTTTTTTTCTTCACAGTGTATCTGCTTTGAGCAGATGTGTTGTAAGCTATAAGTTATAACGGTTTAAGTGTGTCCTCCAGTGAGGGCATCTCCTCATCAGTGGACCATATTTATTTAACTAGATAATAGGTCTTTTCGCTTTAGCCTTTTAGTGTAGCTTCGGGTTGTCAGCTCAGCAGCCAGCTCATTAGGATGGTTTGCCAGCTTGCCTTGATATGTCAAAGTAGTTTTGTTTATTTCTTGTTTTAAAATACTCATCTCGAGATGGTGGTGTATATCTGCATTGGTGATGTACTATGGTACGTTCCACAGATTTTGCAGCATCAAGTTCTGCATTCGCTGTATTATAATTTTACTAGAGTCACAGGCATTAGTAGCACTGCACAAGCTGAATACCATACATCCGGACAGTCTTCAGAAAACTATATACCGACAGCTCACCATTCAGACCTAATAGCCAAGACAAATGGGTATATCCAATTTTCATCTCTTGACTATTAGTTTTGATATGGTGTTTCCACATTAAACCTTGGTCCACGTGTTATCCGAGATATCGTATACTATCTAGGTGCAGGAGTGTGATATTTTCAACTAAAAAGGGGGCAGTTTCCTTGGCGCAGCGTGAAGTTGACATGAGCTGATCTTAATGCATTTGCTAGAATTTTTAACTGTAGTAACCATTTGTTGTTGAAATAATTAAGTCCATTTTGTAGTTTTAGGGTGGCTACCACACGGGTCTTGTCGCTAGCTAAAATAGCTGTATCATCTGCGAATGTGGCTATTGTGACATCCGCCTTCTCAGTTACGTCAGATGTAAATATGGAATACAATTAGGTCCCAGAACTAATCCTTGCGGGATACTAGATTCTATTTGGTCAAAGTTGGAAGTAGACTGGGAAGTAGATTCACCTAGAATTTTTTTTTAGACTGGTATGATTCAAACAAGAAATAGAAGCTGTTGGGAAGGCTATTCTTAATTTTGCAGAGGATACCTTTGTGCCAAACACTGTCAAAGGCCTGTTTAACGTCGACAAACACCGCGGAGCAATATTCCTTCTTATCTAAGGTCTTTCTTATTTTATTCACAACTCTATGAACTTATTCCGTTGTTGAATGGTACATCCGGAAGCCAAATTGATGATTTGGGATAATATTGTTTTCTTCTAATATGGGTAATATCCGGTGTTGAAGCAGTATTTTGAAGTCCTTAGATAAGAGCGGCAGTAGGTTGATAGGTCTGTATGATGTCACTTCATTAGCTGGTTTACCTATTATGTGGAGCATAAAGATTTGTGAAACTTTCCAGAGATTTGGAGAATATTTGAATCTTAGCATGTTGTAGAACAGAGTAGTAATAAATACTATGGCTTCACGCGGGAGCTGGGACAACACATTTTTGTGATGAGGTCAAATCCTGGTGCTTTTTTGTCCTTCAGTTCCTTGATGATTGTCCTCCAAACCTCACAAACAATTATAGGGGGTGGAGGCACAAAAATTTGGAAGTCCAGATTGAGGATTTCATGGACTTCCCTTACAGAATCTGGGTTATTTGGTCGGAACACATTTGCTAGATTGTGTGCAAATGTGTCTGCTTTATTTTGTGGTGTACGCACCCATACATCTTTGGTTCTCAGAGGGGCTTTAGCTACTTGTGCTGTATTATGCTCTTTTGTGAACTTTTATAACGAGTAAATAGTGGATGTAGTACTAATGATTGTAGCTTAGATTTTAGAGTGTTATTATGCCAGTTATATAGAAAATCTTTTAATTCTGCAATAGCTTTGGTAAAATTCAATCTATCAGAAAGTAACCTGCTTTGATGCTAAATTTTCTTTAGTCTTCGCTTCACAAGAACAGCTTTTTTCACATTTACATGATAATTGTCGTATTTATTTTATAATAACGTGCATGATTTATCTAATTTTTGAAGCATTTTGCGTGATTTACTACATTTCGTTCGGTTACTGTATACAAGCATGAAGCGAAGTTTATTGTCAATAATGGGACGGCGCATGAGTTCTGAAATGTAACACCAATTCCCTCGGCTTAAGTGGCTTACATTGTTAATAGGAAATTGGGTCTAAAGAACTTGTATTCAGAGCCGTAATAAATAATCAAAAAATTTTGTTGAGTTCGATCGTAGGGATGTCGATTCTTTCCCAAAAAGATTGAATTTTGTATCGTTTCCCAAAAAATTATGGTACAAAGATAGATTTCTAAAAAAGCAATCTTTTTCAAATTGGTTTTTTTTTATTCGTAACTAGTATCCTTTTATTCGTTGTAATTAAACTATAATTACCAATTAATTAAAATTTAAGTTAAAAATAATTTTAATGATAACATTAAAGCTAAAGCTTGTCAATAGAAATTAAACAACAAACGACAAACAGACTGAGGAGAAAAAATATACTAAACTCTTATATCATTGCAAATTTATAGGTAAATCCATATCAGGCAAAATAAAAGGGATATCAATCTTTTATCATGTTGAAATAATTAGAGTTGTTTTTACAAGCATATAAAAGTAAAAGGTAAAAAGTGAAGTGGTTTTATAGTTAAGTACACTCGAAATACTCTTGATGAAGACTTGTCTAACTAACACCGTGTTTAATTACCATTAGGCAATATATTTGTCTGCTACCTTAATAGCATACAAAAAAAAACATTTTTAATGTCACAAAGAAGCAAAAGAAACAGACCACAAAGCCATATGTTGAGTTTTTAATTAATTAAGTGAAAATCATTTATACATTTACTTGTGTTTGTATGGATTCTTAATTATAAACCATTTTATGGTACTTATACAACCAGAAAAATTAAACCTCGATTTCTTAATTTCGAAGATCAATTCAGAGCTAGATATTAATTTGAAAAAATATTTCTTGGTTTACAGATGTTTATCTTTTAATCGATCTCAAATCGCCATCCCTATTCGGCCGTCAGCGCGGTAGTTGTATTTTTATTCGTGGTTTTGTTTTTATTTGTAATTTTGAAATAGGTACCTTCGTATTCTTCGTAGATGGTACATTTGTATTTGTATGGTACATCTAATGCTTTCATATTTTAGTTATAAATAATGGGTGAGATAAATAAAAAACAAAATGATTGGGATTCGGCTAAAAACTTACGGGAACCTGTAAAAACACTGGAGGTTAGAGATTAAAACACCGTAGTTCAAATTTTTAATATTTTGCTTGTTTTTTTACGCTATATTGCATATGTATAATGTAAAAATATAATAAAATGTAATTATATGAAAAATATGTAATTAAAAATTATTTAGAAAATATTATTCTTTCATGCATGGAGGTTAAATAATGTATTAGATAGTTAAGTTTATAAGTACCAGCTACACACCAAATGGTGAAACCATACTCCTGTACAGTTATTATACATTTGTTAAAAACATTCGATTATAAATACAGAGCATTACGGGATTTGCATGCATTGATATTTATTGAATAACCCAATGACAATTATTGGCAATATATATTTATTTCTAACCAATCATCAGTGTAGTTTAATTGTAATATACTCATTTAGTTATCTAATGTAATTATTTTTAGGATAAATGGAAATTGGTCCCATCATTTTTACAAGTCAAAGGTCTAGTAAAACAACATATTGATTCGTTCAATTATTTTATAAATGTTGAGATAAAAAAAATTGTTCAAGCAAATGAAAAAGTTTTCTGTGATGCTGACCCTCTGTTTTATATTAAATATCTGAATGCTTATGTTGGTACACCTGATCTTGAAGAAGGATTTAATGTTTCTAAACCAACTACACCACATGAATGTAGATTAAGAGACATGACATATTCAGCTCCAATAACTGTTGACATTGAGTATATTAGAGGAAATCAAAGAGTTATAAAAAACAAACAGTTAATTGGAAAGTGAGTACATAACTTAATAAACATATTAAATATTGTTATTGTCTTATTAATTGAAAGTAAGTTTATATGATAACTATTCAGTTAGAAACACTGGTATAAGAAGTAGTTGAAAACATAATGAAACTACTTATATATCAACCACTGGATAGCATATTACATTTTTGGTGTTCTTTGAATATGGTAAGAATCTGGGCAGGCCCATATAATTCATTCCAAGATATTGGTTTTTGTATAACAAAGTCCATTGATACTATAATATGAGAAAGCTAAATGCAGCTGACCAACTAAAGGCCCTAATGTGAAACAATTTTATTCAATAATTTTTATTGTTTTCTTATATTTGTTATTTATATAGTTCATTTAATTTTTTAGGATGCCTCTTATGTTAAGATCGTCAAATTGTGTATTAACAAATAAATCAGATTTTGAACTAGCACAACTAAATGAATGTCCACATGATCCAGGTGGTTATTTTATTATAAGGGGTGAGTTTATATTATATTTAATATTAAGTGTGTCCTGCAATTTCACCTGATTGTAGCCTGAAACTCTTCAATAAATAGTACATCTAATAGATAGTAAATAGATAGATTATTATTATAAAATTTGGATTTTTAGGTCAAGAAAAAGTTATTTTAATTCAGGAGCAATTATCCAGGAATCGAATGATTGTGGATGAATTTAAAGGGGCCATACAATGCCAAGTCACAAGTTCAACACATGAGAAGAAAACTAGAACTAATGTTGTTGTGAAAAATGGGAAATATGTTTTAAGGCACAATGCTCTGTCAGATGTAAGTTGTATTTTAAATATTATCACTGTTAAAGCCCTGGCACTTATACAGAATAGACCTCATGGTGTGGCGGTTGACCAATGTGATTAGTTTGCTTTTACAGGTACAGTCCGGTATGGACGTCATTTTGAAGTGCATAAAGATTGCTACTGCTGTAGCAATAATGCCCCAAAAAACTCCATTAATGTTAAAAACATCTTTCTGCCTGTATGTTGGTTATTTGCATAAATAGCCATTTCAATTTTTTCGTGCTTCGATAATCACGTCGGTAGTAGACTGTGCTCATATTCCAACTGATATTTTGTATGAGTCTAGTACGCATGTTTGTTATGACTTTTAATAATTATAAAACAGTTTTAGAATTTTTTTCTCTTCTGTTTGTAAACAGATATTTTTTTAGCAGCAATTGATGAATTTTTCTTTAAATATTCAGTAATGATTATATTTGGATTCCTAGAATTAGATGCCCTGTCAACCTCTTTGCAATTGGGGGCGTGGCTAAAGACCTAGTAATATTATTGCTGCAGTACTTAGGTCAAGGATCGCATGTCAATTATAAAAAACTAGTTGTGCCCGCTGCTTCGCTCGCGATTCATATATTCTTCACTGTGGAATATAGTTTATAAACAATCATTGGAAAATAATGTTTTGATGATGCTGTCCATTGTATCATGACTTTTAATTTAAATAGGCGGCACCTTAATTATTTTACAAAAAAATTTGGTACAACACAAAGCAAGGATATTTCACACAAATTCAAATACCTGCCAATAATTTACCAAAGTAAATTATCTGAAATAACTGTGCATCGAATCGGATTTTATTCACAATTTTGTTATTAGTGTTAATAACCAATAGTGTTAATTTTTTACATGGAACCCTAATTATTTTAGAAAAATAAAAGTAGCATAAGTTACGCGGGGTAACTTCAGCTATCTACCCAGCCGTTTCGGAGATTAGTCAAAACAAACAGACAGACACACAGATAGATAAAATTTAAAAAAATGTGTATTTGGTATATAAGTTTAGGTATAGAAAACTCAGATTAATTGTAATATCTGTAGATTGCTCCCATTTCAGGATATTCCAATAGCAGTGGCGTTTAAAGCTATGGGTATTTGTAGTGATCAGGAAATAATGCAACTGGTGGGAACCGATGACACGACTGTGAAAAAAATGGCTCCCTGTATCATGGATTGTCATAATTTAAAGATATTCACTCAAAATCAAGCTCTTACATACATGGGAAGTAAATTGAAAGTTAAAAGGTAAAGTTAACACCATTTCTTTAAATTTATATCAGTTGCATTTTCACTTCACTTATTGAATGTTGTCTGTGTGTAACAATGGATGGCTAAATTGTTATCTACACTAATATTATAAATAGGAAAGATTTGTAGTTTTGTATGTAACGAATAAACTTAAAAACTACTGGACCGATTTAGATGAAATTTAGTATGCAGATAATTTCAAATCCGGGGTGTGACATAGGATATTTTTTCTTCCCTAAATCCCACGGGAAAGGGAACTACGCGGGTAAACCGCGGAGTGCAGCTAGTAATAAATAATTGAGTCTAAACCTTGAAATTTATATCTTTTTTTTAGGATTACTTTTATTCATACTGTAATTTTATGTGTTTAAAGTATTTATTTGTCACTTAATATCATGTTTAATATAGTTAATTTTAAAGCATAGCTATAATTGTTATAAAAAACAAATCGAAAAAAAAAATGTTATATTCAAGACGCAGTCGATTAAATTGACTAAAAACATAAAACATGTTTTATAAAAAATAAAATGTATTTGTGTGTTAATACCCGAAACAATTATATAAGAGAAAAATTGATTGCCCATCAGTTGGCTTATGTCTCGAGAAACAAGAAACCATATTTTATATCATTCCAGTTAATGTAAAGATTACTGTAAATTGAAGTAATTTTGGTTCTTTCAGATTGAAATTTATCATTTAAGTAATTTTTAATTTTCATTTATACAATTGGATAATTTTAAGCTATCATAGCTCAGTAGAAATGTGGTCAGTCACAGTGTTCATCAACAATTCGCATGATGTTTTAATGATGAAGGAATAACATTGTGGTAAAATAATAATATTTTTATCGCGTGGATTGCAGCTGCCACACTCGAGTTGAAAATCTGTCGCCAAGCAATCATAATAGTGGTGTTTTCGATAGCACCAATTGATAGTCAGTTCTTCTAGGCGTAGTAGAAGAATATTTGACCACATTGTTTCATCCATTCAAACATACTTCTGGTTAGATTATGGTTGAACCCATTGATATGTATCCGACCTATTTAGTTTATGTAGTATAATATATAAAACCTTATTGTAATATTAGATATAACCTTATTTGTTTATTAGTAAATAATATATTTTTTTTTATTTTTGACATGTACATACATATACTTTTATCTTGTCAATAATTTATCTTAAAATATAAAGTATGATTGGATATTAATATTTTATTTACAACAGTTTGTAAATAATTACGATTTTCGTGTAGAAAATTATAACTATCACTGTCAGAAATTTGTCAACATGTTTCTTATATATCTTGTATTTTAATTTAATTAAATTGATACATTAATTAATTAAAACCAAGTTTGCTCTTTTGGTTTTGTTTATTCATGTCAAAAAAAAAAAAAAAACAACTAAAACTAAACCAATCATACCATTAGGCAACCACTACGGCCAAAACACAATGCATAGACACACAAAAGAACATAGAATAAAATACTCAAAATGTATGAAGAAGAAAAAAACATACATATATTTACCACAAAACACAACTCAAACTTATCGGTACACTAACCATACCAACAAATACGCATTAATACAAAACACAAACAATACAAAATACACAACATAAAATAAGTAAAATAGACAAAAAGCAACGGCAAACCAGAAACTTAAATGAAAACACCGCCAAGAGTATGCCACGGGCAACGCGCCATGAAATAAAATAAGTCACAAAATAAATAACATCTCTCTCTTTTTTTAACATAGACATGCAATACTGCATTAAAAAAGTCACTGATCATGTCAGGGGAAGTCTGGCCGTTTCTAATTCATTTTAGAAATACTAACAAAAAAAAAAAACACCTAAAACTATATCGTGTTTTCTATGCATATAGTATAAAAGCTAGCATAATGTGTCGATTAAGCGAATCACTTTTAGAGATGCTTTGCAAAGTGTTCATTATGGCTCATTGGTTCCATCATTTAATCTTTGTACAGAAAAATCCTTTTAAAGGCTTTGGTACAATCTTTTAGGTTTCAATCCGGGAACGCCAAAGCACGTACACCGGTTGATGAAGCTCGCGATCTCTTAGCAACAACCATACTCGCCCATGTCGTTGTAGAAAATTATAATTTTTACGTGAAAGCTATTTACCTTGCTATAATGGTAAAGAGAGTGATCGAAGCTGAAACGAACAAATCGGCAATAGATGATCCAGATTATTACGGTAATAAAAGACTCGAGTTAGCCGGTTCCCTGCTAGCTTTGATGTTTGAAGATGTATTTAAAAGATTCAACTGGGAACTGAAATCTATAGCAGAAAAAGTGATTCCTAAAGTTAAAGCGGCACCGTTTGATGTTGTCAAACATATGAGACCTGATTTAATAGCAAACGGATTGTTCGCCGCAATTTCTTCGGTACGTTGACACCCTTCTAATAGATCACTATGTCTATATTAGATTGGTAATACCAAAAAAATATGTGTTTACATTATTTACAGAAAATTGATTAAATTTTTTTTTAATTAAATCGTTAAAATAAAGTTGAAAAAGCTGTGGTATTTTTTTAACAAGTATATAATGATAATTTCTGAATTATAATACCCTTCCTAAATTCAAATATACATTATAATATACGGAATGTTACAACTGATGAAAGTTTTTAAGTAATATCCTTTTATAAAGAATTTATCAATCGACGTATTTGGGAACATAATGGAGTTTCAAATAATCTTAAATGAAAAACTCACCATGAAACTACAGGTTATACACAGTTAAAATAAAATAATTCTTCAATATACCATGTTAGAAAATTAAAAACAAATACTTTATTTCTCTAATAGGGTAATTGGACTATAAAGAGATTTAAAATGGAAAGGCACGGAGTGACACAGGTCCTAAGTCGTTTGAGCTACATATCGGCCCTCGGTATGATGACGAGGGTGAATTCACAGTTTGAAAAGACTAGGAAGGTTTCCGGGCCGAGGTCATTGCAACCCTCACAGTGGGGGATGTTGTGTCCCTCCGATACGCCTGAGGGAGAGGGTTGTGGTCTAGTTAAAAACTTGGCGCTCATGACGCACATAACTACGGAATGTTCAGAGGGTCCCATAGCCAGGTTAGCCTGTAACGCAGGCGTCGAAGATGTCCGCCTTTTGGGAGGCGAAGAAATAAACCATCCGTCTGTTTATATGGTTTTTCTCAACGGTAAATATTTATTTGTTTATAACAATAACTCTTTGATACTTTTTAGAATATATCGATTACATGTGTACTCGTATATCGATTTTTATAAGACACTTATTTCATTTCTGAAAGCAGATATAGATTATTATTATTATAAAAACAAAGACTAGAAAAAAAACTCCATACAGATTTATTGTTTTACCCTTTTATTAAAATTTAGCATTCATTTTTTATTTTATTAATATTTCGAGTCTAAAACGCTCGGGTTTAAGACCCGAAATATTAATAAAATAAAATATGAGTATAAAACGCGAAAGTTTAATAAGTGTTTAGCATTCTTTATCTTTATGTTTTTTCATCTTTATAGTCTTTTTATTTAGTCATTTCTTGGGAAACACCCTGAAACTCAGCGAATCTTTAACAGACGTGATTACTGTTTTGCCAATATATACTCGATGTATTACTAACCTGTTTTAGACTAAAGATAGAAAATCGAAAACAGCGTTGAAACTACAAGACAATAAAAGATTCATTATTAATTTTTTTTATCTTATTCCTACTTTCCATAATTATATTTGCATACGTTAATTTTAGGTAATATATTAGGAGTTTCAAAGCAATATAAACGTCTTATAAAAGTGTTCAGAATGTTTAGGAGACGTGGCCTAATATCAGCTTTTGTATCAATATACCCGAACCATAACCAACGTACGGTTTACATATGCAGCGATGGCGGTAGATTATGTCGTCCGTACATTATTGTCGAAAAAGGATATCCTTTGGTTCAACAGCACCATATCAATGAACTAAATAGAGGTATAAGGAAATTCCAAGATTTCTTGAACGATGGCCTCATCGAGTATTTGGATGTCAACGAAGAGAATGACAGTCACATTGCTACTGATGAACTGGAAATAGATCCGTACGTTACTACGCATATGGAAATCGAACCTTTTACTATATTGGGCGTGTGCGCTGGCCTAGTGCCTTACCCGCATCACAACCAGAGCCCGAGGAACACTTATCAGTGTGCTATGGGGAAACAAGCAATGGGTTAGTTAGTCATCATACGTATTTATGTTTTTACTTTTAGCATCATTCATTTACTAACTAGAAATATTTTCAGGCACAATTGGATATAATCAAAAGAACCGAATCGACACCCTCATGTACAATTTAGTTTATCCGCAATGCCCGATGGTTAAATCAAGAACGATAGAGTTAATCAACTTCGATAAGCTGCCCGCTGGGCAGAACGCAACGGTCGCCGTCATGAGTTACAGCGGCTACGATATAGAAGATGCCTTGATATTGAATAGGGCATCGATCGATAGGGGATACGGACGGTGTCTGGTTTATAAAAGTGCGAAAACTACGATGAAGAGATACAGTAACCAAAAACGTCGGACAGGATCCTAGGACCGTCAAGAGACGCAGTCACGGGAAAGATTATAAGATTACATGATGTCTTAGACGCCGACGGGATCGCTGCGCCCGGGGAAATGGTGGAGAATAGACAAGTGTTGATAAACAAACAGACGCCGTTGGCTACGATTAACCCGGGCCAAGGTCAGCCGCAACAAATAGAATACAAGGACGTGCCAGTCGCGTACAAGGGACCAGTTGAGTCGTATATTGAGAAAGTGATGGTCTCCTCCAACTCTGAAGATGCGTTCCTGATAAAGATATTGCTGAGGCAAACCCGTGTACCTGAAATAGGAGACAAGTTCAGTTCGAGACACGGACAGAAGGGTGTGACCGGTTTGATAGTTCAACAAGAAGACATGCCTTTCAACGACAGGGGCATATGTCCGGACATGATCATGAATCCTCACGGTTTCCCCTCGAGGATGACTGTTGGTAAAACTATTGAACTGTTAGCCGGTAAAGCTGGTCTGATGGAGGGGAAGTTTCATTACGGTGAGAGTGTACATTCCTCTAATATGTTGTCTTCTAGAATAATAGGTTATAATAACATTATGGTGCTTTTTTTTTTTAAACGACTAATTTTTTTTTCTGTCGCTCCCGATGCAAAATTTTGTTGGAAATATGTAAATAGAAAGTGCCTGATTATTTAAGCACTTATAAGTAACTCGTAAGTAATATAAAGTACATGTTAACTTTTTTTTAATATATAATTTGGCTGCACTTTGTGCTATATCATGAATCAGAATTCGAAAAATCAATCGAATTCAGGATTGAAAATATTAAAAAGAAATATATGTTTTTAAGTATGTCCCGTACTTTGGAGTCCAAGAAAATTATGCGTAGCGACCGAATGAAAAATAAATAGCCGTTTTAAAAAAAAACATCTTAAAGTTAAATATTAAACGTAACTTGTGTTTCAGGTACCGCGTTTGGTGGTTCGAGAGTGCGGGACGTGTGCAGGGAGTTGGAGAAGCACGGGTACAATTATCACGGAAAGGATATTTTTTATTCTGGTTTAACAGGTGAACCGCTACAAGCTTACATTTACTCTGGACCGGTGAGTTATTGTTTTTATTTTATTTACTAATATGAATAAATTAAATTCTACCTTTTTTTATGCAATAGGTATAAGTTTATATAAATTTTATTCAATTCCCAATAAAGGATTTAAAGATAATTTATTGGCTCCGATGTTGCTATCTCTATTTAGCATTTAACTATTTACTAAAGAAGATATCGGGTTTTGATTTAACACATAATGTATTAACTACACTAATATTATAAAGAGGAAAGGTTTGTTTGTTTGTAATCGTTAAACTATGAAATTAATGAATCTATTTTTATAATTATCTCGCCATTAGAAAGATTTTTTTTTTAATATATCTTTTTTATTTTTATATTAACCCCTTGAGCACTAACCGCTCGTTTACGCCAGCTATGCGCTGGCGCGGTAGGTAAAGATGGCAAGGGAAGCGTGGTAGATGCGGGAACAAGGAAGTCGTGCACTGACCTGTTCCTCAGCAGCAGCAAGCGCCTTCGATAGATCCGCTCGCAGCCGCTCGAAAGCCCCCTCGAATAACACACGAGGGCTTTCTGCACCCCACACACTTCAGCCAACACTCGACGTCACCACAGTATGCGGTTATAGTTTATGTTATAAGCGGTACAGCGAATATAAAAGGTCCATAAACCTTTTGCGATATATAATATAATTATGCGGTTTTATGAGCGGGTTGCGAATATATCCATGACGATTTCGTGGTGGCGCGGGTGCGGTTAGAATAAGTCTGTATTGCGGGGTTACGAAAAATATGCGCGGGCGCGGGTTGACGCAGAAGTGTACGGCTGGGAAAGTGGTGGGGGTTTTAGGAAGCATATTTGGCTTTGTTAGATTTTATTTCAAACAGCATTTTATATATAATTAACGACTCGCCTTATTCGTATAATTAAATATAACTATAAATAATTGGAATAAAAAAAAAAAGAATACAACCTCTTACCTATGTTATAGAGTTTGTTGAGGTGAATGAGTTTTTTTTTTAAATCGATTGAGTGTGTATTGTGTTGCAGGTTTATTATCAGAAGCTAAAGCACATGGTACAGGACAAGATGCACGCGCGCGCGCGCGCGCGGGCCGTGCGCCGTGCTCACGAGGCAGCCCACCGAGGGGCGCTCGCGGGACGGCGGCCTGCGCTTGGGAGAGATGGAACGAGATTGCCTCATCGGTTATGGCGCCAGGTAATATATACCTTACATTACATTAACAATAACCGTATTATAAACGAACGCGTCTATGTAATTATGTACACGCATTAACTACATATTATAATATGTATGCATATTCTATTTTATTTTTGATGTGAAACAACTATAGCCGCACGTAAAACCGATTTCTGGCGTGGCGACGCATGCCGTGGCGACGCGTCGCGGCAACATCGAATATTATACTATTACCGAAGTCACTGATTAAACGAATTAAGTAGTCACGATTTGAAATAAATTCGTAAATTTTTGTATTGAATGAAAATTAATGTTTATTCAACAAATAGTAATCGTTATCTGGAAAAAAAAATTCGTAATATTTTATTTTATCATTATGACATATTTAGTTCCTATCACAATCTGTTCTTTTCTGCGTATTACTTTTACAAAATAATGTCGATGTTTCACATCTGCCAGGCGTCCCGTGACGGCTCACATTTTTTTTTTATCTTTTTATCACTAGATAACTAATTTTGTCATTATGTTCAACGTCTTTTCTACCTATGAAGCGTCCATTTATGACACGTTCCTCAAATAAAGTTACGACTAAGGACACGTGCACTCGCACTCGCTGCGCACACAACACTAGGCGTCGAGTGAAAATCATCGCTGGTGGACTCACCTCCTTCAGCATATACGCTGGACTCGACACCTTTTTGTAACACACACACACACACTTATTTTATTTTTGTTTTCTCTATTTTTTAAAACATTTTTTTTGTGTGATATTCTTTATTTTGTTGATTGTAAATTATATGTGTAACAAATAAATTTCTTTTCTTTCTTTCTAATTAATAATAATAATATTTGAGATAGGTCAGATGTTAAACCTTATAACAGATATTCTACGATATAAAGGTACTGTTAGGAGACCGTCCCTGTCTTTTTTTTTTTTTTAAAACTACACTTTGCACTACTAAATATATATATATATATATATATATATACATATATTTAGAAAGATTTACACTTAACACTGATTTCCGAATTTGGTTTGAGTGGTTACAACCGAACTCCGCGAGGTTTAAATCCTGACTGACTGAACTCATTGAAATTTATAATAAAGTGAAGTAAAAATGTTTAACAGCTAATTGAGCATGTGATAAAACAACGTCATAAGCTAAAACGCTAAGTGTGGTTTGTGTACATAACAATAAGGGTTATAACAGTACGCTTAAACACCATTGAACATAAAAATTGTAATATTCTATTGAAGCAATCCATTTGTGATTTAAATATTTAGGTTTTTCAGGAGGAAAAACTTCAAGGTCATTGAAGGTCATGTCAGGTTTTTAGGGCAGTCACGAATAAACTAATCTGCTGCCCGCAGTAATTTGAATTAAGAACTGCGCTTACGTTAGTTGTACGTATATTTGCTGTATGACAGACGCGTTCGATGCTTTTATAAAATATTAGTTGACGCCCGCAGTTTCGTCTACGCGTTTTATCTTGATTATAATGTGTGATGTCCAGATTTTGTTTTGTTTTAGTATGTAGTCCTTTCTGAGTTTTCTCAGACATACAAACATACAGATAAAAATATCAGTTTTAAGATTACTTTATTTTAGCCCACCCGCAGTATGTTGTTTTATGGTTACTACAATTTATTTGAAAATTTGAAGCCCTAACGGTTTGAAGTTTTCAATTCTGTTGTTTGTCATCTATTATCTGACTGAATGCCAACTAAACTCCTTTGCAAAAAAAAAACGGGCACCTAAGTTCATTTACGTTCTGAGGTCGATTTCAGTTAATTAAATTGAATTTCATTGTTTGACGTAGTCTGTATACTCCTGTAAATTAATATGCGTGAAATGAATTCTGGCAGTTTTTTCATCAATTTTCGATGAAATCCATAAAACCGATTTATACGTCCAAAACAATATGTGGTCAGCAATAAAATTCTTTTTAGTTTTTTTTTAATTAAATAAGATTACAAATGTAGAAACCTAATAACGAGTATGACCTCCTCTTTCCAAAATCAAAGCTTGAATCCTTCTGGGCATCCTTTTCACGATGTTTTTGAAGTGAGAACTTCTTTAGCCGCGTTGAGTGATTTCTGCGTCACCTATGACGTCAACCTTCAGCGACATGCTAGTCTGTCAAATATAAAATGGCGTTTAAATCGACGCCTTTGTGTGGCCACATCTAAAATATTTTCCGAATAATATGTTCGAGTCGAAGCGATTAAAACGAAATTATTCCGTTGATTGTTTAAATAAAGCACTCGGAACTAGTCATTGTATTATTTATATCACTTTTGACAAACAGTTTTTTAACGTTTTCACTTCTGACGATAGAAGTCTTTACGGCTGCTTAGTTTTAATAACGTTTTGTGGAATACAGTCCTACTCTACTGCAATGGCGCTTTTTAGTTTCCTGTATTATGTAGAGCAGGCTGCACTGGTCTTAATTATTTTGTTTGTTTACAGTATGTTGTTAATGGAACGGTTGATGCTCGCATCGGATGCGTTCAGTGCGGACATATGCGGCGCGTGCGGTCGCCTCGCGAGCCGCGCCTGGTGTCACGCTTGCCATTCCTCTGCTGCGGTCTCGTGTGTCGAAATGCCTTACGCATGCAAACTGCTCTTTCAAGAACTCGCATCCATGAACATTGTCCCTAAGCTTACCCTTAAGAAATATTGTTAATTTCGCTTTCAGTAAAACGATTACAACAAAGTTGCTGTTAATTTTTCTTTTTCACCCTATTCTAATACATCACCAATCACTTATTGCTCAAGTACAACTCGAGAACCGCTTTGGTCCAATTATTTGATTCATAGTAAAAGTCTCGGAACTCAGTTCTTCTACCGTAAAAAGTTGTGAGATCCATGTAATACCAAGTCGGTTACTTTATTAAGTCCCTACTTAAGGTATCTTCTGTCTTAAGTTGTTGTCACGGATAATAATATTTTTCCGTTTTGTCTTGTGTGGGGAGGATGTCGTAGATTATACAATTGTATCCTATTTAAGTACTGGCCATAATTAATGGTAGTAAGTTTGTGGCCTTGTTAAAACATATCGTAATAAAATATAATATAAAGAAATGTTACTACTATTAGGAAAACGATGTAACGTGTCTTTTAACAAAATTGCAGTAATATACAAAAATTGGTAACATAGCCAGTAACATACCCATTAATGATGACCAGTACTAAAATGGGATATAATCTTATTATCCCCGACATCCTCCCCACATAAGACAAAATTATATAATTATCCAATTCATAAGCTAACCTAACAACATCTTATAGTAACCATGTCAATATTAAAAATCTTTTAAGTTATATAATGATAGTACGGCCGTGTCGTTTTTTTTTTTGCTTTTGGTCGACTTGCCGTGGGCAATACCGTGCCCCCAGATTTACTTAATTAAAAAAAGTTATATTGACACGTGACTCGCTATTGGCAGGTAACGATTTCCAATTTAATGTGTCGAGTACTCATAAAAATAAGACAATAGGAAAACAATGGAAAGCTGGCGTAAACGCCAGGTAAGTAAGTGATGATGTCCTCCTTGACGTATCCGTCAACGGCGAACCCTGTCATCTTCGATAATGTGAGCGAATGTGGCTCGCGAAACCAAACTTTGTCTTGAAGGTGCGGTTACATGGCGCACAATGTAACTGACCGAGAGTGTTGTATGTGTACACATAGGAAGGCTTAGGACGGTTCTTTTTAAGAAGGCGTTTTGCATCAAGATCTTTAATTCGATGTTCCTCAAATATTTGTACTGCCTCTTTAACAGAGTTGCGCCACTCTAGTCTCTGTTTCGCAAGCACTTCCCACTCAGCTGAAGGTATGTTACACGCGGTAAGATGACGTTTAATTACATCCCTGTAACGCAAAAATTGACCACCAGGCTTGCGCTTTCCATGCGATAATTGTGAATAAAATACAGATTTAGGCAGTCTGGAATCACTCATACGTACAATATGACCGCACCATCTCAGTTGGTTCTTAATAAGTAAGGATTCTATGCCACTCAACTTGGTCCGCCGGAAAATCTCTGAATTTGTGATATGGTCCTGCCATTTCACATGTAGAATTGATCTTAGACATTTCATGTGAAAGACATTAAGTCGCCTAATATCATGCTTATAGAGGCACCATGTCTCGGCAGCATAGAGCAATATCGGAAGAACAATTGCTTTGTATACAGCGATCTTAGTGTGCAGCTTCAAGTCATGTGAATCCCAGACTCTAGTTCGTAGTATTCCGAAGGACCAAGCTGCTTTTGATATTCTCGAAGAGATCTCAGTCTCCAAACGATTATCACTGCGAATGAAACTACCTAGATATCGGAACCCTGGTACTTCCTTGAGACACTTGTTGTCTAATGTTATCGATGTTGCATCTTCCATGTCGTCACGTGATGGTTGCTTTAATACCTGGGTTTTTGGCGCACTAATAACCAGACCGAATTTTCTACAAGAGTCATGGAGATTATCCAAATATAGTTGTAAGCTTTTAAGATCTTTAGCCAACAAACAAACATCATCCGCATAAAGGACATCTAAGATGGACACATCATGAACCATATGCTTGGTTCTAAAACGGGATAACTCAAAAACACTCTTGTCTGTTCTCACATTAAGGATAATCTGACCAGTGCATCTCTCATATGAGTCCTTTAGTACGGCTGCAAAATATATGGCAAAAAGAGTGGGTGCCATAACGCACCCTTGCTTTACGCCACTGGTAACAGGAAAACGGTCCGTGAAGTCGTTGTCATGTTGTACTCTAGCCATCATTCCATCGTGGAATTGGCGTATAAGATTCAGAAACTTCACTGGGCATCCAGTTTTCTCAAGTACAGACCAAAGGGCAACTCTTGGAATACGATCAAATGCTTTTTCTAGATCTACAAAACACATGTATAGACCACATTGTTGTTCTATGCTTTTCTCTTGTAGTTGTTTAACAATAAAGATAGCGTCGACCGTACCTCTATTCGGCCGAAAGCCGTATTGACTCTCTGGCAGAATATTTTCAGATAACTTGCGCAACCTGTGGTTTAAAATATGAGCCAAGACCTTTCCTGCTGCACTAAGTAGAGCTATACCTCTATATGATCCACAATCTGAGTAATCGCCCTTGCCCTTATATAGCTTACAAATAGAAGCGTCCTTCCAGTCTTGGGGGATATCTTCATGTTCCCATATCATCAAAATAAGACCAAAGAGGCTATTTTGAATATTAGGACCACCATATTTAAAAATCTCAGAAGGTAAAGTGTCTGAACCCGAAGCCTTTCCATTTTTAAGCCGTTTAATAGCTCCCAGAAATTCTTCAAAAGACGGTGGGTTATCAAGCTCAGTAGATGTGGGGAGAGCTTGGAGAGAGTTAATATGGTCCAGATCCACGTAGTGAGTGATCGGATTTAGAACATCGTTAAAGTGCTCAGCCCAGCGATTCAAAACCTCGGCATGTTCGGTTAATCGCCTTGATTTGTCTTTGGTAAAGACTGGCGTGGTTTTTTTGTGCCTCGGCCCAAAAATAGTCCTAAGAGCTTCATAGAACTTTCCGGTCTGCTTCCTGTCAGCAAAATGTTGTAGCTCCATCGCTTTCGTCATCCACCAACGGTTTTTAAGTTCTCGTACTTTTGTTTTAAGTCCACGTTGAATGGCTCTTTTTTGTGAGGCACTCGAAGAATCCATCAGCACGCGTCTGAAATCACCAACAAGCTTCATGATCTCTGTGTCGGAATCGTCAAACCAATCTTGATTTTTCTTTTCAGGCCTTCCAACAAACACGTCCAGCAACTTCATGAAGCGAGTTCGCTAAGGAACGCCAATGTTCATTAATCGGAGACGTTGTATCAAACGAGACCGTGCCGAATTCAGAGTTTAGTTGCCGCTGAATGTGGTCTGAGTTAACAAGTCTTGTGAACGCCAGCCTAGATGGTAGTTTGTGTATTGCTCGACGAGCAGGTTTATAACAAACTCGAACTTTAGATCTTATCAGTCGGTGATCAGTCCAACCTTCGGCTCCCCGCATTGCTCGCGTAACAAATATATCTCTGAGGTCAGCCCTGCGTACAATCACATAATCAATAAGATGCCAATGCTTAGAGCGTGGATGCATCCAAGATGTTTTAAATTTGTTAGCCAAACGGAAAAAGGTATTTGTAATAGAGAGGCCAAATTCTGAGCAGATGGATAAAAGCAGCTCGCCGTTAGAGTTACAATTACCGACTCCGTGTTGACCCAAAACCTGTTTCCAAATATTATTATCAGAGCCAACGCGTGCGTTGAAGTCCCCCATGAGAATAATTTTATCACTCGCGGGTATATTTCGCAGGACATTTCGAAGATCATCGTAAAATTGTTGCTTGTCTTCCTCGCTGTAAGACATAGTCGGCGCATAGACACTTATTACATGAAGATGTTTGTTGCCGTTGACATGAAGTTTAAGAGTCATTATTCTGTCATTGATCCCTCTAGGTTTTTCTACAAGTGTTTTAGCTATACTATTTTTGATGGCAAACCCTACACCGCCGCTCGCTCTCTCTCCAGCGGGTTTTCCAATCCAATAGTATGTATAGCCACCGCGATCCTCGCAAAGCTCACCGCTGTCAGCCAAGTGAGTTTCGCTTAAGGCTGCTATGTCAATTTTATATTTAAATAGTTCCCTAGCTATGAGAGCAGTTTTTCGCTCGGGGCATAAATTAGTAGGATTATCCAAAAGCGTTCGAACGTTCCATGTCGCAAAATTAAGGCATATTTTAGATACATTTTTATATTTCTGTGTTTTTCGACCGCAAAATCGGTGCCCGATGATCGCGGTTAACCATCCGGGTGTAAAGTGAGATGGACTATGTTTAGGCCACCTTTTCTAGACCTCTCCCCTATGCAGAGGTAAGCAGAGCGATCCTAAATAGGGCTGCTTAGTCGTCAGATGTGCTGCCGAATCCGAAGTCCCATCTCAATCGATTGCAGAAACGACCACTCTCATCTAACCGCCTATGTGCAGAGTAACAGCTAAGATTCGGATACACCGTGAACCGAGATCCCACCACCATACCTCCATCGCCATAGGGCTTTATTTTGCTCGGAATCCAGAATCAGTACAAGGTTCATCTGCGCGTGAGTAATTTAAAGTGGGTAAGCAGTTGCGCTGGTACAAACCCACTCTCTCGTCCAGAACTATCGTAGTCCGATGGACCGGTTACCCGGTACGACCGGTGATAGTCAGGATGCAGTGAGTTGGCCGCCATCCATTTTTTGTCCCCATTTGGCGCCATTTTAGGCATCTCACAATGCCCTGCAAGGTTGCCATAGACACTGGAAGGTTAGCCTTCTGTGTCAAAAGGGGCTTGCTTATATTTCAGGGGGATAACTATAACAGATGGTTATACCGCCATCAGATCGGTCGCCAGAGCCGCGTTTGTTGCTTAGCAGGGTACACCACGGGCAGGTGCGGTTGGCAGTTGGGGTAACTAAGATGATATTATACCCCCTTATACGTAAGTGCTCAAGGGGTGAATGATATTTTGAAATTTTTTTGATACCTTTTACTAAAAAAAGACACGGCGTGATTGTAGGTAGGTGGGGGTTAATCACTAAAGGAGAAGCTTTAAAAAGTTCTAAAACATCACGTGATTAAATGAACAACCCCAATTGCTTTTATATTCTCAAGATACCAGACCATAAAAAGTTAGGCTGAAGCCTAGGACCTCACAGAAAAAGTGGCAGGGCCGTAGCTGGAGGAAGGGGAGTTCATTGTTGTCCTACCTTAAAAAATCCATCCATGCATTCAACCATGAGCCGTCCACTGCTGGAAATAGGTCTCTTTACGGAGGAACTGCCATAATCGGCACGCTTGGCTTGCGGGTTGGCGACCGCAATAGGTGTTTGTGGTACTCAAACGATGCTGCTGCTGCCTATCCCCTGGTTTAAATCTCTTAGTCGCCTTTTACGACACACAAGACCACATGGTGCCTTACAGCTAAAAAGATATCATCAACTAATTACTAGTAAGCTAGGCAATGTGTCATAGTTTTATATTACGAAAAAAATGACAATCGTAGTAATATCTAAACGATTCCAAAGTAACTACGATTCGTCAGAAACATCATATTATTTTATTTACTCCGTGTAGGCTCAGTGCTTGGACCACAATCTCACCTGATATTAAGTGACTATGTGGTCCAGGCTGGTAAACACACTAAGCCTAGAGTTACTGGTTCTCAAGTGTTGCTGTCGGAACGCACCTATTGGTATTTGGCGACAGGTTTTCAAACCTTAGGGAGATAGCTACCCAGACGAGCATCATTAGAAAATGCCCTACCACCATGCTATGGTTCTCTCGTGATATTTTTCTTCACGATGTGTTTTGTTGGAAATTTTATTTATTCATAATATGTTTCATATATTTTTCACTGCGTAATATAGTTTTTAATTTTTATTACATGAGTTCCTAGTTATTTTAGAATTTTTTTTGGCTACTAACATTAGGCAAAGGTTTTTCTCACAAATTCAAATAACTGGCAGTAAAACTGTGCATTAAATCTAATTTTATTCGTATTTTTATGAGTTTTACGCGGAACTCGAGCGGACCGGAAGGGCCTTTACAGCTTCACCGAACTTTGTGGGCGAGTGCTGAAGGCACTCAGCCGCAAAAGATAACTGGTTACGTGCTGAAGGCACTCAGCCGCAAAAGGTAACTGGTTACTGGCTACTTTATTTTTTCGAAAATAATTAGGGTTCTATATAAAAAATTGAAACTAATAAAAATTAAATAAAATCCGATTCAATGCACAGTTTTACGGCTAAGTGTTTGAATTTATGAGAAATGTTGTTACTTTATCTTAGTACTAAATTTTTTTTTAGAGTAACCTATAAAAACTCGGCAAAAATTAAGAGTACATTCTGATTTCCACCACTATTTCGGTCTCTTCAAAATTCATTAGGCAGTGTAAAGTTAAGTTAAGTCAAGAGAGGACTGCCAAAAAAACTACTTGTCAGGTTTATCAGAAGTTCCAAAATTTCTACAACAACGGGATCATGACATTACCTACAAGATGGCAAAGTCATCAAATAAAATGACACTGTATTTAATTTAATACTGTAATTAAATATGAACTTTGGAAAAAAAATGTCTTGAGTTTTCATATAAAATGCGAAAAAAAAAAAAAAACTGTTTCCCCAACCTATTATGACAAAACTAGATTAATCAGATGAGAACAATTTACATTTTGTCTCTCGCCCTGCCTGTAAGCACAGCTGCTCTACCTCCAATTGAACTTTAGCTACGACCCTGGAAAGTGACCTGCAACTAATGCCTTGTAATTAAATAGGCTATTGTTAACAATATTTTCGCCACAGCCGGCGGCGCCTTAAGATATTATCCGCCCGTCTCTAACCTGCCACAAGTCAGATCACATGGAATTAATATATATGGCTCTCTAGAGCCAACACAGTTATACTTGAGTTCTATCTGCTAAAGTGAATGTTCCTGATATTACGATATAATAAATTGGTGTGTTTTATAATACAGCGAGAGTGGTTTAGAGTGTTTTAACAACTAAATTTACTATTTACAAATCAAAAAAAAATATTATTTTTCTTTCGACCAAGTATCTTACTACTTTCCCACTTCCTAATAAAATATTTTTTAATGTTCTAACTTCCAGAATGCAGTTAACCTAAGATCGCAAAAAACTAGGATTTGTCCATGTAACTGATATTTTACATTATATTAAGTTGTGATATAAATCAGCAAACATTCGAAATTTGACAAACTCATCAAATAAAACGATTACGCATGGAAAATATTTAATCATAGAAAAAAAAAAATTACCACATACATAATAAACATGATTGAATCAAATTATATTCAACATTTTAAAACCTGCTTTTGTTAAAACATATATAAAGTACAAACTTAATACGACACAAATAAAAAAATAGTCCACTGAAGGAAAAGAGTTTGAATAGTATATAGCCGACTGTCGTCCAGAACACGAACGCGTAGGAACCAAGTCTACGGAGTGACAAGCGCGCCGGTAACTGTTCGTAAACTATACTTTGATGACTCTGTACGTCCTTCGCGTACTTTTGTATAGTGCAAGGTTTCTGTAATAATTCCCGCGCTAAATATCCCAAGAAATCTCGACGATACCACAGAACAGATAATTGTTGTCCATACTGTAAGAAAATTTATATTAGGAAGTTTTATATTCCGCAACAAAATAAACTAATAGAGCTGATACTTTGTAAAAGTATTTGACTTTTCAAAAATTGTAATATTATTATTGTTTAAGAATCTTCAAATGCTTTTATTGCTTCTTGTAAATATGTATTAACTAGTTGGCCTACCGGGCATCGTCTGCGTTACATTATCCTATGAAACATGTAATTAGTAATTTTAAAAAATATTAGGCCATTATTAGGGTTAAAAACTATTTAGTGCAAATTTTCTAGGAGTTTTTAATTTGAGTAGTTTCTGAGCTGATCTCGGACATAGATTACGACAGGCTATTTTTATATAAATAGATTAATGTACTTGCTAAAAAATTATACATTTCCATTCAATATATTTTCCAAATTATTATCCACAGACAAAACGAATTCGCAGCCATCAGGTCATGGTATGTTGGAATTTTCTAGGAAGTATCTGTGACAATTTGGAATTAACGTTTAATATAATTATTTGCAACTACCAAGAGCACGATATATACACAATAACGAAATTATATTATTCGGAATACCACCAAAATTGCATGATATAGGGTAAAAATATAAGTATTCAGCAGACGATTCTTAACAAATTCCTTTCGCAGTGTGCGTTTATTATGTCACATATTGTATAACCAAAACTTACCAGCTCATTTATTCTTGACGCAATCTGATGCAATATCCTAACTAATATTGTACTCTCATAAGACGCGATCGGCATCAGATCTATATCGCCCATATAATTAATCGCAGGCCTTTTGTTGCGAAGCTGTATAATTAAAATAATAATAATAATAAATCTTTTAATCCAAATTATTCTATGAATAAATATGCTAACTTTTTTAAACGTCATTTGATTTTTTATTTCGCTTTCAAAATAATAGAGATCTAGAATGAGTTTACTATAATTAGTCACAACTAAGTGATTCTAGATATGACAAATTATTGAGTAAGTAATTATTTAGATGTAGCTTAGTGTTAATATTATACTTGAATCGACGTAGATAATAATCTATTTTGAGTTTTCTTCGTTGATTGAGGACCGTAAATAAAAAAAATGTGACATTTAAAAGGTATGTTAATTCTATTTAAATTTAGAATAATTATATGTGTAAGCTTTAAATAATGTGGTAAATTAATTCATCTGCAGTAAACTTCTTGGCGATCTTTTTTTTAATACTAATCTCTTTTTATGTGGTTGAGGATAGTAAGCACGTTAAGCCTAGAGTTACTGGCTCTCATATGACGTTGCAGGAACACAACTATAGATGTTTAGCGAAAGATTTTCAAAAGAAGAGGTTGGTACATTGTCAGGCAGGGTATGCTCTTGCTTTGCCCTAAATGGTATAATCACGTTTTTCTTAGCCGAAAATGTCAGACTCAATACGATAGCTAGATTCGAACCTACGTCCATCGATGCAAACCAAACTACACCACTATCCCATCATCGCTTCAAAATAATAAATGTTTGTCTTAATTTGTATTAAGCAGAAAATACACGTTATAATTAATTTTTCCATTATTATGTTTTTTTATACCTTATTAGTAATTGATAGAGAAAAACTTGTCGAATTCGCGATAGAAGAGTGATCCAATGACGAATCTTCTATAACCGAATCATGCGGAATGAATATGTTTTCATTTAACTGTAAACAAATTAGAAAAAGGATCAAATATTACATACAAAAATTATAATTTCACCAGGTATATATATGTATATACATGTGACTTTGAAATCATCGGCAATAATTAAACGAGACCTTATAATTATGATTCTGAATAAGTTAAAATAAAAAAAAAAGTATAGTAAAAAATAATTAAGTTAAATATATTTAATTGAAGTATCGAAACCGTACGAGCGCTCGGCGGGCGATGTCTCCGCTCGCGCTTGCGCAAATCAGCTGAATTTTACCGACATGTTGTCGACCGCTGCAAAACGACTATGCGATTTTGATACTTTCATTGAATTTATAATGCATGTTTTATTTAATAGTATCCGTGTGCCTGTGGCTGCGCCCGTCTTTCATATATTTTTCACTGCGTAATATATAGTTTTTAATTATTATTATACGGGTCCCTAATTATTTTCCAAAATTTTGTTTTTGCTAATAACATTAAGCAAAGATCTTTATCCCAATTTCAAATACCTACCGATAAAACTGTGCATTGAATCGGATTGTATTCCAATTTTTATCAGTACTATTATAATTTTTTCACGCAGAAACCCGTAATTATTTTCGAAAGAATAAATCACCCTAAGTTACGCGGAGTATCTTCAACTATATAACAAAAAAAGTCCCATCCAAATCGGTCCAGCCGTTCCGGAGATTAGCCATCACACACATACAGACAGACAAAATTTTTAAAAATTGTATTTTTGCTATTGACGTCTTATATACATTCATATGTATTTAGTTTAAAAAAAAAAAAAAAATAGACATTTCAATTTTATATATTAACGACAACAAAAATTAATTTTCTTTAAACGATTCTACATCGCTCTACGGTTTTGTTGTCTTCCATTATACATATATAATATGTTTCAAAACAGTCATGTTTCAATTTTATTTATTAATATAGAATTTTAGTCATTAAACTTATTTAAAAATGTTTCTGATTATAATTACAGGCTCCCATTTAATTGTTGCCATTAATTTCAATTTCACCCTGTATATATATATATATATATATATAAAGAAAAACTTACACAAAATATATTTGTGAAATATGCAATGGAAGAATTTAAGTAAAAAGGAATTTTATTGTATTCCTCTAATAATATTTCATTTTCACGTTGTTGATCACTCAGCATAAACACGCTTGTTATACTACTCCAAAAACCTGTAAAATAGTTTAAGAAAATAGTTAAAATAGTATATAATTTTAATGGTTATTAAAATTTATTCCATCTATTTGTCTGTATATATTTTTTACACTTAACAAAAATGTACATTTATTAATAAATTAGATTATAATATTGAAATATCAATAAATGATTAATGTGATGCAGAATTAAGAATGTCTGTCATGAACAGAGTTTAATAAAAATAATATTAAATTAAAAATATTTACTTGTGTATATTAACTCAGACAATATGTTATGTATGTTTATTGATTATTGAATGTATCACAGTGTTAAATGTAAAATAATTTAGTATAGAGTATATTACCCTGATGCTGGCTTTTCAGTCTTTTACTAAAGTCTTCGGTTTGTTTTTCAGCAATCTCTTTGGAAAGTATAATTTTTTTCACAAATTCCAGTCTCGATGATTTCAAATTATCACTCCAAATCGGTTCGTATTCAAAATTAGGAGACAAATTTAATTCGGTAATAGCTTGTTTAGCTACAGCGGCCCATTTGTGCAAAGCTATACCGTTGTACGTGTAACTACAAAATTAATCACTTTTAAAAAATAATATACTAAATTAGAAGCTCTTTATCAAATGATTCACAAGAATATTTCAAATTCTTACATTTCTGACATGTTACATTGTGTGTGAAAATTAAGACGCGTGTCTTAATAAGAAAGTTGTCGGGTGTTAAAAAGTTAAGATCTATGAAAAAAATACATCGTATAGAAAATTGGTATTTTTAAAAAATATTTTAATTCATTACCGAAATTTAATATAAGTAGAGATATGTTTAAAAAGGACAGAAAATGGCGGAAACGTCTTATAACGTTCCTCAATTTATACCCTTAAATAGATTTTATCTGAACGCAGGCAAAGATAAAACATTTCCAGACACTTTTCTTCTCGCAATCAATTTACTTCTATATTTTTCATTTAGTAACTATTAATGAGGTTCCGTTTTGACATCATAAATAATAATTTTGATACTGTTTTTTTTCCTCAACATTTTAACTATGATTATGGTAATTGTAATTATGAACACTACTTATAGTGACATAAACAGTAAGAATGAAAAAAAAAAACCCGGATTTATATATTTTTTAATTTATTTCTTTTTTTTAATTTATTTTTTAATAGCTTTAGATATTAATAATACATACCTTCGGTCTATTGCGGAATTATTCAAACTTGTATCTGCACTATTAGGTGATACTGGACCACTATCGATGGTAGCTTGTTCCAAATTATATAAAATCGGAACTAAATGTTGTTGCGAAAAGACCTGTCGCCAAAACATTTAATTTCATTAGTGCGTCAGAAGAGTGTATTGTGAAAAATCGGATTTAATATTATTGATAGACTAGAAGTGCCCGCGGCTTCGCTCGCGTTTAATTCAGACCATTTGTAGCTTATATCCTCCCTTACAAATTAAAACTAAATGAAATCTTATGATGATTTTTACTTCAAAAACGACAAAGCTCCCATATAAAATTACAAATCCTAATTCACCCTCATAGAGGAAAATTTTTGAAAAACGGCAATACACGTCTACATTTATTTCTAACCAGAAGTAATAAGACTAAATTTCGTGCTTACTTAATTTGAAAATTATGGACTTTCATACAACGGTTCATCCCTTATTTTGCCCACTCGGGGGTGAAATTTCGAAACATCCTTTCTTAGCGGACGCTTACATGACAAGAGGTACCTATTGCCAAAATTTCAAGTTTATAGAGAGCGGTTTAAGCTCTGTGTTGATAAATCAGTCAATCAGGACAAGTAATTTTTTACTTTACATACATATAAATGGTTTAATTATTTATTTACTAATAATTAATTGACACTTACCTTTCCCAATCTAAATAACATAATGGCATTTTTGTAAGCAGTTAGGTCGAGGCTCATAAACCTTGGCAACACCAATTGGAATATGCAAATGTATGACGGGTAGTTTTCAGCAATAAACTGAATAAAACTACTATCTAGACTGTTAGTATTGCCTTCTTCCTGATTGTTGTTACATGGGTACCTAGAATATTTTTAAAGTACATAATTTTTTTTATTAAACATATATAATTTACTTCGTTTTTACATATTTTCCTCAATACAAAGGAAATTCTGACCTTTTACTGTTACGAGTTTATATTTTCTTTACGACCGACTTTTATATGGTTTCTGAAATTGTTTTTAGTTATGATATTTTATATTTAAAACGTTATTATTTATTACTATTATATTTTTTTCTTTTCCTCAATGGCAACATACACAATTTTGTCAGTTTCATGTGGATATTTTAAAATGGCGGCTATGTTGTTAGAACATTAAATGGATTTTTTTGTGGCACTTCATAATAATCCTCTTGTGTTATTGTTTCCAATACACTTTTGCGCAATGACAATAACTATAACACGTAAAAGACAAAAATTGCCACGTGATAGGCTGAGATCCTGCCAAATTTTTCTCCTATTATAACATTCAATTAAGTTATTGAAATCGTAATACCTGTCTTGAGTTGTCGTATTATCGATATACCTCCAGGGTTGAATAAGACTGAACCACAATTCCATTACAAGCCTGAAGGATGTATCCAGAGGCCAGGTCATAACCAAATGTTTTATGTAATGGTACGCTCCCGTACACATTATTTGTTGAGCGTATTTGCGTAATGACGAGGACCGTACTGCAGGATCAGAGACATGTTTCGCAGAGTACGAATGCAAATGTTTCACGAGCACGCGAACGAGTCGTACACGCTCTGGACTCGAAGAGATTACAAGTTTGTTTCTCTGATACAACTAAAAAAAGACATAACGGTTTGAGATTTGGCATTCCGTGCAAATATTAACACAGAGAGTTATTATTGAACTGAAAACTTCTTCAACGGTTCTCGGTACGAGAAAAACTTACAGATTTGCATTACCAATGCTATAACGTCAGCCGTCAACATGCTACAGCATGTCAAGTATACCATTTTAGCGTTTAAGTGTTGGCGCTGAGAGATAAATGATAAAATTTATACTTATGTAGTCTATCGTATGTTTTAGTTATGAATAAAATTTATGAAAATGTACATAGTTATAGCTCGGAGCATCAATAGAATAGAAACCCTCAACAGAAGACTTCAACTTTTCTACCACTGGTGCAACTTTCAAAATGTCTGTAATATATTTATACCTGACTTTGTTCATTCTTGTCACAACACACATAGATGTGAACGTTCGCATCTCGGTTACATGCAATTGTTTCTCATCCATCTTCTTACTAACCCTATAGAACTTCTAATTATTTACCAATACTAATAAATAAAATTGAAGTGTCTATTTGTAATATCAAAATAACTTTTTATTAAATACATGTACAATACCTTCTTTTTTTTTTTTTGACGGGGGTAATGCATTTACGCACTACCCTTATCTTTTGTATTTGAGAGATCAGAGTCCTCCAATACCATAGATAAGGGGTCACGGAGTGACGAGCTCCGTACCAGTGTGGGACTCACCCGGGCGTGAAGCGCCCGGAAATACCCACTAAAACCCCCCGGAGCCGTCCGCTGCATTGGAATGGGGGCGATACGGGGTTGCTAGGCATGTCGCCGCGTCGCCCCCTGCAGCAAACCCACCAGGCCTCGTCAGTGCAATGGCCCGGTAGGGATGAAGGAGAATAATTCCCCTCCACCACTTAGCCCGCCTCAGAAACATGTACAATACCTAGTCCAAAAACACAATTTGAATTTTTTTTTTCTGATCCGGGTAATCTCCGGAACGGCTGGACGAATTTTGACGGGACTTTTTTTGGTAGATTGCTGAAGTTACTCCGCGTAACTTTGGCTACTTTTATTTTATCGAAAATAATAAGGATGCGTAAAAAAATAAAAGGTTTCATGATTAAAATACAATTGAATGCACAGTTTTAATGGCAGTGTTTGAATTTCTGAGAAATACCTTTGCTTTCTGTTAGTAACAAAATTTTATTAAAAAAAAATTATGATTCCGTGTAAATCACTCACGAAATTGTGAACAAAATATGATACAATGGACAGGCACGATCAAAACACTATTTTCCAATGATTATTTAAAAAAGATATTATGCAGAGGTTAATATATGAAAAGAGGGCGCAGCCGTGGGCACACAGCTAGTATATTATAAATGGCAATGTTACTTTCTTTTGCCTGTTAATGAGCATTTATAACTTGAGAATCAATAAATAAAACGACATGAAGGCAATAAAATTTTTAAATAATAATGAATTATATTGACAAAGAATGATGTCGAATATTTTGAGAAATATAAAATACAATGAATGACTATAATTAATAAAGGATGGGATATTACTAAATAAAGGATGGGAAATGTTATAATTGCAAGTGCACACAACTAATTTGTTTGTAACATTATGTATGGGACAATCTAAATTTGGACTTACTTCAACATTTCTGATATTAAACTGCTCAACACCCATCCAAACATCAACAAATACTTGAAGAACCGTTTCTGATCTCCATATTTCATTTCGTGACTGTGTTTGTGTAGTATGTTGATTGCTTATTCCAGAACCAGTCAAACCAGATCTTAGTAATAACGAAGGAGAGTATAAAGGTCTGGAAATAGAAACAGAAATAGAATCAAACAAATAGAGAGTAAAATTCACACCCTGAGTATGTGTTAAAATACAAGTATTTGTTAAACAACAATTTGGAATGTTTTCTGAAATATTGAAAAATAGCAAATATCAACACTTAAAAACAGTGAAATTAATAAGATCTGTATTTAAGAGGTTATATTAGTTGTTTACTTTAATATTACGAATTACTCATTAATTTGCATATGAAATAGAATAAAACAGTACTTGCCTATAAGCAGTTTGTAAAGGTGCAGCCATAGGCAATTTGCCTGTATAATTAGTTATTAGTGGCAAAATATGAACATTGGGATCCGATGGTAAAAAATGTATTAAATAATCACACACTAGAGAAAAATAAGCAGTTGGATTTTCACTAGTGCTTTGGTATTGGTTATTATTAATTAGATCCAAGGCAAAGTGAAACATATAGTAGTCAAAAGGATCTGTGCAAATTATTAAGAAATTTATGTTTAATTAAATAACAGAAAATTTAAAACATATAAATAATTAATTATAATAACTCCTTGTTCTAATCTGTGCCAGCTCATAGTTTTATTCATAGGAAATAATTATATCATTACTGCTTATCCTTTATAGAAAAGTGTAATGATATTTATTCGATTTGTATCTTACTTCAGGTTTACTTTAATGTTAACCAGGAAACATCAATCAGTAGTTTTAAAATTCCAACTCTAAGATGTAAAATTGACATATTTCTTCATAACATACAGAATTTGTACAAATATAAATATTTTTTGAGAAAAATTCCTTTCATAATATTTCATGAATTTTAACGAGATTTCATTACATAGTATAATATAATAAGTAATACTTTATTAAAAATATTTTAAAAACAAAATGAGCCTTCTATAAACAGTGAATTTAATGTTCTCATGGCCATAGTTTTCTATGTTTATATAAATTTTCATATGAAACTTGAGGAATTTGTTTATCATTCAATTCAAAGGATACTGAGTGCTAAAGTAATCACATTCATTGTTTGTGGGTCAGTGGTTAGCAAATCTGCATAGAATTGTGGATATCTCCCTCTTTCTAATGTTAATTGAAGATGCAGCTGAAAAAAAGCAGTGATAATTACAACTTTAAAATTATTTATTTGTAGTTACAAACTTGCATAATGAGCTTCACTAGTATGATGACTTATATAAATTTTTGTTTCCTTCTACATCTATATAAAAGTGAATTATCCAAAAATTTTGTTACAACCAGGACTATACTTCACATTGCATTGCTTTTGAATAAATTAAGGAGTTTATTATTTTTATATGAAAAAGAAGCATTGTTCTTTTTGATTTCATGTGTACTTACAGGTAAAATACTTAGTGGTAAATTGTATTTTATTTGTGGGTCAGACAAAAGTTTATAGCATAAACGAAATATTGTCCCCTGTGGTTCAAAAAAACGAATGAGCGTTTCAAATTCTTGTTTTCTCATATCTGACGTTGGTGTTCGTAATCCCCATCCATTACTATATGATGATAAGAATATATTATTTATTAACTCAGGAAATATAATTTGTAAATCCTTGTTAGAATTACATTGCTCTATAATTTGTTCCAAATTCACTAACTTCTCTTGCAAAGGAAAATTGAGACAAGTGTAAAACTGCGTCTGGAAGTAATAATTCAATTATTTATCATAAATTGGAAGTTTTATAAAATACACTTCCATTTGTCCAAAACAAATTAAGTGTAGGTTGGTCAAATATATTTAAATTAACACAACTTACTATTATATCTTGAGCCATTGTTGTGAGCAATAATATAATATATATTTTTTAGCGAATTTACATAAATTTAAAATATTATCCAGATAAAATTACAAGCTAAGCTACCAGCCTAGCGCTAAATATAAACAAGTAAATTAAAAATATGCATAGAGTAAAGCTTTACTCTATGGGTAGACCATGTATAAAACACTAGGCGTAGACAAAGTAAATAATAGACAAAGTTAGATTTTGTTTCATTCGCATAAGAATAAGAGCGCCTTATGAGTGATTGCACAAAAGTCTGTTACATAAAAGGCATATGGGCTATCGTTTGTCTGCCTTTGATGGCAGAAAACCAAATTTTATTATTCAACCGATTTTCTTATCAGTTACCTACTTACCTGTAAATAAAATAAAAAAATGTTTTAGTAATCATAACGTAAGGTTTACTTAGCAGGATATGGCTATTTTAAGATAATAGGATTAGTTAATTACAGCAAAAAAATAAACAAAGTACCTACTGCGGGCAAACTGATTCTAATTATTAAAAGCAATAAATCGCTAAGCTCCAAAATATATATATTTAAATATTTTGAGATATTTCTGTAAATTAGATAGAAAATACTTTTAAATCAAATTTTGATATTAAAATTCCGTGATTTTAATTATTAATTAAAATACTTAATTATTACTTTGATACACATTATTAGTGCGTAAAGATACATACTTTTGAGTAAAATATATTTAATTAAGGCTGAGTTGTTTGTTTCGTATTTAACTTGATCAAAGTTTTGTATCGAAATGTCAAAATTATGTATACATTCCGACCACAGGTTAGAAGTAACTATGGTTCAAACAACGCGGCCTTTTAGCATTAACAACTGCGGGGAACCTGAAATATTTAGTGTCATGCAAGTCGATCATAATAATATATCTTTTCTCTAGTGAAACACACAGTCAGGTAAAAAAAAAATCTAATAAAGTAGGGACAAAAAGTTTAATTATTCTAAGCTTTCTGATCTTTTGTGGAAGTGTCCCTAACAATGACTTTGTTCAGTTAATTTTTAATAAGTACCTAAAACACACACACATATATATTATTATATTAGTAGTATTATATTATAGTATATTTGCAATACATATTACAAAATAAAATATAAATATGTACGTAACGTAACAAATAGGCAAGTACTTACTTTTTCGACACTGGCAAACACTAATACTGATTCACTTTACTTTTTTATTCCAAATTCTGGAAACAAATGAGTAAAGTTTATCGTTGGTATATTATTTATATTAGTGAAGTCAAACAAGTTCATGCAAGATTGCAAGCACATATGTCACTAGTCGTATTTCATCCCATTGCACGTCTGAACAAGCGTTGCGGAAGGCGACGACAGCAGCAGCGGCGGTATAAGAAAATTGTTATTTATTTAGATTCTGATTATGCAGAAGATTTAATAACAAGATGAAGTACAACAGGATACGCGAATATGCTAAATAAAGGACCTGTTTTGGGGTGTTCGAGAAGACAACAATAGTTGCATTATCTTCTACAGAGGCGGAATTTATTTCTGCTGCAGAATGCTGCAAAGAATCTATGTTTCTAAAATCCTTACTACTAGAACTTAATACTAAAATTGATGTCATATTTAAAATAGACAGCCAAAGTGCGATTCAACTTATAAAAACAGGCATATTCAGTAGGACATCTAAACATAGATGTTTAGATAGGTTTACATAGGTTTTATTATTTTCACGAGTTGTATAATAATAATGAATTTACGTTACAATTTTGTACAACAGAAGTTCATGTGGCGGATATTTTAACAAAACCTTTAAATAATATTAAATTTAATAAACTTAAAAAAATCTTGATTAAAACTAGTTAATCTATTAATTTAATTTCAAAATAAATTTACTTTATATAAAATTGAGAGAGGGTGTTATAAAAGTTTATAGTTTCGTATAAAAAGGTTTTAATAATACTAAATGGACACTCTGTAATAAAATCGTTTGAATTGAAATATATGTAAAAATAGTTCTCATGAAAAATAAAATACAAGAGCTGCTTTAAGTTTTTAACTTACGTTATTAAAATAATATAAAATGAGAACTTCTACAACATTAAAAATTCAAACAGTTATTGTGTTTATGAATAGTGATCCTAACAGAGATAAATAGTAAAATTCCTAACGTTAGACTTGGCTGCATGGTCTGGTCAGTATCTTTGCCTTTCCTTAAAGGAATAAATAGAACAAAAACAATCTCTTTTATGGGTCCATAAATAGTTTAATTTATTTTCAGTATTTGGCTGTTGTGATTTTGGTAACATATTACTTGAAATAGTTTGGTTACTATTGTACTCAAATAAAGAGCATCAAGTATAATGACATGTAAAAAAAACTATTTAAATGCAATTATTTAACAACGGGTTAAATTAATTATTGAAAGTTGTAAAAAGATATTATGTTTAGAAATAAATTAAAATTAAAACATCAATGAGTTTTGATCGTATGACTTAGATAAATGCTCAAGGTTCTTTTGCACTATGCTAGAACCAGCGTGATTCACTAAACGATCAGTACAATTTTTATTTATATCTGTTGACTATCATCAGAGATAAACAATAAAACGGTTATCTAATCAAAAGTATACTTAATAACTGTAGAATTGAAAATATATATTCAATGAGTGTGAATTCTGAGATCTCACAATAAATCCCGTGGAACGTTTTAATAAGCGGCCACCACTTTGTTGTAATGTAGCACTTCAATATAACTGTTTTATTTTTATATCAAACTGGCAATAAGAAATATGTCATTATTAGAATAAGTAATTTTTCAGTAGCACTGAAAATCATAATTATTCGATTATAAAATTATACTATTATTATTATAATTATTAGCTTGCTCAGCACCGTCGGAAAACTGTATGCAAAGGTTTTGAATAAAAGATTGATGAATGAAACGGAAGGGAAAATATGGGATGTACAAGCGGGTTTCAGAAGAGGAATGGGATGCATGGATCAAACCTTTTCCTTACGAACAATAACTGAAAATTTTTGGCGGGTAGTCAAAAGGTCTATTGCGCGTTCGTAGATTTGGAAAAGGCTTACGACAGAGTGATACGGAATGAATTGTGGGCGATGTTGTCTATGTATGGGGTGAGCGGCAACGTGATACGAGCATTGAGATCACTCTATGAGGGTTCTAGTGCTTGTGTCAGGGTAAACGGGGCGTACACAGACTGGTTTAATATCCAGAAAGGTGTTAGACAGGGTTGTGTTGCGTCTCCAGGGCTGTTTAACCTATATGTAGACAATTGCTTGAAAGACTTGAAAGAAAGTAAGTATGGATTAAAAATGAATGGTCTGACTGTCAAATGCCTCCTGTATGCTGATGACCAGGTTATACTGGCATCATCGGCGGAGGAGTTGCAGGCGATGGTCAGTATTGTGAACAGGACCCTTAAAAGTAAAGGAATGAAAGTGAATGTTAGTAAAACGAAAGTAATGGTATTTGAAAGAGAAGAAAGTATGACAGATTGCGTAATTTCGATAGAAGGAGACAGAGTGGAACAAGTGAAAGAGTTTGTGTACTTGGGATCAAAGGTTACGAGAGATGGAAAGTGTGACGATGATATTGAGCGAAGAGTTTTGTTAGGGAATAGAGTGAATGGGGCCCTGCGTAACTTCATGTGCAGCCAGAAAGTGACTGAAAAGGCGCGTTTGGCTGTGCATCGAGGAGTCCTGGTCCCTACGCTTAGGTATGGTAGTGAATGCTGGGTTTGGCAGAAGAAGCATGAAAGTAAGATTAACGCAGTGGAAATGAGAAGTCTGAGAAGTATAGCTGGAGTGAAGACGATTGACAAAGTCAGGAATAGTATGATAAGGGAACGCTGTGGTATGGTAGAGGATGTGGTGACCAAAATAGAGAAAGGTATGCTTAGTTGGTTTGGGCATGTAGAGAGGATGGATGAGAGAAGATTAACGAAATTAATTTATAAGGCGAGGGTGAATGGGCAAGTCGGTAAGGGTCGACCTAGGCGAATGTATCTATACCAAATCAATCATGTCTTAAATAAAGGCCAGGTAAAAAGTACCCATAACCGACGAGCATGTATGAAAGCGCTCATGAAAGTAGAGGAAGCGAAAGAGGTATGCCAAGATCGTAGCAAGTGGAAGGACGTAATCTCTGCCTACCCCCACGGGAGAAAGGCGTGATGATATGTATGTATGTATGTATGTATAAAATTATACGAAATTGGGTCTAAAGAGTGAAATTCAAGGTTTTAACTTTAAAAAAATGTTAACCAATCAGCAGAGATGAATAATAAAAGTGATTAGATTATAGTTGGCTGCATGGTGTAAAACCTGTGCGTTAGAAAGAAAGAGAACCAAAAAATGATAAGATTATAAAATAAAAAAATACAAATACGATATAATATTGTAGACTTTATTGTTCAACGTGCACTGTTATTATTTTTAATAAATCCTATGTCGAAAGATTGGTTCGAGCGAATAGGAAGACCACGATTCGTGGCAGCTCCTATGGTGGATGCAAGTGAACTAGCTTGGCGTATTTTATGTAGACGACACTGTACACAATTATGCTACACACCTATGTTTCATAGTACTCTTTTTGTCAAAGATGCTAAATACAGAAAAGATAATTTTATAACTACAGAAAATGATCGCCCATTATTTGTCCAGGTGTTGTATTTATTAGATGTTGACTATTATTCTATAGGTTATATTCCAGTGAATAGTCCCTGAAATCAAGTTGATGATAACATTAAACTTCCCTGTCCCTAATTTTATTTGTGCCCAAAGATAATTTTCCATTTTTCAGGATCATATCCAAAATACAAAACTCCTCATGAAAACACACTTGCCAATAAATATTTCCTAATTTTAGAGGACTAGTATTTGAGTGAGAATAATTGCAAACCAACTTTCAGTTTTATCATTGCAAAATTTAAAAAAAACATCTTTAAAATGTTGAAATTTAAGTTATAAACATGAAAAAACACCATTGTTAATGATTTCGGTGTATTTTCATGGATGGAATATCATCCTAGATTCTGAAAAATGACAAAATTTTAAAATCTATAAAACATAGCATGTAAAAATAAGGTAGGAAACAATATTTTGTATTTCAAACTGGTCTTCATTCGGATTCAGCTGGTCAAAATACATGACCGGGTCCGGTCAAATGCACAAACAACTTTTTTTTTGTATGCAGGTGTAATTAGCCTATTTTAATTAAATACTTTTAGGATGCTAAATATAATCATTTGCTATTTTTACAGTTTTGTGGGAATAATCCCGAAGTTATGGCTGCTGCTGCAAAATTAGTTGAAAAACATTGTGATGCTATAGATGTGAACCTTGGGTGTCCACAAGCCATTGCAAAAAGAGGGAGATATGGATCTTTTCTTCAGGATGACTGGGATTTGTTAAGAAATATTGGTACTTATGTTTTATTTATGAAAAAATAGTTTTGTAGATATGGGTAATTTTTTTTTCTATTTTGGCCAAAAAATTAAGTTAAAATCTTCTCAAACGGGAGCTTAATTTCATGACAAAAAATATTGTTTTGAATATATATGGGTTACAAAATGTATTACACTTTTTCTTGAAATATGACAGTTAACCACCAAGTTTAATTGGTTCTCAACCTTCTTTTAATGAGCGACTACTTTGATTTATTTATTAGAGTTGGAAACTATTGGTCTTAAGTGTTATATTTAACAAGTTTTTAATATAGAACAGTGCTCTTAATACAGATAAAAGTTTATATATTTTTAATAAACCTGCTTTTTGCTTTATTAAAACTTAGTTAATTTAGTAATTATTGTTTTACTTAAAAAAAATTAACATTTAAGCTTAAGAAATAATAATAAATGTTTATCTTTTCATGTCATCATAGATATATCCTATATCTATTGTTTTTGTATAAAGTATGTATTGAGTAATTGAATGAGCTTGTTACATCACAATGCATGCACATTATGCAACTATATGTTATCTTAAATTTTAACCCACAAATAAAATTATAAAATTTACATGTATATACTTTTAATTTGCTTTCAGTAATAACAATGTCCAATGCAGTCTCTGTACCAATTACCTGTAAAGTTAGAGTGTTTGAGTCTGTTGAAAAGTCAGTACAATATGCATTGATGCTTCAGAATGCAGGCTGCAAGTTACTCACTGTACATGGCAGAACTAGAGAACAGAAGGGACCATTAACTGGTATCGCTAGCTGGAAACATATAAAGGCTGTAAGGTGTGTATTGTTCATAAATAATATGTGTCATTTTTTGTTTAGAAATATGTTATTTTTTATTAATCCATTACAACTGTTAATACAAGTTTTTAATCCTGACCTTGTGTTATTTTTCTAATCTTCAAACAGTGTTCTCACAAAATTTGAAAGAGTAATTAAATATATAATGATATTAATTGCACCAATATGTTACTTCAGAGTTGTTTTATATTTCAGAGAAGCAGTTGCAATACCTATGTTTGCAAATGGCAACATTCAATGTCTAGAAGATGTATATAGGTGTTTAGAATATACAAATGTGGATGGAGTAATGAGTGCAGAAGGAATCCTCACAAATCCAGCACTTTTTGAAGGTATTAATCCATTAACATGGGAGATGGCTAATGAATATCTGGAATTAGTTGAGAAATACCCGTGCCCCATATCTTATATAAGAGGACATTTGTTTAAAATTTTTCATAAGATGTAAGTTACTAACTAGTAAATCAATACAAATTTATTAAAAAAATGGGGTAACCATATGCTTCATCATCATTCTGGCAGTATACTTTGTTTAATATCCAGTGAAGTTTAGTTATTTTGCGGAGCTGAAATAAAAAAAATACATATGAATTCTGGGATGTATCAGCTTATTGAGATCTTGTTTCGAAATTTGTGTAATGTTAGCAGACTAACTGAATTATTGTGGCTGCTTAATGTTTGCTTACATACCAAATGTTTTTATTAATTACCTTGCAACACTTTTGTCACAGACTCATCCCACCTTAAGAAGCATGCGAAGTTATGAGAGTCTAAAATTTAGAGTGAATATATCAATTTCTTCTTGGGTTAGACTATTTTTGCTTATGCTACCAATCTAATATTTTTGCCTATTCCCTTTTAGTTTAATATAACTTACTCAATACTTATATTTTGTGAAACTTTGTGGCTTTAGAGGAAGCATGTACACAGATTAAATAAAAATTCCTTGACCACACATGACTTCGAAACTACATATATCCTATATACACTATCTGTACAATTTTGTTGTTAATTGTATTCAACTAATTCAATTAGTATCAATGTAGTATATCTCGATCTTGTTCAAAAGATACTTAATAAGGAAGATTCTTAGAAATTACTTTATAAGCCTAATAAATATTATCTATTGTCTCCAAGGTTTTGTTATAGTGTAAGAATAAATGTTTTTTTATTTATGTGCAAGTTTTGTACAAGTTGTTATGTAAAATCAATTATTATAAACTCAATGGTAAAATTCTAAAGAACTGAAGAATGTACCAAAACTTCACAGAATTAGAATGTAATTGTTGATGATATTAATTTAAAACAGTCATGTAATAACTGTACTCAACATAGGAGATAACACACAATTGTCGGCGTTTGAAACCTTCGGGGGTGGGGGGGGGGGGGCTCCGTTAAAGACCCTACGAAATTTAAAGGACCTCGAGAGAGCATTGGCAGAATAAACAATATAGTCTAAAAGATTGCAAACAAAATTAAGTTTGTGGGGACTTTAGAACAAACATATTCTCAAAGTGGGTGAGAGCAAAATAAGGTTGAGAAACTGTGGTCTATCCGAATTGTCATGTACATACTTATTATAGATTTACATTGGAAGAAAATAACGACGATCGACAACTGCTGGCAACGGCACAAAACCTCGACGATTTCAAAAGAGTAAATATGAATGTGAAGAGTAAATATCTACCGTACCATGAAGGGGAAATGCATTATGTGGACTGTGAAAATATATCTAGAGCCGGCTTCCATTTAATCTTACCGCCGTGGATTTGCCAACCATATGTCAGAATGACACCAGAAGAACATACCCAGAAGATGGAATTATGCAAGACCCAGGTAATAGAATATATGTTTAAAGTTACGAGTTCTCTCGTCTACTAATATTAATTTTTAAGTCTATACTTACACGTAATATATATGAATATTATTATCGGTAAAGAGGCCAAAATATCATCTTTACTTTAAAAAAACCAATCAAAGGTTCTATAATTTTAGATAACTTTTACGAAAATCTAAAAGAAAATAATGCCAAATGTTTATTTTATTTCCTGGATAACGTTCTCAATTGATTATTTATTTAGCCGGATTTTTATTAACTAGGTACCTACTATTTTATGATATTATTAATTTTATATTTTACTAATTCTGGTTATATCTCTATCAAAGGTTTTTCTTTTTAGTATAAACTAGCTGTGTGCCCGCGGCTGCGCCCGCGTTTCATATATCTTCACTGTATTTTAACTTTTTTATACGCAACCCCAATTTTTTTTTAATACTAAGATAAAGTAAAAATATTTCTCATAAATTCAAGCACTTGCCCGCAAAACTGTTCATTGAATCGAATTTTATTCAAATTTTTATGAGTTTTATTTTTATTATGCGGATCCCTAATTATTTTCAAAAATTAAAAGTAGCCTAATTTACTCGGAGCAACTTCAGCTATCTACCGAAAAAGTCCCGTCATAATCTGTCCAGCCGTTCCGGAGATCACCCGGAACAGAAAAAAATTTAAATAAAAAATATTTTTGGTATAGGTATCGCTATCTAATATCTATTTAGTAATAAAATTTATCTTTGACCTTACAAACGGACACTTCAATTTATTAGTATAGATTTACAATTAAAAACTCATACTAAATGAGATTGCACTTTTTATCTCTACCCTCCATAATACGAAGGGATAGCTATCAAACAAAAAAAATATAATTCATGGTGATTGACCCGGTAGTAAGGACTCTTAATTGTGCCCTTTTTAGCAATTTTTGACAATAATTGACATATATTTAATTTATTTACCACAAACAATAGTATATTCGTAACTAAAAACAACTAATAAAATAGGTTTTTTGTTTTTTATCATTTGTATCAAACACGGTCAACTAACATAAATATTTGTTCTTACCTTAGAGTTTCAGTATAATATACGGTACTACTAAACTAAAATAATTTCTAGAATAGTGACAATTGTAAGAGGATTAATGAAGACAGCGGAGGAACCGTTTTATCGCGAAAGAAAATGAAGAAGTTACAACGAATCATGAGGAGACCGGTGAAACCAGATGCACAACAAAATAGTAGGAATGGTGAAATTTGTACAAACAATGAATGCCCCAACCCTCTTGTAAGTTTTATTTAATTACTATAGCTGTGGCGCAGCGGGTAGTGCGGCCGGTTGCCGTGTCAGTCGACGCGGGTTCGATCCCCCGATATACGATTCTAAAATCGGCCTGAGCTTCCGGTGAAGGAAAACATCGTGAGGAAACCATAGCATGGTTGTAGAAGGAGTCCCCCTGGACTGTTGACCTTTGGTCATGCCTCTTTTCCGAGAGGTGGGTGGGGAGAGAGCCTATGGGTCAGGCATTGGCATTCGCCCCCCCATCCCCAGCGGGCTAAGTATGGACGTAGCCTTGTTGGGTCTGCCGCAGGGGACGACGCGGTGCTTGCGAAAGCCATCCCGTATCGTCCCCATCTCAAATGCGGCGGACGGCCCCGTGGGCTTTAGTGGGTATTTCTGGACGCTTCACGTCCGGGCGGGTCCGGCATTGGGGGACTTCGGTCTCACTAATGCAATGGGTAAGGGTAGTGCGTAAATGCATTCCCCTCGTGAAAAAAAAGGACATTTTCTAATAATGTCCGTCTGGGTATTTACCAACCTTAAGTTTGAAAACCTGTCGCCAAATACGAATATGTGTGTGCCGGCAGCATCACTTGAGAACCAGTACCGCTAGGCTTAGTGTGCTTACCATCCTGGACCACATCCTCACTTAACATTAGGTGAGAATGTGGTCAAAATACTGAGCCTATATTATGTAAAAGAAAAACATATTTTCTTCTCTGCATAATATAGTTTTTAAATAATCACTGGAAAATATATTGCAATAATAAAATAAAATAAAATTGCAATGGTCATTATCTTTTGGCCCTAAATTGTTTTCGGTACTAACAGAAACTAAAGACGTTTCTCAAAAATTCAAACGTTCATTGAATCTGATTTTATTCATAATTTCATGAGTTTAAATACTTTTACGCGGTGCCCTAATTGTTTTCGAAAAATGAAAGTAGCCCAAGTCACGCGGACTAATTTCAGCTATCTGCCAGAAAAAGTCCTGTCCAAATCTGTTCAGCCGTTCCAGAGATTAGTCGGAATAAACAGATAGATAAAATTTTGTTTTTTTAATATAGATGAGTTTAATTGTATGAAACAACTTGAATGATAAAGCATGTTGTTTTTTTTTTCAGGGTGGAAAATGTTCATACAAGCTTTGTAAAAAATGTTGTAAGGATAAATGTTACGAGGAAAGCTTAGATTGCACAGGCCACAGGATACGAGTACTTACCAGTCGTAATTTAGCAAAAAAATTTGCAAATGATAATAATTTAAATATATAAATAGTATTATATATGTAATAAATAATTCATTAATTAATTAAAATTAATTAGTGTGACAAAATAAATTATATTTTGTTTTAAAACATGTGATCGTTTTATTTACAAGTCGGAGCAGTGCCAGATTTAATTGTTTTTTTTTTATTACCATTTTATATTAATTGTAGTACATATCTAGTATGAACTTATTATCTATAAATCCAATTATTGCAGGTAAATTACAAATGTCTTTAAAATTAATTTGAAATGCTTTGGCAAAATGCAATAAAACCTTACACATCTCCGGATTTACGTAGACGGCGCAGAAAGTTTTCAACCTAGAAAATTTGAAATGTAATTAATTTATGAGATTTTAGATGTACCTAGCTAACTTGACGCGTTCGATTTGGTAAAATTATGCTATAAATATCACTACCAAACAACTATTTATCAGTCTTTAATGTGTCGAGTACCCATAAAAATAAGACAATAGGAAAACAATGGAAAGGTGGCGTAAACGCTAGGTAAGTGCTCAAGGGGTTAATATAATTTGTACATATAGAAAAAAAGCCGGTGTTACTGGTGCGCGCGAAGTAAAGATGCGAAAACGTCCTTATTGTGACGTTTTGCTATCAGTCCGCGTCAAACACTACAATATTGAAAATAATCCTGGAAACGTTGAGCATGCCACCGAGCGAGACTTTTGTCACCAAAACTATAAAAACAAAACATGCCGTTTTATAAAAAGAATACCATTTATGATGCTAAAGTAAATAAAACACAAGAGATGTCTCATGTCAGATGTAAGTATGGAAAATTATTAATTTATTGGTATATTTTTTTTAAAATAATTAAATATTTTTGTTGAGAGAGCTATAAGGAAACGCAAACTCCATAGACAGGTTAAAAAAACTGTAGATATGACATCGTAGGCAGTAATAATAAATAATTCATTAATGCGCCATACTAGTTTTTCTTGTGTTCTAACGTTCTACGAAAAATATTTTTTTTATATAATAGATATTTGTTTGAATGTTGATGAAAATTTTAAACACTATCTACGTTATCGAATTAGATTTTAATAGTTCTGTATGTAGCTTGTACCGCTTACCTAGTATAAAATGTGGTTTTTTTTTTATTTGCTTATTAATTATTAGATTTCCAATTAATGAAACACAACTTCAAGATTGGATCCCACTCACACGGCCACAAAGGAGCGAATTAGACTGCATGTCATCAAAAAGTTGTACAATTTGTAGCAATCACTTTCAAAGATAAGAATGTTGCTAAAAAGGGCGAACATCATTAATACTTTTTTCTAAAATACAACATAAATGTGGTTCGTTACTTCGTTTTATTATTACCTTCCTGTTTTTTTAATGACCATTCTGTTAAACAAAGTCATAATCTATCGCCTTAGAAAATATTTGAAGCGTTATTATCTGAAATATAGCTATTTCTTTCACTCACGCTCTTATCGTTTTTGTACTATTCAATAAATCTACCTCAAGTTAATAGAAACATTAGATTGTGGGATCAAATTTTTATTGTAGAATACAATGAACGTATCTTACGTTCTATCTATGTATAATATATTATTGAATGATATGATCATAACTGTTCAATCAAGTTTAATGATTAAACAATATTACTTGAAAAACTACTTAAATACATAGCATAAAAGAAATTCACTTTTCGCGGGTTCTAATCGCTAACTCCTTAACTAAACCACGCAACGGATTTTGATTCGCTTTTCACCTACAGTTAGGTATATCTTTAAAAAGGTTTATCTAAATAATAATAATTCTATTTTTTTTTAATGTAAATAGTAAAAACGAATGTAACCAAAACATGAATTTTCACGGCTTACGTAAGCTAAATCTTAAAAGATAGATCAAAGTCATATATTGTAGCTCTTTAAAAATCTTAGAGAAATGTTTACGATAGTATTTTACTATCTCACAATAACGCAATTTCGTCAACGCGGATGAAGTCGCGGTCAGTGGCTAGTTAGATAAACAATAGTAAACTACGCAATTGAGTACACAAGAACGAAGTTTGAATTTATTTTATCCCCAAACCAAATGCGCGCGCATCCTGATATCAGATACCTGGTAACGTTAATCGGTAACTAAAACAACTATGTCAGTTTGTTGATATGAAAGTTATAATCTGTTGTGTCCTTCCTAATGTAAAAATTTAAAAGCAATATTTATGTAAATAAATTACACGTTTCAGTGCAAATGGATAAATGCTGTATTTCTTTAAGCTTATCACCAAGCCGGCAAAGGAGACTAAATGGTTTCCAATTACCTCTAAATTATCAGCAGATCATCGGATGGTTTGTTTTAATCGCGACTGCTTTGGTGAACTTAATTGTTCTTGTGCAAATGCAGTTTGAGGAGCTAAAAATGACCGCACTAGTTCTGTACACTGTGTTATATGTGTTACATATATTATCACATGTGATTGCGTCAGCCATAGATCCTAGCGAAAAAGAACTAAGGAACCTTGAAGTATACAATATTCCTGAATTCGACCGAAATATTCACGCCCACGTCATTGAAAACGGAAGATGCCATTTGTGTAATATACAAACAAGCAGCAGATACACAAAACACTGCAGCATATGCAATAAATGTGTGGACCACTTTGATCATCACTGCAAATGGTTAAATACTTGCATCGGCCAGAGAAATTATTTACCGTTTATAGCGTGTGTCACAACTGCTTTGATGATATCAGCGTTTACGTCATCGGTGTGTTTAATTGATATCGTGTTATTCTTTACTAGTCCAGAGAAATTGAGTTCAGTGGGACAAAATTTTATAAACTGCACTACGATTAAAGATCCACCAAAACAGGAGTGCAAAATTTCACTGCCTCTTTTAGCGTTTTTGGTTGTGTTTTTTCTCCTTGCGCTAGCAATAGCATGCACCTTGTTACATTTATGCTGTTTTCACGTTTACATTTCAGTGTTAGGTGTTTCAACGTATGAATATGTGGTCAATAGCGGGACTGAATCACAGGTTAGATATGTGGGTAGATGTTGTAAATGTAGAAGAATTAATTTGTCTAAACTGTACATAACTAAAAAGACACCAGAAAATACCGTAAATAACAAATTAGAACCAAATGCTAGTAGAAATGTAACAAATTTTATATCATTAATCAATAATGAATTAGAGAGAGCTAAAAAGAGGTTTATTTTTGATAAAAATAAAATACATCCTCAAACTAATTAAAAAGGCAAACATAAAAGTTGTGACTGCAATTTCATATTTGTTTTACTATTATTTGATGAGAGCTTATGTACATTGTTTTAATCGCTATACAATGTTTAAAAAGTGAGAACTATTGTATTGTATTTTCTAGTCATTAGTTTTACATATATTATGTAGTTTAAGCTAGTAATAAGAATGAAAAAAAACAATTTATCCATGGTCTATTGTTCGAACATTCGAAATAGTTTATAAATATGTAAAAGGAGATGTTAAAATAAAAAAATCATGAATACGTTTTTATATTATAGTTTATTGAATAATTGAAACTTAAAATTTTCCAACACTTTACCCACAATACTAGTATAGTAACAGAAGTTTAAATAAGAAAAGATTAAAATGACTCTCTAGTACTAATATATCATAATTTTACAGCAATTACTCGGAGCGACGACGATTCTGCTTCTCCTGTAATAAAAAATATATTTAGAGAACTGTCCAAGGAATTTTATGATAAGAAAAAAAAAAAGTAAATTTTCATAGTCATCCAAGAGCATTTATGATAACCGAAACAGGCTGTAATGTCAACCTAGTAATACCATAACTAGAACATCTAGTTAACTGGATATACCCAAATAACCTTGAAATACAATTTAATTTAGATTGTTACAATGCATATTTCATCATATTTGGCACGAAATTCAGACAGGGACATGCTTTTATTTAAACTGACTTAGCTAACAAAAATATTATTTGATATTTGTCTAACTTCGTAAATACTAAAATACCTGTATCTTTGAAAATAAATTACTATTTTGTGCGATTTTTAAGCATACATAATCAAGTATCATCTGCCATTAATATTTTATATATTTTCAATATTATAGAAAATGGACTCGTAAAAAAATTATAATATTAGCAACATACAGAAGGTAAAACAAATGGTTAAATATAGCTGTAATGAAAAAAAAAAAACATTAACACTGTTGCATAAATGGGCAAACAAAATACATAGATTCACTATTATATTTATTTGTATGAAATGTATTAATATTACTTATAATGATAAGGTACTTTTTATCCTACTCAAGGAAAACGATATTTCATTGTTGTGATAATTATAAAAAAAAGTTTTTATACCTTTTGTGTTAAAATGATGACCAATCTTCGGAACATTCCAACCAAATCAATAAACAACTCCATAGCATGTAGTACAAAGTCTTTGCTGCCCAACCGACGCTTCTCAATGATAACTTGAGTGTCGAACAGCACAAAGCCACACATAAGCATCAATCCAAGATAAAGATGTGTCTATAAAATATTTAATTATTAACAAATACATAGGTATAGTATTTACCTATTCTACACTAAAATGAGGGAAAGAAATATTAAGGCTGGAGCAAATAGGGACCGGTCTGGTAACGCTGAAAGCGTACACCCGCAATGAGTATGTCACATTAGGTGCGTGACGACTCGCGCGTTGACCGACTCGACACTCTGGTACTCGACAGTGTTGTCAGGTATACGATTTAAATAAATTTTATAATTTTTAGTTATATAGCATAATTATTTCTTCCCATTCCAATTTTTGCAACTGTTTATTTAATCATTATTTTAATTTTCTATCAGTATCATTTGCACTAATCGATTAAGTATATAGAGTAAAGTCAATTAGTGGGTTGTATTGGTTATATGCGATTTTATTATAGATTAGCTGTTACACACAACTTAATGCAATTGGATTGCGTTTTTGTTCTGATTACCGTGTAAATGGAAACCCTATACTCATAGAACACAATGTGTAGCGTGACACGCGCGGCACACTCAAGCCTCGCCCCTTCCGCATTCCTTGTTGTATTCCCGCAGAGCTCGGTTGCGACGTGAGATGAACACAACTGTCGAGCGCGACTTTTTTCTTTGTCATGTTTCATACGAACTAGAACATTACGACTGTTCATATCACGCCGACGTCACGGCCCGTTACCGGTCCCGGTCCCTATTTGCTCCAACCATTACTCTTTTATTCATAACTAGCTGCGCCCGCGTTTCATATGTTCTTCACAGCGTTTTAATTTTTTTATAGTGAACCTTAATTATTCTCTTTATTATATTTCGGTACTAAGATAAAGTAAAACTCTTTATCACAAATTCGTACAGTGCCGGTGAAACTGTGTTGGAATGGGTTTTATTCAAAATTTCAGGAGTTTAAATTCAGTTAATTTTAACAGGTTTTCACGTGTTACCTTTGCTTTTTTCTGTCCCGACGTTTTGGTTGACCACGGTTGGTGAAACCCAGCCGAAACGTCGGGATATAAAAAAGCAAAGGTAACGCGTGAATACCCGTTAAAATTAACTGAATTTAAATATGGAACGCGAAAACTTAAAAAAATTCAGGAGTTTAATTTTTTTATGTGGAACCCTAATTATTTTTGAAATACAAAAGTAACCTAAGTTACACAGAGTAACAAAATAGTCCCACCAAAATCGGTTTAACCGTCCCAGAGGTTACCCAGAACAAACAGACAGACAAAAATTAAAAAAAAAAAGGATTTTTGTATAGGTTTCGTATACATATGTATTTAGACAAAAAAAAATATTTTGATTTTACAAACAGACGCTTCAATTTTATTTATTAGTATAGATTTACATTTTAACCTGTATTCACAACTTAAGTAAACAAAATCTAAATAAAAAAATTCTTACAATCCAAAATATTACATCTTTTTTCATCACTACATATTTTAGTATTTTTTAATTTTTATTTACTTAGGCACATTACCTTAATTTCATTTATCTCAGCAAATATGCAATGTCATGTAATTTTAAAAGAAAATCAAGTTATTTCCCATTTTTACAACATAACCAAATCATATTATGAAAATACAAATGTAGTTTCAGAACGTAGGACACAATAACATAAATTTAAGAATCACAAGTGAATATATTAGGTAATTAGATAGATATCAAGTTTTCTTCAAAGTATTCAATTTAAATTATTTTCCAAAACAGAAAATTAAAAGAAACAGTATTAACAACTGTATATGATTATTTATCTTTAAAATTTTATCCTTTCTAAATCATTTAATATTTATATGAGTATTTTAAATATTTTTAATGAAATTATATACCAAAATGAGAAGTTTATTTTGTACAAATATACTAACTAATTTAATCTAATCTAGCATCTTAACAACAATTAATTTTATGAGTGCACTGTTAATTATATGATTAGGCCGTTAATGATATAAAACTTACCTGATACAAGAAGTTTGACTGCATGAAAATGTTGAGCAAACTCATGACCGACATAGAGGTGAGCAAGGTCATGAGTGTTCCTCCAAGGAACAACCAGCTGCCACGGTCAGCCAATATAGCAGCAATAGAGAAGCACACGAACACCAATGTAGTACCAAGTAGAGCAGTAAAAATTATGGATGGGTTGACAACGCTCACATACTCCATCAAAGGCCCCATACTCATACCTAAAATGTCATTTAAATATAATAATGGATTTAAATATGTAAATTTATCATTAAAAAATAAATACAAGTTACTATTTAATTAGAATTTGAATGATTATTTATTGATACTTTAGATAAAACCTTCACATTTCCAACAGTAGAGATTTGAGCCAAGATGGGGCTCACCTTGCTCAAGCCCACCTATCTCTAAAAATTAGCCTAAGTTTCCTGTGAAGGATAAAATTGTGAGAAAACAGTATTATGATGGTAGGACATTTTCTAATAATACCTGTCTGGGTAGCTACCACCATCAAGTTTGATAACCTGTCACCAAATACCAATAGGTATGTTCCGGCAGCATCACTTGAAAACCAGTACCTCTAGGATTACTGTGTTTACCATCCTGTACCACAGCATCAATTAACATCAGGTGAGATTGTGGTCAAAGCACTGAGACTATACAGCATAAAAAAACAGATAATTCCCTTTTTTTTAATTGAATTTTTTATCACTTTATAGTTAAAAACATTAATCAAATTTAACATTATGTTAGAGATATAAACTACTCTTTACAAATTCAAAATTGATATTACATCATCAATATTAGGATAACATGATTTTTAATTAAATATTATCTTTATCATTACCAGATATTAAGCCAAATCCTAGGAGATAACCAAGTCGAAGGTTAGTGTTTTTTCCATTATCAGGGGTAACAATTAGCGTGAGCATGAGACCAGCTCCAATGATAGTTGACAGGAAGCCAGCCTGGAAGCTTGTATAGATGTCAACATACACGCCGGCTGTGGCGGATGCGCAAGTCATCATTAATGTACCATAAACATTTTTCAAGTGTTGACGCACTGGTGGTTCCCTGAATAGTAAAATACACCTTTAAGACTATCAGCTTTTGAAGATATTTAATTATAATGACCATTGTTTGTATAATAATATTCATATTTCCACTAAAGAGAAATTCTGTAATTAAAATATATTATGCAGAATGAATAAAATATATAAAGATGTTTTCCTCCAATGATCGTATGATCTTTGTATTCACCACGTCACAGTAATGACTTCTATATGCGTCAAACTATTTACACAAGTTAAAAATGTTCTAGAATTAGAATCAAAAATCAATAGTACTATGAGTGTTGAAAGTTTTAACATCTTTAGATTTTAACTATTGTGTGGGTTTAGAGGTACTTACAGACGATTCTGGAAACCATTTATGAAAGATTGTATGTTGGGAGTCATGATAACAAAATTTTACGACTTGATACTGAAACAAAGTTATTTCTTTACTCCAACTCTAAAGAATCGTTCCAATACTTAAAGCACTTTAAAACTCCACGGTGAAGATAATTGATAACTCAATAACGTACAGCTTGAATGACGCAATAAAATTTTACAAAATTGCACAAAGACTCGAAGTTTCTTAAACACACAGGCTAAAAAATAGTTCACACAGATTAAGGAATTCTGATAAATTATAAAATAGTTATTATGACCCTACATACAAGTTCTTTAGGCCCAATTTCATATTATTTTGCTAATTTTCAACAAAGGCGATCATTTGTTGAGTTTTTGTTGACAAGGGATTTTTTGTGAGATCTAAGGTCAGAATTCATGATCTGTGTAATTACTTATAATATACTTTACTTCTGCAAAATAAACTAGTTAATAAGAATTTTAAAAAAAAAGTTAAAAATTCATCCTATTTTGATAAAAAATAATGGGACTTTTTAGTGACATCTTTATCTATTATTAGTGTCCGGCTGAAGGTTCAATTTTGGTTTCGGTCAAATAACAGCCAAATCTTCGACCACGCTGAAACTTTATTATCACGCAACGCTGGGGTGAGTTTGTGACTCGTGTATTAGTAGCCATGTTTTATTCGTTTTTATCTGACACTCTCTTAAAGCCCAACAAAGGGCCGCCATTTTGTCAATGAGTTGTATGAAAAAGTTATAAACGTAGCCTTAGCTGCAAGGTCTGCATTAGGTGCATGGCTTTTTCCTTCAAAAGAAATAATGGAACACAAAAAATATGACGAGGTTGCTTGGCACGATTTTGGTCTGTCATGCTGTCGTCTTTACTTTTAATTCATTATTATGCAGTATTGGACTTTACATTTTGTAATTTTGGTGGAATTTTACGTAATATAGTGTGGTTATGATGCGCAAATGTGGTGAAGTAAATGACATTATGACATTAACCGTGAATTCTGAAACGTCACAATCATACCCGTTGTGGTTATAACAGAAGACCGCTATTTTGTTATCACCAGGTAGTGACGTCTGACTTGGCTGCACGGTCTACTAGTACTTTTGCCTTTTTATTAAAAAGGAGTAAATTGAACCAAATAAAAAAGGAAAAATATAGCTATTTGTGACTTAGTTCCGGCCTTTTTTATAATACAAAGGACTTGGCTTTAGGCTTCTATATTAAACATAAACCTATAAAATAACATTGGACTTGGCTGCATGGTCTTGGTACCTTTTCCTATTCCCTAGTAAGGAATAAACAAAACAAAATTAGGAAAAATATAACCTCTTAGCCCATATGGTGTTATGTATGTTTTCATAAAATAATGTTAATGCATTCTATATGGGAATTTCTTGTGTCTGAGGATTAATGTAATAGAATATAAAAATGGGGAAAAAATCGAAAGTAGGCAAACAGAGAAAAGATAAATACTATCAATTAGCAAAGGAAACAGGTGAGTATATTTAACTTTAGATTCTATGCAAGTATTGTCATTCGTTGAACTAAACTGTTTGATAAAGGATGAAAATAATCACACAATGCATATTTTCTGAGATCTTCCAACGTATTGAAATAAAAACTTGAAGAAAAAACAAATTTAAGTTTATATGGTAAACAATCTTGATTTCAGGTTATCGCTCTAGGGCTGCATTTAAATTAATTCAACTTAATAGAAAATTTGGTTTTCTTCAAAAATCACGAGTATGCATCGATTTGTGTGCTGCTCCTGGTGGTTGGATGCAGGTGGCACATCAAAATATGCCAGTTTCAAGCATTGTAATTGGTGTGGATTTGTTTCCAATAAAACCAGTACCTGGATGTATTGGCCTCACTGAAGATATCACAACAGAAAAGTGCAAAACATCAATTAAGAAAGAAATTAAAACATGGAAAGCTGATGTTGTTTTACATGACGGGGCACCAAATGTTGGTCTTAACTGGATCCATGATGCTTATCAACAAGCGTGTCTTACCCTTAGTGCATTAAAACTCGCAACAAATTTTCTTAGAGATGGTGGTTGGTTTGTAACAAAAGTATTCCGGTCAAAAGACTACCATGCTCTACTTTGGGTCCTAAAACAATTCTTCAAGAAAGTGCATGCTACAAAGCCACAGGCCTCACGTAATGAGTCATCAGAAATTTTTGTTGTATGCCAAGGGTATATTGCTCCAGATTCTATAGATCCGAAATTTCTTGATCCTAAACATGTGTTTGAAGAATTGGATATTGTAAAGAAACAACATGCAAATATTTTACATCCTGAAAAACAGAAGAAAGCCAAGGCCGAAGGTTACCAAGAAAATGATTATACAACACATCACAAAGTCATGTTATCAGACTTCTTGGACCAGGATGATCCTATAGATTTATTGCAAGGATGTTCTGAGGTACCTTTTCAACATTACACCAATTAACATTAATATTGTATTAATTATTAAAAAATATACTATTAATTTTTTTTATAGATTGTATTTAATGACAAAACCATTGAAGATCACCCTAAATCTACTACAGAAATAAAGGAATGTTGCAAAGATATTAAAGTATTGGGCAGAAAGGATTTAAAGTCACTTTTAAATTGGTTTTAAAACAGATGAAGGAATTTAAGTCGTCTCAGGTAAAATTACTCTGTAATATTCTTTATACATACAAACCTCACAAGCTCACACCTGTTATCCCCAAAGGGTTAGGCAGAGGTGAAATAACGAACTACACCACCCACATTTCACTAAGCTTAGTTCCCTTCCAGATATGACAGGGGGTGATCCTGTCACAATATTGGACAGAAATTCCAGACTATATACATATATTAAACTAAATTTTTGAAATTATGTATGTATCTAAGCTTTAAAATGTAGCAATACTTATTGTTTTAATTTTTTTTTACCTAGTATAGGTATGTGATTTAAATTTAATTGCATTTGCAGGTGAAACAGACAGCAAGATTAAAAAAAAAATGTTTTAGTAATTCTTGCTATATTTTTAAAATAGCTTGATAGTTCTTTGATAATTGTATGATCAAGTTCTATTTCTACCTATAAGTTCAATTTATCTCTTCTGCTAGTTTCAGGATAATAACTAAATGCAAGAGACCTAGCTTTTTATTGATTGTTGATCTTTTAAAAAAACATACATTAGTACATTTTATTACACCTTATTGAAGATATCACTAGTTTATAGATTGCAAGCTCCACATAATGTAAGTGGCAAACTGTTTTTTTGCAGATCCAAAAAGTTGATGAGAAATCAAAAGATAGTGTTCAAACTGATAACGAAGGTGAAGAAAAGGAAGAACAAGATGAAGAGGAAGTTGTTGATGCAGAAAAATAGCTGAATTACAGGTTTTATATAATATTATATATAAATAACATATTAATTCAAATTTCTAGAATGTAACAGGCAGGTTATACATCATAAGTATAAACATTTACTTTTGTTATTGTACTAATTGATTAATTTTTAATTACATGGCTACTGAGCAGACTTTTAATCCCTCAGCTTAATTCCCTATCAATTGGAAATTTCAAAACTTGACATACTATATTTCTGTATGGTTCTATTCTTTATATGCAGATATGAGGATATTGGATAGTTCTACAGATTTCATTGCAATTATTACACCGTTTGACAGTCGTATTATTTAGTTACAGATAGTTCATCTAAGCAATGAGCACAAAATATTGTCAAGCTTGAAACAAGAGCTCAGATATATATTATACTGCTAGCTAATCAGTCAAAATGATTTGCTGAAGATTCTTAATTAAAAATACGTAAAACTGTACAAACATATTCCAATGTTATAGAGTGATGAGAGACGTCAGCTGAAGCGTAAGAGAAAACAAATAAATAAACAAAGGCAAAAGTTAGCTGAGAAGATGAATCTAAAAATGGTACTTAAAGGTGATGATGGTCCTATAATGGAGAACCACGACATGTTTAAGCTTTCCGACATAAAGAATGCTGAGGTTAGTAAAATTTTATTTACTTACTTTTAAATATTGATTGAATATTGAAAAAAAAATAACAATAATTATCTTTTCTTAGGAATTAGCTCGTGTTATCGACCAGCAACCAGATATTGTGGCTGGAGTCAGTGATGATTCAGATGACGAGTTGAAATTAAAACCTAAATATGTGAAGTATGATGTGGAATCATCAAAACTAGATTCTTCCGGCCTCTATTATAAAGATACAGACAGTGAATTAGAAATGGAATCAGATTCTGATAATGAGAAAGAAAAAGAATCCTTAGGTAATATTTCTTACAACAGTTTAAGTATTTGTAATTTATCGTAAAAGTGGGTGTATCTTTATTATTGCAAAATTGAATTTTTGTTTATGTAAGTTTAAACATATGCACTATAAGCCCACATAATATGCCATTATTTGTTTAATGAAATTACTAAATATTAATGATGTATGCCAAATAATTATTACAAGACATTCAATTTGCAATAAACAACACACATGTTTGTTATTTAAAAAAAAATGTTTGGAGATCTTGACTGTCAACTGTACAATGTCAAAACTTAGGCAAAAGTGACATTTTTATGGTGAACTCTCATTTTTGCATGTTCCTTAACCTTGCCAATATATGGTTGCCAATATACTATTTTATTAAAACAAAACAATAGTCTTAAATATTCCTGTTTTATTACTGTACATACTATGCAAATATTGTCAGTTAAACAAGTATAGGAATAGTTAGTAATTGCATTGATTTGTAATATGAATGCCTCGAAGGTAATGTGGTTAAATAAAACATCAATGGACATAGATTTGAATCCACCTTTCATATTCCCTAAAAGGCCTGAGTTTTAGGTGTAGAAAAATGTGATAACCATAGGAATCATATAGTTTCATAGGCAGCTATCTACAATCACCAACAAAAAAACGTTAATATTTGTTTATTTTTAAACTTTGTGCTACTAACTTCATGTTGCTATATAAGTGAACTAACTATAGATTAAAATACAGTCAATCATCATTGCTATACTTCAGAAGAAAAATAATTTTTTCCACTTTGCCAAAAATTAGTTGAAATGAAGATAGCCACTTTTGATTCTATACGACTCATAGCACTGGTGGTAGGACTTTATCTAATGCACCCTTGGCTTAACTACCACTGTCAAATTTAAAAATCAAATCAAGCACCAATGCCATTCTGGCAGCATTTCATGAGAGGAAGTACCTCTAGATTTAATGTGTTATATTTGTGCAGTCTAAAAATAACTAGAATACACCATAGAAAAGGTCTTTACTAAATCTTAAAATTCTCAGATAAGTTTGCACTAAAATACAATTTGATTATGTAATATTTTTAAAACTTATAAAATATATCAATTATAAATAAAAAAAAAACTAACTCACATTTTGATCTCTGTTTCCATCAAAAATATAATCAAATAATTGGAATATAAACTGTAACAGGTTTTGAATATTATAGCATACACATGGTTTAATAATTAGCATTAGCAATATTAGTATTAAATAAATGCTATCATACAGTCAGATTTGGGAATGATATGTTCTTTATATATATATAATATGTAATTATTTAGATGTTTTGGCATGGTAATTAAAAACTTGCATCATAATGGCGACTATTAACAAATACTCATTTTGCAATTCAACATTCATAATGAAATTCCATTAGTGTTTAAAAAAAATAACACTCTGTCCTTTGCACTTGTGCAAAAAAATTGTAATTGTGTAAAACAGATTTTGCATGCAACAGTTTTTTTGATCGCCAGAGCAAAAACTATAAAGAAAAAAGTGAAGCACACATACGTATTTTATGTTGTTTTTTTTTACACGGTTTTTTATAGGCTCAGTGCTTTGACCACAATCTCACCTGATGTTAAGTGATGATGTGGTCAAGGATGGTAAACACACTAAGCGTAGATACTGTTTCTCAAGTGCTAATTTGACATAATTTTATTGCAGCCCTTTTCGGATTCAGAGAATGAATCTAAAAAAATTGACAAACTCACAAAAACTGAACACACTCAGAAATACCCAAAATACTGTTTTAAAAAGTAAACTCATAATACCTAAAAATAACCCATTACTTACTGACTTGGACAACACTGACCCCGTGTCCAAACGCTCTATGAGGGCACAGCTTTGGTTCCAAAAAGACACTTTCAAAGATATCGACGAGGACGACGATGAAGCCGTTGACTTAGATAAAATGGCTGAGACATACAAGGAAAAAGGTCAGTAATGTTATTATAAATTTAGGTTATTCAAGTTACAAATTGATTCATCGAATTGGATGTTCAGTTAATTTTTTTTTATGAGGAACATTTACATATAGCAGTAGTTTTCCTGCACTTCTTATGCATGCAATTTAGACTCGAGATTAAACACTGTATAGTGATCAGTTCTGTGTGACATTATCCAAATGTGTATTATAAATATTCAGTTAATGAAAGCTATGAAATTTTATTTACACTTAAAAACTAATATAATTGTAACGGGAGATGATTTAGTGCTTCCAAACTGCAATGATATATTAATTAGTTTGTTTTCTTTAAGGCAAGAAAGTTATAGACAATGAAAAATCGAAGTTGAGTGATATTGACTTGAAAACAAAAGCACCTGAGACTTCTGCGAGTTCCGATGATGATTCCTCTGATAGTGACTATGACGTGGAAGATAACATAAGAGAAAGCGCGGGTAATGCTCAATCCAGCAGCAAAAAAGATGGTTTTGAAGTTGTTCCCCAAGATGCAGGTATAATATTTAATATTATCCAGTCCATAACGTCATGAATTATATATTTCATTAGCTGTGCCCGCAGCTTCGCTCGTGTGTAATTTATGCGTCCCGTCCTGCCCCTTCCCGTCCCGTCCCGTATACCGTATATATATTGATATCATAATTGAAAGTTAGTTAGTTCACTTCTACCATAAAATGACCCCTTAAGGGGTTACATGGGTTTACACAGCTAAAAGATAGCAAATTAAAAAAAAAAAATGGATAAAAAGTGGAATTTTTATACAGATTTTTTATAACATATAAGATACATATTTAATAAATATTTTCTGAAATTTTTGTTGATAAATATCTAAAAGTTAGCCATTGTGACGTCATGTCCGGTGACTCCTCCGAAAAAAGGTGCTTCCGCGTTACCAGTAGAACTCATGACAGGATCATCTGAAATAAAATGTAAAAAATGGGTATTATAGTGAATACATGAAACTAGAATTTGGACATTTTCGGTAAAAAAAATATTTTGCTATATAAATATAAGTTCTTGTCAATAGTATCTCGAAGACGTGTATAAGACTTCATCAAGATCGGTAGAATAGTTTTTCGAGAAATCTTGACAACCGTCTTTAAAAGTAGCGTTATGAGAAAACGCGTTTAAATTTTTGAGTGACGATAAAGTACGAAAAAAATTTTGTTTTCAACTTACATAAAATCGTTGGTTACAAGCCCGTAAAGTAAAGTAAAGACCCTGCTTAAGCTACAGTATCCAAGGCATCCTTTTGTTCTTGTCTGTGACGAATCCTTGCTTCGCGAGTCTCAAACGAAGAATTTTCCTCGGCCATGAGTATACGATTCTCATCCATTTTTCGGACATACTCGTGACAATTTCAGCCAGTTTCCATCTTCACGCCATGCATAAATAATAAAAAGCAGCGTTTCCCCTTTTAAAGGTGCAATGGTGCAGAGACCAAAAAAATATGGAACTTTGTTTAAATTCCACTTTACCATTACACATTTTTTCCACTCCTTTAGTTTTAATATTGTTAGAACACACTAACAAAACGAGATAATGTTGAAAAAACTAGAGAAAAATCTATAATTCTATATTGAAACCTCGTGGCACAACACACAATGATCAATTAAATATATTTAAAATTATTTACCCTTAGAAAGTGAAAGAAATTAACGAGAAAGACAAACAAATAATAGCTAACAGCTGCCTCAATATACCTGCAGCGGGCTAAGCCGAATTTACCTTTTAAGAGTGAAACTTCCCAAAGCTCTATAAATCTTAAACTTTTACTCTCATTGACTTCAAACTTTAAAACAATATTCTAGACAAGTGGTAGAATATAAAAAAAGGTCCCAAACTCCCTTGTAGCCCTTTAAATACAATGCTTAGAATTCCTAGATATTATATCAAAATATTGTTTTCTCATTTACTATGTCTTAAACATTTATTATTTATATGTTATAAAGTTATTCAAATTACCATAACTTTTGATTGAGTGGACCGATTTTAATGAAATAAAGTTTTGATGCTGTTTCGGAATGTGCTTTATAATTATCTTTTTGAAAAATACTTAGTACGTTTTAATTGATCCCTGCACAACCAGACAGACAGACATTTCTAAAAATGTGTTTAATTACCTATTTTTAGTCCCCTGCAATAATTCTTTTCACAAAAAAATCAGAAATGTACAGACAGTATGTGAAATTTACAATTTTAGTATTGGTATAGGTAATGAAGTGAATTGTATTTTTTAAGAATTGAAAAAAATTAAGAAAACTCTCAAAATGGACGCCGAAACTCTAGCACTGGGTACTATGATAGCTACTTCGAAAAAGTTCAAAAGGGATTTGATCGATGACGCCTGGAACAGATATGCATTTAATGACAAGAATTTACCAGATTGGTTCGCAGAAGATGAGAAAAGAAACACATGATGCGACCAGTTGCTGTACCTGAGGTAATTAATATACATATATATATACATATATATATATATATATATATATATATATATATATATATATATATATATATACCGTACCGAACCGTAATTATTTTCCAAAATTTAAAAGTAACCTATGTTACCCGGAGTAACTTCAGCTATCTACCAAAACAAACAAACAAACGGACACAAAAAATTTTTTAATTGTATTTTTGGTATAGTTATCGTATATATTACATTATATCGTATCATATATATATTCATATGTATTAAGTAAAAGAAAGAACTATTTTTGATAATACAAACAGACACTTCAATTTTATTTATTAGTATAGATTATGGAGATAGGTTCTGTAAAAATTGTGTTAAAACCATTGTTAGCGATATGATTTGTATGTGTTGTATTTATTTTAGTCATGCAATTTGTACAAAATAATATATAATTGTTCATTGTTGTTCATTCTAGAAATACACAGACCAATACAAGGATAGGCTACAAGAAATAAACGCTAGACCAATAAAGAAGGTTATTGAAGCAAAGGCCAGAAAGAAGAAACGTATGATAAAGAAGATGGAACGCGCCAAAAAGAAGGTGGAAGCGGTTATGGACAATGCGGACATGTCGGAACGTGAAAAGGCGCAACAAGTGAGGCAACTTTATAAAAAAGCAAAATCAAAATCTGATGGGAAGAAGAAAGTAACGTACGTGGTGGCGAAAAAACACACCACCGGTAAACGTGTGAAACGACCAGCGGGTGTCAAAGGACATTACAAAGTGGTAGATCCACGAATGAAAAAAGGACTTACGTGCGCAAAAGGCCAAGGAGAAAACAAAAGGTCGCGGTAAAAAGGTCAAACCTAATAAAGCTCCTAATAAAAAGAAGGGAAAGGCAAAATGATAAATAAATATATATGTATTCAAAGTTAAAAAGTTATTGTTTTATTACTGTTTTACTCTCGGAATGCGAAAATCTATGAAAATATATTTCACAATAACCCTAACAAAATCGTATTTTGATTGAAGTTTCACACGCGGGTTCGTATCACTTTGGTAACCCTTGTGCTAGTCACCTTTATGCGGCTGAGTGCCTTCAGCACTCGCCCCCGAAGTTCTGTTAAGCTGTAAAGGCCCTTCCGGACAACAGTGTTAGCTATTTATGAAAAAAATTGCAGTTTCAAATATTAGGATCAAGTGATAAAAGCTCGTGTTTAAGAAATAATTATACAAGATAGTCAAAAGATATAATGTAAAATTATTAACTTTGTACATGATAATAAATATATATATATATATATATTTATACATGAAATTAAATAATTTATGAGAATTATTTGTTATAAGAAATATAAATGTTGCCTAGACAAATATTATGTTGACCTTTTAGTAATTGTACAAGGGTGGCGAGACTTATTAGATGTCATTACATGAATTATTTTTACGACAAAGGTCAGGGCGATACTTGAATCTACGTGCGTCATTTGCCGCCGAGTTCAGGGACAGACACGCCATATAAATGATATCACTCCGCTTTGCGGCCTTGGTGTCTAAATTTGATTCGTTCTAACTACGCTGTCTGCCTGCTAATGTTATAAGAGCGCTATTGCAAAGCTTCAGCTTATGTGCCTACTCTGCGTCATAGCGGTTTTTAAACACAATGACCTTATATGCAATCGACCATGATGACTCGTAAACAGCCTGATTGGTACTGGGAAAATTATAAACTTTACGTAAATCCCCGAAAGAATCCACTTGTACTTATAATTTGAAGTACGTAAAATATCTTTTTAGAGAGACATAAAAGTGTGAAGAATCGTAACTATGGTATTAGATTAGAACTATAAAAGTTTAATTCCCAATTGTAACTAATTTGATATGGCCTACCAAATGAGCTCAAATCCAGTTGGGGTTGTGAAAGAGGCAAAAAATTGTTGCACTTATAGGAGATATTATATAAAAGATATCGATTCAGACTGACATATTTTTTACAACTCGAAGTTATTGTGAGCGATAAAGTAATTTAGTTAATAATTTAAATTGGAAGTTTTGAAATAATTAAAAACTAATAGTACTTTCACGTGAATTACATCATCGATACAGCTAGTTTCTCTGTAATATTAGGTATATTACTAATAACAATGTCACTTGTTAGCTGTCGTCAGTTGTTTGGTGAATGTACCATCATATATTTATGAAGGTTACATCAGACTATTATAATTATAACTAGTTGCTTTCGCGACTATTCTATTCTTCAGAAATTATTAATTGTAATATACATTTTTTAAATATTTTAGTTCAGTTAAAATATTGCGAGATAATGTACTGAAGGTATTTTTTTAATCACCTTATCTTCATTATTAGGCCGGGTAATATATCTAAGTTTAAAAATAGAAATATTCAAAATCGATTCGGTGGTTCTCTATAAATAATCCTATTAACTATCAAGCATAACCTTTTACATAATACGAGGAGAAGGTGTAAGGAAAGGATATGATAAATTATTTTTTCTATTCGATTATTCAGATTATTTTTGTTATATTCTGTTAGATTTCTATTTGGCTTAACAAAATATAATATGTTAAAACCTGACTAGATAATATATCTACGATTTAAAAACAGAAGGATGGTATCGGTTCGGTGTGTCTTGAGTTAAAAGTCAACTAAGTCAACACAGATAGACGTTGCCTTTCATACAATGTAAAGAAATAAGAAATAGTTTGAAAATGGTAAGTTAAAAAAATTTACTTGCCAAAAACAGTATTATCATTTATAACAAAGCACGTTTGCTACGTCTCTATACTTTTTGCACAATCTAACTCTTCGTGCGGCACAGAATATCAACAATTGTAAATGTTCTAGAATATGATAAGGTATTTAAGAATAGGTAAGTCGGAAATAACCAGAGAGTATCAGAAGAGAAAGAATCGAATGAGAAGTGTGGTGGTAGGTTGTGTGGGGTAAGGGTGGTGAGTGGTGGCTTGTGGGAGACAGGCGGGGGGCGGCCGGCCGGGCTATATCGAGCGCGCGATCACGGCCAAGGCCGCGCATCGCCGCGCCGCTCCGTCATCGCTCCCGACCCGAACACCCGTGCCCCCTGCCATCTAAACCTGTACATAAGTGCACATAAACTACCTGATGTTTGTTTTGGGTTATGCTGTCTGTATTGTACTGTACAGTAATTATTATAATGATTTTTCTATTAAACATAACGGTATTTTTGTGAATAATCCGTAAACAATAGTTTTCCGAAAATTCCAGGTCTTGTTAGAAACTTATCCACGCCGCGTCATGCGGTTCACAACCATTTTAGCTTGGTAAATCTTCGGGCAGTGTCGGTTACTTTGGTTCTACTGTGGATCTCCTCATCCTTGATTCGATCACGCAGTGAAATTCAGAACATACGACTCTCCATTGTCTTTTGAGCTTTCTTATTAGCCCTATTGTAAACGACCACGTCTCAGTGCCGTATGTCATCATTGGCAACACACACTGGTTGCATAATTTTGTCTTGAGACACTGCCGTATTTTGCGTGGAATCCACTGGATGCAGATGGTGCAAGACTAGTCATTGTAGAGATCTTGGGGGAGTCCTATGTCTAGCAGAGAATGTCCTTCGGTTGATGATAACAATGATGATGAACTATTTTCGTTGGTTATTATAATCTAGTTAATAATAATTACAGTAGTAGTTATCACTATTAACAATGTGAAAAATATTTAAACAATATGATATGATATTATTTACGACATTTTTTGACGTTATCTATCAGAGTCCGTCGTGTCAAGGTTGCGAGTCGGACTCCCGCGGCGGATGGCGCCTATTTCGACAGACGGCAGATATTGTATTTCAAAAATATATTTTGTTTATTCAAGGTCAATTACAAAGGTAACATGGTCACAGCCTGTAAGATAAATTAATGTGACGTTAAGCTAAAGCAATAACAAAAAAATGATAAAAAAATTATATTCTCCTTATTAATAACATCTAAATTGTGCAAAAACCAACATTTATATAATATCCGTAAGTTTGATTTCAGAGCTCCATAAAGGCGCAGGTGATAGAGGAGGGTATGGGAAGTGCGGGGTGGGCGACCTCGTCCTCGCAAGGTCGCGAGTTCCATTCCACTCGTCCGTGGCTACACGTCCCTCCCTCCCTGTTCAGTAATCTTCCATAATGAGCACTCGTTCCTGATACATTTTCTTATTTAAGATCATTCCAGTGTTTACCTTCAGTGACATCCAATATATTTAACATAGGAAACAATTTATTTTCACTTATAGAGGTTAACCTCTAGGATTTTAACTCAGAGCGTAAATAGATTAATGTTTTAAAGGAGAAGGCGAATTTATTTAACTGTAATTTACTTATAATATAGGTATACTACAGATACTAGCTTTGCCCGGGGCTTCGCTCTCGTGGAATTCAGATAATTTGCAGATACGTGCTTAGCGTATATTTATATACATATTTGGAACCTACCTTGTTACGACCTTAAAAAATATTGAAGTAATATTTAAGTAATTAATTAATAATAACAAAATAAGTGTCTATAATAATTTAACATGTCGTCTTAGTTTAGATGTAAAATATAAGTAGATTTAAGCTCGCTTAATTAATTATGAAAAAAGCACCATAGCTGCATGAAATATTATAGGCAATTCTTTCTGACGCAAGTCGAATTAAGCCTCCAACATAAAAAAGGTGTGGACCCAGAGTCCGCAGAATATGTTTTATTTTAATACAAAAAAAAAAAAAAACAATTTACTAGACCTTAATGTAAGTAAATGTATAATTATAAGTAAATATTACTTATAATTATCATCTATATAATAAACCACTAAATCGAGTAACTAATATGAGAGATCTGGGTGTACATCTTGATACGAAATTATGTTATAATAATCATATTAACTAATATTATGACAGCCAAAGCGTATAAAATGCTTGGCTTTATTCTAAGATCGGGAAAAGACTTTTATTGCCCATCAACTCTTGTTCTTCTTTACAACTGTTTAGTTTGGTCTATATTGGAGTATGCTTCTACAGTGTGGAATCCATATTATAATAAATATATAGATATGATTGAAGTAATCCAATAGAAATTTCTCAAGTACTTACAGTATAAGTTTCATAGCAACCCATCACTTCCTAAATTAACTTCCCTACATAACCGAAGGATACAACGAGATCAAATGTTTCTATTTAAACTAATCCATAACCTTGTTGACTCCCCATATCTTCTTAGTGAAGTAGGTTTTAGGTGCCCCAGGCCTAATGCCAGAAAACAGTTTTTATTTGATGTTCCTCTCTGTAGGACCAACTATGTTTCAAACACATTCCTGTATAGGACTTGGAATATGTATTATTTATACTTTAACGACTCCGACATATTCTTTATTGCAAACACAACGTCTTATAAAAGAGAAATTAGAGCAAAGTGTGATATATTATATGTTTTTAATGAATATGTATATATAACAATGATCAATTTGCATTTCTATTCTTTTTTTATTCTAACCATTAATGTTGTTATTAGTAAATATTTATGATGTTAATGTTATTCTGAGGCGTTTTCTGTTTTTTTTAATGTATATTTTTTTGTTTTGAGTGGAAAGTTTATTGGGTGTATGATATTGTATTATAATACTTAGTAATTGGTAAAATAAACTGTATGTTTCCCTAAAATAAATAAATAAATAAAATGAATATGTAGCGTATATCCATTCATATTTGTTTAGTAAATCGTTGTTACTTTAATATTACAAATAGACACTTCAATTTTATTTATTTGTTTAGATGCGTTTCATGAAATTAGAATTTCGATAGAAAATATATATTGATATTAAACTGAAAGTATATTTGTTAAGGTATTAATACGTTTTCAAGTTCTTAGTACTTTCGTTTTTTTGACAAGTGTCATTATTGACAATCTCTGCAATGGTCTATGAAAAATCCCAGAGATTTAGCAAATAATATATTTTTATGTTGTTATTTGAATTTTTGAAAGAATTAAAATATAAATTAATATTTTTACACATAGTGTTATTATATATAATTATTGCTAAAGTGCACACGAAATCGCTGGTAATAAATAAAAACCTGATAGAAGCGATGATTGCTCAGTCGGTCGTTTGGTCGGATTCCACGTCAACGGACGTAGGATCGAACTCGCTATTTCTATAATAAATCTGAGCTTTCGGTGAAGGAAAACATCGTGAGGAAACGATGTCATGGTTAACGCATTTTCTAATGATGCCCACCCGGGTAACTACCAACCACAAGTTTGAACCTGTCATCCAGCATCAATATATACGTTTCGGCAGCATCACTTGGGAACTAGTTTTTATACACTGTATAGGCTCAGTGCTTTGACCACAATCTCCTGATGTTAAGTGGCGATGTGGTCCAGGATAGTAAACACACTAAACCTAGATACTAATTCTCAAGTGATGCTGCCGGAACATACCTATTGGTATTTGGCGACAGGTTTTCAAACTTGAAGGTGGTAGCTAGCTACTAGGCGGACATTGTTAGTCAAATACCCTACCAACATGCTATAGTTTACTCATGATGTTTTCCTTCACCGAAAGCTCAGGCTTATTTTGAGAATTGGATAGGTGGGCTCGAACCCGCGTACTTTGACGCGGAATCCGGCCGCATTACTCACTGCGCCAACGTCGCTTCAAATAGTACTTCAAGTATGGTTACCATTCTGGACCCCATCGTCACTTATAAATCGTCTTAAAAAACTTTAAAAATAAACTAGATTTTTTGATAATTCATTTCATCAATCCAATAATATATAACCGTAATTTCACAATGTAATAACATGTATGTATATACCTATAGATTTTAAATTTGCGCAGTATGTGAATCACTAACTTGAAGACTGAAATAAACTCATTTAAGCTTAATTTATTTCATTAAACAGACTACAGTGCGATCGGTCTCATCGAATTATGGATGGATTGTTAGAGAAATAACGTTGCACAAATCTGTCCAACTGTCCACCCCCGCTTAATAAACTAGCAAAGTTTAGTGCACACAATGAGTGACAGACAACGTTCACGGCCAGCGCCACCTCACGAAAATAGTCAACAAATAAGCACGAACAAAGCCGTCGTAACAGATTGACAGTTAGTTATCTGCAGGTGAACTACGATTAACCTCTCGCCGTGAGGTCGTTAGCCGAAATGGACTCTTTTGCAGATTCACGCCGAAGGTGACGACGCCGTCCTGTTTGTGAATTCCGTACAGACATTTTACGGCTTCGGTGCAATAATAACGCCAAAGGCAGATTGCTGTACTCTTACTATAATATATCGACTACAGTATACTGTTAAATATTGACTTTACTTCAATCTTGCAAATTTACCTTTTATTTATTCTGTTTAACATAAAAGAGTCGAAAATTCTTCATAATTTTGGTCACCTATTTACTTATGACATAATTATGTACTTGAATGTGTATTAATTCGTGTTGCACGCGTACGAAAACGTTTTTAATGAATGTTATCCTAAATTCATTATGGTGGTCGATTCTATGGCTACTTATATTGAAAATTTCACAAGACTAACGATTATAGTATACTCTAATCATAGGATAGGTCACAACTTTACTTGCTACGTGATCTGATACAATTTTTTAAATATATATTTTTGTATTAGTAGTGTCAGTCAGGAGGTTCTTTTTAAAGATTTTTATATTGTCTTATTTATAAGGAAGGTATGGAAAGGAGCATGCTAGGTCTGAAAGAAATTCGCCCTGTGGTCTTGCTTGGTGATTTCAACGCCAAGTCTAGGACCTGGGGCGGGGTGAACACGAACCCAAGGGGGCGGGCGGTTGAGGAGTGGGCAGCCGAGGCCGGGCTGGTCCTCCTCAACCGTGGGACGGCGCAGACGTGCGTGCGATGGAACGGGGGGTCCATAGTGGACCTTTCGTTTGCATCGCCGGCCGTCGCACGGCACGTCTGGGGGTGGCGTGTGAGGGAGGAGGTGGAGACGCTCTCGGACCATAAATATATATGGTTCGAGGTCTCCGCCTCCGACTCAGAAGGTAGGGTACGCCGCCCCAGGGGAGCGCCGTTCCCCCGTTGGGTCCTCAGCCGGCTTGACCGGGAGTTGGCTGAGGAGGTGGCCCATCGTCCAGAGTTGGGGGATGGGACGGTGGCCACGGGGGGAGGGAGTTGACGCGTCCGCTCTCCGTCTGCGACATGCGCTGACGGAGATCTGCGACGCGTCGATGCCGCGGTGCACACGCCGCCCGGATAAGCGGGCGGTTGTATTGGTGGTCCCCGGAGCTAGCTCAGCTCCGGGAGACCTGCGCCGCGGCTAGGAGGGAGGTAGCCCGCGCCCGGAGAAGGCGCAGACGGGACCCCGTGGAGGTGGCCCGACTGGATGCTGCCTACAGGGACCTGAGGGAGTCCCTGAAGGCAGCAATTGGTCGGGCCAAGGATCTGGCGTGGGGAGAACTCCTCCAGTCGCTGGAGAGGAATCCGTGGGGACGCCCGTTCAAGGCCGCCCGGAAGAAATTCCGGGGCCAGGCGTCCCCGATAACGGAGACTCTCCAGCCGGAAGTACTGGAGAGGGTTGTGGAGGCGCTGTTTCCCCACGACCCTCCAGGGTTCTCCCCACCCAGGATGGCGCCTCTCGTTCCGGCCGAGGCGAGCGACCACCTTCTCCCTCCCCACACTAGTGATGGGGAGATGGAGGTGGCGGTACGTCGCCTGCGCGAGAGACGAAAGGCGCCAGGGCCTGACGGGGTCCCGGGCTGCGTCTTGGGTTTGGCCCTCAGGTACCTAGGGGGCAGTAACGGGAGCTGTTCGACCGGTGTATGACGGTCGGACAGTTCCCTAGGCCCTGGAAACAGGGCCGTCTCTGCCTCATAGGAAAGGAGGGCCGCCCCCCGGACTGCCCGTCCGCGTATCGGCCCCTCGTCATGCTGGATGATGTCGGGAAGATGTTCGAGAGGATAATATCTTCCCGCATCATCCAGCATATGAGGGACGTGGGGCCGGATTTGGCGGACGTGCAGTTCGGGTTCCGGGTGGGACGCTCGACGGTAGACGCCTTGGTGAGGCTGAAGAGGTGGTCGATGGAGGCCACCTCTCAGGGGGATAGGTTGTTGGCGGTGTCGCTCGACATCGCCAACGCCTTCAACAGCCTTCCGCACTCTGTGATAGTGGCGGCGCTCCGATCATTCGGAGTGCCCCACTATCTGCGGGGGCTGGTGGAGGACTATCTCCGAGGGAGGGAGGTGTCCTGTGTGGACAGCCAAGGCGTCGTCGTCCAGCGTCCGGCGGGCTGCGGGGTTCCACAGGGGTCGGTGCTCGGACCGCTCTTGTGGAACGTGGGCTACGACTGGGTCGTCCGGGGCGCACTTCCGAGTGGGGTGCGCCTGATTTGTTACGCGGACGACACCCTTGTCGTAGCCCGGGGGGGGGGGGGGGGGGGGGGGAGGTGGAGCGCTTGGCCACGATGGGAGTAGCCCTGGTGGTCAAGCGCATCGAGATGCTCGGGCTCAGGGTAGCGGCCGAAAAGACCGAGGCCTTGTTGTTTCATGGGCCTCGGCATGGGCCGCCCCCTGGGGCGAGCATCTCGGTGGGGGGGCACCGGATCCGGGTGAAGGCCCAGATGAAGTATCTGGGCCTCACCCTGGACGGGAGATGGCGGTTCGAGTCCCATTTTAAGGGACTCGGACCGCGCATCGCCGGTGCCGCGGCGGCACTGGGGCGGCACTGGGGCGGCTCCTCCCGAATGTGGGGGGGCCTGGCCAGAGGTGCCGCCGGCTCCACGCAGGGGTCGTGCGAAGCATGGCCGTCTACGGGGCACCTGTGTGGGCGGACGCCCTCAACGCCAGTAATATCCGTGTGCTGCGATCAGTGCAGCGCACGGTGGCGTTGAGGGCGGTGCGCGGTTACCGCACGGTGTCCGCGGCGGCGGCCTGTGTGCTCGCCGGCTCCCTGCCGTGGGAGCGAGAAGCGGAGGTGCTCGCTGCCGTGTACCGGTACTCGGCAGCGGGGAGGGATGGTGGTGGGCTCCGCTTGCACCCGGCAGAGATTAGAAAGGAGAGGAGGGAGATAGAGTTAGGCAGGTGGGAGGAGGACCTGGCGGATGCGCGCTATGGGCGACCAACCATAGACGCCATCCGCCCGGTCCTCCGGGAGTGGATGGAGAGGCGTCACGGCTCCCTCAGCTTCAGGCTTGTGCAGATACTATCCGGGCATGGCTGCTTCGGGTGGTATCTGCACAAGATAGCTAAAAGGGAGCCGTCGGCGGTGTGCCACCACTGTGGTGCGGCGGAAGATACGGCGCGCACCACACTTTTGCGGAGTGCGCCGTATGGGAGGAGCCGCGCCGGGCAGTGGTGGCGGCGGTTGGGTCAGACCTCTCGCTGCCGACGGTCGTTAAGGCCATGGTCGGCAGCGAGGAGGTCTGGGAGGTGGTTGCCTCCTTTTGCGAACAGATAATGTCGCAGAAGGAGGCGGCCGAGAGGGCCCGTGAAGAGGATCCGGGGGCGGATCCTCGGAGGCGTAAGAGGCCCAGAGGGAGACGGGCGCGCTATGCGCGGAGTTTTCTCCGTACATAGCGCGGCCGGGGTTTTTTTTTTTTTTTTTTTTTTTTTTTTTTTTTTTTTTTTTTTTTTTTTTTTTTTTTTTTTTTTTTTTTTTTTTTTTTTTGGGGGGGTGTGGGTATTTATACCGCCCCCTGGATGTCTGACCTTTGGTCATGCCTCTCCTCAAGAGGCGGGCTAAGTGGTGGAGGGGAACTTTTCTCCTCCATCCCCATTGGGCCATTGCACTGACGGGCCTGGTGGGTTCGCTGTAGGGGGCGACGCGGTGCTTGTGAAAGTTACCCCGTGTCGCCTCCATCCCAAATGCAGCGGACGGCTCCGGGGGGTTTTAGTGGGTATTTCCGGAGCGCTTCACGCCCGGGTGAGTCCCACACTGGCACGGAGCTCGTCACTCCGTGCCCTCTTATCTATTGTATTTGGGGGACTCTGATCCCGCAAATGCATTTCCCCTCGTCAAAAAAAAAAAAAAAAAAAGGTCTGAAAGAAATAGACAAAGTTAAAGGTCTAGAAATTAGGCACAAAACAAAAGTAAGAGATATCTTGTCAAGCATTGACCACCTAAAATGGAGGTGGACTGGACATACGCTCCGCTACAAAAAGAATAAATGGAGGAAACAAGTGACAGTGTGGTACCCATGAAATGCTGCTAGAATGCGAGGGTGCCTAGAAACATAGGAGGATGACTTGAAAATTACCTTAAGACCCCTTTGGATAAGAGTGGCGGTAGATATAAAGTGGAAAGAGTTGGATGAGGCCTTTGCCATTAGGTACACCAAAATAAGAAACGTTTTGTAATACAGTCATAGATTGTATTTTGAATAATATTTATTTTTATTTCACTCAATATTTTAAAAAAAAAATGTAAAATATTCGGGAAATAAAGGCTTTATTATTATTATTATAAAACCAAGTATTCAATTCTAAATACAATTAAATAAAGCATAACAATTATTAATGTTTTTATTATTCACAGTTATTACCGTTAAGTTATTTATTAAGTCGATATAGTTCTTTAGTCTGTCGATAGATGTCGCTGATCGTTATATTTCAACTAAAGTCCGGTTGAATGTGGAGCATTTATAATTTTATATTATATTTATTTTAACAGTCTTGCTAACGAAAAGATGGTATTATTACAAGTAGTTTTTTCTTCAGTTTAAAATACTTTGTTCATATATGTTTTTAAATTATTTAGATTTTTTATTAATCAGAAATATTTTGGATAAATATTTGGACAGTTTTTTTTTTTTATAATGTAATGCTGTCAACTTGCACAGCTTCACCGAGCTTTATGGCGAGCGCTTAGGGCAAATACCCGGTAAATGGTATCTTCCACAAAATCACCACAAGGTTCCTCCACCTCGGCTGGAGCTAGAGGTATGCAAATTCTTCTGAAGTCATTCTTTGATTACATCGATCCATTTTGCAAAAAAGGAAGTCTTACAAAATCTTTTGTCACGTTTCTTGTGTGTAGGATGCAAGTAGGTTATTTATATATTTTGCATTTATTACTAGTGCATGATATGTCACTGTATCGCTGACACCGTCTGCATGGGCTTTCCAGTTACGAATCATATAATATGATCGAAATGTAAAATATTATAGTATATTCTACTGGCCGCGGAACTACAGGATATTCTTTCGAGTGCATGCATATAGAAGTCAGTATAACACTAATTATGTATTTCGTCCTTATTACATTGTATAAAACGGAACGTCTATTTCTACATTTGACTGACGGGAGCGGAGCCGCGGCCACAGCTCGTTGAGATATTTTACACCTGAGTTTAGGCACAAAACTATTATTTTGTGCATTGAAATTATTAATACATATATCAATTCACAATTTGATTTACTTTTCTAATGGTTACAACACACAGCGGGCGGCATGTCGGGACACCAGCGCGATGTGTCCAGAAAACATCGGATCGACGCGAGCCGAGCGCGAACTCTTCTACAGTAAAATCGCGTTGGCGTTTATACACCCGCCCGCTGTGAGTAGAAACATTATCAACCTGGCGTAAATATATTCTATGTATGCATGAAGCGAGCACATTATTAGTATATTATTCTATTTGACATAATATTAGCAATATATAATAATTAATCCAATTTGCATTCGATGAAGAAGTAACCGGTAATTTCTATTTGTTTTCTTCGTTAGTTCAAGTTGAATTATGAAGCGAGGCCGAAATTATGGTATAGTAAATATTACATATTGAACAATGACGTTAGTATGTGAACTTTAGTTAAACGTTGATTACATTTAGACCGGAAAATTAGTTATAAATGGTATGTAACGATTTTTATTATGTAAATTAATAGCTATATCAATAAATGTATACAAATAAATAATGTTGAAGTGTCTGATTGTAACATCAAAAACAGATTTTCACTAAATACATATTAATGTTGTACGGTACTTGCAACAAAAACACAATTTAACGTTTTATTTTTCTGTCTGTTTGTTTACGTGTAGTAATATTTCTATTGTCATAGAATAATCAGATGCGAGATTATATCATCAGTGAGATTATACATATTGTTTAGATGAAGGTGTCTTTTAATAGTGCATAGGCATTAGCTATTATATATCTTGACTAAAAGTGCGCTGTTTTTTTATGTTTTTATTTGTAGCTGTGTGTTCTCGGCTTTGCTCGTGAATAACTTTTTTTATTCCGCACAATTTCATGGGTTTTAATTTTTTTATGTAACACATACATACACATACATATATATGTTGTTCCGGCAGCATCATCACTTGAGAGCCTCTGCCTCTAAACATAGTATGATTAGTAGATTAGATAAGTTTGTGATTATAGAGCTGAACCTATTTTAGTACTAAAAATTCTATAGTCATAATAATATGATTAATGTTAGTATATTAATTCTGCTTCATCAATCGACTTCTAGATCCTTGTAGCCTCAGTACGTAAATAAGGAGAAATAATATAATTCATTTTTCAAATTATTATTTTGATATTTTTTTAACATAAACGTAACCCGAGCGACGCCAGATAGGACAACAACTCATAATATTGTAATAAAAGGATGTAAAGAAATAGAATGTTGATTACGTAATCGAAATTCATAAACACATTACATGAAAAATCATTGGCCTTGAATTATAAATAAAACATTGACCTTTGAACTTTCTGTGCTTTTGCGAAATTCCTTTATTTGACTATTTACGGGGGAATCGTGTGTTGGCGCAGACGATTCAATTTCAATTAGACATGTGAGCAAATAACAAGCAGAGAACTGGAAGCAAGCAAAGGTGAACGAGTAGTATTGCGAATTATAAAGATTAGTGTTGTAATTAGTGTTTTTTTTTTTCATTCATTCATTCATCCATAAGACGTTCACTGCTGGACCATAGGTCTCCCCCAATAAGACGGGGGTCGTCAACCGCCACGGTTGGCAGGCGGGTTGGCGATCGCAGTCAGGTGTTTGTGGTGCTCAAAGAATGGTTTGGTCCCTTAGTCGTCGTTTACGACACCCAAGGGAAGATATGAGGTTGTGCTATTCTTAGCCAGCAACACGCGGCACTAATGAGAATCTGTCTAGTGTTAATTACTTGTATGAATAAAAAATTGTTTTATGATGTCAATGTTATGGTATTTTTCGTTACCCACAGTCGTAATAATATAATATGATAATAATATATATATGGATGGACTGTGTGAAAGATGATATGCTTAGGAAAGGAGTGAATGCGGAGATGCCAATAAATAGAGAGGAATGGAAGAGGAAGACACGTTGCGCCGCCCCCCAAATGAAAATGGGAAAAGGGTAGGGAGATGATGATGATAATGAATATCTATCCTATTTTAGATATTCATTGAATTATATATGTTTATTAATTGTTCAATTATTTGGTTAAAATATTGCAAAGAACTTTTTAGTTTTCGAGTTAACAGATAAACTGACGTTACCTTCTAAATCAGAGGTTCCCAAACTTATTTTGTCTACAGCCCACTATGAAAATAAATTATTTTTTTAGTGCCCTTAATTTTTTTACCTACTTAAAAAACACTATAACTATAAATAAAATAAATTATTGTGAGCTATATCAGCGGAGGTTAAACATAAATGAGACTTTTATTATAATCCGCAAGAGTGAACTTGAGACCTGAGCGCAGTAGGTAATACGGTACACAAAGACACTCAGGTCTCAAGTTAACTCTAGCGGGCTATACCTGCTAATGAGAATGATTATTGAAACGCAACTTTACAGTATTCAGACAGAGTTTCTTTTATTCAAAATGAAACAAAGATAATCTATTTTAATAGAAAAAGTAACGTGAAGGATGAATCTGATGCTGTTTTATAAGTTTATTGATATCAGGTTCCAATTTACTCAAGAACGGCCGCAAGTCGCCACGTTCGGTAACATACAAACCATTTCTCTTCTTAGTTAGCAGCGTTGCCACAGAACTAAATCCACGTTCACAAAAATATGACGACGGAAATGCTATCAAGAATCGTTGAACAATTGACCATAATCCAGGTTACAATTGCGGGATCGGTTTTTGTAGACCAAATTTTTGGTAGCCATTTTTGAACTTGATTTTTATTTTCGCCTTTGTTGTCAATTCTATAAGTTCTTCTTCCAGCTGAGGTGATATTGCTCTGTTAACATTTGAAAACGGATCCAGCACCCAGTATGGTATTTCCAAGTTCAAAATGTCCTGGTATCTTTCAGTGAAGTCAATATGGAGGTTTTCCAAATGGCAGTAGGCAAACAAGTCGTCATTACTGCAGGATACTGATAAATGCGAAAAATTGTGAAACCCACGTCTGCCGATATACTTTTTGTATAGAAGCAGTTTGGCTGTGAAAGCAGCAACAAGATTTTATCTTTTAATTAAATTTAGTTCATCGCCTTGCAGTTAGAGGTTCATGTCGTTGAAAAATTTATACAGATCTGCCATGTAAGCTATATCATTGTTTGATGTAATTAGCTTGTTGTGAAATTCTGTATCTTAGGTTACCAAGAACTCTATCACAGAGTTAAACAGGTTGTAAAATCGAGTCAGATAGTTGCCTCTTGATACCCAACGAACTTCAGTATGAAACAGCAAACGGTTGAAATATTTGTCATTAGTAACACAAAGCTGATGAAATAATCTATCATTCAAAGAACTGTTGCGGATTTTATTGACTGCTTTGATGACATATTGCAGTGATTGAAATAATCGTTCACTTAAATTTCAACCAACAAAATGTTGTCGATGATTAACGAAATGTAAAGCAAGGACATCTGGAATTTTATTTTAAAATACGCCATGAAGCTTTTATGTCACCCTGTCATAGCCGGCGCGCCATTCGTAGTCTTTTTTACTTCCGACATTGTGTTGTTTTCAGAAATACGTAAGTGAGTGTTGAGTTTAAGTACTGCTTATCTATTACGCGTGAAACCGCATATTATCATAAAATAAATATTACGTTACGTTACGTTACGTTACGTTACGTTATATAGGATTGCAAATGCAGGATGCACCGAAATGAAAAGACAAATATGCATAAACTCGTTTATCTCATTCGCCACTCAATCGTACTGAACAAGTATCTATGAACCAAGCGATTGATACAGGATTGTGTTATTTTACAAAAACTTGTTAAAACAAGATTGCTCGCGGTCTACTACGATAAATTATCTATCTATGAATACCTATTAAAATGCGAAGGTGTGTTTATTGGTACTTTTTTATTCGTTTGTTTTTATTTCAACTTTCATATCGTAACCGATTGACATTATTTTTGAAATGGGAATAGAATAGGAATGACCCGCAGATTGACAGACTACTTTTTATCCATAAAAATATCTCATTCCTGAGGGATAATCAAATCTCTCTCTATTCTATATATGCACGGACGAATCCGCGGGAAAGTCACTAGTATTAATTATTTTTAGTTTTATTTATTCAATCAAACAGGACAGATATATGAACTAAGTAATTAAGTACCTAAATAAATAAAATGTATGTTGTGCAGTTTGAATTTTGATAAATGAAAAAAAAAATAAGTACCTACCTACCTAGATGAAATTACAAATCGCCCCTTCAACCTCTACAGCGCCCCCCTTTTAGGCGTGCAGCTCCCACAAGGGGGCGTTATCACCCACTTTGGGAAAGACTGTTCTATATTATATTTAAGAAACTAAGTATGTATACATACAAATGTAGAATATACTTCATAAAAACATACATTATATAACAGCTGTGTTTTCACAGTTCATAGTTAATTATAACTGTAAAATATACCTATTAGATAAAATGCGATTTCAAGTTTTCTGCGGAAACTTAATTACGTTTATAGATAAATATTAATATTAAAAAAAAAAAAAAAAAATAAAAATAAGTGTATATTGTTTTAGTCTATATTCTGTGGCTTCTATTGTATTTTATGTGATATCTACTGTTCGACGGAGTTTATGTAAACAAATGAAACATGTCAAGTATGTGTATAATAATCAAAAATATATTAAATCATTTACCCTTTAATTTTCTTGGGTTTCACAAAAGTAGGTAAACTATCCTCTTAAACATGACTACATTATGTCGAATTGAATAATATTAAAAAAATATATCATTTTTATGGGAGTTTTTTTTCTTTTGTATTTCGAACGGTGCATGTAAAGGTATAATTTACAATTGAAGCTGTTTATCGAAATATGACGTAACGTTTCAATAACGGCAAATGAGGTTATTAATGTTAGAAGGTTCTAGAGATAGATTTGAGTGTACACACGCAGCTCCATTGAGTTCGACGACCGACCGTGGCACACGCCGCGCGCCGCGCAGTTTGCCCCCGCTTGCACGCACTGCACGCTACGTTATTTGACCGATTACCTATTGCACTTACAACAGTCAATGAAAACTTACAATTCACGCCTACACGTTGGTACGCTTTTTAACAATTACAAGAGATTATTATTTACTTACTGATTTTGAAACTTTGAAAGTGAGCGGTTTATATTTTAAAAACCGTTAGTTTTGCATAGTATAAAATCAAGCCTGAGATTTCGAATTATTATTTATAAAATACAGTGTAAATAAGACTCATATCATTGTGTTTTTTTTTCTCTTATTAAATATTGATATAAAATTTAAATCAAACACATTTATTATTGATATTACACGAAAAATGACATCTGTTTTTATAGAGTACTAGATAATAATACATTACTGACCTGCGCTATTTGAAAACGAAATTAAAACATGTTAAGTACTTGAATTAGTTCTCGAGTATGTTTGTTGGCAATGAGAATACAGTGCTTTACTATATTACTCTGTGTTAAATGACATATAGAACAAAATAGCGCAAGTATAAACATTAAGTGTGGTCAAATGGTAAGTGGGTTGGACGTTTTGAGTGTGTGTATATTGTGTAGTTGCGAAACACGGTTCGTGGGCGGTCGTCGACCGAGGCCCTTGACTCGCGTTCAGTTCAGCGACACTGCACAGTATAGCTCAAAGCTGTTCGCGTTATGTCTACGCCTCCACACTCCTTATTATTTTATATGGACTTTACATACAAGAAATACTTATTTCTGGGTTAGTTAATATTTAATTCGAGATTTATTATTCTGTAGATGATACTGATACTGTACAATATTGTCTTTGTGCCTGCAAAATTGGCAACTTAATTTTTTTAACTCTTGGCAGGACTAAAAACATGTTTATTGTTTGTATATATTTTGCTTGTAATTTTTTCACAATTTTTTAAGTCGCAATGTTAAAATTTTTGAAGGGGCTAAATCGATTTACATAGTTATCAGATTAATGCAAATGATTTTAAAAAGGGTTGTAGCCGTTGTAAGCTACATATTACAAATACAAAATAAAAAGACCATTTATTTAAATAAAATCGTATATTAAACATACAAATAATATGAAAACTATTAGGGTTTACGAAAATATTGAACGATGACAAAAACATTGTTTGATTGAAATAGTGAATCGCATGGTTCTTTTTCAAAGTAATTTTATTTTAATTGTGATGATTTGGAACATTTGTTTAATTTTTGATCATTAACCCTACTTACAATTTATTATATAATAACTAGATGTGAGCCCGCAGCTATTCCCACGTTTCATATTTTCTTCACTGTGTTTTAATTTTTTTATACGGAACCCTACTTATTTTTCAAATTTTTTTAGTACTAAGATAAAGTAACAATTTTTCTCATATATCCAAACACTCGTCCGTAAAGGTGCATTGAATGGGATTTTATTCAATTTTTTATGAGATTTACTTTTATTACACGGTACCCGAATAATTTTCGAAGATTAAAAGAACCCTAAGATACGTGGAGTAACTTCAGCTATCTACGAAAAAAAGTCCCGGTAAAATGCGTCCAGCCGTTCCGGAGATTACCCAATATAAAGAAGAACAGACAGACAGACAGACTAAAATTTAAAAAATTGTATTTTTGGTGTAGGTATCGTATAAATGCATATCTATTTAGTGAAAAATGTTATTTTGACATTATAAACAGACACTTTATTTTATTTATTAGCATAGATATCTATTGGTATTTAATATTGCTAATTAATATGTACAAATAATGAAAAAAAAAAAATCATGAATAAGGAATATTATGAATAAGTACCTAAAATGCATACTGGGAAGTTGAAATATTCAAAAATAACTTTAAAGGAATGCTGGAAACATAACATTTCTCCTACAGACTCACGTTTTATTATTACTATTCAGGTTCCATAAAAGCGAAAGCGAAATAATAAATTACTGCATCACGTCGGCGAAAGTATTGTAATAATCGTATGAATAGTTTAAAAATATTACAAAGAAACAATAGGTGTAGGCAACTTCTAAATATACACACGTATTTATCTATACTAATAAAAAAAATAAAAAAACAATTTTAACAATTTTTGTCTGGCTGTCTGTTTGTAATGGGTAATCTCCGAAAATTACCGGACCGATTTTGACGTGCCTTTTTTGATAGATAGCTGAAGTTACTACGGGTAACTTAGGGTACTTTTAATTTTCGGAAATATTTAGGGTTCCGGGTAAAAAAATAAAACTCATAAAATTTGAATAAAGTCCGATTGAATACACAACTTTTACGGGAAAGTGCAATAATTTATAAGAAATATTTTACTTTATCTTAGCATGAAATTTTTTTTCGAAAAATAATTAGGGTTCTGTAAAAAAAAAATTAAAATGCACTGAATAATATATGAAACGCGGGCTCATGGCTAGTTAAATAAGAATAATATAACTTAATGTACCATTTTAATCATGGTCAATTATTTATTTTCTGTTTTCAAAAGAACAAAATATTCTGAAAACTGAAGAAAATTGATATTTATAAGTTACATGATATGCATATTGTTTGATTATGTGGATTTAATTAAGTTTAATACACTCTTAAGGTATACTAAGAATATACCTACGTTTATGTAGGTATATACACCATGTATTCTTTAGTAGAATAAGGGAGAAAAGTTGTATTCAGTGGCAGGTGGTCGCATGTTCATCAGAGCAGTGAAAGTGGGTTGTATGCAGCGCCATTACTTTCTGTTTCTGTTGTGAGTGCGCCTGTTCGCTGCTTGTTACAATAAACATCGCATCCCGTCGATTTCTCGCTCCGTTAAATTTCACCTTTTCCACTCTATTATCTTGTTTCATAGTTTAATATACTAGTAGAAAAGTGTAGTGGTTTTTGCACTAATCTAAGTATTTTAGATGACGAATATGTTCTTTTCGTGATTATCTCTTCTAATAATAGGATATCAATTTAATTCTAATAATAACAATTAGCCAGATAAATATTGAACTATCCAGCAGTGTTTTATTTAATAAATACGTGATTTTTAAAATGACAATTTTATAACTATATAGAAGACAATATTTTAATAAATAATAATATAAATAGTGCATATAAGTGATTACATGATTGATATAATGATACCTAGAAAGGATTAAGGTAATGCACTAAAAGTTAAAATGTTAGGCTAGTAACTTTTAATAACTTAACCTATATGTTTCCTGTGCATAATCCAGCCCAGATATCACAACAAACTGTAATTCTGGTAACAATCAATAAGTGCCCTTGAAAAGTTACCGTTGTTATGTCGTCATAGACATATAGTCAAATACTTCAAAGAATTTGCAAATCTTCTATGTGATAAAAAAATTGAAAGTTCGATCTAAATAGATAAAATTAATTTTAAAGAGAAATCTATGTATAAGAAAACGAACTCATATATTTCGTATCGGAATTTATTTAAAAGTTTTTATATTTATAATAAACATTATATTAGAAAATGTATCTTATAAAAATGCGTGATTAGCGTGACGGTGAAGAGTGGCCTAGAAAGTTGTTACTTTCGACGAGTCCGCCCGCCACTGTGTTACGTCCTCGAACAACAAACGTGCGCCTAAAATCCGGTTCAGATATTTAAAAAGCTGCGTTATGTATATACGCCTCTCGAATAACAAGTATAATTATTTACTAATTAAGCAATATATTATGTTTCGTAAACGAAACAGTCTATAAATATTACCAAAATTAGTCTTTACTAATAACAGTTAAAATGATTTTCTTTCTTGGATTAACTATTTTTATTATTTATAACTAAAATGTAAACAATCGTACAATAGTGATGCAACTGGTAATTCTTTATTTTAAAAATCTGGGTTTTAAAGTTCTAGTCATTGCAATTAATTTTCAATAATAAATTAGTTTTATCTTTCTGTGTTGAATATATAACATAAATATGTATATAACAATTTATTTAATTTGGTATATAGTAAATAGGTAAATTATTTATAATATCATAACAATTCTACTAAGCAAAGTATTATTTATGCACCGAAAACGGAACTAAGTTCCACTAATAACTGTGTGAAGAAAGGCGGTAGGATACGTGTTAAGCAGGACAGTAAAACATAACTATCGTGTTGCATCCGAAAAGAAATGAACGAAAATGAAAGTGTCCTACTTCATGAGCAGCCCCTCTCCGCGCTACTCGAAGGAGGTACGCGCTCGATCGGGTCACTTTCTCGCACCTTTTCATTCTAATCAATTAGTTACAGTCGTTTACTAATTCGCTTCCGGTTGTTGCCATTTATATTTGCTTTTTATAGGTAAAATGATTAAAGTAACACATACATATCTGTTATGGTATTCGAGACAGCTGCGCTCACGGTTTGCATATGTTGTTTTTATTTTCTTTTTTCTCTCAGTATATTTTTAAATATTGCTAGCCGTACAAAATGAAAGTAAACAGGAGAACGAACAATCTGTCTGTCTACTATGGTCGTTTATTTCAAAATTAATTTAAAGCAATGCTGTGACATTATGACTAAATTGAAAAATTCATTTGCTAATATTAAAAAAAAAAAAACATAAGCTCACGCCTGTTATCCCCGAAGGGTTAGGCAGAGATGAAATAGCGAACTACTCCACCCACATTTCGCCGAGCTCAGTTCCGTCCCCGATGTGACAGGGAGCGAGCCTGTCGCCAAATCGGGCACAAAAATTCTAAAAATCTATATGTACACACTAGTTGTGTTATGGTGGCTGTGCCTGCGTTTCATAAATTTTTCGCTGTGTTTTAATTTTTTTTATTCGGAATCCTAATTTTTTTTTTGTAATAAGATAAAGTAAAAATATTTCTCATAAATTCTAGCACTAGTCCGTAAAACTGTGCACTGAATCAGATTGCATTCAATTTTTCATGAGTTCAATTATTTTACACGGAACCTTTATTTTCAAAAATTAAAAGTACCCCAAGTTACCCGTAGTAACTTCAGCTATCTACCAAAAAAAAGTCCCGTCAAAATCCGTCCAGCAGTTCCGGAGATTACCCGGGACAAACAACCAGACAGAAATTTAAAAAATTGTATTTTTATTATATGTTCCGTATATACATTCATGCCTATTTAGTTAAAGAAACTTATTTTGACATTACAAACAGACACTCTAATTTTATTTATTAGTATAGATTTGAATGTACTGGATACACATCGAATATAAGGAATTATTAAATTAGATTTATATATGCCATTATTATTTTTTTATTTTTGCCGTGTGGTGCCGGCTAAGAATAGTACCACCCCATATCTTCCCGTGGGTATTGAAAAAGCGACTATGGTATAAACCAGAGGATGGGCAGCAGCATCCTCTAAGTACCACAAAAACCTACTGCGACTGCCAACCCGCCTACCAAGCGTGGCGATTATGGCAATTTCCCCCTTTTTGAGGGAGACCTATATCCAGCAGTGGACGTCTTTCGGTTGTATCAATCAAAAAATAAAAAGAATGCTACATTTTATACTATTATTTACACTCGCTTTCTCGGATGGATAATAATAATACACTTTGCAACATCGAGTTGAAGAAAGTGTCAAGTTCAACCTGTACAGTTTGTTGTTCCGTTCGATATTATGTTATTAAATCTGTTGTGTATATAAACACAAAACAAAAAATTTGATGAATAGTTTCTCCTATAATCACCTCTTGTTTGTTGATGCGGTTAGTATACGAAAAGGTTTTATGCTTTTTTTAGCCGCATGCGCGATTCTATTGGCTATCTATACATTTAAAACTATCTCGTTTCTATACTTTATACTAATTATTTTAAATATACACATGAAAGTATTCACTATTGAAGATAATGCCATTTAAAGTAATTCAAGATGGTCATCTGCAATGAAATTATAAGTATATGACAGCGTAAAAAGCATTAGGCGTACGTAATTTTATAGATCGATTACGGACGCATTTCACCAAAACGTGGTACGCGTACTCAAATGCTTTCGAAGTATTAATTACGAAAACATAACATGTTAGCATTCGTTTCTTCTCACAGCTGTGTGGTTTCTATTATTGGTTAATGACGTTTTACTTACACTGAGAGCATTGCTGGGTAATTGTTACGCGGCTACGCTGCATGTTTTATACATTTTGTAAAAGCACACCTGTTTGTCTAGTGTTTTTTTAATACTGTATAGGCTCAACGTTAAAAGCATTATGTCTAGAGGTACCGGTCATCAAGCGATGCTGCCGGAACACACCTATTGGTATTTGGCGATAGGTTTTTAAACTTGAGGGTGTTAGTTACCCATTCGGGCATTGTTAGAAAATGTCCTACCATCATGCTATGGTTTCCGCACGATGTTTCTTTACCGAAAGTTCAGACTGGATAAGTGTTCAAGTTAAACATTGACAAAATCTTTACATTTTTCACCTTCTTTCCCCTTGTCCGCAATGATAACGGAACTATTAACATAAATTTGAAACGAAAATTAACAAGTAAATATTGCTTTCATTATCACATTTTATTTTTAGTTTACTTTATTTTTTTTTTTTTCTATTTTATTTTTATTTTACATTCAGACTCCACCCTCGTCCTCTATGTCATCAAATATAAGCAATGTATTGGACCCCGTCCCACTTTATGCTTACGTAATACTTGCATGATCCCTTATATCAGTTCAAACAAAGATGTAAGCAGCCGTAACGCCACTCCAGGACCTTTCTACCATGTACGCTAGCGCTGTGGAATGGGTTACCCAGTCTTCCCCCAAGGCTACAACATTCGACTCTTTAAGGTGGGACTTAAAAACGCTCTCCAAGGTTGACAACGCATCGGAAATACTCCTGATGTTGCTTGCAGTTGTCCATAGGCGACGGTAACCATTTACTATTAGACGGGCTGTCTACCTTTTCGCCGTCCATTGATAAAAAAAAAATCTTTATCCCCATGATAAACGAATTCGTTATTTTGTAAATTGATGAAGAAAGACTTGAAAACATTAAACATTTCTGCAAAACTTAATTCCACGTGCGTACTGGTTATTTTTAACAAGCGGGAAAAAATTCTGAAAGCATATATTAATGGCAATTTCATTAGTCATCCTCGTCGTCGTATTTTCCTTGTTGTATATTGAGCAGGGTTGTCACAATATATTTTCTTTTTCCCATCCTCGTCCGTCAACTGTTATCTCAATATTTATACCTTTCATTAACCTACCATTCTTCCCATAACCCATCTGTACCTTCTACGGTCTTCCACAATCTTTATACCCGTCCTTAACACTCTTGTAGAGCACACGTAATGCATTGGTATCATTGTTCACGTATCACGTATGGTTGTATGTATGTACTGTGTTATGTAAGTATTACACCTTCCTTTTTTATACATTATTGTTTTATTATTATGTCTATTACAATCTCCCTTAGTATTATTTTCCCTTTAATATTAAGAATCACATTTGTCTCAGTATTAAAAAGGGAAGAATAGTTAATAATCAATATGTAATAAAACAGTTTGTCCTTGTTACTAATGCTCTCATGCCAGTAATATTTTCCACGCAGTCTGGTGGGTGATACAAAATCAATTTCAAATGTGCGTTGGAGCCGTGTCTCAAAAAAGAAGGAAGTCTGGATGAAGTTGTCAAGGCTCTATAGATCAACAGCGTTAGTCATTACGAACGAAATTAATTTACACGATGCTTTTTTAAACCGAAGATATACTTTATTCTGATTTTGATATTTACATATTTTGAGAAAGAAATGTTGAGGTAATAATAGTGAATTCTATCGACAAAAATAACCATGAGTTCATTAAACTTTAAATAGTTTATTTAAAGCATTTAATATTTCAGAGCAGTAATTTTAATAGAATCGAATAATTGATAATATATATTATTTTATGCGAACATAGAGAGCCGTTGGTGCGGTTTGTTCGGAGTATTGTCATTTCGATTTATCATACATTTTTTGAGTTGTAGAGCTTTTCTTATCTTTGAGGCCTCGATCGGGTAAAGGACCGTCGTGTTCCGGGATTAGTAAGAGTATATTCAGACTTTAGAAGTGGTAGATTTAGTCCACCACGATGAGTTCTTGGATTGTACTTTATTTCAAATGTAGTTATTTTACCGAGTACGTATAGAAAGAACCATTCAGCCTATTTTCAATTTTAACTCATACGTCGATTTAAATGAACAACAATAAATTATATTTTAGTCTACCTACCTTAGTTATTTTTATATACTTTATAACAAAGCGTGCGAAGCGTCACTTACTTCACCTTGAAATCGAATGAACCGTATTATTTCCCGTTCTGTTAACTAACAGTAGGTAGGTACGTACCTTCAGTTCAACCGTCGAGATATAGAGGATCCGTACTAAGAATGAGGTCGACAACCTCGAGAATGTTCTTCGACCTTTCCTTAAATAAGAAAATGTATATCGAAACATTATTTTTCAAAACATTACTGAGTAAATGCAATGGGTGAATAATAAAAATACTCTTATTTATGTCATTTTATACAAATTTAACAAAGAGAGCTTATGTAATTTTCCTGAGAGTTTTATCTATAAACGTGATAAATATAATATGATAATATATGAAAATATAATGTACGTTTCTTTCGTTTCTGTATTAATCAGCCAGATGGTGCCGGCTGAGAATTGTACCGCTTCATATCTTCTCGTGGATGTCGTAAAAGGCGACTAAGAGATAAACCAGGGGATGTGCAGCAGCATCCTCTGAGAACCACAAACAACTACTACGATCGTAAAACCTGCCAAACATGGCGATTATGGCAATCCCTCCCTTTTGAGGAAGACCTATGTCCAGCAGTGGACGTGTTTCGGTTGAATGGACAGAGATAAAATACTTTATAAACCTGATATTTTGAAATTTTGATGAAATTTAATTACTAACTGTTGAAAACAAATCTGTAATGGATTTGAAACGTTGGTATTAAAAGCAATGAATTGTAATTGAACGCGAATCGTTTGGTTCGGTTATTATTTCTGTTTAACACTTACGTCTATATTGAATAGTTCGAAGGCAGATAGTATTAGTCGGTAAGTACGGTGCTCAGGGCACTGTTAAAATAACCTACTTGACGCGTGTGCGTAATATAGTGCGCGTGCGACTAGCGGCCGCGCTAGAGATAGCCGCGGGTCAGCGACCGCCGCGAGGCCGACGCCCGCTGACGTAACGTTACGCGAATTCCAACGCCCCCCGCGTCCGTAGCACCCGCCCCGACCCAATTCCTGCAAAGCCACTTCATATATGCATCGCTAATTATAAAACAACGTTGCATCGCCCTGCCAAACGCAACCTATTTCTAATTTACTAGAATATTTATTTCTAGATTTTAATAAAAATAGATTGTGAAGTACGTTTTTAATTATGGAACAGGTAATCGATTAGTGTAGAGTGTATTGTAACGTATTATTTTTCATTATAGTGTGCACTGTAACCGCCATTATTCTTTAATGAAAGAGTAATAACAATAATTATCTTTATTAATAACACTCTTATCATTTAATAGTACAATACAGAAAAAGACGCAATTAACGATTTCTTACACAAAAACAAGTACAAAAGTTATGTTTTCTGACAGTGCACAATGTATCTAACCGTGTTTTGACACATTTTAAGCGCGAGTACATTTCAAACGACATGCGTCCTTTAACTTATAAATGACAGAAAGCCATTACATTTTTATTTTTTCATAGTTTTATTTTACATTAATTGATTTATCAAAAAAATAATAAACAGCTGAGGATATAACTGAAACATTATATATAAACAAATATGATTTTTAGAAAACCAAAAATATGTATTGTTATATTTTTAATTACCAAACTTTGTATTTTGAACTCTATGGATGTTAAATGTTCAATTATTTGAATTACACAGTTTAAGAAAAACTTATATTTTTAGAATAATTATTGCCAAATATATGTAGTACTGGCGTCATGTACAATATTTGTTTTACACAAAGTGTGGAAATTTATTCAACTTCTTATAATCAGAAACCTGTGTTATAAGAACCGTTTAATCCAGAATAAGAATAAGGAAACTACGAGGCGTAACAGTAAGTGAGCGTGGGATTTAAAAAGAATTCAAAGAAATATAGTATAAGTAAATATTAAAGTGGTGAAATGCAGGAAATTCTGTTAATAATTACCATTATTATTTACATGTGTTTGTTGTGTTTTTGCACAGTTGTCTTTACATTATAAAACAAATTATACAATCTATACATATAATAAAACTGTAACTAGGCCTAAAATGTACCTTATATATTTTTTGAAAATTATGATCGGGATGGAGCTTGTTATCGCTATAGAAACAAAAAATGTTTTATTTAGAATTTTTGTCTGTCTACTTGTTTCGCTCTGAATGTACTGAACCAATTTTGACGACATTTGCCATATTGATAACTAAGAAAGTAAATTATAGGATACTTTTTGGATCCATACCATGGACCAACGCAAAGTGTTTTCCAATAAAAAAAGTAAAAAAAATTGTAGTAAATGAATTCTTGAAGGATCTTTATGAATTTTTTTCTGTGCTACAGTAGACAAATTAGCTAAAAATTTAAGCTGTATTTTAGCTCTCTATGCTTCTTCAAAAAAGGTAATAACAAAAAAAAAACATCGCTAGGTTTTGTACCGATATCTTTGGTCCGTATAATGAACGTTATAATTTAGCTACCTAAAACAGCTTAGCTTTTCTTTACGAAATTATCAATCAATTGAATTAAAAGCATAAAATCTAATAAGTACGGGACACGAATATATTGGTAATGAGATAGATTACATCTAGACGGAGAACATAGGCTGTCTATTGGAATACAATTGTTTGAATTCCACGCGAGCGAAATAGTTCAATATTTGTTTTTGATATTTCCATTACATATATTTTATTCAAGCACTATGTCGGAAATCGCGACGTTATTTACTGATTAGTCAGAACTAGATGAAGTGGATGTGTAGTGCATTGTACACACATACATACGGTTACTGAGTTTAGATATCTTTACATGGCATGTCGTTAGTTTTTCAAAAAATAACTTATTACTTGTTGTACTTAAAAGACTAAATAATATTTGTAATAGGCGGCGCCCGCAAATTAACTTGTAAAAATGCTTTTCTGGCTCTACTAGAACTAGGTTTTTTTTTTTGCGCCTAGCACAATCTTAACTGACGTTACTTGACAATTTTGGCCCTATATGATAAACACACTAAACCTAGAGGCACTGGGTATTATGAACACACGTATAGGTGTTTGGAACAAGTGTTGAAAACTACCAAGTTGATAGTTAAGCAGAAAATTCTCTACCTCATTCCATGTTTTCCCATTACCGAAAGTTCATTATGGAATAGCATAGGTAGATTCGAACCTAGTACGTCCATCGACGTGGTAAACGATTACACTAGCTCAACATCATCATCGCTTTTTAATTATAATACTGTCTTAATTTCCTTTTAAATGATAATTCCATCATGCTTGACGACTATGAAAAAACGTAATGATGTGAACAAAATGAATCCTACTTTAATTCAAAAAACTACTTAAATTTAAAAATATGATCAGGTGAGGATGTTGTTAGAAAGTTATTAAATATTAATGTGGACGGGTATTGAGGAAAAGGAAGACCAAAGAAAAGATGGATGGAATGTGTGAAAGATGATATGCTTAGAAAGAGAGTGAATCTAGATATCATCTTAAACGGAACAGGAAGAAATGTGACTCCGACCCCAAATAAAAATGGGATAAGGGCAGGGAGATGATGATGATCAAGCGAGCATTCAAAAAGATTTTTTGAAAGATTTTTGCAGTTAGTGCGAATTTTACTAGTCTCCGCTGCAATTATCCTAATACGTAATAGCATACTATGAAAAAAAACTACATAGATTCTTGAATTATGGTCGCGAGTACAGCACGCAGATTTTTTTCATTGTTACAGCTTTTTGAAATATTTACTATGACACTATACTTCTCTATGAAGGAAGACACACTGTTTCTTAAATGAATATACTCAGGATTGTCAACAACAAGATACGATTATTAAAGTGTCCAATTATTTATGGAAAGAAAAAGATTATTCAATTCAAACCAGAAAATGGTCTAGCAAAATTATAAGACAAATTCAATTTAAAGAGTTTAAAAAATAAATCACGAACATTTGTAGATAGTTATCGAATTTAGTAACTAGTAAGTAATAATAACCTCGTACTTCTTTGTGTCAAACTCACCTCACCTCACCTCTTTGGACGCCCGTAATTGTATGTGCCTTTGATTGAGAAAATAGTGAGAATTGCAAACATATGTATCCTTTTTAGGGTTACACGGTGCTTCATATAGTACCAAGTTCTTAGCTTGTATGTTGTGTAAGTACGATATGGTGTGAAGTATTGCTACTTTGAGAGGAACAGTTAAATATCAGTTATGCGCTCTTGACTCAATTCAATTTATTGTAGATGAAGCACTAATGATGGCAAAAATGGCCAGTTTAGAACAAACTGTCTAGCTCCTTCAGTTTTATTTAGATTATATTTTGGACAATGTAAATTACGTGATTTAATTCCATACTACATATCAGGAGAGATTGCACCCTTGTGTAGTGAAAATCCCCTGAATAACACGTAGCGATTCGCTTTCTCGTTCATAATGTGAACAGCCAAAGAGTGGAATTTTCGGAAATGAATGAACTTAAAACTTAAATTATTGAGAACCTCACATTATAGAAAAGTCAAGCGTATCTGTATGTCTTTTATTATATCTAATAGTTGGTTTATAAACTGAAGAAGCATTAAACCTATTTAAATGTTTTCTTTTTATCGTAGATATATTATCTGGTCAGGTTTTATATTCTATTATTATGTTAAATATTATTTACAAGTATGTAACAACAGTAATCTGGATAAAAGAAATCTACTAATCCTTACATCCTACATAAGTCAACTGCAATATAATGCAACTATGGATACAAAAATGATATTTTCAAAATGGAATGGAATTTATTCAAATAATTAAGGTGCAAACGTGGTTTAAGTGGTAGCACCACGATATCCAGTTTAACTTAAAATTAAAGTGACATTACAACGTCGTCGAACACAGGTAGACAAAGAATTGTCGGGTTTTAATGATCATGTTGGGGACGATTAAAGTATTTGAAATGTACGGCTTTAAAGGCAACATCACTTATCCAATTTCTACGATATATTATCTGGCCAAATTATGAAGATATGTATATGTGAAATAAAGAAGTACCACCAGTATATCTGCTGGCGACATTTAGACTTAACCATTGAATATTTACAATTGTTTTTTTTGTAGTAAATAATTAGTCTCTCATATTACAATGGATTCCATCTCAACTTGGCATAAAAAAAAATGAAGAAGCTGATTGTTGCAAAATTAGAATTTATGAAGAGTATATTAAAAATTTTAGTATTTTTATCAATATTTAAGAGAAGGTGCTATAATTACTAGAAGAATTTGAATTTGAATTTGAAGAAGAATTTAAATTAGATTTGGTATAAAAAATAATACAATGACAGCCTCTTCAGAAACCTTGTTTTAATGAATGCGATTTAAATAGATATTACGTTAAGTTAGAAAAAGAGAATCCCCGAATTATGATGCTTGTGGAAAAGTGGATCATTCATATCAGTTACTAATGGAGTGTATGAATAAATAATAGGACTAAGAGAGTGTTACAATTGGACAATCTAAATGTAAGAAACCAAAACTTAAGGATTTGTCAAGAGGTTAAATGAGTTCGCAATATTTATAGATTAGCAAACATTTTGATCTGATCTTATATAGAACGGAGTACAATGGAGCGGTACAACTAGGCATACATATACTATCTGTTCCAGTTTTAGTATATATTTTGTTACATTAGGTAGGTACAGCACAAGTTTTAATATGAAAAAAAATCAAGGTGATACACAGACCGTTTTTTTTGCACTGTAATTTTTATTAATACGTTACGTAAATAAGTCGATTAGCAGCACAACATGTTTGTATTGATGAAATAGGAGAATAAATGTGCAGAGAACAATACAATTAAAATCGACCTTGTAGTTGCAGACGTACTGCGTCACCGTATCATCAAACAGTTGTTTAAAAAACGTTGCGGTCACGCAATGTCACCCTCCATCCGGCAGAGACGCGCCGTCCGCGCCACAACCGCGCGGTCACATTCAACATAACAAAACACCAATTGACATGACGACCTACCTACCTACTGCGACCTCACTAACTCATCTTAAAACGTGATGAGATCTTATAGTTTCACTATACTCTTCGACTATGGAACAGGGAATTAGATAGGTTGTTTGATATTAGTAATAACATATTTAAAGTCTAATTTCCTGTATACAAGGTTTATAATCCTCTTAATATTTAGGTATGCGTAATTATATAAAGTGCGCCTAAACAGGAATCATATATACTTTATATAATAGTTAGTAGATGAGAAACTCTTGATCATTATAATCATTACATTTAAATAGAGTAAGAACTTTTAATAGATTTTCAAATCTTACAAAATTATAATTTGTTAATATTATGATTCTCTACATAAACGAAGAAATTACAAATCGGAATCTCAAATATATTATAGGGACTTTTTGTATTTTCCCGATTATTACAAAATCTATATATAAATAGACGAAGGTTATTATTTAATAAAATTGATTATAAAATATAACTTTTTTTATTAAATAAGTGAAGAAAAGAAAACAGTTTATAACATTTTCCTACTCCGTTTAGCAATCAGTTTTCGTTTATTTTTGTTTATTTCTTCAATAAACAAATTCAATAATATTCAATAATTCAATATTCAAAAAATAATAATGAAGGAAGATTGGAAACTGTTTTTCCTTTAATTTTTCATTAATGGTTATGATCAAATTTCGAACACCTAGTATACCTATATGTATATATATATATATATATATATATATAAGCTTTGCTTATTTAGAAAAGCTGTTTTCAAAAAAAAGTACAGCTCTTCCGCGGGCCGGTAAAACTAGACCGTAGGTACCTAAAATCGTGCAGATGAATGAGCAGAACAGATTTATTATTTTAAAATATACTATAGGTAGTCACACACCTATATTTATATGTATACTGTACATTATCAAAAGTATATTTGATAATTAATAATTAAACATTTTTTTTTCTGAGAATACATGTCCCAACATTCGCAGAAACTAACTTTAGAGCGGCCAAGAATCGCCGGTCGTACTATAAAATATAAATATAGTTTGTTCGGAGTTGCAGGCTCAAGTTACCCGACTTGAAGTTGTAGGAGACGATACAAGTAAAGCTTTAGGTGCGAAGCTGGACGGGGATAACAAGCTACCCTGCATTCGTGTCGATACTTATCAACGAATGCTACTTATCACAAGGTTAATGAGTCCACGTGTTGCGGTAGATTTATTTTATTAAAAAAAAACATTATAAACAGAGTAGTCGTTCCGGTCTAAACTACGTATGATGAGGATTATCTATAAGGTGTAAGTAGTAATAATAAAATTTTACGTAGTTTTTTGTGGTATATCAAAAATATTTTCACTGTATAAAATAGCGGAAGTAGTAAATGAAATCGGACAAGAAATTACCGTAAGAACGTTTTTTTGTAATATGTTGTCATAATACTGAAATATGAAACCCGACCCGAAACCGCGACCATTGGACGCGGAATCCGGCCGCGGTACCCACTGCACCATTATCGCTTCAAACATAATGCTGTGATGCGCATGATGAGTAAGTTGTGAAAATTATCAGTATTATATTTAGACGTCATAACAAAATTATGTAAAAATGTACTAAAATAATAGTGTTTATAAGTGTTGTACAATTTTATCTGCCTGTCGATCTATCTGTTTCGTATGTACGGATTTAACTCACAAATGGTTTTATCGATTAGCATGAAATTTGGTATACAGGAAGTATGTGTCGGTCGGTAACAATTTTTTGTTATAAATCTAAATTTTTAAATTGTATTTGTTCTATTCTTATATTCTTCGATATGTATCGCACATGTACTAAAAGGGCATTAGGAATAGAAATTTAAATTATAAAATTAAGACGAATATACAGCTGAAAACCAAATTTACACTTTACAGAGTATAGTTTTATCATCTGAGCAATTATCTTACCTTTTGCATATGGCTGAAGCTCGCTTATCCTATCTTGATCCCCAAAGTCACGGTGAAGCTATAACGGCTTTTCCCGTCAACAGCGTTAACTAGTTAGAAAAAAAATCCTACATTGACAACAAATTATAGTTAACCGGAAATTAAGAAATTAAGCTCTGCCCCCATGCTAACTTTTCATCGCGTTATATGCCTTCATAGAAAGTTCAGGATTTCAAATCAAATCAAAAATTCTTTATTCAATTTGGGCCCTTAATAGACGCTCATGAACGTCAAAATACTACCACCGGTTCATAAAACAGCCCAGTTGAGAAGAACCGGTAAGAAACTCGATCTGTTTTTTTTATATAAAATGTTTTTAAGCATAAAATATACATTTCATAGTTACAAACTGTTTTAGCGCAAGCACAGAGAAGGGTGTCACTTCCAGACATCTCTACCGTTCACGTAATGATCCACCCTATAATAATAACTTATGGCCCTAAAATCCTGCTTGACATAGTGCTTAAATTCATTGGCAGGTAAATCGGTAAAGTGCCTAGAAACCATGTTGCAGAACCTGAGACTATTACCTAAAAAGATTTTATTGGACATACTAAGCTTTAAAGTTTAAAAGCATGAGACGGCTAATTTGTGATTACTTCTTAAAATGATACTGGTCGTTTGTTTTATAAAACTTTCAATTTTTGCGATTTAAACTTTGTTTATCTTGGAATGCGAACCCAGTTTCCGATCACAATACCAATCAGTACAGTTTTACTTCAAAATTATGTCAAATACTAAACAATACAAACTATTTCATAAACATTAAACAGTAGTGATATAAGTTCAATTAAATAAACAATAAGACATCCTACATTTAACTTTAACTGGACGCGGATAACCAATTATATAGTGTCAATATAAAAAAAAAAAACGAGATTTTGGTGTCAAACGCAACATTATATAATATGTAATAGTATGCCGTGTGGTGCCGGCTAAGAATTACCACCTTATATCTTCGCGTGGGTGTCGGTATAGGGCGAATAAGAGATAAATCAGGGGATGGGCAGCAGCGTCTTCTGAGAACAACGCAACTCTGAGAGCAGCGTCAACTGAATACTTTTTTTATGCGTTATATGCTCAATGCTTGATCACAATCTTACCTGATGTTAAGTGGCGATGTGGTTCAGGAAGGTAAACACACTAGCCTAAATACTGGTTCTCAAGTGATACTGCCGGGACACACCTATTGGTATTTGGCGACAGGTTTTCGAACTTGAGGGTGGTAGCTACCCAGCCGGACATTGTCAGAAAATGCCCTTCCACCATGCTATGGTTTTCTCACGATGTTTTCCTTCACCGAAAAAGCTCAGGCTGGTTTAGAGTTGGATGGGTGGGCTCGAACCCGGGTCCATTGACGCGGAATCCACCCGAACTACTAACTACGACATTATTACCTACTTCAACTTTTTAGTTCTGTATTAGTTTCCTAAGCCCATCCTCAGTTCGCACCTTTCAGTCCTATAGTTAGCTTGTATTGCTGCTAACAAAAAGTGTATTTAAATAATATCCGATCTTGTCACAGAGTTCCATAACCCTAAATCTTTTATAAGGTTAGTCAAAATAAAACGCTGGAAAACGCTTGCTGAGAAGACGATGGGATACGCGTTCACACTATAGATTTTATCTAACTTAGACTTTAGAGTTAGATAGTTGGGGACACAAACGCATACTGTGACCACCAACATGCCTGTTAAGTGTGGCGATTATAAAAAAATTCTTCTAATTTTTCTGAGAGACATATGTCCAGTAGTGGACGTTTTGAAGTTGAATCAACCAATCAATAACGTACATCTTACAAAATAATGTTGTGTGACATAATGTAATATTTTTCTATTAAAAAAAGGTTAAAACAAAACCTGTCTAAGACATTTCGTACTAGCATGTTACATACCTCAACATTTTTGTTTCATTCTATTTCATTTCATTCAATGTTTTAAATAAAATAATACGTCAATCACTGTTATAAAAAAATAAAAACCCAACTAAATGTATATATAGGGGCCAATGGGTTTCAATGGCTACCACGAACCGGAAGACGTAGCGTGGGTAGGCCCCCTACAAGATGGACCGCGACCTTACGAAGGTAGTGGGAATCCGCTGGATGCGGGTTGCACAAGAACGGTCGTCATGGAGATCTTTGGGAAAGACCTATGTCCAGCAGTGGATGTCTTTCGATTGAATGGAAATGTATGTATAGTAACTTATAATTTTCTATATTATTTCAAATAAATACTCTAAAATATTTACCTGCCGTTGTTTCTATATAGTGATCACATAGGCTATATATCAGATTTATATAATGGTCACTGTATTTCATATCGATTTCGAATTATAATAAGGCACGTGGATGGAGCCGCGGGCATTACGCTAGTTAGTAATATTTTTGTTGTACCTACCTATACTCGTCTAATCTTATTCTTTGTTTTGTAATAGATTGGTGGTATTTTGTCCTTAACGTCGAGCACGTTTTATGTGTACTTTTGCCTTGTTTTACACATAATTATTGCAAAGTAATAATTATTAATCTTGAGCTAACTTGAAGGTGAATTGAAAATCGAATGGAGACACTAATTCCATTGTTTAAATAATAAAGTTGAATTATGTAATTTAATGTTTAGTTAATTTAGTGTTTAAATTTTAAAGCTTTTATTCGATTATTCAAATCTATTGATCATAAATAAAATTTTATTATTTATATAATTTTCATAACATACATGTTTTTTAAGATTTTTTCTAGATCTTGAAGTTCTGTGGCTATGTAATACAACCTTTTTAACTACTACGTAATATATAAAATTATAAGAAGGATATTAATAAAATTTTATGTTACATATTTTTTTATTTATTACTGTACTCTTATCCACCTGTGAGTTGAATTTGAAATGTAGGTAGTTGATTTGTATAGTTGACCGAGTTTTCGACGAATGTATACAACTGACTAGCGTAACCCATAACAGAGGAGAAAATTCGCCTAAATCGCCTAATAACTTTCGGGCCCTGATGTTGCAGTTGTCCCCAGGGCGACGGTACCCATTTACCATTAGATGTTTCGTTTACACGTTTCCTGCTTTTTACATTTAACAAAAATCTGGCAGCTGCACTCGGGAAACCGTGGATGGCTCATTGGTAGTGTAGTTGGAAAATTAGAAAAGTTAGAAAATATGTCCTCAATCATAGGTTTTCTTAAGGTTCGCTTGAGAGCCTACAAGTCTTGTAGTCAAAGCGCCCAGCCTATCCAGTATTTAAAATAATTTCTTATTCTAAGCATTTATCCCATTGCCGCCTTCAAGCACCTTGTTATTTAACACCAGGTGAAATTGTTGCAAAGCGCTGGATTATACAGAATACAGATAAATAAATAACTATTGTGTTCACGAATATTCAAATGAGATGGTTTTAAATTACTTGTTAACCTTATACTTGAAATATCAAAGTAATTTTGATGATGTAACAATATGGTTATTACGTTATTACGTGATTATAACGTTAAGAAACTAAAGCCCAAGAAATAGATCTGTTTTGCAGTCGGTAAGGAACTCTCACTTGAGTTGACAAAAGGTATACTCTTGTACAATAATGGATATGATAATGGATCTTTTGTGCAATATGAAATTGTTATATTTATGAGAAGCAATAAGTGTCGTTCAAGTGTCGTTAGTTCACATTGGCTCGAGGGCGGGCGCGCTGCCGCGCGGTCGTCTCAAGATCAAGGTCGCGTGGCAGACGTGCGGCAAGGTCACCCTACCCCCCGCGGCCCCCTCGCCGAGGTTCGCCCCGCACCTCTCCGTATTTGCTGCCGCTCGGCTCCCGTGCCTCTCACGCGCGCAAATATTTGCGACTGTCTGTCCTCCGCGACCGATACGGCGAGGTCAGCCCGTCAGTAGACCTTGAAGTAATATTATCCGACCTCTCCTACTTGAAAGACAAGCCCGTATTTTTATCGGTCACTTTAATAAACCTGTAAGTTATTTGATACATATAGGTATAATTTACTCGTCTAATAGAAAAACAATTTACAAGGTGCAACGATGTTTTTTTCTGTAGGTTAAAGACATTTCGTGATCTTGATACGTGTAAAGAGCAACGAATGTATAAGAAACATATAATTTGTTTTTAGAATAAGATGGTCATTTTTGACGTCTATTGTTGTTAATTTTATGTACATTAAATGCACATTACGTATGAGTTTTTTATTGTGTTGTTAATCGTGTATAAAAACAGTTAATGAATAAATATCACTAATGAAGGCTAATAAATCGTTCATGGATCTTGAACTTCGGATCACGGCGCCATAATCGAATAATTATTATCTAGATTTTTTGTCGCTGTTTCATTATCATTTTTTTTCTGAACTATTTTCAGCGTAGTACTTCGTACTACGCGTTGTTTAAGTACTTTATAGTATCTAAGTTTTACACTATTATTACTTGAAGAACGGAGTAATTACTGATGCGTCAGTGTTGTCGCTCTTAATATTATTTATTCATAATTTATTTTAAATACTAGATGTGCCCCCGACTCCTTCCGCGTTTAATTACGTGTTTGTATAACGAAGATTTTAATAAAATATAGATATACATTCACAGGATCTTTATCACATTGGACTACATCGTGACTAAACATCTAGTAAGGTAGAGGTTAAAGCGCTGAGCCTATTCCAGTTTTAAAAAAAATCCAACCCTTTTTCGCCCATTTTAAAATTAGTTTTCATTTTTATAATTCCTATATATCAAAGTATAAATATATTTCGTGCAGATATTTTGCATTTTTACAATATTTTAAAATAAAAATAAGCGATGAAAGCTGGTGGTCGGATACTTCGTTGATGGACGTAGTTAGAAATTCACCTTTCCTATTCTACAATGAAACTGAGCGTTTGTCTAAGTTAAAAACAAAATATATATACAAATCTCTATTCGTCAAGAAGTTCCATAGAAGCTTCGAAGTCCATCATCAGGTTGATCTATTCAATACTGTGGAAAGCTCTCTTTACTAAACACAAAAGGAGCTCAAAAACGAAATATATATCTCTATCTATCAAAAAGTTCCATAGGATGTTCGAAGTCCATCATCAACCAACCAACCAACACACAAAAGAAAATCAAAAATTCAATATATATTTATTTATATGGCACACTAAACAGAGTACAAACAAAAAAAAGAGATTATTTTGTAGTATTTTTATAAGAATGATTGTAAAAAATATATCTTTAGCTGTCAAGAAATCCCATAGGAGCTTCGAAGATCATCATCAGATCGATATATTTAGTATTGTGGTGCTGTGGTAATGCAGTGTATTGTACTATATCGGTTATTTAGTGTATATAAAATGTAGGCTATATAGTATGAAATACAAAATCTTGACCGAATAGGATAAAGTCTTGAAAACTTTAAAAACAAAAATTAAATTCACAAAATTAGCATGTCCATTGCCTTATATTATATCTATTCACATTACGTTAATAGAAAATGTACCTATAACAATCAAACAAAATAAATATCTATAAAAATCAATTTGTAACATTTAGGATTAATCTATACTAATAAATAAAATTGAAGTGTCTGTTTGTAATATCAAAATAACAATTTTTTACTAAACACATATGAATTACTTTAATTATATATGGTACCTATACAAAAAATGTTGTCTGTGTGTTTGTTTCGGGTGATATCTGGAACTGCTTGACCGATTTTGGCCTGTTAAAGTTGAAGTTACTTCGTGTAACTTAGGCTACTTTAATTTTACGAAAATTATGAGGGTTCCGCATCAAAGAAATTAAACAAACAATTTAGGGGAAAAAGACAATTCAATGGTGATTTGTACGGGCAAGTACTTGAACTTTTACTTCATCTTAGTACCAAAATTTTTTAAAGAAAATTATTAGGATTGCGTGCAAAAAAAAAAAACTCACGAAATATTGAACAAAATATGATTAAATGGATAGAACCATAAAATATTATTTTCCGATGATTATTTAAAAACTGTATTACACACTGAAGAATATATGAAACACAGGCAGAGCCGCGAGAGTACAGTAGTACAGCTAGGTTAACCTAGTAATTCAAATGAACTTCATACACAGTCCTTTTAATGTTTCAAAACAATTTAACAATCATAAATTAGTTATAACGTCATCTATGAATAGCCGCTGAACACTTATAATATTTGTAATTAATAATCTTTTGAAATTATATGACAACAATTTAAGTAGGTTTAATTTTTGTTAATTTCACTATTTACTGATATATGTTATTACGCATACATTTCATTATTGTCGTTTTTAATGTGAATCTAGATAAACACTCTTTATACATTATGTAAATTCATGTGTCAAAAAGTATCCGAGATGTTACTACTATGTATAGACTACAACCATATTCAATTTCATCCAATTCGGTCCCGTAGGTTTTGCGTGATTGGCGAACAAATGAATAAACAAAATTTTTAAAAACCATCGTAATGGGTTCTGTTGTCCATTCTGAACCCCCTAAGCTATTATTTCTGAAATATCTTCAATGTATAGATTTCGTCCTTTTAGCATTTTATTATAAGTATATATAGATTAGCTGGCTCGATATAAAGTAACCAGATTTCATTTTTTTTCCTGAGAAATCAGCATAATATCTTGTGAATTATGAACATACAGTACGACCAGTTCAGGCTTACTATGAATTAAATTATATAAAGTAGTAATCTCAATCAGTCAATTCATTCATAGTTATACGAGCAATAATAGAAGAACTAAAGATTGGTTTACTTTATGATTATTTGTTTGTTTCTATACATTAAGATATTTTTTTCACACATGAAAAGTCAAGACATTTTAATCCAAAGTTTATTTACATTTATATGTGTCATTTTGTTCAATGACTTTCTGCCATCTTGTAGGTACTGCCATGATACCGTTGCTGCAGAAATGTTGGGTCTTCTGATAAAATAAACGCGACAAGTAGTTTTGGGAGTCCGCTCTTGATGTTAACCTGACACTGCCTAAAGAATTTTGAAGATACCGAAACATTTGGATATCTGAAGGTGCAAGATCAGGGCTATGTTGCGGATACATTAACATCTTCCAGCCAAACTCTCTTAATTTTTGCCGAGTGGCTAAATATGTGTGTGGTCTAGCGTTATCGTAATAAAATACCACACCATTTCTATTGATTAATTACGGCCACTTCCTCTCAACTTCTTGCTTCAGTAAAGAATCGCAAATGAGAACACGGTTCATTAGGTTTTTTTTGAGTGAGCTCGTGTGGCATTCAAATATCGATTTTTTTTTTTTGTGGTCCCATTTTTTTTCAAAGAGTTGAAACGATTTTGTGTTCAATTAATTCCCAGTTATTCAGCTATGTCGTAACTACTGATATGCCAATTCCACTTTTTCATTAATAGCGTCAACTTTATCCATAATAGGGCGAAGAGAGAGAGAGTTGCATCTTTGACATCAAAATTCACGAATTGAAAACACTTAAACCAACTATGTACTACTCTTACTTGCACTGCATTTGGACTATAAATGTCACTAACTTCTATCTCGGCTTTCGTTGCTCTTTTTTTTCCTTTTTTGTAATAAAATTTTAAAATGTATCGATGTTCTTCATCAGATTCACTCATTTTGGCAGAAAGAAAAACAAGAAAAAATGCCTGGAAACAATATTATACTAATTTGTTTCGTTTTTGAATTGTAACCTTTTTAATATCATCAAAACCAGCCAGATACAAATAAAACAACCAAAAAGATTTGATACATACTATATACGAAAAAAGAACTTTTTCCCGAGCTTTTTTAAATAGTGTACAGGTCAATCAGGTACGGAATCTATTGCTAATAGAAATTTTTGTTTTCTTGTTTTTAAATCTGTTTTTTTTAACTACACTATTGGCGGTTACATGCAATTGCACGTTGGTATTTGTCTTTCTATAAATAATTCAAACGAGGATTATAATTTCTGGTCAAGCGCCAAAACAAAACACGTCGTATTTTCTATCGTGTTTACTTGTCTAAACAGGTTACGTTACCACATATTATCATCCTGAATGATCATTATATGGGTAATTAAAATACTTAATATATAGAAATGGCAGTAATATGTACGCGCAAGAGCATGTGATTACATAAAAGTAAGGATTTGGAGTAATATAGTCAAAAAAATATTTACAGACGTAGTCAGCACTACGTGGACAATCAATCCTTCTTCAGAATAGAGAGGAAAATAATTGTATGCAAGACTAGCTATGTGTCCGCGGCTGCGCTCGCGTTTCATATATTCTTCACTGCGTTTTATTTTTTTACGCGGAACCCTAAATATTTTCGAAAATTAAAGTACCCTAAGTTACCCGGACTACTACCTTCAGCTATCTACCAAAAAGAGTCTCGTCAAAATCGGTCCAGTCGTTTCGGAGATTACCCAATATAAAAAGACAGAAAGACAAAAGTTTAAAAAGTTGTATTTTTGGTATAGGTACATTCATAATATCTATTTAGTACAAAAAAATAATTTTGACATCACAAATACACATTTAAATTTTATTTATTAGTATAGATTTAGTTCAAATATATAAGATATTAATTGAATATCATATATAATGAATGAATAAAAATCGATTCTTTGTTAACCGAAATTCTGAGCTTATGTCTACACAAGTACTCTCTCTGATGTGAACATCATTTATTCATTGTTTTGCTTCAGACACTTCTCTAATACTCAGAGATACATTGATGAAATATAAATCGACACAAAATTAGCTACAGTCCACATAAACGAGTGTCATAAAACTAACTGGATTGCTAAAATAAAATTAAAAATGTACAGTAGACGTGATGAAGCCAGGACATTGCTGTTCATCTTGTCTCCATGCTTTGGAGTTAACTTCGTACCATGTCAGAGTTACGATATGACATCTGATAGTTACAAAAAACTGTAGGCTATGTTTGTATAGTAAGGTATAAACGGAAAACACTCTAAGGCTTACCTATATTATAACATAAATAATAAAACGACTTAACTTTATTGTACATTTAGTTTTACTCTTTACTTGATGTTGTAATTTCGGTTTTATTTGAATTCGAACAAAACAAAATAATTAAAACTTGGTAATGCGATCACTAGAAAATTAAAGAAGATATTAAAGGATTGTTACTTTCGTCTCTTTGAGACATTATAAACTTTTCAAGGTTAATCCGAAAATAAGATATACATGATACAAAACAAAACGTCGCATCGCAACAAATTCTCAATTCTACTTTATTTGTACAAATGTACAATTGTAAGGACACCTTTCATTATTCACAAGGATTTTAATGAAAAAAAATACAATGAATGTTCCCAAACTAAGGTCGTGCAAGAATATCGAATTGGTTTATAGAATACACTAACCTTGATCTAACTTCAAAACACTGGAGTGTGTTGTTTTATCAAGATTCGATTTTACATATCTATACTAAATTGAAGTGTCTGTGTGTAATGTCAGAATTAATTTTTTTTACTAAACAGATTGTATTTATTATACCTATACCAAACATATGCATTTCTAAATTTTTGTTTGTCTATCAATCTGTTTGTAATGGTTAATCTCTGGAACGCCTGGACCGATTTTGACGAGACTTTTTTTTAGTAGATAGCTAAAGTTATTCCGAGTAACGTAGGGTACTTTTAATTTTCGAAAGTAATTAGGGTTCCGCGTAAAAAAAACTCATATAAATTTGTTTAAAATCCGGTTCAATCCACAGTTTTACGGGCAAGTGCTATAATTTATGAGCTTTACTTTATTTATAATGTTTACTTTATCTTAGTACTAAATTTTTCTTAGGACTAAAATTAGGGACCTGTAAAGAAAAAAAATTAAAACGCAGGAAGAATATATGAAACGTGGGCGCAGCCGCGGGTAAACAACTAGTATAATAATAAAATCTAATTATGTCATAATTAGTCTGAGTTTATTAAATTTAATTTCATAAAATAATCTTAATATATCTTTTAATTACTGTAGAATTAACTTTATATTGTTATAATAAGTTGTTCTGTTTACTTAAAAGTAATATAAACACATGTTATTGGAAGACACTGTTATATTTACTTAGGCACGATAGTGTTTTATAATATTCGTTTGATTAGAATAAGCTCAATTCCTTGACTACAATCTCACCTGGTGTTAAGTTACAATGTGTTTAACGGTGATAAACTATACCTAGATATACTATATACTATACCTAGAGGTACTGATTCTCAAGTGATGCTGCCTAAACGTAACTATAGCAACAGGTTTCAGACATTAAAGGTAAAAATTGTGACCAAATGTATGTTACATTTATTAGTATATTGCAGCCAGTATTCTTGTAAACAGATTTTATAAATGCTCAAATAATTATTATAATTAAAAATAAATATATGGTAATATAATATTATTTTACATTTAATTTGCCATGAAACCGATACACAAGTTATTATTCGTGACACGTTCTTTTAAATTTTCAGTCGCTCTTGACTTGTTATGTCAATGTTTTATTTTTAAATATTGCGAATAACGTTACACATTTTTTTAAATGTTCGTTGTCGAGTCCCCGTTGATAATTTCGGTCGAGATGGTGAGTACGATACATGAATATAGTAGGTATTGGGGCCAAGGTTCTTATGAATTATGGAGTATATGGTATTATTCGGGCGATGTATGTCAGTGTCCTGGTTTCGCGGCCACTTCGTTATTAATAGCTACTGAAGGTTTCGTTTGACACGGGAGGTTAATTTTATACCAAACGTTTCCGGAATTGTCATGGTAATTTTTTTTGGGAAGGACGGCGCAAAATATCATTTTCATTTTCATATATATCAATGTGAAATGTATGAAGAGTAAAACTTAAATTTATGTACGCAAGGTTGTGTAATATTGTATTATGGCGAATGACAATAGAATATTATTCACTAGTCAACTTTGCGAATAAGTACCTTGAAATTGCAACGATACAGAATAGCTAAGAAATAGATTTTTTAATACTGTATAATAAAAATTATCTGAAGAGATATTGTAGCTATCTTCAAATATGTATTTTGTTTTTGTGCACTAAATGTAAATACATTTTTATTTTTCGTTTTTATTAAATCTATCTTTAAAGGTAATTCGACTGAAAGTAATTGTTTTAAACAAATTCGACAAAGCGTAGGCGACTAATTGTAGACCAGTGGGAAACTAGGACATAATATTCGTATGAAAGGCGAGCGAACACGGCGCAAACCAGCGGCTGTCGTTCCCAAATGAGGTCAGTGGAACGCGAGGCATTACACTTGACCTCTTTTTGTCGAGTCCTTACCTCTACCAGACCTTCACACTTTTTACATCGCTTTTACGAGCTAGGTCGGGCCAATTAAGTTTCGACGAACGCTTGCAGCTAACAATGACGGCCCCGTTCCGCCGGCAGATGCAGCGTGCGCGGCCCTACGCGGTACGCGTGGCCGCACACACTTGACACACATTCGCGTCTCCAGTGCACCATTGATTTTTAATGGCCCATAATAGTACCGATTTATTTTAGATTTTAGTGCACGCCGCTCCGTCCGCGTTTCGTATATTCTTCACTGCTTCATCAATGCATAATATAGTTTTTAAATAATATGTAATTAGAAAATAATGCTTTGATGGTGTGCTATCCATTGAATCGTATTTTGTTCACAATTTCATTTTTTTTTTAATTTGAATGAATGACTTAAATAATAGGTACCGATACATTCATATTTATTTAGAAAACAGTTGTTATTTTGATATTACAAACAGATACTTCAATTTTATTTATTAGTATAGACATGTTTGCGGTTTATTATTACAGTTCATATAACACTAGTGATCACTTAGACTATTATTGTGAGCTGAGAGCAAGGATTTTGTGATGTGTTTAAGTTCTTGTGGCATGAAGAAGATATTGGTTGTTTCAACATAACATCGTATTCTGCGGTTTAAATATTGATTTATTAACTTTAATTATCCGTATTAAATGATTTTACAACTACCATAAAAATTTTATATTGTAGTATTTTTAAAGGCTTAAACATAATATATACGTAATATTATACATAATATTAAAGTCTTTGTTGCTAAAACATAAATTGGAATTTACATCAAGCACTATAAATACACGTTACTGATACATCAGTTCCTAGTAAACAAGGTCAGAGTGGCCTTGATTTTAAGTTTTATTTTAATCCTATTTTTTTTTTTGCAATAATAAAAGCACAAAGACAAATAAGGAAGTTGCCAAGTATTCTGTCCTGTGATATTACTTGAACTAAGTAGATTGTTTATTCATGATCTTTGTTCATGGCCGATATTGGTTACGTGTCCGATCGATACATGTGGATCTCTGTCTACAGTATAATATTGTGTTGTTTCTCTGTTCTTTTTTTTTAACATTGTATCAATAAGGTCATACAACAAAGCGTATGTGTCTTAACTACAATATGTGATTATATTGTGGTATGTGTCTTCATAGACATATCGTCATATCAGTAATTCTAATTTATATACTTCGTAATACTACAATGTATTGGTAAGGTAATTTATTAGTGGCCCACAGACATATTTTAGCAAAGCCTAAAGCTTTCTTAGTCTTCTGTACCTACCATCAATGAGATAGGGGGTTAAACTAAACCCGGACGCGGTATTTTATATTTCGTGCAAAAATATTGGATATTTCTAAATTTAATAAATCGATTATATTTCGACATTCTATGTATTAACTATATTAAAGTAAACGTCATCCTGTTTTTGCGAACGGAACGTGCAACCTTTTTGCTATTCTGTGAACCGAACATTTCAAGTGATGTCAACACAAAGATTATTGGTATTGAACGTCTTTAGGCGGACATTACACGAATGCTCGATGGCAAAAAGTGCAATTCTGTTTCATACATAACATGTTGTCGCTATAGTCAAGGTTAAACATAGTTTTATAATTAAATATTTGTTTAAAGATTTGTAATGATGTATTGAAATATTTGCTTCTTTTGTTTTATCTATACTAATCAATAAAATTGAATTGTCTATTTCTTATGTAATTTTAACACTATACCTAAACCAAAAATACAATTTAAAAAATTTTGGTCTGTCTGGTTGTCTGTTTGTTCCGGATAACCTCCGGACCGGCTTGACTGATTTTGACAGATTTTTTTTTGTAGATAGCTGAAGTTACTCCCGATAACTTAGGGTATTTTTAATTTTCGAAAACAATTAGGGTTCCGCGTAAAAAAAATAAAAGTCTTACGGTTGAATTAATCAATCGAGCTACGCCATTTTGCGTTCACTCAATTTCACTCCGGTTGTTGATATACGAAAAATCAAAATTTCACCAAATGTTTGTTACTTCATTAGACGGTAGAAAATGTATCAATCATAGCTGTGACTGTGGTAAAACGTACAATAAAACAAATCGTCTAATATCCCCCCTTTGAGATTTGGTTACAGGGTCATATGGTCAAGGAATGTGAACATTTAACTTCCCGTATTTGATATCGCGCTCGTTTATTTAAAATATTAACGATAACATCATCGATAAATATTTTTTGCGCAATTGCGATAAATTAGTAATGAGTAGAACAGACACGTTTTGAAAATATTTAGAAATATTATTATCGTTGTTCACACAGTAATTTAGACATGTAGAAAAATCATACTATTTACATGTAAACAATATAAGTTTTGGTTATGGCGCCAATGTAGGCGGAAAAAAGGCGGTTAGGAACATAACATTGTTTGATATGGAGGACTATATCAAAATTCCATGGAATAAAACAGAGTGAGTTTCAAATTATCCAAGTAATCAGATAATTTTAACGGCAACAATGTTACTGACGTTATGTTTGACAAAGATTTCAAACAACATGTTCGAAGAATGCCTTCATGTTTGTTTGTAATACAAAGACGCCTTTGTGCTATTCTATTTATTATGAGCATTTGGTTCTCATATAATTTCTAGTAATATCGTATTTTATAAAGTCTCAAACATGTTTTTTTCTTGATAAAACTCTTAGTAGTATAGTTACTTTCAATCTCGTTTTTTTTCACGTAACTTTATTAATCACACAAAGAGTTAACAATTTTACGACCCACATTAACGTTATGGATATGAGAAACTTCAAAAAGTTTTATTGGGGTTTACTGTAAGAAAGTTTAAATCTTACAAAAATCATCTAAAATCTCAGATGTAATATAAAATGTCATTAACTAAAATAATATTATTTTTTATAATGTCATAACCATTTTGGAATATTGTACAATACCTAGTCTATGCGGCGTCACCTAGTACATACATATCCAATTCTATAATGAACCTCAGGTTCGGTGAAGGAAAATATAATTATTTTGCTAAAGGTCTTTTCTGATGGCCACTGATACCCAGAATCTAATCCAGTAATAGCCACTTAAGATCAAGTGCGATTGTGTTCAAGGCTCTGTCTATATAGTATAAAAAAAAGGAAAACGACCTGGTTCTTTCCTACTTAATTAAATTAATATAAAATTATTGTTCTTTCAGTGCTTGTTATCGCAATTAACGCTGACAATATATTATGATCTAGTATCAAGAGAAGAATCTAGCATTCATAAATTTGCTATTGGTAAATACTACTCTAATGTACACAGAGTTTGTACACTTCAGAGGAATCGATAAGTAGGTATTACAATTATTAAGAAGCGACTAAAATATGTATTTGCTCACACAATATCATGAACTTCGTTAAATGTTAAAAGTTTTCACAAATCATTTAAATAGTCATATAAATGATTATACAATCATAGAAATTTAACACTTAGAACGGCTAAGTCACATGCGGATTTTCGCCATTTCAAGTTGGCTTTAAAAGGCGACATATGCCATTCGTTCCGTGCAGGTGATTTCGTAATTCCGTGTCGCTTACACAACGCATCTATTATTTTTTTGCTTTATTGTTAAGCAAGTTTTTGTATAGAACTATCAATCTTCGCGTTATTACTCTATGTATACAATTATTTCTTACACACTTTTAAAAACTGACATTGAATTAAAACAGGTCATAGATTCAGACGAAATTCACACCTATGTACACTTTTGGTATCAAGAATATTGGATTGTTATTCAAACAGTCCATATCATAATGTTACTAAAATTTTGGAAATATATTTAATAACAAAATTTCTATAAATATATTCTTATTAATTGTAATAGTTTAAAAACTATTTGAAGTGTGAATTGAATAGTATAATAATTACTTAAGGCGACAAGTGTGTGGATAACACGGGCCGCTGCCCCGAGTTCGCGCTCTATCGTTCAAGATTAAGGTCACGCCGTCTAATGTCACCCTGAGTTTGTGTACTTCGTGTTTATCGGAATTTCTATTTATATTTTATACCATTTGAATTGACAAATAAGTTTTATTCATAACTGGCTGTGATCGGCATGTGTTACAATGACACAGAAAGATTTTTCACAGAACTATTCATAAAAAAAATCCTTATAATCAGATGTAGGTCTTAAGAATACATAGATAACAAATACACAGATATTCATTTTTGTTTATATATTATACTAGCTGTGTGACCATGGCTCCGTCCGCGTTTCATATTTTCTTTAGTTGTGAGTGAGAAAATGCATATAGCATTTTACCTAACCTAAAAAAAACAAGCGAATGAAGAAAAATGAGAGTCTTTTGTTTATATTAGCGGAAAAATGTACGTAAAACTAAATTTAAAAAAAATGAGATAGGATCGATGGAATCAAAAAATATAACCATCTACGAAAAATTCCGCGTGGAATGGTAATAATGCATTGCAACGTATATATGAAACATGTTTAAATATCTAAAATATTCGAGGGATTTTCTCAATTTCCCTGAGTTCCACTGATTAGATCCACCTCGGACCACATGGGAAGTGTACTCCTTCGATATTTTTTTTTAAACTTAATAAAACAATGTAGAATAATCGGCCGATAAACAATTATGTATTCGTACTAGTCACACAGGTGTGTTTTACATACTCAATGAAAAACACTTCAACGAAAACATCTCAATGTTTATCAAACAGTTTTGCATAACCAATCAGAACAATGGCGAAGGGTATTGGAAATTGCCATAACATCGTACGGCAGTCTGCTGTTGTGATGACGTATTTCTGTCTCATAATATACTCGTATATTCTCTGAATTGTATGAAATCAGAAAAAGGAAACAATAATAGTATAAAAATAGAAGTGCCTTGGATCATAGAGATCTTTCTCGATCCGAGGTTATTTCAGATCAAGATCTTTCTGCAACCGCAATACCTACAGGGTATAAACAATAATGTTTACCAGTAGCAGATCAATCAGTATAAACCAGACGTCCCTGAAAGTTGCATGTACTAATTTTATTATCAAAAGTTTCATTATCAAAGTTAAGTAACATAATCAATACACACACACATTCTATCTACATACAAGCATACGTCCAAGGTCACCTATTTTGCGACAAAACAACAGACGTGGACGAAATAAATTTCAATTGATTTCAAAAGTTTACGGAACGTGTATTTATTAGAAGACAAAATTTAAAACTACATCTCTCTAACTGCTCGGTGGCTTACATGTGTTTTACAGTAGAATCCTGTAAAATTATCCTTGTTTGAATCTACATCGTGAATTCAAAGACTCTAGGATGGAAACAGCATAAACACATGTGTAAATTAGCATTCAAGGACATCCCAAATGATCCATACGAAGCATAATAATTCTAAAAAGCGCACGTGCGTGCGTCATACCCTGATTAAATTAATGAAATGCTCGTTTCGGAACACGCATTACGAAGGATTGCCATTACCTAGCCAGGGACTTAGTAACAACTAGTTCGTCAATAAAATACTTGACTAATTTAAGTTTTGTAATAATCTTATACTTCCTTGTGTGACGATGTCACATTTGTGTTTTCTATGTAGTATAATAATGATATATATAAACAATTAAATACAATTGTTGTGTCTGTTTGTAATATCAAAATAAAAGTTTTTACTAAATACATATGTATTCGATACCTATAGCATAAATATTTTTTTATAATTTAGGGCGCCCTGTTTGTTCCGGCAAAAGTCCGAAATGGCTGAATCGATTTTGACAGAATTTTGTGGCAGATAGCTGTACTTATTAGGAGTTCTTTTACGATTCTTTGATGTTAGGAAAATAACTAGGTTATGTGAGAGATATCTTTACTCTCTATTAGTATCAAAAACAATTTAAGGAAAATAATTACGGATCTGTGTAAAAAATGAAAACTCTGAAATTATGAATAAAATTCGAAGCAATGTTCAATTTTACTGACAAGTGTTTGAATTTTTTTTTAAATATCTATGCTTTCTGTTAGTCCAAAATTGTGAGGCCTATACAAAAAAAAATAGGATCCAATCTTTCACAATCCTTTTATTTTAAAACGATATAACACAGTGACAAAATCTTTGGAATAGAAAATATGCTAGACGGGCGGAGCCGCGAAAACAGCTAGTAGAACATAATAATCTAAAGTGTACCCACTACATCTATTTTATATATTTTAATACCTCAAGTATATGGATATGATTGACTGTAATAGACTATTCACTTAATCTATATATTAACTTAGGTTTGTGAATAAATGTATGGTAATAAATCAAATTGAAGTGTCTGTTTGTAATTTCAAAATTATATTTTTTTAAGAAGTACATATAAGTGTATTTCAATGTTTATACGTTTATATACCTATGCCAAAAGTACAATTTTAAATTTTTTTCTCTGTCTGCCTATCTGCTTGTTTTGTGTAAACTCCGGAATAGCTCAACCTATTTTGATTGAATTTATTTTTGTTAGATAGCTGAAGTTACTCCGCGTAACTTAGGGTACTTTTGATTTTCGAAAAAATTAGGGTTCCACGTAAAAAAATGAAAACGCAGTGAAGAACATTTGAAACGCGGGTATAGCCGGTATCGTAAAATATTTATGAGATAATGTAAATGCTTCCTAATGTCATAGTATAAAATTGTATATCATTGTCATTTATATTTTTAATTCTGAATGTAATAATCGTGGAAAATTACAGAAATTAACAAAAAAATTATTAATGGATAATTGAAAAAAAATTAAATACTTGGGTATTCATTTAATTATTTCCTAAAATGGACTATAAATAAAATAAAATTTTTTAATATTGTGCCACAGGTTTCCGTATCTGCTGCAATGCTGGTCACAATGGATTCGGATAAACGTGGGAAGTATGAGCGCGGTGAAGTGCGTCTATGCCGAATATAAATTTTTTCGCACACACAAGGTCGAGGCTGAATCGTTTGACTTCCTAGATCGCTTACTGTGACCTCGGATGGAGACTAACGCTACTGGTCAACAATTTCAGTTGCACCACATCATCGCTTAAAGTCACCGTTAAATACTTCACATCTTTATCACTTAGTTACTGCCTGTTGTATATTAAAAAAAATAAAGACGAAAAACTTACACTCACCAGTAAGTACCTACATAAAAAAATTGTTTCAAATACTAAAACAGACTTTTAATTAAAAACAAACCGACTTCAAAAGAATACACTATAAAAATGCACTAGAAAGTCAATAAATAATTACTTTATTAATCTGCTTCGTTACTTTTGAAATCGGTGCCAGCTTACGGACAACAAAGTGGTGTAAATGTACGTCGCTAATTTTGTATTATATTTTGGTTAATTGTTCTTTAAAATTAACTCAGTCCTTTATAAAGCTTACATGTAATTGTGATAGCTAGCTGGCACTGACTCCAAAATTAACGAAGCAGATTAATAAAGTGATTATTGTTTTTTTAGTGCATTTTTATAGTGTATTCTTTTCAAGTCGGTTTTGTTTTTAATCAAAAAAGTTTTTATTTCTACTTTTTGGTTTAAGTATGTACTTCAAGGTATACCTGTGAAGCCTACTTCATAGCTTTGGAAAAGAATATATGAAACACGTGTAAGTGTCTAAAATATTTGAGGTTTTTCTCAATTTCCCCGAGTTCCACTGATCAGATCCTGATCTGGTGGAAATTGGACCACCTCGGAAGTGTACTCTTTCGATTAAAAAAATATTTTGTGAATCGGTCAAAAACGACGGAGAAATCGAGTAACAAATATACAACAACAAAAAAACATACAGACTAATTGAAAACCTCCTTTTTGAATTCGGTTAAAAAACAGACTTTAATAGAAAACCAAATTAAAAAGTCAAGAATATTCTTCAAAAAGTTTAGAATAGAAATACGAGTGATTAAGAAAATAATTTTCATTTTTATTGTAATAAATGTTTCAGGGAAATCGATTGACCATTTAATTTATTGACACTAAAAATATAATACGTACGCAACCATTACATTACACCAGTCCTTATTTTTTATATCCTGGTGATCCTGGCCAGGGTACTAACACACATTTACGAACTTATTGTAATGCCAACTTACCTTGATTAGTATGCAAATTTTCAAGTTAATCCGATGTTTTGAATTAATTTAAGATCGTGTTCAAAGTTTCTGTTACATAGATAGATGTAATCAAATTAATACTAATAAAACCGTGTTAAAAATGTAACCTTCGTCATATTTCAGTTTGAAGTAACTTTTTGCTTTTAGACTTATTTAGAAGGTCTCTGATAGTTGTTCCGTGTGCCGATAAGTTTTTATTCTATATGATATCGTTTTGCTATGTCATACATTCGCTTCAATAAACAGTCGAATTATAGATAAGCTAGTTACGTGTAAGTGTTATTTAGTGTTTATCTTTAGTATTCTTATCTGATGTTGTGTAAAAATGAATTTGGCAGTTCCTCGTCACGTTGTTCCGTATCTACGCAACACTCGCGAAATGTGTATGCGGATAAAAATATCCAGGGTCAGGCTCAAGGTTTTACTGTTTTTTCTGATTAGGACCACGCCGATAAGAATTACTCACTGTTACTTGAAATTCAAACTTACGCTCATGGCTTAAGATCTAATTTAACTTGTGCGACAGAAAAAAAACGATAACTGTAATTCTGCTCATTTCTTAATTTTATAAATTTGCATGTTATGTTTTTTTTACACATGTCTGTGTATACATTTGGTATTATGATATAAAAATTATTTGCTGAAGTGATAAATGTTTGAAACCATTTCCTATGTACTTAGTAAATGTACTAAGTATGACGTTGTTGAAAATGATATCACAATGTTCACCGGCGATGCCTGAGACGATCAACTACGGTGTTAGTATCATAAGTAGTGGATATGAAAATATAAATATCAAATGAGGGTAGTTGAACAAAATACACCTTCACACTCCCAGTCAGCCCGTGGCCACGGTTAGTATAGTGCAACCCAATGAAACTATCCGAACAAAAGAGATAATTCTACGAAAATGCGTTATGTAGTTATGCAATATGATAATTTAAAAACTTCAAATTTAAAAAAACATCACATAATTAACAGAAGTCGTATTTGGGTGTAATGAAAGACTTAATTTTGAAATCATAAATATGTAATACTAGGCGTGCCGGGGAACTTCGTACCGTCTCAGGACAAATAAATGTTGTGTTAAAATTAGCTGGATTAAATTCAGTTTATCTTACAATGCGCGAGGAAACTTCTCGAGCCCAAGACGAACAGAAAAAACTCATCGTAATTAGTCAACTTCTAGAGTTATTATCAAAGTCTGTTCCATACAAACTGTAAGAAAAAATAGCAACTATAGCTATTATAACAATGGAAGAGTTCACGAAAAGAAAATGTTGGATTGCTTGGAAGGATTTATGATATCCTCGAAAACGGATTGATTGATTTCGATTAACTTATTTGTTCGTCTCGATCTCAAAAAGTTATCTCACGGATTGGAAGAACCACTGAATTCAGCTAAATAATAACACAACATTTATTTATTATGAGGTGGTATCAAGTGAGCCGAGACATCTAGTTTAATGTGAATAGTAACGAATTTAAAAATTTTGGCTTCTCTAATGCTAGCAGGCGATTATCGAGCGTGGAATTTTGATCGATACTACCAAAATTTCCTTTTTGTTTTATCTCGGCTGTAAGTAGCGATGAATACGCATTGAAATTACGTTCTCGAAATTAAAAAAAAAACCGTTCTATAAATACTGTATGAATAAAATGTACTTGTTACTTGTTGGTGGGCTTCTGTTTCCGCAACTAGGCATATTTGAGTTCCGTTATGCGTACAGGATTAGCCAGGTACTCGATCCAGCACAGCTCCTTCTAGAAGCTCAGAAGCCTTCTGGGCCGATTACAGGCTTCCTGGCACGACTCGTTTTCTTGAGGGTTTTTGCCCGTTAGTTGACTACTCTCGTCTATTCCAGGACCACGTGGGCGCAGCAGTCTCTCTTCTTCCAGATTTAGTATATAATGTCTATTTGTTTATTTATTATTATTTTGTAATTATGTAGTTAAATATTTAAAAAATAATTTTCTATAGCATCCAAAACATGTGAAAATGTATGACATAGAAGTATGCTGAGATAAACTGTTAAGCTATATAATCGAAGAGGGATAATATATGTATCAATATTTAAAAGTCATATTTTGGGTGGGTATTTAATTTTCGCCTCGATGGCGCAGTTTTATTACGGTACGACTGTCGTTCTGAGGTCTCGGGTTCGATACCCGGGTCGGGTCAAGTGATATTGGGTTTTTCTACTCAGTATCATCCCGGAGTCTGGAATTTGTACCCGATATGGCGACAGGCTCGCCCCCGTCACATCTGGGAAGGAATTAAGCTCGGTGAAATGTGGGTGGTGTAATTTGCTATTTCACCTCTGCCTGACCCTTCGGGGATAACAGGCGTGATCTTGTGTTAATGTTATGTTAATTTTGGTGTTGACTTTTAAACAAGTATCTATAGAAAGGAAATTCTTCCAAATCAAAATCGCCTATATAGAGATATTGAGTGCATTCCGAGGTCGTCCTTGCCCCGTCCTGTGTCTCGTCTAGAGAACAGAAGGATACTGGGAGAAGCGCCGTTCGTGTCAGGTTATCACTTATTAGCCGCCGGCCAACAAATCAGACTTTGCCTGGAGCATACCACGACGACGTGATTAACTAATTTCGTACCAGCGGAGGGATCGTAAGTGTCATGACTCCCCCAAATCGTACACGTCGAATTGACAAACCTCTTAATCATAGACAACTTACGAAAACTTTAAATAACTTCTTGTTTAAAACGTTAAACGATAAAATCAAAAGATTTTAAAAATTACTTTGAAAAATGCGTAAAATTTGATATTCACCCATTTGGGTGAAACAAAGCACCCCCTTTGGTTGCGACCTATGCCTTCTTCGCACCCTTAGTATTATATGCCTGTTTGTTAATTTGTACACCAATAATTCATAATTCAAATCTTTTTTTACACGATATAGTCTCAGTGATTTGACCACAATCTCACCTGATGTTAAGTGGCGATGTGGTCTTGGATGGTAAACATATTAAACCTAGAGGTACTGGTTCTCAAATGATTCTGCCGGGACAGACCTATTGGATTTGACGACAGGTTTTCAAACTTGAGGGTGGTAGCTACCCAGACGGGCATTATTAGAAACTTCCCTACCACCATACTATGGTTTCCTCGCTATGTTCTCCTTCACCGAAAGCTCAGAAATTGGTGGGCTCGAACCCGCGTCCATTGTTCTTATAATTTAATATAATACATTGAAGTTTTGTAATTAATTAAGTTAATGATATGTAATGTTTAATTTAATATCGAAGCTGCAAAAATATGTAAATTTTATTGAACTCTTCGTATTGCAGACATTAAATTACATGAGGACGTAGTTGCAGGCTCAGCTAAGTATAACATGCAACAACATACGTACAATATGAGTAATGATTTATTAAACTTAACTTTAACTTAAAAAAAAAACTAGGATAAATATATGTTGCAATGAAAAAATATTACAATTTCACTTGACTCATAAGTTTCGGTACCAATTATGATATAGTTTGAAACCAAAAAAAATGAACAGTATATTCGGTTAATTGGCGTAAATTAACCATAGATTGTAACTACGTCATACATGTAGGATAACAGAAAAATGTATACAAAAGGAGTTTCGCTTCAGTAGTATTAAAATATATTTTAAACGCAAATAAAATCACTGTAAACAAAGTTGCGTGTATCAGTCACCCAGCCAGATGTACAACTAGAGGTTTGAATCTAACGTGGCTGCAACGTTACAACGATCGACAGAAGTGTTGAGTGCGCAATGTGACCTTGTCGCGTGACATTGGCGCGGGGCGGACGCTTCCTGTTATCTCATTTGCGATACTCCTCGACACTCGCGACCGGCATTAATCAGTATTGGAACAAAGAATGTCCACTCACGGCAATTGTAATTAACGCGCGTCGGCCTTGACGGTATCATTATCTCGACAGCGGTCACCATACCATACTACGTCACAATGGAGACTTTATTAACTACATCTGGATTTAAACTGGAATGTTTACCTCGGTCATTGTTTTAATTATTTATGTTGTTTACGTTGATACGAAGACTAGGAAGTAAATATGGTCATTTATTCACTCATTTTACAATTATGGTACATATTTATTTATCATGCTGTAGGAACATCAAGATTATGTATACGAATATATTGGCTTGCATATACATGAAGCAAAGTCAGTTTATTAGTTTGACTGTCTTTCACGTACTCTTTTAAAGCTTATGTTATGTTTAAAGGAGATTTCACCATAAAATAATTATAAAAATTGTTATCTGTATGCCTGATACAAATAATAGACCATTTGTCACAAACAGTAAGTCTGTTTGATTCATCCAGAGTCCCCTTCTCGGCAAGGAAATAAAATTGATATGATGGGAGTCATAACCAAAAATACACGCCCAAATTACTATTCAAAAATTTAATGTTATTATCCAGATTCGATAACCTAATGTGATATTAAGTCATGAAAATCGTATAAATCTAACTGGATGAAGGCAACAGTATGAAATAACTGGGAAAACGAAACAATGTAAATACAACGTAGGTAAGGTACAGGGCAAGTTGAACGTCACAGAAACGAGTGCGCAGTGACCAAGGTATAAACATGTTTACCGCAGTATTCTCACAAAGTTCAAGGCCCTGGCTAACGACAGTCTAACTGTCTATGTAGGAAGGCCTGAGCAGGTACCTTAATTATTAATTTTATTAGAAAATGTATACATTAGTAATATTTACTTTATACGTTACTTTAGACGCTTCAAATTTATTATAGTTCTTTTTTGTGTCAGTAAGTTTTATTAATAATGAAATGTTATCTGCGAATTTTGTCTTCATGTTATTTAATAATGTGTGTTAATATCCATAATAAATGAAGTATATCTAGTGTGTATCAATATATCGATTACCCATAAAAATAACACAATAGGAAAACAATAGAAAGCTGGCGTAAATGCCAGGTTAGTGCTCAAGGGTTTATCTCTCGGGAAACTGATGAAGAGTCGAAATTGGGTTAAAAAAAATATAGTCTCAGCTTATAGAATTAAGGTTATTACACTTCAAGATCTCTTCACTTCAGGTGGAGTAGCGACTTGGCAAATAAATAGATAATTAGCTTAAAATATAGAGTTTGCGATCAAAGGTAAGTCTCCGCGTGTCCTATTTCAGTTTCATCTCTCAATGAGCTGATGGGATAATACAAAATAGAATTTGGATGTTAGTATGTAATAGCTAGAAGTATGTAACAGCTTAGTATATATAGCTAGAAGCTTATGTGGGTAAAATAGTAATGAATATGTATCTGGAAGGATGGAAATGAAGAGGAAGCCCAAAGAAAGATTGGTTGGAATATGTAAGAAATTATACATATAACATACATATATAACATAACATGACACATATACATCAAACACTGCCTTAGTTGCACAGTTGTATTACGGTGCGACTGTCGTTCTGAGGTCTCAGGTTCGATCCCCAGGTTGGGTCAAGTGGTATTGGGTTTTTCTACTCAGTATCATCCCGGAGTTTGGAATTTGTGCCCGATATGGCGACTCGCCCCCTGCCACATCTGGGACGGAAATAAGCTCGGCGAAATGTGGGTGATGTAGTTCGCTATTTCACCTCTGCCTTCGGGGATAACAGGCGTGAGCTTGTGTATGTATGTTATGAAAGAAATTATATGAAAGAAAGAGGAGTAAATAAAGAGATGACGGTTGATAGGGACGTATGGAAGAAGAAAACATACTTCGGCGTCCCAAGTGAGTTGGGAACAGGACATGAGAATGATGATAATAATTAGAAACATCGAGCTTGAATTCAACGTCAAATCGTCTAGTCTATTATTGCTTGATCAAGGTTTCTTCTTTTAGTTCAGTCCTTTCCTATTACGCTTGGTAGTTTTTAAAGCAGTGTTATTTACTCTTTTAGAAAGTTCTCATTACAAGAAATTAATAAAATGAGCAAAGAGACGAACCTATTTTTATAAGAGCTTTTTAACACTGTTTAGTCTCAGTGTTTTGACCACAATCTCACCTAAAGTAAAGTGACGATGTGGTTAAGGATGGTAAACACCCTAAGCCTAGAGGTACTGGTTCTTAAGTGATGCTGCCGGAACACACCTATTGGTATTTGGCGACATGTATTCCAAACTTAAGGTTGGTAGTTACCCAGGTGGACATTGTTAGAAAATGCCCTATCACCATGCTATGGTTTCCTGACGATGTTGTCCTTCACCGAAAAAGCTCAGGCTGGTTTAGAGTTGGGATGGGTAGACTCGAACCCGGGTCCATTGACGCGGAATTCACCCGCACTACCAACTACGACATCATTACCTACTTCAATTTTTTAGTTCTGTATTAGTTTCCTAAGCCCATCCTCAGTTCGCACCATTCAGTCCTATAAAAAGTGTATTAAAATAATATCCGATCTTGTCAAGGAGTTCCATAACCCTAAATCATTTATAAGGTTAGTCAAAATGTGACAAAAGTAAACGCCGGAAAACGCTTGCTGAGAAGACGATGCGATACGCGTTCACACTATAGATTTAATCTAATTTAGACTCTCGTACATAGTTGTGTCAGCTACATGAAGGTGCAAATAAAATTTGAATACTCTTTCAGAACAATGAACGATGAAATAATAAGTTTGTGTATTTACAACGATCCGAAGGACCACTCGTAACGGTGTTCTGATACGAATTGAAATTTTATCTGAAAATTGAATTGTTCATTTGTAGCGTAGGTCAATGAAGAATGAACTTACGATATAATTGTATTTTTTTATGTATAAAATGAACTTGTCTGATGTATAAAAAGTAAGTAAGTAAGTAACAAATACAAAGTAACCATAAAATCTCTTTCCTTAATATGTTGACTTTCGTTTTGATTTTTAACCACCTTTAGAAAATAATACTACGACAAGGGAAATATATCATTGTCATGAAAAAACCTGTGAACAATGTTGAATATGATTCAAAGCTAAAAAGTAGGTAAAAAAGCTTAATAGTAAAAAAACTAAAAGGCATAATAAAAGTAGTTGCATTAATGTAATCCAGTTTGGTGCATGTATTGGAAGATGTACATGGCAACACCGAAGTTTTGTAGTTTATTCCTTAAAATTAGAATCCTCTCGATTAGATCTGATCTAGATCTGTTACTAATCCTTTTGAAGTATAATATCCTTGGAATATTTCATCTTTAGTTCAAGAAATATATTATGTTAAATATATATTATTACACCATTTACATCGTCTAAAAAGTTTACAATATATTGCTTCATGTTTTGCACACCTCATGTTAGTAAAATAATTTTAGGAAAAAAAACTGAAGGTCGTATGTATATTAGCATTGACCTTGGTTTCATTTCCAAACTCAAGAATTGATCTCAGACAAAATGTACATTACAATGGTTTTGTGATGTAAATCGTCTATAAATGTACAGCTGAATAAATACATGTTTCTCTGATTGAACTACGCAACTTTATACGCAATTCTGTTTTGTTAAAAGTGTACATTTATTAATTAAAAATGATTGCTATTATATTATGAATGTTACCTATTAATATAAACTGATAACATTGGAGGATTTAGTTTATTTGCGATTTAAATAGTGGTTTTCAGTAATAGAGTGTTCAAGGGTATCAAAACAAATTTAGCTTTTTAAACTAGTTGATTTACATAACGATTAGCGCATCTAACACTGCAGACTACTAATTCCGGGGCTAGTCTTCCGCGTCGGCTTGGATTTGATATGTATAAAATATTGTAAATACATACAAAATATTGTATATATCTAGTTCCGAGATATTTTAAATATATATTATGATTAGACTAACACATAATAAACAGATCTTCCAATCTTTGATGTTTTACGAAATAATGTAATAGGTTAAAGCCGAAAAATCGAATAAACTTACTTCTTAGTTGAACGTAGTAAATATGAATGATTGTACGTTTTAAAATATATATTTAACAAATATTTGCTTTTGGATTTGAATCGGATTAGGTCATTGTTATTGTGCAGGCTTCCTGTCTATACGTAAGTATAGGTTACCTTCACACAAGCGGGTTGAGGTCGTTACGACTTACAAGAACACAATCATTGCTACTGATACCTACCTATTTATAAAGTAATCTAATATTTAAAAGGCCAAAAATTATATCACGGTTTACTCTTTATTAGATTTAGGACATACAAAGTTTATAGGCTGTATAAAATTGACAGGCTAGGTATCAGACTCTTTCAAAGTGGTCATTACTTTATTAAAGTAACATAGATTCATTTGAGATACGTAATTGCCAATACTAAAGAAGCACTAAAATATTATTAGAAAATTTGTACAATACGAAAACTTATCATAAAAAGAGTTATTTGTAAAAAAAATAAATTCATTTAGACTTTGACTTCATTACAAGTGATTTTAAAATTACTATGAAGAATGTCATATTCTGCAAACTTGTACCTATTGTTATAAAAAAATATGCTTTTTGCTATTTGTCAAATGTGAATTATTAATATTTGCTGTTAAAATGTGTCTTTTGTAAATACTGGATACGCTGATGTCAGATTCGGGTTCATGCAATGTCTGCTTACAGAGCACGTCACAGTAAGGTGCGCGGGCGCGGGTGACGGGCGCCGGTGACCATGACTCTTGAAATAGTCTTCCGTATTAACGCCGACAGCAAAAATATCGCACGATGTTCCTACAAGGCCGTCTATACAACACCCCCGTCTTTCCATACACGGAAATAAATCTGCTGAAGAAACTGTCGATTTTCTTATAAAAAATTGTCGCCTCATTTTATTATCAACATTGTTTTATAGTAATGTAAAATGTTTTATTTCTGATAGCATCATATTTGGTACGTTATTTCCGTCCTAAAAAATGACCTACACAATCATGAAGGCATAGATATAAAAAAATCACACGATATCTGGTGGCACGGGAGTGCCCCTGCCAAGTCCAGCAAAAGCAAAAAAAAAAAAAAGCGCGGCCCTTTCTCGAAGCACTTCAGGCCAATTTCGACCCTCTATAACTTCGTTGTGGACAAAACTAGAAGCTTAAATTTTCAGTTACCAAGCAGGCATTGTATAAACACGGTATATTTCAAATTTCATTAAACCAGTAGTTGTGTACCTGTAATGTTTTAATAAGTACTTTAATGTCACGTTTACTATTAATCGTATTCCTGCACAAAAAAACTCTTGCGTACCAGTACTAGTAGCCGCAATGGATTCGGAAATTCTCTATGTGAATGACCATCCTTGCACATACTGGGTTGTCCTTATACCTGGCGATGGTTCGTGTTTGTTTCATTCTTTGTCATTCTCTATGTATGAGAATATTGAGTCGTCGTATGAGATTAGACTTGCTATAGTCAAGTATGTGGGTACCGGAAAGGAAAAAGTAGGTGTACCTAGACAAAAAAAAATGAGATGCCATCAAAAACAAAACTTATAAGAAAAACTAAGTCTCGGAACTCAGTTCTTCTACCGTAAAAAGTTGTGAGATCCATGTAATAAATACCAAGTCGATTACTTTATTAAGTCCCTACTTAACGGACTTATTGTCTTAAGTTATGATATTACGTAATTAGCATAAGAACCTGAGCGGTACATGAATTAAAGCTGTTTTTTTTTCTGAAAAATTTACCACCATTGCTATCTCCTGTGTAATATGTATCTATAAAAGAATTGTAAATACCAGTTGTTAAAATATTCGCGGTAGTCTATATTATTTTCATAAAATTAGAAAGATTCTGTGAGCTAGAAAACTTTTACTTTTTAACCTACTTACCTACTTGTCTAATTTAAAACTGCAGCTTCGTACGCTTATATTACTGTCATATTGAATTATGTTAAAACGCTAGAATTAATATTAATTACGTAATTACATAGTAAAGGTTTTATAGTATTTAAAAATCACAGTTTGCAATTTTACATCAGACATAACTTTCTTCAACCAAAAATTCACACTTAAATCAATTAATTATATCAGTTATTATTAATTAGGTATATTCTCCGGGTGTTTTAAATAAGATTTATACCAAAGTACCACAAAATCCACATACTATAATAAGTATCTAAAACACATTTAAAATATACTTAGATGAATTTCGTTTATTAAAAGCTTTGTATGATATTTCATGGAACTCTTTGATACAGATGTCAATACCAGCTTAGGTGAACTATAAAATTATTGTTAATATAATTCATTTATTAATAACATCAATTATATGTTTACGACAAAAACAATAATAAAAATAATGTCTGCATGCATCACAGGCTGGACGTAATAATCAAGTGGAGGATACATTTTGGGTGGATTTCGATCGTTTGATAATGAGAGTGGTTTTTTATATAGATGACTTTAATGGACATGTGGAAAGTAAGAAAACATTTAATTTTGGAATAACTAATAACTAAAACTTTACTGAGACTGCGCACAATTTATTTTGACAATATACTGAGAATTGCATGATAAAATAAAAAAATTGAATGTATTACTTTTTTAAATAATTAAGCGTTGAGTTTTGTTAGGGAATAGAGTTAATGGGCCCCTGCGTAACTCATCCTCATCATGTGCAGCCAGAAAGTAACTGAAAAGGCGCGTTTAGCTTTGCATCGAGGAGTGCTTGTCCCTACACTTGGGTATGGTAGAGAGTGCTGGGTTTGGTAGAAGAATCATGAATGTAAGATTAACTCTGTGAAGATGAAAAGTCTGAGATATATAGCTGGAGTGAAGATGATTTGCCCATCATCTTCCTGACTTCGTCAAGTCAGGAATAGTGTGATAAGAGAACGCTGTAGTGTGTTAGAGGATGCAGTGACCAAGATAGAGAATGGTGCTTAATTGGTTCGGGCATGTGGAAAGGATGGATGACAAAGGATTGACGAAACAAATTCAAAAAAGCGAGGATGACTGGACACATCTCTAAGGGTCGACCTAGGCGATTGTATTTTGACCAAATCGAGCACTTCTTAAATAAAGGCTAGTTGAAAAGTACCTATAATCGGCAAACATGTGAAAGCGCTCATGGAATTAGAAGAAGTGAAAGAGATGTGTCAAGCAAGTGGAGGTGCTTATTTCTGCCTACCCCCACGAGAGAAAGGCGTGATACTATGTATGTATGTTATGTACTATCTTTGTTCAATATGCATTATGATCCAATTGGGTATCATTAACTACCATTATCCAGTTATTCCAGGATATATCTTAACTTTATTTTAATCCTGAAAATTTTCAGTTACAGGCGCACTAGATTTTTAGTTACTTTTAAATCTATGCTTAGTTAATTGGGTTGGTAAATAAATGAATGCACAAATTGTTATTGCTATAAAGAAAACTGAATAAATTATTTTAATAGCGTATACACATTTATCATTTGATTGGCGGTTTCGTAAATATCTATAAAATATGTGACCCCCAGTGATACCTCAAATTGCCCTATGTGTTCCTTTACCAAAAAAAGTGTGACAACCACTGATCTAGAGAGTTAGATTTAAAAAATAAAGTTAAGTTCACTGGAAATGATTTACAATCACTCAAAATTTCGTCACATATGTTAAAAAAGTATACGTATGTTAATGAATTTAGTACTGTAGAATATAGTACTGAGTAAATGTAATAAAATGAAATATATGGGAAAGGAAAACAAGAAATTAATGTTGGAACAAAATGACAATAGGAAGCGCCGCAAGATATTGATTTAAAATATTTTTTTAGAGACACGAAAGGAAGAGGAAAGATAGACAATAGACTTTGTAAAAAAAAACGAGGGCTAACATGAAATTAGCAAGGCTTGATTTAAATTATTCAAGGAACATAGCGTGCTGAGGTATGACAGAATGCGAAAGCGTGGCTATACACCAGCAAAAAAGTAGTCACGTGACCGTGACGTTTAAATCAGTATGATAAATCTGGAGGCATTAGTTCTCCATTAAGAATGGCTGTTTCTCTTAAAATTTCTCCATTTTAAAAAAGTTGAATTTCAGTTAATTTAAATTAATTCAAAATAATAACTATTTTCACAATGATTACTTTAAGTTTTTAATAAGGCGTATTTGTTTACATGTTGTCGATACATTCTTTGTAATTTATGTATATTTGTTTTAATAAAACGATCACATATTTTTATGAACACGTCACAACCTTGTATGAGATTATATTCGTATTATATATGTCGGTATCTTGCGCATGTAAAATAGTAAATCACTCCCGGAACGAAAAGCTGCTGTAAACACACACAGCCCACACTTCGAAAAAAAAAAACTCGTCTGCTAAAAAGTGCGCTTTGAAAATAAGTGACCTTGATTTAAAAAACGGCGAATTTTCTTACCTAAACTTAATACAGTGAATACGATTTTGTCAGTGTACGTTGTTTTTATTGACATATTACTTTGAGTAATGTTTTATTTTTCATAATTCTAACCGACGTATGTATTTTAACATTAAGTATATTCATTTTCCAATTTATATTCCAAGTGTGTATAATTTCTACGTATTATTAATATAAAGATAAAATTACGTAAACAGTTATAAATAAAAATCGAAAAGATATTATTAATTAACATTTTATCTTTACTTATAGATTATAATTTAAATAAAAGATACTCCATAAAGGGATAACAGATTGTATATTGAACATCTAGTTTCACGGTAAAAAATGTAGTAATTCTATACAACTTGGTTAAGATTGTTATCTGTTTTCCATATGTGTTGTTTTTTTGATGGATTCATTGTATTTAAAAAATTGATGCTTGATGAAATATAAGGAAAATGGGGTTACTTTGACGCACCATCACTTCAAAACTACTGACATATTGGGATCGACGCTTTGTCCTTTTTTTCGATTTACTCTTATGCACATTTTTTCCGCAAAAAAAAGTGGAAAAAAAGAAGACTCTCACTCAAACACAAAAGACAAAAACAAACGCCTTTTTTTCATTATTTTTTATGGTTTAGGTTTAAATTAAATGTTTTTCACTAACACAAAAATAAAATATGAAACGCGGGTGGAGCCGCGGGCACCAGCTAGCGTTTGATAAAAATTCATGGTCCTTAAGAGCATTTTATGAGTGACTGCGATCACGTTGCAGCGACATGAAGTACACACGCAGCTTTACACGTGTGTGGTGATAACTGCATTTACGTCGTAATCAAAACGCGTCACAGATACGAACGTCTGCGTTCTATAATGCTACACACTAGACACGCTTCTATTTTGGCTTACTATGCAAATTGTAACTATTATTAACCTTTGAATCGAAAATTGGTATTTTATATAAACTAAGATTTTAATGAATGTTAATTTAAAAAATATTTTAGTTGCTTTTACAGTTACATGACAGTGAAGCTGGCGACACCTTCCTACCCATTCAAATTCAAGAAAAGTTTAGTCCAGTACACTAAAAAAAAATGAAATAATTTATAAATCCGTACTATTATTATTATTATTTAAAATAAACCAATATGTGAATTCAACGAAAATTAAAATAAAAAATCCAGATATTTTTTTTCAACATATAAAAATTCGTTCTATTTTAATTTAGACAGTGAATCTTCGACAAAGATAACATGAAAAGAAAATTTCATCTTTTAATTCCATTTCAAAGCTTATTTTAAAGCTCAAATTTTGACAATAAAAGAGTTCATTGAGCCTGACCTTTATTTGTCTTTCCTTGCCGTTTCTCAGTCGTTTCACGAAATAAAAACAACAAGGTAGTGATTAAGGAGGTGATAAATCGAAAAGATCCGAGTGTCGCAAAAAGCGTGAAATGCAGGTCATCGACCGCGAAAAAATATCTTAATCAGTTTCGTATTGGGCTGAAACAACAAATCGGATAATTTTATACAAACACATCACTTCCACTTGATTACTTACTATTTTACCGCTGGAAGATCACTGAATTTTTTCCTTTCATAAAAATAAAATTGTTACTTAATTTTATGGAAATATAGCTTTCTATTTATACTAGGGTTTTTTAATTTTCAATTTGTTATAATCTATATCCTATCATGAGTTTGAATTAAATATTTTCACCTTTGCAAAAGTGGAATGCTTTCATAACTGACGTGAATTCATGAAAATACAGGGAAAAGTAATTAATGTATTACACCTTTTACACAGAAGAGATGTATTCTTTTTCGTGGTAAATCTAAATATACATAGCTTCGATAAATATTTATCAGTATGTATAATAAATAAGACCGGTTTAAAAGTGATTTCGGTTTAATTGAGAGCAGAAGAAAAGTCGGCGCGTATAGTTGGCCGCGCGGCCTAGTGCCCTGACCCACATCACCGATGATTGTATGTAAATTTTGTAAGTCATAAGTCAATCGAGGTAGAGAGTAATAATTGCAGCATCCATCAGTTTTCTCTGCCTATTAGACTAATGTAGACGTATTTGCTGCGGCACGCCCCTTGCCACGCGGTGCGATCAGAGAAATTAAGGCAACATTACTTATGAACACTACTGACCAACAAACATGATAATCGACTATAGGTTGTTATATGAAGAATTAAGAAAGAGTAAATTACATTATAAGTACCTAATCTGAGTATTAAAAAAAATGTTAAAAATGTAGACAGTAAATTTAAGACACTACCTATGTACTCGTAAATAAATACATAGTATGGTTGATATTAGTTTGGTAGTTCTTAGAAATGGAGTTTCAACTGTCACGTCCTTTGGAAGATATACGACAAATATACGAATACCCAGAAATAAATAAATAAATACTAACACAGTAAAGTAGTAATAAATAGGTTATTACACTAAAATCAAATATTTTATACTGTAATAAGTACTCTATTTAAGCAAGGACTTTATTGAACATTTTATGTTTTTTGAAAGTAGAATTGTGAATTTAAAGACGCCAAGATAAAGACAAAACCTATTAACGAAACATGTAACATAAAACAGTTAAATATAAAAGACATATAATAAGCACACATATTAATTAATTATATTCCTGGCATCGTCTAATATAAGAAAGAGAGTATTTCAATGACTATTTAGTATTTTTAAATTCAATCAATCAAGGATAAATAAGTATTAATACTATTTTCTTGAAAATCAAAAATTTAACTAGTCATCATAAATTCAAACATTTCCTGAAATTTTACCACGTAAATAGTAATTCAAGGAGGTTGAATCACTCTACAATGGTACACTAATCACTGGTGATTGTAATGTGTAGATATTGAGTTTGTTTTGCAGTTCGTATCAATTGACTAACTTTTGAAGTAACTGAGGATATTTAGTAGAATTTGAAAATAGAAAGCATATTATGGTAAGTAGATCTCTAACGGATGGTTAAAATATGCAATGTCATCTGTTTTTACCTACTAAAATCCGAATTTTCATACTTTTTTTCTCGAAATGATCAGATCAGAGAAACCGATTTATTTTTGGTTTGATTTTACCATTTTTCGTTTATATGTCGAAATAGTTGCGATTAACATTGCTAGAGAGCATTATAAAAAAACGTGACGTAAACGTTAGGAATTGGCAATTTAGTATTTTCAGAGCTAAAACACGTACGTACATATATGAAACATACACGTACGTATGTACCGTTCTTATCGAAACTCAGAACAATGAAATTTATGACGAATAAAATACTTTACGAGAGTTTTATGTTTCGCTTGTCCTCTACTGAGCAATAAATATTTGTACCTACAGAAAAATGGAGCCATGACAGTCCTAATACTCTTGAAATTTTATTATTCTTATTAATTTATAATTGTGTAATATAATAATGTTCACATACCGCTTGTTTGTATATGCGAAACTGTTGACCTCGGGAAGCGAGCAGTGGTTAATGTTAACCAATGCTTCCTGGTTAGCAGCTAAAAGATCGGGAAATCATTTAGAATGTCAAGTTGATATTTTTGCACGGCCATGAACATACAGCGTACAAGGTCGACACAATATTTTGTAGACGGCAACGATAAGTACGTCGAAAGTGATTTCGATCGACCGTTGTTGCTTTATGTATAATTTTGGCTAATATCCAATAACTGAAATGGAATTCCTTATTGCTTTTCTCATTAGAAATCTTTAAAACTAATTTTAAGTACACGCTATAGTTTTCGTAATAATTATATACGACCTGCTATTATTTGATAAACGGACGTGATTGACAAACAACCTATTTTTGTTCAGTATTCATGATATGAATAAACACGTACGTAAAAATTATTCTACGTAAATTAATATTTCTATTTGTTGTCTTATAATAATCCTAAAGTAGAGGACAGGAAGATTTTGAAAAAAGATATTAATAACACATTTATTTAACTTTTCCTTTTACTATTTATTATTTTATACATGAATATATAGAATGCTCCAATTAAAAAATTATAATAATGGATTTTGTATTTTCTGAAAAAAATTGTACACATACAAAAACTACTAAGGAAGCAGAGATCTCTCCACCTTTTTTATTATCGGTTAAAATGATTGCTTGAAATATCAAATAGCGATCATAAATATAGTTAAAGGTGGTTAACGCGGAAGAGCTAGAACACTACCGTGTTGCGCGGGCGACTCTGTACTATCGGTCGACAGTTGTATCTGGGCGCGCTATCTCGCGGGCACCTCGGTGGAGGTCATGTGCTGACGTCACGCTGATAAAGATTTGCGCGGTGACCTTGTCGCGCGCGCCGAATCTCAAGGTTGCCGCTATTTGTACTGTGAGATAGGTACCGCCTGCGCTCACGCCGTGGCTCCACGATCTGCGTCACCCGGACTTACCATTTTATTGACTATTATTTGCGGACCGTGGAGGCCACCCGGTTGACTCTTCGTTTTTCATTTTGATATTAATAATATCATTAGAATCATATCGTCCGCCTATGTTGTCAATGTTGTAAATTTAATATACGGAATTCTCCATAACATTTAGTTTTCTTTATAAGAAACGGATGAATGAATGAATAATATCTCATTGCTTATGTTGATCGTACACAAGCGATTATAACGCCATGAGGTATTTTCTTCCAGCTAAGCGACGGCAGTGTGGAGGTAAAATAGTAGATAAAGCTAATAGGAAAATTTATAAGCTACATAAATATAACATAGTATAATCAGGAAATAATATTATAAAATCCCGATATCAATTTAAAAATGTACTCGTGACAAAGAAACGACTATGCACATCTAGTATACATTTTAGTAATTGATTTTCCTAATAAAACTTATCGATAATTACAGTATAGACACCATTATGAATTAAAGAGTCCTCGGAAATATCAGTAACGAAATTTGGTCTTTATAGATATATATTGTTATTATAATAAATGATGACCTCGTAACATGACATTCGTAGAGCGTCGCGGAAGCGCCGGCTTGCAAATTAGTTTAGCTTCAAGGACAAACCGGACATCAAATGAGGTCCAATTAACAACACACATAGTAACATATACAGCCATGCTAATGTTTTTTTAACGTTTATTACATTTTAATGATAATAGTCAATGATTTCATTTGAATATTCCATAATATTTGATTTGTTTCATTCTCAGTAAATAAGTTCCCAATATAATTCAAATAATTTGTTTTGACATTGATAAAAATAGTTTATGTATGTGTTAGTACATCGATTTAAGTAAATATCAACAACTGAATATTTTTATGAAATGAGTTGTATAATTTATATAACTCAATTCATAAATTTCGAAAAAACTTCTTTGTGAGTTTTTTTGTTCGTTAACTTATTATATTTTTGTTTAAAAAATGCAATATTTGCTAATGGTACTTCATAAAAATTTGCAATTACTTATAAGCAGAATATAGGTGTAATTTTTTTTACGCTTTTACATCTTTGTGTGATTTACATAGTTACATACATTCATATTTTGGATTTTATTTTATACATATGAATATAATCTTGTCTATGGCTTCACGTACAAGATAATCTTTTAAAACTTTCGTTTTAAAATATATCATTGGAAATAATTATAAAAACGTCACATGTTTTTTCCTAATACCATAACAACTAAACTTCATAAATGTAGTGTTCTATCTATAATATTGACTTAAGTATGATATAAATTCGAATAACAGAGTCTCTAATGAAGTGTATAATAGTTAACATTATACATTGTAAAGAGATAACTACTATTTGGTAGCGAGTCCAGTGCATGAGTGTTAAATATTCTTCAATTAATTAATTATCAAATTAATCCTAATGTAATTCATAATTAGAATTATTAACATTAATCTGGTTTTCACATGTGTCGTCGCTCTGAGCAATAATTTCATACTTTTTCATATATTTTATTTTATTTTAATAAAAATAGTGAATTACTATGATTTTGTTTTAGTATAATCAATACTCTATATTGTTGAGAAGAGGGGTATGATGACTGATACCTGTTACCTACCTAGTTTTTTTTTTAGCTTCTAGTACATTATCATCACTCTTTTTTTGCTGATTGGAGACGTACATTGCTGGTCTTAGGTTCTCTCTCAAAGGACGCGGTGCTTGCGAAAGCCACCCCGTGTCGCCCCCATCCCAAATGCAGTGGACGGCCCCGGGGGGTTTTAGTGGGTATTTCCGGGCGCTTCACGCCCGGGCGAGTCCCACACTGGCACGGAGCTCGTCCCTCCGTGCCCTCTTACCTATTGTATTGGGGGACTTCGGTCTCACTAATACAATAGGTAAGGGTAGTGCGTAAATGCATTTCCCCCCCTAAAAAAAAAAAAAGCGTTCTCTCTCAAAGAGAGGGAACTGCCCTAATCGCCACGCTTGGCAGGCAGGTTGACGATCGCTGTAGGTTTTTGTGGTACTCAGAGGATGCTGCAGCCCAACCTCTGGTTTATCCCATGGTCGCTTTTTCCGACACCCACGGGAAGATATGGGTTGGTACTATTCTTAACCGGCACCGCACGGCGCTATCATCATTAGTATTAACATCATTATTTTATTAGTTTTTTTTTTTTTTTGTTATTTATTTCATTATCTAAAGCAACACGCCATATTAGGATGTCGGAGAACCTATACATTTTAGGCCCTACTAATAAATCCCTAAACGTGATAAAAAAGGTTTTATTTCAAAATATTTACCTTCAAAAATTAATTTGTACAGTTGGAATTAGGTTTGTTGAAGTGAAATCTCCTTTAACAGCGTTGAGCGATTCTCGGTAGAGGAAATACTTATGGATTCGCGTTAACAACATGTGTGGTGAACTTTTGTGTTGCCACATTTAAAATATTTTCCGACAAATCCTTATTTTCTTATTTTATTTGAAATCTTTTTTATTTTTATTATTTATTTTATTTCAATATATTTTATTGTAAATTTATTTTATTCTTGATAAATTAATAAGTAATTTAAACATTAAATGAATACTTTTTTCAAAGTTTTTACTTATGTCGGCAGTCCCCATGGCTGCCCATTTTATTAATAAATAATCATTATACAACTAAAATCATCGTTTAATATACAATGATGATGCTTGTAGGTCGTAAGTGAGAAACAAGACGCCCCGGACTTGTAGCGGCCACGACTCGTCGGACTCTCGGCCAATGTCAATGCCGTTGTCAAAATCACTGCCATTGACATTGCCCCATTCTCTCCTCGTAGTTACGAGATTGTAAATACCAATGACGATTTATTGCGCATTTAAAAATAATGTTATTATTAACGTACGATAATTTTATATTAAAATTTTGGTAGGTATTATTAGTATTTCAACACTAGCTGTTCATCCGGCTTCCCTCATGAAACATATTTTCTATTTACTAGGTAACGTTGTTTATAAATTGCATTTAAAAAGATGAAACCTATTTTTTGTACAGGCCCTAAATTATATTTGGCACTAACAGAATGCAAAGATATTTCTCATAAATTCGAACACTTTTGCCAATAAAACTGTGCATAACTCGGATTTTGTTCACAATTTCATGAGTTTTTTCGCGAAACACTAATTATTTATATATAATAATTACAAGTAGCCAAGTTACTCCTTCAATGAGTAAAGCTATCAGTCAGAGAAAGTCCTGCCAAAATCGGTCCAGCCGTTTTGGAGATTAGCTGGAACAGACAGGCAAAAATTAAAAAAAAAGGTATTTTTGGTATTGGTATCGTATATATATTCTAAGTATTTAGTAAAAAAAAATTGACATTACAAACAGATACTCTAATTTTATTTATTAGTATAGATTATGACTAAATGCCATTCGATAGCCATATATGTATACAAAGTACTAAGTACAACGCGCTTACAGCAAATAAGCTATATATATATATCTGAATGAGTCTCCCAGATGAAAGATCGTTCGTTTGGTTTTTTTTAACCGACTACAAAAATAAGAGGTTCTCAATTCGTTCGTCTGTGTTTTTTTTTGTATGTTTGTTACTCCATTTCTCCGTCAATTGTGGACCGATTTGTATTTTTGTTATTCGAAGGAGTACACTCCCGAGGTGGTCCCATTGTCACCAAGTCAGGATCTGATCAGTGTATCTCAGGGAAATCAATAGAAATTCTCGAATATTATTGACATTTACACGTGTTTCATATATTAGTTTCCAAAGTTATTCAAGTATTTGCTTATTGGAGTCACCATCATATCTTACTGATCTGATGATGGAAGGTAAAACATTTTAACGAGTAAGAGTTGAAGAGTTTTTTTTTTTGTAAATGTTGTAATTTGCCTATGTGGACCTATCTATACTAATAAATAAAATTGAAGTGTCTGTTTGTAGTGTCAATTTTTTTTTTACAAAATCAGATATGAATGTGTATAGGATATCTTGACCAAAAACACAATTTTTAAAATTTTTGACTGTCTGTCGATCTGTTTTTATTGGGTAATCTCCGGAAAAGCTGGACTGATTTTGACGGGACTTTTTTTTGTATATAGCTGAAGTTACTTCGGTTAACATAGGGTACTTTTAATTTTCGAAAATAATTAGGCTTCCGCGTAAAAAAATAAAACTTTTGTATGAACAAATCGGAATAAAATCAATTCAATGCACATTTTTACGCAGTGAAGAATATATGAAACGCATGTGCAGCCGCAGACACACCGAAACTGTATATAGAAAACATTCTTTTTTTTTTTTTTGACGGGGGGAAATGCATTTACGCACTACCCAACTGTATGTAGAAAACCTGACTGATTCATGAACGCAGAGCCTAAACCTCTGGGCCAAGAAACTTGAAATTTTGGCAATAGATGCCCTTTATGATATAACCATTTACTGAACAAGGATTTTTGAAAATGTCACCCCTAAGATATGAAAGTCCGTCATTTTAAAACTAAGAAGCACGAAATTTAGTATGCATACCTTTTATTATCATTCATATTTAAATTAGAGGCTTGGGTTCATCTAAATCATAATATTATCCAGAAACTTCCACAAATATATAGAGAATATAGAGGTGCTATATATTGCAATGTCCAACAGTTTGTAAATACAGTAGGTATTATAGATAGATTGTAGAAGTTAAGTATATTAGCAAATATTAATATTGACCAACAGTTACCTACATCGTGGTTAGATTAGAATTTATTATCTTTTATAATTTAACATAAATATTAATATTTTTAACAGCTAATTTCATGTTTAGTTTGCAACTGTATGTATAAACACATCTATAAAGCAAATCCCTGCAATGGTTGTTAAAGGAATAGTTAGTTGAATATATAACATACAATATTTAAAAAAAATTACATTAAAAGACAAGAATAAAATTTTTAATCATATTTTTTTGATGTGTAGGGATTTGCTGTCAAAAGTATCCCGTCTTCTTGTTATGATCTCATCTCTTTAGATACCTAAAAACTGGAATTTCATAAATTATCTTAATTTGTCGGTCCCGTCTTGAAATGATGTTTATTTAGCATAAATATTTATTGGACCCCCTTAACTGACATCTAGAACAATATAGTATTTAGATAAATACACAACAATATAAAATTACGATTAAGAAATTGCTGCAGTTTTAGGTGATAAAAAACATAGCAAGTCATTTTTGTTGACAGTTCGAATTGTGAATACATTGAGAGGTTGTTAGCTTGTTAAATTACGAAATTATTAAATTTATCTTGTTGAGATAAATTGGATTCGTTTAGTGTAACGAGAAGTGAACCTGGTGTGCGGCGGAGTAGCGGCATGGCACGACCACGAGAATTACGCAACTCGTGTGTCGCTGAGTGTAGTGTGAAGTTCAATGTCACCCACACATGTACAACATCAGGCACGTGTATGTGTGCGTAAAGTAGTATCTGAATAATAGCAGCCAACCCGTTACTCGCCTCTATCAACACTTCCCGGAATAATTCGCGAAAATGCGATTTTTCTCAGTGTTCGGCAACGTCGATACGATTTTGCGCAAGGTCATGGTAATGTCACCTTGATGAAAAAATGTTTTCTATTATTTCTATGATTATTTTTGTCAGAACAGAAAAATATTTGGATATGATTATCATTGTGTACGAATTATGAAGCCGTGTTATTTTTCACCTGCACTTAAATGGAGACCTTATATGATAGATATATTTTTAAATATCGGTCTGATGATTCTCCGAATGATGTGGCTAAATAGCATTAAAGTTTATCAGGTTAGAACAGTTCGCAATGAGGATCTTGTTGGTTTCAACTACAGTTCATTGAATAATGAAACAAGTTTAAAATGGGCCTTGATATATATCTGCTTAATATACACAACTAAAAGATGATGTAACTGTAACAATAATCTTATAGGTCGCGTATATATTTTTAAGAAATTGTTTTTAAATGTATTAAGTGTTGTTAGCTGTGACCACCACTCGCTTATAATTACTTAAGCATTATCTGTTATATCTTTCATATATTTATTATTTAATTAAAAGTTTGCCTGAGATCTTGTTGGTAGTAACTTATTGCCAAATTAATTATTAAAAAGTTCGTTTATTAACATCCTCTAGAATTTATTAAAATAAAAACTCGAAGGTTATTTTGGTTAGTCTAATCATTGACACAAACATGAGCGTTAAATCCTTCGACGCACTTGTGGCTTCGTATTTCCCTAAATGACATAACCTAACCAATAACCATAATAACTTTATAAATAATTAACAATTACAACTAGCGTTTGCGAATGAAATTGGTTTATTTACACTGAAGTCAGATTTTATACTACACCCCACGTTGTGACTCGAAATCAGATTCTTTTTGAAAGCGTAAGTTTTGTATACTATATCGACTGCGTTATGTTGTAAATAAAATGGATGTTCGCAAAAGCTAAAGCTAAAACATAAAACGGTTGAATGAAAATAAGTATATTTAAACTTTCTATATATCTATCAGAATTGCATATAAGTCTACTGCTGGAAATAGATTTTTCATAAGTTACGTTATTGCACTTGATCTTTGGTTTTCAGCTTGAGGTAACTTCGGATGTCTAATGAATTATTTTTAATTGTAACACGCAAGAAGTATTCATGCATGTATCTCTTTTCTTTGTTGGCGAATTACTCTTAACTAATGGACCAATAGTTCCGCCAGTGTCAACAATATCTACATACGAGTACAGTGTATTGAATACGTACGTTGAATATTTTAGTTTATACAAACTCTGTGGCGCAGCTAACGGCAAGGTTTCCGAATGCCTCCCAGTCCGACTGATTCTTTTAATTCCATCTTGATGTTGTTTCTATCAGATTGAAAACTCTACACAATATTTTAAACAACAAATAATTTAAAATCCAAACAGTAATCAATGAAAATCAAAATACAAACGATACATTGCACAATTTTACTGGCAAGCGTTTGAATTTGTGAGAAATATTGTTATTTTATATGAGTACAAAAACAACTAGGGCCCCGTGTAACAAACTCATAAAATTGTGAACAAAATACGATTCTATGAAAAGTTTTAGAAGGGCCGAGCCGCGGGCACACAGCTAGTATATTACATAAATACATTGTTAATTTATGATGGAAATGTTACAGATGTTCTTGAAATTATTATGTTTAAGTTATTTATGGGATGTATTAAATTGTATAGTTTTCATTAGGTAAAGTATTATGATTCGGATGCCCTTGTCTACTGATATTTGTCGGAGACGCGGCACAGTACCGTAAAGGGCGCGCCGCGCCCTAGGTCAAGGGCAGCGTGTCTCACTGACCTACATCCTCACTAATATACACTTACAAGGTCGCACCGCCCGTTAGGCCTATATGACTGCTCAACCGTAAATAGACTCGTCTTTTTCAATTAACACTTAAAGATAGAAGGATGATGTGAGGCGAAAAGATTTAATCTATGAGTAAATGACACCCCTTTTTGTGCTTCCGTCAACAATGGTTGACGTTAATGTATATCTACATTAATAAAAAACAAACTAGATCCAGTTTCTTGCGTTCTTCTCGAAGATTCGTCTTCAAACCGCTGGTATCGTTTATAAACTCTACTACACACTATATCAGTATAAGAAAAAGATCTGCAATATCTTGGGTTAAGAAGAAGATGGATACAGTACCGACGATACAGATAAAAGCATAAAGTAAACTAACCTTTTAAAAATGGAATTACTCAAGATATTGTGTAATCAATATTCTTCTCTAATCCTGATACTCGAACTTCTGAGATATTTGACCACAATAATTATTGAAAAAAATTGGGAACAGAAAAAAAAATGTTTTATTAAAAGTCAATAATTGCTTATAGTTACTAAACAAAAAAAAAAGGAAATTCGTTGATAAATAAAAGAGAAAATTACTCGAATGAACTGATTAACCTATGCCTTTTCGACATCTGTGCCTTTTAACAACTATAGACATGCCACAATCCGTCAGGACAGTAGGTACTCTCCCTCCTCACGTTGCGGGATTATCCATAATAGTCTACGCATTATGGGAATTTACTAAAACTGCTTTATTAACAACTAGAACAAATATGGATTATTAGTTTATTAGTTAATTGGATACCATCTAGTGTTCGTTATACGATGTTTAAAACATTATTTATTAAGGATCTATACTTATCGAATAGATAATAATAATATAAAATAGTTGATATTACTTTGCTAATTCTGCTCAAAGAAAATGATTTATTAATTGAATATATTTTAGAATAGAAACATTTAGCATTAGCTGATACAACAATTAAAAAAAACCGTAAGTTATTCCATATTGCTTTAAGCATTCCCATAATAATTTAAAAGCTCGATTTTACAGTATTGATAGCGAAGTAAAGTTTATTTTCAAAAATGGGTTGTAGGCAACGTCGGTTGAAGGCGAGACTTCACAATGACCTTGTCATGACCTTAACCTCCTCCCCCCAACCCTCGCGTAAGTATCTCGCTGTCGTACCTCCCAGGACACAGTGTTAGCTGCGCAACCTTGGAACAATCAGGGCTTCCCTGATTCTTCATTAGATTTGATTTAAAATTTAAATAAGTAATACAATTATTAATGCTTAAACTTATTTGACGAATGTTTCAGATCATGAAACAGATTTATCGAGAAATCTTTCAGAAAAGGTGTATCGTCATTTGCCTTGATACAATCAAGTAACCACTTTGTATTAGCAATATTTTATTGTTTACTAATAACCTCGAATGTAAATACAATAAATATTATACCTATAAACCTATACCAATGTACAGAAACTGGATCAAAACGTTCCATGTGACTTATCCGTTAATTCTGTTCGTCTCAATCCCTTCGCTTTCGCGCGACCTAGATGCCAGCTCAAAATGTCTGCCATCAAGGACGACAAGGGTTTGAAACGACAACCCAGTTTAGTTGAGTACTTTTTATCTATTTTTATAGGTTTAAAGCATTGGAATTATAGCAGGTTATGAAATGTTTATCGTAAATTATTGCAAAACATTGAAGGTTACAGTTACAATGCTTGCTGTGCATAATTACATTAGGTATTACATTGCATGGAGGTAAGGCATTTTTTAATGATGCCCGCCTGGGTAACTACCATCCTCAAGTTTGAAAACCTGTCGCCAAATACCAATATGTGTGTTCCGGCAGCATCACTTTGGAACCATTATCTCTAGGCTTAATGTGTTTACCATCCTGGACCACATCATCACTTCATATCAGGTGAGATTGTGGTTAAAGCACTGAGCCTATACCGTGTAAAAAAGGTACTAAAATGCACTGGATTAATATTTGTAACATATAGTTTTTTTGTTATAGAATATAAAATATGCCAGGGTTAATATAATAATACACTGCAATGTATCAAGATATTCAATGCTCTGTTTAGAGTTGTTGGGTAGGATCTCCGTCAGTTATACTGATATAGCAGTTATTGCCTTTAATACATTAAGTTGCGTATTTTACCCTTACATTATGTGATTTTGGTGGCGTTTTGCGTAATATAATTTAATTATAGTGCACAATTGAAGTGTATTCAAAATAATAACGAGAAATGTTTATTCTGAGGTGCCACGAAAATTTCTGGCAAGATGAGCCATCGTTTTGCTAGATATTAGAAAATATATCATTATCCATTTGACACTGGCAAAATTGTGGAGAAATAAAAATGCTGTGGTCAAAGTATTGCAATGATTATTATTTTTGTGCTTTTTTCGTTATCGACTCTTTTTATATAACAACAGACTAAAATTTGACATGCAAATTGGTTTAATGGGTATCTAGTTATGAGCTAATTAAAGGACAGACAACAGGCAAAGAGAGAAATGCATTAATGAGCATAATTGGAATTTAATGTCGCAATATAAAACTCAATGAAAAATATTTTTTCAATAAGTGGAATAAAAAAATATATCGTAGAAATATAATGTAAGTACACTTTAACATGACATTACACTTTTATAAGCTCTCGTTAATAAGTTGTCGCTTAAAAACTTGATAATATATTAAGTAGGTAATTAGGACCGTTTCAATGAAAAAGTTTTTTTACGGTTTTTAACTTGACGCGCTGAGGCATCTCAGACAAAAAATGATAGCTAGTGATAGGTTTACCAAAATGTACGAACCTCGGCTTGGCCGCTATCTATATAATAAAATTCTCACGGGATTTGAATCTAGGTAAACCCTACATTTTTTTTTATTATTAAAAAATAAGGTTCCTTACAGGACCTATGTACCTGCGTGTTATGTGCAGGAGTGTGTATGCAGTGTTTGCTTACGTAACCACCATTTAGAAGTCCCCCCCACGACCCCACGTCATCAAAAGTAAGCAAAACATACACTCCCGAAAGAATTCGCTTATGCAAATTCTAAAATATCACATGAGTTGAGTTCAACATGTAAGTCATCATGCTTACATAGCATTTTGGAGCACATTATACTTTCTGGGACAACATGCAAGATTATTTTTAACCGACTTCAAAAAGTAGGAGGTCATCCGTCAGAATGTTTTTTTTTGTATGTTCACGATTTCACCATCATTTGTGGACCGATTTGGATTTTTTTTTTTTATCGAACCAGATTAATGATGTAATTATTATTGACTTTTTAGTGCATTTTTATAGTTAATTCTTATGAAGTTGGTTTTGTTTTTTATTAAAAGAGTCTTGTTTTCAGCTACGTAAATATACTGTGCTCACGCGTTATGGTTACAGAGTCACTATCATTTCATTTTATGCAAGTTTCAAAATAGTGGTGGTATTATACCTCTGCTACTGGTTCATTATTTCTCACTCGCAGAATATTAAATTTGTTTGACGAATTCGTGTAAATGGTATTGTTTATGCGAATTTTTAAACAACCTTGTTAAATTTTATATCTTATTACAATACAATGGTAATTACCATATATTTATACCATACATAATTATAGAAACGTTTCGCGAAAATCCTTGAAATTAAAATCAATTAACATTACTATGACACGTGTAGTGTGTTTTTTTTTGAGGCCGAGGGTGGAAAGTTTGCGATTACAACTACCCAGGAAACACTATGTTTGTTTAACATTATCAGTATTTGTTAATATTGTTAGTTATCTAAATACATGTCTGCTTGACAAAGTTGATTTATTTTCATGCAAATAATATATGTATGAAGTTTTATGTTTATAAAAATTATTCCAATATGTGTTTTTATTTTATGATGTTGTGTAACTATAGAAATATAACAGAAATGTTATGTACGTATATTTTTAGAGACCCAGCGGTTGGAGTCAGTTTATGTAAGGAACTTACAGGTGTCGGGTGGCGTTTTTTTTTGGCATTGTGTCTAAATTTACTGCCATGAAACCAAGTAAAGTTAGGATAAGTTTTATTCTTACATTACGAAATTTACGGCTTCCTGTTAGCATTTGCTACAAGCATCTTGTAGGTTTTTTTCTCTCTGGTAATGTAATTCTATAAAAATAATTTCTTATAATTTCCTCATAGCCGAGAATGGGAAGGTAAAATCTTTCGCAACGTTCGTCCAGGACGCTCATTAGTGAAGAGGACATAGAAATTAACTTCCAAATGTAATAAAAGTTTTCTTTTGAGTTGAAATTGAGTAACCTTTTTTATTTTTTAATAATTGTATATATTTTTTCTATGAACTTTATTTTATTCATAGGAATGAATATAATTATGAAAGATATGTGCAATGAAGTGATTATGTAATAACATTTATCATCATCATCATCCTGCTTCTAATTTTTTAAAGTTATTTGGGGTTGGCGCAGTATTTCGTTTTCTTCCATACATCACTCACCATGTTTTCATTTGTCCCATTTGCTTTCACATATTCCCACACACACTACATTCGTTTATTGTTTGGCCATTCTCTCCTTCTAAATCCATCAACTTTCGTATTCACCACTTTTTTTGTCACATGCGTTTCGTCTCTTTTCACAATATGTCAATGCAAAGACAAACAATTCCCTTTCAGTTAACTTATTCCTAAGCCTGCCCATTTTTGACAAGTCACACATCCATCTCCACACTCTCATTTCGGCTGCATGCAGTAGTTTCTTATCGATCTTTTTACTAGTCCACACTTCGATCCATATAGTTTGTTTGACAGATCTTATAACGGACTTATATATTATGGCTTTCAATTTTACGGGCATAGCAATATAATTAAGGTCACGTTTTAAATAAAGGCCAGGTGAAAATTACCCATAACCGTCAAGGATGTGTGAAAGAGTTCATAAAAGTAGAAGAAGTGAAAGAGATATGTCAAGATCATAGCAAGTGGAAGGACGTAGTCTCGTAATCTCGTAATCCTACCCGACTGGAGATAGGCGTGTTACTATGTATGTATGTGTGTAGTAATATAATATTAATATCCTTATTATTAGATCAGCGATCATAATTTTTTAATTTCTTTTTAAATGTATTTTAGTATTATTTTATTATGATTAATTAATTAGTTAATTAAGTAACAGTATAAAACGTAGTCAATATATTTCACAATAATATATAATCTATATTAAATACGTAGTTACGTGTGGAATTTACATAAATACGTATATGTATTAGTATATTGTGAAGGTCAATAGCCAATGACGTTGAGGTCGGAAATTATTCCCGGAATTATTTTTCATGTCGTATATTTTAAAATATTAACTAACTTAGTGGCTAATACGTAATTAAGATTGTATTCAGCACGTATTTTATCCTACAATCTGGAGTAACAGAATTCGGTATAAATAGTTTTTTTTTATTTCACTTACACTTATAACCACCTCTATCAGAAATACTGTTTACTTCTAACGATATAAAAAAAAACGTTATATTTGTTAACAGTTACGTATACACGAAGAAATTAAACCTTATACGAATAAAAGAATATCATAGAAGATATCGAACGTGTAAATATTGCTTGAAATTGAAAAGAAATCAATAATATCGTACAATCGATTATTATTATCACCCCTTTCGGGAGATATTCATGGACTTCGCCAAGTTAAATGACGTCATATCTTCTTCGATCTAAAGAAATAATTAACCGAAGAATTAACGTAGAAGGCGTTAATATCGTGATTGGAAAAGCCGTTTCAGACTAATTTTTCTCTTGAAGCCTTGATGGTTCATAGTGATGAAACCATAGCACGATGGTAGGACATTTTTATTTAATACCCACGTAGTTATCTACCATCCTGAAGATTGAATTTCTGTCGCCGAGCGCCAGTAGATGTATGTTCCAGCAGCTTAGACTCTTCATTACCGTTTTGGAAAACAAAATCATTTAACATCAGGTGAGATTTTTGTTAAAGCATAATAATAAAAGTTTGTATGTAATATCAAAATAACAGTTTTTTTTACTATTATACATAATATAAATAATATATAAGGCACTTATATAAAAAAACGATATTATTTTTTACGTTTGTTTGTTCCGGCTAGGTAATCTTCAAAACAGCTGGACCGATGTTTACGGGACTTTCTCTGGTCGTGTTATAAAGAGTAACTTCGCAAAAGAATTAGGGTTCCGTGAATAAAAAATCAAAACTCATGAATTTGTGAACAAAACGTTATTCGATCAGTCCCAAATATCTGAAATATATATAAAAAAATAAGAAAAAAATATCATTAATTTTTTCAAATGAAAACTTTTTTAGCGTCGTCGTGATTTGAAAATCGATGAAACGAAAAAGCGACAATATGTTTCTGTTGGAGGTCGGATTTATTCATAAAACTTTTGAAAGCTTGGTTAGTTCGGTGGACTAATCCCCGTGTCTCATAGACGGTACGACTGAAAGGTCGGAGGTTCGTACCCAAGGTGGGTAACACATTTTTTCACTTATGTATTTTAAGTTTTTTGAAGGTTTCACTTCTACCACGTGTGAATAGCACACATTAATTTTTTTTTACTTAGGCACTCTCTACTTTAGTAGAATGTACCTGTCTTTTTACACGACACTCTTCTCAACTGGATTGTTTTCCGAACCTGTGGTAATTTTTTGACGTTCACAAGCGCCTTTTCAGGGCCCAAATTTAATAAAGAAATTTTTGATTTTGATGCTTTTCTTAATCGTGTATATGTTGTCTTGCAATATTGTAACTAACCCTCTGAGTAATGAATTTTTTTTTATCATATTAAATATTTTTTCTAGAATAGGAAAATTATATACGAACGCAGGCGCGGCACAGCTATTCTAGAATAGGAAAATTATATACGAACGCAGGCGCGGCACAGCTAGTAAATTATAAAAAAGTTTCGTTACTGAGACATAGACACATAGGTGGCAAGCGGGGTGTTTCAGCTACAACTTTTAAATACGAGTAATAACTCAGTTCATCTAAATAGGTTAATAGTTAAATGAAATTTAAATTCAATACCTAATATACGATCAGCCCAATCATCACTTAATAATTACATTTATTTTTTTCACATTTTAAATTTATTTTCATCTACATCCTTACATATTTTAAAAAAGCAACAAAAATTGTAATCAATTTATATGATCCCATTTCCTACTGGGAACCGCAAGCACAGCCACTGTTACAGAGAATTATTTTTGAAGCGTATTACCTCAAACATTTTCAAAATTATAATTGAAAGATTTCAGATGTTACAATGTCCACTTATTATTTACGTATGAATAGTCAAAAAAGCATCAAGTATTTACATAATTATTTCTCGGGAGCATGTATAAAGGTCACGTCCCACGCAAATCTAGGATGTTATCGGGTGTGAGGGTAGCCGGTGCGGGGAGGGTCGGGCACGCGCGGGCACGGTAACCTTGCCCGGCTGTGACTCTGCGACCTTGGAGCCGGCCGCCCGCAAACCCCGCAACACCCCCCCCCCCCCCCCTCCAACGCTTCTGCCTACTGCCACCCCTGAAACAGCCAACCGCCTACGCTCACCTCCCTTAGTTCCATCTCCTGCCGCCCACGCTACCTCGTGCAAAATTTAATATCCCAACAAGTATCTGTGTAGGTAAGGTTTTCACACTTTATATAAAACATATTATCTTCGACGTAATTTATTCATAAAATACTTGTGGTTGAATTGTGTGTATCTGTGTTTTTATATAACTTCAATCGTATGAAACAGCCAACAGGAAGAATAGATTCCACTTGATTTATAATTCTAACAGTCGAAACATAATATGTTTTGAAATTAAAAGTAATTTTTGTGCTGTCAATTGTGTAAATTATTTGTATCATAAAATTTAAATATAATTTTAATATTTTCAATAGGATTAATTACGTGGAAGTGTCCTGTTTCCGTATGAGTCGAGGCCCGGGCTGGGTACGACCTCGCCGGTACAAGGTCGAGGGCCAATAGCAGCAATAAGATTTGGCGTTTTCCGTGTGTCGCCTGAAGGTCTCCGACAATTACTATTTTTACAGCGTTAACTTGTAACACATGTTATATGCCCAATATTAGAATCTACAGCGAGGTCTTCTATTCATCATACGTAATAATAACTTAACGGTTACGGGAATATTTTGTAAAGATATTTACCACTAAGATATGCTTCTTTATTGCAACAGAAATCTATAAACAGCTGGAGGGACGAAATTTGTACATTGAAGATATTTCATAAAAAATACCATGAGCGGTTTAGAATCGAAACAGAACTCATTTCGATGGTTTTTACAATTTGTGTCTGTCTTTCTGTCTGTGTATGAATTTGTTCGCCAATCACGCAAAAACTACTCGACCGAATTGGATGAAATTTGGTATAATTGTATTATATATTCTGTAGTAACATTTAGATACTTATATACTTTTATATAATGCGTAAATAGCGTTTATCTATATTTATACTAAAACATCATAATCAATATGTATTTAGTTGATTTATTTTATAAATGAACCTGAAATGAGTAGAAATAAAACTAAATGAAATCAACATAATTTATTTAGATTTAATTTAAAAAAATATGATTAGGGTGTTTTTTATAGAGGTAATAGAACTTAGAAATGGAATAAAACAAAGATGATTTTTTTTAAATCGACATGAAAATTACTTTATTCGAAAGATAATCTTCTCGCAATTATAATTTAAATATAACTTTAGCATATGACCGCCACTGCTGGCTCGGACGTAGTCTAATCTGGAGGTCCAATTTTCGATGAGTTTTTCCAACATTTGTGGGCGTATATCTGCAATAACGCGGAGAATGTTGTCCTCCAAGCGGTAAATCGTTCGGGATTATCGGCGTAGACTAGCGACTTCACATATCCCCACAGAAAATAGTCAAGCAGCGTAAAATCGCACGATCTTGGAGGCCAAATCACGGGTCCGAAACGTGAAACTCTGCGGTTACCAAACGTTTCCTTCAATAAACAATGGAGGCATTAGCTGTGTGACATGTTGCGCCGTCTTGTAGAAACTACAGCTCCTGCACATCGTAGATGTTCAATTGATAAACGACAATGTCAGTAATCGTGGCTCTATAGTGGTCACAATTAACTGTAACGTTTTGACCAGCATCGTTTTTAAAGAAGTACGGACCAATTATTCCACCAGCCCATAAAGCACATCAAACAGTCTGTTTTTCTAGATATAACAGTGTCTCAACATACACTTGAGGATTATCATCACTCCAAATACTGCAGTTTTGGTTATTGACGTATCCATTCAAACAAAAGGGAGCTTCATCGCTAAACAAAATTCGCTTATGAAAATCGGAATCAACGGCAATCTTGTTTTGAGCCCATTCACCGAATCTACGTCTTGCTTCAATTCTTGCACGAGTTTGATTTTGTAAGGACGCAAACCAAGATTTTTCCGCAAAATGTTCCATAAAGTGGATGGGCACATATCCAATTCTTGTACACGATGGCGGAAAGATTGATTCGGGTTTCTTTCTACGTTACGCTCTACAGCAGCAATGACATCTTCTGTACGCACTGTACGACGTCTCTATGGATGCGCATTATCATTTAGAGTAAACGTGCTGCGAAAAAGTTCCACAGTTAATCGAATTAATTGTTCTGATGGACGATTATATTGACCGTAAAATGGACGTAGTGCACGACACGTATTTCGAATAGAACCATGATTTTCAAAATAAATTTCTACAATTTGGAACCGTTGTTCAGGCGTCAGTCTATTCATGTTGAAATGTCAAACCAAACTAAACATAAATCACTTGACAGCTGACAAAATAGCAAATAAGCCATTCTTCAACATATAATACATATTACGGGAATGTACTTTATAAATTTCCATACAATATTTTTTTATCGTTTAATGAAGTGTTTCACAGAAAGGATTTCGTGTTTCGTCTCAAAAACAAATACACGTTTATAATATACTAGTTGTGTGCCCGCGGCTGTACCCGCGTTTCATGTTGTATTCTTCGCTATGTTTTATTTTCACACGAAATCCTAATTATTTTCGTAAAATTTTTGGCACTAAGATAAATTTTTGCGCTACCCGCATCCAGCGAATTCCCGCAACCTTTACCAGGTCCTTGGTCCACCTTGGCTACCCACGCTACGTCTTACGGTGCGTAGTAGCCATTCGAGAATCTGTTGGCCCCATCGGAGATCGGTTCTGCAAGCAATGTGCCCAGCCCACTGCCACTTAAGTTTAGCAATTCTTCGGGCAATGTCGGTTACTTTGGTTCTTCAGCGAATCTTCTCATCCCTGATTCGATCACGCAGTGAAACTCCAAGCATAGCCCTCTCCATTGCCCTATGAGCAACTTAGATCTTTTTTCTTAGGCCCATTGTGAGCGACCACGTATCAGTGCCGTATGTAATCACTGGCAACACACACTGGTTGAAGACTTTCGTCTTGAGACACTGCGGTATTTCGGACGAGAAGATTCTGCGCAGCTTCCCGAACGCGGCCATCGTGAAGATCTTTGGGGATACCTATGTCCAGCAGTGGACGTCTTTCGGTTGAATGAATGCATGGAAGTTAAATTAAAAATAGTTGTCATAAATCCAAGAACTTTTGTGTATTATTTTTTATGCGGAACCCTAATAATTAACCTGAAATTAGTTTTGGTACTAACAGAAAGCAAAGACTTCTAACAAGTTCAAACACCTGGCAATAAAACTGTGCATCGAATCGAATTTTATACACAATTTGATTTTTCACGCGGAACCCTAATTATTTTCGAAAACTTAAAGTAATCTGAATTACGCTGAGTAGCTTTTAGCTGATAGCTTCAGCTATCTGTCAAAAAAGTCCCGTCAAAATCGGTCCAGCCGTTCCGGAGAGTACCCGGAACAAAGAGACAACATACAAAAATTTAAAAAATGTATTTCTGATATAGGTATCGTATATACATTCACCAACACAATTTTTTTAAAAATTTGTCTGTCTGCTTGTTCCGGGTAATCTTCGGAACGGCTGGACGAATTTTGACGGGACTTTTTTGGTAGATAGCTGAAGTTACTTTGGGTAACTTATGGTACTTTTAATTTTCGAAAATTTTAATCTCCTAAAAAATTTAATAAAATCGTATTCAATGCACAGTTTTACGGGCAAGTGCTTGAATTTACGAGAAATATATTTACTTTATTAGAGTTCCGTATACAAAAAAAAATTAAAACAGTAAACAATATATGAAACGCGGGCGCACGGCTAGTACTATATATTATATCGCAGTTATTTTTTACATAAGAAGTAGATACAGGACTTTCTGTAGATCTGTTTCTTGTATATTCATATATATATATATATGTAGGATACTAGCAGGTTCCCGCGGCTCCACCCGCGTTTCGTTTGTTCTTTAGGTGAGAGTGATAAAACAAATGAATGAAGAAAAATTAGTGTTTTGTTTTTATTATTGGAAAAATGTATGTAGGAGTAAAGTGAAAAAAAACTACAAAGGGTCAATGGAATGCAAAAATAAGTATAGCCTATAATCATCTACGAAAAATTTCGCAATGGTAGTAGACCCATCCCGATATGTTCTGTAGTTCGGAGATGACGGTTCGTCAAAGTAGCCCATTTTTACTTATCTATATATAAATAGATATAGTAGTAAAATAAGTATATAATAAGTTTATGTTACAAAAAATAATATTTAATTACAATAACATTGAACATTTTCTTTTTTCGGAATCACACTCGAAAATAGAATGTGTAATATGAACCAACAAAGCCACGTTGAAATTAGATCATATGCATTTATAACGCTTCCTGGAACACACTGCTTCAATGTTAGCAGGAAATAAAAGAATTCTTTGCCAAATTTACTTACGTACACTAATATTAAGTATCTAATCTTTACCGTATCACTTATTAATCTATACTGTATATATAAAGAAGTAGGTAATTGTTTTTTTGTTCGTGCAAACATTTAAATCCACTTGACCGATTTTGGTAGAATTTTATTTTTGCATGTTAATAAACAATATTGCATAGGCAATTTTATATTATTATTTTGCATCGGTCATTTTATAAAATTATAAAAAATATTAGACGCTAACTACACGGATCGATGTTTGCGTTCAGTCTGAACATCAGCAATGAACATTTTATATGCATATTTAATAAATAAAATTAAAGTGTCTGTTTGTAATGTCAAAATAACAATTTTTTACTAAATAAATATGAATGTATATCCGGTACCTATAACAAAATCAAAATTATTAATTTTTTTATCTGTCTGTCTGGATGTTCCTGCTAATCTCCGAAATGGCGGGATCTATTTTGGCGGGACTTTTTGGTAGATAGCTGAAGCTTCTCCGCGTAACTTAGACTACTTTAATTTAAAAAATAAAATAATTAGCGTTCTGGTTTAAACAAATTAAACTCACGAAATTGTTAATAAATTCCGATTCAATGCACAGTTTTACTGACAGGTGTTTGAATTTATCAGAAGTATCTTGGCCAACTGTTAGTAGTAAAAGTAATTTCACTAAAATTATTAGTGTTCCGCAAAAAAAAAAAAAAAGTTAAACTCAAAAAGTTGGGGAAAAATACGATTTAATGGACAGCATCATTAAAACACTATTTTCCAATGATTATTTAAAAACTATATTAAGCAGTAATAAATGTACAAAACGCGGGCGGAGCCGCAGGCACACAGCTAGTATTATATAAATATAAATGAAGCAACGTCGAATATGTTCTAATCTCGGTTTACAATCTAAGATGTAGGAAATAAGGTACTTATAGTTTATTATATAATACAAATTACGCACAAACATAATAAGTGTTCCTCTTTTGAAATTTTATCAAAATATTTTTTGCATGCCTTTATCTATATATAAATTAATAATAAAGCCTTGACCGTAATTCGACCTTAGAACCATATCTCAATTACAATACTGTTAGGTACGTATTTTGTAACAATGTATTGGAGTTTTTGTAATAATAATTTACTACGTACTGCCTCATATCAAAGGATGAATTGTGTATGTAGACGCACGAAGATTCATGCTAATCACAATAATATTTTAAAAAATATCAGTAAAATTATATGTTTTTTATGGCCTCCCAGCATTGTGAATTAATTTTAAATCGAGAAGGATAATGCTTTGTAGTTCGTTAGGTAATATAAATGAGAGCTGGGACGTGTAGGGTGGAAGCGTAGTTTGAGGTACTGAGGGGGGCCGTACTTGCGCGTGGCATTATACGGGCGGGCGATGCACCGACATCGAAAGAGTCAAGTGCACGGCCGGCGCAGATCTCTGTGCGCCGTTGCATGCATTTTGATATGCCATGCGTCCAACATCCGGTCAATAACATCTACTTGAATGTCCTTTAAAGGGTATTAGGAAATCTAGTATTTCCTTATTACAGATACACGTGTATTATACATAGCACGTAATATTCGATCATTGTATTCTTCCATTCACGTTGTTTGTTAATTTTGATTTACCAGAACAGAACATTGATAATAAATAAAAAGAAAGTACTGATTATTTAGTACGATTACGTTAAGGAGACTGTATCGTTATTTTGAGTTGCTTAAGTAGAAGAATATTAGACTAAATCGATAAAATTCAAATATTATTTTTTGGGTTAAAAATATTGATCAAAATCTTGTTTTAGAAGACGTAGATATACAGTATATATTTTAAGCAATCTTGCTCTTAAGAGGAAATGCGGTCGGCAACAAATTTAAAGGATAAGTTTTTTTTTTTTTTTTTTTTTTTTCCTACCTAGCTAATGCTGTTGACCGGAAGGGCCTTTACAGCTTCACCGAACTTTGTGGGCGAGTGCTGAAGGCACTCAGCCGCAAAAGGTAGCTAGCTCAAGGGTTCGAACCTCGGCTTGGCCGCTACCTGAGTATGAAAACTCCCGCGGAAGTTTTATCCTAGCTAAAGGATAAGTATTTCAGAAATCTATTTATATCGCATTGCGTCTCAATGAAAGTGTTATAAAGCGCGAAAGGCACCATTGCAGCCTATCTCCCAGTGTTTTATTCCAAAACTGGGCCGAACTAAACTTTGCTTTTAAATAAGAAAGATTTTGGTTATGATTTTGCGCTTTGCTTTTATTGTTTATATTCGTTAAATTTTTTGGTGGAAGTCTGAAAACGACGTTAAAAATCGGGCATTTATTTAATTTACGAATAGCTTATAATAAATAATTAATTTACGAAAAAAAAAAACGTACAGGCGTGTTAGTAGTGGATATATATAATAATGCTGTATATTTACTATAATGTCATTATACAGGGAGAAAATGGGGGAATACGTTTGTATGGAATAAACAGCACCCGCATTTCTTCTTAATACTCGGTGAAGAATAGTAATAGCTAACCAAAAGAGAATTAGAAATATGCAACTATTCTGTTCCTAAGATATTAGAGTTCATTTTCATAATTTCCATATTTATTGCTACTAAGTAACGATATATTGCTATCTATAGTTTAACGCTTCAATATCAACTCGAGCAAGTCTAGAATAGGTTAACTGTGAAGGTCATCTCTAATGTGGCTTAGTAAAAATATACAAACAAATGTAATGCCACGTTTCATTTCATTATTTTTTTCATAAGGTCGATTGAAGTTTAGCTATCTATGCACTAAAAAGTTGCCCCATCATTGATTGAAATGTTTTTCTAAGTATTACAACAGATAAATCTATACATATAATAAAAATGTAACGGATCGCTGTCTGTACATCGAAGATATATGAGAAAAAATATTATTAGGACCTTTATAAACGCAAATAGGACCCAAAACAATGATTCTTAAAATTTTTGTCTGTTTGTCTGTGCGTTTGTGCACGCTAATATTATATATATATGTAGTCTTTGGTATTATCCATACTATATATATTTCAGAAAAAGTACATTCATTTAATCGTGAAATTTCTAAACTATTAAGCCGTTCAGTCTGGATAATAAAGGAATCTTATCAAAAACAACAGATATATAATAGTGATGACTACATATGTAAATATGATTATAATGTTATGTGGTGTACATTATATAATAAAAATATGATTTTATTACGTACTAGCTGTGTGCCCGCGGCTGCGTCCGCGTTTCGTATATTTTTCACTACGTAATTTATTCTTCAATTTTTTTTTATACCCTAATTATTTTCCAATTTTGGTATTGCAACTAACATTAAGCAAATATATTTCTCACAAATTTAAATACTTGCCAGTGCATTGAATCGTTATTTATTCCAATATTTATGAGTTTTATTTTTTTACGCGGACCCTAATTATTTTGGATAAAAATTAAGTATCCTAAGTTACGCTGAGTAACTTCAGGTATATAACATAAAAAGTCCTGTCCAAATCGGTCCAGCCGTTCCGGAAATTAGCCGTTACAAACAGACGGACAGACAAAAATTTTAAAATTGCATTTTTGGTTTAGGTATCGTATATATATATCTTCACATGTATTCAGTAAAAAACACTTCAATTTTATATATTAACGACAACAAAAATGTATTTTCTTTGAACGATTCTACATCGCGCTATGGTTGTGGTGTCGTCTTCCATTATACAAATACGTTCCGAAACAGACTACTCTTCAAATTTATTTATTAGTATATATTTTTGTATGTTAATAAAAACATGATTAGTTCTCCGAGTTCAAAAGGAAGCAATAGAAGTTGAACCAAAGAGCATTGTGTCGTCTAGGATGTGTTGCGCCCGGCTATGACTAAATCCTATTTAAACCCTTCTATTGGACATTATGTTTTGAAACTCTGAAATAGTATATAATCATATGATTGGATATCCATACCAACATAACCGTAATCCTTATATCATACATAATGAGATCACTGGATAAGCATCCAAAATACCAATTCGCCTATATTACAGTTCTAACCTGCTACAACATGGAAGCAAGCTCTGAATACTTCCATAATACCAATTTACGTCGTTCTATGAGTTTCAAGTGAACACTTTTTTGCATTACTTTTCGTAGTTATGAAGGTTTTTTTTTTACAGATAAATTAAATAAATTTACGCATATTTTTACAAATATAGTGTGTAGGTAGCACGCACACTCATTTGTGGGTTGCTCAAGAGTAGGTTAAACTAGGATTACGCCGCGGAACAACTAACAGTTAAAGCCGAGGTACACACCGCTGTACGCCCCTTGAGCTGTTGTTATTCTCAACTGAGTGGCTTCAAAGGTTGCCACTCAAACACGGTGAAACTATCAAGGCCTTTCTAACCAACGTCATGGACAGTTCGTCAAAGGTGGAATTTGATATTATATTCCCATAATACGATATACTCGTAAGTGACGTTGAACAAAATAAATTAGAATTTAAGAAACTAAAATAGTATTATTATACCCTGTACATAATTTTATTGGAGATTATATTGGCACTTATATGTACAAAATACATACCTCCATATGTAATAAAAAGTAAAACCATGAAATTAAATAATGGATATGTGGTATTTTCATAAGTAATTTTTTTAATTTTTTCATTACTTTGCCTTACAACATTGCTCTACCAAATTTGCTAATAAAAATAGTTTGCATATTTGTACTTTAAAATAAACTGTCTATTTATCTGTATAAGTAATATGTGTAATTGAAATAAAATGAGTAAATAAATTTTTGTAATTTGTTTATTTTAATTCGACAACCTGTCATTATTATATTAACAATCAAATGACTGAGCACGCTCACATACGTACTTTACAATACACACATAAACACACCGCGACCGGCGCTGCATTGCATTATAAATTACACTTATATAGTCTTAAATTATTTGTCAGTCTATTTGCGCTCTCCTCGTTCGGCGCCGGCCACGCACGCACGCAACCTAAACGAATTATCACATATAATATATTAAAACGATTTGCGAACGATTACTATTAACTAATTAATTAATTTAATTTAAAGTAGGTCGGGGTGGGGTGGCGGAGACGAACGGCTCCGCAGGCCGGCCTCACGCTTCTAACATCTGCGGCATAAATGAGCGGGGCGGCGATGGTGATTTCTTTGAAAGGTTCAATGGCGCATCCGTCACATCCACTTGCAGCGCCAGCACTGGCTGCGGCGCCGGTGTCGTTCCGCGGTAGCACGACAGGATAGCACCCGTTCGCAGTGGGCATCCCTCCGCCGGTGCACTCGACTCGCCGCGTCTGATATACTGTTGGATTATATCAGTGCGTTTCAGCTGTTCCGGAGTCATCCTAGGCCCTTCCATCAAGCTTTTTGCGAGCACAGAGTGTGTGGATGAAAGCGAGGCGCGTGGCGGACGGGGCGAGTGCGCCGGGTGCGTCGGGTTGCCGGGGTGCGGGTGCTGGGGTGAATGCACCGGTTGCACTGGCCGGGCTTCAGCCTCTCCATTGTCACGAAGCATTGCACGGAATTTTTTGTGTGGTCTATAGGCCTGATCCATCAAGGGGGCGAGTCGAGGTGAAGGGTTTGATAGGCTTAACGGCGGCGCTTCCAGCACACGTTTCAGCACGGGCATGTCGTCTGCGGATACGGGTGGTCGCCTATCTTCAGCGTGTTCCTCGAGTGAAGAACGGGGGCTAGAGCAGCCTGATCCGCTTCCGATAATCCTCTCATGTTTCTCGTTGCCAGACTCGATACCGGAATCAGTAGGAGAGTCAAGCTTGCGGTATCGTGGCATCGGTCGTACGGGAGTCACAGTGAGACCATTGTGTGCGAGATGTGCAACACCGAGAGCTTCCTCGTCAACAGATCCGCGTGAATCAAGTCGCCGACGACCTGCTAGTGTTGCGGCCAGCAGGGGAGTACCACAATCGCCTGCGTTTTCACTGGATTCGCTGCTCGATACAGATCCAATAGGGCTACGAGCGGATTCGTCTGCACCTGAATCACCCCAGGAGACACCTTCCTCTTCGCTCCACATTTGCTGTCGCAATAATTCTTTGTGCTCTGTGCGGAAAACTACTAGTTTCTCTGTATGCAGTGTACTAAGAGTACGCAAATCCGGTAAAGTCTCCATCAATTCCCTCAAGAATCCAGGTCTGTCAGGTCTGTTTTGAGCGATGACGGTTTGTAAACAACCTTTCAGGCGTGAATGCATTCGTTCCACTAGTTCTATATTACGCAGACCCGGACGATCCGGTGTGATGAGCACGATGGAGCAGAAGAGACCGATCTCAGCATCGGTCAAATTCATAGAATTCATGCGTTCGGCAAATTTAAAAGTTGAATCGACGAGAAACCTTGCATTCGCGCCACTCTGGATAGAGTCCTTTTTCATAAGTTGTCCATTAAGACAGATTATACTATTGAGAGGTGCATCAAACATGCAAATTAGCCGCACAAATAACGCATCGAACAGTCCGCTCTTGAGCAATGTGAACTTGTCCTCCTGGGTGAGCAGCTGGAAGCCGGGAATGAGGCCGGCGAAGTCGATCACGCCACGTATTACGTGCGCAAATCGTTGAGAGAATTCTTTCTCAGATTGGAGTTCTGGTGCCGGATTTAGCGGGCAAGCCTAAAACAAAAGAAAAACACAGTTATAAAAGAAGAAATTTCACATAGAAGTAAATTTTGATCAGGAATTGAACATAGGATAGTTCAAAATAGCTCTGCCTGAGTGCATCAATATTTCATTTATACCCAGCGGAGAGAAGTGCTAGGGCCTAGTGTAAAAGTGAAATAACGTAAAATAACTTACCAGAGTAGGTTGTGAGTAGGTGGGACAATCGCGAGCACGAGCGCGCATTGCCGCTACACGTTCCCGTGTGAATTCGCATGTGTCGAGGTGAGCGCGCACGACCCGGGCCAGGAGCCTGGGTGCATCGTCCAACTCAGCGGCGGCGGCTTGCTCGTGCGCACGAGACGTCGACGACTGCTGCATTGCAGCAAGAATACGCGCTTTTTCGCGCTTGGGCACGCGACCAAATCGCACCGCTGTAACAATAGAAAAATAATAATATAATTTTCACCAATCAGACCAAATAAAAAAAAGTATTGATATCAGTCGAGAATCATGGTAATTAACGAAGGGGATGTTGAGCAAGGTCGCGGCTAAACATTCACCGAGTTGCAGCTGTCGTAGAGTGCGTATATGTGTGCGAGAACAGCGCGGGCCATGTGCACGTGCAGCTGACGTCGCGAGGGTATGGTTCATCGGCCGTTCGACGGAGTGCTACTCCAATATAATAACTCTTTATAAATCCCCGATGCACATAGAATGCGTGTAGTTAAGTGAACTGGTTCGAATGAAAACTAGTAAAACACACTATCCGCGAGGTCACATTAAAAAGTGTTACGACTTTCTCGTGCTAGGTACGCTGTGAAGCGAAAAGTATTATGCGGCTGGGGCGAACGCGCCGTTTGTGGTGTTCGTGAGCGAGGCTCGGTGAAAGTGTTTTTGCGCGCTCAGCTCTCGGTTGAAAACGAAAGCTGAGAGCGCCTTCTCGCCATTTCTCTTAACTTTCGCTGCGCGATGTGGGTCGCACCAGATACACGATCCCATTGTTTGAGACAGACTATATTATTTGAAATTTGAATTTCAGGCAGTTCATTTTATTTGTAAAATAAATGTTATAATTTATTGTGAGTAGTAATAATTGATACACATTAGTATCGAGAGGAAAACAGGAAGTTTGCATGAAAAATGCAGAAACGGTTTTTATACAACTAATAACTACAAAGCAATGTTTTATAGTTAGTCTTCAGAAATTCTTCAGGTTTATACAACATATAAAATGTTGATATAATTATATTAAATAGAACAAATATTTAAAAGTCATGTTATGAATAAATATTTTCATACGTAATATTAACCATACAGATTTGGTACAATATTCAATTATAATCAAATAAACTACTGCAATTAGCAAATTGTAGATATAAATATGAGATACATCTCAATATATTTACGGTTACAATTATAATATTTTGCAATAGTTTGTTGTATTTGAGAATTGTTGTCTACGAAATTGTAGCTTCGTAGCGGTCCGCTACATGACATTCAAAGTGACGGAACAATGCTAAAAAATATTTGATTCTTATTCATTAAATACGTATATTAAAAATACATACGTGCATTATGATATTTGACAACACCGTTGAGAATTCCTTTCAGTATCGGTAAATCTTCACCCATGTTTGATACTAATAAAGTTTTCACTATTAACTAAAATTCACAGCCAGAGGCTATAATGATAACTATAATTTGGTAACTTTATGTTAGTTTATGACTAATTAATATTTAACCACTGCTAAAGTGTCACATATCACACGTGGAATTTATAAATTTAAAAATCGCACAAGCACTGTAATCCGTTAAATCTAGTGCAGTTGTAATCCAATGTATCAGCTTAGCGCACCGCTATATAGTTAGCGGAGAACACTGAAGTGGTCACTGTGAGAGAATGTTGTGTACTCGAGGCGAACTGACGAGCGACTTAATAACATAGCGATAACAATGAGGGCTGACGACCGGTACGCGGGCCGGACTCCCTCGCACTGCGCGGCGGCGCGCGCCGTGCCAACCTTGAACTTGACGAGGGGGATGGCAGCGGAGCGAGGGGAAGGGAGCCGTCAATAAACTCCGCGCAGGCCCCTGCCCCCGCGAAAATCCCCCCTCTCCACCTCAAACCAAATGTAGTCAGTCTCTAGCATCCGCGCCATCTATCATCATAACTTTTAACTATTTAAATTTTTTGCCAACTTGTTGATCCGTTTCCTAGACTAAATTTTTTGGTAAATATTTATTGTTTTCTTTTCTGTTCTGCGACAACGTTTATCAATACGAAGAAATTACTACAAAAAATATTTTTTGTCTTATAAATGTCTTAAAAATATAAAGAATTAAATAACTCCTGTCATTCTGGTAACATTGTTGATTATTTACAGAATCGGGGAGTTTTTGGGGTGATTTTAGTCTTTCACGTATTAGTCCTTGTTTTAATTAACTTGCAGTATGCGACTCTATATTATGTAATTTTGGTTGCGTTTTACGTGATATAGTTTGGTTATTTAATGTGGACAAGTGAAGTGTAGAAAATTACGATAGGGGGAGCATACATTCTGATATCTTACAACAATTCTCTTGAACGCTGTAGCCATTGTTGGAGCATTGAAGATTAGTAAGTTAGACTTCAAGAACTTGTATTCAGGGCCGTTATGAATTATAAAAAAAAATCACGGCATCAAGAACGCATTACATGCTATATCAATGATTTAAATTGAACTTAATCACGTATTACGGTTCCTAATTCATAAATATCTAGTAGTAGTATAAATGCTACATTAAAATTTTAACGAAATTTTAATTTCCCTTATTGAAATAAGTTTATATTTTTCAACAATAGTATTTAATATAAAACTGTTTAACTATTTTTTTCTATAAAGATAAAATAATAAATTGAAATGTTTTTAATTAATTTAAATTAATAATTAATATTAACAATAGTAAAATATAAAAACTGCATTTTATATTTGCAACCATTAGAATTATAATTTTATGATAGTTAAGGTTAATAATAAATTCACATATTTATTTATCAAAAATTATAAAAATATTATAAAATTAGATAATCAAATTGGTAATTATATGTACATATGGATTGAATAAAATTATATTTAAGGTTATTATACCAGTTATATATTGGTAACAACGCTTCATTCGTCCTTGCAATTAATTATTTAATTTGTCACCGGAACATAAAAACAGAATGAGTATACAGCGCCATCTAGTGTTGAGTAGCTCAAACATGTAAAGTCGAACAATTTATGTGATAATACATTTGAAATTATTATAGTCACTTGGATTGACTAATTAAAAGAGTAATCGATGGTTTTAATTTTTAAACTCATTTTACATTTCATTAACATCTATAGGTTATATTTCGTATATAATGCAGTAATAATATTTATGCAGTATCATACGAGCTCATGCCAAGTTATTGCCTATCCCTACTATCTATTACTCCTACCTATTATTATTGTTCGATAACGATATACGATAGATAATATTCACGTGGATACAATTCAGAAGAAACTAAGAAGGGTCAACAAACTGGATAATGAAAGTGAAACCACAAATTTCACTCTCGCGCTTACGAAATGCGCCTTTCTCTGCTTTCACTGCGTACGCGGTTTAGCATTGGAGGTTCGAGCTAGTGTCGCAATAAGCGGGCTCGAGCAGCTCGGCGCGCGGTTGTGCGGCGCGGCCGCGGACATCGACCCGTTTAGCGTGCGCTCACCCGTGCTTGCATAACCGACCTCCCACCCACACCGAGACTGCGCCTCGCCCCGCGCATACTCCATCGAGTCCAGTGCACTGCCATCGCGAAATTGGATCTGGTAGTACATCAGAACGCACGCGCGTTACGCCCCATTTAGCGCACAAATGACCTTCCTGTGCTAATTGCGTATGCACACTGCATCCCGATGTTCCCGCCTACATAATAATCCAACATATTCACGACTATAGAATCAATTTCCCGTTCCTACTATAATCAGACTATATAATGAAATTTAATTTAAAGTCCGACTATTCAATGTATCCTAAACGTTCGTATAGTTTTCCAGCCTATTAAATTATCACGAATTATAGATATAATATAAGTATATAATATAATGTTACTTTAGGAAATTAGATAAAAATAAATTGAATAAAATTTCTAATCGATTCATACGATAAATTTATTTGGTATAACATATAATTGTAAATAATTTAATTTATATTTAAATTTTATTCAATTCATTTTTCTCCCAGAAAATAAAATAAGTGTGAACTCACCATCTCTGCTCATGCCCACGGCGATGCATTTTTTCAAACGACAATACTGGCACCGATTTCTGTTGATCCTGAGGATTGAGCACTGCTGGTTCTTGGTGCAGGGTCTGTACTGAATCTTCTGTTGTATGGAGCGACGGAAGAAGCCCTGAGGATCACAGCGGCACTTAGAGTCTCGCTCAATATCTGAACTGTCGTCACTAGAGCAACCCGAGTCGCTAGACTCGCGGCCCGATTCCAGCATGCTCACCAGCACCGAATGCCGCTCGCGCAGCTCGGCGCCACACGACATGGCACGCACCATTCACAAATACACACTAGCCACTACTAGCACCACCACTCCAGCCGTAAGCGATAATGTTACTGTATTAAGCGTTGGAAGGTTTTGCGCTGCACCGGTACGGATGGCGGTCGACAGCGGACTGTGCGGGCGCTTCGTCGCGCAGTGCACAGTTACCCGCGCGACCTACTTGTCGGCCGCCGACCCAACCGAGAAAGTGAGAGTGCCACCGAGCCCCCCGCACACCTCTCCCCGTGCGCTCCTAACGGTCCACGTCGCTCTAGAATGCGCCGCTGCCGCTGCACCGGTGCGCCGGATATAGGCCGGGCGCATCCCGGCGGCGTCGCGGCGTGCGGACGTTCACCCCAGGTCGTCGACCGTTCGATTGCACAACCGCCGTGTTTCCCCTCGCGCCCTCCTAAGCCCGGGAGCTAGGGCACGAGCCCGCTCGGGTCAACGACCGGCTCTACACCCAGTGACGTCAACACACGCGTCACGGCCTACCTCAATGCGCGCGCGCTCCTTTAGGGGCTGCTATGATCCAATTTAATTATTGTATCACTACTAGAACGTAACTAAATACGTATTAGAGTCTAGTTGTTTTATATTAAAACTACAAATTTAATGAAACTATTACGCACGTATGATTTGCTAGTTGTATTATAATTGGCGGCCAATGTATATTTAAAGCAAATTACTCAATCTCTTGTTTTAGTAATGAGAATGATTTGCAAATATTATGATGAAAATTATAATGTTAGATTTTTAGGTTCTGGATAAATTATTAATAAGTAAACAATTCTTAATCGTATTATGTATGCCTACGCTTAACTGATAACTTCAAAATGATTTATAAAATTGGAGGCTGCGCCGTTAAGGTGCTACGGGCCTCAAGAGAGCATTTGTTGGAGGGCCGCGGGCGGGAGGAGTGCGGGTCGGTGGCCCAATTTTGCGCTGCCATCGATCCATTGTGTGCTGTGCGAGTGGCCCATAATTGGTCGCAGCTCGGGCAGTGACCGGTCGTACGGTCATTGACCTGCCGCGAAAACAAAACCTTACCCGCCAGCACTACACGTCACCTCACTTAACGTATGAAAGGCCCAGGAAATTCCATATACCTAAGCGCGTTTACATAAAGCTAATTATATATTCTGTTACATTTTATATATCGTCCCAGATATTGAAAATAGTTTTTTTTTCTTTCAAATTAAATAACCTGAATAGTTCAACGACCGCTAAGCTAATTAACACGGTGACTTCCTTTCGAGTTCTAAAAAATAGTTATTCTATTTGAGTTCGATATAAATTTCCATTGAATTCTATGTTCGTTTAATTTTTAGAGTTTTTTATACGATAAGTCAATAAGTTATTCATATCAACATATTATGTACATATTTATTTATATTCTGTACCATTGATATAAAATTCGTTTTATTATATTGATAAAGATCTAGTAGGTAAGTAAATAAGTTGTAACAAATTTATGGTGATTCATAAACGGGTACATAAATAAGTAGAACATAAATACATAGCGTTATAGAGGTTTCGTCAGCGCAATGTAGGTCGCGCTCGGCATCCATCTAGACTTTTCGACATAGCTCCGCTGGATCGAGCCGCGTGGTCGCGCCACTTCTACCGATCGACCAACACTTTTTGTTCTTAACATTACATTGACCGACTTGTATGGGCTGTTGCTTCATTGTTTTTAATTGTACCTTCGCGTATGGCTTTTAGTACTAAATGATGTATTGACAACAAAATATGCTATTTTATTAACAATGTTGTACATTTTATAACTTCATTGATTTTTCTTGTTCAAATAAGAAAATAAATTTTAATATTTTATAAATATTGTTTATGAAAAAAAAATCATAAAAGTGATGAATTAATGTTCTATTTATATAATATTAAATTACTATGTTGCGGGATTGAATTTATGAATCATATTTATGTTTATATAATCTTATCTGCTTCGTTATAAAAAACGCTTTATATATTCTTTGACAAGCTATAAAAATGTGTTGCGTCATTAACTTCACCTTTGTCCAAAACTAATTTATACAGAGGTATGTCAAGATTAACAAAATCTAATAAAGAAAGAAGTGTTGGTTGATCCTTCAGTGTATTATTGTCGATTACTAGGGAAGTTATTGGTTGCGGACGGGGGTCCGAGGTGTTGCTGCGGTTTGCGACGGCTAACGGTGCCGCGGACAACGACATTGGTTTAAGCCGCAAACATGCTGACGCATCACATCGCTATATTTCTGAGGAAACGAACGATGACCGACCTCGGCTCAACTAACAGTCCACGGTACGTGCCTGCCGGTGCACAGATGTTCGTACGATAACACACACTGACGCCGCTGACTCACATATACCTTATACTGATTCATTTCCCGTTCACGTATCGCTATTTTATTTATAGAACGAATGTAATCCCAATAGGTAGTTTTGTAAATTGTAATCGTTCGATATTCATTCAACCTGAACTGGGCTGATATGAAATTTTAATTTATTGATAGCCAGTAAACGAAAAATAAGTTGTTTTTTTTTTTGTACTAATTGGTGTAAAGTTTTCATGATATAATCTTTTTGTTAAACAATAACGATACATGTATATTATTTTATGTAACATTTTTAAATGGAATTTATTTTTAAGTAAAATAAATATTTTTAACTTAATGTGTTAAAAAAAATTGAGATATATTATTATTTATCTGTAGTTGTGTTTAGTTCTCGAAGGTAATTTCTTCTTTTAGACAAAATTGTGTCATTTAATATAAAAAAAACTGCACTAAATAATTAATTAAGGCAAAAAAAATCTCCGATATGGTCACTAACCGAATAAAATGAATTATGCGATGAAAATAAAATAGGTATTCCTGGTCAGTTATTTCATATCTGATGAATCGGCTTTGTCACATTTAAAATAACATTTAAATCTTGTAAAAAAAAGTAAGTGTATCACTAAAAACATTACTAAATGGAAAGATATAGATTAGAGATATCTGTTTTCTATATTTATTAGTATTTTACGTAGAAAACTTAAAATCTTGGATCAAAACCAATATCTCGAAACCTAACCTAATAACAATGATAAATTGTATTTTAAATATAAACATTGATAATAAGTTGATATTTAATGCTAGTAAAATATTGTACATTGGATGTATGTTGTATAACTAATTTTTTTATCATATTCGGATATATTTTTATTATAAAATGTTACTTTATTTTTGATATCACGTCCGTAATGAATCTCTAAACATATAACAAAGCCCAGATAACAATATTTTATTTAGAATGGAATTACATATATTTGAAAAAAAAAAAAAAACACCGCGTTTAATATTAAGAAAACAACAAATTTTGAGGTTAGTGTGTGTTACAAAAGTATAACTTTTTAAAAATATATATTGAGATGTCAAGGATATTCAGTTGTACAAACATGCAATCATATTTGACCTCTATTTCGTAATTATATTACAAACTTCATTTGTAACTGTGTAATAAATTATACTTGCAATGTTTATATTTATTTTATTTTATTTGTATAAAAATGTAAATGTAACATTTAAATAAATTTCAATTTTCAAATGTGTAAATGCTGAAGTCAAGTTCGGTGAGCACATGTGTCGAACAGGAAATCATAAACGCAAACTGAACAGTAAGCACGATGGTCTCAATTATTATGACTGCTCAAGGGATCAACGAACTTTTAAGCTGACAGTTCAAAAAATAATGTAGGTTACGTTCACGTTGCGCGTACATTCGTTGCCCGTAAAAGTTGTTTACGAGCCGAGGAGAGGCAGCGCCGGGCGTAAGTGTTAGCAGGCGGGGTCAACGCCCGCGCGCCCTGCAACTCCGAATTGGTGTCGAAATATAAACGACCCACAATGCGCGGAAATTATGTCGGCAATGAGAACAAAGAACTCTTAGACTTGTTACTCCTGTGTCCTATACATTGTTGTACTGTTGATAAGTTGTGTTGCATAAGGGTGTGATATCATTTATCGAAGGCATTCTTAGCGCCAAAATTGATCGCTTATTAATAATTCCTTATTCCTATTTTTATCCATTATTAGACTATAATATAAATTGAGTTAGGTTAAGTACTATATAAAAAAATATGAAATTATTATTAACTCATTGTTTTTTATTATCTAATAATAATGTTAAGTAAAAATACTCTTATCGAATCTATAATACTTTTATATTCATTTAAAGCGTCTATCTAATATTTTTGCAACATAAATTATTAACCACTTTTAACGTTCCCCAATAACTCTAGCATTTTATTAAATTTACACATAATCGGTGTAAAAGAAGCAGTGATGAGTTCGTTGACTTTAATGCATACGGTAGAAACGTCCGCATCGAATAAACTCCACGCGCACTCGTCATTCATTAAAGAGTTATCGTTCATCTCCACTTACTCAAGTTGGCAGCACTATCGCATTGTCATCATAGCGCCACCTATCAGCGAGTAGCTAAACTTGTTGAATTCTTTTATGAACGCCACCAGTTGGCGCTATAGTCAATATTTTATTTTATTTACAACGGATTTCTGCAAATTAATTCCTTCTTCAATCAAGAATAATACTTTTTAACTTTAAAAGTCATTAAAATATACTTGAAAAAAATGGAGACTGCTGATAGAAGTGAAAACTCGAAATTATGAAAAAAAACATGTTTTTTTTTTTTTCATGTTTAAATTTCATAATTACAATAACCTCACACTCGTCTAGTTTTTACATCTACTGGCGTTCCGAACATAATTACGTATTTTTTAAACGCCTTCATATACTTGACATACTGTAGCATGTTGACGGCTGACATCATATCATCGGTAACAAGAATCTATAAACTTTCCCTACCGAGAATCGCTCAACGCCTCTAAAGAAGTTTCCACTTCAAAAATACATTATTACTTTCACTAACACGATCGAAAATATTTTTGATTTCGAACGAAAATAAACTTTGAACTTTATTTGGGCCCTAACTAAAGTTATAAATAAATATACATAATTGTAAGCTACAAAATAGTATTAATTTTAATAAAGTATATGAGACAACTAAACAGGTATGCTATGTATAAGTATGTACGAGGAAGTCATAAGAGTCCATTCGCATTGCTCTTGAACGTTCACCGATCACGTAATTTTCTGCTTTCGCTAAATACCATGCAGTTTGAGCGCGCGAACGAACGTGCTATGCAAGAATGACTTGCTCTTGGAACAATTAAATGTGTTGTTTTAAAATCAAAAAAGTATAATTATCATATTTGAACTTGATGAAATTTGCTATTTTGAACAAACCAACATTAAATTTTGATATATGTATAGATTTGATATATAGATTATTTATCTGAACAAAGACTTGGGACTTAATTAATTCAGTCAATTTTAATCAGGGTGATATTTAAAATTAAAAAATAAACTTGGCACAGCCATAGGGACTGCTGACAGAAATGAAAAGTCGAAACTTTGGAAAAACTGTTTTATTTAACCTAACATAAAACTTAACATGTAACATTTGTCTGGTTTTTACGTCTTGGCGCTCCGAGTAATAATTATTTACATTTTCATATAATTTATTTAGTGTAAGTTATAAAATATAAAACGGATAATAGACCATGAAGTAATTCTTTGTTAGTAGTTGTTACAGAAGCAATTGAATAACTGGATTCAACAAAATTGAAAGTTCAATTTATTACTGCGTAAAGGAGGACTAGTGAGATTTATATTGTAAAGGCTGACCCTTCGGAACAAACCTGTCCTGAGTAAACGACCTTGTGTTATTGTTTTTCTATTTGGGGCAGCGATGGACAACTTGTTTCGTTTTTGCTTTGTTTCATAGCGGTGCATACCTGACGTCGGGGTTTTTTTGGACCAATTAAGTATTTAATATTTATTCGGAATCATTAATTTAATAGCTGAAGATGATTCATTATATTAGTATAATTGATTTACTTTATAATATACTCATTATAGTTAGGTATTTTATACGTAGTTTTTAGATTTTTTAAATGTAATGTGTTTTAGTAAATTCAAAATGGTTCTTGGTTAAGGACATGTGATATAAATTATTTTTATTAGAAGAAAATTATGAGATTTTTTAAATTTGTATATTAATTTACTTTGCCTGTAGAGTACATTAGCGTATATTTTTTTATACAAAATTAAGTAAAAGTGCATAATTTATGTTTTTAAGATGTTTAATTAACATAAAAATCAATATTTTCTATATTTAATGTTATCAGCGCTATTTAAGACAACAAATAGCTTTACTCTAATCGATTATAAATAGCGCCTTGAATAATTCAAACGGGAACGATGTTACTAAATATACAATTAATGTCTCGAGTACCCATAAAAATAAGACAATAGAAAGACAATAAGAAAACAATGGAAAGCTGGCGTAAACGCCTGGTAAGTGCTCAAGGGGTTAATGATAGACAAATAGTTGAAAAAGTGAAAAAAGTATCGATAATAAAACGTATGGCTAAGGGTTCGAAGCCCGCACCGCGCTCTGTTATGTCGTTCCCGAGGACAACAGGTATCTCACCCATCGACCCAAAACCCGCTCCCAATATAACATCTTCACGGGATAGTTTTTTTTGTACCGTATTAGTTTATTAAATAAAACGTGTGACGACGATCCGGAGGTAAATCGGATTTACATCTCGTGAATATAATAATAAGGTCATCTGGTCGCTGAATGCACAGAGAATGTCTTCCGCGTATCGCAGCCTTGATGTTGACGTTGCAATACAAGCCACCTGCTAAGTTACAAGAGTCCACAGTGACCGGGGAGTCCGTTGATTTGCTTCCTGCTTTAGAACGTTAAGAGAACCTCTACGCAAGATTTTTTAAAATATTTTTAATAATATTTATTATTGGAATGCGCGATCCGCCCGTTCCATTGTTTTATACAGTAACATATAAATATCGGCTTCTGGTGCTGGTAAACATATTAGCTGGTAAACGACGACGACAGTTTATATAGATATAAAAGATTTATAAAAAATATATCTATTAAAATTACTCACCTTGCAACCCTCACATGAGTGCACGCCATAGTGGAATCCACTGGCTTTATCGCCGCAGACTCTACATAGCACCGTAGTACCATCGAACTCTGTAACGAAGAGAAAAAACAATAATTACATAATTTCTAAGTAAAGTTTATTATTGTATTTTTAAAATTACGGTGTTGTTTAGCGCGTGCTAAACATCCTGAGTTGTGTTGAAAGGCGAGCTGTGTATACCAAACATTAAACAAGTACACGTGATTCAGATACAGCCGTTATCCGTGACCTTGTGCCAACTTGGCTTGAAGTTTGTTTTGGTATAATTAGTCACAGCTTTATGTGTTGTGTGATAATTATACCGATAACTATCGCAGCAAAAAATGATATCTACAGCAATTATTAAATATCTACAAACATATAGGACATTATTATTTGCCCTTATTTTTTCTTTGTATAAGTGATTACCACTAACGTATACTATACACAAATAGATTATTATAAACATCATGTGTCGATTATATTTTCGTGATCATATTTGTATATATAAAATGTTGACATATAGGACGTACATATAAGGTAAATAATGCTGCAGTTTCGACTGTTTTAATATTTAAATTATAAATGTAGTGTCATTTGTGTCTTACTAAATTTTGTTACATTATTTTTCTATCGAGCTCTTTAATCGAATCGAATGACTAATAGAAATAAGATGATCCAATTAAAAAAAATAGTAAACAGTAACGACGAAACAATATAATTACGAATATAGAGTTCTAAACAAAACAGTTGCTAATGGAATCTGTGACGTAATCACGTTGCGTGCGTCAGGGTGACACTGAATATTTATTATAGAAAGTGTTAAGTCTTTCTAGTTTCAGTCAATGACCTCCTGTTTGATAGTTATAACTATCTTACAACGGTTATATAGTCTAAAACGTTTCTTTCAAACGTGTATCCACAATAGTTGAGTTAGTCAAAGTTATTTACTGTTATTGTTATCTATTAATATATAAATATATTAAGGAAACAATTAGTACCGAATGCTATCGTTATATAAACATAAACTGAGAATTTTTAATGGACTAAGTAATTCTATTAGTAGGTCAGAGATAGAAGAGTCCTACGCTTATCACAAGAACAGGTGCCAGGCGATATTGAATTAGTTCGGCGGGCGGGGCAAGAAGCGGGCTGCGGTGTGGCCTCTCGACTTGATCAAGGAACTGGTTCGGAGGGCTCACCCGGACTACTCTCACTTTCTTCCTCCAGCTGTTTATTTATTTGTTAAGGGAACGAACAGGCTTCGTGGACCTTTTGGATGGAACTTTCTATTTCTGGCGTACGTACGTACACCTCTCGCCTCGGGTCGACGATCGACAGTCGCTTTCTACATTACTTTCTTTTTTTTCTAGAGGCGGTATGTATCGTCGCCCTCACCGAACGGTTTCGGTTTGATCTCGCACAACACTTTCGTTGTTGCATAGACAAGAATATCGTGCATGCGGGGGAGGTTGGGGGACAGGGGGCGGCGGGGTGTTGTGGCGTAGATGAGCACAATGGAGCGGGGAAAGCGCAGTGAACGTAACCGTTGCAGTTGCAACAGAGTTAGCAGCGTGCAGCCATTTCTCTTCGTGTGATGCAATACGCGCGTTTTTCTGAACGACGCGTGTGAGAGTCGCTCGTTAGTTACGTCAATTAAATGGCTAGGAAAGTGTGCGAGAAAGTCTTCGCATTCACGTAACGTTAGCGTCGGCATCAGCCGAGCGTGTAAATCTCTCGATTCTGTTATGTAGACGTACATCGACGCCACAGATCTGTGTCACGGTGATATTTGTTTGTAAATAATTGACTTATGTGATTCGATTAAAATCACGTAATATTGTTTCCTCGTACGATATATCACGGTTGTTTTTCTTAACGAATATGCGTAAAATATACCTATTTATAATATGTGCATTTCCTTATTATTTTTATTTTACAATGTTATGTACTCTTTGTTATTCATTATTACCTAACTATATATATATATATATATATATATATATATATATATATATATATATATATATATATATATATATATATATATATATATATATATATATATATATATATATATATATATATATATATATATATATATATATAATAAAAATATTAAATATATTTTATGGTGTTTGTTAAAAGAATTGATTCATTTCTAGCTGGTAAGTTATATTTATATAGACCATCCATTGTGAGTTGCGTATCATACAATCATTCTGCGTATATTGAGAGAAAAATAAAAGTGATGTATTGAGATGTTCAGTTGTGATCATATCAAATCATATCATATCAAAAGTAATCGTTATAAATAATACCTATAATGTATACTTTATAAGTATACTCTTTAAGTTGACATAAATATTTTATTTGTAGTTTTTAGACTATGAACTCATTGATGAGCGTTGTAGGGAACTGATGAAGAAAAATCTCTGTTTGATATTTAATCAATTTTTACAATAATAAATTATCGATAAAATGATTTCATTACAAATCGAATGTGAACCGATAAGGGGGCACCGTGTATTTATGATTTTTATGCAACCCCATTTTTTACACAATGGAACTTATCGTCATTTCTTTAAGTGTAGTATTTTTTGTCATTGAATTTTTTAATTGTTTTTCGCTGTGCCCTTCCATGCGAAAATTTTTAACAATTCATCAATCAAATATTCGTTCTGCAAACGATTTGACATTCGAATATTTGTTAATGGTATTACCCTTCCGCTTCTTAAAATCTTTATACATTAAATCATTAATCAAAAGGACACGTTATAAGTAATAATAGAAAGATTTCGTCGTTAGTCGTTGAATGTATATGGTTTTTTAAGCTGCAATTATATTTATTTTTCTGTACATAGATCAATTATAACTACATACTACCCTTACATTATTATCACTATAAAATATATAAAACCGTAATATAAATGGTGTAAAAAGAAGATGATGGAATAATAAAATTTAGTTTAAATGTATAAGTATAGTTTTGGTTTTAATATTTAATGTGAAGTGTGTAGTACTATAATTAACATATTCTATTCTATTTTGTCAGGAATATCTACAAATTCATATATCTACATCTTGTTGTACGCTTTTGAAAATAGAATTAAATTCCTTCATTTAATTAAGTGACATATATGTTACGGGTAATAATGTGTAATTATGACTACAATAGTATTTTCTAATATGTAAATGTTAAATAATTATATTTAAAATCTTTTAGCATATTTTTAATACTCATACATAACTCATAACATGCATAACTACATAACTCACAAATCTGTTTTTAGATGTTAAACAAAAATCATCATAGTGTATTTTTGAGAAAATTAACTCGAGTGAGTAATAAACAAAAGTTAAGTGTTTACTACCTATATGGAGTTCTGGTTCCCGTTCTTTATGCACCGGGGCACTGAGGTCAGTCGGCGTAGGCGCATCGTAGCGCCCGTAGCTGCTATCCGGAGACATCACTCGAGTTAGTTATATTCTTAAAACTATGATTTAACTTTATTTGTCCTTCCTTCCCTGCACTTCACTACACGAATGCCACATTGAAGCCCACTAGCTGTCAAACATAAAAGTTCTTGTGCGATCTCTCACTGAATATAGGACAATAGTGCATGTGCCGAGGCGCGCGGCCGGCACGTCGCGAGGGATGAAGGTCGCTCGTCTCGCGTTATGGCCGCTGCACGCGCCGCGTGCGTCTCTCTCGAGCTCGATCGACGAACTGAGCAAGTGTCGCGCGCGCTCTTGTTCATAGCCGCACGAGTATTCTCTTAAGAGTGAAAGTCTGCAAAAACATCGGCGTTCCGTGCGATACAATCGGTTCGACTACAGAGTGAAAACCGCCGAACGAATATAAGCCCTATCGGCCGACGAAGCCCGTCGGTCTGCGCTTCGAAGCGAGGATCGGCGCGCTTCGAACTCCGGTCTCCGAGGTCATTGCCGCGCCGATTACGGACCAATGAGAAGCACGAGCAGACGTGCGCGGCAAGCGATTGGAGGACTCAAGTCTCCGCACCCCGCGTCCGCTTTGAGCGCGAGTTCGAAGACCCGAACCTTGCGGCTCACCGCGGCCAAGGTCGCGTGAGAGCGGCACCGACAGAGTACCCGCCGAACGTTCGAGTGGGACGTAGCCCACTGCCGGTTGCGTCACACTACGAAAATATTTTTTGGTGATGGAACGCGAGTGAACTTGAACACGAAATCGAGCTAATGGATGGCGAGCGCTGTGTAGGTCGCCGCGTGACGGAGTGACCCGCTGCCATCTCGGCCTGTTTGCCTGCTTCCCTCCTAGCACACACTTCCGGGGGTTTTAATATCACTATTTATTTATAATCCATATTATTTATATCATTTAATCTTACCTAACCTAACGATGTTAATTCAATTGACATCATTGTGGGAAAATGCTACGGTGATTCACATAACAAAACATAAATATTGATTAGTAGCTACGTAAACAATATAGCAGAAGTTGAGCGTAATATACCTATACGATATATTTTATATAAATAACTTCAATTTGTAAATTTATTACATATTGATAAGAAATATAACAAAATACATTTCCGAAAAGTAAAATTGGAGTAAAATAATGCAAGTGAAAAATGTATATTTGTAATAACTATGTCGTCTATATTATGCGTTTTGAGCCTCGGCCTTATGAGTGAACGTAATAATGCATCACATGTAACTTCACATAACATACATATTCTACCTACTTCATATTGATAAACAAGTTTCTTTTAACAATAGGTACATAAACACGACTTTATATAACTTCGCCACTTCTAGCAGTGCTTTTGATATTTAACCTTGATGTGATTGGATTAGAGTGTTTATTGGCGTGTAGGAGCATTTATTTATGCGAGATAAAACGAGTGACGGTGGGCGGTGCGGCGGGTGAATGACCTGGAAATTTTGGCGCAGGCCGGTCAAGGCCATCGACGCGCAAGCGCTTTGCTGTGTACAGCCATGTAAAATCTTACTTGTAACCTATGGTTTTAAAATAATTCTTGTCTTTTTTTAATTATAATTACAAAATAACGACAAAACTATCGTTAATAATAAAGATACCATAAAACTTTTTAAATTACCACAATAAATGACCCAATAACCTAATAATAGCTACATAAGGCAAATCTCACATCACAAAAGTGATAAACATAATATTATCATGTGTTTATGTAAAAAAAAACACTGCATTATAAGTAATTAATCAAGTTGGTTTTTATATAAAGTGTTTAAAACACATTGATTTTTTATAGGTAATTGTTATTGCGGTCACTTGAGTTAACACAAATTTAATAATTCTTTTAAGACTTATAAAAAAAATTATCAAAAAGAAATGCTGTTATATTGCACGGGGTCATATCATATACTATTTAAATTAAAGATAAAAGATATATTAATAGCACTGGCTAAGTACGTAGTGGTTGATTAGACGACTGAAAATTTATTCTTTCAACTAAACAGAAAAATTAAATGTATAAAGTTGTTTGTAAAAATGGCACAAACTTTATATTTTATTTATATATAAGCTGTATATATAAGCGTTAGTAATTCAGTTAAGGCGATTTTGTTTCTAACAAATATGTATATAGCATTGCTGACAATTGTATGTAATTGAATAAATATAAGAATTTGAAATTTTATATATGTCTACGAACTTTAAAGGGTTGAGCCGTCATGTCATGGCAAGGTGTTCGTTTGTCGGGTTGTATTTACAATTTCTGCCGCAATTATTTCGCTTCAATACTTTCCCTTTTGCACAAAAGGAAGCTTTTTTAAAAGGTTTCGCAAATATCCTCCCACGTGTGTGTGCCAGGTCCGTAGTTTTTGTTGCAGGACAAATGTAATTTAATAAAGCCGTTTTTTATTCATTTAAACCCTTTTGTGTTCAATATTAAATCCTAGCGATTTAAAAACATATTATAGTCATAATTTATATCACCAAAAATATGAAGTTACGAGGACTTTTTATTTTATAGATGATCTTATATATATGAAGTAATTTCTTATTCAACGCTTTGGAAATTTTCTTAGCTACTTACTTATACATTTTAACTTTGTAAGATTTTTAAATTAAACTATTCACTATATTTTACAAATACAACTATTGAGAAATATTCGTTGTCGATGTAATTTTGTTATTAACATGAAAGTTACCGATGAAATTATTACAAAACTTGGAAAACGAATTTTTTGGGTGTGCTTTAACGTAATTATTCCAAAAGTGAATAAATGCCCAATGAGTAAATCCTAATAAGTATAAATATTCAATTACAGACAGCCTTACTGGCGTATTTGCATCATTTGCATGCATTTACAAATTAGTTATAACAAAGATTATTAATTTATAGTAGGTATATTTACAAAGAATATTAATAATATTAATTTGTTATAATATGTTTATGTATTAGCATTTCATTTTTTTAGTAATTAAGTATATTTATTTATTTTATTTCAATATATTTTTAACTTAATGTTGGTATTTAATAATTTGTAATGTAAAATAAAATTTAAATTTAAATGTCATTTATTTTTATAAGAACCCCTCTGTAGGGTAAAGGCCTCCTCCATTTGTAACCAATATTTTATGTCTTTTGCTTGAAAAAAAAATCAACTATCAAATTTTACAATTACAGTTCCTTTAATGTTGTGCTGTGTCAAGTGTTGTCATGATGAAACGTTTATGACATAATACGTCTGGAGTAATAAATATTGTTACATATCTCGAACTATTCCTGTGTGGTGCCGGCTGAGAATAGTAATACACAATATCTTCACATATTTGTCGTTAAAGGCGACTAAGGAACAAACCAGAGGATGGATAACAGCATCCTCTGAGTAGCACAAATACCTGACTGCGATCGCCAACATGCCTGCCAAGCGTGGCGATCATGGCGATTCCCCCATTTTTGGGGGATACTTATATCCAGCAATGGACGTCTTTTGGTTAAATTGATCTCGAAATGTGTAAAATAACGCAAACCTATGATCACAGAGGAATTTTAGCCTAAGCTATTATTGTATCATTTTACATAAAAAGCCACAATTCGATTCAAAATTTCCTCAAGTTTATCCCGCTTTAAAGAAGGTTTCGAACTTGTTTTCATGATCAATAACTTGTATGTATTATATGAATATACATATCATATTACTTTGCATGTAATGATTTTTGATTCGTAATAAACCATAAATAAGGCTACGTACTTTGTACTTGAGCACATAAACACCATACCTAATGGCAATCTGTGTACCCATAATTTATGCCAGTGTCATGTGAATAAGATTTATTTTCAATCTTGTATCAGTGTTATCAAGCTCTAGCAAAACGGTGACCTTATCCTGCTCGAACTTTCCATAGAACTTTGTGGGCACCTCAGAATAAATGTTACGCGTTATCTTCTATAATAAACTTGTACACAATAACTAAACTATATCACACAAAACGCCACCAGGATCACATGATATAGAGTCAAATGCACCAGTTAATACGATCCCGCCAAAAACTCACATACGAATTTATTTATACAGTCTAATTGAATGAGTAATTTTATCACTTCACTTTTCATTTCGTTCGGTCGTTCGTCAACACACAGATTTCGTTTTATTCTAAAAATAATATTACACTTATGTAATAATATCGTTGATGAGTATCAACTTAAAATACAATATCCTCTACATAAAGAATAATAATTACGCGACATGTGGGCCTTGCGATTAAAAATATGAAAGTGAATAGGAACTCAGTTTTTTAGTTCCTTCCGCTGCCCTCACTTTTAATGTCGGGGTACGCGTATCAAATTTCGGTGCTCGCTTTAAATGCATATTTCATCAAAATAAATCGGACCTTATCGTAAAGACGCAAAGATAATTATCGCTTGAAGATGATTTAACAAAATATTGACGCGGGTGTCGCCAGTCGTTAGCCACATGTATAGGTTGCATTGTTCATTGTGACCACATAATATTCGATGAGACATTCACTCTTGATGATCTCGATTGATTTGGTGCAGTTTTTATACACAAGAATGAAAACTAAACGTACAAACAGTATACCAACCATATTGTTTGCAAAATTTATGGCTTCAGTTTTTTATACTTCCGGATTATTATTATATCATCTGCTTAAGTGATATTTTACTCTTGTATTTATATATTTGGGGCATGTTACCTCATTTAGTGTTGTTCTATTACTAAAAATTTTATAAATTTTAGTAAAATTAACTGTATTTCTTAAATTACCTAATGATACAGTAAAATCCAAGATTAACAGTGATCATTAAAGTATACTCATATTCGCCGTTGTTAGATCAATCTAGCAATACCACGGTGAAAGATATAACGTGAGTGTACACAATAAGATATTTAGTAGGGATTGTAAATCGGGTACGAATGCAATTGCGAATACTGCCTGGAGCTCGATGACCCCGGTAGCCCGTACGTCTCGAAAGACATTTGAACATTTTGAACACAGTATCATTCCAAACTCTTTTTAAAACTAAGGAGCTGTCGAACAGACGAAGGACGTGAAGAGAGGGTGAGAGTGTCGAGTAAATGTGACATCTTTATTTTGTTTGCGTCTATTTAAATAGTTGTAAATTACTTTTAACCAGTTGTAAAACGATGTGGTTAAGGGATGCTTTTGTTATGAACAAACATGAGAGAAGCAACGTTCTCTCTCATACATTTTTTTTAATCTAACGCTGTTGACCAGAAGGTCCTTAACAGCTTCACCGAACTTTGTGGCCAGCGCTTAAAGCGCTTAGCCTAGGAATGGTAACCAGCACAAGGACACCAAAATGGCAGGAATCTCGGCTTGAGTTGCTATCCGTGATAAAAATTCCGCGGAATTTGCCCCGCGCTAACCGAACGGTTAGTGAACCTGTAAAGTAATAAAGGTCTCCACAGAACCTATGTACCTTGCATTTAGTGTGCAACTATGTGTGTGCTGTATGATGCGTGTGATTGCTAATGCATGCAGTGTCACTGTACTGCGCTGACAGCGGCTACAAGAGCTTCCCCAGATATAGGTCGAAGCACGTCTTATGCACCTTTTTTTTTTTTTTTTTTTTTTTCGAGGGGAATGCGTTTACGCCCTTGCTCTCCAGCCAGTCCTGATAGGGACATACCCTTCCAGGACTGGCTGAAACGCGTCTGAAGATGTGTGACAGTCTCTCGCACGTAAGTGCAAGGGGCTGTCACACAGGATTAGTGTGGGACTCGCGGCAAGAAGCGCCGTTGGTCACTACCCACTAAACCCCCCGGTACCTCCCGCGACCTAATGGAGCAACACGGGATCGGACAAAGCATGCACCGCGAAACGTCTTATGCACCTGCCGGAGGGAGACTCGGGGTGTGTGCGGGAGCAAAGTTAGCCGCCTGTCTCCGGCGGGGGGGGTAACGGTGATTACGCGGGCGTGAGTCTCTCATACGTTTTACATACAAGTATGTATAATAAAACATTATGTGGAACTACAGTTAATTGAAATAAGTATAAAAATAACGGATTTTATGATGGACATTGTATACAAATCCGTCTATAAAATACGTTTCAAGTCAAGGTTTGTGGGTTACAGTGTTTTAATAATTGTAACAATCACGTGTTACAAATATGCAAAACATTAAACAAAGACCTAAATAACATTGTAATCGGAGATTGGATTTATATCGAAAACTTCTGAGAAAGAAAGAGGAGCTTCGTTTGCAATTTTGTTGGCCGCGACGTGAATGTTAGCAGCAGTTTGTTATTTGTACCGAAGCATTGCGGCGCGGTCAAGGTCTCGGAGACTCCTGATGCGCATCGGAAACATGACACGCTCAATTGTTATTGAAACCATATCGAATAGTGTTATAACAATTAAACTTTCGACATCATTTCACATTGCCAAAAATGTTTGGTGGGAATAATGGAATAGGTACTTAACTTTGCCCAGGTATAGGTACTTAACGTGTTATTTATGTATATATAATTAATATTAATATTATTTAAGCATAATATAATAATAAGTATTATATTTATTCTTTTCCAATTATTGTTTAGATAGGTAATCGATATGGGCATATTATTTTTTTAAACTATAATAAATACTATAATATAAATATAATATATAATAAATACTATAATAAATTTTACACAATCAGTGTGAAATTGCATTGTAAAATGTAGCGATGAATTCGATTATATCACGAGTAATACGATAATTAATATATATACACGGTGCAGTTGTATGGTAGTTTTGTTGTGTTTTAGAAGATTTTGAAACATTGACATTTTACACATTTTCATTAAATTACTCTCTTCAAGTCTTCGTGTTATATTCTAGTGTACACGTTTCTTATTTATAAGTTATAAAAAGAAACTGATATAGTTCACGAATTATTCCATTACTCGCACGATTCGCGATTCGCTCTCTGTCGTGTTTTGCCATCATCCACGTTCTAATATATGTATCGTTTCATATTTTTTACTGATTTTTATAAACAACCACGCGCATAGTCCGCGGATACCATACGTAATGTGTATAATCTAGTTTTTTGTTTCCTTGGAATTGACGCGGGATGTTATGGTTGCGGGATTAGATTTCCTAGTAATGGTCGTTATCATCGATTATTAAAGCGCCGTTTATCTTGAAGTAACTTCCTTAATCTATGATGGCTTTCATCCGAATATATGAACAGGTGATCTTCTAGTATACGTGCTGAATCGTTACTGGAAGCCTATTGATAGACATGGAAATTAGTTTAAAACATACCTACTATTTAAACTTTGGCTATTCGGTTTTCCTGGCGACATGCGTACTTTGACCTAGTTTTATACATAAGCGAAGAATATCTTCGATTGTGATATCCTCAATTGTTAAATAAGAACTCTTGAATACCCTTTGTGACCTTAACCTTAGAGATGATATTGGAAGCGTTATCTCTACAATATTGAGGAGACTTGATATATTGAACAGAATGCAAAACTTTTAGCTTTTAGCTAGCACCTTTTTACACAAGGTGATTTATGTATGGAATATTGTACGTTTTAGTGAGTTGGATCTTCCCTCAATATGTTAGTATGAATAGTATAGACGTTGCTAAGAACATAGATAGATAGAAAGATGCCTTGCTAAGTATCTTTTGTCGTCTTCATCATGGGGAATGTTAACGTGAAAAAACGTGCGCTGCTAATGACATTTTAGCATGTTGATATGTGGCGACATATTTCCAGAATGCAGTGGAATGGTTGTCAGTATCACAGAAAAAGGACAGAACAACGGATTAAATATAAAAAAGGAACAATATTTCGCTTACTACGTAACATAAAGAGGTTCTTGAATTCGATTTATACTTGTATCTTCTAAGTTATTTAGTTGTGATGTAAGCTTATATTAAAACGATGTAATTAAAACGAATGCTACGTGTGCAACATAATCTCAAAACGAATTATTAATTCTCCGTTTACCTGTTACAAAAATTTCGAAACTCAAATAATATACTATGAACTATCAAAGTGTAGCGAAAAATTCCGAGCTCTGACGAGTTTTTCCGAAGCAACGCGCCGAGGTCAGCACGAGTCAATTACCCCGAGCAAACTGTATTGTGGCGTCGCATCGCGTCGAGCACTGTCGAAATGGCATACTACCATAATAAAATTCGAAATATCATACGACATTTTTATACAATTTCAAATCACCTCCACGACTGTTTACTATATTATTACATTAATATTTTCGTAAAATACAAAAAAAAAAGAAGAAAATTCGAATTTAGTACAAATATAATAATACTATTAATACCAGTATACATTTTTAAGGTACTTATATCAAAATCACAATTTGTTAAATTTTGTCTATGTATCTTTGTTCCGGCTAATTTCCGGAACGGCTGAATTTATTTTGACGGGACTTTGTCTGGCATGTATTTGAAATTATAAGGCGTAATTTAGGCTACTTTTATTTCTGGAAATTAATTAGGGTTTTACGTAAAAAAAAATCCACGAAATTGTGTACAAAATCCGAACCCTATTGGTTCCAATAGTACCAATAGGCAGTTTTACTGGTAGTGTTTAAATTTATTTACCTTTATTTCTGTTAGTACAAATAATAATTTAGGACCTGTACAAAAAATAGGGTCCATTATTTTCTATTGATTATTTGAACTGTATTACGCACTGAATAATTGTGCGGAATCTATCCTAACAAATAAAATTGAAGTGTCTGTTTGTAATATTAAAATAATTTGTATTTACTAAATACAGAATAATGAATGTAAATATTATATCTATACAAATATATTTTTTAAAATTATTGTCTATCTGTTTGTTTGTTCCGGGTAATCTCCGGAACGGCTGCACGGATTTTCACGGGACTTTTTTTAGTAGATAGCTGAAATTACTCCAGGTAACAAAAATAATTATGGTTCCGGGTAAAAAAATAAAACTCACGAAATTTCGAATCAAATCTTATTCATTACGGAGATTCACTGGCAAGTGTTTAAATATGTGAGAAGTATCTTTGCTTTTCGTTTGTACTAAAAACAATTACAGGAAAATTATTAGGGTTCCGCATAATAAAATTAAAACTCAGGAAATTGTGAACAAAATACGATTCAAAATGCGAATGAATTTGCCTTGGAAAAAATATTATTTAACTTCACAAGCGTTCAAAAATAACTCAGGATACGCTAAGAATCACCATAAAATGCGTGCCAAAATCAAATGAAAAAACAATATTGCGAAGGGTTTCGAATCCAGCATTATCCATTAAGCATTTAGCTTAAAAAAAATAACTTTTTCATACATATTGCTTGGTGCCCAATTAAAACTACTAAAGAGAACCATAAGGCGGGGAGCCTCCCTCTGATCCGTAGCTGAACAAGACGTGCTAAGAGTTAATTAATGTTTGATTTCTTGGAAACAAGCATCTAAAGTTTCCTCTAGACAATTTCGTTGTACATTCTACTCCGTAATAATAGATATAACTTTTATAATATTCTTGTTGACGTTTATTATTAGTATGTATAATCATGGATAGGGGCTCACAACCAAAGTAAAAAATTTGGCTCAAATGCTGTCAAAAAGTCATGCTATCGAGCATAAATTCTAATCTAAGAAATTTTAGAAATTTAATTAGACACAGTTGTAAATTATTAAATTGTTAGATAACATTTTTATAAAATGAATTCGCTATTTTCAATCAACGAATAGTATGGACAGATTAGGGAAGATGACGGACTTCTCAGATGGTAAGTTGACAACCCCTTTTTTTTAACGTGGCGCAAATGCATTTACGCAAGTCTTTAATGCGGGGGCACGGAGGGGCGTATGGGACTCTCACACTAGCCGAAATCACCTCATTTATTCATTTCGGTCACAAGTTGACAACCCTATGCGACATGACATACGAACCGTGTGATCCGGACGCGCGGACGCTCAATCGTAGTCGACCTCGGTTGATTCGGCAACCCGTGCCAAGGCCAAGGTCAAATTGTCGGGTGTTCACAATTAATAGCTGAATGTGGAGAGACGCCCGGGGCCCCCAAATCATGAACGGTGGACTACTAATACGAACTTGCAAACAAAATTATATCAAATTCTTCTTCCTCACTATCATCTCGCATTAATGTGTAATTTTATTTACATAAGATAGCTAAAGGACTACAGGTGTTTTATTTTGGTTACTTTAATAGTAACGCTTACTTAGATATGTCCTTACGGATCGGCGGTATAAAACAAATCTACAGTATTTTTCGACAATTTCTTGAAACTATTTGTAATATACATTGTAATACATATAGTGTAATTGTAATATAACATACATACATTCTATAATAATATAGTAGAAATTTAATAACTTTTTTACATAATAATAATATGTTGAATATTTTACAATTTACTGTAATTAAAGAGTATAATTTTAAAATAGATTTTTTGATTTGCCATTAAATGACGCAATTTGGCCTTCGGGACTGGGCAAAAAAACTGATATTATTAAATGTTGAAACGAGAAGATACAACGACCTCGACATGATTCAACACTTTAGTAGAATATTCGAATATGAAATTTTTATTTTAGTCTGTAAATATGTATATTATTTTTTTAATCTAAAATATGTATATAAGTTACAACTGACATTTGTAATGTCAACCTAAAAGTATCTGTCAGGTGTCACAAAATATATTGTAAAAGTTCTTTTAAAAAAAAATTAAGTAATTTTTTTTTTTACTATATTTTTATTCCTTATACTGCGCCTGAGACAGAAGATAATAAAAGAGAAAATAAATATTACTAATTATGCATAATGTTTAGCTTATTTTTGTTTATTTAACTAGACGTGTATATATGAGAGTCACAGTGTACATCTGAACGTAGCGTACATGTTCACCAACAGGTGAATGAATGAATGAATGAATGTATATACAACTGGACCCCTTGATGATATTAATAAAAACTAGATGTCTATCCTATCTCTCACAAATACTTCGGTAGAGTACTAACATATTCAAAACGTGTCTCTACTTTCATCAATAAATTGTAGCACAGCATTCACAACTAAACACATCAAAGGTTTGTCATTTGTTGGCCTCATTGACATTGTTTTGTACCTACTAGATTAATAAATTCTTTTTATTTTAGTTAAGAAGTTTGAAAGATTTAAAGATAGTTTAATTTTACAATACAGTTATGAATAACAGATAAATGGGTGGAAAAACAATTTTGCATTTAATTTTCTTTAATGATTTAATTATATTTATTTTTATATACTGTAGAGGTCTGTTTGTTGAGAGAGGCTAGAAAGCCTTTTAAGCAATTAAAAATAAAACAAAAAATAAATAAAGTTTGCGTCACGGTATTTACGAATATTTTTACATAATTTATTACGCGACTTTAAAGCATTCCTTCATCTAGAAAATTTAATATTTTGAAATATTAATAAAGATGAGCCACTTTGCATGTAATAAATTATAAACGATAAGTCACAACTGGCATAGGCATCACTGTACTTTGAATATATAACTGTTCTAAATGACATTATATGAGAACGACCCCGTAAAATAAACTAGGTGGACTTCCTCGTTTGTAAATCGGAACATGTCAATGCCAGAGAGTGCTAAATTAGCAGCAATGTCAGACTCAAGGTGAATAAAATTTTAAGAAACCAGACTAATAATTTTAATGTTGCAAACGTAAAGTTTAAAAAAATCCGTTTATATATAAATAACGTAGTGTTTAATATTTAAATGAAGTATTTATGAATTATGAATGTTCGTCAGTACTTCTGAATTTTCTTATAGTTTCAGCTTGAGTAAAATTATTAAAAAAGAATATAGACACATATGAATTGATTTTCTTTTAGATTACGTTAATTAGGTTTACTGTTGTGTTTATGTGAAATAAAAAAAAAATATTAGTCGTACTTTTAAATTACGTTACAATGAAACCATGAATAAAGTTTATTAAGTGAACACCTTTCTCTCCTATTAGGAGCGTCACCTTGGAATTTACATTGAAACTTCCTGCATCTGACAGAGGACGACAACGTTCGATCTACAGATTGAATAATAACACCAGAAAAAGTGGGATATTATATTGCTTTGTTACACATGCTGGATGTAAAGAGCTTATTAGAGCATGAAAATGACCTATTTGTTGAACATATTTTAGAGTTGATATTTTAAAATTACACAAATGAGTAGTTTTAAATCAAATGCCGTCACACTCGGTGCAGATTTGAGGGAGAATGATTATTGATTAGTTTAAAGCGCAGAAGGAGCATGGGCAGATTAAAAATACATATAGTCTAAAAAGGCAAAAAAAGTTGGGGTACTCCAGAAAAAAAACATCCATATTCACAAAATGGGCGGAGAGCAAAATAACGTTGAGAAACTGTGTTTCAAAATGTAGTCGATTTTGAAACCTAGTTCCGTTTTTAAGCTCAAATTACTTAGTAAACGAAGAGATTTTTAGATTTCATGTAAGTTGAAAAAAGGAAGTCATAGATGCGAAAACCTTATTTGTTTTCCAAAAGTAGATGTGACTGAATTTTATTTTAGACGACTCAAATAATGATTTATGAGATAACATTATGTACCTAGTTTCTTCGCGTAATCAGAGCGTCGCGGTATTCCTTGTAGGTACTCTCATGTACCACGATATTGTATAATAGACATACATAGGTGCAAGCAGAAACTCAATTATAATACGTTGTACCTACTTACCTACACAATTGAAGTGCGTGCGAGAATGAGGAAGAGCATTAAACATTTCCTAGTGTTACAAATATTACAATATACGAGTCCTCGTCAGAGACATGTTCAATGAGAATGAGGAATAATTGAATAGATTTCTGTAGTATGTAAACATGAATAGCATGGTCATAGGGTCATCATCTTCCTGCCTATTATCATTTGGGGTCGGCGCAACATATCTTCCTTTTTCATTCTTCTCTATTTGCAGTCATCCACATTCCGACATTTACTCCCTTTCTAAGCATATCATCGTTCATACAATCAATCTTTTCTTTGGTCTTCCCCTTCACCTATAACCGTACACGTTTTCTTACAACATCCTCATTCCTCCCTGCGCATCACATGGCCATACCAGGCCAGACGCCTGCTCCTTAACTTCTGTTACTAACGCCACTTTCAAACTTTAAATGTGCTCACGTATGATCATAGAGTATATTACTAAATACCTGCTTACGTCTGGCTAACTACATACCATCCTCAAGTTTGAAAATCTGCTGATAAGGATAAAATATAGGCGCGTTCCGGTAGTAGAGATAGATTTAAGAGCTACTGTTTTCTACGACTATAATGTTATAATGTTGTGTTTTAAACGGTAAAATTATACAATTAAAAAAAAATTGTATTAGTATTACGTATCCAAGTATTTAGGCATTTTTGACTACCACCTCCGCCATCTTAGCAAAGCTCTTCCGCCCTTCCCATAGTTACGTAAGGATTTGCATATTTTTTACAAAACCTGTTTAAGTAAATAAGTAAACATCGCTTACATAATCACCATTCAAAACCTTCCGTCGCCCATGTTATCAAAAATAAGCAAAGGATAGGCTTCGTGCTTACGTAATACTCGAACCCCACATTTGGTATTAAATTGATATTTATTATATCTGACCTCGAACTAGATACATTTTCATTCAAATAGAAGTTATGATGACGGTTCGTGGGAGTAAAGTGGAAACTTCTAGGAAACAGATCACCAGAAGTGACAACATTGTGACTACTTACTTACATTGTAACTACCTATTTGTTCAAACACACTGGATAGTAGAGTAAGTAGATTTTAATTATTCCATGATAAAATTGATGTGTGAGCGAGAGCAAGTTTTAGGTGTACTGCGCAGTATTCGCTCCTGAAAACGTGTACGAAGAAAGTTCAGGGCCGCGCGTTGACGCGATCAGCGACCGCGGCCCGCGCCCGCTCCCGACCGCCGCGCCAGCGAGACAAACAACGCTGACACCTACCTAGCCACGCCATGTATTAGCACAGCGGTAATCTAGTCTCCGGTAGTGATGATCGATATTAAATAAACATCGATGTTTTGTTGAACATAAAAAATGAATTAAAAAAAATGTTGTATTTTTTTAAAAACGATAACAAATGATCAAATATATATATATTTCAGATTTTGATTTGTCTCTAAATTGTATACTGTAAAAGTTTCCATGATCTAAATTTTTCATTTTCACTAGAAACAATTGTGGAAACATCGATATACAATATTTTTGATCAATTCATCAATGTATCGATGTTTTATAAAAATCAACATTAATGTTTGCTAACTCAAGATCGATGTTTCAAAGACATCGATAATATCGATCATCCCTAGTATTGCGTCAATATTTATATTGCTTTCTTTCAACCGAGTTGTAATCTCAGGCGGCGACCCAAGACGTGTCCCGTTCCCCAACTGCCTTGGCTCTTGACGTCGCCGCCAGCACGATACAATGACACTGCCCAAGCATTGAGCATTACACGCACAACACTGCAAACACACTCCTGCACACTACACGCAGGTACATAGGTCCTGTAACCTTTTTTTTTATGTTAATAAAAAATGTAGGGAATAGCTAGGATCAAACTCGCGAGAGAGTTTTACACTCAGATGATGGCCAAACCGAGGTTCGTACCATTTTGGTAGCCCTTGTGCTAGTCACCTTTTGCGGCTGAGTGCCTTTAGCACTCGCTCCCAAAGTCACAGTGAAGCTGTAAAAGCCCTTCCGGTCAACAGCGTTAGCTAGGTTCGAAAAAAAAAAAAAAAAGAGTTGTAATAGCTGTCGCAATTGTATTCAGGAGCGTAGTTACCACCGTGCTCGTCATATCACAATGATATGGGGCCTTTGGGCTACGGGGTACATAAATTCTCTCACATAAAATCTCAGTTAATATTTGAGGCCACATCTTAAAGCTTAGAGTTTATATAAGACATTTCAGTACCAGGTATATTAAAATAGAATAACTGGAAAAACTAAAATCGTTTCCTGCTATGATTGATTTAACAAATAAGTTTGCCGAAATTAAATTACTTTAATCGTTTTGCTAATTTTGTTTTTTTAGTAGCGCTAATTGGAAGTATTTACTTTCCGTTCATTCATTAATTCATGCAACCATAAGACGTCCACTGCTAGTAGACATAGTTCTCCCCTAATTAGGGAAGGGGGGTGGCCATAATCGCCACACTTGGCAAGCGGGTTGGCGATCGCAATCAGGTGTTTGTGGTACTCAGAGGATGCTGCTAACCATCCCCAAGTTTATATCCCTTAGCCGCCTTTTACGACACTCACGGGGTGATATGGGGTCGTACTATTCTGAGCCGGCACCACGCGGCGTAGTATTTTTCATCACCAGAGTCTCTCCATAAATTTGTATGAAGGGTATCCTAAGAGACCGCCTAGGGTAAGCTACGATAGTTTTTGTATTATCATTATATTATATTAAATGTCATTTACAGAGATTTTTTGGATAAAAAATGTACTTATTTTCTTTAAGGGTTTGTGTACTCAGAGTTGATTGAAACAAGCTGCTGTAGAGTCGAGGCGGGCGCGGGCGCGGGAGCGGGCGGTAGCGGGCGGTAAAGTACTGTATTTGTGGCCTTGGTTCGTTCGTTGGCCGCATGGCTCGTGTACCGGCCGCGATAATTTCGGCAGTTGCGCGTCCGAGTCTACTGACCCCGTCGTCGTTGTTTGCGACGCAAATGATCCCCTTGACTTTATTTAAATCACCCACTCGGTCAAACGTCCTCCTAGTCGGGTGTAGTAAAATATTTAAATATTGTTAAAAAAAATTACCTGTACACTTCTTCCCTATACCCAAGTTTAAAATGTAATGCCGGTAAAACCTTAAAAGTATCTGCATTACTACAAAGAGGTAGTTTTACTATAATCACTCAAGTAAAATTGATTTTCATCATAGCATTTATTTCAATGACTTCTTTTCTAGAGGCAAAATTTTTGCTATTTTAGACTGCAATAGTAAGCGAAGCTTACTCCCGCCCTCATGATTACGTAAGCACAATGCACACTCTCCGTGAAATGGGCATCAAATAAGCAAAACACAGAATCCTGCTCCCACTGATGCTTGCGCAATACTAGAAGAGCCCCATAGAATCGATTCTACCTTGGACACTCAATCATGCACTCAATAAAATCATTTATGTTGCATATTAAAGTCAGGTTACAATAGAATTTCAAATAATTAGTTATTTAGTCTTCATATGTATGTTGTATAGGCACTTTGTATTATATTCTAAATAAGAAAAATCCAAGTTTTTAATTAAAGGAATTGGAAAGCTTATGTACGAAAATGTGACAAACTAGAATTCGAAACGTCACAGTCAACGAGTTGTATGTCCCTACTAATTGTTGTAACACACAGCAGGCGGTTGGGACGCGATGTTTCTATAGAAAACCTTGTCTATAGTAAAACCGCGCTAGCGTCTTAAACCCGCTCGCTGTGTGTCGAAACTATAAGGTAGACGCGACACGTTTCATCCAGTTTAAATACGTAGTGAAAACTAAGTAAAATATTTATGAAGTATTCGTTGTCGTAAGTGTGTCGAAGGCGATAAAATACATTTGGATGAATAACTAACATTTTGTGTATTATTGATCTTAACCCGGTACTTTTTTGACAGAGTAGTATATACGTAGATCTAGTTATAATAAATTTAAAGTAATTAAGACAGTTAAGGGCAAAATATTCCTATATCGCAACGGCTGACGTAAACGTTTTTTAAAAATATTACAAAGAATAATTATTATAAAATCTAATCATACTTTTATAAATGTGTAAGTATTTATATGAGACTCTATAATGTCACCAGACAAGTTATTAAATATAATAAACATGTGTTACAAGCAAATTCTTTCTTTTTTTTTAATGGATACCAAATTTTACCTTCCTCTTTTTATTGTACTCAAACAGATATCTACGATATTAAAGTTGTTTCAACATCGTTTATACTCTCATAGTTCATTAAACTGATAATCGGTTACTGTAAACACTGCGTGGGATGATAATACTCTCAGATCAGAAAAAATAAGTACAACAACCATTTTTGGGATTGATATAATTATAATATTATGGTAGGGATCGATTTATATAAATAGATATACGTAATAAAACATTTTATTTAGATTTAGACAGTGGATATTTAATATCATGAGTGTGCCATAATCAGTCAGTCAGATCATGTCAGTTATTATTAAAACAGTCATTCATCTTTTAAGTTGATGTAAATGTAGAAAAACTTTATATATTTATACATTTTTTAAATTTTCAGTTAAGAATATTAAAATAATTAACACATATTTTCTAAAAAGTGATAAAATCTCCATGAGGCATAATTAAATTACTTATTTTCTAAAGTTAATGAAGATAATTGAATATATGAAATTAAGAAAAGGATACAATGGGGTAAACATTCTGTACATAAGTTCTTTGGTAGGTATCTCGTTACATATTTGAACTATCTAAAAGATTTAAGAAAGCTTTGATAAAACATATGTGATTATAATTTTTGGTATATTGATCATTGCTGACTTAAAAAATGGGCACACTTCCTCGTCTACCATATGCCGATGAAACATGGCACGAGACAGCACCTTATTATTACTAAAAAAGTATAGGAAGAATTGCATTTAAATACTGATTCTTTTGTGGTATATTTTTTTGTATACATGTGTGTTTGAGGGGTGGATATATTTGAAGTGCATATGCCATACTCACATTTCACCTCGTGCCAATTGGATCAATTATTTAAAAAAAATTAAATATTTCTTAATGTTCCGTACATATTTCGATATTCGATATAATTTTTATTCTGCTGCTTTTTATTGCTAGACTTGCACTGACTTCTTATATTGGGAGAATTTATGAGTTTGTTAGATTATACAAGTCAACTTTTTATCGGATATATAGGACACTAGATTGGTAAATTCTGTTAAAACAATCAGAGCCTACAAACACCTCAGTTTCATTCGAAATGGTTACAGATACATCACAAAACTGAAATGAAATGATTCCATCCCTATTAGGTACTACACTGACTATTAAACAATAGAAAAGTGTAAAAACATCAGTAAACAAACAAACTCGTATCATATTTTGTTAGCCTATCGAAATCGCTCTGATCGTAAAGTTCTTGAATTGTAACAAATTTCAGTTTACCGATAAAGTATTTAAACAATATATTCTCATCTCAAAAAACACTAAATTAAAAACAACTGGTTGTAAAAATTTACTCGCGTATGTAAAGGTGTAATAGATGGCATTCCAAATTTTTTAGTAAATCATTGTGTATTAATGAGATTATCTGCCACAAACAACTATTCGCGTCGGCTTGAGAACTGATGACGGGGATCATTAGTGATGGTAGTGTCAGCGACCAGCCGCGCGTGCACTCAACTCCGCGAGTGCGTGTAACGGTGCATTCTCTCAAACACTACAGTCACACTAATAATGAAAAATAACCAAACGTACGTACATACGTCTAAACTATTCAGTGTTTACACGTCATATCTATATGAATCAGTTTCAAATTGTATAATACTATTTGTTAATCAACATTGTTACAAATATCGTGCGTAATAAATATTTATCTGCAACAAATAGTAACAATATTCATAGTACAAAAAAGTTTAGATCAAGTCAGTTGCAGACTTACTATGAGTTAGAATTTGTAAATTGCTAATGTTAGCCTTTATTTTTGTAAGTATTAGCTTAGTCTTTTATTAATACGATACGTTTAAAATATTATATTTAAATGATCTAAAATTAGATAAATCGGGTAATAAGTTTGATGTGAAACTACAAATTGTGAAAATATTAAGCGTGATTCGTAAATTACCTAAAATTTTTGAAGAAGACAAAAGTTTCTATTTAAAATTGGTGTGATATGTCCTTTACTACAGAAAACGGTTTTTAAAATAAAACTACCTGACCCTCATAAATAATAAGTAACTATCTTTGAAACCGGACAATACATCAGCGATGAAAAGACGACCTTGTTTACTGGAGAAATTATGGGTGATAATGATTTCAAAGAAATAGAACTTAAAAGAGCGTACACCCTCTTTTCATTTAGACTACATAGTAAGCAAAGCATTATGTCTCGCCACACAATTTACGAGTATATTGTGTACTAATTAAAAAGCAATTGTTACAAAAAATTTAAACAATGCTTATACAAATTTATATTTACATAAACCCCGCAACGAAAGCACCATTTATCAGAAAAGGTGAATTTTGGTTACAATTTAAGACATACGTAACATCAGTGTAACTTTAGCAACAACTGTTAAATTCTAAATTCAATTACTAAATAGTAAGTTACTAATACTAATATACTTCTATATCATTTAGATAAGACAATTAAAGAAAATCGCTACGAAGGTGGAATTCTTGGGATTGCCTCATATAGATAACAATATGTTGTTAAATTTATTGATCGTAATAACAAAACAATGCCACGGTAGCAATTTAATTCCGCCGTTAAATACAGGTTAAACAATTATAATATAAATCCGTCTGGTCATGACCCTTTTTATACTAGGATCAAGGAGCACCAACAAAATTTACTACCATCTGTTTCCATGACAATGGTACAAAAAATCTTTAGTAACCCTTAAGCTAAAGACTTCCTTTAACTTCGATTTCAAAGATTTACCTTTTTTGTGTTGCTTTAAAAAAACGAGGTAAAATCGAATTCGCTCATTTTTTTTAAATGCGAATGCTCTTCGACCTACCCTTTCTTTTCATCTCAGATTTCATAAACAGGTAAAATATTTTTTTGCTAAACACGCACATCTCTGTGCGACTTTTATCAAACTCTTCCATTTTGTTAAAAGATGTGAACAATTATTTTTCGGCAACAAAAAATGCATGGACTGAACTTTTTATCATTAAGTTTTTTAACTTCCTTTTGTTAAATGGATTCGTAACCGACATTCCCAGATAGTCGAAGCTTTGTGTATTCGCAAAGCGATATCTCGATCTGGGGATGATATTTCTATGTGTTAATTACAAAATACCAGCGGGTTACCATTTGACATATCATAATATTTAATTATATCGATTTAAAAAATTTTAAACTTATAAAATAATATTATATATATTTCAGTCTTTCAATAACTCAGACCAACTATAACTCTTCAGGCATGTCAAAATAGTAAACGAATGATTTTTTCACTTTGGGGATTACAATTTGGTAATATTAATTTTAATATAAATGCTATTACTGTGGCGGCTTTGAAATTTGTGCTTTAGAACAAACGGTCAACCTTACTTCATTGCATATTGAGTTGGCAAAAACTACATTCATTACTGTAACCAAATACAATATTATATTTGGCTTTGACCGATAGGACCTTTTGTTGAAGTCACAGCGGGTTGCTTGGACTGAGCGCTGTTGTTACAAGAATATCGAGTTTTTTGCTTTGTGAAAAGTTTCCTATTCTTTTGATCAGATTCCTTGAATCAAGCAAGGCGTGGTCGCGGATATCGATGTGAATGTCCACCTTATGTATGCGTATGAAGTCCAGTTGCCGTTGCATTAGTAAGCACGATTGCACGACAATTGCGGCGTGATGACGGCAGCTCGCAAGCCGCGAACCGAGCGACCATAGGGCGAGCCCCGTTACGACGGGGTGACTGACTCCACCATTGCAACCTGGTGCATTGTGCCCGAACCAGAACACTATTACATGGAATCATATTAATCAAGCCAAATAACTTTACCGAGTCGAGAACCACACGAACGCAGCGGACGGTTTACTGTTGCACGTAGGTAAAGGTACTCACCTGCAACAAGGAAAATTTTGAATGAAACATACACAAATTTCAAAACTAAGATATTCCTTACACTCTACAGAAATATAAAGGAAAAAATAACTTTAAATTAAATAACTATTAAGTATATCAATTCATTGTCTCGGTAAGTTCCGAGGACGTTCACACTTCATATAATCTATTTAAATGCAAATTTGGGTATTGTTCCTAAAACGACATCGATTAAATGGTACGCATATATTATACTATTTAAATAGGAATTTTAACTGATCTATTGAGTGTTTTCTACGTTTGACACAGGAAACGGGTGAGGTTAATGTTCGAATTGGTGTCGTTCACTGTCGAATATGGCTACTGAACCTGAGCCCGGTGTCCTTGAGACTACCACAGAAATCGCCAATCACTACACAGATGTAGTACATCATGTTTTTACGATGCTGTAATATACACACGCGCGCGCAATGATATATAGAAACTCACGAAAGTTAACTCACACGTTCCCAACGTAACTGAAAGAGCACAGTCATTTAGATACCAACACATGCGCACGCTCAGAGTCAACGGACTACGGTGTGAAAATTGTTCCAAATATGAACATAAAATATCACTAAGAGATTTGAAAAGGTGCAATTGTAGAGTCGCGTGTTAATTTATAATACTTTTGTATATAAAATATGTATTCACAATAAATTGGTTATCGAAGTATCGATTGGTTTCAATTTTGTTTTCTTTTCAAGAAACGTTCTTGGTTTTGTAGTGTTATCAAATGTCGCAGTAATTTAAATTGCGTTAATTAACCCCCTTCAGAGTAGCTAACTACTTCTCATTATGAGACATTGATAATATTTATTTTTATGACAACTAAATAGTTAGGATTGTTGCCAGTTGAATGATTTAATGTTCAAGTTAATATTTCAAAAATATATATAATAGTTTGAATTATGTACATTACAGGATTTTTTTATTTTATATTTAATCGCAAATGATGATTTCAATCAGTATCTTGTATGTACATCTAAATGTAAATGAATAATTGCCCAGTAACTTTAAAGCGACAATAATTACCACCCAATAATATCTTTGAAGTTTTAGTTTATTTGTAATTTAAATCCTCACAAAAGAAACAAATATGGTAATAGATTTTATCACTATAATATGTGATTACATACAAATGATTCAACAATATTTTGTAATTATGTACGTCATGGGAAGACAGAGTTGAAATAAAATTACGCAAACCCATCAAATTAAAAAAAATAATTAGTTAGTGAACACCAAGCAAGACTTTCAAAGTGACTAATTTCCGGATAAAAAATTGGCGATTCGTATTCGTAATAGAATGATCGTCGAGGCACCGAGGTCGGTCGATAATAATAAGATTTATATTGTGTGTGAGGCCTCGGGCCACTGACCGCTGCCGAATTTCAAGGTCTGCGCACATCGTGCGGTAAACAAGTGCCGACGTTGATATAGCCAACTCCCAAACTAACACCTATCTATAAACATGTGTCATATACAATATTATATATAGTTATATTCACTGAATACATTTGTACACATACATACTCATCGCTGCCATACTATTATTGTAAAATGTAAGTTTGAAAATTTCCTTCCGAACGGTAACATTATTAACGAAATTACTTTATGTGTTAATTTTATTTAGCGTTAATTGCTGTTTTATCTAATTAAATTTTAAAGTTATTTTATTTGTAACGAAATGTATAATATTTACTTAACAAGAGAAATTAAACACATTTACTTGAACAAATTGATAGAAATTATTAACAAAATAATATACCATGTCAAATCAGTCGAAGCTGTAACGACGCAATAATGTCCTTGAATTGAAAATAGACGCAGAACGCCAAAAGTTCGATACCGTATGTAAATGACGGAACCATGCTTTAAACATGGGGTCAATTGACAAACCACAATGATGAATGCTCATTATTCATATGTAAATGTAGGTATTTAGGTTTCAAATTCGAATAAAATATTGAGTTCCGAGTATTGTGGAGCGCTGGTGGACTCCATCAACTGTGACGTGTTTGACCGGGCTGGCATACATTAAAATATTCGCGTACTCCGGATGTTTCAATTGCGAGTTATTTTAAAGTTCATTTTTGAAATGTATGGAGTTACTAATAAATATAAGGATGTATATTGATGAGATGCTACGCGCGTAGCCACCGTAGAGGTCGTGAGTAGATAGTAACAACTGGTCAGTAAGACAGCGTAGCAGCGCGGACTTGCTCTGAGTTGAGGTTTGTGGGAAAGGCGATCGAGAGATATGGGAAAATGGTCCGGCGGTCACGAGGTCACGCGAAACGGATCGCATTATCAACGACGCATTTAAAATAATATCAAGTTTCCTAAAATCTTTAGTTAAAAAAAAATTGAAACCAGATTTTATTAATAATTTCTTATGAATATAAATGTAACAGGTAAAAGCAGTTTATTGAATCTGATAACAGTATTTAACTGTAAATATGTACAGAATTATTCACAAGTAGTCCATGTACGATATTATTAATCGTGCAGTATTTGTCCCAAATTCACTACAAAATTTTTAAATTCAAATATTTTGTTATTAGTTCATAAATTGAATTCTAATTCTAGACCATATTTGGATTGATATTGTTTTAATGCAAATAATTAGTAGTAAGTAGTTAGTTTACTCATTTCTTTATTCATTATTGTTTTATAAAATACATTATGAAAACTATCTACGTTGGTTAATATCTATTCAGAAAGTTCACTGACATTTTTTTATCATTTCTCCTTGAAGTTTTCATGTTGGTCGACTAATAAATTAAAATATTATCCATATCATAGTGATAATCAGGTGTTGTTTTATTTTGTATAGATTTTAGTCTTTCACGACAATCTCAAATGCTAAGGAATAACGTGAGTGAATATAATAATCACGCTAACTCTAAAGGATCTGGTTCTCAAGTAGCACGTAATCTATAGATTCTTAGTAACAGATTTTCAGATTGAGGGTGGTAGCATTATTAATACTCATTAGAATAGGGCCTACCAACATATACAAATATATTATTTCTCTAAGAAAATATTCGCTATTAATTTATGGAACATAATAGCCGAAATTTGTAAAATATTCCATTATATACAGCAACCCTCGTATATTATTATTTTAAAAAACTGTCAAAGACAAAGATTTCAAAATGTTTTGATTTTTAAGATGTTTTTATTTGAAACAAGAAATATCATCGATGTAAACAAAGGTTCAATGCTGCCAGCCTTCTGGGAACCGTCTGGCGGGAATGCCGTCATTCATTATTTATTTAGTAGTTAATAATTAGGTACTTTGAATTAGTTTTGTAATATTTAGTTATTTCATGAATAAAAAAAGATTTAACTAACAAGAAAGAAAGAGATTCTATTATCTCATAAACGACGTTCAATTAAACCGAGTTATGTAACTAAATACACTGTCATTTCTTCCGGGTTCTATATATCAAGTGAAATAATATTACCACCATGAGGTCGAATATCATATTCCAACTTTCCAACGAGTGAGTATGAATTTGCCGACAAAGTCTTACGAAGTCACTGCCCTATATGAACTTTCCATTCAATGAACTTGATCTTCTCTGCCTACGATAGTTGCATACTTACTTAAGTTAGAATTAATTAAGTATGCGACAGCTGTGTGAACACTCTCAAACCTGACGTAGATTTAAAGTATTTGATAAATGTATCAAATCACTTGAAATCTATATTATTATTAAATAAAATGGAAGCGTCAGTTTGCATAATAATATTTTAATGAAATAATATTTTTTTACTTAATACATATGAATGCATATACGATGCCTATACCAAAAATGCAATTTCTAAATTTTTTATCTGTCTGTTTGTTTGTCCCGGATAATTTCCGGAACGGCTGGCCCGATTTGGACGGGACTTTTTTTGTTAGATAGCTGAAGTTACTCCGCGTAACTTAGACTCCTTTATTTGTTCGAAAGTAATTAGAGTTCCGCGTAAAAAAATTAAAACTCATAAAAATTGGAATAAAATCCAATTCAATGCACAGTTTTGCTGGCAGGTATTTGAATTTGTGTGAAATATCTTTACTTGATATTAGTAGCAAAATGATTAGATAATAATTAGGTTAATATTACGCAAAAATATATGAAGCGCAGTTCCAGCCGCGGGTACACAGCTAGTTTTTATATATAACATGAAAAGAATGGTCACATACATACGGATTTCATGAACGTATTTCAGTTAGGATAACAAATCCCTTTATTGCTGTTGTAGATAAATCTTTAGAACATATAGGTATATGTTATGGTATTATGGTACTATATAATTGGCCAAGAGCAAAAATTAAAAAAGAATTAGAATGTAATGTTTTTCTGTTTGCTTGATTTATAACTATGGAAATTCTCACCAAATAAAAAAAAATCTTAACTTAGTGTTATTTGGTAATATTAATTAGGAATTTTTTATCATCATGTTGACACAAAAATGGTCCTCATTAGGGATAATTGATGTGGATCTTCTTACCTTTGTATCGATTTTCTGGGCCTAATGGAAAAAAATCATATAGTTTATATATGTTTTATTATGATCATGTAATCATGTCGTGCCTTGCAAATCAATTACATACATTCATAACAACAAGGCTCTCTTCCAAGAGTCTAGGCAGAGGTTAAATCCTCCACTTGCTAATCCTGACACACCACTTTCGTTTCTTCTACTATAACGAGCGCTTTCATACATTTTTGTCGGTTACAGGTACCTATTAATAAATAATTAAATTCGCATAAATCAATACTTTTAGGAGCCAATCTTTTTCCAAATTATGATCACTTTTACTAAAAGTATCATGGGACGTACTTAGACAATAGATCTATTACATCTTTGTATCAACTTGCGAAAATTGACTCGCAAGATTAGCAACAAACAAATTAACAAAAATGACGATATGTGTTTTATATTATTTGCTGGTAAGTTAAATAAAGTTTAAGTTCTGATTATGGTTTGATAATAGTCTTGGCGTCTTGTGTAACAATTATTTTATTTATAGATTATGATTCATTCGTCTTTTGCGATCCGATTTCTGATGTTATTGTACCGATCCGTTAGAAAATCGAATGGCTTTCAAATGATTAAAGTCTCTGGAGCGTATGCTTATGATACGATCTTCAGTAAGGATCTGCGCATCCCTAATATATTAGATTTTAGAATTAAATATTTCCAATATACATATATTACATTCAAATGTTAGGTCTAGTGCAAATATAGTATAGTAAATATCCGATAAAAACAAATTGGTTTTTCTGATGTCGCATCTAAATGAACGCGTTTGTTTTATTTGATAGATGAAGGCGATATTTTGCGGAAATCCATCATAAATAATAATATGGTCGATTTTTTACGTTTATATATGTATGTGTATATAGCGTTTACGAGGATTTTCCTGATGCTTTAGGCTCAGCGCATTACGTACGCATACCGGTTTACGTGTCCCATAGTCACTCGTAGATAATGTGATAAGCATGCGTGGCGCGTAATCGGGGAGGATTCGCACGGCGAGTGCAACCGATGCATCGGCTGGTGCAACGTGTGAGCGAGACGGACTGAGTTCAATGGTATTTGATATAGTGCACTCGAGTTCTTTAACCCTTTAGCCTACCTGCGATTCTTGCGAATGAGGCAGTCCGGCCGTTGTCCCCGACTGAGCTACTATCAAGCACGTATCTTTATAGGTCGCTGCTAGATTCTGCCTACTTAGTACTGACGAATATGTATTTGTGTTTTTTAATTTCATTGCGAAGTGATTGATTTGTTTTGAGAATTTTATAAAAAGAACTCTGTACTCATGTATCCCTATTAATTGGTGTTAACAAGATGCATCCCTTTTAATGGAATATAAATAACATTCTGTAAAAAAATTGATTGACTCTCTATAATCTCTGTGTCTCTGTTTTGTGACTTTTGAGGTAGTTTAATATGTCTATTACTCTACTCTAAAATTGATAATTTTTGTTTCATTTTTTTTAAATTTAATATCAATATTTAATTTCATGAAACGTATTTAATATATTTGACTTTTATTAATAGAATGGATGAGTGATAGTAAACTATGCGTTACGTTGCAGACCGCTAAAATTAGTGATGTAACTATCATTTACACGAAGAAATGCGTATCACGTCGTATGGAGCTGGCCGCATGTCAACTATATAATCTAGGATTTAGACATTCGCAGCAGGTGTACAGGAGGTGGTCTTGGGGTGAGGGGGACACTGGACTGGTTTCCGTTGTTTCGCAATAACGTGGGTTCAATGACGCCTCCATACTTATAATTGCTGGCGTGTCATGAGCGTGCTCTCGACCCCTTCACTTCTTATGTTCTGTTCCGTGTAAAGACGCGATGAAACTTTTCTTCACAGGACTATTCTATACTAGCTGTGTGCCAGCGGCTGCACCCGTTTTTCATATATTTTTCAGTGCGTAATGTAGTTTGTCATTTTTTTTTTTTTTACGTGGAACCCTAATTATTTTCGAAAATTAAAAGTTACGCGGAGTAACTTCAGCTATCTACCAAAACAAGTCCGGTCAAAATTGGTCCAGGCGTTACGGATATTACCCGGAACAAACAGAGACAGACAATTTTTTTTTAAATTGTATTTTTGGTACAGGTTTCGTATATGTATATATAATTCAATAGTCAATATTCCTATCCATTTCGTAAAAAAAAATAATTTTGACATTAAGACAGACACTTCAATTTTATTTTTTATTACAGATATATTTTCAAACGATATTAATTTATTTCTCTACGCCGAAACTGAAACTATTAAATTGAATGGAAACTTTCTATGATGGTATTTTTAATAATATTTGAAGTATGTAGTTTAAGAATGAACTACCTCTAAGCTGATGAAAATGTTTGTTGATTCTCTTGTACTGAAAACCGTTAGCTCTGAAGGGTATATACATACAATTTAAAAAACGGTATTAAATAATAAAAATCTATAATAATGCTTATTACTATTTAATGTGTCGAGTACCCATAAAAATAAGACAATAGGAAAACAATGTAAAGCTGGCGTAAACGCCAGGTAAGTGCTCATAGGGTTAAAACTAGTACAGCTCACGCTGCTGTATTTCGGTCTGTACGTAAATATATACATATGTGCGTGAGTAAATCAATACATGATGGCACAAATTAAAAGTGAATATTTCTGAATATGTTAAGCGTTAAAATTAGTGAATTAATTAAGTATTCAAAATAGCGCATTAATTATTCAGCCTATATAAGGTTAATATTACATTATCATAATCTCTATATGTAATGTATTGACATTATAATACTTATTTACGAATTTATAACATATAATTTACATAATGTTTATGTTAATTTGATCGTTGGCGAATAATTAAGTAAATTGGTAAATAAACTAATGTTTATTTATTAGGCCTATAGTTAAATGTTTCTATATATAAACACATTGAAGCGACGATGGCCCAGTGGGTAGTACGGTCAGATTCAGTGCCAATCGACGCGGGTTCGATCACACCTATCCAACTCTAAAACCGGCCTGAGCTTTCGGTGAAGGAAAACCTCGTGAGGTAGCCATAGCCTAGTGCTAGGGCATTTTTTGGTGATGCCCGCCTGGGTAGCTACCACTCTTAAGTTTGAAAACCTGTCGCTAAATACCTATAGGTGTGTTCCGGCAGCATCACTTGAGAATCATACTCTACATCATCATCATCTACATAGAGAATACCTCTAGGCTTAGTGTGTTTACCATCATGAACCACATCGTCACTTTACGTCACATGTGTAAAAAAACACATTGATATTAGTTAGGTAATTATTGCGAAGATAATACAAAAAGAGAAGTCGAACAATCGAATATTTACTCATCGTTTGACCTAGAAAGGAGATAAGAAAGAAAGTAAACAAACGGAATCAATAAATAATTCATACAGAATATAATATTGTTTTGATATTGACCTATTTACAGAAAACAACATTAAAATTCGACACTAATTTCCAATTCAAGTTGATACAAACATGTAAATGGATAAATAAATAGATAGCTGCTGATTTAGATTTTTTTTTATTGTCAAGCACGTGTAAAACAAAACTCAATTTATAAGAAACCAATTGTTACTTAATTCGATTTTTTTATAATTATACAATTCATTCAATATAACTTCACCATAGTGAAGAAAGAAAAGTATAGAAAGGTATGTAATGAAATTGACAGAAAAACATCAGTGCCAAATGTGCGTTGGAGCCATATTCTAAAATGACAGAAGAAATCAAAAAAGCATCGTAAATAAAATTGTTAATAATGTTGATGTAATAATAATGTTTAATTATGAAGGAAAAAATTGTTACCCCTTCTCGGGCCAATAGAATAAAATTACATATAAGAAATCTTAAATGTATTCTTATGAAGAAGAAAAAAGAAATTCACCAAATTGCGATTCGTGAGGAATTCCTGAAGATGTACGCGCCACTTGTTGATGGAATGTGGCTGTAACAAAACTAAAAGATTCACTGTACTCAAACATTTTAATCTTAACCCATTGAATCTAGAGAACCTTTTATGAAATTTTAGCTTTGCCTGCAAGTAGAAGCCAAAATTTTGTGGATGTTTGCGGGTAATATTACAGCATAGATTGTTAGCTTTAAGTTAAGGTTACGATGAGACTGACATGCCCTAAATAAAATATAGACAATGAAATAAAAACGTATATCCAAATAACACGGATTTATCGTAATTACGTGGTATAAATTTCAACCTACTTACATACTACTTTCAGGAATTATTTACATGTATCAATAATTTAACTAAGCTGTAAAAGCTGTAGGTGAACCGAGTGCCGTGGACAGAGCCACGCTTCGCGGCGATGACCTCGCTTCGCGAACGACGACCCAGAGGCGTTCGATCCCAACTAAATAGACACAATATATAACTACATACTACATTTCAAAAGAAACGCTAATCTACATAATTAGATTACAAATTATAAAATAATAATAATAAATCCGTGTATACATCGAGAGGTCGGTACAATAGGAATGTGTCGATTTTTTAAAACTTATTTAAATAAGTATTTACGTCCCAGAAGAAGTTGCAATTTTTTATGTAAATAAAATAGTAAAATAAATACACATTATGCATATCTTACCAGACAAACATTTAGTGAGATTTACGTAAGACAACGTCAAGTCAAAAGTTACAATATAACATTAATACAATTACAGTTTTTCATGTGTAAATTAAATTATAATAGTTTGAAGTTAGTATTTCGTTTTTCCTTAATAATTTTGTATAAATTCAATTCATCTCTAAGTGCATATTTTGCATATAAAATTATGCAAATCTTCAAAAACGGTTGAAATTTGAAATTTTAACAATCAATGTGGACCTTTACTGCACTTTTTTCTTTCTGTTGAAAATATGGTTAACGTTTTGTTATTTAATTAGTTCCATTCTACATAAATAATTAGTAAGCGAACTGATACAAGAGTCCATTGATTGAATGATAAACATTTTTTAAAATACCAATAATTCGATAAATTGGTTGTTACTACGTTTCTTTGTTGTTTCACTATGTTCCATTTGATAACTCTGATATTTTCATGAAATATTCTTAACATAGCTTTTAATAAAAGTTTTACCATTTACACCGGGTATAATAATGAGAAACACTGAAAGATCGTTTTTATGACAATGTTAAGTAAATATTAGTCATTTAACTTTAGCTGTGCGATTTATTTTTTAAAGTCTAAATACTAGTAGTATTATATTGTAAGTGAATACTGTCCGGATGTGTATAAATGTTTCGTCAGCGGCCGTGGTCGATGACTCCGAACGTTCTAGTACATACTACAACATCTCTCCATTGGGTTACGTAACTGCGAGAAAGTTGACATCCGCTCGTGCAACGGTTCAGAACAGCATTTTCAGCTCGCCGAGAGTCAATGTACGATGCATTCTAATTAGCACCAATTCAAGTTCGTCATATATTCTGTAATCAAATTTATAAGACGCCTAAGCTGCTGCGGCGGAATTCCATCATCCATACTAATATAATAAATAGGAAATACTTGTTAGTTTGTTTGTAAACGATACATTTTGAAACGAATGAACCAATTTTAATAATTCTTTCGACGTTAGAAAGCAATGTGTAACGTAAGTAACATACGCTATATTTTGTTTTTGGTAATTAGAAATTTCTGTCACGAAGGTAGGGGCAGGTCGCTAGTATTGTATTTTTCTGTCTTTATTCGTTCGCCATTATATTTCTTTAATACGACTTAAATTTTTCCGGTACAGCTTTAGTTATGATGTAATATTAAAAGGAATAAATTGAAAAGCGATTATGTAACTGCTCGAAAAATTAATACGAAAATGTACATAACATAAATTTGGGAAGTATTTTTTTAATTTTTTTCCTTTTTACAAAATTGGATCGATTAATAAATAAGAATGTATTTTCAAATGTGAATAATTAATAAATTTGTATAGTCTTTTAGAACTCGTGGATTTAGGAAATAAAATTTATATCAAATACTTACAGCTCGGGGCCGTCGTGAAATGTCATTGTCACAACGTTATCAAAATCGAGGACATTTTTATATAATTCTGGGTCAATGTACCGAGACGATGTTTTGTTCGGCTTATCGCTGCTATGCTATCGTATGAGCTATGTATGTCACTGATAATATAGCTCGTTCCTTTGTTTGTTTGAATAGAGCAAAGCTGCTTCAACATACCTACAAGTACTTCATACTAAGTTTTCATGCGTGCCGTCTTACCTGGCGACAGGTTTTCTAACTTGAGGATGGTAGCTACCCAGTCGGGTATTATTAGAAAATACACTACCATCAAAACTCCTTCCTTCAACGAAAGCTAGAGTTGGATAGCTTTGAACCCGCATCCTTTATTGCGAAATCCGGCCGCACTACCAACTGCGCCATCATCTCTTTTGTTAAATTTTAATACAAAAAGGATGCATATATATATAGATACATCTATACTGTAGTGAAATACGGTATAATGTTATCTGATACTAGTCAGAAACTAATACAGATGAGATTTATTTCGGTCGTGTAAGACGAAACGGGCATGTGTGTTCAGAACGTGATGTCAATGCACTTTTTATACGTGACTCAGTTGTTCTCAGTTGACGTACGATTACTGTATAGCGGATTCCGAAGTGTCAATCGTCGATAACTAACGTCGACAAACAAACTGAACTAAAAATTTATATAGCTTATTAAGTTTCTTTATAATTATTTCAACAATATTAAATATACTATAAAGAAAATACAGAAGATTATATAATATGTACTGTCATAATAGATTCCAAGAATATGTTGATAACCGTTACATCACAATCAATTAACTTTGAATTCCCTCAAGTAAAGAAAAATGTTGTGTAGATAGACTCATTCCCGTCAAAATTTGATAAATATAATAGCAATGAAAATTTACATATTATATTTGTTATCAGTGTAAATAAAATAAAGTAAATATTATGTTTGACTACGGAAGCATCACTACCATACGTATTTTTGTCGCAAAGAAATAGTGCTTGCGCCTCTGTTTTGCGGTTCTAAAGATATGGTTAACACGGTAGCATCTTACGAATATCAACCAATTACTAACTGGATTCAGTTGCCGCAATATTTTTTTTATCTGATTGTCGCTGTTGTCCGGAAGGTCCTTAACCGCTTCACCAAAATCACTTAATATTAAGTAAACTGCATGCATCTTTGCTATATCACACTATAAAAAAATTGATGAACGAAAAAGGATTACTTTTCAATCACATTATTTTATCTAAAAAAAAATCACAAGAGAATGTTGAGAATCCCCACTATGAAGTATTTAAACTTAAAAGTTGTTGATATGAATAGTATAAAGATATATTTAATGTTGTTTTTTTATTATTCGAAGTAATCATATTAAAATAACGGTTCGATATTTTGCCTACACCAAAGAAATACTTTACCTTATTTATATAAGTAGTATAGGTATACCGAAGTAATCAATATTGATACGGGTGTGTGACTAAGGTCTGATAATTTTGCAATGAATCCTGAAGGTGAGTGACCGGCTCACGGCAGATATTTCTGTTTGTAGATTCGATTCAAGGACGCTTTTTACGTCAGCAGGTTAACGCACTTATTAAGTTATTACATGTTTAGTTGTTATCGGACAATTTTGAACTTTATTATACGCAAATTTATGAGTTACTTATGCATAATACAATGTAGTTCGTATGGTAGAGTGCAACATCGCAAGATACGTTATCAAAGTAATTAATTTACATAATAAGTACTAAGAAAACGAAGAATAATGAACCACTTTTATTTTTCATATTTCTGCGTGTAATTGTAATATATTATTTTTAGCTAATGTTTGCCTATTTAATTTATAGATGGGATTAAAATTAATAATATGGTTTTTACGAAATCCTAAACACGATTGTCGTAAAAATCTTTATGTAATATAAAAAGGCATGGTGTGTATGTCCGTCCGCTAATTCGTTTATCAATTTAGAAACATTTAACAAATTTATATGAATATATTCTGTGGACAAAAGTTAGTATATGTATTCATTACATGTATGTAACATGTGGAACAAACTACAAAGGAATAGTGAATGAAATCAATAAAAAAACATTAACACTGGAACTTTATGTTGCAATGCACTACCGAAACCATTAAATATTCAAAGAGATATTTACCACGGTGTTCTAATGGAGGCCTATAAATGTCCTACATTTATTTTATATTTTGATGAGAAAAAAATACAGGTAAATGTCACATTTTAATCTAGAGACCTTTACTACGAGATGCTTTTATGCCTTTTGACCTTTGTCAGTTAAAAGGAACACCCATTTAGATCATACGATATACAGAACAAAGATACAGTACCGAGTAGACGATAGAAGTATCGACGTTCCATTGAATTATACATTTAATTATTAAAAATATACCAGAATTTAAAAGATTCAAAACGACTAGTAACAACAAATGTGTAAAGTGTTTGTTAACGATTTCTATTGATAAATCTTTAGTAAGATTCTATAATAATGTAATATAAATTTGCAAACTATTTTCAAGAGTTTAGTTATAACTTATTTAACTAAAATGAATTGGTCGCGGAAGTTGTAGCTAGTATAAAACAATGTAAAACTTGTGTTATTCGTAATTTCAACGCATGCCCTAGTATAATAATATACGGCAAACTCCAACACCTACTCGATATCGCTACGCCGACGCGGTCGTTGACCTCTCTCCACCTACACACCCTTGTTCACCCCTACACAACCCTCGACTACAACCACCCATCTCAAAATTATACTCTTTTATAAACAGTACGCTTTTAGAACTTTTGATTTCTTAATAGAATTCACCTTTCAGTCTTTATCGTTAAATTTTTATTAAAGACTAGTTGTGCGCCCGCGTTTCATATGTTTTTCACTGGGTTTTAATTTTTTATACGGAAATTTTTAGTACTAAGATAAAGTAAATATATTTGTCATAAATTCAAGCACTTGCCCGTAAAACTGTGAATTGAGTCGGATTTTATTCCATTTTAATTATTTTCGTTTTTTTTTAATTTATCCGGTACCCTGTGTTGCCCGGAGTAATTTCAGCTATCTACCAAAAAAAGTCCTGTCAAAATTCACCCAGCCGTTCCGGAGATTACCCGGAACAGACAGACAAAAATTTTAAAAATTGTATTTTTGGTATAGGTTTCGTAGTTCGTAGATTCATATCTATTTAGTGAAAAAAAAACATTAATTTTGAGATTACAAACTGACATTCCAATTTATTAGTACAGGTTAAACACAGTTATTTATACTTCGTTCTAAATATGTAACATGTATCGAAAGAAATACGTGTGAATTTCGATATCACGGCAGCTACCTACGTCAAGTCTCACCTATTAAGATAACGATCGGGAGCTAATTCGTGAACTGGAAAAATCATGCAAATAGTACATATGTACCTTTTGTATAATACAGCTAGTCGGCGCGTGATAACTTCCAAAACATTAACTGATAAATGTTCATCAATTCAGGACGTGTCACCTGATCCTATCGGCGATGGCGGTGGCGGCGGTCGCCGTACAGGATTGTTCTAGACTAGACCTATACAGTTACACTACCTAACGGCACCTGACCGTTTCCGCGTCAAAGCAATAACATCTGCATTGTTTATTGATAATTAATTTTATAGTTTTCGTTATAAAACACGTATCACATTTTATATCACTTTGTTCAACGCTACTGCACCATTTGTCCTCGTTTGATCGGTTACAGTATTTATCAGGAATTATTTTTGTATCAGATGATTTTTTTAATTCAATATTAATTTTCAGAAAACGCAGTAGAAACGCTTTTAACTTTCGCTTTGCTTATTAACCTAAGTAACTAGCTGTGCCCGCGGCTTTACCCGCTTGGAATTCAAACAATTTGCAACTTGTGCGCTTTGTTTTTGCGTGAATGGAAAACAAATTACTAATCGGACAGACAGGAAAAATAATTTAAAACTACTGAAATGTGTTCTGTAGTCGATGCCGAAACCCCGCATAGTATTTTTTCTTACATATCTTCAATGTACAGATATCGTCTCGTTAGCCTGTTAATAAATACTGATAGCAACATATTTAACTTATGGTAGAGCTATGGGTATATGCCTTCTTAATGATTTCACATATTCAATGGCGTAGAAAGTAAAACAATACATAAATAAAATCTAAGACGCGCAAGCCTTTCTCACTCAGATTTAATTTTATATAGCGTGCTCAGCAGCGTGTTAACGTGTGTTATATAAATTTATATTACTCCATGTACATTTTCAATTCTTAAACTTATTTAAAAGCTTTATTCTTTCTTATCTAGAATAATTTAGTAAGCTGAAAAATAATAATTGTTGTTAGGTGTAAGGAAAATATACAAAGACCTAACCTACAGATTTCCAGATGCTTAAATAATAGTATTAATTAATTAAAATTAATTTTTCGTGGAAGTAACAATTAGAAATAGGTAACATGTTATATGAAAACATGTTTAAATATTAACTCGACTTTTAAGCTGAACATATTTAATTCAGTATTCACTTCTGGGTCTGTAAGTACATGTAATTAAACTGATTCCTTCTCAGTCTAGGATGTGGTGTATATTTTTAAATAAATATACAAGTTTACGAATTCTAGAAATAAAGAGTATATATACGCGTTTGAAAGGCGAGAGAACTAGCTATTATTATTCCTAAATATTTTACAGTAATCATTTTTAATAATGGACAGTCGGAACATTTATCTGAGAAAAAAAGCAAGAGTGAGTTGTTGAAGATAAATGTCGTACAGGAGGGTTTTGATAATGTAAATTAGCATATAAAACACGCATAGTTTTATCAACATTCGCTTTAATAAGTTAGTGTTAAGTCACTACATCGCCGTATTTAATTCATTTTGGGAATGTAAAAACTTTAATCAACCATTCGCCGGAAAATGCCACAGCATTCTTGTCAGCAAATGTTATTATTTTACCGTATATATATTTTAAAGGTCACATATATCATTAATGGATATGAGGAAGAGGGTTGGTCCAAGACTGATAGTAGGTCCGGAATACTACCTTAGGGTACGCTATAATTTATCGCTAGGTTTCTGATAATATAACTTTCGATTCGTAACGCATTGTGTTCTGTTTGATAGATAAAAATCTGCGAATAACACAGATTCGTCATATACGATCTAACTTACTAATTAGATTCGGACAATGTTAAAAGTATTTGTTAGGTCTAGGAATAGTCTTTATTATTGTATCTAGTAGGATTACTATATAATTTTTAAATTCTAATAAAACTTTATCAAACTGTTTTTTACAAAATCCAAACTGATTACTTGAAATCACCTGATTTAAAACATCTTTTAAGTGTCGGAATATCAGAAGAACTGTGAATAATAATTGTAAGTTGTTTCGAATTTTAGGGATAAACTCAATTTGAGTAATTTACTTAGGAATTATTTATTTTGAATCAGTTTAATTAGTGCTGGGATTCTTGACGTATAACGTAATTAAACGTATTAAACATGTGAAGATATCGTAAATAGACGGAGCACATGTTAGTGTATGCGGGGCCTATTCGCGCCAGTTAACTGATATAGGGGACTCGCACACGCATCGTGCGGGCAACGACCGCGGGAACTTGTAACTACATCCGTATGCTCAACTAGAAAAGGACGTAACAGCGTTTACAGAATACGATGTTACGACATTTTTACTATGCGAGTGGGGTTACCGGGCGCTTTGAACCCGCACTCGGCAGGGCATACATACGCATTCTTTGCAATATCGATAGAAACTTCCGCATTGACATTTAAACTAAACCTAAATTACCTTCATTATTTAATCCCGATATATACCTAAATTAAAAGTTAAAATTTAGTAGAAGTCAGAAGTAAAAAAAAAAACAAACACAAATCATACACTATATGGTTCATTACTATTATCATTCAGAGGTAAATTACAAAATGACATCCATTGGATGAAGTAATCGGTCTTTTCAAATTTTTAGGTCCACTTTTAAAGTGAAATTTTACATATTAATAATTGTAGGTACTTGAAATATATCTTTTGTTAACGAATTAAAAAGTTTATTATTATATTTATACATCCCTTTTTTAAATATGTCATGTACGGGAGTGCGTTTTTTTGTCAACTTTGTAAGAATCAATTAACGTTTACGGAAAAATAATTAACTATGATCAAAAATTACGTAAAGGCGACAACCAAGAAACGGTACATTTGAAGAATCGTATAGGTTATATAATAATATTATATCTCTATATTTGGCACCATTCAAGCTTAATAAAACGTTTAAATTTCAACGGACAGTAAACGCTCTATACCGGAAGACATCGTTGGTCTAAAATTATAGGTAGAGAGATCTAAGAAAGCTTCTTCCGTTACACCACATCAAGACGATCGCTGGAATTAGCGTACGAGCATTACTATGGAAATGGAAAATCGCAACTACAGCGGGGGGAGAGTTGGGGGCGCCTGTGTGAGGGGGAGGGGGTTCGGGCATTCGCGTGCACTGGCCTATATGCAGTGCGACGACACCGGCGCCCGGGAGCGATGCACTCTCTAAGTACCTCGTAGTGCCGCGTACTCGACACACACTAAAGCATACACCTATTTTTCCCTACGTGCATTCGTGTAAGGCGCCGACGAGTCTCTCTATTTATGGAAAGTTTACATGAAAGGGATATTTTTCAACGTTCTGAAGGCGAATGAATCGTCTACACAGAGCCTTATTCCATATACGTGTACATCACATGTACTTACTACCAACTAAAAAAGGTTTCATTTACAAATAGAAACGTATTTAGATTTAACCGTAACTATGAAATATTTGTTTTAAAAAAACTTGTCATCATTCGAATATATTTATAATATAGAACAACAATAGTGCATATAGTTTTAATTTAATTAAGATTTTTCTATAAATAAAATGAAACTGATAAACCGATTATGTACACGTAATGATTGATAACCGTAAAAGTGGAACGGATATCGATACACGACGATAGAATACGTATGAAATGCAATGAAGCGGGGTGACCGTGCATGGTGCAGGGTGCATTCACTGTGGTCACCAGTGAGGTAACAGCCGGTGTTCCGGTCTGAATGCCGCTGAGTCATCGAGAGCACGCGGTCGCTATTACAACCATGACACTCCTACAACTTTACTCTCATGTGCTCTTCGACAGAATGACAATTCTTTACTATTAATATCTATTAAATTACAAATACATACTTACAAAGTCCAAATAATCGTCATAAAACATGAAAAAGTTTTTTGTTTACGATTCATAAGCACTTTTGTAACGTACAAGCTAGCCTAAGAATGTACGGTCTTATTTAATTATGCAAAATAATTGACGCATGAATACTAATTTGGACATAATAATAATATTTTCTCATTAACACAACACATCAATATCAAAATACATGCATATAAGTTATATAATATTAACTAATAATATAAAGTAAATAATAAAACCGGTTGTTGTTATTCGATGACATTATAGAGAATTATTTATTTGAGATGTGAAGTTAAAAGGTCAACGACCTCGATTTCCGAAAGGTTTAATCAAATCAAGTTTTCTCACCTGTTATTTCAGCGGTAGCAGGAATATCGTCACTTTGAACATCCATTATGCTTACACACCTGAGATGTTTCTCTTTTTTAGAATTAAGTTAGGTTATAGTCGGTAGACGACCAAAACCGCTTTGGCGCGAAAGCAAAGCGCTTGTCGCGAGAAAACGCGCGGGTGAAAAAAAAGCGCATGCGCTGTAGAGACGATAATGGACTACAATCCCCTCACCCCTAGACCAGCTTTTGATTAAATACCTATATCAAATACATTACTAACTCAAATGAATTATACTTCGCATTTACTTTTTTGCTAATGTAAATTATGTTGCAAATCAAATTCGACAAAAAATTTACTGAATGCTTAATAATTAAATATACCGTTTACCTTAGTATGATTTATTTGAATATTAATAAGCGTTGGTGAATATTATTGTTAAATAAAAGCTAATATTTTTTTAGATTATAAAAATAAAACTATAATAATATAGAATAAGAACCTGTATACATTGATAGCTGGATTGAGACTCATATGTCTGTCAAAATTGATAAGGTACAAAGAAACGATTACTTAATTTCTTAAAAATGTCTACGTACATTAATCATGGAAATATCAAATTATCCAATTTATATATTCGGTTTAAGTAAGAATATGTAAAATTTTCATATAATTAAATTTACAATTTAATTGAGTTAGTATGAAACTGAAATATATTATATAACGAAATGTTATCGGTGGCGTTAAGAGCTCAGAACGTTGTGTAGGTGGTAGGTAAGTGCCGAGTGAGTTCACGGCCGCGCGTCACCCACCGCGCCACCCTACGAACTAAGCACCCTTATCTGATGCCCGTGCAGAGCCCGGGTTCAAATGTCTATTTATAAGCTGAGTTATATGTATTAAAGCAAGGTTTCTTTTGTCGTCCTTTTCTTCTTACTTGACTATTGATTTATTATTAATATTGATGGACGAGACTAACATAAATGTACATAATATTATTTTGATTTTGTTATTTTTAGTTGGCGACAAAAAGTAGACATTGGTTAAGCTCAATATAAAAAATATAATTCTCGTTTTTCAGAGTTCCATATTATTTTTAGTAGGATTTTTTTTAAATGAAATCTAAATTATATTTTATTTCAATAAATACAAACTTTTGCGACTACATTGAGGTGATTTATCGGTTATTTAGGATAAAATAAACTACATTTTTATTTACCTCGTTATATTTCAACTTACTTTATCCCAGTTATAGTTTTTGTTATGTAATTCATTACATAATAATTAAAACAATAAAGTCATATGTCAAAGAAATAAGGTTATAAAAGTTTATATCACCAAGATAAATTCATCAAGGAACAGACGACATCTATCGGATTTATTTTAAACTTTCTACTTGACGCTAGATGGCGCATTACTAAGATAGCTTTGACATTCCATGGAGACTAACGTTTATTTTCTTTTGTCATGATACTTGATAAATTTTATTTATAATAAATGCTTGCAAAACTTACGTAATTTAACTACAGTCTGCTTTTTATTTGCTCAAATACTAAGAAAAATTGACTATAGGAAAAGAATTGGAAGGTGGCGTAAACGCCAGGTTCGTGTTTTAACAGATAAGGGGACTGTCATTGAACGAACATCATTGTTAGAACGGATTTTAGTTCACACATTGTTACTTTTGACAGCATGCATATAATTATTAGTTCCATATTGTTTTTATTAATGATACAATTAATAAAAAGTAAGGTTATACATCTGCCAATTTAAAACAATCTTATATTTGATCAAATCTATGTGAGAATCGGTGCCGTAAAACTTATATAATTCAAAATATACTGGACAAAAATAATTTTCTATCAAATAGTAAGGTTGAAAGAAAATATATCGGGATAAATGTCATAATTGAAATGTCGAGTGGCCTGGAAACCCCGGCGGGAGTAGGCAGGGTAAGAAGAGGTCATTGAACCTCCTCCCTAACCTACTCTGAGACTATTTGGAGCAAAACAGGCCGCGGTTCCTACTCACCGTCGATACAGCCTGCCACATCTGGGTCAACACTGACTCATGACATGACCCACTGTACCTAATCATCAACACGGATAGAGTATGCGTAAAGATTACGTCGTCGTTACAGTAGTGACCATGTTGCGAAGGATGCGACCTATTTTTTTTTTTTAATGTATAACGTAAAGATAATATTGTGACAAACAATAAAGAACCTATACATACACAAATGTAACGGTGATTCATATAAAAATTGTGATGTATCCATTAATCATATATATATATACACACCTTTATAATATATGTTCGAAAAGTACTGGCTATTTTATAAGGAGTCGCTCAAGTAATGTTAGCAAAATTTGTCAGCACTAATAAGTAAAGCCCCACCTCATGATTACGTAAGCATTGACATAATTTAGAACAAAAAAAACGAGAGTAAATAAGTAAATATTACGTAATATTTGCACGACCCCTAAACATCTTATCATGTATATTGTAATAAATATATTATTGTAATGTAATTATATATTATAATAAATAAAACCAACTCAAATCTGTATATAAATAAATACATACAAATTTAACGAGATTATTAAATATGCTAGAAATTAAATAACCCCTTGTTTGTATATACAGGTCATTTTTCATAGGTTACAAAAAGATAATAAACTTATAGCCAAATCGTAAAGAGTCGAGGTCAAAAATGCCCCATATATATTTCGACACAAACTATCTTGAAGGAATGTTTTGTTTTGTAATATTTATAACTAGCTGTGAGCCTGCGGCTGCACCCGCGTTTCATAATTTCTTCCCTGCGTTTTAATTTTTCTATGCGGAACCCTGATATATTTTTTTACTAAGATAAAGTAAAAATATTTCTCATAAATTCAAGCACTTGCCAGTAAAACTGTCCATTGAATCGGATTTTGTTCAATTTATAAGGAGTATTAATTTTTTTACGTGGAACCCTAATTATTATCAAAATTTACCCTATTCATTTATTAAAGTTACCCTATGTTAACCGGAGTAACTTCAGCTATATACCAAAACAAGTCCCGTCAAAATCTGTCCAGCCGTCTAATAGATTACCCGGAACAAAGAGAGAGACAGACAACATTTTTAATAATTTTTATTTTGGTATAGATATCGTAGATACATACATAACCATTTAGTAAAAAAAAAATTACATTACAAACAGACACTTCAATTTGATTTATTTGAATAGATTTAACGTTTACGGGCCTGGTTTGAGGAGTCTAGACAACTGCCGAAGAAGATATCTAAGAGCTCGTTAATAACAGCGCATTAAAAGTGTCCTATTATCACACTGGTTTGTCATTATCATGTTTTACTGTACCAAAAGATTTAGTCTAATTGTAAGGATTTGAACCGACGACTATCAACACGGTGCCTACATGCACAACGTTTGAGCTATCATCACACAATAGTTCTTGACAAAATGAAAAGATTAAAAAAAAAATCTACTGACAACAAAAACTATACAAAGAAAATATTTATTACAATCTGTAATATGATAATGATTATAAAAATCATTTGTGTAAACATGTGTACATAAGTAAATGATATCTTTCTTATGTATATATTCTTGCATAATTAAAAAAAAATTCATAACAAGTCAATTTTTATAACAGTCTTATGTTCAAGTAAAAAAAAGGTGAAAAGTACCTATAATGTTCAAGGACCGACGACCTGAATGTAGCGGGAATCCGCTGGTTGCGGGTAGCGCAAGACCGGTCGTCGTGGAGATCTTTGGGGACCTATGTCCAGTAATGGCCGTCTTTCGGTTGAATGGATGGATGGATAATGTTCAATTGTTTTTTTGTTCGAAATTGGAGTGCTTAAACAGGATGAAATTATTCTTAATTTTATCTCAATCGGTCTCACCAGTTTACAGTGAAAATGTATCAAGAAAATAATCACTTTCGCGTTTATAAGAAAGTGACTTTATTATTACTTATAGCCAGTAACACGTGGAAAAGATGGACGGATAAAACTGGATCGAAGAAAGTTTTTTCTTGATCTTATAGGGCGTATGTGAACTTGTTTATAAATATAAGGAGTCATTGTATTACATACTAGTTGTGGGCCCGCTGCTTCGTCCGTGTTTCATATTTTCTTCACTGCGTGATATAGTATTTCAATATTCTTTGGAAAATGATGCTTTGATGGTGCTGTCCATTGAATCGTATTTTGTTCGCAACTTCATGAGTTTCAATTTTTTACCCTATTTCTTTATTTTTTCTTGGTACTGAGTAAGAAAAAGTAAAAATATTTCTCATAAATCAAGCTCTTGCCCGTTATATTGCTCACTAAAACGTTTTTTTTTCCTAATTTTTTGCGTTTTATTTTTTTTAATGCGGAACCCTAATAATTTTTCCGAAATTATTTTTGGGTACTAACAGAAAGCAAACATACTTCCCACAAATTCAAATACCTCCCTGCCAGTAAACCCCTAATTATTTTATAAAAATAAAAGTAGCCTAAGTTACAAGGAGTAACTTCAGCTTTCTACTAAAAAAAGTCCCTTCAAAATCGGTGATGCCGTTCCAGAGATTGACCGGAACAGACAGACAAAAAATTAAAAAATTGTGTTTTCGGTATATGTACCGTATATACATTCATATGTATTTACTAAAAAAATGTTATTTTAATATAACAAACTTCAGTTTTATTTATTAGTATAGGTGTACTATATATATGCAAATAATAATGTATAGCCTTACTCTAAGTATATAAAAAAGTACAACGTACTTATTATGAGTTATTAAGAAATCTGAATATAAAAAATTAGGTAATGAATACAATGTTCAACGTTATTATTAAAGTGTAAATTTCTTAGTGTCGAAGGAACACGATTAGGTCAGTCGGTGGCGATGAGAAAAAAAAACACTTCATACGAATTGTAGAGCATCGTACATTTCTTCATCTTTGCTTTAGCGGTCAGTGACATACTTATCTCACCTTTAAACATAATTAAATGTTACTCTCTATACGTATAATGAGAATGAGATATCGGTACCGAAGAACATTTTTGGTGGAATGTTTTTAGGTTAGCAGGTTGATATGAAGAAACGACTAAGTGATGTTTAGTTTGTTGTTGAGTAAATCTAAACAGAAGAAATGGTCTATTTCACGTAGTAATAAATTTAAAAAGATGTTTTATTTTTTATCTAATTAGTGCGGACATGAAATTTATATACAAAATTTTCCAACTGCATTAATATACATATAAATGTAATACATATTTTAACATCAGTGTAACGTTAAAATATATTTTTATTAGGCATTTCATATAATAAATGATACTCACTAAAAAAAAATATCATTCGCATAATAAATTAATACAAAATACGGGTCGATATATCATATTATTTTTTTATCAAAACTCATTTTACTTATGTTATGTTATGTCAAATATGCCGTATAAATATTGAAATTTGAAATGTGAAGGTGAAATTAATAATGCACGAAAAGCGCTCTTTTAGTCGATATATTCTTTTAACAATTTGTTTATTGGAATGAACGTAGCAATCATTTATAATAATTACTTTTAGACCTATTATGGTTTGCGTGTTTTTTTACGTTACGTAAATTAAGTAGATACCTACGTCTTTACAAAATGCATTAATAAACATACACTCTACACTCTGCCCTTATCTATAGGTACTAATAAATAAAAATGAAATGTCTGTTTGTAATGTTAATTATTTTTTTTTCACTAATTACATGTATATACGAAACTATGCCAAAAATACAATTTTTAAAATTTTTGACTGTCTGGCTGTTTGTTTCAAGTAATCTCCGGATCGTCTGGACCGATTTTGACGAGACTTTTTTTGTCATTTTTCGAAAATAATTAAGGTTCCGCGTAAAAAATTTAAAACTCATGAAATCCGATTCAATGCAGTTATACTGGCACAGTTTTACTACTTTGTTTAACGTTAGTAGCAAAAAATTTTCGGATAATAATTAGGGTTCCCTGAAAAAAGATTAAAAAACTACATTACGCATCGAAAAATATATGAAACGTGGGTGTATCCGCGAGCATAGAGATAGTTATATAGATAGTTATTATAAAAACAACAAAACCTCTTGGTCTATTCGTCTGCGTATTAGAATCTTTATTATCTAAAAAACACGTATTCGATTCATATATTTTATTTTAATTTATCGTATAAACAACCGAACATAAATGGTATAACCGAGTCACATGACTGTTCAGAATCAGACAAAATTATAACCTGATTTTTATCTAAGTTTTCATTGGAACCTACTATAACATAGCTTATATAAGTAAAGTTTTTATTGCGAAAGAGAAAGGAAGCGAAGGACATAAGATATTCAGCCATAATCCACAAAGTATTTAATTTTCAATGAAATAAGTATTCATTATTAAACAAATTATTATTAACTACAATTTTTAAAGTGAGGTAAAAATATAAATAAAGTTGCAGGTATGTAGCAGTAAAAGAACTTTAACGTTTTTTTTTCAACAATGTGTACTTTCCGCTGTATGTGGTTGAACGCGAGGTCCGCGCGATATGACGCGAGCGCAGATCGTATTGAGGTCAGGGCGGCGCGGACATCGACCCGTAGCCTCTCACGGCTTTACTCCCCTCTCGTGGCCTTCTCTACATTCAAACCTCTAGAACAACCCCAATCTATACAATAAGAAAACTCAAAGGAGCCCGTATTTTTTAATTTAGTCTTGAAGCTATACTTAGTGACTTGTTCCACTCAATTTTCACTCAAGAAAAATGTTTTTTTTTTTCTGAATTATTACATCGTTTTTTGATCTTAATCTTTTAGTTTGTATTTATCTGATTTTCTTTTTATATACGTAAATATAAATTTGTTAATATGGGTTTTTTATTTGTGTCCTTAACTTCCTTAACGTCACAAACAAATGATTTGTGTTTAGTGAAGATTAATTATGTGCCGTATGGTGCCGGCTAAGAGTAGTACCATCCCATGTCTTCCCGTGGGTGTCGTTAAAAGCGACTAAGGGATAAATCAGGGGATGGGTAGCAGCATCCTCGGAGCACCACAAACACCTACTGCGAACGCTAAACCGCTTGGCAAGCGTGGCGATTTTGGCAATACCTCCCTTAATTGGTGAAGACCTATGTCCAACAGTGAACGTCTTTCGGTCAAATGGAAGATTAATTAAGCCTATATTCTGAACTGATTAGTAATTGTAATTTTGAAAGTAGTATTTCAACAACTAAAGGTTTTGTAGCATTCCCCCTCTTGTGTTACAATCCATCCGGTTAAAAGTAATTTCATTGTTATGATCTAGTTCGGGCCGACTAGTTGGGAAAGTTAATAATTTCAGTAATGATGCATCTTTGTTTTGTTAACTATATTAATTGTAATTAGCTACAATACTTAATTGACGACAAGAACGGGACAACATTATAGGCGTGCAGTTTATCTGAGGCTTATGTGTCGTAGATGAATTTGATTTCAATGTAATGCTGCACGAACTTTTTCGATATTTTTATATATTAATTTTGTCATTTATTAGATAAATATTATTATTATTTATTAGGTAAAGATGAATCTTAAAAAACTCAATGATCATAATCTTGTAAAAAGTAAGTTCAATTTAATTATTGTTGTTATGTGTAAAATATGCATTTACACACAACGATACTTACATCTTGAATAGCTATGTGTTTGAAAATGTCAGCATTGGAACATAAATATCTAACTAGTTTAAAAAATATTAAAACCTATTACTTTGAATGTGTCTTATTATCATAATATTTTTATTACAGCGTAGATTAACAAAAATAAAATAAATAATATTGACGTTACTCATGGCAAACGTTTGCGATTGGTGGCTTCGTCTTTGTTACATAATTACATGTCAATATTCGGTACGCGTGTTTGAAGTACTTTTGTGGTAATTTTAAGCACAAGTTTGTCATTTAGAAAGAACCGATAGACTCGTCATTATTGCGTAGGTCGCGTGAAGAAAATAATAGTGATAAAATAATAGTGATAGTGATTATTTCTTTTTTTTGTAATTGAAATATTTGTTACAAAATAACTAACATTTAAAATTATTAATTGTATTCCATACGTTATACAGCGCATAGAAAATCTAATATAAATTATAACTTGATGTGTTCATAATTAATTCGTTTTAATTTAATTATCGCATCCATTGATGTATGAAAACCCATATCAATGATCGCATCGTCTAATTTACCAGTATGTTTGTTTTAAATTAAATATTTAAAATTACTCATATACCTACTGTGACGTTACAGGCACGGATTTAGTGTGATTTATACAGTTATTTGTGTGTGGGGTGCGCGGAGCGCGGCACCGAGCGTGACCCAATTTGTCACTGGGTGAACGAACTCGAGGCCTTGATCGCAATACCGAGTCGCTGTCCGCCGCCCGCGCCCCGCGCCACTAACCCCGTCAGCCCAATAACTACGTCACATACTATACTCGATTGTTTTATTATTATATTTTTATAATACATACATAAAAATAATATTTTTACGATCGTAATCACGTATACTACCTATGTACTTTAGTTATGGAAGATTGATTTGCATTAGATTAGATTAAGTATGTCTCTATTATTAAAGAATGGTATTAATTTTTTTGTTATAAAAAGTATTTCAATGTTTCTGCATTAATTTTTACTATTGCATGCATTTTATTCAGTTTGTAATAATAATTTAATAGATATGAATTTAAAAACCTTTAGTTTAAATATTCAATATCGTTCATCTAATAAAGTTACTTGCCGTAAAGTATTACATAAATACATAATAAATGTTAAGAGACTCCTATTACACCTGTTTAGTCTATCTAGATTTACTGTCGAGAGAAAAAGAGACAGTAAAATTTAACTAGCGGCTGCGCATACGGAATATTGCAGACTGTAGATGTTGCGAAATAAGTGTTGTCACTATTTGCGAGCACAGTGATGTCGTGAGTGAGAGCAGGACAACAGTACATTCCAAGGCTTCGTGTGGATTATTATTAGAGTATCGGCGCTAGGTTATTCTGAGGCGACCTAGATAACGCGCGGGGCCGTTGACCGCAGGCCCTCCGACTGTGCGCGCGGCCTCCAAAATAAAACGGCATTCAGCGATGGGCTCTACTTGCGAAACTCGACTCGACCATGATGTTGAGTGCAGAAACTTATTCGCTCGTCTTTGCGAATAATGCAATCGATGATGATTGACTAATAATATGCATTCATTATAAAAAAATCTTATTGTATAATATAAAATGTCCAATAATAATTCTTAGTAAATATTATACAGCCTTAAAACAATTAAAAGTAAATTATAATAGGCCAATAATTACAAAATAGAAATCTAAATACAAAACAAGTGCTAGGATATTAAATATCTGAAATGTATTTAACAATAAAATTAAAGTCCGTATCTGTGGTTGTACGCATAGGAGAGCGTGGGGTGCGGGCGGGTTGCAGGGAGCGGTGATTAGCGACGTCGAATATAGCCGGGAAGGCCGAGGGCAACGAACTCCAGTTGACCTAGATCCGCAACCAACCCCGCGCACCGCGCAGTCGCCCGCTCTCGTGGTCACAGATTCGACTCGCAGGAAAGTGAAAAGGACATTCTTTATTCTTAATATTATCGTTATTCAGTGAATCACACAACATCTCTTTAATGTTGACAGTGTGTTTGTTAGGTCATGAACTTGTAACAAATGTCATCATAAACATGATAACAAAGAAAAAACACGTTTTATCTGTTATAGTTTTTCAGTAGTCTCACAGCACTTAAACGAAATGAGTTTTGAGTGTCTCGTATGATAACTGTCAAAATCAGCTGTTGTGTTTACGAACATACCTGCTAGCACTCTTCCGAGTAATACTTCGGAGTCGTTGGGCGGGGGGTGTTGAGCTCGTTCGAGAGTCTCGTTAGGCTCCAGATGGTGGTGGCGATGGCACTCTGTCACAGTCATGTCAGGCGGCTGGTGAAAATATGGCGGAAGACGCATGAGCCGGCGCGGTAGGGGCGCGTGCGGCCGGCGGCGGCGTCAACGCGAATGGCGCGCGGCGGTCGCTCGCTACGCCGCCCGTGGACCGCTTCGTAGACCTACTACGCGCCGCCCGCCCCTAGCAATTTCTTCCTTACTATATAATAATACAAAACTGGCAAATTTTTGGGTCCAGTTCCACTATCATTTATTAAAACTTTTATTTAACAAAATAGCCAATATTTAAATTAATAAACTAAACATATCTTTTTCATTAAATATGGTTAATTATAATAAATTATGCAAGATGTGTTTTTGAAATCTTATCACACTAAGTTAAGTTCAACGGAACGTTACAAAACAAAATCTATCTCAAAAAGCTCCAAAAGAATTTATGCACGCGAATGAAAGTAATAAAAATATCAATGTATTTTGAACCTTATTCCTTTACTATAGAATTGAATATCGTAAAAGAAAATCATTTATCTCTCAAATTTTAACAGGTATTCTAGTATTTTATTATTAATACAATAAGCTTCTGATTTAGATAACGCTCAAAAATTAAATCTTCCCCAGAGACATTTCCAGTAAACGAATCAGTGAACTGAAAACCTAAATCGAGAATTGGCGAATTAGTCGGCGAGCTGTGGCGAACTGTGAGCCGAGTTTATATAGGCCAAGGCAAACAATTATACAGGCTAGGAGTTTGTGTTGCCCGATAAAATTAGAGAAAAATATTAAGAAAATAATATTTTCTTATATAAAATAGAAAACAATTCTCTTATTGTAAAAAATATTTTTTTTAAATTACTTGCCAACTATGTTAATATTTATAGCAAATTAAGTTTTTTAATGACGTTGATGACCTTTTCGTGTCTTCTATCGCCTTGTGGAAAATGTGACGTAAACGCACATAAAGGAAACCTTGATCTGAATAATAACATATCAATAACTACAATCTATATATGAGACGGAAATATATAAATATAAAAACGATATTAATGTTGTAAATACATTTATTTATCATGTAAATGTATAATTTAAATTATTATTTCACGTAAAATTTGTCAGTTTTATACAGGTAAAGTATTTGATGTATCGGAATAATTAATAAATAGATCAGGCAACAAGACAAAAGCTGATGAAACTTCAATTTATTACTACCGTCGCGTCGCCTCGTGAATACTTTTTATGACACTTAATAATAAACGAGTATGTACACAGCTGGCCCAAGTCGCATAGTGTTAGTTAATTTCATTGAAGAACCGTTAGTCATCTGAAAACGTGGTATGGGTATACTACATGCAGCTATTTTGTGTGATACATTCTCATATGACGGTGCAATCCTTTTTTTTTCTGATTCAACATTCATCTATACTCTATATAGATTTATAATATTACCAAAATTTGCGACGAAAACTCAATTTGTATTCTTATAGTGTTTTTCGAGTCACTATAGAGATTGGCAATAAGAGTCTCTATTGTGTTTTCATTTTCGCACAAGTCACAAATAACTCCCTTAGATTTTCAACATTTCCTCGAGCACCGCTTTAATTTTGATTTAGAAAATCTGGCAAATTTTGGACTTGCTGTACAAGAAGTTAATCCTTTGATAATATCTCAAGGTATATCGTGAGCAATTTTAAGGCATTTAATGGCCTTTAAAATATATACTTCTGAGATTTTATCTTATTTATAATAACATAAATTGAGTAAGACCGAGTCTTATCCTTATTCTCATGTGTATACACAAATATTTTCTAAATAAAAAGAGTAATTACAATTTACAGAAATACGGAAAGTGTATAATTTAAGTTTCAATTTTTTCTGTGTATTTCTTTACAAAATATGATTGCTTTGTCTTAACTATTCATTAGGTTTGAGGTTAAGAGGTACGGTTGATTCGTCAAAACTAACAACAAAAACAACATCGTTGTTATTTGATGCACAAAGATAATATATATTACAACCGATGTTTTGTAATGCATAACCTAAAAATCACTGTATGATATTATCTACACCCATTTAATATGTACTAAAGAAACAATGTTCTTATCAATGCATCGATCATCATTAAAGTTGTACAGCTGTCTTATGTCTTACATTCCACAAATGAAAAAACGTTATTCAATAAAGTTATTCACAAACGCTTGTTAATCAATTAGTAATATTTGGATGCACGAATAAAATTTAAAAAATAAAACGAATTCATATAATCCTGTACTGTGTAATTCTGAAAACGAATCTGCTTTGCAATATATGATAACTTGTTAATAAATTTCCTAATACGTAATATTAAATAAGTGAAAAGATAGACCACGCGTTAGATGGTAGTTTTTGTAAAAAGTTGTTAGATATTATATAGCAATAAAACTGCTATATTTATTATACAAGAAATGCTATGACCTTACCGGGACATGGTTTCTATCTGAATAATATCTGTAGTACAATTCACTTACACATTTCCAGTTAGCACAACACCCTTGATTTATATATGACCATGGACTACAGTGACCTTTTACCATCAGGTACACTGCGTGTCTGATACTACCTACTTTTTTAGCATAAAAAAACCACATTCATTTCACCAATTAACGAAATCATTATTTGATGAAATTAGCTATACTTGCGTTATAATAGAATCTAGCAGTGAAAGACGTAGCTTGATAATGATTAAAGATTTATGCAATATTAGATTTGCATTTTTAACAAAAAAAAAAAAATTTAATAGGCTTGGTTATGATGCACCTATATACAGATTTTTATATATGTAGGCCCCTATATAAAGTTTATTTACATAAAATATGATAGGCATTACATTTGTGTGGCGCAGTTGTATAAAACTGTCGTTCTCAGGTCTCGGGTTCGATCTCCGGGTCGGGTCCAGTAATATTTGGTTTTTCTTAACCCCTTGAGCACTAACCTGGCGTTTACGCCAGCTTTCCATTGTTTTCCTATTGTCTCATTTTTATGGGTAATCGACATATTAACCCTATGTAGTATAATTACTGTAATTTGACATATTCGGTTACTATATTAACCATCGAATATTATCTAAAAAGTCATGATTAATCCATAAAAGTTGTAAAACTAAATTGAATTTAATAAAAAAGAATGTATAGACAGTGAAAGTGAAAGTAATAGATGGATCTCGAATTTATTTACATACTAGTTGTGCCAGCGGTTCCACTTGCGAATGTCACTTTCTGTTCTTACTCGCTTTAAATATTTAATGGTTTAAGTTTTAACAGCTTGATAGTGGTAATTTTTGTGGCAACCTCAATGAACGCAATTTTCATATATATATTTTTCTATATGATATCTAATCTATACTAATAAATAGAATTGAAGTGTCTGTTTGTAATGTCAAAATTATTATTTTTTTTACTAATGTATACTCGAATACCTATACCAAAAGGCAATTTTTTAAATTTTTGTCTGTCTGTTTGTTCCGGGTAATCTCCGGAACGCCTGAACGGATTTTGAAGGGACTTTTTTGGTAGATAGTTGAAGTTACTCCGGCTAATTTAGGATACTTTGAATGTTTGAAAATAATTAGGGTTCCGCGTAAAAAAATCAAAACTCATAATAAATAGAGTAAAATCCAATTCGCACAGTTTTACGGACAAGTGCTTAAATATTTTTACTTTATTTTAGTACTAAAAAAAATTAGGGTCCCGTATAAAAAAATAACTACATATTAGGCAGTGAAGAATGTATGAAACGCGGGCGAAGACGCGGGCACACAGCTAGTGTAACATATTATTGTAACAAAACCTCATAAGAATATCTCAAAAAAGGAATGATTTAAATAAATTGAGTTGATTCCGAGTATATCTATATATAGACACAAACAGACATCTCCTTTTAATAATATGTATGTAAAATACAAATTGAATGATGAATTTTGATTACCTGTGTATAGATGCTTCTAGAAATATGTATTCACATTTACGATATGGATGCAGGGTGCATGAGGTCAGAGTTCGGGTTAAGCTGAAGCCGGCCAGCATCAGGTCGCGTTGACGTCATAGGAGGTCGTTCACCCCGAGCACTCCGGGCACCTTTTCCAACCCTCACTGTATATATAATGCAATCACCAGTTCCAATCTTGTACATCAGCGTGACACAGTTTCCGTAAGAATTTTCCAACAAAACTTATATTTATTTCAAGGCGTTTTCGTATATTTCTTTGTTTACTAATGCAAAAATTTTACTGTAGCATTTTCAGTATTTTACAAATTGTGGGTGTATATTGTATGTTAGTTTAAACAAAGAACGGACTTTATGGTCACTGTTAAACTCTTTTTTCAAATTTAAATGATAATTGAGACAATTATTGTTTTTTACACGATATAGGCTCAGTGCTTTGACCACAATCTCACCTGATGTTAAGTGACGATGTGGTCCAGGATGGTAAACACATTAAACCTAGGTACTAGTTCTCAAGTGATGCTGCCGGAACACACCTATTGGTACTAGGCGACAGGTTTTCAAACTTGAGGGTGGTAGCTACCCAGGCGGGCATCATTAGCAAATGCCCTACCACCATGCAAATGATTGATGAAAATGCTTTTATGTTCTTAGCTTGAATTTTGTTTTGAAAACTCTCTGAACAAAATGTATTAGATCCTTGATTAAGTAAATCTTGAAATAAAACTCTTTAGTCATTGGTCTGGTGTTTAGGTATACGGGGTGGTGTGATGGTCGCCTGGGTTGTGACCACCATGCAGTAAAACAAGTAATTGAGAAGAACCAGGCAGCAACTAGAATGGGTAACTGTGGCATATAAAATGATAGGCATCACAATGGCAATGTATAATGAAATTTTGCTGGCCGGTTGTGTGAAGTCAACACCTTGGAATCTAATCCAACGAAAGCTGTACCCGCAGCACCGATTGTAATATTCAAAATAATATAGAAACCGCTGGTATAAAATCTAATTATTTAGTCTTTGGTTTGTTATAGTTAATACTTTTATTTTCATTTAAAATATACCATAAATCATTGCGAGAATATAAACATTTTTTTAATTATTTGAAACTTTCTATCTCTGTTGCAAATAATTGTAAACAACAACAAACGTTTAATATGCAAGGTCCGGTAGTAACGTACTACAATTAAGTCGTAACAAGCTAACGACTGGGCTCGGTAAGTTTCTTGACCCCGACTTGGAAAGTGGACCATAATGACACCAACACTTTCATTTTCGCACAACTCTCACCGAAGCGAGATCGAAAGTGTACCACTTTTATGGCTGCGTGCGCGCACCTTCATCCCCGCCCCGCCCCCGGCCCCGCCTCTGCCTCCCCCTCGCGCAATGATTCAACTTTCATACGTCGGCCGCGCTTTCTTTTGATACTTACTAACATAACTTTCTGACGGCATTGTCATCGTCTTGAGTGAAGACGACTACTAACATCATCACAGTGACCCACTTTCCTTACATAGTCGCTAAGGTATCTATTGTTATTTTAGTTTAAAGTATATAATGTTCTGTTTTGAACTAAAATATAATGGGCATCAGACTGAAGCAGAATGTAATGTAGTGAAAATAATAGTATATGTTACCAAGACTGGTCTAGTTGGAGATTTTTGAGGGAGACTAGCAGTGGACGTCTTTCGGTTGAATGGATTGACGGACGGAATTTTGTATTATTATTAAAGCTATTGTAATACAAGTTGTGTGTTCACAAATACGGGCACGTGGAATTACTTTGAACCACTTAAATTTTATTTACATTCTGTCTAATTCACTGTCCAAGTACGCACCGCCGTAAAAAAATTTCAGACTAAAATTAATCTATAATATTTAGAAAAATAAGCACGCAAGTGAATCGAACGTGGTTCTCAAGTGACATATCTATCCATGTGTTTACTTTTAAAATCTAAAATTAGATAATTTCTTTACATGCTGTAGAATTTTTGTGTTTATTATGGATATATGCGGTTGCGTAAAAGCAATGGAACGCAACACGAATATCTGTTTCAAAATACTTTTGAAAAATCCTTTCCAAAACCAGTACAAAGTTTTAACAAGGTGACCATCAGTTTAGCGTTGCTACGCTATGTTGAATAAATATAACTATACAATATCTCAGGTGATAAATATTTGATATCGACTTGAACTCACATTAAAACTTCTGTGCTAATAGAATATTGTATTGATAAACGTTTCTGCAACCCTTATAAGGCAAATCAATGAATTAATTTAACGTAATTTAATATATTCGTTTAATTTGAAAACATAAATATATTTCCATAATATCATAACCAACACATTTCAAATAGTATAAATAATTATTTTCCTTTTATAGAATTGAAACAGCAGTCTTAATATACCACAATGTTTATTCCACATAAAACACAAGGTTTTATCAACTATTTCATAGAAACATAAATAAACCTTAGTTACAAAACAATTAGGGGAAGTGAAGAGATGAAGGAAATGAAATTAATTATTATTTTTTTAAAACCGCATGGAGTAAGTTTTACAAATAAAAAACGTGTTTGTTTCAGATCCATTAAAATGGCTTATGTTCGAAATCCGTATTTAATGTGTCACTCACTAGCGTAACTAATTATTTCTAGCAAAGCATGCCGATTCATTGAAATGTCTGCGAAAATAATTTACTAGAACTCATAAAATAAAACGATAAATTATTTAATGTGTGTGTGTTTAATGAATGGGCTATTTTCACTATCTAGTGTTCCAAGTCGGTTAAATTCGTTGTGAACTTTATCAACAGGATCAACATTTAAAAAATGTAAATTAATAAATAAATAAATTTTAGAAAACGGAAAGTGAATCGTTTCATTATGCGCTTTCCAAGTAGCTAGGCAGTGAAACAGTAAGTAATATCCTTTAAAGATAAATATACTTTAATCGTAAAATAACAGTAAAACAATTCAACTTAAGATTGCAATGAAAATAATAACCTTATTGAATTTAAGGTAAAATATAATTATGGACTACATAATGAGACACCAACTATAAGTAAGCTATACGACAAGTTTTAATGTGAAAATATCATCAAGCTCGAAGTTACCCAGAGGATATGCTCAGAGCTTCAATGTATGGTCGGATCGAAATGAGGATATCCGTATAAGAGCTAAAGTAACCGAGATTCCCCAAAGAATGATCAAATTTAAGAGGAAATGAGCTGGGCACCCTGATGCCTGATGGGGCCAACGGATTCTTTAATGGATGCCGCGTAACGGAAAACGCAGCGCAAATTGGAAATGAAAAAATTGAAACAACGATCAAGTGAAAATTACGGGAATCCGCTTGATGGGTGTGGCGTGGCGGAAAACCGGTCGATGTGTAGATCTTTGGGGAAGACCTATGTCCAGCAGTGGATGTCTTTCGGTTGAATGGATGGATGGATAGAAACATCATTTACACTCGGTAACTAATGAATATTAACTTTACAACGAACTTGGTGAATAGTTCGTAAGGCTAAATAGTACATTTTTAATTGTAATAAAAAAAAAATAGGATATGAAAGATTGAACATTGACCAATACAACATTATTGATGAAGATATTTATTTAATAATAATTCCTGTAGAAGCGACATTTAGTCTGCAGAAATCGCAGTAAAATAACACTTGACAAATGACAAATCGTGACAAAAAGTGTTTGAAAGTACTTGTATTGAATCTAAATTTGTCTTTCAAATGCTTGTTTGAACGAATGCTCCATAATATTCAGACTTTTCATGACACGTAGTAAAGATATATGTAAATAGAGGGAATGTGTATATAAACAGTGATTTTTTTTAATTGTACGCAACATTGATAAATTCCTGACTTTATCAATTTCCTGTGTTCACGGCTAGGAGGTCCCGAAGAATATGAAATTTCTTTATTTAGATTTTTTTGATTTAAAACTAATTTAATAATGCCAAATAAAAACTACAATTTCATAAAGTTTTTTACATTACGGTCTATATATTCGATTTTATAATTTAAAACATGACAAGTAAAGGGTGTATAGGGTATGTAATATGTATTAATAAAACCTGTTATTCAAAACATGTGACCGAAGATGATTTGAAAGCGTTATACTCGCTGTAGTGTGATCATAATAAAAACAATTGTTAGAAAGTTTACGTTTGTCCTACATTCTATAGCGATCAATTAAATATATTTAAAAAATATATACTCACGTATGAGTTTAAAAATGTATTCGTTTTTTACAGTTATAATTTTGTGTGTTAATATGTCGATTACCCATAGAAATGAGACAATAGGAAAACAATGGAAAGCTGGGGTAAACGTCAGGTTAGTACTCAAGGGGTTAATACTGTTATTACATTATAATATTACGTTACTGATTGTTCTGATAATGTTGTACTGAATTTTTATTACACTGATTTTTATTACGGGCCTGTTTCCAAGTATAAGAATATAATTTATTGATTCGTTCGTACATAATAAGGTTAAGATTTTTTAAGTATTTTCCTATATACCATAGCAATAAAAACATGACGAAAATAGTATTGGCAAGTAGGTATGAACTCCTAGACAGTGACTTCGATTGTGTCAGATAAAGCTAACCGTGTCGCACTGAAAATTTAGGTTTCGAGAACGTTATTTTGTGGGTCTGTGTGCTGGCAGAAGTACATTCACAAGTATGTCAAAACATAAAGACGGCGTCATCGTCAAATCAACCCACTCTTTTTATTTTGTCTTTTATCAACTATCGAAAGAAGGGCAACAGAACACCTACTCCAGGTCAGTACCGTTTTTTTTAATCCTAAGATCCTCTGGTATAACTATTAACCATTAGTCTAACTTAAATATAAACTTAAACTAAACTTATCTAACACATAAAACTATTATAACTTAACTAATTCATAAATAATTGACTAAAGTTAGTATATAGATAATCTTAAGGTCTAAAGAATTATTTACAGTCCTGTGATTTATTTATTCATGATTTTTGAGTTTCTTATTATTTTCTCACATTATTTTTTTAAGGTATATTTAACTGTTTTATCTGTTATTAAAATATTTAGATTTTCTTTATTCATTTCTCCTTCGGTTTCAATTTGAGTTTCAGTTCTTATTTTAACGAATATGGTGCATTCTAGTAGGTATAACGTGTAGTGAGGTTTGGGGTGTTGCTTGGTCGCACTGGCATGCTGGGTTTTCTTTGATTTTAAACCTAGGTTAGTATTGTTCAGTAACTTTACGTGTGTTTCATAACGTCTTTGTAGGTAATAATAAAGTATAAATTGTTTATAGCAAGGCGATCGAGAAGGCCGTTCATCCGTATGTACACTAGTTGTTACGGATGACGTGCGAAGCGATAAGATTTATAACAAACTGTAAACAATCATGGCCATTTGGTCCCATAGCCTTGTGTGAAACGAACGCTGAATGCGTACATTCTAGTGTCTATATAAATAACCTATTGAACTGAAAGTAACACCAGATGTATTGGATAGGTTGCACTGTAGCAGGGCGGCCGCAGTCGCTGGCCTCGGAACAGATTCAATTGTGAACGTACAAACTCGAAGCTTTTTTACGGGATTATTAACATATTAAGGCCATTAGAGTAGCTGGTATCCACTTTAGGATAGATTTCTAACGTTATACATTAAAAAGAATCTTTAAATTAAATGAATTAAGTTAAAGAAGAATCTCAAATTTTTTTTAATATCTATTTTTAATTTATGAACTTGGGTTCTCAAAGAACATGTCAATTATATTGTAATCTAAACTTATTTTTAATAATCTTAATATCACCCGCAAATTTCCACAAAATTTTGGCTTTTGCACTTGCTATCTCAACGTTTTTTTTTTGCTATCTGCAACGGCTTACATAAGAAAGCAAAAATGTTTACAACCGTTCGCGCGTGTTTTTTGATATGTTGAGGCAATTTGTCACTTAGATGTGTAATACAACAAGTGGAAATTTTTCCCTCGCTATACAAACGAAAAGTAAGAGGCTCAATAGCTCAGTGCTGTTGTGCGCAGCCTTGATCGCACTGAATTGGCAATATCCTGGAGCTGCGAGAAGCCCGATTGGCGAAACCTTGCGACCTGCAAAAGTCGGTCGATGAACTCGGCAAGGCCGCCCCGTTGCCGCTTTCTTTGTTTGTGCTGTCGTAACTCTGGGTTCTAGCTTCAGCCTCGCCTCGGATCATTCTATTAAGCCTTCACTCATCTAAATTACAATCGCTAGTAAACATTGCCTATATACAAACACTCCAGATTGACCTCGTTCTTAAATAGAATGAGTTATTTTGTATTGTATTAAAATAAGTAATCGAATATATTTCAATTCTCATAATTATTTCATTTATAAAAAATATATAAATAAAGTTATTATTTATAGAGCACTAATTGGAACAAAATTATCTGTCATAGTATTTTTACTTATATGGAGATGTTCAATATATTTGATCTCTCTACGTAATAATTCAAATTCTTTTTTAATTGAATGAATTCAAAACATTATAATCAATAGTGTTATTAAATTAAAATTACGATATGTTTTCATATTAAATTTTCAAGGCCACTACAAAAGCTAATGAAAATCTTATTGGTTTTAGTGAAAAGAACGTCGTTTAGATAGTAATAAAATAGTTAATAAATAATATTAACATTTAAATTTAATAAAAATCATGTATTTATTTACTATACGAAAATTAGAAGAAAAACTATTAGCTCTTCGTAAAAGTTTCTGGATAACTTTAGAAAAAATTATTTGCAATATAGTAAGTGCGTTATATTTTTATTACATGTGAACTTAAGCACATAATGATTTATATAAAAAATAATGTATTCTGAATTATTTCGTAATCATTACTTATGATGCGGGTAAGTAATGTACATTTATATAACTTAGGCCTATTAAATCAATTCTTACTACCGTCTGCCAGCTATGCTTTACGTATTCCTTGTTTTTGTTTTTAAAACCGAACAATGAAATTAACACTGTTTTAGTCAAATTTAAAGTCACAATTATTTTATTTCTATTTTCGCGTGTTCGTAAAGTTATTAATAAATAATTACATTCAATTACTGTACAAATCTTAAACACAAGAAAACCTATTAACGTCTTATTTTTTTTTTAATTAAATAAATACTATGTGATTTATTAGCTACATTATTTTCGATAGAAAGCACTTTCTAAATACATTACATTTGAATGCTCAGTAGATGAAGGCAACATTAAAAAATTCATATAAACTCCTTCCTTTAAATGTGACCTATATAAAAAAAAGTATAATTTTATATACCTAACAATAAAATTTTATTACCTTAGCAATATTTTTGACTTGTCCATAATTCATGTCATACTGTGAAATATAAGCAATTAATGGCGAAGTATTAACTATCATAGCTTACTTTAGGCAAATGTCTCCAATAAGAATTGTAACTGTATTAAATCCTTAGCGTTCTGTGTGAAATCATTTCAAACTATCTGAAATCACTTTCTTCACTATATTTTCCAAAACAGAGTCTTCAACTAATAACCTGTTTATTTTATATTCATATGTTGTGCAACTTCTAGACGTTTTTTCTTAATAATAACACTGCATTTAAATGGACTCGATATTCTTTTGTTTTGGTGTAACGAACCTAATCATATATTCAATTGTTCATTGATAATTATTGACAACGTCCCTATATCATATATGAAATTAATTCAACTTACTTTGGACATTTGTCTTTAGACTTTATTAGTTTTTATAAGTAACTTTAGTGGAGAGTGTTTTAGAAATGAATATAATACTACCATTGAAGCAGAAATAGATCTAGATTAGCTTCTTCTCATATAAAACTTTTAGTATAAATGGCCTACGGCAAACGAATATGCAAAGTTTCAGCCACTATAGATTCTGCTAAATGCGTTATTAATTAATTGTATCTAAATTTTCTCTTATTCCAGTTGTCATCTGTAGTCCATGAAATTGTTTGGTCTTAAGTAAATGTGGCATTACTTTTCTATGTAGTACCTAGTACTAATTACTTGAATACTAAATGTTAGTGAACTACGGTTTATAATAAAATGTTCTAGGCACGAACAATGGCAGTGTTATTAAAACGTACGGTTAGTTGCCAAACGGCAAATTTAAAGAACAAACAGCACGAGATGCTATTTATCTGTGGCGCACATTTTTAATTCCATTTGAATATTCGCGTTCTTATAATTATTATTTAAATTGTTTCAATGTGTTTGAGACACGGTAAACAGTTTTGGTTAGTGTGCAAATATGATTTTAGATACAAGCTTTTAACAATGAATACTTTACCCCTTGAGCACTAACCTGGCGTTTACCCCAGCTTTCCATTGTTTTTCTATTGTCTTCCTATTATCTCATTTTATGGATAATCAACATAATAAATCATTTATAATAAGTAATAAGTTTTTATACTGTTGTAAGTCCTGTTAAAAAACGAAGAGTTATACACTAATATAAGAAATAATTACATCCAATTGATGACAAATGCCTTTACAGTTTTGTTTTATATTTGTACAATATTTGTATGTACAAGAGTATTTTATAATTATGTATCAATCCGCTAAGTACACATGCGTGTGATCGGGTAGTCCAAAGGTCATATACATATACTACTGCAGCGTTGTTTCGCAGTGATCGTAATGGGATCCATGGCCAAGTTGCAAAAAAACAGGCGCGTGCGCAGGTAGGCAACTCGTCGGGCCTTACTACCAATAGAGGTGCGGGAGGGTACGGGGACGAGGAGGGCCACTTTCACCCGGCGAGGCTGCGCGGGCGTCGACCCCCGCTGTCCTACTCCGCTGACCTACTATAGACTAACCGAAACACTCACTTTCATTTCTGCCGAGACCATCGTTACCTCCGAGGATGCATCTTGCGCCGTCTCTACGTTGCACCATTATTGCGAGAATTATACTCTATTCTCGATGTTACTAATGAAACGTCAGCGTCGTCGCTAGAGACACTTCTAGAATGTCGTGGAGATAGTAGACGAACCGGTAGAGAGCTGTTGCGGTGACGGCGAATTGCGTAAGACTTGTTATTGGCGAGAGTGAAAGTGGTGAGGCGCTCTCTTCATACTAATGATAGCAAAATGAGTACGTCGTACTAGCCGACTCCGGTATATGCAGCGACGCGGTGCGACGGGTTATATGTGTCACACCTTGCTTTCCGACTTGTTATATAATTAAAACTTTTGCTTTTCAATGGAGAAATTACAAACATTACGTGTCCAGAGTTATTAGTTAATTGTTGTCAACCCAGTGCTAGTTGATGTCTTTATTTACTAAAATAACAGAGAAAATTATCATGTTCGCACATTCACTTATTATGTAGTATTTAGTCATTAAGTTTCTTTATTTAAATAAATACAGTGTTATATTAAATGGATATTTAAAAAATAATAATTGTATGTTGGTATATATATGAGACAAACTTCTTAGCATTCCATGGATTCACCGTGCGGGTGCCGGGTCCATCGTGTAGCAGAGGGAGAAACTCAGAGCAGTTCCCAGGACTTGGGACCTAGGTGTAAGTTTAAGGAGGCCCCCTTTGAGATGCGCATCAACGCTCACCTTCACTGCTCGAGTTTCCCGCCCTGCCTAGCCAAATTTGGTAGGAACCTGTTAGTGCAGCCTTTGATACTCGTTCTAAAATAGAACTTACTGCAGTTCTCGACAGGCCAAGGTCCTTCAGAAGGTTATAGAGAGATTTTGCTGGTAAACCTCTCGCTCCTACTTCTACCGCGTATAAATTAACCACATAGCCATTTTTATTGAGTTCATTAGTTAGGTCGTAATATTTATTTAACTTGATTGTGTGGTCTTTAGGAATGTTGGTTTCCCACGGTACAGTAAGCTCCACTAGTATTATATGTCTGATATGTCTAGAAAAGAGGAATATGTCCGGTCTGGATGACGAAACACCAACATCCTCATGGATTTTATAGTGCTTGTCATACGTGTCCATTAAAATAGTCCAGTCAGGTGCAGTACCTAGGATTGAGAAAGGCTTCCTTTTAGAGATGACAGTTGAGCCATCCTTTATAAAGTTAATTTGTCGTTTATTTGTGGTCAATCCTTTTTGGGCTCTAGCTACTGAAAGACTTACTGCTTCACGTATGATTTCAAGTACTCTATCATGTCGGCGTGAGTAATAACCCCTATCAAGCAGCACCTTACAACCTACCAATAAGTGCCTTGCAGTACCTACTGCCTCACCACAAGTAGAGCAAGATTTTTCAGAGGCTTTCCCCCATCAGGTTACTTTGGTCTGGGAGGGTCATTTGGAAGGCATTAAGATAGAATTTTAATAGGGCAGGAGACCAATCATGTAGTAGGGTGCGCCATTTCAGGGCTAATGGGATGCAGAACTCACCTATGGTTAACCACTCACTTTGCATTTCTAAATTCATTGCGTGCACTTTATAATTATCATTTTCGTCTTGTTGTAGAAAGGATTTTATTATTTCTCGGTCTTCCTTTTTCTTTGCAGAACCCAGCCCGACTCTATTAAACTGTGCCCCTGCCATAAATTGTTTATGGAATTGAAGTCTTGACTCAAGCTCTGTAACACATTTATCTTTTGGGAGTGATGAGACTATTTCGTCCTGGGATTGTCTCAAGATATGCATTTTGGTAACTCTGAGGTGTTTATAGAGTTCCGATGGCTTCTTTAACTTCATCCCAAAACTGTTTTGATCCCTAAATAGAGTTGAGGGGTCAGCTGAATGTGCAATTCCGAGCCATAGCTTCAATATCTTTATGACATTTGCATCTAGTTTTGCCAGGAGGGTTTTACCAATGTCATATACAAGGAAAGGCCAAGTCAGACGTGACGTAAGATAATTGTCGTATATCCAAACTTTTTTAATATTGCTTAATGGTTGTTGATCTACCTTATTTAAAAAATTATCGACAATTGCCCCTAAGGATGTGTACATCCTTTGTAATCAATCTTTCTGCCAAGAAATTTGAAAGGCACTGCTTCAGCAATCGTGGTGACACATTATCCTCCTATTGAGAGTCCCGGATCATAAGAGGTATATTTGGTACTTCGTCTACCCAGACATAGGCAGTAACATTTACTTGGTTTTGCTCTCAGTCCGTCAGTCCATGTACAAAACTCATCTACTTCATTTAATAACTCCTGACATTGTTTTGGATTACGTGTCAGTATTGCAAGGTCGTCTAAATAGATTTCCGAAAAAATTACGATATATTCCGTATTTTACTTTTATAGCTTCACTTTGTTACTTTATCGGTTCTATTCGGATTAAAAATAGTGAAATGTTTACAGTAGTTGTTAGATTGATATCGACATACGTAAAGATTTTTAGTATTTGATACAAGAATTTGATAAAGAAGAGTAAAATATAACTGTATGTAAATACTTTTAGTAGATGCTTCTAGTATATAATTCTTCTTTAGTAAGTCCTTCAGTTGAAAATTATTATGAATAATATGTATATATGCAGGGTAATTATTTTAGTAAATTATATATAATAATGAATTTAATATTGAATATTTTAGATATACACCTTAATTGGCCAACCTATCTAATGTCTAGGTTTTCAAAGGTTATCCTATACAATTTGTCAAGAATAAGAGAAATAACATAGATTTAATGAGGAATTTGTAGATTATTTTTATTACACGATATACGCTCAGTGCTTTGACTAGAATCTCACCTGATGTTAAGTGACGATTTGGTACAGGATGGTAAACACACTAAGCCCAGTTACTGGTTCTCAAGTGATGTTGCCGGAACATACCTATTGGTATTTGGCGACAGGTTTTCGAACTTGAGGGTGGTAGCTACCATGACGGCCATAAAAATGCCCTACCACCGTGCAAGTTTTAAAATAATCAATATCAGTCATTATATGAGTTGAAAAGATTTTATTGGCAGGATAAGTAATTTAGCATAAGTAGTAAGTTTATAAGATTTGTTTGTTTGTTGAACATTTGTTTTTCTCGAGTTGAAATTACCATATTCTTTTGTTTTTAAGCAAATTATTCTTTTTATTTTACTGCTTATGAATTTTAAAAACTTACTGAGTACAAGCATGGACAAATAAATTGTAGTATATTATAATATAATATAATATATACACATATATATATATATATATATATATATATATATATATATTATGGTAATCGGTTATTTAGGATAAGTTTTATTGCTCAGTTTTGATATACACCAGTAATGTAAGTAGAAAACGGAACATTAACAAGAACCTAAACAGATTTTACTGTGACCTTATTTATATTTAATGTTGAAACTAACTTTATTTCATTAAATACTTTATATTAAATGACTTGCTCAAATGACGCAAATTGTTGCCTTAATGTCGTGCAAATTTTAACATAACCTAAAAACCCGCAATTAAATTATCAATTATCATTATGGAAATGAATTATTATTAACTATAAACTTTATATAAACTCTTTTTGCGATAGATTCCTGAAGACAATGATTTTTTTAGAATTAATTTTTTAGAATTAATTTTTCTAACTATTCATTTCTAGTATTTTTTTTAAACTCCAGGCGTATATTTATATTACAATTTATTCTTTAATAATGTATTACTAATTACTATTAATAATTCATTGTGATTCGGAATCATTCAAATAATAATGTATAAATATACATTGTGCAAAATTAGAAGAGCAACACGGTGGTGCTAAATATTTCGTTCAGAATATACAGAAAATTACTGCGTTCTTTGCTAACTAGAATGATATTAAATTGGTTTTTGTGGAAAAATTAATAAATGCAGTATCATGTCATTTTTCGCTGTATATAATGGTTTCAGGAATCGCATACGTTTTGAATTTCGCGCCAACAGTTTGCTCGATAAATGAAGGCAGCGTTCGTGTTGAGTCGAGCGGCATAGCAGCGCGGCAACCCGTCGTGTATCTCATACCGCTGCAGTGACCTCGAGCGGCGCAGGGCAACGAACGCTGACTAGGCCGAATGTATTACAAAGTCCGAGTGTTATGGCCGCTCCCTGCCACTCTGCCTTTGAGATCCTAGGCTCTCGCCTCTTACTTCATACCAATACCTATGTCTGTAACTCATTACGTCAAGGTGAACTAAACCGATTTCTGAGCTTTATTAACTTGATTTCAGATTTACGACTTTTCGTACTATTATAATGGTATTAATGATTTAAATTATTTTAATCGTCCACTTGTAGAAGTTTTATAACGCGCAATTTTTAAGCGCCTTAAGCTTCTTAGTGGATACGGAAGATATGCGAATAATCCATATCATTTTACATTCCGCCCGTGAAAGAAATGCACGTGTTTTAGATATTTGAAAGTACATAGATGTAGAAAAACTTAAATTAATAAAATTGTGATAATTATAAATTAACCACCTTATATTATGTCTACATAGATACAAATTTGAGCAAAAATAAAAATTGTTTTAAGTTTAATGATAAATTTTAAGTATTGTAAAATACGTATATTCAAGTATCTAAGTGCACATTCTTTATGAATTTAATGCACATTTGATTTATGAAATAATAAAAATTAACATAATATGGATATGGAGGCACCATATCCAGTATATCAGAGGATAGTTGATATTATTAAAGTAGAAAATCTGGTTTTTCTTTTCACCAAATAATTTGCATTTAATTACAAAATTTGAATTAAAACATTTTTTTTTAATAAAATGAACTAGATGTACGTTTCTTTTTATTTAATCCAAATTTCAGGTAAATGCCTATTTCACTAAGACATCATACCAGAGTTCTGGTATCTATAAAATTAATTGCAGCTGTGATTTGATAGATAGTGGTGAAACAAATCGCACGATCGGAAAAATGGTCAAAGAATGTATAGCTGCAATAAAAAATAAACATATATATAAGTATACATAGAACAGAACACCTGTTGAAAGAGAAGATCGAATTACATCAGTCAAAAATCCTCCTCACAGAAGGTTTCTGCTCTACCTTAGATTTTAATCAGGAGGACGGATTATGAATTCGATTTACAGTATGGAATCCAATTACTTAAAATATAATACCTTGTATGCTACTGACAGAGCTTAAAGTAGATAAAGATAAAGATAAAGTAGGCACAGTAAGTGTAGTTTGTCGGAATATCTTAAATGAAAAAAATATCCTGTTAACGAAGACATCGCAACAGCTCACATCATTCACTTGGAAACATCGAGGAATTAAAAATAAAAGAGTAAGTACGCTTTCTAATCCAGGATTATTAAAATTACATATAATCCGTTTGTTTAATTTCGAAAAAATTTGTTTATAAACACATAATTAAAGTCACATCTAACAAACTGCTTAAATGACATGTTTTTTTTTTCGAACTGACTAAACGCCTTTGGTCTAAGCAACCTTGACAGCTTTACTGGGATTTGGGGCGAGGGTTGAAGGAACTCTAGCTGAAAATAGATACCTAGCGCAAGGGCATTAAAATGATACAAACTTCGGCTTGAACTGTTTTACCTGTGAATTTCAAGGCATTTGCTCTATCAAGACTAAATGATTAGAAAAAAAAAGTCCTTGACATGTCCCATGTGTCTTGCATCGCACTAGCAGTGGATAAAAGACCTTACCCTATTGAGTAAAAAAGCACGTCTTTGTCCGGTGTCGGAGGAGGATTCAGAGTATGTGAGGGCGTAAAGTAAGCGACCCGTTCCCGGTAGCGAGAACAGTGGGGGGGGGGGGCGTCAGCATGATTGCTCGGTTGAGGAGAAAATATATGATTATAGTGCGTTATATTTTCTTCTGGATCTGTTTGTATATTACACGCATGTCGTTTTATTCGTATAGCGTTCGGGTCTGGGTATAAGTCGTGACTGTTACCAAAACGTGATTTGGGTATGTTTACGCTGTCTCGAAATATTACTGGTTAGCGATTTAACAATGAACTCGATTAAGGACAGGTTGAGGTCTCTGTGGAGGTTCCCATAACTGTGAAAAATCAAGTAAGTTGTGCCTAAATACAATTCCGGGTAAATTATTTAGTCATGATTGCACTCGTAAGTCCAACACAACAAAAAAATTTGGCTGTAGTAGTTATGAAAAATGTTAGCCCAATGCTCTTTGGTTTACAATGGAGCTCACTCCATTCTATCACTCCCTCATTGTTTGATATGAAGTTTCCTAAAAGTGTGTATTCAATTAAAAGTACCTACCAGTCTACACTCCTTGAAGTTCGAAACAAATATACTTAGCTGTTCGAAGGTAAATTAGGTAAGTTTAAGGACTATCAGCATAATATTCATATCAAACCAGGACAAGAACCAGAACATCTCTCAGCAAGACCAATTAAATTCATCTTAAAGAAGAATATTGAAAAAGAATTAGATCGTTACAGAAGGTATAATACAAGAAATAGATCCTTATATTACTCCTATAGAATGGGCTACACCTACAGTCAACATATTAAAACAACAGGTGACATCAGGATTTGTGGTGACTATAGTACGACGGTAAACATGTGTTGATAAAACATTTATGTACATCCACTACCAATTTTTGATCAATTACGCCAGAATCAAGCAAATGGCAAAACATTTTAAAAAATTGACCTGAAAGACGAGTACCTTCAATTTGAAATTCTAAAAAGTATTTAACTTTATCAACACACAAAGAATATTTATGTTACAATAGAATACCATTTAGTATTTCAACTGCACCGTCAATTTTTCAACATTTTCTCTATCAACTACTTGGTAATATTCCAAATGCAGCAATTTACTTTGATGATATCGCAATAATAGGTAATACGTTAAATTATCACTTACACACACTTTCTACAGTTTTTGAAAAGTTAGAAACAGCCGACGTAAACTATTACCAGATGAATGCTTCAGCACCGACAAATTCAAAATAATTAAGATCTTTTTTGGATTTAGTAAAATTTTACGAACGTTTTATTCCACATCTACGTGGAATATGTGTAGATCTTTATGAATTGACTAGCAGTAGACAAACATGGCGTTGGACTAGTCTTCAAGATCAAATTTTTGAATCCACAGATACATTACTACTTCAAAACCTCTGATAGCTTTTGATGATAAACGTAGCCTTGTGATGCATCCGAAAAAGGTTTAAGTGCAGTATTATTCCATAAGAATAAAAATATCGTGCAACCTATTACAATCGCTTCGAGAAAACTCCTTCCAGCTGAAAGCAGGTATTCAGTAATTAACCGTGAAGCATTAGCTATTTTATTTTGGATAAAAAAAATCGATCAATACTTGAGAGGTATCAAATTTATCTTCATTACGGATAACAAACCATTAATTCATATTTTGGGTAAACAACGTAATTTACTAAAACTTGCAAATAATACACTTTTCAGATGGACTTTATTGATTGGAAGTTATCAATATGATATTTGTTATCAGAAAGGCGTAAACAACGTATTGGCTGATTGTCTTTTTAGATTACAAAACCCTGAAACTCAACCTTCTCCAATAGAAGTTACTGTGCACAAGATTAGTACACAACTTCAAGGAAATAGAATAGCTGACCTTCATTTATCAGAAAAAAATTAAGTGAAGAAACTTCAAAGGATACTTTTCTTACACAAGCATATATATTTTTAAAGACAGGATGGCGAGAATTGGCATATACACAAGACATGAAACACTTTTATAGAAAACGTTTTGAGTTATCGATTGAAAACAAAATTATCATGTGGCAAGGCAGAATGGTTATACCAGAAACACTCCGAAGATTAGTTCTTACATGTTTACATAAAGGACATTTTGGTATATCTGCAATGAGAGCTCTTTCACGTTTTTTTTGTTTCGTGGCCTTCTCTAGATGAGGACATAGATACATTTGTAAAAAGATGTACAAAATGCCCAGAAAATCTCCCTTGCAACGCAGAACTGCCGATTTTCTCTTGGTCTGTTATAGGAGTATGGGTAGAGTTATGGGAGTAGTATGGCAGAGAGTTCATATTGACTTTGGAACCTTTCAAAAAAATTGGTTAATCTTATGCGATGCCTTATCAAAGTGAATAGAAATTCGACCAATGAAAAATATTACATCCGGTAACCTTTGTCATGTTTTAGATAATATTTTTTGCACATTTGGTTTACCTCGCATAATTGTGTCGGATAATGGACGACAATTTACATCCCATGAATTTAATGAATATTGTGAGTGTTAAGGCATACTAAATGTGACTTCATCTCCATACCATCCTCATAAGAACTTTTAAATCAAGAACGACTACGGATAACTGGAATTAACTTAGGCAAAACTTACTCGAGTTTTTGTTCACTTACAGAAATACGCTACGTTCTTCACAGGCATCTCTTCCATGCAAAGAATGTTTGGTCGATAGCATAGTGGAGAGGAAAAAAGGAGACATACTAAGTTTATTAGATCAAGAATATCGACTGTCGCAATATCTCCAAGCCTTATTACACCTATCAATGTTTCTGCAGATACTACTATTGATCTAAACAATTCACTTTCAGCTTCAGACACACAGCCTATACCGTCAGTACCTACACAATAAACATCTCCAAACTCACCTCTACATGCTACAACACCTCCATTACGACGCAGCCAACGTGAAATACGAGCACCACGTCGACTGACTGAGGAGATATAATTAAAATGAGGAGGAATTTTTATAAGCTAAAAACTTCCTTTTATACATTTTTATAATAGAATTAAAAAGTAATGTAATATGGCGGATGTCATTGGTTCGAATTAATTCCATGTCGCCCCCCAAGAAGTCGGCAGATGGTACTGTGAATTTTAGTGTTAGACAATATAAAAAAAAAAAAAAACTTTTCATTTTTTTGTCTATCTATCCGTTAGGAGCTGTGGGCACACCTGGTTTTATCACGTGTAAGGCAAGAGGAAAGTTGATTTTATGTACAATTACTTGAAAATACTTAGACACACATTGATTTTATAACTGGAACATTTACTGTATAGAAGGTAATTTCTCGATGTCACTATGAAACAATTTTTCCGTTTTATCGTCCATTTAACCGTTAAAAAAAAACAAAATTGAGCAAATAGTTGAAATGCATACATACATATACACTGCAAAGGGTGACTAGCTGTGCCCGTGATTTCGTTCGCATAAAAAAAATTATTAGATGAACATTTTCCACTAAACCAAATTGTGAATCTAAACCATTCTCGAATTCTCAGGAATAGACACAAAAAAATTCCTTAATATCGGTTTAGCCGTTTAGGAGGAGTTTAGTCACATACACACGCAAAGAAGATAGTAAAACTAATGTTAATATAGTATGCGCTCACGTTATCAGTAATCGTTATACAAATTAACTAAGTAAAATTGTATGAGTTTCGTAAAATAATAATATAAATCAATCGATCGAGCCGTTCCGGAGTTTACTCGGAACGAACATACAGGCGGATAGACAGACCGACAAATTTTAAATAATTGTATTTTTGGGATAGGTCACATTCATATCTCTTTGATAAAAAAAAAAATTGGCATTACAAACAGACACTACAATTTTATTTATTAGTATAGATGATTAATTAGCGTTTGATAGTGGATTTTAGTAGCACAACATAAATTATAGTGAGTTGTGAGCGCCTTTAACGGTTATACTTTCAACGTTTTAATAACAGGGCGTATACAAAGTTCTAAGAGAAACGTACTTGAAATACCACGGTCCAAACAAAGACCTGCGATCAAACTGCGATAAAACTTTAATTGAGGTTAAATGTTGTCCTGATCCTGTGATTACAATTACTATTCACTATTAATTTTACTATAATGACGTTTGTTTCCACAGAGTGATAAGAGGCATTTAGTGATAAAAATGTATTGGCTTCTTTTTTTAAGTTTACTATTCCATTTATAAATCAATAAACTAGAGTTATACGTATTTATTATAACACTAGCTGTGCGCACGGGTTTCATTTATTCTTCACTGCGTTATAATTTTTTTAGTACTAAGATAAAGTAAAAATATTGCTCATAAATTGCAGCACTTGTTTTGCTTGCACATTTTTTTTTAGGAGTTTTAAATTCATTTACGCGGAACCTTAATCATTTTCGAGAATTAAAAGTACCCTAAGTTGCCCGGAGTAACTTCAGCTATCTACCAAAAAAAGTCCCGTTCAAATCGGTCCAGCCGTTCGGGAGATTACCCATTACAAACAGAGAGACAGACAACAATTTAAAAAAATTGTATTTTCGGTATAGGTATCGTATATACATTATATATCTATTGTTTAATTAAATGTAAATTATGAGTTATGATAGTTATTGTCACTCCAGGAGCAGCAATGTACAACAAAAGTCCGAAGTTGTTTTTGCCAGCATTAGAATTTGCGCGCGGCGCACGTTCGTAAGATAAGTCAGTCAGGGTCGCAGCGGTGCCGACGGCCGGCCATGCACCCGCGCCTTGCGACACCCGCCCCCTCTCCGCACCCCACAGGCCCCTTTAGTTCCATTACCTCAGCCCCGACACAAACCATGGGGAAAACAACAACACCCACGTTGCTATGCTGACGTGTCCCACACATGTATTCAATATTGCACAGAACTTAAAAACCGTTGCATGTTTCAGCAAGTCACCTGAACGCCGCCGCTTTTAGATTGTAATACGTATATTTTAAATCAAAAGGATACATTTGATAGTTCAATAATAAATACCCCGTATTCCCTATTAACTAATATAGATATTCAATAGGAATGGAATAAAATTTATAAGTGCTTAGTTTAGAGCAGCGATATTTACATTCTCCGTAGGTACAAAAATATTGAAAGTCAATCTTAACTTTTTACAATATTTCCACTTAATTCATTTCATACATTAGATATCCAGTAACGCAATTGGTAACGTCATATTTAAATTTTATTTTATTATGTGTATCTATATGGATACACGTAATATTTATTTATTATATTTCTTTAGTAGGTACATTATGTATGTTTGTGTCGATTGTTAATAGAGGAATCCCGATTAACACTATTTATGACTATTGTCTGTAATACCACTGGCTTGTCGAAAGAAAATGCTTTACTGTCTAAGCTCATCAGTTTATGATATAAATAAAGAACTATGAATTCATTTACTCTTTGTTAACTTCCTTAATTATTGTAATATTCTGTGATCAAGTGACCGATCATGATAAAAAGGGTAAACTCAAACTAATTAACATTCGTAGAAAAGTCAGCATTTTGATAGAGGGGTGGAAAGGATGAGGGTAGGTGGGGCGGCGGAACGACACGTATACAGGGACCGACCTATTTGCCGGTCGACGACCGTACTATATTTAGACCCGAGGGCTCCCGGATCGTTCGATGCAGCCAACACATATTCCATTGCATTTTTCATCATCAAACCCACATAATCTACAATTTCAATTCTCATAAAACATTTTATTTACTTTTATACGTTGTAATATTATATTAAGCTATTCATGAAATTCTACACAATTAAGTTGTACAGCGATTACTGATGACCATTTATGAAGTGTGTGTAGTTCAAATAGTTGCTAAAAAAACTTTGGTTTTTTGACGATAAAATAGATGCTGCATTTCGAATATCGAATAATTCAAAAACCCAGTACGTACGTCATGATTGATATAGGTCATAATGAGTTGACTTCTTTTTTATTTGCTCTATATACGTCTAGTGGTTAACCACAAACTCACGTGATATACAAGTCACGATGTCACTTTAAACTTGGAGGAACTAGCCATGATGTTAATTAAACACACGTATAGGTGTGCTTAACGAAAAACTTTCAACTAGAGATCAGTAGTTAACCAGACGAATCCTATAAAATACCTTTCTACCATCGAAATGATTTCGTGCGCAATCGACGTACTATGTAAAACAAATGTAAGGTAAAAGCCATCTCTACACCAAAAATTACACATCATTTAAGGCAGCTATACCATCCTGCTCAGCCTAAATATGCTAGAACGTCATATTTTATCGGTGGCAAATTTGAAAACGGTTTTCAATTTTTATGACTTATTGTCTAAAAAGAGTAAGAAAACTCAAACGCTGTTTTGTGTATAGATTCGAAACTATTAACAAAATAACTTTTGAATATGTCGTCGTCTGTATCATTTTAAGAACAAAAAAAAATTAAAAAACCTGCCATAATTCATTAATTGTTTTTTAACTATTTGTAAACGATATAAGGATTAATTAATTAGATTTATCAAACGTACAATATCGTGCATGCAGCATATATTTACCCTGTCTTATTAGTCGTACATGATTACGCTTTTATGACCTAAGAAATATACCGAAAAACTATCTCTAATCTCTAATGCAATTTCAATTGAATCATTCCATTGTCCAAAATATTGAGAAACAGGCAGTTGTACATATATAGATAAGAGCGGCAAAAATTTAAAAGCTTTGTGAAATTTTCTGGTCGGCCACTATACCAAGCAATTGACCGAATAAAGGAATTTGCGTACAGGAAAACATATGCTACCTTTAAAGTATTAATACGCATTATATATAAAGATAAACTTGTCAAGGAGCACTCATAGTTTCCAAACAAATAAAATACGTCAATAAAAGTTTCTGTCTTTTAAATCAACAACGTCGACGTTGCTCTGTATAAATCTAAATAACTAAGTCGACAGACGACAGACGGTGGACGACCGAACACATACCTGAAACAAAAGAAAATTCTATTCAGTTATCATGAAATAATATGTCACACTCTGATAACGTTATAACGTAAACATTAAGTAATCCGAAGAAAAATAACAATAAAAATTATGTATTGTTTATGCAATTGTACCGTTATATAGTGAAGGGTTTTAGTAGCATATTATTATTTTCAGATCGAAATGAAGTAAGTGATTTTATGTGGTCGCTACTGATCTTGGATTGTAGTAAGGATTCCTTAAATTAAATCGAAAGGAATCTTCACTTTATATTATCTTTTTCACTTCTAGCTTACAAGAAAATGTAACATATGTAAATACAACTGTTTGTTTTTTGTAAGGGCAAATCTTTAAATCCAAAGGACTGATTTTGATCGGACTTATTTTGTTATGTTTTTGTAGTATTGCGAGGGATTGTTTTTATTGTTTTGCTTTCGAAAATTTTATATAATAAAAAAACACACTAACGACAACCACAAATTAAAAAGTAATAGTTGTAAAAAAAACAATTTTTCTTTATAAATCTTTGATTTGCTTTAGAAATATTCTTTACAAATTCAAGATATTATTTACAAATTGAAATAAACTAATAAAATATGTTTTGACACGAATTTATGTACCTATCTAACATTACTTACTTTACATAAAACCTTTTATTAGGTACCTACTTCCATAAATATACTTATACAACGCCCAACAGTTTTTTAGACTATAAGAAACAGCAATCCTTTGTTATTTCTCTGAGACATGAACATTCTAGATTTCTGTCGTAATATTTACATAATTATAGCGTTACTTAATTTTAGAAAAACTAAACTGTAAAGAAACTTAAACTAATATTCCATTAACGAAATATAGATATCGCATATTGAAATATATAACTCAAAAAATATGGAATAATGTATACTTTTTTTCAAATCATTATTTGGTATAAATTTTCCTTATTTTTTTTTGCATAAACAGAACGTCGAGTTGAATAGTTAGCATCTTATATAAGATGCTATGCTGTATTCATAGTACCTCATTTATCATACATAATATATATTACTCCTTCTGTACTTCAAGAAACCACACCAAACTGTGTTAAAATTTGTTGCATAGTTGTTGCGTGAAGCATAACGAAATATGAAAAATAGACATTTTTATTGTTACTACGTGTTTGTTGCCCTCCAGTTTAGAGATTATCTACTGGTAAAAGATTGAATTTCACATATTTATTCTTGTTACAATTTTTTACAAATTACATACATAATTTGAATGTGCAGTTTATTTTGAAAAAAGTATTAAATGTAAAAAATTAGCTGTAACTACTATATATTATCAACTGTTAGTTACGTTATATCAAAATTCTAAATATTATATTAGAATTAAATATTTGTGAATACAGCGTAATGTTTATAAATAATATTTACATTTATTTTCTAAGAATTTATCTGAATTTGTTACTATCGTCGAATGAAACACTGAGCTAGCTAACTGCCGTCAGAGTCAGCGTATTTGCCTAATTGATCAAATACATGTAGTTCAGTGAAATACTAATAGTCATTTTAGGTCATATAGTACAGCGATTAGGTCGAATATCGCTTGCTGGAAACTGGCGTTCGAGTCATTACGTAGTCATCGTCCTAATTTTGCAGTGCCCTCGTTTTTTTGAGGTCACCTCTAGCGGGGCAACGAACTCGTGCCCTTATAGCGGGGGAACAGCGGGGCGAGCGGCGCAAACGGCTTAAGTCTCTTGTCAGACATTTGCAGTACACCTATCCTCCAACAGATGGCGTATTATAATTTAAATGTTTTATGAAATACAGCAAAACGTTCTATATTGATACAATTCTAAATAGATTAAAAAGTTCCAATATTTTTTAATTAAACTCCTTTTCAATATTTGCCACTCCTTGCGAACAAATATTATGTTTTATTTCTTCATAATAATTAATTTTTAGTACATGATATTGTTTGTTCATTTTTAGACATATATGTTACAGGTTTTTTAAATAGTATTAATATTTAGTAATTGTCCCATAATATATTGTTAATTTAAAGGTTACAATACGAAGTGTCTTGAGCCGTGAACACATTACAGGGATCCACGACCTAACGTAAATAGTTTTGATAGTTGCACGATGCATCTCTAGCCGTTATGCAGCCCAATCAATTCGTAGTACATCGTAGCGGGTGAGTATGCACACAGTCGAAGCTCGCTCGCCCTCGTAGATCTGTACAGGCAGGGGTCGACGGCCGGCAACCGGGGCAGCCTTGTTCTGTCCTCCGTGCCCTATTTCTGTCGCTACAGAGCACATCCCGCGCCCAGGCCACCGTTCCACTCATCTTCACAACCTTTAGGGGCCGTTCGAATGTTACGTAAATTTTGGAATCTTTTTGAACAAGTATCAATAAGTAAATACGTTATCACCATTCAGACACCTCCGACTCCCATATTATCATCAAAAATAAACATTAAACCCTCCCTCCCCCCTTAATGCTTACGTAATATATAAAACAAAGCTTAAACCCTCCCATTAATGTTTACGTAATATTTGCTCGGCCCCTTATTAGTAAAAACACAAAAATAGCTATTAATATTCTTTATTACAAATAATAACCACAAATTAAAAAGTTGTAGTTGTAAGAAAAAAAATGTTTCTTTATAAAAATCCTTGATTTGCTTTACAAATATTTTTTACAAATTCAATATATTATTTATAAATTAAAATAAATTAAAAAAATATGTTTTGACACGATTTTTTGCACCTATCTTTACATAAAACCCTTTATTAGGTACCTACTTCCATAAATAAACTTCTACAACATCCAACAGTTTTTTAGACAATAAGAAACAGCAATCCTTTGTTATTTCTCTGAGCCATGAACATTCTAGCTTTTCGTAGTAATATTTACATAATTATAGCGTTACTTAATTTTAGGAAAACTAAACTATAAAAAAAAAACTAATATTCAATTAACGAAATATAGATATCGTACCATAAATGAATGCTTAACTAATTGTAGAATATTTGTATCAAGTCATTTTATCTATTAATATTATAATGAACAATTATTATGTACCTACTTAAGAACTGTAACATAAAAAAATAAAAATATAAAATCTATTATTACACATTCTGTATTTATTTTACTTGCCACAGTATGAATGTCTCCAATGCCATTCAGCACATCAAATCGGTATTTATATATATGTACTAGCTATGTGCTGCTCCCGCGTTTCATATATTTTTCATTGTGTAATATAGTTTTTAATTTTTTTATACGGAACCCTAATTATTTTCCAATCGTTTTTGGCTACTAAAATTAAGCGAATGTATTTCTCACAAATTCAAATATCTACGAGTAAAACTGTGCATTGAATTATATTCACAATTTTATGAGTTTTAATTTTTTTTACACGGGACCTTAATTTCGAAAAACAAAAGTAACCTAAGTTACGAGGAGTAACTCAAGCTACCTACCAAAAAATGCTATCTAAAGTCGGTCCAGCCGTTCCGGAGAAACAGACTTACAAAAATTGTATTTTTGCTATAGGTATCGTATGTACATCTATTTAGTAAAAAAAAATTGTTTTGACATTACAAACAGATACACTTCTATTTTATTTATTAGTATAGATGTTTCAAAACCAAGCTATTATTTATATAGTTATGTACATTAGTTACACGTAACGTGTCTTCGTAATTGTATTAGGTATTAAAAAAAAACATTGTATAACACATTCGATTGTAATCAAGTGTCGTCATGGTATGACACTTACGTGCATACATCAATAATACTAGAGACATTCGTAGGAATAGGATGAGCGTGTGTGCGTGACGTGCGGCGACTGGCGTATGGCATCCATCGGTTGCGTCAACTTTTACTAACACTTTCTCGCGTTGCGCTTACGCAACCTCGCGGAGCAATACAGGTTCAGTCACCTCGCCACGGTGACGGCATTTCCCTTATAACCCTTCTATATTTATCGTCTATCCAACATAAGTTTCAACTATTTAGGTCGTTCAATTTATTACACAGTGATACAATCAGTTAAGAATTTAGAAGAGTAACAATAGCTCAAGCTGATCACTTTATTCATTATCCGAGAACACGACCTTAAAGTTATAAATAAAACATACAAGGTAATAATCAAAGGATTATAAATAATAAAGAATATTTACGTATTATTAATGCAAAAGTCTAATCGTTATTTAGTAAACAATGCCATAGTACCTAGGTATATGATCTGAGTTGTTTTTTGAACATTACTAAAATAATATACAAACATTTCAATGAATAGCTAGTGGTTATAGGTAACGGGACGACGTTGGGACGAGGGGGGAAGTGGGGACGAATGGAGGGGGCAACACGCGGTACGTGCCCCAGTTTCGCGCGGGTGCATGAACTCTAATGAGGTAAGGCCACCGACCGATGTATTCGTGAAACGATATTATACCTTTGTGAGTCAGTAATAGACTACATAATCCCATGTTTTATGTAATGGCCGGTATATCGTCACGCAGTGAATAGTTAGTGATACCACATGAAACTCGGCGTGTGGTGCTTGATCCAGCTGCAGAATGACCTTCAGGATTATGGTCATTGCGATATTAAAAAAATAATCAAACATTCAATAAAGTCTTTAAGTCAACTTTTATTCATTGTATTTTAAACTTTTATTCATATATTAATTAACATGATCATTTTTGTTTTTTGAGATTTTGTACTAAATCAGAAAATTTCAAGTAATTATGCTTGTGTGTATTTATCTACAACTCATAATTAATACATCTATTAAAATTAAACTTGGTACAATAATGATTTGAGTTTGTTTGATAGTCTTAATTAATATATATATTCATATTCATATCTATTTAGTAAAAAAAAATTGATATTAAGTGTCTGTTTGTAATATCAATTTTTTTTTACTAAATAGATACGAATGCATATACGAAACCTATACCAAAAATACATTTTTTTAAATGTTTGTCTTTCTGTCTGTCTGTGTGTTCTGGGTACTCTACGGAACGGCTAGACGGGTTTTGACGGGACTTTTTGTGGTAGATAGCTGAAGTTATTCCGGGTGACTTAGTGTAGTTTTAATTTTTGAAAATAATTAGGGTTCCGCGGTAAAAAATTAAAACTCCTAAAAAATTCAATAAAATCCAATTTAATGCATAATTTTACGGGCAAGTGTTTGAATTTATGAGAAACATTTTTACTAAACAATTATTATTAGGGTTTTGTATAATAAAAATTAAAGTGCAGTGAAGAATATATGAAACGCGGGCACAGCCGCGGGCACACAGCTAGTCTTATAAATAAAAGAATATGGGCTTAAAAGCAAAAATGATTATTTACAATATGTGTAGATATAATTTCTAATACATTTTATGCTTTCAGTTTAGTTTAAAAAAAAAACTATTTAATTATATAGTGAAAAACATGGTTATGTGCAAGTGCAGTAAGTGCCAATAAATTAAAAAATAACTCTGCATGAAACAAAATATGGTGTCCTTGATAAATTATATTGGATGTATATTTCTTATTCACTTAAATGTATTAACATCATGTAATAATAAGTTCTCTGGCACCAGTGACAGAAAAGTTAAGGAGCAGGCAACTGTCTTGGTATAGGCATGTAATGCGCAGAAAGGGGGAGGATATTCTTTGAAAGGTATTGGATTTGAATGTGAATGTGAATGTGAATGGAATAGGAGAAATAAAGACCAAAGAAAAGATAAACTGGAAAGGATTGACTGTGTGAAAGATGATATGCTTAGAAAGAGAGTGAATGTAGATATGACCTTAAACAGGGATGAATGGTAGACGAAGACATGTTGCACCGACCCAACGAAAATAAAAATGGGACAAGAGTAAGGAGATGATGAAGATATATATATATATATATATATATATATATATATATATACATATAAATACATATTTGTAAGCAAATGCATATTTAAGTTTGTACATATACAATATTGAAAGGACACGCAAAACTTTATAAAAGCACGATTTATGAGTAATGAATTCTAGAACAATTATGTTGGTTTCATAGATAATGTTAGTAACAAAGGTGGTTGAGTGACAAAGCTCATGAATAACACAATTATACGGAAATATGGGTCAAGCTGACGAGGGAAACGTGAATATATCTCTACCGTCGACTTTATATTGATGTATAATCCTATTTCAGACCCATTATTCGGAACCGTTGACACTCTATCGTCAGTTGATTATTACAATACTGTGTTGCAAGGAATGATTCCGCATAATTGTTTGAACAAGCGAGGTAACTATCTTAGTTTAGGAGAACCGATTTTTTTTGGGAACATTTATTGACTATGTTTTACGAACAAATCGGAACGAATACAATTGTATAAATGTTAACAACGGGTGAACTATACTTAGGGGTTGAACTATGAAATACTTTTTGTTACTTCACCGTGAGGTTACAATTTAAATAATGTAATAAAAGAACTTAAATGTCAAATACATTTCATTATAGATATCTCTGACTTAAGGTACCTTTTTAAGAAGAAACATATATTATATCATCTCGCAATTTTCTTTGAAGTATCTAATTTTGGGCTTTATTATTTTTTTTTACAAAGTGTCGTCGGCCCTGGACCGAGCTAGTGTATAGCGAAACGTGACTCTTAGAGTCTAGAGGCCAGGTATTAAAGGGCGCCAAATTACTAAATATGGAAAATAATTCATTTAATTTAATTTAAATAAGTATTGATTTTTTTATAATAGGAAATTTTTATTTATGTGATAACATGAACTATAATACAATTGATACGGTTTCACCCGCGCATCGATTACAAATTTTTCTATTGAACCTTTACATATATATATATATATATATTTATTTTTTTACAATTAAGACATACATAGGCTAACTCTTACAAGATATATTAAAATTATTTACTAGAGAATTGTGATTTTACAAAAATCTTGGATTGCAAATGCCTATCTCATAGTGTTGATTCATAGTAACCCTTTTTTTTACCAAAATTTAACTTCTTATTTAAAATGTTGTAAATACGAATATGAATATATTTGTTACGCTCAAGTACCTATATTAATCAGCCAAAGCGCAGCCACGGGAAAACGTTAGTAACCAAAACCAAAAAAATATTTGAATCAAAGTCTTCTGTTTTTTTTTAAATCTGAATCATTTATTGTAAACATGAATCTTTAGTTTTAAAGTTGGCACATATGAATTTATTTTTAAATTAAAGTAACTATTAATTTGTAATAAGAAAATTTGTTACTTATTTTGATGTTAAACGGATGACAATTAATATTGGCGCATCTTGGTAGCTAATGGGTTCGCCACACAGCGAGCGGCTTGGGACACTAACGCGATGTTTCTATAGAAGGCTTCACGCCGACGCGAGCTGTAGCGCGACCTCTTCTATAGTCAAAACATGCTGGCGTCCCAGCACAGCCGCTGTGTGGCGAAAGCATAAATCGACTCCTAAGCCGTGACGGCAATGAACGTTCGGAGTTTCATATCTGCAGGGCGTTCCGTGACGGTCAACTTTTTATTATAATATAAGCGTTTAAAACCGGGCTTACAATATATTAGGTTATTTTATTAAAATGAGAATATGATTTTAATGTTGCTTTTATTTAGTACCATGCTTACTCTATAGTAAGATAAACAGTGTAAGTGTAACGTTGAAACGCATGAAGGCCGTGATTCTATTCATACGATGCGCGTATGTAAAGCAAAAGCAAACAACCTATAATTAGGACAATAAACTTCATCAAGAACAGCCGATAATTCTGAACGATAGTTAAGTAATTATCTCATTATGTTTTCAAACCAATAGGTGTTTATATTTAAAATCTGCATACTAATGCACGTATACGTTACAACAAAACCTACGTATATTATACTGAATCTTGTTGTTACCTTCGTTATAGTACGAAGGATTTTTTCTGTTTACTTTATCTGTAACAAAATAAACTCTCTCACGTTTTGATTTCAAATTTTGCTTTTTTACGTAGTAATAATTGTCTGAATAATCTATATCTATACTAATAAATAAAATTGAAGTGTCTGTTTGTAATGTCAAAATTATTATTTTTTTACTAAATAGATATGAATGTATATAACTGTACCTATACAGAAACTATATTTAAAAAAAAAATTGTCTTTAAATTTTTTGAAATGTTTGTATTTTTTTATATTTTTAGATGTATTATTTTCTACCTAAATTTTATATATATATGTACATTACATTTAATTAGATGGTAAAAATTATGTCCATAATGATGAATTAAGGTATCTGACATAAATATTACTACCAAGTATAATTAAACGATATTTAAAATATTTTACTTGAACAAAGAAATATTTAGATATAAATAATATCATCAAAAAAAGTGAAGATAATAAACTTTAATATGTAAGCGGAGTCGCGGGAGTATCTTGCGTTAACGAAAAACAAACACATGGGTGCGTACTATATACTGTTATCTATACTATATATTTTATCTGTATATACTAATAAATAAAATTGAAGTGTCTGTTTGTTATGTCATTTTTTTTTATTAAATAGATATGAATGTATATACGATACCTATACCAAAAATACATTTTTTTTAAATTTTTATCTGTTTGTCTGTCTGTTTGTTCCGGGTAATCTCCGGAACGGCTTGACGGGACTTTTTCTGGTAGATAGCTAAAGTTACTTTGGGTAACTTAGGGTACTTTTAATTTACGAACATAATTAGGGTTGCGCGTAAAAAAATTAAAACTCCTCAAAAATTGAATAAAATCCGGTTCAATGCAAATTTTTACGGGCAAGTGTTTGAATTTGTTTGCAATATTTTTACTTTATCTTAGTACAAAAAAAAATTAGGGTTCATATAAAAGAATTAAAACGCAGTGAAGAACATATAAAACGCGGGCGCAGCCGCGGACACACAGATAGTTATTAAATAAAATGGCATACTACTACTAAACTAAACTAACACACGTACAATTTTTGGACTATAGATAAAATTACAAAAAATAATAATATTTTTTTATTTATTTGTATTATCGTATTCAAGTATATTTTTTATTTTATTATAAAACTAGCTGCAAACCCGCGGCTGCGCCCGCATTTCGTATATTTTTCAATGCGTAATTATAGTTTCTTTTTTTTTTTATACGGGGACCCTAATTATTTTCGTCAATCTTTTTGCTACTAACATTAAACAAAGATATTTCTCACATATTCAAATACCTGCCAGTAAAAATGTGCATTGAATCAGATTTTATAAAAAAAATATGAGTTTTAATTTTTTTACGCGGAACCTTAATTATTCTTGAAAAAATAAAAAAATCGTCCAAATCCGTCCAGCGGTTCCAGAGATTAGCCGGAACAAACAGACAATTTTTTTTTAAATTGCATTGTTGGTATAGGTAAATTGTGAATACACATTCATATGTATTTAGTAAAAAAAACAGACACTTCAATTTGAAATATTAACAATAACAAAATTTTATTTTCTTAAGATGGTTCTACCGACGTAGAGCCAATGGCAATGACAATGGTCCTGTTGTCTTCCATTATACATAAATGTGTTTCGAAAGAATCTTCGCTTCAATTTTATTTATAAGTATAGACTAGGGAGCCATGTGGACTGCCGTCAGAAGTGAAGTATCGAAACTTAAAAAAAATTATTTTCAGTGTTTAAATTTCATAATTTTTTAATGAAAATTATGAAATATTGAAATAAATTAATATTTGTCTGGTGTTTACATATATTGGTGCTCCGACCAATAAAGATGTACATTTTTATATACTTTATTCATAATCAAAACACACAATAGGTAGCTTATATATACATTTTATTATTTATCTCTGAGCACTATCTTATACTTGATATACTGTAGCATGTTGACGGCCGACGTCATAGCATTGGTAACGCGAATCTATAAGTTTTTCCCCTACCGAGAATCGCTAAAGAAGTTTTCACTTCAAAAAAATTATGTAAAAATCAAGAAGTTATTAAATAATTAATAAGCATAAAAGAAACTGTAAATTTAATTAAATTATTAACTAACAAACAAAAGGTTTAATTTGTTTTGTTATGTTATAGGACATACATTACCTATACAATGTACTAAAATGTTATATATATATATATATATATATATATATATATATAGATGTTGTTTTCCTTTCTTTGTTTTCGTTTACAGTTTAACATAATATTGCGAATGTTTACTCGTATTTATATACAGTATTATTATTTGAATATTGAAACATTATTATATATTATTGGTTTACTGGTTATCATTATGCTATAGTACAACGCAGTTAGACCGTGTCAGTGGAGGTTAGATCGGGCTCGGCCCGCCCGCCGCCTCGCTGTCCCCTCGTTCGCCGTGTAGGAGCAACAAACTCTGCAAGGTTGTGCGGTGACCGACTCTGCTATCGTTGGCTACAGTTACGATATCACCCGCCCTTCTCCTACAAACTACTTTATTTTATTACATTGCTGTCATATTGATATTATAGTTGAAGGTCCTATGGATTAATGTACCATGTTGTTTTTATGAAAAAACAATATGATAAAAGTACCTACCATCAAAGAAAATAATCTGTATTTTCAAATTTGTTTCATTTCATAAAGGGATTTTAATAATACATTATCTATTACTATATGAGTAAAGAGTTGAAGAGTTAAAACAACGATTAGATAATTAATGACAGACACCTTGTGATATATGTGAAATAAAAATCAGAGTTATTATAATGAAGAACTAAATGTACAGAAATGAATTATGAGGAATCTATATTGTAAAAGAATGAAAAACTTTTTAATATTAGAGTTTTCGTTACGCGAGTCTTACAGCGCCATCTGTTATAGAGTAGCTGAAGAAATGAAAACAAGTTTTAATATTATAAAAAGCATTGTTTGCAATTTATTTTTATTTTTTTAATTTAAACGTATTTAGTAGATAGAATAATTTACAACAATTAAAAAAGAAAAAAAAAACATGATAATTGTATATACATTCTTGAGAGCTCAAAAATGATTACCAAGTTATATGATAGTTTTATAATATTTTAACATCGAATTTACATAAGGTATATTATCTATTTAAAAGAAAATAGTAATGTGGTAACACAACCGAGGCATTGAAATCTAAAAATCAAGAATTCATTAATAGTTGGTCATAAAACAGACAAAACAATAAATAGAATGAGTCAGAACGTCATTTATTGTAAAGGAGAGCGTCGACCCGCCGACGGCCGCGTGCGTGTGGTGACGCACCACGCTACGTGGTGCACACGCGAAGAACGAAATGCTGACGTCGACGCAAGCTCGTCGCGCCGAATTACTGCCGGTATGTCCGGATTTACAGCCTACAGAACTTACTCCACGACTATTTCCTATACGTTATGCGTAATTGGAATTCCTAGAATCAACAATATGTTTTTTTTTTTTCAAATTTACCCATGTATATGTGGATCCACAAAAAAGATTGGAAATTTAAGTTTATATCGTATTAGTTTAAAAAAAACATTATTTTGTTCTTTTAAATCATGGAAAACCCTTAGAACGATTACAAAAACATTTATCGTTAAATGAAATAGATGATATGAATATATTAATTGTAAGTTGTTAATATTTTAAAGATTTTTATTTCTTAAACTACTGCGCTTTAAAATGAATTCTAATATTGAGTATAATCAACAACCCCATAGTACTCTTCTAATTAAGAAATATCGTATAATTCCCGTTATAAATCTGATTTCTGTTTTATTATTATTTAATTGATTTATCAAAATTATTAAACGATAAAGATATTTCGAACAGTGATAAAGAGTAAACCAGTGTTTAGTAGCGACATCTATAAAGTATTACTTGCAACTTTAAGTTACGAGTAAAAGTGCGCCATAGAGCCATCTACCGGATTTTATCAAGACGACGCAGGCTTTGTAGGTTTATTATTTGACAGAAAGTTACCCAAATGCTACTAGATTCCGTTATATTCACATTTTTAAGAAACACCAACTTAGATCATAAATAAGTTTCTAATAAATTGTTCGTATAGAAATAATACTGTAATATTATACAGTGTACATTGCAATGCAAATAATATTTGAATTGATTATTATGTGTACGTAATTTTTTACTTAAGAGTATTTGTGTTCAAGCAACGAGCTACATTAATAATAAAAGTATAACAAACGTGTTGCAAATAGATTTATATATAATAAACTCATAAGTAATTAAAATAATATGAACAGTATGTAAGAAGAATAGTTAAAAAATATTTTTTTAATAAGGCATTTTTTTATTTACTATGATAATCTTGTATTTTTTATTAAATGTTACCTGGTATTTTTCTTTTGTTAATTTAACAATTTATGTCAAATTGGAAGTTATTAAATGTGTTTTTTTATTTTCCTCTTGAAAATAATAGTAGCTATGTAAACTAAATGTTTGGATAAAGTGAAAAAATACATTACCTGAGATTAATTAATTATTAATGTATCATTCTTTTTGTTTTCTCGTGTATTTTTTACATCTAATTGAAAACTTACTAACTATTTTTTAAGATACGTACTTTATTTTTATACTTTATAGGGTTAGAACTTCTGCTACAATTCCGCCTGATGGTAAATGACGACGCGTTCCAAGCCGGTAAATACGCTAAGCCTACTAGTGTACTGGATTTCAAGTAATACTGCTGGAAAACACTTGTAAGTACATGGTAGCAGAATTTTCAAATTTGAGGGGGATATATATTACCTGTTGGGCATTAGAAAATGTCCTATCACCAAGCTATGGTTTCATCAAAATGTTTTTTTGTCACCTAAAGTCTGAATCTAAATTGGAACAGGATAGATGTATTTGAATCTACGTCCATCTACACGGTATCCGATTTCTTTGAATCCAGCATAGATTCAAGGAAGGTAATTAAAATTTTATTAATTTTCAGTTCAAAATTTTGTCTAGGTCTTTAATATAAATTATAGCCAGATTTTTTTTGGTATTGAAATTACTTAGTTCTTAACAACTATTTACACGGTCGTGAGATATGACGTAATTCGTTTTTTTTATTATGAACTTTTTTGAATTCGTATAACTTTTTTTGACTGTATTTCTAAACTAGCTATGTTCCCGCGGCTGGGCCCACGTTTCTTATAATATTCTCTGCGTTTTATTTTTTTTTATACGGAAGGCTAGTTATTTTCTTAAAGTTATTTTAGAACTAAGATAAGTATACGTATTTCTCATAAATTCAACGGACAAACGGCCCGTAAAACTGTGCACTGAATCGGGTTTTATTAATTTTTTTTCTGAGTTTTAATTTTTTTATGCAGAACCCTAATTATTTTCGAAACCCAAAAGTACCCTAAGTTACGCTGAGTATTTTCAGCAACCTACCAAAAAAAAAAGTCCCGTTAAAACAGGTCCTGCCGTTCCGAAGATCATCGGGAACAAGCAGACAGATAGACAAAAATTTTAAAAATTATATTTTTGGTATAGGTATCTTATATACATTCATATGTATAGTAGTCGACCGTGATTCAGTCTTGTATAACTACCGTACTAATAATCCGTCATCGCTTCCTAGAAGGATAGTTGGTTAACAGTTGTCCCGTCCCAGGCAGGGGGTACTGTGTTTTTATAAGCCTTGTTTTAGTGTCTGCGATTTTTTAGTTCCTTTTTTCTTCGACAGCAGGCAATACGAAAATTTTAAATTATGAATCCTGTCATAATGACTAGCTTCGGCGAATCACGAGTTTAGTGAATTAACCAATGATCTATCAAAGATGAGAATCATCATCATAATCATCATGCTCTCAATTTGTTATTTGGAGTCAACGCAGTATATCTTCTTCCTCCATACATCTCTATCAGCCACCATTCATCCCTTTTACTTTCATATCTTCCCTTACACACTCCATCCATCTATTCTTTGGGCGTCTGGATGCAGTCGTCTCATCCATCTTCTTAGTAGCCCAACATTCCGACCCATACAATATTACAGGCCTTATAAGGGACTATGTCGCCACTTTATCCAACATGAGAAATCCAACTCCAATCCAATCCAACTCCATGAGAAATGACCAAAATATCAATGTGTACCGTACGTACCTTTCGGAGGTTACCGTTTTTCATGGATGCAAATGTGTTCATTAACTAAAACTATACAATAACTATAAAGTGAACTAAAAACAAAAATAAGGAATATCTAATAAGGGATAATTAATTAATAATTTTTTAAATTCAATTTGAGCCCCGAGGAGGTCGCCGGTCCGGAAAACAACCCAGTCGAAAAGAGCCGGCAAGCAACTCGATCTGGTTTATTTTTTAAACTGTAAAATAAATTATATAATTCATAATAACAATAAACGTCTTTAACGGGTGTCACTTCCAGACATCACTATCGTTCACGTAATGATCCACCCTTTTGTTCATTAAAGTCTGTGTGACACAGTGCTTAAAGTTCCACTATCATAAATATAATCAACAGTGGGTCAATATTTATATAATGAGTACCTTGTAATTTTATTTTATCTATACTAATAAATAAAATTGAAGTATCTGTTTGTAATATCAAAATAACTTTTTACTAAATACCTCGATATAAATGTATCTACTGTTTATTCCGGCTAATTTTCGGAATCGCTGGACTGATTTTGACGGGACTTTTTTTGGCAGATGGCTAAAGTTACTCCGCGTAACTCACGCTACTTTTATTTTTCGAAAATAACTAGGGTTCCGCTTTACAAGAATAAAAACTCGTAAAATTGTGAATAAAATCAGATTCAGTGGATAGTTTTACGCGCAGGAGATTGAATTTATGAGAAAAATCTTTGTGTCCTGTTAGTACCAAAAAAAAAAAAATTAGGAGAATAATTAGGATTCCGTGTAAAAAATTAAACATCATGAAATTGTGAACAAAATACGATTCAATGGACAGCGCCATTAGAACATTATTTTCCTTATTATTATTTTTGAAGAATATGTGAAACGGCATAGCCACGGGCACACAGCTACATAGATATATATGTGACATTATTTAGCAGAGTTGAGCGATTGGGACAATGTTGTCAAGCGAATTACATAATAGATGGAAGATCCTTTTTATAGGTTTATTTAGGTACATTTTGAGTGCATCGCCATTAGAATTCGAGTCAAATACAGTAGTTTTTGGGTTATTGCATCATTAAAACAATCAAAGGTTACTATAATAATTGTTTTTTTTTATATAAAAGTAGCGAATATTATTCTCAACAATTGCAGGTATGATATATATATATATATGATTATATATATATATATATATATATGTATAATCACGATCATCGAACATAATAATGATTTGTTCTACGTACTAATATGTATAAATGACCCTAATACGTGAGTACACTGTACTAATAAATGGATTAATATAAGAATTTATTTGTAATGTCTTGTAAACCAGAGCATTCTATAACATAGTTTAAAAATATCGTTTTGGGTCTTGTTATTATTATATAGAATATTATTATGTTATATAGCTCCATATTTATTTTAATTATTTATTTATACAGTGCATCTCTTATAAATAATTCTTAGACCCACAAAACCGTAATACTGGTTATTCAGTTTGATCATCACTATGATATTTAATTACATTAAAAATAGTAATTTATGTTTACACATACCAAGAATGGGTAAAATGGATTATTTAAATTTATTGACTCAATAATTGTATTATTTTATTATATTACTAGCTGTGTGCCCTCGACTGGGCCCGCGTTTCGTAAATTATTTACTGCGTTTTAATTTTTTTTATACCGAACCCGAGTACATTTTTAGTACTAAGATAAAGTAAAGATATTTCTCGTAAATTCAAGCACTTGCCTGTAAAACTGACCATTTAATCGGACACAATTTCATGAGTTTTATTTTTTTTTACGCAGCTCCCTAATTATTTTCGACAATCAAGAGTATCCTAAGTTACCTGGAGTGACTTCTACTGTTTACCAAAAAAAGATCCGTCAAAATCGGTCCAGCTGTTCCGGAGATTACTCGGAACAAAAAGACCGATGGGGAAAATTTTAAAAAATTGTATTTTCGGTTTAGGTGTCCTATCGTATATATATTTATATCCATTTAATAAAATAAATTAGATATTACAAACAGGCACTTCAATTTTATTTATTAGTGTAGACAGAAGACGTCAAGAGAATATTTGCTAATGAATAATATTCAGATTAGCACATTTCGGTGATTACATTTGCTCACCTAACGTAAATAACTACGTATCATAACCTCCAGTCGACTTTCGGAATATCGTCCGGAACAAATACACGACTGACCTACAAACAGGCGAGAACATAAAAAGATAATGTAATCCGTCCTCCTCTCACATGTGTTTAGTGTTGTTGTGTGTGAGAGATAGCAAAACTTGTTACGATGACGAGCCTCCGCTCTCAATGTCAAGTTCACCGATTATTATTAGTGCTCAATGCCAGAAAACACACGCAAACATAATATAGCATATCGCCGGCCACGTCTTACCTACCATACTCAATTACAAGAAGAATTTTCCAGAACACCTGTGATTACATATACTAATCTAAATCTAAGAATAATCTCAAAAACATGATTATAGTTATTAACCAAATAGTGTATATATATATATATATATATATATGTATATATTTAAATAGTAATTATCTCAGCTATATATGAAATAATAATAATATTTGAAAGTCAATTTTACACACGGACATTTGATTACAGATTATTTTAAACTTGTTGTAAACAAACAGCTAAAAGACTTAGAGAATGCAATCTCGTTCTAGGGAAATCTTGATTGACCATATTATGCGACATTAAGTTTTTTTTGTACCTGTAGAAGTATTTACAATCTTAATAAACTTAGAAACAGGATATTTTAACCAGTGGAACTAGTTCTTAAGATGTTTCAGTTTGTAGGGAGTTTGAGTTGATTGTGACGGAAATTATTTTGCAAATCGTGATACGCAAACTAGCGATCTCAAGAGAATACTAACAGACAAATAAACAAAAAAAAACATACATATATTATGTTTAACATTGTGTGTAGTGTGCAATATTTGTTTCTAGTGCATAAAATATCATTGTATAGCGCTGGTAGCGGATGGAAAGTTTCTCCAGTTGAGGATCAGAACACGACTAGAGCCACAGTTGGAGGGGACCGGATCTCTCTGCTTATTATTACCTGCCTATTACTGTATTATTGAGTAAAGATAATCATCCCGACAGTTACAGGGATAATTATTATTCCGATCTACAACGCACTGGCTATTTTAGACGTTAATAAATGATAAATTATGCACTAGTCTTTAATATTACAAATAAATTTCTAAAGCATTTAAGCCACTTCACAATATAGCTGTTATTGTCAAATTTAAATTAGAAAAAACTCGTTAGTTTTTTTCGAGGTGCTAACCAACGGATACCAAGATTTTTATTTGATTTTATTCAGTCAACTCGACTTTATGAGAAACGCAATATCCAAACACAATACGTTTATGAAATACTGTCAAAGTCAAATTAATGTACAAATGATATATAAAAATCGTAACACTACATGTTTAAATAGTACATAGTAGTATACAGATTTTTAATCAGTAAAATAAGAATCATCTTTGCGACGAAAGATCTGATATATTTTTGTATTATAAGATCATTTGAAAAGTTATTTGTGATATTGTTGATCTCAGGTGATTACGAAAGCACTTAATTTATTCACTATTTATTTATTTGTGACGATGTAAAACTTGTTTGATTAAATAAAACAAATGAAATCAAGATATTTTAATTTTGTAAGTATATTTTATTTTTATTTTAAAGAAATATTTTTATGAATGCATTCTCATATATTCTCAGCACATATCTCGAAAACATTTTTCATTTTATAAATACATTAATTTTAGCACTGTAAGTAACCGATTTTGTTTTTTTTTTAATCGTTATACGTCTGTTATTTGAATATAGCAGTTCGTTCGCAATATAAGAGAGAATAAAAATAGAAATAAATTTGTAGAATGTTTCGTCTGCCACCGACATCAAACCATCCGGTTACTACTGCCAATATTTTAACGCAATTTTAGTTTACTTTAAAGGAACAAGCGAGTGTTTTTTTTTTATTCCTGCTAAAAGTAATAAATTATTATACAATGTCACTTTACGAGGCGATTGAAAGATTGTTACCAAAATCTTTTATGTTAAATTATGAGTTTAAAAACTATCAAATTTGTCAAAGCTAGTTTAAGAGCTACCTCATAAATCCTTATAGGAATATTTTTCAGATTATCAAATAAGCAAAAAAATAAATTCTACTATTATAATACAAAAATAAGTAGCTCAGTATCATTATACTGAGGTAGATTGTCTAGCATCATTGTCAAAACCAATAATCTAACCAACTTAAAGATTAAACAAATATTTGATATTTTAAATTATTGTTTTTTCTTAATTGTAAACGGAAACGTTTAGGATACACCATCTCGTTTAATTTTAAATTACTGTGTGATCGAAAATAATAACACGCTCAAGCAAGAAGAAATAGTTCTCAAGTGATCCCAGTAGAACACAGCTTCTAGTCATGACTTTAAATTGAGAGTAGTAGCTAACCAGGCGGGCATTAGGAAATGCCGTACCACCATTTTATAGTTTTACCAGAATATTTTTCTTCATCGAATGCTCAATCTCATTGTGAAATAAGATTCGAATCCACCTCCTTGTAACATATTTAAACCGTATAAAAAAAAATATGATAAAAGACAGAAATAGATATAATAAGCAACTAATCTTCTAAATTATAACCTATATGAAAAAGGCTGTTTTTCGGTTAAGGCTTTAGAATGCTGTCGCTAAGCACAATGTTGATCTGCTAGAGATATAAATAAAAAAAAACATTGCTATTTAAGGCCCTAAACGATGAAAAAATATGTTTACAAAAAGAAGACGCAATTTAGGGCCCTACACGGCCGCTCTATTTCTCTTACTGTCATGTCCTACTGACTGTATCACTAGCAAAATGACTAAAGTGCATATAGGCTATACAATTTTAGCAATATATATAAACCTTGACTATCGCGCATCTTTCGGCTTCTTAAAGTCGTGTGTCATCTGTTATTGCGTGGCTAATGGCTAATGAATGTATGTTGATTACAAATATTAACATGCAAAAATTATTAAAAATTATAATTGTGTAAATAAGTCAATTTTAAATATTAACGTTAAGGGAAAAATCTACCACTTATACGAGTAATTATAAAAAGGTGACGCAATTTATTCGGGATAATTATTAGGTACACGTGAGTTATCTATATGCAAATGATTAGGTAAAAATGTGAGATTAACAAAGTATTATTAATTCTCTATTAAACATTATTATCATATAATTGAAAAAAAAATTTAAACTTAATAATTCTTGTGGGATTATTAAACAGCGACAGTAATTGTAACCACTAAATGAAAGGAGAATAGAATAAAAAACAAGTTGATCTTCGAATAACATTTAAGGATGCAACTACGCATATCCTTGCAGTATTGATCGCCTTGGGAGGCGGCTCACGACCGTGACTCACGTCGCCCTTGCCCGACATTCAACCACCCACTCCCAAACCCCCATCTCTCATCGCACGTACAATTCGTTGTCAAATTAAACTTTTATTTTTAAATATAGGAAGCTTCCAATCTATACTAACAAATAAAATTGAAGGGTCTGTTTGTAATATCAATAAATATCAATTTTATACTAAATACATATGTATGAATGTATATACGTTACCTATACCATAAGTACAATTTTTAAAATTGTTGTCTGTTTATACCGGGTAATCTCCGAAACGCTTAAAACCGATTTCGACGGGACTTTTTTTAGTAAATGAAGTTGAAGCTGAAATTACTCCGCGTAACTTAGGGTACCGTTGTTTTACGAAAATAATTCGGATTCCGTGTAAAAAAAATTAAAACTCATGAAATTGTGAATAAAATACGATTCATTGAGCGGCATCATCAAAACATTATTTTCCAACGATTACTTAAAAAGGTCATTACGCAGTGAAGAATATATGAAACGCGGGCAGAGCCGCGGTCACATAGCTATATATCGTTATATTGAATGCGAAAGCGATGATGGCGCAGCGGGTAGTGCAGCCGGATTCCGCGTCAATCGACGCGGGTTCGATCCCCACCTATCCGACTGTAAAATCAGCCTACACTTTCCGTGAAGGAAAACATCGTGAGGAAACCATAGCATGGTGGTAGAGCATTTTCTAAGCATGCCCGTCTGGGTAACTACCACTCTCAAGTTTGAAAACCTGTCGACAAATACCAATAGGTGTGTTGCGGGTGCATCACTTGAGAACCAGTACCTCTAGGCTTAGAGTGTTTACCATCCTGGACCACATCGTCACTTAAAATCAGGTGAGATTGTGGTCAAAGCTCTGAGCCTATTCCTATATATATATATATAAATATATAACAATGTCATTTCCTTAAAAGGTATGTCTGATATTTATATTTTATAACATAGATTTAATTCTCTAAAAATTGCACATACTCAAATTTGAATACCGAGTCAATAATCAACTAATTTTTCACAACTCCCGAATCAACGTGTCGTTCCATCCATTCAATCGAAAGACGTCCGGTGCTGTACATAGGTCTCCCCCAAAGATCTCCGCGACGACCGGTCTTGCACCACCCGTATCCAGCGAACTCTGGCGACTTTCACTAGGACGTCGGTCTACTCACGCTGCGACTTCCGGTACGCGGCAGCCAATCGACAACGCGTTGGGCCCATCGGGCATCGGTTCTACGAGCAATGTGGCCAGCCCACTGCCACTTCGTGTCGTTACTAATTAGAATTTAAGGAGTTTTACGCGATAGTTACAATATCAAATATGGAGTAAGACTACTAGTATGACACCATTTGAATTTGTAATCTGGCTACGATTATAGAGTAATTGTTGATTAAACTTGGCAGTGAAAATAACGAGACTGAGTCATATGGTAAAATGTTTTTTGTTAAATTTAAAGAAAATTCTAAGGGAATGATGAAAAAAAAAGAATTATGTTCTTATAGTACAGTGTAATAAAATGGTTGATAGTAATTAGATCATTTTTCTTTTGTTGACTTTAATATTAGTGATAAAATCTGTGCAGGAATATCTCAAGAGATATTCTCATAATACCGTTGCGTCGTTTACAAGAGTTATACAATATAAAAACTGGCATTAGATAACGCCAATACAATAAACTTGAAAAGTAAAACTTTGTCAAGTAGTGACTTTTTATGCGTTTTCAAATACTAGTTAATGTTCACTTTATGATCGATATTATTCAATAATCATTATTGAAATTTTGATGAAAACATCTAACCGTTTTCAATTTTAATCATATCACTTTCTCAATAGTAATTAAACAAAGAAAAAGAAGCAAATTTGTTTATGATTATGGTTTAACTGTTTATATTACAAAGAGGTATAAAATAGATTTTTGTAATCTTGTTGCAAATTGGCTAATTAACATCAAAAAATAAATTTATATATTTTTTTTTCGTACATTGAAAAATAAACATCGTTTATTTTTCTATAATAAAAGCTTTCCAACCTTAACGTAAGAGTTATTTCTATTTCATAATCAACCGACAGTCCAATGTTTCAGTCTATCTCAGTCTAATATATGAAGAAAAATATAGAAAAAAACCTTGGCTTAAAAATATATGTACCCCCTATATTATTAAGCTACCCTCGTGACCAGCACCCTACTAACATTTATTTCGTTATTAGATCGAAGGGATACACCGAAGAGGGCGGAAAAGTTGACTCGAATCACCTCAGAACATTCTCGCAAGACATTCAAATTGCGGGAAGCTTAAGCCTACTCGATTGTACTGAGAATTCGCTCAAAACTTGTATTAAATTACCATCGTATATGTAAATTTTGTGATACGCGATTTTATTTTACATGTGATTTTAATTTAATTTTTTTTCGTAATTTGGTAGTTTCATACCCTTTTGGTAGAAATTAAAATGCTAACATCGTTCTCCACGTGTCTTTGAAAGGCTTGTAAAAGGTATAACTTTTACATAAGTACCTGAACAATTTATGTAGTAAATAATATACTTTTTAATATATACTATTTTACTATAATACAGTAACAAATAAATTAAGTAAAAATGCGAGTAAAGTTCTACGAAGGTTTCTCAGTATATTGAGAAACAAAAAATGAGTCAGCTATAGCTGATAGACAAAAAAGTAGAAACTCGAGTATAATTGGAAGAAAAAATGTAGACCGAAAAGTGGTACTCAAACTAGTTCGCTAAAAAAATATTCAACCATTAAAATATTTATTTCGATCTCATAGTTAAATTCGCATTCACAATAACTGATTACTCAAGCGTATCATTTACATATCCAATATGTTTATATTTTAAAACTTAGATTATATTTAATTTGATATACTGTTATTTATTCAGTGGCATTGTTTATGACCATGTAAAATAATCGTTACTTATTGATCGATGAGTTTCATTGACATACCAATCTGTAAAAATACAGAAAGAGGCCTTCAAGCTAGACACTGCCTAAATTCAAAATGCAACGCAAATAAAACTATTTACAGTTTTACAGTTTTCTTGATTAATTGTCTGAAGTTCTCTGCTTATGCTTTAAAAATTGAATTACAAGTGGGTGCGAATGATTTTATTTTTTAACTTACTAAACTCTTATTTGTAACGTTTTATTAAAGTTACTAAGATAATTTATTACGTTAAATAAAAAATTGTTGACTTTTCAGAGGTTGGTAACGTTTTTAATATTAATTAATGATATGTATTATGTAGTCATATTGAACGCCGAAATTGAGTATCAATCCAAAAGATCAGTGGCATTACACTTTCTCGTTGCGCGAGGGTATGGCTGTCCGGATCGATGCCGCCCCACGTTCACGGTCAACGCCCTCCGCCCGCCCTACGCTTCCGCGTCAGTGGCACGGCGCCGCCGCCTGCGATCCACTTCCCCGCGAGCACCCTTCTCGTGCCCTCGCACGCCACTCTAAATATACCTTAATCCAACACGACCCTTCAACTATCGTTACGAAACACAATTAGCCTTACTATTTCGAGACTGGTATTTGTCTCAAGACGCGCGCCCACATGACAGCAACCGTTTAAGTTTGGAATTAATCTATACTTACATAGACTACTTACCTGAAATACCTACGCACCTACTTATACAGTATTGTATAATATATTTATTCTTTGCTAAAAGTTATAATAATTGTTTAAGCCTTGTCAAGCACTATTCTGTTAATAATACAAAAAATAACTTACAAAATCATAAACAATAATGACTATTCGTATGTTTCATGAAAATCATCTATTGAAGACCTTACAAATTTCTGTGTTCAATAAAGTGTTATTTCAGGAGAAAAAAGGTTTTCCCATGAATAACTTCGATATCTTATTTTAACCAAAAATATATATTTCATCGGTAAATAAGTAAATAATATTTAAAAGTAGTAAAAATGTGGATAATATAATATTATTCCGAAATATTATAAGTTATAATAATTCGTTCAAATGTAATAACATATTAACCACAATTGCATTCGCAAAACAACTCGATATTCAGTCTCTGGTGTATAGATTCATTGATGATTTCAACACACAGCGGACGATTTGAGGCACCAGCGCATTTTTTTATAGAAAAAGCCGCGCTCAGCTCTCGTCTTCTATAAAAACATAGCGCTGGCATCCCGCCCCGCCCACTGTGTGTCGAAACTATAAGACAAATGATTATTATTGAATACTAAGAACGAACGAAAGAAGAATAATACGAACAATAAGAATCACGAAGGAAATATATCGAATAAGACAAATATATAACAAAATTTTATTAAATTAAAATTTTTCTATGAAGACATCACAATACGTCCTATAATGATCTTGACTTACGTACTCTGTTACTAGATCTGGATATCAACGACTTACTAACGATGCATAGATACCAGAACAGTGTTACAAAGGCCTGTTACAAGACAATTACCTATTGTTATTAAGCTATATAACGCGCCTATTCCTGAACTTTGAATGAATTGTTTACTTTGAATAGGAGGCCAATAGCACCTCCCGAGAATCTAACCGGATAATATATAGTGCAATAGTTTAAAACACAGTGTTTTCTCGGAAGAATTAGATTGTTCGTAAAGAATTTTATGTGGATGACGTCAAGCTTGAATGATGCACCTATTATGAAAAATGAATGAATTGGAAAAATAAAATAAGCATAAATACGACGAAAGTGGACATAAAGATATCTACACTATATTAATTTACAAATAAAAAAAAATGATAACCACATCATGTTATATTAATATCTATACTAATAAATAAAATTGAGTTATCTGTTTGTATTTGTAAAGATAACATTTTTTTACTAAGTACATATTATTGTGTATACGTTACCTACATGTATCAAAAATACAATTTTTAAATGTTTTATCCGTCTGTCTGTTTGTTCCCATTAATCTCTGAAACGGCTGAACCGATTTTGACGGGACTTTTTTGGTAGATAGCTGAAGGTACTCCGTGGAAATTACGGTACTTTAGTTTTTCCAACATAACTAGGGTTCCGCGTAAAAAAAAAAAACTCACAAAAATTCGAAAAAATTCATGTTAAATGCACAGTTCCACTGACAAGTATTTAATTTTGTTACAACTATCTTTGGTTTTTGTTAGTACCTAAAATAACTTCCGGAAAATCATTAGGGATCCGCAGAAAAAAAAAACTCTGAACAAAATACGATTCAATTGACAGCACCATAAAACATTATTTTCCAATGGTTATTTGAAAGCTATATTACGCAGTGAAGAATATATGAAACACGGGCAGAGTCGCGGGCACATAGCTAGTTATAAATATTTTTACACTCGTAACGTAGAAATAGAAACAAAAATTCTACAATCATATTATTGATGGTTTTCAATATTTGATGAAGGTTTTTTTTTATTTATCCGTGTGAAAATTAAAACTATCTCAAAGTTAAAACTTTTAATAACCGAAATAAACATAATTTTTTAAACTTGATATGTAGATCTGTTGATTGATATCGTTCCCTCCACGTGAGTTTTTATAATCTTCGATTATCCTTTAAATCTATAACATAATTATTGGGATAATTTATTAAAATTTAACTATAGATAGAGCTTGACAACTTATATAAAGAACATTTGCCATGTATAATAAAACTATCGAAATGTAATTTATTTCATCATTTATCAAGATATTTTCAAAATTGTGTCAAAGTAATTCATAAATCCCAGTGCATTGAAAACAAAAAATCTTATCTACGAGACGTGCCTTCTTTACAGGCAAATAATATAAAAACATAGTGAGTTGCGACGAGGGTTCTCAGACGGGCTACATATGTACATCGTTAGTTAAGTACGGTGCAGTGAGTGGGTGAGCACACTGCAGGCAACCCCGACTGAATTCCGGAAAACTACCGACCCAGTCTAGACATGGGGGCACTTCCCCTATTCCCCCCTCCGACCCCCCCCCCCCCCCCCCCCCCCCCCCCCCCCCCCATCTGAACCCGTGCCCCAAACCGCCTCGCTACACTGACGTTTTCATCAACGACTTGCAGACATTATAAAAAGCGAGCCACGAAGTTTTTCAGTGATGCGGTATTGTATGACACGAAGACAAAAAAGCTCAGTATGCAAGCGTTTCAAGTGTCACAACTCGAGCAGAACGAGTATGCTAGACTTAATTGAGATTGTATGTAAACGATGAATTGTTTTGATGTGAAATCATACACATTCAATTATATAAGCGAATTATTTCTACTACTAAATCGAATCTATTCACTCCGAAGAGTTTATAATGTGTTGCAGTGTAAAAGTTTCGAAATAACCCCATTAAGTTACTATAAATAAGCTAATGAAAATAATCTTATATATTTTATTAACATAAATAATTATTTATATTTTAAGGCGTACATTGGACAAAAATAACTCGACAGAATTTTAATTAGGTAGGTAGCCGGAATCGGTTTTATAAAATCTATTATCCGAGCTAAATTAAAATTTTGTATTATACGTTAAAATTTAACATTATAGTATTATAGAAAAATAAAATTTATTCGAAGTATAACAAGTTAAACAAATATTAAAAATAATTATTAATTTAACCATGAATTCAACTTCGATAGAGATATTTCGAAAGTGATTAATCATAATAAATATACTGTAAATAAAATGTCTAATACTCTTGTAGTTATAAGAGTAAGAGCCCAAATTATTTATTTTATAACTAGCAGTGTGCCCGTGGTTCCGCCTGCGTTTATTATATTCCTCACCGCGTAATATAGTTTTCAAACTACTCATGGGGAAAATATAATAATATTTTGATATTGTTGTCCATTTAATCGTATTTTGTTCACAATATCATAAGTTTTTTTTTGCAGGTAACTTTTTTTTTTCTTGCAATTTTTTTTTTCTTGAGTGTAAAAAAAGCACTTGCCAGTAATACTAATCATTGAATCATTTTTTCAAAAATTTATGTTTTCATTTTTATTTGAAACCCTAATTATTTTCCTGAAATTATCTTTAGTACTAACAGAAAGCAAAGATATTTTTCCCAAATACAAACACTCACCAGTAAAATTGTGCAATGAATCAGACCTTATTCACAATTTCATACGTTTTAATTTTTTTACACGAAATCCTAATTATTTTCGACAAGTAAAAATACCTATCTATCAAAAAAGCCCCATCAAAATTGGTCCGGCCTTTCCGAAGATAACTCGGAGCATAGAGACAGACAAAAAAAATTTGTTTCTGAATAGGTGAATTACATTCATATGTATTTACTAAAAAAATTGTTGTTATAATATTACAAACATACACTTACAGTTTTATTTATTAGTATAGATTTCCGTCAATATTTATGAAATAATTGTTGAAAAAAAAGTATCGTTGCCACTCTCTAGTATGCATGTTACTTTCTACTTTTTAAAAACATATTTTTTTATACTTTTAAAGAATGTAAATAAAACTACGAATGTTTTTTTGTTTAAATTTATATAAATAAAATTATAGAGGCCTGACGTCATGTGCGCATTTCGTTTATTATGTTACTGGATAATTTTTGATCATTTATTGTAGTTTTATTGCTTACTTAGATACTTAGTTCTTATCTAAAAAAAACACCACGATATCTCCATTTGATATATTGCCAAGACAATAAACAATACAGACAAAGTCGCAGTATCGACTAGACTTATAACAAACTAAGCAAAAAAAAATAGCTTAAAAATTATTTGAAACTATTTATGCTAGTCGTCAAATAATTAGTAATAATTGTCAAGGGGTACATTATTTTTGACAGTATAGCTATCACCTTGAATTAGATAGATAGTAGACGTTGGTATATGCATGATTGGCTGAGCTGCAGTGGGTTAGTGAGAGTGAATTACATTGTACGCGAAGGGGACACTGCAGGGAGGTGAGGGTGCATGCAGACAGGGAGGTACAGTGGTGTGGGGCCAGACGGGAGAAGCCTGACGCACCTCGTTTCCGCACCAAAATGTACTGTAACCAACTATACACTGTGCATATTGCGTATAGTTGTATTGACATTATGCACAGTAGTCCACTGTGCCGTTTGGAATCTATGGTAACTAATATAGTACAAACTTTGTAGTTTTTTTTTATAATACCAGCAGCTTGGGTTCCAATTTACTCTAAATCTATTATTGATTCTCCTAATCTGCAGATCTTTTACAGAATGTTCTATAGTAAATATTTTTGAAATTTATAACAATTTTAGATTTTTATTACCCACTCGAGTTGTGGATATTGTGAATACAGAGTTATTATTTTTATATTGTAATATGCAGATTTTAAAATATCCTAAAGTAAATTTAAAAACATTGTGAATAAGAAACTGAAATATAAGTTATTCTTAAAATTGTTGGCAACGCGCACGTGATACCTCTGATGTTGCAGGCGTCCATAGGCTACGATGACCGCTTACCACCAGGCGGATCGCATGCCTATTTACCACTTTAGTGGTATAAAAAACAAAAAAGGTTGAAACAGTAATAAACAGTATGCAATTTGCGATCAACTTTTTTGTGTGGTACCAGATCATCTGAGTTTCCCACTTACGTAAATTCCATAGCAAGATTTTGTGAAAACGTTATAATAATGGGGCGACGATAATATAATCTTGACACTACGTCATTCGTTTATATCCAAAATAGTCTTCTATTTGTTTACCATGTTCGGAAAATTTACCCTAGACCAATTCACTGTAAAGTCAATAACAATCCAAGGGCAACCACATACAGACGACTACCTAATTGGTCTGAAAACAAATGAAACTCTAAACTAATAAATCGAATCGTAGCATTCAATATAAGATGTTTAAAACTATACATATTCACATGACGTTTTCTTTTGTTCTTGGTCTTCTAAAATTCATCACCTGTATTAAACGTGTTACCGAAACCGTTCACTGGATGAAAAGTCCAGATATTAGGAATAAATGAACATTTTTTTACACAATATAGGCTTATTGCCTTGACCACAATCTTACCTGATGTTAAGTAACGATCAGGTCCAGGATGATAAACACACTAAGCCTAGAGTTACTGGTTCTCAAGAGAGCTGACGGAACATACCTATTGGTATTTGGCGACAGGTTTTCAAACTTGAGGTTGGTAGCTACCCAGGTGGACATTATTAGAAATACCCTATCACCATGCGCTATGGTTTCCTCGCGATGTTTTCCTTCACCAAAAGCTCAGGCTGTTTTAGATTTTTATAGGTGGGTTCGAACCCGCGTCCACTGACGCAGAATCTGCCGCACTATCCACTGCGCGATCATTGCTACACAGATCGATATTTGAATAATTAATTCCTTAAGATAAACTAATTACTTTATTAATGTATTGTATTAACGATTAAGTTAATAGAGTGAATTGGCCCTGCGTAATTTTATGTACAGCCAGAATGTATCTGAAAAGCCAAGTTTGGCTGTGCATCAAGGTGTCCTAGTCCCTACCCTTATGTATGGTAATGAGTGCTGGGCCTGGCAGAAGAAACATGAAAGCAAGATTAATGTAGTAGAGATGAGAAGTCTAAGAATTATAGCTGGCATATAGCTGGCATGATAGATAAAGTAAGGAATACAGTGATAAGAAAACGTCGTGGTGTGGTAGAGAATGTAGTGACAAAGAGAAAGGGACGCTTAATTGGTTTGGAAACGTAGAGAGGATGGATTAAAGAAGATTGACGTAACAAATTTACAAGGTGAGTGTGTCTAGGCAAGCTGGTAAGGGTCGTCCTAGACTAACGTAGTTCGACCAGGTCGAGGACGTTCTGAAAAAGGCCAGGCAGTAACCAAAGAACACGTATGAACGCGCTTATGAAAGTGGAAGAAGCGAAAGTCGCGTATCAGGATCGTAGCAGGTGGAAGGATGTAGTCTTTGCCCACCCTTATGGGAGAGAGGCGTGACGTTATGTATGTATGTATATAGACGTCGATTGTACCCTGAACATATTAGAATATTTCATATAAGACATATTTAAAAAAAAAATCTGTTGTATACTTTTCATACAATGTATTAGTTAAATAAATATGAAATTACGAAGGTATTTGGTATAAAAATCCTACTCAAAACTTTACATATGACTTATGTATTTCTGAAGTAAATACTTGTAAAAATCTAAATTTAATATAGTGAGACGACAGCAACGTCCCTGACCGAGCCGGCCGCGGCCATCGACACTCGCTCCCACCCGTTCCTCACACCACTCATATAAATGATAAAACGTATACACTGTACGCACATAAATAAATATCAAGAATTAACGTCACATGAGAGGTAATATTAAAATAAGTAATAACCAAGATAGTTTATGTTAATATCCGTTAATCGTTTCTTACAGTAGCGTTTGCCATTTCCAAATATTTGATTACTTCAAAATTAATCCTAACCTTTAATAGTTGTTCGATTCCTATAGTTTATTTTGGGATTGATTGATGACGTTGAGATCAAGTAATATAGTTCTCTACTATTTGTAACATAAAGCAAAAGATGAAGCAATGATGGCACAGATATAGTTTATCCGTATACCGCGTCAATAAATGCAGGTTCGTATCAACCCATCCAATTCCACAGTGAGTTTTAGCTTTCGGGGTAAAAAATAATATTTTGAGGTAACCATAGCTCAAATTTGAAAATCTATCGCCCAAGCAACTAAAGATTTGTACCTTAGAAAGGCAGTAAGTACCTTTTGTCTTAGCATCAGGCGATAACGCGTTCAAAGCGGTTGTTTTTCTAGACTAAGTTTATTTTTCTAATTAAAGCTATGCTATGCTATGCTACCTTACAGATTTATCTGGGTAATTAACACTTAATTTCCCTATCGAAGTAGATTATTAATTTAATGAGGAGTGTCTCTTTAACATCGTTTGTATAGTTTGTTACCTTTTTATTAATTCCTTCTGGTTGGAATAAAATAATTAGAGGTTAATATCGCGTAGATTGTGAGAATATCTTATGTACGTAAAATATATGTTATTATGAAGTCAAAATATATTATACTAACTACATAGCAAGAAGATAATGATGGATAATAATCAATTTAGTCCAGATCGAAAATGTTAATACAGTAACTAATTTACAAGTAAGTAGCAGTAAATATAATTAAAAATATCAGTATCAGAGACCTTATTTACAAGTTATATTGACATATCACATCGTCATCGTTTTTGTCAACATTGCACGAAGATATTTTTATAGTTTTATTTTTCCCCAATGTTTGAAATTATCCAAAAGTCACTGCGATTAAATTATAAGAGAAATTTAATGTTGCCAACTGTACTTGTAGCGTAGTGTTGTTCTGTGTAAATACTTGCACCAAGTTTTCCGTATACGATAATTACATATCTTTTACTGGAGTACAAGCCTATGCTATAGACTACACTGGTTTGAATATTTTCACCGATACCTGCATTTTTACTATTCCATAAACGTATCTAAATAACTTATCGAAGGGCATATAAAAAAATGACTACTTTTCGCGAAGAAATCGAAATTCAACAATAACCATTACTGTAAATTTCAGGAAGAAGAAGAATAGTTCCCTAATATTTGTTATTAATAACTAAACACTATCAATAGTTACTAAACAAAACTAAAGAGGTCATAAATAAACAGAGGTGAAAAAGTAACTAATCGGAACTTTTCCTATTTGTATATTGTATATTATAAATTATTTTCTTAAGTAATTTTAATAAATTCAAATCATCGCACAACCAACATGTTACAACCTTTAAATAATCATCAATGATATTATTATTGAGTCATTCTCATTATATAATCTTTAATAAACAATTACTTACGCTAGAGATTATTATTTGTTTAAATTATTATTTTTACTTTTACATTTTATGATACATGTAAATTAATTTTCTATTTATCATATAAAAAAGTACTTTCATATCTTCTTGAACAATACGATCTTCATATCACAATGTCATCCGGTCACTGCGACGCAAAACGACTCAAATTTATTAGTCGAGTTAAATATGCAGAAACAAATAATTTTACACAGCGAATTGCTTCTTTGCAATATTAAATGATAAAATTCAGTATATTATATTATTTATTCAAAAAAGTATATTTATCCAACTGTAGTTATAATAACAATTAACTTTTAGACTCGTTTGTTGCAAATAGCTAGTAATGATATGTCTCTAAATATTAAAAGACCCAACGTGTCCCTGGCAGTCTGTATGTATTTTAGCTGGCTCATAAACCCACAACCCTTGGAGCGAGTTTAAATTATTTTTATATAAAGCCATAAATATATTCGCAGCTCAGGTGGAGTTTGTGGAATTTGGATAAAAATTAAGTTTTCACATAAATGACAAACATTACGCTTAAGAAGATATGCGAGCGAGGTTTCAACGTAGTCCCCTGTTTCCTTGCTGGATAATGGATAAACCAGGAAATATTTTAGAAATATAATCCAATGAATAATTGTAAATTATTACTATTATTATATATATTAGACCAGAGACGGTGGCAAGTCTTGCTCGTAAAAAAATAGATACTAAGAGTTAATTACAAAATAAATTCATAAAGACCCAAACAGTTTTAAGTAAAGTTATTTTACTATAACTTCTATCGTTGTACGGCTAATATAAATACGTGATTCATTCAAATATTACTAGATGACTAGCTTGCCGGGATTTCCATTTCGGACAATATCGATCAGGACCATACACCACAAGTAAGGCGTACCGTATGACGCATGCTATTCCAAGAAATGTTTATATATTTCCAGAAATTACTATCATACAACTGATTGAGTTCATGTTTCATTAAGCTTGCTTTAACTAAAATATCTAATAACTTATCTTCCTATATTAAAGTAAATAGTACATGCTGTAAAACATGACTTTTGGTCTACTCAGTAGATTGTCGTGTAATGAATCTAAAATATAATATAATAAAAACAATATATTAGTCTGTAAAATAACTTCGAAAAAGAGGTTAATCGTCGAATCCAACTCGGTTGGGCTGCGATTGGGAAGCTTCGCAGAATATACCGCAGTGTCTCAAGACAAAAGCCTTCGACCAGCGGGTGTTCCCAGTGATGACTGAGCACTGAGACGTAGTCACTTACAATAGGCCTTATTAGGAAGTTACCCAAAGGGCAATGGCTATGCTCGGAGTTTCTCTGCGTGATTGAATCAGAAATGAGGAGATCCGCAGGAGAACCAAAATAACCAACATTGTCCGGAGAATTGCCAAATTGAAGTGGCAATGGGCTAGCCACATTGCTCGTAGAACCAATGCCCGATGAAGCCAACGGGTTCTCGAGTGGCTGCCACGTACTAGAAGACGCAGCGTGAGTAGGCCCCTCATAAGGTGGACCGACGACCTGGTGAAGGCCGCGGAAGTCCGCTGGATGACCGATCGTCGTGGAGATCTTTGGAGGAGATCTATGTTCAGCAGTAGACGTCTTTCAGTTGAAAATAGTCTGTTTATTTAAATTATCAAAAAAGCAATGAACCGATTAAGATGAGAAATGAGAACATAGGTTCTATATCTTATCCAGAGATATAACATTACTTTCTTCCTTACAACGACAAATGTAGGTATACAATTAATCATCATTAACATTGACACAATTGAATTAAATTTAAAGTATACCAACCACCATATAGAAGAAGCCACGTGTCGTTTAATATAGGGAGAAATCATTATAGAGTTCGTAGCAGATGCGTAGCAAAAAGCTACGAATATTCTAGTGCATTGTACTACGAGAGTTCGTTTGCAGGTCAGTGGCACTGCTCGGCCAATGCACTCGACTTACTTAGATACTTCTAACATTGCATTTTTTTTTCTATTACTAACATTCCTAGCTCATCGAGCTTGAACTCCTTTTATAATATAATTCTTTGTATAATGGTATCTAGATAAGTAATTTAATATAATAACAAAAAGCTCTTGCGAATTGTGACATTTTTAAAAGTCAAATTAAAATTAACAGGATTTTTAATCGTGTTTTGATATAGGTTTTTTCTTATATCGATATCAAGACAAAGGTATTGTTTTTTTTTTCTTAGATATTTACGTTCTACATTTATGTAATACGCCATTGTATATTACAAACATACACAGAAACGCAGAAAAAAATCATTACCAAATTCAAACGTTTATTGACAATTCTTCGGAATTTTAAAACGAATATTTTTTATTGAATGTACCTTATTAAAAATGGAGTAAACTTGTTGTTTATTCATTTGATTGAAGAATCTTAGTACATAAAAAAATCAATAAAAAACTAGCAAATTAAATTTCTTTAATAAAATAAATTCCGATTTAATGGTTAATTTTACTTGCAAGTGTTTTAATTAGTGAGAAATATCTTTGCTTTCTGTTAATACTACAAAAAAAAATTCAATTCAGGTTCAATCTTTTCTTCTTAATTGTCACTTAACAGTTTTTCATTTTATTTGTCCTAGATATTGTGAAACTAAGGATAAAAAAACCAAAAATAGTGACCACCAAAAGATTATTTTCCATTGCATAATTAAAAACTACATTATGCAGTGAATAATTGTGCGAAATAAAAAATATGATACGCGAGTGGAGCCGCAGGAACAGTGTGTATAATGTCTATACTAATAATTATTATTCTCTTTGTAATGTTAAAAAAAATTTTTTACTACATAGATTTGTTATGAACCTAGATATGAACAAAACTTTTACCAATAATACATTTTTTTTAATTTAGTCCGTCTGTCCTATATTGACAGGACTTTTTTGTTAGATTTGTTTTACGAAAATAATTAGGGTTCCTCTTAAAAAAAATAATTTCGAATAAAATCCGATTCAACGCACAGAGACACTGGCAAGCATTTGTGAGAAATAGTTTCACTTTATTTTATAACCAAAAAAAATTAAAGATAAGATAAGATCCCAAGTAAAATTACCGATTTACCTGACAATAAGTTCAAGTATTATGTCAAGCAAGTTTTAATCTCAAAAGGTTATTACAGGGTGGATCATTACGTGAACGATGGTGATGTCTGGAAATAACCCACATCTCTGTGCTTCCACTAAAAACTACGATTTGTATAGTTTTTTATGACATAAAAAAATTATATATATATATTATATTTATGAAAAAAAAAAAAAAGAACCAGATCGAGTTTCTTGCCGGCTCTTCTCGACTGGGTTGTTTTCCGAACCGGTGGTAGTGTTTTAGACGTTCATAAGCGCCTTCTTAGGGCCTAAATTGAATAATTAAATTTTGATTTTGATTTTAATTTTGATTTTGATTTTAATTTTGATTTTGATTTTGAAAGAAAATAATTAGGGTTCCATTTAAAAAAATAAATAAAACCATCATAAAGAACATATGAAAAGCGGGCACACGGCTAGTATACAATAAATTAAATTAAAAATTCCTTTTCCCCTTTACGTTCTTTAACTAGAAGATGCGTGAAAACAAAAGTATTCACGGGTAAGAGTGCAGTATGCAGTACGTGCATCAAACCGTGTTATGGAATCACTTTCGAAATGGTCGAGCGAATGCGCTAGCGCAATGGATTCGTATAGAAAGTGCAACGTCCCCGTGAACTTCGCGCTACTAAGCGAACCGAACAAGAACATCTATATATGTTTGGCCCTACATTGTTTGCGACAATCGTATCATTAATATGTATTAATTTAATACAATTGTTTTTTATAATATGTGAAAGTTTGGATCAGAATCGTTAAGTAGTTTACTTTCCATCAATTATAATCAAAGAAAATAATCTTTTATAATTGAATATACGTCCGCAAAAATTTAAAAACGTTTGATATAGCAAATGGCCGGCATTATTTTAATAACAGAAGTAATCACAAATTAGCCGTTCCATGCTTTAGGCTTTGTAAGTCTAATAAAAGCTTTTAGGTAATAGGTAAGAAGCACTATGTCAAACAGGTTGTAATTTCCAATCGTTATTGTAGGCTGGAGATCATTACGTGAACGATAGTGATGTCTGGAAGTGACACCCGTCTCTGTGCTTCCGTTAAACCCGTTTATTATTATTATGAATTATATAATTTATATGGTACTTTCAAAAAAACGAATAAAAAAATACCAGATTTTAGTTCCGAAAAAATATTTCTAATTGATATTAACCGAAACTTATCTTCTAATTGGCTACGCTAATAAGCTAACAACGTTACCACTTGAGTAGTTTTACTATTTCCCAATAAAGGTAAATTTCCGAGAGATATTATACAAATGTGTTATCGCTCATCATTTAATTATAAACACTAGATACTACATTTTCTTTATTTGATGAAAGTGCTCGTCCTGAATATACCTTTAATTTCCACTTATTATTAATAACAAGCATAGCGTTATGAAACATAATAAAAAAAAAAATTTACTACAAAGGGTCTGAATATGAATTTTCATTTACAGATTTTTTTAATAACATTTCTACACTCATTTGAGATTCCATTACGTCAGAGCTTCCGTATGTCCTTGTAAATAGAATTCTAACACAGTTTGAAGTATTATCTCAGTAACACAGTCACAGTATTGTTGCCTTAGTTTAAACAAATTTATTTAATTTGAAAATGATGATTTTGTTTACCCAAGTTGACCTCAGTCAAAACTCACTTAATTTTTTTTTTAAATTTGCAATAAAGATCAAAATTCTAGCTACAACTATGAAATTCTAGCATCATTATAAGATGTAAACCTTATGCTAATGCACCACGTTAGTTTTATTATGTTAACATACGTTTCTCAAGTTACAGGTTAGTCAGAAGTTGCAGTTGATGGCAGCCGCCCGCTGGCTGGTATCTAGCTAAGCAAACGTGCTCTGAAATAGTCGGGACGGGATATATTTCCCGGGCAGCTGTGCGCGTTCGTTGCCCCGCCACAGGGCGTTAGAAGTGCAACGATCTCTGCAATTATCGCAGCGCCTGCGCAACTCTAAACTTGAACTGCGAGCAATGCGTCGGCCGTGCACCTCACCTTCACTGCTTAGAAAGTAACATCTATTACGTCTAAACCCGTCCACTTCACTAAGCACAGTGAAAAAGCGAGAGCTAAATTGTATTTTAATCATCACCGTATAACAAACACTATTGTTTTCAATTTAATATGTGTTATAACATTGGATTCTGCAGGATCACCGAATATTTCAAATGGTAGATCAAAACGTATAAACAGATTTACATGTTTTTTTTAATATGTCGATTACCCATAAAAATGAGACAATAGGAAAACAATGGAAAGCTGACGTGAACGCCAGGTTAGTCCTCAAGGTAACAGATTTATTATTTGGTCAGGTTTTAGTATATATTTTATTACGTTAAATAGTATCTGCGAATATATAACAAAAGTTATATGTACAAAAAAAAAAAAAAACAAAAATCCATTATCATGTTCCCTCCTTATCTTTACATTACATTATATACAAGACAACGTCTATCTATCTTTCTGTGCCGAGAGCTATAACTCGCAAACCACTGAACCGATTTACATGATTATTTTTTAATCGTAGATATATTATCTTAATATATTTATTTATTTAATTTTTTATTCAAACTGAATGTTCAGTTTTGTGGATCAGTAATCTATGTTGTAAGGTGTAAACCAGAGAATAAATAAAAATAAATAAAAAAAAAAAAAATCTTTCTGTACACCATTATACACATATCATATTATGCATTTGAAAATGTGAAATTAGTACAAAGGGCGGCCTTATTGCTAATAGCAATCTCTTTCAGGCAACCTTTGGATGAATATGTTCCATGGAGAAGAATCAGCGGTGTTTTGGGTATATAGATAAATCTAACCTAATAAATACGACTTAAATTGAAACAATGTGAACTATAACATACATATGAAATATTCTATAAAATACAGATAATATATAACTTATAGACTACATTATAATAATGTATAGATATGAACCAAAATTGAGGATATTATTACAATTTATCACATAACGTTATGTTAAAAACGACACATTGTACTTTTTGAGCAAATTTTAAAAAATGACCATCGTTTGAACCCGTCTCAGAGAAACAGGTAGCGAATTCCATAAGAATGTAATATATTTTACTATGTGAGCAGAGCCGAGAAATTTCTAAGCGTTTAGATTTCTAATTTCCACGTTATCTCAAATTAAAATAATCTCAATAACAACTGTGCCAAGTAAAAAGTTGACATAAAAAATATTTATAGTTTCGTGTAAAGCAAATATGCTTACAATCGTAATTTTAATTCAGTTGAATGTTTAATAACATTGCAGATGAGTAGGGAACAAAAACAAGCCACCATAATATAAATAACTTGCAAGAATAATTGACATAAGTTTTTTTTGTTAATTTACTTTTAAGTTTTAAGACAATATAGAATTCAGATATCAGAATCAAATATCACTAACTTACATAATTAATAAGTAGAATATATAAAGTAAAAATAATGAACTTTCTTATATTCCGCCGCGGCTTGTTAATAACCTTAGATAGTTTAAAAACATTTAATTAAATTGGAATAATGTCTTTCAATAATTATTATATTAATATTATATAAAAGTTTACGTGGCTGAATATTGAATAATATCTTAGGCAGCTAACCTAGTCTCATGACTGAGCTAAATGAAAAAAAAAAAAATTGTAACAGCGAGCTGATTAAACTATTAAAAACGCACGTTAGTTAATAGTGGTTCAATTTGATAGGTAGCGTTTCATAATCAATGTACATAATGTGTAGACTATAATACCCTGGTAATTACAGGGACACCAGGACGGCAGGACAACGACTGTTGGCTAACATTAGCTCTTTAGAGGTCGATGTTTACATTGAATTGTAATGTGAATTATACATGACAAGTAAACTGTAGTTATTTTCACGAACCCGAATATAAGTTTATATTGAATGTTGACCGTTGAAATGAATATGGAGTTTCACTATACATACTAAATGTAGATGTAAATGTAATTTTTACTATGTTTTTTTACTCTGCATGTTTTATAAATTTATAATACATAACACTATCTACTCAGTAGATGTTCGTATGTAGGTAATGCATACATGATATTTATAGTTTATAAGAGATGCATACAAAGTTCTCACGTTGTTATGATGTTCTGGTACCCAGTTGCACCAAAGTGCATTCTCAGTATAAGTGATAGATACAGTTTCTTACTAACAAGAAGAGTTTGTTTGTGCATTAAAGTTAAAAATCAATTAACGAAATCTCAAATAATAAAATCATTACCATAAATCTATACTTATCTATATTTTTGATATATTATTTAGTAAATCTTTATACATATTAAAGCGGTTATTGAGGGGACTTGGATGGCATCTATCAACAAGGGTTTAAAAATCATTAACAAAATTAAAAAGAAGCATCAAATGTAAAATGTGCGATGCATACTGTTATGTTTCAGCAAAAGTACCAGGGCAACAAATCTGATGAGGAGTTTAAACGTGATAAGAATGAGCTGAGTGCATTCACATGCAATTCAACAGAATTATCCTTCTGAACGAGTGTGAAAAGGACGACCATACAATGCGCATGTGTTTGGCAATGCAACAATGACGTGAGTGTATGCAGCGGCGTCTATTCAAAATCAGACTTTTATTTTAATATTATTTAGATTATATTTTTATCAAAGACATTATGCACAAAGTTATCACGTTTTTACACGTATAGGTTATTAGGACGTTTGAAGGTAATTAAAACTAGATGTTGCATCGAATATAATAGGTATTAATCGTACGATAAGCTAAGCGATCGATTGGTGATGAACATAATATTGAAACTATCCACATTAAAGTATTAATCGAGTAGCACCTAATGGGTATTTCCTTTAGTACAGTTACTAATGTACTTTGCAGTTAATTTCTTTCCTATTCTTAGCATTTTTATATTTGGCTACATAGCCATGTTATAAATATAGTTAAAGAAATTTTCAAAGTAAACTAATTTCATCATGAATCAAAAATATTACCTACGAATATGTATTTGGGTATTCTTATAACTAACGCGAAATACACTTTCACAGCGACAAATACATTCGACATTACAATATGACGTCGACGTCTGCAAATGTACGACCATTCAACCTCTTTAGTGTGTCTGTTCTCCTGGTGGTGAAGGTACGCTCATTATACAACCCTTTTCTGGTCCTAAAACCGTTGCAAAGGACAACTTCAGATTGTATGTAATGTATAAATATACTCTGGGTTGCAAGTAACAATTTATCACAACATAAAGTTTGGGTGTTTTTTAAACTTTGTTTTTACCATTCTGGAAGCTCTGCGATATACCACGACTTTCTTATTAATCAAGGTCATGTACACCAATGAAAATTAATTCTAAGAAAGTTTTTGAAAATAATTAAAGAGAACGAAAAAATTTGTTGACAATGTACGCGTGAATTGTCGTTATAAATAACGTATCATATAAATTGCTTTCTTTGTAATAACATATGAGATGTTAATTCATAAACACGGATATTTCTTATACACATTTAAATGCGCTTAAATGCAGCGACGCAATTTAATTATTCCTTAAAAAAATGAAACATAAAATATAATTATAGATTGCTAGATAAATGAAAATTACTAGCCAGCTAACATAGTTAACAGTTTACGTCACAATTTTGTATATTGGTGGACGACCGACTCTGTCCGACGCGGTGCGTGGGTTTCCGCTCGTACCCTCGTAACGTGATGATCTTTATTTTTACCCTAGCGTACGTTGACCTCAGCGTTCAACAAACAAACAACGTCACAATATTACATCTTAGATACGTTTACTAATTTCATAATAATAGAATCAAGCGATCACTGTACATAATTATAAAAAGTTTCATAAAATATAAGTAGAGTTACATCGTACGTACTACATCGCGAAGCTTCCAATGAAATTTACTATGTCTACAAAACTTATGTATTCCCAAGATGATCATAAAAAAATGTAAATAATTGTACACTAATAACGTACAGATTGGAGTAATAATAGTATTTTTTATATAATATATTCCTATCTATCATCACAATATGTCCCGATAGGTTAGGAAGAAAGAATAAAGATTCATTCATTATATTGGTGATACTTTCATTCATTTTTTGATTCTTAATTCAAACTACTAATGTACGTCCTAATTTGCCAGAGAGTCAGCATTATTGAGAGTGGAAACTTGACTGGTTTATGTATTATTGTTATGTAATTTCATATGTGTATGTTATTAACTGTGTGTTTCCCAAATAAATAAATTAATTAATTATATTACTAAAGGTGTAGATATTATAGTTTTTATCAAATGTTCTATCGTTATTCTATGTTCGTCCTATCATTATCCACTTAATTTATTAATTACAAGTACCATTCTATGCTTCAAAAACTTATTTTATGATGTTAGCTAATACATTATTAACCATTCGCGTAAGCTCCCGGTAGTAACTCAGCATTTTACGTAATTATTGACAATTTATTTGTTAATCGCTTTTAATTGTTTAAATAACCTTGCGGGCGCAAAATTAAAGGTTGCAAATAATCTCCTCGATAACAAAGACTACATCTATGATCTTCCGTTACTGTAATTATCATAACTGTAGTAATTATGTAAACTCAGGTTATTTTTAAAACAAAAAACTCGTATTAGCAATAACATTTACATATCCATCCATCCATTCAACCGAAAAAAACGTCCACTGGTGGACATAGGAATCCCTCAAAGATCTCCACGACGACCGGTCTTGCGCCACTCGCATGCAGCGGATTCCCGCTACCTTCACCAGGTCGTCGGTCCACCTTGTTGGTCACACTACATCTTCCGGTGCGTGGACCCATTCGAGAACCCGTTGGTCCCATCGGGCATTGTTTCTGCGAGCAATGTGCCCAGCCCACTGCCTATTAAGTTTAGCAATTCTTTGGGCAATATCGATTACTTTGGTTCTTCTGCGGATCTCCACATTCCTAATTCGATCACACAGTGGAACTCCAAGCATAGCCCTCTCCATTGCCCTGTGAGCAACTTTGAGCTTTTTTATTAGGCCTATTGTGAGCGACCACCTTTACATATAAACAATCGTTTTACTTTCTTATAATAATAGTATATGTCTGTCTATCTACCACGAAGCCGTGCTCTCATTCTAAAAGAATATAAACACTATAATTATTCTATTTGGCCAAAGAATTAGTTTCAGCAAAATATAATTTACCACTGCAAAAAAAAGTTTTATTTGTGGTCGTTTCCGGACTCTTATGTTAGATATATTGTTAGATATGTCCATTTCTATTATAATTTCATTTCACTATAGATTTATAAATATAGTGCAGATAAACACCTATAATAAAATAGTAATCTTTAAAATTGTGATTTACTGAATCAAATCAGTATTAAATAATCCGTACGGAAAGAATATCTATTGGGCTAAAACCATGCAACGTTGTAATACGAAAATCGTTTAGAACATATTACTATTAAACAGATATTAAAAACAAAGAATAACGAGGCCTCAATAAGATAAAACCATAATATAGAATTCATAGAACTTTTAATAATTGGCAATATCGATATGGAACCGTATCATTGTGGTAGAACATATACTAGTAGCTGTCTACCATCCTCTAGTTGGAAAATATGTAGCCAGTAAAGTATAGCTGTGTTTCTGCAGCATCATTTTTTTTATAGTAACTTGACATGGTAACGGTTTTTTTTTTTGCGTGATTTTGCACAATACAATCCAAAAACAGTGGCGACCGTCGAGGAATCGGCTATCAATGCATGTTTACCATCTAGGCCCACATTGTCGCTTAACATCAGCTGGATAAAGCGCTAAAGTTATACGGTATAAAAAAATTCGGAATCCTTTCATCCTCATAGTTACTTTATTATATGTCTGTGTGTCTGTTCGTGTGTCAAACCTGTGTAATCGAAAGTGCCTTACGTATAAACTAATACCATATAGTAGGACCTCATACTTTTGTCTTAACAGGTTTCTAAATTAACGGATTAAAACATTTTGTCCTTCATAGTAAAAGTTGATTGATTGCCAAAATCTATCTGGCGGCACGGCAGTGCGCCTGCCAAGTCGAGCAAAAGCAAAAAAAGCGGCACGGCCGTAACATTCTTTTCTCGAAGCAGTTCAGGTCATTTTCGACCTCCTATAACTTGGTTGGGGATAAAACTAGAAGCCTGAATTTGCAGTAACCAAGCATTGTATTATATAAAAACGGTATATTTCAAATTTCATTCAATTTGAACCAGTAGATTAATTATTGTAACTAGTCAAAATTTATTAACTTTGTCACTCACTGACTGACTGATAATCAAAACTCCAAGGCACTTCTAGCAAACACAGAAGCTTCAAATTTAGAATACAATTAGTGTTTAGTGTATAAGTCAAAAAAAATATTACATTAAATAATCTTATTTAACATAATATGTATTATTTGTAAGATACATTGTGCTTTCATGCGATGGCCAAGTCAATCTATTTTATTTAAAACATTAAATAATATATTGATATAGTCACTATAAGATGTTGTTAGGTTAGCTAATTACGTAATAACTTAAGACGGAAGGCCCCTTAAGTAGGGGCTTAATAAAGTACCCGACTTGGTATTACATGGACTGAACTGAGTTCCGAGACTTGGTTTTTTTTACAAGTTTTGTTTTTGATGGCATAAGTTATTTCCCGAGAATTTACGTATGTCCTCAATCATGGTATATAATATGATAAGACCAAAGTGTTGTACAACTAGGCAAAATAGGGATCACAAAAATATAGTAAGTTACATAAACCAGTTCTGTGAGAACTAAAGCAGAAAACACAAAATGTTTTTAGTGATTTGTTTTTAAAATCACTATTATTTAAAGTACAAATACAAACGAAAAACTAACATAGCGGTCATAAGTAAAAAAGAAATGCACAAAAGTATCCCTATAGACAAATTGTATAGTTGCGAGAGCTGACATTGGTTATATACTGAAACCTTGAACGAGGGAATGATATTGAGTTCCGGGTGCATTCCCGGGCAGCAGTTGCATCGATCGGCCGTGACCATGGCAACGTGAAGCTCAATGCGTGGGTCAGGGGCGAAACTAGAGGAGTTTACTCGCTTCCAGAACATTCTATTTCAGCTATATGTAATCACAAATAAAATCGTATATTCCATTATAGTATAATATTTTTGTTAGTTGTAATATTGTATGTACCTAGCCTTATTAAATAATATGTTATTTTAAATTATAAACTCATTAATGTAGTGCTAACAATTTTATTTAATGTTACGTTCGTCACTCTCTCGCATAAACAACCAAAGTATCAACAGTTGGAATTACACAGGTTAATAATAAACAATTATTATATTTTTAATTGCCTATATACCCTTCTTATACATACAATCAAAAACTCTTTTAGACTAAAATAATTATGTTGGATTTTAAAAATAAAACATGCATTATAGTGTAGATCCTGTCATGTTTTAGTATATTGAAACGGGGTCATTATAATTGTCAGTTGTCTTCCTTTTCTCAGTACTTTTTGTATTTAATTAATAGGATTTTTATTATTATTATTTTTATTTTTATTATTAAATCTTAATGAGATAAATATAACAAGTGCTATATAGTTAAATTTATTCATCGGCGTAATAGTAGTCAATTGTTAGCGGAAAGTGACACACTTATGTTTTCCTATTTTATAAAATCTCATGAATGTATTCTATGGAACATGTTGTGTTATCCAATATTATGAATGTTCTGTTTGAAACTAGAAATCATGTAGGTGGTTATAAATATGTAGATTTGTGTAATATTAAATACTAAATAGTTTTTATTTTTCAATACTGTTTAGATTTAGTATTTCATCACTATTTCACATGACGATATGTTCTGAGATGGTTTACACTCTAAGCCTAAGGATGCTAGCAATAAATTTTGAACTTGAGAGTGCTAGCTAGCGAAGCGAACATTACAAAATGGCCTATAATTAGGCTATTGTTTCATCACGCTTCTTTATTTTATGAAAATCAAAAGCACTTTATAGGATTCGACCCGACATTGTCCATAAACTAACGAGTCAACGTCACGATAAAGTTTTAGAGTTAATATTAAAACTATAATACGTGTATTACATTAAATCATTCACATTTATTGATATAGACTGACAAATTAAATGAACATACATTGATCAGCTTCAAATAAAAATAATATGTGTCTTAATAAACACTCTACGGTAGCTTACATTATCTTTTAACTTAATATTAATTTCTGTATAAATAAAAAATAATACTCTCATAACTGTTGTATCTGTCAATGTCAATTATGTATGTAATCTTAAAATTATAATTATGATTATGTAAAAAGTCGGCCGTCACGGGTCGCTCTGTATATGTAAATCATCTAACATCTGTCATTTACCGTCACGTCATACGAGTTGGTTTACGTAAAAAGGTACGCAAATAGGTGTTACACATCCAAACAGTGAAAAAAACGAAATAAAATTACGCAATGAATACTAAAAACATCTCAACCTAGAAAATTAAATATCAAAATCGTAAATTATTTATTCGATTTGGGCCCTGAGAAGGCACCTATGAACGTCAAAAGACTACCACTGCACCAGTCCGGAAAACAAAACTAAATAAAAGATGGAAATTTCGAAATTTAAAACATATTTTCAAAAGTCATGCTATAATTTCTAAATGTGTATTGTATTTTATTTGTACAATAGCTGACGTGTTACTTGTTATGTGTTTTTATTACGTTTTAAAGCGTAAGGCACCACAAACAACGTTTGTAATATTGCTGATTTCTTATCAGCGACCTTCATACAACTCTTGGACTTGCACAATCAAATAGAAAACTATGTTAACATACCTATTACATTTTCTTATAGTCTTTTCAGTATATTATTACAAAATCGAACACCTTCACAGTCTATAATATTATTAACTTATTAAAATTACATTCTTATATTTCCTAATTAAGCCCTTTTATTTAAAAACCATTAACTACCAAAAAATAACTAGTAAATAACTACTAAAGTTTATAAATTATTTTTCAATATTGATATGAATAAAAACTAGCCCTTTAATATCGCTTCAAATATTACGTATGTATTAATTACAGAGTGCATAATAATATACTGATATATTTGATTTTCAGATTAATAATTATGATAAAATAGTTAAAAAAATATCTACTCAGTTTATTAGACGATTTTCTTTGGTTTCTGTTTAGTGACCGAAATTGACGAACTTTATTGTTATCAATAAGAAAAAAAATTGGAAAGAGTTTATATTTCTTCAATTTCTGAATAACGATTATAGTCTAATTTCAACCATTAGGCAACACTAGTTACAAAAAATAAGTAAAACACGTTGAGTTTAATGTTGCTTAAATAAATTGTAATAATATTTGATATAGAGCAACAATAAACTGAGCTTAAATTAGTCGCTCATATTCTCTTTCTGTTTTCGTGTAATATCGAAATTATCTATAACTTTAACTACTAAGGACTAGAGTAAAATCAATTATCATATATATAACTAGTATAATTTGTCAATTATATGACTCGCATATTTTTATAACCTTGTTATAGAGATATGATGAGACACGTGCCACGAAGATATGTGTGACCGTGACCCCAGCTTCCTGGCAGGGGGGCTGCGCGGGATGGGTTCAAAACGAAGGCCGATCGGGCAAGAGCGTGAGAAGGGATATAGACCTCTCTCCTGAATAGATTTCACAATTTCAGTCGCTTCCATAGCAACTGCCAAGGAAGTGTTCCTACTAATCAATTAGCTAAAAGAGTATTCGAGATGTTGTTATAAAACAATTTATAAGTGTTGCGAGTGACGTTTCGCGACCTCGGCCAAGGTTAACCTCCGGCACTTCCCTGTGTACTCAACCGTTTATAATGTACATAAATAAATCTATACGATGAACACATACATACCTACGTACATGTGTGTATACCTATGTATGTTTTATTATAAACTTACAGTAATCAAATCTCATTTGTTTAATTTCCGGGTAAGTTTATAAAGAAGGTGGTGCGATTTTAAATAATGGCGCATTATATTATTGTTATCTCTAAGAATCTTTTTTAGAGGGCATGCGATAGGTGACAGATTTGAAAAGTAGGTATTTTAGAAATCTATTGCTATCGCGTTGCGCCTCAAAAAAAGAGTTATAAAACAGGAAAGGGACAACTGCAGCTCGGGCTGATTTCACCTAGAGCAAAATAGACAAAAACATCACTTCGTAGTAACCTGTTACATCCCCCAAAACTTACCTGATTTTTAATTTTCTTTCATTTACAGAATAAGAAAGACTTTGGCTATGCCTGTAAGATTTTTAATTTTATCCATTAAATTTGTTTTGACGAACGCCTGAAAATGACGGTAAAAATCGAGCAGTTTATCACTTTCAAACGCTCCTAGTCTCCACAATAATTAATTTATGGATACAATCAAATCTGACGTGCATAGCGGTGGTGGATATTTATATAATATATATTATTTTGTGTAAAAATATTTACCAAAATGCTATTATACAGGGAGGAAACAGGGTACTAAGTTTGTATGGAAAAAGTGCCGCTCGCATATCCTCTTAATGCTCAAATTAAATAGTTAATCATCTTATTTACGTTTTGAAATTCTATTGCTTGGTCGGTTGTGATATCGTTGAAAAAACATTTTATCACGTTTATTAAATGTCATTAATATGCAAAAAACTTGAGCGCGATAAATAGCCGTGATATTTATCGCAAATATGTATCACCAGGAAGTAATTTGTTTAGCAGAAGGTTATGGTGATAACACATCATCATGTATGTACCACGATCGACTCGTAGCATACTAATATAACCAAGAATAATAATAATAAATTATTACACAAAAAGTGCGATTTACAAAATGTTGTTCTATTATTATTTTAATAAGTAAGCATAAGCATGTTCCACTTGAGTAATCTAATACATTTATTGAATAACGTATTTGTAAATGCTTAAAATATTTTAAACAAAAAAAAAACATTGTATAAAACCTGATTAATACACAATATACATATATATATATATATATATATATATATATATATATATATATATATATATATATATATATATATATATATATATATATATCTTATATATATATATAAGAATGTGAGAACTTGTTACAGTACAAAAAATATTCCGGGAAATTCTGCTAAACTCTTCAAGGACTTTTTATAAAAGATGATGTAATGAAACGATCATCGCGGAAATTTACGATACCACCACCATTTTCTGATACCGTAATATAATTGTTTAAAACTGTTATTGATTATATTATAATTAATTATTATAAGCTATTTATACAGAACTGTCACTCTTGCTTGACATCCTAAAATCATTTACAATTAAACGAATGCTTCTTAAAGAATCTGCTATCTATCTGCACTATACTCATATATCTGGACTCATAGGAACTGTTGATTTTATTATTTGACAAGGTATAGGCTCAGTGCTTCGATGTTAAGTGACGATGTGACCCAGGATAATAAACACACTAAGCCTAGATATGCTGGTTCTCAAAGGATGCTGCCGGAACACACCTGTTCTTTACGAATGTACTTTATGAATCGTTATTTGAACTAAGAAGGCAAATTAAGAAGACATTGTATTGGGTATATACTATCAAAATGCAAAAGTATTTTTTTTTTTTTAGTTTAATTTATAGTAATAGTCTACTGTTGAAATTCCGTGTGGTGTCTGCTAAGAATAGTACCACCCCATATTTCCCCGTGGGTGGGTGGCGATTATGGCAATTCCGTCCATTTTTGGGGGAGCCCTATGTCCAGCAGTGGACGTCTTTCGGTTGAATCAATCAATCTAATGCTGAATGGTACGTATGATGATGTGTCTAGGAGGAAACACTAATTATATTTTGAGGATGTCTTGGGAGAGACCAGAAAGTCCCATCCTATACCATTATTATCAGAAGTCTTTATATAACATTGATAGTAAAAGAAACATTGACAATGCGCGAGTGTATAAAGGGTAAAGGGTTTGCGCGCACCTGCTGCGCCCGCGACGTTGACATTGTGAGATAAGATACGGCTATTATTTTGTCACTAGTATCGGACCAATGTCACAGTGACCTTAATGACACCGAATGACGCGCCCGCACCACGCGTTCGCCGCAATGACCTTGCGATATTTATCTAATCTTTTTTTGCGAAAATATTGTAAGCGGGATTATATTTGACACATGTATAATAATTACTATGTTCGCAAGGTTTTCAACGAAAAAGTTGCTTCCAGGTTGTTGTTAAATGTCAAACAAATTGTTTTTATTCTTTTAGTTAGTTACGTTTAGAAGACTGTAGTGTCTGCAATGCTTTGTATTTTTATGTGAATTGGATATGCTCTTTTAATGAAATTACAAAAATAAAGGAGTTATTAAAACAAACTGTTTCTGTGGATTTTTATATTAATTCTTTTTATCCTTACTTTATTTATCCACAAGTATGACACAATTTCATATTTATATTTGGAACACTTTTAAATCATTATCGAACTAGGGTGATTCTTTATACACTTTATAAATATGTTATCTGTTATTGTGTATGTCTGTATGTTGTCTCTTTACGCACAAATACACAATTTATATTAAAATAAACATTAATTCAATACGCTACATGAGAATGTGTTTACTAGATACCAACGCTTATTTTCTCTCTGTGAAAGTAAATGTGCACTGTGCAGATGTATTTTGTTTTATTACATTCTATAGTGTACCTTATGTGCATATAGTATATAGTTAGCCTGTTGGCTCCGTTGTGACATAACAAGTTTTATTTATTTGCATTATAAAACCTAAATATTCAAGAGTCTAGTTATAGTGCTGTAATGGCTCTTATACACAATGGGCGATTCACGGTCATGTACCATGAAAGGTAAGCATCAACCGTCGGCGAATACGTGTTAACACAATGGTCCATGGTTCATTGCTGCTCGACGAATTACTTACGATGGATGCTGAAGTGATCACGGCTGCATCGCGACAATTTATGATTGAATATTTAATCCATTATTATACAAGTGTGTGACAAAATAAAGTAAAACAAATAACCCAAAAGACGGTGATACTGATTATTTTGGATAATTGAAAATGTAGAAAATCTGTAATTATGAAGGTACACCACTCCGTCAGCGTTTAGTGATAAAATGAATAATGGACGACTGTGTGAACACCACCGGCCACAAACATCGGCATGTCATCAATTATCCGTTATTGTTCCGTGTGTATACAATGGCGATGGTCTGTAGTAGGCCACCATGGCCCATCGTGTACTGGCTTACTAACGGATAGACAGAATCACGTTACCGTTTATAGTATGTTTGAAAGTTTACTATATCAACAAGTGAAAAAAAAAAAAAAAAGCGAACTAAAAAATACCATAAATTATCCTGCATTTAATTTTCATATAATGCATTTTAATGCAGGCTACCATTGATTATGGGACTTCTTCAAAGATTATAGATAATCCATCATGTTAGCTTTTGACAAGATCATTAAATTTGATTATCAATTTTTTTATCAGATATTGAATGTTCTGAAGGTTAAAAATAAGATTAAGTTATAATTTTAGCTGTATTTTTTTATACATAAGTTGCAAACTACTTTTACATAGTTCGTATCCACGTCATAGAGTAATCAAGTAAAGAAAAATTAATGCAGAGATGAGAAGTCAAAGAAGCATAGCTGGTATGAGAATGATAGACAATGTAAGGAATAGTGTGATAAGGGAACGTTGTGGTGTGGTAGAGGATGTAGTGATAAAGATAGAGAAAGGGGAGCTTAATTGATTTGGACACGTAGAGAGGATGGATGAAAGATGATTGACGAAACAAATTTACAAGGCGAATGTGAATGGGCAAGCTGGTAAGGGTCGTGCTAGGCGAACGTATCTCGACCAGATCGAGGACGTTCTGACAAAAAGGCCAGAATAAAAGCCGAAAGTAGAAGAAGGGAAAGATGTTTGTTAGGATCGTAGCAAGTGGTAGGATTGTAGTATCTGCCCAATCTTATGGTAAAGAGGCGTGTGTATGTATCTATTCTATCTATGTTCTATGATCGAAATCGACCAATTCTTTGTAATAATATTTACATACTAGCTTCTGCTCACGACTTCGCCCGCTTTAACTTTATATTTGGGTCCATATAGAAACTATGATATTGTGAGTTTCACAGGAGATAAGTGATATGTCATTTATTTTTAGGATTTTTGAAGAACCACCATTATTTAGCACATCGTTTTAATCCATATCTTGGGATTTTTTGTTAACTTGGTAACTAACAAAATGTAAACATTATAACTATAATTTAGATATATCAGCTATTTAATTCCCTTCCCTTTTATTTTCTGTTTAATTTTCGTATGTAGACTATTAATTTATTACCTATTAGTATTGCCCGCGGCTTTACCCGCTTCGAATTCAGACAATTACCAATTTGCCTATGGTCTCGGTTTATATGCAAAATATGTCACTACCAACATTCTTCGAAATCAGTGCAGTAGTTTTTGCGTGGTTTGTGATCAAATAAATAAACATACACACACAAAAAAATGAAACTATCAAAATGTGTTCTGTAGTCGATTCTGAAACCCCGCATAGTATTTTTTCTTAAATATCTTCAATGTGTAAATTTCGTCTCGTTAGCTGAGGCTAAAACAGCGCTGGGGTAATTTGTAATGGTCATGCACCATTTTGTAGCGGTACTCGGGCATTTTTATGTAAAACTTAAGCAGTAAATTGTGTGTCAGTATGTTTGCTGTATTAAATATATGTTCTTTCTTTCTTTCCTCTTTTTTTCTTTTATGCTAATTATATTATCAGCAGTTCACAACTTAATAAATGAAACCTGAAGCTAAGGAGTACGGTCTCATTACCATTCCAACGCTTTGAGTGGGGTTCTAGCGTACACCCCGAGCAAAGTGTATGTCGAATGGTCCAAGGAGGTTTAGTCAAATAGACTTTTATAGAGAGTTTTTATGTTAGTTCAACATAATTCCATCCGTGTCTCAGAATGGAGTTGGTGGTCTAATTCCTAAGATAAGTCCTCGATTCAAAAAGCGTTGTTTAAATTCTTGTTGTAGTCTCAAAATTTTGTGTGAATTTTTGTCAAAAAGTGAGATTGCTTTCCGATAAGTATATTGACGACGACCTGGTGAAGGTCGCGGGAATCTGCTGGATGCGGTTGGCGCAAGACCGGTTGTCGTGAAGATATTTTAGGAAGACCTATGACCAGCAGTGGAAGTCTTTCGGATGAATGAATGGATGTAGATAAAAGAAAGCCTTTGACAAGAAAAGGTGATCGAGCTTCTTTTTTTACTTTGGAGAATTTATTTATATTCTAAAGAATGAATTCTAGTATAGAGTGATCCTTTAATTATTACCAATAGAATGTAGAAGTTTTTAGCAATGTTCCATATCAGGTTCAACCATTGTATGCCCAGTCCTTGTGGTGCCGGCTAAGAATAGGCCGTGTGGTGCCGGCTAAGAACAGTACCACCCCATATCTTCCCGTGGGTGTTGTAATAGGCGACTAAGGGACTTAAACCAGGGAAAAGGCAGCAGCATCTTCTGAGTACCAAAAACACTTTACTGCGATCACCAACCCACCGGCCATGTGTGGCGATTATGCCAATCCCCCCTTATTGGGGGAGACCTATGCCTGGACGTGCTATTTGCTGGCAGTGGACGTCTTATGGTTGAATGGATGGATGCCCACATTAAGGTGACTCAGTTGACTTTTACTTATTATAGTTTGCAACTGTTTTTGAACTGTATACCAATTCAAATTCTATTGAACCAGAAATAGACAAGGCACTAAACTTGACCCAAATGAATTTCTTCTAAAATAAATTTCCGCAACGTTAGCCCTGACCCACAGCAACTATTACATAATCAACAATATTATTGCCAATGTTATTGTAACTATTGCATTATATTGTTATGATTTATGAGCGAGAATTATAATTATAATGCGATTTGTTTAATTAACATGACCTTCAATCCGTCATCACCCGGAAACCAATGTGCGTTGTAAATAGGGTTGCCACCTGTACTTTATTATAAAGTATTGTACGTTATTAACGATCTAGTGAATGATCGTCATAATTTTAATTTTAGAAATAAAGACAAGTTGGCCATCCCACGCTTTAGGCTAAGTAAGTCTAATAAAAGCTTTATAGGTAATAGTATTCGATTTTACAATAAGATCCCAAGTAACATTACCGATTTACCTGACAATAAGTTCAAGTATTATGCCAAGCAAGTTTTAATCTCAAAGGGTGGATCATTACGTGAACGATAGTGATGTCTGGAAATTAACCCACATCTCTGTGCTTCCGCTAACATTAATTAAGACTATGATTTGTATAGTTTTTTTTTTTGAAAAAAATTATATGTATTATATTTATTAAAAAAAAAGAACCAGATCGAGTTTCTTGTCGGCTCTTCTCGACTGGGTTGTTTTCCGAACCAGTGATAGTGTTTTAGACATTCCTAGGCGCCTTCTTAGGGTCTAAATTGAATAAAGATTTTAATGATTTTGATTTCGGTTAATTGTACTTTATATTTTATGAGAATAATAGAGTAGGCGAAAATACTTTATTTCTCTGGGATTACTTTCAGCCATGTCAGTATTCACGAAGAGTTTTAGAGAGTTTCTATGATGAATAGCACAGGTGAAACGAAAGAAACAAAGCATCTGATAAAAATGAGTTACTTATTTACTTAAATCTTAATATAGACTGTAAAAATGGTGTGCAACTGTTCAGCAATGATAGTTATTTATTAAACGATGCTAAAAAAGTGTTTTTAAGAAAAATAATAAAGTTAAACAAATCGTACTTTATTTTGACATAGTGTACTTTTTTTGTACTTTTAATAACCAATGTACTTTATTTGCACAAAAAAAAGGTGGCAACCCTAGTTGTAAACAATCCGTTATAATTTTCTAAATCAGGAAGTGATCAAGGTGAAGCGAAATTTATTATTCACAATCATTTTCGCTATTATTTTACCTGAAGGTTATCGATAATGTAACGTGTAAATATTATCATCATATATTTTACTTCTACTGAAAGGATTAGTTACTTTTTTATCTTCCATTTGGGTAACACAAAAATTTGCATTTACATTTATAGGACGTAAATGTAAAGCAAACTTAAAATGGTACAGCAAATCTATTGTAATAAATCAAATTGGAAGTGTCTTTTTGTAATGTCAAAATAACAATTTTGAACTAAATACATGAATGAATATGCATACGATACGATACTATTACAAAAATACAATTTTTTTAATTTTTTGTCTGTCCGTACGTTTGTTCAGGGTAATCTCTGAAACGGCTGGGCCGATTCTGACGGTAAATTTTGAGTAGTTAGCTGAAGTTACACCGCGTAACTTAGTGTTTTTTGGTTTTAGAAAATAATTAGGGTTCCACGTAAAAAAAAATCATAAAAAATTGAATAAAATCCGGTTCAATGCACAGTTTCACGGGCAAGTGCATTAATTTATGATAAATATTTTTACTTTATTTTAGAAAAATAGATAGGGTTTTGCATAAAAATATTAAAACGCAGTAAAGAATATATGAAACGCGGGCGCAGCCACGGGAGCATGGCTAATCTTTAATACGAATTTTTAAGCAAAACTCGGCATTAAAATTTCTGTTCGATTTGTGACCCTAACATTTAACATCTTTCATTGCATCTTCTTTGTAAAGGCATAATTTTCGATCAGGAAAGGAAAGCGCTAAAACCAAAATGCCAAAATATTATAATTAAATTTCTATGTAAGAGAGAAGAGGAAAATATTTAGCGTAGTAACAATACAAATGTTAGAAGCCTTTCCTATAAAATAAATCTCTCTAATTACTTCCAGGATCAGGCTATTATTTAACTAAGATTTTGTCAAATTTCATTGATTATTTTTTGTATATTACGTCACTTTAAACAGGGATAAATGAAGAGTCATCGTTTTAGCCACTTCATCGTCTACAACTTCTTTTCTATAAACAATCGAGATAAGTTTATAATAAAATACTTTCGGAATGAATAAATTTTAATTATTATAATAGTAGAATCTGAAGTTTTTAAAGTATTGAAACCTTGAAATCGTCTTATTGTTTTAACTTTTCATCTTTTAATTTAGTTTATAGAATTTATAACATTTTATTTGTGAGAGATAAAAGTAATATTGCAATGTTATTTAAAATATTGTGACTAAAATATAGGTTAACATGAAGGAAGCATAGATAAATATAAATTGCTTTAGCGTTCGTTTATTATTAAAACTTTTTTTTTAACTTACATAATGCTGTTGACCTTAAGGGCCTTAACAGCTTCACCGTAACTTTGTAGGCGAGTGCTGAAAGCACTCGCCGCATCTCCTATTATTAAAACAATTGTGAAGGTCTCAGAAGATACGTAGCTAAACCTCACAACAACGTAGAAGTCTACGGTGGATATTAAAAATGGCCATGACCGCTAATATATTAATTGCTCTGGACTGTAGTATATACATATATGTATAAAAAATAATCAAACATAACAACAAGCACTTAGGTAATGCAGATAATATGAACAAAATGAAAATATTTATTGTAACTATTATCTGATGTCATACTTACTGGAACTTACTATTTTATAAATATTAGAAATACATATTTGTGTATCTGATTTTACTGGCACTTGTTTTATTGTAAAATAAGTAATAATAAATTTGTAAAATACAAAAACTCACCTAGGTCAGGAATGGAGCTGGAAGGTTCTTCGAAGGCCGGCAACTTGTGGATTCGAGGTGGTGCTGGCGGTGGAGGTGGAGGAGGCGGCCGCATACACTGGATCACAGAAGTTGGAGCTAGAGCTGGTGCCGCTAAGAGTACGGGAGCACGAAACTCTTTTCCTGGCGGAGCTGGCAATTCCAATCTTCTTGCACCCGGAAGCATTTCGGGTTCATAAACTTCCTCCGACGGCTCACGTTTAGGGGTCAACTTCGTATAGCATTCCATAGTTCCTTAGATTACTGATTGATAACGATCAAACAAACAGTCTCGAAAAAAAACTACGTAAAGACTCAAAATGCAATCCAAAACTATACAAATTTTCCACTGATAACTGATTAATATAATTATAATTAGACATATAACTGCGGAAATGTTCCTGTATTTATATGAGCATGTCAATGCATTGTTTATGTTTGCATGCGAAGTGCAAGGGCGATAGAGTAGGGCAGGCGGTATCGGGGAGCGTACCGTGCGTGCGCGACGCGCCGCTTTACTCGCGGTACTCGTTCGTTCGCCGCGGCCAACTTTCTCTCACTGGCGTGGCGGGCGGACGCAGCCGGACGAAAGTGAATCTGCAGCGTGCGCCCCTCGTCCTCTCCCGCCCTCAGGTGGCCCTGCACCGCCCGCCCAACAAACGTCGCCGCCGCCGTCGACGCCGCTGCAACGCCCATCCGACATTAACTTTAACCTTAACTGTGACCTTTCTCGGGTGCACTGCACTCCAACCACGGATTCTTTTAAAATTTTAATTATAATACTCATATACCTGACCAGCTTTAATTTTATGTGGATTAAATATATGCTACATCACGTGTCACGTTTTAATTTAAACATTTTTGTACTATATTACACTTCTTACAATTAAACATGACCTAGGTTTAAACACAATAATAACTTATATACCTTTTATATATATATTTATATGTGTGCTTTATTATATTACTGAAAAGTTACATAATATTTATTGCAATTAATATAACATTCTGTGATACAATATGTGAATACATTAATTGATACAGAAAAGAGGTGTTCGTTGCTTATTTTTATTATAACAATTGAAATGTGAAATTAAATGATAAAATTTGTTATTGCAAAGTATATACTGCGCACAAAAATACTAGCATTAATCCACCCTGAAATTCAATAATGGTTTAACGGGAAGCTACCATGCTAAACTTAAAAATGAGTTGGTTCTCAAATGTAGATCGGAATATAGTGAATCATAACGGTGCTGATATTGCTATAGGCCCTCTGTGTTTAAAAAGGTTCTATGAGCATCTGCTTGTCAACTGAGATTTATTTAAGAGCGCTGGCTAACCAAACGATTATTATAAAAACCTACATCCAAGATGCGATTTCTTCTAAAAATAACCGTTAATTACAGGCTCAATGAAATACGTTCGCTGCACTTGATTGTACATTAGTAATACCCTAAAAGTTGTCTACAAGAGCCACTATTCATAGAAAATTAATAATTACCTGAGGGGAATCGTATCGTTAAATTACGCTAATAATATTATGAGAAATGCGTATACCTATGATAAATAACTGAATTATAGCAATCTAGCCCAAGTAAAATTACATTTGTTTCAATTATTAATTTCTTCAGTCCCTTTAATATATCTAAATAAATAATACAAAAGAAATCTTAACTAATAACGCACAGTTTAATCTGCTGACGTTGGAAATAGTAAGATAAAAAAATAAATTGTACAGATGTTAAATTAGAAGAAATCGGAAAGAATTAATTGTTTAAAATCAATTAAATGGGTATAATTCCATTCTACGGAAACTAGAAAGATTTAGTTTTTTAACTTTTCGACCTTTGAAGCTTTAAAATATAACATTAAAATAATGGACATTATGATCATTTAATGACTTTAAATATGAAAGATATAAAAATGATACAAAATCAGTGTTGTCATATATCCTCAATTAACGAAATATATAACCATAAAGGTTTTTTATTTTTTAAATAGGTAAAAGCAAACACTTAAATGTATTCAGACTCTCAGTGGTATTTAAAAGTGTTATATGGAAATGCGGAACTTTAGATATTGAAGAACTATAATGCCCATAACTGTCGAAATATCTACGCAAAAAAAACTAAACAAAAGAGGCCATAAGTTTGTAATGATATTTTTATCGTAATTAATTTATTAATGAGATAAAAATATGTGTGAGGACATTGGTCATATTATAAACAATATTTGCTTTGTTATATCACGTGTACGAAGTAGCAGATAAAGGCCGGTGTTGGGTAAAACAATTTATTTTCTCTTAAAATTCTAAATTAAAAGCATTCCAAATAAAATCCATACTAATAAATAAAATTTCAGTGTCTGTTTGTAATGTCAAAATAATTTTTTTTATACTAAATAGATATGAATGTATATACGAAACCTATACCAAAAATACATTTTTTGAAATTTTTGTCTGTCTGTCTGTTTGTTCCGAGTAATCTCCGGAACTACTGTATAGAGTTTGACTGATTTTTTTTTTTGTAGATAGCTGAAGTTACTCTGGGTAATTTAAGCTATTTTTAATTTTCGAAAATAATTAGGGTTCCGTGTAAAAAAATTAAAACTCCTAAAAAAATTAATAAAATCCTATTCAATGTCACACTTTTACGGGCAAGTGCTAGAAATTATGAGAAATATTTTTACTTTATATTAGTACTAAAAATAAATTCCGTATAAAAAATTAAAACTCAGTCAAGAATACATGAAACGCGGGCGCAGCCGCGGGCTCACATCTAGTATACAATAAATTCTACTATTATATGGAAGTTTGTGGTTCTTTTGTCCGAACATAAAGCAAGGTTTAATGATAAAGGATTGATTAATCAGTCAGGGATTATAGTTTATGATATTTACATAATATTATAGGGATAGTCAGGATACACGAACTTTGTATCAAATGACTAGAATACGTTGTCTTAAATGATACTAAAAATACTTCCATCAAAAATCATAATTGAGACATATGAATGTTTGAAAATCGTCATTCCAGTAGACTAAACAAAATAAATATACGAATCTGTTACAAATAACTTTAATTTACCAAAACCACTTATACTTATCAAGCGAAACGAATATTTTTTTATAATGTCCATCTTTCCTAATTATTCAATTTTGCAAATTCGGTCAGTGTTTATGTAGTCAGATAATTAAAAAAAAACTTAATTTTTCGTTATCAGTTCCGCGAACGTATAAGACTGATAGAAGAGTTCGATCGATTCTCTGCGGATGTTAGAGCACGCTCATTGATAAAAGAATTGATAATCATCTAGTAGATAGCACAACGACTGGACGCGAGTAAAACAGTTATATTTAAAACTGAGTGGATTTTTATCGTAAGTAGAAGATAGCACACGATTTTTTTTTATCGATTTCGTGACGAAAACGAAATAAAGTATAGATTTGATTTGATCAGCTGCACGATAATAGTTTCTTAAACAGTATGTCCTTTAGCATAGTACCTGTAATGTGTTGAAATGAAATTATTCTAATTATAAGTACGGTTGCACAAACTGTATTATGGAAATAGTTTTGAAGACTTATAAACAAAATAAAAATATCTATATGTATGTCCCGTTGGTTTGAATCAGTTTTTAATATTTATTTTATCTGGCATAGGGAACACCTTTTTTAAAAATAAAATAGAGTATGGTTTTACTAACTTTAATATTCAAATTACATTACATTTGTAGTACATAAGATCATGCCTCTCTCCCATAATGGTAGGGAGAGATTTCATCCTTCCACCTGCTACGACTCTAACACATGTCTTTCGCTTCTTCTACTATCGTACACGAGTACTTTGGACCTGGCTTTTCTATAGAACATCTTTGAGAATATAATTAACATCGTTAAGGAAACATAATGTCCTTTAAAACCATACTCATGTTATTCTTTTAGTTTCTAACTAAGTTGGTATGCACGTACTTCGGGTATACTGTATACAATTAACGTATATGATAATATGGAGCAACATCAGAAATAAAAAAATCAACTAGTTTCTTCGATTTTTTTAGTGTTGGTGTCAATATCATTGTATTCCGCTTACCAAAATAAAGGGAGACGTTGCTTGAATGCTGCAGTTTAAAATCATAATCACGTTTAACAAATAAAGTTCTATTGACAGCAGCGATGGCCTGTAAAAGAATTTTAATGTAATTTCTCATATTGGATATTTTGACTGAGGCTATTTAGGGCTCTCGTTGTTTTGATGTCATGGAATGTTATTAAAACAGTGAACAGAGGCATTTTACTATCCCCTTATATATTTATTTCTAACCAAAATATTCTTTAAAAGCAACGTGAAAAACGTTCATGTGGGGCGTGAGAGACAGCCAATCTTTTGGATGTTGTCGCTGTTTTTGCATATTTCCATAGTTACCATCAAGCACTGTCCTGCCCTTTTACCTTTCTCTTATATAAATAGGTCCTGTCTAGTTCGACTACCTATAATGACATATTAATTATCCACATATTCTGTAGTACATTTAAAGGACTTGTTTAAGCGTTCACAACGATTACAATATGTGAAAGCTACTTCGAAAATCACAGCAAATACTAATTTAAATTATATTTTATTTAAGTTAAATTAAACGTACTCGCTTAAAGTTTTCAACGTGTAATTTTTCAGAATTTAGTAATGTCATTAAACTAGGGTGTTAGGGGGTTTGGGGCGCAGTAGTGGGCAATAGAGCGCGACGCAAATTTTACCAGAGGGGGGAGCACGGTGCAGTCGCAGGGTGCGCCGTGCGCCGTGCCGCCGGGGTCACTGCCACCGGCGGCTCACGGCCGGGTCTAGCATTCTCAACTATTTGGCGACAAGTCTCAATGAACCGTAATCTAATTAGGCTTTCGCAAAAATTGTTTATACATTTTCTTAAATCTATTATGGCAATATTTTCACATTTCTATAAAAATATAGAATTTCATTAATTCCATATTTGATAATAAATTTTAATTTTATTTTCAAAGAAAACGAACTTTTTCAGTTAATTCTTAATTATAATATTATTATTATTTTAAAATTAATATTGTTATCATGAAGTTATTCATTACTTGTCTTATTTTTTTCTATTATTAGTTTATAATTTCATTAAAAACTTATAATATATACATATATAAAAATATATTTAATATATAATATATTCATCTGATTATCAAGAAACATTTGAGAGCAGTTCAGCATACGCTTGCGAAGGTTTCTTTCATCTTCTTTCCGTGGCATTGCAAGGCTTTCCAGGCACATATAATTATGAATAAAAACAAACAATGAAATAAGATTAAATGATTTATTTATAATAATTGAATAATTGAATAAATAAATAATTATTGCTAAATTATTTGACCTTTGTAGAGAATATGAGTGACCTACAGAAATTTACCATAATAAAGACGATTACATCTCTGGTGTTTACAGTGTAGCACGATTTTTAGAAATACTTTTGACTCTGTAGTTATTTTAGATTCCGTTATTACTCTGACACGCAAAATGTTTAATCGATAACATTCTGTAGCTTAGTAGTGGCTACTGTATTTGGGAGTGAAAGTTGGATGGCATGGGAAGGGCACCAGGACACGGCGTACTAGGGTGCATAAAGGGTGGCGAAGACGCGACGAGCGATCGCAACGTAGACCGCATGCGCACATACACCTATGCACCCCAACGTCGCGTCAGGAAGATCTGCATTAACACCGACTCGTTGCACAAGGCCTCCTATATTTATTTACATTAATACTTAAGTAATATTAAATTGAATATAACCTTAAGGAAGCCAAATATAATTCTAACAATTCAGTTAGTGCCAGCTAAGAATATCCCATATCATCCCGTGTCATAAAAAGTGACTAATAAACTTGGGGATGGCCAGCAGCATCCTCTGAGCACCACAAACAGCTGACTGCGATCTCCAAACGGCCTAACAAGCGTGGCGATTATAGCAATTTTACCCCTTTTTGGGGAAGACCTATATCCAGCAGTGGACTCTTTCGGTCGAATCAAACAATTTTTCTAAATAAAAATCCTAGAGAAACCGAATTAGATGTCGTTCAAGTATTACGTGGGCAAAGTTTTGGACATTTTTGTAACAGTAATAACAATAAGAAACCAATGCTCTGATAACGTAATAATAGTCATAATTTAACTAAAATTAATAAGTCAATATTGCTTCCATCCATCCATTCAAACATAAGGCGTCCACTGTTGGACATAGGTCTCCCTCAATATGGGGGGAATTGTAATAATCGCCACGCTTGGCAGGTGGGTTGGCGGTCGCAGTAGGTGTTTGTGGTACTCAGAAGATGCTGCTGCCCATCCTTTGGCTTTTCCCTAAGTCGCTTTTTACGGCACCCACAGGATGATATGGGGTGATAGTATTCTTGACCGACACCACACGGCACACCATATTGCTTACGTAATAACTATTTAGAACCCCGATTCCCCATTGTTGCATAAAAATTTCTTGAACGAGCCCTTACTAGTGAATAGCTTAACCGAATAGACCAGGGCTATAATAGAATAGACTTTTCTATCCGTCAGGCCAAATGGACGATTCAGATATTTTTAACGGGCCACTAACTGTTGTTAACTGTAATAGGGCATTGTGCCATATTATACTACTGTATTCTCAACTTGGTGAAAATATGCTCTGCTTGTAATAAATGGGGTATATATGGAATACGGTTGAGCAGCCTTGGAATAGACCAAGCACGAGTAAAGGTAATTGATTCTTGGATTACGATTTAAATACTTTCCAATTCCAATCCTTGTTTCATCTAAAGTGTGGTCAGTGGCAGTGATCAGTCAGAAAAATCGATATATTTTCAGTTTGATCTCAGTCTTATCTTTTAAGATTCGACATTGAAACATTCCGTTAGCCAGCATTTTGAAGCTTAAAATTCTCTCACTTATTGGTGTCTTCAGGCAGGTATATATCGGACCTAATAATACATTAGAAGTGCTATTTCATACTGGAAAATTTTGTAATAACAAATATTCACACGCACCTATGTATGTTACAAGAAATGGTTCCCTTATTATAATGGTAACACTGCAATGAAGATTATTTAAATTTTATTACATGATAGTAATTGATGCGATTATTTGTTTTATTTATTACAAATAACTTTACCAGGGTATTTCATTTTCTCATAGATATAATTACGTAATTACGCAAGGTTAGTAAAAGAGCACATAATAAGTCTACACTATGAAGTCTACGCCCTATATACGCCCGCTATATTTTGTTATGTTCAAATACAAGTCTTGTCAGTAAATAAGTAAAAGCCTTTGGTTCCATCTTATTATTTTGCACGACACTATTAAATCTACAATAGAAAAAAAATGTCTTGTAATAAACTAATATCTGTCGATATTATCGGCATGCAACTTTTTTTTACGTGGGAAATGTATTTACATATTCTCCCTACCATCTCTAATTTGGAATTAAGATCTGCCGGAGATGCCAGGGGAGTATGTGGAACTTGCCTGACGTGAATCGTCGGGAATATCCACTAAAATCCACGGTACCATCCGCTGCCTTTGTGGGGAGCGACACGGTATATCTGCATGCAATCTAGCTAGATTCATTACTACTACTAGATATCATCATAAAATCATAACCATACGGTTTCCTTAGAATCAAATAACAATATGATGATTTAACACAACCAAAAACCTTAAGACATTAAAGTTCTTTCTAATAGTACTAACCTCAAATATACCATTACCGCACTAACAATTCCTCCCTAAATAAGAGACTGGTTTAATCACCATACCAAATTACGTTGTACCTGTTATGTCACAATTTAATATATCTGTTTCCTTCCTTGAAGGCACTACTATACACACTAACCTGTGGATTTTGGTAAAGAAGTGTTTCATCACAATAAATCCGTGTTATAATTAATCCAGACTCAATTAGCAAGTAAAATTTTCAAGCAAACCTTTTTATATATGTTACTAGCATACGAACCACTTCAGCTATTTGTCCACTAACCAGATTTTTGAACTTTCTTCACGCCAAGAAAATACCAAACACTAAACGAATATGATTTAGAAATAATATAAAGTTTAAAAAAATCCTAACCATTTAAATCACGTATTAACAATATTAAGTAACCTCATATTAGTAAAATTCACTATAGAAATCAGTGCTAATTGTTCTATTTTTGACTATAACGAGTTACTTATGCTTTATTGAAAAATCAAATGAGCATCTATTAGATTTGAGCGTAATGTATTAAATGTAAACAAAATTTACAATAAGAATTAATTGTAAACTGATAAAGTAATAAAAAATATTATTTATCTCAAATCGTCATTACTAGATATTAAATAAGAATCATTTTGTTAATATCAAACGAATAAAATGTTTTTATAAATGAAAATGATCGGTGTAAATGCATCCAACTTATACTACCATCGTCTTCGTCGTGGCCTCCTCGATCAATATATAGCGGCGGGATATGTATTTCTTCTCCTGGCCAAAGGAACCCTCTTATAATACGTTTTGCATTGCAAGGACTTAAGCTTCACTTTTTAAAAAGAAAAACGTACCTACCACATATCGTCGATATTTAATTACTAAACTTTTCGTTTATATTTATATATATAATTTAATTTAAAAAAATCAAGTTGTATTTTTGTAGAATATATTAACGACACTCGCCATGGGATATTCAGAGCAATAATAAAACTAAACGGACTTCCATTTTATTTTTTCCTAAATATTATATTTTGTTTAAACCTTTTTTTTAGAATTACATAGTAAGCATAATTTAACAAGCAATATAAATATATCTAAATTAAACGAATATTAAAACTTTACATTTTTCGTTACTATAATTAGCATAAAAATAGGTACCACTTAATTTTCACAAAAATATTATAGTAGTATAAAAAATAAAAAATTAACGAACGAAAATGGAATGTGAATATAAAATATATTTTTTTCTTCAAATAAACGAAACGTAGGTGAAAGGTGGATAACATTTCATTTGAATTGTGCATACTGTTTGTATACAATCCGCAAAACCTTGAAGAGTGTAGCTGTGGAATGCCCTTGTGAGGGTATCTCAATGTCGGCCTTTAGGTTCCAGTCATCGCCCTCGCATTCTCCACCACCCCGGCCCGCGTACCGCACCCTGTGCACTCACCAACTTTTAAATTAATTTCATATTGTAAATAAACAATTAGATTGAATTGTTTCTCTTTGAATGAGTACAATACTTATCTAAACAATTTATATTCTTATTACGTATTTCATTTCGAAGTATTATAGACAGTACACACGTAAGTTTTTTAAGATAACAATGATGTAGATTACATACGAATAACAGCGGTTAGATTATTGTTATTACTATTATTACATGTATATATAAAACCCTTTGATAAATTGTTATTGAATAAAACAAAAATAATAGTTTACAATGTCTGTTAATAACTCGGAGCTAGATAAATACGTGTAATAACTCTCTGGAAAGCAAACAACGTGACTGCACTACATTATGGCAAATAGTTTTTTTTTCATTGTCTTGATTATAAAACATTAATCTCTGACCTAAGAATAAGACTTAATGTATATGCATGAAAACGAACGTATATACGAACATAGTTTACGTATAGTAGTAAAAAGATCTCGAAAAAAAAAAATTACAAGAAATTTGAATAGTGGCTTCAAATAGGATTAACTTCAGAAGAAAATTTTGCTATATGCCTTGACCCGGCCACATCAATTACACAACTGTTTGTCTTAATGTCAATAAGGATTCCCAAACTATTTTGGGCAAGAGAACACTTTTCCAAAATGAACAGATACCTCAGACCCCCAAAGCCAAATGACTTTAAAAATTCTATTTCAGATATTAAAATATTAATCATTCTTATAACATGTAACACAACTTACATACTATCTTGAAAGTTTCAAATAAAAACTTGTGTTAATTAATAGGGGTCGATTTTTAAACCTCACCGACCCACAGAATCAGTTTTCGTTTATGTCGACCACTTTGGGAATCCCTTTTCTAGCTTATTGTGATGTAAGTGTTCCAATCGATGATAAATTTAAAAAAATAATAAAGGGTATTTAAACATAAGAAAATAACATTGATGATGTTAAATTTCGATCGAGTTCATTAAATACCTATCTGACGATAGTTGGGGTCGTTGAGTTGTGGGGTGACGATTGGAGGAGTGTGGGGAATTCAACACGAACCGAGGCCAGGTCTGTACTGTCGATGACACGCCTCGAGGACGCATGTTTCAAGGTCGCTTCGCCAAAAACATTGTATCAAATCCTCATTCCGAGATGTTACGCGCTTGTAAGAGTGAATGCATTCAAGTACAAATTAGTTCGATTTTAAGTGATTGTGACTGAAAAACTTTGTTTTTATTACAAATACTAACTAATAAATAAAAGTCAAGTGTCTGTTTTAATAACAGAACAACAACTTTTTACTAAATAAAAATGAATGTATTACCTATTATTGAAATAAAAAAAAATGAAGTTATGAATAAAATACGATTCAATTAATAACACCATCAAAAACATTATTTTCAAATGATTATTTAATAAGCAATATTACGCTGTGAAGAATATATGAAACGCGGGTGAAGCTGCAGGCGCACAGTTACATACAAATAAAACAAATGTATGTCTACTTCATTTAATAAACACAACAGCACAAGATTAATGACTTTTTTTTATTACGTATTTATACATGTGATGACTGTTCGTTGCTAGTACTTTGACTACTATTTGGAGTTAGTTTTGAAGCGAAATATTCTTCTGCGGCATTGAGAACTCTCAGTAGGGGAAAAACTTATATATTTGTGTTACCAATGCTATGACGTCAGCCGTCAACATGCTACAGTATGCCAAGTATAAGATAGCATTTAAGTGCTGTACTGAGATAAATAATAAAATGTATACTTACGCAGCCTATCGTATGTTTCAATTATGAATAAACTACATATATGAAAATGTACATATTATTGCAATAGATGTAAAAACCAGATTAATTTTATTTGTCAATAAATGTTAATTAACAAATTATGGAATTGAAACATTAAAAAAATCGGGTTTTCACTTCTGTCGGCAGTCTTGTAGTTGCCTAGTTCTTTTTCTTTTAAAAAAAATTGTTATGAATCTATGCTGCCAGTGTTTATGCATTTTTGTAGTATCGTGTTTGCTCTTTCGATATTTAAATTGTAACTAGTGCAATCTGCGTTTCTAGTCCATACCGCTGTGATTGTCTAAGTAATATTATGCAATATTTATTATAAACAAAAGAAATAAATAAGCGAAAAGGTCTCCGTTGCATAAAACATATGTTTTTAGATATGTACGCAGTACATACATATTGTGTTAACACAGTTCCAGTAAATATAGTTGTGTATATAAGAGAATGACATAAAACAATACTCAATAAACAATGAATGAGACATTGTGAAGGTCCTTAAACCGAAGGGTTCAAGGCTCGTTCGCTACAAATTATATCTATACTAGGAGTGATCGATTTTCAATAAAATATCAATACATATGTACTCTCGATATATCGGATCAAGCCGATATTATTGCATCATTTGATATCGATATACTTCATCCGATAAATATTATATCAAACAAAATTTAAAACACACTATTTCTACTTTATGTTGATGATGGCTACTCTGAATATATTTTATACTAGCTATCGGCCCGCGGTTGCGCCCCCGTTTCATATGTTCTTCACTGCGTTTTATTTTTGTACACGGAACCCTAATTACTTTCCTTAATTTTTTTTTGTATTACTATAAAGTAAAAATATTTCTTATAAATTCAAACATTTACCCGTAAAACTGTGCATTGAATCGGATCATTTTTTACGCGAACCCAAATTATTTTCGAAAATTAAAAGTACTCTAAGTTACGCTGAGTAACTTTAGCTATCTACCAAGAAAAGTCCCCTCAAAATCAGTCCAGCCTTTCCGAAGATTACCTGGCACAAACAAACAGACAGAAAGAGAGACAAACGAAAAAAAAATGGTGTAGGTATCGTATACACACTCATATTTATTCAGTAAAAAAAATGTGATTTTGATATTACAAACAGACACTTCAATTTTATTTATTAGTATAGATTCTGCCCCGAGTTTCAAAATATCACAATAATTTGGTGGACTGCACAAATGTCACTTCTACTAATATTATAAATAATTGTATCATTTTCTGAGAAATAGGGGGGGGGGGCGAAAATATATCGCTCAGTATCGATACAACGTTACGATATTATATATCGAAAAAAAAATCACGATTTTTGTTGTAGATGAACACTACATAACCATTATCGTAGGCTCTTCTTAGAATAAAACAGCTTTACTTTTTTATTAATTTATTATTACAGGGTTATCAGAAGGTGATCGATTGATTCAATAACATTTACTTATGTTTTTCACAATCTTTATTCAAAGCATTTTATGTTTGTTAAATATTCCATCGTATAAACATTGAAAGAAAACTGTTGAGAGCCCTTTTTGGGACGTAAATTAACTGTTGTTCTCATATCACTCCCTATGTCATATTACTTATTCAATAATAATGTAGCATTATTGGCTTAGCGGTAATATGGTCTGATACCGCGTTGATAGACATAGGTTCAAATTAATAATATCAATAATAAGTGTTTATTCACTAACTTAACATATATTTTAAATTACATTTTACTGCTTCTGCCTAACTGCATGATAGTTTATTGGTAGATGTTACCTCCGTTATTAATAAAATTGGTTTATAATAAACATGAGTGAAGAAAAAATTTTTCTGATGTCTTTAATTATAATTGTTTTCACGTTTAAATGTGTGTTCCGGTAATATTAATTGAAAGTCAGTACCTCTACACTTAGCGTGTTTTTTCATCTTTGGTCATATCGTAGGCTACTATCCGATGACGTTGTGGCCAAAATGCTAAGTGTAAAAAATATACTAAAGTCTGGTTCGAGAATACATATATTATTTACATCATGTAAATCAGTTCTCGAGTTGAAAGTAATTAACAAGAAGACAAAATGACCCTGGTAGATACGATTATTAAATTGTTTTGGGTCCAAAAATACAGCCTTTTCTTTTTTAAGGAATTATCAACAGAAATGATCGAAATTAAAAAAATTATAGCTTAAGCTTTTAATAATTATTATTTGGTACTTTATATTCCACTAGAAAGATGATAGAAAGAAATATCTACTTTGAGTACAAAAAGGTCCAATATTATAATACTTATAAGATCAGAATTTAATTCATAAGTATTTACAAAATGTTTATCTTTTCATGCTGTGAATACACGTTCGGACCGGACCGATATGCCGATATGCGAGCGAACGATTTACGAGCAGCCGAGATCATCAGTGGGAAGTAGGAATGGGAATAATATTTTCAGATAGATCGATTTTTTGAATCGATCCACAAAACATCGAGGTCCAACAGATCAATCTTTTTTCTATTTGTTTTATTTGACTTTTTATCCGTAAATAGTATTCTTTCAATGGTCTAAATTAGAATATAATCATCATTTATTGCAAAAACAATTTTTTTTTTATTAACAGTAATATAGGTCATCATTAGCAACTAAAAAAAAAAATAAGAATGTCTAATCTACTAAGGAAAAATGACACTGAATTGTTTTATTTTTGCCTATTTACAGATTATCATCATATTGTAGAGAACAAAAAGACACTCTAATAATCGATACTTTATTAGTTTGTAAAATCGTTTTTTTGGGCCTTATGTTTTGTGAATCGATTCACTGAACTCAGATTCAATTCTCTTCAAAAGTCAATCTTTCGGAAAGAATTACATCCCTACTTAGGGTACTGATAACCTTGGCCGCCAGCCGTGCTATATACGCGGTCCGGTCCGTACGTGGGTTAACACTATTATACCAACACTGTCGATTTTTTTTGTAAATTATGATACACTTCAATTTTATTTATATGTATGCATATAATATATATTATATTATACTAATAAATAAAATTGAAGTGTCTGTCTGGCAAAATAACAATTGTTTACTAAATACATTTGAGTGTATACATATCTATACCAAAAGTACGATTTTGAATTTTTTTTTTGCTCTGTCTGCTACGGGTAATCTCCGTAACGGCTGGACCGATTTGGATTTTTGGAAGAAAGCTAAAGTTACTACGTGTAACTTAGGGTACTTTTGTTTTTCAAAGATAATTAGGGTTCCATCTAAAAAAAAAGTTATAAAAAAAATTAAAAAAATTCTATTCATTGCAGTTTCACTGGCAGGTGTTTGAATATGTGACAAATATGTCAATGTGAGATGTGACAAATTGCTTAATGTTAGTGGCAAAAAAATTGTGGGAAATAATTCAATGGAATATATAGAGTTCTGTATAAAAAATAAAAACTATATAACGCAGTGAAAAATATATGAAACGCAGCCGCAGCCACGGGCAGATAACTTGTTTTACATAAACATTTTGACATTTGTGGAAGATCAATCAATATAAATAAATATTTAAGTTTAAATACATTAACAAAATATATTTATGATTGCTTGAATTGCTTCGATAATAAATGTTAAAATATATGTTATTCTTTTGAATCATTGTAAACAAAAATAAAACACTTATCTTTAAAAAAATCTTATATTTTATATTTATTTAATTTACAAATAATGACGTGTAAGGTTTATTCAGAGGTGCCACGAAAACTCCTTGGAAAGTTGTAGTAAGGTGAGCAACCTATTTTGCTGGAGCTTGAAACTGAAAACATGACACTGACAGAATTGCGTATGTAAATAGCAGATTCTCATTAACCAGAAGAAGAAATTAATAAGGGCTGGTTTTTATATACTGGCAAGTAATTGGCCAAGCGAGCGCTACAACAAAATGCATGCTAGATATATCACGTCGTTCCCTTCATCGGAAAGTTCGTTTCCGTTACGTAATTATTTTAACATCCTACAACGTGCCTCGGCCCTATCTGAGTGATATTAAATTCTAATTAATTATAACTATCAAAGATATTTTATAGGTAACTATCGTTATCATCACTAATATCATAAAGTAACGTTTATTATTGCGTATTACTTTTTTATATGCGGTATAGGCTCAGTGCTTTGACCACAATCTCACCTGATGTTAAGTGAAGATGTGGTCCAGGATGGTAAACACACTAAGTCTAGAGGTATTGGTACTCAAGTGATGCTGCCGGAACACACCTATTGGTATTTGGCGACAGGTTTTCAGACTTGAAGGTGGTGGCTACCCTGGTGCTCATATATGACCTACCACCATGCTATAGTTTCCTCACGATATTTTCCTTCACTGAAAGCTCAGGCTAATTTTTAGTTGGATAGGTAGGCTCAAACCCGCGTCCATTGAAGCGGAATCCGGCCGGACCATCCACTGTGCCATCATTATCAATTAATTAAGTGTAGGGGAAAAAAAGGAACGACGATGGCTTAGTATTTATGTGATCGGGTCCCGTGACGTTAGTTCGAATCTATCATTCCCAAAACGCCTACAATATATGACTATTACGACGACAGAACTTTAAAAAAATGACTGCATTGGTTATTAAATGGTCTGCCTGATGATCAGAAATGAAAGTAAAAAAAAATTGCAAAAATATATTACTAAAATGAATATTACGCTTTTGTGGAACTAGGAATTATTTATAAGATATGTTAAATAAATATAAATAAAATATTATATAATTAGTCTAAAGTTTCGATTATGTAAGCATGGTGGTAGGTCATTTTTTAACACCTTCAAGTTTAAAAAAACCGCCGTTAAACACATATAAGTGGGTTTCAAAAACGTTACTTGTGAGGCAATACTTCTAGGTGCGTTTATCAACGTGTACCTCAACGCCACTTAATATCAGGTGAGATCGTGTTGATAGCGCCAAGACTATGTAGTACAAAAAAATCTGGACTTCCGACAACCTAGACAGAGGGTTTTAATATCGTATTATATATCTGTGATGTTTCAGATTGAAATTTTAATGACTTTTAATAGAATTTACTAATAAAACAAGACAATGCCTTGAACCCTCAAGTGACAAATTTATTAAAAAACGTTATTAATACAATTTATATTATTACTTAGACGATTACATCAGTTATATTTTATGGATTAAAATAGGGATTCAGAATATGGATTCTGTTAAAAATAGTACGCATATTTCTTATTGAAATTCAGATAATAGCCTTAATGTGTGAAAAAATCAACCTTCAATCTTTTAACCAACCTTCAAAATGTAAGAATTCCAACAAATAACTAAAATAACCCATGTCGAGTGCCCATAAAAATGAGACACTAGGAAGACAATAGGAAAACAATGGAAAGCTGGTGTAAACGCCAGGTTAGTGCTCAAGGGGTTAACGGTTTAAAACCTATGTAAAAAACAAATGTTTCAAGTGTAGGATGCAAATAAACAAAAAAAAAATACAATACAAGTAAACTAAGTAACTTAAGACATCGTGAAAACCAGCCAGTGTTTTCATAATCTCAGATCAATGGCGAGTAGGTACTCTTAAAAAATTTTCAAGCGTAATAAATAATACTTCTTACAATAAATAAAATAATTTTCTTGAGTGTGAAATAAACTAAAATATTATTTACTTCGTACATAAATCTGATAGAATAATTATAATAGATTAGTTTTGTTTATTAAACTATAAAACGTACTTTGTTTAAAATGTATAAATAAAACCAAAGAGCTTTTTAAATTTTAATAAGATATCGAATGAACTTATAAACACCAGATACTTACATAATAATTACAGGACAAAAATAAAAGGCGAAATTATTGAAAACAATTGTGTTTATTATAAAAATTACATATATATCATTGTGTAGTATTATGACTGAAACGTAATTCGCTTTATGGAAATTTTTCCTAGAGAATTCGATACAATAAATCGTGCATTCTATTTTAAGAAAATTTAAGTCACGTGCCGCTTACACGTCATCCAACTAGGAACTCCCACTGCAAGGGTCGAATGAAGAACACAAAATACAACGTAACACGTTGAAATAAATGCGAGTTTGCGAACTCGTCTGTGAATATATTAATAGTTTTAAATCTAATTAAAAATGTTTTTCTATATCAATTTGTTTTGGTACCTACCACATCTATTTGTTTAAAAACACTCATTACGAACGTAAGAGTATTTAACGTGATTTTTATTTTTTATTTCTACATATTTTTTATCTTTAGTACAATTATTTGTATAGCCTTTGTGTACATAGTATCAGTTTCATAATAAATGATGTCATGATTACAATTAAATGTTGCCTACGATATACAGTACTAGTGAATCGACCCGGCTTCCCACGCATAATATAGATATCTAAAATCAAAGAAAATATTATATAGCTTATGTTAATCGTTGACTGTATAGTTTCTATACGAGATTTTTTTTAAATCGGTTTTTAATTTATCCGTAACAAACAAATGATTTTAACTTTTTATGTAGATTAAGTTGATTTGTTTAAAAAAACCTGTGAATAATATTTAGTTTTATTTTATTTTGGTGAACGAACTATCTTAAGCGTGTTTACGATCTTATTTCAGGTCAATAGTAAATTATAAAATATGGCTGTGGGGAGAGTGCAGTTGTCTGGTGCGCCCCCCCACCCACCGCTTAGGGTGGACGGAGGGTTATAGCGCATCGTACTAAAGGGCAACTGCAGATAACGCAGGCAGGAGCCAGACAGTCAACGTCCCGATGCAGTCCCGGAGTCTTCAGCCCGCGCGCCCTCGCATCACCCGCGCGGCCCAGTAGAGCGGGCCAGCGGGAACCCGTATCCGGCGGACCACCACACGCATCACGGTTTTGCATCGTTCCCATTGCCAAGTCGATTCGTTCGTTGAGCTAATGAAAACGATTACGCAGTCGCATACTTGAGACAATGAATCGCTGAGTAGTCTCTTTTTATTTACTCTCATTCCAATGATTTAATGATAGCTAAAGTCCGTTGCACTATATGTATAGCGGCAAATTGTCGAATTAGATTTATTTACATTCATTCAATATTTTAATCTAAACTATTTATATAAAGAAGTAAAATAGATTTTTTGTTTGTTACGCATAAATTAAAAAAACTACTCAACCGATTTTCAAATTATTTCATCAGTAAAAAGTTAGACTACCATCAAGTAATTAGATATTTTTTTATATATACCCGCACGAAGCCAGGGAAGGTCGCTTGCATGTACAAAATAAAAAAACAATATGCACCTATTACTGAAATAAATAATTATCGAAATGAATTGATTCATAGTGTAAAATGAAAATTAAAAATAAAGAGAAACTAAAGTTAGTAAAAGTAAAGTTAAAAAATGATCAACCTCAATTATTTACTTTGTTTCACAAACGTTAGGAAAGCAATTTATTGAATCAATTTAGTGACTCACATGGATCCTGGTATAGTTGTAGTTGAAGCAAACTTATGAATGACTTCGGCTTGGGTGAAACTAGCGTTTGTGTCTCTCGGGGAATGTGCTTGAATGAATCTTAACAAACTTGCAAAGAAGCTAAGCACGGTTGAATATATTGTTGGTATTGAGACAGTGTTTATATACTGTGCCTGATGGTAAAACGGGGTACAATCCAAAAAACAAAAGCCAAACCATCGTTAGATCGACGTTAATTTACTAGTCATTGCTGTCATACTGCCTTGCGAAATTCTTCAGTGTCTGGTTATACACTCGCTGATCTCGGTAAACGTAACAAGTCAAAATTGGTCACTATATAAAGTGTTTAAGTATATATAGCATTGGAGATCTTATCAGTAATATCTTGTGATAATAGACAGAGACCAGTTGATCACAGAACGTGTGTCCACTTCCCCCAATGTATATACACAATGTACGAATATGATTGTCGTTATTCAAATAAACAGTATTAATTTTTTTACTACATATCTATAGTAATAAATAAAATTGAAGTGTCGTTTGTAATATCATAATATAACATTTTTACCAAATACAAATGAATGTATATACGATACCGATACCAAAAAATTAAAATTATTAAAAATTTTGTCTGGATGTGTGTCTGTCCGTTCGTCCCGGGTAATTTCCTGCGTAAAAAAATTAAAACTTATAAAAATGGAATAAAATTCTTTTCAATGCACAGTTTTACGGGCAAATGTTTGAATTTATGGAAATATTTTTACTTAATCTTAGTATTTTAAAAAAATTAGGAAAATGATTAGGGTTCCGTTAAAAAAAAACACAGTGAGGAACATATGAAAGGCGAGCGCAGTCGCGGGCACACACTTAGTTTACAATACAAAAATACACAAAACATAAGTTATAAGTTTACATCATACGAAGCATATCTTTACAGATGTTTATGTTAAAATTAAGGTAAACTAAAGGGAAATTTTAATACTCCTGAATGAAAGTTTTGAAAAGAGCAATGTAATATGATGTTAATTTGACTAAAAATAGAAGAAGTATACTTATTCAGCTGTTTTTGAAAAAAAAAAAAAAAATATCTTGTATCATTTATAGAAACATGTAAATTTCTTTCTTTTAACAGGTCAAAGGTCTTTCGAATATTTTCTAAGGACATGATTTTAATCTGGGCAATGTAATCTACGGGAAAGAGACAGTTCTGATCTTTGCGAATGTGCAACATTGCAAAATTATATTCAATACATCTGAACGATTTAATATGCTCCTTATTATATGGATTCTAAATACTTTTCGCATATTGTGAAATACTCCTAACCAGCCTTACGATAATGTAAAATGTTCTTATATTATTGACGTAGACATTAAAAATGCACTTAACGACAACCATTCAATTTTTGGAAATTACTTCACTCCAGATATTAAAATAGTTCTTACAGTGACCCTGGCCAACTTGTAAAAAAGCTGTCTTGTTTAGTTAAAGAAAAGTAAATATCTTGTATCGTACTACAGGTTGTTTATAAATTTAAGCGCCTATTTATTTATATTATTGTAATCGCATAACGAAAATGGCTTAAGTCTATAGTTATAGCAATCGTAATATCCGTTTTCAGTGATAACATGTTATGTTACTCAATTTCTAAATTTCTATTACGTGTTTAGGTACTTGAGGCTTGATTATCTATTTCAATTTCTATAAAGTAGCTCCAAGGGAATACATTTTCAATTTATTTATATTTAAAGTACACATTTGCATTTTTTTTACATACGAGTATAGTGTCGGTATCTTTACACCAGCTTTCAAGCGATTTTAAAAGACCGTTCATTACGTTGAAAAATGACTAGATACAAAACTATATACCATGATCTTTTACATCGGATGCTTTAAATATATTATTGCCTCACTAAAAAAAATATAAACACGAAACATTTACAATGAGCATGCTAGCTTGGTCGAAAGCGCTACTAAATTCGATATACATATATTATACTGTGTATATCAATATCAATTGCCTTAGTTATATAATTCACATCAAAATAAATGTGTCGTTTTCATTTATTTATATCGTCAAACCTTTAAATACATGCAAACGTTTAGGTATAGTGCAGACAACAAAGTTAAAGTATAGATCATGCAGTAAAAACAACAAAAAGTAACAGTTTAGGAATATACTGGAAAACAATTAATGTGAAAACAAAATCGTATCGAATCTTGAGCTTTCTTAATTATATGAAATCACTGCGTGCTTGTTGATTGTTGTGCATATGCATGTTGCATGCATTTAATATAAAATATATTTATTACAAATACACATAAATAAATATCTCTGCACAACTTTTTGATAAGAAACAAAAAGTTTAATATTCTCACTTAAAATTATTAAGGAAATACATACTATTATAAATGTTCGAAAACATTTTAATACCACACGGGTTACATATGTATTATACAAAATGCTTCACAATTTCCGTTATTGGTAATTTTTATTGGTTTCCAGTGAAAAACCGCGGGCGGGGCCCAAAGCTTCGCGGAGGCTGCGCAACGGGTGTCAAGGTCGCGTCCTCGACCATGACCGCGTCCCTGCCGCGTCGCACCGCTCACTTTACCCGCTGCCGCTTAGATCCTCTACAGGGCAATATTCTTTCATTAATTCACGTACTTTAAGGGTAGTTTGCATCTATTTCTTGATCGGAACCGTATTTTTCATGCTAGTATTATATTTTACTATAAACACAAGCTATGTCCTCAACTCTATTCATAACTATTCACTACATTATATTTCTTAAATATTCGGTGGATTAAGTAAGACTTTTTATTAAGAGACTATCTTAGGAACATTATGTATTGTATTTGATGTATTGATGTACAGTATGTGCATTTAATCGCCGTTAATATTGTTATTCTCATAAGCTTCCTCTTATATATATGTATATCGTAACTTCTGTAAAAAAAAATCTTACCACAGAGTTCATAAAATAAATGTACAGGGGTTCAGTGACCTATGAGTTATAGACCACTAACAAAAAGACAGACAGGCATAGGAATATCATTTGTAATAGGTATAGATTAATTATATTTGCAAAAAATAAAAAAGATTTCATTTAAACTCATTCAAACCTCCTTGAAAAACTTTGTGTTCAATCATTTCTTACCAATATTTTTAAGCATAAATAAATAATATTTCAACTTGATTGAAGAGACAATATTGAGACACGAAAGAATATACTTATAATAAAGAATTTTAATTTTACCTTTTTTTTTAAATTTCGAAATAGTTTGAAAAACTTATGACAGAATATTCTCTGTTATAAATGGGGTTATTTAACGAGCAATTATTTTGTTTAATAATTAATTAGATAAACATATACCTAAAGGTATCTTATAAGTCTCCACAATTGTACATCTTTTTAAAAAACGAATTTCAAATACTGAATTCAATAATCCATATTTATATGTATTACGTAAATTATTTTTTTACCTATATCAGTGTTTTCGGTAAAACTTAAAAAAATCGTAAACAAACCCACAAAAAAAAAAACATTTTGTTAGGTTCTCCAATTTCGTTATTAATTATTTGAAATTGGTTTTGGTTAACGTATAAATATTAATATGTCCGATTACCCATAAAAATGAGACAATAGGAAGATAATAGGTAAACAATGAAAAGCTGGCGTAAGCGCCAGGTTAGTGCTCAAGGGGTTAATAATAGTTTTTAAAGTTAGACGGCTTAACTATTAAAATTATTTTTGGTTATAAGCATTAACAATACTGCACAATAAACCCCATCACTTGATCTTACCTGTGATAAACTCAAATAACTGTGTTTGTTTACAATGTTACTATATAAGCACAGCGGAAATAGTCTATAGATATGTTATTCTAGTATTGTATCCACCTACAGAACATCGTGTCATCGTAAAACATTCGACAATAAGTATTTTATTTACAATTAATCAAGTGTAAAAATCAAACAACCAGAAGTTATGTTTTTCGATAATATCGACAAGCTTCCAAAACTAGCACAATAATTGTACACCATGATATATTCATAACCTAGTGCTGTAAATATGTAGTCTGTTCGTTGCCGGATCAACGGTGGTTTGGAAGGGCGAAACTAATTTTTCCTTTTTGTATTAAAATCCTAAAAACAATCAATAAATGTTTCCTTTTGTTGTATTGTAATGAATGTGATAGTGAGATATCCTTAATATCGCATTTAGCGATGAAGATTTTTTTCCATACGGATACTGTTAAAAAATAATACTTAAGACAAACATATATATGTATACGCCTACTAACATTGTTAACAAAGTGAACAATACAAACAAGATGTGTCCGTAATTATCCAAGAAATTAGGGTATTCGCAAACAACAAGTAGTCCACATAAATAATTAAGCATCTGTAACGGTAATATAGGTTTATTCGGTAAAGAGAACGCCCACTCTATACCATACACGTGTCGTATTGAGGTCACGCAGCGGTGAAGGTCTCGGGTCCCGGACCAACCTTCTCTGAAAATAAGAGCCTTCGGATGTTGACCCCGAAGGAAATCTTCCAGGGCATCTGACCTTGACCTTTAATCGCGCACGCGCCTTATCATTTCTTTAGTACCCTGACCCTATTATGAAAGAATCTTACGCACTCTTTTTATAATATAATATTAATATATGAAAAGTATACATTATTATAGCTTTATAATTAATTGTGTTTAATTAATAATAATTAGTTGTCAAAACCTTTGTACTAAACTTCATGTCAAAATATTGTCCATTCGTTCGGAATGAATAAAAACGTTACGTTAAAGATCTAGAAATGAAGCCGTATAAAAGTCTATCTAAATTGTAATTATACCTGATTAATAATTAAAATCTTTAAATTAAAAAAAAAATCTTTATTCAATTTGGGCCCTGAAAAGGTGCTTATGAAAGTCAAATAACTACCATCGGTTGGGATAACAACCCGGTCGATAACAGCCTGCAAGTAACTTTTTTTAGTAAAATATGTTTTTTATGTATAATATAAACTGTGCATAATAATAAACGGTTTTGTTGGAAGCACAGAGAGGGGTGTCATTTCTAGACAGCACTATCTTATATATCATATCATATAATAACCTATGCACATTAAAACCTGCTCGACATAATGGTTGATTTTATTATCAGACAAATAGATAATGTGCCTTGTAATTATTAAATATTATAGAACCTAATACTATTGGCTAAAAAAACTTTTGTTAAACTTAGTAAGCCTAAACCATAGGTTGGCTAATTTGTAATTATTTCTGAAATTTAAATTAAGTCTGGCGTTTGCTATTTCAAGGTGATTTAAATTTTTGCGAATGTATGTACATTAATGTGTCGAGTACCCATAAAAATAAGACAATAGGAAAACAATGCAAAGCTGGCGTAATCGCCAGGTAGGTGCTCAAGGGGTTAAATTATCAAGTATCTATGAATTGAGAGGGTAATCTTAAGATACGATATTCCTGAAACTTATTATTTAGTGGCTGATGAGGTCCCACGTAGTAAATTTCACGTACTCCACGTTTTTGTATTATAAATATGTATTTATCTCAGTTGCTATCCCCTATAACAAAATATCGTAAAACATTAAGCTATGAAAGTAAGCAAAATAAACTAACCTAGAATTTGCCGAATCTGCAAATACAGCTGAGCTTAGCCTTCTTGCCAAAATTTTTAATGCCACTCTAATCAACTAAGCTTACTAGATTCCCATTTATCTTGATACTGCAATCAACATATTGCACATTGGGCAAGGCAAATCTTATACATTTAGTTTTATTAACATTAGGCAACAAATTATATAGGGCAAAACAATTTGTTATATTTGCTAAGTTATTAATTACTTGCTTAACATCAGATTCATTACCTTTTTACCTTAAATGAATGAATTCTCATTAACGTTTTCAGTTATATTTGCTACAATTGTCACAATTAATTTTAAAACTATGTACATTAAACATTATTTACCCCTTGAACACTAACTTGGCGTTTACGCCTGCTCTCCATTGTTTCCTATTGTTTCATTTTTATGGGTAATCGACATATTCATTTAGGGTGTAATATTAAAGTACCTAATTGGAATAGCGTCATAATTTAGCTACATTAGCGACATCTAGTATATGTTTTGATGCATTAATGTTATGTTCAGGTGGCACTTAAAACAAAATAAAACTAAAGTTGGGAATCGAACATAAAATTAGAATAGTAATTTTTTATATGTTTCTTTAGTAATAATAATTTAGAAAATTGAGATTAGATTTCTTGATGGTAATATTATTGTACTAAAACAATAAGTGTCGCAAACTTCAAGACAACAATTAAGTGTAAAGGAAGCTTTCGCTTTCGGAGAACTTTTCATTATCTCTAAACTTATTCAAAGTACTTAAAACCTATGACCTATAAAACCTACTTTATAATAATACTTGTTAAGTTAGTTAAGTTTCTAGTTTCGTATAATAAGGTTTTAATAATACTGGCCACTCTGTAATAAAATTGTTTGAATTTAAAAATATGTAATATAGTTGTCATGAAAAATAAAAATACAAGAACTGCTTTAATAAGTAATATACTTATGTTAAATTAGAGCTTCCACTACATTAAAAATTCGAACAATACTTACCTTGAAAATAGCTCCCATAATATAAGCCATGATATTTTTGCCATTAGATATCTTTTATCATGTAAGCATCCGCTAAGAAAGGATTTTTGAAAATTTTACCCCTAAGGATGTAAAATATGAGGTGAGCAGATGTATGAAAGTACATCATTTTTTTAAAATAAGAATTACGAAATTTAATATCCATACTACTTCTGGTAAGAAATAAATGTACACGTATATCAGCGATTTTCAACATTTCAACTTTGAGATATGTAAATATTAAGCTTTTCCCGTTTCACGAATATAGGCGCGATTATAGAATGGAGAATGGTCTCAAATCCACGCTAGCGAAGCCGCGGGCACAGCTATTATATTAATTTTCACTTGCATTTAATAACATATCAAATGGGATGAATAATATGTAATCTATATTGAACTATTTAAATTGTAAAATATAAATATTTCGCTTATAAAAATGTATATATTGCTTCCGGCTAGAAGTTTAGAAATCACTTATCGTTAATGTTGACATCCAGGTAGATTTTTTAAATATAATTTTTATACTTCGATTTTGTTACTGAACTGGTCAATGCTATTGACCAGAAATACCTTCACACTTTCTCTGGGCTTTATAGGCAGCTGGAATGTTTTATTTAGCACAAGGGAATTACAATGGTATGAACGTAGGTTTAAACTGCTATTTGCATATACATTTTGCGAAATTGACCCTACGTAAACTCTAAGGTTTGCAAAAAAAACAAATTAAATGCCTTACAAAATCGATGTGCCTAGTATGGAGGCTAAGATGATTTCCCCGAGCACAGCCTAACCAGATAATATATCAACGATTTAAGAACAGAATAGTGTAAATCGGTGCATTGGTTCTCGAGATATAAATCAACTAACGGATAGACATTGCCTTTTATATAATTTAAAGATATGTTTTAATTGAAAACACAGACTGTTTGTAGGGTTCTGATCTATGTCAGTCGATGCGGTGACTATGCGTTTCAAATAAGAATATGTGCGTTAATGACCTTGTCAAAGCTCGTTAAAAAAAGCAACAAAAATATTTCCATAGTTTTTTTTAGTAAATTATTTGCCTAATTATTAAGGCTATTAATATGCGTTATTTTATTGAACCATACACACCTATATAATTTTTTCGTTAGATATGACGTCACAATATGACGCAGGTCCATGCACGTTCTTATTTGAAACGCATTGTATATACGAGTATACAGAATATACTCACTAATAAGTACTAAGTCATCACCGCTTCAAAGAAGGCCTGCCTTTAAAAGAGAAACTCCTTTCCTTTATTTTTTGTGTATTATTGAAAACCAGCTGTCCGCTTGCGGCTACGCCTCCATTTCATATATTATTTAATGCGTTTTAATTTGTTTATAGGGAACCGTAATTATTTTCCTAAAAAATGTTGTTTCTAAAATAAGAAGAGAAAATTTTCTTTTGTTTTTGTGTGTTTGTTACCTGATTTCTTCGTCAATTGTGAACAGATTTTCATTATTTTTTTTAATTGACGGAGTACACTTTCTATGTGGTTCCATTTCTGCAAAATCAGGATCTGAAGAGTGGAACCCAGGGAAATCAAGAAAAACCTTCGAATGTTATAGAAACTTCACGTGTTTCATATAATTGTTTCAAACCCTGTTAAGTAGGCTTCACAGTTATATCTAAAATTATATACTTAAACTAAAAAGTAGAAAAAAAAAACTTTTCTAATTGTAAACAAAACCGTCTTCAAAGGAATTAGCCGTAAAAATGCACTAAAAGTAAATAAATAATTAATTTTTTTAATCTGTTTCTGTTTCCTTCAATACCTCCTCCTTTTTGGAGTCGGTTAAAAATATTTCTCATAAATTAAAACACTTGCCCGTAAAACTGTGCATTGAATCGCATTTTATTCAAATTTTTATGAGTTTTATTTTTTTTACGCGGAAGTTTATTTTACTTTAAGTTACCCGGAGCAACTTCGGCTATCTACCAAAAAAAGTTCCGCCCAAATTGGTTCAGCCGTTCCGGAGATTACCCATTACAAACAGACAGGCAGACAGACAAAATTTTTCAAAATTGTATTTTCAGTATAGTTATCGTGTATATCTATTTAGTAAACAAAAAAATTTACATTACAAAGAGGCACTTCAATCTTATTTATTAGTATAGACAAATGATCAAACGATGTTAGCTTGACACTATTTGAAACCTATAGGTTATTAATCAAAAGTTACTATTCAAAGCAATTAAATTTACTTATTTAACTGATACTTTTCACGTTTTTTGACAAATAACGAGATAACGCTATATCTCTCTTGAATGTCATCTATTTTAATAAGTTTTAAAATGAAAGTCAAATAGTAAAAGAAACTGCAGAATTACAAAGAACTTTCTAAAAAAATGTCTAAAAACTTGTAGAACTTGATTAATGCTAAAGTAATTTAAAAAAAACATCTAATTAATTCAATTACAGGTATGCAACATATGATTATCACACACATCCAAAGATTATCGAAATATTACATGAAGGTTCATAGGTTTTGAGTTTCACTTTTGTGACTTTTTTTTTATTCACATTTTATATTACCTTTTCCGCGAAATATAAATCCTTACTTACTCTTTGCTTGCATAAATGACGTAGAAAACAGTGGGCGAGCAAGCGCAAGCATGGCTGCAGGGGGAACCGACGTTAATCCTTTCTGTAGTTCATTCGCCGTCTGGCCTCATCCCTACAGTCCACCCGCACCACCCTGACTAACAACCCAACTGCACGCCTGCTATTCTGCAAGCTAACACTTTTTTTCTATCATTTATTGAGAGATACAAAAAAAAAATTGTCATTACAAGTTACGACTTTATGAGTATAATGTCTCATTATATCCAGTCATTAGGATGAATCCTAACCCAAAGAAAAGTAATCGACAAAGATATATTTATAAAGTAAATGATATCTGTTTTTGCATTTTACGATATATGATGTGTATATAGTTTCAAGTTTGATAACCATAATTGAATTGTTGATTTTTGTTTATCATGTTGTTTTGTAGTCCTTGTTTTTCATTCATTAACTTGAAGTGATGACCCCATATTTTGTTATTTTAGAGGTGTAAGTGGCAGTTTACGTGATACAGTTTGATTATTCTGCACAAGTATACTTCTTAGCAATCTTCTCGTGCGCCCGATTTAGCCCGAGCAGCTTAGCAACAGCGCAGCACGCAGCTCCCTAACCATCATTTATTGATAAAAAAAAATTATTACAATTTTTTTCTTAAAAATAAACATAGTTGAAACTACATGCTAAACTATTACTAAACTTACGAACTAATAGGGGACACGGGGAAACCGCATCAGGGTTATTCCCTTCGACGGTGGCCTCTCCTTTGTCCGCGCCTATGGAAAAGTCTGCTGGGTGAGGCACACAAGGTGCGTCCCTCGTGGAGTAATCTTTTGAGTTTCCTGGGAGCTAATCCTTCTATCGATCGGACTCTGAGGGGTCAGGGAGATGCGCCCGATCTGTACGGGTCATAGTCTCAGTCCTCCTTCAACTACCTACTCAGCTAGGCGAGGACCGACGTATAAGATCGCGCGCCTGAGGCCTGTGTATTAATGACAAGTGTCCACCTCTTCCTCTCCTACTGTCAGGAGGTCTAGCGTGCAACGACGCGATGTTCTGGAAGTGAACGTGTGCCGACGTGTCCGCTCTGCGAGACATGTTGGTTGCAAGGCTGTTTACGAATGCATCCAGGCTCTCTACACATAAGTCACGCGCAATTACGTGGTTGCTGACGTAGTACAAGTATAGTGTATTGACACTAACTCCCATAGAATAACTTTGACAAATGGTCGCCATTTTGTTGATGCACTGAAGATGATCCAAATAATACAAAGTTGGGTGTAAAGAACTAGGCAGTAATAAATTATTAAAATAACTAAGATTGATTTAAAAAAAAAAAATAATGTTTAAGATCTTAGCTTTACAAAAAATCAAATGTATAAAAAATCTTTCATACTTGTTCTGTACTAGCTTTTGCCTGCGGCTTCACCCACGTAAAAATATATATGTATTTATAATTTTAGCATATGTCAATATTATTTTGATATATAAACTATATTAATGTAAAGTTTAGTTTATGTTTAAGGTCGCGGTATTTTTTATCCGCTGGATGCGGATGACTTCCGCTCGTTGTGAAGATCTTTGGGGGAGGCCTATGTCCAGCAGTGGACGTCTTTCGGTTGAATAGATAGATGGATGGAATGTAAAGTTTCATTAAAATCCGTGGAATGGTTTTTTGCGTGAAAGAGACTCAAATTTATTACTTTCATAATATACCTAATATATAGTCTTTGATAATATTGATAAATTATCTATATTAATAAATACAATTTAAGTGTCTTTTTGTAATGTCAATTTTTTTTTACTAAATAGATTTGAATGTATATACGATAAATATACCAAAAGTACTTTTTTTTTATTGTGTGTCTTTTTGTTCCGGGTAATCTCCGAAACAGCTGCACGAATTTTGACGGGACTTTTTTTGGTAGATAGCTGAGGTTACTTCGGGTAACTTAGGGTTTTTTTTAATTCACGAAAACAATTAGGGTTCCGCATAAAAAAAATTAAAACTCATAAAAAATTAATAAAATCCGATTCAATGTACAGTTTTAAGGGCAAGTGCTTGAATTTATGATAAATATTTTTACTTTATCTTAGTACAAAAAAAATTAGGGATCTAAGTTACCCGAAGTAACTGCAGATATCTATCTAAAAAAGTCCCGTCAAAATCCGTCCAGCCGTTTCGGAGATTACCCAAAACAAACAGATAGACAGACAAAAAAAAAAAAAAAAAAAATATTTTATTATAGATATTTTATATACATTCATATCTAATAAGTAAAAAAAATAAATTTTAAGATTACCTGTAAAAAACGCTCTATATATTTTAATAAAATGATTCAATGGTCAGTTTTATGGAAAATGAATGAATTATTGAGAAATACCTATCTTTTCTTTCTCTTAGTACCAAAAAAATTGTAGGGAAATTTCCGTGCAAAAAATATTAAAACTCATGAGATTATGAACAAAATACAATTCAATGAGCAACACTATCAAATATTATTTTTCAATGATTATTTAAAAACTTTATTACGCACTGAAGAATATATTGAAAACGTGGGCGGAGCCGCAGTCACACAGCTAGATTGTAATAAAATCAGCGTCTTTATTTAATTTCTACTTATATATTTCAAACTATATTCTATCGATGGCGTTTATTTTATTATTAATTTTTTATTTATTACAAGAGATTTTTTTTTATTATGTTCATTACTTTTGTAAAATTAATTAGTATATTATGTTTATATTTGACAAACATTTAATTGTCCCATAAATAAAGTTAAATAAAAGATGTCACAACAATGCGATGAATCCAAGGAACTTATAAGTAAACAACTACTAATAAATTCTTTGGACGAATCACATAAATGATTCATAATACTGTACATTACGCTAGCAACATTTAAAAAAAGGTCAATCGCCATGATCGCAGCTGTCATTTTGGTCTACAAAATTAAAAAATCTTACTAAATATTCGATATAACATAGTAAATATATTCATACATATATTATGTTTCATTGGAAAACCATTTCTTTAAAACACCAGTTGAAGTTTTAAAACATAAAATAAAGTCGCACCCAAAATGCTTGAATGCATGACCATATTAAATTTTTTAAAGGTACTACTGTCATTTTAGTCGTCATTACTGTCAAGTCGATGCACAGAAAATTCATGAGATTTTCGTAGTCTAATTGTACATGTTTATACTCAAGATAATATAAATTATGCCGAAAAATAAGGGAAAAGGTGGTAAAAACAGAAGGAGAGGAAAAAAATGAGAACGAGACAGAAAAACGTGAGTTAGTTTTCAAAGAAGACGGTCAAGAATACGCCCAAGTCACAAAGATGCTCGGTAATGGCCGCCTGGAGGCCATGTGCTTTGATGGCATAAAACGTTTATGTCATATACGTGGTAAACTTCGGAAAAAAGTTTGGATAAATCAAGGGGATATCATACTAATAGGCTTACGTGATTACCAAGATGCAAAAGCTGATGTCATATTAAAGTATACACCAGACGAAGCAAGGAACCTGAAGACTTATGGAGAATTCCCCGAAACAGTACGCATCAATGAGACCGTTGTCTATTCTGTTGATGGTCTGGATGAAGATATTGAATTTGGAGATGAAGTTAGTTCAGAAGATGAAGCTGATGCAGTTGATGCTATATAATTAACATTATACATTAGCTTTATTTATTTGTACTGTTGACAGCTGTAAGTATCTGTAAATTCATCATCTGTTGTGAATATACATGACTTTAATTATATAAATTTAAATCTCAAAAGTATTTTAACATTTTGTTGTAAATTGTTCAGTTGTTCAGTATCTCTTTATTTATAAAATATTGATACTTACATTTAAATAATAAATATCAGATATCAATGTATAACATTCCTTAAATGTATCAGACTTTCTGGAAACAAAGAATTTGGGAATGTAAATAAATTAAACAATAAAACCAACCACAAAACTTATTATTTATTCATAATCCTAGTTTTAATATATACATATATGTTCAACGGACACCCTTGATTGTCATTAAAATATTCAGAATAAACAAACAACAATATGCAATCCATTGCCAAATTTTATGCTATTTGTGAACTGAAATATATGACTCAGTTTACAAATGTACCATTCAATAATTATAATAAGTGATGCACAAATAATGTTTGAGAACACTAATTAAATATTTCAACATATTTTTTACAAAACCAGGCATCTTCATAATTAAACTTTCTATTAAAAGTTATTTTTTGTATAAATTTCTATTGTTAAAATTGTTTAATTTTACATGGTTTAGAGACAAAATTTATAGCCACAATGTGGTGACCTAATAATAATTTTAATTTTCAGGTATTTTTTTTACACTGTATGGTCTTGAAAGTTTCTGTTGTAACACAAAACAACACTGAACTAGTTAACTGTTAAAGCACTAACCTGGCGTTTGTACCAGCTTCCAATTGTCAAATTTTTCTTGCTATTTGAGTAATTTGTATTTGTAATTGAAACTGCAATTGAAATAAGCAATGATATGAAGCAATCAGAACGTGGTTTAGTTATTTTTCTAATAAACTGCATCCAATTAATTCTCATGTTATTCTGTCTTTATTGTGCTATTAGTTTAAAATGTAATTCTTAATTTAAAGAAATATAAATAATACATAAAATTTACTTATAAATTGTTTTTTTTTACAATGGATTTGATTATTTCGTTAATGCCTTATGGATTACTCGTAATATGTGTGAAATAAGTACATCTAGAATTTACATGGATCTTATTAATAAAAAATATATGCTTCTAAAGTAAAAATAAATTATAGTATGTATGGTATTCATATAAAAATGCAATTGTTTGATTTGTTTGTTTGAAAAATGAAATAATAACCTTAAAATCTCAGTGATAGAAATAATGTATGTCAATAGTGAAAGTTTAGCAGTAAATTTAAGCAAGTAAGAACTTTCAGAACTTGTATTATTAGAAAAATGGTGTGTATTTATGTATGTACACAATTCACATTTCAGTTATTATTATAGAAAGTATCAACATAAAAATATGTTTAACTATGTACCCACCTAAGCTTATATTTTTACCAGTGATTCAGAGATATTTTAACAATTTTTATCAATTGAAATCAAAAACATCTTTATTCAATTTAGGCCCTAAGAAGGCGCTTATGAATGCCTAAAACACTACCACCGGTTCAGAAAACAACCCAGCCGAGAAGAGCGGGCAAGAAACTCGATCTGGTTCTTTTTTTAAAATAAATATAATACATATCATTTTTTTTGTGATGTAAAAAACTATACAAATCATAGTCTTAACTAATGTTAGCGGAAGCACAGAGATGTGGGTTAATTCCAGACATCACTATCGTTCACGTAATTTGTCAATATTGGCGTTTATCAAATGAAGTGTCTTAAAGTTGTGTCTTTTTATACAGCACCGTCAGGATATTTTTTCTATTATTTCAAGAAAAGGTAACATGTTAAGAACCAAGAAACACCCTTTAGACGGATATTCACGAATTATCAAAATAGATCTATTTTAATTTCAATGAAAGAAGTTAACTATAGAACTGTTTTGAAGGAAAAAATATAAAAAGCAATCTGGACTGTTGGTCCCTTACTGTATTATACTTGAACTTTAAAACCACTGAATCAATTTTTTTGATATGAACAGATATCATTTTACATACATTTTAAACTATTATTAAATCTATTGAAACAAATAAAAAAAGAAAGCCTTTTCATTGATATTGCAGGCTGATTTTATTTTAGAACCAATTATTTCAAAATAAGAAAACAATTGAATTTTGTGGAATTGTTTTAATTTTATTTGAATTTAAGACAGTACAAATGAGTTTTCCTTTATTATTATTTTGATGTTTGCATAGCATTTTCCTTGAAAACAATTTCCGTTTTTTGCCTTTATTTTACCTTAGAAATTTCCAGATTTCCCAATAATTTCAAGAATTGTACATAGATCATTTTCAATAATTCATCATGGCTTCATTGACATTAATAATTTTGTTAGAAGACTTAGGCAGGTAATGAAAAGTTTTATTTCATCTGGAGGCGACACATTAATAGGAAAATACAGCCCAATATTTTGAAACTACAGTTAGATTGTATCTAAAAGAAAACATAATAAAATAAAATATCTAGTTTCTCCCCAGTGCTCTTATTACATACCATACCAGCTGTGCCCACAACTTCACTCGCGTGTAATTCAGATAATTATATTCTAATACCCTATATTTTCTCTCTAGATGTAATCTATCTCATTACCAATATACTAGCTGTGCCCGCGACTTCTTTCGCGTTTTAAATAAACATTATCCATTGGACCAAATTGTGAATCTAAACCATTCCCGAATCCTCAGGAATAGAGAAAAAATTTCATTAATATCAGTTCAGCCGTTTAGGAGTTTAGTCACATACACACGCACAGAAGATTTATATATATAAAGATGGATTCTCAGTTAACTTTCCAGAACAAGAAACAATTTTACACAAAATATTTATACTAAACTAGCTGTGTCCGCGGCTGCGCCCGCGTTTCATATATTTTTTACTGCGTTTTAATTTTTTTATACGGAACTAATTTTTTTTTTTTTTAATATTAAAATAAAGTAAATGTATTTCTCGTAAATTCGAGCACTTGCCCGTAAAACCGTGCATTTAATAGGATTTTTTTTTACGTAGAACACTAATTATTGTCGAAAATTAAAAGTACCCGGAGTAACTTCAGCTAAAAAAAGTCTCGTCAAAATCCGTCCAGCTGTCCCGAAGATTACCCGGAACAAACAGGTGGACAAAAAATGTAAAAATAGTATTTTTGGTACAGGTATTGTATATACCTATACAGTAAAAAAAATTGAAATTACAAGTAGACACTCCAATTTTATTTATTAGTATCTATAGATGTAATCTTTATTTTAATTTTGAAATCTGTAACTTTAATAAGTTATTAATAATAAAAGAATTGCGAAATACTAGATTTAAAATAATCTTTATTTTTTAATTTTCGAGCTTTTTGTGTTCTGCTAAATTTGTCGTGTGTAGTGTATTTTTTACATGAAGTAATATATGGGAATTAAAAAAAATACAACCACCATGTTTTCTTACAACATGTTTGTTAATGAATATTTAAAAGAGATAATGCACCCAAAGGGACCGTTCAGGTATTACATAACAAAATTTTTGGCCATTTTTGTCCCCTCCTCCTAGTCACAGTTAGCAAAGCTCTTAAACAAAGCAAAGATTACGTAAACACTGGTACTTAGTTTTTTTTTAGAAATTTTTATATGTCAGTCAAGCCGCGAGCAAAGTGTTGTAAGTGTTGATGCGTTGAGACGTAGCGGTATCGTTATCCATACTATAATGTATCAAATCTGCGGGTAGCACTGCGACGTTTTACATAAAAATATCCACGATTGATATATGTCACACGATGTACACTGCTGCCACGCTGCGTGTACCTACACCGGACTTATAACAGGCTAGACGAGGAGGGAAGAGGTGAAGTAATAGGAACAGCAATATAAGTCTGTTCTGAATTTTTAAGGTAATGCTGTTGACCGGAAGGGCCTTTACAGTTTCACCGTAACTTTGGGGATGAGTGCTGAAGGCACTCGCCGCAAAAGGTAACTAGCATTTAGTGTTCTAACCTCGGCTTGGCCGCTACCTGTGTTATAAAATTTTCTTCCGCGGAACTTGAACCTAGCTAAACCCTACTATTTTTGTTTATTAATAATAAAAAAGAGGTTCCTTACAGGACCTATGTACCTGCGTGTTATGTGCTGGAGTGTGTATGTATTGTTGTGCGTGTAATGCTTGATGCATGGTCAGTGTCACTATATCGCGCTGGTAGCGGCGTCAAGGTTCAGATCCCTTTATAAATCCACATTTCTCTAAAACCGAATATACTTCACTATTGTACGTTCCGACACTGCGCCGTACCCGTAACAATGGTAGAGGGCAGTACACAGTGACCAATGATGGCCGACCAAATCAAATGAATTTTTTAAAATAAAGTTTTTAGCAATGATAGGTCAGTACTAGTAGGAGGATTGGTCTAGTAACGCGGGTTACAATTCTACAATGCAGGCCGCATTTTCATTAAAGAAAAATATTGCGATGAACCTTTAGGTATTTTCTTCCACGCCTTTTACAAATAATTTAAATCTGTGGCTAAACATCTAAATAGGTATGTTCAAACGGTATAGTTTGAAAGTGAATACGTTTCCTCATACCGCAGTGGCGGATTAACACGTTTGCCGCCAGTAAGCTATTCAATTTTTGCCGCCCCTACTAACCTCTGGAATTCAAAACCCTCGTTTATAATCATATTAATTAGATTTTCTTTGTCAATGAAATTGCAATTTTATAATCGTGATAATTACATCAGCTTTTTCCTGTTATTAGTATGATTGTGAAGTAATGCATTGTCGAGTCAGTGTCTAGATTATACTTACAACTCACGATTTAGTGAAACTTACTCACAAAATAGTCTTTGGGTACATTTCTGAGCTAAAAAAGCTCAGTTTAAAACTACTTTCACAATATGAGCTCAGCTTACACAAAATCAAAATAATGTAAATTCGATAAACCCTGTTAAATATTTACTGCACTTACAGTATAAAAACAATACAAGCAATGTCCCTTTTAATAAATCCGTTTTATGATTGCAATGATATCAATTAAAGTTATGAATCTTTCATTACCGTTTTGCGAGATTTTAAATCCGCAAAATTATCAATTATATCATCTTATGAAATCTTGTTTTTACACCCACTTTAAGCAAGAATCTTTGACACGAAACATTTTTTCGTAGTATACATAGAGCCATGTGATGTGCTAAATCCAAGTTTGAATAAATGTTCTCCAAATTCTGTTTTTTGCAGGTACGAAGATAGACATTTTAGTGATCCAGAATCTGGTTATAAAAATTTTAATAATAAAACTCTTTCGGACAAAATGTGGCACTGAAAAAGGACGCATTCCTGAACAAAGTCACTTTTTAAATCATTAGATACTTTTTTATCCCAAGAAAATGGCTTTTTCGTCAGCGTCGGTGGTAACAACTCACTCATTTTGTTTAGAAATGAAAAGTTCTTGATAAATCCTTTGTAGGCCTTCTGCCGTTTTGTAACTCAGACACGAGTCTATTTATCAGGACGAGAAACGTGTTAACGCTGAAAGTTTCACTCGCAGTCATTCTAATATATTCATCAGGTATTTCATCAAATCTTTTCTTCGATATGCTCAATTTCATCGCCTTTTCTTCGAAATACTTGTAATTCTCTCGTTCAGCTACGAAGTACTTCGGAGTTATTCGTAATGATCGGCAATAGTGATCAAATATACAGTGAAACCCTGTATTTGAATATGCACTTTGTTTATTATTTCCAAAAAGAATTCCATACAACAACCATGGCAAATATCATCAAGGGGGGAGGGGAAGTTGATAAATTCCCAAAAATGCCTCACGTAGGTAATTAATGGACGCCCCCTTATATTATGCCCCCCTATATTTTTTATACGAATTACCTATCTACAAAATTTCAGAATATTGCCTTTAAATACAGGTGAGGATAATCTAATTTTATTCTGGTGAATTTTGGAAATCTATACTGGGAAACGGCTATTTACGGTAGGAAGGTAACGTGCAACTTTTTGGATGAAATTTTACTCGTTCAAGGAACAAATAAATACACCTGAAATCTCACTGCGCACTCTCCTTGTGATTTTTCCGATTTTCCTCTCCCTTTCCTGCCTCATGTGATTAATGGACGACCCCTTAACATAAGTGAGTTATGCGATAGCCTGTACGGTAAAATAGAAAATGACTAGTTACATTTCAAACAATATCATTTCCTTATAGGTAATAGCAACGTTAAATTACTTGGAGTGTTAAGTGAGCGTTGCTTGTATATGCGTGAATTTAAAAATGAAAAAAAGAAATAATAACCAAATCACTATTTAATATAACAGGACACACAATTCTAGTTTGATATTACAATTCATATGTGAGTGACAAACTGTATTGAATAAAAACCCTTATTCTGCGTTTTAATTATACAACGTCGACGAGGTTTACTTTATTTAAAATCATTACCTATTCCTAACAGCTTGTTTTAAGTAATTGATTTCTCGAAAATGGCTGTATCAATAAGCATGAAGTTTTAGTTAACGGCAATCTGTAACTTGCACAATTGCCGGTAGAAATTCCCAAGGAGTTTTCTTAGCATATCGGTTATGCCGTTTCGCGTTACTACTTCCAATACACTTTACTTGTGCAAAATAATAAAATATATCTCAGGTAAAACGCAAGACTGGAAGACTAGAACTGATACAGACTGAGATCCCGTTAAAATGTACATAGACCGGTCCTTCGTTAATTTTAAATATAGCCCGGCTTTAGAGATTAACCACACACGGAACATTAATCACACGGGACAGAAGTCATTACTATATAATAATATTATATTAATATAATTTTCTCGCACTCTAAGGTTTACGGTAAATAATGAAAATATCAAAACAAAAAAGAAACGGGTCAGTAATATTTTGTCGATACGATCAATTTCACAAGAGGAGATTTGAGCGCACTTAAACCATATACTATTATTATGTGGAGTCGAGTGAGTATGGGTAATTAATCTCTGAATTAAAGTCTCTGAGTCCACTTAAAAATTTCATCGATCGAGTTTTTGTACGATGCAAAACATCGGAAGACTCGCCATTGTGTTTCGCAGAGGGAAATAATAAAAGTTTTACGATAAGTCGGTACCACTATGTACTCTGTACATCGTTTTCTTTTAACATCGAATACTTTTGTATTTTTACTCCAACAAATACAAAGAAACAATAAACTAAGCAAATACAATTTCTTTATCTGCTAATTCCTTTCCTTAATTATTCTATTAGTTTCTTTAAAATCGCCAAAAATAAACGTTATCAGTCAACGGAAAGAAATATCTGAAACTGAGTTTTTCTTATAGTTGATGATCTGATGATGATGATGATGATCATCTATTTGATGATCGTCGGTCGAAGAAGAAAGACTAGAGCCGCGTGATTAATAATAACACAATATCGTGTTCACACTTTTATTATTTACCTCTGGTTCACACTGTGTATTTTTAATGTCCGACTGCACATTTCAATAATTTATAGGAGAATGGTTTAATAATACGTTTCATATCCTGTGATTAGGCTGAGGTCAGAATTTGGTTTTTTTTTTTGTGATAAGTAGGTAAATACAAAAAAAAAAAATTATGAAGTTAATTAATTTGCAGTATTTGACCATACACTGTGTAATTTTGCTGTCATTTTACGTTACATAGTTTGTACACAAGTGAAATAATGATACGGGGTGTGAATTCTAAGATGTCACAAAATCTTCCATGAAAGTTCTAAAAAGTGACCATCAACACTATGCCAAAAAACTCATCATCATAACCGTAATAACTTATAAACAACAAGTTTTTTGATGTTGCCAACATGTGCGCTGCCATATTGAATTTTGTTGTGCTTCAAAAACATTGTGAGCACGTGGATTATTGTATAAGATTTAGTAAAATTTGGCAGTAATATTATCAATTATAACATTTTCGGTATATGATTTTGTAACTTCACTTAACAGTGGGATAATTTAGCTTGGATATCAGAGTAAGTGCGCATTTATTTTAAGCCGGCTGCTAGATCCACGTTTGGGTAATGGAGGTACTTGCTCGATGATCTGTTACAGAGCTTTTCTGATTTATTTCCTACTTCTGTATAAATCACATATTCTACAAGTCAATAACTGTAACTGACTTAATTCTGTCAATATATTGACGTATGTATAATTGCGTAACCTTTCATTTACAATACCACATTTGCTTACGTGTTCCAGTGAAGGTTTCCACATAACTCTCGTGACCCTCACCGAACAACATTTATTATTATTCTACATTCTGAAAAGATCAGTAGCACATGGTTGCCTCGGTATTGTCCTTGTCTATCGGAAAGTTTTTTATTGATTTCAAATTATAAATAAACAGAAATCGGTTGAAACAGTAAATTTAGTTCCGACTAAAATATATTTATGAAACAAAAAGTACAAATCGGAATAAATGATTATAAATCATAAAATAATAGGATCTTTTTAAATGTTTTAATAATCTTATCCATGTAATATATTGCAAGTAAATAAACACGCGGAATAATAACCTAATTTTTTATAATACGATCTGTATAATTATCGCTGCAATATTATCAATAAAAGTATTGATTCTTACTGTTAAAATGGAGGTTATAAATGTAAGTATGTCAACTTCTTATCTTAGATATTATCAAATTGGCAGTCTTACTAGATTGTTTACATTATAGTTATACAGGTATCATATATTAGTATTTAAGATTATAGTGGTTTTATTGTGAATTCAATTTGCACTATTAAAATAAAATTATATAAAATGTGTAAAAAGTTTGTTTATGGTAATGGTTTGATTTTTTCAATCTAAGAAGAAAAACATTTTATATAAATTTAAGTTCTTTATAGTTCCACTGGTCCATCTTTAATAACAATCTTAACATTATTGTTTTAGAATTTTAAAAGTGGCTTTTTACAATGGCACCTTGTCGTCAGTTACTTCTGTGGTCAGTACCATCTATAGCAGTTTTGTTGGGAATTTTTTGGTTCAAGAAAAAGAGAGAATATGCAAAGTCTGACCCTGGTGGAAGAGAAAGACTAAAAAGTTTGCAAGAGGAATTAGCTGAGGCATTGATTGCTCAAACTGAAGCGAAGAGAATTACACCCTTAGGAAAGTCAAAACGCACAATAGTTAAATCAGCACCTATTGATATTGTGCCTAATGGTAGCAATTCCCAGAGATCATCTCCCTTAGAACTAACTGATGAGGAAATTGATATGGAAATCGAAAAGATCATTAGGAAAAAATCTATTGAAAAAGAAAAAAGGATGTCAGCTGGATTTGACAAACAGAACTTGATAGTAAGCTCATGTTCAAGGGAAGCTTCTTTTGTAGTCCAAGAATTACAATCTGATTTGTGCACACCAATTACAGAAAAAGTTTCTTCACCAGTTAACAATGAGGTATTGGAGACTAATGATAAACAAGAATGTCTGATAATAAACTCTAAAGAAACTTTAAATAATATAGAGACAGAAAATATTCAGCATGATAGCACTATAGATAACGCATCAGCATCGGAAGTGACCTTAGAAGAAAATATAAAAAATGTCACTGAGGAATTAACTCTTAATGATAATAAAAATATAGTGAATGAGGCAAATAATAGGGACAACATTTTCTCTACAACACAAAGCAGACGCATCTCTGAGAGAGATTCTGCGAATCACAGTCCTGTTGACCCTATGTTAGTTAGCCCATCCATGTGTCACTTTTCTGATAGTCACAGTGAGGTAAGAATTTGCTTAATATTGTAAAATATGTATTTCCTCATTATTTATGTCTCAATGATAGTTGAAATATGATAAGTTATCTTTACATATTTATTGTAATTCACTGATAAGTAAATTATGAATTCTATTTACAGGGTTCAAGTGATAGCGGCAAAGGGTGTTCTGAAGCTGCTAGTCCACCACCAGCTAATTTGAATATAGTTCCTTCTGAAACAGAACTTAGAATACATCAGTTTGTGATACCGCAAAGTTTAGTCGGTTTGTTAATAGGTAAACAAGGATCTTTTGTAACTCAAATTAAAGCTAAAACAGGGGCAAGTGTTTATGTCAGGAGGCATCCTGACTCTATTAAACAAAAAATTTGTGCAGTTGAAGGTATGTATTCAAGAGCCAATGAAATATTTTAAAAAAAAATACTAGTTGATCTAAGAAATTTGTTTGTATTTACTTTTTTATTTCAGGAACTCAGAGTGAAATTGAAGCAGCGCTGGATATGATTAAGGAGAAATTCCCTGAAAAGAAGTTCCCCAACTTTTCTTTACAAGAAATTAGTGCAGAGTTATATCAAAAATTAGCCCCTTTAGTTCCTGAATTTCTTCAAGTAAGTGTATTTTTTATATCTGTAAGTTTATTCAGACATTTAGAATGGATTGACCCCATCCTTAGTCTACTCACATCTTTTGTTTTGTTAATTATGTAGGTTAAACAATTTTAAAGATTAATAAGTTATTAATAAAATTATTTGTGTATTTGTTACCACATAAACAATTTTATATCATTAAATAAGAAAATATATGCTTTTATATTTAAATATAATTAAAGGTTAATTTATAAATATTTAAATTGAAACTATGGATTCATTATTAATCTAAATTCTAGCTTATCTGGTATTTTAACTGTGCACTTATTTATGAATCACTATAAATTTTTACGAATTTACTTCTTAAAACTAAACACTGTCATGCTAATTCAAAAATGTTTGTTTTCTTAAGAGCAAAGTATTTTTTTTTAATTTAATCTAATTATTTTCTTCATCATTGTGAATTCAACTTTATGAAATAAAGTGATTTTACAAAATAAAATAGAATAAATATAGAGTATGTTATTTTTGGCAATTTTATTGGAAAATATTTGAATTTTTTAATCACAGATATCTTTGAAATGGTTGATCTGAGGAACTTTGACCTTCAGACGTTTTTTGTAGAGCATGAAATTTCCTATAAATCCTCTATCTTGGGTGTTGTGCAAAACAAGCCATTCCGAAGTAATTAAAATAAAAAATGTTCCTGTGTTATATAAATATTTTTAAATGTATAATACTTTTAAAAGACCATTAATATATCATTTACCCATAAAAATGAGACAATATGAAAACAATGGAAGCTGGCGTAAACGCCAGATTAGTGCTCAAGAGGTTAAAAAAACAAACATATTTTTTAAACACTAATACATATTCATATGGTTAGGTTTATATTTATATATATATTAATGTGTATTATATATTACGAGTATATATTATTTGTTTTTATCAGTGACGTCTGGTTAGGAAGCACAATCAGAATACCAGCTCTGCAATAATACTGAAACTGGGTCTATTTGTTGCCGCACAAACATTCCGTTTCTTGCGCATACTTTTAAAATGTAGTAATTCTATTTTTTTTTTTTTTTTCTGTGTTTCTGGACAGTGTTGTGTCATGTGGCACATAAATGCATTCTTTCTTTCTTTGACCTTGACCTATTTCACCAACGTTTATCAATCACTAGTTTGTGTGTGTTTCTCTATGGATCGTGAGATTATTCGCGGCAAAGATAAATGTAGATATGCGAACGTTGTATGGTTATAACATCAGTTGCAGCTCGTGGAGTCTGTCAACAATGACACGATAATGACGTGTCTGGTCAGCGCCGGGCATTTCTTCCTCCCAGCAGCCGCTGCACCCGACGTTCCCCTCATTGCACGCCTTGCACCGTCTCATGGCTGCCACATACCAAAACCCGGATGTGCCCTCACTACCGAGCCCGGTGAAAGGTAATTGTCATTTTTTTTTAAACCAGTTCTTGCTTATTATCTGTCGTAATATACAACATGTAATATAATAATAAACGCACACTGTGAAAGTAGTTTGTTAAGAATCAGCTACTGAATTGATTTCGGATATTAATTAGTTTTTTTTTTTTTCCAGATAATAGTTAAAAATAAGTAAATTAATTACCCTCTTAGTTTTATCATTTGTAATGTGACCATACTATTCCTCCACAATGGGTATAACTAATTTCATAAATAAACATTATCAAGCACATGCAAGTTAATGTTTCAGCTGTATGTATGATTATAACTGAATGTTATAAATCTGTTACAGGTTGTATATATTAACATATTAAACATTGTTTTATTCACAACACTTGAATACTTTTAGTTTTTCATTCATTTTTTCACTTAATTTCACTTAAATTTATTCAATAATGAAACGAAAATATATTGTATTTATATTGTGTATTTGGTAATTTGATGATATATAAAAATACATTCCTGTTATGTTTAATCAAGATTGAAATTATTTCTCAAATAATTAATTTCTGAAGCTTTATTGTACAACTAATTCGTGACATAAAAATGTTCGTAAAGTACAAAATGCGGCCTTATTACTGAGGGCATTTTTTTCAGACAATCTTCAAATTGGTGTCTTATAGATTTTGCAGTCCCTTGTTAAGTTACAAAGTTTAGTTTTTACTAATTTATTAATGATACAGTAAAAGTATTTTGCCGACAGTGATTTTTTTTTGTACAGTCGAAAATTGTAAAAAAATCTAAACCATCATTTCATAAGACCCGTAAACCTAAATGCCCGTATGTACTTTTCACATTCACAAATGGGGGGCAAATTCGCGTAACAGACGGACGTCTGTACATACGGAATATCTAATAAAAATAGCCATTTAAAGATTCATATTAGTAGACAGACACTACAAGGCCGATCACATTCCGCATAACTGAATTCGATTAAAATTAAAGTGACAAATCTATTAAATAAAACAGAATCCATTAAGTACTTGTGTTGCAATCCGTGTAATACTAATGTGACTCAACTTATTATTATAAATTAAAGATACGATAATTGTCGTTTTTGTTTTTTTTTTTTTCAATGTGTTATTCGAAAATTTAAAAAATAATTTAATTTTTTTTTATGTTAACTATCACTAACATTTCAGACTTTAGTTTAAAACCTGAGTAAACACCAATTCGTTTTTATGAATGAAATGAAGTTATAAATTATAAAACATAATGTTTCCTACATCGAAAATATTATAATATAAACCTTTTTTATTAATTTAATTGGTAGATGTATTAAGAAATAGATTATAAGTAATAATTATTTACAAATCATCTGCACAATGATAGATGCTCATGCAATATGGTTATGAAGCTATATATGTATATAACCAAGACCATACAAACCCTCATATTTAACATATGTCATTTCAAAACGTATCTTATCTAAAATTTACGTGCGTTTTTACGTAACTACAAATATAAAGACATTAAAAATTATTTCACATCATTTTAATTTTGTAAAAAAAAATGTATTAAGTATATATAGTGTATTATGTATATATAATACTCGTAAATAATGAAGCCACACTTTAAGGTTTTCCTATAAAATTAGGTTTACACTATAGGTAACACAATTACGTATGCAAACCAGCATATGTAATTATGTGTTATATCTGTATCTTTTACCCTTTATTTAACTATATCTTAAAATTAAATTAAAATTAAATAAAAAATAAAATAAAAGATTAAATAATTGCAGATAGTTTGCAGATAGACGTTTTATTTAACCCTTTGAGCACTAACCTGGCCTTTACGCCAGTTTTCCTATTGTCTCATTTTTATGGATAATCGACATATTAATATCCTAAAGTTTTAAAAATATTCTTATGGAATTCAAATATACAAAGTAGTAAATTCTCATATTACTTTACTGTGGAAAAGTGTTGGTATTCAGAAAAGGTGAAAATTGTTTTAGATTCAATCAATCAATTTTCAGTAATAACGGACATCGTAATTAATGTGTCGAGCGAGTACCCATAAAAATAAGACAATAGGAAAACAATGGAAAGCTGGCGTAAACGCCAGGTTAATGCTCAAAGGGTTAAATAAAATGTATGGCTATCTTATGTTCATTTTAATAAGCTATAGCTAAATAGAGGGTAAAAGATACAAGTGCTCAAGGGGTTAAGTTTAAAAAAAAAGTTTACTATAGAAAAGTTTAATGTTAATAGAAGGATCAATATGCGCCGCTCCGACTGAAAACAATTGGTATCGCGCGCAAGTAATATCAACCAATGAAGACAATGACACTTCTGTGGTGAAGCTGGTGGACTTTGGAGGCTATCTCACGGTCGACAACGACCAGCTCAAGCAAATACGGTCAGACTTTATGACACTGCCTTTCCAGGCGACGGAAGCTCTTCTAGCATTCGTAAAACCGGCAAATAATGGTGAGTATAGACCTCACATTTAATATGTTGATTTAATTTTTGCCTTGTTGTAATTTGTCACCTTTTCAACATCATCATTTAACATCAGATGGTATTATAAATAAACGCGTAGGCCTTATTATATTCATCATCATAATCTCCCTACCCTTTTCCCATTTTCATATGGAGTCGGCGCAACATGTCTTCCTCTTCCATTCCTCTCTATTTGTTGTCATCTCCGCATTCACTCCTTTTCTAAGCATATCATCTTTCAGTAGGCCTTATAATTCGATAAAAAATTGTAACCTGTTTAACCCCCCTGTGCACTTACCTGGCGTTTACGCCAGCTTTCCATTGTTTTCTTATTGTTATTGTCTTATAAATATTGTCTTATTTTTATGGGTACTCGACACATTAATTAAAAATGTTTAATCTAATAATCAACACCAAATAAACCTAGTTACAACCAATAGTTTATTAATTTAAACAAATTGTTTATAAGATTCACGAGTAAAATCTTATCTATACTAATTAATAAAATTGTAAAAGTGTCTGTTTGTGAATGTCAAAATTTTTTTTTACTAAATAGATTTGAATATATACACGATTTACATATACCAAAAATTCAAATTCTGTCTGTCCGTCCTGGGTAATTTTGACAATTTATAGTACATAGCTGAAGTTACTCTGCGTAATAAAATTAAAACTCATAAAATTGTGAATATAAAACGATTCAATGCAGAGTTTTAGCGGCAGGTATTAGAATTTGTGAGAACTATGCTTAATGTTAGTAGCAAAAGAAGTTTTGGAAAATAATTAGGGTTTCGAATAAAAAAATTAAAACTAACAGTGTAAATTTATATGAAACACGGGCGCAGCCGCGCGGATACACAGCTAGTTTTATTATAAAAGATTAGAATATGCTTTGGGAAATTTTTCTTCATCATAAAAGACAAATTATATGTAAAACCTTACACATTTTTTCTTTCAAGTTTTTTCTGACAGCTAGTAATTAGTCTCAATATAATAACAAAAATAATTACAACAATTTATTTACATTTAATTTCACGCTTATAACATAACGTATAGCTTTATACAATTCTGGTATTTTTGTTCTGGTCGCAATTTTCGGCTGAGTGACTTAAACGCTTACCACCCAAGTTTATATTTTATACCATATAGTTGTTAATTTGTTAAGGATTTTTAACTCATATTAAGTGACACTGCCCGTGCACACTTACGACTGCATGGCGACAGATTTTAAATCTTGATAGTTGTAGCTAGCCAGACATTTGGCACAAAATTCCCCAATGAGCCATTTAAACAACACTATTTGACGAGCCATTCCACTGGGCCATTCGAATGAAAAATTAGAAATCGTTCTAATGTAAGAGATTATCGTTATTAATGGCTTGAAGACCCCATTTTATTATGGATTGTGCCTATTTATATAACGTATGTACGTTTATCTTAGTTAAGTCAAGTGGGGTTGTGTAAACACCACAAGGATGTACATGGTCTATAAGGAAGGATCCTTGATATTCGCTTATCCCCTTAACAACCATAGGTTTAACACGGGGCATACTTCTCGCAATTTACATATCAGATATCATCAGTCCAAGCTAAGATCTGTACCGCTTTCATAACCTCACATAATGTTCTATGAAGCTGTCATAGACCCTTTCGAACTACGCAGCATTTAGTTCGTTTTTAAAAAAAAAAAGCCAATAACATTTCATATTTCTCCACGTAATAAAGACCTTTTAATTATTACGTAGCTTTAAATATTATCAACAATAGTAAGCAAGCCCAATCCCTCCCCCTCCACCTCAATGATTACGTAAGTATTGGTATAATTTTGAACCTAGGCTTAGTGTGTTTACCATCCTAGATCACACTGTTATATTGTGTAAAAAAGAAACAAAAATATATATATTTTTTTAAATTTCGATTACCCATAAAAATGAGACAATAGGAAAACAATGGAAAGCTGGCGTAAACGCCAGGTTAGTGCTCAAGGGGTTAATAATAATAATAGTAATCAGCCGTGTGGTGCCGGCTAAGAATAGTACCACCCCATATCTTCCCGTGGGTGTCGTAAAAGGCGACTAAGGGATACGAACCAGGTGATGAGCAGTAACCTCTGGTGTACCAAAAACACCTTACTGCGATCGCCAAGCGTGGCGATTATTGCAATCCTCCCCTTAATGGTGGAGACCTATGTCCAGTAGTGGACGTCTTATGGTTGAATAATAATAAGTGGATATTGCTTACGTAATGGCCGCTCAGAGCAACGTAATGTGTGATACAGAAGTTGATTGGAGCGGGGAGGCGCTGCGCATAATGGCGGGTTTGACGGCGGGACAGCTGCTGCACGCGCAGGTCGCCGGGTACGACGAGGCGGGCGGGCTGCCGCTAGTACATCTATACCTTACCTTACATCCACAGGTATACACGCACTATTATATACTATCACTTTTTTTCCCTAACCTAGCTAATGCTGTTGACCAAAAGGGCCTTTACAACTTCACCGTGGCTTTGTGGGCGAGTGCTGAAGGCACTCAGCCGCAAAAGGTAACTAGCACAAGGGTTACCAAAATGGTAGGAACCTCGGCTTGGCCGTTACCTGAGTGTGAAAACTCTCTCGCGAATTTGATCATAGCTAAACCCTACATTTTTTATTTAACATACAAAAAAAAAAGGTTCCTTACAGGACCTATGTACCTGATATACTATCATTGTCACCGGTTCGAGAGGGTGATAGGGAGAGTTACGACATACAAAGATCGTACATGTTTTAATTGAAAAATATTTAAAAAAAACGTTTTAAATAGATTCCTAATTTCCTGTTTAATTGGTAATCAAAAATAGGTCACTAAAAATCAGAAATAAGTAGAGGTATTCAAAACACTTTTGAAAAACAGATTCATTGAACCCCATACCCCCCGTATCGAACCACCTCTCGCCATTAGTTGCAACTGTGACTGTATACATATTATGTACAGTTTGGGCAACTCTTTAAATACACTGGAACCGATTTTGATCTGATTTTCTTGTTTCTTATAATATTATGAAGGACATGGGCATTTTTTTTTATTATTTATTTGCATTACAAAATTTAATACACTTAAATGAATGCTATCTGCATGAATCGAAGTCGAGGTTTAATATACAACTTTGAATAATCTGGATTAATATATATCTCAAAGTACTATTTGTAAAAAAAAAAAAAAAAAAAGAATCACATGAATTTATTCTAAAACTCCACTGACAGACATCTAGATAAAGATAAATTACCCTTTTGGAATAGGTACGCAAAAAGAATGAACAGTTGAAAGTCGTTAATTTTTTTGTTTTTTTTATTTCAGCAAGTGATATATCTGAATAGGGAATTGGTAGAACGTGGTCTCGCCGAGTGGGACATCCCGCCGGACTCGTAATGACCCACGCCGCCCCCCACATTATTACTAGTTACTAATAGATATATCGCAATGATGCTGACTACTAGTAGTTTAATATTACATATATGCATTTCATTTGTAAATAATGTATACATCCCGAGGGTGAAAATATTGTACTGAAATTTACTGACCGCATTATTGAGGAGCGTTTTCACAAAGCGTTACGACAAACATCGCCTCGACAAAGTTTTTTTTTTTTTGTTGTTGTCTCTATCTCTCTTTCCATAGCTGATGTTATTCATGTCAATAAAATTTCTGTAAGCGATACATAAACCGAAGTATTAATAACTTTTGAAATTTCTCATCTCTAGAAAAATAAATAAACTCGTTCCCTGAAAAAAAAAACACACACACACACACACATGTATCGTTTTGTGAAAACGCTCCTCAATTTTCGAGTTCCATGTATGAGGTTTCTTTTTTTTTGTCATCACTTTAAAACCTATCTCTGTCTCTCGATTTCTTTTAACTGTGGACTCTTCGTGGTTTATAATAACGCATAAACCCTTTCTAACTGTTAATAATAAAATAAACGCTATGATTTTTAGGTTTTGTAGTTGAAAATTTATAATTTAATATTCGTCTTTGTTATGCTGTTTATTTGAAACAGTAGATAAATATATATTATCATGGAAAAGGTGTATTAGTAAATAAATCTGTTTAATAGTTTAGTTATAGACTTTTCGTTATCTTTGTGTTTGTACTTTTCATATAAATTATTACTCATACTCATAAGTGAATTTCCTAAATCAGTACGTAACATATAAAATTACATTTACTACATACAAATATATGTTATCTACCGATATTAGTGTACTATAGCAACATATATTAATTTAGATGTTTATCAAAGACACCTGTCTAACAATAATAGTTCATAAAATAGTGTATAATAATACATGTGTTGTTTTTATATAAAATTCAGGGTGCTCATTATAATAAATGAATAAAAAAATACACTGCCATTAATTAGCATTTAAATAAATAATTAACAGTTTCGACGAGTTTTTGACGGGATCTTAGTATGTCATGTGGTACTTTATATTAATTTACGGTATTTAATACTATATTATGTACATTTGGTAGCATTTAACATAATAAAGTTCGGTTATTATTCACAATTGTCAATGATAACACTGAACATGATTTCTGAGATGCCACAAAAACTCCATGGATAATTCTAGAAAAATACCCGCCATTTTGAAAAAGCGTTGTATGAAAACTAGAATTGCAATAACCCCGTAAATATTTCTTTAATCTATTAGTGCCAAACATTGATATTATTACAATTTCACTAACTTGCTACATTTAAAAAAAATGTTTTGTAATTCTTTATTTTATAAAATTGCAATAATCGTACACGTTTGTGTAATCATTATAGATTTCAAAAACATGCAACAATAATATATTTAGTTCCGTGATAATAAACAATTTATCCTAATCGTTGTGGATACAAACAATAATTAGGGTTTTTCGTTTCTAACGTAAAGACTGAGATTGTGTAATTATGTACAGTTGTTACAATGTAATATATAAACTTGTAAAATATAAAAAAAAAATTGATTAATAATGTACAATCGGTTTGTGTGTCCGTTAAATGATATACTCGTGTGAATGATATATTTATTTTTCAATCGAAGTACACATTCTGACGTGTTAGTTATATTTTACAGACACTGTATTTAAATAATTATTTTTGGTTTCCGTTTAAAAACGCGATTTACTTTTTGCGTCATTTTAATACGCGTGATCCAGTAAATTTAGTTTCGAGTATTACTAATTCATATAGATTCGATCTCTGCTTCACTGCGATAATATATAGAATAGAGTAGATAAAAAAAAAATACAATATACCTATATCAAATATATCTGACTCCGTAACACTAAAATATTTTTTTTTCAGGAGTAATATTGTATTTCTTAACTTTATCATTATCACGAAAGTATACATTTTGACTTTATTCTCTATCAATTTTTTTCTTATTTATAGTTTTCATGAAAAAAAAAAGTAAATACAAAAATTTAAGTTGCTCGATTCTTATACACTGCAACATTTAATAAATTTTTCATTCTTTCACTCGTTTTAACAGTCGCAATAATATTACAAACGAAATAAATCAGATTTATATTTTTTTTAATCTGAACAAAATGCCCTTTTTCTGAACATTATCATCATAACTGCTCTTAAGTTATAAGGCATCAACTGTTAATATATTATTGTTTCCATTCCATATTCCAAATGGCACTAAAATAGTACATAATTGTAATTATGTCAAGAGTTGTAATAGTTATATACTTGTGGTTAAATTTTGGTTGTAAATGACGTTATAATGAGCTCTTCGACTATCCTGAATTAATAAAATAAACCTATAATAGTGTACATAGTTAATAAACATAAGGTAGTGAGTGATAAACGCATTCGGATACGTGAATGTTGTTATGGTAATTTCAGTATTTAAATATGTTGAATATTAGTTGTATAAATTTGTAACTTACTTTGTATGCGTTTTGTGTAGTGAACTTTGCTTTTATGGAAAATTTGAAATGTGGACAGGCCTTTTTCATTACTTTTTTGTATTATAAAAGTAACGGAAACACTACTCGTATATAAATTTTTTTGCAGTAACCGTGAACGTTCCGGTTACCAGGTGCGGCCATTTTGTTTTGCATTTCGCTGACGTCCCTTTTGTATATAGACTAATATATTTGCGGTTAATAAATTGTCGTTTTAAAAATAAATATTGGTTTTTCTTTTCACGAATCATTTACCAATTGCCAAACCAGTATTATAGGCACAGGTTTCCTAAAATATCCTTTTCCTTCAGTTATATAGGTACTAAGAAATAAAAATGGAGTAAGTTTTTAATACCAAAATACAATTTTTAAAATTTTTGTCTTTTCCGGGTAATCTCTGGACCGATTTTGATGGGACTCTTGTTTTTAGAAAATAATTACGGTTCCGCACAGTAAAATCAATTTTTTTTATGAAATTTTAACAACCCGATTCAATGCACTTTGGGCAGGTATTTGAATTTGTAAGAAATAGCTTTGCTTAATGTTAGCAAAATAATTTTTGGTAAATAAATGGGTTCCGTTTAAAAATAATGTAAAATATTACGCATTGAAAAATATATGAAAAGCGGGCACACAGCTAGTTTAGAACAATATTTAATTATCCAATGGTTTATATTATATCGCTTACTTTACAACTGTAGAGATGCATGAAAAACACCTCATGTGAAGTTAGTATATCCTATACGAAGACGTTTTATATTTATAAATGCGTTATCCGCAAATCACGTCTCATAGAATATATTCATGAAAGTACTGAATGTGCTCGTTTTTATGATTTTTAGATATATTATTTTGAAAGGTGGAATATTTGTTGATCCTTAAATACGGCAATTGATGAAAGACAGATTTTATTAATGTTATGACTGTATCGGAAATTAAAGTTTGGAAAAGTTTTATGTTGGTAGCCGAAAATTTTGTAGGTAACCAACCATAAAGCATCAAATTATGAAAAAATTATACAAAATATGCTGACAAACTTTCAGACAAGAGGGGCCAAAATGAGTACCAAGTTACACTATCTACGCAATTATCTGGATAAATTAACGGATAATTTAGGAAAAAGGAACAGGAAGAGCGGTTCCACGAGGATCTAAAAATAATGGAGGAAAGGTATCAGGGTCGATGGGATTGTCACATTATGACAGATTACTGCAAGTCTTTAAAAAGAGATTGTCCCCTAAAATATTATAATAGAAAAGCTCATAAAAGGCGTTTTATGGAAATAAACATATATTTTCGACATTTTCCCCTCCATTACTTTGTATCCTAATTTTTCAAAACAAAACTGACAATATAAATATATCTATTATTTTGTTTCTTGTATTCCAATTTTTGTAATGTTTAATTAAAATAAATATTTAAAAGAAAACGAGAGCAAATCTTACAAAATCATTCATGAGTTGTAATCATAAATATATCCAAAATCAATCTTATTTCTAGGGCAACAAAACCCACTGTAGGCCAGTGCAATAAAAAAGTCTTGTTGCCGACTACAACGTTCGGTACGAACGCTGCTGCGATGCGGGAATGAAACAGATATCCAGTACTTCGGCAACAAAATATTCCACAGAATCTATAATCCATAAATTATAATTAACTATACAGCTTTTTAAGAAACAAATTCTAACACATAAGTATTTTATATTGAAGATGTTTTTGTTACGTTTATTATACTATTTTCCTTATTTCACAAAACTTTAAAAATCTTCTATAAATAAAATCAACCTATTTCATCTGAATGTGAAAAATTTTTGCCTACTCGTTTTAGTAAATGAAAATATAAAACTACATTAATATGTCATATTATTACAGTATAAATAAATGGTTTCAGACTTCGAAGGTATGTTGAAAACGGAGATGAGTTTGCGTTATGTATTAGTAATATTAAGGTCAAATTGCGTTTCTCGGGTTAAAGTAACAATAATTATAAAACGAACATGGCCATACGTCCTGTTCTAGGCGGAACAATTCCGTTTTCAGATCGTCGATTTCGTTGTCCTCAGGGAGAGTAAAAATGGCCGTCTTTGCAAACAGACCAAACATATTAATAAATATTTAATTATCTACCGATATTTAAATAGAGATTGTTTATTATCACTAAATAAACACGTAAAACATTAATTCAATTTAATTATTGTTAATAAATTCTTTCCATGCCTTTGTATTTGAAGAAATAGTGGATAAATTAAGTTTTTTTATGTACTAAATTTTTCAGGTGTACCATTCTGACAAAAAAAAAAAATAATGGTTACTTTAGTTATGTACTTTCATTTTATAAATTCTACAAATAGGTTATATTTATTTCTATGAAGATATCTTATAAATAAATATCGAATTCAAAAGAGGTTTATTTTGCCAATTATTGGTAATCTACAAGACTTGCATATACATATTGCTTTATCAGACACCTATCGAACCACGTCAACGCTCATATCTTTATCGTTTATCTACAATATTTAACATAGATATCGATTGCCGTTCAATTACATGACAGATTAGTAAATATATAGATGTCCCCTTAATTTACAGGAAATGTTATATAGGATATGTAAAATAAACAACAAATGCCATATAAAATTTTATTAATTGTTTTAGGAATATAAAAAAAGAACTTACATTACAACTATATAGAATCTATTGCCCAGTCCATTTTAAAACGGAAAAGTATGTACCTACATATCTATATATAACAACAGCGAGTAACAAAATAAATTTACAACGTATTTATTATAATTTAGCAACGTCATAGAAAAACCCTGTGTTTATAAAATATTTGTTTATTAATGTATATAACAAATATATAAATATAATATAATGTTCTATTTTACTTTTTCCAACAATTTCGAAAGGTCATTATTGTCCTTGTTTTTCGTATGACCATATACCACCGACATTGCTGTTTAAAATTGTACCCGAATGTAAAAAAAATACAGTTTAATTTCAATAATATTATATTTATGCATTCATTCTATCTATCAAAGTGTTCGACTCTAGGACTTATCTTTCGTGTATAAACTGACAATTAAGTAGGTACTTCCATATCATTGTATTATAGTCAAATTTTTATAAAATTCCATTGTTTAAAACATTTTCATTGGTAAAAATCCTTTAAATTAATTCATCCCGTTTTAACCTTTTTTTTAAGCTATTTGATCATATTATAACCTAATATATTTCAATAAAAACAATATTATCACAAAATTACAACACTCATTGGAATTAGGCTATAATAAAATTTAAGGATTTAACTCCAAACGTCAGCTGAATACTTCTTCATTGATTCAAGTTTCTTGAGGAACTGAACGGCATCGGACTCTGATTTTCCCCCTTTTACTTGAATTGCTTTAAGAATCAAGTTTCTCACATCCACTGCCATGTTTTTAGCGTCACTAAAATATTAAATAACAATATATTTGAATCTATTTACACATCAAAATTTTTATTTTGTTCCTCGAAATAAACAAGTCCTCTTGGACCTTTACCGCAACGGAGGAACCATTGCATTTGGTTTCAATTTACCAGATAGAATTTTAATTAAATTATTGGGATTACCCATTGCAAATATATTAATAATACTTGTATATTGTAAATAAAATTAAATAAATACCCGCAAATGTAGAAGTGTCCATTACGATTCCCAATGACATCCCACAGTTGGTCCAAATTCTTTTCCAAAAGATGAGTTACATAAACTTTGTTCGCTTGATCACGTGAAAACGCCAAGTTCAATATAACATCGCCATTCTTCTCGAACTCTTCCAGTTCCTGTAACATGATTTTTATGGTCAAGTTTGTCAAACTTTTTGATCCGTAATTTTTATTAATTTTAAACTTTATTGTACGCCTATATTGTATTTTTTATTCATTGTGTATAGAGTTTAAACTGCGGCCATATTGTTGCCAATAACTTCTTTCAGGCAATCTTTGGATGGATTTATACTTTCCATAATATCAGTAAAGAAATTGCTAAATAAACAATATTATTAATTTTTTTTTTCGCATTTGTGGTAGCTAGCCAAACGGACGTTAGAAAACGCCTTAACACTACTATATATGGTTTCATAAAAATTTCCAATTAAAAAAAGTTCAGACTCATTCTAGTGTCTAAACTTACTATTGCTACACTCTAAGGCTTTGTAAGTCAAATCAAATCAAAATCAAAAAAATCTTTATTCAATTTAGGCCCAAAGAAGTCTAAAACACTACCACCGGTTCGGAAAACAATCCAGTCGAGAAGAGCCGGCAAGAAACTCGATCTGGTTCTTTTTTTTTTTTTATATAAATATAATATATATCATTTTTTTTAAGTTTAAGTAACCAAAGATATCAATTCAAGAACCAAAATTATTATAATAAGTTGACTTCATATACCTGGGTCATACAACCTTCTTATACAATTAATGTGATAAAGTAGGCGATAATTAAAGGTTTCACTTACATCCTTGTAAATGTAGTCTTGGTCGCGATGTCTGCATCCAAAGTAGAGTATGTTTTCACCGACTTCCTTCCCGCTGGCTCGGGCAACAGCTCGCTCTTGTAGGAAACCGCGGAACGGCGCCAAACCAGTCCCGGGACCGACCATTATTATGGGAGTTTGCGTTTGCATAGGTAACCTACAAAAAGAGATTATAGATTTAAAATTAGTTGTGTGCCCGCGGCTCCGCCGCCCTCTTTCCATATATACTTCACTGCATAATATAGTTTTTTTTTTTTAATAATCAAAGGAAAATAAAGTTTTGAAGTTGACGTCCTTTGTGTGTCCAGTGTTCTGTTCACAATTTCGTGAGTTTTATTTTTTTACGCGGAACCCTAATTATTTTCCAAAAATAAAAGTAGCCTAAGTTACGCGGAGTGACTTCAGCTTTCTGCCAGAAAGTTCTGTCAAAATCGGTCCAACCGTTCCGGAGATTAGCCGCAACAAACTGAGCAACGAACAAATTTCAAAATTGTGTTTTTGATATAGGTGTCCTATATACATTCACTTCAATTTTATTTTTAGTATAGATTAAAACCTTGCGTACCTACAATGGTGAGTAAAGGTTAGGTAGTAATGGAGGACCATCCTTATATGGAGCACCATTTGAATAAGTATTTAAGTGAAGCAACAAATTACATCGTGAAAATTCAATAATATAGCAATAAGCGTATCAAGAAAGTAGGTACGATATGAATGTAGCAATTGTAGACGGACTAAGTGAGCCGAATTTAAAAATAAAATATTTTCGGAGAATCAATGAAACCACAGTATTTAGAATCTTAACTAGTTACGTACCTAGTCTAAAATTATTTTTAGTAAATATAACCTAAAAAAACTGCTGTAAAGTTTGCTACAGAAGAGCCACACTAATTTGACGTTTTTCAAGGACACTTTCTCATATACAGAGTTGGTTCGGTTCACCTTACTTTTATGTTCCATGAAACCTACATCATCTTTTTTACGCAATTCACACACATACACAATATTTTATGGTTAGAACCGGTTTGATTTCTATCACAAACTCCTAAATAATTTATAAAAATATGCTTTAAATGATATTTAAAGTCCCTATTTATTATTTCTACAGAATTCTACGAATAACGCAGCAATTTCTTTCAAACATTACCTGTATGTAAAATCTATTATGCGAAATAATACCATAATAAAATATTTTTAATACATAGATGTTTTAATATATGCTACTAACTAACTTCTTCATAGTAAATGTCTTATAAATAACATCCTCAATTCATAAAAAAATTAACCTTTGTGAATTCATTAAAAATATTATATAAAGATGACGTCATTAGATAAACATTATTATAATGAAGATATACGAAATAATCATACACGCGTTCACATGTAAGTAAATACAGCTACAGTTGTGTTAGCTCGAGTGGAAAATAACACATCGTTTTTTTTTTATTATACACAAGTTATTGACCTACAAATAAACCTTAATAAGGTTATAAGCAAACAAAGTAAGGTAATAGATGAATGTGTAATAGAATATAATAGAAAGATACATGGAATATTTAAAGCAATTATGACTCAGTAACCATTTGGATCGAGGAGAGTTAGAATCAGCGAAGGAAAACTTTGTAATGTAATAACAGCATGGCGGTATCGAATGCCTATTTGGCTATCCAGAGCAATCCTATGGTTTCGGCACACTGCGGGCAGCGCTGGCACCCATACCCGCCCGCTGTGTGCCGAAACCATAAAGATTACGGCGAACTCCACTTTTTTGCAAACTTGCAAGAAAAATAAAATTTACCTATAATAGACCAGTCAACCAGTCAATTTTGTTAGTTTCCATTATTCTTTTGGGCACTTTTTTAGGAAATAATACCAATTTTGAGTTTATTTTACGTATAGTCTTCAGAGAACGGTTAAGACTACCACAATAACATGATTGTCAAAGATATGTTTCAAATATTCTATCAAAAATCAACTTTTTTTATACAGTGCTTTGACCACAATCTCACCTCGTGTTAAGTGACGATGTGGTCCAGGATGGTAAACACACTAAGCATAGATGTAATGGTTTTCAAGCGATGCTACCAGAACACACCTGTTGATATTTGGCAACAGGTTTTCTAATTTGATAGTGGTACCTACCCAGTCTGACATTACTAGAAAAAACCCTACCACCATGCTATGGTGTTTCCACACGATGTTTTCCTTCACCGGAAGCTCAAGCTGATTTTTAGAGTTGGGCAGGTGGGTTTGAATTCGCTTCCATGGACGCGAAATCCGACCGCACTACCAACTAACCCATCGTCGCTTCAAACTGTTTACAACGATTACACCTATATTATTACTGTTCGAATTTACGTGTTGCCCTATCATCTTCGATTACATCGTAACTTAATATCAGGTGAGCTTGTGGTTAAGCGTCAATATATATAGAGTACTTTGGAGCATAGACAAGTAAGTTCTATATTGTAGTAGACCCATTTTCCTTGCATAATTCCGAAATGCATGATTTACTATGGCGGTATATATCATTAAAAAATACACGTTTCTTTTGAGTAAATAGCGTCTCCACGTGAAAAGGTAAAGTTTGCATCGAACAATTAACGATGTGTACCTAATATTTAAAAAAAAACCAACAAATATAAAACACATTATACTAGATAATTTTAACTTAGTACTTTGCTTTACTGTTTTTTATATTTCTTATTCATATTGCCTAATTCGGATATCATGTTTATTGGAATTCATCACTTATATTTAAGTGTCCAGGTTAATTAATGAGACTCCATTGTATGCTAAATAAAATATTATAAATGCGAATGCGAGTTTGTTTGTTACATTGTAACGCTTTAAATACTTAATCGGTCGACGTGCAATTTTTCATACACATTGTCAGGTGTACAGAAAAGTCCACCCCGTGTCGCCCCCATCCCAAATGCGGCGGGCGGCACCGGGGGGTTTTAGTGGGTATTTCCGGGCGCTTCACGCCCGGGTGAGTCCCACACTGGCACGGAGTTCGTCCCTCCGTGCCCCCTTACCTATTGCATTGGAGGACTCCGGTCTCACTAATGCAATAAGTAAGGGTAGTGCGTAAATGCATATCCCCACGTCAAAAAAATAAGAAAATAGGGAAGAGTACTTTTTATTCTCGGCTCGATTAACAGAATGTACATTAACATTAACGCCAGCGCGATTTTTCTATAGCAAACATCGCAAAAAGCAGACAAGAGGTTTTATAGTAAAAGCGTGCTGGGGTTCAGCAGATTTTATAAAAAAAAAAATTTACCAAAGCTTACGTTACCATAGAGAACTACAGGGAGGAGTCAAAAATATATAAAATTCCACTTATGTAATACTTTTACGGTCCCTAATATCAGTGTAAAACATGGGGGGGGGGGGGAATTTAGTATTCATTTGAACATCACCCACCTAAATTGACTCTTCCGTATATATACGGGAACACGGGGATACGGCTTCCCCGGCTCCGGTTGGTGCTGCGCCAGCCACGTGGTCGCGACTCCCTTGTTCACGCGACCGGTCGGCGTCTTGTACTCCACTACGACAGCTGTCACGTGCACCGTCTCGGGGTGCAACTGGGTGACAGGATAAAAATTCATTTTAAAACGTAACATTTTACGCGCATATAACTAACTGTGATATTAAAGGTTTATTCCAAATGTAATACCAATTATTTTTAATTCATAATTTATTATTTTAATCATGATGAACAATGCGCATAGTATAGTGTTTTTCCTATAATTAATGTGTCGAGTACCCATAAAAATGAAACAATGGAAAGCTGGCGTAAACGCCAGGAAGGTGCTCAAGGGGTTAAGGTAGCACAAGATTCGATAAGACTTTGTTTTCACATTAATTGTTTTGCAGTGTCCCTTGTAGGGGGATTTTTTTTGTAAGTGTCTGTTTGTAATGTCAAAATTATTTTTTTTTAGTAAATAGATATTAATGTATACAGTATACCTATACCAAAAATGCAATTTTGTCTGTCTGTCTGTATATTTGTTCCGGGTAATCTCCGGAACGGCAGCACGGATTTTAACGGGACTTTTTTTGGTAGATAGCTGGAGTTACTTCGGGTACTTTTTATTTTCGAAAAAAAAAAAAAAAATTGAATGAAACCCGATTCAATGCACAGTTTTACGGGCAAGTGTTTGAATTTATGTGAAATATTTTTACTTTACCTTAGTACTAAAAAAATAGGGTTTCGTATAAAAGATGTACCGCAGTGTGCAATACATGAAACGCGGGCGCAGCCGCGGGCACACACAAATTTTAATGAGATTTAATTTTTTTACGCGGAACCATAATTATTTTCGAAAATTAAAAGTACCCTAAGTAACCAGGAGTAACTTCAGCTATCTACCAAAAAAACGTCCCGTCAAAATCCGTACAGCCGCTCCGGAGATTACCCGGAAAGAACAGACAGACAAACATTTTAGAAATTGTAATTTCGGATACGTATCGTATATACATTCATACCTATTTAGTAAAAAAAAAATTTTTTTTGACATTACAAACAGACATCCCAATTTTATTGATCAGTATAGATAAAAATTTTAATAATTGAATCATACAATGAATATAATTAATTACCTTAGGACTCGAAGATATAGAATAGTATCTAGGTTGTAAACGAGGTAAAAGTTCACAGATATGATCTAGCGGCGGTTTACAAGACGGTAGATCTTCTAGGATGTGAACAATGTTCCTACACGCTTCAACGATGAACGACTGGTAGAGTGCTTTGCCTTCTTGCGAGTTGGTCGCCATCAGGAGTAGTTTATTTTTATCCTGTAACGGTTAAAAAGTGTTATTTTTTAAATTAATTTAACAGTCACTATACACCATATATTTTACCATTTATTTACTTGATTTCTTGAAATTATCTTCCAACAAATATGTTTACGAGATAGTCATAATAATCACGCGACAGTTAGTGTAAGTATTAAGTACACAGACACCAATACCAGTTAATATGTAAAACATTATTTCTTATTTGTATGTAGTGGTTGAGATGGATGTGTGATATCACAAGAATGGATAAAATAAGAATTGAATATATTAGAGGGAGTTTGAAAGTTGCGCCAGTGGTAGAAAAGTTGAAAGGTTCCCGTTTGTCGTGGTATGGACATGTTATGAGAAAAGCGGAAGCGCATGTAATGAACATGAATGTGGAAGGATGAAAAAGTAGAAGGCAAAAGAAAGTGTGGACGGAGTGTGTAAGCAATGATATGAATGAAAAAGGAGTGAATGAAGAGATGACGGCTGATAGGGACGTATGGAAGAAGAAAACATACTGCGCCGACCCCAAGTGAGTCGGGAAAAAGCATGAGAATGACGATGTATGTAATTATTATCAAGTGTATAACCAGAATTCGTATGAGACAATATAACCGTATTCAAAGATAGTGCAAGAAATGAAACTTATGGTTAACAGTGTCCTTGTTTAAAAATGTAAATATATGACATTTAAAAATAAAATATGTGTGTGTACTTATGTACACACGTAAAAAGTTATACTTCTTTGACGTAATAATAGAAAAAAACTTCAAGGTGTCGTTTTTTCGTGATGGTGTGCGCGCGCATCGTATGTTGACTAGTTAACTTCAGAGTGTCGTTTTTTCGTGACGGTTGCGCGCGCATCGTATGTTGACTAGCTAACTTCAGGATGTCGTTTTTTTCGTGACGGTGTGCGCTCGCATTCTATGTTCCCTAGCTAACTTCAGGGTGTCGTTTTTTTCGTGACGGTTTGCGCGCGCATCCTATGTTCACTAGCTAACTTCAGTGTGTCGTTTTTTTCGTGACAGTGTGCGCGCGCATCGTTTGTTAACTAGCTAACTTCAGGGTGTCGTTTTTCCGTGACGGTCTGCGCGCACATCGTTTGTTGACTAGCTAACTTCAGGGTGTCGTTTTTTTTCGTGACGGTGTGCGCGCGCATCCTATGTTCACTAGCTAACTTCAGGGTGTCGTTTTTTCGTGACGGTGTGCGCGCGCATCGTATATGTAATAGCTGACTTCAGGGTGTCATTTTTTCGTGACGGTGTGCACGCGCATTGTATGTTGACTAGCTAACTTCAGGATGTCGTTTTTTTTTCGTGACGGTGTGCGCGCGCATCCTATGTTCACTAGCTAACTTCAGGGTGTCGTTTTTTTCGTGAGTGTGCGCGGGCATCGCATGTTAACTAGCTAACTTTAGGGTGTCATTTTTTCGTAACGGTTGCGCGCGCATCGTATGTTGACTAGCTAACTTCAGGGTGTCGTTTTTTTCGTGACGGTTGCGCGCGCATCCTTTGTTCACTAGCTAACTTCAGGGTGTCGTTTTTTTCGTGACGGTGTGCGCGCGCATTGTATGTTGACTAGCTAACTTCAGGGTGTCGTTTCTTTCGTGACGGTGTGCGCGCGCATTGTATGTTGACTAGCTAACTTCAGGGTGTCGTTTCTTTCGTGACGGTGTGCGCGCGCATTGTATGTTGACTAGCTAACTTCAGGGTGTCGTTTTTTCGTGAAGGCGTGCGCGAGCATCGTAAAAATTTACTCTCATCATTTTTCCCTAACGCGCCAAAAGATGCATAACTTCAAAAAAAAAAACAACTTACTTCTTCTTCAGTAGAATATTCAGCAAGTTCTCGAAGAATATGCGTACGGGGTAATGCTGTTATTTCAATATAATGTGAAAGAGCAGTGCGGTATGACGTAGGACATGGAAACGGATTTTTCTTGGTACTCTCCTGATCAGTATTTATGAGGGAGAATATCTCATCAAGGTTTGCTCCGGTCAGTTCTCCGAGACGTTCTACTAATTTAGTATCATTTATCGGATATACAGCTACGTGGTCACCTGAAATTAGAATTTTATTTAAAAACTAGCTGTGTACTGCGCCCGCGTTTCATGTATTCTTCACTGCGTTTTCATTTTTTTTTTTGTAATGAATCCTAATAAAAAAAATTTTGTACTAAGATAAAGTAAAAATCTTTCTCATAAATTCAAGCACTAGCCCGTAAAACTGTGCATTGAATCGGATTTTATTCAATTTTTTATGAGTTTTAGTTTTTTTACGCGGAACCCTAATTATTTTCGAAAATTTACAGTACGTACTCTAAGCTATCCGGAGTAACTTCAGCTATCTACCAAAAAAGTCCCGTCAATCAAGCCGTTCCGGAATTTACCCAGAACAAACAGACAGACGACAGATAGGTATAGAATATACATTCATATCTATTTAGTAAAAAAAAAATATTTTGACATGACAAACAAACCCTTATATTTTATTTATTAGTATAGATTCATTCATAAAACAATACAAAATTTAAAAAAAAAATACATGCTACAAAATTCTTACCAGCTTCATAACGCATTTTTGAGTCTGAAATATCCAATTCAACATGAAGACAGGATCTATCACCACCTTTATGCAATTCCTTATTGACTTTGATTTGAGCCAAAAATGGATTCTTCGCGTCATATGGACTGTAATTAACCACAGAAATGTCAAAGTATGCAACCTTCAATTTGTAAATTAAATATGGTTATACTTTCTGAAATGATATCTAATGAAGCTTGAAACATGCACATGTAATAAAAAAACAAAACGGTAACTTACGGCTTTTGTATTTGTAGAGAGTGTAATCTAGCAATTTCTCCAGTGAATACATTCTTTGTTGGAATTTCATCAGGCGCATGTGTGACTAAACGGAACTGCCTTGTCAATTCTTCTTCACCAGTACTTTCTATGCTGTATTTTTCACACACTGCCGGCCAAAATTTGTCTTTCCATGTAATAAAGTCATCTTCAATACTGAAAAATGGCCAAGTTTTTAGTAATATTTCCAGTAATTCCAACAAAAGATATACGACGATTTTTGTTAATAAAAACTTAAAAGCAATACAGTTATAATTATTTATATGGATACATTGCATTTACTTTTCTTATTGTACTATACTAACTATCTATACTAATAAATAAAATTGTGTCTGTCAATCTCAAGTTTTTTTTTGTCTAAATATATATGAACTTCAGCTATCGACTATAAAGCTCCCTTCAAAATCGGCCCAGCCATTCCGGAGATTACTCTAAACAAACAGACAGACAAACGGAATTTTTAAAATATTTTTTTTCTATAGGTATCTTATATACAATCAAATCTTGTAGTAAAAAAAAAATTATATTGTGATTACAAACAGGCACTTCAATTTTATTGATTAGTATAAATATATCTTAATTTTATTAGTATGAATAAATATATCTTACTTTGCATCATCATCACCTAACCCGAGTTCAAATACACGGGTAGCTCCAAGTTCTTCTAGTCTCTTATCTAAATATATAGCCACTGCATTATAATGCTCATATGTTTTGTTTCCTAAACCGAAAACCTGAAAAGAATATTTTACAATGAAAATCGAAACTTTATTATACATATACAAATTACAATTAATCACAAAAAACAATTTCCAAAGAATTTATCACATATCTATTAAAATTTAGCAGTCTTGTAGAAATATGTAACTTTATTCTAGGTAACTATAGCAACAACAAACAAGTATGCTAATAAATATCTATGTAATGTATATAGTGGTAATATTGTAATCAAACAAGAATAAATATACAAAACAACATCATTCCATTGAAACAACTATAATAATTAAATGAAATATTATGAAAGACAAAACTGATCTTCATAAAATTAGATATAAGTAACATGAAATGTAACAATCATGTTACGAAATAGCCTAAATGAAATTCAATTTCAACACATTCTACAAGTATTTTATAACAGTTTAATGATCTAACCAATGAGTCTCATTTTGTTAAATAACTTAGTGCTTGAGTCATAGAATTTCAGAAACTCACTTATGCAGTTCCACATATGTGGTCAATAACAATTTCAATTGAGTATTCATGATCCAATGAAAATATATATTACTGAACAAAATGGTATCTAACTAAAGTTAATGCTTATTTACTCTCTGCTAGTTAAGGTGAAGTAGATTAGGGTGGATCTAGAAACTGAAATGTTCTTTTTAGACCCCATTTGAACCACAAAAAAAATGTTAGGACAATTATTGTAATTTTAAAAAATATCCAAAATTAATTTATTTTCTGATGTTGGAGGGGAATTTGAGAATGAGAAAAAATGTGCTCAAATTAAAGCCACTTCACTTCTTATGAGAATGGTGACATGCGTAATGTACACAATTTCACCAATGTCGAGTAGAAATTAAATTAGCCGGTGAGAAGCTGTTTTGTTTCTGATAAAAATAATGGCATGATACACGATTCCACCAGTGTCAAGTGGTTAAAATTTAAATGAAGGAGACTGCCTGGTTACAAATTCTGGTCTGTTCTATTGACAAATTAAAGTCAGTGAGCCACATCAATATGTTGAATAAAATTTTTTTTTAAATCAAAACTTGTCTTTTTTTATTAGCTTCAACTCTACTGGGTCGGTTATTCTAAAGAAAATAACTTAAAGTGATTGGTGTTAGGAGATAAAAGGTAATGGGAGGAGGTTTTGATTCAAAGTCTATCTCTATCAGTAGACTAACAAAATAAACACCGATGAAAAAAATAAAGAGATACAAATATTTTATAAATATTTAATATTTACAAGAAGACCAAGTGTTAAATGTAAATTAATGAAAATCAATTACCAAAATCTGAGTTTCGTACCATATATTTCAATTTTGATATTTGTGGTATGCATAATTTTCGAACTCTTACCAGCTGGGGTAACAAACTTGTGAATACGCTCATTTTACTGATTTACCTTACACTGCTTTCTTGCAAATTCCTAATAGTTAGCATATGAAATATTAATTCCATCAGCTCCTTTTAATAATAAGTAACCAATTACAGACGTATTTGTAAAAAGTGCTCCCAATACTTTCCGTAAAGTTAATTTCAGAACAGCTTGTAATCATTTCAGTACATTTTTAAAATAGTTCTTATTACACAATTTAGGTTACTTCTCAAACCTAAATTCATTAATTCTTTAATAAATATTAGTCAATTTAATTTACAAAATGAAACACTTTATATTTGTACAAAGTAAATTTTCACTACACTTTATATACATAATTATTTACTTTGGACTCCAAGCAATAGTCTGCTATCGCCTTCGTAATTTGACAATTACTAGAGTTGCTACTTACTGTTTATGATTTATTACGGCAATGAATACGAGTTCTTTAAGCCCAACTTTTTTATTTATTCTTTCAGTACATTTCGTATCTTTACTTCCAACACACTTATCAACAATAATCAAACTATATCACGCAAAATACGAAACATAATATAGAGTTAAATGCTACAAGTTTATGCATAAAACAACTGCTACTAAGATTTCACCAAAACTAAAGGAGAAATTATTTTTGCTACTAGCTAAGTTAAGTTACTACAAAACTATGAAGTTATTATTCACTTTGGAACATACAATAAATCATGTTGTAAGCTCTCATGGACAGTATTTTTACGGCATTTATGTTGCAGAAGCGCAAAAAAAAAAGCATTACAAGTACTAGATGGCACAAATCCTTCTTAGGTCTATGGATCTCTAACATCCATAGACCTAAGAAGGGTTTGTGCAAAGTGTAGCAACGTCGCGAGTCGACCTGTACACTTCTTTCTTGTACTAATTTTGTAAAAAATAAAATAAATAGTAGTAGATAGAAACAATACTAAAAAATAAAGAAGTAACATGAACAATTTCATAAATATATATATATATACACAAATTTATACCCAAAAAAACTGTTTATTAGGCATACTACACCGAAATCGTATTTCATTTTGGATCACGGACGAATTTATGCGACCGACCGGTTCTATACTCTGCCGACAAAAAATTCTACGAAACTTTGAAAGACGTATAATGATCAAAGTCCATTAGGCGATACGTGCTGAGTTGCTCCACGACGAATCGCATTAATTCTCTTATCTGGGGTTTAAATGGAATTATATTAGATCGGGGCAGTTTCATTTTCGTCAAATTTCATCGATATTACTTAGTGGTGGATAAGAATTTTTGTGGGGTTCCTACTTGGTCATCTTGGATACATCTTATGTCAGCATGAGTTTTAACGTTTACGTCGTGTAAATCTATGTTTAACAGCAAATTGTACAAACTTTGTAGTTAAACAACGCGTCCGTCGCATCGTTCCGTGTTGCGTTATGCAAAAAGTACTTATTAAGCTCTTTTTACAATTGTCTAGATTGTAATAAACATATACTTTAATATTTTAACAGTTTTTTTTTTTATTCGGGCGACTATAAATCGATTGCTAACGGTTGATTATCATGCAACTAGCACATGTATACAAAATATGTTATTCATGCTTACAGTGTAAAAAAATATATATATTATTCATATCCAGTTTTATTTTTTGCTGATTATATACGTATTATGACGAAATGTTGTTCTTATAATTATTGGAGTGATTTTTTGTTCAAACTGACTACGCTGTTGTTATGAGAAACCTTAACAGTCCCACAAGATTGTAGGTATCACTTAGGTTAGTTCTTTGAAAATAGTAACTTGCACAAGGGTACAATTGTACCGAACCTCGGTTTGGATTGTTTACCAATTACCAAAACTGAAAAAATGTTCCTCACTTTTGTCGCTTCCTTGGCTAGATTACATTGCGTGTGATACACGCATGTGTTATCATTATATGCAGCGTGTCTATAGTATTACACAGTCTCAATAAATCACGTAGGCAGCAGTTGCAAGGGTCCCTTAAATTGGGGATCTTAGCACTTCTTGAGCTGCCACCGGAGGGTATATTTATTTTGGTAAACAATACTCATACATTTGAAACAATACAATGTAGATAGCTTGTTAATGTCTAATGAAAATTTGAAGATAACAACTAAATAAATTCTTTAATTTTTTTTCTATTGTAAACATAAAAGGTCTCCAATAGATACTAGACAAAAACAATCAGATGATAACATAGAGAAAAGAAGCTATTTTAGTATTTATTTATACATTTATTGCAATTAAAAAAGTGCAACACCTACAATGATAAAAAAGGTACAATTGCAATATATATAACACATTCCTACTGTATTATTATTATTGTCAAAAGCCATCTACATAGTATACCATACATAATTATATTAACTAGCTGCTCAACGAGATTTTACCCACGTAGTTCCCGTTACATGGGATTTTTAGAATAAAAACTATCCTATGTCACTCCCTGGATTTCAAACTATCTTCATACCAAATTTCATCCCAATCGGTCCAGTAGTTTTTAAGTTTATTCGTTACATACAAAGATACACATTTTTCCTCTTTATAATATTAGTGTAGATGTAGGCATACTAACGATTATAGTTACTGTTAAAATAGAAAATCAATCACAATCTGAGTTTGTGGCGTGGTCATAGTGAATAAAATAAAATGAAATATTTTTGTGCAAATTGGGTCTGCAAATGAAAATAATAAGTTTTTATCATCTTTTCCGGGTTCGGCATGCCAATCGCCTGATTGTATTACATATAAAAAAAGTATTTATTCGAATGATTACTCGTACAATTTAGCGATTGTCTAATGAATAATTTACATAAGAACTACGTACAATTTACTACAAGTAATTTTATTATGCACTTAGCTAATAATATTATTTTTTCTTAATAAGAATAAAGTACGTCAATATTTTTATTGTTCAAATTTCACAGATTTTTAACCAAAATAGGTATTATAATAAACACATTTCTAGTGATTTTGTATAATATTATCAAAAAAGGAACTAGATATGTATAAATATTTTATACCGTTAGTACGAGATAACGTATCTACATAATATCCTTTAGTTGTTTAGTGATAAACAGCTAATAATCAATTAATAATCGTCTGAATCAAAACGAATGTTTTGCTATTCAAATGTAAGTTTAAGACAATTCAGAAACATGTAACAACAGTATTTACATTTCAACTAGAACTAGCCAAATATACTTAATAGCTACATGACATATAAATGCCTTTACATGTAGGTAATGAATCGGTTTTAGGCAATTACCTGTAATAACAGATACAAAATTATAAATATTTTTTATTAACGTGATACTGGTTTGGACGATAATAGTATTTGAATAAATTATACATAAATTATAGCATTAGGTATTGTTACGTGTAAAGGGGCGTAATTCATTTTAAGATGACGTAAGAAGTAGCAAGATTACTCTATAAAATATTAGGTTCAGAACACATACAATTAGTCCTAGTTATATTTCTACAGACAATTTTTTGTCCCTTCTTACTTGGTCAATTTTTTAAATTTATTCGAAATACTTTAAAACTACCATCCCGTATCTTTCCGTGGGTGTCGTAAAAGGCGACCAAGGGATATAAACCAGGGGATGGGCAGTAGCATCCTCTGAGCACCACAAACACAAACTAGGATCGCCTTATTGAGGAAGACCTATGTCCAGCAGTGGTAAGACCTCAAGTTATAAATTCTTTTTCGGTCTTGTAATATAGCACCGCGATGCATTACCGGATAAATTACACTGACTTAAGATGAACTTATTACTACAGACATACAAAGAAATGATAAGAATGCTAACAGAAACGCTCGCACTCTGCATATTGCACAAATCACCAACAAAGATATCAGTATTGAGAACAAATTATTTAAGTACATTATTTCATTGATATATAAACTTTAACCTCCTATTCCAGTACATGACTCTGAACTGAATAATCGAGATAGTTGAAAATTAACTCTTAATCTACCCTCCGTACAATTATAATGACTAAACTACAAGGTGAATTGTAGTGTTTTATGAGTTTTCAGTTTTAAAAACACATGAAAGTTGGAAGTGAAATATTCGAAAAGATATTTTTTAAATATTTTTACATCACATAAACTTAAAAGTAATATAAAAAAAAACTTACAGCATAATTCAGTCCAGTAAGATCTGGATCACCATTCTTTAACCATTCATAAAACTCCATGGAATTGTCAGTTGGGTCTCCTTCGCCATAGGTTGCCATACAAAAAACGGCTAACGAATTTGATATTTCTTGCAATTTCGTGAGTTCCTCCTAAAACCAACAGGTGATTGTTCAATTTAATATAAATAACATATAAAAATAGAAAAAAAAGAGAACCTATATATTTTACCACTTTGTATACTTCGTAGTAACAATTCAGAACAAAAATTCTCTTAAATATTTTTTGGGGACTGATATGCTTTTTTGGTGAACTCGAGTTGAAATAGATAAAACAAAAAAATCGAAAGGCGTAACTTATTTAACTCCGGAAGATAGCTGAAGTTACTCGGCGTAACTTAGTGTACTTTAATTTTCGACAATAATTAGGATTTCCACATAAAAAAAAAGTATGAAATCCGATTCAATGTACAGTTTTACCGCTAGATATTTGATTAGTTAATAATGTCTATGTTAGTAGCAAAAAAAGTTTGGAAAATAATTAGGGTACCGTATACAAAAATTAAAATCCAGTGAAGAATATATAAAACACAGCACACAGCTAATCAAAAATAAACAAAGCATAAACCCCCTCATTAATGATTATGTAATATTTACACGGCAACTAATCCATTTTTAAATAATAAATGTTGTTTTATAGGATAATATGAGATAAGTAAATAGTTACTTAAAATAAATTTCAAACAACGGAAACAAAACATATTGAAATACAATTCTTAAGTAGACTAAATAATATTATAATTAGTATTGTCTTTACTGAGTTGCGGCGGTAATAAAAACACAATACGTAATATTGAAAACTACTATGTATTAGGTAACAATAGACGCTTGGAGTTAATTTATGTTACTTGATAACCAAGTTTTTTTTAATACGGAACTATAATTTTATTAAAACGTTAATTTCATTGCAAACAACATTTGTGTTTATATTTTTTCGTACGAATTTTAAGTTATTGAAAATACACTAGGAGGTGTATATAGATTTTTTCCGTCGTCGAGTCAGCCGCACTTTGACTGTGACGTAAACAAGAAATTTAACCTGTGCCGTGTTGTAACCACACAATTTAAATTGAAGTAGGTGCTTCAAAGGTCAATTTTTGAAGAGTATTTTATTTTTAAAACATTACTGAATTTATTAGTGATAATATGAATACATTTTTTATTAATAAGTAAGAATAACCCAGTATTTTTGGAATGGACACTTTGACACGGAATAGTAATAAACTTCATAAGGAAAATAATTTTTAGAGGTCTCTAAGAAGTTGTGCAGTGCAATACATTTTGTAAGACTTGGAACAAAATAAACCTAGATATCCTAAATCCAAGCATAAACTTAGCCTAATTACCAAACAGAAACAGACTGTAAACGAAACAAGCAACAAGCATTTTATGTATTTTTAACTTAACTTAAAACATTGCAAAAAGGTTCCTCTTTACAAAAGATTATTTGCGATGTACGTCATTGACGCGGGTCGAAAAGCGCGATACGACGAAGTGAGTACACATCTAGTAATCACCTTGGAGGTTGTCCATTAATCACGTGATGTTTTTACAAATTTGTTATCACCCCCTTCACTTTAGTGATACGTAGTGAGATTTTAGACCAACAAGGATCCCCCATCCGAAGTTAAGTGTGTTTTGAAGTGGAAACTTCTTTAGCGGCGTTAAGCAATTCTCGGTAGGGGAAAACTTAAAGATTCGCGTTCACCAGTGCTATGACGTCAGCCCTCAACATGCTACAGTAGGTCAAGAATAAGATGGCGTTTAAGTGTTATACAAATGTTCAGCATATTATCTTTAAATAGAGGTATAACCTTATTTTATTCTGCGAAAGTCACGTGCCACTGTTCGTTTTAAATATCGGGCGATCGACGAAAAATTGAGAGTGATATTTTACTGCGCTTCCCTTGTGATGTTTTGAGATTTTTTTCCGAACCTCCTCCCCCCTTTTCAGTCTCACGTGATTAATGGACGATACCTAGTATTCACCTTGCCGCGTCACGAAACAGGGAATATTCATTGTTATACAAGGTTACGTTAAGTGAACTTCCTCGAATCAGCGCAGAAGCATACGCGTATAAGTAATGTGACCTACGCAATGTTTTTATATAGTTTTACTTCCTTTTATATAACGTTTATTAGCTGATAAAAATATATCATTTTAGTAATTTAGCTAATGATCAGTAACCTTGAACATTTTAAATATATATAATTACTAGCTAAGGCCCGCGGCTCTGACCGCGTTTCATATGTTCTTTAGGTGTATAAATAAATGAGTAAAGTAATATGAGAGTTTTTTGTTTTTATTAGCGGGAAAAATGAACATCGGATAAAAATAAGAACGTGTCGATGGAATCCAAAAAATATATACCCTATAATCTTCTACGAAAAATTCGGCATCGAATGATAGTAGTCCCATCCCCATTCAATAGTTTTTTGAGGAGATGGAGCGTTAAAGGACCCCCATTATCTTTATATATAGAAGACTGATAGATTGTATGGCCTTATATTTTGGACGAGTATAATGAGTTTCGTTAATTTTACATACCAATGAAGCTGTATTAGAAAATTAACCCCTAAAGGAATTTGATAGATTTAACACTATTGTAGAAAAAATTAAAGAATCTGTTTGTAATTTCAAAATAAAACTATTTACTAAATACAAATGAATGTATATACGATACAGATACCAAAAACACGATTTTTAAAATTTATGTTTGTCTGTTTGTTCCGACAAATCTCTGGAATGTCTGGACCGACATTGAAGGGACTTTTCTGGCAGATAGCTTAAGTTAATCTGCGTACTTCAGCCTGCTTTAATTTTTCGAAAATAATAAGGGTTGCGCGTAAAAAAATTAAGACGCATGGAACCGTGAATAAAATCGTTTTCAATGCAGTTTTATCAGAATATGTAGTTGTAGCAGAAGTATCTTTGCTTTTTGTTAGTACCAAATATAATTTTAGAAAATTTGTTAGGGTTTTATGCGTCCTTCATTGCGTGACGTATAAAACGCAAGCGGAGCCGCGAGCACACAGCTTGTATTTCAATAACAGAAAATATGAATTCGAATATGTATTCTTGGAAAATTATTAACATTATTCCTTCATGGTCATGTATCCTATAATATTTTTTAAAGTTATACATGTTTATTCAAGACCGCTTTTATACATATAATATAATATTTACTTGAACTTTTATGATAATTGTAATATTATCACAACATTTAAAAGAAAACTCATGAAATTGTAAACAAAATACGATTCAATGGACAGCAGCACTACCAACATATTATTTTATAACGATTATTTAAAAACTATATCAAACAGTGAAGAATTTATGAAATCCGGACAGAGCTGCGGCCACATAGCTAGTAATTAATAAATGTTTGTGGTTTTTTAAATAAAGATTTCAAGATTAATACATTAATATAACGTTAATTTTAAGGAAATTTCATCAATGTCTAGTAGAAAGATTTAAAAAATAGCCTTTTATGTTATCGACAAAAATGCTGGAGAAGCTAATAAAATTATTACACACCATATCACATTCTTCAGGATCAGCCACCATTCCTTTCATTCTGTATCTTATGCCTTCCTTAGCTAGACGCCCGGCGAATTCCTCAGCCGTTCCCGTTTGAGATCCATAGAATACCACTAAACTTCTTCCAGATGATTTTAATTTAGTAATGAAAGAGTTTTCTGTCATCTGTATAGAACCCGCTGCTCTGTAAACATTAAAAAAATATATTAATCACATCTGTATACTGCGGATTACGCTCTGGATTTACACATAGGCCCGTGAGACCCGGGCCTGAGACAATTAAGGATAATTCAAAAATAGTTTTAGTTTTGTTGTGCGTATAAATAAAATATTTATAGTAAAATATGTTAAGTATTTCTTTTTTTATTTATTAAATATATTTATATATTTATCGGTTTTTAATTTGGTAGAACAAATAACATGTAAGGAATATATGTAACACTTCAGTCACGAGCTAACACAATTAAGGATGAACTAGGGAATAATTATTCGATTGATGAAGGCGATCTTTGCGAAAACCATCATAAATAATATGGTTGATTTTTTAATTTGTTAACTCCGCTTCATAGATTATCAGCTGTCACATCTCTTGGAAACTGATTTGTTTATGCTAATATACAATATAATAATTTCTTATAATTAAGTAAATAGTAATATATAAAGAAATATACAAATCAATGTACCTTAGGGAACTTAGATAATTTAAAATATAACATTTTTGTCTTATTTAAATAGCAAAATAAATACGTAACTAAAAAATCAATAAACAACATTTTACAAAAAAAAATACTTTAATAAATTCAATTAACTAAAGATTTAATCTAATTGTATTTATTAAGTACTAGCTGTGTGCCCGCGGCTGCGCCCGCGTTTCATATATTCTTCACTGCGTTATAATTTCTTTATAAGGAACCCTAATTGTCTACCTAAAAAAAATTAGTACTAAGATAAAGTAAAAATATTTCTCATAAATTATAGCACTTGCCCGTAAAACTGTGAGCATTGAATCCGATTTTATTCAAATTTTTATAACTTTTTTTTGCCCGGACCCTAGTTATTTTCAAATATTAAAAGTTACCCGGAGTAACTTCAGCTATCTACCAAAAAAGTCCCGTCAAAACCTGTCCAACCGTTAAGGAACGAACAGACAGACATACAAAAATTTTAATTTTTTTTTTGCTATAGGTATGGTTTCATTCATATCTATTTAGTAAAAAAAATTAATGTTGACATTACAAACAGACACTTCAACTCTATTTATTCATAGAGATTTTTTGTTTTGTATAATTATGTTTTTTATTGATTATTTAGTTATGTATTTATTTTATATTGAAATAACACAAAATTGTTATTATATTTTAAATTATCTAAATTCTCTAAGATAAATTGATTTTTATATTGCTTTATATATTATTATTTACTTAATTAAATAAACTATTATATATTAGTATAAACAAATCCAGGAGATGTGATAGCTGAAAATAATTTGAAGCAGAGTTAGAAAAGTAAAAGATCAACCATATTTTTAGGAAGAATTAATGTACAAGTGACAATATTAATAAAACCATAAAGTATATAATAATCATTATTTAATAATTTAAATATTTCGTGTAATTAAAAAGGGCGACAATTGGCTTATCAATCAGGGCCTAGGTTAGCTAGCCTAAATACGCCACTGTCTTATACGCTTAATCACCTATATCTATACTAATGAATAAAATTAATGTGCCTGTAATGTTTTTTTACTAAATAATGTATATACATATGTATACGATATCTAAACTAAAAATAGATTTTTTAAGTTTTTGTCGGTATTTCTGTTTGTTCCGGGTAATCTTTGGAACGGCTAGACTGATTTGAACGGCTTTTTTTGGCAGATAGATGAAGTTACTTCGCGCAACTTAGGCAACGTTAATATATCGAAAACAATTAGGGATCCGCGTAAAAAAAATCATGAAATTCGAATAAAATCCGATTCAAAGGTTAGTTTTACGGGCAAGTGCTTGAATTTATGAGAAATATTTTTACTTTATCTTAACACCAAAAAAACTCTACGAAAATAATTAGAATTCCGTTTAAAAATATAAAACGCAGTAAAGAATATATGAAACGCGGGCACACAGCTAGTTGTAACTATATTACTTTACCAAGGATTTGCAACATAGAAACAAATTCTTGCGCTTCCTCAATTACAGGAAATCACAGAGTGCAAATTCATTGTAAGTAAATATGCCAATTAAAATAATGATATACAAGAATGTGAATTCAAATAAGTACGTATATTAGGTACTAAGAAGAGAGAAGTCTCGACAGAATGTTTTGCGGACAGACGCAGAGTAAGAAACAAGAAATGCAAATAGTAATGATGTCTAACAATTTTTTCTTATACGAGTACACATTAAACTATAAACAACATTTTTTAAATAAATAAAAAACAAAATTTAAACATAATGTAAAATAAGGAAGTTATAAGCATTGTAATTGTATGCTAGAGAGAGCCTATTATATCTACATGATGTCTTACGATTACATAGATAATAAATTAATTTTAATACATCAATATAGGTAGGTGAGTCATGCAAGTACTATTAACACTTTTTTGAGCCGAAGCAGTGGCGTAACTATAGCTTGGCAGAGCTGGAAAAATTATGTTTTTTTTCTTTATTTCACTATCAGACATACCAAACATATAAAACATTTAACGAAAATTACATATGTACCTACGTAGGTAATTATTCCATTCTCATTCAAGAGTGCGAGACGTTTTTATCGTGATGATTATTTTAATAGTCCATCTCGTTTAAAAGATTCAATGAAGTGATTGAACTAACGAAGTAAAAATGTACGCCAGACAAATACTTATCTGTGAAGCAAGTGAACTAAAAGAATGATATAGTCACTAATGAAATATATTTTCAGTTTAGTGACACATTTTGCGCAAGGCTACCGGTAAATAACGGCATGTAACAGAAAGGGACTATCTACTTATTCATTGAAACTACCATACTTAAGAGGATATATCCTAGCGGCATTTATTCCATACAAACGTAGCCCTCCTGTTTCCTCCCTGGATAATAGCATTATGGTAAATATTTTTATACCAAATAATATATATCCACCACCGCCATACTTGTAGGTTTTAATTTTATCCATCAATTATTTTTGTAGAAACTGGGAGCCTTCAAAATGATAAATAATGCTAAATGTTTACCGTCATTTTCAGACGTTTGTCAAACAAATTTGATGGATATAATTTAAAAAAGCAAAACATACAGGTTGTTCCAAAAAGACCAAGGTTTTATTTGATATGTTAAAAATATGTAACTTCTAATTTTAAAAATAGTACATTCTATGTCAATCTAAAAAATAAATGAAGTAATAAAATATACAATTCAATAATAAGAAGCTTTTAATTTTATAAAGTAAAATGACCTTAAATATTTAAATAAATAAACGTTCCCAAAGCCCCACAACGTGGCGACCGTGATAATAAAAGTTCCCAAAGCCCCACAACGTGGCGACCGTGATAATAAAAGTTCCTGAAAATAACAAATATGGAAAAAACACAACGTGGCGACCGTGATAATAAAAGTGCCTGAAAATAATAAACATGGAAAAACACAGGTCAGTAAGAGGTCAATTTACAAAGAAAGCAAATATATTGGCGACATTATTAAACGCAGAAAAGAATTCTCCAACTGAATTTGAATTGAAAGCAACATATAAAGGACTCATCAATATTAAAGAATAATTGATAAATTAGATGAGGAAATTAAAAATAAAATATTACTCGAAGAAGACGAGAGTTTAATTGAAAAAGAATTTGACGAAATTGAAAAATATGAGTGTAGATAATTCCTCTTAGTTGAGAAATATAATTCCCTATTAAAAGAAAATATAAAAGATAAAAAGTGTTCAAAGAAGAAATATTTTCCGTTGAAGTAGATTTGACTATCAGAGTTAATCAAAATGGAAGGTAGAAACAGAGGACCGTATTGGTATGGCAAGTCTGACTTATATGTAATAAAAGTATTATTAATATGATTCACAGGGATACTAACTGTAAACAGACGTAGCTTGGTAGACCATATGTCAATTCTGTACAATAGACTCAACACTTTGGTGTAGCAAAGCCAACAAGATGTCTCTTCTAGAAAATAGAGCGAATAAAGAAAAACGTGGTTTTTGCTACATATATTTAAGAAAAGGGCACATAAATATATTTATATAATTCAGATATCCATGATAAGAATATAGTGGGATAATCTGAAATGAAATGTGTCCTCTGTGTCAGAATATATACTGCTACTTTGTTACAGACGCTGATTCTTAATGTCACCTACAAATATAAGATTAAGTAGGTAAATGAAAGTTTTTTTTTAGACAGCGGGTTTTAAAGGTCGCAGTAAAAGCTGCACTCACCACGGTGTTAGGGGTTGCAGCAGAGTGGCACAGGAGAAAAAAAAAAAAAAAAAGGTCATATATATATATATTATTTTGGAGGTGTAAAACAGTCTGTGGTAAAACAGTCTGATTTATGATGTTGGGCACCTACCAAAAGTTAAGAATGACTAGTTATTAAAGAAGTTGAGAGATTTGAATCTAAATAAATAAATAAATAATAAATCTCTCTGGTCTATGGAGTGTTGAGCTATTGTAAAATAAAGATTGACAGGTACAGGTACATAAGACGCGTCTGAAACTAATAATGGTGAATATGATCCTAGCACAAATATTGTCAGACTATCCATAGCTGTCCTCTACTAGTATCAAATATGGTAGTCATAAAATTATGTAACAGATTTTTTGAACTGAATTACAAAATGAAAATAGGAAAATTAATAATAATGTATAATAACAGAATTGAAATCTATAAATATGAATGTTTTGTATTGGTTTATTGTTGTAGAAACTGTAATTTTTAATTATTTTATACATGTTTTTATATAAAGCAAACACCAGAGCAGAATGTTAGACCTGAACAATTTACTTGCAGTAGTAGAAACGTAAAAATGCCGAGTAAATACGATGTTTATATATAATTTATTTCATACGGCTTTATTTGGAAATATGGCAGAGAAATTGTCGCAAATAATTTTAATTTAATTTATGTGTATGTTTGTTGTTTCGTGTCTGGTTTGGAGGATGTTCCAAAAAGACCAAGGTTTTATTTGATATGTTAAAAATATGTAACTTCTAATTTTAAAAATAGTACATTCTATGTCAATCTAAAAAATAAATGAAGTAATAAAATATACAATTCAATAATAAGAAGCTTTTAATTTTATAAAGTAAAATGACCTTAAATATTTAAATAAATAAACGTTCCCAAAGCCCCACACAGGTATAGCCAAAGTCTATACCTATTATTCTCTAAACAAATACCTAGTATTCGAAAAAAAAAAATCGGTTCAATTTTGTAGGAGGACACAGGGTACTACGAAGTCATATGTTTTCGTCTATTTTGTATAGGAAAAATCACCCCGAGCTGCAGTTGTCCCTTTCGTGTTTTATATTTTTCCTTTGGGGCGCAACGCGATAGCAAATATTTCTTAAACACCTACTTTCCTGAACGCATGTCCGCTTAACAGTGCAGCGAGGAAAAATAGTATAAAGAAACTTCCTCTGCATGTGTAATTTACCTAATACAATTAAGAATTTTGTAATAACGTCTGTTAGATGCAGACACAACTTATATAAGTATATACACTTTGTAACGTTAACTTTTATTTGATCCGAAACAAATATAGTGGTAAGAAAATATTGTTGTACGTTCATAATAATAATATTATGTAAAAATGATCTTTAAAAACATCTATGTTTAATTACACAGGTGATTTGCTTAATGATTCAGAAAATAAATATATTTTTTTCATATTATAAGTTATTTATTTTATTCCACGTATATTTATTAGTTAGATGCTATAATTGGTTATGATAAAATACTATTACATATTATGAGTACAAAATTAATGATACATGAATTCAAAAAGAAATCAACACTAGATTATCCCGTGCATTTCTGAATTAAACAAAATGATAGGCACTCTGTGGTCAGGTTATACTTATTTTTATTTTTGTAAACTTTAACGGACCTTATTGTTACTCAAAAGAATTAAATATCTGTTTAGTTTCATTTCTTTTTACCTACACAGACAACACAGTTTCATATCTTAATCTTATTAAATTATCTGCTTAAAAATAGTTTTAAATAATGAGGATATGTCTTGCCTTAATTTATTACGATGGGAATAGGATGGTAAAAAAAGACTTATATTTCCTTTTGCGATTTACCGTCCATCGAAGTAATGTTCAAATCTTTTCTAAAATAATAAAATGAAATCTCTATCTGTTCGTATAACTCAAACACCACTGAACCAATTTACAATAACACATTGGGTAGTATATGAAAAAAGGCAGTGGTCTTCTCAGGCCTGCCGCCGGTTCGATGCGGAGTATGCTTTGGCAATCCCGTGTCGTTCCAGGAAGCCGTCGGTAGGGTTTTATTGGATGAGTCCCATTTTTTTTCTGACCTAGCTAATGCCGATGATGGGAAGGGCCTTTACAGCTTCACCAAACTTTGTGGGCGAGTGCTGAAGCCGCAAAAGGTAACTAGCACAAGGGTTTGAAACTCTGCTTGGCCGCTACCTGAGTGTGAAAACTCACGCGGAATTTTAATCCTAGCTAATCCCTAAATTTTTTATTTAATATAAAAAAAAGGTTCCTTACAGGACCTATGTATGGTCGTGTTGCGTGCAGAAGTGTGTCTGCGGTGTGGGTGCGTAACCGGGTGAGTCCTACAAACCCCTCTGGCATCTCTAATCCGCATGAGATCCCGGATTAGAGATGCCAGAGAGGATGCGTAAAGGCTTTTCCCACTTCAAAGAAAGTTAATACATGGAAATAATTGTTAAGATATTAATTCATGAAATCGACACAAAAACGATCACCATCACGTTCCATGTAATGCTTGAAATAAACCATTGAATATTTGGAGTGTTTTCAGCCCCATTCCACTCAATACTACAAGAGTAGCTTTGGAGGGAGAAGATAAAGCAATTCAGGATCTATCTTTTCTCTTTTTCCCTAATATCTATTTTCAATCATGATTACGGTCAAATTAGACGCGATTATGTTGTAGTAAAAGATATAATATAGTACGAAACAGATAACAGTGCATATCAAGTTTAATTATTATTAATAAAAATAATGAACGTGAATTAACAAGGTGAAACACGATAATATAGCATATTATGACAAATATAATAATATATATCTATTAATAATAACAGGTACTTTTGTGTTCCTTGTTGAGCTTTTAAATCACGAGAGAACTCTGATACGGTAATCAAATCAGGACATGTTAAAATATATTTAAGGAAAATTACAATTATTTTACTATTCAGTAATGAATATTCGGTATAAAACATTATTTTCTATTACCTAAAAAAAACTATAGTTTGATGAGAATATTACACAAATGAAATACTTACTTAATAAGACGATTACTCATAAAAATAAGACAATAGGAAAAGAATGGAAAGCTGACGTAACAGCCAGTTTAGTGCTCAAGGGGTTAAATATATGTAGCGTATCTTGAAACCATTCAACGATAAACATATTTAACATATTATATCTAAAAATCATTAGTGTTAAATATCATACATAATATTACCAATTATTGTAGTTACATAAAATAAGTAAAGTTAAAAAAACCTTGAGAATAATTAGATTGCCGCGTGAACCTATTCGCTCTGACAAAATTAGTCATGTACTAAAATTTCATGTGCTTATTCCAAACTAGCTGTACCCGCGACTCCGACCGCGTTGAATTCCAACGAAATTAAAACTACGATTTCAATAGTTTAATTGACAACGAATGAAATAAATTAGCATTAGCAGTGTCAATATAAAATACTTATTTAATTAAAATATATATATATATATATATATATATATGTTTACTAAATACATGTGAATGTATACAACACGATAACCATACCAAAAAAAACAATTTTTTTCAAATTTTAGTCTGTCTTTTCGGCTAATCTACGGAACGGGTGGACGGATTTTGACGGGACTTTTTTGGTACATAGATGATATTACTCCGCGTAACATTCTTTTTTTATTACATTACATTACACTAGAGTTCTGCGTTAAAAAAAATTCATAAACTTTCGAATAAAATCCCATTCAACGTACAGTTCCACTGGCAAGCGTTTGAATTTGTGAAATATAGTTTTACGATATCTTAGTGCCGAAAAAATTAAGGAAAATAATTAGTGTTCCGTCTAAAAAATAAAAACGCAGTGAAGAACATATGAAACGCGGGCGAAGCCGCGGCGCGGGCACACTGCTATTATATGTATAACTTGAAGCAATTAAGACTATATAACATTATAATAACGGAAAACTATTATGTTTATCTATGCAATTGAAGACAAAGATTACTTACTTATTGCATATTATAAAATCTATGAATAAATAATTGTATAGACAATAAGAAATTTGAGGATAAGTACAATTACGTGACACCTTGCAACGTGACCTTAATGCGATAAGCGATTAATTATTTTCAATGTTGTGATAATGTTTCGATTATTACAATAATTCAAGTACATAAAAACGGTCTTCAATAAACTTGTATAAAAATATGATAGGATACACGACCATGAAGCTGTGTAATAATAATACACTACCAATAATGTTATTAATTTTCCAAAAATACGTATCCTAGTTTGAATTCTTAAGAGGATGTCCTAGCGGCATTTATTCCATACAAACGTAGTTCCTCGTTTCCTCCCTGGATATTAGCATTATGCTAAGTATCTCTATACCAAATAATATATATATCCACCACCACCATGCCCGTAAGTTTTGATTTTTTCCATAAATTAGCTATTGTAGAAACTAGAAGCCTTTGAAAATGGAAAAATGCTCGATTATTACCGTCATTTTGAGACGATCGTCAAACAAATTCAAGGATAAAATTAAAAAAAAAGCAAAACGTACAGACATAGCCAAAGTCTTTATTATTCTAAAACTGAGAGAAAATGTAATATCGGTTCTGTTTTGGAGGAGGAAACAGGGTACTACCAAGTGATGTTTGCGTCTACTTTGCATAGGTTATGTTAGCCCGCGCTCCAGTTGTCTCTTTCGTGTTTTATAATTATTTTTTTGGAATGCAACGCGATAGCAATAGATTTCTGAGTTACCTACTTTTCCGACCACCTGTCCTCTTAAACATATGTTCTGATATTTATTTATTACGTTTAATTCGTAGAAATCAGGCACACGTAAGCATTACCGTTTCCATGGCAAAATACATTATGGAAATTTGTTTAGGTATTCAATTATTGATGTTGGTGACGCATGAAGACATAATATCTTATGTATCTACTTTATATGTATTTATTTATAAAGATATTACTTAAATAAATGTAATTCATTTTAAATCATTTTGTTTTTCAAAAGTCATTTTTATGTCTATAATTGCCCGTCTGGACAATCAAAATCTATTTACTTATATGTTAGGTAGGTAAGATGTGTAGTATTCCTTTAGAACAAACACAATGTTATTGACAATTGTTGTCAGTAACTAGCTAACATAAGAACCTACAGCAACGCATATTATGATAACTTGCGAGAACGTGTCACAATGACTTAGCAAAATATATGAATGGTACGGAGCAACACCTTGACAACGGGCAGTACATTATCAAATATCACGTGTCGAATTGTTGTGAGAAGCGGATGCTCAATTCCATATTATAAATGTTTTTTATTTTTTAATCATACCCAGATAAAATTATTCATCATCATCATTTTAATCGAAAATAGTTAGTAAATGTGTAGGTTCACAGAAAATTTATCAAAATTTATTTTTTCGGTCTCATCAACCATCCATCGCAGTTGTACAATGACTTTGGTTCTCCTCATCTCTGATTTCCTCACGCAAACTAACTCCAAACATTAACAAAAGTTCCATTAGGTACACTTTAAGTGATCTTGAATTTATGAGGCTTTTGGCGATAGCGCTTCAGCTCCATAATGTTGACCTCTGCTAACATACACTGTCAAATACTTACGATTTGAGATACTGTGGTATCTTTGACTACAAGGAGTTACGTAATTTTTCGAATATTGCTCAGTACAAGTTAATTTTGACGATTAACTTCTTGCTATAGGTTGGATAGTTTGTCCCAGGTAAACATTGTGAAAGATATGGTTTTCATTGTAATTACAATTTACACCTAGTTGGTAAGCTGTCGACCCTTAACGTGATGTTTTTACCAACTTTGCGATCTCTGTATGCACGTGGTGAGGTTTTAGACTATCCTACCCCTAACCAAATTATGTGTATCTTTTTGTAAAAAGTATAAAAACATTTTCCGAATATTACTTTAAATACAGTTTAAACAGAATTTAATTCTGGAAATCTTTACCTGCCAACGGTGACTTAAGGTCACGAACCGGTTGTCCGTTTACACATCGTGCGTTCAACAAAAAATAACAACATGGGATATCTCACTCCCTCTTGTGATGTTTTTCTAATGATGATCCCTGAAGTACTTATTACCTTCACTTTCTCGTTATTTTTGGCACGTGCAAAACAAGCAAGCTTTGTGGTCTTGCTACATTTTTCGAATCCTCTAAATATACTTCTGAATTTTTATAATGTTATATTAATATTTTTTAGTCTTCTAGTGATATGTTATGTAAAAAATATTAATATTCGGCTACGAATGCCACAAATAAGCAAAAAAATTGTTATCAGCATGGAGCAGCCGGTTAAGTAGTTTAACAGAAATTATGCTTTATTATATAAATATTATTATTATCATGATGATAATGAGATATGTATATTATCTATTACGTCGTAATAAATACTAAGTAGTCTACGAATTCGATCAAAATCCTGTTTGCAATTACGAAAAATTCGATATCGAGTCTCCATTTTGTCACAAGCTTGTTTAGAAACCAACGCTTTCATGCGACTACACAAACTTTAAAACAAGTGAATCTAACAATTTTGAGTGTATTGTTGAAAACGTGTAACAGTCGTAAGCATGTTTCAAGACAGTCCTTTTTTTTTGTTAATTTGAGGGAAATGCATGTACGTACACTGGCTTGGTTCGGGGACACGGAGGGGTGAATGGGACTGTGGGTTGTGTAGTACTAACATAAAGTAAAAATATTTCTCATAAATTATAGCACTTGCCCGTAAAATTGTGCATTAAATCGAATATTATTAAAAATTTTATGAGTTTTTTACTTTTTTTTTTTTTTTTTCGCGGATCCCTAATTATTTACGAAAATTAAAAGTACCCTAAGTTACCCCGAGTAACTTTAGCGATCTACCAATAAAAGTCCCGTCAACATCGGCCCAGCCGTTCCAGAGATTACCTGGGATAAACAGACAGGCAGACAAAAATTTTTGGTATAGGTATCATATTATGCATACAATTTAGTAAAAAAAAATTAACATTACAAACAGACACTTCAATTTCGTTTATTAGTATAGAGTATAGATTAGATATATATTTTTTTATAACCGTATTCCAACATATAATGGGAAACTTGCCATAGAAACATAAAGGAATCAACATCAATGGGAAGAACCTCAGCCCTCTCTGATTCGCTGACGATATTGTTTTGTTCTCTAGATCATCTAGTCAGCTAGAAGAAATGATCACAGAGCTGTGTGAAGTAAGCAAAAAAGTAGGTCTACAACTAAACACATCAAAGAAAAAAGTTATGACAACTCCCATGAAATACCCATAAAAACGAACCGAACACTTTTAGAGTATGTAGACAACTATATATATATATATAGGTAAACGTATAACTTTCAAGAAAAAAAGTAAACAAAGAAGAAATTGAAAGAAGAATTAATTTAACATGGAACAATTTTTGGGGATTAAAAGAAATATTAAAATCAAAACTGCATATAAAACTAAAAAAGAAAGCAATGGGACTCTTGCTTGCTACCATGTTAAAGTTATGGATGTCAAACTTGGATATTCAATAAAGATACACGTAACAAAATCACTTGGCGACAGGCTGGCCCCATGTCACATCTGGGACAGAACTAAGCTCGACGAAATGTGGGTTGTGTAGTTCGCTATTTCACCTCTAACCCTTCGGAGATAACAGGCGTAAGCTTATGTTAATGTAATGGTAAAAAAACACAGCGTGCTAGGAAAAAAGCGTCTTCAACATTAGGCTCAAACATAAACAAAAAAGTAACGATATACGTAAAAAAAGCTAATGTTATACTATAGATGTTTTACAACATGACTGCAGTGGAAATGGGCTGGCCAAGTGGCCAGAATGACAGACAAGAGATGGACACAAAGGACCACGAATTGTACAAACCCAAAAGGGAAAGAGGACGGCCTAAGGAGCGTCGAAATGAAATAAAAAGAAAGGGTTGCATAATAAAGCATAAAATAAAGAAAAATGGAAAGAATTGGAGAAGGCCTATACCCGTAAGGGGCCTTAACTTTAGGATTAATATTTTTTTTTGTATTGATAATATAGATTTAAGTGTGTAGTTTATAAGAATTAAGTTTAGGAAATCAAGGCTTTTTTATTTATTTTATTTATAGAGTAAAACAATGTAACGCAGAATAAAATTGTTGAATACACTATAGCTATACTAATGACATATTTGCACACAAACGTAGATTATTGTGTAAATATTAATGTGATCTTCAGCCTTAAAGCCTTATTTATCATTCGTGTCACGTATTCGTGATAAGTACCTATCGTACTTCATATTGTTACGTCACTTATAATATATACATGTCTGTTATAGGCACTAAAATGTTAGGGGCCAATCAAGTATTACGTAAGAAAAATTTTAAAACTTTTTTTTAGAAAATCTCCTTAAAAACAATATGAATTAAAAAAAAACAGCCATGGGAACTGGCGACAGCAGTGAACACTTTGAAAAACTGATTTTTTAAAATGAAATTAATAATACACGTACAGTTCTGAGTCTGAATACTCATGAGTTTATTTAGACAACCAACAGAATAATTTAGTAGTAAGCGTTTCGACTTGAATACTGAATATATATTTTAGGTATGGCCACACAGAAGCGTCCACTTAATTAAAACGAATTTGACAGCTGAATCCTAAAGTCATAGGTTACGCGAATCTATAAGTTTTTTCTCCTGCCGAAAATTGATCAACGCGGCTAAAGAAGTTTGTACTGCAAAAAATTTGACAGCCATGGGAATTGCCGACAGAAGCAAAAACTCTAAAATTTAAAAAAAAACTAGGTAGCCATGGGGATAAAAGTAAAAGCTTTGAAAGAACTTAATTTTAGAACTAAAATTAATAATACACGGTCTACAGTACTGAGTCAGATTGATTACTTATAACCTTATTTTGAAAACCAACGGAATAATTTAGAATTCTTTCTATTCGAACATTTTATTCGGTTTTTTTATGGGAAAATGTTTTAGATTTGGCAATATAAAAGCGTCTACTTAAACGCCATCTTATATTTTACAGACTGTAGCATGTTGTTGAAGGCGGACCGCAGAGATCATAAACGATGCGAAACTAATTTTTTTCCCTACCGTTCAATGTCACTATAGAAGTTTTCACTTCAATAGGTAAACATTGCTTACATAGACACCATTCAGACCCCTCCCCTGTACCATTCAGACCCATCAAATATAAGCAAAACACAGATCCCCACTACTCATTGGTGCTAACGTAATACTTGATTGGGCCCTTAGGTTTATAAAAGTAAAATACAAAAATGACCTAGAAACGAGTTAAAGGCGTCAACCTCGATTACTTGTGTACAGTAGAGTCATTTTTCCATCAGTAGTTGACGATATCGTAAATTACCTACTTACGTCAACTGTTCAATAAATATTGACATACTAGCTGTGTGCCCGCGGCTGCGCCCGCGTTTCATATCTTTTTCACTGCGTAATATTGCGTTTTTAATTTTTTTATAGGGAACCCTATTTATTTTAAAAAAACACAAGTACACAAATTTACGCGGAGTAGGAAGCTACTCCGTTAGCTGAAGAGCTATTTACCAAAAAAGTACCGTCAATACTGGTCGAGCCGTTCCGGAGAATACCGGAGAATGTATTTTTGGTTTAGGTACCGTTTTTCATTCATATCTATTTAGTAGAAAAAAAATTGACATTACAAACGGACACTTCCAATTTATTTATTAGTATAGATATTGCACGAGTTTTTTTAAATTCGTTTTTAAATCGAGAACTAATAAAATTTGTATTTTAAAAATTAAATTTATTAATATCTTTTAATTTTAAATTCGTCCCTTCTTGTTTGTACCAATTGCGAATAACGACAATGGGATCAGAAAATACTTAACTTGAATTATACACATCCGCATACTAAGCTACGTTACCTTATACATAAACTGAAGTTTATAATAATAAAGCGATAGTGGGTATCTCAAGATGTCTTAAATGTAGGTCTAGTAATGACTATCTCCATGCTCTATAATATAACATAACATAAGCTCACGCTTGTTATCCCCGAAGGGTTAGGGCAGAGGTGAAATAGCGAATTACACCTCCTACATTTCGCCGAGCTTAGTTCCGTCTCAGATAGGACTGAGGGCGAGCCTGTCACCATATCGGGCACAAATTCCAGACTCCGGGATGATACGGAGTAGTAAAAACCCAAACCCACTTGACCCGACCCGGGAATCGAACCAGAGAACTCAGAACGATAGGCAGTCTAACTATATAACTAACACAATATATTAAAGCTACGTATCAATTATTTATGTTGTTTTTTTTCGCACTGGCCGAAAAAAATAACGAATACACTCGACTCAAAGTAGCTATACACATAGACGACCTCTTTGTAACAATCTCATGTCAACCGTCGCAGTCATCATGCTGTCCTATTATTGCGCATATCCGACTATATTGGTCAATGCAAACTTTAAATAACAATGCTCTATGTCAAAGCATTGCACCTAAAATGGCTTATAATTTCTTCTTATTGAAACTTTTACTAAAGTTAGTATTTGATCATAATTTCATATAACGTTAAACATCGTAGTGGACTTGACCATCTGGACAACCATGCTAAAACACAATTATATTTTCATCAGAACTAAAATAACCTAGAGAAAGAACTAAGAGAAGCAGTACCTGTAAGACTTAGTGTGTTTACCATCCCGGACCACATCGTCACTTAACGTCACGTGAGATTATGGTTAAAGCACTTAGCCTATTCCGTGTAAAAAAAATGTACAAGTTTCAGATCAATCAGTCAAGAGGAAGGGGGTAACATATCAATTAAAATATTTGAACAGAAGACAAATAGGCCAAGGTAACTAACTAAAAACGTATAATTAAAAAATTTGTGCGGTCGGGTGACCCCCCGTCAGGAACGAAGTTCTTATTAAAACAGAAATTACGAAAACAGAAAATTTTAATGGATTCATTGAGGAGGCCGTCTATAAAGGAGCATTTAAAATTTGATTTTTATCATATAACTTCAAAACACGGTTGTACCGATACTGGTAAATTTCGTGAAAACGTAAACAAATACGTTTTAATCGTTAAAAACTATTAAAAATTAATGTTAGATTAACAGAGCGTACGCGTAAGATATTCTATTAAACTGTCAGTTGACATGCATAAACTAATATACACGTGTACACATATACACAGCACACAGCATTTCGTTACGTGACGATTACTACCAAATCACACTATCCCTAAGGTCGTTAAAGAACTTCGATCCAAAAGATCCTTCTGAATCATAACTTATCAAAGGTGGCTAAAGGTGAACCATAATAGTACTCTATAACCTTAAAATAGTTATATTGCTCAATGTAAGATTTGAATGTGACGTTGTATTCGTCTATGCTATCCAAGCATTAAACTATTTCAGATTACAAAAAATTTACTCCTTGAAAATACCTTAAGAAAATATGCCTTTCCTATTGTACCTAATGGTTACCATGAGTTTTTTTTTTCTTTCATATAAAATTCGCATATCACATTTTATATTTTTATTTTTGTAGTTATAAAGAAGGTAGGTAGATACGTCAAATAATGATTTAACATAACAACAAAGCGATTTGAATTCGTAATTAGGTTAGAAGTTCATTATTTATTATTTAGGTAGCTTACATAACGTGGACGTATATCTATCATATCTTACGATCTATTATGTTAATATCGAAACTATATATATATATATATATATATATAATATATAAAGACGTAATTGTGTATTTTTTTGTTCGGGGAATTCTTTAAACGCACTGGACCAATTTTGATCGGTTTTGTTTCGTTTTTTTATGATATTGGGAAGGATATAGGCTAAATATCATTGTTTTTCATTACAAATATAACCATTTTTTTAAATATTACGTGGGTCGTAATGGGAGTTCAGTCTATAAGTTCTGAAATAGAAATTTGTCATTTTATTATTTGATATCCTTTTTTAAATATAATAGTAACCCCGACAACGCCGGCTAGGACACCTAGTTATAATTCTATACGGCCTATGGTCTTCCAACAACTGTAATTTGCAAGATCAATGGCATAATGAATATATATAGCCAAACATTACATTTACAATCGATATAATTATCTACTTAAATTTCGACAGCTGTAGTTAAAAGGTCAAATGTTTATATGCCTACAGTCATTCGACAGTAATTTCAAATTGTTTTTAAACTGATATATGACGACTTATTTTAGTTTGTTTTATTTTTATTTAAAGCTATCTATATTTAGAGAGAACTTTGTATATTATAACGTAATGATTGTTAATTGTCGCCGAAAACCCATCGTTGCATACCAGAAATGCATTTCAAAACTAACTTCTTTTTTCGATTTTACACAACAATATTTTAAATACCGATTAACCGACTAACCAAAATGTTATATCAGTCTTTTTTGTTAACGTGGTACATTACAGTGGTAACGGTAATGGTTAGTGGTCATTTTGCAATATTTTTTGAGTTTGTTTCTTATTAGGATACTTAACCTGGATTTCAGTACATGGATTGCAATAAATTATAATAAAACTATAAATTTAAATAATTGTATTCATCATCAAAAGAAGCCTCTTAAGCCTGTGTGTTTTCTTTTTAAAAACCTTTAAAGTAAACGCAAAGTAATCATTCTGTACGATTAAAAAAAAATAAAAACAACTTTGATACTTCAGTCGGACGGATATATAAGTGAAGCATTTCCATATTCGGTTGTAGCGCCTTATTGCAGCAGAAAGCGGACTTGATAGTAAAACTGACTCACAGTTAAGAAAGAGGGTCGCTCGGCGAACGTTGAAACGAAATAATTGACTACAAAATCAGCGTCAACCACTTTAACGTAGTGTGGTCAACCTTTCGCAATATGATAGAAAGTAATTGAAAATTAAGTGCAGTGGCGTGATTTAAACATGAACGACGTTTTATTTTAGTTAAGCGTTACAAAATAAATAATGAAAAATGAAGTCATAACTTTCAAGCACATCATCATATTTCTTTTACACCTAACACTGTTGACCGGGAGAATCTTGACAGCTTCGCTGAACTTTGGGATGAGCCGCTCAGATGAAAATGGTAACTAGCAGAAGAGTACCAAAGTGGTACGAACCTGGACTTGGCCGTTACTTGAGTAACAATTTGCCTTAGCTAAACCTTACGAATTGTAAAAAAAGGAAAATTGCTCCTTACAGAGCTTATATAACTGGGTGTGATGTGTAGGAGTGTGTGTACATATAAGTAATGCTTGAGTGCATGGAGTGTCACCGTACCCTATTCAGTTGGGATTCGAAGCAAGTATTAGGTCGCTGCCGGAGGGGAACCCGCAGTCTTTAGGATGAAAGTTATCCGCCCGTCCCCGACAGGGGGACCGATAGTTACATGTGCATGGGCGTTGGCACGCACGAACTCTCGATTGATAAGAAAAAATACTATTCGCGCACGTGTTGCTATCATCGGGGTGGATTACAATATTACGCAGCCTCCACAGTCGTTGCGGAGCATTCAGGTCTGGGGATAGGATACAGCGGTCACCACTATTCGATTGAGTTTCTATTCGATCGAAATAACTACTGAGACTTGAGAACGGATTCTATCGATGGTAGATACAGATCTCTGTTTAGGTCCTCATTCCTTTGGTACCATCGGACGCCTACGGAAACATCATCAAGGTCACATTACATAAATAGTAAGACATTAGTCTACAGTACCTTGTGTTAACCCCATCTGGGAATGGACTGGGCGCTGTTGCCTGGCGCCATGTCAGTCGAATCAAACAGTATGGGGAGCAGGAAGTCTGTATAGACGGAAGTGGTGAGAAAAGGGAAGAAAATGGGGGCGGCGAGGCCGCAGCAGCAAGTAAAAGGCTTGGCCTGCGACCCGTGTTCCGCGCAAGTGCGTCGGGAGTCAGCTTGAAGTCCAAGCCAAACCTCCCCTCGGTGCCGCAAAAGGCTGCAGTGGTTATAAGACAGCAGTCGGAGGCGGAAGCGGAGGGAGTAACATACAAGTAACATACGGTATTGGCCTCGGAGCTGAAGCTGGCTAAGAGAGTGCTAATGGAGGCTCTTGGAATCTAGGGTATATCGGTCCGTCCCCCTGTCAAGGGGGCTCGAATCGTGGAGACATCCGCTCGGTGGCTCCAACCACCGTGTGAGTCCTACAAATCCCTACGTACCCACGTACCGAGGCAGTGCGTAAATGCATTTCCCTCACAATAAAAAATAAGGGAGCTACAATAAAAAATGAATTTTTGAAGTGAAACTTCTTCTTCTATGTAAGTTTAGAGCATTGAATATAATTAAAGAACGCTTCAGTTCTCATTATATGAGAGAAAGAAAAGATATAAAGTAGAGAATAAAAGGAAGAGAATGTTATTGATACCAATATGTGCCAATTTTTATTTTTTTTTGAGATGCTTTCTCTGTTTCACACTAAATCTTTCTAATTCTATATTTCATTTCTATCGTGTGTACGACGATGCAAGCGCAATTTATTTGTTAAAGTAAGTAATTTCTCAAATATATTTACATTGTTTAACAATTCATAGACAGTAAAATGTAAGGTGGTGCAAATACAAGTACCCTCTATAGCATCGTTTACAACCAGTGGGTCGCGACCCCTCGCGGGGTCGCTTTTGTTGTTAAAGGGGGTCGCAGTCTGTTGAAAAATAATAAGACATTTAAACATACAAACTATAGAAAAGATTCGTTTATTAAAGGAATTAATTTTAGTGTCTTGTTATAAAATTAAATATTACGATGTAATAAATAACAACATGAAAAAATAAACTTATAGCTTACTTTATTTCATTAAAATGATTAATCATGAACATTCTCACTTAAAAGTATTTCTGTACGTGGATCATCATTGCAAATACTCATAAGTAAATTATTTTCAAGTGATAACAGACGATTTCTGTATCTAGTTTTCAAAGCCACCATAGGCAAGAAACATTTTTCGCATAAGTAAGAAGTAGCAAAGGGTATCAATGTTTTCAAAGCTTCCGTACTCATGTCGTCGTGCAAGCCAAAATGTATCTAAATCTTGAGATAAAAATTCCAGTTGTAAAGCCGATAGCACAATGAGTTTAATTGTGAGTCTCAGTTCGTAACTCGGCAGCTGCAACAATATTGTCATCAAAACGGATTCAGAACCCATCTGTTTGACAAATTATTATTGTCATTTGGAAAATATTCTAGTAACTGAATCTTCAATTCACCTAAATGGGTTTCCATGCTCTCCAACAGGCAATCAATAACTGAATTTTCTTAATTCGAATTTTGTTAATATAATCAGAAGTTGGCAATAAATGCATCAAGATTTCGTTTTTCAAGGCGTATATAATCCAAATACTAAGCTTCTTAAAGGCACTGACTTTATGTGACATGAGTACAATATTTTGTTACGGCCTTGTAAACTCGTATTAAAGACATTCTATAGTAATAAAGTTACCTTGTAAAATTTCTAAAAATGAACTAATTTTTATCTGTAAAAACAGGTTTTTTAATATAAAAGCCTTGTAAGAACTTTTCCACGCAACTACCATCTCACTACAGAATGGAAAAGCAGTGAATGATTATCGACATCTATTTCTTCACAGTGTGGAACGCAATATAGTTTGCTACGGTCAGCTTTTAATAAGATCTACAATTTTAACTGCTTGTGATAAAACATTTTGTAAATTGTTAGGCATCTTGTTTGTGGCAAGCGCATGTCTGTGAAAATAGCAGTGCGCCCATTCCACATGCCACATAATATCTTTTAACTTTAATATCACGCCACTGTTCTTCCCTGTTATCGTTTTCGCGCCATCAGTACATACTGTAATGCATTCCGTCCGAGTTTTCGTTTTGTGTTTCTTCAATAAATGTGTTAATTAAGTCCTTTGCCCGATGCTCGACCAGATACTGATTTGCAAAAAAGCACTTGTTTTTAATAGACTCCTCACATTCATATCCAACAAAACATAAAAATTCACTTAATTTAACTTTCTCAATTATTTGGTTGTGAGTATCAACAGCCATTTCATTAATACGCCTCGATATTGTATCATTTGAAAGGGGTATAGTTTTTAATTTTTTAGCTTCTGGACGTATCATCATATTGATATCATATCAATGAACCTTTCTGCAATAGTGTGGGGCTTAGATTCCCTCGCGACTCGGAGTCCTACTAAGTAGGATGTATGAAGTACCGCAGTCCCATTACAGCTGGATTTTGTCCATTTTGAATTAACTTTTTAACCGACTTTTTACTGTTATCTATTTTTAAATCATTAAACACTGAGGAAGTGAGACAAGATAGTTGTTGTATGTACTTGCTTCCATATGCTATTTCACTAAAAATGAAAATAACAATGAAGCTCTGCTTTTCTTTTCTTTTTCGAACCTGGTTTATGCTGTTGACCGGTAGGGCCTTTACAGCTTCACTGTGACTTTGGGGGCGAGTGCTGAAGGCACTCAGCCGCAATGAAGCTCTGCCTCGCGTCCTTTTGTTTTATAACTGAAGCAATTAAAGTTTACGAAACTGTAATCGCGTAGGTACGTGCCACGGGATGTGCGAGCGGCTTATCTGACAAGTTTGTGCAAGTACACAGTACAGGTTAAAACCTCGCCTAGGACAGTCGTAGTTTTAAAGACTCAAATAAACCGCGCGATTTATACGTCCGAAAATTTATGTTTACAATGCGCGGTTTAGCGTTTTTATCAGCTGGGGGAGCTTTGAAAAAGTTTCTATTTATGAAATTAGTTTTAAAAAAATATATACATATTAATTGATTATGATCAATATTATGATAAGTCTGGAAGAAAAAAAAATTTTTTTTTTACCATTGATCACTATCGAGATATAATAGAATAAAAATTAGTTATTAAACTTATGAATAGACACTTAGAGAAACGCTACTCTATAGTAACAATTTTTTGCATTCTTTTCGAATTGTTTTCAAATCTCACGTTGAGATTGGGAAGTGCATCTAGATGAACGAATTTTACTGCCTCGTCGACTCGTGAGCACGGTCTATGCAACCAGGTAGAAACATCGAGAAATTAAAACATAAATAACTAAGTGTTTTAGATACGATATGATCACAAGTTATGCGCCACCTATTTGCTGTCAACGATGAATGTTTTGACAATATTTTTTGTGATAATACGTGCCTTCGCAAAACGCTAATGTAGTCACAGGATTAGAAGAATTAGACGACTAGTAGTAGATTAGTATCCCTGTACTATTTTACAAAAACTCAAAACCACATATTAAACGTGTAATTATATCTATGTATACATAAATGTGCATATTTGAATAGATATTATAAATAATGTTAGTAGGGAATGCGATTTATTAATACCTACCTACAGTTCAGCTTTCGGCATCAGTTATGATTTATAGAAAACAATTATTTATCCATTATGTGTTTTATATATTACTATAATATTAATGCAACATTTTTTTGAAATAAGTAACTATCTGTTCACTTACTGAATGGAATATTTGCTTATAAGTATTTCATCTTTCTTGTTTTCTTTTTTTGAATTATATAGCCACCAAATAGTACCCCCCCCCCAATAAAATAATAAGCACTATTATGTCGAACGTGCTAAATAAAGATCCACCAACAGCAGCTGCAGCGGCAGCGCCAGTAGCTGCATCTTTAATAACATCTTGTGCGTTTTCAGACATTTTATAGGTTATCAGTTTTTGCGTTGTACGTGGAACAGTTACTTTTGAGGATGAAGATCCAAGGTCAATTGACAATTATTTTGTGCGCTGATTGTTTGACGAACACCATATACAACGACCCACTTACGACACTGTGTTCACTGTACGCGACCAACAAAGTCAAACATGATGTACTTATTGGTAAACCAACTACAGAACAAATAAAAAAAGCGTGCCGGGGTGAACGAGAACGACCGCACAGCGCAATCAATCGACACGACTACACACACAACCAATGTGAATATAACCGATTACTAAACGAACCGAATCAACGAGTCTGCTCGTATAGTTGTTAGTAGACTTGTTGAAATAGTATCGATATATAGCTGCATCGATATTTGTAGTTCTATATATCGATGTTTTTACACAATATGTTTTAGTTCGATACTTCGATATAAAATATTCCATTATTGAAAATTGTATTAATAACAAGATATTTTTATAATTATGTAACTAAGGGTATTAGAATACAAAACCTTAAAATATAAGAACGAACGGATAAAAAAACTCCTACTAAAATCATTACTCCTATGGTTAGCGGATTATTCTAATGAGCCAGTGTGTCAGGCTACATCCCCTTCCACCCCGGACGTGCATTCTACAAATGTGAGAATTTGGGCGAAAGGTGGGAGGGAGAGAGCCTGTAGGTCAGACAGCAACTCTTCCCCATCCAACTGGGCGAGATGAGATGAAGAGGCCCAGTTGGGTCTGCCGCAGGGGGCGACGCGGTGCTTGCGTCTCCGATCCCGCATCGCCCTCTTAATGCGGTGGGTGGCTCCGGAAGGTTTAGCGGGTGACCTCAGCGCCGGGCGAGTCACATACACTCCTTCATCGACCCCATCGGCGAGACGCTACTCTCCGATGGGCTCGATGGAGGCAGTGCGTAAAAGCATTCCCCCCGTAAAAAAAGGGTGGATCAATACGAGAATGATAGTGTTGTATGGAAATGACACCCCTCTCTGTGCTTCCGTTAAAACCGTTTATTGTTATTATGTTATCATTTAATTTATATTATATTTTAAACAAAACATTTTAAAACAAAACCAGATCGTGATTCTTGCTGGCTTTTCTCGACTGCTGGGTTATGTTCTGAACTGGTGGTAATTTTTTACGTTTATAAGCACCTTCTGAGGCCCATATTGAATTAATATTTTTTTATTTTGATTTTAAACAGTTATGGCCACATCGCTGGCAAATAAGCCTATGGGGAATCATAGGAAAAGCCGAATTGTGCATTTTTTTATTAGCACGCCTACTGCACTTTTGGAACAGTACCTCCAACCTAGTATTGTCGTGTATTTTGTGGCCATTTGAAATGATTTGGTCCTTGAGTCTTGTGCAAAGACGGCCCACTTGTCGCTTAGCATGAACTATCTCCCCAAGGAAAATGTCTTCATTTTTATTCAGATTTTTGTACATTATAATAAGGTTTATTTTGGATAAAAATTACAATTGATATTATTGAGCTAGGCTGAACTAAATACATTATTATTTTATATAGCAATTTAAAAAAAAATGAACTATATATCGATTTGTTCCTTGTGATATCGACGTCGATATTCGTATTTTTATAAATGCTATACATCAATATTTTTTTCAATTCCAACATCCCTATCGTACAGAATGAAGTTGAATAATGTTAAGTTATATTATAAAGTACTCTGTGATGTTAAGGTATAGATAGGTACTATATGTAGAAATATTACAATATATAATAGTCTCTCTATACGTATTAAGTGACGAAGAGATATCTACATTTTAAGTTTAAATTTTACATAATTTTAAACAAGGGAGTGTGTGGACACGTTATTCACTAAATTTGATCTAAGTCAATTGACAAAATGTTTAATTCATAAGCCACGCCAACCGAACGAATGCGCGGGGTGCAGAAAGGGAGGTCACTTAACGAAAAAATAGATTCAATCTTATTCTACTTGTTCTCTTAAGGACCGTTTAGTCAACTTGTGTTTTACAACACATGTCTTTTTAGTGAAAGTTTAGTTAATCACTTCGATACTAAATAGGTGTGAACAGCCTATAATATGAAGCGATTTATGTAATATATTGCTATTTTATAACGTTATTCTTATATAGCCAGAGCCGGTATAAATGAAACCTGCTTTTAGATTACAACAAAATTTTCGTCATTTCATTTTTTAGTCTTTACACTATCTTTAACATTTTCCCGATTGTTTAGTATACTTCATTATATAAAATTAGAGGTATAGACCAGATGTTGATATTTATTGTAGTATCGGCGATTAAATATAAATCACGCATTTTTTGGTTATGAATAGTGATGCGATCAATGTATAAAATATCGAGAATTAGCATGTAAAGTTAAAGCTATTATAATTTATTATATTTGTTATTAAAAACGTACATAACTAATCGATAACATGCCTTACACACGATTTCGAAAAAATCTCTAATATGCAGATTCTAGAGTCAATTCAAGGTACCGCTGGGGCCCACATTTTATAAATAATGTAGTTGATACCATACATTCATTGACACATTATTTAAATGTCAGACACGAATTCCTTACAAATTTTGTATGTCAACCTATGATCTGCTTACTGATTGTACTTATACTCATTTTCCCATAATGCGTATATTAATTATTTCACAGATAATATGTAAACTGGGTTTCGAGTAATTGTCTACCAAAATTGTTTGCTACATTGTGGGCCTCATTAATACCAGCCAAGGGTCGTATGAGGCCTGCAGTTTAACTACCACTATTTTAGTTTTATTTACCAACGGATAGCAAACATATATAGTGATAACTGACAATGAGGTTTTCTGTAAGCATCAAATGACACAAAAGTCGAAACAACAAACCTCTAAATAAGTTCTAAGAATTCGTATCAGACATTAGATACTTCATTGTAAAAATACAATAATGTTGCGGAAAACAGATATAATTTATAATATGTGTAATGACGTGACATGATAGCAGGGCAACAACTCAAGGTGACAACTAACCGAGCTCCTGCACTCCCGCATATTCATCGTGACATTGCTTAGTTTTACGAATGATACTAATAAAAACAAATCACGATTACTAATTGATATTTATATATTCTTAAATGTCGCATCATTCAATTCTACCAGGCACCTTGTTTGTTCATTATATAATATTTTGATCATATTACTTCTATAATAGTGTCAAAAAATAACTTCTTGTTATGATTGCTGCACAAAATCTTTTGGGAATTGACTGCTCATAATAATATGTCAATTAATAGATGGTATCAACTCAACTACTGAATCTATAAAAGTTCGGCCCGCAGTGGTACCCACAAAGTACATTATATATACTATATAGAGGTACCTCACGTTGACCTGTGGCTTTTGATCAGAAAAGTGTGATGACCTCCGATCTATAGGCATATTCATAAAGATAAAACAGTTTAAGACTTTTCGCCTTTTTAGCAACAGATTTTTTTTTTTTAGTTGCTATTAATAAGCATTTAAGTAATGAAATAAGATGGAAAGTTTTTTCTTCGAATTTCCAATAATAATGTCTAAGCTCCGAATGGTGAACAATTTTAGTTTTTTTTTAATAATCGTATACTCACGCATTAAAGGGTAATGGCATGTATATTCTTCATACTAACTTCTTTCAAAGTTTGTGTGAGAATGATGAGAAACAGCTAACGTATCTAGGTAATTAATCGTGGTTCTCTTCTGGCGTCTTTTTTAAATCTTGTAAGTGATGAAATCCATAATACTGACACCTATGGTCGCCGTTGCTTCTAGATTGTACCGCACTCACCATCAAGATCTATACGGTAACTTTCTCAAGATAACATTAAAAAAAAGAGTAAATAACATATTTAAGTCTAGTTATTATATACATGTCATGCAATTAGTAACGCAAGGAGTATATACTCTAATAGACTTCACTTACAAAACTAATTTACGTATATAAATTGTTTCCTTATCAACTGTGGTTTTTTAATTCTTTTAAAACTACAAGAGAACTTTGATTTGTAACATCAAGACTTCTGTATAAAAATACTTGTAAATTATCTATATATATATAAAATTACTTGTCCTGATGGACCGATTCATCATTGCAGAGCCTAAACCGCTCGTCATACATAAATACGTTGCGTAGATGTTTATAAATCGTCATTATTACTAACATTTCCATTTAATTTAAAAGATTGAAATTTTGCTTTTAGCTGCCAATATTTCTCCATAAAAAGTATACAATCGATGAAAAAAAAATCCAATAAGTTTTTTTTTTTTGAATCGGCCAAAAATTTTCATCAATAAAGAAGTAAACAGAGTTCGTCATGTCATATTTTGGATTAATTTAGTAAGTTCTGAAATTTTGTAATAAAACGAATTTGTTTTTTTCATCATTTTTTATTCTTTTGTATAAAGCTCTATGCTTATATGATGCCGATCTTGTTGGCAACATCTAATGCGTCGTAATCTCTTGCTAGCCTTACGTACGCCTTCTTCTTGCCATCAGGCCTGGAATAAACACAACTCTATTAAATATATGAAAAAAAAGTATGAAACCTTGAGAAACCTCTTCAAGGATTCAGAGGTGTGTTATTTTATATCATTCTCTATCAATGAGATTCCCACAAATGTATCATCATGAAAAAAAAACCTTTAATAGGACATGTGGTCAGAAAAAAAGGTATTTTATAAATCTATTGCTATTGCGAAAGGGACAGCTACAGCGTGGGCTGATTTTACTTATGCAAAATAAAGAAAACATTACTTCGCAGTACCCTGTTTCCTCCTCCAAAACTAAACCGATTTTTAATTTTCTTTCAGTATTAGAATATAAAGACTGGCTAATTTGTAAGCTAACCCAAATTTGTTAGACAGATGTCTGAAAATGACGTTAAAAATCAAGAATTTTTTATTTTCAAAGGCTTTTAGTTTCTACAATAACTAAATTATGGAAAAAATCGAAACCTACAGGCCTGGCAGTGGTGGATATATATTATTTGGTATAAAATATTTACCATAGTGCTATTATCCAGGGAGGAAACGGGGGGGGGGGGGACTACGTTTGTATGGAATAAATGCCGCTAAGATATCATCTTAAGGTCTATAATGCCACCTTCATATGCGTACATCAAGATATTATTAAAAATAATATATAAAACAAACCTTATAAGTGTGTTAACTTTAGCAACATTAATGTCATAAAGTTTCTTTACTGCAGCCTTGATGTGATGTTTGTTGGAACTAGTATGAACAATGAATACCAGGGTATTGTTATCCTCAATCTTTTTCATGGCAGCTTCCGAAGTGAGTGGGTATTTGATGATGTTATAGGCATCCATGCTGGAAGCAAAATAAAAATTATATTAAACAAAATTTATATTTTTTATCCATTGACATTCTAGTTAGTGGTGCATCATTTTCTCTTGAAAGCTAAAGGGGTCGTTCAAGTATCACCAACATGGCTTCAGGGGGTCTCGTAATGGTGATTACGTAAGCAGTATGAACTTAATCATTTTCGGTTTATTTTCTTTCAAATTATACTAATACTTATGTAATCTTATATAATAAGAGTTTTCATTATATTAATGACAAGAGGAAAAGGGTCCAAAATGTCCAAAATTTTGAATAAGCGATACTTAAAATCCCAAAGTTACAAAGTCTAAACAAGGAGCTTGCTCTCAGAAACACTATAGTAAACAGTAATGTAGTCCATCTGATATTTAATGTCCAACTCGAATAGGTGCATAACTGAGGCCAGTTAACAATAAGTTATTAACTTTTGAAGTATATGAATAACTTCAGAACAAAGTGGTATACCAAATTTCAGTAGGCTTTGAGAAGTACATTTGCTTTCTGTTAGTACCAAAAATAAAACACAAATATTTTAATAAAAAAGAATGAACCTATGGTCAGTCACAGGCAAATCCTTGAATTTATGATAAATATTTTTACTTTATCTTAGTTATAAAAATTTTAGGGATATAATTAAGGTTCCTTGTAAAAAAATTAAAACTCATGAAATTGTGAACAAAATAAGATTCAATTATCAGTTCAGTTCAGTTATCTAAATACACTCTAAAAATCTAAGAGAACTAATTTATTATGTATATTTTACAATGAATGACCGAAACATATATGTATACACTAATCAATAATAATGCTTTAAAGAATAACAAAAATCATTTTCACAAATCTTTGGTGATTTGCACAATTTTATAGGTTGCAATGTCAAACACCCAACAAATACATCAAAAAATTATTAAATGTTTATAGAAGTAAAATCTGGTACATAGAAATTTCCACCATATCTCAGTGTCATATTAAAATGAATAAAGCAGTATTTTTAAAATTTTAATATTCAAGTGAATTAAGTAGATAGCACATTTGTTCTATATGAAAAGAAAGAGTTTTTAAACATACAATTTATAAAATATCAACAAAATAGCTACTTGTATAAAAAAAACTTCAGAAAATATTTACTCAAACTTAACAACTTCATAATAGTAATAATGTCCTAATGTAACATATTCACTATGTTATAAAATACATAAATGACATCCAAACTTACCGATTCCGTTTGGGTAGTGACTTTCTAGGATACTTTGGTTGCCTTGGAGGCTCAAAAGTTTTGGGTCTTCGGAAATGCACTGAAGTGCGAATCTTACGCACTCTATTGCCATGTTCACCTTTAACTACCTGAAAATAAACGAATTTCAGTAAATAAGCCATGTTTCAAAACATTAACAAAGATTTTATGATCATCAAAATGGCTGACTCGGTAATACCATTTTAATTATAGCTTCAACTCTTTTTCTTTTGTAACTTGGATCTAAATAGCTGATATATATCACAACATATTATACTAACAATAACATTTAAACTTAATATTTTCAAATCATGACTTAAGCTACTTTGTTATGTTATGCTTATCAAAGAAGTTTATTATAGTTAAGGGTCATCTATTTATGAAAATGAAAATTATACTTACTAATTACACTACTTAATTATGAAAATTTTTATACCAAAAAATACATGTGACTCATAGTGGGGTGGGGGTATTTATCAAACCCAAGTTGCTCATAACATGTGATTAATGGATGACACCTCACATCTTACAAGAAGTCAGTACTTTTTCAGAAGTGTATAAAAAGAATGAATACAAAAAATAGTTTATGCTTACCTTCCTTTGTGCTTTAAGAGCTTTAGTAACCGGTTTCACCAGCTGTTTTTTTTGTCCCTTGATGCCAGTCTTCTTAGGCTTAGGTGCAATCTTTAATTTTGTAGCCACAGGTTTGGGTTTCGAAGATTTGGCAGTGGATGCAGCTTTTTTAGCTGAAGGCTTTGCACTAGACTTAACTTTGAGGGCAGCAGCTTTAGCAGAGCCAGGTTTAGCTGAAGGCACAGATGTTGCCTTTTTCTCAGCAGCTGGTGCCGAAGCAGGTGCAGCCTTAGTTGAAGCAGCTTTAGGAGCTGGCGCTGGGGGGGTCTTGGCTGATGCTGGTTTGGGAGCAGATGTCGACGCAGCCTTAGGAGCTGCTGCTGGAGTTTTAGCAGTTGTAGTTTTTTTTTTCTGCGGGTTTCGACGGGGCCGACCCTATAATAAAAAATACATAGATTGTACATATATCCTTACATGTTGTAAAACGTAACGGCTCTAGCGTTAAGGGGCTAATCAATCCATAACAACTGAACCGATTTTTCAAAAATATATATGTAAATACTGTAAACACAAAATACTTGTGCTAAGACATTAGTATAGAAGTTGGTACATTACATTAGGTAGTGTCTGTATAAAGTAATTGTGTGATAGTGGATTAAGTTAACAAAAAATGACCAGCAACACGTTTTTTTGTCATTTTCATTTAAATCATTGGATCAAAGATATAATACTCTTACGTGAAATAAACAGAGATTGTTAGATGCGCTAAGAGCCACGCCACAGCTTGTAACCTAAATTCGTGTATTTTGCATAAAGTTAGACCACAACAAATCTTTAAACCTATTCATCACCAATTTACCTACTTTTAATGGCAAATTAATTCAATATACGCATGTGCTAGAGAGGAAGAATAAATAAGTGCACAACACTGAAACCGCGTGGTCTGCCAAATATCACTTTTAGTGTAACTTGCTAGCGGGCACTTTATTCACACCGAATATACTTTTTAAATGAGTACTATATAAATCAATTATTATCTACAATAAATAGACACTTATTTCCATTTAATCCATTATAAAATAACATACCGGATTTCTCAGGTTGCTTTTTGGGAGGCATCGCGATAAAAAAAGATGGAGGATTAGTATTGCCAATATAATTTTTCATAAACGGACGTTGTGTCAAATTTATCAAATCCTAAAATATTTTAGATACCTATATAATAAAATGTTCAAAAATTCTATAAGGTCACTCTAAAAAAATAAAGAATAATTACGTACACGTTTCTTTATTTACAATTTTTTTCAAATGTAATTTAGATTTTTTAGTTTTTAAAACCATATAAGAGTTACTAAATACACCTTTTTGGATGGATTAATTATATCAAGCAAATCCATAAATTTGTTACAATATATTGTACTATTGCAATATTTTTGATAAAGCCATACCATTTCATGGACGAAATAACGTACATAAAACATAGGAGTCGTTCAAGTATTACTTCAGGAAAATTTAGGACTTTTTTTACTCCCCCTTCCCCCTTGACAGAAATAGAAATTAAATCCCCATATGATTACGAAAAAAACTTAGCTTAATTTTGAAGGGAAATATCAATTAATTTGCACGGTAATACAAAGCCCATATCTGTATGTGACGTTAATTCTAAATTTAGGGAGTAAAGGGGTCTTAGGGGTATGTGTAAGATTTTTTTTATTGTTAATAATAAATTCTTTTATAGAAAAAAATAAACATGTACAATAATTCGATCTTGCAAATCAGATTTATTTCTTGAGAGTGATTTAGAAGGATTCCTAGTATCGATCAGTAATGTTACTGTAAACCAGAGATAAATAATAATAAACTATTATTCGTTTCTGCTATAATTCGTTATTGCGCCGTAGCTAATTGAAATATGTTAATTGTAAATAAAATTTAAAATTTCATTTTAAAGCAATTCAATCGGAATCACAAAAATCTAAATCATCTGTTTCTCAAAAATCAGATCTACGACTCGTTTTGAGTATTATATACGTAACTAGTATTTAGCAGTCATTTGAATAGAATGAAATTGGATAATACTTATCATATTGAAGAGTTCAGGATAACTGTCTCTAAAATCGTTTTTACCTTTTTTTTTTTTTTTTTTTTGACGGGGGGAAATGCATTTACGCACTACTCTTACCCATTGTATTAGTGAGACCGAAGTCCCCCAATACAATAGGTAAGGGGGCACGGAGTGACGAGTTCCGTGCCAGTGTGGGACTCGCCCGGGCGCTAAGCGCCCGGAAATACCCACTAAAACCCCCCGGGGCCGTCCGCTGCATTTGGGATGGGGGCGACACGGGGTGGCTTTCGCAAGCACCGCGTCGCCCCCTGCAGCGAACCCACCGGGCCTCGTCGTGCAATGGCCCAATGGGGATGGGGGAGAATATTTCTCAACCCCACCTCTTCACCCGCCTCTGAAAGAGGCATTACCTTCCGGAGGGAAGAGGAGTGATCACTGCTACCGCAGTAATCACCTCTCTCCCCCCCCACACCTCACTCTTCGCCCGTGGGCGCATATCTTCCCCTACTCTCATCTTGCAGAGGCAAGGCATAGAGTGGGGAAGGCGCCCACAATCCGCCCAGCATCCCTCCTACACCTGCGCTACTGAGCAGGTGCAACCTTCACACCAGCTGGTGCCCCTCTTGTTAAGGGAGGGCGACAGAAGATCCCCCCCATGTGGTGGCCTGCCTCCCTCCCTTCTTCCGCGCACAAAGCGCACATCGGCCGCTCCGCTGTGCAGTCCACGGCTCTATGGCCGTGGACTCCACAGCGGTAGCACTATGTTCCCCTCTCTACTGCTGAAGTGCACCTCGCTCGAGTATGGCCCAGCCCCATACACTTGAAACACCTCAGCGGGAGGACCTCAAGTGCATGGACCCGGGCCGAGCTCCAACCAACCCTGATAGTCCCCTTCTCCACCACTTTCAGTGCCGACTCCACCGGCAACGAAACAACCAGAGTTCTCACTCCCCTCTCCGTCTCCCTAACCAAACCCGCCCTTCATTTCCCCCACCTGACATCCCCCTTCATGCGCAACCCTCGCCAGTGCCTCCTCTCTGGACACTGAGTCATCCAGGCCAACAAGGCGGACATCAGCCCGCTTCGTCGGCCTGGAGATCAGTGCCACCTCCTCACAAACCTCCTGCAGCCGAGCTGCCAGGACATCCGCTCGCTCCCCACCCGTTGGTCCCGGGATCTCGAGGATCCGGGAACCTACTGCAGTGGGGCGACACGAGATGTCCTGGATCCCCATCTCCTCCAATCCGACTTTCTCCCTAGCTTGCGCCAGCACACCCGCATACGTCACCCCCCGTGCCAGCGCTTCCGGCCGCAGCGTCACCACCACGGCCGCCGAGCGCGGCGGCACCGGGAGCCTCACCCTGGGCCGCACCTGTTTGACCTCAGTCACCAGGACTTGAGGTCTAGTAGGCACCGCCACTACATCCCCCTTCGCCACAACCTTCCTCTTCTTCCTTCCTACCGCCACATCCCACTTTTCCCCATTCCCATCATATCCCCTCTCCGCTTCTTCCTCCTCAGCAGTTCCATCTCCTGGAAATCGTTTTTACCTACCAACTAAAGCTCTTCAATGGTAACTAAACATATAAAGAAGGAGGAAAAGAAAAACTATACTATCTAAAGAACTGTTATATCGATGATGCGTTATATTTATTTTGTATTCCATCTACTTTAGATATTGTTAAAACAATAACCTAAAACAATTACCTAAAAGGATAAATATAAAAATTAGTATATTAACCAAAAAACAGAATAGCTTTTAAAGCAAAGAAACAATTTATTCAAAGAAAATAGGACCAATATAATTAAACAAGAACTAACAAAAATTAGTAAAGAATTAAATAAAAATATACAGCAGGAAAAGAAAAAACTATAGACAAAAGGTATTTGAACAATTTATAAACAAAACCGGAGCTCTACCTAAAGCTTACAAACAACTATCAGACAAATCAAAATGGGCAGCAACCATAAAGAATATAGGGAGGACAAGTTTTGAGCAGACGTCCAGATATAATAAGAGAAGCAACAAATTACTACAGAGAACTATATGCAGCCAAAAACAATTTTTCTCCACAAATTGAGCATAGAAATATTGTGAATATAGATGAAATACCACATTTTCTTATATCCGAAATTGCTGCTGTAATTAAAACGCAAAAGAACGATAAAGCTCTTAGTAATTATCATATTACTAATGAGTTTCTCAAATCCTTTAGTGCTCCATTGCAAAAACCACAACTATTATTCAACAATATTCTAGAATTCGAAAATACACCAGAACAGTGGTCTAAATCAACAGTTGTATTGATGCATAAGAAAGAAGATCGCTGCAATTTGGCAAATTACAGGCCCATCAGCCTAATAAATAGAACCTATATAAAATACTTTCGAAATTAATATTGAATCGGCTTTCAAGTATTTTAGAAGAGAATCAACCACGAGAACAAGCGGGTTTCCGAAAAAAATACTCGACAGTAGATCATATACAAGTACAAATAATAGAAAAGGCTAATGAGTATGGTATAACCCTGTATATATGTTTCATTGATTACATAAAAGCTTTTGATTCCTTACAGTTTGATGCAATCTGGACGGCATTAAGACAACAAGGTAGTAGCTTAAAGTATATCAACCTGATTCGCCGTGTATATAAAAAATGTCAATGTAAGATACGGTTAGAGAGACTAGGTAACCCTTGCCGCAGGGGGCGACGCGGTGCTTGCGAGAGCCATCCCGTATCGCCCCCATCCCAAATGCGGCGGACGGCCCCGGGGGGTTTAGTGGGTATTTCCGGACGCTTCACGTCCGGGTGAGTCCCACACAGGAACGGAGTCGTCCCTCCGTGCCCCCTTACCTATTGCATTGGGGGACTTCGGTCTCACTAATGCAATAGGTAAGGCTAGTGCGTAAATGCATTCCCCTCGTCAAAAAAAAAAAGGTATTTGCCGAAAACGCAATTTTACTTGAAACCATGATCAGCGAACTAACGACAGAAATTAAAAAAAGTAGGACTCATTCTAAATTCATCAAAAACAAAAATACTAACTAACGGAGAGATGCATGACATAATAATTGAAGGTGAAACCATAGAATACGTGAAAGATTACATTTATCTCGGGCAACAAGTATCATTTGAAAACTGTACGGATACAAAGAAGAACTGCTATTGGCTGGCGAAAATATTTGGAACTAAAAGAAATCATGAAAAATACAGAAATACACATAAAAATAAAACATTTCAAATTGTCGTGCTACCTTGTTTGACCTATGGCTGCCAAACATAGTCTCTCAGAAAACAAGACGAGGAAAAAAATTGCTATCTGCCAGAGAAAAAATGGAAAGAAGTATCTTGGGAATAAAATTAACCGAAAGAGTAAGTAACAAAAACATAAGATAAAAAACAAAGGTAACTTCTTCTTCTTCTTAGTTAATGGAAATCTGTGTGTATACACAATTTGTGCCAATGTCATGTGGGTAAGATTTTCAATCTTGTATCAGCGTTACCAAGCTCCAACAGAACGGTGGCCTATCCTGCTCGAACTTTCCATGGAGCTTTGTCGGCACCTCAGAATGTATGCTACGCGTTGTCTTCTATAATAAACTTAACTTGAACACAATAACTAAACTATTTCACACAAAACGCCACCAAGATTTCATGATATAGAATCAAGTACACAAGTTTAATGAATTAAAGAAAACAATTGCTACATGTCAGACTGAGATCCCGCCAAAAACTCCAAAAGGTAACTTATATCAGTTTATATTAAATGAAGAATAAGGGAAACCAAATGGAAATGGGCGGGACACATATGTCGAATAGACAAAAACTGGGGGGACCAAAAAAGTCACGGAGTGGACTACGATTAATAAAAAAAGGAAGAGAGGAAGACAGAGAAAGAGGTGGAGAGATGTGGACCTAACTGGATGACGCTAGCCAGGGATCGAGATGTTTGGAAGACCTTAAGGCAGGCCTACGCCGCTGAGACAACTAATACAAAAATATAATTACAATAATGTAATATTGTAAATTGTAGTAAACATTGTATCAAATTCCTTCTTGTATTAGAATTAAAGGCTTGCTTATTTATTATTTATTTATCGATGACAAAATATCGATAAATACAATGTCTTCTTGTTTTCCATGACATACATTTATCTATAAATAGCCAAAAATAAAACTGTTCAGTTGTTATTCATCTCTGCTGTTCAGTATCTTTTTCTTACAAGTTTGTTTCACAATTTTTTTTTCTTGTTTAGATTGAGGTGTACTTTTATAAAATAAATAGTTATTATAGATAAAACATTTATTATATTACAAGTTAATATATTTCATATTTACACAATAGTTGACAAGTTATGAAGTGCAAAAGTATGACAAATGTTTTTTAATAATAGATATATAAATATATATATATATATTAAATAAAGAACATTTAAGATGATGTACAATTAAGATTTTATAACAATAGTTTTCTTCAAATTCACAGATGATGATTAGGGTCTAATTTCGACCACTGGGTAATCTCAAACAAAGTGAGTGGAAAAAATATTATCGTTTAGAGAAATCGATCTTAGTTTGTTGTGAACCGTTGGATCTTATTTTGTTGTGAATCTATTCATCAAGTTTCGATTCGATCTTTAACGGAAAGAATCGACATCCCTAAGTTGTTGATTTAACAGTGACGTCTCACGTCCCGAACTAAAGCTGGTCTCATACATACTTTAGCATCTCGAGTAAGTCTGTGTCTCATACATCCGAAATGGCTGTCTGGATTTATAATCTGAATTCAAATTATTAATTCAGAAAGCCCGGATTACCGTACAATATCAGTATTCCCCACACACATTCTGATTTTTTCAGATTATGAATTTCTCAAATCGATCTGCAAGAATCATACTGACAAGAGTTTTGAATTCCGGATCGAAATATATATTGTAGGGCTGAGTCGGGAGGTGACACATCACTCATATGGCTAGAATGCTGTGCAGGCTGCCGTTAAAATTTTTAGATTAAGTGCAAACTTTTGCTTCAATTTTTTTTAATTTTTCATTTCAATTTTTTTAATTCTGATTTCAGCCATTTAGCCGTAACAACTAATATTATATTGAAAAGGTTTCAAAAAATTCACAAGAGATGCACATATTGAAAGAACTGGTAACAATAAAAATATTTAATGTTGCTTGTACGTATGTAAATTTATTTTGATGTCGACATAAGACCGTCATTCGCAGAACGTGATTAGTTTGTCCAAATTTAAAAAAGAATATTATGGGCTTATGGACTCATTTAACTATTTAAATAAAATTCAAATCTTTTATTAAATAATTTTTACTCTGAATAGGTACATTGTTTAAGCGCATACTTCATATTCGTTTTACAAAAAAAATAAATACATATACGTAATAAAAAAATTGCAAAGTAATAAATAATTCCAAGTGTAAATATCTAGATGGCTTAGTATGCAAAGTAACTCACATAAATCAGGCTAATGTGAACAACGTAAGGCTTTAACAGTATACGAGGAAATTGATAAGGATACCTGCAATAGACTAGTTCGGTGGGGTGCTTATTTAGAGCCAGTATATTTGTATATTCAGTTACAGGTTTGTGCAATTATAACTTTATAGGTCGATATGAAAATGATAGTTAAATAGATCTTCTAGTTTCAAAAGTCGCCACTGCTTTTGTATTAGTAATTATGATAATTTAGACACAGAAAAAGTTACTCATACGCGTTGCATTTGTACAAGTCTGTGGGAAAAGTTACTAAAAGCCTTAAGGCGATCGTACATGTATTACGTAAGGATGGTTTATATTTTGTTAATTTTCGACTATTTGTGTACCCGCGGTTGCGCTCGCGTTTCGTATATACTTTACCGCGTTTTATTAATTTTTTAAATTAAATAAAGTAAAAATATTTCTCATAAATTCAAACACTTGACCGTAAAACGGTCGGATTTTATTCACAATTTCAGTTTTTTTACGAATTATTTTCGACAAATTCAAGCCTAAGTTACGCGCAGTAGCTTCAGCTATCTACCGAAAAGTCCCGTCAAAATCGGTCCAGCCGTTCCCGAGATTACCCGGAACAAACAGACAGACATACAAAAATGAAAAAAAAAATATTTTTGATATAGGTATCGTGTATACATTCATATGTATTTAGCGAAAAATGCTATTTTGACATTACAAACAGACACTTCAATTTTATTTATTAGTATAGATGACAAGGAGTACAGGGTTGTCGGACTGGTGGAGACATTGAACTAATATAAATATTAGGAAAAGTTTCTAGTTTTCCCTTCTGTCGGCATAGTAAGAGCTGCACTGACAAGATGGATTATGGTGTCAAAATATTCGATATTTTGAATACCTACATTTTAGTACCTCTAAGCCATGTAATAAATTATACAAAAATTTCTCGATAGAATTCTGTCCAATTTAGATTCGCCTAACTTGGTTTCATTTATTCTACATCTCTGCGCGGGACCTTGAAGCTTTCGCTCTTCTGCTATATATGGGGTATTCCATGCCAAATCGACCACTTTTGAACCTTACCCCTTTAGATTTCGCTGATTTTTTTTTATCTTTTTCTACTCGATGAAAGACGTTTTTCAATTTTTTTTTATCCAACCCAAAAAATGTTATGAAGCTTTCAAAAAAATGGCTCTTTTATTTTCAAATAGCCATAACTCTCTCAAAAATTGACCTTTCGGGACGTTTTTTTTCTTCAAAATTTTTGTTTTTAATTGAATTTTTTGAACAAATAAATAATTTTTTTTTAACATGATCACTTCTATGAAATAATCGCGTTTTTTGTATAAAAACGATTGATTGAAGTTTTTTTTTTTGAGAAAAAAAAAAAATGTAGAACGACGAACTTCGAAAAAATAACGATTTTATACAAAAAACGCGATTATTTCATAGAAGCGATCATGTTAAATTTTTTTTGTTTATTTTTTCAAAAAATTCAATTAGAAACAAAAAATGTTGAAAAAAAAAACGTCCCGAAAGGTCAATTTTTGAGAGAGTTATGGCTATTTGAAAATAAAAGAGCCATTTTTTGAAAGCTTCATAACTTTTTTTGAGTTGGATAAAAAAAATTTGAAAAAAAAATCGGAAAAAAAAAAACGTCTTTCATCGAGTAGAAAAAGATAAAAAATTCAAGCGAAATCTAAAGGGGTAAGGTTCAAAAGTGGTCGATTTGTCATGGAATACCCCATATCTAATACAAATATTAATAGCTAATTCATTTAACTTTTATTTTCAACAATACTCTACATCCTTTATATACTCTATATATAGAATTTATATGTAATTACTAGCTTACAGTTGTTTGAAAGTCTGAATAGTATTTGATGTTATATGGTAAATCCCTTTACGGATTACATTTGTAGACTAATAGCGTACAACCTGTAGTTTGTCAAAATTACCTATTAAGAGCTTTACATATTGTGTAAAGCTCTACAAATAACATAAAACTATACAATATAGAAAAAAAAAAAATCGCCTTCTAAAAGAATTTGTCATTCTGTTTTCATTGGGAATAACACCACTAAAGTAGAGGGAAATAGCCCTAGTACCTTTCGGGGGAAAAAACTGATACAACAAGGTTTCCAAACTTCTTTGTGAAAAATTCGAAAACCAAAACTCTGTATTAAAGATCATTTTTTGGAACTAACTTTTCATATATTATAAATTTAACACAGGAATGGAACCAGTAATCTCGATCGTTTTAATGTTTTAGCAAATATTTTATGTATGACTAGATCCAGCTGTTGTTCTTTGAAAAGAGCCAATATTTAAAAGTGGTGTATTACAGTTTGCATTTAATGACCACTGTAATGGTAATGACGCAACGTTCGCCGTTTGCGCAGGCCTTTTCCCGATTATCAAAGGATAACACTCATCCGGAATGCATGACAATGCACTTTGTATGCGTTTCATACGATTGGAGCATTCTTCAAAATGCTCAATTAACTGTTCAAATTCTTTAACTCCAGAAACATTGTAATGTGTTTTAGAATATTTGTCAATGATTTTCATCCCGTCTGTGGAGGTACTTGTAACTTTTTCTCCATTGTAAAAAAAATAGGTCCATGTCAGTTCCATTCTCCATTAATTGACATTTTGCTAATGGAGTATAAAGTGTTATTTTAGGCGTCTTAGCTTTCACAAGGTCAACAAACCTGGAAGCGTATAAATATTTTTTCCAATGTTTTTCTGGTAAATTGTGATATGAAAAGACTTCGTTTTCTGTTTCATGGTTCGGTTCTTGTTCACCTTTTTTTACTTTATTACAGTCAGGTGTATAAATAATTATTCTCATACCATCTTTAGATATTTTACACACTTCGACTATTTTCTCTTCTCGATCTTTGCCTTTCTTTTTAATAAATTCTACGATTACTTCGGTGGGCTCTATTTTCAATATTGCATTTCGAGTTCTATGAGAAATAGCTGGTAGCCTATCAGCACAAAGTGGTGGAACGTTTAAGCTATTGGAATTAACGTTATGAGGTTTTATAATATTTTTTCTATTTTCTGTGGCATTGCAAATCATTTCATGATTTGTTGACAATGTATCTTTAATATCCATTTTTTTCATATTGTCTATTTGATTTGTAATAGTATTAGGCGTGATATTATATTTTATTGGAAATAAATTACTGTTATCTTGTCTAATATTTATTAAATCAAGTCCTCTTTCAGCACTATTAAAAGGTTTAGTGTTTGGTCCATCATTTTGGTTAGAAGCTAAACTTTGTTCTTTCATTTCAGTAAAAATATTAAATGATACTGGAGTGATTTCTCTGGATACAGCATTGTTTTCTGTAGTTGTATATATTTTCTCTAGATATCCAGAATTTGTTCTATCACTCTTAAATTTACTGTGTTGAGTGCTATGCAATGTAGTAAGAAACCCAGAGTCTCTTGATAAATCTTGTTTGTTTGAAATATAATTTAGAAATGGGTGTTCTGTTATACCTTTTAATGTTATTCTCTTTATTGGATCCTTACATAAAAGTTTTTGCAATAAATCTTGTGCTTGGATAGACAACTCGGAAGGAATTTTGTAATCTGCATTGATTACTTTGTTAAGAGTTGTTTTAACATGTTGGGTATGAAAAGGTGGACTGCCAACCAGTAAAGTATATAACATACAGCCTAAACCCCAAACATCTGCCGGTAATCCATGTACTTCTCTAGATGCAACCTCTGGAGAGATGTAATTGGGTGTTCCACACATTGTGACATGTTTTTCATCTGGACCATTTAATTGTGTTGCTAATCCAAAATCAGCTATCTTAACAGTCAAATTTTTAGTTAATAATAAGTTATTTAACGATAAATCTCTATGAATTATATTATGTGTATGTAAGTATAAAAAACTCCACTTAAAACTTGCTTAAAAATATCAGCCGCTGCCTTTTCTGAAAGACCACGGGTACCTAATTTAAAGTGTTTAGCTAATTCACCATTGTGGGCAAGTTCTAAAATTAAATAAACATAATGTGCATCTTCAAAAAAAGTATATAATTCTAAAATTGCAGGATGCTTCAAACGAGAATGAATCATAACTTCTTGCCTTACTCTTCCAACCATTCCTGCTCTCGCCATTGAGGCTTTGTCGATCATCTTGATGGCAACAAATTGCCCTGTTATCCGACATCTTGCTCTATAGACTTGTGCAAATCCTCCTTTCCCAAGATGTTCTAATATTTCATAATCTTCAATCTTCTCACCAAACATTATTTATTACAATATTCGTATATCATGGATAAAACTATATTTTCTACAGCCTCTATTCATGTACAGAATTTGAGATGCCTCCATTATTTTTTTGTATACTGAAACAAAAATATTTATGTTTGTAGTAATTTTTAACATATTAACATAAGCTCACGCCTTTTATCCCCGAAGGGTTAGGCAAAGGTGAAATAGCGAACCACATCATATCGTCGAGCTTAGTTCCGTCCCAGATGTGACAGGGGGAGAGCTTGTCGCCATATCAGGCACAAATTCCAGACTCCAGGATGATACGGAGTAGAAAAACCTAATCTTACCGGGGATCGAACCCGAGACCTCAGAACGACAGTCGTACCGTTATACAAATGTGCCACCGAGGCATGGTAATTTTTAAACCATACAAAAAAATAACAAACCTCTTTAAAACTATCTATACATATATTAAAACTGTAACTAGGCCAAATCTGTACATTATTTTTTTTATTATAATCTGGATGGACTTTGTTATCGACTTAGAAGCCAAAAATATTTTATTTAAAATTTTTGTCTGTCTGTCGTTTCTTGTCTACACATATCACTGAACCAATTTTCACGGAACTTGACACAGTGATAACTAATAGTATAAAGTAACATCTAGGATACTTTTGCCCTATAAAACGCAAGGGATTCTTCTAGATAACGGACAAAAGTCAAAAATTTGTAGTAAATGAAATTCTTGACGGTTTTGACGCAATTTTATTTGTGCTATAGCAAGCAAATTAGTTAAAATGTAAGGTATATTTTATATCTCTAATCTTCTTAAAAAAAAACTTCACTATGTTTTGGCCTGACGTCTTGAGCCCGTGTAGTACCTAAATGTTACAACTTAGCTAAAGCAACTTAACGTTTAATTGCGAAATTATCAATCAATTAAATTAGAAAGATAAAATCTAATAAGTAAAATAAATCCTAATGATGTATGTGTTTGTCTCTTTGTCATGAAGTATTTCCGTTTCATCGAGTTTCAAACCACCAATGATTCTAAAGAAAGTTCACTTCAATAATAAATAGGTGTAAAATTGTTCGTGACTGTCATAAACAGAATCTTAATGTGGTAAATAACTACCTATTCAAATGAAAGATATTATAGAATGTTTCAAATTGAATAGAAGTCTATCGATAATAACGTCAGAATCCTAATAATGTGCAATAAACATTTAAATGGCACTATTCTCCAATTTGCCTATTGAGCAAAATTATAATAGCCATGTTGCCAGCTCACGGTTCGACGTTGCCGTTCTTCCTTTTTGGACTCTCTATAGAGTATATGGATTTGAAAATATTTATGCGAATGTTTGCTTAAATGGTATTTTATAAATGAATAGTGAAATGACCAGCAATATAACTAAATCAAACAAACATAAATTATTGACATTTATATTTTTGTGTAATTCTGACGATTATTAAGATGGCGCTTTACTTATTTTTTTTTAGGTCTGTACATTGAAGATATTTGAGAAACAAGTTATGTAGGCCTTTAAATTCTACTACCGGACACATTTCGATAGTTTTAAAATATTTCTTCTGTCTGTGCGTTTATTAATTTGTTCGCCAATCACGCAAAAACTTGATCCGATTTTGAAAATTCTTTCTCTGTTAGAAAGCCTACTTTTTATTTTGGTAAATATATTTTTTCAATAATTAATCATAATAAATGTAATTGAAGTAGGTAAAAATTATGTGCGCTGCTTGAATGGTTTTAAATAAAGTAACAAATTCTGTAGCATTTTCGGATATCTTTCATTCAAGCCTATTAGGGCAAGAATGGCTGGGTGCATAGTTTCAGCTTAGGTGTCCCGCGAGAGCTAAGCGCTGACGGCGGCTTAGTCCAGGCACCGCACTTGTGACGTGTGGACTCTGCCGCATTGACAAATCACAGGGTTTGGGGGGGAAGGGTGCTGGGGATCTGACCTTCCATTGCACTGGGGCATTTGTCTGGGAGATGGCCTGATCTGGCCCGTGTGACTTCCACCGCGTGTGACAAGATGGAATGAGATGGGGCATAGATAGAGTATATATTGGTAATGAGATAGATTGCATCTAGACGGAGAATATACTCTGTCTATTGGAATATATTTGTCTGAATTCCATGTGAACGAAAAACTAATTTTTTTAGCTATGACCACAAGTAAAATTTTGTCCATACACAGGAATGATGGGAACCTTAACCATTTTATTTATAATTATGTTTTGAACAATTCTTCTGATTTTCAGTTTGTTGTGATTTTATGCACTTTCAAATTTCTATATTGACCGGACTAAAGAGATTCAGGAGAATAAAACAAAAACATTTATCTATATAAACTAAACACTTTACCACATTTATTTTATCGATATGTAAACTTCCTTTCTTGAACATACATATTCAAGCAAAAAATGCAGATTCAGTAAGACGTGTGTGTGTATGTGTCAATAGCTATATCTAGGCAGACCCTTAGAATAAAAACACTCCCACATTAGCACTTCTATTATTTGACTGGTATCTGATGGAAAGAAGAAAGGATTTTATGATTTCTATAGAATCATTTCGTCAATCAAGGCATTATTTTAATACAAAGCCATACACAAAAATAAATAAATACGAATCATATGTTTTGTTATTATTAAAAGTATGTAACATACCTTATTAACAATCCATTCAGCATTCATAATACTTTTATTAATTATTTCTTTGATTCTCTCCTGATCAGTTTCAGATTTGTGTTGTTTGAAGCTCTAAAATTATATGAAGTACATGTTAATGTAATAAAAACTGCAATATGTAACTAATTTACTCTAAAACAATATCATGAGTTTACAAATTCACAGGAAAATAATTTGATATTATGTAGAACCACACTTTTAAAGAAGATGGAAAATGTACTGTGTAACCTAGTTAAACCTGTTAATATATATTAATAATTTTGATAGTTACATCTTATTTGAGTACAATTTTATTGTAATTTTTCTATATATGACATGAGCTGGTGCCCGCGTTTCATATGTTCTTTAGGTGTGAGTGTAAAAGTGCATATAACACTTTATTCATACCTAATCTAAAAACAAATGAATGAAGAAAAAAGAAAGTTTTTAGTTTTTAATAGCGGAAAAAATCTATATAAGAGTAAATTGAAAAAAAAATGAGAAAGGGTTGATTGGATCCACCCTATAACCATATACAAAAAATTCTGCATCAAATGGTAGAAGTCCCATCCCGCTATGTTCAATAGATTTGAGGTGGTGGTGCATCAAAGGAACCCTAGTTTTTTATATATATATATATATATATACACATATATATAGATTGATCCCAAATTATTTACAACTACATAGATGTTTTTGTTATTATATTTCTAAAATAAATATGGACAAGAATAGTGAACATACAGAATTGATGAAAATTTATAAATTGATGAACACCATGTGATTCTAGATCTTCATTCACATATTCCAACATATAATCAATTAACAATTGGATGAACAAAAATATAATTATTGAGCATACAAGAATATGTACTTGAAATCTGAACACAATATAGATATCATTTTTATAGGAAATTATTTATCATTAAATTATAGGAAAATATAGTAAAATTATTCTTTGAAAATATCCATAATGTTTTACCAGGAGAATCATACAACAATTCTTACTAATCTACTAATCTACTAATCAGCTTTTAAAACATGACAACATACATAATTACATAATTAAGTAATTTTATACAGTCAATAGTTATGAAGAGTAAAAATACAAATGCTAGAATAGCCGCGAGTACAATAAACCAGAATCAAACATATTTTTGTATTATATAATAGTACGATTTTTTATGTAACAAAATAATATACTAAATATTATATCTATAAATAGCAAAGTTAAAAAAATGTATGTTGAATTTATAACATATATACCTGTCTAACTGCAAATTTATAATGTTTACAAGCATCTAGTGGTAACCTTTCACACTCCCGTAAGAGAAACTTATACAAGCCCAAGGAGGTCATAACAAACTTTGCATCATTTGAATAGAATCTCCTTATATAATGATTAAGCATTTATCTCTAATAATATTATGATTTTAAACTAAAAGTCATATATTTTATTTCTTTACATAAACTTCGTAATTTGTTTATAAAGATGCTAAGCACCAGAGATAAATAATAGGGAATAGAGGGAAAAGCTCTAACCACAGACTTTCTTATAAAGTACTCTGTGCCACAAACAGATTAATTCAACGAAAAATCGATATTTTTTTACAAAATAATCAACAATTATCGGTGATAAGTTTAATTTCGAAATATCAGTAACAATGTTGATTTCCGAATATCGAATACAATATTTTTTAATTCCTTTATTTCATAATAATTATTGTGTATTTCACTTATGATTGTAATATTTTTGTTTGTTTCACGTAAGTATAAATTAATATAGACTAAAGTGGCCTCCTTCTGCGACATTACCTGCTTGCAGAAAGAGGCTACAATCCCCCAGACCTCCTCGCTATCGACCATGGCTTTCACCATGACCGACAGCGACAGGTCTGGTCCCACAGCCGCTACCACCTCAAGGCGTGGCTCCTTCCACGAGCTGCACTCTGCCAGTGTGTGCTGCGCCATGTCCTTAGCCGCGCCACAATGATAGCACGCGGCTGACGGCTCCCTCCTGGCTATCTTGTGCAGATACCATCCGAAGCATCCATGCCCGGACAGTATCTGCACAAGTCTAAACGTTAGGGAGACATACTTTCTTCTCGTCCATTCTTTCAGGACTGGGCGAACGGCATCAACGGTTGGACGTCCGTGCCGCACGTCCGCCAGGTCCTCCTCCTACCTCCTGAACTCCTCGTCCCTCCTTTCCATCCTTTCTACTCTCACCTCCGTTGGATGGAAGCGAAGCCCACCACCTTCCCTCCTCGCTGCCGAGAACCTATAGACGGCAGTGAGTACTTCCGCTTCCCACTCCCAAGGCAGGGAGCCAGCGAGCACCCAGGCCGCCACTGTGGACACCGTGCGGTATCCGCTTATGGCCCTCAGCGCCACCGGGCGCTGCACTAGGCGAACGTATTTCAACCAAATCGAACTCGTGGAAGAACGTAGTCTCTGCCTGCCCCTACGGGAGAAAGGTGTGATGATATTTATGTAACTATTTACATTGTTTTGTAATGAATATAAGAGAGTGAGCTATTATTGATTTTATGTAGACACCCGTTGATTTCCGTATAATGTACAAAGGATTGAAAAGTAGTTAAGATAACTGTTATTTTATGCGTGGATCTAATAATAAAAGAAAGAAATAATAGCTAAATCGCCATTTAATATAGCAGACACATTATGCTATTTAAGTATTAGAAATCATATATAAGTGACAAACTATATTGAAATAAAAGTCCCTTCTATGTTTAAATACATAATGTCGACCAAGGAGGTTTACTTGATTTCAAAACATTACTAATTTCTAACAATAACTAAGATATATCAGGACTTTTCGGTATGTTGTATTGTTGTTTTAAAATGTTTCTGTAAACCTAAAATATAGAAATAACTTTAAAAAAGTTATAAATATGGTGTCTGTGCCTTATAAATTTCATTATTCTAAAGTCATCACGTCGTTAACCCCTGAAGAATGTACCAGGGTCCTGACGCATGAAGATGGGCATAGTCAGAGAAATATAGCTAGATCTGTTGGTGTAGCTTTTTCTACTGTTCAGCGAGTACTCCATCATTTCCATGAAAGTGTATCCATCTGTGAAGACCAGGAACAGGGTAACCAAGGTCCACGATGGCACGCGAGGATCGTTATAGGGTGTCAATAATTTTGAAAATTACTTTCTTATGGCTGAAGTAAACAATTATCATTTACAAGCTGGAGAAAACAATCTGAATACGGATACAGTAAGGCGGCATTAGGCTGAAGCAAATTTAAAGCCATTAAGACGTGCAAATGCCCCAAAACTAGAAAGACACCACAGAAACTCAAGGCCGAGTTATAGTAGAGAACACGAGAATTGGAATCGTCCGTGATTGGTGTAGAGTTATGTTTTCAGACGAGTCTATATTCTACGTATACAAACATAACGAGGGGAAAAGAGTGTACAGAAGACCGGGAGAGTGCTATAACCAAGCCTGCATAGACGAAAAAGTACCTTACGCTGGAGGTTCTGTTCATGTGTGGGCTGAGATTTCACTGAGTTAATGGTGATAGGAAATGGAACTTTAACTGCAGAAAGATATGTACTCTAGTAGGAATGCCGATTAATTAATAATCAATCTTAAAACATAGGAAATCACAGTTTATTTTTTTCTGGTTCTATGAGAACCATAAAATTACTTACAATTAAGAACGTCCCAAACACAAGAAAATATATAAAAGATTTTCACTAAATTATTTAAAAACTCAAGAGATGACTTTGTGGTCATTTTCTTTCGCTTCTTTGTGATATTCTAAATATCTTTTTGATTACTATTAAGATGGCAGACAAATATCTTGCCTGATGGTTAGTAAACACTTACAGTGTTAGATGGACGTTTATTAGATCAAGAGTATTTAAATATATATTTATTTAAATATAAATTAAATAAATCTTCTGTTTTTATACTTTGCTAATCTTCATTATTATTATATATGTATGTAGCGAAAGCGTTATGTCCTTACTTATTAGTGGACGTATAAAAAATATAAAAACTTAGCTTCAAATAATTTATTGTATAAACATTAAAAATAAACGTATAAACATTTTAAACGGTCTGTGTGTTATTACCGATTTCTTTGTAATTTGTTAACATCGACGGATCCCCACTTTACTTTAATATACGTTTTGTTCGTAAATAGTGTATAAGTTGATGTTTTTATCCGATGTATCAAAAACATCGATGCAACTTTTCGATGTATCATATCGAAAATAATATCGATGTATATTTCACGGACATCCCTACTACCTATTTACTCATCCTCTTCTTTTTTCTTCTTCTTAGATAATGACAATTTGTGTACAAATAATTTGTCCCAGTGTCATGTAGGTCAGGTTTCAATCTTGTATCAGCGTTACCACGCCCAAGCAAAACTGTGGTTCATCCTGCTACAATTTTCCACGGAGCTTTGGTGGCACCTCAGAATAAATGCTAAGCGTTAATTTCCACGATGAATTTGTACACAAATTCCTAACTATATCACACAAAACTCCACTAAGATTAGATGATATTAGACAAATACACAAATTTAATTCATTAAAGAGAACAACTTCTTTTATTATTGATCAGTGGAAACAACTGCCTGAAACTGGAAAAACTGAAAGACTGAGATCCCGCCAAAATCTCGTCCACTTTTTTTTTTTCGTTTATGTATATATTTTAGCTGCTGTTCGCGCGGTTTTACCAGCGTAGTTCCCGTTTCTGTGGGATTTTCGGATAAAAACTATGTTACTTACTGGATTTCAAATTATCTCCATACCAAATTTCATCCAACTCGGTCCAGTAGTTTTTAAGTTTATTCGTTACATACAAAAATACAAATATTTCCTCTTCGTAGTATTAGTAACTTTGTTTTAACAAATTCAATTTTGTATTCTTAATTTTAATTAGACTACAAGTAGAGGATTCAGTGCAATTCGGCATTGGAAATAAATGTTTACATTAGTAAGAACCTGGTTATGAAGTTTCTTTTTTTACACTGTATAGGCTCAGTACTTTGATTACAATCTCACCTGATGTTAAGTGACGATGTGGGCCAGTACTGTAAGCACACTAAGCCTAGATATTGCTTCTCAAGTGATGCTGCCGGAACACACCTATTGGTATTTGGCGACAAGTTGTCGAACTTGAGGGTGGTAGCTATGCAGGCGGGCATTTTTGGCAAATACCTTACCATCGTTTTTATTAGAATCAATGGTTAACTATAAGTAATTTGGTTAGTGGAACGGTACATACTTACTTTATAAAATTTTCTAATTTATTTTCTAAAAGTACGCAAGTAAATTATTTTATAAATTTTCGCTATTTATAATTTGACAACATTGCTATTTTTACGTATCTGTATGTTCTGTTCTGGACTTACTTTAAAGAAATATTTATTTACTTGACACTGGCTAAGACACAAGCCGTGCAGTGCCATTAAAAAACACAAGAAGAAGAAGAAGAAATATTCTGTGGTACAACTTATGTCTACTAGGTAATTTATATACCTATCTGACCATAAGTCATCTTTTTTGGATTGAGAAAGGATATATCTAATTATCGAAATGAAATAAATAAAAGCGAATTATAAGCTATAAATTACTTTTGTTTTGTGTCAATGTACATATTTTAATATTCAACGACATGTATATTTCTTTTACATCTGCTGATTCACTAAAGTATTAGTATTATGATAAGAAAAAGAATTTCTTTATGTTTGTGATTGTGCATTGCATACCTGGATAATGATTCGTTAAGGCTAATGTGGTATGGCACTTGTTACAATTCGTCGTTCTCCGAGTGTGCAAACACTAAGAAAAACGGTAAGCTTATAACAAAGAAAACTTTAAGAATTCTCCACTTCTTCTCATTTATTTTAAAACGGCGTTGTTATTAGTGTGGGAAGTGATAATAAACTGATTAATACGGTGATTAGTTTTCAAACAAGACTTGAAAAAGAAAACGTTTTTGTTGGGAATGTTTGCAAGTGCAAGAATATCATTTGGATTTTGTATTTTATTACAATCTGCTAGTAGTAGTGATCTGTAATCACTTTTTCTTTCATTCACTGTAATTAGAAAAATAATTTAGATTCGAATGATTGTGTTGTAGACATACTGCCAAATTGACTTCACTTTTCAGTAGTTCCCATCTGTTATCTGTCTGTTATCTAGATATGACAGCCAGAATATTATTGTCAGAAGTATAGTTTATGTACTTAATTAGAGATATTCATTAATTGAAAAGCTGTATATTGGGTACAAATTATTTGAAACCATAAATATTTGACATAAAATAATAATAATACACATTGTTTGTTATTCAGTGTGATTTTATAATTTTACTACTACTACAATTATGTATATAAAATCTTAAATATAAGGAAATTAATTAGTTAATAAATTTGATTAATTTTAATTTAATTTATGTTATATTTGTATATATTGCTTAAAATACTGCTTACAAGAACTTAGTAATAGTCATTGAATTTAATGTAATATGAACTAACACTTGAAAATTATAATTATTTTAGAAAAAACAAAATCAGCTTGATTATACAATGAATAATTGTTTGTGAGAATGTGGTGTTAAATTCATATTTAGCAATGCATATTACAATCTGATTGATATGGATGACTGTTTTAGTTAGAAATTTATTCAGTCTATTAATTCAATGAATTATCATTTTTTATGTTTTTTAACTACTGTTTACTGTGAATTACCACAGTTCTAGGGATAAAAATTGGACACCAAGTAATAGGTTACTAGGTTAAAAAACTATTGACACCACATTAAAACAATATTAGTTATCTCTTAGGTTTATTATGAAAGCCTGATAAGTCCAGGGAAGATAGTTTTGATATTGACCCTGGTATGGTTGATTAATTAAATCACTAAACATAACATAACATAAGCTCATGCCTGTTATCCCCAAAGGATTAGGCAGAGGTGAAATAGCGAACTACACCACTCACATTTCGCCGATCTTAGTTCCATCCCAGATGGGACAGGGGGCGAGCCTGTCGCCATATCAGGGACAAATTCCAGACTCCAGGTTGATACTGAGTAGAAAAAAAACCCAATATCGCTTTATCCAACCCGAGGATCGAACCCGAGATCTCAGAATGACAGTCGTACTGTAATACAACTGTGCCACCGAGGCAGTTAAATCTCTAAAATGGGACTAAAAAGCATACATTTATTTATGACTATATTTTTGTTTCATTTTGACAAAATCTTGAAACAAGGAAATTCTACTCATCAATTTTGTACATTAGTTAGTTTTACATATATATTATTAAAATTCAGTTATTTGTTTAAATGTTGATGTAACAGATTTTTTTTTTAAATATTAGGTAGTTAATAAATAACTGCTTTTCATATAAGGATAATTGATAAAGAGTAAACTTATTTTGTAGTAATGAAAATCTGCATTAATTCTAATATTTTAGTATAAGAATACTGTACAGTTCTATTTTTACAATTATGTAGTATGGAGTTGGAGAAAATAGATATCTTCATGTCATTACCACATTGTTAATAAAAATGATGTTTAGCAGGTTTTTCCTGTATAATGTAATCTGTACTATAGTTATGTATGCAAGTTAATGAATGAATGAAGTTCCTTAAGCAAGTGTAACTAATTCAGTTTATATAATCTTACTAGAGGTGCCCATGAATATGTCCAAGTGGGACTCTCTTTTTGTAAAATGATGATTTATATAATTATTTACTGTGTATTAAATCTCTTAAATATTCCTTTATTCCATTAATTATTTAATTATCATGTTAAAATGTTGCAAGGAATACAATAGTGGATAATTTTGTGTCAACTACATTCACTTCTATCCTGATAACTTTTCTTATATACTAATGCAACTAAATATATACTAACACCTGGCCAGATTATATCATCATCTAAGTCAGTTTTTTAGTTCTTAAGCTATAAACCAAGTAACAGACAGGCAGAAAGAGATCTAATTTTTTTAGAAAATGTAATGATAAAATAATATTTACCACAATTAAAAATATGCAGATTTCTTAGTATATCTCTTTTATTTACATTATAGTCAAATTATATGTATATAAGTTCATTAATAACTTATAACTTACTTTTGATATATTCACATTACACTACATTGAAACTATTTAAAGGAAAGAAAGAAAAAAAATATACCTACATACATACATACACATAATAAAATACAAAAATCTTTATTACTTTTACAAATTTAACACACAAATATATGTCTATTGATCCCTGCACTAGGAATTAATTCCTGTATTGTGAGAGATCATTCAAATTCCAAGTTATATTAATTGATTATTCTGTTGTTTTGTGTGTTGTGTGTTAAAGAATTATAAATATACATTTAGGTAGTTTTATTACATTACTAATTTATAAATAAATAAATGATGAGGTGAAAAGTACCTAAATATAAAACTAAATAAATAATAATGTTACCTTATAAAACAACAAATTTAAAAAGTGTTGTATTGGGTTGAAAAGATCCCCGTCTCAGCATGAGGCTGAAGGCGTATAATCAGAAGCACTAATGCGCTTATATTCTGATAGGGCCTTGGGTGAAGGGTACAGGGGATAAGTATAGTGAAATTATCCCAGGGCATATACATATAATAACCACTTTGGGGCTATGAACTACTTGATGTTGATACAATCATGGGAATGTAACCAGAAAATTTCTGTATGTGTACTTTGTTGCAGGATGAAGCTGAAAAGTCAAGTGATGATATTGAGGAAGATGTTGGTCGAGTCAGCAAAAGGTAGGTAAAAATCTATTACTTTTTACTTTCTTTAGATTAATTAAGCTTTGTATACATCTCCACCTATGTTGTTTTTATCTTTTGTTTTACACAGTGTCTAAAATATACTTATACTTACTACATTGTTACATTTGAAGCGATGATGGCGCAGTAAATAGTGTTGTCGGATTCCACGTCAATGGATGCGGTTTCGAGGCTACTTATTCAAAAAATTAGCCTGAGCTTTCAGTGAAGGATTACATAGCGAGGAAACCATAGCATGGTAGTAGGGCAATTTCTAATGATGTCCGCCTGGGTAGCTACCATCCTCAAGTTTAAAAACCTGTCATCAAATAGCAATAGGTTTGTTTCAGCAGCATGTCACTGCATACTGTCACTTAAAATCATGTGAGATTGTGGTCAAAGCAAAATATAGCAAAGAGCCTATACTGAGTTTAAAAATAAATTGTTCCAGTTATCATCAAAACTCATACAGAGGAAAACTGGGCACTAACCTAAAGTATACTTATAATTTCTTTAAAGTTTATATTTACAAAAAAAAAAAAAATCATGATATTTACATAAGAAAGACAAACCCACTACCTTTTAAGATAGATATTGTATTTTTTAAGATTTATATACCCATTTTGCTATACCTGTTATTTTATTGACCATAGTCATCAAGTAATTTACAGTATACCATAAGCCAGTGAGACTTAATTGTAAATTTTATTCAGTAATCATTTAAAATAATCAAATAATGCACATATGAATGCACAATGAACCAAATAAAATTACAATTGACTAAATTTCCTTTAAAAAAAAAACAAGAACAATTAAAGTACAAAATACATAATATTTTTAAAATTTAGTAGATATATTATAAATAATAAATTTGTTGTCTATTATAATGTAAATACGCTTACTAAGGAATCCTATTTTTTGTATATAATAATACTAGTTCTTTTTTATCTGTTTTCATGGAATTTATCTAAGATGGATTATATTTTTCTTAAAACTCTGAATAATTAGAACCTATACCAGAGTTCCTCAAAGGTTATTGGGAGAAGGGAACTTGCATATTCAAACAGCTATCCTTACCTTTATATAATTAAATATCAAGGACGCGGACTAGCTCTAAACTTTGATTTTAAAAGTTAACATAACTTAAGTGTTTTGTTATAGAAATTTATAAGATAATCTATCACGCAATGTAATAATTTGAAAACAAAACCAATACGTGATTAAAATATGGTAATTTTCGTTTTCAACATCACTATAATAAATCAGATACGCGAACAATAACAAGATAATAGACCGTGTGTTTCGAGTATTCCTTTCCTTAAAGATTCGTGTTCCTGTTCCGCGCCATGTTTCTATATTTACACGGGAGTTTGTGCTCCAGGTCAGAGGGAAGCTCGAATACTGTGACGTAGTATGTCGGATTGGCTTCATTGGTTTGATTACGTCTCAGAGATCTCCAAGGCATTGTATGCCTTATAGTCAATCGGGACGCATCGCCGGATGGTGCATGTTACGTGACGCAGATCGGTATCGGCATTTTACGATATAAGCACTTGTAAATAATTCGCGTCCAGTGCTATTCGGAGGCTGAAATTACAATGATTTTTCGTACGTCACGTATTCTGTGCTGTGTAGTGTTGACATTTCGGTAGTACTAACTTTAGTAGAGTAGTTTCGGATTACGTACTGTAATTACAATAGTTGATTTTAGTTTTCGATATGGTGGCATTCAGGTACTTGCAATAGTTTACTTATTATAATTAATTTTATTTAATAATAGATAAATATTGCTATTAGGAATAACCAAAAACATGCATAATAATAATGTATCAAAAATACAGTTTTTAAATTAATCTTCGTTGCTAAATGTCACTATTTGATGTTACAAAAGTCATAACTTACTGCCAGTATCATAAAGTAGGAAAAATCATGTAATAAAAATGAAATAATTTTTCTACAAAAAATATTTCCAAGAACACATGAACATTCTTCGTATGAAATTCATTATATAAATTAAGTACTTTTATTTATTTTTATTTTAAGTAGTTAGTATTCTTATTATTCACGGAATGTAATATCTATTATAATGTCTTATTGGCCCTTGAAATTTTTAAACATTATTTGTGTGCAACGAAGCCTCATTAACTAATAAACTAGTCTTAGGATAAATCTATATATCATGAAATGCGTTTTTGATTTATTTGTTATATTGTTTTCTGGAGCTCGTTGGGCGTTTAGCGCTAGCGCTCGTCTCTGTATACAGTTTGGGCGGGTAACACGGCGTTTTGGCAAAGCGCCGGCGATACTAATTTTAATGGACCTTGAGATAACTAACTGCCCTTGCTATTTTTTAATGTAAAATAGCATTTATGAACAAAACTACAAATAATTTGATAAACGCCGTCACAAATCTATTTTCACATTAATGTTAGCTGTTGGTTAACCTTCCCTAGTATAGCCATGTTTCAATCCTCCCACATGTTTCCCCGTACTCTTTAGAGTTTGGTGCTATTTTGGGATGACCTCATCATGGATTTTGCGTTAGATATAAATATTGTTTTTAAACAATATTCAATAAAGAAAACATGGCTAATAGCGGTTCATGTGTATCCTATCTTCTATATGTATTTTCTTATATACCTAATTTGATTATGTACAAGGTGAAAGCTATCTGTTAGCAGACGATTATTCCCATATTATAGGAGATATCTGAAAACTTTATATTGAGTAATATCATATAATGAAAACTGTTATCTATATATAAAAAAATATAAAATATTTTATCATTGAAGTACGTACCTATATTATGATTTCTATGTATTATAGTTGTATTATTGTCGTAACTATAGTTTTAATTTGTTATAAATAGAATTTTATTCGATCGTGTAATAAATCTATACTTATAAATAAAATTGAAGTGTCTATTTGTAATGCCAAATTTTTTTTTACTAAGTAGATATATGCATATTCAAAACATGCATTAACTAAAACATTGGAAATTTAAAATCTATATTACGCAATGAATAAATGAGCGTAATAGAAAATATGATACGGAAGCAGGTCGCGGGCACTTTTTTAATTAAAAATTTTTGGTGTCCTAATTAATCTTTAAGACCAGTAGAATATCTAGAATCTAGGTATAAAGTAATGTTTTTTTCTCAAAGTTGAGATACGTTTACTAATTACAATTTAATTAGTAACACAATCAACAGCCGGCGAAGGAAACTCGACCGCTTGCGAAATATTATCGTAGTAAATGTGTAAATGACCTGAGCAAAGAGAATCAACACCGACAAAAGCTTTCGAAATGATTACTTTTTAAAACAAATAAAATTTTTGAAAATTTGGTACAACCCAGACGAAGCGTCGGGTAGGTAACACGTGAAGACCCGTTTTTGAATAATTTTATTTAAAAAAAAACTAATTTATTACATGATTCAACCGGAAGATGTCCACTATTGGACATAGGTCTCTCCCAACAAAGGGAGGAATTGCCATAATCGCCACGCTTGCCAGGCGGCTTGGCGTTCACAGTAGGTGTTTGTGGTACTCGCAGGATGCTGTTGCCCTATCCCTGGTTTATTCCTGAGTCGCCTTTTACGACACCCACGGGAAGCTATGGGGTGTTACTATTCTTAGCCGGCACCACATTGTACATTACATACATTCATTACTTTTACTAGTATAGATATATAGCCGTGGGCCCGCGGCTGCGCCCACGTTTCGTATATTCTTCACTGCGTATTGTAGTTTTTAATTTTATTACGCGGAATCCTATTTATTATTGAAAATCAAAAGTACCCTAAGTTACGCAGAGTAACTTCAGCTGCCAAAAAAGTCCCGTCAAAATCGGTCCAGCCATTTCATAGATTACCCGGAACAAACAAACAGACAGACAGCATTTTAAAAAAAAGTGTGTTTTTGATGTAGGTATCGTATATACATTCATATGTATTTAGTAAAAAGTTGTTATTTTGACATTACAAACAGACTCTTTAATTTTATTTATCAGTATAGATTTAAAAATATCATTTATAAATTTTTAGTAAAAGTTTTCGAATTGCAAGTCAAGTAGCGGACCTACAGACAGACATTGCCTGTTATGATTTGTATGTTTGGTAATAATACATTATCCAGGGAAGAAACGGGAGTACATTTGTATTGGATCAGCGCCGCTCACATTTTCTGTTAATACGATTAAGTTTTATGAATTCAACTAGTTGTGTGGCCGCGGCTGTGCCCGCCTTTCATTTATTTTCACTGCGTAATATTTTTTTTTTTACACAGAACCCTAATTTTTTTTCCATTTTTTTTTCTACTTACTTTAAGCAAAGATATTTCTCACAAATTCAAATACCTGCCAGTAAAAACTGTGCATTAAATCGAATTCAATCATAATTTCATAAGTGTTATCTTTTAACGCGAAACCCTAATTATTTTTCAAAAACATAAGTACGCGGAGTAACTTCAGCTATCTACCAAAATAGTCCCGTCTAAATCGGTCCAGCCGTTCCGGAGATTACCCGGAACAAACACAAAATTTTAAAAAATTGTATTTTTGGTATAGGTGTCGTATCTATTTAGTAAAAAAACAGTACATCCATATATATTTAGTAAAAAATAATAATTTGAAATTACAAACAGACACATCAATTTTATTTATTAGTATAGATTTAAGGTGATATTTGAAAAGATTAAACGATCTATAAACCCTTGGGGTTAACTGGTAATGCAGATTTAGTTTTAAACGTAAACCCCGCAAGCCAGCCAGCCTCTCTCGCGAGACGATTCGGGCCTTAGTCTGCGTTCGCGACGGTGGTGAAAGGGAGGTTAAATGCGCCGCCCGCAAGATGAATTGCAACAACTTTACTAAAAATGGCGTCATTCATACATATCGCGGTTGAAATAATGTTTTCAAAATAATTACGATCCATTATTACACTTGGAGTTAACTTATTGTTCTGTTTAGATTTAAAAACCTTTATAGGACTTATGTTTCGATACAAAAATTTACGCTTTAAGACGATAATATGGATGTTTTATCTAGTATCTGTATGAATAGTTTAAATGCAAAGATGTTTGCTTGTATTTTTAATGCCTATTAAAAATTTATGACGAAAATATCGATCTTAATTAAGTTTGTAAAGATATGCTCTATATTTTATATTAAATAGGTATCGTAATTCAGCTGTGATAACTGTTTTTATATATGAAAATGGGAAAGTATCTAATGGTGATGTCTTACCAAGTGGATTAATTTTAACGAATTTTATGGTATATACTACACATTCAGTATTAAAATTAACATAAACTAAAACTGGTTCTCAAGTGATGCTGCCGGAACACACCTATTGGTATTTGTAGTCAGGTTTTCAAACTTGAGGGTGGTAGCTACCCCCAAGCGGGATTATTAGAAAATGGCCTACCAACATGTTATATGGTTTACTTACGATGTTTTTCCTTCACTGAAAGTTTAGGCTGATTTTAAAGTTGGATAGGTGGGCTCGAACCCGCGTCCGTTGACGCGGAATACGGCCGCACTATCCACTGCACCATCATCCATCTTCTCCACGTGTCCAAACCAATTAATTTAGTTATTTCCGCTCGTCTCGTTCGAGCTTAATGCGACATTTATGTAATTTTATTAAACTTAAAAAAATTGCTTAGGTAATATTTTAGTATTTTGTTTTTTTATTTATTATTTGTTTATGTAATGAGACTAAGCAACTTTTTGTAATTTGAATAATTTTATTGAAATTGAAAACACTGAAAACGGTTGAGGAAGGATAACATCGTGTGAGAAAATTAGAACGTTTGAAACATGTTTCCACTGTATAATATTGCGAATATAACTGTAATATTTAGCGTTTGGAATTATCAGCACGTTTAAATTTGCCCCGCGCTCAACCAATGATGGTCAAGGAAAACTACGGATCTTAAGGTTCTTTACAGAACGTATGTCAGGTATAATGTAGGATATAGTGTAATCCGTGTTTTGCTAGTGCATGAAAGTATCCACGTTAGAGCACTGGCAGCGGGAAGAGGTGGATTTATATTTGGGGATCGAACATGTGCTGGGTCGACCCCGGAGTCTCTTGTCACTTTAGCTCTTGCGAAAACAAATCGTCCAAATAACATTGAAAATACGTGAAATTTCTCTAATATTTTAGATAATAATTAGTTTTTTTTTTTTCTGTGACAATGTCAACGAAATTGAATTAGCCTAGGTATAATGAAAGTTATGAGTATGTAACATTTTCCGTCAAGAATCTTTAATCAAATAGTGAATATAAAATCGCAATTCACGTTTATCTTATTGAATAGAATACATTAACTAAATGCCTTTATTATATAAGATATAGGCTCAGTGCTTTTACCACAATCTCACCTGAAGTTAAGTGACGATGTGGTCCCTGGACCTGATTTTAAACACACTAATCCTAGATACCAGTTCTTAAGTGATACTGCTGGAACACACATATTAGTATTTGACAGGTTTTCAAACTTGTATTAATTAAATAACATATTTAACGTTTGAGATATTTTGCTAAACACTCACAGTACTCATATGATGATCTTCAGTTCAAATGTGAGATTAAGTGACCGATTTATCAAAGAATGGTAGAATGAATGGTAATGACAATTGTACCTAATCAAGCCAAGTGACTTGAATATAATTTCTTTGGTGTGTTTATGCTATTTTTTTGTTTTTAATATTACTTGTTGGTGGGCTCCTGTTTCCGCAACTAGACACATTTGCGGTCCGTTGTGCGTGCATGATTAGCCAGCTACTCGAGCCAGTCCAGCTCCTTCCAGAAGCTTAGAAGCCTGCTGGGGCGATCGCAGGCTTAATGGAACGAAATCGTTTTCTTGAGGGCTTTTGTCTTTAATATTTATTTAACGTGGTGATATTTCATCGTTACAGCCTCAATGAATGCTACTTCACAAATAAGGGCGCTGCGGTGGTGTTGGGCGCTGCGGAACGCGGCTGCGTTGATCAGCTGCAATCGCCTGTCCGATCGAATCCTCAGTCTGACATACAAAATCACCTTCAATCCATGTTTTACTTATTGCGCCCTGAGGAAACGCTTAAAATGGTACGTTTTACTCTAAACAAACAAACTTTAAATCAATTCAAATATCATTATTTCTTTTCACGCTACGCTTTAATAAGGATAGATGTAATATGAAACAAAAGGAAACTTCTGTTTACGTTCGTTTGGTTGATAAATAAACACAATAAATTAAAATACAATTGCTATAGTTTCATATTTTCGAATGAATATGCTATATTATTTTCCCGTTACATTAATTCACCGTTTTACCTGCTGGTCTATATAATTATATATAGACGTTACTATAAAGTATAAACTACTAACGTATCAAATTTCATCGGAATCGTTTCAGTCGAGTTTGCGCCATTGCGTAATTAATAAACAGTCCAAAAAAATTTAAAACTGTCGAAATGTGTCGTGTAGTACTTTCTGAAGTCCTACATAGTAATATTTTAAGTATGTTAGTTAGTATAAATAGATAGTAAGTTATGGCGCATAGAGTAGCGCGGCAGGATTCCGCGTCATCCGACAGCGTGTTCCATCCCCACCTATCCAACTCTAAAATCGGCCTGAGCTTTCGGTGAAGGGAAACATCGTGAGGAAACCATAGCATGGTGGTAGGTGATTTTCTAATCATGCCCGCCTGGGTAGCTACCACACTCAAGTTTGAAAACCTGTCGCCAAATACCAATAGATGTGTTCCGGCAGCATCACTTGAGAAGCAATACCTCTAGGCTTAGTGTGTTTACCATCCTGGACCCACATCGTCACTTAACATCAGGTGAGATTGCGGTCAAAGCACTGGACCTATTCCGTGTAAAAAAAATATTCTTGTGTAATGTCGATGAAGATTGAAACTCCACTATTAGTGTACCTACGTAGTGTATGTGTTTCTTAACAGGCGGTGAAACTGGAGAGCGCTCACATGGGGCGCACCAGGTACCTAGTGGTAGTTTGCCGCAACGAAGAGGCCGCTCTGCTCGGCATTGATTGCAACGAGCACACGACAGTTGGTCTTGTATTGCGAGTCCTTGCCGACACGTCCATCAAGTTGGATGGCGATGGGTTAGTTTCCACGCTTCTATTGCCTTCCAACTAATTTACTTTGCATTGTTTTAACAGAATTAGTATACGCTAAAACAGTTCACCTGACGCTAAACCATTGCTAAATTCCATTAACTGGTTATAACAAATCTCAAACGGTACTTGAGTTCCATTTGAGACCGTTTAATGACATTTTTTAATATTTCGTTCATTTGTTAACTATAATTTTATAATCGATTATATTTTCATAGCTGTATTTGTACATTACACATACACTAGTTTATAAATTGTAAAACAGGTTAAAGCTATCTATAACTGGGTGTTCGATAATTAATGATTAACCAGAAATCATTTCACTCGAGCACTTTTAAGTAAATGCAGAGAACAATGGCTAATTAAGGATTTATTGTTCACAGTGGATTTAGCGTGTGTGTATGTAGCCAACAGCATATATTCAAACCGGTATCTGTACAGGCCATGTGGTGAGTGTATTAATTGATATCAACAATTTTGTTTAATATAATCACAGTTGAATGTGATTATTAATAGGTTGCCATTAAAAAAATCTAATTATATTAATATGTTGAATTATTGGTGAGAGATGTGAATGTTAATATTGATATGTGTCGTGATAAGAATGGACAGTTACGAGTTAGTAATGTTGGAGGGAGTTTGAAATCACCAGAAAAATTATGGATGGAGTGTGTGCGTGAGGAAAGTATGAAACCGGAAGAAGTGAATGAACAGATGGTAGCTGATTGTGATGTATGGAAAGAGAAACCAAGTCTTTTTTATTTCTGAATAATGATTAATAGTAGAACACAGTTGCAAACTAAATGAAAATTTACTTAAAAAATATGAACTTGTATTTGTTGTTTGAACATTCTCTAATTGAACGCCAATTGTAATCGCCCATCATATTCTCATTGTATAATGTCCTTGGTAACATTGTTTGAAGTCTTAACAACATTTTTATACTCAGTAATACGCAATGACGGAAATGGATTTTTTTTTTAGGTTTTCCGATGCATAAGAATATAAAATGCAATAAAAACAGTTACAAATTTTAAAAAAAATTGGTGACTTGTGTTATTAACAGCAGGAGGATCTACGATATTTTCGAACCGGCAGAAATTTGGTAGTCGCGCTTTTCTCTCCAGCGTCTGAGATAAATTACTTAAAAAACGCATAAATATAATAATAGTTACAATTTTCCGTGAATGAGAGAAAAGAGACCTAATAAATTTTTCATTTATGAACTAGGCTCGATGCAAGGGTTTATTTATTTGTAAATTGTATTCATATTATATTATGATTTTTTTTCGCCCTCTGAAACTGCCGTCCGGAGCTGCAGGGGTGTTTGCACCTCTAGATCCGAGGCTGGTTATTAATGTTGAATTAAATGCGGTTTCCACTTGATATGAAGTTTTTATAGATTCTCATCTATCGGTCGTTGTCATCGTTCAAGGACTGGTCAGATGTATTGATGTTCGAAATAATATTTGTACCTAGGTCGGCGCTACAGACGCTTCACCGGGCGAGTGCCCGAGCTCGGGAACTGAATCATTTCGCGGGCGGACCCTCGCACTCTTGGTGCGTTTACTATGAAAGACACGTGGACTCGGACCGCTCTTGCCTCAACGAGTGGCATGCGATGGACAGCATCGAGTCTCGTCGACCTCCGTCTCCAGACTCGGTTAGGTTAAAGTAAGTCTCTTATATTTTCTACGTTTTTTCATGCTTACAGTTAATCAGTGTGTTACCGGTCAAGCACCAACCTGGCGTTTACGCCAGCTTCTAATTGTTTTCCTATTGCTACATTTTTGTTGGTATTTGAGCGATTACGAAAGTTAAGTGAACGGTTATAGGGAAAGGGGAAGACCAATAAAAAGATGGATGGATTGTGTGACAGACTATACATATAATTTATAATGCCTGTAATACATAAAATTCTAAGTCTGCAATATCACAGAATACGTCACAGAAATGGCAATTTTGCGGGACTTATAATAAATATTTAACAAAATATCATATAATTTTTAATAATCTTGTGTAAAAATGCCTAGACCTAGTTTCTTGACCTCGAAAAGGATCGGACGTTGGCCAAAGCGTGTTAATTAACGCACTACGTTTTCGTATTAAGAGTTATTATTATGTTTACTATTGTTGTACCGTAATGTCTAGTAGACTGACTGTGTAATGACTAGTAAGAATAAATTAATAAACGAGAGTCATGTACGTACAGTTGTCACGTCTGTTCATCGTTGCCGCTTTTGACATGGTGCGAGTTTGCAAATTACTCTGATACATACACAATCTAAGAACTATCTCGCATTGACTATTTTATTTAATAAATGATTATTATGTATTTCATACTAAATGCTCGAGTTTGTACTGAAAATGTGGTCATCAAGTGTTATAAAATAGACATTTTCGAATATTTAATAGCGTGTACAAGAAATAAATCGTCTAATTTTGAATTATGACAATATTGACATCGCAATCTAGGTATCATTAAAAGAGGTTTTATTTACATGGTTCATACATTATTTTAGTTAATTTATGTCATATTAAGTTTTATCAAAATGAATGAATGAACGAGGATGTTTTTTCTTGGTTATCATTCATAAAGATTGCTTGTTCATTTTTAGAATATAAAACTTAACGTTTACTCTGGATCTGTCTGTTTCTTATCAGTTTCAATTCTCTTAAATGTGTTTTTTGTTATTTATTTTTTACAATATCTGTATTTTTGGTTTATAGTTTAAAATGATTTCATTGCGCTAATTTTTTAACCCGTTCCACTTCACCTCAAAACAATAAGACAGCGTAATGAATAACATTGCTTAAATCATATTAGTAAGCTTGGGAAAAATTGATAATTTTCATAATATTAAGTATTGCAGTATAATATAATATAGCGAAATGAACTTACTTGTTATTTACACTTGTTTTTAGTTAACTTACTTGTTATTATTTAGACAAAAAATAGTTTGTCTGGTATATTTAAATATTTTCGCTAGAGTTCTTTCGCGATCCCATTAAGAACCTTAGGTCTATGGTGCAAATTAATTAATTCGATTGCTCAGTATACTACACAGTATATTCTTTCGTAGGTTGTCCGTCTGTTCGCTTTACGCAAAAATGATTATGCAACTTAACTAATATTTTGTTAAAGTTATTTTGAGGTTATTTAATTACATAGGAAGGATTTTCTAAAACTAGTTCATTTTAAATATATTTTTATTTTGTTATAACGGAGACAGAGGTGCAGCCGGAGTGCTAATTTATTAATAACTAGCCGTGTGTCCGTGGCTCCGCCCGAGTTTTATTTATTCTTAACTGCTTAATATAATTTCAAATAATCATTGCAGAGTAATGTTTTGCTGGTACTGTTCATTGAATAGTATTTTGTTAACAATTTCTTGTGTTTTAATTTTTTGACGCGGTACCCTAATTATTTTCAAAAAATAAAAGTAGCCTAAGTTACTTAACTTCAGCTATCTACCCAAAAAACGTCCCGTCAAAATCGGTCCAGCCGTTCCGGAGATTAACCGGAACAAACAAATTGCAAACAAAATGCATTTGCCATTTGTGGTAAATAAAGCTATAAATTGCGGAGATGTATTATATAGAAAAATAATGTTGTACATTTCAGACCATGTAAGAGAGACGAAACGGAGCGTGTGATACGATGTACATTGAAGGAGATTATGATGAGTGTCGATCTGGACGAGGTGACGAGTAAAGCGATTCGAGGGCGACTCGAAGACGATTTAGACATGGATCTTGCAGAGTATAAATCATTCATCGACCAGGAGATGCTCACAATATTGGGACAAATGGACGCGCCCACGGAGATATTCGACCACGTTTATTTAGGTTCCGAATGGAACGCCAGTAACCTTGAAGAGTTACATCGCAACGGGTATGTTTTTGGATTCATATTTAATTTACTTAAAAATGTTTATGAAGCCTAATTCAATGCGCTTTTTTCTTTCAGAGTCAGGCACATTTTGAATGTTACAAGAGAGATTGATAATTTTTTTCCTGGTATGTTCAATTACCTCAATATAAGAGTGTATGACGATGAAAAGACTGACCTGCTGAAACACTGGGACAACACGTTCAAGTATATTAATAAAGCCAAGAACGAGGGCTCCAAAGTTCTAGTACATTGCAAAATGGGGATCAGTAGATCAGCTTCTGTAGTGATTGCGTACGCTATGAAAGCTTTTAATTGGAATTTCGAAAAGGCCCTAAAGCATGTCCGAGCGAAAAGAAGCTGCATCAAGCCAAATACGAATTTTCTTAACCAACTGGAAACGTACCAGGGGATTCTAGATGCAATGAAAAATAAAGAAAAGTTGCAAAGATCTAAATCGGAAACGAATTTAAAATCACCTAAAGTAGTATCGAAAAACGAAAACAAGGCAATAGATCCGCTCGCTTTGCCTTTTGCTTTAACATTGACTGGTTCATACACGGGACGACCGAGATCTTGGTCTCCAGACACTAAGCTCGCTTCTCAACTGCTTCCTTCGCTCCCACCGACTTCTGTATCTTTAGAAAATTTAGCTTCCGAAACTCGTCATATGCTGATGCCGTGCGCAAACGGGAGTTACAGTGTTTCACCTAATCAAATAATGCGTCTCAAAGAAGAAGGCGCCCCTTCGGTTAAGCACATAGTAAATGAAATCGAGAATGCGGCTTCAGGCGATCGGAGAGATTTCAGTAGAAAATACCAAAGATTAATATTTGGTAATCAAACTGATACGCTCAGTAACAAAGCATCGGATGCTTTTTCAAGTTCGATCCCTCAAATAACTGAAACACCTAGTAAATTGTTACAACTATCTCCAATGCGAAATTTAAGTCACAAATTACCTCAGTCAAACTGTGAATCTGATAAAATTCATACATGGGATCCCGGGGAGACTCCGTGGCAGAACGGTGAAGAAAATAATTATATTAGCGAAAGTGATAATATAGTAAAAAAGTGACAGTGGTATCATAGAATCAAAAAGTAATAGATTAGTGACGAGTGACATTTATTGTAATATAGTAGAGCGTAATATAGATTGTGAGTTTAAAAAAACTGTCGATGATGACGCACCACCACCTAGTCGGCAGAGCTCGTGGAGCTCTTTCGACAGCGCCGTTGTTCTCGATCTTTCACGGCATTCTTCATGGGGTTCCTACGACACGAGGTCGGTGAAACCTCAGCCTGTGGCTAGAGAGGAATCGACGAAAAGGATCAAAGAGAGGCCTGAAGATCGCACCCTCAGAAAGGAGGAGAACGACAGAACCACCGAAACCTTCACGGCACAACAGAAGCAATCGTCCGATCTGAGTATCATCAGTGAGCATAATGAAACGCGGAACTCTGGGAGACAACCGGCTGGTCGGTCAGCCAAGTCGATAGCCGATAACGAAAGGAAATTTATCGAAACATGTGCCATAAACATTAAGGAACTAGCGAGTGCTGCGGCGCGTATGGAGAAGGTGCGAGACCGAGGCGTGTCTACGTGGAGCGGACGACTCTCGGCGTCAGCGCCCGTCGACACGTGGCTGCGCGCCGGCCTGCGTCGCCGTCGCGTCACCTGCGCCTCGCACGGAGACCTGCCTCGTGTCTCGCCGCTAGCCTCTCACGCGCACGCCACAGCCGTCGGACTCGTTAGCAATTTGAAAAAAGAATTCGAAGCGCGTTCTGAGAGTGAAACGGGACGTCGCATGGACTCCAGGGTGCGTCCACCCACCACGGAACAGAGGGACCGACCGCCCGCGTCGCCGCCCACCGGGGAGGATCTATCCGTGAAAGTGTTAGTGGACCGATACGACCGGCCGGACCGGTCGAGACGCGAACCGAATTGCGAGTCGAGTTTCGAATCGAGCAGAGGGAAGAGTTCGCACGAATCGATGTCGAAGAAGTGCAAGCTGACGGTGGAGGGTAACGGTAGCGGTAGGGCACACGCGCGCACGAGAAGCGGAGCGGCGACTCTGCGCAACTCGTTCTGCGGTGCGATACGGGGTGCGGGCGCGGGCAGCGGGGCGGAGCGGCCGCCCCCCGCACCGACAGTCGTGTCGTTGGCTCCGATCGAGTACAGCGACGTGGTTGTATCAACTGTGATGTCGAGAGCTCAAAACAAAAAACAATTACAACACGGAAAGACCCATCCGTTGACCAGGCTCAACTTAAATCGGTCAAATAATAGATGTTCAAATCCTGTATATAATACTATGTAGAATTATTTATGAATTTTTATTTATTATTATTATTATGGATTCTTGCCAAATTTGAAATTTTATCTTTCTAGAGTTTTATATATTACCTTATTTACAAAATGAAATCGCAAGTGTATTTGTCTAACACAAATTGTATTAAGTGGCTGTTTGTGCATAGATAGTGTAAAAAGGTGAGAATAAATTCAATACAACTGATATGTACAATTTTTACACGAGAGTTTTTCTACTAAATAAGCTTTACCAATTTGTGACCGTACAATTATTCAAATCTATAAAAACTTATTATATTACACATTTTAATTATTTAAGATTTAGTTTGTCTATTTCCAGAGGACAATATAAAAGTATTAACAATATATCATTTAAAAAATATATGTATTAAGCATTTTGGTATTTGACCACAATCTCACATGATACTACTAAATAAATATCAAGTGATGATAGATTTTGAACTCGAGGATGGTAAATGATATCACAATGTTTTTCTTCACCGAAAGTTCAAGCTCGATTTAGTCGATTTCTAACTTGCGACGATCAATACGGTATGCGACGATACTGATCTGAAGCGATGATGACGCAGCGGATAGCGCGGCCTGATTCCGCGTCAACGGACGCGAGTTATATCCCACCTATCCAATTCTAAAATGTCTCAGTTTTCGGTGAAGGAAACCATAGCATGGCGGTAGGGCATTTTCTAATGATGCCCGCCTCCGTAGCTATCACCCTCAAGTTTGAAAACCTGTCGCCAAATACCAATAAGTGTGTTCCGCCAGCATCACTTGAGAATCCAGTACCTAGGCTTAGTTTCTTCGCCATCCTGGACCACATCGTCACTTAACATCAGGCGAGATTGTGGTCAAAGCAGTGAGCCTATATCGTGTAAAAAAACTCATTCAGCGATCAGCTTGTCTTTAATTTAAAAATTAATATAAGTCTAAATCTGCGCAAAAATACTCCCCTTCTCCGCTAACTCTTTATAAACTACGTAACTGATTTTCATGGATTTGTTTCCCTTTGATATATCTTTAAGTAAAGTTGGTTTAATTAATACGTCCTAATGAAGTTTTGTGTAAAAAGACCAAATATATTCTTTATACCAAATGTCAAAAAAATCACTTAATGGTTTACGTGGGCTAAATCTTAAAGAGTCACATCAAAGTTATGTACTGGAGAATTGTGTTGTACAAAAATTCTTGAGGAAACTACCTGATAACATATCTCTATTGATTCACAATAACTTGATTTCTCTCTGGGACCAAAAGTAAAGTCAATGTGGACAAAGTCGAGGGCAGAAATTAGTAATTAATAAACATAATAAAAATACTATTGCGCAATAAGTATAGTTTATAAACTCATCCAAAATCTACACTCTGAATTCGTTTTCCAGTAACAAAAGAAACACGGGGAACGTGTTGTATTTCCTTAATTTTTTTATATGTATCCGTCACCTTGGTTGCTTTTCTTCGGATTGTACCGAGTCAAATCCGTAAATTCCGCCAGGATTATTTCGTATACAACATTCAGTCTGAAAAAATAACATAGAATGACACATATTCGAATGTTATTCGTCTAATAGGAATTGTATTTTCATACTCCTGGAGAATAAGAAACAGCTGGACACAAGCTAAAATCCAAGAGCAGTGAGGTTTTTAGGACATGAAGGTCGTTATTTCTACTGGACAGCTGGCAAAATGGCATGGACCCAAGCCCGCGAAGCGAGCGAGCTCAGTAGAATCCTTATTAACAACATTCAGTAAAAATTATCAATACAAGTAATGACTAAATATTTTAACGCTTTAGTGATTTATTAAAATCAAATTACAACGTGGCGCTTTTTACTGGGGTCCCATACAATGAATTTGCTACGAGCTTCAGACGTTATAGTTACGCCACTGCTACTGGACTGGAAGCCATTAGTAACTTAAGTATACATTGGTTGATTCCGAATCGCTGTTCGCGTTACAATTATATATTATTTTTCACTACTTCTATTGTAGTTTACATGGCGTTTCATAAGAGGTGAATAAAAAGGTAAACAATCATTACTGATGACAGCGTTATATGAAAACCAACGTTTTGGCAATGTTTTAGTAAATATTCAGAATAGGGTGATAATGTTACAGTAGGGGTTATGTTTTTATCACTTAATTTTGATTTATTTTTTGTTTTGTGTATCTTATACACGCACCTAAGCAAAACATTATACACTACTTGTCAATAAATATTTCACGATTTATTAACAAAATATTCATTATTGAACGCAAAACCACCTATTCCAGAGTGTAAACGGAATCCTTGTCAGAGCATTAAAGAATTTGTAAAAATGATTGTGCTGTGTTAATTTTGGTTTTAAATTATGATTGATACGACGACCTATTGAAGGTCGCGGGAATCTGCTGTACGCGGATTGCACAAGACCGGTCGTTATGGAAATTTTTGGAGGAGGCTCAAGTCCAGCTGTGGACGTCATCCGGCTGATATGATGTATATATTAATTTGTAAGTTTTATCAAAAAAACATTATTCATTTTTGGTTATTAGGAGTTTTTAAGAGCTGAGAGTTTTTGGCTTTTAGTCATAGAGTCGTCTGTACCTATAGTGCAGGGTGTGCAGCGCACACGGGCGCATGGTTTTAGGGGGCGCCGAGCGACGCTCGCGATACCTACAAAGATGTATCGCTCGGGGCCCTAACGTTCTCAAAGACCCTGCAAAAATATAACGAAGTATTCCATTTTGACCGCGCGCTTACTAGAGGGCGTCAGCATATTGGTTGCCACGGGTCCTACCTACATGGGCTAGAGCTGCCGCTTAGCTTACACAAAATAAATCTAACTTAAAAGACCATAAGTGCGTGTATGCTTACTTTTAATGGCAATTTTACTTTCATGAACAGCGTGCGATATTCGGAGATGTATGTATTAGACTAAAAACAAACGACTTATGAATACTTATAATCTATCATAGATAGCGAAACGATTGGTTTGTCACAAGACGTTTATTTTATATGTGATGGTGTTCTGTTATACTTACTACTTTCATGTTTATATCAACAACTCTCAACATATTGGAATCGGAGCCGCCACATACAATTAGGTTTGTCTGAGGCACTAGTTTCCCACAGTACAATTTAGATTGATGATTATCTGGTGTAATAGTTTCAATAAGTTTGCAAGAACCATAATCCCATAGTTGAATGCTATCTTTATCTCGCCATGAACATGTTAATATCTGGGAACGATGAACAATAAATATTAGGAATTTGTACTCTGATTAAATGGAATTCATAATATCAACGGTTCAAATGGTTCAATTTACGGACTGCAGAAAACCAGAGATGGCTCCTTTCAGCGTTCATTACAACGTTACCTATTAGCATGGATCTTTTATTACTCTGTAGGTTTACTGCCATCATTGATTGTTAACTTTTATCTACTAAGACAATAACAATATTTATGTTGAATTTAATGAAAACAGATAGTAACTTTTCTTTTGTCTAATAAATTCATCGTGATTACATTGCTAGTTAGGTATCTATTTCTCGAACGTTTTTGACTTGTTTTGCTATTTTAGAAAGTATTAAATTTTCTTTAATTATTAAGTAAAAGACTTGTCTTATTAGGGTAAAGCATAATTAGTAGTACGTCAATCATTTGAATTGAATTACATATGAATAAAACGTCGAGAAACTTATAATTTTTCTAGTAGGTAAATGATTCTAAGAGAACATTTTACGGAAATCTAGATTTATCTTACGCTTTAGTATTGTTAGATACCATTTTGTAACTCATTAGGTACATACCGTTTTCCCGGATTTATCAAAGTCCAAACCTTCCCCGCACATATGAACTCCGTCGAAATACCTTGTCGCATATGGTTGCCTGTCATCCCAACACATCACAGTATTGTCCCAACCACCAGATATCATTTCGTGGTGTGACTTTGGATTAAAAGCGCACGAAAATATTCTTGAAGTATGACCATCCATCAAATTTTTCTTTTGACTGCCAATATGTGATTTATTATATTACACATACGCACACAGAAGATATGTACACACATAAATGTTACGTTATACCCTTGTTTTTAGGGTGCGTTAAAATGAAACACGTACACTTTCTATATTGATTCACTGTAATCTATACTAATAAATAAAATTGAAGTGTCTGTTTGTAATGTCAAATTAACAATTTTTTACTAAATACATATTTATGTATATACGATATATATATACCAAAAGCATAATTTTTAAAAATTTTGTCTACGTCTGTCTGTTTGTTCTGGGTAATATCCGGAACGGCTGGACGGATTTTGACGGGACTTCTTTTGATAGATAGCTGATATTACTCCGTGTAACTTAGGGTAATAGGGTACACAATCGTATCTTAAACTTTGCAACGGGTCTACTACCTCTCTAATGCACTGGTAAGAAAGTGTCTGAACACATTAATATATACTTAACTCTTACTTTTCGAAGAAGATCGAAACTACAACTATTAATTAAATGGTAGATATCATCGTCATGACAGCTGAAAGAGGTCCACTGTTGGACATAAGCCAAATATCTCCACACTGACTGGATTTGCACTATCCGCATGTATCGGTTTCTCGCGATCTTCACCAAGTCGTTAAGACCACTTTGTTGTGCGCATACTTAAGTTGCGTCTTCCGGATTTGTGGTTGCCATTCGAGAAACCGCTGGTCCCCTCCGAGTATTGGTTTTACGAGTAATGTATATCTTCTCCACTGCCACTTATGGTTGCCAATTCATCGCGCAATGTCAATATGGTTTAGTAATATTGCTCCACGAGACCCATATGTATAATCTATACTTATAATAAAAGGCTAACGAGACGAAATCTGTACATTGAAGACAGTTAAGAAATAATACTATGCGGGGCTTCAGAATCAACTACAGAACACATTTTGATGTTTCAAAAAAAATTTGTCGTGGCTGTTTAATAAGTTCTTCGCCGATCACGTAAAAACTACTGAACCGAATTCGATGAAATTTGCTAATGACGTATATTTCATCCAGGCCGAGAACATAGGCAAATTGTCTGAATTATACGCGGGTAAAGCCTCGAGCATAGCTAGTATATACATATACTTTTTGTTCTGTTATAATAGTATAAAAATAAAGTTCTTACTAAACCTGGAGTAAAAGACTCGTTCTTGAGTTTGCGCTTCCTCGTCATACATATTCAATTTTGCGTCATCGCCGTACGTAACAAATTTACAATACTGCGGGTGATAGTTTAACCCCAGTGTTTGTCTTTTTTCTCTGATTGTATATAGACACTGGTTAAATTTATATTTCCAACATTTGATACATCCATTTACATCTACATTTATTAAACAAATATTAAAAAAAGAGTTAAAAGCAATATTAAATTTATCTTTATAGCTGACTATCATATGGTTCGAAATGGAGTAAAGTAACTAGGTCATATAGAATGCGGTAAATATTGTATCAAGGAATGATTATTCTCAATTTTGTAACGTATCGACACCTGATTGTAAATTTAACTAAACAAAACCAGTTATTCATCGATAATTGAATTAGCCGGAACAGCACAAACCTATATAACCTGTACCGGCATCAGGTATTACAATATAATTGGTTATGAAAACAACTTTTTAAGAACCGTTATCATTGTTGAATATATTTTATTTATACTATATAGTTTCAACGCTGTGGTCATGAATCTCAGCTGATGTTTAGTGACGATGTGGCCTAAAATCGTAAAGACGCTAAGCTTAGAGGTATTAGTTCTTAATTAATGCTACTCGTAAAAACCTATAAATAGGTGGTTGGCGATAAAATTTCAAACTTGGGAATGGTAGGATTGGCTTCGCGATACCAGCGCCCGAGGAACAGTACGAAGCAAGAACGGGGAATCAACAGGTGCTTTATACTTTAAGCACCTTGTTGGTTCATAGGGTTTGCCAACAACGGGATGAAGCCGGGGGCAGCTTTACGGGAATAGGCTGCCACCCAATTCCTGCGCAATCGCGAGTGAGAAGCCGCCATGCCGTCCCCGCTAGCGCATAGCAAGGACGACAAAGGCCCTTTTCAGGGCCAGAAGAGGATGAGAAGACGGAGGAAGCCCAGAAACAAGCAGCCCGTCTCAACCACGCTCTGGTTCTTTACCAGGCTCTAGCACCTCGACGACCTCAAGCGACCATACGGACTCTGAAGATGCCTCCAACAACACGACAACCTATAAGCTGACTACGGAGAACGTGCGTAGGCACGAAGAAAGCCTGCGGGGGGTGGCAGCCACTTCCACACCCCCCCGCGCTCCAGCAACAGCCGCCACCTTCAGCCGCAAAGCGCGGCCATCCGTGGGGGTTGAGGCGAGAACCATCTCGCCTCCCCCCGCACCGCCGAGTGGTAGCCGACTGGTGCTGCCATCTGCGGGGGTAGAGGCGAGAACAATCTTGCCTCCCCCCGCACCGCAGCACGGTAGCCACCCAGTGCTGCCATCTGCGGGGGTTGAGGCGAGTAACATCTCGCCTCCCCCCGCACCGCCGAGCATTTTTACGCGCGATATGCTTGCGGGGGTTGAGGCGAGAAATATCTTGCCTCTCCCCGCACCGCCGTGCGTTGCTACGTACGGCAGCAGGCCGGTGCCTGTTGCCGCAGCGAGGGTGAGGCCGGCGATGCCTCCCCCCGCCGCACCTGCCACCGCATCCCGCGACCCGCGGGTACAGTTTAGAGCAGGGGAAGGAATGACTTTTCCCCCCCCACCCCCGCCAACCCCGGCCGCTAGCAGCGTGTGCAAGCAGCCGACGTCTGGCCGCGCGGGACCTACCCCGTCCGCTCCAACGGCCGAGAGACGGCCGCCGTCGCCCGCAGCATCCTCACCAACCACCATCCAGGAGAGGGACACCGTCGTACTCGCCCAGCTGGTCGAGACGGGTCTCCTCTCCCTGGGGATGCTGCGGTGGATGGCGCTGTACCTCCGTGTCTCGGAGGCGGAGACGGAGGGACGCACCCCCTGCGCGGAGGACGTCGCAGCGCTGCACATGGCGGCAGCCGGGGTCACTGCACCCCCCCCCATCCCCGCGACAGTGCTTGACCGCAGCCCGGTCGGCCGCGGGCGTAGGAGGAAGAGGAGTGAGGGGGAGGAGGAGGACGAGCTGCGAGTAGGCAGGAGGACGCGCTCGCTGTCGTCCCCCACCCCCCCGCTTCACCCGGCGAAGAAGCAGCTGACTGCATGGGCAGCTGCGGAGCGGATGCTGGCCGCGAGGTACCCCGGCTTAACGGTCCCAGTCGGGACCGGAGAGCCAGTACCTCCAACCTCAGCGGCCGCTCCGCTCCCTCAGCGCCAGCGCAACCGTCCATCGCGGCAGCCACCTGCGGCTCAACCGAAGCCACCTGCGGCCAACCTGCAGAGCGACCTGGCCGTAGCCGGAACCACGCGTGCTACGCCGCCCGCGCGATCCGGACCCAGCGTCGTGAAAGTACGGGTGGCAAGCACCCGCGGGCACGACGCTGACACCGTCACCGGCACCACCACCAACATTTGCGGCGGCGGTCGGAGGACAGCGTCAACCGACGCCAGGGACGTCGGCACCTCCGACCGCCCAACGCCAGCAGCAGCAACAGCAGCAACAGCAGCCACAGCCGGACGCACCGAAGGGGCCTTCAGCCCCCAACGTTAAGCAGGCACCGGCACCCAAATATCCTCCACTGATAGTGGAGCGTCTGCCAGATTGGCAAAGACACTTCAAGCTGCTGACCCAACAGCTCGGCAGAGCACCGAACGCGCGCCCCTTTGGGACAGGGGTGAAGTTCGTGCCGGAGAGTGTAGAAGAGTACCGAACGGTACAACGCTACCTCACCAAGGCGGAGTGCGAGGAAGGGGTAGCCTGGTTCTCGTACTCGTTGCCTGCCGAGCGAAGCCTCAAGGTGGCTCTGAGGGGACTACCCTCAGACACGGACCCCGCTGATGTCATAGCCGCCTTACAGGAGCGAGGCTTCGAACCCGAGTTCGTTAAGAACATAATGGCGCGTGGAGGTCGCCCGGGTTCAGTATTCCACGTCGTCCTGAAGCGGACACCGACATCCCCGGACATCTACGCAGTAAACGAATTACTGTGCATGAGGGGGATCAAAATAGAAGCCTGGCGCGGTAAGACTGGTCCCGCCCAGTGCCATAGATGCCAACAATTCCGGCACAGCTCGATGCAGTGTCATAGAACACTCGCTTGTGTCCGGTGTGGAGAACCACACGCTGCACGTGACTGTGGTCGCTCAGTTGAAGAGCCACCGACCTGCGCCAACTGCGGAGGACCTCACCCTGCCAATTATAGGCAGTGTCCGGTCTTCCGTAGGGAAGCCAGGTACCGGACGGCTGGCGTTATTACGCGCACTGGCGACCACATCTCAGGACGCGCGACGAAAGGGTCAGCACTACCTCCGCGGACAACAGTAGGGGAGACGGCGTCAGCGTCGCTGATGGCGCCGGCCAATGAACCTACAAGCCGCGGTGCGACGACTGGTCCTGGGAGAAGACGCCGACGCCAGAATAAGAAACCCGCGGTTCAGGATCGTACCGCGGGTGCGTCGAGAGATAAACCTGCCCCTCTGGTACCTCCATCCCCCCCCCCGGCTCAGCAGCTGGACACTTTGACTGCGACCCTCGGTGTCCTGCAGGAGATCTTGTCGGCCGTTAAGGAGGGTGAGAAAGGTCAGAAGGCCACCCTATTGGGATTACTGAAGCTCCTAAATCCCAATGCTTGAGTTAAGGGTGTGCCATTGGAATGCCCAGGCGCTCACGGGGAAGAGAAGGCTACTGATAGCCTTCCTCCGTGAGCAGAAGATTGACGTGATGCTGATATCGGAGACTTTCCTGCGTCAAGGCGAAGAGTTTCGGGTCCCTAACTACTTCGCATACAGGAAAGACGAGAGGAGTCCGACGAGTGGCCGCCCGTACCGAGGACTTTTAGTCCTCGTCAAGAGGAATGTCGTACATCAGCCAATACCCTTTAAAGAGTACCAGTCACTCTACGCTCTGGGGGTATTGTTGCACGTCGATGGTCGGGACTTGAAGGCTTACGCCATATACCGACCAAATTACCAGCCCACTCAGATGCTGGAAAGAGAACTTGAGGAATTAATGGCGGGAGGTACGCCAACGATCATGGCAGGAGATTTTAACGCGAAGCACACCTCCTGGAACTCCTCATGTAATACGCAACCTGGTCGACAACTCTTGAAGCTTGCTGAAGACTATGGCTTTGATATCCACGGCCCAGATGAGCCAACACATCATAGCCCGAGGTCGCAAGACGTTTTGGACATAACGTTAATGAAAGGGCGCTTGAATCCACCGAGGCAGACAGTACTGCCGGATCTACCCTCGGACCATAGACCTGTCCTTCTCGAAGTCTCCGAGTCACCTACGCGAGTACTATTCCCAGCATCACGTACGCGGATTGATTGGGCAATATTCGTGAAGGAACTAGAGAGCACCACACCGACGCGAAAGATGTCCACGCCGGAAGATGTGGAACGGATGACGGGTGAACTCACCCATTGCATCCGCAGCGCCCGAGAAAAATCTACTCGCACCATTCCGACGGAGTCGAGGCTCAAACCTCTTCCCCGGCGGATTCAGGATCTCATTAAAGAGAAACGAGCGCTGCGGAGGGAGTGGCAGAATACCCGTTGCCCCTTCACGAAGACTAGACTTAACTCGATGGTGACACGAGTTAAAATTGCCCTAGATGACCATGCAGCCGAAGCGTGGGAGAACCATATAGACGAGATTATCACGGACAGCTCGGTCCCCTCAGTACACCGTCTATGCAAGCAGCTATCGAGCACACCGGAGCCGGTCCGCCCCTTATTGGGCGAAGATGGCCACCCACGCTTCACAGCAACTGATCGGGCGGAGATCTTTGCTACGTGTTTGGAGGAACAGTTCTCCCCGAACGACGAAGCGGACCTTCAGCACGTCTTCAATGTGAACCGACACCTAGACAGATACTGGGCTGAGCCTGTAGTCGGCGGCAGCCCGGCAGACGCCCTGTTCTTCACCCCGGCCGAAGTAAATCGCGTGATCGGGAAACTGAAGCCCAGGAAGGCCCCCGGCGCGGATAACATTACCACTGTAATGCTGCGTCACCTGCCGCTGAGAACACTCGCGGCGGTGACGCGGTTATTCAATGGTATTATCCGCTCGGGGCACTTCCCGAATGACTGGAAGCTCGGACTGGCCCGCATGTTACCGAAGCCCAGGAAGAACCTGCAAAGACCAGAAAACTACAGGCCAATCACTTTGCTCAGCACGCTGTCTAAGGTGTTCGAGAGGCTCGTGCTGGCCAAGATGCTGCCGCACATGAACCTGAGAGCCGAACAGTTCGGGTTTAGAGAGCATCACTCTACTGTTCTCCAACTCACGAGGGTCATTGATATAATAGATACCGCAAGAAGAAACAAACAATACGTCGCAGTTGTACTACTGGACATGGAGAAGGCGTTTGACAAAGTATGGCACCAGGGGATGCTATACAAACTGTTAACGACCACCACGATCCCTAGGAAGATTCTCCATGTCCTAAAGTCTTTCCTGGAAGACCGCCGCGTCCAAGTAGTGGTCGAAGGCCAAGTGTCTCGGGAGTTCCCTATGAGAGCCGGAGTCCCGCAGGGTAGCTGCCTCTCTCCTAGCCTCTACGCCGTCTACACCAACGACATGCCCGTGCGCGGGTGGACAGAACTCGCATTATTTGCTGATGATGCCGCCTACTTCCATGTAGATAATACGCCACTAGATGCGCAAATAGAAACCCAGCGTTTACTTGACACCCTTCCTGAATGGCTACGGAGATGGAGGCTGCGGGCCAACGTAGGGAAGACACAGGCACTCATGACTAGAGTGATGATGAGTAGATTACCACCTTGCTTGACGCTCCAGGGAAAGACTATACCGTGGAAGAGAAAAGTCAAATACCTGGGAGTCACTATAGATCGAAACCTGACTTTTTCAAGTCATGTAGGAGATGTGATCGCGCGGACAAGAGCGGCGAGGAGAATGCTGCGTCCAGTGCTCACCTCAAGGCTACCCTTGAGAACGAGGCTTGGTTTATATAAAACCTATTTGAGGTCACGATTTACCTATGCCGCCCCTGCATGGTTCAGTCGCTTATCGGAAACGAACAAGAGACGGCTTAGAGCCCAACAGAGCATCACGCTTCGCATGATCGCGGGGGCACCGCGATACGTTAGCAACCACGTACTTGCGCGTGACTTACGTGTAGAGAGCCTGGATGCGTTCATAAGCAGCCTTGCAACCAACATGTTCCGAAGAGCGGACACGTCGGCGCACGTTCACCTCCAGAACATCGCGCCGTTGCACGCTAGACCTCCCGACAGCCGGAGAGGGAGAGGTGAACACTTGTCATTAGTATATAGGCCTCAGGCGCGCGATCTCATACGCCGGTCCTCGCCTAGCTGAGTAGGTAGTTGAAGGAGGACCGTGTCTATGACCCGTATAGATCGGGTGCATCTCCCTGACCCCTCAGAGTCCGATCGATAGCAGGATTAGCTCCCAGAACTCAGAAGATAACTCCACGAGGGACGCTCCTGTGTGCCTCACCCAGCAGACTTGTCCGTAGGCGCGGACAAAGGAGAGGCCACCGTCGAAGGGAATAGCCCTGATGCGGTTTCCCCGTGTCCCCTATTAGTTTGTAGTTTAGTTAGTAAGTGTAGCGTGTGTAGTTTTCTGATTGTGTTTTTCTTTGTTTTGTTTTGTTTTTTTTATTTGGTAATTTTTATTATAGTGTGTAATTTAGGTTAAGTTACATAATGTAATAATTTTTTTAAATAAAGAATAAAGAAAAAAAAAAAAAAAATATGGTTAGGGAAAGACACACGACACGCCGCTGCTAGACTGCTCGAACTATAGAGGAACACGAGATGATTGCTAGTTTTTTGGGAATGGTAGATAGTCAGACAGGTATTATTATAATAGCACGCTATTCCATGTCATGAAAACTACAATACTATAACGATGTCTTCCTTCATCTAATGTTTAGTTTCATTATAGCATAGGGTCGGTAAGTGGATGTAGTTTTGGTACGGTTTACTCCGCTCGTATGTACGTATGTCTTGCGAGTAGAAGTTATCTATACTAATAAGTAATAAATAAAATTGATGTATCTATTTGTAATATCAAAATATATTTTTTAACTAAATGCATGTACGGAACCTATAATAAAAATTCAATTTTTAAAACTTCTGTCTGTTAGTTACGGCCAATCTCAGGAACGACTGGGCCGATTTTGTCGGGACTTTTTTTGATAGATAGCTGAAGTTACTCCACGTAACTTAGGCTACTTTAATTTTGCGACTATAACTATAGGGTTCCACGTAATGAAAATAAAACTCGTGAAATTTTAAATAAAATCCGATAAAAACGTAAGTTTTACGCTAAGTGCTTCAATTTATGAGAAATATTTTTACTTTATACTAGTACTAAAAAAATTAAGGAAAATAATTATGGTTCCGTATAAAACAAATTAAAACGCAGTGAAGAATATATGAAACGCGGGCTCGGCGCGGCGCGGCGCCAACGCTCTCAAAGACCCTGCGCCCATGTTTTGGCTGACACCGCGGGCGGTAATAGTTAAAATTGCTTCCCGAGATAAAAAAAATGCATCCGAATTGTCGGTTGAAAATATAACTGTTAGTATTCCATTTGTCAGCGCGCCTTCTAGAGGGAGCCAGGATATTGGTTATACACGGGCTCTACAAGGGCTTGAGACGCCTCTGGTACTTTGACCACAATCTCACATGATGGTAAATGACGACGTGGTCCAGGATGGTAAATTCACTAAGCTAAGTACTTTATTGATTGGCAAACGATATCGAAACCTGAGGGTGGTAGTTAGAGACTAATAAGAGGCGTCCAAGTATTATGTAATTTACCAAGCATTGGTATAAATTCAAACAAAAAACGAAAATTAATAAGTTAATATTGCTAACGTAATCACCATTCAACCCCCCTCCCCCCAACCCGTTCTCCATGTGATCAAAAATAATCACTAAGCGTAAACCCGTACCTCTTGGATACTTAGGTAACATGTAAAAAAGTTTTATACACTCACAAGACGATAACAGCATATTAGTGATGGGATGCGCTTTACTGACTGGACGGTGTTTGATGGCCGTCACAGGACCGGGGTAGGCGTGACATTCGTCATCAACTAGACTGTGAGTGCATGAACCGTTACTGCAGCTAAACAGTCGTATTGTTCCGTCTGTGAAACCAGCAGCGATTTCATTGAAATCTTCTGTGTACTTACAACACATTATTTCTTTATTTGTATCACTAAAACGAATTATCAAATTATTATCACTTAAGTTCAAATGGTAGTGTACCTAGATTTGGCGTTAATAGATGTAGATTATTCGCGTACACGTATCTAATACTATAATGAGCCTTAAATTTCGGAGAATAGACCATGGTGGTGGTGGTTGGGAATTTTCTAATAATTATCGCATTTAGTTTAGTAGTTGGATACTTGTGGCCAAGCACTATGTGTGCATCACTTGAGAGCCAGTTCTAGACTTCCTCCATCCTGGGCTACATCGTCACTAAACATCGGGTGAAATTGTAGTCAAAGCACTGATACTATACAAAAAAAAGCATAAACGGGTAAGGGTAAAAGGTGAGACCCATAAGTCAAAAATTGAATAAAACTAGAGACTTAGTTCATCAATGTTTTTTTATAAAAGTTCTTTTTAATAAGTATTTGGAAACTTGCATGACTGAAAGTACGTTAATTTCTCCTTGATAAACTTGACTCTGTTCAAGGGCAGACGATCGACTCTGCATATGAGGTGTACTCGTGCGTACTGTGATAATCTCTTTATCAGGACATGCATTTTTAACAAACGTGTTTGTGACCGCAAAGCTTTTTCGTGCCGTTTTCATACTAGAAGGGGCCATTGGACCGGCTTGAGTTTTCCTTTGTGGCTCCATAAATTAATCTTTCCTAAATTATACTAAAAAAAAACAATAATAGAAGAGTCCACTTGTAAAATTATCTTCGAAAACTGAACATTTTGATAAGAATAATGACCTTCTTGAAGGTTTCTGTCAGAATTTGAGATGAAAATCAAGTATTTATTGCCATATTATGGTCCAAGCATTTTTTATGTTGATAATGTCACTTTTAACCTCATTAGTTGTTATTATGCTGGAAAACGAATTTCATAAAAAAATTATTTAAAATTTTTAATCAACCATTCTTGGTTTAATATTTGATTTATTACATCTAATTTACTCTTAAATCCTCGGCCTTCCTCTTCGTAAAATATGTTTTTGATAGGATTAGATCAATAGCAGATAGCTACTATTCAATACTTGTACATAATGGCTCGTTTTAGTACTAGTGTATTATCTATGTAGGCCCGTATTTTGCTTAGTGCGAGTAATGATGATCACGATGTTGATAAAAAATTATAATTATAATAATAACTACTAAAATTTTGAGAATTTTTTTTTTTATTTATCATTGTAATTGGAATCTCAATGTGCTGTTTATTTTATAAAAGTGAAAGTTTGTTTATTAGTTTCTTAATAAATCTAAAAAAGCTCCACCGAGATAGTTTTGCCTTTCATTCAGATCAAGTGTAAATCAAATTCAGAAATTTTAATACACCGATAACACTATTTTACGTACAAGTCATGGCGGCAAATCGCTGAAGAATTGAATAACGGAGCTTTATCTGAGCTTTCTCTTTCAAAGAATGTACGTATAGCTAGAAAAATATTTGTAGCACTACTCTGAATTCGTTTTGGCATGTTTTACGATTCAATTAAATGTATCTATTAATAGCAAAAATCCAAAATGATTGACAAAATATTTTGACTACCTACGTGACAGCTAGTAATGCCAACATATCAAAACAAGACTTCAGAGATAAAATAACTGTGAACGCGACTGTCTTTTTCACGTATAACACCCTGAAACAAGAAGAATATAGGTAGTCATGCGGGCGACGTACAGCTAGTAATAAATAATCATGTAGGTACCATCACACCAATAAAACAGTATTGCAACGCTAAATAAATTTATTTGTTTTCAATAAGTATTTTCACACTCAAATCATAAAATATGTAGGTACAGCTTATAATTAAACGTCGACTCGGTTTAGCATTAGTATTTTTAAATCGCCGAATAGCAATTAGAGTTGGTTGTATGCATAATAAATATCAAAGAAATATAATATTTATTCCATAGATTACTTTTCAGTATTAATGCGGGCATATATTTAAATGTTGTTTTCTTCTGCAGTGCATAAGAGCGTTATGGCATTTTTTGTTAGATCTAATGTTCGTCTGTGTGCACATCATTACCATTTAAGAGAAAGAAGACAATGTACAATTAATTAATTGCAAAGTTAAGTAATTTGTAGATAAAACTTCTTGTTTTTCTCTGAAATGGTAAATGTTACATTTGGACACATGGATCACGCAAAGTTATTTAAGACAGCATTGTTACTACGTCACTCTTGATTACGAACGCAATAAATATTTGAAAAATTCTATATGATAATACGCTGTGATAGTATATTACACAAATACATTTATATTTCACAACTAGATTCAGGTAAGTTAAAAATAAATACATATAGAGCCATGACGCTAAGCACTTCATATAATAATTGTCGAGAGTATTATGAATAAATTTTTACAGAATTCTAATTCTTGGATATGTCCAACATTTTTTATATAAGAAAGCAAAGGACCGTCAATTTTTAACATGTAAATTAACCTGTGGAATAAATTTTGAAAAACAAAACCGTAAGTGAGCATCTATGCAAAATAATACAGTTTATTAAAAAATTTCAAGAACTATGTTTATTTCGGCGTGCTCCATTTTAATTTCATATATAACATTAAATATTAGCATGTGTGTTGGTAAAAGATGTTATTGTATTTTTCAACATCATTAAAACTAGGTAACAAAGTGTAATTAGGGGACGTTCATTAATTACGTAAGGATGATTTTGACCCCCTTTCCTTCCCCCATGTAAGGATACATAAAATTTCTCGAACCCTCCTTCTACTTCTTACGTAAGCTTCAATCTCGTTTTAATGTAATTATTGTTTATCACGAATAACTATGGATAGAGGATGAAATGTTAATCCATGGATGAAATTGAACATATTTAAGATTTTAATAAACAATATAAATTTGAAAAATAAGATCTAAATTGAAGTGCACATTCTAGAAAAAAGAAAATCATTCAGCATCCGAAATAATTTTTTAATAATAGATTTCGACTTGTAAAATATTACGTATAAATGGGTTCTACCCCCTCCCCACACGATAAGGGTATGTATAGATTTTCTTAACCCTCTCCTTGGGGACCATTACGTAATTAATGAATGGCCCCTTATGTCGTACTATGGAATTACACAAAATTTGCATGTTATGCTATTATATAAAATTTAACGAAAGAACGATGTTGCCCACAGATTAAATTTGAAAGAACAAAATAAAATAACTATTATATTTAACCTGCGTTAGTTATACTACTGTATTATTTTGAATGGTAAATGCGGATGAATATATAATCTGGAAATAGGTAACCTGCGCTTATATTTCTTAATGCACCTTCCGTTGAACTTTTTAACTGCAAGTTTATAAAGATTAATAGATACAAACATTTCTAAGACTTTAAATTGACATTTATGATAGGTACATACATAAGTCATTTGTAAAAATTAATCATAAGTTATTGTTGCTGTACATTACACTTAATATTATACACTTAACAACTTCTGCATCTATACCGATAATCGACATGCTTATAAATTAAAACCGAATAACAAATGGCCAAAGAAAATAAGTTAATAAAACAAACAAATACAAGCAAAACATACACATAGAAAATACCAATTCCATTAGTTATTTACGGAATATTTATGTACTGAACAGACATCTGTAAATATATATATATGTATGATATTAAAAATACAAAATCTCGTCATAATATAATATTTCATTGAATTCAAAATATAACCTGAAAATGTAATTAAATTGATTTTGAACTGAATGTCTAAGAAGTTCAAGACTTAGATGTCTAGTACTTACATTAATAATTATAACAAAAAAAAAAAACCGACAATGACATGAATGCCTATAAATGATATTTAGGTAATATTATATTATCTAAATAGCTTTAGGGGAATTATTTGTCATACAAATATAAAAGGAATTATTTCTTATTAATACAATTAGCATAATTTTGTACTTATTACTTTCAACAGTGACATAAATTTAACTTGATTGCAATATAAGCTACATTTACAAATCGGTTAAACAATTACTGTGAGTGACATCACAGGTATAGAGATGATTTATTATGGCAATAGGTGTCACATTGAAATATGAAAATAAGTCACAAAGAAATAATATATTAATATTTTTAAACATATTTACGTAAAATTTTCATAACTATTGCCATTATAAATACAGTAAAGGGTAAAACAGAACACGTTAAAAAAATCAATGCACGTACTATGTACTCGCGTTATAAGTTATACTTCTTTGGATAGCACACACTGAATAAATTTATTTTAGTAAATTATTGAAAACTTATTCGAAGCGTTTTACATTACCAGGCTGCGTTATTTGAAGAGCTGAACGAAAATCGTAGTGACAATAACATTATAGGGTATGAATCTATTTTGTTAACTTATATGGCGCTGTCAGACGTAAGTCAAACGGTAATTCTCTTAATTTCTTTGCCGTGTGTGTCGGCTCTAGAATACCCCCCACCCCTTTCCTGTCCAGTGGGATAGCGTAAGAAGCGACAGAACGGAACATATGTCCATACATCTACGTTCGGACCATAAGTGGCGGTTTAACCTCAAAAATAGCTTCCTCAAGAAGGGTTGACGTCAGACAGGCGTCCGGTCGTAAAATAAATAGCCAAACCTTAAAAGCAACATGGATTTGAAAAGGAAAACATGTAGCGCTGACAAGAAATAAAAATGGCATAAGGGCAGGGAGATGATGAATATTTTTAATCGATAATCGGGGGATTATGTAATTGCACTTGCAGATTATCTTTAAAGAGTCAACTTCATACTGTCGCATTTTAGCAAGACTTGCCAAAAGAAGTATAACAAATATTATATTTACTTGTATACAACTGTCTAACTAGATGAAAACTAAATTATGCTATGTCATTATAATTCGTCGACTAATGAAAACCATCGATTTTTTCAAATTGAACCCAATACTCAACTTAGTACCTATTTAGTACGTAAATATCGCACTTATAGTACCGTCATAAGGTTTAAATCGTAGAATGTCATTTTACGATTTAAAATTGAAATAAAAAGTACACACACACACACACAATTATATTACAACGTAAGTTTTTTGTTGCGTCACAGAAATTTAATGACACCTGTCAAAATTGAAAAAGAAAAAATTGGTTCCTATTATGTCAAAAACTTTCTCTCAATCAACTTTTATGTTACATAAATGTTATATACTTCATCTCCTTGGAAATGTGACTACTCATCCTGGGTGTTTATTTACAGTCTTGCTAATCATCGATTTGTACATTCATCCTTACGATTTCTCCCAAAGATATATATACAGAGATTATTGGATCATGTTCTATATAACTACATTTATATCCATTTAATAAACAAGCCCACATTGCTTAGTAACAAAAATATTCTAACTATTTTGTCAAAAATAGATATCTGTTCTCAATATTAATACCCACACCAATCTGAGGAAACATACATAAATTTATAATAAACAACATTATTTGATAAACAATGATAACATTCAATAGACTTTGTTTTAAATACAATGTATGAATAGTTTAACATTATGTTGTGTTAAAACATAGTTTTTTCTCTTTAATTATGTACACAAGCAAAACACATTTGAAAAAGTTACAGGAAGTTCAGTTATTTGAATTTGAAATTATTTGAATTTGAAGGTTATTTGAAAATATTTGACTGTTATGAAATTATATCGAGGGTACATGCACTGCAAAAATATGTCAAGTGCAGTAAAAAATTGTTTTGAGGTGTTTAGTTTCAAACATTCATATTTGATATATAGCTAAATTGTCATTAGACTTTTAGTAGCCATACCTTAGATTATGTAGTATGAAATGATGAAGTGTCAGTAAAATTAAAAGATATATAGTTAAACAAATAAAATTGTAAGGAAGTTTTAAGTAAAATTATTATTATTATTTCATACTAAATATTATGTAGTTCTTACTTATTGTATAATTAATTTCTACATTATTTCTCACTTTCAGATTTTTAACAATAGAGGTCAAGGATGTTATTGTAACTATTCAATTATTGTTATATTTAAGTGTGAAAGATACAAAAAATCAGTTTCATTTCTTTTTTCAATAAAGTACATAAAATATTTTAAATATTTAACTGCTTTTGACTATTTTTTGTATGTTTTAACCTATGAACAGAACCATAAGTATTCAGATTATCTCATATTTTATTCTTAAATTTTTCCGCAGTATACTTTATGTAGGTGGCGTGAGAGTTAAACAATCTTAACTAATTTCTCTTTCAATGTCCCTTACTCTTGCTTCTTAATGGTGGTATTGTAAGATGCAACTCTTTTTTATTTAATTATTTTCAACATAAAACATTGGAAACTATGTAAAAATTGTTAAATAACATACAGGTGTTTCTCGGCAGAGTTAAGATTTAATTATAAAATATATATGAAATGGCTTTACCGATTTTGATTAATTTTGTTTGTGTCACCTTGATTGATGAGTTATATTATATTAGTTAGTTATATGACATTTTATAACTGTAAATATTTGTTCCTTTATAATTCTCAAACGATTGGATCGATTTAGATAAAATTTGGCATAGAGATCTTCGTCGAGTTACATTAATCTTTCATTAACGCCAAACGAAACAGGCGGATGCACCACTTAGTATGTATAAATAATCAAATATTAATCCGCAGTGTTGTGGTGTGTTTAGTTATTAAAGATTTGGTCTTACATTTTGTCACATTTGTGTAGTCTTCATCGCATTTTGCATTAGATACAGAAATAAAGCTCCTTCAATGTTTTCTTCCTTCACAACGAATATTATTATTCATCTCAGCAATATCTCTCTGATTATTGATTTAGACAACCCCATAGATAAAATTGTAGTCAATTCTGTTGATCATGACAACCATTTGATACCATTAAAGCTGGATATGAGTTTTTTAAAGGAATATCTCTTGAAATTGATTCATAGTGCCGTTTGTCATGTAGGAAATTTCAGAAATCACGCCCTTCAACTGTATGCAGGATATTCTCATCCTGAATATAATATAACTAAATAATATTTGTTTATATACATTGCCATTAACAGTTTTTGTTTAATCCTTCAGATTCAAAAGATAAAATACGGCCTGATTATTCAATTTATAGATAAAGCACAGCAAACTGATTTTGAGATTATCTGAGACATTTTGTTTGTTGTTGGTACCTATTTAAGTGAAAGTTAGCTTCCTGCATATTCAAAACAATGAATTAAAATTTCAGAATTTCTAGATAGATAGATAGAAAATTTTTTTCGTAAATTGTATCATTATCTGTAATCACTTATACTATCTGAATTTTGAATATATGGTATTTGAAAATTCGTTGTACCGCCAAATTAATCATGTTTAAAACCGCAACACTTTTAGGTATTCATCAACAACACCGCATACGTTTGTTGAAACTTTGTTTTCCCTTTTGCTTATGTTCTATTGGAATCCCCACGTTATTTTTAATTTAACGAATTAGTAATCTGGAACTTTTTGTATTCAATTTCGAATTTAATTTTCACTTGAGCAATCTTATCAGTTACGTAAATATACCATCTGAGGGCAGTGGCAAATTCGTTTAAATATTTAGTTGTGTCTAACTTTAACTGTATTTATAATTTTTTACTGAATTTTGTTAAAAAATTTAGGATTCTTCTGAGCTTGCATCTTTGCGGGCCTGGGCCCCATTGCACAGGGGCCCGTAGAATTTTGCCAGTTCTGGCACCCTATTACTATTACACCACTAGATCTCATAAAGACCTTGTAGTAGAACCAATATTGATGGCCAATTATAATGTATGATTCGCTTCATTTGAAAATCACCTGCGTACAAAACACCTGCTACTACTCCAAATTATTCCAAATTAGTATCTCTGTTATGGGTCACTTGTATTTTTATTGAACAGTAGTAGTAAACCCAAATAACTCCATTCTAAGTTGAACAACATATCCACTGGATCTGATTATTTAAAAAATATAGAGGTCTGGTGCATTGTTGTAGCATACAATTTTATCATTGTCTGAACTGAATTACACTTCTAGTAGACTGAAGATCTTTGCAGCTTATTAGATTGTGACGAGATTGCATCAACACTTCTTATACCAAGTTAAGCTAACGTTTGATTATTGAAATTCTTGTACCATACAACACGAAGAAAAAACTGGCTATTTGTAAGTAAACCAGTGTATTTTGTTGTTGTTGTTGTTGCATTTGCTAACTGAATTTGAATCTTCAACTAATCTCTATTCCTACATATTTGCAGCACTAAAAGTGATAAATATACATAATTTTTACACAGTTAATGCCTTCAGTTTAAGGTGACATTGATGATTTTGTCAACCATGTTTATTTATATTTTACTACATGGAATTGAATAAAAATTATGCTATTTAGACATTCATACCTTGATTTGACATTCATAATATCTGTATATTGAAACAAAATCCATATACTAATATATCAAAGGACCCTAATCAGTCTCTTTTGATACTTTGTACACAAAGTAAGGTCCTCAGGATCAACATAAAAGGTCAACACTAGAGTTACTAGCATATTGGTAACTGAACTGATTAAATTACATATAAATAAAAATCTGCTTAAATTCAATGACTACTTTTTACAGTGTGTCTATCAGATGATACTGTTTTCATAATTTTATGACACTCATCTTGCATCTTTTTACTAGGTCACATGAAAAAATTGAAGTGCATTGAGTATGAAATTTAATAAATAGTATTCTTGGTATATGGTCTGTTCAAATTATTAAGGTTGTATATTTGGTGTTAAAATTGTTATTATAATCACTTTGCTATTAAAATACATATTTATAAAAACATTCAGTAATTTTAAGTCTTTCAATGAATTTGTATGAGTATACTTTTTAAGTGATATAAAAAGCCAAGAATATTGGCTCTATATTTGAATGTTATCAACCAAGCATTTATGTCAAAATATAAAATAAAAAAATCTTAGCATGAAAAATTAGATTTAGAGATGCTTCATAGATTTCGCTTGTACTATTGTATACTATATGTATACACATGATTTATGGTATATTTACTAATATTAATAATAAAACATTATTTAAAAATAACTAAAATGTTATTATAAAATATTATTTTCATCATAAGTAACAAATCTAGTTAGGTACAATTTTTTAATTTATTTATCTCAAGCTTATACAGCAGTTTACAGTTACTGAAATAAGTGCCGGCATACAAAATCTGTAAAATGTTGAGTTAATAAAACAATTATTTGCTACAATATGGAATATGACATGAAGTCACCCCTTCAAGGGAGGTATTATTATATCATTTCTATATTATGTAATTGAAAGTTAAAAAGATTAAAAAGATAAGCTCAAAATTTAAAACAATTACATGTAATGCCTGTTCAATTGTATAAGTCTAAGATTATTCACATCTATAATAAAAGTATCACAAGCCTAATAAATATACACTTCCAACAATTTATAACACAGACAGATACCACAAACATTCCTTGGACTGTTATCAAAAGTAGATGGACTTTATAAGTTCGAAATGTATAATCATTGTATTTCATCAACATCATTATTAGTTAGTTTAAGTAAAATAATATGAATTGACAAACAAAAAGCACAACAACAATAATTAATTTTAATATACTTAGATTATAACTATAAATTTTATATATTTGATTTAAATGATTTGTAATATTTGACCCATAATAGAGCAATCTATTTTATATAAGATAAGAAAAAAATATACAAATAAACACAAGCCATTTTGTAATAAATAAACATTAATAGAAAACATGTAATATTATCACTCTATAAACAATTAACTCATTTGTATAACTGTAGATAAAACCAAAAGACATTTATCTAACTGTTGCTACAATCACAGAGATTATTGTGAGCTTGTAAAATCAAATTTAGGATCAGACAGAGTGGCCTTGGGACTGGTGCCTTTGTCCCCATTGACTAGAAGGACCTTGTGCAGAGTTACCTTGTTGCATCCAAGAGAGAAAATTAGGTGGACCTGGAGGTGCAGAAGATGCAGGTCCAGCAAACCCACCTTGTTCAGAGCCTCCAGATGGTATATTATTAATGAGACCCCAACCAGCTGCCTGGTTAAGGGCAGCAGCAACTAATGCCTGATTAACAGGCAATCCTCCCATGCCTAATGGCATGCTTCCACCTTGAGCTTGACCACTACCTCCAGGAACAGCAGTTTGCCCATGTTGGCCAGAGATGCCCAAAGCCTGCATATTGACCATATCCATATTACGGTTACTCCAAGAATTATTGTTTGAAGCACTGTGTGGATGGCCTTCTTCATAGTTTCTACTTGTCAAATTACGTTGGTTTGATCCAGTTTTATTTTTGCTTAGGTGAAGCATTTGATACATTCACAGATACGCCCTTGATTATATGATCTTGACCACATAGACTTTGTGCTACTTCTGGATCCAAGAAAGTAATAAAACTGAAAGCTCTAAATGGCTTCGGAATAAACACATCAGTTACTTCTCCAAATTGTGAAAAGTATTCTCTCAGGTCATTGGCAGTTAGTTCCTCTGTACAGCGACCAACAAACACTTTGCACGGCATTGACGGAACCGAACCTTCTTTCGAGTTTGGTATCCTTACATCACACCATCTTCCATCAATCATATGTCTCTGTGCAAGCACTCTCATTTGAGAAGTATAAGAAGAAAATCGAATAAAAGCAAAACCTTTCGACATTCCTGTTTTCGGGTCCCGTTTTAGCTGTGCCATCAAAACTTCACCAAATTTCTCAAAATATTCTCGTACAGTTTGCTCCGTGGCTTTCCATGGTAAACCCAATACGATTAAATCGGAACACAAATTGTCGTTTCTTTTATTCTTGCTCGTAGAACACTCGGAAAGCTCTCCCGGTTTTCGTTTATTTTCTTTAGGAAAGCTACATATGTACAGATGATTACTCCATCCTTCGGGGGGAGGATACAATCTACCGTCCCTTAATCTTATACCTCTTATATTTTTCGTTTCTGGGTGACGATATTTTAATCCACAACAACCTGGAAACTGTGCAGATACAGTCGTCAACATCAATGTACCATCTTCTTCGATAGGTAGTTCTATGGGTTCTTCATTTTCATCTTCAGCCACGGGCAAGTACTCGAAAGACATTATTCCTTAGTCATGTACAATTTTAATAAAATAAACACTTTTATTATACTTAACACTACAGAAATGTACAATTTTTATACCATCTAAATAAATAAAATTAATTAAACGTCACCTACGGGTTATGAACCCATTGCAATTTGCAGGTTGAAAACATAGTTGGACGGAAAAGTGTTGATCAGATGTAGTAGCAATTATAAAGGAGATTTTCAAGGCTACAAATATCAAGAAGCTTTATTTGAACTATAATAATAGACAACTTTCTAAAGTTGACGTTTTACATCACACATCTCCCGATTTTTTTTTTATATAGCAACTTATATAATTTTATAGTAATTTATCTCTGAGTTTCAGCAAGGTCTTTGTCGGGATCTCAGTCTGACATGTAGCAGTTGTTTTCTTTAATGTATTATATTTGTGTATTTGACTCTATATCATGTAATCTTGGTGGCGTTTTATGTGATAATGTTTGGTTATTGTGTATAAGTTAAGTTAATTATGTAAATAAACGCGTAGCATGTATTCTGAGGTTCCGGCAAAGCTCTATGGAAAGTTCGAGCAGGATGGACCACCATTTAGTGGAGCTTGGTAACGCTGATACAAGATTGAAAATCTTACCCACATGATATTGGCACAAATTGTGTGTACACAGATTGCCATTAACTAAGGAGAAGAAGAATTCCAGCAAGTTACAGTAGTTTTATTATGTACTATGCGTTTCAAATAAGAATATCCGCTTACATTGAAACGTGCGTTGATCTGTAATCTATTAATGCTGGATAAAAAAAGTATGGAAAGCAACTAACATATTTACATAATATTTCCTTTTTTTAGTGAATTACTTTCCTGATTATTAAGACTATTAATATGCGATGCTTTAATTAACAATACACACCTATGGAATTTTTTCATTAGCTATGACGTCACTATATGGCGTAGATCCATGGACATTCTTATTTGAAACGCATTGTATCTCTCAGTAACAGTAACTAGCACAAGCACAAAGAAAAAATAAATAGTATTTAAAAGCCATCTCATTGCCTAGACATAAAATTATACTAATATTTGACATAGCTCTCATGCAAGTATCACATAAACTACTAAATTGTATGGGTCTTATAATGTAATATTTTTGAAGTGATAACTTCTTATGGGAGGGTGAACCTCTTTTTTACATAAAGCGTTACTAGACTAGAGTGACTAGAGTCATGACTCATGACTAGAGTGATGATGAGCAGATTACCACCTTGCTTGACGCTCCAGGGACAAACTATACCGTGGATGAGGAAAGTCAAATACTTGGGAGTCACTATAGATCGAAACCTGACTTTTTCAAGTCACGTAGGAGATGTGATCGCGCGGACAAGAGCAGCAAGGAAAATGCTGCGTCCAGTGCTCACCCCAAGGCTACCCTTGAGAACTTGGTTTGAGCTTGGTTTATACAAAACCTATTTGAGGTCACGAGTTACTTATGCCGCCCCTGCATGGTTCAGTCGCTTATCGGAAAACGAACAAGAAACAGCTTAGAGCCCAACAGAACATCACGCTTCGCATGATAACGGGGGCACCGCGATACGTCAGCAACCACGTAATTGCGCGCGACTTACGTGTAGAGAGCCTGGATGCATTCATAAGCAGCCTTGTAACCAACATGTTCCGCAGAGCGGACACGTCGGCGCACGTTCACCTCCAGAACGTCGCGCCGTTGCACGCTAGACCTCCCGACAGACGGAGAGGAAGAGGTGGACCCTTATCACTAATGTGTAGGCCTCAGGCGCGCGATCTCATACGCCGGTACTCGCCTAGCTGAGTAGGTAGTTGAAGGAGGATCGTGTCTATGACCCGTATAGATCGAGTGCATCTCCCTGACCCCTCAGAGTCCGATCGATAGAAGGATTAGCTCCCAGGAAACTCCGAAGATTACTTTATAAGGGACGCACCATGTGTGCCTCACCCAGCAGACTTGTCCGTAGGCGCGGACAAAGGAGAGGCCACCGTCGAAGGGAATAGTCCTGATACGGTTTCTCCGTGTCCCCTATTAGTTTGTAAGTTTAGTTGTAAAGTAGCTGTAGTTTTTCAACTGTGTATTCTTAAAAAAAAAGAATTATTTTAATTCTTTTTGTTTTGTAATGATTTTTAATAAATAAAGAATCGGTTAGGGAAACACACGCTGCGCTGCTGATAAGCTGGATGAACTAAAGGGCTGCATGAGAAGATTGCCAAGCAACATCTGTTGACCATAAACCACATTGACGCAATGCAAGAGAAGATCAAGCGATTGGATTTTTTACTTGCATAGATCAACATGTTTGGGTATAAAAGTAGGCACATTTATTAAGAAAAATATACCTCTTACGAGATATCTCACTAAGAACTCTGAAATAATACCCTAAAGTAAAAACAGGGTAAAGGGTATTTTACTACAGCACGTTTACTGTAACTTGCTGTAATTATTCATCTATGCTGTAACTTGTCCCTTGACTCCATTTCCTTTATGTTGGCACTTCAGACCAGAGATGAATAATTTAATTCATTTTGGTAACCCTTGTGCATCTTGGTAACCCTTGTGCTAGTTACCTTTTTTGTATGATTGCCTTCAGCACTCGTCCCCAAAGTCACGGTAAAAAGCTGTAAAAGCCCTTCCGGACAAAAGTGCTAGCTAGGTTAAATAAAAAATGAATAATCTTAAATCCACAGACCAGAAACTATAATTGGTACAGGCCGTCGTTGGTAAGGCGCATCGTCTTTTGACGGACGAATATTGGCTTGGAATTTTATATTAGTGTGTGTAAATGTATAGATGAGAGCTTTGGTTGGCTTTGGGTGACAAAATATGTCACATATGACAAAATTTTCATAGATAATACACTAATACAAGATAGAGTAGAAATATGGATTTTTTTATCATATTAATCATGCCACAGACATTTAAAAGTAATGCAAGAGAAATTATATTGAAAGTTTGTGCTTTTTGTGAAAAAGAAAAAGAAAATAATTCCCTGATTATTTCATTAAATCAAATACGGTATCGTGTGTTGACAATACAGGCTAGTAAAATCGAGTTGCCATACCTTTATCTTTAAGCTCCGTATAATTTGACAAATATTTAGTATTTAGTATTTTTCTTAGTAGTATTTTTTATTAGGGATATAAGTACAATAATTACTATCTATCCAGAAAGTAATAAGAAAAAAGCAGTGGGGGCGGTAGGAGAAAAGAAACTTTGAGATTATTGTATTCCACCGAGAAATACATACCATATTTCAAATTAAAATGCTACTTCTCGCTATTTGTGCAATCATTACTGGTGAGTAGTGACAGGGATGTTCCTTTAGATCATTGAGATTGTAAGATTTTTTTTTCGTAAAAATAAAGTATATTTGAATAAATGTTTTTTAAAGTGTTACATTACTTTATTATGCTAGTTCACAGAATATGTTCGAATGAAACTTACAATACTTAATAGTCAAGGTAAAGTTTTCTAGCAAAATTCATACAAAATGACGTTTTTTTACGAACACTAACCTAGTAGTAACGAAAATGTTCGTGTTCGCTCTTCAGTAGTTATTAAATATTAAAGTTACGTGATTAATGGCTACACATTTGAAACTGACTTATATATAACATATACATGATTTGCAGATATTTATTTAATATTGTTTCCTATATAAAATAAGCCTTGGGAGCTTTCTTTAGTTTAGCGGTGTGTGAAATATTCATCAATAGTATTGCTATTTATGTTTCGTTCCAATAATAGAACATCAAACTTTAATTCACTTAAATTAAATGACTAATTTTAGTCGCTCATAATTAAACTTTTATCACAATTTACATACTTTTACATTATTAGTCTGTGGTACATTACTATTAATTACTAGTCTGTGGTCCAGATTTAGTGTCATTGTGATAAAGTGTATGTATTTTATTTTCTGGAAATTGAAAATAAATGCGGAAAATCTTGAAACGATAAATAGTAGCTTACTATCTACTTTCTATGGCATTCCGTATTTTGTTAAAATTACCAGTACGATAGGTGAATTATTTCTTGCTATTAGAATATATAGGTTTTCTATTACCTTCTGAAGTGGTAATATGAACATAACCTTATAAAATAAAATATTGTATCATACTTAACTTTAATAATAAAAACATTTGTATCATGTTATTGTGATATAAATTTCTTGTACTCTTTGTTGTTGTATCGATATGGATAATGACTGCAAAGATTACAGGAGAAATAAACCACAACAAAAGTTTTATAAACCTGGTAGTGGACCCTTAAGGCGATCCTGTTATGGTTTGGATACAAAAATGGATGCTAATGATATGGATAATGGAAGTAAAAGGTACAGACAACATTATGGATCTCATTATTCTGTGAATGATGACATGAGTGATGCACACAGTGAAAAATCAGTGTCAAACAACAGGCAAAATCATAAAAAGCTTGATCAGCAACTATATGTTCCTCGGTCAGGTGATTCTTATTCTGACAATGATAGACATTTTAAAACTTCCAAGAGATATGATAGTTCTAGTCAATACAACAGAAGTTCAAATAATTTAGATAAACCTGCCTCAAATTGTGATAGAGTTGAGTCTAGAAGTGGCCCCAAGAGAGATAGGTCTTATGGAGAATATCATAGTAAGGATGGTCCCAATTCTAATATGAATTACAATAGACATTACAGGCAAACTTCAGAGACAAGATCTATATCACCTACATGTTCTGTCCAAGAAAAAAAAACAATAGATCACAATCGTGACAGTAGAAGCATGGAATCAACTACAGGCCGCCAAATAACATCTAAAGGAAGTAAGCCACCCTCAGGACGTAGAAATTCTGCAGGATATATGTCTGATAACCCTAGACATAAATATATGGTTAATATTGATAATATGCCACCAAGATTTAGGAAGAAATTTCTAGAGCATTCAGGTCATACCGGTTTTGACAATACGATTCAAGTTCACAAAGATAATTCTTCACATTCTTTGCAATCAAATTATAATGAATATAAACATAATTCCACATCTAATTGGTCTCAAACTCTGCCATCTCGTGGAAGAGGAAGATTGAGAGATAATGAGAACTTTGATAAAGAGAAATTTATTAACAATTACTTAAGAAGTTCTGATGGACATAGTTCAAGGTCGACTCACAGTAATTCATATATGAATTTGTATGAACCTAGTACTACGGATCAAAGGCTCAAAAGTGAAAATTCCAACAGTATGAATAAAAGTGTTGAAAATGCACAAGAATCAATACACTGTAAGTTGTTGCACAGTTTTTTATATCTATATAAATAAATAAAATTACAGTGTCTGTTTGCAAAATCAAATTAACAACAGTTTATTAAATGCATATGAATGTAGTAGTAATGTAGTAATAAATGGTACGTTTACTGAAAAAAAAAAACCCATTTAATTTTTTTTTGTATCTGTCTGTTTGTTCTGGTAATCTTTGAAACATCTGGACCCATTTTGACAGGTCCTATATAAATCAAATTAAAAGTCATCAAATTGTGAATGAAATTTGATTCAATGGTCAGTTTTACTGGCAAGTAAATACTTCAAATGAATCTGTAAAAATTATCTTTGTTTTCTGTTATAACCACAAACAATAAATATAGTTTCCAATCTTTCCAAGTATTATTTAAAAACTATATTACACAGTGAAGAATTGTGTGGAATTAAACTTGATATGTGGATGAAGCTGCTGAAATTGTTAGTTATTTATATAATGTTGAAATTATCTACAAAAACTTTGTTGTAATTAGATAAATATTATTAAGAAACTTGGTCCCATGATATAGGATTTGCCTTCTAAATATAATTTTTTTATAGCTCCAAAAGATATAACAGAGGTATCAAATATTTGTTCCGAACAAAAAGAACCTCAAAAACAAGACACAGATGCTGAAAATGATAGTGAAACTGTATCACAAATTTCAACAACATTAGATATCCTTAATTTGGTAAGTATTGTATTTGTATTAATTTATTTTATGTTAAACATAATATTAAATTAACATTAACATTACACTACATTAAAATAGAAAAAAAAAACATATATAAATTTATAATGGTTAATTTTAGATGATTCAATATGCTGATCTAATAATTAGAGTTTAGTTAAATCAGCTGTATTATTACATATTATTGTACTATATATACTAAACTTTAAAAAATGTAATGTTCTTTGTCTTATTTACCTATAAATGATCCTTAACTATTATTTATATATACATAGTTTCATTATTATTTAATCATCAAATGCTGCGCTGGGCTGCATAGGGGAAGCTATGCAGAGTCTTCTCAATTCAAATACCGCAGTGTGTCAAGACAAAAGTATTTGACCAGTGTGTGTTGCCAGTGGTGACATACGGCATTGACACATGGTCGCTCACAATGGGCCTAATAAAAAAGTCCAAAAATGCACAAATGGCAATAGAGAGGGCTATGCTTGGAGTTTCACTGCGTGATTGAATCAGGAATGAGGTGATCTACAGAAGAACAAAAGTGACCGACATTGCCCAAAGAATTGCTAAACTTAAGTTGCAGTGGGCTGGGCACATTGCTCGCAGAACTGATGCCCAATGGGGCCAAGGAGTTCTTGAATACTATGCACCGGAAGACGTTGCGTGGGTAGGCCCCCCACTAAGTGGACCGACAACCCGTTGAAGGTCGCGGGAATCTGCGGGATGCGGGTGGCATAAGACCGGTCGTCGTGGATATCGTAGGGGGAGACTTATGTCCAGCAGGTCTACATTACATGTCTTTCGGTTGAATGGATGGATGGATTAAACAAAAAAAAAGTTTAATTTAATAAAGTACAATGTTATTAATGTTATATTGCTAAAGTATGAATGAGTATATAATGGTTGAGTCTACTTGCACAATTTTATATGAACTTATACCCACACATAGGAATTTGCCAATCAAAATACTTGTAAGCTACAGTTGCATATATGTATTCATGCATTAATGTTTTTTTGTGGTTTAAAAATCTTTTTTATACAAATATTCTTGTAAATATTTCAAATCATCTGTGTGCCTGTGGCCTCGTTTTAATTTTTAATATGGAACCCTAATTATGTTCGTAAAATTTTTTTGGGACTAAGACAAAGTAAAATATTTCTCATAAATTCAGGCACATGCCCATAAAACTGTATTGAATCGGATTTTATCCAAATTATTATGATTTTTATTCTAAACGCGGAATTCTAATTGTGTTCGAAAATTAAAAGTACCCTAAGTTACCCGGAGTAACTTCAGCTCTCTACCAAAAAAAGTCCCGTCAAAATCGGTCTAGCTGTTCAGGAGAGTACCCAGTATAAACAGCAGTCAGAGACAAAAAAATTAAAAAATTGTTTTTTTTCGGTATAGGTATCGTATATACATTTATAGCTATTTACTAAAAAGAAATTATTTTGACATTACAAACAAACACTTGTATTTTATTTATTAGCATAGATAAATAAATATGAGCTTTTTTTCATAGTGTGGGTAAATTTTCTAAATGACATATTTAGTTTCTTATACACATTTGGATTTTTTTTGTCAATGATGAAGTTGCTTGAACAAGTTAATGTATACCTCTTTTGTTTTAGATTTTTATTTTTATTTTATAAGTATACTATGAAAGATTTGTTTATTTTTGAAGGATTGGACTGAAGAAGTAGAGAAACATATAAAACTGGATGATGTTTGTGACTCTTCAATAAGTTTTTCCCAAAACTCAACAGCTTGCAATGCAGAGGAAATTAAACCAGTTCCACTAAAAGAGGAGAATAAACGGAGTGGTAGATCAAGGAGAAAAGACAGACGGTAATAATAACTTTAATTTTAAAACTTTATATGATTTAAAAAAAATAATATATATACATGTTATATTATTTTTTAAAATATTTTTTGCATTGTTCAGTTGCAGTTGCAGTGTTCAGTTGAATTTCACATATGCAAATCACTCATCACACATACTACATGACATGACATATAGCCTTGTATTATTAGAAGTGATGATGGCGCAGTGGGTAGTGCGGCCGTATTCCTCGTTAATCGACGCGGGTTCGATCCTCACCTATCCGGCTCAGGCTGAGAGCTTTCGGTGAAGGAAAACATCGTGAGGAAACCATAGCATGGTGGTATGGCATTTTCTAGTGATGCCCGCCTTTGTAGCTACCACCCTCAAGTTTCAAAACCTGTCGCCAAATACCAATAGGTGTCTTCTGGTAGCATAATTTGAGAACCAGTACCTCTAGGCTTAGTGTGTTTACCATCCTGGACCACATCGTCACTTAACACCAAGTGACATTGTGGTCAAAGCATGTAAAAAAAAAGAATTCCTAATTATTATAACCTTAATAAATTATCTATAATATTAGCATACAAATATATAAATATCTATATACAGTAATACCCCGCTTTAGGCGAGGGATACGTTCCGAAAAAAATCGCGTTAACTGAAATTCGCGTAAATCGAGGTTTATGATTAAACATAGTCAAAATTTAATACAAAATAATACAAATAATTTTAATCAATCACTTTAATTCTAACAACACTTTATGCAATATATACTCTTATTTTTTACGGAAAAATACATCTATTGTCTTTACATTATGTTTATACGCACTCTTTCGCGTAATGCGAGGCATTTGAGCGCGAAATTTGACATTCGCGTTATAGTGAAACCGCGCGTAACGGGGTCGCGCTAAGCGGGGTATTACTATATATTGGTTAATAAAGGTCAGAAAAAGTGAATGAAAGATGACGGAGGCAAAATTTTCATGTAAGTAAGAAAAACTGTCCAAGATGTAAAAGTTGGTATACCAGATGGTATGCCTGTTGGAAGTATGGAAGTTTTTGTAAGTAGATTAATGGAATTAGCTGACGTCATTTTCGAAAATGTTGTTACAATAGGAGGTGACCACAAATGAGTGGCGCAACAGTGCTCATTTTTAAGGTTACGGCTGATGTACAGGAGTCGAGGAATTAAGTTCATTACACATAGTATGAAAATGCCTTGTGGTGCCGGTCTAGAATAGCACCACCCCATACGTGGGGTGTCGTAAAAGGCGACCAAGGGATAAAAACCAGAAGGTGGACAGCAGCATCATCTGAGTATCACAAGCATCTACTGCGATCGCCAACCCGCCTGCCAAGCGTGGTGATTATGGCAATCCCCCCTTTATTGGGGGAGACCTATCTCCAACAGTTGACATCTTATGGTTGAATGGATAAATGGATGGAGTATGAAGTCGAAGTGACCCATATTAGTTTAAACGAAACTGAATATTTTTATAAAACAATTTCGATAATTATTTTTGTGATTTTATTTTATATTAGGAGCTCGAGCAGAGGACTTAGAAATACTGAGAAAAGAGAGAGAAACAGGAAAGACAGCACAGCAAGTGTTCAACAGGAACCGGAGAGGGCTAGGAAAGATAGTAATGTTAGCATACAACATGAAGCTATATCGTCTAGTGTTAGACATAAGGAACGCGAGCGGAGGGACAGTCACAGAAGCAATCGTTCCTCAACGATTGGTAACAGCAGAGATGACCTTGATCGTTGGCGGTCTTTGCGGTCTTACAGTAGAGAGCAGAGTACTGAAGGGTTGGTTTGTTTTGTTTTTTGTTGTTTTTCTGTATACAGGTTGCTTATGCTTATGATACTAGCCGTGTCCGCGGCTTTACCCGCTTTAAATTCAGACAATTTGCAATTTACCTATGTTCTCGGCCTGGATGCAATATTAGTCATTAGCAATTTCCATCGAATTCAGTTCAGTAGCTTTTGCGTGATTGTTGAATAAATTAATAAACAAACAGACAAGTTTTTCTTTATAAACTATCGTAACGTCCCAGATAGTATTTTTTCTTAAATATCTTCAATGTACAGACTTCATCTCGTTAGCCTTTTATTATAAGTATAGATTGTGTAAATTATAAAAGATGTATTTTTTTTTTTTATACAGAAGAATCGTATCGCAATGTAACAGTAGAGATGTATCAAGTAATCGTGCCCTCAGTCCGAGAGACAATGAAGGGTTTCGAGTACCAACCAGTCATAAAATGACTACTTGGCCGTCAGGAAATCAGGTAATTAATACAATAATAAATCATTGTGTTGTCTGTATCTCATGTACGTATGCCAGAAGAATGGCAGCTTACATTAAAGATATAGACTAAAATAAAAAAAGGTTAGAATTTAAACATAAAAGCGATTTCGAATCGATGATGGTGCAGCGGGTAGTGCGGCCGGATTCGCGTCAATGGACGCGGGTTCGATCCCCACCTATCTGGCTCTAAAATCGACCTGAGCTTTCGGTGAAGGGAAACATCGTGGGGTAACTAAAGCATGGTGGTAGTGCATTTTCTCATGATGCCCGCCTGGGTAGCTACCACCCTCAAGTTTACCATCCTGGACCACATCGTCATTTAACATCAGGTGAGATTGTGGTCAAAGCACTGAGCAAATATATATATTTGAAATATTTCACAATTTATGTAATTGTTTTATCATGTCGAATTCTCATAAGGTTACATTTAACAGTTTTTTAAAGTAACGTATAGCAAATAATATAGGGTAAAGTTTATTGGGTGTGAGTTATAATGTTAATAAATACTATAATATAAAAATTATAAAGTTATTCAAATTGATTAACATGGCAGCTTTTCTTTGTTTGGTTATCTATAAATATATATATAAGCAGTTTGTTTTCTTTGTCCGAGGTAAACTCGAAAACTACTGGACCGATCAGCATGAAACCACAACCATTCGACGCGGAATTAATCGTAGATGGTTATAGGCTATATATTTTTCAAATTCTATGAGCCCTTTGTCATGTTTTCTCAATTTTGTTTGTTTATTATTCCTTTGAAGCACCATCACCTCAAAACTACTGAACATATCGGGATAGCACTAATACCTTTCAACGCAGTATTTTTCGTAGACAGGTATTTTTTGGATTCCACCGATTCTCTCATTTTTTTTTCGATTTACTCTTTTGTACATTTACCACTTCAATTTACGCTTATATACATTTTTTCCGCTAATAAAAACAGAATACTCTTTACTTTTATTCATTCATTTGTTTTTTTAAATTAGCTATAAATGAAACGTCATATACACAGAACATATGAAACGCGGGCGGATCCGTGGGCACCAGCTAGTATATATATATGAATGTCCCTATAGAAATTCAGTGGCGTGGTAACGTAACCAAATGTCCTGTTGCAAAAAAAAATTAGGTCCAAAATTTATTTATTCATGGTTCTTGTTATGTTTAATGTTTGATTGTTTAATTTTGTTCTAAACCATCCAGTTCTAAACCAATGCGTTCCGTATAAATTGAACACTATATATGCGATCTCTGTACGTTGTTCTTCTCTTTTAATAATGGCAATTTGTGCCAGTGTCATGTAGGTAACATGTAATTTCAATCTTGTATCGGTATTACCAAGCTCCAGCAAAACTGTGGTTCATCTTGTTAGAACTTTCCATGGAACTTTGTCGGCACCTCAGAATAAATGCTACGCGTTTATTTCCATAATTAACTTAACTTATACACAATAACCAAACATTATTACACAAAACGCCACCAAGATTACATGATATAGAGTCAAATACACAAATTTAACGAATTAATAAAGAAAACAACCGCTACTTGACAGACTGAGATCCCGTCAAAAACAACCTCTATATGCTTGTTACCTTCTGAAATCCGAAATGTTAATTAGTTTCTGCCCTGACGTGTCAGAAATTTGTCCGAAAAACCATTTTTTTTTTGTTTTTTTTTAATCGCAAATTTAGATTTGATATTGAAACGGTGTGTTAATGTATTAAACCCCCCGCTGTGTGATATTTTAGAAGAAGAATAATGCATCCGGTGGGCCTAGAACATCGAGTATGGAACGAGGGCGGCACATACATGGCGGGGAGGGAGAGGGCGGTGCGGGGGTTGGTGGTGGGACAAGTGCGGGAGGTGGGGAGGGTACTAGTACACGTAGGTCCCGCCGCGGCACGGGCCGGAGACGCAATCGTTATACAGACGTTCACGGACCTGCAACGGCAGCGCCCGCGCATCCTGCATCATCTACACCTACTAATTGGAGAGAGGAAATCTTAGAATCCAAAAAGCAAAATTCATACGATAGGTATGAATATAATTTTTTGTATTTTTTTTTGTTCCAGACTCATTCAATTTGATGAGATTTGAAAGTGCCTGTGAATTTAACTTTATAATCGTTAAGTTAATACATAAAAAACTTTATTTTCAAATTACCCTCACCCGCGGTTTAAAATTTTATTTTTCATACTATCATTTTACTACATACATAATAATCTGTTCAATGGTTCTCGAAATATAAGTCCACTAAGTTTGTATATAAAGTTAGGGTTAAATTTATATTTATTGCTAAAAAAAGTATTCGTCCGGTGATTAGAATTCAACCATAGTTATTATTGAAAAAAAAAAAAATAACTGTTTCCAAAACTTTTTTATTGTTAACATTAAAAACTCAAAAAAGCAAGAAAATTGGTTGACAAAAAATTGAAAGAAAATCTATTGAACAATGATATTTTATCTAAGCCTATCTTTACATATATAAATCTTCTGTGCGTGTGTAAGTGACTAAACTCCTCCTAAACGGCTGAATCGATTTTAATGAAATTTTTTGTCTATTCCTTTGGATTCGAGAATGGTTTAGATTCACAATTTGGTCCAATTTTATGTTTTATATATGAAACGCGAACGAAGTCGCGGACACAGCTAGTTTATATATAGATTTTCAAACAATTACACGAGTTTACAAAACAATTTTCGCTCTTTGTTTTGAAGTTTATTTTATGATTTTTCGGTTTGTTATGCACAAAAACGAAAAGGAATTTTTTTTGTATAAAGTTTGCTTTTGTGATAAAAGTTAGTTGAGGCATTATAAGGCTATAGGCTGAGGGTGTCATTAAAAGTACATATGCTGCATGCTCATTTAAATAAGTTTAAAAACAACATATAGCATATTCAGAAGAGCAAGGGAATGTTTTTATCAGGACATTATGAGCTTAGAACAACGATAACGTTGTAAGGCCAATACACTGAAAACATGAGGGGGGAGACTATATTTCGTGTTTATTTAGACAAAGTACTTAAGAACATAAAAGAAATAGTAAAAGTGTGCACTTTTAAATTATTTTTCACTTTTTTTTTTGTAAGTTATTTTGATAGTAAAACTTAATAAAAAATAATAAACATACTTATTTGAATGGTTCCATTTTCAATTAAAAATTAAAACCACAGATTTTGATAAATATCGTTTAATCGATCTCCTAAATACAAAAACAAATTTTCTCATGTCATATTTTTTTTTTCGACGACGACCTAAAATATCGAAATTTAATGCTTTAAAGTCTAAGTGAAATTTGCGTTGAACCGTGTTATATTTAATTTAATTAAGCTTCTATACTATAAAAATAAACATATTTTCAGACACCATGAAAGCGCAAATCAAAGTAACAGACAGAACAGCAATCCAACAGAGAAATCAGAATCGACCACATCACATCCTGGGTTGATTATGTTACCACAAAGTTCTATTTCTCATATGCAGAAGGAGTTAGGGTCAGTTTTTAATTATTCTCATTGTTATATATAATACTTGATTGAATTTAAATTAAAGTAAAAAAGTGATATTAATATTTCAGGAGATGTGGACCTTCAGAAAATAAGAGTAAAACATTGTATGATCACCAAAATCCATCGAAGCCAATTATTGTTCAAACTAGTCCCGCGAAGATGGATATGAGATTAGAAAGAGGTTAGAATGTTTTTTGTACTTTACTAGCTGATCTCCGCGTAGTTCCCGTTCCCGTGGGGTATCTGGAATAATAATCCTATGTCACTCCCTGGATTACAAACTATCTCCATACCAAATTTCATCCTAATCGGACTAGTAGTTTTTGAGTTTATTCGTTACATATAAAAATGCAAATCTTTCCTCTTTATCATATTAGTATAGATATATAGGTGACAATGTGTCCTAAGATAGTAACAGGATACGTCTATAGGAACTGACTCTAAAGTGATACTATTAAGGGGTTATATCCACTTGCGAGGCAGAATAAACGCGTTTTTTTGTGAATTTTTTCCAAAGAGGCATTTTATTTTATACATTAATGGAAAAAATGTACTTAAACAGAATTTAATGTACTTTAACAATCAGCGGTTTATTTAAAAAAATATTGGATCCCCTAGCTCCTGTAGATGATCTGCGGAGAGACCTCAAAAAAAAAGTGCTTGGCGGTGAACAAGATATCTCTGGTCCAAATTATCTGAAAACCAAAAACCAAAAATATTTAGTTTTGTAATAAATAAATACAGGTAATGATTGAAGGTCTAGTCAAAATTTTGATTTTTGACAAAATGGCGGCCGTTCAAAAAAAAAAAAATCAGTTTTTCATGAAAATTTTTCACTTCAAAGTGGCTTAAAAAATCGAAATTATTGTCCAAAACCTTATTCCTTCGATCATTACCTGAAAAATATATCTGAGTAAGTCGTGTGAAAATTTCAAACCGATCGGTTTGGCGGTTTCGGAGAAATTTTGTTCACCGACTCTGAAAACACGGTTTTGAGATAAACGCGTTTAAAGTTTCGGGAACGATTTACACTAAATTAAATTTTTTTTTTTTCAACTTACATCGTGTCATCTATTCCAGCACCATAAGAGGATGCTGTTTCAAATTTTACTGGCTCACGGCAAGTTTTACACAATACATACTCACTAATAGCCGTAAACACAGTCATAAAATTTAAAATTCTATATTCAACTGACGTATCGCGAGTTACACATATTTCCTCTTGCGCTTTAAATTTTTTTGCTGAGGCGCTGAAACTGCTCTTATCATATTCCACGGTTTTCGGATTAAAAACGTTTTTCCGTTTCTTTCTTCGAGACAAAATTTCATTGGAAGTTCTACGAGTTTCTCTGCTAATTTTACGAGGCATTTTTTACTTTAATTAATTAAACTATACACACTGAGAAATACATAAACTGAGCACAAACACAACTTGTCCACGTGGAAGATCACTTCTAACTGATGAGTTCACATATTTTTAACCTAAAATTCCTCAATATAGGTTTCAGGTATAAACTAGATCTTTTGTATTATTATATTAGGGTCCCAAACACAATATAAGTCGAGAACAAAAGGATAGAAGCTACCAGAAACAGCTGCTACTCCGGCTCGTGCTCCGCCTACTTTCGAACGCTCGGAGACGTTCTTACTAATACGCTCATATCTCCGAAACTAATTGTCGGATCGATTTGAAATTTTCAGAGAATATTCTTGAATGTATGTACATTAAAAAATGAACAAAAAAAAAATTGAAAATTACAAGTGGATATAACCCCTTAAAAAACCGTTTAATTCTCATATGTGAGTTACATAAATAATTCTGTTATATAGAAAATATTACATATGTCATAGTATATCAATACTGCAAAGATGTTGTAAAACGGTGGCCATCTTCCTGGAACTTTTCAAGGGAGTTTTTATGGCAACTGAAGAAAACATGTTCCCCGTTATTATTACCAGTGCACTTGGGCACAATAATCCAACTATATCATGCATAATGTCACTAAAATGTATTAACTTCTATGGGTAAAAATAATTGTGAAATGAAATCTACTCGGTTATATAAAAAACGATTAGAGAAAATAAAATTATTCCACAATAAAACTAGCATTATCTTAATATGTCGTTACGCATAAAAATAAAACAATAGGAAAATAATGGAAAGCTGGCGTAAACGCCAGGTTAGTGCTCAAGGAGTTATTAATAGTAAATTTAATAAATGTTGTCCATAGTAGTCGATAGAGTGTCGCGCTAATGATTATGTTTGTTTTGCAAAAGTGGACATAGCTGTTTTTGGAAATTAGAACTTCATTGTTGTTATGAGTTAATAGTTTAGGATTTACGGACATCGAGAATCTGGTGTCAGACCGCGCTGCAGTTGCCCCTTTCGTTTTCTTTAAGGTGCAACGAGATAACAATACTTTTCTGAAATACCTATTTTTCTTACCGCATGTCCTTTTAAGAGGTTAGTTTTATAAAGATATTCGTACATTTGTGAAGCGTACATGTGTACAGTGTGAAGCGACGATGGCGTAGTGGATACTGCGGCTGGATTCCACGATAATGGACGCGGGTTCAAGCCCACGTATCCAACTCTAAAATCAGCCTGAGCTTTTGGTAAACTTCGTGAATAAAACCATAGCATGGTGATAGGGAATTTTCTAATAATGTGCTGGCCCACCCTCAAGTTTGCAAAGCCTGTCACCGAAGTGTTCCGGCAGCATCACCCGAGAACCGACACCTCTAGACTTAGTTTGTTTACCATCCTGTACCAGATCGTTAGTTAACGTTTGACAGGTATGAAAGAGATGTCATCACGAGTTGCCAGTAACTATGATAACAACGAGGCGGCTCGTGCGGCCCGACACCGCGCGCTCCTGCAGGAGGTGGACCGCGCTGACGTCATACTACAAGCGCATATGCTAAAGTCTCCCGTAGTGTTGGCCGACCACTGGAGCGATCTCAACGATATAAGGTACGTATTTCTTCATTTAGTGACGTCATAAACCTGGTACATACGTTGCGGTAACTAATATAACAAAGTAATAATAATAAACCAGGCAGCCATGGGGACTGCCGACAGAAGTGAAAACTTGCGAAACTTTAGAAAAAGTGTTTTTTAATGTTTACATTATAGTATGGATCGTTATGATTTAATAATTTGCCAATTGCAATTAAAAACCGCCACGGTGGCGCAGTTGTTTTACGGCACGGCTGTCGTTCTGAGGTCTCGGGTTCAATCCCCGGGTCGGGTCGCCCTCGGTTACATCTGGGACGGAACTAAGCTTGGCGAAATGTGGGTGGAGTAGTTCGCTGTTTCACTTCTGCCTAACCCTTCGGGGATAACAGGCCGTGACCTTATGTTATGTTTTGAAATTAAAAAGTTTATACAGCACTAGTACTTAAACGCCTTCTTATTTATACTTGATATACTATAGCATGTTGACGGCTGACGTCATAGCATTATCGGTAGCACAATTAGTAACATTATGGATGAAATTTGCTAATCGCTAATGGCTAATGGTATAAATTTTTGCAAACATTACATGATGTGTTTAATAACTATGATATCAGAGTCTGCCAAAATGCTTGTAAATTTAGTTTATAATTTATATTTTTTTTCAATTGTATTTTAAAGTATTTGTGAATAGATTTAGATTAGTCACGATGGGACTGGCATGTATTTTTAAGATAAAAGTCCCTTAAAAAAATAAAATAAAATAAAAATTATATATAGGCACCAAATACACAGAGCATTTTAAACTTTATAAAAACTATAATTTACAAGAGTAAAAAGTGACTGATTTTTCGTTATAAAATGTGTTATGCACAGAGTTCATTGGTTCATATGTCCAAAGTATATAAACTGAGACGTTGGATAAACCACTGCACCTTAGTGCATAACATGCACCTTTTTTTTTTGACGGGGGGAAATGCATTTACGCACTACCCTTACCTATTGTATTAGTGAGACCGAAGTCCCCTAATACAAGGGTAAGGGGGCACGGAGGGACGAGCTCCGTGCCAGTGTGGGACTCACCCGGGCGGCATAACCTGCACCTAACATTATACTGGGCCTATGTTTTTTTTTTACATATTGAATAATAATGTTTTAGGGCTTTGAGGTAAAAAATTGTCTCCTTTATTAATGAACTATTGTGGCTTTCAGAACCTTTTTACAAAATGCCCTACAGAGACTCTTGATGTCCGATCTGAAGTATTGCCAAGAGGATAATGTCGAGCATCATTTTTGGAAAATTTTGTACCACAACTTTATCGAGTTGCTAAGGAAAAGCTTCCCGCAATTATCACCGGACGAGAAGCCAAAGATTGTCAAACTTATTAATACTATCATAGACGAAGGCAATACGTATTTCGAGAATCTAGTGCAGTTATTAGAGAAGGCTTATAAATTTAACGTGGACGGTTATATAAACGATAATCACGTGACCCCCCCTAAAGGGTTGGGGTATGTCGGACTCGCTTTGATTTCTGTCCAAAAATTATACGTCTCTCTGGGAGATCTGGCGAGGTATAAAGAACAGGTCAATGACACTACCAATTACGCTAAGAGTAAACTTTGGTACACAAAAGCGCAACAGATTAATCCAAAGAACGGAAGGCCGTATAATCAACTGGCTATATTGGCTATATATGCTGTAAGTATATTTAAGACTAGCTATTTTATTTATTTATTTATTTATTTATTCTCTTGTTTACACCTTACAACATAGATTACTGACCCACAAAACTGAACATTCAGTTTGACTGCAGGTCATGGTATTAAAATTTCCTATATAATTATATACTTTTAGAGTACCACAAGAGTATCTCAAACAATCTCAATCAATATCTCAAAAAAACAAACAATCAAATACTGTTCCTATGGTAAAAAAATTTATAAAATAATTTTTCAACCTAATTTTAAACTTAACTATGTTCCTTTCTTCTCTGATGTCTGCGGGTGAACTATTCAATATATATGGGATTCTCTTTTTGAGATTTCTGTCTCCATACACATTGGTAACTTTTGGTACCACATATTTACCCGCAGCCATCGCTCTTGTATTATATTTATTCATAAAATTATACATTCTTCACAGTGTTTTAATTTTTGATACGGAACCCTAATTGTTTTTTGTAATAAGACAAAGTAAAAGTATTTCTCGTAAATTCAAGCACTTGCCCGTAAAACTGTGTATTGAATCGGATTTTATTCAACTTTTGAGGAGTTTTTTATTTTTTTACGCTGAACCCTAATTATTTTCGAAAATTAAAAGTACACTAAGTTAGCCGGAGTAACTTCCTATGATTCCTAATAGCTGACTATCTACCAAAAAAAGACCGGTCAAAATCCGTCTAACCGTTCCGGAGATTTCTCGGAACAAACAGACAGACAAAAATTTAATTAAATATTTAATTTATTAACATTCATATCTATTTAGTAAAGAAAAGTAAAATTATTTTGATATTACAAACAGACACTTCAATTTTATTTATTAGCATAGATTATTTGCCTACTCACTATACTCAAAATGTCTGCATATTTCCAATACAGTTTATGTGTAAATATTTGTCTATATTATTTGATCAATACCACAGAGTAATAATCGTTATTTTACCCAACAAGTATAGAGCTTATTAATAAATAAATATTATGTTTGTTTGTAAACAGAGAAGAAAATTGGATGCAGTTTATTACTACATGAGAAGTTTAATGTCATCTAACCCATTCCAATCGGCACGGGAGAGTTTGCTGTCACTCTTCGATGAGAATAGGAAAAAGGTAAACAAACCCGCAGGACAGGAGCTTGTTGTGTCACATCATATTCATTTTTACATAGGTGATCGAATCAGAAATTTAGAGATCCGCAGAAGAACCAAAGTAACCGACATTGCCCGGAGAATGGTCAAACTGCAGTGGCAATGGGCGGCCACATTGCTCGTAGAATCGATGCCCGGTGGGGTCAACGGATTCTCGAATGGCTGCCGCGTACTGGAAGATGCAGCGTGGGCAGGCCCCCCCCGCAAGGTGGACCGACGAAATGGTGAAGGTTGCGGGACTCCGCTGGATGCGGGTGGCGCAAGACCGGTCGTCGTGCAGATCTTTGGGGGAGGCCTATGTCCAGCTGTGGACTTCTTTCGGTTGAATGGATGGGTAATAGATAGAGGAGACAGGTGTAAAAGAATAGCCTTGTATAAGTATAGATTATAACCTATACCCGCGGTTCCAATCGTCTATAATATTTCTATATTTCGAAAATTAACCACAACAATAACCTTTTTTCAAGTATTCAATGGTTTAGTTAAAATATTGCCAGATAATATGTTGTAGGAATTTTTTTTATTTCATTTTGTCTTCATGATTTGGCCAGATAATATATACTCGTATGTCTTCTAAAACAGAACCTTTTTAATTGAATTTGTTATTCTCGACTTAAAAGTCAGTTAACGGGTACACAAACGTGGTCTTTTATTTAATGTAAAAATATAAAAAAGACACGATAATGGTCATTTATGTTAAGGTTTTTTTTTTACTTTTTTCCTATATACTTGTACATGCTATTTATTTATTTACCTTATTAAAATATTGTAGTAAAACTTGGGCCGATAATATATTTACGATTTAGAAAAATAATCATGTAGTTCGGTTCAGTCATTCTCAAATTTTAAGTCTACTAACGGAGAGACAATCAGATAGATGTTGTTTTTTAATTAAATACATGATATGGATATGTTATAATAAAATAAAAAAATACATATATCCTTAAAAATTACAGTAAAAACCGCCATAACTTAAAATACGAAACCTCGATAACTTAAACAAATAATTTGCATTTTGCGATTTTTTATTGAAGAATGTAGAGTGTAGTAACGTTGAAAACTTTGTTTTCTCTGCTTAATTTAGTATCTATACTAATAAATAAAATTGAAGTATCTGTTTGTAATGTCAACATTAAATTTTTTTATCAAATAGATATGAATTATGATACCTATATCAAAAATACGATTTTTATAATTTTTGTCTGTCTGTCTGTTTGTTCCGCGTAAACTCCGGAACGGCTTTACAGATATTGACGGGATTTTTTTTAGTAGATAGCTGAAGTTATTCCGGGTAATTTAGGGTACTATTAATTTTGAGAATTTTTTAGGGTTCCGCTTAAAAAATCAAAACTCATAAAAGATTGAATAAAAATCGATTCGATGCAAAGTTTTATTACATATTCTTACTTTATCTTATTACATAAAAAATATTAGGGTTAAAATAATAATAAAAAAATAAAAAATTAAACGCAGTGAAGAATATATGAAACGCTGACGCAGCCGGTGGGCACACAGCTAGTAATAAATAATCCCGAAACAAAGCACAGATACGAACGTTAATTGGTTGAAAACCTCGATCACTTACAACTAGTTGTGAGCCCGCGGCTGAAACCCACGATTTATATATTCTTCACTACATGTATAATATTGTTTCAAATAATCATTGGAAGATACTGCTTTGATTGTGCTGCCAATTTAATTATTTTGTTCATAATTTCATATGTTTTATTTTTTTAATGCTGCATCTCTAATATTTTTTTTTAATTATTTTTGGTACTAACAGAAAGCGGAGATATTTCTCACAAATTCAAACATTTGCCAGTAAAACTGGACATACAATTGGACCTTAAACCATAATTATTATCGAAAAATTAAAGTAGTCTAAGTAACGCGGAGTAACTTCAGGTATCTGTCAAAAATCTGTCCGTAAAAATAGGTCCAGCCGTTCTGGACATTAGCCGGAACAAACAGAAACACAGATAAAAAAAATGTGTTTATACATTCGTAAGTATTTAGTAAAAAGTGAATATTTTGATATTGAAACAGACACTTCGATTTTATTCATTAGTACAGTATAGATTTCCCCTGGTTTTAGTTATCGAGGGTCCGCTTTAGTAGAATTTGTATCGTTTGTAAACAGTATGAAGCGGCTGAACGAAGGCGACGAGCCGCAATGGAGAGTCTAAAGAGCGCGGACAGTTGCAATGATGGATCAGCTGGTGCGGCTGAAGGGTCGCCCACTGGATCAGTAGTGGGTAATACACAAGGCAGACACGAGTCCTGGGTTCGTCCCGGTGAACCTCCTGCTGCGGTGCAACGGGTAACTGCCGACCCACTCTCTACGGTTTCTTCTGTTGAGGTAATTTCTTATTCAAATGTAAACTTCTTTAGCAGCGTTCAGCGATTCTCGTTTGGAGAAAAACTTATACGATTCGCGTTACCAATACTATGATGTCAAGTAAGAGGATATGCGATCGGAAAAGTAGGTATTCCAGAATCTATTGCTATCGCGTTGCGCCCCAAAGAAAGAATTATAAAACACGAACGGGACAACTGGTGCTTGGGCTGATTTTACCGTATGCAAAATAGACGAAAACATCACTTCGTAGTACCCTGTTTCCTCCTCCAATATTGAACCGATTTTCGGTTGTCTGAAAATTACGGTAAAAATCGAGCATTTTTTTTTTTTTTCACATTTTCATAGGTTTCTAGTTTCTACAATAACTAATTTATGGAAAAAAAAATCAAAACTCCCGTACGTTAGCGGTGGTGGATATATATTATTTGGTATAAAAATATTTACCATAATGCAGGGAGGAAACAGGGGATTACGTTTGTATATAATTTGTTTGTATATAAATACCGCTAGATATCGTTTTGTTGTGCTGGCGTTTAGAGATAAATAATATTACAATTTATACTTACAGCGTATGTTCATATGTTCATATGTTTTGATTATGAATAAACCTAATGAAAATGTACGTAATGTTTTTGCTCGGAGCGTCAATAGATGTAAAAATGTAAAAATTTCTATTAACAAATTACGAAATTTGAACATTAAAACAAGTTTCCAGTTTTCATGTCTGCCGACAGTCCCCATGCCTGCCTGATTTTTCTATTATTATCATCGTATTTGATATTCTAATGGTTGATGATATACTTGGTCGGGAGTTTTAATGGTGATTACGTCAGCAATTTTTGATTTTTACATCTAGGAACAACTCAAGTTTATTAAGATATATTTATAAACATGAAAGGAAGATTGTATGAGCGAAATAGTGGACTGTATTAGGTGTGATGCAAACGATACGCTAATGGGGACGACAAATTTAGGATAGGAAAGATGGGTACTTACGTGAGATGATGCCGATGCAGGGTTCTTCCACGGATCCAGATAGTTTGTGTTCACGATAAAGATTATGTACACATAATACACTTATTATTAGGTGGTATGTACGTGCGTACGAGTTTACGAGAACCATCAACGAAAGCGAATTAACGACGAGTGAATGACACTTACATTTCACAGGAAAGATGTTGGAGCGGAGGGTTCGGGGGGTGGTTTTAGGGAAGGGACATTAGCATATCTATTTGCAATCGACAATTACGCGCAACCAAAGATCATTAATCTTGCTTGCAGTAGAGATGAGAGGTCTAAGAAGTATGGCTGGGATGAGAATGATCGATAACGTAATGAATAAAGGGAACTTTGTGGTGTGGTAGGATGTAGTGACAAAGTAGAGAAAGGGGTGCTTAATTGCTTTGGAAATGTAGAGATGATGGATGAAAGAGGATTGACGAAACAAATTTACAAGAGGAGTGTGACTGGGCAAGCTGGTAAGGGTCGTCATAGACGAATGTATCTCGACCAGATCGAGGTCTTTTTGGAGAAAGCCCAGATTAAAAATACCCATATATTGCTGAACCAAAAGAGGAAGGGGTGAGTGTCCTTGCCTTCTTTTGCACTGGGGATGCCGTCGGGGTATATAGTCTTGACTGACCGGGACTAGCCTTTACGCGGATAGAAGCCTGGACTTTTTGTCCACCCTCCTAGCGCACAACGCGGGGCGTGCATTGCGGTACCGTGTGTTGCCCCCTCATGTGGTGGTAGAAACGATCACTCATAGACTTTTAGTGGGTAGTTGCAGGAGTCTCTCTCCCACACTCCCTTCCCCTTTTCCATTTCCCTATGTAAGAAAAAGGTTAAAAGTACACGTAACCGAAGAGACGTATGAAGGGGTTTATGGGAGTGGAAGAAGCAACAGACGTGTGTCAGGATCGTAGCAAGTGGAAGGATGTGATCTCTTATGGAAGAGAGGCGTGACGTTTGTTTATGTATGTTTCGAGTAATTATTTTGCTTACAAGATGGAGGAATGAGTTAAAAATTTCACTTAAGTAATACTTGATTGACTATCAAAGCATATATTTCCAGGTTGTACGTTACTATTAAACTTCAATGGTGATCATTAAAATGAAGAAATGGTCGAATAACATTCGAATGGAACATAGTATAAAGAAACTTGATTTTATTTAGTCTTTAGTTTGTTGTGTCAATGGAAAATTTGAAAAACGAATACCATGTGTTTTACTTATAATTATTTATTAACTTCTGTTCTCTTCGGATAAAACATTGAAATTAAACTAGAGAATGTATAATCTTTATAAAATCATTATTATTACATCAGCTGATACTGTGATGTATAAGGATCATATTCTGGAAAGTTGTATCATACGGGTAGTGGTTTGGAAATGCGAGTTTGAGTTTTGGTCATTCCTTACAATTTGAGTTTTGGCTATCGAAGCTCACTTGAAAAATATAACCCATATACAGATGTTTGCTTCTATTGTTTCAGTTGAACAAAAATTTTATCACAAGCTATTTACATGTTCACGGCAAACTTATTACAAAAATTGGGTGAGTGATACTAACTTTAGATTACTATTATTAACATTTATTATTATTAGTTCAAACCTTTTCCATAGTTTATTTATAATGTTCGCGTAGTGGTCGCAATTCTGCTATATCAATTCTACCAACCAATACTGAACATTTGGGGAAAAATACAGCTTCCATATTTCTCTATTGATAACACCCAATCTCGTCAATAAATAAAATCAGTTATCAGTTATACAATGGAATATGTATTGAACTGTTTTATCTTTGTCTATGTATGTAGTAAATAGGTAATAAATGAGAGGTAAATAGTTCATGAAATTACCTTTTCAATATAAATCTTAATTGTGTACCAATTTTCTATATACCAATTTTTGCATGCATAGCACTGGCCGGCTATGATGGCCGTTTTGACACATTAAAATATAGACGTGTAATATCAATTATATATGAAAAAAAAATTACCTAACTAATTTACCTAATACCTAACATAGTTATATGCATGTAAAGTGTTTACAAATGTGAAAAAAAAACTCGAATGTGTTGCACTGAAAGAGGAACATTTTACTAAATATAGTTTAGAATTTGAGAAATTAGTTGTTCCTAAATGTTTGTATTATAAAAAAAGCCTAATCTGAAAGAGAAACAACATTTAAAGCTAATAATGTAGTTTTAAAAATTACATTAAAAATATCAATTACAATTAATTACATTACATATTTACGTGCACTTGTTTTACAGTTCTTGGCCATCTTGATATTGTGTAGCTTAATCGAATCATACTGCAAGATAACGCGCTGCAAATTTAAATGGAATGTCAATTTTTTTACGTGTAGTTATAGTAGTGGCGCAGTTGTATTACGGTACGACTGTCGTTTTCATGTCTCGGGTTCAATACCCGGGTCTGGTCAAGTGAAATTGGGTTTTTCTACTCAGTATAATCCTGGAGTCTGGAATTTGTGCCCGATATGGCGACAGACTCGCCTTCTGTCACATCTGGAACGGAACTAAGGAGAAATGTGGGTGGTTTAGCTCGTTACGTCACCTCTGTCTAACCCTTCGGGGATAACAGGCGTGATTTTATGTTTATGTTATGCTTAAAGTATAGTTATATAATATAGTACCTAGACATAGCAGTAGTTATATAGATATATTAATTTTATGTCCAAAAATTATACATTCTATACATTTTATGAGTAAACTGCACAACACTATTGAAAATAAAGAATAGCAATTTGCTCCTTCAAACTTAGTTATTATTTTATACGAAACATCATAAGCGAACCAACGTCAAAACAGCCATCATAGCGTGCCGCTACTGTAAATATCATAGATGATAAATTATAATGATTTTTTAGGTTAAATATAACTTTGAAGCTATAATTATATACATGCATTATTATGTATTTTTTGACAATAGCATGGAAACGTTTCACGAAAGTGCTAGTCTTATGTTACGTCAATTCCGTGCGCTCCTACACCGGCAACCATTGCCGATGCCGGGCGCCCGACTACTGCAGTTGACTGCACTCAACATGTTCGCTGTCGAAACGAATGCTTCTTCACTCAAAGGTAAATATTATCATAGAAAATCATTATGAACAGAACATTTTATTTTATTTTGATTTTTTCATAAGCTTTTAATCGTATTAAAAGCATGTGCTTTTTTTTTATTGTACAGTAGATACTATGTATTAGAACTATTATTAGAAAAGTTGAAAGGTGATCCGTTTGTCGTGGTATGGACATGTAGAGAGAAGAGAGGAAGCGCATGCGGGTAAAAAAATCATCATTTAAATGGCTTCACTGGTTCTTACTATAACGCCAGCTGACGGACAGACAGACAACTAGACGTTGCTTTTTATATAATGGAAGAATAAGAATTATTGAGAATAAATCAAAATTAAAGATTTTTAAATTTCTATTTGCAGTTTTATAGTCTATCAAAACCGAAATATATAGTTTCTATATATTATATTTTATTCAAATAACGTATGCCGTGTTTGAACTAAATCAATATTCACATACATCCAAACAAACAGACGAGCAAGCATAAGCGTCAGATATGAGATTATTGAAAACATTGCTAAGTTATTATAATATATATAACGTGTTTTTTTCAATGATTGTTTATAATTTTTTTTAAATCATTTTTAAAGTAAAAAATACAAAATATATAGAAATAAGAACATCTGGATACTAAAATTTGTTAGGATCGTTACAACAACACTTTTTGAAATAACATTTTTCATTTTTCTTTATTATTTTTATTATGATTTGAAAAGCATTAGTTATTAATGATAAGTTTCATTAAAATTGATTAAGCCGATTTTGCCGAATTAAATAATTATTTAATTACTAGGCACTGCAGAGTTACACAAATTTAAAATATGCAAATCAGTGGTCAGTTAATACTAGATATTTGATAACAATATTTTGAAAAACAAAAAAAAAAAACTGATAAAGAGTCTGAAACCTTACTAGTTTTATTTATAAATTTGATTTCTGTTTTTTAAGAAATCCGTATCGAAGAAAACTGTAATACCTTAACCAAAAAAATTTACAGTGTCCATTGTAATTGGAAAACGTTAATTATGTAAAAATGATGCACATTGTGGTACTCTAAAATAAAGTAACTAGGGCTGTAGAGTTTTTTTAAAATAAATTTGGTACCACTAATAATGTAATCCAGCACGAGTTATGAAGCAAATGTGTCTAGGAGGCTCTAGATTTTATATGACACCCTGAGATTGAATAAATAAACGCTAAGCGTGTAAAGTACGTATAAATTGGAACGCCTCTCCCCTCCCAATGTTAAGGTTTGTGGAAGTTTTTTTGGTAACCTATACAAAATGATGACAGTGGCTAGTAGGTATCTATTATCAATACTTGGGAATATTAAACCTCACTATGCATATTTATGGTTAGGATTACTTACAAATACTCTCGACGTTTCAACTTCTCGACTACTCCGCGTTACTAAGCGTCCATCGAATCAAAGTGCTCTGTAAACCGAAGTATATATTTATTTTATGATTTCTGAAAAATAATTAATTAATGTCTTTAAAGAAAATCAATGTTATTATGCGTGTATAGTTCAACTAGTTTATGCTTGCGACTTCAACTGTGTTAACTTTAAAATTAGGTCCACAGTCCATGGCCGTTGTGAAGATTTTCCTAAGATTTTAGAAGAACCTCAATTCTATATAGTAAGTCATTTCTACAAAAAGAATCGTGTATGAAATGTGTTTCTATATTAAATTGCAACTTACGGAATTATATTTGTAGTTATAAATATTTTAAAATATAAATAAATAACCAAAATATATTTATTGGACACCCAAGTTCATTCTGTTTACAATTTACAATAAAATAAAATTGTAATTATAGCCATTTCCTCCGGCTTCGGTCCGGGCGCAGTAAAAGTTGGTAATTACAAATTACAAGTTATCAGAGGTTGATGCACCGCACGCTCCCGTCATAACCGCGGCCGCGTTTGACCACAGTGTACTTGTGTTACCGGTAGTCGGATATACATTAAATGATAGAGTATTTCTTATCCTTAGATTATATGAATGGCAACATCTATCTGTCTGTACGTTAGTTGACTGAACCGATTTACATGGTTCTTGTTTTTTTCTTTAATCGAAGATCTATTATTATCTGGTTAGGTTTTCCTATATATTTGGTAATGTTGAATAGTATGTTTGAGTATTTATATAGAAAACGCAATAAGATAATTTTTGTACAGAATCTATACTGTATAAGCTACTAATAAATAAAGTTGAAATTTCTGTTTGTAAAATCAATTTTTGTTTACTAAATAGATATGAATGTATATACGATACCTATACCAAAAACACAATTTTGAAAATTTTTGTCTGTCTGGTTGTTTCGGATAATTTCCGGAATTATTGGATCGCTTTTAACGGGTCTGTTTTTGGTAGATAGCTGAAGTTACTTCGGGTGACTTAGGGTACTTTTAATTTTAGGAAAATAATTACAGTTTCGTGTAAAAAAATATTCAACTTATAAAAGTTTGAATAAAATCCGATTCAGTGCACAGTTTTACGGGCAAGTGCTATAATTTATGAGATTTTTTTACTTTATCTTAGTACTAACATTTTTTTAGGAAAATAATTAGGATTCCGTATAAAAAAATGAAACACTGAATAATATATGAAACGCGGGCGCAGCCGCGGGCACACAGTTAGTATAATTATATTTTGTAACTTACATATGAAATATAACTAACATAATAAACACTAAACGTTACAATAGGTCTCTCTATTGAACAAAGCTCTCTCTTCAGATGATTCAAACACTGTATTAATCAACGTTACATTGTCAATTTTAAATGACATAATTACGTTGTTCATTAAAGGTTTTAAATCTTTGTATTTTTGATAATATTCCTGTAGTTTTCCGATTTACATATTACGGTGCATTCATTTATATTATTATAGTGTTGTTATTTAGCAAATTAGTAATATACAAATTCTGAAATAATTAATTGCACGTGCCATCGACGATTTAGAAAGATCCTGAAATCTGGACAAAAGGTATTTCTGGTTTCTTTCAAAGGATACATTGCGTTCACTTTTTTGATTTTTTTTTTGCCCCGTCACTTAGTATGGATATGAAATTTTTGATATTATAATTATTTTATGAACTTCCAAAAACAGGAAACAAAATATTTTTCAAAATTCAAAATCGGCCAAAAATAAATACACCGGTTAGTATCTTCCGCATACGTTATTTAAAACGTTAGTCAGTATGGAATTAAAAATTAAAACATTTAAGTGTCGATACTGATTGGATGGTCACTCACTGTGCCTTGACTCTTGCGTACTAAACCATATAAATGCGCACATTTGATGGAGAAAGGTTCAATAAACTGACATTGCGACGGGCACTGTGACGGGGTCTCTCTTTTACGCTATTACTTATAATCGTGTTTTGAATTATGGTAGATAAATTATGGTGTTCGAGGCCCTTAATTATTATTGGCCCTTTGCTTTAAAGAATTCTAAGAATTATAAATTCTGTTATAAGAGTTATTAATACCTAATAAAATGGTAATGAAGATTTGTGTTTTATTTTATTTTTAGATATCGTTTAACAACAAGTATATAATAATCATTCGTATCTCATCATGTCTCTGAAGATGCAAAATAGATATTTTTTCTCTTCAATTGATATAAGCAAGGCTAATGTTTTGTCATTTTACGCTACTAGCTGTGTGCCTGCGTTTTAATTGTTTTATACGGAACTGTAATGATTTTCCAAAAAAATACTATTAATATAAAGTAAAAATATTTCTCATAAACTCAAACACTTGCCCGTAAATTTGCGCATTGAATCGGAATTTATTCATTTTTTTATGATTTTTTTAAGCGGAACCCTAATGATTTACGAAAATCAAAAGCTAAGTTGCGCGAAGTAATTTGAGCCATCTACCAAAAAAAGCTCCGTCAAAATCGGTTCAGCCGCTCCGGAGATTACCCGCAACAAACAGAAAGACATACATTAAAAAAAAATAATTTAGTGTAGGTATCGTATAATAAATTCATATTATGTATTATTTAGTATAAAATGTTATTTTGACATTACAAACAGACATTCCAATTTTATTTATTAGTATAAACGAACGGACGAACAACAACATACGTGTTGTAGAAAAATTAGACGTAATATAACTCGCTCGTGGCGCACGACTTTTAATATCATTTTTTAGTCTAGTTTATATATTACTAGTTTTTATAAATTTCGATGACAATTTTTAAATAACTTACGACCATTGTATTAATATAAATAGTTTGTGCAAATAAGTTCACCAGAAAGACACGGATACCTGTCAACAATAATTAGGATCTATTTTTCACCCATTTCCGAATAACTACTCAAGCCAATATGTATAATGTATAATAACTATAGCAAAAAAAAAACACAATATTTTTGTCTGTCTGTCTGTTTGTTCCGGATAATCTCCGGAACGGCTGGGCCGATTCTGACGGAACTTTTTTTTGGCAGATAGCTAAAGTTACTCCGCATAACTTTTATTTTTACAAAATAATTGTGGTTCGCTTAAAAATATTAAAACTCACGAAATTGTGAATAAAATCCTATTGAAATACCTACCAAAATATTTTAGAAAAAAATTAGGGATCCGCGTAAAAAAAGCATGAAATTATAAACAAAATATGATTCAATAGACAGGAGCATCGAAACATTATTTTTCAATGATTATTTAAAAACTATATTGCGCTGTGAAGAATATATGAAACGCGGGCAAAGCCGCGGGTACATAGCTATTTCTACATAATATAACGGAATAATTAACAAGTTTTCATCCATCCATTCAACGGAAAGAAGACTGCTGGACATAGGTTTCCCTCAAAGATCTCCACGGCGACCGGTCTTGCGCCACCCGCATCCAGCGGATTCCCTTGACCTTCACCAGGTCGTCGGTCCACCTTGTGTGGGGGGGGGGGGGGCTACCCACGCTGCCTCTTCCAGTACGTGGTAGCTATTCGAGAACCCGTTGCCCCATCGGGCATAGGTTCTACGATCAATGTGGCCAGCTCATTGCCACTTCAGTTTGGCAAGTCTCCGGGCAAAGTTTTGCGTTGAAGTCCCCCATAACAATGGTATAGTGGGTTTTATTACTATGTATAGTCAGTGAAATGTCCTCATATATAATCTCCACTTCTTCATTGGAGTGTCGGAGTGTCGAGGTCGGAGCGTATACCTGAATAACCTTCAAGGAATACCGTTTGCTTATTCTGAGTATCAGGAATGCCAACCTGGTCGACACACTCTCGACCACGTTCTTTACAAGGGACTTGCGGACGAGGAACCGACACCACCTTGGGACTGTTGTTGCCCGCTATCACTGTGAGCAGAAATAGCGGTGCCGTCGGGGAGTAGGGGCCGGTTTCTTAGTGTGTCGTTCATGTGAGGGGTGATTGCCATATGCGTGTTGGCGATCCCAGTCAGGTGTTTGTGCTACTCAGAGGATGCTGTTGCCCGTCCCTGGTTTATACCTTAGTCTCTTTATATATATATATATATATATAAAATACGTCTCCACCCGCGTTTCATTTGTTCTGTAGGTGTGACTGTAAAAGTGCACATTATCATATAAAAACAAATGAAAAGATGAGTTTTTTTTTTAGCGGAAAACATGTACCTAAGAGTAAGTCGTCGAAAAAAAAAAACAGAGAAAGGGTTGATGAAATATAAAAATAACCTATAACGATCTACGAAAAATTCCGCATCAAATGGAAATAGTCCTCTCCAGATATTGCAGTAGTTTTGTAGTGATGGTGCGTCAAAAGACCCTCTTTTTTCTTTTATATATTTATATATATAGAAGATATAAATAACAAAGATGATGTATGAAATCTTCGTCAACAGGTGGGAATTCTAATGGAGAACGTACTGGATGGTTGGAGTGCGCCCTTGGTGTGTCACTACTCATGTTTGGTGCACTTGTTGAGAGATGTTGTGCGCTTCTACCGGAGCCGATTAATACCCAGCATCATGCAGATGCGTTACTATTACTACCAGCTATAAAGGTATGATTGGAACAAAAGTATTACCTATGTATTATAGAATATATCGATCAATTTACCACTCCAATTTTATACATATCGTTAGTTTGTAAATTTCCACGAGAAGGGGGACAACCCAATGAATTTATGTTTTACTTAGTTATTTTTAAACAGTGTGTTTGTGTATGCAATTAAATTCACACACGATTGAAGTGCAACTTAAATAAATAAATAGTAATGAACATAATTATAAGTATTTTATCTACGCATATTTATAATAACTAGAGCTCGCATGTGATCGAAATGAAACCATAATTCATAAAGACGCTAACACTTTTTTTTTTTGCTTTTCATTGTCAATTGCTTAAAGTAAAAACCTTCTCAAAAATCCATATTCTGTCTACACGGTAAATAAATGTCAAGTCTGATATTGACATGTAATTGATAATGCATTAGTGATCTTAAGGGATAATGATAGACATGTGTCTGTATCAAAGTAATGGTAAAGTGTGAATTGTATTGTTTTATTAATTTAAACAAAAAAATATTAACATTCTGCACTCCTCTGCATAAACTATAAGCGTGCGGAATTTCGTACTCCTCCGCCGGCGCAATTTTCGTAAAAAGGGGTACAAAGTTTTTGCTTCAAGTATTAATATTATGATAAAATGTGTCGTTTTTATAAAACTATTTTCGTTACTATAGTCATCTATCATTAGAATATTAAAAATATAATTATAAAAAATTTGTTATACAAAATAAGGCAAAATATTGAAAGCTTTTTCTCAAATACTTTTTTATGTAAAAAGTTTGTCTCTATGTCGTGACGCTTTTTCGTTTCATCGAGTTTCAAATAATAACGATTATATGCTAAAGAATCTTCATCTCAAAACTATTAAATTGATTATATTTTTATTCACTATACCTAAAAGAAAAAAAATCGACACAACTTGTAACTAATTTACGTGAATCTTAACTTGGATAGTATAAAGTAGATACGCTTCGAATAAAAAATCAGATCGTGTGGTTTGATGATTGAACCGGTTGTAAAAAAAGTATAATATAATAATATCTGCATGCACGAATATGTTACCAAATTATTCACGATCGTTCAGAAAAAGGTACATAACTTTAAATGCGCCTACATGTTGTTGATATAATTATGTTCGATTCAACCAGTTTTACAGTGTAGTTAGGACGTTGTTCTATATTTTTTACGATCCCTAATGATAAAATTAGGAAGTTGAACAAATGGTTAGTTCTTGCTGGTATTCCTTTTGTTCATACTAACCTTAGGAGCTGTACAAATTTTACGTAAGCATTCAAGGGAGGTGTTATACTTTACTTATTTTTGATGACACGTATACAAGGGGGGGGGGGGTCTGAATGGTGATTACGTAAACTTATTAAGAGGATTTGCGAACGGCGTTTATTACATACAAACGTAATCCCCTGTTTCATCTCTGGACAATAACATTATGGTTAAATATTTTTGTACCAAATGATATATATCCACCACCGCCATGCCTGTAGATTTTTTCATGAATTAGTTATTGTAGAAACTAGGAGCCTTTAAATAAATGATCGATTTTTATCGTCTTTTCAGACGTCCATTAAATAAATTTAATGAATAAAAAGAAAACTATAACTGAAAGAAAATTAAAAATCGGTTTAGTACTGGAGGAGGAAACAGGGTACTACGAAGTGATGTCTTCGCCTATTTTGCATACGGTAAAATCAGCCCGAACTGGGGGGAGGGAGGGGTTTGGGGGACAAAAATGACTGAATTTTGATTAAGTAATACTTCAATGGTCCCTTAGGACTTAATTACAACAACTTGAAATAAACTTCGAAAATTGCTATGAAACATCGAAATGCATGACGGTACCTTGATCAAGCCCCATAAGACTAAACGTTGAGATGTAGCTTGATATTTATCTCCATTATTCTGTGCTAAAATCCTCTTCCCATGTTTCTGTTACTCATCACACTGACGAGAAATAAAACCATAAAAAAAATTGTCCTTTGTTATTATTGTCCAGTATGACTTTTGAACATACATTTGAACCCGGCTGCTGTCCTGTTTTCCTAGTTAACAAAAAAAGGATTGAATCATCATTTTGTGGGGAAATTTGCTAAATATCTTCTAATTGAAATATAATATTGACTTGGAATAAAAATATAAATTTTACCTTTACAGGTGTGGTCCGACTGGATGTTATGTCACAGTAGCGTATGGAATCCACCACCGCCTTTCGACAATTTTAATATCGAGTAAGAAGTATACATAATATATGTACCTATAAATAGTTTTTAATAAATTTTAACACCTTCGATAATCCTTGTTAATATTTTACCGTGAAATTGTTTACAGTAACGAAAATGGCCCTTGGGACTGGCTCGCGAATCTTATGAACATTCTCGAAGCGTTGGATGACAAATCTATAGAATTAGAAAATGAAGTAAAGGATGGTAAGTAATTTATATACGATGCTATAACTATATATCGTAGGGAATTTCAATTTCGCATAATTAGCGTTGGTAAATTTCACGTATATGACAAAGATTTTAAAACATTTCTCACAACTCGTTATGTGCAAAATCTATTATTGCCTAACTCTTATCTCCGGAATGGTTAAATCGATTTTGGTGGAACTTTTTCTGGCTGATAGCTAAAGTTAGTCCGCGTAATTTGGGCTACCTTTATTTTTCGAAAATAATTAGGAATCCGTGTAAAAAAACATAACCCCCAAAAAAATGTAAAACAAAAATCGAATCAATGGTCAGTTTCACTAGCAAATGCTTGAATTTGTGTAACAAAACATACATGCTTTCTTTTAGTACAAAAAAAAAAATTGTAGGAAAATAGTTTGGATTCCATGTAAAAAAAAAAACAAATCAAAACACAAAATACGATTGAATGGACAGCAGCACCATTATTTAAAACGCGGGCGGAGCCGCGGGAACACAACTAGTTGCAAAAATGATTAAAAAGACCGTACACATGAAAGGTAATAGAGTGTATATTTATGGTGTGCATTTTACGTAGGTTATACATGTGTACGTCTCGCAGAAGATTCTACTTTGGGTGGATTCACCCCCCTCATGTACATAGAGCCCGCGCTCGCGTGGGTGCGTGCTGACCCTACGTACAGGCAAACGGCGGAGCACGTGCTACGGACTAGAAAGCTCCTTTTCTTTGGAACCGAGTAAGATTTCTTCATTTCTTCAATTTAAGCGATGATAGCACAGTGGATAGAGCGGCCGGATTCCACGTCAATCGACGCGGGTTCAAATCCACCTATCCAACTCTAAAATCGGCTTGCGCTTTCGTTGAAGGAAAACATCTTGAGGAAACCCTAGCGTAGTGGTAGGCCATTTTCTAACAATTTTTCCCTGGGTAGCTACCATTCCCAAGTTCGAAAACCTATCTCCAAATATCAATGTGTAAACAAATTAAAAAACTTATCATCAAGTTGATGAAGAAAGGAGTGAACACTCTTATGTAATTTAAGGTTCCATTTACATTGAAACTCGGTATTGCGGTTGGAATGCGCGTTGATTGGCGTCGTTTTATTTGATGGAAAACGACGCGAAGAAGCCATAGTATGGTACTAGCCCAATAGGGAATTTTCTAATAATGCCCAACCACTCTCAAGATCCAAAACCTGTCTTCAAACAACAATAGTTGTGTTCCGGCAGCGTCACTTGAGAACCGGTATCTAGGCTTAGTGTGTTTGCTATTTTGGACCACATAGTCACTTAACATCAGGTGAGATTGTGGTCAAAGCACTGAGCCTATAAAAGCCTACCGTATAATAGTTTTGTCCAAAATATTCTTTACTCTGTCAACTAAATGACTAAGTGACTCGCAACGTTCCAATCAACATCTCACAACTTTTGGCGAATTTTACCGTCTAGTAATTTTATGACGTTTTATTTTTTCCACGAATGGTTGTACTAAAACAGTAAAATTCCACCGTTTATTTTTATGTACTATAGCTACTTACCCTATCCTACTTAGAAATACTGTTTTATATACCCATTCGATAGTATTTTCTAACATAGACGTCCGTATTTTGTTTAAATGGGTATATTTATTTAAAATATATCATTAGGATCAATCAGGATTTATATCCTGAAATTCATGATTCGGCTATAAGTTTTTGTACATATAATCTAGTGAAATCAAGTATTAAGTAGTGTTCGAAAGTCGATCATAATCATTATTGAAAATTTGAGCGTTAAAAGCCTGTATCCAAAATGATCAATAAGCCCAAAGAATAAATGCACCCTGTACCTACAGTATTTTTCAACTAGCAAACATTAAACAGTTAATTTCTGTGTTTGTGTGTTTTTTTATTGCTTCCTATCTATTAACGAATTTTAGTGATATAATTTAGTGTCCGACCGAAACACGCTTTTCAGCCGAAACTGAAACCGAAAAAGAACCTTCGGCCTGGGTCTCATTTCGGTTTCGGTTCGGCCTTCGGTTGGACACTAATATAATTATGTTTTTGTTTTCATTTCAATCTTACAGATATCTTGTCGGCGTTGAACCTCCAGTCCTTAGGTTGGAGTACCCAGCTGATTCGCCGCCACGCTATGCCAGCGCGGTACAACGTGCTCAGCCTAATCACCCGCCTCTGCAACATCTGGTATGATCTTATGATGTACTAGATTTTATCTCCATATACTATCTATACTAATAAATAGTAACTAATAAATATAAATAACTACTAATAAAAATAACTACTAATAAATTGAAGTCTCTGTTTGTAATGTCAAAATTATTTTTTATACTAAGTAGATATGAATGTATATACGGCCGGCACCTATGTATAACAAAAATTCATTTTTTTTATTTTTGTCTGCTTGTATGTCTGTTTGTTCCGGGTAATCTCCGGAACGGCTGGACGGATTTTTACGGGGGTTTTTTTTGGTAGATAAGTTGAAGCTACTCTGGGTAACTTAGGGTACATTTAATTTTCGAAAATAATTAGGGTACCGCGAAAAAATGTATGAGAAATATTTTTGCTTTATCTTTAAAACGCAGTGAAGAATATATGAAGCTCGGGAGCAGCCGCGGGCACATAGCTAGTATGTAATATAACTCTGTCGACTGTACTGGTCGCTTAAAGCTTCTGCCCGGGACTCACGTTATTAAAACGGTAGTCACGCGCATTAGCACTTTGTTGGGATTCTATTATTGTACGTCCACTTACAAATATGCGGGTTACTAGGTAACTTTAAACAAGGTTAATCTAAAACTTACTGTCAACAAAAAAAAATAATTTGGAAATTAATTGTAAAATGTTATAATACTTCGTTTGTATTGAGAATTATTTTTATTGTTAATATTTAAGATGGAGGAATTAGAAGATGGTGACAGTCCAAGTGAAGTGACAAGCGGAGTGACAAGTCCAAGTGGAGGTGTTGATATAGAAGCCGAGGGTGCGGATGAAACCACTCGCAGCCTCTTACGTCGCAAAGAACAACTCGAGACCCGCAAAGCGACTATAGAACGACATAAACAACGAATGCAGGTATAAACTATTCATTTCAGTATTGTTTATCAGTTCTTTATTTAGACATTAATTTGAGTACTTTGTGACTAATAATTAACAACCATAAAACATTCTTATTGATTTATCACAAGCGAAGGAAAAATAACACAGAATTATTGGCTAACCATCAAAGTTGTTTAGCCAATAGAAAAAGTTTGCGAACTTCACGTTGATCTTACTGTATTTGAAATATTAAAAAAAACAACACAGACTACACAGAACTGACGGTAGTTATGAATGAATGATTTATCTTATTTTTCTAATCATATATACATACATAACGTCACGCCTCTCTCCCAATAGGGTAGGCAGAGAATCCAACCTTCCACCTGCTACGATCCTAGGACACGTCTTTAGCTTCTTCTACTGTCATAATCACCTTCGTGATTAACTACGTGATAACTATAACTAAGTGCACGCTGTCGACCGCGTTGTATTTGTGATGTTATGTATTTAATAAACACGTGTTTTAATGTATCGGTCTTCGGATATGTTTCACCTCTTCCTGTTGCGCGAATTCCTCACTATGGGTGTCGTTAGGAAGGTCTTTACGACGCCTTTCCGAGGGTGTTTATAGCTCCTGTGGTGTTGCTGCCGTTGGGATGTTATTAGGTGAAGACTACTCGTCTCCAACTCCAAGGTCCTCACTGCCACCGACTCGCCCTCACATGTGCAGATGGTCTTTACACTCACTTAAAGATTGGTACCGAAATTTTGCCCGAAACTTCAGTGTTACTATTTTTAGCAATTTTTGTAACGCGGAGCGATATGTTGTTCGTGTCGCGTCTCGCTACTTTTCTACTTTTCGGTTACGGGTACTTTAATCCTGGCCTTTTTCCAAAACGACATGGGAGACGATCGAGATACGTACTTTGTTCTTAAACGATATAGGCTCAGTGACCACAATCTCACCTGATGTTAAGTGACGATGTGGTCCAGGATGGTAAACACTCCAAACCTAGGTACTGGTTCTCAAGTGATGCCGTCGGAACATACCAATTGGTATTTGGCGATAGGTTTTCAAACTTGCGGTTGAATGCGTTGCCATCCCGTATGGTCCCACGCAAGGTGGCGGGAGGAACCGGGAGGGTAAGTGGGCAGTGACAGCGCTTCTCGCCTCGAGTCCCACACTAATTCTAGTGTGTGACAGCCAGTGTGAAAGACGCAAAGACGCAAGTGTGAAAGGCTGTCACACATCTCCGGCTTTAACCTTTCCCTGGGGGGTTTGCCCTGGCTTAGGTTGGACAGCAAGTAAATGCATTCCCCTCGAAAAAAAAAAGGTTTTCAAGCTTGAAGGTGATAGCTACGGAGTCGGGCATCATTAGAAAATGCCCTACCACCATGCTATGGTTTCCTCACGATATTTTCCTTCACGGAAAGCTCAGGCCGATTTTAGAGTTGTATAGGAGCGCTCGAACCCGCGTCGATTGACGCGGAATCTGGCCGCACTACCTACTGCACCATGATCGAATTCGCCTAGGATGACCCTTTACCAGCTTGCTCAGTCACACTCGCCTTGTAAATTTGTTTCGTCAATCTTCTCTCATCCATACTCTCAACCACTCACCACGTCTTATATAATTAATCTAATCTTTTGGTATACGGTTAACTGATGGTCATTTCATTTTTTTATGACTACTTATAATTAGGTAAAGAGGTAGAAGTAGAGGTAGAGGTTTCGAGTCCGATTGGGTCGCTATCACCATGCACACTGGAAAACCCACCATGTAGACATGTTTCACCGTGTCACGTTCCGGGATCAGCTAATGTAGATCAAGCAATTAGCAGGGAAGTGGGCAATTGAACTCGACTGAATTGCAATCACCATACACTTATGAAAAACTCATCATAGTGATGCGTATCGGCAAGTGTATATTCAGAGCTTCTTATATACCTTGAGCTGTGGTAGATGTAGACCGGTATTATGATGCCAGATTCTCGTCTGTCGGCGGTCGTCACTGTTCTTAGAATCGTTGACGATCCCAATCTCATAAGCGGTTAACCTTTAAGTCTAAGGTGGGAACTCAATTTCTACCATCGTACGGGTCACCATCGGCAGGGAGTTCACCCTCACATCTTTGAGCCAAAATGGTCACGGACAGTGCGGTTCCAGAGGTAGTTTCCTCCCCGCGAACTATCCGTATGTGGGTGGAATGAGCTCCGTACGACCGTTTCCCACGGAATACAGTTTGGGGTACTGCAAAAGGGCGTGAGAAAGTTTTAAAACAAATTGGCAACACGCACGTGATACCGCCTACCATCAGGTGGATCGTATGCCTGTTTGCCACTGTAGTGGTATAAAAAAAAAGTTGCCAAAGTCTGTTTTGCTTGTCAGAACTCAGCTCAGGTAAGCAGGTAAGGTACAGGTAAAGGGGGTTTCATCTTCGATATAAGGATGTTCTCAAGCGCTGCTTGGCTTTGGTTGGTTTGTCTAGTGATATGTGAGAAGAATTTGCATTTCTAACATCGGAATGGTGAAATGCAGTCAATGTGTTGCAAGATTTGAACGGTTGTATTGAAAATATTGATGCCAAACCCCAGATCCCAAAAACTAGATCCAAGCCTTCCCACGTCTATATATACAACTCTTGTGGATAATTTCGCTGGACCGTATACAAATGGATTTTTAAAACCAAATTCGGTTTTTTTGCGAAGTCAGATTTGTGCACATTCGAGAAATGCGAATGTAATAAATTGACAGGAGATCGCCGTCCACGGAAACGCCTGGAATGACATTACTCGGACTGTACTATGTTTATGATACTGATGACAGTTCAAACATGATAAAGTATTTTGCGGAACTGGAATAAAAAAAGCTTTGTTATAAATATTACAGGAGATTCTCCATAGTGGATCGATAATAACAGAAGTGGAAGTCCGGCCGCGGTGGCTAGTGCCCGATACTAACTGCTTTATCGATCATCTGCCGCTACTTCAGAGTGTAGTCGCCGCTCCCTCGCAACCTTACACTTTGGCAGTACCTCTTGTCGGTAAATATAAAAACCCCTCCAAACATTTTTACCCTATACTCGCGATCTGCTAATAAAATTATAAAATGATGATTGTAATATAAAATGATTTTAAAGTTATTATACTATATATATACCTTATTATGAACTAAATCAATCAAAAATCAATTTTTGATGTAAAAAAAAAAAAATAACTGATTTTATGTTAGTGAGCGTTCAAGTATTACGTAACTCAATTTTTGCAGATTTTTGACCACCCCTCCCGTTCCTGTAACTCATCGTAACGTTTCAGGATACCCCCCCCCCCCCCAAATTCGTTACGTATTACTTAAACGCTTACCTAGTAATTAAAAAAAAAAAAAATATATATTGCTATAGTTATATATAATTGATATAAACCGCATAAAATCCAACGGTACAACGTATATAAATGATGAAACGAGGAATATATAGCAATACAGAATATTCAAAATCTAAATCATACGAGTTATCTGTGGATGCAATAAAAATGTACCTACAACAGTCCAGTGCTAACTGTACGGCATTAAAATTAAATGCGTTCAAACTGTCTTCATTTTGAGACTGTACTTGAGTGTACCCGTGCTCGGACGTGCTGGTTACCTTCTTGTGGTTGAGTGCCTTCAGCACTCGCTCCCAAAGTTACGGTGACGTTGTAAAGGTCATTGCGGTCAACAGCGTTAGCTGTTTTTTTTACACGGTGTTGGCTCAGTGCTTTGACCACAATCTCACCTGATGTGTAAGTGACGATGTGGTCCAGGATGGTAAAGACACTATACCTAGAAGTACTGGTTCTCAAGTGATGCCGTCGAAACACACGCCAATTGATTATTTGACGAAAGGTTTTGAAATTTGAAGGTGGTAGATACCCAGGCGGGCATCATTAGAAAATGCCCTACCACCATGCTATGGTTTCCTCACGATGATTTTCTTCACCGAAAGCGCAGGCTGATTTTAGATTCGTGGGGATCGAACCCGTGTCGAAAATTAAACCCCGAACTAGTGGCTAACTTCCGAGCAGCTAAATAGTTTGCATCGGACATAATATAGTCTATATCTAATATCTATAAAGATTTTATGTGCTAGGTGGCAGGCCCTAGTTCTCGAATGAGCATTGCAATGCCCTGAAACAATTATAATCGATTAAAAGTTCAAGGGACTGAGATGAACGTGTTGAAATGTCAGTGTTAATAATAAACGGTATTTCTAGGCAGATCAATTATAGTAGTATATTCAGTACTACCTGTGTGCCCGCGGTTGTGCCCGCGATTCGTTTAATATCCTTCACTTTCTTATTTTTACACGGAACCTTAATTATTTTCTTAATTTTTTTTGTACTAACAGAAAGCAAATGTATTACTCAGAAAATCCAAACAAATGTCTCCCAATAAAACAAAGTGCATTGAATTGGAATTTATTCACAATTTCATGAGTTTTAGTTTTTTTACCCACATCCTTAATTATTTTCGAAAAGAAAAGTAGCCGAAGTTACGCGAAGTAACGCTATCTACCAAAAAGTCTCATCAAAATCGGTTCACCCGTTCCGGATATTAGCCGGAACAAACAGACAGACAGCCAAAAAAAATGGGTATAGGTATCGTATATACATTTCATATGTATTTAGTAAAAAATTTGTTATTTTGATATTGCAAACAGAGATTTATACAAGTAGGGTTATCGGGTTAATTGTTGTGCAGTGATGACAGAGTTAGAAGGGCTGCGCAAGTGTTCGCGGGTGGGGGGGGAGCGCGGCGCAATCCGCGCTCGAGTGGGTGTCGGGAGCGGGTGCGGGTGCGGGGGCCTGTGTGAGGCTCGCGACGTCCCGCGGATCGCTGCTCGCGTCCCGCGCGTTCACAGCGGAACGCGATCACGAGCGCGTCACCAATGACGACCGCGTGCTCGCGACTGCATTGAACCTGCACGCAAACCTTGCCGCCGATACAGGTACGTGTAACTAACTATAAAACACTCACATGACAAATCACAACTACACTCTGACACTTTTAACTGACAGTCACCGATTCCATTTTATACTCGCGGGCGTCTACGTGTTATTTTTTGGCAGATAGCTGAAGTTACTCCGGGTAACCTAGGGTACTTTTAATTTTCGAAAATAATTATGGTTACGCGTAAAAAAGTTAAAACTCATAAAAAAATTGAACAATATCCGATTCAATGCACAGTTTTACGGGCAAGTGCTTGAATTTATGAGAAATATATTTACTTTATCTTAATACCAAAGAATTTTTAGGAAACTAATTAGGGTTCCGTATAAAAAAAATTGAAACGCAGTGAAGAACATAATAAACGCGGGAGCAGCCGTGGGCACACAGCTAGTATAATATAAAAATCCTAGAAAAGTTCTAACGAATAGCGGACTATTCTGTCAGAACACTGTTTGTACATTACAAAGATAAAAGAAAATTGGACCTAAAGAACTTGTATTCATTACTATAAACAATAATTACCAACAACAATAGCAAGGTTAAATGGCAGTAATAGACTCTAAAGAGGACTGTGTTGCCAAGATTAGAAAAAGAAGAAGAAGAAGAATCGCAAGGTTTTTCGGTGGGATCTCAGTCTGACATGTAGCAGTTGTTTTTTTAATTCTTTAAACTTGTGTATTTGATTCTATATCATGTAATCTTCGTGGCGTTTTGTTTGAAATAGTTTGGTTATTGTGTTCAAGTTAAGTTTATTATAGAAAATAACGCTTAACATTTATTCTGAGGTGCAGACATAGATCCATGGAAAGTACGAGCAGGATGAGCCACCGTTTTGTTGGAGCTTGGTAACACTTATACAAGATTGGAAATCCATCTTACCCACATGACACACATGCACAAATTGTGTGTGCACAGATTGCCCTTAACTAACAAGAAGAACAATTTTTTTACGACTGTTTTATAACCATTTTACAAGCTGCCAGACCGATGATCCAAGGGGTTAAAAATTGCCTACACCAAAATTAATGCCGCTGAAAGTTCATACTTGCGTGCGGGCATAATCCACGCCTCAATAAGACATGCAAATTTAATCGACCTTTCTCTCTTTTACGGTTTACTCTTATCAATTCAATTAATTATAAGGAAATACATAAATCAACTATGTTCTCAAGAAAATCAAGTCATGTCTAAAATCGATCAAAATTTCTCTTTTCCCACCAGCATGCTATATATAAGTTTCCTGTATTTTATGTTAATTACATTATATTAAGATTTTTTGGTTAAAAATCTTGTAAATTTTTTTATTCACGACAGTACTGAGATCATGAAAACCACAATTTGGTAGAACTATCTATAAGTGAAGTAAAAAAGTAATAAAAGTTAAGATAATCCAATAAAATAAATTCCAGTATTTGTGATTGAACCGTTTGCTGCATTTGTTTTTCTTCACAAAAGTTTGCTTTCTGTTCGAGTTCCTTGTTGTTTATACCATTTTATAATATAATTAAATTCGATTTTTGATGATGCATGAAGCCGCACCCCGCCTACGTTGCTTCTGGGTTTCATAATTACAATAACACATTTTAATGAGTAAAAGATATCTACGATATTTAAAACCTAACATTTATTCATATCCATCCATCCATTCAACAATAAGACGTCCATTGTTGGAATAGGTTTCCCCAATGAGGGGGGAGGGATTGCCATAATCGCCACGATTGGCAGCCGGGTTGACGATCGCGGTCAGGTATTCAGAGGATGCCCTGATTCATATTCCTCTTAGTCGAAATTTACGACACCTACGGGAATATATGGGGTGGTATTAGAAAACCCAAGAAACGTATTACATACTTACCTTAAAGTAATTTAACGTATTCCGTATATAAATTAAATTAGACGTTTTCCGTGTTGTCGAGTTGTGATTTTAAAATGGTGATAATTTTTGTTATGTAGTTTGGAGATGCTCATTATAAGCTGATTTAATGTTCACTTGATGATAGAAAGAAACAGTTGCAATACTATTGATCTGAGAACGAGGTAACACATCGGTAATTGTATAGACTGTTTAATTTGCTTCGTTGTTTCAGACACTCGCCCTGAAGATGGTGGTGGTGATTCTTCCAAGAGTATACGACGCGTTCGCGAAGTGGTGTTACTAACAGACGATAGGAACTTGCGCGTGAAGGCTCTAGCGGCCGAGATGCCCACGCGGGATCTTCCATCCTTCGTTCAATGGGCTGGCTTGTGCCCTGATGCTAAGATAGTAAGTAGTATAAACAATAATAATGTTGTATTTTTTAATGCTATGTATTTAATCCTTAATTATCCCAACAGAAAAAACGCAAGACGTTCCACAAGATGACACCACTGCCGCTTCTTAAATTACCGGTATATGGAATTCTTCAATAATACAATGTTTGAACACTTTCACAGCTACGTGAAAACGGAGGCAAACCAATTGGATCTATAAAATGAATTAATACAAGTTTTCATACAAGCGTGCGCTAGACTTACACGCATGCGTCAGACTTAAGCGCGTGCGTCAGACTTACGCGCATGCGTCAGACTTACGCGCATGCGTCAGACTTACGCGCATGCGTCAGACTTACGCCTATGCGCCAGTATTACACGCATGCGCCTCAATATAATATAGGAATTGAATAGAATAAGTAAAATCAATACACCAATAAATGTTTAAAACTAGAAATAATGTGTTTCGTTGAGAATGGCTCGGGGACTCCACTTCGCATGTGTTCCTGGGCTATTTAATTACATTAAAATAATTTCTTTTTAATATGTATGAATAGAAGTAAAATCAATTGATTGTTGCTTAACATATTATTTTTAATACTTTGTTTTTGTAAAAAAAGCAATTTTAATTTTTGAATTTATTTTTATAAATTTAACTAAATGTGTCATTACTATTTTCATTGTCAAGTACATGTAGAGTGTTCCCTATTATTATAAATTATTAGGATATTGGCTAATTGACGGCTAATTGAAAATAGAAGTTAGTAATCGAATGTAAATTTTATAAAAATATAGTAAGGGAATCTTTTTTATTTTTTAATTATTTACTAAAAAAAACGTTTCAGATTACTTTTCGGCTGGAAAAGTAAAGTTTTCTTCTACATGGATTGGTAAACGTTATAATGTTTACTATTTTCATATTCAAAGAAACATAAATGTAGTACACAATGGTTTTAAATTACAATAGATGGTATTTTGCCTCTAAAATTATTATAGAACTAAATAATAGCTTCGTTATTATTATCATATATAAATCAATTTTTAAAAAGAACTTTAACATATTATATTTAAATTTTGTTTTATTATCAAAACGTTTAATATAATGTCTTTCTATTCCAATAGGTCATAAACAAATAAATACATGTATAAGTCATTACATAGAAATAAAAAAAAAACATATTTTAATTTATAGTTTTGAAAATCTCTATACGTTACAATGTAATTTTAGTAAATCGACGATCATGTTCTGTTGTGTAAAATAAAAAAGTATTTTGTAAAGTAAGTTAAATTAATGTTTGTCATGTCGTTAACGATTATGTATACAAGGTCTTTTTTTATTTCTTTTTAAACAAAGTTACTTGAAAGTTACTTTTATCTTGATCATGAAGTTTTGAAATAAACTGTAAACTTAAATAAAATAGAATTAATTTGTTTTATTTGTTTCTGTACGCGCAAATATCTGGTTCCTAATCCCCTTGTAGTCACGCCTCTAATATGCGTACCCTTACTCTTGGGAACTACTGCATCGCTCTTTCAATAGATTTCGACATACCGAAATTGTTATTTATTTTTCTCTAAATTAAGCGCATATTCACTCTAATCTGACAGTAGTTAGAAACTGTGATCGGTAATCACATAATCCTCGCTTACAAATAAAACCACACAAAAATTATCTCTCGTGCATTTTGTAATTTTACACCCTTAAGATGGTGATGACTGCTTTAAAAATACGTCAGTTAGTAATTGCATATTTACTCTAGAATATCAATTAAATAAGATAAAGTTTATGCATGCATGAGAAAAAAAAATTGCAAATTGACGATCTTATAATCGAGCAGCTACAATTATGGTTGGATGCAGACTATTCAATGTTTAACTATAGCCGTAAATCTACACGAAAAGGGTTTATGAAATATGTGTTATATAAATGTGACAAATTAGACAAAGTCATAGTCATAGAACAAAATCAATGCATTTAAAAAAATATATTACGCCGTGAAGAACATATGAATCTCTGGCGGAGCCGCAGGTACTCGGCTAGTTTGAATTAAATATGTAAAAACTGAGCTTTATACTAAACGAATTTGAGGTGATTTTTTTACTCCTTTATACTTGTTATCTACCAAAGCCACCACTAGTCAAGTTTCATAATCTGAGATTGTTCTTATCTGTGTTGGAGACATACACAGAGAAACTTTCAGCCTTTATAAAATTACGAAGGTCTGGATTGCGTGGGCTCTTGCTCTATCAAATCAGAATATTGAAAAAAGTAATGCCTACTAGAGTATACTTATCAAAATATTTAATAAAGTTTACGAGGTAAACGTAACACGCACCGTTTGGTATTATATAATTAATTTATTACATATATTAAAGTAGAATACGAAATTGACAAACTCCCAATGTTAAGAGATTTCTGCAATGAGAATTGCCAATGATCCGAAGTGAGGCTAGCACGTACCGGTAAGGAGGTTGTAAAAGCTCCGTTATACTTATTTACCGTGCGCGCATCTTATGTTAGGTGCGTTGGCTTCTATAAAAAGGAATAACTTGCTCACAAACCTTACTTTTAACATTAAAATTTATGAATGATTAGGGTTATTTATTGGATTTCAATTGAGTTTCTTTCAATATTTGTTTATGTATCAATAAATTCATAATCGAAATATCTTTAGTTACCCGTACTACTGTCAACAACAATTATCATTGACATTTAGTTGTAGTAATTTGAGAAAAAGATCTACTGTTACATACTAGAGGAGACTAGGAAAAATTTTGTGATTATCGTTTAACGTTAGTTATTTTTTGGTGTGGATATCTTTCAGATACAATAAACATTGTTAGGTTCTAATTAAATACTTTAAAAATATTTAAAATTATATTTGGTTTAGGAATCAGAGGGAATGTACCTATTTTTTGTTACATATTATTTCCATTATTTAATCCATAGGATTAAAATAGTTCGTCGTAATGATGACCTGCTTATGAATTTGAAAGTTGAATTTAAGTGTTTTAGGGACTTAAGTTCTCAAAGTAAAAATAAACTTCGTGTTAAAATCTTAGAATTAAACGTTAGTTTATAAGTAAGATAACTTTATATGAAGAGAATAATATTAATTATGTAGATTTTTATTCATGTAGGTACATATTTTTTACCTAGATATAGGATCACTAAACAAGTTTAAATAGGAGTTACATTTATTTTACATGTAAATATGTACAATATAGTTACATTTTTACTCGTGTAACATAAACAATCTAACATGCATAGCACCAAAGATAACACGTATATATTAAAATAAATTGTCGTGAGGACAATTGAATTAAATTTTAGACTAATAAATAAAAACGAATGGAAATATGAAAATAATATCATATATTTAAAATCGAAGGTTCACCCTTACGTTCAATATATATCAATATTACAAAAATAATAATAAAAAACCTGCTAGTTTAATCATGAAGCGAGAAGATCCTCACTGGCCAGCAAAGAAATTCGTCCCATATAGCACTGCAATACTTTTTACTAGAATTTTTTGAAGAGAATGTCTGTATCGGTTTTACTAATTTACCGATCGTCTATGATCTTCGCTTGCCTCATACAAAAGTCTGAACGGTAAAATGTTATAATGTTGCCGGATCTTTTATTGTCCATCAATTTATTGTATTTCCAAATACAATAAATTGCCCGTCGAGTGTCGCTCATTCTTCATCGCCCTGAGCGTGTCTGATTACATTACTTAAAATAATCATGTAAAAATTGGATGAAAGATCGGTTTGTTATTCATTGTAACGTTCAATGTAAATAAATTATAAATTCCATCCTTTCTTTCACCCATTCAACCGAAAAAGGTCCATTGCTGGACATAGGTCTCCACCAAAGATATCCACTTCGACCGGTCTTTGCGCCACCGGCATCAAGCGGATTCCTGCGACCTTCACCAGGTCGTCGGTCAACCTTGTGAGGGGCCTACCCATGCTACGTTTTCCGTTGCGAAATAGCCATTCGAGAACCCGTTGGCCCCATCGGGTGTTGGTTCTGTGAGCAATGTGCACAGCCCACTGCCACTTAAGTTTAGCAATTCTTCGGGTAAAGTCGGTTACTTTATATTCTGCAGCTCTCCTCATTCTTGATTCGATCACGCAGTGAAACTCCAAGCATAGCCTTCTCCATTGCCCTTTGAGCAACATTGAGCTTTTTTATTAGGCCGATTGTATGCGACCACGTCTCAGTGCTGTATGTCAGATCAGGCAACTGGTGGAAGACTTTCGTCTTGAGACACTGCGGTATTTCAGACGAGGAGATTCTGCGTAGTTTCCCGAATGCGACTCAGCCGAGTTGGATTCGACAATTACTCTCTTTCTCGAAGTTGGATCTACCTAACTGGACGTTTTGTCCCAGGCATATATAACTGTCAACAACTTCGAGCGTAGAATCACCGCTTTTTATAGGAATTGGCACAACATGGGCATTAGACATGTCTTTTGTCTTGTCATGGCCTTAAAATGCCAATTCGTTCGGAGGCTCTACAGAGGTCACCGAGCATCGTACTTAGATCTTCTGCGGTATCTGCCATGACTATTATATCATCAGCAAAGCAGAGATATGTTATGTACTCGCCGTTTATGTTAATGCAAAATCCTTTCCAATCTAGAACCTTGAAGACATCCTCGAGCGCAGCGGTAAACAGTTACGGTGTCTAACGCCACGCTGCAAAGGTATAGGTTTCGAGGTCTAGTCTTTAATCGGACTGACATGGTGGCGTTTTCGACAAATCCTTCAACGCTTTGATATACGCTAGAGAGATTGCAGTACAGCCCAGGTCTCAATCGAATCGAAGGCCTTTTCGTAGTCCACAAACGCTAAACAAAGGGATAGTTTGTACTCCTCGGTCTTCTGTATAACCTTTTTTTTTTTTTTGACGGGGGAAATGCATTTACGCACTCACCTTACCTATTGTATTAGTGGGACCTGAGTCCCTCCAATACAATAGGTAAGGGGGCACGGAGTGACGAGTTCCGTGCCAGTGTGGGACTCATACCCGGGCGAGAAGCGCCCGGGAATACCCACTAAAACCCCCCGGGGCCGTCCGCCGCATTTGAGATAGGGGGCGATACGGGGTTGCAAGGCATGTCGCCGCGTCGCCCTCCTGCGGCAAACCCGAACTTCTCTACCCCACCTCTTCGCCCGCCTCTGAAAGAGGCATTACCTTCCGGAGGGAAGAGGAGTGATCCCTGCGACCGCAGTAATCACCTCTCTCCCCCCCCCAAAAAAAAAAAGTGGGCTTTCGCCCAGCCGCCCAGTCAGACTATTAGCCGGCAGTCAGAAGGACTGCCGTTGCCCAGGGTGCACCACGAGGAGGTTGTCTGACACCGCACCCCAATCTTCTGTATAACCTGCCTCAGCGTATGAATGTGGTCTACGGTGCTATAGCTTTTTCGGAAGCCGGTTTGATCGGAAGGCTGAAAGTCGTCGTAACTTGTTCTCATCAGATTAATCTAGTTTTGTCATAATAGGTTACGGAAAAGTTTCTTCGCATTTTATATGAAAACTCAAGACTTTTTTTTTCCAAAGTTTATTTACATTTAATTACAGTACATATGTGTCATTTTGTTGGATGACTTTGCCATCTTGTAGGTAATGCCATGTTCCATTGCTGTAGAAATTTTGGGACTTAGTACCAAAGAATATTTTTTAATAGACTAAAAAAAAAATGTCTGTCGGTTTGTTCCGGGTAATCCCCCGGAAAAGCTGGACCGATTTTAACAGGTTTTTTTTTGGTAGACAGCTGAAGTTACTCCAAGTAATTTAGGGTACTTTTAATTTTCGAAACTAGAGTTCCGCGTAAAAAAAACTCATAAAAAATCGAATAAAATCCGATTCAATGTACTGTTTTACGGACAAGTATTTATGAGAAATATTTTTACTTTATGTAAGAGTACTAAAACAAAATTAAGGTTCCGTATAAAAAAAATTAAAATGCAATGTAGAAAGAAACGCGCGCACAGCCGCGGGTACACAGCTAGTTGTAAATAAAAACTATTAAGTTGAGGTGAATATATATGATTTTTCTTAGTCCAAAAAATTTTTTTAAGAAAATAATATGGATTCCGTATAAATAAATTAAAACACATGAAACTATGAACAAAATACGACTCAATGGACAGTACCATCAAAAGATTATTATGAAATGATTCTTTCAAAACTATACTACGCAGTAAAAAATAACGCAGGCGGAGCTGCAAGCACAGATTTAGTTACAAATAAAATTTCAAATAAAACGCATCAAAACACATTGCCCCACAATGACAAAAAACCTTCCCCCTATCTACGGCCCTTCGTCTTTACCTATAGTCCAGGGTGCGCAGCGCACACGGGCGCAGGGCTTCAGAGGGTGCCGAGCAGCGATCGCAACACCTACAAAGATTCGACGTTTGGGCGTCAACGCTCTCAAGGTCTCTGCGCCAGTGTTACGGTCGACACCGCAGGCGGTAATGTTTAAAATTGCTTCCCGACTTCATAAATTGCATCCGAATTGAAAATATAACTGGAAGTATTCCATTTTGACAGCGCGGCTTCTAGAGGCCGGCAGGATATTGGTTGCACACGGGCGCTACAAGGGCTAGAGCCGCCGCCGTATGGAAGTATCACTGTATCACGCTGGTAGCGGGTACAGGACCCTCCACAATTGGTGATTGGAGCACATCCTGACCCGCTACCGCAGAGGGCCTCGGGATGTATTTCCACATAGTCATGTGTGTATTCAGATAGGAGTCTAAGAAACAATGAATATGTCAAACTGCGGTATTCGTATTGGCAGTCTTTTTAATTTATTAATGACTATCCATTTTCTTAATAATTTATTGCAGCCTTTATGTTTTCACATGGGTATTTAATCTATTAATAGAATATTGGACATTAAAGGATAAACCTTCATTAATAATAAAAAGAAGTTTAATTAATATATAACTCATTGTTCATGTTTAAGAAAGTTTTATTACCAATTATATTTTTTATCTACTAACGAAGATCGTATGTCCATCGTTATGCGTTGCCCGAAGTGTCATAAATTCTTAAAAACATTTTATAATAATAACTCTGGTCGTACATGTTACGGGATCTTAATAGTTTATCAACTATACCTATGCTTTATGCTTGTTATGAGATATGCATCGTTTTGTTTTTAAGTTTTTAACATATATCTTAGTCTTGAAGGTATAAATTACAATTTATTTCCAAAGATAAATCTTTAATTGCATGTTATTCGTATTCACGTTATGTATTGGTTAATGTCTATGATGTTTACGTGCCAACTATATATAAAATTCCGTATACGACCAGCCTAAGGAAGTTAAGTATGTTTAGGATTAATATGAAAGAATATAATAATGTAGACGACATCGCTGATATGTAATGATGCTTTTCAAAATGATGATACCTATTCGAACTGTTTTAAATACTTTTGCCACCCAATAATTCAAGACGTCAATTTTGTAACGTACGGTAGGTACGTACGGTACGGTTTCTAAATACCGAAGACCATCATCAGCATACTTGTATCTATAATATATCTGACATTTTTTTGAGGTTAAATCTATAACGTCTACCTCTGGGTGTGTAGGGATGGCGAGTTTTTCCGAAAAAAAAAATTGAATCATTTCTTATTGAAGCTTTATGTTTCGTTTCACAAAAAAATATAGTTCTAAAAGATTGATCTCTAGAAAATCGTTCTTTTTTTTTTACTTGTTTTTTATTCGTATTCTTCTATTAGTCAAAATTAGACAATAATCATAATTTATTGAAAGTTTGAGGTAAAAACTGTTTCCGAAATAATTTTATTGGTAATCTAAAGCTCGTCAATAGAAATTAAACAACAGACTGAGGAGAAAAAGATACTAAACCATAGATTTTATGGTTGGCAAGTACACATTATATACTCTTGATGTAGTTAGCGTCCAACTAACACTATATTTACTTACCATCAGGCAAGATAATTGTCTGCCATATATAATAATAGCATGCAAAAAGACATTTTTAATCTCATAAAGAAGCGAAAGGAACTGATTATAAAGCCATCTCTTCAGGTTTTAATTAATTAAGTGAAAATCTTTCATACATCCAAACGAATGTACGCAAATGTATCCAAGTACATTCTTAATTGTAAATAATTTTATAAATTATACCTCGATTTTCTTTTAAAGGTTCTAAGATCTATTCACTGGATTTAATGCTATATATTGATTATACAAAAAAAAAAAAGATTTCTTGGTCTTAAATTAATTTCTTAAAAAATTAAGAAATAAGCTATTGTAGCTTAGCGAAATTATTTAAAAAAATATAAATATACTTCTAATACAAATACTTTGAATGTTATGGTTTTAATGTATGATTAGGAAAATAATACTCAGAAAAAATAATACTATATGCCAATAACAGTAGCGAGTGTAAAATAACTTCCGCTGTTACCATACAGCATAATTTTACTCGAGTCAGAATAGAAAACCAGGCTTAATTGTAATTGTGACCAATTTAAGTGCGTACGTACAAAATTAAGGTGCGTTCTTTGATGATTTACTGTTACTTTCGTAACATGGTCGTAGAACCACTTCCGTAAACTAGATAGATCGAAAGCAACGGTTGAAAAGGGTTAAGACGCAAAGAAACTTTTTAATATCTCGGTCATCTCGCTCAGAAGTCACCTGATTCTTATTAGATTTTTCACAGCGCGTATATTAACCAGTCTCCTCTCACTCCACGAATATACGAGAGGCTTAAATGGGACCGTGCAGCCGCAACTCGCTAAATAAGCCCTGAATCAGGTAACAACACAAATTGGGAGACCTCTGCACGAGAAGTATCCATGGGTGTTAAAAAAAACATTTATCAGACGTCACAAAGCCTAATGAATAAATTAAAAAAAAGTAATGAGTTTATTTATGTTAGCTCAACGATAAATGTAGCACCAACTCTAAACGCATATTTGAAATCACTTATGAGAATTCGTGAATTTCATTTATCGATTTGGAAGATTCACATGTGTAAACATCATACATTCGCCATTTATTAAATAGTGTTTATATTTTTAACGAATTCAAGACATTTTTTTTATTTGTTCACAGCAAGAAAATTTCGGAATCGTTTTCATTTTATGACGAGAAGTACGTATATATCCTGTGTAAAAGTAACAAACTAATAACGGATAAGTATATTATGCGTAATTTTACAAAGAAACATGTTAGGTTAGATATTGAAACATGACGTTTGTAATATTTTGTGAGTATAAATTGCTCGTGCCTTTATATTACTAAAGTATGTAGTTTTGTATTTTTTGTACCAATGTTAAATTCTTTTGACACGTCATGCATGTTGACATCAGCCTTTGCATATTATATTATGAAAAGTATCCGGGTTCTATTTACCGTACAATAATCTTGATATAACTAATCATTCTATTATTAACTTTGTTTTGGTGATGTGTTTGAAAACGACTTTTTATATCCTAACGAATAATTGTTATAACTACTGTTCGCGCTGTGGTCGTAATTCGTACATCGTGTATTGAAATTTTGAAGAAAATAAAAATTATTTTTTTTATTTTTTTATTGGCAACATTATAATCGTCAAAAGCTAAATAAACAAAAATATGAAAAAATTATCGGCTGATAAACGAATGAGAACAATTTTAAGAACTTTTTTTTTTTAATCATTTTTGCTTGTCCATACATACATGGAATTAAAACACTTTATTACTATTAAATAGATTTAAGTATCTAATTAATGTTTTCTCTTACAAGTAACAACAATAATCATTAAGATATTTATATCCTTAATCTGAATTTTTGTTTTGTTAGGTAACTTTAATATTAAAGAATAAGAAAATTGTAGAAACGTATACAAATAAATAAAATTGAAGTCCGTTTGTAATATCAAAACTAAACATTTTTTACATTTTTTTTTAAATATTTGTCTTTTCTGTCTGTTTGTTTCGGGTAAAATTGGGAACGGCTGGATCGATTTAGACGAGATTTTTTTTTGGCAAATAGCTGTAGTTACTCCGCGTAACTTAAGCTACTTTTATTTTTCAAAAATTATTAGGGTTACGCGTAAAAACAAACTCATGAAATTGTTATAAAATCCGATTCAATGCAGGTTTACTGGCAGGTATTTGTAAGAAATATCTTTGCTTTCTGTTAGCAGTAAAAAAGTTTTTTGGAAAATAATTAGAGTACCGTTTAAAAAAATTAAAACTCAAGAAATTGTAAAAAACCATTTAATGTCGGTTTTACTGTCAAGTGCTTGAATTTGTGAGAAATATATTTGCTTTCTCCTAGTACAAAATTTTTTTGGAGAAAATAATTAGGGTTCCGTTTAAAAACATTAAAAACTATATTACATAGTGCAGAATATGTGAAACGTGGGCGCAGCCGTAGGCACACAGCTAGTTTAAAATTAAAATCTTATTATTAGAAATTGTTTCGAAAGAAATCGATGTTTCTTCGTCGGTGTTTTTCTAATACTTTACTCGTATATTAACCATTATAACAATTTACTCCACTTTAATAGTAATTTTCCGAGTACAAAAGATTTTATCTCATTTGTAATAGTATGTAAACCATGTATGTATTACCATACTTCTTTATTCGATTTATTATTTATAACTACCTATATAAACCATTCGCGTGGAATGATTACATAATAAATAACCATTTCCGTCGATTTATAAATATCACGTAAGACAACATAATTTTAAATACCGAAAATTTACAATTCTGTTAGGAATTATTAATTTTGGTCGATGATTGAATTTTTTACAAGGTAATCAATGAGTCGTGCGTTGGGACGGAGCGGGTTAGCTCATCCGGCAAGCATTTTGGTGGTTTTTGTGATCGAAACCGTCCGAGGAAGGCCTCAGTGGACACGATTTTACAAAATATACTTCTACATCAGTCAAGTTCATTTAGGCTATTTCTTTTCTCTTTAATAATCTACCTACTTAAATATTTGCATTGATAATATCTCTAAATAATTTTCTAACATTCATTTTTAAATATTATATTAAAAATAACGCATTGAATTTTTTCTACTTTTTTTAATTCCTTTATTATCTTCTACTTTGTCTTTCGCTCTATATTATTTATATATTTCTATCGTATTCAGCAACGAACCCGAGTCGTTTTAAAATTATTTTATCGCACGTATATTCCTGATTTTTGTTCTTTATTAATTTTTATTTTTGTATTAAACATTATGTAAAACATATTCATACCTCTATAATGATATAGGTGAGTAGATGTTTATTAAAAACAAGCCGTGTGTCTGCAACTGCGCCTGCATTTAATCTATTAACTGTGTTTTAGTTTTTTTATACAGAACCCTAATTATTATCATGAAAAAAATTTTGGTATTAAGATAAAGTACAAATATTTCGCATAAATACAAGGGCACTCGCCCATAAATCTTACCATTGAATCGGATTTTGTTGACAATTTCATGACTTTTATTTTTTCACGCGAAACCCTAATTACTTTCGAAGATCAAAACCGCAAGTTACCCAGAGTAACTTTAGCTGTCTACCAAAAAAAGTCCCGTCAAAATCGGTCCAACTGTTCCCGAGATTACTCGGAACAAACAAACAGACAGAGAACTAAAAATTAAAAAATAAATTTTTTTTGGTATATGTTTCGTGTATAAATTCATATGTATTTAGTAAAAAAAATATTTGACGTTATAAATATAAACAGATACTACAATTTGATTTATTAGTATAGAATAGATAATTATATTACGTTTGTTAATAAAGTATCTCATATATTCAACATGCATAGAGTTTACTTTATTAAAATTTCCTATTAAAATATCCGTTAGAATATTATCCAAAAGATGGACAGTAAACGAAACGTCCACTTAAATATTACAATCGATTATACAATTAACTAATAATAACACAATGTTGTAGAGGTGTCTGACAGGCGTATCGTACAACTGATAAACGACTCTAGTTTTCAGACTATTGGTTGCATTTTTCTAACTCACATCCTTCGACTCATTAATGAGCTTCGTTATAAAATAAGCTGAGAGTACTTAACTGCCATCCTGAGGAATTGCTTTTCGTGGTCGGCACTATTAATAGTTATTTATAGGTAAAACTGAAAGAATTGCAAAGCACGAACATTTTCCGTGATTAATGTCGGCAGACAATGCGTCATAGTCGTGTATCATCATCATCAATGTAGAAGAATAACCTTCTATTCCGTTTAATATATGTCTATAATATCTACCTACTAGGGGTTCTCAGGTTTTACAAATATATTTTTACATGATTTTTTTATTCGCGCGTCTGACCTTGTAGTGAGCGCACGTGATTAGTGTTATCCTACAATGAGTATTCGTGTTTTTTCAAGTGTACCCACTTATATTTTATAATGAGCGAAAAAAGTCAAGGTAATCAGAACCAAGTTAATCTGACCACTGTGAAGAGTGCAGAGAAGATACCATATGAGCATAGTTATGAGAATAGCGAAGATAGTTTATAACAGTTTCGAAGCGAAAATCAAAGTACTTGGCTAGATATGATTCTGAAAACACTAAGAACAAATATTAAACTAGAAATTTCAAGCAACAGTAACTTCTTCAAAGGAATTACCAAAACAAACGGCGATGGCAAGAGTATTAAGAAGTGAGAACATACAAAAAAGTTTTGATTGAGTTTGTTAGCAAGGAAGATGTAGAAAAGCTCTTACAATGTGAAATTTTTTAGCGCTTGGTTCAGAAGTCAACTGACAGATGAAATTCATATATTTTACGGCATTATCAGGGGTGTTGAGATAAAAATGAGCTTGGTTGAAATTTTAAAAATACTTAAAATTTGAAAAAGAAATATTATCATTTAGAAGATTGAATAGAGTATCAGATGATTGAAGTTCGGTAGCAAGTGAAGCAGTTTAGAATTGCTTTTAAAAGCCCTACTGTTCCAAGTTACGTTTATGCCTACAAATGTCGGTTTAAAGATGTCCAATACATATTTCTAGTATATGGATGCTGGAAATTTGAGTATACGAAAAAGATGTATCCTACTAAAAAAGATTTGTGTCCAAGGTGTGAAAATAACCATGGATGATGTGAGACAATGGAATTAAAATGACTTAATTGTAATGGTACACACATGTCGCTTGATTGACTATGTACAGTGTTCATTATGGAAAAAAAAATATTATATTGTGGGTAAAAATAACTTAACTTAGAGTTGCATTGGAAATATTCCTGAAAGAATATTCAGAACCGCAAGTTATAGAATATAGTTAAGAACCCTCTCCGATTATATTGGAAGTAAAAAAAAAAAAACGTTTAAAAATGTATTATAACGAAGACAAGTAAATGAGAAACAAAATATGGACCACCATAATGATATGGAATTTGATGAAGAGATAGTTGAAGTACGCACGTCTGAAACACAAAATAAGTCTAAAAAGGTAAAGATAAGGGAAGTAATGGCTCAAGAAAAGCAAAATAGCAATAGAAGAAGTTATGCAGTGTAATCTGAACTAGAAGAATGAAAGAAAATGAGAATGTACAAAAATATTGTGAGGGTAACAGTAACAAAAGATATTCACAAAAATTTTGGCTAAACTTAAAAAAATATGTTTGACAGGAAAGTTTTTTAAAAAGTTATTATTAATAGTTAAATAATTTTTGATGAGCTAAAAACATTTGTAATGAAACTTGTTAACGATGGAGAAACATTGCAGGAAATATGTTGTACATTTTTTGAATAATGGCATTCACAAAGAACCAAGTTGTTAATATAATGCAGTGGAATTCACAAAGTCTTAAGCCTAAGGTAGGAAGTCTTGGTGGGTTGTTAATACAAGAAAAAAAACATATAGCTTTAATAAGTGAGACTTGGTTTGATGCTAATACAGTGCTGAAGGTAATATAATATATTTATAAAAGATAGGTCTGACTCATATGGAGGTGTAACAATTTTAGTACATAAATCTCTTAGAAGCCAAATACATTATGTGAACATTTTCAATCCGTTTATAGAAATGATGCAATAAAAGTAGGTAATATAAAACAATTAGAATACGTTATATCTCTTTATTATCCTTGTTGAAACATAATTTAGGGATAGGAATGAAATATTTGCCCTTTTTCCCATCAAATCTCTAATAGCTGGCGATTTTAATTCACATCACTCAAGTTGGTCCTACAAAACGAATACTAGAGGTTTGCAATTACTTGATGCTGCCCTAGAAAATGGTTTTCTACTCTTAATATACCCCATATTACAAGAATGAAGCTGGTGAATAATAATCTTCAGCAATTATCTCCAGATATTTCATTTGTCTCAACAGATATTCATAGCAATAGACTTTAACTGGAAAATAAGTAACAAACACCTGGGTAGTAATCATCTTATTAATATTATATCCATAAAGTATTCTAGTCACCCACAAAACATTATAAGGTGGAATTTGAAAAAAGCCAATTGGCAGGAATATCGTACATGTTTGTTGGAATCTCTTAATGCAAGTAATCGTCTAGAGCCGATATAGAACAATAGTATTAGTATTAAAAAAAAAAAGTGATTTTAATATATAAATAATAATCTTAATATGACCTTAACATAATTAACAGCGCTGCCAATCATTCAATACTTTTAATAAAAACTTGTAGTAATCCAGAAACAAAATTTAAGCCAAAATCCTACTGGAATGCAGTACTATCGGAAGCCGTAGCTAAGCGTAGATTAGACTAAAAATATTTCGGCGTAATCTAACTACAGAAAATCTTAAACAAGTAGAAGAAAAAATTAGGAATGCTCGGGATTTTATTACTCAGATAAAAATTAAAAGTTGGAATACATTTTGCAATTAGTTATGTGAATCTACTTCGGTGGCAGATATGTGGAGTCGAATGCGCTGGTTAAAAGGATATAATAAAGTAGGATACCAAACTAATGATGATGCAAAATATGAGCTTTTATCTTTTCTGGCGTCTGATTATGTATTAAATTCACCCCCATTATTTGAATCAGATAATAGGTTACTGGAAAAAGATTTTTCCATACAAGAATTAGAAAATGTTATAAAATGAAAGACAATATTCCCGAAATTGGTAAAAAATATTCATTAGCGTTGTATAATAATATTTTGAACTGTGGTTATGTTCCACTTCAGTGGCGTGACATTCTTATAATTCCTATTACTAAAACACCCAATGCAATATATAATATGCCTAACAGTAGTTAACTTGCATCTATCTTCTCTTTTTCAATGCTTTTGTAAAATTATTTATACATTATTAGGAAAAAAGCTTGAATGGTTTATAGAGGCGAAACTCTTTTTGTATACTAATACTGTTGTTTTTGGAAAAGACCAATCCTTGGATTGTTTAGTCCGATTAATAAGTCAAATCCAATTAAGTTTTGCCAAAAATTTCCCCAACTTTTAGCTTTCTTCTTAGCTTATAATAACATTTTGATTTCGGAAACCGTTAAAGCATTAGATGAATTAAATGTTGGATCAAAAATTTATAATTATTTTTGGCAATTTTTAAGTAAAAGATATCTAATAATTAAAATTTTATTAAAATCTACTATGCAAAGATGGACGAGTAATGGATTAGCATATGGAGATCCTATTTCATTCCTTTTTTTTAATATAGCAACTTCAAAAGTAAGCCAAACAATACAGAATGTAAACACATGCCAATGTGCTGATGATTATGTAATTTATATTAGTCATAAAAATGATAACTTTAGTTCAGATACCATTCAAGTTGTACTTAACGTTATATATAATCTGTAATTAATATAATAAAACTATAACTAAGCCAAATCTGTACATTAAATATTTTTGGAAAGTTACAATCGGTGTTGACTTTGTTATCGATATAGAATCCAAAAATATTTTATTTGAATTTTTTGTCTGTCTGTCTTTCCCCCTGTGTACGCGTAACACTCTGAAAGTGCTGAACCAATATTGACGAAACTTTACACAGAGGTAACTAATATTATAGAGTAACATCTAGGATACTTTTTGACCCATAAAACGTAAGGGGTTCTCCAGTATAACGGACAAAAGTAAAAAAATTGTAGTAAATGAAATTCTTGACGGATTTTGATGAAATTTTATTTGTGCAAACAACTTAGAATTCTATAAATATTACATTAAATTTTGTTAAGTTTTAAATAAAAAGTTACTATTATAGGAATTTTGCCAATATTTGGCATAACATAATAATTACGTGACGCATTGAACAAATCGATATATATTTTATATATATAATGGAAAATGTTATTGTGAACGATTACATTTTTTTAATTCTATTAAGAATTCATATTTATGCTGGATGTAGCTGAACACCGATTATATGTTAATGTATGTTCAAATGATCACTATACATATCTAGGTAGATAAATTCAAGACAGACCTCTAGCCTCTACCAATTTTGCCCATAAAAGTTAACGGTAACCATACCACAGTTGTATCCATTCCGTTTTTCTATTATTGTTTGAATTATCTCCGCGCTGGATAAAATGCACATACCTATCTATATACGAATATCAAAATGGATCTGAGATCACAACAAAAAATGTTTCTTTAAATTTGCACAATGTTACCGTTTGTGTAATTTTAAATTTTATGGACAATCAGAGAATAGAGTAGACGGTCGGATATAAATTAAATAATTGTTTCATAACAATGTTTGATTTCTATTTATAGTAATATTAGATTTATAAACTATATGTATAGATATTCTCAGTTTATAGTGACAAAAAGTGATCCCAAAATTATATTATGTATTATATCTAGGTACATAAATATACATCTATACTAATAAATAAAATTGAAGTGTCTGTTTGTAATGTCAAAATTTGATTTTTTTTTTTTTTTTTTTTTACAAATTACATATGAATATATATGCTATACCTATACCTATACCAAAAAATAATTTTTATTTTTTTTTGTCTGTCTGTCTTTTAGTAATGAGTCATCTGTGGAATGGCTGCACCGATTATTGACGGGACTTTTTTTGGTAGATAGCTGAAATTACTCCAGGTAACTTAGGGTACTTTTAAATTTTGAAAATAACTTATTTTCACATCACTTTTATCTCGTATTTGAATATAATTTGGGGCCGTATTCGTAACCTTTATAGACTGTCCTACTTCAAAGAACTCCCTAATTTATTTTTGGATGTAGGTATGTAATGATCGTAAAAAAAGAAATGTTATAAAATTACCTGCTTTGTTTAATATATAAAAACAAACATTAGCTAATATACCGAAAGTTAAAATACGAAAATGACAAAGAACAGCGATAACACGGGTGGTTTATATGTTGATCCTTTATTAACGGGTAACTTATTGGTTTTTTATTTATATGAAATAAAGATAAATTAAACAAACTGTATGATTTGTTAATTATTAAACTATTAACTTTACAAAGGAATCGTAATATTGAACTTTTAAAATAATGCTATTGTAGGCAGAGAAGATATTTTTAATTTATTTCATGTCGCATTCAGTTCCATGTAGCTGGTAAGTAACTCGTCATAAATATGCGTAATTGCGTGTCTGGTTCAGAAATAGGTATAGTAGCAGGAAAATTGTTTCTATTTTAAAAGTATATTTTTATAAGAATAAGTTTTAAAACTAACTGTTATTTAATTATACTTAACGAGTAGTCACGTTAGGTACTAAGAAATTTATACGAATATTTGCTGTAGCATTATTATTAATATAATTTACATACTTATAAAGATTACTTACAAGAATTATTTCGCTATTATCTCGATATTACACTTTTCTAAATTTACTTGTTCAGATTTAGATCACAGAAAAAAACTAAAGTAACCATGTAGGCCTGTTCTAGATACCCTTGAACCTAAAAAGTGGCAGCTCTCGGCCGCGTTGCCAATGACCCCGTACGGCCAGCACCCGCACTACTGCGAGGTCCAGCTTGCTTGCTAATTGTTACATAATAGAGAAATGTTACGTGCAATACTTACAGATCTACGGAATTATTTAACACATAACACATACAAAGTGATATTAATATATATCTGTCTTTTACGAATGTATTTACAGACACGTTTAATTGCCTTCCAAAATCGCATCACAATCGTTATAGGGATGCACAAACAGGTTCGGGTAACTCGAATGCAACTTCTTGCCAATCCCGAAGGAAAGGTAAAGTCACTGAACTTGTGCGTCGCGTCGCATGCTACATCTTATTCTTTACTTCATAGTTTTGTGACTGTAAAAATGATACTAGGTGAGACGTATTTTTAATTATTGTAAACACAGAATGAAAAGGTGTTAACTGAGTTGAAAATATTGATTTTGATCATTTATAATTTTTACGTTTTTTACATTTATGTTTTTTGGAATGTATTGATTTATAACACGTTTTGTTAAAGGCATGTAAAAATTATTTAAACTTTAAACTTATATATGTATGTTATAGCTTGAAATATACTTTTTAAAAATCAGTAACAAGATTTTAAAAATGGAATAATTTCTATGTCTGGAAAAATATGTTAGGAATATAAAAAATCGTATATCACCTACATTGAAGTTTATAGAAGCTTGCTAAGCCGTCTTTTGGTTGTATATATGGTGTTTAAAACATGAACCTAATGTAAATCCAAATAATGCCTTTTTATCATTACCAATCGCGGATCTATTTATATCTTAATAAATAAAAATATTAAATTTATATTCGTATGGTTTTATGTATTGGTAGAGACACAGTTTGAGCCGAGCAGCGCCGCGCCGCGCCGTGCCGCGGGCTTTTGTGCTAGAATTTTGATTGATATTTTTTGTCAGTTAACTCGGCCACAATAAGATGACAGCGTTAACAAGAGCAGTGCGAAATAGAGTCGGTTGTCGTAACTGAAAGTATCAAGGTTAGCCGGTGGCGGGCTAACAGTAACAGTAAATCCACAACGGACGCAAAAACTGAGCACCCGGAGCAACTTCCTCCAGTGCATCACCTTTGTACTCGACCCATTCGATTTAAACGACATCAGACTTGTGAATGGACAGCAAACCAGAATACGTGTTCTATATTACATGAGTGAACGCTAAGGATTTAATTAGCAGACGGTGTAACTAGAACATCACGAGGTACTCTTTAAGTTTTTATCGACGTCTGGTTTTTTCTATTCACTTATGTATCAGAGGAGAGAGTTTGTCGAAATTGAAAATGAATGAATTAGCTACTCTGTAAATTGCTATAGATTTATTTCTATTTGGCTTCACAATTCTCAATAAAAACTAATTATCATTTGGTTGTCATGGAATTAACTAAATAATTATTATTGTTACTTTCTTTTGGTACTTTGCAAACGTGCGGCATGCGTACTATTGCTACGGAGATTGTCTGCTATGGGGAATTTGTTAGCATTGCGACCGCTTTCTAGGTTTTAATTTTGATTCGTAAACCACGTTATTCTGATAGTCGACAAACCGATGTATCTATGTCGATTGGTTGTAGGCGGCCTTGAGTGCCAACTAATAATTTGTGTGCAGAGCTGGCAACTCGATACCGTTACTGCGAGCACCTGAATCTGGTGCCCACTCACCGATATCAGTAGATAGTCTAGTGAACTTACATGGGACACTCGTTAACAATGTCCTCACAGATCTACTTCATATTCCATACTGATAATGCAACATTTTGTTTAAAATAAAATAACGAGATACTAGTAAATTTAGTAACATTAAGTTCAAATAAATTAAAGAGAACATTTCAATAATATTTCGTCGAAAGCTCTAATTATTTGTATATGGGTTTCATAAATCGAGTATTCTGCGTAAAAGCATTGTCTCCATATAATTATTCCGTCGCTAGTAATTTTATATATTATTATTTTCATTGATTAAAGTGATAATATACGAGTTAATGTCATTAATTTTTTCTCCATATGTTTAACCGTGAAAAGTGAAATCAATATTTTTTAATTTTGGGTGAAGATAATTTAGAGCAATTCAACGCCATCAAAAGGCGCGTTTGTGTAATGACTATAAAGGTAACCCCGTTTATTGCGGACACACATTTTCCCCATCTCGAAAAGTATTGGGATCGTTGGTATCGAAATCTCTAGAAGCGTTCAATTCAGAGTGGGTACATTTAGACAACAAACCCAAGTTGACGTCAAAAATATCTTTTTCTTCTTGGTTAATGGCAATCTATTTACATACGTAATTCTGCCAGCGTCTTGTGATAAGTTATGTATTCAGTCTTGTTACTATGTTTCTAAGCTCCAGCTAAACATGACTCATCTTGCTAAAACTTGCCAAGGTGTTTTCGTGGTACCTCTGAATAAACGATTCGCGTCATTATTTCCAGTACACTTCACCTGTGCATAATAACCAAACTATATTATATAAACGCCACCAAAATTACACAATTTAAGGTTAAATACTCAAGTTAATGGAAGCTAACGAAAGATTAACTATGACAAATTTAGATCCCGACAAAAACGCTTCAAAAATCTCCGTGTAGTGTTGTAATGCAGGGAATTGGTACTTCAAACTGGCTGCAATTGTAAATATTACAATTCCGGCTTCATTCAGAGTATTCCTGTCACCTTTTAACAGGAGTGCCTGAATACCAGATTGAGTCATTTGTTTCGGCTTTCACATAGACGAGCTGTGAGAATCGTTGATAATACCAAACGTATAAATCCAATCAAGCTTTAAGTTTAAGGAGAGACTAAAAGTTTTACTTCTTCTTATGCTTATATTAAAAAATACCCGATATCCACAATCCGCGACACGTGAAATATACTTTTCACGTTTGTCAGTAACTACTCATGAAACTACGTACAGACATGTGTCTGGAATAAAAATTGTAACTTTTAATTTTTATTTGATTGCAGTCGATTTTACAATCATTGCTTATTCGTATACTCGTAAATATAATGGCATGCAATCTAAATCCTCTCATTCAATATTGGTAAAAACTACGTCAAATATATGTACGAGTAAAATAACGTCAGTAATGATGAATCATAAACTAATAGATAGAAAGTAAATGATATATTTTAACGGAACAATTAGATGTTATAAAAAAAAACCTTAGCTAATTTATACATGACTATATATGTAAAATTCCCGTAGTATCCTAGTCTAGTCTCAATTAAACTGACCAAATATGTGATGCAAATTGAACTTTGAAGTAGTTTTCTTTGTCTCGGTATGTGTATCGGATAAAGGCCGAAAGGAGCGTGCGCTCTAAATTGGGTAAGGTAGTTAGACGCCGTTCAGCGACGCCTCTCCGCCGCCGCCGCGCCTGTGTGATCAGAATTTGTTTATGTTGCCTGGGAATAGTTCAGGCAAATAGTGCTCTCATTTAGCGAGGGAAAATCCTTAGCATTTTTAAGTGAAACGCTTTGCAACTACGAATGAAGTTATGCATGTTAATAACAGTACTTGTTGATTTACATGATAACATTAGGTATAACACGAAATATTTACCTATATTACTAAAATAAATAATTTAGTAGGTATATAGATTTGAATTATTACAATATTTTAATATTATATCTGAATTTGTATGTTATAAATTTAGTGTATAATAATCGTGCCTTAATTATTTAGAAACGACCAAAATAAAAAATTAGACAGTGGAAGGGTTTTATAAATTATTGTTTTAACTCGATGAATATGTATGTATATTTATTACAAAATTAGTATTTTCGCACTTAATCACGCATATATTTAAATTTATCATATTAAAAGTGATTTTATATTTAGAACGCGTTCTTCTTATTATTTTGGATGTAAAATAAGTACATTTTTATTGAAGGCATATTTATTTATAGCGTACCTACTACTTATTACCTTATAATCTGCCACTTTCAGTTCATTAGACATATAATGTAAACGAAATTTACCATTACCAAATGAGGCTTGTGGTTTAAAGTCACGAATGGATATAAGGACTTTTTAATAGAACCTTTCCTACATATGGGATGATAATGAGGTCGATATAGGAGAGGTGGGATTGGAAAGAAGTCGGGAGGTGCGTGCGATACGTGACCGTGCGCTCGACATGACGCTCGACGTGAGACCATTGTTGCCTTTAATAGATAATTAGTTAAGTCCCGTTACGTTCAACACGAAGCGATCGCCATCATCGTCAGATTGCTACTAAATGCATTGTGCTCCATGCTATATAACTAACGATTTGTAAAGCGAAGCGGCAAATGTAGAACGCGTTCTTCATATTATATTGGATTTGAATTTAAGAGTTACCGGATGTGTTAAGTACAACTTTTATTTAAGGTGTTTATAGTGTTATTATGATTGTTTTATTTCATGTAAAAATGTACTTCAACATGAGGGGTATACAGCCACTGTGAAAAAATTGAAAACTATATTATGCAGTAAAAAATTATATGAAATTTATAGTCTCATTACGTTCTATCAGAAGTCTAATATTTTGTAAAATCTATTTTAGTTTACTATGTGTTTTATAAACAGTTTACTTCATTTTATATTGTTGTTTTTATGTCTGTAGCTTCGGTTGTGTGGTGTTAGTCAGTTCGAATTTCTTTATAACAAAATAATTCAGTACTTATATGAATTTGATATTGTGCAGAAGTTATATTGCACATGTATGATATTAGTGGAAAGACCTTACTGGGAAACAAACAGTGTTCATTAAAAAAGCACTGCAAGTATTGGCGAATGAACTCTAAAATTATCGGACTCGAAGTTATAAATTTAATGTATTTTAATGATGCAAAAAACGACGGAAAACGGATGTCACCATTACATATTCATAATTTACTATATTTATATGCAAATTTAGTATACTTTATGAATAAGCCGCTAACAGGAAAGTCTGCCATAGTGCAGATCTATTAAAATCAGAAGGCGGAATTACGTTCCATAGAAATGACACCGATAAATAGTAATCATCATCCACTTTAGATCAATTCAGTGTTGAAGTAACAACAACTTTACTTAAGTACTTACAACACTATAATCGTCCTATAATCGGTTTGTGAATATTTTCTGGTCTGGCTTGCTGATATGTCGCCTTGCCGTGTTAGTCGACAACGTGCGCGTTGACTTTAATACCTAAATGTTTATAACGTAAATTGTGTTACTATTATATGTAGTCAACGTATAAACGTTTTTTACATTGCATAGGCTCAGTACTATGACAACAATATCACCTGATGTTAAGTGATGATGTGGTCCAGGATGGTAAACACACTCCTAGAGGTACTAGTTTTCAAGTGATGCTGCCGGAACACATCTATTGGTATTTGGCGTCAGGTTTTGCAAACTTGAGGGTGGTAGCTACCCAGGCGGTCATTGCGCCCTACCACCGTGCTATGGTTTCCTCGCGATTTTACCTTCACCGAAAGCTCAGGCTGATTTTTGAGTTGGATAAATGGGCTTGAACCTGCGTCCATTGACGTGGAATCCGGCCGCACTGCCAAGTGCGCCATCGTCACTTCAAAGGTATCTATACTAATAAAAAAAGTGTCTGTTTATAATATCAAAACACAGGACTCTCTTAGATTACCTAGCCCCTTTCTCGAATAATAATAATAATCAATAATATCAAAATAACAATTTTTTACTAAATACATATGATTGTATATAGGAAACCGACACCAAAAACATAATTTATAAAAATTTTGTCTCTCTTTCTGATTGTTCCGGCTAATATCCGGAACGGCTGGACCGATTTGGAAGGAACTTTTTTCGGTAGACAGCTTAAGTTATTTACTTTTATTTTTTTATACTTATAATTTTATTTCTGGAAAATAATCATAAAGGTTACGCGTAAAAAAAATTAAAACTCATACAAATTCAATGCACAGTTTTACGGGCAAGTGCTTGAATTTATGAAAAATATTTTTACTTTATCTTAGTACCTAATAAAAAAAATTAAGATAATAATTAGTGTTCCGTATAAAAAAAATAAAACACAGTGAAGAATATATAAAATGCGGGTGCAGCCGCAGGCACACAACTAGTGAATAATAGTATTTTGAATACAATACATGAATGTTACGTTGAAATAGTAATTAGCGAATACGATTGAATAATATAATTTACTTGTCATTTGATTCAAATTAATATATACTGGAAATAATGATGATGTCATTAATCGAATATTGATTGAATTTAAAAATAATAAACTGTTTTACGGGAAAATGAATCTCAAGATACAACATGGTACAAGAATAATGGCAATACATAAAAGTATATATATACATATATATGCGAGTATATAGGTTACTTATAACTAATACCTGTGCATAAAAAACACACACGAGAAATTTCTAAGTAGTGGTATATTATTAATAACTTGTTCTGAAGTCAGGGTCAGTAAACAAAATCATCGGGTCATGGTGATGAGTCATTATACAAGGAAGATCTGGAAGCAATGCCGTCATCTTCGCAGGCAGAAGCCGTTGTCGAAGATCCGTACCTACTCACGATATTCCGTTTATCACTACAAAACAGGCAATTAATTAAGAGTAAATTTTCATTAGCATTATTATTATCATTCAAACGAAACGCTGTTGATTTAATTGTTTTTTTTTTTTTCTTTATGATAGAAGTAAGACAGAGTATGTTCTATACAATATTCTATAAATAATTATTTATTGCTGAATTGAAGATACATAATAAACAGATAATATAGTGATGTGTATTTACTGCTATTTTTAGCGTTGCCAAATTAATATGTCGATTACCCATAAAACTGAGACAATAGGAAAACAATGGAAAGCTGGCGTAAACGTCAGGTTAGTGCTCAAGGGGTTGAATAAAAAAGTGAATATTTATCTTAATTGAACTGATTATAAGAAAAATTAAGATTTCATTTATTAATTTTAAATGTTTTTTTCAATGTATTATTATTATTTATTGTTACTTACTATATTCTGCTAATGAACGTCTCTTTTTTAAGATTATATATCCAAGTTAATTTTAAGCGACCATAAATGAAATTGCATAAATGTCAAGAAAATATCTAAATAAAGCTACCTTTGGGTCAATTTGTAAATAATAAATCGGGCTATCTGTAATTAATGTACATTAGTAACAACAGTTATTTTGAAATGAATCTTAGAAATTAGACTATGTAAGTCTAATTAAGTCTAAACCGATTTTATTTATTGTACACATAATATATTAAAAATCAATGTAAGCATATTTGGATTATATCCATTTTCGTAATTGAATAAATTAGTAGACAAGCAGTAACTAATGTATGTTTGTAAATTAGTTTTCAATCTATGATACATAGTTTTTTGCGATTATTTAACGTGACGTGAAGTGCTAGTTTGTTTTTAGAAACATATTTTAGATTATTTTTATATTGGTCTTCGTGTTTAATTTAAATTTACGTTGTTTTTTTAATTACTTACATTTACGTTTTGTTTTACGTATGAAGTTATAGCAAATGACGTTTTTTTTTATTATTTTTTTTAATATTTTTTAAACATTTATTTATCGTTATCTTTACATTATAGAAAAGAGCTTATATAAAAAAAAGTAAAAAGCTTTATAAAAATCACAATTATCGTGTTTTTACCTTAAATTCAGTCTGTCTGTCCATTAGTAAACACAAGCGCAACCGCGGACTCACAGCTAGTACTATATATGAATTGAGAAGACTGTTTTGAACAATATACCTGTAAACATGATATCATCCTGATCTATTTCCGTATATTAGGTCCCTCCACAGGCATTCTCATTATACATAACTCTTCGCGTGACACGAATCCTATCAAGTCTCCGAGAAACGTTTTTAAAAACGTTTATATTAATATAATATATACATTTTCGTAATAACAGTGTGTATATATAATAAGTCTATATTTGATAGTTTACCAGTAATATTAGTTTATACGAAACATTTCCTGTAGCTAAAGTGCGCAATTAGTATTTTTTGTTACTTGTATCATGTTTTCTAGCTAACGCCTCACGGAGAGGTTTAAACGTGATAATTTAAGAAATAGGTTGGTATAATACTCGTTCTTTCTTCAAAGAGTATAATAGTAACGAAGATGTATTTCAACAATTCATTTTGTTATATTAGATAGTACGATTTACCGAGATCTCGTCACTTTACACTTTTAAGTGTTCTCCCGTTTGGAATTTTATATGCTTATCTACAGATAAAGTTGGAAATAAATAAAATCGAACTGTCTGTTTATGATATACAAATAACAGCTTTTAAATAAATACATATGAATGTATATATATATGGTACCTATATCAAAATCAATATGTTTGTCTGTTCCGGGTAATCTACGGAACGGCTGAACTGATTTTGACGGGCCTTTGCGTAGCAAATAGCTGAAGTTAATCCGCGTAACTAAAACTTTTATTTCTGGAATATAAAAAAAATTAAAACTCTTCATGAGTTTTGTACATAAAATACGATTCAATGCGCAGTTCTTCTAACAGTGTTTGAATTTGTGAGGAATGTCTTTGATTTCTGTTAGTACCTAAAATAATTTTAAGAAAGTTATTAGTGTTTCCGCGTAAACAAATTAAAACACAAGGAATTGTGAACAAAATAATATTTAATAGACAGGATAATCAAAATATTATTGTCCAATGGTTATTTAAAAACTATTTTAGGCAGTGAAGAATATATGGAACGTGGGCGGAGCCTCGGACACACAACTAGTATAAAATATATGTATTTCATTGAATAAAAGTAATCATAATAATAATAGTAATTTAGGCGTATGAATCAAATATTTTATTACCTGAGTATAAACATAGATAAATTATTATATAGTCTTTGGTATAAATAATATAAAGGTAGTTTTAAAATAATTAATTTTTTAAATAATATATTTGAACTGAAAGAAGAGTTTCGAGTTTATTTTGTCGCATACAAAGGTGTTTTTTTGTACCGTATATACTCAAAGCTTTGATCACATCTTCACCTCATTTAATAACAAATGACAAAGTCATCTATGGTGGTAAACGCACTAAGCCTAGAGTTACTGGCTACCAAGTGACGCTGCCGGAACGCACCATGTTGGTGGTTGGCAATAAAATTTTCAAACTTGAAAGTGGTAGCTACCTAGACGAGAATTTAGAAAATGGTTTCCTAACATTGTTTTCCTTTAACGAAAGCTCGGCCTTATTACAGACTTGTATAGATTGGTTTGAACCTACGAAACGACCATACTAGCAACTGAGCCATCATCGCTTCGCAATCACGTTTTAGGCGAGAACGTTTTATTATTTTTGGATATGTAACCTTTAAAAAGCCTACATTCAGCCAGGATACGTTTCGCTGACATGTTGTGAATTTATAACAAGTTATGTGTAGGAGTCTACGTAAAACTTAGACTACGAATTATTCTTAAACGTTCTGCGTTATGGGCAAGATTATCTTAAGATTATTAAATACCTTGATATGGTCAAACATTAGTAGTACGTTAGGAATCATCTTGATAAGTGATGTTTTGGGATAAAAAAAAATCACAAAGTGTCTTAAAAAAATAATATTTTTTGGCAAATTTTGGAACCTGATAAAAATGTCTAGACTTACATTATAATGTACAAAGAAAAAATCATAAAATAACACCTGATATCTCACTCCAAATAACCATTGTGATGTGACTTTTCCCGAACCACTACCACATTTCGAGCATCACGTACTGGTAATGGACGACCCCTTAATTGGAATGTATTAAGACCACATAGAATATTTGTACTCACACGGAGAGTAGTGTGTATTGCTGTTTTTTTTTTTAAATAGAAAATGTAAGAATACTTTATATAGGTTGATTAATATTATCGCAGATGAAGATTTAGGTGACAACCGTACGATTCAAACTTTTACTTCTAGATCATTGAGTGAATCTGAAATTGACTGTTTGACCACAGTACGTCGTGTGGTGCCGGCTAAAAATAGTACCATCCCATATCTTCCAGTGATAAAAGGCGACTAAGGAATGTAAACCAGAGGATGGGCACCAGCATCCTTTGAGCCACTACAAACACCTACTGCGATCGCCAACCCGCCTGCCAAGCGTGGCGATTATGGCAATCCCTTCCTTATTGGGGGAGACTTACGTCCAGCAATGGGGGCGTCATATGATTGAATGAATGGATGCACTGGTTAGTATCAGTAAGACTTTATAGATTTTATATTATAATAAATATGTATTATATTATATAATAACATACATTAGATGGAAATATAAATACACGGTCATAGTTTTTATTATGCTTAGTTTTTTTTAAACTATCTATTACAGAATAATTTACAAACAACTTGTAATGTCTGGTAAATATTTTATACGGTCTTATAAATAAACACACTTATCAATAAAATTACTGTTATATGTCAATTCTGTATGAATAAGTTCTGTTTATCTACCTATAATTTTTTCTCAATATTTTGTTTCGGTTTTAATAGTCTATAACCTAATATAATATGTTGTATGTTTGTCTGTGCCTACGGGCCCGAATTGAACTCATAATTTACGGAAAGTATATTAACCACTTGAGCACTAATCTAGCGTTTACGCCAGCTTTCCATTGTTTTCCTATTGTCTCATTTTTCTGGGTAATCGACATATTATTATATTAAAAATAGATCAATAATACTTTTTTAGTAAAATATTTATTTTTTATTCTCAGTAACATACTGTACTGTATTTTGGTTACAGCAAAAGTAATTACTCAAAAAAATGCCACATTAAATAACTTTCTAGATTTAATAAGACCTTTACCTGTTAAAAAGTCCAACATTTAAACATGTAAACAATAGAGAATATTTCCGGAAATTTTCGTTTTTCTCATTTTATTTTCCTTCATTATCAGTTTTTTTTTTATAAATGTTAGGATATGCGAAGATCCTTCGCTTGGTATTGTTAAACGAGCTTTGATTTGTCTGATGACAGTGAACACACCGAACCTATATATGAAGTCATCACTAAATTACACCAAATGTTTTATAATAACTAACCTCCAGAACTACCTGAAGAGGCCAAGATTCCGTGGCGGTTCGCTTCCGGCAAGAATACAGAAAGCGTTGTTAATTAATATTACACGAGTCGTTAGTTTCTTTCTCTTGCGATTTTGACACTGGCGTTTGTTATAGTGATGGAAATATACCACACCTTTGCCTTATGTTGTCTACGCCTGAGAAAGAGAAGACATTTTTATATCATTTTACTACTACTGAATAAATCGGTACCTTAGTACTGCTTATAAGTGATTCTGAAAGTAGAAATTACGTAGTTCTATATTTTTTCACTGGAGAGTTGATTTGTTAGTAAATACTTTTAAGCGTCATTAAGAACATGAACGGAAATCGTAATATTATGGTGGAGCTGTATGCACAGCTAGTTATAAAATATAATAATGAATAGTGAAAATAAAATAATGTTTTTTTTTTTTTCCTTTTATTTATTACGAAACTTGAAATTGTACTCCACATATTCGACCTAGACATTGATTCGGAAAAATAATATATTATCATCCCATAATATTGTAACCATTATAAACTCATTAGAGTAGCGGGCAACGGCACTCGAGTTGGGTGCCAAATTACCAGCATTATCAATTTATACTCGCACGTACACAAACAAAAAAAAAAAGCCGAATGTAGATGGCCGGTTCCCGTTAACAACTTCGTATTGTGCAATGCAGGAGAAAAATCTTAACGTGTGTTTTGGATACGCTTTTTGTGGTCAGTTTGATACCGCTACGACTGTACACACTATGTACACACATAAATGCTTTCACTGAGCTCGGTTCGTCCAACATCAATGATCGGACATATGTATGTACCTTGCGAGCAAGACTCCGCTGCGTTAGAGACGCTAGCTCCATGATTATGGCTGTTGCATGCGTACTTCGCCTCCGCCTTAGCGTTGTTACTACACTTTGACAAAAATGCATCAACTCAGCAAACCCGTTGTTAAATTTGTGGTATGTTTATATATATTATACATTGAACTTTTACACAATGAATCGACATTACATAATAGATTCATTTACATTGCCCGTTTGTTCTTCATAATGATTTCAGATTAATAATTACAAAACATTAGTAAAGTATTTATCTTAATCGTCTATTAATTCGTAAAAAATCGTGCATATCTAACAAGGACGTAATACTTATGATTGTATGAATGGTTTCAAACGGTGAAGGTTATTTCCTTATTCTTCGTGCTTTGAGTTTGTTTAGTGAAGACACCCGTCACGTACCTACTTATCCTCGGATTAGAATTTATACGTTTTTCATTAAACCTATCAACCAGCTATTAATAACACGCAACGCAATGACCTTTTCGCATACGTCATAATATAAGGTCGTTTACGTTATTTTGAAAATAAATAACACTCAGGATGCTGGATATATATGTGATCTAATTAGAGACGACATCATCAGGAAATTTTAACGCTATAGATGTTTCTTATTATCATTATGAGGTAGGTACATTCTAAATTTTTGGGGGTACTTTCATTTGTGAATACATTGTTGGCCAATTTACTCATTTAAGACTACCTTTTCTTGGGAACTACAAAGAAAGCTAACGTGACAAAAATAATTATATCACGTTATCGACTACGATTATACGAATTCGTGTAAAATATTTATTTATAGAAGCAACTTACTATATAGGATATAACCCCTTTTTGTCTATTTTATTTCGACCCCTTCTATTGAATGTGTCATCGGGTCGCCTGTGGGTGACGCTCTTCAAAACTTTTCTCCTAGAATCCCATTTCCTTCAAATACTTATTTTTAAGTATGTAATGCAATAACGATTCGGTGAACGTTTAAATTTGGTTATAATGTTCGATGCAATTGTCATTTTGAAGCTATTGTTTACTTTTCACACAAATTATTAGAGACAAATATTTTTTATATTAAATTACTATGATTTAATTATAATCAGGATTATATGCCTGTCACTATAATAGTTGAAAACAATTCAACGAACTGTGTTTACAATCTAATCTCAGATTTTTTTAAATTTTAGTTAGTAATTGAGGAATTTTGAATATTGTTTAGATATAAATAATAACAGAGGAACATATTATATAGGTTCTAATGTGCCGAATAAGAATAAAAAGTAAATAAACAGTACTATTTGTCGGTGGTTGCTGTAACCAAATTTCATTTAGACAATAAATTAAAAAACTTGAGTTATACAGTTATTACGAGTTTAACATTGATTATTAATGTCTATTAACCTCTTCACCTTCCCGGCGTTTACGCCAGCTTTCCATTGTTTTCCTATTGTCTTTCTATTGTTTCATTTTTATGGGTACTCGGCACATTAAGCATATTTCAGGTAAATCAATAATGGGCTATTAGCAAAATATGGGTGTCAAAAATGGCTGAAAAACACCATTAAAACCAGAAGTGATTTCAAGTTAATATACAACTTTACCACGGAGAACATGTAGATTAATATTTTCACGATATTAATTAAGTAATACATACATAATTAAATAATAATCATTCAAAACAAAAACTTTCTTAATAGATGTTGATTCACCTCCAGATTCGTGGAGTAATATCAGCTTTAAACTGCCAGGTTTTTTTTTGAAGTTACATTATAAGGTTTCCAAAAGAGTTGATAAAAAGTAATTATCAAATGTACAACCAATTAAAATAGAAAGTTCCAGACCCCGATAACATAGAGTTATAACACTACTATTTTACAACAGCTAAACAGTAAAAGACTATTGATACAAAAAAAACACACACAAATCATATTATTAAAAACTAACCCGAATTTAAAGTAAAACATGCAAGATAAACATTTTTTATTTATGAAAAATATGACCGTATAAAGGAAAATAATGATTATGTATGATTTATTTTGCATTTGGTTGCATTTGGAAGTTATTTTTAAGGGGGAACCTTTTCAACCCAATGATTGAACTGAAGTGTACGTAGCTTAATCGTTAAGTTTAAGCTATGTTCGTCCCTGATATGTTATGTAATATACCTACCTAAACATTTAGTATTGGTATTAAAAATAACTACCACACTAATTTATGAAATACCTCATAATTATCAGATTTTTATGATGACGGTCAAAAATCCAGAGCCTGAACAAAATGTCATATCAAAATACTAAAATATCAAACGGTACCAACCATTACAATTATAAAGTTATAGAATTGTGAAACAAATTGCTAGAAGAAATTGATCCCAAAGAACTTTACTTACTTGGCGCAAAAGTCTTGATGCTCACTCAGTAAGTATTACCTACGAGTATTAGTCAGAGCACCATTTGCATAAACATATAAACAAATACTTTAATAATAACAATGGTGAACAAGAGAGTGTAGGTTCTATGAAACTGCGGACAAAACGTTTAAGCACATCTTGTGTCAATGTGCTCCTTTAATAGGGGCTGTTCAAAAGTTACGTGAGCATACTTAGAGGGGGGAGGGGGTTGACTTTTATGCGTTGCTTATTATTACTGACGCAGCATTTAAGCCATATTTTACTTATAAATGCTCGATTTTTTTTTTAAATGTGTCGATGCTTTTATGTTATAGAGGGGTAAAAGCTTTACTTAATATTGCTGACAGGGGGGGGGGTGTTCAAAAATGAGCAAAATTTGATTTATGTAATACCCATATCCATAATACGCATCCGAGTTCTGGGTAAGCATGTGTTACTTCCGGAGGAGGTACATAAATAAGTCTTCTGACAAAAAGATTGTAAAGTATATCCAGGCTTAGGGAGTGAGCTTTAATATAGTGGGGCATTCAATTCTTGGTCGCAGTGACACAGGACTGTTCTAACTTGCGTAGCACCTTTCAGATTAATAACATTTTCCCAGAATTACTATCGTCACCATCTTTAGCACCAGAGTGTAATAACTGTGAATATTAGATATTGTAATAGGAAAACGAAGCCGCGAGAATAGTTTTTTTTTTATATGGCTTTTATAAACATGAAAGGATTTTTTGTATTAATGTTTATCCATTATTCAAGTTCAAACGGCTAGATGAATTTTAATAAAATTTGGTATGGAAATAGTACTGTTATAAATTATTGCTACAGTTTAATGTAACTGCAGACGAAATAGGCAGACACCAGTTAGCTACCGTTGTATGATGTACTCTTCAAATTACATGCACCGCATTTTTGCGTAGAACATTAAAAAATATTACCTTATAACTTATACTATGATTAATAATCAAATATTTTGAAAATAATTGAACAAACAATACAGAAGAGTCGTAAAGGTTTATTTCCTGGCCGGTCGAGTGTAAATGTAAAGAGGTATGCGCTTCAGAACTGCACTTAAGATTTATCGTGTAAGTACGTAATGTTTATAGTAACGAGTTTATTTGATTGATGTTCAAATGTTGAATCAAGATACGAAGGAGATACTTATTGTTTGATGTATTATTATGATGTGTTCTTTTATTAAACAAATTAGTAGGTAATATTACATACAGTTTGATAAATTTCAAATATAACAAGCCTCTATTTTTAGCGTTATTGTGTCGTGTCAATAAATATCTCATTATTTTTAAACTCAGTGAGTTAAAAAATATTGGACTACCAAGTAGCAGACAATTTAACCGATAATTGTTTATCACCGAAAGCTTACGTTTTGGGTTTTCTGAAGGAATTTCAGTTTGTCATGTAGCAGTTATTGTCTTTAATTCATTAGGTTGAGTACTTGACCCTATATTGTGTAAATTTGGTGGTGTTTCATATGACGCAGTTTGATTATTGTGCGGTGAAGTTTATTGGATTTTTTACACGATATAAGCTCATTGCTTTGACCACAATCTCACATGATGTTAAGTGATAATGTGGTCCAGGATGCTAAACACACTAAGTCTCGGTACTGGTTCTCAAGTGATGCCGCCGGAACACACCTATTGGTATTTGGCGAGAAGTTTTCAAACTTGAGGGACGCTCAAAATGACACAAAACGTTTATTTTGAGGTGCCACGAATTGGATGTAATTATTAATTTCATATAGGAAAAATTCTGCTGAATATATATGTCAACATAAATATTAACGCTACAGGTCATTCTCACTCATGAATAAACGCTATGAAATTTTATTCATAATCACAAATACCAATACAGAAGTTTTGCTGTAGATTAAAATGTGTCTTTATAAATACGCAAATATATATAAAAAAAATTAGACATTTTTAAATAAAGGAGAAAAAGTGTGTAGCGTTTTATAAAATTTGTTCAGGCTACATTGAAAACCGGTGGTCTGGACTACAAACATGCTTTGTAAGCGTAAATGTTATTAAAAACTTCACCACCATTTATTGTAGAAGCAAACAATTGACATTAAAAGTTTTCGAGAGTTTGAACTAGGAGGGATGATAAGTCTCTTCATCGCACTGATTCTGGGATCCAATTCGAACAATAACGACTAGAAACATTGAAATAAAATACGCGGCAAATAACGTTTTATAATACGATGCAAATAATGATAAAACTTCATATATAAAACATTATCCGAAAATAACAGCATTCTGATTAATGAAATATAAAATGTACATAAATAAAATTCGAATCGGATATTAGTAAGGTCTTTACCCGCTGGCATAATAACAACTGCGATGTAATTAAATGTGTAAACTCTGTGTAACTGTTCATAAATAGACTGAGACTGGCTTGCGAAGATTAGATTATAAGAATATATATGCTTATAAGATAAAGCGTCTAGAGCCTCAGAAATGTCACACATTTATGAAAATATCGTCTAGTTGTTGCTATCAGACTATTTATAACACAATAATAATTTAAATTAGAGCTTAAATTTGGTTAAATTATCATTAGATTGATTGATAAACTTTAGCGTAGATAATAGGACAAAGCTGAAACTTGAAATACATTCTCATGATTAAATGCTTTAAAACCAATGTTTACGAAATCATCTAAAGTGTAAATATATTAATTATTTTTGTTGTATCTGTATAAAGTATCTATTATCAAATTTCAATACGATGCGTCGCGTAAATCGAACGCTATAATCAACTCTTTCTTAATAACTACGTACAGATACAAACAAATACAAAGTTGATAAATGACCTCATTATTATAACGGTTACGAGTGCTGCATGATTTTCATTTCGAGGTCACTATATTTCTTTGTGAAGCATGTTACATGCTTTTTAGGCGAATCATGATTTGAATATCTTTTTTTTTTTTACGAGAATTAAATTGACGCCGCTTATTTTCTGCTGTGAATAGTCTGTTGCAATGTGTATTATTTTCTACATGAATAAGTCTTAATGAAACATATAATTAAATCTAAAAGTAAATATTAGGCAATATGGGTTGACGTAGTCAAGGGTGATGATAGAAGAATAGGTGACGACGATTCAAAGCTTCGGTTGACCTACTCTCGTGTGGCACCTTCACCTCATAAACGTTACTATTTTAAATATATTTTCACAATATTGTGCCAATATAACATTTAATGAGCGTGCTATTCACACGGATACATCACAGTGTAATTTGTAAACATAAAGGATTCGCATATTACGTGTGTCTTGTGACTCAGCTTGGGATCCCTGACGTCCTCAGTAAGGTATTCGCAGGAAAGAATTATTAAACCTTTATTATAATACATCTGAGAACTCGCGAAGATTCTCAAACAATCTGAGATGTGGAGTGATGAATACTTTAAATTTTTTACGCTACAGTAATCCCAATCGAAAAGATTCATAGCGTTCATTTGAATTCAATTAGTTTTATTAAAGCCAAATGTGCTATAACGAGAATTCACGACGACACAGAAAAATAACCTACATGTACACATGCGAGAGCACTCATAACTGTTAGTGTATCGAAATAAATACAGAGTGTCCCACGCAGGTAGGTAGGTACATTAGACGACGATTCGTCGAAAGAAGGCCGCGCGGCGACCTTCCAAATGTTGGTGCCGATCATTGACCGCAGCTTTAGATTGCGCTTCGTCATACTCAACTACCCAAATGACGCCTGGGCTTTGGGCCAGGTATCAAATTAATTGGCCGACACATCCGCGTCGCAATTTTCAAAACATAAATAAAGCATAAGTGTAAAGGAATTTCAATGCAAACTTAATAAAGTTATATGAAATTATCCATGATACTTTTTTTGCAAACCATATTTTATGACTTTGTGTAATTAACGATAACAGGCTTTAGATATGAATCACTTAAGTTGAACGAGCTATACCGGCCATAAAATTATATAGTCTTCTACACTATAAAGTAACATTCAGAAAGCTATAAAAGTACCTATCTCAGTTAAGTAAAATTAATGCCATTCTATTTAGACCAGACCTAATCGGACTATCTAAATACACAATTGGAACTAAAAACTTAGTATATTATACTAACAAAACTGCTACAAAATCAATGTAAAGGATAAAATATTTCTTACATATTTCTATGTTTTAATTTTCGTTATAATATATGTAAAAGTATAAATGTTTAATTTATCATTCAATTTTTTTATTCATTAACTTTACCAATAATTCAGGAGAATAATCTTCATGCACATAAAAACATATTTATAAAATGAACAAACATAATTTTAGAAGCTGTTAGACTTTTTTAAATATAATACTGCATAAATTATGTTTACCAAAGTGTTCTTATTAAAAACAACAAATAATTCAACTTTAGATAATTGTGTAATCTATATAATATAATAATATTGCACACATGCACAAGTAGTACTCATGACATTTGAAGACTATCGAAAAATTAATTTTATAATAACACAGATACATAAATTATAATAATAAATTGCAAAACTCTTTTAATTTCTTTCAATGCGTATGGTGTTACTGTATGTTCATATTTTTAGTAATATCGTCGAGATCAAGGCCTGAAACGTGAAACTAACACATAAGTAGTCTAGACATATATTAGTAAACAAATACATATTATTAAAATTACGATTTTTTTTATTTTTCAAACGTCTACTAACTTCAGCATAATTAGCATATTACACGTAACATAAACAAGGAAAGTATAAATACAGTTGCTAATATTATTTTAAAACCAAAGGTCACATTTGAAATATTATACATTCTGATTCACTTGTCTATCCATACAACCTAAAGACGTCTACTGTTGGGCATAGGTCTTCCCCAAAGATCTCAAAGATCAAAGATCCCAAAGAGGAGGGCTGCTTTGTACCGAGCTTCCTATGGACGGAAGATAGGAAGGGGCCCGATTCGACAAGAGAGGCTTTTTATCTGTCATGTACTCTTGGTCTAGCCAGCTGCTGGGGATATGGAGCATATCACTTTATACCGTGTCACTCTCCAGAAAGACGGCGGATAGTAGCGTTGGTTTTAGTGGGTATTCCTAGCGCATCACGCCGGGCGAATCTCACAGACCCCCTGATTTTACTCCCGGATTAGAGACGGGAGGGAGGATGCGTAAGGAGGTAATTGCTATAATCCCTAGGCTTGGCAGGGGGGTTTGTGATTGTTGTAGGTGTTTGAGGTTGAGGAAGATGCTGCAGCCCATCCCCTTTTCTTTTCCTTTTTTTGAGTGGAAATGCCTTTACGCTTTCTCTTTGGCTTATCTAATCCGGGAGATATTAGAGTAGAGAATCTTGCGGATTAGAGATGCCAGGGGGTATGTGGATGGGATTCACTCGGCGTGAAGCGCCGGAAATACTCACTAAAATCATACCGCCTTCTTCTTGGGGCGAAACGGGATTGTCAAAGTATGCTCCACGTCGCCTTGGTGGCAGGCCCAAAAAGGGCCATTGCCAAGACCTTCCCTCTGGGAAGGGGAGTTCCTCCTTCCGTCTTACCCGTGAGCCAAGCAGGTCCCACACCTCTCTTCCTTGGGTTCTTGCAAGGACAAGAACTTCGGAAGAGAGGGGAATGTGGATAGGTAGCTAGATCCACTAAAGAATCTTCTTCGCGCTCCCTTTCTGCGGCCTCCTTCTGCAGCAAAACTTGCTCGCAAAAGAAGACCACAACGCTCCAGGTGCTCTCGCTGCCATGCGTGGTTAGAGGTACTATGACCGTAACATCAGGTTCTCCCATGGTTTACCTCTTATTCAACTTTTACGACACCCACGGAAAGATATAGGTTGATATTATTCTCAGCCGGCACCACACAGAGCAGTCTGCGCCACACGAACGAATTGGTACTTTCATTTTTTACAAGCTGGAACTTTTATAATCGAATTAGTTCAAAAAATATATTTTATTTAAATTTAAATTATTGAAATTTTAACCAAACGACTGTCATATATTAATTTTACATTATTACACAGTAATATTTCATTGTATTTTGTCAAATGGCTAGGTCTATCATTCTTTCAAACTGTGTAATAAGAATTTGGCGACAATCAGTCGAAAATTACACAAGTGTATGAATTATTTTCTCAATCGGTGTAAATTTAAAAATGTACTTTAAATTATACATTCAAAGGCTGATCGTGATTCTTTTTTTAATGCCATAAAAAATAAATAACAAGCATGAATGCTATCGTTAATTATAACCCTAGATTAAATTATTTTATTAACAATTTAACAATTATACGGTATTAATGACTTATATATTTGCTGATAACTAGTAATGAAGGAAATGACACTGGAATTCACCCTAAAAGAGAACGTTGCTCTTTTTGTGAGTCCGTTAGATGATTTATATTCCTTGAGTCAGTAAACCGTTTTTAATTTTACCACAGATTAGCTGTGTCCGCGACTTTGTCAACTTAAAACTCTCTGTGTTTGTAAAACGACGTTTTTAATAACATTTACATACATATTTAGGGCTAGATACATAGTGAATAACTTCGGTATAACACTAAACATACCCTTTTTCATCTACTTTCAAATTCCTATAAATTTCCGATATTGATTCTAAAGCCCCTAGAGCAATTTTTCACATGTTACGTATGTTTTTGTTGTATCTGTATAAAGTATCTATTATCAAATTTCAATACGATGCGTCGCGTAAATCGAACGCTATAATCAACTCTTTCTTAATAACTACGTACAGATACAAACAAATACAAAGTTGATAAATGACCTCATTATTATAACGGTTACGAGTGCTGCATGATTTTCATTTCGAGGTCACTATATTTCTTTGTGAAGCATGTTACATGCTTTTTAGGCGAATCATGATTTGAATATCTTTTTTTTTTACGAGAATTAAATTGACGCCGCTTATTTTCTGCTGTGAATAGTCTGTTGCAATGTGTATTATTTTCTACATGAATAAGTCTTAATGAAACATATAATTAAATCTAAAAGTAAATATTAGGCAATATGGGTTGACGTAGTCAAGGGTGATGATAGAAGAATAGGTGACGACGATTCAAAGCTTCGGTTGACCTACTCTCGTGTGGCACCTTCACCTCATAAACGTTACTATTTTAAATATATTTTCACAATATTGTGCCAATATAACATTTAATGAGCGTGCTATTCACACGGATACATCACAGTGTAATTTGTAAACATAAAGGATTCGCATATTACGTGTGTCTTGTGACTCAGCTTGGGATCCCTGACGTCCTCAGTAAGGTATTCGCAGGAAAGAATTATTAAACCTTTATTATAATACATCTGAGAACTCGCGAAGATTCTCAAACAATCTGAGATGTGGAGTGATGAATACTTTAAATTTTTTACGCTACAGTAATCCCAATCGAAAAGATTCATAGCGTTCATTTGAATTCAATTAGTTTTATTAAAGCCAAATGTGCTATAACGAGAATTCACGACGACACAGAAAAATAACCTACATGTACACATGCGAGAGCACTCATAACTGTTAGTGTATCGAAATAAATACAGAGTGTCCCACGCAGGTAGGTAGGTACATTAGACGACGATTCGTCGAAAGAAGGCCGCGCGGCGACCTTCCAAATGTTGGTGCCGATCATTGACCGCAGCTTTAGATTGCGCTTCGTCATACTCAACTACCCAAATGACGCCTGGGCTTTGGGCCAGGTATCAAATTAATTGGCCGACACATCCGCGTCGCAATTTTCAAAACATAAATAAAGCATAAGTGTAAAGGAATTTCAATGCAAACTTAATAAAGTTATATGAAATTATCCATGATACTTTTTTTGCAAACCATATTTTATGACTTTGTGTAATTAACGATAACAGGCTTTAGATATGAATCACTTAAGTTGAACGAGCTATACCGGCCATAAAATTATATAGTCTTCTACACTATAAAGTAACATTCAGAAAGCTATAAAAGTACCTATCTCAGTTAAGTAAAATTAATGCCATTCTATTTAGACCAGACCTAATCGGACTATCTAAATACACAATTGGAACTAAAAACTTAGTATATTATACTAACAAAACTGCTACAAAATCAATGTAAAGGATAAAATATTTCTTACATATTTCTATGTTTTAATTTTCGTTATAATATATGTAAAAGTATAAATGTTTAATTTATCATTCAATTTTTTTATTCATTAACTTTACCAAATAATTCAGGAGAATAATCTTCATGCACATAAAAACATATTTATAAAATGAACAAACATAATTTTAGAAGCTGTTAGACTTTTTTAAATATAATACTGCATAAATTATGTTTACCAAAGTGTTCTTATTAAAAACAACAAATAATTCAACTTTAGATAATTGTGTAATCTATATAATATAATAATATTGCACACATGCACAAGTAGTACTCATGACATTTGAAGACTATCGAAAAATTAATTTTATAATAACACAGATACATAAATTATAATAATAAATTGCAAAACTCTTTTAATTTCTTTCAATGCGTATGGTGTTACTGTATGTTCATATTTTTAGTAATATCGTCGAGATCAAGGCCTGAAACGTGAAACTAACACATAAGTAGTCTAGACATATATTAGTAAACAAATACATATTATTAAAATTACGATTTTTTTTATTTTTCAAACGTCTACTAACTTCAGCATAATTAGCATATTACACGTAACATAAACAAGGAAAGTATAAATACAGTTGCTAATATTATTTTAAAAAACCAAAGGTCACATTTGAAATATTATACATTCTGATTCACTTGTCTATCCATACAACCTAAAGACGTCTACTGTTGGGCATAGGTCTTCCCCAAAGATCTCAAAGATCAAAGATCCCAAAGAGGAGGGCTGCTTTGTACCGAGCTTCCTATGGACGGAAGATAGGAAGGGGCCCGATTCGACAAGAGAGGCTTTTTATCTGTCATGTACTCTTGGTCTAGCCAGCTGCTGGGGATATGGAGCATATCACTTTATACCGTGTCACTCTCCAGAAAGACGGCGGATAGTAGCGTTGGTTTTAGTGGGTATTCCTAGCGCATCACGCCGGGCGAATCTCACAGACCCCCTGATTTTACTCCCGGATTAGAGACGGGAGGGAGGATGCGTAAGGAGGTAATTGCTATAATCCCTAGGCTTGGCAGGGGGGTTTGTGATTGTTGTAGGTGTTTGAGGTTGAGGAAGATGCTGCAGCCCATCCCCTTTTCTTTTCCTTTTTTTGAGTGGAAATGCCTTTACGCTTTCTCTTTGGCTTATCTAATCCGGGAGATATTAGAGTAGAGAATCTTGCGGATTAGAGATGCCAGGGGGTATGTGGATGGGATTCACTCGGCGTGAAGCGCCGGAAATACTCACTAAAATCATACCGCCTTCTTCTTGGGGCGAAACGGGATTGTCAAAGTATGCTCCACGTCGCCTTGGTGGCAGGCCCAAAAAGGGCCATTGCCAAGACCTTCCCTCTGGGAAGGGGAGTTCCTCCTTCCGTCTTACCCGTGAGCCAAGCAGGTCCCACACCTCTCTTCCTTGGGTTCTTGCAAGGACAAGAACTTCGGAAGAGAGGGGAATGTGGATAGGTAGCTAGATCCACTAAAGAATCTTCTTCGCGCTCCCTTTCTGCGGCCTCCTTCTGCAGCAAAACTTGCTCGCAAAAGAAGACCACAACGCTCCAGGTGCTCTCGCTGCCATGCGTGGTTAGAGGTACTATGACCGTAACATCAGGTTCTCCATGGTTTACCTCTTATTCAACTTTTACGACACCCACGGAAAGATATAGGTTGATATTATTCTCAGCCGGCACCACACAGAGCAGTCTGCGCCACACGAACGAATTGGTACTTTCATTTTTTACAAGCTGGAACTTTTATAATCGAATTAGTTCAAAAAATATATTTTATTTAAATTTAAATTATTGAAATTTTAACCAAACGACTGTCATATATTAATTTTACATTATTACACAGTAATATTTCATTGTATTTTGTCAAATGGCTAGGTCTATCATTCTTTCAAACTGTGTAATAAGAATTTGGCGACAATCAGTCGAAAATTACACAAGTGTATGAATTATTTTCTCAATCGGTGTAAATTTAAAAATGTACTTTAAATTATACATTCAAAGGCTGATCGTGATTCTTTTTTTAATGCCATAAAAAATAAATAACAAGCATGAATGCTATCGTTAATTATAACCCTAGATTAAATTATTTTATTAACAATTTAACAATTATACGGTATTAATGACTTATATATTTGCTGATAACTAGTAATGAAGGAAATGACACTGGAATTCACCCTAAAAGAGAACGTTGCTCTTTTTGTGAGTCCGTTAGATGATTTATATTCCTTGAGTCAGTAAACCGTTTTTAATTTTACCACAGATTAGCTGTGTCCGCGACTTTGTCAACTTAAAACTCTCTGTGTTTGTAAAACGACGTTTTTAATAACATTTACATACATATTTAGGGCTAGATACATAGTGAATAACTTCGGTATAACACTAAACATACCCTTTTTCATCTACTTTCAAATTCCTATAAATTTCCGATATTGATTCTAAAGCCCCTAGAGCAATTTTTCACATGTTACGTAAATACTTAATGTATAGATTTCGTTGCTTTACAGTTTTTTTACTATATGTGGAGATATTAGTCAGTTTTTGAAAACCGCTTGTGTAATTTTAATTTTTTTCCACTTATGCCTAATTTTGTGCTTCAATTATAATTATAAGAATTTATATAGAAATATGCGTGACTGTAACTTTAAAACTGACTAATACCCATATAAATTTTGCATGTTTTTTTTTTAAATACTTGAATCTTAAATGTCAACCCAGGATATAAACTAGTCCAATACTGTATTTTTTTAACTTTAATTTTACGTGATGTATCACCGACAGACATCCAGAAAAAATTTCACATTTTGTTTTTTTTTTAAATTGTAATAAGTACTCGTGAAAACTTTTAAATTACCTTCAGTATTATTCATTGTATTTACTCTAGTGTTTAGCTGTAAGTTTTCCTGTTATAAATAAAATAAAATATAGATATAATTTATAGTTATCTCGGAGGAGTCTTAAGATGCCCTATATGCACCGTACTTTCGTTAGTAAAATATTAAAATTAAAAGTAAAATATAAAATATTATATTAGTTACTATAAACGCGCATAAAAGGATAGAATATCAACGTCCTCCTTGAATGACATTAGAGTGAGCCGGACCAAAATATATATGAGCCGCCTTAGACGAAAACGGCCACGAATAACACACACAGTTTCACACTCTCTAAATGTTTTAGTATATTGTAATCTGTCATATTAAGTAAGATATGAAAAAAGTTATAAGGATAACACTGAAATTCCCTTGCATTATTTTGTCTGAATTATTAAATACTAGATGAAATGAAATGTGACTCATAATACACAATTTTTTACAAAATATAGGTAGATAGGAACTGTAACTTCTCTGATACGTGTGAATCGGCCTTTACGAACTAAAGATGGCATCCGAGTGGCCAATATGGCGACTGCCATTTGCACCATTACAATATAACAAGATACTCAACAATCCGAATTTTGCGGATCTAAGTTGTCGACTCGAAATCATTATTTTTTATGTTTTATTATTCAGGTAAGATTTCAATCGAGTCTACCGTACCCCTTGACCGAAATCTTAATATAGATTTAAAAGATATCATGGAGTGAGTAGTGCTAGTTCCTTTTTTGCGACTGAGTGCCTTCAGCAAAGCTAAAGAGCTGTAAAGGACCTCTTGTTCAAGCTATTATTAGCCATTCGTAAACTATTAGCTAGTTTAAAAAACTGCAGGAGTAAGAATAGAATTGCTCAGTTTATTAAGAGTCTATGCTATATTAATATTTATCTCTTAGTATAATCCCATGAAGTTTTTAAATGACAAATTAAATAATTAAAAGTTTTATTTGAAAAGGAGTGAGAGTAGTAAGAAGAATAAAAAAAATAGTATTAAAAATGTAATTTGAAAAACTACAAAGCGTAAAAATTTGAATTTATTTTTATTATATACCCTTCTATTATTGCCTTATGTATATCTTGTATAAAGTATATGTTGTAGTAGTTTGCTGAAACTATCATAGAAACGAAATACCATCCATCCATCCATTCAATCGAAAGACATCCACTGCTGGATATGTCCAAAGATCCGCCAAAGATCTCCACGACGACCGGACTTGCGCCACCCGCATCCAGCAGAAGAAAGGAAGTACAAAAATAATATTATTTAAAATCCTTTTTTTTCAACTAGCCAATGCTGTTGACCGGAAAGGCCTTTACAGGTTCACCATGGTTTTGTGGATGAGTGCTGAAGGCTGAAAAAGGTAACTAGCACAAGGGTTACTAAAGAGGTACGAACTTCAGACTAGCCGTTACCGTTACGATTTAAATTCCATTTACGGTTTACTATTACCCATTTAAAACTGGTGATCATTAGTCAATTTTTATGTCATAAGTTCCTAGCGCGTTTTTTACTATCAATAACTTTCAACATTTGGAAGGAAGTTCTTCATTAAAGTAATTTAAAAGAATTATTTCTTGTTGAATATCTGACAAGAAAATGAAATTATTATTATTATTAGACAAAGCTAGTTCATTTTCTTTGGTCGCCATTTTACTATTTTTATAAAATATTGTTGTAGTAAAAATATTGTTTCTATTTTTCAAACGGTAAGAAAATTGTGTAGGTAGGTATATTATTATACTGTTCCATAGAGAATGTGATTTTTATTAGAAAATAGTAATTAATTATTATTATTTACGTTTTGTTTAAAGTGAATTTCAATTAATAACACTTTCGTTCCATTGTTTCGCAATTCATATACCTAATTGTCATAATTTGATGGCTAGTGTGAGACACGTGTCGTTGCGGCTGTGTTTATTGGTCTCCACCTATGTTTGCCAACAGAGTGTAACGCCCTTTGTGTTCCTTGTTTTGTTACAAAATATTGAACACCGTTTTATTTAACACTAACTTTCAAATTAGGTAGATAGCGTATGGTGACGGACGAAGCGGTTTCATATAGAGCTAAAACGGTTACGAAATGTTATAGTGAATCATAGATATATGTATATAAACGAATAGGTAAGTCAAGTGCGTAATTTAACAGCGTAATACCGTCAAGGAGAATCTTGTAAAAAGTATTTTTACTGTTTTTTATAATTCTTCTTAGTATTACGAATAATTATTTCATTGAATCACCTTATGATAATCGAATAACATTGTATATGTTTTCAATTTTCGTTTTTATAAATACCTAACTATGTAAAACAACTGTTGAACGACCGTTTCGATATATCTAAATGGAAATTTGGTGTAAATTGGTAAAGCAATTTGGAGTTATAAAATTTATCACCCTATTGACAAAATGTCAAATTTTCATTTAAATTGGTTCAATCGTTTGACAGATATTAAGAAACAAGCATGCAAATATTCATTTGTATAAAATTACATCTAATTATATGTAATTACCGTGCCATAAATATGTTTAAGAATTTTGGTATAGGTACCTTTTTAATGATGTTAATTTAATATTGGGCTGTACTTAAAATTTTAAGCGTTTAACAAACGTGAATGTTGTAAGGCTCTTGTTAAGTATGGTCATTTAGTATTTAATCAGTCAACAAGCTAATGGGATACCGAAGATTATGTTACGAGCCAGGTTACCTGTTTGGTAGGTCCCTGTTGATCAAATGTTGGAGCGCAAAACGCAAGCGCGCTGCACAAATCTACGCAATAGATGGATGTGCCAAAGCGGGAGTGCCAATGAACTTAGGGACGGCTATTGACAGGTATTGCGTTAAGACAAATATACGTTCCGGCGGCTAAGACAGACCTCCGTTCACTTGACCATACTCGCATGAGTGTAGATAGATGAACGCCCATACAACACAGGCCTCCCGAGAACTTTTATGTAAATAATCATCGAGGGTAAATATGAAATTCTTGAACGTGAGTGAAATACTCTAATCTCTTTTAACTGTACTCGGAGGAATAGTCGAAATATATTTTAAGGAAATGTATCAAAACTTAAATAATTAGTTATTACACAGATTGTTATTGTTTGCTTACTTTTTATGTTTAACATTAATTTGATCATTCCTGTAACAAGATTAATTAAATAAGTTTGTACATCGGAAGTAATAAAATATAAACTGTTATTTATTTATATTACAATATACGTAACAAGTATTAAAAAAAATGTATAATACTGTTTTATTGGAAGGTAAAAATTTAAGTAGATATACTGAATAACTTTACAAAAAAATACATGCTTCGGTGCGATAGACTACCTCGGTGGCGCAGTTGTATTACGGTACGACTGTCGTTCTGAGGTCTCGGGTTCGATCCCCTGGTCGGGTTAAGTGATATTGGCTTTTCTTCTCAGTATTATCCCGAAGTCTAGAATGCGTGCCCGGATATGGCGACAGGCTCGCCCCCGGTCACATCTGGGACGGAACTAAGCTCGGCGAAATGTGGGTGGTGTAGTTCGCTATTTCACACCTGCCTAACCCTTCGGGGATAACAGGCGTGAGCATATGTTTATGTTATGTAAAAAATACATGAGCTGTATCACATGACACGTGATACAACTCATGTGGTTTTTATTAAATATTTAAATATACATTAAATAAATAAATATTAAATAATTATAATAATAATAAAATAATAATGATAAATGTACATATATTTAAAAGATATAACGATTATAAATTCATTCAACACAATATTTGGAAGCATCACAATAATATAAAATATTGAAAGCGACTGGTGTTAAAATAAAATAAATAATTATACTGCCAATTACTTATACTAAACAAAGGAATGTTTTCACAAATTATATGTATAAATTATATAATATACCGTTGATGGTCAAGTGCTTGTTTTGGCGCTTCTGTGTGTGTTTATCTACCATGAAGAGACAACATTAGTTAAAATTTGCATGTCATTAGCATATTTTTGCACCTACGCTATTATTGATGACGAATTTTATTATTGTCATAACTATCATGACATGATATATGGCTTTTGAATAAGCACAAAATTAATATGCGAAAATTATTTGAGAGTTGTTATTTTGTTCATCATGACCAGAAAAAGTAATTGCGTCGCAATATTTGTTTAATTCTTTTGTCATGAAAACTAATGTTATAAATTAGTAATGATTATATTAAAATAAAACACGTATAAACAATATAACATTAATGTATCTTAATAAATAATATTTACGAAGCAAGATCCTTGCAGGTTTTTGGTCACGAACTTTAACTTACAAACGATAATAAGTTATTTAAAAAAAAATCAATTATATTCTGAAAATACGTGAGATCACGTTTTAAATATCACGGAAATACACATTTAAATGAGGTATTAAATGATATCATTGATTTTTTTTATAATTAATATTAATTTTATCAAAATATTGATTACTTAAATTATCCAAATTATGTAGGTACGTTTATTATTAACAGTCTCGTTTCTCTGACTTAATTTAATCTATATGTTTATATTTTAAATAAACATATATTTTAGCCCAGCAGTTAAAAAAAAAATGATTTATATTAACTTACAAGGTACATGTGTTCTGTAAATGACCTTTTTCTCGTAGTTTCATTAACTGTTAGGGTACTTAGGGCAAATCTGCAGAATTTTTGTCACGGGTAGCAGCTGAAGCCGAGGTTCGTATCATTTTGGTGTACTTGTGCTTGCACCATTTTAGGCTGAGTGAATAAGCGCTCGCCCCAAAGTCCGGTGAAGCTGTTAAAGGGCCGTCAGCGTTTTGTCAGTTAACAAAATGTGTATATCAGAGGTTCCCAATCTTTTTCATTCTGCGGCACACATACATGTTTACTATTTTGTCCTAACTTATCTAGCTGGTCGAAATAGATAGGTTCAGTTATACTAGTTAGGCAGATAGGCACAAAGATTAAAACATCTAATACTATCAAATGAACATTACTAAGAATGTTTATTTTGTATCGGTGATCACTTAAGTTGTAGGTTTCGGAGAATGGTAATGGGAATCGCTTTATCGCACTCTTATTCACTTTCTACGACGCACCAAGGCGCCGCGACGAACACTTTGGGAACCCCTGATGTATATTAAATATAATGTAACCTTACTAAAATATAGATTGGGACGTTAGTATCATAGACACAGACTATGCCAAGATAGTATATAGAGTTCATCTAAAGATAAATCAAATCACACAGTTCCAAGAGTGGTGGATTAACCGCAAAAGAACAAACGGGTGTGCAGCGTTTACACAATCATGTAAGAATTTGTCACTCTGGACATATAAAGTATACGTAATACCATTTTGTGTTTTGCATGCGAAAAACAATTTTCGGTAATAAAATGTAATAATATTTTATACATGTGTCATGTAGTTCATGAGTGTTTGAATTTAAAGTGGTAGTTATTTGTAGTTTATTGTTAAAAAATTCACTACATTGATATAGCTGATGAAAGTCGCCTTTGACAAATAGATAAATAACCCCTAGCTGTCTAGAGATGAATTTAAAATACGTCATGTCAGTATTTAAATTAATAGGGCTGTACCTGAAATTGCATGTTATATTCGAATATTAAATTATTTTATTGTTTTCGCAATATTACGTAGGTAGGTGCTACTATGTTGACATCGTATAGGATATGTAGTAAACTTTAAAAAAACGTGTTGTAAATAACAGTAATGTCAATAAATGTGAAATATGTTAGAAAGGTCGAAATCACTATTTTTATTGATAATTTTTAACAATTTGTTTATTTCAAACTAACTTGAATCAGAGAGTTTTTTATTCATATTGTCAAAATGATATGCATACATAACGTCACTCCTCTCTCCCTAATAATGGTAGGCAGAGACCACATCCACTTGCTACAATCCTGACACACGTGTTTAGCTTCTTCTACTTTCATAAGCACCTTCATAAATGCTCTTCGGTTATGAGTACTTTTGTCTTGCTTTTCTCCATAACGTCCTCGATCTGGTCGAGATACGTTCCCCTTGGACGACCCTTACCAGCTTGCTCAGTCACACTCGTCTTGTAAATTTGTTTCGTCAATCTTCTTTCATCCATCCTCTCTAGATGTCCAAACCAGTGAACCATCCCTTTCTTTATCTTTATCACTACAATCTCTACCATACTACTACCACACTATTCCTTACTTTATCTATCATTCTCATTCCAGCTATACTTTTTAGACTTCACATTTCTACTGTATTAATTTTGTTACTAAACAAAAACAAAACACATAAGTTTATGGAAGATTGATAATTCTTGACACATTCACATAGAAAATGTTCCTTTTTGACAAACAAACTTAGGTATTTAATTAAAATATTTGATATCAGTAGATATATAATTTGAGTTTATTTTTAATATAACATTAGTAAGAAACTAATATAAAACTAACATTACAGCCGAAATTAGATACCACAACTAGGTACCTACTTTCAACCAAAAATGTTAATAGACTAAATGTATTTTTAAATTCTTTTTTAATATTGTATTTAATTGAATGCGTTTCTAAAATGTGTAGGTATTTAAGAATTTTTCAGTTCAACAGTCTATCCATCCATCCATTTAACCGAAAAATGTTCACTGCTGGACATAGGTCTCCTCCAAAATAGGTGAATAATTGCCATAATCGCCACGCTTGGCAGACGGGTTGGCAGGGGATGCTGTTGTCCATCCCTGGGTTTGTCCCTTGACCCCTAGTCGCTTGTTACGACACCCATGAGAATATATGGAGTGGTATTATTCTTAGCCGGTACCACACGGAACCTTATTAGTTAGTGGTGTTATCATACTGCCTGCCATAAAGAAGAATGAAGGTGTTGTGTTTCTTAATAAATTAAAGCGTTAATAATAGTCTTTGAAGACATCGTCGTGTTACGAGTTTTAGAATGATGTATTTTAAATATTAAAATAATTTACCGCAGGGTACAGAGTAATAAAAGGTAATTATTTTGTAATATATTTATTTATATTAATATTAGCTAGAGCCCGCCCGCTGTGCTGAGCGTAATTGAAAGGTTAATATAGCCCGCCGGAGATATAAATGTAATTTGAAAGAGCTATTTAGAGTTACAAACAATATCCTGTATAAATTTACTTAATAAAATGTATATTGCAGATGTACAATTCCTAAGAATCGGTAGAACTACTTGAGAGTGATTAAAATTACCAAAAAAGCAACAGTATGGTCCTTGGTGTTGCAGTTATCGATAGGTGACGGTTACCGTTTACCATCAGATAGTCCATTTGCTGCCCTTTTCTTATATATCTAAAATAAAGTGCCACCTGCCGGATCCAACTCTAGTTAAGCACCTCAAAAGAACACACAGAATTCCATTTAATTCAGGAAAGACTTTTAATAAGACGTGGGTTTACAAACACACGCACGCGAGTATTTTATATATAAAGATATATTTTATTGTCAAATCAAACTGTGCCTCAGCATTGATAAGATATATTTTATTACTTTCTTCACATCATCATGAGCCAGCCAATGACCTATTGCAGCTTACGGTACTTTCTACATAAATGTATAAATTCAACATACACTAAGATTCCTAGTTAGTTACTTCACTGGATAATATAAATGTTTGTTTCGACTGTTGTACTTGTACTGAGTCGTCTTCTTAATCTGCAAGTACATACGTATAATATAAGCAGACATTGTCTGTATTCAAATACGTATCACTGGAACACTACTACGGACTGAAATGGATTGGAATAGAGTTTTCATATTAATATCATAGTGACCAAGAAAGTATTAAGAAATTATTCTTGAAGTGATCACTTCTTTAGGCGTGTTAAGCGATTTTCGGTAGGGGAAAATTTTATAGATTCGTGTCATTTATGACGTCAACCTTCATCGAAATATTACAGTCTCTCAAATATACGATGGCGTTTAAGTGGAAGCTTTTTTGTTGCCACATCTAAAATATTCTCCCATAAATGCCCGAACGAAATGTTTAAGTCGTAACGATTACTACTAAATTTTTCCATTAGTTGTCTAAATAAGGTCATGAGTAATTAAACTCAGAACTGCAGTCCGTGTATTAATCACTTTTAAAAAACGGTGTTTTTTTTTTCAAAGTAGTTACTTTTATCGGCAATACCCATAGCTGCTCAGTTTTTTTTTTCTGTTTTACTGTAGTTGGCATCCGCAATTACGTTCAGGTCGTATAACCTTCTTAAATTGTACGAGAAACGTTTTACGATGTACAGGACGTACCCCGATCCCCAATGTTGTGGAAGCTTCTGTACCCGCTACCAGCGATACGTAGTAACACTTCCACGCACTAAAATAACACGAATTATGCTACACCCCATACCTGTGCTCACTAGACGCAAGTACTCCACTTTGGTGCCCTTGCTCTATAGCTATCAGTATGGAGAGCTGACCTTACGATGATCGAAAATTTGATAAAAATGTCAAGACTTTTTCGGTTAAAAGCATTTAGTTACTTCCAAATTCTACAAGAAAGCGTATTAATATGTAGGCAGTTTTGAGATTACACTGTAATACAGTTATAAATATTAACAATATATTGTTAAATAAATAATAGTGATGTAATTAGTAAGTTTATCAGTTTTAGTTATCAACTAGCATAGATATTAAATATAAAGTTACATTATTTACAGTATATTAAAAATAATAAATTTCATTCTAAAAAAGGTATTTCAGAAATTGGTATATAATTATAATTCTTTATATTATTATTCTGAAGTGTCGCATTTTTTAATTATTGAAATACAGTAGATAGTAAATATACTTAATAAAGAAAAAATAGATTCAGAATTATTGAATGGCAAGAGTATTATATCCACATACCGTGCAAAAACTTTTATCACGCTTTGCAGACTATTTGGTACTCTTACCCGAGAATCGTATACCACTTTAAAAGACGCACCAAAATTTTTCAAAGAAATAAAGAATATCGAAATTTACAATAATCGAGATGAAAAAAAAAAAACTTATAATCAGAAACAATGCAGAGACAACTAACTTTCATTTTTAACCGACTTCAAAAAGGTTCTCAATTCTTCTGTGCGTTTCTTTTGTATGTGTGTTACTCGATTTCTTCGTCATTTGTGAACGATTGTAATTTTTTTTAATTCGATTGAGTACACTCCCGTGTTGGTCCCGTTGATACCAAGTCAGGTTCTGATCAGTGGATTTCAGAGAAATCGAGAGCAACCATTGAATATTATACACATGTGTTTCATATTTGTTACCAAAGCTATTCAAGTATTTGCGTATTGCAGTCGCCATCTTATTTTGCTGATATGATGATGGAAGATACAACATTTTAACCGACAGGAATTCCAGAATATTTTTTTGTAAATGTTGTACTTTATTTATTATGTGTACTAATGGTAAATAAAAAAGGAAGTAGAAGAATTTAAAACGGAAATAAAATGATTTTTAGGGGAAAAAACAAAATCTGATTTAAAGTAAGAATTAGAAAAAAAACTTTTTTCAGTTGAAAAGTTTTGTTAATTGTATTGTAAAATGTAAGATAAAATAGCAATGATTTAAAGATAGGTGTAAAATAGTAGAATGGAATTCTTAAAAAAAATCCATACCTTTAAATCTTGAAAAAGAATACCCATGTTTGGAATACAGTTGTCATACTTGGAAACTTATTTATAAAATTATATATCTATAATTAAATTTCATGTTTATATTATTTATTATCTCTCTTTTTCCACACAGTTTAAATGGAATTCAGTTCTTTGTATAATTTTATCTCATTGAACAATTTAGTATCAAGATAGTACAGTTAGTTACGTCTCCGGTGACAACTTTATAGTCAGTAAGCGTAATACCTAGACACTTAAAAATATAAATAAGAGATCGGGTGCTCGGTTAACTTATTTGCATTCACTGGTTTAACTTATTCAGCAGATTTGAATCTTAAGCCGGCTTTGTAAATTGCTTTAGAATTCTCACAAACGACGTCAGCGAAACGGAAATCATGCAATGTGTCGAGTACCCATAAAAATAAGACAATAGGAAAACAGTGGCGTAAACGCCAGGTAAGTGCTCAAGGGGTTAAAGAAACTTAAAGAACTTTTAATGTCATAAAATCTATTTATTAAAATTATTTTTTAGGCATAGTTCTATTTATATTAGAATCATATATGTATTAACAAAATATTTTTGAGGAAATTTATAATAAATCTCTCTTGAGGGTCCAAATTTATTTGTGTCAATTAATCTTCTTCCAAATCTGAGGCTGTCGTGGCTCATACCAGCATATGAAGTCAATAAAGCACATTTAATCACTTTACTTATAGGAAATTTCACATTAATTAATTTAACTCACAATAAAATAAAGATTATATTTTACACCCAGCTGTGCCCGCGGCTTTACCCGCTTGTAGTTCAGACATTTTGTTATTGTACGATAAACAGCCAATGTTCTTACCCTGGATGCAATGCATTGCAAATGTGATTACCAACTTTCATCGAAATCGATTCAGTAGTTTTTGCGTGATTGGCGAGCAAATTAATAAACAGATAGACAAAAAAATCGATGTAGCATCATGTACGTTATTTAGATGCTGTTATATATTCTTAATAAATTCTATAATTTTTTTTTTTAATTTTAACTCTAAGTTTTACGTATAAAGGTACATTTCATGACAAGTGAATTTTTAAGTTATCAGGTTATACTAGTATCTGCGATGATTCAACAAATCTTTTTCTGCAATGATATCATAGTAATAAAGGTAAAACCGCTAATTTAAAGATAAAATAAAACCGTTTATATTATACTTATTTATAATCATTACCTATTATTTATAATCGACATTTGCAATAAAATAACTAGTCTTTTTTTATCTCATTGCAAATATTTACAGATTGGTGTTACAAAAAGTTTTGTGAGTAATTTTCTTATGTATGGCATATAGTGTTGTTAACACTTAACATAACCAAGCTGTACCGGCGACTCTACTCGTGAATAACATTAATTTATATTTATTTATCAACCTGGTTTTATTATTTTAATATTCAACTGTTTAAGCGACTTACAAGAGATTATTCTGGTTTCTTAATTTATATTAGCATAGTAACATGTAATGTGATGTGCTGTAAAGACGTATGCAAACTTTTAGATATTTCTTGCCTCTCCCCTCCTTTTTGTCAGCAATAGTAACTAACTCCCCCCATAAATTTGTAAAAAGAACAGTAAATAAGCAAACATTGCCTACGTCGTTCATTCCCGCCTTCTCTCATATCATCAAAAATAACAATAGCAGAGACCACTCCGCCCCCTATTGATGGTTAACGTAATCTTAAACGAACAAACGGATAAATAAAGATGTACTGACAGTAAGATGTGTGTAAAAATACCATTCGTTTCAACGTTAAGTAATATATATCATGAAATTTTCTTACATTTTAATCTCAAAAAATGAATCTATATAGAACTTGGTAGGTAGGTTGAATGTTAAATAGTATGTATCTATATAAAAAATAGGTGAAGACAGTCCCAAATACATTTTCGTCTCTTTTGATGAAGTAAATAATTTTCCTCAATTTTTTAATGATCAATGATTATCGCCGTGTATTTCGAATATTATCCGAACATTAGTAGTACATAGTAAGAAAAAAATATGTTTAATGTCTAAAGAAAATTATATAAAGGCACTGTTGTACATTTCTGTAAATTGTTTCATTAAAATGCATATTAACAAATAATCGTGATAACATTAAATAAGATAAACAAAATAATTAAAAGCATGTATTAACAACACCTTGATTCACGTTTCTTATGATCAATAATTTGTACTGTTAGTATCTACTATTTGTAAAGGTATGTAAATACCGTTTATTTCAAAAAAGATCAAATATTTATAGTCCTTTAGATATATGTACGTCAATAGATTGGAATTCATAATAACTTTATTTTAAAGTTTAAAGTATCACTTTGAGATACGACTGTTCTTTCAACAACAGTTAAAATTAAATAAAATACAGAAAGATTTTATAAGGTTATTGACTCTATAAATTGGTAACTTTCATATTATGTACCTTTTATCTGGGTCTTTATTTCTATCTGTATGTTTTTACAGGATTAGTGTGTAGAATATATGTAACGATCCATTTAAGAAGTTGTAGTATTAGTTAATAGCTATTAAATATGCCCTGAACATATTGTGCAAAATTGCATAATCTTCCTGACTTTAACAATGTTATTAATTTGTACAAAAATCCCGTTATGTCAAAAATAAATGTATAAACATTTTTTATATTAAAATTACAATTTGGTAGGACAAATAAAATCTTTTAAATAATTTTTTTTTTTAATTGGTCTCCGAAATCACTTTAATAATTTTCAAAATTTACTTTTGAATTAACTACAATTAATTTATAACCTTTTTGTAGTATTTTTAAAATTTCCTTACTTTTAAAAATAATTATATTTTCCTATTTAGGCTGCTAGAATTTACCCATATCCTTCTTTGCTTGTGAATGTGATCGATCAAGGAGGTCCTTTTAAACCCGTAGGTTCTCAACGTGGGTTATAACGTCACTTTGTGGCCCCGAGAGACCCAGAGAAAATTAGTGGGCATTGAGATAGTGGAGGCGCGGGTAGATTAAAAATGTAGTCTAAAAAAAAACAATAAAAAAAAAATATAAGATGAAGGAGTCTAAAACAAACATATTCTCAAAGTGGGCGGTGAGCAAAATAAGATTGAGAAACTGTCTGTTAGGCGGTTGGATTTATACAAATTTGAGATTTCTGTTTGATGCTTATGTGGACTGGTTCTCAAGTGATGCTGCCGGAACAAACATATTTTGGTATTTCAGGGTGGTAGGCCATTATTTTAAAATGCCCTACCACCATGCTATGGTTTCCTTACGATGTATTGCTTCACCAAGAGCTCAGACTGATTTTAGAGTTTGATAGGTGGATTTCAACCGGAACAAAATGGACTCTCCATTGATGCGAAATCCCACCGCACTTCGATTTTGATGTAGGTATATTTTTCAGTCACATTATAAAAGCTTTTTACAAGAATATTAATATTTTCAATCGGTTTTAAAAGAGATTTCCTTTAAGGCTGTTACCTAATATTCTACAGCTAATAGACATCTTTTTTCTACCTATAACAAAAGTGTCTTTAATAAAAATGAATATGATTTTAAATTCTAGTTGTTTTACTTTATGAATTCGGTACTATATAACGCTGAATGAAATGCTTGAAGCAAGTATAGCGCAACGGGTGTTGCGGCCGGATTCCGCGTTAATAGACGCGGGTTCGATCCACACCTCTCCGACTCTAAAATCGGCCTGAGTTTTCGGTGAAGGAAAACATTGTGAGGAAACCATAGCATGGTGGTAGGGCATTTTCTAATGATGCCCGCTTTGAGAGCTACCACCCTCAAGTTTGAAAACCTGTCACCAAATACCAATAGGTGTGTTCCGCCAGCATCACTTGAGAACTAGTACCTCTAGGCTTAGTGTGTTTACCATCTTGGACCACATCGTCACTTACATCAGGTGAGATTGTGGTCAAAGCACTGAGCCTATACCGTGTAAAAAAATACTAAATTTAATTTGAAATATGTTTAGCGATTAAAATTATTATAAGTAGGTATCTGGAATAGTTGATAATTAATTACACTAATTTTAAAACTTTCGGTATAAAAAGACAAGTTCCTTGCCACCATGCAAGACCGGTAGGATTTTCGACTCCTAAATGAATTCGTTGAACTCGAAGTGCCGAGCATGGGCGCACAGTAAAAAGTGTATGAGAACAAACGGAAATACGAACCAGTACCATATGCGAGACACATGGTTCCGAGAATCATAATAATTTTATTCCGTTGCGTTCAACATTTTTATGAGATTTTTCTTTAAAAATAGTGAAGATGCAATTAAAATCTTTATTTTTATTATTATTGTAACTAGCTGGTGCCCATATCTTCGTGTTCGTGAAAAGGTTTGGGCTTCTTCAGGTACCATTTTGGTTGATCTTGCTTGCTATTACTTTTCGGCTGAAGCGCTCGCCTCAAAATCCGGTAAAACTGTTGAGATCACTCAGCCAAAAAGCATGTGATCAGATGTAAAAAAGAACTTATAATAACCGACATTACCTAAATAATTGAACAGTGGCTGATCACATTGCTTGTGGAACAGATGCCAACAGGTTCTCGAATAGTTGCCGTGTATCGGAAGACGCAGAATGGGTAGACTCCCAACAAGGTGGACCGAAGACCTAGTAAAGGTCGCGGGAATCCGCTGGATGCGGGTGGCGCAAGACCGGTCGTAGTGGAGATCTTTGGAGAAGACCTATGTCCAGCAGTGGACGTCTTTCGGTTGAATGGATGGATGGATGTTTGATTTGTATTATTCGCCATGATGTGATTAAATAAACAATTTGAATGAGGATTGAAAAACGTGTCAAATTCAAAATAGACCAACTGGAAACATGAATTATCACAGTAAAAGAAACTCTGTAGCTACTGACCACTTCGGTATGTCGATGAGCCAGATATAGATCCAGTAGCCAGATCAGTAGTAAGATATATGTTTCGCTAAAAGCTCTAGCTGTACATCAATAAAAACAACATAGTTTACATGTTATGAATATTTTTAATCACATATCAATTAAAATCCTCCTTTTTCGATACGTATTTTTCTTCGAGTATTTCGCCTTAACTCTTCGTCAGGTTCAGATTGCACCGGAGAAGCCGTCGGGGGACTTAGTCTTGGTTGACCGGGAACAGTCCTTTTGCGGGTAGGGACTTGCCCTTCGGGCTGCGTTCACCGTCCGGGGGGTATGTCGCGGTAGTCAAAGTTTGCGATCCCGTGTTGCCCCCCTTGTGTGGCGGTAAAGACGGTCACTCATAGGATTTTAGTGGGTAGTCGCTAGGGTCTCCTTCCCTAGTGTTAGTCCCACAAGCCCTCCCTGCCCCCGAACGGGAGAAGGTGCCTAAAATCATTTCCCTATGTAAAAAAAATAGATTCACCATTTAAAATGTTAAGACCATATAAAAACGCATTACTACTAAAACAAGCATTAAAAATTAGTAATAAATATTTTTGCATACATATGTATCTATTTTGTCGTTTTTGTTTGATGTTTCGAAAAAGTTTTTATATATAAATACTATATTATTTTAGCAATATTATTTATGATATATTAATCGTTCTCGAGTGGAGACCACGTTTGGGAAAACGTAGTGTGGGACGTCCATCGTCTAGATGGAACGACGACATTAGAAAATTTGTTGGGAGCGGTTGGATGCACACGGTCGAGGATTGACTAAAGTCGTGGGACTTGGGAGAGGCTTATGTCCAGCAGTGGACTGATCCGTGCTGAAGAAGTAGAACAAGATAACTATTTATATTTGTCTAGTCAGGTTTTAACCAATTTTTTAACAAAAAACTAATCTAGATATTAATTTTACATGTATTTTTTATCGCCTATATCGTAATATTTTTTTCTCTTATATTTTTGCAACTTAGACCTTAAGCTTCTTCATTTTCACGGGTACATTTATTGTGGTATCTTACATTTTAGTCTATATACGGCCTATATTGTTGTCAAATATCTAATGAAAGATTGATATAACATTTTAAATGTCTTATAACAGTCCCTATAAGGAGAAGTGTAATGTCTTGTATTTATATTACCTACTAATATAAAGTAATCTTTACATTTAAAAAGTTTTGTCTACTTTAGAATATATTTTTCAAACAGTTTGTATACTTTGTCGTTGCCTTTAGGATCTGTAAGTGACTGCTTGTAGTTTTACTGTTTATTGAAGTAAAGTCCTACATATAGTGATGTGCGTCTAAATACAGAGGGAAAGACGAGCCAAAAACCGTTGCAGATTTGAAAAATGATCTTAAAGCATTGTATTTCTCATTTCGTTTGTCTGTTATAACTTTTTTAATTAATTCATTTCGATGATTTGTAGCTAATAACAGAATTTCTTATAAGCTATATTATAGTTTGTTAATGTACGACAGCTGTTAATTCAATACTTGAACCAACAATAAAGCGATGACGGCACAGTTAATAGTGTGGTCTGATTCCGCGTCAATGGACGCAGGTTCGAGTATCCAACTCTAAAAATAACCTAAGCTTTTGGTAAAAGAAAACATGAAACCATGGCCTGGTGGTTAGAGCATTTTCTAATAATGACTGACCAATAGTCACTTCGTCGATAGACATCGTTACTTAACAACAGGTGAGATTGTGGTCAAAGTACTGAGCTTATATAGTGTAAGAAAAGATTATTTTACGTACACTACACTTGTTATAATTAAAACAAAATATAAAACTTTCACAGATATTAATAGAGCGTTTTTAAAATTCAGATAATTTCCTATTCATGTATCGGTGTCAGTCTTGAACGACTTTTTTTCAAGATTATCTCAATTGTACCCGAACATGTCAGAAAGTCCTCGTTAAAGTTTAAGCCTATTAATTTATTACTATCTTTAGTCGACGACTAAACTGTATACGTACGAGCTTGTACAGTTTTTGAATATATTTTCCTCAAATTTAGAATTAATTTTATTATACGAAAAAAAAAAACAGTTAACGGTTGAATTCGATTCCAGTTTGATTATTGCTATACATTTTATTAAATAATAAACACCGTAAAAGAAAAATAGACTTTATGCATTTATTACAGCGAAATGAAGATACGTAATTTAACATAAACACCGCAAATATTTAGTAAAATTTTGAATATCAAATTATTAATTTACATGATGATAAAACGCTCATAATTGGCATTACTAAAAGCGAACTTTAAACATTTGAACGTAATTAGAATAAATGAGAAATGAACAGGCCTCCATTGACTCAGTGGAAATTTGACACCGGGCACTAAAGCGGTGGCTTTGCATTCTATTTGTTAATTTTTTTTTCATTTTGTATAAATATTCATTGCAGACTTTTGTAAATCATAAATAAGAGATTAAATATTTTACTCGTATATAGGAGGGGATTTGAGAGACCTCCTGGTAGTTGCGAAGTTGTAGAAATGGCTCATAATTCATCTGTGGTTCACAAACAACGCGTAGGTTGCTAATCCGGTGTTTCCTGTGGTACCTATTTAGTAGCAAAGTATACTAGAATCGAAAACCATACAGAATAATAAGAGTGAACCAAGTGCGCTGGTCACCTTCGCCTAGACAGAGATTACGTTAAATGCAATACTCCAATGTTATGCGAAGCGTAACGTTTTATTGAAAAAAGGCCCTTAAATATCCCATTTATTTCTATCTAGCTGTGTGCCCGCGGCCCGGCCCGCGTATCATATTGCCCATTCTGCACAATTCTTCACTCCGTAAAATGGTTTTTATATAATCATCGGAAGATAATGTTTTGGTGATCACTATTTTTTGACCCTAAGTTTTTTTGGTATTAACTGAAAGCAAAGACATTTCCACACAAATTCAAACACTTGCCAGTAAAGTTGTCCATTGTATCGTATTTTGTTTACAATTTCATGAGTTTTTTTTTTTTTTTTGCGCGGAAGCCTATTTATTTTCCTAAAATATATTAGTACTAAAAGAAAACAAAACTATTTCTCATAAATTCATAAGTTAGTAGGTAAATAACAATAGTGAATTACCTTATTTCATTATTAAGAATTACCTCTTGCCGATACGATATTCGATCTATCAAATACTAGTTGTGAGACCGCGGCTCCGCCCCGCGTTTTATATATTTTCACTGCGTAATATATTTTTTTTTAAAATCATTGGATCAATGAGTTTTAATTTGTTTACTCGGAACCCAAATTATTTTCGAAAAATAAATGTTAGCTATCAACTAAAAAAGGCCCCTTAAAAAGGGTCCATTAGTTCCGGGGATTAGCAGGAACAAATAGACAGAGAGACAAAAATTTAAAAAGAATTAAAAATTGTGTACCGGACATATTTCATATTATTTAATAAAAAGTTGTTAATTTGATAATACAAACACACGTTTCAATTTTATTTGTTAGTATAATTAAATATTGTAAATATATCTAGTGTATGCAACAATTCAAAATGCATGGATATATCCATATAAACATATATATAATTAAATTACATACATACGAATTCATAACCTCTTTTTTGAAGTCAGTTAAAAAATTGTGGCACGATAAATTTCTGTTTTATAAGAACCATAATTACTTTTATTACAGAACAAGATCATATTAAATTATAACAAAACAAAACTCAAATCTTTATGAAAAGAAATAATCTTGCTGTGGTAAAAGTAAAACATTAGTATTTTACAGCGTCCAATTTGGTGGTCCTAATGTTTACAGCAAACGTATTGTTTACAAAGAGGCCCTGTAATAATATTGTGATGAAAATAAACAGCACTGTTCAACGGTATTTAAAAAATAACAAGAACAATAAATTCACACTTCACAGAGAATTAAGTGCTTTATTTACTTTTTTTTTTTTTTGTTATACATACTTTTTATTATTTGAATGTAATAATCGTTTAGTTCTAGTTGAGATAATACTATATCTTTTTTAATATGAATCAAATGCGTCTAGAAAATTGAATTGTTAAAAAACTATTAAAGAACAAAATCTTTTTGGAATCGTGATTGAGAAAAAGGATTTCTAAAAATAGATAAACTAATTAAATAATACCTCGTAGTTAACCTAAAAATCAACAGATGGTAAATGCATCAACAGAACCAAATAATATTACGCACTGTCGTCATTATTAATGAGGGTCGCAGAACGTTGACGTACCCTTCGAAATATTTACAAAAGGAGACGAAATCTACGATGCAAGTACCTACTACTATATATTTTTCTATCCCTCGAAATCGAAATTGCGAAAACTTAATATAAATCGAATAATCCGTTCTCATACAGGGGATGTTTTGGATAAATCTTAATAGGGGGTGAAGAGCGGTTGGTTGCGGAGCGCGAGGGAGGGTCACAGACGGCGGACTCCGGTTCCAGGCCCGGCCATCTGGCGCACCATAAAATCAATATTATTTAGTAACGGAGTGATATTAGGTACGTGCTTCCGCTGTTTTGTTCCGAACACTGGCTTTGAACTATTCTTGTAGCAAAATCCTTAGTTCGTTTATTACAGCACTAGCTAGTTAGAATGTGGTTTATTTATGCATATATTCATTCACTAATTCATTGTTTTTGACCTATAAAATGATATAATGTATTATTCTTACGGTTTGAATGACTTATCATTATCGATTTGGATTTAATTCTATTATTAAAGGGATGAATCATTACGTGACGAGCCATATAAAGATTTTGTTTCATTCTATATTTTTAAATGAGCATTTAGTTTTTTCTTCAATGTTTGGCTGACATGATAATGGCCTTCGGTTAATAGTTATGGAATTTATTAACGGATACATACATAATATTTTTATTTTTCTTTTTGTAGCAGTAATAAGAGATTACCATAAAACCAAATAGACCTAATAAACTTGATGATAAAATTGGAAAATTGCTTTATTACTATTCACAGTCAGATTTACTGGTAACCTTTTCTTAAAGGCAAAGGGAGTTCAACACATAATTCTATAGCCAATAAATAATTAAATAGACTCTTGAAAACTCCTATGAATCTCCTACATGCATAAGAAAAACAGACGTAGTAAAAAGCATCTACCACATCACTAATTTGGCCGACCTGATGATGATGATGACGATAGATTTCAGAAAATGTTATAATAAATCCAGAAAAAAAATCCTACTCCTTTAAATAAAAACTTAATTCTCTAACTATTCTAAGATCTTGAGTCTTGTTTCTGCTCCTCGCAGGATCTTTGAGAGATGGAGATAACCTCAAACTGGTAACATGAAACTTAACGTTTAAATAATAATTCGTTTTTAACAAACTTCAAAAAAGGAGGAAGTTTCTCAATTCGACTGTATATTTTTTTATGTGTGTTCGCAGATAACTTTCCTCTATCCTCTAACCGATTTTGATGTTTTTTTTTGTTGGAAAGTATATACCCCGAGGGTGGTCCCATGATAAGGAAACCAGGATCTGATGATGGCATCCTAGAGAAATCAAGGGGAACCTTCGAAAATTGTAGCTAATTCGGAAATCGGATAATAATACTGGCTGCTCTCTGCGATTTTACCAGCGTAGTTCCTGTTCCCGTGGGATTTTCTGAATAAAAAAAAAAATTGAGACTGAATTTAAGTTGTATAATCGCGTTATCTCTAGGAATGCTCTTTCGTCATGTGGCCTACTCAATAATTTGTTTGAATATAAGTCAGACAACGCTATTCCTTCCAAGGCTTTGACATGACTCAGAGCAACATACATTTGTCCTTTGGCGAAGTTTTTCTTGCCTAGATTTATAACAGCTTTTCTAGTGTAGTTCCCCGTAACTTGTGAACCGTAACTGCCCAACTTAAAATCAAAGTTAACATTCGGCGCAGTATTATCTATCGTAAGCTTATTTTACTATTTATTTGCCACCTACTTCTATTATAAATTATAGAATAATTATTTAATAATTTTGTTTAACTAAATCAAAATAACTGTTACTTTGTGGTAACTACATTTATTTATTTATTACTTTTTAGTTTCCTGTTTGTTGTTGGTTTTTCTTGTTAAAATTAGTCTATTTATCATCTATACTAAGATCCAGTTATAATACTTTTTTGTGTATTTTGCTTCGGCTTTAAAATTTAGAGATAGACCCTTAATCTTACACTCAGTATTTTTTAGCTATTATATTATTAGCTATCATAAACAAGTGTTTAGCGCTCGTCAGAATAATTATAACTGGAACTGAAGTACTACTGATCAAATCTATCTCATTGAGTAACTTATGTATATAAAGTAAGAACATTCTTGAAGTATTCTCTTGTCATTTGTCAACTTTCCGATAGCTTATGACAATATACCTATTCCACTGTTGTAGACAAGTTAAAGAGTTGAAACCGTAAAGAGTCAAATGTCTGTCAACGTTGATCTCACTGGTAATTTTAAGATAAACATACAAGTCTTACTAGATCGCCTAGTCACCCTACCTTGTAGATTTATTTTGTTGAACTTCTTCATCAATCTTCTCCAAGATAAATGTAGAAAGAATGGAATATACGTTTAAACTTATTCTTGCAGCGCGGTCAGAAGGGTCAGCCATAAGAAATTTAAATAACTTCATATGAAACACTCTAAAATACTTGGGTACTGTGGCAAAGGTTTATGTGGCTGAAACCGAGTGACACAGGAGTGGCTTAAGATAAGGGATATGGGGTGGACTATTATAGACACGATTAAGTGTGATAAAGAAATTTACACTTGAATACATTACACTATTCAAAGTACAAAGTATTCATTTGAATTGAAAGAACAATATCCGTGTTTATGTCATGAGACTTTTAGTGACATACGGCATTAAAGCTTGGGCTCTTAGAGAAGAGGAGAATAACTGGAGTGTCTGTAATAAGTACAACTATATCGATTAATACATGGCGGATCATTATGGGTGTGATGAAAGTAGTACTCCGTCTCTGATGGCTGGATCACCTACAAAGAATATAATAGGGTCATAGTGTAAAACAACCTCAATATTCGATAAAATTTCAACAAATTAAGGAAAGCATAAATAAAATCATACGAACAGTTGAGTTTTCCTGTCATAAAAAAGATTTGCAATTAAAAATATATGCTGATTATATATACCCATATCTAGGAATTTATGATATGACGCATTTATGATTATAACAATAAGATTAAAGTACATGCCGTGACTAGGATTATTTCTATAATGATTCATATTTGATAGGAAAAATTCTACGATACCCGTTCGTGTTAAACATCACATGTGACGTCAAAGCGGGCGGTCAACGTTATGATTGTAAGAAGTAATCGGACCTACAAATTGTGAACGTATTTCCCCAATCTGCGTGTGGTGAGATGTCGGAGAGAGATGAGTCACGGGCGACGGCGGACGCAGGAGCGGGCGCGGGCGGCGGCCGACCGTGTCCTGTGCGCCGGAGCAGTCTGCGGCCGCTGACCAACATTCCACGCGAACGTTGCCTTCAGAGGTTCGCAATCATTCTGATGCAATATTCAACTTTACTGCGTCCTTGCAATGCCGTAATTCATAACAACAAGTTTCATAGTCGTGAAGTCATTTTAATCATTTTGTTGACTTCAGGATAAATCGTATATTACATCCAAGGCCGCTTTAATATTGGTAATTTCCTTTGACCTGTTACCTTGTCGACAAGGACTCGGACGATTAAATAGATTATTAAATTACAAAGGCATGTATATCTGAAATTACAGATGAGATAGATAGATAAAAACTTTATTGCGCATAAAATTTGTACATAGGCGAGCTTAATATAATTGGGTATTTTTGTACTAATAAAGTCAAAACTTAATAATATTATAATATAAATGAACATAAATAAACTATATACACATATAGATTTTATGTATAACTTTTACCTAGGAAATTACGGAAATAGATAAAATAAAATAAACTATAGGTAAAATGTACGAGTTTTGGTGAGATACTTATACAGTAGAGATTATCTTGAACCCTCAACGTAGTAAAAGATAAATGAATAACCCAGCGGACTCCTAAATTATAATCTGCACTCATGAATTCCATTACATAATTTTTTTTTTAAAAGGCATGTGAATGGCACGTAAAAGAATGCTAAAAAGTAAACGGTAGAAGAAAATATCGACATGTTTTTTTATTATTATTAAAAACTACTTGAAGAGAATATTAAAACACTTATAAATTGGAAGGTATAAATAAATTGGAAGGTTTTTATATTATGATATTATTATGATGGTGCAATGCTAACGAATTTTTGACTTCTTATATTATTATACGGTGCAGATAATTAAAAATAACGAAACGATGAAAAATAATAGCGTTATTTGTTATTAATTAGACAAGACACTGATTATTGATGAAATCACATCTTTTACTTATATTTCGAAAAATATAACAGTTAAGTTTAATTACGGAAGTTTTTAAATTATTGTAATTTAAAATATTGGTATTTTAATCAAAATAGTATGGCGAAGAAGATCCACAGACTATAAATGTACAGGTAGACAGATAACATACGTGAATAATCACAAGGGTAGTGAAGTATGTATTATTTTTCAAATTGACGGCTTTAATTAAATAACTGCTATCTCCTTAATATGTCGAGTACCCGTAAAAATAAGACAATAGGAAAACAATGGAAAGCTGGCGTAAACGCCAGGTAAGTGCTCAAGGGGTTAAACATACGCTAACTTAAGATAACTTATTTTTTAACGTAGGTAATGATTTGCAATCAGAAAGTCAAAACCAATGGTAAATTTGTCAATTTAATGAAATAAATGAATGTTCTTACCGCAATCCTAATAAAATAATTATGTCTTAATTTTCAAAATATTTATATGAGTACCTATTTGAATATTAACTTAGAATAAAAGGTAACATATATTATGAAACATAAAATTACCCAAAATATCGATTATGTAATAAGGATGTGAGAATTATTATTATTATTATTATCGGATAACGTTAATGCAATTGCATTGCAAATGCAAGTATTTTGAAAATGTTCTTGGAACAGAGTGGGTGTTTTATAATTTAGAGTATTCCATATGATACATTTATTTTCTTAATTCTAATCTTAATTCTTAACTGAAAGGCCACTACTTTAAAAAAATAATGAAAAGGGCATTAAACGATGTTTACAAGAGACAAATAAGAGATTTCGCGAGTTCCTTAGAGGACATGCGGGCAGAAAAGTAGGTATTTCAGAAAACTATTGCTATCGCGTTGCACCCCAAAGAAAACGAAAGGCATAACTGCAGCGCGGGCTGATTTAACTATAAAAATATTTCGAAAACATCACTTCGTAGTACCCTGTTTCCTCCTCCAAAACTGAACTGATTTTTAATTTTCTTTCAGTTTTAGAATAATAAAGACTTTGCCTATGGCCAATCCCTGTACGTTTTGCTTTTTTTTAATTTTATCCATCAAATTTGTTTGACGAACGTCTGAAGGGCTTCTAGTTTCTAAAATAACTAATTTACGTGGAAAAAACGGACGGGTATGGCGGTAGTGGATATATATTATTTGGTATAAAAATATTTACCATAATGCTATTATACACGGAGGAAACAGGGGACTACGTTTGTATGGAATAAATGCCGCTAGGATATACTTCTGATGATGTTACACGACGGCTGGCGAGTCAGAGGTAATAAATCTTAGGTACTCCTTTTTTAAATGTTTATCGAGCACAAAAACAAATATAGATCTAGTAGAGCATAATAGCGTTATACAAATAAGGTGGCGAATGTCTGTCACGTTGAGTGGCAAATTGGCGTCGTCTCCGCATTTGTTTCAAGCGAGCGCGCGGCTCGTTCCTCGGTCGTCGGTCGTACATCGCGCCACATTCAGCCTTGTCATGTCACCGCCAATGTCTATGTCATTGTCATTTGCTTCGCGGTAACTATTTGATTACTAAACAAAACATTAACTTTTTATATGAAAATGACAAAAAAGCTTTCCTACGTGCCCGGTGTATTAGACAACAATTTTTTTATTACTAGTTTATTTGTTTGGTATATAAATGGTTTATTTGTAAGAAATACTGGCTATACAATTATACTATTTGTAAATTATTAATATATTTTTGTTTATGCTATTATGTAAAGAAGTAAAACTGATTTTTTTTGTTTATTATAAATAACGAAAACTACAATATCGGAGTTTTTGGCGGGATCTCAGTCTGACATGTAGCAATTGTTTTCTTTAATTCATTAAACTTGTGTACTTGACTCTATATCATGTAATCTTGGTGGCGTTTGTGTGAAATAGTTTAGTTATTGTGTTCAAGTTAAGTTTATTATAGAAGACAACGCGTAGCATACATTCTGAGGTGCCGACAAAGCTCCATGGAAAGTTCGAGCAGGATAGGCCACCGTTCTGTTGGAGCTTGGTAACGCTGATACAAGATTGAAAATCTTACCTACATGACATTGGCACAAATTGTGTGTACACACAAATTGCCATTAACTAAGAAGAAGAAGAACTACAACATCGATTTAAAAAAAGTGAAAAAGTTATGAGTTAATAATATGGGCCATACTTTTTTTAAAATTAGAAATTACTATATACCTGCTCAAATACGTGGTGGGTCGCTAGTCTAAAACTCTAAACAAATAAATAAAATTGAAGTGTCTGTTGTAATGTCAAATTACAATTTTTACTAAATAGATATGAATGTATATACGACACTTATACCAAAAATACAATTTTTAATTTTTTTGTTTGCTTGTCTGTCTGTTTGTTGTCGCTTACCTTAGGATTCTTTAATTTTAGAAAATAATTAAGGGTTCCGCGTAAAAAAATACTCATAGAAATTTGAGAAAAAAACCGACTCAATTCACAGATTTACAGGAAAGTGCTTGAATTTATGACAAATACTTTTACTTTTTCTTAGAACCAAAAAAAATTTACGAAAATAATTAGAATACAAAATTAAAAAATTAAATCGCTGTGAAGAATATAAGAAACGCGGATGCAACCGCGGGCACATAGCTATTATAAAATAAATGGAGAATGGACACACGTAACTTTGAAGTCTTTTTAGTTTCAATTTGCCAACAAATTGTTAACTGATACTTTTATTTTGAAGAAAGCGATAATAATATAAGATAACCTCTCGGAATCTTGTACACTTCGTTTGATGGTTACGAATAAAATCGCTTTTACATATAACATCGAGACACAATCTTCTTCACGATATACTGTAACGACTACCAGGCACTTATTGAGTACATCATCAACGTATATGATCCAGATTTTATACCTTCATGAGTTTAAATAAAACTGAACTCAATAGTCACTATGTAATGATAATTTTGAAAATAATAATTCAGACGACTTTATTGAGTATTATTCGACCTTCGTTTCATCTATAAAGATCCCATTATAGTTAATTTTGTAAAAAAAACAGCAGGATGCGAAACTGGAGGCGTGTCGAGTAATGCAGCTGTGGAGTAGGGTTGCCACTTGAGTGTAAAGTGTCATTCAGTATACTTAACAGTGTTCCAAACCGAGGAGATAATAATCCAAACATTTTGTTACATATATACATTCTGTTGCTTACAAGAGTAACTAGGGTGAATAATTCTTAACACTACAAATACTTAGATCGTTGTTATTCTTACTATTTCTTTACTTATTTTCACAAACAGCGTAAAATGGAATGTACTTAATTTTTATTTTAAGCATAAGTTTTGTAGGGACTTTATAAAATCTGGTTTATCAAGAAATAACACTGATTTAAAAGATTTTATACGTACATCATGATATCTTATATACATCTCTAGATATATGAACACAACAACGAATCGACCGATCTTTGTGATCTTACATTTGTTGGATTTCCACCCCAAATATCAGAACAGACTGCCTCGGTGGCGCAGTTGTATTGCGGTACGATTGTCGTTCTCAGGTCTCGGGTTCGATCCTCGGGTCGGGTCGTGTGATATTAGGTTTTTGTTTTCAGTATCATCCCGGAGTCTGGAATTTGTGCCCGATATGGCGACAGGCTCGCCTCCTGTCACACCTGGGACGGAAATAAGCTCGGCAAAATGTGAGTGGTGTAGTTTGTTATTTCACCTCTGCCTAACCCTTCGGGGATAACAGGCGTGAGCTCATGTTATGTTAATAACAGAATAACTATGAATACAGCGGAAAAATTAACGAAAAGAAATTAGGAAGAAACTTATTTCTTTTATACAGTTTATATGGAATGGTATTTTTTGATAATGGTAATGATAATGGTATCGACATTGATAGGGTTCGATTATTTTGTTTTATTCTTCTCTTGAATTCGAGAAGTTTCCTCACAAATTTGAAGAATAACTAAATCTAATTCCGCTAATAACACAACATTTACTGATTCTAACCTAGTACGAAGATTGCCGCGACAGCAGTATATAATTAAATACTACGGATATACAATACATATGTACATATATATACAAACACGTCTCGAACATATATGTGTGATAAACATAGAATCTAGGTACTAGATACTCATCATATGAACTCCGATAAGAAAGTGTTTATGGTTGTTTTATTTATTATGTTAAATAAAAGTTTGTCTTTAGTCATCACATGACATGAACAATTGTCACTCGTCATTTGTTACCTCATGAAACTTTAAACTCCTCAAATATTATCATATAAAGTGGTTGTAAATAGCTGGGAGGAGAGAATACCGTCATATTTCGCGTAACCCTCAATTTTAAAAGGTTCTACGGGAAAAGGATGTGTCTGGCGTGACATAGAAGGGTGTAAAAAGGATTTTTGTAAGAAATGTCAAGTGTTATGGTGTGTTGGGTGATATGCTTCAAATATAAAACTTATGTTGTCAATATGCTGCTACCAATATTTTTAATAGTAGTTAATTCTTATACCAATAAATCTAATATATAGTTTATGAAAATAATATAGGTAGAAGGTAAATAATTCTTATAAATAATTAAAATTTTATAATAAATGAAATTTGATTGAAGATTTTAAGAAAAAATCCTGTTTCTATTTTAAAAATAAATAATAGTTATAAAACGTTATAGAGATATATAGTTTATCTCCATAAATTATACGTTTACCGTTAAGTAATAGCAGTGATTCTATTAACAATGAAGTGATAAATTCAGAAGAAGGACGGATACGTATTGAAAATATCACAAAAAAATGTTATTTGTTTTATTATAATCATAATTCGATTTCGTACGGGAATTATATGTTTGGCAGCCCTGGAGGACCAGCAGCAATGGCCGAGGCGGTGGTATGGTGCAGGGGGGTAAAGAGAGCGAGGCTGCTGCGAGTGTCCGCGGCTGTCAGGCCGGACTAACCCGTCGCTCCAGGTCAGCGCTCCAGCCAGCTATTTATAGAGGTGCCCCTTAAACAGAGTAATTATTCATTGATTAGCACTGCGAGGAATAGGGGATTGCTTTTGATAGCCATCGCGCAAACCAGAATAGTTACTGGCGCCGCGCCTTGTACAGACAACTTGCTGCGTTTTAACTGTAGTTTTACAATAACATTTAATAAACGAAAAATGTTGACACCATTTTCACAATTGTATTGTACCTTACCGTAACTTCTCACTATTCTCGTTTGATGTTTTCAAGTTTTATTATGAAACAAAATGCCTTATAAATATTTGTTTTTATTAGGTATATTTTAGGCATGTCATTGAAGGAAAATTGTAACATTAAATTTTAAAAACAGCCGTATAGAAATTAAAGCACCTGTTTCGATTTGGACAAATTTTAGTCAGAAGTTTTCTTTTATCATATAACAAATTACGGCTAAAATAGTTTTGTTTTCAAGTTATGCAAAATTCAAAATTTCGATATTTTTTTCAATCTTATCTTGTAAATATCTTTAAAACTATTATAGATACAGAACAGTTTATTTTAAAGAGAATATTTGGGACAATGACAAAAAAAATTATAATTTTTTAAAGTCTCGAATTAGTAAAATTTTTATTTTTTAAGTATCGTGAAAATTATGGTAACGCGCACGTAATACCTGTGGTGTTGCAGGCGTCCATAGGCTACGATGCTCGCTTACTACGAGGCGGATCGTATGCCTGTTTGCCACATTAGTAGTAGAAAAAAATAGACGATGAATATAAATGTTTTATTTTTTTTTGTTAAATACCTTGGACTGTTCTTAAAAGATCTTGAATTTTTTATAAAGACCCACTTATATTATGTCAATTGTATGAACCTGGTAACAATATAATATTTTGATTGAAAGATTTTACAGTTGAAATGAAAAAAGAAAATGGACATCGTAGCTAAACGATATTTGACTTTTAAATATTTCTGCTTACCCTTAACGGTACAATGAGTGTGAAGACATCAGGATGTTGATATATTCGATTCGCTTGCCAGAACTCACATACTTTATAAATCGTATAACGGATATTTTGTTCTATGTCAAATATCCTGTGTATCGTGTTTGTGTGGTTTCTATTGAATATATTTTATTGAATTTATTACAAAAAAAAATGAATTAACCTTTAGTCATGTTAATATCTATATAAGTAATATAGATAGCTATGGATATTAATTAAATACAGTTTTAAAATATTAATCGTTTAATTACATAGTACCTGTGTAGTGAAATTGTTACATGTATAAGTGAAGATCTTATAACAAGATTTAATTATCTTACAAAACACATAACAAGTTATATATGTATCTCCCTAGGGTCTAGAACACTGTAGATTAAGTTGAGGTTTCTCTTTCCCTCACCCTCTTGGAACGTGACGGAGCTCACGTAGGTTTATTTAAACCGAGATGCTTTTTTAAACCCACCGCTCGTAATTACGTTATTTGATTTGAATCATTCTTAATCATATTGTTTTAAAAATAATCCATAATTTACAGGTTATGAATAGAATCTTCTTGGTAGTTAAAGTTCAGTTATAATTAAAATATTTTAAAAATCAACGTAAAATTAAAAGTCTATATCATGGCGATACTTTTATTTTTCAAAACACGAAAGATAAAAAAAAATCTAGGCAGCCATAGGGCTCCTGGCAGAAGTGAATATTCGAAACTATGGAAAAATCGTATTGAAATGTTTAAACTTTATAATTTCTTAATAGCCTTTAACATATAAAATTTATCTGGTTTTTACATCTATTGACGCACGGAGCGCTAATTATGTATAATTTCATATGGTGTATTCATAATCGAAACATATGATAGGCTGCGTAAGTAGAAATGTATTTATTTATTGCAGCATGCTGACGGTTAACACCATAGCACTGGTAACTCGAATCTATAAGTTTTCACTTCAAAAATCGGGTTGCTTGGCGTATTTAGATTTTATAAACGATTTATTCAAATATTAAGAACTAGCTGTGCCCTCTTGGAACTCCAACAATTTGCATCCTACGTTCTCCCCTTCGATTCAATTACCAAAATTCATCGAAATCGGTTGAGTAGTTTTTGCATGATTGGCGATCAAATGAATAAACAGACTATTTTTTATAAACTATTGAAATGTGTTCTACTGCCGATCTTGAAGTCCCACATAATATTTGTTCTTAATTACCTTCAATGTACAGAATTCGACTCGTTAGTCTTTCATAACAATCATAGAGATAACTATTTGCAATAATTGTTTATGGAATGTCTTTAGACTTTCCTGGACATTCTGAACTGTTTGTTTTAGAAAAGCGAACAACTGTACACGCATACAGCGCATGTTAGTATGTATATGATAATATAACTAATGTCTCTATTTACCTAACGCTTAGTCATTATACTCATAACTTTAATTTCAAACTTCACTGTGGACGGTTGCATGAGTTTATGCATATCATTTTTTTTTCTAAGTACCACTTATAAATTCATATGAATAGATATATTGGTTTTTTTAGTACTCTACTACTATATTAACTGAGTGACTCTTATTTGATAATTATTGATCTTATCTTATCGATTTACAATTACTAAGACAACGAAAACTTAGTAAGTATGTTTGTGAAGTGCAAATTTCTTTAGTCGCGATGAGTGATTTTTGGTAGGAGCAAAGCTTATGGGTTCGCGTCACCAACACGCTAAGGTGACGCGTTGCGTCAAATATTTCATAGTATCTTGAGAGTTATTTTACCAGCGTAGTAAATAGATTTCTAGTTGTTCGATAGTATTTTTTATTGCGAATTAAAAAAAAACTATCAAAGTTATTCCATAGTTTTGAGTTTTCACCAGTAGTAGTCCCATGACTGGCTATTTTTTAAATATACTGTACACTGTACTGTAATGTTAACGTTTGACAACACGCCACAATAGAACCGGATAATAAATTAAAGTGGTAACACGACAAACTTAGAGGTACATACATGTATGTATGTATGAGGCCAGAACATGTATATTATATGCTCTTGACGAAATATTTTTAACTTGAGGGTGGTGGCTATCCTACCACAAAGCAACTTACTAATAAAATTTTGGATATTACAATGGTACTTTTAGTAACAAAAAAGATAAAAACCGATTGATGGTTATTGATGATGTTACCGTCCTGTATGAATGAAGCGACGATGGCACAGTTGGTAGTGAGGTCGGATTACGCACCAATAGATACGGGTTCGAGCCCACTCATCCAACTCTGAAAACAGAGTTTTCTGTGAAGGTAAATATCGTGAGAAAACCATGTATGGGGTAGGGTATCTTCTAAAAATGCCCACCTGTAGCTCAAGTTTGAAAACCTGTCGCCAAATACCAATAGGTTTGTTCCGGCGGCATCACTTGAGAACCGGTATATAGCTCTAGGTTTAGTGTATTTACTATCCTACACTAAGCCTATACAGTGTAAGCCTTACAGAATCATATAATATTTGGAAAAATAATACGTATAGTTTAATTTACTAATTCTATAGTTCCAATTTGTTATTGTGTATTTTCACGATACTTTAAACTAAGTAATTGAGTCATTATAAATAGAAATCTAGTTCCACCAGCTGTGTTGTTTATGCAAAGCGTGAGAATATTCTTCGAATTGTAATAAATATATAATATTACGATGATTTCTATTTCGGAAATAAGGAAACCCGTTATAACGACGTTGGGATGTTGTGGAACTCGGTCCGCTTCGGTTTTTATAGAATTACATTCTAATTTGAGCTATTGTACGACATGATTTCTGTTTACTCGTTCCACTTTTAAGTATTCATCTTACGTGTTTAAATAAACAATTCTCAAAACATGGGATCATTATTCGAGCAATATTTTATTTTATAACATATTCAGAAGTGGATTCATTAAGTATATATTTTACAAATGTATGTATTTAGATAAATTCAACTTGTAAGAGTTCGATTTAGCGGTTGGTTTACAGATAGGGGTCATAGTATCCCGTAAGGCTTAATAATAGCATATTATTAGGGATTTTTTAATGTGCGAAAAATTCTATTTTGTGCAACTGGCATTTGAATGTTATCGGCATGATAAGAATTTGAAAAGTTTCAGTATAGTTTAAAATTATGAATGAATTAATAACGTTGACAATTCCATTTTAAACGCATGAAAAGGACATAATGTAATAATAGTTATAATTGTATACATTATGTAGGTACTCCTTTTTTTCTTAATATAAAGTCTTTATATGCGTCGCCTAGTTACTCATATAGATTCTAAAAGACTTGATCGATTGGAGTTCTATTTATAAAGTAAATATATTTGTTTTACGAAGACGATGTTCGTAGGTTCTTGGAATTCGACAACTGTCAATTTAGTCATTATTAACAAATTCTATATTTATAAACCGAAATGACTCATATTTACAATATATTGGTTAAATGAAAAGAAAAGAAAATTACAAAATTAGACCTCGCTTAGTGGTTCTGTGGTCAGATTTTTAACAAATTTTATATTTTTAGTAAACTCATCACACCACCCACACTATAAGGGCGCGGAGAAAATCAACCGGCGTACTTAAGAAAGAAAATAAAAACAGAAAGAAAGAATTAAAAAAAGCTTTTAAATTATTTTATATTTAGATACAAATCAAAACAGATAACAAGATTATATAATAGCTTTTTTTACTACCACGGAGAGCAGACGAGTTATGCAGGACTGGACCCAGTAAAACCCCATCTTCACGGCATCCATTGCCGAAGGCCACAGGTATCGTTATCTCACTCGTCCGTGACCCCCAACGCCACACCAAAGAGGCCCCCTACTGAGGTGCCCATCACTTCAAGAGATGTTCTTCCTTGGTAATTTTTTCATGACGTTTTCTTACTCCATTCCGAGCTCACTCTTTCCGAAACCCCGACCAGTAGTTTTGTTAAGAGGTTTTCTTTCTCTTGTTTTCAAAGAGGTTTCTCAAAGAGAGCCTCTCCGTGCTAATTTTTTGTAGAGATTATCTTCCTCGCTCCTCAGGTTATTAAGCCTAGGGCCGCGTTTCTAGTGGTAGCGGACGAACATTCTCATTGTATTAAAAGATTGTCGACGATGGCAGAAGGAGTAAGCTCTATCTCGTCTGGCATGCTGAGCTCATCCTTACCACATACCCTGTCCCCTTGATGAGCAGAGAGATAATGGGAGTAGTGCCGCCATGCCAGGTTTTGATTAGTGCCAGTCGATCATATCGAACATCTTTGTACAGCACAGGGTGGTAAACGGATAAACTTAATTATCGGTAAAAATCTTACAAAAAGAATCCTGTTTATAATTGTTTCCTATAATAACCACTATTCAACATATTATCATGACTAACAAATGTTTTATTCATATAAAATATTGGTTTCATTAATTCTCCGTTATAATATAGTGCTTCCCGCACCAGAAATATCATCATACGATAAAATAGACACGATTCTATGTGATTCCGCTAAATTACCTATTTCCTTATATTTAAGATAACTAGAAAAATGATGAAATATTATAATTACTCACTATATTATTTCTTTGAATTGGCCTATAATAAAAATAAAAGTTAAGTTACACAAGTAGGTAAATATTATAGTAGGTAAATTTTTTGCATTACTTCAACTTTTCAACTTTTAATTTGATTTTGTTAAACATTATATTACTTAAACTTAGTTAAACTTATATAATAACGTGTTCATACAAAATAACTTTAAAAAAAATGATTTATTAAGAGTTTCATCAAACAAACGTATATTTCATTACTTTAATACAAGTTTCATTTATTTTATTTACATTTATTAATAAAATGATAAGACAACCAAAAAATTAATAGAAATAAAATTATGTAATGTTTATTTGTGATCTATCGTTATAATTAACTATTTCTTATGAATATTTAAAGTACATATTATTTCGTTTAAAATATTATCCATTTAAATAAATGTAAAAGTATTATTGATTACCTATAATGTTACATAACTACATAATAATATTTGCTTAATAAAGAATAAAGTTAGTCACAAAATTGTATAAGAGTATGTAAATGAGACTTAATTTTGCATTAACGGAACGGTACACGATTTCATTGCCCCCGTGCGTACAGACATCCGCGACAACATAAAGTTGAATCTTAAGTTCAACTGTTACTTAAAAAAGCGTTGTATATGTATTTCTCACGACAATCGAGTAACAATAGATTTGTATACAGTACAGCGGCGGTCCAGATACAAATATGTCTTGTATATTATAGTTATGTGTGTAAATTTATTTTTCAGATATAAAGTTCCAGGGCCTATCACGTTCAATCGAGACATCGATGAACGATTCCCATGCTTGACCGGTTTTATAATCGGAAAATTCGTGGAAGGATCGCTGCGAGTGTCGCGACCCGCTTGGACGCGGCTGGTGACTCTTACACGTCCAATGTACCGTGTTCCTTGCAAGGATATTTTAACATTAATAAATAATTAAATTAAATTAATTGAATGTTATCATAATGTACGTTCTATGTCTACTTAAGAGATTATAATAATAAAATTAAATATCGTGCTATAGTAAGATGAATTTCGTTTCGTTTCTGTTTATAAATGAAGTAAAACATATTTATGTAATAGATAATTAATGTGTCGAGAACCCGTAAAAATAAGACAATAGAAAGACAATAGGTAAACAATGAAAAGCTGGCGTAAACGCCAGGTAAGTGCTCGAGGGGTTAAATACAAGAAATGGCATATTCAAAAAAATGTGTATTAGTAAGTAATTATTCCTTACATAATCACCATTCAAACCATCGCCATAATTAACTAAATAAAAATAACAAAAATCATCTGTATTCTCCATCGAAGATTATGTGATTCCTAAAGGACTCTTAATAGTTCACCGTTTAAAAATTATTTGAAAATAATTTTATTTATTTCAAGGGTATATGAGAGCTACAGGATTATTCTTTACAATCTGTGTGTATTTAAATACACATCACTAGCAGGTTTTGAGTTAAACCAATATGTACAGATGACAGACACGTCATGACACAGACAGATGGACAACATTTATTTTATTATAATAACGTGAGATTTTAAGCATCTATCTACTTTGCTAACGGCTTATATAAAAAAAAAATGTTTAATGACTCGAAATAATTGACAGACAGTTTAATTTCAATTTAATTATAAAAATTATGTTTATAAATTTTAATTTCCAATGAATGTTGGTGTATATAATTGTAAGCTAAAAATATTGAATTTATACGTAAGATTGTTTTGATAATAAAAAATTACGTCAAATATTTTGTAATATCCCTCTTGTTATATAAGTAAAACACGGCAAAATATGATCAAGTATCAAATATAAATGATAATAATAGACCAATATGAAGAGGTAGGCAGTGTAACAAAATGCAGTTCGGCGGGTGTATGGTCTGGGGTGGACAAAATCAATAGTCGGTACCTATGAATAGCTACAACGGCCGGGAATCTGCACACATCGCGATTTGGTGTTTTTTTTTTTTGCTGTTGGTTATTTCATCCCTTCCTTATCTAATACTGTTATCTAAGAAGCAGGTGACGCTCACGGTTACTATATGTTGAATATACCGTAAATTGAATATTTTTATAGTAACGTTTTTAAATTTCTGTTTAAACAGATTATGAAGTATTTGGTTTATGTGAAAAACAATTATTATCTTTGAATTAAATTTATTATTTCACAGCAGTAGGGACTTGGGAATGAATGAAATGATTTCAAATATTTCTTTAAAGTGAAAAAGCACTGGATGGTCTTGGCTAATAATTTAAACAGAATCTACAACAATTAATCAAATACCCTTAGCAATCTGCAACCCGGAACCCGTAGTCCGACATTCTGTCGTATTATGTACAGTAAGATGTGGCTCTAAAATATATATTTAAACCAATGATGGTGCAGTGGATAGTGCGACCGGATTCCGCGTCAATGGACGCAGGTTCGAGTCCACCTATTCAACTCTAAAATCAGCTTGAGCTTTCAGTGAAGGAAAACATCGTGAGGAAACCATAAAATGGTGGTTGAGCATTTTCTTATTATGTCCGTCTGGGTAGCTACCACCCTCAAGTTTGAAAACCTGTTACCAAATACCAATAGGTGTGTTCTGGCAGCTTCACTTGAGAACCTGTAACTCTAGGCTTAGTGTGTTTACCATCCCGAACCACATCGTCACTTAACATCAGATGAGATTGTGGTCAAAGCACTTAGTACATATCATGTAAAAAAAATGTTTAAAACGTTTTTATGGCATTTATAATCTTTTTGCGTATGTTTAAATAAATATCAATCTTATATCAAAGACTTCTGCTATCATGTTATGCCAAAAGGCTGCATTATTTATTATGATTAGTATGTCAGACAAAAACTTTGGTCATCTAACATTTTCATAATCTGAGATTTCGCGTACACTGATAAAATTCTGATTTTGTCCCGTAAATTACCAGCGTGTGATTAAGCTTGCAGATTAAGATTTGCATAAAATCCAACTTTGTACAGTCAACAAAAAAAGTGCTAGAACAATAATAATAATATTTCTTCTTATATTAATTTTATTTTGTTAATAATTTTACACTTCCGCTTGTATTATCTAGCAAAGAACCTTATGACTTCTTTTAATAAGACGCGCGTTTTAATTTTCACACAAAACTTAATGTGAGGATAAAATAAGGCAGTTCAGCGATTAAATATGTTATTAAGAACATGAAGGTAACAGAATAGATTACACTTAGACAGAATAGATTATACTTATTAGAGCTTACTGTATTTTTTCTTGGTTTAGTACAATTGGGGCTAGATAGTGTGCTAGGTGGAAATAAAGATCAGTCATACTATAAATTTCATATACAAAAAAATAACTACGCTATAGCATAAATAAACAATGTAAACAAACACTTGAAAGTGCGATGATAATAATTAGAAATACGCAGTGTACGTTCATAGTTCACACGCATATTTCAACTGTAAAAGTTGAATAGGTGTTATTAATATTTACTTTAGGTATAAAACAATCGTTAGTGAAAAAATATTCAAACTCAGATAGTAGGATTATCCAAAAAAAAAAAAAAAAAGCGTTCGAACGTTCCATGTCGCAAGATTAAGGCATATTTTAGATACATTTTTATATTTCTGTGTTTTTCGACCGCAAAATCGGTGCCCGATGATCGCGGTTAACCATCCGGGTGTAAAGTGAGATGGTCCATGTTTAGGCCACCTTTTCTAGGCCCCTCCCCTATGCAGAAGTAAGCAGAGCGATCCTAAATAGGGCTGCTTAGTCGTCAGATGTGCTGCCGAATCCGAAGTCCCATCTCAATCGATTTCAGAAACGACCACTCTCATCTAACCGCCTATGTGCAGAGTAACAGCTAAGATTCGGATACACCGTGAACCGAGATCCCACTACCATACCTCCATCGCCATAGGGCTTTATTTTGCTCGGAAACCAGAATCAGTACAAGGTTCATCTGCGCGTGAGTAATTTAAAGTGGGTAAGCAGTTGCGCTGGTACAAACCCACTCTCTCGTCCAAAACTATCGTAGTCCGATGGACCGGTTACCCGGTACGACCGGTGATAGTCAGGATGCAGTGAGTTTGGCCACCATCCATTATTGTCCCCATTTGGCGCCATTTTAGGCATCTCACAATGCCCTGCAAGGTTGCCATAGACACTGGAAGGTTAGCCTTCTGTGTCAAAAAGGGCTTGCTTATATTTCAGGGGGATAATTGAGATCAATCAAACTCAGATAATTGAGTAAACAATAGAAAGTTCACAAACTGTACAATGAAAAAATAATTTTGTATTTCTGCCAGAGTACTCTCTTCTTTCCCTAATAAGAGAGCCATTTGGAAGACCAATACTATGGCGGTAATTCTAGCATAGTATAATATTAAAAGAACAATGTAGACAGTAAATCCACTCATTCAACCGAAAGACATCCACTGGTGGACATAGGTCTCCTTCAAAGATTTCCACCGCAACCGGTCTTGTGCTACCCCATCCAGCGAATTCTCGCGAACTTCACCGGTTAGTTGGTCTACCTTGTGCGGAGCCTACCCACGCTGGTATAGTGAATGCTTTGTAGAAATTTTACTGAGTTATAAAAAATATGTACAATAGAAATATATGGCATTATAGAGACTCAAAAAAAAAAAAATTGAATAAGATTATTTCATGAAACTATATAAAAGTTATTGTTTCTTAGAGTCATTTTGATTACTGGTCTAGTAAATTTGAAAGTAAACAAAAAATAAAATGTTTTTTTTTATATATGTGCCATGCTGACTGTACTTCCCAAGTCATGACTGTGGAGGCATGCTTAAACGGTCAACTATCAATCATATTTCCGCTACAGTTACGTCTTAAAAAAATGTATGTCGCATTACGGATGCCAAGAAAATACCCTAATAATAAATTAGCATAGTAATGTCCAAGCCGTTATGTTAGGTAGGATTGAGACCACTTTAATTAATATAAAAAAATGGCGCCTTGCAGACCAATGTCACTGGCCTCTACCAATGTGAAAAGGATAAATAACTCATTAAAACATTGATAAATATAAGAGTTTAATTACATTTTTTAATTACATGCTTCAATTACTTTTTTTAATTTAATTTTCAAACCATATAATAAAATTCAGATCTCATACAATAAATACATCGTAATATTGACATGAATGAACGAAACGTTCCAAATTTTAGATATCAAATATGAGATAAGGTAAATTGAAAGAAAAATAAAATATAATTAATAAAAGCTGAGTAGCTCACTTCGTTTCTGGTTATGTCACGGGTGTAGCGTAGGCGCCATAACTATTCTGTTCGTTGTATTTTACATTACAGAATTTGGTGTAATCATAAAAATAAAAATGTGTTTTGTGTGTAATAATAATTAAGAAAATATTTAACCGGTATAATAATTTATAGTTGACATCGTTGCAATTTATGAATATAATGATGAAGATGCATATAATTAATGTGAATATTAACGAAACAGTTTCGGCATCATAAAGAATGATGTGGGAAATAAGAATAAATTAACTATTTTTGATAGTAGTAAATGTAAAATTTCAAGATAGAAATTTACGATAATATCTCGAGGTATTAGGTGAGTATAATCATAAATAATATTAATATAGCACTCAATAAAAATCTCTGTTGTAGGTAGTCTTACGCATAAGTGATAATTAACTTAACATATCTCTAATGATAAATTAATTATTATAATTCTGTTACCAAAACTGGTTATTTAAATTAAATTCCTTGGTAATATATCATAATCAAGTAAAGTCGTGTTTAATTAAGTAACTACAATATTTTTCTGACAATAAAATAACCATATGATAACTACCTTCTTTCAATGAGTCTCTTTGATTATCGTTAGGTAGACAACCTATTTCACTTTTTTACACGGTGTAGGCTCAGAGCTTTGACTACAATTTCAGGATGGTAAACACACTAAGCCTAGATGTACTGGTTCTCAAGTGATGCTGCCGGAACACACCTATTGGTATTTGCTGGTAGCTACCTGTGGTAGCTACTCACGCGGGCATTATTAGAAAATGCCCTACCATCATGCTATGGTTCCCTCGCGATGTTTTCCTTCACTGAAAGCTCAGGCTGATTTTTTAGAGTTTGATAGGTGGGACGAACCCGCGTCGATTGATACGGAATCCGGTTGCACTATCTACTACGCCATCATCGCTTCAAAACCTTTCTTCATTCTATCTTGTTCGCCTTTTGTTACACACAATTTACTTATCATTAACACTGACTTAATATCGCTTGATTTATTGTATATATGTTTATAATTTTGTATTTACATTTGAAATAACATTGAAAATCTTTCTATTTATTGTTTGTACAAACATTAACGTTTTGAGATCTACCATAGATATATCTGGTAATATCTTATGCTTTAATGGCGTGTTTAATAATTCTGTCAAAACCGGTATATGAAATATGTATAACGGAATAGACATCAATCACAAACATATATACAGAGGTCTCCTTAATATGTCGATTAAACACAAAAATAAGACAATAGGAAAACAATGGAAAGCTTAATATTGACGAACATTCACAATTCTTTAAAATAATACATTCACATTAAACGTTCTTCTTTGAAATCATTTCCCCAGTGTTAAACATTTTAAAAATTCCTTCCGTCCGCATAAAATCTCGTTTTTAAAGAGTACTTTTATCCATTTGATATATATTACAAATTTATTGTTAGATATAACCGAAACACTTAACATGATATGTTGAACTTTCAAAGTAATGGTACAAATACTATCTATGCAAAAATCTGTGTGTTATTCCCAAGAATTGGTCAGAAATATGAATTATTCCATACACTGATTTCTAACGAAGATTTTGTAAAACTAATATTAAAATCACTATTTTTTTTTATTATTCTTTCGTCCCTAAGAGTGGTGTTCTAAAAAATCTTTATGAGCGATAATTCACGGCACTCGACGAACCTGATTTTTGTAAGACGCTGTTCGTCGCAGTTTCTTTTTCTTTATTAATAATTTAAGTAATTCTCTTGGATTGCGAAAGTATTATTTGTTAATACTTAACGTTTCCACTCTGTTGCATAGATGTCAATTTAAATGATGCACTTCAATACTACAATGACGGCAGACAATGTAACCATTTCAATACATCAGAAATGATTTACCAAATTTTGTGTTACTTATTATAGACATTTAATTGGGTAAATGCTGATATATTATCTATAGAAATAAATACATTTGAAGTGCATGTTTTTAATATCAACATAACAATATATACATACAAATGTATATTTGGCATATATACCAAAAAGACAATTTTTAAAATTGTTGACTGACTGCCTGTTCCGGCTGTCTTCGGAACGGCTGGGCCGACTTGTCGGGAGTTTTTCTGGTAGATAGCTGCAAGATGCACTGCGTAATTTGTATTTTTCAAAAATAAATAGGGTTTCGCCTAAAAAAAAATTAAACACATAAAATTTTGAACAAAATACGATTCAATGGACAGTTTTACTGGTAAGTGTGTGAATTTTGTGAGAAATGTTTTTGCTTTTTGTTGTTAGTACCGAAAAAAATTCAAGGCAAAAAAATAGTGACCATCGAAACACTATTTTCCAAAGATTATTTAAAAATTACGCAGTAAAGAATTATGCTAATAGAACAGGTAGAGTTTAGAGTATATTCTATTATTATAGGCACGTCAGATATTATTAATCTTTTCCATTTAGTATTTGACCTCGTTGACAATAAGAGAAATAGTATATTGTCCCCCTCAGAGATCGATACTAGTTAATATATTATATTTCCTTACAACACTAGTATACGATGATATCAATATTTATGTTTATCGAATTTCGATAAAGCAGTATACGGTTTTGAGGTTGCGAATAGCATGTAAATTACATAGTTGGAGATGTTGATTTAAATCTTTCAAAAAATTAAAATATATAAACATATATGTCAATTTTTGTGTATTTTTTTTTTATATGATTCTTATAAATATGTAAGAGAAATAAATATTCAAGTTCTAAATAAAACGTACATACAAAAAAAGGAATAACAGGAATAAATTCCTGAGTTTGTAGGCCTTATGCGAAGTGTACCAGAACGTCATTAATCAATCCTTACTTAGTTGATGTAGGGAATTGAGGGGAACCGAGGTTGAATACACTGTATTGGACACTTTAAGTGATATGGACACCGGATGTTGGTTTAATTTGATTCCAGTCAACTCTCGTTACATTCTCACAGCGCTTCGAGGGTAGAACAAATATGTAGTATTTTTTTTTTTTTTTTTCGTTTTGCATTTTTTATTATTGGTGTCGTATCTCATTGCACTACCTATTAAGTCGTCAACTGTGTCAAGATTAGCAAAATTATACATTAATAGAAACTTTTTATTTCTTATTTCGTGCAGTGTAAACAGTTGACATACCGACAGACTCTCTTTTCATAAGCTAGGTAACACCAACATTTTCGTATGTATTAAATATTTATTTAGTAAATTTCATGAACTACATACTTCATCTGCATAAAATGCCATCTTTAGGTATTTCTTCTAGCGTTAGGTTACTGTACTACATTTCACCAAAAAATCAACGTCGAAAAAACAGTGTTTACTTTCATTGCCATTTTAAGAAAATACCACAAGAGAAACCGTGTTATAAATAAAATAATAACATAAACATACGCAGAATATTCTCGTCCGAGACACCGCAGTGTCTCAAGACAAAAGTCTTCGACCAGTGTGTGTTGCCAGTGATGACTTATGAAATTGAGAGGTCGCTTACAATGTGTCTAAATAGATAGCTCAAAGCTACTCAAAGGGCAATGAAGAAGACTATGCTCGGAGTTTCCGTGCGTAATTAAATCAGAAACGAGGAGCTTCGCAGAAGAACCAAAGTAACCTCCTACATTGCCCGAAGAATTGCTAAACTGAAGTAAAACTTGCTAGTAAAACTGACTATTGAACCTTTTTTTTTTTTTCATGGGTTCTCATTTTTTTATGCGCAACCCTAATAATTTTCCTGAAACTATTTTTGATATTACCATCAAACAAAGATACTTCCCATAAATTCAAATACCTGCCAGTAAAACTGTACAATTTCATGGGCTTTGATTTGTTTACTCGGAACCATAATTATTTTAGAAAAACGAATGTAGCCTTAACGAATTTATGTAGTGTACGCGGAGTAACTTCAGCTATTTACCAAAAAAGTCCCGTCAAAATCGGTTCAGCCGTTCCGGAGATTAGCAGAAACAAACAGACAGACAGACACAAAATTTTAAAAATTGTGTTTTTGATATACATAGGTGTCGTATATACATAAATACGTATTTAGTAAAAAGTTCTTCTTTTGATATTACAAAAAGATTCCTCAATATTATTTATTACTAGTTTATTAGACCTATTTTTCTTTGGTGTTAAATACTTTTTTACCTTATCGTGGTTTGAATGTCTAATAATTATATATCAATTTCTGAAATGCTGTGAAATCGATTTAGGTTAATTATCATGTAACTGTATGTAAACTATTCTTTGTCACAGGATAACTCTGTCACTGTTTTTGTTAAACATGATAATAAAATTGTTTTCCTTTTACAAGTGTATACATAGGTATTGTGTTTTTTTATAAACATTTGTAAACGTCGGATCTAGGTTGTAAAGGAACGTAAAATTATCCGCGCTCGTAACCACATTCCTACTTGAATGATTCTTATTTTACTTGATCTTTTTATTTAAAACTAGATGTGGATCCAGGCTCTTACTCATGTCTGTCAAAAACTCACGAAGGAATTATAAATGTACAATAAATTTAATATAATATGTTAGGTTTATAAATTATTAAAAAAATATTGAAGTCTTACCTAAGCATGTATGTATTTAATTATTTTGTTATATTTTGATTTACTATTAAATTACTAGTTAAAATACTTTACTTGAGAGTGACATCCTTTAATGCGTTATATTTTTTTTGTTTTAAATATGCAACTAATATTTACGTTTTTTAAAGATGTCTTGAAATCCATATAAACAATAAAAATAAGATTAACCGGTCAAGCACTAACCTGCCGTTTACGCCAACTTCCAATTGTTTTCCTATTGTCAAATTTAACTGTGTATTTGAGGGATTAAGCTTGGTGATAATTTGTATACAAAATAATATTCATGTATCTATATATAAAAATATTAAATGGTTCGAATAATTAAATAAATTATTAAAATATCAACATTGCCAGTGTTAAAAATGGCATAAACTGTTACTGCGCTGCACTAGACACCGCAAGCTAGTTAGTAAGTTTGGTCACAGTGTTCTTAACAAAAAACATATTTAAAGATTAGCTTACAGTTCTCTGTTTTATTTTTAAAATATAGTTTGTTCGTAATATTATCTTATATATCTATACTAATATGATAATTTGAATTTTATCAGTTGGTTTTTTTTAGAAATGTTGTAACAAATCTGTACTAATCAGTAGCCATTACTAATCTCGAATATATAATTAAAAATTAATGTGTCTGTCTGTATGTCCGGAGTTAACTCTAAACCGCTTGACGGATTACGATGATACAAACGGAGCAATTGATAGCATTTTAAAATTTTATTTTTAGAGTTCGTAACAAAAAAATCGTTAGAAAAAAATCTATTTACCTCAAAAACAGATTAACCTGTTTTTTTTTCAATTTCGTGAGCGTAAAGGAAATATCAATATGCGATTGATAGGCTATAAAAATATCATGATATTTAGGATTTATAAATAAAAATCGGGAAATAATTTGCTGTACAAATATTGTCGTTCGGTAACGGGTAGGCCAAGAAAACACAACAACCCACGTTCAATCAAGGTGTAGATGCAGTCGCGGGCATTAGCTTGTTAAAGATATATGTACATACATATATGTATATATGCATGTCTAGTCGTGCAGTATGTTGAGTAGCGTGCTGGAAGAAATTGATTTTTATTTTTTGATATGGGCTACACCTGACCTCGATTGTACTCGTTAGAAAGTGTCGAAAAGGTGTTACACGTACTTGTCTAGTCAATTCACTCTTCTTTGATGCTTACTAATTGAATTTCAATTCTATTATTCTTCTCCTATTAAATTTTATTAAAATGAACAAATTAATTTTTTGAAATTATTTATCAAATATCAGGCTATATATTAATTTATGTAGAATAAATAGTTTTGTGAAATTTTTGTGAAATATTTTTGTGAAATACATGTTACATAATTTTATCTAATTTTAGTTATTGTTTTGCAGCGTCAATGGCTTAATAATTGTATGGTAGGCTACCGTGGCGATGGACGTAGTTTCGAATCTACGTATCCTATCTATATAATAACAAATAAAATGTGTCTGGTTGTAGTATTAAATTATTGTTTTTTTTACTAAATACATATGAATGTATATACGGTACTTATACCAAAAACACAATTCTTAAAATTTTTGCCTAAATTATTTTTACAATACAAACAGACATTTCGATTTCATAGCAATGTGTATACCCAACTAATGGTGCTTACGTAAGTAATACTTACACAGCCCCTTATGTAGTAGGAGCAGCTCGATCGACGCGGGTGCGATCCGCACCTATCTGACTCTAAAATCGGCCTGAGCTTTCGGTGAAGGAAAACATCGTGAGGAGACCATAGCATGGTGGTAGGGCATTTTCTAATGATGCCCGCCTTGTTAGCTGCCATCCTCAAGTTTGAAAACCTGTCACCAAATATCAATAGGTATGTTGTGGCAACATCACTTGAGAACCAATACCTCTAGGCTTAGCTTATAAACAAGGGGATGGGCAGTAGCATCCTCAGAGCACTACAAACACCTACTTGCGATCGCCAACCCGCCTGGAAAGCGTGAGATTATGACAATTCCCCTTTTGGTCTTATATCCAGCTGTGGACATCTTTCGGTTGAATGGATATCAAAAAGATCTTGTGAGAACCATCCAGGGAATTTTTGTAGCATCTATGAATTGACGTTCAACGTTATTATTTCTAATTCAATTAACTTAAGGAGCACAATAGCCAAATTGCATCAAGTAAAATGTCATTAATATTTTTTTAGACGTTATTGGCTCAAGAGCTTTGACCACAATTTTACCAGATGTTAAGGGACATCGTGGTCCAGGATGGTAAACGCACTAAGCCTAGAGTTACTGGTTTTAAGTGACGCTGCCGAAACACACCTATTAATTATTGGCGACAGGTTTTCAACTTGAGGGTGACAGTTACCCAGGCGGACATAATTTTAAAATGCCCTACCATTATGCTATGGAATCCTCACGATATTTTCATTCACAGAAAGCTCACTCATTTTTGAGTTGGATAGGTGAACTCGAACCTGCGTCCATTGACGCAAAATCCGATGGCACTACCAACGCTTAAATTAATTAGATAATATAGAGTTACATCGTCTATCAGCTATTCAATTAAAAATGAAGACCATTATATCGTAGTATATTATAATATAAAGCTCAAATTTACCCAAAGGGCAATGGAGAGTTCCCCTGCGTGATCGAATCAGAAATGAAGAGATTCGCAGAAGAACCAAAGTAACCGACACTGCCCGTAGATTGTCAGATTGAAGTGGCAATTGGCTGGGTACATTGCTCGTAGAACCGATGCCAGATGGGGTCAACGGGATCTAGAATTGCTGCCGTGTACTGAAAGTCGCAGCGTGGGCAGCCCCCCCACAAAGTGAACTAACGACCTGGTGAAGGTCGCCGGAGTCCGCTGGATGCGGGTGGCGCGAGATTGGTCGTCGTAGAGATCTTTGGGGGAGACCTATATCCAACGTCTGGCGGTTGAATGGATGGATGATATGATAGGCGAAAAAACCGTCAAAAACTCCGTTACAGTAGATAGTAATTTAACAAAAATCGTAGATCATTTCTATACTAGCTTGTATTTCATTTCTGTATACAACATTTAAAAAGCGTGTATATATAGTGAGCAGTTACGTATTATGTAAATAAGTCAGTATCAGAGAAACACGTAAGCGAAGCAAACTAAGAAACTGATAAATGATATCGTATACCGTAAACATTATTTAAGGATATCTAGCGGTTGTCTGATATAATAAATAGTTACACGCTTTATTGTAATAACTTAACATAAACTTGTGATATTTATTACATTGCCTAAATTTAATATAAACTCAATGATTTCTAGAAAAAACATAACTTAAAAAATGTTTATTGGAGATCTTGTGATAGTAAATGGTAGGTACGTTGTATATAAGATGTTTGGATGTAAATTGTGAATGATTCATTATTAACGATAAATATCATAGTCACCTAAAATTTCAAGTGTAAATAATTAATTGAATCAAACCAACTGTTTAGTTTTATTGAACAGCCATTAAAACCACGTTTGAAAATGGAGAGTTGAAATTTAGTACTAATTATTACTATCTAATAACAATAATTAACCCCGTTATAAGAGCAAAAATAGTTACAATTTCATATTAATTTACAATTATTAACCCCTTGAGCACCTTCCCGGCGTTTACGCCAGCTTTCCATTGTTTTCCTATTGTCTTTCTATTGTTTCATTTTTATGGGTACTCGACACATTAAGATACATGATAAAATTCACAATTTTTGTTTTTTTTTTAATGCTTTACAAATAGATACATGTAGGAAAATAATAGATACGGAGGTTTGATCACTTTATTTGACATATTTACTTCTACAATTTTGATATTAATTTAGAGAACCTATCAGACAGAGAAAAATATTAGAAGATAAAATGAAAGGTAAGGTAAATGAAAAATGCAAGGTACAATAAATTCTTCTCAATTCGCGTATATTTATTTAAAACAACTATGATACAGAAAAACAAAGAACTTATGATTTCTCAACATTTCAAATTGCTGTTATGTTGTGCAGAATAAACCCTTGTCTTCTTTAAGGAAAAGAACTTCGTCCAATAACAATACTTGTACAAAGGTGTTATGTTATTATGATTCCAACTGTTCTTTACTGGAGTGTGCATGTTATTAATAAAAGAAAATTATGTAAGCTGTTATATATTTCGATATTATGTGATGGACAGTTTTAGATAATTAAACTTTAAAGTGTAAGTCTAAGGACGCAAATGTCAGAAAATGTGTGTTTTCAAACGAATGACGTGAATCACTTTTTTATTATCTTTCTTATTCAATCATGATTTTATTTGATAAAAGTTGTGTCTCCGCGGCTGTGCCCGCGTTCCATATATTCTTCACTGCGTTTTAATTTTTATAAAACGAAACCTTAATATTTTTTTTAGTAGTACTAAGATGAAGTAAAAATATTTCTCGTAAACTCAACACTTGACCGTAAAATTGTGCATTAAATCTGATTTTATTCATTTATTAAGAATTATTTTCGAAAATTAAAAGTACCCCAAGTTACCCGGAGTAACTTCAGCTATCTACCAAAAAAAAGCCCTGTTAAAATCCGCCCAGCCTTTCCAGATATTACCCAGAACAAACAGACAAAAAATATTAAAAATTGTATTTTTGGTATAGGTGTCGTGTCGTATATACATTCATGTCTATTCAGTAAAAAAAAATGTAATTTTGACATTACAAACAGACACTTCAATTTTATTTATTTATATAGATTAAAATAACCGAATCCACACTTAAATTATTTTTTTCAATTAAATCACTAATTAAATAGTGTGTTTAATTACCGTGTGAAATTAATACAATCGCATACATTATGACATTAGTGCTGCGAACCTGTTATCGTGCAATTTAAACGTAACATGCGTATTCATTACGTTACGGATATAGTCATGGCGTCGTAGCTGAGACTTTTGCTAATTGACTGTATCTTTTAGATAAGTAATAAAATCAATGTAGAGGTACACCGGCTGCATTTTTAATTTATGCCGATGTGAATTTGCGAAGCGCGTTGGGGTCCGACGTTGGCCCCCGCCACCGGACTTCATATTTATACGCTAAAGCGGGCACCGCAAAGAGTTCAAACGTGCGTCGGGCGCTCGAAACAGTAGACGATCGAGAGAATCGCAACGCGTGGGTACCGTATACCGAGAGGGCGAGTGCAGTGTGCAAGTGCGTGCGGGTCGTGTGTCGCTGAAAGCTCGCGCCGCGAAGCCTCCGTAAGTGGCGGCATCGCGCGAGCGCCCGCCTCGCGTCAGTGCCGGCCCGGCCGCGCCGTAAGCACAACGCTCCAACAACGAACTCAACTAACTGTTAACTGCTGGACACTGATACACATTGTATCTATTAATTTTTTTAAATATAATCTGCCGGTCGTACAAGTGATCGCGTATATTCCATTCTGAGAGTGGTAAGTCTCACTTTTTATATTTTTTTTATAATACATTATAAGAATTTTGCAGTGTTTTAAGAAAGAAAATTACCATCGACGAAAGCAAACGTTTCTTTACAGCATCCTTTTATTGGGCAAGGGAAGCGTCTGAAAAATCCGCTTGCGAGCTTTTCCTCCCGCCATAACTGTTCAGGACTTATCGTTGTTTACACCGTCCGATTTAGATAAAACTTTAATATAGTTTTTCAATTTATTCAATAACTTTTAAACTTTATTCATTAATATAATTAATTCACATTCTGTTTAAGTATATTTTGTTAATTTTATTCCATTTGAAAATTGTTAATCTGGTAAATTTTTGGTAATATTTTTTATTAAAAACAATATTATATTATTTAATTAAAGAGATCTGTCGTAGATAAAAATGTGCTTATAAAATATTAACGGCGTCTACAAAATTTAATCATTTAAATTGGAAAAATATCTCCAGCTTTTCACATAGATTAGACCGTAATAAAGCATTCGTTCTTGAAAATGGTTATATCTTATAAATTATTTAAATAAAATCATTTTGGTTTTGCGTACCTAATTCAGTAATCAAATTCAAGGTTTAAAATATGTTATATTATAAATGATTTTATTGATTGATAATTAATTATCGAATTCGCATGAAGTTAATAAAGAAGGAATAATATAGCGTGAGTGGATCCGATTCAGCCTCGTGCCATGAGAATGAGCGTAGCGGATTTAATATTTCACAGTCACCACTAATAATCATTCATGTACTTACAGAGTAGATTGAAAATCGATATTCGCATTATTATTTATTGAACCATGTAAAAAGTATCATGGGCTCTTATATATGGATTTTATATTAATAATTTCAAAATCAAGTTTAAAGAGATTATTTGAAATAATTTATAATAATATGTTGATATTGAGGTGTATTTTTTTTATATATCTAAAACTAGCTGCGCCCGGGTATCATATGTTCTTCACAGGAATTTGTTTTTTTTTTACACGGAACCCTAATTTTTTACGTAAAATTATTTTACTAAGATAAAGTAAAACTATTTCTCATAAATTCAAACATTTCCAAGTAAAACTGTGCATTGAATCGGATTTTATTCAATTTTTTAAGAGTTTGTAATTTTTTTACGCGGAACCCTTAACTTTATTCAAAAATCAAAAGTACCCTAAGTTACGCGGAGTAACTTCAGCTCGCTATCAAAAAAGTCCCGTTTAAATCGGTCCAGCCGTTCCGGAGATTACCCGTACAAACAGACAGGCAAACATTTTAAAAATTATATTTTTGCTATAAGTTTCGAATATATATTCCTATGTATTTAGTAAAAAAATAATATTACAACTTCAATTTTATTTATTAGCATAGAAAACCTCCAACATAACAAACGAGTACGTAAACACGTATTTATTTTGTAAAACGTTCTGTCGTGTTATTATTACATTCGGATCTCGGTGCCTAACTGTAACTAACATTTACTTTTTGCAGTTGTAAATAAAATAAATTCTCATTCTATAGGTATACAATCATATTCCATTATACATTTTTACACGAGGTCTTTCCGCTCAGCTTTTACGTTTTATACAAATTACCTTAACTGGTTTCCTTAACAATATATAAATATAAATAGTGAAATAACATCAAACAAACTAAATATCTTGAAATGTTTAACCGGTGTATGTAGGGACTAATTTTTTTTCAACTACTTTCATGATTGTCACTAAGGTCACTCTTTATTAAACTTTATCCTAATTTATGATCTCCGTTCCCCATTTAAATATAGGCGGTACTGTCGTAACTACTTACAATTTGCCTTTATATTTTATTTTGTTTTGTTATATTCGATGCCGGCTTTAAAACATACTTAGTAAGTATTCCCTCCGGTTCAATGGGAATACAAAATTTATTGCTTGGGGTTAATAATGCGTACCGCAGCGGGATCTAATTTAACGAACTGACACGGTTTCTCAAAATATATTATGACATGTTTTATGTTATTCGTTAATCATTATAGATATGTAATTACAGTATCATCTATCAAGTTTATTTCTTCTCATACTGACTCATACGTCGAATATGATATTTTTATTGTATCATTTAGCTAACTAGACATTAAGTTAAAAGCTCAATTACATCATGGTATAAGATAAATATCTTGAGATTGCGTCGACGTTTGTGAGTGCAAATCGTCTGTCGGTTTCGGTTCGGTTGATTGCGCAAAGCTCGACGAGGCGACTCGACGCGGTGTGGCGGTGAGCGTTGGGCGCGGTTGCGAGTTCAAGTGCAGGGGTGAAGGCTCTGCGGATGCCCAACGCTACCGCCGCTGCGTCCGACACCGCGTCCGCATCCGCTTCTTAGGGGCCAGGCGCGAACACAATTTATTTGAAGGGTGTATGCTATCTATAAATATTGAAACAGAATACATTCTTATACCTATATATATTGTATAAAAAAGTCGGGTTAGTTACAACAGTTTATAACCAAGAACGCTTGGATAGATTTGTATGAACTTGGATTTGTAATTAAATTAAATAAAAATATTCTAGTACTGCAAATAGGTCCTGTGTGTCGGACAGCTTATTAAAATTGTAGTTAGACTATCTATCCAATTTTGTAAGTGACAAATGTTTATAGTTAAATAATTTTTATTTAAAACCCGCGATATTCTTGGAATTATCCATTCCCGTGTAAACTTTGGGATAAAAAAAGTACAAGAATGCTCTCATATAAAAATGCTACGTTTTGTTAACATTTTAAGACAATTTATTTAATAATTTTTTGATTTCCATACTATTTCTTATAATCTAAAATTTTAAATTTAAACTTCAAATTCATTTGATAGGTATATCTACAATTTTTTATTTACAAAATTCTCTATAATTTAAAACAAAAAAATGGAATTGGTCAATTAGTTGCAGCAATTTAGTCTCAATATAGTTTTCTACGTCAAATAACATGTTACTTATATACTGTGTTATTGCATAGTATAATATCATATCATATTATACAATTTTATAATAAATGTAATTGATTTGTTTGGATAGATTGTTGTAGGTTATTGACGTATATTAGAAAAAAAATGTTTAAAACTTTTTTATAAACGTACAATTTATATATTTATAGATTTAAATTTCAATTCAAATGAATTTAAAATTAATTATGACTTTAGCATCTTGGATTCTTTACATACATACATACATATGCTCACGCCTGTTATCCCCGAAGGGTTAGGCAGAGGTGAAGTAGCGAACTACACCACTTGGATTCTTTAAAAGATTAATATAACAGACTAAGATCATTCTCTTTATCTCTGCCTCCTTATTGCCAGGTTATAAAATTCGTCTGTACTTTTTAACGATTACATTGTTACAAAATGTTTCCAACAACTGTCTTTTTTAGATTAAATAAGAATTTTTGTAATACACATTAAAATACAGAAAAATATATAGATGGGAATAGGTTATAAAATAAAGACAAGATTTTTTTACAAAAGAAAATGGATACCTTTGTAATGTCGTATTTATAAACTTGATTTATTTATTATAATTTCTCTTAGGTTTAAAATGCATTAAAAACCTGTACAATTTGATTTAATTAATGGCTTGTACTTCACAATAAATTAAAACAATTAAAAATTATACAGAAGCATCCTAAGTACAACAGTGACACGTTACTAAAGAAGGCAATAATTGCATATTGATTATTGTGCTGCAAGGTCAAGGAGCTTCCGAATCTTTTGTTTAAACCGTAAGTCACTTAGTGCACGGAAATACGCATAGTTGACGGCGGTTAAATGGCTGGATGATGATCTTCCTCAAAATATACCTAAAGACCGTGATATTTACTCACCTACGTATTTTAAATAAAGAAAAAAAATAGACAATACAAGTGATACTTTTTGTTAATATAATTGAACAATCATTCGCGATTCACATTTTACAACAAAACTCTGCTATTAGGGAGGACAACGCGTGTAATTGTTTAATTATCAAACCAGTAGATAAAAGACGAAAATTTTATTTCGTGGATAAGGGGTTGTTTAAGTATTACTTAGGTAAAAAAAATTAATATTTTTGACTATCCCCATGCCCCCGTAAGATTGGCATGATATTGACAAAAAAATGATTAAATGAATATTGCTAACGGATTCACCATTCAGACTGTCCTCCATGTCATCAAAAGTAAGCAAATCTCTATGGTAACCCCTTTAGAGAACATGCGGTCGATGACAGCTTTGAAAAGTAGGTATTTCAGAAATCTAAAGCTATCGCGCTGCGCTCCAAAGAAAGAATTATAAAACACGAAAGGGACAACTGCAGCGCGGGCTGATTTGAACTATGCAAAATAGAAAACATCACTTCGCAGTACCCTGTTTCCTACTCCAAAACTGAATCCATTTTCAATTTTCTTTCAGTTATAGAATAAGAAAGGCTATGCCTCTACGTTTTTTAAATTTTATTAATCAAATCTCTGTTTGACGAACGTCTGATAATAGCTGTAAAAATCGAGCATTTTTTTCATTTTAAAGGCTCCTAGTTTCTACAATAACTAATTTATGGAAAAATCAAAACATACGGGCATGGCGGGCATTATTTGTTGTAAAATATTATCCAGGGAGGAAACAGGGGACAACCTTTGCATGGAATAAATGCCGCTAGCATATCCTCTTAACGCTAACGTAATATGTAAACGGCCCGTAACAAAACAAAATTATGGTTACACAGACGGCAATAAAAATCAACGTATCAAGTGCCTATGAATTAATGAAATTACGCGTGAATATGCGTGCGCGCAATCCTGCCGTGATAGAATGCATTCGAAGCGTCCACCGTCGAACACCGCTGCGTGCCACGCGCCGCAGTCGACAGCGCTTCCTGAGAAAATGGCAACTTATGGGAATTGCATCTGGGCCTCGCAAGTGCCGTTGACCTAGACGATACATCCAGCACTCTATGCATATGTGATGCTATTCATATAATTTTTATCCACACTCTTCAACTACACAAATGAATAATTTAAGCTGCCAAAACATTATAAAATAATCAATAGTAATTCTGTGCAATGTTTGAAAATGGAGGCATTATTGCCACACATATTCCTGCCACATACACTGGTATATGATACGTGTCAACTCAACCCTAAATAGTAGTAATTTATCAATGAATGAGCACAGACTCGCGATCCTCTAGATAGTTATGGAATATTCTCACCACTTACTTTAACATCCGGTGTGCTGCATGTCTGTTTGAAACTTCCTTTCATAGAAACCTGTAGGTAATAAGTATAATGTATTAGTTGAATTGAATGTTGGTTAGACTTACGAGGGCATGTAAATATGCTGAAGTAAAAAGTGAGGTAATCTTAATTTACAATCAATTGTTAATTATTCATTTACATGAACTTATACTGAAAGTATATTATTAGTCGGGTGATAATATAGACGAAATTATTGTAGATAGATAATGTTTGGGCGATGAGAAAGCGGTGAATGCAGTGCGTCCGCGGGTCCGCGCACTCACCGACTGTGTAGGAGCCGAAACCGTTATTGGACCACAAAAATGTCGCAAAAAACCTCATAAACCGTTTCTGTTTCACTTGTTACATTGTAATTTTGTGATGTGACTTTGATTTCATGGTAACTTTATTTTGATGAGCATCGTAGACAGTACAAACAAATTTTCAACGACAATTACCAAACCTATCTAAGTGTTCAATTTAGATAATATCGATGTGTAATTGATTCTAAAATAAGTTATTACGTTACAAGGTTAGAAAATAAACACTAGGATATAATTAAACAAACATTAGTTAAAAAAACTGATATAATTGAACTCGGGTCAATTTTTTCCATTGTTGTTACATAGTGCATATAAATACTACTTGGATTTTTTTTATTTTACTAAAATATATATTTTTAAGAAGAATATTCAACTCTTTATCTTTTAATAATATGTACTATATAATTACATGGCAGATCCAACATTAGAGTGCCAGAATGCTGTGTAGTTCTTTTAAATTTAATTTATAATTTATTGAATTTTATATTTTTTGCAGTTGTATTTTAGAGTATTTATGAATAGATTTAGATTAGTTACGATAGAACTGACATGTCTTTTAAAATAAAAGTCCGTTAAAAAAATAAAGAGAAAAAAAATATAATTACATAAATACATTCTATTTATAAAATAATTATAATGTATCATCTTATATTATGAAACATTATGTAAATTCGACTTGTTCGATATAGTGTTTAGAGGGTAATTAAAATAGAAAACTTTATTAGTTATGAAATAATTCGTAGGTCGCATTCGTAATTACTTGACCGTAACAAAAAATTAATTCAAACTCGGTTATTGTTAAGTTAATGATTATTCACCAATCGATTTACACTTTTAGGTTTAGGTTTATTTTCTCTGACTAAATATGCGGTGATATTTATAAACAATGAAAAACAAAGTTTTAGTTTCACGATATATTGTCTGCTTATATGATTCTATGAAAATGATTCAACTGCACCTGCTGGTAAATTTGGCAAAATATACCTAAATGAACAGCAAGTTTAATAAAATTAAAATATTTATCGCGAGCGCCATCTAGCGGCAGTGCTACTGAAATACACCAAATGCTTCGTTTGTACCTGATTAAATATGTAAGATTAATTATGCCAGCTCTAGTGTTTCTCATTTCTATTCTCAATCTCTCGTTGACATACCTGAACAAAATAACAATAATAATTAATTATTATCATCGTACAATCATAATTACATAAAATTTATTATCACATGACCCTAAAATAGGTCCCGGATATATTTTTGCATTAAACAATAAAAAATATACAGAAACACAAATAATATGGATTAAAAAAAATAACTTTTGAAAGTTATTTTTTTTTTAAATTTTATAATTTATACTTGAGTATAAAATTTTAATAATGTTAAAAATCAATCTAGTTTTATTAAATTTTCATTTTGTTTTATATTGTTTTGTATTGTAGCACCGAGTATTTTACATTAAAATAAAGCTCTTTATTTGATAGAAACAATTCTTTGTAGGAATAAAGATCTGTTAACCATACTAGCATGTGATTGGAGCATTTAATATTTCAATTTGTACAAATTGATACACGGATAGCTCGAAATTCCAAATGAAAAAATTGTATTGTTCATAATAAATATATAAAGATTGTTCAGTTAACAGCACTAAGTTTCACCTAAAATAAATAAACACGACAATAGTGATTTTATTTCTTCATAGTACGTACTTAATATTGAAAGTAATATTACAAGTAAATAGTACATTTGAAAATGATTTACGTATGAATCCATAGCTTATTTAATTTATTAGAGCAAAGTCACAACAGCTTATGTATGCAACGAAGCAGTGAGCGCCAAAGAGTAGAAAGAAAAAATCAAACACATTACAATGGCGAGCAATGAATATGTTTAATACTGATAGAGTAATAATTTTTATTATACATAAGACTGGTAGCGAGTGTGTGAGAAACCTCGTCACGGATCGCTTTCAGAATATCAATATCGGTCTAAAGTCAAACTCCGATGTCACTTACCAATGGCCGATATAGAGGAGTAGGTACACGAAAATGGCCTTACGCGAGGTCTGCTTAAAATTCACATTCTTTATTAACGTTTTGTGTTTTACACCTACGAATGGAATGTAGGTTATGATGTTATATAGCTTCTGTTTTTTTTTTCGCCAGACAAATGTTTTATTAGTGACAATGACTACTTATATTATCGGCTTTCATATCACCTATCAGCATATTAATGGCGTACAATTCATAATATCGTTACACAACTTTGAATATCTATATATCAATTTGCAAATTTTATAATCTGTCGTTTGTAAGATATTTTAAAGCTTAAGTTCCACACAACTGAATATATAGTATATTAAAATCTACCGGTTTATTCACTCTATAAAAATAGTACCTATTACACGTTTTACAATTATTTAAGCTTACAATATCATGTTTATGTTATATTATCCACACCATAAATAATGTTATATCAGAATAGATGTTATTCTAGAGACGTAATAATTTTATTCTTCTTTCTTTTTTATACAATACGTTTTTTTATAAGACATCGTGCTACGGCTTACGATTATAATCAAAATTATGATACAAAATATATGATGATAATACGTATGTATATTTATGGAGTTACATTATTATTACGTTTGAAAGCGTCGCTCCATAAAGTCTTGACCTAAGCGAGCCTATGCATTGACCACCTCCCTGCAGCCTTTTCCGTGCCCACGCTCATGGCACCCACACTCTAAATAACAAGACAAATAGATATGTCCACTTTACCATTTACCGAGTAAAAATTTCATGTAATGTTTGAATAGGTCTTTTACCAATTAGTATTTTTACCGATACATATATGATGTTAGCGCGTCACTTTTCGTTTTTGTGCTGGCATCAGTTAAGTTTTATGTAATCGTAACTTTAACTACGAACGTATTCGGTTGAAAAGTATATTTCTAAATACAACAAATACATTAATTTTTAGTAATCTTGTTACCTATACTTTAAACACAGTTCAGTTACTTGTAAGACGATATTATTGTCCATGACATGCAACTAATGCAAATAATAAATATTTCGCATATAATTAATATTAAAAAAATCACTTCAAATTGTCTAGTCGTAAAAAAGCTTGAAAAACTCCCTCTTCACATATAATCCGTGATCATCTTTTGTTTCAAATATCTGTTTCTTTATGATTCATTGTTATTTACACTTTATTTTTGGCCAAAAGTAAAGATCGAATTGTGTTCGGTTATGTCCTTACAGTAAATTCGAATAAATACGATTTTTATAACGTTTGAGTGTGTCTTCCTTCCTCAACAAAGGCCAAAATATCTATTGTTATTTAAGTATAGTTTTCCACTCAGATTTCATTGACATATTTTGACGCGCACTGATTGACATTGGTTGTTTTTTTGGACCCGACCCAAATGCATTCACAGGTAAATTACATTCACGGCATTGATAAACATCATTTAAAAACAGCAATGATGCCTCTTCGTAGTCTCACGTAATAAAATGTCTTTGAAAATAACATAATATGATTTTTTGCTAGTTGTGTAATTAAGCCTTGTAGAGAAATTACGTTTCACGGTTGAATAATTACATTAAATAATTTGCATTTCGCTTATAAAATATAGAAAAAATTAATTACCGAATTAAATGCTATATCTAAGTTTTATTGTTTAAAAATGGCTTGATAATGTCCAAGTTCTTTATGGTGCGGAACGTGCGATGTCATTGTCCTACCAGTAGGTAAGGCGCATGCACCTACCTCTGCTGGTTCGCTGCGGTTCGCCGCCACCAATCTCGAATCTTACTTCAAAACCTTATAGTACGCCATTACAAATTGCAAAATTAACTGTACAAACTAAAATACTATTTTTTTTTCAACAATGATATTAAAATTCTCCATTTGATCAAAAAAACATTGGCATTACTGCGTGTGATATCATAATTTTTTATTTTTCTAAGAATCCGTTTACTTGCTGTTATTAAATATTGAAATTTACATTGAAGATTTAAGTAGTGAGAAATAAGTAGTATTTAATAAAAATTAGGTACGATTAAAATCAAACAAATTAAAACACCAGTGAGGAAAGAATTGTGCATAATTAAGCGTAGATATTTCAAGATCAAAACTCCACCCCAATCGTTAAAGTAAAGCACTCCATTTTCCATTTACTCTTTGTTTTCCTTTAATCTTGTGAGGGTCCTCGGGGATGCATTGTGTCAAGGGATCCTATGAATTATTCATGTTCAAAGAAAGCTTAGAGAGAAAAAAAAACAGACACAAAATAACGTTGTCACGTTTCGCGTTACTGTTAAAATATACATGTAATTTAAACGAAAATACGTTAAGATTTATTTAGAACAATAACTGAAACATACTTCCAGTAAACGGCGATGACATGCTTAATAATAAAACTTAATAATAATAATTTGCTACGTATCACTTCCTACTTCACGCCGCTTCCCTGAATCTGCTTTAAACGTTCGTGCGCCGACATCTTCACCTTGAAAGATCATAGGTATTTTTTATTCAAGTCTATTTTTTTCTATACCAATAATGATAATATTTATAAGTATTCATTCAATATCTTGAGGATAGAGCTAATCACGACCATCGTCGTTGTTATGTAAAGGCTTTGGAAAAAACATCACGTCGGTTAGCGATTATAGAACTTTGATAACTATGACTCTGACGTAATCTTCTCTACGCTTCCTTACTTTAATTAAGTTAATGTTTTATTATTTATCACATTGTGTGCAATAAACATTTTTAATACAGCGTTTAATTCAATATAATTTGCATGGAATATTTATTATTTATTCTTTAATTAAAAAGAAAGTATGTAATATTGTAAATGTTAAATTATATTATTACACTTTAAAACAGCGTATTAATTGATAACAATGCTGTTATTTTTCATTAAAAACTCCAAGAGAACTATTGGAAAACAATCGATATTGACAACCATAGCGATAACGAAACGAAATTCTTACGTTTGTCATAATTTCTCTGTACATTTAATGGTTTTTGTAAAGAATTAACTGTTGGTTATTTTTTTCAAAACATAATTCACTATTATCAGATATCTTTTATAATATATACTAAATCGTAGATAGATGATAAATGCATTTAAATTTTTAATTTAGTTCAATGACTATCGAATTTATAAATCGACTAAAGTGACACAACACCACACAGACGTTGTTAACGTTTTCTAATACGTGACAAAAATTTAAGCGTTTATTTCTTGTTAGTTTTTGTGTCTCAAAATATCAGAGTATTAATAATCGAAAAATCTATTTTAGAAATGATTTCTAATTGGCAATTTATTTCTCACTGGAACGTAGCACTTAATATTTCTCTGAAATGTCCATCATTTCGATAAGTGGTTGTTAATAACTCCGGAATCACCATAACGGTATCTGACTACCATTATGTTCGTACTTATATTGCATAACGAATAAGTACAACAAGGTAATTTCCTGTTACGGACTCTCTTTTCATGATTATTGGATATTATACTGCACATTCAACTTGAAACGTTTTGAAACTGCGCGGCATCTACTTTTATTAGCGAACAGACAAATCGCCATAAAAGCTATATTTATCCAAAAGCGATATTGAAGTTATATGCACCAAGATATTTTCCTATTCTTTTGATATTTTAAATCTATGAATTTACATCCTTTTTGTAAATATCAAACTTTATTATGTAATGTATGTTCTTGTATGTATGTTTATTATGTATTTGACTTATAGATATCAAAGTTATTTCAAATTTGCTAAAGATTATTTAATATATTTTTTAAAACGTTTTAACTGAAGAGGCCGTGGGAAAGGATAAATTATTTACCTAACAGTTGGTCTTAGTTGTGGTTAAGCAAAAGAAAAGGTGATTTTGAGGTGATGTCGGCGGCTCTCACGAGTTATGGACGGGTAGCAAACGTGGCCCAACCGCCGCGCCACCATTGTACCTCCGACTTACTAAATCAATATTTGCGCAGATGTCGACGCAAGAGCATGCAATGCTTAAAGCGACCTAAAATTCATATAACTTATATGGCTACGCTAGCGGTAAATTTTCTCGGTAGCTACTCGTATTCCTGTAAATGTAGGTCATCGTTGTACATATAAATTGATTCCGATAATATGTAAGTAAAGGATCGAGGGTGAATCATTAAAATCGTCAAAACTAAATCGGTTGTGACTGTTTAAAGAGATTAATTTTCATCTTCCGGTAAGAATATGCTTGTAGAAATTAGTTTGAATCAACATAATATCATGAATATTAATATATATACAAAATTGTATCATTTGAAACTTATTCTGCCATGTTAAAATATCAGTTCCCCTTTTATCTGATAAAAGTTAATTACATCGTTCATAAATAAAAATAGAATAAAACTCTATTACATTTGATAATATAATTTAAGTGTAATTAGTTGAAACCATAAAATCCTCAAGTTTATGAGCAAAGATCGCTATTTATATAATGGCACTAGGTCTGCAAGCAAACGCATTTATGTTATTTTACAGTTCTTAGAGAAGACTGTTGATTACAAATTTAGTTTTAATACCTTTCCCTTTATAACGCTAATAATGAAGTAAGGGTTATCTGGATTCTTAGTGAATTCGCAGTGATCGTTAAAACCATCGCAACATGCCTTCATGATTAAATATAACATTCCCATTCGTTTATTATCACTCTAAGATATAGTAAATTAAGTATTATGCAATTTTTTTTTCATTATTAATCTTATTTTACCTAATGAATGTAGTACCACCACCTCATAGCAAGTTGTACAATTTTTTAATGGAATTAAACTCACTATAATCAGTCGATTATAGAACGCTGGTTGTATTAAAAAAAATTTTGCCTCTGTAAGAAATATAATTTTATTACGCAACCATTGTAAATAAGACACAAAACAACGGAACATTAAAAAAATCTTACAGTACAATTGTGGTATATAAATATTTTCAAATATATATGAGAATGGTATTTTTTCCTGGTAACCCATAACTTCTACTGGTATTCTGGTATATACTCGACTCTAACACACACACATTACTGTGATAAATAAATTAATGAAATATAAATGTTGTAGACATCGCATTTTTCTTTTAATTATTATTTACATACGCTTTTTATTGCATTGTGGTTTCCGAGTGAAAACAAATAGTAAAATATTCTAAGCGATGACCACAGTTCTCATGTATGGCATGTATGTAATATGATAATACGATGTATACATATTTCATGTCTAGGGCTCTTTATTATCGTTTTTACACTAAAACCTGTTTCCCACCATGTTGTTACCCAAGAAAAAACAGGAATAGTGGACCTATTATTCCTATTTTTATACACGCGAGGAGCCACTTGTTGTGAACTCATGAAATTATTCATTACACGCAACGCACCTGTGGTAATATTTTTAGTTCTTATTTTCATTTAATATCGAGTCATAATTGTTATATACGTAATAATGCTATAAGGCTTAATTTTTATTGTAATAACTACGATGAATGTAATTTACTTTCTGATAATTTAGTAAACAATAATAAACGAATAATTAATTATATTGTGTACAAGCTGCGTTTATATTCTTATATTCTCCACTGCCTTCATTTTTGCCATGCCATTCATGCCAAAAAAAGTCCCGTCAAAATCCATCCAGCCGTTACGGAGATTATCCGGAATAAACAGACAGAAAAGCAAAAATTTTAATAAATTGTATTTTTAGTATATGTATGGTATATACATTCATATCTATTTAGTAGAAAAAAATAATTTTGACATTACAAACAGACACACTTTAAGTATATTTACTAGTATATATATTAAACGTTAAGAATTATAAATAAAGAAATATAATGAATTAATCATGTTGCTTTGGAGATTCGGTGGCCATTTTAATTCGGGATGTAATGAAATATAAATTCATTGAAATTAGCATTACCAGTATTATAATAAATCGCAGAAACTACGATATTACAAAAGAAACTTTTCGCGTGGGATTTTAAATAATGTAGATATTTCAGTAGTGTCCATATAAATTATAGGATTAAGTAAAATAACGAAATATTCCAAGAGTTAAAACTAGTGCGTTCTTCATAAGGCTAGTTTAAAATTTACTTCACATGTTCATTTGTAAGCACTTAATTACTTACCATCCCATTCTAACATAAGGTAAGAGATATGATAAGTAATGATTTGCTAGGCGGATGCCTATCTACCAGACGCTCGTAAATATTGTGCGAAGTATTCGAATACAATATATTATATATGGCTGCGAATGCAAGTCAATAGATATTATGCTGGGGGCGTTCACTTCCTAGTAACAGTAAAGAAAATAGAATCATTGCTTGTTATATGAATAAAATATCGATAGAAAAGAAATTAATTTGTCAATAAATATGGATCCTGTGAGGTAACTCGATCGTATTCTTGTATTATTATACTGTATTTAAGTTAAGGGATTTGCGGTTGCCCTAATATAAACTATTGCACGGGAAGGTGGATACAATATCTACAATAGAACAGTCTGAAAAGACATCCCATTGGCTTGACATATACAAATAACAGTAGACAAAGATTCCTTTAGCTACACTGAATCTTGACTTACAAATTATAAAAAACTTTGAATAATATATAACGTTTCTTAAAACCTTACGTTACTTCAGCGTTACAAAACGTTTGTTACAACTGCAATGATAAAATAATTGTTGTCACTAAAGAAGGTGCAAGTAAAAATTGTTGGATTGGAAATTAATATTAAGCATTATTATCACAATCATCAGTAACATTAATGATATGGATTCTAATTCTGATAGTGTTTATATTATAAGTAGTTCCGTGTTCCGGGTTCAGAGTTTAATTTTATTTACAAGGATTGAATAAAGACGAAAGAAATTGACAAGACTAAGAAGGTAAATTTCGACTCCTTAATTCAGAGAAGCAACATTCCGTGTTTAGAGGTTTTGAAATTTGAAATTAGTTTGTGCCCGGCGATTTGATACGTAATAAATTTGGATTTTACATGACTATTTTATACCTACTGTTGTATAAATCGGTTCGCGTACTTATTATCTACTGTTTGCCAGATTGCCTTTATGATCATTTTACCACTTCTTAGATTACAAGTGTAAAAGAGAGTACGGTTGTTCATAATTTCGAAAAAAAATAATAACATGTCGTAGTTAAGTTTCGTTTGAAACCAAAAATTACCCGTGTAATTATAAAAATTAGAAATGAATGTATTTGTAGAATAAATAACGCTATGTTTGTATGCCTGCATCGAAAATAAGTAAAATACATCACAGCTGTTTGAAAAATTATTATATTATGTAATTATGATGATGTAATTATGAAGTGTTATCGACAAATATGACGCTATAAAATTTATCAATTCAAAATTTTAGATGCATATAAATTAAAACGTTTCTACATAAGCTCACGCCTGTTATCCCCGAGGGGTTAGGCAGGGGTGAATTAGCGAACTACACCACGCACATTTCGCCGAGCTTAGTTTCGTCCCAGATGTGACAGGGGGCGAGCCTGCCGCCATATCGGGCACAAATTCCAAACTCCAGGATAATACTGTGTAGAAAAACCCAATACCACTTGTCCCGACCCGGGAATCGAACCCGAGACCTCAGAATGGAAGTCGCACCGTAATACAACTGCGCCACCAGGGCAGTAAAACGTTTCTAAAGATGCTGAAAAAACAACCACTAACTCGCTAAATAGCGTGGAAACCTCATAAGCTAAAGAATCATCTAAAGTTTCATACAGACTTAAATAATAGAAGCTCAATAAATTAAAAATTGAAATGTGTTCGAAGCTGCTTCATCAAACCCACTCTATTTATACAAAGTACAGCCAAATTCATGTTACATTTGACAATGATCATCAACAGTAGGCGTTTAGTTGGCATAGAAATTACTTAAATGTACGTATGTATATTTGTGATGGTTATAACATACTATTTAATAAATTATCTTTAATTATAAAGGAATCTTTAATACAATGTATTTTAGATCGTGAGAGGTGTCAGTTAGAGACGACTTGGGGCGTACCTGAACACTGAACAGCTATAGGTAGGTAATGCAAGCAAGTAAGCAAGTCGCGGGGGCAACGCTCATCGTGTGAGCGACTCGAGCGCGGACTAACAATCGCGAATTCAACATACGCCTAGCAACAGCCTCTCGTACTAACGGTGGCTTTCCTCGACAACGCAGACATAGAATGCATTCACGAGCTTTGATGGACTTGCGACATTAAAAACCAGTTCATCCCATGAAATAAAATAAAAAAATTTCAACCACTTTACAAAAATAATTCTAAAATAAGATTAAAAGGTTTTCTTTTCTATTTATTAAGCTTTATTAAAAAAAAAAGTACTTATAGATAAATGTAATAAATAATTTATGCACATTATTTATATTTGAATGAGTGACTAAAAAAAAATTTTTATGACATTATTTGTTTATTCATAAACATGAATGTGCTTATAAAATAATTTAATGCATAATTAATAATGTATGATTTTGAAATAGTTTAACAAACAACTATTTTAATTTATGACGTATGAGTTTAATGAAGATATATGATGTACTTAGTAGGTACACTTACCTGCATGCGTGTAATTTTTTTATTAAAGGAACATCTTTCCGTAATAATTGTAGATCGAATCGAAATCACGAAAGCATGGAAATAAGATAATTTGTAAGACCGCTCGGGTGGAATGCTAACGTGGTGTAACGGTGATGAAGATGTCTAGAGCGGATTTACCTAAATTATTCGGAATACGTTTGCGATGCGTGCGTGCCTCTGCGCACGATCCGATATCACGGCTCATGGCGAGCTTTCCACGCCCGGCAACAACCCTCACTTGTATTTAAATATTTATAACGTGTTTATAAACTTTTAATTATTCCTATTCATTCTTATATTTATCTGTTAATCTTCGTCATATACAACCTGATGGAATCCTTATCCTAATAAATTTATTTTGTGTCCTTACAGTTCATTAAACTCTTAAAAGTATCCGCGCTTCTTGCCTGTTGCTTGCTTTGCTAGTTTCACTGTAGTTACATTTTTATGAAATAAAGCTTAAATATAAATATTCCATGTAATTCAATTATTTTATAAAATAATATCGTTTGTCTAGATCCTCTATCCAGGTAACAGGTATTATATTAGTGTTGATTTTTTAAACATGTATTGAACAAACTTGCTAATTATATTTTTTAACATATAAAATAACAATTAATCTTCGACTCAATCAATTCATAGTTAAGTATGTACTTCAATTAAATAACAATATAAAATAATATTATAAATAGTATTCAATTTATAATAGTAACAATGAATTTGCTGCGACATTTTACACCATGTAGTCTAGGATAAAACTAAGATGAAGGAAGTCAAACCATTGTGTATTTGTTAATATGGCAGCACGTGACAAAATTTGCACAGGTCAACGAACTCTGTGCTCCGTAAAGGAAATTAATATTTGCTATCTTCCTACCCATTCCCTCGAGGGAAACAAACCCTGCCACTATAAGTTACTTTCACATGACTGTTTCAAATTTATACGTACACTAGCTGGTGCCCGAGACTTAGCACGTGTTTCATGTATTCTTTAGGTGTGAATGAAAAAGTGCATATAACATTTCATTTATACCTAACATAAAAATAAATGAATGAAGAAAAGTGAGGCTTTTGTTTTTATTAGCGGAAAAAATGTAAACAAGAGTAAAAAACGAAAGAAAATTATACATAAGAGTAGGAGTAGACTTCATTCTCGTGAGATTATATAAATAATTACAAATATGAAAAATTATAAAGGAAAATTTATAAAAGGTTATAGGAATTAAAATGAATAATTATGATTATTTAAAACAAAATCACGTCGTAATGTCTGGGGAGGTATATCGTTTCGCATTTGTCTAGCTCTAGCAATTGGTGGGAAGGGAAGATTTTTTTACAAAACTAGATCGTTGGACTAGTTGGACCATTAAAAATATTATAAATTATACGTATACCATTCCGATACCTTTATACCATTTTTTCTCCGTGATAAATGGCATCTAAATTTGTTCAACCATTTATACCAACAAACATAGAACGTTTTACATTCGTAATATTGGTAGAGGATTACATAAATAAAGTAATAAGTGATTTCAAGTTCATAATCACAAGTTCAAATAAAGTGATTGTAATATTGCGTATGTTAGCGCGTTCACGAACTGGTATGCGACGTATGCATGCAACAACTAGTTAGTATGTTGGTGCTCGCCCGAGTCTGCCGTTAATCGACCGCGACACTTCAGTAACAATTATCGCCTGATAACTATGTTTTGTCACCTCGTAGCCGAAACTAATAACGACCTGCCGTCGCCGTGTCCACGACTCCTATGCTAATCATTACTAATTTACGACGAGCGATAATCGCGACACGCGTACGTGAGTGTATTGTGCGAACAGGTCGCGCCGCGCTCATTGCGATCACTTATTCTGCAAAGAAAGACCCGGCCCCGAGTCGTCTCGTGTGAACTTGTTAATCGATATTATGTTAGAACAACATTATCTGAGAGTTAGATCGCTATCTAAGACAAGAACATAAAAGTTTAATACGTGTGCAGCATTCGCGAAGTAGGCGGTAGTGGCTCGGTGCGGTGCCCTCCTGCCGGGTGACCCCGCGGTCATCGGTGATCGCGTCTCACATCTAGTGCGCCGTTTCCTAGTATACTTGTTCTGGTCTGGTCAGCATTGTTTATGGAGAGATTAACTTTTAAAACTATCGCAACAGTTTTGTTACTAAGGAAAGAAAGATTTTTATCACGCCTATACCTTTCGGCGTTTTCTCATTACGGATCGACATCTATATTTATTTATTTGTAATTTATTTCAAGCGATAACATCAATAGATGCCAGAAATTGGACAAGAGAATAAATAAATCTTCATTTATAAAAGACTGAAATAACAAAAGATAAATAATAATACTTTCCGATTCCCGATGTCCAATACTCGAGAAATTGGTGTCATTGCTCGCTGCGGTTGCAGTGTTCCGAAATGATGTGTTGGGCAATATAGCTAGCGGACACGCCGTCCCGCCGTACTCAAGCTCGGGCACCGACCCACCTAGTGCGCCCTTTCAAACATATTCAATCACATCGCCTCGTGACGCGTAATCATAATATTGTCCGCACATTGACATCTCTTACAGAGTTATATATTATGTAAGATCGATGTATTTTGTTTTTTTTTAGTAATGTAAAAAGTTACTGTAAAATATAATATTACTTTTTTTTCTAAGAATTTTGCAATATATAATTACAATTAGAGATAAAACACTGCTTAAATCGCTAACGCGAAGCTTTCGTAGCAGCGCGTAGCTGGTGTCAGTGTCTACGCAACTATGACTAATGTTATATAATAACTATTTGTCAGCTATCAATGGATAATTATGTGCTTCTAAAACAATTAAATGGGCCATAGCTTTGTCGGTTTCATCTACATGTACTGAATTTGGAATTACTTTAATCAGATTAACTGTTACTTTTGACGCCACGCCGCTGGAACAAACGGTATGCCAAATTATGTCTGAGAACTGGTGTATCATTGTGAACACGAAAAGAATCTAAACTTTTCCCATGGAAATCTAGCTATAATGGCATATATAAATAATAATTTCGATGTTATTCTCGCTCATTTATAAGAATTCGATATGCATTTTACATAAATGTATTTTAATAATTTCAACTTTTAAATGTTGAAAATTTGATTAATTCACACTAATTAAGATTACTCAAGTTTTTTTTTTGTTTTGAAAAGAAAAGATGGATGGACTGTGTGAAAGATGCTTAGGAAAGAAGTATGCTTAGGAAAGGAGTGAATGTGGAGATGACAACAAATAGAGAGGAATGGAAGAGGAAGACATGTTGCGCCGACCCCAAATGAAAATGGGAAAAGGGTAGGGAGATGATGATGAACTTTTTTTTTCAATAGTTTAATTATGTTTTCTTTTTTTTATTATTACTATAGACATTTTTATTTCTAATAATTATTTATCAAATTTGACGGTTTCTCTGTCGCATAACAGTCATGAGATCTTATAACCTCTCTGCAATTGCCTGTATTTTGTTACAAACATAGTTTAGTATGTATCCGTGGATAAATTAATAGTGCGAAATTCTCAGCACCCTCACCCTCTGCATGAAAGTGATTTGCAAGAGTGTCTAGTTGAATAAACCCTCGTATATAATATGGTTTAGAATAAAGAATAAGTTTTAAAATACATAATATATAGAAATGAACTTAAGTAAATTTTATACTGTTAACCAATTTAGTTGTAAATGTTCATATGCACTTAACATAAGTATTTTATTTAGATTTTTTTTATTAATGATTAAAGTTCGAAGCAAAAAAAACTTAGCCTCAAGCAGTAATTAAAACACAAAAAGCGCTCTCACGAAAGTCTATTTATAAATACGTATTATGAAGTTAATAACAGTAATAAATTGAACTCGAGCGCTTGTTATATTATAAAAATGTCGGAATGTGTACTTACTTATTACCATTACGCGTAAGTAAATGTACAACACAGTAAATATGTAGTAGAACAGCGAGCGAGCGAGCGCGGACGGATGCGTTCCCACGGCAACGCTCGGGTTATGCTACAGAGCCTGAAATTGCAATAATTTGCCGAGTACTTATTACCTCTTTCTCGTATAGCTATAGATATTACGCGATACCTCGTATAAATACATTCTAACTAATACGACTTTTTTTGGTTATGTTTATTCCTTTCTAAGGAATAGGCAAACGTACCAAGACCATGCAGACAAGTCGGATGTTGTTTTATAATTATTTAAATAATTTACTGCGCCTATGAATATAAGTTCTTTAGGATTAAAAATTATTTTTCTAATCTTCAGTGTTCTACAAAATAAGGCCATTTATTTTAGAAATTTTGGTGGAGTTTTTTTGTGACTTCTCATAATTATATTCGATACACATAATACACAAACGTGATATACATTAAATTTTACCGAAATTATGTAATAAGTTTACCTACACGTAGATGCTATGTTCCAAAACCATTTCATGAAAAAGTACACAAGAAACCTGTATCAGCACAGTTTTGTAAAATACAAATAAGTATATAATGTTGTGTACAATGTAAAAGCCATTTTGAAGTCGTATCGCTTGCGGTGACAGGTGTATTAATATTTGTAACGGTTGTAGAAATTATGTATGTTGTATTTCATTGAAAACTCTGCCCAGAGTATATCAACATTGTTATGAATAACTGGCGTGGGGGCCACTGAATGGACAGTTAAACCGCCTATTCACTCAAAGGTAAATGGGCACATTTTTGCGCGAATCTCACGTTTCCGCGTTCCACGGCCGTAGCTACGTGCCTCTTACCACTGTTGTACCTACCGATAACTCTCTCAGAAACAATAATTTATTGCAATTACTTCTACTAACAACACCTTTACTAAGACAGATAATATGTACCTGTCATTGTATGCTACAGCCTCATTCATACCCTATTAAACCATTTGTATAATAGTTAGCGTTGTTCTAAAAAATATCGTTTGCAGTTGCCTAAAAATAGGTTTTAATTAAATATACTAGCTATGCCCGCAGCTTTACCCGCTTGAAATTCAGACAATTTACAGCCTATGTTCTCCCCCTGAATGCAATATACGTCATTACCAACAGACATCGAATTCGGTTCAGTAGTATTGCGTGATTGGCATTCAAATTAATAAACAGACAGACAGACAAAAAATTTAAAACTATCCAAATGTGTCCTTTAGTCGTTTTCGAAGACCCGCATAGTATTTTTTTTAATGTTTTCAATATACAGATTTCGTCTCGTTAGCCTTTTATTACAAGTATAAATTTCCCATTGTAATTGTGTAATTGCATATGTGTGTATGTATCATGGAGTATCATTAGTACCGCTTGTAAAAACAAAAACCCCCCTTGATCTCAAATGCGTTGCCACTCAAACACGCGTCCCGGATACTCGGTGTCTGCGAAGTAAATGTGGAAAAGCTTTTGTAACCCCCTAGCACTCTACAAAAGCGTCCTGTACATATTTATCCTTACTAAGAACGCTAGTTATAAAACTTTTCATACCAGAGGAAGCGAATTTGTTACTCGAGTGTTGTTTACTGCACCTATACCGAATCGATTATTTTATGCACTATCGTTATATTAGACACAGAATATTAATGTACGAGAAATAATGTTACCTACATTAGACGTAAAGTTAGAAACAGAATTTTCGAATCGCGTCGTGATTTCATGGAAATAATGGGGGTAATTGTTTTTCCGGATCATTGAGTTTCTTTGATTTAGTTTTTACAGATTAAAAATTTCATATCTTATATGTATTGATACGGTTACGGGAATTTATTTAACACTATTACACGAATGAACGATGCGAACATTATAAAAGCCGACAAAGCCAGTATAATTTAATGTTGTTCAATTTTTTTAAAAATCAAAACTAATTGACATAACCTAAAATCGATTTCAAATTATGGCATTGTACGAATAAAACAAACTAAGTAGCTATAACGTCATAATTTAAAAAAAGTCTTAGTAGCTTTCTATAATTAATTTCTATCTATCTATATTTATTTAATCATATTTACCTGAATTAATGAGCTTTCAAAAGACGTGACAGCTATAAATAATTTGAAGTGGACTCAACAAAGTAACATTAACCATATTAATTATAAGCTCAACTTTCCCGAATCCCTTTCAATTCACATTCGATACATAAACCCTAAAAATCATTCAAAATTTTATACCAATGTTATACGTATTGACAAAAATGATGTGTACTAATAAATAAAATTGAAGTGTCTGTTTGTAATGTCAAAATACAATTTATTTTACTAAATAGATATGAATGATATGCGTTACCTATAACAAAAATACAATTTTTAAAATTGATGTCTGTCTGTTTGTTCCGGGTAATCTCCTGAATGGGTGGACGGACGAATTTTGACAGGACTTTGTTTGATAGATAGCTGGAGTTACTCCACGTAACTTAGGGCATTTTTAATTTGACGAAAATAATTCCGGGTTCCGTATAAAAACATTAAAACGGAGTGAAAGTATATGAAATGTGGGCGCAGCCGCAGGGACACAGCTAGTTTTACAATAAATTTGAACTGACCTCTGTTATTAGTAAAATCTTTACCGTTATTATACATTATTAATATTTTATTGTTACTAATGTAAACCAATATGATATATGATGAAATTGAAATGCGGTCGAAACGGAATCCAGGGGGGATTGATTAGAAGTGAGTGTAAATGCGGAACAAAGTGATAAGTCGATGCGACGTCCGAGTGAAGATAATTGATTCGATTGTGTGATTGTTGCAGACGGACGGGGTCAGATGGATCGGCGGAGCGCGGCGGGGGCGCTGGTCGCGCTGGCCGCATGCATCGCGTGCTCGGCTGCGGGTGAGTACTCCACTTTACACACATTTTTATTACAAATTTAATGGTCATCATTTGACATCGTTTCCTCTATAATTGGCAATAACCTAAAAACCTGGAGCAGTTATTCGAATTCAAAACTGCAAATTCTGTAAAGCGAAAGTTGTTAAACGTTTTTACGGTGATTACTTTCTTTTATTTTAGACAAAGCTAACTATCATAGCTTACTATATACTATGTAATTTTAAAATCTTTATGAAAAAGCTACATGTATTTGTTTAAATATCATTTGAAATCAGTCACTTATATAACTAACAAGGAACGAAAAATAATGTTTGTGTATGTTTTTTGTGAATTTCGATAATATTTACAAAGAATTTTTTCGCAACCATTACAACATAAAATTAATTAAATATCTAGTTTAGATTTCATCCGCAGATGACGTATTAAGGAAGGTATATTAAGGAATAACACATCATAAATAATAGATGAAAAGCTTTTATTGCAGTGTAATTTAGAAGTTGTTTCATGTATATTATATACTAGTTGTTCCTCGCGGTTTTTTTTTTTTTTTTTTTTTTCCCTTCCCCGAGGTATTTTCGGAATAAATTCTATGTTACTCACTGGATTTCAAACTATCTTCATACCAAAGTTCATCCAAATCGGTCGAGTAGTTTTTAAGTTTATTCGTTACATACAAACATACAAATCTTTCCTTTTTTATAATATAAGTATAGATAAATGTATTTTAATTTTAGTATATACTTTATTTATCTGATGCTGTCGAGAAACGAGAATCTACCGTTGTGGTGTCTGGTGACCTGAAATTCGTTGCAATCGCGAGATTTGCGCTTTTGATAATGTAATTTGATTCCTTCACCGGTTATCCACGTATAAAACAGGATTTTTTTAAACATTTTCATAATAATTGCAGATAAACGATAACAATTCAGTTACATATTAAATAATCATTAAATTAATGTAATATGTTTTTCTTTCGCATATGTATATAGTAAATATTATCTTAGATTCACAGCATGCTGCCAGATGCTATTAACTTATCATGTAGACAGAATACAAGATATATACAATTATAATTACTGATATGATTGATTTTATCATTTCCGAAGCATTTCTAAGGTTATTGCTCTCTTGGCCGTAAACATAAATCATGCACCGTTTTATTGTGGATATATATATTACATATTATTGTAATAAAACAAATTTGTTTTATATGTATGCGCTCGTTTATAAGAGAAGAGTTATGAAATAATTAAAATCGATTTCACAGCAGTTAAATTAAACAAATGTTATAGACATTTTTACAAAAAATATTAAACAAATATTAAGTACAATTAAAAATCGTGTCACTAATAGCAACAATTTTCAAATCGTGGGAAAATGTAACATTAAAAGCAATTTGAAATATAACAATCTGTATAGAGTAATATAATAAAAACGTCTAATGAACTAGTTATGGTTATGGTGAACTGTTAAAAAAAGCAGTTGGTCTTTCCCACTGGTCATCCACTAATAATCATTGCAAGTAACTGTTAAATAATGTGCAAAGAGCATGTCTTTCTGCGTTAGACGTCATTAGATTAGGCTATTTTAGTCTAAACAGATTTAGTATACCCAGCACGGTTCCTTCAAAGAATTCAAGTTGAATTTATGTTATACATAGGAAGTATATTTAAATGCGGCCTACAATGGTCTACCCGTGTGAACTTCATCACGCATGGCGACCACGGCCACATTCATTCATTGAAACAACAATCCATATTAATGTAGTGCAAATTTTAAATTCAAGCTGGATCCTCATTTCGATTGCCTCTACCAATGTTCCTAAGCGCACGATTTTGCATTAAGTAGTTTTTTGTGCGTGCAAAACCATTTATAACGTCACACTTATACGTAAAATCGATTCATTAGGTATCAAGGGAATTACGAATGCTACGTCACGTACTCGAGACATGGATATCGTTCTGTATTTATTATTCACTTGTGTATTTAGGAATTTGGACACTTCGTCAGCTTGACTGACAGCGAATTAACTTCTCCGTGGGAGTAACCTACATTGTATTTTTTTTCTTGTTTTCATTTAGAACCGTTCGATATACATAGCTGTTGTTTCAATTTATTACCTGAGTATATTCAGTACTTCCGTTATGAATACTAGATATTTAAATTTTTAAATGTGTGTCAGTAGCGGGTAGCGGGTGTGAAGATGTATTAAAATTGAAATCGCGGTTCGCAAAAACTGGATGCTAACGACATTCCTGTGGACCGTTAGGTGGACGATCTGTCAGAGTGCGCGCACGGCGCCACTGCGTGCTGCCTTATACAGCGGAGTGCAGCGAGCCGAGAGACTAGCACCAACCATCGTAACGGTCTCGTGTCACTGACTGCCGCGGCCATACTATCCATAAGCTCAAACACACCGCCTTTACAGACATGATCAATTATAAAGCTTTTCCTTTTTGAGAACACTGCATGTGTGTCCATCCTTATTTGTATAGACTCGTCAATCTGTCAAGAACAATTACATCTAGTATTGTTTTTTATTACCTTATTAAGTTAAGTTAAGTTTTTATTAGCTTAGATTAAGTAGCTTAATTTAAAGAATTCGTTCAATCAAAAATTAAAATTATACGAATAACAATGAAATGTGAACCGATGTATACGCGACTTTAATATGCATTTAACTTACTCCGTTTAGTTTAATAACATAGTATTAGTTTTACGCAAGTATTCTTATTTGCTGTTGAAGATAATTTAAAATTAAAACCTCCCTATAATTGTTACCTTAATAACTTGACATTACTTACGTTCGTATCATACGCTGAATGTGTATTATTAAAATTCTCCTTTAAGTACTTACCGAATACATCGTTAAATTTCAATAGTTACAAATGGGCCAATTAAATTTAAACATTCTCTCTGGAGTGTGGAGTCGAAGAGCCCATATCAATAATAATCATTGTGAACGGTATCTCGATCCGTCTAGTGGCTTAATATTCATCAATCGGTTATGTTGATAGTTTCTCCAAGCGTTATGACTTTTGCTTTAAGTATCGAATGGAGTGTAAAGCCGCGAAGTCGATGTTAACGACGCGCTCCGTTAGTTTAATTACAGCTTTGTCGCCTCGCCGCGGGGTCGGTTTTACTAATTATACGCAGTTAGTTAAACGGATATGTAAAACGACTTTAACGATGTTTAGACGATGACCGATCGCGACTCGAACCGTTTGCAGTTAATATCCTGCACAGCTGTGATGCACTCAATAACTCAAAACATAAAACCCCTCTGTAAAGTCTTCGCGGAACACAGGCTTTCATGTCTGTATCAATGTTTTTTATGAATATATTATTTATTTTTATATGAATAACTGTCTACCCAGTATTATATGATGTTCATTTCATAGTTTATGAATTCTTAGTTGACATAAGGGGACGTCCATTTAATTACGTGAGGCGTTCTAGTAGGAGGGGGGGGGGGGGGTCACGCAAAATCTTTTCAAATCTTATTTAGGAGGGAGGGGGGTCTTAGCAAATATCACGTAATTTTCTGTCTAGCAAAAAACTGTAAAATTGCCTGAAAAATTATTTCTAGAATAAAATATAACCAAATCTGACACAATAGTATATAATTGTTCTTATTTAATGTTATGATCGTGATTTTAAACTACGGCAATATTCACAAATACAAGTCTTTGCTGTTCTTCAATAAAAGTAATAGAACAAGTTGTGTTTTTTTTTTTTTGTCAATAATACAACACGTTTACAGCCATAACGTAAATTTTGAAGAATCTCGCGTGAGATTAGAGGAGGTGGTTAAGGAAAATCTTACGAAATCTCACCAAGGAGCGTGAATGCCTCACGTATCTAATGAACTAAGATCTAAAATGGACTTTGATAGTTTCTTTATACAATGAAATTCAATGTATCGAAATAGAAATTGTTTATTGAATTGCAGCATTGGAAGTAAATAAAATAAGTAGTGTATGGCATAGCAATTGACCAAGCGAACCTTATTTACAGTACGTACTAATTTTAGTGCGTGATAGTTAGGAATAATAATCACACTTAGGTTACACATATGTAAAAAGATTGCAAAAAAAACGCATACATAAAAAAATTCAAAACATAAATGATTCCATATTTTTTAGGTTACAAATCGAAGCTCCACTCTGATCCATGTGATTAGCGTATATTAATGAATTCTTATGTCAAATATGATACAGATTATAAAATAAGTAATTATGTATGGAAAATTCCAGTTTTTAACATATTATGTGACAAACGTACTTCAATAAAATTCTGTTTTATTAATGTATCAAATCAAATTCATAGAATTAATTAGCTAGAAACTATTATTGTATAATAAAATGTTATTTCTTTACAGCTCCTACGTTGAACGAACACACATCTTTGGACTTATACGATGGTAAGTAAAGTTACTAAATATTTTCGTGACAAAAAATTAAAGAAAATACTACAGGAACTGTAGACAATTGTTTGTTTAATTAATGTCACTTTTGGACTTGGTCATTTTCTAGAACTTTAGAAATTTTTATAGGTCGTGTATAGAACGATTAATTTTTCCAGATTTAGAAAGATTAACTTATTTACTTGCTATATTGTGTTATAAATACGTGTATCTCAATAAACTAAAGTTAGATGAAATCGCCATATTCATTTCAAATCTCTATTTAAATCGTAAATTGTTCAACCATAGTTTGTAGCGAACATTCGTAAATTATTTAAACACTGCCGGCTAGACGTTGTTCCCAGCAGAATTTAATGCATTTAAATATTAATCTAACCTAATACTATACTATATCAAAAATGAACTTGTTTACTGCTTATCTATAAAGATAGAATAGAATATATTTTTTACATAAGCTCACGCATGTTATCCCCGAAGGGTTAGGCAGAGGTGAAATAGCGAACTACACCACCTACATATCGCCGAGCTTAGTTCCATCTCTGATGTGACAGGGGGCGAGCATGTCGCTATATCGAGCACAGATTCCAGACTCCGGGATGATACTGAGTAAAAAAAAACCAATATAACTTGACCAGACCCGAGGATCGAACCCGAGGTCTTAGAGCGACAGTCGTACCGTAATATAACTGCGCCTCTGAGGCAGTCAGATAGAATATAAATATCTAATTATATCCATTATAAATGGTACCTTGTAAATAATAAAGTAATTTATCGTAAGTAATGCATCATTAAAAAAAAACATTACTGTCCCTGGTATAAAATTACTAATTTCGAAAAACAAAACTATATATTCGGATACTTCATTTTTTTTGGTTAATGCGATTTACATACACAATTCTGTCAGTGTCGCGTGATAAGTTATGTAATCAATCTTAAGGCAACGTTTCTAAGCAAAACAGGTGGCTCATCTTGCTAGAACTTTACATGGGGTTTTCGTGGCACCCCAGAATAAACTTTACACGTCATGACTACACGAATACACTTAACTACAGTATATCATATAAAACGCCACAAAATTACATAATATATAGTTAAAAACGCAAATTTATAATTGAAGTGTACAATAACAAAATGCTTAATATAATTTCAGATACGTCAGCTGGTTGTTATTACAACTTCCAGCACTACGGCGAAGGTGACCGCATCATGACAAACGAGCCCTGTTTGAACTGTACCTGCCATAACAGAATGCTTATGTGTTACCTCAGGGTATGTCCGTTTACGAAACCGATCGGGCAAGATTGTACAGTGGAAAAACGAGCTGACCAATGCTGTCCGATCGTTACGTGCCCAGACGGTAAGTTAATATAATTGTAAAAATAAAACATATAAGAAATTGAATATCGACCAAATTTAATTAAAACAAATAACTAATTACAGCGCAATTAGAATTAACTAAGCTTTTATATGATGATAGACAGTATCAAATTATTTAATTAATCTAATATTATTATTAAGTAAATACAATATAACAAATAATATTTAACGAAAATGAAGACTATATAATTCATAAACCATCGTTAATATGTGACGTGTGTTAACATATCTACGATGAAGCAGATTCGAAATAGATATTTATTTTGTATGAATCTCGTGGTATAAGTGGTGCCATCTTTTTTATTTATAAGTACTTATTTATTAACAAATTACTAACTTTTAGTAAAATTTTAGTTCCAGTTGACCTGCTCACATCAACATCGACCACTTCCTTAGCTGAATACGGAGCAACTGGAATTGGCAAACCAGATAAATATGGCTGCAGTATCAATGGCAAATATTTCTCAGAAGGTTCTAAAGTACCTCCGACACCGAATAAACCGTGCGAACATTGTTACTGTATTCGAAACATGACGACCTGCGTTATGCAAGAATGTACACTTCACGTGGATGGCTGCACGCCTATTTATCTCAAGGATGTATGCTGTCCGGTCAGATATTCTTGCGGTAAGCATTATTTGAACTTACTTAATTAAACAATCTGTAACTGTTTAGATGGAAATATTCATTTTACTAAAGTCAATTACTATTATTGTCATAAAATTCTTCACAAAGTATAGGCAATTCTGGAACCTTATAGGTTTAATGATTTCATTTGTCACTTTTCAGATCATCTCGATGACGAAACTCTTCTATTAGATGATATGACAACTACTGTAAGACCTACACCTGGCTTTTTGCTTACTACTACAACTTCATCACCAGTTACACAAATGACACAGGATTGTGTTCACGATGATAAAATTTTCGCTGACGGTGCCTTAATAAAGACTGAGAAAGCGTGTGAACATTGCTATTGTATGAAGGGTGATATAGTTTGTGTAGTTCAAGAATGTGGTACACCTATGGAAAATGAAGGTAAAAATTGCACGTCTTTACCTCCTCGTGAAGGCCAATGTTGTCCAGATACTTACATATGTGAAGGTGATGAAATGGTGACCGAATCTCTAGAATTGTACACTACAGAAATACAACACGATGAACTCACTACATTTACACCTCCTAGGAGACATGGTGTTGAAGGTAGTGGATACAGAAATGAACCAGATAATATTTCGTATATAGCTACACCTTCAACAGAAGTTGAAAGTGAAGGTAGTGGTTATGAACAAAAATTAGATACGCCTCAAGATTCAAATGAAATTATATCAACTACAGTAATACAGGAACAAGTTACAACTAAAATTCCTATAACTGAAGAGGTTAAACCTAAAAAGGAGGATAAAATAACTGAACATGAGTCTTCATTAAGGCCGCAAGAAGGAGACGAGAAAATAATAACAATAACAGAAAAAGAAGTGACTGCTGTTGAAGTTGAAGAAGAACAAAAAACAACTGACGAGTACCATGTATTAGACGAAGGTACAACAAGTATCCCACCCTTAGACCATACAGAATTTGTAACCAAATCGGATACAAAAGAATTAATCAGCCAAACAACTCAAGGGGAAATATTTTCAACTGAAGAAAATAAGTCTACAATAACTTCTGATATAGAAACCAAAGTGACTACAGACACAGCTAAACATGAATTGAGTACTACTATTGGTATTGAAGAAAATTACATAAGTACTACCACAAGTAGTAACATTTCTGAGGAAGGAGAAGGTGTAACAACTGACAAAGAAAGTGAACTAGCTTCTCACGTATTTTCAGAAAAAGAAACTCAACATGCTGGAGATTATACCCCAAGCACATCAAGCACTCCGTTCCTGGAGGAAGTTGAAAAAGTAACAACAGAGACCCAAGAACAACATCTTGTTACTGATAATATCAGTGAAACTGAAGCATTTGAACCCCATAAGGATGCAAGCACAATGAGCGTTCCCGAAAAAAGTGTGAATGAAAAAATCGACACAATTTCTAGTGACAACATTTTACCTGATACTGAATCCCATGAATATATTCCAATTGCAACTAGTTCTTCTATTTCTATTGGAGATGAACCTGGAAAGGGAACTACTCCTCAGGAAGATTCAATAACAAGAGATTTTAATGAAGGAGAAATGAATAAACCTCATAAGTATACACCTACTGTTCCAAACTTAATAAAAGAAGAAAATGAGTTTGTAACAACTGAGAGTATTAGAGAAAGTTCCATTAGTAATGAAATTCCAATAGTTTCGGATGATCATAAATATATTTCAAGTACAATAGGTCTTAATATTATATCAGAAGATGATCAACCGACAACAGAAGTTTTCGTACATGACACTGTTACTGACAGAACTAGAAAAGATGATGACTCTTATCAATATACTCCAAGTACGACAAATATTATGGCAATGGCGGAAGAATCTTCAGTTGCAGGCGTAGAAGAAGGCAAAAAAGTTACAGAGTTAGATGCAAGTATTACAGATAAATATATATCAACGTCAACAAGCACGCTCTTTTTAGACGACCACAAGACTACAAGTAGTAATTTTGGAGATGCGATGACAGGTGATAATTCAAAGGAAGAAACTACAATACCTGAAAAAGATTTTACAAGTACATTAGAATTCACATCATCGAAACCAGACGAAAATGTTAGCACAGAATCAAGCAAGTACGAAACAATTACACCCAAGTTTGATGAAAAGGAATCTTACGAATTTCACAAAATACATTCAACTACCATCTTTAGTATAGAAGATGAGTATATTACAACAACTGAATATACAGGAAAAGATCAAGAATTTATTACAAATGAAATTTCTCAATCAGGTACAGCTTCCAATGAAAATATACCAAATGCATCAAGTACACCATTTTTAGAAGAAATTGAAAAAGCTACTCCCGAAATATCCGAAGATAATATCTCTAGCACACTTGGTGAATCTGATATTCGTATACCCGAGAAACATCTTGTAAATACAGAAACTATCCCAACATTAGAGGAAGAAGTTACAACAATTTTTGAATCTCATGATATAATCGATGTAACACCACCCAATACCATTATTGCTATCGACAAGTTTGATCCAGTCATCCCTGTAAAAACTACACAAGATGAATCACTGAAACATGGAACAACTATTTCCTCAACAATGGTCGCAGATGAAAAACAGACATATGGTGTAGAATCAATGTCAACTGAACCGCAACTTTATTCAACATCATCGCCAAATAGTATCACAACCAAAGAAAATCAATTTATTATTACTACTGAACCAATATTTGGAAAAGAGGACAATGTTGTACAGTCTATATCAACACTTAACGAAGATATAACTTCTAGCTCACTAAATGTAGAAAGTACTACAATTACGGTTCCCATTGTGCAACTACATGAAATTCCCACAATATCAGCTTTACCCGAATACACTCATGAAAGTCACAAACCAGTGTATTCAGAGCAACCCACGGTCGAAACAACTATTGGAACAGTTACTTTAGATAAAAATAATGTTCCCATATCCATTGATGAGGCATCAATTGTATCTACTAGTACACACACTATTGATAAATTAGATTCGTTTTGAAATAAGTACAATAAATCCTGGAGAAAATGAAATACACGAAGATAAACTATCATCATCAGGACGAATACCAGGCGAAGGAGATTGTCTTCTTAACGGCGTAACATATAAAAATGAAAGTGCGGTACCTAGTACTAACAAATGCCACTCTGGATGTAGATGCTTGAGCAGTATTATCTCGTGTGACCCAATAATCTGCAGTCCACCTCCAGAATATATGGATAACTGTCAACCTACATACGATTCACCAGAATCTTGTTGTCCCACTTATGTATGTGATCAAGTCAGAGAAACTCTTCCACCTTTACCATATAAACATGTTACAACTCCCGAGACACCAAAAGAATCAATTCTAATTGAGTGTCATGGTGACGAGTGCGAAATAGGTGAACATAAGAAACAACTAAATACAGAATCCTCAGAACCATGTTCTGGTGGTATTTGCTCTACTGAGATTGATCACCAACAAGAAACCAGTAAATGTGGGCCCCAAGGATGTAATGATGCCTCACAAACTTCAATACATACGCCAACACCAGAAAAAACTGAATTATGTAATAATGGTAAATGCGAACGACCAGTAGCACAAGCACCTCAAGGAGAGTTATGTGAAGGAGCCAGTTGCAAATCTATACCTGAAACCCTTCCCCATGGACTACAACAGGACAGTGAATCTCAAGAATTTTCTCCTGTACCATGTACTGATGATTCTTGTAGAAGAAAAGAAACTACAAATATTGAACAAAAGCCTGTATGTTCAGGGGCAAACTGTCTACAGAACGAAAATCTACCTGATGAAGCGCCTAAAGATGCACAACACAGTACATATTCACCAATAGTGGAATTAAATACTGACGCTGAAGCAACATCTATTTCATCCGTCTCTCCTGATATGGTCACAGAACCAACTAAGCAAGATAAAACAGATGAAAAACTTTCAACTGTTGAAACACCAAATTATGTCTCTATAAACAAAGAAAGAGTTACAGAATTGCCTGAATTTGTTACTTCAAATGTATACCCAACTGAAAATGAAAAAGATTTACAAAGCATATTCATCACAGAAAGCACACAACCTTCCACAGATGAACCACAAAAAATCTATTGGAGATTCACATACATTAGAAAGTAAGCCACCCGTAATAGATGAAGAAAAGATTCAACCCGAAGTACCTAGTACAACAGTGACTGAAGTTGCAATGTTAACAATAGAAACAAGCACAGAAATTTCAGAAGATATGATTAAGAAAGAGGAAGAAACAGACACAAAAAATAATCAACCAGAGAGTGATATAAAGAAACCGCAAGGTCAAATGATAGTAACAGATTTACCTTTACATGAAATCAACAAAGAAACTACACCACCAGATAATTCCATTTTTACTTCACCGGATACCGATACAAGAGTACCAGTAAAAGATGAGATTATTACAACAATATTTGATTCTGCTGAACATGAAGTATCGACAGAAAAACTATATGAATATACTACGTTTGTGCCAAATAGAGATGAAGTTGGATCGGTTTCTTCAACACCGACACATATATCGATAACTTATGAGCCATCTTTAGAATTGACCACTACAACAAGTTCATCGACGGATTTAGTCCCATTAACTGAAAAGAATATTGAAGTTACAAAATCAGAAGAAATACTGCCAAGCCTAAATAACCAAGATTCTACTACAGGAAAATTCGAAAGTGAAAATGATAATGATTATACTACTCCCGTAAATAATCTTGAACCTGGGCAAGTAAATGCTAACACTGATTTACCATACTTACATATTAGCGGAAATGTAGAAGATACCTTTGACAAAAATAAACTTTCACCATCAGCTAAACCTGATGCAGAATCGTATAGCACGATATCAGAACAGCTTGTAACACATGTAACTACAGAATCTGTGTTAAATGAAAAAGAATATACTCATTTTGTGCCAACAGTGACAAATATCATAGATTTGGAAAGTCATTTTACAGAAACAGATGATGCAAAGTCAGAATCACCAATTTTAAATACTGTAGAAGAAAAGCTTAGTACAGAGACACCATTCTCTCCCGTAACAGAGATAGAAGGTTATGTTGTGGAGGATAATGAAACAAAAACAACACTAACAACGTCTGAAACTCATGAGAAGAAAATTGATACAGACTCTTCTTCAGCTGTAACAGAATCTGAGGTTCATGTGTCTATGATAGATATACCAAAAATAACATTAAAGCCTGCTACTATTAAAGACGAAAATATAGAAGCAGAAACTCCTGACTCCTTATTAACAGACTCAGAGACACTTACCACTGTATCAGAAGAAATAAATACGTCATTGCCAACATTTATAACGAAAGAAAAAGAAACTGCAACAGATAGCCCAATTGCTGTAATGACAGAAGTAGGATTACAAAAAGATAAAGTAGATGCAACGACAATAACCGCACCGACGTCTGTTCTGAATGAAGAAATTACATCTTTATATGTAACAGAACCAGGATATTCTGTAGAAAGAAAAACAACATCAAAGTCTGAAGAAGAAGACAATATTAAAACAGATGCTGTAGATTCTGAATCTGAAATTTATGGAACACGAAAAGATGAAAAGGAAACTACTTTAACTACAACTTACATTAATATAAATGAAAAGGTTAAAACTGTAACACCTAGTATTTACGTGACAGAACCTGTCCAACGTGCAACTGAAACAGAAGAAATAAGAACAACGATATCAACATTAATGACAGAAGAAGAACCATTTATATCAAAAATAGACGAAAAAGAAACAACATCCCCAGAATATATAACTGAACCCAAAAAAGTTTACACTGAGAGACCCGGTTCTCAATTTACTAAGGTGACAACAGAAACTACCATTTTAGATGAAACAAGAACAACGTCACCAACCCTTGTTACTGACGAAAAAGTTGAAGCAGAATTGCCAGGTACTATTGTGACAGAGTATAAGCCACATATAGACGAGGTAACTGAAACAAAAACTACGACACCAGATGTGGTAACAGAAGAACGTATAACTGCATTAGATGAAGCGAAAAGAACTTCACCTACGTTTATTACTACAGAACAAACAATTGAAGAAATAGTTCCGAGTTCTCCATTTACACAATCTAAAGAACATTACAGTACATTAGACGACACAAAAGTTACATTATCACCGCATATCACTGAAGTAGAGAATATTAAAGGTGAAACAGAAATACCAGTTTCTTCTCAAACAGACACATATTTACACGAAAATAAGGCAACTACTATTTTATCCGAACCTCATTCTGAAACCGAAACCCAAACAACTTATGTAACAGAATCAGAAGACCAAATTAATATCGTGGATCAAACAAGTATAATACCCGTAACTATTGCTGGCGATAAGATTATTGAGTCACAGTACACGTCTACCCATGTTACTGAGTCGGGAGTATTGGCTACTGATAATGACATCATACAACCTACATTATCAGTAACAGATTCTGAAAGGGAAAAACTTGACTCAGAAGCACACACTTCTTACGTTACAGAATTAGGATCTCAATCTAATGACGAAAAGGAAACAAAAACTACAACACTGTCATCTATGATACATGATGATACCACTAAAATAAACTCTCAATCTTCATACATAACAGAACCCGAAGTTTATGTATCAAAAATAGATGGAACTGAAAGTACAACATCTATAACTAAAGAAATCATACAAGAAGAGATACAGACTGCTACACAGTCAGTTCTAATTGAAACAGAAACGCAAAAACCAACGCATGTTACTGAAGAAGAAAGTACTGTATCAGAATTCGAGGCATCTACTGAAAAAAAATGTAGATTTACATACAGATGAGGGTGACGAAATAAAAACTATTCAACCCACATCTATTATTGAAGAAGAAAAAAAAAATTAGACTCTGCATTACCTCACGATTTGGGAGATCATACAGATAAATTAGATGAAATAAAAACTGAATCACCCGTAGCTGCTACTGAGAAAGAAAGTGTTGGAAACCGAAACTACATATTCACAAGTTACAGAGTCTCTTGTTTATGTAACGAAGGTAGATGAAACAAGCACTATCACCTCTGCATCACATTTAAGTGAAGAAGATAATATTGAAGTAGAGTTAACACCTATCCCTATGTCGGAATCTGAAGGCCACGCAACTAAGGGTGATGAAACGAAAACTACTGCATCTGAATCATCTATAACAGAAGAAGAAAAGACGGGGTCTGGTTCACCAGTTACGGAACCAGAAATTTATGGAACTGTATTTGACGAAACAAGCTCTACTTTATACACACCCATACCTGATATAGGAATAGATAAAACAAAAGAACCTGTGTATATATCAGAAGTACATCCTACTGTACAAGAGGAAATGAAAACTACCATACCCACATTTATTACAGTCGGAGAAACTATTAAAACAGAAACTTCAACAGACTATGTAACAGAATCAATAGATCTTATAACACCGGACATTCACAAATTTTCCACATCAAGTGAACATATAATTACGGACGTAGATGTTCAAACTACACAGCCATCGACTGTATCAGAAATTGGCTTAGAGGATAAAGATATTATAACTGTAGAAAAAGAACATGATAACGCTGAAATTACCTCATTCTCAGAAAGTACAACTGAAATGAAATATGTTGAAAATATAACAAACGATGAAGAATTTAAATCCAGCACAGAATCTTCTAAGGTTGAGCCAATATCTTCTGTAAGTGTATCAGAATTCGGTACGACACCGAGCGGTGAATTTGAAACTAAAGTTACAGGAGCAGATTTAATAAGCGAAGTACATCCCGGTTTTTACATTACAGAAGATCAGCAATTAAGTACTGATATCACAGAGACTACATTCATAGAAAAGGATACTTCTGTACATCAAGATCAATATACCAAGTCACCAGAATTATATCCAGTGACAACTATTGTTGCTGCAACTGAATCCGACAAAATTGTTACGGCGTCAGTAGTGGAAGATAAACAGAAACCAGTTACGTCTTCACCAGATGTTCAACAATTTGTAACAAAAGAATATGAAACAGGTATTACGACGTTAGGAGTATTGGAAACGCAAGAAGAAATTGTTACAGAAAAAGAAATAGTTTCAACTGACTTACCAGCTACAACTATTCTCCAGGATATCACAGATTCAGATGTACCTCTTAAAGCACAGGAAGAGTTGACCAGTAGTGAACTAGAGCCTCCTAACAAAATAACATTGGCACCGGAATCGTTAACAACAAATCTGCAAGAAGTAAGCCAAACATATCATGATGATCATCATATTAATGAAGAAGAGCAAACTAAAATAAAACCAACGATAGACTATATCGATTCAAGTACTATAAAATCAGAACTACAAAATGAAATGATAACAACACCTCAAGTACAGTACTTTACAGAGAAACAAGAAACTATCCCGATTGAACACGATAGTTCCATTGTTACTCATGAAATAATGACCAAGAAACCAGATACTGCAGAAATCAACTCTATAACCTCGACACAAATACGAGAAGAAACAACTGAGCATGAACAAATTAAACACACGTTTGCGCCTGTATCCGAAAACACGGAAATTATACCTGATGTTATCGAATTAGAAGAACACACACACAAAACGTTATTGGAGGTTACGACCGTTACATCAATAGATGATCAACCAATTTCACAATCTATACCTGAAAATGATGGTTTAGAAAACCAAATACCGGAACAACCGGACCATAAGGCTTCAGACGAACAAACTGGAATAAAGAAGTCCACTGAAATAAGCGAAGACACGTCGACGACATTATATGAAGTAGAAAAATCTACTACAGCAGCAACACCTGTCGAAGAAACATCGAAAGAAATACTTAGCATTAATACAACACCGGCTACACAAGCTTCAGACATGGAAAACGTATCCATCCCTGAAGCTGTTGTTACTACTGAAGAACCATTCCAAGAAGACAAAGCAGAAACACCTATAGTGGTTGATGAAATTAACCCACACTCAAACCAACTTCTCCGATAGTTGAAAAGGAATCGCCGGCGCCCGTGACTACTACTTCAGTATCACAAACGAAACCAAGCGATTCATCATTGACAAAAGCACCAAGTGTAACACAACCCACAGATGAAATTTCACCACTGCCAGAAGAAGAACATTTGCCTCCAAGCGGCGGCAGTGGCTATGGAGGTGAACCTGATTATGTTGAAGAAGATCAAGCTTTCGGACCTGGCACGTGTCGTTATGGTGGCAAAGTATATGTTTCGGCCCAACAAATACCTCGAGATGATCCTTGTGACTTCTGCTTCTGTTTCAGAAGTGATATTATTTGCTTACAACAAAGCTGCCCTCCCCCCATTCATGGATGTCACGAAGAACCCATTCAAGGATTCTGTTGTCCTCGATATGAATGCCCAGTATCGATGGCAACAACTCTCAACGTCACAACAACTACAACAACAACGACGACCACACTGCCACCACATTTCCCAACTCATTCCTATAAGGGCGCAGCACAAAGAAAAGGCTGCCAAATAAGAGGGCATTCATACAAAGTTGGAGAAGTCGTACGCGCTTCATCAGGACCATGTTTACATTGCACGTAAGTATTTAAAACACATTTTGGTTTAAATTAAAATCATTTAGCAAATATATTAATTTTTATATGACTTTTTATTTAATATGTCGATTGCCTATAAAAATGTAACAAAAGGAAAACAATGGAAAGCTGAAGTAAACGCCAGGTTAGTGCTCATAGGGTAAAATCGTTCAATTAATAAATTAAATTTGAAATTGACTATGAATACTAGACATTCACTATTGAATACGTATTTATTCAATTCACCACGAGAATATTAAACACGTCAATAATATTTCATTTAGAAATGTATCATTAATATCTAATTGTAAGTTGAACAAATAATATAATTTATACAATTATATTTACAGATGTGGAGGAGACGGTCAAATGAAATGCGATCCTAAAGCGTGCACTCCGGAACCAATGTTAAGACAAATGATAGCGGCGGCCGTATCAGCAAAACGACGAAGGTGAAAATCCTTCGAAAGTTCTTAACTATCGTGAACTTGTCATCATAAGCATTATAACGTGCCTGTGTGATTACAACTTCCATCTATTCTTCTATATACAAGAATAATGCTCAATTCAAACTATCCCCAAGGAGTAGTCTAAGTTTCGTGTCATAATTATGTAGTATTGGATGATTGAATATTTTGATACTTTTCATAAAATGTCGTGGCACGCGTACAACTCATTAACAATCAGTAATCAACCATGACTGTGATTAAAATATTTTTAATATCGAATTCTGAAATTTATATCAATCTTGAAGTCTTTACCTGAGACTAATTTATTTTATTATATATGATTTATCTATCTTTTTTACTAACGTCAGTGCCAAACGATAGTACTAAGTTGTAAACGACTATGCCTCTATGATAAGCTGATAAAAATTTTCAAAATCACAATAACAGGTTTGACCTGAGAGAAGCTGTGCAAATTTACTACTGTCAGTCAGGCTTCTAAGGTTATTTAGTTCGCCGTAATCTTGACCATTTAATAATTGCATATAATCGTAATTGTTTACCGATTTAAGCTTAGTCAATTACTTTGTTTTTACACGATATTACATAAAGCGATCTAGTATCGTGTAAAAGGGAAGCAATTTATAAGAAACCCTGATGTTGTAAATGCCTTACTTAATTTAAAATAATTTATATATTTTAGGTGTATAGTACTTAAGCCATGTTTTGACCAGTGACTATTATAATTTTAGAAGTTAAATGAGGGCCCTTTACTAAACCTATTAAAAGAAAACCTCCAGTCGACGCGCTATTTAGCTTTGGCCGGGGCTTTTCCTTCTTTCACGTTTTACAGAAAGTGACCGATCTTGTTTTCTTTAATTCGTGAAAGACGCTACTTATACTAGCATTTTTTAGTAATAGCGGCCAATATTGTAATCATTTTGTAAAAAAAAAAACAAAAACTTTTACAACGTGATAGCATGGTAAAAAGCATATTATCGTAGTATCTTTTCTAACTTTTGATATTAAAGTGCTGGTAGATTATAATATAAACAGAATTTTTAATATAAACAGATTCAGATGGGTACGAAAGTGTCAAACTATTGCGTTCGTTTATATCACAGTATGTACTCATAGGATGTTTTAAAAAAAAACGATCGCATTAATTCGTACCAACCTTTTTCTGTGTACTCAGGTTTTTATAGGTGTATTTTATTTATTTAAAGTGGTAGCAATAGATAAGACATTAAGTATATTTAAACTGATACTTAAACTGTCATGATTTGGACATTTTATATTTTATATTATGTTCTGTAAGTACATGTTTTGCAATAGATGCACTGTAATAGTTAAATATGTTATGGAAATATAAATTTATTTCTTTATTTATATTTTACCGAATATAGCTAAACTCTAGCTGTCTGTACAACTGTGAAACGAATTTTAAATAAAATATATTTCAAGCGAACATTATTTTTTTTTATTTCACCTATCAGTAGATATCGTAAGACAAAGTCGCTATTCGCTCCTGTCTGTTTATACGCTAACTAAAAAACTATACAATGAATTTTCATCCTCTGTAAGATATTTTGAATCGTTTTACTTATATAGAATTTCCTAATTAAGCATGTTGCACATGCATTAGAAAAGATTTAATAATTATAAGCTGAAATACAGAGTATAATAAAACCGACATCCTAAAAAAATAACCTCTTTGGAGCGTCTACACGTTAAATAAATAAATATTGGCTTAAAAAAGAATGGTTCATTTTATCCAGTTTTTAACAAAGGAACAAATTGCCCTGTTACAAAAATGTCAAATAATTAAATTTTTGTGTAAGTAGAAAAAATATTATCGGCACTGTTTTGTACCCAAATCGGTGAAAAATAAACTTTCATGTCCTATGAAGGCTAAATCTAAAGTGATACATACAAATGATATACTAGCGAGTTCAAACATCCTAGAGAAAACTTTACAATGACATATCCCTATATACTACGGTAACTCAAAATAACAGTTCTTTTCTCGGGACTCAATTCCAAAGTAAACGCGAACGAAGAAGCCAGTTTCATGTATATACTCATTACGACATGTACAAAGAATATCAGTGACTTAAATCAAATCATGCTAATATTTAAAGAAGTAACTGCCTCACTACTAAAATAATTATTTTAAAAAATTAGCAAAATAATTGACCACATTCGAATACATGAAATACAATATTTAATTATTTATTCTAAATGTTCATACTCTTTGTAGATATTTTTTTGAAATGTTGCATAGAATACACGTTAAATTATTAATCCTAAGCTCACTTTAATAAAAGTTCAAGCATCCTTCCATAGATGTCGCTTTTGTTAACACCGATACATTTTATACTTAGTCTTTACCCTTATAAATATTACTGGAGATTAATATATTATTCAGACAATATATATATAAATTATGTTTGCATATTCTATTTGCTATATAATTTAAATTTTGGAAATAAATATGATGTCGTACAAATAAATTATTATTCATTAATAAACTATTAGACAAATAAATTATACATTAAGTTAACTCTTAAAAAAATGGAAATAATGATACCGAAATATTTAATAAATACATATACATAGCTCGAACGACTAAAATAAAATACACAATCTATATATCATAAGGAATTATTATTATGTACCTATATAAAATTACACCAAATTACACAGAATTTTGCAAGTATTATTTTTTCAAAATTAAACGTTAACTTGCTTGATTATTAATATTCTATTTATTTTTTATATTTGTGTTATTATTAATTTCGGTACTTCCCGTAATGAAACCAATTTTATTTAGGTAAATTATAAAGAAAAGAATTTCAAATTACTTACACAGCCTACATATTCAAACAGTGTAAATACCTGTTCTTAAAGTTGCTCCTGCAACTCTCTTCAACTTTTCTACTTTTTGTTTAATAATCATAATCAACATGGCGATGCCCAGCATAGAATCCGTAAAATATTAATAAACAATTGTTTAATATTGTTTAAAATCTTAATCATATTACTTTGTATTTTATACATTTCGAATGTAGAGAGTGGATAAAAAAGTAATGATATTCCAAATATTATTATTTTTTTACATTTTATTAATGTTACGGTTTAATTCATAAAATATATTAACAATATAAATACATTAATATTTAAAAAAAGATGAATCCGTGTTGAGAATACATACATTCTTTTCAGAAGGCGTTCTCGTATGAATGTTTGTTGAAAGTAAATTGTGATATCTATAATTATTAATATTAATAAAAATAACACACAATTGATTAATTGAATGATAATATACTCTAGGAATATTATATATTTACCGTTGTAAATCATGATTATTGCTTAAGTATAAAATTTAAATACTAGTTATTTCTAGTTAGTTTTGATATAAATACTTATTGTAAGATACGGTTTATCGTTTAATACAAACCTTATAATTATCGTCAACAACAATCGTATGAAACTAAGCATGATAACAATACTATTTTTTTTTTGTATTTTTTCAAGTGAAATAGTATTTCTATATGTATGTCTTTTCTGAGTTTAATAATAAATAGATTTCCTTGAAAACCATAACCTCATGATTACAATGTAATCATTAATTATTTACGACAATTATTTAAGATTTAAAACTATCGTACATAAATTCATAGTAAAAGAAAAGCTCATAAGGTATGTCATGTTCCAGATTTCGGTATATTAGTTCGAATATGATATCGTTTCAACGTCATACCTGAATCTATAATTTTTAAATCAGGAATATCCATATTTTTCTCAACGAACTGTTTGTTACCTATGTAGAAATATGTACCCTCAATTTGAATAAACCCGTCTCTCTCACGCTCACTCTTTTAAGTTCTTCTGTTTCACTCTACCCCATTACTTTTATATTGTTCGCTAACTTTCTTGTTTGTATAAGCAAATACACGTATTTGAAAGTTTGTATATTTGTAGATTGTATTGTACAATAATAAGATGTAGGTAAGTATGGTTTTAACAGTTTTCGATGTTTTATTAGATTATTTACGAACTTTCTCTTATTTTATGTTTTCGATAATAATTCTTATTAGTGTTAACTTTGAATTTGAATATTTTCTATTTATGATTTTATTAATAAATTTTTGACGGGGGGAAATGCATTTACGCACTATTATTAATAATACACCTTAACTTATAATTAGCGTACACTTTTTATCTACAGTTTAATTATCTGTGAAATAATTTCATTCATGCAACATTTTTTTCTATTGTTGTAAACCACATAAGAAAATGCAAATAGTTGAAATTGATCAATTTTTCGTATTAAATACACAATCTAAAAAAAACATATAAAAAATATAATATAATATAAATATTACAAATAAAAATTATTATTACCAAAAATGAAACAATAGATTAAATTATTATGTTCGCTCACAACGGGTCTAATAACAAACAATCTCAAACTTCCTCTACAATGGAGTGGACTATGCTTGGAGTTTCACTGCGTGATCGAATCAGGTATGAGGAGATTCGCAGAAGAACTAAAGTAACCGACATTGCCCTAAGAATTGCTAAACATAAGTGCCAGTGGGCTGGGTATATTGCTTGCAGAACCGATGCCCGTTGGGGCCAACAGGTTATTGCCTACCACGCAATGGAAGACGTAGCGCGGGTTGGCCCCCCACAAAGTGAACCGACGACCTTGTGAAGGTCGCTGGAATTCGTTGGAGGCGGGTGGCGCAAGACGGTCGTCGTGGAGATCTTTTGGGGATACCTATGTCCAGCAGTGGACGTCCATTCGGTTGAATGGAAATTATATTCGTCCTTGCAACAACATACATTCTTACATTTTAGAAAATGCAACGTTTCTCTGTCTCTGTGGCTGTTAGTGCGCTTATAACCACCAAACCGTCAACATCATCTTTTTTTTTAATATGAGGGAAATTCATTTACACACACTGCCGTGTGGATGATACGTAAACTCTAATCGCCACACACTACCCACTAAATACACTCACCGCATGCCATCTATATGGCCAATAGGGACGACACGGTATCAATATAGCAAGATCCGCGTAGTCCCTCTAGCGGGAGGCCCAGCAGAGCTGAGCCGCTACTTGCGATCGTAGATAGCCCCCGGTCGATCAGAGACAGCCTCTGCTCGATCAGAGAGAGCCCGCAGTCAATCGGAGACAGCCCCCGGTCGATCGAAGACAGCCCCCGGTCGATCAGAGACAGCTCTCGGTCGATTGGAGACAGCCCCCGGTCGATCGGAGACAGACCCCGATAACCATCATCTTTACCTTATCCTACATTAAGTAGGATCGGTACAACATGTTTTCTTCTTCCACTTCTTCCTCTGTCATCTCAACATTCATACTTTTTATACATATCATTCATTACACAATTCATACATACGTATGTACGTTCTTCAGTCTCACTCCTCTACCTATAAATCCATCCATCTTCATACTTAACACTCTTCTCGTTACGTGACTTTCATCTCTCCTCATGACATGCTCATACCTCGGTAACTTACTACTTCTTAACTTCTCTGTCATTAGTGCTTCATTCAAGCTTCCTCTGAAATACTAATTTGTAATCTTATCCATTCTAATGCATCATAATGCAAAAAAAAAATTGATTTATATTGATATATTCAAGTAACGTAATATTTTAATACAAAAATATTGTTTATACTTCTACTTTTTATAATTTATAGATTATATCTGCAGGAATGTTTAATAATTATTTTTATCTTGAGTAATGCTAAATTAATATTAAAACGATAAATTAATATAGATAAAATATCACGTTTGATCATATTTTAAACGTCATCAAGGCCAGCTACTAATGTTTGTTTGAACAGGTAATCAGTCGTGATATTTAAGAACAGCAGTTATAAAAGTGGCGCTATGACAATATAGAAACTAACAAAATAGAATTAACTAACAGACCGCATTTGCACATAACCATATCACTCAATAGATTAAAACAAATTTAACGAAATATTCAATTATAACTTAAAAATAAACCAGTGAGTGAAATAATAGTAGTTAGTACCTAATAACCATAATGAATTATAGAAATAATATTTATTCAATGTTAAAACACAGGCGAAAAGGACTCCATTGTAGCTTCTCCTTTGGCATAACTAAACAAATAACTAATCCTTAATACATCAGAGAAGATTAAATAATTAATATGATAGCCACTCTCGCTTTTCTGCCTTTGATAATTAATAATATCCGTCAATAGACCATTAATCGTGTCTTTAGCAGTAAAAATAATATTACTATAGTGAGTTCGTATAGCGGTCCAATATTGAGAGGACAACGACCAGTACATGGAGGGAGTACAAAACGATTTATAAGTATAAATTTTAAAATGTCGTGTTTGTTCATATAAAATACTAGCTGCTCTCCGCGGTTTACCCGCGTAATTCCCGTTCACGTGGGATTTTCGGAATAAAAACTGGATTTCCAACTATCTCCATACCAAATTTTATCCAAATCCGTTCAGTAGTTTTTGAGTTTATTCGTTACATACAAAAGTACAAATCTTTCCTCTTTATAATATTAGTATAGGGTTTCTCTTATTACGTATTTAGAATTTAAATTATGACAATTTGGGTAAAGTTTTTACGTTTTATTCGGAACGTCCCAATATTGAACAACGAATCAACTTTAAGTTTACTTTTCAACCAAAGTAAAAATTACTTAAATAAAAATTAAATTACAAAAAAGATAAATTTTTATCGGGCATTCGTCCTAAATAAGGTTGTATCTATTTTTTCATTTGGCGCGGGCTCCGCGGAGTCCCGTGCACCCACCATCCTGAAGCCGCGGCGCCGCCCCCGCTCCGTTCGCGGTCTCCATGGCGACCAGCTCAAATGACGTATCGATCCCGCGTAGGGGCCGGGGGGAGCTCGCGGGGTGGCGCCGCTCCACCCGCCGCGTCGTCTCCCTAGCACCCCAGCCACCGCCACTCGACCGTTGGCCCATGCAAAATGACGGATGTAAACTTTGGATATACCTCCTTGGAAGGAAATGATATTTTCATTAAAATGAAAATGAGGTAATGTTTCAAGTTTTTTTTTTCATTCTATAATATATTTTGCGGGATAACATAACGCTAGAATTTTTTAAAACGAAATACTAGGAGATACACCGACTTAAATGTTACTTCGAGATGAATTCATTGATATCGTTCATGGTGTTTCTCGTTGTCATGAGCATCTGATCAATGTACGATAAGGTCGATTACGGCTATTAATTATTACTGAATAATCTCCAGAATTTAATGTAATAAGAAAAGAATGGCTATTGAGAAGGACACAGATACATTACTTGAACAGATTCAATTATTACAATTGTACTAAACTTTCAATAATCAGAAGTAAGATCATTAGAAGCAGTAGGTTTGTTCACGCCTGGCTTACACAACAGCGTGTGAGCTATGTACACATGTTGCGTTGAATAATTTACATGTATCTTGGGTGGATTTATCATGTATGATTTTTTTTTTAAAAACACTCACCCTCTAAAGTGTTGAATGAACAGGTGTTAGGTGTTCTATTAGATTGTAGCGGTGGTGGACTTTAGTCTTCCGAAAATTTACCGCAAATAACTTGTCAAGGATACAGAGCGATTTCCTACATGTGGGCAAATATATTCTCAAATCTTTATTTTCTCTTGGTGGAAAATCGCGTTAATTCAATTCACATCGTTTGTTTCATATTTTCTTTGCTGAGAAAAAAAAAACATATTACAAAATGCCTTAATTGGGGTATGAAAATGGTTATAGTATTCACCGAGTAATTATTTCGTTTTGCATATAAATTACTTATCACTTCTTAGGCAGACAGATGTTAAAAGGAAGTGATATCAACATTTATACTGTGATGATATTAGCAAAATGTTTATATTTGGAACACATGTAAATAAAAAGTAAAATTAAAAAATTCTACATGAGTTAAGCAATAATGATGTCTTTAACAAACAAGAGACGGTCTATTTTTAATTTCGATAGGACACATAGTTCATATGAAACATTGAAATATTTACTAATTAATTAGACGGCTAATCTAACATACAATTGTAACAGTGTAAAAACTCAGGTAACATTACTATATCTGAATTAAAATATTGTCATGTTTAAACGTCTCCCCCCCCCCCCCCCCCCTAAAATTCTGTTTCAAACATTAACATAATTAAGTGGTTCTCAAAGTTTTCCCATTATAAACTTAGCGAGAAATTTTATTTTTCCCTCAAGTCACGCGCGTCTGTGTGCGGCGCGCCTGTGAATACGACACGGCGAATTGGATTTTCTGTAGTGTGAGTAAATCTACTTTTACTCGGGGAACAGGGAAACCTTGGAGATTCATGAAATATTAATACACAATGACTGAGAACTTATTTCTAGGGTAATTTAAGGTTATTTTTTTATAATACTTTGTAATATATGTATGTATACGTTAATGTAAATATTATCAGTAAAAGCATGAATGTTTCTAGTAATTGAAAGGATAAACTAAATGATTCCATGAAATTCAATTGTCCATAGAACTGAATACGAAAATCTCTTTTCCCGAAAATTACTTATGTTTGCTGAATACAATAATGAAGGCAAACATATTGCAATGTATATTTCCATATATTTTTATTAGGATTTTTTTTACACTGTTTAGCCTCAGTGCTTGGACCATAATCTCATCTGATGTTAAGTGACGTTGTGGTCCAGGATAGTAAACACACTAAACTTATTGGTAATGGTTCTCAAGTGATGCTGCCGGAACACACTTACTTGGCGACAGGTTTTCAAACTTGAGGGTGGTAGTTAACCCAGGCGGGCATTATTACACAAATGCTCTGTCACCATCCGAATACCAATCACAAAAATAAAGAAAATTTTGCTTAGATAATTTGATCGGCCCCTTACGAACTATTGCAATATAAAACATCCAGATAATAAAAAATCTCAAGAATGATTGCATTGAAAACAAAGCAATGTTAAATTATATACTTTTATAAAACAATATTACCTTTATCATTTTAGAAGATCGGTTAGAATCTTTGACACATATTTTTTTATTGTAAACCACGTGTACTGGTAATCATATCCACCGTAATTTTTCATGGGTTCAGTATTCCGTATTATGAAAACTCATATAGTCAAACGAGGAGTTTCAAACCGGATCTCAACATTAGTTAATGTATTAATGACAGAACTTGTATCAGACAAAAGTAAGTAAAAAAGATTATGGTGTAATGTGTAAATCTGGACCTTGTAGACCTCTCCAATTCATATAAAAAAAAAACGTCCGTTACTAACATAAAACAATTAAATGTTCATCAGCCAACTGATAGACGTCCACTGTTAGACATAGGTCTCCCCCAATAAGAGGGGGAATTGCCATAATCGCCACGCTTGGCAGGCGGGTTGGCGATCGCAGGTGTTTGTGGTGCTCAGAGGATGCTGCTGCCCATCCCCTGGTTTATCCCTTAGTCGCCTTTTACGACACTCGCGTGAACGATATGGGGTGGTACTATTCTTAGCCGGTACCACACGGTCAATTAAATTGCTATTGAACACGGGCATTAAATGTCCATTCAGTAGGAAAGTATTTAAAAACCTAGTCAGTCATAAAAAAGTAAAAACGTGCTCATTATTTATTATTTACGTGTTTATTATATATTGTGATGCTCATAAAAATTTAAAGATCTACGTTAATAACTCTATTGAACGTTCAAGTCATAATAGTATTTCAAAAAGTTACAACATCAAGGTTTAGAAATTCGATAAACCAATGACAATTTATTATTTTAAACATAATTATTTACGCTTAAACCTCGTTTTTATTCGAGGCATTACTAACGTTAATGCAGTTTTTGTTTATTCGTATTTCAGTAGACTCCGGAAACTTTAAAATAAAAGGTATGTTATGTCCTTTTTTTACTTGATAATGTGTACAATTTTCAGTTCAAATCATCAGTTAAATAATTGCGCCGTGAAAATATAAACAAAGAAAATCGCATTTATAATATTAATATATAGATATAGTTAAAATAATATTATATTAAAAGTTCTATAGAAACATTTAATTTTAGATAAACTTAATTTATGCCGTTCATAATAAATCTTTGAATAGACTATTCCAGCGATTTAAGTTTTACTTTATTACGTCTCTTTTCGACGCGAAGTGACAAATGTATGTATAGACTTACTTTAAAACAGAAACAGTACTACGTTGTACATACATTTTATCATTTTTATATTTAAAATATAAATAAGCAATACAACGTTCAACAATACATTTTATGCTCTTTGAGGTTTAATTTAAACTTATATTTATTATTAACAATTGAAATTGGTTTTGAATAATTGAGTTGAGTTCAAGTTGGAAACTAGTAATGAGTAATATAATTTTACGGGCACGCAAAAGGTGTTTGTTATCTTGTACTGTTTACTTTTTAGTAAATAGGAAAATACGTATTAGTTTTAAGTTGCTAAGAATAGTACCACCCCATACCGTTCCCGTGGGTGTCGTAAAAGGGGAATAAGGGATAAACCAGAAGATGGGCAGCAGCATCCTCTGAGCACCACAAACACCTACTGTGAACGTCAACCCGCCTGCCAAACGTGGCGACTATGGCCCTTTATGGAGAAGACCTATTTCCAGCAGTAGACGTCTTTAGGTAGAATGGATGAATGCCAGCAACACAATGAGTCCACCCTAGTCGTCCATGACATTAGTTAAACACCCTGACCAACGAAAAAAAAACCGAACCTCAAAAATTGAATTAGATAGCCTGTTTATGTTTGCTACAACTAACCGCCAATTATTCTTTTAAGAGGATATCCTAGCGGTATGAATTCCATAAAAACGTAGTTCCCTGTTTCCTTCTTAGATAATAGCATTATGGTAAATATTTTATACCAAATAATATATATCCACCACTGCCAACGTACGGGATATAGGCACAGTGCTTTGACCACAATCTCACCAGATGAAGTGATGATGTGGTCCAGGATGGTAAACACACTAACCCTAGAGGTACTGGTTCTCATGTAATGCTGCCGGAACACACCTATTGGTATTTGGCGACAGGTTTTCAAAGTTGAAGGTGATAGCTACATAAACGGGCATTATTAGAAAACACCCTACCACTAAGCTATGGTTTCCTTACGATGTTTTCCTTCACCGAAAGCTCAGGCTAGTTTTAGAATTGGATATATGGGTTCGAACCAGTGTCCATTAACGCGGAATCCATCTGAACTATCCACTGCGCCACCATCGCTTCAAAAATACCTACATAGATTATATGTAAAAATAAGTAGGAAATCTTTAAGACGACATAATCAGCCATTAATCTATCAATGCTATCATTAGTTAACATTGGCCTCATTACTAAAAAAATCACTGCGATTATAAGCCATTAGAAATGTTTCCAACATAATGACGAAATCAATGATTTGTCAAGTAGAAAGTAATCAAGAAAGTTTTTGTTGTTCTGTGTTCATATTATGTTTTAAATAAAATATTTATCAAATCTTCAAACAATAACTTTTTATTATTTTAAAACAATTTCAATTTACTTCACAATTTAACATATTACTGATTTATAACCTCAAAATAGTAATTAACATTGATAATTAGATAGAGATAAAAAAAATATTTATAAGAAAATTAAACAAAGTAAAATACCTATGTTTAGTTACGAAGTCATTAAGTACAGTTAACAATTTCTCTTACGAACCGGTTATTCAGTTTCAACAAAGTTAAGTACACTTTACTCGCTTGAGATTGGATATTATAAATACCTTATTACAAAATTACCAACATTTATGTTCAATACGATCTGATATAAAAGATATTCAAGTAATTACTTTATGAATATTAAATAAGATTTTTAATTGACTTCAAGTTTTGATTAGTAAAATTATATTTACTTATCCACCAATGAAATGAAACTCATACGAATCTTCATATTAATGTTTATTTGATTGTTCCACTCACGAGGTTTTGTCGTTGGTTATTCCCTTTGTTAGTATGTATTGAAAATAACTACAGCAAAAGAGATAAAAAAAACCTTTTAAATTTATCAAACCACATACTTGAATACTTACTTTAATCCGAATAATATTAATATCTGTTTTTTGCCGAATTACATTCAGCCTATAGAAGTGGCCTAGTCAACATGGCGAACACTCAGACCGCTCACCAACTACTTAGTTATTATAAATTTTATCAATCAAATATTACATATTAGCTGTTTCATCTTAGCATCGTTTTAATTTTTTATACGGATTTTGGGAATTTTTGGGGAATATTTGGGGATTTTGGGAATGTGTAAAATTTATTTAAACTATTTATTTTTAATTATTTCTTCACTTTATCTATTCTGATAGATAAACTTTTTTTATAAAATCCAAATCTACTAGGTTAAAATAATTACAGTAATTTTGAGGTGAAAAAAATTGTTTTTTGGGCTGTCTAACGTAAAAAATTATATCGACAATTCGACATATAAACAATAAGAGATTATCTCACCACTTATACACATTCAGAAATCTGTCTTTTTATGTATACATGTCCATGTAATTATTATTTTAGAAAAATATTTTTCAATACTTAAAATTCTATTAGAAAACGGTTTATTTTAGAAGCGATGATGGCGCAGCGGGTAGTGCGGGTTCGATCCCCACCATTCCGACTCTAAAATCGGCCTGAGCTTCCGGTGAAGGAAACATCGGGAGGAAACCAGAGCATGGTGCTAGGGCATTTTCCAGTAATGCCCGCCTGGGTAAGTACCACCCTCAAGTTTGAAAACCTGCCAACAAAAACCAATAGGTGTGTTCCGGCAGCATCACTTGAGAACCAGTACCTTTAGGTTTAGTGTGCTTACCATCCTGGACCTCATCATCACCTAACATCAGGTGAGATTGTGCTCAAAGCACTGAGCCTATACCGTGTAAAAAAAGATATGACATATTTTTCACTCAAATCATTTACCTACTCTCTAAAAGGTATAAAAACAGTGTCGCTTTTATAGATACAGGGAGAGTGCAAAGGCTTTTGAATCCTGAGTGTTACTCTGAGTATACTTTAGTAGAATAATGTTTACGACAGAGACTTAATACAAATTGAATCAATAAAACACCCCTTTAAAGGAATAAAATATTTAGACACCCATTAACAAGGTATAGTCATTCAAGGTATAAGGTAAGAATATAAGAAATTGAGTTATGTTTAGATATTTTTCATATAAAAACGGATACGTAATTTATAATAGACATTTTAATTTTGTTGGACCATTAAATTCTTACATTTTTTTAAATTTGAATTATAATTTTGGGTAAAACGGTGTTATTATATAGGTAGATAATAGATTTAAAAATGTATATTATTTATTTTATGTTCTTATTTCTTTGCTTAAATTCTTTGTTCTTCCGTCTATGTTTTTTTCTGTTATCTATTTTTTTTTCTGTTTTTATTGTGTAAAATGTTATCATTTATGTTAGCTGTAAGAGTTCCTAAAAATTAAAAAAATATATCTAAAAATCAATACGTCCCGTTAAAACCCATATAATTGAATTTGTTAAATATTCCTACATTGAACATGAAACAGATGAAAACTGTATAATGAAATCAAAGTCAAGTTATATTAACCATGTAGTTAAAAAAAATTAACTTTCACACTTCCATCGTGTTTCTGAAATTCCGAATGTAAATATTTGTTTTTAGTAAAAATATATTACATAATACATTACGTAATAACTCATTCTCACTGTTTGCTAAAGTTCATAAGCCCTGGCTGGCCTCTATATATTACGAGAGATTTTTCCTTAACAGATATGCGGCAATTTTGTTTATAACTATTTTTATTAATTATATTTATTAGGATTAGGTTTATTTTAGTATACTGATTGCCAAGAACTAAATGCTTCAAGTTTTAAGTTATTACTTTTTATATAAAAGATACATTTCACCAGCTTTTAAGTTAATTAAATTGTTATTTACTAAACTAAACATAACGTCCTTTACTTTTTAAAATATCCCTCTGCTAACTTGTATCATTAGTAATTCCGCTCGCTTTGAATTACTGATCAAAATATAATCATTTGACATTTTCGATCCTTTGTTGAAATAGAATCAATTCAAGGCATTATTTTTATTATGACATGTATCAATAAATTTGTATCTGTAACTATCGATGTTTTTTTTTTCAGTGCCAATTTATTTGTCAATAAAATACTCGTATGTTGTCAATGCAACTTCTAATCAATGTTTCCAAGATCATACCAAGTGTCACATCAATGCGTTATGAAGAATTTGAAGTAAATAGATGTGTAATATGTAATGAATAGTTGCATTAAAAGCATTATAATGTTGTAAGTTAAGTTATTAGTGTGGTTGAGTCGCAGAGAGGCTCACGGTGGACGGAACGCGGAGTGAGCGCAGCTGTCAAGGCCAACTGAGGTCACTCCACCGACGTTCTCCGAGCCACGATGCCCGAGACCGGTTCCACAATTTTTAGTATCTTTTTATTTTCATTTTTGTATACACGATTCTGAGACTAAACAATGTTTATACCAGTCAGCACGGAATTACCTTTTATTGCATGGTGTATTAAAATAATTTCAACTCATTTTATTATTTACTACGCCGTACTATTATTAGGGAATATGGTAACTACGTTACAATGAAATTTATACGTTCGGTGAAGTTAGTTTAATATTAACCCTAGCGAGAATACACTAAGTATTTCTTCAGGTTAGAAGCACAAGGGTGTAAGTTAAAATAATATAGTTTCACTTACGACCTTATCCTTATAAGGTGACAATTTATTATAATGTGAATAATAAATGTTTATAATAAGATGCATTCCATCCTATTTGTGTATGTATATAGATTTTGTACTTACCATTTAAAATATCTAATTAAATATATTAAATTTAAATAATAAATAGTCCAGACGAATTATAACCTCTCCTCCTTTTTAAAGTCGGTTAAACTATGAATCAATGTAAAGTAAAAATTTTTCGGTCTTATAATTTTTTTTATATCTTTGTTTTGTTTCTTTTTATAGATACCAAATGAGTAAAATTTTGATACCATGGAAATTCAACAGCACTCTCTATTTATTATACTACGGACATATGTTTATATTCCCTGAATGTTTATTTTTTCTATAATGGTTGATGGCCACCAGATGGTGTAAGTATAAAGTTTACGTACTATTCACAGATATTGTATGGTTTAATTTCTTAACAGCCATAAACACTGCATCCCCATCTCTGGCATAGAATATTACTGACAGTACACGTAGTGCAATAAATAGCCGAAACAATATACAAATTTAATAATTTAGTTGTCATATATTTATGGGATTTGCTTAATATACACGTGAATAATTAGATAGATGTCCTTGCATTTAAATGAATTATTATGAGTTATGTTACTTGTTGGTACCAAAACTTGTTATAGATCAGCAATAACTTAATTGTTTGTAATCAATAAATACACAGATATTAACAGTACGTTCACGTTTTAAAATAAAACAATTTGATACATGATTAGTTTTACATTCTATACTTACCGAATGCATTTTTGTTGACTGTGAAAAGTAAACGTAAAGACTATGTTATAAAATATTGAGGTGATTTATAAAATCATCAGAAATCAGATACGTTTTACGAGCAATGTTTTTTATTTAATTATTTGTCCTCAAACAGTTACTATCGCAGAACCTAAACCGCTTGGCCTACAAACTTGTAATTTTGTCAAAACGTACCTTTAATCGTAGTATAAACATCCACTAAGAAAAGATTTAAGAAATCTGTAAGATAAAAGAAGAAATAAACCGTTATATGAAAGTCCGTTATTTTCAAAATGAGAAGCACGACATTTGATATACGTACTTCTGGTTAGAAATAAATGAACACATATATCATTGTTTTTTTTTACCCCTAAGAGGGTGAGTTAGAGGTTGTAAAAGAGGAGGCAAATTCGTTCTATTTAAGTAACAATCATGAATTTTAGCCATGAGAGTATAAATTAGACACAACCATCAGATGGTAAGAAACGATCAACTTTTGTGTCACCCATTAGGTTTCGCCACACAGCGGGCGGCTCAGGACGCGAGCACGATGTTTCTATATAATACATCGCGTAGATGCTACTTGAGCGCGAGCTGTGCGCGACTTCTTCTATAGTAAAAGCGCGTTGGAGTCTCGGACCCGTCTGCTGTGTGTCGCAACCATAAGATCTGAGCTGCAAAGATTAGTTAAAACCGTTCAAAATGAACAAATTTATTTAATTAGTAATTAAATTAATGAAAGCTTAAAGTTAAAAATAGACTACTTATGTACTCATTCTACACAGACAAAGTCGTGGGCTCTGTCTATCTGTTAACTTTTCCAACCACTAAATAGATTTGACTAAAACTTAGTAATAAAATGCATCCAGAAGAAGAATATAGAATAGATAATATATAAATTGTCTAAATTCCACACGGACAAAGCACCGGGCACAGCTAGTACTGTATATATAGACTTATCGCTTTGACCACAGTCTCGCCTTATGTTAAGTGATAATGTGGTCAGGATGGCCTACAACCTATTATCGGCCTTCATATTAGTGACTGATTAGCGACAGGTTTTAAAACTTGAGAATAGTAGCTACCTAAACAAGCATTATTAGAAAATACCCTACTACCAAGCGTCTTTTACACGGTATGGCTCAGTGCTTTGACCACAATCTCATCTGATGTTAAGTGACGATGTGTCACTGGATGGTAAACACACTAACCCTATAGGTTTAATTAACCTAACCCTAATTGATTTTGCCGTAACACGCCTATTGGTGTGTGTCGGCTGGTTTTCAAACTTGAGGGTGGTAGCTACCCAAGCAGGCATTATTAGAAAATGCCCTACCACTATGCTGTGCCTCAGTTGAATAAGTGGGTTCAAACCTACATGGACATCGACGTGGAATCCAGCCACATTCGCAGCTAAGCCATCACCACTTTAATATTATCAATGATAAAACAGAAATTATGTCTTTGCATGTATATAAAGTAAAATTAGAAATTTTAATGTATGAAAACTGAAAATGTACTGAACTGATTTTGATATCATATTCAAAGAGATGCAGAAGTGAAGTTAAGGGAGTATCTGCATTATTATAACTTTTTTACAGAAGTTTATGTAAGATGTATGTAAGATCACATACAGTTAAAACACGCAGTTGCCGTGGAACAAGATTTTACCGGCGCCAACTATTATGTAACTATGAATTAACAATAATGTAATTTTGTTAATTATAGACAAGAAAATTTGAAGTAATTAATGCTACTGTAATGAAAGTTTAAAATACCTTAATATTCATAGAGCTCTTTGAAATTTTTGTGATGGATCCAATCGTACTTTATTTCATATTTAAATTGATTTAATTTATTAGTTAATTATAAATTTAATTTGATGAACTGTTGTGCAACTTGCCGTGTGCCGACTAAGAATAGTACCACTCCATATCATTCCCGTGGGTGCAGCAGCAGCAGCATCCTCTGAGCACTACAAATACCTTACTACGATCGCCAACCCGCTTTCTAAGCGTGGCGATTATGGCAATTCCTCCCTTATCCCTCCCTATGTCCAACATTGGATGTCTATCGGTTGGCTGATGATATGACTTTTTTTAAATAATCATCTTCTGTTATTTGTAAATATAAAACATTTCAGTACCTAGTTATTTTAAATACAACATTTAAAAATGAAACATGCTAATAACTTTATTTAAAAACTTTATTAATTCTAATGTTATTTAATTATGTTATAAACGTATCTTTGTTTGAATGTTTGTCCTTCAGTCATGGTTGAAAGACTGAACCGGTTCTAAAGAAACTTTACATAAAAGTCAATTATATCGTGTAATTGAATACATTACAAATAAAGTGATAGTAAGGAATTAACTAAAATGGAATTTTACTAGCTCTTCTAATATTTACCCCTCGAGCACTAACCTGGCGTTTACGGCAGCTTTCCATTGTTTTTCTACTGTCTCATTTTTATGGGTAATCGACATATTCATTCTAAAAAGTATTATTTTATATGAAAGTGGCGTCAAAAGGACGGAGGCATTTTAATCAAATTTTTCATAGATCTCGAATGCGCCTGCGGCTGCACCAGCGTTTCATATGTTCTTTACTACGTTTTAATTTTTTTATACGGAACCCTATTTATTTTCCTAAAAAAGTTTAAGTACTAAGATAAAGTAAAAATATTACTTATAATATTTTACCCTAAGTATTTCCCTAATTAATTTCGAAAATCAAAAGTACCCTAAGTTTAGAGTAACTTCAGCTATCTAGCAAAAAAATCCTGTTAAAATCGGTTCTGCCGTTCTGGAGATTACCCAGAATAAACAGACAGAAAGACAAATATTTAAAAAAATGTATTTTTGTTCTGGATGTCGTAAATGCATTCATATGTATTTGGTAAAAAAAAAATGTTTTTTTCACATTAAAAACAAACACTTCAATTTTATTTATTAAGATAGATTCATAAAATTTAATTAACATCTAGGAAGACGGGTACCTAAATAACACCCAGTTTAGTACAAAAAATAACAATTTAAAACATAAATAAGTCAGTGATCTAATTGCGAGTCATTAACAAAGTACGATAGGATTCATGGTTCGCTAGTTATATGTAACACTTAAATAGCGACCAACTATTGAATAAGTATCAAAGAATGAAAGAACAATGGTGTATTATGTGTTAATATTAGCAATATATTCGTTTACTTATGCGTTTAAAAAAAGTATCTTAGCAAATGGTAGCATTGTTATAATGCTGCGGGGTCGAACCGTCGTCTACTTTGAAAATATAATGTGAAATTTACGATGGAGAAATTGTCAAAGGGAAAAGTTAAACGCATAGCTTGATCTAATTTAGTATGTAGTATACCTTTCAATGTTTACCTTTTAAGTTATGATTCGACCAAAACTTTATTAGACGTGTAAATATCACAAATAATCTATACCAATAGGTATTTAGCGATAGATTCGTGGATTGAGTAAGGTAAGTAAGGTAAGGTATAAAAGATGTGACAAATCTGACGAAGTTTTCTTTTGAATCGATAATGATGGATCAGATATCTCATATACCAATAATTAGTCTGAGCTTTCGGTGCAAAAAAAAAAAACAATTACTTCTAATTCTCGCCTGGATAGCGTTACCACACCTATCACTTTCAAGTTTCAATACCTGTCAACAAGCATTAATACGTGTGTGTTTTTGTTATGGAATAGGGGGCAAACGAGCATGCGGATCCCCTGATGGTAAGTGATCATCGCCGCCCATGGACACCTACAACACCAGAGGAATCGCAGGTGCGTTGTCGGCCATTAAGGTATGAGTAGGCTTACTTTTTAAAGGCTCTCAAGTCGTATCGGTCCGCAAAAACCACCCACGCAAGTTGGTTCCACAAGATGATTGTGCGAAGCAAAAATATCCGCGCGAAACGCACCGTCGTGGATCGCCATTCATTCAGATGGTGAGGGTGGAATTTAAGTTTATAGACCGTGGTACGGTGATGGAATCCGGCACTAGGTATTAATCCAAACAATTCCTCAGAACACTCCCCATGGTAAAGTCTATATAAAATGCATAGAAATCCTACGTCTCTTCGCAATGCCAGTGGATCAAGTCGATCGGAAAGAACTTAGTTGTTGACAATTCGATACGCTCTGCGCTGGATGTGGTCGAATGGAATAAGCTGGTACTGGAGTGCCCCTGCCCATAGATGAGAACAGTATTCCATATGAGGTCAGACCTGAGCTTTGTAGAGTTTAAGACAATGGTCCGACGTGATATACTGTCTCGATCTACTGAGCACACCGAGCTTTTTGGAGGGCAATTTTGCCTTATCTTCCAGATGACCACGGAAGTGAGCGTTGCTCGAAATGTCAACACCAAGAATTCCGATACTGGGCGAAGTGCCTAAGAGAGGGTTTTCGAACCGAAGAGAGAGAACAAAAGGAATCTTTTTAGCGGTAAACGCGCATGCTTGTGTCTTTTTGGGGTTGAATTTGACTAAGTTTATTCTGCCCCATTCCGAGGTTGGTACATTGGCACGGCCGATGTACAGGGCATCTCCAGTGCTATCATCTGGATAGCAATGAATACTGTTAATAGTTAGCAGCATATCATTAACATGCAGAAGAAACAGGGTAGGAGTACACAGCCTTGTGGGACACCAGCATTCACGCGCTTGGGGTACGAGCATGAACCGTTAAAAACGATCTTAATGCTCCGCACCGTAAGAAAACTGGTCACCCACGTCCACAGTTTTGCGGGAAGCACGTAGGAAGAGAGATTCGAGCGCATTGTGCCAGACCCGATCAAAGGCCTTTGCTATGTCCAAACTAACGACTAATGCCTACCCCTTGCTCTCGCCTCCGCCCAACAATGAGTTAGATGGTCGCCTTTTTTAGGAATCGTGTGCACTAAAGCTGTCTTCCAAGAGTTCGGGACAATCCCGTTAGAGGAAGAGAGCCGAAAAAGACGGTTCCAACTCTAGATCACATGTCCTAAGCACAATTGATAATAACCAGTCAGGCCCCACTCGACTTATAGATGTCCTGGGAGATAAGAGCTTTGCGGACTGACATTTGTAAAAACGGATCCCCGGTATAAGGCTCTCATACAGCGGGTTGGTAGGGGGTGAGCTCCGTCCGGAATCGACAGTACAGTTGGAAGCAAAAAGAAAGCCCAGAAGGCCGGCTTACTTTTTTGCGGTATGGGTCAGCGCGGCATCCTCTCTATGTAAAGAGTGTAGGGATGGATGACAAAAAAACTCCTGAGGACAACCTTGGCAAGAGACCAGAACGTACGAGTTCTAGAAGGGAGGCGTAGTTTCTCGCCAATACCACTAATATACTATTACCTGGTAAACCCTGGGGTATGAAGAAAACAAACACAGGGGTTCAAGTAATAAATTTATTTAACATAAAAAGAAAACCGATAAAATTTAAACGTTACAAATTAAAAGGATCTCACCCGGCTAGGTTGGCTAAGTGAAAATATATGTGTGGGATATCAAGGCTTGTAAAACAAAAAGGAAAAGAAAAAAAAATTCATAAACCCACTAAATTATAAAATTAAAACAAAAAAGAAAAAGAGTGAAGGGATCTTAGGTCCTGAGGTCAAAGACAACGCGAGGAGCTCCTCAGGACTCCACGCTGTGACTCAGGGCCGTCCAAAGGAGGTGATGAGTAGCTGACGGAAGCGGCGAGCGATCAGGCGGACCGGTCAGAGCACCACACTCAGAGGGACGTTGGCTTAATTTCGTTAAGCCAAGGAATGAGTTATACACACAATCAAACACAAAACCCCGAACATCGGGGTTTGTTAAAATATCCGGCAGCCAAACTGAATCCGGAGCTGCAATCAACTAGCCGTTGCCAAAGTTGATGATTACCAGCATCATGTGGTATATGGTAATATTTTAAAAAAATACGTTTCTTTCCAGTTCAAGTTCCACGACGGAAAGAAAAAGCAAATCACGCTCCCGTATTATATGCTAGTCTTAGCATAGCGGTCAATACTACGAGCCCTTTACGCCAAATCTGTTGTAATCGCATGACATGCTCGAATGATTTGAAAATATTATATCATTATTAGACTTTAATAAATGGGAATTATTATCAAATAAATATAACATAATTATATATATAACAATGTAGTTTGATCAAAGTTGGTTCTTGTAAAAGGCGGAATTTTAGATAAATGTCAAGTTGTATGACGTGTGAATTTTACAACGTGACAATACTTTGACTTTGCCGTAGCAATAACTTTTTTGAAGGACCTGGAGGCAAAATTATACTCCTTTTTTGCAGCGCTGGTCTTTACATCCTGAGATGCTAACGCCCTATAGTCCAAGAATAGTAGAACTTCTGTTTCTGGCGAGACGCCAGTTTGTATGTGCGTCCAAACCAGGGCTGAGACTTGACCCCGATGGGTACTACTGAGTTTGGAATTCAAAATTCCATACCCTGTAGCACACATCGGCAACATGGTTGGCACTAGCATCCCAATCATCCGACGACAAATAAACCTGCCCCCATGAGTAGGATGCGAAAACGTCCTCATCCCGTCCCAGTCTGCTGTCCTGTAGTGCCAAACACGACGGCTGCAGATGAAACGCGGCCGTGATGGTCGTGTGTGAGGCACGGCTCTCTGAATGATACAGTAGTCGGGTGCCCCGAGAGGGGCACCAATAGAAACCTGGTATCCATCCGGATGAGATGTCAGTAGAAACTCTAACAGGGTAGATGTATGACCCTCAATATCAGGCACCAGCGTAGGAGCTTAATATCAGCTGTGTGAGACCATAGGCTAGGACAAAGTCATAAAAGATCTCACCGCATGGTGGGTTATACCTTTTTTTTTTTTTTTGACGGGGGGACATGCATTTACGCACTACCCTTATCTATTGTATTTAGGGGAAATACCCACTAAAAAACCCCCCGGGGCCGTCCGCTGCATTGGGATGGGGGCGACACGGGGCGGCTTTCGCAGGCACCGCGTCGCCCCCTGCAGCGAACCCACCGGGCCTCGTCGTGCAATGGCCCAATGGGGATGGGGGAGAATATTTCTCAACCCCACCTCTTCACCTACCCCCCCGAAGGGAGGCATGACCCAACGGTCAACATTCCGGGGACAGGATATACTCCTGCCCCATAAGCAGAAATGGGAAGAAGGGGACAGAACGGAGACGGGCCAAGACGAAAGACGACGAAGGAACCCGCCTCCGCTGAGAAGAGAAAGAGAGATGGGTCCCTCTCCTGCACTCACCTTGTTGCAGTAACAAGGCATAGCCAGGAGAGGGATACCCGAAGACAGACAACACAACATATAAATGGTGGGTTATACCTGACGCAAGCCATTCAGATTGGCAGGCGTTAAAATCGCCCAGAACAACAATTTCCGCAGAGGGGATCTGTTGAAATAGGGAGTCTATCGCCATTTGAACATGTTCAATAAGTCGATTAGTTTCGGCATTGCCGCTATGGTATTATTGTTTTATAAACCGCTACCATGTTTGAGAGGAGAGAAGAAAAAGGCCATGGACCAATTGGCCAACGACAATTTCACTCACCGAACGAAACGCAACAGCTGAGTCATTACTTCAGGTCGGTTTTCCGTGAGACAATGGTTCTACCTCAGTCGAGCCGGCCCATGCATGCTGCGGTCTAAGATGACCGCAGCGTAGCTCTACCACATTGATGTGTCACCCATTTAGCACTACCCAGAGGTCACGTATAAGGGAACTAGAGTAAAGCCTACGGACGCGAGTGACATTAACCCCTAAACTCCTACTTACTAGACCTTGTTACGGCTATATAATTAAAAAAACCAGTTGCCCTAGGATTTGCCTGTTACATGTACATGTATACATCATAGGACACGCAAAGTGAGATCAAAATCAAAACGCTAATATCCATTTTGAAAATAAACGAGAGGTCAGATTCCCAATCTCGGAATTTGTTGAAAAATTAAGTAGCCTTGATTGTTTAAAACGATGGACTATCATTACTTCAGTACTTTCACACGATAGAAAGTAATATACTTACATTACTAACAAGCAATTGTTTTCTCTTTATTGTTTAGACATATCATCAGAATATATCAATGGATTTTTCATGATCGCTTACGTCTTATTAAATCACAAAAAAAATATTAATCCACTTAATTTTACTCAATTTCATAAATTGACAATCAGCTAAAAATCATTTGTATTATAAAGTTATATCAAACATCTAAAATATTTTTATCTCATTCTGCTTTGGGACAGAAAGGATCGAGTGAATGGCTGTCGCCAACTAAAGATGACCTACCTGGTATCCCTTTTGCTTCATCAAACGTACCCTAGGGGGGATGTTAATCAATGAACTAGAGGTCTTTTTGTGTGGTCTCATCCCGAGGTTACAAGCAAGTAACTTGTCGGGGTCATAACCTGTTTGCGACCCCACTGCGGAACCGTAGAGGTGTTTTTGTACTTTAGTAGCTCGGGTTCTAACTGAGAAACAATTGAAAATGAACCGTGATTCTAAATGAAATGTTATTATAAAACAATTTAACAGCCACCAATATTTAAATATCTTGAAGTAAAAGGTTACTTAAATAAAATATTAGATCTAACATTACTGGCGGAAATATCACTATAAACGTGTAATTTTTTTTGAACATGCATCTGTTTTTCTAAATATGAACAATCTATATACTATACAGAGTTACTTAAATAAGCTATTTACCATACATTTACTATGCTATGCTATAGGTATGCTAATAAATATCTTATTCGAATTCCCGAGTATAGAGAGCATTAAGGGCCAAACATAAAATTTAAATTGGCTGGAAATGTCGAATTGAGTTTGTTTGTTTGTTTGCGTAGGTACCTTATTTGATTTGTTGAAATGACGTCGTAGACATGTTGTATTTATTGTGTTGTATTCTCTGGCCCTGTGGATATTGTTAGGGCACACAATGCGAGCGCAGCGGGCCGTTGTGCCTTGTGAAATGTTGCACGACTACTTTTTTCGTCTGGATTCTATACTCACAATACTCGTTTTTTAAGCCGCAAGCTCGAGATGTACAGGTTTATCTGTTTAAAATTTATTAACATCGAGAAACAATTTAAAAGCTTTAGATGGCCCATAAGCGATTTTGATCAAAGTTAATAAATACACTGAGGTATTATTATAATTTTCGCTGAGATTTAAACCAGACTTTCCAAATATATCATTAATACACTTACTACAAACTGAGTTTTAAAATTCTCATTGTAAACTGCATCATCTATAAATAACATAACTTAAAATTAATTATAATTAACTTAATTAATATATGCATTAATAAAAATATGACACAATTATAGACTGCCTCAGTGGTATTACGGTGCGACTGCCGTTCTGAGGTCTCGGGTTCGATCCCCGGGTCGGGTTTACGTGGTATTGGGTTTTTCTACTCAGTATTATCTCGGAGTTTGGAATTTGTGCCCGATATGGTGACAGGTTCGCCCCCTGTCACATCTGGGACGGAACTAAGCTCGGCGAAATGTGGGTGGTGTAGTTCGCTACTTCATCTCTGCCTAACCCTTCGGGAATAACAGGCGTAATCTGTATGTATGTATATGTATGTATTATAGAATCAAATTGAAACTGGGTATCATTAATTTATTACAAATTAGGACCCAATGCCGTAAGACCTAGATAGGTTATCTAGCAGTTTTTTTTAAATTATACATATCATAAAAACTAATGCCTTTCTGTATGTCTGCCTTTTAGATGGTTTATAACACAAAATATACAATGACTTTATTTACATGATATGAGTCATACGTGTGCTTTGAGAGTAATAGTGAATGCAGTCAATACAAAAATGCCCACCATCGCGTTCCTTGTAGTCAAAGTAAACCATTTATTATAATAGCTTTATGAGTATAATAAAACTTATGAACAAAATTATTATGTCCTTTTTTATGAAATAGGGGGCAAATGAGCAAGCGGGTCATTTGATGGTATTTGATCACCACCGTCCATGGACACCCACAATACCAGAGGAATCGAAGGTGCGTTGCCGCCCTTTAAGGTATGCGTAGGCTCTCTTCTTAAAGGTTCCCAAGTCGTATCGGTCCGGAAATACCGCTGACGCAAGTTGGGTCCACAATATAGTTGTGCGAGGCAAGAAATTCCGCGCGAAACACACCCGTCTGGGATCGCCATTCACCCAGACGGTGAGGGTTTTAATTTGTATATACGGTACCCTAATTATTTTCCTCAAATTATTTGCTACAAAGATAACGTAAAAAAATTCTCATAAGTTCAAGCACTTACCCGTAACACTGACCATTGTATCCGATTTTATTCACAATTTCATGAGTTTTATTTATTTTAACGAAGAACTCTAATAATTTTCAAAAATCAAAAGTACCTAAGATATTCGGAGTAACGTCAGCTGTCTACTAAAAATGTCCTGTCAAAATTGGTCGAGCCGTTCTGGAGATTACCCGGAATAAACAGACGGAGGGACAGACAGACAGATAAAAATGTCATAAATTAATTTTATTTTTGGTATAGGTATAAACAATCTTATTTTGACATTACAAACAGACACTTTAATTTTATTTATTAATAGAGATGAGAGCAGAGTCACTGATACAAGTAACTTTATTTACATATAATTTACTGTAAATATCATCAACAACAATACTAGATGGCGAATGATCATTTATATTTATTTTGAAAATTATTTTATTTTTAAAAACTCCGTTCTAAAGTAGATTAGAGTTGAGATCACAATAAGGGGAGCAACCGACCGAAACGGGCATGCAGCGAAAGTGGCCCGCGAGCATCTGAATTACATTTTCCCTCTTTTCAGATGAAGACCCACATATGTTACATTCATCAGAGTGCATCCGTTTAACACAAAAATAACAACTTCAGTCTACAACACTAGCCAGATTAGAAATTATCAACATTTTAAACTATTTTAACTTCTTTTAAATTCATTAAAATGGAATAGAAAATAACAAAGAAACAACAGTTTTCAACAAGTAACTAGACATTTTGCCTTAACTTCAATCTAGTAAAGATCCAGGAGAAATCTTTTGTCCTGTGAGAACGTCAAAATTCCAGTTACAATTATTGAATTGTCTATTTTCAATTTTTTTTTTTGTTCTTTTATTTCGAGATAAATGAATTTATTTTACTTTCTATAAAAAAAATTGTATATCGTGAATTTAGTCTATTTAGCCTATATTCATCTAATGACTAATTTATTTAAAGAACTAGCTATTCCCGCGGCGTCAACCGCTTGACATTCAATCAATATGCAGCCTATATCCTTATTGTGTTTTGGGGGTTACACGTGAAAAGCTATGGTAGCTGATGACCTCTAACCACGTCTAAGGAATAATAGTAACAGTCAATCGATCACTACTATATGATGGTCGTAACTGTTATGCTGACTGTCATTTCCGACGGTCACCGCTATCATTGGATATAAGTATGAATATCAGCGGTCACAATTATCATTTGACATACTCTAAGGCGGGTGGTCAAAGCCACTAAATGGTAGAAACCTGTGCTCGTTATCCGTAGATTTGAGTCGTTCGACGTTCACCAACATAAATGAATTATAAAAAGAGATAAAAGAATATCACAATAGTCTTTTTTATATTTCAGTCCACTTATTAAATATTATAAGATTAATCCACAACGTTAACCACTATAATTCCAATTTAATTCCGATTTTAGAGTCGGATAGGTGGGGATTCAACCCGCGTCGATTGACGCGAAACCCGGTCGCACTACCCGCTGTGCTATCATCGCTTCAATCAGCTTAGATAAGCTTATAAGTTAACAATACCTAAATGTACCTTTTTTTTTTTTTTTTTTTTTTTGACGGGGGGAAATGCATTTACGCACTACCCTTATCTATTGTACTTAGGGGATCTCAGTCCCCCAGTACACTAGATAATACCTAAATGTACCTACGAATTCTGAATTATTTCGTTTTCTTTTATACATTCCTGTTAAAGTTTTGTAAATTTAACTTAACCCCTTGAGCACTAACCTGGCATTTACGCCACCTTTCCATTGTTTTCCTATTGTCTCATTTTCATGGGTAATCGACATATTCATTCATATTTGTATGATTCAATATCATTCAATAGTCTTCTGCCACACTTATATTAATTATTTTATCAAGTTCGATTGATGCAACCCATGAAATGGTTTTACTCATCTTTCGTATCATTTTTCAGTCGTATATAATTTATGTTGTTTTATTTGAAACTCCAACAACATTACATATAAATATTCAAAAATAAAAGATATGGTTTTAGTTAGGAGTATAAAGTATTTTTATAGTGTCCTGGATGTGCATACCACTTATAGGAGTGAACAGCTTTTCTAAATGTTCTGTATATACAAAATAAAAAATACAATTCCAAAATTATAGACACAGTACAAAAATAAAAGAAGATGTGATTATAAATTAAATGAAAAATAAGCTTTAACTAGAAAAAAGAAACAACGAAAAATCTTAATACTTTCTGCGTATCATCTTAATAATAATACTTGGATTAATATGGCTCTGAACAACGAAATACATTTTTGAACAATGAAATACACAATATAACATAATGAAAACTAAATGTTTTCGCAGAGTCTGTTCTTCCTATGAATTATTTAGTATTCTCCAATAATTCTCTTATTAATATACTGTATCATTATTTGTCCATTAAATTACAGTTTATAAATAATAAAACAAGACAAATCTGTCTCCCCAAGACAAATTTAAGAAGTAGCAGATAAAATATTATAAACACATAAAAATTTTAAAGTTTAATAAAACTGTATTAAAATCACGACAATGTTCTAGAATGTAAATAAAAAACATAATTAATTACAAAACAAAAAAGCTCTTAAAAGCTTTCCTTTTCAAATTTAGTGGGGTTGGGGCGGCACCCCTCAATGTTATACGTACTAAAGTAAATTTTATTCTAGACAATTTTCAGGTTACAGCCTTTACAAATTAAATTTTCATGTCTGGAAGATTATATTTCGTTATACATATATTGTTTCACGCATTTATTTGGAATATTTTGTTATTATGTACATAACTGATTACTCTTTAAAAGTCTATTGTCGTATTTAGTACTTCCTGAGGGGTTTTACGAAAACCCTAATAAATCTAATTTTAAACTTGCCATAAAAACAAAATCTAAACCAATACAATGTATTATAATAAATTTAATTCCAGCAATGTTTGTTTGAATTTTTTTTGGTTATAAATTGAAGTAAAATGAAGGAACGTCCCAGCGCGGGACGGAGTGGAGAATAACACATGGGGTGCACCGAAGGGTGCGGTGCGGGGCGGCCCACTGAAAAGTGCGCGGGCGGGGCTGAACAAACTCGCGGGGACATACAACTGAAGCCTTGCGATATTCAACAAAAATATTAATTTTTCTCGAAATTCATATAAACTATAAAACGGATACATTACATACAAATGAGTCCCATAGTATACTTTTGATCAAATTTGTTTTTCGGTTAACCATGTGATATTAGAAATTAACATTTTGCCTCTTGGCACTTCACTGTATTACTTTTGGTGATTTAATTTTTGTAAAAAAAAATAGATTTACCACCCCGTATGTCCTAATAAAATTAGAACATAAAAATAATACTACGATTACGAATTTCGTAATTCGCTACTTAATAATTATTGTAAAAATTTAAAACAATATTTATAAATAAGCGTTGAACTAGTTGCTAAAACAATACGTTACAAATAACTGTGTACGATAGAAAGTGTGTCACATTCACGTTCCAATGAAGACGTTTCCGGTCATAAATTTTATTCAAAGTGTTTACGATAAGTTTAAAGTAATAATGTATAAAGAAAATCGACGTTTTGCAGGACGTAGTTGAACATCCCTCTAGCATGTACTCTCAAATAGGGGAACAAGCATTTTAGCATTACCCCCGTGCACAACTCTTCCCGCGGGGGAGGGGGTCGGCCCAGGGCGACGTAAAAATCAATATGCTGGAGTTGTTAAATCACGCTTATAAACGAGCACTCGTCTTCATTTCATTCCTGAAATTACTTAAATATATGTAATTCAGTTTCCATTAACTCTTATTAGTTTAAACTTTGGAAAAAAAAAGTCACTAAACCTTTACTTTACTTCCGTACTCCGTACTTAACTTCTGTTTACTTCCGTTTACAATACAGTAACACTTTTTATATGTATCTATGATTTTATATGATCTGTGCTAATAAATAAAATTGTATTGTCTGTTTGTAAATGTCATTTTTTTTACTAAATTGATATGAATGTATATACGATACCTATACCAAAAATACAATTTTTTAAATTTTTGTCTGTCTGTCTTTTTGTAATGATTAATCTCCGAAACGGCTGGACCCCGATTTTGACGGGACTTTTTTGGTAGATAGCTCTGAAAGTACTCCTGATAACTTAAGGTACTTTTAATTTTCTATAATAATTAGGGTTCCGTGTAAAAAATAAAACTCATAAAAATTTGAATAAAATCCAATTCAATGCAGAGTTTTACGGGCAAGTGCTATAAGTTATGAGAAATATTTTTACTTTCTCTTAGTACTTTTTTTTTAGGATTGTTTTTTAGTTACCGTATAAATATATTAAAATGCAGTGAAGAATATATGAAACGGTAATAAATAAAGAAAAATAATTATACAATTTGTTTATATTATTGAACTGGTTGGCTTTCCCATAATATCTCTAAGAGAAACTTGTGAATAACCTCGGTCAATGTAAAAAATAGCATTCTCATGACGGAATGATTCACGTTATTAGATCAGAAATAAAAGGTGTTATTTTAGGTACAAAATGTTTTTAGACTAGTTTTAACACAGATATCTTTTTAAAAATCGTTATATAATTAATATTTTCAAAACGATTACATAAAAAAGCCGATTATCATTAATTTTTCTTGTATTTGCTCATACATAGACCCATTAAAATAAACACAAACACTTCAAGGTTTATTGAAACGGTTGTTTTTTTTTAGTAGTTATGTAATTTTACTAAAACAAATTGTTTACACACGTAAGTTAATAATTACGTCTCTAAAATGAACGAATGAAATAACTACTATCACCAATCGTCTATTCTAATTTTTTTTATGCTTTTCACATAGGTCATTCGATTTTGTCCGATTTCCTTTAAACATATCTCCTTAACTATAAGCAACAGCGTTCACAGCCGTTTTGATAAACATAAGCCGATCAGCTCTTTGATCCAAACTGGTGTCATGATAACGTTTCAGGATTTTATTGTTTTTATCAGTTGCCTCAGTTTATTTACTTGCACTTACAGAATATAGTTGAAATCTGTAAGCAAAGCAACTGTATATCTTCTAGGTCACTTATAACATTTTAATAATTGCACAAGGAAGAAAAAAACATTTCACATCTACACCAATACAATATCTACATGGATGGGATATTCGCCCCTTTTCTATTACTGATATCGGATCTCGGTGCGTCTTAAGATGTTACTATGCCGAGTTTTTCGCTATGTGCCTGGAGTCCACTACCCACTCAGTTATGAAAGCCATACCATCCGCAATCAGTTAGTATCACTTGGTTTTTATTACTTATTGATTGATCCGTGTTGATTTGAACTGATCTAACATTAATTTATTTCTGAAGTGAAAACTTTTTTAGCAATGTTGAGCGATTCTCGGTAGGGGAAAAACTTATAAACTCACGTTACCAATACTATGATGTCAACCGACGACATACTAGAGTACGTCAAGTATAAGATGGCGTTTAAGTGCTAGCACTCAGAGTAAAATAATAAAATGTATACTTACGCAGCCTATGTTTTTTAATTATGAATAAACCATATGAAAATGTACATTATTATTGCTCGGAGCGCAAACATATGTAAAAACTAGTTAAATGTTAGGTTATGTTGGTAATTGGAATTAACAAATTATGACATTTAAAAAACAGTTTGACCAAAGTTTCACTTCCGTCGGCAGTCCCCATGACTGCCTAGTTTTTTTTTTAAACATAATTTAAATTATTTTTTAAACAATTTGTTACTTATACAATTCGCGTAAAACAACTTTAATTCTGTTTACAATCATATTAACAACCTTAGATGTGTGTGTATCGACTTTATCGGGCAAAAGCAACCCTTTGATCTCATTAATCGACTCCGGGTGAAATCCATTCGAAAAGGGCAGCGATGAAACAATAGCTCGCCGGCCGTTTGCTCTTCGACCGCTGAAATTAAGTTATGACTATATACTAAATGTTATATATATGAATTATTATTCAAATTTATCCGAGTATTTACATTTATTTAATCCATGTGAGCTGTGAAAACGATAATTTAATGTTTTTTTTTACTTTAACTTTAAAATATGTGTATATATAGAGAATTAGAAAAATTTTCCAATTACTTACTTTATGTAATTCCAACCCTTTTAAGAGCACACAATGATGATGTCATCTATTATCCGAAAACGACATAAAAAGTATCGTTCTTTAGTATTGAAAAACTTATTTAAAAGAAATCCCTTGTAATTGTAGTTACCGCATTTTTCGATTACCGGTTAATGCCAGTGCTTAATATAGCAAAACACTATATCCTTTGAGTATGCTTCAGTTATATATTCCGTGTTAAATTTCGCTCTAAACTGACGCGTGTAAATTAATTAAGTTTTATAATTTAAAATAAGTAATTTATTTAAAACACTTCTCCTGTATACCTTCTCATAAGAAAAAGTGCGGTCTAATTTAAAATACCGACAATAGTGATATACCTAAATATTATATTTAAAAAACCAAAGTACAATATTGGACAGTGGATTGTCTAATATATCTTTAAAGTAGCATTTTGCAATATTATAACCTATATACGAAAAGAGATTAAAGATTATATTAAAAACACGATTACGGTCTTTTTTTATTAGCACCGTTGGATGCAACGATATTAGGTAATTTCATGATATTCATTCTTATGATTCCAATATTGTTAATGTAAACAGATCCTAAAGAATTGCCTAAACAAATATAAATACGCCTGAAACCAACAACAAGAGAAAAACCTCGTCTAGGCCTGGTGCCAACATTGAACAAATTGGAATCGAATTAAAAAGAAAATCAATCCTGGCCCTTGCCCAAAATATTGTCTATAATCCTTAAAGTTCATCAGTTCCTTACATTTCAGAGGAGCGATTCTCTAAATTATCTCAGATATGTATATTCTATATATAAAAGGAAAATAGGGTTACCTTTGACGACCATCACCTCAAAACTACTGAACATATCGGGATGGGACTACTATTTGACGCGGAATTTTTCTTAGATGTGTATAGGCTATTTTTTTGGATTCCATCGATGCGATTTATGTACTCTTACTATTTTTTCTGTTAATAAAAACAAAAGACTAATTTCTCTTCATTCGTTTGTATTTTTAGGTTAAGTATAAATGAAATATTATAAGCACTTTTTCACTCACACCTAAAGAATATATGAAACGCGGGCGGAGACGCGGGCACGAGGTAGTAATATATAAGCCGGTTTGTTTTTTATATGTTACTAAATGAAAATTTACTACACCGTTGTAAAATCATAATAATTATGGTAAAAACATACGTATTTTAAACATTTCGATTATATTAAAGTTTGAACGCTTTAGTGCTTTTGGACAAAATTACATAAATAATATAAAAATTGTTTAATTTTCGTTCATAGATAAACGGCGATTATTTTTTGCGAAACTTTTGCGTTGCTATTTTAAATAAAAAATCTATACAACACATCTTATAGGTACGCTTAAACTTTTTCACAAAATTTTCTCGCTCAATTAATTCTATTTCAAGAATAGTTGTGATTGAAATCTTATCATCATTTTTCATACTGTAATCGTGAGATGAAATTATTTGTAACAGGAATGGTGACAAAAAAATGAATCAAATTAAAATAATAAATATTAACTATTTCTAAATAATTGTAATTAAAAATGATGATAGATATGATATATTTTAATAATTATTATTGAATTTGTATAAATTATTGTAAAAGTAGACATATGAGGATAAAGTTTAACCCTCGCTTTTTAATGTAAGGATTAAAACTCATAGATATATTATAAAAGTTAATACTCAGATTTGTAGTAAATTCGACGATTGCATTATCATCAACTAAGTTGTAATTAAGTATCACAAATTTTGTAGCAAAAAAATAAAAGTTAGCTATACTGAAAGTATGTGCATTTTTATATTATTTTTCAATGTAAAAATTACAAAACATGAAAATGCAATTATACACCATATATATTCAGATGTTATATAACATATCCAGATAGTAGGTACAATAAATCGTCTGAAGAGAATCTTAAAATTATAAGAAGAAATAATATCATATCTAATGTATGTTATTATCACGATAAAACATGAAATAGTTGCCTAAAAGTAAAAAGTAATATTACTTGTCCCGTTAAAGTGGGTCACCCCCTGGGCCCCGCGACCACCCCTGCACCGCCCGCACCCTTCCTCCGGGTGCCGTCTCTCATCCGCCTCGCGACTCCCCCCAATTCCCCATACCACCCCCCAACATTCATTGTGCCGCAATATATTTCTTTTTATGTGCAAACAGAAAAGTCATTTATTTAAATTTTCTCACGAATTTGTATAGCAATTTTATTATATTATTATCTGGATAACATTTGGAGTGTTCTGCGTATGTTTCTTTATATACACACGTTCAAGTTATAGAAAAAGCCTTCGTATATCAGTATTCAATTGATATCGGTCCTTAAGTACGTATATGATGAAATTCGTTTAATTTTATTTACTTACTGTACAAATATGTTTTATTGGTCATATAGAACGTTAATCAGAATCATATTAAAGAAGATATAAAGCGTTAGTATTTAAATTTTACAATTAATATCTTATCAGTGAGCACTAATAGCTGGAAATCTTTCTCAGTGTCAACCCTGTCGTGTTCCCTATACAATTAAATTTAAAGCTCTCATCGTAGAAGAGAAAATAATATTAAACTGAATTGCATTTCTAAGGTCACAATTTCCAGACTTCTGCAAAGGGAATAACTAAGTTAAGAATTACCTATTTCGTTTTAAAATAGCATTCTTACGTTTAGTTATTTATAGATTTAATGTTGTTGTATGTACCTATTGTTATGCCCCTTTCAACCATTTATTTTATTTTTGGCATAAGCTCATTTATGAAGTTCCATATTTATTAATAGCCAACTATGGATAAAAATATAACAGTTCATGGAAGCTGTTTTATTTCGATAATGAAGCGACATGCTTTTTAACTCTGATATTTATCATCGAATATTTATCGACCTCACAGATGTATAATATTTTGATTAAATGAAATGTAGATTAAATATTAACTTACTTATTATGCATATAAATATTAATGCTCTCTATGACCTGCTTGATTGATGTTGCCAAATAATAAATACATTAACCTTAGTATAAATGATTTATTTTAATAGATAAAATATTAGCAACTTAAACGCCTGGGTATGTTTATAAAATAAAAATGTTGAGCATAAATAAAATACTTATCAATGTGTACAATCAATTAAACTTCTTAATAAATAAAATCAATCGTGATATCGAACAGTAACGCATTAGGACATCACTAATTGAGTTATACTAGAACTGTCAAATATAAAATAAATGGTTGAAAGGGGTATAGTTTCAATATAATCAGTATAACAACTTTTTTAAATATTAGTGATGTATGAACAACTGACGATTAATATTTTTACAGTAAAAGGTAAAAATCTTCTTCGTTGCAGGTTCCTAATGGAATGCTGTAGTCATATGAACAATTATTTCACCTATTCATAAGGATTACCAAAACATACACTTCTCAATTAAACTTCTAGTTAGGTAAGTACAAATTAGACAGGCAAAAATATCTTTATTTTTTAGGTTACGCTGAGTGAATATTGAACTTTAGTAAAGATTAATCTTATATTCAATCGCCCGCTATAATTAATTTGTATTACAATTTAAATTATAATTATTCGGGCTGTTTGAACGCGAATGACAGACAACTGATCAAATAAACACGTCCTTAGAGCGACCACAGAATTTCGAACGCAGTAAATCCATAGAAGTCTCTCCGTTCTTAGTTTTCTCCGATTCGAAATTCCGAATAGTAGCCTGTTATCCCGAACGAAAATAAACGTATGTATAGTGACATATGTACGGAATCCCGATTCGATATGTCGAATCGAAATTCCGAAACGGAATTCCGACTGTATGTGGCCACTCTTACATTTAAGTATATTTTTATGAAAGGTATTTAATGTCTAATACTTGTTTTATAACTCGATACCGACAGAATGGATTTACTATTAATGGATATATTTATTTCTAAAGATCAATTTATCCTCTGATCTAGTTTTAGTATATATTTGTTATATAACATGCATATTATGTAAATATTCCGGAAGATAATGTATCCATACTTGTAATAAAATGGTAAACACATTAATTTTGTAGTTTTTGCCTGTCTGTGGACTAAAAACCTACTGGGTGAAATTTAATGAAATTTGGTATGGAAGTAGTAGGTATCCCAGAGTAAAATGTTTAATAATATAAATGTCTTTTTTTAACTTAAAAACTTACCCTCGAGTGGATTTAAAAAGGGATGAACACTTTTATGTAATTTAAGGCAACTTTTACATTGAAGCGACGATGCCGCAGTTGGTATTGCGGTCGGAATGCGTGTTGATAGGCGTCGTTTTATATGATGAAAAACAACGTGAAGAAGCAAATAATATGGTTCTAGCCTAATAGAGCATTTTCTAATAATGCCCGACTGGGTATCTGCCACTCTCAAGATCGAAAACCTGTCTTCAAACACCAATAGTTGTGTTCCGGCAGCATCACTTGAGAGTCAAGACATTAGGCTTAGTATGTTTACCATTCTAGACTAGATCGTCATTTAACATCACGTAGGAATGTAGTCAAAACGCTAAGCCTATAATATACAGTACAAAAAGAGTAGTTAAGATTCTTCCACTTATTAAATAGTTAATGCATAGTGCGTACATATTAAAATTACTTTCAAATCGATTCAATAATTTCCCTTGAATGAATGAGCGAATAACGAAGAAACGTAAATATTATATGCACATTGTATGTACAGACTAGTTAGGCCCGCAGTTACATCCGCGTGAAATTTAATGTTCAGAAAACAGCGATTTCAATAATATATTCACAGCTTCGATATTAAGTTAAACGTACCTACCTATATATGGTTAATTTTCGTATAAATTCCCTTTTTCATCTACTTTCCAAAATCATACAAAACTGTCTCTTGGCTAATTTTTAGATTTCAATGGGTTTCCTCAGAAATTTTCAAAGTATAGGTTTTGTTTCTTTACAGTTTTATTACATACCAGCTGTGTGCCCGCGACTGCGCCTGTGTTTCATATATTCTTCACTGCGTTTTTATACAAACCCCCCAATTATTTTCCTAACATTTTTTTAGCATTAAGATAAGGTAAAAACACTTGACCGTAACACTGCAATGAATCGGATTTAATTTAAATTTTTGTGAGATTTAATTTTTTTACGATTCCTAATTATTTTCGAAAATTAAAAGTACCCTGAGTTACGTGCAGTAACTTTACCCATCAAACAAAAATCAAACCCGTCAAAAGCCGTTTTGCCGTTCCAGAGATTACCCGGAACAAACAAAAACAGAAAAAATTTAAAAAAAAAATGTATTTTCTGGTATAGCTTTCGTATATACATCCATTAGTAAGATATAAAAAAATTAGATAATTAATAACGAAGCTTTGTTGTTGATGGTAAGATAGTTATTCAAAAATTAAAACAATTTAATTCGTTAATATAACTTCGGAATTATTCAGCGCTTTGACCACAATCTCATCTGAGATTGAGTTACGAAATGACCCCAGGACGACATGACAGGATGTGACGCTAAAAGCCTTAGAGGGTGCAGGTACTGACTTTCAAGTGATGGTGCCTGTCAAGTGAGGCCTATCGGTGTTTGGCTACAGGTTTTCAAACTTATGGGTGAAAGCTACTAAGGCGGGTATTATCAGAAAATGCCCCAACTCCGTGCTTTGCTTTCGTCACGATATTTCCCATCAGCAATAGCTCAGGCTTTAAGAGGATAAGCGGCGGTGACAAATTTGAAAAGTAGGTATTTTAGAAATCTACTGATATCACGTTGCGCCCTAAAGAAAGAGTTATAAACACGAAAGGCACAACTGCAGCTCAGGTTTTATCTTTCTCTCTTTATCCGCCTTTATTTACGCAAAAACATCATTTCGTAGTACCCTGTTTCCTCCTTCTTGTTTATCGAATTTGTTTGACGAATGTCTGAAAATGACGGTAAAAATCGAGTAATTTTTTTATTTTCAAAAATCAAAACCTATGAGCATGGCGGTGGTGGTTTGGTATATAAATATTTTCCATAATTATATTATCCAGGGAGGAAATAGGGGACTACTTTTGCATGGAATAAAGGTCGCTCGCATATCCTCTTAATATATAATTAAATCCACCAACGATTCGAACCAACCAATATTGTTTTGGCACTAGCATTATAATAGGATGGTGCCACCTCATTTTGTCATTTATGACTCGTCAGCTTCCAAACCGCCATGGATTATTTTTCTCCAAAGGTTTAAGGAATATTAATATTTATTAAAATGACTATAATCGGTTATCTGTATTTCAGGTCATCGTACATTTTTCAAACATCAGCTCTCACAAAAATTGTACTTCTTTATGCTTAAGATATGCTTAAGCTAGCATAATCTATTAAGGTAGTTTAAGGTATGGTAAATATGAGGTCAAATGAGCTTATTAATTTTTTATTATAGTCTCCAGGCGAGTATTACGTGTTTTTCAGTTTCAGCATTCAAGTTTTGGAACTAGAAACGTTCCGTGCAGACTGTCGTATTTACTTTGTACCTTACTTGATATTACATGCACTTTTCACAGCTATACAGACTTCGTAAAATCAGAATTTACAACAAAACCATAAATTAAATAATTTACAACAATCGTGTGATAATTAATATCAACGTGGTTTTCCTTGCACTGGAGTTCCTTCCTTGCAAGTTCTTGCAACCACTACCAGCACGATACAGTGTCAATTAGTGCATTAGCAACACACTTACAGGAGTTCTTGCTGCGATTTTGGTTTGTCCTGTATTAGTTCTTTCTTTAATTCCCAAACCTATAGGATATAACTCTAATTTATATAGTTTTCATGGCGTTTTACGTGATATAGTTTGATTGTTGGGCACAAGTGAGGTATATTGAAGGTCATTATTTTATTACACGGAGCATGAATTCTAAGATCTCACAACAACTCCCTAGGAACGCTTTAACAATTAATGGTGGCTTTAACAAACGAGTGAAGATGTCAAACCACCCATCAGGTCCCATCATACCAGCATTAATAAGTTTCAAAAGTCATGTTTAGTTGATACCTACATATTAGCATTTAATCGGTTGAGCACCAACCTGACGTTTAAGCAAGCTTGCAATTGTTTTCCTATTGTTAAAATTTTGATTGGTATTTGCGCGATTAAAATTGTATAACTTATGTAACTAAATGAAATATACCTATAAAAAATAATATCAATCAAATTCCACGCGTTTTAATAATACTTCACTCGCCTCTGACATCAACAACACCAATTAAAACGGGAGTTATTATGAAGCGTGACATATAGAACGCATACACAATGACCGTCATGTAAACTGTTATGTATGATCTGCATTGATGTGTATATATAATAAAATTCAATACAATGAAAAATATTTCGATTCGATTTAGATACTATTAATTATACTTACTTTTTACATCGTATAATTTTACAGGGCTTTTTGGATATTTATTGACTTCGAATCTAATTTAGCTAACGATAATGAAATAACAAAAATGTATTAAAAACGTTGTCAAGTAAATACACAATCAGTTTGTTTTATATTATTCGTAAATTGTAACATTATTTAGTAGGTAATTTTCTAATGTCCATTTGGCTAACCACAACTCAAGCGCTTTTTTTCTACAAATTAACTAAATGCTGTTGATCGGAGAGGCCTTGACAGCTTCACCGGAATTTTGGGGCAAGTACTTATGACGTTTAGCCTGGAGAGTGGTAACTAACGCAAGGGTAGAAAAGTGGGTACAGACCTTGGTCTGGGCTCCTTCTCTGTAATCTCCACGAAATTTACCCTAACTATAATATCTCAAAGTTTCTTACAGAACTACGTATAGTATGAACAAGACTGTGAGGTGCAGTGTAACGCAAGTATGGTAGTGTCTAAACGTATCACTGTATCATGTTGGTGGCGGATACAGACACCTCCCCACTTGGGGATCGGAACACGTCCTGGGCCGTTGCCGGACGGAGCTCAATAGTCTATACAGAGACGGATTTAAAAGTATGCCGCCTATAGGCAGAATCAAATCACCAGCTGGCTGTATTATATTTCACATAATTTTAACGCAATCTAGTAATTGCTTATTTGCAAATCGAGTGAAGAGAGAATTCGGCGAAATTAATACTCCGATTTCAGTCGCTACTAAAAAATGCCACCTTCAAAATTGGCCGCCTAGCCTACCTAGAAATCCTCCACTAGGTGTTAAGAGGATATGCTAGTGGCATTTATTCCATACAAACGTAGTTAAATATTTTTTAACTATTTATGGTAAATATTTTAATACTAAATAATACATGCCACCACAGTCATGCGTTTTGAATTTTTCCATAAATTAGTTATTGTAGAAACTAGGAGCCTTTGAAAATGAGGAAAAATGCTCGATTTTTACCGTTCTTCAAAAAAATTTGATGGATCATATTTCAAAAATCGTACAGGCATAGTCAAAATCTTTTTAATTATAAAAACTGAAAGAAAATTAAAAATCGATTCAGTTTTGGAGGAGGAAACACGGACTACGAAGTGATGTTTTCATCTATTTTGCACACAGTAAAATCAGCCCGAGCTGGAGTTCTCCCTTTCGTGTTATATACCTCTTTCTTTGGGATGCAACGCGATAGCAATAGATTTCTGAAATACCTTCGTTTCAAATCTATTGCCGACCGCATGCCCTCTTAATCGGTAACGTTCAGTTCGTGAACGTTATTACATCCTCGGGGTCGGTGAAAATGTTATACGATTGTCGTTTCTTTCGAGGGACGTTCGCATCTATAGTATAAGGCGCGGCAGCTACCACCAATCTATTCGCGAGTACTTCCGTTCGGTCGAAGTAACTATTTCTTAGATAGAGACTTCATAATAGATTCGATCGAAGGTAAGTTCCGGTCTCCATGGAGTTACACATCCCACTGGAACCAAAAAAAAACAAACCAAAAAAAAAATGCAATGTAAAAATATTTCTCATAAATTCAAGCACTTACTTGCCTGTACAATGAATCGGATTTTATTCAATGTTTTATGAGTTTTAATTTTTTACGCGGAACCCTAATCACTTTAGAACATTAAAAGTACCTAGTACCGATCTAGCGACTGATCGTCATAATTTTAATATTAGAAATAAAGACAAGTTGGCCGTCCCACGCTTTAGGCTAAGTAAGTGTAATAAAAGCTTTATAGTTAATAGTATTCGGTTTTACAATAAGATCCCAAGTAACATTACCGATTTACCTGACAATAATTTCAAGTATTATGTCAAGCAAGTTTTAATCTCAAAAGGTTATTACACGGTGGATCATTACGTGAACAATAGTGATGTTTGGAATTAACCCACATCTCTGTGCTTCCGCTAACATTAGTTAAGACTATGATTTGTATAGTTTTTTATATGAAAAAAAAATGATATATATTATATTTATAAAAAAAAGAACGAGATCGAGTTTCTTGCCGGCTCTTCTCGACTGGGTTGTTTTCCGAACCGGTGGTAGTGTTTTAGACGTTCATAAGCGCCTTCTTAGGGCCTTACTTGAATAAAGATTTATTTGATTTTTTTATTACCCTAAGTTACCCGGAGTAACATCAGCTATTTATCAAAAAAAGACCCGTCAATATCCGTCTAGCCGTTTCGGAGATTACCCGGTACAAACAGACAGACAAAAATTTTCAAAATTGTATCTTCGGTATAGGTATCTTATACACATTAATATCTATTTAGTTACAAAATTTAATTTTGACATTACAAACAGACAGTATTTATTTGCATAAAAATATAAGATTAGTTGTATCTATTGCATATAGAGTACAAAGGGTGGCCTTATTGCTGCCAGCAATTTCTTCCAGGCAACCTTTGGATGGATTTCTCTTAGGATATCGGGGTAGTACGGGTGTAGCGAAAGTTATATACACAGTATCATGAAGTGTCAAAACTTTTAAGATAAATTAAATACATACATATTTTTCTTACACACGCATGGAAATATTATCATTATTTTCGGAAAAAGAACGCAAAGTATCGAATTTACGAACAAAGAAAATCAAATCCAATGCAGAAGCGTTTTGTGAATTTGGAAAATAAGAACGCTCTAGCAATGTTGTATGCAACGGCGTGCTGGGGTTAAATACTCTTAGAATGGATCTCTTTTATCATTCTTGGCATTTCAAAGTAAGTCTCTTTGCTTAGTACAAATTGCATTCTCGTGGCTGTATAGCCATAAATGACTTTGCCTTTCGGCACAGATGATGCTGCTGCTCATACCCTGGTTTATAACTCTTAGTCGTCTTTTAGAACACCCACGTGAAGATATGGGGTAGTACTATTTTAAGCCGGTACCACACGGTACTTAATAAGTAAATATAAAAATTATATTTATATATATTTCATCTTTTTTTAATAAATATAAATTTAATAATTAAGATGAGTTCCAACGGTTCAGAGAGTGAAATGGAGATTGATTGTACTCCACCAGATTTAAGATCAGAAGCCAAATTGACAATGGAAAAGCTGCTTCCAGCAAAGTCTAAAGAAAAATACATGAAAGTATGTATATGAACATTTTATGAGTTGGATAAACGAGAAAAAAGTGAACATTTTCTCCGAAACAGTACATTTGGCGTATTTTAACGAATAAGCCATCTACATTATGGGCAATGTATTCCATGCTGAAATGTACAGTTCATGTTAAAAACGGCGTTAACTTGAAAAATTTAGAAAATTTAATTACTTTTCTTAAACGACAATCGACCGGATTCAAAAGCAAAAAATAAAATACTGGCGAAAACATAAACCAATTAAATTAATTTAAAGCATTAATGAAATTAAATGTGTAATATAAAAAGTATGTTGTATTTTCCTGCATTCTTTTGAGAAAAGCACTATATATGCCTCGGCGGAAATGGCAATTGCCTGTCTCGTATTACTGAAGTCAAACTCATACTCGACCTGTAATTGGCTATTTCACAGTCTTTGCAATAATGTGCTATTATATGCATATATACATATAAACGTATTATAAATAAATTAAACATATACAAATCAATTACAAAGTATTCAATGTTGAAGCGACAAATAATATTTTTTTAAACATTTTTTTTTTATATGTTTTGCGATTGCGTTCGTCTATCGTATAGGTTGATGTCGTCTGATGTCAAATAAGAACGTGAAATAAGGAATTTGCAGAAAGATTGTCAATTTGAAGTAAAAGTAGGTGACTCCGAAGGGACTCCAACTACCATCCTTTGTATATTGAAGAAAATTTATATGGTTTCACTTCTTCTTTTTCTTTAAAACCTCTTATTATTCGAATTTAGTGTAAGTGACAAATATATTTTTGGTAAATGGTTTTTCCGGTAAGGAAAAGCCTGATCGCTTTTATTTTCACTGAGATCTGATATAAACAAGGTTGTGTGATGCACGACTACGGGGTCACTTAAAGTTAGTGTTGGCTCGTAAATGTATCGGGCAAGCGGGCGCTAGTGAACACTCAGAATGTGACAGCGCCGAGGCAGGCCACGGCGCGCCCCGCGGCGACCGCACTCGACACGCTGCCGCACGTCGTCGACGCTTCGGATCGCACCCATTCGCTTATAATGGATATACCTTTGTTTTTTATCACTAGAAACAAAATTACTAATTATTCATACAAACGAATTATAGACCATATAGGCACAGATACACAAATTAACAATTTTTTTAGAAATTAATTATAAAAGTTTGTTAGTAAATTTTTATTTTGATATTAAATATTTGTAAAATTTGATGGTAAAAATAGTTAAAAACAGATTTTTATACTAAAACAGTCTTATATCTAGCATGACAACTCGAGTACACGAACACAGACTTGTCATAAAAAAATAAACAAAGCTATTTTTATTTAATATTTCGATTACCCATAAAAATGAGACAATAGGAAAACAATGGAAGGCTGGCATAAATGCCAGGTTAGTGCACAAGGAGTTAAAAAAACTCAATGTAAAAAGTAAAACTTTAGAAACTTTTTTTAAAAAGCGTTTGCGATGGAAGATATGGAAGAAATTCATTTTATGTTTATGATTTATTTATCAATTTTAGTTGGAGTCATATAATGCTTACAAGTATTTACGGAGAACCTGAAAAAATGAAATATATATTTTATAATTTACTGAAAACCAACTTTTAACGAAGTAAAGAGTAATGCAATTTTATACTAAAGAATTCAACGATTTAAGAATATATTAGACAAAAAACATAACTAGTGAATTAAGGAATATCTCTCTCTACAAATACTACTGTTTACAAAAGTAGATGAATACAAGAATTTTCGTGGGAATATATCTAAGTTACAGGGCATGTCCATAACAGACTCCCCTGGGAAAGGCGGCGGCGCTCCGACAACAGACAGCGAGTGTCAGCCGCCACGTGCTACCCAAGGCCGTTCGCTTAGTGTCAAGGTCATTGCCACTCCAGCTACACGCGGCACCCACGCCTCTCCTGTCACCACAAATAGACCGACCTACTGGAAATCGCTATCGTCTAACGCAACTATCGGCCGCAAACCCGCAACGTCACTATAGCAATCTCGAAACAAGGATATCTTCTATCAGAAACAGAATGGACAGATATCTTTCATTGTAACATATGGTAATGCTACTCTACACTTAAATATCCAGTGATTGCAGTAATACCATTAATGAGTCAATTTCAGTATTGTTACTGAATCAACGCGAATTCACAATAGACCGATATAATCAAAATAGCCGAATATTCCAAAAACGGATATCGCTTCTCGCGCGTTTTACCTAACAGTACGTAACGTTACCATACACACTCTATCCATAATATTTGTTTAAAGACAATTAGTTAACCAACTGTCACTTATCCTGCAACGACCTTCAGTCAAATTTTTGGTCAACATTAATGCATAACATCACGCCTCTCTCTCATGAGGATAGGCAGAGACACGCGCTTCATCTAACTTCAAGAGCGCTTTCGTAAATGCTCATCGGTTACGGGTACTTTTGACCTGGTTATCCTTTAAAACGTCTTCGATCTTATCTATCTCGATAGATCGTTTGCTAGGTCGATATTAAGCCGGAGTAAAATTTGTTATAAAAATTTGCTTATTTGCTTTTTTCTATGCTTATTACTAATTTAAAATCCACTACTTAAAAATACCGTGTTCCCTCTAAAAAGCGTTATGATAAATGTCACTTCAGGAATCTCTTGTTTTATCTGTGTTAATTGATCAAAATCTGACGTACAGTTTTTGAGTGTTAAACCAAAGATAAGATTACTTCATAATTTGCCACTACTAATGTCAAACGCACCCAAGCTCTTTTTACATTGTTTAAAAGACCTTTTAAATGACGGGAATTTTCAAATAACCCGAATCCACATTCTTGAATTAGCCACTAAACAAAGACTTCCATAGAAAAACTCACAGGAAATTAAATTATACAAGTTTATACAAAGCTTTTTAATATTAGCTAATGTTTCAAGGTTATGATTTTTTTTTGTCTTATGAGTAATTAACGTTTTGATATAAAACATATAAACGAAACTGTTAAATCAGAGTAATTATTGTCATTGTTTCATTCTAGTATTAACAAATAATAAGAAAGAAAACTTCGGAAAATTGAGGATTAACAAGCTATGAGTATCTACCAATATTTACAATACAAATTATTCTCACTTTACTCGATATGCTTTATTTAATTGATGCCCTTGTGCCAGTTACCTTTTGCGTCTGAGTACCGTCTGTACTCGCCCACCGAGTTCGGTGAAGCTGTAATGGACTTTCCGGCCAACAGCATTAGCGCTAGTTAAGAAAAACATTTATACCGGTATTTTACACATTAGTGTGTGCCAGCCTTGTCTAAACATACCCAATTTATAGAAAAACAATTACAATATATAAAATACTATCAGCAATTACCCTCACTAACGAAATCCCTGTAAAAACGCGCTGCAACTGAAGCGTGTATCAGTGTTCGGGCCGTAGCGTCGCCGCGTGCGGATTGGAGTTCTCATGCACTTGTGACACTTCACACTGTCACTGTACAGTACTTAATAGTAAGTGCTGTACAGTCTAAAAACATGGGCGAGCGTCGCTAGCAGATTCCACCGGGGGTTGTCGTCGTTATACCGGCCTGAAATATTATATACAGTTATATTTACTTATCGATCAGTTCGTGTTGATCTCAACTGATCCAACACTTATCTGTTTTTTTTTAATTTAAATTTTACTTCTTATCTAACAGTACAATAATAAAAATAAAATTAAATAAAATGGCTACATCTCTGCATAATACCAGTAATAATAAAATCCCATAGCGTACTAGCAAAATCGGACGTCACGTTCCGCTAATGCATGCACCATGGAATTCAACTGTAAGAGGTCCACTGCTGGACATAGGTCTCCCCAAATTTAGGGGATTGTCATAATCGCCACGTTTGGCAGGTGGGTCGGCGATCGCTGTCAGGTGTTCGTGGCATTCAGAGGATACTGCTGCGAATCTCCTGGTTTTGCCATAGTTGCCTTTTACGACAACCACGGAAAGATATTGAGTGGTAGTATTACCAATTAGTAACCAGGCACAACATTCCTTTACCATAACCCCAAAGCCAAAACCAAACAACTTCTAGGCCCCGCGTTTCTGGAACATTCCACAAACAGATGATGATTTGGTTTGATCTCGTGTCGCTTGCATCGCACGAACCAAGGAAAATTGAACCAATAAATGTCCTAACTTGTTGGAGTGTCGCGTCGAAGCTATTAGATAAAACAGCAATTACCCATGCAAAACATCTAGCTTATATTGTATTAAGGTAAGATCGCGTTCCTTGCTAGGTTAACTTGACAGCCTTTAATTAAAAAAATGATACCAAGCATTTATATCGATATGTTACGCTGGCTACAGACTGCAGTTGACAAGAAACAATCTTGTCTATACTATTTCCTTGTAATCGGGTCAGTCTTCATTCAACATCAAATGTGTTAGTAGTCAAACGGTAATTAACACAATTATAAAAACACTGACCATCGTTTTTTATCTTCAATTGTCAATAATAAACATCAGCATTACTTTAAATAAAACTTAAAGCAGATTAACAATGACAGCTATAACAGCCTGCAATGGGGTTTGCCCATTTAAGACACAGGTACCTATTAATGTACATGAGAACGCTACATAAATAGTTTTACTGATTTCATTTTACCTTAATTAACTTACTGTACTCAACATTGACCAAGAAACTCTAAGAAACCTGAATGAAATAGTACATTTTTAATTTTTTCTTAAAGATGTTTAAAAAATATGAATTGTTTCCAAGAGTTTTTTCTGTTTAACTTTAAGTGATTGACCAACAAATGTAACCTAGCAAAATACACAAAAGCATTATTTTATTGTTATTAAATAGAAAAATAAATGTTAATCTCTTTGTAATTATTACCCAATATCAACTCTCATGCGTCTTACTTCAAAAATATTACCAGAAGAGGTACACAAAATTTTGATCTAATTCATCATGAATCTAACATGTGTCTAATGGAAATGATATTCAAAGTAGTAGAGCAAATTCTGCATTGAAGTAGGGCATTTTCTAAAGCCATTGAAAATCTAACAGCGACCATCTACTGATCTATTCCGGCAGCATCACTTGAAAGCCAATTTTTTTAAGCCTAGCATGTTACCATCTCAGGCCAAATTATCACTCAACAAAAACGCTTTAAAGGCTTAACTATCTATTCATTTTTAAAAAGACCTCTTCGATTGAAAGTCCTTTTCGATGTAACCTATCTGAAAAGTAATAACTTAAAAGAGTTTGTATTTATAACCAAGATTTCGAACGCTTACAAGTTACATAAATCACATCTGAAACTTATATGTTAATGTGAAAAGAAATGTTATACATAACATTTCACACACTACATTGTTTTTTTATCTAGATACGGAATTCCAAAGCCCTTTAACTCCAGAGAAATCTATTTTTTTTTTATAATAGGTTTGATATTTGGTAAATAGCGGCGAAATTTTTCAAATAATATTACAGTTTTAGATTAAAATAAATTAAATATATTACTATATCTATACTAATAAATAAAATTGAAGTGTGTGTTTGTAATGTCAAAATTAATTTTTTTTTTTACTTTTATATGATACCTAAACCAAAAACACAATTTTTTAAATTTTAGCCTGTCTGTTTGTTCCGGGTAATCTCCGGAACGGCAGGGCGAATTTTGACGGGACATTTTTTTGTATATAGTTTAAGTTACTCCGGGTAACATAGGGTACTTTTAATTTTCGAAAATAATTAGGATTCCGCGTAAAAAAATAAAAACTCGTAAAAAATTGAATAAAATCCGTTTCAATGCACAGTTTTACGGGCAAATGCTTGAATTTATTAGAAATGTTTTTACTTTATCTTATTACAGAAAAAATATTAGGGTTCCGTATAGATAATTAAAAGGCAGCGAAGAACATATGAAACGCGGGCGCAGCCGCGGGCACACAGCTAGTATTAAATATGAATCCAAACAACCCATACTGAGACTACTTCAGAATGGAATAAACGTGCATCGACCTATACTTGTAACAAAATGACACATGTACACTGGTAATTAAATGTGAATAAACGTTGGGAAAAATGTCTCGAGTTTTTTTTTACACGTTATAGGCTAGGCTTTAACCACAATCTCACCTGATGTTAAGTGACGATGTGGTCCAGGATGGTAAATTGCCTAGATATTGGTTCTCAAGTGATGCTGCCGGATCACATCTATTGGTGTTTGACGACAGGTTTCTCGAACTTGAGGGAGCTAGGTTACTCGGGCATTATTAGAAAATGACCTACCTGCTATGGTTTCCTCACGATGTTTTCCTTCACCGAAAGCTCAGTCTGATTTTAGAGTTGTATAGATGGGTTTGAACCAGCGTGTATTAACGCGGAATTCGACCGCACTATCCACTGTGCCATCATCGCTTGTGTTTAGTAGTGGATTGTATTGTAAAAAGTTAATGTTTTGATATTACAAACAGACACTTCAATTTTATTTATCGGTATAGATTTATAAAGCAAATGTTAAAGAGTCAAATACAACAGAATAATCATATAACCCGACCGGCGTAACCTTTTGTAATATGTAATTAAATTCGTAAAATAATATTAGAAATTAAGCACAATGAATATCGATTAAAAGTATCTACAAATTTTCTTAACATAATAAATAACTGGTATTACAAAACTTAATGACTATACTTTGGCTTTACTTTAATTGCTACATGAGAAAGAATCAAATTAAAATTATCACATATTAAAAATAAGAATAAAATCATTCCGTATACCTATGCTTTGTAAATGAGAGTGTGCATGTTTTTAAATAAACTTACAATTAAAAATTCTGTTAATCTGGTGAAATGTTAATGTTTATAAACATACGATTATATAATTTTACCTAATTATACTGTACAATAGGAAAACATTGGAAAGCTGGCGTAAACGCCAGGTTAGTGCTCAAGGAGTTAATTCGAATAAAACGTATTGACTTTTATCTTGTTTTAGTATGATTGTGTTGAACCATAATTAGGTACGGATGTTTTTATTGTACCTCGAGTTGTTTAGTCGCAAAACAATATCAAGATTTCTCATAAGCGACGAAGTTGTGTACTTAAAATGTAATATATTTTTTATTTATAAAATGAATATATATATATATATATATATATATATATATATATATATATATATATATATATATATATATATATATATATATATATATATATATATATATATATATATATATATATATATATATATATATATATATATATATATATATATATATATTTAGTTGTTTGAAATATTTAACGGCCGAAAAAATATTTTTTACAAAAACAAACATTTATCATTTTTATTGTTCCGCTATAAATCGTTTTAAGAAAAACAAAAGTCTTGAAACAGATACAATGAATCAGTATAATGTTTTAGTACCTATACTTATAACATAAGAACTCCTTCATTATACCAAAACAGGATCTCTAATGAATGATGTCAAATTAAGCTAGAAGCTTAAGAGAAAACATTACTGGAACCTTAATTCGCGATTAAGGCAAACATAGTACACAGGGTGAGTGGTGTGGAGACGAAGGCTGCGGAGTCAGTGCATGTGCGGGTGTGTGCTGTGGGGAACATGAGGTGCGGTGCGCGGGCTAGAGGGATGGCGGAGGACGGGGGTGCGACCGCGCCGCGGGCCGCCACTTCTCTGTGCTCGAGGAGCCCCGGTACACCTCGGTTTCCGGCGGGTGCTCCCTCGCGGATTCGCAAGTATATCCCGTCGCGGTGGGCTTGCGTTGTGCCCGCGTGCCGGCCACGTGGCTGCCGCTCACCTGCTGGCAGCACCTTGTTTTTTACGCGTACCGTAATTCCAAAACAATCTCGTAATTAACATCGGTTTACTTAACGACTATTCTCTGTACGCTCATAACAATCTACAACACAATTTTCATATTTCTAAATAAGTATACCGATTTATGTTACATATTTCATAATGCTTTGAAATTGTTAATTGTAGTTTTCATATGAATAAAGATTTTCAATTTCATTCATTTCCAATTTAGTAATACATAAAAGATAAAAAAAACTTTGTATTAGATGATTGGTAAATGGACCACTTACAAATTATAATACGAAATACCTTTCTATTTGCCACAGATATCATATTTGGCAACGACGAACGAGTTTGGTAAAGTTGCCGTATGGTTGCCGTCGGCAATGTTACAATACCTAACTGCTCGTAAATGCAGGTTATTGTACCTTTCAATAATAAATAAAATCACATAAAATTTACACTTATCGCAACAATCTTTATTAAAAGATAATAATTATTTAGTACTTTTATGTTATTTACTAAACGGACTGAGATTACTTTTTTAGTTCTCTATTTAGCTTATTTATTAAATGTGCCGGAGAAAGAAGTTTATTATTTTTTTAAGCTATTAAACTAGTTTACTTCAAAACTTTAAAGCTTTTAAATATACATGTATTCCCTTACAAGACAATTTTTCGAATAGTAAATGGACCGTCAAAATATAAAACTAGTGCATGATTCAAAATGGAGTCATCACAAACTGCACAGGAAGGTCAAGAAAGAGCTTACAAACTTTATAATATGTACAAGGTAAGTAGTGCCAGTTCATACTTCATGTAATGTAAAATGTTTTAAAATTGATGATGATAATCTATAAGCTATTTAAAACATTCTCATTATTTTAGTATCGGAGCAACGATTCGGCTTTATTGTATTATAATAACATAAGTTTAATATTTACACTTATAAATAAAATTTAAGAGTGCGTATGTTATATAGACACAACAACTTTTACTACATACGTATGAATATGTATACAGTAACTATACCGAAAACACAATTTTTAAAATTTTTGTCTGTCTGTTTGTATTTTCCGGCTAACCTCCGGAATGGCCGGACCAATTTCGACGGGCCTTTCTTTTGCAGTTACTTTTACTTAAGCTACTTTTATTTATCGAAACTTGTCGCGAGGACAATTGAATAGATAAGGGAATAAATTAAAAAAAACGGAATGAAAATATGAACATAATATAATGTCTATAAAAATCGAAGGTTCTCTTCTACATAAAATAGGTACAAAAATACAAGTAATAAAAAACCTGGCTAGCATAAAAAGTCGTATAGCACTGCAATATTTATACTAAAATTTGTTGCCAGAACTGTACGCCTGTATACGCTTGCCTCAACCAAATATATGTACGGTATAATATAATAGTGTTGCCGGATCTTTTATTATTCAACAATTGGTTATAGTAAATATCCAATAAATTTCCTGTTGAGTGTCGCTTGGTCTTCATCACCCATAGTGTGTCTAATAACATTACTTTATATAATCATGTAAAAATTTGTCTAAAGATCGCTTCATTATCCAATATCTCACGTCCTCTCCCACAGCATTGTGTTATATCTGTTTATTATATTTTATAATATTTTCACTTGAAATTTGTATGATGACATCATCCTTTCCTTTTTCTTAATCTCTTAAAACTCTATTGTTTCTCGGCGTTACAAATATTCAAATTTTAAATGTTCTTTCTGAAACGGTCTCCTCAATGAATCCATTAAAAACTCTTGTTACATTAGCAGAACGCACGGGTAAGATATACTTACAGTTGACCTAAATAAACTAATAGAAAACCTTCGTGTATTCTTAATGAATTTAATATATAAATATTATGATGATATATAAATAATAATAATATAATAAATATTACGTAAATAATTATTTTAAAACCAATCATTACAAACTTAAAAGGGTTTCGCGCAAAAAATTAAAACTTATGACATTGTGAACAAAATACGATTTAATGGTGCTGTCCATGCTGTCAATATATTATTTTCCAATTATTGATCAATCCATATTAAAAAAAAACACTTATTAAAAAAAATCTTTTAGCCTACATCTTTATTCGAACTTTTTTTTCTCTAATATCTATTTGTGCTGACCATCAACCTAAATTACCGATGGCGCCTGAATATATGGAACCTTGATACAATTATATGCTCAAGGATTCATACAGGAATGTAATAATAATAAAAATCGGACATATTTTTTAATACGATTAGGTACATCGTAACTTCTATCCTAATCTCTTTACCTCCACTTATCTTTAAAATAAACCAAGCTGCTATAAATTTTTAAACTATTGATCAAATTTATTTAAATCTTTTATTCATCATATAAATGCTCCTACCTATATTTAAACAACCCCCCATATTTAAACTAAATAGTTAAATAATATCGAACAAAAACAGAGACATTTTAAAATTATGAAAAATATTTAATTTAGTATAATTTAAAAATTCGATTAATGAACGCGTTACTTTGCGGAAATTCATTGTAAATAATGTGGTTGATTTTGAAGCGGAATGAGCAAAGTAAAATCAAGCATACTATTTTTAATGGTAAATATAATTTATAGTTTCATTTAAAAGAAAAGGTAGGCTTAATGTTAAAGTTATTAAAAACTCTCAAAACAGCAGTTAATAAATGTAAACTTAAGTTGTTTAACTCCTGTAGCACTAACCTGGCGTTTACACCAGTTTTCTGTTGTTTTCCTATTGTCTTCCTATCGTCTCATTTTTATGGGTAATCGATTTATTGATATTAATACCTAATTAATATGATATCACAGTACAAACCATCAAGATAACCAAAATGTTGCCAGACTCGATCACTTCGTTTCAATACCAAGGGAGATAGTAAAAGACTAATTTATATAAAACCATAAATCTTAATGAACTAACATTACCAATAGAGATAAAATATATCTATTTTGAATAAGTTGCATATATGAACAGAAGATATGAAAGTTGGATATGAAAAATTACGTTATAAATAGAAGATTAACATGAAAAAATTTTTGCGAAATTTTACTGAGGAAATCCTTTTTAAACTTTGAAAAGAAAATCGCTGTCGCAAAAATAGAGGTCTTGGCAACAACACGAGTTACGGAGTTGAGGGCTATTTATAATGTTGAACTTTGATAATATTACTCATAATAGTATAATTAAAAAAAACGACTGAGATTATTTTAGTTGTCTCCATAATAATTTTTAGTTTAATTGTAATTTAAAAAGAGAAACATATGATGATCTAAAGACTACTAAATCATATACACAAAACTATTTCTTATTACATTCATGATTACAATATAAGATCGTCTAACGTGATGCGGTGTCAACATTGTAATAATAATATACAGAATTCATCGTATCATCAGCGTGTAAGTTATTATTAACCTCTTGAGCACCTTCCCGGCGTTTACGCCAGCTTTCCATTGTTTTCCTATTGTCTTTCTATTGTTTCATTTTTATGGGTACTCAACACATTAAACTTTAATACAATATTATTATATGTTATCGCTTGTGCTTTATAGTAGAAGGATTTATGTAACCTCCATTTGAAACTTCATGAGCCTACATTTGGCAATGTACTAATATTGATTGAATAATCGAAGTAAAGTCTATTACACAAGAGAAAATTATTGACTAATAAGTAATAATTTAAATGGCAAAAGATATCATTAGTACCTGTCTGCGACTACTGGGCATGATTTCCCTCAAGCATCTCCAGTAAATTCGACTCTGGTTCTTTTATCTTGTAAATTCTTTCCATATTGGGCTAGTTATTGTCTCATCTTGCACCACATTGTTTTTAACTGACCGAAACATTTTTGGCACTCAGACGAAAATGATAGCGTAAGCACACAATAGTGGTGTGAACCTGGCCTTAAGCTGCTACCTGTGTTAAAAATTCCATGAAATTTGCTTTAGCTAACTCTATGGCTAAATTAAAACAAGGAAAAAAAGAGGTCCCTTACAATACCTTAGGTGTAGTGTGCAAGTTTATGTGTGCAGTGTGATGCGTGCGATGCAGTGGTACTGTATCGCGCTCGTGGCGGCCACAAGAGCTTCCCCAATTGGGGATTGGAGCACGCCTTAGGCCGCTACCAAAATAGGACCGTGAGTGTCTGCGGGAGCAATGTTAGCCGTCCCCAAAGCACCACATTACATTAGCTTAACTGGGATTTACACTTCAGAACTTGTCTACTCTGTCAGTAATTGGTTTTTCAGTATATTTTATGGATGACCTTTTCACCGAGCTATAGAAAATTATACGCTTGAAGTAAACACCTTAAGTGTTCATTAATGATAATTCTGATAAAAAAGCAAAGTTACTATCTGACTCATAGACATCGCCGAAGAAGCATTTTGCAGAGTAAATATAAAACAATAAAAGACAACCCACGTCAAATTAAAAGAGATAAAACACGTAGTTTTCGAGAAACGATAAAACCATTTTCACATGAACAACTCGCGAGTATCGGTCAGTAATTCATAACGTAAATATCCAATCATGTTCATTTATTTTTTCTTTTTTTCTTATGTATTTTATAACATAACATAAACAAAAGAAGATCTTATCTTATTTTAAACTCGTTTTACTCAAACTTAATAAGATTCAATTTACATTTCAATCAAGATCCCTCAGTCTTTATATGTGCGATACAACATATTTAATATGCAAAGAAAAATTGTATAATCAACAGGAGCCGTGGGTCGTTTCAAACCCTCCGATATGTTTCACATGATTAGAAAAACATTCCAAAACTTATGATTTCTTGTTAGAAAGTGCAGATCAATAAACAATACGTAAAAAATTATGATAATCATGACAATAAAATATGCATACACATTCACTCACACAACTATGCATACAAACATTTCGAATTTAACTATATACTTATTTAAGGGAGATAACATAATTAAAAACATTTTCTTATTATAATCAGGTTTTTTTAAAAATCTATAGACAATAGCGCCCTCGGATAAAAGCGACGATTTCTTGCACTAGTATGTGACGCGATGCGCGGCAGCGCCCCACCGCAGCGCATGTCCGTAGTTTGTACCGCCACGCAGTCTTCCCGCGCGGTCCGCACGTGTGTCTAGCGTGTCTTATATCGTGCTTCATGTTTCCGAACGAACTACAAACACGATTACTTTCAAGTGATACTAATTTAATTTGAACATAAAATATTCGTGTCCAATAACACGTTGCGTTATATCTATAGTTTAACTTTTAAAAGTAATATGAACTGAACGAATGATTTCTGTGCTCTAACAATTAAAGTTGTAATTGTATTATACTCTACTTCCTCCGTAGATTAATTAAATAGATCTTAAATGAAAGCGGAACGGACAAATAAACCTAATTTATCGACTACAAGAACACTGGGAGGATTTAATAGCATCTTGATAATTATTTAAATGGTGGGTAAACTTTCTATTATGTTATACACAAATATTATTCAAATAGTGTAAAATTTGTAAACATGCAACATGTCATATTTTATAAAAGATCTTACAAGTGTATATTATTAAAATGTTATTACTCTTTACATGGCTAAAACATAAAATGTTTAACCATCAACTCTAATAAAGCGCAGGAACGTTTTTTTTTACACGGTATAGGCTCGTGCTTTAACCACAATCTCACCTGACGTTTAGTGACGATATAGTCCAGGATGGTAAACAGTACTGGTTCCCAAGTGATGCTGCCGAAACACACCTATTGGTATTTGGCGACAGGTTTTCAAACTTGAGGGTGGTAGCTATCCAGGCGGGCATCATTAGAAAATGCCCTACCACCATGTTATGCTAAGGTACACCACCAAGGTAGGTATGCTTAAAATAACTTGAATACAAAATACAATATCTTTTAATTTTTTGACAATTTACATTGAATATAAATATTGTTCTTTGCCCATGTAATAAGACACGTATTCTTCGTTTACTATTATGAACATGCCAATATTAAAATTGCAAAAGTTTAATGCAACTTTATTTTTTTTATACCTACCTACTTACATAATTATTTACTTTCGTGCTCACATGTTGAAATAATTTAGTTTTTAATGTAATCGATTATGAAACCTAAAATGTATTTTACACATAATTTTATTCAATGTCAAGTGCCTTTCTAGGTACCTACCTCGCTCTAAATCGAAATGTAGTTAATGTTTACGAGACTCATTAAAAATTAAAATAGAATAAATTATATAGTAAATGACTACATACATTATTCAGTATCAAAGACTAATAAAACTGATTGCTCTTAAGCTGTAATACGCCAGAATGTAATAACATAAGTTATTTTATTCAAATTATTGAGTACGTCTGTTAAGTTTTTTAATTATACAAAATACCTAGTCACCTATTCAAATATTGATAGCACTATCTGCACATAACGAAGTAGAGCGTAGATATTGATATACAGATAAGATAATAGTGAATTGCTTATAATTATCAACACAGTATGTTTATAATTTTTCCTAACCAAAAAATATACGATAAACTTCAATGTTAATCCAATTTTTCTTCATCAAATATTTAATCAATTTATCCAAGATAAAAATATTATAGGATTTAAATATACTGGTGAAATAGTAATTTCGAAACAATTGAACTTCACATTTTATAATTAAATACATAAAAAATATATATATTCTTCACATTTACATCATTAAAAAAATATGAAACTATACATTTAACTCATTCAAAACTTCACATTTATGTGAAGGTTTCATTCCATTTTATCGTTCTTCGCATAATATCGTTCTTCGTTCTTCGTAATATCACGTGGAAGGAATTAATATATCACATTTTACTACATCTCATACAATTCTCTAGCAAAATGGCGGCTACTTTGGTTTTCGCGCCCGATTGGATCACGATCACCGTACACTTGTAGAAAAACTTGTCATGTTGTTACTGTCTTACTGTCGATAGATTGTCATTTATCGCCGGTCCCCATCGTTAATGAAATGTACTTTATTTACCATCAGATGAAGTGAGTGCACTTTTACCGAAGTCAAATTAAAAAAATATAGCCCGGGAGTTTTTATGTCATTACTCCGAAAATTCCACAGCATTAGCAACTATGTGGCTAAAGCCGTAGATTATAATTAGGGTTTACATCTTGATCTCAATCATTATAAAGGTCGATGTGTAAAAGTTTCGTTTAAAAATACCTAGATTTATTTATTAAATAAATTAGCAAACAAGGGACAGTACACTTAAAATTAAGCAGTGGCTGCAGGGTATACCTATCGAAAATTATCTTCCTAAGAATAAAAACTAGTAGGTTACGGAAGAAGGAGCTGGAGTATTTTGTCTGCCACTGCGTGTCAGTTACTTATAAACTGTTCTATATATGGCAAAAATAGGTGTGATGATAGAATTATCACATTTGAGATTAAGTTACTAGGCACTGCTACTACAAGAATATATCTTAGTAAATTGTTTTGATCGAAAACAGGACAGTTTTATTATAGACACGAAATTAGAATTGTTGACCGTTAAAGTACCAACCTGGCGTTTACGCGAGTTCCATATGTTTTTCCTATTGTTAATTTTTCTTGGTATTTGAGCTATTAAGGTTGTCACCTTTACAACAAATTAATACATTTTGGGCGTCACAATATAACATTTTTAAAAAGCCTAATATAACATAATAATTTCGAAATAATTTTTTAAACATTATTAATGTGTCGAGTACCCATAAAAATGAAACAATAGGAAAACAATGGAAAGCTGGCGTAAACGCCGGGAAGGTGCTCAAGGGGTTAATATAACTACTTTTTAAACCAAATAATTATAATAATTCTATTCTATCGACATACCTAATATTTAATATCAACTCTATGTTTCAAATATTGTTAGTAATTCTATAAGTAAGATTACTGGGATTAATAGAAATAATTGTGAATATTATTACTATTTCTACAAACTTCTGTAACTTCAATGTTTATTTTTATTTTTATTTATTATCACAAAAAATAATTTTATTTATAAAAATTACATACATTTTTTATTTATAATTCTAATTAGGATTAAGTAATCGAAAATAGGCTATATTTAGAATCAGTATCATCAGTACTTTATATTATTCAGGAAACATTTTCGATTTTTCAAGAGAGTTCTCGACAATTTTTTCTCGGAACTCTAAATAGCATCTAAATTGATAGATACCTAATCGGTAATCATTCTACGTCCTACGACAAGTGGGGCGTCTCGATTCTTATGTAGATACCTAATAAAAATGATAATCAGTATAAAAATCGTGACTGCGAGTGTACAGAATTTAATAAGATTTTAAATCGATAAAGAATTTATCTACATACCTACATATTATTCATATTACCGTAACATTCTTAACCAACTTCACTAATCGCGTAAAACTTTGCTGTTTGTCGTCTTTTTATTCCATTATGACTTTAGATTTCATATTTCCTGATCTATCTTCTATATTTATAAAAGGAAAATGGGGGTCTTTTGAGGTCGTTGGAGGTACCATCACCTCATAACTACTGAACGTATCGGGATGAGACTACTACAATTCGACGCGGAATATGGTCATAGTGTTTGCTATTTATTTTTTGGAATCCATTAACCTGTTATCAATTTTTTTTCTTCGATTTACTCTTATGTACATTTTTCCCATGCTAATAAAAACAAAAGACTCATTTTTATTCATTCATTTGTTTTTTTAGGTTACTCACACCTAAAGAACATGAAACGCGGACGGAACCGCTGGGACCAGCTAGTTAATATGTACGGGTAGTTACTGTTTTCTTGTGACGAATAAGACCACTACTAGGCTCTATAATTAACTAAAACTAGACAAACCGAAGTTATATATCGATTTTTTTACTATCTGTATGGTAATTATGAAATGTTTGAAATGAAAAGTTCTTTAGCGGCGTTCAGCGATTCTCAGTAGGGGAAAAACTTATAGATTCGCGTTACAATGCTATCACGTCAACCGTCAACATGCTACAGTATGTCAAGTATAAGGTGGCGTTTAAGTGCCGGCGCTCAGATATAAATAATAAAATGTATACTTACGCAGCCTATCGTATGTTTTGATTTATACGAATGAACTATATGATAATGTAGCATATTAATGCTCGGACTGTTCAAAGATATAAAAACCAGACAAATGTTAGGTTATGTTTACAATGTCAGTTAACAAATTATGAAATGTAAACAAGAAAAAACAGTTTATCCTAGTATTTTTAATTGAATTATTGAGTTTTTTAAGAACTACTAACATCACCTTCTAAAGGCAACTACCGACCTACCAATCTAGCTTTGATAGATTCTCAACTAGATTTTTAATAGACGATTATTATAATAGATCTTACTGGAACGTACCATTGTGCACTAAAATAGATCTTATCCACTGGATTAAATCAAGTTTCCTATACTATATCATTTCTAGAGATTTATGTCTCATTTGTAATTTTCGGTTTTATTTATTTTAGACTATTATAAATTATTGTTAAATGGATTACATACAACAGAATAAATTATTATTAATTACTAGGCTCAATGTTGGTCGGCGGCGCGGCGACTACACACCGACTAAAAAGTTATATAAACCAGTTAAGGTTCCCTGTTTTTAATCAAAACTCGTATATTATGTTCATATGAAACATGACAATATATATTTGTAAACAGATTTATAAAATATAAATACCCATAGTAAATGAAAATCAACATATACAACCGTTCGTACAGAAATAAATTGCTTCAACATAGTAAGCTGAACAAAACAATAAATTACTATTTATTTGATGACCATAAATTCCTTACATCAACTCGTAAACATTATTTTATATGACAATAAATATTATAATTGAATGTATTATTAAAACTACTTCACGACAAGCAGTGGACACGTATCTATTATGAAAGTTGCGTTCCAATTGTAATAACATCAATTGATTTAACTCTATTTCAGTGGTAGGACCAAAACGAGGTCACTGACCGTCAATGACGTCCTCCATAGCTAGAGACTTGTCTACAACGCAGCTATGTTCTATTATAGTTATATATTATACCATGCTTTCTTATTCAATTGTTTTATTAAATTTCCTTATTACTACTAGAATTTCGATATTATAATTCTGTATTACTAGAAGATTACAAGTTATGTATTTATATAACAATAAACGTATTATTAAAACATAACGAAATATGATAATTTAATAATAATATTAACAAATAAAACACATACTTTACGAAGTATTTCAATTTGCCTACTTTTTAAAAACTTTCTACTTTCCTCGCTCTAAAAACAAATTATTAAGTATCGTATCGTCACGGATGCCACATCGTAATCGACCATTCCAAAGATTTATCTTCTTTTTTTAAATATTTTATAATTATAATTAAGTACTACGGATCTAAATTGTTCCCAGAATTCCAGTTTCCTTATTCTGAATAACCTGCTATTGAGTATAGATTATATATATACTAATAAATAAAAGTGTATGTTTGTAATTTTACTAAATACATTTAACAAAAACAATTTTAATTTTTTTTTGTCTGGCTGTCTGTTTGTTCCGGCTAATCTTCGGAACGGCTAGACCGATTATGAAGGGACATTTTTGTGGCAGATAGCTGAAGTTACACCGCGTACTTAGAGTAGCTTTGTTTTTCAAAAATAATTAGGGTTCCGCATAAAAAAATTAAAACTAATGAAATTTAGAATAAAATCCGATTCGACGCACAGTTTCACTGGCAAGTGTTTGAATTTGTGAGAAATTTGTTGTACTTTATCTTAGTACCCAAAAAAAATTAAGAACAATAATTAGGGTTCGGTATAAAAAAAACGCGCAGACGCGGGCAAACAGCTCGTCGGAATCTACCCAGCAATATTTCGTGACTTACATACAATTGGTGCAATGGAATATTAATAATTTATTAATATTAAACGCTGGCATATTACCAAATCCTATAAGCACAGAAAGCAATTATCGGCGTGTCCTTTCACTTGTTTATATTAGTGTGTGTCTGTATATAGTATGAAAGGTCCATTGGTACCGCAGCCGGTGCGCTACAGAAACCGGTCCGGGAGGTATAAGACCGACTCGTGGCTCAAGGTACTACATATTACATTGTTGATCAATCGCATTTTGGAACAAACGATTAAAACGGTGGTCATATTGAATATAGTTAGTTATTCATGAAAAAATTCCAAAGTTAATGTGCTGTTTATTATATTGATAAAAAATTAATTATAGCTGATAAAGTTCAATTAAAATTTTGTTAACATACTAATCTAGATACAAAAGTAATACCACAATATTTCAAAATCGTAAAAGTTTATAGTCATAGCTTTTTCGCCCATTAAAAAATATTAATCTTAAACTGTCCTCGTAATTTTTTTTTACCTACTCATACTATATGGAAACTTAAAAAGTTTATCTTGTCTAATTTTTACTTTCCCAGTTTCAATTAAGTTTTATTTAAACGTTTTTTTTAATTTGACTAACGCTGTTGACTGAAATTGCCTTACTAGCAGCTCCACTGAACTTTGAGGCGTGTGCTTAAGGCCTCAGCCTACAATTGGTAACCAGTACAAGGACACCAAAATGGTACGAACCTCGGCTTGAGCTACGACCCGTGTTAAAAAATCCGAGGAATATGCCCTAGTTAATAGAGCGGTTAGTAAGCACGTAAAGAAAAAAAGGTCCCTTATAGAACCTATGTACCTTGCGTGTAATATGCAAGATGTGTGTGCAATATGATGCATGTGATGCTAGTGCTTGCTGTCACTGTATCGCGCTACCAGCGCCTACAAGAGTTTCCACAGATGGGGACAGGAGCACGTCATGTGCAAGTGCCAGAGGGGACCTGGAGTGTGTGTGGGAGCAAGCTAGCCTCCCGTCCCAATTTATTTGAACGAAATTTGTCCCTATTGTGATAAACGAAATTAGTGAAATTAAACAGTTTAGTAAAATGTCTACTTCATTAAAGATGAAGTTGCATTCAATCAAATCTTGCTCGGACTGTGCAAACTAATTTGGTTTCTTCGATAAATGTACTAGTATGAAAACTATTATATATATTAGATACACATAATTCCGTCTAAAATTTATCTGCAATATTATTAATATATATAGGTATATAAATATGTAAAGTAAAAGTAATAAATAATCTAAAAAAAAAAAAAAAACACTACTTACTTTTTGTATGTGAAATATTCTAGTCTACATATTTTCAAGTCGAGAATGTTATTTGAGCGTGCAACTCTTGCCGTTCGATATTGCAATCTTAAGAAATACCTACTAAATAAATCGAGAATTGGCTCAGCAACCTGCAACAACAAGTTATGCGAAATACCTAAATATAGTTATTATTATTATGTTTTAACCCTTTTTAAATTGAGTTTTAAAGAACAAGGTATTTTAATATATTGCACTTTTTTCTTCTACATTTAAATAACGAGATTACTATAAGATTCTTACCTTAACGTTTCTTACAATAATTTAATACGTCCTTCATGAATGAAATCGCTGAAAGATTAAAATCTCTTCGGTTATCAATAAAAAAAATTATGTATTATAGTTAATCATCACATATATAATTCGTTCGTAGTTCACGTATATAACTCGTGTATGTAATTAATTGGCTTAAAAGATTAATCGGGATGTAGAATTAGTTGATTTTGTAGGAAATTTTACTTATATTTTTAGTTAATCCTAATGTAAGTAAACAAAAAACTGTCGCGATATATATTTCAATTAGGTATGATTACTTAATAATTTATTTATTATTTTTCTTTTTAAAATTTATGAACGACATAGTTATTACAATATTATTACATTATAACAAAGAATATGTTTGTAAAAGTTATAGATACAACGCTAATTACAATATGTCTTTGCCCAATCCTTTCTTAGTTTCAAAAATATTATAACTAACAGTTATTTTGTTTTTTTTTTTCGATATAGCCGAGATATTGATCTATAGACCATAAATCGCATTATTTATTACAAAAGTAATAAACATACATACATACTAAATCAGCAATCTTTCTGTTTATACTCGTGTAAAACAATTTTCTAAATATTAACAATAATTAACAGCGACATTTTTCAAATTCCTGAATCGTTTAGTAATTTAAATTGAACCCATACATTTACTAAATGTACCTTCACTCCACATCACGCTGATTATTTCAAATTTAAATTAGTTTTAATATTTGTGAAAAATTTACACAAGACCTTCATAAAAAATTATCTTGAAAACAAAAATTTAATTCATTAAATATACACCTGAACCTATTTCAACAAATACATAACATATTGAATAAAGACCAAAGATAAGAATTTCTATAGGTATATAAAACAATTCAACACAATTTTGTTCTCTTTTTATCCACTGATTTTCATTTTTTATTTTATTTTAATAGCTATTGATGAACCTTTAATGTTATCGATAAAAAAATTGGAGAATTTTTTTAATTAAAAACAAGCAACTTCCCTCTGTCTGTGTATGCGTCAGTTAGTGTGATTAAAAAAAAAATATAAACAAAAAAAAAAAAAGTAAAATTTTCTGCATTAGGCAAATAATACAATGAATATTTGTAAAAAAAATATATTGTTTCAAACAAACGGAACCTCAGGTGTGTCTAATTTAGTCAATAGATATGTTTAGGCACAGCAGACGCAAAAAGGGGCTTTAGCTACAAAAGGTCAAGGAAAGTTCTAATTTGGTAGATTTGTACAGTTTGATGTCGTCATTAATATGCCGAGGTTTGCGACCTTAAGTGACTGTCGCTCGCACGCCATATTGAAAAAATTGTACCGAAAACCAGTTTATTGAGAATATATATTTTTTCCAGCGCAACCTAAGTAACAAATGGCTAAAATGAAATTAATAGGATACGAAATTCCCAACAATTTATGTATTTATGTAACTTTTTCTAATAAGATAGTTTGAGTTACAGCGAATTCAAGTATAACAAATTCCTACAGTTCACATATATATATTTTTAATCTGCATCTTTGTAGAGGAAAACGAAAGGTTTTTATATTTTTACGTGGTATTTTCGATGGGCTTATTGCATGATATTATTTTTGTCGTTTCGTTGCTCCAAAATCTAGATTACCCAGGTTTATTGATTTTAATATTTTCTTGCGGATTTTGTTCTACTCTTGCAAGTTTTCATGTTAGATCTCAAGTGTTAATAATTTAGCATAGGTACTATCTTCATTCTTGTCACAGTCATTTGATCGAATCATCCTCTACGTTATTTTTTAATTTTTCTATTGGTTATTTTTGACCTAGGTGTAGAGCTGTAGAGAATATATTCTCGATAAACTGGTTATCAGTACTATTTCTTCAATATAGTAGAGCGAACGGCGGTCGCTCAAGGTCGCAAACTCGGAATATTAATAAGAACACAGAACTGTATAACCAATTTATCAATTCAGAACTTTCCTTAACCTACCGATTGCATAGTCAATATACACGTATGCTGACATATAATAATATGAATCATCTCAAGATTGGAAAAATTAAAAGCATCTCCTATTTAAAATATTTATTTACTAAAACCCTTTTTAATTTATTACCAAAAGGTATGATGAATTGTTATATCGTTAACTTGAGAAATTATTGGTTTCATACAAACTTTCAGTCCCTATTTCAACCTATTTAAATGTTCGTGTCCAAACGTAGCATATGTCTTGCTTTATATCAAAATTTTTCAAAATTACTTTGGCTTTGAATCATGAAGACGTAGCAGACAGAGTGAATTTCGCATTTAAAATATGATAAAATAATTATAATGATAACTATAATATACCTAATAATAATAGTGATGTAATTGATAAATTGTATAAAATAAACCATTACCATTTTAGGGGGTAAAATAATCTTATAAGAAATTAATAAATTAGTTAAGCTCAAAAATAGAGTTTTTAGTGTGTCAAGATTTTCTTAATTCATATTTTATAAGGTATTGGGACAATTCTGGGTTGATACTTTAACATGCATTTTGATGTTATGTCACTGTTGGCATGTTTATACATTTTTTTATTTGTCCGTTCAAAGAGTATGTATGAAAAAAGTTAAAATGATTAATTGAAACGGACAAAGTGATTGGTACAAGGTGGTATATTAATAAGATCGATCTTAAACATTGAGAATTTAACGAGGTTGTAATCTGTTACGGTTATCAGCAAGTATATCTTCTTTCCAACGATCCCATTTACCCATAGTCTACGAGAATTATTGATTTTATAAATTATCAAGCAATAAATAATAAGTTATTTGTTTTACCTAATGGATAATCTTCAGTCTATTTACAAATTTATATCATAACCATCTCCCTACACTTTTCTCATTATCATTTGGGGTTGGCGCAACATGTCTTCCTCTTCCATTCCTTTCTACTTTGTCTCCTGTATTCACACTACTTTCACTCCTCTCCTTTTCAGTACATCCGCTAGTGCCCATCCTCTGTCAGTCATAGTACCTATGTTCCAACTCCCAAACCTCACACATACTTCCTTCGCTTGCTGAGCTCGTTTCTTATGTTCCATAAGCCCGCGTTGGTGCAACAACCCTCGTCCATATGTCACAGGTGCCGGGGTGCTGCATCTGCGCGCCGCTTTGGGGGTACACCCTAGCCCTGTAGTTATTTCCTTCGTCTTTAATTTCATGTTACATTTTAGGTTTCAACTGTTTGATTTTACGACCGGCCACCTGCTTAATGTTAACCCTCCTTGGGAATGCTATTATTGACAGTAAACCCCCACCTACGGTCTGGGTGCATATACATATATGCCCATGTCTTTCCTTTTTTCGCTTTTTACGACACCCCACGGGATAGGAAACGGGGGTGGTGGTATTCTAGAGCCGCTACCACACGGCACAATTTATATCAACTTGTCTAAAAAAATGTAAAATGTTAGAATTATCTACTGTTTGTTGAACGCGCTATAATTTTAGCATTCTTTATTTTATAATTCTCTTGGTAACTTTTTGAAGCGGGCTTAGTTGGTAGTGGGGACGGATTGCGCGGATTACCTTTTAAACTCTAAAAACTGCCTGAGCTTTCGGTGAAGAAACATCGTGAGCAAACCATTTGGGGGTAGGGCATTTTCTAATAATTTCCGTCTAGATAGCTATCTAGAATGCTCTGCTTTTATGGTAGCTACCACCCTCAAGTTAGAAAACCTATCGCCAAATACCAATAGGTGTGTTCTAGCAGTATCACTTGAAAACCAGTTCATCTAGCCTTATTGTGTTTACCATCCTAGATCACATCTTCACTTAACATCAGGTGAGATTGTGGTCAAAACACTGAGTCTAAACCGTGTAAAAAAAACACTAAGTAATTATTTTTATTTTGCAGAGACCCGAAAAATCTGGAGTCGCCGCTGCCAGCTACGCGCGACACAAAGATTAGAGCGTACGCTATGAATGATCAGGTTATTTTTAAAAAGTACTAATTTAAAAAAAATGTTATCATTACAGTTGATTTAATGTGTATACATTACAATGTAAAGGGCCATTGATTAATTACGTAAAGGTCCCCTAGGGATTGGGGGGGTTAAGAAAATCTATAGATGCCCTTATCTTGAGGAAGAGGGGCTAAAACCCATTCTTACGTAATATTTTCCAAGTCGAAATTTATTTCTATTTCGGATGCAAAATGATTTTCTTCATTCCATAATGTACACTTCGCTTTACATATTATTTTACTAACTTGACGTGTATGCCGGCTTTCCATTGTTTTCCTATTGTCTCATTTTTCTGGGTAATCAACATATGAAATATGTACATTTTCATCCATTTTAAATGTAAATTAATAATATTTATTAATATAATTTAACAATAATTCTATTATAATAATATAATCCTTTCTTCGTTTCATACTGTGTAAGTTTATCGTTCGTTTAATCACAATGTCTGATGTTAATAGTGACAATTTAGCTAAATATGATATCACAGTTACCTTAGTGAAACTGGTTCTCATGTGACGTACGGTATACACGTTTATAGATACGCTTTATGATAGATTTTCAACTCTAGAGTGATGGCTTACCAGGTGTGAATTAGAAAACACTCCACCATCATACTATTGTTTTTTTATCACTATATTTTCCTTTAGCGAAAATTGAAGTGCAGAATTCGAGCCTACAATAATCGAAGCGCTGTCCGAATGCACGACCACTGAACCATCATCGACATTCACCTTCTTGATCAGTAGGTAGATGACTATTTGGCATTTTAATCGACATCCTTTACATCACAAATTTATCTTAAAACCAGTTTGTATTTAATGTCTCTGTTATCCTCTAATAATAGGTATTTCCCTACGAAGTAGCTGTTTTATAGTATCTACTGATTATTTAAAATACACTATTTTACTAAAATGAATTTATTGCATGAAAAATTGTAAAACATTGCTTTTATTTCACAAGCAGAAAATTATATTCACGAATTCAATCATTTGTCTGTTGTTAACTGTTTGATTTTCAACACAATCTTAGATCGTTTACGTCGTTTACATCATAAAAGTAGCAGGTACTCAATGGCCGCGAGCGGCAGAGAATTGAGAGTACTGGTCATCTCTGGGGGAGGGTTTCGTCTATCATTGAGAGTGTTCTTGCTAACAAAATACAAACCCTATCTAATAAATTAAATCAATATATATTAATATTTTCATTTTAAATGTAATAATTATTTAACTAAAACACGTTGCGTTAGGAATCTTATTAAAAATTTTAATCTTGTTACTTCTTAATGTGAAGATAGAATTAATTACACTACTTAACTATTATATTTTCATTGCTCTATTAAAATTACTAAAATAAATTTAAAATTGTGAATAATTTTGCATGCACATTGTTATTGAAATTTTACTATACTATACTATTACAAGAAACAAAAGGCTTTTTTAATAATAATATTCTAATGCATATAAGTTTTAATGGATCATTCGATTATACGACAAGCACTCCGTATCACGAACGTAGATTTGTAACTAAATTTATTACGCGCGTTTGGTGAATTTCAGTCAAACAATATTGTATCTATTGTCGAACCGAAAACGCGACGTAAGAAACTCGCTCATAAATCAATTCTAAAATAAAGGGACAAAACAATTACTTAATAATTGTACCTATATTCTAAACATGTTATGAACATTTTACGTAAGACAACGATGATAAACATTCAATTAATAAATTTATACTAATAAATAAAATTGAAGTGTCTGTTTGTAATGTCAATTTTTTTTTCACTAAATAGATATGGATGTATATACGAAACCTGTATCAAAAATATAATTTTTAAAATTTTTGTCTGTCTGTCTGTTCCGGGTAATCTCCGGAACGGCTGGACGGATTTTGACGGGACTTTTTTTTTTTGTAGATAGCTGAAGTTACACCGGGTACATTTATTTTCGAAAATAATTAGGGTTCCGCGTAAAAAAAATTAAAACTCATAAAAAATTGATTAAAATCCGATTCAATGCACAGTTTTAAGGGCAGTGCTTGAATTTATGAGAAATATTTTTATTTATTCTTAATACTCAAAAAATATTAGGGTACCCTATAAAAAAAATTAAATGCAGTGAATAATATATAAAAGGCGGGCGCAACAACTGCTACACATCTAGTTGGTAATAAAATTCAGAATACTGCACTGTGGTTCATTTCAATTGTCAATTTCAACTTACTGACACGGTTCCGCAACTTTAATGTTAATCACTGTTTTTAACATACCGCCATTTTTGAAGTCTAGTGTAAATCAAATGAATATATCATGAAACACTATATATATATATATATATATATATATATATATATATATATATATATATATATATATATATATATATATATATATATATACATTTAGCAATATACATATACTTTCCTGGTTACAAATTAAATACCTTAACTAAATTTATAGTTAACACTATCTCTACATCAATACATTTGGCTCATTGGACAAAAAATTATATCACTCAAAAAATTAACTATATAGAAGCACGACGGAATTGACAGAACATAACTAACTAGATATAATGTAATACAAGCACCTATTATTACGATAAGAATCGCCATGATGACTTTGAAAGTCATCAGATATTTTATATCAACAATATTTTGTTCCTTTTTAAAATAAAACCAAAAACATAAAAAATAACGTTATAATTTTAGTATACTAGTATTAATAAATAAAAGTTATGACTAAAGCGATGACACTAGCCTTCCTGTTGAGAGAAGGCTTTTGAGTTAATTTCCAATACGATGTAAAATACATATAAATCACTTTTATTCGAACGTGCAAAATAAATATAACCTTTGTTTATCTCTGTTAAGACATGATATAGATATTTATATAGTTTCTAGAATTAGATGACAAACCATGGCCCTGCCTTAAGGGGATATGCGGACGGCTTAAACGCACATTCTCTGAATAAATTCAATACTAACGTATAACCCTGTTTCCTCCCTAGATAATAATATTATAGTAAAAATATATATATATATCCACCATCACTATGCCGCATGCACGTTTTGGCTTTTTCGAGAAAATAATTATTATAGAAAAAGGGCCGCCAGTATTTGAAATGAGAAAATATGCCCGGTTTTTACCATCGTTTTGAGATGTCCGTCAAATAAATTTGATGAATAAAAATAGACATAGAACGCGTAGAGGCATAATCAAAGTCTTTCTCATTTTATAATTGAATAAAAAATTAATATTTTCCCAGTTTTCGAGGAGGGAACAGGGTAATACGAAATGATTATTTCGTCTATTTTGCATATACGAGTATATATAATCAGCCCGAGCTGTTCGTGCGCGTTTTATAACTCTCTCTCTCCTCTCTTTGGGGCGCAACACGACGGAATTAGATTTCTGAAAAAACCTATTTTTGAAATCTATTGCTGATCGCGTATAGTCTTAATAAAATATTACCGGGTTGTAGGCCAATTGAAACCGACTGGATCGGGACCACCGTACAGTTGTGAAAAAAACTCTTTATAGTAATAGATATGATATTTTGTATGTAGATTACACAAATAGATTTGTATTCCTGCCCTGCTTGGATCTACAGCTTACCTTAAATTCGAATCTAGCTATGGCCCGAGGACAACTTAGTTCTTAAATATGTCGGTAACAAATTTGAAAGACAAAAACAAATGAATTCTAAAACTATTCTGCATTTCCTAATTATTAACTACCTGTACCTCACTATTAACAGACCACATACTGAAAATATTGTTTATTTGATTTAACTTTTTTTTTTACTTACAGACTTTCCACACACCTTCATTTGGCGACGAAGAGTTTGACATTCCATTAATTCACGGACAGCATGCAACAGCCACCAGTGTACCAAATACTCATATTCCATACTCTCAGATACACCATTCAGCTCCTCAGGTAAGAGTATAATATTTACATTTTTTTCATCAAAGTAGTATTTAACTATGTTTTGAAAAACTTCTGAAGTAAGAAAACTAATTTTTAAACCTACAAATTAATCGCAGGATAGAATATTATGTAGATGAAATAAATCGTTTATGAATTTTAATAAAATCAAAAATGTATAATCACGTCTAATTAACTTTGAATCGAGGACGAACAATGAACATTCTGAATAATAATATTTCGTATGATTTAAGTTATAAATTAAAATTGCAGGGTTGGTTAAGAATTCCTGTTATTAAATTGCTAAATATACCCTGCGAATCCACCCGATATAATTACGATTAATTTACGTTCATGATTAGTGCTCCGCCCACAGTGAAGTTATATAGTACTTACTGATTCTAGAACCTTCCGTCGGCTATCTAACAAAAATGATTTTTTCAAATCAGTTTGGTAATTGCAAACTTTCTAATATATAAACTTACGTATTATGGCATAGCATACTGATCATAACATTAACGTAATTATTTAAACGTAATTTTAAGATATAATATCATACTTCGGGCTAGATTAATTAAAAAGGTAAAATAATTTTTAACAAAATTTTTATTTGTGTTTTTGATTATAAATTTTACGAGCTAATTATATTAATTATTCTGCATTATTAATAAGTGATTGTTAATCTTAAAAATTAAATGATAAATTGTATATAATTATCATAGAAATAAAATACTCAGAAAGGTAGTAGTCACACGCAGAATGAAGCCATTTCAAGTTAGTCTTAATAGGTCACGTACTCCTTTCGTTACGTGCCGATCATTACGTAATTTCGTACCTAGTGCTTTACAAACTCACACATATATATTTTTTGTCTTCAATGTTAAGAGAGTTTTTCTATGTAACTATCACTATTAGCGTTATTACTCTATGATAATAAAATTAATCTTATTAAAACCTGAATGTGGAATTTTGCTCAGCTCGCTATAATAACGATAGTTCTTATATTAACCGCTGCACTGCATCTTGGTACGCATTATATTTGAAACTAGCTGTGACCCCGCGGCTGCACCCGCGTTTCATATATTCTTCACTGCATCTAATTTTTTTATCCTGAACTCTATTTTTTGTTTAATACTATGATAAAATAAATATGTTTTTTCATACATTCAATCACTTTCCCGTAAAACTGTACATTGAATCCGATTTTATTCAATTTTTTGCGAGTTTTCATTTTATTACGCGGAGCCCAATTATTTTCAAAAATTAAAAGTACTAAGTTACCCAGAGTAACTGCAGCTATCTACCAAAAAAAGTCCCGTCAAAATCCGTCCAGCCGTTCCGGAGATTACCCGGAACAAACAGACAGACAAAAATTTAATAAAATGTATTTTTGGCATAGGTATCGCATATACTTACAAACTGACACCCTAATTTTATTTATTAGTATAGATATACAAACATTATGTGGCATTTAAGATTAACTTTTATATAAGTCTTGGAAAATACCATTGCATAAGTGCAATTACTACAACATATAACAATTTTTTTCGTTATACTTGAATCATAAGTAAGTAATAAAGTAAACACAACCTTTTAGGAAAAATAACTTCGCACACAATTTTAACATTTAATTATGAAACATAGTCCAAACCTGTGTTTTGATTATACGACTATAGTTTAAATTAAAAAAAAAAATCTATAAAACTTTAGTAACAAAATATACTTTAATTTAATTTTCTGATATTATATAAAGTCATATTTTTATATAGCTTGTTTTTATGTTACGTATTTAAAAAGTGGAAAGTCTTTTGTTATGATAAATTTCCTTTAAAATGCCTATTAACGAGATTTTGCCCGCAATTACATAAATAGCAGCTTCCTTAGGTTCACGAATGAATCATTGCGTCAGACAACGCCCATTTCGTCTTTAAAACTAATAAAAATACCGTAAGAATGTTAATTCTATGAATACCGCGAGAATTAGCTGTACATAATTGGGTAAAAATATAAGCTTAATACTTCGTTATTCTACAAAAAAATCTTAATATATAACAACTTAAATTCTTTCTATCATAGGCTCGTTTGCTATTCTGAAATCTATTTTTAATAATTCAGACTTTTTATAAACAATACTACTCTGTCAAAAAAGTACCGAGAAAAGATCTAGAATACACAAAATGTTAGTTAATTATCCAAATTTATTTTATCGCCTTCAAAGTATTCTTCTTCAGAAACGATACACTTACGCCAACGAATAATCCAATCATGAAAACATTTTTTTAACGTTTTTCCCGAATTGAGTTCAGTTCTCGTCACGAATTCTTTGTCTTCTACTGAATGAAAACGCGTGGCACGAGGTTTTTTTGAATTTAAACTAGATATAATTAAAATATTTATTAGAACAAATATATACGTTATACGAGCTACGAATATTTTAATCAGGACTATCAATTCATAGGAAACATCCTTAAAAGTTAAAAGGAGGAAAGAACTTTTTTTATGCAGACCAGTGTTATTTAAAAAGATACGTATCGACTCGTGAGACACAGAAAGTTCACTTGCATCTCTCTCAAACTTGAATGAGACGGCACGTGTATTTGATAAAGTCAATTCACCGTAAGCCACGAACACGAAATTCTATTGGAAATACAAAATTTAAGACGACTCTTTTCTCGATGATTTGTCCATTATGAAATTCGAAATACACACTAGATATGATCTAACTAAAAACAGCTCCGTATATAATCTAAATGACAGATTTAACACAAACTCCGCGCCAAAATAAATAAAAAACAGTTACGCCAATCTAACAATAAAAAAAAAAAAAAAAGTTGTCTTTGGAATCATATAATAAATCATCCATTCTCGATATTTTTTAATGACTGAATTCTGACGATATATTTTCTTAACTCTGTTAGGGGTCATTCAAACCAAATCATTCAAATATTACATAGGCTTGGGGATGTTTCTGTAGAAGACATCACGTCGACGCGAGACGAGTGCGAGCCGTGAGCGACCTTTTCAATAGTAAAATCACGCTGGTGGACCGACCCGCACACTATGTGATGGAGCCATAACTATCACGGCATCTCCATTTAGCGTCAAAACTACTTTGTCTTAGTTAAGCATGTACATGTTTTTTTTTGTAATTATGAACCCTATTCGGTAAATACATATTGAGTAAACATGACTTTTTTTAAATATTCTTACATTTGAGTTCAACGGATACACGCTATGGATTACATTTTAATGATTAGAATGAAGTAGATGAGCATCCCGGTCCCCTCCGGCACTCCGGGTCCTTCTCCAGCAGTTGCACAAGACGTGCTTCGGTCCCTCTTGTAGCCCGCAGAAGCTCTAGTACCCACTGTCAACACGATACTGCACACACATGCCTGCACACTACACGCAAGGTACATAGATTTTGTAGGGGGCCTTTTTTACTTTACAGGTTTACTAGCCACTCGGTTAGCTAGGGCAAATTCTGCGGAATTATTATCACGGGTAGCAGTTCAAGCCGAGGTTCGTACTATCTTGGTGCCCTCGCGCTCGGTACCATTTTTGGGCTGAGCGCCTTAAGCAATTTATACAATTTTTTAAATTGTCGTCTGTGTGTCTGTTTGTTCCGGGTAATCTCCGGAACGGTTGGACGGATTTTGAAAGGACTTTTTTGGTATATAGCTAAAGTTACTCCGGGCAACTTAGAGTACTTTTAATTTTCGAAAATAAGTAGGATACCGCGTAAAAAAAAATAACTCAAAATTTTTTTAATAAAATTCGATTCAATGCACAGTTTTACGGATAAGTTCTTGTATTTATAACAAATATTTTTACTTTATCTTATTACAAAAAAAATAGGGTTCCGTATTAAAAAAATTAAAACACAGTGAAAAATATATAAACGCGGGCGCAGTCGCAGGCACACAGCTAGTGATTACTAAAATTCCCCGAGTTTACGACAGGCTTTTTGTGCCGAGGTTTGGGGACGTTTGTATTTTCCTAAACATCTCAGCAGGCATGCCTTGATAGGTTTCACTCATGACCGTTTCTCTCAACCTCAGGTTCTATTTTTTAAAACGATGCCTGTTCGTTGAGACTGACAATCTCGCCTTACATTAAGTGACGATATAGTCCAAGATGGTAAACACACTAAGCCTGATTCTCAAGTGATGCTGCCGGAACACACACCTATTGGTATTTGGCGACAGGTTTTCAAACTTAAAGGTGGTAGCTACCCAGGCGGGAATCATTTGAATATGCCCTACCACCATGCATACTATTTATTTCTTTAAAGGTTAAGCGAATATATTTTATTTATTTCATGCAAAATGAACTCAATTTTTTACAGACTGACTTTTTTGTTGGTAGTAACAGAAAGCAAAAATATTTCTGACAAATTTAAACACTTGTCAGTAAAACTGAACATTGATCCGGAGTTTGTTCATGATTTTCATCCTTATATGAACGAGTTTTAATTTTTTACGCAGAGACCCGTTAAAATCGGTCCAGCCGTTCCGGAGATTAGCCGGAACAAACAGACAGACAGACACAAAAAAGTTGTTATTATGATATTACAAATAGACACTTTAATTTTATTTAATTTGTATAGAAGATTGCTTTTTTACAAAGCAAAATCGTTATTCTATTGTAATTGGTACTTGATAATTCACACCATTTTACTGAAAAAAAAGTATTGAACAAAAATAATCTATATTTTGTCTATCCACTCAACCATACGACGTCCACTTCTCGACATTGGTCACCCCCAATAAGAAAGGGGTTGCCATAATCGCCACGTTTGGCATGCGGGTTGGGGATCGCAATAAGGTGTTTTTGGTACTCAAAGGATGCTGCTGCCCATCCCCTTGTTTATATACAGGCTGGCACTATGTTTAGGCGGCACCACACGGTATTATATATATTATATACGAGTAGAATATATATTTTATGTAAATTGAAAGCTACTTTCAGGTTTCAGGAGATATTATGCACGTTTATCTATAGCTGAGGCTTATACTAAATAGTAACTAATCCCTGTTCCGGGTAAATCGTACTAATGATGTTGTTATAATGAAAGATGATTTTATGAAAAATGATAGATGTTTAAAAGATTTCAATTTTAGTAGCATTCAACGCCGGATGTAGGGTAGGGGGTAAACCGAGACACCCTGGGCGGAAGTTTCAGGGAGCGTTAAAAACAGAATATAAAATGATTAACAATAAAAAACTTGCTACACTTAACGACTAGCATAGGTAATACCGCAGCCTGGTTTGTAAATTTAGATGTACATAAATCTACCTACTTTAATTTTTCCCGGGTATATATTATCATGTCACACTAATGAAAAAAAATTTAGGTAATGGATAATAAAGAGTACAAATCTATTAAAGGGTTTTTATTGTCTCATTCACAAAAAAGTGTACATCTCTGGACGCCCGACAGAAGTGATAACTTAAACTTAGATTAAGTTAAACTATTTAATATTGAAATTTGTTAAACTCCAGAAAAGCTTAGGTTATTACTTATATTTTATGTATATTAATATGATAATGTAAAGAAAGGTTATTTATTAATAAAATCTTTTATTGATTATAAGATATATTTATTTTATTCTTAGTTACAATTCTTGAATATGTACATTAGAGTTTTGTGTATGTATATTAGTAGTATCATTATTTAATCAACAGTATAATATGTTTATCGCACACTAAACACTGAGTAGATAGAAAGGGAAGCATCTGTCCGAAATACGGCTAGCGCTGTGGATTAGAGTGAGAGAGGAGGAGCCTGCCTACCGTATGCATGAGAAAAAGGGAAATCAGACAGACTGGCGCCGTAACGCGTTACGTAAGAAAACGGTTCATCCTCCCATAAGAAGTTATCAATTCAAAAACTGCAACCATTTTTGAGTTTTTAAAGTCATTTATCTCAAACGCTGGAAAGAAAGGCAGAATCGCTATTAAGTTTCTACCCCGGTTCGTAAAAATCGTAGATGCGGGGCTGGTAGCATTAAGTAATGATGGAGCTAGATAACTTTTCTCTAACCCATAAATAAATTTAATAAAAAAAAACTATCCCTGTTCCGTTTAAAAAAAACTTTTATCACTTATAAGTGACGTAAATATGTGCTGCAAATGAATTATATTACCTAACATGTCTTACGCTCATTCAACAACTAGAGATCCTACCTGCATACAGGTGCGACCAAAGACATTTGTTGGGGGTGAATTATTGTTTCACGCATTATTTTATGTTCAATTCGACCTCTATGGAATTTGTTATGTTATGACCTATACGAAACCATTTTTTAACATTAGTGGCATTTTATGTAATTTTGTTTGGTTATGTGTTGTAAGAGATAAAAAGTTGGAACATGGACCTAAACATGAGCTCTGAGGTAGTACAAAAACTTCCTGAAATGTTATAATAAATAGACACCTCTCGTTGAAATACTAAAGATTAGACAAAATTTTAACCTAAAAAGCTTGTATTCACGACAATAATAAATTACAAACAAAAACTGACACAATGAACGATGACATTGATGACATAAGATTTTTTTTTATATGACTGCTCTTTTGTAATAATTTGTTTACTATCCAATATCTATTATAAACTTCTACAGTATATTTTAATGCGTGTTATGTACGTCTCTAGAATAAATTCTAAAGCATATAATATGTCAGAGTATATAAGATTGTATTGTAAACAAACCACTGATAACATCATTGTTACGTATGAATGGTGTTTATCATAAATGAATGGTTACTTTACCTATATGCCTGCTTTATTTTATAGAATAAAAATTAATGTAACATATGGTTTTTAGGTTGGCATGATGAATCCAGCACAAGATGGCTTGGCACCGCCGGGTGGCGCTCCCTCATATCAACAACCTCTATATTTACAAGAACCGCACACGCCTGTGACAGCACATGGGTAAGGCATAAAAGAAGTTATCGATAATGTATCAGTATTAATCCGAGTTTTGTGTTTGTGTTATTGTTTTACATTGAAGTATGTTTAGTTTTCATCAAATTCATTTTGAATAATAAAAAAAACATTTTGCAGTGGTGCAGGTGCTCCGGCAGGCAACTACATAATTCAACAGCAGCCTGGTGGTCAGCAACGGCTTTTGATGATGCAACCAACTCAGGTGATGAGTGGCCCACCTACACCAAATACTCCAACTCAACTCAAACCAATGGACCAGTTTATGGATCTCCTCAGAGAGCATCACCACCAGGAACTACTAGTGATGACTCGGATGACAGTGTACCCTCCCATCATTCACAGGTAAATTGGATATTATATATACAAGTTGGGAGAAAACTTTTTTGAGAGAACTTTTAAATTTCTTATCTTGTTTCTAGACTATGTTTCTTAAACTGTATTATTTTCCTGTTATCTCTACAATAATAAAATTACACTAGCTATGCACACAGGGTGGGCCTATATGTTTTTAAGTGCACTTGCAAAGTTATTGCACAAAGGCTTTTTTACTTTAAATATCATTATGCGCGCGCATACATTGTTTACACATCACTTAATAAAAGAAAATAAAAATTTTAACCTGACCAGAAAGAAAAATAAAAGAATTATCTAAATTAGTCGAGCAGTTGTCAAGTTAAGTGTACTACCAGACATTATCATTTATAATTATGTGTAAGAATTAAGTATTTAATGGCCAACAAAATGATGACCATTTGTTTAAGAGTTCCAAGGCAGTTGTTGGAAGGTTTCAGAATTCATGCTCTGTGTCATTATTTTCGATAGACTGTACTTGTGCATAACAACTATATAATGTATAATGCCATTAAAATTGCATAATATAGATATATAGTAAACATAACCAATTAAAAACAAGGACCACAGCATGACAGTCCAAAATCCAAGAACACTCACAGTATTATACTTAACTTCATGTTGCCATAAAATTAATTGTAACATTTGTTGATTCTGTTCTAGTTAATTTAAAATCAAGGATAACACAATTTAGGTTATAGGAGTTTTTTTAACTGTACTGAGAACATTACTTTATGAACTACTGATTTTAATATTTGTCCTCGTAAATGAAAAAAGATCTTATTCACAAAAATCCTATTTTTTATTATTATAAAAAGAAAATATTATTATTATAAAATTTGAATACAATATCTAAAATGTCCCGAATTTATGTACAATCATATATTTGTTATTTACACAGTGTGAATGAGAACTTTGTTGTGATTTCAAAATAGTTCATTGGCATACAATTTATATATAGTAATAATAAACATAGAATTCAATCAATAGAATATGATTATAAAAGTTCTAATGAATTGGTTGTTTGTTGCTAGTTGCCTGGTGATGCGGAAAGCCTTCTGCCTATCCATTATTGCTCAGCGAGCCGGCAGCAACAAACTACGCTTCATCAGGTATAGGCAAAATTTATCGTTTAATCTAGTGTAGATGTAGTTATTTCAAAAAGAATTACTTTGTATTGCCAATGAACTAATTTCTATTATGAATAAGCTCTTTCTCATTACATATAATCAAAATTATTGACAATTATATTCATGAATTAAAAGGTAAACATTAGCAAAAAATAAACCCAATTCAATAAAAATAATTAAAATATAAATTTTATTAAAATTCTGTTTTCAACGTTACCTTTGTAAAAAACAATGTCTAACAATGTTTATAAGCTGCCACACATGAACATAATAACATTATTTAAACTTTCATTCTTTACTTAATCATTCTAGTATGTTACTAATATATGTATATATCTAAGACAAAGTAAAAAAAATCAAAAAAACACGGATTTCTTTACATTTTTCAAAAGAGCTTTTATGTCTGATTCAACAGTTGGTTCTGGCAAGGTGATTGTAAATAAGCTATTTTCATGCATAATATATAACTAGTGTAACGAATATTACTTTTACTTGATTCTTATTAAAAAATTGAGAAGAAAATATGAAATAAAATATATAGTTATTGTAATATAATGTCCAAATTAGATTTATCTAAGTAAAGCTGAATAAAGTAAAAAGATTTTAAATGAAATGTGTAACATTTTGGTTTTGATTGTGTCATTGTCATTATTGATACATGAATTTAACTATTGTTTATTACTTGGTGACCACTTTATTTATTGAATTACACCAGACGTTCAATTTAATATTTGTTTGTAATAACAATAATGAGAAATAAACATCTATCATACATTATTATTTAATTCACTAATATAAATACTTTTGACCTGATGATTGAAATTCGATTGTAATCATTATTGAAAATTTGTGGAAGAAACATTACTTTTCAAAGTTATTATTGATAACATTAAAACTCATTGAAAACTTCTAAACAAAAAAAGGATTTAAAACAAAAGGCAAATGTGTTGTACTTCTTATATATTTATTAATTCAGGATGCACTGTTAATAAAATACATATCTCAAAAAAGCATAAGAATATTACGTAAACCATTCAAGTTTCCAGTTATATAGATAATTTGTATATCTGTATATATTTTCTTAACTTAGATTAGTGTCGGAACAATGGGTGTTAAGAGGTCTTCGCCAGAACCAATGGATAATGGGATGACTCGAGGACAGATGCAAAAAAAGCCTAAAGTGCAAAAGAAGAAGAAAAAGAGAGATCCAAATGAACCACAAAAGTATGTCTTGTTGATTATTAAAATTCTCTTTTTTTTTTAAATATATTCTAATGTTCCTTGTATTTTGTAGACCTGTATCAGCGTATGCATTATTTTTTCGAGACACGCAAGCCGCAATTAAAGGACAAAACCCAAATGCAAGCTTTGGAGAGGTCTCTAAGATTGTCGCTTCCATGTGGGATGGTCTGGATTCAGAACACAAAAGTGTAAGTATTTATAATTTTTTTTATTATTTTTATCAATTGTTTATTTAATCTTTGTTTTAATAATCTTTTTAACAGGTATACAAACAAAAAACAGAGGTTGCAAAGAAAGAATATTTAAAAGCATTGGCTGCTTACAGAGCTAGCTTGGTATCGAAGGTCAGTAATATTTATTGTTATATCTAATAATGTAATGAATAAACATTTAAAATATATTATCATAAAAATATTAAATTTGTGATAGGTTTTAAAAAAAGTTAAAACAATTGAAATAAATTTAGTATAAAAGAAGTATATTTAATATAGACAAAAACAAAAATATTCTAAGTATAGAAAATAAATAATTAATTATGACGTTATTGGATTACATCTGCATAAACATGATCGTTTATACATGTTCATTAATATACCATTTCTTAAACTAATTAAATATGTAGGTAGATAAATGATTAACGTGACTTAAATAAATTAAATATGTGCATAATCCAAAATGGTTGATAAAACTCTGTCACTGGGGCCCTCAACTAAAGTACAGTATAAGTAATTGACTTTACTAACTATACTTGGTAACCCCAGCTTATAAGCAAATGTACTTGTGTACTTTATAAAATATAGCGGAATTGTTGAATCTTCAATTCTTCCTCAAGAATAAAAAATAACAATTCTATAGTAAAAAAATATAGCGCGCTTATTTTTTTGTCTCTTTCTCATTACATACTTCTTACCTCACGCACATTTGATATTCAAAATCGTGACATTAAATCTTATGCCCCTATTACTATTATTGTTGTCGTATGACGCGACATGGAAATTTTACACTCGTCGCGCACAGTGATGTTTCACTTTAAAAGTTATGAAGATAATAGACATAATCGAAATAAAGAAATTTACATAATCAAAATAAGAAATCGACAAAACGATCTCGTAATGCTTCAGATATACAGTTTAAAATTTTGGGAACATAACGTAATCGATTTTTTTATATGCATACTGCATAGAGGTATATGCGAGTATTGCCAGTGGTAGGTATATATAAGTTTAATTTGACTGTATATTCAGTGTAAATGAAGCACATTTAACACATTTTTTTTTTATTTACAAAATTTCTCAACATTAACTAGAAATAGAGTAAGTTATAAATAGCCGCTGAATGTTATATTTCCAAAAATTATTTTTTCGATAGTATGACTTATAGCGCCATCTATAGGTTTCTTGAAAAATTTGTATTATGTCGTTATAGTGACTTGCTATCTTGTTCATGAGATGGCGTTGTTTTAAGTTTATTTGACAGCAAAACTTTTAATTTTTTTTTGCTCAACTCTCATCTTTTGTCAATGTAACTTTTAATATTTTTAATTATGAAAATAATAAGAACAGTTTCAATTTACATCAATATTCTTTTAATAATTACTAAAATACCAGTTTATACTATGTCAGTCTATTAGATAGGTAAGTCATGACGTTTGAAACTATGAAAGCTTCCGTTATATTTTAGGTTATAAAATAACTCATGAGCTTTTTTACATTCCTTTTATTACTACACTCAAAAATTAGAGGTTGTTGTGTGGATGTAAAATATCTCTGTTGTAATGTGTATTTAATGTTTATATCATTCAAAAACAATACTTTGACCTTGTATAAAATAAAAACAACAGGTCCGTGAATTGAATCAGTTCGGATTGCTTATTCTTCATGGTTTATAATCGGCGCTTGTCACAACGGTATGTTTTATTAAAGGGTTTAGTTCTACATATGCTCTTTACCTTGAGTTACTGTTTGAACCACGTGAAACTAACAAATAAAACTCATAGTTCACTATTAATTTTATTTTAATAGAGACTTTTAAGTTTCACAGCTGGAAACTTAGTTAACTGTAGCGGCCATTTTATCAAAATTCTCAAAAATCACAGATTAATAATAATTAAGCTGACACATTCCCTATACTTATATAGGTACTACTGACGTTCATAATTATTATTTCTGGTTTACTTTCGTGCTCATAATAGTGTAATCTGAAATTATGCACGTCTTCGTCACCGCAACTAACTTTTGTTAATGTTCAAATATAGGTAAAATGAAAAGTTTTTTTTAACTGACTACCAAAAAGCTCCTCACGCGCCAACATTTCAATAGATCTGTACAGTCTATTGTTTTGTATGATAAAGATATTATACTATAGTAATATTGAAATTATTTGTACCATGTAGTTTATGTCTCAATAAAAATTAACTGAAAAGATAACAGATATTTTATAATATTTTTAATTTAGAAACATCATTTTGTACAAAGTACAGTGCCGGATTAACTACGTAGCAAGAGTAGCAATTGCTACGGGCCCCGCGCGAAAGGGGCCCCCGCATGTTTAAACCCACTCATCTCTGCCTGAGTAAATAAATGTATTGAGTATTTTTAATTGTATTTTTACCACTTTATACTTAAGAACCCATAGCAGATCAAGGGCTTTTTGAAAGAATTTGCTACGGGCCCCGCGCTTACTTAATCCGGCACTGACAAAGTATCATAAGTACAAACTTAAAACTGCATTTCAATGGGTTTGTTCCTCTTCCTTGTATCATATCCATAAGGATGAAGTTCAATTTTTTTAAACACTTTTGCGCATTTATTATCCTAATTTCGTAACTATTTAAGTTTATTTTAATAAAATATTGAAAATTAATAAGATAAATACTTATTATCCAACACCATGTAGCACTTGAGTTTAAAAATGATGTATAATATTAAAATAAATCGATATACAGATTAACAAAAATAAATGTTACAATCAATTCATTTTTCAATTTGCAACATAAACCATAATTAACATACAGAAAACTATGTTTTTCATAAGTATGTGTATGGACTTGAATCACCATATCAGATCAAAACATATCTCTTTATTTATACTAATAAATAAAATTGAAGTGTCTGTCAAAATTAAATTTTTTACTAAATAGATATTGAATGTATATACGATTACCTATACCAAAAATACAGTTATTAAAATTTTTGCCTGTCTGTTTGTTCCTGGTATTTTCCGGAACGGTTGGACGGATTTAGACGGGACTCTTTTTGGTAGATAGCTAAAGATACTCCGGGTAACTTAGGATACTTTTAATTTTCGAAAATATCTAAGGGGTTCCGCGTAAAAAAATTAAAACTCATAAATAATTGAATAAAATCCGATTCAATGCACAGTTTTACGGGCTAGTGCTTGAATTTATGAGAAATATTTTTACTTTATCTTATTAATATAAAAGTATTAGGGTTACGTATAAAAAAAATACAGTGCACTAAATATATAAAACGCGGGCACACGGCTAGTTATTTATAAAATTGATAAAATTACTAAGATGTACTAAAACAACTGACATTCATTTTTTAAGGGCGGTGAACAAGAGAATCCAACAATGTACAATCACTCGAACAATGCCAACTCAACCTATGGCAACTATTACCAAGGCCAGTCCTATGGCAATGGTCATTCCCCACAAGCTTACGTACCAAATCAATCGCCACAGGGATATGCATCACCTTACTCGGGACAGTCCGTTCAGACTTACCCGACTAACCCCCAGCAATCGCCTCAAAACTACCAAGCCAATATAACACTTGCTTCACAAACTTATCAGGTAATATTAAATCAAAATGTTTATTTATCATAAACCTAAATGCTATTGAGGTATTAAGTGTTTGTATTATGAATAGGGTGTACCAGGCCAATCTCCACAGGGGTACCAAGTAAATTCTGCAACGTCGCCACAACCTTGCCAACCTAGTGTACAACAATCGCCGAGAAACTACCAACCTTCTCAGTCACCGACAAATTACTCTGGCAACTCGGGGATTTCGCCTCCAGGTTATAGGCAGGTGCAACCACAGTCACCACCAATGTCGCAGGTTCATACGGCTATGCAGTACCATCATAATCAACAGGTAATTGTTTCATTTCTTTTAACCCCTGGAGCACTAACCTGGCTTTTACGCCAGCTTGCCATTGTTTTCCTATTGTCTCATTTTTATGGTAAAACGCTGTGGTGTGGTAGAGGATGTGCTGACCAAAATAGAGAAAGGTATGCTTAGTTGGTTTGGACATGTAGAGAGGATGGATGAGAGAAGATTAACGAAACGAATTTATAAGGCGAGGGTGAATGGGCAAGTCGGTAAGGGTCGACCTAGGCGAATGTATCTAGACCAAATCAATCATGTGTTAAATAAAGGCCAGGTAAAAAGTACTCATAACCGACGAGTATGTATAAAAGCGCTCATGAAAGTAGAGGAAGCGAAAGAGGTGTGTCAAGATCGTAGCAAGTGGAAGGACGTAATCTCTGCCTACCCCCACGGGAGAAAGGCGTGATGATATGTATATATATGTATGTATGTATGTTATGGGTAATCAACTATAATTGGGATAAAATTTATGTAGTAATAATTTCACATCCATGTGGTGCTGGCTAAGAATAGTACCACTCCATAACTTCCCTTGGGTGTCGTAAAAGGCGACTAAGAGATATGAAACCTTACTGCGATCGCCAATCCGCCTGCCAAGCGTGGCGATTATGGCAATTTCCCCCTTTAATGCTGGAGAACTATGTCCAGTAGTGGACGTTTTTGGTTGAATTAATGAGAAAAAAATACATCTTATAATTCTCTAGTCTATGCAAACTACGCATCAACAAATGCAACAAGGACATCAGGTGCAACAATATCAACAACTACAGCAACAGCAGTTGCAACAACAGCAGCAGCAACAACAACAACAACAGCAGCAGCAGCAGCAACAACAGCAGCAGCAGCAGCAACAACAGCAGCAGCAGCAACAACAACAGCAGCAGCAACAACAACAGCAGCAACAACAACAGCAGCAACAACAACAGTCACAGATACAAACTCCAAAGCCCGAACAGCAATCTCCTAACAGTAATGGAGGATCTGGTGTACCACAGCAGTCTCGTGACGTAAGTGGTTTTTTTACTTGAGCTCACTGTATCTGATGTTAAATAAAGTTTTTTTATTTATTTATTTTACACGATATAGGCTTAGTGCTACGATCACAATCTCACCTGATGTTAAGTGACGATGTGGTCCAGGATGGTAAACACACTAAGCTTAAGTACTAGTTCTCATGCCGGAACACACCTATTAGTATTTGGCAACAGGTTTTCAAACTAGACTATGATTATATCTATACCTACCATAGATCTGGAAATAAACTCCTTACCTTAATTATCGTCTGGATCTCCTCTCTCTATACATCCTTCATTGCACTTGAAGTATAAGTTGCAATGCTAAACAACATCCATACTATTTTAACAAACTGCACTAATTCCTACAGTTTTGATAGTTAATTTTTCTTTTATTCCTCTTTAATTCTGCCTCTTTTCATATGATTTGTGTAGGAAATAAATGCAAGATAAATATAAATTAGGTATATGATGTTTACAGCAAAATGAACATAGAAGTCCGACTTCTTGTATCCGACAGGGATGTCCTAACCCCGCTATAGCGAACAATGAATGGGAAGACGAATATTGCTCCAACGAGTGCGTCGTTAGTCACTGCAGGTATCCTATACAACAACTAGTCCTTACTTTTGAGTGAGAACATTTTACTAGCTCTTAAATATTACTACAGTAATACCCCGCTTTACGCGAGGGATACGTTCCGAAAAAAATCGCGTTAACTGAAATTCGCGTATATCGAGGTTTATGATTAAACATAGTCAACATTTAATACAAAAAAATACAAATCATTTTAATCAATCACTTTAATTCTAAGAACACTTTATGCAATACATACTCTTATTTTTTACGGAAAAATACATCTATTGTCTTTACATTATGTTTATACGCACTCTTTCGCGTAATGCGAGGCATTTGAACGCGAAATTTGATATTCGCGTTATAGTGAAACCGCGCGTAACGGGGTCGCGCTAAGCGGGGTATTACTGTATTGTTTAATCACATAATGGTATAAAATTCGTATGTTACTATGCATTTATATATATATGTAAAGAAAATATATTTCTTTAATTATGTATTATTATATTTTACAGTGTAAAGAGTTTAGTTTCTATGGTTAAGAAGGTCATGCTGGCCGTTATGATATTTTTCATAACATAACATAAGCTCACGCCTGTTATCCCCGAAGGGTTAGGCAGAGGTGATGTAGCGAACTACACCACTCGCGTTCCGCCGAGCTTAGTTCCGTCCCAGATGTGACAGGGTCGCCCTGTCGCCATATCGGACACAAATCCCAAACTCCGGGATGATACTGAGTAGAAAAACCCAATACCACTTGACCCGACCCGGGGATCGAATCCGAGACCTCAGAACGGTAGTCGCACCGTAATACAACTGCGCCACCGAGGCAGTCAATAAATATGTTTGAAAATTATAATAGTATTCATAATTGTATTATCAGTTTGGACTTAAAAAAAAAAACTTAAAATGTCGTTTCTTTATTAAAAAGCAACACATCGTTTTACATTTTAATTGTCCTTTATTTATCTTATAAAACGACATTTTAAGTTTTTTTTTTTTTTTACAAGTCCAAACTGAAAATACAATTATGAATACCATTATAATTTATAACATATTTGACATGTATCAGAATATCATAACGGCCAGCATGACCTTCTTAACCATAGAAACTAAACTCTTTACATATATATTAACTCTTAGTAAAAATTTTACTTCTTGAATCAAAACTGGACTTTTCTGTTTGTTTTTTACATTTAAAAATCCAATCGTTGTAAATAATACTTGAACTTAATTCGTGTACAATTAAATATTTGTTATATATATGAATTCAACATAGGATTTTACATTTGATTTGATTTGCAGAGATGTCTTCAGTTCATGGGTCGCTACGAACAACAGTACTTCGATACAGCCGTTTTCTGCAGTGAAATAAAATTTACCCGGTTAATAGGCACCATATCAAATTAAATAAATTTTTAATTCTTACAATTTACTCTTTACATGTATAATAAATACAGACGTTATTTTAAGTAGAATTATGTTATTTTATGATATTTAATTTTAGGATGTTCTATTTTATGTTCTACAAATACCATTTGTTTTATGACTTGATCGATTTGGCGATTGTAAAAAGTTACTATTAATTACTTATTACCTATTAAATTACTATGAAATCCAACATGAACTTAGCAATAATTCATATTTATATATATATAAATATATATATATTTCAATAACCCAATATTATAATAATATTATGATAAAAAAAGGGGTAGGTAATTTTAACATTGCCCTTATAAATAGGCTGTTAAGTTGAAATCACTATGTATGCCTTATTGTAATAAAATTAGTAGTGTAGATATTTTTACTATATAATTATGATTTAAAGATCATTTATTAAAATTAGGAACACTGTAATTTGTCAGTATTTTTTTATTTTATTTTAAAACTACTTTTTTTTTAGTAAGAGAGTATTCTAGATAAAGTATTCGAGGGCTTCAAATTTCATCTTGAGGCTATTTAGAGTAAAGAATCAATTTAAATAAAAAAACTAGAAGCATTATTAGACTTGGTTAAAAATGAAAATTTATGAAATTAATTTTAGGGACAACATGTATTTCGTAAACTTAGCAATAAACTAATATAGCGTGTCTCAGTGCATTTTACTCAGTTGTAAAAATATATTAAATAATCATTAATATATTATTATAAATAACCTAACTTTCACTGTAGGAACTGCATTTAGTAATAGGATTTAGCTGGACCAAAATTTCCTTTTTTATTCTTATCAATTTTTCTAATAGGAATATGTTTTATTGTATGTCCTTTATACTATGAAATAATAAATTGTAAATAAATGTTCGCAATAATAGCGATAGAATTAGAAATGAATAAAACGTGACCTTAATTTACGTTATTTATTTAGTGACCTCGACTAGATGAGCGTTCATAGGAGCAAAGTGGAATACATAATGTAAAAAAAAAATACAACATTGTATAAAATGTAATTAGAAACACAATTTCATTAAATTTATTAAACATTACTCTTGTCTTTTTATTCTAATGTTAATAGCATGCTTTTTACAATACCGTATTACGTTATTATATCGAAACATAGTAGTAATAATTTATGTATGATAGCAGTTACATTTTCTTTGATCATATTAAGATCATGAAACTACTAATGAATTCTTGGTAGAAAATGAGGCTTCCCAAACTTATTGTAACTGTGACGCCCTTGGGAAGTTGCAATATTTTTGCGACGCCGTGGCCTTCTCGCCTTATATTTACCTACTAGTTGTAGTTCTAGCCTAATCATTTGTCAGAGATTCTTCAAATAGGACCTAGTTTTTTTATTAGAAAATAAAGAACAAAATGAAACAAATAGATAAAAAGCAAGCACTCCCTTTTATCTGTTTTTCGTTTCGTATTAATGAGAAGAATGTGCTTGATTTTCTGAGCATAGTTTCTCAAGACGTAGCTTAAGTATCGAAATTGTCACTTTATCTCGAAGTTTATTTTCGATCTGTACATATTCTTAATTATTGCAACTGCAGAGAAACATGTCTCGCACAAGTATGATGTCGCAAACGGTAATAAAACCCTCAATGCTGCAGTCTTGATGAAACGATATTCTTTATAAACTGAGTTCCAAGATGTATCTAAAGCTTATCCTTGTTATATAGGGGCTTAAAACTGAAGTCACAGGACAATTATATTAATTGTTCTTCGCTGCGCGATTCGATGCATAATGCGCATGACGCTCACTCGACTCGGTAGTTCGACACAGACAGTCAACCTATTTAGATCGTCTCACAACGCCCCTGGGATAATACCGCAACGCACATGGAAGCCTTGGGCTAAGTGCTTTGACCACAATCTCACCTTGTTCTCAAGTGATGCTGCCGTAAGCTTTTCAAACTTGAGGGTGGTACCTACTCAGGTGGGCTATATTAGGAAATACCCTACCGGCATACCATATCACAAATACTTCTATAGATTAAAGTTAAATTAAGATAAATAAGCCTGGTAATCGGACGTAAGTAATGTGATGTTGGCCGACATAATGGCGACAGTCGATCAATTATTTCGAAATAGATTATTTAAATCAAGAATTGTTCACGGTCATTTTACCGTACCAGTATGAAATAGAAAACTCAATACGACTCTAAAAGATAGTATATTACGTACCTACGACATAACGGGTATACGTCTACTTGTTCACATTCAGCAGCGCTGTAGTGCGATGTCTGTCTGACGATTCGCTTTATTTGCGATAGTAAATTAACTGAATTGCATAACATAATATAATCTCACGCCTGTCATTCCCGAAGGGTTAGACAGAGATAAATAGCGAACTATACCACCCACATTTCGCCATGCCTACGTTCCATGCGAGGCGAGCCTGTCGCCCAAATCGGGCACAAATTCCAGACTCCGGCATGATACTGAGTAGAAAAATCCAATCCAAAGATCGAACCCAAGACCTCAGAACGACCGTCGTACCGTACTACATCTGCGCCACTGAAGCAGTTATGACTATATTATGAAGTGCATAACGTAGTTTAAATTAGTAAGAAATACGAAGAAATTTCTGAAATGTCCATTTGAATAATACATTCGTGACCGACACAGCGTTTGTCATTTTTCCTATGGTGTTGTTTGTACCAGAAAACAGTTACAAGTTTTATTATTTATCTCTGCATAGAACTATATATGGACTTTTTTTTCATTTTCACAATCATTGCAAGGTTTTTTTTCTAACTAGCTAACGCTGTTGACCGGAAGGGCCTTTACAGCTTCACCGTAACTTAGTAGGCGAGTGCTGAAGGTACTCAGCCGCAAAAGGGTAACTAACACAAGTGTTAGCAAAGTGGAACATACATCGGTTTGGTCATTACCTGAGTGTAAGAAAAATTTCGCAGAATTTTGAACCTATCTAAGTCGCGACGTTTTACAACAATGTGATTCTGTTATAAATGTTATTACATATGTGTCTCAATGTAATAAAATAAAAATTACAAACTTTACATAAAAATACAATTTTTTAATAGTATCTTGTTTTGATACTTTGATGATAATATGCTATTATAATACTAGATTTTTTCTCTACCTTTAAGTGTTTTAAAAAGTCTTAAATTATAAATTGCCGCACGAAAACGCTAGTCCCATGAGCTTTAGTTCGTGACGTCATGTACTAATCAACAACCCAGGGGTGAATCATTCTTTGTGAAAAAGAGCAATTCGAATAAAGCTAGATAAATCAATTCAAATAAAAATTGAGACCCAAAAGAACCATTTCCCAAAAATAAATAAAAGACTATAAAATACTGGTATAAATATTATAATTTAAAGTATTGTGGAACATTACATATATTTTTTTAATTTTGTACAGTTCATGTTATAAACGTATTAAGTACAACATCAAAGCAGAAAATCGCTATTTTTATTACTTTTTTTATTCACATTTAAGAAAGGACCCAAACAAAAGAAAAGGTGTGATAGAAGACTTTCTCTTAATTAATTTATTAAATAGCTAGGGTGTAAATTTTGTACCGCTTTGTAAGATTTATAATATATTTTTATACCACTAAGATAGAGTTTCTTACCGGTCCTACTCGATGAGTGTTTTCCAAACCGGAGGTAGTATTTTAACGACCATAAGCGCCTTATCAGGGTCTAAATTGATTAAAGTATATTTGAAGATGATAGACAAATATGTCTAATTATTAATCGACGATAAACAGTCTCTGTAATCGATGGACTCTAAGTGGATCGGGGTATTTGGACTAACTTGATATAGTTTTCTCCTGTGTTTGTATTTTAGAAACCGTTTTTATCCTCAAATCTTTAATCTGATAATTACTACCTAATTTAGAAAACTGAAAAATTACTAGTTACTAAGAAACAGATGGTTTGGTTTTTTTAATCGATATATGAGTTTAAATGTGTTCATTATAAGATTCATTGAAATGTTAGACGAATCGGCATCCCTACGGATATGACGTTTTCAGTTTAATGATGTCACCAAAAAGATTATTTATCTCTGGGTGTCACTATCCGTCTAAGCCATAGAGTTTCCCTATCTTTGGTTACGGGAACAAATTTAAAATATTGAATCTTTGAAATCATACATAAAATGTATTTTGTAACTTTATGAAGTTAACATAAATAAATTTGAAATCAATTAGTTACGAAAAAGTATGCTATTAATCCATATATACATGCTCGTGACCGCGTCGGTTGTTAAGTATGTTTCTGCCTTTATGAAAACATCTGCCACCGCTAGGATAAATAAATCAATAACCATCACAGAACTTTTTGATAGCACTTGGATTATTTTATCTGAAATTATGTTATAACTTGCGACCCACCCCGGCTATGACGAGTATTTAAAAATCTCTAACATGAAAGATAACTTGCCTTTGTTACTTTATTTTGATAAAGTAACTTTCTAATAGCAAAAGGATTATTAAAATTAGGTTCATTCTTTCGCTGAAAGTTAATAAGTATTAGTGGCGTTTTAAATTATCTCGTTAGGTTATTGAGTACGGAGGCTATGTATTAGAAATAGTAACACAGAAAATGAATTCTGAGATTTCTCTAAACTTCTAATAAAGGTTTTATAAATACTATGCTAAACTTAAGTGGCAGTGGGCTGTGCACATTGCTCACAGAACCGATGCCCAATGGGGCCAACGGGTTCTCAAATGGGTACCACGTACCGGAGTACGTAGCATGGGTAGGCCCCCCACAAGGTGTACCAACGACCTGGTGAAGGTTGCGGGAATCCACAGGATGCGAGTGGCGCAATACCAGTTGTCGTAGGGATATTTGGGGGAGATCTATGTCCAGTAATGGACGTCTTTCGGTTAAATGGATGGATGGAAATACTGTATATAGTTATAATATATATGTATAATACGTAGTAGTTATAACGCAAAATCAGACCAAAAGAACTTGTATTTAGGACTGTAATCATTTATAAATAAAATGTATATAACTGTCAAATGTAGGCTGCCAAATGCCAATATCTAAAAAACTAATTTCCTATCTAAGAATTGTAACAAAATAACTATTTTACATTGTATATATACCTAAGTTGTAATTAATTTTACGGGTCAATATATTACACATGTGTAATATGTATTAAATATATATAGATTCAGACTAACATAAGTTAAAAACATGATGGACGGAAATGATTTATCATCTGAAACTACGAGGCGTAGTGTCACTCCACACGTATGGACACGTATTTTTCAGGTATTCACTTTTTCAACTGGTATTTGAGTTACGATATCAATTACAGGTTATAGAATATTACTTGGGACTATTTCTATAGTTTCTATGTAACTAACTAGGTTGTGTAAAACATACCCTACTTATACAAAATTTACGAGTATGTGGATAAATAAATGTCATAAGAAGTGATGTATTTATGGTGCCATTATTACTTGTATCTTGAATCTCCAGTATCACTTTCAGTAAATATTACATCAAAATTTTAAATTATAAGTTTGGGACTGTAAAACATCTTTATAGATGTGATTACACTATATTGCCAAACAGTTATAAGGAAAACACATTTAAAACAAATTAATAAATGTCAATTTTATAATATAAAAGGATAGTTTGGAAAGGTATTAATTCTAAGTATATTCTCATGGCAATTTCATGGTCCACAAAGTTTGAAAATCTGTGTTTCTGTATCATAACACTGTAGCATAAAGTACTTCCAGGCTTTGCATGCTTGCCATATTAAACCACATTTTCAGTTAACATCAGGTGAGATTGTGATCAAAGTACTATGCACAGTATTAAAAAAAGGTCTTCTATTCCATATTTTCTTATGTGTCAGGCTTGTCCTTTTTTAAATACACTTTCAAGCACAAATATGGATGCAAGTTTGAGCCCATCAATCCACTCTAAAATCAGCCTGTGCTTTTGGTGAAGGAAAACATTTTGAAGAAATCATAGCATGGTGTTAGGGCATTTTCTAATAATGCCCTCCTTATTTCTATACCACTCAAGTTTCAAAACCTGTCACCAAATACCAATAGGTATGCTCTGGCAGCATCACTTGAGAACCAGTACCTATAGGCTTAGTGCGTTTACCACCCTCAACTACATCAACACATAACATCAGGTGAGATTGTGTTTAAAGCACAAAGTCTATACAGTATATAATTCAAAGTTTAGGATTATTTTTTAACAGATATACCAGGGTACATTAGATAAATGGACCCCTCACACAAGAGCAAGATGGTTTGGTAGTGCTGTCTTATTAGCCATATTCGCTCTCAGAATAATTACAAAACAGGTAATTTGTAACTCTTTTCTCTTTTGAAGTATATTAGTCTATATTCAAGTTAGAAAATTAATTAAGTATAATATAACAGCTAATAAACTTTAATCTGTAACAGAAAAGATATAGAAAAATTAGTGATACAAAAAAATACAGTTAAAATTTCTTATAATTGTGTTGTTTTAATTTTTGTAAAAATAGACCTATAAATGTTGATATAAATTTTATTAGCCTGTACTATTTTCCATACACTTGGAAAAAGTGTTATTATTATTCTACCATGATTTAAAGAACATGACCTTTCTCAACTCTGAACCATGTGATATGTCATCTTCTTAGATTGTAATTTTTGCCATACAATTCAAAACACCCCACTCTGTTATCTTTTCTTTTAGGACAACCACTTAAAACTTATTTAGGTTTTATACTAAAAAAATAGTACAAACTTAAATAATGTAAATTAAAAAACTCAAATGAAACTTTGATTTTATCTCTAAAAATTATTGATTTGAAATATATTTTTTGACAATATCTTAAACAGAATATGTTTTTAACCTTCGAAGTATTGTCTGAAAGCTTTGACAAAAATCAATATCTCTTTAAAAATTGTGATGTCCTTTTATTTAGTTTGTACCAGGCACTTTAACCTGCATTTGCATACCTTTTATTTGCACTCTTTAAACAACTCAAGAAGCATAAATCAAAATCTATCAATGTCTTTCATCACTAAGGTTAATATATTTTCTTAAAAATACATATAAATAAATTATATTTAATGGCCATGTGTCACCATCGCAGCGGCTTGTTTTATGAGAGCATACACCCAGTCCCTACTTCACGATCATCCATCGAAAGTATTTATTGTGTATATTAGTTAATCTAGTACACAACCCAATGGTTTATTATTGAATAACATTTTTTTCAGGGTTTTTAATTAATTACAAACTACAAACACTGAATTACCAAAATTTGTAATGTACTTTTAATGTTTTCAGTAAAAGCAGATTATTATAATTTACTTCCATGTGTTTTGTTAGCATCTTTTTTATTTTTTATTTACAGGGATGGTATATTATTACATATGCTCTCGGGATCTACCATCTGAATTTATTCATTGCATTTTTAACTCCAAAAATTGACCCGGCCATGGATTTTGATGGTAAGTCTTCATGTTAATATGATATTGATAGAGTTGGGTTTTCTGTAAATATAAAAAAAATATTAATTTTTATTTATTTTATTTCTTTATTGTATTGTATTGTACTTAACAGTACATTTACTATATAATACAGTTTATTATTTTAGCATTTAAGTAGTACCAATTACAAAGTAATTATAATTAAATTTTGTTTTGCAGTATAATGTCTTGATATTAAAATTGTATTGTATGTATGTATCTGTGAGTGTGTATATGTATTTGTGTGTGTGTGTGCGTGTGTGTGTGTGCGTGTGTGTGTGTATAAATAGTGACCATATTTACAAAATTCCTTTTCTCTCACCGTATGTACGTACTAACGTATTGGGATTTTAGGTTTTAAATTCTTTAAAAAGATGTTCCTGTTTGGCTGAAAAAAAGATCGGCATAATAGAATTTCGTATGATACGTGTCAAAACATCTATGCAAAACCGAGTTTTTTGTATTATAAAGTAGTGGAACCCCCTCTAGTTTACTTGATTTCCTTTTAAATCGCCATATAATGTATGCTTTTTTTTCTGACCTTGTCCGATAATGAGTTAATTTGTTCTATAAACATAGAACTTATTATAACGACTGCAGCGTCACCTGTTGAATTTTAAAAAGGTATGTACCATCAAGTCGACAAAAAAAAAGACAGCGAAAAACAATGGCGGCTCTAGCCCTTGCAGCGCCCGTGTCCTACTAATATCCTGGCCCCTGTTTTTTTTAAATAAAAAAGTCTAACCTTAAAAACAATATTTAAGGGGCGGTACTTTGTCTTTCTATCTGGGCGACGTATCTGCTAGACCGGACGCTGGTGCGCTGCACACCCTGCACCATAGGTAAAGCCGGATCTGAGCGTAAATAATACCTCAATTAATCAAATTGTTCAGTATGTAGTTAAACGATCACTAAAAGAGGCGACGTCGACGATAAGAAAACATATACAGATAAAACTATTGAGATAAGAAATATTTACTTTAGAAAAATCTTAGAATCTTTTGTATGTCTCGTATTATTAAATAGCTAAGGTCTATTATTATTACTACTTTATTTAATTTGTGTTGGGGATATTTTAAATCCTTTTTTACTGTTAATACGGTTTTACCATTATATTATGTCAGTACCTCAAGATAAATTAAGGATTATATATATTTTCTGTGTAAATACGGTGTAGAGGGAAACTTACCCAATTAATGTTTTCTAAAACAGTGCATGTACCTAATGACTAAAACGATAAATATACCGAAATCATTACATTTATTAATTCCTATCTATACATATGATACAATGTGATTTTAATTCTTCACATTTTATGTTAGTATGACAAAATACGATTATCTGTTGTATTAATTGTCTGCTGTATTTTTTTTATTTATTCGATAAATTCGATTCCTACTTAACTAGACGGGTAATTTGGAGGGTCATATTGGTGTAATTTACTTTATCTATTTATAAAGAATACATTTACCTTTACCTCTCGTGTTAAGAACATCGTATAAATACGACTTTGAGACATATATTAATGCAAGAGATAGGACATTAGTGTAACCATAGCATTAGTTACATTTAATAAAATGTGTATTTTTGATAAATAATTTATTATCAATTACAATATGACAATATACATATATTTAATAACAGTAGGTAAGAAGACAATTTTAAGGAGGGATTGTTTCAAATATAAATTACTATTTATTAGAATTTAATACAATATTAGTCTAAGGGTTATTCATGTGAATTTATGTATCTTCTATTTGGCCTATTAGTAGGAATAAAATAGCTGTCTCATCGTTAGTTTTATGAGTACAATGTAACAACAACTTTACAGTAACATTATGATAAATATGAATTTGCTAATATATATTATATATTTATTTACAGCTGACGATGAAAATGGCCCGGCTTTACCAACGAGAGCTAGCGAAGAATTTAGACCATTTATACGGAGACTACCAGAGTTTAAGTTTTGGCTTTCAGTCACCAAGAGTACACTTATAGCGTTCTGCTGTACTTTTATTGATGCATTTAATATACCAGTGTTCTGGCCTATATTAGTCATGTATTTTATCACACTATTTTGTATCACTATGAAGAGACAAATCAAGGTAAATCATTCATATAATCTCTAAATTATCTCATACTAATTTTTATTTTTCATTTTGATAGCATTATCAAAGTACATAAGTATTACATTTGTTTTGATGGTAATTATTAAACGCAAGTTTAGAAATGGAACTAAATATTCATTGAATCTACCACAATATTTTTTTATTACTGTTTTAGATTATTATTGCAATATTACAATCACAAATGTAGTTAAGTGATATTAAAAATAAAGATTGTTAAACGCATAGTCTTAGGAGTCTCGAAAATTTCCCAGTCTAGAATCTTAAATTCAATGTGCCACCACTGGATCTCAGTACCTTATTTTTTATTTTTTTTTTTGACGAGGGGAATGCATTTACGCACTGCCCTTACCTATTGCATTAGTGAGACCGAAGTCCCCCAATGCAATAGGTAAGGGGGCGCGGAGGGACGTCTCCGCACCAGTGTGGGACTCACCCGGACGTGAAGCGTCTGGAAATACCCACTAAACCCCCCGGGGCCGTCCGCCGCATTTGGGATGGGGACGACACGGGATAGCTTTCGCAAGCACCGCGTCGCTGGATCTCAGTACCTACTTAGCACACATGAGAGAAAACCATGTACTTAATATGTAGTGTGATATTAATAAATAAAATTGAAGTGTCTGTTTGTAACGTCAAAATAATTTTTTTTTCCTATATAGATATGAATGTATACACGGATACCTATACCAAAAATGTAATTTTTAAAATGTTTGTCTGTCTGTCTGTTTTTTCCGGGTAACCTCCGGAAAGGCTGAACGGATTTTCACGGGACTTGTTTTGGTAGATAGCTGAAGTTACTCCAGGTAACTTAGGGTAGTTTTCATTTTCGAAAATAATTAGGATTCCGCGTAAGAAAATTAAAACTCATAAAAAAATTATTAAAATCCGATTCAATGCACAGTTTTGCGGGCAAGTGCTTAAACTTATGAGAAATATATTTACTTTATCTTAGTACAAATTTTTTTTTAGAAAAATAATTGTGGTACCGTATAAAAAAATTAAAATGCAGGGAAGAACACATAAAATGCGGGCGCCGCCGCGGGCGCACAGCCAATATATTAACATATTTTCAGTGGTATTTGTCATTTTAAAATATCATTATTGGATCACATTTCAATAAAACCATGACAACCGATGATCAAATCTAAGACTAAAAAACCTTAATGACTTCAAAAAAAAATGACCAAACATCTTGAATGAATGAAAATCATTCATTAATGATTATCGAAAAAATATAAGCGCTTTAAAGTTATACTCTTTTATTTAGTAAATTTTAATTGTTTCATCACTTTTTAAGTTCTGCTAATATAATATGATATAGCTCTTATTAACGATTAGTAAACAATATAATCACGATCTGTTTGCATTTTAAATTCCCACTAGAATTTGTAGAACTAATTTATAGAACAAATCAAAACGTACGGACGTGGCGGTGGTGGATATATACTATTTGGTATAAAAATATTCATCATAATGTTATTATCCAGGGAGAAAACAGAGGACTACGTTTGTATGGAATAAATGCCGATAGGGTATCCTCTTAACTGACATTTTTTTTCTAAATGTGACATTTCACCATAATTACCCTTCATGTTTTAAAATATAATCAAATATCTTACATTTCAGCATATGATCAAGTACCGGTATCTACCATTTACTCACAGTAAGCCAAAATACAAAGCAGTGGATTCGACAGTCACAGTAAATTAACAATATCAAGCTACCTATAAATTAAATATTGTAAAGTCATAGTTAAATTAATTGAGAGATAAAAACACTGTTGTATGCAAATAATTCTAGAAATACAGTTTTATTATAATGTTTCTTTATTTTTAATTATTGTTTTTTTTTTTGTTCTTGTGAATGACAATGTGTAAATGTAAAAAAATAAATAATGAAATATATAAAAATAAGTACTTGAAATATAAACGTTTACTGGTTGTTTTCATTATATATATTTATATACACACGTGTGTGTGTGTGGGTTTAGTTACTAGATAATACTGTTAATACGCGTACAGATGGCCCTAGTACGGCGGGCGGCCGAGGTTATCAGTCCCCTAAATAAGGATGGAATACTTTCCGAAATAATCGATTTTTAATCCATTCCAGTCTTTTGTTTTCTATGATATGATGATCATCTGTAATTAGGCAAAAATAAAACAGTTCGGTGTCATTTTTCCTTAGTAGGTTATGTATTCTTCTTTTTTTTTGTTTAGTTTCTATTGATGACATTTAGTGCTATTAATAAAAAAAATGGAAAGAGTTTCGCAATAAATGATGATTATAATATAACCTCGACCAGTGGAAAAATACTATTTACGAATAAAACAAGTCTAAAAGCGATTGAACTCTTGGATCCCGATGTTTTGTGAATCGATAAAATAACGATCTTTTTTTTTAATCTTATTCGCCATCCCTACTTAAATGACTGATAACCTCGGCCGCCCGCCGTACCATGTCCGCAGTCCGCGGGTTATGCTTGGGTTTCACTGCGTGATAGAATTAGGAATGAGGAGATCCGCAAAAGAACTAAAGTTCTTGCTAAACTTAAGTGACAGTATACTGGGCACATTGCTCGTAGAACCGATGCCCGATGGAACTAACGATTTCTCGAATGGGAGCCGCATACCGGAAGACGCATCATGGGTAGGCCCCCCAGAAATTGAACCGACGATCTGGTGAAGGTCGCAGAAATCCGCTGAAGGTTGGTTGGTGCAAGACCGGTCGTTGTGGAAATCTTTTCAGGGATACCTATGTCCGCAGTGGACGTCTTTCGGTTTATTGTATGTATGGATGTTCTTATTCATGGGCTTGTAATTTTAACTCTATGAGGTCGTTCACGTTTTTTGACTCCCTCAGCAATAGTAAGCTAAGTTCATACACCCTCCCCCAAAACCATCATATTAATAACCAATATATTTCGGTTGTTATGCTAAATTAAGTGTTTTACAAATAATAACATGGAATGTTAGTACCGAAACCTGCAAAAACTCCCTGAAAGTTTAATGCAAGATGGCCACCGTTTTACTAAAAAGTTGATTAATTTTAGAATAAATCTCGAACCATTTTTTGACACTGGCAGAATTGTGTATATAATTCACTAAAAAGTAGACGTTTACTTATATAAAATAATTCATCTTTGGTACTGGTAAAGAGAGGCGAACTGGGTTTTATTACGTTATTTGACTTTCCCATACTTTCAAATTTACAGTATTAAATGTATATATGAATAAATGTTTTTTTTACACTGTATAGGCTCAGTGTTTGAACACAATCTCACCTGATGTTAAGCGACGATGTCGTCCAGGATGGTAAACACACTAAGCCTAGAGTTACTGGTTCCCAAGTGATGCTGCCAAAACCCCTGTTGGTATTTGGCGTCAAATTTTCAAACTTGAGTGTGGTAGCTACGCAGGCGGGCTTTGTTAGAAAATGCCCTACTACTAAGCTACGGTTTCCTCACGATGTTTTCCTTCACCGAAAGCTTAAGCTCATTTTAAAGTTGCATAGGTGGTATCGAATCTGCTTCCAATGACGTGAAATCCGACCACACTACCAAAAGTGCCATCATCGTTTCATGCATTAATTAAAATATGCCTTATCTAAATATAGCTTGCCAAATGGAAAAATTGTATATATATGAATTTATGCACCCTTTTTGCATTTGATAAGCAATATTATGAAACAAAAGTATACATGCGGAAATAATAGTAATAGGATTAGAAATGGTGACCTAGAAGAAAAAAAAATCATATATTCGTGCTAGGATCAAGTACTTACAAGGTTAGCTATCCATCAGTGGTTAAGGATGATCTAGATAGGTAACTAGATCCTTGTTTACGAATCTTAGAGCAAACTGGTAAAATTTAACACAAGCACATTATATTACCACTAGAGTGAAAAAAGATGAGTATACGTACGTAGGGTACGTAACATGTAAAGGGAAAATAAAATATCTAGATTAATCGTAAACGATTGACATTTAACATAATATTTTGAGTATTAATCACAACTTTTATGTGTGGTCATATGATTTTAAACTAATAGCTTTTATCACGTACCTATAATCCGAAAACCATGACTGAAAATATTTAGGGTTTCGACTAGAGTTATTTTATAATATAATAACAGATATATATACTATATATACAGATATAATAACAAGCGGGAGAAAGTAAAATCACTTGATATACCTACACTGTAACGAACGACAACAACGAGGCTTGAAAAAATTAGACATAAACGTTTTTTTTATTTATAAACGCGTTGCCAGACCGACTGACAAAGTGGTTCGCTAAAATTCAGTTTATGTATGTATCCGTCCTCATCGGCCCCATTTCTATTTGGCGAGTCAAAAAAATGTGAACCCGCACCGTTCAGTTTTCATATTTTCAACATTGCTCCACATTATCTGTCAATCAAATCAATGTTTTTGTTCTAATACACAATCAATCTACTTGACTACTATTATTTTATTCTATTCTTTTGTATTAACGTACAGAATTAAGTTATTTATTAATGAGATTATTCATTCATACTCACGTCATATTCGTAACGAGTAGCAGAAAAGTAGAACCATGACTTCTATTTGTCCTTCTAAATCTCTTTCGTTTTCTACAAATTCTCTTTTTCCTTCTTGATATCTGAGGCGGTTACGAGTTAAATTTTAATAGGTAAAGAAACTTATAACGTTTGAATAATATAATAATATTTGAATTAATGACGTGTTCGATTGATCCGTAATATTTTATGACACAGAGAAACTTTCACAAACCATACATCGTTTACATTCAATGTTAAATATTTTTCGTGCTCAGGTGATATGAATAAAATTAGTATTCAAAAAATATTTTAAATTATAATATTTATTAATATATAGGATATTATTTTCAAGAATTATGTTTGATACAATACAACATATTAAAACATTAGTAAACGCAGAATCCTAAAACACATAATGAGAGTTTAAATAGAAGAGTAATTTGTTCAATGTCCCGAAATAAAAGCGTTAAAAATAGCCGCTGCCCAGCTATAAAAACAATAGGTGGTAACGTTTCTCCCGTAGAAATATAAATATCTATTGTCGGTCACCATTGCGCCAGTATCTGGACCTCTACAATGAACGGTGTACTAGATTATAACCACCAGTATTAATCGTTCATCTTGTATCTACTATAATAAAAACAAGTCTCGTGATGGATCGATTACAAGACACATTCAGAATATAGTATATGAAATGAAAGAGTTTCTTATTTAATGTAGTTGAAGTCATATAGTATAAATATCCGAAATTAAGAATTAGTATATATCATTACACATTATAGTAATACACGTTTATAACTGGATATATTTTTATATAGACATGATAGATCTTGGTGTGTAACAAAATACACTTTATAATGGCTATATTTATGTTGGCAGCGCCCTGACACGGTGGTTATGCCAACTTTTATGTCAGGCAAATTAATGTTTCATCTACCCTTTATCAAACAATCATAAAACGATAATTATTACATAACTGGTGATTCTAAAATAATGCTCAATTTACTGCTTAGTTGTTAGTTATAAATTAAACCTAACCTTTTCACATTAATATAAGATCAATCTAATATACCTGATATGTGTTATAAATGTGAAAGTATGTTTTCATTATTTGTCCATCAATCACGCCTAAACGGCTGAACAAATTATATTGAAATTTTACGAAAGAGCCGTTTATGCGCTTGTACATAGGACATTGATGATAATTATATTTTTTGAATGAATTTTATTATTAAACTTTAATTCACTGGCAACAGCTAGTATTTATGTAATTTCTTCATTATTATCAAATTTGTAGGATTCCCTGAGGATTATATTTAAGATCATTAATCATTTAAGATCATACCTTTCATATAATCGGTATTGTTTATAGTCTATACAATACTTGATTCCGGCCTCACAATTGAATCCATCTTCTTTTTTTAATACATATGTATATACGTACGATTATACCAGTATATATCAAATCTAATTCGTACCGTTCCTTATTGCATATTTTAAAAGACAATGCCTATCCGTCTGTTAGTTGCCTTATAACTCGAAAACAACTCAAAATCAAAACCTGAACCTATTTAATGTATTTGTATTCCTTTTTTTGCCGTGTAATGCCGGCCAAGAATAGTACCACCCCATATCTTTCCGTGGGTGTCGTAAAAGGCTACTATGGGAAATAACCAGAGGATGGGCAGCAGCATCCTCTGAGTACAAATACAAACACCTACTACGATCGCCAACCCGCCTGTAATCGCCAACCCGCCTGCAATCCCCCCTTATTGAGGGAGACCTATATGACCAACAGTGGACGCCTTATGGTTGAATAGATGGATGGGATTCCTTTTTTAATTTGTACAAATGCTATCCGACTTAATTTATACCATTAAATAGTAATATGTAGAGAAAGTTATCAGAAAAATAAAAAATAAGTCGTTATAAAAAACGTTTTAAAACTTTGTCCTTACAATATATACAAAATACAGCGTCCGTTCGCTTATATTCCGAAAACTTTTTTTAAATCCTATTTGAAAAGTAATAAATTATTTGGGGGCTTTGTGAACATAAAAGTGAAATAGATAAAAAAAGACTACCACATTGACTATTATTTATTATGCAATGAACGTTTGTCAAAAATGGACTCTATTTTACGTGAGTTTAATTACGAGCACAGTTAGTCTTTACGATTCATTTATAAGCAAAATAAAAGTAACTATATTTGTTTAATTACGTGATATAATTAGCTAAAGAGGTGAAACTCGCATATAATTATTTATTTAACTACTTACATGTTTGTAGAAACGTCTGTAATCTAGCTCTAATAAGTGATATCTTTATCAAACATCCGGTGTTATATTTCCCAATTCATATCATTACTTCGTTTTATTTATAGTAAATAGCTAGCTGTATGTCTGCCCGTGGTTGCGCTCGCGTTTCATATATTCTTCAGTGCGTTTTAATTTTTTTATACGGAAACTTAATTTTTTTCAAAAAAAAATTGAGTACTCTACTAATCTCATAATTATAGCACTTGCCCATATAAAACTGTGCATTAAATTAGATTTAATACAAATTTTTAAGGGTTTCATTTTTCTTATGCGGATCTCTAATTATTTTCGAAAATTAAAAATGCCCTAAGATACCCGGAGTAACATCAGCTATCTATAAAAAAAACCAGTCTAAATCCGTCCAGCCGTTCCGTAGATTACCCGGTACAAACAGACAGACAGACAGACAAAAATTTCAAAAATAGTATTTTGGTATATGCATCGTATATACAATATATATTACAAACAGATATTTTAATTTTATTTATTAGTATAAATTAGAAACTTTGGTGATTGTCGGTCGAAAACAAAGCCTATATAAACCAGAGTCAGATAATTAATCTAATAATGTGATACCGGCTCAGCTTGGTAAGCGATTTTTCTCACACGACTATTGTCCCAAATAAACTCCTGCTCTTCGAAAGAAATGGTAGTAATTCACCCGCACTGTTAAACTATATTCCTAACTTATGGATGACAAAACAAGAGCCCAATATTTCACATTGGAAAGGCTACCGAACGCTGGAACAAAAACAGGTACTGTGTTAAACAATAGTATGACCCAATTTAAATTCCAATTCAAGATCTGTTTTGAAAATTGTTATTAGAACTATAATGTACATAAAAAGTAATCATATCAATTGCAAATTTATTCGTAATCACCTGTTTTTTATTTATACTTTTGTGTAAATAGATTTTTCCATTTAAAAATAGTTTCCAAGCATATATTGAGAATCGGTTTAGATACAATTTATGGAGAATGAGTCTTGAGTATTTTATATGATATTGGTTTGTGGTGTAGTAGTCCTAATTTGTAATTAATCAAATTGTACTACTTTAATTCTAAGATGTCACAAAAATTTCTTAGAAAATTCTAAGAAAGGAGACAACAAAAATTTAAAAAACAATACAATGTCGGGTCCAAAGCACTCGTATTTAACGGTAATAATACATTATTAAATAGTCTGTGATCTAGCTTAATTATTGATCAGTGATCTAGACAACCAACCACAGATCAAGAAAAAGTACTGGACATTATTATTCATCTTTGCTCTGGACAATATTACAGTAGATAACTGGCTAACTGTAAATACATTTAATTTTTTAAGATTCTGCTGAGCTGTTGAATATTACTATAGTCCATCTAATTTTCATAAACGGAAATTAAATCGAGTTAGACAATAATAGATTTATTGTACAATACTAAGTTAGATAAATATTTTCTATTTTGAACAGTTTGGCCTGAAGGCAAAAGCTATTGGCTGTGGGTACTGAAAATTATCGATAAGTGTTAATTTACTAAGTTTGTTAAAAAAGTTACAACGGATTTTTCTTTAAACTAATCGAACTATTCTGTGTGTACATACAACAAAAGGTCTATCACAAAGTTCAACATTTTACGGGTTTTGCGAACTTTAATATGCGTGGTATAAACTAGAACTAAAGTTTATCAATTTTAATCGATATACGCCTGACAAAACTCATTTTTGATATAATTATTTTCCATAAATTTGGCAGACTCAATAGTTTACAAAGAAATGTTCTTATTTTTTTTTTTGTTCTATTCGAGTGTATAGTTTTAACATATTATAACTAAAGAATAGCGCACAGAAGTTATATGATTGCTGCGACTATGTATTCTGAGATGGTTTCAATCGAAAGCATCGTAAATAGCAAGATTAATACTAATTGGTTCTCGACTTGACATTTTTTATTATTTCTTGTTCGCCATTCCAGATCCAGTGTATTTTGAAAACAATAGACCTCTATTTAGTAAAATATAGTACCTACGGCATTAAATATACATATTTTAGGTATGTAAATTTTTGTGTTGAAGGTATTGCTTGATTCCATCTTTTTTAATGTTTTGTAAATTTATTTTCAAATTTTACCTGACAACATTACTACTGGCACCAACCAAAAACTAACCACACTGGCAACTGTTCCCTCTAAACCCAGTGTTACTATTTATGTGATATTTTCAAAAGTAATAAAACGCGCTCGATACCACGGTATTATTTTATTGACCACTCGCCAGATGTTGGCGCATTGTTTTTCAGTGCGCAGTAGTAACTCTGTCGTGAAATCGGGATTCTGTTTTAGTATTACATCCAACCTGCCATATTGAAAATATTGGCGTGTATGGATTGAAATTAGTGTTTTTTATGTGACAATGTCCGGGAGCAATGATAAAGTGTCGACTACGCAGCGTATGATCCAAAGTGTCGCCTTCCCTCCCAGCCACAAACTAACTGTATCGGAGGTTTTTGATGAAAATGCTGGAAAGCCACTGCCAGATGTATTGAAGCAACATTTTATCTTAGAAGGTAGGATCGAGGAAAATGCTGCTTTGCGGATCATTCAAGATGGTGCCACTTTATTGCGATCAGAAAAAACTATGATCGAGATCGATTCACCGGTAACCGTGTGTGGTGACGTCCATGGCCAGTTTTACGATTTGATGAAATTGTTCGAGGTGGGAGGCTCACCTTCTTGTACCAAGTATTTATTCTTAGGGGATTATGTCGACCGGGGTTATTTCAGTATAGAGTGTGTTCTTTACCTTTGGGCACTTAAATTGTGCTACCCGAAGACATTATTCTTATTACGCGGCAATCATGAATGCCGACATTTGACAGAGTACTTCACTTTCAAACAGGAATGTAAAATCAAGTATTCCGAGAAAGTGTATGATGCCTGCATGGAGGCTTTCGACTGCCTACCTCTTGCTGCACTCATGAACCAGCAGTTTCTGTGTGTGCATGGTGGTTTGTCGCCTGAAATCAACAGTTTAGATGATATTCGTAAACTAGATAGATTCAAAGAACCACCTGCATTTGGAGCTATGTGTGACCTACTTTGGTCAGATCCTCTTGAAGATTTTGGCAATGAAAAAAATGCTGAACATTTTTCGCACAACTCTGTTCGAGGTTGTTCATATTTTTATAGCTATGCAGCTTGTTGTGATTTCCTTCAAAGAAATAACTTACTGTCGATAATACGTGCCCATGAAGCTCAAGATGCTGGTTATCGAATGTATCGCAAAAGCCAAACCACAGGTTTTCCTAGTCTTATCACTATATTTTCTGCTCCTAACTACTTGGATGTGTATAATAACAAGGCTGCTGTCTTGAAGTATGAAAACAATGTCATGAACATCAGACAATTCAACTGCTCCCCTCATCCGTACTGGTTACCTAACTTCATGGATGTTTTCACCTGGTCTCTTCCATTTGTTGGTGAAAAAGTCACTGAGATGTTGGTGAATGTACTGAACATATGTTCTGATGATGAACTCATGACCGAAGGAGATGATGCACTGGAGGAAGCCAATCTCAGAAAGGAGGTTATTCGCAATAAAATCCGTGCTATTGGAAAGATGGCACATGTGTTCTCTGTTCTACGTGAGGAGAGTGAATCTGTTTTACAGTTAAAAGGCTTGACCCCTACAGGTGCTTTGCCATTGGGTGCACTCTCTGGTGGTAAAACATCACTGAAAAATGCCTTACAAGGTTTCTCTCCCAATCATAAGATCACATCATTTGCTGAGGCAAAAGGATTGGATGCTATTAATGAGCGCATGCCACCACGGCGTGATGGCCAACGTACTCCTGATACTCAGGACAAGAAAGCACATGTAAACAGCAATGCACATTCGTGAAGTGCTAGCATTCTCTTCTCTTCAATCCTCATGTATTGATCCACAATAACAGTGGTAGTGAAATATGTGTGAAGGAGACTCAGCTTTCGGATTGATATTTCACATTCATAATAACTAGGTGGATTTGAAGGGAATTGTCATTAATAATACAAAATATTTTTAAATTTGGAATTAACTTTTTTTCAATAGTTGAAGTTAAAATTTCTCTTAAGATATTACCTCTCGATATTTAAATTAAATAATATATCAGATCTGCAGGCAACAAATTTATTTAGTCAATTAAATATTAAGGTATGCACATTTATTTATAATGCGCTGCACTGTTTAATTTTTGGTAATGTAATTTTAAATTTTTCATATGAAAAGACATGATATTGTAATGTAAATTAATTCAGATTGTCTACTTATACTCTACATTGTTATCTACATTAGTGAAAATTAGACAAGTCTATAATTTTCAAGGCATAATTAGCTGTGATATTAAGCAATGGTCAATGTATTATTTAATAGCGATCTGCTAGTTAAGTACATGGATGTTCATGTTCATTGGCTAATCATGCATTGAAATGTGTAAAGTAAGTGGGAGAGTTCTCAGCTTGGGCGTGTCTTTATATTCTTTAAGTAATATTATAATGAATTATGTACTATAGTGTGCAGCACATGGTGTGTTTGTTGCCATGGGTGTGTGCAATGTAAATATGCCTTGTGCGTACACACACATTATTGCAGCTTTAACACTTGAGATAAATATTACTCTCTCTTTAATATCTTTGCCACAAGTTGTACTTAATTGTGTATTTTATTGTACAAAATATAATAAAATTACTATATATTAACTATTACTTAAATAATTATTTATATTTCGGTGTATGCTGGCCCCTTGTTGCCTGCATGCAACTGAACTTGTATGCTGGAACATCATATTATAATTAAAAAAAGTTCTAGCCATAATGTTTCAGTATATAAGATATTATGGCCAGTCTAATCGCAGATTTTCTTACAGCTTCTATATAAATTCACTTATATATAATATTTAATAACCATTGCACTGTTGGAAAATCTCTATTGGTCTGCCAAATATATATTCACAGATGCAATAAGTTCATATTGTGAATACTAAAAGTGACTTATATATCGGTTATTCAAGTTCAGTACTAAATGTTTTATCTCAATTTTGTAGCATTTCATAATATGTTCTTGTACTTTTAAATAAATTTTATCTATGTATGACACTAACAATATATATAATTTTATTTTATACTAATCATGGGAAGTGTTGTTTTATCCTTTACAAAATATATTAACATTCAGCTCCATACTATTATAGTTTCAATAAAACCCACTAAAGATATTAAATTAGTATATTTAAAATATACAGACACATGTCAAACTTCAATAATACAAAACCAGTTTTTATCTGAAACAATAGGCCCGGAGAATTAACATTTTTTTTTGCACTTCATAATTATTTCTAGTAGGTATCTGTTAAAATTACAAAATTTATACATTATACCAACAGTTTGAAGCTTTTATTGTGACCTTGGAATGATGTCACTACATAACAGGCGTTATTCCACAAATACTGATAACAGAAGTATAATGAATAGAAGTTCCGTTTATTATTTTCATTTGTGAAAAAATTAAAATCCTATTTGTTCAGAATCGTTTAGGTCATTAAGTTATAAAATAAAGAGTATAAAAGGTAAACTTGATTATAGTTTAAGTATGAAGTGATATGGCAATAGGCAATAAAAATATAAATTAGGCGAGGGCGAAAAAGAATTATTTCAATTATCGAAACGTTATTAGCTTTTTTAAAGTTAAACGTTGAATAATATTTTCCAGGTTTAGTGGATATTGAAACTGACAAACATTTTCACAAAAATACTTATAAGCAGGTCAAATTTTCTTGTTTTCCCTTATTTATTGTAAAAATAATAAATTATACACATAAAATTATTGTAGTAAAATTGTAATATAATCAAATAAAGATATTACACAATAATTTCGGAAATCTCATGATAACTCACGATTTTCACAATTTTTTAAGAAAATATTATTTTACGGAAATTTACGAGTTCACTTGTGATCACACATATTTACGAAGTTATTCAACCTGCAATGTGAAATTAAATTTATAATTAAATAACTCTTTTGCCTCGTTTGTAAATTAATATGTCGAGTACCCATAAAAATGAAACAATAGGAAAACAATGGAAAGCTGGCGTAAACGCCGGGAAGGTGCTCAAGGGGTTAAATAGAAATGTAGGTATATCCATTGATTGTGTAAACTGTAAAGGGGCAGAGAGAGAGTACCGACAACTTGAAAGCAATGCGCCGGTTACCTACATCCTAAGTGGGTTAGTCTGGCCAGGATTAGTCGTACAGTTAAAGCTAACAAATGCTATGGGACGCGCAGACCAACTTATAACGATCGTGACACCGCCTTCGGCCAGGTATAATGGTGCAGTCGAGTGTACTGGCCGTTTCACTCGCACGATGCTAAGTACGAGCGCTGGTGACCCGCCTCGTAGACTATCGACGGCAATCTTCAATGTCGGGGTAAGAATTTTGCCACAAATATATAATCCGCTGTAGTACGAGCGAGAACTTACGAGTAAAAAGCAATAATAATAATATACATACATCAAAAAAGCTTAAGCAACATTTATGTTTTTGTACTTTTAATCCGTTTTTTGATAATGTAATATACTTTTTTTTTAAATAATAGCCAGGTATTTTTTGTTGGATTAGTGACTAAAGCAACAAAACCTTTCATTCAATTGTTCTTTAAATTACAATAATCTGTATATTAAAACAGTCAATTCGACGTGCTAGGACACTTCAGTTTTTTTTTAAATTACTGTAAAGGACTAAAAAAAGTAAAAACACATTTCATGATTTTTAGTCCAGTCGTTCCGGAGATTAGCCGGAATTTGTTCCGAACAAAAAACTCGAAACTGGTTAAAAAGTGTTTTCTAATGTTTAAATAATAGTATGAGTAATTAAAATTTGTTAATTGAAATTGTTAACATAATATTTGTATGTTTTTACATCTATTTGTGCTCCAAAGAATAATTATTTACTTTTTCAAATTATATAACCTTTATTTACTGAAAAATAAAATTTACGAACTAAAAACACATCGGTCACTATTTTCCTTATTAATTTTTCAGTACGTCTAAGGACGCGAAGGCCTCCTCCAGCATTTTCCACTTCGAGCGATCCTGTACTAACCTTGTCCAAAGAGGACCAACTGTTTTTTTATGTCATTAACCCATATTCTATAGCCTGTGCATCGCTTTTAAGTTTTTGGACTATTCTTGGTGTCCATTCAGTTGTTACTCTTGTCCATTTTTTTTCTCCCTTATCATATGACCAGTCAAATTCCTTTTTTTTTCGTTCGTAATATTACATCCTTTATTTCGGTTTAATGTACGTTCAGCAAAGGGGGATGCAGATGTCTAGGGAGTTTTCTTTTAATATCAATATAGTAGCGATCATTTTTCATAATTTCTTTGAGAGACCAGTAGCTTTCCCATAAGTCGGCTATCCTGGTATTTATTTCCTGATTCATCTGATCCTTAAAAATATAAATTGTCCAAGATAATTGTCTGTGTTTACGTAGCCGATACTTACACCATCCACTTTTACCAGTGTTGGGTCTCTATTCGTCATTAACTTAGTTTTTTCTTTATTCATTTTAAGTTCCATGGTTTCGCTGGCATTTTTAAGTTCTTTTAATATTTCTTGTAAACTACCAGCATTGTCAGCTATTAAAACTAGATCATCGGCAAACCGCAAATGCTAAGCATAGCAACATTATTTATATTCATTCCTAACTTATCCAAATTTATTTTTTTGAATATTTCTTCTGATACAGCCAAAAATAATTTTGGATTAAGGATCGTCTTGTCTGACTCCTCTTCTTATCGGAAATTGTCGACCTGCTGATATATATACTTTTATAATATTTATGTATTTCTTTTATATGCCTTGGTTTTTCAACGCTTTCCATATTTCAGAATGATAAAGAGCATCGAATGCTTTACTATAGTCAGCAAACGCCAGATATAACGGGTTTCCGTACTCTTGATGTTTTTCAATGAATTACTTCAAGACATGTATATGGTATATAGTAGAAAAATTTGTCCTAAAACCGACCTGTTATATGAGCTGTTGTTCGTCCAATTTTTTCATTATTCTGTTTAATATGATTTTTGAAAATAAATGATAAATATTTGAGATTAAGCTGATTGGCCTGTAATTACTTATGTTATTTCTATCTCCTTTCATATAGTTTACTCATAATCGAAACATACGACAGGCTGTGTAAGTATACATTTTATTATTTATCTTTGAACGCCAGTACTCAAACCCTTATAGTTGACGGTTAACGTCATAGTTTTGGTAACGTGAATTTATAAGTTTTTCCCGTACCGAGATTCGCTCAATGCTGCTAAAGAAGTTTTCACTTCAATAAAATTGTGTTCTTATTATAAGCAAGGTTTTATTATTTATATATATCGTTTAAATTAGTTAATAATATACATTAAAAAAGAAGAACCCTAAATAAATAAAAATATCTGTTGTAATACTATAATAAGAAAAAGAAATTTCAAAAGAAATATTATAAACGAATGTAAGTGAAAAACAATAATTTAATACATATGTGCCACTTTGGAAAGTGAACATGAACGATACAAAAAATATTTTTACGCTTTTAGGTACATGTCGTAGTAAGATAATATAAATGGCGATTTGATCTAATCCTTAAAGTAGATGATTAATTGACAGAAGTTGTTAAAATAGTAAGACTATGGACCAGAAAGTAAGCAAGCAGCTGCAGCGACCGACTCCCTTAATATAATAAATCTCCCCGAATGTCTAATGAACGTCGCATAAATTGACTATCTATCTTATTAGAGATTTGATAACATTTCAATTTTATCATCTTCCTACGTCTTATTTATAGTACGAACTGAAGTGCGCTAACGATCACACCAAAGTTAAATAATATTTGTGGTTGGAATGAAAGTAAGTGATTTAATGCTTAAGGCGCTCAGCTAAAAGAGAACTAATACAAGCACACGAAAATGGTACGAATCTCGGCTTTTGTTGAATGTTACCAGAGTGAAAAATGCCGAGAAATTTGCCATAGCTAATTCTTGCGATTTCTAACAACAAAAAAAGACGGCCTTTACAGAATCCATGTACCTGCGTGTAATACTAGATTGCATGCAGTGTCACTTTTTCGCTCTAGCGCCGGCTGCAAAAGCCCCTCAAGTTGGAGATCAACGGTGGTTATACAAATATTCTCGGCTGATGAAGAAAAATACGATTTGTGTACGTGATGTTATCATCAGGTTTAGTTAAAATTTTACGCGGTCTCCACAGTCGAAGCGTAGCAATAGGGTCTGGGGTATAGAAAGGAGCGGAGTCTATCACCAGGAGATTCTGCAAAGTTAACATTCGTTCAAAATAGCTACGAGACTTGGACTTGAGAACGGTTTCAATCGAAAGCAGGTCCAGATCTCTGTGGAGGTTAATATTTCTCTGGTACCATCGGGCGCCTACTTCTTTTTAAACAAAGCTACTCTGAATCATTTGTGTAGAGCGGATTTTGTATTTTGAGATATGAGCATAGACTTGGCCACAATAAGCGATAATGTGTCTCTCTACTGTTTTATAGAGGGTGACTTTATAACGGAAGCCCATATTACTATTTTAAGTAATAAGGGGGCATGACAGTGGCGAAGCATCCCTTTAACCCAATTCCTTATAGCCTTACTAAAAAACAAAACACTCACAGCGCACACATCAAAAACACTATAACAACCACACAGTTGTAAACTCGAAACACCCACACTAAGAACTTGCTCATACAAGGCGGTAGCAAAAATCTGAATTAAATTCACACATCCTTGCACATTTCACTTTAATTATCACCCACAGAATGAAAGCATTAGTGTACCTATTATGTAAACAGCGCAAATTTAGGCTAAAAATAAGCCGCTTCGTTACGGGTTATTCATTTAATTTTGATCATTATTCTGATAGGGTTACGGTTTATCAATAAATATTTGAAGAAAAAAACCTACCGATATACTAGAAAAATGGCTTATAAGTAACTTCATCTACAATTGATAATATGCTAATTCCCATACATATCACTATTTAAAATTGAATATTGCCCTATACCGAAATTATGAATTTACTTCCTATTTTAAAATGGTCGATTACAATCATGTGTCAATTTCGTAGCCGAAGGTAGGACTTTGTATCAAAGTATGAAGGAAAAATAAATCAATCAGTATTATTTTATGTATCATGTAACTAATCGATATTTTTCATTTCGCGTTGTCCTGTTAAAATCCACGATCACGAAAATTAACGAATTCTACAATTTATTAGGTTGTCATAATTATAGGAACATTTATCAAAAGTGAAATGAATTTGACATTTCGTATTTAGTGTACTAAATAATTTTCATCTTTAATCTCAAAACAACTTACCATACTTGACACGCACTGTCTATGTAACTCTAGTGAAGTCAAGTATGGTGAAGGTGGTTAACACTAATTGCAACTGGATATCTTCACTCAGCAGCACAAGTATCCATCATTCATTGCTGTACTAATTTTCAAGAAGTATTATGACAAGATACATTTAGTAAGCTTTGGCTTTACTGACGATTATATTCACGCCACGTCACTTGGGTATAGACACCTAAGTACCATGGGTGTATGGTGCCTAACTTCTCAATGTGAAGCTGGAGTCATTTTAAGGCATTCACCAAATACTTGGTGACTCAGGGGGATATCAGTAGATACCTAAATACACCTTGTCTAAATAAATTCTCAAGGTATTCATAATTCACATTAAACTCCAGAGACATTTATACCAGAGTTTACTTTTCGCCACGGGTACAAGAATAGTTAAGGTAAATATGGCTGATCACCCAGATTTGTTTATAATCTGAAACTTACAAAACCATGGTTTAGCTGGTATTTTTGATTGGTTACTGGAATAATAAAATGCACCTTTAACTTAGGAGATGTCACTTTTTATTTCATACTGTCCATCAATACAATTTCAAACATGCCCAGAGGGTGATCTAGAGTACCTATACAAATCTTTTGCACAAGATTTTGCTGTTTTATAGTCGGGTATAACTGAGTAGATATGATCAATTAAAATATTATAAATTTCAATAAATATATAACAACTTTCAGAAAAGAATATCCAATTAATATATTACACCCTTTTGTCACTATAAATTAACTTGGACATAGACTAGTATCAATATTATAATATTGTCAGAATACATGTAAATAAAACAAAATAATAGTAAAAATCTCATTATTTATTTACTTTTATACAATTTTTTACATACAAAACGAATGTTCAAATCTTGTAATCCTGGAACTACATGATCAAAATCTATGGGTTTTTCATAACTTTTATATTTACATTTTTCTATACTTTCACAAATACAGGCCTTTGTTGACTCACTATCCATAACATCCCTATCAACATTATAATTTGAAAATTTATCTTGTATAGTTTCTGTATTATTAATATTAGCAGTTAAAATGAAATTTAAACTAGGGTATATAAAAAAACAAAAAATGTCAAAGCTACTAAACACTGTACAGGGATTGCTGTAGACCAAAATTTTTGAGGGTAGTAATAAATATTAAAATAATGTAAAATATAGTCTGGTGTAAATGCCCATAAACAATACACACCCAAGACTACATTACTGCTGAAGTACATAAAAAAAATCCATACAAGGACCTCGCTGGTGTGGGCACTGGTGTGTGTTCAGGCATTTCAACTCTTATTTATTTTCAAAAAGATCAATAGTTTTTAAAATTAGTAGGATGCTCTTAAATATTGAGTTTAAGGATACCCTCAGTCTCTTAAGGTCATAACCTTTGAATTCACTGTAAGAAATATAAGATTATTACTCAATAAACACACTTTTACAATATAAAACTTATAATTATTAATGATACTAACATAATGAGAAGATCACCAACAACAGAAATCTGACGTTCCACAAAACCTCGTTGTAACTCCTTATCCACGCATAAAATATCACGAACCATTAAAGCCGAGTCGACTGTAGAGAAAGGAATACTTAAATGTATTGAAGATGGATAACTGAAACAGTATAATATATGAACAGGATCATAAACAGTAAATAAGAGTTTAACAATATCAAATATAAGTCAACTTAAACTTCTATATAAAATCTCCTAGTATAATCATACACTTACTTGACGTTTACTTCCGCATTCGCCATTATTCAGAATTTCAAGTTTCAATAAATTTTATAACGTTATGAAAATAAATCTGGAAATGAACATTTTCTCTGCGGGAAAACAGACATAAAGAAAAAAAATGTGAAAAACGTTTTTTTATTCACTTCTTTAACGGCCCTGGGTTCAAGCCCTTTTGAGCCTTCTGGAAAACATAACAGTTGCATTTCATAATTAGGTTTTTACAGTCAATTGAGGATGAAACTACAGTAGATGGATACAAAAATACAGGATATTTAAATATAGCATTTTTACAGGGAATAAAAGAAATTCTAAAGATAACTTGAAAACGGTAGGTCTATTTTCTATTTTGTATTGGGGGACTTCGGTCTCACTAATACAATAGGTAAGGGTAGTGCGTAAATGCATTTCCCCCCGTCAAAAAAAAAAGGTCTATTTTCTATTGTCTATGTTTATAAGTTTTGTACATTGCCAGCTACTATCTAGTTTTGTTACAAATTTACGCAACTAGTTGAACTACGTAATAAATATCACGAGAGGCACGTTAAAATATTGCCTTTAAATATTTTCTTAATCAACTGATTTCCTTTCTATAATTTATATCCATTTTTAATAAAACTTTCTGTAACATTGAAACATTTAACAAATTCAGCATTATTTAAATTATATGAGGTAATAAAATAACGAACATAGAGTTCTCTACGTTCAAAAAGTCTTAATTTTGAATCATCTGTATAGAGGGTAGAGGAGAAGACAACCGTCCCGTCCCATATGGGGGAATTTGATAGGAGTGTCCGACCGAAAGTTCGGTTTCGGCCAAATAATTTTGTTTCGGCATAAGTTTCGTCGGCCGAATTTTTAGCCACACCGAAACTTTTATCGATTGAGTTTGTGCTTCGTGTATTAGTTAGCCATGACTTATTTGTTTTATTTATCTCATTGCCCAAGTAATTTTGAAGCAAATTGCAGTGATTTGGAAAACAACTTTTTATCAGAAGACAATGAATATGACGCATAGAGCACACTTAAAGTCTGTGGAATTGGTCCTTTACATTAATAAAATTTAAAACGATATATGACTTTTGAAAGTTGAACACTATGTATAATTAAAATGCACCTTATATAATAAATTAACTATTTGCTTTAATACATATTGACAACGTAGACAACATTACCATGGTAAGTCCATATAATACAATATATGTATTATAACTCATTTTTTTTTCGTCTGATTTACTACGATTTTAAGTGTAGTTTGATTCCTCAGCAGATCGTCGTACGATAAATAACGTTTGGTATACGAGCATTTTATTGCCGGGAGTTATTGTCCAACTCTGTAAAAATTATCAAAAACGCTTTGCCACCATGAAAAATCAAATTTGTCTACAGTCAGCTTTTTTTAACAAAAGAAGAGGTTGAAATAGCACGTTTCCGAGGTAATCCGGAAAGAGAGATAAATGTTTTAATTTGTTTAAATTGGTTTATACGTATGAAAAAGTGCATTTAAGCTAAAAGAGAATATGTTAGCAAACAATATGTATTTTTATGGGCAGTCATAGTATTTTGGTATTTCCAAGAATTATTTGTAGAACCTGGTATTTCACCACTATCAGAATATAATAGAATCAGATAATAGTAGAGTAGAGCCTCGAAACGAGTTGGTTCTAAAATGTACTTGAACAAGAAGAAAATCATGTTTAATGTACATGTTGTGCCAACTCTTATAAAAATCTGGGACAAACTGTCCAGTTATCTAGATCCAACTTTGAAAAAGAGCTAAATCGTTGAATCCAACTTCGCTGGGTCGCGTTCGGAAAGCTACGTAGAATTTTTTCGTCTGAAATACTACAGTGTCTCAAGAAAAAGTCGTTGATCATTATGTGTTGCCAATAATTACATGGCACTGAGGCGTGGTCGCTTACAAGGGGCCTAATTAGAAAGCTCAAAGTTACCCAAAGGACAATAGAGATGTCTATGTTCGGAGTTTCACTGCGTAATCAAATCAGAAATGACGAAATACGCAGAAGAACTAAAGTAACTGACAATGGACAAATAATTGCCAAACTTAAAGTGGCAATTGACAGAGCACATTACTCAAAGAACCGATGTCCGCTGTTCTGAAAGTAGGGATGTCGGAATTGAAAAAAATATCGATACTTCGATATATTGATATTTATAAAAATATCAATATCGACGTCGAAATATCAAGAAAAAATATATCGATATATAGGTATGATATGACAGTGAATATTCTTGCTTTAAAAATTAATTTATGTGGCCTAATCTACTTCAGTTTGTCTACTCAGTATCTTCCCGGTTGGAATTTGTGCTCAATATGGCGTCACCCCCTGTCACATCTGGGACGGAATTAGGCTCGGCGAAATGTGGGTGTTGTAGTTTGCTATTTCACCTCTGCCTAATTGTTCGGGGATAACAGGCGTGAACTTATATTATGTTATGTTATACATGTAATTGGATCGGAATGAAACTTTGCATATAATTAAAGCTTTATTTTCGAAGATTATCTGGATTCATACTTTTTTTGAAAATTGCAGCAACACATTTATATTGAATATTTTAGTTATGATTTAATTCCAGTAACAGTATTAACAGACATATTTTTTGACCTGTAATAACCCAAGACTAATAATACGGTCGAGCAGTTGAAGTTGAAATTGATAAACAGAGTTGCCTACTTAAAAACAAAATTATGAAACAGCAAATCGAGTTGACCACATACAAAAAATACATACTCTATAATATAATTTGTTAAAGATGTTAGTATAAAAAAAAATGTATTCCTTTTTAGTATTCTTTAATCTTAAAACTGATAAATGTTTATTGGTCTGAAAAAACAACGCTTTTTGTACGTTTTCGATACTTGGAATTTTATATCGATACATCGATTTATTAAATATCGCTTAAAAATATTCATACATTGGAAAAATAATATTGACATTTTTTCAACAAGCCTATCTGAAACACAGAATAATATTACTCCTACCCACAGACTTACTAGAGATGCTAAAGCATCCCCTACCGGAGTGATATGAAAGTTCTAGTGAAAGTAGCTAGAGAATGGATAACTTTGGATTCGAAATTATGTAGAATTGCATCAGACACTTATCGAATTTCTAAAACAGCTAAGCATACTTACACAGAATAAACGTTTCGCGATATTTTCAATAAACTTCACTTTAGACATGGCTTTAGATCGCACCAGCTAACCATGTAGCATTTATATTCTCACTCATTCTTGCAAGTGCTCGTCGTTAAAATATTCAAATACTGTTCCATCGAGACGGATTTCTTAATTTACCCAACTCTAATGGTTACAACACACAGCGGGCTGCCTTGGACGCCAGCGCGATATTTCTATATTAAAATCACGCTGACGTCCCAAGCAGCCCCCTATGTCGAAACCATAAACTGCCAACAAAAAGTAGAAGCTAAGTATATAATTTTTACTTAGTAAAACAAATTTAAACCCAATTTCTGTAAATGTAAAAGGTTACACAATTCGGAATATAAAAAAAAAAAACAATGCATAGTACTTGTAAAAGATTTTATTAATATTTTCAAACACAAGTCACTATGTACAAATTACTTTGTAAAAATATTCATTCTTGTCTTACTATTTATTGATTCATTATTGTTATATATAGACAATGCTTACAAAAATTCTATAAAAAACAATATTATGAAAAAACATCACTATAATTTTATTCAATAAGTACATTAATAGAATTTATTATGCATTTTGGAACAGTTGCATACATAGATCATTTAAGCGGCTGTAAAGATAAGAAGAAAACAACAAATCCATAGTAAAAAAAAAAAAAAATAAACGAAGAAAAAATAATCGAGTAGCCTAATTCCATTGTAATATTTAACTCCGGGTTACCATTCAGAATTCCATAAAGACACGTCATCGTATAATGTAAATTTATATTAGACACAATTTACCCTACGTCTACATTACTATTATTATAAACGCACTGGACATACGCCCTGAACATTTAGCCAGAACGTTACCGACTATGTTCAAGGTGGACAGGATATTTCAAAAGGATACGTTTCATAACTTGCTGCTTATATAGAAAATAGGCCAAACGATTGCGTCCGCTGAGAGCAAGCAAACAAGAGCAGGATCTCGGAGGACCTAAGGCCCTTCGTACAATAAAATACGTTTAGGCGACGATACTCTGGTCAGATGTATGTGAGAATCGGCTATCTACACTCAACAAAGTGGCTTATTTTTTTCTTAAATTTAGCAATAATGGTTCATGGATAAACTGTATTTTAATCTATAGGTAGTTCAAATGTATGGCAATATGAAGTTAGTAGCACAAAGTTTAAAAATAAACTGATATTAACGTTTTGTTTCGTTGGCGATTGTAGATAGCTAAATTGTAGATATCCGCCAATGATTCTATACTACTCAATTGCAGTATATCTGTTTTCTACTACTAAATTTAATAGTTTGTAAAAGTGAAGAAGTTAATATTTTATAGAAATAATATAAGTTATGGGGTTCTTCAGTACATCAGAAAAACATAAATTGTTAAGTTTTATTTTTACTTCACTAGAACTACAAGAAGATTCGTAATTTACTTTTCAACTTCTTGCAAGAATTTAATAGCAATGTAGTTTTGGCGACACATATGTTGCAAACAAGGATACCTGTCGCTAAGTATCGTAATGTACGAAGGGCCTTAATAACAATACGAGGAAACTTATTGCTAGTAAACTTAACGTTTTCGGAAGAGAAAAAGTGGTAGGTTTATTTAGCGGCGCGGACCCCACGGTGCTGGGGATGGCTGCTGCGGCTGCGGGCCGGCGCCGGTGCCGCCGCCGCCGCCGGGCATGGTCGGGAACTCGTGTGTGGAAGCCGTGTCAGGTGCACGTTGCTCCCACGGTCCCCCTTTCACCACAAAACCAGCAACAGCAGGCGTTTCCGGTATTCGCGTTCGCTCCACCGCTGCCGGTACTAGAGTTTTCGTTCAGAACACTACCGAAGTCAGCGAGAGACGGCGCGGCTGGCGCTTGGTAACGATCGGCTACGTCTTGCAACTGTTTCAATACACAAACAAACATACAATGGTTATATCTATACTGTTAATAAAATTATAGTGTCCGTTTGTAAAGTCAAAATATATTTTTTTTAATTAAATTCATATCAATGCATACCTATAATAATACCGAAAATAATAACGGTATAAAAAAAGAGATTGCCAAACAGCATTGCAGTTTATTGGCACATGTAACCTCAGTTTTTTTAATAAAATCAGTCTATAATTATATAAACATAATTTTAAGAAGTAGCTACCCAGGTGGGGATCATGAGACAACGCCCTACCACCATACTTCGGGTTACTTCACCGAAAGCTCAGGCCGATTTTAGAGCTGGATAAATGGGGATCGAACCGGTATCGATTGACTCGGAATCCGGCAGCACTACAAATAAAAATACCCTAATGTATGTAGAATATAGTTGTAAGTGTTATACTAACGTATTCCTCAGCCAGGTTCAAGAGGTGATCCTTAGCATCGAGCACGTTGTCTTCATCACCCGTGATCACCACAACGCTATCATCACCATGTTTCGGGAAACGTATGTCCACCTTGAACTCGTCCATAATACGACGTATATTCTTTCCCCTCAACCCAATCAGTCTTCTATGAACACGGGGATCAATATCAACTTCTTCTTTGCATTGGTTATCCTAAAAAAAAAAAAAAAAAAAAAAATTATAAACAGACATTTTTCCATGACGTCGACCGTCAACATGCTACAGTGTGTCAAATATAAAATGGCGTTCACGCGCTGAAGATGAATATAAGAAAAACGTACACTAACGCAGCTCATCGTATGAAATATATGAAAAAGATGTTATGTGTTAGGTTATTGTTTCAACCGAAAGAGTCCACTACTGGACTTCAGGTCTCCCCCAAAAAGGGGGGAATCCCCATAATCGACACGCTTGGCGACCGCAGTAGAGTGGTGTTAGAGGTACTCAGATGATGCTGCTGCCCACCCTCTGGTTTTTATCCCTTAGTCGCCTTTAACGACACCCCACGGTAAGATATAGGTTGGTGCTATTTTTATCCGGCACCACACGGTAGGTTATTAAATAATTTCAATTAGTAAAATGATGAAATATAAACAATAAAAAAGGAAAAAAAAAGTTCTAGTTTTAAAAAAAATAATGCAAAATGACTGCATTTCATCTGATGATAAATATAGTATAGTTTAAGAATTATGTAAACCAAAAATATATGAGAATAATATTGTCATCGTAATAGCTTGTATCTTATTACGGCTAATATTTTAGTTAGCTTTTGGTTTACACTTGTAGAATCCGATTTAACGGTTTTTTACAAGTGTATGGTGGTCGCCACCACTCATGCTAATGGTTGGATCTGGAACGCGTTGTGCCGAAATATTTTTTTTTTTACCTGTACCACAATTTCCACTGATGTTCAATGACGACGTGGTCCCGGATGGGATAAACACTTTAAGCCTAGAGGTACTGGTTCTCATGTGATACTTCCGGAACACACCTATTGGTATTTGGCGACAGGTTTTCAAACTTGAGGGTGGTAGCTACCCCCTCAAGGTGAGGATTTAATTAGAAAATTACCACCACGCTACGGTTTCTTCACGATGTTTTCCTTTTACCGAAAGCTCAGCGAGATTGTAGAGATGCATAGGTGGGGATCGAACCCGCGTCGATTGATGCGAATTCCGACCGCACTACCCGCGGCGCAGTCATCGCTTCACATAAAAAAAACATAAGCTCAAGCCTGTTTTCCCCGAAGGGTTAGGCAGAGGTGAAATAACGATACACCACTCGCATTCCGCCGAGCTTAGTTCCGTCCCAGATGTGACATTAGGCGAGCCTGTCGCCATATCGGGCACGAATTCCAAACTCCGGGATGATATTGAGTAGAAAAAACCTAATACTACTTTGACCCGACCCGGGGATCGAACCCGAGACCTCAGAACGGCAGTCGCACCATAACACAACTGCGCCACCGAGGCAGTTCGCTTCACGTATGTCACTATGGCGACTTCTTCGCCACGTGTAAGGTGGTCGCGGGTACGGAAACTTCAGCGAAATTAATAAAACAGTATCGAATAACAAGCCTTACCAATTGATGTACGATCGCCATAATGGCGTCTTTAGCTTGCAGAGCCTTCTCTTCGTATCCTTGAATAGTTATAATATCGTCATCGGGCTCCCCGCGCTTCGGCAGGTTAATCTGAACACCGAAGTCTGTACGGATCTTTGTTATTACAGAACCACCTTTGCCTATCACAAGCGGATGATACTCAGGATCGACTTTGAATTTCAGCTCAAATGATCTAAAAAAAAAAAACGTGTATGTTTGTGTGTGTGTGTACTACTTAATGTACGCACGTAAGAAGTTATACTTCATTGACGTAATAATAGAAAAAACTGAAACGTCTACACAGCTAACTTCACGGTGTTGGTATTTCGTGACGGTGCGCGCGCGCATCGTATAAATGTACTCTCAACATTTTTCCCCCTAACGCGCCAAAACAAGTATAACTTCAAAAATAATATTTATTTATTCAAATAAAAAAAATACTTCTGACAAAGTAACTAAAATGCGAGCGAAATATTAAATTTAAATTCACAAGTTATTTTTACCATTTTTTATTATAATCACTCGGTTATAAAACATAACAGTATTCAATAAACGTCATTAATAAATATTATTGTAATTCAAATAATGTTACCACTAATAAATCCGTGCAAGTGTTAGCCAATCATTATTAAGACATTTTAGACTTCCTCCTTGTCAGCCAAAGTAAGAAAAAAATCACCTTCGATCACTAATGGTGACGTAAGCGTCAGCATAATTTTTACAGAACCTAATTTCATCCTAGTTTGAAATGTAAAATGCTGACGTCACATTGTCACATTAGCAACCCCCCGCCCCTTATGTCTTCCAGAAATGAACAAATCATATACCATAAAATTAGTTCAATCTTTTGTGTTTACCCAATATGTGAGTTGCCTCTAATTGTAAATTTATATTGCAGGAAATTATAGTTACATATATATTTTGTAAGGGACTAGCTGCTCTCCGCGGTTTTACCCGCGTAGTTCTCGATCCCGTGGGTTTTTCGGTCTCACGTCACTCGCTGGATTTCAAACTATCTGAATAGCAAATTTCATCTAAATCGGTCCAGTGGTTCTAAAAGTTTTTTCGTTACATACAAAAATACAAATCTTTCCTCTTTATAATATTATAAACCAGGGGAAGGGTGAAGCATCCTCCGAGTACCATAAAAGCCTGCCGATATTTTTTTTACACGATATAAGCTGTGCTGTGATCACAATCTCATCGGATGTTAAGTGACGATGTGGCCCAGGATGGTAAGCACACTATGACTAGAGATACAGGTTCTGCATTGATGCTGCCGGAACACACCTATTGGTATTTGGCGACAGGTTTTCAAACTTGAAGGTGACAGCTACCCCCCGGGCAGGGGATTATTAGAAAACGCCCTACCACCATGCTATGATTTCCTTCTCCGAAAGTGCAGGTCGATTTTAGAGTCGGATAAGTGGGGATCGAACCCGCGGAATCCGGCTGCATTAACCACTGCGCCATCATCGCTTCAAATTATGGCAATTCCCCCGTTTTTGAGGGAGACCTAATGCCCAGCAGTGGACATCTCTCGGTTATATCAATCAATCGAAAACAGTACGTACCTGAGCAATCGATCTTCTTTTTCCTTCTCCATGTCTATGATTCTTTCGGCTAGCGCTTGTTTAGCTTTCTCGACATTGGTAGGCGTTCCCGTTACCTAAATACATATATTTTCATTAATTGACCATTTATGATATAATAATTTTAAATTATACATATACTCATAATATATTATTCCGTAAATGTACAAACATTCTAAAAAATAAAGAATAAATAAATTTATTAAATTAATTTTCCAACTTGATTAAAATAATAAACTAAAGTTAAACCTAAACTAGAGGTTTAGTAATGTGCATTTTTTTACTATTAAATTTTTTGAATTACAATTAAATTATCACATTTGTGTATGAATTAATAAATATATTCCGTATTATCCTAGTAATATAATAATAGGTCTATTTATAAATAACGATGACAGTTATCGAGTTAAATATCCAAAGTAAGACCAATTATCCAAAATATTGTCTATGATGAACAGGCAAAAAATATGTTATCTGTTGTAATATTCAAATAGTTTAAACTAGATATTTATTGTTCTGTAATATATGAAATTTTCAAATTTAGAAAACTATTCTAATAGGGAGTTATGTGTTTCATATACTAATTAATATTAAAAATAATATTGGTGTTTATTTTTCATGTAAATTAATTAATGATTTACAACAACAAATTTGAGCTTACACATTTATATAAATGAGACATGCTAAGAAAATTCGGCAAATATTCGGCTATTCGGAAATTATTATCCACTATTCATTATTCGGCCGAATATTGTGAACTATCCAGCCGATTACCGAATAGTAAATCACGAACAAAAAAATGCATATTATAACTCAAAAAGATTTTTATTTTACCAATAACTTACCATTAAAATCTACTTAAAATCTAGCAATGGTAAGTTATGATAAATAAAAAAAATTAGCATTTTTTTTGTTGATATCAAACAATTACGCTTTTCCTCATAATGTATACCGGGTTGTAAAAATAGCCACTCACTGTATAAACTACTGCTACTTGGAGATGATAAATAAATCTTAGCAAATTCTGCTAGGTTATGTTTATATTGTTTTGTGTTTGCTGACAACCGCTTGTAAGAGTTTGCTGTCATATCTAGACGATCAATAACGAATGAAACAAAAACGCCCATGGCTCGTCGTCATCACACGTACTTTAGTTTGTTATAGCTGTCACCCGCGAAAAGTGCTAAGTGTTGTCAAATATTTGGCGTTTCGGCCAAGAGCCTCACCGAATATTCGGTATTCGGTCAAATCACTATTCGTGGCACCTCTAATGTAAATAATATATTCCATATATTATCATAATATATACTTTGAATTAGTCAAAATTACTGTTCATTTTTGTTACAACAGTACTAGTTTTTGTACTAAACATAACATTTTGATATACATACCTTTACCAAATCGCTATTATCTTCATTGGGTGGGAGGAGAACGTGAACATCGTAAGTCTGCATCAACTCTCTTCTCTTCTGGCCAGCAAGTAAACGGTGAAGTTCATTCGGTACTTCAACCTCAATTGTAATAGGAACCTAAAATATTAAAAAAAAAAAATGTAACAATCTAATATGTTGTAACGTAACCCATTTATAAAGTTGCAATGAAAGAGGTCTGTCTGCATAAGGTAACTAATATTTTTCCAATAAATAATTAATAATAGGTTTTTTCAAATGACAAATACATTTTTAGCTGTGCTTTTCTTTGATATGAACTGATTCATATTGTTTTTATTAATTGCATTATCTAACTTTACTTTGTAATTTTAAAAAAATATAACCTACAATGGAGTATATGAAAAAATAGTTTATAGTAAAAAAAAAAATTCAATATTTGTAATCATTCATAAAACATTATTTTTTATTCGAAACATCTAAACATTCGATTCGAAAAAGCAAAATTATGCTCGAGATAAAACTCCATTCCCCACATCTATTAACAAACTATATTTCCTACTAAAAACTACTAACTAAAAATAGTATAAAAAAATAAAGGAATGTTTGTCTACAATTAATATTAATTAAAAAGAAGTTAGAGGCAGTATAATAAGGAACGGGGTGTATATACTAACAAACTGAAGAAAAAAAAACTACATTTCTTAAGTTTTTAGTCGGATCTCAGTATGTCATACTTTAATTCATTAATTTGGTGACCCTTTGCTTGATATAGTTTGATTATTGTGCACAAACGAATTAAAAATAATGAGAAACTTTTGCCACCTAGAAAGTTCCAGCAGAAATATTTGAATATTCGGGAAATATCGTTATCTAAATAACACTGACAGAATTGTGAACATTAACTAAAATGTTAAAAAAGTTAACATGTTCGTTAAAAAAGTAGTTAAGGGTACTTGGTGCGATTTCTATTTGTCATGTAGTCATTTTTTTTTTATTCATTACCTCGCTAGTATTCGACTATATATTATGTAATTTTGGTGGCATTTTATGTGATATAGTTATGATGCACAAGTGTAAAGAAGTGAAAATAATGACAAGGAGCGTGAATTCTGAAATGTCACAATCATTCCCGTAGTGGTTGTAATGGAAAGTCGCCATTTTAATTGACAGTGAGTACCTTTGTTTTTAGCGGGATCAAAGTCTGACATGTGGCAGTTGTTTTCTTTAATTCATTAAACTTGTGTATTTGACTCTATATCATGTATCTTGGTGGCGTTTTGTATGATATAGTTTGATTATTGTGTACAAGTGAAGCTTATTACAGACAATAACGCGTAACATTTATTCTGAGGGAACGACATAGCTCCATGGAAAGTTCGAGCAGGATGAGCCAACATTTTGCTGGAAATTGGTAATGCTGATACAAGATTGAAAATACCTCTTACTCACATGACACTGGCACAAATTGTGTGTACACAAATTGCCCGTTAACTAAGAAGGAACAAAAAAAAATATTCACCTGTTCGAGAAGTGCTTTCTTGGCGGCTTCACAGTTTTCAGGACGGCCCATGATCCTGATTATATCGTTGGGCCCGGGCTCGGCGTTCTCGTCGATCTCTCTGACGGGCACATCCGCGCCCTCGGTCGTGTCTCGCTCGGGGAATTTAATCTGAACGTCGAATTCGGCCGTGATGTCCTTCACCTTAGCGCCGCGCGCGCCCATCACTGTCCTATGGTGTCTTTGCGATATGACGCATTCAATGGTAACCTGTGTTACGTGTTAAGTATTACAAAACTCAATATGTCATGTTCATTATTTAATCAATAAGTAAAATAAACAAAAGGACAGTTTGCTGATCATAAACTAGCAGTGTTTAACTCTGTTTTTGTTACGTCAGTGGCATTATATGTGATGTGATAGCATTGTGCCCGCGGCTGCGCCCGCGTTTCATATATCGTTTTAATTTTTTTTACGGAACCCTATTTTTTTTTAGTACTAAGACAAATTAAAAATATTTCTCGTAAATTCAAGCACTTGCCCGTAAAACTGTGAATTGAATAGAGTTTTATTAATTTTTTAGGAGTTTTAATTTTTCACGTGGAAAATTAAAAGTTAACTAAGTTACCCGGAGTAACTACAACTATCTACCATAAAAATTCCCACCAAATTCCCGGAGACAACCCGGAACAGACAAACATTTTTTAATTATTTTTCTTTGTACAGGTGTCGTATATACATTCATATCTATTTAGCAAAAAAATGATTTTTGATATTAGAAACAAACAATTCAATTTTATTTATTAGTATAGATATATTAAGCGTGCGAGTGCGTCCCCCGGCCGGTCAGACTAACAATAGTACTTGCCGGGACGGTCAAACAGAAACTTAATGAATAAACTCCGGTAGCCGTGCAAGGCGCACCGGCGAACGCTTCCCCGAATCTGCGTATGGAATATTACATATATCCCCCCCCCCCCAAAGATCTCCAAGACGACCTGTCTTGCGCCACCCGCGACCTTTACCATATATCTTAAATTGAAATTGTTACTATGTACTACTGTTTATCTATATTCTATATTATCTATATATAATATATATATATCTCCCATAGATTTTTCTGTTTTCTCGGGGACTATTTATACAATAAAATAAATCGTGATGTATTTATATATGATAAAACAATCAACCAATGTAAAAAAATTATAACAAAAATAGCTTATGAATAAATCGTTCAACGAAACTGAAGAATTCTTAAAGATTATTGAATAAGTATATAGGAAACCTAGTCATAAGTAAAACCAGTTACTAAAATAGCTAAAATATATGTGATATTGTCTTAATTAAGTTACATTAATCCTTAACACATATACATACACGCTCGTACACTCTGACACACATCACATACATACTATATTTGTTGGGTTCACCCTAAATTTATTTACACTTACACTCACTTACACATCTTATTAATCAATATCCTTATGTTGAATATTGAGGCAGCAGATGAGCACTTGTCAACAGAGCGAAACCTACTGCCAAGATACAGGGAATCCTAGTTTGGCAGGCAGATGTGTAAAATCATTAAGTTATGCTCACAAAACTTCTGTGTTTATTTTGATAATGTATAAGATTGTGTGATTTTTTGGTCTAATAAATTATTATTATTATTATTATAAGCAGTTTGTTTTCTTTGTCCGAGGTAAACTCGAAAACTACTGGACCGATCAGCATGAAACCACAACCATTCGACGCGGAATTAATCGTAGATGGTTATAGGCTATATATTTTTTGTATTCCATCGACCCTTTCTAATTTTTTTTTTAAACGTGGGCGGAGCCGCGGGCACGGAGCTAGTATATCTTAAATTGAAATTGTTACTATGTACTACTGTTTATAGAATTATAAATATCAAAGCAAATAAAGATTTTCTATACAAACACTGACTGACAACCCTTAGTAAATTAAAACAGACCGTGAAAAGCTAAATTTGTCAAATATCTGATCTGATTATACGCACACACACATACACGTACCTTGGCTTCTAAATCTTCGATGATCTGAATGATACGTGTTTTAGCGGCTTCGATGCACTCCTTGGGTCCTTTGAGCACGACGCGGTCGCTGTTGACGCCCTGGCGCGGGAACGAGATCTGCACGCCGCCGCACTCGTCCGCGATGCGGCGCAGCACCTCGCCGCGGCGCGCCACGAAGTGCCTGTGGTGCTTCGCCGCGACCGACATCTCGCCCTCCGACACGTTGCTGATCTCCGCCACGGCCGCCTCCAGCTGCTTACGAGCCGCCTCCACTTGATCCTCGCGACCTGTGCGCGTCCTCGCCGTTTTTTTTATTGTTTCTTTATACGATATAGGCCCGAGTGCTTTGACCACAATCTCACCTGATGTTAAGTGACGATGTGTTCCAGGATGGTGTAAACACCTTAGTGTGATGTTGCACCTAGTGATATTTGGCAACAGGTTTTCAAACTTGATGGTGGTAGCTACCCAGGCGGACATCATTACAAAATCCCCTACCACCATGCCATGGTTACCTCACGATGTTTTTCCTTCACCGAAAGTTCAGGCCGAAATTTTAAACTTGGATAGGTGGGATCGAACCAGCGTCGATTGTCGCGGAATCCGCCATCATCGCCGCAAATCGTTTCCAAATAAAATTTATCAATTCATTCAACCGAAAGACATCCACTCCTGGACATAGGTCTGCCCCAAAGATCTCCACGCGACCGGTCTTACGTCACTCGTAATTTTAATAACTAAATAATAAGTTTTCCCAATAATTTTATCCATTCGACTCTAATTAGTTACTCTACGAGTATAAGTCCAAGGTATGTTTTAAGAAAAAAAACCGATATATGTTAGGTTGAGATTAATAAGTAAATAGTAATTAATAATTGATGTAGTAATCACCATTAGGATTCCCTCGTCCTAAATGCCATCAAAAATAAACAAAGGATGAAAAGTGATGCTCGAATAATGAATCAATCGGTCGATCAATTCTAATAAACTATTCTACAATTAGCTTTTACTGAAGAAAAACATTATAATTAAAAAGACTATTTAGCATTGTTGTAAAGCTATTAATGAATTACCATCAGATTAACCCATTCTCAAGTAAAACAATCTGTAACCAAGCCTCTTATAAATGTGTTCTGGCGCCTTCATTTCGCTATAAATTTATATATATGTTATCAATAAGGCATTGAGCGCAGAAAACATATATTAAATTACTAGCTGTGTGCCCGCGGCTGCGCCCGCGATTCATATATTCTTCACTGCATTTTTTTTATATACGGAATCCTAAATTTTGTGTAGTACTAAGATAAAGTAAAAATATTTCTCATAAATTCAAGCACTTGCCTGAAAAACTGATTTTACTTAATTTTTTATGAGTTTTAATTTTTTCACGGAACCCTAATAATTTTCGAAAATCAAAAATACCCTAAGTTACCCGGAGTAACTTCAGCTATCTACCAAAAAAAGTCCCATCAAAATCAGTTCAGCCATTCCAGAGTTTATCCGGAACAAACAAAAATTTTACAAATAGCATTTTTGATATATCTATCAAGTATATATTCATAGCTATGTCCTAAAATATTTTTAACTATGGCATTACAAGCAGACACTTCAATTTTATTTATTTGTATAGATATTGTGAAAGAGACTAACCCATTATAAATATAGCTTCTTTATCTTCATCCTTTTCAGTGGGGAATACGATACGAGCTCCGGTTTGTTCCCTTATTTTTTTAATATTGGCACCGCTCTTGCCGATGAGGAACTTGTGGTGTTCCGGCTTAGCGCGTACTGTCGCCGTGTGTGACGTCAGCTCGCGTTCGGAAGCGTGCGCTAGGAGCTGCTGCTTAGCCTTCTCGACGTCTTCAATTGGACCCTTTATCATAACCTTATCACTATCACTCTCCGCCGGTGGGAACTTGATCAGCACTCCACCGCAATCTTCCATTATCGAATGAATCAATTTCCCGCCGGCACCGATAAGCGAGTTGTAATATTTCGGGGGAATAGTCACTTCTTCCGTCACGATGTTGGCTTTCTCGTTGTGAATCTGCTGTATCCTCCGGACCGCTTCCTCCACATTATCACGTTTACCCCGTACAGTAATCACGTCGCTGTCGTCGCCCTCCGCTGGTAAATCGATTACCGTCTGAGTCTCGTCGCGGATTTTCCTCAGATTAGCGCCACCTTTCCCGATGATAAACTTGTGGAATTGCTTGAATATCGGAACCTCTTGAACGTAGGACGATTCAGCTATCTCTTTTATTAACTTGTGGAGAAATTTCTCACACTTTTCTATATCTTCCTGCGGCCCTCTCAGCTTAATGGGACTCCTTTTCTGTCCCTGGTCAGGGAGTGTTATGAGTACATGTTCGAATTTCTCACGAATCTCCTTAATCTTTTCCCCTCTAACACCGATAAGTGATTTAATGTACCTATGGTCAACATACACTTCCTTAATTCTCTCGTTTTCTAATTTCATAACCATCTCCCGTAATTCCCTTTCTGCGTCGGCGACACCTTGATGACTGCCTTCGATACGAATTATGTTATTCCCTTCGCTTTCAATAATATTAATAACTACGCCAGTCTCATCTTTCAGTCTGTTAACTAAAGGAAAATAAAACATTATTAATATATCGATTACCCATAAAAATGAGACATTAGGAAGACAACGGAAAGGTGGCGTAAACGCCAAGTTAGTGCTCAAGCGGTTAACACTCATATTTATGAATAAAAAATAAGTATTGGATTAATAAATAGTTTTCATGACTTACTGTTCGTTCCGTTTTTGCCAATAATATGTTTGAAGAATTTAGGGTCGACGGATAGTTCTACATAAGTGAGAGTTGCAAGCAAATTCTTCACGAAATCGTCAAGTTCCACTTGAGCTCGTTCCACTTCTTCAGGGGGTCCATCAATCTTAACCTTGTCTTCAGAATGCGTTATATCAACATGAACCTTAAAGATTATGACAAATTATTTACACGGATCCTAAATGTTTTTATTAACACTAATGTCAGTATTTCACGGTTTTTTTTTTTAAGAACAAACATTAATTGTTGAGCTCTAACTCGCCAATTAAATAATAGAAAGCTGGGCCTAAATACTTATTTTTATAAATGTATAAAGAAAGTCAAGAATAATTATTATCATATTAAGTAATTTAATTTTCATTAAACAGACACATTATTTTGAACTGAATTTTATTAAATTCAAAGACTCAACAATTTATCGAATTATACATATCGCACATACATGTCAGTATGTTATGAATATAACTAATATTCAACATACAAATAAAATAACTAAAATATGTTTATTTCATTCAAAACTAACTGTGTGCCCGCGGCTGCGCCCGCCTTTCAATGTTCTTCACTGCGATTTAATTTTTGCATACGGAACCCTAATATATGTTTTTTTGTAATATGATAAAGGAAAAATATATCTAATAACTTCATGCACTTGCCCGTAAAACTGTGCATTGAATCGGGTTTTATTCAATTTTTTATAAGTTTTAATTTTTTTACGCGAAAGTAATTATTTTCAAAAATTTAAAGTACCCTAAGTAACCCAGAGTAACTTCAGCTATCTACTAAAAAAAGTCCCGTCAAAATCCGTCCAGCCGTCCCGGTGATTAGCCGGAACAGACAGACAGACAGACAAAAATCTAAAAAATTGTATTTTTGGTATAGGTATCGTATATACATTCATATCTTAAAAAAAAAAATTGACATTACAAACAAACAGACACTTCAATTTTATTTATTAGTATTTATTTTATTTATTCTGTACATTTCTAGAGGCTTACCTTAGACAAATCTTGAGTGATCTTTTTAATGTTAGAACCATTCTTTCCAATTATATATTTGTGGATCCATGTCGGAGCGTCAACTGTAGCCGTCTTCACGGAATTAGCTTTTTCGCATACTTTAGATAGAGCTATGAAAAAAAGACATTTAATTAGGTAATATAAAATATTATATTTTACATCACTAACCAAAAATAAATATTGTACGACCCGAAAAATTAATTCTAAACTAAAAATAATAATAATTCCCCATTGGATTAAATATATATTACACGATTTGAACTTTCTTATTATTAGTGAAAATCGTAGTTTTTAAATAAGTAAACTTATGAATTTACTGATTCCATATTAGGTTCATAAGTTATTATTAAAATAATTATTGATAAAGTAACACCCGGCAAAACAATGTATCACTATTATCTCAAAACATTATTACAATATAGGTTATAGGTTAGATTAAATTCCGTACAACAGATATAAACTTTATTATTACGTGTAAATTGTATGTATTCATGCATTTAAACGTATAGTTTTTTAATTTATGCCAATTATGCATATAAGATCTACATTATTTATTTGATGAATTCAATAAGGAGAATATATAATACTTGATTGATTAATGAAGATAGTATTTTGACGTTCATAAGCGCCTTATCAGGCCCCAAAATTTACTAAAGTATTTTTGTTTTTTTTTTTACTAATATTATACAGAGGATAATACTGATGACTGATAGAGGTACAGTTTGTGAGTTTGGATGTTCGTGGTAATCTCCGGTACTACTGATCGATTTTGAAAAATCCTTCCCTGTTAAAATGGTATATTATTCCTTTCTATTTTGGTATATTTATATGTGTGTATATATATATATTATAAATAAATAATCACAATAACTGTGCTGGCTCCCTGAATAGCTTGAAATAAAGTAATAAAATCTATAGCAAAAATATCCCTGGGTAGTTTGGAATTATTTTTTATACCAAACAGGTATACGATCCACCTGATGGTAGGCGGTCACCGTAGCCTATGGACGCCTGCAACACCAAAGGTATCACGTGCGAGTTGCCAACTCTTTAATAAATATAACTGGAACCGGTAATAACCGGTTTAGCGCAGACGAATTAGCGCGGTTATAAAACTCAACTAAAACAAATAGGCGCATGACAGGAATGCGGTTACGATCCTCGAACCCCGTCTCAGTCCCCGCGCTTGTCAAAGTGACGTGCTCACGCACATTAGTCGTGTATTCACTCTCGGCAGTGATTATCGTATTTCGTGATTTTTGAAGTTTTCGTTGTTCCAGTTATTATATGTTTATCATTGTGTTGTTATAGTTTATTTAGTTATCGGTGATTGTTTTATAATCACTTATTTGTTACTAGTTTATTTTTGTTTACAATAATTTCTTAAAAAATGGGTAGGGAAAAAAACTATTAGTGGGGCAGAAAGGACTCATATTAAAAATATCTCTTTTTTTTTTAACAAGAAAATATAAATGGCATTACTATTCCAATGTCGGGGATTGAGGTGTTACACACTGATTCTGATTTATGAAAATAAAAATATCAATACTAAACAGTAATATTATTATTTCTAGTATGACCCTAAAGTCTTCTCCATAAACGAATAGAACTACATATGTAGAAATCAAAGTAATTAACGTTCTTGTAATTAGGTGTTACCCTCCCTAGTTTCAATTATGTCTTAGCTGTCATGAGCCTAATTGTGTTGGTTGAATAGTATATATATATATATATATATATATATATATATATATATCATATCAATTCGCATAATGATAATATACCTAGTCCAATCTTGTTATGTGGTCCATGTAGTGTGATGGTGCCTGTGGGTGAATCTGGTGGTGGCATTTCAACTGACACATCGGTCTCTTTCAATATCTCCTGTATGGTAGTACCGCGGGCGCCGATAACATATTTGTGCTGTGATTTAGGCACTTCAACACGCACAGTTGAACACTTTTTAACCTACGAAATAATTTACAATATGATTTTAGTTCGTTTAAGCGATGATGGCGCAGTTGGTAGTTAGTGCGGCGCGATTATGTCCCTGGACGCGGGTTCGAGCCCACCTATCGAACGTTAAAATCAGCCTTAGATATCGGTGTAGCCAATGGTAGTAGGACATTTTATAATAACACCCAACTGGGTAGCTACCACCCTCAAGTTTGAATACCAATAGGTGTTCCGGCAGCATCACTTGAAAACTAGCACTTCTAGGCTTAGTGTGTTTACTACCTTCGACCACATCGTCAATTAACATCAGGCGAGGTTGTGGTCAGAGCGCTGAGCCTATTCTGTGTAAAAAAATCTAAGCTGCTCAACGCTATGGCTACAATCTTACCTAATGTTAAATGACGATGTGATCTAATATGGTAAAGGGGCCGTAAAAGTATTACGTGAACAAAATTAAAAAAAAAATTCAACTCCCTCCTCTTCTTGTTAATGCTATTAAGTCCCTGCCCGAGGGCATTGATATAATATATCTTATATATATTTACTGTATTATAATTTAAACCTCTAAAACATTGAAACAGTGTAAATGAAAGGAATGCAATAGTAGTTAGTTTTATATTGACTTCATGCACTTTTTAACACTATATATATAAGTTTAATGTTTTATATAAAAAAAAAAAAAAAAAAATCTAAAAGTGAGTGTTGTTCATATATTAATGAATAATATAAAAAAAAACAGTTCTAGATTTATATGCCAACTAACTAGCAGACAGATTAAACAGAGAGAAAGAGACATAGATATTTGTAACATTAATAACATTTGAATTATGAAAGGTAAATAAATGTCTATACATACCATCTCTTCATAGATCTGTTCAATTTGTGCTTTAGCAGCCAGTACTCCATTCTTTTCACCTGCAATGACGATCTCATCGCTCTGTGTCGATGCAGGCGGTATGTGGATACGAGCACCAGTCTCAGCCGTAAGCGCTGCAGATCTTTCACCATATGGACCTTGGATGAACGGATGGTATATCTTCGGAATGCTGATACGTTCCAGAGCTTTCCGTGACTGAAAGCATTCCAATTCTATATTTATCTCGCTCGCTCTTTGTAAAAATAGTATAACTAGTGTTATTTCCACAAATGTACGCTGTTAATACACGTACGGACCGGACCGCGGACATGGTATGGCGAGCGGCCATTAGTCGCCTAAATAGGGATGGGGAGTAAATTTTTTGAAAAAGATCGATTATATGAATCACTTCACAAAACATCGAGGTCGAAGAGATCTATTGTTTTTATTTATGTATTATTTATTTTTTTATTCGTAAATAGTATTCTCCCAGTGGTCGAAATTAGACTATAATCATCATTTATTGCAAAAACTCTTTCCATTATTTTTATTAACAGTACCTAAGATCATAAACGCAAATAAAAAAAAAAAGAGAATGCCTATCCTACTAAGGAAAAATGACACTATTTACAGATGTTCATCATATTATAGAAAACTAAAAGGACACTCTAGTCATTGATACTTTATTAGTTTGAAATATCGACCTTTTGGGCCTGGATTTTGTGAATCGATTCATCTAACTTAAGATTCAAATCAATTCAAAAATCGATATTTTTCGGAAAGGATTCTCACCCCTACTTACGGTACTGATAACATCGACCGCCCGCTATACTATCTCCGCCGGTCCGGTCCGTACGTGTGTTAACACTATTAGACATATAAATCTTAACAAAAGTGACATAACCATACCATGTAGTATGCTACATTGTGTCCTTATTTTGTTTACTGAGACATTACAAAAATGAAATAAATAATGGGTTTTTTGGCGGGATCTCAGTCAGATATGTAGCAGTTGTTTCCTTTAATTCATCAAACTTGTGTATTTGACTCTATATCATGTAATCTTGGTGGCGTTTTGCGTGATAGAGTTTGATTATTGTGTACAAGTGAAGTTTATTATAGAAAATAACGAGTAACATTTATTCTGAGATGCCGACATAGATCTATGGAAAGTTCGAGTAGCATGAGCCACCATTTTGCTGTAACTTGGTAACGCTGATACAAGATTGTAAATACCTCTTACTCACATGACACTGGCACAAATTGTGTGTACACAGATTGCCATTAACTAAGAAGAAGTAGAAATAAATAGTAAATATTTTAAATTATTCCGTTAATAAACAGAGATACACAACTTTTACATTGAAAGACACATTTTCAACATGCGACAGACATGTAAGTAATGTTTGTATAAGTTATTTGTATTTATTTGATAATACTGATGATATCTATTGTGTGGCAAATGTTCTGTATTAAGTCATGTATTATGTCATTGTAAATAAATAAATGTATTGCCATTCTGTTTTATAAATATCAAATAATGCATTTATTAAAAAAAAATCTCACACATTCTGATAATAATTTTTTCCATTTCATTTTTAAGATATCATTCTTAACATTATGAATGTATTTATAATGTGAAGGTTTTATACTGTTTTGAATTTTAATTTAAGTTTAACATGAAATATGTGTTGATTTATATTACCTGTTCTTCGGAACACACTCGGATTTCATGTTCAGCTTTTTCAATGCCTTCCTTAGTTCCAGTAATGGTTATAGTTTCACTGTTGTCGGCAATGCTTGGTACGCTTATTTTAGTGGCCGTAACTTTTTCTAGCTCCTTCAGTTTCTGACCCTGTTTGCCTAGAATCCAACGATGATGCTCCTTCGGAATAGCCAGTTGCTTGCTTGCCTACATAACAAAATAAAAACTCATTTACCTTTTATCACTAAAGCAATATTATGACGTTTATATTTAAGCATCTTGTTGGAATTAAAATAAATTAAGATAATTATAAACAAAACTGTTACCTGTTGTTGGAAGTGGGTCAAAATATGGCGTCTCGCATCAAGTACAGCACTATGCTTCCCAGTAATCAGAAAAGTAAGACTGCCGTCCTTGCTGGTTGATATTTCAATGTGAGCTCCGGTTTCCTTGGTAATAGCTTGGCAGGTCCTCAGTGACTCACCTTCGCCAAAAGTGTTAGCATTGTCCAGTTTTCTTTCTTCATATGGCACATGAAACACCTAAAAACGAATTTCTACTGAGAATATGATACGATTTTGTCACTAATGTACCAAAATTATTTCTTTTTTTTACTAAATACATACGAATGTATATATGATGATACCTATACCAAAAATACATTTTTGTCTGTCTTTGCAAAAAGATTTAGGTAATCACCGGAATGGCTGGACCGATTTTGACGGGACTTTTTTTGTTAGATATCTGTACTTACTCCGGGTAACTTAGGGTAATTTTAATTATCGAAAATAATAAGGGTTCCGCGTAAAAAAAAAAAATGAAACTCGTAAAAATAGGAATAAAATCCGATTCAATGCACAGTTTTACGAGCAAGTGCTTGAATTTATTAAAAATATATTTATTTTATCATAGTATTAAACAAAAATTAGGGTTCAGTGTAAAAAAAATCCAATGAAGAATATATGAAATGCGGGCGCAGCCGCGGTCAGACAGCTAGTACAGAATAAAAACCTACACCTATTCTGATAATAAAGTTTTAAATTTCACGAGTCTAAATTTCTGATTTTTGTGAAAATAATTATTATAAGGGGAAAAATAGGTAATTAAATACATTTATTTAATTTTAGAAACGTCTGTCTGTCTGTTTTGTTGTGCCGGCATCAATTAGAAAATACTAAGTATATTTAAAAAAATCAAAAGGTAATTATTTATAAAGCTTATTCCGGAGTAACGGAGTAATTCAAATACCTGCCAGTAAAACTGTGCATTGAATCGGATTTTAATGACAATTTCAGGAGTTTTATTTTTTTACGCGAAACCTCTAGTTAATTTAGAAAAATTAAAGTAGCCTAAGTTACGAGGAGTAATTTCAGCCATATGCCAAATAAAAGTCTCGTCAAAATTGGTCCAACCATGACTTGATGCGCACACATCAAGTCATGCATTCAAATATACTATACAACCGCACAGTCGTAAACGCAAAAGACGCACACTAAAAACTTGCTCATACAAGCCGGCAGCAAAATGTCGAAATTGAGTTCAACATTCATATACATTAACACTTTAATTATAACCCACACAACGAAAACATTAGTTGCCAAATATGTAAACATAGTCCAAATTTAGGCTGAAAATAAGCCCCTTCGCTTCGGGTTATTCATTTCATTTTTGATCATTACTATTATACAATTACGGTTTATCAGTATAGATATTTCAAGAAAGCGCCATCTACTAATATACTAGAAAATGTCTTCTAAGCAACTCCATCTAAAATGAATAATGTGTAAAAATTCCAATACATGGCACTTTTTAAAATTGACTATTGGCGCTACACCGAAATAATGAATTTACTTCCTATTTTAGTTTAGTCGATTATACTCATGTGTCAATTTCGTAGCCGAAGAAGTAAGGATTAGAAGATAAGTAGAAGTAAGATTAGTTAGGTTCTAAAGTTAGTATTATTAAAGTATAAAAGTAAAATAAATCAATCGGTATTATTTTATGTATCATATAGGTAACTAATCGTTTTTTTTTTTTTACGTAAGTCGCCATCTCGCGTTTCCTGTTAAAATTAAATAATTAAAATCCACGATCATGAATGTTAACCAATTTTACAATTTATTAAGTTGTCATAATTATAGGAATATTTATCACAAATGAAATGAATTTTCATCTTTAATCTCAAAACAACTTGCCATACTCGACATGTACTGTAAATGTAACTCCAGTGAAGTCAAAGTATGTTGAAGGCGGTTAATACTAACTGCAACTGGATATCTTCGCCAGCTGCACGAGCATCCGTCATTCATTACTGTACTAATTTTCAAGAGGAAGAAGTATGATGAACAGATAAATTTTTTAAGGTCCGGCTTTACCAACGATTTTTTTCACGGCTCCCCACTGATCGTATTTTATATATATTCACTAGCTATGTGCCCGTGGCTGCCGCCTGCGTTTCATATATTGTTCACTGCGTTTTAATTTTTTTACACAGAACCCTAATTATTTTCCTTAAAAAATGTAGTACCTACTATTTAGTACTAAAATTTTTTTTTTTTATACGGAACGCTAATTATTTATAAAAATTAAAATACCCTAAGTTACCCGGAGTAACTTCAGCTATCTACCAAAATCTAGAAAAGACTGAGGAGAAAAACATACTAAACTATTTTATATAACTTATTGGTATATATTTATAGGTAAATCCATATCAGACAAAACAAAAGGGGCATTATAATAGTCAATCTTTTATCATTTTAAAATAATTAGAGTTGTTTTTTTACAAGCGTATCAAAGTTAAAGGTATAAAGTGATTTTATGATTGCCAGTACACTCGAAATAGTCTTGATGGAGTAAGCGTAAGTGACCTAACCTAACCTAATCATCAGGCAAGATAATGAATCGCCATCTTAATAAATCTTAAAAGCTAAAGAAACTAACCCCAATGCCATCTCATGAGTTTTTAATTAATTTAGTGAAAATCTTTCATATATTTACTTGTATTTGGGTACATTCTTAATTGTTAATAATTTGATGGTTCTCATAGAACCATCTTATATAAAATCGATTTTTTGCTCTTAAAGATCGATTCTTCGATCTCAGAACGCCATCCCTAATAGAGCCATCTCAAAAGTTTTTGAAAGTGAAAATTTTCGTACCTTTGTATTTGTTTTAGTACATTTCTAATTTATACAAATTTGTGATTTTAATCGAGGCAGAAAAATAAACCTCGATTTTCTGAGATTCACTGAATCGATCCAAACGTAGATATCGACTCAAAAAGGTTGATTTTTGTATCTCGGATCGCCATCCCTATTTCCCGCAAAAGGAATGTTTGTTTAGAACTTGCAGGAAACACGTAATGTATGACGTCATATCTAATTATTTTATAGGTTATCTAAAGCTGGCACATTTATAGTAGGTACTCATAATAATATACTTTTAGTTGCATCATATTTTATTTTAATCATTTATAATTAAGTATGTGTAAGGCATATAAAATCGATGTCAGTCGACATTAAACAATTCAATCAGTTGGATACGAAATTTATCTTATCTCTTTGTAACTAAGCCAACGTTTAGTCGACTGAAAGAGATGGGGCGGTTTTTACTACACTCGATAGATTTTTTTTCGATAGTTTCTCATTATAACACCTGCCATTCAATACTTCTGTACAGTTTGTATTTCTAGTATGTAATGAACATAGACAATATCAGTCTCTATCCTGCCCCCTTGTTTGCTTGCTTATCAGTCTCTGTCAAGTTTGGAAAAGAAGGGAAGTTTCTCCATGTTGCGTATACAACGTGACATCATGCCATGCAATCATACTTAGATTCTAAAATCTACATAATCATATTTTCCTATGTGTTGTACATGCAAACTTTAATTAACCGATCTATACATACCTTCCAGGTTAAAATAAAATATTTATAAGTTCCTTATCTCTTCCTACCCTCTCTTAAATTTGTGATGTATTAAAAAAACTGATGACCTATTACATGGTTAAATAGATTTTCATTTTTACTCTCAGTAAACAGTATTTGCTATCAATAAAGCTTGCTAATGCTAACTAGTCCAATAATGTCCAACACAGCTTGCAAGCCTTATTTATATATTTTTTCTCTTACTATTCCCGTTTTTATCCATTATTCCATAAAACGACGATACTTATGAATAAAATCTAACCTTAGTTTGGTCTTATTTATATTCCGAGAGTTATTATTATAATTTCTGAACATATATAACATGTTTCTATTTTTCATAAAATTCAACACAATTTAGAACTGCATTCAAATGAATAATTAAGTCACAGATAAACCTACTGAGTTCATTCCCTATGGTCAAAGTATGTTTGAGAGACATTTAAAGATTTAAATCTATGATTTTATTTATAAGCACACTAAAATACAGTTTAAAGAGGTCCTGCATTTTAAAGTATGGATTAATAATACTAGTGAAATATAAATAGTATTTAAATGTAGCTTGCTAGTTTCAACTTTAAATCTTCTGTGGAATACAAATTCCATTATAATAAATGTTCTTATCAAATATATTAATATCAATGATTAACCAATTACATAAGTCTTTATCTTTATAGATAGAACATGTGTGCAAAATACTGTTAAATTAAAATGAATTTAACATTGAAGGTTATTAAAATGATGATAATATAATAGATAATTGACAAATTCAACAGTAATACTATGTTAAATTTGAAACATAATACATAAAATAGTAATATATATTATACATATTTTTAAGCATAAGTATACATAAAGAATACTTTTTTTTATACAATACAATATTTCATAAATGAACTGGTTATTTAATCATGAGGTGAAAATGAAAATGGTTTATAATGATAAATATTTAAGTTTCAATGTTCTTTCTTACCTGAGTGTGTAGTGAAGAGCCAACTCTCAATTTGTTGTTTATCGGTTGAATATTACGTTGAACTGGTGCTTGTGAGTGCGGCAGAGCAGGAAACAAATCATCATATGCATGGGAAACATTGTTCTCATATCCAACATTATTCATTTCTTCGACATGCACGGGTATGTCAGAATGTACGGGGATCATATCTCCAACCATCATGGATTGCTGATGCATCATTTTCGTCTCCTCCAGCAGTCCTTGTTCGCGCCAAGTCGTTACAGTACTACAATTAAAAATACAAATTATTTCAACCAATACACTTGCACCATCTTTATATTTTATTTACAATATTATATTTGTACACTTGTTTAAACTCTATTATGTTGTACTTATATTCATTATATTACAAACAATATGTTATTATTCAAGTTATGTGACATCATAATGAAGGTCATAAAAGAAATGAACAAGATATTTAAATGTTATAGGAAATTATTCAGTTACAATTTTTTTCAATTTTTTTTTTCATTGTGTATGATTCAGTTGAATATAATTTTGCCTGAATGGAAATATAGTTTTAGGTAACATAAGGGTATTAAGTTTTGTATTAAACTCTACCACAATGTGAATATTTTACACTCCTAGTTCAAATGAAATAACAAAAGAAACAAGCAATTTTCTTAGATTAGTACATCTTATGTTCATTTTACTCATACAAAACTCATTAAATCACCATCAATAATCTAATATAACTTCTTGTTAAATGACTTAAGATATTATTAGAAACTGGTCTAACTACTTAAATATTTTATTTTAACATAGCAAGCTTCAAGGACAAAAACATAGACAAATACTTTCTTTTTCAAAAAATGGGACATTTTTATTTCATTTTCTAGCCATTTTATACATCAAGAGTGATATTATAAGTTACTAATTTTATATTTATCATTTTATGTGTACTTTAATGATAAAATAAATAAATAACAAAGTAATTATTTGAGAGCTGGGTTGAGGTTAGTGCTGCATGTGTAATATCAGAACTTACATGATTAATATAACTATTTTAATTCGCAAATATCAAATGTAGATAAAGACCTCAAGATAAATTTGAAAATTGTGTGTTCCTTGTAATTTAATAGATAGGTATGTTTTTTATATGACAAAACAATAATAGTATAAACAATATATATATTTGTTGTTTAAAAATATATTTTCCAACATTATCATGTTCTCTCTAACAATTCTAAGATATGTTTTAGTTATCGGTACAGGAGAATACATAAAATATGCAACAATGCCGTAAAATGAGAATTACTGGAATAAAATATGGATTTGTGTATAGACATTGTAATATGAAAAGTGTTCAATAAAAAAAAACAAATATAAAAAATTTACATGATCACTTTTATTTTAGATGTAAATGACTAGGTACGTAAAAATACGTGATTTCGATAATACGTGTCACCTTCCAGCACATTTGACGTGGAACCTGATTATAGAAAATATAACAACACTTACCAATTGTACTGCAGCCAATCAACCTGGAAGATCACCCTTTAAACGCCAGGATTGTATGTTACCTTTCCTGCATAAGATTTGGAAACAATTATTATCAATTTTAACACCGAAACAGTATTTTTTCTCCTAATCTAACTACACACACATCATACCCACCTGCAGTAGCAAAGGACAGTGTTGCTAACAAAACTCTAACTGTCCAACATCACGATCAATGTTGCAATAAGTACAATATTCTAAATTAGATTTTAAGTATACATTAAGACATCTTCACATATAAATAAAGTAATAACTTAAAAGTATATTTTACTCTGAAGTGGCTGAAATGTTATAATAATTACAATTATTTAGACTTAATTTTTATGCATTAACTTTTATCCAATAATACATAGTTTTGGTGATTTGTTTTCCATTTTACATGATACCGTTCGGTTATTATACTTCAGCAAAGTGTTTTGGAAATAATAAATAACACTCAAAAAAGTTTTAATAGAATTCCGTGCAGTACCGAAGTAAAAAAAAAAAATAACTTTTACAATAAAATGTTAAATTAAAAATTCAAAAAGATTTGTAGCGACAATATTGCCTACGTAGATTCGGGGAAGCGTTGGCCGGTGAGCCTTGCACGGCCACCGGAGTTTTTTCATTAAATTTCTGTTTGACAGTCCCGGCAAATACTAGTGTGAGTCTGACAGGCCGGGGACGCACTCGCCCGCTTAATATGATGTATATCTTAAATTGTAATTGTTACTATGTACCACTGTTTATGAAATTATAAATATCTAAGCGAATGAAGATTTTCTATTCAAACACTGACAACCCTAGTAAATAATAGACTGTCAAAGATTAAAGGTAGACAGCAACAACGGAAAAACCTTTTTTTTATCGTGTGAAATGCATTTATCTATCCGGGAGTAAAATCTCCCAGATTAGAGATGCCATGGGGGTATGTGGGACTCATCAGGAATACACACTAAAACCCACGGTACCATCTGGGGGGCGATACGGGATTAGTCTAGCACACTCCGCGTCGCCCAAGCGACAAGCCCAAAAACTGGGCAACTACTTCCGTCTAAGAGGGGACAGCCTGGTTGCAAAGGTATACACCTCAAGTGCATACACCTGGGTCATGCTCCATCCAGTTCTTATCCGCCCCTTCTCGGTTACTTTACGAGCCGCTTCAATCGGTATACACATGAAAATTGTCCTCCGGGCATGGACACGGATTGTAATATCCTCTACACTGATATCTACACTCTTCCTCCTGAGGCACCCTCCACATAGCTTCCACCTGCGACTTCGAGTCCTCAGGCCAACGAGGCAATTATAACAACATTTATCACGTGCTAAGAATAATTGGTATTTCCTACTAAGCGCGCTAAATAAATATATTAATAATTCTCATCTTTTATACTTGTGACGTTTGATTTTATACAGAACGAATTGACAGCTAAAGTTTTACCTGAGAGATTGTCAGATAATGACTTGGGGAAAAGAATCGAGGTGTGTTATATATATTAAAATGAATGTATTTCCTTTATGTACAATGTATTATAATTATTGTACCTCAATAAAAACCAACGAGCTCGATTGGTAGAAGTTGTTATTATTATTACACTTCATACTTTTATTTTTTATTATTCATGTCTGTTTAGTACCTAGTAACCAGATAAATAATAAAACTGTAGTATAAGGTACCTACCTATAATAAGCTCCCGTAGGAGTATCATAAATATGTGATACTAAGAGAGGTCTAAATATCTTGTATTCAGTACCTTAATAAATTATGAAAAAAGAAAATAGAAATTGCTTTGAATGCTTCGAAATGATATTTATCATTTTCATGAAATTAGTTTGATTTTTACTACTTCAAACATTATTACATGTGCCTAACATTAATTCTTGTGCTTTGGATAGTGATATCGTTATAATGGACAAGATTCCGAGGACACACGAAGGTAATTCACCAAATTTAAATCGTATTGTTACACGACAGCCATTTTTTAGTGAATCGTTATAATTTTCGTACGTAAATTGTATTGTAATTGTAAATTTTTTATGAACATTGTTGTTGCACGTTATTGTTTTATTACTGTTATCATGTTATTCATTAAAAGTAAAAGTATGTTAACAATTCATGTAACCTGAAAATTTCTTATTGTATCCCATCGTCGCCTCAAACTTTGTATATAATTCATTGTGTTATGTGTACAACACTTCTAGTTGAGACATCGAATTTCTTAACGTACAATACAATGTACAATATCTTCCATATCCATGAATTACAAACAATGTAGTAGTAGTAGATACATGCTATACTTTCTTTATGTGTTCCAAAAAAGACCAAGGTTTTACTTTATATTTAATATATATAACTTCTAATTTTAAAAATAGTTCATTCTATGTCAATCTAAAAAAATAAAACAAGTAATAAAAATATATACAATTCAATTATAAAAAGCTTTTGATATAATGTAAAATGACCGTACATATTTAAATAATTAATATTTAAATAATTAACGTTCCCAAAGCCCCACATTATGTATGTTATATTTATGGAAATGAGTTTTTAAATTTCTAGCTATTGAAGCACAAATAAGAGAAATTCAGTCAAAGAAAAATGAACTACCAGAAAATGGGTCTGGTAAGGGAGTGTCTCTTGGTGAGACTTACTATGATAGTGACATATATGACAACTCTGGTCAAGGAGGGAAATCCAGATACGATGGTTATGTGACATCAATTGCTGCCAATGATGAAGTTGAAGATGATGAAGTGGAAAATGTTCCTATTAATCAAAAAAGATCTGGATATACAGCACCAGCTTCAATATTGAACGATATTGCACAGGTAGTACCATGTTTTTAAAATAACCATCATTCTCATGCCCTGTTCCAAACTCACTTTGGGTTGGCACAGTATGCATTCTTCTTCCACAAATCCCTATAATTCACTATTTCTTCATTTACTCCTTACATATCAGTTTACAATATCTATTTTTACATCCATTGGCCGATGCAGCACATCCAAGATTTGGCGTCCTGGGCGAGTGCCCGGCTTGCTTTCTCCCAATGAGAGAGCTGATAGGTGTAACATAACCTCTAATACCTTACTATATACATCTTCTTACTAGCTGATCTTTGTTCCATCGCTGAATCAATAAATCTGTTCTGTACAAAATGTATGAGAGAATGAATTTTCTTGAAATTATTAATCATAAAATTTTCTGATCTTATCTGCTATTTGGGGGAGGATACTAATTCAAACATCATAAAAACTGGTTCAGCCATTCTTGAGTTATAAATGGTGTAACTAACCTGACATTGTCTAATATTAATATCTTTTTATTTCATTTTTATTATTATGTTTGTTGGAGTTAAGTTAAAAATATGCTTTTTGATCTCACACTTTATTTAGATTAACTTACAGAGTATATATTTTGCACAGATACAGAATTAAAGTTTTACCTAAAGAATTTGACACCTTAAAAATATAAATGTTGTTTTTAATATATTTGAATTTTATAGGAATCAATTATTAAAATACAGTTGTTAGGTTTTATTATTGATATTTAATATTATTTTGCAACCATGCTTACTATAATTGTTTCTCAAAAACCAAAGTGTTCTATAACATGAATACTTTTAAGCTCAATTTTGTTATTTTTGGGATATATCGTTTATAAAAATAAATAATACATTTTCAGACTGACAAAGACTATGACCCATTTGCTGACAAAAGAAGGCCAACAATTGCAGACAGAGAAGATGAATATCGCCAAAAAAGGCGTATGATGATAATATCTCCAGAGAGAAGTGATCCCTTTGCTGAAGGTTATTAATTGAAAAGTTACTAGCATTATTATATATATAATTTCTCTTTTCATCTGCCTTAAATTATTTTTATTTCGAAATTTTCATTAATTTGATTGCTGTAAAAAAAAATTGTATGAACATTAAAAAACTAATTCCTACATCTTGTACAAACAATCATAAAATTGGTATGACTATGCCATAAACTACTAACTTTTTTATAGGTGGTAAAACACCGGATGTTGGATCTAGGACCTATACAGAGATTATGAAAGAACAGTACCTCCGTGCTGAAGAAACAGAGGTAAGAACTATAATAATATGTAAGGCTACAAATATCATGGACATAATTAAATTTAATTACATTTGATTTTAGTTAAGGAAGAAACTTTTAGAAAGGGCTAGGGAGGGTACACTGAAGCCGGTCGTGCAATCAAATGGAGAATCTAAAAGTTCAGCAGCTAAGCGCAAAGGGCGTTGGGATCAGAGTTCAGAAGATACACCTGTAGTAAAAAAAGTTGCATCATCAGCCACACCCCTAGTTCACAGACTACACCATCATGGGATGCTGATGTGAGTTGAATTTTATCCAAAACTTAATCAAATGAAATAACCTTATCAGGACTGTCTATAATTTTAATTTATCTAGTAGTCTTATAGTCTATTTTTAGGACATACTTTTAACTTCCTCTTATAAAAGGAACATTAACAATATATATTTTTTTCTCAGTTTTTTTTTTTTTTGCTTTTATGTACAGATATTTCTTACATTATGCCCCATGTTACTGTAAAAAATGCCTCAAATTAGTACTGCAAAAAATGATCTAATTATCGAAATTTTGCATGAAATGGATAAAATTGTTCCATATACAATTTTTACATAATTAACATTACTAAATTACAACAGAACATTTTGAATTTTTATTATTCATTTTTAAACAATGTGAATTTTTTAAAGTGTTAACTTCTTATGGGACATTTAAACGCTCTGTTAAGTAACGCGTTACGGCGCCAGTCTGTCGGGCTTCCCTTTCTCATCAACTTAGATTAGTTTTAGTTATCACTTCTGTCAGGCGACCTGAAACGCATCCTTTTTTTCTCATAATTTTACCGCCTTGCTCCTAGTGTATAACCAGCGCTGATTACTTATTAAGGTAATATTATTATCCTAGTGCCTAACATAGTATGTAGATATATATATATATATATAATATTTTCTACAAAGTTTAGTATATAACAAGTCGCTTTTCGTTTCTATCTGCTTGTTTATCTTCTAACTCCTAATTCATGCAGTGGATTTGGTACAGTTTTCACCATCAGATATTTTTTCACAAAAAGTTTATATATACATACATATAAATGTATCATAACTAAACTTTGGTTCGAGATGAAAAGCAATATTTTGTAACTTCACCTACATATTTTTAATATTTAACATATTTTTGTTCACCAAATAACAATTTTTATCCTTTAGATTTTTATAAATACATCAAAATGATGTACTAAAGAATTATGTTTAATGGAAAATACTAACATTGAAGTGTTATTAGTATTTTTTTTTATTTTACTGAAATTATATCTTTTAATTTTTCATAGAGGGGTACTTGGGAAGAGACACCTGGTGGCGGGGCTCGTGGGGGTGAAACACCAGGTGCTACTCCATCAGCACGTGTATGGGATGCAACTCCTGGTCACATCACACCAGGACACGCCACACCTGGTAGAGAAACTCCTGCTCAACATGCGTCAAGAAGGAACCGATGGGATGAGACTCCAAAAACAGACAGAGGTATGAGAGTTTAATTATAAATAAAGACTTAAGAATGTCTAAAAGGTTTTGTTTAATTCAAAATTTAATGAGTAACGCCATATTGGACAGATTCAATTGATGATAAAGAATGTTCTTTTTGTTTCTTCAAATCTTTCAATCCACTTCATCAATTTTGATCGGTTTTTTTTTCTTAACAATTGTCAAGGATATGGACATGTTCTAGAAAGTAAAATAAAGAAATATTAAATATACACTAACTATATAGTTCAAACTGAGTTTCAGGTTTATAACTTTGAAAAAAAATGGAATAGTATTCAATTCATTGTCCTTTTCTCTTGTGGTGCCGGCTAAGATGAACACCACCCCATATTTTCCCATGAGTGTTGTACAAGGCGACTAAGAGATAAAACAAGGGATGGAGAGCAGCATCCTCCAAGCACAGTAAATACCAAGCATGGCGATTATGGACTATCCAGGGGGGATTTTGGGGAGACCTGAGTCCAGCAGTGGACATCTTTCGGTTAAATGAATGGATGAATCTTGTTAATATTTTTTTTTTTGCAGTAATGTAACCCAGGTAATCTTGGATAGAGCAGTTAGTATAATATAAATATATTGTTGTATGCAGAGACACCAGGACATAACAGTGGCTGGGCCGAGACCCCGCGTACTGACCGCGGCACTGGTGTAGACACGATTCAGGAGACACCAACACCGTCGACAAAACGTCGGTCGCGGTGGGACGAGACGCCCGGCGCTACGCCAGCAGCGGCCACGCCCACGCCCCTCGCACGCGACGCCATCGCACTCCACGCCGTCGCACGCGACGCCTTCACATGCCACGCCTACTCCACATACGCCCGTCTTTACGCCGGGAGGGGTAAGTTGCCTAAATAGACGACTGATAAACTGAGGAGAACCTACGTATTTTCCAGCTTTTAAAACTTGCTCAGATCCAAAGATAATTTTTTTTTTGTATTAAATTAAATGTAGAGAAAACACACAGGTATCAGACGTTTGGAACACTTTTCATATATCACTCTAACAAAATCTGTTAAAGATTTCCCTCCTTGTCATTATCTTCAAAACACTTCATATGTATATATAATTACGAAATTATATTACGTAAAATGACGTGATATAAATAAATCAATCAAAATTACGTGATATAAAGTTAAATACTGCAAGATAATACATTAAAATTAAGAATAATTATTTATACAAAATAAATTTTCACAAAGCTTCTTACTATTCTATATAATTCGGCACAGATATTATGTGGAATAAAAAGAAAGATAAATATACTCTTTTCCCACTTACTCAATCCCAGCCAGATAGACAGACACAATATTATAACATTAATTTAAAAAAAAAAAAAAAAAAATTAGGACTGGATTAATATTAGTGTATACTATTAATCCTCTATAACCTGATCTTATCTCATCTATACTAATAAATAAAATAGGAGTGTCTGTTTGTGATGTCAAAAATATATATATATTTTTTTTAATATTGTTTGTCTGTCTGTTTGTTGCGGGTAATCTTCGGATCGGCTGGACGGATTTTGACGGGACTTTTTTGGTAGATAGCTGAAGTTACTCCGGGTAACTTAGGGAACTAACTGTTAATTTTCTAAAATAATTAGCGATCCGCGTAAAAAAATTAAAACTCATAAAAAATTGAATAAAATCCGGTTCAATGCACAGTTTTACGGGCAAGTGCTTAAATTTATGAGAAATATATTTACTTTATTTTAAAAGTAAAGAATTTTTTATGAATACAATTAGCGTTCTGTATATAAAAATTACAAACTTTGTGAAGAATGTATAAAAAACGCAGGCGCAGCCGCGGGCACATAGTTTCTAATAAAAATAACACCTTTGTTTATGATTGTTTTTTAGTCTACTCCCGTGGGGGTGAAGGCGATGGCGATGGCAACACCGACACCTGGTCACGTTGCAGCGATGACACCCGAGCAACTGCAAGCATATCGATGGGAGAAAGAGATCGATGAACGCAATAGACCTTACACCGATGAAGAACTGGATGCCATGTTCCCCACTGGGTACAAGGTTTTACCGCCCCCTGCCGGTATGTACTTTCAAAATTTGAGCCCAATTAGTTAAATATTTTTTTTATATCCTAAGATTACATCTTAGTTATTAATCCAAACCTTAGTTTCAGGACACATGTATTAAACAGATTCCTCTGGACACGGAAACCCCGAAGTGATTATACACAACTATATGATAGATAATCGGATACATGTGTTTTATTATACATACATACATTAAATATAAGAAAGAATTTATTTTAATAGTCTCGGATTTTATTTTCAGATGAATGATCACTCATGCTTTACGTCACATGCCCATCGGATAAACTTCGATAATATGCTTAAAGATTGTTACTTGCTGAGTTGATATGAATTTGAAATATATATGATATCTGAAGGCATATGAACGTTATTAATATGTAATGTTGTTGCCCAGGTTATGTTCCGATACGTACTCCTGCGCGTAAGCTGACAGCAACGCCAACACCCTTGGGTGGTACCCCTATCGGCTTTTTCATGCAGACGGAGGAGTTGGGCGGGTCCGCGGCGGCGGCGGCGCGGCTCTTGGACCCGCAGCCGAAGGGCACTCAGCAACTGCCCTTCATGAAGCCTGAGGATGCTCAGTATTTTGACAAACTGCTAATTGACGTCGACGAAGACACTCTGTCACCAGAAGAATTGAAAGAGAGGAAGATCATGAAACTGTTATTGAAGATCAAGGTACTGTACTATATGAAAACCTGACTTCGCTCAGGTGAAATGTGAAACAATCTTTTACAAAATATAGGTAGATGCGAACTGTAACTTAACTGATACGTGTGAATCGGCCTTAACAAAATCAAGATGGCATCTGAGTGGTCAATATGGCGACTGCCATTTGCACCATTAGAATTTAGTAAAATACTTGACAATCCGAATTTTGCGGATATATGTTGTCGACTCGAAATCATTATTATTATTTTTTATTATTCAGGTAAAGATGCAATGGAGTCTACCGTACCCCTTGACTGAATGATTAATGTAGATTATAATATAAATAGGTAAAATGATTAAAAAAAATAGCAATAAATTCTTTATTCAATTTAGGCCCTATGAAGGTGCACTTATTAACGTCAAAACACTACTAACGGTTCGGAAAATAATGTGAAGAGCCGGCTATTCTCTGTCTAAGTTGGTATATTTATCATTTTAGTAGGTAATTATATATTAAAAAAAGTATGTGGATAGTTTGGAGTGAAATGTTAATTTTTAGGAGATATAATAACATAAGCTCACGCCTGTTATCTCCGAAGGGTTAGGCAGAGGTGAAGTAGCGAACTACACCACTCGCATTCCGCCGAGCTTAGTTACGTCCCAGACGTGACAGGGGGCGGAGCCTGTCGCCATATCGGGCACAAATTCCAAGATGATTCTGAGTAGAAAAACTCAATATCACTTGACCCGACCCGGGGATCGAACTTAAGACCTCAGAACGACAGTCGTAACGTAATACAACTGCGCCACCGAGGCAGTTATAATGTAGTGAATAATTTGTAAAATATAGTTGTAGATCAATGCGACGGGCATATCTTGTGTGATAATATTAATTTAATTTAATTTTTTTTTATTAAAATGTAGAACGGAACACCGCCGATGTGCAAAGCTGCACTCCGTCAAATAACGGACAAGGCTCGTGAGTTCGGTGCCGGACCACTCTTCAATCAGATTCTACCACTGCTTATGAGCCCCACACTTGAGGATCAAGAGAGACATTTACTTGTTAAAGTGATCGATAGGATCCTGTACAAATTAGATGACCTCGTCCGTCCTTATGTCCATAAGGTAAGTGTGACTAGTTTTATGTATACCAATTACTACTAAAATGTAACTCTTTCTACCAGTTTTAATCTAGATATTCAAATTAAGCAAAACAAAAAAAAAAACTTTATTCTGTTTAGGCCCTGAGAAAATCCTTTTGAACGTTACGAACACTACCACTACAGAGTTGGCAAGAAATTTGATCTGCGTTTTGTTATATATCTATATATATCCGAGGTAAACTCGAAAACTACTGGACCGATCAGCATGAAACCACAACCATTCGATGCGGAATTAATCGTAGATGGTTATAGGCTATATATTTTTCAAATTCTATGAGCCCTTTGCCATGTTTTCTCAATTTGTTTGTTTATTATTCCTTTAACGCACCATCACCTCAAAACTACTGAACATATCTGGATAGGACTAATACCTTTCAACGTAGTATTTTTCGTATACAGGTATTTTTTGGATTCCACGGATCCTCTTTCATTTTTTTTTTCGATTTACTCTTTTGTACATTTTCCACTTCAATTTACGTTTATATACATTTTTCCCGCTAATAAAAACAAAATACTTTTTTATTCATTCATTTGATTTTTAAATTAGCTATAAATGAAACGTCATATGCACAGAACATATGAAACGCGGGCGGAGCCGCGGGCACCAGCTTGTATAAATATATTATCAAGGTGGACTTCATATTGTAAAATAGAGAAGAAACATATTTAGAATCATTTTGTTTCCCTATTTAAATTAAATGGTGCTCGCCTGTGATCGAAATTCGACCGTAACAAATTAAAATATATGGTTTCTTTTACAAAAGAGTAATAATTAATTTTAATAATGTCCACAATCTTATTCGCATTTTCTTGTCAATTGCTTAAAGTAAAACCTTCTTAAAAGTAAACATTGTACTTACACGGTAAATAAATGTCAAGTCATGACAATGACACGTGATTGATAATGCATTGGTAATCGTGTGTTAGGGTGTGTGTCAAATACATGGTAGTGTGTGTAATGTTTTTTTTATTGATGTAATATATTTTTTATGCATAATTTAAAAAAAAAATAGCATTCTGCACTCTTCTCTATCTATACTATAAGTGTGTGAAATGTCATACTCCACCATCCGCGCAAATTTCGTAAAAATTGGTACAAAGTTTTCCCTTCACGTATATATTATTAGTATGGTTAAAAAAAAATTATTTTATTTTAGATTTTAGTTGTAATTGAACCGTTATTGATTGACGAAGATTACTATGCCCGTGTGGAAGGTCGTGAAATTATATCAAATCTGGCTAAAGCTGCCGGTCTTGCGACTATGATATCAACAATGAGACCGGATATTGACAATATTGATGAATACGTAAGAAATACTACAGCCAGAGCTTTCGCCGTTGTTGCTTCTGCATTGGGTAAATATATTCTTATATATTATAAATATTTAATTAATAATAATGTTTGTTAGTACAATAAATTTTTAAACAGATCGATTTCAATTAAATTTGGTAGAATAAAACATTTATAACTCTATATTACTGCCAGCTAAGCAACCGAGTATAAAATCAAAATCAAAAATTATTCAATTTAGGCCCTAAGAAGGCGCTTATGAACGTCTAAAACACTACCACCGGTTCGGAAAACAACCCAGTCGAGAAGAGCCGGCAAGAAACTCGATCTGGTTCTTTTTTTTTATAAATATAATATATATCATTTTTTTTGTCATATAATAAAAAACTATACAAATCATAGTCTTAGTAATGTTGTTAACAGTATTGTAAACCAGTATTGTATATTATATACACAGCTTCTTTATGATATCAAAACTCTTTATTACCACAATTTTTATTTCTGCTATTTGTCATGTTAGATTAAATTTTGCATGTGTCTTATATTTCACTTTGTATATAAATAACTGGTCAGAAAATTTAAGTTTCATCCATATCAAGATATCCGTCCATATAAAAACAAAAATGAAAAAGAGGTCTTTGTATAAAACTGGGACAATATAGTAAAACTTAAGGGCTGTTAAATTGCGTATTTGTATGGACTGTTGTTTGTTTCGCTATGATTTAACCGTATGATTAAACCATAAATATAAATAATGTTAAATATATTCCAGGTATACCATCATTACTGCCGTTTTTGAAGGCTGTATGTAGATCAAAGAAATCTTGGCAAGCTCGTCACACGGGTATAAAGATTGTTCAACAGATTGCTATTTTGATGGGCTGCGCCATATTGCCACACTTGAAATCTTTAGTGGAAATTATTGAACACGGTAAGTATTTATAAAATTTTACAATAATAACGTTCTCCCCTACACAGATGCGAATTATCGTTAGAATAATTAAACGCAGCATTCAAGATCATAGCCTCAGGAATATTAATAATAAATGTTGTCATCCCGCCAGTCCAAAATTCCTAGAATTCACACAACTTTTAGGGCGATTGAACTTACAGCTGGTGTATTTATTAAATAGCCTGCCTGATAACATCATAATAAAAATAAATAAAAAGTAAATAATAAAAATAAATTAACGAAATATTACATTAGTTATAATTAATAACATATATTGATTTCTTGCGTTGTATGTTACTTATGTACAGAAATGGATCCCACAGCCAAATTGATAATACGGTTTTGTGGGACTAAGAAATACACATTATAAGTAATGTAGTGATAAATAAATAAATAAAAAACAAAGTAAATTGTAATTCTTACAAGCTGTGTGCCCGCGGTTGCGTCCGCGTTTCATATGTTCTTCGCTACGTTTTAATTTTTCATACGGAACCCTAATTATTTTACTAAAAAAAAATAAAGTAAAAATACTTCTCATAAATTATAACACTTAATCGTAAAACTGTGCATTAAATCGGATTTTATTCAATTTATTATGAGTTAATTTTTTTTACGCGAACCTTCATTATTTTAGATAATTAAAATTACCCTAAGTTACCCGGAGTAATTTTAGCTATGTACCAAAAAAAGCCCCGTCAAAATCGGTCCAGCCGTTCCGTAGATTACCCATTACAAACAGTATCGATATGCATTCATATCTATTAAGTAAAAAAGAAAATAATAATTTTGACATTACAAAAAGACACTTCAATATTATACTGGTATAGATTATAGTTTTGTTTGACTCAATACAGGTTTAGTGGACGAGCAACAGAAGGTGCGTACGATAACAGCGTTGGCGAGTGCTGCGCTCGCTGAAGCGGCCACACCCTACGGCATCGAGTCGTTCGACTCCGTGCTAAAGCCGCTCTGGAAGGGTATCCGGACACATCGGGGTAAAGGTCTCGCTGCGTTCCTGAAGGCGATCGGTTACCTCATACCGCTGATGGACGCCGAATACGCCAATTATTACACGCGTGAAGTGATGCTCATCCTCATCCGAGAGTTTCAATCGCCAGATGAGGAAATGAAAAAAATCGTATTGAAGGTATTAATGAAAAAAAAAGCGCCCTATTTTGACTTCGTTAGGGATAGCCCATTAAATGACGTAACGTTTTTTAGCAACGGTGAAGGTCGACCGCTTCGGTTTAGAAATTACCGTTTTAATAAACAGTGATATGTGCTCACGTGATTCATGTACGAACCCTTATTAAAACTTCAGTCTTAATACAAATGTAAATAGAATAATGGATAAAATTTATTATTTTCTGTTACGTGATATTCAGATATTTCTAATTCTGTTAAAACATCACATGGCGAATTACAAAAAATAACGTAATTTTAAATAGTAGCAATTATTTTTTTTGTTTTTTTATTATTTATATTAAATTGTTAGTGATTCATGTTAAAAAAAATTATATAATTATTTCAGGTAGTTAAACAGTGTTGCGGTACAGACGGTGTGGAGCCTCAATACATAATGGATGAAATATTACCGCATTTCTTCAAACATTTCTGGAATCATCGTATGGCGCTTGATAGGAGAAATTATCGCCAGCTAGTCGATACAACTGTTGAAATAGCGAACAAAGTATGTAATTGAACGGAAAGTGTAATAATGTAATTATAAATTACTAGCTGCTCCCCGCGTTGTTACCCGCTTAATTCTCGTTCCCGTGGGGTTTTCGGAATAAAAACCTATCCTATGTCACTCCCTGGATTTCAAATTATCTCCATACAAAATGTCATCCAAATCGGTCTAGTAGTTTTCAAGTTTATTCATTACATACAAAAACACAAACTTTTCCCCTTTATAATATTAAATAGCATATAAAATCAAGGTCAAAATCATATATTCGATTAAATAAATATCTGGCTTTCTCAAATAACTTAAGAAAGGAAAGCTAACAAAGGTTATTATGTAATACAGATATGATAATATAGTTTGCGCAGAATGACAGCTGTCATCAAGGTCACAAGTTTAGTCATTTTTAACCGTAACGTTCTGTCAAAACAATGTCCTGCTATAATTATGGTGGTACACGAATTGTGTGATATTCTAGCGTCGTTTACTGGTCACTAGTCAAATTAGTTTGACAGCTGTCATTTTAACCAAGCTGTATCTTTAAGAACTACAATTGTGTTTTAATAACATACGACCTCCTGTTTAATTAATTAGCGATGACCTTTAGACTAATTTGGCAAATAGTTTAGTGATTTAATTAATTTTTCAGGTTGGTGCATCAGAAATTATCAACAGGATTGTGGACGATCTCAAAGATGACAATGAACAGTATAGAAAAATGGTGATGGAGTCCATAGAAAAGATTCTCGCTAATTTAGGCGCGGCCGATATTGATTCTAAACTAGAAGAAGCTCTTATAGATGGTATATTGTATGCTTTCCAAGAACAGACAACTGAAGTAAGTTGAACTAAAAAATGATGTTATTATAACCAGGTCACTAGCGTTTAGCCATTCTAACCATGACAGTCTGAACATTTATTTTCAGTCTATAATCCTCTCAAGTCTTTCAAGCAATTGTCTATATATAATAGTCATGGTGACGTTACACTTTTTGTCTAACACCTTTATCGATGCTAAACCAGTCTGCGTAGGCTCCGTTAATCCTGACACAAGTAAAGTAACCCCCCCCCCCCCCCATAACACGATACTGTTGTAACGTATTTTCATATTGTGCGATTTCAATCCCTCGTATAGCTCAGGAAATCCCCCATACAACACAGGGAATTCCCCACGTTATTTATTTACGTTATAAATTATCACCCAAACAATGAAAGCGTTAGTAAACCTATTATGTAAATTTAGCACATATTGATGCTGAAAATAAGCCGCTACGTTTCGGGTTATTTATTTAACTCCTTGAGCACTAACCTGGCGTTTACGCCAGCTTTCTATTGTTGTCCTATTGTGTCATTTTTATGGGTAATCGACATATTAATTTTGAACATTATTCTGATATAGTTACGGTTTATCAATAAATATTTGATATCTACAGATATATCTAAAAAATGTCTTCTAAGCAACTTCGAACCCGAAACCTTCGAAAAAGAAATACATTTCAATAGATTTCATTGTATGAAAGCTCGGTTACTCTTCATTTTTATAACCTGATATTTTATATATTCGCATTTCAAAATGAAAGTTTTCATTATAATATAATATATATCAACAACTTTTAGATATTTCATTTTGCAATAGTTATAAAAAATCAAAATTAACAAGTTAATAAATATTTATGAACTTTTATCGCAGGATCTTATGAAGTATATATACCGCAAGGGCTCCACGAAGTTTAAAATTTATAGGCCAATTATTTATACCTTTTATCCCATTATTTATGCCAACGGAGATTGGGAAAAAAAATTTGTTAATTAACAATTGAATAACTTTTTGAAAAATGGTGATAAAACTTTTTTTTCTACGGGGCTCGATTCATTCAAGTGTTCAGAAGCTACTAGAATTTTTTCAAATTTTTAAAATGACATTTTATGTTATAAAAAAATGATTTCTTTTGATAAACTCTCTTTAGCGGCAGCGCGGAGCCCTATTTTCAACGTCAAATTAAAATTATAAACAATGGAGATAGAGTTTCGGGAGCCAAGACTTTTTTATCGGAAATTTCAAAATTGCTTAAATATTAATATTTTTTGAGTTATTAACGAAAAACTAAATATCATTTTTTTCATCTTATTTTATTAATAACAATTGCAATTTTTTACCTGCCCCAAAATCCTTCAAAAACATTTTTTTAGAGGTGATTCCGAATCGAATGAGCTATCGCTCATATTTTTGGGACCTTTATCTCTATTTATCACGTTTTTGAACTTGTTGACTAGACTAATGAAGGAAAAATAAATAAAACAGTATTATTGTATGTATCATGTAACTAATCAATTATTTTTTCGTTTCGTTTCGTTTAAGTCGCGTCGTCCTGTTAAAATCCACTATCACGAAAGTTAATCAGTTTAATTGTATGTATAGGATGTCATTCAGTAATAATATTAATATAATATTTTTAGGATGTCGTAATGTTAAACGGTTTTGGTACAATAGTAAATCAGCTCGGTAAACGTGTGAAACCGTATCTTCCACAAATATGCGGTATAATATTATGGCGTATGAACAATAAGTCGGCTAAAGTTCGACAGCAGGCGGCCGATCTCATTTCACGTATAGCTGTCGTCATGAAGACATGCCAAGAGGTGAGTATTGATGTTTTAATTAACCCGCTGAGCACTAACCTGGCGTTTACGCCAGCTTTCCATTGTTTTCCTATTGTCTTTCTATCGTCTCATTTTTATGAGTGATCGACAAATTAAATATAATCATTTAAAAAATATATTATTATGATTTTCAATAGAGTTATTCAGAAATAAAATAACCTAAATAAAGGGGTATTTTTTTGTACATTTTAATTTTATTTATTTTTTCTAACAGGAAAAATTGATGGGCCATCTCGGTGTGGTACTTTATGAATATTTGGGAGAAGAATATCCGGAAGTCCTTGGTTCAATTCTCGGAGCTCTAAAGGCGATCGTTAATGTGATCGGTATGACAAAAATGACGCCACCAATTAAGGATTTACTTCCTAGACTCACGCCAATATTGAAGAACAGGTATTTCTTAGATTAAATTGATTACTATTGAAATTATGATATTTTCTGACCTATTGTATTGTTCTTGGCCGTGATAACCATGACTTCTCGCAATGTATCCACATTTTCAAATAGAAGGATCTGTTAATATTAATTTATTTGCTAACCGATGGTTAGATTGATAATGTTACGATAAATATACAATTATTCCCATATAGAAAAAAACACAACTGGATATCACCAAGTTTTAACTTAAGAAATAAAGAATTATTGTCTATATCTAAAAGTGACAATTTTTTGCCACTACTCGTTACTAAGTCTGGTATCGGAATATTAGATTTCATCATAAAGTTTTCTATCAATGTAACTGAAAATATGTATAATAAAATGAATCTTTTTTTTTTTTCCGCGCAGACACGAGAAAGTACAAGAGAACTGTATCGATTTAGTCGGTCGTATAGCTGACAGAGGTCCAGAGTTTGTATCCGCCAGAGAATGGATGAGGATATGTTTCGAACTACTGGAGCTTTTAAAAGCGCACAAAAAGGCTATCAGACGTGCCACAGTCAACACGTTTGGTTACATAGCTAAAGCAATTGGTCCGCACGACGTATTAGCAACTCTACTAAACAATTTGAAAGTACAAGAGAGACAAAAACAGGTAAATTACCACTTGTATATTCAAGTATATGCCAATCTGTCATGTATTATTTCACCCTATGTTATATAATTTTGATAGCATTCTAAGTGACAATAGTTTAGCTATTGTACACGAGTTTAATGGAAAACACGCGGAACATTGAATGTGAAAGTGTCATAAAAACTCCCAGAATAGTTCTAGAAAAATAACTGAGACATTATATATTGGAACTTTATATCAACCATTAATAGGGTTGATCAATTAAAACAAAGGAATTTATAAGCGTTTTAATTTGTACGCTTGAGTGCGAGAGCGTACTATACTGCAGTATGACGTCATACAATGTGTTTTGTACACATTCATTTGGCGAGAAAGTGCATTCCCTATTGCTCCCCATAAAAAAAACTTTAAACGCTTATATTTACTCTTATAGAATTTTATTAGCGTAATGAAGTATTCTTTTAGTATAAGTATTATGTATAATTTTATACTATTCTTTTATATCTATCTATATATATATATATAAGCAAAGTTTGTTCTCTTTGTCCGAGGTAAACTCGAAAACTACTGGACCGATCAGCATGAAACCACAACCATTCGACGCGGAATTAATCGTAGATGGTTATATGCTATATATTTTTCAAATTCTATTAGCCATTTGCCATGTTTTCTGAATTTGTTTGTTTATTAATTTATTTGCGTCCATAAAACAAGAGACAGGCATTTATCCGAATACAATTTACGCTAATAAAAACAAAATACTCTTACTTTTATTCATTCATTTGTTTTTTTAAATTAGCTATAAATTAAACGACATATGCACAGAACATATGAAATGCGGGCGGAGCCCGCGGGCACCAGCTAGTATATATATATATATATATATATATATATATATATATATATATATATACATTTACAATAAAGATAAAATAAAATGTAATTATTTCAGAGTGTGCACCACCGTGGCTATTGCTATTGTCGCCGAGACTTGTTCGCCGTTCACCGTTTTGCCCGCGCTAATGAATGAATACAGAGTACCCGAGTTAAACGTTCAAAATGGAGTCTTGAAGTCACTGTCCTTCTTGTTTGAATATATCGGTGAAATGGGCAAAGATTACATATACGCAATATGCCCGTTACTCGAAGATGCCCTTATGGATAGGTAATTTTTATTTTTTTTAAATCTATATAAATAATAGACAAATATAAAACAGTTAAAAATATTTTCCTTTTCTGCTCATCTACCGATTTTCTTAATTTTTGTCTGTTTTTATTGGTTATTGTTGAGTCATGTTATTAATAATAAAAAAAAACAACATTTTTTTTTCATCAAATGAATGTGGTTGGATTTCCATCACCGATCACCTGGTGAAAACTATTAGTCATCATGGACTATGACTGAAAGTATCTCTTTTACTCACACTTATCTGTATGAATTATATTTATTTATCATATGTAACATCTTATTTAAATTAATGCCTTAGAGACCTGGTGCATCGGCAGACAGCATGTGCTGCTATAAAACACATGGCCCTTGGTGTTTATGGGTTCGGATGTGAAGATGCTTTGGTACATTTATTGAATCATGTATGGCCAAATATATTCGAGACTTCGCCACATTTGGTACAAGCGTTTATGGACGCCGTCGAAGGAATGCGTGTAGCCCTTGGACCTATTAAAATTCTTCAGTACGCTCTCCAGGTAATTAGTGAAGATTATTTTAATTTGAAGCGATTTGTAATGTTTATATTTTTTTTATATATATACGAATTGCTTTTTATTTTAGGGTCTGTTTCATCCAGCGAGGAAGGTGCGCGATGTGTACTGGAAAATATACAACACACTGTACATTGGTGGGCAAGATGCTTTGGTTGCCGGTTACCCGAGGATACAGAATGAACCAAACAACCATTTCATAAGATACGAACTTGATTATTTGCTATAATTTTAATGAGTTTTATTCATAAGTCTCCTTATATTATATAGATTAATTTCAGTCTTATTGATTAAAAATAATTATATGTAAAATTGTGTATGTGTGTTTTTGTATTATTCGTACTCAACTCCACGTGTTAGGTTTTAATGCCACTGGCGCAGAGCCGAAGCTAAATGTCAAGTTCGCAATACAAGTCGCCGAATTCACACACATTTTTGTCAAATATATCAATAGTAATTGGTAACGGGAATCTAGAAGTTTCTCCCTACCGAGAATCGCTCAATGCCGTTAAAGAAGTTTCCTTTAAAGAAAATAGTTTAAGAGCAATTTCCTCTAGATTTTATACTAGTTTCACCTAAATACTCATTTAGTTTTAATGGAAATTATGGTCAAAGACTAGATCTTTAAAAATGTAAAAAAATATTAGTGATTTTGCCATTTAGATTTAAACACTAAGACCAAATCCAACTGGACTGGACATGACGGGACGATTTCGGCAGTATTTTGATGTTCATAAGAGCCTTATCAGGGCCTAAATTGAATAAAGTTTTTTGAATTTTGAAGCGTGTGGATAATGTTCACATCTCAGTTGAACATAATACTATTTGTTAAATATTTGCGCCAAATATAATGACAAATAATATATTTATTCATTTCAAACTTTCAATAAAGTGAATTTTATATACAATAGGATAAATGACAGTAACCAGGCAACACCGATAAATGTTTTTCAAAAGTAAATCTGAATTATGGGGAAGAAATCTCCAGTAACCGAATATATAAATGAAACACCTTTATTACGTCAAATTTTTATTTGTATTTCTATGATTATATGCAAAAAGCCGTTTACATTTATTTGAATTTTCGTTACATACATAATAATTTTATTAAATGTAAAATAAAAATATAAATTAGGAATGAATGACTAGAAAATAGAATTATTATATTTTATGTTTGTCTTATAACTACAATAGCTACTTAAATTATACTTATACATGATAGATAATATTATATGAATAAATACGATCTTGAGCGTTACACTTGGAAGATAATTAAAAAATAGCAATAATGAAAATCCAAAACAACAAAAAACACATAACTTACATTTTGGCTTTAAAATTTTTCAAAATAATACTTACAATTTGGCTTCAGATTGAATTAATTCCTACATTGCAACTACCAAGACAGTGGAACAAGTTAGTAGTTTACAAAAATTTCGTCATATCGGTACTTTATTTAATACAAATATAAAAAATGTATTACAACATCAAGACTTAATTGCAAGCAATTGAATAATCATTAGCTTCTTCGAACAACATCACTAAGTTTTATCACTGAGAAATTGTGTTTCTGACACCTGTCGCCTGATATGACTAGCGATAGCTAATTAATAAAATTATACTTTCTTTTTAGAAATAATCTAAGACAAAAGTACTTTTATATTAAGTTAGCTCCTACACATTGTTTATCAAAAGTACATTAATGAACTTGATATTGAATTCGTAACTTTCATATAACGAATAGATTTCACTTCAATTACCTAGTATTATTCATCACATTACTATAATGAACAAACAAACAGCGCGGTATGGACTTAAAAATATAGTTTTTTTTTAATAATATTGAAAGTCTAATAATCATTGAAGTCACTCGACCTAAGGAAAGAGATCTAAAAATAACCTAATATTACCTTTACCAATTTTTAAACCATGGGCCTGACTACATATTTCGGAATTGACGCTTTTAAATTAAGTTATTTTATTTTAATTGTTTTATAGGATAATGAGATCATATTTCTGGATATATTCGAATACTTTAATAGATGTTAGTAAATAAATATAATATTTAGGACAGGATATGATAATCGGACACTAATAAGTAATAGAGTCAATCCTAAAAAACAAAAAGAGATTTTCATGTCAAACGTTTGATCAAATATCGATTATTTTACAAAATATAAAGTGTGACATAATGTAATACAAATTTCTATTTTGAAAATTTACAAAAGGTTAAAACGAAAACCAGTTCCGTTTCATACTGGCATGTTACATAGCTCCAAATTTTTTAATTTAATTTTGTTTATAATTAATGTTTGCAATAAAATGATATGTAATATTTTTTAAATGTTCAACTGCCATTCTCACAAAATGGAAATCCCGTAGGTTAACACTGATTGCTTATCAATATTCAGTTACATAAACTGGGATATGATTTCAAAGACAAATAATAAACCGTCAAGGCAAATACATAATGTTATCATTTCGTACAAGTGTGTAGTCTCGGCTGGTTGATTATTGATAAATGCTACAGCTCACAGCTCCTCAGTCCATCTTCTTCAATTACACAAGATATCTATTTAATTATTAATGTAAAATTTAGCCTCTATTGTCATAAATCAAGGACAAAACGCATTGGCTTAAATTAATAAGTTGTATATAGCAGCCTTATATAATGTTATAGATGCCGGACTGTTGTCACTAATTTTTTTTTTTAACTATAATCATTAAACTAACGTAACATATATGTACTGGAATTATCTTTTGAAAAACCTTATAAAAAAAAGCACTGGTTATTGATTGAACTGGTAATTATTTTAAAATTGTTTATCGTATAGGACCACCTCTGGACGAGACATGCACTAAGTTTCCAGATAGTACATGCTGCCATGAAGTGCCGGTTGGATTGTCTGTTGTCACACCCAGTCGACGGTGAAGTGTACCGTCTGAACAAACCGACCACACGTCTTGATTCATGCTCGATACGTGTTTGAAACTTATCTCGTAATCTGAAAGTTAATTAATAATATGTGACAATCCAGCAGGGTGAAGGGGGTTTAAGGGACAAGTTGACGCAACTATAATATTGACTACTAATTTCTTACAAAAAAAATTTAGTCAAATGTGCTCTTACTGATTTTTCGCCAGACTGTTAAAAATATATAAAGCTAACACTAATAATTTGTTTAATAGGTAATAACATTTTAGTTTTTTTTTTTAATAAAAATTTCATGAGCCACGTTGAGCGATTTTCGGTAATGGACAAACTTATAGATTCGCGTCACCTATGACAGAGCCTTCAGTATGTCAAATATAATTTTGTGTTGCCACATCTAATATATTTCCCATAAATGTCCGAATAAAATGTTCGAGTAGAAATGATTACTACTAAATTATTCCGTTAGTTGTCTAAATGAGGATATGATCAGACACAGAACTTTACTCCGTGTATTATTTGTGTGTATTTCCCTTTTAAAATAAGTTTTCACTTCTATCAGCAGTCCCCATGCATTATGTTAATATATATTTACTAGCTGTATCCTCGACTTCGCGCGCGTAGAATTTAGAAAATTATATTGTAATTGATTTCAAAACACTCCAAACTATCAAGTTATAGTCCAATTATAGTTACAATAGATGAAAATTGTGTTCCAAGCCATATTTACAACTATTGATATTATAATTATAATTTAGTTCACTACTTCTATAAAATGGCTCCTTAAAACAACGCCTAAAATGCATCGAGATTGTGTGAAAATTGAATATTAAAATATTGTAATCTCATATACTATATCTTGCATATTTATTATTTATGTATTATAAACATATTTTATATTATGTCATTTTGTTCAATTTTAATAATCCGTCAATTTTTTGTTCTCGAATAAGATTAAAACGCATTTACTTACAAACTCTTCTTTCATGCTAAAGACGCCGCGTGTCATTTAAATTACTATAACTTTTGATAGAGTGAACCGATTTTAATGCTACTCCGGAATATAAAGCATATTCCGCATTTATAATGATCTTTTTGAATTCGTACTTTCTAATTGATGCCTACACAACCAAACAGACAGACAGATATTTCTAAAAATAATAGAAATGCATTTAATTACCTATTTTTAGCACCTTGCAATAATAATTCTTATCTCAAAAATCAGAAATGTACAGACACGTGAAGTTTACAATTTTATTATTCGTATAGATCATTACATGACTTACCAGACAAATATTTCCAATTTTTCCCACCGGGTTGATCCTTTGAAATATTTGTTCGAACAGCGATAGAACCATTGGAAAGTAAAACCCATGCAGCTGTTTTCGTTAATGAGACCGATTTAGCGGCAACCGCTTTATGGTGGTATGGGTTATTGCCTTTAGGCGATTCTATTAATTTCCAGGTGACACCAGCCGGGTTATCTTTGGAGACTTCTTGTCTATAATACAATTCACCCTTCCTACCGACAGCCCATACGTTATAATTGCATGCGCTTATTGATATAAGAGATTGAGGGCTGTTAACATGTTCCCATTGCAATCCCTGAAAGAGTTATTGAATTCTATGTGAATGATGTTGACATAATTTCAAATACTTTGTCATCTGCTAAAAGTAAATTGGCTAATATTTATTATAAAAAATAACTATAACATTTTATAATACCAAATACCAAAGATTTTTTTTAATTTGTTTATATTGAACGTACGTTACGATCCCTTAGTAAATAACTATTAATTATTAGCTGTAACTTATGGTACTGTAGGCCATCTTTTTATGGAACACATTTATGTAAAGGCTGTATGTTATCTAAATAAATAAATAAATTGTGTTATCAGTCGTATACGGACAAAATAAGTCGGGACCTCTAATTTCACAAAATAAAAAAATATATTATCTGTAGGTTATAAGTTTATATAACCGCCATCTATTGTCAACGCTTTGTACTATTTGATAATGTTCTTTGAAGTATGTCAATTATCTTTTAAGCGATGCGTTATATTTCCCCCCTTCCGTTTCATGCATTGTCATGGTGGACGTTTTGCTGTATTGTATTAAACTTAATCTAAATAAATCCGTGTTAAAAGTGTACCGTCGTATAATTTCTACAGTACGTATCCACAAATAGATTTTATGTTATCCGGTTAGCATTTTTAATTACAATTGGTCCGACTTTGTGTTTATTATTTTTCTACTCTACAAACTAAATTTTTGTCACATCTTAGAATTTTCATAAAATACGAAGTTAATATAAAATATAAATGTTAATATAAAAAATATTAATAATTATGTAATTCATTATTTATTAATATATTATATTTAGTAAATAAAATAATAATGATTATTAACTATTATTAACAAACCGTTGGTGTTGTAGTTTTTTACTCCGAGTCTATATATTGCATCACCTGCTAAAGTAACAGCCCATACTAACACTTCATCACAATCAGCCTGTAAATAAATAAAAAAATATCAAAGTTACCTTTATATAAATAGTATCTTTGCCCGCGGACTCATTCACCTGCGATACACAGTTACAATCTATACTAATAAATAAGATTGAAGTGTCTATTTGTAATATCAAAATAACATTTTTTTTTACTAAATACATAATATGAATGCATGTACGACACTCATACCAAAAATACAAATTTTAATTTTTTTGACTGTCTGTTTATTCTGGGTACTCTCCGTTATAAGTCATTTGTATTGTTAGTTTCATACTAGTTGTGTGCTCGCGGCTGCGCCCCACGCTTCATGTATTTTTTACTGCGTAATTATAGTCTTTAATTTTTTGTACGAAACACTAATTATTTTTGAAAAAAAAAAAAAAAACAAAGATATCTCTTACAAATTCAAATACTTGCCAGTAATACTGAGCATTCAATCGTATTTTATTCACAATTTCATGACTTTTCATTTTTTTACGCTCAACCCTAATTATTTTCGAAAAATTTACGTTAAGTAACATGAGCTATGTACCAAAAAAAAATCGTCAAAATCGGTCCAGCCATTCCGGTGATTTCGCGGAAAAAACATAGTTTTTTTTATTGTATTTTTAGTATGGTATATACATTAATATGTATTAAGTAATAAAATGTATTTTCACATTATAGTACAAACAGACACTTCAATTAGTATAAATATGCATTTCCTTTCTTACTTTTTTGCAAAACCCTAAGATTTGACTCGTTCAAATATAACCTAAGCTTTTGGTGAAGGAAAATATCGCAAGGAAACCATAGCATGGTAGTAGGGCATTTTCTAATAATGCCCGCCTGGGTAGCTACCACCCTCAAGTTTGAAAACCTGTAGCCAAATTCCAACAGGTGTGTTCCGGCAGCATCACTTGAGGAGAACCAGTACCTCTAGGCTTAGTGTGTATACCATCCTGGACCACATCGTCACTTAAAATCAAGCGAGATTGTGGTCAAAGCACTGAGCCTATATCGTGTAAAAAACAATTAGAATCTAAAAATAGGAACTACAATTTTATCTGCTGTGGTATAATTATTACGAAATGTAATTCATTAAAAAAAACTTTGTGTTATAAGGGACATACCAATAGATTTTTTTTTTTTCGAACCTATCTAATGCTTTTGACCGGAAGGGCCTATACAGCTTCACCGAACTTTGAGGGCGAGTTCTGAAGGCACTCAGCCGCAAAAGGTAGTTAGCTCAAGGGTTCGAACCTCGGCTTGGCCGCTACCTGAGTGTGAAAACTCCCGCGGAATTTTTATCCTACCTAATCCCTACATTTTTTATATTTATTTACATAAAAACAAAAAAAAAAGGTTCCTTACAGGACCTATGTACCTGCGTGTGATGTGTACGAGTGTGTATGCAGTGTTGTGCGTGTCATGCTTGATGCATGGGCAGTGTCACTGTATCGCGCTGGTGGCGGCGTCAAGAGTGTCCCCAGTTGGGGAACGAGACACGTCTTGGGGCGCCGCCTGAGGGGGACCCGGAGAATGTGCGGGAGCAAAGTTAGCCGCCTGTCCCCGGCGACGGGAAGCGGTTACGCGGGCGTGGGCGCTGACACGCATACTGAATCGGTTACATACCCATAGTGATATATCAAGGAGCGGTGTACTTCCGGCACGAATCCACGGCCCTTCTGTTATTATTTGAGCTTTTCTATACCACCTGCGCCTACGAACACAATCGGTGAATATCTTTTTGCCGTGATACGGCGCCGGGAAATCCGTGGCGTACTGCCACCCATCACTATCGACACCTCCCGGCGTGTTATAGTCAATCATCCATTCCGATATCTGAAATATTTTAATGACTTATTAACACAAGTCAATTATTAAGAAAGAATCGTGTCTACAAAGTGCATGTTTCCGAAATGAAACGTTTTTTAAACCTGTAAGACAAATTATTAGTATTGGGATAGATGTTTGAGGAACTAAGAAAGAGATAATGAATGTCTTCACACTTTTAAAAATTGTAGATACATTCGCCATAGAGAGGAAGCCTCAAGAACAAACATAGCACAAAGAGGAGAAAAAAAGAAAAACTATGCACATATTTTTATTGCTTAACATATTTTTTTATCAAACTATGACAGTTCAAGGTTATTGGCGCGCAAATTCTTGTTTGAAACGCATTGTAGAGTAATAAAGGGCTTATAATGTTTGTCTCTTTCTCTCTCACTACGTATTTCTATCCCTCTTTTAATATTTCAAATTATGGCACTCATTTTGAATCTAGCGCCGGAATATCGGACGATAACTGCGTGACAAAACCTTGAAATTTTACTCTAATCTCGTGCAAAGACATTTTTCTTTTCTATTTAGAGGACATGCGGTCGGAAAAGTAGGTATTTCAAAAATCTATTGCTAATCGCGTTGCGCCCCAAAGAAATAATTATAAAACACGAAAGGGACAACTGCAGCTCGGGCTGATTTTACCTATGCAAAATAGGTGAAAACATCACTTCGTAGCACCCTATTTCCTCCTCCAAAAACTGAACCGATTTTTCAGTTTTAGAATAATAAAGACTTTGGCTATGACTGTATGTTTTGCTATTTTTAATTTTACCCATCAAATTTCTTTGACGAGCGTCTGAAAATGACGGCAAAAATCGAACATTTTCAAAGGCTCCTCATAGTCTCTACAATAACTAATTTATGGAAAAAATCAAAACGTATGGGGATAGCGGTGGTGGATATATATTATTTGGTATAAAAATATTTACCATAATGCTATCATCCAGGGAAGAAACAGGGGACTACGTCTGTATGGAATAAATGCCACTAGGATATCGTCTTAATAAAACTTAACTAGCTTCAATTGGAATGTAATTTTTATTGTTAATATGCCATAATTTGTATTATACTTTAAAAACATTTTAAAATACAACCAGATTGATTTTCTTGCCGGTTCTTCTCGACTGGGTTCCGAACCGGTGGTAATTTTTGACGTTCATAAGCGACTTCCAAGCGCCAAAATTGAATAAAGAATTTTGTTTTTTTTTTAAATGACTTAATCAAAATATATGACTACGAAATAAATATATTATCCCATCCTAAAAGTGGGAGCGAACCATGAATAAGTTATATTCTCTCTTTCTGTAGTTTAAATATGTAATAATTTAACAAAAATTGCATATGGGATAATTAATTTACCCAGTGCCAATGGCGACTAAGAAGCTTTGTATGTTCTCGAGTTCTCTTATGCTTGCCAGTGATATCACTCCACATATATCGATCTGTAGGTAGACCAGTTGACGAATAACCCGAAAGAGGATTCCATCTCTGATTTTCGTAAACACAATAAGTTTGAGTCTCAGTCATCGAATGTATACCGTCTTTATTACCAAAACCTGTAAATTCGTATATGTATCCGTAAAATAACAATTATATAAATTCTTGATACAACTTAAAATGAACAATTATAATTAATAATATCTGTGCCCGCGGCTGCGGCCGCGATTCGTAAATTTTTCAGTGCATTTTTTTTTATACGGAAACCTAATTTTTTTTTACAACTAAAGTCAAATAAAAATAATTCTCATGATTTCAAGCACTTGCCCGTAAAAAACTGTGCATTAAATCGGATTTCATTCAATTTTGTATAAGTTATAATTATCATTTTTTGTTACTTTTAATATAATTGAAAGTACCCCAAGGTACCCAAAATAACTTCAGCTATTTACTAAAAAGTCCCTTCCGGAGATTATCCGGAACAAACAGACAGACAAAATTTAAAAATTGTATTTTTGGTATAGGTGTCATATACATTCATATCTATTTAATAAAAAAAAAAAATTGCTGCAGAGTGCCTTCAGCACTCGCACACAAAGTTCGGTAAGGCTGTAAAGGCCCTTCAGATGAACCGCATTAGCTAGGTTCGAAAAAAAAAAAAGGATAAAAAAAATAATTTTGACATTACAAACAGACACTTCAATTTTTTTTATTAGTATAGATAGTATAGATGAAACTCATGATAGTATCAAAATTTATGGCATTCACATTTTCAACCATAAAGGTAACTAATTTATATATCAAAATATTAGACAATCTATAGTATATGAAGTACTTTATTGATCCTTGATATAGGGATGGCTGTGATCGATCTTTAAGACCAAAAAAATAGATTTTTTATAATGAATATCACTGAATCACAGCACTAAATCGATCTTAGAACCTAGAAAATCGAGGCTTATTTTTTTCTGGTTCAATAAGAACCATAAAATTATTTACAATTAAGATTGTAACCAAACACAAGTAAATGTATGAAAATTTTGCACTAAATTATTTTTATTAAAAACTCAAGAGATTAGCTTTGTGGTCAGTTTCTTTCCTTCTTTGGAAGATTCAAAGAATGGTGTAATATCAATCAATAAAAGGATACTAGTAATAAATAAAAAAAACAAGTCTAAACAAGATCGATTTTTTATAGGATTTTTAATGTAATAACAACATTCTACGTATTCCTAATTAAGCTACCTGAATTCTAGATTTTTTATTTTTCATAATGGTTTTTACGGGTTTGAATTGTTGATAAGATGTGAGTTTGTATCTAGATTAAAAGTTCAAAAAGAGCAAAATACCTTGTTTATATATTAATTAGATAAAGTAGAATTTAATCAAAAAAATCTGACCTTTGAGCATACCGCCCCCCCAACCACCAGTATAAACCCAAACTCTGTGATCCTGGGATATACCCCAAACAACTCCATTTTCACAAGTCTCAATGCGGCGCAGGTAACCTCCAATAATTCGCCAATACATTTCATCAGCACCAATTATAATATTTGTTGTGCAGTATTCCAATGTATAAAGTTTCATAGGTCCTTGTATTGATACAAAAGTTATAATTTCTGGGTTCAGTCTATGTTGAAAAGTACAAAATCTTTTGCCATTAACAGTTACTATTATATTATTTAAATTACATAAAAATTCCATAGAAAATTCTTGGCCAGGCATTAGTGGCAGCTCATGTCTTTCTTCAACACCCCAAGAGCCACAAGTTTTAGTATTACATACTACTGCATTTTCATCATATCTAATATTAAAATGAAAAGGTACTTCAGTAACTTCAGTCTCTATTTTATGTCTTTGCTTTTTTACCTCAGGGCCTCTTAAATCTATATAAAGTCTTTTTACTTCATCATATAAACATCCAGTCATTTTCAAATTACTTCCAGGGGGGAAATTGTTATGTAGAGGTGCTGAAAACCCAGATAATATATCCTTTCCAAAAACCTGGAACTCTTTAGTATAGGTACCATTAATTTCAGTCTTTAACTTTGTTGGCATAGGGTCCCAGTTTAATACATCACCAGCACTTGTAACTGTCCATACTGAATTAGATGATGGACGACCTGACACAGCATTAATCTGTGATGTTATATCAACTAACAAGTTGAGCCATTCCTCTTGTTCCACTTCTGTATTAAATTGAATTTTAATAAGTTCTTCACTTTGATGCGGAACTGAAATTGTAATCCTTGAGTTTCCAGGCTCAGATGATGTAAAAACACTAGTTACTTCACCCAAATTTAAGATAAATTTTATAGTACCATCTGATTGAAAAACAGATAATGTGCCTGTGTTTTCCAAATCATGCCAATACAAAGATAATATACATTCTTCACTAGAATTACTAACATTAACCAATCGTGCTTCACAACTGCGGGTCCAACCTTTTTCTTCGATAGCTGCTCCATAGTTAGATAAATCAAGAATCTGTCTAACATTTCTATTTTTTAGTCTGTCTAATATTTGAATCCTCCATTTTGTCGTCAGATCAGAATTGTATGCATTTTGTGAATCTGTAAACCAGTGTGGCACTTGCATTGTATCAATACTACATGCTCCAGCTTCCACAAAAGCCCATGTTGTATCACATGTACCCCAGGCAGCTTGACTTATTTCATCATCAAAAAACATTCCCGAATCAACATCAAATACACTACTGTCACTATCAGGCTGTGCCTCCATCCCTACAACTGAACCAACACTTCTTACAGGACTCCAAGCTCTTGGATTCTTCAGTGTAGTTTCATAGCTCTTACCAGTTAGATCTATATTGTCAATATTTGTATTTCCTTTTGGTCTTGATTCTTTTAGAGGTTTTATGGGCAGTGTATGCTCAATTGGGGCTGAATGTGATTCTTCCCATGAACTGCGTAAATTAATATTAGACTTTTTTTCTGGTGTGCTTTCATTTAACATACTAAGGCTAAGGTGTTTTGTGTTGGATATTGACGAGACCATACTTGCTGAGCTGGATGTTCGACTAAGTTGCATGTTAGCTTGAACCATTCTCCATTTTTTCCCTGTAAGTTCACCAGGAGTTATTCCTGTCCTCCAATAAATGCATTTATCAGATTCACCAATAGCAAAGACTTGATCATTCATTCCCACAGAAACATATGTCATATTTCCTGTTATTTCTAACCATCCATTTCCCATAGCAGCACTTTCATAACTGCCAGCATTGTTACCATCTATCCCTTTTCGAAACCAAACTCTGTTATCTAAACTCACAGCCCATACTGTATTATATCCAACGGATATTACTGATAATTTGGTTTCATTTGGTGGCTTTACTTCTAGCCAGCCTTCTCCTGTCAGGCAGTCTTTAGTTATTCCTTTTCTTATGATAACTCGACCTGTCCAAAGTAAAGCCCAAACTAAACCAGTGGGGCCTACAGAAATTTGCTTAATATCACAGTTAGGTGGAATGCTTATACTTATCCATTTAAGACCTTCTGGTGAAACAGTACTAACTCCTAATCTGTACATAACACGGCTCTGGGCAGTAATGGCCCAGACTGACAAAGTACCAGAAGATGCATATGGAATTTGATTACCACCAATGCTAACATCTATAAAAGGTTCTTGAGTAGGATCTTTGTGAAGTGGAGCTATAGCACACCAAGAATTCATAGCACTGAATTTTCTATATCTGATCCATTTTCTTCTTCTAACACATGATTTCCACTGTTTGGTTGGGCCGAATTGGGCTGGGAAATCAACAGCATAGCTCCATCCATCATGATCTAATGGTTGCCCATCTAAAGTGAGTTCAAGTTGCCAGTCCCCTTCCCATTGCCAAGCCATTGAAGGCAATCTAATGCGATCGATAGATCTGTCTTTTGTGCCATCATATGATGAAAAATGATATCTATCAGTGGGTAAAAGCCTTCCACTAAAACCTTCCAACGGCAACCACCTTTCATTCTCAAAGGATTCTTCTTTCACTCGTATGGGTATTTCTAGACCGTGAACATGAAGATATATCTGTCGATCGCCCCCCACGGCCCAGAGGAAATGTGGTACTGCTGATAAAGTTTTAAATTCTAAACCAAGATACATAAATTCTCTCCAGCATGATCCACTTGTAGATAAAGCGTAGACTTTACCTTCATTGTTAATAGAAAATAATAACGAATTACTAGACATCGTGATCTTTGCATTCACTGAATTATGGTTTTATGATCATTTCATAATAATAGCACCTTTTTTATTTTTATTCCACTAAATCATAAGAACAGGTTTCATACTTTCGCCTGTAGGTATATTAAGAATTATTGAACATAAAATGAAATAAATTTAAATTAAAAATCTGTCCGGCGAATAAAATCTCAAATTGTAATCACTAATGTCACTTTTCAACTTTCAGCGTAGTGGTCTATCTGGCGCACAGAATAGTATTACTCCTACCGGAGATCTGGCGCAACTTCTATACAAAAAAATACGATGTATGACGTTTGCGTCTCTTTTAATGACAGCTAAAGCCCGATAAAATTACCAAAATAGATGAAAACTCTAGAGCTACATGGTATAAAACCCTCCCATACATAGGCTAATTACACCGCACCGCCATTTTCATTTAATTTGAGCCGTCAAGTAATTTTATTACTTATTTTTGCTGTAAAGCATTGCTTCCTTTGTTGTGATTCTCATCGAAATTTTTTCCAGACTTTGTTTACAATACGTTATGTTAGATTTCGTATAGTCAATTCCAAGAGTGCCCAAATAAGTCGTAGCTTTTTGTTAAGTAAAGCAAATATAAAAAAATAAGATAAGAAATTTGTGGTTTCTAAACATGTAAGCCTGGTGATAGGTACTCTATTTTTATGGCTAAATTTCGACTGGATGAAGATCGGTAATAAAATATAAGTTATTTCCTGCTGTAAAAACGTATCTAACAACATAATTTGTAAAGCTTTTAATGTATTTTTACAAAAATAAGATAAACTAATATAAACCATAAACATCGCTTACTCTTCAAACTCTATATTTTTTTCTTACGAAATTGAATTAATTTTATTAAAGCTTTTGTCATGTTGTTTTAATTTTTAAATGCGTTAATACAACGGCATACACCAAAAGTCAGTATAAAATAGAATGTAGGAGTGGCATGTAATAATAATTGAGTAAAAACGTTTTATAAAATTTGTAATAATAGCCTACTCAATATATAAATCATTTACTTCATCACCATCTTTTTGATGGGTGATAGCGTCGAGAAAAGAAAATTGAATCTACGTGTAAAATAAAAAGTTGAAATAATTAATGGCTACCAGATTACATCATTGGAAATTATTTTCAAATAAACAGATCTTTCACGCTTATCGGCGAGAAATTTTAAAGAAGGAACAAAAGCAAGGCGTTGCGAAATAAATATATAAGTTTATGTATGTAATAATATTTCAATCATTCAATAAATATCTACTTACTAACACATATTCTAAATAATTACACAAAATTTGTTCCAGTAAAACTACATATTATCATCCACTCATATTGAAGAAACATGAATAAAATGAAACCACAGCAGATACTTATTGAGGAGAATCTATACATAAACTCTTCCTGAACACAATACAACTTCTTGTTATAGTTATTAAGTGGTATAATTTTCATTTATAATTTTTCGTTTACATAACAAACAATATCCAAAAAATACAATTAAATCCTCAGCTACAGCCGATATCGATAATTTTTTACTAGTCATTATGGTATTTATTATGTTGGAAATATGTGTTACGTTACTGTTCTGTTAGGTCGGTATTAGTTTTGGGCTTAAGTGACATATAAAACTCTTTTGTACGGATCTCCCGTCTCTTTGGTAAGTATAGTGTTTTATCTATGGTCATTACTATATGCAAAAAGCCGCAGCCACGGTGAGGCCGTAAAAGCGCTCTGGCTATAATAGCATTATAATTTATAGTTAAAAAAAAAACAAATTGCAATGAAGTGGAACAAACTTTTAAAACTATTTACGCCTATAACGAAACGAAAATCCCTTCAAAATGTACACTATTACAATAAATAACCCTAAAAAAGGTAAGAAAACAAAATCAGTTTTCGTTTCACATTATCCTTTATTTATAAATTATTTCATATTTCAATTGTGATCGTCTGGTTCTGACTTTTAATTCGTGTTAAATACTTCTTAGTAGGTACATTTTGGTGGATTTATTAAATTGAATATCACACAAGATCCTAATTTTCATTGTAAGGCAATTGAAATCCTCTGTTTATGGTAGTGGTGGGGCATGTTTTTAATTTTATTTCATATTCCAAGTAACGAGGATTGTACTAAAACGCTATGTCAATAAAAATAAATAAAATTGGCAAAGTTTAGCTATTCCAGGGTCTGTCCTTCTAAAGATTTACCCTCTATAAATACTTACTTACTCTAGCCTTTTATCGTTCATCTCTGCTCCAGCCTATCCCTTCTTTACCACTAAATTTTGGAGGGAAACCCGTAAAATGAGAACCCTGTTATTAGCGATAAAGCGTGCCCACCACAGATTTATATAGATCGACAAATAACGTGGCCGCAGAAATATTTTTTACTAGTACGACTTTTCAACTCAATGATATTATATAGAAAAAAAGAAGCACATACATTAATTAAATATACAGGAATAAAGTTAAAGATCAAAGAGTCACTGTGTCAAAACGAACTATTGCTCTATGCTCGACTATAACTATAACGAACTATGCTCATTGCATGGGCAGTTTCACTGTATCGCGCTGGCGGCGACGTGAAGAGACTCTCCAGTTGGGGAACGAGACACGTCTTGGGTTGCCGCCGGAGGGGACCCGGAGTGTGTAAGGGAGCAAAATTAGCTGCCTGTCCCCGGTGGTTCCGCGGGCGTGGCGCAATACGTCAAAATCGGTCTAACGACGGTTTTAAACAGAGTAACTTTATGGCGGAGGGCCATTTTACTCCGGAAGTTGTATAGAAGGAATAGACGCCCTAGCAACATGGCGGTCTGGTGCTTGACTTTCTCAAAATGGGGTTTGAAAGTCATGTGGACGTCTAATAGGACACCGAGGTACTTGACCTCGGTAGCCCAGGGGATTTCTATTCCTAGATATTTAAGGGGACGAGGAGGTTTTTTGTTCTCTTCGGAGAACATGATCGCGGAGCTCTTTCCCGGGTTTATCGCTATGCGCTACTTCTTGTACCAAAGGCTTAAGATGTTAAGAGCCTTTTGGATGCGGGCTCTGAGAGTGACTCTTTGTCTATAAGAGAAGTAAATGACTGTGTCATCGGCATACAGACCTAAAAGAACCTTACTAGACTCTCGGCCTTCGACTGGGTGTTTTGTCAGGTTAGGGCTTATGTCGGGTACATCCTACTATGTAGAGGTTGAAGAAGACAGGCGCCAGAAAGGAGCCCTGGGGAACTCCTGCACAGATCGGGTGGACAGAAGAGAGGGCAGACTCTACTCTACGCACTTTTATAGATGGGGTACTTGATACCATTATATGATATTAATTGACATATTTATATGAGCTTTTAAATGTGAATTCTTCATAGATCTTGTATGATATTAATAACCTATAAAGTCATTTTTAGCAACCTAATTCACTATCTATATGTAAACTTGGTTTCAAGTCTTTGTCTAATAAAATAGTTTGCGACATCGCGGGCCGCACAAATATCTTCCAAAGACCGCTTGCGGCCCACGGGCCGCAGTTTGACGACCACTGACCTAGAGTGATTATTGTGTTAACTATAAATTGATAGACCTTCGATTTCTACTACAGTATATGTCACATGCCGGTATTTCTTTTTGCGGCTAAGTGCCTTCAGCACTCGCCCACAAAGTCGGTGAAGCTGTAAAGGCCCTTCCGGTCAACAGCATTATATAGGTTAGAAAAAAAAATCGAACTGGCCACTTCAGTTTAGTATATATTCTTGTCGATGTATATTATTTGTAAATTGAATGACAGTTGTAAATAGAATAGATTAGATGGAATAGATTTTGTCTTCTTATAATTACCATTTTAACTAAAATGTAATAGTATATCTTATTGAAATTAATATTTATCTAAAAGAAGAGCTCCACAGAGTCCGTTTAGCATTTAGGGCTGTACACTTTATTTACACTATTTTACCAACGGCGCAGGATCTTTTTTTACACTTTATATTAGGTGGAGCAAAAGTTTCTGCGTGTTTTATATGAAAACTCGTAACATTTTTTTCCAAAGTTAATTTACATTTAATTACAGTATGTACATATGTGCCATTTTGTTCGATGACTTTCTGCCATCTTGCAGGTAGTGTCATGATTCCGTTCCTGTAGAAATTGTGATAAAAAAAGCGCGACAAGTCAATTAAGGGAAAAACACAACCAGGAAGACGAATTTATAAGGCATACTCAGCTCTCGATAAAACAATTTAATATATATGTACAGAATGACACTAAACAACTTGTTACTAAGCAACAATACATTTTCTTATAATAATCTTCTTATAAGAATTACATATCAAATAGGTTTTTACATTGCTAATGAAACCTTCTTTAATATCTTCTCTCAATGTAGTAAACCTATTGATAACTTCAGCTTAAGTAATCTAGGTCTTGGTAAAGCCTTAGTAAAAATGTCCGCCAGTTGGAGTTCGCTGGTAACCTTCTTCACCTTTAACTCTCCATTAGTCACTAACTCTCTGACGAAGAAGTGACGAATTCGGATGTGTTTCGTTCTCTTATGAAACTCCGGGTTCTCAGCTAATTTTATGGCTGCTTCATTATCCACTTGCAACTGTGGCAGGCCTTTTAGCTTAACTAAGCTACCCATCAAAGTACTAAGCCAAATTGATTCTCTAACAGCCTCACTTGCTGCAACAACTTCAGCTTCAGTGGTTGATATCGCCACACTTTGTTGCCTTTGGCTTGACCATGATATAGCTCCTCCAGCATACATGCATAATACTCCAGAAGTTGATCTTCCGGTATCAAGGTCTCCTCCATGATCTGCATCGCTATAGCTTTCTATAATACCCTTTTTGTAATCCTTTTTGTATAAGATTCCTAAATCTGGAGCATATTGCAAATAACGCAGTATCCGTTTTAACTTTATACAGTCAGCATCTGTTGGTTTTTCTAAATTTCTGGAAACAACGCCTACTGCATAAGCAATATCTGGCCTAGTTCCAACCATAAGAAACGCTAAGGATCCAACGATTTGTCTATAGTTTTTCAAAAAACTGGACAGATCACAAGACAGATCTATATTCTCATCATTCTTAACAATCGGCGTCATTACCGGTCTACAGCTTTCCATGCCAAATCTTTTTATTACTTTCTTACAGTAAGAAGCCTGAGAGAGATCTTTATTCCATCATCTCTGCTTTCAATTTCTATTCCAAGAAAATAAGAAGCTGGTTTTGTAGTAACTTTAAACTTCTCTTTCAACTGTGATATGAAATCAGCAATGAGTGTTTGACTTGTTCCAGCAACCAAACCATCGTCCACATACAATGCTAGAATTAATTTTCCATTGACATTTTCTCTGATAAAGAGACAAGGATCAGCTTCACTAACTTTGAAACCGACTTGTTTGAAAAAATCAATAATTTTTCTATTCCAGCATCTCGGTGCTTGTTTTAAACCATAAAGACTCTTCTTTAACAAACAAACACGTCCAGAACCATCATCATATCCTTCTGGTTGTTTCATGAAAATCTCTTCATCTAAGGTTCCATACAGAAATGCTGTCGAAACATCAAACTGTATCATTGACATTTGTTCACTTGCAGCAACAGCCAAAACAGCTCGTATAGTAGCCATTCTTGCCACAGGACTAAATGTCTGATCAAAATCTATTCCTTTTTTCTGACTGTACCCCTTGATGACTAATCTAGCTTTGTATTTGTCAACTGAGCCATCTGCATTCAGTTTGACTTTATACACCCATTTACATGGAATAGCCTTCCTATTTTTAGGAAGTCTTACGAGATCCCAAGCTTGATTTTCTTTCAGAGAGCTAATTTCATTCTCCATTGCTTTCTTCCACAACTCACACTCAGGACTACGAATTGCTTCTTTGAAGTAACTCGGTTCTACATAACCATTCCACTCTGTATTCAGAACATAGTCATTAAATTTGTTTGGATATCGAAGTAGTGAACGATCCCGCAAAATCCTACCTCCTTGTTCAAGGATTTCATGATCAGGTAGTGAATTACCAACATGAATATCTTCTAAACATTCCGGATCTTCACTGACTTCCTCAATTTCTCCCTCTAAATTTATACTATTTTCTGAAATACAACTTTGTGCATCATCAAAGATCTCATCACCTACAGCAGGAAAATCTTCTCTAATCGAGAATTCTCCTCTATCATTAAAAACTTCATTGTCAAAGTTAGCTGTATTCTCAATATTTAAGGGTTCATGCATCTTTCTTTGATTTGTGAATGGCAAATCCAAAGGAATATCAATTTCAGTTTCTTGCAAAGCTTTTTTAGAAGCTTTTGCTACATCTAAGGGTCTTTCATTAAATGTGACATCTCTAGACCTCACTAAAGAATTATACTCTTTATTCCATAGTCTATACCCATCATCATTTTCATACCCTATCAGTATACATTTTACGGCTTTCCTGTTGAGTTTCTTTCTATTTTGTTTAGGTACGTGAGCATAACAAGGTGTTCCAATAATCCTTAAATGTTTTATTTGTGGCTTTTTGCCTATCCAAAGTTCATAAGGAGATTTGTGTTCCACTACAGTTGGTCCAGTTCGGTTTAGTATGTAAACAGCAGTATTTACCAACTCAGCCCACAACACCTGAGGTAGCTCTTCATGAGCATGCATCATTGACCTCGCCGACTCAACGATTGTACGATTTTCTCTTTCGCTACATCCATTCTGCTCCGGTGTATATGGCATTATCAGTCTTTGTTTAATTCCTTGTTCTGACAATATTTTACGTACCTCATGACTATCAAATTCTCCACCGTTGTCACTTAACAACTCATTAATTTGATATCCAGCTACTTTAGTTTCAGCTAACATTTGCTTAAGCTTTTTGTGTACTTCTGACTTTTGTCTCAGAAAGTATACAAAACGGAAACGAGTATATTCATCTTTAAACAGTACAAAATATCGGAACTTAGAAAATGACATTGGAAAAGGTCCACAGACATCAGTGTGAATACGTTCTCCAGGCTTAGTAGCTTTTTCTCTGACACCAAATTTTCGTCGATGTGTTTTACCAAAAATACAGCCTTCACATAATTCTCCACTGTCTTTCGTGTAAATTCCCAATTCCTTTTCAATTAAACTTTTAACGTGCCTCTTATTCTGGTGACCAAATCGTTCATGGTATAATTGTAGCATATCAATGTTTTGCACCAAGTTCACTGACGCTATAGGTGGTACGACTTTACAATTCAGTTTGTACAAGCCACCATATCTCTTCCTATTTCCTGTCATAGTGACCTTACCATTTATTTTCATAATACACGAATTGACTCGCGACTCAAACGTACTATTTGGATTGCGATCTTGTGTAGAAAGTACAGAAAATAAATTTTTACTTATTTCGGGAACATACCAAACATCTCTCAGTGTACAAAGCAAAAAATTCTTGTTAACCTTAGCTCTAATTTGAACAGATCCTTTCCCAAGAGCCTTTATACTATTACCATCAGCAGTAGTTACTGCGTGAGTTTCTCCAAAATATTCAAAATCTTGAAAAAGATCCCCTCTCATCGTAACATGATTAGTAGCGCCATTATCTACGTACCAATTATCACGATCTGCATTGGTTCCACTCGAATTAACAGATAATAATAACATGTTAACAGCTTTATTGCCTTCTACAACTTGACGACAACCAGCTTTCTTTGGACAATCTTTATTGAGATGACCTACCTCTTTACATTTGAAGCACCTTTTATTTGTGAGTGGTCGGGCTTGTCCTTTCTTAATGTATTTCTTCCGAAATTTAACAGTAAGAGCTTCAGTACTAGAGTTTTCCTGTATACAACTTTCAAGTGCTTTTTCGTGAGCACACAATTGACTAGTTATATTTTCTACAGTTCTGTCTTTTCTAGACATCAGCAACCAACTCGATTTAAATGAAAAATATGCTTCAGGCAATGTTTCTAAAATTTTACAGAGTAATAAAATTTCAGGTAACTCTTGACAGTTTTCCTCTTTTATCAACTCCTGTCTTAGTCGATACCACATATTTTTTATTTTCGATATATGCGTTGCCATATTATCTGAAGGATCCATTTTATATCTGAAGAACTGTAAACATAAATCGTACAGGTGGTCATAACTTACCCCTTCATATAATCTATGTAGTTCATCCCATACTTCCGTCGACGTAGAGAACCTTAGTACTTTAACAAGTGCCTCATCAGTAATATTATTTGTTATCAAAAGTAAAGCTGTGCTATCTAACCTCATGTATTTCTTTACTTCTTCGTTATAAAGATCCAAAGCTTCAGCTGTAGCATCAGCATCACCTGTGCATTTTACAGGCATCTTTGGCATACATGTTGTTCCGTCTACAATGTCCATAAGACCGTCCATGCCCCGCAATAAAGCCAGCATACGGTACTTCCATTGTACCCAGTTGCGCCCATCAAGTTTTGCAATTTGTATTTTGGATAATTCCATTACGTGCTTTACGTGTATTAGCTTTGCGTATCTGAGCTTTGTTTATCTGGGCCCATAACCAATTAAGGGAAAAACACAACCAGGAAGACGAATTTATAAGGCATACTCAGCTCTCGATAAAACAATTTAATATATATGTACAGAATGACACTAAACAACTTGTTACTAAGCAACAATACATTTTCTTATAATAATCTTCTTATAAGAATGACATATCAAATAGGTTTTTACATTGCTAATGAAACCTTCTTTAATAAAGTCCTCTCTTGATGTTAACCTGACACTGCCTAAAGAGTTTTGAAGAGATTGAAACAGATGGAATCTGAAGGTGCAAGGTCAAGGCTATATGGCGGATGCATTAATACCACTCTGCCAAACTTTCTCAATTTCTTACTTTAATCTTATTAGTTGTTGTTGGTAGTAGAGATCCGAATCTATGGTTCTGCCCAGCGGTAGAAGCTCATAATCAACAATGCTCTTCCAACCCCCACATACACACAGCCTCACCTTATTGAGAGTTAACACAGTTTTGCCAGTCTGTGAAGACTGACCGACCTTTGACCACGACTTTTTTCACACGTTCTTGTCGTATGTGAACCATTTTCCATCACTAGTTACCAATTTCTTCAAAAACGGTTTCGTTTCACTACTTCTCAATAAATAATCTCAAATGAGTACACGGTTCATTAGGATTCTTTGAGTGAACTCGTGTGGTTTCGCTAATATCGGGATTTTTTGTGTACCCAGCTTTTCAAATGATTCAAAACTGTTTTGTGGTCAATTCCCAGTTCTTCAGATATATGTCGTAACTACTGACATGCCGATCTTGCTTCCCTTTTTAAAAAATGGCGTCCACTTTATCCCTTATAGGGCGACCAGAGCAAGGTGCACCTTTGATGACAAAATGTCTGGATTGAAAATGCTTAATAGTTCAATCAAATAAGATATTAAATCAAAATTTTAGCACTTTACATTTTAGTTCAAATAAAGTGTGTCAAGTGAAAGATTTTACTTGAAAAACGTTATGTAACTTTTTTTTCTCATAAGCCTAGATGTAATGGTTCTCAAGTGATGCTGCCGGAACACACCTATTGGTATTTGGCGACAGGTTTTGCAAACTTGAGGGTGGTAACTACTCAGGCGGGCTTTATCAGAAAATGTCCCCTACCACCATGCTATGGTTTCCTCATGATGATTTCCTTCACCGAAAGCTCAGACTGATTATAGAGTTGAATAGGTGGGCTCAAATATATATCCATTGACGCGGAATCTGACTGCACTACCAACTGCACCATCATTATTTCATTGGTTTTTGTAGATATACCTATGACATCTTTCAGTTGAATGGATGGAAAATGCAGTTTTAGAAAATTATTATATTACTTTTGCATACAATACAATAATGTAGTCAAGACTAATAAATAAGATGTATATTTTTGAGATTCACAAAAACTAGAGATATACAATATTATGTCCAATATCACAAAGTAATTAATTAGTCAACAATTGTGTATACATATAAAATTGATTTTTTATACATTTAGATGTAACAATAATTTGTAATAATACTGATAATTACATAAATCACATTTGAAGGCACAGTTAATTAACTTACTATCTACAAATAAAATAATAGGATTTTTTTGTGTAGTACTGCATACACAATACATTTATGGTAGGTACATATTTTAAATTGTACATAATTTAGGGGTTGAAATTACATAATTTAATAGATTACTGACTTTGATAATTATTTTTTTTGAACTTGAAGTAAAACTGTTATATACAATATTCTACATAGATTGCAATTTAATGAAACTGAACAACAAAACGTTAGACTATTCACATAATGTAAGTTAATCTTTTAAAGCATGTATTAAGTAACAATTTGTCTAGAAAAATTTAACTATATCTTCTGGAACATTAACTTATCTTTAACAACTGCACTGAACTTTTTACAGATTTCAGATACTCATCTTCATTATCTAAATGTTTCATGTATGCTAAGAAACAAGTCCATATAAGACTGCAAAGACTTATAAAAGGTACTCTATTTCTTGGAGGAATAAAGCAGAAGTTAATTAATGCTACAGCAGGCCACACCGAGGCTCCCACCTAAAAGTAAATAAATTATATGAATATTTATGAGTGAATTAATTTGATATTTCTTTATGAATATAGTGTGTACATATACCTTATAAGTGGGAAGAAATTTTGCTTTCACTTCAGCCAAAGCTTCATAAAACTGCTTAGATTCAAGTAAACTCATACCAAAATAAAAAACTGCACATTGCAAAAGGTGTGTAGGTAATTGTTTCTACAAAAGTCTGGAAAAAATTAATAAATATTTTAATTTATAATTATATATTTCTGTACTGGATACATTGAAATAAAATCTTAAATAAGAACATTAAAAAGTTACTTATTCACACATACAACATAATTAAAATATAAATGAAAGTACAAAAAATAAAAAAATCGAACCTTTATTAGACCTGCACGTAATGTGTTTCCAGGCCACATAATATTAGCAACAGTCAACCAACAATAAAGAGTGGGTGCTACATAACAAGATCCATACAACCCAAATCTTGCCGTTTTCCACCAGTCGTAATTTTCTATAAAATGTAGTTAAAATGATTAATTAATAAGATAAAACATTTATTAGTGAAAACAGTAGTAACCATTCAATTTAGAATTAGGTATTAGGCATAATATATGTACAATTTGAAACATACATACCAAATGTTTTTCCCTCAAATGATTGTTGTATTAGACTTGAAATCGGCCAAATTATACTGTAAGATGCCATTCCTCTAAGTAGCGGATACTTTCTGAAAGCTACAGAAATCTTGCTGTAAGCACCCATGGTTATTTGAAAATACATTAACAAGGAAATGTTGCTTATGTAAGACGTTCATTGTTTCAAGGACTTCACAAATTTGCATGAGCAGGAAACGTGCCATTCTTTGGTATTATGCCAAAGTCACGTAAGTATTTAGCATAATATTTATGGTATATTAAATAAAGAACAAGTAAAGCATAATAGCAGCGTTGCCATTATTAAAAAAAAAACTGATTGCCGTGTTTTGCATGATCGAATTGCCGTGTTTTGCGATAAAAGTCGGAAAATTGCCGTGTCTCACATACATTTTCAGCAAAATTTAAACTTTCGCAATTGTTTTATACTTGTACAGTGATAAAATAAATAAGACAAGTAAACTCACGTTCTGACAGTTCCATACAAGATTCATATAATAATTCTTATTAAAAGTAAGAAATAAATATTTGCGATTCAATAACAATGGATTGGTAATTAATAGCTCACAATCATCATAATATAAAGGACTTATATCAAAAATGCTTATTTCTCTTTTCTTAATATTATACTTGAGCTATCTTTTACCTAATTTAGCATTCCTTTACTTAAAATTTGTACAATTTGCTAGATTTATATGTGATAGTATACTGTAGATATACTGTTTTGCAAGCAACGTGTTATTTATGGTGGAAGTGATGATTTCATTTCATGGTTTCACAACAAGCGTTAGCATAGGGCAGTGATAATATTTATAATTACATGGCCTAATTTAACGTTTTCAGAGATATGACCGAAGTCTAAAGTATTTGACCAAAGATTAGTGTAAGCTCGCGAGGAGCTTATTCGCCAGTGCCTGTTGTCTAAGCATACATAGTTAAGTGTATTTATCTAAGGTTAAGTGACAACTGTCGATGTGTGTATTCTCGTGTCTTATTACTAAGTGTGTATTTTGTACATGTCGACGTGAACCGAAGTCAACAGAATAGTGTAGTCAGAGACTTCCTGTAAAACTTCGAGAAATTTCTAGTCCTATGACTCGGGCGCAAAAACAAGCAGTAGTCGGAAGTCGCTTGAAGCGAGGAGAGGTAGCACGAAACGAAACGAAGTGCTCTTCCATACTATCGTATCCATACTTCGTAGAATTTTTAAGAACCGTCCAATTTCACTGTTTTTGTTTTGCATTTAACAAAATTCGATCCGTATTTCGTACACTATTCGACTAAGTATAAAGACTAAATTCAGTTAGCGGTCTTTTTTATTGATTAAATGCGATTTCGCTGTGAACTAGCTGTTACCCGTGGCTTAATACACTTGTGGTCTAATTGCCGTGTTTTAGAATATGGCAACCGTTGTTCTCCCGTGTATATAGTGTTTTTTTTCTGGACGACCACAATTTCCGTGTAACACGGCAATTGCCGTGTAAATGGCATCCCTGCATGATGGTATAATTTATTGTTACTTATATTTTATTGGGAAAATCAATACAAGTTTTTAGGCCCATCTTTGTTTTATTTTAATTTTCATACAGTGTTACATCAAAATGGTACATACATATAATTATAGTATTTTACTTAGCTTTTCATAGAGTTTTTATAACATTTTGGAATACACGCTTTGTGTTATTAGTTTCAATAGACTTGCGCAAAAAAATCCTAACGATCATATAAAAGGTCATTAATACAAAGAGTACGAAGTAGAACATTAATAATTTAATACATTAGCGATGGCGATCTGAGACGGATGAATGAAGAATCAATCTTTTGGGCCAAAAAATCAATTTTTATAAACGATATATGCCAATAAATCGATTTAAGAACCTAGGAAATCGAAGTAATTTTTTTTCTGTTTCAATAAGAACTATTAAATTATATAGAATTAGGAATACTCAAACACAAGTAAATGTATGAAAAAATTTCTCTTAATTAGTTAAAACCTCAAGAGATGGCATTGAGTTTCTATCGATTCTTTGTGAGATTAAAAATGTCAAATTTATAGATATTGCGTACAATTAAGATGGCCGACAAATATCTTGCCTGACGGTAAATAAACACTTATAGTGTTAGTGGAACACTTACTACATTAAGAGTGTTTAAGGTGTTCTGCCAACTCTCTTCACTTTATCCCTTTATTATTGATATGCTTGTAAAAACAACACTAATTATTTTTAAATGATAAAATATTTATTGTTATAGTGTCTTTTGTTTTGTCTGAAATGGATATACATGTAAAGATAAAGTAATTATTTCTCTCCTCAGTCTGTTTGTTTTTTTTTCTTTTAATTTCTATTAATAAACTTTATCGATAAAATTATTTCGAAAACAGTTTTTACCTCAAATTTTCAATAAATTATGATGATGGTCTAATGTCGACCATCAGAAGTTTAAATCCAACCAACAGAATTAGTTTCGCATAAAAAAACAAGACGAAAAAGATCGATTTTCTAGAGATCAATCTTTTAGATCTCAATTTTTGTGTGAATCAATAAATTAAGCTTTGATTCGAATCGGTTAAAATATCGATCTTTTTTGGAAAGAATTATCATTCCTACAGTACTTTGAGAAAACTAGTCTCTATTTTTATTAACGTGTATAGGGGCCTTGGGTTCAAACCCTTCTAAGTCTATTATTTTACATAGTATGTCCAGACATAATTTTAAATTTTTCAGTAAAATTACATTGGATCGGAACTAAATATCGTATGTTATATTTTTAAATAGAGCGTTTTTATAGTAAATAACAAAATTGGACCTAACTTCGTAAAATTATATGTATTCAGTAAAGAATAAATTAATGAGGATCTTTTTCATTTGGAAAAGATAACATTTTTATAAATTTGAATGTTGTATGTTATCGCTTGGTTTAAAATTTGCGCAACTAATTCAACTACTTAATATAGCATGCTAAAATATAAATTAAAGATAATTACATCTGTAATTAATCAATCCTCTTTTAATGTGAAAGCCTTTAAATAACAACAGGTTTAGCGGGATGTCAGTCTATTGGGAAGTAGTAATTGTCTTTAATTCCGTAACTTGAATAGTTGACCATATGTTATGTAATGATGGTGGTCTCTGCTTGAAATAGTTTAGTTATTGTGCACAAATGAGGTGAGCTGAAACAATAATGTGAAACGTTTATTTTAAGGTGCTATGAAACTTCATGGAAAACTGTAACAAGATGAACTACTAGAACTTAAAAACATTGATACAAGATTGTAAATATATCGTTATCCACGTTATATTGGCAGAATTGTGTGCGTTACCCACACCTTGACCCTAATTAAGAATAATAAAATAGTCAGAAAATTAAGGTACAGATTACATTGTGTCATTACATCACAAAAATGTGAGCTTAGCTTAGTATGTAGCACCAAAATGTAGTAACTTAATATAATAACATAATTAAAATGTGAGTATCAAGCAAAAGTTTAAGAAAAAAGGTAGGACACAAAGAATAAACGAAACCTGTAGTTTCAAAGTTATGGAATAATGTTTTGTCTATCAGTGCTCGTAGATGACTAACTTATAAAATAGTTCGTTTGCGCGTTCTTAAAAAAGGAATTAATTAACTAAAAAAATGCTTAGTAAATATGGAAATGTGACATAAATACTGATTTCGAATATTAAAGAAGGTTTAATAGGCAATGTAAAAACCTATTTGATATGTCATTCTTATATAAAAGATTATTATAAGAAAATGTATTTGTTGCTTAGTGACTAGTTGTTTAGTGTCATTCTGTACGTATATATTAAATTGTTTTATTGAGAGCTGAGTATGCCTTATAAATTCGTCTTCCTGGTTGTGTTTTTCCCTTAATTTCGAACATAGAGCTTAATAAAACTGTTACGTTTTACACATCAGATCCTTAAGTTTTAACATTATTTAAATTACGATAGTTTTCATACACTGTTTTTTTTGCAGTATATTGTAAACCCAGTCATATTATAGTAAATCTACTGTAATTGCAATGCAGTTGGCATTACTAATCATACATGACAAAAAAATTAAATTATATAACTTATTATGGAAATGAATATAAGTTCTTTAGACCCCATTAGTCTTGGCTGCATGGTCGAGGTACCTGTGCCTGTTATTTAGAAACCAATAAATGGAGCCAAATGCAACAAAAGAGTTTTTTGCGGTTGAGTGCATTCTGCACTCGCCCCCAAAGTTCGGTGAAGCTGTTAAGGCCCTTCCGGTCAACAGCATTAGCTAGGTTAGAAAAAAAGAGAGTTTTGGCGACTTCTGTCTGTCATGTAGCGGTTGTTTTCTGTAATTCATTAAATTTGTGTAGTTTGCTGTAATCGTGTAATCTTGGTGGCGTTTCTTGTAATATAGTTTGATTGTTGCGTACAAGTTAAATTTATTATGGAAAATGTTGCGTAGCATTTATTATAAGGTGCCGGCAGAGCTCCATGGAAATTTCAAACAGGTTGAGCAACCATTTTGCTAGAACTTGTTAACGTTGATACAAGATTGAAAATACATCTTAATCACATGACATTGGCACAAATTATGTGTAAACAAATTTCCATTAATTAGGAAGAAGAATGGAGTTTTTGTGGGGGTTTTTTCTAGCAGTAGTTCTCTTTAATTCATTAAACTCTATATCATGTAATCTTAGTGGCGTTTTGTGGGGGTATATTTTGCGTATTGTTAAGTATATTATAGAATAAAACGCGTACCATATATTCTGAGGTGCCAACAAAGCTCCATGGAAAGTTTGAGCAGGCTGAGCCACCGTTATGCTGGTAACACTGATACGAGATTGAAAACACATCTTACTCAAATGACACTGGCACAAATTGTCTGTACACAAATTGCCATGAATTAAGAAGAGGAAGTAGTGTTGATTTGTTGATTTTATAAACAAAATAGTTCTTGTGAGAATAATTGATTATCGTAGATTACAACCACAGAATAATATATTACAACTTATATACTTTGAGTGAATATTTTTATTATGTCTTTATATGAATGGTAGGGCTTTTATTAAGCTGAGAAAATATGGTATTTATACATCGTAAAACTAATAAAACAACTTTGCTGTTCTAGGAAATGTATTAGGAAATTGAAGTCCAAAAATGTGTGTCCAAGGCTCGAAGTATCCAATCATCCTTTGAAAATTAATACTCTCACATTTGTAAGTTTATATTTGATAATCTATATGCTAAATCTTAGCTTTTGTTACGTTCTAAAGTATTTCTATTTATCTACCTAGAACTCGAGAACCATAATAACCATAGTACTAATATACCGTTGAAATAAACTGAATTACATTACCTTTTAAAAAAAAATTAAAATTATATTTATTAGCTATGTTCTAGTATATATTTAGTTAAATAATTAAAACAAACTGATATATGCAACAAGTTATTATGTAAATACTTAATGAATTTAATATAACAATTAGAACATTTCTCATAACACTAAACTGTATATGATTAAAATATTAAGACGAAATAATGCAGGGAAATAATATAAACAATTATTATTCTGAGCAGAGCCGATGTCTTAGTTAATTATATTCTTACCAAATAAACCAGAAATTGATTTAGAATTTGAATACAAAAGTTGTTTTGATATTGTAAACATATTTTACTATTTTCTTACTTTCATCTTTCTGAGCACTTTAATTAGTAATGGAGACTATACTGTTATTGGAAAATGTCTATGTTTAATGCTTTTTATTTTTAAATTTCTAGGAAATATCTAGTAAGAGTTTCATGGAACATCTTAATAAATGGAGTGCTGGCTTTGAAGAAGTCGATCCATTGTTGAGGTTTGAACAAATGCAGTTAGAAGATGTAAGCTAATCTAATACATTTTCCGTGTACACTTTCTTTTTCTAAATTTCAATGTCTGTCTAATGTCTGTCACTAAAATTTGAATTACATTGCAATACAGTATGAGACTCATAGATAATTGACACAATCCCAAAACCCAAGATAATTTATTTCATACCTCAATAAAACACAAAATACTTAGGGTATAATTAAATAACAAAGTAAAATCATTATACCAGCTAAGAATAACTGTCAAGTAGTCTATTAATACATTCCAATAACTCAATAATTTGTAAATATTTAATAAAAATGGGAATTAAAAAATTATATTAAATTAAAATTTTAAGGACCTATGAGTATTGGTGAATTTTTTGCATTTTGACCTAAATAGCATTGGAAATATAATAAAGCAACTTGAAATACTGTAAAATATGTCTCTTGTTATTAACACTTTTAGGATATGGATGTGGAAGAAAAAATCAACAGTACTGTACATTACTCAAAGGCATGGGATTTAAAGCGCAATAGCATCCTTAACAAATATACAACTGGAGAGAAGTTAACTATTGTCAGCAGTTATTTACCAGGAGGAGAGAAAAGTATATTATTCACAAATAAAACCTATATTGTTTATTACTTTTCCATAACATAATAATGATAGTTTTTTTTTTTTGTTATTTTTATTTTTCTTTTGTTTTAAGTTAGTTCATTTTCAGCCCTTATTAGACAAGTATCAAATCTCAATGAAAAAGTAAAACACAGGTTGGAGCAATTAGATGATTTTGATGAAGATTCTATTAGAAAGACGATGGGTTTAAGTCAGCAGGAGTTTGTGACAAAGATTAATATGCTTAATGATGAAATAAAGAAGGTAATGTATATCAAATAAAGTATAATAAATTAAGAGAAACATATTCCATTACAGGTTAAATGGTAAACAATATTATTTTTTGCATACTATTGTTTTATGCATTAAAGCATTATATATGCAATCTTTAAAGCAGTTATGAGCAAGCAACCTTTGGAAAGATGAAGCAAAAATAAACGACATGATCATAGTTACTCCTTATTTAGTACAAGTTAAATTATTTTTTTATTAAAATTTAATATTAACTTACATTCATTGGAGTAAAATAATTAATGACAATGAACAGCTTAAATAGAACCATACTTCCTTGTAGTGAGAAAGATTGCATGGCTTAAACATGTACTGTCGTGGGGCATAAGCAGGGGAACTAATGTTGGTGTTATCCATGTGAAAAATATTTAATTCCAACAAAATCTAAAAAAAATTTTTTTACCAATGTAATTTGGCCTTTAACCCTTCGGGTTACGCCGGCCTAATTGTACATTCAAATTTTATGTGGAGTATTTGGTAACTAAGTTGTATACCAACAGACACTGTTGGGCTCTGAAATAATTGCGTGAAATGTACTCTGATCCCACATATTGAGAGCAAGTCTTTCCCTCTCTGCTTTGTTCCGGACACATTCCATCGACACATGATGCATGTCTTCAACTCTATTGTATTTCTCACAATTGGATGAGTTACGTTTTTTAATGAGATAGTAAAACTTGTTGAGGGCCACAAGTCCGGAACGCAATCTATGGGGCGACAATTTGGTTTCGGGTCATTTCTGAAAATCTGAAAAATCTGTTCAGTATCAATATTTCGTAATTGCGACTTTTTAAAGTTCACAATGAAATACTCTTAAATTTTTAGTCTGTATAATTTTTATTTATATTTTAGGCTTGGGATACTGAACAAAGGGTGAAAGCATTCAAAATTGGCATACAGTGTTCAAAGTTACTATCTGATGTAAACGTAATGCAGTTCTATCCAAGCAAGTTTATACTGATTACGGATATTTTGAATACATTTGGCAATTTAGTTTTTGAGAGACTCAAACTTAAGAGCTATGGGTAAGATTTACATTATTCAGTGTTTATATATTTATTCTATTTACCAAATATTTTTTCTCACTTATGTAGCTAAATTTGACAATTATTATATTCGTGATATCGTTTTTTATAACTATACATAGATATTAGTGAAATAATAAATACAGTGTAATGTGTATATAATCAGGGATTTCTACTAAGCCAGTTACATACTACTGAGCTAGTTAAGGAAGTATTGTCGATTTATAATATGGAGAAATCTATATTTTTCTTTAATGTATAATAATGGTACGGTATTGTTTGAATGTAGACAGAAATCACCAAAATCTATTAAAGACATCAATCCCGAAGATGTGCCAGAGTCTGCGAAAGAGACATGCCAGAATTGGATGTATAAAATGGCATCAATCAGAGAGCTTCTACCGCGACTTTACATGGAAATCTCTTTGCTCAAGTGCTATGTATTCCTATCGAAAGATGAAATAAGATCAGCCGTAGAACGATTAACTAAAATGATCAGAGGCATCGGGAATCCTTTAGTCGCGATATATGTGAGAGTCTACTTGTGCCATGTGGCTTCAAGTTTATTAGGCGAAGAATGCAATGATTATTTTTATAATAATCTAATAGAGTTTTCAGAGGAATATCAACAGGTGAATTTTTTTAAATTAGTGTATTATTAAATTAATTAACAGGGTTGTTGCTACTGCCGACTATTTTTTTTACTGATATTATAATGTCGATTTAATTATTACATGTTAAATAATAACAAAGAATATGCAGTCAAATTTGTGACAACCCTTTTTTTTTTTGACGGGGGGAAATGCATTTACGCACTACCCTTACCTATTGCATTAGTGAGACCGAAGTCCCCCAATGCAAAGACCGAAGTCCCCCAATGAGACCGAAGTCCCCCAATGAGACTGAAGTCCTCCAATGAGACCGAAGTCCCCAATGAACCTAAGTCCCCCAATGGACCGAAGTCCCCAATGAACCGAAGTCCCCCAATGGACCAAAGTCCCCCAATGGACCGAAGTCCCCCAATAGACCGAAGTCCCCCAATGTTGACCGAAGTACCCCAATGTTGACCGAAGTCCCCCAATGTTAACCGAAGTCCCCCAATGTTGACCGAAGTCCCCCAATGTTGACCGTGTCCCCCAATGGACCGAAGTCCCCCAATGTTGACCGGTGTCCCCCCAATGTTAACCGAAGTCCCCCAATGTTGACCGAAGTCCCCCAATGTTGACCGTGTCCCCCAATGGACCGAAGTCCCCCAATGTTGACCGAAGTCCCCCAATGTTGACCGAAGTCCCCCAATGATCACGAGGTTGTCACAAAACAACCCTGGATTTTTTTCAGTTTAAGGATGATAGTGTTGAGATAAATTTATCTAGCGTGCAGTATAAAAAAAACGTAATAATATTAAATAGATTAAGGAAAGTTAACCCAAAACATCACACTAAAAAAAATATGGTCTGTAGAAAAATTTATGTGGTCCCGGAACACACATATTGATGCTTGGGAACTTGGGCAATTGGCCTATGGCTAATAGAAAATGTCTTACAACCATGCTATGGTTTCATCATAATATTTTCCTTTACTGAAAAGTTGATTCGAACTTATATGTTTCTTTTTTACAGTGTTTAGGGTCAATCACAATCTCACCTGATGTTAAGTGACGATGTGGTCCAAGATGGTAAGCACACTAAATCTAAAGATACTGGTTCTTAAGTGGTGCTGCCGGAACACACCTGTTAGTATTTGGCGACATGTTTTCAAACTTGAAGGTGGTAGCTACGGAGGCGGGCATCATTAGAAAACTCCCTACCACCATGCTATGGTTTCCTTCACTGAAAGCTCGGGCTAATTTTTAGAGTTAAATAAGTGGGTTCGAACCCGCGTCTATTTAAGCGAAATCCGACCGCACTACTAACTGCTTTTTTTAGATTATTAAATTTATATATCAACATATGTCGTGAAGTTTAAATTGTTTTAAAGGTGTTCCACGTAATGATGAAAAAAAAAGTATGAAACCCAATTATTAACACTGGATAAGTATTTAAATTTATATGTCCCGGCGGTGGATTGGTTGATATACGGAAATCTGCATACAACTAAATGCAAAATCACTCTTTTAGATGAACTTTTACGTCGATGCGAATCGATGGCTAACAAGTATGTATATACCACAGACCTTTTTTTTTTGTCGGGGGAAATGTTTTTTGACGGGGGAAATGTTTTTTTGACGGGGGAAAATGTTTTTTGACGGGGGGAAATGTTTTTTGACGGGGGGAAATGCAAATATACCACAGACCTAGTATAGACAAGACTCACAGTGCTAGTTAAAAGGCGTTACAAAAAAAACTAGTTTCAAAAGTGTGCGAGAAATAGTGTTGTCATAACTAACCTTAAATGTGTTATCGATGGTATATTTTGATCAGTGGTGTAACTATAAGGTGGCAGAGATGGCAATATCCCACAGGCTCCGGTCCGATGGGGCCTCGGCCCGGCAAGCTGCTATATCCAAAGAATCTTAGTATTTTTAACATAATCCAATAAAATTTATAAATACAATTAAAGTTAATTGCGACTTAATGTGTCCAGTACCTATAAAAATAAGACAATAGGAAAACAATGGAAAGCAGGCGTAAACGCCAGGTTAGTGCTCAAGGGGTTAATATTTAAACGCTTTATTAAAAACAAATTATAACGTGACGATTTATTTATACTGAAACCCCATCCAATGACTTTGGCGCGGGCCTCAGATGGTTTAGTTACGCCACTGATTCTGCTATAAACATATATTACTGGATAGGTTCATGCCCACAATTTATTACGATAATAGAATGATTTCAAAAGATATAAAACATGATCGCCGAGTAAAAGATACAATTTTTAAATTTTTTGTCTGTCAGTCTGTTTGTTCCGGGTAATCTCCGGAACGGCTGGACGATTTTGACGGGACTTTTTCCGGTAGATAGCTGAAGTTACTCCGGGTAACTTAATTAATTAGGGTTCCACGTAAAAAAATAAAAACTGAAACTGAATAAAATCCGGATCACAATGCACAGTTTTACTGGCAGGTATTTGAATTACTCCGGAATGAGCTTTATAATTATATTATGAATTTTTAAAATATACTTAGTACTTTCTAATCGATACCGGCACAAACAAACAGACAGACAGACATTTCTAAAAATGAAATAATTGTATTTAGTTACCTGTTTTTCCCTTGCAATAATTATTTTCACAAAAAACAGAAATTTACAGACACGTGAACTTTAAAACTTTATTATCACTATAGATATGTATAGGTTTTATTATTTTTTAGCTGTCTTACCACGGCTGCGCTCGCGTTTCTTAAATTCTTCACTACGTTTTAATTTTTTTTTATACGGAACCCTAATTATTTTTCTAAAGAATCTAGATTGTAAAAATAGCACTTACCCGTAAAATTGTACATTGAATCGTATTTTATTCAAAGTTGTATTAGTTTTATTTTTTAAGTGGAACCCTAAATATTGTCAGAATATTAAAAGTACCCTAAGTTACCCGGAGTAACTTCAGTTACCTACTGAAAAAAGTCCCGTCGAAATCGGTCTAGCCGTTCCGAAGATTACCCGCTAAAAAAAAGACAGAAAGACAAACATTTCAAAAATTACAATTTCGGTATAGGTATCGTATATACATTCATATCTATTTATTTAAAAAAATAATAATTTTGTGAATAACATTCACAAACAGACACTTCAATTGTATTTATTAGTATAGATAATGTATTTTATTTGAGTTGAGAAGGTGAAATATCTTTTATAATGCTTGTTTCAGTGAACTCCTTTTATATTGTCTTGTGTCTAATTTCGATACTGAAAGTATAGTTCAAAAATCTACAGAACTAATGGAAATGATTCAAAATTCAGCAGAACATATGGGTAATATTATCCTACTTTTAATTATAAACTAACTAGCTGTGTGCCCGCGGCTACGCTCGCGTTTCATATATTCTTCACTGCGTTTTTTTTTACACGGAACCCTAACTTTTTTTAGTACTAAGATAAAGTAAAAATATCTCTCATAAATTCAAGCACTTGCCCGTAAAACTGTGCATTGAATAGGATTCGATTAATTTATTTAGTTTTATTTTTTTTACGCCTTACCCTAATTATTTTCGAAAATTAAAAGTACCATAAGTTACCCGGAGTAACTTCAGCTATCTATCAAAAAAAGTTCCGTCAAAATCTGTCCAGCCGTTCAGGAGATTACGCGGAACAAACAGACAGACAGACCGACCACAGACAGACAATAATTTAAAAAAATTGTATTTTCGTTAAATATATCGTATATACAGTAAAACCCCGCTTTACGCGAGGGATATGTTCCGAAAAAAATCGCGTTAACTGAAATTCGCGTATATCGAGGTTTATGATTAAACATAGTCAAAATTTAATACAAAAAAATACAAATCATTTTAATCAATCATTTTAATTCTAAGAACACTCTATGCAATACATACTCTTATTTTTTCCGGAAAAATACATCTATTGTCTTTACATTATGTTTATACGCACTCTTTCGCGTAATGCGAGGCATTTGAGCGCGAAATTTCAAATTCGCCTTATAGTGAAACCGCGCGTATCGGGGTTGCGCTAAGCGGGGTATTACTGTATACATATCTTATTAGTAAAAAAAAACATTAATTTTCACATTACAAACAGACATTTCAATTTTATTTATTAGCATACATATAGAGACAAAATAATATTTTGTATTACGTTAATTATAATGTTTTTTTTTTCAGTTATGTTAAGTGATGTACTGGCTTCTCTAGGAGAACATTTGTGTGGTTCGGATAACGTTCGTCAGGTTCACGCGGAAACGTTGATAAAGACATGGTGGAAAATCGCCAGCAACATCAGATCAACTGGCAACTTCTTACAGATCTTAGAGCCCTGGCTACAGTTCGCCTGTACCCATTTATCTGTTAGTCTTGACAATTTTTTTTCTAAACTAGCTAATGCTGTTGACCGGAAGGGCCTTTACAGCTTCACTGTACCTTTGAGGACGAGTGCTGAAGGCACTTGCCGCAAAAGTAGTCTCCGCAGCAAAGAATTAATTTTTATATTTTTTTTAAATGTTAAATATGTGTGATTTTTTTTAAACACGATATAGGCTTATTGCTGTTGACCACGATCTGACCTAGTGTTAGATGACGATGTGGTACTGCCATCGTAAACACACTAAACCTAGAGATAATTAGTTCTCAAGTGATGCTGCCTGAGCACAGCTATTGGTATTTGGCGACAGGTTTTTAATCTTGAGGGTGGTAGCTACCCAGGCGGCTCTACCTCCATGTTTCCTCACGATGTTTTCCTTCACCGAAAACTCAGGCTGATTTTAGAGTCGGATAGGTGGGATCGAAACTGCGTCCATTGACGCGGAATCCGGCCGCAGTATCCACTGCGCCACTATAGCTTGATAATCAGTTCAAACACTTTAGGCTTCCTTCATCTTTTACATTTATTATAGTAACGGCATTCTATGATCGCCGCTTTGTTGTTTGTCCACTTATAAAGTTTTACATAAAGTTTGAAGAAGCAAATTGCTGTTCTTTATTGTCAATAGGAACATGCAGTTAGTCATAAAATTAATTTAGTAGACTGATTTCTACTTACTCTGTCTGTATATTACACTATATATCTATCTAACTATATAATATGGCCCCGCGAATTAATATTTTCACGTTTTTACTAACAAAAAGACAACGCCATTTGACAGTTTCCTTAATCGGTTATGATAATTAGTGTACTTATTTACAAAAAAAAAAAAACGGCAATTATGTTGTTTTAAATTCGATATTTTAGATCACATATACTTATCCTAATTATTATTATACATGGGATCGCTGATCAGCACAATAACAACATCCGGCAAACTCGCGTCAATCCAAAACAAAACACGTTTCGAGATCATTCAAATATAATAAGTGAACTTGTACATTTATTTTACTATATGATTTTTCGAAAATAAATTATCATTTCACGTCACTGTTGTAATGTATCAAAACGGTCATTGTAGCGTGCCATTAGAGGTATATGCATAATTTCTTTAGATTTACGTACTATAGAAACAACATCATTTATTCTAACGATTTATTCAACAAGTGTATAGGGATCTTTATCTACAAATTAGAATACTGAAATTATAATTGTCTTTAGTTTAGAAAATGTATATTACTAATAATTTACGTAAGTACATATAAATTTACATTATACTAAAAGAAACATCAATTTCCAGACACAACACGTAAATATAATACTGCGTGGAACAATTCGATACATAATTAAATGCGGCAAACCAGCTGACGAGTTTTCTAATAATCTTCAGTTCGTTATCAAGAGAATGTTGAAATCCATACCGGATATCGAGGAATTATTTTTGATGGTAAGATAAAAATAGTAGGTACATGAAATTTTACACATAACACATATAGAAAACTAGTAGGTACACACTTTTTTTTTTCGCGGTGCATGCACCAGTTCGATCCCGTGCTTGCTCCAACTTGGTGGCGGGAGGTACCGGGGGGTTTAGTGGGTAGTGGTCAACGGCGCTTCTCGCCACGAGTCCCACACTAATCCTGTGTGACAGCCCCTCGTACTTGCGTGCGAGAGACTGTCACACATCTTCAGACGCGCTTCAGCCAGATCTGGAAGGGGGGGTCCCTATCAGATCTGGCTGGACAGCTAGTGCGTAAATGCATTCCCCTCGAAAAAAAAAAAAAAAAAAAAAGGTACACACTTTTTGTCACATACAACTTAACACTGCACAAAATACATACATTGTATCACAGGTACACATTTTCTACATATTTAACACATAACGGCTAACAATTACAGGGTGGATCATTACGTGAACGATAGTGATGTCTGGAATTAACCCACATCTCTGTGCTTCCGCTAACATTATTAAAACTACGATTTGTATAGTTTTTTATATGACAAAAAAAAATGATATATATTATATTTATAAAAAAAAAAGAACCAGATCGAGTTTCTTGCCGGCTCTTCTCGACTGGGTTGTTTTCCGAACCGGTGGTAGTGTTTTAGACGTTCATAAGCGCCTTCTTGGGGCGTAAATTGAATAAAGATTTTTTTTATTTTGATTTTTTTGACATACTTTGCATAAAAGTACACACATTTTGTACTATTCAACTTAAAAACTACACAAAGCTGAACACTTATTTAACACAAATATTGCACATGCATAAATGTACACACTTTTCTACAAATTCAATGCAGATATTGCACAAAAGTACACACTCTTGTCCACAGGATGCCTTAATGCCGTTAGTGGAGTTAGTACAAACATCTTATGTCAGAACAATGATGGCTAAAACGGTTCTATCGATATTCTTCTCAAGATATAATTCAGTTCACATAGAAGATCCGATAGTCATTAATTGCCTTTTACGACTTTGCTGTGTACTTCATGATTCAATAAAGTAAGTTATAAATATATTTGAACATATATTCACTGCGATGAGAGAGTGAATTGGAACAACACCAATATTAGTTGGGGGGGGGGGGGTTGTTATGAATGGTGATTACATAAGCGATATTGAAATATTAAATTTGTTTTTTGTATTATGTCAATGCTTACGTAATCACACACGTCAAAAATGTCCGACATTTTGGTTACGTAATCACACGCGTCAAAAATGTCCGACTTTTAGTTACGTAATCACACACGTCAAAAACGTCCGACATTTTGCTTACGTGATACTAAAAAGTCCTCTTATAAGGTATTTATTGTTGTCAGTGCTGTAACTGTCGAGGATGAAATGAAAGTATGTAGCGATCTGCTAAACAAATTTGTTCAAGCTGTCACATATCAAGATGATTTAGAACAACAACTAAATTTCTACGTCGAATGCAGATCGTCGTTCATAAAGCTAGATTCAGTACTAGTAACTTTGGTTCACGTACGTATATAAAGAATTTTTTATTTATTATTTTATGTGCAAGAACAAACCTGTTATTAATAGTTATATCATAAGTTAAAAAGTGAAAATAAAAATAATGAAACGTACAGCGCTCAGGAAGATGAGATAATAAAATTATATATAAACATAAAATACATATTTTCAATAAAAATACTTCAACTATTTTCTCTACCAATAAGAAAATCTTTACACTTTAACCCCTTAAGTACTAAACCTGGCGTTTACGCCAGATTTCCATTGCTTTCCTGTTGTTTCATTTTTATGGGTAATCGACATATTAAATGACTTTATTTCGTCTTCTAAATATGGTAATTGAAATTATTATATAAATTATACATTTTAAGAACCGGATTTCAGAATATCCTTTGGTTAATTACAAAAAAAAAATGAACAGGTGTAATTTCAGTTTAAATAAAAAAAGTAAAATCCCTAAGTTAAATGTATAGGAACCTAAAACAAAAAAAAATAGCAACTTTTTAGAGTTGATCTATAGCGTCCGACTTGCGGGGGGACTTTTACATTGCAAACAATTCAGAGGGCTTTAAAAAATCTATATATATATTGTAAATTTTTTATAATATTTAATTTATTATAAAAAAAATATTTGGGGCACCCTAATGTAGACATATGATATAGAGTAAATATTTATTATTGTTTTAGGCGGTAAATAGTTTAGCAGCTCGTACAGATCCCGTACAGGGCAGATGGTTACAGCGCGCGTGCGCGGCTTACTGTTTCGTTACCGTTCCCTCTCTGCATTGCGCTCTAACTAAAGCGCACTTGTATCTGCTCTCTGGCCAAGTGGCCTTGCTCAACAACTGCATTGGACAAGGTTCGATTTTATTCCTATGTACAATGTGAAACAATTATAACAAGGCAGCTATTAGAACTGCCGATAGAAGTGAAAAGTCGACAATTTGGAACTACTGTTTTTTTAATGTTTAAATTTCGTAATGTATTATTTGAAATTATTAATATAACCTAACATGTTACGTTTATTTGGGTTTTTAATATATTTGCTATTATAATTCTGTACGTTTTCATATAGCTTATTACTACTCAGAACATACGATAGGCTGCGCAGGTAAACATTTTATTATTTACCTCTGAAGATGGCAAACGCCATCTTATTCTTGACATATTGTAGCATGTTGACGACTGACGTATAGGATTGGTGATGCCAATCTATCAGTTTTCCCTACCGAGAATCGCTAAGGCTGTTAAAGCAGTAAACACTTCAAAATAACATGAAAAAAAAAACAGAAAAAAGATTGTTTGAATGAATTTATTATTTGTAGCCGAAGCAAACTTCAAAGCTCTGATAGTGTTGATACCGGATATTCCCAAGTATATAATGGAGGACGGACAGAAGAGATTGACAAATATTAGAGTTGGAAGTATATTGAGTGATTTTTTGTCGACATTATTAATTTTGCCGGTATGTTCATTTTAATAGGATATCCTAGCGGCATTTATTCCATACAAACGTAGTCCCCTGTTTCCTCCCTGAATATAAGCATTATGGGAAATATTTTTATACAAAATACTATATATCCACCACCGCCATGCCTGTACGTTTTGATTTTTTGTAAACGAAAATGAAAAAAATGCTCGATTTTTACCGTCATTTTCAGACGTTCGTTAAACAAATTTGATGGATAAAATTAAAAAAAGCAACGTATAGGCATTATTATTATTATTCTGGAGGGTCTATGCAGGCTAGAACAGACCTGTATCACTGTGATCTTTTTTTTTTTTGGCGGGGGGAAATGCCTTTACGCACTACCCTTACCTATTGCATCAGTGAGACCGGAGTCCCCCAATGCAATAGGTAAGGGGGCACGGAGGGACGAACTCCGTGCCAGTGTGGGACTCACCCGGGCGTGAAGCGCCCGGAAATACCCACTAAAACCCCCCGGGGCCGTCCGTGCATTTGGCTTGGGGGCGATACGGGATTGCAATGCATGCCACCGCGTCGCCCCCTGCGGCGTATATCACTGTGACCTAAGATGATCTAATGTGATTGCCCCACATTATTATAGCTCAATGTCTAGAATTCGATTACGTATGGGCATTAGTGGATCACAAATCACACAAAATGTGCTTTGGGGTTTCGTCTGTAATTTCGCAGAACCTGTACTCTCTTGTGCTCTGGATACCGATGTTGTGCATATGTTTGCTCAAACAACAGTTGCAGCCAGTACTCTCACTAATACTCTTAGTTGATTCCTATTGACCATCAAGGCTTCTTCAGCTTTGGGTTAAGTAAATGCCCTGATAAGCTCTTTGGAATGATTTTGTTCTTGCAATTTCTTCCAGAACTCTATAGTTTTACTGGTGTATTGGTCCCTAATGGTCAATCGAAGTAGGCTTTTTGGAGTGCCACAAAAAGGTTCTGGTCCAATTTGTGTTCCCATAGCTAATATTCTTGCAAGTTCATCAGCAGCTTCCTTGCATGCCCCGGGACCCATCTAAAAATCAGTCTGTTATTCTTACCCAGACTGTTTAACATTGCCACACAATTGGCAACTAGCTTCCAATCAATTATATCCGAAGCCAGCGCCAAAAGATCAGCTTGACACTATCCGAATGGATATATGTATATCTTCTATCTTTAATGAGAGTCATTTATTCAAAAAGTACATAAATATATACACAAAAATTTAAAATTAAAATAAAATAAAATACTATAAATATATAAGCAAAGTTTGTTTTTTGTCCGAGGTAAACTCGAAAACTACTGGACCGATCAGCATGAAACCACAACCATTCGACGCGGAATTAGTCGTAGATGGTTATAGGCTATATATTTTTCAAATTCTATGAGCCCTTTGCCATGTTTTCTCAATTTGTTTGTTTATTAATTTATTTGCTCCCATAAAACAAAAGACAGGCATTTATCCCTTTAATATACATTTTTTCCGCTAATAAAAACAAAATACTCTTACTTTTATTCATTCATTTGTTTTTTTTTAATTAGCTATAAATGAAACGTCATATGCATAGAACATATGAAACGCGGGCGGAGCTGCGGGCACCAGCTAGTATATGTATATATATATATATATTGTATGGAACGTACAGGCATAGTGAAAGTCTTTATTATTCTAAAACTGAAAGAAAATTAAAATCGGTTCAGTTTTGGAGGAGGGAACGGGGTACTACCAAGTGATGTTTTCATCTATTTTGCATAGTTAACGTAATACGTACTTTTTTGACCGCATGTCCTCTTAATGGCTATCGATTCTAATCTAGAATAAAATTTAAAGTTTATTTAATTTATTCCTTTCATAGGATAACGTCGATAGTAACTGTAAATGTTACATACTGAGTGGATTTATCAAAACTATGGAACGAATACATTGGGACAAAACAGAACCTTTATACTATACGACCCTATTACGTGTTCTAGATATTTTAAATGAAATGGCACAGGAAAACTATGTTTATCACGTAGATTCAGGTTAGTTTTTATATTTGTGTGATATAGCGTTCGTTAAGATATTTTTACGCTACACAGGTTCAGTACTTTGACCACAATCTTACCTGATGTTAAGCGACCATGTGGTTCAGGATGGTAAACATAATAAACCTAGAAGTAACTGGTTCTCAAGTGATGCTACGGAAATTATGAAAAAAACACCTTACCACCATACTGCGGTTTCCTTACGATGATTTCCTTCACCGTAAACTCAGGGTCCATTATAGCATAGATAGATAGGTAAATTCCAACTCATTAGATTATGCACTGAAAAGTCATAATACGAACTAAGTAGTCTTCGGAAATTTTGTGTAATGTTTAAAAATATTTGCAACCTGATGTTAAATGAAGTCGAAGAATAATGACGATCACTGGTAGATGAGAATATATCGGCAGTCGCCATCATTGTTCCGCGCATCAAACACGGTTGAAACGGGAACTCTGTGTATCAACTTTCTGATCTCGTAACGCGACGCGCTTTAACGTTTCACTATAACGGGGTTTTTCACGAGTGGTGTTGGTGACACGAAAATCCTACCATCACCCAAATATTATTTAACAAGTACTCTTGCATCGTTATTAAATACTTTACAATACATATTTAGCATTTATGATTTCGCACTCATCATTTTCCTGCTCTTATACCATTTATATTTGGGGTCGGTGCAACATGGCTTCCTGTTTCATTAATCTCTATTTGAGATCTAGATTCACTCCCTTTCTAAGCATATCATATTTCACACAGTCCATCCATCTTTTCTTTGGTCTTACCCTTCCTCTAGTTTACATTCCTATTTAACGTTTTTTAAAACATCGCCTTCCTCTCTGCGCATTACATGCTCATACTAAGACAGATGCCTGCTCCTTAACTTCCATGTCACTGGTGCAACTACCAAACTTCGTCTAATGTACTCATTCCTAATACTTATGACTTCAGATAACATTTTGCATGTTCAGATAACATTTCTTTTGTTAGCTAACTCGATTTTCTGTGGAAACTATTACGCTCGTCTTAAAATAAATCACATTAGTGACTCAAATTATTTTGTAATTTTTTTTTATTGTAAAAAGCACTGATACAGGTATAAAATTAAATACAAAAGTACCTTAATTCTGTATAACATTTTAAATCCCATACCCTATTACATTAGTGCACAACTTACATAGTTAAAAACTTTTATTATGAATGAAGATGAACAGAATACAGATACTTTTACAAAGATTTTTTTTTTTTTTGAGCATTTTAAGTTTAAACAAAAATATAATAAAAAAACCCTAGTGAGTATCCCTACTGAAAACCCCAGTAAAAACCCTTAGTAAGAATTTGAGATTATTAGCCATCCAACTGTGTAATGAGACTTTTGAATTCTGTTAGACTATTGAAAAATATGTCATATTGAGCATGAACAAATAATAAACTATTTCCTTGTAGTATTATCTAATGACAAACTATACGGATCTGATGAGGAATTTATAGACGCCATAGAGAAATACGCGACGGGTGTGTGTCAGGAGTTGTTAGTCGTTTTGAAAACATTAGACGGTAACAAGGAAACACAGAAACAGTATAATTTATCTATGGAGTTATTTTGGCGCGTCACACGACGTGGGGACCTGGGCCAGGAGTCTGTGCATAATTTAGCTGTGAACTTGTGGATTTTATCGCAAAAAACTACTGAAAGACTCGTCAAATAACAATATGACAGTAAGATTTTTTATTTCGTTAAACATCGATCGAATGATTCGGTTACTCGCTATTTAGTAGTAGGTGTCTGTCGAATGTAAATCTGACGCAATGTTGATTTCTTTTATCATTTAGAAATCTGTTTTATATTTTAACTTGCTAATGTGGCAACACCAATAATAAAATATTTAATTTATATTAACATAGCTTATTATAATACATAGTTTAAATTATTGAGTTAGCATTTTTATATTCATTTATTCGTAAGTGACTTGTAAATGTAAATATTTATACTGTCTTTATTAGGACTTCAGGGTTATTAAAAATATCTTTCGTAAAAAATAGATTTTATTCGAAAATGTTGATTTTGTAAAATTGTACGAATTAAATCACTTGGGATAATAAGTTTTGGATATTACAAGTTTGTAATTTTTTTTTATGTTGCAGAAAGCGACATTGTCGGCATTACAAAACGACGATAGACCGACCAGCCAGCGATTATTACAAAAACTAAAGGAAAGCGTAAAGAACGCATAAAATTACGTTTATTCGAGATCAGTGCATTCCTAACATATTGTAATTCATTTATAAATATACTTATTAATTATACTTGTTGTAACTTTTTTTTTCATACCTACTTTGTAATCGATTTGGGTAATAGGAATGTGAACGTATTATTTTCTATTGCCTTATCAACAAACGGGCCAAAATTAAGGCTGACAAATAAGAACAAATTTGTTTCGTATAATTTCTATACAAATATATGTTTTGCGAAAACGGGAGAGAGCATCACCTCTCAATCCTCATTAAAAACTTTAAACGTATACATTCCGGAATTTTATGGACATATTTGAGAAAAAATGAAGGTTGAAGGTAAAAAAAAAAAGATGGATGGAGAGTGAGTTTATAGGTATATAGGAAAGAAGACGCCGACCCTAAATAACTAAAATTGGAAACGGGTGATTTCAGAATTTTATTAGCCGATTGAAATATTTTATCAGTATATGCTATGCCTAATTACATTGTTCACTTAAGTCCTCGTTAAACAGCGAGCCGCACAGGTCAGCGGCGGCGGATTCTCATATTACTAGGACATGTGTCATGTGTTCTATAGTAACTTGTACATTACAACAATTTACATCCCGCTGGCATCACGCCGCCGTCCCGTTCCACCCGCTGTATGACGAAACATTTATTCTTTTGTTTTCAATAAATTAAAAACCAATGTATTGACCCATCGTGTTATAGAATGTATGTGGTATATCGCGTAAATACCTAATTCACAACATCGTACGAATATTGACTGGGCCAGAAAGTGATTAAGGCAGTGCGGCCCCCTGTTGTTAATTTTATCAGAGGACAATACATTTTAAAATACATACATTGAGTTTATATAATAAAATGTAAACATAACATTTTAAAAGATATCTTAATTCCATGAGAGAATATTTAAAGAGGGTACCTTAGACTGAAAAATAAAATAAAATAAATTAAAAAAATCTTTCATTTTATAATCTTATTCGTGTATTTCGTTTGAGTATAAGCGCGAGGCCCGTAGTATTTTCTAATGCCTGTTAAATAGCTAATCCTAATGTAATAAATATGGCGAAAACACCGGCAACAAGTCTCTAGAAAACAATAATGAAACAATAAGTGATGATACACATATGAGCATGATGGTAGGCATTTTCTAAGAATGCCCGCCTGGGTAACTACCACCATCAAGTTCAAAAACCTGTCGCCAAATACCAATAGGTGTGTTCCGGCAGCATTGAAGCTTTGAAGAACTTGTAGTAAATAGATATCTATATACGAGTAGAAATAGGCACAGATCTTCAGTACCTACTTTATTCTCTTGTCAATCGTTTTTTTTGTGTAGCAGCTGTTGACGAACTTTAGTATTTATTACTAGCTGTCTACCCGCGGCTGCGCCCGCGTTACATATATTTTTCACATTTTTTCATATAGAACCCTAATTCTTTTCCAAAAAAAAATTCTTACTGATATTAAGCAAAGATATTTCTCACAAACTTAAATACCTGCCAGAAAACTATCCATAGATTTAAATTTTCTTTACAATTTCATGATTTTTTTTTTCTTTTTACATCTTTTGCTAACATTTAAGTTTGTAGTCCCAGCGGTTTAGGCTGTGAGTTGATAAGTTTGAAGTTTCGTGCTACAGTCCTGTTATTTTGTACAAAAACAAGTGGCTATTCTGTCCATCAAAAAATACTTTTCCTTTCCATGAAAATAATCATGAACTCATTATATTGGTAACAATAGGCGCATCGACCTGGCTCTTTTTAAATATGACGATTTCATTTAATTTCATATAATTTGTTACTTGCTATCATTATTTTGTATTTGCTTTATTGTTTTCGTTTCGTTGTTTTGTTGGTATTTTATTAATATTTTATTGCTAAAATCCCAAAAAGGTTCAGAAAAACTGTTCTATAGTAAATGCCGTGAGTTTGTGGTCCGTTTAAGTGAATATTTCGAACGCGAACATTAGCGGACCTTTGTTTCCGTTTTCACTAGCATGAGGCTTAGTTGCTGACGTTCTTGACGTACTTTGTAGAGTTATTGTGACAAAAAGCAGCAAAAAAAAATTGGGATATATTTCAATGGAGGACAATAAGCTTATTAAACAATGCATTTGAACACGTTACACCAGAAGATCGGTAGAAATAAGGTGATAATATGCGGGAACTTATGACAGAACATTATTTGAAACTCGATGTCCGCTTTGATTCCATATGTGACAATGAATTAATAATTAATCTCTAGGATTGTTCCAGGGATTCTGATTCTTATAACAATAAAGATACTCAATTTAGTTGTATACAAATAAGTCAATAAACAAATTATTTTAAAAATGTTATTATTATTTTGACTCAGTCTAATACTAATATTTACATACTTTAAAATACTGCTTATACCATACGCACTTTTAACTATTCATTTCATCGATGATTTCTCAGCACTAGTCACATTCGTTTGAGAGCTGTTATTTTAATCAAGTTATATTTTACAGACTAATAATATTATAATATATAAATTTTATAAGGTTGAACACGTTTCACAGAAACCTACTGAACAGATTTGAATTCTCAGATCATATTTCATTCTTTCTGTAATCTGTCTGTTATACACTTTATCATTCAATCGACTTTAATTTTCTTACTATAGTTACGTATTGTATGTTACCCCATAAAGGTGACGGACGAAAGAATATTACATGCAGCTGAGATGCGAATGTTGAGATGGATGTGTGGTAACAAGAACGGACAGGATTAGGAATTAGTATATTAGAGGAAGTTTGAAAGTGGCGCCAATAACAGACAATAGGCAGTCGTTAGTCCTGGTATGGACATGTGATGCGCAGGGAGAAAGAGGATGTTGTAAGATAGGTATTGGATATGAATGTGGACGGTTACATGGGAAGGGGAAGACCAAAGAAAAGATGGATGGACTGTGTGAAAGAAGTGAATGCGGAAATGACAACAAATAGAAAGGAATGGAAGAGGAAGACATGTTGCGCCGACCCCAAATAAAATGGGAAAAGGGTAGGGAGATGATGATGATGAGTTACGTATTGTACTCGTGAAAACTTTTAAATGGCCTTCAATATTGTTGATTGTATTTATTATAGTGTTTAGCTGTAAGTTTTCTTCAAATAAAAAACCTACTTTTCAGATTAATGTGAAACTGAAAATCACTTTTCTGTACAAAATTACGTATGATAAAACTGTAATAAAAAACAACACGCTTATAATCCAGATAAAGAACGCAATTACCATACACATTAAGAGCATAAGTAAATGAAATTGCAGGCTTCAGCTAGTGTTTATTATTATTATTAGTATATTTATTATAGTATATATATTAGTATATTATTATTATTAGTATATTATTATATATATTAGTATACCACGTAAAAATTTGCCGTTCGTAATTGTTCGAGCATAATTATAGGTATTATTGTGTACGTAATCGTCGTTAGCCTGGTATCTCAACGAAAATGACGTAACTAATCTATATATAGATTTTATAAATACCGGCCAGACACGGGAACGGAACCTTGGCACGTCTCAACGATGTACATACGTATCACAAAACCAGTCGGTCGACAGAGAAATTGTACAAAAATTGCGCAGTTCATTTCCATTGTTTAAAACGACATTTCACATTTCTAATATTAAATGCTTCCAAATATTCCATACAAACGAATTCCCCTTCTTTCTCCCTAGATAAGGGCGTTATAGTAAATATTGATATATACATCTATACCTTGTACATATCATATAATATATGCCCACCAACGCTATCCCAGTATGTTTTGATTTCTTTTATAAATTATCATCATCATTTATCATAGAAGCCTTCGAATTTGAGAAAAAAGCACGATTTTTACTGTCGTTTTCAGACATCTGCAAAACAAATTTGACAAATAGAAACATAAAAAGCAGGACGTTTAGTCATGACCAAAGTTTACGAAGACCAAGGAAAATGAACGAAATAGACTAAAATCGGGCCTTTTTTGTAGGATGAAACAGGGGAATACGAAATGATGATTTTATCTATTTTGCAGAGGTACAATCAACTCGAGCTACAGTTGTCCCTCTCGCGCTTTACAATTATTTTATTAGGGCGCAGCGCGATAGTAAGAATTTTGAAATACCTACTATTCAAATTTCTTGCCGAACGCGTTTCCTATTAATTTGGGTGTCTGGTTGATCAAATAGGTAATAGCTTTTCCTCAGTACAAAATGGGTTTAGTAAATTGACAGGTAACAATTTCTTTTCCAATAGTAGGTAATGAAAACAAACAAAATATAGTTGTGCGTCTGTAATATAGGGTAATGGACAGCGCAGTGTATATTTGATGGACAGCTTAAAAATATGCGGAAATCTCAATAGATAATCGGATCTGTTGGAGATTCCGTATGCAGGCTGTCTCTGTGTCTCAATATTTAAATGTATAGACAACTGCGAAACTATTTTCTGTTATAATTTAGGGAATGCAACTCAAATAAAATTTATTAAGAAGGGACTAATCTAAAATTTTGCCATGTCAAATAAGGTTTAGGGCTTAGTGCGACACAGATATTGTGTGTAAGCATCCTTGATTATAATTTTTTTTAATACTGTTTGGGTTCAGTGTTTTGACTATACTTTCATCTAATGTTAAGTGACGAAGTACTGGCTCTCCATTGATGCTCTATGAACAATCTTATTGGTGCTTGGCAACAGGTTTTCAAACTTTTGGGTGGCAGCGATCCAGGTGGGCATGAATATAAAATGCAATGCGAAACATCATGTAATGGTTTCCTCACGATGTTTTCCTTAGTCGAAAGCTCAGGTTTATTTTGTAGAATTGGAAAGGTGGGTTCGAACCTACGTCAATCGAAACGGAATCCACCAGCACTACCAACCGAACCAGCATCGCGTTAAACGTTATCTATTAAGAAAAAAAAGTTTTTTGTTCCATGACACAAGATTTGTGAGTTTCGTATTTCAGTATTACGAGATCTCTCTGGTTTGGTGTATACCTAATTATTGATGCTACATTTATTTTAATTTTTATTGAAAGCTTAAATTGATTATAAATATAATTAATGAAATACCTATGTTGATTTGTTTTTTTTATTTTAATTACATTTTCCACTTACTTTATCTTTTAATATGTTCAGAAAAATATCTCATGTTAAATAAATAAATTTATTTAATATTAAATAAATAATGTTCCAAATTGTATAATTATAAAATGATACAATAATATTAATTTTATAAAAAAAAACTGTAAGAAGTGAATCTTTTCAGTGAATTAGTTGTTTTAGACTTGTGTAGAGCGGTATAATTATTAATTTAGCAGAGTTTATGGCCCTAACATTTGGCTGCTGCACCGATGTAGTAAGCGGACATTGTCCGAAGACACGCTTCAGTGGTGCGCGCGCTCTGTTGCATCGATCTTTCACCTTCGCAATATTGACGCCTATAAAACCTTGTCATTTCAATAATGTGACGTTACTTTCATCCCGCCGCAAACTAAGAATACAACTGAACTAAGACAGGAGTGGACAGTATTAGAAATCTTGTTCGGGTTTATACCCATTGTAAAAAATGTTTATACTAAATTTTTTGGTAGGAAGTTAACTTTTTGTTTAGTGGTTCTTTTATAAGAAAAAATGTGATTAAACTTGCAAATTCTTGTTGCAGTTATTAGTTTGGACGATAAGCGAGGCAGTACTTTCCAGTGAAGAACAAAAAGGATTCGTTCAACCTTTGGACTTTGCGCCAATTTTTAACTCAGAAGATGCGGGTCAGTTTATTATTTTTAGTAATATATTTAATTCTATTCACTAATTTATTCCACATAATAAAACAAAAGCCTACGGGTTTATTCATTCACGTCACTGTTATCACGTTTCAGGCATCACTTCGTTGGCTTCAAATCCTATTGCAGCAGCTATGCTAAAAGTAGACAAGAGTCAATATCCTCAGTTATTTGATACTGTTGTTAGTAGTTCCATTGATTACTTACAAAGCCGATTAGCGCCGAGAGAAAATGCATTTTCAGCCGAGCAATTCGGTTTCAATCCGATAGCCAGTCAAAGCTTTCTTCCACCAGCAAAACCCGCTAACTTAGTTGCACAGCCACAAAAACAGCAGCTTAATCACCAGTCAAACACGTTGCCTCTAGGACAGCAGCTTGGTCGTTTACGATATGATATTCGCACACTACATGATCCTGATTACAAAGTATATAAAACTGAAGAAAATGAACAGGGCGAAGAGATACTAGCAGCATTAAAAAAGAATCCATCTGTGGCTGCATATTTTCAACCCGTAATTACGAATGTTGAAGTAGCTCACCCCTTAAATTATCGTAAGGATGAAGTTAATGAAAGCCCTGAAGTTGAACAAAACTACCAGCCTAATAATGCTTATATTACAGGACCTGCTCGAATTCGACGATATACAAATGGAAGACAAAAAGAAAATTTGAGGAAAAGTAGTGCGGAGGAAGAGGACAATCCCTATAATTACAAAGCGGAATATATTTCTCAACCCAAAGCTTTTGATAGCGAACTCTATAGTAGTGCCTACAAGCAAGAAAAAAATCCTAAAAAAAGATTATGAATATCCTTATAGTTATGATTCAGGTTACGATCATAAGGAATATGAAAGAATAAAACAATTATCGGAAAAACAAGCAGCGGAGATTAAACAAAACCCAGGTAACTGTAAAGAAGTCAAGAAAGATGGCATGTCATGTATGACTTGTAAAGATCCCAAAACAGGGGGAAACTATGAATCCTGTTCATATGTGGCAGAACCTAAAAACAATAAGTACGCCTATTCCAAAGAGCGAAAATTCGACAGTAATGATGAACCTGATGAACCCGAAGTGGATCAGAAAGCTGAGCAGCCAAAAAAACTTTCCAAATACACAGAAGGAGATAAAAATAACGAAAAGAAAATTTGCTAAGTTAACTTCAGCTGCATCGAATAATCATTACAACAAAGATGATGATGACTCAGATGATAAATACAAGGCTTACTACATACATACGTCAAACCCTTCACCCAGTGAGGCTTTGCGTGCTACATCTAGTGAAGAAAATCCGAAGGAAGAAACTGAATCAGTAGTCAAGCCTTATGATTATAAAAAGGCTTTACCCGGTTTTTACTCAGAAAATGAGCCAAAAAAAGATGTAGAGCATGTTTTAGCTGAATTTAAAAAGAAGGATAGATCAACTTGTAAGAGGGTGCAAAAAAATGGCATGACTTGCTTCCAGTGTGTTGATAAATCAGGACTGAAAAATGAAGAATGTATGTTTGTATCTGAATCTGCTCCCAAAAGAAGCCACTTGGCTTATCAAGAACTAAAAGAATTTACTTCAAAACCAGTAACGTTAGACAAAGAAGGAGCTGAAAGTCAAACTGTAACTACAACTTCACCTCTAGTTCAAAAGTCGGCTTCTTATGTAGTTGACAATAACAGTTATGGTAAAAAAGTAAAAAATCAAAATACACAGGAGTTAACTGCATCTGCTATAAATCTTTCAAATGCTGAATCATCAGTTTTACCACTTAAAAAAAACTAAAAGGAACATAGATTCTGATCCTGAATCTAAATCACATATTGTAGATGAAACTAACATAGCACCACCTGATGAGTTTGCAGGAGATAATTCTAAGGGTGCGTTTTGGGCCGAAACTATGCCTCGATATAGCGCAACTTTGGGTGTAACATTGCCCGAGTTTATGTTGTCTAGATCGGAGCATGAAGCTTCATTTGATGAAATTGTTGCAGGTGCGTAAAATAAAGTGCTTAATTAGCCAACCAAAATAGTATTAATAGAGCGTATCTATTGTACAACGGCTAAGGTTAAGCCTATATAATAGAAATTAACGGGTAAAGATATTTGTTACGTAATTTTAAGGTTTCACAGAGAGACTAGCCACGAATGAAACATTGTAAGAATAAATAAACAATTAGCTTAGTACTCTGTTATTGCTTATTGTAAGTAATGTTTATTCTTAGAATTCCTGAATAAATAGATACAGTTCATAGTAATAGTTAAATTCATATCTTACTTACCGTATTACAAGTAACTGTATATATTTTATTTTATTTGTTGTTGTTGTTAACTAGTTGTATATAATTAATCGGTTAAAATAAATTTCATTTATAATATGTTGTTTTATTTTGAACTAATTATAAGCTGTATAAAAAGATTTTATTTATAATAGAATTTAATAGTGATTCAACATGCTGTATATTTAAAGGAAAGGGATATGCATATCAAAAAAATTACCTACTTTAAAATTGTTGTTGTACGTTTAATTAGTAATTCTTTCGTATGAAGATACATTTGAATTTGAAATTTATGAGATTACAGGATTGAATTTATTGGTAAAAAACAAAAGTGAATATGAACATATAACAACAATAGTTAAAACCAATATATTTATTAGAACTACTACGTATTATGTCTCAAACTGTTGGCATGGTATTCGGTTAGTGCCCTAGATGTCAATACTGTTTTTAATATACCTACCTACCTATTTTCACTGGTAATTGTCCAAGATACGTCACTAAGGAACGGGTACGCGCAATCGCAGGCTACCCAGACTCGGAAGAAAATAATTAATTTCAGTCGTATAACGCTCATGCATCGGTTCGCTGTTCTGCAAATATAAATAAACTTCGAAGCGAAACAATCAAAAAGCGCGTCTGAATTGTGCGGCTTGTAAACTTAATTCGATCTCTGGAATAACTTTAATATTGTAAGTAGCCTTTGCATTTAATAAAATGCAGTTTTGATTTTATTATCAAAAATTAACAGTCTTTGTTATGTACTATCAATAACTCTTTTTAATATTAAACTTATTATCATTGGTTTTATTTACGATAAATAAGTAAATCATAGGGATCTTTGAATTACGAAGCATTTTTCTAATACACGTTTTTATTTTATTGTAGTTTTGTATTAGGCAAATAATGTTACGATACTTTATACTTCGCATCAACTGCAGTTTTATCTTTTAGAAAAGGTATTTTGTAAGGTCTACACTGAAACTAGTATTCAGATAATGTAATTTATAAATTATTTAAATAATGTTTTTCAAGTTTTAGTCAGTCAACTTTTTGACCTATAAAATCCTCAAGTTTAATTATATTCATTTAGTATATGTTTTAAATATTAGATATAATAACTTTATTTTGTTAATTCATAACAAAAAATCCAATCATTGTTTCCGTCATTATTAGGGATATTTTGCAAGCATTGCTGTACCGAGAAATGATTTCTTGTCTCTGTGCCAAGTAACGATTGAATAAAAAACTGGGTTATTTTATTGCTCGGTGAATACAAACAGATTCGCTTCACTGGACGCAATATGTTTATTTTTAGCTTTTAGATGGATATGTACTGTATAATACTTTAAAATAGCATATAAAGGCTTTGTGGTACTGCAATTGTTTATAGATGTATCTAAATGTTTTGATAGTAATTAAGTGTTTTACACTGATTAAGCAGAGAATTTGATGGACAATTAGAATTACTATTTTAATAAATAGAGAGATTATTACATCTAAAGATGACACTGTACCTTAAAACTTTGTGATTTAGGTAAATATGTTATATATTTTGTGTACACACCTTTCGTGTTCCGTGGAGCATAACATTATAAGCGGTTAATTCAGAGAAAAAACGATTACCTATATATTTATATTTTATAACTAGAAATTGGTATTCGAGATCGTGTCTCAATGCTCTGTTTATTTCAACCTTTTTGTTAAAAGACAAACTGTGTAATAAACTAAATTACCCGTCTACTTTTAAATAAAACATTTTTTAAAACAAATTTTCGAATTTTAAAATTTGCAGATTATTCTACAATGAGTAAGAACGTGACCCAGTATGAAAATGAAGAATATGTCGACGTTAATTCTTTACCATTAAAACCACCGCAACCTTTATTAGCTCCTGAACGAGCAGTCCGTCGTCCTTGGCATCCTGTAATGTGGGATAATTCCACCGGTTCGCCTAACGAAGATTATTTGGAAAAAGACCAGGTGTGTAGTAAAATAAATTAGATCTCAATTAGATATTTTTATGTGAGTCATCATTCTCATGCCCTGTTCCCAAATTACACGCAGTATGTTTTCTTTATCCATACGTCCCTATCAGCTATCTCTTCATTTACTCCATTTTTATATCCTTTCATACACACTCCCATACACACTTTCTTTGGGCTTACTCTACTTTTACATCCTTCCGTATTCATATTTTACCCATATGCGCTTCCTCCCTTATTGTAAAGTAAAATTTCAATTGTTCTTATCTTTATGTGAAGTAAAAAATAATTAATCCTTTTTTTGCATTGCCTCTAATTTTTCTTGTTGGGTTTAATTTTAAATACATAATTTAGAGGATTCAGTATAGAATTTTTATATATTTCAAATTACCATGAATCGTTTTTTAAATAACACGCAGAGATGAATAATATGATAAATACGTATCTAAGATCTACTATTATTTAAGTAGTTAAAACTCATTTTAGAGTATTTTATGGCATTTCACTATCGAATGAATATAATCATATGATTTATCATCTAAATACAATTAATTAACAACGAAAAATATATCAAAATATCACGTGATATTTAATATATATACACACCTACCTACCTACATTTGTGTTACTGTGGAAAAGTAACCCTACTTACTTACTAAGTATTATTTTTTATATGAAGAAGCGACCTTAGTTTATGTTCACATTAGTAACCGGATGGGAAACTTTATTTCAATGATATCCATTTCATAATGCTTAATACGAAAAGTAAATGTGGCATTTCTAAAAATCTCTACATTATATATAAGGCAGCGACTATTAAGTTGTTGGCTTATAAGACTAGAACCACTGAACAGATTTTTAAGATTTTTTTACATTATTTGGTTAGGTTTTAGTTTACTTTGTCACATTAGACAGTATGCAGTAAAAAGCGTGTGTACAAAGTATACGCGCCTGCATTTAGCAACCTGTAATTTTTTTTTATTAAGTAAGGGATAGATAGCATAAACCAAGAGAGAAAAAAAACTTTTTAAAATACATACAGGAAATAATCATTCTAAAGTCAAAAAAGTATAATAATATTATTTTTGTCTCTTTCACTCTTGGTACGTACGTTTATATTAAAAACTAACTGTGCTCGCGGCTTCGCCCCTGTTTCATATATTCTTCACTGAGTAATATATTTTTTTAAATAATCATTTTATGGTGTTGTTCAATGAATCGTATTTTGTTTACAATTTCATAAGTTTTATATTTTTATGCGGAACCCTAATCATTTTCTCATATATTTTTGGTACTAATAGAAATCAAAGATAGTTCTAACAAATTAAAACGCAGAGCAACTTCAGCTATCTACCAAAGAAAAAGTTCCGTGAAAATCGATCGAGCCGTTCCGGAGATTAGCCGTAACAAACAGACAGACAAAAAGTTTACCGTATACACATTAATCTAAAATGTATTTAGTAAAAAGTTATTTTGATATTACAAAAAGACACTTCAATTTTATTTATAAGTATAGATCATGAAGGTAATATTCTGACGCTCATATTATTATTTTGTGAAGCGACCTTCAAATTTTACTCTCATGGCCGCAAAAATTACCATTACCTCGTTCCCAAGAACCACTGCACCGATTTACATTTTTTTTTTTTTAGAAGTACCATCTGGCTAAGTTATAAAGGGAAAAATACTACCAATATATTATCTGGCAATTTGTAAACTAAACAATTGAAAGAATTCAAGTAATTAATTTTAAAATTTTCATTTCAGTATTACTGAATCGATGAATAGGGGTGGAGGTGGGAGATCTTATCCTTCCTTATTTTTGATGACGTGGACATGAGGAATGGTGGTTACGTAAATAATTCTTTTTTTTCAATTATGCTAATGTTTACGTAATCATGAAAGGGGCTATGGCTGGCAAGAAAGGGGGTAGATAAAATAACCAAAGTTTCGACCACATAATACTTGAAGGTGCCCTTATGTTTAATGGTTGAATTGTTATGTTAAAGTATTACAAAAGAATGTATTGGTGACATATATATATATATATATACATATATATAGCGATGAAGTCATGTGATTGTATATACAGTATCTCTAGGTTTAGTATGTTTACTATCATGGACCACATCGTCACTTAACATCAGGTGAGATTGTGGTCAATGCACTGTAACACTACCATATTAAAAAAAATCACTGTCTAGAACAGAGAGAAAGACTTTCTATACCTATCTCTTTCTTACCTTCTACTTCTCTATACTGACAGCCATTCATTTGGCACCTTTTCTGGCATTTTATTTACCACAAAATACTGTTATTCCTTTCGATACTTTATAATATTGTCTGAGCACCATTTCTGTTGTTTACTTGGAAAATAAATAATAACCTTTATTCAATGCTACGTCAAGATAGAAGGGAATCTTGTGGGCTTTGTTGATGACGCTGTGTTATTCGGTATTACATTTGATAATAAATTACAATGGGTTCCACACATTTAAACTTAGGCGAGAAGGTTAAACTCAGCAGCATTTGCAGTTCATAAGATTATAAATTTATATTATACGTAAAAAAAAACAGATCGAATTTTTTGCTGGCTCTTCTCGACTGTGTTGTTTTTCGGACCGGTGATAGTGTTTTGATGTTCATAAGTGCTACATCAGGGTTGAAATTGAATAAAGTAATTTTGATCTTGAAAGTTGTGAAGCAATGTTTTTTTTTTTTTTCCCCCAGACGCAAGTGCACTCCGGCGAGTATCCGCACAAACAACGTATCCGTAATTTAAGGCGACTGATCGCCGAAGGAAAAGTGAAACCAACGTCTGAAACCCTTATATTTTTCCTCTGCAACAAATTCGCCGTTTCCGATGACCGCGAAGCAAGAGTACTCACCTAAATACATAATCACAACTTGACCAATAAAGATATTATTATAGTCGATGTTGTGACTAACGTTTTGACTAATGTATATGGGTGACGTAATATAAAAAAAATTAATACTTTTTAATCTAACTATGTAAATTTAATGTTCTGTAATATTGTATAAAATAATAATTATTTATAAATAAAAATGCACTTATTTTAACAGACCAGAGCCTCGGGAAAGCTCCTGACAAAAATCTATACAAAGTTATAATTGTTCCTCTCGACGCTCCTTGTGCGTGAAGCGCAGTCCGAGAATTCAGTTAATCACGTTCCTACTAACGAATTGATATCGGAACGTTTTAATAATTCAAATCAGGGTAGGGTGTACATATACTTTATATTCTTCATACAAATTATCTACACACAAGACTTTTAATAATAATAAAAAATATATATTTATATATATATATAAATCTGAGTTTTTTTTTTTTTTTTTCAAATCAAACTCGTATAAAGAAATTATAATTGCCGGGAAGCGTACGTACGTAAGTCGGGGCGGCGGGACCGTCCATGTAATATTATATACAGGGGGTGTCCGGCGACGCGGTCCCGCCGTAGACCTCGGACGAATAATAAATTAACCCAATCGAGAGGAAAATTATCAGATCCACCGAGCGCGACGCGACGCGACGAGACGCGGACCCGCGCGGCCATTCATCACATTATAGTGTCCGTTGTTTCGGGTGTCGTGGCGGTTGCGGTGGCGGTGGCGGCACTCACTCCATGTGTCGGTCCAGAAGCACTGCACACACGCACGCACGCGCATCATAAACACGCACACAACACACACACAAAGAGAGGCGGTCCGCCTTATCGCACGACTCCGGCACGCTCTGTCCGCGGCACCGCGGTCTCGGGGGCGAGGCAGCGCGGGCGGCGGGGGGGCGGCGGCTCGCGTCGCTACGTACCGCCCGCCGGTTGCTGTGGCGCGCCCGCCGGCACCGGTGCGCTCGACGCGCCGCTCGACGTACCGCTCGGCGCACCAGCACCACCGACACCCGGCGTCTCCTCATCCTCCTCCTCCTCGGGGTCGAATTTCAACATCAGCTGCTTAAACTGAAATAATAAAACAACAGTCACAATTAGCAAGTAAAGTGGGATGCGTACCACCTCGTTATTTATGTTAACATCAATAAGGTAGTTACTGGTGTATAATTATAGAAAACTAGCTTTGCGCCCGCGTCTCCGCTCGCATATACTAACGGACGAATAGACGTTTATGTACGTAATAGACGAAAAAATATATTTCATTTAGCTAATAAAATTCCGAGATGCAACTGTTTAAAATTTTTTGGAAGGGATCAAGAGGGGAAGCTGCTATAACACAAAACGAATCTTAGAAACGAATTTAAATGCAATAGGACGTTATAGAACAAACACTCTATTTTGAAGATAATATTAAAATGCTCAAAGTTTATTTTTGATCAGGTTTTAATTTTCTTTTCAATGGTCTAATTTATTTGTGGTTTGGTATTTGATGGGTAAATAGGAAATTATCAGTCAGCACCCGTTTTTTTTTTTTGTTTTTATGGTCCCCGAATTCTCCGGACATAATCCTCGGATTGTCTCGACATTGTTGGTCTAATCTTTATTGATTTTTACCGACTAGAGTATCCTATTTTCTTTATTAATAACCATTCTTGTTCCTAATTTTAAATCTTTTGTTTTGCCTTAAGTCTAGATTTACAGTATTGTTTTGCCTATTCTCAAATATAATTTCTTTCTCCCCCTACTTGTAACATGCCTAAAATATTGCCCTCTTTTTCCGTAGGTAATAATAGCAAATAACAATAAATATGATAATCTAATGGTACATTTATAATAATGATTTCGATAATCTGTACTAATTAATAAAATTGTAGTGTCTATTTGTAATGTGATTTTTTTTTTTTTTTACCTAATGTACATACGATACCTATATCAAAAATACAACTTTTAACAATTTTGTTTGTCTGTTTGTTTCGTATAATCTTCGAATCGATTGAACTTATTTTGACGGGACTCCGTTTGGTAGATAACTGAAGTTACTCCTTAGTGTACTTTTAATTTTCGAAAATAATTAAGGTAAAAAAAAATTACTCAAAAAAAAATTTAATAAAATCCGATTCAATGCGCACACAGCCTTACGAGCCAGTGATAAAATTTTCACTTTATTTTTAGTATTAAAAAAAGTAAGGTTCCGTATATATATATATATATATATATATATAAATAAAAAAAGACACCAGTGGTAAAATATATGAAACGCGGACGCAGCCGCGGGCACACACCTAGTAATAGTAATAATAATAACGATAATAACCCCATTAGCAGCACGTTTATTAAATCAATACTCACCTCGAGGTAGTCGTCGACGAGCCTCCGGCGGCCGCGCGCGTCGAGCTCCTCGTCGCGCTCCTCCTGCAGCAGCTGCGCGATGGTCGCCTTCGGCTCGAACACCGGCGCGAGCCGCCGGGAGATCGCTTTCTCATACACTTTCACGCTCTCGGACGGCGAGTACTGGTTAATTTTCCTACAGACCGGACAACATTTCTAATCGAATTAATTCAACCACGTACACACTGTAAACCGGTTGTCGTCTGTTTATTACAAATTAATCCGTCAGCATTTAACATGATATGAACACTGAATTTATTACAGTGTTCTCATCCATGATGATTATTTGAGGATTATTGGTTTAATCCATTGTTAAGGCTGAAAGTCTAGGTAGGTGGGCGCTGAAATGCACAGCGACAAATCCCATCCTTTGTCCTTTTATTTATTTTAACAGTAAAGAAATTTAACAGTAACAGTTGATAGTATAATAACATATTTACCACTAACGGGTCATCGCATATATAAATCAGTTACATTATAAAGAAAATGTGGGTATGTGTGACGTTGCTAACACTACTACAAAAATCAAAAATTCACTATAGAATAAGAAAAGAGAACAATTTAAGTATTAAAAAAAGGTAAGACTTAAGCACCTTCTATCCGAAGTAACACTTATTCGGAAAGGATCAAGGTTATACCGCTCACACAAATCAACTGAAACTTTTACTAGCCCGAATTAGATAAGAGTTTTTCCTATAATTAGATGACGCAAATGGAACTTTCAATAGGTAACTATGTCGAGTTAGCTTACACGGAACATTAAAATAAATTTTGGAAAGGAGATCCGCGCTATTAATATCATTACTCAATATTTTAAATAACAATACGTAGTCATTAATTTCACGCCGAGTTGACAATGTTAATAGATGGTATCTTTTACAAAGTTCAAGGTAGTTATTGGTAAGGTTGTATGCCTTATCTTTTTTTCTTACCCCCTTCCCCTCTCACCACTGCATAATCAGTCGAGTGATTGAATTTGATCAAAAACATCTCGAGATTTAGCTAATATTTTGTACCATAAAAGAACCAGCGCGAACATCCATTTTAAATTGAATCATTAAAAAGCACCCTTGGAAGAACTTATTAGTGAAAACGCAGAACAAATCAAATAAATAACAAAATATTTCAACTATTATTCTGTAGTAATAAAATATCTAGATTTGAAATGACTTTGGAGGAGAAATATGTCCAGCAGTGGACATCTTTCAGTTGATGGATGGATGGAAATAACTTTGTTTAACCTTAATCTAGGTTTTCGGGTCAGGCATCGGCATTCTCCCCCCATCCTCAACGGGCTAAATTATGGACGAGGCCCTGTTGGGTCTGCCGCAGGGGACGACGCGGTGCTTGCGAAAGCCATCCCGTATCGTCCCCATCCCAAATGCGGCGGACGGCCCCGGGGGGTTTAGTGGGTATTTCCGGACGCTTCACGTCCGGGCGAGTCCCACACTGGCGCGGAGACGTCCCTCCGCACCCCCTTACCAATTGCATTAGGGGACTTCGGTCTCACTAAGGATAGTGCGTAAATGCATTCCCCTCGTCAAAAAAAAATAAAGGTAATTTAATTTAATTTTATATAACATAACATAAGCTCACGTCTGTTATCCCCGAAGGGTTAAGTTAGAGGTGAAATAGCAAACTACACCCCACCCACTTTTCACCGAGCCTAGTTCAGTCCCCCAAAAGTGACAGGTGCCGAGCCTATCGCCATATCGGGCACAAATTCCAGACTCCGGGATGATACTGAGTAGAAAAACCCAATATAATTTGACCCGACCCGGGGATCGAACCCGAGCCCACAGAACGACAGTCGTACCGTAATACAACTGCGCCACCGAGGCAGTTACATATAAATATTTTTTTGTATTTTAACATCTACCCTGAAATGTTGTTCGTATTTACATGAGTTAAAATTAAAAAAAAAAAACTTGATTGTTAATTGTACTAACGCATCAGTAAGACCGTAGAGCTGCTTCAGATGCTGCTTGAGTACGAGTAAGAGTAAACAGCCCCGCGCTTGCTGCATCGCGTCGCGCAAAGGCCGCGTCGACTCAGGCACTCGCGCCACCAGTGTCTCGGCTTCCTCCTCTTCGTCTTCTTCTTCCTCGAGTGGCTCCTTCTCTTCGCTACCTGTTTTGTTCAATCCCTGGAAATAAACATCCACCATAAACGAATGCACTGTAATGCTGATGATTAGTGGAATAAAATTTAAATTTATTTACCTCATAAATTCATATCTATACTAATAAACAAAACTGAAGGGCAAACTGTTTCGAAACATATCGAGGGTCCCTACGCACAAAGTGACATGTCTAAAAAAACCGGAAGTTCACAGAAGAGCGTAATTAATATTCAAATCACTCTAGAAATTAATCTATTTACATTTTAATATTTATTTTCCGGCAATGTTTTATTCGATTTTTGAAGTTTCTGGTGATATTCACTTTATATATATATTTTCATGTTTTCATGAAAAACCTGATAAATAACCCTGTCGGTCAAATATCATTATTGACATGTCGCTTTGTACTTTTTTTTTTTTTTAAACCTAGCTCTAATGCTGTGGACCGGAAGGGCCTTAACAGCTACTCCGTGCCCCCTTACCTATTGTATTGGGAGACTTCGGTCTCACTAATACAATAGGTAAGGGTAGTGCGTAAATGAATTTCCCCCCGTCAAAAAAAAAAAAAAAAAAAGGGCCTTAACAGCTTCACCATATCTTTGTGGGTGAGTGCTGAAGACACCAGCCGCAAAAGGTAATCAGCACAAAGGTTCGAACCTCGGCTTGGCCGCTACCTGTGTTTCGAAATTCCCATGGAATTTAATCCTAGCTAAACCCTACATTTTTTATAAATTAATAATAAAAACAAAATGTTCCTTACAGGACCTATGTACCTGCGTGTTATGTGCAGGAGTGTGTGTGCAGTGTTGTGCGTGTAATGGTTGATGCATGGGCAGTGTCACTGTATCGCGCTGGTGGCGGCGTCAAGAGTGTCCCCAGTTGGGGAACGGAGCACGTCTTGGGCCGCCGCCGGAGGGGGGGAGAGTGTGAGGGAACAAAGTTAGCCGCCTGTCCCCGGCGGCGGGAACGGCGGTTTCGCGGGCGTGAGCGCTGACACGCAAGTGAATGAAGTTTATGAGGAAAGATCCTATTGATTGTGCGAGTGATGTTATCGTCGCAGTTGAATTAAATATTGCGCGGACGCCGCCTCTTATTCGCTTTGTACATAGAGATCGTCGATATATGTATAATGGAAGACAATACAACCATAGCGCGATGTAGAATCGTTCAAAGAAAATAAGGTTTTGCTTTCGTTAATATATAAAATTGAAGTGTCTGTTTTTTTTTGTACTAAATACATATGAATGTATACACGATACCAGAATACAAAATACTATACAAAAATGCAATTTTTGAAATTTTTGTCTATCTGTTTGTTCGGGTGATCTCCGGAACGGCTGCACCGATTTAGATGGGATTTTTTTTGTTAAATAACTGAAATTACACCGCATAACTTAGGCTACTTATTTTATCGAAAATAATTATGGTTCCGCGTAAAATAAATTAAAACTCATAAAAAATGGAATCAAAATCTGGTTTTACTGGCAGGTATTTGAAATATATTTGCTATTAAGCATTAGAGCAAAGAAGAATTTGGAAAATAATTAGAGTCCCTTATAAAAAACCAAAATTAAACACTATATATACGCAGTGAAAAATGTATGAAACGCGGGTGCAGCCGCGGGCACACAGCTACTTAAAATTGATTTTAAACATGTATTTGTATGTATATGTTATTCCTGTATATCAAATGATAATAAAAAGTCACTTTCTGTAAAATCAAATCGACGTTACAGATTTTGATTCGGTTTTTAGCGTCAGTTACATCAAGGAATATTTATATACTTAAATATCCATCTGCTCCAGTTTCGCAAGGATATATAGAAATCTTTAATTTAAAAAAAAATATAGCCCATGTTTCACACTGAAAATGTAGCTTTCTAATGAGGAAATAATTATTAAAATCGGTTGCTTAATTTCATAGTTTATCGAATACAAACAAACAAACAAATATTTCCTCTATAAATCTATATAATTATATAAATCTATATATTTCTTTCAAACAAATAATTAAGCTTTTGTGTAAGTAGAAAAAAAAACAATATTGTGTTACCAATTGGCCAGAAAATTTATTTTGTGATTAAAAAAAAACCCTATATAAAACTCTACGATGGCATATATCTATCTACCGACTTACAATAACACACTTTTCCTTAAGGATTCAAATTTAAAATCAACGCGGACTGAAGGAGCTAGTATTAATTAAAGCTGAAATAATATTTAATAAAGTCTAGTACTAATTGTTACCTCCCGAAAAAGCTGCAACAGGTTCGAACCCGACGTCGATATAATAATATCTATGTGGTGTATTATAAATAACGGTTCGTCCTGCACTTGGTACGGGAAGTAGCTTAAATTGTCAGCTAGATACAGCATTTGGTCCAGTGGAGCAGTCTGAAAAATAAATAATTATATTAATAATCTACAAGAAAAAAATGCAATTTAAATGTATGATTTTAACGTTTCAAGTATTAAGGTAATATTCTTACAATAATAAACCACAAAATAATGAGATATCAGATAGTGTAATGTTATTGTCCAGATTAATTCAAATCGATAATCCATATTAATAAAGATTATGATATTTAAAAGCATTTTGTTTTGATCTAAATATAAAATAATTCATTATTTATTACAAGATGATTTTTTTTTTTACATAAGCTCATGCCTGTTATCCCCGAAGGGTTAGGCAGAGGTGAAATAGCGAACTACACCACTCGCATTCCGCCGAGCTTAGTTCCGTCCCAGATATGACAGGGGGCGAGCCTGTCGCCATATCGGGGACAAATTCCAAACTCCGGGATGATACTGAGTAGAAAAACCCACTTAACCCGACCCGGGGATCGAACCCGAGACCACAGAACGGCAGTCGCACTGTAATACAATTGCGCCACCGAGTTGAGGCTCAACAAATACTATTTTGAAATAATTCCATAGAGCAAGAGTAGTAATTAGTAGCGTATTGTTTATTTATTCATGCCAGTGTTCATTACTAAAAATTTGAAGAAAAATAAAAACGAAAATCAAATAAAAAAATAAAAAAAAAGGAGTAAAAATGTCATTGTCTTTTTTACACGGTATATGCTCAATGCTTTGACCACAATCTCACATGATGTTAAGTGACGATGTGGTCCTGGATAGGTAAACACACTAAGTCTAGGTACTGGTTCTCAGGCGGGGATTATTAGAAAACGCCCTACCACCAAACTATGGTTTCCTCACGGTGTTTTTCTTCACCGAAAGCTCAGGCTGATTTTAAAGTTGGATAGGTGAGCTCGAACCCACGTCCATTGACGCGGAATCCGGCCGCACTGCCCACTTCGCCATCGCTTCAACTTTGCATATTTATATATAGATATTAATAGACTCACAGAAACATCGTCAAACTGTTTCAATAGAGATAGAACTAAAGCTCTCCGCTGCGGCCGCGTGTTCCTCAATAACGAATACAGAAACCCATTCAATGACGTCGGTAGATCATCTTGTTCCTTTTTCCTGTAATAAAAAATAATAAAAAAAACATATATAAATTTATCACAAAACATTAAAAAAAAGTGCGTGTGTACTTATGTAAGTTAAACTTCTATGACGTAATAATAGAAAATAGTAAAACGTCGACAGCTGCCTTCAGAATGTTGATTTTATGTGAGTGCACGCGCATCGTATGTTGACTAGCTAACGCTTCAGGGTGTCGTGTTTTCGTGACAGTGTGCGCGCGCATCGTATGTTACTAGCTAACACTTCAGGGTGTCGTTTTTCGTGACGGTGTGCGCGCGCATCGTATGTTGACTAGCTAACATTTCAGGGCGTCGTTTTTTCGTGACGGTGTGCGCGCGCATCGTATGTTGACTAGCTAACATTTCAGGGCGTCGTTTTTTTCGTGACGGTTGCGCGCGCGCATCGTAAAAATGTACTCTCATTATTTTTCCCCTAAAGCGCCAAAAGAAGTATAACTTCAAAAAATCAATTTAATTAATAGAAACAAGATTCACAAAAACGCATACCTAAACCCTCTTATAACACCATTCCCTATGTCGGATTGCAATATTTTTTGCAGCTGATACGAGAGTTTTATTCCAAGTTGAGCTTTCATGTGGATAAACCCTGGGTATTTCTTATCGATCTCCTGCAGGTGTTTGTCAGCCGTGTGCGATACTGTCACTTCAATATCTGTGCTCATACTTATCAGATATGGAACGATCTGTAACAAGTTTTCTTTTATTGTAACACTTGCTTTGTGCCCGCGGCTGAGCCCGCCTTTCATACATTCTTCACTGAGTTTTATTTTTTATTTTATTTTAGGAACCCTAATTATTTTCGAAAATCAAAACCTACCCTAAGTTACCCGGAGTAACTTCTGCTATCTACCAAAAAAAAGTCCCGTCAAAATTAGTCCAGCCGTTCCGGAGATTACCCATTAAAACAGACACAAAAATTTAAAAAAAAAAAAAATATTTTTGCTTATATATATATGTACATTCATATCTATATAGTAAAAAAAAATATTTTGACATTACAAACAAACACTTCAATTTTATTAATTAATATATATTCACCTCAACTAATTTTGGTGTCTCAATTTTTTAACGGACTTTTGTCTTATAATATTTATATTAATTTAAAACAAACGATAATATAAATAAACATGCCAGGTTGTTTTATTATTTCCCAAATGAAAAATGTCTTTACAAGCCATTTTATTTGGTTGAAAATTCATATATTTCGGGTGTTTATAATTATATAGTAATTCGTATTTACAAATAAAACCATCAGTTTTACGACGTCCATATTAATAATCAAGAGTACATTCAAAATTTAAAAAATACATATATTTCTATTGCCTGTAGGAACGTAGGGTAAACGCGGCTATAACTCGTTGCGTACGCGGCAACGGACCGTATCGGCACATGCAAAATATTCTTGTCAGTAAATCGGTGCCGGCACGGTCATAGCACGCTACGGTCCTGTTCGGTTCGGAACGGTCTAGTAGGCATAGCCTAATAATTAGTAGTTCATACAAACTATATTTTATGCATGTGCCGGTACGGTTACGGTCATGGTATGATACGGTCTAGTGGGCAGGTATGTCCGAAAAACATTAAATTGTTCATTATGACCCACTTCTGTGACATCTTTTTACAGACTTATATTGAGAATATATATATATATAACATAAGTTCACGCCTGTTATCCCCGAGGGGTTAGGCAGAGTTGAAATAGCGAACTACACCACCCACATTTCGCCGAGCTTAGTTCCGTCCCAGATGTAACAGGGGGTGAGCCTGTCGCCATATCGGGCACAAATTCCAAACTCCGGGATGATACTGAGTAGAAGAAAAACCCAATACCACTTTTCCCGACCCGGGGATGGAACCCGGGACCTCAGTATATATATATATATATATATATATATATATATATATATATATATATATACCTGTGTGCCATGTCATGCCGGCCAAGAATAGTATCACCCCAAACCAGAGGATGGGCAGCAGCATCCTCTGAGTACCACAAACACCTACTGCGTTCGCTAACCCGCCTATCCCCTCTTTATTGGGGAAGACCTATGTCCAACAGTGGATGCCTTATGGTGGAACGGATGGACATACCTGTACAGGATGGACGAGACCTTGTGAGAGCACAAGCTGGACGACCTTCATAGCGGCCGACCGTACTACTGTACTCGGATGTAAAGAAGACCCAAGTATCTCCTTCAAGTACAGCTGGATCACAGTCGATGCCATCCCGGACGATACGTCGCCCATCTCTTTGAGGTTCTCGTGCTTCGACCGCTTTGACCCTGAAATGGGATCATTACTTCAACGACAAGGAAATTTTAATTCTAAATGTACATGTATTCAACACTTTATTATGTAATTTTGGTGGCATTTTAAGTGTTGTAGTTCAGTCATTGTTGTATTGGAAATAGTAACACGGAACGTGAGTTCGGAGGTGCCACAAAAACTCGGTAAAAACGTGACGATTAAAAATTAGACAAATATGAAATAATTCTATCGAGGTGACTAGATATCTAAGATGTCTTTGACTATCACCATCATGTATAATGAATATTCAAAAATGCGGTTTGATATTTGGCGACAGGTTTTCTAACTTGAGAGTGGTAGCTACCCCTCAGACGGGGATTATTATAAAATGCCCTACCACAATGCTACGGTTACCTCACGATTACTTCGATCGAAACCGCGTCGATTGACGCACAATCCGGCCGCGCTACCCACTGCGCCATCATCGCTTCAAAACTCTAATTTTTGTTTTTTGTATTTGTATGCGCGAACTATCATTACCAATTTAACTTATTGACTCAATAATTATACACGTTTAAATTGAGAGTAGAACATATAAAAGTGAAATAACTGAACAGTCATTGATAAAAAAAACAATACTCACATTCTTTATCCTGCCTGATCATCCTCTGTTCTTCCTCTTGTAAGTACATTTCGATGTTTCTCAGTACGTCCGCTTTCATTTCTATCGGGGCTAAGTCCGATGTTAAAAGTTGATGGTAGAACTCTTTCAGCTCCGGCCTTAACATAAACTCATAGTGTCGTACGCAAACTGAACCTAGCGCTTTCAGCGTATGAGAGACAAAATCTTCATCCTCCAATCCAACAAAAAACATTAACGTTGAGTAAACTTGTTCCTTAATATCATTCTAAAAAATAAAAACAAAGAAATCTTTTAGAAATTGCTCTATTGCTATTTAAAAAAAAAGCATATATTTAATCCATAGAATTCATAGTCTCACTCCAATTAGTTAGATATGTACTGGATTGGGAATTAAGTTACTGCTGTTTTTATTTTTATTTTTTACTTTCTACGTGTCATTAACTAACAATTATTGGTTTCATATTTTCCTTTTACCAGTGGCGTATGTTTTGTATTTCAGAGTTAATTTTCAAATAATTAAAATGGAATGTGTCAAGGTTGAGAAAAATGAGTATTCTCGACACCTTATTTTTGTTTGCAAGTTTTATATCGCAAAATAACCGCTGGTTATAAAGTGTTACCATATAAGTGATAAAAATACACACTTTCAAAAATAAATTCATAAAATATTACATTGATTTATAATTAATAACATATATTTATTTGTTGTATGATCTCACAGTCAAATCGATGTACGGTTTTGTGGGACTAGGAAATACACATTAGATGTAATGTACTGATAAATAAATAAACCCATCGTACTCCCCTGATTTGTTATTAAAAATATTTTTCACCAAAGTTTCTGTTGCAGAATTGAGGTCGTGGTCGCGAATAATTCGTTGGTATTTTTTACACTTCTAAAAACTTAAAAATAACAGGATTTTAAGATATAGGTAATTTAAAATACTCACCGGAAGACCTTCTATTACTTTAGGGTCGATGAAGTCAAAGTAACGTAATAATAGACCTACTATAAATAACGCTCGACGAAAATATGGACGGGACAGTAACCCTCTTGTCATTTCAGGGTTACGTTGCCAACTGTGTTTCCACTGAAGTAATACTCCTGGTAACACAAAAAAAAATACGATAAATAAACATGGATGTACATATAAATTAATTAATCAATGATTATTGGTCAGATTAATGTTACTTCTTACTAGAGGTAAACGAATATATTTTGATTGATTAAATCGAAGGAAAACATTATATTACGCTGTTGTTTTTTTATTTATTACGGCCATGAATACATGTTCTTGGGCTCAAGCTTATTGTTACATAATTTTGCAACAAAATGGGTTTACAACTTTTGAAAGAGTTTTTGTGACACTTTCAGAATTCACGCTCCATGTCATTTTTTTTGAATACACAAATTATGTAACGTATACTCTCCCACCAAAGTTACATACATAATAAACATTTTTTTTTTTACTAATTGGGCTTGAAGCGATGATGGCGCAGTTGGTAGTGCGGTGGGATTTTACGTCAATGGACGCGGGTACGAGTCCACCTATCCAACTCTAAAATCCGCCTGAGGTGTGAAGGAAAACATCATGAGGAAACCATAGCATGGTTTTGGACCATCAAGTTTGAAAATCTATCGCCAAAAAACCAATAGGTTTGTTTCCTTGGTATCACTTGGGAACCATTACATCTAGACTTAGTGCGTTTACCATCCTGGACTACAGCCGTCACTTGACAACATGAAGGCACTGGAAAAAAAAATCTAACCAAAAATATTTATTTAATTATCTACTACAATAATATATCAAGTGTTGTGATAATGATTTACCGTGATATTTATTGAATACGTCTCTGATGAGCTTGTAGTTATGAGTCAGGTTGTTGACGATAGCCGCGAGGCAGGCGATGCACGATGCTATCACGAGTTGACCCCGTTGGAGTATCAGTTTCACCGCGTCCTCTTCTAATTGTGCCAAGAACACTTCACTCGGATGCTCCATCAGAGGCACTACCAGTTCTAACGTCGATGCTACCGTAGACATTATCTGCTGTTCATATTGATTCTAAAAAAAAAAAAAAAAAACAGAATTAATTATTTCCAAGTATTCGAAAATTAAAAATTTAATACATACATACATACATATGCTCACGCCTGTTTTCCCCGAAGGGTCAGGCAGAGGTGAAGTAGCGAACTACACCACCAACATTTCGCCGAGCTTAGTTCCGTCCCAGATGTGACAGGGGGCGAGCCTGTCGCCATATCGGGCACAAATTCCAAACTCCGGGATGATACTGAGTAGAAAAAACCCAATACCACTTGACCCGACCCGGGGATCGAACCCGAGACCTCAGAACGGCAGTCGTATGTAACACAACTGCGCTACCGAGGCAGTTAAAAAAATTTAATACATGAAAAAACCCGCCTTCGCTCGGGTGAAATGTGACTCATAATACACAATATTTTACAAAACTTCACTGATACGTGTGAATCGGCCTTAACGAACTCAAGATGGCGACTGACATTAGCACCATTAGAATTCAACAAAATACTCGACAATCCGAATTTAGCGGGTATATGTTGTCGACTCGAGATCATTTTTTTTTTATGTTTTATTATTCAGATAAGATTTCAATCGAGTCTACTGAATCCCTTGACGGAATTATTAATATAATTATTTTTTTAGTTGTTGTTGTGAATTAAAGCGTAGTAAATAAAGCCTTCAATATGAAAACGATAAATTAATTAATAGCAATTGTGATTGTACATAATTCTAGTAATGCCACGGAGGTAGAATTGCATCATACGCTTTTAATTTTTCGTTCTTTTTCTAGAGCTATCTAGAGTTTTAATTACATCTCAGAATTCATGTTTCGTGTTATTATTTCCGAATACACATCACTCGTGATATAAGAATAATATTAGATAAAGTCAAATTTATAAGAAAAATAGTGTTACAAATAAATATTTAAATGTCTCTTATAAAATAAATATGATTTCCAAGATGAGTTAATATTTTAATCAATTTAACACAAAGAAATAACTTACCTGACATTTCAAACTGAGATACGGTTGCAGTGTCAATGCGTGATTAACTAATAATTGAGGCCTAATTTTCGCAAATAAATGTAACGTAGAAAGACAAGCTAATATGCGTTGTGACGACCCGGTACCTGTGAAATCATGAAAGTATTACAAATAATTCATTTCATATTAAAATACATAACATAAAGAAGAAACACTTTACAATATTCACCTTCTAAACTTGTCTCTTCCAGTTGTAATAAACTTTCTACGAGGCAGTCGACAATTTGTTGACAAGCGACTAATAAAGATTTGGGCGGTTGATATATTATTTTAGTAGAATCGTCTTTATCTTCTTTAGGTTTAAAAAGCTGTAAGAAATCGATAACAGTATAAATAACTATTTCAAATATTATAAGGCCTTGTAAAGGAAAGTGAAGGAAATAATATTAAAAAAAAAAACAAGTCCTTTAAACATTCGACGCGCATAAGAACTCGTTATAAACAACACAATTGATGTAAACAAGGTAAATTAGCCTTTAACATTTCAGGGCCGTTCGACGTCATTTTATTTTACTATATAAAGCGACCGGGGGTCAACCCAGTCAGTTCTGTTTGGGTTGGGTCAAAAACGAGACAACCATAAGCTATCAACAAATACTATAAGTAAATAGTGCTGTTGAGGATAGATAAGCCTCACGAAAGACCTCATAAATTATAATGTAAATTTATTGTAAAGTTTTGAGGGGAGCTTAGACTTCGCACTGACCCCCCTCATACTAATCCTTAGAACGTAGCATAGATGAGAACTGACAGAATGATATAAACTCGTTGTGTGAAAGAGACGAATGCAAATTAGTTTTAAGGTCACTTTCTAAATTGATATGTACAGTTATTAGTTACAGGATATTTATATTTACGATAAAGACCCATAGACTAGATGTACAGCGTAGACCGGGCTAACCCCTGGTAAAGGTGTAACGGTAAAAAATATACAGGCCTACAGTAAAAACAAAAGTTGGAGTTTTCTTTACGGGAAATAAAGCATGAAAATCCCCAAAAAATACTTTTGTCTAGTATGCGATGGCATTTCCATAATATAAGGGTATAAGAATGTTTTAAGCGGTATTGTTACATTTATAAAACTTACACTCATCAGTAACTGTTGAAACCACTCGAGGCCCATATCCCTCGAGGATATTACAACGTCGGTTATGTTAAGGACTTTTCTAGTGAGAGGATCTGCGGCCGCGTCCGTCATATCGAGAGCACCAGGCCTTGTCGTGTTGGGACACGGGCTAAACCACATATTCTGAAACACTTCCATTACCAATTTCCTTATACCCTCTTCATCGTTAACACGCCTGATCATTTTAACACATATTTCAGGTATCTTAGGGAACTCCGGACAATCGATACATATATCTTTTAGAATTTTTATCACACGTTTTCGAACTGAAACTCCCGTATCCTGGAAATAACATTTTATTAGTATTTTATTTAATATCAATATGCGCAAATGTTTAAAAAGTCACTTACTAATATCCTATTCGATAGCATTCCATAATATTTATCGATAAGATCGTGTCGGCTCAAGACGAATTTCCCTACTAAATCGACCGCAGCCTCCCTCACTGCAGTTGATTGATCAAGGAACGATCTATTTACACCTATCTGCATGTCCGGTCGTGCGAGCACTGAAGGGTCCGCTTCCACAATCATCGCTAGGCACTTCATCGCTTTGGTGCGAATCGCTATTGTATTTTCACATAAAATTACTAAAATCTTCCTCAGATATCTATCGAAACTTTGCGAGAACGACCTTTTAGAGGCCAAATATTGCGATATAAGTTCCGCACCGCTATAATCTATGTATGATTGCATCACTTGTACTTGTGTACCGCCTTGGTACCGGAACGGCCTAATCTTCTCTAGAAAGAAATGTTTACGTCGCTCTATGGTCTTGAACTTTTCAGCAGAAATGATAGCGCTCAGGTTGTGTCTCTTGTCCGCTTTAGAATCCTTTATAGCACCGTCGCTGTCCTCGTCCAGATCGGATTCTTCTTCGCTCGAGTCATCTTTGTGTCTCTTCTTCGATTTGTTCTTCGTTTTCTTCGTTGGCGATGTACTCTTCGGTTGGATCACCATGTCTCTGTACCACTGAGTGATATAAAAATGCCGGGCGCAGTTCCAGGCTTGATCTTTTTGCCCGTTGATTGCAAGGTAGTCTAGTAAAACTCGTTGAAGGAATTCTGTTCTTTGTTCGTCTTCATCGAGACCGGACGTGATACTCTGTTGGAGTAATAATTAAATAATTTACAGCTTTTTTTTTTCTAAAACATGGTGCCAGTGTAGATCCAGCAGTCATTAACCAACTGGGGTGTTAGGACAATTGAGCCCGTCTGAGACACAACCACCATACATATGTGAAAAATACATCGTTTTTGTATTAGTAAATGTATATCCAAAAGTACCTATAGCCTTTTGCCGTGGTATATGTATTCTTTGGAATTTTAATAACCGATTTTTTAAAATTATAATATTAACTAGCTGTCTGCCCGCGGCTGCGCCCAGTTTCAATATATTTTTCACAGCATTTTAATTTTTCAATACGGACCCTAAATATTTTCTAAAAAAATTTTAGTACTAAGATAAAGTAAAATATTCTTTTAAATTATAGTACTTTCCCGTAAAACTGTGCATTAAATCGTACTTTATTCAAATTTTTATGAGTTTTTTACGCGAAACTCCAATTATTTTCAATAATTTAAAGTACTCTAAGTTACCCGGAGTAACTACTACTAGCATCTACCAAAAAACTCCCGTCAAAATCGGCCCAGCCGTTTCGGAGATAACCCGTTACGAACAGACAGCAGACAAAAATTTTAAAAATTATATTTAATATAGGTATCGTATATACATTCATAATTACTAAGTAAAAAAAATTGACATTATAAACAGACACTTCAATTTTATTTATTAGTATAGATTTAGTTTAGATATTGCTAAACAAAGTGATAGTAGATGGACTCGAAACGTTAACAAAATGGTGGCCACGTGCCGATTAATGTGGAATCGGGTGCCACCGGCTTCGAAGCCGGAGTGTTCGATGGACCATATCGTGAAATCCGAGGGTCAAACCTGGATGAGGCTAACACATGACTGAAACGATTGACATAGAAGTGAGGCTTATCCTCAGCAGTGGACTATGATCAGCTGATTATGATGATTCTTCAATAAATGATGTACCAGTTACGTCGGGTTACGAAACGAAACGTCGGGATAGCAAAAGCAAAGGTAACGCGTGAAAACCCGTTTAAATTAACTGCATTTAAATATGGAACGCGATAACTTAAAACATTACAAATGATTTACCAGTGAAATAACCTATTCTATGTGGTTTTTCGTTTGTACGAAATATATACATAGAAAAAACATAATTAAATGGAACTTGCCTGCGCCTGATTGCCATCTTTTTCCTCCTCCGCACGAATATCTCTGACAACAGCGTCCATAGTGGCCAGTTTAGCACGAGAGTGCACACTATCACGCCGCAATCTAGCCGCTACCAGACCTAAATATTCTAAGGACGCTACACGTACTGACATTTCCATCGATTTATCAGACATGTATTTTACCTATAAGAAGAGAGACATGTTTAATAATTTAACTGTGTTGTGTATATTTATAAAATCCAATAGTTTATTCACTACAAGATCAGACATATTTTGATAAATATAATTGATTTAAAGATTGTATATTATGGATACGAAGGGTTGATCGGAAGGGTCTTTAAAGCTTCGCCGTGGCTTTGTGCTGAAGCCGCAAAAAGGTAACTGGCACAAGGGTTACCAAAGTGGTAAGGAATTTTGAGCCTAGCTAAATCCTACTTTTTTTTAAATTGATAATAAATATAACAATACTACATACAAGTAAAAAATCAAATAATTATTTGTAACATATAAAGCATTTTGGATTGCATTTATCATGGAACAAAATTTAAACAGAGAATCTTAATTATTGTTTCGAGTACCCATAAAAATAAGATAATAGGAAAAAAAATAGAAAGCTGGCGTAAACGCCAGGTAAGTGCTCGAGGAGTTCATATAAAGATTTTTTTATCTATTTAACTTACCAACATAGTTCCTAGTAAGCTCAGAAGCAATTCGGTCGCAGGCCACTCTGGTTTATTGACCGTAGTAAGGAGGTCGTGTACGAAGTTTTCAAACAGCGGCCTAAAGTCGACCTCCTCGGAACGACTTCGGCACTTATTCAGGAATGACGTCAGGAATGTACCACCTACGCTAATTGCCGCTTCATACTTAGATATTATAAGGAGATCTTTATCTACGCACTGTAATCAAATATATATCACAATTGGAGAAAAAAATTTATTCTGCTAAAATCCAACATGGATATTATAATTTTATATTTTCGTATTTCTTTAATTGTGCAAAAAATTATCTATAATTAAAAAAAAAAACATTGGGTGGTTTTATGAAACAACGATGCAACTGATACTTTTCAGTCTGTGTTTACTTATTTTAGTTACAATAAGATATTTCAAAACACACAAAAATTCGCGGAACACTTGCATGAGATTCTTTCATTTAATCATAAGACGTCCACTACTGGACAAAGGTCTCCCCTATTAAGGCAGGGATTGTCATAAACGCCACACTTGGCAGGCGGGTTGGCGATCGCAGTAAGGTGTTTTTGGTACCCAGAAGATGCTGCCCATCTCCTGGTTTCAAAATCAAAATCAAAATTTATTTATTCAATTTAGGCCCTAAGAAGGCGCTTATGAACGTCTAAAACACTACTACCAGTTCGGAAAACAACCCAGTCGAGAAGAGCCGGCAAGAAACTCGATCTGGTTCTTTTTTTTCATAAATATAATATATATCATTTTTTTTGTCATATAAAAAACTATACAAATCGTAGTTTTTAGTGGAAGCACAGAGATGTGGGTTATTTCCAGACATCACTATCGTTCACGTAATGATCCACCCTGTAATAACCTTTTGAGATTAAAACTTGCTTGACATAATACTTGAACTTATTGTCAGGTAAATCGGTAATGTTACTTGGGATCTTATTGTAAAACCAAATACTATTACCTATAAAGCTTTTATTACACTTACTTAACCTAAAGCGTGGGACGGCCAATTTGTCTTTACTTCTAGTATTAAAATTATGACGATCATTCACTAGATCTAGCTTGTCTAAATTTTTACGAATATGCATTAAGTTATCGAAGATGTATTGGGAGGGCAAAGTTAAGATATCATATTCTTGAAACTTGTTCTTTAGAGATTCGCGAGGTCCCATATTATATATTGCTCGAACAGCTCTCTTTTGTAACGTAAAAATGGTGTCTACCTCTGCTGCTGTACCCCACAGCAAAATACCGTAAGACATTAAGCTGTGAAAGTAAGCAAAGTAGACTAACCTAGCAGTAGCAATATCCGTCAACTGGCGAATTTTTCGAACCGCAAAAGCAGCGGAACTAAGCCTTCCTGCCAAAGTTTTAATATGCGGTTTATATCCCTTAGTCGCCTTTTACGACACCCACGGGAAGATATGGGGTGGTACTATTCTTAGCCGGCATTAGTGGGAATATAAATGCTACACGCTTATCAGTTGCGAGCCATGAGCGCCGCCATATATTGGACTTGGCTACTCTTCTCAGCGTCTTTCCCTTTACCTCTACTCCGCGGCCGGCTGTAATACGACATGCGATAGATGCGACGAAAAATTTGAGTCAATGGAAAATATCACTTGAAAAAAATTAGATGCCAAATATGACTCAAAAACGAGTTTACATTTAGTTAGTGAACTACGTTGTCAAAAATGATTTCATAGGCCACACAAAATCTATAGAGAATCCGTGTTTGACAGCTCATAAAAATATGTTAATAGATGGTATCAACTGGTATCCATAAAAGTGTGGCCTGTAGTGGTATACCACATTGACCTATGTGGCCCTTGAGCAGAAAAGTGTGACGACAACTGGGCTAGATAAATTGGATATAAATTTACAATGATACACTTTTTCTATCTCTGTTTTTTTTTTGCGATACGATTAAATAAAAATACATAGCATGTGTTACATGTGCTAATCTCCCAAAAGTGCACATAGCAGTTTATCTATGAAGCCGCAACTAATAGTTGTAGAAAAGAAATCAAAATTAAATATACATGTACACTAACTTTTTTATTTTCAGAAGTATCGGCATGTTCTCTGTCTTTATCCTTGTCCTGAGACTTGCATAGTGTTTCAGGTAAAGTGACTACACATTGTACGAGTTGTAAAACAAGTGCCGTTAACATTTGTATGTGTTGATCTGAATTTAATTGAAACGATCGCAAGTTGTGCTTCGAACTCGGTATACGTGCAATCGATGCCAGTATATCTTCTAACAGAAGGCGCCGGTGTTGTTCGTACTTGGTAAAAATCTGCAATATAAGTTACATGATTGAAATCAAATAAGCATTATAAACAGTATACAGTAGGGCTTCGATAATCCGAATCCTCTATAATCCAAATGACCCTGAAGATGATATTCCAATAAACATACACAGTCTCTCAGTAACAGAGGTCTTCTAGAAGAGGAGATTTACAATGTTTGTCAAGAGACATTAAATGATGAAGACAAATAGAAAATAAGACAGCTGACGAAAACGAAGAAGTGTTGGAAGAATCGAAAACAATTGCAAGGATTATACATCCTCGAGTTGTGTCTGTATTAAATGAATGCTTGGAATAGTTGGACCACGAAGATTATTTAATTTCAGAAAATATCTTCTTGCGTAAATTGAGGAATAAAGCATTTTCTTTGTCATTAAACACCATATTTTTTATGTGTAAATAATATTTAATCATTAAAATTTACATTCATGTACAATTAAAAAAGGTATTTCATTCCAATAAACACCTTTTAAAACATATACATACTATAATCCGAATGCCTCATTAATCTGTAGTGAAATTTTTAAGCGTTCGGATTATCGAGGCCCTACTGTACTTGTGGTAATCATATTTGTTTCTTTCATTTCGTTAAGATTTTCTCCGGATATTCCTACTTAAAAACTTTAGAATTTAGAACTTTAGAAACAATACAAAAAAACAATAAATACTTACAATACATCGACCGATATGGTATCATATAAATATTACTTATCAAATTATGTTTGAGATTATAACATTAAAAACACATAAATTAATCCGAGGACAGAGTTTCCGTAACTATTGGATATAGATATAGCCATCGACAGATTTGATCAGAGATTTTGTGTATTGATAGAAGTATAAATGTTAACTACAGAGCTCGTGTACTATAATTTTTTTTTTTTAAGATAATTTCTTAAAATTTATTCTCTTTTTCTACACTCTGTTTATGGAAAACAATAATGTAATAAAATGTTCATTTTCAGTCCACAAGTTAGATACTTTCCATTAATATCGTTGTCTGAATGTTACGTTACATTTTAACATTGTATTGTTTGAATTCATTTCTATATACATGACAACTGCCCAGGGCTGAGAATCACATTGTTCCCCGATTGGGCAACGGATTCACACATGAGAAGACGCAGCACGGACAGGCTCCCTACAAGGTGGACCGACGACATTTTTTTTTACACAGGGGAATGCGTTTAATCACCATCCTCTCATGCGGGGGCAGGGAGGGTGGGTGGTACTAACTAACACTAGGGAAGAGGACCCTAGTCACTACCCACTAAAACCCTATGAGTAACCGTCTCTACCGCCACACAAGGAGCGCAACACGGGATCTCAAGGAAGCATCGCGACATACCACCGGACGGATGACCCAGCCCGAAGGCCAAAAAAAAAATGTTACCCACCCTGGGTTCGAACCACCGACCTTTCAGTCGTACCGTCTATGAAACACGCAGATTAGTCCTCCGGGCTAACCACGTTCTCAAGGTGGACCGACAACCTGATAAAGGTCGCGGGAATCCGCTGGATCCGTGTGGCACAAGACCAATCGTTGTGGGGGAGACCTACGTCCAGCAATGGACGTCTTTCGTCTGTACAGATGGATGGACGGGGCCAAGTGTAGACGTCTATTGATAAACACCGGGAAATAATATTCAAAGGTGATCATTGCAAAGTGAACGAACTCACCGTTGTAACTAGTTTCAACGCGGCCAGTTGTAGTTCACTGACGTTTTCAACGAAGAACGGCGAAACGCCGACCGTTGAGGCGTGTAACACCGTGGTGTCGGTGAGATGGTGCGCCGCGAACAACTCGGCGAGGAGCGTGACGCACTCGTGCGCGTGAGTGTACAGCTCCTTCACTCCACGGGTCGAGCCTCCGGATCGCCTCGTGGCGTTACCTGCCCCACCGCCCCGGCGTTTCCTTCCGTCCACTGTTCCGGCCAAACGTATCAAAGTAAATCAAATATAACGCTTGTAGTTGTCCTTATTATTTAATTCATGAACTTGCAGCACTTCATTATATATTATGTAATTTTAGTGGAATTTTACGTGATATAGTTTAGTTATAGTGCAGGAGTGAAGCGAATTCGAAATAACGAAACGGAACGTGAATTCTGAGATTTTGTTACCGCAATTGTGAGCAGTGTTCCTACTAAAGTCAACTTGTCTGCATGGTTTAGTACCTTTGCTCTTGGTCGATAAAACACAAGATAGTTTTCGTCTCTGTTTAGCAATCGATTTTCTTTCGATGAGCTTTGTAGTGTTATTGATAAAAATATTTTGGAATTGTCAATTTCTTTTTTTTCAATTAAGTTCAATAATGATTTTCCTACATAATGCAGTACATAATAATATTTAGGTTACATTTTGTAATTTACGTGACATTATGGAATTTTTGGCGATTATTTATCTTTATAATATGTAATTTTGGTGGCATTTCACGTTTGGTTATACAAGTACATATGAAATAATAACACGAAACATAATTCTAAGATGTTACAAAAATTCCCTGAAATTATCTAACAAAGTGAATTATGTTACTACACTGATTGGAAATCAGAAAAATAAAAGAAACAAAGTCGGAGCTAAATAACTTGTATCCCTAACTGTAACAAAGTATAAACAACGACAAAGAAAAATTGTTTAGAACAGTTAGTCAATACATTTGTCCTTTTATATAAAAATATACTATAGAACTATTTGAAATCGATATGATATCTAAAAACAATTATTTTATATATCTTACCTTTCTTTTTAGATGTGGTCTGAATACTGTAAACGGGATCGTAAACACAGTATATACTATTGTTCAACTGGAATTTTATGAACATAATAATTCTGTCTATGACATCTTCTAAAAATATGCGCTTAGGCATACTGGGTGACGTCATTATGTACAAGGATGTAAGGGATGCGTCCGATGCACACATAACTCTCTCTAACGCAGAGTCTATCCATATCTGTCTCATTTCCTCGCTATCTTCCTGTAGATATAAAACATTATTTTATATAAATATCCATTGCACTTTTTAACGTCACATTTGTCCTCAACATTTAGCCATAATTAAGAATTCAATACACACAGAAAAATATTAAAAGAACAAATTTTATATATATATATATATATTTATAAGTAAATTACTTTATTAATGTTTACTAGTATTGTCGAATTATTTAATAAGAAAATACGATAATATTTAGAAGAAAAAAAAAACGACGCAAAAAAAGAAACATGGCAGTTCATCAGTTTATTGATGTCATGGAGTCTTTAGTTTTATCAATTAGTGCTAGATAATAAGAATTAATACTGTTTATTGATCAATTAATCATATGAAATTAAGATGTGAAATTTTATTGCTAAACGATTTAATAGCATTATCATCATTTTGAAAAAATAGTAACGTCCAAGATAACTCTGTAAAAAAGAAAGAAAAATTATAAATAAAAATAAAGAAAGAATTCCTTCCATATTTAAATAAAAAGTGTGTGGTTTTTGTTAGTTGTTGAGTTTGGGACACAATTCTCATAGTGGAATTTTGTAGTGAGGTTAGTTCTTAAATGAGATGAACTCTTGTCTCTGGAACACCATCATGAAATAGATATTACTTACAGGATCTCCCAACAATGACATTTTCTCTGCCGCTCTAATATTCTTTTCCAATATAGTTAATAATCTGACTAATCTGTCAGATGGTATTGCTTCCATAGCACATAGCACCAAGGTTCTTTAACTTAGCTGCTTCTGCACATAATTCTTGCAACTGATAACGTGGTAGTAATAATTCTTCTTCTGGTATATCAGTACCTTCTGTAATATGTTATTTTTATTTATAAAATTTATGAATACAATATGATAAAATGTTTACTTCTAGAACATTTTTTTACATTTAAAAATTAATTACTTTCATTCTTCACTCTAATTTTACATCAGAGAAGTATGGCGAAAACTTAAAACACGTAAAACTAAGCAAAAATTAATGTTCATAGAAAATGCAATTAAGTTTTACGTTTTCTATTATTCTTTTAAATTATATTTCTTAATTTTAAACCTTCAGAATGAGTTAAATATTTATATGCTCACCCATTTCATCGGTTATTATGACGTCGTCATCGATAGTCTCAAAAACTGATTCGATCAATTTATTGAAACGTTGATACGTATTTGTTTCCATTAGTTCGTCTACTGACAGCATTTCCAAAACTGGCACCAAACGTCGCTCTACTTTCCGAAGTTTAGGTCGTACTAAAAAAACAAATACATATATATATATAATTTTTTTTTTTTAAATAAATAATTTTTCTCGATGTAGCTTTTGACAATGTAACTTTTGAAGCTCAAATAAATAAATAATAGATACTAATCTATTTATAGAGATTCAATTGAATGGTTTAGTAGATTACCGATCGCAGCTTCCGCTTCCTCTTTCTTACTAGCTTCTTCATGTTTCCTTTTTACAGCTTCCCAGTTTTTCTCTCTAGCTATGTCTATTGCTTCTCTTTCTTTATCTACAGTAGGAGTGTAATTGTTAGTTTTTTAGCTTTGAGTGGTGGCATATTGTCATCAGAATCTGATTCCAGTGTACTATTTTTTCTTGATCGCTCATCAGTGGTGAAGTCATGTTTTTTCAATATACCCTCCTGAAAAAGGTAAAGATGGTGTGAGTCCTATTAATAATTTTTTTCTGTCTTAAATATCACCATCAAATAACTAACCGATAGGCGTCGTTTAACTACAGGATATTTGTTATTTGAATTAGAATTTTTGTTAGATTCTTGCTGTTCTAATATATTATTTTGTATTTGTTGCGGCGGCGCATATGGAACACCCATTGAAGGCTGAGGCGCTTGTGGTTCTTGCCGCAGAGGTGATGGAGCTACACTAGCTTGTGCTGGAGACTGACCCGTCATTACATTACCATCTACAAAATACTCTAATAGTAAAATTTCAAGTCATCATAATTATAAAAATAATATTTTGATATTTAATACTGTAAAAACCACCTTGCTCAAATGTTTTTTCTCGAGATTGCATATGTAGCCTTTGTTGTTCTGGTTGACTACTTGGTGACATTGAAAGTGGATCTTTCTCATCACTTAAATGTGTCTCGAATGTTCTATCTTGAACTATGCTATTGTAGAAACCACCGTTTTGGGAATTAGGACATGAAGTGTTTGACAATGCACTAGTGTAAACATTGGAAGAATTTGCACTATTCCAAATTGGTGATATATTGTTATGAACTGTAATGTTTACTTGGGCTCCTGGCCGCGCTTGTGAAGGTGGAGATCCCATGTTAACGTGGGGTGAAGATTGACATGGTGTTGCTATTAATTGTTGATTTGGAATGGATACTGAATGGACTGCTGTCCCATGTGTTGCAGGACTTGGAGAAACGGCATTATGTGATGTGTAGTTATATGATGCTGAAGGTGACATCCCATTAAATTTTGATGTGTGTAAATTGTTTCCCCAATGGTTTTGCTGCTGTTGATCAAATACATTAGGATTGATACTCAATATTGCTTTAAGCAATTCTGGAGTTGATTGTTGCTGAGGTGCTGGGCTTACTGCATTTGGTATGCTTTCATCTTTTAGGTCTCTGAAAAGTAATATATTATAAAGACTTTTATATTATATGACTTTTAAATACTTGTTCATAACTTAAATGTTTAGATCATTTACTTTTATTGAATTTTTAATTTTGATATTTTTTATTTTGATAGCATTTGACAAATTAGCTTACATATGCCGGACAGATGTTTGCATAAGTGATTCAAGCAACTGCGAGACTAAGTCTTTATCCCGAGTTGCTAGTAATTTGGCAGCTTCTTCCGCAACAAGAGGATGAAACAGTTGCGACTTGTTGTTCAAAGTTGATGGTAAGGGTGTTGGAAGCGGTAGCACAGGAAGTACTAAAATCAGAGCAACGCACTTTGGTACAAGGTTTTCAAGTATACTATATGTAAGAAATGTGTGGATTTTTTGAAATCTAATTTCCAAGGGATTAACATTATGTGAATCTGTTACACATAAATTATGATATCTGAAATTAGGAATGTGAAAATGTGTATAAATGCTAATTAAAAAAACGTACTTGTTCCTATCATTTTCTTGCATAACAATCACTATCTCATCATCACAATCAGTATCATGAATAAAAATAAGAGTTTGTATGGAATCCCTTCATTTTAAAATTGAAAGGATTGTAAGAATATATTGTTCTGAATATTATTGTATTATTTTTGGAAAATTAATTAATCAATTATTTGATAAAATTAAAAATATATATTGGAACAAAATTGGCAAGAAATAAATTATTCTCTTTTGTTGTCATTTTCATATATAATAATGAAGTAGTCATTGAATATTTAATGTTTACACATGTGTAGATTATTTATGCACTTTGGATTTTTTATTACAAATGATTTTATATTATCATTTACAGGGTGAAGGTGAATATTTTGTGTGTAGTGTTTTTTTTTAAATATTTTAACTAAGTACTGAAAATTTAAAAACTGATTTAGAAAATCATTACATATTGTAAACATGTTTAAAATTAACAGTAAATAATGAAACTCTAAACTACTATATTTTTAAGATAAATAAAAATAACACCTACAATATTTTTTTACACCTGAAATTGCAACTTGACAATTCAGGTTCATGAAGAAAATTTACTAGAAAACTATTTTTAGTGTTCATTTAAGTAGTATAACAAATAATTAACTTTATTACCCATTTACAATAAATATATTATTTAACATCTGATATATATTTGAGATATTTTGTTTAATATTATGACTTGCATAAAGTTTATTAAGAGGTTAAGTTTAATTATCCTTATATATTACAACTTAACACAAAAATGTCTGACATAATATCACTATCTCTTTATCTATCAGTTTACTTGGAATTCAAGAATCTTTGGGTTGATTTCCTTGAGTCTTTTTATAAAGTAATAGAAATAATCTCTGACCAGACTTTAATCACTCAAATACCAATAAAAATTTGCCACCGGAAAACAATTGGACACTGCTGTAAACACCAGGTTAGTGCCTAACCAATTAATAATTATTCTGTGACATTACATAGTATTATGGAAAACTTATGTGAACAATAGTGAATGAAGAAAACAAAGGAATGATCTGCATCACATTTCTTGTAATACCATACCTAAACTGTTAAATAATTTAGAGCAAATTATGCTAACAATATAATAGAAATTTGTAAATGCAAATAGAGCTAATGACAGATTTAATAATGAATGTGTCGAGTACCCATAAAAATAAGACAATAGGAAAACAATGGAAAGCTGGCATAAACGCCAGGTAAGTGCTCAAGGGGTTAATGTTATAATTTCCAGAATACAATGTAATAATACAATCAAAATAATTAATATTATAAATAAAGTCAATAAATAAAAAAAAGTGTGAAACTATTTTCTAAACTACACTTATATTTGTTACACAAAGAGATTGCATGTTTTTAAACTATATAGTAAAAATAATTTATCATGTCAATTTTTTAATAAGTATTGTGTTAATTTTAATTCAACCAAAGATTGGAAGGATATTATGGGCACATGTTATAGCAAATGTTAATACAGAAGTAAAAATTGGTTTAAGTTTAAGTTTAATTGGTGGAAGAAATTAATTATTTTTTAGTTTCATGTCATTTCATTATCAATATTTTCAAATAATTATGTAAATTTTAATTTGCATGTCTTTAGTTACTCCTTGTCACATTAATTCTGCATTTATAGGTAACTCTGTAAATTAAATATTTTTAGTAATAATGAAAAATAGTCAAAATATTTCAATGATTTTTAGAATTTTTCTGTCCGCCAGTGCATGCATCATGCATTAAGTACTGGATGGATTTTATTGAAATTTGCCATGAAAGTAGTCTATATCCTGTAATAATATATAGGATTAAAAAATGAAAAGAAACCCCAAACTGTTTGCAAATTTATATAGGAATTAAATCAGGTTTAAAGTTAAGGTCATGAAACTTTGTATCAAAGTTACAGTCAAAAAATTAAGGTAACTCAAAGATTTTAAAACTCACATCCTTTCTTTTTTTTTACTGTAAAGAAATACAACATCTACATTAAATATATATGGAAAAAAACAACTCTGGGAGCTTTAGAATCAATAACGGAACACATTTACTTATATGATTTAAAAAAATAGGTAAATAAACTTTTCATTAAAATAAGTTGTATGTATGTTTCATTATTATTGTATGTATGTTTAGTTTAATATTGGATCTGTGAATATTTTATCTAAATTTTATTGCCATTTTACAAATCCAGAATTCCATAAAAACAGAGGCACTAACCTGGCATTTACGCCAGTTTTCCATTGTTTTCCTATTGTCTCATTTTTATGGGTAATCGACATATTAAAGTAAGAGTGAACAAACGAATAAAATACCATGATCCACTTTAGCCTCAATCAGAATAGCAAAATTGAAATAAAAAACATTACCTACATGAATTAACAAATCGATAATTCCATAGTGTAATATATAAATAAACTTTATTTTGATATCTTCTATAGCATATAGTAAAAGAAGTGTTTATCAATATCACTTTTTCCTTTCTAAACAGTTTTTATGATAATCAATAGTACTTGTCATTAGATATAATTACATTTTTATTACAGATATAGATTTAAATATTTGCAGAAACATTTAAAAATATATATATAAATCTCTATGAACTCAACATAAAACCACAATTAGGTATTCGTGATTCATAAGAATTATAAAACATTTTTGAAAAAGTATCCCATAGTAATGTTTTATGTATCTCCAGGTACTTCTTCATAAGTTTTTAATTTAATTTTGTTTTTTAGGTTTTGACACTTCTTCTTTCAAGAAAAAACCATGTTGTGTACATTTTAATACATTTAAATTAGCACCATCCATATACACTGTATATAATCATTTCTTACCAACTTTTATCTATCAATAAACTTCTATGTTTTTATTAATACATGAAGGAACTTTCATAATATTGTTTTTTATATATCTACATTGAGTTCTTATAAATAGTTTACACTTAAAAGTGAAAATTATTGATTTGGTAATCAAGTTAGTTATGTATATAGTGATGTTGTAAAAAGATTGTCATATCTCTAATATGTGCTATATATTAAAATAATATGAATATATACATTAGTAAGTATAATACTGGGGTGAAGTAATAGTAGAAATACCATAATCACTTACAGTCTGTCAGGCTGGCTACTCCTGCTAATGTTGTAATGGGTACACTTGGAATATCCCTCTCATTCATCTTGACGGAACAATTTATATTTTCAGACACAGTATAAATCTCCTAGAATTCAAAAAGAAAGTCTGTGCCGATAAACGACCCAATACACCATACAAAATTGTTTGCGTAGTCGAAGATTCCATTATAATTTTACTTTCCACTCACGTAACACTTGACACAATAAAAATTACACTTACTTCTTTGAAGATTCATAGTAATGACTACTCTAATATAATAAAAAGACTAATAACAAATCCAAAGATTGTTGTGAAAATGGGGCAGCCGTCAATTTGATGCTTTGTTGTGAGTTGTGCATCAAAACGAAGGTCAGCGCATCTGTATGACACTCCCATCGAAAATCACGAATAATAAGTAAAAATTGCTTAAGTTGAACTCTGTGAAAACTTTCACAAAATACTCACAGTAACATTGTGTTATCTATTTATATTTTATTTATCCAGGATAAATCAAACATAATCCCAACATTTAGGTAATCAAGGAATTGTAAACTAGTGTTGCCATACAAAAAAAAGATTAGTGATGTTCACAGACTAGACTATTAAAAGAGCACTACGTAGTTAGGTATGTAATGTTAAGCATAAAATTTTAACATCATGTAAAATAATATTTACTTAATAATAAAGCGGAATTGATTCAAATAGATAAAAAAAATATTTTTGATCGTTCATTGTCAATCCTTTAATTATACTCTCAGCTGATGAAGAAAGATAGAAAATACAATTTATGCAAGTGATGTCATCGAAATCGGTTAGATTATTACGTGGATTTTTATTACATATTACCGTAGACAGCGTATTGTTCGTCAACGCGTATTATGTATTTTGAGATATGAGTGAAGACGGAAGACTAGTAAGTATTAAAAAGATTCACTACATTTTTCATAGTGTTTGGTTATTGTAGTCAAGTAAATTAAAAATAATAATATGAAATATTGATTCTAAAGTGCTATAAAAACTCCCTGGAATGTTTTGAACATGTTATAAAGTATTGAAATGTTAAAGGCATAAGATTAGAACCAGAAATAAATAATAAAAATAAGAACGTTTGATTTGGCGCCATGGTATCTGCCTTTTCTTTGGAAGGGAAAAGTAGATATAAATGCGAGTTTTGGCAGAATTCATAGCTGGGCGAAACTATAGCTTATTTTATACAGTAATTGCTGTGAGCAGAGATAAATAATAATAAATGATGAATGGCTGTGAGGTTATTAGCGGGAACTCAATATGTCAAAACTTTCCATAGAGTTTTATTGGCACCTCAGAATACATATCAGGACATCATAGTGATAAGGATAGTATAAGTCAAATATAAAATAAATAAATTGTAAAATTAGCATGAAAATGTATGGTTTACGTAGCTATAAGTGTAATACTGTTCAGCTTTGTAAATATTTAATAAATAAATAAATGTTTCGCGTCATTATTTCCATACACTTCACGTCTGCAGAATAACCAAATATATATCACATCAAACGCTACCAAAAATAAACAATATAGAATGAATTATGCAATTTGATCGATTAAAGACAATAATTGGTACATGACAGACTGAGATCCCGCCAAAACTCTCCTCCACATAATATTGGCTGAATTGTTTTTTTTTTCTAATTTATTACGGCTATGAATATATGTGTTTTATTAATTTACTACTTTACTTTTTGATTAATTTACTAATTTACTATTTTATTAATTTTCAGTGTTCTAGATGTGGTTCCAGCAAAATCGCGGTCGTTTATTAAAGCATGCAATTGGTAGTGGCATCTTAAAATTCATGTTCCGTATCATTATTTTTACTTCACATGAGTACAATAACCATACTATTTATGTAAACTGCTACCAAAATTTGTAACAGTACTTTTTGGTACAGATGAAAAATAGAAAATTGTCGGCAAAGCTGAAAATTCGTCTTGATTTTGTTATTTACATACTTATTACATATAAATTCAATAATTAATATGAGTTCCAACGGTTCAGAGAGTGAAAAGGAGATTGATTAGATTCCACCAGATTTAGGATCAGAAGTCAAATTGGCAACGGAAAACCTGCTTCCAGCAACGTCAAAAGAAAAATACATTAAAGTACATGAAAATTTTATGAGTTGAAAAACGAAAAAAAAAGAGAAAATTTTCTCAGGAACTGTATTTTTGGTGTATTTTAATGAGAAATTCTGATAAAGTGGCTAAGTCTACAATGAGGACTCAATTGAAATCAAAACTGATAAAAAAAATAAAATAAATCATAACATCACATTGCAACCAAATTCGGAAACAGAATCTCACCCGTTGGCTACTTGCCAACATCTAAGTTCACAGCCATCCACCTCAAAACAGCATATTCAGCCATCTACCACTACATACAACTGCCCTACATACAACAATTGCCCACTTGCAAATCTTATCAGAAGTTCAACAGATAAACATAAATGTCCTGGGACAATTAATAACATTTTCTTTTAGTAATTGTCCCAATATGACTAATGTAACGTTAATATTAATGAAATTTATAATTTAAAAAATATGTTTTATTTCCCTGCATTCTTTTGAGAAAAGCACTGTATACAGTACAGTGTACTCACCGTATATACTCGAGCTACAATTGCCTATTTCACGGTCTTTGCAATAATGTAGGTTAGAAAATTCCACTTGCAGTTTTAATTGCGAAGTTGCAGATTTAAACCATATTTTCTTTTCTTGCACCACTTATGATACTTGTTCACTTTACAATAAATTGATAGCTCTCCATATACCTTTACCTATTAACATAACCACCTTACTTCATACTTTAAATATAAATGTATATAATTTATTAGCTCTATATATAAATACTAACAATATTAGAATTAAGCTTTCCTTTTTTTTTTTCGTTTATTATATGCTACTGATCTTATCAAAATGTTCCTTTTTCTTTAATATCCTATGTTGTTTCCCTAACTTCATTTCTCGTACACTCCACTAAAACAAAACACTGGCATATGCGTCATTAACGTCTTGCCAAACAAAGAAGAAAAGTAAATAAATAATAATAATGTAGGTACTATTATATCGCAGATAATGAATTACATGACAAACTAAAATCGCGCCAAAACTCTTAGTGGATTCTGTGTAGTGTTTTGCTAGAGCATGAAGTGTTACTGTATCAAGGGTGCAAAAACTTTGCAAATTGTAGATCGAAGCACGTTTTTGGACGCTGCTGGGGGATCCAGATATTACTTAATCAATGAAGGCGTTATTTTATGAAAACCCATTCAACCTTTATTGCTGGACATAGGTCTCCACCAAAAATCTCCACAACGACCGTTCTTACGCCTCCCTCATCCACCTTTCACTTTCACCATATCGTCGATCTACGTTGTTGGACGCCTACCCAAGCTGCATCATTCAGTATATGGTAGCCCTTTGAGCACCCACTGGCCCCATCGAGCGAGGAATGTGCCCAGCCCACTGCCACTTAAGTTTAGAACTCTTTAGGGGATGTCGGTTACTTCTGCGAATCTCGGACACATTTCGGATTCGATCACGTAGTGAACCTCCGAGCATAGCTCTCTCCACTGGTACTTGGTTTGTTTGATATAACTTGACTAATGTTTACGTATGAAAATTATTTTCTAATTTGTACAAAAAATACATACAAGCAAACAACAATTTATTATTAAAAAATATTGCTTTTCGTATTTTTATTTATTTAGTTAGTTATTATTAATTTTCTAATTTGTATTTTTTCAGATTATTTCTAAAATAATTAAGGAAGAGCAGTGAAAATTGATTACTTGTATAAATATATTTCACTGTGCTGGTTTTTGTAAGATTTATCGCTACGCCTTGTCGCGGCGCCATTAGAGCATTTCTTCAATCAAAAACTATCGAACATGAATTACGAATGCTTGTAGGAAAAAAAGGTACACCAACCACATTTCACGCTTATTCAAAGTAGTGGTCATTCTCTATCTACGTGCTTTGTAGTCACGAGCAAGATTTCGTAAAAACAGATGTTTTTGCTATTTACTTCAGAACTGTATGAAATATTTCGAAATATATTTAATGTATAGATTTAGTTTGTTTACAATTTTAAATATAGATATTATGGGTTTAAAACACTCGTGGCATATACTAAATATTTTTGAACACTGCAAATTTAAACTTATATTGTATGTTATCTATTTTTTTGCCATTTAACCCCTAGAGCACATACCTGGCGTCTACCTCAGCTTTCCTTTGCTTTCCTATTGTCTCATTTTTATGGTTAATCGACATATTAAGAGTTGCTAAAGAAGGGTTGTTTGTATAAAAACGCTGTAATGTACTTTCTGTATGTTATAAATGAAACTTCGAATTTATATATAATACAAAGTTTCATAACTCAGTTCTATAATTGAATATTTATTTAAAGGTTTTTCAATATACAATACAATACAATTTGAACAAAAAAAAAAAAAAAAAAATGTTTCTTACGTTTTAATTAGAAATATTAATATTGAGCTATGCCATTTCACGTTTACTCAATTTAATTCCAATGTCATGATGAACCTAACCATACGTCCCGTTCTGAACGGAACCGTCCTTTTTTTCGATTATCAGTTCCATTGTTACCAAAAACAGCTCTGGGACGTTATAATGTCCCGTTTTAAAAAAATATGAATGTTATCGAAAGTGCCTACTATTAATAACTTTTTTTATATCTCACATCAACAATGGTATAATAACTAAGATGTATATAAAAATGTTCCAAGAATTTCACTTTTACTTAAAATAAATAAAACCAGCCGTATTAAAGAAAATTTGTTCCTGTAACAATTAATATAAATAAAGATAACTAAAGATTTTAGGTTAAATAATAATTTTAATTTGTAATAATAAGGATTTTTTTCGAAATAAAGTATATTAAACCCTTGAGCACTTACCTGGCGTTTATGCCAGCTTTCCATAGTTTTCCTATTGTCTTTCTACTGTCTTATTTTTATGGGTACTCGACACATTAAAATAATATGATTTATTCATTAATAACCTGCTAGTGGACGTAAAAAACTGATGTCTCGTTTTGAGAAAAAAATTAAATGAACACTGTAGTCATGATTGGAAGTTGGTTGACGTAAAGCGATAATGGCTTAGTTGGTAGTGCGGTAGGATTTCACGTCAATGCACACGGGTTCAAACCCACCTATCCAACTTTAAAATCAGCCTGAGTTTTCGGTGAAGGAAAACATCGTGAGGAAACCATAGCATGGTGGTAGGGCATTTCCCAATAATGCCTGCCTGGGTATCTACCACCCTCAAGTTTGGTAACCTGTCGCCAAATACCAATAGGTGTGTTTCGGCACCATCACTTGAGAACCAGCCAGCACCTAGACCGTGTGTTTGCCATCCTAGAACACATCGTCACTTAACATCAGGTGAGATCGTGGTCAAAGCATTGAGCCTATACCGTGTAAAAAAAAAAAACATCAAATTTCATCAAGCAGCTTCATTCCAATATTTGTCGTCCCATTACACGGTAGGAAATTCATCAATCAAAGCCGTGACCGACAGCAAAACCAAGTGTCTAATATCCAGTTATGAGATCACCAAAGGCCAAAATAGTTTGTAGCAAAAATGCAACAACGATGTGAACAACAAATCACGACCTATGAACGTAACGTCAACAAGCATATATATATATATATATATATATATTGCTATCTATAAGTGTGGCGCAGCATAAATACAAGCACAAGTTATGAGTTGGTCATTGACCTTTCTCAAAAGTCTCCAGGTAGGAGGTTTTCCGCAATTTTGGGGACATTTTGAAGAAACGAAATCCTTGGCGAAAAATTTGCAGAAAGTTTTTTTTTTCATGGAAAATAGGGGATTTGTTATATTTGATGTATATAATAATCATAAAGATGTAGGTAGATGTTATGTCGCACGTGTAATGTAACATAATTTATATGATCATAATGATTTTACTCTTACTTTACTTGAATTTAATTGAATTGAGATATTATAAAACTCCCTATGGAGCTCTAAAAACGGGCCGCTATTTTATAAGGTTGAAGATTTAAAAAATAAGACCAAGTTGAACCTAAAGAACTTATGTTAGTCACGTTATAAATTATTTTAAAAAACTGAGATGAAATACATCCATTTATAAATGTAGGGAAAAACTTTCGAAACATAAATATATTATTTTGAGAAATGGCATGTTTTATTAATTATTTTTTTTCTGAGCCATATGGATTATTACATTTTTTTTTCTCAGAAATGTATAAATAAATATATGACAATTATTTTTCTTACTTATTTGCTTCATAGTTTTGGTGTTTACATCGTTTTATTATTTTAATGATGATACAGTTTCAAAAATTGAGAGATTTTTACGTCATGGAATGCTATAAGTAGGAAAAATCCGTCCTAAGTTTTTCGGGATTTTAGTGTTAATAGGAGCGTGATTTGTCGTATTTTGCAGCGTTATGTTATTACAGGGGATCATGCTGAGAAGCAATAATATGATAATATTGATCAATAATAAAAGAACTAAGTACTACCCATGGTGTGGAAGGAGTACAATTAATCGACAGGAACACACAGGTTCAACATTGCTGGTATGCGCATGTATTATAAAGAACAGACGAACTGAGATGGTCCTAGGAAGGGGCAACATGAATGTTGAAAGTTACGTTGAAGAGTTTCTCAGGCCTTATGCCCACTCATTTGTATAAAGTATTGGCTCAGGTTTTACGCTAATGCATGGTAATGCGCGTTTACATACAGAACGGAAGAGCAAATAGTACATGTCATTGGAAACATCCAAATATTACTATCTTCAGTCTATCTAGCACAATCTAGCACAATCTTAATCCCATCGGGCTTACTTCAGAGAAGTGTTCTAGAGAACCTGGACGGAGTTGCAACAACCTAACAAATGACTTGTTACAATTCCATTGGAAGTAAATGCCGCAGGATGAAATGAACAATCTTATAATTAAGAAATGGTCACCGTCTTAGGAGAAAAAGTGGACAGATCATTTTTATAGATAATCGCATGATCTACAATTTTTGTTTGGCCGTTTTTTATGATAAATCTTTCCGTTTGGGGAAAATACGCAAAAACCCATATTTATGAACTTCGGCCTTTAATTACTTCTTTGCACATGTGGAATCGATGGGTATTTTTGCATTTTATTTATGATGGTATTCCGAACATTCGTAAACATTATTAGTTTTATGTGAAGTTTGGTAACCATTAATGTCTATTTTGATCCGTCTAAAAAGGCTACACTTTGTATTGAGTTATCAAATAATTTAAAAAGATGTCGAATTTATTTCATAACTTTATTTAGTATGATATGGTACATATATTGTTAATGATTATGAATATAGAATTTTGTCGCTTTAGTCACTAATACATCAAAAAAAGTGTGTGTGTACTTATGTACGCACGTAAGAAGTTATATTTCTTTGACGTAATAATAGAAAAAAAATTGAATTTAAGGTTGGTCATTTTTTAAATATTTTTTATTGATTTCTTAATTTAATATTCACTTTTCACTTTTATCAAAAAAATTTCATTAAATTTATTTAGTTATTTTTATAAATATTTATTATTTATTCAATTTAATAGCAAATATTAAAAATTAATATCATAATTTGATGTTCAATTTTAATTTTTATCACAAACTTTTTATCAAATTTATTTCTTTATTTTGTAAATATTAAATAACCAATAATAAGTATTTAACATTAATAATTTAATAATATTTAGTGTTAATTATATTAAATAAAAGTATTTTAATTTATATCAATAAATAATACATACGGATAGTTAACCTCAATTATATTGGAGCACTTGAAAAAGTATATAAGCACAATTTTTTTCACTAATATTCACAAATAGTAAGTGATATCAATCAAAATATTCAATTTAAATCACTACTGAATATAATTTATTAGCACATATATAATTCGCACTTGTATGAAACTAAAACACGTATTGTGAATGTATAAACTAGAAACATGTTGATAAATATTATAAATATGAAAACAGTGATCAGAGGTGACGAGCGTACCAACATGCGCGACTAACGAGACTTAATGAGCGGTTAAGCAGACAGCTTCATACTGTTAATTTTGTGTCACAGATGCGCGCGCATCTTAAAATTTCACTCTCATCATTTTTTCATAACGCGCCTAAAGAAGTATAACTTCAAAAAGTTTGGTTAATTATTCTCAATATATATATTGCATAGTGTTAGTGTTTTGACCACAATCTCACCTGACGTTAAGTGACGATGTGGTCCAGGATGGTAAACACTCTAAGCCTAGAGGCACTGCTTCTCAAATGATGCTGCTGGAACATAGCTATTGGTATTTGGTAACAAAAGTGAGGGTGGTAGCTACTTAGGCGGGCATTATAACAAAATGTCCTACCTTCATATTCATATACCTTCGTTTCCTCACGATGTTTTCCTTCATCGAAAGGTCAGGCTGATTTAGGTACACTCGAAGCCACATCCATTGACGTGGAGTCCGGCAACACTACCAGCTGTGCCATCATCGCTTCAAAATATAATTATAATATATTATATATATATTATTAAAAAATATTCAAAAGAATATAAAATACATATTGCGTGTTCTTTTTGCTGTATGTAGCAGAGATAAATGATAAAATTATGTATAGTATTATAAATCATTTTGGGATATTTTGTTTGTTGTGGGGAAATTTCGAAACTTGGTCTGGAAGCCCTACCCCTCTACCAAAAACGAATGTCCGTAGAATGTTCTCTGTGTGTTAATAAAAGTTGTTTTATAATGAAATATCACTTTAGTTCAAGTTATTTGGCATGGTATTTGAAATACTTTGTTTTGCCGTTATCTGTTGGAGCGACAATGTGTGGAATATTTTCGCGTCTGACGCTTAGAAGACGAAGGGCTGCATTAGAAGGAAAGGTAATGGTATTTCTAATAACTCTATTTGTATTTTCATAAAAATGATTTGATTTCAATATTTTATTAAAATTTATAGGTTGTTCTTATTACTGGAGCCAGTTCCGGTATTGGAGAGTCACTAGCTCATGTTTTCTATGAACATGGTAGCAAAGTAATTTTGGCTTCTCGACGAAAATCCGAATTGGAAAGAGTGAAACGAGATTTGTTATCAAAAAACAATGTAAGTATTCCTATTGTTTTAATTTTAACTTAAAAGCTATTATTATAATATTATATTTCTATATAATAATTAGAACAAACTTTTTAACAGTAGTAGTATTTTCATTTAGCTACTAAAATAAATACAATTTTTATCTAATAAAATTAGTTTAAGAGTTACTGCATGAGTTTTAATTATTTGAAAACAGTTCAGTATTTTCATAAATTTTATTCTTTTAGACTAGCAAAACCTTTGAACCTATTGTTTTGGAACTTGACCTGTCAGACATTGATCAGATGGAAACATTTATTCAAAAAATCTATGATATATGTGGCCACATAGATATTTTAATCAATAATGGAGGAGTTTCACATCGTGGTTCCATTCTACACACGACAATTGAAGTTGATAAGCAGATTATGTTTATAAATTATTTTGGATCTGTAGCTTTGACTAAAGGTTGGTTTTAATATATCAAGATATTTTTGCTAAGTTAATACCTTACCTATACAACACAATACCATTTTTTGTTATTTTTAAAAATCAAGAAGAAAAAGATTTTTGTTAATTTTAAACTTTGTTTTGTTAGATAAAATGCGGATGCTAGTGGAGGTCTATCTTTTTTCACATAAATGTAACCAGGCCAGTGCTGGTTATTAATGACATTTATCTTTGGTAATTATGACAGATATTAGTATGTACAATGATGGGCATACATCATAATACACAAAACATACATAATCAGACTAATTTTTTGCTAATGAATGATTTGTTTAGTTGGATATTATTTATACAAAACAATTCTGGATTGTAAGAGCTTTTTAAAATAATCTTATGAGAGTTCTCTAAAGTTCATTTGATATTTTAATTCTAAATTGTAATTTATTAATTAATTAATGTAATTTATAACCATATTTTACATATGGTAATAAAATGTGTATTATTTATAAATAATTAGGACAACTTGCTAATGTTCATGTAAAAACATAATCCTATCATTATTTTTTAAATGGAAAAATTGAACAATTTTAATTATAGAAGCTTTTCATTCCGAACATGAACTAGAGATATCAAAGTTCAATCTTAATAGTATGTTTTAAGAAAGAACAAACATTCTGGACCAACACTTATTCTTGGATTGTTCCCAATTGTTTACACTTACTTTAGTGAAACTTTTAAACTTTGAGTTACTTATTAAGATGCACATCTTATCTATCAGACAAAATATGATGAGATAGAAAAGCAAAGTAATCAAAGGGTTAACTGTAACGCTTAACACATAATTATCTATAAAAAAAATTATCATGCAATTTTCCTCTTTTCAGCTGCTCTACCAAAGATGGTTGAACGCAAATCTGGTCATATTGTGTACATTAGTTCAGTTCAGGGTTTGATGGCTATTCCAGATAGATCAGCATATGCTTCTACTAAACATGCACTCCAAGCATTTGGGGATTGTCTTCGAGCTGAAATGCATCAGCATAATCTTAATGTCACGGTAGTCAGCCCTGGATATGTAAAAACAGCTGTTTCTCTGAATGCCTTAACTGGGTCAGGAGAAGCTCATGGAGGTTTGTACATTTTATTTAAATTATTAAATAAATAAATATAGATAGGGCTATAAGTATATTAAAGTTAAGTATATAGAAATATAAATTACCAAATAAATATTTTGAGAAATCTGTTGGTGAATATTAAATAAAAAAAATTATATGCAAGACACCGGTAATACAAACTAAGATTGAAAACCACAGTTTAGTATTGTATTTTATATGGTGTATTATTTTCAAAGCATATTTCCTCCAGTTGAATACTACTTGGAATGTATCATTCATATTGATCACATTTAAATTTCTATTTCAGTAATGGATACATCTACTGCTGCAGGTTTTACACCAGAGTATGTTGCAAAAAAAGTAGTTGATGCTATTTTAAATAAGCAAAATGAGCTGATTATTAGTCAGTTTTTGCCAAAATTGGGAATATTTTTAAGACATGCAACACCATCTATATATTTCAAAATCATGGAAAGAAGAGCTAATAAAACATAAATTGTATATACTACCTATGTGCCTCACAAATTCAACCACTTGCCAGTAAAACTGACCTCTGAATAATTTTATTTGTTTAAAACTTCTTAGGTTCCTGGTTTATTTTGTGGAACACTAATTATTATCGAAAAATATAATGACTTTAGCTATCTACCAGAAAAAGTCCTGTCAAAATCGGTCTAGCTGTTCACGAAATTAGGCAGAACAAACAGATAGACAAAGAAAAGAAATTAAAATCCTGTTTTTGTTATAGGTACTGTAAATGTATTCATGTTAAAAAGTGGTTATTTTGATATTACAAACAGACACTTCAAATTTTATTAATAGAAATATTGAGTTGTTCTTTTAAATACTTTCCAGTTATACTATAGTTTTATACTAAGTTTTCAACCTCAATCACTTTCATTTAGATGTTAATATTTTTTGTTCTCTTCAGGTCTTAATGAAGGGACATATGGTAGTTAAACCAAATATGATATTTTTAGTGCTTACTAAGCTAGGTATCACATTCAAATTAAGAATATGTTGATATTATATATTGGTGTGTCAGAACTCCTTTTATAGATTTAGCCCAGCCATATCAAATCAGAATTTCGAACGCAGTAAATTCATAGATTCCTATCATAAACATACAGTAGTTTTCCGTTCGTAGTTTTCTCCGATTCGAAATTCCGTATGGTGGTAGTCTATTGTTCCGAACGGAAATAAATGTATGTATGTGAAATATGTATGGAATCCCGATTCGAAATATCGTACCGAAATTCCGAAACAGAATTCAGACTGTATATGGCCACTTTTAAGTGTCAAAAGTCATTTTTAATTTTAAAAGATAAATTTTAGAATATAAAATGGCTAGTATGTTCTCATCTTTGCCCTAATGAAAAGAGGTCACAAATATAGATATATTTTTATTACATTATCTGTATAGCTATTTAAATTTATGCAAATAAGGTGTAACAAGTGATTAATGGATAGAAATAAATAATAGTCAAATAACTTTTATTATGTGATAACAGCAACAATAATATAATTTAAGGGTTCACTGCTACCACAAAAGTGTAATGGAAACTTCTACAAACCACTATCACATTTAATTAACTAAAAGCATTCTTATTTAAGAAAATATCTTTTGTACAGGTCTCAATTCTACTATAATACATAACATTTTTACAATAATTTCAACCTACAACAATATAATTACATAGTAAGACTACAATTAAATTGATTCATTAAAAAGTACTAATAGGATCACTACATTTTCCTTTCAATAAGGAATCTGGAATCCTGTTTATCAATATCTAAAGTCAATCTATATTATTTAAAAATATTGTATAGTCTCCATAAGCAAATAGCAGCAGCTGCTAAAGAAACTGTATTATGTAAAATAATTTTTCTCTTATTATCTTTATGTACAAGTACAACGGGGGATGCAGACGTAAGATCACTCAACATAGGTAGTGTAGATAAATGGCGACGATCCTTCTCTTCTTGATATTTACAACAAGGGTCCCATTGCCATGACAAAGTATAACAACCAGAACACAGTACTGATACTATTCCAAACGGGGCACAGACTAAAGAAGGCCACATTAGACCTGCAATGAGTAAATATAATATTATATATATATATATGCAAACTCAAAATATGTTCAGTTAATAATGAAATAAATGTTTATTCAGTAGTTTTTTTTTTATTCACTAAGGACTTATGTTGATTATGCACTTCCATCATATAGGTCTATAAGCAGAATAAAATATGTAATCATCTAGAGTTGAGTCTGCTAAGGAATTAAGACTGCAATGTAAAGTTGCAGTAAAATGTTGGATTAGAATGCATTCACATATGCTGTAACTTTCTCTACTGGTATGTTACGAGCTAATTATCTTTGTTACAAAGTTTTAATATATTAGAGGTGTCATTATTGTGAGTTTAAACTATGAATCTATATTTTTACAGGTTTTAGTTTTTATATAGGACCATATAAAGAGTTTGAAGCAGAGTAAAATGAGGATATGAAATAATAAAATGAGGATGAATTCTCAAAATACCTGAAGATATTATTTATTATGGAACATTTTGGAACAATATTTATACATTAAGATTTAGTTTAGTTAAATTGTTAATTTCAAAATTTATAATGAAATAAAACCATTTTCATAAATCTTTTAATTTCTCCAGTATTTTAATGTTAGTATTACTATTCTATCCAAAACTTCATGCTTTTAAATGTTCTGTCCTTATGCACCCAACTTAAATGTATTTATAATTAAGATTATAGAATAAGAAATATTCTACAACAATTGTAGTAGAAACTACAAAGCACAATAATTAAATTAGGAATACCAATTACTTTCTGTAAATAATTTAAAGTGCAAAAAGTATAATATATAGATTGTGAGATGAAGTGAGCAGCAAAATGGTTTTTCGTCTCATTTTTTATTTTGTTGTCATTTCTTTTAGGAAACTACAACTATTATGTGATAGTAAAAATTACCTGTTACGATACTACAGAGTCCACTGTAAACAGAAACTTTATGCAAGAGATTTCCTACGTATATCCAGCGCACGGTTTCTTCTCCCAAAGGTTCTGGTTCTATAACAATTACACTTACGCCTGCCTCCAGTGCTCTTTCCAATTCCATTTCAAATTTAATGTGAGCATTTTCACTGTCGTACACTTCTCTTATGATAGCGACACTGGATGGCTTTAACTCACTAGAACAAAATATTTAAGGAAGGATAAATGAAAAAGTTATTTAGATATAATTAAAAACTTTGAACGAAATACAGATTTCATTGTTTTATAAATAAATATTCAATTTTTACTTTATTTACATACCTGTCACTTTCATCCCCCGCCATCTTAGCTATAGACAATTTTTTAAAGAAATTGACTAAACCTACGATTAGATTAGGGATTGAAGAAGAAGATGTATTTACAATATTTATTTATAACATTTTTTATGTATCTAAAACAGATAATTTTATTGATAGAAAACGGATCTATGACTACTATGAAATCAGAGTATTGTTGTTACGGTGCTCGCTTTTATTATTTATCTCTGGTGTTCGCATTGGATAGTAGTTGGATTTGGTTTTAGTCTCGTTTATAAAGCCTCAAGCACTAGAAGGAAGACGTACTGGGTACCTAGCATGTGTAACAAGATCCTAGAAAACCGTAATTTAAGTGTATGGGAGCGTACCCAAATTACGTGGCCCGTTTAAGGGGGGGTTGTGGGACCTTCAAAATACTAAGCTCAATAACAGCAGCGGGGGAGGTGGCTTAGGTCTTTGTTGCGTAGTCGATTTAGCCGAGATCTTTGAATATGGTGCGCAGTGTTTAGTACTTCTTAAGCTCACAGTTGGCCACATGAGATTTTGTGTTATGGGAAAAATCGTGGATTAGTTACATGTCGAGGTCGTAAATGAAAAGGAAATGACTAAGTATGAAGAAACTCCTGATACTACTGCCCTCGTGATCAATTATGTATCCGAGTGGATTGCTGCTGGGAACATATTCATTGAATACGTTTTAGACGGATATTAATGTAATTAAACAGAAAACCATTGTTGTTCTCGTAAATTAAGTTACGGTAGCATTATATTTTACATGTTTTTACATAAGTTTTCTTCGTAATATTTAATTTACTAGTAATTATAAGTATGCATGCAGTCATATGCAATAAACACCGTACCAATAAAGACGGATATGAGTTAAATTATTTTCATTGGTTTCATTTTCTGCCTACTAATTCATAAAAAATTATACTTGTTAATAACACGTAAAAATCTTTTGAAGGGGGGGGGGGTTCTTGGCATATACAACGAGTGATCACCGAGGTGAGGGAGGGGACGAAATATTTTAAAAAATAGGTCACGTAGTATGAGAACGTTCCCTAAGGATGAGCACGAGATGGTGCAACCTGCGAGATAGTAACGGCACTGACTACATTGAAAACTTCCTATTAATAAACGCTCTACATTGTACATGCTGTAAATTATTATTCATCCCTGCTGTAGAACACGTACAGGTTACACGTACCCGAAATGTATGCGAAATTTCACTGTCTTCATCGGTCACTGATACTGGGCTAAGCAGTAATCTGAGTTTTGCGCGGAGTTTTTCTTAGATAATGGCTATTTGTGTACACACAATTTAAATGCAGTTATTTAAAACGGGGTTTCACGCGTCACCTTTAAAAAATTACAGTATCGTGATCAGTGGCACTAATACTAATCTGTGCAACAGTATTTAATTTTATGAACAAATTTAAGGTGGGAAATTTGTTTTAAAAATTACTTTGTAGTTAAGGTCGCCTCGTTGCATTTATATATGTTGACACCAAGATCCTCATTCCATTTGACATCTTTAGAAGAACCTGCCTTAAAGCATGCCTGAATAGTATGAAAAACATATAGATAAAAAAGAAATACATGTAACATCAACCTTATTTAGATTTTATTTATAAACTGTGTTGTGAAAGTTTAATAGAGAATAAATAAAATCGTACTTTTGGCACGTTATTGGTTTGTCATGTCGTAAGTTGTCCTTGTTTTTAATTCATTAACTTGCAGTAAATGCCATATTAAGTAATTATGTGGGCATTTTACTTTATATAGTTAGATTATTGTGCACAAGTGAAGTGTTTAATATTGAAAAGTAGCGTAAATTCTGTTATTTCATTCTAACCACTCAAAAAGTTTTAATTAAAAATGTTGTTTGAGCTTAGAAGATTGGAAAAGTAGTTCAAAGTTGGGCCTAAAAAACATGTATTCATAGTCGCAATAATTATAAGAAAAAAAATGTCGAGTAATTTATTCTTTTCTAAAAAATAGGCAAAGGTACTAAACCATGCAGTCAAGTGTAATTTTAGGAACACTGCATTAATATAATTTGGTTTTAGTTAAAGAGTTTTCATGGGACATCTCCAAATTCAAGCGTCTTTATTATCAATTAAGTTCATTTATGCACTATAACTAAAGTACATCACGCAGAATGCCAGGAAAATTCATAATTTATAGTCAAATAATGCAAGTTAGGTAATCAGTTATAAATAAGGACGTAAAACAAACCAAAATCGCGCCAAGCAATCGGCCAAAAACAAATACAAATTAGTGTGATCATCTTATAATGCCATCATTCAGAAAATGCTTTTCGGGCACTTATTATCAGAGATAAATTAAATAATACTTTAATATTATTTAAACTTAGTAATGTTGCTATCAAAAACGGCAATATTAATATTGTAACGTTGTTTTCAAGGCGTCTTATTTTTTTACCGAATTATAATGAATTGGTAAAACGTTTTTAGTTCACATAACACTTTTTCTTTTTGTATAGTTATTTTGTAATAGCTATAAGTAATAAATTCCATTGCAATTGTTTTATCACATTGGCGAATGCGAATATTTACAATATGTAAAATATAGCTTGATTGAAATGACAGCTGCCAAACGAATGTGACTAAGACTAATGTTGCGTTAAATGTTGCATGTTAAATTATCGATGAAATGAAAAGTTAAATACACGTATTGTATAAAGTAAACAGTATTTTAAAATATGTAAATGTTATAGTATTAGACTGGAATTAAAATAAAAGTAAATTTTTATACATAATTTGTTTATTGATTTATTTGTAAACACCTTAATTGAGTATCTACAATGTTGATAATCTATAATCAGAATCGCTGGAACAATCCGAGAGATTAATTATTAATTCTTATTTCTTTCGGTCATCTAGTGTAACATGTGCACAAGCATTCTTCTTCTTCTCTTCTTAGTTAATGGCAATCTGTGTGTACACACAATTTGTGTCAATGTCATGTAGGTAAGATTTTCAATCTTGTATCAGCGTTACCAAGCTCCAACAGAACGGTGGCCTATCCTGCTCGAACTTTCCATGGAGCTTTGTCGGCACCTCAGAATGTATGCTACGCGTTGTCTTCTATAATAAACGTAACTTGAACACAATAACTAAACTATTTCACACAAAACGCCAACAAGATTACATGATATAGAGTCAAGTACACAAGTTTAATGAATTAAAGAAAACAATTGCTACATGTCAGACTGAGATCCCGCCAAAAACTCCGCACAAGCATTGTGTATTAAGCTTAATGTCCTCCATTGATAAATCTTCAAATTTTTCTTTGGTGATTCTTATCAAAATAACTCAATCAATACAAGTCTCATGCAAAGAGTGTAATCCTTACTAATATTATAAATGCGAAAGTAATTCTGTCTAGCTGTCGCGCTTTCACACCAAAACTACTGAACAAACAAAATTATTTAAATGAAATTTGGTACACAGATTTTTTTTTTTAGTCCAGTATCAGTGACCGCGATGCAGATAGTGGAATTTCGCAGACATTTCGGGTATCTTTACGTGTTCTACAGCAGGGATGAATAATAATTTACAGCATGTACAATGTAGAGCGTTTATTAATAGGAATTTTTCAATGTAGTCAGTGCCGTTACTATCTCGCAGGTTGCGCCATCTCGTGCTCATCCTTAGGGAACGTTCTCATACTACGTGACCTATTTTTTAAGATATTTCGTCCCCTCCCTCACCTCGGTGACCACTCGTAGTATATGCCAAGAACCCCCCCCCCCCCTTCAAAAGATTTTTACGTAGTATTGACAAGTATAATTTTTTATTAATTAGCAGGCAGAAAATGAAACCAATGAAAATAATTTAACTCATATCCGTCTATATTGGTACGGTGTTTTATTGCATATGACTGCATGCATACTTATAATTACTAGTAAATTAAATATTACGAAGAAAACTTATGTAAAAACATGTAAAATATAATGTTACCGTATCTTAATTTACGAGAACAACAATGGTTTTCGGTTTAATTACATTAATATCCGTCTAAAAAGTCTTCAATGAATATGTTCCCGGCAGCAATCCACTCGGATACATAATTGATTACGAGGGCAGTAGTATCAGGAGTTTCTTCAGACTTAGTCATTTCTTCTTCATTGACGGCTTCGACATCTAACTAATCCACAATTTTTCGCATAACTTACAAAATCTCATGTGGCCAACTGTGAGCTTAAGAAGTACTAAACACTGCGTACCATATTCAAAGATCTCGGCCAAATCGACTACGCAACAAAAATCTAAGCCACCTCTCCCGCTGCTGTTATTGAGTGTAGTGTTTTGAAGACCCCCTCCCTCTCTTAAACGGGTCACGTAATTTGGACACGTTCCTTTACACTTAAATTATGGTTTTCTAGAATCTTGTTACCCATGCTAGTTGCCCAGTACGTCTTCCCCCTAGTGCTTGAGGCTTTATAAACAAGACTAAAAATTACTCTTTTTCCAGATAAATGTCATTTTAATCAAGCTATAGTTTATAGACTACTAACTATACCCGCGACTTCGTTCGCGTTTCATTATAACAAATTAAATTGGACAAATTGTGAATCTAAACCATTCTCGAACCCACAGGAATAGACACAAAAAATTTCATTAAAATCGGTTCAGCCGTTTAGAAGGAGTTTAGTCACATACACACGCACAGAAGGTTTATATATAAAAAGATAGGTAGGTCTAGCATTCGCGAATGCGAACGTTGACTTTTTAAATATATATCGCGCTTGACTGGATTGACATTTCTCGTCGACCGTGTTTTATTATATGTACGAAGTTAGTCACCAGCTTTGGTCACCAGACGTATGTAATTTTGATTAAACTAAGACAAACGCTTTAGAGTAGATAGCACTATCTCTCTCTGCAGCTCTCCTGATACGCGCTTTGAGTCCCTCAAAGCTTCCATTCTTGCGCTTGTTCTAATTAATCTAAACACGGACTTAGCTTTTGGTGTAATAAATGGCGGATAGACGTATAGCGGGAAAAGGGCTACCCTATGCATGCTGTTCGATTTAGGAAACTCTAAAAACAAACTCCTACCCTTACAGCCGGTTTCAATATCAAATCTTAACTATTAGATTGAGATCAAATCCAAAATAAACCGTTTTCTGACTGATTACTGGCACTGGCATATGATGTTCTAAACTTCTGTCAGACCTGTCGCTTTTGTTCGAATGCGTTATGAAGTTTCTATCACTTCAATCGTCATTTGGCATGTATGAAGAAACTAAAATAACATATAGTATCGACATAAAAATTATAGGTATTTTAAACAATAAAATATTTCATAAATATTTCTAAGATATGTTTTATTAGAATCAGCTTATAAATCAACATGACGGACGTATCTGAATATTTTTAAATATTCAACGGGATATAATGTTTTGATGGTGATTATTTTTGGCTCAATTTGTTTTTACTCTGATATCTAGGACAAAAAACATGAAAAAATGTCTCATAAAAGTGCAGTTATTTTCTGCTAAAGTAAAGGGCACCTGCACTCTAGTCATAAGTGAGAATTAAGTAGAAAGAATTGAACCTTATTTTTTGCACAGGTCCTAAATTACTTCTGATACTAACTTTACTTTCTAGTAAAGACATTTCTCATTAATTCAAACATTTGCCTTTAAAACTGACTATTGAATCGGTATTTTTTTTCATAATTTCAGTTTTAATTTTTTTACGCGGAACCCTAATTTTGTTCGAAAAATAAAAGTAGTCTCAAGTTACGCCTTATAACTTTAGCTATTTGTCAGAAAAAGTTTAAATCGGTCCAGTCGTTCCGGAGATTAACTGGAACAAACAGATAAACAAAAGTTTAAGTAATTTATACTAATATATAAAAGTGTCTGTTTGTAATATCAAAATAACGTTATTTTTTATATATGTATATATTTTTAAAATTTTTGTCTATCTATCTATCTGTTTGTTCCGGTTATTCTCCAGAACGGCTGTACCAATTTTGACGGGGCTTTTTTTTTTAGTAGAGAGCTGAAGTTACTTCGCGTAACACAAGGTACTTTTGTTTTTCGAAAATAATTAGGCTTCCGTGTAAAAAAATTAAAACTTACGAAATTATGAACAAAATATGTCTTAAGGGACAGGACCATCACAACATTATTTTCCAATTACTATTTCAAAACTATATTACGCAGTGAAGAATATATAAAACGCTGGCAGAGCCGCGGGCATGCAGAAAGTATTAAATATAGCTATTAGCAGGTATTATTTAGTTACGGGGCGTTTTTTTTTCAGCATATTCTTTTCTAAAGTAATTCCGCCTAAAAACCTAGTGAGCCAAGTTCACATAGCTAGCTGCAAAAGAGTTGTAACTCTCAAATAAGTTACAATACTCGTAGGTACAGTAAGATCCTGGGAACAAAATTCCTGTGCCAGTAAAAACTATAGCGTGTGTGATAACCATACCCATCTGATTCGAATACATTAGGTAATGAGAGTACTAGTGTTTTACGATATAAATTGGTGTAAAGATGGTTCTTTCACCGCTGTGTAAAAATGTGTTATTAACTATACCAGTAAAAATATAAGCTTTCATACTTTTAAAATAAGCGCCCACAGATGTCGTGCTCAAATCCGCTTGCCCGTTTAGGCAAAGGTGAATGTTGAAAACCGGATTTGGAACGAATAAAACAAATCTAAAAATTGTGGGAAGGGCCAGATGATTCTATATGTTAAAACTGACAGTAAAAGGTTCAGTATTGTGTACAAATGGCATAGGCTTATAAGCTCCTTGTGTTTTAATATTTCGTAGTGCTAAGTCGAGATACGTACTATATAAGGTGTGTGTGTGGGTGCAAGGTTGACCTTGTAGGTGGGCGCTACCCACAGGGTTTTGCTAACATTTGTATGATTTCCCGATTTCATCTCACAATCTAAAACTTTATCACCGTTAATGACACACCAACACCTACGTTTACGTAAACGTTTTCATTAAATATAAGTAAAGTCATACATATAAAAGGGTTTTATTAAATAATTTATAATTACCTAATATTTACGTAACTAATAAAGGTCATTAAGGTCTGTGCGTGTGTATTTTACTAAACTCCTCTTAAACAGCTGAACCGATTTTAATGAAATTTTTTGTGTCTATCCTGAGGATTCGAGAATGGTTTCAATTCACAATTGGGTCCAGTTTATTTTTTTATATATGTAACCCGAACGAAGTCGCGGACACAACTAGTATTATATAATAACACTAAGAATCCAATTAAACTACACATAAACTTAGATGAGAATTTATCTTTAAGTGCTAATTATAACCATAGAACTATGAAAATAAATATCCAATAAAAGCTTGTTATTAAATTTGATCTCAGACACATTTCCGTACAAACATTCGTACTTTCAATTGAAATGTACCTAAATGTAAATGTCATTTAAATGCACACACCTACTACGAGTATAATATATGTAAAGCCTCATATATAAAATGAATCTACATTATTATATTTTACTTGATGTGTGCCCGCGTCTCCGCCCGCGTTTCATACGTTTTTCACTGCGTACCTAAAAAAACAAATGAACGAATAAAAATGAGAGCCTTTTTTTTTTATTAGCACGGAAAAATTTAAGAGTATAATGTAAATGTAAGAATATAAGAGTAAATCGAAAAAAAAATATCAGAAAGCGTCGATGGAATCCAATAAATAAATAGCCATTTAACCATCGACGAAAACTTCCGCGTCGAATGCTAGTCATATCCCGATACGTTTAGTTGTTTTGTGGTGATAGTGCCTCAAAAGATCCCCATTTTCCTTTTATGTTTATAGATAAGATAGAAGATAGATAAACAGAACGAAATCATGGTATATAATTAAAAACTGTAACGTACCTAACACAATTATTGTCAGCTAATACTTTTTAATGATCTTGTGAGAGAGAATAAGCAATATGGCAAATGATTAGAAATTGTACAAAGAACGTGATCATTTGTTATATCTATTTTAACTAAAATTTAAAAGTGCTATAGCAGTTTGATTTTGGCAGGTTACAAAGGACGAATGTTGAAAAATTGACAATACAACGATAATGGCGCAGTTAGTAGTACGATTGGATTCGAACCCATTTATCCAACTCTATAAGGAGGCTGAGCTTACGGTTAAAGATAACACCCTTAGGAAACCATATCGTCTTACGTCTAATAATGCCCGCCTGGGTACAAACAAGCCTTAAATTCGACAACCTGTCGCCAATCATAAATAGGTGTGCTCCGGCAGCATCACTTGTTGGTTAGTTAGTACCTTTAGGCTTAGTGTGTTAACCGACTTGTACCACAACGTCATTTTTAACGTCAGGTGCGCCTTCTGCAGACTGACTAGTGTGTATGCCCTCCATACGTAGGTACCTAGTGCCAATCGCGCCGATTGTTCTGTGGGCCCAGGACTTGCCAACCGGGACCACTATACCACAGGTAGATTCGGCTCTGAGCATGACTGATGAGTTTCTATTAACGTGAACTTACAAACAAATCGGTAAATCATGATATCACAGTTCATTATAGATATATCAGAATGCACGCCTAAATAAAATTTAAATGAGTTACTAAACTTATAAAAAGTTTAACGATTATTACAAATAACAATATTTTAAAACTACTTGTAATATTTTTGTATAATTTTGTTGGTACAAGTGAAACTGTAAACGAGAGAGTTATTGGCTGGAATTTGCATAAAATATAGATATCGTTCTAATTTTGAGCGACGTATACAAATAATGTTTTCTATTTGTTCATTTATGTAATTACTATGCAAGTGAGTAACAAAGAAATGGCAGCGGTGAATGTTCGAGGCGACATACTAACACAGCCAATACCTTATCCAGATATGCAAATATTGATATACCTAGTGTGGTTTCGTCATATTATATTCGTCGTATGGTACACAGGCTAAAGAAAATTTTCAGTTTATCGACCTCAATATGCGGTAACGTGGTTTGAATATATTTACTTTAAAGTCTGGTGACGAAATCGTATACTATTTGGTCCATCTCTGTCATATTAGAATAATTAACACAGCTCAGAGAAAATAATAATCTGAATAATCTTGTAATATTTTCAATCATATAGAAGAATGAGTAAAAATATTTATTTTATAATATCTGTGACCGCAATTTCGTTCGCGTTTCATATATAAAAAATTAAATGGTAACAAATTGTGAATCTAAACCATTCTCGAATCCTCAGGAATCGATACAAAAAAATGCATTAAAATCGGTTTAGCCGTTTAGGAGGTGTTTAGTTACATACACACGCACAGAAGATTTATATAAATAAAGATAAGGCAATATATATTTATAATAAAAGGCTAACGAGACGAAATCTGTGAATGGAAGAAATTTAAGAAAAAAGACTATGCGGTGCTTCAGGATCGACTATTGAACCGAATTCGATGAAATTTAGTAATGATATATATTGCATCCAGAGGAGAGCATAGGATGCAAATTGTCCGATACCCAAGCGGGCGAAGCCGCGGGCACAGTTAGTCTATACTATTATATGAAGAGGTAAAATTGTTTTTTTGTTTGTTATGGAGTAACTCAACAACTACTTAACCTGTTTTAAAAATTCTTTCAATTATGACAGATTTACCATCGCCGAGTAACATAAGTAATAGGTTCTATATGCCCGGGCGATACCGGGGCGGATTGCCAGTCACATATAAATCAAAACTATTTCAATTACTTAATAAGAAGCATCAGAAAAGTTTTGAAGCAGTGATGCCTCAGATTGTGTGGTCAGATCGTGGATCGTATCTATCGTCACTTACAAAAATCTATCCTGAGCTTGAGCTTACGGTTAAGCTGAGTGCCTTCAGCACTCGCCCCCAAAGTTCGGTGAAGCTGTAAAGGCCCTTCCGGTCAACAGCATTATCTAGGTTAATAAAAAAAAAAAGAAAGAAAAAAGAGCTTTATATGAAGGAAAACATCGTGATTTAATCACAGCATGATTGTAAAACGTTTTCTACTGACCGTCTGGGTGACTAACCCTCCAATTTTAAAATCTACCGACAAGCATATAAAGCTTGAGAGCCTATCACTATAGCCTTAGTATGTTAGTATATTAGACTACATTGTGACGCGGGTTCGATCCCCACCTATCCGATTGTAACATCGGTTTGAGCTTTCGGTGAAGGAAAACATCGTGAGGAAACTACCAACGTCGTGTCTGAAAATCTGTCGCCAAATACCAATAGGTGTGTTTCGGCATCATAACTTGAGAACCAGTACCTCTAGGCTTTTTGTTTTTACCATCTTGGACCACATCGTCACTTAACATCAGCTGAGATTATGGTCAAAGCATTGAGCCTCTTCTGTGTAAAAAAAAAGAAAAAAGTATATAGTATTAAAAAGGTTCCCATTTTAATATGAAGCTGCATACCTTGGGCTGATATTCTGTTTAACGTTGAGACTATGGGAGCATCAATTTTATAATTATTATGAAAGTATGTAAACATGAAGTGTATTTATAAAAAAGTCACCAATTTCAACATTATTAATGATATTAAAACAAATGATATATTGAAGTAAACAGAAGCAGATTAATAAAGTGATTATTTGTTTACTTTTAACTGCATTTTTGTAGTTTATTCTTTTGAAGTCGGTTTGGTTTTTAATTATAAAAGTTTAAGTATGTACTGTTAGGTATTGCTGTGAAGCCTACTTACATTTAACCGAAAGACGTCCACTGCTGGACATAGGTCTCCATTAATAAGGGGAGGATTGCCATAATCGCCACACTAGGCAGGCGAATTGGCGATCACTATAAGTGTTTGTGGTACTCAGAGGATGCTGCTGCCCATCCCCTGGTTTATCTCTTAGTTGTCTTTTACGAAAGGGTGAAGGAAGATATGGGGTGGTACTATTCTTAGCCGGGAACACACAGACTACCTTCTTAATATGTCGACTACCCATAAAAATGAGACAATAGGAAGATAATAGGAAAACAACGGAAAGCTGGCGTAAACGCGAGGTTAGTGCTCAATCCCGGGCGGAAACATATATTTTTCCACACTGGCACGGAGTTCGTCCCTCCGTGCCCCCTTACCTATTGCATTGGGGGACTCCGGTCTCACTAATGTAATAGGTAAGGGTAGTGCGTAAATGCATTACCGCCCGTCAAAAAAAAAAAAAAAAGGTTAGTGCTCAAGGGGTTAATAGCTTTCAATAATAATACATGAAACACGTGTAAGTGTCTATAATATTTGTGGAGTTTTCTCGATTTCCCGGAGTCCCACTAATCATATCCTGATTTGACGGAAATAGGACCACCTCGAGAGTGTACTCCTTCGATTTAAAAACAATTTTCCAAATTGGTTCACAATTGACGGAGGAATCGGGTAACAAACAACGAAAAATACAGACAAATTGATAACCACCTTCTTTTTGAAGTTGGTCAAAAATACAGTGGTCTAGTCGTGTCAGTTGATTTTAAAATTAAAGTTCTATTTGTAAGATGTTATACAAGATACCTAAAGTCGTCCACGTCACTTCTAAAGATTATTAATATTCAGAGAGAATTATAGTTATTTTAATATTCTTTCAAAAGTATCCTCTCGATTTCTTTAATATAAAACAAATTTAATTATTTCATAATTTAAATGCCGATAGTATATAACTTTGCATCAACAAGTTGTTAAGAATATCCATTGTGACTGTTCAATGATCAGGCAAGCACGGGTAATGAACCCAAGCAACGGCGAGGTTTACGGCCAAGTAATGCGCACGCAAGCGCTCAGTCTGTCCCTTATTCCCCTGTATATACTATAGGTATCATTTTCACTTATAGCACGAAATCAAAAATTCCTTATACAGGCGCTTCTAGTTAAAATAATATTATTCAAATAATTTTAAAAATCTAATAGACTGAACTTACAAAGATTCCCGAGATTACAAATCTATGCTTCAATCTGGAGTTTTTAATGTGCCTCTCCCTAAAGTAAAGACATCATTTGCAAAAAGATTTAGTCATTTTCTCTATCCTTTCTTATACAACAAAGTGAATAAGTACTGCAACATCAAGGAAAGCAACAGACGAGATGCCAAACGTCAGATCCAGTCATGGCTTATCTTACGAAAACACTGAAGAATTGTTAAAAGTAACAGTATGAATGCACAGCCTCGTTATAATCTACAGTGTATTTTTTTACATTCGAGCGAACACACACCGCACACACACTGACACAAAACACCTATGGATTACACTTATTCCCGATTACCGCTGTTAAGCATATAATGTAACCTACTTCCACGAGGATTCCACAGGACAGGCCTTATGACCTTAGTGTGGGGATCTAAAGCAAACCTAATGTAAAAATCTGCCAAAATATTACCATATTGTAAATGTATAGTATATTATGTAATATATTATATTTGTATATTTTGTAAATTGTAAATTGAAAGAAGAAATTGAAATTGAAAGAAAGAAGAACAAAAAGCCTAGCTTGTCATTAAAAAGAATATGTAAACTCTATGTGAAAACGTTATTTTTGATTTTTTGTATTTATTGATTTTTATCATTATATTAATTAAAATTATCGTCATAACATTTAGTTGACATTACCATTTATAACTAATATTTATATGAAATTGTAATTATCGAATTCTATGTGAAAGACCTTATATTAATTAGGTATTTTGTACTCCTATGTAGTCATAATGAAGTAAACAACATTTTTGCTTAAAGTTCTATTGTGTGTTTCATCCACATAATTACAGCATCGACTTTATTACTTTATGGTTTCGCCACTATGCAAGGTTCTTTTATTGCCAATAAAAGTAAAAAAAGATATAATAATTCGTCATTTATTTGATTAATAATACCTAAACACTTTCATGTACCTAAATGCACTATTGAAGTATTTTCCTAGTGTTATAAGATTTGTTATAATATATGTAAGGACATTCTCAGTTATTTGAAAACAAAAATTATAAACGGATGCCAGCGATGAGTGGTACCTCTGAATATTAATTTTTTTCTCTCAATCCAATACGATATTGTTTATTACGATAGCAAATTACCGGTATTGGACAATACATTTTGCGGCCATGGTCATAGATGATTGGTTATTGCTTGATTCTTTCGATGATTTTATGGCTTTCTGAATTAAAAAAAAGTTTTTGAAACGTACGACGTGTTGGTATGTAATAAATAAAATTATAAGATCAGATCGCAAGATTATTTTACTAATTACGTTAGTAACTTAATTCATGCTGTAGTTTGTTACAATGATTTATACAATTTTTATTTAGGTTATATTAAAAATGTATGAAGCGACAAATGCAGAAAAATTTTGTTGGGTGAACTTCTCTTGATAAACATTCGTTAATTTAAACTTTGACTAACTTTGTAATTGAAATAAAAAAAAAACAACTTGTAATTACTTTATTCAGTCTTTAAATATAATTATTGCGTATTATTTTTATCATAACTTTTTTTGTGGGCTCTGTTATTTCAAATATGATACAAGAACAGGTTCTTTTAAAAAAAAAAAATGTAGTAACCTTTTAAATATACATATTTGCTTATTAATTCTTTTTGTAAATCTTTACCGTCGAAAACAAAGGTTTGCAACAATAATAATTATTCTTAATGTCAATTTATAAGTAATTATCCATAATTTTATGCGTTATATTTAATTATAAGCGTAACCTAGTAAAGTTGATACTATTTATATTAATGTTATTGTGATTTTATAAATATATTTAGCATAATGTATAATAAATGTTATAATTATGTCTCAAGTATAACTAATATAGATATTAGTTAGTTAATTTAATTGAAACAGATGTAAACAAAAAGGCCATAATTAATCCTAAGAGTCAACACCAAAACTTTTTATTCAAAAAAGACAAAAGTAATAAATAGTTTATCACAATCTCAGATATATTTTCTGAATGACATCTTATGTTCATTATTAGCTTAACGCATAACAAGGTGAAACGTTATATGCATACTTATTAAGTTCGATAGAGTACGTGTTTCCTTGATACTGGGATTTATTCTTCCTCAAAGAAAATCGCAATCCAACAGCGAACATTCAGGTTGTTACCGTTAGTATAGTCTACTCATAAGAAACGGTCCCATATCCTGGCCAACGACGCGGTCTCAATGCCCGTTTGCATATTATTACGGTTTAAAGTTAAGCATAACTTTAATTTGAACAGTTAGTGCCAGTTTCTTGTGAACTAACACTCGGAAATCATTTCACTGAAAATTAGTTGAATTAATTATTTCAATTATCTGAGTATTGAAAATTTGTAGAAAATATTCGATATTATAATTAAACAACTGAAAATTAAAAAAAAAAAAAAAACGTTCGTTTAAAAACATTTAAAAAAATAAAAAATGATAAAACGCAAAAGATGTTATCGTATAACAATAATAATTTAAATGTGAATTTCATTCATAAGACGTATTTATACTTATTCTATATATTTATACTACTAACTAAAATTGGAGCTTCTGTTTGTAATATCAATTTGTTTTTACTAAATAGATATGAATGTATTTACGATACCAATAAGAAAAATACAAATTTTAAAATTTTTGTATGTGTCTGTCTGTCTATTTGTTCCGGGTAATCTTCGGAACGGCTGAGCTGATTTTGACGGGACTTATTTTGATAGATGCTAAAGATACTCCGGGTAACTTAAGGTACTTTTAATTTACGAAAATAATTATGGTTTCAGTGAAGGATATAAGAAACGTGGGCGCAGCCGCGGGCACACAGCTAGTATGTATATATATAATTGGTTACCTGACTAATTCATCAACGCAGATCCTAAGCCGTTGGGCCTACATACTTGAAATTTTGACAGTAGGTTTTTATGATGTAAGCATCCAGTAAGAAAGGATTTTTGGAATTTCACCCTTAAGGGGATAAAATAAGGGATAAATCGTTGTATGAAAGTCCGTCGTTTTTAAACAAAGAACCACGAAATTTAATTTGAATACTTCTGGTTAGAAATAAATATAAACGTGTATCGATATTTTTCAAAATGTGTCCCCTAAGAGGGTGAGTTAGGTGTTACCAGTTTCTACCTTTTAGGTACACCACTTAATAGATTTTGTTAAAATTTTGTAATGAGATATAGAATTAAACGCGGTATACGGTAATTAAGATATTATATGTTAATAGATAATAGTTTTGAATAATAATATTTTCGAAATTACGTAAGGTTAACGCATAAATGTCATTTTTGGAATTAAGATTACGCAAGAATCGAAAAGTAATTACTCGATAAATATCTATGAAAATATATGCCTTACCTTGAAGAAACGTTTATTTCTGTTGAAGTTGACTGACACCATTAGAAAATAAATGTTTTTATAACTTTTAACTATTTTACATTCATATAAAAATAAGTTATCGCTATTGGTTATATTCAATGTGCAATGGAATATCAACGGCTAAATGATGAATTGCATGTTGGTATACATAAACGAATCATACAGAATTTTGGACATATTATTGTATAAATTACTTTTATATTACATACTGCTAATTTATAGCAGATTCAATTCAAAGTAGCAGATTCAAAGTATAGCAGGAACGTGGTGATGAAAATATTGTTACGGAGAAATCTAGAAACTTTGAGAAATATTCTTGTAGGAGTATCAAGTGTAAAAGTTGCTGATCTATGTAATGTGTAGTGAAGTACTCTACTTCACTCTTGCTATCGTAAATTCAGATTTTAATGCAGTCCCTAGTTTTCTGCAGGGAAATCGTTTTTGTCTAGTATTACGACCACCACCACCATTCAACCTTAAAACGTCGACTGCTGGCCATAGGCTTCCACCAAAAAATGGGAAGGGGGATTGCCATAATCGCCACGCTTGGCAGGCGGGTTGGCGATCGCAGTCAGGTTTTTGTAGTGCTCAGAGGACGCTGCTGCCAATCCCCTGGTTTATCCCTTAGTTGCTTTTTACGACACCCACGGGAAGATATGTGGTGGTGGTGGTACTATTTTAATCCGGCACCACACGGTACTAATACCAGTGCAAAAAATACTGAAATTTGATCAATTTATCATTAAATAGTTCTCTCGGTACTAGTTCTATGTTTTTATGGTTACCAATATTCATAATTGAGGAAAATTTGGGAATAAGAGAAATGTGTAACAAAAATTTGTAGTAACAACGAGGCCGCTGGCAGATGTTACGTCGAAACAAAAAAACTTTAAATAGAAAAATATTATTAATTTAATATATTTAAATGGACGGCAATACGGCCCCTGTCCCTTATGTTTGGTGTAAATGAGATTTTGAAGTAACTCGATGAAACTGTTTGGAGTTTTAAAAGTTAAAATTTATATTAATTCCCTTGGCAAAGTCTAATATCAAAATTGCATTTAAATCGGTTCAATCGTTTGATACCTTTTTGTATTGTACACACTCAACAATTTAATCACGATGTCACATCATGTTAAGTAACGATGTGGTCTAGGATCTCCACTAAGCCTAGAGATACTGGCTCTCAAGTGATGCTGCCGAAACACACATATTTATGTTTGGTGACAGGTTTTCAAATTTGAGCTATCACCACAGTCGTTATCAGAAAATGCCCTAATATTTTGCCATGGATTCCTCACGATATTTTCCTTCCCCGAAAACTAAGGTTCATTATAAAGTTGGTCTATCCAACTCCTAACCTTCGTCCATCTATACAAAATCCAACCACAGTACCAACTGCGCTATCATCGTTTCAAAGTAATTAAGGTAAATATATCCAAAGATTACCATATTATAGAGGCGTTAAAGAAATTTTAATGTTGGTGATTTTGCTAAGCTTTTTCTACCAGTAGATCGTTATAAGCTACAGTTTCCTGTAGTTCGATAAACGCATATTATAAAGATGGTGTACCTGTATGGATGTGCGTACGTAGTACCCCCCCCCTCGACTCTCTTGATCACCCCCGTTGTGCCTTTTGCTCGCCACGGTCACCGGACACTGTGACCTTTCGTTGAATAACAACGACTAATATTACGTAATCCACGTAAGATGGTATCTCAGCCATCTTAGTAGAGATCAAAAAATGTATGAAGAATTATACTGGCTATGTAGGTCCTCATGTTGGATGCAGTATCCTTTAGACTATTAAAGAAGTAATAAGACATTTTTACTCGAAGAAAACTATTCTTGTAAAATTATTTAGAATAGGATTTATTATAATGTATGTATAACAATATATATGTTCTAAAATTATTGTTATGTCATATAAATGTATTATTGTTTTATTACTAATAAATAAACAAAAATATAATAACAAATAAAGTGATAAATAATTGAAACAATTGAATAGTTTTGTTCGGAATACTCATCTGTAAAGAGACAATAAAAGCAGACCACAACGAACAGGTACTAAGATTTATATCTCGTATTTTTGTTAGAGCAGTATCTCAGATACCGAATATTACTATCACGAAATATAATCGATTAAAAATACCAGCGGTCGTGTTGCATCGGTGAAATCATGGTTAAAATCAGTGTATAGTCTGCATAAGCTTAGTAGCCTAATAATGATCCATTGTTGTGTGACGGATTTGGTATTTTATTTCTTATTGTGTAGTAGCGCTTTTTAGCTGGCGACGTTGGCGCAGTTTATATTTATAGAACAGTTCTCTTATAAAAGACTTCAACGAGAATAATGATTTTTTTTAAACTTTTTTACATAATTATGTATATAATATTAAAATATTTTAATATGAAAGCTAGTTATTTAACACCAGTGTTCATCCAGAGGTAGATATTCAATCATAATGAACATTGAAATTTTGAGGAAAATAACAAATCGATTTTTTTACAGATAACGACTGAAGCTCAACAGTAGCTAATAAATAAAAAAGTTGCTTAAAAATAGAAGAGAAAAAGGTACTGAACTACTTACTGGTATAGTAAAGATTAACAAATCTTTATCTATTTATAAGTACATTACAGAAATAATAGTTACAATTTGAAAGATATAAAAGGGCCTCAATATTTAACGAAAAAAGCTGTGTGTGAAAAAAGTCTGTGGAGACTAAAGAAAAAGATAAACAGCATACACAATTCTCAAGCTACTTAAAAAGTTATTCTGGTCACATTACGAATGGTAATACGAAGAAATTATCATGAGTCGTCTGAGAGTAGTTACTACTTTGCTATTTAGCTTTATCTGTAGCTTAAATGGTTTATCACAGGGGATGGATGGCTTACAGTTTTAAAACAAACTCTTTCCTACAATCATTATCAATGAATTTTCTTTTTTTTTTAAGCATCCGTTTATGTCGATTCGAACTAAACTCCAAACCAACTCAGAGATTTTGAATAATATGGTTTAAAGCTGACTACAGACTTCATAATATCTTTTTTTAATTCTAATGTTGTGTTATTTATCTCATAATTACAATTGTTTTTGTACTGAACACGGTATGACGCATTGAACCGTTTTATTGTCCATATTGACCTCACTTTGTAGAAATCATTGAAACGTTATCAGTTTGCTTTCATTTTGGGTTAATACTGAACACTGTCGTATAAAGTAAATAAATAATTTACACGAACTATCGAAGCATGACAACATGCAATCGCTTATACACGCAACAGTATTTTTTTTAATAAGAAATTACCTGTTCAAATGTTTTTATTGCATATTATTTAACTAAACAAACATTATATTAAATTATGATAGAAAAATAAAAATATTACTGAAATAATTGATTTCTTATAAAAAAGGGTGCTTACAGTTTTATTATTTAGGATACTGAACGTTATAGAATAGAATATTTAAGTAAAATAGGAAGTGAAAGTAAGTGATGAATCCTACTTACACTATACCCGGAGAACTCTTTGAGACAAAAAATCATGATGAAAATAGCATTTTCAACTTCAGTAGTGTATTCTGGCTATATTTTGAGAACGGACTCCTATCTTTCTTGTGGTTAAATTCTATTTGAGAATGCAATGAAATTCATTAGGGACATTAATCTTTCACCACAAAACAACACATAACATAACATAAGCTCACGTCTGTTATCCCCGAAGGGTTAGGCAGAGGTGAAATACCGAACTATACCACCCACATTTCGCCGAGCTTAGTTCCGTCCCAGATGTGACAGGGGGCGAGCCTGTCGCCATATCGGGCACAAATTCCAAACTCCGGGATGATACTGAGTAGAAAAAACCCAATACCACTTGACCCGACCCGGGGATCGAACCCAAGACCTCACAACGGAAGTCGCACCGTAATACAATTGCGCCACCGAGGCAGTTAAAGTAAAACAACACGAGTAATATAAAATAACCTGTACCGATTACTTATAATAGTGCACATATTCGAAAAATGTGTTTGAATATAAGTAGGCATGTTTTTATTGATAAATAAATAATGTAAGATTAATGGACGGAAAAACGCTCATAAAACGAAATAATCGTACATGAAGCGTTGCAGTTTTTCAATCCTAATGTGAAATTAGTGTTGTAGTAGATACATAAACTACACAATAAATGCATTCCAGTGTTAGAAATAAAATATACAAAACGTGATATTAATTAAGAAATAATAATAATAATAATAATAATAAGAAGAAGAATAATAAGAAGAAGAATAAAGAAGAATAAGAAGAAGAAGAAGAATAAGAAGAATAATAATAATAGATAGAAGAAGAAGAAGAAAGAATAAGAAGAAATAAGAAGATAAGAAGAATAATAATAAGAATAATAATAAGAATAAGAAGAAGAAGAAGAAGAAGAAAGAATAATAAGAAGAAGAAGAAGAAGAAGAAGAAGAGAAGATCTCCCTCCTAAGAAGAAGAAGACTCAGAAGAAGAAGAAGAAGAATCCTATCCTAAGAAGAAGAAGAAGAAGAAGAAGAAGAAGAAGAATAAGAAGAAGAAGAAGAATAAGAAGAAGAAGAAGAAGAAGAAGAAGAAGAAGAAGAAGAAGAAGAAGAAGAAGAAGATCTTTTTTCCTCCTTTTCCCCTCCTCCTCCTCCTCTTCTTCCCCCCCCCCTTTCCTCCTCCCCCCCCTCCCCTCCTCCCTCCCCCCTCCCCCCCTCCCTTCCCCCCCCTTTTTTCCCCCCCCCCCCCCCCCCCCCCCCCCCTCCCCCCCCCCCCCCTCCTTCCCCCCCCCCCCCCCCCCCCCCCCCCCCTTCCCCTTTTCCCCCTTTTTTCCCCCTTTCTTCCCCCTCCCCCCCCCCCCCCCCCCCCTCTTTCCCCCCCCCCCCCCCCCTCCCCTTTCCTTTTTTTTTTTCCCCCCCCCCCCTTTCCTCCCCCCCTTCCCCCCCCCCCTCCCTTTTTCCTTTTTTTTTCCCCCTTTCCCCCCCTTTTTTTCCCTTTTCCCCCCCTTTTCCCTTCCCCCCTCTCCCTCCTCCCCCCCCCCTTTCCCCCTTTTTCCTCCCCCTCCCCTCCTTTTTCCCCCCCCTTTTTCCCCCCCCCCTTCCCTTTTCCCCCTTTCCCCCCCCCCCCCCTCCCTCCTCTCTCCCCCCCCTCCCTTCCCCCCCCCCCCCCTCCTTCCCCTTTCCCCCCTTCCTCCTTTCCCCCCCTCCTCCCCCCCCCCCCCCCCCCCCCCCTTTTTCCCCCCCCCCCTCCCCTCCCCCCCCCCCTCCCCCCCCTCTCCCCTTCCCCCCTCCCCCTCCTTTCCCCTCCCCTTTTCCCTTCTCCTTCTTTCCTCTTTTCCTCCTTCCCCCTTCCTCCTTTTTCCCCTCCCCCCCCCCTCCCCCCCCCCCCCCCTCCCCCTTTTCCCCCCCCCCCCCCCCCTCCTCCCCCCCCCCTTCTCCCCCCCCCCCCCCCTTTTCCCCCCCCCCCTTTTTCCCCCCCCCTCCTTTCCCTCCCCCCCTTTCCTCCCCCCCCCCCCCTTCCCCTCCCCTTTTTCCTCCCCCCCTTCCCCTTTCTCCCCCCCCCCCCCCCCCTTTTCCCTCCTCCTCCCTTTCCCCCCCTCCTTTTCCTTCCCCTTCTTCTTTTCCTCCTTTTCCCTCCTTCCCTCCCCTCCCCCCCCCCCCCCCCCCCCCCCCCCCCCCCCTTCCTCCTTCCCTCCTTTCTCCCCCCCTCCTCTTTTTTCCCCCCCCTTTTTTTTCCCCTCCTATTTAAATTCTTATTTTACAGACGCAACTTAGCCGGGGCCCGTATTTAGGTTATGTTATAATTTTGAATTATCTTTAACGTTTGATTTTTCTCCGCTTCATACCGTGCCCCCTTAAATATTCGTAGATAAGGCACTGGTGGTCATTTTTTGTATTGACTTTATTCACTGTTAGTTTTACAACGGTTTCCATACATTAGTCAATATAATATATACGGGTACTAAACTTTAAACAGAAAATACATATGTAAAACTAAAAAAATAATATGTAAATAAGTTCATATGATCTTGATATAAGACAAATAACAGAAAGAGATACAGACGTTGCCATTTATAATTCGTGAGGATGTTCGTCCTCGTACCAAGCTAAAAATGCATTTTAAGAGGAATAACATTAACAAGTTTGACGAAGTACTTAAATTATTTTAATTGAAGTAAAAAAAAAATGTGATGCATTTGCGCTCATTGTAAATATATATTCTGAGTTACAATAACTACTGTTAAAAATTGGTCATAAGTGTAACAAAGATACTGTAAACACTTAGTAATCCAGTGTGCTTGTAGCTTTGCTTCATTTGGACAAGCGACAGGCTAACGAAATAGCGGTCGAGGTCCTTCGCCCACTTATGATTATAAACGCACACAGTGCAATCGCAAGTCAAAGAAGCTTGCAACTAAATAATTTCTTGTTAACTCCTTCGTATATCACCTTGCGGTTCCGTCACCGCTGCCTTAATGACATCATCATGGTTATAAAGCGAACAAGTCGTGAATGAAGTCGTGTGTTCTGCTGATCAGTTTACCGGTAATTTATATGTTGTCATCACTCATCACAAAGTTCGCGAGATCTTGCCGATATAGAGAACGTGCATACTTGTTTTCGGATTTTAATTAATACTTGAAGGAGGATAGAATCTGCCCAGTAGATTTATATAAATAGAATTGGTATCATAGTTTTGTTATGCGATATGTTGATGTTATTAGTCGATCACGCGAGTTCATAGCGACACGACACGACGGTTGGAACAACAACGAGCATATTAATATCGGCACACGAACTGCGTGCATTTCTAGTATCGTTTAGCAGTTTCTAGCGAGTAGTTATTAAATTGTTATCGAAATCGATTTCTTAGTTTTTTTCATTATAACTTTTTTTTCCCTTAGAACGGAACTTTTAACATACTCTAAATGTTGAAATTAGTATTACGAGACATTAAACAAAAAATATATGTATAAAGTCTGGGATTTTTTTTTTATAGACGATCTTTATAAAACAACTTTTTTTACAGCTAAATATTATATTGACAGTACCAGTGTCCAGGAAATCAAAACTATCAGAGATCTGAGGATAATTTTAGACAGTATTATTAAATTCACAGTCCACATTGATACCATGATTAAAATAAAGTAACCAAACATTAGAATTTATTAAATTTAAGGATTTGAAATATTTTACAAACCACAAACTAAAATAATATTATTTAATGCTCTACTTCGAAGCCGCTTAGAATATGGTATGGTTTGGAATCCTGATTACGTCGTGCATTCTCAAAGAATTATATAAGTATCCAGCGTTTTTACACAAGGTACTTAGTTGCTTTTATCGCCCGGTATTTCTCACAGATGTCCGTACGACCAGCGATTATCCTTTTTTAAAATAACGTTTTTAAGAAACCCCAGGGTAATAAATGATCATACCTTTTTGTATAAATTAAAAAGGTTCGATAGAATGCAGTCACATAATAAGTTCCCACTAAAATACCTAGATATCCAATAACCGACATCTTCTACCCGCTCGTGTATATTCTCTCGCCTATTACCAGTATTTCCACCATACCTACGTAATAATAAAATAGACATATTTCACATATGTCCTTTAATGCATTCAAATAGGATTTGTTAAAACACTTAAACTGCGTTGAAACTAAAACTTCAATATTATTAGGTCCTTACATATGAAATTATCGTTTTGTTGAACTGACCACTTTCATCTCAAATGTCTGGGCGTTTGGTTAGGAATTCCAAATTTATTTTACATTTAGAGTTGTGTATTTATGTTTTAAAGTTTCTTTTATTCATTTGTTTTCGGTGCCATGTTATTTTTCTTTGATATCGTTCAGTTTACAAAATGGAAAACTTAAAATATCGCATTACTAATATATAGCTTCTGGATAAATGATTACGATCTGTATTGTCAATAATTCCAAATCATGCTGAAAAAGCTAGGCGTTAAACAACTGATACTGGTCAATTCTATCTAGGCCATTGCTAATTCAGGACAATAGATTTCATACTTCACGACAGACGGGTGATAATTAGGGGAACTGCGGAATACCCATCATACTTCTCGGATCTTGCTGCTATAGATTACCAGATTTTCGGAATTTGGACGATTTCTTTAGAGGAAAAAAAATTCAATTCCAATAAGGCAGTCTAAACTGCGTTCAAAGATGTTTATTGATTCTTGCTTCCACAGTTCTTTCAGCAATCAATAAAATATCTATAAAATGGTGAAAGTGCGTAGATAATAATAGTACATACGAGTACTTCGATTGATTAAATTATCATTCATTTTTTTTTCGCTTTATTTGTTCCATATAAAACGCTAATTTCACACGTAACGACATATTACTAGTATTTTTTAATTTTAATTGTTCGGAGTTTTTATTGTATTTCCTGGAAAGTTTTTAAATTATTGTAATTTAAAATTTAGAGAGACTAACTTAGAAAAACGAACTAAAATTTAGTTTAGGTTCGAAACTAAAAATAAATTCTCTAGTTTATAGTTACTTTCAATAGTTCATCAACACTTTATTAACTGACAGCAAAAAAAAAAAACGTATTTATGTCAAAAACCATGCAAAACTAGGAGAAAATTAGACTTAGTTAAATCTTAGGAAAGGTTTTAAAGGACTTAGAATTATTTTCTTGTATTATTTACCGCTTTTGAAATGTCTTTCAACTGTGATATTCAACATAATAATAATTTGCCTTTTAAAATTACAAGGATCTATTCATTGACGTAAAGGTTTCCATAATGTAATTCTAAGGCTCATATGCCATCTGTAAACATTCTCTACGTTTTTCAAGTTACCTATTCAGTTCTACAACACACACAGGAAGCTTTGTCGCATTAATTTAATCAGCCAATATTGAAAACGCGATTACGGGAATCTTAAATAAGGATCATTTACCCTATAAAGTTTAGCGAAGATAAAAACAACGAGTCAAAACTCTGGGATAGCAATGATTTTCCTTCTAGCGGTGAGTTGAACGGCATTCACTACTTGTAGTTTAACTAGTTTTACATATTAGTCTACAATTTATATAGATATACCAGCGGCTTCACACATGTAAACAGTTTATATATATTTAAAATTTATCAACTGCATTAAATATCTAAGACATATTTATATGTATTATGTATTAAAGCATTGTAAGTTAAGGAACGAAATGGCAGTGATTTTTCTATCGACTTTCTATCGATAGTTTCTATCTATTATAGTTACTACTCTTTCCATATATTTCCTAACGTAAACGTTCAACGACTTCTTTATCTTAAATAAACGTATAAACTACTAGCATAAACCACTTTGAGAAATAGAGATTTTAATAAGAAGAATTTTTATATCACCAAGAATATATTAATTTTCAATTATAGTAATAACCTTCAACTAAATTGGTAAAATATTCCGAGTTGGTTACATTAATTTACACATGCAGTTATTGTAAATGCAATAAATATTAATTTTACAATATATTGCTGCACTTGTGACGTATCTAAATTAAACTGGCATATAAAATTTCATTTACATTAACTGCATGTGTATAAATATATAATAAAACGTGTTTAGAGGATATATTTATAATTAAAAGCCATGCAAATAGATAAATAGGCTGAATGATGTTACCTTCAGTAACATGTAGGGATATATTATTTTAACAGCTTATCATAGTAATATACAAATGTATAATTATTTAACATAAAAAGGATGACTTCAAAGATAAAAAATATACTTAAAAAAGGAATGAACGCAATAGTCAGATGAAATTATAAAATGTAAAAAAAAGGTCTAATTTGGTGATGAACTTGCTACTACACAGCCTTGGGTAGACTGGACCGGATTATAATTTTATTGTTGAGAGCCGCTGTGTGCTAGACGCTGATGTCATGTTTATGCTCATGTAAAGCTAATATAACTAAGTGCGGTTTAGATTCTACGAAATTAATGATGGCCTGTTCATCTTATTACTTACCTACGTTACGTCGACTGCGGAGAGAGATCAAAGTACATAGAATGGCTATTAAATTGAATTACGATACAGAAATTCTTGTCGTTACTCGAACATTGGATGTTTCTCTAGAAATTATTTATTTTAAGATTTAAATAAAGAAGTGAATGTGTGTTATGCGTTAATCGTTCATATCTCGTATCAGCTATTAGAATTTCAATAAATTGTTTTCTGCAAATCAACATTTATTTAAGTGCATTTTGCATGACCGCTGGCGTCAGTCTCGCCGGACCAACGTTTTTACGAAATTCTTGAGTAGCCTTATGTTATTAAAAACACCGATGTAAATCTTTATTTAACCGTAGATCTAGTACTTGAATCTCTTGTCTAGAGAATTTTAAACTATTAAATGTTATTTTTATTTTGTTTTTAAATTTACAGATGAGAGTGTCAGAAATAAATGTTTACGCTGTTTTTATTATAATTTACGTTATGATTAGATGTATATAATAACAATAAAAAATATTGTAATATTTAGAAGATTTAAGTAGATTTTATACCTACCTATATTTTATTGACTCAATTAATAGGTAGTTACTTACATACTTTTCCTTACTAAATTGATTATACATAATTTTAAACAACCGCAGGCAATTCAACATTTTGTTAGTAATGTTGAATAAGTTATTCCTTGGGGATCTCAACCGGCTTCGAGCCAGCAACTATTGTATAGCTACCCTAGACTAATTACAGACACATTACAATGGCCGCGACCGTTCGTTGCACTCACGCGGCCTTATATTAGTATATGCGATATTCCAGCAACATTATAACAGGTCTTTAAAGCCCATTTATTCTAACTAGTGTTCGCCTACTAGTTGAAATATTCGATTCGATAATTATCATTATTAAAAAAGAACTTAACTATTGCCAAAATTATTATATTGAAAACTCTCTCGTCAATTGCTATTAAACAAAAAAAGAGTCTTCGCACAGGGTACTACTATCCATCAGGAAGTTTCGCACATCTCATGAAGAAGAGACAATCTTTAGACAAAATTTAGGAATTTGTCAAAGTATACTAGCAGAGCCATATTCAAATGAGGCCAAAAAATTATTTCATTAAATAATATTAACCCACCAGTAATCCCTTTGACAAGAACTTATACAGAACGGGGTAATAATTTGTATGTTCCGGAGCTAAAAGGTTCCTTTGAATAATGGCTACCAAAAAAAAAGAAAAAATAATTAGTTGAGAAATTGGTAAAATAAAGTTACTGAACTATATTTATGCATATACCTATTTATGTAATGATATTTTTTTTTTTTAAATTTAAAACTAAGTATATGTGTGTGTAGAATGGTTACGTATAGTGAGACTTTCAAACTTGGATAGTAATAAATTCTTATAAAGAAGTGTAAGAAATTCTATAACAACAACTAGTTTTGTTATTTTTACTGAATCGTTTATATTATTGCTTCGATTTCTCGTAAAAAACTAATTACAACTTTACTCCCTCAACTACACAGTCAAATTTGACAATAGGATAACAATTGAAAGTTGATGTAAACGCCGATTAAAGAAAACATTAAGATTAACTTTAAAATGTTTTCAAAACTATATTCTCGTACAACGACTTCTTTATCTTAAATAAACGTATAACTACTAGCATAAACTACCTTGAGAAATACAGATTTTAATAATGAGAATTTTTATATCACCAAGGATATATTTATTTTCAATTATAGTACTACTCATTCATCATTCAACCTTAAACTAAATTAGTAAAATATTCCGAGTTCGTTACATTAATTTACACATGCATTTATTGTAAATGGAATAAAGTATTTTATCAGCCAGTTTAATTTAGATAAGTCACAAGTGCAGGAATATATTGTAAAATTAATATTCCCTTATAGCTTCGAGATCATTTCAAAGTCGTAAACTTCTTTTAACAATATTTTCCTGCACTTGTGACGTATCTAAATTATACATATGTACCTCCATTGTCAACTGGCAAGTAATAAATAAATACCATAGCACTTATTTAAGTATATATTAAGCACCTATACATTATATACATACTTAAGTTTTAACATTTCCTTTGGGTTAACCAGAGTGTTAAAACTTGCATTAGCACTCAAAATTTTAACTCCATATTCTGACTTAGTTACATAAAATGTCGTCAAGAGCGGTCACCGTATGATAGTCGATTTTACTTTTTACAATATGTAAGCAGGCATTTCTTCAATCCACTTTTAACAGCTTCGGCAATTATACCGAGTGCAGTCGCTAATTTATTATTACTATTCTAGAATGGGTCTATGCCTACAAATAAGCCTATTTGTCATATAGTATTGCAACCACAGAATCCATAATAATTATAATCATCTTACACTTTCTTGCTACTGCGCTTTAATCCTTATATTGCAGGACGTTTTTTAAGTATAAATCTATGCGTTCTGGAAGCAGTAGGTACGTGTTTTCTAAAAATCCGATTAGGCTAAGTTATCAGTGAATCACATTGATATATACCTTATTGACGACCACAATTTTTTAATTTGTTTCGGCAACATTATCCTGTGAATGCTATTATTAAAATCTCTAGTCACTACCTTATAATTAGCTAATAATCTAGCTATAATTAGTACAAAAAATTATTGAATACAATCTAATTTTTATACATATAAAATTTACGCTTAATAAAATAAATTTCAAAGGTACAAATAAGGGGGTTTTTTAAACGTGTAAGATGTAAATCATGTGTGACACAGCTATCTCTCTCTAGTTGAGCAGACAGACTACTCTGTTACCGATTCAAGTTTCGACCAAAGATGTGTTGCGTAAGTGATTTCCACAGCACGCCCGGCGGATGTGGCACGGGGCCATTCTTTCGTAGTCAACACCTACATTGATATTATTTAAACAACGCTGCTTACTTATATCACACGTTAAACGTTTAAAAAAATTAACACAATCAATGGGTAATGGATATATCACGTTATCATTTGACATCACATTACGATTATGTATTTTAAATAAACACATTTAATTCAAGACCTTTAGTTATTAATATCAGAAGTGTTGTTTTATAATAATTATTATGACTTCGAAATTATATTGTTTTAAACTGTAAATTGCCTCGGTGACGCAGTTGTAATACGTTACTACTGTCGTTCTGAGCTCTCGGGTTCGATCCCCAGGTTGGGTTAAGTGATATTGGGTTTTTGTACTCAGTATCATTCCGAAATCTGGAATTTGAGCCCGATATGGCGATGGGCTCGCTCCCTGTCACATCTGGGACGGAACTGACCTCGGCGAAATGTGGGGTGGTGCAGTTCGCTATTTCACCTCTGCCTAACCCTTCGGGGAAAAAGGCGAGGGCCTATGTTTTATGTTAGGTTAAACTATAAATTTAAAAAAAAAATTGTACAACGTAACATTATAGCTAGTGCATGTCAGGCAGATGTTTTTATTTGCAATTTTGTACCCAATAAATATATGACATAGGTAATGATTTTAAAAAGCAAACCTCGTTCCTCGGCGTCGCATATTTATTTAACTATTTTAAATAAAGAACAAGGGTTCACTCGTATATAAAATGTAATACAAGATAATTTGTGGTTCTGCTCTTTGGTGATTTGACTATAATTTTCTCTTTTAATATTAAATCCACGCATGATATTGACGTAATTTAAAATATTATTACTATTCTAAATGTAAATAAAACAAAAAAATAATAAGGTAAAATGACTATAATTTTCTGCTATAATTGTTGTAGACAATAAATGTTTTGAAGCATAATGTGTATGTCTAATATGTTATGAATAAAAATGCAAATACTATTTTATTCTTTCAAAGGTCACCTTTATGTTTATTACTGGCGAAGCATACATACGCACACATCTCACTATGTTTTCCTTTAGAATATAGAAATATTGATTCATCCGTCTTGTGTCATCTGTCAAGGTTTTTGATGATCTCATTCTTTCGCAGAGCTTCTATTATTTATATTCACTCAATAAATGTCTTCTATCCGGTATGTCCTTCAAACTATTCGATAAACCTAAGTAATTAATAATGTAGAGTCTTGATTACCATTTTCGCAGATTATCATTGAAAAGGCCTTTACAATGTATCTTTAAGGCGAATACAATTGAAATGATTCAATGAAACTGCAACTAAATAGTTTCTGAACGTTTATTTTTGTAACTTGTAAAATTCTAATTTATCAGAGAGTAAATCTATATCATATGGTTACTTTTACTATGTCAAAATAGGTACGAATATATGAATTATCTTGAATATTGAATTTAGTGTAAATTATTCGCGGATTTTATTCATGATGCATATGCATGCATGATGATTTTATATTTGTATTACTAAGCTTATTTTATGATAATTCTATTTCTTGATTCTTGAATATTCTTAATTAACCTAATCTTGGAAACATGTAGTTAGGTTTCTAAGATTACATTAATTTGTAACGATCTCAATCTTAACATGTTTTTAAAATATCTTTAAAGTAGAAAAAATTGTACATCAGTTAATTTATTGTAAGTGACTTTACACTAATTATTCGCTCAAATATGAATAAAAATTAGGCAATAGAAATACAATTGGAAGCTGGCGTAAACGCCTGGTTAGTGCTTAACCAGTTAAAAAATTAAGCAAAATCTAAAGTAGCATCTTGAAAGATATATGTATACGAGTGCACGCACATTGTATTGCTTTGGAATAATAAAGTTTATATAGCGAATGAAAGAAATATTTCAAACACAATATTGATATTCTGCTAGCGGACAAAGTTTCTCTTTTTACTTTTTAAGCCTCTCATTATTCCAGATCGACCATACAAAAACAATGAATCCACAGTAAAGAAAATAAGAAATAAAAATTTTGCTCCGAGAATGTTCTCAATGTAGAGGGCAAACGTAGGAATTAACGTTCTGAGAACACTGGCGGCGTCGCCAAGTCGCTTATAAGCAGAGCTCGCTCAAAGGCGGCCAATACAGACAATGGAACTAAATTGAATGAAATATGAAGTCATAGGTTGGTACATAAAGTACATATTTCCTTCCACCTATGCATCCCACATTATAATGTATTTATGCATTTTTAAGTTAGCTTTTTGAGAATCGTTCATCTTGTTTTTTTTGGCCTGACACATCCCATTTGTAAACCAAGAAGATGATGATATTTATTCTGATTCGAAACATTTTTAAATCATATTTTGATTACATTTTGTATTGTTTAACAGTTAAGTTAAAGATCATAACATAAGCATGGTGATAGGATTTTTTAAAATAATAAACGTCTAGGTAGTTTCCTCCCTTAACTTTGAAAACCTGTTGTCAAACACTAATAGGTATGTACCAACAATATCACTTTAGAGTCGGTACCTCTAGACTTAATGTATTTACTACCTAGACCATATCGTCACTTACCATAAGGTAAGATTATGGTCAAAGTGTTTAAACTATATAGTTTAAGAAAAAATGTTTAGGGACCATATTACACCGACCTCTTATTTGCGGTGCGACGTATTAACCAAATTAAAGGTTATAGCCAATTTCAACCTCAGTTATATTTTGAGCGTGATATTATTTTTTTACTAGCTACGTGCCCGCGGCTGCGCCCGCGTTCCATATATTCTTCACTGCATTGTATTTTTTTTATACATAACCATTATACATATTCTTGTATAGTACTAATGTTAAGTAAAAGTTATTCCCAAAAATACAAACACTTGCTTGTAAAACTGTTCATTGAATCAGATTTTATTCAATTTTTATGAGTTTTAATTTTTTCACGCGGAACACTAATTATTTTCAAAAATTAAAACTACCCTAGGTTACCCGGAGTAATTTTGGATATCTACCAAAAAAAGTCCCGTCAAAATCCATCCAGCCTTTCCGGAAATTACCTGGAACAAACATGTATTTTTGGTATAGGTGTCGTATATATATTCATATCTATTTGGTTAAAAAAAATAATTTTGACATTACAAACAGACCTTTCAATTTTATTTAATAGTATAGATATAGATTAGTAACTTAAGGGTTTGTAGAATTAGAACGTCGACGTATCCTGGTCGATGATGAAGACAAATCATTGTTCAAATATGTACTTCACTTCGTTGTACTAGTTATATGAAAACATAGACGACAGAGGTCATCGTTTTGAATTACAAAATTATATAGTTGAAAATCGATAAACAAGTCATTTTCTATATATGAATATTATACATTAATATAACAGGTCGTCCACCTAATGAATTCCGTTTTCTGTTAAACACCAGTCGAATAATAAGCAAAACCAGTCGAAGCTTGGTGACATCATCTTCCTGTACTGCAAGACGCCGTGTCCTTTATAAATGCTAGTTGTGCTCGTGGCGCCGCTCGCGACAATTATTAAATTTAATAATTACTGTTCAATAAAGTTATCAACGTTATGTGTTTGTGAAATAAAAACTTCTCTAGCGGCGTTGAGCGATTCTCTGTATGAGAAAACTTATAGATGCGCGTTAACAGTGCTATGATGTCAGCCGTCAAAATGCTACAGTCAAATATAAGATGGCGTTTAAGTGTTGGCGCTCAGAGATAAATAATAAAATGTTTGCTTACGCAGCCTATCGTATGTGTTGATTAAGAATAAACTATTTAAAAATTTACATAATTATGTAAAAACATGACAAATGTTATACGTTAAATGTTAGGTTATTCATTTTCTCTAAATAATTTATGAAATTTAAATACTAAAAAACTGTTTTTCCAATATTTCGAGTTTTCACTTCTGTCGGGAGTCCCCATTGCTGCATTATTTTCTTTCAAGATATATTTATTATAGAACCTGTTCAACATATAAGTAAATAATTGTGATTAAAAGTTACATTTACATTAATACAGTTTATTTTTATGTTATACATAATTTTTAGTTATTTCAATTTCTTACTGAGGAATAAAACAAAGGTATCATATGGACAATGCAACCAAGTCTGATTTTTCATACTATCGTATATAATATAAGTATGATTCCTGTTTAGTACTGGCCATGAGTGATTAATAAAAGGTACTGGCCATGTTGTAAAACCTTATGATAGTTCATATTATAAAAATAGCTATTAGTAATAAGAAGACAATAATGTAATATATTTTTTTATATTTAATTTTTTAAAATATTAATTTTTATATAAATTTAAGTATTAATAAGTAAGAAATAAATTAGGCTATTATACGGGTCAATCGACCAACAATAACACATACAGCGCTGTAACTGAATGGCGGAACTTTATTAAGTAAGTTATTGTAAGTTCTCAGAATTCACGCTCTGGGTCATTACTTTCAAAACACTTCATTTGTGCACAATAACCGAATTATATGATATTAATAACCCCTTGAGCACTAACCTGGCGTTAACGCCAGCTTTCTATTGTTTTCCTATTGTCTCATTTTTATGGGTAATCGACATATAAAACTTCACCGAAATTAGACAGAGTCATATATTGCAAGTAAACAAAAATTAAAAACCAGGACAATTTGCTAAATACGCGCTAACAACTCTATGTATATTAAATAGTTTAGATAAGTGTTATGAGAGGTAGTTAATTATACTAAATTGATTTTGTACTTTTTACTAGGTTATTATGCAGTAAAACTTGATAAGAAAATATACTCATGATTTTAAATAAGAATTATGCAATCGGTTGGATGGTTCTCGAGTTATAAGCGCACTAACGGAAATACAGCCATTCCAATAGCGATAAGTCGATAATTTATTACAATTAATGAAAATAAGGATACTTCATTTACAAAAAATATTTTACTGTTTTTCTCTGAGATAAGGACTATTGTCCAAACGTTCAGATAAATAAATAGTAATAAAAAGCTTACCAGGTGCTGAGAGATTATTACACTTTTTCAATAGTGCATGCAGGGACGGTCTAGGGATCATGACCCCCCAAAACTCGTACACGTCGAACTGACAAATCTCTTAAAATAGACAAATTACGTAAGCTTTAAATGAATTATAAAACTTTGTTAAAACGTCTGAACAATAAAATCGAAAATAGGGAGGTATTAAAAATAATGTGGAAATAGGCGTGTATCTCATAGAATTATGAATGACCGCAACGACGTTGTTACTCTGTGGCGAAACTCTATGACTCCGCAGTCTTTGGCTGTGACCATGCCTGGATGCAGGTAGTTTTGTATACTTAAATTATGTATAAATGTACATAAAGGTGTACAATTTTGGAGGAAATAACTGCTATATCTGAGACATGAATTAAGCCTTCACTACAACTGTAAACTCTCGTGAAGACGTAATTACAGATATCTAAATATGACACCTCGTAATTGCAATATATTTAGACAATTAATGTAACTGAAATTATATAATTAAGAAGTATAACATACTGTTTTTTTAAAATATATTTAGAAATAAGAAGTATGGGTGGTCATGCTCATGAATGATAGATAAAAACGAAATAAGTAGTGTAATAAGGGATTGTTATGGTGTGGTAGAGGATGTAGTGACAAAGGAACGGATCCTTAATTGGTTTGGACATGGAGAGAGGACGGATGAAAGAACATCGACGAAACAAATTTGCAAAGTGAGTGTGACTGGACAAGCTGGTAAGGTTTGTCTAAGGCGAACGTATCTCGACCAGATCGACAATATCCTGTAGAAAGGCCAGGTCAAAACTACTCGTAACCGAAAATCAGGTATAAAGGGTGCTTATGAAATTAGAAGAAACGAAAGACGTGCGTCAGGGTCATATCAAGTGGAAGAATGTGATCTCTGCCTACCTTTTAGGGGAGAGAGGCGTGACGTTATGTATATATGTATTTACAATAAAATGTTGAGTTAATCATGTAGAATCCAGTATAATACTTAAAGACGTACTTTATAACTTAACTTAATGATCAAAAAAGTATTTTGTCTACATTAAATTATTTAAGACTTAACACGATTTATTTACCTGCTGCATCTTTCTTTGATCTTGATACTGTAATGCTTAATCAAGGAGGATTATGAAGAGGCTGTAAAATTGATTGATGAGTGGTTTTAATTAGGAATGAAAGATTTATCGCTTATCTGGGTTATTTGTTACTAACTAGTTGCTGGTAACGTCGTGACGACAGATTCAATTCTAAAAGCCTTAATCTAAGAATACCATGATCAATAATTTTTACAATACTCTTCTGTAGAATCTAGCTGAACCTCCTTCTTAACTTTTTAATATTAGTTAATAAATATCTTTTGATTATGAAATATCACCATTATTACTTCAGAGTCTATTCGTTCAGCTAAATGGAGCTTTTTGGACATTTTTATCATTTGCAACCCCTCAGTTGTATGAGCAATGGACTCATTCTGTAATGTATTTTAATCTAGCTACATTTCTATAGATTTTATTTTTATTACTAATTTTATGAATTATGGTATATCAGTTATTTATATATTATTATAAATTTTATGAATTATAAAATATCCAAATTTTATATAATATATAGTTATTTTTAAAAAAGATCAAGTTTAGCGAGGACATTGTATTAAAGTTTTAGAACCATCATTGATACGAATTTGATACGAATGTTTTTATATTAAAATATTATTTGCATACAAATATTCCATTGACCTCGAGTTTACTCAGAACACATTTAGTTATGCAGATATATTGATATCAATGCAATAACTTCAAAAATAATATTATATTAGAATAAAAAAAGTCAATTATTTATAAATTTTGAGTTACCGTTATAAAAATGTAATGTTATAAAACGTTCATAATGTCAGTAATACATGGAACTGAGATTACGAAAATATGTACTGGCATTAAAAACGAAGAAAAGCTATCATTCTTGAAAAAAAAATTAAATTGGATGAAGATTGTTTCAATAATATCTTAATATTATACATTAGAATTTTTCTTTGTTTGTATCGCCTTTACGCCCTAAGTACTCAAGTGGTCATAAAATTTTGCATACACTTTGTAAAGGATGCAGAAGGTTGCTAAGGTTACATTACACATAACTATGAATCTATACAAATAAATAAAATTAAAGTAAAGGTTTGTAATATCCAAATAACCGCTTTCAACTAAATACTTATCAATTTATATACGGTACTTATGATATAAAAAATAGTTTCTAATGATGTTATTAAAATATCGTCCCATTAAACGTCCACGTGATATAAACGCTAAACTTTGTTAAGCGATGATGGCGCAGCAGGTAGTGCGGCCGGATTTCGTTTCAATCGACGTGGCTTCGATCCACAGCTATCCTACTCTAAAATCGGTCTGAGCTTTCGGTGATGAAAAACATAGCATGGTGGTAGGGCATTTTCTAATAATACCCGGCTGGGTAGCTACCACCCCTCCAGTCTGAAAACCTGTCGCCAAATACCAATAAGTGTGTTCCAGCAGCATCACTTGAGAAACAGTACTTCTAGACTTAGTGTGTTTACCATCCTAGACTACCTCATCACTTAACATCAGTTGAGATTGTGGACAAAAACTGAGCCTATTCCTTGTAAAAAAAAAATTGTTAGAAAGAGGAGTTTTATTTTCAAGTCCAGAGCGTTCATGGGTATAGTAAAATTAGATACCACATTACATGTCCACCATCTATATTCTTAAATAGAAAAATATTTGCAGTGTATTTGTTAACAATCATAAAGGCAACACTTTTTTTATAGCGAGGGAGGGAAACTGTAAACCGGTTCAACATTTAATATGCAGTCTTTTATGGTAGAAGTATGAACTTAGTTTGAATATTAATTTATATATATACTTCAGAGTTCAACGTCTCAAGTTTAGATGCCATAATAGGTGGCGCCCATCACAAAGTTACCCGTTGCGAGTATTCGCAACTCGACTCCAATGTCCTTGCCATCTCGAGCTAAGTTGTTGTCCGCTACGGTCTGTAGATCAACAAGATGGCGGCCGGGAATATAGGCGGGTTTCGAGCGAGGGACGGGGGTTGCTAGGACAGGTCTGTCTCGCCGACCGACCGTTGGCTGCATCGCTGCCCCTGAGTCCGATCTTAGCTCTATTTTTAGCGCTGTGTCACCCCACTCGCTTACGCCTGCGCTCCGCTCGTTCAAGCACAAATACACGCTCACCTACAGCGGTCCTTGTTAAAATGCAATATTATTACATGAAATACTGCAATACCTTTCCGAGTTGGAAAACCTAGAACTTGGTCACAATTCAGTGACATTTTAATGTATATTTATTTGTTTTAATTTATTACTGAAGTCTATATAGGTGATTTATAGTACATTATATATAATATTTTAATGATGTTATCCTTTTAATTTATAATACGAGTTATGTTACACGCCATATAATTCATGATGATGTCATTAGGTAGTATTACAATCAGCCAACAATTACGTTAAGAATAGTTGTGTGCTAAAAATGTATAAAATCGCTTAATGTATAAATAAATATGATATATTTTAAGGTTTTGTGCATTGCTTTGTAAGTTGTTGATACCATATTTAATGAATAGTGAATTTATGCAAATCTTGTCAGAGCTTTTTCTCATGAAACTGGAACACTTTTTACAATGATTCTCAATCCGCTTACAATTATTATAATATTATTTCTGAGGATAACGAATTATTTTTATTAAAATGAAATAAAAAACTATTGAACACTTTCAACAGACGTATGAACACTATAAAAATTGTGCTGCTGTATTTTATATGAATAAAGTATTTAAGTAACATGCACTATGACGAAATAGTAATCATAATGTAGTGACTAGTAGTAATAACTATTTTGTATTTTTATAGAGCTTTCCATTAATGGATTTCGTTTACCCACACGGATGCAGAATTCTAGAAGTTAGATAGTGACTGTAAGTTCTGGTTGACATTCACTGCAACCTACACAGTTGCGGACGCCGCAGGCGACAAGGACTCTGCCTACGGCTCTCTTTTCAAATTACGCAATGACTATGCCTTTTTACTGTTGTATTACCTACAGAAAGATTATGTCAAAACTGCCGATACTATTTACATCAGAAAAATAACGTCTCGACAGTTTTTAATTACTAAACATGTTACTGCTTTTAATTCTCGGAAAACATGTTTGCTTTGTGAGGAATATTACTTTTACTTCGTTATCAATAATTTCAAAACTTTAATTAATTTTTTTATTCGGTTTTTTTTTACACTGTACTCAAATTCCTAAGGGTGTAAGGTTCAAATGAGCATCGGATTTGGATTTAACGTATCGATTTACATTAAAAAACATATTCAATATACATACATATATATTTCCACAAATACAAATTTTACCTATTTTATTTACCTTAATTAGGAAGTCTATATATATAGTAAGTAAGAATAAAAATGCAAAATGGTCGTAATAATAGCTTATTAATATGTTTTGACAGAAATAATTAGTAAAGCGTTGTTAATCATAGATACTCTTTATACTTTAAATCGTTATCACCATCACCATCACCAGAATCCCGGTGAAGCTATCTAAGCTCTTCAGATCAACAGTGTTAGTCAGTTCGAAAAAATAAATGACTCCAGTATATGAGTTAACAATTTTTTCAAACCGAATTTGGTCATATCTACTTGAGATTTCTATATTAGTCTTTAATTATATTGACTCATGATTTACTGACAACCGCTTTGTAATATGAATATTAAGGATTTCTATTTGAGCTAAAACTCATTTACAAGTTTCCTTATTTCTTGTACACCTCCACTTTTGATTCATATACTGTTTGCCATTTCCAAGCGAATCATGAATAAATAATCACAGTTATAAAACTAAAGACGTATAATATCGTTGAAGTCGGTTGCCTTGATATTTTGGTCGTTGATTTCATTAAATGTCACAACTTGTTGTGTCGCGTCGTGTCGGAGTGGTTCTGTGTATGTACGACGCCGCATCGCTCTGTCACCTTCCTAAAAGTTGGCATCGTATTGAGCATTACAACATATGGAGAAAGCGGTTTTGCGTCTGGCGAAATCACACCCACAAGCGATGTGTCAAATATTCTAGAATATCCTCACTGACTTATATGGGAACTTAGTTGTGAATGCAGTAAAAGTTGTTTTTACTTGAAGGCAGTGTTACAATTAAGTAATTGTAAATATATTTTTTACTTTCAATACACGCTTACTAGTGAGATTGTATATGCATATAAGATCATATATATATAAAGATCTATAGGTAAAACAAGATTAATTTTATTAAGAAACTAAGCATTGTAGAGATTTCTGGTATACACCATAATAAGAAAATGAAGATAATTAATATTAATATAGGCGTAGGTAGTTTTATAAATGAGTGTACTGAGAAATATGGAGAAAATAAATTAAAATTCGCTATATGTTTTTGTGTAGGTTGCAATATGACGTCATGACGTTTGTAACTTCCCAATAAATCAGATCGAAAATTGTAGGTTTATTGCAGATTTCTGCTCTTAGAAACATTATTTGGATAGGATTTTTTTTAATAGTCTTAATTAAAAATATGAGCGTGTCAAAACAGTTTTTATTGTGAACTATTTTTTCTTATTAAAATTTAACTAAAGAGAAAAAGCTATAAGGAAACCTTAAAGGTTATTATTTACAATTAAACATCAAAGACTGTCTCGGGACTGCTTCGGTGGTGCAGTTGTATTACGGTACGACTGTCGTTCTGAGATCTCGGGTTCGGTCCCCGGGTCGGGTTAAGTGGTGTTAGGTTTTTCTACTCAGAATCATCCCGGAGTCTGGAATTTGTGCCCCATATGACGATAGGCTCGCCCCCTGTCACATCTGGGACCGAACTAAGCTAACACTCGGTGAAATGTGAATAGTGCAGTTCACTATTTCACCTGTGCCTAACCCTACGGGGATAACAGGCGTGAGCTTACGTTACATTATGTTATGTAAACATCGAATATTTATAGAACATTTATTAATCAGATGTATGATCAACTAAATAAAATAAAAAAATTAGATAGTGCGTTCCAAAAATACATTATAACATAACTGACAATTCCTTTTTCGTAAACATAATAACAGCGCGCACAACGACATAGCATAATATTACGTGTGCGATGCGGCCACGTATGCGATGCAACCTTGCGCGATGGCGGGCCATGATTACGACGTCGGCCGTGACACTGACGCTGCCTATGATAATGACAACTTGGCTATTATTGTCAAGTTTCGGTGCGAGTACGCGGCCGGGAACCGTCTGCCCTCCGCCTGTGAGTACCTTGGTGACCGTTATTCGGTCACCGCTACGCCGCACGGCGTCGCCGCCCCGAGGAAGATTAAAACCGCTCGGTATTAGAATAACGAGCGGCGCTACGCTTCAGGTTAATCGGACCACATCCAACAAAGTGTATTTGGAGTCATGACCGAAAAATTGTGTGCTTCGCCGGAATTTAATATGCGTTCAACATGATAGTACCGTAAAAAAATATAGGATTTTATTATTGCTCTTGCGCGATTCTTGTCTTTGTTGGCATTATGACGAATGACGAGTGCGTCACCTTCTCCTCCTATTCACACAAAGTATGGTAATTTCGTCGTGTGGTATTGATTATTATATCCACTGTCTGATATCATATGAATATAATAATCTGAGGATAAAGGATTAAACGCTACACTTTAGTACACTTGACATTACTAAGACATACTATACTTATTTAACAAAAACGAGCAGTTCGAGCAATTAATAATATGGAACCTCGCGAATCACTTTCCGCGACCTAGTTTCCAGAATATAGTAAGTTAACTTTGCTGTCTCAATACGTTCTTGTTAACTTACTGTTGTATCACTGCATAATTTTAACACAAGAAATAAATATAAATTAGCTATTCTATGTTATAGACTCAGTCAAATTAATAGGAGTTTTCAAGTTAATATATGGATAAAATAATCTAACACAGGTTTTACAATAAAGTCCCAGAGCATATTACCGATTTATTGGACAATAAGTTCAAGGACCATGTTTTAATTTCCAAAGATTATTAGGGTGGATCAGTATGTGAACGATAGTGTGACACGCTTCTATATACATTTACCACACAAATTTTTATAATTCCATAAAATACATATAATTGAAATATAAACTTCAATATGAGTCGACATGAAAAATCAATAGCGTTTATTGCCTGAATAACGTAATGTACGTATCAAGGTTATTCAATCAATTTTGTTATCTAATGTACACGTTTGAGATTATTAAATATTTTTTGCCGAGTATAAAAGATATTTATGATTTTGTTATCATGAGACTTTCGGTGATGGTCTATATTGCTTATAAAATAAAAACTTTCTGAATCTCTTTTTAAGAGAGTGCGCGCGTTGATGTCTAATATATGAAGAGTGCGGTTTTACTTCCTTTCAAGTGTGTACTAAAAATCATATATTTTGTAATAGAAAGGTGAAAACCACATAAATTTATATGAAAAATAAGAACTAAAAAATATGGATCGAAAAAAATGTAAACGTTAATACATGATTAATTAACCATGAACAACCTCAAGTTAAAATGTAAACAAAATATAAAAAAATAAATGATCGTGGTTTTTACATTTTAATGACTTGATCTTTAAACCTTTAAAATAACATAAAATGTTATTTGAATGTATGATCATATAATAACCTACGATCATCTTTAGCTATAAAGTAGCATTCATACTTTAGTATTTAATTTAAACTTAATATTATCTTAACTCTTTGCATTATCTTATTTGTACAATAAATATTGATTATACCATCTCTATATTTGAATGGAATATCTACAGGGTGCAGTCTTTATACACAAACAAGTTGAATAGGCTTTGATGCAATTGTATTTTTTCAATTGACGTATAAAAATAGTTGTAATTGATGTTTGAGAAAAAAGGGCTTGCTCTTATTGAGTGAGCTCTTCGCTTCAAGGCGCATCGACAACCAGTTTATATGGATGTTAATACCCGAACAGAAGTTGAATTTTTTATATCTTTTAGATAAATTATCAGTTTAACTTATGTGTATGAACAATCTTGTAAATATAAATGGTTCTATAAATAAACGAATGTAACAGTAACTGGGTTCGCAGTTCCGCGTCTCTTCCGTATACCACCTACTATATATTAAGATTGTATAATATATATAGTTTGGTGGTAAATATTAATTGATTAATAATATTGATTAAACACTATTTATGTTTGTATATACTATAAACTAAAACAGAGGCGAAATACAAAGCTTACTACAACATTGTATTCTTTCTTTTACCTTCAGAGACAGGATATATTTAAAAAATATTCAAACGGGTTTTGATATTCCTTTATTTTGATGTGGAGTAGAAATGGCAAAAGCTTGGCCGCTAAAAAATATATGCGAGGATGTGGTACATGGTAAGCAAAGGGGTTCGGGCATCTGCACGGTGTGGGGCGGGACGAGGTATAGCAGCGCAACCTGCGTGAGCGGCGAAGCCTACCACACTGCGCTCAGTCATTGTCCGACCAATCTACCGGTCGTACGTTGCGCTATCGACCGGAGTGTTCGCTACTTAATTTGTCGTTTGAGTGCCCGTTAACGAACGGTTAATTCCGATCCCGGGAGTATAAGTGCAGTGTTAAGTGATGGTGTGTTTCTAGCTATACAATTAAAAGTGTATTGCTAACAAATATTACTATCGAAACGTGTCTGGCGATTCCACGGAGTTGCCTAACGGCTGTTCGCCTGTCAGCGAGGGAAGGCGGATCGCTTCTGTCGGGAATGAGCCCCGTACATCGTTGTTTCCTCACTCACCGATGATCTCAAGGTTGGTTAAACATTATCGGTTTACACTATTAATGTGGTGCATCGTGCACTGTCGCAAGCGCAATATGCACGACATGACCCTGTGCTCGCATTCTACGTACATTACACTCTATTCCAATCACTTACCTTTCCTTTCATTAACTCACTGCTCTATTGAAAAATACAACTTAATTTTTACTTTAAAATGCTTTATAAATTGTACTAAATGTAAAACTAACTAGAAACTTACAAGATTTTTTATATGACATACATGACTCTACATTGGACGTGCTTCATACCAATGGTAAAATATTATTTATACGCCTAAAAGTTTACATTATTCTTTAGATTGAATAGTAAAGAAGTTACTTCGTGGCAAAGGTCGATAAAACCGGCCAATGATTGTAATAATCAGCGGGAGGTAAGTGTACAGTGAAGACTTTCAATTATGCCAACTATCACTTTAAAACATCATTACTGTATAAATTAAAGTCACTTTTTAACCATTTAACAATCAATATTGTATTTAAATAATAACATACATAAGTGTTAACGTATTTTCATATTTTGATTGATTGATTGATTCAAGCGAAAGACATCTACTACTGGACATAGGTCTCCCCAAAAAGGGGTGAATCGAAGATACGTGAATTTTATTTTTTAGTTATGCTGATACTATTCAATAAGGTATAATAAGAATACATATATATATATATATATATATATATATATATATATATATATATATTCTTACTGATTGTCTCGAACCAATCGTGTTATACTGTTATTTTAATACATGCCGAATTAATTAGTGATGTAAGCAATAGCCGAAGTCTATTACTTTATATGTTTTTTTTTTTAATTTCAACAACAGAATACATTCCAATATATATACACCAGTTGTTTGAAATAACATTATGCGGGTGGTAAGACTTTCGTGCCCAACTGGGTCGCTAAAACTATGTACGTGGCGTCGCATTTCAGTATCAGCCTATGTAAATCCCGCAGTTAAAGGGATGGTAGAGAGCAGCTGAGCCTGACTGGATCGTGATCACAGTACACTAATTTTTTTTTTAATTGACGTAACGCTGTTGACCCTATTTGCCTTGACAGCGTCACCGAGCTCTTAAGGCGCTCAGACTAAAACTGGCAGTCAGCGTCCAGGACACCAAAATGATACGAACCTCGGCTTGAGCTGCTACCCGTGTTAAAAAAACTCCGCGGAATTTGTCCTAGCTAAAGTAAAGGTACCTTACAGAACACATGTACGTTGCGTGTAATGTGGGTGTATATGTGTGCAGTATGATCCGTGTAATGATAGTGTACGCGTTGTTAGTGTGTTGTGCTGGTAGCGGCTACAAAAGCTTTCTCAGATGGCGATCGGAGTATGTCTTGTGTAACTCTCGGCGTGGGACCCGGAGTATGTGCGGGAGCAAAGTTAGCCGCCGGTCCTAAGTATACTAGTAAAAAATTCAATATCAGTCATATAAAGGTACAAACATTAGCCTATAATTAGTTTGTATATGAAACCAAAAATACATTAAATTAAAGCATTGTTAACTTGTCGGCTAGCTAGCGATATTATATTCATAAGTCTTACTATCTATCTCGCTTAGCTCGTTTTAGTTCACCTCGGTTTTTGTGGTTGATGCGATTACTTGTCACATAATTCTTACATTATTTGTATAACTAACTACAAGTTTTTACAATTACATAAGTCAAGGCAATTGCTATCGAATAAATACATATTATTTATTAGTCGTTAAATTATCGAAAATTAATTCTAATGTTAAATTCGTCTTTCATGGCAGTTCGAAAGTTTACAATTGCATCCGTGATTAATATGAGTAATTTTAATTTAATATCGCTACCTTAAGATCTGGTAACTATAACCCACCGCCTTTCTCTGTTAAGAATTTTTTGTAGAGCATCTGTGTTAATTAAAAAAAAAAAATGAAATCTTATTTTCGTTCTGTGCTCGAGTCGCCAATGTGAATGAGGACGAATGATGTAACATTGTAGAATTAAATATCCACTATTCACACAGTTCACTATTAGGTACCTACTTAAAACAAAATAGTTGGCCAACAATGGCCGTAGATAAAACAGAAGTAAAGTAATTATATCTTTAGACGAATAAATTCGTGTCCTTGCCTGAATATCGACAAAATGATAACTGCAGACCTCAATTGTCGTACTGTTGTTAACATAGTAGAGGCGCTAAAATCACTGTGACACACATGACGTGGTCGTTAGCCTTGCTCATAGTTTACTGTACATGAATATTAAGTTAACAATGATTTTAAACAACTATAATATGTTTTGTATATTCTATGTTGTTTATTGCTTGATTTGCCTAAACACTATTTTAGAGACGGCGAAATTTAGAGACGGTTTAGTTTATTTTGAATGTCTGAAATCTGTATAATGCTAATCACTTCACTTTTTTTAATGATATCTTTCGATTTATGATTTATGAAATATTTAATGCATTATCTATTCAAATCATGATAATATTTATTATACGTATCCATGGTTGTATTTCATAATTTTTAATAAAAAAAAAAACAGAAAACACGGTAAAAATTAAATCATTTCAAGATGTATGCGTCATATATTTTTTATTTAACATAGTAATAATATTAAATAAAAAACATAAAAACATTAATTCCTAGATTACTATTTAATAGGATACATTTAGCACGAGTAGACGTGGTTGCGTTCAACCGTGGCGCCTTCTTCAAGGCCCCATTGTTCTAATGAAATCCATTCCCATAATGCGGGCATTGTGAACGATGTACAAAGTTTTCTTTAGATTTCCAAATAAATATCTTATATTCTTTACTTCGCTAGGAATATCTGTAATTTGTTAAGCACAACTGATAACTGAAGCTTTTGATAAAATAAATTTAATGTAGCATAATGTATACGTTCATTTAAAATAGACTTTATTCGTTCTCTATTATGTTATAATTATGTGCATTAATTGCATTCTACTATTGTACATCATACATTGTACCTAAGACCTGCAAATTGGGGTAAAGTTCATATTATAGGTATGTATTACATAAAACATCGGCGCGCGGTTACAGCGAGCGCACCTGTCGTTCGTGATACGTCAGCGGTGGGCCGGCCGAGGACCGTTATGTCACTATGTAATACACACTATAATGCTATGTGGTCTATGGCGGGGTTATAACCACGCGCAACGAATAAAAAAAAAAAAAGTAAATTTTAATGGTAAAAACTTGGGCTTTACTCTATTCTTATGTGTTTATTATAAAACGAATCGTGTGCCCGCAACTTCGCCCGCGTTTTATGCATTCTTCACTGCGTAATACAGTTTTCAAATAATCATTGGAAAATAATGTGTTTTGATTGCGCTATCCCCTTAATAATTAACATTTAATTTTGTTCACAATTACAATTTTTTTTTACGCGAAATCCTAATTATTTCTTTAAAATTAAAGTAGTCTAAGTAACTTCAGCTATCAGCCAGAAAAAGTCCCGTCAAAATCGGCCCACCAGTTCCGGAGATTAGCCGAAAAAGACTGGACAGACAGACAATTTTTTTGTATCTTTGTATAGGTATCGTATGTACATTCGTATGTATTTAGTAAGAAGTTGTTATTTTGATATTACGAACAGACATTTCAATTGTATTTATTAGTATAGATTGAATAAACTAATTCAAAAGAAACTACGTTTATCAATTATATATCTTGTATATGAACATTTTTTCTCAGTTGAGACTTAGCGGTACTAAAATATTTTTTATAAAAATTTAATCTTATTAGATTTATATAGAGTTTATTAAGTTTCTAACTGACAATGAATACGCTTGTAAGTCTATAGGTATATTTGCGTAACATTCATTTATTTTTCACTTATACTTTATCCCCATATGGACATAGAGGTTTGGATGATGATTCGAGAAATACGAACAAAAATACTCATATGTTACATAATGCTTCGAACTTGAATTGAAATTTATTGAAATTTATCAATAGTCAAACCCATCCTTAATTTTTTTATGTAAACATTATTTCTAAGAATTATTCGTAGCATGATAAAATTTTCACACTTTCGTTCGGTCTGTATTTACATCTTAGCATTATATAATCATGATTTGATTTGACATAAATGGCATATTAAGCTAAGAAATGAGTCTAGCTCGAATGCAGCTACAGAAGAATACTAATACTCGGCCATAGATTTTTAACTGGTGAATGATAATCAGACATTCGAAAAATAGGTATAGCACCACGTTATGATATTGTCTTGATGTTTTCCTTTGCCAGAATATTCATTGTAGGATTTGAATATAAGTCGATCGACATATGCGTTTCCGGTATTCGTATCTATAATTTCAAAACTGTTATTCTTGAGATTTCAGGATATTGTTATAGAATGTTCATAGCGGTCGGCCCACTTACGAGCCCCTGTTGACGTGTTTTCGACCACTGTGTGGTATGGATCAGGGGTATTTAATATTCGTATCACATCACCGGCGACTGTCTACCGGCCACCGCCGCGCCATGTCCACCGGAACCTGGTCTCATACGAACCGCTCACTCTTTCCCCTTTAATAGATGCTATCACGCACTGGCCCCGGAATAGGGATGCGCATCTAGAAAAAAATATTGATATATTTTTTTTAAATGATGTACTGTAACGTTGTATCGATACTATGTGATAATGAAAATATGGGAATAAAAAAACTTCTCAAATCAATTAAAAAAACTCTTTATTCAATTCAGTCCTTGAGAAGGCTCTTATGAACGTCAAAACACTATCACCGGTTCAGAAAACAATTCAGTCGAGAAGAGCCGGCAAGATTATCGACCTGGTTTTATAAATGTAAATATACCATATCATACATACATACCATACAGTGTTTCCTCCCTCATGTGATCTCCCGAAAAATGAGGAAATATTATAATAAAATATTCGAAATGAGGGGTCTATTTGCTATAGTTTTTTTTAAATCGATTTTTACTTGTTTTATAAAATAAATTCTCTTTAATGTTATTTAGACAATATCTCTAGCAAAAATTAACCAATCTGGTTGTTATTATTTGATTTAATAGCTACACACTTTAACTAGAACAATCAAGCCAATTTAAAAGTAATTTACATGTAATCACTAAAAAAAAAAGTAAGAAAAAGCAAACATTTTCGCTTAGAAACATCTTTTTATATTAAAAAAACCACCAAAACGTAAAAAAAATCCCCCATAACCTACGTTATTTTATTATTCTACAAGATATTCCCTACGAATCTTCAATCCTTATGTCATTGTAAATCTAACACTTTCAAAGTTTGCTTTGCAAAAATACCCTTTTTTGATAAAGTTAAAAGAATATATGTTATCAGGAATTAAAGTTTTGTTTTTACTAAATATTAGGCCGGTCTTGAATTAAACAAAACGAACAAAATAGATTTACAAATTAATCTTTGACTGTATAACATTTTACTGAAAGCACAAAAACCAAAAGAAGGCCTTCACAATCATCAGTGAACAAAATGTGGACTTCAAGATTATGCTATCTTAACTTTACCCTCCCAATACATCTTTGATAACTTAATGTACGTCCGTATAAATTTAAACAAGCTTCTTGATCTAGTTAATGATCGTCATAATTTTAATATCGGAAGTAATGATAAGTTGGCCGTCTCACGTTTTAGGCTAAGTGTCTAATAAAAGTTTAATAGTATTTGGTTTTATAATAAGATCCCAATAAATTGATTTGGCCGATAATAAGTTCAAGCAAGTTTTAATTTCAACAGGTTAATACAGGGTGTATCATTACGTGAACGATAGTCATGTCTGGAATGTACACCCCTTTTCTCGCTTCCGCTAACAATAGTTGTTACAATGATTTGTTTTGATTTTATTTAAAAAAAATGTTTTGTATATTCCAATTTATAAAAAAGAAACCATGTCGAGTTTCTTGTCGAGAAGAGTCTCGACTAGGTTATTTTACCGAACTGGTGGTAGAATTTTCATTAACATGAGCGCCTTTTTAGGGCCTAAATTGAATAAATATTTTTTTTTTATTTTGAATTAAAATACGTTCATTTAACACATTTTAATATACGAGAATGGAGACAATGTATAGCGCAAAATAATTAATTTTATGACTATTGAAATACATTAAATTATGATAAACAGTGACTAACATTACATTATTTACTATCGAAGGTATTTGAAATTACAATAATGTTACTGGTATCGGGTTATGATGTAGCCAAGGCAGGATGTCCGTTGCACGTTTCAATTATTATTTTTTGTATTGCCCCTTTAGAAAATGAGTCTTCATTGTAATTAATACCCTGAATTTGTATTTTGTATTAGAATTAATTTATTGGTATCTTTTTTGTATAGTATTTACGCGTATATTATTTATGAATGAGAAAAGATTGAATAATTAAATGATGAAATTATTGTATTTAAAGGTTTTAAGATAAAGAAAGTGTGACTGTGATATTTAACGAAATGTTGTGTTATGAAATAGAGTGAATAAGGCCTGCGTGATATCACGAGCTACCATAAAGTATCTAAAAAGGCGCTTCTAACCGTCGATCGAAGGGCGCTTGTCTTTACACATAATTATGTATGGTATTCTACATATGGTAGCATTCATATGCTAGGTTGGTGATGCAAAGTAAGTTTAATGCTGTGGAGATGACGAGTCTTAGAATTATACTTGGAGTAAAAATGATGGACAAATTAAGAAATAGTGTTATAAGGAACCTTTTGGTGTGATAGAAGGATGTAATGATAAAGGGAAAGAAGATCCACAAAATAGTTCAATAAGGTGAGCAAATCTTTAAGGCTCAATCTGGGTGAAAGAACGTTTTAAAGAAAGGCCATATTAAAAGCACCCGCAATTGGTTACGGAAATATTTACGAAAGTAGAAGTGGAAGACGTATGTATATCGGGATCTTAATAAATAAAAGGATCTGGTCTTACCTAAAAATGTTTATTGAAGTGAAACCTTTTTGAGAGCCGTTGAGAGATTTTCGGTTAGGGAAAACCTATAGATTCGCGTTAGCAATGTTTTGCGTCACCAGTCCACATGCTAAATATAAGATGGCGTTTAAGTGCTGGCGCTCAGATGTAAATAATAAAATGTATACTTACGCAGCCTATTTTATGAATAAACTATATGTAAAAGTACATACTTATTGCTTGGAGCCCCATCAAAAAACCAGATAAATGTTATATTTTAGGTTAGAAGAATAATTTACAAAGAAATTATGACATTTAAACATTAAAAAAAAAGTTTTTCCTATGTTACTAGTTTTTACTTCAGTCGGCATTAGTATTTTATTTTAGCAATATGTCATCTATAATATACCATTAGATGTCATTGACTAATTTTTTTTATTTATTTTACTGACATGAAGCTTACATGCGATTTATCTAAAAGTCTGTATAGCACCTTGTGAGATAATAAACTTGGATATCCGTTTTATTGTTGAAACAGTTGGTTTGTAGTTTGTACCGTTAGTGTTACTATCACTACAGTTCATAATGATGCGCCCGTCACTCACGACAATCGTTTGTTACCTATGATATCATTTTTATTTTTTGCTTAACTATCGTTTACTAACTAACGTAGTTGCTATATTAAGACCTATCTAGTGTATCCTTTGCTTAGGCGACCATTGGTTTTTTTTTTTTTTTTTAAAAAGGCCCCCCTGACATGATCAGGGACTTTGGCATCAACGGTTTAAATAAATTCAACAATTCCCCCCAAATCCCCTTTTTGTTTAACTTAAACTTAACTTACTTAACCTAGACATTATGTATTACATCGCGAGCGACCATTGGTTTGATGAATTTGGTATATATACCAAAAATATGAAACTATTTTTTTCCCTTATTAATGAAAGCTATTTTGATTACCAAAAATTTAAATTTGTTTTTCAAGTATAATATCTGCGATTTATTTTGGTAAGATGAAAGTAAGGTAATTACCCGATATTCATTTAGTCGAGTGCTATCTATTGTTGCGGTTTTACGTCACTATAACAAGTTTTAATTCTTGAATCTATTTTATAAACAGTGTTCCTGTATTTATCAATGTTATACGAATTGCATTGTTGTTTTAAGGTAAAGAAGGTTAAGGTAAAGAATGTTGCTATTTTATGCTTCAATACTATAGTTTATATTATATAAAGAAAATATAAAATAAACCCTTGAGCACTAACCTGGCGTTTACGCCGCTTTCCATTGTTTTCCTATTGTCTCTTTTTTATGGGTAATCGACATATTAAATAAGATTATTTCAATCATGCGTTTGGGTGTGAAAAAGAGAGCATTAAGACAGCGCAATGAGCAACAGTGATGGAAGCAGATGGTGGCACCTTTATAATTTTTGTAGGTATAGCTTAATATCGCCGTTTTTTATTGGCGTGTTTTAGAAGTATGACGCGTCTATATAAGTCTCTTAGCCGAAAATACATAATACATCGATTTTAAAAAAACTATTTTCGACGCTTTCTTTCAAAATAGCTCCCATTTAACAGAATTAAGTAAGATTATAATTTCAGTAACATATCAAATTTAAATATTATTATTATTATTATAATGTATTTTGTGCTATATACATACCTGTGTTGCTATATTATTTATGCTTCATTATGAATCATGATTATACATACCATGAAGTCAAAGAGGAAATAATAGTTTAAACAGAACAACCACTTTTTTGTACCTCATTGACGTCATCTCGTATCCGCTGGGTTGTCTGAAGATGTGTCATAGACATCGAAAACCTTAATTTATTCCGGTCATTAAACAGTGTGGAGGATGTTTTTCCTAATCCTCAATTAACTTAACATATAGTATTGTTAGTAGAGAAACCATTGTATTTTAATTCATTGTGCCAATTATATACAAGTCTATTTTTATTTACAATTAACCGTTTATAAATTTAGGCCACTTACAGCGCAGTACTAACCTATATTGATGCTTAATCGATTTAATTTAAAAGATAATTGAGTAAAAGGTAATAAAGTGTATCTTCAAAAGTATGCGATATCGGTTTTACTTGTTGCATTCTCGAGACCTTTCCCTTTAAATAACTATATCCAGTCTTTATACAAAAAATAATAATTGAAACGTGCAGCGGATATCCTGCCTTGGCTACATCATAACCCGATACTAGTAACATTATTGTAATTTCAAATACCTTCGGTAGTAAATACTGTTTATCATAATTTAATTCCGTTTATTCAGCAAAAAATTACAGTCTAAAAGAACACCGAAGACAGTGGGGACTAGAATAGACACATCACTGATCTAAAAATACTGGGGTGAAAGTCATTAACTAGACACGGTGGACTCAAGATGCGTACTATAGCGATCCACTTATACAACAGTGTTCTATAAATACCTTACATATTTTCGTTACAAAATTAAACAAATAATTTTTTTTCTTTTCATGTAGGAAGCTGGACAATGTAGTACTGAATATTTATAAGTACGGAATTGTTCATAATAGAACAAAAGCGATATAATTTCACCAAGTTTTTCAGCATATCGCTTTCTAAAACTTTTCCACAGAAAAAAAAATAAAGACCACTGTTAAATATTTCAATTAATATTTAGTAAAAATGTACAGTTATTTTAAAATTTCAAAGTTTCACACAATTGATTTCTCCTGTATTTACTTTGATAAATACGGCTACTTGAAGTGAAGGTGAAATATTTGCGTAGTGAGAAATGCATGATTTACTGATAATTAACAAATATAAATTTTACAAAAAATTATCCAAAAACATTTATTGTACTGTTTTAATTTTAATCAGATACACTATATATTTGAGAAAACTGGATACTCGAGAAACATCTTCGCTATAGCGTTATTAAATAGGTAACAAACAAAACTACATATTGTTAATACGAGTAGTTACGTAAGAAACTCTTCTATAGCGTTAGGACATTTACATGCCGGGGTTGATTATCATTATGTTATATTTATCTATTCGTTACTTTATTAAACGATAGCGGATATACAATTGATGTAGTTTGAACGCAACACAGAATCGTTTCTCAAGAGAGAAACTGACGTAGGAGATGTATTGTTTGCAGCCTACTTTCCGTACGTGCCGAGCGCATGGCGGCAGCAAACAAATACTGCGTGAAAGTGAATGGTGCAAGCTCACATACGCCGGTGGACGTATTATACGCCCGATTTAATACCACATTTGTACACGCGAGTCTACATGTTTGTACGCATTGTCATCCTTAATGTACATAACCAATTTATATGTATTATGATTAATAAATACCCATTGATGAGTGTTCAGGAGTTGATGACTTATTAATCTGAGTATTTTTTTTTATTATAACGTTTGCCTATCTAGTCATTTAAAGTTAACTAATGCCCAGAAAGAGGATTAATAGTCTACTAAAGTCTTCAGTCTCGCTTAACCAGGTCTTTATGATATAATTTTAAAGTGATTTTATAATGTCGCGTTACTTAAAAATGCCTTCTCTGAATGGTACGGGTTCCATTATTACGTACCTATTTACCTGTTTACCTGTTTTCCTTTTACTGTAACTGGATAGTTTCAAGTTAGTTAGGAAGTTAGTTTAAGTTTCGTAAGTTCGTCTATCTATCAAATAGTTAAATTTAACCAAGGGTCATTGGATCATTATTATACTAATTTTAATTATTTAATACCATAATATTATGTATGCTTCGAATAATAAACACTTTTTTTCATACAATATAGGATCAGTGCTTTGACTACAATCTCACCTGATGTTATGTGACGATGTGGTCCAGGATGGTAAACACACTAAGCCTAGATACTGCCTAGATTCTTAAGTGATGCTGCCAGAACACACCTATCGATATTTGGTGACAGGTTTCCCAATTTGAGGGTGATAGCTACCTAGAAGGGTATTGTTAGAAAATGCCCTACCAGCATGTTATTGTTTCCTCACGATGATTCCCTTCACTGCAAACTCAGGCTGATTAAGAGTTGGATAGGTGGGTTTGAACCCGCGTCCATTGACGCAGAATTCGGCCGCACAATCCACTGCGCCATCATCGCTTCAATCGCTTGTGGATAATTATATATAACAAATGAATTTAAATTCAAATTTACAGTCGAAAGAAAAATTAAAAATTAAAAAATAACCCCAATCAGTAAGTACATAATTTATAGTATGAAATGGCAAACAGGCATACAGTTTACCTGATGTTAAGTGTTTGTTGGTCTCAGTGCATGTTCGTGCCGATTTTTTAAATGTTTGAACGTCTGTATATTTGTTACTTTTATGCTATGCTACTTTTAATTAGCTAAAAGTTGTTTTTCGACACTAAACATCTATTATTTTGTTTCTAAAATAGACGTCTGTACACACTTTCACTCGACTAAAGGTATTAGACAATTTTATATTACCACATCAAATTGCTACATAATATCCGGAAACTTCCAAAATAATGCGAACGCCTAAAAGGAGATCGGACTTTTTGATAAACATTTTATTTTCAGTCTTTGGCTTTACCAAAACGGTTGAATTAAAAATGTGGCACGAAGAATTTTCGGACATCTAGGATCTAAAGTTTGACGTGATACAATTTTCATAGTTACAGAAACTTACTGCTGTCTAAAATTTTTAAATCGTCGAAAAGAGTCAATGTTGCCACCGAAATTACCATCATTATTTTTTGGTTCCATTTATTCCTTTTTAAGGCAAATGTACTATTACATATTAGGAAGTTACATATTAGGAACACTATTCATAGATGGCGGTAACAAAATGGCGGCTTTCTGTTAAAGCCATTACAACGAGATTGATTGGGATATTTCAGAATTCACGGTCCGTGTCATTGTTTTTCAATTCATTTTACTTGTGGACCATAATTAAACTATATCACGTAAAATGCCACAAAACCTACATAATATACAGTCAAATACTTTAAGATAATGAATAAAAAAACATGATCAACCAAAATCTCACCAAGCACTCCGGAATTGCCATCATCCAGAAGTCGTAGATTAAAATCATAAGGTAACAAAGTCGTTGTGGATTGATAATTAAAAACATAAAACATTAAATAACCATTGCTATTTTGTACAAATAGTCCATTGATCCTTAACGCGAGAATATTAAAACAAGTGTTATTACTACATAGTGTCATCTGTCGGGAACAGAGTAACATGGAACCCACGTGGTTACTTCACAGGCAAACCAATGATACGGTTTTGTTGGAGAATAAGTCATTAGAGATGTACTGTATAAATGTTTAAAATAATAAAATGTTGAAAATGTTTGGAGTATAAATATAAATCATGCCTACATTTGACACTACAAAAAAATTTATTTGTTTGATACCCAATATTATGCGATATATTAACCAATATATAAAAATGTAATGATTTGTTCGAGGGCAAAAATTGTACGTATCCACACTCATTATAGTTTGGCGATTTCGTCTATCCATAAATGTGGGCATAAATGTAGCTGGATAGTTCTAAACCAAATGCCTGTTTTACGTGATCTTTCGTCAAAATATATTTCAGGCAAAGATAATCATCATCTCCCTACCCTTTTCCTTTTTTCTTTTGGGGTCGATGCAACATATCTTTTTCTTCCATTTTTCTCTATTTCCTGTCATCTCATTCAATTCTTTTCTAAGCATATCATCTTTTACACAGTCCATTTATCTTTTTTGGTCCTTCCCTTCCCATATAACCGTCCACATTCATATCCAATACCACATCCCACATCCTCTTTCTCCCTGTGGATCACACGTCCATACCAGGACAAACGACCCCTCTTAACTTCTCTGTTATTGGCACCGCTTTCAAACTTCCTCTAATATACTCATTCCTAATCTTATCCATTCTTGTTATCCCACACATCCACCTCAACATTCGCATCTCATCTGCATGCTTCTTCTTTCATCTGCACAATCTTCTTTTTTACGTTATCTTTATGGGATAACATTCTGATCCATACAAGACGACAAGTCGTATTATGTTCTTGTAAATCTTCCTCTTTAATTTAAAGGGGATTTGCGGATCACACGTAGTAGCCGTGACTTGCCGCCATTTTATCTATCCTGCGTTAATTCTATGCTTTACCGCCTGGTCTACTTTATCATTCCTTTGCAGGAGTGTGCCGAGGTACTTGAATTCGGGGCTTATTGGAGTGCCGTCTAGTGTTATAACAGTTGAGCTAGAGGTGCCGTCGAAATCGCAAAACATATGTTTACTCCGTCTTGGATCTACTCACTTTTAAGGCGACACTCTCCAGCTTCTATTGCCACTTTACCAATCTGCTCTGGACCCCAGTTCTATCCTCACCTATCCACGGCAAACAGCATACACCAGGGTGCCTCTTCCTGTATATCCGCTGTCAAGGCATCAATTATTAACACCCTCTTAAACAGTTTGGAGTCGTGATATATTTACTTCATGAAAATTTGATACAAAATATTTATTAATCTTATCTATATTCTATCATGTTCAAGAACATTATATGTTTATTATTCAGATTTTATAGCTTTTTCTATGCTGTAGGTAATACTAATTTGTGATTTTCAATGAATTTTAATATAAATCGAACCGAATGCGGTATAGACATTGGATATTTAAAAATTAAGCAAAAAATAGTAGTGTATTTTTATCAATAATTAATTATGTTGTCATCATAAAAGAATTTGTATTTGTAATCATATATTTATTTGTTCTTGTTACAGACACGATGCAGATAGACATATTACCGCTAGTAGTTTGGACGCTCTTAGTCACAACGACACAAGTGAGTATAAATATTCTTTTAGATACAAACAAACGATTGAACTATTCATGAAAACAAGATATTTATATACATTTAGCTTATGTTTTCGAATAAATATCAATTCATATCTAATTTAACTCTTAACATAATATAGAATTGAATTATTTTCTAAGGCGAGTAAGTTTAACGAGTAGACGGTAATATATTATGTTAAAAGCTAATTAATGATATTGTTATTATATTTCGCCAAAATAACTGTACAATGATTACAGGTGATATATTCTATTTGCAGTCATTGTTATCTGTATTAATTACTTGTAATAATATATTGTCAAATTACCGTAACTCTTCTGTCCAACATAAAAATTAATTAATACTCCTGGGAGATGGAAAATAAATATTACAATTAATAATCATATAAAATATTCATGTTCCAATTAGCAGAAAATGTCAAACATTTTTTTATGATTGTCTATTTTATAAAAGATTTACGCTGCTAAATAATATATTGTTTTAGTCATAACGTGTAAAGTATAATGGTTATGTTTATTAATGGGTTAAACTAAAGATACTACCGAATTGTTATTTATGTAAACGAGAGTAGGTTAAAGTATGAAGTAATGAAAATCCTTTTGTTCTTACCACTTGTGCCTACATATTCACATATTATATTATAATTCGTATATATATTGATGTAGTTTTCAAAGAGTTATATTTAACTATGCTAAATATAAGTCTATACTTATAATTATTACTCAGTTTAGTACCTACATTCCTTTAAAAATTCTCTGTAAATTAGAGAGTGGATTAGGTATATCAATTTATTCGTTTTTCAGGTAGCGACACAAAGTCAATATGGAATAGGTTTAGGAATAAAAAGAGAAGTGTTTTTCTTAAATTTAGAAGACGGTTACTTTGGCTGTCAAGTTAACGATTCGACACAAATATTACAATTATATGAATTATCGAAATTATGCGATGGTGTACCGGACTGTTATAAGGCATCCGATGAGCTTAGAACGGAATTAAAATGCACAGGTGAGTTTGTTTTTAATAGATCGATAACAATATTACTTCATTATATTTCGTCAATATGATCTAGGTTTTCATGAGATACTTAGATATTTTGATGGACTTATGGACTGGAACGAAATAAGGTGGTTGTACAGTTTTTAATAAATGGTTTTTATACAAACCTATTTCTCTTAATTACAATTAAATCCATCCTCAATATAAGGCAGAAGCAAATAGCAGAAGTTAATAATAAGCTAACGGTGTTACTATGTGACACATATTTATAAATATATTAATAATCGAAGTTAACACATTTCCACGATTTTTGTTCTTTGTCTGTCAAACTATTTACCATCGTTTTTTTAGCAGCTATTGATTCTTTTTAAAGATATTATTAATAAAAACAATAATTAGAAACAAGTTCTTCTTCTTTAAATTTTCATTAAAGATTAGGATTGAATTTCGACCATTTCGACGAATCGTACATATAAATGTTTTATTGTTTACATATAAAATATGCTTTATAGCACTTTTTATGTGTTGGTAGTGTGCTTTAAGGCAAATATGATAAAAGTTGTTTGTTGCTTTAAAATAGGCAGTTTTTTTCAAAATGGCACTAGCAAAGTTTCTTTTATCTTTTTACCAGAAAGTTTATGAAGCTAATTTATATTTCTCATAAAATTGACATGAAATTCAAATGAATTTAATTTTAGATGATTGTACTAAAGAAGACGGCGCTCAATGTATAAACGGTGCTTGTCTGAATGGGGTCTGTCATTGTAATGATGGTTACGGCGGTTGTAATTGTCAAGAGGAAGGTATGAATTATATTATTTTTGTATGCTCAACATATTATTTGCATTTGTGCCTGTCACGGAATTCATCAATGTATTGCTTTTCTCAGATATAAATGAATGTAAAGACAGACCGTGTGATGTTTTTTGCACATTGTACGAACACTGTGGGAAGTTTCCAGTGTTCCTGTTTTCCGGGTTACGATGGCGACGGATTTACATGCAGAGGTTAATATTTTATTCATTTTTTTTTTAAAGTTATTTACTCTACTACTATGTTTCTATTGATTCTAGTAAATGTAAATTAAAAATGGTTTAATGATCGTAATCTACGTATTTATATAGTTTTCATATAGATATTTATATAGTTATCATGCACATTAAACACTATCATGTGTAGTTTATTTAAGTTTCTTTCGCATCTGTTAACAGACATCAATGAATGTGAAGACTCAACGAAGCGTCACGGTGCGTTGAAAATGCAGAATGTTGCAATTTGCCTGCACATTTCATCTGTAAGTGTAATCGAGGCTTTGAAGGTGACGGCGAAGAAGAATGTCGAGGTAAATTTGTTATTACAATTAAACTTATATAAAAGTATATAAAGCCTTTGTTTATATTGGCTTCATTATTTATAGATATTGATGAATGTCGTCGCCCTGGCGCTTGTGGACTCAACGCTCTTTGTCAAAACTATCCAGGAAATTATACATGTGCATGTCAAGCTGGTTATACCGGAAATCCTTTTGATGGTGTAAGTTCAATTCTAAAAAAATTATAATCCTTAGTACAAAAAAAGGAAATTTATAAAAAAATAAATCTATTTGTCAGTGTGTTGACCTTGACGAGTGTACTAAAGAGGATGCCTGCGGGTCTGGAGCGATATGCCGCAACGTAGCAGGTGGATACGAGTGCAGTTGCCCTTCCGGTTACGCAGGCGATCCACGCGTTTCATGCAGGACCAAGACGAGTGCAAGCTGTCTTCTTGCGGTCGTAATGCCTTATGCGAAAATCTACCAGGAGCTTTCCGATGCGTTTGCCCACTAGGTTTTGAGGGCGATCCCGATGTGCAGTGTACGGGTAAGCTGAAAGTTTATAAACCAATGGGTATAATTTCCTGTCTGACCTTCGTTCATGTGTGAATTAACGCTTCATTTAATTTTTGTGATTGGATCGCATTAACGAGTCGCGTTCTAAACTACTGTGTACGCTCAATAGCTTCACGCTTTTACTAATATAACCAATCATTACGTTTATAATTCTGTACACTATTATAATGTAAGTTTCAGCCAGTTCTCTCCTGCATCGTCGGTATGACGTTTCGACGGCAACATAAGAACTATACTTCTCATGCTCACGTACCAGCGAAATCTGGTTATGTACATTTTTATTCTTCTGTTTCCTCTTTTAGTCGATCTTTCTAACACTTAGTTCGTTCGTCTGTGTGTCTATCACTTCTTCTTCGTAGTGGCTGTCGGCGTATCTACTGGGTGTGTATGTATCGTTGTTCGCGTTAACGTCAGATGTAATTAGACGTGCGTTATTTGTTACACCAGACGTGGATGAATGTAAGAGTAGCGAAGCAGTATGCGGTGAACACGCAGTTTGTACAAATACCGTCGGAAGTTTTGTTTGTACATGTCAGCACGAATACACGGGGGACGCACGACTATCAGATGGCTGCCATGATATAGATGAATGTCAGGAACTCGAAAGACCTTGTGGAACGCACGCAATTTGTGAGAATTCAGCCCCAGGATATAATTGTATCTGCCCACAAGGATTCAGGGCTAACCCAAATCCACAAATTGCTTGTGAACAGGTAAATTAACGAAATTTTTCTATCACTTAGTATTCACATGTGTAACATGATTATTGATTATTGAAATTTCAGGTTGACGTTAATATACTGTGCAAATCAAATTTCGATTGTACTAATAACGCAGAGTGTATAGAAAATAAATGTTACTGTAAAGAAGGATTCGATGCGAAGGGATCAGTATGTGAAGATGTCGATGAATGTGCAATCAAACATTCAGTGTGTGGTGAAAATTCTCTATGCATTAACACTCCAGGCGGGTATAATTGTGAATGCGCAGCTGGATTTGTTGGCTCTCCTCCAAGTGTTTCATGTCGCGCACCGTGTGATGATGTTAAATGCGGTGAACATGCTTATTGCAAAGCAGACGGTGTTGATGCCTATTGCGTCTGCGATGAAGGATGGACATTCGACCCTAATGACATTGCTGCAGGTTGTATTGATATTAATGAATGTGATATCTCGTTAGTTGCGGTCGGACGATGTGGGAAAAATGCAAACTGCTCAAACACGCTTGGAAGTTTCGTTTGCCAGTGCCCACAGGGATACACTGGAAATCCTTTTAAACAATGTTACGATATTGATGAATGCCAGATAGAAGGAGCTTGTGGATTAGGAGCCGATTGTATAAATCAAGAGGGGTCTTTTATTTGTGAGTGTACAGAAGGTACTATTCCTGACCCTGACCCACATATCCGTTGCGTAGAAGTATTAACTTGCAAATATGATAGCGACTGCCCTGGAAATGCAATGTGTGATGGAAATGCGAGATGTTTGTGTCCAGAGCCAAATAGTGGAAATGAATGTCGACGTAAGTATTATTATATTTTAGCGTTTTAATATTAATATGAATTAAGTTTAAACATCTTTGTATTACGTTTGTATAAAGGAGCCTTATTCCAGGAGTGGTAGAAATAAAAACCAAGAAGTGGTTTTTTTTTACTCTTCATATTCGTGACATTATTATTACGTCATTTTTTTTTACGAATGGTAAACTTTGTTAATATTTTTATTGTTTACAGATCCTTGTGAAAATGTACATTGTGGAAATAATGCGGAATGTTTACTGAATATTGTAAAATGCGCAATGCACTTGTAGAAATGGATACACTGGTGATCCTTCATCACTTGCTGGATGTCAAGATATTAACGAATGCAACCAAAATCCTTGTGGCACAGGGGCTGTTTGCAAAAATCTTCCTGGTCGCTTTCAATGTGAGTGCCCAGCTGGTTTTACTGGAGATCCTTATGTTAATGGATGTGTGCCTGGTAAAATTTCCAGTGAATGTAGTAGCACTAACCCTTGCCCTGAAGGCGAGCAATGCATTCCACACGACCGAGAAAACGTATGTATTTGCTCTCAAGGATTTTTGCGTAATAAAGAAACAGGTCTGTGTGAAGATGTTAATGAATGCACACAACATGGACGTTCACCATGTGGCTTGAATGCTATATGTAAGAACCTACCGGGTAGCTATGAATGTAAATGCCCTCCAGAGTACAGCGGTAATCCATATAAATTATGTGAGGTGTGCAATGACTTGGAATGTCAATGTCTACCCCCGTATAAAATAGTAGATGAAAATTGTGTCCTATCTGGCTGTAGTAGTGATAAAAAATGTGGGAAAGGTGCCGAGTGTATTGTTATTTCTGATGAAGTTAGTTATTGTGCTTGTCCTGCTGGATTCTCTCAAACTGCCGATGGAGCTTGTGAGGACACGAACGAATGTATTTCAGGCCAACCTGTATGTGGATTTGGTGCCAATTGTATTAATACAGTAGGATCTTATATATGCAAATGTCCATCTGGTTATGATAAAGATCCAGTTTCAGGACAATGCGCCCTAAATCAGAAGCAATGTATAAGTGATTCTGATTGTTTTTCGAATGAAAAATGTGTACAACCCGGTAAATGTATTTGTCCACCACCATATTATTTAGACATTTCGGATGGCCAAAAATGTAAAAGCCCTTGCGAACGTTTTACTTGTGGTATCAACGCCAAATGTACACCTAGTGACCCTCCCAGATGTATGTGTATGAATGGCTATGAAGGCGACCCATATACTGGATGTACAAACACAAATGAATGTCATAGTTCACCTTGCGCCTATGGTGCTATATGCCATGATCAAAAAGGTGGATATCAATGTGATTGCCCCTCAAATATGGTCGGTGAACCTTACAAAAGCGGATGTAAGTAAATAAAAAAAAGTATATTTTATTAGCTTAAAAATTAAATATGATTTTTAGACATTTATGTATATTTTAGGTAGTTTTGAAGAAAGTCCTTCGCAGAAATTACTATGTAATACAAATAATGAGTGTCCAAACACGTTGTCTTGTGTAAACAGCACATGTATATCACCTTGTATTACTGTATCCTGCGGATTAAATGCATTTTGTGAAGTTGATAGTCATGCAGCTTGGTGTCGTTGTAATCCTGGTTATACGAAACCTGAAGGTGGAAAATGCATATCTGGTGAGAAAACACGCCATAAATATATAAATATGAAATTAGTTCGGTTGACATAATTTTCGAAAGTACATAATTAAATTATTATTCACTATAATTATTTTTTTAGGAATGTGTTAATTAATTTATATAAATAATATACAAAGTATTCTTTCTCTGTTTTCAATATAGTTTTGTTATTAGGTTGTGATCATTACTCTTGCGCTCCTGGTGGTCAATGTATAATATCAAAAACAGGCCCAACGTGCATTTGTCCCGAAGGAATGGTCGGTAATCCATTTCCTGGCGGAGCATGTAGTAGAGATATATGTGGAGTTGGTCTACCATGCGAAGAACCATTAACATGTATAGCTGGGCGTTGTCGACAACGTTGTGATGAAGTGGTATGTGGTATTGGCGCAACATGTAATGAAAATTCTGGTAAATGTGAATGTAATGCGTTCTTCGTTGGAAATCCTGATCTATTATGCATGCCACGTAAGTTGATTCACATAATATATAAAAATTATGTTTAGCAGCTTTTAGTTTGCGTACCATTATTAAAATTGTATTTGATATTTACAGCTGTCTCTCCGCCGTCTTGTGAACCTGCATGTGGTCAAAATGCACACTGTGTTTACGGACAAAGTAATCTTTGCAAATGCAACAAAGGTTTTACTGGAAATCCATATTTAAAATGTCTTCCTAGAAGACATATAACTTGTTTAACAGCATCGTGTGGTAAAAATGCAGTTTGTCAACAAACAAGACTACATGTAGAATGTTTATGTCCACCAGGTTACTTAGGCAATCCAAATATCGAGTGTACAGATATCGACGAATGCACTAATACACCCTGTGCTGAAAATGCTATTTGTATCAATACTCCTGGTGGTTTTAGTTGTATTTGTAAAAGTAGATATGTCGGAAATCCTTATGAATTGTGTTCACAAGTATCCATATCAAAATGCGCTGATGGTAATATTTGCTCATGTTCACATAACACCGCATGTCCCAATGGTTATATTTGTGAAAAATCTAAATGTATTGATGTATGTAATACTATGATGTGTGGTCCAAAATCTATATGTCAAGAAGGAAATTGTCATTGTCTCCCGGGTTATATGGGAAATCCTAACGATTTACAAAGAGGATGTGTCCCCGATGATAAATGTCTTGTAGATGGAGACTGTAAAGATTCTGAAATATGTTTCCAAGTAGCTAGAAAAATTCGAAAATGCGTTGATTCATGTAGTAAGTTACAATGCGGACCTAACTCCATATGTATTAGCGCTAATCATCAAGCGCACTGTATTTGCGCAGAAGGATACATCGGGAAACCTACTGATGTAAAAACCGGCTGTCATCTAAAGCAAAAAGAACCTAATGAAGCAGAATGTAATCTTAATAGCGATTGCAACGAACCTGAAATATGTGTATCTTTAGAGGGGTCTACTAAAAAGTGTTTGGATTTATGTTCGACAGTAACATGTAGTGCAAATGAAATATGTAAAGTATCCGAAAACACCGCACGTTGCGAATGTCAAGATAATTTTTTGTGGAACCCTGTGACTTCCAATTGTGAACACCCATCGACTCCAAACTGTGAAATTGATGATGATTGTGAGGATAATAAATCATGTCAAAAAGATGTCCTCGGTGTGAAAAAGTGTGAAGATAGCTGTTTTCTTTTTTCAGTTGTCCAGAAAACTCTAAATGTACATCACGAAATCACAAAAGCCAATGCGAATGTTTAACCAATTTTGTAGGTAACCCAAATGATCGTGACGGTTGCATACCTTTTAACAAAAATGAGTGTACCGATGATGCACAATGTAAGGAGAATGAAATTTGTAAAACAGTTGGAAATGTTAAAAAATGTCTATCTGCATGTCAACAAGTTATATGTGGGCCAAATGCAATTTGTATCACTAACAACCATATTGCTAAGTGTCAATGTCCATCTGGACCGTTTACTGGGGATCCTAATGATCTAGAAAAAGGATGTCAATCAGTGCCTTGTGTTTATAATGCTGATTGTTTATCTCACGAGTTATGTAACAGAATGACCCATACATGCATTAATGCTTGCAGTGAAGACACTTGTGGGGAAAATGCAGTGTGTATAGCAGAAAATCATAAAACTAGTTGTCAGTGCCCAAACGGTTATAAACCTGACCCAATACCGATGTAAATTGCAGAAAACTTGAAGTGTGTGTTCCGAATCCTTGTCACCCTACAGCTATATGTGAGTCACGTTTTTCGTCATATGACTGTAAATGTCCAACTGGTTTTATAGGTGATCCATTGCATAGTGGATGTCACAAACAGGGTGAATGCATCAACGGAGACGAAGGTTGTCCAGAAGAGGCGACATGCATTGAAGGACGATGTGTTAATCCTTGTGATGGAGCATGCGGAACTAATTCACTATGTAAAGTAGTTAATAAGAAACCTATTTGTCTTTGCCGTGACGGGTATGAAAGCTTTAAGGGAAGTATATGTAAGAAAAAATTGATTGTCTGTACAAATGACCTTGATTGCTATGGGGATGTTTGTCATAATGGTCAATGTTTTACGACATGTGTTAATTCCAGTCAGTGTGACCCAGATGATATATGTACCAACAATTTTTGTATAATACAATGTACGAAACACACACAATGTGGTATGGGCCAAGCATGCGTAGGAGGTCAATGTTTAGTTGGATGCAGAAATAATGTGGATTGTCCAAACGATGAAGCTTGTATAAATAATAAATGTGTAAATCCATGTCTATCAGCGAGAGCATGTGGTCCAAATGCGATATGTTCAAGGATGAACCATAATACAAACTGTGAATGTCCCCTTGGGTTTGAAGGGGCACCTACACCACAGCAAGGTTGTGTACGAAAGTCGAGTTCATGTGTTAAAACATTAGATTGCCCACCTGATCACATGTGTATAGGATTATTATGTCAGGTACCTTGTCAAGATAACTCTGGTTGTGCTATTGGAGAGAAGTGCAGTGATAATAAATGCCACAAGATTTGTCATACTAGCGCTAACTGCTTGCACGGGGAACACTGTAGCAAAGGAGTTTGTATTCCAGGTTGCAAAACAGATTCTGATTGCTTTAACAATCAAGAGTGTAAATCGACAGAATGTCAATGTTTACCGGGATTTCAGCACAATAACGATGACTGTATTAATGTGAATGAATGCTTAAATAATCCTTGTCATCCAACAGCCCAATGCACTGATACTCTTGGTTCTTATAAATGCGTTTGTCCAATTGAAGCTGTTGGAAATCCTTATACGACTGGATGTCTGCTACCTAACCAGTGCTGGAGGGATAGCCAGTGTGAGGAGTCATTAGCCTGCATTCAAGGAAAATGTTCAAATCCATGTCAAGGAGACACATGTGGATTAAATACAGTATGTTCAGTAATTAATCATAGAGTTACTTGCACATGTGAAAAAGGATACATCGGTAATCCACTTGATAAAAAAATCGGCTGCTTCAAAGTACAATGTGTCGATAATTTCGATTGTTCCGACGATAAATATTGTAACACCAGGAATAATAAATGCACAGGTACGTGTTACTTTTATTAAAGTTACAGTAATGTATTTTTTCAATAACGTAATTATAAATTATTATATATAAGAAATATCGTATTGTCTAAATAATTAAAAAAAAAACAATAGTATCTATATGTTTTTATTTCTAATGTACAAATATATTGAAAGAAAATATCAATTACATAAACACAATTAGAAAATGAAGTACCATGGTTTTACAGATACGTGCGAAGAAAATGTGTGCCAAGGTGGTACTTGTGAAATAAAAAATCATAAAGTTTCATGCACTTGTTCAACGGGATATGAACTTATAAAAAATATTTGTGAAGATGTCAACGAGTGTCTTAGCGACCCATGCCCAATAAATGCAAAGTGCATAAACAGTATTGGTTCATATAAATGTGATTGTGTTAATGGAACTGTTTTAGATACAAATACTGGTATATGTCGTTTACCGGGAGATTGTTTTTCTGACGATGACTGTTCTGAAAAAACAAAATGTTTAAGCAACCATTGTATAAATCCATGCGAGAATTTTTCTGTCTGTGGAGAAAATGCTGAATGTATTGTAACAAAACACAATTCAATTTGTGAATGTCTACCTAATAGTCAAGGTGATCCATACAAAACATGCACTAAATTTGAATGCCTAAAAGATAATGATTGCCAGCCTGAAGAAGCATGTGTCAATAATAAATGTAAAAATTCATGCAGTATACCTCGTGCTTGTGGCAAAAATGCTGATTGCCACAGTAGAAATCATATTGGTTATTGTTCGTGTTCACCGGGATTTACTGGAGATCCAGTTCTTGGTTGTATTCCTGTGCAGTATTGTACAGACGATAGCAGATGTTCCTCTGGTACCAAATGTATTGACAATTTATGCGCCGGTAAGTGATTTTATATATGTTATTTCATAATTATCTGAGTTATCTTGACGTGAAAAATCTATTGACGCGTTTTAGCAATAATATTTGCTCATGCCGGCCGTGACGACAAAACGGCATGACTTATTATCTCTCGACTCCTTTGTATGTGTGTGCATTGCTTCTCTGGGACTTGTAGACGGCGTGTGCCTTTCTATTCAACTATACAAGTTCAAGTTTCTATTCAACTATATAGTACACTTGACGCATTCATCGCTTGCACACATTTTGTATTTCCTTTTAATATTATTTTTGTTTATTTTACGCCATATTTCTTTATTGGTTCTACAGTCAACTTTGATAACTTTTCATATGTATTGGGTTATTTAAAAAAAAACCCTAATATTAAAATATGTTTTCAGGGCTATGTAAAAATTCAAGAGACTGCTTAACTGACCAAGTATGTATAAAAGACACATGTCGAATAACTTGTAACGCAAATGATACATGCCCAGATTTCCAGTACTGTGAGAATAGAATATGCATTAAAGAAATACAATGCGTATCTGATAATGACTGTGCAGAGGACGAGAGATGTTTTGTTGGTAAAAATGAAATACAACAATGTGTTAAAGTATGTGAAAGATATCCATGCGGAAGACAAGCTGTTTGTGTTGGTAAAAATCATCAAGCTACGTGTGAGTGTAAAAATGGTTTCTTCGGTGATCCAATTCAAGGATGTAAAAGAAAACAATGTGATTTGGATACTGAATGTACAGACGATAAAATATGTGACAAAAATATGTGTAAAATAGCATGTCTCGTTGGAAATAAATGTGGGGATAATTCAATATGTTCTTCAGAAAAGCATAAACACGTATGTTATTGTCAACCTGGTTATACAGGAGATCCTATTAATGGTTGTACTGAAATTAATTGGTGTGCATCGAATCCTTGTGGAAATGGAGCTGAATGTAAAAGTATAAGAGACCGAGCGCAGTGTAGTTGCCCTGTGGGAACAGTTGGAGATGCAAACGGAGAAGGTTGTAAACAGGCACAGGAATGTAGATTCAACAGAGATTGTCCTAGCGGAGCACGTTGCACTGTTACTGACGGAATAAGGAAATGCACAGGTAAAACTAATGATGTACAATTAAATAAACACTTAATTAATAAAGTTAAGGTTTCTTACTTAGTACTAAACAATAGTACACTAACAGGTTATGAATACGGATTCAGTTCCAACATCAGTCAATGTTTTTACTACTTGGTGTGGGGTTAGCTACACGTTTTTCCTTTTTATTTTCAATAACAAAAATCTATGACTGATCAGGAGTAAATACCGTCAATCCGTATTAATTTGGATACTTCAATTTGGGCTAGATCAAACACAGTTAAGCATTAATACAAGGTTCTCTAGATAATTTCACAATATATGCTAAACTAGTTAAAAATTATTACTTTTATAGATTTTTATTTCTATATTTTAGATGCTTGTGAAAACGTGAAATGTGGTCTAAATACTGAATGTGTTGCATCAAGACACACTGGTTTATGCAAATGTAAAACTGGGTATGTCGGAAATGCTGTTAGTGAAAAAGGATGTCGACTTCGCGAAGTACCGTGTCAAAATAAATCGGCATGTCCTGATAACCAATACTGCCACAAGGCTATTTGTAGAGGTATGTGTTTTATTTTTTAAAATATGTGAACAAAAAATACAATTATATCCGTGTATGCTTGAGCCATATTATTTTTACTATTTTTCTTCTTTCAGATTTATGTATCTTAGATGAGGAATGTGATTCTAATGAGAAATGTTTTAATGGTCAATGCGTAAATCCTTGTTATATGGATAAGGCTTGTGGTTTGAATGCTCTATGTCATACTGAAAATCATGTAGTACAATGTAGTTGCCCTCAAAGATTCACTGGTAATCAAGATATGGAATGTGTTCGAAGTAAGTGTTTTTTTGTGCTGTTTAGTTATAATAAATATTGTTATAGTATAATGTTTAATATAGTTTATATTGTTTCCATTTGACTTTAATCTCATCTCATGTCAAATAACGGATGCGGCCGAATATATTAATAGACTAAGTCTACAGGAATCAAGAAATGCTTTTGAAATATACCTATAGGTGCAGAGCAACATAGTATTTAAAACTTAAAGTCAATAGCTTGTCAGACTGATATTAGAAAATGCCCAACCACCATGTTATTGTTTTATATTTACCAAACGTTCAGACTCATTTTAAGATTCGAAGTTACTTGGGCGCCAAAAACCTGATGAGTTTGCGAGTAAATTAATGGAGGAAATCTAAACTAGGGTGGTTTAAAGAGCACGGTTATTTATTTGAGTATGGAGAAATGTATTGTTATGGCTTTAGTTCATCATGAATGGCAATGTGATAAAAACAAATACTCCCTCAGTAGATTAAAAAATTGCAATAAACTACGCTACTTTTAAAACTGTCTCTAGTATACCTTAATTGGCATTGAAAAACTAAGCTCAAGTGTCATAACCTTGATAATTTTTAAAAGAGTAAAATTACTTGTTTTTTTAAGTTCCTCGATTATGTGGTAGCGCTGGTGAATGTGATGATGGTTATACTTGCCACGATTCTATATGTGTGCCACACTGTAATACTGATGAGGAGTGTGCTTTAAATGAAAGATGTTCTAAAGGAGGCTGTTTATGTAAGTCTAAATAATAACTTTATGTAATATAAATAATTTATTGTATAAATATAAGTATGTGTAACGTTCATTCTTTTTCAGTGACATGTCGCGTTGATAATGATTGCTTTTTGGGTCACATATGTTTGGACAATAGTTGTCGGTATGGTTGCAGACATGATGACGATTGTGGAGTTGACGAATTGTGCAGAAGTAACTATTGTCAAAATCCTTGCAATAATGAAATTAATCCCTGTGGCCCAAACGCTGGTTGTTCAGTAGTGGAAAGGAAAGCTTATTGCTCTTGTTTAGAAGGTTTAATACCGAATCCAACTCCAAATATAGGATGTATTAGAGCTCCAACTTTATCTTGCCGAACTGGCACAGACTGCCCGGCTGATTGGAGATGTGAGGATGATCATTGTCGCCCTGCATGCACCGTAGATGGCGCACAGTGCTTAGAAGGTGAACGATGTGAATCAGGCGTATGCCGATACGCATGCACTTCAGATGACCATTGTTCAGATGATGAGATCTGTGATGGACGATTATGCATGACAGGATGTAGATCAGATTCGCAATGTCCGAGCCATCTGGCATGTATTTCTGGCCAATGTTTGGACTCTTGTTCAAAACCTGCAACTTGCGGAGCCAACGCTTTATGCGTGACAAAAGACCATAAACCTGTATGTTCATGTCCTTCACTGTTGTCTGGAGATCCAAACACAGTGTGTAGAAGGCTAACTTCGCCTTGTGACTCTAACAAGAACTGTGCTGACGGATTCACTTGCTATGGTGATACTTGCCACCCTTCATGTAGGAGGTATGATAAAATGTTAAAAACTGTAATTATGATTTACTGAATTTTTATGTATTTATTTCTTGTGGATATTTATGAACTTTTGCACGTATTTATTAATTAATTGATTTGAATTTTTTCAGTGATAATGTCTGTTTGTCTAATGAGAAATGTATTCGTGGCATATGTCGAATTGTCTGTAATAGTGATAGTATGTGCAGTGATGGTTACATCTGTGAAAATAGAATATGTAAACAAGGATGCAGAGATGATAATGCTTGTGACATCGATCAAGCTTGTTTGAAGGGACAATGCAAAAGTAATAAATTATAACAAATACATTTTACTTCTCCAGGATTTATGATTGTGATTATGATGGGATCTCTGTTTGTGATTTATTCATTTTTGTTTTCAGATCCTTGTAGTCAAGGTGTTTGTGGAATTTGTTCTGATTGTAAAGTACAGAATCACCGTGCACAATGTAGTTGTTCTAGTAACTATACTGGTAATGCCTTGGTGGAATGTAAAAGAAAGAAAATACTTTGCGATGGTTTTTTTGTCCTTGTGACGATAGTGGCTATTGCATTTCATTGTGTGAAGAAAATTCCAATTGCCCTTGTGGTGAAAAATGTTACAATGGGGGTTGCAGGACCTTATGCTCTCTTAGAAATAAATGTCCTGAAAGACAATTGTGCATTGAAGGTGTTTGTTTACCCGGGTGTAATAATGATAGAAACTGTGGAGAAGATATGTTATGTTCTTCAAAATTATGCATCAATGCGTGTACAGAAAACACTTGTGGTAAAAACGCTATTTGCATACCAACAAAACATCGTGCTGTTTGTAGTTGCCCCAGTGGTTTTTCAGGTGACCCATTAAAAGATTGTAAACCTTATGAATGCCTAAAAGACGAAGATTGTGGTGCAGATGAAAAATGTGAAAAAGACGGAATGTGTAAAAATGTTTGCTCTAACTCATGCGGTATAAATGCGATATGTCGCTCAATAGACAGAACAGCTCAGTGTCTGTGTCCTCCGAATTATTCAGGAAATCCTAAGATTGAATGCACTAAGCCAACAGCTGGTAGTTGTTTGCGTAATCCTTGTGGTATCAATTCACGTTGTCGAGACTTGGAAGATGGTAGTTACGAATGTACGTGCCCACCAAACTGTGCTGGTAATCCACAAAGACAATGTTTTTGTGGAACGATGACACCTTGTGCGTATAAAACATGCGGTACTAATGCTCAATGTCATATTGGCCTTAATGGTGAAGCACAGTGTTATTGTCCTCGAAGCTATCCTAATGGAGATCCGAATATTGAATGTAAGTAAAACATATAAAAGAAATAAAATTCTGTAAGAATAACTACAAATATTGTAAAAATGAAATGAAATGAAATCATAACATAGAATATTACATTTATCGCAACATTTATTATTATTGTATATGCAGGTGCTCAAGAACGTAGTGTAATAGACTGTAGAACCACAGGCTGTGGATTGAATGGAGAATGTTTAAGAGAAGGAGCGGAATTTGTATGCCGTTGTATTCCTGGTACAGAAGGACAAGCTGACATAGAATGTCACACCAGTGAGTACTTACTAATTTTAATTGCAATTCTGTTACCATATTGACACCATGTAAAAAGTCACTTTACAGATTACTTAGTTGTTACTGTGATAGTTTATGTATAGTCGGTATTAGTTATTTTCCAATGTTAAATCTTATAATGTAATTTTGAAGGTAGTAATAAAATGTTATGTTTTGCTTCAGTTTAGTGAAACGAAATTCAGTAGATAGATGTCTTTGTTTTAGGTGCAAGCAATAATGATACTTATTTAATGGGTATTATAACAGTTTTATGAATTTGCCTTCAGATTTACATTTTAGTGTTATATTAAGTTTCTCTGTACATACTTTTATACAGACTTTATAAAATACTCCAAGTTACTTTTTATATTATATTAAAAACTATTTAATTATTTACAAAATATGAATATTATTGGGAATTTAAAATCATAATAGCTAGCGGGTGCAATTTAAACAGTGAAATTAAAAATAGTATTTAAAAAAATACCGTTAGTTTCAATAAAATCAAAGGCATTAGATAAAATACTATAGTGCAATAATTTATTGTATTTTATGTGTAATTTAGTGGAAGCATTCTCACCGTTCGTGCTTGAGTCAGTAACATTTTGTTCGGCTTCATGTACATATCGCTTGTATTATAATATACGTTACACATATCTTTGATCATAAAACTCTCAGTTTCAAAAAAGCATGCACTGTCTCGTGAGAAAGTTTCCTCTTCGCGGCTGATGGTACAGCTCTCTCGACTTTGCTTTCTTCTTTCACATCTTCCTAGGTATCGAATGCACGAGCGACAGGGATTGTCCGGGAGACCGAGCGTGTTTGAGTTTACACTGTGTGGATCCTTGTACGGTGCGGGGCATATGTGGTGAAGATGCACTCTGCGTGCCTTTGATGCACAAAGCCCAATGCTCGTGTCCGCAATGCTACGTAGGCCAACCGCGGATCGAGTGTCGTCTTGACCCCACGTGCAAGCCTACAACTGACTTAAAAAGCACATTCACTTGTTCCGATACTAGACCATGCCCACCTAAATTTGCTTGTGATCTAAACACGAATCAGTGCCGGAATCCATGTTTAGGTTATCAGAATTGTCGCGCAAATCAAAGATGCGAAGTGCGTGACCATATGCCTGTATGCATATGTCGGAATGGGTTTGCCTTAAACGAAAGAGGGGAATTAACTTGCGCTCCCGAACACGCCGAATGTACAAGGGATGAACAATGCTCATCGAATGCGGTTTGCCGTAACTCAAAATGTGTGAATCCATGCTTAACATCTAAGAAAGACATATGCCCGACTGGAAAACAATGTGAGGTTGTCGAGCACCGAGTCATGTGCTTGTGTGTAGAAGACTGCCATCCAACGGTATCGATATGCTTAAGGGATAGTGGATGTCCGAACAATTTGGCATGCAGAGATTTTCAGTGCAAAGATCCCTGTAAAGAAGCTTGTGGCGGTGCTCCGTGTTCTGTTGAAGATCACCATCCCGTATGCAAGTTTTGCCCGAATGGATTCTCACATGACGAAAAACATGGCTGCACCAAAGGTAATTTTAAAGTGAACACAGAATATCAATATTAGTGTTTAGTATATTAGCATCTTTTATGAAACTTAATAATCTTTTTGTTCTTCATTATTACAGGAAATTTGATAATTTCTACTCTGACTTCATGCAGTTCTTTCTCTTTCTTTTTCTTGTATTTCTAGCATGTTCATATTCTTTTACTCCACAGTTTGAATGCCTTCTCCAGCAGGTAGATTTCAAACGTTGGTATTACATATTGTACATAAAAAACTTCTATTATTCATTTTAAGATTACTTCATTGTTCATATATATTGGTGATGGTATGCAACGATATTCTACTATTAATGCTTCTAATGCTTTGGCATTAATATAAAATGCAACAAACAGCCACGAGACAGTTTGCAGAAATTTAATAACTAGGATGCTTATACTTACCCACTTAATATTTATGTCGTGTTATGCAATTGACAAACTTTAATCTTATGTATATACAAATTTATATAAAATTATTATATTTCAGAATAAAATACCTCGAAATTTTATAGGACTTATTATTAAATATGCGTAATATAATATACTTGTTGATTTCTCTTAAATATTTTGTATCTCTTAGTTACATAAATACATAATATTGAGAAGTCTTACATATGTATTTACAAAATTCACTTTTTTGTTTTTTTACCTATAAAAATGAAACACCCATGAAATTATTAAAAATATTTTTGCCAACCATTCAATATAACAAAATATATTATCTTTTATTACGTTTAACGTTTTGATAAATGTATACAGCAATAGAGTGCAGAGATCATGGGCAGTGTGCACCAACTCTTGGATGCATAAATGACCATTGTGCTGATCCATGTTCGCAAGGTGGGCCTTGTTCACCCGGACAAGAATGTGCTGTAATCGACCACCAGCCTGTTTGCTCTAAAGGTACATATATATATTTTCATTTGGATGTTTCGAAGGTATTATACAAGATGGGTAGTGCGTAAATGCATTCCCCTCCTCAAAAAAAAGAAGGTATTATACAAGATATACATATTGATTTACATAAGGAGATAAAAGTTTATATAGTGGCAACAACTTATTTCAACTCAGTCAAAACTAATTTCAATTGTAAATTAATAGCAAACCTTTAAAAATAATGAGAATGCGGTGTGATTTTTTCATTTAAAATTATCAAAACGATCGAATTAAATACGTTAGAAAATTACTTATAATAATTTATTGTCTTTTTTATAATTACACAGTTTGCCAATGTCAAACATCATCAGATTGTGCAAGATTACCAAACACAGTCTGCGACGGTTGCAATTGTATTCAGGGTGAGTTTATATTTATTTATGTCTATTTGTATATAGTGTTCCTCATAACTATTTCAAATTCGATTATCGTAAAACCAATTTGCAAGCGAATTAAATTCCTATAAGAAAACTTGAAAGCTTAAATATATAGTCTTGTAGTGCTGATAAATTAGATTTTGAAATATTCTTATTATACGAAATTTAAAACCAGTTTACGTGGACATCTACGTTTACGACAAACATATTAAAAACCGTTTATATTATATTTAACTATATGTAAATATAGAAGATAAAAATGAATATCCAGAAATATTTGTTATTTTTTATCCAGAAAAACGACCTGTAGCGAATTGTGCTCATTGTCGGCCCGGCGTTCCATGTGATCCTTTTTCGGGTGCCTGCATGGAGAGTAAGTTGATATAATGTTCAAATGTATTAGTTCATGTGCTGATAATAAATTTAACTGTGCTAATTATTACTTCTTTAACTTGTCATTTCAGTAATATTCTAATTGCAGGATTGTATCTTCTACTTTTACTTATTCATGGTATTTTCACATAACTGACGTATCGTGGACTTGTATATTATCACTTACAGGTCTATGATCTTTGATTTTAAAATGTGTGATAGCAAAATTAACTCCAAATGAACTGGTTGTTGCTATAACTCTAATCTACCCACAATTTGTCCGATAAAACGCCACAAAATACTGGCCAAAATATCTCGGCAGACCCGGCATGCGCATTACACACGTATTACTTGTAATAAGTAATGGAATTACTTATTTATTTATTACTAGTTTGAAACACTTTGGGACAGTGTTCTAGTCAGTACTTCAGTAAATATTACTTTTGTAACTATTACACCTATCCTTTTACTTTTACATGTATAGAATGTACGTTTTTAGGCTTAAATATTGTAAAACTCACGTAGACAAAAAACACAGCTATTGAACTTTTTATTGGTTCAAGTTGACATTACATTTAAGCCTGAATGCGTATTAGTTGTTTAAATAATTCTTTCTTTAGTTATTAGTTATGGTTTGGGCTCCAGAGGCATACATGTTGTAATTTATTGGTTAAGAAATAAACTTGTTATTAGGTTATTTTTGTTTCTAACTATTTTCCATAATGAAAAATGTTACATTATTACCATACGTTTTGTTTTCGTAGTATAACTATCACTATTAAAAAAGTTGAATACAACTTCATTAATCATATTATTGTTGCGTTCCCATTAACAGATGATCGACCTAAATTTGTCACATTAATCGATACGTACACCGATAGCACAAGTTACAATACAGAAGCAGACAATGAAAGCACTACTGACACTACCATACCAATTGACTGGACTTTACAATCAAATAATATTCATGAACTGACAGACGTAACGTTACACTCAACTAAATCAATACCATCAACCGATCAACCAGATATAACGAAATATACAATTTTATCAACAGCATCCGATACTGATGCAACCCAGATATTTTCTATTAGTGATACTACAGATACAGTTTCTGAAATCCATTTTGGTGAAAACAAGGTCAGGGCTAAATCTTGATGATTATACTACCGATGGTGCATTACAATCAACTACGTATGTAACAACAGAAAAATCTAACATCCATAGTAATTTTGACGAATTTTCATTTTCTACCGGAGTTACATCCAATAGTGAGCAAATAGAAAATGTGAATGTAGTTACCACCGAATATAATGTAGATAAAAGTACACAAACTTTGTCTTCTCAAATTGTTATTGTGGATAATAATGAAAATAAACCATATAATGATACGAATGAAATTAAAAAAGCAAATGATTTTAAGGTTATCGAAGGCGCAAATATGTCTACAAAAAAATATATTACAACTTCGTTTACATCAACAATACAACCTTTAATAGTTCCGAGTAATAAAAAAAATACTGAGACGGCAATTAACAATATAGAAAAACACAAAATTACCACAGATGCAACACTATCGTACACCAAAGCAGAAAATAAAGAATCATTGGCATTCCAAATCGACGAACCTATTCACAGTAGTAGCACAATTCTAGTTGAAAGTACTGTGAAACCCTATACAAAGCAAGTGCTAAAACCATCTCCATCTTTGAGTGATAATAAAAATACAAAGACGCCAGAAAATCAAAGAAAACTAAATAATAATTATACCAAAATAGAGTTCCATTTATTACAAAACACGAGCGAGTTTACTTCAAAGGCTAGTGCACATCCCAACTCTTGGATTAAACATGACGTAACTGAAACTGCAATTATTTCGAGTGATGAGGATAAATTTGATACGTTTACGGAAATCGATAAAAATGCTGTGACATCTTCTAGTAACTTGGAGTATACTGTTCCTACGACTACATCTAATTTCATATTTCTGAAACATACTTTAAAAGAATCAAATAATGTTCCTTCGTTAACTACTGAAACTACTATTACAGATGATCTCGGAAATGTAGATACAAAACTAAATAATTTTGAAGACGCACCTCTTAAATCTATAGCTACGAGTACAGAAGGTCAATTCGTTCAGACAAGAAATCCTTCAGAAGAGTCAGAATTTTCAAGTAATCTTCCAGCGATCTCAAAATCTAAAAGTAACGAAGTATTAACGAATAAAGAATTTTTGGCTAAAACAAACTCTGAGTGTAAATTATCAAATTAAAAACGTAGAGACTACATCTACGGATACAACAGAAACTGAAAAAAAAAACATATATCCAACAACATCTACATTATACGATACATTATCCGATGCAGAGTTTACTACAACTGAAGAAACATATAAATTTAGTTTAAATATATTAAATTCCGGGCATGACCCTACAACGTTTATAAACAAGGATATTATAAAAAATACAAATGTTAAGGAAAGTATACAAATAAAAGGTTACACACCTGAAACGTTACCATCTGTTACTTTAAATCAAGGAACCGAAGCCCATCGTAAAACCACCCCATCAATGTCTTTTGACACCACATTAGAAAATACTGACACTAAGGACTCTAGATTAAAAACGCAGAATTATAATACAGAAAGTTTAGCTATAAGCTCTACATACACTCCCGATACTGAACAAATTATATCCACGGTAACCACTATATTTCAGGATACATCTTTGCAAAACGTGAATAGTACTGCTAAAGTAATTAATACAGTTAATTCTAAAGAAATAGACTCTATAATAAAAACTACACAAATTGAACCTTTGAGTAAAACATTGCAAGTTAGTACTACTAGTGATTCGACATTGAAAAGGCAAGAATATTCTACAAAACATATGGATACAAGTTTGACGTATACCCCAGATATTAAACAAGCCTTGTCTACGCCAACGTCATTATCTACTGATTATTTAACTCAATCAACGTATACGACAAGTGAATTGTCAGATACTATATTTTACACTGATAAAATTGAAACCGATCATAAAACTACCGAGTCAGTGTCTTTTGACACAAAATTAAAATATAGTGAGACTATGGACGCTAGATTTGAAACACAGGATTATTATACAGAAAGTTTAGATATAAGCTCTACATACACTCCAGATACTGAGCAAAATCTATCTACGGAAGCCTCTATATTTCAGGATACACCTTTACAAATAATGAATAATACCGGTGGAGTAATTAATACAGTTAATTCTAAAGAACTAGATCCTATACTGACAACTACACAAATTGTACCTTTGAATAAAATAGTGCAAGTTAGCACTACTAATGATTCAACATTAAAAACGCAAGAATATTCAATAAAACATATGGATAAAAATTCTACGTATATCCCAGAAACAGAACAAGCCTTGTCTACGCCACCAACATTATCTACTGATTCTTTTACTCAATCAACGTACACGACAAGTGAATTGTCAGATACTATATTTTATACTGATAAAACTGAAACCGATCATAAAACTACCGAGTCCGTGTCTTTTAAAACAAAATTACAATATAGTGACACTATGGACTCCAGTCTGGAAACACAGCATTATTATACAGAAAGTTTAGATATAAGCTCCACATATACTCCAGATACTGAACAAAATGTATCTACGGAAACCACTATATTTCAGGATACACCTTTACAAATAATGAATAATACCGGTGGAGTAATTAATACAGTTAATTCTAAAGAACTAGACCCTATACTGACAACTACACAAATTGTACCTTCGAATAAAATAGTGCAAGTTAGCACTACTAATGATTCGAAATTGAAAACTCAAGAATATCCTACAAAGCATATAGATAAAAGTTCTACGTATATATCAGAAACTAAACAAACCATGTCTACGCCAGCTCCAATATCAACTGATGCTTTTACTCAAACAACGTATACTACAAGTGAAGTGACAGGAACAATTATAAATACTGATAAAATTGAACCCTATCGTACAACTACTGTACCTGTGTCTTTTGACACAACAGTAGACTATAGTGATTTTATGAACTCTAGATTGGAAACGCAAGATTATAATAAAGACAACTTAGATGTAAGCTCTACATACACTTCTGATGCTGAACAAAATTTAGCCACGGTAACCACTATATTTCAGAATACTTCTTTGCCAAATGTGAATAGTACTACTGAAGTAATTAATACAGTTAATCCTAAAGAACTAGACTCTATAGAAAAAACTACACAAATTGTACCTTTAAATAAAACATTGGAAGTTAGCACTACTAATGATTCGACATTGAAAGCGCAAGAATATCCTACAAAAGATATAGATAAAAGTTCTTCATATATCCCAGAAACTAAACAAGCTTTGTCTACGCCACTTACTTTATCAACTGATGCTTTTACTCAAGCAACATACACGACAAGTGAATTCACAGATACAATTATGTATACTGATAAAATTGAATCCTATCGTGCAACTACTGAACCTGTGTCTCTTGACACAACAGTAGAGTATAGTGATTTTATGAACTCTAGATTGGAAACGCAATATTATAATAAAGAAAACTTAGATATAAGCTCTACATACACTTCTGATGCCGAACAAAAATTTAGCCACGGTAACCAATATATTTCAGAATACTTCTTTGCCAAATGTGAATAGTACTACTGAAGTAATTAATACAGTTAATCCTAAAGAACTAGACTCTATAGAAAAAACTACACAAATTGTACCTTTAAATAAAACATTGGAAGTTAGCACTACTAATGATGCGACAATAAAAGGGCCAGAATATCCTATAAAACATGAAGATAAAAGTTCTACGTATATCCCAGAAACTAAACAGGCTTTGTCTACGTCACCAACTTTATCAACTGATACTTTTACTCAAGCAACGTATACTTCAAGTGAAATGACAGGTACTAAAATAAATACAGATAAAATTGAAACCGATCGAAAAAAAACTACCGAATCAGTGTCTTTTGACACAACATTACAATATAGTGGGACTATGGACTCCAGGTTGGAAATGCAGGATTATAATAAAGAAAGTTTAGGTATAAGTTCCACATACACTCCGGAAACTGAACAATATTTAACCACGGTAACTACTATAATACAAGATACATTTTTACAAAATATGATTAGATCTAACGGTGTAATTAATAAAAGTAACATAAAAGAAGTGGAGATACCTAAAATTAGTCAAGCAACAATTTCTACGAGGGAATTAACCGATACTATATTATATAGTAATGAAATTGACACTGATAGTACAACCACTACAGAATCCGTGTATTTTGTCAGTGACAGACAGACAGATAAAAATCAAGAATTTACTATGTTAGATTTAGAAAATACTACAACTTTTATAGACGACTCTCATGAAGAAATTGATAAAACAACAAATAATATTGAAATAAACACGAAACCTGAAAATTCATGGTTTAAATTTATCTCAACTTGAAACTGAATCATCGTTATTACAATCTAAAAGCCAATCAACTACAAAAAAATTTTAGAAACCACTACTCATATTCCAATTACTGTGTCTACCTACAAAGATGAAAGAATAACGGAAAAATCTTTAAGTAATAGAACAGAAGATTTATTGACGATGAAACATGAAATTGTAACTACTAATGCAAGCCCTAATTTAGGGATCTTACCCAGATTAACTACTACACAATTTCCTGGAACAACCACGTTTCATACAGAAATGACTACCAATGAATTATATGAAAACTCATTCAATGATGTGGAAATGGCTACGGAACCTACTATTAATAATTTTGAAGATAGCATAACTCCGAATTATTTGCAAACCGAAACACCCCATGAAGTTTTACAATCAAGTACACAATTTAAAGTTAGAACCGAAGTTACTACTGCTAATACCAAAATACATTTACTAACAACTGAGTCTTTATATACAAATAGTGTTGACGTAACAAATTACTTAAAAGTTCAAACAGAGTTAGATAATAAAAAAAACAGATACTACAAGTTTGTCATTCAAACCAACCGTAGGTAATTTCATTGATAAAAGTAATGTTAATATTGAATCTGTTGATAGGACAAAAGATTCTAATATAAATAAATTAGATGTTTCGACTGAGGCTTACTTAAAAAGAACTGATTCTGCTTCTGGATATAGCTCTTTTCTTAAATATCCTAATCTAATACCATTTACTTTCGAACCACTAAATAATTATAATGATGGGAAGGCTAGTACGACAATAAATTATTTTAATAAAGGCTTAACAACATCAAAGGCGAGTGTATTACCAAGCCAGGATACTAATAAACTAGTAGAAAAGTCTACTACTCAACGAGAGACTATTATAGTAGACAGCACAACAACAGCAACTTTACCCGAAAAAGTACTAAATCAAATTAATATGCCAATGTTAGAGCATGTGAATCTAACTAATGAAGTTGAAGCTGTTATTGATCAAACAGAACTAGTTACAAAGATTGAATATAACGTAGATTCTTCAACTCAAAAGATTATTCCAGTTACAAATGAAAATTATTCTCAAAATAATGATACAGAAGGAATATATTCAGGTTTGACTGAAGTTACTAATTCAATTTTGTCTCAAAATACTGATATGGTAACATCCTCAAAACCACTGGTGTCGTCTACCAGTATAAGTACTTCCACTGAAAACTTATCTTCACGTAGAAAAGACGTTGATATTCCCGCATGGACTGACTCGACAACCGTTTCTGACTTGACTTTTATTGACATTAATCATCCAACTAGTGTTTTACAACTAAATATCAAATGTAAAATAAACAAACACTGTCCGCTGAACAAAGCGTGCTTTGATGGAATATGCCAGGACCCGTGTGACAGGACGGAAATTAAATGTAATCACAATAAATACTGTAAAGCTATCAACCATGATGCTGTTTGTGTATGCGATGACAACGCTGGAACGACTGTGTAAGAGGTATGCTTTTGAGATATTTTGCATACCAGGTTTTCAATTTTATTAATATCCGAAAAATATGTTTATTTAACGGTAATTTAATTTACGGAACAAAGATATATTTCATGCAATTTTAATTAAATCAAAGGCTGTTTTATCGGACAAAGTATGTGTAAATATTGCGTAATAAATTAATTTGTAAATATAATATACATATTAATTAAAACCGTCACTGTAATATAACTCACTAATTGTATTAACTGTAACATACTAGAATCATCTGGAACCCCCAAAGTACCAGAACCTTGTCATTCCGATCGGGACTGTATAGAAATTGAGGCCTGTTTTATGGGACTCTGTCAAGATCCTTGTGAATTTGACAATGTATGTGGCACTGGAGCGAATTGTCAGCGGATAAAACACAGGCCAATGTGTTCGTGTCCAGCTGGTTACGACGGAGATCCCGCTGTTAAATGTACTCCTAAAATATGTAAGCTTTAACAAATATGTACTAATCATGTTATGTTTTAACAATGTACCCTTTGCTTTTAAAATTAAATAATTTAAGTAATAGTTTTGTGTAAATACAATAAAGTTCTTATAAGTTAAGAAAGCAATTATGGTTAAGGCTCACTTTAATAAATATTATTAAGAATACTTCAGAGAATGGATAATGAAATGGTCGCGGGTAGAATACCTGCTTGCAAATTATATGATTACTTTTAATTTTTCATATCATTATTTTACATTTTGTTTAGTTGGTTGCACGCAAAACGAAGATTGTTCTTTGACTGAGGCTTGTATAAGTAATGCATGTCAACACCCGTGTGCCATACATAAACCGTGTGCACCAAATGCTGTCTGTATAAACACAAAACATGGTTCGGATTGTAGTTGCGCTGAAGGCTTTCAAGGAAATGGATACGTTGGTTGCGTTCCAGGTACATATAAAATAATACCACTGATGGCCAATATTTCATTAATCTTTTCATATCATATAATGACTACTTTTATTATAGTCGCTGATTCAAAATCTGTATGTCAATATAACGAAGACTGTCCACCAGAATTATTGTGCGATAGATTAAATAGAGTGTGTATCAGCCCTTGTGCTATAAACAAATGTGGAGATAATGCTGAATGTGTTCCTGCAAATCATGGGATTCAATGCAGCTGTTCTCCAGGGTTTACTGGTAATCCATACCTAGAATGTTATCAAGGTAAATATATCTTTTTTGGTGTTAGTCATTCAATTTTGGTGTTAGGTTACATAGATTAAAATAGTTAACCAAATACATATATATTTTCTAAATCAATGTTTTATATTCCAGTTCAAGGTTGTCGTTTTGATAACGAATGTGCAAATTCTGAAGCTTGTATAAATAGCAAATGTGGTTCTCCATGCCGATGTGGTATTAATGCAATTTGCGATGTATTGAACCATCGTGCATCTTGCAAATGTTTACCAGGATATACGGGTAATCCACAAATTGGCTGTGAACCCCCTTCAAATGTATGTATTCCCAATCCTTGCGGCACTCATGCATTGTGTGAGATTGATAACGGAAATCCGATATGCTTCTGTCCAAAGGGACTTACTGGAAATCCATTTAAAATTTGCAGTAAGTAAAGCTATTTATAAATAATTATATTTGCCTAGAATGCTATTACTATTATTAAATTGAACATTCGAAAAAATTAAACATCATGAAAATATATGTGATTATAACTTTACAACTTTTGTTTTAGTTCCGGAGGGTAATGAGTGTGAACCAAACCCATGCGGTCCTAATTCTGGATGTCGATTAATAGATAATAAACCAGCTTGCTTTTGCTTGCCCAATTACGAAGGAAATCCACCAAGACAACCCTGTAAACTACCAAATAATCCGTGTAATCCATCACCTTGTGGTCCAAATACCCAATGCACCGTCTTATCAAACGGATTTTCTAAATGCACATGCTTACTAGGTTTTATTGAAAGTCCAAACACAGTTAGAGGATGTGTTGAGGCAAGAAATCCTTGTGAACCAAATACCTGTGGCACTGGAGCACGATGTGATCCAAATCGAGCACCATCTTGTTACTGTCCAGAAAACACTGTAGGAAACCCATATAAATCATGTGATAGTAATAGAGGCTATTTACCACCGGTGTCCAACGTGCTTTGTCAACCAGGTCCTTGTGGTCTTAATGCTGACTGTTATGTTAGCAGTAACCGAGAAACTTGTTACTGCAAAACAGGTTTTAGTGGAGACCCTTACACTAGTTGCTTTACTGATAGTAGTTTATGTAGTCCAAATCCTTGTGGTCCACAAGCCTTGTGCAAAGTGGATCTTAGTGGTCAACCTATTTGTATATGTGCTGAAGGAAGTATAGGTGATCCATATGGTCTTGAAGGCTGTCATTTAAGGGAATGTGAAATCGATAATGAATGTGAACCGAATAAAGCATGTATTGGTTATACTTGTCGTGATCCATGTCCAGGAGTCTGTGGGTTAAATGCTAGATGCCACGTAGATACTCACCGGCCAGTATGTATGTGTGAAGATGGACTTACAGGAAATCCTTTAATCTGTTGCTTACCACCAGAAAACCAAAAGTCAATCAAACCCTGCAACAAAATACAATGTGGTATCAATGCAATTTGTCAAGATGTAAATGAAAAAGCTCTGTGTACTTGTCCATCAGACTTTTATGGTGATCCAACAATTGAGTGTAAACCAGAATGTGTAATGAATTCTGATTGTTCGTCTAATCAAGCCTGTGTAAATAAAAAGTGTATCGATCCATGCTCATTCAGTAATATATGCGGAATCAATGCTGTGTGCCTTTGTTCAGATCATACTGTTTCATGTTTGTGTCCGGACGGATATATTGGAGATGCATTGACACAATGCATTTATAAACGTGAGTATTATTTATATTTCTGTAATGCTAGTATCAGATTAGTTGGTATCGGCAAATGTTCACTTTATTGCAATAAATGTGTTGTTTTCATTCTTGATATCTTTACTGAGTTGGTGCAAACACTTATCACCGAGAATGGTTTTGGTAAATTTATCCTAATAAATGTTATAAATTCGACTACACTTCGTCAATTTTAACCAGCGGCAAGAAGTTGATCTTTACTCGTATAATTATGATAAAAAGATGACTGGAGCAATCTAAGGATCCTAAAATTTATATAAATGTTTTATATAATTTATATTTGTATCTCTTATTGTTCTATTTTATTAATTGTAACAATTTAGTAAAGTAGTTTGTAAAACACCTATAATTAATACATTATTTGTTGGCTTATAATATGAAGCATCCATTTCATTACACTGATTTTATAAACGGTAGCAAAACCGGGAGTTGGATAAATATTTGGCCTTAGAATTCGTCATAATATACTTATTTAGAGTGAACTTTTGTCGTAATAATGCGACTCGAATAATCGTCTGCAAAGGTAGCCATCGCATAACTAAATTTATTCAAGTGTATTAATATGTTATTTTTACTTGTAGCTATAACAGTAGGATTCGATAATACAACTGTACAACCATGCTCACCAAATCCTTGTGATACAAATGCACCATGCGAGACTTATGGTAATCAATTTGCTATTTGCCATATGTGTGCTGGAACTAACGCAGCAAATAACCCTGCGTGCCGCCCAGAATGTGTGTTAAGTTCAGATTGTGCATTCAACAAAGCGTGCTTGAAAAATAAATGCATGGATCCATGTCCGGGATCATGCGGAGTTAACGCGGAGTGTACTGTTTATCAACATGATCCTATTTGTCGATGCATCAATGGTTTTGAAGGAAATCCATATGAGTACTGCAAACTTGCTACAAGACGTAAGGATATTCACTTTTATACCTTAGTTTTTCAAATATATTTTTTATTATTAATTAAGATTAGCATGCAGTAAATATGTATTTAGTAAGCGTTTAATATTTAAATTTCTATATATTTTGTCCATTACAAATATACTATATCAGATTTCAATATTCGTTAAAGTTTACCATAATAAAATCATCAGAAATGATTTGAAAGTACTAAGTGCACATGTTGTTACTTTATAGTTTATTGTAATTTATTTATAATATATTGTATTCTTATTTCAGCTATTTCAATAGAATCCTGCGATAATGTACAGTGTGGGGTTAATGCAGTTTGTCAAGATGTTAATGGTGCGCTCACTTGTCAATGTTTACCAAGCTTTTACGGAAATCCACACATTTCATGCAGGCCTCAATGTGTTGTCAACAGTGACTGCTCACCAGAATTTGCTTGTTTTAATAATAAATGTGAAAGTCCTTGTAAAAATGTATGTGGTGTTGGAGCCCATTGTAAAACAGTTAACCATCACGCGGTATGCTTTTGTGAATCTGGTAAAACCGGTGATCCATATGTTAGATGTCAACAAGTTGCTTTACTCCCTCCTGCGATGTCCGTATGTGATCCATCACCATGTGGACCCTATAGTCGTTGCCTAGTCTCATCAAATGGTTTTGCAATCTGTTCTTGCATACCAGGTCATAGAGGAATAGCACCAATGTGTCAGCCAGAGTGTGTTAGCAATTCTGACTGTCAACAAACAGAGACATGTGTCAATCAACAGTGCATTAATCCCTGTCAAGGAAGCTGTGGTTTTAATTCTGATTGCATCGTTGTCAATCATAATGCAATATGCACTTGTAATCCTGGAAAAACAGGAGATCCATTTGTGGCGTGTACTGAAGTAGTTGATTTTACATATAACGAGAAAAATCCTTGCGTGCCATCTCCATGTGGACCAAATTCAGTATGTGAAATAAAATCAAATCACCCAGTGTGTTCATGCCGCTCAAACTATTCAGGCACTCCTCCATATTGTAGACCAGAATGTGTAAGCAGCCAAGAATGTCTATCAAATCAGGCTTGTATCAATGAAAGATGTCTGGATCCATGTATTGGTGCTTGCGGAAATAATGCCAAGTGTGTTGTCATAAACCATACGCCGTTATGCAGCTGTTTAGAAGGACATAAGGGAGATGCTTTTATCGGATGCATTGCGATTTCGAAGGAAGATAAGCCGACTCCATGTAATCCATCACCTTGTGGAGAAAATACTATATGCACAATAGTAAATGATGTTGGACGTTGTTCGTGCATTCCTCCAAATATTGGAAATCCGTATGCAGGCGGCTGCAGACCTGAGTGCACACTGAACTCAGACTGCCCAAATAATTTGGCTTGTTTGTCAAATCACTGTCGAGATCCTTGCAGAGATTTATGTGGTGCGAATGCAGAATGTTTCGTCACCTATCATATTCCAGTTTGTACCTGCTTTAAAGGATATGAGGGTGATCCGTTCTCATCATGCCGACCTCAAGAACGTACACCAAGTAAGTGCTGAATCAATAAATAGTGAATATAAGTTTATAATAAATGGATAAGATAATTAATTTTCCAATGAAAATATCATCGAATATAAAAAAAAAATTGAAAATAAGTACTTACATTTTTACAACTGATGTTTGACATCCTTATAACAGAAAAAAGTTGCAATTATTGAATTACGGGTCTCAACGTGTTACCTTTTTTTATACCGATGTTTCGGCTGGGTTGCACCAACCGTCACACGGGTTTACTGTCGTCGGGATATAAAGGTGACGCCTATAAGGTGTCGGGTATCTAATTATGGAACGTAAAAATTTGTAAACAAACGTAAAAGTTTTCTTCCCAAAAATTATTAAATTTAAATGTAAAATATAAATCAAAAACCTTGTTTTAAAATATTGGTGGAATAAAGTAAATCAATTTTTTGTGCAATAATTTGTCTATCGTTATTAGATGATAAGTCAAATCTTGTTTACGTTTACATTTTACTGAGACAGCATTGTTGAAATATTTTGTATATTTGCAACAGCAACAACGGTCAACCCATGCGAACCATCACCTTGTGGAGCCAACAGCGAATGTCACGTAGTTAGTGATCGTGCTGCTTGTTCATGTTTACCTGGATATCATGGCGCACCCCCCGCTTGTCGTCCAGAGTGTTCTGTGAACTCAGATTGCCCTACGAATAGAGCTTGCATTCATCTGAAATGTAAAGACCCCTGTATACATAGCTGTGGACTGGAGGCACGTTGTCAGGTTGTTGGACACAATCCCATCTGCACGTGTCCGGAGCATTTATCAGAAGGTGATCCATTCATCAAATGCTACAGAAAAAGTAAGCAAATTGAATTATATACTAAATAATTATACATATCAACATCCCTACATACATTTGAATTATTTCATAAACTTGTGGATACACCAGTTCGCTAACGTTTCACTATCAGACAAAGAATTATTCCCGAAAAAAGATACTGGATTGATCATCAATCCATGATGTTTTACTGATTTCAGGCCTAGCCTTTTATACTCTAGTATTTCTTTCTTTGCATTAAAGTACTTGAGAACATTTCATTTTCAAGGTTCAAGCTTCTTCTGGATATTTTCCTTGTCATATATTTTCAGCCGATGGTGTTACTAATGAAATTATAATTAATGAACATGAACTGAATTCGAATGAATTTATCGGTTACAGAAAATAAGATCGATGACCCTCTGTTTAACTAATCGAACACTGTGACTCTTATATGTACAATGCATAAATAATATAACCATAATTTTAACTGCAAGCGCTGTACTACGTGCTACGTGTGCTCCCGCAACGAAAATTGCAAAAGCGCTGGTTTTCAGCCGGGGCTTATAAATGATCAATGATGTCACGGAGTGTGATACCTCATATATAGATTATTACAGATCATACAAAGTATATATATATATATATATTTAGATGTAGGAGATAAATATTAAAATGATTATGCACATGTATACGTATGTACATATATGTATATACACATATGTAGCTAAAAAGGAAAATTGTTTTTATGAAGTATGTTGTATGTAAAAACGCATGAATGAGTAAATAAATAATAATAGGCTATTTATATAAGCTAAGCTTAGTTGGTTTGGCCATGTAGAGAGGATGGATGAGAGAAGATTAACGAAATTAATTTATAAGGCGAGGGTGAATGGACAAGTCGGTAAGGGTCGACCTAGGCGAATGTATCTAGACCAAATCAATCATGTCTTAAATAAAGGCCAGGTAAAAAGTACTCATAACCGACGAGCATGTATGAAAGCGCTCATGAAAGTAGAGGAAGCGAAAGAGGTATGCCAAGATCGTAGCAAGTGGAAGGACGTAATCTCTGCCTACCCCCACGGAAGAAAGGCGTGATGATATGTATGTATGTATTTATATAAGAGAGAGTACTTTGTCAATATCAATAACTTTTCGTTGTGCAACCAAAAGTCGTATTCTGAAAGTAGCTATCGTTTATAAATCAAAATACGAATGAATGATCTAGTTTAACTTATTATCAATACTAAATTGTTTATTAAGCCTTTCTAAACGGATAATCGTAACAGTAAAACTAGTAAACATTTATTTGACGTGTACTAGTATGAGCTTTGCTAATAGCCAACATTTTTTTGAAATTCGTATACATGTGCTAATTAAAATTGTTCTCGTGGAAGTAAAGCAGGACAAAAACTACTAAGCAATTAGCAGCCATGGCTATTAAACCCGTGCTTTATTTCGGAAAATTACTTCAACAATATTTATAGGTTGATAGGTTCAATATGCCGTATTCTTGTTTATCCACATAGTACATAATACTAACTATCCTGTAGGTGTTATGGAACCAATGCCTGATCCCTGTCTACTGTCACCTTGCGGTCCACATTCGACGTGTCGCAATGAAGCAGGCCGTGCCGTGTGCGCGTGTGAACCGGGTACTCTAGGAGCTCCACCAGCATGTCGACCGCAGTGCGTCATCAATCAAGACTGTCCTCTGGCACTTGCTTGCTTGACTGGCACTTGTGTCAATCCATGCGTTGGATCATGTGGTTTCAATGCGCGTTGCAATGTGCAAAATCATCAGCCTATCTGCTCTTGTGATATTGGATATTCTGGAGACCCGTTTGCTGGCTGCGCCCTCATTGAAAGTAAGCGATTTTTTAATAATACTTGCACTAAGCATGGTTTTAATTAAGTCATACACTTGCATGAAGTTATTTGTATGTATTGTTAGTTAAAGCATGTAAAACAAATTTTCAGCTCCAAAAGAAGTCCTACATCATGCTTGCAATCCGTCACCTTGCGGACCTAATGCCATTTGTAAAGAAAGAAATGGTGCTGGGTCTTGCACTTGTGTAAATGATTTTTATGGCGATCCATACCATGGCTGTCGTCCGGAATGCGTCATGAATACCGATTGTTCTAAAGATAAATCATGTTTTAATAATAAGTGTTTGGATCCATGTTCCGGTACTTGCGGACAAAATACAGACTGTAGAGTAACCAATCATGCACCTTCTTGTTACTGCTTGCCTGGATATACTGGAAATCCTCTTCATGCATGTGTTCCTGTTACGAGTAAGAGTTTCTCTCTTTTCTTTTCTTTTACTATTCTATGTATTACTCTGTAGTATAATTCAATTTTCTTCTCATTTTTTATTTAGCTACTTCCGAATCTGTGGATCCTTGTCACCCTTCACCTTGCGGACCGTATAGCAATTGTCGAATATTTAACGGACATGCAGTTTGCACGTGTCTCGATATCTGTGTCGGTTCTCCACCAAATTGTCGACCAGAATGTATCGTTAGTTCCGATTGTCGTCCTGATAAAGCGTGTGTTAACCAAAAATGTCAAGACCCTTGTCCGGGACTGTGCGGCATTAACGCCCAATGTCAAGTCGTAAATCACAATCCTATATGTAGTTGCGTTAACGGGTACACCGGTGATCCGTTCATAAGATGTTATTTCGAAAAAAGTAAGTTATTAAAGTACAATTTCAAGTAGGTTGATTATTCTTATTTATGAAATTAAAATATTAATCGTATTCTTTTCTATCAGAACAAATGACGCCAATTAATTTATGTACACCAAATCCATGCGGACCAAATTCTCAGTGTAGAGAAGGTGATGGAGTACCTATCTGTTCTTGCTTTGAAAATTATGTGGGAAGACCACCAAATTGCAGGCCAGAATGCGTTATAAATGTCGAGTGTCCAGGAAACTTAGCCTGTATAGGAGAAAAATGTACTGATCCCTGTCCGGGTTCTTGTGGATTTCATACAATTTGTAATGTAGTCAAACATATACCAATATGTACATGTGATCAAGGATATACAGGAGATCCATTCTCTGGATGTTCTCCGATTCCATGTAAGTGTACATTACATCTATCTTGTACTAAGTATTTATGATAATCTCTGACCGTTATGTTTAATTTTAGCCATCGAGCCTCAACTTGAGAATCCTTGCTCGCGTTCTCCATGTGGAGTAAATGCTATATGTAAAGAAAGAAACGGTATCGGGTCATGTTTATGTCTACAAGATTATTATGGAGATCCGTATATAGAATGTCGACCGGAATGTGTATTAAATTCAGATTGTGTGAAAAATAAAGCATGCATACATAACAAATGCAAAGATCCCTGTCCAGGTGTTTGCGGTATGAACGCCGAATGTCGCGTTAACAATCACGCTCCAAGTTGTGCATGTTTACTAGGATATGAAGGAAATCCGTTTACGTCCTGCTTTATAAGTAAGATATTAATATATCAACAATTTATAGTTCTGTACATACTTACAAAAAATATTAATATGTATGAAACTCAGTTCAAGATTTGAGAATTTATTCATGTTTTAGGCCCTATAGAGAACCCGGTAGATCCATGTTCATCGTCACCATGTGGACCATATAGCATATGTCGGGAAAGTAGTGGGTACGCCATATGTTCGTGTCAAGAAAAATATTTTGGTTCACCACCCTTTTGTCGTCCTGAATGTATGGTCAGCAGTGACTGCATGCCAAATAAAGCGTGCATTAACCAAAAATGTGTTGACCCATGCAACGGTGCTTGTGGGAGTAATGCAAAATGTACAGTAGTTAATCATAATGCATTATTATGTAGTTGCCCGGAAAATTATGTTGGCGACCCATTTTTGTCATGCACGTACGAGAAAAGTGAGTCCACAAATTAATGAAATATATTGTAAACTTAATAATAGGACCTTATATGCATTGATTATATAATTCCTTGACGATATTTTAGAACCTGAACCAAAACCTTCTGGTAATCCGTGTATCCCATCACCCTGTGGTCCACATTCACTCTGCCGGGTGATCGGTGAAACACCTGCATGCTCTTGCCAAGTAGGATATATCGGTCGAGCTCCAAATTGTCGTCCAGAGTGTATATACGATGAAGAATGCCCAAGTAATCTTGCATGTGTTCGAGAAAAATGCGTCAATCCATGTGATGGTTCTTGTGGTGGGAACGCAGAATGCACTGTCATAAATCATAAAGCCGTATGTCATTGTCGCGAAAGTTATACTGGAGATCCATTCAGCGGTTGCTATTTTATTGGTAAGTAATTACATAATTACAAGTGCTTTATATGAATACATTTTAATACTATGTGTAGTATGAAATAGCTCTTAAAATATGTAATCTGTAAAATTAATTAATTGTTATTTAAATAGTCACAGTCCCAAGTGAAGATGAAACAACTCCATGCAATCCTTCACCTTGCGGTCCAAATGCAATTTGCAAAGAAAAAAATTCCGCTGGAGCATGTACATGTTCGCCAGGATATTTTGGAGATCCATATCTTGGATGTAGACCAGAATGCGTCACAAATAATGATTGCCCACTAGAAAAGGCTTGTTCAAATAACAAATGCGTGGATCCCTGCCAGAAAGCTTGTGGAATAAATGCAGAATGCACTGTATCCCACCATACCCCGATTTGCTTATGTATTGTTGGGTATGAAGGTAACCCCGTGGTTTCATGTCATCCACAAAGACAACGTTAGTATCACCAAAGTTTATATATGGTATCACGAATAAATTGAGCATAATATATAAAAGAATCAAAATAAAAACATAATATTTATTTAAAAAATTACATTTTTAGCTACGCTTGCTGATACAAATCCATGTGTTCCGTCTCCTTGTGGACCTTATAGTAACTGTAAAGTAATAAATGAACACGGAGTATGCTCATGTCAAGAAGGTTATGTGGGTTCACCGCCAGCGTGTAGACCTGAATGTGTTATTAGTACAGATTGTCTTCAACATCAAGCTTGCATCAAACAGAAGTGCAGAGATCCTTGTCCGGGAACTTGTGGACTTAACGCAAACTGTCAAACTATAAATCACAATCCCATTTGTACTTGCCAACCTGGATTTACTGGCGATCCTTTTATAACTTGCCAGTTAGAACAAAGTAAGGATAAAATTACAAAAATAATAAATAAAATTGAAACAAAACAATTTATTGATTTATTTTAAATTTTGTACTATTGATGCATGATTTGTATAATTTATTTCTGAAAATCGGTCTGCTCTTATACTTTCTTTTCTATTTACTGAGTCTTTTATTTATTTATCTATAATTTCACTTTCTTTCTTAGAACCTATCTTAGAAGGACCGAAAGGAAATCCATGCATACCTTCACCATGCGGTCCATATTCTCAATGTAAAATAGTTGGCGATGCGCCTGCATGTTCTTGCTTACCAAATTATATAGGCATTGCACCAAACTGTAGACCGGAATGTTCCATCAACGCAGAATGCCCTGGTAACCTTGCATGTCAAAATGAAAAATGTGTGGATCCATGTCCGGGGTCTTGTGGTTTTAATGCCCAGTGTTCTGTAGCAAACCACGGAGCGTTGTGTTATTGTGTACCTGGATATACTGGTGACCCATTCAGTGGCTGTACGGTGGTTATACGTAAGTTTTATGTTGATTAGTGTAAGATTGTTCTGGCTCCACCCATATAATGTATATCACGCATGAAGCTTGAAGACACGTATTCGAGCATTTAGTTATACAGTGTCTAAACGTAGAAATTGACCACACAATTGCCCCCATGTACCCGAATGTAATGTGGCGCGCTTTGGGGAGAGGTCCATTAATGAACAAATATGACCCGAATATTATTATAATTTTATTATGTGCAATTAGTACAACATTAAAATAAAAAGCATTGATATTTTAATTAACAACAATAGTATAGATAAAAAGAATGATCCTAGTTCTGTTCTAAATTGTTGTGAAGTAATAGTCATAGTTATATTATATATATCAATAATATTTATCTTTTAACCTTTGAAAATATTATTATAATTAAATCTTAGATTTTCACTACAAATGACATTAAATTATACCTAATAAAAAAATGTTTAATCACATCAATTTGTTTATTTATGCGGTTAAGATAGGGTATTATGAATGAAATTCTCAATGGAATTAAAATATGTAAACCTACGTATACAGGAATTCTTAATCTATTAAGTTAGAGAGTATCCATATTTAGACTAATAATTACGATTGGGGATATCTATCATATAAGAAGGGGCTAAAATAAGAGATAAAAGTTATTTTAAAATAGTATTTTTACAGTTTATTGTAAATGAATTAATGAATAAGTAATTTTAATTTGCTGGAACAATATTTTTATGAACATATATTTGGATGCAGGCTTGGATTTTATAAATAAGCATTAAACTACTATTGAAATATTTTTCAGATACACCTGAACCGCCGCCAAATCCATGTAGTCCATCTCCGTGTGGTGCGAACGCGTTATGTAAAGAAAGAAACGGTGTTGGTTCCTGTTCTTGTCTGCCAGAATATTTCGGAGATCCGTACACTGGTTGTCGTCCAGAATGTGTCTCTAACTCAGACTGTGACCGTAATAAAGCCTGTTCAAACAATAGATGCAAAGATCCTTGCCCGGGAACTTGTGGTATCAACGCAGAATGCAGAACGATAAACCATTCACCCACTTGCAGCTGCCTTACAGGGTATTCCGGAAATCCGTTAGTTAAATGCGAAATTGAAAGTGAGTGACTAAACTAATTATTGTTTTAATTTTTATTTGAAAACTAGCTGAAGCTAGAATTCAGACGATTATATTCTAATAGACGGCCTATATTCTCCGTCTAGATACAATCTATCTCATTATCGTTGTTGTTTGTTTGTTATTGTTGTTTGGGCCGATCACTGCTTAATTCCTTGGCTTACTAATATCGGGGACGGGAATTCTCTAATTTGGAACGCGCGCGCTTTTTGAATGCGCTGCGACCAATGAAAAGCAATAGGATCTCGACCAATCGCCTCATCCCAGTGAAAAATATTTTACCGCGCGGTATACGAGTATATAGCACACATTACATTTGTTTTTATTTGCGCAAACAAATATATTCGTCCCGTCCCGTACTTATTAGATTCTGAGATCTAGCAATGTGTTTTTTTTATTCGCTTTTTAAAGAACCATCGAGAGATGAAATATAGCTTTAATGTTTAGGTAATATGTCTACTATAGTACAAAAAAATTCATCAAAATCCGTCAAGAGTTTAATTTACAACAAATTTTACAGTTTTATTATATGTATACATATAACTAGTAGCTTAACTATAATAGAAAATATTTTTAGCCCTTTCAGATAAACATGAACCTCCACTCAATCCATGCCAACCATCACCATGCGGACCAAACAGTCTTTGCCGAGTTGTTAATGGTCATAGTGTATGCACCTGTGATAGTGGTTATATCGGTACTCCACCTTCCTGTCGCCCTGAATGTATTGTTAGCTCAGAATGTCCACAAGACAAGGCTTGCGTTAACAAAAAATGTATTGATCCTTGTCCGAATACTTGTGGTTTAAACGCTCGTTGTCAAGTAATTACACACAATCCTATATGTAGTTGTACGGCTGGATTCACTGGAGATCCATTCACGAAATGTAGTCCTGAAGAAGGTAAGAATTGTAATATAAAATATTTTATTGCGTATTTATGTACATGAATATCACAATAAGTCCATAGTTTTTTTTTGTAATTAATGTTAATTCAGCTTTATAAATATATTATATAATATTTATACTTCATAACATTTTTCATAAATCAAATGTCAGAAATTATTAAAACTTACAATATTTCTTTTCTTATAGTAATGATTCCTACAAACCCCTGCGTACCTTCACCTTGTGGTCCAAATTCAGAATGTCGTGTCATTGGCGATCAAGCTGCATGCTCTTGTTTAACAAACTATATAGGACGAGTACCAAACTGTAGACCGGAGTGTACAATTGATGCGGAATGTCCTAGTAACACAGCTTGCATTAATGAACGTTGTAAAGATCCGTGCCAAGGAAGGTGTGGATCGAATGCTTTGTGTTATACAGTTAATCATAAAACTATATGCTCCTGCCAGCAAGGTTTTACTGGTGATGCATCTGTTAACTGTGTGCAAATCCTTATGTCGCGTACGTATTATTATATTTTATATCGAAATATAATATATACCTATGTATTGTTAATTATCTTTATCTTTATCGTCTTATTTTAGCTACCGTAATGACTCCTACGTCAAGTCCTTGTACACCATCACCGTGTGGACCAAAAGCAGAATGTAGAGAATACAATGGAGCTGGTGCATGTGTCTGTTCTGAAGGTTTTGAAGGCGATCCATACAGCCCCCAAGGTTGTCGTAGGGAATGTGAAAGCAATGACGATTGCACAACCAACTTAGCTTGTACACGATTTAAATGTATAGACCCTTGTCCTAAGACATGTGGACAGTTAGCTCAATGTACAGTAGAAAATCATGCTCCAATATGTACTTGTCCTAGAGGTTATACTGGAGATCCATTCTTCCAATGTAAAGAAATTTTGCTTCCACGTATGTATATTCCTTCAATTTTGAAATGGTGATATCATGGTTTAGAATGCTACTTCTTTTACTAACTTTTATATTTTTTACCGTTTAAGCTACCGAACCGAAAAATCCATGTGAGCCTACTCCCTGTGGACCTAATAGTCAATGTAGACAAGTCAATACGCAAGCAGTATGTTCCTGTTTGCCAAATTACATTGGATCACCTCCTTCATGTAGACCTCAGTGTGTCGTAAACAGTGAATGTGATACATCTAAAGCTTGTATTAATCAAAAGTGTGATGACCCGTGCCCTAATACATGTGGTTTACGAGCTCATTGTCTCGTTAAGAATCATAACCCTATTTGTACCTGTCCATCAGGAATGACTGGAGATCCATTTACTCAGTGCTATGGTTAGTAGTTATTTTATTTTTAATTATATCACAACAAAAGTGATTAAATAATTAATTATTAGCTAGATATTTTCATATAATTATTAAACATTTTTAGCTATCCAAGCAACACCTGAAAAACCACCGTCTTGTACTCCGTCGCCTTGCGGTCCTCATTCTCGATGCCAATTATTAGCCAGTGGTCCAGCATGCTCCTGTCTACCAGGCTTTATAGGTTCACCACCATCATGTCGTCCTGAATGCACAATTAATTCAGAATGTCCTGCTTCATTGGCTTGTGTTAGACAAAAGTGTGAAGACCCTTGTCCAGGCTCATGTGGTGTAGATGCCAATTGTCATGTATTAAACCACGTTGCTGTCTGCGTGTGTAATGATGGATATACAGGTGATCCGTTTTCAAGATGTTCCCCTATTAGTGAAGGTATGTTAAATAAATTTGCGTTAAAGCATATTAAATGTTTAATTAATGCATATACTTAAACTAAAAACTACTTATAACATGAATATTATTTTTAGCTCCAGTCACACCAGTTCCTTCAGATCCGTGCAACCCGTCACCATGTGGACCTAACGCACAATGCGATAATGGATTCTGTACATGCTTGCGAGATTACTCTGGAAACCCTTATGAATCTTGTAGACCAGAATGCACAGGAAGCCAAGAATGTCCTAGAGATAAAGCATGCTTTAGAAATAAGTGTCGAGATCCTTGTCCTGGAGTGTGTGGACAAAATGCCAAATGCGATGTCATTAACCATATACCAACATGCTCTTGTATATCAGATTATACTGGAAATCCATTCACTCAGTGTCATAAAATAGAGAAAGCAGATATCAAAACCAGAAAATCCATGTCATCCGTCACCGTGTGGACCAAATAGTATATGTAAAACTGTTGAAAACGCTGCTGTATGTGCCTGTTTAGAAAACTTCCAAGGTTCTCCACCTGGATGTAGACCAGAGTGTATTGTTAGTTCGGAATGTCCGTCAACAAAAGCGTGTGTTAACCAAAAATGTATTAATCCATGCATTAATGCATGTGGTGTCTCTGCCAGGTGTGAAGTAATCAATCACAGTCCTATCTGTAGCTGTAACCCAGGACAAACTGGAGATCCTTTCAAGAGTTGTTATGATATTGTTAATATTCTTCCTGAACCAGTTGATGCTTGTAATCCGTCACCATGTGGGCCTAATTCACAATGCATTGAACGCAATTCAAAAGCAAACTGTAGATGTATCGATAATTATGTCGGTCAGCCACCAAATTGTAGACCAGAATGTGTTATCAATCCTGATTGTCCTTCAAACCAAGCGTGCGTTCGAAACAAGTGTATAGATCCTTGTCCAGGTTCCTGTGGAATCAATGCTGATTGCATCATTGTAAGCCACATGGTCTCATGTAGTTGCAAAGAAAAGTTTACAGGCAATCCTTTCTTGCAATGCATCCCTCAAGAAGGTAAATAATAAATGTAAATAAAAAATATTGTTTAAATTATAGAAACAGAGACTTTGTACAGTTTGAAGTTTTTGTAATTATAGTATTTTTTAAATATTGTTTGAGCTAAGTGGTTTAACAACAATCTGATTCGAAATAATGATTTGAATCAACATGGTAAACATGTTGAATCTAGAGGTACTAGCTCTTAAGTGAAGTTGTCACATTAGCATATGTGTATTTACATCAACGGTTAAAATAATAATCCATTATAGTAAGTGTAAAATAATTTATTTTTGCAGATAATATTCCTCAACCTTGTGATCCATCTCCGTGTGGTGCGAATGCTTTATGCAATCAACGCGATGGTGTGGGAGCTTGTTCTTGTCTCGAAGGATATCAAGGCAATCCTTACGAAGGTTGTCGGCCTGAATGTGTACTTAGCTCTGACTGTCCAGCAGATAAGTCATGCATAAGAAATAAGTGCGCAGATCCATGTCCAGGAATATGTGGGTCTAATGCAGAGTGCACTGTTATTAACCATGTTCCTAGCTGTGCTTGTTTCAAAGGATATTCAGGAAATCCCTTTGTACAATGTGCAAAAGAAGAACCAACTGAAGTAATTAGGCCGTGTCTACCTTCACCATGTGGCCCTAACAGTATATGTAGAGAAAATGGGGGCCTCGCTTCTTGTGAATGCCTGCCGGATTATATAGGTGCCCCGCCGGATTGTCGCCCCGAATGTACCGTCAGTAATGAATGCCCATCTGATCGCGCTTGTCATAAACTCCGATGCGCTGATCCATGTAGAGGTACTTGTGGAATCGGTGCACATTGTCAGGTTGTCAATCATAGCCCATTATGTAGTTGTCCTGTCGGAATGTCGGGTGATCCATTTAAAAGATGTTATGAGACAGTCGTACAAGAGACACCATCCTTGGAAATACCAATACCATGTCAACCAAACATATGTGGGCCCTATAGCGAATGCCGTCCAGTTAGAAATAGCCCGTCATGTTCTTGCATTCAAGGATACTTAGGAGTCCCACCAAATTGTCACCCTGAATGCTTAGTAAACACAGACTGCCCATCACACCAAGCGTGTATAGCCGAAAAATGTAGGAACCCGTGTGAAGGCTCTTGTGGATTTAGAGCCGATTGTCGTGTCCATGATCACATACCCATATGTAGCTGCCCAACTGGTTATTCTGGAGATCCGTTTATTCAATGCTCTGAAGTAATCGGTTAGTATACTTTATAAAATACATATAACTATAATTACAGGAATTCATAAAGCAACATAAAGGATTTTCTATTTTAATATATGTAAATATTATATAATAAATATAAGTATTATTTTCATTTTATTGTATATTATTACAAGAAAAATTTTTAATTCAATTTTAGACTTCATAATAAAGCTGTTCTAGTTTCAATATTTATAAAGTTATATTTTCTTGATATTATTAAACTATTTTAGTTACACCAACGCCATCACCAGACCCTTGTAATCCTTCTCCGTGTGGTAGCAATGCTATTTGTGAAGAAGGTAGTTGTTCATGTGTACCTGGATACTTCGGTGATGCTTATATTGGATGTCGACATGAATGCACAACCAACGGCGAATGTTCACCTACTCGTACCTGCCAAGGAGGAAAATGTGTAGATCCTTGTCCTGGAACCTGTGGCACTATGGCGATATGTACAGTCAATAACCATATCCCAGCATGTACATGTCCACCCAACACATCAGGAGATCCATTTACGTTTTGCTCAGATATAGTACCTAAAGGTAATTTTGTTAAATTTTCTAAAATAAGTGTTTAAGATTTTTGTTTAACTTCTATTCATAGTTAACTTTTTTAATAGAAAATCCTCCATCGTCTGTATGTTCGCCGTCACCTTGCGGCCCCTACAGTGAATGTACTATAAGCGTTAATGGTGCGGCTGCATGTTCTTGTAAAGCTGGTCATATTGGGTCTCCTCCATCTTGTCGTCCTGAATGTCTCGTCAGTGCAGAATGCAAGTTACAGTTAGCCTGCATAGATCGCCGCTGTCGTGATCCTTGCGAAGGTGCATGTGGACGTGGAGCTCGTTGTCAAGTAATTGCACATTCACCAATATGCACTTGCAATGATGGTAATACGGGAGATCCATTTACATATTGTTATCCTACACCAGGTATTTAATTTTTCAGTATGTAACAATATTCAAATGTTGACCGATTTTTATTAATTTATAACGGATATTTTACAGCTGCTCCTGCGATTCCGATCGATCCTTGCCAACCATCACCTTGTGGACCCAACTCAATGTGCCTTAATTCGGGAGAAACACCCAGCTTGTAGTTGTCATCCAGGTTTTATAGGAGCTCCTCCTAATTGTCGCCCTGAATGTACAATAAGTGCAGAGTGCCCTGCTACATTGGCTTGCGTATCTCAAAAATGTAAAGATCCATGCGCGCAGGCTTGTGGCCTTCATGCTGTATGTTCGGTTGTCGATCATAGAGCAACGTGCGCCTGTGAACCAGGCTTGGAAGGTGATCCATTCCAGGGATGTTCACCAAGTAAAGGTAAATCGATATTTTACTTTTTTGACAAATCTTTCAATGAATTTAAAAGCATAACATGTTACTTTTCTAATTTACAACGATTTAATTTTTCCAATCTTAATATTTTACATATTATACCAGATGTATATTATTATAAATTATATGATGCAATTATAAGATATATAATAACATAACAAATAAAAAAAATGAGGATAAAGGTAATAAAATAAAGTGATGGACAGGATGCGGATAATATAAATTACATACATAAATTAAAAATGCATATTTATAACACTGCTTTGCAAAGCGTGATTGAGATAATTCATGCTTTTAAATTGTGCTTATTGTAAACGGATTCATTTAGTAAGATCACCCCTCACATGATTTACTAATGTAAATAGATCTGTATGTTTGGTTTTATTTGGAACTTTGTGGTAACCATGCCTATCACCTTGTTCAAGGTAGTTTCATTCATACAGGTTCTATTCAAATGCTTTAAACGAAAATTAATTTAAATTATCAAACGATAACAAAATACGGTAACAAAATGAATTAAAAAACTTTTTGAAGGAGCTTCCAGAAGGGATGTAACAAAATTACTTAACTTTTATGTTAAATTAATGCCTTTGCTTGAGATCGGAGCACGCGGAGATAACCTAGCACTTACAGTAAGCTTAGGCCATCAATCGGGATGACCGCTTTTGGACGGTGCGCTAGAGATAGTGCTGCTGTCTTCGGAATAAGGATCATTAAATGTCGCCGAGCCCAGCAAGCTTCAACTAACGCTTCGGGACAAGGAAGTGCTTCTACGGTAACTGACGGCTTTATGGTAAGTGATTATATATTTTACTTATAAAAATCCTTTCAGCTCCACCAAAGGTTGAATATTTAAACCCATGTGAACCATCCCCCTGTGGCGCGAATGCTGTTTGTAAAATTCAAGGAAATGCTGGGTCTTGTACGTGCTTGACAGACTATTTCGGAGACCCTTACCAAGGATGCAGGCCAGAATGTTTAACAGATTCTGACTGTGCTTTGGTCTTATCTTGTAATAGAAATAAATGTGTAGACCCATGTATAGGAGCTTGTGGAATAAATACAAATTGTTACGTCACAAACCATAAACCAACCTGTAATTGCAAGTCCGGCTACAGTGGGAATTCGTTATCAATGTGTACTATCATAAGAGGTAATGACTTCATAATAATGCCGATAACGAAATTTTATACCATATAAAATTTCATTAATAATACAAATATATATATTTTTAGAAAATGACGTCTCAATATTAAATCCATGTAATCCATCACCTTGTGGGTTAAACGCCATTTGTAAAGAAGTTAATAACAACCTGTGTGTTCATGTTTGACGAACTACATCGGATCTCCACCAAACTGCAAACCAGAATGTATGGTCAATTCCGAATGTAAACCAAGCAAAGCTTGTATAAATCAAAAATGTGTTAACCCATGTCATAACAAGCCATGTGGACAAAATACTGAATGCAAAGTTATCAATCATAGTCCAATTTGTAGTTGTCAACCTAGTTATTCTGGAAATCCTTTCACTATTTGTAATCCATTATTGCGTAAGTACTTTTAATAAAATAAATATTAACTGCATTAATATTTAAATAATCATCAATTACATGAGAATCTTATTCATTTATGTTTTGTTTTGTAGAAACTTCACCTACAATTTCCGAGTCTTCAGACCCTTGCATACCGTCTCCTTGTGGCTTGTACGCGGAATGTCGCAACATTAATGGTCTAGCATCATGTTCGTGTCTAGCATCATATATTGGATCACCACCGTTCTGTAAACCAGAATGTGTTATACATTCTGACTGCCCCGGTGATTTGGCATGTCTCACAGAAAAATGTAGAAATCCTTGTGAAGGTTCTTGCGGCTTGTATGCAAAATGCTTTGTTAGCAATCATGTACCTGTTTGTCTGTGTCCAGATGGATTTACTGGTGATCCTTTCAAGCAATGTATTCCAAAACCCATACAAGGTATTTATTTATATATTACACTTAAATCATTAAAAACATCTTAATATATATATTTTTTTTTCATTTTTCAGACATTACGCCTATTTTCACATCCGATTCATGTCAATCGAGTCCTTGTGGGCCAAACACTTTGTGCAAAAATGGCATTTGCTATTGCTTAGAAGGTTATCATGGAGATCCCAACTTGGGTTGTCGACCTGAATGTATATATAACAACGATTGTTCTCTTGATAAAGGTTGTCAGCGTAACAAATGTGTCAATCCATGTATTGGTACTTGCGGACTAAATGCTATTTGTGACGTTATGAACCATATACCTATGTGCTTTTGTCCAAAAGGAATGAGCGGCAACGCATTTGTCGAGTGTAGACAGTCTTTAGGTAATATTTTATTAAGTTCTAGCAAATATTCGAAATTCTATTTACCTATAAAAAAACTTAAGTGTTAAACCAACAAAATTTCTAAGTAAATGCTAATTAACTTCTTACTGAATGTACAATTTGTAAACTTTTATTTATAACAAAAATTTTATTCCATATTCTTTTGCATGAGATAATGGTTTTCCAGTAATATATTTTTAGCTCTTGTTACATTAAAAAATTATGGAGCTTAATATACTAAGCCGGCACACTACAAATTATTATATAACCTATTTATTGTCTATTATGCTGGAAACTAATTTACAAAAACCTAACCAAATTTACCAAAAATTTGATTGGACCGAGTGTTAGAAGTAACCCACCGTCCCATTGGTCTCGTCTCGTTAGTCAAGAACTTTGGCTTTAAGACCACAAAGGCGTTCGACTAACAAAGGCGGTCGACTATTCTTTTGTAATTCTATAAAAAAATTACAGTAACGGTTACAAACGTCTGCAATCCATCGCCATGTGGACCAAATAGCCGATGCCAACAAACTAATGGACAAGCAGTATGTTCCTGCATTCCTGGATACCAAGGCAGCCCACCAACTTGCAAGCCTGAATGTGTAGTCAGTCTGGAATGCCCGTTGAACGAAGCATGTAACAATCAAAAATGTATAAATCCCTGTATTGGCGCATGTGGTTCTGGTGCTGTTTGTGATGTCATTAATCACAATCCGATTTGTACATGTCCACCTTCATTTACGGGTGACCCATTCTCTAGATGCTCAGTTATTGGTTAGTAAATTTCGAAACTTTTTGTTATTTAAGAAACAGTCTGATATTGGAATTGATCCATACCTTCTTAAAAGTTTTTTTACACTGTATATACTTGGTACTTTAAACACAATCTCACCTGGTGTTAAGAGACGCTGTGGTCCACGATGGTAAACGCACTAAGCTTAGAGATACTGGTTCTCAAGTGATGCTGCCGGAACACACCCATTAGTATTTGGCGACAGGTTTTTAAACTTGGGAGTAGTAGCTACCCATGCGGGCATTATGACAAAATACTAGGGCCTGCCTTACTATCATAACTTTCTTGATTTAAATTTATCGTCACTATTACATTTTATAATACAAACCGACAAATTAATTTATTTTTTACTTCAGTTTCTGTGGAACCACCGGTCAATCCATGTAAACCATCTCCGTGTGGACCGCATTCTATATGTAAAATACATGGTGATAATCCTATCTGCGCATGTTTACAAAGTTATAAAGGATCACCTCCAAATTGTCGTCCTGAGTGTATTAGCAACAGTGAATGTGACTACAATTTAGCTTGTTTAAATAACAAATGTGAAAACCCTTGTATTGGTATCTGTGGTTCAAACGCGGAATGCAGAGTTGTCAGTCACGCTCCCATGTGTATATGTCCAGTGGGTTACACAGGAGATCCGTTTTCATTCTGTAGTCCACAAGCAATAATAGAACAAACTGAAGTATTAACTCCATGCAGTCCCAGTCCTTGCGGATCAAATGCTATATGTAGAGAACAAAAAGGTGTTGGAGCTTGCCAATGTTTAGACGGTTACTCAGGTAATCCGTACGAAGGTTGTAGACCAGAATGCATTATTAACTCTGACTGTCCGCTCAACAAAGCTTGTTCGAGAATGAAGTGTATAGACCCTTGTCCTGGCGTGTGTGGCTCAAATGCATTATGTCAAGTGAATAATCACGTACCGACTTGTATATGTCAACTTGGATATACTGGAAACCCATTCAGTTATTGCACCATCATGCAAGAACGTACGTATAATGTGTTTTTGTTTTGAAATTAGTGACTACTAACAACAAATTGTTCGATTTGTTTTTAATAGTTAAATTTTATTTTCAGCTCAAATTATTGAAACGAACCCCTGTAGTCCTTCACCGTGTGGAGCAAACAGCCAATGTAAAGAAATAAATAGAGACAAGCTGTATGTTCTTGTTTACCTTCATTTATCGGCACACCTCCGAATTGTCGCCCTGAGTGTGTAGTTAGCTCAGAATGTCCCTCGCACTTAGCCTGCATTGAACAAAAATGTACCAATCCATGTGTGGATACATGTGGAGAAAATGCAAATTGTAATGTTATTAATCATAGTCCAATTTGTGTTTGCAAACAAGGATTAACTGGAAATCCATTTACAAGATGCTATCCAATGAAAGGTAAATTATTATTCAAAACACTGCAAACATAATGTTGAATATTTCAATATGGGCTACAGTATTAAGATAATTTCATTTTTTTAGTATCAACACCACCTCAAAATCCGGCTCCAGATCCTTGTTTGTCATCACCATGTGGGTTGTATGCTGAATGTCGAAATGTTAGAAACGTACCATCATGTACATGCCAATTGAATTATGTTGGGACTCCACCGAATTGTCGACCTGAATGTACACTGAATTCCGAGTGCCCTAGTAACCAGGCCTGTATTAATGAAAAATGCCGTGATCCGTGTCCAGGTGCATGTGGGTTAAATGCACAATGTTTGGTATTTAATCATATTGCGCAATGTCGATGCGATGAACAGTATACTGGTGATCCATTCACGAGATGTGTGCCAATGCCTGTAGAAGACGGTATGATTAATTATTATTAATGAATTAAAAATGCATTTATACCCTAAAAATATTTCCTGTTTCTACACAAAGAAGGTTAATAATTTGTCTTTGTTTTAAAAATACACCGCAATTGCAATTATGAATGAATTTAATTTATTGCAGTGAAATATGAAAAAAAAATACATATTTTTCATGTTTATTACCATAAAATATGTATCCAATCTAACGTTCTTACCTATCCATGTTTAGTTAATTCTATGCCTTTATATTTTATTAAAAGATAGTCGTAGGACACGACAATTGTTGTGCTCCATTGTATTGATGATTCACTAAGTGTACTTGGCATGCAAATTTCCTTCTTCCTATAATAAATGTAAATATATATGTATTAATTAATTTCAATATTTTTAGAAACCGTCGAATTAGATTTGTGTAATCCTACACCTTGTGGATCGAATACGCAATGCAATGATGGCATCTGTACTTGTTTACCCGAATTTCATGGTGATCCTTACTTTGGATGTCGACCTGAATGCTTAATGAGTATGGATTGTGCGCACGATAAAGCATGTGTCAAAAGTAAATGTGTCGATCCTTGCATTAACACCTGCGCTAAAGAAGCCGTATGTACTGTATTTAACCACGTACCCATGTGCTCGTGTCCTAAAGGATATTCTGGAAATGCCTTCCTTGAATGTAGACCAATTAAAACCATTGAAGTTGTGAACCCATGTAGTCCATCACCTTGTGGACCCAACAGTCAATGTCGTGAAGTTAATGGGCAAGCTATTTGTTCCTGTATACCAGGTTATATTGGAGCACCGCCAACATGTCGCCCTGAGTGCATTTCAAGCGCTGAGTGTCCATTAAACCGAGCATGTTCTAATCAACACTGCATTGACCCCTGTAAAGGAAACTGTGGAACAGGAGCTCAATGCCAAGTAACTAATCACAACCCAATATGTTCATGTCCATCTGGTACAACAGGCGATCCGTTTACCAAATGCATAATAGGTGAGTTTATAATATTGTTTTGTCTTACTAAAGTAAAAATAACTTAGGATAATATCTTAAATGTAATATTTTAAATTAAAACATATTTGACGTTACATATATAAGGAAATAAAAGTGTCCATTGTATAAAAGATAAAGTAAACCAATACCATATTTATGTATAGATGTGCAGCCGGCAGTTTATGTAAATCCATGTGAACCTTCACCTTGTGGACCTAATTCTATATGCAGAGAAACTGAAAATTCACCATCGTGCGCATGTATGGAGAACTATTTTGGAAATCCACCAAATTGTCGGCCAGAATGTACTGCTAATTCCGAATGCCCTAACGAATTGGCATGCATCAATCAAAAAATGTCGCGACCCTTGCCCTGGTTCCTGTGGTTACGGTGCGGAATGTAAAGTTGTCAGTCATGCCCCACAATGTATTTGTCCGCCGGGTTACTCTGGAGATCCATTTATACAATGCAATATACAAGAGGTACCTCTTGCACCTTGTGAACCATCACCATGCGGGCCTAACGCGATATGTAAAGAACAAGGAAATGCCGGGGCTTGCATATGTTTGCCAGATCACGTTGGAAATCCATACGAAGGCTGTCGTCCAGAATGCGTTGTCAATTCAGATTGCGCTTTGAACTTAGCATGTATCCAGAGTAAATGTAAAAATCCATGTAGTAACATATGTGGTAATAATGCTATTTGTAATGTCCTCAACCATGCACCAACATGTGAATGCTTACCCGGATTAACAGGAAGCCCATACCAAAACTGTTACGAACAATCAATAGGTTTGTAATTTATCTTATTGATTTATAAAATTATTATTTTAGATTTTATTTAACTTAAGCATTTGAAGTACTTCATTAAATAATCGTCCATTAGTTACATATATTTTTACTTTACAGAGAAACCTGTGTTGCATAAAGATCCTTGCGTGCCATCACCATGTGGCCCAAACAGTATTTGTAAAGTTACTAACGAACAAGCAGTGTGCACTTGTCAGGCCGATTACTTAGGTACACCACCTGCTTGTAAACCGGAGTGTCTTGTTAGCTCTGAATGTAGTCAGCATACAGCTTGTATTCAGAAGAAATGCAAAAATCCATGTGAGGGTGTATGTGGACAAAATACTGAATGTAAAGTTATCAATCATAGTCCTATCTGTTCTTGTAAACCGCAGTATACAGGCGATCCATTTAGCAGATGTTATATCCTACCAGGTAATTCATATTTATAAGAAACAATGTTTGAAATATTATTGATAATATTTTCTACTACATTTTTTTTAATGTTCAGTTGCAGACATTACCGCGGTTTCGACCAACCCTTGCTTACCATCACCATGTGGTGTCCATTCTCTCAATGTCGTGATATTGGTGGATCTCCTTCTTGCTCCTGTATGTTGACATATATTGGCAGCCCACCAAACTGTAGACCTGAATGTACAATAAATAGTGATTGTCCAAGCGATAAGGCGTGTATCAATGAAAAATGTATGGATCCCTGTCCAGGATCATGTGGTCTAAACGCAGAATGCAGAGTGCAAAGCCATGTATCAATTTGTACATGCCTTGATGGGTATACAGGTGATCCTTTCAAAAGCTGCACAATAAAACCCGCTATAGGTGCGTATACCTTAAATAATAAGAATATAACATTATTACGATATACGAGTATAATACTTTTTTACTCGTCAACCTTAAAAATCAAAACTTAAAAATGTCCCTAATTAAAATCAAAATATTGCTTTGTTTTTCTTTATCAGTAACACCAGTTGATGCATGTAACCCATCACCATGTGGAGCAAACGCGATCTGTGAAAATGGTATTTGTACCTGTCAGCCTGAATACCACGGCGATCCATACTTTGAATGTCGACCGGAATGTACTATCAGTTCAGATTGCCCAAGGGACAAAACGTGTGTTAGAAACCGCTGTATCGATCCATGTCTGAATACATGCGGTATTAATGCTAACTGTCAAGCTGTGAACCACATGGCTGTTTGCATGTGTCCTGAAAAAATGACTGGAAATGCATTTATTCAATGTAACCCTATAAAAGGTAAAACTTTTATTAGCTCTGAAATGAAATGACTGAAATTAAAAAGCGTCGTTATTGATTTATTATTATTTTTTTTAGAAGTCATTCCATCAAATCCATGCCACCCTAACCCGTGTGGACCCCACAGCCAATGTCGGGAATATAATGGCCAATCAATATGTTCATGTTTACCTGGGTACCGAGGTGCTCCACCGTCATGTCGCCCTGAATGTGTTGCTAGTTCTGACTGTCCCCTTAACAAAGCATGCAGCAATCAAAAATGTGTAAACCCATGTCAAGGAACATGTGGGATTGGAGCTCAGTGTCAAGTGATTAATCACAATCCAATTTGTTCGTGTAATTCAGGTCTGACTGGAGATCCGTTCAGTAGATGTATTTCTATACGTAAGTTATAAGTTACATTTAATGTTATTTATTATAAAACTTAAAATTGAAATTGATAATCAATGTTTTTTTCACAGCTATTGCTGCATTGCCAGAACCAAGTAATCCATGCTTACCGTCACCATGTGGACCAAATTCTATTTGTTCACAAACTGACGACCAAATTCCTGCATGCCATTGTATGTCAGAATTCATTGGGTCACCTCCTAATTGTCATCCAGAGTGTGTAACGAATAGTGAATGTGCTGCCCAAATGGCTTGCATTAATAAAAAATGTCAGAATCCCTGTCAACATGCTTGTGGCACAAATGCTGAGTGTAGAGTTATAAGTCATACCGCTGTTTGTATTTGTCCTGAGGGTTATAGCGGTGACGCAGCTGTACAGTGCACAATAAATCCTCTCTCGTACCTATTGAAATTTTAAACCCATGTACGCCCTCACCCTGTGGAGTAAATGCTGAATGTATAGAATCCTCGGGTGCCGGTGCATGTGTTTGTATCAAGGGATACTTTGGTAATCCATACGAAAATTGTCACCCTGAATGTGTAGTAAATACAGATTGCCCAAGTAACAGAGCGTGTACAAGAAATAAATGTATAGACCCATGTCCAGGCACTTGTGCAGTTAATGCTGATTGCCAAGTGGTAAACCATTCGCCATTATGCACATGCCGATATGGATACGTCGGTGATCCATTCACCCGTTGTATCATAAAACGTAAGTATCTTTTGTATAACTTAAATAAATCTGTCAAAATTATATACCTTATATAACTATGCAAATTATTCGAATAATATTATCAAAATTTTAGCTCAAGGTGATGAACCCATAAATCCATGTCAACCATCTCCTTGTGGTCCAAACAGTCAATGTCGCGTTATAAAAAATCAAAGTGTTTGTTCGTGTTTTACCTGAATATCGAAGTTCGCCGCCGAATTGTAGACCAGAATGTGTTGTCAGTACCGAGTGCCCCAGCGATAAAACATGTAAAAACAAGAAATGTATATCACCGTGTCCAGGACCTTGTGGACAAAACGCAGATTGTAAAGTAATTAACCACAGCCCAATATGTACATGCCCAAGCAGACATACTGGAGATCCATTCTCTCGTTGTTACATAGTACCAAGTAAGTTTTTTAATTTTTGTTTTTTATTAATTATTAACTGATGTCCGTAACTTCGCTCATATTATGTATTAATTTTATCATTACGGTTTGAAAAAGCTTATGGATTTAGTTTCGTTCGAAGTGTATAATTTTATTGGTATTATAAATTAAATCTAAAACAACTGAAATAATTTTTTACAGTAGCTGAGTTACCACCATCACAACCGAAAGATCCATGCATACCATCACCTTGTGGACCAAATTCTATTTGTAATAATATTGGTGGTATACCATCTTGCTCGTGTCAGTTAAATTTCCAAGGCAGCCCACCAAATTGCCGACCTGAATGTACTATAAATGAAGATTGTGCTAGTAACATGGCTTGCATTAATCAAAAATGCAGAGATCCTTGTCCTGGTTCTTGTGGAATCAATGCCAACTGTCAAGTAATCAAACACGTATCAATATGTTCATGTATTGAAGGATTTACTGGCGATGCATTTACTCAATGTATTAATATACCACCAAAAGGTAGTTATCATTTTATTATTAGTTTTAGAATGAAAACATTTTACTAATGCATAGAAAAGTATCAAAAATAGATAATGCTCACTCCGTAAACCTATCTACATGAAAGTTAAGTAAATTGACACTACCTGTACTGATAGTACAATAAAATTATAGGAAAACCATATACAATCTAATCTTATACATTTTTTTTTAACTTTGACATAATCGTCAACCACTAACGATAAAATAATAGAATGAAATTGAAAATGACTATAAATAAATCTAAAATTTAATAAAAATTTTAATGCGATAATAGTTCAGTAGTAGATAGAATATTTGGATACCACAACAACCGATGTGCCATCGAATCCTAAAATAAGCCAGAGCTATCAGATAATAAAAAAACATCATGCTGGTATAGTAGTAGGGAATTTAAATAGGCTCGTCTACCATCCTCTACGCTACCTCTACGCTCATACTTAAGCTAGCTACCATCGTCGTGATAAAAATTTATCGCCTAGCTCTCATAGGTATGTTCCGTCAGCCGCACTTCAGAGGCAGTCCTTTTTCTAACTTTTTGCTTTGCTGTCTTTGACCACTTCGTTAATTAATATCAGGTGAAATTATGGTTATAATCTAAATAAATAAAGCACATTTAAAAAAATTGGATCATATCATAAAACATCCCATAAGTATTTATATACTTATGTTAATTTCGGCAGCACAAGATGATTTATGTAATCCATCGCCATGTGGAGAGAATGCAGAGTGTTTCGAAGGCAAATGTTCTTGCCCATCCTGAATACCAAGGAGACCCATACTCTGGTTGCCGACCTGAATGTTTACAAAGTTCGGAATGTGAACGTAATAAAGCATGTATCCATAATAAATGTAAAGATCCCTGCCCAGGCACATGTGCGACAAATGCCGTGTGTAATGTTATTAACCATATACCGATGTGTAGTTGTCCAGAACGTATGACCGGCAACGCTTTTGTCGAATGTCGACATATCACAGGTATTTATTTTTTTGTTCATTGTAGTATGTTATCATACACGTAATGCTAGACTTACGTATATGCAAATTTTCAGAAGCAGTTGTCAGAAACCCTTGCGAACCTTCGCCTTGTGGGCCTAATAGTCGATGTAGAGAGAGTAACGGTCAGGCCATTTGTTCATGTGCTCCGAACAATATTGGGGCACCACCCGCTTGTCGCCCTGAATGTACTATAAGTGCTGAATGCCCCTTGAACCAAGCTTGCAGTAACCAGCGTTGTGTAGATCCTTGCATTGGTTCCTGCGGTGTGAATGCAAAGTGCAAAGTTGTGAACCATAACCCTATATGTACTTGCCCGATATCATTCTCTGGAGATCCATTCTCACGATGTATTAAACAACGTACGTATTTATACATTCATAAACCAATATATACCTATTACAAAATTTCATATAAATAAATGTTAATTATTTATTCTAGCTGAGCGACTACCAGAGCCTGTTAATCCTTGTACCCCATCGCCTTGTGGTCCTAATTCCATTTGTAGAGAAGCAAACGAAGCACCATCGTGCATATGTCTAGATGGGTTTAAGGGACAGCCGCCTAATTGTAGGCCTGAATGTAGTAGTAATGAGGAATGTTCGCCCCATTTGTCCTGTGTAAATAACAAATGTAAGAACCCCTGTGAAAATTTATGCGCTATTAACGGTGAATGTAAAGTAGTCAGTCACTCGCCAGTTTGCCTCTGTCCAATTGGATTTACTGGCGATCCGTTCTTTGAATGTCATCAAGAACCATTACAAATTGATATTATATCATCGCCTTGTTCACCTTCACCTTGTGGAGCTAATGCGATATGCAAAGAAAAAGGAAGTGCTGGATCGTGTTCATGTAACGACGGATATATTGGAAATCCTTATGAAGGTTGTAGACCAGAATGTGTTGTTAGCACCGATTGTACGTCTAACAAAGCATGTATTAGCAATAAATGCAAAGATCCTTGCCCCGGAAGCTGTGGTACTAATGCTGTATGTCAAGTTGTTAACCATGTATCGCTGTGTACTTGTATTGATGGCTACACAGGAGATCCATTTAAATATTGCTTATATCAAGGTAAGTTCAGTTATATATAATAAATATATACATATAAGAAAAGTGGTAGCGTTTACTTTAAGAGTTAATTTAATACAGGCTCTAGAATAATATAATACTTTTGCAACTATACTAGATATTAAAACTACGCCTACGTGAACAGAAGAACTTAAACTAGTTTTTAGCTCTAAATGTAATTATTGTTTACGTTCAAGGTCTATTAAATTTTTTCTTTACTCTGCTTAGTTTTTTTTTTATAATTTGTATCGCGGATTAAGTATTGATAGGTAGGTATTTTCACAACTGTGATTATTACACAAAATAAATTTCATTTGCTTCGTTCATTTTTAATACATTTGTATTAACGTTAAAAATGTATTTCAGAAACTCCGCCTCCTGTCTCAACACCAGTGGAACTATGCTATCCTTCACCATGTGGACCTAATAGTCAATGTAAAGTAGTTAACAATCAAGTCGTGTGCTCTTGCTTAACCGAGTACGTTGGATCTCCACCAAATTGTCGACCAGAATGTGTTACAAGTTCTGAATGTCCACATGATAAAGCATGTATAAAGAACAAATGTATAAATCCATGTCCGAAACCTTGTGGGGTTAACTCGGTTTGTAAAATAATTAATCACAGCCCTATTTGTTCTTGCAAGACGTCATTCACTGGTGATCCATTCACTATGTGCACACCTATCAAATGTAAGTGTATTAATAGTAATTCTATGTTTCTATCAAAAATTTGATAATGATTTAGCTTTAACTTCCAACCTACAAAACCATCAATTTGTCTTTTGTATTGTATAAAATAGAGTCTATATACTTAATATTTAATTATGAAAATATGGCTTCATATTAGATATGAAAATTTGAGTCATATACAAAATTTAAAAACAAAAGTTTGCACGGATTTGCAACAATTATGGTCATTAGAGAATTAATCCAAAGGTAAAGCAGATGTAACAAGGTGCAACAACAAGGTCCAGGTGCAACAAGTCATAGAGAACTGTAGTTTAGGTGACGTCGTTAGGTTAATTTGAATTTAATCGTCAGATGATGCGATATTCTTTACGAAAAAAGTCAACGTATTCTTGTGTACGTTGAAAAAAGTTGCCGGTAAAATATAAAATTTTGAATAGAATGAAAGATGTATATTTAGGATTGAAAAGACGTTAATCGCTGACACCAAAATTTGAAACTACATAGATAATTAAATAAATAAATAATTACGTCATTAGCTATCTTACTAAAGAAATACTTAAATGTGAAAATATCGCTTTAGGATATAGCTGCGGCTACTATCAATAATACCATATCCTAATTTTTAACAGATGAGCCAGTTCCTGATATAAAACACCCTTGTATACCTTCACCGTGTGGACCAAACGCTGAATGTCGAGAATTTGGCAATACTCCATCTTGCTCATGTCTTCCAACATATATTGGTAATCCTCCGAATTGCCGACCGGAATGCAGCATTCATTCTGATTGTCCAAGTGATCTTGCTTGTATCAACTCAAAATGTCACGATCCTTGTCCAGGATCATGTGGTACATCTGCTACATGCAGTGTTCAGAATCATATTCCAATTTGTGTTTGTATCGAAGGGTATATTGGTGATCCTTTCACAAGTTGTAAACCGCAACCATTACAAGGTAAACATTTTTCACAACTAATAAAAAACATAGAAATGTATTTTGAAATTTATAAAAATGTATTATTTATGTTGTAGTGGAGCCAAGTATTACTGATGCTTGCGCAAATATTCATTGTGGTTCAAATGCGGAATGCGTTAATGGGCAATGTCAGTGCTTACCAGAATATCACGGAGACCCATACTTCAGCTGTCGACCAGAATGTGTTTTTAGCACTGACTGCGATGAAAGTAAAGCTTGTATCCAAAAAAAAAAATGCCTCGACCCATGTATTAACGCTTGTGGGCAAAATGCTATTTGTCGAGTTATTAACCACATTCCAATGTGCAGCTGTACCAATGGATACACTGGAAACGCCTTTATCATATGCAACCAAATCAGAGGTATTTGATTTTTCTTTGTTTTCTCTGTATGTTTATTTGCTTTTTTATATCCATGCTACATACATATATTTCAATTACAGTTCCTACGAGTCAAAGTCCTTGCAGTACATCTATTTGTGGTCCAAATAGCCAATGTCGTGAGATAAATAATCAAGCTGTGTGTTCATGTCTTCCAACGTACTTGGGGGTACCACCAGCTTGCAGACCAGAATGTGTTGTTAATGCAGAATGTCCACAAAACCAAGCTTGCATGAAACAAAAATGTGTTAATCCGTGTACAGGAATGTGTGGTTTAAGAGCAATTTGTGAAGTCGTTAACCATAATCCCATATGCGCATGTCCATCAAAATATTCTGGTGATCCGTTCATAGAATGCAGTTTAGCTATAAGTATGTATTTTTTGTAAAATAACATCGCAAAACTTTTAATATAATCAAGCATTGATTTATCTTTTATATACTATGTAATTGTTCTTAGGAAATATGTTTTACTTTTGCAGATGCGCCATTGGTTCCTGTTCTTCCTTGTCAACCTTCGCCATGTGGCCCTAATTCAATTTGCCAAGATATAAATGACAATCCGTCTTGTACTTGTATGCCAGAATACAAAGGGCAACCACCTTATTGTAAACCAGAATGTATCAGTAATAGCGAATGTGGATCGCGCATCTTGCTTGTATTAATAAGAAATGTAAAGACCCATGCATACAAGCTTGTGGTGCAAACGCTGAATGCCGTGTTGTTAGTCACTCAGCTATGTGTTTATGCCCACAAGGATATTTAGGTGATCCATTTATTCAATGTACCCAAAAGATTGAAAATGAGATATCTACTCCATGTACACCTTCACCTTGTGGATCAAATGCAATATGTAGAGAACAAAATAAAGTTGGTTCATGCACATGTAATGATGGCTACTTTGGTAACCCCTATGAAGGATGCCGTCCAGAATGTATTTCCAATCCTGATTGCCCAGGGAATAGGGCATGTATTGGAAATAAATGTCAAGACCCATGTCCAGGCACTTGTGGAATTAATGCGGATTGTAGCACTTTAAATCACGCTCCAACTTGTACGTGTATCGTTGGGTATACCGGAGACGCTTACCGCCGTTGTATCCCTATACCACGTAAGTCTTTATTAAGCCAATAGTCTTTTATACAGACATATATAATACATTTTTGACATGTAAAACTCATCGTCATCAAACATCTTTAAATTTTTAGCTCAAGAAACTATTCCTGTTAATGTTTGTTTCCCGAACCCTTGTGGACCTAACAGTCAATGCCGTGAAGTAAATGAACAAGCTGTTTGCAGTTGTTTATCGAACTATATTGGTGAACCTCCGTCGTGTAAACCAGAATGTCTATTAGGTTCAGACTGTGCTTCTGATAAAACTTGCATTAATCACAAATGTATAAATCCATGTCCTGGTCCGTGTGGTCTAAAATCTGACTGTAAAGTATTTAACCATAATCCAATATGTAGCTGTCGCCTCGGATTTACTGGAGATCCATTTAGCAGGTGCTATCCTAAACCAGGTATGTTTAAATAAATATAACATTAAGAAATATTGATTTAGATTTTGTGTTTTTTTCATCTAATAGTGACTTGTGTATTCCAGTGTCACAACCACAGTTACAAGAATCTAAAGATCCATGTGTACCTTCACCCTGTGGTCCATTTTCTATGTGTAGAAACATAGGTACTCAGCCATCGTGCTCATGCTCAGTTGGCTATATTGGAAGTCCCCCAAATTGTAGACCTGAATGTGTGACCAATAATGATTGCATCAGCTCTCTTGCTTGCATACATGAAAAATGCAGAGATCCTTGTCCAGGATCATGTGGACAGAACGCTCTGTGCTCAGTAATAAAACATATGTCAATTTGTACATGTATGGAAGGTTATAAAGGTGATCCATTCACGGCATGTGTGATAGAACCTCAACAAGGTAAACTTTACTTTATAGCAGTAGAAATAAGTATGATGTCATAGATTATAACCAATTATTTTTTTCTTATAGACTATACACCTGCTGACTTGTGTAATCCTTCTCCCTGTGGTTCCAATACTCAATGCATAGATGGTGAATGTACTTGTTTACCGGAATACAAAGGCGATCCTTACGTGGGCTGTCGACCAGAATGTACAGTCAGTACAGAATGTCAAAAAAATCAAATATGTATTGGTAAAAAATGCGTAAACCCGTGTCCAGACACTTGTGGTAGTAATGCTGTTTGTGAAGTTATCAATCATATACCAATGTGTAGTTGCCCCTCTGGATATACCGGCAATTCATTCGTCTCTTGTAATATTCTTCAAGGTAGAAACTGCCATTTTTTTTTGTTTAGGATTAAAATAAGATTCGTGATTTAATCCTATATATTTTTCAGAACCTATGCCCACAAAACCATGTAATCCAAGTCCATGTGGACCGAATAGTCAGTGCAGGGCAATAAACAATATTGCAGTATGTTCATGTATACCAGGATATTCGGGAAATCCACCAACATGTAGACCCGAATGTACAACTAGCTCAGAGTGTGAACTGAAAAAAGCATGCAATAATTACAAATGTATCAATCCGTGCAATGGCGCTTGTGGTGTTGGAGCATTATGTGAAGTTGTAAATCACAACCCCATTTGTTCTTGTCCCAAAGAATTTTACTGGGGATCCGTTTACAAGATGTACACCAAAACGTAAGTTATTCAATACTTTTAATGCACACTGTTCTATTATAACATATTCAGTAGTGATTAAAGTTAAGATTTTTCTATAATAGACTAATTATAATGATCTGTAATTTTAGATACATTTAAGAGTATTTTGTTATGAAGACTATTATATATTTTCAGCTTTTGAAATTTCTCCACAAATCAATCCTTGTTTGCCTACTCCATGCGGGCCAAATGCTATTTGTCAAGCGATCAACGAATCACCATCGTGTTCGTGTATGCCTGAATTTATCGGCTTACCACCAAACTGTCGACCAGAATGTTCCAGTAACAGTGAATGTCATAATCATATGGCTTGCATTAATAATAAGTGTGGAGATCCATGTGTAGGTGCATGTGGTACTATGGCTCAATGTCGCGTTGTTAGTCATACGCCTAATTGTGTATGCCCACCGGGATATTCTGGGGATCCATTTTCGCAATGCAACAATTACAAAACATTCCGTCATATGAACATACGACACCGTGCACTCCATCACCATGCGGAAGTAATGCGATCTGCAAAGAACAGAATACTGCCGGATCGTGTATTTGCTCGCCTGGTTATTTTGGTAATCCGTACGAAGGCTGCCGACCAGAATGTGTGGTTAATACTGACTGTCCTGCAGACAAAATATGCCAACAAAATAAATGTCAAGATCCTTGCCCGGGAACTTGCGGAGCTAATGCTCAATGCGAAATCATCAACCATGCACCAATTTGTTCTTGCATATCAGGATACACAGGAAATCCTTTCAAAGCCTGTATTGTAATGTTGCAAAGTGAGTAAAAATAATCATAATTTTCGATCTCAGTTACCAAGAAATCATAGTTTTACATGTATTTAGGCTTATTTACTCATTAAACTGAAGTTATTAAGAGGATATCCTAGCGTAATTTATTCCATAGAAACGTAGTCCCATTTTTCCTCCCTGGATAACAGCATTATGGTAAATATTTTAATACAAAATAATATTTATCTACTACCGCCATGCCCGTACGTTTTGATTTTTACGTAAATTAGTTATTTAGAAACTAGGAGCCTTTGAAAAAAAATGCTCGATTTTTACCGTTATTTTCAGTCGAGCGTTAAACAAATTTGATGGATAAAATTAAAAGAAAAAGCAAAACTTACAGGCATAGAAAAAGTGTTTATTATTCTAAAATTAAAAGTAAATTAAAAATCGGTTCAGTTTTGTAGGAGGAAACAGGATACAATGAAGTGATGTTTTCATCTATTTTGCATAGGAAAAATCAGCCCGAGCTGCAGTTGTACCTTTCGTGTTTTATAATTAATTCATTGGGGCGCAACGTGATAGCGATAGATTTCTGAAATACCTACCTTTTTGACCGCATCTCCTGTTAATAGTACTCCATTAAAAACAATTAGACGTTTAAATAAGAACATCGAATCGATATTTTACTTGTTTAACTATTCGGTTACCATGACTTCATTGATTTACTCAATTTCAAGTATGCATAAAATATTACGAAATTTATAAATTTACGGGTAATTTTAAATGTAGGTATCTGAAATTGCAAACAGGCATGCAACAAACTTAGAGGTTAATATGGTCATTCCACCAGTTCTTGGCAATCAGTGAAAATCAATCAATGTTTATTCTTGTTTTCTAATTTTAATTTTTGCCAGTCCATACTATGTATTTATTTGAATTAGTATAATATATCAGTATTTATGTGAAGTATAAGTATTCTTACTATGATATGAAAATATGTATCAGTAAAGCTTTTGTAATTTCGTATAGAAGGTTCCAATCTCATAATTATTATTTATGTAATTGTTATTTATTTTAGATACTGAATCACCGAAAAATCCTTGCGCACCGACACCATGCGGCCCTAACAGTGCATGCAAGGTTGTAAATGACCAAGCAGTATGTACATGTTTGCCTGAATACCGAGGAGTCCCTCCGAATTGTAGACCTGAATGCGTCATCAGTGCGGAATGTCCGACGAATAAAGCTTGCATCTCATTGAAATGTATTGATCCTTGTATTGGACAGTGTGGAATAAACACGCACTGTCAAGTTATTAATCATAGTCCCGTGTGTTCTTGTATGGAGCGGCATACGGGTGATCCATTCAGTCGATGCTACACATTAATAACTACAGCCCCGTCTCAAACTGAATTACCAAAGAATCCTTGCTTGCCCTCACCGTGTGGACCATTTAGTGAATGTAGAGATACAGGCGGTATTTCTTCATGCACATGTTTACCGAATTACATAGGGGCACCACCTGGATGCCGACCCGAATGTACAATAAACGCAGACTGTCCAAGTAACTTGGCTTGTATTAACCAAAAGTGCAAAGACCCATGTCCGGGATCATGTGGATTAAACGCTCAGTGTACTGTAAAAAAAAATATGCCGATTTGCTCTTGTGTTGAAAATTATGTTGGTGATGCTTTTACAGAATGTAAATTACAAGGTAATCTTTCATTTTTTATTAAATAAAATAAATAAAAAGGAATATACTGTTATCGTACTAATTTTGTTTACAGAAGTGATTTTAGATGAGGTTGATTTATGCAATCCATCACCCTGTGGTCCAAATGCTATATGTAATGATGGTGAATGCTCATGTCTACCCGAATACCAAGGCGATCCTTACTTCGAATGTCGCCCTGAATGTGTACTAAGCTCAGACTGTCCTCAAGATAAGGCTTGTTTACGAAACAAATGTATCAATCCTTGTAACAGTGGTGCTTGTGGATCAAATGCAATATGTGAAGTCATCAATCATATACCGATGTGTAGATGTCCAGAACGTATGACAGGGAACGCATTTGTACAATGCTCGTTATTTGAAGGTTTGTTTCTTATTATAATACTAACTGATTGGATACACAATATGGTCAAATTATAAAAATAATTGATTAAACATTCAATAGAAAGCTCTTTCCGTTTTTAAAATTTTTCTATGATATGGACAACTTTTACAAATTTTATTTTCGTATAAACGATACTCAGAATATTACAAATATGCCAAATCAGTCAAGACGTTTTCAAGTGATGGACACACCATCAAACAAACAACATTTATTTTTTTATTTAAATGCATGTTACAATAGTTTTTATATTATATTAATTTATGGTTTTCAGTTGTGAATGTACAACCTTGTCAACCCAGTCCTTGTGGACCAAACAGTCAATGCCGTGAAATTAATGGTCAAGCTGTGTGTTCTTGCTTGGTCGGATATATTGGAACTCCACCCACTTGTAGACCAGAATGTACTGTTAGTACAGACTGTTTACCTAAAGAAGCTTGTAGTAATAGAAAATGTATTGACCCCTGTCAAGGAGCGTGTGGCGTGAACGCAAAATGTCAAGTAATTAACCATAATCCAATTTGTTCTTGTCCACAATCTTACACTGGAAATCCATTTATTAGATGCTCTTTACAAGAGATAGAGCCTGTACCAATTAACCCTTGTATACCATCGCCCTGTGGCCCAAACTCAATATGTAAAGAAACTTCAGGATCTCCATCATGTTCCTGTATTTCCGGATTCATTGGTTCGCCGCCTTATTGTAAACCAGAATGTATAAGCAACGCTGAGTGTGCTTTACATCTTGCTTGCATGAATAAAAAATGTAAGGATCCGTGTGAAGGTTCATGTGGTCTCAATACTGAATGTCATGTCATAAGTCACTCTCCGTCATGTACATGTGCATCGGATTACACAGGCAATCCTTTTGTCGAATGTCATAAACTACAAATCATTCATGAAACTGCAACACCATGTCAGCCATCTCCCTGTGGCGCTAACGCTATTTGCAAGGAATACAATGGAGCTGGTTCTTGTACGTGTTTGCCAGAGTTTATCGGAAACCCTTACGATGGTTGCCGTCCAGAATGTGTCATTAATACAGATTGTCCTTTCAACAAAGCTTGTGTGCAGAGCAAATGTCAGGATCCGTGCCCAGAGCATGTGCACCAAACGCATTTTGCCAAGTAGTTAATCACGCTCCTTCATGTTCATGTGAACATGGCTACACTGGCGATCCGTTCCGCTTCTGTACTCCAGCAGGTAATTCTAATATAATGCTTTAGTTATTATATTTATTTCTATAATTACATTGTCTCATTATAAAATAATATTTTATGTTATAGAAATATTGAAAATTCCTATAAATGTATGTCAACCATCGCCTTGTGGACCCAATAGCCGATGCCAGGAGGTAAACAATCAAGCTGTATGTTCTTGTTCACCAAATTATATCGGAACACCACCCGGATGTCACCCAGAATGTGTAATAAGCTCTGAATGCCCTAATGATAAAGCATGTATAAATCAAAAGTGTGAAAATCCATGTGTGAATGCATGTGGGGTAAATACAGATTGTAAAGTAATAAATCACAGCCCCATATGCCAATGCAGACATAAATACACTGGTGATCCATTTAGCAGATGTAATCCCATACCACGTAAGTTACCAAATTAGTTTTTTTTAACAAATAGACTTATTTCCAAAATACCAGAACAATTGCAATAATTTATGTATATATATACTGTATGTAATTTTTGCAACTTTCAGCACCGGTAGCAAATTCTATATTGGAACCATACAAAAATCCATGTGTGCCATCTCCATGTGGTCCTAACTCAATATGTCAGGAAATAAAAAATATACCCTCGTGTACTTGCATGCCTAACTACATCGGAAGTCCCCCAAATTGTAAACCTGAATGCACTATTAATGCGGAATGTCCCACATCTCAGGCATGTATACAACAAAAATGTCGTGATCCGTGTGACGGTTCGTGTGGTATTGGGGCTCTATGTATCGTTTCACGTCATATGCCTATTTGTACCTGTCCCGAGGGCTATACTGGTGATGCTTTTACAGTTTGTACATTAAAACCAATAGGTAAGAATGACCTTTTTTTATTATTCAACATCTATTCTACGCAGTATGTTAATAATTATTTTATTTTTATTAGCTATCGACGTTATTGACAAATGTAATCCATCTCCATGCGGCACAAACGCAATTTGCAACGATGGGTCATGTAGTTGTATAGACGACCATCAAGGGGATCCGTACTCAGGCTGCAGACCTGAATGCGTACTTAGTACAGACTGCCCAAGAGATAAAGCTTGCGTGAGAAATAAATGCGTGGATCCTTGTCCTGGAACTTGTGCTACTAATGCACAGTGTGACGTAATAAATCACATACCGATGTGTAGCTGTCCTCAACGTATGACTGGCAACGCCTTTTATAATTGTGAACCAATTCAGGGTAAGTTTAAATATTTTCATAAATAAAATTTTGATATGATAATATGAATATAAATTTTCTTTTTGTACTTTCAGTTCCAGTTGTAACGAATCCATGTCTTCCATCGCCCTGTGGACCGAATAGTCAATGCAAGGAAGTAAATGGCCAAGCCGTTTGTACATGTATACAGGGATATATGGGAAGTCCTCCACTTTGTAGACCAGAATGTGTAGTCAGTTCAGATTGTTCACCAAGTAAAGCTTGTAGTAATCAAAAATGTATCGATCCTTGCTTCGGATCATGTGGTGTTGAAGCAAAATGTACTGTTGTAAAACATAATCCCATATGCACTTGCCCAAGCAAGTACACTGGAGATCCTTTCGTTAGATGTATTCCATACAGTAAGTATCTCACCCGAATTCCGTAAGAATATTTTAAAGCGATTTTAGTTTTATGTAAATAACTTACAAAAGATACTCTATAAAATTATAACAAACAAATAATTACTAAAAAGAAAGTATTTGTGTAGCAACAATAATAATAATACGGTTATTAGCCATATTAGTAAACCTGCGTCATAAATTATAATTTCCACGCACAAGAGACCAGAAAGTACACATTTCACAAAAACAGTAATACCATATAAAATAGTAACGAGTTTTCAATTTTACCTTATGTTTAGTTACTTTTGTTTTGTCTATTTCATTTTTGATTGTCTTATTTAACAAAGGAACACCTGTCGCTGATGTTTCACCTTGTACACCGTCACCTTGTGGGCCAAACTCAATTTGCAAAGAATTATCAGGAACGCCTTCATGTACATGTAAACCAGACTTCTTTGGCTCTCCACCATATTGTAGACCTGAATGTTCAAGCAATAGTGAATGCCCACCGATTCAAGCTTGTGTAAATCAGAAATGCAAGGATCCGTGTATTAACGCTTGTGGACTTAACGCCCAATGTAAAACAATAAGTCACTCGCCGACCTGCTTCTGTGATTATGGCTACACTGGTGACCCTTTTTCAAATTGCTATTCACAACAAGTAAACGTTGAAGAGAGACTAACACCCTGTGAGCCATCACCTTGCGGTGCTAATGCTGAATGCAAAGAACATAATGCCGCTGGATCTTGTACTTGCTTGCCTGATTACATTGGAAACCCCTACGAAGGTTGTCGACCTGAATGTGTTGTCAACACTGATTGTGTACCAAATAAAGCTTGTATTCGTAACAAATGCCAGGACCCATGTCCAGGTACCTGTGGACCTTCAGCCATGTGTGTAGTCGTTAATCATTTGCCAGTTTGCTCATGCCCCGTCGGTTATTCTGGAGACCCATATCAAAGATGCCAACCTCTGAAAGGTAAACAAAAATATTATTCTTAAATAAAATAATTTCTAAATTATGAATGATCTATAAGCGAATTTGCAGAGATAGATACTTTTCATGTCGATATTCTCCTGAGGATTTTAATTTCCATTTGTTTTTCAGAACCTGTAGTATCTGATGTAACTCCTTGTACTCCAAATCCATGTGGACCTAATAGTATTTGCCGAGCAGTAAATGGTAACAGTGCATGTTCATGTATGCCAAACTATATAGGAACTCCTCCAGGTTGTAGACCAGAATGTACAGTAAGTTCCGAGTGTCTCTCGGATAAAGCTTGTATAAATATGAAATGTTCAGATCCATGCCCTGGACATTGCGGGACAAATGCAAATTGCAAAGTAAAAAATCATAGTCCTATTTGTGTATGTAATTCAGGATTTATTGGAGATCCATTTACACGCTGCTATCCACAACGTAAGTATATTCCTGGATATATTTGTTACTCATTATTTATTTATAATAATATTAACTTTCACTAATCATTTAATGCAATTTCAGCGGAAGCGTTACCAGTACCAGTTAAAAATCCATGTGCACCAAACCCATGTGGCGAAAATTCTATATGCCGTGACATTAACGGATCGCCTTCGTGCACGTGTATGCCGAACTATCAAGGATTGCCGCCATATTGTAGACCAGAATGTGCTATAAACCAAGACTGTCCTTCTAATAAGGCTTGTATGAATATGAAATGTCGAGATCCTTGTCCTGGTAGTTGCGGTCAAAATACTATATGTACTGTGTTCACACATGTGCCATCTTGTACTTGTTCTCAAGGATTTACCGGCGATCCATTTACCTCATGTATACTTATACAGCCAATTGAAGGTAACGATCTTAACATACATATATATAAATTACATCATGGTAGAATGTTTATTTGAGTTTTAGTTGATTATATTTTACCTTAAACTTAATTATCGAGTACGTAACGTGTTTAGGTATATAAAAGTCATTATTTTATTATATTACTAGTTAGCATCCGCGACTTCGTATACATAAATTTACTTTTAATATCAAAATCATAATAAAAATACTTTAGGCTCGGAGAAGGTGCTTATGAACGTAAAAATACTACCACCGGTTCGGAAAATAACCCAGTCGAGAAGAGCCGACAAGAAATCCGATCTGTTTTTTTTCTTTCTATATATAACAACGATTTGAAAATAAAATTTGCTTGATTTGGTGTCTGAACTTATTATTCGGCAAATCGGTAATGTGCTTTGGGACCATATTGTAGAATCTAATACTAAAAAAACGTTTATTCGTTTTACTGAGTCTAAATCATGGAACAGCTAGTTTGTATTTATTTATATTATTAAGATAATACCGGTCGTTTACATACTATAATTCACGTGTAAAATAATAGATAATGATATGCTTATATTCTTCTCGGGCTCAGGTCTATAATGTATTTTAAAACTATTACTAAAAGTTATGACCGTGAATGCACACGAAGTTTATGATGTTTTCATATTGTGTAAGTTTTTCGATATTCCTAATGTTATTTAATTTTTTTCGCAGGACCATAAAAAACAGTGTCACGCAAATCTTTCATTCATTTGTAATGGTCGTGTAACTTTACTATAATAACTACAGCGATTGAGATCATTTTTGAAGCTGTAAAGGCTCTTCCGGTCAACAGCATTAGCTAGATTAAAAAAAAAAAAAAAAAAAAAAACAATTTTACATAAATTGTTTGTTTTGTTGAAATGTAGGGTCATATAGTAAGTAATGTCAGGATCCGATTAGATAGCGCTGTAAAATCAATATTTTGCAAGCTACCACACAAGGTCTGCCAGACCAACTAGTAAAAGTTGTTTTTCCAAGCTTTCACTATGATAAATACAAGTCTGTGTAATGATGTAAGATCTTTTATTATACTTTTTTCTGTCTTTAGATGAAGTTCCTGTAGACCCTTGCAACCCTTCTCCTTGTGGATTCAACGCACAATGTCTTGATGGAATATGTACATGCTTAAACGAATACTATGGAGACCCATATTTTGGCTGTAAACCAGAATGTGTAATGAATACTGATTGTCCATCGGATAAAGTTTGTACAAAAAATAAATGTATGAACCCATGTCCAGGAACATGCGCACTAACTGCACAGTGCAACGTTTTTAATCATATTCCAATCTGTACATGCCCGGAACGAATGACAGGAAACGCTTTTGTCGAATGTCACACATTCGAAAGTAAGTATTAATGTTTTAGAAAAACTCTTTTATTTTTTTTTTTCTATTCTTCTATTTATTTTTTTAGTTTTAACTTAATATGCGATAATATTAAATATTGCTTACAAGCATCTTTAGTTTTTTTTTTAAATAATGTGCATAAATTACACTTAATACGGTTTTGAACATATAACATTGATATAATATTTATTGTATTATTTTCAGTTGTAAAAGTGGAACCCTGTGAACCAAGTCCTTGTGGACCCAATAGTCAATGTCGACCTATAAACGATCAACCCGTATGTTCTTGTTTACCCACATATATTGGAAGTCCGCCTTCTTGCCGCCCAGAATGTACAATTAGTGCTGAGTGTCCTTTAAATGAAGCATGTAACAATCAGAAATGTATTAATCCTTGCATAGGCAGTTGTGGTTACGGTGCGAAATGTGAAGTCATTAATCACAACCCTATATGCTCGTGCCCTGCTAGATACACAGGAGACCCTTTCACGCGCTGTACTCAAATAGGTAAAATGTTTTATAATTTATGTAAATAGTATTGTAATTATGTAAATAGTACTAATAATATTTTTCTATGATAAACAATGTATTTTAGTTACTGTTTCCTTGCTGCCTGTTGATCCGTGCACACCATCACCTTGCGGCCCATACTCAATTTGCAAAGTCATTGGAGAGTCACCTTCTTGTACTTGTCAGCCAGAATACAGTGGTACACCACCAAACTGTCGTCCGGAATGTATTAGCAATTCGGAATGTCCTAGTAATTTAGCTTGTATGAATCAAAAATGCCGTGATCCATGCCCAGGAAGCTGTGGATACAATGCAGATTGTAAAGTGATAAGTCACGCTCTTGTCTGCTCATGTCCATATAGTCAAACTGGAGATCCATTGATATCGTGTAGCCCTATTAAAGGTAAGTTAAAACACGATTTTATAAAATCTGCAAATGATGTTACTATTAGCTACTGATGTGTATTAAATACAAATATATTTTTTCAGAGACTAACATTGATTATAATTCGCCATGTGAACCTTCACCTTGTGGAATAAATGCACAGTGTACTGAAAGAAATGGAGCAGGATCGTGCAAATGTGTTGAATCATACGTTGGAAATCCTTACGACGGATGTCGTCCAGAATGTGTGATAAATAGTGACTGTTCACCAACTTTAGCTTGCCTGCAAAATAAATGTAAAGATCCTTGCCCTGGTATATGTGCACATAATGGCATTTGTCAAGTAATTAACCATCTTCCATCATGTCACTGTCCACCAGGATTAACTGGCAATGCTTATGTTAGCTGTGTTTTAAAGAAAGAAGGTACGTTCATTTATAAAAATATGAGTACTCATATCTATACATGCATCCCAATATAAATGTACTTGAAATAAAATACATCTATTTTGTAGATTTTGTAAAACCCACTCCATGTACGCCGTCGCCATGTGGACCAAACAGTCTTTGTCGTGAATTGAATTCTCAAGCGGTTTGCAGTTGTCAACCTGAGTTTATGGGTACTCCACCAAATTGTAGACCCGAGTGCACTATCAGCAGTGAATGTACTAGTGATAAAGCTTGTATAAATCGCAAATGCAAAGACCCCTGTATAGGGCAATGCGCCAGAAATGCAAAGTGTAGAGTTATTGCTCATAATCCGATATGTTCATGTAAGGATCGGTTCACTGGAGATCCATTTACTAACTGCGTGCCCAGTAAGTACTAATAATGTGCATTATTATGGATCTATAAGTGATTATAAAACACTCAAATAACATGATCTTTTCAGAGCCCCTATCAGTGCAGCCAGAGTTGGTAAAAGTTAATCCTTGTGTACCGTCACCATGTGGACCAAACTCAGAATGTCAAGAATTTAATGGCAATGCTCGTTGTACTTGTTTGCCTAATTACATTAGTTCACCACCTAACTGTAGACCGGAATGTACCATCCACTCCGAATGTAATGCGATTACGGCCTGTATCAATAATAAGTGCACTGATCCTTGCCCCGGAGCATGTGGAAACAATGCGGAATGCAGTGTCAGTAACCACTTACCTATATGCTCTTGTATGCCTGGATATACTGGAGACCCCTTCAGCAATTGTTACATAATTTCCCAAGGTAATAAAAAGAAGATGCATATTACTTATAACTATCATGATTCTGTTTTCTTCTTTATAATATAATAATATTTTATTGTAGCACCAGTAGAACCAGTCAAACCTTGCTCTCCATCGCCATGTGGTATCAATACTATCTGCGAAGACGACATTTGCTCATGCCTACCTGGCTATCATGGAGATCCATATTTTGAATGTAAACCTGAGTGTGTGTTAAATTCAGATTGTCCTAGAGACAAAGCTTGTATGAAAAATAAATGTGGAGACCCTTGTGTAGGAACTTGTGGAACGGATGCAATATGTGAAACTTTCAACCATATTCCAATGTGCTCCTGTCCATCTGGTTTTACTGGATCTCCATTTTACTATTGCACAAAAGCACCAGGTTAGTATAATCTAATGACAGTAGATTCTAAAAGCATTAAACAATATTTTTATCTTCATCATAATGGCTGTACTTTATTTCATAATTTGTGAGTAGAACATTTTAGTCTACAAAAGAGATTTAAAATTTCATATAAATTGTAGATATTTGTAAACAGTTAAATTAAGAATAATAATTATAAAAATAAATACAGCTTATCTTTAACAAATTAGTGTTTATCAAAATCTATTAATGCTGTAAAAGTTCAACCTTTAATGACACAGTATAGATATTGTTATCAAAAACTTTTATACCACATCACTTTAACCATTACCATATTACCTGTTTCAGAAGTACCAGCGATCATCAGTTTGTGTGATCCTTCGCCATGTGGACCTAACAGTCTATGTAGAGAATTAAATGGACACGCCGTTTGCATATGTGTTCAAGGTTATATCGGAAGTCCTCCAAACTGTCGTCCAGAATGTATAGTTAGTTCAGAATGTCCATTAAACAAAGCGTGTTCAAATAAGAAATGTATAGATCCTTGTCTAGGAGCATGTGGACGCAACACACATTGCAAAGTTGTTAATCACAATCCTGTTTGTACTTGCTTGACTGGATATTCTGGAGATCCATTCTCATCATGTCAATTTATCCGTAAGTACAAATTATAGAGCGGCAGGTTGAGATATAAATTATATTATCTCTGAATATTAATGCTATTATATTTGTATTTTAGCCGCCACTCTGCCGGAGAGAGTAAATCCATGCTTACCATCACCATGTGGACCTAATTCAGAATGTATAGAAAATGGAGATAATGCAGATTGTAAATGTTTACGTGAATTCATTGGTGTCCCTCCTAATTGTCGACCTGAATGTACAACTAATACTGATTGTGAGACGGCCAAAGCTTGTATAAATAAGAAGTGTCAAGACCCTTGTCCTGGATCATGCGGCATTAATGCTGAATGTAGAGTTGTGAGCCACACACCAATATGTCTATGCCAAATTGGCTATACTGGTGACCCATTCCTTCATTGTAGCATTCAGATTGCAGCTAATATAGAAGATCGTCCAACACCGTGTGTTCCTTCTCCTTGTGGGGTTAATGCTGAGTGTAAAGAACAAAACAATGCTGGATCCTGTACATGCTTGACAGGATATTTCGGAAATCCTTATGAAGGCTGTACCCCAGAATGTCTAATAAATTCTGATTGTTCATCGAATCTTGCATGTTATCAAAACAAATGTTCTGACCCATGTACTGGTACTTGTGGTATCAACGCTTTATGCTATGTTATAAATCACATACCTTCTTGCTCATGCCCTGATCAATTTTATGGTGACCCATATAAAATCTGCCAATTTAAACCACAGTGTAAGTTGCTTTCAATTTTAAATATCATATAGGGGATATAAGCTAAAATAATAAAATACTTCTAAAATATATTCTTAATAGCGTCGACTATTCTATTTACTTTATGAAGATCAGAATTTGACCTATATTTGACCTGATTTTAATTGAATATTTTGTGCAAAGATAGAGACTAAGTTCCAAAATAAGGTAAATTAAATGCAGTAGCCTGGTAACAGAATTACAATTTAAGGGTGGTATCCAACTAGACAAGCATTAGAATATGTTATCGTTTCACCACGTGTACCTTTATAAAAAGCTTATATTCTTTGTTGGATTTGATGTTTCCTACATTATGATTGTATTCGCCTGGGCTAATGCTAAATTATCGGTTTACTCTAATAAAATTACTTTTTTTGCAGTGGAAATATCTGATCCGTGTAATCCATCACCATGTGGACCAAATAGCCAATGCAGAACTCAAAATGGCATAGCGATATGTACGTGCTTGCCTGATTATCAAGGATCACCACCTCTATGTAGGCCAGAATGTATTACTAGTTCTGAATGTCCTTTGGATAGAATCTGTGAAAATATGAAATGTGCGTCACCGTGTCCCAAAGGTTGTGGAGTAAATACAGAATGTAGAGTTATAAAGCATAATCCTATTTGTACATGCAAACAAGGTTACACTGGTGATCCTTTCTCGGTGTGTTATGTCTTATCTGAAGAAAAACCTACATTTATGGAACCGGTCAATCCATGCATACCATCGCCTTGTGGATTAAATGCGGAATGTAAAGATATCGGTGGAATTCCATCGTGCTCGTGCATAATTGGTTATTTTGGAAGCCCACCAAATTGCAAGCCTGAATGTGTTTTGAATACTGATTGCAGTAATGATAAAGCTTGTATAAATATGAAATGTCAAAATCCATGTGAAGGTTCATGTGGAATATATGCTATTTGTAATGTTATCAAACACGTTCCAGTCTGTTCGTGTCCTAATGGATACGAAGGCGATCCATTTTCCGTTTGCACCATCAAACTGCCAGGTACAAATTATTGTATTATTGTAACTATACCGCTACCTAATCATTTTAAGTTATTTTGATAAAATTATATTTGTTACTTTCAGAACCACCACAAAAAATTGACCCATGCCACCCATCTCCATGCGGTTCAAATGCTGTATGCAACAATGGTGAATGTAGTTGTCTCTCTGAATATCAGGGTGACCCCTACTTTGGTTGTCGACCTGAATGTGTTTTTTGAGTACTGATTGTCCTTCAGACAAAGCATGTTTGAGATTAAAATGTGTCAACCCATGTCGTGATATGTGTGGTATTAACGCAGAATGCAATGTTTTCAATCATGTTGCCATCTGTAGCTGTCCTAGTGATTATACAGGCAATGCTTTTACACAATGTAGTAAAATTGAAAGTAAGTAATATTCCAATCTTTAACTTCAAACAAATACTTTTGTTTATTGTTGGCTCATATAAATTATTTTTATTTTAGAACCGCCAAATAAACCTTGTGATAATTCGCCATGTGGTCCAAATAGCATATGTAGAGAAGCAAACGGTCAAGCTATATGTGCTTGTGTGCAAGGTTTTATTGGTAATCCACCCAACTGTCGTCCAGAATGTATCCAAAGCACTGACTGTTCCCCGTCTCAGGCATGCATAAACCGAAAATGCCAAGATCCATGTCCAGGTTCTTGTGGTCACAATGCCTTATGCAAAGTCAGCAACCATAATCCCATATGCACTTGTCCAAACAAGTACACAGGATCACCATTTACTCATTGCTACGGTAAATATTTGATTTGTATTGTTATGAAACAAAGTTAACGACGTCTTATAATATTATAATTTTGACAAGAAATATAATTAAGCAATACCTAATATTAAAAGTTCATTTTTGGACAATGTCATTAGTTTTTTGAATGAACATTGTTGCCATCGTATTTGTTTTAATTATTCAAAATATTACCATTTAACAACAATGATACAATTTTAGTGCAAATAGAAGAAGAACCTGCAAGCCCATGTACACCTTCTCCGTGTGGACCGAACAGCTTATGCAATCCATCAACTGACGGACGTACTTACACATGCACCTGTCAACCGTCATTTGAAGGTATACCACCACAATGTCGTCGCGAATGCACGGTCAATGAAGAGTGCCCATCGGACAAATCTTGTATAAATTATAAATGTACAGACCCGTGTCCAGGATCTTGCGGAGCAAATACTTTATGTACTGTACATTTACATACGCCGATCTGCTCATGTGAAATTGGTTACACCGGAGACCCATTCACATCATGTCAAATAATACCACAAGCTATTGAAAACATAAATCCCTGCGATCCGACACCCTGTGGTACCAATGCTCTATGTAAATTGTCAAGAAATGGCGCTGCTGCCCTGCATATGTGTTACCGGTTACTTTGGAAATCCATACGAATCTTGTAGACCTGAATGCATCATCAATACAGATTGTCCGTACAATAAAGCATGTCTCAGGAATAAATGTGAAGATCCCTGTCCGGGTGTATGCGGTACTGCTGCGACATGCGACGTTATAAATCACGTACCATCATGTAGATGTGCACCAGGGTATACTGGTAACCCATACGCGTTCTGTCATATTGTAATAAATGAACCAGGTAAGTTTAAAGCTTAAACCATTAGTATAAAATCAACAAGTTTTTTAATACTGAAAGTTGAGTGTGATAATTAATAACTTGATTTAATTTTTTTAGCACCGGTACCCCAGAATCCTTGCATTCCAAACCCTTGTGGAAGCAATACTTTATGCAATAACAATAATGGTCAAGCAATCTGTTCCTGTATGCCTGATTTCTTTGGTTCTCCGCCCAATTGTCGTCCAGAATGTACCGTGAATTCGGAGTGTAATAAAACAAATAGCTGCGTAAATCAAAAATGTGTTAATCCTTGTATCGGCGCTTGTGGTCAGAACGCAGAATGCAGAGTTGTTAATCATGCTCCAATATGTTCGTGTAGAGTAGGATTTGAAGGAGATCCATTCATCAGGTGTTTAGTTACTGAAAGTAAGTTTTAAAAAACATAAACACAAATTAGTATTTTATTCAGATCAAATATCCTTTATTCATAATATTAATCTCTTCATATAACTATGAATAATATATTATAGTTTAGCATAATAAGTACACTGGGCCTGACAGTAAACAAACCAATTTACAGTTGATGAAAGAAGAATATCCATAAATAAATAGCTTATAAAATATCACGAAGAAACTCACTAGTTGACTGGATATACTGATATACTGTAATATTTTTTTACAGAATCTCCAACTCCAGAAGTGAATCCTTGCGTACCATCCCCATGTGGACCAAACTCTCTGTGTCAATCGATTAACAAAATACCCATGTGTACTTGCATTGAGCAATATATAGGATCACCTCCAAATTGTAGAGCTGAATGCACCGTAAATTCCGATTGCGCTAGTACGAAGGCGTGTATTAACCAGAAATGTCGCAATCCATGCTCTGGATCGTGTGGTCTGCAAACAGAATGTCGAGTCCACTTACATGCTGCTGTGTGTAGTTGTAAAGAGGGGTATACTGGTGATCCATTCCAAAGTTGCCATCGTATTGAAAGTATAGGTATGTACAAGTTAACAGAAATTCATATTCAAAGTATTTATAAAATTTTTGTTCTTAAATAATTAGCTTTTTTTTGTTCAGAGCCGCTACCTAGTGTCTACGATAAATGCAATCCGAGCCCTTGTGGAGCGAATGCGGATTGTAATGATGGTGTGTGCACATGTAGACCAGATTACTTTGGCAACCCCTATTTGAGCTGCCGCCCCGAATGTACGCATAATGCTGATTGTGCTACAACTTTGACTTGTGTAAACAATAAATGTGTTAACCCATGTACCAATCTTTGTGGAAATGGCGCACTCTGTGAAGTATATAATCACATACCGATGTGCAGCTGTCCTTTTAATACCACTGGAAATGCTTTCTTCTCTTGTACTCCGATCAAAGGTAACTATCAGAAAAAATCACGGTTATAATTTGATCATATTGCTCTACCATTTAACTTGGGTTTACCGTTGATTCTTTTGTTACAGTTCCTATAGAAAAGAAAAATCCATGCGAACCATCTCCGTGTGGTCCATATAGCATTTGTCGCGCCATGTTTGAACAAGCAGTATGTTCCTGTTTGATTGGTCATATAGGTACTCCACCGTCATGTCGACCTGAATGTTTAGTTGATTCAGACTGTACTAGCTTGCTTTCATGTTCCAACCAAAAGTGTATTGACCCTTGCCTCGGATCATGCGGGATAAATGCACAATGTAGTATTCATCACCATAAACCTATATGCTATTGCAAAAACGGCTATACAGGAGACCCCTTCCTTCAATGTATCATCTTACAAAGTAAGTTGAATTTCAAATACATAATTGAAAAAGCATTTCAAAGATTAAATATTAAATATAACATTATATTTTTACAGGAGAACCGATATCAATCAAAACACCATGTGAACCTACACCTTGCGGTCCTAATTCTATATGCCGAGTAATAAACGAAGCGCCATCTTGTTCTTGTCAATCTGAATTTTCGGGTTCTCCACCTTATTGTCGTCCTGAGTGTATTACGAATAGTGAATGCAGCTTTGATAAATCATGTATTAACAATAAATGTGCTGATCCCTGTCTTGGAGCTTGTGGACTCTATGCTGAATGCCGCGTTATTAGCCATTCTCCACAATGTGCATGTCCAGCGGGATTTGAAGGCGATGCCTTTGATCGCTGTTCACCGATATCAGGTAATAATGAAAAATCTATGTAATACATGTAAGGAAATATGATTATACAAATTTCAATATTAAGATCTCACTCAATATCAATTAAAAAATCAATAATAACTTTAAACTATGTCAATAATAATGTAATTTCAATAACGTTTAAAACTTCCAATTAATTTTAGGAGGTAAATAGTACAAGTTACCTAAGACTTATTATTATCAAAGGTGTTTTAGTATCTATAGTTACTCGATTCCGTGCTTTACTTCAGCTAATAGAACTAGTAATATAATTTTTGAAAATATTTCAGTCTCGATAACACCAATTGGTGAACAGCTCAGGCCTTGCATTCCAAATCCTTGCGGTCCAAATGCAATTTGTCAAGAAAGTAATGATATTGGCAGCTGTATGTGTGCGAATGGATTCTTTGGAAACCCGTATGAAAGCTGTAGACCTGAATGTCTAATTAATTCTGATTGTTCGGGAAATCGAGCCTGTATCAACAACAAATGCCAGAACCCATGTTCAGGTCTATGTGGTACTAAAGCAGAATGTCAAGTGATTAACCATATTCCTAATTGTGCGTGCTTATTTGGATATGTTGGTAATCCATACGATGGCTGCGTTTATAGAGAAGGTATGTTCATCTTATCAATATTTATAACAATAATGATACAAATTATTATATATTATAGCTTATTATAATTGTTGCTGAGAAAATTCGTAAATATGTAATTTTATTGCTGTTTCAGAAAAACCAACAAACCCGTGCGACCCCTCTCCATGTGGACCATATAGTATATGCAAAAATATAAACAACAACGCTCTGTGCACATGCATAGATAAATATATATTGGTACTCCACCAAATTGTCGCCCCGAATGTGTTACAAGTTCGGAATGCTCCCTAAATAAAGCTTGCCTAAAACAAAAGTGTGTGGATCCATGCATCGGAACTTGTGGAGAGAGAATTCTGAGTGTCGAGTCCACTATCACAGTCCATACTGTACGTGTCGTACTGGATACGAAGGGGATCCCTTCGTTAAATGTGTTGCCGAAAAATTAATGATTCCTGAAATAAAATCGGCATGTGAACCAAATCCTTGTGGTCCTTATGCTACATGTAAAGATCTTAGTGGATCTGCTCTTTGCGCATGTAAACTAGGCTATATTGGCGCACCGCCTCATTGTTCCCCCGAATGCACCATTAATGAAGATTGCCCCAACGATAAGGCATGTGTAAGAGAAAAATGTGTCGATCCTTGTGTAGGATCTTGTGGTGCTAACACTGAGTGCCATGCAATGAACCATCTTGCTATATGCACCTGTTTGACAGGATATAGAGGCAATTCGTTTGTAGGTTGCTTCAAGTTTAACGGTAAATACTTTATTAGTTTTGATATAATTAAAACTTTGCATTTTCCTCAGATAATAACAAAATATATTTAATAGTGATGTCATTACAATTAATGTTTAAATTGATATCTCTGTTTTTTAGAATACGAAACACCAATCCCTATAGATTTATGTACTCGGACAATCTGTGGCAGTAATGCTATCTGTAATAATGGAACTTGCTCATGTATTCCTGAATATCATGGAAACCCTAATATAGAATGCAGGCCAGAATGTTCAAATGATAATGACTGTCAAAAGAATTTAGCTTGTGTCAAATATAAATGCGTCGATCCATGTAAAAACGCGTGTGGTCTCGACGCTGTCTGCAACGTGTATAACCATATAGCTATTTGTGAATGTCCCGGACCTTTAAAAGGAGACGCTTTTATCGCTTGTAGACGTCCCATTGGTATGTATATGTCACACATATAATATACTTATGAATATAGTATGTGGGTAAAAATTTAGGGAGGATATTCTAAGAAGAAATTTAAGTTTCTGATACATTTCTCTATTTCCAGAACCGGTTGTAGCAGATCCATGTATTCCAAATCCATGTGGGCCAAATAGCATGTGCCGTGCAGATGGATCTGTAGCACATTGCTCATGTCGCCCACCTATGTACGACGAACCCCCAAGCTGTAGACCTGAATGTCGATCAGATTCTGAGTGTCCTCCAGATCGCTCTTGTCGCAATCAGAAGTGTAGAGATCCCTGCCCAGGAACCTGTGGAAACAACGCTGTTTGTCGTACAATATCCCACTCCCCCATATGTTCATGTCCTAGTAATTTCGTTGGTGATCCTTTTATTCGTTGTTTACCAGGTATTATATATTTTATCTTTACTATAGTCGCATTTCATAGAAATTATGTTATATATTAGAATTATTTAATTATTACAATTTTAATATACTACAGCTCTCGAAACGGAGCCATCGAAGCTGTCGCCGTGTGCTGGGTGTGGACCAAACTCTGTTTGCATAAACGAACAGTGTCGCTGCGCACCAGGCTATCTTGGATCACCTCCATTCTGTCGTTATGAATGCCTCGGATCTAACGACTGCGATTGGGAGCTGACTTGCATAAACAGGCGTTGTGTTGATCCGTGTACCGGTGCATGTGGTCAAAGCGCAACATGCAAGGCTGTTGCTCATGAACCACATTGTGATTGTCCCCCGTCTACTACTGGAAATCCGCTCTACGAATGTCGAATCATCGAAAAAAAAAAACTCGTAAGACAGATTTGACTGGAAGAATTAATTGCTTTTACGGTGTACAACAATGTTTTTTTTAAACATGTAAAATGTTTACATTAATTTCATTGGCAAACTTGTGTTTTCGTTTATAAAGCTTAGGCATGGGTTTTATCTACGAAACTAAGTGAGCTAATTTCCTTTACCTAAACGACGTAAAACGCTTAGAAAGCAGCGCTTGTCCCGTTTGCTAAACGCTTCTCATCCACGGTGAGCACAAATTCATTATACACATAAAAATTTACAGATATTTCACCTAATGATCCATGCAATCCATCACCATGCGGACCAGGTGCCATATGCCGCACGAAGGGTGCGGGTGCATCCTGTGAATGTGAGCTTGGACTCCGTGGCGATCCTTATTCTGGATGTCGACCAGAATGTCTTGCAGATTCTGACTGTTCACCATCAAGAGCGTGTATACGCTCACATTGCCGAGATCCTTGCCAAGGCACTTGCGGTATAGGAGCTGAATGCGAGACTGTCAACCATATACCATTATGCTCTTGTCCAATCGGAACAAGAGGAAATGCTTTCGAAAAATGTGAAAAGATTATGCCAGGTATTTAAATAATTTTAGACAATTGTTTTAAAAATATACAGTTAAGTCCTAAATTAGAGTGAAACTGAATATAATTTTTAATTTTAAGTTTTTTACACATTGAAAAACATTTATTATTATTTCATTGTGGTAGAAATAGAAAATTTCCTATTACTTCAACTTCGATTTTTTTTTTTTATCTATAATAGCACCCATCTGTAATCCATCACCATGTGGTCCTGGAGCCTTGTGTACGGAAGCTGAAAACAAAGCCATCTGCTCATGTCCATCTGGTACTAGCGGTGATGCGGCCACAACTGGCTGTCGTCCCGAGTGCGTTGTTAGCTCAGAGTGTCCTCGCAACCGTGCCTGTGTCCGCAATAAATGCGTGGATCCATGCGTGGGCGCGTGTGGCAACGGTGCTTTGTGTCGCGTTTTTGACCATGCGCCGATATGCTCGTGCCCACCATCTACGACTGGAAATCCGTTCTTCGAATGCATTGCGAAAGGTAATATCCCTAAAAGACGATAACTAAATCGTTAAATACTTAAATTATTTAACAGGTATTGTTTATTTCATAGAATAATAAATAATTAATTATTTATATCCATTTTAGATTATTCACCAACTACATATGACCCCTGCGATCCAAACCCATGTGGTCTTCATGGAACATGTCGCGATGGTCTCTGCACTTACCCAGAGTGTATCGTTAATGATGACTGCCCTGGAAATCGAGCATGTATTAATAGAAAATGCGCTGACCCATGTGTGAACGCTTGCGGCATTAATGCTATTTGCACAGGCGTAAGACATTCAGCTGTATGTTCTTGCCCAGCCGAGTACACAGGATCACCTTTTGTTCGCTGTGAATACATCGTTGTTCCATCACCAACTCCATCAACACCGGAGTGCGTCACAGACGACCAATGTAGTGAAGACAGAGCTTGCGTTGACTCTCATTGCTCACCTTTGTGTGGCTCAAGCAATTGTGGTATTAACGCGCGCTGCTTTGCGAAAAAACATAGAGCAAGCTGCACTTGCTTACCCGGTTATGAAGGCGACGCGTATACCGGATGCTATTCAGGTAGGAATTATTTCGGTTTAATGTATATGTAATGAGATTTAATTAATTAACCGAATTGTTTCATTCTTATTTTAGTCGTACTGATTTCATTAATTTTATCGTTATAATTCAATGCCTCTTCAACGCTCAATGTCGTGTACATTTTCAAGGGTCTTACAGACCTTGCTTTATCTTTAATTCTTCGGAGCTCTGAATAAGCAAATTTGGGAGTACCTGGACCATTCAAATAGACTGAACAGAACAGACTGAAAATTCGGCCGCAAGGTCCTATCTCTTTCTCCATTTAATATAAACTCTTAAGTGTTCTTAAGGTATAAATCTTAAAATCTGATACTTTTCCGAAGTATAAGAGAATTCTTAGGAAACAGAAGCCACATATATATATAGCCCACAATTCGTTACACGTTTTAATAATAAAAGCAATCTATGACACTTCGTAACGAATTAATCAAAAGTTCTGTTCTGAAAAAGTATTTTGCCTATTTTCGTTTCATTGTACGATCTTTGTACCTGTGTAAATCTTTGAATATCTATTTATTTATTATGAGCAAATGTTCAAATAACACTATTAACCCCTTGAGCACTAACCTAACGTTTACGCTAGCTTTCCATTGTTTTCCTATTATCTCATTTTTATGGGTAATCGACATATATATAAATAATAGTATAAATAAATTAATTATCTTGTTTAGGTTGTTCGACCAGTACTGGTTTACTGAAATAGTCACAATGACACAATGACAGTCACCAAAATAATAAAATCATTTTTCTGTCTTGTTTCTGTCCGTTGACTTCCCAAACCGTGCTCCGACATACAGCATTGACTGCTGTGAGGCACACCATCTGGAATCAAATAAAATAAATTGGCATTATAAACTTAAGAATAATAGTATTGTTTATAGAGATTATAAAAAAATGGTTACCTGCGCACTGCTGTTTAACAAATGCTTCATAAAATACATTATAATTACAGTGGAATGTCGCAGCAACAACGACTGCCCTAGTGATGAAATATGTGAAGGTACCTCGTGTATCAAAGTGTGCTCGCGTGTACGTTGTGGAGTTGAAGCTCAATGTGTTGCCCGTGGACACACTGCATCTTGCGAGTGCAACCCAGGTGCTCACGGGAATCCTTGGACTGCATGCCGCAGAGATGAATGCTCTGTGGATAACGACTGTGCAACGTGGTTAGCTTGCAGAGGAGGTATTTGCAAAGATCCTTGCCCAGGAGCCTGTGCACAAGGTGCTTCATGTACAGTCGTGCGTCACACACCAACCTGTGAATGTCCACGAGGAACTCAAGGCAACCCTAAGATTGAGTGCAAACAAGGTTAGCATAAAATTATTCACCCAAATATTACTTAATGTATTATGTGAACTAAGCCTAAACATTTAATAATCATTCTCTTCAAACATAATAAATCCAAGATTCTGCTATACGCTTAATGATATGGAATCAGGATAATTGAGTATATTTTTTGTCGAATTGATTTTTCATCATCCTCACTCAATATCTCATTATTATAATAAGCAGAGTAATATTAATAAATATATAATAGTTATATGTAGAAATCAAGAAGTAAACTTAAGATTTTTGCGATACTCAATGAAAAACAACAGTCACAAAACTTTAAGAAATCAGTTAATACATTTTAACAATGTAGGTAAATTAAAAATAATTACAATTAAATTTAAATTAGAAATTTTAATAACAATTATCATAGAAACTTCAATAACCGTATCCTATTTGTGCAAGATAGCTGGGGAAAGGATTCGTAAAGGTCCTTCAGGGGAATTTTTTGGCGGTATCTTAAGTTTTTCATGCAGTGGTTATTTTTTTATGATCATTGCAAAATTTAGCTTAATAATATGATGCAACATAACTTAACTGTATAAGAATAACTTAACTGAATGATGAATCTTCCTACAAAATACTAATCAAACCGAGTCGAGATGTTAATTTTTTTATGTTATGTAAAAAACGAATACGATTCAAATTCCAAGTAAGAATAGAATTTACTTTACTAGTAGTCATTTGGAAATGTTTAAAAAATCAGACAAAATAGGAAAAATTACTTTGACAATTCAAATCCTTGTTACACATATCCCATTATCAAAATAAGTGAAAGGAGTCGTTCACTCGTCATCGTTTTAAAAACAATATTAATGATTTTCAAATGATACTTACCTGTATAAACTTTGAAAGTAAAATTGCTTAAATATCTATGATATTGTAGAAAATGCACAAATTTGATTTTCAGTTTTAGACCAATTTGAATGTGAGTACGACGCAGAGTGTGGGCCAAATCTAGCATGTTTGCAAGGTTCCTGCAGGAACCCTTGTGAACCGAATTCATGTGGGATACGGGCTACTTGTCGTGTAGCCAACACACTACCGTTCCGAACACTTGTTTGTGAATGCCCTACACCTCTCACAGGCGACGCATCTGTTCAATGCAATCCAAGTTAGTATCTGATAATTTTAATTATATTTCTTATAAATATACATATAAAATTTATCCCACTTAATTTATGTATTGATTTATAAAACTTTAATCAATCTAGGTACCTATTACATTCGTTACGCAGATTAACATATTTACTACTACCAAAATTATATTCAAGCCATCAACACGTCTTGTTACAAAAATAATATCTGCAATGATACGGGTAAGATTTTATTAATCCGTGTTGGGATTCATTCTGGTATAGATAAGATTCTCAAATGTGGCACATGTACCTGTTTATACACGATATTTCGCAATATATATATATATATATATACTCTGTAAATATGTAGTTAATAATGTTATTAATGTAACTACGTTCACGATACGTTCAGTGTTCTTTTGTATTCTTTATATTGTAGAATAAAATACAGTACTTCTAATTCAAAAGGCTCTGTGACTTTTTCTAACAATATTAAAATTTACCTAGGGGGAGAATGTAATTCTGATGAAGAATGCAGTCCAGAAGAAAAGTGTAATAACAAACGATGTGTGGGCGTTTGTGGAATCGATTCTTGCGGCGTTGGTGCTGAATGTCGCGCTGTCGCACATCGTGCTACGTGTACCTGCATTCCGCCACTACAGGGCAACCCGCGTATCTCATGTACTTCTGGTAAATAAAGCCACATATTTTAACAATGCATACCTATAGTGTGTATTAAAGAAATTTAGTTGCTGATATTGATTGTATCTTAACGGGCTTATTAAGGTCTGTATTCCACAGTATTAATAATACTGTTACGTATATTCGATCCAGTGTTTAATAGTAGAATATAGTTTATTTGTTTATTTTCATTTAGTTTGCAAGAATTACCTCCTCTGGGAATGAATCTGTTCAAACGTTTAAATGTTATTTGCGGTATTGCCAAGCAGAGCAAATAATAATATTTCCATTTATATATTGAATCTAGATCATATAATTTTATTAGTATAATTCTAAAATAAGACATGAACATTCCTTTCAATAGCCGCAATACCTGGAGTGGAATGCAGCACAGATCTAGAGTGTGGCAGCGCAGAAGCATGTGTATCGTACAAATGTATTTCTGCGTGCGCCGGAGCATGTGGAGTAGGTGCGTTATGCGAACCAGATAATCATCGCGCGCACTGTCGCTGCCCGCCTGGTACCGCTGGAGACCCATCGCGAATCTGCTACACTGGTAAGTTCATGTTGTCATAGACATAATAAATCTTTATTATGTAATGCGTGTCAATTTAAACAATTTGCTACTTTATTAAATTTTGTTGACATCATCAATCATAAACAATCTGAGTTATTTAATAACTTTTAAACTATTCTACAATTTTCTATTTACTATCTTATCACTACACATATATTTCTTTTTTAGCTGAATGCACATCTGACGAGAATTGTCCATTTGACAAAAAATGTGGTAATGGTTACTGTCAGGATCCTTGTTCTGTTGGTACTTCATGTGGACGTGACGCAATTTGTGAAACAGTCGCTCACGTTGCTACTTGCCGTTGTCCCGCTGGTATGCAAGGTGACCCACGTCGCGCATGTATATCTGCCGCCTGCCAATATAACGAAGACTGCAACGACAATCAAATATGTAATCGACTCAATCGAGTTTGCCAGCCTGTGTGCTCAGAAAATACTTGCGCTCCAGATGCTATATGTACAACACAAAATCACATAGCAATATGCAAATGTCCACCGGGCCAAACCGGTGATGCCTACTTAAATGGATGTTCAAGACTTCACGACACAAAAGAATGCTCAACAGATTCCGATTGTGCTTCTCCACTTGCTTGTGTCAATTCCTTCTGCACCGATCTCTGCTCTGGAAATCCATGCGTTCCGGGATTATTATGTAATACTGTAGATATATTGCCTCTAAGAGCGGTGGCCTGTGTCTGTCCGGATGGCGGACGCGTCGCACCAGATAGCAGCTGTAGATCTCCACCAGAAGCAGAATGTTCCACTGACTCAGATTGCGCCAATAGTCAAATATGTCACCGAAGCAATTGCGTCGAAGCTTGTAGAGCTGATCCTTGCGGGCAAAATGCGCTTTGTGAGTCTATTGACCATATATCTCGATGCACATGTCCTTCAGGATATGTCGGAAATCCTCGAATAGAGTGTAATTCAGGTAATTCAAGACACCATACACTTTATAAGTTATTAAAATTTATTTACATTACAATGTTACAAGTACTTACATTACTGTTACAGTACCGCAACCAACTATTACTTGGGAATGTTATAATGATGAAGAGTGCGGACCAGAACGTTCATGCATTGGACGTGTTTGTGTCAATCCCTGTTCAAACGCCTGCGGGATCGGAGCTTTATGTCGTGTCATCGACCACAAGCCACTTTGCTCATGCCCAGATGGATACACTGGTGATGCTATTGTGCGATGCACTCCTCGTAAGTTTTGTCTTAGAGATGTACGATCTAATGATATAATTTAAATATGAATTGAGTTTTAAATTAAGTATTATTTTGTAGCTTCGAAAAATGCTGCCATACCTGTTGGATGTAAGGCAAACTCTGAATGTCCATTATCACAAGCATGCATCAACGGCGCCTGCGCAAATCCATGTGCTTGTGGCTCACATGCAGAATGCACTGTAGTAAGGCACCATCCAGTTTGCTTCTGTGAAAAAGGCTATTCCGGGAACCCTTACAATGTTTGCAACAAAGGTTTGTTGAACTCTTTTAAAGTTCTTTTAATTATTTTAGTTAATTATTTTGTTGTTATGATTATTTCGAAGAACACACTTATATGAATAATACTTTTCTTTTAGTTGGTTGTTCATCAGATACAGAATGTCCTGACAGTGATACTTGTTACAATGGTGTCTGCATCAACCCTTGCCTAATCGACGCTCCTTGCGCTATTAGCGCTGAATGTTATGGTAAAGCGCACCGGCCAAATTGTCGTTGTACTCCAGGAACAATTGGAAATCCGTTTATTAAATGTCAGGCTACTGAATGTGAAAGGGATAATGACTGTAACGATGACAGCGTTTGCGTTACAGGCGTATGCCGCCATGCATGTTCTGTGGAAGGGCGAAAACCATGCTCTAATAACGCTGAATGCTTTGCTCGTAACCATGCTGCATCATGTAAATGTCCTTCAGCTCTTCCCTACGGTGATCCTTTAATACACTGCGAAAAAGTGACTGTTGTCGGAGAACCTGAATGTCGGGTAGACAGTGAGTGTCCAAGTGGACAAGCCTGTCTCAGAGATGAATGCCGCGAAGCCTGTAGTGAATTGAAACCGTGTAGTGGTAATTCACGATGTTCAGTTTCTGACAGTGTGCCGTTCCGTACGTTAATATGTCGCTGCCCTGAAGGATTTATTCCCGATGAAGGTGGTGTCTGTAAGCCAGCCCAATTACCACCTCTCAGTTGCACTTCAGATGACGACTGTAACAGTAAAGAATCTTGTGTAAAAATCGAATCTGCCGAAACCCTTGTAATTGTGGAGATAATGCAGAATGCACTATCCGTGATCACAGACCAATTTGCTCGTGCCGGGATGGTTATGAAGGAAATCCTTACCGTATTTGTCGTATCGTTGGTTGTCGTTCCAACTCAGAATGCGAATCACACGAAGCATGTGTTAACGGAAACTGCATAAGTCCTTGTTTAGTAAATAGCACATGCGGACCAAATGCCGAATGTTACGTTCAGAGAAATCAACCTTTATGTCGTTGCCGTTCTGGTTTCGAAGGAAATGCATATGGTGGCTGTAATGCAATAGAATGTCGATCCAACGGAGACTGTCCACAAGACAAACAGTGTAGAGCTCATAGATGTATTAATCCATGTCTGGACGAAAATATTTGCGGTACCCATGCAATTTGCTTAGTGCGAAATCATATTCCTGTATGTAAATGCGACCAAGATTATACTGGAAGTCCTTATATTGAATGTAAGCCACAGAATGCTGAGGAGTGCTATACTGATGCTGATTGTCCCTCTAAATTTGCATGTTTATCATCAAAATGTGTCAATCCATGTATAACATTAAAACCATGTGCTACTCCGGCTCTTTGTGAAGTTTCTCCTACTTTACCTGTACGTACCATGTTATGTACTTGCCCTCCAGGGTATATAAGCAATGGAGGTGGAATATGTCGACCTACTACACCTGTATCTGACGTAGTATGTGAAAGTGATAAAAACTGCTCTTCAAATCATGCATGCGTAACACCTATTTGCAAAAATCCTTGCGATTGTGGACCTAATACAGACTGTCAAATTAAAGATCATAAACCAGTATGCGCTTGTCGACAAGGTTTTGTAGGCGATGCATACACAGGATGCTACGAAATACTATGTCGAAATGATGCACAGTGCTCAGATGATGAATCCTGTATAAACAATCGCTGTGTGCCAGCTTGTTCTGTGGGAGCTGACATTTGCGGACAATCTGCTGAATGTTACGGAATCGACCACCATGCTTCATGTCGTTGTAAAATAGGTACTATTGGCAATCCTTCTATAGCCTGTACACCAATCGGTTGCCGTACGAAATCAGATTGCCCATTAGATAAATCTTGTATCAACTCGAAATGTGTGAATCCTTGCTTATCAACGACTTGTAATGAACCAGCAGAATGTAGAGTACATCTTCATGAAGTTCATTGTGTTTGTCCTCCCGGCTACCAGAGTATTGACAGTGGATGCGTTCTAACAAAGGAACCACAATGCATATCCGATATTGACTGTCAACCAGGTACGGCATGCGTTGACGCAAAATGTGTCAACCCCTGCCTGGAATCTAAACCATGTGGAACTAATGCTGTGTGCAAATTGATTGATACAACTCCTGTTAGAACTGTAGTTTGTGAATGTCTTCCCGGAAACAAAGGAAACGCTCTAATTGAATGCACACCTACACGTAAGTAGAAGGAAATAAAATTAGTTCCCATAGCTTACTTTTATTGTCACTGATTTTTACAATAGTTTTCATTATTATTTTAGGACCCACCGCACAGTGCATACCAGGACAGGGAATGAACATTAACGGCGAGTGTATACCTTGCCTACCGGCTGAAGGCCGTATTGTGGATGTCCGTGGACGTTGTGTTTGTGACTCAGAGCGGGGATACACTTCACGTGGAGACATTTGCGTGCCTGGTGCTTGTCGCACCGATGACAACTGCGACGACCACTCGCGCTGTATCAATGGCCAATGCGTAGATGCTTGCAAAGCGGAACCGTGTGGTACTAACGCAACTTGCGATGCAGTAGGCCACAGATCTCACTGCACTTGCATCGCTGGTTATACCGGCAACCCAAGAGTACATTGTAATGCTACTACTACGTTGTACCGTACAGACTTCCCGACTCCTGATATAGAGGTAAGAAAATTATAATAACAATATTGTGTTAGAACTGGTTAGAACTTAGAACAAGATTCAACTATGTAAAATTCAGACATATATGCGAAAGCAACAATATTCATGAATTGTACTTGAGTCTGAAATAACTATACTCATCAAGCCATAATTACTTAGCGTTAAGGACTTAACGTTGCTACCACAATTACAAAGTTTGGCTTTCCTCAATGTTCTTATAATTCCATTATAACCCTGAGATTGAGACAGTTTTAATCATTCCCTATTATAATTACACTTTTATTTTGATGTATATTATTTATTTATTTTAGTTAAAATTATATTTACATATAATCACTATATACAGCGTCAAGTCTCTTATTACACGTAATGTATTAATAAGCCTTTTTTTAAGTTCAATAAAGTTCATATCTAAACCAGTTTTTAGTTAAACTTGAAATAAATATCCTTTATATTTTGATAGTTAAATAAGGAATGTTGTACCCGCCAATAAAAAAAAAATTATGTATCATATTGCCTTCAGGTCGAATGCTTGGCTGATGGAGTGCGCGTTCGCCTCAAAATTAAGGACTTCAACGGACTATTGTATGTTAAGAGCTACAGCAAAGACGAAAGATGCAGAAAAGCTGTTGAAATGGCAAAGGATGAGGAAAACTTTGTATTCTTCACAGTGCACTTCGGTGATTGTGGATTGGTTCACGTCAACGTACGTATTATTATTCATATTAAAACACCCTTATCAAATCTGGAGCATATAGAATTTGGTAAAAAAAAATTAAACAAATAACATTTTATTTTGCAGGGTTTAGCAAGCTTCGTTCTAGTTATGCAAACACATCTTAAATTGGTTACTTCGACTACCAAGGCGTTCCATATTAAATGTATATACAAGACCGGCGAGCAAAATGTCACGTTAGCCTTTAATGTTTCCATGTTAACAACAGCTGGCACCATTGCTAACACCGGTCCACCGCCCACTTGTTCCATGAGGATAGTATCGCGAAGTGGTGATCAAGTTAGTTCCGCTGAGATAGGAGAAAATCTCGTCTTGCAAGTTGATGTTCAACCGTCTAGTAAGTAATACTAAACGCTAGCAATATTTTTTTATTACGATGTGCAATGTTTACCATTTGCGATTTTTGGCTTATTTCTATTTAATAGTATAACATTTGAATGAAATGGATAATTTCTTTTAGGTATTTACGGAGGTTTTGCACGTAGCTGTATAGCAAAGACAAGTGAAGTATCAACCAATGTAGAAAATGAATACCCAGTGACGGACGCGGACGGTTGTGCAACGGACACTGCTATATTCGGCGAGTGGGAACGAAGTGAAGATGGCAGTGCTTTGAGAGCCTCCTTTAATGCTTTCAAGTTCCCTAGTAGCGACAACATTAGATTCCAGTGCAATATTCGTGTTTGTTTCGGAAAATGCCAACCGGTATGTATTTAACAGATGAATACTTTTCTTTAAACCGTATTTTATTTTCGCAACCTGTGTTATATTTACTGATTTATTTTAGTGCGCAGTGCATTAAAAATCAATAAAATAATGGTCGGAATCGCAGCTTTAATAAATTTCTATAATTACAACAAAAAAAACTAGTCCACCGTTATAAAGAAATGATTAGGTTAATCAAACGAGATTAATTTTTTATGCTAAATTCGGCACTGAATGCATTTTCCATGCTTTTTGTATTTTTAAGAAAAGTTAATCTTTTATCCAACGAAACAAAAAAGAATAAATATTAGGATCTGAATCACTGAAACAAAAACTTATGAAACCACTTATAAACACACCCACGTATACGTATAATAATTTTATTTCATCTATAGATATCATTTTTCATTATATTACTTAAGAAAATTGTTATAATATTATTCAGGTTAGTTTTAACATAAATCTTATATTAACCAATCAGGTGAACTGTCGCGGTTTGGATGCTTTTGGAAAGCGAAAGAAACGAGAAGCAATCGACAACGAAATTCCGTCATCGATATCGGAAGGACAACTCCGCGAGGAGGTAACCGTCGTATCGAATCCGATATTAACGATGCAGCGTCGTGATACGTCGCAAGTAGCCCGGCAGCGTGACGGTGGCTCCGAGGCCACAGGTGGTCAAGCCGCTGGCGGAGAAGTGTGTGTGTCAGCGGCGGGTCTCGCGGTCGCTCTAGCACTCACTGCACTGCTGGCTTTAGTCGCGGTTGCGGCCGCCGTTGCGTGTTGGCTGGTAGCGTGGAGACGCGCCCGGCCGCCACCCGCTCCTCTACCACACCCGCCAGATTTCCCGAACCCGCTTTTCCAGCGCTAAGACTTGCGGCGCGCCACCCTAGTCCCGAGCCCCGTTCCTCCGCCGGCGCCGGGCGGTGTCGGCTCCTTCTCTCTTACTCACTTAGCTTTAATATGTGCGCGCCGTCGGAGGACCGCCGGGCGAGGACGCCGCGAGCGCTGCGCGTTCAACAGGCGAGCCCCTCGCTCGCGCTCGCCGCGCCCTCTTTAGATCTATATCTATTTTTAAGATTACTTTTGTATTACTAATGTAAAATCGTCTCCTTCTTGGGAAGTTTGTGATATTCATAATATAAATATTCGAAATCACCATAAATTTATGTACAATAATTTTTACTGTTTTAATATAAGCAATTAATAACAATTTTGTTTTCATTTGTAATTCATTTGCAACTCTCTAAAGTTTACTAATATTTAAATCAAAATTATCTTTATAAATCACATCGCCGTCAATCCATCAATTCAATCGTTATTCACAAAGCTATAACGAATCAATATGGCATAAGGTAAAACTGGGTTTACCTGGGACTACCTCGGTGACACAGTTGTATTTAGAACGACTGCCGTTCTGAGGTCTCGGGTTCGATCCCCGGGGTCGGGTCAAGTGATATTGAGTTTCTCTACTCAGTATCATCCCCGGAGTCTGGAATTTGTGCCCGATATGGCAACAGACTCGCCCCCCCCCCCCTGTCTCATCTGGGACGGAACTAAGCTCGGCGAAATGTGGATGATTTAGTTCGCTATTTCACCTCTGCCTCTAATCCTTCGAGGATAACAGGCGTAAGCTAATGTGTATGTTCATGTAAATCTGGGTTAAGCGCCTCGTGTAATCAACCTTTTTTTTCCGGGGAAAATGCATTTACGCCCTACCCTTACCCATTGCGTTAGTGAGACCGAAGTCCCCCAATGCAATAGGTAAGGGGGCACGGAGGGACGAACTCCGTGCCAGTGTGGGACTCGCCCGGGTGTGAAGCGCCCGGAAATACCCACTAAAACCCCCGGGGCCATCCGCTTCTTCTATTCTACTTCTCCACCCCACCTCTTCGCCCGCCTCTTTGCCAGAGGAGGCAAGACCTAGAGGGTCAACCGCACGGGGGGGGCAAGATATACTTCCTGCCTATATAAATCAGAAGAATGGGATAGCTCAGTGGCGGGTAAAGAGACAGATGAAGAAACCCGCCACCGAGAAGAAGAAACAATGGGTCCCTCCCCTTCACTCATCTTGCAAATAATAAATTATCTAATAAGGAACGAAAGTCTCACACACCTCAGTTTTCCACGAGCCGACATGCAGATCTGAATTGTATTTCTTTTTCATGTGACTATCTCGACAACGAATGCTTCAAAGTTCACACTTAAATAATACCTGTTGTCTAAATTTATAATCCTCAATAAGTACACCTGAGTGGTACAATAATAGCTCTTTTGTACTTAGTTTAATTCAAAGAAAAAGAGTCCACCCTATTAATAAGGATAGTCGAAAGATATAAATACGCCTTAGATAATCTTTAGATAGATCAATATTTGTACCTTTGAAAACTTATTACAAAAATAAAACTAAATTTTTTATAGGCTCGTGTCTGAATGAAAAGATCAGTTGTTACGGATCCTGATGAATCTCATGATCCTCTTAAAGTTAATCGACAAACATCTATAACTCTGCCTTGGATGTCGTCATCATTTGATCGCTATGTAGACCTCATTGATAGAAGTGAAAGTACAATATATAAGACATATGCCAAAATAAAACGCAGCTAAATATGATAGCGATTAGCATTAGATAGAGAATCTTCTAGTCTTTTAATCGATTCTGAGATTTTAGAGAATTTGACTATAAAAGAACATTTTTATACTACATGTTTTACTTATTTTATTCCATAGGGCAGTGGTTGTCACACTTTTCTCGTCAAGGGCCACATAGGTCAATGTCAGGTACCACACTGCGGGCCGCACTTTTGTAGATTGGGTAGTTGATACCATCTGACATATTTTTATGAGCTCTCAAAAGCGAATTCCCCGTATATTTTGTGTGGTCATTTTTGACAAACTAATTCGCTTACAATATCTAAACTCAGTTTTGCGGCATTGTTTACCAGAATTGTGTGTGATATCGTGGGCCGCCCAAATACCCTCCAAGGACTGCAGGTTGACGACACCTGCTATAGGGTATCTATCTCTGCTATCAATTAGATAATGTAGTATCTACACATATTGTTGATGAATATCCCAAAAAAAATGGTTATGCAAAAACTCATATTCTGGTCGATGAGTAATTTTTAGATCAACAAAAATGATTGGTAATGCAATTATGATGACTTATTCATACGAATTATTATTTCTAAAATGATCAATATTTAAACTTGGCGAGCTCTTTCAAAGAACAGCATCTATCCTGATAAAATTATTCAATATTTTGAAAGATCTAATCTCATGGCTACTGAATACACCTTACAATTTAAATACAGTGCATAAATACCTATGAAATATTTATTTTACCTACACATAGATTCACATACATCATTTCCCTATCCTTATCCCATTTTTATTTGGGGTCGGCGCAACTCTATTTGCTCTCAACTCCGCATTCACTCCCTTCCTAAACATAGCGTCTTTCATACAATCCATCCATCTTTTCTTTGGTCTTCCCCTTCCCATATAACCGTCCACATTCATATCCTTACCAATACCTTCCATACAACATCCTCTTCCTTCCTGTGCATCAGATGCTATCACATACCAGGACAGACGACTGCTCCTTAACTTTTCTGTTACTGTCAAACTTCTTCTAATGTACCTACTCATACAGATTCACATACGTATGTAGATACAGAATAGTAACTACTACATATTTTAGACACGGAAAAATAGTAAAACTGAATCAGTTATATGAAATAAATATGGCTAAATATAAAAATAGATAAATATCAGTGATTTTACCTTAAATTATAGAACCCATGTGCCAAAGTATTCCATAACTGAATGAACTTAAACATACAAATATTCGAAAAGTCTTATCTTTGGTTCAGGGATTTAAAGAGACTAGTTAAAAAAAACCCGTTGACTCGAGTTGCGTTGACAGCTTCACGGGACTTTGCTAGCGAAAGGACATCATAACAGTACGAACTTCGGATTGAGCTGCTACCTATGCCGGAAATTCAATGAAATTTGTTCTTGCTAGTGTGCAAGTGTGTATGTGTAATACTAGTACAGTAATGCAGTTTCGTCAGTAAGGAAACCATAGCATGATGGTAGGGTATTTTCTAATGATGCCCGCCTGGGTAGCTACCACCTTCAAGTTCGAGAACCTGTCGCCAAATACCAATAGGTGTGTTCCGCCAGCATCACTTGAGAACAAGTACCTAGGTTTAGTGTGTTTACCATCCTGTAACACATCGTCACTTAACATCAGGTGAGTTAGTGGTAAAACAATGAACCTATATCGTGTAAAGAAAAAAAAAAGTTAGAGGTGGGAGCACTTCTTGGGGTGCTGCTCGTATTGTATGCGGGGGCGGATAGTTTACCAACCGAATCCGGCGGTGGGAACAGTTGTGACGCAGGTGTGACGAGTAGTACCCGTGGACGCCATCCGCCCGGTCCTCCGGGAGTGGGTGAAGAGGGGGCACGGCTCCCTCACCTTCAGGCTGGTGCAGGTACTGTCCGGACATGGCTGTTTCGGATGGTACCTGCACAAAATAGCCAGGAGGGAGCCGCTGCCAAGGTGCCACCACTGCGACGCGGCGGAGGACACGGCGCACCATACCCTCGCGGAGTGCGCCGCGTGGGAAGAGCCGCGTCGTGCAGTGGTGGCGGCGGTGGGGCCGGACCTCTCGCTGCCGACCGTCGTCAGCGCCATGGTCGGCAGCGAGGAGGTTTGGGGAGTGGTTGCCTCCTTCTGCGAACAAGTTATGTTGCAGAAGGAAGCGGCCGAGAGGGCCCGTGAAGAGGATCCTGGGGCGGATCCTCGGAGGCGCAAGAGGCCCAGGGGGCGGTGGGCACGCTACGTGCGGAGCTTCTTCCGCATGTAGGCGTGCCCGGGGGGGGGCAGCGTTGTTGGCGTGTGCCGTAGTGGGGGGGGGGGGGGGGGGTTACTGGGGGGGCTTGTGCCGTTTTCTTCTTTTATGTTTCTTTTCTTGTCTTCTGTCCCTTCTTTCAATCTCTTCAGGTATCCCTCTCCTCCCTACGTCTTGTCGACTAAGACAAGATGAGTGAAGGGGAGGGACCTACTCTCCTTAAAGCAGTGGCGGGTTTCTTCCCCACTTTTCTCTTTGCCCGTCACTGCTCTATACAATTCTTCCCCTTTTCTTTTTACGGGGGGCGGGAACTCATCCCGCTCCCTGGATGTCTGACAATGTCATGCCTCTCCTGAGGCGGGCTAAGAGGTGGAGGGGAATTTTTCTCCTCCATCCCCACCGGGCCATTGCACTGACGGGCCGGGTGGGTACGCTGCAGGGGGCGACGCGGTGCTTGCGAAAGCCACCCCGTGTCGCCCCCATCCCAAATGCAGCGGACGGCCCCGGGGGGTTTTAGTGGGTATTTCCGGGCGACTCTCGCCCGGGTGAGTCCCACACTGGCACGGAGCTCGTCACTCCGTGCCCCCTTATCTATTGTATTTGGGGGACTTTGATCCTCCAAATACAATAGATAAGGGTAGTGCGTAAATGCATTTCCCCCCGTCAAAAAAAAAAAAAAAAAAAAAAAGTGTGACGAGTACACCTCCTCAGTTGAGAAGGAAAGATTCAATTCGCGAGCGTTAACTTGTCTTCTAAATCAGTTAGTATGTTACGCGGACGTCGTTTCTTTTTTGGGACGTTCGACTCTAACTGCTAGTTAAGGAAATAAGAACGGATTCAGTAGGGTGTATGTCTAAGTCGCTATAGAGGACTATATTTTTCTGGAACTTATGATGAAATAATAGCAGAATTTTTAACTCTGGGGATTACTGGGTATTAGCTACCACTATGGTAGCTAGAACAAAGTTGAAAATCTAACGTCAAATTGTTCTTGCAGCATTACTTAAATCGTCACTCAATATCATGGGACATTATAGTCAAACGTTACAAACCTTTACTAACTATAAATTATTATTTTTCCTATGTAATTGAATTTTACATTTATGGACATTAAATTCAATTACTTGTAATTATATACCTATGCATGTTCTTTTTTTGAAATTTAACTATTCAATTAATTTATGTGTTATGAGATAAATGCAAATGAATAAATAACTACATAGCAGGATGGATTCATTATCATCATCTCCCTACCCTTTTCCCATTTTCATTTGGGGCCGGCGCAACATGTCTTCCTCTTCCATCCCTCTCTATTTGTTGTTAGCTCTGCATTCCCTCCTTTCCCGAGCATCCATGTTTTCTTTAGTCTTTCCCTTCCCATGTAACCGTCCACATTTATACCTTTCTTACAACATCCTCTTTCTCCCTGCGCATCACATGTCCATACCAGGACAAACAACCGCCTCTTAACTCGTCTGTTATTAGCGCCACTTTCAAACTTCCTCTAATATACTCATTCCTAATTCTTGTTACCCTACACATCCTCTTCAACATTCGCATCTCAGTTGCATGTAATCTTCTTTCGTCCGTCACCTCTATGGGGTATCATTCTGATCCATACAAGACGACAGGTCGTATTATGTTCTTGTAAATCTTCCCCTTTAATTTAAAGGGGATTTGCGGATCACACCTAGTAGCCGTAACCTACCGCCATTTCATCCATGCTGCGTTAATTCTATGCTTTACCGCCCGGTCTATTTCGCCATTGCTTTGCAGGAGTGAGCCGAGGTACTTAAACTCGGGGCAGATTGATATTGGAGTGCCATCTAGTGTTATCAGTTGAGCTAGAGGTGCCACCGAAATCACAAAACATATATTCTACTCACTCTTAGGCCGACACTGTTCAGATTCTGTTGCCACTTTACCAATCTACTCTGGACCCCAGTTCCATCCTCACCGACAAGGACAATATATCGTCAGCACACCAAGGTGCCTATACCTGTATATCTACTGTCAAGGCATCCATAATTAACAGGAAGAGTTATGGACTCAACGACCCTTAGTGTAAGCCTACCGATACCCTGAAGTCGTCGGTGTTGCCAGCTACTGACCGGACATATGTACGCGGTTGGTCGTACATAGCACGAATTAACTCTACATACTTCACTGGCACACCTTTTCCTTTCAATGCCCACCACAAAATCGCTCGTGGTACCTTGTCGCATGACTTTCCCAGGTGCACAAACACCATATGCAGGTTTTTGTGTATGCGTCTATATTTCTCACATAGCTGACGCAATGCAAATATAGCATCTGTGGTGGCTCGACCCGACATAAACACGAACTGGTTTTGTGTAATCTTACTTGCATCTCTTAGTCGCTTCTCTATTACCTTCTCCCACACTTTCATACTATGTGCCATGAGCTTTATTCCTCGGTGATTACTATACATCGCCCTTATTTTTATAGATAGGCACCAGCGAACTAATGCACCATTCGTCCGGGATCGTCATATCTTGCAACAACTTACTGAAAAATAAAGTCAGCCACTTATATCCATCTTCTTCCAATACTTTCCAAACTTCCACCGATATTTCATCTGGCCCAACAACTTTTCCATTCTTTATACTTCTCACCACACTCCTTACCTCATTCACGCTATTTTCATTAATAACACCCATATTTCCGCATTCATCTACCAGGACACCATTCCAAGTGTTTTCTTCATTCATTAACTTTTCAAAATACCTCTTCCAGCACTCTTTTATTTCATCCTCTTTTAATAATGTCTGACCCCCCTCATCTTTTATACATTTAACATGGTTGATATCTTTCATTCTGTCAGCTCTCAGTTTCGTTATCCGATAAAGTTCTTTTGCCCACCAGGGTCATCAAGAGCTTTATATATTCGGTCTTGCGCCCGTACTCTGGATTCTGCTACCGCTCTTTTTGCTTTCTTCTTCTTCTTTCATTTTTTGTAATTCATCTTCTTTTCTTTTTCATACTTACGTCCCTCTCAATCACACTTTTCCCTTTATTCTCTCCAAGTATTTCCTTCGCTATCTTTCTGATATGATGCGCCATTTCGTTCCAGACATCATTCACTATTTTATCTTCAATACCTTTCATATCAATTATCATGTCCACCACTTCTTTCTTAAATCTGATCAAATACTCCTTTCTTTGTAACATACGCCACCTTATTTAGAGAGCGGAACGGCTCATATGCTTTGCGGGCTCTCTTTTCATCTTTATGTTCATTATTAACAATCTGTGCTGTCTGACTAAATACTCCCCCTTTTTTTTTGTCGGGAGGAAATGCTTTTACGCACTACCCTTACCTATTGCATTAGTGAGACCGGAATCCCCAATGCAATAGGTAAGGGGGCACGGAGGGACGAACTCCGTGCCAGTTTGGGACTCACCCGGGCGTGAAGCGCCCGGAAATACCCACTAAAACGCCCCGGGGCCGTCCGCCGCGACTAAATCCTCCCCTGGCAGCACTTTGCAATTTTTGACACTACTCAGTTTGTCTCTTCTAGTTAGGAAATAGTCGATCTGTGTTTCATGGTGGCCACTTTTATACGTAATAAGGTGTTCTCTACGTTCCCTAAATCACGTGTTAACTACAGCTAGATCGAAGGCAGTAGCAGTTTGTAAAAGAGATTCACCATCCTCATTTCAATTGCCCTAATAGGCCAATCCTCCATGTACACTTTCATAATTCTCCTTTTGCTCTCCCACATGCCCATTAAAATCTCCTCAAAAACATATTTCTTCACATTGCGAGATATTCATGATAAGATCGTCGAAATCTTTCCAAAACTTTTCTTTCAATCTGTCATTAGTACCAGCCTGAGGTGCATATACACTGACCACATTCAATATCATCCTCTCAATTATCAGTTTTACAGCTATTATTCTGTCACTCAATCTTTTTACATCCATTACACATTCTTTCATTTCGCTATATAACACAATTCCAACCCCATTCCGTTTTCCATCATTGGAATCATATAATGGATTCATTATATCTGAAAAATATTTATAACATGAAAACTGGTTTCATGAACCAATATCAAATATTCCGGTAGCAGTCGACAATTATTCCCGAAAACATTTTCGGAAATTTTATAGCGTGTCCTTATTTAAAAGTTTCTCGTTGTCATTCTAACACATATACCAATCATACTTATAGTTATTGTGCCTTAAACAATATTTAAAGTAGAGAAGCACGAAATCACAATCAAAATATTGAATAAATAATGTGACAATATGTACGTAAGCGTCTTTAATACGAAGTAACTTGCAAATTATTAGTGTTAATTAACAGGAAACGAATATTGAATTAGCAATTTGTGGAAGGGATGGCCACTGCCACGCCTCTAAATACTTTTATTACATAATATCATTTCGAATCTACATAGAATAGTAATCGGTGACTTATGAGATTCAGAGGCGTATTGTGAATATATATTATAGATAATTACCAAGTAGTAAATGTCGAGTAATATTCAATCTAGAATGAAAAAATATGAACTTATTTGGTAAGTTTTTGATTTCTATCTATCTATACTAATAAATAAAATTGAAATGTCTGTTTTAAAATCAATATTACAACTTTTTATTAAATTAGCATGTTTTTTTTCTTACCTAAATAATTATTACATTAAATAGAATAAAATCTATTAGTTGTTACATTTTTACACTCATGATATCTCATAGGTCGTGTAAAGCAAACGTAATCTGATCAGTCCTGGTGGCTTGGTTTCCACTTAGCCTGGGTAAAAAAGCACCGCTTCGCTGTAAGAAGAACAATCTAAGAATATAAGTTTCTATTAATTTCGACAATTTAAACGCTACGTAATACAAGTCACTGGAATATTGAGATAATATTTCAATGTATTTTCTGAATTCGCAGATATTTGCTAAATTTAATTAACTGCTAATTATATTCGCGGTCAATAAAGGAAAACACACTGAGTAAACTTGTACTCCTTAAATTTGTTTCCTTATATGATGTACTAGCTGTGTGCCCGCGGCTGCGCCCATGTTTCATATATTCTTCACTGCGTTTTTTAATTTTTTTAAACGTAACCCTAATTATTTTCACGAAAAACAAAAATTAGTACTAAGATAAAGTCAAAATATTTCTCATAAATTATAGCACTTGCCCGTGAGACTTTGCATTGAATCGGATTTTATTCAAATTTTTATGAGTTTTATTTTCTTTACGCGGAACCCTAATTATTTTCGAAAGTAAAAAGTACCCTAAGCTATATTACGCAGTGAAGAATATATGAAACGCGGGCAGAGCCGCGGGCACACAGCTAGTTCACAATAAGCCTGATCCCATTTTTGATGGGTGTTATAAATAAATAACATGTATTTTCCGAGCCGGTAGCAAATTTTACTATACACGTCAGATGTTATTGTAAAATAAATAAATTTTATTGGTTCAGAATTCCAGATATGCTTCCGTAAATATCGATAAAGATCCTTTGAAAAATAATATTCTTAACAAGACTATTTAAAACACTAATTTCATTGCATAACTTAAAGACTTGCCATAGGAAAGGATTTAAAGGACTGGCCTAATTGCAATATATTATGTAGATAGTACTGGCAGCAGACATAAATTATCTTTTAGGTATAAAACATAAATAAATATATTATATACCGTTTAACTTTTAATAACATTTCAAAAGTGTATGATTATCGTCATTAATTCGATTATAAATATTAAATTAATAAAGTGTCTACTTTTATTAAAATATATACTTTATAATTTATTATTTTAATAATTTTATTGCTAAAATTAAATAAATCGAACTTTTTTTAGTTATTATTTTTTACGTTATATTGTTTATCGATTTTACAGTTGTTGCAAACCCGACCCGATAAATATAATTTATGGTTTCGGCACACAGAGGCTAGGTCGGAGCGCCAACACGATTTTCCTATAGAAGAGATTGCGTTCGGTTCGCGTCGACGTGACATTTTCTACAGAAACATCGCGCTGGCGTCCACACCCGCCCGCTGTGTTTTGAAACCATAATATCTCGTTCCCGTTATATTTAGCGGCCAAAAATAACTTATATTATTGTCCCCAAAGATATGGTGAAGCTGTAAAGGCCCTTCCGGTCCACAGCATTAGCTAGGTTTAAAAAAGAACTTATATTATTGATCGATTACACCAAAATGATTCAACAAAAATGTTTAATTATACTACATCTTTTCTTGGAATTTGTGAATTTTACTTCTTTTTCTCAAACTGACTGTGTTGGTTGCCTCAAGGGCTTTATGGATTTTTCAAATTAGTGCAGTAAACGCTAACTTAAGGTATGTAAGTATATAGGTAACTTGGCTTAGGTCTTTACCGTGAATGTACATACAAACATACATAACGTCACGCCTCTCTCGCATAAGGGTAGGCAGAGACCATTCCACTTGGTACTATCCTGACACTTTTCACTTCTTCTACTTTCATAAGCCCCTTCATACATGCTTTTCGGTTACGGGTACTTTTGACCTGGCTTATCTCCAATAATTCCTCGATCTGGTCAAGATACGTTCGCCTAGGACGACCATTAACAGTTTTCGCAGTCACACTTTCCTTGTAAACTCGTTTCGTCAATCTTCTTTAATCCATCCTCTCTACATGTTCAAACCAATTTAGCATCCCTTTCTCTATTTTTTTTCACTACATTTCCCACACCACAAATTCCCTTATATTAGAAGAAACTTCTGCCTGACCCTGCACTCATTACCTTAAATAACCGTAGGGGCTAGCACACCCTGGTGCACAGTCAAATGTGCCTTTTTAGACACATTCTGGCTGCGCATAAAGTTATGCAGGGCGTGAATGCACTTCCGTGGAATAATCATAGTTAAACCCTTCGAGACCATAGGGTGGCGAGAGTAAATATTACCATACAACTGTTTGTTTTTTTTAAGCGTATAATATATGAAAATAATAAAAAAAAACATTAGAAAGTGCAGTTTTTTTAGAATATTGTGGTTTCTGGTTCTGGAGAGCTTAGTAATCTTGCTGTTTCCTTTCATGGTATAATCACAGCTGGACAGTAACATCTATTATGGTGTGAATTCAACATTTCCGTATCGTGAGTTGTAAAAAAATTTAAGAGCAAGTATGCGTCCTTGTTTTCAAAAACATTAGGATCTCCAAGTGTTACAAGAAAATTATAGAAGCCAGTAAGACAGCGATCATTTCTATGAAGAGTTATTTTTTTGAGTTGTGAGTGTACAAGAGTGTAATCATTCATCATTAAAACATGGACTTGTTTCCTATTTTATCCTTCAGCAGAACAATAGCGGATAAAGCAAAAATGTGTTAAGGACAGGGCAAAGTCAGAAAAACGACGTTATTAAATTACGCAGTAAAATTTTGTTAGGACAAAAAAAAAATTAGAAATCTCTAGCTATTAAAAACAACACATTTGAAATGTTAATAAATATAATTAACGTGATTGAAACAATAACATAGGTTTATTAGCGACTTTCTCGTACTTTACGCCACATAATAGTGACTTTCAGGTAAAAATGGTCACTTGGTGCTGGTTACGTAACGTTTTACTGGTGGGGAGGGATGGGGTAAAGAAAAACGTTACGGCACGTTACATGGAGGGAGGGGGATTAAAATCTCCAAATACTGCGTCACGTGATACTTGAACGCTCCCTAATATGAAGCTGAAAATTTTTTGTGATAAAATAGTTATAGCGATAATAAATATTCATATATTTTACTTTTTTTAAACAAAGAAGTACCTACTAAATCTTACAATATATTATACCTTGTTACCTACCAACATATATACACTGAAATTTAATTATAATCCAGAAAACACAATTCTTTTGCGATTCAATACATAATACGTAGCATAACCCTGAGAGAAATACAAGTAAAACAGACACCTCATGGCGCTTGGCAGTCATGCATGGCTCATGGCCGCGTCGACGCATGCGCGTTTCTCCCCCCTTCCTGTTAGATCCCCACCACATAACCATGTGGTACAATCGCGCTTTGTTTACCAATTGGTTCGCTACGATTGACGAGCCAGTCAGGGCAGACGGTCGGTAAGCTAAACCGACCTCGCTCACTCCCGCGTCCGTTGATTATTCAGAGTCGCGCGTCGATAGCGACGCACGCGACTATCGTCACCGCGTCATGACCCTGTAACGTGATAGTATGAATAAAGCCGAATCTTCGACGGATACCGCCGCGCCCAGCGTGGCGATCCACGTGGAACAGTATGAGGACCAACAAGACAGAGAAAATTCACAACTTCTGAGCCTACACAGTCCAGTGCCAAGCATAACTTCCTCAGGACAGATACGAAAAGTGAAGAGTTTCAGCGATACACACAAAATACGGGATGTATCAACAGCTTCTGGGGCTGCATCGGCGCGAAGCCTACGTCCCTATGAGCAAGTGATGACTTATCCTGAAGGATCCGAAAGTGGAACAAATCATTATGGAGCTGCGTCGGTGCGGTCATTGGCTTCCATCGGAATGGGTTGCACGGATGGGCGCAAAATGGTCATTAGACGAGTACCAACATCGCCCACGGAATTGTTCCACCTAGTTCGTCCTCCGACGTGAGTACCAATGCACATAATAATACTTCCTCCGTGTTCTCATTATTCAATTGACTAGTCTAACTATGAACTTCTCTACTCAACAATCCACAGTAACGATTGTATTCCTGTATCGATACTGTGCAGTGTTATTTATAATCATATGTACGAAACTATGAAGTTTATTAAACAATGTAAATTACAATCTTAACCAAATAACCTCTATATTTACGTAATGGCGCCAGCCAGCTAAAATTCAAACATTTATAGAATATTATTCTTTATATTTTAATGCAAAACGGAAATACTAAATAGTTTAAACCACAAACTATTTCATCTTCTTTATTTTATTTGAAATATTGAATAGAGAATAATATTACAAACCAATTTGAATACAATTTTGGGTCTCCTTGAAAAAAGTTTTGTGCCGTTTGGTCACTGATCTCTTTATAATCAAATCTATAACCAGGGTAAATGTTGTTTTATTATTTGATAAACATTCTTAGGTAAACACATGTCAATAACAATAATATGAAATCCTTGAAATTGTGAGCGAAAAATTAATATTTGCATTTAAACGTAGAATACGTTTTAATTTTAAAATTATATTTTTCCTATTTAGTCGTTGATATTAGTTTTATAAATTTGATCGTAGATGCTTCTATTGCACAGAATATGATACCTCATTTTAGATTTAGAAACCCACTTCTTTTTTTTTTTTATAAGGTCTAAACTATATATATTTTCATATAGTAGGGGAATTAATAATATTTTCAATTCTACTCAAGTGTTAATTAGCATAGATATAGAGATATATGTATGTTGCGTCAAAATGCGTTTGTTTTTTTTCCCTTATAATTAATGACACAATCACCAACAAAACAATCATAATAACTAGGTAGGTGCCACGGGAGATCATATCGTCTTTATTCACAAATATAATTTCTGAAGTGAAACGTTAAAATCTCAATAGTTAGGACTTCTTTTTACTGTTATTATTACAATTACCGTAAATAATACTATGTCCCATGTTGGAATATATAGGTATATTGGTATTGTGATTTTTTTTTATTTTTTTATGAATTATTGATTGATTATATTGTCTGATATGAATATAATATAATAATTCATATCTATACAAGCTTCACAATTTCTTATGCCGTCTGTTTATTCAACATTGATTTAGAAAGTAGAATTATTTGTAACTGTAATTATTCATAGTTATACTACTCTCATACTAACTCTTACCATAGAAATATTATGTAACTTATTTATAGTTAAAAAGCCCAATGTTTTTCAAAATACAATTAATGACCCTGGGTATAATTGTTATAGGTAATTAAATAATATTGACATAAAAGAATTGCTTCTGTTTAGAACATAATGATTTTTGAATGTATATTTTGTTTATTATTTACATTTATATTTTAAATTCGATATAGTAAGTAGGCAATAAACGCAGAGTAAGCAAATTTACCCTATCAGTGATAAATTAGACGAAATGTAACATTCAAAGTCAATAAATCATTTTATCGGAAAAATATTATGCAATAGTCACAATACAGAGAGAATATAATCAAAACTATCAATATATCAACTTTGAGAAATATATATTTATAAAAAAGTTGTGGCCGCGGCACCGCTTTCATAAAATTTTCTGAACAACAACCATTTACTGCACTGAAATTTTTACTAGAACTTTCCGTGGAGTTTTTTTAGCACCTCATAATAAACGTTCCGCGTTGTTATTTCCATTACACGTCACTTGTGCAAAATAATCAAACTGAATCTCGTAAAACGACACCAAAATTACAAAATATATGTGGGATCAAATAAGCTATTAATGAATTTGCTACATTCCAGACTGAGATCACACCGAAAACACATCTATACTAATATAATATTATAAAGAGGATAGGTTTGTATTTTTGTATGTAACGAATAAACTTAAAAACTACTGGACCGATTTGGATGAAATCTAGTATGGAGATGTTTGAAGTCCAGGGACATAGGATAGTTTTCATTCTGAATATCCCACGGGAACGGGAACTACTCGGGTAAAATCGCGGAGATCAGCTAGTAGACAATAATTTAAATTCGGGTTCACAAGATAACATGCTTTTGGTCATTTATTATTAAATTAATACCTTATTATTGTCATAACCAATTTCATGCACAATCAATAAATTATCCAATGTAGTAAAATTTTATTTTAAAACCTAATCAAAGAACGTATTTATTATTTAAAAACAATATTTTATTTTTTTCTGGTCGTTCGCGAATTATACGGCAACGGTCAGATAGACAGCTATATAGACTTTGCTTATATGTGTGTATAAAGATGCATATAAAATCGACTAGTTTATATAAATCGGCATTGTCAGGTTTTAAAAATGAAAATCTTGAATTGTTATCGACGGTCTGTATGTAAACATTGCTCGAAGAATTGCCAAACTAAAGTGGCCATGCGCGGGGCACATTGTTCGTAGAACAGATGCCTGATGGGGCCAACGGGTTCTCGAATGTCTGCCGCGTGCTGGAAGACGCAGCGTGGGGAACCCCCCCCCCCCCCCCAAACAAGGTGGACTGCCGACGAGGTGAAGGTCGTGGGAGTCCGCTGGATGGGCAAGACCAAGATGGGCAAGTCGTCGTGGAGACCTTTGGGGGAGACTTATGTCCAGCAGTGGTCGTCTTTCGGTTAAATGGATGGATGATGATGGTCTCTATGTTCATGTGTAAAATTTTTTTGCGTAACTCCCGGTCATATTTAATTGTTCGTAACCTAAGTACATGTAGTAGGTATCCGAATTTTTCGATCCTGTCAGGTATTGCATATATGTATTACAAATAAAATAACCTGTATTACGAATAAAACAACAAACACGAAAGATTAACTTAAGACGTGCTAGTTACTTAGTGACCCGCTCACCTAGAACTAACTACGAAAAAAGAAAGCTGGAGTTTGAGGGTGTTAACATTTACAACAAATTACCATCAAAAATAAAAGAAGAAAAAAGCTATGCCCGATTCCAAAAGCTACTCAAAATTCATACAATTAATACATACAAATAAATAAATAAATAATAATTAAATAAAAACATTACATTACATAATATTTCATGTAATAACACATAAATCCACTAAACACCACAATAGAGTATACCAATAAATTACTAACCAATAAATTAAAAATATCCATTAGTAATTTTCCAATTTAAACGTAAACCAATAAGGCTATAAACTAAAAGGGCTACTAAAGCACAAATAAATCTAAAATATATAAATAGAATAACCAGACTAAAAAAGTAATTAATAAAATTGACGTATAATAAATAACCAACATTTTACAAAAAAATAAAAAATTGTTGATACGAGACTGTGCCATCAATGCCTCATCTAATAAATTCTGAAAATAATTCATGCATCCATGTTTCTGTTTGACAAGGATCGAAATTCTTACGGTTTCTATATATTTTATGTGTTTACCCAGATCTTTGTAATTATTTTTTTGTTACGTACCTTTGTGCGCTCTAAATAATAATCATAGTTTTAAACATTTATTTCTCAGTAAGTGAATCATGTAATTCTTTTTGAGAAATAAAGTTATTCTGAAACCTTAAAACCTCTTTAGGTTTCCGCTACATGCCCGGTTTCTTTATAATACATTATTAAATACAGGACTATGCCTTGCACTAGTTGACGGTCATCATTTACCAGACAAAATTCATGCGTAAATTTCTATAGAAAAGTACAGAATCTTGTAAATGAAAATATTTCCCTGTGTTTAGACCACCTTTAGAGTTAGCTCACGTAGCTGCCGCCAGCGCAATACAATGATACCGCATGTACTAAATTCACAAGCATCGCAATGCACACAAACTCTTCACTTCAAACTCTACACTACACGAAAATAAATGGGGTCTGTAAGGAACCTTTCTTACACAGGTCCAAGCCAAGGTTCGTGCCACAATTGGTCCTTGCCCTAACTACCTTTTTTGGAAGAATGTTCTAATCGCTCATCCAAAAATTTCAGTGAAGCTGTTGAATAAAAAACACTCTAGTATACCAATTTAGTATTTTTTTTTTCTTAATTATATAATTTTATTATCCTATCGTTCTCACATTGGTGGTAGGTACTGGCTTGACTACTAGACAACTTGACAACTAGACCACAGTACTGAGTCTGAATGTATAGCGTAGTATATTCGAACATAATGTGTATTGTGCGGACCGGACGTATATATTCGATCGCATTTGTTTCTGGCGTCGAGAGATAGGAAGTTATGGTATGTGCACACCAACACAACAATTACTTAGCACTATCTGAGTCAAAAAACAATAATTTAAGCCATTATTTTTTTTTACGTTCTCTCCTGTCATCGATTTTTTATTTATTAAGTTATTTGCGAACTTTTAATTTGCAACACTTATTTTTAGCAACACGTGATATAATTGTTTGACTGATTTTCTTATCAGTTTTAATATCACAAATACTATATTCCGATAAAAGTAATCTAATTATTATTAATCTTATAGAGATATACAAAAATTTAATACGATGGTAATAAACCTTTTACGGGCACCCTGACTTACAGTAACCAGCCAGTCAAAATTATAACTAAACCAGTATCGAGTCCTTTATGAGGTTTTTATTTATTTTCTTTCCTAGTTGTAAACAACAACATGACAACTTTTCCTTTTCGCACATTTCTACGAGTATTTGAATAGATGCATAAGTTTATATTTTAGCATGATCTTGGATATGTCCTTACGCAAAAACTTAACGTCGCGAATGTCGCTAGTATAAAAATTGTAATGTACATTAATTACTTAGTTATTGGGACTCGAAAGTTATTTATTTTGGTATGTCTATCTATACTAATAAACAAAATTGAATTGTCTGTATTTAATGTCAAAGTTATTATTTTAACTAAGTACATATGAATGTGTACACGATACCTATACAAATAATGCAATTATTAAATTTTTTATCTCTGCTAATCTTCTATCGGGTAATCTCTGGAAGCCTGGACGGATTTTGACGAGACTTTTTATGGTAGATAGTTGAAATTACTCCGGGTAACTGTACTGTTAATTTTCGAAAATAATTAGGGATCCGCGTAAAAAATATAAAAAACTCATAAAAAATGAATTAAATCCGATTCAGTGCACAGTTGTACGGGCAAGTGCTTGAATTTATGAGAAATATATTTACTTTATCTTAGTGCTAAAAAATTTTTAGGTAAATAATTAGGGTTCCGTATAAATAAATTAAAACGCAGTGAAGAGCATACAAAACGCGGGCGCAGCCGCGGGCACACAGCTAGTTTATTAATATATTTTAACGCCATACGCGTATGATATATGAAAATATGGCCTAAGACCACACATATTTTTAATATTCATAATGTCTTTGAAATCGTCACCGCAAGGAAACGTACCTGGAAAGCATTCAGCTTTGCCATGTTGTATGGGAATGCTGATTCTCTGACCGAAAAATATTCCAGCCTTCTGGTCATAACGTAATTTATTTATTAATTTTGTTAGAAGTCAATGATATTTTTGTTTGTTTTAAACAATTGATGCCTCCATAATCAATTTTATTTTCAATGCTGAATAAAACAGAAAAAAATATCCAACGTTCCTACATTGTTCTATAAAAGATCCCGAAATGCAAATTATTTGGTTAAGTTATCGAGGATTCGTATTTTAAGTTATAGAGGTTTTTGTTCTGGGGGAAGGGAATAAGATTTTTTTGGACTGGAAAATCCAAACAGTTCCATTTTCAAATGTGGTAATTAATTTTTAAATGTTATTTATGTGAATGGCCAGATCCAGATACTTTTAGTGCGCCCTGTGTATGTATGTATGTAAAGTTCACAAGTAATATAAACATTACACGACCGAACACCGAACCGACAGATCTATCCAAGATTTGCTTCGCTGGTTCAATGATGCACATAGTTTGCATTTTTGTTGATATTCGTATCTAGCCCCTATTCAAGAGCCAAATTATTATCATCCTTCTTTTCTTCTGACAACAGATCCTAAAGGAAATTCAAAGAAGTCAAAGAGAAACTTTACTGTAATAACGTTTTCTGTACACCCAAAGATTTCATTCAACATAGCATAAGCTCACGCCTGTTATCCCCGAAGAGTTAGGCTTAGGTGAAATAGCGAACTACACCACCCACATTTCTCCGAACTTATTTCCGTCCCAGATGTGACATGGGGCGAGCGTGTCGCCATATCGGGCACAAATTCCAGACTTCGAGATGATACTGAGTAGAAAAATCCAATATCACTTGAACCAACCCGGGGATCGAACCCGGGACCTCAGAACAACAGTCGAACCGAATACAACTGCGCCATCGAGGCACTGAGAGAAAGATTTCAAGTATTAATAAAATAAAATAAAAATAACTATAATTTCTACTACAGTGCAAAACAGTTTTATCTAGAGTACTAACTTGTTGATATTATGTATTTTAATGTGTGTAAAATATGTATGATTTCCATACATCTCTTTTCCTCGACTCTCGCATCTATACGGGTCCACATCTTTAATAAAAGACATCTCTCCTTTTAATTTATCTTCTTTTTTTCTATTCCTGTCCCTTGGTATCCATTCTGTTAGACGTTTTGTTGGCAACATTTATTCTACAAATCTGTCCTGCCCATTGCCACTTGAGTAGCCTTATTCTTTTCTTTACGTCTATTATTTATGTTTTTTTTTTCTTGATGTTAACGTTGTTAACCTTATCTCATAGTATTAGACCAAGGATGCTTCCTTCCATTTTACATTGGCATATAGCAATTTGTTCTTCGTCTTCTTTTCTTAGGGACCACGTCTGGCAACCGTATGTTAGGCATGGCAATGTCACTGTTTCATAGAGTTTTTCATTACTTATCTCAGTCCCCAATTTTTCTTCCAGGCTAGAGATATTCTCCTTTCTGTTTCCTTTCCTGTATTATTTATGAATGATACTATCTGTTCTAAGTGTACATATTCGATCTTTTCATTTAATACTATAATGTCCCCAGGGACTCCATTAGTTAAAATCCTGATTTTCGTCGTGTTCATTGACAGTCCTACTTTTTGACTTTCTATTGCTAGTTCATTCGCCATACTCCAGATGGAAGGTGCTTTCTGCAAAGACCATAATGTCGTCAGCGAAACGTAAATGACTCAATAGTTCTCCATCTATCTGTATGCCTTTCTTTTCCAATTTAGGCATCTGGAAACAGATTCTAGCACCGCTGAAAGCAGTTTTGGGGTTTTGCCTTACTCCTTTTTGTATGGAGAATTCTGTATCTTTGCGTTATAGGCGTACTTTGGCGAGACATTTTGTATATATATTATAACTTTGATTAGGTTAATGTATTTCTGATTGTACTTTGTCGTATAAATGATGTTCATATAGATTCAAAGCGTATTTAGTATTCAATTATGATTAATACCATTTATATGCAGAGTTTAATGAACCCTGTAAAACTACAAGGATCGTTCACTCAAGAAGTCTTTCGTCCAGATCCGCCTTTAGGAATTTCGTGACATTGAGTTTACTGGTTCACTTTAAAAGTTTGCCTGCAAAACTCTATGTAACAGAGAGCGATTGACAAACCTTCTTCAAGCTAATAAATACCGTATAAGTTCCAATAATCAGTAAGTAAATTTATTCTTCCTTATATCTTGAATTTCGGTTACTACTAAGTAATGACGTTAATTTAGAAGCTGTTTGAAAGTATACTAAAGTATTTTGGACAAAAGGTAAGCAAGTGATGGCGATTAGTCGAGAACTTATCTTCTAGTTCTTTTGAAAAACAATATAATATTAGGTATTAGAGGCATACTGCATACATGCTTGAGACTAATTTTGCAAACTTCGTAAATTTATTCGTAACGAGAACCTTCGCCTCCTGCCAGAACTTCTAACTTTATTGACATATATATTATGTCATCTTATCCGTGCTCTCCTTTTACTCGTGACGTTCTGGACGTCGATCCAAAGTGCAAATGTAACGAATTCCAAATATTTACATTTCAATTTCCTAATATGGTCATCCTGGACCACACCGTCACTTTAACATCAGGTGAGATTGCGGTCAAAGCACTGACTATACCGTGTAAAGAGGAATTCTGTTCGTTGTTACCGTATATTTTTTAATAAGGTGCAAGGCTCAGTGCGTTCACTACAATCTCACCTGTTTTTAAATGACGATGAGGTTCAGGATGGTAAACAAACTAAAGCCGTACTGGTTCTCAAGTGATGCTGCCGGAACACACATTTGGCGACAGGTTTGTAAACTTGAGGACCGTAGCTACCCTTGCGGGCATTATTACAAATCCCCTACCACCAGCTATGGTTACCTCACAATATTTTCTTTCACCGAAAGCTCAGGCTAATTTTAGAGTTGGATAGGTGGGCTCGAACCCGCGTTCATTGACGTGAACCTGGCTACACTATCTATCCACTACGCCATCATCGCTTCAAAACTTATAACTTTATTTGACGTATGAAAAAATATTAATTCTTATACCATATGCACTTGTAAATAATATATATTATTTTATTTTATTTGAAGCTATATAAAATTAATTTAACTCCTTGAGCATTAACCTGGCATTTACGACAGCTTTCCATTGTCTTCCTATTGTCTCATTTTTATGGGTAATCGACATATTAATGACGGCCAGTAGAGTGATAACACGAGAGCCACCGGTTATGTTTACATTTTTTTTAAATCATATATATTGTTTTTATTATAATATGCAGAATATACGTATAACTCTGAGTTAATTGGATAAAAAATTGAAATAAAAAAAAATACTATATTCAATTTAGGTTTGAATGTCTAAACACTACCACCGGTTTGGAAAACATTAAAACAACCTACTCATCTAGAAGAGCCGGCAAGAAAAACGATTTGGTTTACCTCTTTTAACTCGAACTTCATTAAGCGATAATCCTCAGTAAGATTAATAAAATTGCCATAGCCTTCCGCTGCACCATAAACACGCGATATCTCGAATTATCTATACTTTGTAACTCGAACAAAATATTATGTTGCTGGATAGTCGTAAATTTATACTCTAATCTCGAATTTATAACAGCAGTCAGTATTTGCAGCCTATTATGAAAACTTAGAATCCACTTATTTACGCTGTCTTTACCTCACTAATCTACATCTAATGTAACTACTTACATACATAATTTATTTTAATAAATATTTACCTACCATTTGATCTGCGTAGATCTTTTATTGACAGTAGGTACTCTACAACTTTCAAAATATACATATAAATTGTGCCTTTCTAAGTTGAAATGTTAACAATTAAGTGCTTTGTATCTAAAAACTCTTGTTAAGTTAAAACCATATTAACTAGAAATTTTTCCCTTCGAATTCGAGATACCGAGATTTCATTGTATTTTTATAAAAACTGTGCAAATCTTCGTTATAACACACATATAATAATGTCACTTCCAGACATAACTATCGTTTATGTAATGTTCCATTCTATAAAACTCTTTGAAATGAATATTTGCTATGCCTGAACCTAATATCGCGTAAATCGGTAATTGTTCTTGGGATAATTCTCCAATCGTAGAACAATTATCTTAAACAAATCGATTATAGTCTATTTGTTTTTTAATGAGTCCAAAACATGAGACGTCTAATTTACGTCTATTTCTTCTATTAAAATTATACCGGTCGTTTATAAGATCAAGATTATCTAACTAAATATTTGCGTTTGCTTACAATAATATACTTACCAACTTTTACTTGAAAAAAATATATTATTTGAATAATAATTATCAAAAATAGAGAAAGTTACATGCAGACAGAGTCGCTAGTATAGCAACTGTAATATAATTGTGAACTAAAACCTTATCAAACAATACATACATTTATTATGTAAATTGATTCGGTAGTTCTCAAATTAAGCTTACTAACGCCCTGACAGACATCCTTTTATGTAAAGATATATGTATTCTATTATATAGAAATATTATTATTTTCCGAATATCATAATGCAAACAATACGTATGCGCAGAATTATCTCCTAGTTAGAGATTAGTTACCTAGTTAGTTAGATTTTACACCCTAATAAACAACAGAAACAGATAGAACGCAACGTGTATAATTATTTGTTTAAAATGTTCTGAATAATAAATGCACATTTATGGTAGTACATAAATTTACAGTATAAAATTAAAACGGTAGATATTAGTAGCATCTTTCATCCTTTCCCAGACATTACTGGCCGGTAACATAATAATGAGTCCATTGTTCTCGGAGCACATGTGACGTCATCAAGTTGAAAGTGTTTATGATTGCGTCGCTTCGAAGTTCGAGACTTCTCCGTCATTTATCGTCAATATATATCATTGTTTATCGTAATGTTAGGTCTTCTTCCATTTTTATCTCTCAACACTTCATTTGCAAAGTATATATATATATATATATATATATATATATATATATATATATATATATATATATATGTATATATCACTTCAAGCAAAACCAAGTTTGTAAAAAAACTAAGTCTCGAAACTCGGTTCTTCTACCGTAAAAAGTTGTGAGATCCATGTAATACCAAGTTGGTTACTTTATTAAGTCCCTAGTTAAGGGACCTTCTATCTTAAGTTATTTCGTAATTAGCTAACCTAACAACATCTTATAGTGACCATATCAATATTAAAAATCTTTTACGTTTTAAATAAAATAGATGGACTTGACCGTCGCATAAAAACACAATCTATCTCACAAGTAATACATATGATATTAAATAAGATTGTTTAGTGCGATTGACAAGTCAATATATTTTATTTAAAACGTTTTATTTATGCAGTTGATGTATCTAGAAACCTAGACCTAAATTACAAAGTATTTTAGTTTTTCCTTGATTTATACACTAAACACTAATTGTATTCTAAATGTGAAGCTTCTATGTCTGCTAGAAGTGCCTTAGAGTTTTGATGATCGGTCAGTCAATGAGTGACAAAATTAAGAAATTTTGACTAGTTATAATAATTAAACTACTGGTTCAAATTGAATTAAATTTGAAATGTACCGTGTTTATACAATGCCTGCTTGGTTACTGAAATTCAGTCTTCTAGTTTTGTCCACAACGAAGTTATAAGGTGGTCGAAAATGCCCTGAAGTGCTGAGAATGGCGAGAAAAGAATAGTACGGCCGTGCGCTTTGTTTTTACTTTTGCTCGACTTGGCGGGGGCACTGCCGTTTCCTTAGATAAATTTAAAAAGATATCAGATATTCTATATGGATATAGAATATATCTATATATATTCTATATATATAGTTGAATAAATTCTTTGACATTTATATATTTTGTTATTGTTTTCTTTGTTAATAATTTTTTCATACTCGTGTACATAGTAGATATAAAATTGATGGTAACTATAATAACACTTACCGTATATTTAGTAGCAATAAAAAAAATTCCAATATACATAAGGAATCTCCTAATCCTGTAGAAATCAAAGAGTTTACAAATTTTACAATACAATAATGTAACTCAATACGATGAACTATAAAACTGAATCTTAAATCATCATCTGTCTACCCTTTTCCCATTTTCATTTGGGGTCGGCGCAAAATGTCTTCCTCTTCCATTCCTCTCTATTTGCAGTCATCTCCGCATTCACTCCCTACTTAAACATATCATCTTTCACACATTCCAACTATCTTTTCTTTGACCTTCCTTTCCCATATAACCATCCACGTTCATATCCAATACCTTTATTACAACATCCTCTTCCTACCTAAAAAATAATTTATCAACTGAATCTTAAATCTCTTGATAAAATAGTAAGAGTGTTATTTTATTTAACGCATAAATTTGCAGTTATTTCGGAAAATAACAGCACTGGTCACGTTAGAGAGATTAACCTGTGACAGGACTGTACTTATTAAAGACAGTACGAAAATCCTACCTGATGTTTACAGGGAGTTTTGGTCGCGTGACCTTCGTGACACGGCTGAGCCGATAACACTGCAACGCTATCTCATACATATCGCACATACGTCGTATGGTTACAACGATTGATCGTGCGCCTGCGCCGCCCGGCCTTATCACCGCCTCTACTTGATAATGATTTTAAAATACGTTCACGTACTTACGCGTTGACAGCTAGGGATTATTTCTTTAAAATACTTATACTGAAGGAATTTCCTATAGTTTTCGTGGATATTTTTTTTTGGGATAAACAAAAGTGCTTAAATCTAAGTTACAGCTTATAAGCATTGCATACGTAAATCCAACGAGGCTATGTGGTCAGTCTTCTGGGAACCATCCCGTCTGGCGGCGGACGGTATCCATTATTTATAGTTTTTAGGCACTTAATAGTAATATTTTTTGCTTTGATTTAATTTTGTATTATTTAGTTATTTCATGAATAAAAACAAATCTTATATTATTTAAGCTTAAGTCAAGCTTCATTTAATTATATTTAACAGTGTCAATTTTACGTTTAGGTGGATGCACATCTCTATTTCCTGAAAAAGCCACAATATAAATATGTAATACACGTGGGTAGCCCCCCTACGAGGTGTATCGATGACCGGGTGAAGGTCGCGGGAATCCGCTTGATGCGGATAGTCTTCCTTTTAAATGGATGTATAAATGGAATACATCGTTCAGACAAATATAAAAAGGTGTTTTATTAAGTAAACAAAAATATTAAAAGTGTTTAATGTGATTAAGTCGAATGCACAGAGCGGAATCATTTCCAGACATCACTAACATTCATTAAAGATTAACCCTATTAACCTTTACACATTATAACCTATTAATTGTCCTTGAATTTATTATGTGACACGTTGGTAATAGATACGATAAAAAATATTCCTAGTGTTAAGACAATAACTCACAAAGTAACTTTTTTTATTACTTTTCCTGGAATCTCAACAAAAATGTCCATTAAAATTTCTAAAATATGTTGGTAGGTTTGGTAGAATATTCGGTAAATATCTGTAAACATTAAGAATTTTCACAAACTAACGATTTCTTCTATCCTCAAAACATTCTTGAAATTAAACATCTGTTCAAATCCTTAAGTCAATTATACCTTCAGATACATGGTGAATTCTTTGTCGTATATCCTTAAGTAGAGATGCTTAATCTTTGAACATTTTAGTATAACGACCTCAGACCAAAAGCATCTCTGTCTGAGATAACGACCACACTCTAATTTATCATGTAAGTGACGTAGTATATATATGATACTAAGAAAATACGATACCTACAGTTTCTTTTATTTATGCACAATGTCTGTAAGCAAATGTTAATCCAAGAAACGCTGTGACAACTGAAAGATAAGGGACATCGATGATAGCGTCATCACACCTTTGTACGAATATTTTACTAAATAAATAGCCGGTTGATTCCGAAACACGTCGGAAGACGCTGTAACCGGTTGTTAATGTTTATTCTAGTCGTGAGACTATATAAGAATGGAATTGGAGTTTTTGGCGGGATTTCAGTCTGTCATGTAGCAATTATTCTCTTTAATTCATTAAACTTGTGTATTTCACTCTATATAATGTAATGGTGGCGTGTTGCATGATATAATTTGGTTATTATGTATAAGTTGATTATAGAAAATAACGCTTAACATTTATTCTGAGGTGCCTACAAAGTTCCATGGAAAGTTCGAGCAGGATGGGCCACCGTTTTGTTGGATCTTTGTAGCGCTGATACAAGGTTGAAAATACATCTTTCGCACAAGACACTGGCATAAATTGTCTGTACACATAATTGCAATTATCTGAGAAGAAGAAGAAGAATGGAATTCACTACCGCCAATTATTTTATTATATATACTAATAAATAAAATTGAGTGTCTGTAATGTCAAAATTATTTTTTTTACTCAATAGGTATGAATGAATATACGATACCTATACCAAAAATATAGCTGTGTTGTGGCGGCTCAGAGTAGTACCATCCCATATCCTCCCGTGGGTGTCGTAAAAGGCGACGAAGGGATATAAACCAGGGGATGGGCAGCAGCATACTCTGAGTACCACAAACACCTACTGCGGTCGCCAACCCGCCTGCCAAGCGTGGCGATTATGGCAATTCCCCCATTTTTGGAGAAGACCAATGTCCAGCAGTGGATGTCTTATGGCTGCATGGATATTAAAAATACTATTTTTTAATTTTTTATCTGTATGTCTGTCTATCTCTCTGACTGTTTGTTCCGGGTAATCTCCGGAACAGCTGGACGGATTTTGACGGGACTTTTTTTGGTAGATAGCTGATTTAATTTTCAAAAATAAGTAGGGATATGCGTTAAAAAAATAAAACTTATAAAAAAATTAATAAAGTCCGTTTCAATGCACTGGTACCGGTACCGGAAATGTACGATACACCGCTTAATATTAAACCTCATTTAATAATTACAACCGTCAATTGGTATGATTAAATTATTAAAAAAAACAATGTTGATAAAAGGATTTGTTTGGATTGTAATCATCAACATCATCTGTTTTTCTAATAAGTACGTTTAATGTATATTTTTGTCAAAACAAATACACATTTATTATCGTGTAAGTGTGATGTTCCTAAATACGGATTTAAAAATGGTTATACCTCTTTATTACTCAAATTAAATTCTTATTGTAAAAAAAGTGTCAACCGTGTGTATCCATAAAACTCCACACCGAACTCAAATACTGTAAGTAGCGTGACGTCATTTTAATCTAACGACATTATACATAATTTATCATTAATCTAAACATGTCTTTTTTGTCAAGGTGAAGATTATGCGTATTAATATCGTATATTATGTAATAAAAAACTCGAAAGTAATCAGCTAGGATACATATTATAATAAATTTAAAGATCGACGAACATTAAACGCCATGAAATTTAATTTGTTAATTTGATTGATTGATTCAACCGAAAGAGTCTACTGCTAGACAGAGATCTCCCGCAAAAAGGGGGGAATTGCCATATTCGCCACGCTTCGCAGGCGGGTTGACGATCCCAGTAGGTGTTTGTTGTTCTCAGAGGATGCTGGTGCCTATCTCCTGGTTTATCCCTTAATATGTCGATTACCCATAAAATAAGAGAATAGAAAAACAATGGAAAGCTGGCGTAAACGCCAGGTTAGTGCTCGAGGCGTTAATCGCCTTTTACGACACCCACGGAAAGATATAGGTTGGTAATATTCTTAGCCAGCAACACACGTTGTTAATATTTTACGCTTATTAAACATGTTTATTTAAACATCAAAACAACAATAACAAAATAAATATTTATGTAAGCAAATTTTGAACAATTCTTTGCTTTAATTTATTCAACATACAAATTACCATTCGATTGATATTAAAATGTTTGAGGCATATATGACACAGTGGTATTATGGTCTTATAATGAACCTAAGCCTTTGGTGGAGGTGAACATTACAACAAACCCATAGTAAAGTAGAGCATTACCTAATGCCTGCTTGGTTACCTATCAGCATCAATTTTGAAAATATAACCCAAACACCTGTGTTCCGGCAGCATCACTTGAGTTCTACTTCTGGGCTTAGTGTGTTTACCATCCTGAACCATATCTTCACTTAACATCAAATGAGATTTTGGTCAAAGCACTTAACATACAATTACTATATAACAATACAATTATTAACTTTAAAAGTCCTTCAGACTTTATCTGACTACTTAAACACTAAATTGTATAAAGGTAAATTCGTCACTTTTCAACGTAACCTTGCACGCTTTCGCACGCAATTTCACTCTGAATGAAGTTAAAATATCTTCGTAAAAAGTAGACAAAAAACCGATAATTATCGAAATAATTAATTATTAATAAACAAATAAATTAAATTAATCCTCATTCATTCAATCTGCTGGCTGTAGAATTTAGTGAAAAATCAAGAGATATCTTACTAAAATTTTAGTAATGTTGTATTCAGACTGTAGGTATAGCTTAAAAAATTCGTGTCATATAGTCGAGGTTCTAATTACACGGTGGCCATCTTCCTAGAACTTTCCTGGGATTTTTCCGGTACCTTCGAATAAACGTTCCGTTTACACTTCACTTGTGCACAATAACGTATCGGCCGGTTTGAATATGCAACCTCAATCTGTTTTACTCATTAAAATCCAAAATTTCAATCTTTTTTTTCTCTAAAGTGTCATATTAGTCTCAGTGATCAGTCACAAAAAGCGATATACTCTTGGTATAGTGTCAATCATAACTTTTAAGATTCGTTATTGAAACCGGCCGTATATCACGTAAAATTCCACCAACATTACATATTATAGGGTCAAATACGCAAGTTAATGAATTAAAAACATTAAAGACACGAGTGTCTATATTTAAAATAGTTTTGCTTAATATCTATAACTATTTCCGTAAATTTAAAAGCTTTAAATTTTCACAGAGTTTACTTTATTTCATTCAATTTAAAAATAAATCAATAAATTCCAAATTTCGATTGATTTGATTTACATGTTTTGTACATTTACCTTACAACTCTGTATTAGATCACAGAATAATTAAACATAATTAGAAGATTTGGTTGCAATCCATTTCCAAAAACAATCCAGTTCCATTGTTTTTAAACAAAGAAAAATTAAAAAAATAGAATTCAATTTTGTAAAGACAAAGGTGAAAATCCATCACCGGTTCATATGCCAGTCAATGATATAATCTTATTATAGAAATAAGATAAACTGTTTATATACATTCTAATATCGTTTGACTCGAAATTTTTGTAATTTACTTTGTAAAGTTTATTAAAAATCATTTTTATGTAAACTGGCTTTAGGCACTGATGTACGTTAAAGTATTTTTGTCTTTTTTTATGCCTTGTGGTGCCGGCTCAGAATAGTACTAGAGGATGGGCAGCTGCATCCTCTGAGCACCATAAACACCTACTGCAAGCGCCAACCCGCCTGTCAATCGTGACGATTATGGCAATTTCCCTCTTATTCGGGGAGACCTACATATGTCCAGCAGTAAACATCTTTCAGTTGTATGAATGGATCAAAATTTATTATTTTAAAAAAACGTAAAAAAAATCTTTGTTTTTTTTTAAACGTTAATTGGGCAGACATTTTATTTCAATAAAAATCTCTTTTTTAGGATTTCTTTCCTAAAGGAGAAACATGTTATTTGATAGATCTCGAATCGTAATTCTGTTTGACATTCCTTATTATAAACAGTTGTTAGTTGACATAATTCTTAAACTCTTAACATGAAGTAGACTAGATCGTTGTTTTCATTTATATCATATAAAAAAAATCTTCCCTTAAACATCATTGTGTGACTAAATAATTATTATGTTGTGTTGTAGTATGGTAATTACAAACTGGAAAAGCCACTGATACAATGCTATCTAGCTTTCAAGTAAAAGGAATTTATAAATTAACTAGTTGTGCCCGTGACTCCGTTCGCGTGGCATTCCGTGTTTGTTTTATAATCCATTAATTCTAAAACTGACCTAATTTCCATACAAATTTCCGTTTTCATCTGGTATAGGGTCAATTATCACATTCAACTAAGTACTTCCTTTATAAGTAAGACCTTAAATATAAAGTTTCATGGCCTTAAATTTAAAACTGACTTACCTCCCATACAAACTAGGACCCTTATTTTTCACCCAATTTGGGGTTAGTTTTCGAACATTTTTTCATCCTAATGTTATTCCGGGATATATTCTAGAATACTTTTATATCGAATTTTTATTTAAAAAAATCCGACCAGTAATTTTTGCTTGAAGCGTGCACGGACAAATAAAATTCCAAAAACCATAGAAATGTGTTTTGTCATTGATTTTAAAGTCTTTCGTGAGTTGTTTTTCTCAAAAATTATTTAACGTACAGATTGTTTTGCTTTACGTTTTTATTATAATTACAAATATTATTTGCCTAATGTGTATTATATGGTACGGGAAAATATTATATTTACGTCATCAGAATAAACTAAAGCAGATATGTACATATGTATGTATATATAGGTAATATTTTCATTGGGTCTGTAAACATGTCATTCACATTAAAACTCCACACATAAGTTACACGAAAGTATATAAATTATCTGAGGATATCTTGATTCTATTTTACACATATAATTTTTCTTACAAATATTTACCGACCGTTTACAAGAATGTTTAATTGTATCTCAAGCCAGATAACCTTTTGTTACCCACCATAAATGTATTAACTAAGTCATTATTAACGCCCGTAAATATAGAATATGTTTAAGAAACTTTGTATAAATATGTATACCCTTATCGGAGTCTTAAAAATACAACTGTAAAATTGATAAATGTTTTTTTAACTGTTTGGGATCAGTGCTTTGTACAGAAGCTCATTTGCTGTTAAGTGGTTGTGTTCCAGGATGATAAACATACCTACTTTACTAGACTCTCGAATGTGCCTACAATGCTCAGCAACTGGTTTTCAAAACTTGAGATTAATAACTACCCAGTCAGGAATTAATAGAAAATTTCCTACCACCAAGCTATTGTTTCCTCACGATATTTTCCTTAACCGAAATCTCAGATTAATTATAGACTTGGATATGTGAATTCGAATCTACTTCCAACGACGAAGAATCCGACTATAGTACCAACTTAGCTATCATCGCTTTATTTCAAAGCGTATTCATACATTAATGAGGATGAGAGGATGTTGTGAAAAAGGTGTTGGATATGAATATGGACGGTTATATGGAAAGGGGAACACAAAAGCAGAAATGTATGGATTGTGTGAAAGATTATATAATATGTTTAGAATGAGAGAGTATGCGGAAATGACTGCAAAAAGAGAGGAATGGAAGAGGATGACATGTTGCGCCGATCCAAAATGAAAATGGGATAAAGGTAGGGAGATCATGATTATTCATACATTAATACATCTTCTCATTCTTCAGGCCTCCAGATGAAGATTCGGCTTCACATGAGAGCGACTGTGAGGAAGAAGAAGAGGACGCGGCCGTTCACCTTAAGCCCCGCAGGCCGTTCTGGGCCAATAAAATACAGTTTGTACTTGCCTGCGTGGGTTACTCTGTCGGCCTCGGAAACGTATGGCGTTTCCCTTATCTATGCTACAAAAGCGGAGGAGGTAAAGTGTGTTTTCGATAACTCCCTCGAACATTCAAGTTCTAGGTCACAGACTAAACATAAACGTTGATTAGATATATTGAAGCGATGATGGCGCAATAGGTAGTGCGGATTCCGCGTCAATGAACAAGGATTCATGCCCTCTATCCAACTCTAAAAAGCTGAGCTTTCTGTGAAGGAAAACATCATGGTAGAGTTTTCTAATAAATCCCGCCTTGGCAGCAACCGGATCTGTTCCGGCATGATCACTTGAGAACCAGTATCTCTAGGCTTCGAGTCTTTACCATCCTGGCCCTCATCAGGTGAGAGTGTGGTCAAAGTCCATACAATATTTGAAAAATATGTAAGACATTCCTATATATCTTACAGTGTTTGGTTCCATATAAGCCGAGCAGTGGGAACTAAACTAGTAATATGAAATAATCAGATAATATTACCGACTCCTATCAACTTACCGTTGCGGTAACGTAAGATGATAAATCCCTTTCAACAGTTTTGTAGCATTTTTTTTTTCAATCTGTGATTGTCATTATCGGTCGCGTCTATGAAAAAATACAAACATTCAATCACATTTTTGATAGGTAGTTAAATATCTCATTTCACTCATTCATTCGATTGTTAAAGTTACTTTTTAAATACTTATTAATTCTTCACTAAATTACGACATATGTTATTGAATAATCAAATCAAAACTCTGGTACCGTGCCTAGTAACGACTTAATTAAAAGTAACACAGAATTATTTAATTAAAAAGTCCCAAATAGTACAAAAAGAGTTATATCTATATCTAATACAATGAAGTGAGCAATTCTTATCTATATCCAACAAAAGTAGAAGTTTGTAAAATTATACTCTATGTCACTGTTCCGACATGACTCAGTTTTCTTAGAAATATTTATTCATTCAAATAGTTTTTAAGACACTTTTGATAGGGTTTGTTCGAAAACTTTGACAGGAAAAATTAATACACGCGTATGTTTTTCATGTACAATACGATTGTAATAAGAGAATGTAAACAATTGGAAAAGAGATTACAAACAAAATACAATTTAAAATCCATTTAGTACTTGGTTTAATAAACAAACCATTCTAATTAGACTATTGAAAAGCGATAATTTATATGAATCTGAATTAACATAATAAAAACATAAAGTGGGAATTAATTTAGTTTATCGAAGATCTGTTAATGAAAATAAATGAATGTTTTTCTTATTTATAACATATAACTAGCGCCCCGGCCTCGCTTCGCTTCCGGTACCCTCTATATTAATAAATAAAATAGAAATGTCTGTTTGTAACATCAAAATTATCAATTTTTTACTAAAGATATATGAATGTATATATATTTATTTTTGTCTGTCTATTTGTTCCGGGTAATCTCCGGAACGGCTGGCCGGATTTTGAGGGGGCTTTTTTAGTGGATAGCTGAAGTAACTCTGCGTAACTCAGGTTTTACTGCGTAACTTTTAATTTATGAAAATAGGGTTCCGCGTAAAAAATTAAAACTCATAAAAAATTGAATAAAATCCGATTCAATGATTTAATTTATAAGAAATATTTTACTTTATTTTAGTACTAAAAAAATTATTAGCTTTCCGTATAAAAATTAAAACGCAGTGAAGAATATATGAAAAGCGAGCGCAACTGCGCCCACACAGATAGTTATATAATATAAATTATCTGTGAAAAGAGAACTAACTGATGGTGATAACCACAACAAAATCCGTTGTGCCGTTTAATAGATCTAAGCGGACAGGCGGCGGGCAGCGACTTTGTTTTATACTATGTAGAGATAAAATTATTTAAGTGATTTGGCAGTTATCTTTTATGTGTATTTACCAATACGGTTAACAAGAATCGCTGTTCCTTTTTAAATATCAATGTAATTTTGAATATTAACGAGAGAATTTCTGACGACTCAAGCCGTCGTAGATATGAATTTAGCAAATAGCGGATATTTTTTCCTATTTTATTACTGTACATTTATAAAATATTAGAATAGGTCTTATAAATTAAAGAAGAGAAACAGACACAATCGATGTGTTCATGTGATCATCTCAATTTTAGACGTTTTCGTGCACATCTAATTTTTTAACATTATGAGTAAAAAATACAAATTGACCGTCGTATACAAGTATAAATGTAATGTCACGTCGGACACGATCTCTTTGTCGCCTTTAATGAGTTAATTTACTGGTCGAGACGACATGTATTAGCAACTTCACTGCAATACACACACCCAAACACACACAGATATCATAAAAATTGTTGACAATCATCGCTTATTGCCCAGAAAATATTACAACAAGATTGTGTAGACGCACGCTACTCGTATTTCGTATTTCCTGTCTTGTTCTTATATTTAAATCCTATATTTCTATTTTACAAATTGAGGTTTATTTTTTAAATAAATTAATTGTAATTTCGTTTGCAAACACTTTACAACTACAAAGGTTATCAATTTTGAAATGTTTTCACTTACAGAATAACAAAAAATAAACAAGATATAAAAAAAACAATATTTTTAATACCTGTTATTATATTTTTACAAGTAATTTGCAAATGTAATATTTTAATATAAATATCCATTACGTAAACAAAACCTTCATAATACCAATAACTCATTTTTAGTGTTCCCCTACATTTGTATATCATAGATACTAAGTATCGTATAGTGTTTACTAAACACTATGCATCTCCTCATAACCAAACTGGCCGCCATCTTGCCAGGACATAAAAAAGGAAGGCAAATTATAAAAGTTATTGAGCTTTCATTAAAGCATATGATAAATACTTCTACGTCTAGCTCGTGTACTATTATTTATGACTAACATTTAAGGTGGCGACAGTGTAATAAGTCGATGCACGATTTCACACAATATTCTATATATATAAATAGAATATAATCGTGTACTGTCGATGTTTGTGTCACCGGGCGCTAACACGCAACAGTTGTCACTGAGGTTCCAACACGAACCAATAATACTACAATACGGTGTAAATTACAGCTGATGCCTTATGTAAACTGATAATCCACGGCACATAACCACTAATGAAATATCAAATGATTTATCTACATCACTAACGTATGCTTAAATATGTAAATTAACGTAACATTTGTTATTTATTTATTTTAAATAATTTACAAAGTTGTATAAATCACTTCTTCGTTTTTTTTTGTACAATAAGATCACGTAAGTCATAGCCGAGTTTTTAAAATGTTTTAATTTAGGCAAATCTTATTAATAATTCGGTCAAGAGGTACGGTAGACTCAATTGAAACCTTACCTGAATAATAAAACATAAAAAAATATTTATTTCGAGTCGATAACATATCCGCAAAATTCGGATTGTCGAGTATTTTGTTAAATTCTAATGGTGCAAATGGCAGTCGCCATATTGGTCACTCGGATGTCATCTTGAGTTTGTTAAGGTCGATTCACACGTATCAGTGCCCACTCACACGTATCAGGGAAGTTAAGAGTTCCTATTTACCTACATTTTGTAAAAGATTGTGTATTATGAGCTACATTTCACCCAAGCGAAGCAGGGTTTTCATCTAGTTACTTATTATAATCAGACAATTGCACTACTATACTTTATAAGATCACCAGTGGTTTCCAACCTTTAGTTTAAGAACCACCATTCGAAATATGGTCTGCGAACGATTTCAAATTTTACGGTAGTTCCATAGCCGCGCGGTAGGTGGAAATACAAGGGGGCTATCATATATAATATCTCCATAATAAATACGGGAAAGTTAATAAAATATTTTAGTAACCACGTAGTTTCACACCTACTAAAAAGTAGTTAAACTACCAAATAAAAGACAATCGACCTAAGTTCAAATAGTTAACAGACACGTACAGGACTTAAAGGCAGGAACGAACTTCTAACACGCCATGCCACCCGATGCAACGTGTCGCATTTTAAGTCAAATCAAATTATAGTATCTGCGACGTCGCATCGGATGTTATTACTGTTTCTGGCAAAAGAAAACAGTACAATTTGATTTAACTTAACACGCGTCACTTTGCACTGGGGTGGCGTGGCAACTCAGAAGTGTGCGCCTTAAAACGTGTTTTCCCGTATTCTTCTTATTATTTATAGTTAATGGCAATTAATGAATAACATACACAATTCTGCCAATGTCATGTGGATACCATATTTTTCGATTTTCGTATCAAAACTGCAACACTCTAATAAAACGATAGATATCTTATTAGAAGTCTCCAAGGATTTTTTTTTTTTTTTGCACTTCGTAACTAATTTCAGTACTATTAGTCCCAGTACACTTCATTTGTGCACAATAACAATGACGGAAATGTCACAAAATTTACATAATACAGGAGATTAAATAACGGAAGCTAATCAAAGATAAGAACAAATAGATAGTTGACAGATTGTGATTTTTGTTAAAAATTCCCCTTTTCCATGTTATTTCAAGAACAACGCCGAAATCAAGGAAATGCTAACTAATCACTTAACTTGAAATACTTATCGAAATAGATTTATAAAATTGCGTGTTACTCACAATTGAGATGAAACTTCTTTAAACAATAGCAAATATTACAATTAGGTGCTGGAGCTCAGAGATAAATAATACAAAGTGTGTTTGCGCGGCCTATCCTACATTTTGAATAAACTATATGAAAATGTATTTAATTATTGGTCGAAGCGCCAATAGATGTAAAAATGTTAAATTATGTCAAGGTAAACCTTAAAAAAACAGTTTTTTCAAAGTTTCAAGTTTTCACTTCTGTCGACAGTCCCTATGGCTGCTTAGGTTTTTTTTATATTTTCCCTAGCGTATGCTCATTGTTACTGCATTCACCTTTGTACTATTATTATTTTTTTGTTTCATACAGGTGCATTCTTAATACCATACTTCATTATATTGATTGTATGCGGTGTGCCTATGCTGTTTATGGAACTGGCAATAGGACAATATACCGCTCACGGGCCAATTGGAGCTTTATCACAAATATGTCCACTTTTTAAAGGTAAATATCGTTTAAATATTTTCACTAAAACATGATTATTAAAAGCGATGTTGATTCCCCCGATTAAAACACCCAGGTCTATATGATACTGATAAAGCAACATTAAATTATGTTTCGTCTCCTTCGCAATTAAATACGAGTATTTTATATTATTTTTTACGCAAACTTATCTTTTATAGGTGCGGGCTTAGCGAGCGTAGTGATCTCATTTCTTATGTCCACCTATTATGCAGTCATAATTGCGTGGGCTATATATTACTTCTTTACATCATTCAAGACGGAAGTCCCATGGGCCAGCTGTTCAAATCGCTGGAATACAGATCAGTGCTGGGTACCCAACCATAATCACACGAAGCCAAATGGATCTCAAACTCCCACCGAACAATTTTTTGAGTAAGATATTACTTTAAAACGAACCTATTTTCACGTGCATATTTGGACTGGCTGATCAGATACTCCAATATTTGACTTTTTTAAATCGTAAAAACCCAACGAAATACTGATCTATAATAATTTTAAAACCAAATTAATATCTATAAAGTAATATTCGTCTGATTGCAGGAAAAAAGTATTGAGCATGAGTGCTGGTATCGAATATCCTGGAGGCATGCGGTGGGAATTGGCAGCTTGCTTAGTATGCGCTTGGGTGTTAGTTTACTTCGCCCTATGGAAGAGCATCAAATCATCCGCAAAAGTTCGTTACATCACAACAACACTCCCTTTTCTGCTGATTATAGTGTTTCTTGGACGATCACTAACGCTAGATGGAGCGGATGTGGGCTTAAGATTTTTCTTCAAGCCCGATTGGGAACTTTTAAAACAATCGAGGCCATGGGTGAATGCAGCGTCACAAATCTTCAATTCAATCGGCATAGCATTTGGTTCTATGATAATGTTTGCCTCATATAATCGTTTCGATAATAATTTTCTACACGACACAGTGGCAGTGACCCTAGTCAATGCAATCACCAGCCTCATTGTTGGAATATTCACATTCGCAACGATCGGAAATATCGCCTTTGAACAAAATACTCCCGTGAAGGAAGTCATCGCTGATAGTGAGTATCTAGTCTATTTCTGTTACCTATACGATAACACAATTTCCTTTAATAATTCGGGTGTGTTTTGATATGATTCATTTCCTTAGAAAAGTGATCGGTTTATAAATTGCGAATTATTCATTTTCTAATTTCCTTTTATTATATCTATAAAAAATATTATTAAATAAATTAAATTTTTATTAAATAAATGCCCTCCTAATCGCTGTCACAAGGAAACGCACCCATAAGTCTGGCGGCATTTCCACGTTGTATGGCGATGCTGATTCTCTGGCCGAAAAATAGGTCAGTCCTCTGGCCACTCGACGTCTCGTCAAAACGACCCACACGCTCCCTGAATATGCTGAATTGCAAATCAGTTCTGATGTAATCTTATTGACGCGATATCAACTTTGTTCCAGGTCCCGGTCTACTATTTGTAGTGTATCCACAAGCGATTGCGAAAATGCCAGCCTCTCAATTATGGGCAGTGTTATTTTTCTTTATGTTTCTTTGCCTCGGTCTTAACAGTCAGGTAATTATTGTACATACTTATAAATATATCTAAACATATATGTAAAAATATGCCTAATATTAAAATTAATACTTTTCAGTTTGCTATAGTAGAAGTTGTCGTAACTTCGATACAAGACGGATTTCCCGACATGATACGCAAGAGACTGGTGTACCATGAACTTTTAGTGTTGCTAGTATGCGCGGTTTCCTTAGTATTCGGGTTGCCTCACATAATACACAGCGGCATATACATATTCCAGTTAATGGATTACTATGCCGCTTCACTTAGCATCACTTATCTCGCCTTTTTTGAGGTGGTAGCGATAGCATGGTTTTACGGTGTCGGAAGGTTGTCTAGAAATATTAAACAAATGACAGGTAAGCATTGCCAATATTTATATTAACTATTTGTCTGTAATTAACTTTAATCCAACTTTGTAAAATAAATATTTTTATTTATTATCTATGTGGGAAGATATTCTAGCTGATTATTTCCACAATTTACCACGTCTACAATGTACACATAGATATATTTTTTAAATGTACAATCTGATAAAAATTATTACCTTATTGTTTATTTTAATTACCTATATTATATGCGCGTAATATCCGCCACGTACTTCACAGGAGATTCTCAGTCATCCGGATTTCCGTTTAGATTGAAATCAATATTTAATTTTTAAATCGCTTTTACTTCCACAAAACACTATGACTCATTACTGATAGTATTCAATAATACGCTCCAAAATTTTTATCTATACGTGACCTTTGGACGAGGTAAAAAACGTTTAGTGAAATGTAACTAACTCGCGTGGTTATATTACAGGTCGTTGCCCGTCTCTGTACTTCCGGTTTTGTTGGCTGATAGCATCGCCAGCATTATTACTGGCATTGTGGGTAGCGAGTCTGGTTGACTACACTCCACCTAGTTACAGGCACTATCAATACCCGGCTTGGGCGCAGGCGCTCGGCTGGATTATCGCCTCAGTATCGTTACTCTGCATCCCAGTATACGCAGTTATAGTTATTATCAGAGCTCCTGGAGATAATTTAAAAGAGGTTCGTATTTTACTAGCCATTCATTAATTACGTAAGGATGATTTTAAGGATTTTATACCCCTCGCCCCTACCCACATGTAAGGATACATCAGATTTCTCGAACCCGCATTCCTTTCTCTTCTAACATAAGATTCAATATCGTTTTTTTTGAATAATAAAACGTTCTTAGATAAGGATCAGTTACACTAAAAACTCACTGTTTGACGTAAATTCAAAGATTTTTATTTTTTAGCATATAATTTAGGTTATACTCTATGATTGGTATCAGGTATCAGATTATCTTTATATTATTAGATAACTATCTTTAGAATGTTATTATTATAATGAATGTGTCGAGAGCCCATAAAAATAAGAGAATACGAAGACAATAGGAAAGCTAGTGTAAACGCCAGGTAAGCGTTCAAGGGGTTAAAAGTAAGATTTTATATAATCTTAACATTAACAGACATAAATCAGTTAAACATACTTTAAACGAATAACTACTATGCAATAAAAAATTGTAAAATGAGATGTAAATCGAAGTGCACATTATGGAATGAAGAAAATCATTCAGTATCCGAAATAGAAATAGATTTTTAATAATAAATTTTGACTTATGAATAATTACGTAAGAATGGATTTTACCCCCTCCTCCAAGATATAATGGTATGTCCCTATAGGTTTTTTTAAACCCTGGAGATCCTAACGTAAGTAATGAATGGCCCCTTACACCATTAGCTATTATTTATATTTATACTTTACTTATTAAACTTCTATCCATTCTAAACACGTCTGGTCAAGAGTGTTAGCGAAATTTAAAAAAATCTGTCCATAATATTATTAGCATTTAACAATTTTAATTTCATTAATATTAAAAATATTAATTTATAATAATTAGGTAAGTACATTAATTGTATGATAATGTTATATGGAAGTATTACCACGGACTTAAAAAAGTGTATCGAATTTTAACATATACGTATGACGTGTAATTACGACAATGTAATTACAAAAAGAGAATATTATTATAGAAAATTAAATATTAATCTAAATTAAGGCTGCGATTCCCTTTGTAATTGCGATGTAAGGAAATAGCTGCAGCAATTCATTTTTGCATATTATCATAATAGAAAAAAATCAAATAAAAGTGATATACATACGAATTATACGAGAATAACTAGTAAGTAGTTAGATGGGTAGCTACAAATTGTATATGATTCTGAACGCACAACACACCTTATTATATGTAATTGTATCGCATATCTCTTCCTAAAACTGCTTATCTTAGATAAACTATAAATATACAATAATTTTTTTTACAGAAATTTCGTCACTCGATACGTCCGTCATCCATATGCGAATGCGGTGTGAACGGCTGTGACATCTGTTACTCCGATTCCGAGCATACAGACGACAAGACAGCAATTAACTAGTCGTTATATTACATTTTACTACACGTTAATACAAAACGGAAAATTAACAAAATTATTTAAGATACTCCCTCCCTATTCCATATTATATGAATAATTATTTCAATGCAAGAAAACGTACTTGTGATATCAGGAACAAACAAGATAATATGACAAGTTGGTCTTCCATCATAATTATTATCATTAATTTACAATGGGCAAGAGGCCGTACTCGACCTAAAACAATAATCATGCACGAAATGAGTGACACGATTATTATTTCTTGTAGGTATTCGAGTTCATATTACCTATAACCTTTATAGTTTTTTTCTAAAGATTCTTAATCATGATTTACTACTTTCGGCACACATTGACACTATAAACTCAAGGAAATTACCTATACTCACCTTAACTGAGATGATGAACAATTGAATTCTAATATTATAAACTATGGATAATTTCATTACATCCGTAAGTATGTATTATAACGAATCTTTTAACTATTATTTTCACAAGATTATTATATAATAACATATCGTTTCTAATATGGATAAGTGTAGGACGGACCATAATACTTTTATCATTTGATATTACAAGTAGGTACCTCGGTATTATTTCGTGAAATTTCTAGTTGTTAGGTTATAATGTCATAGTAGGTATTGCAAGCATTATATAAAGAAATATATATTAATGAAGTACATGGGATATGTGCTTCGACTTTTTCTTCCGAACTGAAGTATGCAATAGAAGTATAGTGTACCTTTGTTTTCAATAAAACTAGATGTAATTTGAAAATACCCAATTAAAAGTAACGTTAACCCAATTTATTACTTAGTATTATTTATTGATTCATAATATTGTTCACTAGTAATTTCTGACTCATGCACTGTCGTGTTATTTGTATTTTCATTTTGATTGTCGTGTTATTTTTTATGTAAGTATACTTATTTAAAAAGATGTAAAATCTAAAGAGCGTACAGCAATTTTTTAAAATAAATTCTGTTTTTGCGTCACACGTAATATTTTAATGTTTAATTTACCAGTATTACATTTCAAATCGAATCTTTCGCATAAAGAATTAGTCATTTATTTATTTATTTTTTTAAACATAGTATTTTAAAAATTCAGTGATATATGTACATAGGTAATTCCGAGATTATATTAAAACAAAAAATTGTGATTGAACATTCCTTATATAAACTATACTCGTATAGGAATAGATACTAGGTTAACGGTAATTTTAGTAAATAGGTATCTACATATCATGGTATTTAAATTAAATTTAGATACCTTACATTAGCATATTAGTTATTATATTTTTAGTACACGAAAATGTAACATTGAAATGATGAATTTTGATTTAAAATGTAACTGTTATATTTAAGTTTGAAAAATGAAAAAACGCATACAGTGTATTCATATTGTGTTTGCAAATAAACTTGGTAGGCATAAATCATGTTTTAACATCAGTATCATTTTATTATAAATGTTACCTACACGAGATGAAAAATTATATTTAATAAAATTTTATGAAAACATATTACGTCTTTAATTAATTTTTTACATTTATTGCGAAGCCGTTGCACTGCGGAGGAAACAAGGGAATACGATGTGATGATTTCGTCTATTTTGCTTAGGCACTTCCGCGATACATAACATTGGGACGCAACGCGACAGTAAGAGATTTCTGAAATAACTATTGTTCACGCTTGTTGCTAACCGCGTTTCCTCTTAAGAACTTCTTGTGATTTTATTTCCACAGTAACCACAACTACAATTGGTATGACGTTCAATAGTAGACTGCCACTATTCCACCACGAAAGCTTGGCTCTACTAGCGAGTGGGTTAGTGTCACCATACTCATACCAGGAGTGGACTCATATTATTAAGACTACGATTTGTATAGTTTTTTATATGACAAAAAATGATATGATTTATTATATTTATAAAAAAAAAGGACCAGATCGAGTTTCTTGCCGGCTCTTCTCGACTGGGTTGTTTTCCGAACCGGTGGTAGTGTTTTAGACGTTCATAAGCGCCTTCTTAGGGACTAAATTGAATAAATAAATTTTGATTTTGATTTTGAGTGTTATGGCAATATCGCTTGAGAATCAGTACCTCTGTCAGTGATCGTCACACTTGAAATCAAAGGCCACATAGGTTAAGGTGAGATACAACTGCGGGCCACACTTTTATAGATTAGGTAGTTGATGCCATCTATTAATTGACATATTTTTATGAGTTGTCAAACGCGAATTCACGCGAGTTTTCACACTCAGGTAGCGGCCAAGCCGAGGTTCGAACTCTTATGCTAGTTACCTTTTGCGGCTGAGTGCCTTCAGCACTCGCCCTCAAAGTTCGGTGAAGCTGTAAAGGCCCTACTGGCCAACAGCATTAACTAGATTAAAAAAAAATAGTGCAAAGGGCGGCCTTATAGCTAATAGCAATCTCTTCCAGGCAACCTTTGTTTATTAATTTGTTCGTCAATCACGCAAAAACTACTGGACCGAATTGGATGAAATTTTATATGGTTGTAGTCTATACATAGTAGTAACATTTTTAACACGTGTATCTATTTACATAATGTATAAAGAACGTTTATCTATATTCACATTAAAAACTACAATAATGAAATGTATGCATAATAACAATATCAATAAATAGTGAAATGAACAAAAATAGAACAAAATAAACCTTAGTTCGTTTTTTTTGTAATTATTTTTATGTAATTTCAAAAGGAAATTTTTAATGTATTACATGTTTTCAACGACTATTCATAGATGGCATTATAACTATTTTGTAATTGTTAAATGTTTTGAAAAAGTATTGTGTATGAAGTCATTTTGTATTTTTAGGTTAAACTTTTTAAATAATCATCGGAGCATTTAGTAAAAATTATTTTCAGATTATAAACAGACACTTTAATTTTATTTATTGGTATAGATTAATCCAGAATTTCACAAATTTTTTTGAGTGTTATTAGTACATTTTCTATTAACGTACTAATGTCAATAAATATGTGCATTTTCTGGAAGAGTAAAACAGACAAACATTAAATCAAAGCATTATCATTAAACATTTACTTTTACTTTATATTACAAAAAACTATGAAAGAATAATTAGATTATTTTTTCTTGATTTAGGATCATTAGTTGACTATCTCTTCTTCTGAGTCAACAATAAATTCATCCTCATCCTCATCATCATCATCATTGGCACCATACACATTTTGGCCACCTGAAAATTATCACAAAGATTACAATGTAAAATATATATAATATATAAGGCCTTAGTGAATATAATAACTTCAAATATCATCTCTATTTCAAGGAAAGAATTAAAAAAAAATGTTTACACGTCTGTCCCATTAACTCAAATTGAGGCAATTTTAAATATGCAATTCACAAATAGTTCAGCAATGCCTTATTTTTGGAACAAATTGTTTACAGGTCATCCTTAACTCAAGAAGTTTTAGTTGAATGCACAAAGAGGTTTAACAATAATCTGATGGTCTCACTTTAGTATTTTTATTTTATTTTTAATATGCAAATTATTGATTTTTAATAATTTAATTAAGACATTTTTTAATTGAAATCACAATGATCATATCTGAAAATTGATTGTTAATTTTTAACATTACCATTAGTTACATTCACTTAAGTTTATGTTTAGAAATGAAATTAAGAAAAAGATAGAAAACAATATGATTGAAATAAACAGAAGTGACCTATACTACATCAATACACCTTACAACATTTATTGCAGTAAAAACTTGTTTAATTAAAAACTAAACCAACTTCAAAAGAATAAACAATAAAAAGTAAATAAATAATTACTTTATTAATCTGCTTCTGCTTACTTCAATATAGGATAAATTTTATTTTAACATCATTAATCCCTTGAGCACTAACCTAGTGTTTCCGCCAGCTTTACATTGTTTTCCTATTGTCTCATCTTTATAGGTAGTCAACATAATTATGTGAAGTTAGTGTTAATAATTTAATAAAGGGTTCATAATTTTAATATTGCTTACGGATAACAAAGTGGTGTAAATGTATGTTGCTAATTATATTTGATTTTGATTAATTGTTCTTTGAAATCACCTCAGTTCTTTATTTAGCTTATATGTAATTGTGATAAAGTTTAGGCAGTTATTAACCAACTTCATAAAGGAGGAGATTAACAATATGTCTGATTTTTTAATTAAAAATAAAACTGACTTCAAAATAATAAACTATAAAAATGCACTAAAATGTCAATAAATAATTATTTTATTAATCTGCTTCATTAATTTTGGAGTTGGTGCAGCTAGGAATAATGGAAATGGAGCTTTGGAAATGATTATATAAAACATAATATTCGAGGGTTTTTCTCGAATTCTCCGAGTCCCACAGATCAGATCCTGATTTGGTGGAAATGGGACCTCGGTAGTGCACTCCTTCCATTTAAAATTAAAATTGCTAATCGTTCCACAATTGTCAAAGAAATTGAGGAACAAACATACAAAAAAAAAAACAGAAAAAAGAGAACCTCCTCCTTTTTGAAGTCGATTAAAAATAAAATGAATCCTTTGTATAAAATGAAATACAGTGTATCAAAAATTCAAAAATAAAAAAAACACCACAAATTTCAATTACGTTTTAACCTAAATATAAAAAAAAGACTTATGTACAATTTCTGTAAAACATCCAAATATTGGCGAAATGTGAAGTACTGACATCCAAGGAACAACGAACACGCTTACTGAAAGAATATTTCATAAATTTAAGATGACAGAGATGTATGGAGATGAATGCTTTACCTGCATGGTTTTTCTCTTCAATCATTTTTGTTATTAAATCATTTGCTTCAAACTGATACATTTCTACAGTTTTATAAAATGCCTGATCTTGATCTACATCTCTAATCAGAGTTGTAACTACTCTATCAAAGTGTTGGACTACTAGTTTTATCTTTGCTACCATTGTTACAGCATTACTATTTATTTATTCAAAAACAAACAATCAAATTTAGGGATGGCAATCTGAAGTCGCTTAAACGAAGAATCAATCTTTAACAGCAAAAAATCGATTTATATAATCAGTCAGCCCGTGAACACGGTTGGTGAAACCCAGCCGAAACGTCAGGATAGGAAAAAAGAAAGGTAACGCGTGAAAACCCGTTTTAAATAATTGCATTTAAATATGGAACGCGAAAATTTAAAAAATTACTTATAAAATCGATATTTCACACTAAATTGATCCAGCAAATCAATCTCAGAATCTAGGAAATCAAGGTTTATTTTTTTCTAGTTCTATGAGAACCATAAAATTATTTATAATTAAGAATGTACGCAAACACAAGAAAATGTATGAAAGATTTTCACTAAATTAGTAAAAAAAACTCATGAGATGTCTTTGTGGTCAGTTTCTTTCGATTCGATTCTTTGTGAGATTAAAGGTTTTTTTTTTATATACGGTATAGACTCAGTGCCTTGACCACAATACAACCTAATGTGAATGGTTTGAAGCACACACTAAGCCTAGAGCCTGCTTCTCAAATGATGCTGCCGGAACACACCTATTGGTATTTGGCGACAATTTTTCAAACTTGAAGGTGGTAGCTGCCCAGGAGAGCATCATTGGAAAATGCTCTACCATCATGCTATGATTTCCTCACGATGTTTTCTTTCACCGAAAGCTCAGGCCGATTTTAGAGTCGGATAGATGGAGATTGAACCCACGTCAATTGACGCGGAATCTGGCCACGCTATCCGCTGCGCCATCATCGCTATAATTAACCCTTTGAGCACTTACCTAGCGTTTACCTCTATTTATAATAAATGCTGATTATGGTCTAATTTCGACTAATAAAAGAATAGTAGTTACGCATTAAAAAAAAACAAGTCGTTTAAAGATTGATAATCTAGAGATCGAAATTTTATATCTCGATTTTTTTGTTTATCGTTTCATAAACCTTCAATTAAAATTGATTCAGAGAACAATCTTTTTTTAGAAAGAATCGCAACCCTAATCAGATCTTTTAATTATTCATCTGTGGATTATCTTATATATTTATATTTATAATAATATAACAGTATTCTGTGGCCAAAGAATAGTTGGATTTACTAATTTTACTATTGGTTTAGCTAGAAAAAGTTACAACTTATAATGATTCAAGAAACTTTAGAAAACCTTCTTTAAAATCCACTATGTAATATGAGCGAATTTGGAAAATTTGGCCCTTTAATAGGTGCAATTGATGAAGGAACTTCGAATGTAAAATTTATGGTACAACATATTACTTTTTACATAATATATTTTTTTAGCTTTTGTAGCTAATTAGTTGTTAAACTATTTATTGAAAATTCTAATAATAAGAAGCTATATTTCTTATCTTAACTATGCTTGATATTTTTCATTTTACATGTATTCTCAGATTATGTTTACTTACTTTTGTATATAATTATATTTCAGATATTTGCAGCCAATACATCTGAAGTATTAACGTTCCATCAAATATCCTTGAAAAGATTTAGCCCTCAAGAGGGATGGATTGAACAAGATGCAATGGAAATTTTGAATGCTGTATTAGATTGTATTGAGGTATTAACTGAGCACAATCTCTTTATTTCATTTATGTGTAATAAACTTTAAAATTGTTTTTGTTATTATCTTAAACTTATATTGACAACACACTTGGTCAATATTATTTAAATTAATACAGTAGCATTATTTCTTTATGTGATAATTTTTACTTTATTTAGAGTGTGCACACTCTAATGTTGAACCACATATTTTATTTGGTTGTGTGTAATAAGATTTAAAAATAACATGAGTTATCAAAGATTGAAGATAAATATAACTTAGACATTAATTCCTCTTGTGGCTAATTACATAAATAATCAAGAATATATTGTTAACAATATCTTTTGTTCTGTGTGTAGTTTTTTGTTACCACCACTTAACACAACACTTAACTGGTTAAGCACCAACCTGGCATTAAATCCAGCTTCCAATTGTTTTCATATTTTTAAATGTTTATTGGTATTCGAGTGATTAAAATGCTTTTATTCAGAATTTTATTGAAATATTTTTTAGGATTCATAATATTTTTATTTTATTGATTACTTAATCTGTTGTTTTCAATGAATATAACAATAGTAAAAAGCCTTGGATATCTTTAACTTTTTTCTGTTTGAATGAAGGCACAGTCTACGTCCAGTGCTACGGAATCTGCAACAATGGACATGAGCTCGAGCCCATCTATCCAATTCTAAAATCACTCTGAGCTTTTGGTGAAGAAATACACCATAAGAAAACATTAGCATGGTGGTACGGCACTTTCTAAATAATGCCTGACTGAGTAGCTACCACCCTTAAGTTTGAAAAGCTATCACCAAATACCAAACACCAAATTTACTAACATAAACTTTTTTACTTTCCAATATAATAAATATCCAATTTTTTTACAAAACTTTTCAACAACAACATGATAAGTAGTAAACATTGTTTAATGTTTTCCACACAAGTTATTTTTTTTTAGTAGTAAAGCATGAGTGAAAAAAATAAGATACTTAAAATTTAGTTCAATTAATTACCCTATTAAATTAAATAAAGATATTAACCATTGACAAAAATATGAATATTTATTTACAGGTAACAACAGACAATTTGAAAAAGCTAGATATAAATCCTGCTGATATTGTTGGTATTGGCATAACAAACCAAAGAGAAACAACAATAGTATGGGACAGATCTACGGGACAGCCACTGTACAGTGCAATTGGTGATTTAATTATTATACTAAATATGTTTATTATTCAATTTTTTTTATCTAAAGATTTCTCTAAAGAAAAAACTTTTATCATTTTTTAAATCCAGTCAAAATATATACTTATAATATAGGCTGAATTGGACAACAGCTTTGTTGATTTATCCACTGGAAAATGTCTTATTTTTATTTTAATCACAAAAACTTTGGTTTTTTTTTTTTCAACTACTGGGTGCCCATGACTTCTTCTACGTGTTTTATCTTGATTAATCGTGGGATGTTCTATTTTTTTTTAACACAGCTTATCTGTTACCGAAGGACAGATGCTTCTCGTATACCATATTTCATTTAAATATTATCTTAATTTTTTGAAATGTATTTCTATAAATTATGTTGATATATAGGGCATCAATTGCTAATTAACATATACTTTATGCAAACAACATTTTATCAAAATCGATCAACACCTTTTTAAGTTAAATTTTTTCTTGTTTATTTTTTTTTCTAATTTTTAAAATCTTTTTTAAACTTTTTATTTCCATAGTTCCTTGACATATACTTCCCGTGTACAAAGTTTCATCAAAATCTGTAAAGCCATTTTCAAGTTAAATACGGAAATATGCACTGACTATTTTTTTGCCAGGTTCAGATGATTAACGCCTAAAATATACTTTTGTCATAAAATAAAATATAAAATTGTGTACAGGCATAACTTCACTTTTATTAATATTAGTATAGATATTGAGGTATCTATGATTTTGTTTCTGTATAGATATCATCTCGTTTTAGTATGGTTAGATGTGAGAACATCAAATATAGTGGATGACCTTGCTAAACAAAAAGGAGCTCAGTGTGTGAATGCTGTGGCTCAAACAAGTGGCCTCCCCTTGTCAACATATTTCTCTTCTGTAAAACTGAAATGGTTGTTGAAAAACATCACTGCTGTCAAACAGGCTACAGAGGATGGTGAATGTATGGCTGGCACTGTTGATTCTTGGCTGATATGGGTAAGTACTTTAAGATTATTATTACATCATTTATATAAATAATAAGATAAGTGATAAGCAATAGTTATCCTTATCAACAACCAAAGACTATTGTTCAGATAAGTAAAAATAAAGAAAGATAAAGAAATTTTGTATGTATATATAGATACATAATAAATCTGTATTTAGTCAAGGAAAGTGTAATTTACATAATAACACTTCATTTAATCCATGGTTATCTTTTGTTTTTATAAAGGACCAATGAAAATTTTATATAATAATTAATTATGATAGTAGTAAACATTAAAACGATACCCACTTAAATTTATATTTCACACAGAAATCTTTACTAATAAATAAATTAAAGTGTAGACTGTTTCGAAACATATATGTATAATGGAAGACAACAGAACCATAGCGCAATGTAGAATCGTTCTGTGAAAATTAATTTTTGTTATTGTTAATATATAAAAATGGAATATCTGTTTTTTTTTTATAATAAATACACATATATATGCGATATACAGTATATATGCGATACCTATACAAAAACTAAAAAATTTTAAATTTTTGTCTGTGTGTCTGTTTGTTCGGGCTAATCTCCGGAATGGCTTGACCGATTTGGACGGAACCTTTTTGTTTGATAGCTGAAGTTACTCCGCGGAACTTAGGCCACTTAATTTTTTCGAATATAATTATGGGGTCCGCGTAAAAAATTAAAACTCAAAAATTGGAATAAAATCTATTCAATGCACAGTTTTACTAGCAGGTATTTGAGTTTGTGAGAAATATCTTCGCTTAATGTTAATAGCAAAAAAAAAATTGAAAAGTAATTAGGGGTCCCTGACTCTTCGCTACCACGTAGTCAAATGTCCACACTTAACGATCGAAATCCAGTTGTATTTATGCGCTGTAGTTGAATTCATTTTGCATCGTCGTGGTAAACAAAATACACTTTTATATGAGTCTCACAACTCACAAGATTATGCTCGTTTTGCCTCACACAAATAACAGTATTTTGAGGAGTGTTAAATAAATTCGTGTTTTAGAACCTCACTGGTGGCAGTCATGGTGGAGTACACGTTACAGATGTCACAAATGCTTCTCGAACACAACTCATGTCACTAAGGACCTTACAATGGGATACAGGGTTGTTACGTTTTTTTGATATACCAATAGAAATTTTGCCAAAGATTAAAAGTTCCGCTGAAATTTATGGTTACATTGCCAGTGGACAATTAATAGGGTTACCGATTGCAGGTGTAAGTACTGTATGTGTATTTTATTTTTAAATAATTAGATTTGAATTTTTTTACAGGTTAACCCCTTGAGCACTAACCTTCTTTTTTTTTGACGGGGGAAATGCATTTGTGCACTACCCTTACCCATTGCATTAGTGAGACCGAAGTCCCCCAATGCAATGGATAAAGGGGCACGGAGGGACGTCTCCGTGCCAGTGTGGGACTCACCCGGACGAGAGTCGCCCGGAAATACCCACTAAAACCCCCCCGGGGCCGTCCGCCGCATTTGGGATGGGGGCGACACGGGGTGGCTTTCGCAGTCACCGCGTCGCCCCCTGCGGCGAACCCACCGGGCCTCGTCCGTGCAATGGCCCGATGGGGATAAGAGAGGAATACTTCCCCTCCCACCTCTTCGCCCACCCCCCCGAAGGGAGGCATGACCTTTGGTCAAAAGTCCGGGGGGGGCAGGATATACTTCCTGCCCCCCATATGCTTCCTGCCCCCCATACCTTCCTGCCCCCCATAATTCTTCCTGCCCCCCATTTCTTCCTGCCCCCCATCTTGAGCACTAACCTGGCGTTTACGCCAGCTTTCCCATAGTTTTCCTACTGTCTTGTTTTTATGGGTAATCGACATACTAATATTGAATAATATTTAGCTGTTGTGGATCGTCACGTCATACTTTCTACTTAATATTAAAGTCGGATACGGTATTACAAATCAAAAGTAATTATACTTTTAAAGGTTATTAATACGTAAATGTTAAACTTTATAAAATCCATCCAATCCCAAGCCAAAATCATATACTTGTCGGATTAAATGGAATTGGTTTATTGTGAACTCCATTTAACGCCACTCTCTAAAAATCCGTAATAAACTTTGGTTGGTTTACCTTACACTCTACGTAGCATAACACCCACTCTAAATAACAACAACAAATTTAGTAATTAGTTTAAACACACTGTCGCAATTAATAATAACTGTAACTGCGTACGTTCTTTTGTTTGTTTATTTGTTGCTTTATTATCTAGATTCTAGATCATAATTTATTTCGACAGGTCGATACTTATGATTACTGAAGAATCTTAGAAATTTGATAAATAATATTAACTTTTCTTCAATTAACGACAACTTTCAATAGTGGTCTACTGCCTCGGTGGCGCAGTTGTATTACGGTGCGACTGTCGTTCTGAGGTCTCGGGTTCGATCGCCGGTTCGGTTCAAGTGGTATTGGGTTTTTCTACTCAGTATCATCCCGGAGTTTGGAATTTTTGCCCGATTTGGCGATAGGCTCGCCCCCTATTACATCTGGGACGAAACTAAGCTCGACGAAATGTGGGTGGTGTAGTTCGCTATTTCACCTCTGCCTAACCCTTCGGGGATACAGGCGTGAGCTTATGTTATGTTCAGTAGTGCCATAAAATACGCCTTAAGGGTCGCTGTAAAGAGTTTACACTGTTTTTTTTGTTACTTACATACACAGATTACATATCACTACTAAACTGTAATACCTATAATAGCTATTATACCCAAAGAGTATATAAACAAGAGACGGGACTTCCATACAAAAATATGAACAAAGTTGAAACATGTACTCAAACCGTATACCAACAAAACAAACAAAATTGGCGGCTGTATCAATGCGTGCGATAGAGTCGAATACAGATAAAGCAAGACAGCGATAACCGCCATTATTCCCACTACACGTTTCATACACTTTTTTTACAAGGTAGTTGCGCCAGACTGATTATACCTATGAATATTCTTATTGGTTACAGTGTTTGGGTGACCAACAAGCTGCCTTGGTTGGACAGGGATGTATGAGATTTGGACAAGTAAAATGTACCTTTGGCACTGGATGTTTTCTGCTATACAATACAGGTAATAAATAAATATAGCTTTAAAAATATAGTCACGTTAGTCTATGTATACTTAGTGTGACTTGCGAAAATTTGTTATTACAAACAAAAAAAATCGAATATTTCTATATAACAACAATGTATTAATATGTAAATTGAATAAGTGTTTGAGATTACGCGCATTTTTAGTGCATCAATTATGTCTGTAAACTATCGAATAATATATCGAGTAGAATATGTTTCGTCTGTTAACAAAAGCGGTACTTTCTCTGGGGACAAGATAAGACAATTTGAAAATCAGGATTGTTCCGACCAAAGCGAGACTGTTGGTCACACTATGTATGAATTATTACACAGATTTTTTACCACTAGAATAATTCGGTTTCAGTTATCCGGGTGATGACACTCAACATTTTTTTTGTCATCGTATATATATATTTAAACTATTGACACGTTATTTGATACACAACTAGCAATACATATTTTAAACATAGAGACAACTGTTTTATTTTTGTTTGTGCATATTTAATTTTAATCCACTGGAACGATTTTTTTGGTGGTATTTGATTTTAAGTTCTTTTAATTGGGCAAACTACTTAACTGCCTTTACTTACCTACGTGATAACTTTAAAATATTTGGAATAATAAATTTTTGAACTTACTAATCTCCTTTTTTATATAAATTGAATTACATTTTGTAACGCTGGATACATCACCATAGTTAACTATAATTACTTAAATATCACATATGTATTAATTTTCGTTTTACCTATTGTATAAAATATATATTTGTTTTATTATAAGAAATCTTAAGAAATAAAAGACCATAAGGCATACCTTTACGTACGCGAAGACAAGACGAAGTCGCATGCAGAAGCTAGTCATTGAAATGTTAAATCCTAGGATCTCAACGTGGACGATACCGTCTGATACACATCTTTCCCTTCTACTTTCATAAACACGTTCATACATGCTCTTCGGTTTCGAGTACTTTTGACCAGGCCTTTCTCCAGAATGTCTGGATCTGGTTGAAATACGTTCGCCTTGGTTGACCCTTACCAGCTTGCCCAGAATGAATACATAACCACCACGGTTTCTTGATGGCGTGGCGTGGGCGAAGTTAGGAGAACAAGTCTGTATTGCGGGGTTATTATTTATTACTAGCTGAGTGCCCGCGGCTGCACCCGCGTTTCATATGTTCTTCACTGCGTTTTAATTTTTAATACGGATCCCCATTTTTTTTTTGTAGTAAGATAAAGTAAACATATATTATAAAATCAAACACTTGCCCGTAAAACTGTGCATTGAATCGGAGTTTTATTTTTTTACGCGGAACCATAATTATTTTCGAGGAGTAACTTCAGCTAACTACCAAAAAAAGTCCCGTCTAAATCAGTCCAGCCGTTCCGGAAATTACCCATTACAAACAGATTTTTTTTTTTAATTGTATTTTTGGTATCGGTATCGTTCATTCTCATAAAAATAATAATTTTGACATTACAAACAGACACTTCAAGTTTATTTATTAGTATAGATGCGCGGGCGCGGGTTGACACTGAACAAGTGCACGACAGGGAAAGGGGTGGGGGTTTTAGGAAGTCGCACCCGGTGGCGTTACCAAAATGTATCAATATGGTATTAGTTCGATGTTTTAAACGTTATGAAAATATAATGTCGATGTTGCTAGCAGCCGAATTATTATTATTATTTAGTATTCACATTTATTCTAGGCGATTCTATCGTGCACTCTCAGTGTGGACTTCTGACAACTGTCGCTTATAAACTGGGTCCGGACGCGCCACCGGTTTACGCTTTAGAAGGCTCTGTAGCAGTCGCAGGTAAGATTGTGCAAAGTTCCTTATATTTGGAATAACTGATATTAATTATACATGTTGATTACAAAAAAAAAAAAACAACTTATCACTAAATTAAAAAAAATAAAGCATCAATATACTCGCAAAATGGTAAACAGAAAACAAACACAAGACTTATTGGCCTTAACTTTTTAATTATGATAGTATTTTACGAATATTAGAGTGATGTTTATTTTTCCATATATTTTCCATTAATTTTTGTTCCATTAAAATAGTACTGTTTAATTTTATAACATTATATATTTCGTTTTAGTAGACTTTTGAACTCGTCCATTTTTGAATTTATATTAAAATTATAAGTAACGTACTAATTGTTTCCAAGTTTGTCATGTGTTTTCCAATAACACATTTCAAATAGGTAAAATAAAGCTCGTTTTATTCCATTTCAAAATCGGCTCGCCCTTATTCAAAAACACTTAATACTAATAAATAAAATTAAAGTGTCTTATTTATAATGCCGAAATTCCAATTTTTTACTAAATGTATATACAATACCTATACCGAAAATACATTTTTTTTTGTCTGCTTGTGTGTTTGTTCCGCGTAATCTCCGGAACGGTTGGACCGATTTTGACGCGACTTTTTTTGGTAGATAGCTAAAGTTGCTCCGCGTAACTTTTGATGTTCAAAAATAATTAATGTTCCGTATAAAAAAAATTAAACTCAGCGAAGAATATATGAAACGAGGGCGCAGTCGCGGCCACACAGCTAAGTACTAAGAACTAACAAAAATACTCTAGGGGAAAGTTACACGGACATTTATTTTTTTACTATAAATAGGTTGTTTTATTTAAAAAAATTGATTTGTTTACATTTTAAATTACTACTTAAAACAAGTCGAGTATAGTTTAAAAAGTCACCAAAAATACTTGTAAAAATCGTTAAGGTTTTTTTCCTAGAAAACTTGTCTATTACTGGTTTTTGTTTACTATAATTTAATCAGTTACGACGATATCCTAGTGGTCTTTATTCCATACAAACGTAGTCCCCTGTTTCCTTCCTGGATAATATTTTTATGGTAAATACTTTCATATCAAATAATATTTATCCACCACCGCCAGGCCCGTACGTTTTGATTTTTTCCATAAATTAGTTATTGCAGAAACAAGAAGCCTTTGTAAATGAAAAAAAATGCTCGACTTTTACCGTCATTTTCAGACATTCGTCAAACAAATTTGATGGATAAAATTTAAAAAAACCATTTGTTATTCTAAAACTGAAAGAAAATTAAAAATCGGTTCAGTTTTGAAGGAGGAAACACAGGTGATCACTACGAAGTGATATTTTGGTCTATTTTGCATAGTTCAATCAGCCCGCGCTGCAGATGTCCCTTTCGCTTTCATTGGGGCGCAACGCGATAGCAATAGTTTTCTGAAATACCTAATTTTTTGACCGCGTATCATCCTAATTGTCGCCGTCACCGAGTCACGTCAGTAGATATAGGAATGACTTATCGTGACTATTGTAATGTTTTACGTAGGGGATACATTACAGTGGTTACGTGATGGTCTTGAGATTATAAACGATGTGCGAGATTCAGAATCGCTCGCGGTTCAAGTCGAACATGAGGAAGAGGGGAGTGTGTGTTTCGTACCCGCATTTAACGGACTGTACTCTCCGTATTGGAGGAAAGACGCGAGGGGGTAAATATGTTCGCTTATTTAATTTAATCTGCCTTGATTTATTTATAAGGAAAATAATTAAGATTAAGACATTAAAAAGGTATATTATAGCCTTAATATACAGTAGTATTGTAATCAGTTGGTAGTGTGGTCGCGGATTCCGCGTCCGTGGAGGTAGGTTCGAAATCACCTATCCAATTCTGTAATGTACCTGAGTTTTCGGTGAAAGAAAATACTGCGAGGAAGCCATAGAATGATGGTAGGACATTTTCTAATAATGGCAGCTTGGGTAAGTTACCACCCACATGTTTAAAAAAGCTGTGTTTCGTCGGCGTCACTTGAGAGCTAATACCTCTACGCTTAGTGTGTATACCATTCTGTTCTACGTCATCACTTAACATCAGATTGTGGTCAAAGCACTGAGCCTATACAGTGTAAAGAAAGTAAATAATATAAGAAGCTTAATTATTTTTAAACTTATAGTGGATAAAATAATACATTCGCCTAATCAAATTCTGAGATATAAAGCGTTTAAAAGTTTTTGGTGTGGATCGAAAAGAGATGCTCTCGTAAAACCTCGTGTTATTAATTCAGCGTCCAAATACTACCACAGATTCGGAAAACAACTAGGTCATTGAGAAGAACTCGTTCTGGGTTTTTTTTTAATAGAACTATACAACTCATACTTACACGGTTTATTAAGTAGATGCACAGAGAAGGGTGTCATTTCATAACATCAACATCGTTCACATAACAATCCACCCTATAAAATAACCTTTGGAAATTAAACCTTACTTCACATGGCACCACAAAATCAAAATCCAAGTTACGCTGTAGTTTTTGCCGCAAGTGTGCCAAATCATTTATTTATTCAAACAAACAGAAAATATTCTTCAAATATAGATTAAAACAAATTACACTATCAATAGACAATTACACTTTTATACTATATTTAAAGCATAAATAAATATATACAATTTAATAGAAAAATTCATTTATTTTATATCATATTATAATAAACATAAAAATTACTATCTATTTTATTACCATTATATACTCTTTAATTGGTAGTAAAATACTACTATAACTCTTTTATTATTTAAGACTGACAACACGGAGTGATTTGGTTCAACAAGTTTTAAAAAATAGCCTGCTTAAGGGGGCGTCCACAAATTACGTGAGGTGTTTTTTTAAATTTTCTGCCCCTCCCTGGTGAGATGTCGTGAGATTTTATTCAACCCCCTTCCCCATCCCCCAATCTCATGTGAGATTTTTCAAAATGTGAGTTTCTTACGTAAACGCTTTGGATTGTTATTGTAAAAAGAAAAAAACAAATTTGCTTCGTGCTTTTATTTACGACTAATTAAGACTAGTAATCAATATTGCTGAGAGTTTAAAGTGTAATAAAAATTTAACAATAGAATACTTAAATCGTAACTACTGTGATTAACAAATATGGTGGTTTGACAGTCAGTAAATGTATAACGTTGAAGTATGAATGAAATTATTTTCTTTAGAAAGAATTAGTAAATGATCTTAATCGTATTACGATTACGCTTAAGATTAAATCTTAAGCATGTACAATCTGGATTAAATGGACCAAAATAGTATAATTTTTTTTTTGTTTCAATCAGAAAAAAAATTGCGTGATATTTGCCGAGATCTCCCCTCTCTCCAACGTAAGATTAGATGAGATTTGACTCGACCCCCTCCCCCCTTAAACACCTCACGTAATTTATGGACGCCCCCTAATGTATCTTTATTTCAATTATATTTTTTTATAAATAGATTTGTTTATTTTTTTTAAACTTTACTATGTACAATTTGTATTTCTAACCTCTGAAAATTTGATTCTAAATCGAAAGAAGCATCGAAGAAGAATATGTATGACGTGTTTTTAGCGCCATTGTTTTCATCTGTAATGTAGTAATTTTTTTTTGTTTATAGGTTTTTGATCCTATATCATGTCACCCTAGTAGTATTATGCGTTATATGTAATATGTATCATATCATATATAGAATCGCCTACTAAGAAGTTTTAAAGATGTATTAACATATTTCTAGAGTGATGTGTGGTTTGAGCGAGAGAACACGCCGGTCACACATAGTGCGAGCTGCATTAGAAGCAGTCTGCCATCAAACAAGAGCTGTGGCAGACGCGATGGCGATCGATTGTGCACCCCTACAACGATTATTGGCCGATGGTGGAATGGCACAGAACACTGTGCTTATGCAAATGCAAGCGGACATACTCGGCATACCTATAGTGAGGCACCTACAACTGTATCAACATCATAACATTCCATCTTTGCAGATAAGACGCGGTCATTGCAAAAGCGGGCAGTTTGAAGCGATGATAGCGCAGCGGGTAGTGCGGCCGAATTCCTTGTCAATCGACGCGGGTTTGATCCCCACCTATCAAACTCTGAAATCGGCCTGAGCTTTCGGTGAAGGAAACCGTAGCATGGTGTTAGGGCATTTTCTAATGATGCCCAATTGGGTACCTACCACCCTCAAGTTTGAAAACCTGTCGCCAAATACCCAATAGGTGTGTTTCGGCAGCATCACTTGAGAACCAATATCTAGGCTTAGCGTCTTTACCATCTTGGACCACATCGTCACTTAACATCAGGTGGGATTGTTGTCAAAGCACTGAACCTATACCGTTAAAAAAAAAGTTATCCTGTGTTATTTTTTTTATTTCATTGTTTAGACGTTTAATAATTTATTTTCTGTTAGTTTCCGTGTGGTGCCGGCTTAAGAATAGCACCACCCCATTGGCACATACCCGTGGGTGTCATAAAAGACGACTAAGGGATACACCAGGGGATGGGCGGCAACTTTCTCTGGGTACCATTAACACCTACTGCGATCGCCAACCAGCCTGCCAAGCGTGGCGATTATGGCAATACCTCCCATCTTTGGAGAAGACCAAGTCCAGCAGTGGACGCCTTTACGGTTGAATGGATGGAATTTATTTAAAGATTTCGTAAATATATACTCTATTTTAAGAGATTTGTCAATTTGTAATCGTACCGATTTTAGGGGTTTATGACCCACTCGGACCGCCATTGCAGCTATGTTTCCTAATTACTTAATTTTGCTCTACATCAAATTCGATCATATATCATTGCATGAATTTTTGGCCGGATCTCAGACTGTCATCTCAAAGATTAGTTCTTGCCTTTAATCCATTAACTTGTCTTGTTTGAACCGATCATTATGTAACTTTGATGGCGTTTTGCGTGTGATTTATTTGTTTGGTTATTTAGCACAAGTGTATTAGAAATAGTAATACTGAACGTTTATTCTATAATGCCATTAAAATTCCCTGGAATGGTCTAGCAAGATACTAGTATTTATACAAGATAGGAGAAATATCCGCATAGACACTAGACCAGTGATGGGCAAATTACGGCCCGCGGGCCAACTCCGGCCCGCGAAAGTATTTAATCCGGCCCGCCGAGGGTCCATCGACATGGGTAGTATATGGCCCGTTATAATTACGTTTTGGCGGTCGAGAAGAAAAAGTCGTTTCTACTTAGTAGAATATAGATGCAAACCTATAGGTGAAGCTTAACTAGCCGCGTAGTTCATGTGATCCGTAATACTGATCTGGCTGATTAAAAGCTTTATCACAAAATGCATTTTTTCTATAATTCTGGCCCTCCTCTAGAATTCCTTTAAACTTTGTGGCCCGCCACTAAAAAAGTTTGCCTACCACTGCACTAGACCGTAGCTAGAATGGAATTTTAGGAAGGGCTTCTGTGATCGCAGGCAGGGTTGAAGTAAAACTCCTTTTAATGTATTATTATGCAATTCTATTAATATTGCTTGATTGTCATAAAATAGTGTAATCTACATATAAAAAAAGGCGTAATTAAAGGCTTCTTTCTTAAGTGCACTGGTATCGAGATCCAGTCGAGTTTACCACCCCGCAATATTTAATTAAGTTAAGGCATTGATATTTTAAACTAAGGTATTGCCCCACAATGATTATTCAGATTCGACCACTGATGATGGAGAGCACAGCTCTTGGAGCAGCTATAGTGGCCGGTAGAGCGCTTAAGGTTTGGCCAGTCACGACACCAAGTCCACCGGCAGACACATTTTTGCCAGCTATATCTAGTGAAGGTATGTGTTTTGTAAATAATTTATTACCGTTCATTTCATGACAAAATTAAACTGTAAATAACTGTAAATGTATCGATATTTCAGAAAGAGAAATTCAACAAGCTCGCTGGGAGAAAGCTCTGAAACATTGCATGAATTGGACAACCGATAACAACGATGAAAGATATAAACAAAAAAAAGGTTTTGTTTTTTTTTTAAAGTCTTATTTCAAGTAATAAATATGTTAAATCAGAATAATTAATGTGTTTTCAGAATTACACTATTTGTTTAAAAATTTTTTTAGGCCCACTGGAAACATTTCCTTTAAGCCTAATTTATTAGTCTACTTCAACTAAAAATTTACAATATTCCTATAGTATTTAGAATAAAAATAATTGTAGTATATTCGGGACTTTAAATTACACTATTATTACATAACATAACATAAGCTCACGCCTGTTATCCCCGAAGGGTTAGGCAGAGGTGATGTAGCGAACTACACCACCCAGATTTCGCCGAGCTTAGTTCCGTCCCAGATGTGACAGGGGGCGGAGCCTGTCGCCATATCGGGCACAAATTCCAAACTCCGGGATGATATTGAGTAGAAAAACCCAATACCACTTGACCAGACCCGGGGATCGAACCCGAGACCTCAGAACGGCGGTCGCACCGTAATACAACTGCGCCACCGAGGCACTATTATACATATACACTATTATTCTGTCAGTATTATTACATGTATAGTTTTAAAACTACTGAATCAATTTGAATGTAATTTAGAGATTAATGTACAACTGAACTCAGTAAGGATTCAGATCACAATTTTTTTGCTCAAGGACCACATAGGTCAATGTGAGGTCCCACTGTGGGCCATACTTTTATGTATAGGGTATGATTTTAATTGACGTATTTTTATGAGCTGTCAAATGCAAATTCCCCATAGAGATAACTAAATTAGTGGTATATTTATTCTCATATTTATAGTATCCAATATGCTTGTATTTCTTCACTACTTCTGGGTATATTAATCTATGTTACTGACATGAAACACTTTACTATACATATAAATCCGTCCTCATTCTCTCTACTTGATCTCTTCTCTATACTTTTTGCAACGACGTGACATTGGCGGAATTGTGTATTCACACAAGTACTATTATAGGACATCCCAAATGCGGCGGACGGCCCGGGGGGTTTTAGTGGGCATATCCGGGCGCTTCACGCCCGGGTGAGTCCCACACTGGCACGAAGCTCGTCCTTCCGTGCCCCCTTACCTATTGCATCGGGGGACTCCGGTCTCACTAATGCAATAGGTAAGGGTAGTGCGTAAATGCATTTCCCCCCGTCAAAAAAAAAGGTACTATTATAGGAAAAATAAAAGACTTTGTATGGCAATAACAACCTATGAAGCTATCTTTAACAACCTAATTTACCAACTATATGTAAACTCGGTTTTGAGTTATTGTCTACTAAAATTGTTTGCGACATCGCGGGCGACAGTTTGACGACCACTGATTTAGGTTATATATATAATTATCATTTATTTTATAATATAATATATTTATAATATAAATGAAAGACTATAGAGTCTTTCATGTTATGTATGAATTTAAAATATATATGTACATATATTCTCTTTTCCAGATGAAACGGCACAAACTACAGCAGTACTACCACCTGGTCTATTTTTTCTTGGTACAGCCCTTCTAGTTATAATAGCAGATAAATTAAAAGCCATATAGAGAATGTGATTTGAGTACCTTATTCAAATCATTAATTTAGTCATTTGTTAACATAGTACCTCAAAAATTATGCAAAGTATTAATTTATTTGTAGTGAATAGTTGTTAAATTTATTTGTTCTATCAATCAAAATGTTAGATAAAAATGAAGTTTCATTTTTTTTACCCGAATATCAATCAGTTAACACATTCGCATCAACAATGTATTATAAAACAAGGGGAATACTATATTTCTTTAACGTCATCAAATGTGATTTTGATTATTCTCAAACTTGACTTCATGTATAAAGAAACGTAATATAACAAAAGCTGGCTCGAGAATACATCTATGATTAAAAAAAAACTTGGCAGCCATGGAACTGCTGACAGAAGTGAAATATCGAAACTTTGCAAAAACTATTTTTTCAATGTTTATGTTTCATAATTTGTTAATTAAAATTACCATAACCTAATATTTGCCTGGTTTGAGTATTAGCGCTCCTAGCAATAATTATGTACTACCTAGATTTTCATATAGTTTCTTTATAATCAAAACATACGATAAGCTCCGTAAGTATAAATTTTTATTATTCATCTCTGGCCAGCACTTCACGCTATCTTATAATTCACATACTGTAGCATGTTGACAGCTGACGTCAATATATAAGTATTACCTGCGTGACTCCTTTTTTCAGCAAATCTACTAACACATTTTACAAATCTACTAAGTTTCTACCTATCAGACAGTGTTTCGTAAAACATAAAAATCAAATTCATAAGCAAAATAGTTTATTTATTGAAAATTTATCATATTCTATTCTAAACCTCTCTATAGAATTTTATTTTTTTTTACATTTGTGATTTGAAACTTCTTTACGCACGATCAGAGTCAATATCAAAGTCGCATCATGCGATTATGATTTTGAAAAGACAGATGGAGAACGTAGTGAGAGTGGAAGAGTAAAAAATAATAAACACACCATACTTTTTGACAGTGGAATTATTATTATTTTATCTTCTTTGTAGTGTATTCGTTCTTGAGGAAGCATGTGCATGGCTATAACCGTTAGGTTATGTAGGATGGCGCCGGGGGGTTTAGTGGGTATTCCCGGAGAATTTACTCTCCGATGTGGTCAATAGAGGAAGTGGGTATTTTTAACATAGGCCGAGGTTCGTACCATTTTGAAACCTTTTCCCTTTCGCTGGCTGCCATTTTACATTAAGTGACTTAAGCGCTCGCCTGGTGAACCTCTAAAGGGCCTTCGAGTCAACAGCGTTTAATCAGTTTAAAAAAGCATGTACATGGCTGTATTTCAGAGTGGACAATGACAGATCGGCAGGCAGGTCAGGTCGCCAGACAGGAACAACATATATGTATCATGTAGAAACTTTGTACTATTTCCTACTTATTGCAAACCTTCAGCGGGGTTTTTTAATGTTATCACATTTTGCATTGGATACGGAAGACATTGCTAATATTTGTTAAATTCCCTCAAGTTCTTAAACTAGGGCTTATTGTCTATGACATAATTTGCTGACGAATGCCCAAAATTCTTCAACGACATTAATAGCTTCTCTGCTTCTCGTTGAACACAAGTCTCCAATGAGTGTTTGCGATTTTATAAATGTTTTGCCTTACCGAGTCTACTAAACGATTTTGACCTATCACAGGTTCATATTTTAGGTCAGAATCTACTAAAAAAAGTAGAAATCTACTAAAAGTAGTTACGCTGAGTATTACCCCTGCCGAGAATCGCTCAATGACGCTGAAGCAGTTTTCAGTTTTAAAAATTAAAATGGGTTTTCAGTTATTACCAATAAGTAACAACAGACATACTAAAGTTGCGGACATAAGCAAGTGTGAAATAAAAACGAAGTTTTTTTAAATTATCCAAAAAAACAAATCAAACTCACTGATGAAAGTATATAGTAAAACAACTGAAGTATGTTTTTATTCTGAAGTTTTAATATAAATACAGTATATAATGAGATTTTAAACAAGATCTCACTGCAAAATGACAATAATTTATAGACGCTTAACCCTTAATAACAGCGATTGGTCTTAACTTAACAGTCTTCTTACTAATACCAGCTGCATGACAAGTATTTACGACATCGGTGACATTTTTATATGATTCTGGTGCCTCCTCCATAACCAATTTAGGTGATGCAACTCTAATAGAAATTCCCAAGGTTTCCAACTTCGAAAGTACATCCATATAATCTATGTTTCTTCTGGACTTTGCACGAGAGAGAGCACGTCCCTAGAATATAAATTTGATTTGTTATTAACAGATACTTATGTACATTTTAACTTTTCTAACTTGATTGACCACATAATAGAAGAAAAATTAAGAAGAATTTTGCAAGATACCTAAACATGCTAAATAAAAAATGATTATTAAACAATAAACTAATTGTTTAGATGATAACACAAGTGAAGTATGTATAATTGGCATATAATAAACATTTTAATAACTACACTAGAAAAATCGCAAAACATAAAAATGATTGTATTTTCTATTTATAGCAAGAGTAAAATTATTCATTTTTACTAATTATAAAGAGCATTGTATAAATACTAACAGCTCCATGACAAGTAGATCCAAAAGTCTCAGTCATGCCCTGGTGGGTGCCTGTCAGTACATAGCTACAGGTTCCCATGGTACCACCAATGAGAACTGGTTGCCCAGTGAGTTGGTAATCAACTGGTATCAGAGGATGATGTGGAGGAAAAGCCCTGGTTGAACCCTGAAATTCAATTTATAACATATGTAAAGACGGGTAGAACCTGTGCAATGTTGAGACTGGATTCAAGTATAAATAATTTATTTGGCAACATTTCATTCAGCCCTTAAAATTAGCAAATTGATTTATCTTGATTAGTACTGTGTTTTTGTTATGATACAGATAACAGGTACAGATACATGGTAACAGCTCAAGCAGAGATTCATAGTACATTGGTGTTGTTGTGCTAGCTCTATGTTCCCACTAAGTGCTTTAAGGATTCACCCTAAAAGTTCAATATATTTGATAATGCCCACCAGGTCAACAGCATTTAGTCAATTTAAAAGGAGTGGACTAGTTTTTTTGTTTTCATATAGAAACAGTACCTAGGTATAGTGTGTTTACCAACCACATCATCACTTAACATCAGGCGAGATTGTGGTAAAAGCAATAAGCCTATATTGTGTAAAAAAAAGGTTTAAAGAATTAGAAAAGTTACATTTTTGTAATTTTTTCCAAGGGCATAGTTTTAAACATTAACTGAAATTACTTATCATATACCTTTCTATGCACCAACAGAGTCTTTAGTTTTCCATCCACAACATGTTCTTCAACCTTAGCTATGTTATGAGACACATCATAAATTACATGCATATCTAAGTCATCTGGGGCCATTTTGAACTGTTTAGCAAATGCTTGGCGAGACAAAAATGTCATTGAACTTCTGTTAACCCAGGCAAAGTTAGCTGCCGCTGCCATAGCCTTTAGATAATCTTGCCCTTCAACAGAATTTATCCTGGCACATGCTAGCTGCCTATCATTAGTTTCAATTTTGTCTCTTTTCATGGCTTTCTCCATTTGCACCAGAGCATCTGTTGCAACTTGGTGACCAAATCCTCTACTGCCAGAGTGTATCATGACACAAACTTGTCCTATTCTCTCTAAACCCATTTTTCCAGCTGCATACTTATCATATATTTCATCAACAACTTGAATTTCAGCATAATGGTTACCGGCACCCAAAGTACCAAGTTGTGGTAATCCTCTTTTCTTAGCTCTTAGACTAACTTTAGATGGGTCTGCATTTAACATACGTCCATACTCTTCACAGTGCTCTTTATCTTCTGCCCATACATAACCTTCTCGCAATGACCAATCCATCCCCATTTCTAAAGCTTCTTCCATATCTCGAGCATTCATAGGAATTATACCCTTTGACCCTACACCAACAGGTATATGATCAAACAAACTTTGAGCAAGCTGTTCCTGTAATATTAAGAAATATTCACCAATAAAATTAATTGGAAATAGTAATAAGTTGTGAGTACAAAATGAATGCTTAAAATAGATTAGTAACATTACAACATATAAAAAAACTGTACATTAATGAAATGTATACGGAAATAAAACAATGGATTTCCTGTAGCTTAAATAGAAAACAAAACAGGAAATAACGCATTAACTAATAGAAATTATTTATTATGAAATGAAACCAAACCAAACCAAATGAAATGTTTTTTTACAATAACAATAAACTTTGTTAAGAGAAATAAAACTGTATATCCTTTTCCTTAACATGGCAGTAAAGACCAAATACTAATTTCTCTAAAGCTTTTACTATCTACTATAATATATAATCTATACTAAGCAGATGGATTAAATTTATATAATAAGTATAAAATCAATACTCATCAGTGTGCATAGTATCCATATTTCATATTAATTATAATATTGAAAATGTTAAGCTAATTGATATATTATTTTATGGGAACATAAAAATTTAAACTAAAAATGTAGTAATTTATTTACATTTAAATAATTTTATTCAAATAATGGGTTTGATAAACTACCTAAATGTTGGTCAATATTATTAATGTACATTGTAATGTTAAGAAGCATAATTTTTATGAGTTCTAAAAATATAATGTAATCTCATAAAAATATATGATATACAATTAGTCATATTGTTTTATCTTTGATAATAATAATCAATTACATTTAACCTTTTTACTAAGTATAATTCTTAATCCCTCAAATACATGGTTAAACTTGACAATAGGAAAACGATTGAAACTACCACCATAAATGCCAGAATCCTAATTAGGAATAGAAAATATTTATTTTCTATCTATCATTAAATTGCAAAAAGAAGAAAAGCTAATATTTAGTAATATACAAAAATATTACATTTTTATATTAATTAATATTATAATCAGAAAGTTAAATCAAAATTTAATGCATAAAATTGTGGGTTTGAACATATGACTATTTAAGTTGAATCTGAACATACTACCAATGGTGTCATTATTTAAATATCCACTTTTATCACAGTACATCTTTAGACTTTTTACACAATAAATTTGTTCACTATATAACAAAAAGGATAAATATAATTTTACCTTAACAGGTTGCACATCTTTCTCGTGTAGATTAGTTCTCAGTAGACGTACACCACAGTTGATATCAAAGCCCACTCCACCAGGGGATACAATTGACTTTGGATCAGACATATCAAAAGCAGCCATATTACCTGAAAACCAGTTCCAGTATTACACAATGAGTGCATACTTTATTTTCTGTGATGTCCGAAATTTCTCTCTTGGGAGAACCACCTTACTTTTTTGGAAATAACATTGCATCATTTCACCTTGATTTGATTCTCCCAATTAGTAGAGCAAAAATTATAGACAAATATGTATATTACAATAATGGATTTCATAATAATTAGCTGAAAAATAGTTCCAAAAAATTAAGAATTTACTGTACCTATTGCAAACCCATAACCAGAATGCACATCCGGTAATCCTACTGACCGGCCGACAATCCCCGGTAATGCTGCGACATTGGCAATTTGTTTCACGCCGGGAAGAAAACCTCCACTCATGCCAGGCCTACAGGCATTTTTTAATTCGTCTAACATCAATTTTTCAAGAGTATTATTTACATAAAATACTCCTTCAACATTCATATTAGGCTGGAATCCTTTTTTTATTCTCCAACAATATGGATTAAGTTTTTCTAAATATTTCAGCTCTTCGTTATATTGTCTCACTACCATTTTTAGAAGTGGAAAATGCAGTTATTAGTTTTATATTATGTACTGTAAAAACACAATTTTACGAGAACTATAAAAAAAGTGATGCCGTGCCGGATAAACCACAGATTATGCTAAGAACTAAAAAATAAATGTTTTTTTTTTTTCATTTATTCTTTTTTAAGGAAAAGGCAAAGGTACGAGTAGACTATGCAGCCAATTCAGACGTTAGAAACACTATCAATAAATTAATGGCAGAAACAAAATGATGGCCTTCTGTTACGACCACAACGGAAATTATTGGGATGTTTTATAATTCAGGCTCCGTGTCATTATTATCACTTCACCATACTTGTGCATCATAACTACACTATATCACGTAAAATGCTACCAAATTACAAAATATATAGTCAAGATTATGAATAAAAATTAAGGATGAGTACATAACAAATCAAAGTAGCGCCAAGCTTTCACTTAATCAGAGATAATATTATAAATATTAATTTTTATTATTCTCTGGACATGGACGATTTTAATTTATTACCGCTGTAAATACAAGTTTTTTCAAGCCCATCATAGTGTTATCATTTGTCAATCTTCAGTAGTTTTTAATTTTCTATATAGCAACACTACTGATTTCATAACCAACTTCTATAAGTTGATTGTTATATTTTTAGTTTTATTTTAGCGAGAACAGTACTTTGGAAGTAAATTGGTGTTTCAGAATAATGACTACATTAATTAAATTACGCCACATGCCTGTTATGCAAAGACATCTATGGAATTATTTCAACGGTATTCGAAATATTTCCACTTCCAAAAAGAATAGTGATACTGCAACCACAGCTTGCGAACAGCCTAGTGCTGATAAGAATTGGGTAAGCTATGGCTTCGATTACACCAGTAAGGAAGAAGATACCAACGCGCACCACGCTTCATTTTTCTTCACAGTGACTTTGTGCTTAGTATTTGGTGGATTCTCTTGGGCCTACGCTCCTGATGTGCATATGAGAGACTGGGCTCAACGAGAGGCTTTCTTAGAGCTTCGTCGACGTGAGAAGGCTGGTCTTCCACCAATAGATCCTAATTATATTAGCCCAAAAATGGTGAAACTTCCATCAGAAGCAGAACTCTGTGATGTTGAGATCATTATTTAAATTCAAAGTATGAACATTACAGCAATAAAAAATTGATATAGTCGAGTAAATAATTGAGTTGCTTCATACTTGTTTGATTTTGTAAGGTAGAAAATAAAGATATTAAAACTAGTAATATTATTTATTTTCAATACTGATATTGTAACTTTAGATTGAGTAAATAGCAAAAGCATTTGCATTATGTGTAAATAACATATATAAATATAGTCAATGTTAAACTGTCTTTTATTGAAATCTATAATTTATCATAGTTGTGAGATATATGTATAAACCTTAAGGTATATAACACTTACTCCATTTATTTTCATTGTATATATTGCTTGCCAAAATAAATTGAAATTAATAAAATTATTATCTGTTTAATGGAATTTTTAACTAATGATTGAGAAACTAAATTCTCATAATTATGTTGTAGATGCAGATTTGTAAATCCAGAAGTCTTCATTGTTGAATGTTAAGTTCCTGATATCATTGATTTATATGATTTTTTTTTTCAAAATTTGTATATATTACTATTGAATGGGTAATACCAAAGACTATATAATATAATTCATCTATGCTAATACGATAATAACATAACATACTCAGATATTCATTAGTTTGGACTACTAGTAACTAGGTTATATTTAGTAGTAGTATGAGGGATATTTATAGGTTGAACATTAATATTAATTTTTCAAAACTTCTGTGCATAAATAAATTGGTTCCAATTTAATTAAACAGAAATTAGAAAAAGTAGTTTTGTATGTAAAACTAAATATTCTTGTTCTTGATATTTTTTGATTTTTGTAATAGGTAACATATATTGTGGCTTAATATGTATTAGGCTGTTCATTACTTTTACCCAGCAGTGGGTTATGTACAAGCTAATATTATTGAAATGATCAGTGAAATTAATTTTTAAGCAATTATAGTTTATTGGAATAGCATCCAGACATGATGTCAATTGACATCCAATCAAGCAAAAGCAGCATTATTATTATTAATTAGTATAACATACTAGCAGCTAATTAGCTGATGCGTGTATATCAAATAGCTTGGAGACAAGCAGGTCTTGCTTGTCCAATCTCTTAATACCAGATATCGGATTCATATATATTAAAGTTGAATATCATTTAAACTACAAGCATTCTACCTTAAGAGGATAATTCTGGATACTTTATAAACTTATTTCGCGCAATGAGAGTAAAATTTCAAGAACACGCGACGACCATCAGCTTATTAGATGTTTCATACCCGATATATGGGTAGCCACGCCGACAGTTTAACCCCCGCATTAGATGGTTTACATAAAAATATTTAACTCGCAGAGAAAAACTTCATCAAAATCCGTTGTGTGGTTTACAAGAAGTTAGCGGATAAACAAACAGACGCGGTAAATGACTTCGTTACTGTTTAGAGATTATTGCGAGAAAAATGTACACTTGAGAAATGTACTTTTGCCTTGAGCCACAAGTGAGAAACTAGAAAAATTTAGATCCTTAAGCGTTATACATTGATTTATAAATCTGACTCAAAATTTGGAAGAAAAATGAAAGAGAATTATAGATTGATTAAAAGCAAACGCCATTTTATTACCTACTTAATGTATTTAGCTTTTAATAGTTTTCTTGACATAACTGTTACATTCTTCTTATTAGATAATGGTATTTGTGTTCAAACAATTAGTGCCAATGTCATGTAGGTAAGATGTATTTTCAATCTTGTATCAATTTTCAGCGTTATCAAGCTGCAGCAAAACGGTGACCCATCCTGCTTGAAGTCTCCATGGAGCTTTGTCAGCCCCTTAGAATACATGCTACACTTTATCTTCTATAATAAACTTCACTTGAAAACAATAACTAAACTATATCACACAAAACGTTACCAAGATTACATGATATAGAGTCAAATACACAAGTTTAATGTATTAATAAAGAAAACTGCTACATGTCAGACTGAGATCCCGCCAAAAACACCCAACTGGTACATTATCTTAGAATGAAATACGCAAAGATCGAGCGTTTGCTCAACAACTGGTACACGGTTACCACATACCGGTTACTTTTATTGGTTTTAGTGCTAAATTTAAAAGCTGTATAACGTTGAAAAGGCACCACAAGAAACAATAACTACAAGGCGGTAATTACATCGTTTTAAATTATAATTCTAGATATTTATAAAATTACGTTACATTGATTTTAAATACACTACTCTTCCACCAGAAATGGCTGCATAAACGCCATGAGCCGTCGCGACCAAAGCATTTATACACGCACCAAAACTTATTTCTCCTGCAGCCTCTAACTTGTTATCAGCAATTTTCCATCTCCGTATTTGACCATCCCATCCTCCAGTCCAAGCATAGTTTCCAGTCACTGCTAAACTCGTAACTATCATATCACTCACCTATAATAAAAAATCAGTTCATTTACGGATATTGTTTTATTAATAAAGAACAAGAGACATCAGGGTGTCCAACACGACCCTTAGGTAGGGTTTTAAGAACAGTGAAATATAATAATAAACAATTTGAGTACAAGGACAGTTAGACGAATGAATTTTCTATCATTTAACGCTTCTACATTTACTTTAGGATGAAATAAATTACAAGTATTCTCAATTAAGAGTATTGTTTGTTTTAGACGGAATAGGATCAGTGCTTTGACCACAATCTCACCTGATGTTAAGTGACGATGTGGTCCGGGATGGTAAACACACTGAGCCTAGAGATACTGGTTCTCCAGTGATGCTGCCGGAACACACCTATTGGTATTTGGCGACAGGTTTTCAAACTTGAGGATGGTAGCTATCCAGCCGGGCATCATTAGAAAATGCCCTACCGCCATGCTATTTCCTCACGATGTTTTCCTTCACCGAAAGCGCAGGCCAATTTTAGATACGGACAGTTGGGGATCAAACCCGCGTCGATTGACACAGAATTCGACCGCACTACCCGCTACAGTGCGATATAGTGCATTACCTATACATTGTATCCGAATTGTCGTTTCAGAATATAACTGTAAGTATTCCATTTTGTCCGCGCGCCTACTAGAGGGCGCCAGGATATTGGTTACACACGAGCGCTACAAGGGTTAGAGCCGCCGCTGACCTTCAGCTTCTAGTCTAGTTGAAATCGCAAAACTATTTTTTTATACTGTAATGATGGTGTGCGCTTAAAGACTTTCTATAGTCAAAGAAGTCGTAAGTACCTACGATCATAACCCGTAAACGAATAGTTATACACCACATTTGTACCTTGATTTCGTGTAGTAGTTTAAATTCGTCATCGATAGAACACGTATGTAATTCTAAATTGTTTCCACCCCTTGCCATAAATAAAAGTCTCGACCCTGCAATTCTTATTGGAGCACGTCCTTGCATCGTGAAGCGTGTCATGAAACGAGTTTTTGATTCCTCTGTAACATCCACCCCGATCTTAAGTAGATACAGTATAATCTAGTAGAAACAGTAAAAGTTATTAGATGCCTAAATAAGTAGTTATTCCTTGGTAATAAGAAATGTATCCAGTACGTTAGTGCAATAACAATGATGATACTTTCGACATGACGTGTTCATTATTAGTTATGTATAGCTCGATCCAGTAGCGATGCTTCACCACTCCATTTGTGGATAATTTTCTTCTTTCCAATTTCATTATCTACTCAATACGCCTTTAAGTAAACTAAATGGATGAACTTACAACATTTCAATACCTATCACTAAATGTGTCGAGTTCCCGTAAAAATAAGACAATAGGAAAACAATGGAAAGCTGGCGTAAAAGCCAGGTAAGTGCTCAAGGGGTTAAGTTATTATGAGTTTATTCATACTTGATATTTATGAAAAATCTATTTAATTGCTGTGATTTGTCTAGTCCTGCGGAATTAATTATTTGCTTATTTGTGTTTGCTAGTTTATATTAATACTAAACACACTCGCTCACCAGGTTTAATCTCGGTAACTGTAACGTAAAGATCTCTAACTGTGAAAAGGAATGGTTCGCTGAAGCAAAGATCTTTAACTTCCTCTAGTACGTAATATTTTGCTTTTGGCATATTATTTTCATAAATAGTGACCTGCAACAAGAGATAGTAGAAATAAATGTACAAATAAAAATAAATGTTACTTAGGTACCTATAAAATAAGTTAAAGGTGATCATGTAAAGGATCATACCTAAGTTGTGGTAATGCTGTAGGTGTACTTAATCTAAGCAATGCATTTTCCATTCGCGTAATTACGTGAACACAATCCCAACTGCCTTTAAAACATGTAGGTACTTGGAAACCATATCGATCGACTTGAGTTCAAAATCTAGAATACACCTGGATTTTTAGTGAAGAAAAAGATCGTAATAAAACACCCTAATATGATAAACTAACTATTACTGTTAATTAGTAACACCTTGGGCTTGAAACATTGAACTGATTATCTTTCTGTATGTTCCAGCAGAATGCAAAGAGTCCTATATCTATGACTGGTGTTAACTGTGACTGATAGTAGATAGTACTATATAGAAACGCAATAAAAACTAGTAATTAATAGTAACTATTCAGTGCCTCACGGTCCTAAAACAACGATAATATAATCTATTAAGATATTCAGTTATCCCGAAGCTTCCATTGTGATTTTGGGTAGTTTGACAGCCATCAAAGAATAATTGACGGTTGAAATCTTTCTGGATTTGTGATGTCCATCATTCTCTTCGATTGTAATGAAGTTGTTTAGTATCATGAGTAAAATGTGCCAGATATGTACCTACCACATACTTTTCTATGAAATGTTCAACTTACGGCACCGACTTCATCTCCGGAAAAAAGTTGATTATTGAAGATACATAATGCACCTATGTCAGCTTCAGAGGGAGGAAACTCTTTTATTTTCTTTCCTTCCGACGACCATACCCTGATCCCGCCATCATTGGATGTTGAATAAACAAAGCCACTCCAAGCAGCAAGAGCGAATGGTTGAACAGAATGCGCAGTCCATGATGCCAATAAAGACAAATCTGCGTTGTATGACTGGAACATTTTGTATAATAACATAAGTTTAATAACTGTTGTGGATTATGCAAGTAATGACGGATGGACTGAACTACTTATATGCGTCAAATAAAAACGAAATGACCCCAGGTGTAATAAAAATTACTCCGAAAGTACAAACCGGTGTGAGTGCGTGTCTTGACCAATTATGTTACGGAAGAGGATGAGCTTTACGAAGATATAAATAAAACTGTTTTGAAATTCTAACGCAGTCTAAATAGAGTGTGATGATATAATAGTTACACCATTAAACTAAGAATAAGAGATCAGTATCTCATTAATATTGCAAACAATATCCGGCCATACATTGATATAATCAGCCACAAATAAGTAAAGAAAACGAAATGTACATTATTTAAAATTTATTAAAAATTAGTTGAAATTGAATAGATAAGATTTGCATAGATTCAAAAGTAACTAAGTATAATATCAATAAAAAAAATAAAAATCGAGTACTTACTTTTATGGAACCATCCTCACTGCCTACAAAAAGTTTTTCATCCCAAGCTATCACACAAGGTTCCGATTCCACTTTAATTTCATTATCAATCTTTATAGACATTGAGAGTTTTCTGTAACAATTTGCTAACACTACGTCCACAGGCGTCGCGAAACTGTAGTGTAAACTAAAATGCAAACCAACTGCGACGAAAATAGACCAGCAAACGTCAATGATCTTTGGCTTTAGGAGAAATGATACGTCTGGATAAATCTAGAGTTCTTGAGTTTTGGATAATAATAAACAGTGGTATATTCATTGGATAAAAAAAATATATATATTTGACCCTAAATGCTGTAAAATTATATGCCAGATGGTAGATAAGAGTTTAAAAAATATTCATAATCAACGTAGTATTCAACTAATTGACTAAATAGATCAATGCGCCATAGATATAGATACACACTATAGGTAGTTTAAAAACATTACAACAGTTATAGAATAAGATGGTGGTTCAAGGTGGAAGAATCCACAAGTTGGATCGACGACCTGGTGAATGTCGCAGGAATCCATTGGATACGGATGCCGCAAGACCGGTCGTTGTGGAGATCTTTGGGAGAGACCTATGTCCAGCAGTGGACGTCTTTCGATTCAATGAATACTAATTTGTACATTTTGAAGCCTATGGATGGTCGGTCATTTGGTCGGAATGCGACGCGGCTAATTTGCGCCAGTTAATTGAACTTTCATCCCGGGTAAAACTTTAGTTGATGGTGGTATCTAAACAGGTGTGGATGTCGTGGCTTTTACCTCAAATATAACGAGAAACGTGAACGTGAACCAAATATCACGTTATTATTGGAAATCATCTATCTGGCTATCTGGTCGTTTTTCTCTAAACGTTCATAAATTAGTAACTACGGTCAAAGGCATCCTCTACTACTCTTCTGATTTCATAGGGTTCCAGGAGATAAATAATTATTTCTGGTCTCCTTTAAAAGCGATGATGGCACAGTTGATAGTGCGGCCGGATTCTGCGTCAATGGACGCGGATTCGAGCCCACCTATACAACTCTATAATTAGCCTGAGCTTTTGGTGAAGGAGAACATCGTAAGGAAACCATAGCGTGGTGTTAGGGTATTTTCCAACAATGCGCACCTAGGTAGCCAAACTTAAGGGAAGTTTGAAAACCTGTCGCCAAATACCAATAGGTATGTTCCGGCAGCATCACTTGAGAACCAGTACCTCTAGGTTTAGTGTGTTTACCATCCTGAACCACATCGTCACTTAACATCAGGTGAGATTGTGGTCAAAGCGCCGTGTAAAAAAAATAGATTTAAATCTTGTACTTTATAATTCTTATATATATTAGATGCTCTGATGAGCATTTTAATTAAAATGTCAAACCTCGTAAAAGAAAACTACACGGGCCACCAGCCGACTAGACAGGATCGAAATTACAAAAAATTCCAACATTTTGAGGATTTCTTTTCAAAAAATTGAAATAATTATTAAAAATTTCGTGTTCAACACTATTTAATGACACGACACACAAAATTAAATCGTAATATAGGCAAGAAGCCGTTTTGCGGAAGCAAGTTAAATATGACCGTGCGAAAGTGAAAACGTAAAATTACAATCCAGTTAAATGTTTAGCAGTTATGTAAATTGTGACGTCCATAATGGTATCATCCTTTAGTATAATATTATACGTAACGTCACGGCATAGTATATTCACGCTTTACGTATGTTATGATAATTATTTCTTAGACGTGGTAATGAACAAAAAACGCCCAAAAAAAAACGATAAACGACATAATAGCGTATCTAATGGCAATAGTGGGCATATATACGTATGTTGTAGTCATCACTGTTCTTGGAGTGTATATGAAAAGATCTGTAGGTTCGTAAATAATAAAACTAAAATTGAAAATCGAGAACACGGTTAATTTAAATATGAAATTAATAACCTTAAATGTTGGATTAAAGAGCTACCAACGTTAACCAAATGTTAAACCAAAAGTCGGCAACAATTTTGAACAATGGTGTGCCCCAATAAAAAAGTTATAAAATGCATTTCAAGACAAAAAGCATACACTCCAAGAACAGTGGTGACTACAACATACATATATACTGCTTTTAAATAGTGATAAATTCATTTTTGGCTCTTTATTTTACGTATCGGTTTAATTTACATGTCTATTTTATACGAGCTGTGAATTTTAATGTAAATAAATAAATATATATGCCAATCCATTGAATCGGTAAAGCTTGTCTAGATCAAATGATTGATATTAAAACAAAAGCCGAAGTGAATGATTGTTTTGGTTTTGCACCACAAGTTTGAAGTAATGATGACTGGAGGCTACTATTACGTCGTTTGTTCTTTTTTGTCATAGAGTTTTATTTATCACCGTAGATAGATATTCTGAGAAATGACACATCACGTATTTCGAAATATCATTCGAAATGCACGTATACCAATTATCAGAAATTTACAAATATTAATCAAATACAAATAAAACAAGTAAAATTAAGTCGTTACCAAATAAATGATTTGGTAATAAATAATGGGATACTGTTTAGCTATATATGAATAGTTACAATTATAACTAAATAGCTAATAAACATATTTTTAACACACACAGAACTAAAAACCATGTTCCTAATAAAAGAAATCATAAATGAACGGTGATCGAACTAGTGGCCTTTGACTTAACGGTAAAATTAATTTCTGCGTCATAATTATTTTACAAACGATGAAACTGTCTACCTATATACAATTGAAGATGGCCGTATATTTTATCGTAATAATTAAAGTACACACATTCTGAAATCCAATGATAAGTTTTCGAGGTTAAATATAACGTTAGAACATTATAATATTATGAGTATATATTTCAGTATTGTATTCTGCAATGTAATTTAATGTTGTTTACACCATTGTGTAAGTCGAGTTTACAATTTTCCTTCTTATTCACAGGTTTTCGCTTTTAGCGCGACACTAATCAGGGTCTCTCCCTCTTGGACGTCAGTTAACACCTTTTGCAATATTTTTACTAACCACTGAAAATCGTCTTTTACGATGGTTTATTACACAGTAGATAAACATTTACATAAACAATTAATAATCGTATTAAAATACGATTACATAATTCGTCTAACAAATGGTAGGAGAATATAAATTACCGTTCTGCAAAAATAGGTTATAATTTCATTTAAACCATGACCTTAATCTGAATTAATCTAGGTACCCACGGTTCCGCCCGCGTTTCATATGTTCTTCACTGCATAATATAGTTTCTAAATAATAATTGGAAATTAAGATTTTTATAAATCCATTGAATCTTATTTTGTTCTCAATGGACCACATCGGGTGTATGTACATTAATGTATTATATATAAAGTACACATACCAAAAACATTTTTTTATGTTTTTCTGTCTGGATATTTGTTCCGAGTAAACTCCGGAACGACTGGACTGATTTTGACGGGACTTTTTTTGGTAGATAGCTGAAGTTATTAAGCGTAACTTAGGGTACTTTTAATTATCGAAATTAATTAGCGTTCCGCGTAATAAAATAACCATAAAAAATGTAATAAAATCCGCTTCAATGCACAGTTTTTACGAGGAAGTCTTTGAATTTAAAGAGAAATAAAATTACATTATCTTAGTACTTAAAAAATTTGTAGGGAAATATTCAGAGTTCCGAATAAAAAAATTAAAAAGCAGTGAAGAATATACGAAACGCAAACGCAGCCTCGCGTACACAGTTGGTTATGAGTAAAATTAGATTTAATGATTAGTTTTACTGGCAGGTATTTGAACTTGAGAAATAACTTTGCTCAATGTTAATAGCAAAAATTTGTTTTAAAATAATTAGGGTTCCGAGTAAAAAAATTAAAAACTATATTAGGCAGTGGGGAATGTATGAAACGTAGGCACACAGCTAGTATATAATAAAAAAAAGATAGTCAGGCACGGGGACAGTCGACAGAATTGAATACTCGAAGCTTTGGAAATACTGTTTTTTTAATAATTTACTGACCTATTTTGTTAATTGAAATTATTAACCTAACCTGTCATATAACATGACAGGTCGAGTTTCTTGTCGGCTCTTCTCGACTGGGGTGTTTTTCCGAACCGGTGGTAGTGTTTTAGACGTTCATAAGCGCCTTCTTAGGGCCTAAATTGAATAAATAAATTTTGATTTTGATTTTGAACATTTATCTGGTTTTTAAATCTATTGCCGCTCCGAGCAATAATTAAATATGGTTCTTATAGTTTATTCATAATCAAAACATACAATTGGCTGCGTAAGAATACATTTTATGATTTATCTCTGAACGCCAGCCACGCCATTTTATACTTGATATACTGTAGCATGTTGAGGGTTGACGTCATAGGACTAGTAACACGAATTTATAGGTTATTTCTCTAACGAGAAACGCTCATGGCAGCTGAAGAAGTTTTCACTTCAAAGAAAAAAAATTGAAACTTGAGAATGGTACTAGCCAAGTGGTCATTAGAAAATGGCCTACCACTCTTCCTATGGTTGCTCCAACCATCCTCACGATTTTTTACTTTATAGAAAGCTCAGGATCATTATTAAATTGTATAGATGAAACCTACTTCTATCCGTATCCGGAATCCGATGAAACTAACAATGAGCCATTATCTATACAGAGAAATTTATTAGATAGGTTTACGTGTATCATGGTGATATTATTTACACAATAAAAATTACAATATTAATTATAAAACATTTTAATAGTATAAAAATAACATATTTACATAACATTCACATCAATTTGATGTACATTAAAAAAAAATAACGCAAACTGTTCAGCGTGTTGCAAGCGTATCACCGCATCCACCCTTTTCCCATTCAAATTACATATTATTTATAGCAATTACGTGCCATATATATCATATTATATTCTGGAATTACTAAATCAATTACTGGGTAATTAAAATTATTCTTATCTCAGGACTATTTTCAAATCCAAAACTAAATTGTTACTTATTTTCTAATTACCTGATTAATGCTAACCTGAGGAAGTCATACAATGGATACTTCTTTGTAATTTCCAAAAAATATTCTAATCTTATTGACTTAATAATCTCAAGGTAGTACTGCGTATTTTATTCTTATTAGGCAAATAAACAATATACCATTTATTGAATAAGCTTTGGTATACCTACGGCCTATGTGGGCTGATATTTCTTTAGTGTACCATGAAAAGAATGGAGGAATTCATTATATAAGTTATATTTTAAGAGACAACCAATAAAATTGTATAAAGGTTATATTGATGGGTAAAATAATATGAAAATGCAATGGTTGGAAAATGCAATTTCCTTCGTTGAGAAATATTCACGCTTATACAATATTAACCAGTTATTTTACTTTTTTGTTTATAGTAAACAGTAGAAAAGCTGACTACTATTTTTCACTTGACACTAAGATAAAGAACTTTACTGTAATTTAACCTTTCATTTCATCTGATACATTCATTTATATTTCGTTTTGAAAGAATAATTGAAAGATTATTTACAAATAATTACCTATTTACAAATATTCTATATACATATTATTTAACTAAATCTTTTAAGAGTATAAATTATGATATAATTTTAGAACACTTGAAAAGGGTAGGACGTGTTGCATTGCAGGTGTTAACATACGTGTAAGAAATAAATACTGTTGCTTACGGAGCACCATATTCAGAGGACGGCGCAGAAGCGGGAGGTCCGTATTGTGGTGCAGGGGGTGCGGCTGCCGGGTAGCCTTCTTGTTTCTGAAATAAAGATTAATTTGTGATACCTTGTAGTCAATTATATATAAGATGCTTTAACAATTTAACTAACATTTGATGTGTACGAATCACAACAAGATTAACTAGTTTATAAGTGTTATGATGGATACTGTATACTTTGTAAAAACGTTTGCCATTCAGTTCTCGCTGTCACACCTATTGAGGGAAAGTGTGATAGCAAATTATTGTATACTAGCTGTGTGCCCGCGTTATTTGTATATTCTTCACTGCATTTTTTTATACAGAACCCTGATTTTTGTTTAGTACTAAGATAAAGTAAAAATATTTCTCATCAATTCAAGCACTTGCCCGTGAAATTTAATTTTTTTACGCGGAACCCTAATTATTTTCGAAAATTAAAAGTAACATAAGTTACCCGGAGTAACTTCAGCTATCTATTAAATTCCCGTCTAAATTGGTCCAGCCGTTCCGAAGATTACCCGAAACAAACAGACAGACAGACAAAAATTTTAAAAATTGCATTTTTGGTATAAGTATCGTCATATTATACATTCATATCTAATTAGTAAAAAAAAAAACTTGACATCACAAACAGACACTTAACTTTATTTATTAGTATAGTTACTATTGGATTCCAACTATTATACAATTCAATCAGCATTTTATTATTTAACCTAAACTAGTTTTGCATATTTCAGATACTTATCTTAAAGTAAAATATGTATTCAAAGTAGATGTATATATTAAAAGGACGTAAGTTATTTCCGTCTTAGTTTTAATATAGTTATACTGTTAAACGATGATCTAATTAGCACAGTAATTTGTACTCGACCTCAAACTCTGCAAAGAATTATTTTATTTCATTATCATTACAGGTGTGTGGCACATAGGTTTGTTTGTCAAGTCCGCATAAATTAAAATATGGCATCATTACAGAGACATCACGTGTACGCGATTAGTTGAAAGTATGGTTACAGCAGTCGCGTAACTATTTTAGTAGCCGTTTAAATAACATTTTATAGACATTATTACATAACGTAACTACCATTAAAATGTAATCAGGTCCGATAAACACTGAATCAATCAATATTCTTATCGGTCGCGATTAAGGATCGTGTAGGAATACAAATCAAAATTTATATTATTGTTATAAAAAAGTGTGTGTGTGTGTATACTTATTTACGCACGTAAGAAGTTATACTTCTTTGACGCAATAATAGAAAAAACTACAACGTTGACAGCTAACTTCAGGGTGTTGGTTTTTCGTGACGGTGTGTGTGCGCGCATCGTAAAAAATTACTCTCATTACTTTTCCCTAACGCGCCAAAAGAAGTATAACTTCAAAATGGATATTAAAACTCGAACGTTAGGCTATTTATTAATTAAATATTCATACGCTTAAGTAGTATCTAATAAAAATTAAATCGATATTTTTTTTTTATATATATACATTAATCTACACCTCAGTTTCTTAACCTTATTTTGCTCAGTGCCTACTTTGAGAATATGTTTTTTTCCAGAATCCCAGATTCTTATATTTTTTGTCTCTTTAGGACATTTTTTTTACTTAGTTGGCTCGGCCACGTGAAGACGATGATTGACGAAATGAATTTACAAGGCGAGAGCAACTGGGCACTTCGGTAAGGATCAACATAGGCGAATGTATCTCGACTAAATCGAGGACACTTAAATAAAGGTCAGGTGAAAGTACCAATAACCGCCAAGAATGTATGAAAACGCTCATGGAAGTAGAAGCGAAAGAGGTATGTCAAGATCGTAGCAAGTGGAAGGACGTAGTCTCTGCCTCCCCCAAGTGAGAAAGGCGTGATGATATGAATGCATTTATAATCTGCCCACGTCCTCTTTGCGCTATTTCAATTCCCCCTGCCCTCTTATTTTCCCTGGGTCTTCTACTGCCACAGGGGGGCTTTATTATCGTCGTTGAGAACATAGGGTTTACACTAAATTAATGTAGAACGAAGAATAGCCGCCGAATAAACCTAAAAGTCATTGTTACGTGACGCGATGCTATTGTGCAGGCTTACGTCTATTAGTAGCATCACCGTTTGCAACAATGCAATGATGATAACATTATGTATGCTAAAATGTTCACACAATTTTACAATGCATATTATCTATCATACACGGTTCAAGGAAATGTTAACATCATAACTTCCACACAAACTACAAATTAAAAGGAACAAAAAAATCTTAATGCGTGTAGCATTAGACAAACTAAATACGATATTTTAAGTAGCTAAGTAGGAATTAAATAATAATCTTTTTGTTACAAGTGAGGCAATACCATTTTCTAGTTTCGATGTGTACATTTATTCTAAATCGTTTTTATTTCCAATTAGGTTGATAAAGTCATATCGTTTTAAATGTGTTTATTAATACATATATTTATAAAATATTGATTTCTGGACACGAATCAAAAGGACGACGTTCGTAAATTTTCTCTGCAAGAATTAAACCGCGATTCTTGGTTCACAAGGTTAATCTAGCAGTATTTAGTTACCTATGTGTTTTCAATCTATCACAAAAATGTATAAGTCTTATAAAATAATTAATTCGCATTACATTAACTCATGCATATAAAAAATTACATATTAAGAAAATTATAAATGACGAATGGCTGTAGAATATCCTTATAAAATTACATTGATATCACTTGTAAAATAAAATTTTAGAATATAATCCGACTTGAAAATTTAATAATCATAATTGAAAACAATAAAATGCATTGATTTTTAATTTTTTTTTTTTTTTTTTATTTGGAGATGATTTAGTTCTAAATATGAATATTTTAAAGCAGTCTAGGTCCAGTTAACAATTTTTCATGAATTTATTTAGGACTGAAAGTTGAAACCTTTTGACAAATATTTTTATACTTATTGTTTTACCAATTTTCTGTGAATAATTATGGCAAATGTTTTTCTTTCTTCATGTTCGAGTTGATAAATAAGTATAAAAAGTAATCTTAATTATTTAATTATCTCACTTATAAATGACATACGTGTGTCGTAGACCATAATATTTTAAAAAGAAAAACAAATTAAAATCAATAGTGCCCCAGTCTTTGTCTATGTATTATGTAGTTAAACTATTCCCTGCATGCAACTATTGCATGAACTATTTTATCTATACTAATAAATAAAATTGAAGTGTCTGTTTGTAATGTCAAAATTAATTTTTAATACCCATACAAACATTCAATTTTTTAAATTTTTGTCTGTCCGTTTGTTCCGGGTAATCTCTGCCACGGCTTGACGGATTTTGACGGGACTTCTTTTAGTAGATAGCTGAAGTTACACCGGGTATTTAAGGTACTTTTAATTTTCGAAAATATTTAGGGTTCCGCATAAAAAAATTAAAACTCATAAAAAATTGAATAAAATCCGATTCAATGCACAATTTTACGGACAAGTGCTTAAATTTATGAGAAATATTTTTACTTTAATAGCTTAGTACTAAACAAAAATTAGGGTTCCCTATAAAAAAAATTGCAGTGAAGAATATATGAAACGCGGGTGCAGCCTCGGGCACACAGCTAGTTTTATAATAAATAATTAAATTAGCTAATGCTGTTTACGTACCTGAGTCTTATATCTGATGAAGTAAACCTCCGGTTTCGAAGGCTGAGTTGGTGCCGGTGTCGGTATGACAATGTCAGGTTGCTCTTCAGGTTTCTTCACCAACACATAGACGAGGGTCTTCTCCTCGTTCTGGGGTTGTACAGGGATAACAGGTGCAGTCGGGGTTGGAGGCGTCGGTGCTTTAATGAACACTATTTTGTAGTGTTTCTGGGGTGGAGGTACGTATATAGGTTTACGGGGTGCGGGTAGCTCATTGTCTGGAGGAGGTACATGGACGTATACATGTTTATGAACTATTGGTTGCTGGGGAGGGCCGTACTGAGGTGCTGGCGGGCCGTATGACCCGGAAGGTGTTCCGTAGGAAGTCGACGGAGGACCGTATTTCGAAGGCGGCTCAGGCCGTGATACCACGCACACCACCATCGCCGCCGCCAACAATGATCTCAATACCTGCACATACAAACGTGCCCGTTAGAATCACAATAATAAACACGATGGACACAAGCACTTTTTTTTTTCAATTTGAATATTTTTCAACAGGTTATTTTGGCTACGGTATGACCTACCGTTTTATCACACATCCTGGGTACTCGTTTGGACGCTGCTAAGTCAATGTAATGTCCAGTAACCAAATAACACCTGAGTTTATAAGAGATGCTCGCTCCATATCTCGGGGAGGGGGCACTTTCGATGGCTTACATGGCTTGTGCAACACGGTATGGTACTCGCGCGCTGCCCTCCTACTGGCGACTCATCAAAAGTCAACGCCATATTAGAGGGACAATATATACTATAGTAAATCATAAACATATTTTGTCCTTTAATATTTATTTTTAACTTAATAAAATTTGTAATTTAATAAGCGGTTCAAAGCTTGCGATAAATATATGTAAAAATTTGTGAATTTCGATAATTTTCTATTATTGCAGAAGAAATGTTTCAGTAGATCATTGAAATCTCGATACGTATTATCATTTTGCACCGACGAGATATTTTTGCTGATGCATATATTATAAATTGCAAACAATATTATAAAAATAGTGCATGCTGAACATGATTCATTGCAAGTATAGTATGTTAAAATAAATTAAATGAAAAATAACTACAATGTATTTCCTAATTTTATCAATAATTATTTATTAGCAGCAATAGTAATAGAAATTAATATATGAAGGTATTTTTACCTTTACTATTATATACTTTACGTGACCACGGAGACTGTAACAATATGAAACTGTAATTGAAAACGCGATAAATTCGTTCCAGTGTAAGAAACACCAACCCGTAATAAATCAGCTTAACAATTACATAATTTTTTAATATTTTCTATTGTTATTTTTTATTTTATGTGTTTATGTATATTTAGTGCCAAAATGTATCTTCATAACAGCGTTTACTACATTATTAGGTGTGCAAAGAATTTAAAAATAAAGAAAAGTAATCCAAACAAGGTGAAGTCCTTGTATTAAAATATTTAAAAGCCAAATAATGTCAGTTTGGACATACACACTTAGCTTACACTTGTCTTGGTGAATTCATCCTCTTAACTTGTAATTTGCAACATCGACTATCAAATTGCCTGAGCTATCATATCATATCTTAGGCAGGGTGCACGCGTTGACATATTAGTACATTCGCCAATGTAATACCTACCATGAAAGTTAAATAAATAAACCTCTGTGGAATGTGAATGTTATTCATTATTACTTAACGCATCCACATTTACGTTTACACCTACTTTTGATGTAATTAACATGTCTAATGTATGCAATTGCTCTCGAATATAAATTAAAAATTATATCCTATGTGTTAAGTTTTTAAACTTACTGTATACATTATTTTTTCTCTATGCACTGCAAGAAAGAAGTTCACGCTCATACTTATAAAATATTAAACTAAATCTAATTCTTTCAATATTTGACAATTGATCGATTGAATAATACGTAAAGGCAGGTAAATTCATATCATTTTTATTTATTTATTTGTTCAATTTAGGACTTCTCCTGTGTCTATCTAGTACAAAAGAATATGTGCGTAACATGTGATTTATATTGCATAAGTGAGCACCGTATAACAAATTAGATACAGTATCTGTATTTCAAAGTTTATAATTTATTTTATTACATCGCTGTAATGATTGACCCTTGACCAAAACTTACTCAAGCCTGTAGTAAATGTGGAAATACAAGGAAGGGTTTACAAGTGATGGTCCTTTTTCTAATTACTTTATGTATAATTATTCTCGTATTTTAATGAGTAAGTGATGAGTGTTGCTGTAAATGCTAATAAAAAGTTAATTTATGTCAATTCAAAAATAATATCGAACGGTGCATTTTATTTATTTTTAGTATTTTTATTCAAAGCTGTGCACAGTACATTATATTCTTATGGGTATAGTGTATATGATATTCCTCGTGAGGATTTGAAAAAATAAATCATCACCCATACATCCATTGAACCAAAAGACGTCCACTGCTGGACATAGGTCTCTCGCAAAGATATCCACGACGACCGGTCTTGTGGCACCCGCATCCAGCGGATTCCCGCGACTTTCACCAGGTCGTCGGTCCACCTTGTGAACTACCCTACCCACGCTACGTCTTCTGATGCGTGGTAGCCATTCGAGAATCTGGTGGCACCATCGGGCATCGGTTCCGCTACCAATGTTCCCAGCCCACTGCCGCTTAAGTTTAGCAATTCTTCAGGCAATGTCAGTTACTTTGGTTCTTCTGCGGATCTCGTCATTCCTGATTCAATCACGCAGTGAAACTCCAAGCATAGTGCTCTCCATTGCTCTTTGAGCAACTATGAGCTTTTTTATTATGCCTATTTTGAGCGACCACGTCTCAGTGCCGTATGTTATCACTGGCAACATACACTGGTCGAAGACTTTCGTCTTGAGATACTGCGGTATTTAGAACGATAAGACTCTGCATAGCTTCCCGAACACGGCCCAGCCGAGTTGGGTTCGACGATTACAACGACGAAATAAATCATATAGGTTTAAAAATATTAGCTATTTTTGCTCATGTATGGAATGGGATGTCTTAGAATTTATCTCTCAAACATGGACCTGTTATGTAAGATCCACGCTCGTATAATGTGCAAAGAGAAAATGTAGTAATTTTATGGTACTGTAGCGTTTAAAAGAATAGCCAGGAATAATATTCAATCTTTCTTAAACTAACAAATAATCCATACATGCGGACATAGATGAGTTACTTTATATGTAAATATCAATTATTTTATCGTTATATACGTTTTATTTCATTTTAAATTATTTTTACATATATATAAATCTTCTCTACGAGTGTATGTGACTAAACTCCTCCTAAACGGCTAAACGATTCTAATGAATTTTTCTGTGTCTATTCCTGAGATTTCGATTCGAGAATGGTTTAGATTCACAATTTGGTTCAATTAATTTTTTTATGTATGAAACGCGAACGAAGTCGCGGACACAACTAGTATTTTATAAAATTATATAAAGAGATTTCTATACTTTAATTCACACAATATATTTATTGTTCCATTAGGGTTTCACTGTATACCTATTTTGTAATAATCTTTGGCTTATCTAGACATGTCCATTAATTATAATTATTTCAGTGTGTTTTCTTGGTCAACTAGAAAAAGAAATTAGAATATTGTTTGATATATAAACGAACATTTCAGTTTTCAAAAATAAGGAATAAATATAACATTTCTGTTTGTACGTGTACACAAGCAGCTACTCTGATGCAAATATAAAAAACTACAGACTGATTTCAAATATTGTTCTAACGTTCCTATTAGAACAAGTAATGCTACGAACATACATGCTGGCACCTTACTTTTTCGAAACTTATCAAAATTAACGTGCAATAAGTGCAAGTTAAAAAAAGACTTTTATCTACTTGAATTTTTGTGACGGTCCCGTTGTAGTAAAATACTTGAATATCTAGCTAAATATTCGTCGTTCGGGCAACCGCCAAAATTCATGTATAAAATATATTTTATCTCTTGTTTTTTTTATTTAATTTATTCAGTAACATCTATTTTACAACAATTATTTATATGGTAAATATATATTTATTATGAAAACGTCATCATATAAATACTCGGCAAAGGAGTTGAACAGCCCAAATAAACAGAATGTTGTTATTCTTTAATTGTGTAAAGGGCAACTGAGGGTGGTGTCGGTACTGCTCTAGTTAAAAAGCTCGGTATTAATCGTTACGCTTCGAATATAAAATATCTTAGTTACAATTGATTAGTGTATGTTCGTCGTCCGTGCAGTAACTGCATTTTGTTTCAAACATCCGTACCCGCATACTTTTATTTCCAGAGATTCATCAGAAAGATATTCTTGAAATTTTTTATGACTACACCACGTTGGACGTGTAATTTAATATGAATAATAAAATAATTTATAATGTGCTTTACGTAAGTGATCATAAAAGAAGCTGGGTAAGTTGTATTTTTATAATTACAAAAACTTTACGAGATGTGTACCTAGATTTCTCCTAATAAAACCTATTGAAAAATTCAAATCATTAAAAGCGATATGACGATATACATATATTGTGGAATGGTTTCTGTCTTTTTTTTAAGTTTTATCATATTAATTATCAATTCTATGTAATCTTTCTTTCTATGTATGTTCTTTACATGAGCCTGTGCAGATTGAGAAACTTTTTACTGAAGTCTATTAAAGATTATTGAATCGCAGAAACCATAAAAATGGTGAAAAAAAAAATGACACTTTTGGGGTCGGTATAAATTACCGATGAATATTGGCTTTTATAAGATGTTGATAATTATTAATCTCTATATAAGCATTTGTTCTTGAACAGTAATCTACTTACCATAAATACAGACTGCTTGTTTTATTAATTCACTATATAGATATTTCACCCTAGGTCAAATTAAACTCATTATCACTGTCAAAACATCTACATTTATAAAACAAAGTCGGGTTACTTACACCATTTATAACCCGAGAACTGCTGGACCGATTTGTATGAATATTTCCTTGCGCATTGACTAAGACTAAATTTTACTCAGTTACTAACACAACATTTATTGATTCTAAGGCGGTACGAAGTTCGCCGGGACACCTAGTTATAGTATAAATTGTAATGATTTGTTCCTTTTATATGTGTCGTGATTGTGATTGCACATGATCGAAGATAAACACGTAGTAAGTACAATATTGTCTACACATCTTATAGCAAGAGTACCCATAAAAATGAGACAATAGGAAAACAATGGAAAGCTGGCGTGAACGCGAGGCTAGTGCTCAAGGGGTTAATATAGTAATTTCTAATGATTAGGACCATCGTTTTAATATTCAATTTCCTAATAAAGCTAGGATTTTTATCTTATAATATTTCTTTGAAATTATAAAATAAAATCTAATTGTTAATACAATATTTTTTAAAGTCATAATAGAGATCTTGTATACTCATTTATTAGTTCAAAACTTCAAAAGTTATATGAATTTTATGAAACTATGAACGTATATTTTTTAATTTAATTAAATATCTGAAAATTCTGAAAATGCTGTAATACGTATTTATCATGTGTTTAAATCAATTTCATATTTTCAGTTTGCAAAACAATGTAACATCGTATAATGTTACTTGTAACCTGTTGAACACTAACCTGGCGTTTACGCCAGCATTTCATTGTCTTCCTATTGTCTCATTTTTATGGGTATTTGTAATGTAATATGGTAATATGGTCACACATTAAGAATAAGTTTAATAAATAAATATTACATTTTTCGGCCTCTCATTTAAGGGCCTCATTAAGTATTTACGTAAGTATTAAAGGAGGCAAGTATGTTTTGATTTCTTTTGATGACATGAGAGATGAAAGAGAGCCCTAAAGAAGGTTATTATGCATGCAATTTTCGCTTTGCTTTTTTTTTGAATATACACCAATGCTTACGTTATTATGGAGAGGGGGCAGGAATGAGAGCTTTGCTAACTAATGCTGACATGTAGGTGACATAAATGTCTAAAATTTTGAAGTGAACTAAATTTTGAACTCGAAACAATTAAACGTTCCTTTAGTGTGGGTAATTAAAAAACGAGGTCTGCCGACAGAAGTGAGAACTTGGAACGTCGGGAAACACTATTTTTTTAAATGTTTAAATAACATAATTTGTTAATTGAAATTTCACCTAACCTAACCTAACATTTAAGATAGTATAAAATTTGTCTAGTTTTACATCTATTGGCGCTCCGGGCAATAATTAGGTACATTTTCATATAGTTTATTCATGATAGTATACATTTTATTATTTATCTCTGAGCGTCAGCACTTAAACAGGATATCTTAGCGGGATTTATTCCTTACAAACGTAGTTCCCTGTTTCCTCCCTGGATAATAGGATTATGGCAAATATTTTTATACCAAATCATATATATCCACCAACGCCATGCCCGTAAGTTTTGATTTTTTCCATAAATTAGTTATTGTAGAAACTAGGAGCAATTAAATATGAAAAAAAAAATTGCTCGATTTTTCCCGTCATTGTAAGACGTTCGTCAAATAAATTTGATGGATAAAATAAAAAAAAAAACACGTACACATACAAGCATAGCCAAAGACTTTATTTTTCTAAAACTAGAAGAAAATTAAAAGTCGGTATAATTTTAGACGAGGAAACAGGGTACTACGAAGTGATGGTTTCGTCTATTTTGCTGATTTAAAAAAACAGGCAAATCAGCCCGAGCTGTAGTAGTCCCTTTCGTGTTTTTTATAATTCTTTTCTTTGGGGCGCAACGCTATAGCAATAGATTTCTGAAATACCTACTTTTCCGCCGCATGTCCTCCTAAAATACGTGACCTGTAGCACGTTGACGGCTGATGTCATAGTATGGGTAACGTGAAATTATATGTTTTTTTAATACCGAGAATCGCTAACAGCCGCTGAAGAAATTTTGACTTGAAAAAATGTCCAATTCAATTCTTGTTTAATATAAGAGAGTTTGTTTGTAAAAGTCAAATTGCATATTTTCGGTCGTATATGACCCATCAATGCACATGAGTCAGTTAGAACTTATTTTAAACATAGATGCATTTGTATACTTTACCAATAATCGTGTAGGTTAGGTAAATTTCTTATACAATTTTACTTTATATTCAACGTTTACTATTTGGCAATTTTTTTGTCAAGGATGATTTCTGCATTGCTATCGCCGATACTAGTACTAAAATGAATAAAATCAACCCGTCTCGTATAATAATTAGCTGTTACTCAAAATGACCTCTGACATCTAACAGCCTAAAATGAACGAATCGTTTACGCAATTAAAAACGTAGAATTTATTTTTTATGAACAATAACAAGCAAAATTGTAATTTGCCAAATTTACTGGCATTGAAAAAAAAAATAGTTTTAATATATTCATGAAAAGCACTGGATAATTATCTAAATTGTAATATACCTACTTAATTTGATATGTAGAACAGAATAATTTCATGTAGCGTTATGTAAAATGTTAATAAGTAAACAATTTACATATGTCATTTAGATCAATAATAACATATATGTAATTTAAATTAAACAATAGTATACGGTGAAGTTAAGATGTAATTGTATTTTATTTAGCATACATGTCATGAAGTATTCATTCAGTAATCATAAACTATGTATCTACTTTCGCTGTACTTTTTTTACCTAAAACTATACTTATTTATGGCCATTAAAAGACTTATTAATTTGTTGCGACGATATATTATATATGCATATTATAGTGTTAATATTATTTTAATAAATTAGAAAAAAAAATCATCATACGTTTTAAAACAAATTACAGTCATTTAAACCATTGATTTATGTAATGTATACGCATATAAATAATAAAAAACAATTGATTAATTAACGCATGTACTTAATAAGTTATGTGAGATAGTTTAAAGTACTGGATCCCATGCCCATGAGTTGGCTTTGAACTGTTCAATGAAGCGTGCTATCTGGTGATATCCGGTTCGAGGAAGTCAACACGAGAAATGAACTAGCTCATTCTGCTCCGAGTTATTACAGCTCGTAAATTTAAAGTGTTAACGCATTATTGAGTAGCAATTCAGCTATGCGCCGTATTTATATTTTCATATAAACGTGGTTAAAAATATAAATTACAAAAAATAACAATACTTTTAGTACCCATTATGCTAACAATTAATTTACAAATTTGATAAAATGGCTACAATCATCTTATTTTTCAAATTTAATATTCTACACTTTTAAATACATTTGTAGTGTCTGTTTGTAATGTTGAAATATTATTTTTTACTAAATAAATATGAATATTATGAATGTATATACGATATCTATACCAAAAATACAATTTTTGTCGGTCTATCCACAGACTAGTAATGTAGAAGTAGGTCTATCTGTCTATTTGTTCTGGCTAATCTCCGGAACGGTTGGACGTTTATGTCAGATAGCTGAAGTTACTCCGCGTAAGATAGGGTAGTTTTAAATAATTGGGGTTCCGTATAAAAAACTAAAAAATGTATTATGCAGTGAAATATGAAACGCAAGCGCAGTCGCGAGCACGCACCTAGTATTAGTATAAATACTTAATACTCGAATAGAAAATTCATATAAATAACCCTTTTTAGTGTTTCGAATCATGAGTATTTACGAAGTATCCTAATACAATTAAAAGTGCTATCAATGAATTACGTTAATTAATTTTTAATTCACGAGTCTCTCTGAATCTCGCTAAAGGTATATTAGCTAAATCCATATATGCGATTTTGTCATAAGATTCTAAAACCAGGCTCTCATTAAATTTAGGAACATAACGCATAATTGACTCTATTGATTGACTTTGATTTAATAATTTTTTTAATGCGCAACATCTAGATATAATTTTAAAACCTGTAGTGTTGTTAGAATGTGAGTGAGTATTTTCGTTATGAACAGTTCATAAATGTAAATGTTGTTATTAAATAAGTATCTACAAAGAATATAAAATATTAGAACAAACGACCATAATTAAATGATTACAAAGAATCGTGTAAGGGAGTAAGCAAGAAACACCATATAAAAATAGTAATTAAGAATCTTAACGGTTAATTGAACGAGTGGTTTCTTAATTGAAAGTATGTACTGTGTACCCACACACATCTATTTTACAATTAAACGCTACAGCGATTAGGAAATCAATCCTATACAACAGCTAAAACAATTCCTGGTATGTCTACCAATATCTGTCAATATATCAATGGTATGTCTATGGTATATTTATTCAATTTGATTCACAAAAAGACTCCGATGGAATTTAAGTTAAAAACAGAGTTAATCTATACTCTATACAAATAAATAAAGTGTTTCTTTGTAATGTCAAACTAACAATTGTTTACTAAATAACATATGAATGTTATACGATATCTATACCAAAAACTATACTATACTATTTGTACCGTGTAATCTCCGAAACGGGTGAACCGATTTTGATGGGACTTTTATTGGTATATAGCTGAAGTTACACCACGTTACTTAGGGTATTTTTGTTTTTATTGCTTGAATTGGTTGAATTTATAAGAAATATATTTGCTTTCTCTTAGTATAAAAAAGGAAAATAATTAGGGTGCTGTGTAAATCAATTAAAAACTATATTACGATGTGAAGAATATATGAAACGCGGCCGCAACCGCAAGCACAGCTAGTATATAATAAAAAAAAAAACAGCTAGTAGATTAATAAACTCCGAACAGATTCTATTCAGTTAAGCGTATAAAAATGAAGTTATTCGAAGTTCGCAAAGGAACTTATAAATTATATTATTTTTAAATGCATGATTCGCTTGCATTATACTTATAAACAGTTACTAATTCGTATTTTTAGATAACAAATAATTGTGTCCCCTTTGTACGGACAATATAAACCACGAGCAATATAAAATATGTGGAATACAAACCTAAATTCTACACTTTTCCCGAAATTATTTCTTCATAATAGAATGACATACAAGCTCATATTAATGGAACATTTTAAATTGATTCTTTTTTAAAAGGCATAATGAAAGTAAATGTTTTTTCTCGATTTTGCATAACCATTGATTGATGTTTTAATATGAGTCGGCCGAGAACGGGCCGAGTTCATGGTAATTAAAAAAAATACATGTTTAGAAAAGCGTAACAGATCAACGTACAATCAACAAGCCAAGACCCCATGGCCTCTAATTAGTTGCACAATTTAAAATTTTCGAAGTAATGAAACAAACAAGTTCTTATATGTATTTTAACAAATTATGAACACTATAAATCAAATGACTAAACGGATTAGCAAGTAATCTATACTAAGGAATAAAATTGAAGTGTTTGTAATGTAAAAATAACCATTTTTTACTAAACACATATGAATGTATATACACACCTACATAGATATAGGTATATCCGTACATATATACCTATACCAACAATATAATATTTACAATTTTTGTCTGTCCGTCCGTATGCCGTCCGGAACGGCTGGACGGATTTTGACGGGACTTTTTTTGGTAGACTGCGTGTAAAACTTTTAATTTTCGAAAATAATTAGGGTTCCGTATAAAAAACATAAAACGCAGTGAAGAATATATGAAACTCGGCAGCAGCCGCGCGGACAAAGCTAGTTTTAAAATCTATGTTTAAAAAATAACGACATCAAAATTGAAAACTTTTGTGATAAAATAGGAATTGTTCGATTCGATCTAACTTTTAGCAACTGTTTTCAGGCCCTATCTAAACTTATGTGTATTGGTTTGTGGTTGACGCAAATAACCTACACGTCTGCAGCTACGATTCTACAAACGCAGACTTTAAACAGGACAAATTCCTCTACACCCCAGAAGGATGAGATCATAACAAATAAACTATTCAGTTGGCAAGATTATAGCGTTTTATGTGCCATGCTTGTTATCTCATGTGCCATAGGATTTTTTTACGGGTATTTTGGAGAAAAACAAACAACAGGAGATGATTTTCTGTTAGGCGGTTCATCGATGGGCACGTTTCCCACTGCTTTAAGCATAGCTGCAAGGTATTTTAATTTTTGATTCCATAAGTTTTCGGAAAATATTTTATTTATGCACGTCCACCATGCATGCTTTTGACATCTGAAGCTGAATATTATTAAATCAATTCGTGCTTCAGTAATAAGCCTAATAAATTATTTTTCAGTTTCGTGACAGCCATAGAGCTATTAGGAAATCCAGCTGAAATGTACACAGCAGGTTCACAGTTTTGGATGATCTGTGTGTCTTTTATACTAGTTGTGCCAATTGTAAGCAGTCTGTATTTGCCTGTATTTATGCGACTGCGATTAACTTCATGTTATGAATACTTGGTAAGGTACATATAATTATAGAAAATAATTAACGCATCTACTCATATATGAATAACCAAAAACAAGACAGTTCCTTTTTCTCCTGTGTTAACCGATATGTTTTTTTTTTTTTTTTTTTGTTTACTAATACGAATAATAGTTATTAACCCCTTGAGCACTTACCTGGCGTTTACGCCAGCTTTCCATTGTTTTCCTATTGTCTTTCTATTGTCTTATATTTGTGGGTACTCGCACATTAACAACCATTACTGTTGAAATTAAAAAAATAATTAAAAGTTTTCATTAAACATTATGGATGAATTCGATTTACCCTGGGTGAATAGTATTAATTTAAACATGCAAACTATTAAAATAAATAAAAAATTAAATATTACTTGAATTAGATAATTTAATTAATCACCACTTTCAATCTAATAAATATGTTTAAGAGTTTCCAAATCATTGGTATCTTGGAAGAATTCGGTAATATTTCAAATGGTCCAGTTAAACAAATATTACTAATGTGCATGCTTCTACTATCCTTCTTTACGCATAGTTAAACTTATAAACGTTTTTATCTTCAGAAATAAACGTGTTACCATAATAAATACAGAAAATCCATTTTTACTAATTTAACTACCCTTTTGTTAATTCTACAAATAACAACACTAGTATAGTAATAATCAATTAATTTATACTTTTATTAATTAAAATAATAAGGTACTCGGATCAATATGTAATGGAAGAAATTATGTTTTTTTTAGCTGGTAACAACAAATCGCAATTTCGATGAAAAAGTCACTTGAATCACTATGGTTATAACGTCGTCAAATAAGAGCAATAATTTACGTACCATAACAATGTTACCATTATAATTATATTGTTTACAGGAAATACGTTTTTGCAAATCGATGAGAATTTATGCTAGTTCATTGTACATGATACAAATGACATTGTACACTGCCGTTGCTGTGTATGCACCGGCACTTGCGTTGTCCGATGGTGAATATATTCTTACAACAATATTAACTCATTTTTAAAATTCAAGCCGTTTTAGGTATCCGACAGTAATTTAAATTAATTTTGGACCCTCTCCCAGCAAAAGTTAGGAATACTTATACCCACCCACATGATACAAGATTTTTAAACGGTTCTTGTTTGGTAACAACATAATATTTGAAAAATTTATATTGATCACGATAAAATAAATCGAATAAAATTTCAAAAGATGTCAATGATCTAATTGATACATTTATACGTAAACCGCAATGTCTTTTGCAGGCGATTTTTCTTATATTAAAAAAAATCACTTTACCTACCCATTTTATTTAAAAGCAGATGTACTTACTGTATTTCTAGTAATTCGTATATTACAACTAAATAGATAGACTTTAGAATATTAAAGGGAGGCTTCATTTTATTACTAAACACAAATCGAACTGATTACAAAAGTTTAAAAAAAATCCTTGAACCAGACTCTTTAATCAAAAATTGAGTCGACAACATTTGATAAAAACCCAGCAGGAAATATATAATCACTACTACAAATATCAATAATAAGGCGTAATTAATTCAATTAATACAAACGACTTACAATATTAGATTAATGTCAAATTTAAAACAATATATTTAAAGTGACCGATAGCACAAATAAAGTGCTCAATGAAGTAGACTTAGATTTCTTCAATAGTAGTTTTAAGAAACTGAAAATTATTTTAAGTTCCTCTTTCTTTACTTAAATTCTTTGTGCTTTTGTATGCTTGTTTCTTTCTATTTTTCTGTTATATATATGTGGAAACTTGTAAATGGCCTTCTGTTTTTATTGTGTAAAAATTATATGTTTTATATTAGCTGTAAGTTTTCTTAAAAGTTTAAAATAAATAAATATATATCCCTAATCATAGGTGGTTTAGCGATTTTAAGACATTATTTTACAAGGAAAGTTACAATGACGTGCGTGAGTTATAAAATAATTCTATACGTTTTCTTTAAAATGTCGATTATGCAAGGGTAAGAAAATCAATCGCCCCTGGCATCTCTAATCCGGTAGACTCTACTTCCGAATTAGAGACGTCAGGGAGGATACGTAAAGGCATTATAGAAAGGAAATAATCGAAAAGTAGAAAAATTATATACCTAATGTATTCCACATTTGATAATCATAAACTATTTCCAATTGCAACATCAAATAATTTTTTTTAAATTATAATCACAATTTTATCCATTAATTTAAGATAGTACTACTTTAAATAACCGGTTTTAATCCAGCTAAGGCAGGTGATTTTAGAGAAATATTTGAATGTAGAGTAACTATTTCTAATTCTCAATATTAAAAATACATCTTTGTGGCACAATCGCAAGTTACCTATAAAATTTTCATATACACTATACGCTCAATGTCGAATACGACATTTAACATGCTAATAAAAAATTCTATGGACGGTACATACATTTCTATAAAACTAAACAATGTGTTATGAAAGTGTAACATTGGTATTCGAATTTCATTTACATTCAATGTCAATTTTGCAATACTCGGGCGACCAAATATGCGGCCAATTTTAAGGCGCACAGGTTCAATATCCAACGTCATCCTGAATATAAAACACTTTTCACGTAGCTTATGTAATTTTTTTTTTTTGTATTAATAATAATTGACGTCATCAATCATTACGTAGGTAATTTATGTATCAATTGTAATGATAGTCCCGTTTATAAAATTATTATAATCATCAAGATGATCGTATATCAAGATATACGGTCATTATGTTAATTATGTTGACCTCATTTCGTGTAACCAAAATTCTAGTTTAATGATAGTTATGTAACGGATATATGATTACTGCTATAATTTTCTTACTTTCCCAAGAATATCTATTATTTATACCTAATAATGTTTTATATATACTACTAACTGTGGCCGCTTTTTTGCAACCTCCCGTTAAACCTTCGCGGGCGTGTACCGAACGATTTACCACAGTTCCATCATCATCATCATCATCGGATGAATAGTTTAGGAGTGCATAGAGGAATTACATTAATTGTTATTTATATAGCTTCGAAAGTGTATATAGAAATCTCTAATTTCAAAATATCGCTTATGGTAATTCTACAGGTGATAGAATTTATAAAAATCGGTTAAGTAGCTTTTGAATTTATCCATAACAAACAAAAAAAACAATTTTATCTCATTATATAATACTGTAGATAGACAAATATGTTCAATACTAGCTGTGAGCCCGCAGCTCCGCCCGCGTTTCATATATTCTTCACTGCGTAATAAATAATCGTAAAAGCGGAATAACGAAATTAGCGTAAAAAGTTTTTAAATAATCCTTAGAGAATTCGTGTTTTATGATTGAATCGTTTTTTTTTACAATTTTATGAGATTGATTTATTTAACGAGGAACCCTAATTATTATCAAAAAATTAAAGTAGCCTAAGTTACGCGGAGTAACATCAGCTATCCACCAAAAAGAGCCCCGTCTAAATCGGTCCAGCCGCTCCGGAGATTACCCGTTACAAACAGACTGACAGACAAAAATGTAAAAAATTGAATTTTTGTTATAGGTTTCGTATATACATTCATATCTATATTTTGACATTACAAACAGACACTTAAATTTTATTTATTAGTATAGATTGAATCGTATCGTGTATATAACTAAATTAACTTTAAAAGATTTCTAGTAGGTAGGTACTGTAGGAAATGTACATCGAGAACGATGTGCTAGCTAACGCGTCAGCAGTGAAAGTACAGAGATAACAACTTTAGTACATTATAATTTGCCATGGTGCAAAGGTTACATATTTCTTACCTACGTTGCATGTAATATTTTTACAGTGATTGCTTTATAATTCTAATTATGTTACGTATATATTTTTTATAATTTAAGAATTACATTACCTTACTAATATTAATCCTTCGAAATAATATTTCTTCTTTTCCATTTTAAAATAAGTCATCTTTCAACATAAACGCTTGGTACCTGATCATTGTCTAATCACGAACAATGAAAGGTATTCATTGGGATAAAAATAATATTATTTGTAACAACATCAAAATCTAAATGATTTACAATAAACCATAAATGAATTTAATTATAAATCGAAATATTACACAATATTATTGAACGCTGACCGAAATAATAAAGCAATTCAATACTTTATACAGAATATTTCATAGCTCAATTATATAATATTTCACAACAGTAAGACGTATTCATGTATTCAATGAAGCCTTCCATTGCAGTGTAGTTTACGACTATCCTGTATATGTCGCGATATGATCGTCATAATAGTAATGTTCGAGTACATTGATTCAATTCCAGCGCTGTTTTGAATCGTAACATCAAAGTAACCTAATTCCTTTAACTGATTAGTACATTACTTTATGGACAATTGATAAAAGAACTCATAAAAAGTTTATTATCATTTTAATTTTCTTTTCAACCAAAAATAGTTCCAGTTTTAAAAGAATAATACTTATTTTGAAGAAACTCATAAAATGTCTATCTATACTAATAAATAAAATTGAAGTATCTTTTTGTAATGTCAAATTAATTTTTATTTTACAAAATAGATATGAATGTATAAACGATACCTATAACAAAGATACAATTTTTAAAATTCGTCTGTCTGACTGTTTGTTTCGGATAATCCCCGGAACGGCTGGACGGATTTTGAAGGGACTTTTTTTGATAGATAGCCGAAGTTACCCCGGGTAACTTAGGCTACTTTGTATTTCCGTAAATAATTAGGGTTCCGCGTAAAACAATTAAAAAACTCATAAAAATGGAATAAAATCCGATTCAATGCACTGTTTTACGGGTGCTTGAATTTGTGATAACAATTTTTACTTTATCTTAATACTAAACAAAAATTAGGGTCCTGTATAAAAAATAAAATGAAGAATATATGAAACGCGGGCGCAGCCGCGGGGAAACAGCTAGTTATAAAATATACATACACTTCTCACGTGTCAACATATGATTTAAAAAAATTAGGCAACAGTGGGGACTGACATAACCTAACAGTTAACATAAAACATTATTATGGTTTTTACATCGATTGGCGCTTCGAGCAATAATTATACACGTTTTCATATAATTTATTCATAATCATAAATTTTATTATTTATCACTGAGCGCCAGCACTTAAACGACATCTTATACTTGACACACTGCATGTAATTGACGGCTGACGTCATAGCATTGATAACGCTAATATATACATAAGTGTTTTCCTTACGCAGAATCGCTCAACGCACCAAATGAAGTTTTCTCTTCAAAAACTGACAACCTTTTTGTTACATTTACAAAACATAATAAATAAAGCGGTACCAATAAATACAATAAAGACATTTTATGAAAAACATAATAATATTCAGTCACTATAACATAATAGTATGTACTATGTTGTGCCTACCTACTAATAATTTGAAAGTAAGGAAGTAGTTTGTTTAAAAAAAACATACATATTCGTTCAACTAACTCTCTTGAATTGCTTTCCTTACAGTTACTGGTTTTTAAATACATATCTGGCAGTTTCGCTGGTATATTTGGTATGCATTTTTTATGCTACGCAGGTTAGTACTTTAGTTAATTCAACTAAGAATATTGAAAACAATCTTAAATATTCGTATTCCCATAGGTAAAATATTTAGTCTTTGATATTTCTCAGCGTGACTACAAATCTTTCTTTTCAAATCGTTTTTATTTTTCCAAATTCTCAATTTAAAAAATAATATGCGATGTTACACTATTTTATTAGTTTGTTCCGTGTACTTAATTTAAAATAAATATCATGTTTTTAGAATAATACATTTATTCGTTTTCTTTTTAACAATATACCAATATATAATATTCCTTTGGCAATTATTTGAACAGTTGTTTTATAAATTATATATGTAAATTCATGAGAAGTGATTAGTATTTAATCTTATTGTATTTCTTACTATTTTTAAAGCTCTGATGTATTTTTTAAAGAAATAAATATAAATAATGGCATAAAAAAGAACTATCCATAAAACCTTTAAAATTTCTTAATATAAAATACAAATAAATTCCAGGGTGGCATGAAAGCAGTTATTATGACAGACTCCTTCCAATCAGCCGTTCTTGTGGGATCTCTAGCAGTGGTACTTGCCATGAGTGTTGTAAAGGTCGGCGGAATAGACGCCGTATGGGATTACGCTTGGCAAACTCACAGACTACGTTTTTTCGAGTAACTTTTATATTGTTTTATAACCAACTTTATAAGAACTCATTTAAATACTTTTAATCAATCAAATACTTAATAAGTTACTATGATGTTTATTATATTATAGTTAATTAATAAGTTTGTGCTTTGTAAGTGGATTGAAGCCACTGACTATCATATAATAATGCTCGGTACCCAAATCGTAAATATCAGTGTTTGAAAACTTTATACATGTGGCACGTAATATGTTTATACATTACCTATCTAATTTCTGATTTGCTCACACATTCTGATTTGCGGCACATTGCTCGAAGAACCTATGCCCGATGGGGCCAGAGGGTTCAAAGTGTGCTACCTGGAAGACGTAGTGTGAGTAAGCTCCCCATAAGGTGAACCGACGACCTGGTGAAGGTCGCGGCAATTAGCTGGATCCGGGTGGCACATAACCGGTCGTCGTCACGATCTTTGGGGGAGAGCTATGCCCAGCAATGGCCATCTTTCGGTTGAATGGATGGATGGATTTCTGATTTCAAATCTCTTATGTATTCTACTACTATGCGTAGTATTGCATCTACAGTAGTGATATTTAGTCTGGGCCTGAATAATTATGGCTTGAATTCATTTCTTAAAAAAGCTCTGTACTTTTCATTGTTTTTAGATACCGTTTAAAAAATACATTTTTGTTCGTTTAACGTTAGTATTAAAAAGTCATACTTTGATCTGCATAAGTTTTGGATTAAAATTAATTCATTGAGGTTATATATTTCAGTATGGATCCGGACCCTACAGTACGCCACTCGTTTTGGTCGGTGGTTGTGGGTGGTACAATATATTGGGCCGGCATGTTCAGCGCTAACCAAGCTTCTGTGCAAAAATACCTCGCGGTCCAACGGATATGGCAAGTGCGAGTAGCCTTGTGGGTATCAGCCTTTAGTTTAATCGCTATTTACTCGGTCAATTTCATCACTGGCGCTGTCCTCGCTTTGCACTACGCGGATTGTGATCCAATAAAGGTAAACAAAAAATTCTGCTTATCATCTAATATTACCTAGACACTTTCTGGAGCATCGCTTTTTTTTTTTTAAAGTTCTTATCAAAATTAAATGAAGAAAGTGTAAATAAATTATAACAATTCGTTAGTGTTTTTTCTTTCTTGCATTACGTAAAAGAAATTTTGGCCATGTTTTAAGTAAAGCAAAAATCATTACTTTTCATATTACTCTATAACTTTCAGACTTTTATTTTAAAAAAAAACTTAAGTATCTATTATAGTTAAATAAACGAAATATAAAAAAAATTAAAATCTATTCTAAAAATAAAATTTGAAGTGTCTGTTTGTAATGTCAAAATATTTTTTTTACTAAATATATATTGAATGTATAATACGATATAATGTATATGATTCCTATACCAAAAATATAATTTTTAAATTTGTTAACTGTCTGTCTGTTCAGGGTAGTTTCCGGAATGGCTGGAGCGATTTTGACAAAATGAAGTTAACTACCACGTAACATAGATTACTTTTGTTTTTCGAAAAGAATTAGGGTTCCGCGAAAAAAAATGTTGGTAAAATAGATTTAGAGCACACATTGAAACCGGCCTCTATCTATACTAGAGGAAACAAGAGTAAAGATTTGTATTTTTGTAAGTAACAAATAAATTTAAAAACAACAGGACCGATTTGGATGAAATTCGGTATGGATATAGTTTGAAATCCAGGGAGTGACATAGGATAGTTTTTATTACGAAAATCCTAGGAGAACGGGAACTACGCGGGTAAAATCGCGGAGAGCACCTAGTCTTCTATATGTATATATGTACAAGGAAAATGGGATTCCTTTGACGCACCATCACCTCAGAACTACTGAACATATCGGGATAGGACTATTACCATTCGACGCGGAATTTTTTTTCGTTTTTAGGTTCCATGTATCTTTTCTCTTTTTTTTCAATGTACATTTTTTTTTTCCCAATTTATTCTTATAGACTCCATTTTTCTTCATTCAATTGTGTTTTTTAGTTTAGGTATAAAGGACATAGTTACCATGGAGATAGCAAAATAGAACCAACCCACAGACTATTGAGGAAGTAATTGAAATTTTGTGATTTATGCACATAAACGACTAGCTAATATATCTTAATATTTTATCACCTTTGTGTGTAGCATTGGAATTAAATATAATTAATTCGACGTGTTAATAACATGATTGAAATTCCAGAGTGAATATCTCGAATTATTTTTTTGGTTCTAGTTTTCATAACTCTGTCCAAATACGCTCCCATGTTCTATGAAGTAAAGAAAATACTGAAAAATGTCCGATACAATATTGTGTCCCCGTTCATCACATTAACTATGTGACCGCGTTGGCTTAATCGGCCTCTAAATATGTACATTTATCATTTTTTTAAAAAAATCATGTAAATCAGTTCGCCGGTTCTTGAGTTCAGTTAGAAGCTCACTTACGGGCAGATAGCCTTTTATGATATATGAGGGTTTAGTAAAATATTATAACGTGACTTCTTAACAATGAAGTACATTATTACATTTTTCTCAAGACAAATTTAATTCTCAAAAGGATCCCGTTATTTAAATTAAGAATTTTTATTTCATATTCCGAAAATTTAATTTCTTCAACATGAAAATTATAATTACCACAGGCTGAAGTGATCAGTGCATCGGATCGTCTTTTACCGCTTTACGTTGTACGAGAGTTGGACACAGCGCGAGGCGTTCCAGGATTTTTTGTAGCGGGAATATTTGCCGCCAGTCTTGGGTAAATATAATATTATCACACGTAAACTAATCCACCGAGCAGGACAATACGTTAAACTGAAACGCACCGAGGCGTCTCCGAGACTGACTGGAATTCAGTTCATTAAAGAATTGGGAGAAATAACTAGAAAATTCCAGTCGGGAGACCGGTTTTAATCTAAGCCTTACTATAGGGTGAGTGTATATGGAATTGATAGATTGAAAATTTAGTTCTCTGCAATTTATCTTTGTTATAATTGTCATTGGGCTGAGGAATCACAAATAAAATCAAATTGAAATATATTTCATTCCATTATATTATTTCATTCTGTCGTGAGTAAACACTTATAAATATAAAACTGTTATCAATTCAAGAATCTAAACGGAGCGGTGAGTCTATATTATGGTTTCGCCACACGGTAGGGAGGTCGGGACGCCAGCGTGCTTTTACTTTAGAAGTAGTCGCGCACGGTTCAACGCGAGCTGAGCGCGAACTGTATATGACCTCTTCTACATTAAAAGCTCGCTAGAGTCCCCACACGCCCGCTGTTTGGCGAACCATTAGTAGTGCGAAACGTGCGGTCGCTCTATGCGCCAGGTGGTAAAGTACACCGAAACGCAAAACGTGAAAAACAATGCAATTCTGAACGAAAAATATAACTTTGATTCCACCATTAAAGAGGTACGGTGCTGCTCCGAAACGAAATGAAAATTAAAATTTACGAAAATATAATAAGGCATAGCGACATGGCACCTATATTTCTTGTTTTCCTTCAAATAAAATGGATGGTATAGGTGCAAAGGGCGCCGAAAAACAATCTCATTTAACCCACAGTTAGGGCAAGGGCGTTGCCTAAAATAACCGACAATAAATTCAACCGGACTTGATAAAGTCTTTTAGTTAGTACTTCATAGACAGTCGGCAAGTCCAAAAATCCAAATTCGAATCCAATCCAACCGGACAAATATCATATTGAATATACATCTGTCTGTAGCTGTACGAGCTATACTTTTTTAATATTCATTCATCAAACCAATGTGCCATTATACCTAAAATAATATTAGTACATATTAAAATTTAATGACAATTTTCACTTAATATGAACGTACACATACTGACACTCCTTAGTCCTTAGTAAGTAGTATTCAATATAGAAACATAACTTTTAGGTTGAGATGAAAACAACAATAAATCGGTTTTTCTTACAGATCCCACACTTTAGAAAGAAAAAGAATTGTAATTTCGGATTTCAGTAGGAAAAAACTGATTGAGATCGCGTATATTTTACTGGCCATAAGGGAATAGTGGAAATAATGATCATAATATTAAAGTGCAGTTTAAATAAAATTAGCATTTAAGTTAAATAATAGTAATTAATACATTTAGATATTTTTATTGTAAAACGAATTCTAGTTATTTTATTGTACTTCATATTTTTAACATTATTGTGGGCAATAATTAAAATCTAACCTTGTTCAATACAAAATGTATATGCCATGTACTCAAACTTTAGCGAGCAAATAGGTTCGCGGGCCGCGTTTAAAAGTACTTAGTGCATTTTAAGGTAGTGATAATATTTTTTGCGATAGATATTAGACATGAAATAATACGACAATTATAGTACAATTTATTAAAATAACAAAATGAAAGTTAAAAAAAACGGTACATTATAATTAAATCGTTAAATTTGCAATTGTTACAAAGTTATATAAATGCACTGAAATCAATGAGAGACTTGAGCTTGAATTTGGAAAACTAATCCATCGATATTTGGATTAATTCCACTGATACAAAGACGTAAAGAATTTTCCATGTATTGATGTTTATTTTATTTTTATTTATGAAAATTATTCGATAATTCGAACATGATTACATATTTCCATAGGACAGTGGCGTCGGCGTTAAATTCTTTAGCTGCCATTGCTTGTCAAGATATAGTTACAGGACTCCTTGGTATTACTTTGCCGGAAGATAAGGGAGCGTTGGTACGTACTTTCCTCGTTATATTATCTAATACATAGAGTAATAACGTTAAGAGCAATAGTTTCATACAAACACTCGTTTAACATTGAAGTCAAAAACATATTTGTAAGTGTGTGTCTGTGTGTTAGCGACACGGAATTGCGTAATAATAGGCACATATAGTAAGGCGTACTTGGCTTTTTAAGGCAAACTTAAAATGGCTTTACTCCGCTTGCGTCTACTGTCGTTCTGAATACTTTAATTCTATGGTTAAATGAATATGTGACGTCCTGTGTAGGTATTTACTTTAGCAACCATTCAACTGGGTTTATTTAAAATGCTATTCAATAAAATTTTAATTTAGTTTGCCTGTGTGATTAAATAATTCTAAACAATAAGGTGAGAAAAAATATTTCCTCAAATATTTCGGTGTAGCAAATGTCTATTTACCTCAGTATTTGTAAAAAACAAATGAAACTTCTCTTATTCCATTTTTAAAGATAGCACGATGGGTGTGCCTCGTTTGTGGTGCGGTATCATTTGCACTAGTTTTTGCCGTGGAGCGCCTTGGACCAATGCTGCAACTGGCACTTTCGTTCAACGGTATGGTGGGAGGTGTATCCCTCGGACTGTTTTCACTGGGCATGTTGTTCCCATGGGCTAACACTAAGGTATACTTATTTATTAAAATCTATTTTGTACTTACAAGATTTATTTTTTAATGGTTATTAGTATTAAAAAGTTACGTTAACATCATACAAATAAACAATAAAGAAACAACTAATCGCAACCTTCATAACAAATAGTTGATTTTATTGATTTGTATTAATTCGTATTACCTACTAAATTATATTACCTATACCTACATAGTATAAAACAATAATGGGAAACCCATTTCTGCCTGGAGTTGAGTTATCGGAGTCTCGTTTGGTAAGCCGAGGTGTGTGCACGCATGCCTGGGTCGCTCGCTCCAAGTCGTACTTGTTTTCGCTTACGTTACGTACCGTAGTTGTGTGTCTCCGTGACGTCGGTTACTGGATTCCAGAAGTCGGGGTCACGAAGACTTGCTTCGCGTGTCGAATTGTAGCGAGTTTTCGAATACTCGTTCTTATAATTTATTTATAACTTCGAGTATTCTCGTAAAACGTACTTTTCAGTACGCGCGCGTTTTAACGTATACTCACCCTTAAGGTGAGGATACGTGTCGCTTCACGACGTTGCTGAAACCCACTCTCTCTTGATTGTGGTCATCACCGGAGACCTAACGGTGCCAACGTAAGGTGGTGCAGGGTTTAGCAGGTTCCCAGGGGACCCCCTTCTGGGGTCACCGAATACCGGAATCTGGTGTGTGATCACACCGGGTTTCCCTCTTTCTTACCCGATTTCCGCTCCTGCTACAGATCCATCCCCTGGGTGCTGTTTGGGCGTCTGACCCACGTCCTCGGCCCTAGGGCTTGTTAGGGCCTCCCCCTAGGCTCCGTAGGCTCCCATTTACCTTGAGTCATTGCACTTTGACTCAACGGTCACTTGCGAGACTCGCGTAGTCTCATAGATTTTTGGCGCGCCCCCTGCCCCTCAGGCAGGGAGGTAGTTCACCCCCCCCTGCCCTCTTGCCATCGCGGGATGGCCGAATCTCGCTTGTTGGAGCGTAAGCTCCTTAGATTCGCGAAATTGTTATTAGATAAATCCCCGGTCCTCGCCAGGGAATTTCAAAATTTCAGTGAGGATGACTCCTCAACTACCGCGGCCCAGCTTAGAGTTCGTAAACCGGTGCCCAATATCAACGCTCCGGAGCGTTCCCGCGCAATTACACCGCCCGAAATTAGGTCGCGACGTAACTCGTCGTTTTCGGATTGTCGATCGCGGTCTAGGTCTCGTTCGCGATCCCCTTATCGCCCGCACTCTGCGGAGCAAATAAATATCAGTACGGGGAATAGTTTTTCCCCACTGTCCCCCCAGAGCCAGGCTGACAGGCATCCGAGCCTGATGCCCAGGTTCGCCGCTCCCGCTGTCCAGTCTTCGTCCGGTTCAGAATTGGACGAGATGGACGTCGCGTACCCCCCGCTAGGGGGTGGTGACTTCGTCACCCCCAAGCGAAAGAATAAAAGGAAGGCGCCGGCCTCCCCGCCGCCCTCCGAGTCAGTCCCGAAAGTCCTCGCCGTAGAGGACGCGTCACGGCAGCCGACTCCGCTGCCTGCCGCGAAGTCGGCAGCGCCCAAGCCTGCAGCGGCACCGTCTCAGGTGCAGCCCAGGAAGGTGCGTCCCCCCCCCCTGTCACGATCCAGGACAAAGCGTCCTGGACGAAAATCTCTGCGGCGTTAGCGAGCCGCAAAATACATTTCTCCAGCGCGACGAATGTTCGCGATGGAATCATGGTGAAGGTGTCGACCACGGACACCTTCCGCGACCTCACGCGGTTTCTCCGTGAGGCGAAATATGCTTTTTTCACGCACGCGCTGGAGGAGGAGAAGTCCCTCCGCGTCGTGATCAAGAGAATTCCAAAGGAACTCTCTTGCGAAGATATATCTGCCTCCCTTAGGGAGCAGGGTTTCCCCGATGCTGAAGTGCATAGGATGCACGATCAGCGAGGCAGGAGGCCATATAATATGGTCCTTGTCGCACTCCCCGCCAACGAGGTTAGCAAGAAGGTCTTCGGTCTGAAGACCCTCTGCGGCCTCTCCCGCATCTGTGTGGAAGTCCCGCACAAGAAATCTTACCCCTCGCAATGTCACCGTTGCCAGGGGTACGGACACAGTTCTCGGAGCTGTTATATGGCTCCGAGATGTGTCAAGTGTCTCGGGGATCATCTCACCCCCGACTGTCCCCGTCCCAAGGACACTACCGACCCTCCAAGCTGCGTTCTGTGCAGGCAGGAGGGTCATCCCGCCAATTACCGAGGGTGCCCGTGTGCGCCCAAGGTAAGACGCAACCAGCCTAACAAAGGCGGTAGACGCGTTCCTCAGAGGAACGCTGCCCCCCCTCCTCCTCCAACCTCAAGTGCCGCCGATGACACTGAGGTCTTTCCCGTGCCTCCCAGGCACGTCGGCGTCGCCTTCCGCGGTGCCGACCCGTCCCGCCGCCCCCCGCCCCGCAGCCCCTCTGGCTCCGTGGGCACCTAGGCCCCAAGCCAAGGCGCAGCCGCGCCTGGCTACCCCCCCCTCAGGCCCCTCAGGCCAACTCCACCGGCTTAGACCGGGTACTATTTCTCCTGCGCATCCATGATGTGCAGGAAGTAGTCGCGTTCAACGCAATGTTGAACAGCGGCTCAGGAAACGCCGAGCTCGAGGCTATCGCGCGTTTCCCCGCTATCGCCATGACCCTCCAAGGTCTGACACGCGTCTCTCTTAACCCGTAATCGATGGCTAAGTTCAAGCCTCGCGGTCTCTCCCTTTCATTCTTTAACGCGCGGAAATTAGCTCCGCAGCGTGAATTAGTCGCTGACTTTCTCCGCGATCGTCAAATAGACGTATTTCTCGTCCAGGAAACCTTTTTGAAGCCTAGTGATCGCAATCCCGGGATTGCGAATTATAACATAGTACGAAACGATAGGACCCCTGAAAGGGGCGGTGGTACCCTTATTTATTATAAACGGTCACTGTATTGCTCGCCGTTACAAGCTCCGGAGCTTACCAATATGGAAGTTTCGGTATGCAGAATAGGTATGACTGGCCATCCGTCAATCGTACTCGTGTCTGCATACCTCCCCCCCAGTAAACGACCCTTAAGGTCAGATCTAGAGAAGCTTTTCGCATTAGGCGACTCTGTCATTATCGCCGGCGATCTCAATTGCGGGCACACCTTCTGGAACAGCTCGTGCGTTACGCCCAATGGGGCGGAACTCATGCGCTTAGTACGGAAGCTCGATTTTGAGGTCGTCGCGCCCTTAGAGCCCACCCATTTTCAACCGAACTGTCGCCCGTCGGTTCTAGATTTTGCTGTTCTGAAAGGAGTCTCGCTTCCTGTGCGTCTTATACAAGTCGTACACGAACTCGACTCCGACCACCGCCCAGTAGTTTTGATGTTAGGTCACACGGATGACTCTAATTCTAGCCCGCCAGTTGTAAAAGTCGCGGACTATTACAAGCTCGGCCGTTATTTAAAGGACCATCCGTCCACCCCCTCTCTCGATAGGATCCCAGATGTACTGGATACGTCTGCGGACGCGGACCTCGCGATCGATGCTCTGGTTGAGCACCTCAAGATCGGCATCGAGGAGACCTCGAAAGAGGTGCAAGCGGCGAACGATCGCCGCTTTGTACTCCCCGATGACGTGAGAGCTCTGCTCACCCAGAAAAAACGCCGCGACCCGCGCCCACGACACGTATCCGACTGAGGAGAATCGTGCGCGCTTGCGTTCTTTGCGTAGAGCGGTGAAAAGCCGCATAGATCAGATCCGTAATGAAAGGTGGGACAGCCTCTTAGGAGAGCTGAAACCTTCCCACCTCGCGTACTGGAAGCTCGCACGATCTATGAAGATGGACCGTACCATCGTTAACATGCCCCCCCTGGACAGAAATACGCAGGATCTTCAACCCGCATTTGACGATATCGAAAAAGCCGAGTGCTTAGCCGATAGCCTCGAGCATCAATGCGCTCCCGTCACCGACAACATTGATATCGAACACATCTCTGTTGTCGAATCCTCTGTGAAGGACTCCCTCGCTCTTACTCCGGTTGTCCCCCTCTCACCTGTCACCTGTGACGAGGTTACGACTGCCATCAAGGGCCTTAAGCCCAGAAAGTCCCCCGGTCCCGACGGAATCAGGAACGAAGTCATCAAACTTCTTCCTCCGCCTCTGGTCGCGTTGCTGGTCTGCATCTTCAATGCGGCCATCAAAAACAACCACTTTCCAGCCGCCTGGAAAGCAGCTATAGTTATAGGGATACACAAACCTGGCAAAGACGCCAGGCAACCCGATAGCTACCGTCCAATTAGCCTTCTTAACACCTTAGGCAAACTCTATGAGCGGATCCTTATGAACCGTCTCATAGAGGTGATAGAGGACAAAAATCTCTTGCCTCCCCAACAGTTTGGTTTCCGAGCCAGACACTCCTGTGCGCATCAGGTGCTCCGCCTCACGGAGTACGTACTCACCAATATTAATCACCCTCAGTTTAATAAATCCTGGCATACGCTCGCAGTTTTCTTCGACGTTGCCAAAGCATTCGACAAGGTCTGGCACACGGGCCTCGTCTACAAGCTCACTAGATTAGGTATCCCCGACACCCTAGTTAGAATCATACACGATTACCTCACCGATCGTAGTTTCCGCTATAGAGTAGAGAGCGCTCTCTCTATAGCCCACCCCATACGCGCAGGAGTCCCCCAAGGTTCCATTCTGGCGCCTGTCCTCTTTAACCTATACTTAGCGGACCTCCCTGATCTCGGAAGAGTTCAGTTAGGTCTATACGCGGACGACACCGTCATATATTTCGCTTTTCGTAAGAAAAGAGTTTTACGTAAATACGTCCAAGACGCTGTCGACCAACTCAGCGCTTGGTATTTCAAATGGCGTCTCGCGATAAACCCGAGTAAGAGCGCCGCGTTATTATTCACTAGAAGCCGAAAACTTAGGGAAGACCCCCCCAAGCCCATACAGTACGCGGGTACTGAAATCCCATACAGCTCCGAAGTCAGGTACCTAGGAGTTCAATTAGATGACAGACTCTCTTTCAAATCTCACATAAAGAAAGTGAAGCGCCAGACCTCCATGGTGCTAGGTCGTCTCTATCCGCTCTACAACAGCAAGAGCAAAATGGCACTCCGCCATAAGATTACCCTATACAAGATGGTGGTCAGACCCATCATCACGTATTGCGCACCTGTCTTCGGTCACATCACTCGTTCACGCATGCACGCCTTACAAAGGATTCAGAATCGCTTTGTAAGGAAGGCAGTAGGTGCCCAATGGTTCGAGAGAACTGTGGATTTACACAGGGATCTCAACCTGCCCTCCATTAGGTCCGTTTTCAAGACCCAGTGTCGCGCTTTCTTCGAACGCGCAGAGACACACTCGAACCCCCTCATCGTGCGAGCCGTCTCGTACTTGCCAGGACGTAAGCCGCGTCGTATACGTCGGCCGCAAAGGATATTATCGTGTCGCGACGATACCATAACTCGTAGTAATAGGATCTTTCCTCCTTTACCTCGTACAAATGCGTGCCAGCGCCCACGCCCGCGAAACCGCCGTTCCCGCCGCCGGGGACAGGCGGCTAACTTTGCTCCCGCACACACTCCGGGTCCCCCTCAGGCGGCGACCCAAGACGTGTCTCGTTCCCCAACTGGGGAGGCTCTTGACGTCGCCGCCAGCGCGATACAGTAACACTGCCCACGCATTGAGCAATTACACGCACAACACTCCATACACACTCATGCATAACATGCAAGGTACATAGGTCCTGTAAGGAACCTTTTTTTTTTTTATGTAAATAAAAATAAAGATTAGCTAGGATACAACTCGCGAGTGAGTCTTGAGTACTCAGGTGACGGCCAAGCCGAGGTTCGTACCACTTTGGTAGCCCTTGAGCTAGTCACCTTATTGCGGCGAGTGCCTTCAGCACTCGCCCCCAAAGTTCGGTGAAGCTGTAAAGGCCCTTCCGGTCAACAGCATTAGCTAGGTCAAAAAAAAAAAAAAAAAAAAAAAACATTTCTGCCTGTCTGTTTATCCGTTAAGTCCTTCTAAACCACTTAACGGATTTAGATGGGATTTTCGCTCTTAATTAGAGTTCAAGAATATATAATACATCGTAATTGAGTGCTGTAAGTAGAAAAAAAGCGATCGACAGAAAGATTAGCTCTAAGGAAACTCAGAAGATTACTCCACGAGGGACGCACCTTATGTGCCTCACCCAGTAAACTTGTCCGTAGGCACGGAAAAAGAAGAGGCCACCATCGAAATCAAAATAAAAAAAAATCTTTATTACAATTTAGACCATAATAAGGCGCTTATGAACGTCAAAACACTACCACCGGTTCGGAAAATAACACAACCGAGAAAAGCCGGCAAAAACTCGATCTGGTTCTTTTTTTAATATAAAATCAAAATATAAATATACATCATATTTTTAAATACATAAAAATACAAATCATATTCTATTATAAAGTACTATTATTCATTTCTGGATACAACCATTGTTAACGGAAGCACAGAGAGGGGTGTATATTCCAGACATCACTATCGTTCACGTTTTGATCCAACCTGTAATAACCTTTTGAAATTAAGTCATGCTTGACATGGTTTAAATTAAAAGTGAAATTGGTCACTTTTAACCTGGTACCGTAGCAAAGTTTTGGCGTTCTTAAATTTCTGATTCAACGAAACCTGATAGAAGCAGAGATTATAACAGGTGATAGTGTTTTCATTCATCCTCGGTTCCTCTCATTCCAAACAATTTTCCGTTTAGTTTTAAACGAATCCAGTTTCCACTGAGCTTATGTTTCGCGATGACAATTAATAAAGCCCATGGACAGACGCTAAAAGTTGTGGATGTGGATAAGTATTAGCCGTTTTTCGCACGATCAGCTTTATGTGGCTCTGTCACGTGTTAATAATCGTAGCAGCCTGTATGTTTTGATCCCCGATGGCTATACGATGTAACGACGGTGGTTATAATCCAAAATAAACCAAAAGACACATGCAAAAAATGCTGCCCAAAGTTACTATTCCACGCGGACGAAGTTGCGGGCACAGCTAGTTGAAAATATATAAGTATTATACGTAGACTAATAAAAGACACATGAAAGTGATTTACCTACTAGAGAATTTTTATTCATAAAAAATCTCGTACGGTTGGACTCACAATAACACAACTTATCTCTATGGATCCAGTTCTAAAGTCAACGCGAACAACGTTGCGGGTAGAAGCTTGTGAGATCTAAATTAATTATATATTGATTAATTAATAAGAAAAATCCTGTTAACTATGCACATTTAAATGTTATTAAAAAACCATAGCCGAAAAAAAGTATTTACGAATAATACCGATAGCTTATCTTATCAAGATGGTAACTATATTTTTAAGGGCGCAGTGACTGGTGGTGTGGTGGGGTTATTGTTGGTGTTAGCAACCGGAGCTGGTGCTCAGTTGACACAAGTGCCTTTGACCGCGCTACCGTCCTCAACGACTGGATGCGTCGCGCCCTATAACATGAGTACAAATGTCAAACTGCATGTAGAGTAAGAATGTCGTTTTCTGTTTATAACTATGTGATTTTTTTTATATCTTCATAAATCCTTTTTTTTGCAATCCGAGTTACTAGAAGTAACATAATATGCTTTATGATACACACAGTGTCGCATCTATGTATATGGTCAGTCCATAATCTTTTTAGTTTTAAGTCAGTGGGCTTATCTTAACTCAAAACTATAACAACATTAAATCGATTACATAAGTTTTTTTTTAATTATTAAAATATTCTCTGGTCAAGTAATTTTTAATATATATTTCTGTAACTTTATACACCACTAACGACCTGCCTCGTCTTCGCACGAGTTCATAGAAATATCAAATTTTAAATTATTACTGTTACTCCCTGATAATGTAACTTTCTACGTGTGAAATTTTGTTAAGTAGTTTTCGAGTTTATCCATAACAAACAAAACAATCAATTTTACCTCTTTATATACTTAAAAGAATGATATGTAATCATTTATAATGGTACCTAAATAACTCAACAAAATTAAAGTGACCACACTTCTATCTAATTAAACTAATGAATTTCTGTAAGATAAAATGCAGTGTAATGCAGAAGACAAATCTTTTTATCTGGTCACAGCTGTTATTATAAAATGTTTTGAAATTCCAGTGATTCCCGCGACGGCACCGTGTTCTGGTTGTTCCGGATATCGTATCTCTGGTATTCTGGATTGGGATGCGCGGCGACATTACTGGCCGGTTTGATTACCTCCGTAGCGACGGGTGTAAGGAACCCCGCGACTGTACCCATAGATCTAATATCACCACCTGTTATCACTTTGCTCGATTGGTTACCGATGCAATTGAAGGTAAGTAATATACGAATGGGTAAAACAGACAGTTACTTACATAATCTATCTATCTATTCAACCGAAAGACCTCCACTGCTGGACATAGGTTTCTCCCAAAGATCTCCACGACGACCGGTTTTGCGCCACCCGCATCCAGCGGATTCCCGCGACCTTCACCAAGTCGTCGGTCCACCGCGACGGGCTACCCACGCTACGTCTTCCGGTGCCTGATACCCATTCGAGAACCCGTTGGCCTCATCGGGCATCGGTTCTGCAAGCAATGTACCCAGCCCACTGCCACTTAAGTTTAGCAATTCTTTGGGCAATGTCGGTTACTTTGGTTCTTCTGTGGACCTCCTCATTGCCGATTCGATTACGCAGTGAAACTCCAAGCATAGCCCTCTCCATTGCCCTCTTACATAATAATAATGTGTCCTTTTCCACTTACATAATATGTTAACATATTCCAAGAGATCACCACGTAGTTACGTTTTATTTATATAAATACGCTTAGTAGGTAGGTATATAACGACACCTAGGTACTACACAATTTCTGATGTATATCACAGTTTGTCAACCTTATTTTGCTCACCGCCCACTTTGAAAAATGTATTTTTCTAGAGTTGCCCATATTTGTTTTTCCCTTTTTTATCTCCTCGCGCCTCGTCTACTGTATTTCAATGCCCCCTACTACCACAAACGGGTGTTATCGTTCACGTTGAGAACAAAGGATGTATTGAGAGTTCACGTTATAAATCGAGTAGCGTTAATTGGAGTTTACGCTGCATTTGAGAAATTTTATAATTTACTTATGAAGGCAATGTTTATTAGTATGTTGTCCTCTTGAAATAAAAACCAAAAAATCCTACCTCTTTTAAAATAGTATTTAAAAACAATTTAATAGTAAGGGAACATTTTTCATTCAAAAAAAATTAATGTATATTGTTTGAATGGTTCTCGGAATAGTTTTAGATTGACAATTTATCCGTGGTGAGTGCTGTTGCACTACTACTTTCTACTTTTGTTTTTCTCAATACAACGTCTGCTGGTTTGATGTAACTTTTTTTAAATCCAGAAATTGTTACGAGTCCCTGTTCGCATGGGAGTAGAACGTAGACGCAGCTCTAGTGTACGTCCACCGACCGCAGGCGACGACAAGGACACGCGCCGGCGACGCAGACTCTCAGAGATGGCAGGAGGCGTCTTCTACAGTGATATTCTGTCCCTTAATATAGGACACGATAACTTTGCTCTCGACTCGGAAAAATCATTAACTAAAAATCATGAAAACGGTAAACTCGAGATCAATGAAAATAGTTTCACACAATCATCTACCTGTTAATATAGCAGTGGCGGCTTGAGGGGGGTCGTAAGGGCCATGACCCCCCCTCCTCCCGCCGTAAAAATCTGCAAACCAAATTGAAAAATCTCTTAAACTACTTACTTTCTGCTTAAACCGTTTAAACAATGTAAACAAAGATCTATTCAGAATAATTTAAAAAAATGTGTGAAACACACCAATTCTTTGTGAAAACGTAAAATACGGTTCTTACCTCAACCAAATACTAGAAAATTGATCTATGCCTTAACAAAACATTACGATATCTGCGTTTAATACACTGTAAAGATAATAAATAGCGGTGACGAAATCGCGGGCATAAGCTAACTATGAATAAACACGGCATCATAACTGCATACCAAGCACCTAATACTTACCACCTAAGTAAGATTTAAAGCTAAAAACAGCGCCCACCAAAGAGATATGAAATTAAAAATACCTAATTATATAATGTGTACCAATAAAGTACTGTTATGACGCTTTAAACGGTAACTATATGACTAAAACAAATGAACATTAGATTAATTGAAAAGTGGCGATCGTATTATTAATTAGATTTGTAAGTACTAACATTAGAAGTTTTACGTTTATGATCGATTGGTCATAAATGGATATCTAAGATTTAATTAAATATAAACTATTAAACTAAATCAAAATATGAATTATTATTTTTCATCACAATGACTTGAAAAGTGGCGTTTATTGCAGAGCTTTAAATACAGAGATAATGAATAAAAATGAAATGTTCATAATGCAGATTATAAAACAGGACGCGTTTTACTGTGTACTCTGACTAATGATTTCATTTTTGTTTATCTCAATAAAAAATTGTTATGTCACTTCACTTATGAGAATGGCGATATTCGTAATGTACACAATTCCGCCAATATCGAGTAGGTAATTAGAATTGTGTAAAAAAAATTTAACATATTTTTCACTATTATTTACGTAAAACATGTTAATTTTTAAAAAATACTAAATAAACATTTTATTGTACCTATAAAATTATTTATTTTTTCATTAGTCAACTAATTCTCATGAAATTTTATTACAAATACAAAAACATCTTCCCAGCTTTTTGTGACTGTTGTTATGTAATTAAAATTAAGATATTTGGAGATTACATCAATGCCTCTTATTTGCAAATGCATAGCTAATTCAACTATGCATCGACGGTATGCGATAAAACAAATAAAAAACAATAATTTAATTTAATTATTAATTCTTCTGTATTCAGCTAAGTTCGGCCATTAACCTCATTAACGCTCTAGGTTCGATTAGAGCCCGAGCTATGGCGTAATAGAGACAACTTGAGACGAGTGTTACGTCCAATATTCACGAGTTAATAGCACAATGTTTTTTTTTAACACATTTGCAACACCAAAAAATATCATAGTATGTCACCACGACACTTTCTTACTTCTTGATTCAGGCAATTTAAACTTAAGCAATGTACAACACAAAATATAAATAGACAAAAAAGATCCAATAAAAAAATTCTGCAAGTAACACAGTAGAGACACAGTTAATATGACTTCACAATTAACTTTATAACTGAGTTATACAATATCCGTGACATAATATAGTTTCCGTTACAATTTTTTTTCTCCACTCCAATGTTTCGTTCAAAAATCATGGTTGTCGTGTCGTATTAACGACTGTCATTGGTATTGTTTAATTATATCAGCGAAATATCGAAGCGATGTACGCAGATTTCACCTAAGCATATATAAACACATTTATTTTTGTTGATCTTTTCTACCTTTTCTTTTTTTTTTGACGAGGGGAATGCCTTTACGCACTACCCTTACCCATTGTATTAGTGAGACCGAAGTCCCCCAATGCAATGGGTAAGTGGATGCGGAGGGACGTCTCCGCACCAGTGTGAACTTAAGTACCTAGTGTTCGAAATTCAACCACGATTGTTTTTGAAAATATGAGGAAAAAATATCTGTTTCTATTATTTTAATTGATAGCACAAATGCAAGTCAATCAGTAGCAAATTAAAAAGAAAATCTATTGACAAACGAGAAAAAATACTGAATCGCCTTATCTTCTCTATCTGGGTGTATTTAGATTAGTAAGTTTCGGCTGCCGTCGAAGGAACAGACCCGGATCTAGGGGCAGGGAGGGCATCCGACCCGGGCGTCAATTTCAGGGGACACCAAAATCATGATATAGTTGAAATTAAACTTGCTCCACACAGCATCTAGTATCCGCCACTATCAAGTTTTTGTCCCGGTTCAAAAAAATCGTAGATACTCTCCCTGCGAAGGAAAATAACGAAAAGAACTTTTGAGATAAATGTTGCCATAGTAGTTTATCAGGACAATAAACAACTGTGTAGTTTTTGTCAGGTTAAAGTTGTGCCTCTTCGTCCTGTACGAAGAGGCCTTTACATAATAATAGGTATATATACAAGTTGATATTGAATTATAAAGAAACATTCTAGTTCCTTTAGAGCTTTTTTATTTTGTGCTTTATGTAGAAGTGGAATTTATCTATTAAACTACATTAAATTACGTCAGAACATTTTAAAATAAAAGAGATTTAACAGAAATATCATCTGTAATATTTAATCAAATTTCATTTATATAAAATTACATTCATAATGATTTTCCTGGAGAGGTCTTGTAACATTGCTTATTATATTATGATTTACTTATTTCGCAAGAGTGATCTTACGTCCATACGAATTTAATCATGAACGAAACAAATTCATAATGTTGTTTGGTCACTTTATAAACATATTTGAATATATAGTACTTATATACAAATAATTCAGAGCATATTAATATGGGGTCAAAAATTATTATTATGATTTCTTTATAATTAGGCAATTTTTAAATATATCCACATAAGTCATCATTAAAACAAAAGAGCACTGGACACAATTGAGTAACTGTTCAAAAGAAAAATATGTTTGTCTTATGGAGGTAAACAATACTGGAGTGTTTCTATTTGCATATTACGATATAGGCAGGGAACTAATTACGCTACATCCTTATCGGGTTTGCAGCATTCTAATTCTGTTCTAAATGTGGCTTTAAGACAAAAGTGTTTGGCAAAAAGTAGACAAAGGCAGAGTAGATTATTAACATTAAAACATATCATAAAAACAAATGTCAAGTTTCAAGTCCACTCTCGCAATTTTCATAAAGTACTGACTGATACCTCTTAAATTACAATTCAAATTTTAAAATCAAAATTACGGATTTTCAAAAAATACAAAACATTTTGGTACTGAAAATGTACGTTACATGTAGGCACATTTTGAATTTATTCAAATTCATTTAATATTACAGAAAATAATATCTTATTGCTGCACTGCAGTATACTCGAAAGGTTTGGGTAAATATATAAACGTAAACAGAACAATTTAGGAAAAGGTTATTTTTAGATGACTTTTTTTCCTTTAAATATAACACATTTATAGAAATAAAAATTAATGTTACAAAATTAAAGAGTACCATTGCGTTTTACCGCGAGAACAAAAGGTACTGATATCCTGTTTAGTCGGTTAGTCCCTTGGTACCAACCGGTCCAGTTATTTCATTTTCATCACCTAAGGAGCGCTCTAAAACCTAATTTTTTTTAAATATATATGTCCAAAAGAGTCATGGCCGAAATTGTTATCCCTAAAAAAAAAACATAGTGGATAAAACCGCCGATGTTTTGGGGTTTGGGGTTGTTCAAGTTTTACGGCTCCTATAATTGTAAAATACTGTTATAGTAAAATATTAATAAGTCATAGGTATTTTTTTAATTTTTAATTTTAGTTAATTACCCAAACATTTCGACTATAATTATCAACAAAAAAAAATGTAGATTTGAACAGAGAATAAATACATAATATAATAATATTTTACGCAACGAAGAAATAGTGCTTAACATGTTTTAGATAAGGCATACATATTATTTCATGATAATAAATCTTGCTTTTGTAATGATTGCTGTTGGTGTATTTCCTGCATCGTAGATACGGGCAGAGTGGCGCTTACTGTTATTGAAGGCATACCCGGTAATGAGACGGGCGTGACTACAGGTAGTCCCCCGGACAAAGGCGGGGGCTGAATCGGAGGTGGAGCAAAATTGCTCACATCAAACGTTGGGATTAAATTGGACATGTCCTGTGTCACATCAGATGGTGATTGACTCGACATTGTTGTATAATTAGGCATCATTGGTATATACGGTTGAGGTTGATTCATTGGAATGCCAGGGAGATTTGGTAACGGTGCTGGTGGCTGCATATTGGATACTGATGGTATGCTTCCTAGATTAGTCAATGTTGCTTCTGCTAGATCTGGAAAAAAAAACAATTATTCTTAATGTTTTCTTACAATCCTTAACCAACTCTTAGAAACATACAAAAATATATATATCAATGTAAGATATCCAAGATAAGGCAAAGGTGAAAGGAATATTGTCATTGTCAAACTAATATCTGCTAATAGCACTTTTTGGAATTTTATTTTATTATATTATTGCTAATACACATAACATATATTTTTTATGTTACCACAGTAAACCATATATCAAAATCTAATCAAAATCAAAATAATACTTAGTGTTACATAAAGATTATGAGTTTCGTCGTTTTTTCCAGATGTGGAAAACTCCAAAAACTGCATAGCTGATATTGGTCTGATAATACTCTATTTTTTACCCTTTTGATTCAATTTTAAAGCTTTATCAACATGTAAGATTATGTTGCCTAATATTAAATAAGTTTTGTGGATGATTGAGTGATTTTCTTATTGACATACTTACTACTAGAATAAGCAGCCATATTGGCAACAACTGATTGGGTTGAAGAAACTGATTGTTGTGGTAGCTGCGGATGGTAAGCCTGTTGTGGAAGATAGTTAATTTGGTCCGTACTGATCTGTGGTACATTGTTAGTCACTGTAAAACTCCCAGGGTTAACCATCGGCACACCTGACAAAAACGGTGGAGCTGAGCTCTGCGCATGTTCACTTGAAGCATTTGTAACTTGATAATTAATTAAAGGTGCCTTCTCTTCACACAAATGTTGATTTTCAACACTAGCTGTCATGTTTTGGTTCAAGTTGCCAGTTTGTGGTGATACCTGTGTAACATAATGGATATGAACATTTACAAAAAATAATATCTGATACAGTTATGAGCTAATGGTTAACATTAAAATAATTTCAGTACTATACATATTGGTGAAAAGAAAAAGAATTGTACTTGTGAATTGTTTTTTTATTTACTAAGCAGCATACATTTATATCTATCTTTTAAATAGACTAAAACTCAGTTCTGTGGTAATAGGTTGCCACTCATTGAGGTCTGACTTAGAATGACTTCAGTGGGTAATTGTTTGTGTCAACTACACTCTTCTGGATGATTTATACCTGAAGATTATCCATTCTACACTTTTTTTTAGTACTCTTAATATTGGATTAATTCTAATATCACGAAACAAGATGATTAACATTTATATAGACCATATCTGTAGATAAAATAACACCATTCTTACAAATATGTTTTAGAAATTTAAAAACCAAAAGTTGAAGATTTATGCGGAGTTTTGTTTTCAGCAGAATTATTAAATTATTTTTCAAAACAAGTAAGTATAAATAGTTATAATACATACCATTTGAGGCTTGTACAAATTTTGTGGAATAGTTTGAGTGCTCCTAACTGGAATCCTATGTAAATATCCATAACCTATTCCACAGCCCAGACTACCTTCACCACCCCAAGTGTGATTTGGAGTAATTAAAACTTCACGACACATATCATCATTAGCATTGTAAATATATAACTTTAGTGCTCTGCCTTCATGTGCCTCAATAAGAGTAAAAAGATCTTCACTTTCATGCATTATGGAGTCTGCACCTATTATGTAATCAGAAAATGGCCTAAGACCAGCAATCTCTGCAGGTGAAGATGGATGAACCTCCTATAAGATAGAAAATTATAAATGATAATTATTTCACTTAACATACAATATTTCGTGATAAAGACACATTAGATTAGTTAAAACTTTGTAAATGGCAATAAAGACTAAAACAATTTATTTTAAAATAATAGCCAGCACATAAAAAGATGGGCTATTTCATATATAAGATTATTATTATCTCAAATACCAGTAAAAATTTAACAATAGGAAAACCATTGATAAATGCAAGGTTGATGCTTGACTGATTAAATACTCATTAAATTTAAATGAAACTGTTATTTGCAAATATTTAACATATAATGATTTAAACATAGTACATACCAATACATGCCACACATTTTCATTTGCACCTTCAAAAGAACAAAATTTTATACTGACACCCAGTAACCCCTGTCCTCCCCAATTAGCACTAGGCGTAATCATCACTTCCCTTACTGATTGCGTTTTACTGCTATATATTAGCATCTTTATAGGTTTATCGACGTTAGCTTTTAACAATTCTTTTAACGTATCATTGTCTTGGTCCAGTCTAGTATTTTCTATTGCTACTATAAAGTCAAAAAATGGCTCAAGATTCGCCTTCTGACCTGGTGAACCGTCTTGAACCTGTGAAATGATATATTGACGTGTTACAATGAATTTACAAAAAGAATACTTGTGTAACAAACTCGTAAACACGAACCCGCAATACATGATATCCTTCGCACCCTCCTCCGGGTATTTCGGTGCTCTGGGATGAACCCATTGATATTTGTAATATAAAAACTCTATTTCCCTATAAAATATATCTTCACTATATATTAGTTCAGCTTTTTTTTTACTAAGATTAGAAAAAATTAAACAGAAATACATTCCTACCGCAAAACTTCAGTTTGACATTGACATTACTATTTTTCTACGTGGCACAACCCTGATTATTAAACTTTTAAAACAAATACCTAGATAATATTTTTATTAAAATATTTTGAAATGACAATATAAATATTAAATAAATTATCCTACAAAAGATAATTTAGTAATTATAGAGATTTTTTTTTCATAATAATTATACTGTATTTAGGGAATATCCCTATAACGAATATATATTACAGTTAACTTTTTCTGAATTATAAATATTTCCTTGCAATATATAACTCTAAATTATATATGTAATGTTGGTAGTGTTTTTTACGTCGGTTAGGTAGATTGGTTTTTGAGACTGCCTTGAACATGGAGGATGAAAACTGAGATAACACACCAATTCCTTTGCAATGCTTTAACAAATGGTTACCACTTTGTTGGAGCAGGTACAGAAAATTAGTACAATAAAACGAAGTAAAGAACTTGTATTCAGAGTAAATGAATTATAACTTATATATACTTTTTTAAAATGATTTATTTTATTTATTTAGGTAGCACGTTAAGTGCGAAATGCCAATTATTTTTAGTCTTTTAGTTTAGTTTAAATGTTGTTATAATTGTAACCTAAATCGTAAAATAAGTTAATGTACGTAATTGTATTTTTCAGCTATAAATAGATATTATACATAAAATAATAGTTTTTATATTTCCTTCATGCTTTGATTGAGGTTGTAATAATTTTGTAGAATTTAGAATATATTTTTTATACAAATGTCATTTAATCTAATAGACATTGTAATTTGATAGTTACTATGGATATAATCAACAGCGTATTTGTTGGCCTTTTTAAAATTTTGTTCATTTAAATTTTAGCAGATTTGTAGCTCAAATTATAACGAACATAGATGAATTCATATATAAATTACAACTTATTCATTTCTGATTACAACAATCAAATTATAACATTATTGTAGGGATGCCAAATGTAAAAAAATATATCTATATATGTGGTATCGATTTATTCAAGCAATTTAGATATATGCAGAGTAAAAAATATAGTTCTTTTGATATATTGATTATTTAGCTCAAGACACGATTACCTGAAAATAGTCGAAATATTTGAACATGAAAAAAACTAACATATATTTGCGTTCATAAACTAGTGCCTATGAAGTTTAGAGATAAACTACTACGCATAGTTACGTTCAGAACGAATCCATTTGTAGATAGAGACAGCACTTATACCAAAACTCACGCGCATTAGTTTATACTAATTTATACTTACATGATAAGAACAAAATATTACAATTATAAGTAGAATACATAAAAATGATTATAAAATAGAATAAAGCACTTAAAAAAATATCGAAAACGATATACGGCTAATCAAAATTGATTATCGATATTTACAAAATTCAAATAATTGCCAATAATTATCGTTTATTATCTAGGAAATATCTTGATATTTTGATATATCGATATTTAGTGTCCCTTCGTAAATTATTGACAAATATTTTCTGGCACTTGTCAGCATAGGTGTATAATAATGCTTGACAGCATCAAACCGTGAAAAAAACGCCAAGAAAAACTAAAATAAAATGTTCAAGGTCTGTTTATTTACCAGCAGATATCTAGTAACCAATAGAATGTATTAGAGAATATATAATTTTGAAAAAAAATTGCAATTTACATATAAAACTTAACGGAAGTAAGTGAACAACTATATTATGTGTAAAACATAATTTCACCTTACAAAATATTCCATATTATTTTGTCGTTATAGTTATTCATGGTTAATAACTAATAATAAATAATGCACTTTAAATTTGCATAAGCTTTTTCGGTAATTAAAATATATATTATATGATGAAATTAAAAGTAGTGTATCCTTGTATTGAAAAATTGTTTATACATTTTTATACTCATTTATATTCACATTCAATGCAATTTTGCGAATTTTTTCTAGGTAAAATATAGGTAATTCAAAATGGCCGAGTTTAAACATTTAATAACAGAATGGTTGAATGAATATGCCTCATTACAAGAAAGTGAATTAAAAAGTTTTGCAGCTGAACATGAACACAACCATGAGATTGCGACTGCCGTTTTTAATTTGATTTACAGCAATGTTGACAATGAATTTGGAAAGAGTAGATTTGATAATGAGAGTCAATTTGAACAGGTAAAGAACATTGTAGTTCATTCTATTCTTAATAGACTCTATACTGTGTATATTCAAATGTGTGATCAGGAATTGTTGCTGTTTTTGTTCATGTATAAATATATATTGAAATTGGGTTCTTGTATTAGATAAATATTATATTTTAAAAGTAATACACGAAGCAAGTTTTTTTGTAAAGAAGCTTATTTGAATTTACATTAGAAGACTCAGAGACATAAAATTTGTTATATTCTGATCCATCTGTTGATATGATATAAGTGTATGGACATAAATAAGTTTCATTAGAGACAAGACTTACATCAATTCTTACAGATACTAGAAAATGTTTGCACACAACTATTCAGCTTCTACAGATCAAAGGAAGTTGAACTACAAAGATTTACACTGCAGTTTGTACCTACTTTAATTTATAATTATTTGAGCACCACCGTTCAAGGGAATATGAAGACATACAGATGTATAGAAACATTACTCATTGGTAATTATAATATTTATACAAAAAAATTGTAGGCATGGAACTGTTATACACAATTTTTTCTTTCAATATATAAATAATGTTACTATAGATTGATTATGGTTACATTTAAAGCTGTATTTAGTAAATATTAGTCAGTTCTCCATTTATACCTGGGCTTGTAAAGATTGTTATCATAAATGTATAATCATTCTAATTAGAACAAAAAAAATAGTTTTTGTGTCTTTTTGGTTCATATAATATAAATTTAACTACTTAAGTGTTGACTTTTAAAATATTTCATTTTTCCACATGAGAGAGTGTAATTAGTAACATTTCCTATTAACTGCTCATACACCTACCTGGTGTTTACGCCAGCTTTCAATTGTTTTCCTATTGTTAAATTTTTATTGGTATTTGAGCAATTAATAGAGGTTTAATTTCAGGTTTATATAACTTTGAAGTAGTGGATGAAAACTGGTAAACCTAAGGTTGTATCATTCAGATTGCCATCTTTAGCTCAGGCATCTATTTATCATGAGGTAATTATAATAATTAACTATTTCATTATTTTTTACACACATACATGTATCTAGTGAGCATGTACCAGCCTATTTAGACACACTGTTTTAGATGTGACATTTCTTTGGTGTACCACAATATTCAATCTTCAGCCTTTGAGCCTCCAATCAGCCATTTGTACCATTTGGACTGCTAATATTATTGTTTATATTATTATTATTATTATGTTATATACTTCATTATCATATGTAATGAAGACATGTTGTTAGAGACTAGTCTTCCTTAGAAATACATTGTGTGAACCGATAGCATGTTTTTGTTTATAATAATTACCTGACTCAGAGTGATCTATCAAATTAATAACATCACTCAATCTAAAGGATGATTTCTCACACTATTTTTATTTTAAACTTGAACTAAATCAAGAATTTATCTACTACAAAAGGTACAAAGAGTTAATAACTCTCAAAAGTGGGTGATTTACTAATAAATTATTATCAATTGTAATATTAAAGTAAACATTTTTGTTTATTAAACTTTAAATTGTTCTTTTTGAATACATTATATTTCAAAGTTAAATCACATCAATCAAAATAGGGTAACAACATAGATGTCAGCTAATAATAGTATGTCTTAATTTAACTATTCTGTCAAATTTTATTAATAGAAACAACATTCTATTAAAGTTAAATATAGAGGACCAGATTTCAGTTTTTCTCACATATTTCATAAAAAATCATTGTATTACGGCGACTAGTTTTTAGTAAGCAATGTTTAATTTTTATCTTTTTTTAAAGCTAGAGCTTTTCTGATTTGTGAAAAGGGCAGTCAAAAATTTCTAAAATTCTGCTTACCTAATCTCCGTCAATGACCATTTAAGGAATTACAAGAAATGTGATAGTTATCATATATTTGTTTATTCAATTTAATATTAAACTCATAACCTTTTAAAACCCCTATATTATTCTATGATTAAAAAACAATAATCATATAAACTGGCTTTGTGGTTCTTGAGGTTTAAGCTGATTAATGGAATTACCATAAATATTTGCAAGAAAATACAAAATAATTAACCACCTTAAATTAAATATAAATTGTAAATAAACATTACATAGTAAACTTCATTGAAAATTATTAGACTTAAACGCAATGATTTTTATGTATACTATTATATTTACTAGGTATACGATAAGTCCATTTATCCAAAATGTCGTGAGGAAATTTAATATTTATTCAGTCTGTAGAAAATATTAAGAGATATATCTTCTGTTGCACTTTATTTTACAATATTAATTTCAGCCGCTCTCCTTGGGACCTCAATTTCTAACTGAAAGCGCTTTGCGAAGATGGGAGGAATGCAACACGAAACTAGTAAATTGGGGTCCATTCTCTCAGGTCGAGGCGATAAACGCGCAAAATCGATTGAAAGTTATCTCAGCACTGCTATTTATTTACAATCGTCAATTAAGTTTATTACCTAAGATGGCGTTGAGGCATTTTTGCATCGCTGCATCAAGGTAAGACGATAATTGGAACGTAAGATTTTTTAAAATACCTATTTCCCATCTTTAGTAACTTAATTATGTAATATCAACAAGTATTAGTCAATTACAGGCCATCAATTTTTATCATATCTTCTTTATATGTGCGTTCGTTTATTACTATCCATTCAACTGAAAGACGTCCACTGCTGGACTTAGGTATCCCCAAAGATTTTCAATACAACCGGTGTAGTGCCACCCGCATCGAGTGTACTCTCGCGACTTTCACCAGGTATTTGGTCCACCTTGTAGGGGCCTACCCACGCTACGTCTTCCAGTACGCGGCAGCCATTCGAGAACCCGTTGGCACCATCGAGCAATATCGTTAGCCTACTGCCATTCGTTTACCAATGTCCTTTACTTTAGTCCTTCTGTGGATCTCTTCGATCACGCAGTGAACCTTCGAGCATAATCCTATACATTTCACTTTGGGTAACTTTGAGCTGATTCTAATTAGGTCCTTTGTAAGCGACCACGTTTCAGCGCAGTAAGTCATCACTGGCAACACCAATGGTCGAAGACTTACCGTCTTGAAACAATGCGGTATTTCGGACGGGAATATTCTGCGTAGCTTCCGGAACACGGTCCAGCCAAGTTGGAGTCGACGATTAACCTCCTTGGATCTACCTAACTATATAGTTTGTTCTAGGTTTACAGAACATTCAACAACTTCGAGCGTTGAATTACCGATTTTTATAAGAGTAGGCACAACATAGGCGTTACACATGGTATTCATATTGTCCATGTTCATTTTAAGGCTAACCCGTACGGAGCCTCTACTGAGATCAACGTAGGTCTTTTGGGTTCTGTGCAGTATATTAGTTAATCGACTATATCCTCCTAAATCCAGCCATTTGGATCGAATTTGATGTCACGTCTTCTAGGTGCGGTAATATTTAAAATGTTATAAAAGCGAAAGCCCTACAATGTCTATGGAGTAGGTGCACCAATCGAATGATATTTAGTGTTGCCTAATTAATCATCTAATAAGGTTTGTTTTTTTATGTCTAACCCTGTAGCAACATTTATATCTTTACACAATATCTTTTTGAAATCGAAATAGAACAATGACTACATAATATAATGGTTTTGTTAATTTAAAATATTACGGAAGAGTTGCGTTTTTGCACTTCAAGGAAGATTTAAATCTAGTTTTGTTTTTATTAGGCTGTTCTAACATTACTTGTAAAACAAGATATTGAAGCTTTTAAAAGATATAACAGATGGAATTATCTATACTAATATTATAAAGAGGAAAGAATTGTATTTTTGTATGTAACGAATAAAGTCAAAAACTACTCGACTGATTTGGATGAATGGGGATAATTTGAAATCCAGGGAGTAGCAGGATAGTTTTTATTCCGAAAATCCAACGGAAACTAAGCGGGTAAAACCGCGAAGAACAGCTAGTCATTGATATATAGTTGAAAAACAAACATTTTGCAGAATTGTAACACAAGGGTTTCAGAGGAAGGCCGATCAGGTGTCTAATAGCAATAAAACTGTTCCCCGGATACCGGTATCATCGACTTTATTGTTAGAAATGATTGAGGGTTCTTACTTTGCGATGTTCAATGAGTTCTACACGCTTGCCCATCAAGCCATTATTGACATAGACGAGAGAGCACAGTATGAACTTTACGCCGACGTAATGCTCGTCACTAGTGCCGTGATGAATTCATTGGAAAATAACTCATCCGGTTTGTATATTATTAATTATATACTGTATTTTTGAATTAATTGTATGAATAATGAACGTCAACATAACTTCGCTCAATCGGAAGTCGATTTTAGGTTCGTGTGAATGCAATCACCTTTATTGTTTATACGAACAGGGCCGTTTCTTTTTCCTTCACAAGATGAAACGTTTATGGAGAATAACTTTAAAGTGACGAGTGGATTTAAAAATTTTATGTATGTTTTTTGTTAGTTATTTATATACAGTAATACCCCGCTTTACGCGAGGGATGCGTTCCGAAAAAAATCGCGTTAACTGAAATTCGCGTATATCGAGGTTTATGATTAAACATAGTTAAAATTTAATACAAAAAAATACAATTCATTTTAATCAATCACTTTAATTCTAAGAACACTTTATGCAATACATACTCTTATTTTTTTACGGAAAAATACATCTATTGTCTTTACATTATGTTTATACGCACTCTTTCACGTAATGCGAAGCATTTGAGAGCGAAATTTGAAATTCGCGTTATAGTGAAACCGCGCGTAACGGGGTCGCGCTAAGCGGGGTGTTACTGTAATAATGTTTTTATTTTTTTATTAAACTAGAAGTTTTAATCCTTATTTTAAATTTCATTAAGGATTGTATATAGATTCTTATTTCGTTAAACAAAACAGCATCGTAAAGTGGTGTCTATTTAATTGAGGCTTTTTTTTAGCTGCAATTCGGAGATACAAATATGTACAAATTTGTGGGATGAAAATCGTGATTAAATGCTCTGTCCTTGTTCCGCAAAATGAACTTGCGCGAACACATAGAGTGTGACGTCATATTTTAGTATTGTGTTTATTTTCAGTGCTCAGATATATGTATTTATAAAAAAAAAATGTGTTTTTTGTTAGGTTATTACCATTGAGCCCCCTTACCCATTGCATTGGGGGACTTCGGTCTCACTAATGCAATGGATAAGGGTAGTGCGTAAATGCATTTCCCCCCGACAAAAAAAAAAAGGCTATTACCATTGAAACGAAGTTATTTTAATACCTGGATCATGTTTTATTTATTTATTTGAATACAATTTAAAAAGCATATTAACAAATTTTAATGGTGTTCTCAAGGGCAACCAAATGATGGACCTATGGGTTTAAGTGTAGCCCTGTCTCCAGCAACCACTACGGTCACAATGTCTAAATCTATGATCACGAATGCATCATTCCGTACTAAGAAATTACCAGGTGAGAGGGACTTAATTTTTTTTCTCTCTAAGTATTAAGGAATCTAATTAAAAAAAATTATAAATGAAACCCTAATTATATAAAAATGATCTATATTATTATTATTTTTAACCTCTATATAATTTCGTTATTTTTTATATTTATTTGTGAAACAGATGATGTAAACTGTATGCTGCCGAACGCATGTTCTACGTTTCATTTGGAAACTAATTAATGTTGTTGTTGTAAAAAAAAAATACATTTAGGATTCGGATAAAAGTAATATTTTTGGTAAATATAAATATTTAAAAAGAACACGGTAAAACAAGATAAAATAATGTTATTATAACACAAAATACACAGTGCACTGCCAGCACAAATTGAATATTAATAGATATATTCAATTTAATAGCAAAAGCCTACCGTAACCAACATAGTAAATTTCATATGGCTTATAAGAGTATTTATGGTAGTTTGTATTCGTCTTTTACGTTATATGTTTTCTTTTGTCTATTGTAAAATCATTTACTACTTTCAAGTAGCAAATAAAGTTAGTTTCTTGTTCATATTCAGCCAAATCTTTTTAATAAATAGGCAATTTTGCCCGATACTTTATCCCCTATATGTAATTTAAATTTTCATACAAACATATTTTAATTAGCTTTGCCAATAACTGGTTTTGTTTTTGTCTTATTCCTCCTAATATTTTAGTACTATAAATATTTATTATTATTATAATTTCTTACTTAACCCCCTTGAGCACTTTCCCGGCGTTTACGCCAGCTTTCCATTGTTTTCCTATTGTTTCATTTTTATGGGTACTCGACACATTAAATTTTAATTTATTTATCTAAAACCTGACATGATAAATCGATCAACTATTTATTTTAAATCATGTAAATTCTATGAGTCATTCTCGAGTTGTAAACCCACTCACTAATGGGTATACGAATAGAGAAAAACATTGGTTTTATAACTTTTAAAGTTATATAAAATTCTTCATTATATTTTTTTTTACAACTTTATTCTAGTTAATTAAAATTACGAAAATATTTCATCATATTAAATAAATTACGTAACAAATGAAAAAATGAGTAAAACCTAACAACAACTAACAACTTTTGATGGTGTTTGACCTTCAACGTCGCACGTCATATTAGCAACAACTAATAGATGGTATTTCAGTAAGGTTGTTTTATTTCTCAATTGCATGTTATATTTATACCAATTTTATTAATAAAAGAGACTCATTTTGAAGTAAATTGAATACAAAATACCCGTATATAAATGCACACATATACGTACACAGTATGTAGATTAATAATATACACATAATAATATACAAACATACACACACAACTTGTGCAATATTTTTTGTTTATTGTATATTTTATAGTTTGGTTATTCGTTCAAGAAGAATTGAAAAAGAGTTTTAAACCCTTTAATTACTAAACAGAATCGTTGAAAAATATACGAGTACAGAGGTTGAAGTCGCGAGAGGCGATGGCCACCTCTTTCAGAGTACAGCTCGTGTATGATTTATACAGTCTTTATTTAAAAATATTATGTATATTTTATTTTCAATTTATTAAAAAAAAAAACAACCAGATCGAGTTACTTGCCGGCTCTTCTCGATTGTGTTATTTTTCCGAACCGGTGGTAGTGTTTTGACGTACATAAGCGCCTTGTTAAGGTCTAGATTGAATAAAGATTTTAATAGTATAAAAGTGTACCGTATTTTTACTTTCAGACGATATCCCTATACAGGCTGGGCAGGTGGTACCGACAGACTCGAACGACATGCTCACTTCAATTACGGAGGAAGGCGAAACTGAGGTAACACCGATAACGCGCGGTGTCCCACCTCGTAATTCTAAACCCAAGCTCAGTTCGTTCACTGTTCTCGGCAAAAAGACTAAAGACGTCAAAGATAAATCTTCGACCAACGAGAAGAAGGTCACAGTTAAGGATTCATCCAAGGGTTTGTGGAACACGATCAGCGGCGGAGGCGGTGACATGGTGGACGGACAACAGAAGTTCGAAAATCCGATGGAGACAAACGGTAGTGGTGCGAAAGAGGAGAAAATGTCGATGACATCTCTCCACAACAGTGACAATTCCGATACTCGTTCGCAAATAACCAGCGAAGCGTCGGATCTGGAGACAACTTCGCGTTTCGCCGCAATGCAAGTCAGTTCTGTATGAACTGTATGAACTCTATTTGTTACTAGTAACCACTAATTAAATGTTGTTTTGACTAATATCAATACGGTGTTGTTTACATAGGGTATTAATATATATTCAACAATATTACGATTCTTATAAATAAATGTTGTTATATCGCACCATTCCTTGAATAAAGAACTAAGTAATACGTAAGAGAAATTTTATTTTATGCTACGTATAAATTAAGCTTTCAAAATACACCTTGTCATAGAATTTTCATAAGAATAGCATGAGACATAAAGAAATTTACTCCAATAAAATTATAAGAAATTTTGGGTAAATAAAAATAAATCATTGTAATAATATTTGATTTTTAAATATTTAAGTATTGATTGGTACTTAATTATTTTTAAAATTATAATATAAATATTATTTATGATATTCGCTAAACATGAGTACCTGTCGAGGATGAGGGTTTTTTAATAAATGATTAATTTCTATAAATAATGTTCAAATTTAAAATAATTATATTTTAATTGTCGCATATTAGAATTAGACCTATCGTCTGGCTTAATAAATTTAGGAGAATTTGCAGATCTCTTTTTCTTTTATTTACAAATAAATGGTATCTAACATTTACATTTTATTTACTTTTAACGGAAAGTCTAGTATGGTTTGCCTAAAAAAACACTGTAGGCAGATCTGAATTAAACGTTAGCAAATACTACGGAACTATGACTTGGGCGACCTTTTCTTTGTTTATTTTCAACTTTATTTTTAAAATACTCTGAACGATGGAAAAGTAAAATACGTTCAGGTTCTGCTCTGACTTATACGTCCCTGGCTGTCGGTATATCAAATGGCATGATATAAAAAAACCCAAGAGATTCGCATACATTTTTCTTTGTCATAGATAAAGGTGAAAAAGGGTGTAGTTGATGGTTAAAAAAAAAAGATGTATTTTAAAATTGTAAGTTTTAATATTATTTATATAGAAATCGTAATTTCTAAAACTAGCTAAAAGTAAATTGTATCTACACACATAGAGTGTCAACAAAAAAAAAATAGCAGAAAAGAAAATAAACCGCCAAGGATTTTCTAGTTACGTTCGGAAAAGATCAAATCGTTTTCGTAAAATAAAAAAAAAAAAACTCAAACATTACTACATAAAGAGGTATAAAGTTTTGAACATATGGTGCAGATCTATATATAATGCATTTATGGTTAAGGGGAGACATCAGTGAGGTGCTGATATTAAGAGGTGTGCACACCGATGTCGATGGAATTAGAATCAAATTCTACAATGAACCCGAGTTTTCAATACAGGAGAACGTTTTGATGAGATCATAGGATGGTAGTGGGGAATCTTTTGCTAAGGATATAGTAAGCACCTACAACTCGATCGAGTTAATTTTGCAGCTTGTGTCAATTACGTCACAGTGACGTTCGACGAACCTTACTCATCAGCACAGAGTACTTTATATAAAAAAAAAACTCGGCGTCAGTGTGATCAAGGGGTGGTGAGCGTGGTAGCGGGAGGGGCGGCGCATTCCAGCGCGGTGCAAACTTAGCGCGACCGAGTTGTATCAGTATATTCTAGGAGCTGCATTTAAAATCCAGTCCATTTAAAATTAAATTATCATAATTTTTAAAAACAAAAGATACGATTATAACCACACACTAACTCTAAAAATCCATGTCATCAAATTATAGTAGGTAATATTAAACAAAAATCTCCACATTATCTAAGATAATAATTTATGGTATTATGTTCATGAAAATCTATAAATTTAATAAAAGGCTAAAGAGACTAAATCTGTACATTGAAGATATATAAGAAAAAATAAGATGCGGGGCTTCAGAATCAAATACAGAACATATTTCGATAGCTTATAAAAAATTGTATGATTATTAATTTGTTCGCCATTCACGCAAATAATAATGAATCGGAATTCAATGAAAGCTGGTAATGACATATATTGCATCCAGGGGGAGATCTTAGGCTACAAATTGTCTGAATTGCAAGCGGGTAAAACCGCGGGCTTAACTAGTATGTAATGTGAATTCTAATTTTATACATTTAATGTGTCGAGAACCCGTAAAAATAAGACAATAGGAAAACAATGGAAAGCTGGCGTAAACGCCAGGTAAGTGCTCAAGGGGTTAAATTAACTGAAGTATACGGAATAACACCAGAAAAATATATAATGCAAGCAAAAATTTATACTTAAATTAATTCATTTACAAAATAATATAATATTTATCTTTAAAGTCAAAGGTCTTTATAATAATACCGATCTGCGATATCTACATGTACAGTTGAGATACGTTACCAACAGCTAATGCGTATCAGTTATTATAATAATGTTTAATTAGTATGTGTGTCAATTCATCAATAGTTTATATTAGTAGATTTGCTTACCCTAAAACACTTTCTATAGTTATTTGTCTAAATGCTTATTGTAAAAAAACTTTTTCAATTATAAACAAAACCGACTTCAAAAGAATAAACTATAACAATGCACTAAAAAATCAATAAATAATCACTTTATTTATCTGCTTCGTTAATTTTGAAATCGGTGCCATCTTATGGATAACAAAGTGGTGTAAATATATGTCGCTAATTTTGTTTAATAGTTCTTTAAAATCACCCTAGTGCTTTATTTAGCTTATATGTTGTGTGGAAAGTTTAGTCAGTTATTTCCATTTGTAAATGAGTACATTGTTTAACTCTCCGACTCACCGACTCCAAAATTAACGAATCAGATAAATAAAATAATTATTTATTGACTTTTAAGTGCATTTTTATAATTTATACTTTTGAAGTCGGTTTTGTTTATAATTCAAAAAATTTTTTGGAAACGAAAATGTGAAACACGTGTAGGTGTCTGCATAGATAAATTTAGTGACTGTGATATTCGAGGGGTTTTCTCGATTTTCATGAGTTCCACTAATCAGATCTTGATCTGGAGGAAACGGGATCACCTCTGAAGTGTACTCCACAGATTAAAATAAATGTTGCAAAAAAAAAATGACGGAGAAATCGGGTAACAAACATACAAAAGAAAAAAAAGACAGACTAATTGATAACCTCCGCCTTTTTGAAGTCGGTTAAAAAGAAATACAAAATAATAATAAGAGGATTGTGGTCACAAATTAAATTTATTATATTTTAAACTTTCATAAGATTTAGTTATCCTTCGTTCCTAATATTCAAATATATAGGTCTTTTAACAATGACTTTACCACTTGGCGAACACTAGTTATTAATAAAAGATCGAAATACAAGGTCAAATTATTGGTTAGTTCAAATTTTGCATCACACTCCTGTAGGTATATGGTCACATAAATAATTATCTGTGATCATTGTTAAAAATACATAACAAAAAGTTATTATTCAATTAATGATATCAGAAAATTCATAAAATATAATAAGACACGAAAAAAAATATTGATCAGTGTGTTATAACTCGTAAGAGGTCAGTAAAATACAATATCTATTGACATAAAGTTGCGGTAATTCTGATAAACTACAAACACAATATATGTATGTATTAGCAGTGAGAATTAATTGGGTTTTCATAGAGTAAACACGTTCCGAGGTATTTTCATATAATGAAGTCTATATTATTATTGTGTTTTCTTTTATCAATATGCATTTCATCATGCATTGGTAAAGATCTGATTGTGGGAACTAGTTACAATGCGCAGTTGGTATGGCAAGAGAAAGCCGAATATGTTGGTATTCCGTTTAAGAAAAGAGTAAAGGAAGCCTTCTTCTCATCTCAATCTCAACAAATCATTAAGGTAAGCAATAAGGTGTTATATCTAATTTTTTTTCCTTAGAGAATAAATATTTTGAGACACATTTATTAAAATAATCTATTATGAATAGATACGCGAGATATCTGCAATTTTCAACTTAAGTTTTTGGAAATCCTGTATTTGTATAATTAAAAACTGATAGTTTTTCCTTTTTCGGTTAGCGTAGGAAAAACTATTTGACTGAAAACCGTACGCAAAACCGTTCAGTAGTTTTTGAGTTTATCGTTTTAACACAAATAGACGTTGTAAGGAGACGCTATTCTTAATATGTCGATTACCCATAAAAATGAGACAATAGGAAAACAATTGAAAGCTGGCGTAAACGCCAGGTTAGTCTCAAAGGGTTAAATACCTATACATATATCTATATAGATTTAATATTATAGGTACTTACTGATTTCGTAGTTATAATTAAATTTGCAATTATTTGTAATGAATACGCAGTGGGCATCAAATATACTATACATATGAATCTATATTTTATAACGTTATTAAAGTATGAATTTGTTCGGGGCGTTTGCTACCACTGAGTAGTGGTTTTAAAATCAAATGTTATAAAATTACTTCTACACAACAGTAATTATTGACGAGCGCTGAACTGAGCTACTATGGTACAAGTAAAAATTACCTAAAACTAAGCAATTGTTTTAACAGGGTGTTATTGCAAGAGATATTGATCATACTGAAGCGTCGGCCATCATCACAGCGGGAGGTGTCGGCTTCTCATATGTCAACCTTAGGCTAAAGAGTGAACGTGGCAGCAGTATCAACTATCAAATTGAAATATATGTCTAAATTCTAAAATCTTTAATACACGTGGGTCTTTTATTCACATTTTATTGTTTGTTTATTACCTATCTAAGCATATTAAACAATATCAACTCTTCAATCACAAGAACTTTTATTCGTGGGTAAATCTTATATGAAATATCCACTCCCGCCGTACAGCGAAATAACGCCTATGACATATTTTCTGTACTAATAAATAAAATGAAAGTGTCTGTTTGTAATATTAAAATACAACTTTTTAATAAGTGCATAGGAATATATATATATTACTAGCTGTGTGCCCGCGGCTACGCTCGCGTTTTATATATTATTCACCACGTTTTGATTTTTTATACGGAACCCTTATAATTGTTTTAGTACTAAGATAAAGTAAAAATATTCCTCATAAATTCAAGCACTTGCCCGTAAAACTGTATATTAAATCGGATTTTATTCAATTTTTTTTAGGAGTTTTAATTTTTTTACGCGGAACCCTAATTATTTTCGAAAATTAAAAAAAACCTATCAGTTACCCGGAGTAACTTCAGCTAACCGTCCAGCCGTTCCGGATATTACCCGGAAAATACAGACAGAGAAAAATTTAAGAAATTGTATTTTTGTTATAGGTATCGTAAAGTAATTCATATCTAATTAGTAAAAAAAAAATTTGGCATTACAAATATACCTACACTTCAATTTTATTTATTAGTATATACTTATAGTAAAACAATTTTTAAAATTTTTTGACTCCAGTTTTTCTGGTAGATAGCTGTAGTTACTCCTCGTAACTTAGTTTTGCTCATAACTTTAGTTGAATTTGTGAGAAGTATATTTGCTTTCTCGTAGTAGAATTTTTTTAAAAGGAAAATAAGGGTTTCCATGTAAAAAAAAAAACAAACTCATGAAATTGTGAACAAAATACGATTCAACTGACAGCACCTCCAAACTGTATCTTCAGATGATTATTTAAAAATTATATTACGCAGTGAAGTATATGAAATATGGGTGAAGTCGCGGGCATACAGCTAGTTATTGAATAAAACCACACGATGTTCATTTGTCACCTATCTGCGGCCGGGGAGTAGAAACTAGTAGTTCTTTAGCAGTTTGTGGTGCAGGATGTTAAGGATCTTTCCAACGAACCGATGCGAATGATTAACAGAAATAATAATACGGAGATAAAATATTTTGTACGTATTACAATACAATTACCAATACGCCTTACCAATTACAATACATAGGCATACTGTAAACTTTAGAGTCTAAAGAAATTAGTAAGCCACAGAAATTTGAGAAGGTATCTCTTTTTTTTTTAATTGAGGCACGGTCTTCGATATAACGAATAATTCTTCCATCTGGTTGGTATGGTAATCCCCTATACGTAGAGTACTATGGAATCTGTTGTTAATTGTTTTAGAATTGTTAACTTCAAGAAGTTTCTGTAATTTTGCAATTGTAAGCGCTTGTTCGTCACGTTTTTTTCCAACTCATTTATTAAAATTGGTAAATTAGCAGCGCATATCCACAAGTAATACATTCCCACTGTAATATTAACATTTGTATTAGTATTTATAGAAATATTTCAAATAGTTTTTTCTTAGTTTTAACACTGAAAGCTGTTTATCAAACTCCAAACTTTTTGCCCTATTTTATATTCAATAGACAAAATGACTATCCATCCATTCAACCGAAAGATGTCCACTTCTGGACATAGGTCTCCTCCAAAGATCTCCACGACGACCGGTCTTGCGCCACCCGCATCCAGCGGATTCCCGCGACCTTCACCAGGTCGTCGGTCCACCTTGTGGGGGACTACCCACGCTGCGTCTTCCAGAACGTGGCAGCCATTCGAGAACCCGTTAGCCCCATCGGGCATCGGTTTTACGAATAATAAGGCCAGTCCATTACCACTTCAGTTTGGCCATTCTCCGGGCAATGTCAGTTACTTTGGTTCTTCTGCGGATCTCCTCGTTTTTAATTCGATCACGCAGAGAAACTACGAGAATAGCCCTCTCCACTGCCCTTTGGGTAACTTTGAACTTCCTAATAAAGCATTGTAAGTAACACGTCTCAGTGCCATAAGTCATCACTGGCAACACACACAGGTCGAAGACTTGTCTTGAGACACTGCGGTATCTCGGACGAGAATATTATGCGTTGCTTCCCAAACGCGGCCCAGCCGAGTTGAATTCGACGTAAAAAATTGACTATAATGTAGTATAATCATTTGATAGAATCTCACTGAATCCTCATACCGATCTGCATATATACATACATTAGTATCACGCCTTTCTCTCGTGGGGGTCTTGGCACCCCTCTTTCCCTTCTTCTACTTTCATCATGCTCGTCAGTTATGGGTACTTTTCACATGGCCTCTATTTAAGACGTGCTCGGTTTGGTTGCGATACGTTCACCTAGGTTGACCTTTACCGATGTGCCCAGTCACCCTCGCCTTATACATACATTTCGTCAATCTTCTGTCCATCGCTCCTCCCCACGTGCCCGAACCAACTAAGCATTCCTTTCTCTATTTTTGTCACTACATCCTCCCCCACACCGCAGCGTTCTCTTATCAATACTATTCCTGACTTGATAATCATCCTCACTTCAACTATATTTCCCATACTTCTGATCTCCACATCGTTATTCTTACTTTCATGATTCATCTGCTAATCTCAGCACTCGATACGATACCTAAGTGTAGGGACCAGCACTCTTCGATGAAAGTTACAAATATCACGATCAAATTCTCGAAACTCAGTGCATAATACAGTTAACACAAAGATTTATTTTAAAATACGAGACCTCGAAGCAAAAATCCTTATGGAACAAAAATACTTACGCAGTAGAAAACCACTGACCACGCTAGCACCGATGAGTATACCAATGTCCATAGTATTCAATTTAATTAGAAGTAATCCAGTCACAGTTAATATCGAAATTAGTATAAGACGTAGTAACTCAACTAAAATGTAGCAGACCATTAGAATGTTGTTACACTGCAACAATTTTATATTAAGAATGTGGCAGTTTACAGTTATCAAAGAGGATCTGATGTAAGCAAAACAATTACATGGAAAGATTAGAAATAATTTTGAAATTAAATCTTCTTTAGCGGCGTCGAGCGATTCTCAGTAGAGAAATACTTTATAGATTCTCGTTACCAACGCATCATCAACATGCTACAGATTGACATAAGTGTAAGATGGAGTTTAAGTCTTAACGCTCTGAGCTAAAAATAATAAAATATGTAATTACACAGTAGCCTGTATGTATGTATGATTTGAATATTAAAATGCACATAATTATTGCTCGGAGCGACAATAGATATAAAAACCAGACAACAATTGGATAATTATGCTAAATATTTGGTTATGTTAATAATGTCAATTAACAAATTATGAATATTCAAAATTAAGAAAAAATCAGTTTTTTTCTAAAGTTTCGAGTTTTCACTTCTGTCGGCAGCCTCCATGACTGCCTAGTTTTTTTTTCTGCTAATTATAACTGGTACATACCAGATATGCGCCATATATGAACACCAAGCATATAACAATGTAGACGGACGACAGAATTATACCTAACGTTGTGTATTTATTTGGTTCTGTAACAAGATGCTTTATTTGAAAAGGTTATAAGTATATCTATTATGAACTATATAAGTAGATAGTAAATACCTAATTTGTATCCTATTGTATCTTACAAATTATAAAATATCATTCAAAGGAAAGACGAGTCAAAATATTTTTCTGTTCTCTAATTCATTGAACTTATTATACACATTTATGAGATAAGCATCATCTCCTTGCCTTTATCCCATTTTTATATGGGGCCGGCGCAACATGTCTTCCTCTTCGAATCCATGTTGCTTTAAATTTTGGCTATTTATTTTACGACCGGCCGCTTGGAAATGCTTTTTTTTACACGGAATAGGCTCAGTGCTTTGACAACAATCTCACCTGATGTTAAGTGACAATGTGGTCCAGGATGGTAAACACACTAAGCCTAGAGGTACTGGTTCTCAAGTGATGCTGCCGGAACACACCTATTGGTATTTGGCGACAGGTTTTCAAATTTGGGAGTGGTAGCTATCCGGTCGGACATCATTAGAAATTGCCCTACCACCATGCTATGGTTTCCTCATGATGTTTTCTTTCACCGAAATCTTAGGCCGATTTTAGATCGAACTTAGATCTAACTCGCGTCGATTGACGCGGAATCCAGTCACACTACCCGCTGCGCCATCATCCCTTCATATATTCTTCTATTTTTGGTGGTTGACCGCCACCTACGCTTCGAGTGTAGGCGTATTTCCCTTCTGTCGCTTCTTACGATACCCCACAGGATAGGAAATAGAGGTGGTGGTATTTTAGAGCCGCCACACACACGGCTATGAGATAATATTATTATGAAAAAAAAGGAGTGGTAAGAATTTTTTTAAAAACATTACGTATATATTTCATATGCACTACGACTACATCTAACTACCTAAATAATATAAAACTACACTGTACCTTCTCTTATATTTATTAAATAATCTTTAGCGTATACAACGTCCAAATTATTTAACCAATAGTAAATACAATCCTTGACCTGTTGGGAGTAGTTGTTTGCTAAACAACAAACGATCATTACTATAACACCTTGAACCTGTAAAAAAATACTCAGTCACATTTACAGATATAATCTATTACAAATGAAAATTATTATGAAATATTAAGAACAATTCGTACCATTGAGAATAGTCCAATAATGATTCCTCCCAGTCTGAGAGAAAACCAAAAGCAAAAACTGTAAACAAGTGCCATTTCATCGCCTGGAATTCCGGTAATTATAACAAACCACCGACGAAATAATCATTTTCCTAAACAAAACATTTCGCCTCCAGTACTTTTTACTGAATATTTGAAAATATTTTATTATAATATAATAGGTACCGTATAATGTGTTGCGTGACAAGCTAAATGTACTCTATAGAAAAGGTGTAGGAGGCACTGTTATTATGTTATTGATCCAATAATTTGTGATGTTAGATCTGATAGGAACGTATAAATTCAGGGTCTAAAGGGGCCGTAATGTAACGGATAACGTAAGTTTCTATGGGCATAACTTTGAAGGAAAAAGTAAACAGTTAAACATTCCATACGTAATCATAATACTTATACGAACCCTAATGAGTAATTAAATAAAATGAATTTTGATTACTTTAACCCCTTTATATTCTTTTTATGTTTCCAATTACTTTAATTTATTATAAACAGACTGTTATTATAACACAGGTACTTCAGTTGGAAACACCATCGGCTAAGGAAAAATATTTTGACAAAACATTTATATTTTTATTATTTGTATCTGATTTATATGATTCCAATTTTTTTTCTAACCTGGTACAAAAGTAGTTGCAATATAAACGACAAAGGATAACGACTTTTTGGTGTACGATGACCAACCCTCTTTCTCCTTCTTGGCGAATAGTGGAACCTTTATAGTCTTTGCAAAGCCGCAATCTTAGAAATACCGGCCTAGAAATTGTTCATGTGATTACAAATAGATTTTTAAGCTTGTAATTTCCTACTTCCCCTCTCCCCTTCTCTTAATAAAAAATATTATACTACATGACTACTAAGTAGTGTGTAGTCCTGCCTTGAGCCTTAAGCTAACTCCTTGGTGTCATCATTTTAGTAATTTATCCTTTGCGGAGAGAGCTGACGTCTGCGGTCGTCACTGTGGTCAGTCTCGCTAAATAAATTAAACCGGCGGAGAGTTTTTGGCGGGATCTCAGTCTGACATGTAGCAGTTGGTTTCTTTAATTCATTAAACATGTGGATTTGACTCTATATCATGTAATCAACTGGTGGCGTTTTGTGTTATATATTTTGGTTATAGTGTAAAGGTTAAGTTTATGATAGAAGATAACGCGTAACATTTATTCTGAGGTGCCGACAAAGTTCCATGGAAAGTTCGAGCAGGATGAGCCACCGTTTTGCTGGTAACGCTGATGCAAGATTGAAAATACATCTTCTCACAAGACACTGGCACAAATTGTGTGTACACAGATTACTATTAACTAAGAAGAAGAAAACCGGGGGGTTTTTGATTTGTCATAAAGTAGACCTTTATTGTAATTCATTACAACTTGCAGTATTTGGTAGGGTCATTATGTATTATGTCATTTTGATGGTATTTTATATGACAAAGTGTGGTTATTGTGCACATATGAAGTGTAACGAATAAAATAACACGGAACATCCGGGAAAACTGGAAATTTTACTATTTGTCCTGGTAGTAAGATCTTACAAAGGATCGCCATTTTGTTGAAACATTGAAAATTACTAGTTGTATTCATTGCCGTAATAAATTTAAAAAGGTATGTGTCAAATAAAAGTGTGTACCTAGAGGCTCTGACTTAGCTGCTTGGTCTTGGTACCTTTGCCTATTACTTATTAAGGAATAAACTAAACCAAAAGGGGGTGCTTAGCGCGATTTTGGTTTGTTATGTCGTCGTCTTTATTTTAATTAATTATTTTGCAGTATTTGACTATATATTATGTAATTTTGGTGGCATTTTACTTGATATAGTGTAGTTATGATACACAAGTGTAGCGAAGTGTCATTAACACGTAGCGTGAATTCTGAAATCTCCGAATCATTCCCGCTGTGGTCGTAATAGAAAGCCACCATTTTGTCACCGCCATTCATTAATTGATAGTGTTCCTAATGTCTGACTTGATCTACTAGTACCTTTTCCTTAAAAAAGAATTAATGGAACCAAAAAAAAAACAGAACAAAAAAAAAGAGAGCAGAGGTAATAATAAGAACCGTCCATAAAAGTATCCGTTAAAATCACATCTATTTAAAATGTGTTATTAAATAAAGGTGGCGCTACAGTAGCAATGGGTAAATGAAAAAAAAACGCTATAAGTTATTATTGTGGCGTAATATTCAAAATAAGAAACAAAGATACATAATCAATTGTTTGCTTATCATTTTTAAAGCCTGCCTAATTCTTAAAATACTTAAAAGTAAATACATAAAATTTAATGCACGTACAAATTTAGGAATTAATAATACTTGGCATACTTCAATCTGTTAACAACTGCTTTTATAGGCATGGTAAACTCGCGGCCCACTGGTTGCTTGCGGCCCTTTGCACATTTACCTGCGGCCCGGTCTAATTCTTTCTGAAGCTGCCTAAGAGCCTTTTGCATGTAATTTATTCTTGTTAAAAGTTTAAATAAAGTGACACAAGTGATATTAGTAATACAATAGGCACGTCACTCTTACACTCTTTGTTATTCAAAGGAAAAATCTGTATACAAAACCGCCAGCCCCTTAAGAGCTCGAGAAATTGTCTTAGGTAGAAAGCTCCTCAGTAAAACGATTCAAATTGACTAAAGCTCCCTGAGTCCATCCGACATGCGTTTTTGTGAGTCTGTAGACAAAACCTCACCACGCAGCTCACGCTAAATCGTACTCGAACGGTTGTAACGATTAGTACTCAATCACCTCTGATTCCGTTTTAAAGCTTTTACATCCAAGATGAGGGGGGGGCTAATATGTTACCATTAAAATATGTAGAAAATCAATTTTCAGATATATAGTAAAGTAACCCATTAAGTAGTTAACATAGTCTAAGACATAGATAAAACACCAGAGATGAATGATAAAACACGATACTTGAAAGTCAAAGGCTAAATTATTCGAATTTTTTGTTAAATTTGGCCCATCACAGACATTGTTTAACATACCTATCTATGCTATGTGAATTCCATACTACCAATTTTATTATTTATCTCTGCCATACCCTTTTTTACGCTAGTGCCATTTTGCAGTATTTTTGAACTGTTATTCATCGATTGATAAAATACCTGTTACTACTTATAGCAAATTTTATTATTTATCTCTACTGGACAGTTTTCAAAAATAGATAGTTTTCAACTTTCTTCCTAACTTCTACCCTCCATATAGCGAATCAGGCAGTTATTAACTTATTTTACGGCCCTGGGTTCAAGCCGTTTTAAGAAACTCAAATAACGCAGGAATTTCTAGGGTTCCCAAGTAAGTGTTTTCCCTCCAAATTCAAGATGAAATACAAAGAGTGGGTTCTCTTTAGGGGCCTAATATTTTTAGGGGTAGTTTAGGGCATTCTGTTTTACATACTTGGTTTTGCTGTAAAAATCTACCGACCGAATCTACGGCAGCAGCTTTAGCTTCGGACACCTTCGGCCAAATGTGCCACTTTCGACAAAATATTCAGCTTCGGCCAAAATGTGCCGAAGTTTTAGCCGAAGGCGAAGGTCTCTAGTAAGCAATGATATTAAACGATCCAGTACGATAAGAATGTGTGAGAGCGTTTTGGAAAACGCAACGCGGAGGATTGGGTTATATCGCGTCACAACGGCCGACAGCTGCCCGTTATTATCAGTAAATAACCAAAACATAACAAGTTTATACGCGCATTTGGATTATCTACTTTCATATTTTGTGTTTGTTTTATTATACGATTGTGAAAATTATTATTTGATTGAGAAAAAAGAAAAGTAAAATATAAAATATATATCCCGTTGAACACTACTTTATTTAAAATACTAATTACATAAAATGTATTTTTTTCCAAACAATATTCAATGTAAAAGTAAGTTCCTTCTTCAGAAAGCTAATTAGAAATGTTTAGCGAACCTTTTTTTACTTTTGTAAATGTGATAACGGTGGGTAGGATATATCAGACTTCTACTGACTAAAATCCCACTGGAATCTCAAACCCTGTTACTGGGTGGAACGGGGCACTCTGAAGAATGCATTCGAGTGGGGCCCCATCGCAATCAGAGCTCAAGTTCTGAGTTGAGCTTCGGATTCGAGACGTGTGTGCGTAGAATACACCTCCATATACCGTCTTGGGCTTGCTTACAATATACCAGACTCGCCCAAAGCCCACCGCGTGGAAGCATTTTCTATTTTATTTAAAGTTTATTTGACACAAGTGGAACTGATAGTGATTGTTAAATACCTTTTATATAAATAGATATCATAAGTATGTAATTTTATTTCAATGTTATACTGGTTAAAAAAAACAGTTGGAGGTCATTTCAATTATCTCCTTAAGCTAATATAGCCATCATTACTTTCTCAAAATGTAGCCAACCATGGACCATATTTATTAGGTTTATTAAACCATCGGCTTCGGCGTCTAGCTCCTTCCGAAGGTTTTGGCAATGAATTATAATCGGCTTCTGCTTCGGCTTCGGCCAAAAATAGACCTTCCGTCGAACACTAAAAAATAGTAGTGAAAAAGTGTAGGCCTTACAATAATCCTATTTTTGCCAATCAAATGTATTTGTTAACATATTGGTTTGATACAACTACTTGTTTACTAAGACTACTACTTACTAAGACTACTCTTCTAAGAATGAGAAATTAAATAAATTTTACCAATCTTTACTAATATTATAAATGCGAAAGTAATGCAGCGGATCCCGGTGTGGTACGGCGTGGTGTAGGTGGGGAACCATGCCTAAGAGTGCTTACTGCACGGGTAAATACGTGAGGGCAGACGACTGCGTCACACGCATGCGAATACTGATGGCAAAAGATTAGAAATCATGAAACGTAGTTTACAAAAATGTACTTAAAAAACTTAAATTCATATTTAATACCTTAGGTACTTCTATACTTACATAATAAAGTATTTAAAGTTATGTATCTTATTTGTAAAGTAATTAGTCTAAATAATTTAAAATGTTACCCAAAGACACTATTCCACGCGGACGAAGTCACGGGGACAGCTAGTTTGCCATAAACAGAGGATTCAATTTCTCTGTTATGTATAGTATTATCAAAAATAAATTGCTAAAAGGTCTATCTATTAAAATACTCTACTCTAAGATGATAGCCCAATTTAAATTGTAATTAAATCGTGGGATTTACTCCATGTCCACTAAAACATTGTTCAGTATTATTTAATATAATTTATAGATAAAGAATAAGCTGCAACGTAAATTATTCTTTTTTTTCTATCAATTCCTAATTATAATAAGGTATTGGGCAGCTGTGAGGTATTGTTGGTTTTTTAACTTTGATTAATGTTGATTTCTTAGTTCACCAACTGAAAATACTTTTAAAATAATTATCACCTGTTATTTCATTTAGACGGGCGTGGGAAAGTAATCACTTTCTTATGTTTTCGAAGTAAATAACATGTTAATTTGCAAAAAATTTGTTGTTTACTTCTAGTTATGAGTTTATCGAAAATTATTTTAAACAATAAATTGAGGTAGAATATTTCACTAAGAAAAACTTTTGACAATTTCTTGAAAAAATGAGGGTTTAAGCACTAATTTTATGTATAATCAAATAAATGCTCAAACCTTTTCAACACGGTTGTCCTTTTGAATAGGTTTATTAAAATTTATGTTACAGTTGCTAATTACTATTACTGATGCTAATTACTATTAATATGCTGTTCATCGCAATGATTTAATCTGAATATATCTACCACTGATATTAGAAATGAAAAATCGATTTTGTTTTATAAATGCCTAAAACTATGCCTAATTTTTCGAGATTTTTAATTTTAGCTCTTTTGGGGTAAGTATTTTTGAGTAACGGTAACACTAGAAATTCGTTGATCTTCTGATTTCAACCAATTTTTATCACCGGTTGAAGTAATATTATTCTGTGATTTTGACTTTACAGATATTATTGGATTATTCGATGTTGATGAGTGATTTCGATTGTCATTTTAGCTTTAAGTAGTCCAAATTTAAAGCTAGTGTTCTGTGTTGTGAAGGAACGGCAAAATAATAGTACAATGTTTATAACACTATTACCGAATGAACTAATTACATTGATAATAAAAAATATTGATTGTCGTGATATAGTTAATTTCAGTTCAACTTGCAAAGGTTTTAATACCTTGATTAAGAACAATGAGTACCTGTGGAAAGAAAAATTTAAACAACTGTAAGTATGAATTAGTAGAAAAAATAAAATGAAGAAAACGGTAATTTCAGAGCCTTATGTCTGATCTTGAGAAATCTAAATTCATGACAAATTAAATATTTTAAGTACGTTGTTTCCAAATCAAAGAATAGAAGAAATAATACATTTGTTATTGCAATATAATCTATTTGATTTTTAATAACTTTTTATTTTATGTGGGTATTTCATTTTTATTTAAATGAAGGATTGAGTATATATGATTCATATATATTTATTACTTAAGCTCTCATAATCATTTGTTATTCTTGAAGTTACAGCATGGATTGTTGTTGTGATTGAATTTGAATACATTTAGTTATAATAGGGTTGAGCCATATTTTACATATTATTCTGATTCAGTATATATTTTTTGGTTTGGGACTGGGGTCTTTTATTGATTTTACTTATGTAATTGATTGTGTTCTAAACATTTGTTTGACATCATGCTGACCTCTACCCTCTACCATAGTATGGCTTGCCATTGGCAGGGAGTCCATACTCATATTTAGGAGCCAATGTCACGGATAGTCAGGTTGCAGAGGAACAATCCTATTATAGAATAACTTCCTACTGTGGTTTTTCCAGTATAAGGATCTTCAAGAGGAGTTTGAAAGAATTTTCAAAGAGTTAGTAATGCACCATCTATATGCCATTGTGAATCAGATTGTGTTTGTCACTTTCATCTATCTATATACATATAAAATTGCTTGTCCTGATTCATCATTGCAGAGCCTAAACCGCTAGGTCTATAAACTTGAAATTTTGGCAATAGGTACCTCTTATGATATAAGCAACCACTAAGAAAGGATTTTTGAAAATGTCACCTGTAAAGGGGTAAAATAAAGGATAAACCATTTAATGAAAGTCCATCATTTTCAAATTTAGAAGCATGAAATTTAATATACATACTTCAGGTTAGAATGAAATGTACATGAGTATCAACATTTTTCCAAAATTTTACCCCTAAGAGCGTGAATTAGGGGTTGCAAATTTGTATGGAAAGTTTGACATTTTTGGAGCAAGAAGCATAAACTTTTGTATACTTGCTTCTGGTTAGAAATAAATATGTATATTGCCGTTTTTCAAAATGTTATCCCTGAGGGTGAATTAGGGTTTTGAATTTTGTACGGAAAGCTTGACATTTTTGAAGTAAGAGGTATCCGAATACATATATATACCTGCTTCTGGTTAGAAATAAATGAACATGTTCATAAGCATTTTTCAAAATTACGACCCTTAGAAGGTGAATTAAGGGTTGCAAGTTTAAATGGAATGTTTGACATCTACACTAATAATTAAAATTGAACTGTCTGTTTGTAATTTCAAAATAAGAACTTTTACTAAATACATATGAATGTATATACGGACACCTCCAAAACTACAATTTTAAAATTTTTGTCTGTCTGTCTGTCTATTTTCTGGGTAATCTTCAGAACTACTGGACCGATTTTGACAGGACTTTTTTGGTAGATAGCTGAAGTTACTCTGCATACATAGGGTGGGTAGTTTTGATTTTCGTAAAAAAAAAAATTAAAACTCATAAAAATTGAATAAAATCCAATTCAATGCACAGTTTTATGGGCAAGTATTTTAATTTATGAAAAATATTTTTACTCTATCTTAGTACTAAAAAAAATAGAAAAATAATTATAGTTCTGTATGAATGAAACAAAATGCAATGAACATTACATAGGGTACATAGCTAGTAGTATATACAAAGAGGACATACATTCATTTAATACATAAGTCCATAAATCAAGTGAGACTTGAAGTTTCCCTTGGAGAAAATCTTGTAATAAAAATTAATACAAATTCATATATACCTATATGAATGTATGTCTGTTGACTGTTATATGCATAAATTGGATTTTTTATTATTCTATAATTTTGGAAGCCTGACATCTGAACATGACTGTGCATACAAGACAACTGATAATTTTAGTCAGTTTGGTTATGTGCTGCACCATGTACATGGTCTGGTCCATGCATTTGTTAGAGTTTTAAATCAAAAAGCAGTGTGATATTGACTCTCTTATACTAGGCAATGATTTCCAAAAACTGTAGATAATATTATAATTGTTTAAAAAAAAAACTTTGTACCAAAAAATACTCATGGTCTTGGGTAGTGGGTTGGCCTAAAACCTCTCCATGTATCAACAGGGGGATAGAGAAATTAAAAAAATCATTATGTGACTAATTACTGATCCCTAAACTCTGTACGATTTCCAGGATGCCACAAAAGATGTTCCATATAGTGTCAACGTTGAGTACCAATGGAAGTTGGTTCCAGGAGATACAATTTTTTTATACTATTCGAAAGAAAATTTATGCTGAGCTACTGTCAATGTCATCCAAATATTATGGGTAAGCTATGAATGTGTTTTGAAATAATGTATCTTAATGATCAAATGTAATAAATAAAAAAATACAAACATATGTATATGTGTAATGTGAGTAATGGTTTTTGCCTCCAAAAATACTATTTATGATTACTTGCAAATCCTTACCATATTTATAGTACTATAGTATATTCGAAATGTTGAATTATATTATTGTATGTTTAGGAAAAAAATATATTTCCATCAACAGGACTCTATGTAACCTACTGTGTAACCTACATTTTCTAGCTTAGTTGAAGAAAAAATAATGCAAGATGAGACAAGTATGATTAAAATTGCTTTATCAAACAATGTGACTTATTTTTATACAATACACATACTAAGAGAATTCATCGGGAAAGCAAATCAATTCGTTAATGAAAATCAATGTTTCATGTAAGTTGTATTTTAACCCTTTTAATTGTATTATAAATAACTTAGTCATTTTTGTGTCAACATTATTTACTGTGAACGCACCTGCGCCCGCGTTTCATACACTCTTCGGTGTGTACAATGACTTTTATTATTTTACACGGAAACCTAATTATTTTCCAAAAAAAAAATTTTGCTACTAACAGAAAGCAAACATTTCTCATAATTTCAAATACCTGCCAGTAAAACTGTGCATTGAATCGGATTTTATTTACAATTTTGTTACAGTGACACTAAACATGCATCAAGCATTACACGCACAACACTGCACACACACACTGCACATAACACGCAGGTACTTAGATCCTGGGGGCGACTCGGTGTAATGCTAATGCAATCCCGTATCGCCTCCATCCCAAATGCGGCGGGCGGCCCCGGGGGGCTTAGTGAGTATTTCCGGACGCTTCACGTCCGGGTGAGTCCCACACTGGCACGAAGTTGTCCCTCCGTGCCCCCTTGCCTATTGCATTGGGGGACTTTGGTCTCACTAATGCAATAGGTAAGGGTAGTGCGTAAATGCATTCCCCTCGTCAAAAAAAAAGGTACTTAGATCCTGTAAGGAACCTTTTTTTATTATTATTATTAAATAAAAAGACTAAGGTTTAGCTAGGTTTAAAATTTCGTAAAAAAACTTACACTCGGGTAACGGCCAAGCCGAGCTCCGTACCACTTTGGTATACCTTGTGTTAGTTACCTGTATGCGGCTGAATGCCTTCAGCACTTGTCCCCAAAGTCACGGTGAAGCTGTAAAGGCCCTTCCGTTCACAGCGTTAGCTATTTAGAAATAAAAACTATTCACAACTTCATGAGTTTTCATTTTTTTTTTTACGTGGAACACTAATTAGTTTACAAAAATAAAAATAGCCTAAATTACGTTTAACGGATTAACTTCAGCTATCAGCCAAAAAAATCCCAACAAAATCGGTTCAAACACAGAAAAAAAATTAATATTGTTTTTTTTTTTTTAGTATAGGTATTACATTCATATGGGTTTAGTTACAAAAAAAATAATACAAACAGACACTTCAAGTTTTTTTATTAGAATAACTTTTTCCATATACTATCAATATAATAAAATACTAAGATCTTGAATAATAAACCAAGTTACAATTACAGAGAATATATAAGAATTTTACATCATCTTGATTTACACATTAAATTGTTTCAAAAGAGATTTATATACAAAGTAAAGCACTTTTTGAATACTCGAACAATTTTCCTTTATTTCGTTAACCCGTAAAATATTCATGGTAATATAAAGTCTCGGACATATGCCGATGAATAAATATGTAAACAAATTTATTCCAGGCCTTACACATTGACTGAAATATATTATGCAAAACTTGTACTCCAGTATTTAACCTATGCGTTTCTGTCTGTAAAATGGGTGCAGATGTTCATGAAAAAAGAACTAACCCCTGAATCTGTTTTATGCATTTTTTTACAATGGACAGATTACAATAACGTTCATTCTGATGAAGAACTTGAAATGAAGGTACCTTGCTGTTTCTTAAAAAATAGATTTATATGGAACTAGTCTTTACTAAATGATTCAAATATTTAATAAATAATAATAAAATAAATAATGACCTCTACTTGAATTTACTCAAAGTTTATACTATATTTAATTATTTTGAATAAACTAGATTTAATGAAGTGTTCACAGATTTCAGGAATAGTCAAAGATGTAGAATTATTGCTTTTAAAAAAAACAATACTGCAACTGAAACATCCGCATTAGAATTACACGAGAAAGTTGCTAAAAAAATAATAAATAAAAAAGAATTGTTGCAAGCCATCTCTGAGGTTATCTATCGTCAAAGAGGCATGCAAGTGGCAACATCTTCCAGCATTGAAAACTTTCGATATGGAAAAGGTATTACATAATATAATAAAAAATTTCAAAGTATCCAGTTTTTAGTTTTAGTTTAGATTTATTATATATCATGAAATTGTTTATTATCTATTTCATAGTTCTTTGAAAGAATCCCAAGAACTCAATATTTGTTATTTGCACTTACAAAAACAACTTCCTCTTATATGAATTTACATCAATTGTTTCAAATTAAAACATTTTTACTTTATCTTAGTACCAAAAAAGTTTTAGGAAAATAATTAGGGTTCCGTATAAAAAAGTTAAAATGCAGTGAAGAATATATGAAACGCGGACGCAGGCGCGAGCACACAGCTAGTTATTAATAAGGACGTCGTTCAAGTATTAATGAGTGCGAGGTGTATATAGTTTGTTTTTTTTTTGATGACATGGAGGTCACGGAGTGAGTTTGAAAGTTAATTACATAATTTACTTTTTTTTTAATTATTATTATGCTTATGCTTATGTAGGAGAATGTAAGGGTTTGCTTACTATTGCTGAGAAAGAAGTTAGGGGTAGTCAAAAATGCCCTAAATTTTGGTTATTTGATACTTGAACGTCTTTAATTACCCTGCAGAATTAAGAAGCTGGGTATATCAGAAGAAGCATGAATCCAAGATTAATGCAGTAGAGATGACTTCTCATCTAAGAATTATAGATGGCTTTAGAATGATAGATAAGTAAGGGATAGGGTGATAAGGGAATGTCGTGATCTAGTAGACGATGTAGTGACAAAGATAAAGAAAGGAATGATTTATTGGTTTCGACACATGGAGAGGATGGATGAAAGAAGATTGACGAAACAAATTTATAAGGTGACTGGGGGCAAGCCGAAAAGGGTCTCCCTAGACGAACGTATATCGACCAGATCTAAAACGTTCTGGAGAAAGGCCGCTGTTAAAAGTACCCGTAACCGAAAAGAGCATGTATTAAAGCGCTAATGAAAGTAAAAGAAGCGATAGACGTGTTTCAGGATAGGGGGCGTCCATAAATTACGTGAGGTGTTTAAGGGGGGAGGGGGTCGAGTCAAATCTCATCTAATCTTACGTTGGAGAGAGTGGGGGGTCTCGGCAAATATCACGCAATTTTTTTTCTGATTGAAGCAAAAAAAAATTATACTATTTTGGTCCATTTAATCCAGATTGTACATGCTTAAGATTTAATCTTAAGCGTAATCATTTACTAATTCTTTCGAAAGAAAATAATTTAATTCATACTTCAACGTTATACATTTACTGACTGTCAAACCACCATATTTGTTTTATATCGAGTCACAACAACTGTAGTAGTCGATATTCGATAAATTAAAATAAAGAACCCATAAAAATTCCTAAAATTAAAAAAATAAATGGTATATGAGGTGTTAATTCTTGAAATTTTGAAATAAAAAAAAAAAAAAATACATCTCAATGATTAGGCTTTAATAAGCACGAAGCAAATTTGTTTTTTTTCTTTTTACAATAACAATCCAACGCGTTTACGTAAGAAACTCACATTTTGAAAAATCTCACGTGAGATTGGGGGTTTGGGGGAGGGGGTTGAATAAAATCTCACGACATCTCACCAGGGGGAGAGGGAGGGGCAGAAAATTAAAAAAAAAAACACCTCACGTAATTTATGGACGCCCTCATAGTAGCAGGTGGAAGGATGTAGTCTCTGCCTATCCTAATGGGAGAGAGCCGTGTGTGTATGTTTGTAATTATTCGTTAATCTTATTACTACGGGGCTTTTGGCACGATCTTGGTATGTCAGGTAATACCTAGTCTTTATTTTGATATTATAACTTGCGGTATTGATTCTATATTATGTAATTTTGGTGACAAGTTACTATTATAGTTTTTTAATCTTATAAAATTATAGCTTTAAAAATTGCCGGCATTTTGTTACAGCGTTTAGTACCTTCGTTTTTTTTTTTTGTAGGTATTAATTAATAACTGCGGTAACGCAATAGCGGTGGCAATCACTTACTACTATGTTGCTAAACGATGCGGTGTGATTTGCGACGTGGTACACTTCCCATACCACTTCTTCTTAGAGTGGCGAGACACAACTATCGAACGCAAACCGCAATCGTACTCTTTAGACATATATACGGGTGAACTGCGACAACAGCGAAGCTGTCCATTCGGTGGGACCCGACAGCTCGATACTTACAGATACTGCCCCGCACAGCTGCTTCGATACATTGTCAATGCATACGTGAAAATGTTAGGGACACCCAAGCAACGGTAAGTGTCTGAGTTTTTCATTATTATTTTCTAAGCAAATACTCTCTATTTATTTCCTTTTTTATATAGTCAGGTTGTTTTTTAGATTTTTCCCGGGAAATCAGATTGTCATTTGTAAAAATAAATGCCAAAGCTTACGTTGAAATGTGAGTCAAAAATATCTAAAATTCTGCATACTTAATACTTGCACGGCCTCATAATAGTTCTTGCCTTTAATTACAGTAACCGGCGTAAATAACCATATATTATTATGTGATATTATAAACATATATTATTTAGGCATTAGTATTGGTGTTCAAAGTCAAAAAATCTTTATTCAATTTATGCCCTAAGAAGGCGCTTATGAACGCCTAAAACACTACCATCGGTTCGGAAAACAACCGAGTCGAGAAGAACCGGCAAGAAACTCGATCTAGTTCTTTTTGTTATAAATATAATATATATCATTTTTTACAACAAGACATTACAACAAGTTCCCAAAGAACATTACCGATGTACCTGACTATAAGTTAAAAATCTATGTCAACTAATTCTAAATTCAAAGGGTTAATACAGGTTGAATCATTACACGAACGATAGTGATGTCTCGAAATTAGACCTCTCTGGGCTTACACTATCAATAATTTGCAGTTTATTTTTTTGTTATTAAAAAACATATCTTAATTTTTATTTCTTAATATTTGTTTTAGAACTTTGTATTTTTACTTACGAACATTTTTTTTTAGTAAATGTTCATTTTCAGCGTACTACATGACACTGTGCAGTTATGTTTCTTAGTAGACAATATATCAGCCAACAATACATATAGCCAATATCGACGTTTTTTGGACAACGAAAAGTCCTTGATGTCACTACCAACCATCAATCTACATTATGTGAGTAAAAAATCAGATTATTTTTCATAAAACAACTTGCGTTTTCGGTCTAGGCACAGACACAAACAAGAATAATATAATATCTTCTGCATCTCACGCGTTTCCAGCTACATATTTTGATAAAACACATACCTATAATTCTAACAATTTATGTTTTTCTTACAGATCCAAGATGAACATCTGCATATTATTTTAAATTTAACAAATTTAACAAAATCGCCTTGCCCGCCCGTCAACCTGGTTAGTTCCAAATATAAATTTTTATGGCAAATTTATACTAATAAATATTATATAGAGGAAAAGATTTGTATTTTTCTATGTGACGAGTAAACTTAAAAACTATTGGACCGATTTGGATGAAATTTTGTATGGAGATAATTTGAAATCCAGGGAGTGACATAGGATAGATTTTATACTAAATATCCCACGGGAACGGGAACTACGCGGGTAAAACCGCGAAGAGCAGCTAGTGATATGTAAATTGAAATAGTCTTACAGGTTATTATTTATTATCCATTTTTATTTGTATTCGCCAGTACAGCAAATTTATTATAAAATACAGATGGTAAGTATGTGGATAGATTAATAAGTATTGAATTATTACATTGTATAAATTTGTTTCATCTATTTGTAAAAGCAGGGCATTTTTACTCGCGGGGAGAAGGGGACATCGGTACGGATGTCCTGAAATAGGAATTGTCATTATGTATATGTTACATACATGATTTGTTTTCGACATTTAGTCTGAATACAACACATCGAGGACGTCACTGTTGGATTAGAGTTATGAAACTTACTTCCTTTTTTTTTACACTGTATAGGCTCAGTGCTTTGACTACAATATCACTGGATGTTAAGTGACTATGTGGTCTAGGATGGTAAGCAAGACGCTCAGCATCTCTTGGTGGAATGTACCCGAAATGCGGGGGCTAGAAGTTCTTTGGTTTTGTCCTTAGGATTATGTTATTTAGATATAGGTATGTTCCATGGTGTACTAGCAGAACCGATGTCCGATTCTGCTAGTATGCTATGGAACTTTATTTTTACAAGTAGTAAGTTAAGAGATAATTTAATTTAGTTGGATATATTTTTTATTGTTATGTAAGGTATATTGGGTATGCTCCGATAGGGCTGGCATACACTAATGTGTAAAAGCCCTGTTTAAATAAATGATTTAAAAAAAAAAGTGCATTTTAAACTTGTTTCTTGTTGACGGAACCCAAAGTTGTTGAGTATATAGTCAATTGATTGGCTCAAATGTGTTGTGTGTGCACTTTGTTCGTTGTTTAATTAACAATACCAGTTTAAATTACATACTTTTAATGTTATTGCAGATTTTACACTGACAATTATACGACACGATTCTATTGACAATGTTAAATATTTATCTCGCGAAAATGGACGTTGCGTCTGCGTTCCGTTCCGTGAGCGAGTGCCCGGTCGATGCCCCTCGTCTCGTCCTTTCAATATATAGGCGTGGTAATTGGTGCTGCGGCTCTGAAGTCCGAGGTCGCAGGTCAATTATAATACGCCACAAGTAAAAATAAAAATGCAATAGGGCTTTGAAGGCTGTTCATAAAAAAGTATTTAATAAAGTTATTATGGTTTTAAATAATTACTCGTTTATATGGAGATATTGTTAACTTGTTTGTCTGTTTACCTTTTCATGTTTAAATCGCTGAACGGATTTCGACAATATACGGCTATGAGAAATATTAAATCTAGAGGAAGAATAGGCTGCATATTGTCTGAAGCCAGTTATAAAGCTTTAACATATTCATTATGAGTTCTACATACATGCTACTAATCTGAAATATTAAAATTACGTTCAAGTATTTAGTGTAGCCAGTGGCGAAATTTTCTTCTTTTTAACTGGCTGGAAGAAGCAATTTTTTTTCACCGCAATCTACTTAACATCATTACCTTATTTATAAATGTATATATTTTAGGTTACAAAAATACGCAACAGCCATGTCAAATATGCCGTCGGTATGATATGCTACCACAAGACACATAATTACGATTGCGTCATTGTCGGTTGGGACACGAAGTGCGATAAGAATTGGTTCGCACCAACGAATAACCAAGTATTGGAACTAGGAATCAATCAACCGTTTTACACTATCGTTTGTGATGATCAGTCTAAAAGATATATAGCTCAAGGTAAAAAAAAAAAAAGTTAACTTGAACCTACTATAAGTCTAATTTTTTATAACTAGTAACTGTAATTTTTCTATAGCATTTTATACTGTTATTAATTCGTGTTATTTGATGTTAATTTTTTTTTATAATAACTTAACTTTATAGTAACGTTTTTTGTTTGTATACTGTAAATGTTTAATCTTTTGGAAATAATCTCAACTGATGTAAAGTGTCGATGTGTTTCAAGATTATAAACACTAACGTGACCTAGAAAGTCTAAACCTATTGTCTCAAGTAACATTTAACGATAGATCTTCGAACTTGAGGATGATACCTAGCCCGTGTATTAAAAAATACCTTACCACAACGCTATAGTTTCTTTGCGATGTTTTGAATCACTGAAAGTTCAGGCCTATCATAAATAGGATAGCAGGATTCGAACCTACATCCAGATTACCGATTAACCATCGTCGCTTTAGCCACATATTATGTCACTTTCAGAAAACCTTTCTCATATAACGAACCCGTCGCGCCCTCAACACTTTGAAGACATAATATCTCGCTACTTCACACATTTCAATGGTTTCGCTTACGAACCGAATAATGAATGCCAACAGGAATATCCCGATGATTTAAATATTAGCAATTTGTTTCGCGATAGAGCTGAGAATATAATGGGCTTGGAATTTTAAACCATACATAATATATCGCCTCTATTGTCAGTAAATAAAAATCATGTTTTATATATAGTTACTATTCAGTGGGCCATCTTTCGTAAAGTAATAAAAAAAAATTATCCTAAATAATTATTACGGTCGCCTCGAACGGTGTTAAAGTAATCTCAATTTACATTTGTAGAGAGTACGACTGTAATTTATAAGCCCGAGTTATATCTGGCACTCATTTTTTTTTTACTGCAATCTGTGTTTCTATTTGTTATTTTTAAATTAAATTGAGATGGCCCACAAACTACCCTTACTATTTAGTTTTCAATATATATATCGATAATTTTATTATGTAAGCTTAATTGTTGATATATTTTTTCTTAATGTGCATGCTGTGATTAATCGTAGTTTGGTTTCAAAAAGATTAAAAAAAGAAATCGAGTATTGTAAATTTATTGCGTACTTTTTGTAGATTATTTTATTTTTGTCAGTATATATAAATTACGTAATAAAATAATACACACCTACGATTGCATTTCGGAAATTTGGTTTCCATAATCTACAGACCAATTATTTCAACATATATCGCTCATTTTCTCAAAAGTAACTCAAACAGATTAGGCTAGTTTTTTGGAACTAAACTATGCATATAATATCCCCTACCAGTTAAGTTATGTAAGCTTGTACTGAGAGTCCAAAGTTAACTAACAAATAATTTTCATTTTTTGTAATAAATTTTAATAACTATAGTACATTTTATGGTCAGGGGGTTACATAATAAAATACAGGTGTTTACAAATGGTTTTTTATTTATTCATTCATTTCTCTTGCGGTGTTTCATAAAGATATTGACAATTATCAACAAAAAAAAAAAAAACGAGATCTTACTTTTATTATTTACATTATTTATTGTTACTAAATTTAATGAAAATTGGGGAATTTTTTAAAACCTTTTTGTGGCATGGGAAGTATCGTCGAGGCCTAATTCAACATTTAATTAAGTACATATGTAATTACCGTCCACAGTGATAATAAAGTGTCTCGAATTGGATTTTTATAAGTCATAAAATTTCTCAAATACGTTCCATGAAAAATAAAAACTAATTTAAAATATATATGAAATTTAATGACAGTTATTTTTTGCAGTATTTTATGAACCCGGCATGATCACTTGAAACCATAAAACAAAAATGATGTTATTGTCAATTGTTGTCGATATGCAAAATTATGCCGTAAATATTAAAAAAAAAATAGTACGCTATAATAAGAGAAATAAACTTTTGAATATCCCTTTGGACCAAGTCTTATTGAAAAGACCCAAAAGATGGTAATCCAAATTTATGTGACAATACTGTAATATTCATTTGAACGGAATATCGAAGTACTATCAACCTTCTAAGTCAGTGGTCGTCACACTTTTCTGGTCAAGGCCACATAAGACAATGTGAGTTACCACTGCGGGCCGCACTGCTATAGATTAGGTTGTTGATACAATTTAATAAATTATGTATTTTTATGAGGCTTTTCCCCATAGTTTTTTTATGGCAATACCAACCTATAAAGTCATTTTTGACAACCGAATTCAGGAAACTTACATAGATTTTAAAGCAACTAAAATTCTAATTTGCAGCTGATGGAAAATAATTGAGTTTTCAGGGCTAAAATGAAATTTTTTTTAGAGAAGTTAGCGTTCTGGAATTCTCGGTTCATGGTGTCAACTACCCAAATGCATATATTCTATTATAAACGTTGAATGTAGCCTTATGAGAATGAATGTGAATACGTAATGAATAATGAAAAAAAAAAACTAATATTTTTCGTTCTAAACAAACACAAATGTATTTGTTTCGAATGCGAATATTTAATTAAACATTTATCTGATCGTGGTTAGGACCTTGCCTTAATAAATTTTATGATTATATTAAACAAAAAGCAGGAGGAAAAGGGAACTGCGGGCTGCGGGCAGTCGTCGAAAATTCTCTCTCACAACCCACTCACTGATTCTACTGAACTCATTCCCCATCGTGCTTATTTCTTACGTATTTCATTGAATATTATGTAAGGTTTTTATTCGTTGTCTACCAAAATTGTTCGCTACGTCGCGGCCCGCAAAAATACCGGCGCAGGGTCGCATGCAGCGTGCGGGCCGCAGTTTGACGACCACTGATCTAATTGAATTCTCGTTAACACTGTCATTTACACTAAAACTTATGAATTGTCAGTTTCATTACAAAAGTGAATCTTGAAATAAACGTTTAAATATTGATAAAGCGGAATGATATTTCTGAATTTATCTCTTCGGTAACAACACACAATTGCAGATCTAACGATTTATAATTTATACGAGTAATGTGAAATCAAAATTTTGTTAAAGTTATAAATTTTTAATATTGAATATTATGGATAGATCATATTGAGCTATCGAAAATTTTGGAATTTTAAACTCCACTAAGAAAAAAATATTTATAAGCAATACATTATTTATTAGCAGGATAAAGTATGGTGTGTGAGTCCTACTAGCTTGTAAAAAATACTTAATAATCTAACATTAAAGGTATCTGTTCAAAAAGTATGAAAAATTTTAAAATTCAAACATTTAACTTTATTATTAAAGCTTTCCTATTAACATGACTTTAGTGTATTCTTCTAACATTAATTTACATAATTATCCAAATTAAAATGCAGCAGTAGTAGTAGTAGTAGTAATTAAAAAAAACTAGAATTTCCCTTTTTATATTGAAAAACTAAATTAGTTTCGTAGTTAAAACGAAATATGATTATAACGTATTTATCTAAAGGCATATTATTTACTAAAAGAATAGAACTAATAAAAAAAATGGCAGCAAATCGAATATCGTCGTAAGGCGAATGATAAATTAAAAACGTGCTCGACTCGACAACAGCATGAACGTAATCTATCATTTACTTTATTCAAATTTTAAAAAGCGAATTGTAACCTACAATTACTAAATCAATTTAAGTGTGTGTGTTTATATTAATGTCTCATACACTAAAATTTAAAGTGTCTGGAACTAAATGTTTACATAAAGCAAAACTATAAATTAATATGTCCGAAATAAGTCGGTATAAGTCGCATTACGTTTAATACAAATTAACATTTGGATAAGGTTTGGTTAAAAGCTATGTTTTTTTTTTAATTTAGCTATATGTTAGTGATTGAGGTACTCCGTTAACAGTCTTTGATTTAAGAACCCCGTTTTCGTAAGACATTATAGTTTCACGGCCATTCTCCGAAACTCTGGAACAGAAATGGATATATTTAAAATTTTTATATGATCTCAACTTTTTAATAATCTTTAGCTTATAATAACAGGCCAACGAGACGAAATCAGTACATTGAAGATATTTAAGAAGAAATACTATGCGAATCGACTACAGAACATATTTCGACAATTTAATTTTCCTTTTGTCTGTTTATTAATTTCTTCGCCAAACACGCAAAAACTACTGCACCGATTTCGATGAAATTCTCTATGGTAGTAGTTTATACTCTATAGATACGTTAAAAATTGTGTATTTTTAATAATGAATCACAATAGATGTGATTGAAGTCGGCAAAAATTCTATAATATGGCGTGCGCTGCCGGAACAGGTTGATCAATGCGTTGCTTCTGGTGTTTAGGGTCACACTCGCCCAGTCTGTCTTTTGGGGGTAGATCAGGGAGCTCAATGTTTTAGGTGTGTGTGGAGCAGGGCCATAAGACCGTTGATTTTAGGGTTGAGGCGAGAGGTGACCACTCATCACCACATGGGTAGTACGTTGTGCAGGCCGCCATTCAGCCGTATTAGGGCGAGGGTTAAGCAAAGACGGCGACTCGGTCCGTCACCGTACGCGGAGGTATGACAAATAAAGAGGGTGGAAGGGTCAGGGGGCCGGACCTTCCATTGCACTCGGAAGGCTGTCTGGGAGAGGGTCTGGTCAAGCCGGAGTGACCTCATCCGCGGGGCAGGTCGGAACGTGACATAGATAGAGATAAGAATATATTCGCAGAGATAGATTGCATCTAGACGGAGCTATATAAGCTGTCCATTAGAATAGAAATGTCTGAAATTCCACGCGAGCGAAGTCGCGGGCACTGTAATGGTTCCTAATACATACTCCAGTTTAAATAAATACGTCAATTACATCACATTAATACTAATTACATGACGTAATATTTTTTAACATGGTGAAAGCTCCATACATATACCACGGTATAGACTACAATCTCAACTGATGTTAAGTGACGATGTGATCCAGGACGGTAAACACACTAAGCCTAGGCACTGGTTATGAAGCGATGCTGCCGGAACACACCTATTGGTATTTGGCCACAGGTTCTCCAACTACCACCCAGTCGGGCATTATTAGAGCATGCAACCCTATTATTATTCTAGTTAACCAATTATTTCACATTTTGTTAACGATGGAGGTGAATGGGAAAGGGGGGAGTGGATGAAAGGGGGGGGGGGAAAGGGGAGGTCAAAAACGTATTTACGTAATACATGAACGGTCCATAAGTGATTAGAAGTGGGACTTACTTTTTAGTCGTGATCTTTTTCCCATTAACGATGCGTGTAGACGTAGTTGTACTCCTCATGTTGGCGCTGCCCGGGCCCGCCAGCGAGCTGTTGAACGTCGAGAACGAAGTGAACGTGTTCCCGTTCGAAGCGGCGTGAGCAAATATATCGTCCAGCCCTTGCATACCGAAACCGAACGGATTGAACAGGGAGGACGTCAGCGAAGTGCTCGGGTGGTGACTTCGGCGTCCGTTCCTGTGGTGGTGATTGTGACCGTTGATTTCTGAAAAATATACATAATGCTACATGTGGGTCATTCCACCAAATAAGAACATTTTTACGGGGCGATCATAAGACAAAAATTCCCTGAGAGTTTTAGCTCTTAATACGCAGCGGTCTTGAAGTTATGATTTTTTGAAATTTTGGAGAAAAAAAAATTTCAACTTTTTCGTCAATTTTTCTGATATGAAAAACTTTTTTAAACAAAATTGACAAACATTGTATTTTGTAGGAAAAATTCTCAGCTTTTGAATGAAAATATTTATTTTTCCATAAACTCATCAGAAGACCCTTAAAAATCGAATTAAAGTGGAAGAATTGATTTTTTTTTCGGTGTGCAGCCCAAAATTCTTCAAATTTGATTTTTTTCTGAAAGCTGAGAGTTTTTTACACAAAATATAGCGTATTGCCGATGTGCATATTTTTTGTTTCGTCACAATTAAATTAAACATAATCCGCGAGGGTCGCCCCGTAAAAATGTTCTTATTTGGTGGAATGACCCATATATATCTGAGAATAAATATGTTTAGTAACTCTTTATTACTTGAATTACAATAAATCTTAACCTCTATGAGACGATTGTTCTTTTTTTGTACTGTATATACCATATTTTCATTCATATGTACCAACAATATACTATTAACTTTAAAGTTTAGGGTTGCTTACAAATTCACCGCTGGCAGTGGGTACGGCTTACCCTTAATTTAGATGGTTTGTGCGGGCTACAACCTCCCCCCCCCTTTCAATACCCTCGGCGCATTTTCCCACGTAAAAAAAGGCCGCTTAATAACAACAAAATTATTTATATCTGTTCTAATATGAGCAATAATGCATAGTAAACTGTAATAAGAAACATACTCATCATAAGTATAAACGTATGATATAGCATTAGTTGATATCTTTTACGAGATAAAAGAAAATTTATCTGTATCGTATGTTTTTCTTGTAAATTATAGTTATCCCATGTATATATAACCTAATAAAACATGTGTAGTATGTTTATTATCTCTCGACTTGATGCTATTGACTTCAAATCTATTCAAAATAGGATAAGATTCAGGAATCTTTTCAGGGGAGCAATTTATTCGAATGTTATTAAGAAATATGAGTTTCTCAAATATACGGATAAATATATTTCAGTATAATAACCGATCATACATTTCTATAACGAAATTACAATTGAATCACCGATGGCACAATAATAATTTAAAACCAATGTTTTGTTCGTAAATGGATATTTCGTTCGTATCAAAAGACTCGTAAACTGTCAAATTTTTAATAAAATCACAAAACTGCATCGGACCACAATTAATTTAACTAGTCATGTACACCTGCATATTGAATAAGAAAGTGGTTTTATCTTATAAAAAAGTGAATCAGAAAAAAAGTGTTACAATGTTACTCTAATTCAAGTTTCAATAGAAACTAAGCGTATTTTAGTAAACTCAAGGTCGGTGTTACATTATTTTGTCACTGTATAAAATAGATAAGGGACATAAAAGAATTAAAACTTGTTAAATCAAGTAATGAATAAAAAATTAATAGATTTATACATATATATACAAAAAGAAACTAAATTGTGTTTGTATATTGTCTTTCTGATCAATTTAAATATAATAAATACTATGTGGTACCCACGGATCCGACGGCGTTTTCACATATTCTTTAGGTGTTAGAAATAATCATAATAATTATTTATTTATTTCATTATAAGTGATTACAGTGGAGGAAAAATATAAAAATCAATTGAAATAAATGGAAAAGATGCGATTGATACGAAGCAAACGCCATAACAGTCAGAATAACTCATAAATAATGCGTCGTTTATCAGCAAATTTTCTGTTTCTTCGTAACATAATACACATAACCACGTCAGTAGTTTTTGTTTGACTAAATATGTGTTCAACTTATAAATCATGAGAAGTTTATTCGTTTTTTTGTACAATCGGGTACTCGTAGCGTTAAACTGGCGAAAATCAAATGCAGTTCGGCAAAGGATAGCTGGATAGATTGGTCGCGTTTCTTCGCCGTAGAGATATATTTATTTCACGGGTGTACTAGTGTGACGTCGAAATAAACGAATGAATGAAGAAAAATGAGAGTTGATTTGTTTTTATTAGTGGAAAAAATGCACATAAGATTAAATCGAAAAAAAAAAAATTGAAAACAGGTTGATGGAATCCAAAAAAATAGCCTATAACCAATTACGAAAAATTCCGCGTCGAATGGTAGTAGTCCCATCCCGATATGTTCAGTAGTTTTGAGGTGATGGTGCGTCAATAAACCCCATATTCCTTTTAATCTTGTCTATCAAATAGAAAAATGACAAAATATACATAACCCACCATTTTAGGGTTATTTTGTCATTTTTCTATTTATTTTTATATTTATGTTTATTTTCTTTAAACTTATTATTCGAAGTATTCAAATATTAGTAATTTTTCAAATAATCATAAAAAAAACATCGTGTTCTACCTAAATAAACTCGAGATAATTTCTTTCTCTACTTTCTCAACTCTTCAGTTAGTATAACAGTATGTTGTATACCTATTAACTATTTGAAAATCAAAAAAATTTTTTTTTTTTTTTATAAAAGTTCAATGGAATACATAAATCAAATAGGTATATATACCCTGGGTATTTAAAGAATTTTTGTTTCTCTGGCAATGGAATCTTAGAAATGATAGATGTGCTGCATGTTCACGGCCATGCTGAGAATACTATCATGACATGACGACATGACTGACATTAACAATGGTTTGTTGCCAGTAGTCTTATTTAATTCGGTATGTCGTTAATTATGTCGGTTATTCGGTTCACGGTAAAGTTTGGAATAGTTCAAATATCAGTATATGTATATATTTGTAACTAGCCGTGTGCCCGCGGCTGCGCCCGCGCTTCATATATTCTCCACTGCGTTTTAATATTTTTTTATACTGAACCCTAATAATTTTGCAAAAAAAAAAAATAATACTAAGATAAAGTAAAAATATTTCTCATAAATTCAAACACTTGCCCGTAAAACTGTGCATTGAAAAGGAATTTATTCCATTTTTTATGAGTTTTAATTTTATTACGCGGAACCCTAATTATTTTCGAAAATCAAAAATTACGCTGAATAACTTCAACTACCTACCAAATAAAGTCGCCTTCAAAATCGGTCCAACCGTTGCGGAGATTTTAAAAAATTGTATGTAAAACATTTAGAACAAAAAAAAATATTTTGCCATTACAAAAAGAAACTTCAATTTTATTAACTAGTATAGAATTGGTATTCGAAAAATCTACTAAATTTAATGAAATATGAATAGTAAATTCGGGGAATATTCGAGAATTCACTAGTTATAATAAACATGTACGTGTATCTTACCAGCGAATAGACTGCTAAATGGTGACCCTCCAAAGAATTCTCTAAACACCTCTTCAGGATCTCGGAATGTGAATGGGTAGTTGGCGTAGCCATACTCGTAATCTTCGTCGTTTGCAGAACGCCTTCCTCTACTGTTATTCAGCCCCTCTTTACCGTACTGATCATATACACGGCGTTTCCTCTCTGTGTCAAATAATATTTAATTCGTATCGATATTAAAACCCACGAATACACGAATGCGTAAGCGCTTTAATCACACATCCTATATACTTAAGCGATACGAACGCTAGTTTTGAATATTCAAGTTTCCTGTCGAATATATTCGTATGCAGAATTACCTATAATTATGCTGTTGAACTATAGGTCACAAGTACAAGTATTTATAAATAAGATTTGCACCGTACCAATGCGATAATGCCTATAATTTTTTTCTTTTTTAATTATTAATACATATTTATGATTTTGAAAGGTACAAAGATAATTGATACGTAGAGACACTAAAATATTATAGCTAACTTCGTTGATAATAATTCATTGGAAACAAGACACGGTTTCTAGTTAATTCTTAAAGCACACAAAAAAAAACTTTATAATTTTTGCACATTTATATGAAAATAAATTAAAAAATATCTTAGAGATGGAATCCATTTATAATTTTCTACTACGCTTTAATTGTGTCTACACTTGAATAAATAATTAAGCGGCTAATAGCGTTTCGCAAAATGGCACACTTTTTAATTGTTAAAACTTTAATACCAAAACCCAAGCTGGAAAACATTTTACAAGTTTTTAGGGTGGATATTATGTACTTTTAATGTATTTTAATGTAAAAAAATGATTTAATACTTATTACATGAGTTTACCATTTAATTGCTAAAAAAAAATATAAAAGACAAGTTCGTTCACACAAAACTCATTCGTTTGGGTTAGTATAAGGCTGGTGAATGTTGAAATACATTGTTATTTGCATTAATATGTTCTGAATATTATCACAAATATAAATAACGTGTAATATATATATATATATACTTATATATATGTATAAAAAAACAATTTTGAATTGCCTAAAAATGTAATATAATTTTCATCTAAAGACTGCAGATAAACATAATTAGTTAGCATATCTACTTGTCTTGGATATCATTTTATGTTAATAGAGAACACAACAGGCTTTCTGGTTGTAGATGATGGACTAAAAATGATAATATTCATAACTTCTGGATGAAAAATCCTACGTTAAATGAGAGGGCTACCGAAAAAGCGGTGAAATGGTGTATCTCCAAAAAACCCTTTGAAGCTAAAGTGACGATGGCCATTGACTCCATTCTTGCTTTGATATCTGTGACCATGATGACTGGATCCCCTTCCATCATACAATTTCCGCTTGTTCTCTACCCAACAATAAAATACTTCTTTACAATTCTACAAGGAATACTATAAACGGAATAAAAACTAACCTCAAACCTAAAAGACTTACAGAAAGTCGGTTCTTTTTTTTTACGTATTACTGACCAATTTCGATGATACCAATAGTTCATTCTATTTCATATGTCCTACTGTTTCATATACCTATTTTAATAAATTGTTATGGCTGGTAGCACTTTGGTTCGTGAAAATTGGAAGTTGAACAAAATTATTTCCATAAATTTACATATGAACCAATTTTTAGGTACAAAAAAATTCTACAATTAAATAATATGCAGTAGTTACCATTTAGTACTGGTACCTGATTGTAAGTACAGAACCTTACAAGATTGTTGGAGATTTGTTTAATAAAAGAGAAATATATTGTTAAAGCAATTGTTGTGTGTTTTTAATTTCATAAGATATGAAATGACCAAGTGAACAAGGAAGTGTCTAACATTCTGCAATGCTTCTCTACTTAGTAGGTAGATATTGTGTATTAAGATAAAAAACGTTTTTTATGCAATTTAAAAAAGTGCAAGTAAACAGTAACCAGCATCGAATATTATCAGGAAGAAATAATATGCTATATTTAATCAAATTTTTATATTGATATCCTAAATTTGTACATGGCAATACTTTTCAATGAATGTTTTATTTCAATGTAGGTCCAATGTTCAATAATTCCGTTGAAAGTGTAAAAGTTAACATATCCAAATAATAATGTAAAGTAAATAATTTTATTGTATATTGTACATACCGTCTGAAAGAACTTCATAAGCCTCAGATATTTCCTTGAACCTTCTGTTGGCTTCATCTGCGTTGTCTGGGTTTTTATCTGGATGCCATTTCAAGGCTAATTTTCTGTATCTGCAATGATAAGTTAAAATTAAATACACATTAATTAATAAGGTTCAAATTAAATTTAAAATGTTTCAATATTAGACAAAAACAAAATTTATACACTTTACCAAAATTTTACTTGTAAGTCTAGTATAAACAATGTCTAGGAATTATTTTTATCTATGAGTTTTACTTAGTAATTTTTTTTCATTTTTCAATTTAAAAATACAAATTTACAAATACATTGATGAAGTGAGGAGTTAACATTAATTAACGTAGAGCCTATAAATAGGTAAACATAATGTGAGTCAATCCGAAAAATATAAGTTTCATTTACATGATGTTTTTCATTAGAAATCTACATACCTACCAAATTATACATTACTTAGGTTTTAAAATATAATATATAAGTCACAGAAAACTGTCTGGCAAATTTCATCTTTTAATCTTCACTAAGTTATGATCTGAAATGAAAAATGCCATCTATAATGTAGTTATCATATATAAATAGCAAGTGATTTTTTCTCTCAATTACAAAATAATCGACACACCTACTAAACATAGAAGCTTTGATCCGAATTAACTTTCTTGAAGGGTAAATTAATACATCTATATAAAATAAGTTATGTTACTACCTTATTAGCCACTAAAGATCTTGTTCAGATGTAACCAATTATAAAATCACACTTCTATTTTCAACTGCATACATAGATAATAATTACTATAACTTAGGTACTAATAACTACATTACTTAAATTTGTACATACGCTTTCTTTATCTCAGCATCTGTGGCACTCCGGGACACACCAAGTATCCTGTAATAGTCCACCATCTCGGCTCTCCCTCAAAGGGTGTTTAAAGAATCTGAAATATGTCCATTTTTTTGCATATTTTAAAAGTTTATCAAAATCATCAAGTTTATCAAGCAGTTTCCAAATAATTATTAAATATATTAAGAAAATAGTATATTTTTATAGTAAGAATTGTATTATTAATATGTACAAATATTCTAAAAAATCTAAACCTTAAACTCATCTGTAACGTACAATGTACACAACCAATAACATAGGCCAGTATTTATTTGTAACAAAGAAAGAAAATGTTATTTTGGTGATCACTTGCTGCTGCTGTATCAATTTTATTATCCTAATGCAGTGTGGGACACAGTATTTTAAGATAACCAAATCCTCATGATTTATATTATCAATAATAATAAAATATAAAGTATTTTATGTATCACAAGAATAATTATATTCTGATAATTTATAACTAATATATTGAATACATTTGTTCATATACTAAGTATACATTTTTACATATTTAATTAAGAGCTTCCTAATCGATAAGGCACAAACCTTACATTTACGCCAGCTTCCAATTGTTTTCCTATTGTCAAACTTTTGAATACTATTACTACTCGAAACTATTTTATTAATTTGGCTCTTAAAATTGTTATCTTTGTGAATGATTTGTTTACCAGCTTTATATTTTTAAGCTGAACAAACCATAAAAACAACATGAATTTTAAAAGGTCATGGCTATTTTCATTCACTGTTACCCAAATGTTCCATTAACAGTACAAGATATTCATATATCATACAGATACTAGTTTAAAGTGTTTTATTGAAAGAACTAATTAAACAGAAATTAAAAAAAATGAATTTAAGTAATTGCTATCTGGTCAACACACAGATATGTCACCATTTTCAAAGCAGTGTCTAGTATTATCTTTGAAGTAAATAAAAGAACCTGTTAAATATTTATCTTTGGACAGGTATTCCTACACTAGAATGTCACAACAAAACTGAGTTATAGACTGCATGCTTTGAATAGGTTTATCCTAGCAGATAATGCTCTTCTTTACTTATGTATATTAGTTGGTTTGTAGCTGGAAAATCACTGAACGAATTTCGATGATTCTTTTTTACATCATAGATATTTTCTTTTAGTTTTTGTAGACTTTTGTAATATTGACACACACGGTAAATGGTATAAGGACAATTAATAATGAATTTTACAAATGCTCAATATAAAAAAAACCCCCATCATGTTTCTTGCTATGTTTTAACCAATAAATACGTTACGAGATATAATGCAATGAATAATCATGAAGAGTAAAAACATATGCAAGCTATGGGCAAGGTACAATAAGACATAAGTATTTTTAAATAGTGACTCTATTAGTGAGAAGACCCTATTAAAGATTTTATACATAACAATAAATAGTATACGTAATAACCAACATAAAAAATGTATACTAAGTTGTAATTTACTATATATGCTCAGTTTTTTGTTGGATACAAGAGTTTTAAGAAAAAGAAATGGAATTTTATACATAGTTTTAATAAAAACACATGATAAAGCAGAACTCATGTAATGTGAGAAGTTCGATTTTATATGGTAAAATACGAATATACAGACAGATCTTTATAAATGCATGTTATGGTAAAACATATTATATTATAAATTATAAGAAAAGGACTACTAACATATTTCGGATGAAGACTATAATTTATGTAAAGACTATGACAAGCTGCTTTTTTATATACTTTTCACTTTCCAAATCTAAACTTCAAAGAAGGTAAGCACATAAGCAGTTGTAAGTACAAAAATCGTAGGTACAAAATATAGTAATGTACAAAAACAAACAGTCCTTTTTTTTAATTCATTGCGAGTACTGGACATAAGTATTTTAAGCCAACTTATTAATACAATTTTAACTATAGTAGCTGGAGTCTATAATGGTCTTTTTGACGTTTGTTGCTCATGATTTTTTGTATAAATTGTTCTTTATTGATAATAGTGACGTATAGTTCGACATAAAATGTATCAAATAAATCATTTTCAGACACAATATTAATTTAATCTACTGTTTTCTAAATTATGTAACTGTATATATAGATTACTATATAATATATGCCTAACAATATAATATGGTCTTTCGAAAAAATCTTTTACGTTTTTACTAACAAAAAACAGCTTCATTTGACAGAATTTTAAAGGGATTATAGTTATAAGTAGACTTATAGACCACACAATTCGTCATTTATATTTTTCCAAATTTGAAATTATATATTATGTCTATTTATTAGATTTAAACGGATATTTGGCAACTACTGGGTATCCGGCATTAATTCAAAATCAGTTGATCTTACTTGCAAATTTCAATCATGTTTTTTCTTGATCGTGAGTTTTACTTGCTATTTCAACATGTATACTTAAGTATCAACTATATAACGAGTAAGAGAGAGAGAGAGATACCCTCTCTAGTGGTGCTGCTAGAAAATACCTATTGGTGCTTGGCGACAGGTTTTCAAACTTGAGGGTGGTTGCTACCTATGTGGACATTATTAGCCCCTACAACCATGCTATGGTTTCGTCGCGATGATTTCCTTCACTGAAAGCTTAGGTTATATAGAGTTAGATAGGTGGGTTCAAATCTATGTGCATTAACACGAAATCGACGACATTGAACCATCATTGCTTCAAATTTGTTCATCGTTAAATCTCTTTATATTTATAAAAAAATATTATAAAATCAAACTACTACAACAGAACGTTCTATATTTGATAACCACAAATAATCGTGTTCGCTATCAATTCAACTAAACTGAGCGAAGTACTAACTTCGTTCATGAACGAAAAGGCTCGAACTCATAGCAGTTAATGTTTCAACGAAGGAAGCTGGTTTATTCTCCAGTAGAAAAAGTTCGTTACTTAACATATTACTCGCAATATTAGTTACGAATCCGAAATCTTATACATATTTGACACCACTATTTTAGTGTGTCAAAACGATCATCATAGTGTGATGCTACTATAAGCAAACAGTTTTTGCTATTTTTTGTAATTAATTACGCACATGAATACAAGTTCTTTAGGCTCAATCTTATTTTATTTTTCGAAGCTAAAATACTTCTCTCAAAATGATGACCTTTTGTTATTACTTTCGAGTGAGGTTTTGTGACATCTCGGAATTCCCGCTCGGTGTCATTATTTTCAATACCTATGCATAATAACCAAAGTAACGCTCCTTTTAATTTTCGTCACGATAGATGTTCACAAGTGTATTGTGATCACGATTTAGCTGGGCTCAACAGACCGCAAATTAAGTGGTTTCGATAACCAAGATTATGATTTATAAACTTTGTATGATTGTACATTGCGCAAATAAAAATAATTGTGTTCCATTTAACCACGCAGTGTAACATATTTCTTCATTCGCATAGGCAATCATTTTTTTTAACTTATTGACTGCTATTAGCGCGATGAAGCTTGATCATATACGATTATAATATAAAATAAAAACTGCATCAAACGACTAATAATCTTTATTTTGTAATTAGAAATATTTGAATGTCATTAAATATCAGTATAAATAGACAAAATTAGACTGAGCTAAATTAAATATTACATTTCTCAGAGCCGCTTATCCAGTTATAACGTACGAGGACGAGGTTGGGTGATCCTTTTTAGGTTTGTTGAAACTAATAGCGTCATAATGTTTTCTTTGGTAAAACGTAGTTTCTGCTGCCCTTTCTCATCAGTTCCAGTCCCAATTCTTAATAGCGACATAAACGATGAGTATAATTTTATGGACAAAAAAAATAATTGTGTGTTTGATCTATGGTAAGCTTGATTTTAACCTTAATACTAACCAATCAATTGAAAAATCTGTAGTATTACCTATTGCCTTTGTATACAATAGTTTATTTTTAATATTTTAAGGGCATGACAAAAATAGATAATATTATTTTTTATGTTATCAAATAAAGTTTTAAAAAGTTCAAGTTCGGTCAAGATGATTATACGAAATAATCCGTGCGGATCATTTGGACGGAGTATATTCATTTTACTTTTTTTCCCTGAAAATCTCTTCATTCAATAAATTGCTTATCGGGTTAAGAAAAATTTCTCTTTCACGGATATACAACGTTCATATGATAAGCATTTCTACGGTAGGTACGTATGAAGGTCATTGAATATAAATGAGTAACCAGTTAGGTCAGCAGAAAGAGGAGAGAATTCGACTGCACTTCGCATGAAAATAGAGTTACCGGATATTGCAGCGACAGGATCTATATCGACACCTCCTTAAACACCATTGCTGCTTGACCATATCATCATATAAATAAATACAGTGTTAAGTCAAACGAGTTGTTTTAATTTAATTTAATTCCCAATATTTGGGGACTCAATAATTCTATGGATCATCTGGAGAAAACTGGAAGTGTTGAAATACAAACATAACATACATATATGAACAGTATCGTTTCAGACTAAAGATTCTAAATAGATCCAGTGTATTCAAAGTTAAATTTGAATTCAAAATAAATATTAAACAACAGTTACTCATAACAGAAATAAATAAAAACTTTGTGGTACAGATAACAGTGTAGATGGTGCGTGGGAAACATTGAGACTGTCGTAGACTTATTTTACAGTTAGTTTATTGTACATACCTAAAGGTTAATTATTATGTTTAATTGTTATGAACAATGGAAACAATTTAAAAAAAAAAGCATTCACGATTTATAACAAACAACGTTTTATAATATTGTATTACAGTTATTTTACCATTTAATGAATATAAATTGTATATATATATCGCGATTTATGTCAAAATTTTGCGACAAAATTAATTAAAAACTATCTATATCTGCGGATCCCTTCGTCTATTGATATATCTATCTATAAAGGATATCTATCCTTTTTATAGTCCCCACATTATTTACATACATTTTCTATGGTTTTATTTTCGATTATTTTTGCTTCATTTATCTTTGCCCTCATATTTATATGAAATCTATCGAATCTATGTAACCTATAGAGAAAAAAAACAAGTTCTACTAAAGAATATTCTACTAAAGAAGAACGCGTCTACACACAGTGAAAAAGAAAAAATTGGAATCTAACTGTTTTTACATAGGCTCTAAATTATTTTTGATACTAACAGAAAGCAATGATATTTCTCACAAATTTAAAAACTAGCTAGTCATAGCGAAGTTCTATGTGCATAAAATGTATGGTACCTTATTATTTTGAATAATACAGGTTGCCTAGTGAAATAAATGATTATATGAAAAATATATTAAATAATAATTGAAAAAATGTATTATTCCATTTTTTTTAATTACAGACCTTTATAGCATTTAAACAAACAAGTTCGTTTAAGAGCTTACTCAACACGAGTATGTTTTATGTCACATTTTCAAAAACTTGCATCGATATTAAAATAATGTTTCTTTCTCTAGTATGAATTGATTAGTCTTAAAAAAACTAAACATTTAAAAAACTAATTATAAAAATTACATAGAAATCGCGTAAGTGTTTCTGTAATTATTATTTTACTATCCGTAATAACGCATCAATGGCGAGAGCAGTAAAAAGAATGAGTGAAGGGAGGGGACGCATATTTCTTCCAGTTGCCTAATAGTCAATTTCCGAGAGTTTTAAGTTAGTACACATGAAAACATAATTCGAATTAAAACTTACTAAAATATAAACACCAGATAATAATAAACGAATTTACAATCCATATAAGTAGTCATATATCTTACACAAAATGTTTACGATGTAATTAATCTCTTATGTGTCGTTCAATGTAAAAGTGACTTATTTTCTCATAATTGAATTTTAAAATACGTACTGATTTTCTTCACTTTTATTATGAATATTTAGCTCTTTTAGTCACCTTCAGTAAATAAGTTATACCACATAGTGTATCTTATAGTATGACTTCACATTTAGAATGATATATATATATTAATAGATAAAATTCAAGCGTAGACTGTTTCGAAACATACATATCTACTAGCTGTGCCCGCGACTTTGTCCCGTTTCATATATAAAAAAATAAATTGGACCAAATTGTGAATCTAAACCATTCTTAAATCCTCAAGAATAGACAAACATTTTCATTAAAATCTATTCAGCCGTTTTGGATGAGTTTAGTCACATACACGCGTACAGAAGATATAGACAACAGAACCATAGCGAGATCTAGAATCGTTCAAAAAAATAAATTTTTATTGTCGTTAATATATAGAATTGAAGTGTCTGTTTTTTTTTTTTTTACTAAATACATATGAATGTATATACGATACCTATAGCAAAAATGCAATTTATAAAATGTTTGTCTGTCTGCCCTTTGTAACGGCTAATTTCCGGAACGGGTGAACAGATTTGGACGGGATTACATAGCTGAAGTTACTCTGCGTAACTTAGGCGACTTTATTTTTAAATAGTTAAATAATTAGGCTTCCGCGTAAAATACAAAAAAATCATAAAAATTGGAGTAAAATCCGATTCAACGCACAGTTCTACTGGCAGGTATTTGAATTTGTGAGAAATATCTTTGCTTAATGTTAGTATTCAAAAAAAAAAATTGGAAAATAATTAGTCTCGTATAATTAAATCAAAACTATATTACGCAGTGAAAAATATATGAAACGCAGGTGCAACCGAGGGCACACAGCTAGTTATAATATAAATGTGTCTCCATCATGCAAAAATTATAGAGTTACGCCACTTTTACAATGACCGACGCATATAAAAGAACATAACAACTTATATTTATATAATAATAATAATAGATCAATTAGCTTTGTTTAGTGAAGAGTGACGTCAAGCCTAGAATTATTATAGCGAGTAGCATTTTCAATTATTGTAATATAGTAAATACAGTTATATTGTATTGTTATTACACATCATAATACCGTACCTTAATCTTACAATAATGTGAAATCATGGCTTATTTCACATGGTATCCACAAAAAACATGTGTTCACACGCGGTAGAAGCGAAACCTTCAAGTATATAGTAGGCTAACTTTAGGATTTATTCATAATCAAAATATTCAAAATTAGCCTACTCCTTGAAGGTACAACTCTTTTTTATTAAAAATATATGCTAAGTATATAAAAGATGTTTATACCTATATTTTTTTACTTTTATGATAACTATATAACCTCAATTTAGTCAGGTTGTATGGCAGATAGGATATACGCTATTAATACCTACTTGGTTTATAATAAATATACTCCGTTTATGAAAATGCCACGGGACTATGCAACTTATGTTTGTAACGTCAAGATATGCTTTGGTTATTATATTGTATTACTGCTAAAATTGATTACCTACACAGAAAGTGTCAAATTGATTGTTTTTCATTCTTACATAAGCAGGTGGCAAACGCAAATTTGATAATATATTATGATTTTACACTGACTTTTTTTGGGAAATTTCCTGACACCACAGACCAAATAGGTTTATTTATTTGATTTGAGACTTTACCTAGTCTTCCCGTTGCTATCGTTGCTTTAACATTTGTTATTACTTAATCAAGTTAAATAAGTAATTTCTTTACTTTGTTATTATTACCTACTCCTAAAATCTAATAGGTAACATTTTCTAATTTAACAATATAAAGTGGTACCTATTCTCAATGTTTGCGTTACGTTACAAATAATTACCACAGAGTAAGTTTATTTACTACTAGCTGATATCCGCTACTTTATCCACGTAGTTCCAATTCCCGTGGGATTTTCGGACTAAAAATAATCCCATGTCCCTGGATTTCAAACTATCTCCATACCAAATTTCATCCAAATAGGTCCAGTAGTTTTTAAGTTTATTCGTTACATACAACAATATAAATCTTTCCCCTTTATAATATTAGTATAGATATAGATTAGTGTAGATAAAGAAGAGATATGAAAAAATACTAATGTTGACATTTCTTATACCGACACTGAAAAAAGAATAATACTACATTCTATATAAAACATCATATGTACATGTTAATATTTAATAAAAATACTTTTCTAAGTAGTCTAAAGACGTATGATTAACTTATAAGTACTTATTTCACGTTTATATAATTATCAATTTTAATTACGTAAATTAGGCAAAGTAAATTATACATTATTAACAAATGTATAATATATATAGATAGGTATTTTACATTGCGCAAGCAAGAGCTCGGGGCACAAAGAATATTACTGGCACTACAACAGCTGTTTTACATCAATTAGGTAGATAGTGCTTATTCTATGGTGCTTGGAGGATTTCGTGTAATGAATAGGTGTGAGACAAACCTTAAAATAACATTGGCTCTTCCGGCGAATGTGCTGATGCCCACCTTAAAACGACACCTACAAATTTCACAAAATTCACTTGTTCTATATTATTAAATCTTGTTCGTTCGTCGTTACACTACAGACACTATCACAGTTTACAACCACAATTGCACCAAATCGATGACTGATCTCGATTCGTCAATGACACTAGTATTCGTTCCGTGTGAGCGACCAATAACACTATATTCATAACGTTCCGTTGTTGATAATATTGTAATTCGTCAGCAAACGGAAAATTCTGGGACATAAAATCAATAAAGCACGCGTTCGGAGTTAGGGAGTCTATGTGAGTTCCATAAAGACAAAGCGTAGGTAGAAATAGTGGTAATGTAGCCGCACCCATACAAACGATCCGAGTGCACGTTTACCATCGACTGGCATTCGAAGACACGAGTATTGACGAAACGAACCGAACCAAAACTCACGATCTCACGAATAGCACAAGCCGAGCATCAGACGATATAAAATAATAATTAATACCGGTCGTAGCGCCACTAGCCGTGCTGTGCCGGTCTGTTTTGTGTTTCTCTTCCTTGCTATTTGTCTCAGGTCTACCGGGAACAATAATTCTTAGTACGAAATTGAATGGATACTTACAACACAATAGTTGTATGTACCTATGTAGTAGCAGCTGCAGACGGCAGGTGTTACATACCCATTTAATGCATGATTACTTATTCAAGTATACCTTATGGTGATTTGTTATGGGTAGGTAGGAATTATGATTATACCTTTAATAATAATTATTGAAAATTTTAGGGGGAAAAGGTGTTTATCAATAGCAACTAAATAAAATTACAAAAATAAATTTAGTACATAAACAGAGGCCAAAATGTACTGGACTATTTTATCTTTGCTTATTTAAGGACCTATACGAGTACCTATATAGATATTTGAACTCAATGTATCAATTATTTTTTTTATATTTACGTAAGCAAGTAAGTTGTTGCATTAGTTTATGTGGTACAGATGAAAGATATAATTTCTTATATAAATAGGTACATATATTTTTATAATTTTTATAAGCACATTAGTTATGTAAAATCAAAATTTAATACGAAATAATTGAAACTGCCGACAATGATCACTATTCGGCCTTGAATTTACCCGGTTGCAGCAATGCTGCAATTTCGTGACTATAAATACATATATATATATATATAAATGACGTCATAGTTTGCTTATAACGTTGTCAGAGAATTTCATTCAATGTCTATAGAAGCGTGACTCAATCCTAATAAACAATAAAATAAGGTTTCTCGATCGGATGAAAAAAACACAAAATGTGTCCACTGACTTTTGTAATAAATGTACATAATAAAATCCTTTTTAGTCAATAGTGATTAGTTAGATCAAGTTCGTGTTGAATTATTCAAGTCACGTGATTTATCTTTCTTTTTTACATATTTATCATATACGTTTTTAAGTCACATCATATAAGCCATCACGCCATACTTACATAATAAACAGAACAGTCGTAAGTGACTTACTAATTAATATTTTTTTATGTGACATAAATCATTTTACTTGCAAAAGTGTCAAGAGTAGATTGATGGTTTTATTTTTGCTTTAACATCAGCAACAACTAACTTATCTACGCTTCTCTCAATAATTAAATTCTAAGATTGCCGAAATAGAATAAAGGCCCTGACACAAAGTACAAAGACTTATCAAAATTTGCCAAGTCATTTTAAGTTAAATCCGGACATATACACAGACAGACAAACAAGACAGACAAAAAATTAAATGTCTGATTCGAGATTAGTAACTACTAAAATAATCATCTGTTACAAAAAAGTCTACAAAAAAAAAAAGAAATGCACAGACATAACTTCAATTTTATTAATATGAATAGGTAGCGATATTTATAATATTAGTTAAGTTAAGTGCAGATTAAAATAATGGTTGGTATCCACTTGTGCTACCTTTCTTTGAGGTAAAGACTATGGACCTTGTTATGGGAAATCTAAGTAGAGGACTTAATTATATCTGTTAGACCTTACTATGGGCTTACGTCGTACTCATACAATTAATGTAGTAATAGTGATTCTGTCTTATGTTGGTAAGTAGAGGATTATTTAAATACTAGCTGTGTGCCCGCGGCTGCGCCCGCGTTTCATATGTTTTTCACTGCGTAATATAGTTTTTTTTATACGGAACCCCAATTAATTTCCAATTTTTTTTTTCACAAATTCTAATATCTGCTAGCAAAAGTTAGCTTTGAATCGGATTTTATTCTTTCATGTGTTTTAATTTACTTACGCGGAACCCTAATTTTTTCGAAATTTAAAAGTTCTCTAAGTTACGCGGAATAACTCCAGCTATATACCAAAAAAATATCCCATCAAAATCCGCCTAGCCGTTCCGGAGATTACACGCAACAAACAGACAAAAATTAATAAGTGTTTTTTTTTATAGGTATCGTATATACATACGTTCATATCTATTTGGTAAAAAAATAATTATTTTCTTATTACAAACAGACACTTCAATTTTATTTATTAGTATAGATTTTCTTCTGTTAATTATTTCGATTATGAATGGTCTTAGAAATACATATACGGTAAATCCTTAGAGATATCTGTATGTATAAATAGAAGGTAACGTTTATTAGTAACGGTAACTGTCTGTTAGTGGTATTTTAACTCGGGAACCACAGCAACGAATTACATGATTTCTTTTTTATATCATATCTACACAATATATTATCTAGTTAGGTATTAGTGTTTATCCTGCAAGTAAATGTTGTTACATTAAATAGTTTATAGAAAAAAAAAAAACGTTACAAAAATAACTATTATCGCTTTACTTGCCAACATATTATATGGTAGAAGGTAGAGGTTAGAACCGATTTAGATGGTTCTTTTTTTAAATTCGTAAATATATTATCTGGCTGAAATATGAAGATAAATATTAAATTAAGTAAAAAAAATTACTACCAGAAAATTCTCTAAACTATAATTAAACCGTTAAATATTTAACAGATGCCTTGTAATTTAATGAACATTTGTGAGAAGAATAAAAATTATTCTATGCGAGCGAAGCCGCGCCCATACGGCTAGTATATTAAGAGTACAAGTTTGTAAACAAATTAACACGTTGTAATCTGACCATAGTATAATAGAGTTGAAATTAATATTTCATCGGAATGTGGAACGCGCCGATGCGTTTTGAATCGCTTTGATAGATTGTCAGTATGTTTCCACTTTGTTTCTACGGTATTTTTGATTAATGACTATGATTTTAGTCAAACAAAATAACAACATAATAGCTTTCTAGCACTTTCTAATCCATCGATTTTTCTTTTAATAGAATAAAATTGAAATGTCTGTTTGTAAGAACAAAAATTATTTTTTTTACTTAATAGATATGAATGTATATACGGTACTTATATAAAAAATAGAATTTCTAAAACTTTTGTCTGTCTGTTGTTTTTTGTTCCGGGTAATCTCCAAAAGGCTCGACGGATTTTGACGGGACTTTTTTGGTAGATAGCTGAAATTACTCCAGGTAACTTAGGGAACTTTTAATTTTTTTTAATAATTAGGGTTCCGCGTAAAAAATTAACAAAATCCTATTCAATGCACAGTTTTACGGGCAAGTGCTTGAATTTATGAGAAATATATTTACTTTCTATTAGTACTAAAAAATTAGGGTACCGTAAAAAAAAAAAAACTCAGTGAGGAATATATAAAAACGCGCGGGCGCACAGCTAATTGTGAATAAAATCCGATTGCACAGTTTTATTGGCAGGTATTTGACTTTGTGAGAAATACTGTGCTTAAAGTTAAGTAGCAAAAAAAAATTGGTGAATAATTAGGATTCCGTATAAAAAAAAAAATGGAAAACTATTAACGCTGCGAAAAATATAAGAAAAGCGGGCGCAGCCGCAGGCACACATCTAGTCTCTAAAATAATTGACCCATACGCTCGATCAATACTTTTGGAGCTCGAGTTCGAGAATCGGATTTTATTCAATTTGTATGAGTTTTGTTTATTTTACGCGGAACCCTATTTTTTTTTTAAATTAAAGTACCCTAAGTTATCCAGAGTAACTTCAGTTATCTACCAAAAAAGTCCAGTCAAAATCCGTCCGGCCGTTCCGGAAATTACCCGGAACAAACGGACAGATATAAATTTTAAAAATTGCTTTTTTGATATCTGCGTGGTGTATACATTCATATCTATTTAGTAAAAAAATTGTTACATTACAACAGACACTTTCATTTTATTTATTAGTATAGATTATATAATCTAAGTATAATAATCTAATCTAATTAATACGAATATATACCTAGTAGTATTAATAGGTATATATTTAACGGAACTCGAACGTATTAGTGAAATTCATATAAAAATTACATTTCCAACACCGACTTTCTGTCCTAATACATTTAATGCTTACTACGTAGGTATATTATATAGGAATAATTTTGACATTTGCGTGGTCTTAATTGGCTCAAATTTGGCGAATGAATGAAACAGTGGGCGGACGACGATCGACTTTTGCTGACTAAATAGTCACCATTCCCATTATACTTAGTCACTTCCTAGTAATTACGGTATTCTGTTACTTGCGTTCTACGTTTTGTTGGAGATATTATTTGTAAGCATTTAAACATTGACATCTATACTAATAAATAAAATGGAAGTGTCTGTTTGTAATGTCAAAATAACAATTTCTTACTAAACACATATGAATGTATACACGAACCTATACCAAAAATACAATATTTAAATTTTTATCTGTCTTTTTGTTTGTTCCGGGTAATCTCCAGAATAGCTGGACCTATTTTGACGGTACATTTTTTGCTAGAAAGCTGAAATTACTCCGAGTAACTTGCAAGAGTTCCGAGTAAAAAAAACTAATGAAATTGTGAATAAAATTCGATTGGATGATCAATTTTACAAGAAAGTTGAATTTATGGTAAATTTATAAGAAAAATAATTAGGTTTCCGTATAAAAAAATTAAAACATTGTGAAAAATATATGAAACGCGTACGCAGCCGCGCGCACACAGCTAGTACAAGATAAGAATTAAAAACAACAAAGATGAAAATAAACTAATTCTAAAGAAATATGAATCGTGTTTACTTTGGCTTCACAATTTCTAAAATAAGTAAATTTAAATAATCGAATTTATTATGAATGTACACAGATTTATTAAAATGATCCTGGTAATCTTATTGGTAAAGAGAAAATGAGAAATAAACAAGATGCTGATGTATTATAGAAAAGATCTAGAGAGATAGTTATAGATGATTTATTCTCATTTTTCTAGGCTCCGTCTCATACAGTAAGCTCTGGTAATACTTACAGTTTTAAATTGTTCCCTTTGGAAGGAACTATGATCGCAATTTTCCCCAATTATCAAGAAAAACGTTTAGGTAACTAAATAAAACGCCAATATATGATAATATTAACCGCTCGATATCCATTAGGAACAGTTAATTTTCATCTTATAGAATTCTATCTATCTTTAAGTTCATGTTGCATTTTAGGTTCCGGGTGTTTGAATTTACGACCGGCCGCCTGCCTGACGTCAACCCTCCTTGGGAATGCTATTGTTGATGGTAAGCCGCCACCTACAGTTTGGGTGCAGATATATGCCCATGTTTTTTTCCCTTTTTGTCGTTTTTTTACGACACCGCACGGGATAGGACAGAGGGGTGGTGGTATTCTAGAGCCGCCACCATACGACACAAGATAAGAGGAGGTCGTTTGTCCTGGTATGGACATTGATGCGCAGGGAGAAAGAGGATGTTGTAAAAAAGGTATTGGATATGAATGTGGACGGTTACATGGGAAGGGGAAGACCAAAGAAAAATGGATGGACTGTGTAAAAGATGATATGCTTAGGAAAGGAGTGAATGCGGAGATGACAACAAATAGAGAGGAATGGAAGAGGAAGAAATGTTGCGCCGACCCCAAATAAAAATGGGAAAAGGGTAGGGAGATTATGATTATGACAATTCTAGCTATCTTTATACATCATCTTTCATCTCTAATTATAATTTAAACCACGAAAACCGTAACTAGATTAAGATAATCGTTCAGCTCTGAACAAATTTATATTCGATTCGCTATTTAAAACTTTAGAGATAAATTTCGCGCTCAATCAATGTCATTTGAAAATTATCAATTAAAATGTTTTGAACGAATAAGAATGAGATGTACAGTTCTTCGGTTGCATTATATACGTATGAACAAAAAACTTGGTTTTCCGGAAAGAGTCATCGGTATCAAATAAGACGATATTAATTAGCATCGAATTTAGAAAACCCCTTGTTAACAAACAAAAGACCTAAGTAAAGCGTCTGATGTACCCCAGTTTCGGAGATTTCGTATACCGAGTCCAAGGTTATTGTAATTATCGTAAAAATATGTAAGCAGGATACTTTAAATAACAGGAATATAAGTTAAAAATAACCGATTTTAAGTTCGAAACACATTCATACAAAAGTTGCAATCGAAGTACCCCATATTTTTATTTATCACAACCCACTTTCTTCAATAGTACTTACCTCGCAGTTTCTCAGCACTTGACGTCCAAAGTCGATAGTCCAAAAATATTCATCAATCTTAGGCGACAGAACTTATGTAATCCACCATCAGTGCATGTTATAAACAATTTATATTCTATATTACAGATTATACAGCTTACTAAAAACTTAAATATTTCCTGTTCAAATTTTAGTATGTAGGTATTTTAATAAATTAGACAACATAAGAAATAAATAATTATGATAACAACACGACACTTCAAACCAGAAAATACCGGGAATTGTTTGAAAATACTCCCATATACAAAAATAGAACTAATTATTTCAAACTATGAAAGAGTACACATGCAAATTAAAATATATATTGAGAATTCGAGAAGCAGATATTCGAATATTTTTCATCCTAAACTGTAAATCTGATGTCATCATCACATACACAGCGCCTAGTGGGCGAACGTTTTTGTTCGGTTTGTGTTCATTATATTATGTCCAAGTTGTGATTTGAGTACCTTCCACATTAATCCCTGATGTTAGACATTGGCATCATCCCACTCAATAACCGGCTCTTTAGTTAGAAATGCACTATGACTATATTTACATTTACCAGTGTTATATAACCTTGAGTCTATAAATCTTGTTTATTAATGAAATTTTATAAGTACTGAACTAGTTATTTCTTATCTGTTCTCTATTTTTTATAAATAAACGTATGTACCTAGATTAAATATAGTATAGTGTATCAGTAACAAATATTTTTATTGGACTTTTATTTCGTATTTAGATAATTTACAGCAGCATTAACATATTATAAATTAAAGTATTTTAAAATTCAATCAATGAATATATTATTAAAAAAACTTATGTTTAAGGTCGGTTAATAAATATATTGAAGCAATGAATGCAACATGCACGGCTTTAAACTTGTTTAAAGCGTCAGAAGATACTTTTGTAGTTAGCTCGGCTCGGGCCTCGGCGCGGCACGGTACAGGTCGTTGGTCATTGAGGTCGACAAACGAGCTCTAACGCAAATGGGTTAGTAGGTACGTATTGTATTTGAACCTGAATTTAATTATACGACGTTTATACACTCACGTAGATGATTTATAATAAGTACTTAATTTTTTCTTACTTATTACTGTTACTTAGACAATTTTTTTGTAAATAGTTTTCCTCCTCCTTTTATCTTTTATAAATAAATTATTATTTATTCGTTTTTCTATTTTAGCGATTTATTGTAAATGTAGAAAACATCGCAAAAATACATTAACGTGTAAAACAATTAAAAATTCAGTATCCAAGTTTATTCTTCATAAAGAATAAAAATTATTCACTGTGAAACATTGAATATTACGGAAGATGTTAGTGCTCTGTAGGTTATACGACATAAACGAGAATTATGCATAAAAATATTTCAGTGAGAATCTATTTTAAATCATTGAGTGCGCAAATAGTGACTCGGTCGTAGTGGGCGATACCTCCCGTAACGCGCGGAAAGAAAATAATAATAGGCAAAATATGTTTAAAGTCGAGGTGGACGGTCGCATCGTTAACACCACTATAATATCCAGACGATGTCCGCTGGTTGACCCTCGCCATAAACTAAAAGTCTTTTCTCTGACATTAATGTATAATTTAATTGTAAAACTATCTACTTATGATGAAGGAAATCGGAATGTTTACTTACACGTATATAATATCTAAAACTATCTAGCTTAAACGGTGATACGTCAGATTTATATAAATACATTCGTGACAACACCTTTGTTACCCAATTATGGGAAATTTACAATTTGCTATTTTATATTATAAATATTTGGTTTACTAGTAGATAACATGGTGTAGTGTTGTCGTTAAGCTTTATTCATATATGAATATAAACATATAATTACCAGCAATTATTGTAATATTTTCAATTTGAATATATATAACGCCTTAAAAGTAGGTATTAAACGAATTATAACTGTAGCGCCGGTTGATGTTATCACTAATATAATAATAATAATAATGGTTGCGATCGCTGCTAAGTAGGACGTACTTTTGGTTTACTTTGATAACGATATAGTATCGCAATTTTGCAAACTGTCATGAGTTTATCACTTTGTTGTATTCTAATTTGTCTATCAAAAGTATAAAATGGTATGAACGAGTAAAAATTATGTAACGAAGCATAAACAACAGCTTTAAACGTTTATGTTATAGATTAGTAGTGATTAGTGTTAACAAAGATGAGGTGATACTAGAAAGTCAGAACGTATTTAAAAGTATCTACAAGTATCGCCCACCAACTTTACAAACGCATGTATATTTAATATGTAGATAAGGAATCATGAAGTATATAATATAATCCTACGATTTCAATACGAATGGTTGAGATACGAGTTCTATTTTTGCAACTCGTATGAAATGAAACGTATAATTATAGACGTAGACAAATATAAATACGTAAAAATACTGCTTCATAAATAACACGCGTGACGTGATATTCTATCTAAGTAGGTACTTCAATGTTCTATAATCTGGTCCTACTTAAATATTGAAAATTATTCCGTATGTATCGTATCGAATTATTATACGATCCTATACCTACATATATGAAGTCGTAACTGTTTTTCTTTTGTTCGGGTAAATCTTTTAAATCCACTGAAGTTTGAAAGGATTTATTTTGTTTTTTTCTCATACGATATTGGGAAGAAAGTATGTTATTTTTTGTTATTATTTTGGATTAAAATAAAAGTTTAAACAAATATACGTTAACTAGGTGACTCAAAATCGGCAATCTTAAAAACTCTAATGGAACTCTAAAATTCAAATTTTTATTTTACATACTGTCATTCCATTTTGGGCATCGCCGGGTAGGTTAGCTAGTATTGTTAGGTTGTAGGTTAAATTAGGGGTTGCAATACAGTATTTAAAAAAAAAAACATTTTTACCATGTGGAGTCATAATCCATTCTAGAATCCAGCATTTTGGTCTTACATTCTCCTTATGTTAACTCAATGGCTGGAGTAATTCATATAATAGACAGCCACAAATTTCTGCATATTTGTGTTAGCGATAAAAACAATCCTTTATTTCTAATTTACTTCATTTAGGAGTTTTTGATAACAGTCATACACGCTCCGTAATAACTAAGCAATTCTGGGCATACACTTATAAAACTTGTAAGTATAAAAAATATGTGGTCAACTGAATAATTACAAAGAGGAAATAATATAAATGTTACATATTAACTTTGCCCTTCAATACGTTTTATAAAACATTACGAAAAGAATAAATACATTTTATAATATTATACATGTAGTTGTCTCCAGCATCGGTCAATAATAAAAGATTAAAAGATCTCTAGGATAATTTTACTTACACATTTTGTGATAAAGAAGAGGTTATGAGGAAAATAGTGGATGAAAAAATGACCACTTTCATGCAATAGTACTTGACCTAAAGCAATGAACTGAATTTAAGAGACAATCATCATCGAATTACCCGTATCCTTTTTTCTTTTTTTTTACGTGGTTGAAATCTGCTCGTTGAACGCTCGGACGTGTGCCGAAAACCAAGTTTTTTGCACACGTATGATCCTCGCGACACACTGAGACACCGAGTCACAACCCCTCTGCGAGAGGCGCCCTCTTTAGGTGTCCGTGTGCCAGGTTGGCCGTAACCGACTGACTAAACACTCCACGTCCCTAACCGGCGCAAAGATGCCAGGGTCTCCGGAGGCACATTATACATGTATTCTGCAGAGGCCCTGACAGCGCCAAATTACCCGTATCCTAGAGTAAGTAGCGTTGGTATAACACGTTCTTTCCTTTCACTGTAACAAGATTTAAGAACCATTAAAATACTTTTCAATGTGTGAGACTTTTTAAAATTATATTTTTTTCATTGGTACTGCAAAAATACTGCTCTTCGTCTGATTTTCAATAAAGTGCAGACCAAGAACGATGACCACCACCGACTACAGATAAGAATATTTAGTTGCTTCTTGCTAGTTGAAGGATGACTGGAGGGAAAGTCGTGGTGCACGTTGAAAGTTATTTATTAACTGATTCTTATTTGATTCTTATTCTGATTATTTAATGCTTGTTCTGATTCTGATTAATTCTGAGGACATATAATGAAACTTAAATTCTAAAAGATCCCTCGGTAGTCGTAGGGCTTACAAAGATTACGGTGGTCAATCAGAAACATGCAGAGTGCGAGCGAGACGGGACACACGGACTTCTCTCATACGAGGTATTAAATATATGTAACCCGTGCGCCCGCGGCTCGCGCTAGTGTGCCGTTAGATGTTGATGAGGTCTCTACATCACTCCCCCCCCTCAAGCGAAGCGTACGATCTTCTTTACGACGCGACCGCTTCGAGTGACGTAAGGCTGGTTTGTTTTCGAGTCCACTGTGGCTTGATTTTGACGAGAGTTTGTAGAGGCCGTCGAAGTTTCCGTTGCGCTCGTTCCCATGTAGTCTTCACTAAGTGTGTAAGCCGGTTTTAATCTGTCTAGGGAGATAACAGCTGTGCGTAATGGTAGTTGAATTTTGAAATGCTTTGTATGTCGTTCAAGTACTTCAAAAGGTCCATCGTAAGGTGGTGTGAGAGGCTTCTTTACGGCGTCATTCCGAACAAAGACATGGGTACATGTTGCCAAATCTTTGTGGATGAATGTGTGATGACTGGCTGATGGTCGTTGCGATGGTGTGAGTGATACTAAGGTCTCCGAGAGCTGACGCACGTAGTCTGAATCGTCGATTTTCGCCTGAGTCGGTACGAAAAAATCTGATGGCATACGTAGTGTTGTTCCATACGTCATTAAAGCAGGGCTGAGATTATTATCACTTCTTAGTGCGTTCCTTAGGCCAAGTAAAACAGTGGGTAAATCTTCAACCCAATTTGTGGTAGTGCCGCGCGCCATGAGCGCAGCCTTCAATGAACGGTGCCATCTTTCCACTTGACCATTAGCTTGCGGGTGATACGCCGTAGTTCGTATTCTCGTTATGCCGAACTTTTTTATCAAAGCGTTGAATAAAGATGATTCGAACTGGCGTCCTTGATCAGTTGAAATACGCAGTGGAGATCCAAATCTGGCAATCCAGTGTTCATACAATGCTTTAGCGACAACTTCCGCTGTGATCACTTGTACTGGTATTGCCTCCGGCCATTTGGTACATCGGTCTATGATGGTAACACAATATTGGCAGCCATTCGATAGTCGCATTGGTCCGACTATGTCAATGTGGATGTGTTCAAAGCGCTGTGACGGTGGAAACTCTGATAGAGGCGTGATGACGTGACGCTGAATTTTTGCACGCTGGCAACCAAGGCAGGCTCTTGCCCAGGTTGATATGTCTTGGTTCATAGCGGGCCAAAAGAATTTCGATGCTATTTGCTTTCGAGTCGTTCTTATGCCGCTGTGACATATTTCATGTTGAGTCTTGAAAACTACTCGGCGATATGTAACGGGTAGATAAGGACGAGGCGTCGCTGTAGATACTTCGCACGTGATTGCGTGTCTAAGTCCCGGTAACGATAATTCGCTGAACTTCAAGTTTGTTTGTTGTTTCAGATTTTTTAATTCGACATCATTTTCTTGATCGACCGCTAGTTGGTCGAAGTCGATGATGGATGGACAATTAATTTCGTCAATGCGAGATAATGCGTCTGCGACTGTGTTTTCAGTTCCCTTTAGGTAGTCAATGTTTGTGCAGAATTGGCTTATAAATTGCAATTGACGTTCACGTCGCGGTGTGTCGCTGCTGCTTGCGGATCTTGAAAGTGCATGAGAGAGTGGTCTATGATCAGTGTAAATAGTACACTCCGATCCTTCTATCCAACGTCGAAAATGTTTTACAGCCATGTACATCGCTAAAAGTTCGCGATCGTACACACTGTAGCGTCTTTGCGTCTCGCTCATCGCTTTAGAAAAGAATGCAATCGGTTTCCAAACATTGTCGATTTTTTGTTGTAGTACGGCTCCTAGACTGTGATCGGATGCGTCGGTCATAACCGCTAGGGCGCAACCGCGGATTGGGTGCGTTAGCGTCGTTGCTTCTGTAATGCTTTGTCTGCATTTAACAAAAGCTTCGTCTGCTTCGGGCGTCCAGTCGATTACAGTTTTGTCATTTTTCTTTCCATTGTGCAGGTATTTATTGAGTTCATGTTGCAAGTTAGCTTGATGAGGCAGGCAGTCACGATAAAAGTTTACCATGCCCAGGAAACGTCGTAATTCAATTATTGTTGTTGGTTTGGGATACGTGGATATGGCTGTTGTGCGTTCTTCAGTAGGTTTAATGCCGTTCGCAGATATTTCGTAGCCGAGAAAGTCGATGTTTGAGCGTCCGAATTCGCATTTGTTTACGTTGAGTGTGACACCATACTTCTCGAGTCGCTTTAGAACTGTATGTAAGAGTTTTCTGTGCGAGTCTTCGTCCGTAGAAAATAAAAGTATGTCATCGATATAACAAAAACATCCTTCTATTCCATGCAAGACTTCGTGCATGAATCTTTGAAAACTTTGACTAGCGTTGCGTAAGCCAAAGGTCATGCAGTTGAACTCATATAATCCGAACGGAGTTATGATAGCTGTCTTCTTTTTATCTTCCTCATTGATAGGTATCCAATAATATGCCATTTTGAGATCAAGCTTCGAAAATATTGTTTTGTTCTGCAGCTGATAGGTGAAGTCTTGTATGCGTGGTATGGGGTAACGATCCGGCTGTGTTACAGAGTTTAAACCGTCTGTAGTCACCGCATACACGCATTCCGCCGTCCTTTTTTCTTAACCACATGTAAGGGGCTTGCCCAAGGACTGTTAGAGGGTGTGCATATACCCATCTCTGTCATGCGGTCGAACTCTTCTTTGGCAAGTTTGTACTTTTCCGGCGGCAGAGGGCGCGCACGCGCGTACAATGGCGGGCCCGTGGTTTCAATGTGATGAACTGTTTCATGTTTGGGTGGTTGCTTCAACGACATTGGGCGTAATACGTCTGGGTAATTTTTCAAAATATCGTAGTAATCTTGTTCGGAGCTAATCAAGTAGACAGACTCGGTAGTCGAAGATATTTTAATTGTGTCGATCGATAATTTGGTTACTTCGTCGAACAATTTTTTCTTGTGAAGATCAACCAATAGTCTGTAGTGGCGTAGAAAATCGGCACCCAATATTGAAGTTTTCACGTCGGCGATAATAAATTTCCATGTGAAATTGCGTCGCAGTCCCAAGTCGAGTGTTATTGTTTTTTCTCCATAGGTATCAATTGGAGAGTTATTTGCGGCGAATAGCTTAAAAGTATTAAGGCTTGTACGTCTTATGTGCTTCGGTACAGCAAGAACTGATATGTCTGCTCCTGTGTCCACGAGGAAACGTTCGTGAGTGTTGCGATCGTGAACACATAGGCGATTGCTTTTGCTGGGGACACCGACGCTCGCCACAGTCGGTGTCTTTTCTAGTTTAAAGACGTATTGTTGAGTTTGTTTTTTCTGTTGCACGGTGATTCACATCGTCTTGCCTTATCTCCAAAACGATAGTGGTATCTGCATTCCCACTTGTCATCGCCAGGCTTTACTTTGGCGGCGCTCCTGTTGCGCGAACTAGACCGTGAGCGAGCAGGACGGTGATAGTGATGCCTCTTTGTCGCACGTCCCCGCAGCTCCGCTACTTCGAGTGTTAATTTTTCAAGTTGCTTACTTAATACTGCGAGTTGTATCGCACTCAAACTTGAACTTGAACTTGACTGCTGGGTTGTAGGGTTCAGATCCAGTGCACGTGCTTCTTCATTAGTTCCCTCGTTCAGTGCCATCTTCTTGTTTTTCGGGGTCACCAATTTAGTTGCTTCTTGCTAGTTGAAGGATGACTGGAGGGAAAGTCGTGGTGCACGTTGAAAGTTATTTATTAACTGATTCTTATTTGATTCTTATTCTGATTATTTAATGCTTGTTCTGATTCTGATTAATTCTGAGGACATATAATGAAACTTAAATTCTAAAAGATCCCTCGGTAGTCGTAGGGCTTACAAAGATTACGGTGGTCAATCAGAAACATGCAGAGTGCGAGCGAGACGGGACACACGGACTTCTCTCATACGAGGTATTAAATATATGTAACCCGTGCGCCCGCGGCTCGCGCTAGTGTGCCGTTAGATGTTGATGAGGTCTCTACAAATATATCGCTTACCGCTATCAACATGATAAGCCTACATCTACAGCGGCTATAACATGTAGATATGTCTGGTTAATAAGTTTACTTATTAAGCAAGCAAGTTTTATGATACCGGAAGACGACGGGCATAGTGACGGGATTTTCAGCTTACGATACAGTCAGTCACATGCCCTACCACATCGCATTCTTCATACAATCCATTCATACATTCTTCGGTCTACTTCTACTTCTCATCCGTTCACCATAATTTAAGAAGAATTGTAAAATCATTATGTGGGTTGGAGCAAAGCCGCTGACACATATAAGTAGGTATTATATTAATACGTAGTAATGTAATATTATAATACCGCTTGATATCTCAGATGAATCATCGCACTCGGCTTTGTTCATAAAATGATCTTTAGGGGTTACCTACTTACAAATTTATACGGACCGTTATAATTGTTTTAAACGAGTAAACCCATCATTGGATTTTTTTTCGGTATTAAAATTACATATACATTCCGTGGTGCCTACAGACAAAATGAATAAAAGCCCAATCTTTAAATTGAGTTTGATAGCCTCATATGCCACTGCATGTTACTAACCACACGCAATGAAAACAGCACTAATATTACTCAGGGGCAAAAACAAGTTGGTGCTTCCGCAGTCGTAGGTGCCTAAATGACAAAGGTACAGAATAACAACCTACGTTGTCTTCAACAACCTGTCTTTTGCAGTCTAAAAATATAATTAACTTCGTCTGACTAGCAAAATCATATCTAGGAAATTTACTTCTCTTATGAACTTTTAATTACCTATTGTGAACAAGCGTGGAATACTTGAGATTAAATTTTACAACTATCTGAAATGTACAGACATATTTTTAAATCGAACGGGGTTTGAAGCTTTGATAATGCCCCTTAAGCACATCACAAATATTCAGAGCAACATACATTATTAAATCTTTTCTGAAGGTGATTTCGCTATTTTATATAATAATTTGGCGCTCTCAGACATAGGATTTGCCAGCATCGACCTACAAATGCATACTTCCTTGGAACGAGTCATATTAAAATACATTTCTACAATTTTCATACGGAACACATTCAACCAAAGTATGTTGCACTACCTAATTTACATCATATTGTTTAGTCAAAAGTTACAGACATGTGAAAATTTTATTTTATGTCGGACCGGACATCTTGAATGTGATGAGAATTACGTCGACAGATTCCGTTACGTAGATGGCGCACGTTACATGTAAAGATAATGGTTTTTATGCTTCTGATCTCTTCAGTAAAGATTGCAATGTTATTTGAGTTAATTGACAGCATAGAGAATTTCAACCATGATTAACTGTAGTGACCACTAAACATCAAATGAAAATGTAATATCTATATATTTGTTTGTCATTTCATAAAAACCTATATTTTTATACTATAGGCTATGCCTTGAATTTCACTGCGTGATTGAATCAGAAATGAAGAGATCCGTAAAAGAACCAAAGTAACCGACATTGTCCGAAGAATTGATAAACTAAAGTGGCAGTGGGCTGGGCACATTGCTCACAGAACCGATGCCCGATGGGGCCTACGGGTTCTTAAATGGCTACCGCGCACTGGAAGACGTAGCGTGGTTTGACCAGGTCTCCCAAAGGTGGACCAGCGACCTGGTAAAGGTCACGAGAATCCGCTATATGCGGGTGGCGCAAGATCGGTCGTCTTGGAGATTTTTGCACGAGACTTAATTATGTCTAGCAGTGGACGTCTCTCGGTTGAATGTATGTATTACTGAATTTTTTCATATAACATAAACCCGGGCAACGATGCATATGGCAGAATTGAATACAATTAATAGAATTGTATTTAGCTAATTACAATAATGTAGCAAGATGGAAGAAATAAAAAAGCACAAACATATAGAATTAACAGTATATTTGGAAGACATTGCTGAGGCGTGTACCTATGGGTTATTACTGGTTTGTAAAAACCCTTCTACTTTTACATTAATAAATTAAATATTAGATCATCACTTGTGAAATTACAGTTCGTTAAATATGAAATATGTTTTGTTTAATTTAAGAAGATTTTCTTTTGAATAGTTTATCATCAATCCTAAATTTGCTTTGTTACTTTCAAAGTACTCCATCGCCCTGACTCTGTGAATTTAACGTTTAATATAAAAATATACTGTTGAAAGTAATCTTTAACAACAATTTAATAATAATGTTTCTTCAAATCAAAGGCAAATATTTATTTAATCAGAAACGGTAATTTCATATGTGACGACCTGTATTATACATCATGATAATATAGCTATTTAAGTATATAATAATAAAATAAGTATATTGAATTCAATTACCACTTATAAATTAAATTTAATAGGTGATTCAACGTTTCAATTATCACAACTTGTTAATTAAAACTCTTTTAAAGTTTTCCTTAATGCGTCTAAATAAATCTCTGCATGCTTCTTTTGGAATATAAGGGCTGGTCGAAGACGAATAGCCACTTCACCACAAGTTCCGCCTAGTACACCTGAAAATGAACAGTATTACCTTTAAATACCTTCCCTACAAATTATCAAATAATATAATATAAAAATATTCTTCTTTTAAATATTTTTTACGGCCATGAATACAAGTTCTTTACACCCAACTTTGTTTAATTTTTGTAATCTTCAGTGCTCCATCAAAATGAGAGTTCGTTCTTAAAATTTTTCAAGGGAGCTTTTAAGGGATCTCAGAATTCACACGCAATATTTCTTTGCATGTGTTAAATTAAACAAACTACATCACGTAAAATGTCATCAAAATTACATAATACCCTATCAAATACTTCAAGTAACGAATTACAAAGACTAGTTTCAAATCAAAATTTATTTATTTAATTTAGGCCCTAAGAAGGCGCTTATGAACGTCTAAAACACTACCACCGGTTCGGAAAATAAACCAGTCGAGAAGAGCGCAGGCAAGAAAGTCGATCTGGTTCTTTTTTTTTATAAATATAATATATATCATTTTTTTTGTCATATAAAAAAAATATACAAATCGTAATCTTAATAATGTTAGCGGAAGCACAGAAATGTGGGTTAATTGACAAACTAATAAAATCACTCATCAATACGTAATTTGAAGTCGTTAATAGATTAACTTTCCAGGTTTAAGTGTGAATTTCTTTTCAATCACATAATCTTGGATTAGATATATAGTGTTAATTAAAACATAATATTGTCATATAGTTGATCTAGAATTCATAGAGAAAATTACCGTTTTGTTTCATTTTATTGTTGATTTTGTCCCGTGTTTCAGTGTTAGGCGCATTGTACGCCAGGAACGTGCCACGGCCGCGAACGCTGTGAATAAGCCCAGGGAATTCGTTTTCAAGCTTGTGAAGGCCACCTTTGAGGAACTGTCCTGTTTCGTTGACTAAATCAATTAATTTCTCCTGCTTTATGACTTTTAACGCGCGCTCCAGGAGTATCAGTTTACCCGGATCACCCATCCACGTGTTAAAGATTCTGTATGGATGAGGAGCTCTGAAATAAATTAGAATATAATCAATCAGCTACCTCTAATCACATTAAATGCAGTCATTGTCCCGAATCTCGAATAAAAAGAATCCCTATATCATAATTTACCTATACTTAAAGCGAGTGTAATGTTGTTAATACACGTACGGACCGGACCGCGGACATGATATGCCGAGCGGCCAAGGTTATCAGTCGCCTATGTGGGGATGGAGAATAAGACTTTTGAAAAAGATCGATTTTTTGATTCGATACACAAAACATTGAAGTCCATCAATCTTCTTTTCTATTTGTTTTAATTGACTTTTTATTCGTAAATAGTATTCTTCCAGTGGTCGAAATTAGAGTATAATCATCATTTATTGCAAAAACTGTTTCCAATTTTTTTAAATTAACAGCACTAAAAGTCATCAATAGGAACTAAACAAAAAAAAAAAAAGAAGAATACCTAACCTACTAAGGAAAAATAGCACTGAACTGTTTTATTTTTGCCTATGTACAGATGATCATTATATCATAGAAAACAAAAATGAAAATAATAATCGATACTTGATTAGTTTAACAGATCGATCTTTTGCGCCTCGATGTTGTGTGAATCGATTCATCAAACATAGATTCGAATCGATTCAAAAATCGATCTTTTACGGAAAGGATTCCCATCCCTACTTAGGAAACTGATGACATCGACCGCCCGCCGTATTAAATCCGCGGTCCGGTCCGTACGTGCGTTAACGCCATAAGTTTTATTTATTTACAACTAACAACACAATATATAGTACAGCTGTTGCTAAACACTTTCGTCGGTAGGCAGATGTAATGTCTGACCTTTTAAATATTTATTACTTATTTTATTTTTGAAAATAATACCTAGAACTGTATTAAATCGCTACTACAAAAATTAAAATCTCTATTATCCATTTAAGGGTAAAATTGCCAATTTTTCTCTATTCAGAACATAATTTAACGAATTCGAGAATTTATCTGGGACGGAACTAAGCTCGGCGAAATGTGGGTGGTGTAGTTCGCGCTACTTCACCTCTGCCTAACCCTTCAGGGATAACAGGCGTGAGCTTATGTTAATGTTATGAGAATTTATTATCAGATTATGAATAACGAAATATTAATTTAGGTACCTAATTATAACATCTTGCCGTCGAAACAAAACATACTGTAAATAAGTTTGTCAAAATATAAATATAAATTTTTCTACACTAATGTATTTGAATTATAAAAAAAGAACAAAAAAAATCAGTACATTTTCTAATAAGTCAGGAAATTTAGCATTATAGGTAGCCCAGGTATTCTGACTAATTATAGGGCATACTTATTATAGAATGGAACATTATGTGAACGATTCTGACATCTGGAAGTAGCAGCTTTCTCTGTGCACTGTTAGTTACAAAGTTACAAAAAAAAAGATCGAATTTCTTTTCCGGTTCTTCTCGATGTCTGGGTTGTTTTCCGAACCGGTGATAGTATTTTGGCGTTCATAAGCGCCTTATCAGGGCCTAAATTGGATAAAGTATTTTTGAATTTGAATTCAGTTACAAATCGGTCACAGTCTTTATCTACCAGTATAATAATTTTACTTAAAATAGTGTGACAAGGGTATTAAATGGAACGCAAATGAACGACCCGGAAAACACGCGCAAGTGTCGTCAGTTGGTAGATATATTATTAAAGTTAAAGGTACATAAAGTACATATGGTTTAAAAATTCTCAGAATTATACGTAAACAATTTCCCGTGAACTTACTTGAAATCGGAGTTAAAATAAAATCCACCAGTCAACATTTTCTTGCTAAAGGTGACGATGTCGGCAGGTGACGGCAAATCGAAATATTCGTGACACCACATTTTCCCACTCGCCCCACAACCTGTTTGCACTTCATCTATAATTAGTGCAACTTTTTTCTGTAAATCATTATTTTTTTATTCAACATTATTATTTTAGTATCCCATAAAAATCAAATTATCATTACCAAATTAATCTATTTACTTATATTTAATTAGCTATTGTACTATATTTAATGATAGAATATGAAATATAGTAGTATAATCTATTATATGAAAAATAATAATATTGTTTACTGACTTCTTTACTGATCTTTTGTAAGTCTCGAAAGAATTCAGAGGAGGCTTCATAATCTCCACCTTCAGATTGAATGGGTTCTATTATCATTCCAGCTACGGGATTACCTTTCTTATTATATTTCTCAATTATTTCTGATACCTGTTCTAGACATCTGAAATGGAAAGAAAAAAAAAATCATGCTAAATAATATTTAAAATCTTCGATATCTTGAATTGCTTTAAAAATAACAAATAGATAACACAAACAAGAAGGTGCATTGAAAAAAAACTGCATTTTACACTTTTATAAACTTTTTATACATAAACTATGGATGAGTATCGGATATATTCGACGAGAATATGTAACATATTATTGTAATTGTATCAATACCTACCGTTTATCTTCCTGCTTATTTTCCCTTACATTTTGGTCCAAAGGGTATTTGTATCTCGGAAACGGTGCTACAGGCCAGTCGAATGCAGGGCAATCTAATTTATGAATAGGTTTCGATCTGGTTGTGGATAGTGATCCAAACGTACGACCATGAAAACTACCCTGTGAAATGAAAACGGTAAGTGCAGCAACTGCTTTCGGCACATCTACGAGTATTACAAATTTGTCTTTATACGTTAAATAACTAGATATTGAAATTATTGGCAAAAAAGGAATCAATCTTACCTCAAATGATAGCATCGATAGATTAGGTGAGCCGGGAGGTTGGTTGAGCATGCAAGAACTAATCTCTTCGGGTGTAAATTCAAGTTTACCACCACGTTCCCTCTGACGGTACCACATGAATACAGCTTTATACGCGTTCTCGTTAGCGCAAGACCCACACATCATAGTGACAACACTATTGAATTGTTCTGGGGCCACTGATAATAACACATTCTTTAACTTCTCAGGCCAATCTGCTGAAGGAAACACTCCTAGGGCAGGTCGATTTACCAAAGCTCTCTGTAACAATGTAAATTCAATATTATACCATAATATTAATACGTGAAGCAAAAACTCTCTACCTCTTTTTTACGAAAATTGCGCGGACGAAGTAGTATGAAATTTCACACTTATAGTTTATATAGAGAAGAAGTGCAATATGTTAATTTTTTTTAAATTATGCATAAAAAATACAATAAATTAATAAAACAATGCACTTCACACACTACCAGTAATTTGACACAGACACACATCAATCATTATCCCTTAAGAGTACCAATGCTTTATCAATCACATGTCAATGTCAGACTTAACATTTATTTACCGTGTAGACATAATATTGACTTTTGAGAAGGTTTTACTTGACAATGAAAAGCAAACAAAATTGATAGCGTTTTTATAAATTGTGGTCGGATTTCGATCATAGGCAAGCACTAGTTCTAGAAAAGCAAAATTCTCTAAACCAGTTTTTATTTCATACGGTTTTAGGTAATAAATTAAATTATATTAATTAATGTTCGATAGTCGACTCCTATTTAGTGGTAGGAGCCCCACAAGGTGAACCGACGACCTGATGAAAGTGGCGGGATCCGCTGGATGCGGGTGGTGCGAGACCGATCGTCGTGGCGATCTTTGAGGGAAACTTATGTCCAGCTGTGGACATCTTTGGGTTGGATGAATGAATGAATTCGACCAAATTTGAGAACAAAAACTTTATCCAAAATTAGTTCATTGATAATACTTTTTTTTCACGGTGTAAGCTCAGATTTGAACCACATTCTCACCTGATGTTAAGTGACGATGTGGTCCAGGGTGGTTATCACACTAAGCCTAGGTACTGATTCTCAAGCGATGGTGCCGGAACACACCTATTTGTATTTGGCGACAGGTTTTCAAACTTGAGGGTGGTAGCTATCCAGCCAGGCATGATTAAAAAATGCCCTACCGCCATGCTATGTTTTCCTAACGATGTTCTCCTTCACCGAAAGCTCAGGCTGATTTTAGAGTTGGATAAGTGTCATCGAACCCGCGTTCATTGAAGTGGAATCCCGCCGCACTACCCACTGCGCCATCATCGCTTCACTTGGCTCATCAATAGTAAGTGTTACTAAATTAAAAAAAAAAAACAGTTGACAAATAAAGGTGAAAATGCATTGAACTGTTTTATCTTTGCATATTTTTATGCCTATATATTTTCTTATTATCATTAGAGAATTGGAAATCATGCGTTGCAATTCCTCCCTATCAACTCAATTATAATTGATTGATACCTACGTATATAGCCACTGCCTCGGTGGCGCAGTTGTATTACGGTGCGACTGCCGTTCTGAGGTCTCGGGTTCGATCCTCGGGTCGGGTCAAGTGGTATTGGGTTTTTTCTACTCAGTATCATCCCGGAGTTTGGAATTTGTGCCCGATATGGCGACAGGCTCGCCCCCTGTCACATCTGGGACGGAACTAAACTCGGCGAAATGTGAGTGGTGTAGTTCGCTATTTCACCTCTCCCTAACCCTTCCGGGATAACAGGCGTGAGCTTATGTTATGTTATATAGCAACTTTATATACGTATACGGGACATAAAGACATGGGTCTGCCTTCAACTTGACAATATATTTCTGCATGTTATTAAAAATAAGTTGATAAAAACAAAATTATTTGAAACTTACAAGATTATGCTGATCTTCAAACGCGCTTAGCAATTCCGGATGATTATAGCCCACGGGCTGTGAAGAAATTTGTGTGAATGCGTCTAAAAACTCATTACCATCCGCATCAACAAAATAATTGCCGATGGACTTATCATAATCGGCGAAAAGCTGGACAGCGCCGGCTTGCTGAAACAAAACATTCAATCATGTATAAAAGTCATTTATGTCTTTAAAGAAGGTCAGTAGCCATCATCGTAATATTATTCTGTGGCCATCGTACTGCTTACAGTGACACTGACCATGCATCAAGCATTACACGCACAACACTGCACACACACTCTTGCTCATAACACGCAGGTACATAGGTCCTGTAAGGAACCCTTTTTTTATTATTAATAAATAAAAAATGTAGGGTTTAGCTAGGATCAAACTCCGCGGGAATTTTAAACATAGGTAGCGGCTAAGCCGAGGTTCGAACCCTTGTGTTAGTTACCTTTTGCGGCGAGTGTCTTCAGCACTCGCCCCCAAAGTTTCGGTGAAGCCGTAAAGGGCCGTCCGGTCAACATAGATTTATCAAATCATATCAAGAATCTACAAATACATTATTTTTTTTCTAAGGTCGTGAATTTTTAATAAATTTGACCGGTAATATACTTAAAAACAGTTTTTTGCTAAATATTATCTAAGTAATTATCATCATTATTATGTAATTGTAGATAAATAGCAATGATATAGATTATGACATTGTACTTACTCAACACAGAGATTAACTGTATACATTAAACTTTAAAAAAAAATAATTGTTATACAAAAAGGTCAGGAACAGGTCAAGTCAGGTGAACAAAGCTAAGTATACAATTACCATAAATTAGAGTTATACCTACACCTGTTTTTACAAAATCGAAATCAATAACAAGTGCAGTTTTTACATGGTATAGGTATGTATCATATTTAGTGTTCTGTAATTTACTCGCTCCCCAACTGGGGAGGTTCCTGACGTCGCCACCAGCGGTAAACAGTGACTAGTTAAAAACAAAATAAAAAGATTCTGTTATTTATATTGTCTGCATAAACTCATTTATATTTTATATGAAATATATGGTTGTCTTTTTAACAGATTGAATTTTCTTATTACGACGACGAAAAGATAAATAATTCAAATTTTTTCATTACAAAATGTTCCATCAAGTAATAAATAACATTAAAAAGCAAACGCTAATGCCGTGGGTAAGCATTTTCACAGGAGATAGAAACATTTTTTTCTAGTTTTTCTTCAATTTCCAATTTTTTTTTTCACATATCTATCTCAACAGACAACATACTACAAATATTAAAATAAAGTAACGTGCCATTAATTTTTAAAGCTAGCCCGTTTAAAACTATAATTACGACTTAATATTATTGTTCGCCACTTATCTGTTTCTAAAATACAAAATACGAGATAACTGCCGAATTAATATCTCACAATGTCATTTTTCAAGGATTACCTAAATTAGTAATATAAATTTATCTATGTCTAAAATGTAAATAAATTATCAAGTTTCTCATTATTTTAAAATTAAACTAGCTTCTTTCCACGGGTTTACCCGCGTAGTTCCCATTCCCGTGGGACTTTCGGAATAAAAACTTTGAAAGACTTCAAACTATCTCCATACCAAATTTCATCCAAATCGGTCCAGTAGTTTTTAAGTTAATTCGTTACATACAAAAATACAACTCTTTCCTCTTTATAATATTAGTATATATATAGTATTAAAATGATAATTCTTCACAGATAATGTGATCCTAACTAATATTAACTAAACTTAACTTCTCGACCGATAGTTACAGATTTTGCATACACGTCGTTAAGATACAGAAAATGGCATAGGGTTATATAGGTACGTTCATTAAAATTCTTTTTAAAATTAATGCTTCCTGTATCAACCGAGAACCATAATTTATTGGCGAAATTGACATTAACACGAAAGAAAATTCATATAAAAATACCTGAATTGCGGACAACTCTTGCATTAATTTTTGTGATTTAGGTCCAGGTATCGATGTTTTGATCGATGGTTTCTGAGGTTCCTCCAGCAATATTGAAGAAAGGCATCTTGAACCTGAAATAAGAATGAAGCCACGGGATTTGTAATGACTATACTTCAAATTTAGTTTTACGATTAAAACCTTATGATTATCATGCGGGCCTAAAGTTATAAAATTAAACATATTGTTTACAAGAAACAAAGATGATGACCAGATATATAAACTATACTTATAACTATAGGAAATTTTACTGACAAAATATGCTCATATGTACAAACTGCTTACTATAATATAAATGATTTCATCTAATCTGTTAGATACATTGGTATGAAAAAGTTTGGTCATATGAATGTCTTTACTAGATTAACCAATTTAATAAATAAGTGTAGAATTAATAATATGGAAAACCTATTAATATGTCTGCCTCACTAACGCTTTAAATAATTATGATAGATGAGTATTGTCGTAAACACTATATTGTGACGTTCGCGCTGACTGCGAACTTTGAAGAGAATTCGGGAAAAAAACCTACGAACCCTACTCAATACCTACAGACTAATGAATTTATGATATAGTAACACTTCACAAGTGTTGTTAAAATAGTGAACGCAATAGTTAATGTTTTTTTTTACTAAGTAGATTAATTCAACCTTCAACTCAATAGATTTGTGATTGGTACGATATCACATGTAACATTCATTTAATATATTAACATCCAAGCCCTCCGTTATATTAAATGCATGATGGTAGACCTCAATAAAACATAATATGAGCGACAGGATATATTTATTTTAAAATAACAGCATCTTCCTAAGAATTGTTTAGGGATATTATTACCATATAGAACAGTAATTGGAAAACCTACTTATGTTTCTTTTTAGTTAAAAGTATTTTACTTATCAAGTCACCATTCAACTAAAAAACGTCCACTGCTGGACATAGGTCTCTCTCAATTGCCACAATCGCAATATTCGGCGCAGGCGGGTTGGTGATCGCAGTCAGGTGTTTGTGGTACTCAAAGGATGGTGTTGTCCATCCCCTGGTTTATCCCTTTTACGACACCCCACGGGAAGATATGACTAGGGTGGTACTATTCTTAGCCGGCACATTTTACTTGTACATAATTAGTATTCAGTTTAGATTTTTTTATGTTATAGGTTGTTTTCGCTATGCTTGCTTATATTATGTATCTCGCTGCGTTGTTCTAGCGTCTACCACGAATCCTAAAAAAGCAGCAACATAATAGAATTTTAGAAAATCGAGTGCACTCTAACAATTCTGTTTAGAAATGTAAGAAGAAACTAAGAAATATTTAACTTTTCAATAGATGGAGAGAAATGTCTGACGCTATGAGATAGGTAAGATAAGAAAAGTCGCGTTAGTGAATTCCAGTAAGTTTCAGCTATCACTCAAAAGACGATAAACTTAACCTCTTATCATATTTTTGTTAATATATAGGTAAAAAAATTTTTGTGTTCCTAGGAGTATTCAATCTTGATTTACGATTGAATGTCATAATAATTATTACAGCGATAATTTGTATATTTTTATGTGGTTCGTTTATAATAAGTTAAAGTTAATTGCAAAGTTGAATTGATTTTTTAAAACAAATAAATAGAAAATAGACTTTCTTTAAAACGAACTCTTTCGTTGAAACCCTTTTTAAGAAACTATGTGAAAACTATGAATTAGCCGGTTTAGATTACAGCTCACGCTTGTGCCTTGCACTATAAGTTCGAGTCATTAGCATCATTTTGTGAATGAAAACCAAGCTCAAATGGTTCATTTTGCAATTAATTTCTTTCAACATTAGATGTTTCAATATTCGTATATGTAGGAAACATTTTTAAATAGAAAATTATAGGAATATATGTCATGAACTCATAATTAAGTATGAAATAATTGCTTCTTTTGTAAAAATAATTCTCACGTATGTATGTAAAGCCGCACCCGCCCCGGGCGGCTGTTTCAGATGGCCCCAAAATTATAATATAAATATTATTACAAATTAAAAAAAACTTGCTGCACAAAGCGCCTAGACCACCATTGAAAATGTTATTTGGTAATAGATAATAAAAAGTACAAATTTATTATAGGGTTCTTATTGCCCCATTCACGAAAAATGTGCAACCTTTATATAATTGTGAGGTTTTTAAAGTAATTTATCTTAAACGCTGTCAACGGATCACTATGAAGTTTCTGCCCCAGTTGGAAAAAAAACGTAGATCCTGTGCTGGCCGCAACTCAACAGTTCACGCGCTTTAGTTTTCCAATTACATTCTTGTTTCTAATATAGCTAGGATTCCGCTCAATACATATTAGATATTTCCCATTGTAAATTATTTCAATAATTTATTTATCACTAATATAGCTTTTCTACTTATGTACATATATCTTTTAATTTTTATAAACTATTTGTGGCGGACAAAGAAAGACCGTATGTTATTTTATTTAAAAACTCAAACGATACAATTACCAACAACATACTACATAGTTGCTTTTTTATTTAAAATGTTCGTATTATAATACTTTTATCTGTATATTATAATAAAAATAATAAATTAATTTTTTACAATAAAAAAATAAAAATATAATTATACATTTTCCGTATTCAAACGCGTTTGTATCATTTGCAAAGAGCAACAATTTGTATGATTAATAAAAAAAAACCATAAAAAAACGTCCTGATGTATACTCCAGTATCCAGATATTACGCTTATTCATATATGTTAAACAGTAATGATAATATTCTTTTACGTAAATAAAGTTATGGACCGTCCTACTACTTATTACTTTAATAATAACTTATACAATTTAAGTTATCTTTTCTTGGCCATAACTTGCTATCATATATTAATTACTGTAAATTCCAAAACGCTGAAAATATTTATTAAAGAATATATCTCATTATAAAAATCTATGCCAAGGTAGTTGGATGGTATGGCGCAGTAGAATAAAATACAAGTGGCATACCTTTAAACGTAGACGGCAGGACTAACTTAATTCTTTGCATTATCATTTTCGACATCATTTTACTGAAAATCGTGCTGATCGATATATTCCGTCCTGACTAGTATTGAGCCATGTATTCTGTGTCTATACTCACACATCGATAGCGAATCACAGATAACTAGCGAGGTCGACTCGAAAATTTATTTGTATTATAGGGTTCGATTTTTACTACGGACTCTGTGGGTGCAATACTCGGTAATTGAGAAATATAAGTAGAATAATTTTTCTCTGATAAGTAGGGATCGCAGAGTAAAGTAATATACTGGAAGTACAATAGAACTAATACTCCGTTATAGCGTTTACTCGAATAGTGTTTATCGAATTTTATACTGGTACTATAATTTAGGTGGGTACTATAAATTAATTATCATGGATAATCCTTTTAAGTTGTGAGTTTGATTATCAAATAATTATTATAATCATTTATTTCTTTTCACTAATAAAATTTAAAATAAATAATAGAGTGATAGATATCATAATTATCATAAAGTACACTACACTAATAGACGACATAAAACAAAAACATAACTCATATAATCTCTTTCCAGACCTGTTTCAGTCCAAACATAGGTAGTTATATTTTAAATACATTAACTCACTTATGTATTCATTATTCATTTGTTTTGAAAAAAATATATTCCTATATGGATAATAAAAAAATCTTTAATGAAACACGAAAGTTTAGAAAACTAAAGTATTAAAATGTACAATAATATTATTACGTTAATCGTTATAAAACTTAAAAGACTAAAAATCTCAGACATAAACTTACTTCGAGGCATTAATATCACTTTAGTTTATTGATCGACGTATTTAGTGATTCTGTTTATTAACTGAATCCAAAAAAATGCCATGTGCATTTGTAGTAGCATAACACCGAGTCATATGTTTTACGTTACGTTTACCATATTACCGTACCACATTACCTTACCATTTTAACAAACTACATATAGACAACAGATTTTACAAGAAACAGAAAACCAACCGTCTCCTAAAAAAATACTCCTATTAAAAGAGCGGTTTAAAAAGCGGTATGATAATAAAGATACGTGGTACAGTAATATGTTATTGTTTTGTATTTTATCTCTAATGTTAAAGGTAACGTGTGACTTGGTGTTATCCCACTACATCTTATTCGTACTCGTTCCAAATATTTGTGCTTGTAAAAATGGAAAATAATGGCTATCGTTACTACTAATTCATGATCGCTTATTAAAAAGATTACACACTTCTACCTAATTATCAGAATTTTTTATTACATATAATAAATAAAAAATGTAGGGTTTAGCTAGGATCAAACTCCGCGGGAATTTTAAACATAGGTATTGTCTATGTGTTATATGCAAGTGCAAAAAATAAATATTGAAAATGTCAGTTATAATCTTTATCAATGTATAATAATTTTTATTTATTCCTGATTATTATTCATATCTGCTGAGGATTGCTTGGTACGGTTTTAGTTGTCATGTATGTCAGACTTGGCTGGATGGTCTAGTACCTTTTCCATAAAAGGGTAGTCGTCCACATTTTAAATACATTAATTTGACTATATAATATGTAATATTGGTAGCATTTTACGTGATATAGTTTCCACAAGCGAGTTGGGAATAATGACTTGTAGAATTAGTGAATTCTTAGATCTCCTAAATTTCAACCACTCCCACTGAAATAGCTGTAAAAGATGGCCACTACCAGAGTTGTATATTGCCACCATTTTGTTACCGCTTCATATGAATAGTGTTCCTATGTTAGGTCTAGTACCTTTGCCTTTTCATTAAAAAGAAATAAAAGGAAACAAAAAAAATATCAGAGTTAAGCTGTCATTCTGTGGCTGTCATGAATGTCGTAGCAGTAAACAGTAATAGTACCCACAGATACAAAGACTACAATATAATACTGGATATTTACTATTGACTTCTCTATAAGCAAAACTTGGAAAATTACGTTCTGTTTTTTCGGGAATAATTTTCTATAACAATGCTTGCTTTTATAAAAAAATATTTTTAAATGGGAGACAAATAAATCACCTGAAACTGCAAAATGTCAGAGGTCTTTTCTATTAACTGCTTTTATTGGACTACTTGAAGATGTTTTGTTTTGGAAGAAAATGTGGTTATCTTTAATAACAATATTGAACATAAATATTATAATTTTGTAAGTATTTTGCATGCATTATTGAAAGTTTTGAAAATTTAACTATGGATATCAAATTTCTGCCTATACAAGACTAATAAAAAATGTTGCTTGTAATATTTTCAGTGTATATATTTATTATGAGGTGAAATTATGTGGATTTATGTTATCCTCCTTATTGATTATATTATGTATGGATGCCTTTGAAGCTTGGTTGAAATATAAGCATAGAACTTCTTGTTTGAAGAGAATTGCCAGTAATGATGGAGCTAGATTGAGATCAGTATTCTTCCAATTGAATGAGTGGATTGATAAACAAAAAACAGATTTTTTAGTCCTAAGAGATTCTAATCACACAAAGGTAAACATTTAATAAAATACTTTTAAATATTGTTCATTTCGAGAGTAAAGAAGGTTTGTAAAATATGTAATTATAACTAAGAGAAAAAAATCACAAATGTTATAGATAGTAATAATACAAATTGCTTCCAATTACTGCTTTATAGCAGAACTACATTTACACAATTAATTTTTGTCAGGCTTCCAATAAAATAGCATCTAATTGTTCTGGAAACCATCAATCATCAGTATCATTATCAATACAAGCAATACATTTTTTACGTTTTCTAAGTTTTTTGGTGGTGCCAATGAAAATATTGTACATGATGCAAAATCACTATTTAATTTCAAATAATTTAAAAGCTTTAAAAAACAATAATACAAATAGCATTTTTAATTGTGTAACCAATATTCTAGTAAGTAGTAAATCTTATTGTTGAGGAACTTTGAGAACTAGGGGTAGGTTATTATTATATACATATGTATATAATGTTAACCTACATATTTACATATATCTACATATTTTTAAACTAGATTATTCATTAACAGTAGTATTTTTTTAAATTTATTAGTAGATATGATTTAATCTCTTCTATTTCAAGTAAATTAAATATTGTCATAAGGATAATCCATATTATTAATACTATATGTGGTATACAACTTTAATCAGGACTATAGTAATTATATTATTCTATCTCAATGTCTAAATAAGACTATTAAAGAAAGATTAAGGACAAATAGAGAAGTGCTAAACTGTCACTTTACATATATATTACAAATCTTATTTATATTTAAGAAAAGAAAATACAAAATATTTTTGCAGGCTTTCTTGCTGGCTAACATAGTTTTGGGACTTATCTTTATCATTGGAAGATATATTAGTGGCTACATAATAATATACACATTGTGTATGTTTTTATGTATGTCATATAAAATTGTGACACCAATGAGAAAGATGTGCAGATATATACAACAAGATTTAGGTAATTATAAAACATTTTATTATACTCTATAAGTTCAATGCTTTAACCACAATCTCGTTTAATCTTAAGTGACAAAGTAATCGAAGATTGCAAACATGCAAAACATAAGGTACTGGTTCTCAAGTGATGCTGCCATAACACCTATAGCTTGCCAACAGTATTTCAAACTTAAGTTGATATCCTAGCTGCATTTATTCCATACAAATGTAGTCCTCTGTTTCCTATAGATAATAGTTTTGTGGTAAATATCTTTATAACAAATAATATATATCTACCACCGCCATGCCCATATGTTTTGATTTTTTCCATAGATTAGTTATCCAAAGGAATAAAAAAAATCTAGAAAAATGCTCATTTTTTACTGTCATTTTCAAACATTCCTCAAACAAATTTGATTTATAAAATTATAAAAAGCAAAATGTACAGGCATAGCCAAAGTCTTTATTATTCTAAAACTGAAAAAATCTGTTCAGTTTTAGACGAGGAAACAGGGTACTACGAAGTGATATTTTCATCTATTTTGCATATGATAAGATCAATCCAAGCTGCAGTTGTCCCTTTCGTGTTTTATCATTTCTCCTTAGGGGCGCAATGTGATAGCAATAGATTTCTGAAATACAGTAATACCCCGCTTTACGCGAGGGATACGTTCCGAAGAAAATCGCGTTAACTGAAATTCGCGTATATCGAGGTTTATGATTAAACATAGTCAAAATTTAATACAAAAAAATACAAATCACTTTAATTCTAAGAACATTTTATGCAATATATACTCTTATTTTTTACGGAAAAATACATCTATTGTCTTTACATTATGTTTATACGCACACTTTCGCGTAATGCGAGGCATTTGAGCGCGAAATTTCAAATTCGCGTTATAGTAAAACCGCGCGTAACGGGGTCGCGCTAAGCGGGGTATTACTGTACATACCTACTTTTCCAACCGCATGTCCTCTTATTTATGGTTACTAGTCTGACAGGCATTAGGATATACCTTACTGGCATGCTATGGTTTCATTACAATTACTTAATTCAGCTCAGGTCTATTGAAGAATGGGATAGGTGTATGTGAACATTTATTAAGCTATACTGTATCTGACCGCACAATTTCCGAGTTGTCATCTCATAATGATAATTTGTTATATGAATTTTCTATAATTCATTTATACACATATTTTTACAGAATCTGAGTGTGAATTTGAAGGTCTTATCCCAGATATATCAGACGTGGACATAAATTTAATGTCGTTTGAACCTGAACCAATGATAATAGATGAGAAACAAAATTATGGTAAGCTGTTTATTTATAAATTGTTATTTTTATTGGCGACATATTACTTAAATTATACTTTGTTTTTTATTTTATTTCAAAAAATTGCTCCACAAAGTACGCAAATGAAATGCAGTCCAAATCAATAAAGCCATAGCTATAACTTTCATACACATTTTACAAACTATCAATAAGTTATATGTTTAGGTTTAGTTTTCATTTAGTTAAATCTATAGGTCGAAATGTTTAAGCATAGCTAAAATTAGATCAAACATTTATAAAATATTCTGTAAACTTTTATAGGACTCCAATTAACATACTTTTATAATTTTGGGAAAATATGGTTTATCTAATATAAATAATTACCTGTGCCTATGGCTCTATTCGCATGATAGACAAATAGATTTTGCCTTTTATAAAATTTAAGAACAATAACGTAAGAAGGAACATGATAATGATCATTTTTGTGAACTTTATTTTCATTATTCTGATCACTAACCAGATATTATCTATGATTTAAAAAAAGGATCATGTAAATTGGTTCAATGGCTCTGATATTTTTTAAAAGTCAGTTTTTCATTTTACTGATCGTTTTTTCTTAGGTATATTTCTTGTTCATTCTCTTTAATATCATCATGGCTCCGCGTATACACAGGCAGCATGCCACATCAATAAAGTGCATGTACATCATACAACAATTAGACGCAAAGTGCAAATTGCATTTTGAAAATATTGATCTAAACGAGTTTCCTGTATGGCAGAAAACGAAACTGGATAATGATGAATTGAAAATCATAGTGCATGTAGATTCACGTTAAAATTAGCCCATTATGATATATGATACATTCTTTTTTTAGCAAAATGAATCTCAATAAATTTTACCAAACCATATTATAAAGAAGTAAGAATAATGTCAATCAAATTAGACTGAAATGATTCTGTGAAGATATTTTGGTATATTCAATCAAGCTTATGAATGCGACTTATTAGTTTATCCTACAAGTTTTAAGTATTAAAAAATACGGTAATGGTTAAGTCAATAAAAATGCCTCCTTTAAAGTTTCGAGAAGAAATATTCTGACCTTCAATACTGACATTCATTTTTAGAAGATCTATTTCAGTACCGGCTTGCACAATTTTACATGGAGTTTTTTTTGTATGGAGTATGAATGTATGGAGTAATTTTACATTACTTCACAACACTGAATAAATTTAACTGTTTATTATATTATTTTCTACAGATTATTGGAAGCCTGAGGACATGCCTTTAGAGGAAGGCAGTGATAGTTCTGAAAACAGTAGTTCTCTTGTGACTAACTTTTCCACAGAAAAGATTCAAACTCTCGAAAAAGATGTTGAGATTTCTGATTCTAGTGAGGATGATTATATACCACTTGGTAAGCATTACAGATAAATTATGAAATTTCTTGTGCTTTGTAAAATGATATATAGTATGACAAAAGCTGAGAAATTTCATAATGTTTATCATTAAATTTATAATATATTATAATATTGTAGATCAACCAAAATTGCAACAATTGCAGTCGACTCTGGAAGTTGTTGATCCAGCTAGTTCCTGGGGTAGCAGTGCATACAATGCTATTTGGAATTTAACAGGAGTTGTAACAAATATAATGACAGCTCAAACAGAAGTTGGTAAAAGGAAGCGTGGTTCAAGCATGGATTCATCCGAAGGCTTTGAAATGATTGATGAAAATGACTTAACATAAACATAGATAATTTCAAATAATTTTAAGTTGTCAAAAAAAATATATAAAATTTGTATGATTATTTATTGATTTAAAATTTAAACATTACAGGACATGTTTTCTAATTTCGACATCATTTCTTGATGCTGTATTTTTAATGCCTTCAAACGAACACTATTTATTAAATTTCGAGCTACAAGAGCTTCTAGCATTGGCCTTGACATCTGCAATAAATTACACGATTAAATTTCAGGACTATAATTCCAATTATCAGAAATATAGAGCTCAATTGTACCTTATCAACAATGTGCCCTATTGCTATAGTTCTCACTGCAGCGTTATGTTGTTTAGTAACTATGTCATGTGGTTCATTTTGAGTAACTTCATTGCTGTATGCTTCATCTTCTTCATCTTTCAATATTGTTGGCAATTGGATGAGGGTCTGAAGGGATAATTAAAAATTAGAATATTATTTAACAAACTGAACTTGATAATATCAAAAATTTGTAAGCATAAGATATCCCATCCATATGAATTAATATTAGAAAAAAAAACCAGAACATATATTTATTTAAGAAAATTAAAATAAGAATAATTATAATTATATATTATATCATTACTTTCGAATTACCATAAGTTTTCATGTGAAATCCATGAACTGATTTCTTTAATTTAAGAATAAGGTAAAAAAATGTTTACCACCATTGTTTTGATAATTTCAATTTAATAAAATAGGTTTATAATTAAACCTACTTATAAAGTAATCCTATTCCTCTAATAAATAACAAACATAAATTGTTATCTAACAAACTACACGCCTTCCTATGTACTGCAATGATTAATATTATTTATAATCAAATATAGAGACATTTCAGTATTCAGACTTCCAGACTTATGTTTTTCGTTTTTCATATTTACTTTTATGCATATTAGTAATACATTAAACTAATCCTATTTTACTACTTAAGTTTATGCTTGTGATTTTCATGTACTTACTTCAAAGTTATTTCTCAATAAAGAATCATTGTTATTTATAATTTCCATCTCAATTTCCCTTCTACTTTGACTGGACCCTTCATTGAATGATTGAAAACATGTTATTTGCACCTGAAAAAAACGATGTTCATTTTGCACCATTCACAAATCACATCCTGGGACACTATAACAAGCAATGTCTTATTGACCTGAACCAATTTACAAGATTATTTTTAGATCATAAGGGTATTTTCAAGCCAGGAATTATATATTATACTAGCTGTATTCCCGCGTTTCATGTGTTATTCACAGCATTTTAATTTTTTTATATGCAACCCTAATTGTTTTTTTGGTACTAAGATAAAGTATAAATATTTCTCATAAATACAAGCACTTGCCTGTAAAACTGACCATTGAATTGGATTTTATTCACAATTTCATGAGTTTTATTACACAAAATACTAACTATTTTCAAAAATCAAAAGTACCCTAAGTTACCTGTAGTAACTGTTCCGGAGAATACCCAGAATAAACAGACAGCCAAAAATTTTAAATATTGTATTTTTGGTATACATGTATCTATACACATATGTACATGTATTAAGTAAAAAAATATTATTTTGACATAACAAACAGACAATTCAATTTTATTTATTAGTATAGATTACATTAGATTAGATATAGTACAAGATATGTGGATTATAGGATTTGTAATATTATGAAAATAAATAAAATAAGCTGACAGTAAGTGATCAGTAACATTTACCCACCAGCAAATAAAACAAATTATTTTATGAGAGCATAACTAGATACAGTTACTAGAAAATATAATTAATTGTATTATTTCACTCACAACAAATATACTGCAAAACTTTTACAACAGAATTTGGAGGTCAATGGTTAATTTTTATTGTCAAATACTTATTTTCTAGTAATTATCATTTTTCTTTTAGTTCAGTAATTTTATTATGATTTATCTGATGAACCACATTATTTTTTTATAAATCAATGGTTTTTTAGTTTCTGAGAAACTGCATAAACAATATCAGTACTGTATAGTCTATTAACAATAAAAAGTACATTATTCTAATCATTGATGGAATCTGAAATCTTTAAAATAAAGCCTATAATTTAAAAGATACTTACTGATGGTGCTTTTGTGGATTGATCAGTGAGGAAAACTGCAAATATTATACCAACAAAACTTGTATCCATTCGTTGATACATGGACTGTGTAGAGAGATCTGATTGGTAAAGAAAGATTTATTTTACATATACAAACTAATAGTTATGAAAAGAAAAAAGGAATACTTACCAACATGTGAAGGCCAAACAGTTATATGTGGGTGTGAGTGATACCAGCCTACTACTCGTAGAGGTCGACCTAATTCTGCTGCAAGTTCTTCAGCTTTCAGAGTAGCTTGAACCAATTGCTCTTCAGAAATTTCAACTCGATCCGGTTTCTTGTCTAGGCGTCGAAGAATAACAGACGACACTATTGAAACCAGAGTCCCGTTATTATGCACCTATAGACAATTATTTGTTTAATAAGAGGCATAAAACATATCCCTGTAGAAACTGTATTGACTTTACCTCTCCAATTAACAGCCCCATAATTTCTTCTTTCTCGGTAGATAGAGCATGTTGAACACATACTAAAGTTACATCCGAGGAAAGTAATACTTTATTGAGCATTACGTCTTCCTTTATTATCATTCAATAAAAATAACAAATTATGTTTACGAAAAATGAATGTTCACACACTGAAAAGGTTTATTGCAACTACAAAACAAATTTTTAATATTGTAATAATACGAATAATCGAAAAAAAGGCGCAATTTTCAAAAAGGAATTGATTTCAGATTATTCAATTTGAAATTGAGGTTTTACTTAAGTTATACGTTTGTACTAATTTTCTTATTTATCTCTGCCACTTTACTCTCTTATAGTTTTTGACAGATGTCGCATCAACAATCTAACGTTTAAAAAAATATTTGTCTGATTGTGCTACTTACACTTATACAGATGTAATATAATGTACTTTATAGTTATACCTATACTGTCAGTGCCTATGTCAGGTTTGAACCCGGAAAGATGAATTTTGATAACATTTTATATGTATTAAATATATACTAATAAGGAATTGGTGGACTATCTAAGTATTAACGAAATGATGAAACTTCACAAAAATTTGACCATTATTATTATTCCAAAAGGGCCTATACAGGCTAAAACAGTACTGTATCACTGCAACCTAGTTAGAACTCTTATGATCACCCTTATTTTTGTAAAGTTCACTGTCGAGACTTACAACTTAAAAATGACACAGAGCGTGAATTCAGAGATCTCCAAAAGACTCCCTTAAAATAGGTCTAACTAAAAGCAGTCATTTTGTTTTTGTATAATATGAAACGTTTCTGTCAAACTTGGTAGCACGGTCTAGTACCTTTACCTACTTGTTAAAACAAATAGAACCAAAAAAATTGCCAAATTGACAGCAATTTGACAAATAACAATTATGTATAGGAATTTAGGGATGCCGATTCTTTAAGAATTACATTGATGTTTAAATCAAAGTTTCATGAATCGATTGACCAAAAAATCGAGCTCTAAAAGATTGATATTTTTTTATTTTTTTTTTAAGATACTAAACTCTTTTATCTTTGCATATTTATAGGTATATCCATATCAAATAAAACAATAGTGACACTATAATAATCAATCTTTTAACATTATAAAATAATTACAACGTTTTTACAAGGATATCAAAGTTAAAGGTATAAAGTGAAGAGAGTTTATGGTGGGCAGTATACCCTAAATACTCTTCATGTGATACGTGTCCTACTAACACTATAAATTTTTATTAACCATCAGGCAAGATATTTCTCTACCATCTTAATACTTTACAAAAATACATTTTTAATCTCAAAAAGAAGCGAAAGAAACTGGTCACAAAGCTTTCTTTTGAGTTTTTAATTAAGTGAAAATCTTTCATGCATTTACTTGTGGTTGGGTACATTCTTAATTGTATTATATTTCTTAGGTTCTAAAATCGATACAGTTCTAGGGAACGATATAAAATAACCTATTTTTTTTTATAAAACATCGATTCTTCAATTAATCTGTCTCAGATCGTCATCCCTAGAGGTATTATAACTGAACATAGCAAAGATTATAAATATTAAATAGTGATACATAAATAGTCAAAATATACAATATGTTGGTGCGATTTCTTTAAGAACTTGCGAATATAATTACATAAAACTATTAATTACTATAGTGCGCTATAGTATTTATACTTCCTTCGGGTCTTTGAATGTATAATTCAAGGAAGTCATGACAACAAATTCGTACGAAAAATCTTCATTGACCAGAGATGGTGCTCGACCATACAAAAGTAGCGATTATCCTGCAAAAATATCCATCAACCTACATCATTTTAAAAGGGATGGCAGATTTTGTGACATAGATTTAATATCAGGAACAACCAAAGTTAAGGTAAGGTAATAAATTATTTTTGTATTGTCAGTAACGTTTTTTAATTTATAATAATTTCAACTTAGTTGCACTATTATTGTTTTAATTTAGATCTGTCAACTTAATGATTTCTTCAATTTATGTTCCTTTCATATTTTTATAAGAATAAACATTTAAAAATTAAATATGTCATTGTGATCTTTTGTGATTTACAGGCCCATAGAGTTGTATTAGCTGCAAGTTGTGCTTACTTTGATGCAATGTTTAGCGTCGGTTTAGAAGAGAGCCAGAAAGGTTATGTCTCACTACACAGTGTACCACCTGATGTGCTTCCTATGATCATTGATTTCATATATACAGGTAATAAATTTATAAATGAAAAAGTACAAACAAATTTAGATTTTTTCCATCCTGACCAACATTGTTGACTGGAAGGGCCGTGACAACTGCATCAAAAAACAAATTTAGAAGGTGATTTATTTATTAAGTAAAGTAACAATAATGCCATTCATATAGTTATTGCATTTGTATAATTATATTTTAACTATTCTTGTATATTTGAATTAATTAAATTTTTCACAAAATACTTCAATATTTGTTATTATATGACTTCTTATGTACTCATGTATGTGAAATGTGAGCTGTTTTATTTTCATCACAACTAATTATTTTATTTTATTAATAATATTTAATTTAATACCTCAAATACTATTAAAAATGTAACAATAGGTAAAACAATCAGAAGCCGGTGTAAACGCCAGGTTGGTGCTTAATTGGTTGTTATTTTCAGGTGAAATCATTATTGATAAACTGTCTGTCCAACATTTACTGATTGCTGCTGATATGCTTCAACTCAGAGAACTTGTTATAGGATGTGGGGAGTACTTAAGAAGAGAATTGCATCCCTCTAATGCCCTTGGAATATTTAGGTAAAAACAATTTATAATTTGCTATAACACATTCATTAATTTGATTTGAAATGAAAGATTGATGAAGATGATTTTGTTTTTATTATAACAATAGACTTGTTTAGTGAAATAATTTGTGTAATCAGATAAATAGGTGTTGAGTACCCATAAAAATAAGACAATAGAAAAAACAACGGAAAGCTGGCGTAAACACCAGATATATGCTCCAGGGGTTAATCTATTTGTATAAACTTAATAAATAGTCCAATATTAATTTAAAAAATATGTTCTTTTTAGTACAATGATTATCAAAAAATCTATAAGGACACATTATTTGGTAGGCAATTCATCAGTCAAATTCCATCAATTATGAATTACGAATGATTGTATTTATAGATTTGCTGAAGCTCACAATTGTACAGAACTGGCTAGTGAAGCTTTAGAACATGCACAAGCCAATTGGAACAAAGTTGCAAATGAAGATGAGCTACTTGAACTACCCTTACAACAACTGGTTACCCTACTAGCATCAGAACAATTAAGAGTTGATAGTGAATCTCAGGTAAAAGGAATACTCATTATAATCTGACTATTTTTAATGTCTATACAAAAATTATGCACTATTATTAATTGAATTGATCTAATTTACATTTCTGTCTCCACTTTAAACAATATTAAGATTTTATTAAATCAGTAAATGAGAGGTTGTAAATCATAGTATGTATAGTCTCCGTTCACAGTTATTTTATCTCTGAAGTCTCATTTTGGTATTTTGGCATTACTAGCTGTCACATAGTCAAAATATGTTGTCAATCGTTTTGGATTTTGATTTTATAGTACATTTAAATATTAAAACATGCCAAAACGAATTCAAAGTAGTGCTACAAATATTTTTCTAGCTACACATACATTCTCTGAAAGAGAAAAATAAAATAGAGCTCTGTTAATTACATTCATCAACAATTTGCCGCCATGAGTCGTACGTAAAATAGTGTTGCCTGTATATTTAATTTTCCTAAATTTTATTGGATACATATCGAAATAGTCACCTCGTTTATCATAAAATAAATTAAAAAAAAACTTGATTTGTATCATAATCCAATAAATAAATAAATATTATGATGTTTTTTTTTTTTCGGAAAGAAGGAGAAGTTGCAGCTTCTATGTCTTAATACTAAGTACTCCAAGCAAGAACTTCATTAAGAGCATTTTGATTGATTTGTGATCTTTAAAATACATGTAAACTATGTTACTTTTATTTTTAGCAAAACATTTATCTTACAACTGATGTATATCTGGCTTATCAACATACCAAAATGGCCAGTGGCTACGAAGTATCTTTTGCTGTGATAACTCATGTTTCTGGTCGGTCTATTTAGAATCTGATACGTTTTTCTAAATTGTATATTGAATCAAATCATGGCGAATGATATATATCAAATGTGTTAGCACAATATTCAGAATAACAACTTAATGGCTAGAGGTAAAATAACTGAAGGGACTATAGTTGTTCATTACTACGTATCGTAAATATTAAATCTAGAATGCATAACTTAGTCAACTCTTAGTATGCTTGCCATTTTAGATGCTATTATTTGAAGCTCAAATTGCGATAAGCGAAATAAAATAGGCAAATTTTATAAATAGCCCAATCTCCATAAATTTTTCCAGGTCCTATATCCAGCTCTCAGGTGGCTAGAATACGATTCAGCATCTCGAAGACGACATTGTTTTGAAATTTTAGAACATGTAAGGTTACCATTAATTCCACCACAAGTTTTAGATGAAGCCATTAAAAGTGTAAAGGATCCTTCAATAGCTGTTGCTTGCTTTAAAAACAGCTAGAGTTGATATGGTGAGTATTATATTTTTTAGTCTTGTTTTATGTAAGATTCCACGTATTTTAATAAGACTGAGTAAAGATACTGTGCTCATGCCATGGTATAACTCGTGATCAAATTTCTAACCAAATTCCAGATTTGACAGCCGAAATGGCCAGTTCGGCAAACGCTAATTGCATATATACGCTAATAGATATATAAACACGTAAATAAATTAAAATTCAAATAAGTATATTTATTTACATCTAAAAGGAAACAGAAATTCTCATAAGATTCGGTGTGTAAATCTCGATAAAAGGACGACTAATCGCAGCGTGCGAAAGCGCGCTATTTATTCCTCTTTTTTTTTATCAAAAAATCAAAATCCAAAAAATCTTTATTCAATTTAGGCCCAATGAAGGCGTTTATGAGCATCTAAAACACTAACACGTTATTTGTCACTTAACAACAGATAAGATTGTATCTAAGTGCTGTGGGCTATCAAAGAATATGTAAGGAAAGGGCGAGTCTACATGTTACTTTGTAACTGTAACTGTAACATTAGTGTTATATTGTAGTTTCTTTTTTCTTAAAGAAAACTGGTCGTGGAGCTTTGGTCGCTTTAACAGTGGAACCACGAGCTCGAGCTCGTCGCATTCTTCTAGTCGCTGGCGGCTTGTGCCGTGATAAAGCCGCACATCCTCCATTAACTACTGACAATATACTCTCTACGGTGCTCAAATTTGACCTTCATAAACGGTAATGTCAGGTAGATTTTCCTCTATACGCATTGTGAATTATGTATGTATAAGGTTTTAGTATATATTTAGTTTCCCTGACGATAGTATCTTATATTTGAATTATTGTTGTGCCCATTAGTATTTAAAACACAGTGTTCTATGACGAATAAAAATTATTTCACACGAATACACTTGGTACACATGTATATACGTAACGATACACTACTGTACACTTGTAGCATCTGTAGATAGCTTGTTTTATTCACCTTGATGTTCAAACTGAACTGACTGGATCGACCCGCGGTTGATTTAATTAATCCAAGAGATTCCAGAATAGCCTGGAAAGGTTTAATGATATTAATGTAAAATGGGTGGATGTTAAAAAAATGAAAAGAGCTGAAAGTGTTAATTATCTACGAAATTATTGCGATTCTTTTCCTGTATTCAAACACAATTGTATAATCCAAATTGAAAATGTAACTACTAGCTGTGTATAGGGTTACCTTTGTATATGCGCGAAATTTACTTATTTCATTAATAATATTAAAACGATATCTTTGAGGTTATTCAGACACTCCATTCACTGCCATAAATCTTTCAGATTCCCATCCGACTTTTAATTTAATTATAAAAATTCGCGAATCAACATTCTCTCATCATAACGAAACGTCGCTTCATAACTTGTTTTGAGTGATGTCATTTCACTAGAGTTTTTGGAACGTAGTTCCTTACGGCAGATTTTGCTGCGCGACCGAACTGAAAAAAATGTGATAGTAAAACCGTAAGAAAAAGTCCGTGGAATATAAACGTTAAATGAGATGTGCGCAGGCGCGACAGTCGTATACACAAGCGAGTAGTGTATAATACCCCTCTCTTTCTTTCTTTCTCATCCCTTCTCTCTCTATTACCACTCCACCCGCCAATGCATATTATATACTCATGAATTCATGGACAAGCACGTGGCGAATACTCACATTATAGATACATTTTACTCGTGAGTAGCCACGTGTCGCAAATTGTGTCGATTCTACATTAGCCGAAGGAACTGCGTTCCTACCTGGTGTCCCGCGACACCACATCTTTTTTTTCTTTTGTTTCATAATTAATTCCACTCATTACTAATAATACGTGATAAATGATGTGTGTTTTAGAGAATGGGAAGAAATATCGTCTATGGAGATAGCGAGAATTCAACCAGGCGTTGCAACGTTAGCGGGGAAAATCTATGCGGTCGGAGGCGAACAGGGCAGCCAAATATTAGCAAACGGTGAAGTGTATGATTCTCAAGTGCGGAATATTTTGTTAATAAATGAATTATTATATGAAACGGGCACCGAATGAATGTGTTAATTAATTTTAGAAAAATAAGTGGTCGAGTATATCGCCCATGAAGGAAGCGCGCTGTGAGTTCGGTCTGACGGCGTGGAATGGGCATTTATATGCGTTTGGAGGTTGGGTCGGTTCCGACATGGGCGCCTCCATTGAAGTGTATGATCCAGTAACAGACAAATGGACGTTGGTCGGGAGGATGCCGGAGCCGAGATTCGGGATGGGAGTTGTCAATTATCAAGGTTATTATATTAAATCAATGTTATCAATTATTTTTCGGGATGATATAAAAAATCAACGAATTATCTGTTCATTCAAAAAGTTAAAATAATTTGTAATTTATATAGGATGTTGTTTAACCGACTTCAAAAAGGAGGAGGTTCTAAATTCGTCTGTATTTTTTTTAATGTTTTTGTTACTCGATTTCTCCGTCAATTGTGGACCGATTTGCAATTTTTTTTAAAATCGAAAGCGTTCATTGCCGATGTGGTCCCATTTCAAATCATTATCATTTCTTATCAGTCGGACTTGGGAGAATTGAGAAAACCCTCGAATATTATAGACACATGTGTTTTACGTATTTGTTACCGAAGCTATTAAATAGGCTTCATAGATATACCTGGAAGTACATACTTAAACTAAAAAGTAGTAAAAAAACCATTTTAGTTAAAAACAAAACCGACTTCAAAAATATAAACTATTCAAATGAACTAAAGAGTAAATAAATAATTACTTTAATCATTTGCGTCTGTTTACTTCAATATATCTTTCATTTTAATATCATTAATAGTTTCGGAGTGAAAACTATATTTATGAAGTGAAAAATATTCTTCACTGACTAATATAGGTTTTAAGCGCCAGAGCGAAAACATGGCTAGTTAATCTATATATAAACTAACTGTGCCCGCGACTTCGTTCGCGTTTCATATAGAAAAAATTAAATTGGATCAAATTGTGAATCTAAACCATTCTCGAATCCTCCGGAGCAGACAAAAAATTTCATTAAAATCGGTTTAGCCGTTTAGGAGGAGCTTCGTCACATACACACGCACAGAAGATTTATATATATAAATATAGGCGAAGGTAAAACAGTTCAATATATTTTTCTGCTCTGTTTATCAACCAATATTCTTTTTAACTATCACGGTGTCGAGCCCGACAGTAATCAATCATAAGATGCGCGTCTTAAGAGGACATGCGGTCAGAAAAGTAGGTATTTCAGAAAACTATTGCTACCCCGTTGCGCCCCCCCAATGAAAGAGAAATCTCTGTGCTTCCACTAAAAACTACGATTTGTATAGTTTTTTAAATGACAAAAAAAAATAATATATATTATATTTATGAAAAAAAAAAGAACCAGATCGAGTTTCTTGCCTGCGCTCTTCTCGACTGGGTTGTTTTCCGAACCGGTGGTAGTGTTTTAGACGTTCATAAGCGCCTTCTTAGGGCCTAAATTGAATAAATAAATTTTGATTTTGATTTTGAAAGAGACAACTGGAGCGCGGGCTGATTTAACTATTCAAAATAGACGAAAACATCATTTCGTAGTACCGTTTCCTCCTCCAAAACTGAACCGATTTTTAATTTTCTGTCAGTTTTAAAATAATAAAGACTTTGGCTATGCCTGTAAGTTTTACTTTTTTTACTTTATTCATCAAATTTGTTTGACGAACGTGTGAAAATGACGGTAAAAAATCGAGCATTTTTTTTCATTATCAAAGGCTTCTAGTTTCTACAATAACTAATTTATGGAAAAATAAAACGCACGGGTATGGCGGTGGTGGATATATATTATTTGTGTCGTGATGGTAAATAATATTAGCAGTATTATGCACTAGAAAACTTTTATTACACACTTACATTTAACCACATTACAACTACTTATATGATGAGATCATACAACTAAAAGTGCCACATTTTTAACACTAAAAAATTTATTATATTATATTGCTATATCTAACAATTTGGTATAAAAATATTCACCATAATGCTATTATTATCCAGGAAGGATACAGGGGACTAGGTTTGTATGGAATAAAGACCCACTAGGATATCCACTTAATTTCCACAAAAAAGACAAAGTGACGGAAAAATAAGGAAGTGGAGGGATTAAAATAAATAAGGAATTATTTTACAGGTTCAATATATATAGTGGGCGGTTGTACGCACACGTGGAGGCATACTAGAGATCTGTTATGTTATAAACCGAAAACACGCAAATGGCATACGTTATCGTCGATGAAGCACGCGCGCAGTCAGGCCGCGGCGGTCGTACTAGACAACTACCTTTATATCATAGGCGGTAACGCGCCGAGGCGTACCGTTCTGACGTCCGTGGAACGATACAGCTTTGAAGATGTGAGTGTTTCGGACGTTTTCAATTACTAGTGCTAGCTAGATCTAGTGAATGATCGTCATAATTTTAATATTAGAAGTAAAGACAAGTTGGCCTTAACCACGCTTTAGGTTAAGTAAGTGTAATAAAAGCTTTATAGGTAATAGTATTCGGTTTTACAAAAAGATCCCAAGTAACATTACCGATTTACCTGACAATAACTGTTCAAGTATTATGTCAAGCAAGTTTTAATCTCAAAAGGTTATTATAGGGTGGATCATTACGTGAACGATAGTGATGTCTGGAATTAACCCACATCTCTGTGCTTCTGCTAACATGATTAAGACTAGGATTTCTATAGTTTTTTTATATGAAAAGAAAATATATGTATTAAAAAAAAAAAGAACCAGATCGAGTTTCTTGCCGGCTCTTCTCGACTGGATTGTTTTCCGAACCGGTGGTAGTGTTTTAGACGTTCATAAGCGCCTTCTTTGGGCCTAAATGGAATAAAGATATTTTTGATTTTGATTTGAGTGCTTCGCCTGTGATCGAAATTCGACCATAACTCATTTAAGTATATGGTTTCCTTTACAAAAGAGTTTTTTTTTTTAATGTTCACAATTTTATTCGCATTTTCTTGTCAATTGCTTAAAGTAAAACCTTCTTAGAAGTAAACGTTTTGCTTACGCGGTAAATAAATGTCAAGTATTACAATGACACGTGATTGATAATGCATTGGTAATCGTGCGCTTTTGTGTGTGTGAGTTACATAGTAGTGTGTGTAATGTTTTTTTTATTGATTTAATGTATTTTTTATGCATAATAAAAAAAAAAACATTGCATTCTGCCCTCCTCTATATAAACTATAAGTGTGCGAAATTTCATACTCCTCCGTCCGCGCAATTTCGTTAAAAAGAGGTAGGTACATAGTTTTTACTTCACGTATTAATATATAGATTTTTTTATTATTATTTAATCAACAGTATATATCTATCGCACACTAAATACTAAGTAGAGAGAGGGAAACGTCCGTCTGAAATACGGCTAGCGCTGTGGGTTAGAGTGAGAGAGGAGGAGCCTGCCTACAGTATGCGTGAGAGAGAGACTGGCGCTGTAAACCCGTTACGTAAGAAAGCGGTACAACCATAAGAAGTTATAGCTTCAATTAAAAAAAAACGAAGTAATTTCCAATATGTAAGTTAATGTATGAGAACTGTGTTACAGGACTGTTGGGAGGAGGTGGCTAACTTGTCGTACGCGCGCGCCGGGTGCGCTGCGGGCGCCGCCGACGGGCTGCTCGTCGTCGCCGGCGGAGACAGCGAGAGCGCCGGCGAGCGCGCGTTCTACCGCGCGCGCACGACGCTCGCCTCCGTCGAACTGTACCACCCCGTGGAGGACGTGTGGCGCGCCGGACCGCCGTTACCGCACTCGCGCGCTGAAGCGGGAGCGGCACTCCTCTGACCCCGATCTCACACTTCTCGTGCCTTACGTTTATTCCATGTCCAAGGTAGGCGATGACTTGATTACTTCATCGAAAGCCCTGTTTACACCTATTCAGTAACGGAGTCATTAACTAAATCATAGATCTATATATATATATATTCGGAGATAATGGAAGTAGTAACGGGAATTTTAAGTGAAAATCAACTTCAGGAACCTATACTAACTCAACAGTATAAATTAGTTTTACCTCAATGGACACTTTTGTAAATTGTTAAACTCTCGAGTAAATTACGACCAAATATGATGTGATAACATAAAATGCGTTTTTATTTTTAATAGTTTTGATTTACGTGTATTTTAAATGAAAAATCTTTTCACGCTCAGGATCTTTTTTTCGACATATCCAATAAAATTTCAGGGACTGATAAAAAAAAAAATCACCCTAATCTATACTAATAAATAAAATTGAAGTGTCTGTTTGTAATGTCAAAATTTTTTTTTGAATGTATACCTATACCAAAACCAATTTTAAAAATATTTGTCTGTTTGTAATGGGTAATCTCCGGAACGGCTGGACCGATTTTGACGGGACTTTTTTGGTAGATAGCTGAAGTTACTTCGGGTTACATAGGGTACTTTTGATGTCGAAAATAATTAGGGTTCAGCGTAAGAAAATTAAACTCACAAACATTTGTATAAAATCCGATTCAATGCACAGTTTTACTGGAAAGTCCTATAATTTATGAGAAATATTTTTAGTTTATCTTAATACTAATTTTATTTTAGAAAATAATTAGGGTTCCGAATAAAAATATTAAAACGCAGTGAAAAAAATATAAAACACGTTTGCAGCCGCGGGCACAAAGCTAGTATGTATATATAAATATATAACAAAGTCGGGGGTAGAATTACACCATTTATAACACGAGAATGATTGGATTAGATTATTATGATGTTTGATTTGTTGGATAACGATGAAATCATAGGAAAAATTCAAGAATAGACCATTAAGAAAATTCCTTTTATAGTTTGTATGGAACGTATTTTGTTAATGATATATCGACAACGGTTTGACTGATTTCGATGAGTTTTTTTTATTCGTCTTCGACTTGAGAAATTGCCTCGCGTAATGGAGAAAAACGTTTCATTCCGCTAATAATATTAAATTAAACTCCGCTAAATTATTAACTAAAATTAATAGATTACGAATAAAACATTTTGAAGTGTGTTATGAATAAAATAACACCGATAACAAAACGAATAAGTTAAAACATATACTGAAATACGTGTGAACGCTCACCTAATTAAATTAACTAAATGCTTAGTCAATCACTTCGTCACTTAACGCGTGTAAACAGAGCATTATACTACCCAAAACTCAAGAGAAACTGCGTGTGATTGTAATTTTTCTTTCTTTCGTAAATGAACTTTGATACGAATTATATGACTATGTACAATTTTTGTGAACTTTTGAAAGCAGGGTATATCCATTGCTTCGCATACGAGGCCGCGTGGTACATTTTAATTATAATAATGCGACAGGTACGCCATATAGTGAAATGTATTAGTTAAGACAAGTGATATTGTATGCGTTTGCCAAGTGAAAGTAGCGATTAAGGTACTTGCCCGTACGTACGTAATCACAAATTATCGTTCTGGAACATTTTAAAATAATTCTCTTTAATAGATATCTATTTTTTATCTAAAATGTTTTTTTTCTCTTATATATTAAGTATTTATTATTGAAACAAACCTGAAAGTATATACTGACTTTTGTTTTTATATTTAATTGTTAATTTCTATATTTATAAAACGAATTTCAACAAGTTAAAATGAAATCATGATGTCAAATCAAATAACAAGGTGGATAAAAATCAGGAAATTTTCCCCTATCGTTAAATTTGTATGTTGTACCTATATTTTTTAATGTTTATACCTTGTCTAAGATAAAACGCCAACATTTATGTTTAAATGTTTTTATTACTACAAGTGTTATACTATGAGCGACTGGAAAATATATTATTAATTATTTATAAAAAGCTGTCTTTTCGTCAATTACCACTCCATAAACATAAGGGTGAATGTTTTTGTAAGATGTAATCATATAACTTAGTCACAATACTCTATTACACTACAATAAAATCGCGCCATTTTAGTTTGTTATCTAGAGTAGTCTTTAGTTTGTAATTCATTAATTTTCAGTATTTGGCTCTATATTAACCCCTTGAGCACTTACCTGGCGTTTAAGCCAGATTTCCATTGTTTTCCTATTGTCTTATTTTTATGGGTACTCGACACATTAAAGTAGTATTGCTTGATATAATTTGGTTATGAAAGTGTAATGTGACAGACATGTGATAAAAAACTCCATAGTAACATCTAATAAAAGGCCTTCATTTTATTGAAACATTGGATATTGTACTCAGGACTAGAATAAATTATAAAAAAGTACAAATATTTGAATTTGGAACTTCTGGCGTAAAACTGACTCCAATTTCTTATTTTTGTGGCGATACTTTAATATTAAGATTTTAATGAAATTCAAATAAAGTGTAGTGATCAAGAAAACCATAATGCTGCGATAGATAGCATTACACAAATTATGGAACCAATTCGAGTTTTTAAAACTCTCCATCTGCTTGGTATTAGTCAAATGTGTTCATGTACCAGGCAGAAATGAATAGTAGACTTATTTGTCGTCAATAAAACTAGAGGGTTTATTGGCATTCATCAACTTATCGAATAATTAGTTAAATTGTCGACTTTTTTTAATATGCTATCTCAAGCTGTTTTACCGACTGAAATTTCAATCCTTTTTTAACAGACTTCAAAAAGGAGGAGGTTATCAATTTGTCTCTATGTTTGATTTCAAAATTAATGAAGCTGATAAATAATTATTGATTAACTTTTTAGTGCATTGTTATAGTTTATTTTTTTGAAGACGGTTTTATTTTTAATTAAAAAAGTTTTTAATGACATAAAAAAACGTTACTCGGGAATTTGCTGTATAATTATCTTTTTGAATATTTAAGATATACTGAGTACTTTCTAATTGATACCTGTACAAATAAACAAACATACAGATTGACAGACATTTCTACAAAGATTATAAATGTATTTAATTACCTATTTTTAGTAGTTATTATTTAGTTTTCACAAAAATCAGAAATGTACAGACACGTGACATTTACTATTTTGTTATTAGTATAGATGTCCCATAAGGCTCGTTCTAGTATTATTTAAGCAAAATTTAAGAGTTTTTACCCCTCCTCCAATGACAACTTAATAGCATAACTTTAAATGAGAAAAAAAAAAAGTAAATAATATGTAAACACTGCTGCTTAGTGACTCAGTACAGTGATATTTATAAAAAATATAAGACAATTCAATAAATAATTACAAAAAACAACAACAATAAATACGCTGAAGAGATTTTATTATTATATTGTTTGTAGTTTCAATTATACAGTGAAAGCGGGGAATTTGGCTTCTGAAATATGTGATAAATCTTCGGCTAAATAAACAGGACCGAGTGAGCCTTCGAACAGTGAAGCAGGTCTGTCGGGTTGATGGAGTTCAGTACCGAGTTGTTCTAGAGCACACCATTCCATAAAACAACATGCTCTATATAGATGATTTGGTTTCTGTAATTTTTTTTAAAATTTTTATTAAGAAACGAAAGTACACTTTTATTATAACGGCCTCAGCAAAATGGCTACACTATATTTGATGTTAAATAAATGTTCAGGAACGTTCACGCCATCCGATAGATGACAAACTGGCAACAGTCGGCATCAACATGCCGATCTTCTACATCTATCACGGATAATGGTTTCGACATACAACGGGCGTGTTGTGACGCCAGCGCGATTTTACTATAGAAGAGTCACACACGGCTTGTGTCGATTCGATGTCTTCTACAGATGTCTAGGTAGCTCCGGATATAAACTTGCTGATGCGTCTTAGCGTGTCACTATGGCGGCTTTTTCACAAGTGTACGGCGGTTGTAAGTCTGACTCAATTGCTCTATCAACGTTCTAGCTGCTGGATGTACTCTGGAAGGTGACGAACCGAAATGTGTCACTACAATGGGTTTTTGACTATGTGACTACCATTTTACGACTCAGTTGGGCCATAAAAGTCCTAACATAAATGTACACACATATCCTAAGTATAAATTGATTGATTCAAAAGTACCTTAGTGCATTGGTATAGTTGAATAAAAGCATAAGCGTTTCCACTGACTCCGTGGCATAAACTGTAACCCTTTCTACACAGACCTCGCTGCCATATCACGTCACCACACTCGAGTGCAATATTTAAATACCTCTCCTCTTCATATACCTACAATATTAAACATGATTTTAAAAAGGGCAAAATTACAATATAATGAATTATTATAATTGTAATAATAATTCAGATGAATTAAAAAAAAATGTTTTTTTTGTACAAGTTTTGTACAACATTAACGATATATTGATAAATTACTTAAATATTATTGGAAGATCACAAATTCCAAGATCTCGAGAATGCCAATAGATTATACCAGAAGATATTCTGCTGGTTCTTTAATATGTCGATTACTCATAAAAATTAGACAATAGGAAAACAATGGAAAATTGGCGTAAACGCCAGGTTAATGCTCAACGGGTTAAAGGTCTTGTGTTAGTAAGGGCAAGGCAAGAAAAACAACACTCCACAGCGATAATTGAAATGAAAAGCAGGACTCGCCAGTTCGCTGCAGTTGTCCGTTGTTTAGGGAGGCCTTCTATTTCTGTAAATATCACTATAAAAACTCTTATATAATATTATAAATTTTGTTATTGAAGCAATGGGTAATTAAAAGTATCTCAAGAGATGTGTCGTTCAAAATTCGAACACACATTAATGCTGCGGTGGAGAGGGGAAGGGGGAAAAGAGGATGAGATTTTTCGCCGTGCCATTTATTCGCCCACCTATACTTTTAGTCCAAACAATAAATAGGTTTACCTGATGTGCTAAAATGCATAACGCTACAAAACCAGGAGCGCCATGACACCACTGAACCAGGTTATCTCCATTAGAACTATTCATAGATGAAGGAAAATTGCCACTTGCAAAGCGCTGATTTAGTAACCAATCCACACTTGGTTTTACGAAATTTCGCATGTCATTAATATTAATGTAAATGCGAGCCTAGAAAAAACAATATAAATGAAAAGGAAAAATATTTTTTTCATTTGTACAAAGAAATATAGGTATTCAGATGAATGATGCACAAATTGGTAAAAAAAAAACTTGTTCTTGCATGTAACAAAGTTTTTTTGGTCCATTCACAAATGTTTCATTAGCATTTCTTTCTAAATTAAAAATATTTACTAAACATTTTTTACATAGTATAGCGTTACCGCAATCTCATCTGATGTTAAGTGACGATGTGGTCCAGGATGGTAAACACAGGTTCTCAAGTGATGCTGTCGGAACACACCTATTGGTATTTGGTGACAGGTCTTCAATCTTGAGGGTGGTAGCTACCCAGGCGGGTATTATTAGAAAAATAGCCTATCACCGCTATGGTTTCCTCACGATGTTTTCCTTCACCGAAAGCGCAGGCTTATTTTAGAGTTGGATAGGTGGGCTCGAACCCGCGTCCATTGAAATGGAATCCGGCCGCACTACCCATTGCGCCATGACCGTTTCAAACTGAACTAAATACAAATAACTACAATGCAACAAAGAGATGGTTTTAAATTAATATATCGAATTATTTCATTTAGGTAATTCTAACTTAGACACAAATTGTTATGAAATAGGATACTTCATTCATCGAACATCCATTAAAGTAAAACTCAATTTATATTCGGAGAAAGCAACCTCACCTTAAAAAAATGTCCAAATACTAACGACATGTATGTACAGACGAGAAGTTAATTTAGCAAATGTCTATTTAATATGCAAAAACTACAAATGTAAGCAAAACTTTCGTTTTATTTTTCACTTGTTTAGCTTCTGATAGAAGAAAAATTATAACAAGATCAATGAACATGAGTTTTATTGAACTATACTCTCAATCAACTTTGTAAATGTAAGCTTATCACTTGACCTCAAATAAATAGACTAACATTTCACTATGAATCAACGAGGATCGACCCTTAAATTATTTTAGTAAGTAATAAGTGATATTGACATACTGTCTTTGTAATAATTCCTTATAAATTACTACTTAGTTATCTAAAATTTGAAATCTGCAAACATGTGTAATTAATACGTGCATTTCTAGTAGTTAAATTAAATAAAAAAAAATCTTAACTGACTTGTAAAAGAATGTATAGTATTCCAGCCATGCCATGAGCTGCACCAAAGTATATTTTCTCATGCCATTGCCACAATAGTGGGCTGTCTGATACCATTTCTGATGAAAATTGTTTTCCAGATTTTAAAATGCTGCTAATCACCTAAAAAAAATTAATCTACAATGTATACTAATAATGAAATTGTAAAATTCACGTGTCTGTACGTTTTCGATTTTTGTGAAAAGAATTATTGCAAGGGACTAAAAATAGGTAATTAAACACATTTCTATCATTTTTTAAAATGTCTGTCTGTCTGTTTTTCTGTGCAGATACCAATTAGAAAGTACTAGGTATATTTAAAAAATCATAATAATAATCAAAATCATAAATCATAATCATCATCATTTATAAAGCATATTTCGGGGTAACATCAAAACTTTATTTCATTAAAATCGGTCTACTCTATCAAAAGTTATAATAATTTGAATAACAAGCGGCGTCTTTAGTATGAAAGAAGAGTTTGTCAATAAATGCGTTTTAGTGTTATTCGTAACACAAAAAGTTGATGAATTGATTAAAAGTGACAAAAATGATATAATATAAAATATATGTATAGTATATAAATAATAAATATCTAAGACATAGTAAATGAGAAAACAATATTTTGATAATTTTAGACGATATCTAAGCATTTTAACCGTTGTATTACGGAGTCATTTTATGGAAGTAGTGAAATGAATTTCTATTAATTATATCAATAAGTAAATATGGGGAATGGGAACATAATATTATTTAATTATAATTAGACGGTTCATGTTTTGTTTATTTTTGATGGCATGCGTGACGAAGTGTTATGAAAGGTGGTTACGTAAGCAAATTATCTATGTATTTCTGACGATTATTCATAAATGGCGCTATACTAATTTTTTTATAATAATTTGGACTTCAGTCTACTGCACGACATATTTCGACAGTTTTATAGTAGTTTATACTTTTTAGTAACGTCTTTTTACACACATATATATGTATTTATATAATGTATGAATAGCGTTTATTTAGATTCATTAAATACACAATATAATAATGAAGTATATGCGTAAGAACATCTATACTATGATTGTAAAGAGGTAAAGTTAGTGAGTTTGGATGTTCAGGGTAATCTCGGGTACTCGGGTAATCCTATTTTGAAAATTCTTTCACTGTTAGAAAGCTATGTAATATATATAGGGCACTTTTAGGGTTCGGGAGGGACGGGACGCCTGAATTCCACGCAAGCGAAGTCGTGGGCACAGCTAGTAAATAATATAATTATAAGGATAGCTTGTTTATCTGTATATCTCATTTACTAAAATGGTGCCTTTTATCGCGAATTTTGGTGGTTTGCACTTTATATGCCAATTTTTCAGTAGGGAGAGCAATTATTACACCCTGATGGTAATAGTTGTAGTAAACATTCAATTTTCATGAATTGTAACCAAATTTGATGAGTGTCTTGTTTGGACATTTTCGAAACACTTTAGCAACATCGCTACGTTTTATTCTTGATGTTCTATGTTTGTAGTCTTGCCAAGATATTATTAAAAACAAAAATTAAAACCGACTACGTGACCTAAACCATTCAATATAAAAAAAAAATAATCAGTGAATTGTTAATATATACAGAACAGAATATAATTTTGAATCAAATGTAAATTGAGCATATTTGAAAAAAAAAAAAACATCACATGTTATGCTGGTGACTTTAAAATCAACGTGAGAAAAACATTTCGCTCATCGAAATTGATAATTTTACCTATCTGTGCAACCATCACGTAAAAATTACTGGATTCATTTTGATGGAATTTGATGAAATTAGCCTATATTTTAGAATAACATTTTTATGAAAACGCACCCTCATTTAATTCCGAAGTGGCTGAAAAAAGGGGATGAAAATGTACGGGAATTAACTCAGTTTTGGAGTTATTACATTTTATTATTAAGGTCTTAGTTTTAGTGAGTATTCAAGTTACTTCATATGGCTTTCCATTTAAAGTCGTAGTTTAACTTTAACAAGAACTACAGTTGTAAGAAAACTAGCCGAAAAGCGAAATGTCTCTTATACTTATAAATAATGTTCGGAACAAAACAACAAAGGCATTACAGTATTGCGACAGACATGAGAATGGCAGTAATGCCTCCGCTGTAGAAACAAGCAAAAGATTTACGACTATTAAATCCTATAACTGTTAAACAGTTTCATTGTACGCAATAATTTAAAAAATATTAAAATATGTTCTTTGTTTTGTGACAACAAATGAACGTTCTAAATTAAATATCTCTATATTAAATAACTTTAGACAATGTATTATAAGATTAATGAGAACACTAACAATACCTTCTCAATATGATTAGCTGGTATAATTTCTTTTCCAGGAATATTTTTATTAACAAATAATAAAGCATAAAGATATCCTGCTTTTCCGTATAAGAGTTCATCGGCTGAAGCATTCAATAAAGATATTAAATCCATTAATCTGAAAACAAAACTATTTTGTAAATTCTATACAGCATTTTTAGATGGCGCTTTTATGTCTTCTCAGAAAACAGTAAACGTGCTGACGACCACCTACTTTTTTTAGAATTGACTAACTTTAACAAATGCTAACTGGATCGAACCATACCAACTAACTCGTCCTCCTCCTCCATAAAATAACTATGTAATCTATGTATGATCTTCAGAAAGTCCACAAAAAATTTATTGGTAAATTGAGTAGCGTTTTCGAGTACAAATAACTTAGGCGTTCCAAAACGTAAAAAGACATATTTTTCTAAAAGTTTACAAATTATTGTAGAATTAGCGTTAGACATAGGAAATATCCAACAACATTCTGTAAAAACATCTACAAAATAGACAAAATGTAACGATGACCGGAATAAGTTTTAGGTATAATTCCTATAATATCCATTTATAAGAAAACCATTGGAGCATCTACTACATCCACTATCTAGTAATCAACACAGAAACTCAAAAAACGGTCTAACATCTCTATGTTTATTGTAGTAAAAAGAATCGGTGCAACACTATGAATTTTAGAAAATATTTTTGAATAATCTAACCAATCAGAAATCTCTTTTTTAATAGTATAGTAATCAGATGCAAATGTAGATATAATAGCCACATTTAAAGTGTTCCTAATAACGTTTGATTTTACAATATTATTATGATTTTTATTAACCATCGAAACTCTTCTATACCAAATAACTATTCTATACAAAGAACAAATACTTCTATACCATTTAATGAAATTTCAGTAAAACAAGCTAACCAAATATGTTCATCAAAGTTTGTAATCAAAAAGTATTCCTCAACCCGAGTTATAAATTCTCTAACAAAAGATTTACCATCATGTAGGATATGGCTACTTTTTTTAAGATCGCCTGATCTTTGTGAACCAAAGCGGATTATTTCTAATATTATCATTAAACAAAGTCGATGAAATACCAGGCTGATTATTAAGTCTCATTGAATGCTCATGAATGGGTGGAAATGTTTCTTGAATGTTTGACAAAGTTATCAAATCCTCAAGTTCCGGTAAAGTATTTGAAATACCACATGCTATAGATGGCACTACGTCTTCCCTAGTTTCCTCAACACTCAATGTATGTGTTCCCACATCCATAATCAAAAACTTTTAAATTAACCAAGCAAACCCGAAAATAAAACTAGTCTAAAACTTATAGAAGTATAAGTTTTAAAAAAACTGCCCAATGAAAAATAATATCAAAGTTTTCAAAGGTTTGTTGAATATTTGTTATAAAGACGATTATTTATTTAGACGTTTATTAGAAGTAAAGACAAGTTGGCCGTCCCACGCTTAGGTTAAGCAAGTCTAATAAAATCTTTATAGGTAATAATAGTATTCGGTTTTACAATAAGATCTCAGGTAACATTACCGATTTACTTGACAATAACTGTTCAAGTATTATGTCAAGCAAGTTTTAATCTCAAAAGGTTATTACAGGGTGGATCATTACGTGAACGATAGTGATGTCTGGAATTAACCCACATCTCTGTGCTTCCGCTAACATTATTAAGACTATAATTTGTATAGTTTTTTATATGACAAAAAAAATTATATGTATTATATTTATTAAAAAAAAAAAGAACCAGATCGAGTTTCTTGCCTGCGCTCTTCTCGGCTGGGTTATTTTCCGAACCGGTGGTAGTGTTTTAGACGTTCATAAGCGCCTTCTTAGGGCCTAAATTGAATAAAGATTTTTTGATTTTGATTTTGAATATTTCTTAATAAAGTTTATGAAATTATGTTTTTTTTTACTTAAAACAAAATTTAACAAATTTTATTATAAAGTATTTTAAAGAGTGTATTTATGACTCACAAATATGATAATTAATGTTAATAATATTATTGTGAAACAAAAATAAGTTTTATAAACAAACAATATTTTGCCGGCAGAAACGCAAATGATATTTCTTTAGTACACAACATACGGATCTTTGTTTCAGTTATTACACAATCCAATATAGTGTCTAATTATTAAATAGTTCAATAAATTGTAATCAGTAAACGTTAATAAACTGTTAAATCACAAGATTCAATACCAAGTTTTTTTTTATTTAAAGCTATGATTCGATACAATTCAATTGTAAAAATACATTTATACAACCATGTCCTAGAGAAAATAAAGTAAAAGAGTTGTTTGCATTCTTGTTAGTTAAAATGATTCTATATCTATGGTCTAAACCACACATTCAACCTCGAAAAGAAATTTAAAGTGCTTATGCTGAGAATAAATATCACAAAATAAGTTTAAATTAAATAAAACACTTCAGTGTGTTACCAAATATTAAAGCAAAATACTTTGACAACAAGATGAATTTACGAGTTAAAATAAAGGCGTTCATAATAAAATGCAAACAATATATGAACAGTATAATCGCTACAGTAAATTTTAAGTAAATATAACAAATAAGAGTGTATTCTCTAACCATAACATAGACCCAGTCAGGTCCCTGTTTGGGTGCCAATGTAATGTAAGTAAATAAAAAAAATATATATAGGTGTGTGAATTATTTTTATTTAAACAAATATTGTTGTTCTTTTTTTGTGAAATGATGTTCCCTGTAACAAATTTAAATTAATTCTCGAGCGCCAGATGAACAATCCTATTCTAGAAAATGATAAAATTGCACACAGATAGACAGCAATGATACTTACCCCTTTAATCTTCAGGGAGATAAACTAAAATTTAGGAAATTATTACTATTATATTTAAATTAACCGTACATAAGGTCTTCTAACAAAATTAGCCAGTGTCCAAAATACACGCTTTTGAGTTGGTTAATAATGGATAGTTATTAATAGTACTAACTTTTTTCTTTTTTTTTTTTGACGGGGGAAATGCATTTACGCACTACCCACATTTAGGCACTACCCATTAATAGTACTAACTTGATTTTCCGTATGGAAAATAGAGAAAAGGTTAACAAAAGTCCTGAGTAGTAACCTGTCCTCAAAAAGAGCACTTATCTTCACTGGTTAGCCTTGAACCTCGACCGGGAAGGTCGGAAGTCAAATTTCATCCAAGATACATATCACATCATGCACATCAGAAATACAGCCAAAGCCCCAAGATAAACGATCAGTCCAAATAAAAAGAAAAGTCGTATTAAAAAAATCCATAAGAAAAAAATTAACCATAAGAAAAATCGGCAGCAAAAGCAAAATACATTAAACAAATACCATTATTTAGTGATGCGTCGCGAAATGTATGACAACTGACTTCTTCATCATTCAATACATACGTGTGTTTAAATCAACGAAATTTATAATTAGCCACCCTTCTAGATATCGATGAATAAAATGAACTATCTGCAATAAAATATAACTTTTTGTAGCGAGATAACGAACCCATGTTTCCGAAAGAAATTTAGAGGTTACTTTTTCACAATTATTAAGAAGTTCAAAAACTTACCTAAACTATAGGGCGCGCATCAACTCAACGACCATTGGTTAGGTAATATGGCCATAAAAAAAGCCTTACCTCAGCCAGGGTGACTGAGGTTTTAAACAAATCAAGTTTTTCGCACCATTTCTTACACGTTCGAGACAGAACACTGAATAATATTAGTCCTACCGGGACAGAAAGTGACGTTCTGAAGTTCTTTATTTATTTATTTCGCATTTCTTACAATATAAGTGTACCCGTGTAAGACACATGAAAACGGACGAATTTATTTCTGTGACGTGATTAACACGTTACAACATTCATATAAATTTAGTAAAAAAAAAAGTCTTGACATTATAAACAGACACATTAATTTTATTTATTAGTATAGATCAGTGGTCATCACACTTTTATGGTCAAGGGCCACATAAGTCAATGTTAGGTACAATTGCGGGTCGAACTTTTATGGATTGTGTAGTTGACACCATCTATTAATTGACATATTTTTATGAGCCGATTTCTCTATAGATTTTGTATGGCATTAACAAACTATGAAATTAATTTCAACAAACTATTTCAGTAACTATATGTAAACACGGTTTTGAGTTGACTAAAATTGTTTAAGACATCGCGGGCCGCTCAAATAAAGGCCGCATCAGTTTGACGACCACTGGTGTAGATCATGTTTGTTTAAGTAATATTCGCTAATATATGAATTAGATAAAAAGAAAAAATACCTTTGTGCCAGAGTTTTATAATCAGGCAACATATCAGGACGTTTATTCCCAAATTTGTATGATATTACAGTTGCCAAAGCAAGTGGACCAGCATCTCCACAAAGAAAACTTATTCTTTTTCCTTTTAAGTTATCTAAATTTAAATACTGCACTGAAGTCTGAAAATAATTTTAGTGATGTTCAGCAATACTAGTTGAAACGTTTTTGTGTAGTAAATTTAGAAATTTAAAGTTGTGTAGCAAAAATAAATGTGATTTAATTGATTTATACAAATTAACTTTATTATTCAAATCGATTAGATTTAATTTGGCTCTGGTATTGCAGTTGTCCATAGACGACCTTTACCATTTACCATCAGACGGGCTGTTTGCCTGTTAGCTAACTTTTTACATAAAAATACAATTATTCACAACAGCGGCTGAAAAGTAGAAACAATATTTTCATAACATTTTAATCAGTCAATGTCACAATTTTCTGAAAACCCAATCCTTGAGCAATATACTACAAAGCAACAATTTCAAATGTTAAAATTTTATACTATCCTAGTTAAAAATTTTATGGGCTGTAGACAGCTTAAATAAGTTGTACCGGAAATATCAGAGCTTGGCATGGAGACAGCTCAGTTTATCTTGCACTGATCTTTGTCTAGTGGTGGGTGTAATGGCAGGTCACTTAATATGTCAATTACCCATAAAAAGAGACAATACGAAAAACAATGGAAAGCTGGCGTAAACGCCAGATTAGTGCTCAAGGGGTTAATAAACATTTTTTTACTATAGACCTGATGACAGTGCCATGCTCAGGGGCTGTCAAGAAGAAAAGACTGTTGCCCACATGGTCCTGGTATGCATGGCAGTAATCAACCAATGAGCAATAACCCTCAAGGAAACGAGGTTGCTCCATGATGCCTTTGATTCCCTAAGGAGGCTTCTGAGCTTCTGAAGCTGGGCTGGCTTGAGTAGCTGGCTAATCCTGCATGCACAACAGATTGCAAATGTGTCTAGTTGCGGAAACAGGAGCCCATCAACAAATAACAAGATGGGTGTTGCGAGGTTGTCTTATCTGTTTCGAGTCTGTTATGCTCACAAAGCAGGAAGCAGGAGGAGAGCTCTCTATGCTTTCATTTTAAGCTAGAAAATTTTTCGATATTATAAACATACACTTTTATTTTAGAGAGAGGAAAAAAAACTCTAAATGTTAACATAAAATCCTTATGTTTACAAAATTGTTAGGCACATAAAGAAAAATAGAAGTATATGTATTGAAATACCATCAAAATAATAAACAGTGAATATTCCATATCAAACTAGATAAGTGATGGTGGCTAAATTCAAAATTTCCATTGCAGTATGTTCAGATATTTTTAAGTCACCTTTAATATTTCGTGACTACCGTTATTCCTTAACGCGGACATTAAATAATACAGCGCCAAACCACCAGATCCTGTGTAAACAGTTCCATCATTTGTATCTTTTTCCATGTCTATTATATCAGATATTTTTGTTGTTTTGAAGTTATATAATTTTGCATTAAATTTCTCAGATATCTGAAATTCAACATTTGATAATATATACAAATCATAACTTTAACAGACTTTGCAATCTACCTAATTTATTATAATTTGTAAATTTGACAGAGAATATAAGTAGTACGTACTGGATCTTTGTAATCATTTAATAATGTATTAGAGACATTAGCAGAATATTCACAGTATTTATTTTCAAAAAAACGTTTCGATGACATCGTTATCAAAACTTAAATAATGTATGTATTATTTTTGTTTATATTTTTATAGCAATAGGTACCTATGTAGGTTTTTCTCCTTAGATAATGGCAATATGTGTGCAACAATTTGTGCCAGTGTCATGTGGGTAAAATGTATTTTCAATTTTATGTCGTTACCAAGCTCCAGCAAAACGATAACCCACCCTGGTCGAACTTTCCGTGGAATTTTAGTGGCATCTCAGAATAAATGCTACGCGTTATTTTCTATAATAAACTTGTACACAATAACCAAACTATATCACACAAAATGCCACCAAGAACGCATGATGTAAAGTCAAATACACAAGTTTAATGAATTAAAGAAAACAAATGCTACATGACAGAATGAGAAACTCTAGTGTAATGTTATTACAAATCAAGAAGCTGGTTTGACATTTCGTTTTATTTTATTAATTTGTTTAACGGTACTGAGACAAGCCTCTACATTTCTCGTTCACCAATCAGTGCTGCTACCTCCTATAATTTTCAGTCGCTAAACTCAATATCGAATTCGACAGTCGCTAAAACTGATTCTACCCAAAGCGAACTCAGGATTTTAGTTTTCGGGGGATGTTTTTCTGCAACTTAAATTTAACGCACTTATCGCTAGTACGTTTGGGATTCTCCATATAATTCTATGTCAAGTTAACAAAAAATGTGTCTATTACTTGCTCTAAAACTGTTTTGGTTTCTACATTGGTCAGTAGTCTCTACTTTAAAAGTCGTCAGATAAGTTGCTAAACCGTTTCTATTTGCAACACTGTCACGAATAGTGTTGCCAGTATTGCGTATTTGATGCTAGAAATGACGACTTTTGTTATTGACTTAGCGACAAAAAAACATTTGACGACAAAAATTTTATATAGAATATTATTATATCATTTTTTTAATTAAACAAATTATTTTTATGAAAATTCAAAAAGTCCCATCTTATTTACTTACCCCTTAACATTAGGGAAATAACCTTTAAGATGAAAACCCTGTCTCTATTCTTCTTTTTAGTTATTGGCAATCTACGATTTACATACATAATTCTACCAGTGTCACATGATAACTTGATAAGTTATGTATTTCATCTTTTGTAAACGCTTCTAAGATCCTGCAAAACAGGTGGCTCATCTTGCTAAAATTCTCCATTGCGTTTTTGTGGTACCTCACAATAAACATTTTGCGTCATTATTTCCAATACATTTCGCCTGTGCACAATAACCAAATTATATCATATAAAACTCACCCAACATTACCCAATATCGGGTCAAACACGCAAGGTAATAAATTAAAGACTATAACTGCTACACGACTGAGATCCCGCCAAAAACCCGCAACGCGTATTTTTATTTGGAAAACCCTAAATGCTGTATATTATATTCCATACCATTATTTGATACATGTAGCATACAACAACATAAAAAGGAGATAAAACATAAAAACTGCGCATGCGCTTGACAATTTCGGCCATGTTGTGATGACGCATACAAGATCATAGGTCTCCGCCAGTGACGAGTCTTCTCGCAGTTGACGTGGCTACTACGTACCATCCCGTTCGCCCACTCCGGACGCAGCATAGACGGTGACGAGGAATACGTAACTGGTGAGTGCTTATGAAGACAAAACTTGCGACCTGTCACGGTCGTGTATATTTGGATTCACAAATAATGTATGTTCCATATGATGGTGAAAATATTCTACAACGATTACAATACAGAAATAATATGTTACAAATATGAGACGCAATAGGAAATTCCGCCTCCCGAGTGTGACGCGATGATTCCGTTTTAGGGTTTTCCTGTGAAGTGTCATCGTAAGGGAGCCAGATAATGTTATAACCAAGCATTTCCCTCATTGAGCATATCGGAAGAACAAGGAATGCACAGACAGTTGACCTTGAATTTTAGGTGACCTTAGTGGGAATGGAAGGAATGGTCGAAGAGAACGGTACCGTTGGCGGTGCTGGTTCGGCAGAGTCACTGGCGAGTGCGGGCTCCTCCGCGAGTGGTGCAGCTGCTCACGTCGTTGCCGTCACTAGCATTGTGCAGCTCACATTACCAGCACAAGCTCCCTCTGCACAGGTAATTTGTTTTTATATGCGTTATCAATGGTTTACTTACATTCTTATATCTAAAATATACAACTGTCGAGTTTTATCAATGTTGTTGTTTGTTTACATGGACTTTGAGAGTATTTTATGGATGTCATCAAATTTCCAGGTGCAATCTGTTATACAACCCAATCAACAATCAGTTATACAAACGGCATCAAATATACAATCAGTGCAGATACCAAAGGGAAATGTTATACTTGTCAGTAAACCAAGTTCTGTTATACACACCACTCAAGGAACACTTCAAACATTACAGGTAAAGTAATATTTTCAAAACTACCTAATTGTTATTACTTATTAGTGTCTTATTGGTGAAATTTATGTCATATTTATACTTATATGATGACTGATCCCAAGTAATATATTCTTTGTGATTATACAATTAAACTAAATCACTGTTATATGTGCTGAATTCTTTCAATCTATTAATCTCTAAGTTTTAACTTAAATTATTTATTATAATAGATATGTACATAACATAGTTTATACATTAAAATGCTTCCTTTATTTGACATTGAAAATGTGTTTTTATAATATCATTACATAAACCTCAGTGTCCAATAACAGGTTTGATTTTATTATTGTAGATAAAACCAGAACCAAACTCTGTTCTAAATACTCAAGGACAATCATGTAGTGATGATAGCTGTAGTGATGATGAAAGTCCAAAACGGAAATATAGAGAAATGCTAACAAGAAGACCATCTTATCGAAAAATTCTCAATGACCTTGGAGGAGCAGAAATTGCAGGTAAGTTATGAGTTTAAAGTTTGAAAGTATTTTGATAAAAAGTTTATTATATTATTATCATTATATATAAGCTTGTGTTTGCTTTATAATATTTATTCTGTTATGATATTGGTGTAACACATATTAAGTAACATATTACATATCTACAAAAATAATAGCAACTAATCAAAATAAAGTAATGACATAAGCAAAAGTATTTCAAAAAATTTGATAGATAGCTTCATCATAGTCCTATATTTATATATAAACAAAATGTTAACATTTTTAAAACCCTTTAATAGTATGAATTATAGCCTTGATTGGCTTTAAATTAAATAAATGTTATTGAGAAAATATAAAAATCCACACATTATTTTTGAAAAGTTTGAAGGAACCAACTAAAAACTGAAATTGTTTCCAAATAATTATTCTGGCGTTAAAGTTTATACCAAAATTAATTTGAGATTGATTCATTTTAAGGTTTAAAAGTATTTTTGAGAAGTTTAAATATATTCTATAATACTTAAATTTGGAGAAAATGAAAAACATTAATTTATATAGACATTGACACACATCTGCAAATTTTTTTACAAAAAAACAAAAAATATTTTTTATTGTAGACAGGGTCTTCAATGTAAAAATTATGAGCACACTCTTAATCATTTAAATTCATTTGAAAACATTTGGATTATAGTTGGTACAATAAGAACAATATATAAATGATTAATCAATATTATAGGATAATTCATAGAACACTATAAATTATTTATAAAAAAAAATCCTATCATTAATCTGTGATGAACTATTTAAGTCTCATCTAAATCATGCAATTGTAGTTAAAACTCTATTAATATGGACTAACTGTCGCTACAATGATCTAGAAATTGTGCAATTTATGAATATTGATTTGGTCAAATGTCTCTGAAGAGTAGTACTACTGTGGTGTTTGGTAAAAACGAATTGCACATGAGTACAAGAACATGATGATATTACAGACAATCGCATGGGGTCTAAACCAGGATGTGAGACTGAAGTGTCGCTGTCATCTTCTTTGTCATTTGCACCAGGTCAGTTGAATGTGCTGGTGTTGACACTATTTGTTTCTGTGTGCAACATGTGTAACTAACCTGTTACAACACATCATTCATAACAATTCACTGTGTTGACACAGCTCATAACCCACCAGCTTATGGAGTATGCCATTTTCGTCCCTTTCAGCTGTCTGATTGACAATACTTTATAAATAACTCACCAGATTATTTCGTTTCCTCGGGCTATATCCTACTGTATCATAAGTTCATAATGTTATAAATAATAAAGTTTTTATTTTGTTTCTTCATACATATATGTATGTGCATAACTCTATGTACTTTTCAGTTCATATTGTCATTAGTGAAGAAATTCAGTTTTAACTAGAATACAAGTTTATTACTTAGTGTTCTTGTCCATAGTTGTCTAGCAGTTAGGGTGTTTGAATAAAACTATAAAAGTGCAGGTTATATTGAACATTAGATCTTATGTTTTGTATTTGGTTCGGTCTTATCCTGCAAGCGCTACATAAAGTGGATCATAATATGAATTTGCAGTGAACCCTTATTCTGGATAAAATCTACTCTTCATGTTGCAAGAATAACTTTACTCAGTTATGAATACGTTGAATACAAACTTTTTTGTATATTAGAATTTAATAATGACTTTGTTATATTATGTGCATTAAGTTATTTATTTTTTAAATAAAAGAATGAATGAGAGCATGAATACATAAATATATATGATCAGTGATGACTGTTTTACTTAGCCAAAGATAATTGTAGTAGTATCTGTTTTTATTCTGCTATATTTTATATTAATACATTACTTTCTAACATGTTACATTGATAATTTATTAAGACTAAAATTAATGAAATATATTGAAATTATTATCCACCATTTTTTCATCTAATTTAAATTTACTAAAATTCTTTTTAAAAAAGTTTAAAGAAATAAAGTTTATTGTGATTAATGATGTACTATTTATATTAATTTTATTACTTTATTGTTCATATCAAGTATGTAAAGCTAGATAAAATAAGACCAGGATAGTTAATTTGTACACCAAATAAATAATGTTTTTATATTACACGTATGTATGTATTTACAATAACAATATAATTATTCAGTAACAATATAATGAGAAATGAATAATAAAATTAAATGATTTCGACGTTTGTGTTATAAATAAAACATATCATCAGTAGGAGTCATTTAACTGGTACTGTATTGTTATTCTACACGGTGACGTAATTTAGCACGAACAGGTACATAGGATGACGTAATACTCTTTAATGTTTATTATACTAGTTACTACTTCTGTTTTTATGGTAATACTAGCTAGTGTCGCCCGATTCGTTGAGTATATATATATATATATATATATATATATATATATATATATATATATATATATATATATATATATATATATATATATATATATATATATATATATATATTATAATAGTAATACCTAATTGATATAAAGTATGCTATGTCTTATAAATTTCCAAAATATCCTTAAATTTATCAAAATCATTCTAGCATAATAAACTTGATTAAAAGACAAAATATATACTTTTAAAATATGTATTACAAGTAAACGTGCTGGTAATAATTTTTTGTTCACTTATTAGCTCTTAATAAGTGGTCAGATTATTGGGGACGGTATAGCAGGGAATTTTTTTTAAAGAGAATAAATAAGGGATATTTTAAAACCTCAGTTTCGATTGCAAGAGACTGTATAGATATCATATATAGCTTTCTTTTAAAAGACGAATAGTTCTTTGCCTGCGTCAGTTTTCATAATTGCGAAAATACACTTTTATGAATAAACAATATACGAAGCTTAACCGGACAAGCACTAACCTGGCGTTTACGCCAGCTTTCAATTAATGTTTTCCTATTGTGAAATGTAACTGTGTATTTTGAGGGACTAATATACCTAGTTCCTAATCATTTGGTTACGTATTTATTCAATCGCGTAACTTTATACTAAAATTAACCAAAATATATCCGTCTATGATTTAAAAAAAAAACGTTTAAAACTAATACGAAACAGTTAAGTTGCTTTTTGTAATATTATGGAAAAGATTTTAGTTTGAGAGTTTCCTTGAGGGACGATGCATGAAATTATACTCCAGAGAACGTTGGAGAAATTGGTCATGGGATAACTGTTGGTGCCGAAAAGTCCTAGAGCGGAAACCTCATCTTGACAAATGTAAAGAAGGACGTCTTCGACCTACTATATTCGATGACTGGCGAATGGTGGCTAAAAGTAAATGGTCGCTGGAAACCTGTGATAAAATATTGTGATGAACTTCTGGAGATCGTGACCGAACGAGGCCAATTACTACAAGACGAAAACAGAGAATTTAATACATGTGAAAATCATTAATATTGCAGTTACGAGTTAGTTACCAACATGCTTATTTCGAATGATGAGTAAAATCAATGATCGAATATCGTTCGCATTTAACAAATTGACTCTTAAAACATCAGATAATTTAAACTGTACGTTTCAAACATTTTAAAGTTCGTTTGAATTAACCTAAAGATGTCGAACAAATTTGTATGTGTTGACTTAAAATGTTATTATTCTATTTTAACCTCTCGAGCACTTACCTGGCGTTTACGCCAGCTTTCCATTGTTTTCCTACTGTCTTATTTTTATGGGTACTCGACACATTAAACATTTATAAATTAATCTGTTAAGGTAATCTTGCTATAAAATGTATTCAAATTTTCAAATAAATGAAGTTTATTTTAATTCATAAAAAGGCTTAGACTCGCAGTAGGGTATTTGACTGTTTCAGAAATCCACCTGAAATTGATAATAATGACATAATAATGCCAAAAAAATATAAAAAACTCCACGTTTGTAAACATCGCGCCATGATGTCGCATACAACATTTAAATATTTGTTTTTATGTACAAACAGACTTTTATGAAATAAAACCGTGGACGCAGGCGGCAGCGTGCAAGGAGGCGCACTTGCACCCTCTTGTAAAAGAAAATATTAAGATTTGTTTTATATAGTTACTGTTTGAAAAAAAAGCTAGGTACCATAGAAATGATGCTGTCCGTTTGCTAAATATATACAAATACCCGCGTGATTTATTAAATTTGACATTAACTTAATTTACATATTTATTTAATATAATAGTTATACTGCGTAGATGCTGATGCACTTTTCTGAAATTAATCCTGGTGGTGTCCATGGACAAAACGGTCTGTAAATGGTATACGAGAGTGTAAATACTTTTTCTAATCAAGATTTTGAAAAAGTGTGTGTGGTAGTAAATTGCTCGTAGAAATTCAACAATAATGATTTTAAATGTACTCTGGGGTTATTTTGAGCACTTGAGTGTACTGCGATTACACAGCCAATACACAGCATTGCCTTCTTAAAATTTTATTAAAGCTCTGTAAAAATACAAAGTGATAGTTTTACATTTAACTTTACTGTATAAAATTAACCTAGACCTATCGAACACTAAAATAGACAATTACTTTTGAATACAGATAAATGAATACGATTATACGTTCATAATGATCATTATCAATAGTAGGGGATAGGGAATAATGACGTCTAACAAACGAATTTAGCATGTATTATACTTACATATAGTTACCGATCAACACAGAATTATCACGCATTAAAATTACTATATTTTACAATATATTTTAATAAATATCGAATGTGAAAAATCGGATCGAATAGTTTGGAGTTACTATGATAGAATGAGAATATTTTATTACAATAAAAATATTAAACATACTAATCAAATGCAAAATAAAAACATTTGTTTATTGTGTTCAGCAAAATTAAGGAATAATATTTATAAATTCAATGTATTACTAGGTATGCTTACTTTGCTATCTACTATAACCTTTTATCGTATTTTCTATAAAATATGTGATTATAAAAAAAAAAAATTGTGCACTTTCTCAGACTTCTATATAAATATGGTTTCCCGTCTAAGAAATACCTTGTACACAGATTAGTGTCTCTTTATAAATGCGTAAATACTTGATTTCTAAAAGCTCAAGTTGTAAAAATTAAAGATTATTTTCAACTAGACGTAAAGTAAATCCCAAAAGGAATAAAAAGTAGAAGGGGACCGTCGCACTGTTTATACTATATGTAACTTTTTATCTAGATTTTTTCACGTTGGACTGCCTGCGAAAAGTTTTTAGTATAAGTAGCTACTGGAGAACTACGTTTTTCAGACCTACGTATGAGAATACTTCTCGTTAACCTGATACGGAAAATCGCTAGTGCTAATTCTTGTTTTAACTTTAGAACGCACATAGCACTACTTTTCCTTTATTCCTATTAATACAATTTGTTATTACATACAGAAAACATTATTTGCAGTTATTCCAGCTGGAGCATTACAGACAGAGAGCGGGCTTCACACGTTAGCCGTATCGGGAGGTGCCGGAGGTGGTGCAATCGTTCAATATGCGACGAACCAAGATGCTCAGTTTTATGTGCCTGGTTAGTTTTGTTAAAACGTATCTTTGGTGCTGGCCAAATAGTAATGTTATGTAATATTTATCGAAAAAAAAAATGAATGATTTGTGCTAACGTTGCAGGACCCATGTTAGAAGATCAAACGCGGAAACGTGAATTACGATTATTAAAGAACCGCGAGGCGGCAAGAGAATGCCGTCGCAAGAAAAAGGAATATATCAAATGCCTGGAGAATAGAGTTGCCGTCCTTGAAAATCAAAATAAAGCACTTATAGAAGAATTAAAAAATCTTTGAAAGAATTATACTGCCAACAAAAAACAGAATGAGGTCCAGCTGGGTAAGTGGGTACGCCGCTGCCCGGACACTGAAAACAAACGGCACATGCTATTTAATGTACTTATGTGCAAGGGCGGTAACAGATTCTTATATTGATTTATGTTAAATTTAAGCAGAATTGTTCAAATTGTTTATTAAAAGAATGTCGAGAATAATTGGTTTGCATAAAGTATTGTTAGTTTTGATAATTATGTATAATTGTTAATCTGTTTTGGTATTTTCTGTTATTGTTTAATATCATTTAACTTAATATATGTGCTTGTAGACGTCAAATATCCATATGAGTTATTTTTGTTTTTAATCAATATTCTTGTTTTATAGATTCACTAATTACATTTATGTTAGATACAATTTTGTTTACCATTCCAAAATTACAGGGGAAAAGCAAATTTGGATGGCATTATAATTTTGAGTTACACCTTTAATTTTCTTATTTTTGATTATATTTGCTTTGTGAAACTTGCCGGAATCCATTTTTTCCTTTGCAAATAGTTTGTTATTATACTAATTATATGTCACACAAGTCTGTGATGGACGATGCTGAAGTGATAAAAGTACCCCTATATAAGTTGACTAGTATATTCAACACCACACTGGTGTTTGTAATGGATAAGCCAAAGTTAATATTTTAGTTATTTTGTGCAATAGCCATATTGCAATGTACAGTTCTAAAATATCTCTATCTCGTACATGTTATGGATGAATTAAATGAAATTAATTTTTTGTACATTGTGTATAAATAAACAGAGAATAAATATGTAAAGAATGTATAAAATAGTATTCTGTATATACTTTATATATGTATAATGGTTTTAAATATGGGAAAGCAGAACTTTAATTTGAAATGAACCTTATGTACTTTTTATTTAGTATATATATGTATATACTATATATATATTTGTTCTATCTTTATCCTGTACCTTCATATTGACTAATTTTTTAAAAGTGCAAGTGTATGGAGAGTATTTTGATTCTCTGCAGGACAATTACTAGAACCATCCCTTGTTATCTGTAATATCTGTTATTTATATTGTATGTATACCTGTTCTCTGAAAGGGTAATTTAGTTGACTACCAGATTTAAATGTAAGATTTTATGTATTTGACTTACCATGATTGATGTAATGTGTATTTATTAGATAATATGGTTATAAATAGTTTATACCAAATGCAGGTATATATCTATCTATGTACAGATTTTATTAATATATATTATGTTGCACATTATCAATCATGGCAAGTGACATAGATTTATTGATAAACATTGTGGAAAGTGCCTTTAAATTTAGAAAGAATAAAGTTTATACCAACATAGTTCTTTATGTTAACTTAGTGCTATTTATAAATAATATTAACTGTTTGATGTAATAGTACAGTCTTCTTATTTACTGAAAGCCCCATCACTTGTCTATGTTTTGCAACTACATATTTTTCTAGGTAAGACCAGATTTTTATTAGAGAGTAAAAATTGAAATTAAATTTAACAATAAATAGTAGTGTATCCTTGCCAGATTTTCTTACGAAATATTGCAAATATGTAAGATAGTTTAGGTTATTTAAAAAAAATGGATAACATTTAATAAAGTGAAGTTAAGGTCTAAGAACTTAAAGACAAATTTGCCATAATTTGGTGTTTTAAAAAAATGTTCCAGAAATATGTGAAGATTTAAGCCACCTATAAATGAATGTAAGAAAGACACATTGAAGTTTTCTTACAATAATAAACTTAACATTCAAGTGATAAAGTTTTTATTCAATTTTAGCACTGGAAATTGGTTTTTACAATAAATACTCAAAAGTATCTAGATTTAATGTATTTATTAAAATCCATACTCTGAAGACAAATTATCCTGCAATTTTCAACTAAAAAAATTTAGAATTTGAATGATATATGCGAAATACAGGAGAAGGCAAATGAAAAATACAGTTTTAAAATAAAGTAAACAAAATTTAACACATTGAATTATGAAAAATTAAGATAACATAAAACATTTAGAGTAAGAAAAAAAGCAGAAACTTTATAAATAAAAACTTAAAACACCATGTTAAATATTTTTTTCTTTTAAAAATTTTGTCTATCCAATTTGATACATTGAGATATTAAACTTTAGTCATCGTAATTTTGTGCCAAAAGGAAGTTAGCTGCAAGATTTTCATTTTTTTCACATGCAAAGTATGCTTGTATAACCATATGCTCAGGGAATCCCAGTGCTTTTAATCGCTCAATAGCTTCTTTATCTTGAGGTGAGACTTGAATAACATTTTGTGGCTGCTGAGCCTGTGAAGTGTCCAATGCATTCTCTTCTGCAGTAACTCCACTAGCTGAAGGGTTGATAGGTTCATTAAGCATTCTAACAAAAGCCTGTTGATGTTGACTTATTACTCGCAACAAGGCTGGATTAGTTTGACCAATTTGTTGTAGTATAGAGTTTAACATACTTGGGTTCTGTTGAATCACAGCACGCATTTGTTGGAATTGTGGCTGGTCACGTAAAAATCCTAAAGGATCTTCTTCAGAGCCTTCTTCAGCCTCCTGTTCCTGTAAAAAACTCTTCAGGAATACCAGTTATTAAATACTCTACAGCTCTTTCTCTGTTATTAAAGGATGCACGTAAGGCCTGTTCCACTTGCAGTCTGTTGTATCCCATGTCCATAATGCTTTGGACAATCGATTCAAAGTCAAGGTCACCAGATGCCACAGGTGGCTCTACAGCAGGTTCTGATTCCGTAGTTGGTGCAGTTTTAGGTACTTCAGCTGAAACTTCATTTTTAGCGTCGCCGCTCTCAGTAGAAATACTTTCACCAGCTTCGGCTGCAGAGGTTGAACTTTGTTGCATTTCTGCTGTTTTAGGTTTTGTTACCATGATAACAATAAATTTCTTTTCATCGATATTATATGAACTTAACTTGTTGTCATCCAGTAAAATTTTTCCTGCATAAATAAGCCTTTGATTGTCGGCGGCGTAATCTTTACCCTTTTCGACTTCAATTTTAAGCTTGAGGGCTTTGACGATTTCTTCCGAGTCAATTTCAATTTGAAATGTTTGTTGTTGAAGTGTTTTTAAAGTAACCAACATTTTCTTGTAACTTTTTTAAATTGACGATGAATCACTAAATTTATCCTAAATTATCAACTGAGTATACTGACTCGACAAAATTATGCAGTAAACATTTATCATAACCTCTTTCTTCTCTAATCGGATACACTACCCATAGAATAAAGTCACAGGCAGTGTTGCCATAAGAAAAAAAATTGATTGTCGTGTTTTGGATAGTCGAATTGCCGTGATTTGGGGTAAAAGTTGGAAAATTGCCGTGTCTCATACAAATTATTAGCAAAATTTAAACTTTCTATAATAATTATTGTTATATATCTACACAGTTTTATACTTGTACAGTGATAAAAAATAAATTGGACAAGTCCAAGTAAACTCACATCTGTACGGAACTACACAAAATTCATAAAATAATTAATTAAAATCAGATATGTTAGAAATTAGGATAGAGGGCTGCAGTGTTTCCTCTGCGGGGTTCACGGCCACAAAGCAGTGGACTGCGTAGCGGAAACACCGAAGTGTGCCGGTAGGGAGGACCGACACCACATGGGGGGGGGGGCTCCTATGAACAGGGTACCGTTTCTGAGGGGAGCACTTTAAGGGTGCAGGATGGTGGAACGGAGGGCTGGTTTTGGTGGCCTCTCCTCGCTACGTCTTGCGCTAACTTCAAACGTAGATTAAAAGCATATTAAGAAAATTACGAATAGGCAGTAATAATAAATAATTCGTTAACACCCCATACTAGTTTTCTTGTATTCTTACGTTCTACAGTTGCTCTATACCTACATATTACAATTTACGTATTGCCATAATTATTAGGTAATTACCAAGATCGTCTACAAACAAACAGGCACTTGTCGCCCCGAAAAAGGCCGGAAGCTTTCCACAAAACGCAACCAGCAGAAAGGCGCCGGTGACTCGTTTTTGCTACCTGTAGTCAATAAATAACACAAAGGTCCGTTGCGCAGAACAGTAATATCCCTAGCGAATGAAGCTCGCTGCGGGTGGCACCAAGATGAACGCGCTGACCCTTCAAAACATAATCCACCATAAACCACATTAACGCAATGCAAAAGAAGATCAAGCGATCGGATTTCTCACTCGTACGGGTCCACATTTTCGGGTATAAAAGTAGACACATTTATTATTAATATTCAACCTTCTGATTGAACGCTTCATTTCTAAACAAATGTCGAACCCAAAGTTACCAGAGTGGCACTAGCTCATAAAGTTCTCTTAAAGAGGTGACTCTGACATGATTGAGGGGGAGTCATAACGTTCTCTTAAAGTGCCCTATCTCTTAAAGTTCTATGAAAAAATATTTGTTTTATGTAATGGATTATTGTTAGAATGTTTATGAACATTTTAAACAGTATCAACGTTATCGAATTAGATGTTAATAGTTCTGTATGTATGTATGTATGCATTGTACCACTCATCTAATAAAAACGTGCTTTTTTCATTTGCTTTTTACGTTTTCAACCAATGAAACCCAATTTCAAGATTAGATCGTAATAACACGGCAACAAAGGGCTGAATTAGATTGGATGCCATTAAGAAGTAGTAGTATTTGTACCAATCGCTTTTAAAGTAGTGATAAGTATATTACGAAAAAAGGGAAAACACGTTTGCTGTTCCTGTTGTAGAAGTAATTTAAAGTAAATGTAAAAATGAATTATTATTTTCTTTAAAAAAAAATTAAGTGTTCATTTTGTGTTTAGGTTCGTGAATATCAAAGTGTTCCCAACTCTCTTCCGAGTTTTGATGACACCTCACGATGTTTTTCTTCACCGAAAGCTCAGGCCGATTTTAAAGTCGGATAGGTGGGGATCGAACCCACGTCGATTAACGCAGTATCCAGTCACACTACTCACTGCGCCATCATCATACCTAATAACATACGTATACTTAATTATAATATAATTGTCAAATGCTATGAGCGTAACATATCTATGTATAATTGTTATATATCTACCTATCATTGTTATTAAACATATATATTTACTATTATATAACAAAGGATTGGTCATAATATAAATGTCTTACATGAAAGATGCTTATTTCTTCTTCTTCCTTAAGATTATATTTAAACTATCATTCACGTCATTTAACATTCCTTTGGTCGATTTAAAATCTATATAATTTGATTGAATTATTTATGGTGGAAGTGATTGATTTTTTTTTGGTGATTTCGTTTTTATTATATTTACGGTGATAAACATTGTTTCACAGTCAGCGTTAGTATCGGGCAGTGTTTATACATATATTTATTTAGATGGCCTAATTTAACGATTTTAGAGTTATAACCGAAGTTGAAGTATGTGACCACAGACTTGTGTCAACTCACGAGGAGCTTATTGGGAAGCGCCTGTTGGCTACGTATATTAAGTGACAGCTGTCAATGTAATATGGATTCTTGCGTCTTATCACTAAGCGGGTATTTTGTACATCTCGACATGAATCAAGGTGAGCAGAGTAGTATAGTCAGAATTTCCGGAAATTTTGAGTTCTTTGACTGACAGGTAATAGTCAGAAGTCGCCTAAAGCGAAGAGAGAAAGTCAAAGTGCCCTTTCACACTATCGTATCCGCATAGCTGTTCGATTTGACTTACACTATTCGACTAACTATAAACGACTGAAGCTAATCAGCGGAATGTATTATTGATTATATGAGATTTCATCGTGGACTAGCTGTTACCCGCGACTTAATGCACTTGGATTGGTCTTGTGCTGTGATTGCCGTGTTTTAGGAAACCATTGTTCTACCGTGTACAGTGTTTTTTTTGCTGGACGACCCCAATTACTGTATAACACGCCAATTGCCGTGTAAATGGCAACCCTGTTCAGGAAACATCAGAGATGAATAATAATAGGAAACGTCTCTTTTTAAAATTGTTTTCCTTGGGTTCTTGCTATTTTGAGCCAGAAGTTATTATGAAAAATTAAACTCTCATCATTGTCTTGCAACTATCTATAGTTGTAGAGTGATAAAAAATAAATTAGACGAGTGCAAGTAGAACTGATGCCCTGAGAGTTGTGTAAGAATTAATAATAATGCTCATAAAAATATATTATTGGGGATTGTACAAAATTGTTGGTTACAATCATCCTTACTAATAAATAGATATGAATGTAATTTATGATACCTATACCAAAAACACAATTTTTAATGTCTGTCTTTTTGTACTGGGTAATCTCCGGAACGGCTGGACCGATTTTGGCGGGACTTTTTTTGTTAGATAGCTTAAGTTACTCCGGGTAACTTGTGGTACTTTTAATTACCGAAAATAATTCGAGCCATTCGAGAACTCATTGGCCCCATCAGTTCTACGAGCAATGTGGCCAGACCATTGCCACTTCAGTTTGGAAATACTTCAGCGATAAGCAACCACGTCTCAGTGCCATAAGTCCTCACACACACTTAGTGTCCTCTATCAATCAACCAATTGATGAAAACTAAAAAACAGTTTCATACCTCCCATTAGTTAGTTTTTTCCTTTTTTAATATCTTTTATTCTAGTTTTATTATTCTTATTAATAAAGAATACACTTTTGAAAACTATTGTTTTATTGTAGGGTTCCGTCAAGTATTCTGCTTTCCAAAAGGGTTCCGTCACCAAAAAAGTTTGAGAACCACTGATATAGACTAACCTATATAGTTAAGGAAAAAAAATGTTATAAAGCTCACATAGATGTATAAATAAATATTCTTGTTACGTAATTCAGCATAACAGTAAGAATTGACTCTTGAGTATGTTTATTCATATGAATTACTTATCTACATTTATGTGAAAAATATTTTTTTATTACAATGTATAGTCTTAGTGCTTTGACCACATTCTCATCTGATATTAAGTAATGATGTTTTCTCCAAGATGGTAAATATGCTAAGCCTAGAGTTCTCAAGTGACGCTGGCAGAACATACCTATATGTATTTGGAGATTTAAACATGAGGATGGTAGCTGTCCAAACAGGCATTATAAGAAAATACCGAAAGCCCAGGCTGATTTTAGAGTTGGATAGCTGGGCTTGAACACTCATCCTTTGATGCAGAATGTGGCTCCAGTACTAACTGTCCCATCATCGCTTCAAATATACTAAATTTCAGTTTAAAATACAAAATTGTACAAGTCTGAATAAAGTTCGGTTTCGGCTTGGACAATAGAGCTAGGAAATGTACAGAAATTATCTCAGAATATCATATGGAAAGTAACTAGCTCATAGTTATATTGAAATAAATAGTAGTAGCATATAATAAAAATTTATTTCTTACATACAATATTTTACCTTATTCTATAATCTAAAACAACTAAAGTTGCTAATTTATATTAGCTAAAATAATATCTCACAACTGTATACATAATCCTTTTAATAAGTCAGGAGCATCAAACCTAAAGAGTGGTCAGCCTTAGGAAAGTGTAATGTGTAAATGTATAATAAATACAATAAATACTTGAAACTGAAACTGACTACTCGACTGATAGCTTCAATTGAAGTATTATAAATTATTACAATTAGCATATTTCATTACAATCTTCATAATTTACACAAACAGATCCATAGCACATGAAATACATATTGTTTATTACATTATCTCTTTAGTCCTTAAATTAGTTCAGACGTTAAATAATTATTATTTACTGTATGAACACCAAAGCACTTCACTCTTATCATTGTGTAGATTCGAATAATTTTTCACGAAAATACTTAATTTTTTGTGCAAAAAAAGCCTCGAGTCCATCTGCACATCGATAAAATTCAGAATCTTTCGGGTTAAAGTATCGACAATTATCGAATATCTTAGTCATGTCACCAATAAATTCACTCAACGTACTATAAGTTTGTTCATTCACTTTCCGTTCCACAGTTTGCAAGTCTAAAAAAAAAGAAGACAAAAACAAATGTAAAATAATTATGTATATTGTTTTGAAAATATTGAAAATTCTGTATATTAGCGAGTAAGTAACTTATATAAATGATGATAATTTGTTATTTAAGATCAGCAAATTGTAATTACTCACCCATCGGTTCTTTGATAACTTTGTAATAAGTTGGTGCTTCTCTCGGGTCAACGGGTTCCATGAAAGGCCAAGCGTTTTTATGTAATTGTATTTGTTTTATAAGCCTCTTTAAATTTTCAAAGTCTTTAGGGGTGAGCTCCTTCATGTTGGCGTAGTTTACTGAATTATTCTTCTGACAATTAGGACATATATACTCGTCTATATTATCCGCTTCAGATTGTAGGATACCGACACACCTACCGTGGAACCAGTCTTGACATCGGTCGCAACAAATGTAAAATCTAAAAATAAAAAATTAAGCAATTATATACATTGATTTTAGAATGAATATTCACTTTACTCAGTACTATTTAAACTATAAATGATAACAGTACTAAATATTGTGTTTATAGTACTCATTATCTGCTAAATAAGTAGGTAAGACAATACACAGTTGTTGTGCTGTTAATTTTTCAGAACTAACTTCGATTTATATTGCGATTCTCCTGCGACATACCGTTACATTAAGGAGTTTCAAATTAATCATGAATTTTGTTGATAAAAATGACTCTTCTAATAAAGACGATACTGATTTACGTTATTGAGGTAAACATTTATATTACAATTAAGAACATTAATAAAAAGAACTACGAATTAGAGCTCGAAACTCCAGCTAGCTATCATAGTTTAATTGGACCGTTTATTTTGAAAGTGGTGTAAGTCCATTTTCTTTTGTTTCGAGAAAATTAAAGGTTACTATATTGGTTGATTTAAAAATACAGGCAAATCATATGAGGTCTTGCATTGTTTCTATTGTTTTATCAACATTTAATTTGTTTATATAAATTTGTTTTTGGCTAATTAGACTACTATAACACATATTTATGTGCTGTAAATGGACTTACATCACTTTCATAATCGATGATTATGCAATTTCATTTACCGACCGATTTTAAGTTGTACAAAACATGGGATTTTTTTGAGAAATTAAACACGGACTAGTTATATATAAAAAATGTACATTAAATTAAGCATGAATTACGTGATAGCTCATTTTTCTTAAAAATGGACTTACACCATTTTCAAAATAAACGGTCCAATTAATTAATTTTTATATCAGCATTCTGCACGCCTTCTCTATATAAACTATAAGTGTGCGAAATTTCATACTCCTCCGTCCGTGCAATTTTCATAAAAAGGGGCATAAAGTTTTTGCTTCACGTTATAATATTATGTTAATGATGTAGCAAAGAATGTGAACTTTGACAAAAGCCAATATTTATTTATAGAAATGATACATACTGTGAATTGTCGTATGGTTGCCTGCAGAGACAGTAAAGTTCCTGGGTCTCCTCAGCTCGTCGACAATCAGAACAAACATACTCTTCCATGGTTTTACTCATCTCCTCCGTGACACCGACACAATCGCCATGGAACCAGTTACTGCAGTGTTCACATCCAACGTAAAACCTATTTTAAAATTAAGAATATTTAATATAAAATAATTGTAACGCCAATAGAAACTACATATCATAATAAAGAATAACTATGGGAAACTTTAGAAATTAAATAACGGCATTAATACATTTGAAAATACGATATTGCTGCTGGTAAATACAAAGTGACCGATCGAAAAATTATAAAAATTTATGTAAAATTATAAGGAAAAATACCTCAAATAAGAGGTCTATCTGCCCAATTTTTTTTAATATAGATTTTTTTTTTGTTTTTTTAAATGCTAAATAAAGGATTTAATTAACAGAATCAAACCAATTTAGAAGTAATTGACACATAGTCACTATAAAAAATTAAGACCAAAATTTTTTGCTTCATGGAACAATATTTTTTTATTAAAACCACCGAAACGCAAAAAAAAAACCATCATAAACTAAGTTCTTTTTGTTTAATGTTGAAATGTCGCATGACGATTGTTTTCAATAGTTATACAAACAAAATTATTACTCATTCCCAAAAGTCATTCTCTAATATACTTGTCGTAACAAGTCGAAAAATATAGTTGTAGAGTACATCTATACTAAGAAATAAAATTGAGGGGTATTTTTATAATTAAAGAACAACAATTTATCATTAAATACATACGAATGTATATACGACACCTATACCAAAATACACTTTTTAAAATTATCGACTGTCTGTCTGTTTGTTCCGAGTAATCTCCGGAACGGTTGGCCCGATTTTGACAGGACTTTTTACTCTGGCAAGTGTTTGAATTTATGAGAAATATTTTTACTTTATTAAGATAAGTAAAGTTTAAGTAGTACTAAGGTACTAAGAAAAATTCAGTGAAGAATATATGAAACGCGTTCGCAGCCGCGGGCACTCAGCTAGTATATAATAAGCCTAAACATATTATTACACATGGTTTTCTTACTTTGTATTATCATAAGGTGTTCGGCATATACACAAAAGTTTCTCCTTTTTACTGGTACGCTTGTTTGATTTAGGTGTGACCACCGGGTTTGCGGTACGTCGCTTCCCGCCGCGGACTTCCTCCTGCTTGTTGCGTTCGGCGCGTGTTCTCAACGCCAACTCAGCTGATAACTCTTTCTGTAAACGGTCAATCGGATAAACATCAAATATTCTCCTACAATAATATAATATGACTGCAACTATTCAATAATCAATACGCCGCAAGAATAAGCTGAAATACTCGAAACTATTTCTTGAATTATTGTTTTTACTTTACTAATAAAGGGTATTAATGTGAAATCGTAAACTACCGGCGTCTGTTATAAAGAAAAAAAGTGTGCGTCTCGGGACACCCGTCAGAAGTGGAAACATAAACTAACCTTAATTGAACTATTTAATATTGAAATTGTTTATCTTCAGAAAAGCTTATGTTATTACTTAAATTTTATGTATTATATATTAATATGTTAATGTAAGGAACGGTTATTTATTAACAAAATCTTTTATTGATTATAAAATATATTTTATTCTTAGTTATAATTCTTGGATATGTACATATTAGAATTTTGTGTATGTGCATTATTAGTATGATTATTTAATCAACAGTATATGTCTATCGCACACTGAACACTGATTAGAGAGAGACGGAAGCGTCTGTCTGATATACGGATAGCGCTGTGGGTTAGAGTGAGAGAGGAGGAGTCTAACATCCGTATGCGTGAGAGAGAGGGAAGCGCGTAACGCGTTACGTACCGAAAGCGGTTCACGCTCCCATAACAAGTTATCACTTCAAAAACACCTTTGAAATCTTTTATAAGTAACTTCAAATCTTTCAAAAATCACATAAACAGAATCGCAGTGAAGATATTTAAACCAAATAAAAAATGGATATATAAAAAAAAACTCCTACCTGTATTTCAACTCCCAGTTCCTTTTCAAGTAAACCACGTTTTTTGATAATATCTTTCTTTAGCATCTCCTTGTGCTTGAACAACATCATCTGTAACCGTGAGTGATTCGAGGCCGCACGTCGCCGTTCTTCGTGAGCGCTTACCACTACCACCGGAGCTGGTGACGGTGGGGTTATAGTTTGCGTCACTGCGCTGGGGACGGTGAGTGGCGTTACATGTGGAGTCGGGACTGGAGTCACGGGTGGCTGAGCGACCGTGCGTATCGTTGTCCGGGGGGCGGGTGTGGTGGTGATGGCGGTGATGGTTGTGGGGGTGGGTGTGGGTACCGGCGACGGGGCACGTGTGGCGCGGCATCGTTTCCTAGGGCTGCTGTCGACCCACTCGTCGTCGTCGTCGTGCCGCGAGGAAGTGGCCCTGCGCCGCCGCGGCGGAGGTGACGGTGAACGATCGGTCACCACACGCGTTTCCTTCTCCGGATTTATCTCCGGTTTCATACGTTTCTCCTGGTACCTTTGTAGTTGAATTAGTTTCTCCTCTATTTCGGGATTTAAATTTTCTTGCTTCAGTGCACTTTTGATAGCTGAAATATTTAAATTATTAATTTACAAAAGACTGTCGATCATAATCGGAAGTAAATTTTACATTTCATCTATTTGTATTTATTCGGTGTTGCAAGGGTTACATTATTACGATTATTAAATTTTGGGCTAAACCTCCACTCTCTAACGTAATTAGTAGTGTTGTTTTTTTTTTATGAAACTTCTAAGCAAAGCAATAAAAAATATGTATAGAGAGACGGAAGATAACAAATAACTATGCTCTAGCTTTAAAAAGCAAATCGTTTGAAAAACAGAGGAGAAAATGTCTTATTCATATATATATATGCTAGCTAGATATTTTAATCTCTATATATATTATATTTTTGAGACACCCCTCGGTTTTAAAATCATAAATAAAAAAATGTCGATTACAAATAAAGATATTACGTCAAATCTAATTCTGTGTAGTCATTAAACTACTACCTATATATTTGTCAGCAACTTAATGACCTCACCTTTGTATGAAAAAAAAACACATCTGATTTATAAATTTAGTTCATTGCCAAAGTTAGTAAACGGAAACCGTGATTATGATGTTTCTCTTTAGAAAAAAAAAAATGTAAGACTACTTTAGGAATTATATTTTACTGATCCGCGTTATTTATTGACCGTTATAAAGAACTTACTCTGCTGAATATAATCTGGTGTCAGCACGAACTTATTACCCTGCAACCCTTCTGCAACTGTATGGATAATTTCTGCCTTGTTTAAATTATCTTTTAGATCGGCTTGATTTGATAGAACTGTCTCCTTATTAGTTAAAGGTATCGTTGTCTTGTCTTCACCATTTAACAACGGTTGTTGTTTTATCTGTTCTTCCTCACTAGTAGCCTATAAGTAGAATGGATAAATCGATAAAAATATAAAGTAAATATTAATATATAATAAAATCAAGATTAATAAATTTTGATTTCAAATAAATTAAAAAAAAACATAACTCATACGTTTGTGGGAATATATATGTGAATGACATTGAACATATTTAGAATACAATCAATCAATAAAAATCATTTTAGTATTCACTTTAACTATTTCGGGAATCTTATGATTTCTATATATCTTTAAAAAAGTATTAACACTATCTCACTTAATATTATAATAAATTGCCCATACACCCCCACAAAACGTGTGTATTTATGAAACAAAAAAAAAATATAAAAAAAAAAAAATAAAGAAAAAATTTAATAAACCAAATAGGACTGAAATAAAAGTCATTTATCCAATTTTAATATTATATTTATTGTAGTAGTAAACGTTACTACAAACATTACTAGTAATAATTCAGTTGTTATGCTTAGAAGTATACATTTTGATACAGGTGGTGTATGAGCAATTTTTGATACCAATATATAGTTTTCCTACGGATGTAAAATAACTATTAATATGCTTACTCGCAAGATGCATTAGAAATTGTATCCTATAAGATAACAATATTCAATGTGTGCATACACAAAATTATATGACGTAACCATCCATTGTTATTTATATAAATAATATTTATGGGCGCTATGATTTTTATTATTATATTCAGATAATATTGATCTTAAAATTTACCCATGAAAGAATAAAACACACATGTATTTATAACATAAGAAGTTTGTTATCTTGTTACAAAAGTATACTTATAATAAACAATTATTATTATTATAACACATTTTAAACAATTTTCATTATTATCTATGTCTAAAACAATTTAAGGTTTTGATGTACTTGTTTAGTTAATTTTGTTAATTTGAATTGTTTTTTTTAATCAATCTGGATACCAAATGTTTGCTTTTATATGTAAATTTGTATATAGTTATAATATGATTACTCATTAAAAATAATAATATTAATTATAAAACGATATTATAATATACCATACTGTATATAATTTATTAACACACCATTTATGGTTAGACATTGAATTATCGGAAATGGTAATATATGAGATCAAATATGAAGATCGTTAGTAGTTAAGATAAAATTGCCATTTGTGAGTGTAATTCAAGTCTAATTATGAGTGGTTTGTAATTATTATCTAGACAGTTTTTTTTTAAATAGAGTATTAGTAACGTGAAGAGGAATGGCCTGGATCATCAGTATTATTGCAATCATAAGGTATATAAAAATAATATTTTTAAGTTAAATTGACATACACAAGATAAAATATTTTTAAAAGATTCCCTACATGTATAAATACTGACAACACAAAAACTATTTTCTATTAAAATAAAACGAGCTAAAAGATCCGAACATAGTTGCCAACAACGCGCCGTCAAGATTATTTCACAAATCATATTGCATGATGAAATAGTGAGAATGTGGTCAGTAATAATCAACTTCAAAACGTCAACATTAATTAATAAATTAAAATATTAACGCAAACAAAGTTAATCTAAAATCGTGTTAATAATAATTATAACGGCAGGAAGAAACAGTTAGTTATTGTAAAATGTTTATAGTTTTGTGAATTTTTATAACATATATTACCTCTTTGGTTTCTCTTCATACTGACGCTTCAACGATTTTTTTTTACTTTAAGAGCATTTTTCATAACTTCTTAATTATTTAATATTTCACAAAAAAAAGTATTGTAAGAGATACCTTCCTAAATTTTTATTGAATACATAATCAAAAACTTAAATGTTGTAGTTTTATTATTAGCTTTACCAACGAATTCTTAAGTTACATAAATAGCTAATAGTCATATATATAAATGTAGCATCAGACAAAAAAAAACCGTTTTTTTAACATTATATTCATTAGATATTGATTAGATATTTTATTTCCTACCAGTAAAAAATTATATAAATATATTCCGACATGCATTTATTCCCACTACAACAATGTATCCCTATATATATATACCATACCATACTTTATATTAAAATGTAATTTATAGGTAAGTAAAAGTAATACTCAAGTCGGTGACGTAGTTTATATTGTGTACAAAGTAATATTAAGTTTCTTGTAAGATATATTTCAATGAAATTATTTTAGTAATTTATTATTTCTACTAGAGTTTCTTAACCCTTATGCTACATACAAGTTCTATATCAAATTACATAGATATAGCTAAGTTACAAGATACTATATTACAATGTCTTTACTATATATAATTATTCATAATAACAATTCTTTATGTACATAAATCATAATGAAATATTGAAACAATCTTTGGTGTATCATAAATAAAATAATCCCACTACACACCACACTTACCATCAGCATTTGGATCAATAATATACAATTTTTACTTATGTCTTAGACATTATTACAATGAAAACGATACATATGTTTAAATCAAACGGTGTATAAATAATATAAAGTATCAAGGAACATTGAAAACGTTTATATTTTAACACAATTTTCGTAACTTCGGATATAAAGTTTCGAGAAATATAATCGAAATATCGTAGTTACTTGCAATTTAAAGATAATCTTCAGTACTCGCGAACGAACACTTATTTGTGTTTCCCTTTCTTTTCTTTTTTTATTATAGAATATATATGTATATTACTTAAGTATTGAACATATGCTGATGGTAAGTACGTTCTAAATATATTCTAGTCTTATTCAAAGTACAAGTTATGAAACTTAATGAAACTAACCGTCTATATATACGTAAAAGTAGTGTCTGTCGGTTATAGATAATCTTGAAATGTATTCCGTGGAGTGTAATTTAATAGTAGTATATTACCTGGTGAGGTGGGGCATGTACGGGCAGCGCGTGTAGCGTGGATATAGCCTGCGCGGCGACCGGCGCCAGCGGCGGCGGTGCGGTCGGCGCCGGCTGCACAGCCAAGTACATCTTACGCGGTCCCAACATGCCCTGCTTCCCCGTCGACTCTTGAGCTGTTCAATCAATAAAACCTGCGATGAAGCAATGGTAGCGCAGTGGGTAGTGCGGATTCCACGTCAATTGACGCGGGTTCGATTCCAACTATCCAACTTTAAAATTGGCTTGAGCTTTCGGTGAAGGTAAACATCGTGAGGAAACCACAGCATGGTGGTAGGGCATTTTCTAATGTAGCCCGCCTGGGTAGCTACCACCCTCAAGTTTGAAAACCTGTCGCAAAATACCCAATAGGTGTGTTTCGGTAGCATCAATCACTTGAGAACCAGTACCTAAGTTTTGTGTCACTTAACATCAGGTGAGATTGTGGGCTATACCGGGTAAAAAAAACCCATTATATATCCTTAACCACACAACGGCCGTAAGCCGAAACCTCTAGACTAATTGGCTCACCTTTTAAAAGTTGTTGCTTCACCTGATGCTGTACGAGCGCCAACTGCTGTGGTGTCAGATTGTAACCGGTGAGGCCTTGGAGAACGATGCTCGGCCCGCTATTAGTCTGCATTACCTGAAGCACGGATATTATTTAGTCATATTAAGTTATACTTTTTTAAATATCGACTGTGAAACGATACGTGTAAACAAATACTAGAAAGCTCTTAAGTTGTAAGTTGTAAATTAAATAAATTGTGATTTAGTGAATAAGTAGAATAGGATTGGGTAATCTCCCCCCACCACCCACATTCCTCTCGGGTTTATGAATTAAACATTTTGCAAGGTTCATTGAGGGAATTTAATGAAATACGTGTGGACACTCGCCTACTTTAAATCCACTAAATTTACACTCAACATTTTCGCCACTTAATACAAGAACAAATGAAATTGTTACAACTTTATCACAACAACTACATAAAAATTGGTTTCTAGGATTATATTTTTTTTTATTCCAATAGCAATTATTGCGCAACTAACATAAGATAAAGGAAAAAAAAACCCTTCATGTATAAATGAGAAAATCGTGGTAATGTTAATAGTTACCTGTGCAGTAACAGTCTTTATAACGGTGCCTGGTGGTTGCCCAGCAAGAAGACGTTTCTCTACTAATTCATCCTCAGTGAGCTGGGTTTGCGGCGGCGGCGCCAGGGGAGTCACAGTGGGTGCAGGTGCCGCCGGTCTAGGTACAGGGGTTTGACCAATGTGAGCCACTATCTGAGCCTGATTATTACCCGTCGGTCTAATGAGGACTTGTTGTCCGTTCACCGTCGCGAGCTGTATCTTGCCAGCAGCGATCTGTTGCACCAGAACTGGATTATTGACGACGATCTGCTGCGTGGAAGCAGGACGAACTCTGGGCGGTTGCGCGGCAACAGCCGGCCGCGGCGTTACTGGACGTGGTACCAACTGACCCTGAACCATCACAGTCTGCATAGGTTGCAGGCGCGGTTGCAAGTTAGCACGAACACCCGCTTGAACGACAACCTGTTGTGGACTTTGCACAACCATTTGCTGAGGCGATTGCACAATCATCTGCTGCGTCGGCTGCACAACCAGTTGCCTGTGCCTGTTGCCTTGTACCATGATTTGTTGAGCTGGTTGAGGCACGACCCGAGTAGTATTAGTCTTTGTGTCATCCGAAGTTTTCAATGGTATTGCAGCTTTTTCGGTGAGCAAATTTTTGTTTTCAGCAACTTTTGTTGCCGGTGATGCTGCAACTAATTGACCTGTGACACCTTGCTGTCCAGCCATGACTACGTGCAATTTCCCGTCAGCCATTTGGATCAATTGTTGTCCTGCTAATAAGCCTCGAACTGTGATCTTTCCATCAGGAGCACGTATGATTTGAACCTTCTGTGGACCATCTTTTGGAGCTGGTGTAGTCTTTGCTGTAGCTGCATCTGCCTTGGCGATTGGTTGGCTAATAACTCGTGTTGATCCATCTGTTCCTTTTGTCATAATGATTCGTCTGGTACCTATTACGGTTTTTTGTCCAGTTGGGGTGGATGTTGCATTTGATGATAATAATGAGGTCAATGTACTTTTAGCGGAATTTTGATTGGACGTGGACTTTAACTTTTCTGAAAAACAGAAAAAAAATATACATTTATTTTAATTACAGCAGACTTTCAACTAACGTTACTTCGTTAATTGTTAGAAGATACTTTTATAGGTTTTCTAATCACATTTTAGTTCAACAACGAACCACGGAAGTGCAGCACACAGTATAACGTGCAATGTATTGGATTTAGCACGCAATGTACGTAGAATTTAGAATCTAGATTGAAAAATTATTGATTTGTCTAGATTTTGCATGTGTTCTCGAGGACCCAATGGTACCATATATTTAAGTACCCGTGAAATACACAACAGTTTTTTAAATGAAAATATGAATAGTAATATTTGCTTGAAGTTGTATTTTTTTTTCTTGGACAGACTAATGCTTTTAATGTGAAGGGCTTTGACAACTTCACCAATCTGTGTTGCAAGCATTTAGAGAGTCAGCCGGAATAATGGTAATTAGCACAAGGGTATCATAAAAGTACGAACCTCTTGGTCTGTTGTTTTTGCATGTCAATTCTGTGGAATACATCCAAGTTAAACCTACCTTGTCATGTCCAGTGTCTTTAATGTCGAAGAGTCACTGTGTAATCCTGGCAATGGGTGAAAGAATATTTCTGGTTGGGGATAAGAGCATATTTTGGTGCAGTGCCGGAAGGGGCAACGGGTTTATGGGAGCAAATTTCTAGATAGTTAACGCTGTTGACCGAAAGAGCCTTTGCAGTTTCACCGTGACTTTGGGGACGAGTGCTGAAGGCAAAGTTATATTTGGTCTTAATAGATGTATTGTCGAGATTGTCATTTCGCCCTCGGATTATAGAACGCGGCGGTTATCGTTACAAAAATTCAATTATAAACACATGAAAATTCTCAATTACAATTATAAGGAAAAAATTGAGACAGAATTTGATGGAGTGCAGTTCCATGTCTTTGAGGAGGTTCAGGTTATTTGTCTGGAGCCATTAGGCACGTCCTTGAAGATTTTGAATCTTATAAGTAAAAACCAAGGTTTAATTTCCTTATAAATATTTTTTTTAATTATATACGAAATTAAACAAGTGTATTGACCATAGCTTATTGTTTTAGTGGAATAATCCAAACATTAGTATTGGTTTTTTCTTAACTATTTACAGTACTACTCAAGTATTGATAATCCACACGCATGCTCTTTTATGTAAATTTGACTCTCCATTAACCGTTTTTGTATAAACGTTATTCAAAAGAAATTTAATTGAAAATTATTAACAAATATTTACGCAAGTAAGCTCCAAAAACAGAAATAATTATGGCTAACTTCTTTTTTATCAGTTATGTCTGCTATTAGTAAAATGTTACTATGATCAGATAAGATGTTTTGATGGAAATAATTACAACACTACACAAAAATATCATGAAAGACTGCAAAGGCATCCAAATGTACTGGCTTAAAAGCTGACAACTCCAAGCTATCAGAAGCGACTAAAAAAGAATGATATTTTAAATATGTAACAAAGATAAGTTGTTCTCGCTGGGAGAACACTCGACCTGTCCTACTCGCCTAAGTTATGTTTTAAATATAATAATGCTATCCATGTGCCCGTGGCTTCGCCCACGTTTCATATGTTCTGTGCATATAACATTTCATTTATACCTAACCTAAAAAAATAAAACAAATGAAGAAAAGAGAGACTTTTGCTTTTATTAGCGAAAAAATGTATATTAGAGTAAATTGGAAAAAAAAATACGAGAAAGGGTTGGTGGAATCCAAATAATAACCATCTAGGAAAAATTCCGCGTCGAATGGTGGTAGTCTCATCCTGATACGTTCAGTAGTTTTGAGGTGATTGTGCCTGATAAGTACCCCATTTTCCCTTTATATATATAGATATCCAAAAACCTAATTAATATCCTAACCTTGAGACGTTTCCAGGGCTCTTTTTTGTTGATGTGCAGCTCGTTGTTCACGCAGTTGTTGTTCCATTTTGTCTTTGAGTTCAGAAGCATTCTGTGGTGCGGGTGCCAGTGCAGTTCGCTGCGGCAGCTTGCCCGTCGACGTGCGCGTCACCGGGGTCGCGCGCTCGGTGCGTTCACCATACTGTCTTACTTCCCACAGTTCTAACTTATCTTCATCTACCCACTCTTCAGACACCTGGTAGTCATATTTATTATTATAGGTTATAGGCTCAGTGCTTTGACCACAATCTCACCTGATGTTAAGTGACGACGTGGTCCAGGATGTTAAACCACTAAGCCTAGGGACTGATTTTCAAGTGATGCTGCCGGAACACACCTATTGCTATTTGGCGACAGGTTTTCATACTTGAGAGTGGTAGCTACCCAGGCGGGCATTATCAGGTTATGCCCTACCACCATGCTATGGTTTTCTCACGATGTTTTCCTTCACTGAAAGCTCAGGCCAAATTTAGAATTGGATAGGAGGATTTGAACCCGCGCGTCCATTGACACGGAATCCGGACGCACTATCCACTATGCCATCGCCATGCATAGAAAAACTTCACTTTACATTCCGAAAAAAATATCGACGGTAATAATTACATGTTATTAACAACTCACCTGAGGTTCTGTATTTTGAGGAGATTCAGCGCGCTTCCTTTTCCTTAACCCACTCCGTATAGAGGTGACCTCACGTATAGTCTTAGGTAGTTCGAGGGGTATCACTACTCGTCTCCGGAGATATTGGGTCCGTTCCGAGAACTGTCCTATGTGACGATGTTTCAACAGTTCCAGAGAAACTATTTCTGTATCAGTGGTTAATTGATGTTTCCCGTCAGCAGTCGCGGCTTTAGCGGCCATATCGTCCCAACGGAGGCAAGCCCACATTATACGTAACTGCAACGCTGCACTCGTTAACCATTGCAAATTAACGGTGCGGTACAACCAACAAGTTTTAAATAACGGCCTAGCGCAAGGGTATGGCCACACCGATTGATTAGGCTTCGCATTGTGACTGAAACCGGAAACGAGACTGTGTCCCGCTTGTCTACAAAGCTTCTTTAATTCATGATGTGGTAAAACCATTATGGTCTTGGCTTTACTTCTTGTATGGAATGTGGAACAGAGAGGATACTTGACAGGGGTCCGTTTCTTTTTCTTCTCCACGGCAGATGTTTGCACTCGTTTCAAGTATACTTTACCACATGGATTATCCGTGGAATACACTCTTACTACATCGCCTTCGGTTTTCTCAACTTTAATAGGTTTATCTTCCCTTTTAATAGGTCTCGCGAGTCCAAAACGCCTATTACTAGTGGCTCTATATTTCTCAGTCTTTAGACTCTTGTTTAATGCGACAGAACACTCGTAAGAAGATGGATCACTATTGTCGTTAGTGGTATCTACATTGATTACATTAGCTGATGATGCTTTTGACGATCTTCCTCGCGATATTTTTAATTTTGGTATTGGTGGACGTATCTTGTCGGAATCATTCTCCGTCTGCTGTTCGATATCAGTTAATTCTTTTAAAGGACCTATTTCAACTTCATTCTCGGTATTATTGCAAGTGATATCTATGTCCATTTCATTCCCAACGGGTGGCACTGCAGACTCTTCAAGGGTGCTTTCAGATTTAATCATGCTCTGAGTGACATCTTCGTTTTCAGACTTCAAAGTTATGTTATTGATTTTATTACATTTCCTTTTAACAAAGCAGTCGGAATTTTTATTATCATATTCTTGAGCGCATGCAACTGCAGACATCAAATCCGTCAATATATTTTCATTTGAATTCGCATAAGCAGTAGATTTACCCAAAAGGTATTGCTCTAAAATGGACATTTTAGAATTATCTTGAGCACTTTCTATAAGAGCAGAAGTATTTTCCATGTCACCCTTTAATAACTGAACTAGTTTGTTCAAAATATTTGCTTTTGATATACACAAAGGTGAGTAGCAATTAATTATCAATTTAGAATTATGCAATAAATTGGATGTATTGCTTTTATTACATGTATTTGAATAACATTTGTAACCCTTGGTTAATTGAGATATATTATGATACTTCTCTCTAAGAACTTTGACATATTTAGATGTGTCAATGTCCTGTTTATTGTCATTAATTACATCGCATATAGAAGTTAAATCAGACTCAGGTTCATCATTTTCCACATCAATGTTCTTTTCATCGACATTTTCTTCATTCTTAACTTCAACATCCTCTTTCTTCACATTTAATAACAAGTTAGACAGTTTCTTTTCTTCCATAAATTTTAAATACGTACGTCGAGCTAGAAAATCATCTAACTTAGATTTTCTTGCAACTTTCGGATAATACCTTCTAGTTGACGAACTCAATGCTTTTTCAACATCAATTTCTTCAAAACTATCATCATCTTTGTCAATTTTTAAGTTGCGCATTGCTGGTGGTACTGAAAATAATAATTGCTTATTATATTTGCATAAGTTATATTTGTACTATAAATTTTTATATATGGGGCTTCATAATTCACTAAAAAGAATAGGGTGATATAATCGAAACACATTCGGAGATACAATAGAGGACAGAATGAGAGAGTTTATACTGTAAAGAAAATTCCAGTACATTAATACCATGCAACAAGGGGATTCTATGTTGTGTCACTGATAGTTTAATGGGATGTGATACCTATCAAGGCGTGACTGAAGAACAGTTTTGTGAAAACCACCATACATATAACATTCAAATCAAATCTGGATGCAAAAATCATTTCTGAGTAATCCAGAGCGGAAATCTCGCGACATTATCCTACTTGATTATAATCCATTGTTAAATATAGCACTTTATAGCATACTCTTTCAAAAATTCAAAATTAACCCCTTGAGCACTTACCTGGCGTTTAGGCCAGCTTTCCATTGTTTTCCTATTGTCTTATTTTTATGGGTACTCGACACATTAAAAAATACTTTATTTAATTTAGGGCCCCGATAAGGCGCTTATGAACGACAAAATATTACCACCCCTTCGGAAGACAATCCAGTCATCGAGAAGAACCAGCAAGAAACTCTTAACAATATAATATAATATTAGGCCTTTAAAGCTTCCATGAATATGGCAGTGACATAGTTTCCCACAGAGAAATTGGTCTTCCAATTGGTTATAATCTTTATAAAAGTTAATGGGAGTCTGCCATTTTGAATAAGCTTTTAAAATGATATAATATTTATTTGTGAAATAAGATATTACTGTAATAAATGGTTTATGCAATAAGGAATGATCAAAAAACCTGAATGACGAGAGCCAAAAAGATTGAAAATTTAGATGATAACTTGAGATGTATGGAAAAATATTTATAATAATAAACTTTTATGTTACTCTACAGAGAAATGTTATCGTTTACTAAACCTTTACAAAACACAGATTATATGTAAACCCTCAGGAATAAAGAAATGTATGATTTAGCATTTTTTTTTAATCAACCCTAATAACCTCAAACAAAAGCTTCTCAGATGATATAAAAATAGACAAAAAAAAAACTTACGTTTTGCAGTCACATCTTTGTTCTGTGATTCGTTTGATGTTAAGTATTCATATGTTCGGTTCCACCGCTAATACTTTTATTACATTGCCCTCTCTCACTCTGACTGCGATTTTTGCAGGCCCTTTTTGAAGACCAGGTTTAATAATAAAGTTATGTTTTTTATATTTTCTCGTTGAGGAGTTCCACAACCAACCCCATTGTCCATGAATTCTGTATTCTTCACCTTTCTGTTTCCATGTCTACACAATCAAAAACAAAAATAACTTATTTTTCACTTAAGTTTAATAACTGATTTAAGGCAAAATGAAATTATAAAAAATGAATAAACAAAGGTATACACCTTTGTTTCTGAATCTAGATACATGAACCTGATACAGTGTTTCCCCTTCATTTACTTTTCATAACATAATATCCATTAAAAAAAAACCCTTTAGGTACCATATAATTATTTTACTTTTTATAGAAGAATAATAAAATGAAACTCTAGCTACCTTCGAATCAATATTGAAATTTAGTAATTTCATCAACAAAGTGACAGCTTTTTTTCCGAATGAAATTTAATGGAATACATAAAATTTATTATTATCTATGGATAATAATAATTTGACAGCAGTTTTATTTTCCTTTAAATTTTCAATCGAATTGCGATCAACAGGATGACACTAGAATATAGATGAACGTGCATGAAATTATTATGACACAAATAGATAAAAGAAATTACCTGGTGTCGAAGACCTAATGAATATTTCACAAAGTTATATGCAGTCCTGTATCGTTCCTCTTCTTCATCTCGTTCTTTTTTCTCTCTTTTATCAAGTTTCTTTCGTTCTTCACGTTCAGCGGCGGTTGTTCGCATCAGCCTCACGTGACCCAGTTGTTCGTGCCATGCAGGTACCCAAACAACATTCTTTATACACGCCTGAAATATTGAAAGATGAGAAAATTACCTATTACCTTTTATTACCTATTTTAATAATTGTTATTTTTATAATGTACTAGCTGCGCCTGCGTTTCATATGTTTATCACTGTGTTTTAATTTTTTTATAAGGAACCAAACTATTTTTTTTCTCCCGGTACTAAGATAAAGTAAAACTATTTCTCACAAATTCAAACACTGGTCAGTTAAACTGTCCATTGAATTTAAATTTATTCGAAAATTCATGAGTATTAATTTTTTTACTAGGAACCCAAACTATTTTCGAAAAACAAAAATATCCTAAGTTACGCGGAGTAACTTCAGCTATCTAAGAAAAAAAATCCCGTCAAAATAGGTTGTCGTTCCGAAGATCAGCCGGAACAAATAGAAAGCCGACAGACAGACAAACATTTTAAATATTGTATTTTTGATATAGGTATCGTATATACATTCATATCTATTTAGTAATTTTTTTTAAATTAAAAACAGACACTTCTATTTTATTTATTAGTATAGAAGCATAAATAAGCTCAGCTCTTTGACCATAAAGTCAGTTGGCGCTAAGTGACGAAGTGGTATAACCTGATAAGCACACTGTACCCTAGAGGTACTGGTTCTCAATTAACGTTTCTGCAATAAATCGGTAAGTCCGGGGCGACAGATTTTCAAATACGCGGGTTGTTCCTTTTGAGATTTCATTTATGTAAAAAATCCTATAAAAATTGTGTAATTTTTCAAAACGAAACGATAGTCGGATTCTCTTCTGTGCTACAATCGCTCTTTAACATTACTCCATCCTGGAAACTGCTTTCCTACGAGAATATATTGTTTTTCATATAATATCATTTGACGTTTTATCTCCACCATGGGAGAAACGTCGTCTTGATCATAGAATATATTTCATACCAATTCGACTAGTCTTAGCCATCGGACTACCACGTGTCTAATGAATAAAGTACTGATGTAATAGAGAAAGATAATTACCTGAAGGACACAAAGTGCTCGGGCAAAATCACGTGGAGCTTGACATAACTGAACGGCTTGAACCCAAGGCTTTCTCAACAATGACCAATTAGGATGCATAAATTGCAATACAATATTAGACTCCAATTGCAATAAAGTTTGTCTAAGTGTTGATATTAACAATGGTTTTGTAGCTGTGGAAATTAAAAAATATATATATTTATAACATGCAATTACACAACACAATACAGAATATTTGAAATATAACAATACCATTTATAATCCCGATCCATTTAAATTCTTGTGCTGATGACAAGGAAAATTTATGAGACATATATCTTTTTTTATCTCTTTTTCTTCGTTTCTCTGTGGTTTATTTAATGCAAGAGAATTAGTTGTGTACTGATTCACGTAGTTTTTAAAACTATTCTCATTTCCTAATTTGAATAAATATGTTCCATTTGATATTTGATTTGATTTCAATCTTGTTAGCCGTTCTGTTACTGTGAAGAGAAAAATAATTAATTGGAATTAGATGTCAGTATCTGTAAGTATTGATTATCAGGTAAGATCAAAATAGAAGAATCAATCGATTTTGTTGCTAAAATTAAATATTCATAATAGAATATTAAATATACGTAACACTAAGAAATGTTCAAATTTATTAACAATTTCAAGAAATAGTGTAGAATGTAATCAAGAAATTAAATATAAAAAGAATAGGCTTCAACACAAAGTGCGAATTCTGCATATGTATATGATATTTAAAATAAAGGTTTTTAAGATATTAGTAAAAATAAATTGTATACATTGAAGGCTTACTACATAAACTGATTTTGATTTGTACTAATTAAAAACAAATGTTGAAAATCAGCTACAAATTTTGTCATAACATTTATATTTTATTTTCGTCATTGAATATCGATGTTTGTGGGGCCAATATAGACAATTCTGAGTAACGAATAGTCCATAGTTTTGTAATAGGGTAGTCGGCTAACTCTATAATTGATTAAACACAACAGGGCAAATGACGACAGATACAGTACATTTAATTACTATTTTTGAAATTTAAAGATTCACAAATAAAACTCACCTTCTTGTTTCTTTTGTATTGATAATTTTGATTTATTTATTACATTATTCCTCAACTTTTTGTTTTCATCATCACCAATATCTTGTTGATCATCACTGCCATCTTGTATTGCATTTTCACTAACTATAGTGACCTCATTCACGACATCTCCGTCACCATCTATAGATGATATATTTTCTATGTTTTCTTCTAATTTTAATTCCGTATTAGGGTCGTGTTGCTTTTTTCCTTCTCTGTATGTTCTTTTTTTAACTATATTTGAATTCTCAACTTCTAAATATGACTTTTTATTTCCCTTTGCTTGATTTGTTAAACTTTCCGTTACATCCATCTGCCTAATAATTTCTTGTTTTAATTCTAAAAGTTCACGAACTAACGGTGCTTCCATTTCTTCATAATCAAACACACTTAGAAGTTCTTCAAATTGTCGAGAAGTAGTGTAGTACCACACTTCACCATTCTCTGACTCACTACGGAAAATAATTTCAAGACTTGTTACTATATATATAAAAAACAATGAGTTTATACTGCATGAACTGATGATATAATTAATTAATTATAGAAATCATTAGATTACAATTAGAAAGAATCCATAAATAAAGATAATAACATTTCCAAAAATGTGTGTATACAAATAAAAAAAAGTAAAAAAAATAATTTAAAACTATACCATAAAATATAATTCTGTCAGCAATAATTGAAATATTTAGTTTTAATTGAAAATTATAAAGTTATAAGGTTTTGGAGAGTAGTTTTTAAACTAATTTAGAAAACTTTTCAAATATAAAACCGATTAAAAAATAAGGTATTAGTAAGTGAAGACTAAAATTAATAGTTAAAAGAAAAAAAAAAAAACATAGTTTGGTGAAAGAGAATCTGACATAAATAAATTGTTCTTACACGAAAATGCGCCTTGCAATGAACCAGTATTTTCTACCATGTCTATCAAACCCTAAGTGTTCATGACGACACAGTAAACCCTGTTTCTCTGCATCTGGGAGGCAGTCAGTAACACCAACTGTTTTATGCAGCTTGCACAAAGCACATTGCCAGTCTTCTGAGGGTACATCCACCAATGGTGGATCCACACATTCTAAATGGTAAACTGCAGGGCAAGTTTCACAACATAGTAGATCACCCAGGCGATGACAAACTCTACAGTGGTCATCATAATGTATTGGAACTGAAAATTATTAAAAAAAAAAATCAATTCAGTGCTTCAATAACCCTAAATTAGTTTTTCCTTGTATCAGTTTTCCAACTGACAATGTTTAACCTTTTATAAAAAATACATCACATTAAATTTAGACAGCTATCTTTTGGACAATATTATTTTAAAAGATTGTTTACTAAGTAATGGTAAGGAAATATACTGTGTACTGTTTAAATTAAATGTGGTTCTTGTTATTCTTTATTTAATATGTCAATTACCCATAAAACTAAGACAATAGGAAAACAATCGAAAGCTGTCGTAAACACCACGTTAGTGCTCAAGGTGTTAAGAGGTTTTGCATGACAGTAATATAGGGTATATCACCTTAATTTATGATGATAATAAGCTACTATATTTTTTTATAAGTGCTTAATCTCTTACATATAATTGAAACTGACGTAAACACCTGGTTAACGCCAGGTTCTTAGTTGACCAGTAAAAAAAATGAAATTTTTAAATTCCCACACAAACACTAGCTGCCATGCTGCTTTACTTTGACTTCATTGATCAATCAACAACCTAGGGATAGGATTCTTTCCAAAAAAAATTGATTATTTAATTGATTCCAACCAAAGCCAAATTTCACAAAAAATTAAAACAAAATTGAGGTCCAAAAGATTGAATTCTCAAAATAATTTATACAAAAGAACAGAAAAATACTGACACAAATATTATTCTTAAAAATATTAGGTTACATTTGAAACTTATTTTTCATTCCAATTTAAACATTATGAATGTATATTTACATTTTTGAATGTATTTTGTGTAAGGGTGATCCAGTGAATCAATTTTTTATCAAAAAAAAACTACATCTAATAATGTACTCAAACACAGGAATAAGTATGATCCTGGACAAATTAAAAACTCGAGAGATGGCTTAGTAGTCAGTTTCTCTTGTCTCTTTTTAAGATTGAAAATATCTTTTTTATACCACTAAGATGATAGACAAATATCTTGCCTGATGCTATTTCTGTAACCCTGGGACACTTAAAATTGATTCTAACCATAAATACCTATAAATATTATACCTTATTGTTTTCCATATGGGCTTTATATGTAAGTTTGTATGTAAGACAAAACAGTTAGTATCTTTTCTCCTGTATTTGTTTTTATTTTTCTTTGTTTAGCTGTAGTCGTAAAACCATATGTTTGATTAGATTATTGATTGATTACTGAAAATACTTGTTTCTAATTGTCATATTTAATTTTTAAATAAAAACTATCTTTTGGATCTACTAAGATTGCTGCAGTGAACTTACTACTCTCAATGTCAGAGTCTTATAACTGTTTTAGAGCACAAATCTACACCTGCTACTTACAACTTACTTTAACCATCCAGGTAAAGAGATAGCAAATAAAACCTAATCAAATTTATGAAGAACTACAACACAGCAGCAAATCTACATACCATAATAGTAATATTTTATTCAATGAAAGTGATATCGATTCAAACTATGTAGAAATTAAATTTGATACATTTTTTTATAAATATTGATGCTATATATTGGAAAAGAAGAAAGATCATGAAAAATTAGGGATGGTAATGGCAAATCAAAAAAAAAGTTTTTTTTTTTGGTAAATTATGAGTGCTATGTCTATAATAAACATACACAAATAAAGGTGCATATTTTTTTCTTACAATTTACATTTTAATGAAATTTGAAAAATATAAAATACTTTTTCCAATGGCAAATTAGAACCATTTTATTTTATTATTTAAAAGATCCAGTATCTTAGTCATATACTTAAATTTGTTACCATTCCCATTGACTAATGTTCTTTTTAAAAAAAAAAAATATTGGCCTAAACCTTGTAACACTTATTATAGACTTATCATCAATATTAAAGATATTTCTTACCTTCACTAAGAAGATCATCACGCACTGGATTTGTTATTAAAAACTGATTGCAAAGAAACTGAAGCACTGCTAGTCGATTCTCCACTGACGTAAATGGATATTCACAGGAATTTAGAATTTTTACTACATTCTGATCAAAAGATTTGTCACTCTCCACATAAACCCTAAGAACTTCAGGCCAAGTCATAACATCTAACAAAAACAAAGTTATGTTCACACTGTCTTTATGGTCTAATGGACCAAAATGAGTCTGCTGAGCATCTTCTTCTCTTAACAATGCCTTTAAAAGCATCATGTGTACTTCTATTAGTAAATTACTCTGTTCTTCACAACTTATAGCTGCACACAGATCCTCTATGCGAAATGGGGACAATCTTACCAAATGCCTGAAGTGTCTTAGAACTTCATAAACACTAACAACTTGCAAAACTAAGTTTTGAGGTAAGATTAAATCATCTGATGGTCGTGGAAGTACTAAAGGTGGGATTTGTCGTCCCTGTTGGAGCCATAAAGGATCTGGACTTGGTGGTCCATTAAAGTTATTGTTTATTTTTCGAGGAGTACCACTTGTTGTACTGTAACTGCTTACAGACAATTCGCTGTCGCTGGCTACACCATCAGCCACACTGCCGTCGGAGCTCTCGCTGCCGCGATCGTCTTCAGGACCTGATCTGTCGCTATAATCGTCCCCAAAATCTGAACCATAGTGATACTCAGACTCATGGTAGTCTGCCGCGTGTGGGTTATACCCTCTTCGCGAATAGGCCCCTGATAAACCTCCTTTCTTATTCTTATGCACTTTTCTTCCCCTCTGTTTTCGTACACTTCGTCTGCTAATATCACTTCCTTGAGGTGAAGACGCTCTTGACGCTGTTGGCGTACTAACGAGAGATGGCGTTCCTAAATTTTGCGAATTTTGTAAATATTTTGGTTTTTTCAATAAATGATATTGAAATTTTCTATTTTTCTCTATACTGCCAGATTTCGGGGGCCGCCCGCGTTTTTTAGCCCCCCCCTACCTGACATAATTGAGCTGTCAATTGTATACCTTACCGCACGTGTATCGTAAAAACATAGTCTTGTTTACAAAAACAAAAAGATGGTAATATTGCATTTCAGTTCATCCTAAATCCAACGCAGTCATGATCACAGTTGTTAGAGACTTTTCACACAAACCGTAAGTCACAATTTCTTCATAAACGATTTTACGTATTTCTTACAAAGTAATAACGAGAAATTTTAATCCATTCATCATAGAAGAAAAATTACATACACATTTTATCAATAGAAAGAAGGCACCAAAAACGCAATGACGCGAAATGCGAGTACATGCAATTCTCAAACGCCTGATGCTGCATTCCTATTGGTTGATATCAGGCCGCCATGTCGCTTTTTATAAATGATGGATATTGAATTTTTGCCGGAATCAGTGCAAACTCTTGCATATAAAATTAAAGCACAAGCAAACTTTTGTGGTAATTTAAGAAATATTTAAACTCGTAATCAGCATATTGATACAACGTTGTTATTACTGGAGCGCTAATCTAACAGAGCAACTAATCGTCAGCCATTTTCTATTTCAAAAACATATCAGTACACCAACAAGTGTAGAGAATTTACGTAAATATAATATTCTATTCAACGCAAACTTGATAATTAAATGAGTTAATAAATACTAATTTATTAATGTAATAATAATTTGAGTATAAATTACTTTTTTAATAAAAAGTCATCACTAACGGATGTTGGAATTTCTTTTGTCTGTGGTATCCATTGATTTTCGTTTATGATTTTGCCAACAACAAGAGATAAGTGCTTTCTAGCAGAGATATATAATAAAACTTTCTAGGATGCTTTCCTGAATAAAAATTGAGCTGACCTGTAAATATCCATATTTAATAAATAAATTTCGAGTTAAAAAAGTAACGAATTTTATTTAAATGATTTGATTTTTGTATAATGCTGTTAATGAGCTCTCATAGTTATTTTATTATATAAATATTTTATATGGAAATGTTCCTAAATCAAACAATTTAAAATAACACGAGTATAATTTCCACAAGAAATGAGTATCTACACTAAAATGATAAAACTCTGTATGTAAACTCACAAATATTTTTGGCTTATGTAGTTGTACATAATTTTTAAACATTATTAATCTACACTAGATTATTCCATATTTATGGAATATAGATTTTTTCTCATTTATTTAATTTAAGATTATCCTGTCGCGTAATTTAAATGTATTTCCACAGTCCTATAAGAAATTTCTACAAAATATTTCTACATTACTATATAGAAAAAGTTTATTCCAGCTATCCGTGACACTATAAAATGCATGTAAATTAATTAAATTATTAAAAATCTGATGTATTAGTAACAAATAATTGGTGCATTAAGCAAACAAGTCTGATGTTTTCTTGACAATAAATATTATGATTACAATGTTATTGTAAATTAAAAAAAAAAAATCCATTTTCTGTTTGATTTTAAGTTTTAAAACCAAAATATGTGAGGTAGAAAAGAAAAGTAGAAAAGATGAGAGTTCCCACAAAAACCAGTTATTATGGAAGAATGTGTGAATCGGTAAAATAAAACACAAGTTCACTCGATTAACAAAATATTTCCGGTATTTACAACACTAATTGACAGCGCTTAATGTACCCTGAATCCAAAGCATTAATAAATTAAAAAAAATCTTAGATAATGTCAATTTGTGTACAATGAATTTGTGGCAGTGTCATATAAGTAAGATTTATTTGCAATCTTGTATCAGGGTTACCAAGCTCCAGCAAAATCGTGGCCCATCATGCTGAACCTTTTATGGAACTTTGTCGGCACCTCAGAATAAATGTTACGCGTTATTTCTATAATAAACTCAACTTGTACACAATAACCAAACTATATCATAAAAAACACAACCAGAATTAGATGATATAGAGTCAAATACACAAGTTTAATGAATTTAATAAAAACAAGTGCTACATGTCTGACTGAGACCCCGCCAAAAACTCAAATCTTTTTACCTCTTTTTGTCTTATATTGGTATTTTGGTATTACTAGTTGCACGTAATCAACATTCATCTCTGGTGAACATATGCTAGCTTTTTTAACTTAAAACATAAAACATGCGGATACAAATTCAAAATACTGCTACAAATATTTTTCTAGCTATACGTACATTATCTGAAAGAGATAAATCAAATAAAGCTTCGATAATTCTATTCGTCAACGATTTGCTGCCATTACTCGTACGTAAAATAGTGTTGTCTGTGTAACATTTTTTTTGAATTTTATAGGAATAAAAATCGAAAAAGTCATCTGGGTTTATTATAAAACAAATAAAAAAAGCCTTGATTTGTGTAACAATGCGATAAATAAATATTCTATTATTTTTTCCGTAAAAAGGAGCCGTTGCAACTTCTATGTCTCAATACTAAATACTCCAAGAAAAATACGTATCCAAAAAAAAAGATTTTAATTGATATGTTATCAGAAATAAAAGAGATGTAAACTATGTTGTTTTTATTGATGAACAGCTATAGGTTTTAAGCGAAATATATCTTACAACTGATGTATAGATATCTGGCTTATCGACATACAAAAGTGGCCAGTAACTACGGAGTTTCTTTTACTGTGATAACTCATGTTTCCGGTCGATTTATTTTGAATCTGACACGTTTTTGAAACCTCATTCAAATGTAAATTCAATTAAATTACGGCGAATAATGAATATTAACATGGTACCACAATATTCAGAAAGACAACTTAACGGCTAGAGGTGAAATAACTGTGAACGGACTATAAAAAATAAAAGTATAATGGTAGAAAGAGAGACATTTCGTTATCGAAATAAAGTCTTCTTTAGTTTTTTTTTGTCAGTATTGATCAGTGATGTCAATCTTTTCTTTTATTATTGATCAGTGGTTGTCAATACTAAATTTTTTTCTTCAACTCTCCATTTATCTGTGGAAGGTTTTTATTAGTAATAGTCAACAATTATACATTGTTATGTATTGTAATATTAGTCTTTAAGCTCTTTCAAAAAAATAATACAAATGTAATATCTTCCGGATATTCGGAAACATTGAAATAACTTTTTGCATCTAGTATACCAAAATATCGTTCTCACGATCTTGTATATTTATTCAATATATCAGAAATGACATAAGTGTGGTACATACTATGCGGCAAATGTATCACGTCGTTAATGCCTGTGCTATTGCAATTTGTGGACTTGCTCGTTTTCCAGTGTAAAGTTTGTTTGTTCATTATAGCGCTTGAATATTTTGTTCCAAAAAGTAATCGGTTTATTTTGATATAAACCGATGTAATAGGTTTTTCTTAAAAGCCGGTTTTTTTTAGAATCAATTCACATCTCTAATTTTCCTCTTCGAAATTTGAAGACGGGTGTTATAGTTCTTAATTCTTTTTTTTATTTAACGTAATCGCGTACAGTCAGTAATTTTGGGTAAGAGAAATAGTGGTACGTTGGCTTGGTTTATTAAACCTTATTTACATTTCATATTTGCGTTACAATGATGTACCATATGAAGAGTATTATTAACCATAACGACGAAATTCTGTTTCCGGACTGCATGTATCGAGTGAAAAATCCTATCAAATTTCCGAATGAAGATGATATCAATATCGGTGATCAGGTTAACAAATTTCTCAAGGTTTATGTCAACAATTATGATTATTCGTGTACTGCATACTAAATTATGATTATAGGTACAACAAAAATTGCTAAGTGCAATAATTAAAGATATTCAGTTTCAAAGGTGTTATCCAGATTATATTCCATACTTGCAAAGTTAACATATTTTTGTTTTTTTTCCTATAAATAACTGATTTTTTTCTAAATTATTAACATCTTACAGGGTTTGTATTAACATCCTTAAATCTGCACTATTGTTGATAACTGACTTTTACAATGTAACACTGAAAATCTCAAGTATTAATGGCACACTGAGAGTTTTAATATATATATATTACCTAACAAAATCATAAAATCAGGACAGCATGATGTGCTTAAGTAGCAAAGTACATATTTGGAATTTATATTTTGGTTATTTCTTAAGCTATTCAAAAAACTTCCATCACACTAAATTTCATGACTTTATCAGAAATTTTATCCTATAACAGTTACTGTTGTGATATTGAAAATAACTAAGTCTTATAAAGCAAAAATAATTTATAAGCTTAAGGTTTAGAGTTAGATTTGGATAAAAAAGGAAGACCCATTTTAAATGATTTCTTAGTAAATATAACATAAAGAAACAAACAGTATTATCTTATTGAATAAGAAAAATGTTACCTATTTAGACGGTTGTAACAGTACAACCTAAATGTAATGTGAAAGTTGGTTTTGTTACCTTATGGTTCACATCTGACTTTTTATTATAAGTTACTTTGTGTAGGTAGTTGAAAATGCATTCTAGTGTCCATTTAGAGAACCTCTTTTAAGTTGTGTCAATAAATAAGTACTTTGACTCTAACATCTATTTCTAGCTTCCTTTTACTATTTGAATATTGATCAGTATTGCCCTTTTTAAACCAAATGAATTATAGTCTGGTATTAAGGTATGGTATATTATTATTATCTATGAATGGTATATTGATAATCCTTCAAGTATATGACCAGATCATTTATAAACTCTATTATAAGTCTTTATATGCCTTCCATTTATTATTGACATAGTCACTCCTTGTAGTAACAATACTAGCACTATTTCATACTCAGGGTCCTAATAACAAAATGTCTGAATTGGAGGAAAGGCAGGATCAACTTCTGAAAAAATTGGATACTCTTTATGAAAGGGTAAAAACAATAAGTACTCACTGCAAGTCCCATAACTTGGAAGTTAAAGTACAGGATACTCTAGTTAACTCTGTAAGTTTATATATTAACTAAATTAAATTTACTCTTTAAATATTGCCATGTAAAAATTAATAATTAAAATGTATTGCTCTTATTCAGTATAGGGGAATTTAGGTATTAAACAAGTAAATGATCCAAGATTGTAATAATCTATCTATATACACACATAAAAGATTATAGAAAAATAAAAAATCTTTACGTTTTTGGCGATTTATTACCCGGAGGTACCGTGTAGTTTGTCGACGGAGAAGTTAAAATAGAACACCGTAGATTGACTCACTGCTTTTAATTAATACCAAAAATACAGAATGAGTATACAAATAGTTTAATGTAAGACAATGTAATGACAAGACGTAACGTCATAAGCTTAATGTTTTTTCGGCGTCTATCATAGCGTCCTGCAGCAAAGAGTATTTAATACACTATTAAAGTTAAAGAGTTAAAATATGAAACGTAATAATATTAATATAAGGCGGAACGCCACACATTAAATATTAATGATATCTATTTTTTTAAAACTTTTGTTAAATATCAGAATTAGAATGAAATAAATTGGAAATCCAAATACTTCTAGTATTTAAATGAAATATGAAAATTAAGAAACATTTATTGTAAGTTTAGAAATTAGTTATTAAAAACATTTTCAAATGTTATGAAACAATCAATGCTATCTGTAATGTAACAATAAAATGATTGATAGACAATGTGAAACATGATAATGGATGTCAAATGTATTTGTCAGTAAAAGTAAACAAAAATTGTACTGAATTGCCTGCATACATAATGCTTGAACACCTGTCCATTGATTTGTTGTTGCATAATTTTATTATTAATAATTGTTACAAGTTTATAATGTAATGAACTTAATTTTTAGATACAAACACCAGAGGAAGTGGTTTTAGTTGTCAACCCAGATAGTTTGCCTTGGTACCTAAATATTGTTATAAATAAGTCTCAAGTGCCAATAACAATTTCATGGCATATCCATTCTTCAGTACCTAATGAAAAAGTACCTAAAATACAATCATTTGTGAAAAGCCTGCAGAGTTCTGAAAACAATTCAAAGATCAATTTAAGGCTGATATTTAAATGTGGTTAGTATAATAATTCTGTTGTATATAACAAATTACTTATTATACATAATATATTGTATGGATGTTAATTTTAACAGATTTGTGAAGAGAATGTTGTCTATGGTGTGTATTGGAATCATGTCAGAAACATAGGATAATTAAATTTGTACAATAAAAATAATAACTATAAAAATAATATAGAAGTAAAGGGCTATTCTCCTCTCTCATGAGTGGGAAAAAATTATTATATAACAGTATTAACAATTAACAGACACTGGGCATTTTTTTATTAGTCGACTCAGGCTAGCACTAGCATCAGTCAATGTGTAATTCTATGCTTTTGTACTGCACTCTGTCTCATTATATGATGGTGTTCATATAATGTTGGTAGCAAGTCTTTTACTGTTGTCTGTCTGGCCATCTTATGTATGTATTTTATACACCCACAAGCTTCCATGTGGGTATGCATTCTTAAGTGGATTTTAATACAGTCACATCCATGTTTTAAGTCTTAATTTTTTAAGTAATTGTTTATATCTATTTTGAATTAGAAGTAAAAAAATATCTCAATTAAATAACAAACATATATTAAATTAATGTAAAGAAAATGTGTAACTTGAAATATCTACAAAATATTATAAATCTTACAATTTATTTTTTATTAGTTTCAGCTGATACAGAGTTAAAGTTTTCATCACTTGCTGTTCCTATTGTTGGGAATGTGAACATAATACGATATTTGGCGTTTGTTTATCCAAGTGCTATTCCATATGATCACAGTGACTACTATGTGGATGGTCTTTTAGATATTTGTCATATATTGGAAAGAACACCAGAGAAGAACAAGGAAGCACTTGTGAATAAATTATTTGGAAAATCGAATAAATGGATCTATGGTAATGAATATTGTATTGTGGACCTAGCTGCATACAATATAATAAAACAATGGAGAACCATACCTAAATATGTACCCAAAAGCTGGTTCGATTCTTGTGAAAGAATGTGTGTATAAGTTTTTTTGCGATTTTAATACAACCATTTCAACATTATTGAACTATGTATAAAAGTGTTTCTTACGTAAATTACTTCCAACGATTACAATTTGAGTGATGATGGAGTGAAACTGACAACAGTTTGGTTGATATTTCTTTTCTATTTCACTTGCAATTGGTTTTCAGCTGTTATATATCTCTGAAGCTCGTCAGAAAATATGAAACTTAATAACAAATAAATAAATATTAACAGGTGCTGTTTTATTGAAATGTACAAATGTTATTTGCATGCTAATTTGTAGTTACTTTGGTCATTAATATGATAACTGATGGCCTAAAAGATTTCCACAGATCCATGGAACAATATATTGAATGATTACTTGAAAGATTAAGGACCAGTTAAAAATATTAGGATACTGAATCAGTAGTGACACACAGGATAAATGATATCTAAAATTAATCTGTATACAATTGGAAAATAAAAAAGCAATAATTTATAGATTTTATGTTTGTATTTTACGTTACTAATATAACTAAACAAAATTATTTTTCATTTATATTAAAAAAAAAAAACAAATTACAATAAAAAAGATTACATAGAAATAGATATGGGGCTTTCAAAATATAAAATAATGGCACCGACATAATAATGACCTATTTAAAAGTAAAGAAAATATATTGACAATTTCATAATTTGTCACAGACTAAAAGAAAAACACTTTGAAATGTTTATTAAGTCAAAGTGATCTGAGACAATATGAAGATTAAAAAGTGATCTCTTATTTTGATATATAATTTCAGTGTAAGTAGAAATTTTATCAAAACATTTTAACATTATGTAGCAAGACAAAAGTAAAAGATAATATTTCATGTGAACACTACACTATAATACTTATTGTTGTTGAATTATTGCTCATGACGTACGCGATTCAGTACTTATTCTTATAATATTATATGAAAGGTGTCGTTATTCGTAAATAGATCACAGTTAATAATAATAGAAATTGTGCTAAATATTGAAATATCTCCAGTCGTAGACTTATAATTACTATTTACACTATTTAAAACTATTTTTAAAACTATCTATCAGTCGAATTTGTGTTCTAGATATGCCACCACAGGTTTTTTTTTTGTATAGTCCCTGTGTTGTGCAATGATCCGTGATTATATCCGGACAACATAATAATATAATTCTCATCATAAGTAAAATCAAATGATAAAGTTTTGTCTACATGATAGAATCCCACTAACTAACACCTATTATGGTGGGCTCATTGAATATCTAATGAACACTGTTTGATTGGTGTATACATTATAAAAAACATGTTATCCTAGAAATATAAAAACTTGATTAATTCTCTATCGCATATACTTCAAGCAACGATAATAAAAGTTAAATTATTAAATAAATGCTTATAATAAAGATCGGAATAACTTACTTTCACAGTTAATTAACGTTCGAGACTATAGACATGTCTTTAATGCATTTATTTATTTACCCTTATAAAATATTCGTTCTGTAAAAATTGTTCATTTAATTATATTGAAAATTCTCTATCAGTGACATTGCTCCTTTATATTAATTTAAAGTACTATTCTTAAAGTTTTTTTTTATAAAAGGTGATTAAATTGTGTGAGTATATAATTAACATTATTAAAAATTATAAAACTCGTAAATTATTCTATACCTAATTTTTTTTTATCCTATGGAAGTAACATTAAATTGGAATAAAAGCGCTTATTATAAAACTAATTGTAATTTGAAAAAAAAAAATGCATATATTTTAACTACAAATATGTAAAATTTTCTTATCGCATCAGCTGCCGATAAAAACTGCCATTAAAATATTGAGGTATTTACAAGCTTAAAATTAAAGCTTACAATATATCTTTTTTATTTTTTAAATATAATCGTGATATGTACATGTTTTTAAAGTAGTACTTTCTTACTTATTAGTAGTAGCAGGTTAAAATAAATTGGGAATGGGCAGTGACATGTTACATGTGCACGGCTTGCGGGGGTGCAGCCGTCGGTGAAGGTTCTTGTCATACAAAGGAAGAGAAGCCGGGTAGTGGTGCTCGCGATCTAGCCATGTTGTTCATGACTATTTGCCCACCATTGAGGCTGACGACGGCGCTGCCCTCTGGCTCCGAATCCGTGTAACTCGAGTAGTTACGTACGGGCCGTTGTTTCTTCCAAGACTGCCTCAGAGTGTCGTTCACGTTCGCATAATGATTCACGAACGAATGAGGTTCCGATTTTACACTCTCGTTCTCGCTCTCCGAATTCTGCATTGTAATAATTATTAATTGTTAATCACAAACAAAAGATTAAATAATAAAAAAAAACATGATATGTCATATGAATATTCAAATTATATAATAAATCAAATAAACGGGGGTCTACTAGTTTCAAAAACAGCTGCGTATTTTTTAAATCAAGATATTCATAGGGACTACCGATAGAAGTGAAAACTCAGAGCTATGAAATAACTGTTAAAGAATTTTTAAATCCACGATAAAATACTATCAAAAAACAAGAAATTTGTTTACCCAGGTAAGATAATTTCCAAGCCACAATGAAATATTTATTTTGCATGATGTATAACAGAGATTAAATATTAGAAAACTAAATAGTAATAATAAAATAAATTTTATTTTTCTACATAACCAGTTTAACGCAACACGTCACGTTAGCATGTCGTTGACGCGAACCCATAAGTTTTGCCTCTACCAAATATCGTACGAAGCGGCTAAAGAAATTTTCACATCAAAAAAATAAGTGTTGCTGTGCTGTGTTGCTGGACAATGTTGAATTTGTCAAATACAACACGAATAATACGAATTTCAAATAAATTTGTATGGGACTGATTGGTTTCCGCTTCATAATAAGTAGTAAGAAAATGTTATTTTTGTCTACATAATTCTAGACCACAGACAACGAAATACTATTAAAATGTGGATTTGCCTGTTTCTGAAACTAATAGACTAGAACCATAAATGATATACGTGTAACACTGAAGGAAATATGATATATAGATACACGAAGGGTAAAAATGATAAAACGATAAAAATAAATGAAAATATATCACACTACAAAACGTGCGGGACGGGAGTTAAGCGTGACGGAAATCAAAATGACAGACAGCTGGCAGTCAGATTGCATACTTGTACATAATATTTACCATGGCGAGAGTTCCGAGGGCGATGGAGAACAAACAAGGTTCTGGTTTAGTATCGAGTCGGCGGTGAGAGGCAGTTCAAACGACGCTAATTTTAATAGTAATTACCTGCGAATCCGAGGAACTTATTTCGGAGGGTTTCTCCGTGAGCGAGGAGTCGTCGGGGTTCTCGTCGTAGGCGCGCAGGCTCTCCTCGTCGCTGTGGTAGGCGACGGAGGCGGGCGAGGGGCGCGGGGGCGACTTGCCGAGCGGTTGCTGTTTGCGTCGCAGAGTGCCCGCGGCGCCCGTCGAGAGTCCCCCACCGACGCTCGTGTTGCTACTGACAGTGCCGTGTTGCCGAGCGCGGTACAGCTCCATGGCGAGCGAGCCGCGCTCCTCCGACTCGCCCGCCAGTGACTCCTCTAAACATTTCTGAGCCTCCTCTGCAATTTTCATATAAGCTACGATAATAAATTCATGAAATTGGTTTTACCCATTCAATAATGTTAAATGTTATAATTTCATTACCAAGTATTTAATCTCTAAATATTATTGATTTTTAAGGCATGAACTTCTTTGCTATTTAATCACTTCATATTTTGTGTAAGAATTAAGTCGCGCGTCTTAATATAGAATTGCCAAGGGAATTGCCATTAATTACCTTTATTTACACTAATGTAAAATTTTTATATGATAATATTGGAAACCTACAAAATTATTTATAGTATTTGATAAAACAGTGCGCTACTGGATGTTTATAATGATATAATTGAATAGAGAATACAAATAAATATAACACATACACACAAAAAAAAAGTGGAACAGTCCAGACACTTTGCGCATCATTTCCTATGGTTCTCGACCTGCTGAATCCGAATCCGAGGTAAAAAAAAACTTTCATTGAGTCATTTTTTTCAATCGCGAAAAAAGTTGAAAAAACACAAAAAATATAAGAAAAGTCAATAAATCATCAGTTTAGAATCGGATCAAAAATGACAGCCAGCGCAAATATATAAATCAGAGATATAAGAAGGATCAATTTCGTTAGGTATAACCATTGTCGACAATCAAAAATATTTAAAAATATACGTTGCTTTAGTTAAAAAACCAACCTAGAGAAAGACATATACAAAAAGAATGGGTAAAAAGGACAGACTTCCAACCAGGTGTTAAAAATATAATACGTAATTCTTTAGTTGAACCGTCAAATATTTTTCTCTTTATATTAAATTAGGCCTTATGAAGGAGTTTGTCAAAGCCTTAGGCAAAGATGGTAAGTGTTTTGAGTACTTGCAAGGAAAATTTCCTGAACTTAGCGATGCTAAAGTGAAAGAAAATGGTCCTCAAACTCGTACGTTATTTAATGATAAAAATGAATGAACTCGAAGCTGCAGCTTGGCTTAGTTTTATGAAAGTTTCTCATAACTTCACGGTTTATTTTTTGAGTTTCTTCACCTTTTTTCGCGATTTAAAAAACAAATTACTCGATGAAAGTTTATTTTGACCCCGGATTCGGAATCAGCAGGCCGAGAACGATAGGAAATGACGTGCAAAGTGTCTGGACAGTTTCACTTTTTTTTTGTGTTTCTGCGTAATTGTTTACACTTACTTTTGTATTTGTAACTTTTACTCTTGACGCAGAGAATGGCGACAACTGTTATGAGTATAATGACGGACGCCGCCGCTAGCGCCACCATGAACCAGGTGCGTCGGTAAAACGGTCGGTACTGTAGGTAGCCGTACTCGAGGTAGAGTTTCGAGGGAGTCACTATGACTTTGTCACTGTAGGCGGGGTTGCTGATCCCGTACGTGTTGTACGCTATCACTCTGAACGAGTACGCGGTCGACGGTGGCAGGCTCTGGTACGACAACGTGAACTCATCCAGTATCCCATTACTAGTTCGCATTATCGTCTCCCATCTTGTGTCATCTGAGTTTAAGAAATAATTGTCATTTGGATAACGATAGCTAATGCAATTTTGAAGTCCAAAATAATAGCAAAGTGATGATGGCGCAGTGGGTAGTGTGACCAGGTTCCGCGATAATGGACGCGGGTTCAAACCCGCCTATCCAACTCTAAAATCAGCCTGAGCTTTCGGTGAAGGAAAACATCGTGAGGAAACCATAGCATGGTGGTAGGGCATTTCCTAACAATGCCCGCCGAATACCAATAGGTATGTTCCGGCAGCATCACTTGAGAACCAGTACCTACGCTTAGTGTGTTTACCATCCTGGACCACATCGTCACTTAATATCAGGTGAGATTGTGGTCAAAGCACTGAGCTTATAACGTGTAACAAAAAAGAATTAATAGTACGACTTTTACAACCTAAAATGCTTGTGAATAAAATATGCATTTAAAATAAACTCACGCGCTTGCCATGCTTCCTTGGCTGCGTTAAATATTAAGAAAATCATTTATGTAGTGTTTTAAGTATGATTATTATTTTAAAGCTACTTTCGATAACGTGCTTATACTCTGTCGTCAAAGATAAGGACCATTTACAAGAAAAAGGTAAAAGTAGTTCAAATTAAGTTTTTAAAACATCGTTGATCACCCTTCTAAAATAAATACATAATAATAAACTGTAATTTAAGTGTTTAACCAGTTCAGTAATAGTGATACTATTTGATTTATTAAGTAAATCCAGTGAAGTCTATTATTAGCTAGTAGAATACATTTTTTTGCAAATTTATAAAAAAAAAAGGTAAAGAAATTAAAGATCTTATTTATTTAAAACAAAATTCACAACTCAAATATAGTAAATATGTAAACGAGGTATATACATTGTGTAAGAGCCACAAATTAATACAATACTTTTTTAAAATATGTTATTTACATGAGCGCGCATATTTTACTCCTTCATTAGAACGGCTTTCATTTGATTTCTAAAAAAGTTTGTGTAAATATTTTCGTTAACATATATTATTTTATTTTTATATAATATTTTTAATGTGACGACATATGATTTTTATTATATCTTTTGTTAGTCTTCTATATTGTTTAACATACAGTTAATTTCTATCTATTGTATTAGGTTAGTATTATTTTGAGGTGGTGCAGAAATGTCTAGAAGGGAGTCCATTACCTTTTCTCCGGGCTTCGATATAGTATCCAGTAAGAGGCGCGCGCCCCGAGGGCGAGTTCTCCCAACGCAGGCGCAGCGCCGCGGGCTCTGGGGCGAGGCGCAGGAGCCGCGGCGGCTGCGGCGAGCCGGGCTGCGGGCCGGTCCGCACACGCGCCTCGCTGGCCGCGCCCGCACCCACGGTCACGGCGCGCACGCTGAACCTGTACTCCACCTCCTCCTCGAGACCCCCCACGCCTAGTTGGCGTTCAGTCACCTTTTGCTTCACCTGCTTGCTGAAACCTGCACACGTCATTACCATATATTATTCAACAAGAACACCACGCAATATATTTATTGTAGAGAAACATACAGACGATTTTACTTATCACTATACATTCAAATTCAAACATATTTTATTAAATTTAGGCACTGATAAGACGCTTATGAACGTCAATATATTACCACCGGTTTCGAAAAACAATCCAGTCATCGAGAAGAACCGGAAGAAACTCTATCTGGTTTTTTACTGCATGTTTTTTTGGAACATTACAACTTATAGTTACAAAGTTTATTAGTAGATATATAGAGAAAGCTGTCATTTCAAGACCACGCTATCGTTCACACAATGATCCAACCTTTGAATTTAAAACTTACTTGTTCACACTTACAATAAAGTTTCCACTGAAACTGATAAAAACAAAAAACATGTATCAGATTCAAAGCACTATCATAAATATGTACTTTAATAGTACAATTTATAGAAATAACTAGACACTAACTAGAAGTAAAACTACCTTTTTTTGTAAAAAAAAATGGCTGTCACGGGTATCCCGGCAGATGTGAAACGTCAAACGTCAGTTGCCGTTACTGGGTTTAACTACATAGGCGCGCCAATTGATGTTTCATATCAAAAATCCTATTCATATATTAAAATTTTATAACGATTAATAGTAGTTTCGGGTTGTTTTGTAGTCGACTAAAAAATGGAAGAAACTTTAGATCTGTTGAAATTAGCGCTTATGTTGGACACCATCGGATTAAGACCGTAATCCAGGACAATCCCTCGGATTACAGCTGGTAAGGGGATACGTAAAAGCATTCGCCAACGGTAAAAAAGGTATTATTACAATGGCATATGTATGACGAAGAAAATATTTTGTTAAAGTTTTGCTTAATCTAATCGAATATTCCGGTATAAAACCAGTTGTTAACGTCATCTATTATCATATATATTTTCTTCTTATTCTAAGTTATTTCTTGTCTATATTATCTATACGCCCCCGTTCTATTTAGTCTATGTATGCATTATCCCTTCCTCTTCCTATTTAAAAAACGGAACGCCAACACGCAACCGCCGCCGTTGTCTCTCGCTACATTTTAAAGTGCATATTAATTATCCAATTATATTACTTACGAGAATATAGAACATTCATGAAGTGAAGTGAGGTGGAAACTCCGAACCGGCTTAATCGAAGGTTAATAAAAAAGTAAGTTCCGTTTGCTCCTTTCAACATCATCCTTCTAGTTATTTCCACATCACCAGTTAATATACGAAGTTTAATTCAAGTTGCAGTGTAAATTTAATTAAAATAAAATTTTTAATTGCGGAAGAAATTATATCGGTAACCTATCATTCGATTATGTTTTACATTTTACCAACTTAAAACCCTCCCTTAAGTCCCTCTTTGACCCAGCTTCCTGGACAGTGTTAATCAGTATCATAGTCTGTTAACTTAAACAGTGTGAATACGTAATTTCTAAAGAGGAAACTAAAAAAAAACAAGACTCACGTTCATCCTGTTCTATAGTTTCATACGTGACAAGGTAGGAGTGTATAAGACCGTTGCGCCTGTGCGGCGGCTCCCAGGACACGACGAGGCTGTTCATAGTGATGTCGTTGAAGGTGATGTTTCGGGGCGCAGACGGCAGACCCTGATGTGTCCGGACCAACACTCCACTCGACCGGGGACCGTCACCAGCCGGATTGAATGCTAACACCTACAACGCAAATTTATATTTACTAAGGAGTCTCTTGTAGCCGTCACTAACGCTATGCAATGACACAGGGATCCACAAATTATTCTGGGCAAGAGACCCCTTTTCCACAATTAACTGATACCTCAGACCCCCATAGCCAAATTGTTGTCAACCGAAACTTGTCTACGCTTATTTTATCTGCTAATAAAAACAAAAGACTCATTTTTTTTTTCATTCGATTTTTTTCAGGTACCTACGCGCACTGTATCGCCCCCATCTGCGGCTCCGGGGGGTTTAGTGGGTATTTCCGGACGCTTCACGTTCGGGTGAGTCCTACACTGGTGCGGAGACGTCCCTCCGCGCCCCCATACCCATTGCATTGGGGGACTTCGGTTTCACTAATGCAATCGGTAAGGGTAGTGCGAAAATGCATTTGCCTTCGTCAAAAAAAAAGGTACCCACGCGCAGTGAAAAATATATGAAACGCGGGCAGAACCGCGGACACAAGTTAGTATATACCTATAGGTATCTTTAACTGACAATTTAATTTCCGTTTCAACGATTGTTTTTAGTTAACTGGTAATCTGGGAATTATATACACAGTTCTGTCAATATCATGTTGAGAGGCGAGATACTTTTCAGTTCTTGTATTAGTATTCATTCAACTCTGGAGTGAAATGGCGGCTATCTTGTGTAGGGACAGGTCAGGGTGCAGTAAAAACGCGTATCTTAATTGATTTTAAACATATATTTGGCCATGTATCACACAATGTTAGATTACGCTCTACGTATTATCTGTGTCACGTCTCAATAATGTCTCCCTTAAATACCCGATGGGTGACTAATTTATATTGTAACGCACGCAGTACCTGTTAATAATATTCTTCGCAAACAAAATATGTAGACATTCTAAAATACGTTTTTAAAAATATAGAAAATTCATACATTGCTTATCGATAATATATCTAAAATTAACTCCACTTCCGTTTATCTATTTTCCCGTTCTGGTTTAGAAATTTATACGCAAATTCTATTACAGTTTCATATTAATCAATATTACTACTTATTGTGTGTCTAATCAAAATATATGAATAACTATCCTAACACTTGCTAGAACTTTTCAGGGAGTTTTTGTGGCACGTCAGAATAACAATTCCGTGTTATTATTTCCAATACGTTTGCACAATAATAAAAAAAAACATCACACAAAACGAGGAAAACCCTTCATATAACCCCAATTAGCGTAGCGACACAAATAATATAATCTTACCTGAATACGATACTGTGTATATTTATCAAGAAAAACTAGTGAATGCGACGTTGCAGATGCAGGTACAACTTCAATCTCTTCTTCAATACGACGTCCAGGCTCTTGTTCTTCGGGAGACTCCGTTACAAGGTAAAAAATCTATAAGAAATAAAAATTACATCTGTTTAACAAAACGTCGTTTGTTCTAAACATTAGTGTTAAATAAGGTAGGTAATGATTTTATAAATAGTAATAAACCTCGTTGACCGGTTCTATAGAAGCGTCGTAAATTTAAATATAGAACAATTGTGTGTGTGTGTGTTTAAGTATGTGCTGTCATTTATAAGGAAAACATATTATTATTATAGTGTTTTCTAAAATTTAACTGTTATTAAAAAAATTTAACCTTTCTTTTTTTTAATTCTAGAAGTAAAACTTCGTCAGCCGTTAATATACTACAGTATGTATAAGATGGTGTTTAAGTGATTGCATTTTTGTGATGCCACATCTAAAATATTTTCTTATAATGTAAGACACATTTAAAGTTATTTTATTTTTGATAAATCGAAACGTGTTAAAACATGAATATGTACACGTTCTTAAGACGTAATTTAAACATAAAAAATACCTTTATTGCAATCTTTCGAGTATTCACTTCTGTCGGCAGTCACTATGGTTGCCATTTTGTTTAGTATGTATTGATGAGCTTCAGTGTTAGGAAATAGTTAGTTTAATATTAAAAAATAACCAATAAGGATTATATGTTTGAATTTGGACCATTGGGCGTAGACTAGTAGATGGAAATACGGTAAGCATGTGTATACCTTGTAGCCGAGCAGGTCTCCGTTCTGGTGCTGGAGCGCGGGCGCCGTCCAGGTTAGTGCGACCTCCGTGGGTGAGAGCGGTCGGGCGGCGACGTTAGCCGGCGGCGCGGTCGGCACCGCCTCGCCGACCCACACGACCGCGGGCGTGCCGGCCGGGCCCTCGCCCTGCGAGTTCACAGCGCACACGCTGATCTCGTAGTTGCGATCGACTGCCAAGTCCTTTAACACCGCCTCCTCGCTCTGTAAGTTATGTACAATTTTTGAAGTGAAAAAACTTCTTTAGCGGCTTTCAGCGATTCTCCAAAACCTTATAGATTCGCGTTACCAATACTATTTATGTCAACCGTCAACACACTACAGTATGTCAAGTATAAGATGCCGTTTAAGTGTTGCGTAACACTTTTGTGTTGCCACATGTAAACTATTTTCCCTTAAATAACATAACATAAGCTCACGCCTGTTACCCCGAAGGGTTAGGCAGAGGTGAAATAGAGAACTACACTACCCAGATTTCGCCGTAGCTTAGTTCCGTCCCAGATGCGCAAGGGGCGAGTCTGTCGCCATATCGGACATAAATTCCAGACTCCGGGGTGATACTGAATAGAAAACCCCAATATCACTTGACCCGGCCCGGGGATCGAACCCGAGACCTCAGTACGACAGTCGTACAGTAAAACAATTGCGCCACCGAGGCAGTCCCATAAATGCTTATTTTAAATGTATTTTATTTTTGATAAATTGAAGCGAGTTAAAATATAAATAGGTTATTAAAACTATTATAAACACTAAAAAAAAAAAAGAAAGTTTTTCCAACATTTAAAATTTTCACTTTTGTCGGCAGTCCTCATGACTGCCTAATTTTTATTTCTTTTCAAGCATCTATTGACACCCCTTGGCGATTAACTCGTATGGTGTTATGGGAAACCACGTTTGATTGTTCACATTTAACAGACGTCCCGTGACGGCCAACTTTTAAAAAAAGTATAAGCTTAGTTACGTTTTTAGTTTAAGACTTGTTAAACGTAGAGTTAAGTATTTTTTAAGTAATTTATCAAATAATTTAGTACATGCAATTCTTATACGCTTCGATTCTTATAATACTTATCAGGAGCAATGCTTAAAATAAGTATGAACATACTGAAATTAAATGTTTCGTTATAATTTCGTATGAACATATTAACACCGTGCGTTGCTATTTCTGTTCTATTTCAGTATTATTCAACATAACATTTCAATAAGTCAGTAAGAATGAAGAATACGTAAATGATTTCAGTGGTACCTATTAAATAAGGCTTTATTAAATGTTGCTTTTTATGATATATAAGTAATAAGGAATGCATAGGTGATATTAGGGCGAAAGATCGTTTGTACCTTGATCTCTGGCACTTCGAGCTTCATAGTTTGTTGGAGTGCAGTGGGGAAGTCGGTAAGCGGCTGGTAGAATATTCTATAGCCGCCGGTGTGCGTGTCACCGCTCCAGTGCTGTTCCGCGAGCGGTGACCATTGCACGCGGACACTGCTCGGGGTGATCGGTACTACGCGTAGACTCTCCACCGCTTTGCTCGGTGCTATATTGCATATAATATGCATTTTATATCACACCATTCACTTATACAGATTCGAATTATAGCGTGCCTGCACATGAGAAGGAAACTATTTGAAACGATGATGGTGCAGTCGATAGCGCGGCCGGCTTCCGCGTCAATGGACGCGGGTTCAAACCCACCTATCCGACTCTAAAAACAGCCTGAGTTTTCGGTGAAGGAAAATATCGTGAGGAAACCATATCATGGTGGTAGGGTGTTTTCTAAAAATGCCCGCCTGGGTAGCTACCACCCTCAAGTTCGAAAACCTATCGCCGAATACCAATAGGTGTGTTCCGGCAGCATCACTTGAGAATTAGTATCTAGGCTTAGTGTGTTTACCACCTTGGACTACATCGTCACTTAACATCAGGTGCGATTGTGGGCACAGCAGTGAGACTATAATGTGTAAAAAGAATAAAAAAATATTTTAATAGGACGGCTTTTGCAACCTAAAACACTTCAACTTTCTATTGCATACAGCAGTTAAATTAATGATCAACAAGTCACTGCTTCAAAATGAACTTTTGAATGAAAAAAAAAAAGGAAAACAATAACCCAAAAATATCGTTAGAAATCCCAAAGGCATCAAATTAGATATCTTTGTCTTTAGTCTGCGTTGATATCACTTGTATTGATCACTTTAGATATAAAATAGAATCGTGAAGTGGGATTAGTAATTAACCAACTTCAAAAAGGAGGAGGTTATCAATTCAATTTTTTTTTTATTACTCGATTTCTCCGTCATTTGTCAGAGTAGGATCTGATCAGTGGAACTCAGGGAAATTGAGAAAAACCCTCGAATATTATAAACACGTGTTTTATATATATTCGTTTCCGAAACTATGAAGTATGCTTGACAACTACACCTAAAAGTATAATACCTATATATACTTAAACTAAAAAGTAGAAAAAAAAACTTCTTTCATTAAAACATTACTGACTTCAAAAGAATAAATTATAAAAGTGCACTAACTCAATAGATAATTACTTTATTTATCTGCTTCGTTAATTTTGAAGTCGATGCCAGGTAGAGTTAACCTATGTACTTGTAGCGTCAGCGCTACATATTGTAATGTATAAGTTAGTCAGTCTTGCCCCGGCTGGCACACGTAGTGCACGTTCAATGCACATACAGGCACTCTAATATCCTAATATCCTATGTACACATTTTGGAACATTAAAATAATAATAGTTATTTCAACGTTTTATTTGAAATGCAACCTTCGCCAAATACTCATTTACAAATGGAAATAACTGCCTAAACTTTATCACAATAATATATAAGCTAAATAATGGACTAAGGTCATTTTAAAGAACAATTAATCAATATTGAATATAATTAGCGACGTACATTTACACAACTTTGTTATCCGTAAGCTGGCATCGATTTCCAAATTAACGGAGCAGATTAATAATTATTTATTTACTTATTTAGTGCATTTTTATAGTTTATTCTTTTGAAGTCGGTTTTGTTTTTAATTGACTTGTCCTGGAATACAATATTGTAATATATTACATTACCTGCTGGTAAAGTTCGCACGGTTTCAGTTGCGTTGCTATATCGACTTGGGCCTATGTCGTTGGTGGCTCTGATTCTGAACTGGTAAGCCGTGTGCGGCTTTAGGCCTTCTGCGGTATAAGAAGTCGCGAACGGATCCACGCGCTCAGGTATAGTTTGCCAAGTACCGCCTTCCTCTTTTTGTTGCACTGTATAGTACCTGAATAAACGTACATGTTGTTGGGAGATTGCACATTGAATTTAATTATTAAAAAAATAAATTGTAGGCTGTCCAGTGTGGTAGTGATTTTCTTCAGTTATTTCAATTACAACTATCGACTTTTTTTACAGTTAATTTGGGTAATATTGAATCACTATGGTAACATTGAACCACGACGTAGAGAAACTAATTAAAAAAAACATGGCTGACTTCATTCATTGGAATGAATAAATTTCATCTGTCAACGCCATCTAGGAGGTAATCAACGTATTTGGCTTTAAACTTAAGTTTAAAAATACCTTTAGCATAATATTATTGTTTATGATTGTAATACTATAACTATACGAGAATTAATTTACATTAGTACTGTGATGGAAATAAATTGTGATTCAAAAATCGAACTGAATGTACAGTTTTGTGAGGCAATAGGTTATGTTATTGATTTAAAAAAAAATCTTAATTAACGAAGCGGATTCTGACTACACTACTACATTACTACATTACTAAGGGGTTGGTCTGTATTACGCAAATATAAATGAGTAGTCTGTGTGCTGATTACGTAAGCTATTAAACCTAACCTCACCAAGTAACGGCCCGTAAGGCTTCATCGCTAATTTTACCTGAGGGGTGCGTAACCATCATCGCCCGGTGTCCAGGAGAAGGTGATGTGATGCGGTTGCAGTAGCGAGCGCGCCACGTTCGGCCGCGCCGGCGGGGAGGGCGCGGCTCTGTTCACCGTGGTGAGTACGAGCGCGCGCGCGGTCGCGCCCCACCCTAGCCGCGTCTGAGCCGTCACCGTGAACAAGTAGTATTGTTCCGATGATAACTCTGTCGCCCTATATATGTATATATAAACATTTATGTCAGCCAATACCTCTTCACTGCCCGTGCATATCAGGCCGAAACGTTGACAGATTAAGAAAAAAGAAACAAGTGCGCATTCTAGACTCAACATTATTATATTAAAATAGTTAGAATTGAACAGTGTTCAAATTACAGCCAATACATAATTCGAGTGAAAACTAGTTGCATACACTTTTCGAGTTCCAATAGTGTTGTTGCCACTTACGTTCTTTTTTAAATTATGGCCAACCAATGTTTTATAAAGTGAACATATTTTACGTAATAGCTTAGAGACGATTTTGAAAAAACCTGTCACCGTTTAGTATATTTTAAAACTTAAAATAAAATAAATTTAAAAAGTAATGATTAATCTATATATATATATATATATATAAGCAAAGTTTGTTTTCTTTGTCCGAGGTAAACTCGAAAACTACTGGACCGATCAGTATGAAACCACAACCATTCGACGCGGAATGGATCGTAGATGGTTATATATTTTTTGGATTCCATCGACCCTTTCTCATTTTTTTTTTCATTCATTTGTTTTTTTTAGGTACGCAGTAAAGAATATATGAAACGCGGGCGGAGCCGCGGGCACAGAGCTAGTAGTTATATAATAACTACATCGGAACATTTTGAAACGATGACGATGCAAAAGCTATACGCGCTAGAAAGCAATGTTAATCATAGAATCGTAATTTGTTCTCGATCTTTATTAAAGAAAACAAATGAAAATAACAGTATAAGCAAAAAGGCAAAGCATAAAAAATAAAAAGTAACATTAACACTAATAGTCATATAAATTGTTTATTACGAGATAAACAATTTATTTAATAAATAAATAAATAAACATTGCACACAACGCCATCTATTAAAACAAGAGTACACTATCACAATAACGAGATAGGAAACTCACGAGTTCGATATATAAATTTATTTAATATCAAATTTAATTATAATCTTCAAAGGTGCACATTAAAAACTCAAATAGATTTATAAATAGACGTTATTCTACCAACTTACCTAAATGTACGATCCGAGGGTAAGAATTCTCTGGAGAATATATGTTGAGTGCTACTATTAAGGTGATAGGTGACTTTGTATGCAAGTAACTCTCCGTTCGGGTCCTCGGGCACGTCCCAAATGATCCGCGCCATTGTAAACGTTACATCCGGGAATGATACGTTTGAGGGTGGACCCGGTGCTAAAAATCATCCCCTTATTTATTAACATGACTTAATATAACAGAAGATTGCACATAGAAATTAGAAAAATACCGTGTCGCTTTACGACTCAGATAACTGAGGTAATTTAAAAACCAAGTTTCTATAAATAAAAATGGTTCAAATTTGTCATTGACATTTATAATAATACTAAAGGACAGAAAAAAATACGGGCGACTTGTTTTTAGTTAAAATAGCTATTAACCCCTTGAGCACCTTCCTGGCGTTTACGCCAGCTTTCCATTGTTTTCCTATTGTCTTTCTATTGTTTCATTTTTATGGGTACTCGACACATTAATATGGTTTTTTCGTGCATGATTAATAATAGATAGCCCGGACTGGATATCTGTAATTAACTTTAACAAGTAATCACGCATTTACTTAACACTGGCTAAGACACAAGCCGTGCAGAGCCATTAAAAACACAAGAAGAAGAAGAAGAAGTAATCATGCTTTGACAAAATCTCCTTCGTTTATGACATTATCCACGTAACATTGACGGAACATTGTACACACACACGTTTGCCAGGAAATAAAAAGAAGTTAAAAGGAAATAAATGAAACACGTCGTTTGCGGATACGACACTCATTAAATCAGTTGAAAAAAAAAAAAAAAACATCAATGTACAAATGGTGTCATTTACCTTTCCAGATCGTTTTGAAACCCTTTTGTTTCACATTGATTAGGGCCGTGGGTCAACACAGACAGTTTGAATTGAACATACCAATTAAGAACAAGAAGCGAAGTGCGAACGTCTATGTGATGAATTAAATAGCGAACAGTTCTGTATTGAGTAATGTTTTGTATACGTAAATGTATACAGTTGTTCTTGTTGTTACGAATAAATTATTTTACCGTGTCACGACGAAATTTTCAGTTACACACAGGCGTAACAATAAAAAATTGTATTATTTCGTTTCTAGATAAAAATACTGCTAAATAAGTATCCGAAAGCCGCACCTTACTACCGTATTTGTTTTAAAAAAATTAATTATAAATTTGAGTCTATCTATTCTATTCAACCATTAGACCTCCACTGCTGGACATAGGTCTCTCCCTCTTAGCGATCGCAGTCAAGTGTTTGTGGTGCTCAGGGGATACTGCTGGCCATCCTCTGGTTTATTCCTTAGTCGCCTTTTTGACACCCACAGGCTAAACTTGAGTATTATTTTGAAAATGCTAATTGTCAACAAATAAGCTACCTTCTTTTGTTTTTATGTTTATCTATTGTTTTTAAATGAGGGAAGTGGTTAAAAAGCGATACTTACTATCTTCAAACGTTCGCACAGTCACGGGCGGGTCACTCAAAGCACCGTCTCCGAGTCTCGTGTATCCCAACACTTGTATTTGGTACAGCACATACTTCCTTAGTTCCGTTAGCGTGACCGTATGCGTTTGGTTCGAAGGTATCGCTTGACATTCGACTTTCTTGTGTTCGGGTCGAGGCGGTGGGACGACGGCCGCGTAGCACACCTTGTAACCTTCGATTAAACCGTTTTGCTCTTGTATCGGTATTCCACCCCACAGCACTACTACCACGGTTGTTGACGATGTAGCGTTAGCTGATACATCACTAGGTCCACGTGACGGTACTGAAAAAAAAAATATTTTGACGTTATGGTGTTAACACACGTACGGACCGGACCGCGGACATAGTACGCTGGACGGGCGATGTTATTTGTCCCCTAAGTAGGGACCTATCAGTAGGAATCCCAAATCATATCCGAAAAATATCGATTTTTAAATCGATTCGAATCTAAGTTTGACAAATTCACAAAACATCGAAGCTCATAAGATCGATCTTTCAAACTAATAATGTATTGATTATTAGAGTGTCCTTTTTTCTATGGTATGATGAGCATCTGTGAATAGTCAAAAATAAAACAGTTCAGTGTCATTTTCCTGTTAGGTATTCTTCGTTTTTTGTTTGGTAGCTATTGATGACTTTTAGCGCTGTTAATAAAAAAAATGGAAACCGTTTTTGCAATAAATGATAATTCTAGTCTAATTTCGACCACTAGAATAATACTACTTACGAATAAACAGTTAAATAAAACATGTAGAAAAAGATCTCTTTGACATCGATGTTTTGTGAATAGAATTAAAAAACAACGATCTTTTTGAAAAAATCTTATTTCCCATCCCTACTTAGGCGACTGATGAGCTCGGCCGCTCGACACACCATGTCTGCGGTCCGGTCCGTACGTGTGTTAACATCATTAATTAGAATTAAAGTTATCAAGATAGTTTATAACGGCACATCAGTCTGTCATGCTGTAGCTTTATTTCAATTAGTTGTGTTATAGGACCCTATATTATGTAATATAGTTGGGTTATTATGTACAAGTATATGTAAAGATATATTTACCAGCTTCTCTAGTCCTCTCGATAGCTGTAGGACTAACTGCGGACACCCCGACTTCGTTTATAGCCGTCATATGTATTTCATACACTGACCACTCCTCTAAGTTCGACAGTACATGCGAATTAGCTGTATGATCTTCTATAATGCTGTACAATGTATCGTTTGTTCCGCTGCGTGTGAACGTTATGTTATAACCTTTCGGGTTACCGTACCATTCGCTTTGTTGTAAAGGCTGGAACGTATACACGTACATGTGCATTACATTTCACAATACTTAAACGCATAATACTTGTTGTTAATCAAATATAAAGATAATATTTGTTTTTTTTTAATACAATAAAAGCTTTTTATTCGCGATAAATATGGCAGAAATTTAGAAATCGTGTTGGAAAGGTAACTTGTATGGGATTATAGGAGACACGTTCCAAAGTTCTTAAAATAAACGAAATACAATCTAGTTTTTAACTAAGGTATTTATTATTGTTTATTTTTTGGTACCTTTAAAAGGTTTTTCAATTTAGATTTATATTTAACTGTGGCCTAATGCCTATTTGTCTTTTAAAAATAAGACTTGTTCCCATAGCAAGATTTAAAACACTTTCATAATTTTAATATACCCATTCAGTTTTTACGAATACGAGAACCTTAAATAAAGATTTTTTACTGTATTCGACAATAAGATAAATGTATAGAACGTGTAGTTAATAATCATTAAGATAACACTCGCAAATTGCTAATGCGCTGGAGCCTTGTCACATTAACGTCCACGTGACGTCATATGCAATTAAAAACCTGTACTAACAGTACTGAACGTTCGATATCACGGGATTACGTCATCAAGATGGCTGCCAGGCGCATTAGCATTTTACGGTGTTTATAATACAATACTTACAATCCATCTGACGCGTAGGTTATTAGCGCTTACAGCTCGGACCGTGACGTTCCTGGGGGGATGCTGCGGCGGTGCTTGTATCGTTTGAAACTCCTTACAGGGGTCCGAGGGTGCCGATGAACCGACTATGTTCGAGGCTATCAACCGCAACCGGTACGTTGTGAACGGAACCAAACCGGTCACTAGTATCGACTGAGCGTCGGGAGCGTTCACTTCGTATATCGTCACCCACGATGAGTTACGAGATGTTTGAGCCTTCAATTAAGGAGAACGAACATTTATACAAAAGAGAAGTAATATAATTTGATTTTGCTTTAAGGTAAGTTTTTGTGTATTTATTTCATCGTTATTGTACGCCATTATACGTATATAATATTATGGATTTGAATATGTGAAATTAGTACAAAGGGCGGCCTTATTGCTAATTGCAATCTCTTCCAGGCAAACTTTGGATGGATATGTTCCGTGGAGAAGAATCAGCGGTGTTTTGGGTATATAGATAAATCTAACTTAATAAATACAACTTAAATTGAAATAATGAAAATACAGATAATATATAACTTATAGACTACATTATAATAATATATAGGTATGAACCAAAATTGAGTATATTATTACAATTTATAACATAAAGTTATACATATTTAAACACCAAGTGTAATAATATTTATTATTAGTATATTTATATATAAATTAATTTTTATTATATTTTTCTATTTAAAATTCATTATTTTTAGTATTAGAAAACATGAAAAGCTTCTCGTCTGTTGTGTTATGGAAGATCATGCTGATAAAAAAGTTATGTCTTTGAATGCGGAAATATGGAAAAGTAGAGGAAGGCCGAAGAAAATGTGGATAGAGTGTGTACGAAAAGATTTGAAAGAAAAATTGGTAAATGAAGAAATGACAGCTCAGTACAGCAGCAACCGTATACTTTGATTCTTGGAGCGATAAATAGATAATATTACTTTACTGTGTAACATTAAATCTATACTAATAAATAATTGAAGTGTCTGTTTGTAATGTCAAAACTAAATTTTTGTTATTAATAATGACTCCACACAATTTAGGCTACTTTTTTTTTATTTAGTTAGTGTTGCGCGCAAAAACTCATGAAATTGTGCACAAAATACGATTCAATGGACAGCACCGTCGTAACATTATTTTTAAATAATTATTTCAACCATATTACGCAGTTTAGAATATAACAAAACGCGCGCAGAACTGCTGGTATATAGCTAGTATTGTTGCATAAAAAATATATAAGATTATTGATGTATGTAAAAACAGTATTTTATAAAATTATTTGTAATCGATACTCACTTGAACAGTCCAGAGGGATATAGAGGAGTTTCCGTCGAATCCAGGTGTGAACTGTAGTAGTACCGAAAATGCCTCGATGTTAGAGAGTGCGAGGTTTCGCGGTGGGTCCGGGAGTACTGGCTCTACGCCCGACTGTATGGTAGCTGCACGCTCTGGCCCTTCACCGACACCTGTCATCGCGCGTACACCGACTTTGTACTGCGTGCTTGCCTGCGTATCAATTTTATCTATTATTCTATATACAGGTGAAATCGAAATTAATGGCAATAATTAAATGAAAGCTGGTAATTATATTCAGAATATTTTTAAATATGTTTATTGGACAAAAACATTAAAATTAAACCCTAAAACATGCTTTATAAATTCAATTAAAGTATCAAAAACCCATAGCCGTTTTGCAGCGGTCGATGAACCGGTAACCATGTAGGTAAAATTAGCAGCTGATGTGCGCGAGCGGAAGTGGGGACATCGTCCACCGATTACGCATCGCACGGTTTTCATACTTCAATCTTATAATTTTAATTTAATTAACTATATTATTTTTTTTTGCTTTTTGTACTTATTCAGAATCATAATTAGAGGCGCCCATTGAAATAACACTCACTGACTCATCAAGAGATCTCCGAAACTGTACACTTGATCGACTTGAAATTTTGCATAGCTACTCCTTTCGCGACGCAGATGCTCACTAAGAACGGGTTTTACGCAAATCTTTTCAAGAATTGATTTTTTATCATTCACTCCTTCCCACCCGTCGGCGCTAGGTGATAACCGTTGTTATCGTAACGCGGTTGCTATGGTATCCGTTGTCATACCAACAGTTGCCATGGTAACGTTATTTTATATACACGGGTAATACAACGTTTTACGGCTCCAGCTAGTTTATTATATAACAACCTATCTGCTATTATTAAATAACAACATAGTCTAAGAAATGGAAAACAAATTTCTAATTGATGTTAATTGTAGGCCAACCTATCTACAAAAACAGAGGCTATTATTAATCTTGCTGTGAAAATGTTGATTTGTTCGACGTTATTTATGTTTATCTAAGATATCTTACTGTATCATGATTTTAATATCTTAAAAATGTAAGCCTATTTTCAACGTATATCAAATCCTCATAGAAAGAATACTCTATGTTTTTGTTATATGTCACTATATAATATCTGTATTAATAAAAATATATGTCATAAACTGTTCGTTAGTTGCCTTATAACTCGGTATAATTATAATTTATTAAATTACTTTTGTATAATGTAAGGTTTAATCTTTTTTAATACGAATGGAAAAAAGGAATATGTTTTTTCTTATTATTTAGATTACTTAATCCTATATACTTGTAGGTATAATTTCATGTAATAAAATAAATATAACTTTTATATAACGTAAATATTATTCTAGCTACGCCCGCCACTTCGTTCGCGTTTTATATATAAAAAAATAAAATGGACCAAATTGTGAATCTAAACCATTCTCGAATCTTCAGGAATAGACACAAAAAAATTCATTATTATCGGTTCAGCCGTTTAGAAGGAGTTTAGTCACATACACACGCACAGAAGATTTATATATATATATATGTAACCTGTAAATGTTCGACTTTGATGCTGGTGATGTTGGGCGGTAGAACCTCCTCCTTGATACTATCAGGATTGTCCTTTATTTGATAAATCAGTTTGTATCCGATCAACACTCCGTTCGATTTCCTCGGAGGAGTCCACGATACTCGAACCGCTCGATCGGATATGTCATCGAATTGTAAACCCAACACTTCGTCTGGTACTAAAATTAAATAACATTTTTTAATTGTATCATAAATATGCCGATCGATACATTATCATACAGTATGCATTAAGGATGAATGTAATACTTCAAAGATGTTTTAATTTTATTTCTTGTCTCGTTAGGCTAGGCTGGTTGAAATGAATTCAAAAATAAAGAAAAAAAAACTTACAATCTTCTTTGGTTCTTACTAAAACGTATTCACTTTGCGGACCATCGCCAGGTTCCGTGAAGCACAATACTGTTACGTTATATTCAGTGAACTTCTCGAGACCGCTAATGATGGCGGACTGTTCTGTGAGAGGGTCCAACAAATTAGGCGGCACACTAACGAGCTTCTGTTCGATATTCTCATTTTCATTATCATCCCATCTCCAAGCTTGCATTTTGTAACCCTGTAATTACAATATTTTTAGATAAGCTGTTAAATGAACGCCAAATACTTTTTCAAGAAAATTTAACAATGAAAATATTGCGATATAAATAATCAAAAAACAAATCGCATGACGAGCGTAAATTAATTATTTAGTAAATACTAGCTGTGCACGAGATTTCTCTCGTGTGGAATTCAGATAATTATATTTTTGCGGCTGAGTGCCTTCAGCACTCGCCCCCAAAGTCATGGTGAAGCTGTAAAGGCCCTTCCGGTCAACAGCGTTAGCTAGGTTCGAAAAAAAAATAGACATCCTATATTATCCTCGTGATTAATGATTCAAAACAATATTTACTAAAATATAAACCTATATATAATATAGCTTTCTACTACATCAACATTATAAAAAATAAGTATAGCGCCATCTAATAATAGTCGTAAGAAACACATATATACATTTTTAAATTAATTGTAAATAAATTATGTTGATTTAATTTAGTTTTATTTCTGCTCATTTTATTATTCATCCATTAAACAAACACATATTTATTTTATGATTTTTTAATATGAATACAGATAAACGCTATTTACGCATTATATAAATATATATATAATAAAAATCCTAAATGTTACTACAGAGTATATACTACAATCATACGAAATTTCATCCAATTCCGTCCAGTAGTTTTTGCGTGACTGGCGAACAGATAAATAACAGACGAGACTGACAAAATTTTTAAAAACCATCGATATGAGTTCTGTTGTCGATTCTCAACCTCCTCATTATATTCTTTCTGAAATATCTTCACTGTACAGATTTCGTCCCTCTAGCCTTTTATTATAAGGATAGATTAATGATACGTAAAAAACCTCCTTTCAAAATATTGTAAAATATGTATATTAAATTATTAAGGCTGGTCCGGTACGATGAACGTACTGCCTTTATTCGTAATTCCGACTATCAATAAACAAATACTATCATGAGTTGTCGTCATTGATGACGTCATGATCTAATTTATGCAAATGAATGATGGTTGCGTAATTTTCAAATGTTTCACAATCCATTATTTTTGATGTCCTGTTAAAATAGTTAGATTCTGTATGAATATATATTTCCAATATTTATATCGTATAATGATACTGATAAACGATACAGTGACAAGAGAAAATGGCAGTTAAAACCGAAAATATTTTTATCTTTTTTGTTTTTTTTTTTTATAACAGCGATTGACGTATCATTTTGTTTAAAACATTGATAGATAGAATGAAATAAAAATGTTAATGTATTTAACATGCTACTAGTAGGAAATATTTTTAAATGGAAATAGGTATCGTTTAACCTTTTTTATTAAAAAAAAAACTTTGTGTCCACAACAGTATTTTGTAAAATGTACGTTATTAATCTCGATTTTTTTTTGTTTTTGAGGGTTGATAATGTAAATATTTATTAGCGTCTACTTTACACATTTCTTAACGTATTATGAGGGAGAGATATTCACCTGATTAATACCATTAATTTTCTGTGGGTTCGGTGGAACCCACCATACGTTTATCGCGGTGGAATTTAGCGGTTCACAGCGAACGTTGTCCGGTGCCGCTTCGGGGACGCCCTCTTTCGTCTTAATAGTGTAACTATCTGAGAATACTCCGACACCTTTATCATTATACGCTGCGATTTGCACGTTATAATCCTTCCACGTGATCAGGTCTTGGATCAGGTAATTCCGTTGTGCCTCGTTTGTGATGTTTTGATGAGTCCAAGGGCTATTGTCGTAACCGCGTAGCCTGTATCTGATGACGAATCCTAAGATATTTCCGTTTCTATGCTCCTCGAGAGGCGGTTGCCATTGAGTTATTATTTCCGAGGAAGAACGCGCGGACGCCATGAACCCGACAGGGGGACCGGACGGTGCTGTAATTTTTTTTCTATATTTAATTAATTATTTTTCTCATATTTGATAATGACAAGTCAAATAGTAGAGCGTAACGCAGGTTACTTCAGCAAGTCTATAGGCGAACAAATAAACAACAGGACAACAAATTTATTTTAAGTGCTAAATTAACTGAAGTCAGTAGAGCAGCTGACTAGCATAATAGTAACAGACAAAGTGGATAATATAATTATACTCAAAATATATTTCATGCGGCAAGTACAATTCTGAAATAGAAGCGTTTAAAGCTTTTGGCGGGGATCGAGAAAGGTTGACCTATACCTTTTTGGCAAAATTAGCACTAATATAGAATCTGGGGGTGCTTGGCGCGATTTTGGTCTGTCATGTTGTCGTCCTAATTTTGAATTCGTCATTTTGTAGTATTTGTCGCGATATAGTGTAGCTATGATACACAAGTGTAGTGTAGTGAAGTGAAAATAATGACACGAAGCGTGAATTCTGAAATGTCTTAATTATTCCCGTTGTGGTCGTAACAGAAGGCCACCATTTTGTTACCGCCATTTATTAATTGATAGTGCTCCTGACGTCCGATTTGGCTGCATGGTCTACTACTACCTTTGCCTTTTGCTTAAAAAGGAATAAATGGAACCAAAAAAATACGTTATATACCTTAGCTGCTCTCTCTAGGATAAAATTAAAATGCTTATAAGTTTCTTATTTTAGATCAGATTATGCCTTGCGATATATAAATGTAGTCAACATGCTAAAGTAACAAAATCCTGTACAAGTTCCGTCATTTTGTTTTTAATAAAAAGGCAATTTCTTTAACACATTACCAAGATTATATTAATATAACATAATAAAAAAAAACATAGAACAATATTGAAAGTAAGCATCCATACACATTGCAGCCGTAACATAATTTAATAAAAAAGTGTTAACATTTTATATATTCTTATAAATAAACTATCAAAACAAAATCAAACATTCAACGCGCCAATGATTATCTTCTAATCAGCAATAGAAACATGCAGTCTGTATGTATATACTCAAAATTAGTTATTAGTGTTAAAGTTGTCAACATGCGCATACCTTGGCAGCATATTATATCACCGGCGGCTTGTACCATAAAGAGAACACTTTATTTAAACATAAATGACATAAATATGTTATTATAGCGAATAAAATATTTCTAGTGTTAATGTACAGTTTAGTTTACATATTAATAATGCATGCATTGATGGTTAATGTTAATTGTGCTCAGATGAGTTTATGGAACACTGGATTTCTGTAAAACGTTAAGTTAGTAGCCACTTATTATTTGTAATATAAACAATAATAATAATGTAAATATTATGGTACCCTCTTGCGGTAATGTTAAAACATCGGTTGGCTCCGAAGCTGGACCTTCTCCCACAGTATTGACAGCGGACACTCTGAACTGATAGGAGGTGGCGGCCTTCAAACTGGTCAAAAGTACCCAACGATGTTTCGATGACACGTTCATTGTCTCTGTCACCCAATTCAACAGTGGATCTGGTGTCGGACCTGTTAATATAATATTATGAACAAGAATTAGAATTTAACCAACCCGTGGTATACAAATAGATAGACCGAAGAAAGATCAATCCCATATCCTGTACTGATTTTATCTGTGAATGTTTGTAATTTTAATTTAATTCCACTATTCAACCGAAAAGACGTCCACTGCTGGACATAGGTGCCCCATAAACATCTTCACAATGAACGGTCTTGTGGCACCCGCATCCTCCATTCGAGAACCTGTTGAACCCATCAGGGATCAGTTCTACGAGCAATGTGTCCAGCCCATTGCCATTCATTTAAGCAATTCCTCGAGCAATGTCGGTCTCCTTATTCTTGATTCGATCACGCAGTTAAACTGGGCTATGAGTAAATACTTTTACACTATAAATAACTTTTTTTTACAGTGTAATAGGGTCAGCGCTTTGATAACAATCTCATCTGATGTTGAAATGACAATATTACCCAGTATGATAAACACACTAAGCCTTTTCAGTAATGAAGTCAGAAGACTTCTGTAGGAACTTTGCGATAGATTTTCATGCTTGAAGGTGCGGCTGAACAGGCGGTAATTAGAAAAAACCTTACTACCACCCTAAGGTACCATTACGATACTTTTCCTCATCGAAAGTTCTGGAAGTTCAGGTTCCAATAAGAAGAACAGAACTTAAGTTCATCGAAGGAGAATCTAACTACATTTGCCATCATTGCTTCATCGCTGCTTTACAAGTTAACTTACCGAATTCAGGAACGACTCGTTTCTGGACTATAAACTTTTGTATCGGTGAGTTTCCATCAAAGCCCGGTGTCCATGAGACGTTGACTGCGCGCTGGGACGCAGATTCCAATCTCACGGCACGCACGTTGGTCGGTGCGAACGGCAGCTCAATAACGGACAGGACAGCATGGCGCGTGTGGTTACCACCTGGTGACGTCACTACACAAGTGTATTCCCCTGCGTCGCTTGCACGCACCGCTTGCACTTGCAGCGCTCCTTCCGCTGTCATCCAAATGCGGGAACCCGCTGTCATGGGCCTTAAAAGATTCAAATTTTATTTCGTGTATTAAATGAGGTATAATAAATCAATGAAAAGATTAGATATTGTACTGAAACCGTCTACTAAAGTGAATTGAAGACCTTCAAAATCAGAGAAGGGTTGAGGTTAATTTAATTGTGAAAATAAATAACAAGAGAAATAGTATATAAGTAATTTAATGGTTATTATCACGAAACGTTATGAAAGTTACAAATAGTTCATTTCTGCTTTTAAATACAGAGATTGAAATAGAAAAAGTTATAAGGACGTACGTAAAATACTTTTCCAAATTAGGCTATAAAATTGTTTTAATAAGCTTAGGAACTTTAAGCAAACATAGAATGGTTTTAAATATTCATAACTTACTGTTTGTTATGGAACCAATCGATGTTGTATTTAACGTTCGGATCGTTCGAAACTTTGCACTGCATCGTTGCCGTGTGTCCCAGAAGGACGCGGGTGTCAACCGGTGGCGCTATTATTTGTGTTCTCACTGAAAAAAAACGATAATACACATGACATTGTATTTATAGTTACGGAAACACGTGTGCATGTTTTTTTTTAAAGGAAATATAAAGTGTCCCACCGAGCACTGTCAGGTGGGCTTCACCGGAAACATTTCCGGCGTCATTTGTACGAACGCAAGTATATTTGCCGCCGTCAGCTGTCGTCGTACTGGTGATTAGTAGATCACCATCCTCAAGGACTTGAAGTCGCCCCGTCAAGTTAATTATAATAGAATCTGAAATTAGACATATACATTATTGAGCTATAATAATAAAATTAATAAACAAGAAACAATGTTGTTTTTTTTTCAATATCTAAAATAAAGTATACTGGAAACAATATACATGTTTTAAGGTAGATTTTTTTAAAACAAAACCTAACCTAATTTTTTAAATATTTTATGGCATGGTGGTGAAATGTTTACTGCTTTGTCTCATAATTATTCATAATATTTAAGCGTAGTACATATTGTTAACATTTAAAAAGCTTTCATGTTATTATAATAAATTCCAAAGTGATTCCCGGTATTGTTTACGTTCTTTTTTCGTTGATTTATAGATCTGTCTATCGATCAGAGCGGATGTTCATTACAACGCGGTTTGCATATAGCATTACTAACCATTGAAATACCAAGTAACATTTGGAGTTGGCGCTCCGATGGCACGGCAAGAGATCGTGGCATCTTTTCCATCGAGTACGGTCAAATTCGAAGGGGGCGTCTGCATTATTGGCGGTGAAGCTACAAGCCACATCCACACAACGTTAGTACACGAGCTTAATAACGTCTACTTATATTACAATCTACTTACACTGTAAACTAAAATTATAATTAGTGGAACGAATAAAAAACCTTTTTTAAGAAAAAAATCGCATGCAAATTACGTATATGTGCAGGAATATCCAAAGTGACACTTATTACTCATGCGTAACTATTATGTAAATATAAATTTATCAAATGGTTTTCGATAAAGAGTTATTCTATTTATAACCTTTCGTAACTGGTCAGAAAATTACATTACAATCATAAAATGTGGGTTCGATGTACAATTATATTACCCTAAGTTTATTAGGTAAACTCGACGTATTTTGGTACACTCAAATATATTTTCAAGGATCAAATAAATAGTTAAACGCTACGTGTTATTTGATACTTCTGGGTTCATACATACATCGACAATTCCGTTATCTGACCATTTTACTGTATATTATTGAGACGTTACTTGTAAAAATATAATTCTGTTACATTCAAATCGTCAAAATAAACCTTTATTGTTCCGTAAATTTAGTAATCATTGTTTTACAAATGAAACAAAAAGTAACGTGACGACACGGTAGAAAGAGCTTTAATTAATTTACGTTAATTCGTGTAAACATTTATATAAGGAAAGGTTGAAGTCGATGTTAAAAAAAACATATTACTACTGAAATATATACGCCAACAAATTCTATATCAAATAAACAATAATAAAAAATTATTAAATAAATGAATCTTGTAAAATTTCGACAGATGCTTAAGAACTAATTTGAAGCAATGGTTTATCACTCTGTGCTTTAAAAACATTTCTATTATTGTGCATACATAAGGACAACTTTATTTTATTCTTACTGCCAGTATCAAATTTGAACGTTTTTGCCTTTTTATCTGACATCCTCATTCTTATTAATTTCATTGGACTGCGTGGAATTCTCCTATTGTCCGACGCTGTACGACAGTAGGAATTATTAGTTATAACTTATATTGTCAGGCAACAAAACAAAAACTAAGAAACCTTTAATATAATAAATCATTCACTAAAATTAGAACTTACTTTTTATTTTTAACCATGTGTAAATTGAAGTTTCTCCAGCTTCATTGCTAGCGATACATTGGTATACACCCATGTCCTCCATAATGAGATTGTTAATAAAGAGAGAACGGTCAACTTCGACTCTGTATCTACCTCCACGGTCATCCACATCTGAGTTGTCAGATTCACCAGCTTCTGCGCCGACACTAGCGATTTTCTTTGCGTCCTTGTACCACGTAATTCCGGGTAACGGTATACCCTGTACGTTACATTCTAAGACGATGCTACTTCCAAATTCACCAAATGTTTCTGATTTCAAATTCGTCAAAAACCTTGGTTTTTCAAAGACGGTGACAGTCGCTGAGGCTGATACAATCGCAAATCCGCCAGTCTTTAAACGTGCTTGGCACGTGTACTCGCCAGTGTGTGTTAAATTTGCCGATATAAGTGTCAATGTCCTGTTCCACTGGTCATTTAAATCGAAAGTAATCCTAGCTAAGTCAATCATTATGCCGTCTTTAAACCACAAAGTTTCTAACTCGTGAAGAGGCCTGGCATTAGCTACGCAGTGCAAATTTGTATATTCATGTCCTTTAATTATTTTTGTATCTTGTGGTTTTATTATAATCTCTGGTGGGATTTCTTTGGCGTCATTACCGTAAGTATTTAATTTAATGTATGGGCTGTTCTCTTCTTTACCTAACTGTGCATTAATTGCTCTAACTCTGAAATAATATAAACATAAAAATAGTAGATGTGTTCCATTTAGGTTCTAAAAAACACATATTGGGAGTTAAATTTTCACACTATCAATAAAAAAATGTAATCTCAGTAAATAGAGTAATGAGATATGGTGTAGTATGGAAAATGACAAACCTGTATGCTTTTTCATCTTCTTTTGAAACACACAATATAAACTAACTAACTGATGGCTGTCAGTGACAACATATTTTTGGTCATATCTTAAAGCGCCATTTTCATCTTGCCAAGTGACTGAAGGCGGTGGTTCCGATTCAATTCTAGGGAACTCCAAGATTGCAGCTCGCCCCGATTCAATAGTAATTTCTGATTCGGAAGCATTTTCAAATACACCCATATCTGTTGTCATTAAACACACGTAATAAATGTATACAGGAAGACTAAGAATATTGTTTATTTAACATTAAAAATAATTTAATATTGGCTATACAAGTTTCTTTTAATCTTGTGTGAGAGGTATTATAAACATGAAAAAAGGTGTGTAATATTGCGGAAAATATAACGTGTTGTTTATAAGACTTACAGGCAACAATTATATTATTTTTTTCACTGAATATAGCACCGACGTCATTCTTTGCTATACACTGATAAGCTCCGGCGTCTTCTCTTTGGGTGTTGTGAATCTTATAAAATAGTTCTGATGAAAAATCATTAAGCGATACTCCATTCTTCAACCATTTGTACATTGGCTGAGGAATACCTAACCTAAGAGAGAAATACAGTGTTACTTTTTTACGAATATTATATTGTTAATAATATAATTTTATAAAATAACTATTTAATTTGTAGGACAGTTAAAGTGTTATGGCAAACAATAATTTCGGTATTGTAAACATAAAAAATATATATTATGGACTTATTTATAGTAATTTTATAAAATGACATTGTTACAATAAAAAGTATTCTAATAATTATTAATAAAAGTGACTTCTTTTTTTTTACTGATGAAACGCTGTTGACCAGGATGGCCTTGATAGCTTCACCGGACTTTAAGGCGAGCGATTAAGGTGCTCAGTCTTAAAATGTTATTAAGCGCAAGGCCACCAAAATGGTACGGATTTTAATGAATTTTTTATCATACCTATGGCAGAACATTGTAGTATTTTTGTTGTTCCCTCTCTGACTATGCTATTTGATGTTGAAGGTTGCATGCTGAAGCGCGGTGGTTGCATTTGTACTGTAACAAAAAAAAAATACAAATTCTATAAGTATTTTACATTTCGTACATATACATGTAAGAATACACCGGGGAAGAGTAGGTTATTTTTTATATATTGTATAGGCTCAGTGCTTTGACCAATCTTACTTGATGTTAGTGAAAATGTGGTCGAGGATGCTAAGCCTAGAGGTACTGACTGGTTCTCAAGTGATGCTGCCGGAACACACACTGGTATTTGGCGACAGGTTTTCAAATTTGAGAGTGTTAACTACCCAGGCGGGCATTATTAGGAAATATCCTACCAACATGCTATTGTTTTCTCACGATATTTTTTTTTAAGCTAAGACTGATTATAGAATCTGATAGGCGGATTCGAAACTGCGTCCCTCGATGCCATAATTCGGCCACACTACCATCTGAACCAACATCGATTCTAAAGACTATTGTCGGCATAGGCGCCAAAACTCTTAAACTGTCTTTGGCATAAAAATAACTTACATATACGAAAAGGATTTTTTTTTCTATTGTCTGCAAAATAAACCAGATTAATCATGTTAATGATAAAAAAATCACTTATTAACATCATCTTCCTACCCTTTTACCATTTTCATTTGGGGTCGGCGCAACATGTCTTCCTCTTCCATTCCTCTCTATTAGCTGTCATCTCCGCATTCACGCTCTTCCTAAGCATACCAACTTTCACACAGTCCATCTATCTTTTCTTTGGAATCTATCTTTCTTTCTCCTTTCTATATAACTGTCCACATTTATACCCAATACTTTTCTTACAACGTCCTCTTCCTTCCTACTGATCACATGTCTACACCAGGACAAAATCATCACTTATATTCTCTATATTGTCGTGAAAATTTGATAAACTTTAACAACTCTAATAACTTTTGTCATTAATAAGCACTAAAGGTATTAAATTTTTGCCATATAAATTGAGTAGCCTTATCGCCATAAAATTTCCCTGCTTTAAACGGTATTATTTCATTTAATACTAGCTGTGCCCGCGACTTCGCTAGCGAGGAATTCAGATAGTTATATTGTAATAGACAGCCTAGATCTTCCTCTAGATACAATTTATCTCATTACCAAGAAATGCATATTCTAGCTGTGTGCATGCGGCTGCGCCCGCGTTCCATATATTCTTCAATTAATTCTATTTTTTTATACGAAACTCTATTTTTTTTTACCAAGATAAAGTAAAAATATTTCTCATAAATTCAAGCACTTGCCCTTGAAACTGTGCATTGAATCGGAGTTTATTCAATTTTTATGAGTTTTAATTTTTTTACGCGTAACCCTAATTCTTTTCGAACATTAAAGTACCCTAAGTTATCTAGAGTAACTTCAGCTATCTACCAAAAATCCGCCAAATCCGTCCAGCCGTTCCGGAAATTACCTAGAACAAACAGACAGACTATAATTTCAAAAATTGTTTTTTTGGACCTGCCCTGAGGCGACGCGGAGCATGTCGCACTATCCTGTATTGTTCCTGTAACGCGGCGGATGGTACCGTGAGTTTTAGTGGGTATTCCTGACGCCTCACGTCGTGTGAGTCCTACGTCTCTAATCCGGGAGACGACTCTTGAATTAGAGATGGCTGGAGGAATGCGTAATTGCCCTAATAGGCCTAAATGGCGGTATTAGAGCATACCCATGTGGCACCTATCGCCTCAGCCCTACAATCAACGGCCTTATAGCCCTGCTCCCCCACACATAATATATTGGTCTCCTCGTTCTACCCCCCCCCGTAGGGCAGACTTGGCGAGTGTAACCCAGGTCGTTTGAGTCTTGGGAAGCACCGGATGGGGATAGAATTTTTGCCGACTTCAAATACATTTATTGTGATTAATTATAGTAAATATATATTTACCAAAATAAAAATTAGCCTATATATAATAACCTTTCTAACAGTGAAAAATTTTCTAAATCGGATGATTAGTACCGGAGATTACCCCGAACATCCATACTCATAAACTTTACATCTTTATAATATTGGTATAGATGTTATTATGCATTCACTTCATTATTATGGTTTTTTAATGAATCTAAAATAAACGCTATTCCTACATTATATGAATACATAAATATTGTTACTAAAGAGTATAAACTACTACCATACTGAATTTCATCGAAATCAATTCAGTAGTTTTTGAAAATGTTGATTTAATTTATTATTAATTCTGAATTTTCACTATTCATTTATAATACTGTTAATGAAACACATATTTATAACGCTATTTACGCATTATATGAATGTATATATGTATGATGTTACTACAGAGTAACATACCAAACCATACCATACCATAATGTAATCATACCAAAATTTCATTCAATTCGGTCCAGTAGTTTTAGCGTGATTGGCGAACAAATTAATAAACAGATAGATAAACAGACAAAATTTTTAAAAACAATCGAAATGTGTGTTCTGTTTTCGATTCTGAACCCATAATGGTATTTTTTCTGAAATATTTCGTCCCTTTAGGCTTTTATTATAAGTACCAATAGATTTTTACTATACTTTTTAAATTGTATTATTTGTACAGGCGAAAGACTTGGCAAAAGAAATTAAGTTTACAAAAAAAAAAGAAAAAGTAAAATATTATGAATCTCTAGCTGAGACGTTGCAAAATATAGGAAAATACGTTGGATACAAGGCATATAGTGATTGCTTACGTTAAATCGGTTGAGTGAATTTGGGATGATTCATTGATTCCGTTAGTCAATAAATAAAATGATTATTGCAAGACACGTCATTCTTTAATAGCGTGACTGAATCGTGTTTTTGAAATTTGCTTCTATACTAACCTTAACGAAAGAATTCGAAAGGCGGATAAGTGCAACTGAACCTTTAGGACGCAAATATTTATACTTTTCAATAGATTTTACTTAATTTGAAACCAGTATTTTATAAAAAATAATTTTACCGTTGGAAAAGTATACAAATCTGTGATATAACATAAACCAGATTATGTAATAGTTTGCATATATATTGATCTACTTTACATAAAATCATTAGGATTTGTCCGCTTCATTACGTTGAAATATAATGTATAAAACCAAATAGAAAAATTAAAGATATTCTAGAAATCTTCTAGATCAGCTAATTTAGAAATTGTATTCGTTCAAAGGGCACCGGATAACGTAGCATAGTTTGAAACAATATCACGGAGATAACCAAATTAATTACATTAATAATATGACGTGCAGTTAATTTTAAATAACAGTTTTTTATTTAATTAATAACAGATTACATTGAATAACGGCGAGTTTCAATATCGAATCTTAAAAGTTAACATTGAGATCAAACCAAAAATGTAACCGTTTTTCTGACGGATCAGTATCAGACATTTTTGGAAAAAAAAGGATTGAAATTGGGAAAAAAAACTGATTGAAATCGTATATTGAAGACCACCGTAAGTGTAGTTACAATTAGAAATAACAATTATTACGTCACATGAGAGTTGATTAATGAGAGGGCATTTTTTAATAATGCCTGCTTGGGTACCTGACTCCCAACACCAATTGGTGTGTTCCGACAGCAACACTTGAGAGTCAATACGTCTAGGCTTAGTGCGTTTACCACCCTGGATCACATCGTCACTTAACATCAGATGATATTGTAGTAAAAGAGCTGATTGTATACAGCATCAAAAAAATATATAGTAATGTAGAAAGTGACGTATATGCATATTTTATTTAAATATATTTAATAGTTAAATACGCTAAGTATGTAATATATTTCATGGTTTCATATAGTCCGGCCTTATTAAAATGTGATTAATTTTTTTTTTGTTTTTCGATTTCTAATACAGAACTAAGACAGTTTTTATTTTTAACTGATCATATAATAACTTGATAAGGAATTCACATTTGTTTGAGGACTAAAATTGTTGGCAATGATTTCTACAAGAGAGACGAACTGAATAAAACGTTACATAAGGTCCTACGAAAGAAAAGGGAAGCTATTGGATGCGTTACATACTATAACGTGTATAGGTTTCCTATTTAACTATAATAATGTAATATTACGTATATAAAGAATTTAATCTATTCTAAAGCCTCATACTTAAATATGTCAATGTTAAGAATATTATAATTAAAATTCAATTTGTAAGAAAATAAAGTCTAATTTATGTAATTCACTTCCAGATTTACTGTTACGTATAGATGTTTCAGTTTAGGGTAAGCCAAAAGACCCTTTTCCATTAGAATATTCCCAGAGGTATCATTAGCCGCACCGGTTATAAATCTAGATGGACTTTTATAAAGTCCTTTATTGAGTATAAAATGGGAAATATATTCGCTCTTTTTCAACGTGTATAAAGTTTACCGTCATATAACTATTAGATATATATATACGACTCTGGTTCTAAGTAAAATTTTTATTTTAAAACTCTCTTTTATATGCCATTTACATATAGAGGTAGAGGTTAAAAACAACTGATGCAATTTTACCAAAATAGTGAATGTTTATTTTCCTTTGCATCGCTTGATTGACTGCAGTAATCTGACCTATTTAGTAGCATGTAAAACAAACACATGTTGATCACATTGACGATTTCATTTTACGAAATATATACCAATGTTACACTTACTGCGTTATTTTGAACTTAACTAAAAGTTCGGAATTTTGATTTTATTACTAATTGAATTGATTACCGTTATAAGAACGGATTGATAAATATTACAGTTTGTTGATGAACTGTTTACGTTACATTTAATAAAATTGACTTATTATACATTACTAGTTGTGCTCGCAACTCCATTTGCGTGGAATTCCATCGTTGTAAAAAGACGACTTCAATAAAATATATACATATAAAGAGATACACATTCGCCTTGACATTAAAATAAACATACATATAACATAGTCTTTGATATAAGTTATACAAATTAGCACCCACTTTTTCACTTTGGAGTGACTTTTCAAATATTTTTAGTTCTGTATGTTACTACGAAATTTAAACTATTTATTTCGTAAGCAAGATCTTAAATACAAAGTTTTAAAGTATCTCCGAGTGGTTTTTCTCAAATGACAGACTGAAATCCCGTCATAAACTCTAGGTCAAAATAGTTTTAAAAATTACTGTGAGAAACATACCAATTTATTTATAATTATATTCATGGCGTACGGAAGCAGAGTTAAACTATTGAATGAGAGTCGTCAACTTAACAACGATAAATATATTTAATGTAGGTACCTGAATATCCGCTCGCATCTTGCTTACCTCGGCGCTGAAGCAACCTAATAGGTAATGGAAGGAATACTTGCTATGTTATGGAGGTCGGAATCCAGTTTAACACGAGTGCATTAACAATCCGCTATCCTTTTTTATCATGTTGTTCATCACAGTATATTGCAGTTAAAATTTTCGACAATATCTATATTCGATATTTTTTACAAATGATATTTTAAATATCTAAATCTAAATTCACGCAATCCATCAATTCTGTCCTCGTTGTTAGTACATACAAAACCCAAGTGTTTAATCAACCATTAAAAGGCTACGAGGCTGATGAAGTGGGTCTGAATCTAGTTGATAAACTACTAAAAGAAGTAATATGTTCTATGTATTCGGCAACATTAACTAAAACACTACACTCTCTACGGAGATACCATTTCATATTGCATAACTTACTGTTAATATCAGATGCTTTAATGCTCGCGTCTTGGAGTCTAATGGAAAGTGGTGACAAAGTTCAATGTATAAAAGACATTAATTTTATCAGTTCTCATGTACCGTGTTAAAACGTGGTGAATTTATAAACCGAACATGACTACATTTGAAATTTTTGTTTGCACTAATGAGGCATACTGAAGAATTCTACCTTCCGAAACGGTTGCCTAGTTTTTCTATTATCTCTAAAAAATTAAAAAGGTTAAAAGAAAACAGATTGCTAATTAAAACGATCAGTCGTTTGTATAGTTATACAACGTGAATTGATACTTCGCCAGTGGCTTGTCTTTCAGTTACTTCATTGATGATTCGTGCAGCAGATGCCTCAGACCTCATATGTATTTTATTTGAAGTCAAAACTCTGGAGCAGTGAGGTTGACGTTTACGTAACCTTTTCAAAAACTCATAATTACAATGTTCCAGCATCAAGCATAAAGACATGAAAAGGTACCTAGGCGTATGTGCTCACAGCATGAGTGATCTAATTACGGCACGTGTATGAGTTAGTGTCATAATATATTATTTTATGTTACTCTAATTATCTAGTTCAAGGATCATTTTTGATAACAAATTAAGCCACCTACTTTTCTTCTTCAGAATGTAGTTTACAGCACTAAGATGGTAGTTTTTAAACTGTGCAATTAAAACATACGTTTTTTAAAAATGATGACGTAATTTATGAGTGCCAATAAGTAAGTAAGAAACACTTGTTAGTAGTCCGCCTAACCCAAAAACTGATACGATATACGATAAGATAAATTAACCTACAGTGACGAAATGTGTAATATAAAACACGCCGTGCGTTTTTAGTTCAATTACTCATTATAAGTGTGTAGTTCAGTCATACTATTATCCTACGTAAGACCATGACGCTAATTCCTTAGCGTTAGTGATCACAATTGGTAAAAATACCAAACATAAACAATTTGAGCCAAACGTTAAATTACACTATTAGATCTCGTATAATAAAAATTAACTAAGTAATTAATTAAACTACATATAATGACGAGTTTAAACATACTGCTTTGAATTAATGTTACTAGAAACACTATAAAACAATGTGACAGATATATTAATCTGGTAGTTAATAAAACCAAAGAATATTATATACAAAAGTCTTATTTTAACTACTATGCTGTTCTTATGGTTATATTATTGCATTAAATTAGTACAACTGTAGTTAATATTTAAAATAATTTATATACCTAGCTATATTACATTTGACTTGAAAGAATTATTATTTATTTATTTATTGCTAGGAAACCCAACAGCATACATAACTATATAGAATAACACACGTTGTTTAGTAATTAAAGCCAAGACAGGGTTCCACAATTATTTCATAGTGGTATATAATTTATTTATTTATTAATACGAGTTAGAGAAAAAAATAAGAAAAAAGGCGCTATTATCTGACGCTTCTGTATGTGTTGTGTGTGTGTCGTGTGTTTGGATAAGTGAGTGAGTGATTGATAGTGAAGACTTGTCTTATGTTATATGACATACATTAATAATTAATTATATTTTCGAGATTTAATTTTATGATTTCGTTTTTAAATGATAGTTTTTTGTATGTTGAAAGTATGAGAAATAAATATCATCAGCAATACAATTAATTGTATACCAATATTATTATATCACAAGACAGCAAGGGAGGTTTTATTCATCAAAGATGATATTTTGAATCGAGAACGTAGTAAAGGATTCTAGCGATTCTAAACTATAAAGAATCGATTATGAGGGGTTCTAGCGGTTCTGGTGTACGCTCCCCGAAGTAAAATTTTTGCGATCGAGTAAGCACTAGATTACTACTATTACTGTTCTCTTTACTATTACTTTAAGTTCATTTGTTTCAGCATAAATGAACGCTAAATTTGTCTACCTAATTTCCAGACGTTTTTATAAAAATTAGATTGTTATGTAATTATAATGAACATCGTAAATTAGGCTAACTTGAATAATTTAAAGAACCGGTATTATACCGGTGGTGGTTGGTTATGTCGATTACCCATAAAAATGAGATAAAAGGAAAACAATGGAAAGCTGGCGTAAACGCCAGGTTAGTGCTCCAGGGGTTAATTATTTTCCTAGCCATTATCGCCTTGGTTGCCCTAATTATATATACTACCAACTGTATTGCATAATTATTAGTACATTTTAGTTGTGTACATACTTTAAAAATGTCAGTTATGAATCTCGCATGATAAGCCGTTCTTTTATTACCAAAAACATTTCACTAATCGATTTAATGTAGTTAAGTTAATAGGCCACGACAAGTTTAGCACTGCCAATTATTGGGTAAATAAGTACAGACTTAGATTAATAACTCTAAGAGCTAGGGCTTCATAAAAAAATTTGCTTAACATAGAAGATTAAAATATATAATATGTATGTGTAAACGTCTAGGAATTATGTAATCACCAGCACATAACCCAAAGCGGACCTGGTCTTTTATGCCAACTTGAAATGGCTTCATTCCGCGTGCGACTACTGCTGTTTTTAGTGTTTTAAATCAATGTAAAAACCGTCGTGATAATTATTTAAAGCACTAAGTTTTGTTGTAAGTTCTGGTATGCAAGAGTTTTACACTTCTTTTGTAAAATCTTCTTAAGCAATATTGACTCATATAGTTAACCAAACTTCAATACATATTTATAATTAAAAGATGCAAATAAAAATTTCGCCAAAGCTGTACAGTTGCAGACGAGAGACGCAAAATAAGAACAGTCACAGTAATCGAATACTCGTAAACGGCTCCCTTCATTAATGAACTGGCACCATATGGAGCAAACTTCACTTCGACAAATTCATTTACTCCGCGAGGGCATATTGTATTGTTTAAAATTTCTCGAATCAAAGTATTCCCATTTAGAGCCTGCAATTCTGTCCGAGTTTTTGTGTACAGAATGGTCTTTTAACGAAGTTTAATAATATTTATGTGCAGGGTCCTTCTAACTCCGGGAGCGCAGATGTTTTATTATAAACGGTTTTATTCATAAGGTATATTCAAAATGTAAAACCATTTTAAGAGTAACAAACTTCATTATGAATGTTGTTTGGTTAATGTATATTTTTGTTTCTTAGTCGTCGGAAATGTAAACATTACTTTACTTTTAGTTTAGTACTTTTTGTTGAAAATGCAATGTACAATATCAGATGAATCAAATGAAATTTTACAATATCAGAAAGTGTTCGATGATATTTACGTACGTTTTCGTCAACATAATTATGTTAGCGTAGCGTAGGTTTTCCCCAAGAAACGACTTCAATGCACCTTAGAAATTAACCACAAAAATATAACATGTTGGTCGAATTTCATAATAAAAATATTTCTTTTTTTTAACTGACAGTTATTCGGAACGTGTTGGCAGTATGTTATTTATTTACTTTTATTAGATACTAGCAGGCCCCTGTGGCTCTGCCCGTGTTTCATATGCTCTTTAGGTGTGAGTGAAAAAGTGCATATAATATTTCATTTACTTACTTATACCTTTTTTTTTTGACGGGGGGAAATGCATTTACGCAAAAACGAATGAATGAAGCAAAATGACAGTATTTTGTTTTTATTAGCGGAAAAAATGTACATAAAAGTAAATTGAATAAAATGTGAAAGGCTCGATGGATTCCAAAATATATCTATAACCATCTACGAAAAATTTCGCGTCGAATGGTAGTAGTCATATCCCGATATTTTGAGGTGATGGTGAGTCAAAGGACTCCCATATTTCTTATACAGTTTTGAACTTTTGTATACGGAACCCTAATTATTGTCCAAATTTGTTTTTTTTTCTACTTATATAAGATATATCTCACAAATACCTGCCAGTAAAACTGTAGATTGAATCGGATTTTATTCAATTTTTTTTTTAATTTATTTTTACGCGGAACCCTAATTATTTTCGATAATCAAATAAGTTACGCGGAATAACTTCACCTATCTACCAAAAAACTGCCGTCAAAATCGGCCCAGCCGTTCCGGAGATTATCCGGAACAAACAGACAGACAAAAATTTTAAAAATTGTATTTTTGGTATAGATATCGTATATACATTTACTTAGTATTTTTTTATGTTTTGATATTACAAGCAGACACTTCAATTTTATTAATTAGTATAGAAGATAACAGATTTATTGAATTTAAACAAAATGGGGTTTATTTACGATGAAAGGACCACATCTAGCCTCTTTATATCTTGACGTACTAGTATAGTGAGTAGGTGCCTTGATAATTGTAGGTGATGTAATTTTTTAAGTTTTCGCGTTCCATATTTAAAATAAGTTAATTTTAACGGGTTTTTACGCGTTACCTTTGGTTTTTTCTTCCTATCCCGACGTTTCGGCTGGATTTCACCAACCGTGGTCACGGGCTGGTGAAACCCAGCCGAAACGTCGGGATAGGAAGAAAAAACCAAAGGTAACGCGTAAAAACCCGTTAAAATTAACTGATTTTAAATTGTAGGTGATAATTTAATTAAAAGTCAATGTATAGTTAATGGTAATTAGACATAAAACGTTAATACTGATGATGATGATGATGGTGAAAGACAGACGAAACCACGCATACATATTATCAATTCTGGTAACACATAGTTAAAATATTTAGTATGGTAACACAAGAAAATGCAATCATAAAGTAAAAATGATTTATATTAGATACTTAAAATATTTCTGTAATTTGATTACACATACATTATACACTGTGCGCAGTTTGTATTAGAATATTTTCATATTTAATGTCAATTTCCAGTTATCGTCGTCAACAGGAGTGCAAACTTAATACTTGGACTTATCTACAACATTTAAAATTTTGACTATATAAAAGTTACCTAATACTGGAAATTGGTGTAATTTTTTCTTAAAAAATAGTTATTAGGTTTTAACTGTTTTAAAAAATACATTTATTATAATTCATTATAAAGCCGAAAAGATTGGATTTTAACCGACTTTTCGTTAACTAGTTGTCGACTATAAAAATGGCCGGCTAGTTGGCGAATGGTTGGTACACCTCTATGAAAAATGTAAGAACTGTTTCCGTTACGTGACTCACATGTACTTAAAGCAAGTTTATACGAGTGCTAGCGACTAACATACTAATAGTCTAACCGTTGAAACGTAATGGAAGTTTAAATTTCTAAGAATTTTTCAATGAGGTTGTGGTCAAAATGAGACTTTCTAATATTAGAAAAATTGGATAGCTCTAAGAACCTTAAATTTCAATTATTATAGATTGCGTTAAATGATTTACACTTCATATAGACGTGGAAAATTTTATTTTCACAAGTACAAGCTACACTGAAATAGGTACTGAGTAATTCGAATTAACGTTTGTGTTTATACCAATCACTATTGCGTGTTCTTAAGCAATAAGATTAAGTAAGAAAGTTCCTTTTTTTCTCTTGTAGCATTATATTATTTTCTATTCATTAATAATTACCTTTCAGTGTGTTTTAACAGTTCGGCAGTTGGGAACTTGAGCTGACCACAGTTGTTACGCCTCGTCGCTCGCTAATGGTTTCGCCACACAGCGCGCGGATCAGGACGGCAGCGAGCTTTTACTATAGAGGAGGTCGCGCACGGCTCGCGTCCACGCGACATCCTCTATAGAAACATCACGTTGGGTTCCCGATCCGCCCGCTGTGTGGCGAAATCTTTACGCTTCTGAGTATGGAACATATCAGACGGTGAAGCCTTTCGATTCAGCTTATACATATCGATTTCCTTAAGAATCTCTACAAGTTTTATATACGCAAGTACCTTAATACCTAGACATATATAACATAATTTAAAACATATTTTAAGTGTGCGTTTTCAAACTGGTATTTAATATGACAAGATAAATTTAAATCAATAATTTAATAAAGTTTGTTCAGAAGACATGCTTCTCTCACCCATTTACTTAATGTGTCGAGTACCCATAAAAATAAGACAATAGGAAAACAATGGAAAACTGGCGTAAACGCCAGGTAAGTGCTGAAGGGGTTAAGTAAGTACTTATTGATAATAATTTAAATATTTGTGCGCTTAAAACTCATCTAGTGTTTCAAAATTAATTAAATAGTTTTATTTATTCAATGATTTTTTAATATAGTTAAGTACTTATATTTTTCAATCAAAAATATTTAAAAGGTAAAAATATAATCAGCTGACATTTTATTTTTTATTTTTAATATACAGACAGATACAAAATACAACAGAGGGGCATTAGAATAAAATGCCACCAATGTGCTGCCACAAATTGTGTACGATAATGAAATTAAAATATTACAGAAAATATTTGTATCTTATAAGGTAATGCTAGCATATATAACAATCACTTTGTGAGACTGTACTGGCTCACTGTAATTAAATGCAAACCGAAGTCCGGCAAGGCAACATAATACAGAGCCAATTTAGGTCAAAGGTTATTATGATCTCGAACAATTAAATGTCGAGTTGGTATTTTCAATTCGTTATAAAAAAGTATAGTTTTTACTTTTAAATTAATAGACGCGTTGAATATGTTGCAAAATTAGATTCTGGATTCTGTGGCATTTCTTTATTAAACGCTATAAGTAAACTAAAACGGGAAGCTTTAGTTTATTTAAATATCTTTGTACCTTACATATTTCACAAATAGGAGATTAAAATACTAAACGTTGAAGAAAATAGAGTATTAATTTAGAGGAAAAATAGAATATTTCAAAGACTTGATTAAATTAAAACCGTAATTAAGTTTCTTTGTTTATTTGTACTATAACCATGCTTTGTTATTGTTAATTTTAAAGCATAGTTTTAGTATAACGTTCTATTTCAATATATCCTTTTAAAGATTACTTTATTGTGTGGTAATTGATGGCAAAAAAAAAACCATTTTCTGAACCTTCAAAGAGGTTTCATTTGCAAGAACACTGTTCTTTAAATATTTTATCTGAAAATATTTATTAAATTTTATACGCATTTTTAAGTTTTCTTTTACCTATCTAGATTTCTCAAACTACTTGTATAACATTTAAAGAAAAGTTCCCTTTTTTATATTTTGGTAACTTATACCTTTTCTACTACCCGTTTCAAATTTTAATATAAATACAACATCATATATAATACTTAGATTTAGAAGATTTAAAATTAATAACAACTCTTTAATGCAGTAGCTTGATGAATTGACCCGTTATTACGGGTTCAATAAAGTACAAATATATATAACAGACTACCACCGAGCTTGGTATACCAGAACCGGTCTACATAATGTCCCACTGCTTTCGTAATAAAATCTTGTCTACATTTTTACATTGTGACAATGGATCAATTTTAGTTTGTTTTTATTGATTACAATAAAATGATAATTTAGTATTTTTACTTACCAGTCATCTGCTAGTTAGTGATGAATTTGAATTTCGTATTTAAATTTAGTTATTATAAAATAACACACTTAAAAGTTAAGAAATAATAAAATATCCTGTTTAAAAAAAGTAGAAAATTACGTAAACACACTGGTTTTTTGTAAGTTTATATTACCGTATGAATTGTTTACTCCTATTGGTCCCTTTTTCTGTCCCTTTGATATAGAAACCTGGATTTTATCGACAATTCGCCCTTCGGTTTCCTTCCACTAAATTAGATTCTTTACTATCTATCAATCTCTATTTTATTGACTCTGCTAGATGTAACGAGGGAATTAGAAATAAACATTTAAGGAAACATTCGATACCGGTTGTTTTTGTACTAACAATTTTATTTTATTTCTTAGTCACTGCAGAATAAAAGTATTTATTACTTTTTATCTTTTGCTAGCGACTTCTGTGGCGTTAATTTAGATTTTGTAAATCAATTCAGGAATTAAACCACGTGTTTATTTTTGTACCCCTACTTATGGCGATCACTGCTGTTTTGCACCAAAAACATATGATTGGGGTCCCCACCCCCACGTCTGATTATCGTTTCTAAATTTATAGTTCAACAATTATATAAAAATTACTTAAATAAATCTAAAATATTTAACTTTTTAGTTTTCACTACGATTGCTGGCTATGTCGATTATCCATAAAAATGAGACAATAGGAAAACAATAGGCAAACAATGGCGTAAAGTGCCAGGTTAGTGCTCAATGGTTTTAGCTTTAAAAATATTACAGAACCTTTATTATATTTAAGTAAACTTTGTTTATTTGAATATCATACAGAGTCGATTTCTTGCAGTCAATTTTATGATCATCGTTAAAGAAAAATTTTAAAAATATATTTTACACGATTAGTTTTCATAGTTATTTTAGTTGTAGGAAGACATTTTTTATCATATACTGTCGTTGTAACTCCCTACATACATTACCCTACAGGGAAATAAAAATATAATGTTAGGTTTACACAAAAAGGCCTTCAGTTCCCTATGGTGTTTATTAAAGTTACACTTCAATAATCAGAGCGCTGGGCTCTCCACCATGCATGACCATGAGTAAAAATAGAAAGTTAATCGATCTTTTTATTCGTGTCAGGTGTTCCCGACCTCTTCCAAAGTTACTGAACGGGAAATTAATGTACAGGAAAGGTTATCCTTTAAATAATAAATAAGAAAACGGTTAACAAATCTATCGTCAGAAAGTATACATAAGATATAAGTAATTTCTAATTACGTTTTTATGTTACATAGGTTTTCTATTCTATTTATGTTTATTCATGATACTACTCGTATGGGTTAAGTATTATACTGTAAAGTAATATACTGAAAATTTGAATGTTTGTTTTTTTACAGTTGCGTTCACTGTATAGATAGGTATATAAAGATGGCCTGATTTTCATTATCAATGAATTAAAAAAATCATAAAGCACAGATATTGTAGACAAATTAGGAAACGATTATGATCGTTACGATCGATAGAGCAAGAGCCCACGACAGCCAGACCTTCGTTATTTTATAAAGGCTGAAAGTTTCTCTATGTATGTCTCCCAAGACAGGTAAGAACGATCCCAGAATATTAAACTTGAGTAGTAGAGGCCTTGGCAGATAACAAGTACGAAGCGATGATAGCGCAGTGGGTAGTGCGGCCGGATTTCGCGTCAATGGACGCGGGTTCGAGCCCACCTTTCCAACTCTAAAATCAGCCTCAGCTTTCGGAGAAGGAAAACATCGTGAGAAAACCATAGCATGGTGGTAGGGCATTTTCTAATACCCGCCTGGATAGCTACTAGCTACCAACCTTAAATTTGAAAACCTGTCGCCAAATACCAAGAGGTGTGTTCCGGCAGCAACACTTGAGAACCAGTACCTAGGCTTAGTGTGTTTACTATCTTGGACCACATCGTCATTTAACATCAGGTGAAATTGTGGTCAAAGCACTGAGCCTATAACTTGTAAAAAAAAAAAAAACTAAAGGTGTAAAAATTATCCTAAAAATAGTTATAAAATAAAGCTCAGTTTTTTTATATATTTTATTCGGAATAATATTAGAAATCACATAGTTCATTACCAGACTCTTACCATGGTTCCTACCGGGTGCCAGACTCTCTTAAACTGTAGTAAATTGTAAGTATACTTTCGTATAAAAGCTGATTTTTATGTCACTTAGGGAACTCTCAATAGATGTTTTTTTTTAGTTGCCAGACAGTTTCAACAGTTCCTTCGCCTTGCCAGACACTTTAAAAAAACTGCTTCTCAATCATGAGGCCAAAAGGTTGAACAGTTTTGATAATTTCATGTCGTAATTAAAAGAAGCGCCCGATAATTCGCTTAACATAGTATTCTTTGTAGATTGTAAAGGGGAAGCAAAGGGCCATTGAACCTAGTCGCGATACCACGATGCTTCATTGGCGGTATTTACTCGGCTCGCAACACGTTTCATTATTAATAACGCCATACAAGTCTCCTGTATGTTCCTTCTGAGTAGAGCCTTTATGATGATGTTTACCCCGAGTTCCGCACGTCGCGCGTCGTTGGCAATTTCGTCTTAGAACTTTACTGCACCAAAACACCGACCTCGTTAGAATTAAGTAGCAAGATGAAGGGGTTGAAAATTAAACTTTAGCAAAATTTACTTTTTTACTTTTATTTCCATTCTATATTTTGTACCTAAGAGAGTTATAAGTTTAAATAAAGTTGAATAAGAACTACATATACACTTAATTAAATATCACATTATATATTAACCATCGTGTGTATTATTGTGGAAGTGTGTATTTTTTTATATTTATTTGAAACAATTTGTACAATTATTATCTATGCATGGGCCAGACGTCGAGCACTACGGCGTGCGTGCACATGAATGCATTAAAAGAACTACTTGCCTTCGTGTCTGGAAAGACTGAACAATTTGTTGTGCATATACAAAATTAGGTATGACTTATTTATTTATTTATTTGTTGGAAGACCAACAGCTATATTTTTACATTAGTTAGTTAACAGCTACATTAGAAACAAAAAGCCATTTACAGGTCCTCGCCGTTAAGTAACAAATTAAAAAAATCAAGTGGTTTGCTCTTACATTACAACATATTACTACATGAATCTAAAATTAAAAATTAAAAAAAAAAGAAAAGTAATAATAAAAACGGAATAAAAAATAAAACTCTTCTAAATTATTCAAAAATAAGCTAATTAATTTTAAATTTTAAAAACTGTTGTTAAAAACTGATTATTTCTCTTCGATAATTGTGTAACATAAGATTTGAAACAAACATTTTAAGTCCTGAATCAATTCGAAATGTTTAAAAATACGTGCCATATAAGTAGATATCTTACAATATAGACACGACATTTCAGGCATCCTTCTTTACAGGGAGGTAAACATAATATACAAGCGTTCTGAAATCATTTCACTAATAAATTGATATCTTAACTTTACAATATTCATTCCAGATATTTTGAGTACATACTTGAAAAAAATGAAACGTATTTTTGAAACCTTCCAGTGAATTGATGAGATCGTAGATCGTATTAGTCTTGTTACTTTGTAACTTGCTTATTATTTTCAATTACTAGAAGAATAAAATAGTAATATAATGAAACATCATTTTGAAAATGACGAAATACTTAATAAAGCGTACCTATTAAACAGTAATGAGTGTCACCTGATCTGCAAAACTCTACAAGCAGGCACATTATTGACGGGGTCTGATGTTAATTCGACACTGAATATTTTACATCCACTTTAACTTACGAAAGTTCATTAAAGTTCGTGATTGAGCGACCCTCTGGTATTTCCAGTGCTTAGCATTTATTAACAATATTGTTTGATTACTTTTTAAACATTGAAATTGTGTTGAAAACTAAACGCCACACATAACAAAAAAACCAACGAACGACTATTGACGATTATAGTATAAATAAGATTGTATCGAAAAATTACGTATTAAATAAAACAACTAAACAGTGAATTTGTAGTATCACTGTTTGTGACATGTCGTTCATCTTACAGTTGTGCTCGTTCTAGAAATTTCCTAGATCATGTAAAGGTAAGGTAAACCAGCGCAACTGTAATGCTGTTTGGTAATGAGAAAATATACTATGTTCAATTAATATATTTTGGACGAAATTTTAATACAGCATTTTTACGAATTATAGCTCTTTATTTATTTATTATTGATTTTATATGTAAAATATGGAATTGAAATAATACAAAATGTTGAAACAGGTTATTTAGCGAAAAAATATTTAAGTTTTGTATATATGATTCATTTAAAATCTTAAACATTATTTATTATACATCAGCTTCGGCGGGCAACACCGGCTGGCAAACCAGCTTCGCCCATGTTTCATATATTCTTCACTGCGAAATATAGTTTTTAATTTTTTTTTACACGGAACTCTAATTATTTTCTGATTGTTTTGTAGTAGATAAAAGAAAGCAAATATGTATATTTCTCAGAAATTTAAGCACCTGTCAGTAAAACTGACATTTGAATGGTTTTTATAATTTCTTGGAAGCAAAGATATTTATTACAAATTCAAATACCTCCCAGTAAAATTTTGCATTGAAACCGGATTTTATTCACAACTTTAATGAGTTTTATGACTGACTAGACTGGATACCATTTTACGTCGAGTCCCTTGAGCGCTCACCCAAAGTTTGGTGAAGCTGCCACGACCATTCAGGTCAACAGAGTTCTTTCAGTTAAAAAAATATATTTTTCAGTAAATAATAAATGTTAAATATAAAACTCACTGTTGCAAAGAAAAATAAGGCCTAAGGTTAAATATATTAAAAAAAAAAATATATTAAATAAAGAATTATTTAAAATTTTAAATATACAGTTCTATATTTTCTCTGTGAATGTCGAGTCTTACAAGTAGTACCTGAAAGTATATCATCGATATTTAATCGGTGTTAACCATTCGATACATATTTCTGTATACTTTTGTGAAAGTATATTATTCTATTATATATTATACTATCCTAGTATTTATTAAGAGGAAATTCGGTCGGTGACAGATTTGAAAAGTAGGGATTTCCGAAATCTGTTGCTATCGCGTTGCACCCCAAAGAAAGATGTATAAAACACGAAAGAGACAACTGCAACTCGGGCTAATTTTACAAATTATGCAAAATAGACGAAAACATCACTTCATAGTACCCTGTGTCCTCCTACAAAACTAAACCGATATTTAATTTTCTTTCAATGACAGAATAAGAAAAACTTTCACTATGCCTCTACTCTCTCCACTCTATTCTTAATTCATTAAATTTGTTTGACGAACGTTTGAAAATGACGGTAAAAATCGAGCATTTTTTCATTTTCAAAGGATCTAGTTGCTACAATAAAGCCATCTAACTGTAAAGGCTTACATTCCTGGACATAGGTCTTCCCCAAAGAAAAGGGGGAAATTGCCATAATCGCCACGCTTGGCAGGCGAGTTGGCGATCGCAGTAGGTGTTTTTGTAGTCCTCAGAGGATGCTGCTGCTCATCCTCTGGTGTATATCTAAGTCGCTTTTTACGTCACCCACAAGTAAATATGGAGTGGTACTATTCTTAAACCGGCACCACATGGCACAGCACACGGCAATAACTAATTTATGGAAAAAATCAAAACGTACAGGCATGGCGGTGGTGGATATAAATTATATGATTTGGTATAAAAATATTTATCAAAATGCTATTATCCAGGGAGGAAACAGGGGACTATGCTTGTATTGAATAAGTGCCACTAGCATATCCTCTTAATGTTTGTAAAAAAACATGCATAATCAGCACCTAGACAAATAAATAAAATTGGAGTGTCTGTTCATTATATCAAAATAACTTTTTACTAAGTACATAAATATGAAAGTAGACAGTATAAGCACCTAAACGGAAAAAACAATTTTTTGTCTGTATGTTTGTACCGTTTAATCTCTGGAACAGCTGACCTGGCTTTTTCTGGCTGATAGCTAAAAGCTTAAAGTTCCGTGTAAAAGAAACTGATTAAATCAGTTTTACTGGTAAGTATTTGAATTTGTGAGAAATAACTTTGCATTTTGTTAGTGCCAAAAGCAATGTAGGAAAATAATTGGGGTTCCATGTAAAAAAAATAAAACTCATGAAATTGTGAACAAAATACAATACAATGAACAGGTTTACGAAGGCGGAGCCACAAGCATACACCTGATATTAAATAAGCAAAGGTAAAAATTCCATGACTTTTATTATTGTTTGTCATCCGATTTTTCTTTTTGTTTAGTAGCTCAAGTAACTTACCAATTATTTTAAGTGTTATCAATAAAACTAAATTTGAAAACAGTCACTAGATTTTTAATGGCAGGTAATTTACTTATGCTTGATTTTTGACCAGTAGGGGAATGCAAATTCTTATTATTTCTTGTTTCCTATTTAAGTATTAATTAATTTTATAGAAAATAAAATTTATTTATTTTAATTTTTCGATTGACAGAAACCATTGTATGTAAATTTCTCTTCATTTGCATAGATTTAGCAAAATAATATCAATCATATAATTTTTGTTATCTAGTAAATGAGATAATTTGGTTAATTTCATATTATTTTTGAGAATAATATACATGTATTTTAAATTAAGAATTTACACTTTCTCTAATATTGTACATATATATATATGTCTGTAAATATGTTAAAATGTTAGTATAATATTTCATTAATTCAAATTACATGGCTTTTGAGGCTGAGGCTCTTCACTTTCTTTGTATAGCTCATTATTGAATTCACTATTTATAATATGCAGATTGTGAGATAAATGAAACTGAGGTGATATTCATAAACATACAGTATACAGACCAGTGATAAAACAATCTGGAACCAACCCGCAATTTGAGAGAGAACCTATGGAGTTCCAATAAAGTTGTTACCACACTCATTTAATATGTTGATTACCCATAAACATAAGACAATAGGAAGACATAGGAAAACAATGGAAAGCTGGCGTAAATGCCAGGTACATGCTCAAGGGGTTAATTATATTGTCTTTAATGCTGGTTGGTTGTACAAGTTGGTAAAGTTACTTTAAATTCAATTAAGCTCAAAATTAACAGATTGAGAATTGATTCTAGTTTTACATAACTATGTAAAATATTTAAATATCTAATTATTACTTTTTGATCCGTCAGATTAGACACATTATTAAACATTTTTATTTCTTGTCTTGAATACCACTTGAGCTACCATACTTAGCCACTTATACTATGCTATATTATAGATTTCATGAAAGTTCAAATTGTCAACAGTATCATACATCATTTATGGTAACAATACTTTAACTTTTAATATGACACAAATTTATAAAAGTTACTATTCAACATTTGAAAAATTCATTGCAAAAATACTTTTATTGAAATATATTTTTCTACTTTGAAAGTACTCACCTGCAGAATCTGCACATAACGTGGGTTGTACAGTGTACACTGATAATGTAACAAGAAATCCCAGGTACATCCTGGTGTACATATTTAACCATCGCTCCATTTCTTCCATGACACGTTACAGGTTCTTTATTAAATTTATCAGTAAATTCATGTTTACACCGTTAAAAAACTGTATATCATAATTCGTTTTGTTTGAGCACATTTTGAAACCGTTGCTAGGCTATTTACCTATCACAACATTCAACTCACACCTGTGGAATTTGCTCGCCTTGCATCTATCGACAAGGTGGGTAAGGATTACTCACAATGCAACTTTACAAGTTCACTCAACTTTGTGTTTTATTAATGTTACTGAACACTTAATGATAAATAATACTCGTATTAGGTAAAGAAATTCTTTACTTTTCGTTTATAGCATCAATCACTTTTACACATAAATTTGAAAGTTCTAACAAACTTCGAAACTTTCATGTACAACATTGCCCGATCCACAACATGAATTTATCTATGACATGAACTACAAACATTCGCTCGCAGGCTCGACTACGCGTCTGAAGGACGCGATTTGTGATCAGGGTGGCCCCTTTTAGGAGATTTCTACTTATCTAGTAGATTATGAGCCTAAATTATGGTTTAGTAGAATTAAGTATATTTCATATTGTTGAAGATCAAAATACATTAATATAATCGCAAACACTCATGAGAGGTATTTTGAAGAGTTTGGGTATATTGGGTATATTATGTCATACTAGCTGTGCCCGTGGCTTTACCCGCTTGCAATTCGGACAATTACTCTATGTTCTCCCTCTGGATGCAATGTATGTCATTACTAACTCTCATTGAATTCAGATCAGTAGTTTTAGCGTGATTGGCAAAAAAAAAATAATAAAACAGACATACCGCCCAAAAATTTAAAACTATCGAAATGTGTTCTGTAGTCGATTCTCAAGCCCTGCATAGTATTTTTTTTAATATCTTCAATATACAGATTTCATCTCATTAGTCTTTTATTACAAGTATAGGTAGGCAATAAAACCAAGTATGAGAACCTGAGAAAATTTGACAAACAAAAGCAATGTTTTCCCGTATCCAATGCAAAATGTGATAACCATTTTGTGTACAGGAGGTTTGGAATAAGTAGGAATATTACAAAGTTTCCACTTGATGGATATATGTGGCAAATAATGAAAAATGAAAAGAAGATTATAAGCGTAGTATGTAACACATTATGCGTTTTATTTGCTAACATTTTGTTAAAATTTTCAAGCCAAATTATAAGTAAGAGATATAGTATGAAACAATGGAGAAAAGTACGATTACTTTTTATACCCAAGGCTGGTAAAAAGGATTACGCTATGCCAAAGTCCTTTAGACCAATAAGCCTTACATCTTTTCTTCTGAAAACTATGGATAAGATAATTGATAGAAATATTAGGGAAGTGGTATTAACCACAAACCCTATAAGTTCTAAACAACATGCCTATAGCAGAGGAAGATCCACTGAGAATAGCCAAATTGGATATATAATTCAAAAGGCTAAAATAGCAATGGGGATCTGTAGTCGAATGGGCGGAAAGCGCTGGGGTTTACATCCCAGGCTAACCATATGGCTTTATACGGCAGTTGTCAGACCCATAATTACATACACCTGTGTGGCTTGGTCTAAAAAGGCACAACACCAGTCTGTTTGTACCCGATTAGCTTCAGTACAAAGAATAGCTTCTATCTTAGTGACAGGAGCCATGTCGACAGCCCCTGGAGCGGCTCTGGATGCTCTATTAAATCTGACGGCCCTTCATCTACATGTAGAGAAGGTGGCGAGGTTGATGATGCACAGAATGTACGCCCTCGGGAGGAGACAATGGATATCCCAGTCCATGAGATCTTTCTTAGACTCAGTGATAGAAACACCAATTTTAGGGATGATATCAGATATGATGATTCCTGAAACTAATCTTAAAAAATTGTATGATGTCGAAATCCCTCCACGGGACTCCTGATTAAACAGTGAGATAACGTGGAAGGAAGGCAGCTTACTGTGGTTTACCCACGGGTCCAAAATAGGACTTAACGTAGGCTGTGGAATATATGGAGAGCGACCTAAGTTTAGTCAAGCAACTAATCTTGGTAGTTTTGCCTCCATTTTCCAGGCAGAGGTATACGGGATTCTAGAATGTTCCTGTATAAATCTGTAGAAAGCCTACGTGAACCATACAATATATATCCATTCGGATAGTCAAGCCGCTCTCTTGGCGCTGGCTTCGGACGTAGTTGAGTCGAAACTAGTTGCAAATTGTGTGGCAATGCTAAACAGCCTGGGTAAGAACAACAGGCTGATTTTAAGATGGGTCCCAGGCTATGCAGGAGTTCCTGGCAATGAAGCTGCGGATGCGCTTGCAAGAGCAGGGGCTATGGGAACACAAATTGGGCCTGAACCATTTTGTGGCATTCCAAAAAGCCTAGTTCGACTGACCATAAGGGACCAATATACCTATAAGGCTATAGAATTCTGGAATAAATTGCCAGGACAAATTCATTCCAAAGAGCTCATCAGAGCATTCACTCAGCGCAAAGCTGAAGAAGCTCTGATGCTCAGTAGGAATCAGCTACGAGTGTTAGTGAGAGCACTAACCGGGCACTGTTGTTTGGGCAAGCATATGCACAACATCGGTGTCCAGAGCACAAGAGAGTGCAGGTTCTGTGAAATAGCAGACGAAACACCAAAGCACATCTTGTGTGAATGTGATCCATTAATAACCATACGTAACCGAATTCTGGGTAAGCATGTGTTGCTTCCGGAGGAGGTACAGACGCTCTCTGCCAAAAAGATACTACAGTATATTCAGGTTGTAGGTCTAGGCAGTGAGCTTTAGCAATATAGGGGCGATCACAATAGATCTGACTAGGTCGCAGTGATACAGGACTGTTTAAGCCTGCATGGCCCCTTTTCGAATAATAATAATGAAACAATGAGAAAGAAATATGTACGTTCGCTCTTTTAAATGCACACAGGGGCGTAGTTACTATGGGTGAAGATATTGTGGTATGAATGAAAACTCAAGTCCACTAATCCCTCCCCCCATTTGTGTGAAACTATTGTAGATGGTAATGATGTATGGTTAAGGTTTTCTGTAATGTATTTTTTAGGATTCCCCACCTGGTAACACCCGTGTGGAGTGGATCCAGCACCCCAACTCCCCCCCCATCACCACCTATGCCAATGCAAGTCAAAAAGTAAGGCGTGTTTATTATTTTTGTGTCTTTCTCTAGTACCACATACTTAAATATTTAAAATTGTGACGTGACCATGAAATTTTACTCTAATCGAGCGTTTTCCTTAACAAATGTATCAAAAAAAAAAATCGAATAGAGTAATAGAATATTGTAAATTTGTAATAAATAATAAACTATTAAGCGTAGCGTGACTTTCATGTTACATGAAATACCGTTTGTCTAATAAGTAGAAAAATAGTAGATTTTAGTAGTTTTTAGTAGATTTGAAAAAAAAACAGCGATCACTCTGCTTGTGACAATGAAATAATGTTGCCCAATGTAAACTTCAGAATTTTCTCACGACTCTATAGTAGGATTACTCGTAAATTAAACCGAGAATTTTATTCTAAACATAAATTGTTCTATCTTCTTTTATTATTGATCGATGGTTTTAACTAACAGTTACAATAAGCGACCAGAATTATTTAAATTTAATGATATAATATTACAATCTATACTAATAAATAAAATTGAAGTGTCTGTTGTTAATGCCAAAATTAATTATTTTTACTAAATAGATATGAATGTATGCAAGATACCCAATAGATACTCATAACGCAATTTTTAATTTTTTTGTCTGTCTATCTATTTGTTCCAGGTAAGCTCCAGCACGGTTGGACAGATTTCGACGGAACTTTTTTGCAGATAGCTGTAGTTACTCCGGGTAACTTAGGATACTTTTAATTTTCGAAAATAATTATGGTGACGCGTAAATTTTTTTTATTAAAAAATTTAATAAAATCCGGTTCTATGCATAGTTTTGAACAAGTCAACAAGTTGTTCAAGGCAAGAACAACATATGTATATTTTTTTTGTTAGAATAATAAAACGCGAGCGAGAAATAAAGGTTTTTGAATTTCATTGATTAGTTGGGCTAATAGGCCTTAGAATCACTTAAAAATTTAACGTAAATAAATAACGTCAATATGACGAGAATAAACTCTAAGATGTAATGTTCATGACACTTCAAAATGTACGAAGTCGTGGATATCTTCTAGTTTCATATGTGTAAAACCAAATATAAATAATATTTTCTCTAGTGGTGCATAACTTTCAATGTAATGCGATTGTCGAAGATAATATTTTAGAAGGATTTATCATATATAAACTAATTTAGATGAACTTTTTACTTATTAATGTGAATATTTTTCCTCATAATTATTTCAGTTGAAATAAAACAATAATATTTAACATTAACAATTCCACAAGTTTTACAAATTTGAAATACTATTGGTAAAATAATTAGTTTATTTTATTATTTATTTAGTTTAGTTTACTTCATTAAGTCGATTTTTACAAAATCCTGTGAATTGGCAACATTATTTTTGGTCTTTCTGACTGTTTTGTCATTTTGGTTCGCTGTGAGGCGGATTTTAATCTTAGGTAATCTATGTTTTTAACCTTTTTATATAATAAAGAAGCTTATTTATGTGAATAAAATATAACGCGCATCTTTTACAATACATTATTTTCGTCTCTTCGAGAAAATTATGTGAATTTCAGTGATAACCTAAATTGTTTCATGGTGTTTTGACGTTTCTGCCGATGTGAAGTTATTCCATATAATTCATTATATGCTAAAGAACTTAAAAAAGATTTTTTTTTATAATTACAGCCATGGTGCGTATGAACGTATTGAGCGATGCGCTTAAATCGATTCACAATGCTGAGAAGCGCGGCAAAAGGCAAGTTCTCATAAGGCCCTGTTCGAAAGTTATTGTCAAGTTTTTAACAGTAATGATGAAGCATGGCTATATTGGAGAATTTGAAATCGTTGATGACCACAGAGCTGGCAAGATCGTTGTCAATCTTACGGGTAGACTAAACAAGTGTGGAGTCATTTCACCCCGCTTCGACGTTCCAATTAATGACATCGAGAGGTGGACAAACTTGCTACCGTCCAGACAGTTTGGGTAAGTTTTAATTTATTTTTTGTTTACTAGTAGGCTTATAAAAGGAGGATATTTAATATAACATTGTTAACTTTAAAAGTAAAACCTGGATCTTGATGTTAAGTGATAGCTAAAAATTTAAAATTTCTAAAAAACTTAAAATTAAAATGTAATTTTTAATGGGTAGAATGGGTTGAAAATATAAGTATTAAAATAATATCTGTGAAAACCTAAGTTTTGGGTACCTATGTTATGGCATAAGCTAATAAAAGCTAATGTTAATATTCGTTAAATCAGTAAAATAAGTTTATTTCACATATTGCTAATTGTAATTTTAAATTGCAATGTTTCATTGTAATTTAAAAATATTGATAAACATTTATTAGTACTGATTATGAACATAAACTATAATAGCCTTATTGTTGTTTAAGTCAAAATTGCTCTTCTGGAATTTAATAAAATGATAGAATTTAAATAATTGGCATTTGAAATTTGTGATAGGGCCAGAACAAAATAATATTTTGGTTACATCATTCTCAAGTGTTTGTCAATTTAGTCTTAGAAATGAAAAAAAGGCTGAAATTATATGAAGTAAATATTGATATGTAATTATTAGAATATTTGTGATGGTGTTCTCAGAAATTAAACATTTTATATTGCACCAAAAATTATTTCAATTATTATTTTTTTTTATATTTTATCTTATGTGCCTTTGATATAGACAAAACTGATACAAAAAAAGACTACCCTATTTGTAGATCAAATCTGTAATTTCAATACTCAAGCCTTAAATAAGTATTGTACCTTTTGTAACTAAGGGTTGTCTGAAACATCGATTTTCTGTAGTTTTTTTATATATAATTCTATAAAAATATTAAATCATGATTATACTCTTAGTTGTTTAATTTTGGGGGTGATATGTTATAAAAAGGTTGTGCTTAGTTTATTTACTGTGCGCAAACAAGTTTTATTTCTGGTTAATATTTTAATTGTAATGGTATTATATCTATACCTAACATCATATAAACTTAGTCATTCTCAAGTATACAGTTGTATGCATAAAAGGCTTAAGAATGAAATCTATTTAAAAAATAATGAGGGATTTTATGACCATGTCAACTTTAAAAATAGTGAATTTATAAAAGAATCTGTATTTATTTCAATTACCAGGAAACAGTTGTTATAGATTTGGCACCAATAATTCCTTTTTTAAAATTGGAATATGGATAGCAAAAGTTTTTTTAGTAGAAAAATGTCACTGTATAATAAATTATGGTATGCCAGAGATGCCTTTATGCAAGTAAAAGACTCCACAAGGCTTGAGAAGTTTAATTGCAACTATATTAATGGCATTATGCAAATGTTTTGCACAACTACCGCGGATCACCAATAGCTCTTGTTGGTTGTCATTTGACATGTTGTGCTAAAATAAATAAAGTGGTGCAAGTTGATGTTTTCCTGTTTGGATTAACATTGTTAGTGCTATTTTATACATGTCAACATTTTACAAATACTATTTTCAACATTATTTGTGTCATAATTTGGTTTTAATTAAATCCTATTTTATTATATTTCCAGGTACCTTGTTCTCACAACAAGTGGTGGCATCATGGATCATGAGGAAGCCAGAAGGAAACATCTTGGAGGAAAAATTCTAGGCTTCTTTTTCTAAGTTTATTCAATACAAGTGAAAATACATTTTTTGTTTTATTACCCTAATGAGCTAGGGTCTACTACTGGATCGATGATATGGGGTCTCCATGTATATGTTCTGCATATAAAGTTCATATCTCAGTTAATATTTTAGGGTGCACTCTAAAGTTTAAAAATTTTATTGTACTTGGCTGTACTGTCCATAGAGGAAGAAAATCTGGATAAACTAAAATCATCTTTAACAGTGAATGATTTAATATTTAAATTTGCCAAAAAAAGTGTAGACAAGTATATGCTAATTTCTTTGATCGGAACTAATTGGACGTATTGATTTACATTCATTTTAGAATTTTTGTTATAGTAAATTAATATTTATTGTAATGTGTTTTTCTTTCTTTTGTGGAAAATATTTGCTTTCCATTTGGTTTCCCCACAGTTTAGTATTAGGGCCCTTTGTTAAATTTGGTACAGGGTCCTTTTAGGGCAAGCTATGACACTGTTAACATAATAGATGATAACAGAACAAACAGAAAAAAACAGAGTTAATAATTTTTCAATGTAATATAAAGCTTATGGAGTTACTTCTTTTTATTTCTTATTTTTGATAATGTAGACAGCCAGACATTAATCAGATAAATATATGTGCTTTTAAGTTTTATTTACTAGAATGGAAGCTACATTTTTGTAGGGTATAAATATTAATGACAATATTAACCGATGAAGCACTAACCTGGCGTTTACGCCAGCTTTCAATTGTTTTCCTATTGTCAAATTTAACTTTATTTAAGGTATTACATGTCCATAAACTTAAAAATTTAGAATGTTACCACTTTTATACTGATGTTAAGTATATTTTGTATTTTTGACCATTAACGTATGTAATATGAGAGCCACCAATGTTAGCAACTTGTTTTATACTAACGAATGCTTGCGTTTTCCGGTTCGCAAAGTTTTAAACCGCTAGGAAGAACGATTAATTGTACCTGCTTATTTACAAAACTCGAATTTTTAAAGGAATATCTTCGTCAATTTATTAGATTTTGTGTTTAAGACTTTTAATTTCTAAATTGGGAGTAGGTTCGTTTTTTCATATGAATTAGAAATACATTTTCATAAGGATTTTTTTAAATTTTGCAGTTACATTTTTACGTTGAAGATTGTGTGTATATAATAAGATTAAAATGGTTTTCCTTAGTATACGCTTCTAAGAACTGAATCGATGTTATAAATGATGTTATATGTATCATTATATTCAGGGATTGTCCAGGATTAATTATCATAAATAGGTCATTTTAAATTATTCACGAAAAGTGTGTTTATTGAAAATAGCTTCTGTGTTTTTTGCAAAACAAGCTACAATGTTTTTCTTACTATTTAAGTGTATAGTTAGGTGTGTGTGTTTTTTAATACTGTGTAGACGCAGTGCTTTAATCACAATCTCACCTGATCTTAAGTGACGAAGTGATCCAGAATGGTGAACTCGCTAACCCTAGAGTTATTGATTTTCAAGTGGTGCTGCTGGAACGCATCTATTGTATGTGGCGACAGGTTTTCAAACTGAGGGTGGTAGTTACCCAGGCAGGTAAGAAAATACTGTAAAACCATGCTATGGTTTTCTCACGATGTTTTCCTTCACCGATAACTTAGGCTCATTTTTAAGTTGAATAGGTAGCCTTTGACGAGGAATCCGACCACACTACTAACTGCGCAATCATCGCTCCAAGTAAATACGTAAAGGTGAAAAAAACAATGAATGTGATAACAATAAATAATATCTACATTTATTATCTATATAAAAGGTTCATATAATTTTTTATTTTATTTCTTTCATACTGCGTGACTGCAGAGCTGAAAATCAATCATTGAATGCAATCAATACACCTACCTGATCATTCTCATCGACGAAGCTTTAAATTTATTAAAAGAATTAGATATTCAATACACCCTTCATTTAATTATTTGGTAAAATACATTGAATCATACTGAATGTGAGGAAATTGAAAAGCAGGTTACAAATACCGCTGATTTTAAGTGTACGATATACAATTACTTACAGAAATTGTCTACATATTTAGACAATAGTTTTATAGTTACACAGAAGACATAAAAAAATAGTATTAAAAGAAAAAATACATTAGTAATGGACCTGGAAAACGAATCTAAATTCTAGTAATGGATCAGTTGCGTCTTAGGTGATCTAAACTAAAATAAATAAAATTGAAATGTCTGTAATGTCGATTTTTTTTTTTACAAAATAGGTATTAATTTATACGATACATATATCAAAAATACAATTTTTAAAATTTTTGTCTGTTTGTTCCGGGTAATTCCTGACCGGCAGTTTTACGAGCAAGTGCTTGAATTTATGAGAAATATTTTTACTTTATCTTAGTCTTAAAAAAAGTATCAGGGTTCCGTATAAAAAAAATGCAACGCAGTGAAGAATATATAAAACGCGGATGCAGCCGTGGGCACACAGCTACTTATAAATAAACCTATTGTCACCATGAACTTAAGTTTTTACAGGAATTATATTCTTCTGAACTCTTATTTGCTTTCCATTTATACTTCTACTAACTGAAAACTTCGAAGGTTGCATGAGAATGTTATTGCTATCCTTTAGAGCCAGTGGCGTGGTTAGCATGGGTGGCATCCTGTGCGGATATTATGGTGTCACCCAAGAAGAAAAAAACTATTATAATTAATAATAACGGTGTTCTTAACAAATCAACGGAATAATTCCAAATAGGACTATTTTTGCTCCAAGTCTAACAAGTCAAGTCTAACACCTCCCGCCCCTATCTCACCCACCTGTTGACTATAATTATCTATTATTGAAATATAACATTGTGGCAATATAACAAGTCGCATTCGTGCAATCTGCCAAATTATTGCGAATTTTTGTAAGTTGCAGTACTGATGCAGTTTTTCTGTTGTATATTTTTTGGGAGTCACGATCGGCGAACCGCCCCAAGCATCGCTCCCTAGCTACGCCTCTGTTCAGAGCTGAGTGTTTTATTGAACTGAAAAATACACATTATGTTTCCTCGTTTTCTTATTGGGTCTTTCATTATCACTCTATAAAACTTACATGTATAGCAATGCCACTTTCAAATTTAATATAGGTACAAAGTAATTTACAGATGTAGTCTTTACCTAAATAGGTGTTGGAATAAATGACAGAATTGTTGGTCGTGGGCGGCGCTCACGTCATAATTGCGAATTATGAGATTATTATACAAACTAGTAAAACAGTCGCGATTTCGATCTCATGAATATGCTTTTGATATTTCACGAAAAATACTTCTTTTTGTCTTTTTTTGTAATCTTTTGTATGGGCTTTGTCGCTTAACGACGATAATGCCCCGTAAGTACAACACACACACATTCACAGTCACACTAGTGACACTATATAATTCACACTAACTTTTTGCAAAAGCTAACTTAGCTTTCTCGGACATAGGGCTTGCCAGTATCGAATTACAAATGCCTATTTCCATGGATCGAGTCAACTTAACTAAACTTCTATAATTTTCATTCTTAAATATAGAGAAATATAAAGAAATACTTACTAGACACATCATTTGGATTAAAAGGGGAAATAATTTTTTTTGTAATTTTAACATTTCTGGCAGTACGGAATGATATGTAGCCTATATAATTTAATTAATATAAGAATCATATCTAAACTAGTAGTTTTCAAGTGATTTAGTTTTGTTATTTATTTAACATACATGCTACAATCACACTATTGAAGTACCTAATTATGTTAATTAATAAAATTTTCTTAAATGACATTATTTAATTTTACATAATATACTTACAAGACGATTTACGTAATGTTTCCGATATATTTTTTAGTCTAAATAACTGAAATAGCGGTACCAGGATGATATGAAAATTAAACAACACAATTGTCGACAACGTTTATTTAAATAATTCTGAAATAAATAAATAAAACAAAAAAAAAAATAATGAAAGAATGGTTGAGAGGTTAATCGGGCCTGTTTGAATGACGACAACCACACACAAAAAACATTTGAAATTAAAAACAAAACCGATTTCAAAAAATTTAAAGTATAAAAGTGCACTAAAAAGTAAATAAATAATGACTTTATTAATCTGGTTTAGTTTACTTAAATATATATTTTGTTTTCATATCATTGATAATTTAGGAGTCGTTGCCAGCTAGAGTTAAACAATGTACTCATTTGCAAATTGAAATAACAGCCTAAATTTTATCATAATTACATTACATATAAACTAAATAAGGAACTAGGGTGATTTTAAAGAACAATTAATCAAAATAAAAAATAATTAAGCGACGTACATTTACACCACTTTGTTATCCGTAAGCTGGTACCGATTACAAAGTTACGTGGAGTAAGAATTGTGTTTATTAGTATAGACATCGTACATACATTAATATGTACTCTTTAAAAAGTGGTTATTTTGATATTACAAACAGACAGTTTGATTTTATTTATTTGCTTCGATTGGTAAACTTAGTGTTAGTTGTAGTGCGGAAAGTTTTTTATAATTCATCTAATTTACTGTATTCATAGTCAAGTTAAATACAGTTTGCAAAGATGTTTTGATCACTGTAATCTTCACTCCGTCTCGACGTATTACGATAACTCCTATTTGCTTAACTAAGGAAGGTTGTATTTTACATTATTGTATTTAGGCAAGTATTTGATCACAATCTCACTTGGATGTTAAACAACAATATCTCTACTCAAAGTCGTAAGACATTTAAGCGTAGAGAACGAGAAAAAAAAATCTTTGCAAAGAGTAGCTTTTTTAGCTTGTTACTAGCTACTCGTAAGTTTGCATTGACCTCTTTTTGTCCAGAGAGAAAATATTATGTGGTAACCGTAGAAGAAAAAGATATCCCGTCGCGAACACATTTTTCTAGAACACTATTTTGATGTATGATTTAGCCTATGTAAGCCATAAAAATTACCAAAAAGCCAAAAAAATTTTCAAGCGACTTGGTTCCAAAATCTTAATTAGGACATACATGTATAAACCTTCTTTGAAAAAAATCTAATTGAACGTGAAAACCGCATCAAAATTCGTCGTGTGGTTTAGGATATAAATATGTATGAACTGTGATACAAATAACTTCCACGTACCTATGTTTAATATATTATAAGTAATTAAAAATATTGTAACATAATAAATAAATACCTATGCACATTATTTGGAACAGTAAAATTAAAACAGTAGGACATAAATAATTATTGTGACACGGGCGCGGCAGGCGGCGCACTAAGTAACTAAAAGCCATCACAACGTGAGCGTCACCATCATTCCCGCCAGGCCGCCACTCTTTTTTCGTTTGAGAACGTTTGACTTCGACAGTTGTGCGCTGAACTAACTATACTACGCTCGCTGTAGACGTACTGACGTGTACGTATAGGAAGTGTGTCGCGTTCACACAGTGCTAAATATTATAGTGATAGTGTTTTTAAACTCCACTCGTAACGACTTTTTGAATATAAAAAAAAACGTTGAATTCATAGAATGATGGCACCCGAGACAGTGGTGACTGTGGACAATAAACCGGTAAATGCCCCATCGTCTCAACCGGGACGTTCGTTCGACTGGATCAAAATCGATGTTACCTATTTCAGAACACCACCTGGATTGTTAAAAATTGTTGAATTAGTAAGTACTTAATTTTTTTTTTTTGCAAATATTCTTAATATTTCGAAGTTAATTAAAACGCAAAAAACCAGTCTTTTTTATTGTTCGTATAAAATCGATGTGAATAACATTTTTTTGTAAATAAATGTAGACGATTATCACAACTAGCTGAGTTTGAGGTAAAATATAGGACACAATAAGGCTTCGTGATCGTTTAGAATGGAAATCACGTTGATATTATTAATTAAAATTAATCGGAATGTGAAATAACCAGATCTGTAACACTATTGGTAGGTAGGTCGTTTGTAGTGACTAGTGAGACTTGAGGTAGAACGCAGTTAGTACAATGGTGTGGATGTAAAAGTTACACGGACGAATAACTAGTTGTATTCTTGAGTAATTTGTGTGGCGTATTTGTCTATACATACATGTAGGGTATTAATGAGGTCACGCTAAGAACGGTTTCACCTATGGAAAATGAAATACAAGTGGCAATCAATCATAAATATCTATTTCCCATTAGCTATTTATTGTAGTATATAAATTTGGTTGATGCAATGGAATCTTTTATATGCGTATTTCTTATATGCAAACATTTACTCAACTATACATATTGAGTAAGTTTTACCCACACTACTGTCGTAGTCTTCGTCATGGGTGTGTGATTACGTCATTTGTAAATTATACGAAGTAGCAAGTGGTTAATTAGTTTCTCATTCTCATAATCTTTACACTAGCTGTCGTGTTGAATATTTAGACGTATAAGATGAATCTACATTAATTATAATATAGGTATTTAAGAAAAAAATATTGGCTATATTACATTTTAATTATTAGGTATTAAAATATAATAAACATAAGTTTATTGAAACCATAATTTTTTTACAAAAAACAAAAGTACACGATATTGGGTACATTAGTATAACTGTGTCGCAGCCAATAGCGCCCACAACCACATTATTAACAAAAAGAGCTGCGTTGATAACAATATTCAATCTTCTAAACCATAATAAATACAATTTAAATCCTATAAGAGTGACTCACTTCGATACTGACAATTTCAGGATTAACCGGCATACCACGAACTCCTACATAGCTTTGCCTATGGATATTTTAAGTAGCATGGTTGTGGCGAATCTCTATGGATCTTCATTTGTTGTGACTTTTATTAAAAGAAAACTCTGTTTTACCATTTTAAAATCTTTATCTGTGTTATCAGTACAAAGTATTTGCTCATAACATAAAAAAACAAAACATTATCGCAGGAAATACTGATTGTAAGTAAACACAAACATGCACTACTTGGCAGTTTTGGTTATTACGATGTAAAAAATAACTCATTTTCGTATTATAATAAAATATTTCTTTAGCGATTGTGTGATCACGATTCGCCTACGCTACATTTCATATCAACCTACAAACATGTTGATATCACCAACTGAGGCAGTTGCCGACCTTCTTAATCCTTTCTCAGTATTTCACTAGTATTAGCATAAATCTATTTAGACGGAAGCGTTATCTATTTTCAATCAAATCTACAGGTACCTATATCATATGTTAATAAAATTGTATCCCAAAGAAAAGCTGAAGTTTTTCTTTCCACCTGTCACTTAATGACCTTATAATTCGAGTCCCTACACTTAGATATAGTAGTGAGTGCTGGGTTTGGCAGAGAACCATTAAACTAAAATTAACGGTGTGGAAATGAGAAGTCTGAGAAATATAGTGAAGATGAATGACGAAGTCACGAATAGTATGATAAGAGAAAGCTGTGGTGTGGTAGAGATATAGTGACAAGATAGAAAAAGGAATGTTTAGTTGGTTCGGGCACGTACAAGGGATGGGCGACAGAAGATTAACGAAACGAATGTACAAGGCGAGGGTGAACTGGGCAGTGGGCACGCTGAAAAGGATCGACCTAGGCGAACATATCTTGACCAAATCGAACACGCCTTCGATAAAGGCCAGGTGAAAAGTACCCATAACCGTCGAGCATGTATACAAGGGCTCATAAGAGTAGAGGAAGCGAAAGAGGTGTGTCAATATTGTAGTAAGTGGAAGGACATAATCTCTGCCTACCCTCACGAGAGAAAGGCGTGATACTATGTATGTATGTATAATTCGAGAACCCATGAATCGATTATGATTACTTAATACATTGAAGTAAGAATCGACTTAGCTAGATGCAAATTGGTGTACCTACAGTTTATTGTAATTGTAATATAAACAAATCGTATAAATATCTATTGTATTGTTTTATCCGCGTTTAAACCTATATTGGTGCTGTGTAAATACAATTATTTCAATCGCGCAAATCCGTTACTAAAAAGGGGCATATTCATCGCACTAATGTACCTAAATAGCTGAATAAAAAGTTTATATCAGTACTTACGTAAAAGAATTAGTTTTTAATCTACTACTTATGTATGTACCAGGCACATATAAATTAACTTTACCATGATGTGTTAGGCAAGACTCATATCGTCCCACTCTATCCCGTGTCTACTTTATCTTCATCCTCAATTAGATTAATTGAGGTAATTTAATAATTAATACATAATGTGGTTCATAAGACAGTATGACATACTTGTTGAATCATTAGTTAACATGATTAATACCATGTTGAATTTTACAATAATTTACGTTGATTTTGTCGGGAATAGTAGATTCGTCACCAGTTAATCGAAATCACAGAAAGTATTGATAAGATTGGGATTTTTGAAAATTATATTTCAGGAATAAAAATAGTGTAAAACCATTGTAAGATATGATATTATTAAAGTGAAAAAATATGTTGAAATTTATTGGAAACTAATAAAAACGTGAATCATCGTTTTGTAGAAATCAATCTTTGGACTTGGGCTTTGTGTTATGTGTTAATGAAGACGAATATTAACATTTAAAGCCGTTATAAAGAATATTAATCTCAGTGTGTTTACCATTCTAGACCAAATAGTCACTTAACATTAGGCGAGACTGTGGTCAAAGCAATGAGCCTTTACCGTGAAAAAAAAAACATTGATGAGAGTTCTTACATTATTTATACATAAGTAAACATTGATATTTAGTAACACATGACGAGAATTACTTTTATTTAGAATATTATCCTCTTAATGGGTAGGTAAAATGACGTAAAAAATCGATACATTAAAACATGTAAAAATCTGTGCTTTGTAAATTTATAAAACAAGATAAATACTGTATTTAATATTTGTGTTGTTTCATATTGCCCATAGGTATCTTCTTTGACCTTGTATTATTACTACATGAATCATGAACGGCATAATAATATATTTAAAAAAAATTACTCATATTAAACAAGGATATTTGTGACTGCTATGTCTTAAACCTGCCTACGCAGATGTCAATAATTCGTATGACCTTTCAAAGGTTGAAGTAGGTGGAGCGCCTAACCATAAGCAACCGATAACCATCGCGTCGTTGATCGATAACTTATGTATACCTAACTGTATGAATAACTGGAATAATTTAATGCTATTGTTATTCGACATATATTTGCTCACAGAATAAGTTTGATATGAACACCATCGGTCCGTGTCTGGTCGACGATGATTATCAACACGAAATAAGGTTTTAAATTTTATCCTTATAAAGTTAGTCTTCAAATTTTAAATGTAATATGTATCTGGATGTTTGATATCTGTATAATATATTCTATATAAGTAATCCGTAGCTGTTTAATTGTTATCCATATATCTCTTATATTTAGGTATATTTATAACATATGAACTTTAAAATGAAAGCTACCATGAACCACTTATCATATCCCTGCCCTTATCCAATTTTATTTGGGGTCGGCGCAATATGTCTTTTTCTTCAAATCCATGTTGCTTTTAAGTTTCGGCCATTTATTTTACGACTGGCTGCCTGCTTGACATCAATTCTCCTTGCTATTTTTAGTGGTTAAACCGCCACTTAAGGTCCGATCGTAGATGTTTTCATGTTTTCCCTTATGTCGCTTTTTACAACACCTCATGGGATAGGAAAGGGTGGTGGTGGTATTCTAGAACCACTGGGTATGATTTTTAGTATGATCTTGTCAGTAGTTTATTAAAAAATGGCTGAGCAAAAAATACGACTCAAGTTGATAGGGTTATGTTAGATTCGTGCGACCTTGCATTGACTTCCTCCTTTGCAATTTAAGTAAATTTACATTATATTAGACATATTATGTAAAGTAAATTTGTTCGAAAAGGAATACTTTTTGACACTAATAAGGTTACTTTGAGCTGTTGGTGTTAAATGAATAAATATTATTCTTAGTTCGTGATGTTTACGTCATATTTCTATGTATATCTGTGAACTAACACGATGGCGAACTGTAATGTTGCATAAATGTGTCTTCCTTAGATATTCATAATAGGTGCTAAAGATATTGCAACATTGCATTTAAAAATCGTTTATCAACAAAAAGATAAAGCATATTATGTAACTGTGTGCCTGCGGCTCCGCTCGCGTTTCATATTATATTCTTTAATGCGTCATACAGTTTTTAAATAATCATTGGAAAATAATGCTTTGATGGTGCTGTATATGAAATAGTAGTTTGTTTATAATTCGAACCCTGAGTTACACGAAGTAACTTCAGCTATCTGCCAAAAAAAGTCCCATCAAAATTGGTCCAGTTGCTCCAGAGATTAGCCGGAATAAACACAACAGACAGACAACATTATAAGAAAATTATATTTTTTGGTATAGGTATTATATGTATTTAGTATAAAGTTGTTATTTTGATATAACAAACAGACACTTCAATTTTGTTTATTAGTATAGATATATAGCTTACTATTTTAGCACAATAATTGATATATTTTGCTCTAATGTGTGAAAATATAAGGCTTGTACGGGAACAATTTCAATGTAATTTGTATTAAAACAGAACTTTTATTTATTGAAGTTAGACTTATTTTGGTGCTTTAGGGAAAATGATGAGAGTAAATGTTTACGATGCGCTCGCAAACCCGTCAAGAAATAACGACACCTATAAGATAGCTGTCAACGTTTTAGTTTGTTTGTTTACAATTTATTAAGGCCATGAATACAAGTTTTTTTCTATTATTACGTCAAAGAAGTATAACTTCTTACGTGCGTACATAAGTACTGACACACTTTTTATTTAACGTTTCAGCAGTAGATTCATATTAGTAAATTTTAGGTACAAAACTGTTTGATGCTATCGGTATTCATTTGTTATGGGGTTTGTCTTATCTTATCCGTTAATCCGTCAAGTAAAACAGCAACGGAGTTTTTCCTGTGTACTTTAGCCAACCTGGTTGAGTGCCCTATCACGCAAGATATTTTTTTTAAAACCTTTCTTGCTATTAAATTAACATCATGTGTGACATACAATTATTATGTTGTATGGAACATTATGTTGTATGGAACAATTGTATGATTTCAGCCTACGGGAAGGGTAAAGTGAACTTGGGTATTCAACTGTTTTTGTAGGCTTATAAATACATTAAACATTATTCGTGTTAAGTAATATTAGCTTGTAGTTTTTATGTCTATCCATCCAACCATCCATTAACCGAAAGACGTCCACTGCTGGACATAGGTCTCCCCTAAACATCTTCACGGCGACCGGTCTTGCGTCACCCGCTTCCGGCGGACATTAGAGGGGTGATTGCCATAATCGCCACGCATGGCAGTCGGGTTGGCGATCGCAGTCAGGTGTTTGTGATAGTTATATGTATTACATTACATATAACTCAAAAAAGGCAGGACCGCTTTTTACAATTTTTGATTTGTTGCCTTTGTTATCTCCAACCTGAGTAGCAGAATAACTACGAAGAACTAAAAAAACAATGCAAAAATACACGAAAATACTTTTGAAGAAAATTCATATTTTCATACAGTTTGTAATAGAACGGATTTTTTGTTGATATCTCAAATACGGATTGACTGTTTTCGATAAAAAAAAATTGTTGTCTTAGAATCGAGATGTTTCCTCATGTGTTGACAGAAAAACTTAATTGAATTCAGTGAATTTATTGATGATTCTGAGGAGATACGAAGTTCGTCGGGACACTTTATTATTATTATTACAAAAAGGGCTATACAGGCTAAAACAGTCCGGTATCACTGCGACCTAGTCAGATCTATTGTGATCACCCTATTGCTAAATCTCACTGCCTAGACCTACAACCTGAATTTACTGCAAGATCTTTTTGGCAGAGAGTGTCTGTACCTCCTCCGGGAGCAACGCGTGCTTACCCAGAATTCCGTTACGTATGGGAATTACTGGATCAAATTCACACAAGATGGGCTTTGCTGTTTTGTCTGCGATTGCACAGAACCTGCACTGTCTTGTGTTCTGGACACCGATGTGCATATGCTTGCGGGTCACTTAGTTATATTATTAGTTCTACATATTTATTATCTGCAAGTAGTAGGTTCCTTTCGATTCGCTACATCGATTTACTAATATTTTAAATCAAAAGAAAGCAGGCAATTCGTAAGCAATTAAGTCTGACCTGTATAACGTATAATATTATTTATTTATAATTCGTCTTCAAAACGAAGAATATAAAATAAATTAGTAGATTAAACTGTTAACATTTCACTACCATCTATCTACCTACATAACGTCTATTCACGATTTTTCTCAATCGTGCCATCGATTTCAAATAGATATATACCCAAATTAGTGGTCATTTAAAATTTTGCATTCGTAGTTTTTATTTGAGAGCGACATCGGGTGAAAGTTGGCAACAAAATGAAAGTAGTAGTGTCAACATGTGTATGTCCGGAGGTGGGCACCATCGAAGGGGTATGCGGTGCGGTGCAAGCCACGTCTTCTACACACCGGTTCTACACCGGAGTGCGACACCTTGTCGTTTTCTCATCATTTCACCGGTTCGATATCTACCTAAATTAAAAAGTAAAACGAAATAAATAGTAGAGTGAATTAAACAATTAAAACTTCATTAAGAACTGTTAATAATAACTAACAAAATTTACGAAGGGATATGGTATAGGTAATCTAATTCTTTTAATTTTCAATGCGTAATAGTCTACCCAAAGAATCCGCCGGATGCGGGTGACGTAAGACCGGTCGTTGTGGAGATCTTTGGGGGAGACTTATGTCCAGCAGTGAACGTCTTTCGGTTGTATGGATGGATGGACGTAATAATTTTATGTAGCACTTACTAGACAGCTGTGTCCGCGCAAAAAAAATCTTTTGGTGGTACTGGGCACTGAATCATATTTTGTTCATAATTCCTTGGATTTTTATTTACACTGAACCTTAATTATTTTCCTAACAATTTTTTTGCACTAACTGAAATCAAAGATATTTCTCACGAATTCAAATATTCGGCACTATATCGCCATTGAATCGGTTTTTATTACAATTTCATTGAGTTTTAGTTTTGTTTTTTTACGTGGAAGTCTAAATGTTTTACTGACTTCAATAAGGAGGAGGTTATGAATTCGTCTGTATGTTTTTATTGTATGTTTGTTATATGATTTCTCGGTCTTTTGTGGACCGATTCGCAATTTTTTTTAAATCGAAGAAATACACTTTCGAGGTGGTCCCATTTCCAACAGATCAGGATCTGATCGTTCCACTGATCAGGGAAATTGAGAAAAACCCTCGAATATTATAGACACTTACACATGTTTCTTATATTCGTTTCCAAAGCTATGAAATAGGCTTCACAGCTGTACCTAAAAGTACATACTTAAACTAAAAAGTAGAAAAAAACTTTTTAAATTAAAAACAAAACCGACTTATAAGAATAAACTATAAAAATGCACTAAAAACTCAATAAATAATTTCAATATTTTATTAATCTGCATCGTTAATTTCGAGTTGATGCCAACTAGAGTTAAACAACGGCGCTCATTTACAAATGTAAATAACAGCCTAAATTTTATTACAATTACATATAAGCTAAATAAAGAACTAGGGTAATTTTAAAGAAAAAATAATCAAAATTGAATATAATAAGCGACGTACATTTACACAACTATGTTATCCATAAGCTGGCACAGATTTCAAACTTAACGAAGTAGATTAATAATAAAGTGATTATTTAAAGAGTTTTTAGTGCATTTTTATAGTTTATTCTTTTGAAGCCGGTTTTGTTTTTAATTATTAAAGTTTTCGAAAAATAAAATTATTTTATGTTATGTGGAGTACCTATCTTCAGATATCACATATGTATATTCATGCGTATTTAGTAAAAAGTTGTTATTTTGCTATTACAAACAGGCATTTAAATTTAAATTATTAGTTTAACTTTTAACTCAATCTATAAGTTAAAGTAATCTATGAACAAAAGTACACAATATATGAAAATGAAATGATCATTTAAATTGAGAATGGCGTTGTTTAAGTTTATTACGTTTTATTAATTCTAATAAAATTATTGTCACAATATTTAATGCTGTGAAACTAACCAAATCTGAGTATTAACTGTAAATAATATACGGAAGATTTCTACCAAGACTGTTATTAAGTTTGGGTAAATCTTCCATTAGATCACGTTTTTAATTGCTTTGCGACCGTTTATATCTATCAGCTGACGAACAGAGCAGTGAGTTATTTTGGGAGGCCACTAATTTTTAATCTTTTCTAGTTATAATTTAGCTTCATGAAACAAGCTTAAGATGATAATAGAAAAATAAAAAGATCTAGAATTCTTTTTATTTTGTTTTCCAAAGTACAATAGATCTATAAAATTGTATACTAAATACCACAAAATGAACAAATTATTTCAGGGAATATTATTTAAAATAAGCCCTTAATAAACTTTTTAAGACGACTGGCAACTAAATTATTAAAAATATAATAATGCTCTATTTACTATTGAATCTGTGTAACTATAAGGCATCACTATGAATGTCTACTCATCTATATACTTGTAAATTAAAATCTATACTTATAATATAATGTTGTAAAAAGGTAAGATTTGTATTATTAGCATTTTTGTAAGTAACGAATAAACTTAAAAACTACTGAACCGAATTCGATGAAATTTGACAATGATATGTCATTGCATCCAGAGGAAGAACATAGGCAAATAGTCTGAATTCCAAACGTGTGAAGCCGCAGGCAACCTAGTTATTAATATATACTTGAGGTAACAAGTTTTATAGTGGGTAAAGAAAATCGATTGCTGTCAAATTAATAAATAGATTTACGGCGTAAAGGTGCGAGGAACTTTTTACATCAGCATGAAAGATTACCTTCAAGTTATTTTACACAGCATATTCTGTATTATGTTATAATGTTTTATACTTTTTAAATTCTGATGGGGTCAACGGGCTCTCGTATGGCTACCACGTACCGGAAGATGCAGCGTGGGTAGCCCCCTACAAAATGGACCGACGACCTGATGAAGGTCGCGAGAATTGGCTGGATGCGGGTGGCAAAAGAACGGTCTTCCTGGAGATCTTTGGAGGAGACCTATGTTTTTCGATTGAATGGAAGTATGGAAAGTGTGACCAATTTATTTAATAGTTAGTGTGTGGCATAATTTTCTCTCTATTATGATATTTAATTTCTAACACGAATAATAAATGAGTGCAACTAGGCAGCTAGCAGATGCCATTCTATATAAACATCTGTTTTATTTCGAATTCGGCAATGGTTCCTTGCCCTCATTACTTATTACAAAACATAATATTGTACCGTCGAGCAATTTGTTTGTAAACATTTTGTCTCGCTAAATTCCTGTTGCCAGATTACGAAATCAAGGTCAATAGGATGTTTGTCGTCACCAAGGTACAATATATTTTATTTTTAAGCTGTAGTGAGATACTGAGAACGAAAATCACTATAGGTAATTTAGTATAATATAATTATAACTATAGTATAATTATAACTAAATTTGATAGTAATACAAAAACTAATATCTTTATCTCAGAACTCAGATTTGTTAATGTTTCTAAATTGATACGTTAAGTATTTTATATATTCTATAAAAATTGCACATTTTCAACGTTTTTTTTAAATATAACTTTGCTATTCCCATTTCATTCGTTGAGAATTTAGCAGTCCTACGCACAGCATGGTAAGTCGTTGCGATGACCATGCAAAGCAAGTTATAAATTAATCAAACATTAATATCAACATTGTAGGTTCTTAGCAGACCAAAATATCATTGATATGAAGCTAAGAAATTTGTTTTAATTGAATCTGACTAGATCTGGGGATTGCGTCATTGTACGAGCGCGTGCGACCACGAACGATTCGGTGTATGATAAATTTTGAGACAATCGGCATGAGTTTAGTTTTAGAATTGTTTTAAACGAAAATAAATATAATATTTTAAGAAGTTACAACAACAAAAAAACAAAGAGCGCATGAGAAAAAATATTTTCTCATAAAGTTATACAGTGTGCCATTGAACGTATTGTATGTACGTATTATGTACATTTAAACTAAACAATATTATAAAGGTGCAGCTATTAAATACAATTTAGAATTCGAAATAATTAAGAATGAGAGAATGCGTCTTACAATTCATAGTAATTTAATCCATCGTGTAATAAATACTGCTCCGGTACATTGTACACACAAATACAATATTGAGCCTAAAATTTACCATTTTTCAATTGAAAGTAACAATTATTTTAAATTAATATGAAGTAGCTATATAATAGTACCCTTGTGTGGAAATATAGCTGTTTAATCAGGCAGTAGTTTGGGCAAAGCGGGCGCGGTATTGTGCGTAGCTGGTACCTAATGACCCGAATACTATGTTACTCGATTGCATTTTCACTTCGCAACTATTAACTTGTTGCATCGAATCGAATAACTTATTCATTTTGATGGATGTAAACCAATAGTAAGTATAATTTACTCTACATTCGTATGTAAATAATTTTCTTTATCAATTTATTGAAAGATCTGTTAATATAAATAAACATATATGTATTTAATATTCAAATACCTTAAAGTAACCTCAACTACTGTTGATTGAGCATACAACCACATTTACCTAAACGTTATTATATTAATTTCTTAACTTTTTATTTACAAAACACTTTTGCGCGAGGCTCTGTTTGCTTGAAATATTTTGCAATACCTTTTCTTTAAAATACTTTTTAGTAACTTATTGTATTTTGAGATATCAATTTGATTGACTAAATTTTATTCAGAGCTATCATTGGCTGCCATATTAAATTTACACAAAAGTATGCTTTAGTGTGTGTCCATCATTAAATTATATATTCAAAATGTCTGAGATTGTAATATAAAGCGGTTATTAGAATTCAAATATAAAGTTACATGTATAGTACTACCATTCTTTTGTTATTTTATTTTATTCTCAACAAGTATTCACTGCATTATACTGCTCAATTTTTAATAACTTTTGTAACATAATGTGTGTCAGGTCATTTATATTTGTCGAATTAATTTATTATTTTCCTCAGTACTTATTTTGTATAATTAGCTAATGTAACAAAATGTATATTCGACCACTGTTGTCCAGATATTATTATTTTCTTTTCTGGAACTAAGCCAATATATATTACGAATATGTTTAATTTTGATCCACCAGCACAGAAATTGTTAATTACGACTACAGCGCCTTTTATTGGATCTCATAATATGTATGAACCATTGTTTCGATAAAACAAATATATTGTATGGAAATAACCTCATTTAGTTAATTCAAACAGAAGTTACTCGATTACTACAGGTATACCAGTGGTTATAATAAAAATATGTATTCATAAATATACACATTAAAAATCAGAGGGTATATTGGACCCGGAAAAAATATATTTTGTGCCCCGGGATCTAGTGCCTTCCTTTATACATAACATTACAGATTTATAATGTATTATACCTTGTCGTATTTATATGAGGTGCGAGTCAACGTGGATATAATCGCTTGTGTTTCATATGTATGTGTTTTAAATTATTGTTAAATACTCGAAACATTATAAATTAGATGTCACGACTAAAACAGATTTTTTAATCAGAATATCATTCCAATTATTACAAAAAACATTATCTGGTAGAAATTTAGAAACCAGAAGAAATATCTATATTACCTAAATACTTATATATCTATTATGTTTATAAACTACTGTTAAATTTGAAGCACGATGTCATAGTGGTGTTATTGATCGGATGGAATTAAATAGTCACTGTAGTAGTTTTTTTGCTTGAAGGTCAATTGCGCATTGTATTTCTTATGTATAATATTCAAGTAAGTACGTATAGGATTCAAACTAAGTTCGGTAAACAATACTGACCAGTTACTTTGTAAAAATTCTACACAATTATCTAGTTAGTAATTATTGCAAAGATAGAAACCTAGCTATTTGTGGAATAATTATTTATACGAAAAAGTGCAGGTTAATCAAGTCAGAATAGAATGACAGTGAATGAGTTTTACACTCAATTCTATGTTAAATTAGATGGTTTGAATCATTGTAAATATGTAGTTGTTATTCCAGAATATATTTATTCGATAAATTTACTAAAAGGCTAGCATGACTAGAAACAAATCAATTATTTCAGTACTACAGGATAGCCGTGTAAGTGTAGAACTATCAATATCAAGTTATATTACGCTGCCGCAATTATCAAAAAAAGTACTTCCGCGACGCTGCCTGAAGTATTTTTTATTATTGATCAAAGGCCAAATTCTGTAGGTCAAAATGATTGATATTATTGATTATCAAAATACCGAATAAATCAATTTTAACCATTATTTTTCCGAGGATATGATAAAATATATAGAATTATTAAAAAATATATATGTAAAAAGTTAATTTCGTTGGCGGCACCTATACCGGTTTTTATTTTTTATTTTAGTGTGTCCAGTACAAATTAATCCTTCTTCCGTTGTTATTTCTGTTACCTACCACTTCCATTAATGTTGTTGTAATATTTTACAGAAAAAATTGTCACGTGTATAGAGACTTAAATTTTACACCATCATTTCAAAGAGGCTGGGAGTCACGATTTCATTTAGCGATCTATGAAATGTTAAGATGTTAGTGTCTAGTAAAGAGTTGCTTACTGTCGTAGAAGCTGATAGTAAAATCAATACTTGTAATTCATTATGGTACACCTCGGATTACGATATTCATAATTTTGGTACTTTGACAAATTCATTTGTGAATTTGTTTATAATTTACTTGAGAACGTAGATTGACAATTATTTACAATCATAACTCTAAATATATTACATACTATGAATATGTCAGTTTATTTTTATCTGGTCCTCGAGTTATACAGAGAGATAATCAATTAGTGCATCGTCTAAATTTTCGCATGTCAAGGAAATTTTTACATCAAGATCCTATGAAGATTAGTCAATTAATTTAGTTTTCAAATTTCGTAAATAAATTTCATTAAAGATTACGTAGTTTCGTTAAAATAGTACAACAATCAGTAGTGATTGAAGATGATATCATGTCTGCGGGTAAGGAGATATCTTTTACACGGTATAGGCTCAGTTCTTTGACCAAAATCTCACCTGATGTTAAGTGACGATGATGTGGTCCACGATGGTAAACATATTAAGCCTAGAGTTACTGGATCTCAAGTGATTCTGCTGGAACACACCTATTGGCAACAGCTTTTCTAACTTGAGGGTGGTAGCCCAGGCAGGCATTATCTTAAAATGCCCTACCACTAAGCTATGGTTTGCTCACAGTGTTTTCCTTCACCGAAAACTCAGGTTGAATTTAGAGTTGGATAGATGGAACCTGCGTCCATTGACGCGAAATCCGATGCACTAAGATTTAAGCCACCATGGCTTCGAAATCTCTCCAAGCCAACATACCATATAAGTTGTCATCGTCTTTTAGTTAAGCCGGTACGTAAATTTGAGGTTAACCTCATAAATATATGGATGTTACTTTTGTGTTCTATAGAGTCGGAAATCCGGTCTCGTATAGTTATTCAGAGCGAGACTACAACGTGTAAAAGCGATGATGGTCTGTGAAACTATTGATAGAACTCAGAATGGCGGTCGCGTCCCGTACAACACACGCGTGACGACACAACGGGACGGGCGCCGCCGCGCGGTCGCATCAGACGCACTTTCTCCGTATTATGTGGAACCGTGCACGTGCCCCATGACACACATATTTGGCCCCGTTGTAATCACGGGGGGATGTCTATATTCATTTTATTAATAGGAATACATATAATAAAATTTAACGACTTTATCACTGTAGCTCCTGTAGTACTGGATTGTACAAAAATAATATTTTAACAATACACATTAGGGTAATTACATATGTAGCTGATAACATTTTCGTAGAATTATTTAATTATCGCTTGGAATTTCTACAAATAACACCTGTTAGCGGTAGAGTTGCGACAGCGCCGCCGGGTCGTTAACGATATGAAACAGGTTTGTGGAGTTAGCTGAGGTACCTAGTTTGAAGCTGTTCGCTGGCTGAACTCATTGCTGTACGAACGGTAGTGCTTTATATTTGCTCGACGTCGTTGTCTAGTAGTATCAGGACCGCTAGTTTCTCTACAACGAAGTTTACGATCGACAAACGTTTATTTTTATCTTTTATGATTATTACTCAGCGAGACTACTTTATGTAAACATCACAACAATATTATTGCTTCAAAGTAATACAAAAATTGCGTTGACATTGCATTTTATAAATAGAAACTATGCCAATTGTAACAACGTAAATAAATAATTTTGTTTATTTTAAAAAACTGATAATTTCAATAATGGTAAGGACAGTTTCTATATATAGTATGGAAGTACTAGACTTTAATTTTGAGCCAAATTATGCTTTTATGTTTTGGACACGAATAGTACGAATGTGTGCAGTGTGTATATCAAGTATTAGGTTCCAAGTATTATAAATTGTCATGCTTAGACTGCCACTATCATCACTTTGTCCGTATCTTACATTCAACCACCTATCCTACATTATACATCGTCTTGTCCTTTCATCAAATCTATACCTTCTACGGTATACTTCTATCTATATTTAAGTTGCACTCACTCTTTAAATTATGTGACTTTTATCCCGTGTCATGACATAACCTATTACCTTTTAACATCTCTGTCATTGGTGTTACTGTTAACGTTTCTCTGATATTTAGGCTAAGTTAGATCCTTAATGCACTTATAATATATTAATTGGCATTGACATCTACGGGAGATGATTTTAGCGAACGTCGTGGTAACATATTTTTTGTGACTTGTCAAGCCAATTCGAAAGCGAGTCAAAACAAGTCACACGGAGGAGTAGGGTTGACATTGCTCTGGTGTCTTGAGAGACGTGTACGTGCGAGTTCTTCGAACCAATTGCTGTCATGGAGTTTTTGCCTTTAATGATTGCCTTACCTTTACCCTTTATAGTCTATAGAGAACGCAACTTGTAATGTAATATTATGATTTAAAAAACGAACCGTTTATCTATACCCCATCGTATCACAGGATTGACTTTATCAGCGCGTTATCATACGAATTCGCCTTCTTCTGGTGATGATTCATCATGTTTTATATATGTTTGACGCGTTATATTCGTTGTTTTTTTTTAATGGATTAAAGAACATGATAGTTATGGGAATACCCGGATTTAAGCTAAGCGGTAAAAATTTAACAAAATTGTACGAACTATTTTAAACCGAGATAATTATTATACTTTTAAGAATAAAAAGGAAAGTAAGAAAGTCTTTTTATTTATGAAAGCGAAATTGTTTTTTTTTACTTTAATTTTTTCATTATTTTATTAGGGAACGTTCTAGTATTACGTAACGCAATTTTTTAAATGTTTGACCCCCCACGCTCATGTAACGAGCCGTAACGTTTTTCTTTACCCCTACTCCTCCCCCTAGTAAAACGTTACGTAACCACCACCAAGTGATCATTTATACCTGAAAGTCAAAATTATGTGGCGTAAAGTACCGGAAAGTCGCTAATATACCTATGTTATTGTTTTAATTACGTTAATAATATTCATAACACTTGAAATGTCTTGTTTTTAAAAGCAAGAGATTTCTAATTTTTTTCCTTTTTTTTGTCCTGATAAATTTTTACTGCTAATCATACATTTAATAATGTCGTTTTCCTGACTTAGCCATGTCCTGAACACATTTTTTGCTTTATCCGCCATTGTTTTTCACATACCATGAGACCGAAGTATAACGAAGCCATCCAAAGTGCAGTATTTGTTGTTACCCACTTTACTGGAGTGATGACAAAAACCATCAATCTGCTGATAAATATTTTTTTTCTTTACATTTAGTTAAAATAAAATTATTACAAATTATTCACTATCCTTTAAAGCAAGTAAGAAATTTTGTAATGTAAAAAATTTTCAAGGGGTCATTCACCATATGAAATTTAAGAGAAAAAAAACGTTTTAAAAAAATCTCTACTCCACCGTTCTGAAGGGTCAAAACAATTTTACGCAACGTGTAGTTCAAAAAACCCCCTCTCGCACCTGTAACGCATCGTAACGTTTCAGAAGACCCCCAAATTCGTTACTTGAACGCTCCCTTATATACTTTTGTATGAGTTTATATCCAATATTTGTGTTTTAATTTTTGAATACGTACTTACTGATTACGTCATTTTTATTAAGACATTTAGTTATTTTAGTTACCTTCAGTAAACAAGTATTAGTGTGGTACCATGTAGTGCATGCTAAGGAATGAGTTTCTTTTATGATCAATCCATCCATCCATTCAACCATAAGATGTCCACTGTTGGATATAGGTCTCCCCCAATAAGGGGGGCATTGCAATTATCGTCACGCTTGGCAGGCGGGTTGGGGTTCGCAGATTGTAATGCTCAGAGGTTGCTGGTGCCCATGCTCTCCCTTAGTTACCTTTTACGACACCCGCGGGAAGATATGGGGAGGTATTATTCTTGGCCGGCACCACACGACCCTTGTTTTATGATAAATAAATCTAAATATGAATCCATAATTAAAAATGTAAGAAAAACATTGTGTTACACCAATTTTACAATTAAATGATACATGTATCAAATACTATTTAGACAATGTTTAATTCACAAACTGACATTTATCTGTCAATAAACGTGTCGCCGAAAACTGAGTCACTTTTATTAGATAAGAACAAATCCATTGATAAGCATGCTAAACTTTACAGTCACCGTATGAGTTGTATAACTATTTTGACATTCTTAAAAACAGATATTCGAGTTGTGTCGTCACACATAAGTAGAATTTTGTCTGTTGTTTTTTTGTAAATTTAGCCTTATTATTCGAGGAAAATAGTTTTATTCTTATTATTATCTAAACAATAGATTCCTTTATTTTCAGATACTCGGTATACTATGTATGGCGCTGGGAAGTCCATGGTATTCGACATGGTTCGTGTTTGTCGCCGTCACTTGTTTCATCACCACTTTAATGTGGAGCTTCGTGTTTCTGCTCAGCATCAAAGATGCTCTCAGGATGCCTATAAATTGGGTTTTATCTGTAAGTATTAATATACATTGAAAACTAATTCATCGTTATATTTACTTTAAAAACCATGTAAAAAGTTCGCTGAAACTCATTCTGTAATGTATCGTTATATTTAAACGTGGCGATGCCGCCTGCCAAGTGTGGCGATTATGGCAATTCCCCTCTTTTTGGGGGAGACCTATGTCCAGCAGTGGACGTCAAAAGGTTTAATCAACCATACCTACAAAATCAATTTATATGTTTTTTATTTGTCATTTATACAGAAAGAGTTTGGTAATTGTTTTAATTTAATTACAGAGATATTCATTATAATGATATTACTTTCAAAAGGGTAAATTTAGTGAACTTATAGGTATTTTAAAAAAAGTTCGTAACTCTAAATATAGCTACGCTAAACTTAATCGTTGTTTATATTTCTCCAAATTTTGTAGTCCATATTTAATGATACTTCCTTACTAATAATACTTAAATAATTAAGTAGGTTTTTGTTTTTAACATTGAAAATATGCTAACGAAAACTTGTAATAGTCTAGATTCAGCAGCTCGACATACATAATAAGTTTTTGAATCAAATTCGACTTAGAACTAGTGTAATCAAATTTTGCAGTATAAGATGAATAGAACAGTTATTACAAATATATATCAATGAAAATGGATAGGTAGGTATTATAATACACGTGAAGGTCGCAATCGAATATTGGTAGAAAATACCAACTGCGGGCTGGCCGGCCTCCAAATCTCCTATTTCTTGCCGAGGGTCTGGTGATACACTGGGTCGCTCAGGGCGAAAATATAAGGAATATGTCCACTTACCGAGCAATCTCTCGTGCACATCCAATCCCGAGGATCCTGCAGCTTATGTAATGGCGTAGAAGCGGTGTAAAAACGTGATGCGGCGATATTGTAGATTATTATAAAAGTTATGCGGTTTGCGTTGCGGAGCGGTTGCGCGTATACTTTTAAAAACAACTGTCAAGTTTAACTCGCGGCGCGGGTTGCCAGGCACGAGAAAATCACTCGGCAAGAATGACAGTGATTCCTGACATTCTCACCCCAGCAACCGAATGATTCACCATAACCCCCGACCTTAGGAGAGAAGCGTCTCCTAAGCTCAAAATATTGGAGAGGAGGTGAAAGAAAATTAGACGGATGAGCGGAAATGCGGAAGCGGAATTACAAATTTAACTGAAGGATAAACTAATATTAAAGTAGAAAAAAGGATAATAATATACAAAGGAAAGGAACTATTAGAAGGATTATTGGGTAGGTAAAGGACAGACCTTTACAACCGGGCGCGTATAAGTACCGCTTTGAGTGCGGACAGTAACCACACGGACTATTCCGTCAGCACCAGGGTGGCAGGTTTCAATAATACCAAGTGGCCACCTTAACGGAGGAGCGTTATCAGATTTAAGTAGAACAACAGAACCTACAGTAGGATTTGCGGTACGTGCATTCCATTTTTGTCTAGTTTGGAGCGTTGACAAATATTCATTCCTCCAGCGTTTCCAATAGGATTCCACGAGCTTATCCAATAAGTATTTGCGCTTCAACAAAGATTGCGGTTGCGAAGCAGTGTCAACTAAATTAAAAGAATTGAGCGGTTCATAGTTAAGAAAATGTGCGGGAGTTAGAGCTGTAGGTTCGGCCGGATCCGAACTCAAAACAGAAAGTGGTCGTGAGTTTAGTATACATTCGATTTGTGTGAGAAGTGTTGTAAACTCTTCATAGGTAAGTAGCGAGTCGCCTATAATGCGTTTTAAATGCGACTTAATGCATTTTATATTAGATTCCCAAGCACCACCAAAATAAGGAGCGTTGGGAGTGATCGTTTTCCAGGTAATACCGTGCTCTACAGCTTCATTCAAAAATGCCTCCGAATAAGTTTTAGATTTAATAAAATTATGTAAATCATTATAATGCGCTTTTGCACCTACAAAGTTAGTGCCATTGTCCGAAAATAACTCTAAGCAATTTCCTCTACGTGATATAAATCGCTTGAAAGCTTTGATAAATGACTCAGTACTTAAATCAACCGCGAATTCAATGTGCACAGCTCTTGTTACTAAACAAGTAAATAAACAAATAAAAGCCTTTTCTTGGCGCGCACCTCGATATCTACTTATTAATATAGGAATTGGGCCTGCATAATCGGTCCCGGTTTTTAGAAAAGGCTTAGCTTCATTAACTCGAAAGGAGGGAAGAGCGGACATATATGGAAACATGGGTTTAGGCGAAACTTTAAAACAGCTGTTACAAGCTTGAAAACGCTTTCGAACCACTGTCCTGCCTGAAATAATCCAGTAATTTAAGCGTAACATCGAGAGTAATTGGTGAGGACCTGCGTGTAAATATTTTTTATGATAATAATCGATAAGTATATTTGTGATGTGATCGCGTTTAGGAAGCAGAATAGGGTGTTTCGCTTCGAACCGTAAGCTACTGTGCTGTAATCTGCCCCCAACCCTGATCAAGCCATCGCTATCTATAAAGGGTGACAGTGTTCTAAATGATTTTGTAAGTGGACGATTTTCTTTTAAAGAAGTTAGTTCGGTTGCAAAATGAACTTGCTGAACGCTGCGCAAAATGTACAACTCAGCTATTTTTAACTGATTTACCGTTACAGTATTAGATCTAGGAATTTTCCTAATAAATATTAAAACATAAGTCGCAACTCGCAAAAGTTTCGACCACGAAGATAGTCGAGCTGCGACTGTATGGAAAAAGGGTTGTTCATTTATCGTCGTGACTAAAGCGCGATCATTTTTATGTTCATATTGTTTATCAGGTGGGAATATTTGATCCTCAAATAAAAAGCGTCGAATAGGCCATTCTGTCACTGGATTTTGAAGCCAAGTGGGGCCATGCATCCATGTCGGATGGTCTAATAATTGGGAAGGCAATAAACCTCTCGATAAGCAATCACTCGGATTATCCTTTCCCGCTACGTGAAAAATGTGTTTGGGTGATAAATACTCTTGAATGCGAGCGATGCGGTTTGCTACGTATACTTGAAATCTATGCGGAGAAGAATGTGCCCAATATAAGGCTACTGTGGAATCGGTTAAGGCGAATATATTTGTAATATTGCAACGCGGTGAAATAGTGGTGATAACAAAGTGAATAAGCTTCGATAATAATAACAATGCACATAATTCGAGGCGTGCTAGAGTTTGCATTTTATTAGCAGTTGGCGACACCTTGCTTTTAGCGCATACTAGATTGACCGTGTTGGGAGAACCCTTAATGCACAAATAAACGTTGGCGCCGTATCCACTTTCACTTGCGTCTGAAAAACCTACTACTATCAACTCAGAACTGTAAGATGGCACTCCTAAGAAACGAGGAATTTTTACACACGATAAAAGTGGTAGCTCATTTCGAAGGATGCACCATGCGTCGCAAATATCTTGCGGTGGGCATTCATCCCAATCTACATGTTGTAACCAAAGCGATTTCATAATTAACTTAGCCTTTAATATTACGGGTGCACAGAAACCATTGATATCCCACAAGCGAGCGATAGTTGCTAAGATAATGCGTTTAGTAATTATTTGCGAAGTTTCCTTTACCGAGATTACGAATTGATCTTTTTCAGGAATCCATTTTAAGCCTAATAATTTTAAATTGTCATTTTGATCAAAATGAACATGTGAAAGGTTATGATTTTCAGGAATTGATTCTAATAATGCGGGGCAATTACTTATAAATTTTACTAGATCAAAACCACCTTTTTTAAACATGTTTATTAATTGGTTAGATAGGTTTATACCTTCTTGCGGTGTACATACGGATATTGCCAAATCGTCCATGAATAAATTACTTTGAGCTACATCTGCTGCGTATGGATATTCCTGTCTCTCTTGTTCAGCTAGTTCGCGGATTGTCCGCATTGCTAAATATGGGCTGCAAGACAGACCGAAACAAACGCGATTGAACTCATATAAATTAGCGCTATCCTCATCTTCAAAGCGATATAGAATTCGTAAAAATTTACGATAATTATTATGTACCAATATTTGTAAATACATCTGCTTAATATCAGCACTTATAGCAATAGGAAATAAACGAAATTGAATTAAGATTGCAAGTAAATCATTTTGTAAGTTTGGCCCGGTATGCAGACAGTCGTTTAACGACAACCCGGAAGTTGTTTTTGCACTTGCATCTAGAACTATTCGTAATTTCGTACTAATTTTATCATTGCGTGAAACTGCGTGGTGAGGAATAATATATTGCCTCTCACTGGAATTATAATTATCTATGCGGGTAATATAATTTTTATTTAAGTACTCTCTAATAATTTCGTCATACTGTAATTTTAAATTATTATTGAGTTTAAACTTGCGTTCTAAATGCGTATATCTCTTAGATGCGATTTTAAATGAATCCCCTAACTGCGACGGGTCTTGGTTAAAGGGTAAAATAGTAGTGAAGCGGCCTGATTTATCGCGAGAAATATTATTTGAATATAACAACTCACATTGTTTATCCACGGGTGAAAAATGTTTTTTGTCCGGTACATCTTCAACGTTCAAAAAACGATTCATTAAACCTTCCATTGAAGTATCCTCACTACAAATATATGAGTATGTGTCACTGAGACAAGCGGTAGCGTTAGCGGACGCGGATTGTAAAACACGTGCGGAGCCTATAATAATATAACCAAATTCGGATTCAAGAGCGTCGGGATTCCCATTCGAACCTATGATTTTATTTCCCTTCAATATGTGGGCAAAAACTTCTGAACCAATTAGCATGTCTATTGGACCCTTCGTATGAAACGATTGGTCTGCGAGCGGTAAATTAAATAAATAATCGAGCGATGTACAATCTACATTAACTTGCGGTAAATCACCCGAAATCTTATTAATAACTAAACATTGTATGTTCAAGCGGAAATCATTATGTCGCGAAAATACTGTTACATTGGCTATACCCTGTATCGGTTGCGGATTGTCACCAATACCATTTACTTGAATGGAATTGGCGGAGTTAAATATATTTAATCCAAGTTTCTTACAGCATTGTTTGGTAATAAAATGTCTCTGAGAACCCATATCGATAAGTACTCTGACTGGGTGTAATATAGAATTTTTATCTTTTACTAAAATGACTGCGGAACCTAACAAAATAATTTTATTTTTATGACGCGTGGATTCAGAATTCATCTGACTACAAAGAGATACAGTTTTGTCTTGGGTACTTTTAGACGTATCGTTATTATGTAACTGATTATCAGAGGTCAATGACCTTGAATTCCCCCCGACCATGCCATCTAAACTGTTCTCAGGAAAGTGTAACAAGGAATGGTGCCTCTTGTTTCCTTTACAAAATTTACACGATGATACAGACTGACAAAATCGACTAGTATGCAACAAACTCAAACAATTTATACAACCGTTCACATTCTTTATATATTTGTATCTATCTAGCGGTGAAAGAGTTTTAAATTTCGCGCAATTATATATTTGTTCATGTTCATTCGATTTACAAAATGAACAGTGTTTATTAAGACGCGCGGTGACGTCATTTGCAATTAATGCGCGTGGAGCTCGCTGTGTCGAGCGACCGCTCCTCGCGTCTCCAGCGGCGCAGTGCTTATACTTACTACCGGCGCTTGCGTTGATTTTAATATCTGGCGTAATTCTTTTTAATATTTTATATTGTTCCCTGAGAAATATTACAAATTCTTCGTAATTGGGATATGATTGTTTTCTATTAATATTTTCGAATTGTTGCACTGTGTCCGTATCTAGTTTGCGTAAACCTAAATGAACAAACATGTAATCTAACAAATTATCGATCTTTAATTGTTTCAAAGCGGCTACAGACGTAGAATATTCGTCAATGAATGCGTCTAATTGACTCGGCGTAGCATTGTGAAGCGATTTTAGATTTAATATTTTTTCTATATAGGTAGTAGCTATCTCACGGTCGTCCGTGTATTTATCAACCAGTGCGTTATAAATTATATTATAATTTTCTGCGGTCGGGCTTAAACTTAGCCATATTGACTCAGCCTTCCCTTTAAGTTTACTAATTAAGTACCTTACACGTAGTGAGTCATTTAGACTCGGATTATTGTGAACCATTGAGTTATAACATTCAATGAACATAGGAAATTTTTCATAGTCACCATAGAATTCCGGTATTGATAATTTCTCTAATTGAAAATTTAAATATTGTTCATTGTGTTCAGCGGTATTAACATTTTGCGATATATTGAAGCGTGTTAAGGCATTTTTTACTCCACAATAATAATCTTCGAATGCCCATATTGCCTCATAATTTGGTAGGTACTTAGGATCTAATTTCAAATTAAGTCGGTTAATATTATCGACTATATTTTGAAATTCTTCGCGCATCGAATCTATGTTTGTCGCTTGACTAATAAAGAGAGGAGTTGGGCGATCCTCCTGACTCGTAGGTATAGATTCGTAAATAGATTTAATGCGTAAATAATAAGATTGTTTTTTACTTTCGAGTAGAGATATTTCTCCGATACCTACTGAACCTTCAGCTACTTCTCCCTTTTTGGACCTATGCTCCATTTTTAAAGTTAATAATATTAAACAATGTAATTAAAAACAAATACAATTGAATAGTATTCGTCTCAACGGTAATATAAAATATCAAAAATGCGAGGGTAAATAATAAATTTATGAAATTGCGTATGCGGTTTTAAAGTCTTAGGATGTAAAAATAGGGAATTTAGGGCACAATCCAGGAACGAAGGACCATTAAAAGATGGTAGAAAATACCAACTGCGGGCTGGCCGGCCTCCAAATCTCCTATTTCTTGCCGAGGGTCTGGTGATACACTGGGTCGCTCAGGGCGAAAATATAAGGAATATGTCCACTTACCGAGCAATCTCTCGTGCACATCCAATCCCGAGGATCCTGCAGCTTATGTAATGGCGTAGAAGCGGTGTAAAAACGTGATGCGGCGATATTGTAGATTATTATAAAAGTTATGCGGTTTGCGTTGCGGAGCGGTTGCGCGTATACTTTTAAAAACAACTGTCAAGTTTAACTCGCGGCGCGGGTTGCCAGGCACGAGAAAATCACTCGGCAAGAATGACAGTGATTCCTGACATTCTCACCCCAGCAACCGAATGATTCACCAAATATTATTATTATAAAATTGTCACAGCTGTGAAATCATGAAGTAAAACCAATACTTATTAACAACTGTTGTTTATTATTATAATTATGGTATTCACGTATGTTTTTTATAAAAATGTTCTTATATATAAAATACCTAAACTCGTTGAAATTACTAAGAATTTTACATAAAAAGAAATTTAAATTAATAGATATATTTGTTTATATTACGTACAAATTGTTTTAAACTATTAAATAAAATAATTTATACAAACTGTCGGCCTAGAGTAGGAAGACTTAGTTATCATTTATAGTATAGGTACACGATTTACATATGCAGGGTAACAATAATGCGTAATTTTTTTAAATTAACAATTGATACTATTTGGCGCTTCAGGAACTAATAAGCACGGCGCTGCAGACGTTCATGTATTTGCTGGCGTTCATTGTTCTTTTTGCTGCAACAGCTGGATATTATGGACCAGCATACGGAAGCAACGTTGCCGCTGCTGTAAGTAGTAATGACATTTAATTATCTTCATAATATCCGTTTGTAAATAATTCCTTGCTATTGTACAAAGATCTCTATGTTTTTCTATTTCAAGCCCCAAGAATTATTTAATTATAAATATTTTTAAGTGATGTCAGTTACCAGGAAAACATTTCTGGAGCGTCGTATGTATACAATTAAAAACACACGTTAATTCAATTCAATTATTTTAGAAATTAAATAACTGTTATCTTATGTGGAAGACTTTCAGTTTTTAATACATGCTTAAAAACCTTACCTGATATCACTAGTATTGTTAAATAAAGAGATATTCCTTTTTTCATATTACAATTCATTATCATTATTTGTATGTCATTTTTATGAGTTTATATAAAATTAATATCAGCAAAGGACGTAACTTATTTTGTATAAATTATAATAATTAGATTAATTTACTGGCTTTCGTATGATTATTAGTTTATATTTAGTTAACTAATTCATTAGTGAGTTAGATTATAAAGTTCAAAATGTTGCCACCGAGCGTTTTGTTTATAAAACACGCAATCCAATCAATTAAATTTCATGTTGTATGATGACGCGACTATTGAGTATATAGGTATATAAGCTTAGTTTCATGGTGGTAGGGCATTTTCTATCAATGTCCGCCTGTGTAGCTACCACCCTGAAGTTCGAAAACCAGTCGCCAAATACCAATAGGTGTGTTCCGGCAGCATCACTGGAGAACCAATTTTTAGGCTAAGTGGGTTTACCATCCTGCACCACCTCGTCACTTAACACCAGGTGGGATTGTGTTCAAAGCACTGAGCCTATTCAGTGTAAAAAAACCGTTTGAAGGTAAAAATATAAAAGAATTTAATTTCACCTACAAAACCTTTATTGTAGAAGGTTGTAAAATTCATAACTAAGTAATTATTATTTTTTGATTGCAGGTGTTCGGTATCTTTAATACTGCCGCATACGGTGCTAGTTCTTTTTTGCTCTTCAAGGAACACAAGAGCACTACAACAGCCCCCGCGGCGTGAAGGGTCGATTCATCAGACATCTACGGCCAGTCCAGTAGCAACATAACCTCAAACACACGGGAGCGTTAAACAATATACTCTATTCGCTTCGCTTTCTATATAGTATGTGGAAATCGTTATCAGCAATTACTCCAATTCTTAAAATTGACTCCGATCACGGTATTTTGTTTTACGACACTCATGGTTTTGTTATACGTTTAAAAATAATTTGAAACAAAATATTGTAAGACTACAATTCTATAAATTATGTCGTATATTTGAAATTGAATAACATTTATTTCGTGGGAATATTATCAGGACAATATTAAATAATAATAATAGTAAATAAAAACGGTAAAGAAAATAAAAATTGTAATTAATTATTTTCGAAGACAATTCAATGGAGAATATTAATAGTAACAGAATGTTTCATTAGAATGTAGTATAATTTGAAATTCGATAAATCGTATTTTCACGTCACCTATATGGAAAAAAAAAACACTTTTTTAATATAAAAATATTCGACCATGTTTGTATTTATACTGAGTTAATAATTATGGCCATAGATTTTGTACACAGATTGATGTAGGTAAGAACTTTTTTTATTATATTTTTGTGTTCATTTAAAATACGAGCGCGATGTGTTCATAACCAGAAAAATACAGAATTCTAGTTGGTTAGGTAAGTAGGTGGCTGATTTAATTTCGTGTTACATCATTTCTACTGTTTCAATTATGTGTGGGCAACGATTATACGAGACAATTTTTCTAATGTTTTACGGTTTTTATTTTAATATTAAAAATAAAAGACGAACATATTTTATTAGGTACCAGTATCTTTTATCTAAAGTTTCTTATAGTGTGACAAGTAAAACGAATTCAAAAAAGTTTTAAATAAACTCTGACAAAAAAATTAAAAAAAAATGAATATAATTATTTGACAAGATAATATTATGTTAACATAGCTTTCAAATTAGAAAATGCATTTGGCTTACAAGATGTCACTGTCTCAGTTCACACATAATTGTTACAAATTTAAAAACAACACTAAAGAATATTATTTTTTTTTATTATAAAATACATGATGAGTATGTACCTAATTTTAATAGTTAAGGTGTACAATAAAATACAGAATTATATTATTAATTTATTAATTATGGTGTCGTTATAGATTTTGTTACACTAGTCGTATAAAGATTTTCTATCGATTGTATCGAACAAAACGAATCAAAATCTAAATTTTACTGATTTATGCAATAGTATTAAAGTGACAAAACATTTAGTATAATTAAAATGACCATAGTTTTTATTTCTTAAGATATAACAAAATAACGATTTGTGCATAATCATTACCTATATTTTTTCTTAACAAACCTCAAAAAAAAAAAATCAAATCTACTTTCTATATGATTATTATAATTTTTTTACCACTATTCTTATTATTGTTATTTTTTAATTGGCATTATTCGATAAATTAAACTTATAATAGTCTACGAATTGTTATTATAATATAATTTTAAGGTATTATCACAGTTTAACTATTTACGCAATATGTGTATGTAATATTACTGTTTGCACTTTAAAGGCACATTTTTTTTCAAATTTTTTTGACATTGTATCTTATTATAACCAAAAAGAGAGTGTGAGGGAATCTTTATTTAATAAATCTGAAATCTCTGTATCGCTCTACAAAATTCAGTTTATAAAATTATGTAAAAATTACTTACGTGTAGTGAATAAATATTTATTTTATGATAGGTGGATGGTACTACAATAATACTTTTATAGTAATGCACAGTTACTGTTAAGTACCTTACTGAATATTATGTTTAATTCACGTTAATGTTGTTAAACAATAGTTTTATTTTGAAATAACATGTAAAAATAATAAAGATTTTTTTTAACATATGTACGTTTCATTACTTAATTTATCTCCAATCTCATTTAACACAAATCGTTCATAAAATAGAAAACTTTTTGTAACTACGTAGATATTATATTATATTATATTATATTATATTATATTATATTATATTATATTATATTATATTATATTATATTATATTATATTATATTATATTATATTATATTATATTATATTATATTATATTATATTATCTTTCTTCTATTCTTATATTATATTATATTCTATTCTCTTATCTTCTATTATATATTCTATTCTCTCTTCTATTATCTTCTATTATCTTCTATTCTCTTCTCTTCTATTATCTTATCTTATCTTCTCTATTTCTATTATATTCTATTCTATTATATTATCGCCCTTATATTATTATTGCTAAAATTAAGTGGCAGTGGGTTGAGCACATTGCTCGCAGAACCGATGCCCGATGAGGCCAACAGGTTCTCGAAAGATTACACGCACCAGTAGATGAAGTGTGGGTAGGCCCCCCACAAGGTGGACCGATGATCTGGTGAAGGTCGCAGGAATCGCTGGATGCGGGTGGTGCAAAACTGGTCGTCGAGGAGATCTTTTGTCCAGCAGTGGACGTGATTCGGTTGAATGGATGAAATATATAGTGATTATGTTTCATATAGTTTCGTTTTTGTAATTATCAACTACATACTGGTCAAAAATAGGCATAATTTTGACAAAAATATCTTTGAAGATTTTTTTACCCGTTTTAACTTCTCAAATACCAATGAAAATTAGACAATAAGAAAAATCGCGTTCAATTTTTATTGTAATTTTCAAAACCGATGTGGATGAAAACAACTGAAGGGGTTACTTATGGAGAGATGAATATTATGGTTTATTAGGGTTAAAAGGGTTACCGCTAATGTTCGATAGTGAACTGTGGTGTTGCGCTATTGGCTACGGGCAAAGTTACTTAAAAATACAAGGTTTATAGTGAAATGCATTATGATTCACATACATTTTAAAATTACCTAGGTTTTTAAATTATAAATAACAACAATCGGTTAATTATTATAGTACCCGTTATAATATACTACATAAACACATATTTCAAATCTATATCGATTGTTGGAATCCATACTACATTTGAAATTACATTCTGTTTACTACTTTGGAATCTTAGACTAAGATTTGTATACTACACTCTGTCACACTACACGGAGGTACATGGATTCAAAGGGGGTTCTAGCTCTTGTACCACCCGCGTGTAACCAATATTCTGGCACTCTAGTGGGCGCGCGATCAAAATGTAATACTTAGTTATATTTTCAAAAGACAATTCGGATGTAATTTTTGATGCCGACAAGCGATTCGATGAAGCGATGTCGAACCATTACCGTGCTCGGTGTCGGGCGCAGGGTGTGGGTACCCCGAGTGACGTAGATTTGTAAGTGTCTCGAGCGTCGTTCGGCGTCCCCTAAAACCCTGCGCCCGTGTGCGCTGCACACCCTGCACAATAGGTAAATGGACCCCTTCATGGATTCTGTAAAGGACCATGAGACCCGCAATATCCTTTAACTGCCGCTGGTTTAGCTAGGGCAAAATATGGCGGTATTTATGCCTCGGGTTGTAGTCAAAGCCAAGGTGCCCTTAACCTTCCAGGTGAGCGTCTTAACCGAGCTCAGTGAAGCTGTTAAGGCCTTTTCGTTCAACAGCCTTTACTCTGTTGGAAAAAAATATCCACACAATATTTCTTACTTATACTGTGAAGATTTTAATGTTCGAATACAATCTCATCTGATCCTAAGTGACTATGTGTCCTAACATGGTAACAGGTTAAGCCTAGAAGGATTGGCTTACGTGTGCTCGGAGAAAAAATAAATTTGAGGGTGGTAGTTAGCCTGCCGGGTATTACAAAATGTTCTATGCTTACGCTATGGCTTCATAATGCTGTTTTCCTTCAGTAAAAGCTAAGAATTACTGTTGGATAACATTCGCACCTACGTCCACGTTTCACCGCTGAGTCATCACCAAAGGCGTAGCTACCGCCGTATTAGATGTATAAATGATATCCATGAATTCAAACGGAAGACCTCTACTACTGGTCATAGGTCTCCCCCAAAGACCTCCACAAGGAATTGTATCTATCATAAAGGGAGATTTGCCATAATCGCTACGCTTGGCAGGCGGGTTAGCGATCGCAGCAGGTGTTTGTGGTACTCAGAGGATGCTGCTGCATATACCCTGGTTTATTCCTTAGTCGACTATTACAACACCCACGGGAAGATATGGAGTGGTACTTTTCTTAGCCGGCACCATACGCTACATCAATGGCCCCTGAGCTACAGAGGCCCCGATATGTGTAAGCGAAAATTCATAAAATGTTATCTAGAATCCTCCAGTTGGATTTCGCCACAGTTAAATAAAAATAGATTTTGATATATTACCCGTCTAGGGCGAGCTTTGCTACTGGCCATCACTGCTTCATACTGAATAAAGTTGAAAGTATAAGCGAAAATAAAACAGCTTACTTGAAAACATATATTGTTACTGCCGTGTATTGATACGAGATACGCTTAAATACCACATAAGGAATGTTATAATTACTTTGCAAATTATGTATGTAGAAAGTGGTTCGATCCACGGTCTTGCGAAGGTCGTGTCGCTGATTATAAACTTTCGAATTACTCTGGTAGAATAAAAAACTTCTGAGGTAATCTATTAATTGCAATAAAAAAACCAGGCGGTTATTGCTAGTTAGTTGGGCTTTTCATTATCTTGATTTCCGTCGCAACTACTATCAAGAAACTTTAACTCCAGGGACATTATTTCTTTTTTGGTAAGGTGTATTAAGAACTGCTTTGATCCTAAAGCTCTGTGGATATATAATAAATGTCTGTCAGATTTTTGTTTATCACCGATCATTTAAAATAATCCATAGCTTGATAATAGTTTGCTACTTCTACCTTGACATCATTCAAGTACGATAATAGTTTTTATGGTTTTGTTATACGCCGTAGTATAACCACATAATGTTTAATTGTATTAAATAATTATTTATAAATACATAGGCGTTTTCAGAAAAGGTTATCAAGTCTGAGCAGTGGGTGCGCGGAGTCGGTTGAATTATATAGTTTGAGTAAGTGCGCGATGTCGATCTGAACGTGAGTCATCTTGTAGTTCGCTACGCACTTCACAGTCGTTTGGCCATTGCTTCTCGGTGCATACGTGCGTTTTTCACCTCGAATTTTTTTTCCTTGTTTTTCTTTAACTCCGTCTTTTACAACTGTGAGTATTTCATTAATGCCTTTCTAAATGTGTAAAATTAAACACGTTTGTATAATTCAAAATGTAATTTGAAGGAATTTCGTAAATCTAATAAGATATTATTTATTTTTAAAATTAACTAATAATTTATTTAAAATGCCGCCATCTATGTCTATGTCATACCTATGTATTGTTTTAGGGTGTGAGTTTATATTTTTTATTTTTCCTTCTCAAAATTTTCCTAAGGAAAATTTAAATTTAGATTCGTTGTAAAGTTTAAGGCCATCCATTTCACTGACTGTGAATATTGTTATTCTGTACCTAAGAAGTAATAACAACAATAATAAACAACAGAAAAGTAGTGGAAAGATACTCATATAAAATAAGGTGTCTCAGTTCAAAAGTTAATATTACTAGAGACATAGAGGCAACCTATCTGACCAGTGTGGGCTGATATATAAAGATGTAGCGGACACCAAAAGATATTATTAGAACATCTAGGTATAACGTACATACTTATTTATGATTTGTAATTAATATTATAGGAAACACGATTGTTGACAATTACGATAGCGTTGTTATTGTTGATATAATTTATAAAAAATAATATGATTTAAAATCTTCGATCAAAATACTAATGTTTGAATGTTTTTCTTTTTAATTGACTATCGACTCTTAGAGTGAATATTGTTATATTTTTTAAATTAATGATTTTGTATTTAAGTAATAAAAATAGATTGCAATATATATATTTTCATTTTGTTCATTGTTGGTTCCTGTGTGAATAACATTGGTAATAGAATGATTCCTTAACTTATAATTTATATGATCGAAATTTCAAGTTCAGTTTAAGTTAATAATTGAACTTGTTTCAAACTTTTTCTTGTTTGTCTAAATTCAAAATACCAATACCTTCAGTACCAACCAATTAAATAGAGAATAGATGCGTTACCTAATGTGTTAGTTTATAAATTGTGTACAATGTTTCGGGTGTAAAATAAAATAATCTATAAAAATATTTCGTCTATAAAAAAGAAAGTAATTTATATTTATACAAAAATATATTTTATTGTTCATCAATCAAGCAAGCCCAACAAAGTATTAAAACTTAATTGAAAAAAAAAAACACTAATGTTTACTACGAAAACAAATTGTTTTTTTTTTATAAACAGTACATTAATCTGTATCACGATAAAGTCCAGACTATAAAGTGATTGTGCAAATAAGTTGACATCTTGAACTCGAATATCATATTATAGAAAATACAAATTTTGATTGGAATTAGGAAAAAAAAAAACCATTTATCTTTTAGTTAACTATTACCAAAGACTATATGATATAGTTTATCTACGCTATTACTAATAATATGTACAATAAAGTGTAAAATTATTTTTTTGTTTGCTATGGTTAAAGTCATAAACTATATAACCAAAAACAAATTCCTCTCTAAAAGCTACATTATCAGCGAAAATAGGGATTATATGTTTTTTATTAGAGATTTTACATACCCGTGCGAAGCCGGATCCGGCCACAAGTATAACATATTAAATTAAACATTCAAGTATTTTGTTAACATGATAATTATCAATACATAATAGTTTTCACTGGTTTGTATTAACTGTAAATCGTATTACGTTAAAAATATATTAATTGTATTTTTTTTTTTGCGATTGTTGGTTCATTCTTCTTCGTTGATTGTTAGTGGATATAATACGAAATACTCGTAAGAGCTGACGGCCTCGGCACACAAACATTGCAGTAGCGTCATGGTCTGCCAACTTGTTGACCTAGCAACCGCCCATTTTGGGTGATGAGACACCTTCGTGATATTTCTTAAATGTAGATAATGGGATCTATGATAATAAAATATTGCTAGAGTATGGACTCTAAGACGTGTGTGGGTTCTTAGAAATACTAAATTGATTTTTCGTATGTTTTAAGACAATTGCAATGCAACATTGTTTTATTTTTATTAGCAGATCAAATAATTAAAATACAGTTGGATGCCAAGGTGACTCAGTTGTGTTTGGATAGTGTGTTAAACCATGTGTTTCAAATACAATTTACATAAACTTTAGTTAAAAAAACAACAAGATTATACTTAATGTTTTTAGATTAGTCTGTAATGAGGTTCAAACTTGTAACATATTGCAAGTAAATATTTGGTCTTTATATGTGAAACTAACGATTGTAAAAACAATATGAATGCAATTTTTATTTAGTCTTATTTCAATTATTCGAAATATTATGCAGCGTAAGTAAGTTGTAAAAATGTAGTTAAGGTAGCGTGAAGCGATTTATTATATACTGATTGAACTTTAGCTTGAATTAACGACCAATTGAAATTGGGTAATACTTAACAAATAGGTTTATATATAGACAGTATGATTACGCTAGCACATAATAAAATATGAAATAAAAAAATAAGAAAAGTGGAGTACGCTAAATATTTTTATTGAAATCCTGATGATGTAAGAGTTAACCTAACATTTAACGTAGGTCAAGTTAGTCATACATTTAAAGCAGTTTCCTTTTTTTTTTCCTTATTCAAAATTGATTTCTTAGTATATTTGCTAAAAGGATTTGAGCTTTAAATATTTGTTGTTCAATTAGTCATCGCTGCATGCCTGTGTGGTCGGGCACAATGACTCCCTGCATGAAAATTACGAGATGCATACATAGCTTGATTATAGCGTACTTTTTAATGCTCTCTTGGCTAGTTATCAGTTATAATAAGATAAAAATCTTTCAATAAATATCTATAAGTGTGTTCTGTTCTGGTAACAAGTTCCTGTAAGCTGCAATGTAGACAATTATCTTCATTGGCAACATTATCGCTTAAGATATGAATTTAGGTGAAACGTTAAATCTATTAAATCCAGAAAAAGATATACTTTTAAAGAACATTATAAGTATACATTTAACGAGATAATTGATAAATTTTACAGTGAGCCGAAATGTCGCACTCTGTTACAATCACGAGGACCACTGTGTCGACTTCCGGCACGTCTGTGTTCGTCAATACCGGATACTTGGGCTCGTTGCCCGGTTTACTAAAATTGGCACAGTTGGTGAGCTAATATAATTATCTAATAACATTATCTTATAGTAATTTGGTACTGATGGACCATTACTTTTGGTCCAAAAAACTTTATAGCGTCATTTATGCTAAAACGATGATTTTAAAATTGAATACATAATTTACTTAATAAAATTTTTTACATAGCATGGTTGTACAAAATAAATTTATTGTATTTTATTGTAATAGAGCAAATAAATTATATAATATACTTGTTAATGTAATTTATACATAACGAGAGTAATTTACTTTAATTACCTTATTTTCTGATCAATTATTACAAACTAAACAGAATCTAAAAGTACCGATAGAAGTTACAACTAGTGCATTCTGTCTTCAATGAAATCGTTAGTATTACAGATTAAAATTATTTATTTTTGAAATGAATTGAATTTATTTGCTTAAAATAATCCATGTTTTTTTTTTTTTCGAATACCTGGGTATTTTATATGTAGTGGTAAATAAAGTATTTTTTTTTTACAGTTTACTTATATTAGTATACTTGGTGGTACGTGGATAGTGTGACTTTTTGTGACGCATTACTTCCACTAAACAAAAATTCAGTTGTCTTTTCCATTTATCCATCCATCCATTCAACCGAAAGACGTCCACTGCTGGACATAGGTGTGTTGACGACGACTACCTGTCTTGCCCCAACCGCATCCAGCGGATATCCGCGACTTTCACAAGATCGCCTTTTAAGGATAATAAGATAAATACTGTAGGTAATAAAAATTAATCTTTTCTAACTGTGAGCCCGGGACTGCGCCAGCGTATATATATTCTAATTCCGTTTTCAAAATTAGTAATGGTATTAAAACAAAGGATATCTTGAAGTAAACAGTAGTAGATTAATAATGATTTATTTACTTTTTAGTGTATTTTTCTAGTATATTCTTTAAAAGTCGGTTTATTTATAATTAATAGAGTTTTTTTTCTGTTACAAACAGGCACTTCAAAATTTATTTACTTGGATTATATGTATATATATATATATATCTTCTACCTTTCCTTTTAAGTATGTAAAGAGATGATGTCATGATGCGTGATATCATATTGAATAGTGTCACACATACGTAATATGAACATTGGTTTTGTACACAACAAACATCGTTCAAAATGTCGGAATCAATATCTCAATTTAAACATAATCCTTGTTAGAGAATGAGTAATTTACTTTGAGGCCGCTTAACACTAGACTCATTAAAGCAGTTAACACTTATCAATTGAAACGTTTCCATTTTAATCGATGGGTGAAAAATATTATACTTAATTTGCATTTCTTATTCATAATAAAAACAATAAACATACCTAATGATACTAAGTAGTCGGCGTAATGCGTATGTTGTTAAAACTTTTAATGATATTCATTTATTAAGCAATATAGTAATCCTCAAACAAGAAATCAAGCGTACTTCTTAAAATGATAGTTTTATTTATTCATCGATTACATGTCTTTAATCAATAGTTTTCTTAACGTCTCGTTTCATTCCATCGAACGCAACAAAGTTTCTCGGCCTACAATTTTACGTGTAGCATGACTTCATACCCGAGGTTATTCTCGGAAAACCGAGAATAAACATTTAACATTAAATGTACATTATTATGTGATGCGAAATTAATGTAAGGTCGTATTATTTTATCCCTGTGTTTTTTCCTTCCATGATTTATATAAAGTATAATTTATTACTGTATAGATCATCTAGATTAAATTACTACATAGTCCATAGCATCTAAATGATTATTTAGCCATAATAAAAAACAACTTAGAAGTAAATGAAAACAATAATATTCTTAACAAAAAATAAAGTGATAACATATGATAATATACTATGTTTTTAATTATAACATGTAAGCAAAAGTCTACTACCATCTTTCATGCCAATGACATGTCTTTACAAGGTCAGACAAACGCTACATGATTTTCTTTAAAACCGATTATTTTATCTGTTTTGCAAAGCATTTTATACAACACAACACAAATCGTTGAAACCTTATTTTAATTTAAATGAATCTGATGAATAACACTAGACATTTACAATTCCATCCATCCATTCATTCAACCATTATAATTGTTAGCTAAATAAAGTTTTATTTGTTTCAGCTACTGGGTGCAGCATGCGTTGGTGTCGTTAGCTATTACATGGATCACGGCTACTCCAGAGGATATGGACAGAAGCCTGAACTATTTTTCCTGTTAGTTGCAGTAGCTTTCTTAATAGGCACTTTTTGTTTACTGATATCATGTCTGGTGTCGATGTCAACGGCCTCCTTATTATCAAAAACGATATATGTAAGTTATGTGGTTTACACAACGTATTGTATACCTAAAAATAGTATTGTTAATATATACTAGAGTTCGTTCAGTGGTCGAAATAAGATCATAATCGGAATTGTTGTTGTTGTCATATGTTCTGTTGATAAAAACATAATAAAAAAATCAGTTAAAATATGCAGAGCGACAAAATATTTAAATATTTGGTACAGGTGTCCTACCTATATAAATTCATATGTACTTAGTAAAAAAATGTTATTTTGATATCATACATTATTTGATATAACAGATAACGATAATAAAGCATATGCACAACATCGGTGTCCAGAACACAAGAGAGTGCAGGTTCTGTGAAATCGCAGACGAAATACCAAAGCACATCTTGTGTGAATTTGATGCATTAATAACCATACGTAACCGAATTCTGGGTAAGCACGTGTTGCTCCCGGAGGAGGTAGAGACGCTCTCTGCCAAAAAGATCCTACAGTATATTCAGGTTGTAGGTCTAGGCTGTGAGCTTTAGCAATGTACAGGCGATCACAATAGATCTGACTAGGTCGCAGTGATAAAGGACTGTTTAAGCCTGCATAGCCACTTTCCGAATAATAATAATAATGTAGTACCTACATTTTATATTTCAGGGTTTGGAATAATCATTGCGCTACAGTTAAATACGCTTTCGAAACCATAATTTTAATGAAAACCGAACAGTGGTATTTATCATGCCAATTTTAGAATGATTAAATTATACATTTTATAAACATGGATTAAAACAAGCATTATATGTTTGTGACTAAACAAATACCGAATGAGTAACGTTTCCAGTACCTACGTACCGAAATTGTAATATACGGTAGAAAATACGTTTATGATTTGTTTCTGATATAGTTTATTCATAGATACTCGTATTCTCCTACTATAATTTCTTATCAAGAATCACCTAAAAATGTATTTGTTAAAGCACATTTTATTTTGTATTCTAGGAGGTGATTTATCATGGGTTTGCATTCATTTTTTATCTCTGCGCCGGTCTTACGCTGCTCATAGAAGTGAATCATCAACAGAAATATTACCATAGAGATTTTGAACCATATTTAGCGGCATCGGTAAGATAGTACAAATATTATTCTGTGTGTTAACTTTAGAGAAGATGGAATTGCTGTTAAATTACTCTGTCAATTTGAATTTGGTAATACTTCTATCTTCTTAAGTGTTCAGTATTGTTGATGTTAAGTCCTCTATATCTTAAAATTATGTAAAATCCCAAGTATCGTTAAGGTTAGTTATAATAGGTTGCTACTTTATAGCAAAAATCGTAGTTGAATGTAGCACATTTTTTAGGGTGAGGAAATCTTGCCTAAAATATTCATCTCACCGGACAGCGAAAGTTGAATTATGCCAGATTCTTACCGACTTACCGACACTGTTAATTCTTCATTGGTTTTGAATTGGAAGTGCCTTTGCATTGCTTCTACTCCCGTATAGGTGCGGGTTTAAAGAATCGGGTGTTGATGAAGAAGTTATAGGAACGCACATCGATTACTAATGAATCTTAGCTCGCCTATGTATTAACTACAAGGTTGAAGGACGTATCTGCGACCATTGCCCGCAGGCTTATCTACGGTGGCTGAAGGTCGATATCGACCCTTCACTGCCGTAGGTTCGTAGACCGCGTAATGGTGACTCAGTTTTCTGCTCCCTCCACTACCTCTTGCGAGTATACTTTACTCACAAGATGAGCAAAATACAGCAAAATATTGGGTTCTACTGCTGCAGTTAGGATTCGTGTGACGATTTTCTTACATGTTTCCACAGGGTCTTCCCCTGACCAATCACTTTAAAACGAATAAATTGCTTGACTTCCTTATCTTCCGCTATATTACAACGCGCGTTTTAATAAGTATCCGAAGGAGTTAGGTGATTTTTATGATTTGAAAAATTATTTAAATAAAAAAGGATAATAATAATAGTGTACAATTATACGTTATTCTTTTTTTTTTCAGATAATGGGTCGTCGTCCTCTCCGGTCTATATTTATTAAGCACGTTTCTTGCTAATCGTCAGTATCGTGGTATTTAATTGAACTGTGTGCTTATTTATTATACGTATTTGTTCATATGTACGATTAAAACCATTATTGCCATACTTAATGTACACTTTTTGTGTCATTACCAAATGTTTTTTTCTACTGTATACAGAATCGCAATACAGGGCGTAAGTTACGTAGATTAATTTTAACGCTTGTTTACTGTTTGCGTTGCATTTATATTTATTTGCGTTCGTCACTGTTGTATTTTTTAATATTATAGAATACGTAATGAATCAAATTTAGTCACATAAATAAATCTACTGTTATACTACCGACAAAAAGTTCGTGTTCAATATATTTTTTTGTCTATTATTAATTTATTTTAAAGTAGTGAAACCAAGTGCTGATGTGAAGATAATTTACATTTATCGTTAAAAAATTAATTAGTACATGAGGATTTAACAATGATATTTTAATTATAAAGATTTATTTGTATCAAATTTGTCTATGTATTCCAAATAAGTTTTCAATTAGGCATCCCTTAAGACTTCTTAGAATTTTTATAATATTTATTTATTTTATAATATATAAGATATTTTCTGGTCGTGCCGTGATCAAAATCCGTATGTTATATGGTCTTTTGCTTAGATTGTTAGAGTGTGGTGTCATTATATTGAATAATAATAAACCGGTTGAAAATCTTGGGAAACGATTAAAAAGTATATATAAAAAGTATATAAAAAGAGAAAATTTACAATATTTTTAATACTTGATATGTGTATGTTGAAAATGTGACAAAATTATTACAACCGTGTTTTTCCAATTTTAATGTATGAATTAATATGAAATGGCTGATATGTAAACAAAATCTTCATTAAAATGTTGTATATATTTATAACATTAAATATATATTTTCGGAATATAATAATAAGTATCTAATATATTATGCGATGAATGTTGAACATTCATTTTCGTTAAAAATACATAACACACAATCGTTTTTACAAGTAACTAATATTATAAATTATTATGATTCTCATGTATGACAATGCGCTTCCATTATGTAATTATTAAATGTAAGTTAAGCTTTTCGACCTTGATTTTAAATAAAGCGATTATTATCAATGACTATTTAATATTTATAAAATAAAACATACCTATTATAATATATTCATAAATCATATTAATTACGAAACGTGATGTAAACATTGTACGTTTGTAATATTTTTACTTCCGTATATTTTTACATCTTCACATATTATAATTTCTTTCTCTCGACAATGGTCGTAGTCTATGTCTATGTCTAATTGCTTAATGATGTGTTTTACATTACATTTTTCAGTAAAATTAATTTTAATAACGATTATTATATGTGAATGTGTAAAATGTGCCTTTTACCACATAATGTTTGTCTCTTGAACATTATAAGAGAGTAACTTTGATCTTTTTAAGCTTTATTTATATGTGAATTAAATTATTGTTAATAAGGTATAAGTATCATCTATATGTGGATATTATAAATATAAATATTTATACATTTCTAAGTAATAATTTTTTTATTTATTAGCCTCGCTTTGAAGTTGGATGAAACGATCATGAAATTAAATATGTTGTGAAACAAACCTTAATGTAATTATTCCGCTTTCCATGATCTATTATAAACATAACAAATTTAATTTACCAAATATGTAAAATTGGTTAAATTATATAGAATAGACGCAAAACAACTTATCGCTAGAAGGGAGCGTTTACAGAAAGCTGATCGCATTGCCTCAATACTTTATGGCAATGCTCAATATGTCGGTCTGTACCTAACTCTAGTCGTGACCCAAATTGGATGATTGACTCGAGAGTACCTTAAAAAGTCTACGTCCACTCGGACCCCACTCCAATACCTCTAACCTACTTAATGTAAAGTATATTGAAATATATTCTTATTCTCCCACAAATAACGTGAAAAGGAGCGGTCTTGTATAAATCGAGGTTATGTAAGTATTCATGAGAATTTGTAAACACATTTGGAATATTTATTAGCCTTACGTTATTGGTGCGTAGGTACACGTGAATTATCTATGTACTATCACATTTTTCAGTTACTTTTTAATTAACTAAACAACTAATTTGTTAATACATATATATTATTGAGAATGTTATATTGATTATTATTTTAACTAAGTTGTAGTGGAAGAGTTTTATAAAAGAAAAAGCTAATAAAAGATATATGTCTATGTAAAGTATGAATGAATGCATTTGCAATACATTTTTATAAATATTTAAAATGAATTTCTAAGAGCAAACATGAATGCAATAAAGCGATTGGTGTTGGGGAGGTGTAGTGTGGCTACCGCATTGTTTAATGTGGGTTTAAATTCTATCCTATAATTAGCTTGAGATTTCAGTGAAAGACCAAATATCATAATACTATATTAGCCAATTGGCCAATTTCTATTGTCTGCCTGGCTAGTTACCACACTTAAATTTAAAATCTGTCGTCTGGTATTTATAGGTGTATTTAATTTTTTACAGTATTACTTTTTTCAATTGCACGAAACTATCATGAGTATCCGCCCGCCAAGGACGACACCATACGGGTTGTATGGGAATACCCACTAATACACCCATTGCCAAAGAACCAAGGCTGATTTTTAAAGAGATTTCTTCGTTTCAATTTGTATAGCGGTAGTAAAAACCAGGTCTTTATCTGAACGGATGAATACACTCCTGGAATTTTCTACGGTGTTAAGAGGAACAAGTTCCATCTCGCGGTACCTGACGCTTGGGTGACTCACTTCGAGACCTCCCTTTCCCTTACCCGTATTCCTTATGATGATCAGAGAGATCGGAGCATCACATACAAAGAGATTATAACCAATAGGTTATAGCTTAGTAGCCGTCAGCTAACGTTGCCTGTCTTCGTACCACGCCCCGTAATATATGAAGAGATTGTAGTCAAATACTTAATCTGTAGACTAACTGTTAGTATGGCTGTTATACCAATCATGATTTTAAAAACTCCTGTATATGTAGGATATAATTAACCTAACTATTGTTCACTCGTTGGTTACAATTTGACCATAATCATTGTTGAAAATTTTACAAAAACATAACAGTTTTCTAAATTAATTTCGTTCCACACGCCAATATACATTCAACAAAAAAAAAAGGGTGTGGGATGCAGTGTAATGCGCGTTTTGCTAATGCATGAAATTCTCACTATATCGCGCTAGCGGCGGGTATCTGAGTCTCCCTAGAGGGATCGGACTTCGGAGCAAGTCCTAAGCCGATGCCGCAGGGGTGTCCCCGGGGTTTGTTTTTGGGACACTATACATTTATTAGATAACAAATATGACATCTATACAGTGGACCCCCGGTAAACCGACAAACTTTTTACAGGGCAGTGCCGAACTATCGAATTTGTCGGATTATAGAATACTGCTTAATACCCCCTAATAATAATAGACATGTCGGATTACAAGGGGTGCCGGATTAGACAGGAGTCGGATAACCGGGAGTTCACTTTATTTGTATGCAGATATAAATATATGTAGATTTGTAATAATTATAAAAGAAAAAAAAAACTAGGCAGCTACGGGGAATGCCGACAGTGAAAACTCGAAATTTGAGAAAACTGTTTTTTTAATGTTTAAATTTTATAAATTATTAACATAACCTAACGTTTGTCTGATTTTTACATCTCTAGGTGCTCCGAGTAAGAATTATTCACATTTTCATATAGTTTATTCATAATCAAAACATACGATGGGCTGCGTAAGTACACATTGTTATATTTATCTTTGAGCGCCAGCACTTAAACGTCATCTTATACTTGACATACTGTAGCATGTTAACGGCTGACGTCATAGCGTTTGTAACGCGAATTTATAAGTTGATTCCCTACTGAGAATCGCTCCACGCCGCTAAAGTTAACATACAACGAAAATATTTTATAAGCTGCCTAAATACGAGTAGAATGCCTAGAACTTTTGCACTTAATAGTGTTGTACCTACTACTTTTGCTTCTGCACATAGCAGGTATCACAGTATTATCATATGAGTAAGATTTTACAGAAGCATAACGCTGGTTACCCCTTCGTGGACGAGTAGCGCGGTGATACGCAGAAAAAATATTTCAACCACAATAGGGTTAATGAGTGTATATACTGTCAGAAATAGAAATAAACCCTCCCCGACACAAAACGTCGTTCTATTTTTACAATATTGCGCGCACGCGGAGCTTCGGGCACGAGCCATATTTAATTTATTCAAACATAGGGATCGACGTGTCTTTTGTATTAAAATAATATTTTATTTACACGAAACGTTTCCACCATATTTTAAATACTACTGGATATTTAATTTATTTATGATTAAAAAAAAATCTAACGAAGTGTAATAAATATTTCGTAAGGTTTATGAAATTTTGCGGGACTAATGAAATAAATAATCCGAGTTAAGAAGTTCGCTGAACTTTTACTGTGTGAATCGTCTGAAAATATTTTGCGATGAATAACACAGCCGGTGCGCCTGGTTGAATTAGAATTTCCTGTGTGATGATATATACACATGCGTGTTAGTGAATAACTATTCGCCTGGTTATCCGAGTTTAAGTGATCCAGTTTTTATTTGGAAAAAGTTTGTTATTTCGAAAATCTAAACGAAACGAAACGGGTCATAAAGCTAAACCTGATAATATACATTTATTGTTTCTTTGTGTGGCATTAGTGAAAACAAATGACTCGTGGACCTACAATAGTCAGGGTGACGCCGGGAGGCAGTAGCAACACTCGGGGTATTAAATGCTGCTGTTGCAGATGTTGCGAATGTCTTAATCTTGGATACTTGACTACCCATCATGGGATTATAAAGATAGCTGAAGCTGTAAGTATCTTTAAGTAATATATCGCGAACTTTTACTGACAAATTCGTGTTGTACAATGTATAAGTACTAGCCAATTAAAAAATTACGGGCCGCGGTTTGGAATTAGGTTAGTAGTTACTGGCCTGGATTATAATTATTATTGTCAATTGCTTCTATAAAATTTCGATAAGAACAACATTCATAATCAGCGGATTGTTTGAATCATTTTTCTCGATGTTTATGTCGTAAACCAGATATAATAAAAGCGGACACAAAGCGGCAAAGATATTTCATAATGATATGTATTATATTGATTCGTTAGATAAGTAAAAAAAATGTAAAATAAAACCTACTTTTACTCTTTATGAATATGTTATCTACGGCAATCATAATTATAATATATTTAATATTGTCATTTCAGGAAATTCTGGATGTTTTTAATTTATATTCAATTTCATTGTTATTAGATGTTAGGTGGTCTATGTCAAAGTCTGCTTGTGAAGTATGGAATGTCCGAGGCGAGTAGTATGGGCTCTGCTTTTCATAGTTTCCTCACAACAGCCTCAGCTTGTCTACTTACAACAGCGCTTCTTATTTCTTCTTACGTCCTATCTTCAAAAACGCAACAATTAATACGGCAATCTATTTTCGTGAGTATCACTCTAGCTTTTATTATAATGATAGTTTTAGCAGATATATAAAATGGTTATATATTGAAAATTATAAAATATTTTAACAGTTCAATTTGGAACTATAATGCTTACAACATAGAGTTGTTAATTGAGGGCGCTCGAAATTTATGTTTCAATAAAACAAACTCTGTATATGATACTTTTTACTTGAAAGGACATTCGATTACATTAAGTATATAAAATTGCTCCTGCCGGTGTGCTCGCTGACGCGTATCCGAAAGAGCAAATTTTTGGTAACCCGATCAGATAAATCAGAGTTCAATATCAACAATGCACAATCTACTTTTTTTTTTGTGTGTAATTATTGGATTGCTTGTGTTGTCTTGAAAGCATAAATCGTCTATTGTTTATTTATAAAGATCGTAGAGTTAACAAGAAGAAACATTTTAATGGCGTTAAATCACATTTTTTCCGTGATCATTTGATATCGCCCAAACGAAAGGTAATTGTACCATTGAATTTGTCCTGTAAAAGATTACTGTGATATGCGTTGTGTGACAGTTGATAAGATCTACATATCGTCTAGTATCATATCTTCTAAATTAATAGTATATCTTCGAGCTGTTACCTCTCGCCAGTTATTTTTATAGCGACCACCACTTCATTTTGGAAAATGTACGGGACAAAGACTTCACCTTTCCTATACACAATAGTACCTGATTTCGAGAAACTTGCAACTTCTACGTTTGATATCAAATTTATTTATTAACATATTTGTGGAAAAATAATGCACACGGAACTTGGCTCGAGCTGAGGAAACGTTTTAATAGTAAAATTTAATGATTTGTACGCTTTGCATATCACTGTAACTTTCCTGGTGATTTGCCTAACATGTGGTACTATAATCTTCAAATGTGACGACTGCCTCTTCAGAAACATGCTAATACACTAATTATAATACATTAATATATTAATACAATGCAAAATTCGAGCACACAAAGCACAAGAAGACGAACGTGTAATTTCTAATTATATGAAACAATAATCCTGTTCTATATCAATTTTTTTCCAATTCTTTGAGTTATGTTATTTTATGTCGTTTTATTTTAAAATTAGTGGTCGAAGTACTCATTATTGAAAATTTGAAAAGTAAATAGTAAAAAAAAATGATATTAATAAAGTTCACACTTGCTCATAAACAAAAAATAAAATAAATTTGGTAGATAAAATGAGTAGAAAAATATCTGGAATTATTTATTTATATTACAAGGAATAGGCTCGGTGCTTTGACCACAATGTCACCTCATGTTAAGTGACGATGTGGTCCAGGATGGTAAACACACTAAGCCTAGAGGTACTAGTTCTTAAGTGATGCTGCCGGAACACACCTATTGGTATTTGGCGACATTTTTTTAAAACTTAAGGGTGGTGGCTACCCGGGTGGGGATCATTAGAAAATGCCCTAAAACCATTCTATGGTTTCCTCACGATGCTATCCTTCACCGAAAGTTCAGGCCGATTTTAGAGTCGGATAGGTGGAGATCGAACCCGCGTCGATTGACGCGGAATCCGGACGAACTGCTCGCTGCGCCATCATCGCTTAAAATATTTAATACAAAAGTACTTTAATTAACGGAACAGCTTGGTTGGAGTTCATTTAAAATTATAGTGTATATTAATTGGGAAATCAGCATCAAAGAGTACCTTATAATTTGTTACCTATATTTCAGGAGTGTCTGTTTAACGTGGTTGCGTGCTTCCTGTACCTTTCGGCATCTTCATACATGGGAGTTGCGGTGAACATATATTTGTTTCCACGATATGCTGTCTTTAACATGTACGCGGCATATCCTGCTATGACGGCAGTTTATGTGAGTATCATGGTAAAAAATTGGATATAAAAAAATAGTCGTTATTAATGGCAGGTAAATAATTTCATTCACGCCGGAGAGGGGACCAAAGCGGAAGCCAAAGTTTCTCGAGTTGCCACAGTCGGTATAGGGTGGCAGAGTGTGCGGCCGAAAAACCGTGGTGAGCCTTGTGTGCGGAGCTGGGTAGGGAGTCGGACCACCATTTTGGTGGAAAATTTTGCAGGCAGCCAGCTGTGGTGAGAAGTCTTTCCTGGCAACGACCCAATTGTTAGAGCAGATTGCGCGGACGTTGGGTCATCCTGCCGAACTGAGGAGGGAAGGGGCGGAGATCCTGGAGATCCTCCATTTCCCTGGGGAAGCCATCTGAGGGACAGTTAGTTTACTGGGGAAATCCCTTGCGCATAGAGGGGCTTAGATGCCTTCCGCCGGGGTGAAGCGGAGCATTATTATCCCATATCGTCCCGTTAAGGCTCTATGACGGTAAAGTAGGGGAAGTATTTTAGTGGGTAGTATGCAACGATCGGAGCTACCGCGTTTCCTTCTGGGTAGGTCCAACCGCCGAGCCGTCCTCCGTGTCCGTCCACCGAGGCAGTGCGTAAACGCATTTCCTAAACAACCAAAATAAAAAAAAGTAAATTCATTTCATTAAAGTGGTCAACAATATTTTAAGCTAAATGACAGTGCTGTGTATATAACAGATTAGATTTGTCATCCGATTGTTATTCCACGTGTGGGTACGCCTTATTAGCAGGTTCCTTATATGAAATTATTTACATAACAGTTATTTGGATATATAAAAGGTTAAAATGTGAATGGAAGGAAAATCGTGTCATATTTAGTTTGATAGATCCAATTTTACGTAGGTTAATAAAAATTTTGTTTGAGCTCCTGGTGTATTCTTAACATGGCTTCAGCCATTATAATTATGCATATTGCTACCATTGCTTTTTATATTTTATATTTTAAGTTAAATATTGTTAAGAACATCTTCAGGAAACAAGTGTACAAGTTTTCACACAAAATGCTTTAAAAAATATTGATAATTTAGCCAATAATCGAATAGTCATAAATAGTTAGCAATGAGATATATATTATATACGCATTTGTATGCATGAAGTGGTCTGTTAATTATCTAGAAACTTGTCGAGTTGGTTTGGTTTAGTAACATCTGTTCTGGTTAATATCCTGTCCTATATGCCCAGTAATGTTAAGCAAACCATAATTATTCGTTTAACAACCAAGCCTCTTGCCTTTTCTGTAAAGTTGTATACGATAACTTTGTACAATAATTTTGTAGATAATATTATGTTTAAATTAATTATTAAGAAAATTAACTTTTCTTGTTTGTTGCAGTATATTGGCGTGGTGGTCGGAGTTTTACACGGAGTAGATGCTTATTTAGCCTATAAATATTTCAAAAATTTGGGAGTTTATTAATCCTAACCATAATCTGTATCTGCTTTGCGAAATTTGTATTAATAATGTTATTGGTTTTATTGAAATTGTAATAAATGTTTAACTTTGTATCTTACAGAACGTATATTTAAGCTTTAAGTAAATTAAAACATTTATAAAATGTCCTAAATGACGAATTATATTTTTCTAAAATTATGTAAGACTCTTATTTTAATGATAAGACCATATAGGTAATTATAATACACCGGAATAATATTGATGAGATTAAGTAAATTTTTTAATACGTATCGGTATGAAAAACATCCTTATTTTATGTAATTACTTATAAATTCATTTGATAGTGATCAGATTTTGGGAATTATAGATTGGACGATTGACAAATTTAGTTTTCTTTTAAGATTGAACAAATGCGTTGATTAACATAAGGCAGTTCTACCAAACTTGTGAACGGGTTTAATCTGAACTAAAAAGATAGGTTAGAAATTAATATGTAAAAAAATGTACCTAATGTAATTTTCATTACTAGGCAATAAAACTAGTGGGAGTAACTACAGGATGTATTATTTCTCATAAATATTGTATTCTGAGGCGAATAAGCGTGTGTCGCTGCGTACGAGTCAGTGCCTGGTACGAATAAACGAAGATAAGTTTCAATGTCATAATTGGTTTCAATGTATAGGTATCTGAGGTTCCATTAAAATTGCTCAATTAAAACATTGACATACGATGAAATATATAACATTCACTATCCTATACATAAAAACATTAATAACAATAATAAAACTAAAACCCCATATATCTATAAACAAATAGTTTAATATTTTTACTATATCCCTGGTGTATTTTAAGATATTAAATTGTTCTCGTCTACAATACACAGCATGCTGTAAGGACGTTTGTTAGAGAATATCCTAGCGGCATTTATTCCATACAAACGTAGTCCCCTGTTTCCTCCCTGGGTAATAGTATTATGTTAAATACTTTTATATCAAGAAATATATATCCACCACCGCCATTTTTATTTTGTCCATAAATTACTTACTGTAGAAACTAGGAGCCTTTGAAAGTGAAAAAAATGGTCGATTTTACCATCATTTTCAGACGTTCGTCAAACAAATATCATAGAGAACATTTTAAAAAGTAGCAACGTACAGGAATAGACAAAGTCTTTATTATTCTAAAACTGAAAGAAAATAAAAATCGGTTCAGTTTTGGAGGAGGAAACAGGGTACTATGAACTGATGTTTTAGTCAATTTTACATAGATAAATCAGCCCTAGCTGCAGTTGTCCCTTTCGTGTTTTATAAGTATTTCTTTGGAGCGCAACGCGATAGCAATAGATTTTTGAAACACCTACTTCTTCACCACATGTCCTCTTAACCAAGATAGTTTGAATTATATAATCGTTATTTACTTAAAATACACACGATTGACAAAATACAATATCACCACAACAATATATTTGAGTTGAAATAACAATCGAATATTTGATTTAAAAAATCAGGTATATTTTTAAACTATGAAAGTTTAGTACCGGGTGTGACGCAAAACGTTAGTGGTTCATTTACAGTTAAATGTATGAGTAACAAAACGTGATTAAATTATAAGAAGTTTCAACCTTATTTATTGCATATCTAGGCATCAGTACTCGTACAATCGATTACAATAAATACATAGTCAGCTATGTATCTGTTTTTTTTTTCCCGGAAATGTATCCTTTAAATAAAACATACCGTCGTCCATCGGATAACTTCAAACTGAAACTTAATAATCTCCGGAACGTCTAGACGGATTTTGACGGGACTTTTTTTGGTCGATAGGTGAAGTCATTTACGAAAATAATTAGGGTACCGCGTAAAAAAATTAAAACTCATAAAAAGTTTAATAAAATCCGATTCCATGCACAGTTTTACGAGAAAATGCTTGAATTTATGAGAAATATATTTACTTTATCTTAGTACAAAAAAAAAATTGCAAAATAATTGGGGTTCCGTAGACAAAATTAAAACGCAGTAAAGACTATATGAAACGCGGGCGAAGCCGTGGGCACAGAGCTAGTTATAATATAAATATATAGTAGACATACAGTACAGCCCAATTCTAAAAATTATAAACATAAGGTTGACGTCCGTGCGATGAAGTAGAAAGCGGTCACATTTTCTTTTTACAGTTAAAGTAAATTTAAAATAATCACCTCGAGCACATTCTTGTTCCGTATTTAAGCAATACTTGAAGTTGTATATAAAATAATCTCATTCATGTAAATTGATCTTCGTGATACAACTGGTGTATAGTAAATTACTACTATTGGCAAAATCAATGCCAAATGTGCGTTAGACCCTTATACCAAAAAAGAAGAAGAAAGGAATATTTTTCTGAAGGACTATCTTTTTTCAAATTATTCAAATTCATTGTTTACTCTCTGCAAAGAGGTCAATATACTCAACAAGTGCGAGACGTTTCTAATATCTAAATTTATTTTCTGAAGAGCTGTTTACAATTTTGCGTGGAAACCCTTAGCCTCTCACATGGCTAAAAAGTCAGAGTTAAATTTTGACGCGTCAGTAGTAGGCCCATTTCATCATCATCTACATAAATATGCGTATATATATTTTATACCAAGGACTGTATACTGTAGTCTTTGGTTATAGGTTGTATATTTTTCTTCTTTAGAACTAGATACATAAATAAATAATAACAAATTAAGTTTCAACAGTACATTAATCGTCGAGGTTAATCGTCGAATCCAACTCGGCTGGGCTACGTTCGGAAAGCTACGCAAAATCTTCTCGTCTGAGATACCGCAGTCTCTCAAGACGAAAGTCTTCGACCAGTGTGTGTTGCCAGTGATAACATACGGCACTGAGACGTGGTCGCTCACAATGGGCCTAATAAAAAAGCTCAAAGTTGCTCAAAGGGCAATGGAGAGGTCTGCGCTTGGAGTTTCACTGCGTGATCGAATCAGGAATGAGGAGATCCGCCGAACAACCAAAGTAACCGATATTGCCCGAAGAATTGCTAAACTTAAGTGGCAGTGGGTTGGGCCCATTACTCGCAGAACCGATGCCCGATTGGGCCAACGGCTTCTCGAATGGCTACCACGCACCGAAAGACGTAGCGAGAGTAAGCCCCTCGAGGTGGACCGACGACCTGGTGAAGGTCGTGGGAATCTGCCGAATGCGGGTGGCGCAAGGCCGGTCGTCGTGGCGATGTTGGGGGAGACCTATGTCCAGCAGTGGACGTCTTTCGGTTGAATGTACGAATGGAGTACATTTCTAAACAAAGCATCCAGTGGTTACAAAAAATACTGAAATTTTTTTACTCTTATCTTTTTTGCTTTTGTAGTACATTGGACTTAAGACACAAAATAACCTATGAAGTTATAGTACGAGTATATGGATAACACTTTAGAATGGATGGTTTTAGAGATAACCGTTTGTTTGTTTAGTTCAGTTTTATTATACCACATTACACAAGTGATGTCGGATACGATATCTTTCTGGATCCATAACGGACGGAATGCCTGCCACTTTGAAGTATATTTACCTGCAAAATAGTTGTACCAAAAAGTTTGTTACATTTAACTAAATGCTTACCTACTTAATCTAAATGTTGTAAATGATTGCTAATAATCCAGGTTTTGTAACCAATTTTAACGTGAAAGTAGAAATAATATATTTTTTATTGGCAACTTAGTTTCTTTCGTGTAGTAGTAGGTATATATTATATTTTTGTTGATTATCTTGCGTTATTAACCCTTTAATGTGTAATCATTTTATATGATACTAGATATACCCGAGAATTCGTTCGCATTTCATTTATAAGAAATTAAATTGGACCAAATTGTGAATCTAAACCATTCTCGAATCCTCAGGAATAGACACAAAAAATTTCATTAAAATCGGTTCAGCCGTTTAAGAGAAGTTTAGTCACATATACACACACAGAAGATTTACATAAATAAAGATTGTTTGGTTATTGTTCACATGTTATATGTATTGGAAAGAATAGTACGAGTTTTGGAATGTCAGTAAAACTCTTTAGATAGATATTTTGTCAAATTTATCGCAATATTGACATAGCGTTATATAAAAAACTAGAAAACTTTGGTATAATTCTATCGTAATAACATTAGCAAAATTGCATATACTAACAAACAGTTGCTATAAATCAAGCAGAAGAAGAAAAAATAGACTAGGTACCTAATATAAATAAACAATACAAAATATAACATAAAGAAAATATTTTTACACGTAATTATACTGTATTAGGTATAATGTAAAGCACAGGTTATACTATGAGATTAGTAAATTAGTAAAGATGTTATGAGAATGTTGTAAAAATATTGAAAGTGTTTTTAACCTCGTCGTCGACCGAGACGCTGCGCCGCGCAACGCTGCACGGTCGCGGTTGTGCAAACAACCTGCACCGCCTTTGTTTCGTCACGTGATCTGAAAATACACCAACTCTAGTTTAATCATAGAGAATGTTTGAAAACGTCATAATACTTAATTTTACATTATTCGACAACAAAGGGTTCATGGCACAGCATCATCATACAACATAACATCATCATAATCTGGGAATATACCGAAAGGGGCGTTTCATTAATGTTTTTTTTTTTTGTTCAACTATGAGTGGTACTATTATCTACTTGTTATCGTTTAACCGACGTACAAAGCAATGTTATTACAGACAACAATCGAACAAATAGTCTGAATACTTTTTTACATTACGATATAGAAGGATTTGTTTGTTAAACGTTGTAACAAAATACACAAATGGAAAGGTTTTACATAGTTTTTTTTTATTAATGAACTGTTGTAACAACTTATAACCGAAGTAGTAGTGATCTTATGGTTCCTGGCACCACAGTGAGAGGCGTGCCGTGGAGCGCAACGCATGCGCTGGGCAGACACATAAACGCTATAGGTACTTGTAAAGTAATGTTTACAATAGTTGATTGTGATATTCGACTATAAAAGTGTTTTATACTATCTAGCGTGTAAAATTGAGTACGGAAAACAAGTAGTGAAAGGACTGGTTCTGTACGTCTGAGCGTGTTTATGTAAGTCCGTCGTATTTAATCACTTTTTACTTACCTATTATTTATCTTTATGCATTCATCAAGTTTCAAGTAAAATGATTAGTATTTTTTTTGTATTTACGTATTTATTTTATAAGAGAGTAATTTCATTTATTCTTTCAATGACAAGCCGTTTATTTATTTATAGTTTTTATTAACGACCTATACCTATATACATATTTAGTTAGTCTTAGTCTAGTTAGTTAACAATAGATTAGTTAATGAGTCTCTTCGTTCTTCTAGCCATTTTTCTTATAAATATTTGACAGTACTTCTAAGATTATTGTAGGGTATCTATAAATGTTTGTGATCCACCTACTGTATGGTATAAAATTTTATATGAATGTTTCAGTACTGTGTTGTGGGTAGGTACATATGATTCTACATAAGTTAGAATAGTACAGAACAAAAACACCGAAAATCTTATCGCTAATGATATTATGATTATTGTGCTAATTATGATAAGTAATCGTCGGTATATAATTTTGTGTTGGAAGAAGTCGGGATCGGAATAAATGTAGGTACCTACCTATTGATTGAAAAGAATTTATAAATCTGTGTTGATAAGGTATATATTTTAATGGGATTAACTTTAACGACTGAGCCTTTTCTAATGATAAATACTTTTTACAGTTTTACAAACAATTCATAACGATAGGTAGTGAGATGTGAGGTAAATAATTGAGAAAAGCAAATATATGGAATTTATATGAAATATAAATTATTTATACTATATATATATATATATATATATATAGGTTTTGAATCAATAAATATAATTTAATCGAGATTTCACCACAAAGTAGATCAAGGCATAAAATTTGATACGTTTGTTATCTATACATATAATAAAAATGTAACGGATCGCTGTCTGTACATGGAAGATTTATGAGAAAAAATATTATTACGACCTTTATAAACGCAAATAGGACCCAAACAATGATTCTTAAAATTTTTGTCTGTTTGTCTGTGCGTTTGTGCACGCTAATCTCAGAAACGGCTTATCCGATTTAGATACAGTTTTCACTAATATATTGTAGTAAGCTTTACTTAACATTTAGTGTTTGTTTCATGTAAATCAGTACATAAATAAAAAAGTTATATCAATTTAAAGAATCACGTCGAACATTTATTCTATCTAAATTCTTTCTCTGTTCAGATGAATTGACTGAAACTTTACTAAACTTCATAATAATGGTCTATATAAAGTCTGATTATAGAATAATAATAACATGATAATAAATAGAAGTTAAAAATGATCAGTTTCGGTAATTTTAAAATTCCATTTTAAGTTGACCTCAGATTTATATAATCATTCATATGAATTAGGGTTCAGGTTAGGCTGGAATTTTGGATTGTTTATATATAAAGTACGCCGAAAGTCGGGCCGCTTTTCGTTGCATTCGATAACACTGACTGTTTGCATATTTCATTTATTTATATTTTAGGGTTTGTAAATACATATTGTATGTATATAGTATAGATTAATTTGTTTTCAAGTTAGCTAAACACGTCTTATTAGTTAAACTGTAAATACAAGTTTATACAAGTTGTTAATTTTTATATTTAATGAACAATTTCGTTATTTGCGATTAATTAATACATGAGTGAAACATACATACATACATGAGTGCAACATACATTAAGTGAAATTTTCACTTATAAACTTCTGAAAATCTCGATTGAGTTTGAGGCACGTTTGTCCACCGATCGCAAGGCTCATGCAATATCGCGTGAGTCTGAGACCTTTACTGATAAGGAAACCCGCCTGAGCTCTCAAAAAGCACGAACTTTGCAGTCTAGAAAGCTAGAAAGTAGTTTAGATCGTGTTTCCGATTAACAGCTGATCGAGGAGAAGAAAGAAACTGCAGAACAACGTCAGTCACGACTAAATGCCGATCGACTTCGGCATACACTCAATAAAATGTTATCAAGTTTGATAGAAGACCCAGAAACTGGAGCGGAAATTATATCCTTCCATGGATTACCAAAGAGAAAACAGGTTATTTGTATTCGCCCAGAATTGATTACTCTGAATTCGCATCTATAGTAGGTATGGTGGTATGTTGTCAGTTTTGTAATGCTCGAAAATGGAGAAAAGAACCAAATGGAATATGCTATTCAGGTGGCAAAGTACTCATTTAAACTTATCATGAGCCCCTTTATAAAAGTTTTACTAAATAGTGAGCATCCTCATTGTAAACATTTTAGACTATATCCGTTTATATAAAAGTGTATTCCAAATGACATCTTTTGGGGTCAAACATATCACATCCAACTTTTAAGGTGCAGGGCCAATTTATCACCTGATTGGATCTTTGCTTCTCCAAAATGAGACAAAATTTCTTTAAATTTATTTTGTATCAAATTACAATGAACAGGCCCATATACTACATCATAACTTTCCTCAGGTGAACATTAACTTTATATTTCAACTTGAGAATATGTTACATCAAGTAAATCCGTATATCAGAAGTTTCAAAGCCGCAATAGATTCCATCCCACAAGGCCAAAATAACAATTATAAAGTTATAAATAAGGCTGATAGACGTCCTGCGGAATAACATCGTGAAAAGTACAATGTCCCCATTGCAGACAAAGTTGCAGTAATATTAGTCAATCAGGAATGTAATAGACGTGACATCGTGCAGCGCACTCATGATGATCGCTTACAACGTATTTGAGAAACACACCGAGCATGTGATGCCCTGCAGTATTCTTTGATATATTTCCATGGTCAGGATGGGTACAATTTCAGACTCTACCAAGTTTATCCATCAAGTTATCAAGTTAAGCACTAGCATAACAAATTATAATAATAAAAAATATCAGCCTTACAGTTTTATTCATACCAGATACAAATTAGATTAGAAATTGTTGTATCTATTGCTACTATATTTTCTCTATAGTAACTTGAGTTCGGTAACGGTGTGTATCCGCAGGAACAAGGAAAATTTGTTCTAAACGCAAACCTATGCTGCGAAGTTTCATGAATGCGAGACCTCATATCATCCGTGTATGGAATCGCAACGCAAATACCAACTTGCGATAATTCATGGCTTTACGAAAGAGCTATTTTAAGTCCACGAAACGACCAAGCAGCAGCAATAAATGCTGAAGTTTAGAGCTTTGTTTTGGGGGATAATGTAGAGTATATCTCCATTAACAGAGTTATAAAAGATGAAGAAGAATCTACCAATTACCCAGTAGAATTTTTAGAATCTCTCAGTGCTCCTGGACTACCAGCTCATAAAATAAATTTAAAGTCGGCGTACCCATAATGCTGCTAAGAAATTTAAGACCGCCAAAACTTTGCAACAATACTAGATTAAAAATGAAATTTTCTCTTTTAAATTTCTGATTCTGCGAAACCTGATAGAAGCAGAGATTTTAACAGGTGGTAGTGTTTTTATTCCTCGGGTTCCTTTCATTCCAAACAATTTTCCGTTTAGTTCTAAACGACTCCAGTTTCCAGTAAGCTTATGACCAGTTTCGCGATGACAATTATTAAAGCCTATGGTCAGATGCTAAAAGCTGTGGATGTGGATCTAAGTATTAGCTGTTTTTCGCACGGTCTGCTTTATGTGGCTTTATCACATGTTAATAACTCTAGCAGCCTTGAATATTTGCTTTGTTCCCCGATGGCTATACGATGTAACGACGGTGATTATAATCCAGAATAAACCAAAATCCGAAAAATGCTGCCCAAAGTCATTATTCCACGCAGACGAAGTTGCGGGCACAGCTAGTACATAATATTGCCTTTGCTGGATCTATTAAAGTATTATTAAAACATATATAAACAAACAAAATCTCGAAGAAAAAACAAAGTTTTACTGATTTAAGCCCAAGAACGCTCAGATAATGTATCTTATAAAGTTATTCGTAAACAGCCTTCCATTTCATAAACAAACCTTTGTATTTATTAAATGAAGGCTGAAATTAAATATTCTTACGTTTTGTATAAAGATTTTGTGGTTGTGTTTATCTATTGATTCTTACCTTCGTTTAAAGCATTATGCACATAGTTTATATCAAATATTTTATTTGTTTATTCTGGTTCGAAAAAACATCTTCAAGTACGTTTTATTTGAAGAACTATTTATTTTTAAAATTATAGTCGTAGCTCTTGTGAAATAGATTAATGAATGTAATTTTATCAGTTAATTATCTGTATTAAAGGGATTATTACTTGATGTAATAAAATTGATATAAAGGTTTCCTACACCAACGACAATGAACACTTTATCTAAAGTATATGTTAAGTGATTTCCTTTTATTGAGACATTTCTGAGAATATATATTTAAAAATGTTTACTTTTTACGTTATTTTGTTGGTAATTAATTAACATTAAGTTTGATTACAATTAATTTTAACCAAGCCCCATATTTCTGTGCACTATGGATGCTCGTGCGATTATTTTGTAGGTAATATATCGTGATATGTATTACTTTCTGAGAGTGATATTATAGACACCTACTAAGATAATAATTTGGAATACAGAGAAATTTTTTGACTACTTAGGTATTAAGAAACACTTTAATTCGATTATAAGTATTTGGGTACTACTTAGAGCTTAACAACGTGCTCAACATCGTCGTTAAAAAAGGTTTAAAATCTTACTTTTAATGATATGTCACTCCAGTAACCATCATTGATTTATGGTACGCAATGCTAAGCATCTCGCACACTCTATATTCTATTCATATCTATTTTATTGCTTACTTGACTTATTCATCAACAAAGAGCGTAAACCGCTGGTCCAAGAAACTACATTTTAACAGCAGATACCATCCAAGCATCCACTAAGAAATAATTTTTAGAAAATTTCACCCCTAGGGACTTAAAATAAGGGACAAACCGTTGTGTGAAAGTCCGTCATTTTCAAACTAAGAAGCACGACATTTAAAATATACACTTCTGGTTAGAAATAAATGTACACATAAATTAAAAAAAATTTACCTCTAAGAGGGTGAATTAGGGGTTGTAATTTTATATGGAAAGTTTATCATTTTTGAAATAAGAAGCATGAAATTGCATATAGTTTTAATCATGTATGAGGAGAGTCTGAATTTCACGTGGGCACAGATAGTAATAAATATGGCGGTTGTTAATACCTTCATTATTCTTCAGTTTTGGTCATACAAACAAAAATATGCCTGAAGCTAACGTGACGTGAGACGGGCGACGCTTGTTTCTTTCGGTTTATGTTTGTGATATTACCCAACCCTTGAAATTATCATGTAGTTAATCAAACAGTATTTTATTTTTATCTAAGAACTGAATTTATCACTCTAAAATCAAATCAAAGATTGTCAATATTGCTTTTGCCATCTAAACGGAAGTTTATAAATAGGCGGAAACCGTTCTTTATTATCAATTAGAAGGCGATACCTACTTCAATAAAAGTTATCCTGTTTTCATATTTTTAGTCGTACGTATAACTTGTGTCTCTACGAATATTTGTGTTTATGTTAACTTTTGTGTTAAGTTCGAGATATCAATTGTGATTAATCACTGTATTCATCACCATTGCTGAACCTACTTCAGTATCCATCCATCCATCCATTCAAAAGAAAGACGTCCACTGCTGGACATAGGTCTTTCCCAAAGATCTCTATGACGACCGGTGTTTCTCGATGTTGGATATACCTAACCGGACGGTTTGTCCCAGGTTTACATATATGTCTACATCTTCGAGCGTAGAGTCACCGATTTTATAGGAGTTGGCATAACTTGGACATGATTTTCATCTTGTCCGTGTTCATTTTAAGACTAACTCGTTCGGAGGCTCTACTGAGAGGTCACCGAGCATCGTACTTAGGTCTTCTGCGTTCTCAGCCACGAATACTATATTATTAGTAACGCGGAGGTGTGTTATGTACTCGCCGTTTATGTTGATGCCAAGCCCATTCCAATCCAGAACCAAGACATCCTCGAACGCAACGGTAAACAGTTACGGAGAGATGTCATCTCTCTGTCTAACACCACGCCCTAAAGGTATAGGTTTCGAGGTTTGATCCTGTATTAGAACTGACATTTCGGCGTTATCGTACAAACCTTTTAACTTGTTCGGGATGGGCCTATAATTTTTCAAAAGCGTGCTGCCTCCTTTTTTGAAAAAGAGGATGACTACAGTTCTGTGCCACGCCTGTGGCGATATTCCCTCGATTATGAGCTTAATTTAAGAGCTTCTGAAGGGCCTTAAGGATCGGTTTTCCACCCGCCTTCAGCAGCTCGGTACAGTATATATATATTTTAATTTCCACGATTAGACAAAGTGATTAATTATATAAAAGACCCGAAATAAAAAAGAGCCATGATAATGGCATTTGTGTGCGCCTCGCGGTAATCTAGTCATCAATTTAATTCACAGTGAGATTTATATCAATTTAATTATTTTTCCTTATCCTTAAAGATGGCGAGATAACGCTTTTATAAAGATACCTAAACCTATATTTAGTGTTACACCTAAATAATTGTTCAATAATATGAGTTATTAATTTCTAATATATTATTTTGTTGTATTACTATCTTAGGTTGTAAGTGAAACTAAACTACACATGAGTAGAGTAATTTATACAGCAATACTATTTTTCTTTGTTGTTAGCCAGAATATCATAAATTGACTAAACATAAAACAGGCATTTCTCACTGATAGTCTATTGTCAAAGCGTATACAATATAAAAAAAACATACATTTTCATTCCTACCTATATAGGTAAATGTAGGTACATCACCCATAGAATAAGCGTAAATATCAAATCACACTTGTATGTTAAGAACACGTTTCATGGAATGAGTTAACTGTTTGTTTAAGATTTATAGGAACAGAACTTAACATAAAGTTATTGGTTTTTCGCAAATTCAAAGTCTGTAGATAATAATAGTAATGAGCATGATTTTAATGTATCGAACACCCATAAAAATAAGACAACAGGAAAACAATGGAAAGCTGGCGTAAACGCCAGGTAAGTGCTCAAGGGGTTAAATAGCATCAACTGAAAAGGTTACCTTGGACTATTAAAATTGCCCGAAAGTTATTCATATTATTAGTCATGCAATTCTATGAAAATGAGTTTAACAATTATTATTATTATTATCTATGCTAATAAATAAAATTGTTGATGTGTGTGTGTGTAATGTAAAATGATTTTTTTTACTATTTTTTTTTACTAAATTATACCTATACTAAAATACAATTTTTAAATGTTTTGTCTATCTGTTTGTAACGGGTAATCTCCGGAACAGTTGGATGGATTTTGACGGAACTTTTTTGGTAAATAGCTTAGGGTAATTTTTATTTTCGAAAATAATTAGGGTTTCACGTAAAATAAAGTCATAAAAATTTGAATAAAATCCGATTCATTGCACAGTTTTACGGGCAAGTGCTATAATTTATGAGAAATATTTTTACTTTATCTTTGTACTAAATTTTTTAGGAAAATAAGTAGGGCTCTGTAAAAAAGATTGAAAACTATATTATGCAGTGAAAAATTATATGAAACGCGGGCGCCGCCGCTGGCACACAGCTAGCTAGAATATATGTATTAAAACAGTTGGTTTAATACAAAGTGTGTGGTACGTGAAAGAATGCATAGTGACGGCGTCATTACAGACGTAAATCGTTGAAGCCGACCTTATCCATTGTTCAACACGCATACAAAAAGAAATAGGTAGTACGTATCATTTACTAAGTGACTAAGGTTTATTTATTTTGTCAGTACACGATATATGATATGTTAACAATAATAATATTTCTAAACATTATACAGTGAGGTCTATAAAACGGAGCTTTTCATAATATTGAAGCTTCAATAATCACTCTGTGATTGTAATCATTCGGTGCAGGGTCTCAAAAATATGTTGATGAAGCAATGACATAATGGTAGGCCATTTACTGTCTAGCTATCGTTCATAAATTAAAATCTGTTTTTTTCCACGTTTTATTTATTCGGTCTGAAAGATTCTCACTAACCTTTTTAGGTTTCACGTTGTGATGATACCTCATACTGGTAATACTTCATACCGTCTTTGGACATCATAATCAGGTCGAATTGTGGTCGAAAGCTAAATATCATACTGAATTGTAACTCTATAAATTAAAAATAATAATTATTAACAAAACATTCTAAATCTTGCAATTCGCAGTAAGTTTATCTATATCTATTATAAAGAGGAAACATTTGTATTTTTGTATGTAATGAATAAACTTAAAATTACCGGACTGATTTGGATGAAATTTGGTATGGAGATAGTTTGAAATCCAGGGAGTAACATAGGATAAAGTTTTTATTCCGAAAATCCCATGGGAACGGGAACTATGCGGGAAAAAAACCACGAAGGGCAGCTACTACAATATAATTTCATTTACGTAGACGTTTACATTTAGACAAATTTAATTTACGTAGGCAATCAAACGTAGGTAAGGTACGCTAATAATAATCATCAGGAATTAAGGGGGTAATGGTCAATTCGCGCGAACAGAATGACAGATAATAAATTTTCAATAACAATTACGTATTACGTACACTGATAAATAGTTTACATCCGGTAGTTTGTCATTTGTGAAATCGGTGGACATTATATCAATAATACAAGTTTCCCGGTTTTGATCCACGGCATGCATGATCATATTTGGAAGCATTACAATTTTTCTCAGTCAAAGCTTGGGTTTTGTGGCTATTCGTTAATCGTGTCTACAACAATTAGTAATAAGTACTACTAAGATTTGATAATCAAAATAATAATTTTAAAAAAATAATGTAGGCCCTGAAAGGCGTTTATGAACGTTAAACACTATAGTGGCATTTTTGGAAAACGTTATCAAAATATTTTCCAGGCGCTATATAAATTAAAACAATAACATAATTAAAAAAGGAAACCAAGAGATGGAGATGTAAAGAAAACCTAAGATAATGTTTATATCAGTGATTTTATGATGCTTTTATAGCCTTGTTTAGCACAAGCTAAACATTCTATTGCGTTACTGTATTTATAACCGACGTAGAATTTTCTAACTTCAATAATTTATATAGATAATTTTGCTATCTAATTTTGAACGTAATAATTATTACTTATTATTATTATATTAACGTAATAATAATAATTTAGTAAAATATATCTCAATTTAAGCTCATACTATTAGTAATTAGCAAAGTTGTACAAAATATATATGTAGGTACTGTACTGTACCTATTTATAGACTTGATAATGGGTATATTTTCTAAGAACTTAAGATAATAGGCGCCGAGGATTATCATAATTAATTTTTTTACCTGTTTCATTGCTAATCAAGAGTTCGTAACATCATCATATTATTAGACAGTCGTGTGCGATAGAAGAAGAGGCCGGAATTCGTAGCCCAATTTAATGTTATAAAACGTTATTATACCATACGGTGTGGTGTGTACTTTGGAAAATGTACCTTATAACTCGAATAATATTACAAACGGAAACTTTGTTCCACCTCCACAGAGATTGAATTGATTATAGTTTTACATATTTTTATACATTAGCGTTTGAATTTAACACACTAAATACACTCGAAAACATTTGAACGCATTTATTGGCACTAACCAATGAGTAATTTCTTCTTTTTCTTAATTAAAAGCGACAATACATAATATAAGTATAAACACAATTCAGCCAGAATAATGTGATAAAATATTTACCCAATCTTATATTAGGATTCAATACTGCAACTCTCTAGTAGAATGGTGGCTATCTTGCTAGAACTTTCCAAGGAGTTTTTGTGGCAATAAATGTTCCAAAACATTCACACATCTTCCACAATACACAAGAAAAAAAACTATGTAATTTAAAGCACGGCTTAAGTTCCATAAAATAGGATCCATTGCTCAATATATTATTCTGTTTTTTTTTTGCATAGGAACAGAAAAGTTAATACTTGCTAGAATGTTCTTTAATGCTTTATGTGCTTAGTACAGATCTCTATGTCTAACAGTTGATTATAAGGTAGCTAATGTACCATGTTAAGATTTAAATATACTTGTTTGTTTCTTCACTATTTACATTAGCATTTCTACGAGGTATTGTGAATGTGGTTTATGAACCTAGTGAAAGCATTGTACTATTTATTGTCATTGCTTAGGTACATAGTACGTAAGTTGAATCGTTTTCCAATTCTGTCATATTAGGTTAATACTTATCATATTTTCAAAATACTTCAGAAGTGATCTCACTCTAGCAGGTGATACTACGCTTGACGTTCATAATATAAAAGAAATAAGTATATTTTTTGAGAATTGTAATAATATGTAATAGTAATACTTTATAATAATTTTTCTTATCGATATTAATATTTAATTCTCAATAGATTGATCCTTGTGATGCTCAATTCATGCGAATGCAGAGCATGACAAATATTATTTTGCTCTAAGAATGTTTGATAAAGAAAATTTATGTATATTTAAAAGATTAGAACTTTTTAAAGATTAACGATATGGATAACGGAAATATGGATTTTATATACATATTTTTCTGTTTTAGTACTCGATCATTTTGTATGTTACTTGAATGAAATTAAATAATGTTATTGGGTATAATATTTTTTGCTTAATATTTACTTCTAACAATAAAATGATTAAAAAATAAAAATAAGAATGGAAATTTACAATTGTAGATCCTTACATATTAATTTGGCGTTTTGTCGTATTGGCGGCCAGATTGATCTCAAATGTCTCTAAGCGTTTGGTTAGGAATTGGAAATTCAAATTTACGCTTGTGTATTTGTATTTCGAATTTAGTAATTCATTTGTTTTCACACTATTTAATTTTTCTTTCACATTATTCTGTTCATAAAATGGAAAACTTGTTATATAAATCGTATTATTTACGAAATTTAGTTCCATGTGAGTGATAATTAATGATGTGTATGGAGAAGCTACTGTGAAAGAAAGCATGGTTCATTTTTAGTTCCAACATTTTTATTCTGGAAATTTTGACCTACGCCAGAGCCTGTGTGAGTAATATTTTCTTTTAATTTACTTTAAAATGAGAGAAGTAAAAATATCGAGAAATGGGTACCGCATGAATTGATTGAAGCACACCAACAAACACGCATCGAGTGCTGCGTTACATCAATCAACCGTCACAATAACGAGAAAATTTTGAATCAAATCGGTACTTGTGACGAGAAATGGATCCGTTACGATAGTCGTAAATGCTCATCACAGTGGTTGAATTCAGGAGAACCGGCCAAATCCTATCCCAAGCGAATGGTGACTCAGAAAAAGTTACTGGTGAATGTTTGGTAGACTAGCATTGGTTTCACATATTACAGCTTCCTAAGATTTGGCCAGACGATTACAGTAAACTTGTATTATCAACAATTGCAAACAATTATGGAAAAGCTCGTCAATTAACGCTAGACCTCATAGTTCACGATAGACGGTCATTAATTTAGAAGAACTCGCTCTAACAGATTACCACTTCTTTCGGAATTTGAACAATATCTTACAAGAAAAAAGAAATCATCAGTGAGGCAGTCCAAATCGCATTCAAAGATTTTATTAATTCTTGCTCCCTCAAGTTTCTTAACAATAAAATAAATTAAATACCTATGAAATGGTGAAAGTGCATTAATGACAATGGTACATATTGCGATTGGTTAAATATATAATTTCATAATATTTGTTTTGCTTCTTCCATATAAAACGCTAATTTCGGAGACCTAATGTCAGAAATTTTGTATGTTTGTGATAACAGACATAATCTAAACAAGAAATATTCTAAGTATAAAGGATGAAACACAAGGATGAAACTCTGAGTAAATTAGAGTGGCCAGTTTTCCCCAGTTCTCTGAACTCTTACACGGATTTATGAAGCTATTTGAGTTTGACGAACTATATATACCGTGTTAATTTATTACAAGATAAAATCGTTTAGTTTGTAATAATAATGGAAAAAATATGTTATTGCACTTAATATATATATATTTATCATGTTTATTCTTACACACAATAATTCTAGATAGGTAGGTATTACTTTTTTCTATTATTGCCATTTAATTGGTATAATAATATTGTGATTATTTATTAAAATCTATGATAAGTTTTACTATTATGTTATAGATCTGATTATGATGTGATGTGATATCTCTTTTTACATATTATTAATTTTTTAGAACATTAAATAATACTATCTAGATTCTTACTAGTAACGAAGAATACATTTGCAGTTCTAATTCGTTGTATAATGAATAGTTTTTATTCAATGATTTCTTAATAGAAATTAAAATCTTACGATTTTTGTAAAAAAAACATGTTTAACATGCATGTTTGGTAATCGTGGGGCCCGTTTTCGCCTAAGGGGACTAGTGGTTAACTTTGCACCGGCAAACAATGTGAGTTCACCCCCGGCAGTGGTACAAGAGATGCTCCGATTCCCAAATTGGGAAGAACTTGTAGCCGCCGGCAGCACGATACAGTGACACCACATCTACACGCTTTTGCACACTAAACGCAGGTAGATCTGTTCCGTGAGGGATATTTTTTACAAATCGTGCGGATACCTATGGCAAAATTCAGTGATTTTTAAAACATGTAACAGTTTAAGCTGTGGTTCATACCACTTTGGTGCACTTGTGCTAGCTACCTTTTTCGGCTGAGTGAAGCTTTCCGTTAAGGCTCCTCAGATCAATAGTGTATTAAGTCAGTTTTTCGATCGAGGAAAATGGTACCAGATCAACCTGAGTCAGATGATCTATAGATACTAATAAATAAAATTGAAGTGTCTGTTTTAAATAATTATTTATTCAAAAAGTACATAAATTTATACACAAAAATTTAAAATTAAAATAAAATAAAATACTATAAATAATGAATGCCGTCCAGCTCGCCGCCAGACGGGAAGGTTCCCAGGAGGCTGGCCATATTGCCACGTTGGATGGCAATGCTAATTCGCTGTGCCAAATATTGGCCAGCCCTCTGGTCGCGAGACGTGTCGACTAGACGACCCGCGAGATCCTTAAAAAGGCTATGAGGACTCGGGCCCCACGGTCCCAGAGTTTCGACCCCAAACGGGACAAATATGTAACTCTCACCAAGAGTAGCATATTTGCGCCGCTTGAGATCCTCCGCTGATGTAGCTGCTGCACCTGCCTTCAAAGAGGTAATTGGAAGATGTGACGGTGCCAAAGTATCGACGCAAGTAGCATCCCATACCAAGGGCCGCCCCATCTTCCAAGGCAGAAGCGTAATCCCATCGGGTCTTTTGCCATCGTCACGCACCAAACCAATAGGTTCCAAGCTGGCTGGTAGATTAACACTGGCAAAAGCCCGACGTAAAACGTCATTGAGGGTGGCGTGACGCGAAATACGACCAGCGCTTTTACTACAAGCCAGACCGTGATGCCCGAGCGAGTCGACAATAGTACCGCATTGGCAGCGATGTGGAGACACCCATGAAATCCCTAAACGCAGGTAGACGGACAGCCTGAATGTGGTGTTATCTAATTTAGTGCCAATATTCGAGGATGGTAATACCTTTAGCCAGAGGCTTGACTCCCACTCCTGAGCGGCTAGTAGACGAGCACGCTCTGCTGCACTAGTTGACGTATTATAAAGATTATTCCGTACTAGTTTACAGAGCGGCTCGTCCCAACACCTTTGAGAGTTTACAACCTCAGGATAATTAGAATTTGAAAAATTGTCTGTTTGTAATATCAAAATTAAATCTTTTTACTGAATAAATATGAATGTATATACAATGATACCTAAGATAACAAAATTTTTTTTTTTTAATTTTTGTCTGTCTGTTTGTTTGTATCGGGTAATCTCCGATATGGCTGGCCCGATTTTGACCGGACTTTTTTTGGTAGATAGCTGAAGTTACTCAGGGTAACATAGGGTAATTTTAATGTTCGAAAATAATTAAGGTTCCGCTTAAAAAAAAAACATAAAAAATTACTAAAATCTGATTCAATGTACAGTTTTACGAACATGTATTTGAATTTATGAGAAATATTTTACTTTATCTTATTACAAAAAAAATTAGGGTTCCGTATAAAAAGTTAAAACGCAGTGAAGATTATATGAAACGCGGGCGCAGCCGCAGGCACACAGCTAGTGTTATAATAAACGGAAACGAATCAGATAAAATGTGAGCTATCTGCTATATGGCATATGTACTACGAACCCCAGCATAATTAAAATGATTAAGGGATTGTTCGTATTAAACATAAGGTTTAGTTAATCCATCCATTCAATCGAAAGACGTCCACTGCTGGACATAATCTGCACAATTATCGGTCCCGCGTCACCCGCATACAGCGAATTCCCGAAACCTTCACCAGGACGTCGGCCCACCTTCTGATATAGTTGATAGAATGACGTCAATATGTTATATCTAAGGTGGCAGTATTACTAAAATTTTAATAATAATATTATGAAAGAATCAACTTTTGATTGTTATTTTTTGTTGCATGTTTTCGATAATCGTAAATTCTTAATGCTTTTATCAATATAATGCAGTGTGAAGATAAATCGATGCCGCTTTCTGTTTGACCCAACCCATTGTTAACTATTTAGGGTTCCGATGAAAAGCAATTTTATTTTTTCAAATTTTTATTATCTTCAACATAATAATTAGGTAAATATTTATACATATTTAGTAATTAGCTGTGCGCCCGCGGCTGCGCCCGCGTTTCATATATTCTTTACTTCGTTTTATTTTGTTTATACCGAACTCTAATTTTTTTTCGAACTAAAATAAAGTAAAAATATTTCTCATAAATTCAATCACTTGCTCGTAAAACCGTGCATTGAATCGGATTTTATTCAATTTTTTTATGAGTTTTAATTTTTTCTAAAATTTTCTAAAATTAAAAGTACAGTAAGTTACCCGGAGTAACTTCAGTTATCTACCAAAAAAAGTCCCGTCAAAATCTGTACAGCCGTTCCGGAGATTACCCGGAACAAACAGACAGACAAAAATTTTAAAAATTGTATTACTGGTATGGGTATCGTATCTACATTCATATCTATTTAGTAAAAAAATTAATTTTGACATTACAAACAGACGCTCCAATTTTATTTATTAGTATAGATAAATAACTTTTGAATTATGAATTTGCTTTCCTTATTCCAAATAAAGGTTCTGTTGAAGTTAAAGATTGTCTAAAATTGATAAATAGAAAAATGTTGCTAATTATTATAAGCAGTGGCGCCAATACTCCGATCAAGTTATTTATCGCATATACATATGCGAACGGTCCGATTTGTACATTAATGTAAAAATAAGCTAATAAATCAGTTTTACAATTACAACTTTTATTTCTTCTGCCTTCTATACTTTGATGTGTATTAATTCATTTTATTCTTAATGGTTTGCTGTTCATTATTTCAGTAATTCATTCAACTTTATCTTATTGAAAATTTTTAATTTACTTTATAGGGTGAGTGGTTTTACCACAAACTCACTTGATGTTAGGTGAGACGATGTGTGATTTAGGATAGTAAACACACAAAGCCCAGAGATATTGGTTCTCAAGTGATGCTGCCAGAACACAGCTATTGGTATTGGGCGATAGGTTTTTCAAACATGTTATGGTTTCCTTCACCAAAAGCTTAGGCTTATTCTAGACTTGAATACGTGGGCTGTGTGGTGAACATTGACATTGATGGTCCATTGACGCAAAATCCGACCGCACTACCGACTGCGCAATCACCGCTTCAATTAATACATAGCTTGTTTAATTGTGCCTTCTTCAAATTTATGTTTCTAATAGAATATACAAATAAATAGATAAGAACAATATTTATTATCATCTATACAATTATTTAGACAGGCACGTTCACATATAAGATAAATGTTATTTTTATAGTGGTAGTTTTATAGCTCTAAAACTCGTTTATTGGGTACAATGTCTTTGTAATGATACTTGTCATTGCAGTCGTAATTTTCGACTCTAACATTGAATACTATGTAGGCTCACCTTGTAAATTATACTGATACGTGACGGTGTGGGTGGTTTGACTCGTTTTTGAACTCAAAATTCTATTAGGATGTAAAAGAAAAGAAAACAAATCAAGTTGTTCAAACTTCAAACGGTCTTATTACCTTATTCCACTATTGTAAAAAAAGTGGTAGACTATTTCATTATGCAATATGCAACTGAAAAAAAATCATTCTTATAAACAATTACATAATGACATATTTGCTCGTTTGAGCGTGAAATACACGAACAATTAGAGAGCAAGTCATGAAGGAAACCGCCATTTTGCGGTAGATATGTTTAATGCCACTAATCAACATCTGAATCAGATACGGACAATGATTAGCAATCAGAGCTACTTACTAATAAATAAATTTGAGGTCTCATATCGGCGATCATAATTGTTTTACGTCACGGAAATGACTGCTTCTTGGAACTGTTTTCTTTTTGAATATTTGATTTGTATCAATAGGAATCAATAACAGAAATATTTCGTCTTCGTATCGTAATTATGTACGGTAGACGTAAGATGCTAATTAAAGTCTCTTGAAAATCGTTTAAAATTAAAGAAAAATTATAATGACATTGTTCATGGCAGGAATTTAGTCCATGTTTTACAAAACCTGATGAAATATTTAAACTTTACAGCTGTGTGTATAAACGCGTTCAAACAAATGAAGAGAATTAATACAATGATATTCGATCAGAACCACTGATTAAGAAGCGAAAAGTCACATTGTTTCTTTTTATTTACTGTAGCTTTATTCTATATTTTGTCTAAACTTAATATACACTGTATCCATGTTTATGTTCTAAAGGGATTTTTAAGATTAGCTAGGTACAAAAAGAACCATACTTTTGGATTATGTTTTCTTTTGAGGTATCCTATTTTCTATGAAATATTTTTTTTCTCTGTCATGTAGCAGTTATTGTCTTTAATCCATTAACTTACGTATTTGACGCTATATTATGTAATTTTTGGTATCTTCTTATATGATATAGTTTTTGTGCACAGGTGAAGTTTATTAAACGTTTATTCTGAGGTGCTATTATACAAAAATACACATTTTTCTAGCAAAATTGAAAACACAACTTATCACACATGACGCTGGCAGAATTGTGTATGTAAATCATAGATTACCATAACATCCTATATCCCTTGCACAACTACGACGCGTAATGAAGAATAGACTTCAGAATGTGCTAAAGAAATACATACAAACTTGGTTACATACATTCATATCTACAATGGAAAAACATTAACCTCGCCCTAGACCAAGGCTGTTCAACTTTTTTATCAGTCAGGCCAAACGGACGATTCAGAAATTTTTGGCGAGCCACTAACTGTTACTGATGTTAAGTATAATAGGGTATTGTGCCTTATTATACTACTGTGCTCTCGACTTGGTGGGCATATAATGTACTTTACTTACGCGGGCCAATCGTAAGCGGGGCACATTATGCCCTGCGGGCATAGGTTTGAGCTGCCTTGCCTTAGATTGTCGTCTTTAGCGAATTCGTTTGACGTTTCGCTCAAGATCGTTTATGAACGTGTCATTGAATTCAGTATAGTCGCTTGAATATGAAATTAAAACAAACATACACTGTAGTTATACTTGAAGCGGCTCGTGTTGACTATTTTTAATTAGCACATGTCGTTTAACCATGTGGCTGAATATTATAGGTAACATGAGTATTATTAACATCGTCTAAAGAGAATATAACGATAGAGGAATATAAATAATATACAGGAAATAACAATATTAGTTACAAAAATGTATTGAGTTTAAAAACATTATTAGGGTTACGTAACTCATTGAGTTTCCATCAACATTAGTCCACGTAACAGAACGACGCGCGTATAAAACAGTGACCGCTTAGAACAATTTTATACGTAACAAACACATCTATGTTATAAAATTATAGTAACAGTTTGCTAAAGTTTTATATATTATTTAGGACGCGTTTGATGATTTCAAATAGACAAGATCTGTAGACCTTCATTCAGATTCATTAAGCGATTAAGCGTTCAAGTATATATAGATTTATATTATACTAGCTGGGCCCACGACTTGATTGTGTGGAATTCAGATAATTATATTCTCCCTTCCCGTCCCGTCCAAATTAATGAAAAGATTTGGCAAACAAAATAATAAACAGAGAAACGACTTTTTTTTAAATTATCGTAATTTGCCCTGTTGTTGAATTCGCCCCCCATGTCATCAAAAATAAACAAAATATGTATTATAGTTTTAGTCCCATTATAGTTGGAATAGATGAAATAATTATGTTCCGCGCCATATTTATACATATTGATATTATAATTGTTATTCAGTTCACTACTTCCATAAAATGGTTCCCTAATACAATGCCTAAAATGCCTCGAGATTGTGTGAAAACTGAATATCAAAATATTATTATCTCATAATATAAGGGAGGGAGAAGAGTTTTTTAGGACGAATACGGTGGAAAGTATAAGAGATGTTAATTACCCTATGGAATCAAAACATCAATTCCGAGTCCATTCCCCCTCGAGGTTCCCTCTGGTAACTTGGATGAGTAGGACGGCAAGCTTTTATTGCTATACTACTGATTCATAGCCAGCGTGGGAGGAAGGAAAAAAATCGTCCAGATGCATTGGCTAGCGTGGCGTTTTATGGCTATTAACCTCTTCGTAAAATTACAAGTACGTAAATACCACAGCCTTCAATCCCCAGCGGCCCTACTATCCCGGACTCGGGCAGCAGTCTCGGTAACTGTAGGGCAGAGGGTGAGATCCCTGGAAGAGATCTGGCTGGCACAATAATACCACAACCTTGACTTTGGCGTCTTACAACGTCAAGACGATGCGGACGGTCGGTTTTGCAATAATTCTTTTGACAAAAATCGGAAATATACAGACACGTGAAATTTACAATTTGATTATTAGTATAGATAAGTAAATACAAAAAATAGTAATCAAACAATGAACTTTCTTAGAACATAGATTGTAATATTTTGAATGTATTTATTAAAACATTTTTTTTTTTGTTACAGATATAAAATAACAATTTATGTAGGAAAGAGTTTAAAAATGGATAATTTTCAAAAGGCGGAAAACTTGTTAGATGAAGGTAATAAATAAGTAGATCATATTTTTTATTATATTATTTATGTCTTGACAAAACAAATGCAAGTTCACCTGCAGCCATGTAAAATTTATGACAAAAATAATAATATTTTTGTATGATTAAAAAAAACTCTTCATAGTTATTTTTTGATTCCATTTATTCCTGTTTAAAGAAAAGGCTAAGGTATTAGACTATGCAGTCAGGTCTGACGTTAGGAACGCTGTTCATAAAAGCAGTAACAAAATGACAGGCTTCTGTTATAACTATCTCAAGAGAGTGATTGGAGGATCTCATAATTCACGGTTTGTGGCATTATTTTCTAATCATTAGTGTTCTAACTAAAACAAATCACGCGAAATGCCGCCAAAATTACATATTATAAAGTCAAATACGGCAAGTTAATAAATGAAAAATAAGGACGACCACACGACAAATCAAAATTACACCAAGCCGTTCCATAGATATCATTACAGTCTTTCAATTTTTTCAAAATATCTATTTCTGGAATTACAACCACACGCGAATTTGAACCTTTGTGTTAGAATTTGTAAACACTAGAACTGAGCGATATTTTTAAATCTTCGTTATTTCCATTTTCTAGATACACACTTACGTGGTTAATGATTGTCTCTAACAATATATTAGATGGGCATATGCTTAAGATAGGACACCGTTTAAAACGAAATAATATATGTATATATATCCATATATATATACATATATATATATATATATATATATATATATGGCTATGACAATTAGATAGTTGTAAATAATGGTAAATATTTCATACACTCTTAAAATATTATACCATGCACGCTAATTATTTATCGCCCATGTAATAAAAATACTCAACTAAAATTAAAAATTATGTACCATGTTAAATCACTAGTTTCAATCAAATATTTTGTTTCAGAATTGTTTGATTCTACAGTGGATCCGAATATATCAGTGTCGGTTATGACAGAAACCATGCCGACTCTAACCGTTGCAACAGTAATAGGGGTGACCGTGGTAATGCTGGTGGCTATCATCGCTGTATTTTTATTGGGAGTACTTATAGATTGTAGACAGCAGTAAGTAGATTTCGTCTTGACTACACTACTCAAAATGATTGAAATTCATGTTGGTATTCTGTTTATTTCTAATCTTGTAGCATGTTAACTTAAACGATGTGGTACAAATCTACCACTACCGCAACACAATATACAATTTGCTCAATGATAAGTTTTCAGATGTAAGTTGATTGGATAGACTAAAGCTAAAAATCAACCTATGGAGGCGATTATTATTGATTTAGTTTTGATCTTTGAGATTTTTGAAAATATTGTTACACCCGTGGCTCAAAACTACTGAAGATGACACGATGAAAGCTTATTCGTTGAAAACATGAATTTAATATACACCATATAAAACACCAGTCTTGAAATAAATAGTATTTACACGCTATTTACTCGAATCACTTTTAGGTTGCATGCGATTCTCTTGTCGTTCTTCGTTTTGTAATGATTGTTGTTTCAAACTGAACTGACTGGGTTGGTCCGTGATCGGCTTATATAGTGTAACAAATGGCTTAGAAAAGTTAAACCGTAACATATATGCTCGTTAGCCGCTTGAGCACTTACCTGGCGTTTATGCCAGCTTTCCATTGTTTTCCTATTGTTTTTCTGTTGTCTTATTTTTGCGAGTAATCGACATGTTATTTTTTTTTTTAAGATTACAGATGTATAAATAAAATTTGAAAACTATTAAACTTTAAATAGCCTCGCTAAGTTACAGTTAGCTTTTATTTACGAGCAGTGAATCAGTATTATAATATAATATATATTGTAACTAGCTGGTGCCCGCGGCTCCGTCTGTGTTTAATATGTTCTTTAGGTATGAGTACCTAACCTAAAAAACAAATAAATGATTAAAAATGAGAGTCTTTTGTTTTGATTAGCGGAAAAATGTAAATAAGAGTAAATTGAAAAAAAATGAGAAGGGTCGATGAAATTCAAAAAATAAATAGCCTATATACATGGTATGGTAATAGTCCCATCCCCATGCTTTGAGTAGTTTTGAGGTGATAGAGCCTCAATGTAACCTCATTATCCTTATATAGTATATAAATAGATACGTATTATAATATGCAATATTATCATCTTTGACGAAACTAAGTAGGTAAGGCTTCTAGGACATGGATTTGTCGAATCTAAACTACTGTCGTGCTTAGGTAAACGGCAGTAGTGTAAAAATCTAAATTTAAGAAAGTTTAGTTCAAAGTTTTGGAATTTTTAAAACTAAGTAAATTGTATTATAATGACATAACAAAAGCCAATGAATATTACAGTTTTACATAATTTTATAGAGAGTCGTTTTAAACGTGATTTTGGGTCATAACTATTTTCGAAGCCAAAAATATGTGAATTTTCGTCTTTAACAGTTGTAAAACAAAAAGCAGTAACATGTGATTTATTGCTTTTATACTCTGTGTCACAATTTTTACTATCTTTTTGCCCGAATGCGTCACAATATCACGAAAAATTTGTCTTGGCCATGAACACCACACACCACAGTTTTATCACAATGGGACGATTCGTTTAAGAACGCATAGAGGACAAACATATAGACGTTTACATTTATTTGTATACGTAGCTACTTAGCTATTACTGCTTAAAATGGATTTTTATAGACATAAACATAATAAAGTGTATCATTGTCCACCATCTAGTATCTTAATTCTGTAGCAGTATTCATGAAATTTATTAAAAGTTATCTGCCTTTTCACACAATCATACCTCTTTAATATATTTCATTTTCATTACAGCCACGTATCATTAGTGATTAATACAAAATGCCAACCTTACGAATATTTACAGTGTGACGTAGCTTATAATTATTCATTTCTCAGAAAATCAATATCGCATTTTTTAAGAGATAAGCAATGAGGTTGTTTGGAGTTCTTTTAGAAATAAATAATAAGCGTTTGAATGAGTATTTATTTTTTAATAATAATAAATGGATTTCTTAAAATCTTACTTGAGGATTTAAATAATCTGTTTTCTATTGATTCAAGTAATCACTGATAAATGCAATCGTATAATAATGTTGTGAACGCAATTAGAAATGTAGGTGTTTGCTACTTAATTAAATGATAATTTTCGGGGAAATATTATTGTGATATATAGTAATAAAAGGCTTAAAGATTAAAATGATATGAGTGATTTCATATAAATGTGATAATCCCACTAACAGGAATAACGGAAATAGAGCATTTTAACTGTATTGCGATATGGTCCCTAGCTCGCCACATATTTTAGTGGAAGAATACGATACATCAAAGACATTTTATAGTACTGTTAATGATTTCAATCGAGGTAAAAACGTTCCGTTGGTTAATATAATCGGGGTCAAGTATTTACAGTAATTAAATGAATTAAACCAGAAACTTCTAGTAATAAGTAACGAATGTAATATTTATCCTTAGTCATAATTTTATTATATTATGTACCACAAAACCTTAAAATGCAAATTTTATCTAATTATAGTGTTACTTCTTTGTTTGATTCAATTATTTACAGTGGATATATTAAGATTGTGATAATGTGCCTGAAGGTGGTCTGAACGTAAAGTTACCCAAAACATTTAAAGGCGAAATTAGATTTTTTTTTTTGTTAAAGGCGAATACTGGAAGAGAAAATGGGAGAAGCTAAACGGATGAGGCATCAGCGACGAGTACATACGCATTCCAATCAAGATGATGCTTGCAGTATAGCAAATAATATGGAAGAGCCCGGTATGAGCTTGCCACCAGCAGAAGTTATACGACACATACCCTAACATTTAATTAGGTATATTTCCAAATATCTGATATAGATTTGTCTTTCTTTTTGTCTAATTTCTCAATTATATATACCGTCTGTATAAAAGTACAATATTATTATTTCTGTGGTTCAGTACAAAAGCAGCCTTGGCTAATGTTAAGTCAAATGTAATTGTATAAACTATTTGACTTGTTTGTTAGAATATTTAGATATCAAAAAAATTATATTGACTATTGTAAATGTTTGTACGACGTATCGATTAAAAAATATCGACTAATTCATTTGAATAATATGTATTGGTGTCATTATTCTATTTGAATTGTCTATGATGCTCGAGTTCTTGTTATGTAAATACCATTTATTAAATAATTCATATTACTTAAGTCCTTACCTCTACTTACTGATAACACTTTTCTCTTTCTCTCTTTAATAACACTCTCCCTTGTTTCGTAAGAGGCTTATAGTGCAATTTATGTATAAGGTTTAATTATAAATATAATAATAATGTTACTAAATTATAGGATTACCAATTATATTGTATTTGAAACTAATTAAAACAGTGGTCGTCAACTTTTCTGGTCAAGGATCACATTTTATGGATACCATAGGTCAAACGCGTTGACATAGATTTTGTGTGGCAATAATAACCTATGAAGTCATTTTTAACAACCTAAAATGCACTAACTACTTATACAGTCGGTTTTGAGTTATTGTGTATCAAAAATGTTTGCGACATCGCGGGCCGCACAAGGACCGCAGTTTGACGACTACTGATTTAGAATAATTATATTTGCTCTATGTCGTATTTATGGATCACTCCACATGCGCAATTATATTTTGTTAGGATTGTTATAATTATTAGAATAATAATTTTAAAAGTTATGAAAGAATTAACCGTGTGATTCGTTCAATTTCTGACGACCTAGCTACCTACTCTTATTACCACAAGTATTGCGGGTTACGGCGTATTTCAATATCGAATCTTAAAAGTTAATATTAAGATGAAACCAAAGATATATCAGTTTTTTGACTGATCACTGACACGGATCAGACTCATTAGAAAAAAAGGGATTGAAATTTTGGAAAAACAGATTGAGATCGCGTGTATAATACCGCCGTAATTAGGCAATGATCTTATGTAATAAATCTGAATATTATATATATATCCAAATATATGATTACTTTATGTATTAGTTTGTTTTATTGAATACCTATATAATGACATGTAAAAAATATAAATTTTCTAAACTATAAAGTCAAACAAAGAAACACACGCGATTGATTGTTAAGATTTTCACGGTATTCGAGCATGGATCGACGTAAAGCTTCGGGGAGCATCTAGCACCGTTCGTAAAGTGAGCAGTGCGTACTCTTTACCTAGCCGCTGTTGTCGTGTGCTTCGGAATAGCCAAGTACAAGTCTCGTAAACACTGCAAGTCAAATCGATTCTATACGATAATTATAGACGTTAATAATTATTTATCGGCACCAGATAAGAGTTTTAGCCTGTGTGAGTTGTAGGAATAAATATTTCACCAGTGTTCCGCGGAATATCTACTCGAATACACACTGAGTAGATAAATTTAAATAATAGTTTGATATAATTATATATTTTTCAATGTATTTTTTGTCTTCCATTTTGTTACAATAATTATGTGTTTATTTATTTTGATTAAAAAAATACTTTAGTGAACATTTAAAGGATATTATTACTGTGTTTTTTGTTGTCATGGGCAATTCCAAGTCGAAGAAAGCTCAGAAAGAGCCTGATAGGTTTTTCGAACGGGAACGTTGGAAGGAGCAGAAGCGTGAGGAGAAAAGAAAGAAGAATGCAAACCCTACAAATAGGAGGATTGGTGCAAAGGAACCGGCGTTACCTATGGTAGCTCCAGGGCCGCCTCCAGGTCCAGGGCCTTCAGCTCCACCGCCAGCAAACGTCAGATCATATGACGAAGACGCCATAGATCTCATGAGATACCAACTACATAACGACGCTGACGCTTTCCTATTGAATAACATCCTGCTTTCTGTTCAATTTTTTGAGAATTATGAAAGGTGAGTCAAACTTTATTAACAGAAACTTACACCAGTATTGACGTAGATACCTAGAAGTGAGAGTTGCCGAGTTACAAACACTTCTAGCGATTAATATCCTTTTTTGGTGTTCTTTTACTTGTTCCCGCTTGATTTCCATCGCACCTGATGGATGATCAAGATAAAACTTGTGATATATTAGGTTATATATGCCCCTTTAATTAACAAAGTTTCGTTTCACTACGCGGACTTTATTTATTGAAATTGTATAAAAGATTTTAATACTTTTTGAAATTTTATCTATAACACGTAGGTCAATAATTCATTATTTAAAAAAAATGTTGTTACGTTTGTCCTTGTTGATTTATCATGTTTAGCTGTCACCGTTAAGCCGTTGTGAAATTGGTGCCAAGAATACGTTATCAATAATTTTAATAATACCGAATTAGCTGCCTACTCACTAAGGAAGGTTAAGGGGAGTCCCTCAGATTAACTTAATATATCAATAGATAATGTATATATCCGTTTTCTTTAATCAATTATCTTATTAAGTCAGTTTCACTCTGTTTTCATATCTATATAGCCTTGGTATCTACGAAATATAATTAACTTAATGTGATTAATAGTTACCCCTAATTCAAAACTGTTAAATGTTATTTATATTTATAAAAAAAACTTGTTAGCTTATTTCAATTTCAGCAATTTAAAACTAGAGAAGAAACTAAACCAAATAAGGAAATTTCGACTTACGTTTCGAATTATGAATTAAATTCTTAGCAATCAATTGCGGCATTAAAGTTTGATGTCGAATCCTTTATCTATACTTTATATTCTTGTGTAAAATAAATAGATTATTTATTGTACAATAGTTATAAAACTGAATCATTATTTTTAGAAATATTAACCAATTTCCATACTATTACTATCTTTATTTATAATATTTAGAGATGCAAAAATAACTGTTATTTACCTTAATATTTTAAAACATCAAACTGAATATCACAAAATATAAAAAAAAAATGTAAATACCTGCAAGATATTTATTGCAAAGGCATGTTGTATATGTAAAACTGTTATTCATTTTGTTAGGTACGACAAGAAAAATAATTTCATATGAACAACGTGAATTTATATTTGTACAAGCGTTCTAGGAACCTTTTACCTAAAGATGTAATTAGGAAATGTATTTTTGTTTGTTTATATCTGTTTTGATTACATATGTCTTTCAATTAGTTTAATCTTTATTTCACAAATCTTCTTAAAACTTTGATTTGTTGTTTCAATTGTAATATGTACATATAGTTACGGTCCTAGGCACTGGAATTATCGACAGGAAGAGAGATTATATATATGAAGGTGTTATGACTAATATGTTATGTTCTCGTTTGTTGTTTATAATTTAATAAAGAAGTTGTCATTTACATTGTTTGTCGGAAATGAATTTCCAAATAATTAGGTATCACTTATGCATATGCCGTAGCACTATGCGGTCGGCGACAAATTATAAAAGTAGATATTACAGAAATTTCTTGCTATCGCGCTGCGCCCCAAAGAAAGAGTTATAAAACACGAAAGGCACAACTGCAGCCGTGCTGATATTGCCTATGCAAAATATATGAAAACATCACTTTTTAGTACTCTGTTTCCTCCTTCAAAATTTAATCGACTTTTCTTTCAGTTATAAAATAAGAAGGACTTTCGCTATGACGGTAAAAATCGAGCACTTTTTGCATTTTCAAATGACCCTAGTTTCTACAATAACTAATTTATGGAAAAAATCAAAACGTTCGGGCATGACGGTGGTGGATGTGTTTTATTTGGGATAAAAAATATTTTCCATAATGCTATTATGCGGGGGGAAACAGGGGACTGACTACGTTTTTATGGAATAAAGGCCATTCGTATGTCCTCTTAAGCACTTGAACATAGGTATGTTTTGGCTGCTAGGGTATAGAAAAAGAAAATCAAATAAATATTTATTAATTTAGAGATTAAGGTAGAATTCCGTGTTGTTCCTAACCATATATATATAGAGAGAAGAATAATTTTCGGATATCACTACCAGACGGTGAAAGTATATTTTAAATTCTTCTGTATTCTAACAAGTCGTCTATTAATTATGAAGTAGGTATAATAAACTATATTCAATATGTTTTACTATAAACGAAGTGTAGTTATTATTATTCTTTGTAGCGTATTAAAACAATATGTTTAAATAGCGCACAGTTTATTAGGTAGGTAGTTATTTTACAGGTGTTTCAAAAGAATGTTTATATTTGTTTAGCTGACTACATGAACGCATATAATCTGAGGGGTATAGGGGGTATGCCAGTATTTCTAAGGCCTAAGGCTGGTTTTCGGGAATTAACTCGTTATGGAGCATTTCTCGGGAGTGGACAGCACGCTGTACGTGCGAGAGTTTTACAAAAACGGTGATTCTGCGATGTTAGCGGTAGAAAATTCTCTAATATGCGAGGTTTTCGTCCCTTTAACGTTGCGCCATGGAGTCCTCTCATTCGAAAATGGGTTCAACACTAGAAAAACCAAAATCTGGGCGGCCAAGGTCACCAAGTATGGCAAAAAAGTGGAGAGTGTAAACCAATCTGTTTGCAAGGAGACAAATCTTTCAATTCGGAAATGCGCAAATACTTTAAACGTGCATAGATCATCATTACATCGCATTTTGCATAAAGGTCTAAAACTACACCAGTACAAAATTCAGTTGGTAGTAGAATTAAAATACCAGGAGGGAGTCATAGGCTTGATTTTGTAAACCAGAGAATTGAGCAGTTTTCGACGTTTAACAACATTTTGTTTTCGGATGAAGCTAATTTTCACTTTCATTGGCACGTAACTAAGCGTAGGGAAATCTCAACTCTAAGGTAGAGTTGAGACAATAAACTTACCACTCTGGCGGATTAAAATACGAAATCGCAGCCATCACAGAGTCGACATACCGATGCGTCATTGGAAATTTTACCGTTCGACTAAATGAATGGTGTGAACGCAAAGGTTTACATTTAGACGATATTATTTTTAAGAAATAAATTCCCAAATACTGTACTGTGATAACTGATAATCAATATTTTTAGTAGACATTTTATCGGCTCTCAAAATAGAAACTTACTTTTGAGACAACTTGTATATTTTTTGCGATGGATTCTATAGATAGTATCATAGCGAGTAGGTACTTACGTGACGTGTAAAATAATATACATTTAAAATTATATTTATTTAACTAATATTAAAAAGATCATACTGATAGATATGATAAAGAAATATAAGAGGGTATTACGCGATAAAACTACAAAAATCTATTTATTTTATTTTATCGAGTGTTTGTCGTTGGCGGTGATTTTATATTTGATTCATTAATCATGCTGATATCGTATTTTATGGCGTTACAATATATAAAATAGTTGGTATATTGAAATTCTATAAAATAGTGTTTTAAAGTTTTTTGTACTTACTTGACAAGATTGTTGTCACGCGTATTTAATTAAATATATATAACATACGACCTCTATTTGTTACAGAGAAGTGCATCACATAAAGAATAATCCAATGAATGACCGTGAGCACTTAATAAATGAAGCAATGGTGCGACGTAATAAACACGTGTTCTTTCGCGGACCGACTCCAGGAATGTGTACATGAACATGTATCCTACCAGCGACAAAAAGGGCAAACAGAACCATTGGCAGCACAGAGACTTTATGTAATATATGATAATGTTGAGGCCAGTGAACCTGGCGATACTTCTGACTATAGTGCCGTATTAGATGCACCTTTTTATAAGTTACGCATAGAAGATTGTAAAGAGCCAGGTAAACGCGGTACATGCATAAGCACAAAAGATTATTAGTAAGTGTACAAAATAAAAGTTACTAAACCATCAATTTTTCTTTTATTTCTCAGGTTACGTGAAACTTAAGAAACTAGAGGTTTTAGAAAGTACTCTACACAAGGAACCCGCGTTCAGTGAGGAAAATAAAATTAATTCAGATGACAGTGTTTACACAGAATCAGAAAAGGAATCAATCGATTCTGATGAAGCTCCATATGTAACTAAAGGGGAAGAATTACTACAGAATATAAAGTCAAAAATGACAGAACCACCAGAACCACACTCATTGCCTACTAACATTAAAATAAGCAACACAGAATATACCACCGGTAGAAGACCTAGCGGGCCAACTAAACACAAAAGTTCACAAGCAGCTAAAGCTAACATTTCCAACATAAACGAACTGTGGAAAGGACCAGTCTTATCGGAAGAATATAATGGAGAACAAGAAAAGACCGATGCAAATAAAAAAGATGTGCAGGAAGACAATGATGTTAAGCCTCGAAAATCAATCTTGAAAAATCCAATGCGACTTAGCATTGTGAATGATTCAAAAAACAAAGCTTCATATAGTCATATTGTAGACACATCAAAAACGACATTTGATAGCACAATGGGTGATGAAACAGAAACATCAGGATATAGATCGAACTCTAGTAGCCGTCAGAATGAATTTAGCGAAACTGAGTCTGATTATGGTTATTCCACGATCACACAAGCAACAACACCAAAAAAAATAGAATTAAGAATGCAATCAAACTATATGTTAGCATCAGGAGTTTTACCAGAGGAGTCTTGGACACCTATTGAATTTCGAGATTTAGATAGTTGGAGTGATGATGAAGATGATAACATCGATGATACATCTTCTAAGTTATCATTGTCAAAGAACTTGTATGAAAGACACTATTATCTGAATTCCTTGGGTTTTATGACTAATTTTGTTGACAATTTCATAATTAATCTGGGTACTGGATTGAGTTTGACACCAGAAGTAATCAGCAATGCTTTAACACAGGGAGCAAGTATATATTGTGATACACTAAGAAACGGATCCAAAGTAGGCTATGAAATTTATCCTGCTTTATTAGCCGCATGGCCTAATGCAGCAAATCAATGGATTATACGTGAAAGAAAGATAATAAGAAATCCTAGAACCAACTATAATTACCAATGGCCCACTAAGTACATGGTTAGCAAGGCTATTGGCTTTGGATGCTTGTTGGTACCTGTAGGATTTAGACCAAAAAGAGGTGTGAACCCTGAACAAACGTTACAATGGAGAATCATATTTCCCGCTGCTGAACGTTATTTAGAGAGCTGTTTAGCTCATTCACAGATGCGATGTTATTTATTTGCGTTAGCTTTACAAAAAACATTTATGGAAAACGAGGCATCCAAGATAGGCATAGACGCTAGTCATATCAAAAACCATTTATTTTGGCAATGCGAAGACAATTACGCAAGATGGCCTGAAGATAGATTGGGTGAATCACTAAGATTATTTTTACGCAATTTCTACACAAATTTTGTACGGTCAAGATTTCCTAATTATTTTATAGAAACTTGTAATGAATTCAAAAGTATTCCAAAGCCTTTGCTGTTGAAACTTCATAGGCGGCTTGCAGATATTTTGGAAGCACCTGTTATGCACATACTTCATGCTATCGATAAATTGAAATATACTAAACGTGATTTCTATCCTCCGCTTAATTGTCACAGATTATATGAAATTCTTACATGTAAATATCCACTACGTTTATTGAATCCAAATTTACCTGCAGTTGTGAATAATTATTCAGAAAGTTCTGACAGTGAAGATGAAACACAAACAAACTTTTGGGATAAAGCTAAAGCTCGTGATAAGCAATATAAATGGGCAAAAGAAAGGCAACGTCAAATACATGAAAGAAGAAAATTGCAAAATAACAACAAAAAACATAAACCCTCTTTTAAACAGGAAAAAGAGATTAAACAAAACGTAAGTGTTGGTAATAAATATATAATTAGACTGTTTGTTGCTTCAATTTATTCAGTTATTCATTACTTTTATAAGAATGAAGAAGAAATTTTATAAATTATATTTTTATTATGTTAAATTTTTTCTACTTAATTATGAACGTAATCGAGTTATAGGATAGATACATCATAATATACTTGCAAAGTCAAATTAATTAGGACCAATATACCCTCTTATAAATAACCTAAAAATATAATAATACCAATTTATGTTACAGATTATATTACCATCAAAAATGGAAACTGAACGTCGACGGCTAGTGCTTGAATTTTTTATTCCTCACTTCATAGCAATGGCACGTACAAGTGAGAAATTTGAAGCTATTAAACAAGCTGTTATATACTTGGAACAAGCTCAAAGACTATGTATTTTACTTCGGGATGAACCATCTGGTGACACATCCGCTATCGAATATTTAGAAGTAATACGTGATAAATTAGTCGATTGCCAGCGTAAACTAGTAAAACAAGAAGGATATAAACTGCCGCCCCGAAGAGAAAGCAAGCTGGATAGATCAATTAATAATCCTATAAGAAAGCAGCGTCCTAAGTTTGAGCACATCGTTAGCCAAGATTCTCCTGTAGAAAATCACAGCATTTCAGCGTTTGCCTTTGTTGATGTGCATATGGAAGGTTCTTCATACCAAGAAGACAAGACCAACATTAGGTTAAGTGATTCTGTTCATGCCGAAGAATCTAAATTATAGTCTTTATATTTTTTTGTTGTAAATATTTAGATATTAATAGTTTGTAAATTAAATTGGCATGCGATCATTAATTTATATAAGTTTTGGGAATCTCTTGCGGTACAGAAATTGAATATAAAACGTATGTAGAGTTGATAGTGTAAATAGATTACACAATGTGTAAAAAGGAATTTGTAAACATGTTTTTAAAATTAGTTCGAACTTTAATAATAGGTTTAAATTTAATATAATTGATGAAAATACATACGTTAACAATACAAAATCCAATCTTTTTGTGATAAGTATAATTCAAAGTAATTAGATTATAAAATAAAATACCTTTAACAATAAAATATCCATATCTAAATTATTTATTCGTGATTTTTACTTTCCTCAATCGTTTATCTCTTAAAGGAATGTTATATATGAAAAAGCTATATTTCCGAGTTAAATGAGAGGGTTTACTCCAGCGACCATAGCGAGTAAAGCCATTCTAACATACATTCCATATTCGGCTTGTCTAAAGTAAGCTGCACGTGGATCGGAATCGAATTCCGGAGAAATTTCATCGACACGTGGAAGAGGATGCATCACGACCATGCGCCGTCGAGCACGTGTCATCAGTTGTGGTGTAACCACTAATAGTCCTCGTGTCTGCAACACAATTAAAACTTGAAGACTAGATTGAGGCTCAAAATAGCGCATCGTAATCATAATTTTAAATTACAATGTAATCGATATATCTTTTATTTATGAAGTTCCTTAATGTGTCGAGTACCCATAAAAATAAGACAATAGAAAGACAATAGGAAAACATTGGAAAGCTGGCGTAAACGCCAGGCAAGTGATCGTGGGGTTAAAAATCAGATATCATTAAATATTATAAAAAGCAACTTCTATCGACCTGAGACTACTATACTAATTTTCATGAAAGTTAAAGAATATGTTTTGATTTTGAATTTGTTATACTATACAAATATGGGCCAGGATTTTTTTTATTTACATGATAAATGAAAAAAGTTCCCACCTTTTCATATTCTTCTTGACTTTCGAACCGTTCACGTTGTATCCTCGTCATGTATAAAACATGAGTTTCAGCCAGTACGTCTTCTAATCGCTCAAATACTTTCTGTGGTATACCTCTCGAAGCTACATACTCCATAATGTGTTTAGGCATGCCGAGTCCAGGTGGACTCACGTATTGCAATTGTACATGGTATAAAGTTAACAGACGTGCAAGAGAATGTACTGTACGACCGTTTTTAAGATCTCCCACCATTGTGATTGTAAGGCCATTCACAGTACCTATTTCTTCACGTATAGTAAAAACGTCTAATAAAGCCTGAGTCGGATGTTCTCCAATACCATCACCAGCATTTATTATTGGTTTACGACTGTGACGAGATGCACGCTGTAATAATATTTTTTATTAAGCAAACTGTTATCTTATATAAAAACATGAAAAACGTACAAAAATGGTTTTACTTACTGTTACCGCACCCGGCTCTGGATGCCGAAGAACCAATACATCACAATAACCCGCCATTATCGCAACGCTGTCTTCTAAAGTTTCACCTTTCTTAGCAGATGAACTTGTAGCATCAGTGTGGATAACTGAACCTCCAAGTCTTTGCATTGCAGCCGCAAAACTACAGCTTGTACGTGTACTCACTTCGTAAAAGACAGAAGCCATTACTTTTCCTCTAAGTATGTCATCTAAATTACGACCCTTATTAACACTAGTTTTCATGAACTGCGCGAGATTAAATATATCATTTAGTGTTTCTTTATTGAAGGTGTCTACTGTTAATATACTTTTGCCGAAGAGATCGCTTCTTTGTCTATGGGATACTGAAATCTGAGGCGGATTATAATTTGAAGTACTGTCACATCTCTGTCTACTAGTCATCTGGGGCAAGGGCGACACGCTTCTCATGCCAGTAATGTCATTAAAGTGAACGTTTAGTTTACCCTGACCATCATGTTTACTAGTTTCAAATTGTTCTAAATCAATATCACTTTGTCTAATCAAGTCTCCAGGAGTAAACATGTCAAGAGCTGAATTCGGTCGACTAATTTCTTTTTCAACTTTTTCAATTGTATATGTTGGGAAAATATGTTTTTTAGGAGCAGGCCATTCACGAACATTTTGACCGAATCCGGGGGGCACTAAGATTTGGCCTTCAACATACGCAATTTCACCTCGTAAAGTAACTCTATGTATTGCGCCACAAACTTGCATGCCTGCAAAAGGTGTCCATTTAGATTTTGAAAATTCCATTGCTTCTGGTATTATCCATTCATAATCTAAGTCGACTTCAACGTACGTATTAGGCTGCTCAGGTAAATTGAAAATTTTACGAGGATTACGATGGAACTTATTGATAAGATCCTCCATGGTCAAACGTCCTTTATTTACTGCATTCAGAAGTAAGGGTAAAATAGTTTCTATGCCAGGATAACCAGGTGGTGGTTTCTCAGAGTTCTTTTCTTCAACGCTATGGGGAGCATGGTCAGTAGCAAATATATCTATAATGTCGATATTTTTCCATAATTCAGCTTGATCTTCAGGGCTGCATAAAACTGGTCGCACTTCTGCTCGACCTTTGCCAATTTTATCGATATCTGTAGTACTTAAAAATAAGTGGTGGGGGCAAACTTCACAAGTTACTTTTAAGCCACGTTCTTTTGCTGCCTTAATTATTAAAATTTCCTCTTTTCTAGCAACATGACAAATATGTATGGGTCGATCAAGTAGAGATGCCATTAGAATAACAGCTCCTGTTTTTTTTCACGTTCCGCATGTGCGCAAACCACCATTTTTTTAGGCCAATTTTGAAGATGTCGTTGCCAAACTGTCATATCGTCTAGTTTAAGTGTGGTAAAAGTCTCATTCAGGTACATTTTCAAAGATGCTGCCTGTGGAGCTAGTTCTGCTGCCGTGTCACAATTCGTAGAAGAAGCACCCACATACAAGGCGTAATCGCATCGAGCACTAACACGCGCTAAAGCGGATGTATAGTCGTAAGTCGTTCGATCGATCACCGCGGGATTAGTGTTAGGCATGGCACATATCATTGTTACCCCCCCCCCCGGCAAGAGCAGCTGCAGTGCATGACGAGAAATCTTCTTTATAAGTTGCACCGGGTTCACGAACGTGAACGTGAACGTCAATGAAACCCGGCAGTTTTATTATATTACGTGATGTCATACAGTCAGTGTGTGTTTTCATTACGGGTGCGCCCCCGCATTTCGACATTGCCTGTTGATCGAGAAAGAATAACACATTCAATTACACAGTCACAAATCCAGAATAAAAATAGATAAGTAGTTTTATGCTAAAAATAACGAAAATTATCTATAAACAATTTGTTATCTACTTATTGTTATTGTGAAAAATCAAAGATTGTCCACATATTTTGTCGTATTCAAAACAAGACTTTTTATATTGTTCGAATTCAATTATACGAATTAAATTTAGAAACAAGAAGATATGCAAAATAAGTGCATCGGGGCATAGATTTGCAAACAGAATCAAACGGAGGAGACTTGTTATCAGATATATTTAATATACCAGATAATATAAAGATATGTTAATATAATTAGGAAAAGTATCGCACAATATAGTTCAGTTAAGTTTTTTACTTAAAAGATTTATAAATTTTATTTCTAATATCTAATATGTATTTTTTTTTAGTTAATACTTTTTTAAACTTATTATTTATTTATTTCAAAAAATATTATTATCACTCAATACATTTTATTATTATGTACAAAAAGGTTTGAAGTTTAGGAAAATAAATTTTACCAATATTGTACATTTCGCCGTCTATAAGATTTAATACTAGGTGAAATGTTTTATTAATTATTATTTTATTTCATCTAATAAAATTTTAAAGCATCCGATTCTGATCAATTTATACACATTTTGATTTATCATAAATAATATCACTATTAACCTGTACTAATAGTTTGGCACATTTCACGTCTGTAACTAGCGGTACAGCGTAATCTACAGCTAGCCGGCGCGTACGGTATCCGTGCGTTGTGAACGAGGAAACTCTACGCGCTCCACCTCGCATGGGGCAAGTTGATGACGAGGTCTAATTGTCGTCGCGCCATAAAGTCAGCTAAATGCATTAACTCCCCGTCAGAACGATCATCTTCTGGATCGCCAATATGATCAAAAGTCCATTGTACACTTTCAACCTTAAAGAGAAATTTGATATGAACACAAAAATGTTTAGAAATTCTTACTACTATCTTCTTTTCATTAAGGCTTCAGCATTTTCTATATTAGGCTAAAAGCTGTGGTATGAGGTGGATCACAATTTTCAATATATTATGGAAGTTATAATAATAAGATATTCTCACCTCCACGCCATGTTCAGTGTAAAAGTCTCCAGTACCCATACTAGCATATAGTTTGTATCCCATTTTATGTAAAGTTCTTACAATTTTTAGAAGTTCCATTTTGTGCTGAAAAAATATATACTTTTATAAAATAATTTATCTCAATAGATTTATAAAATTCGTACCATATATTATTAGATAAAAGTAAACCTTTTTGTTACACCTGCGCCAAAACAATTATATCACTAAGTTCCTTTCATATGAAATATCACCCAATCTACACCCAATCCTAATTAATCTACTGAAGTTTTGTTAACAATCATCCAGAGAAAACTATATAATCTAATCTATACATATAATAAAAATGTAACGGATCGCTGTCTGTACATGGGAGATATATGAGAAAAAATATTATTAGGACCTTTATAAACGCAAATAGGACCCAAAACTATAATTTTTTTAAAAATTTTGTCTGTTTGTCTGTGCGTTTGTGCACGCTAATCTCAGAAACGGCTTATCCGATTTAGATGTAGTTTTTCACTAATATATTGTAGTAAGCTTCACTTAACATTTAGTGTTTGTTTCATGTCAATCGGTAAATAAATAAAAAAGTTATGTCAATTTAAAGAATCACGTTGAACATTTATTCTATCTAAATTCTTTCTCTGTTCAGATGCATTGTATGAAACTTTACTAAACTCCATAATGGTCTATATAAAAGTATGATTATATAATAATAATAATATGATAATAAATAGAAGTTAAAAATGATCAGTTTCGGAAATGTTATTATTCCAATTTAAGTTGACCTCAGACATATATCATCATTGATATGAAATAGGGTTCAGGTTAGTCTGGCAATTCGGGTTGTTTATATATGTATAGATAAAGCACGTCGAGAGCCGGGGGCCGCTTTCGGAGGCGCATGGCGTAACAGTTGCATTCGATAACACTGACTGTTTGCTTATTTTATTTATTTATATTTTAGGGTTTGTAAATACATATTGTATGTATATAGTATAGGTTAATTAGTTTTCAATTAGGTAAACACGTCTTATTAGTTAAACTGTAAATACAAGTTTATACAAGTTCTTAATTTTTATGTTTAAAAAACAATTTAGTAATTTGCGATTAATTAATACATAAATGTATATATTAGACATTTCTTTTATTTTCGATAATTAATAGGTTAGGTTACTACGTCAAAATAGTTATTAAACTGTAATAAAGTTAAACTGTGTAATAATCTGTAAGTATTTAAATTTTTTGTTTATAATGAGTATGTGTTCACTAAATAACGCTGAGTTAGTACTAATTACTACTTCTTATAAGAATGCCTCGAAAAAGATCCAACCTATCCCGGAGCAGCAGAAATGCAATAAGGATGAGATTAGTTCTCATTAGTTCACTGCATTTCAGTAACGTCAGGCCAGGTTTCATGTTACAGAAACTTCAGCTCAGCGAAAATCTCGATTGAGTTCCATCGTTCTCGAAGATGGCCACTTGAGTTAGGATGAACAGGGAACAGCATGAAGCACGTTTGTCCACCGATCGCAAGGCTCATGCAATATCGCGTGAGTCTGAGACCTTTACTTATAGGGAAACCCGGCTGAGCTCTCAAAAAACACGAACTTTGCGGTCTAGAAAGCTGGAAAGTAGCTTAGATTGTGAATCTCTATTAACAGCTGATCGAGAAGAAGAAAGAAACTGCATAACAACGTCAGTCACGACTAAATGCCGATCGACTTCGGCATACACTCAATAAAATGTTATCAAGTTTGATAGAAAACCCAGAAACTGGAGCGGAAATTGATATCCTTTCATGGATTACCAAAGAGAAAACAGGTTATTTGTATTCGCCCAGAATTGATTATTCTGAATTCAAATCTATAGTAGGTATGGTGGTATGTTGTCAGTTTTGTAATGCTCAAAAATGAAGAAAAGAACCAAATGGAATATGCTATTCAGGTGGCAAAGTGCTCATTTAAACTTATCATGAGCCCCTTTATGAAAGTTTTACTAAATAGTGAGCATCCTCAGTGTAAACATTTTTAGACTATGTCCGTTTATATAATAGTGTATTCCAAATGACATCTTTTGTGGTCAAACATATCACATCCAACTTTTAAGGTGCATGGCCAATTTATCACCTGATTGGATCTTTGCTTCTCCAAAATGAGCCAAAATTTCTTTAAATTTATTTTGTATCAAATTACATTGAACAGGCCTATATACGACATCATAACTTTCCTCAGCTGAACATCAACTTTATATTTCAACTTGAGAATATGTTACATCAAGTAAATCCGTATGTCAGAAGTTTCAAAGCCGCAATAGATTCCATCCTACAAGGCCAAAATAACAATTATAAAGTTATAAATAAGGCTGATAGACGTCCTGCGGAAGAACAACGTGAAAAGTACAATGTCCCCGTTGCAGATGAAGTTGCAGTAATATTAGTCAATCAGGAATGTGATAGACGTGACATCGTGCAGCGCACTCATGATGATCGCTTACAACGTATTTGTGAAACACACCGAGCATATGATGCCCTGCAGTATCCTTTGATATATTTGCATGGTCAGGATGGGTACAATTTCAGACTCTACCAAGTAAATCCAAGCACTAGCAAAACAAATTATAATAAAAAATATCAGCCTTACAGTTTTATTCATACCAGATACAAATTAGATGAAATTGTTGTATCTATTGCTACTATATTTTCTCTATAGTAACTTGAGATCGGTAACGGTGTGTATCCGCAGGAACAAGCAAAATTTGTTCTAAACGCAAACCTATGCTGCGAAGTTTCATGAATGCGAGACCTCATATCATTCGTGTATGGAAACGCAACGCAAATACTAACTTGCGAAAATTCATGGCTTTGCGAAAGAGCTATTTTAAGTCCACGAAATGACCAAGCAGCAGCAATAAATGCTGAAGTTTTGAGCTTTGTTTCGGAGGATAATGTAGAGTATATCTCCATTAACAGAGTTATGAAATATGAAGAATCTACCAATTACCCAGTAGAATATTTAGAATCCCTCAGTGCTCCTGGACTACCATCTCATAAAATAAATTTAAAGTCGGCGTACCCATAATGCTGCTAAGAAATTTAACACCGCCAAAACTTTGCAACAATACTAGAATAAAAGTGAATTTTTCTCTTTTAAATTTCTGATTCTGCGAAACCTGATAGAAGCAGATATTTTAACAGGTGGTAGTGTTTTTTATGCCTCCGGTTCCGAGTTCCGGGTTTAAACGAGTTCAGTTTCCAGTGAGCTTATGACCAGTTTTGAGATGACAATTAATAAAGCCTATGGTCAGACGCTAAAAGTTGTGGATGTGGATCTAAGTATTAGCTGTTTTTCGCACAGTCAGCTTTATGTGGTTTTATCAGGTGTTAGTAATTCTAGCAGCCTGTATGCTTTGTTCCCCGATGGCTATACGATGTAACGACGGTGATTATAATCCAGAATAAACCAAAATCCGAAAAATGCTGCCTAAAGTCACTATTCCACGCAGACGAAGTTTGGGGGCACAGCTAGTATCTAATAAAACTCCTAATAGTACAAATGCCAAAACAAAAGAGGCCAATTATGTTATGCTCTTTGAGTTAAACGATTGAATTGATTCTGACGAAATTTCTTTATAATGGTAGGTAAAAGGCCTTAAAAAAGTTACTTTTTACAAATGAAATAAAAATCTTACCTTATAAGTGCCCACTGAGAGCAAAATTGCTTTCTTTGGTATTCTAAATCCTGTACTCATTAATGATTTCAAATAAGCTTCATATCGATTTTCACCGAAACAGGCCACCTCTCCAGTGGATGCCATTTCCACTCCTAATGTTACATCTGCGCCAGCTAACCGTGAAAAAGAAAACTGTGGCACTTTCACACCGACTTTCCCACAGCCAGCCATAACGTCCACTGGTTCTACAGGTATACCTAAAATTATCTTAGTGGCCATGGCAACGAAATCATGATCTAATGTTTTAGACACAAACGGAAATGATCTTGATACTCTCACATTGCACTCAATTACTTTCAAGTCATTATCTTTTGCAATAAGTTGCATGTTAAAAGGGCCTGTAACGTCAAGTGTTTCTGCTATGATTCCGGATATTTCTTTAATTTTTTCTAAAGTTTCTTCGTTAATATCTTGTGGCGGAGTGACCAGTGTTGCATCACCAGAATGCACTCCAGCATTTTCAACATGTTCTGAGACAGCCATGCAGAAAATTTTACCATCGGCAGCGACAACGTCTACATCAATTTCTTTTGCATCCATTATAAATTTAGATATAACAACTGGATAATCCTTGCTAACTTGGCTTGCTGATTTTAAATATGCTTCTAAGTCTTGATTTGAATAAGCTACGTTCATAGCAGCTCCACTTAAGACATAGGAAGGTCGGACAAGACAGGGATATCCTACTTCGTCACAAAAGCTAATCGCTGATTCTAGGTCTGTAAGTTCTTTCCATCTGGGTTGTAGTATACCTTTGCGATCTAGCATTCTTGAAAATTTAAATCTATTTTCAGCATTGTCTATCATGTCTGGAGACGTTCCCAAGATTGAAGCTTGTTGCCTATGTAGATCCATTGCAATATTGTTTGGTAGTTGACCGCCCATTGACAATATTATGCCGTCCGGACGTTCAATGTTGTAAATATCCATAACTACTTCAAACGAAATTTCTTCAAAATATAACCTATCACTCATATCATAATCTGTGCTGACAGTTTCAGGATTGTAGTTTATCATTATTGTTTTTTTACCTTGACACCTTAATTCTCTCAAACAACCTACTGCACACCAATCAAACTCCACAGAACTTCCTATTCTATATACTCCTGAGCCTAATACCATTATATATTCACCTGGGAATTCAAGATCATGTGTACTTCCGTTATAAGTTAAATATAGATAGTTTGTTGTTGCTGGCCACTCAGCTGCTACAGTATCAATCTGTTTTACAAATGGAATTATTTTAAAACTCTTCTCTTAACTTTCTTACAGCTACTTCTGTACTTTTTATAGCAACAGCAATTTGTTTATCAGAAAATCCGATTTTCTTTGCTTTTTTCAAAACATCAAAAATTACGGACGGGCTATCTAGAGCTTCTAACGTTTTATAATAATCGATTATGTTTTTAAACTTCTCTAAGAACCAAATATCAATTTTGGTTAGTTCGTATAACTTTTCTACAGTATATCCTTGTTTAAGGGCCGCAGCTAACACAAACATACGTTTATCGGTTGGTTCTCTAAGTTCGTTTTCATTTACTTTCTTAATGTTAGGGTCAAATCCGTTTACATTTTCATCAACCATACGTAATGCTTTTTGAAAAGCCTCCTCGAAACTTCTACCAATAGACATTACTTCTCCAACGCTTTTCATTGAACTGCCGATTTTTGTACTTACCCTGTTGAACTTTGCTAAATCCCATCTGGGTATTTTTACAACACAGTAATCAAGACTTGGTTCAAAACAAGCTGTAGTTACTCCAGTGACTGAGTTTTTGATGACTGGTAAAGGTATTCCAAGGGCTAATTTTGCCGCAAACGTATGCCAGTGGATAACCTGTAGCTTTGCTGGCTAATGCTGAACTTCTTGATAGTCTAGCATTTACCTCAATAATATAAAATTCTTCCGAATTTGGATTTAAGGCATATTGTATATTACATTCACCAACTATACCAAAATGCCTTATAACTTTTATGGCTGTATTACGAAGCATATAATACTCTCTGTTTGAAAGTGTTTGACTTGGTGCTACGACTATTGATTCACCGGTGTGAATACCAAGGGGGTCTATATTTTCCATATTACAAACAGTAATGCAGTTATCGTATGCATCTCGAACAACTTCATATTCTACTTCTTTCCAACCCTTTAAAGATTTATCAATAATAAGTTGATCGGAGTGAGATAATGCCTGATGTGCTAATGCTTTGAGCTCTTCCTCATTATTAGCAAATCCTGAACCTAAACCACCTAAGGAAAACGCTGATCGTGCCATCACTGGATATCCAATTTGTACAGCTGCTACAAGAGCTTCTTCCACTGATGTAACGGCTGCACTCGGTGCTACTTTTTCACCAATCGCATTTATTTTCTCTGCAAATATTTTTCTATCTTCGGTATCTACGATAGACTGAATTGGGGTACCTAGTACACTGACATTGTATTTTTCAAATATTCTAGATTTTTGTAGTTCTACTCCACAGTTGAGAGCGGTTTGTCCACCAAATGTCAGTAAAACTCCCGTAGGCCGTTCAGCTTTAATTACTTGTTCTACATATTCAGGTGTAATAGGAAGAAAATAAACTTTGTCCGCTAAACCCTTTGACGTTTGAACCGTTGCAATATTAGGATTGATCAGGACAGTCTGAATTTTTTCTTCTTGCATAGCTTTAACGCCTTGTGATCCAGAGTAATCAAATTCACCAGCCTGTCCAATAGATAAACCTCCCGAACCAAGGATCAAAACTTTTTTTGGTCTTTCATGGATAGTTGGTTCGTACTTTAAATGTTTTGTTATCATTTCGTCTATTATACATGGTTTGTTATTTTTATATGATTTCACTACATCTATAAATATGTCAAAAAGACATTCTAAGTCTGTGGGTCCTGCCGTGTGTTCAGGGTGAAATTGAACACTGAAGTATGGTTCTCTTTTATGAATAATACCTTCATTAGTTTTTATCGTTCGTTCTCATTGGTGAATAAAATTTTCCAATCGTCAGGTAATGAGTTAGCATCGACTGCAAAACCGTGATTTTGTGAAGTCATAAAGCATCTACCTGTACCACTATGAGTACAAGGTAAGTTATGACCACGATTACCATAGCTGTAAAAGAACGGAATTTATAAAAATGTGCTCTTAAGTAATCAATAAATAATCCCAAAATAACTATTTAACTCACGCAGTTTTGTATGTCTTACATCCAGCTGCGGTTGACAACAATTGATGCCCAAGACAAATACCAAAAATTGGTTTGATATTATTTTTATTTTTAATAATGGTTCTGAGATTATCAACAACGTTTTTGCATATAACAGGATCACCGGGTCCGTTGCTGATAAATAAACCATCATATTGTGACGGATCTAATTTATGATTCCAAGGGACTAGAATAACCTTAGCATTCCTTTTTATCAGACATCTTATTTGGTTATATTTCAAACCGCAATCAACAGCCAGTATTGTTACATCACCATTAGGATTATATATTTTCTGTTCCTATAATAATTCATATTTAGGTTAGTAATATTATCTGTTAAAATTTATCTACATATATTTTTAGATTACAATATTATGCCACTATAAAGCTGTGACCTGAATTTAATGATATGACTGTTAAAATAAAGTAATTAACATTTACATATTTCAAATCCATATTATGTAATATCATTTTTTTTAATTGTCGGGCCTGGTGGAACTTATAACTTTTAATGGAAATTACTGATAAAAGTAATTATTATTATTGTTACGAAAGTAAAAAAGTATATTAATCTTAAAAATAGTTGAATTAGCAAACCTTTGTTGAGACTTCTGCTACCAAGTTTCTACAATTAGGATCTGTTAATGCAGGTAAAGGTCCAAAGGGTGGAACGCCTTGTACAATACGTCCTAGAGTAACTCCTTCTCGTAAACGGTAAGTAAGAGCACGAGTATCAATATCACAAAGTCCTGGTATACCGTGCTCCTCCAACCAGGAACCTAGTGAAAGTTTAGCACGCCAGTGACAAGCGCGTGTGCTGACTTCTCCTACTATCAAACCGGCTGCCCAAATGCGTTCTGATTCAAACCACCTTGAAATGGAAAAATAGATATTGAAAGCACCTGATAAGCTTATTAAAGAAATAAGTCGTAGGAATTTTATTTCTACATAAGCCCGCGAATTAATTTTATCGACAAGTGCTATATAAGACTCGAAAAAATTATATAAAAAAGTCAGATGAGAGGTCTTTTTTCCCTTTTAGAACCTTAGTGACAGATTTCCCTACTTCCAGTGGTAGCTATGTAGGTGGAAATTAGAAAACCCTTTACCGCAATACTATGGCTTTATCCAAAGTTTAAGTTCATGAAAGAATAAGATAGTTGGATTTGAATCTACGTCTATTGGCGTGGTGTTCGACAATATTCCCACTGAACCATTATCGCTTCTTGGTCTTATGAAAGTAGACAGAGACGGATTTACAAATGTGTCGCTTGAAAGTCTGAATCAAATTGCCGCCTAATCCTAATATATTTCACATACATTTAACGCTTTACTCCTTATTTCTCTAAATTTAAAGGGTATGTAGTACATTTTGGATACTCCCTAATACGCACGGTTCTGAAGTTAACTGTTATACAATTGCAAGGAAAACGTTTATTTTGAAGACAACCTTAACACTGAAAGGAATGTCTTGATCATTATCATCGCTTTCATTGAAATGTCGCTTCCTCTTTCAAGTGTTTGTTTCGATTCACTTTTCAATTGAACTTAAATCGACGATTATTTTTGTGAAAGTGTGAACAAACTACAGAGTACCACAGATCGCTGAGCTGCTTTTTGCTATCGTGTATACTCCCATTCTGGGTGCAATCCCCAAAAAGATCAAGCAGAAAACAATACAAGATCCTATCTACATCTACATCCTACAAAATCCTACTTTAGCTGGAAGTGAGAAACAGACGAGCGTCTAACCTACCACTGGTCTACCTGAAAATCTGCTACTGTATTTAAGCCCGGAAACAGTTTATTGGTCTTATTCTTGTTAGTTTTAATTGATGTTATGAAATACACACCGAGGTAGTCCGTTTTCATCGCGTTCGTTTTCATCAGGTACACCATAGTTACCGATTAGCGGGTAGGTGAGAACTAAGAGTTGAGCATGGTATGATGGATCCGTAAGCGACTCAGGGTAACCCACCATTCCAGTTTGAAACACTGGAAGTAAATTTTATTTATTTTTTTAATTAAAAAAGCAATTTGTTTACTTCAAAATATATTGTATTCTTCTTTTATTTCTTTATTAGAAACTAGCTGTGTGCTCGCGGTTCCGCCCGCGTTTCATATATTCATGACTACTTATTTATATACTTTTTAAATAATCTTTGGGACTTAATGTTTTGATGGTGAATATAAAGAAGAAAAATTTATGGAAAAACATATTGCTACCGTAATTTAATTTAAGAAAAACACAATGGTCTTCTGTTCAATAAATACATTCCCAGCATCAATCCACACGAATACATAATTGATCACGAGGGTAGAAGTGTCAGACTACATAGCAAAAATCGAATCCCCCCCCCCCCCCGCTCATGTGACTGGCGTACTATTTTTAAGACCTCCCTCCCCCCTTAAACGGGTCATGTAGTATGGGTACGTTCCCTAAGCTAGCTCCTTCTATTGAAATAACTAGGGTAACAGGGAAATAATGACCTAATGGTGGATTATGATTCAACTTTGGAACCTGCTATCTGTAAAATTCTGCATGTCATGAAATTAGTCATATCAGTTAACTCTTGCTGCTATATCAATAATCTTTGTTGACACTTGATTTTCAAAGACTTTCCAAATCTCGCGAAGGAAATTTGGCTCTCGATTAGCTTGTTTGATAAAAAATATATAATTTTATAAACGAAATATTATTTAAAAAAATGGCAGTAGCTTCCGATAATTTCCCCGTTTTTCTATAATTTCGAGTTGTACTTCCTACTAAACGTGCAGTTATTTTATCGTGCCGTGGTAAAAAAAAACACCTACCAACTTCACACCCTCCGCAGCAAGGCGTGCACCGAAGCTCCTGCCTTGGAACACAGTGCCATCGGCAAGCACTAGGCTGCATGGTGGCCCTACTTCGCAGATTAATTTATTTCAGTCATCCTGATATTGTATATGGAAATTGCTGGAATTCAACAAAGTTATTTATTAATGGAATAAATCCAACATTTATAAAAAAACATTAATATGTACTTGCAATATGAAGTTATAAAAATGTTAACTAGATTCATTAAAATAAATGCATTGATTTTTCGCGTTAACTGTACATTAAAAGTTTTCTGTTTAGAAGAAGATGGTAACTTCAATCGTATCGTCATAATATAACAGCATTAAATTAGATTAAAAATCGTTAACATATCCTTGAATAAAAATAAAATATTCTATTGACATCATTAAGCAGTTGTTAGATAATACTTTGTTATTTATCAAATATTGTACAATATATCTGTTTAAACTACAATAATTTTGAACATTTCAACAAAAAATCAATTTATAGATAGACGTTTCGATATATAGCGTTAGCGACATAAGATTATGTATACGTTTATACAAAGAACTAGCTGTGAGCCCGCGGCTGCAGCCGCGTTTCATATATCCCCCACTGCGTTTTAATTAATTTATACGGAACCCTAATTATTTTTGAAAATTACCCTATGTTACCCGGAGTAACTTCAGCTATCTACCAGTAAAAAAAGTCCCGTCAAAATCGGTCCAGCCGTTCTGGAGATTACCCGATACACACAGGCAAAAATTCAAAAAATTGTATTGTTGGTACACTTCAATTTTATATATTAGTAGGTTATAGATAAGATACGTTGCGACATTTTATTTACAAAATTATCAGTAGGTGGTTAAAGTAAGGTGTCCAATAACAACATTAATTCATTACATTACATTCATTGAATACACTATTTTCTTTATTATTATAGATGTTGCGAGTGGTAGTAAACATTTGCTGTATAGGCAGTTTCATGGTGCATTCTAGTCAGTAGTAGCTCTACTATTAAACGGGTTGGATGTTTGACAGAAGGGACTTCGGGTGAAAACCACCGTATGTTAGGTCTTTATGATCACTACACAAAAGTTGTTTAGTTACACATTAATTGAGACTTAAATCGTCTCCTTTGGGATTTTAGATATCAGGACATATTATTACATATATTTAGAAGTGTTATTGCACTTTTAGGTTTTATGAAAAATTATATCGCCTAGATTAAATTTACATTTATTTATACGAAGTAAAAAGGATTGTTTCAAAATCATAAATAACATGTTTACACCTAATTAATGTACCCTATAATATTATTTCAAATATTCAATATCAAATGTATAAACTTAAACTTGAATTTTAACATGTTTATATATGTAAATAGGCAACTTAAACAGTGTATAGAATCTTTACAGAGAAAAATAAACAACACGAGACGATTAAATTTCATCGATATTACAATGCCCTTGAAGTGCGAATATTTTTGACAAATTAAAAAGCAAAACATAACACATTAATTTAGACTTATTACAGTTAAAATACACAAATAAACCATTAATGAATTCATATTGAAATCTGTGTTAAATTAGTACCAATTTTTTCAAATAATTATTTAAAAGAATACATACTATGGTATGAATAATACTATACCACTAATAATTCTGCTTTATTATAAGTTTTACTTACATTTTATAGATTTATTTGCCGGCCACGTGGTTTATTATTGTGCTTATTAAAAACGGTCCGGCACTGTCGCGGTCTCCACGACGACGACAGACCGATCTACATCTTACCCAGACCTACCGATTCACATACTACGCCTTATCGTATCCACTAGCATCACTACATAATAATAACCAGGCACACTAACGCAAAGTTGCGGTTCAACTTACTTCTTACTCTTTCGCACTTTACTCAACACTATATGTGTCTCACTCGGCCATTGTACGGGTTAGTTAAAACATTCATTTTTGATCTCCCAGTTCGAAGGCAAAAGAATTATTGAATACTGAATAGTGAGTTTTAAAACGTTTAGAACTTTACATTCAATTAGATAACAATAAGTAACAAAAAATAAGAAAGTTAAAAGCAATAATTTTTATCATTATCTAGTATTAACTAATTGAAATAAAACAGCACGATATATTATCAGATTTCATCCCGTTACTAATTAGCAAAAATCCATAACTTGGTGATAACTGTTACATTCACTTCGCCTTATTCATTTCATCTGCGTAGTTCGTAGATAAATTTTCTGAGTGACAATTTAGTACGATTAATTGGAGTATTTACATCAATGAAAACAAACCAAACAAATGTCAAAGTAATCATCGAAATTGATGCAAACATGAGACATTACATTCTTTTTTAATATAATTTTTGGTCATAGAGTTATTTTTTTTTAACACATTCGTTTGCTTTTACAGTAATATTAATGTTTCACCTCGTAGAGAAGAAATGTTTCTGGAAATCTTAAAAAATCCAATAAAATCATAATTAATATGAAGGACTTTACGAATTTACGGTTGTTGTTTACGAATTTCATTTGGATGCAATAACAGTGTTGGGAATTCTGATTCTAGTACGTAGTATATCCGTATCGCTAAAAATAAATTATTTTATTTTATTTTCTACAAGTGGAATTTACAATAGTTATTGTTCTAAATTATAATATAGTAATAGTGTGGTTAAAATAATTACCATAACTTAATACAATATGGCATTTGAAGTATAAACAAGCTAAATATGCTGGTTTCCTCTGCGTTATTGTTCTTTACGCCGCTCAAGCCAAAGTTCTTACCACTTTGGTGCTTTTGCGCAAACTACTATTTTGGCCTAAGTGTCTTAAGCGCTCGTTCCAAAATACAATGAACCTGCTGAGGTTACTCATAATTAGTCAGTTAAAAAAACCCATTTAATCCTTAACATGGTACAGTTTGCAGAAAGATATTTCTTATCGAGTTTTAAAAAAACTCATTTTTAGACTCAAAGAACGTTATATCTTCATAGGACATCTATATAATCATCAATCAATTAATTAGACGCTCCATGAAGCCGCGAAAAATTTATGGAAACGCAGAGAATGACACAAAATTAAGTTGCTTATTTATCAAACATATGTGAGCAAAAAGTGTCGCCTGACCTTAACTCGCCATTGCCAGGCAAATATTTCCAAAATATTAAGTAAATTAGGTTTACACCTGTAAATTTTGAAAAATATTTTGATACATGTATCAAAAAGATAACGTGATGTGATAAAGATATACCAAAATACATCTCGTGAATAATGGACGAGCCCTAAATTACATATTAAATTTAGAGACAATAGTTGTTACTTTCGATTCCTGTAAGGGTGCTATATACCCTTGCCATTACTGCATGCTGTCTGTTTACTTGTGAGATGTAAAACCGCCCAGTAGGTATTCTTATGAGGAAAAAAAAGTAGTAAATAGGCTTACGGTATTTCTTGAATTAGGAGATGTTATAGCTATTGAAAAATCCAAAGTGTGTTCACAAATAGAACAAAGTTAGAATACCGCGTATTTCAATATACGATAGTAACTACATCCTCCACATCAGAACATAGCAACACAATCGATGCGGTTTTGCAGTAGAAATATCTGCGGTGATGATTGTGCAGCGAATATACTTACAAAACATGTTCTACTATTCTTTATAAAATTGATACTTTTAAAATTAGCTATTCATCAAGTCCCTCGTGAGAGCATCTATAAGATTGGAAATTGTATAATCTACTAATAAATAAAATTGGTGTTTCTGTTTGTAATGTCAAAATATCAAAATGTATCTACCCACATCTTTGTAATTATTTGTTTGTTTTTGTAATTTAGTTATGTACCTTTGTGCGCTCTAAATAATAATCCTAGTTTTAAACATTTGTTTCTCAGTAAGTGAATCATGTAATTCTTTATGAGAAATAAAGCTATTCTTAAACCTTAAATATATATTTTTTACTAAATACATTGGCCGTGTGGTGCCGGCTAAGAATGTTACCACCCCATATCTTCCCGTGGGTGTCGTAAAAGGCGACTAAGGTATATGAACCAGGGAACGGGCAGCAGCATCCTCTGGGTACCAAAAAGACATTCTTGCGACCGCCAACCCGCCTGCCAAGCGTGGCGATTATGGCAATCCCTCCCTTAATTGTAAAGACCTATGTCCAATAGTGGACGTCTTATGGTTGAATTAATGAAAACTAAATACATATGAATGTATACACAATACTTATACCAAAAATACAATTTTACCGTCTGTCAGTCTATTTGTTCCGGGTTATCTCCGGAACGACTGGATCGATTTTGACGGGACTTCTTTTGGTAGATAGCTGAAGTTATTCCGCGTTTTGTTTATAACAAAAACTTTTCCGAGACGTGTCAGAGATGCTGCCGGCTCGTTGCGCTTGCGTGACACGTCGGCCGGTAAAGAAATTAAAACTCATGAAATTGTTGTCTCTCTGTAACTCCCGAAATTGTTATGTGTGTCAGTTATGTATGGACGGAAGAGGTGGCGGAATTTGTGAGAAGAAATATCATCTTGACCCTGCCGAGCTAAGGGGGGAAAGGGCAGGGGACCTGACCCTCCATTGTACTGGCAAGGTCGTCTGAGGGGCAGCCTTACGTCGGGGTTGTTTATATTCGCTGGGTATGGGCTTAGCATTACGCTAGACCATCCATCGAGGGAGACGCGGGCCAGTTTGTAATATCGTGTCCTCCTGTATGACGGTAAAGATGATAAGCTGGGGAGAGGAGGAGTCATAATTTGTACTAATTGTATTCAATAATTTGAAATTTGAATTTCAATGAAAATAATTCATCTATGTTTTAATATAAGGATCATATTAATCGGTCCAGTGACTTTACGTGTTATAAACCAAACACAATGAGACGGTGACGTTTATATATGTAAAGAGATGCAGTCTTATTAAATTCGTTAACAAAATTTTGTATTATAACAACCGATTCTTTTTATTTTTTAGTAGCTATTGATACGCATTATTGTTATTAATAACAAAATGTTAACTGTTTTTCTTTTTTCAAAATTTATGTAATACTTATGTTCAAATTTCGATCACCGTGCGACTATAGTATTCGCCGGCCGCTCAAAGAATGCGTTTCTGACAGATCGTGATCGACTGGGCGATGTAACTTTGAACTGGCGTACAATTTATGGCAAAATTTTAAATATGTTTTATTTACCTTGTTAACGAGTGCTAACATTAAAATTCAATTAATTATGCCAACTTACAATAAATGTATTAATTTTGGGCTAAAATTATTACAATTTCTTAATTAACAAATATAAAAACAATAGCTTTTAAAAGTCAAACCACGTCAAACGGCGCTGTTTCAAGGTTATGTCAACTGTTTTGTTTTTGTAGTGATGTGACAAAATAACGAGGCAATTGTAATCGAATATTTTTGTAATCTTATTATAATCTGTCGGTATAATATAAAATAAAACGTTATAATTTTATAATATATAATGTACTTAGTATTTAATAAACTTATTAATATAATAAAGGTACGCTCAAACAAAACTTAAGAAAATTAGTGTCATAATAAAAGTGTCAGAAAAATTTAAAAAAAATCATTAAAAATAAAATTACTTACTACTTTATTAAATTGTTTAACATAGTCTTCATTGTTAAGGCTTAAAACTATGTATTTCATAATATTTATTTTTCAATAAATAAAGCATTTTTATTTTTTTCCGCTTCGTTACATTCAGAAATTACGATTCATTAAATTAAAAGATTCAAAAATTTTTATTAACATTGTGAACATATTGAAATATAATTCCTATAAAAAATAACAAAATATAAATTAAATTGAATAAATATGCATAATGAATGCAATAAATAACGTTACTAAATAATATTAATGTTATTTGTTGTACATCACTAGTCATGGCGAATTGGCAGGTGAGAGAAACGCATTATTTGAGCGGACGGACTATAGTGAGTTTATTGTTGTAACAATCGTAGTAAATAAAAAAAATATAGGTATTCAATAGAAAATGTATTCATTGTAATAAGTATTTAATAATAATAAATTTGGCACCAAAAACTGTGTGATAATTAGAGGATAAAAAAACTAAGTATGGTTGTTGTACGTAAACACTAACTCTTCTCTATTGAGTTCTTAATTTAAGGAGCTTTCCACGAGTTAATGTTGCCTCTACGATCCAATATAGGGTAATCAATGAACTTAATGTTCAAGTTCGGTGAAGGCGTTTCCAATTCTAATATTTGCAGTTCATTATTATGAGGCGCAGCGCGAAGCCAAGGGCCCGGAACGTATAGTGTTATTTGTGGCCCAACACTCGGCCAGTATCTTCCGAGATTGTAACCGTTTATCCAAATATAACCCTGTAGAAAGAAGAAATCAAATTTTAAAATAATATAAAGATTAATTTATAAAATATATGGAATAGACAATAGATATAGTTTAACGAGGAAACAAAAATAAACGCTCATCATCTTTATATGTATATAAGTAGTGACTAAACTACTACTAAACGGTTGAAACGATTTAATGATTTTTTTGTATCTATTCTTGAGGATTTAAGAATGGTTTAGATTTACAATTTGGTCCAATGAATAATGTTTATTTCATTAATTTTTTAACGCGAACGAAGTCACAGGCACAGCTAGTATTTTAATAAATCGTCACACAAATGATACATAAATCATTGAAGTGAAAACTTCTTTAGGGTAGATTCTCGTTAGGGAAAAAACTTATAGATTCGTGTTACCAAAACTATGACGTCAACCGTCCACATGCTACAGTTTATATATATGCTATAGTTAATAATAAAACTTATAACTACGAAGCCATAAAATTTCATATTTATTTGTTCGGAGCGCCAATAGATGTAAAAACCAGACGAATGTTATATGTTAGGTTATGTTAATAATATCAATTAACAGTCAGATAGTATTTAATGTGTCCAGTATCCGTAAAAAATAAGACAATAGGAAAACAATGGAAAACTGGCGTAAACGCCAGGTAAGTGCTTAAGGGGTTAAAGACTTATGTTGAAGCGGAAACACAATTTTACACACCCTTCGCAACGTGACGCGTATTGCATGCATCGGATGTTAATATTGTGTTTTTTATTACCTTTTCGTTTCTGGGAATAGAAGAATGTACAACTTACTTCGACTCAAAACGAATGAATGAGGTGTTGCTTCGGGTGGCGTAGCATGTTAAAAGTGTGTTTCCCCCTTTATGGTTAAACATTAAGATAAGTATTGCAAAGAAATGCACTGTTGGTCAATGTATTTTTTAAATATGAAACTTAAAAAAATCTTTTTGTTTTTCATATACATAATTCTTAATGTAAGAAAATATATACTCAGGTCTGGCTAAAAACTACATTTAATGTTACTTTTTATAACATCTATAATGATTGAAATATTTCGTAGGTATAAAAAAAAAATCATATTTACCTTTCCCCAACCAGTTGTGTCCAAAAACGTGTCCAAGGGTTCTTTACCTTCTGGTAGTACGAACAAACCGTCATAAAACGTTGGACCTTGAACGATACTAGCTTTTTGAATATTAGCTGTGTTAACAACTTCTAGAGGATACCCAGTTACAGTCCATGTACCGTTGAGTATTTTATTATTCAATGTAACTTCACCTAGTATACCCTGTGAAATATTTCGGTATTTAATTTTTTTATTTAATCTATCCATACAACCCATTGATTTATAAAAACATGCAACCATAAGACGTCCACTACTAGACATAGGTCTCCCCTTAATAGGGAGGAGTGTTTGCCGTAATCGCCACGCATGGCAGGCGAGTGGGCGATCGCAGTAGATGTTTGTGGTGCTCAGAGAATGCTGCGGTCCATCCCCTGGTTTATTCCTTACTCGCTTTTTACGACATCCACGGGAACGATATGGGTTGGTGCTGTGCTGAGCCGGCACCACACGGTTCATTTTTATTAAGTAAAATTGAGTATCAGTGAGAAAACAGAAGTATGGTGATTGTTGAAACCGTTGAAAAGAATAAATTAATAAGATGTAATTTTACAGAATATAATTTTTATGACGTAAAGATATTAAACAAAATAATAAACAAATAAAAAATCAAGTAGATTGCTGTTACGTACCTACTAGGAATGTGAAGTTTTCAATTAATAAAGTTAAACATTTTATGAAACAAATTATATATATACTCGTATACTGACCTTACGATCATGTATCAAAGAACCAAAATTAATACGTCCTTGATTTTCTACGAACAGTGACAACACGGAGCCGGGTTTTGATTTTATTTGTAAATTATATACTTTACGCATTCTACTTATTACTCCTTGTAATACCTAAAACAAGTTCACATTATCACAGGATTACATATATAGTCATAATATTATACATAAAAAATAGAGATTTAAGTTTTTCACTTTCATGTACAATATAGTATATCATAGATCCGTGAAAGTTCTAGTTATAGCGGTGCTTCATGCCTTTATGAATGTTTCTTGACTTCCGTTATCACCTTAAATACGGTAATAAATTCTTTTAACTTTTTAATATTTTTGACAACTATCAAAATTATAAATTTCTTCTAAATAACAAAATAGTTAGTAAATAATAAACATACCCCATCAACGAAGACGTACACTAAATCACGTGGTTTATTAACAACCAACATTCCTTCATTATCATTCAACATAGTTTCATATAACATCATTCCACATCTTTGTCGTAAATATTCAAAAGTAGGCAAACTTGCACCAATGACATCACTGTACTTCCTGCCAAACCGTGATCGTCCGACGGTAGATAGTAAACTAAGTTTCGGACTAACAGTAACAGTACCATAATCTCCTTTTTGACTAGGCATAGGTGGATCTATTTTCTCATCAACATAATTACACTGAAATATTTTAAAAAACGTATTAATACAAATAGTTTGTTTGACAGCGCTAGAAATAGTAAATACATATGGGTTTTGTAGAATAGGCTTCTAATTTAAGTTCAACAAAGTTGCGTTTCATAATCTAAAACTATTTCTCTACCCAACTGATGAACTTTACTACTCTCTCTGTAAAGTTCTATCTGTCCTTAAATTATTCATTCTACAAGTTGTCATAAAAAAACATGCTGAGTTGGCATATGTTTGTAATTATATTAGCTCGAAGCGTAGTGTAGCGAGTTAGCTAGTAGACACTATCATTACATAAGCCCTATGTTATACAACAAAATTCATAAAGAAATAAATATTTATCCACTCACCAAATGGAATATATTCACACAATAATAAAGTAAATAAAGTAATTTTATTTTTATTACACTGATACATATTAAGCGTACATGCACACATGCACACTCATACACGCAATACTAACACATGGTCATTTTTTTTACATTTTGTGTTTGTTTCGTTTAATATTACTCGTCTATATATATATATATATATATATATATATATATATATATATATATATATCTTATATAAAGTAGTTTGCAAGATATGCACCGGAGGTGGGCGATGGTAGTTGCAACACAGTTTTTAATTAAAACAACCATTATCGTTATGAAAGTTATTGTATAAATCGAATAGAATTTACTATCTCAAAATAGTAGGGATACCATCACAATAAGAATACTATTAGTAAGTAATAAAAAGATACCTGTTTCAAAGCTTCTCTTATCGCATAGTATTTCGGAGTGGGATCTCCAGCTTCACTCAATGGTGCATCATAATCGTATGAAGTAATGTCGGGTTGATATGTACCATCGAAATTTGCACCTAAAATGTAAAGGTTTGGTGTAATTTGTAGATATTAATAGTATGTAGAAACTGTATAATAATTTTGTCAAAATCTAAAATTGTAAATATAACTTATTGTTGTGATTCCAGTTTTGAGTTAATTATTTTGATATCCTCGTACTTTAATTAGCTAGTGTAATTAGAGTACACATAATATAAATAAAGGAAAATATTAGCATGCCAGCAATCAATCTTTATTAGAAAAACAAAGCTATAGATTTTTGGTTTTTGAAATCGCCAAAAATTGTGAAATAATTGAGATGACTAAGCCTATGTCTTCTCTCAGGAACAGGTCTTTTCTCAATATCTAACACACATTTACAATTAGGTATTTTTTTTATTCTTAATATGATTAATTGAATGTTTGTTTGAATTAAATAAAAATTTGGCATAGACGTAGGTACATTTTGTCAAGGATAAAATTCAATCTTTTTTAACTGTAAACAGTTCTGGTGAGTTATATCAGCCTTTGATTTGTGGCCAGTGAAGTAAGTCATGAACAATAGCTAATAATTTATATTACAAAAAAAAAAACTATAACGTTTAACAAGAAGGTCCATTGTTTTTTTAAGTCACCAAGCAGGTGAATTTTCACTGATGAATAACAAAGATAAGGTTTTATTAAATCTCCATTGAATTAATTTCAGAACTTCACATTGCTCGCCTGCAAAAGTTAACACGTTTAACTCTGGGTCTCATAGTAAAATATACAAACACCAGAGTTAAAGGGAGTTTATTTTTATGATTAATTAACAGTAAATCTAATCAAAAAATTGGATTGAAAAGATAAGTACTTACCGGATGTGAACTCGAAATTAGATCCTCCAAAGAAAACGTAAAAATTTACGTTAATCTTATGGTCAAGCATAGCACGGAGAGTTCTTACAACGTCTTCTGTATTTATTCGTGCAAAATTTTCACCCCAGTGTGTTAACCAGCCCGGGTAAAATTCTGAATTCATAAGAGGTCCAGGCAGCGGCCTGTATCTTCGTAATGTGTTGAATTCTCGCATAGCTGTGATAATAATAAGATTATTCCAGTGCTTTTAAGAGTTAATTATTCGATACATATTATACTAGCTGTGTGCTGGCGGCTGCGCCCGTTTCATAGATTCTTCAGTGCGTTTTAATTATTTTTTATACGAAATCTTAATTATTTTTTCCCAAAAAAAAATTTTTAGTAGTATTATAAAGTAAAAATATTTATCGTAAATTGTAGTACTTGCCCGTAAAACAGTGTAATGAAACGAATTTTATTTAAATTTTTATGAGTTGTATTTTTTTTATGCGGATCTATTTTCGGAATTATTTTCTAAAATTAAAAGTATCCTAAGTTATCCGGAGTAACTTCCCGTCCCATTCCGGAGTAAAGTACCATCAAAGTCGGCCCAGCCGTTCCAGGGATTACCTACCCGATACAAGCAGACAAATTTTCTATTTAGTAAAAAAAAATACACTACAAACAAGCACTTCAATTTTATTTATAATATAGATTAAGAGAACATGCGGTCGGCGACAGATATGAAAAGTAGGTATTTCAAAAATCTAATGAAATCTAATCACGTTGCACCCAAAAGAAAGAATTATAAAAACACAAAAGGGACAACTGCATCTCGGGCTGATTTTACCAATGCAAAATAGACGAAAACATCACTTACTAATGCCCTGTTTCCTCCTCCAAACCTGAACCGATTTCTTTCAGTTATAGAATAAGAAAGACTGGCTATGCCTCTACGTTTTGATTTTTAAAATTTTATCCATTACATTTGTTTGACGAACGTCTGAAAATTACGATAAAAATCGTGCATTTTTTTCATTTTCAAATGCTTCTAGTTTCTGCAATAACTCATTTATGGAAAAATCAAAACGTACGGGCATGGCGGTGGTGGATATATATTATTTGGTACAAAGTATTCACCATAATCTAGGAAGGAAACAGGGGACTACGTTTGTATGGAATAAATGCCGCTCGCATATCTTTTTAATAGGCTTTTATTAGATATATTGCGAAATATATTTTCTTACACGTGATAACGCCACGTCCATGGGAAAAGTATGATTATTATATAAGTCAACACCAAAAACTTATAAAATTACTCTATGCGGTTTGTTTGTTGCTTTATTAGGGTTCGCATGCTCCGCTAGACTGAATTCCCGCTAAGACCCATATAGTGATTTTTTTTATAAAATACCAAATTCAAAATTATTTAAATTTTAGCCAGTGTCTTTTGTAATATTATATAACATGCAAATCCAGTTAATTTGAAAGATTTGAACAAACAAAAAAAAACACAGTTACGGGTTTATATATTAAAACTATCGATACTAATAAAAATTTACCTATTATGGACATCTGAAATACTTTTGAATTCAGTTAATTAAATCTACCCTTTAAAGAAACAGTCTTACGTTCTGAAGTAATACCAAAGTCGACAGTTGCGTGAACGCCAGGAATCATCCCAGCACGGACAAGTTGCGGTCCATCGGTTGTATAGAGAAGGGCTTTGTCTCCTACGTGTTCTGATATTATATCACGCATTTGTATCTTGTATGGCATGTCACTATCATAACTACCATACTCGTTTTCCACCTGAGAAGTCGGTACACAAATAACGGCTATAAAAATACATCACAGGGTTGATAATTTTAATATTTTTATTCCAGCTTTATTATTTTTCTATCAAAAGTAAACTTTAAAATATTTTATGTTACCATATCACTCGTTCTGTAAAGATTACCTACGTGAAAATATGTTGAAATAAATATTTTGTATTTGTGTCATACATGGAATGAACCAAATTCAATTTAATATGCATTTTTCTACTAATTGTGTAGATATCAGGATTTTGCATTCTTTAATATACAATAAGCAACAGCATTTTAAATTTTGTTTGATATAATAAACTAGTATTTTTATTTATTTAGCATTTAACTCTATAGACATGTATACAAGTGTATGTATACAACTGTATAAAAGTGGTTTTTTTATCTTGAGTTACAGCAAATTTAAAAAATGTCCCACTTTTAATTTGTGTTAAGAAATAATTTCAAACTATCTCAAATTTTATTAACTCCCAAAGTTAGAACCTTGTCAATTTTTTGTTCGACTTCAAATATCCGCTTACCTGAACCAGGATAATAGGTCCACCGTTGCCAAATAATAATGGCGACACTTGTTCGAACAGCTTTGCTAACCATATTTTAGATTCGGCTATGAAATCTGAAATGAAATGTACAAAGTTCTTAATAGGTAATATTCATTTGATAAGGTATAAACAAATATATTTAGGTATTAAAAAATTATTACCTTTGTCGGTAGTTCTCAACTTTATGTTTGGATATTTTCCTAGAAGCCAGTAAGGAAATCCACCCTATAAAATTATTATACTGATGTTAGATGTAATAAAAAGAGTCATTATTGGCACCGAAGGTAAGAAAGAGCCGATTCACAGATTAGTAAAAGGAAATCATAGACATTAATTGCCATCAGTGCTGATTTCGCGTATAACAGCACAATAAAACAAGTCATTTTATAAATTTATCCATTAACACTAAAATCTTTATAGATGAGTTATACGAGTAGTCATCTATTAATATAATTGAATTCATTTATTATAGTTAGAAGTTTAATTTCTAACGGAAATAAATGTTAACTATTTTGTTAAACTGTATAGGCTCACCACAAACTTACCTGATGTTTAAGTGATCCAGGATGGTAAACACACTAAGCCTATTGGTTCTCAAGTGATGCTGCCGGAACACACCTATTGGTATTTGGCGAGAGGTTTTCAAACTTGAAGATGCTAGCTACTCAGGCGGACATTATTAAAAATGCCCTGTCACCATGTTATGGTTTACTCACGATGTTTTCCTTCACCGAAAGCTTAGGCTGATTTTAGAATTGGATAGGTGGATTAAACCCGCGTTCATTGACTATTAACTACTAACTGCGCAATCATGGCTTCTATAATAATTTTATTATCATTTTATGGATTAAACCAAATTAATTGTATAAATTGAGGAGAGCATGTAGATGTAATTTATGACTTACTAAATCTCTTTCAGCGCAAATGTACGGGCCTACTCGAAGCAGTACATGCAGGCCTTCTTCTGCCGCCGTTCGAATGAACTTGGCAATGTCTCGGTCACCTTCGAATTTATATTGCCTTTCTTCTGGTTCATGGTAACTCCACTCTATGTACCTGGGAAGTAATAAACTTACACTATCGGATCTAATAAGAAATAAGAATAAAGAAAATGGGAAATCTTAAACTTGCTGAAAGGACAATGGAAGTGCCTACGCTTGGAGTTTCATTGCGTGATCGAATCAGCAATGTGGAGATACGCAGAAGAACCAAAGTAACCGACTTTCTCCTAAGAATTGCTAATCTTGTGGCAATTGGCTGAGTATATTGCTTACAGGAACGACGCCTAAGGGGACCAACGGAAAATGCAGGAAAGGTCGCGGAATTACGCTAGATGCGGGTGACGCAAGACCGCTCGTTGTAGAGGAGATGTTAGCAGTAGACGTCTTTCGGTTGAATGGATGGATGGATTGGATCTAAATTTACAAGGGATTGCTAAATTTGTCTACATATCTTAAACCTAATGAATATTAAAAAAAAAAACAGTTAAAACATATTTTAAAAGTTAGTTCTCAAACAAATATTTTAAACAACATACGTGGCAACAGAATTTAGTCCGCTTGCTTTCAATTTATGTAGGCGATCTTTCCAATAGACAGACGGCACCCTGAAGTAATGCAATGATCCTGAAATTATTGATAGCGGATTCCCATCAAGTACAAACTGATCTCCTATAATACTGATGTTGTGATGAACTTCATTATCCTGAAAATTATGGTGTATCAATTTGACGTGTTTGTCTACGCGCTCTTGAGAAATTAGCGTAGAATAATTGTTGTATTTGGCTTTTGCTTAATTATAATAATGATTAAAAATTAAGATAATAATTGTTTCTTACATTTCATCGTATAAGACTTTTTAAGGTAACTGTTGTAAAGTTATTGAATTTTAGAATATTAGAAAAATATGATGCAACGTTATTCGTTATTATTATTTATGACAAATCTTAGCACCTATCAATCCATTTAAGTTTCAATATTTATGAATATAATCCGATATGCATAACTGGTACCATGTTAATTTATTATTGATTGGTTATTCTTGGCTAAACCCATCCGTATTATGTTCACATTTCCGAGCCATATGTTCACACAGACATTATTTTATCGCAGACAAACTTATATGTATGTAAATAACGATAATAGTTTATCTAGTTATTTATTTAACACATATATTTTTTTCATTTTCACTATTATTATCTAAATATATGTTTCCTAAAATGTTAAAAAAAAATAGATCGTCAATATAAAAGTTATGATTTGAAAATATAACACGAAATAATATTATTATTTGGATACATATGTATATATAATTGTTAAAGGCAATGTGAGAGTACCGTTTAAAAATAAACCCAAACAACGAGTCCCAGGGTTTAGATTTCCCTGTAGATTAATTATTGTTTATTTATTAAGAAATCAAAGCACCTGTTCAATTAATGACATAATTCACATTACTCGTGCTCGCATGTGATCGAAATTCGACCATAATTCATAAAAACGCTTACAATTTTGTTTGGTTATCATTGTCAATTTCTTAAAGTAAAACCTTCTCAAAAGTCAATATTCTGTCTACACGGTAAATAAATGTCAAGTCTAACATTGACATGTGATTGATAATGCCAATATTGGTAAGGGATAATGATAGATGTGTGTCTATGTCAAACTAATGGTAGTGTGGGAACCGTTTTGTTTTATTAATTAATTGTATTTTTATGGATAATTATAAAATAATAAAATATATTAACATTTTGCACTACTTCTCTATATAAATTATAAGTGTGCGAAATTTCATATTCCTCCGTCAGCGCAATTTTCGTAAAAAGGTTTTACTTAACGTATTTATATTATGATAATGATTTATTATGCAGTACTTAACAATTTAGTGTTTAGTCATTCATACACCGTAGCGGAATGTATACGACAATAATACTAATATAATTAAAATACATAATTTACTTATATGCAGGGCGCATCTTCATAAAAAATAATAATCATAACTAAAGACTGGGATGTTTCCATGTACTTTATAATGTTTAACCTTTTAAGGGGCTTTAAGAAATTAAATAATAATAACTTAATAGGGTAATTAATATTAAGAATGACGAGTACACTATGAAAATATTAAATAGCTAAACTGTTGAAAGTTTGTTTATATAGAACATTGATTATCGTGGAAAGGCTTAAGTAGGTTAAGAATATTAACTATGTAGGTAGGTACATACCATACCCGTTTACAAATTTTTTATTGTTCAAAGTATTTAAAGAATCACAAGAGTTTAAGCAACATACATTATGTAAAGAAACGGCAAATTTTATTAATATTTTTTTCCTAGCAAAGTAGATATAGTATACAATCTTTTTTTTTTGTTCTCGGAAACATATACAGACTGTTTTTAAAAATGGAACCTACTCGTTTAACCTTCGCTAGAAATATTGTTTTTAGATTTATTTTATATCTATCAATATATATAAAAGGATAATGGGGTTCCTTGGACGTACCATCACCTCAAAACTACTGAACATATCGGTACTGCTACCATTCGACACGGAATTTTTCGTAGATGGTTGTAGGGTATATTTTTTGGATTTCATCGAACCTTTCTCATTTTTTTTTTTTTCGATTAACTCTTATGTACATTTTTTCGCTTATAAAAACAAAAGGCTTATTTCCTTCATACATTTGCTTTTTTAGTTTAGGTAAAAATTATTTAAAACTACATTACGCAATGAAGGATATATGAAACGCCGGTGGAGCCGCGGGCACATTACTATCAAATGACTTTTTTCCCGAACTAATTAACCGCGACTTTGGGGGCGAGTGCTGAAGGCACTCAGCCGCAAAAAGGTAACTAGCACAAGGGTTACCAAAGTGGTACGGACCTCGCCTTGGTCGTTACCTGAGCGTAGAAATTTTTAGGGAGTTTTGAACCTAGTCAACCCTAAGTTTTTTTAATGAATAATAATAATAATTTTAAAAAAGGTTCTCTATAGGACCTATGTATCTGCGTGTTATGTGCAGGAGTGTGTGTAGTATTGCGCGTCTAATGCTTAATGCATGTTCAGTGTCACTTTATCGCGCTGGCAGCGGCGTCAAGAGCCTCCCCAGTTGGAGAACGAAGCACATCCTTGGCCGCCACCGGAGGCAATCAAATCAAATGACTTATGTTTGTATTCTATGCATTTGAGTTTTCATAATAGCAAATACTGGCTCGCATTTGCAGTAGAGTTACGCCCTATAACTTGGTACATCTTAATTTCATAATATCTTATGTACGTATAGACTCAGGGTCAAATTCGGTTTACCAGTGACGTTAATCCAAAATAATTAAAACTCATTGGTGTTGATGAATTATAACATTTTCAAACCTTGTAATTTATTTTATTCACAAGTTATGATCATGCGTAATTTATAATTTGTTCAAGTGGAAGTCTACAATTTAAATTGAGGGAAATATACATTTATAATAATTTATTGATAACATAAAAATGAACAAGTAATTCGTCAATTTAAAACATTTACATTTTATTAACTTTACTATTATTGTTTCATTTTATCCGTTTGTTCAATTCAATCCGTAGAATAAACAGCTCTTATAAAATCTATCATTGCAAACGACGTTGTTAAATGTTTTATAATATTGTGTGTTTTATTTTATTTTTTACAAATGTAATTAATTAAAAATTATGACAGGGTAATTTCCTAAAATAAATAAACAAGTAATTTTATTTAAATTTAACCAACATCTTGTTTCTCGGATTTCATATTTTTTATGAAAACCTATTGATAATTACATTAGGCCGATAACGAGATATGTTTAGAATATGATTTCTTTTTAATTATCCTCTTATTGCATTTTGAAAAACAAATTCCTTTTCCTAAATTATTATAACATTCATTATAAATCGGTAGGTACCTAATTTATCCGAATTAAAAAAAAAAATCGTTAGGATATGTTCGAAAGCATGCTATTTAACCTTAGCTTAAATATCCTTATATAAAATATAATTTAATTTTAGCCTTAGCTTGCATATAATATGACCACCTCGGCTACATTACTAATTATAGTAACAAAGTAAAAAATATATATTTATTCATATAATACACAATTTCTTCAGTAATATAAAAAAAAAAATTTTTATAGTCGTCTATCACAGTTAAAATTAAGATACACGTTATTTATATTGACTCGCCTTTTGGAACCTCTATTGTGGTTAAATTGAAGGTACGTGCTCAGCTCGTTCCGTGAGAAACAACACTAGGTATTTAAAATATTCCGTTCTTTTACTAGAGTATTTGGTACGTTATTTAAAATCGAAAGTAGCATGTAAACATGCCATACTAATTATTACAACCTGGCAATGAGAACATGGGAATACAACTAGAGAATTATACCTACTTGAATATAATAACCTGAAATGTAAGCTATAGTTAAAGTATAATTGTTTACCTGAAGAACGGGATGTGAATGCGTCTGACTAGACTCTGGTCTTCGAACTTGTATAACTTTAGGCTCGAAGCTATCCAGTGAATGTGCTTCAATGAATTGATTCTGTGTTATGTTGCATAGTATTATAAATACGATAATACTATTCCATATTTGCGACATAATATAAGAAATGCTGATACCTACCTGGAAAAATAAAAAAAATGTTATAAATGATTTATGTTTTTTTTTTTATCTAACTAGCTAATGCTGTTGACTGTAAGGGCCTTTACAGCTGCATTGTGGCTTTGTGGGCAAGTGCTGAAGGCATTCAAATGATTTATGAAATATTCTTAAATATACGCATAAACATTTAAGGTTCATACAGTTGAAGTCAAAAACTTCTAAGTCATTTGCAATACTACACATTTTCTTTAAAAATAATCGCCGTAGCGTGAAATTATTACAACTATTTACTATTAGTCGCTAGTTTCAAGATATTCGTTCACACGTTACTGAGTTTTTAAATCTTGACTATTTTTGTTATGTGATAAAATGCAAATTAATCACCTACGCGGCTACTTACATACATTCTGTAAACGTTTAAATAACTCATAAATGTTAGAGCATAGAAATAAAACACTTAGAACGCCAGAAGTCGCACGCGAAGTGAAGCCATTTCAAATTGACTTTTAAAGGCCACGTACGCCTTTCGTTATGTGTCGGTGATTATGTTATTTCGTAACACACACGTACATATAATATACTTTTGGCTTCAATGTTAAGCGAGTTTTTCTATGGAACGATGACTCTTAGCGTTATTACTCTATGTGTTTGAGATTTGGTATGGAATAATTAAATAACTACCACCTGTTTGAACAATTGAATTTAATTCGCCGTCGTTCGACTTTGCCATTAGAACGTGGTAATATATTTTTTTAATTCTGTGTAGGATGACGCTTTGACCTTACCTGATGTTAGGTGACGATGTGGTCCAATGTGGACAACACACTAAGCCTAAAGGTACTGGCTCTCAAGTGATGCTGCAGGAACAAACCTATTAATGTTTGGCGACAGGTTTTCTAACAAGGATCGTAGTTAATAACGAAGTCATTATTACAAAATGTCCTACCACCATGCTATGGTTTCTACGCGATGTTTTCCTACACTGAAAGGCCAGACTCATTATCAACATAGAATTGGATAGATGGGTTCAAATCTACGTCCATCGACGCTGAATTCAACCAGACTGACAACTGTGCTATGATCGTTTTTGTTTAAATTTATTATTCTTTGAAATAAATCGATTATTTTTCTATATACGAACTAATAATAAACCTAGATATTCAAGTTGAAATTTCGTTGAAAGATAAGAGACCTAATCGTCAAACAAAGTAACTTTGAGGAAAACTTACAAAGCATATCATATAATTTAAAATCAGTCAAAAATTTGGTTAAGCAACGTACGATACACTAGCACATACAGTATGCGATGAGGTGAGCGTAACTATGACTAATAATAGTAAATGTGTATGTAGTTATTTTGCCTTATTATTGTCGTCTTCATAGTCTTAGATAATGGCAATTTGTGTACACATAATTTGTGCCAGTGTCATGTGGATAAGATGTATTTTCAATCTTATTTCAGCGTTACCAAGCTCCAGCAAAACGGTGGCTCATTCTGCTCGAACTTTCCGTGGAGCTTAGCCGACACCTCAGAATATATGTATACTGCGCGTTATTTTCTATAATACACTTCTATAGTACACAATAACCAAAGTATTTCAAATAAAACGCCACCAAGATTACATGATATAGAGTCAAATACATGAGTTTAATGAATTAAAGAAAACAACTGCTACATTTGAATTTACAATACTAGCGCGTAGTGTGAATTTATTCAGTTTGTCACCAGGATATTGTTAGGTCATTCGAAAATCGCCGCCGGGGGCGACGCGGTGCTTGCGAAAGCCACCCCGTGTCGCCCCCATCCCAAATGCGGCGGACGGCCCCGGGGGGTTTTAGTGGGTATTTCCGGGCGCTTCACGCCCGGGTGAGTCCCACACTGGCACGGAGCTCGTCCCTCCGTGTCCCCTTACCTATTGCATTGGGGGACTCCGGTCTCACTAATGCAATAGGTAAGGGTAGTGAGTAAATGCATTTCCCCCCGTCAAAAAAAAAAAGGTCATTCGAAAATAATCAACTAGTAAAATTTAAGCTTTCCTTTATGCATTTGCTTTTATGAAATTTTAAAATGTTATGTTTCGTAAAACAATAACATTAATTTAAAATGAAATAACATAATATAATCAGTTAAAATTATTTATTATTATTCATGAGTATTATTTTACTACAAAAGCAAAAAATATCACCAACATGTGCCAATTTAAACATTTTTAGTAACATATCTTACATAATAAGTATAAGTAATTAATGTAACGATATAAATATATATAACTTGTTACTGAAACGTACATTTGTCTTATATTTCTTTTATAAACATATCTTTTTGCGAACTATCGGTCCGTAAAAAGCAACTCATGTTCTACATAGCTGTAGGTAAACATACTGCCTAAAATTTATTTTATGGATAAGCTAATCGTGTTTCTCTGTTGGGTTTACAATGGAAATTTATCATTATATTGTATTGTTATTTCCATTAAATGATACGATCGCATTCCTAGGCTAATCGTTTAAAATTGATATCAATTGTATTTAAAAAGTTGTTTTAATAGTTGAGTATCTAATAGTGATAATGTATTTTCTCTATTTTTGTGTATCTTTAACCTAATTAATTGCGGTTTCTGTTTATGTTAATTTAAATTTGTTTATCAGCCATAGCGGTTTTTTATTTAATGACAAGCTGGTTATTACTATGCTGTAGGAACCTAACTACGATAACAATGGAACTGGAGCTTGAGCTTAATCTTGAGGTTATTTTTCCATTGCACTGGGGAGGCCGTCGGGGGACTGGTCTTGGTTGGTCGGGACTGGTCTCTAAGCGGGTATGGGCTCGGCCTTTAAAAATGTTGGTTCATCCGTCCGGAGGTATGTTGCGGTGTATGACCATCGATCCCGTGTTGAACTTATGTGGCGATAGAGACGGTCATTCATAGGGTTTTAGTGTGTAGTTGCTACGGTTCTCTTTCCTAGTGATTGTACCACACGCCCTCCCTACCTCCGCATGGGAAGACGGTGACTAAATACATTTCCCTATTTAAAAAAAATAAGGTTGAGGTTATGATCTCATAACGGTCAGAATAATAAGGCCTCCTTGATAAGGTTTTGCAAGATAGCAGAAGGTGAAAGCGCAAAACGTCTATCATAAGATCAGTAATCTAAACCTAACTCTGTTAATATACTCTGTACCCATATAGTTCGGTAGTCTTTTTAAAGATTTCTCATCGTTAAAAACTAAAAAGGTAGAAGTTGTGCCCAGTGCGGCAGTATAACTACTACATTCATTTCTAACGCAAATCGCATAGGTTTATACTATTTGCTGGTTGTGATTTCGGCTTTTGCTAGTGATTTTACTAGCAACAAGTCCTGTCACAGAAAACCTCCAAACTTAGTTCTACAAATTAGTTTCTGATCTACCTAGATTAGGACTGCATATTTACACACACGGTCATGGGTTCATTGTACACTTATTAACTAGATTCAACATACTAAAATAAAACTAGGATAAATCGTACCGAGTCAAAATATTTTTCTTGTATTCGGCCTGTATTATCTCTACTGTCTGTTAAGAATGATTGCAAAAATAAATTTATTTAATACCACATTTAACAAATCTTTAAAGAAAGTTAAAACCTATTTTAATTACTAAAAAAAATAAGAAAGGCAATAGATCGTAGTTAATTTATTTCTTGGTTTCCGGTCCTGTAGTATCTCTAGTGTCCGTTAAGAATTATTAAGTAAATAAATATAAAAGTAAGTTTAACAGATCTTAAAATGTAATGCGAACTTAATCTTATTCTAAGCAATCAAGAAGGTTGTAGAATTGTTGTGAGGTCTGGAGTCTGAAAAAGGTAGAATGACTTGAACTACAGATCTGCAGATCCTAGCCCCCTTTCAAAAGGAATGAACAAACATTAATCTGCATTTAAAATATCGACGGGTTTTATAAGAAAAAAATTGAACATATTCAGGTAAATATGTAACTGTTTATAACGTTATCAATATATATTGGATGACATTAATTAATAATTAATTGAAGGAAAAATACTTATTTATTTTCATATTGTTAGCACTAAGGTTATTATGAATTGATAATTATGAATTTAAGGAAAAATCTATCTATATAATTAAATAAAAAAATAATATAAACATTTCTAAAAAATATATTATTTTGCTGCTACCAACTACTAAGACAACTTTTGTTTTAATAAGTTAAGTTAAAAGAATAGGTACTTAGTTATGTAGCAAAATATAACTTGCGATAGGAACTAGTTATGTATATAATTTGAATAAAGAACGTTCGGTAATACATATGTAAGGGTGTACTCGGATGATTTCAAACAATTCTTATAGATATCAATATTTTTAAAAATATTATTAAATAACAGTTTCTCTAGTTATTTTTATAATTTAAACGAGTTTTAACAAAATGCGTTTATAAGGAAAATTATAGAAGCACATGCGATAATGAATCGAGTTGGCCCAAACACTGACAATGAACTCTTTTGACCTGTAGACTTGACAATCTCTAGCGATGCAATTATCTTACTAATGGGTGCTATATATATATTAAGGTATCTTACTTACCTGTAGTAGGTAAGATTTGTGCCGTAAAGCGTCTCTATCTGAGCGAGATCTCAGCGTACAATGCACGTCCGTTCTCTTAGCCTATAACTCCAACACTCTTTGTGTCGTTTGATTTTAAACCTGTTGTTAATAGTCATAGCCTCGTGTATTTAGGACGCACACGAATATTCGCTTCATATACCTACCTGCCTGTGTCTGGGTCCCGTATACTGTTAATCGTTTAAATAGAATTTTTTTTTTATATTTGATCACGTTTGGATAATATTTGTACTGATTTTTTTACACCTGTTCATAAACATTAAAATATCAGTGTGCAATTAGCAATTTTTAATTTTGATTTCAGAATATAATAAGAACATTTTATAATTTCTAAAAGTAAAATCCTCTTAAAAGATCTCATGTGGCGCGTCTAGGTGTCCTTTGCCACCATGTGCTATCTCTAATGCACTCAGACTGATATCGCTTACAATAAATTCATAATAAACCTAAGGCCGTAACGATTAAAAATAAATATTTATTTAAATGTCTATGGATTTACTCAAAGACTACCCTTGAAATACTTTGTTGCCAATTGGATTAACGTATCAGGCTCTTCAAAATATGTAGATAGATATGTCTAATTATTCTATCAATTACATAGCTAGAAAACGTTGGACCTACAAGACAATTGTATTAAGGTTCTGAACCCCAGAAGAAACAAGACATTTTGGAGAAACCCGTCCTCTTCAGCTCCCTGAAACATTTCATGATGCTCATCCAAATAAAATCCAATGTATGATCCTGATAAGATTTAAATGAGACATGTTCTATTAGGATGTGTTGAAAAATGTTTAATATTGTTTTAATTCTTTAATTAATTATTCTATTTAATTATTAAATAATATTCTTAATTAATTATTCTAAAGGACGGCAACGCACCTGCGATTCCTCTGGTGTTGTGGATGTCCATGGGTGGCGCTGTTCAATTACCATTAGGTGACCCGCTTGCTCGTTTGTTTCCTGTTAAAAAAAAAAATGTTGGTAGGCTCGTTTAATAATTCCTGGTCTAGAAAGTGTACGTACATACTCATTTATTTTTAACTAGCTGTGCGCCCGCGGCTGCGCCCTCGTTTCACATAAATTTATACTTCGTCATAGTTTTTTTATTATACGGAATCCTAATTATTTTTCCAAACTTTTTTGCTACTAACATTATGCAAAGATATTTCACACATTTTCAAATACCTGCCAGTAAAACTGTGCATTGAAGCACATTTTATTATTATTATTTTTTTTTTTTACCATAAACTAATTATTTTCACAAAACCCGTCAAAATCGGTCTAGCCGGTCCGGAGATTACCCAGAACAAACAGACAGACAAAAATTAAAAAAAATGTAATTTCTCGTTTTGGTAAATTTAATTTACTAAAATAAATTAAAAAAAAAAATAAAGTAAAAAAAATATTTTACATCACAAACAGACACTTGAATTTTATTTATCACCTTGTACAAATTAGATGAAATGAAGTTATTTTACCGATGCAGTATTAAAAAAAAAACGATATTTTCCATCATGAATTTGTGTCTAGCGAGTCATTTTTGCTTCATGCTCTTTACGTGATCACAGAGTAGGTCGGGCGTTTCGTTGAGTATACCTACTAAATACAATTTCGTATTTTAAACCTAAGTAGATATCTTGTTTGTTGGTTTATTATAAAAACAAGATTAAAAGTTGTTAAAATAATTATTTATTCCATGGTCTTGATAATTTAATTGACATAAAGTGAAGTTAGCAACCACCTAATACAACCACGCGCAGTTGCAATTAATTAATTATTAAAATCCTTGAACTTACATACAATGGTCACTGTGAATTGAACTTTACGTCGAATGAATATAAATAATGTCATTGTATCGAAAAATACCTGAATATCAAATAAAACGTTGTTGGTATATATGATTATTTGCTCATAACTTTGGCTGCTAATAGATTGAAAACTTTATTTTACAAAACTAATGGTCTATTTTAAGTAGGTTTGTGTTATGTATCATAAGTTGTATGAATGATGTGATGAATGTGATTGAAGTAAAGGTAACCTTTACAACAACGAATATAGTAACTTATTTTGTAATATTGTCTTGATAGATTTATTTATTGCTTTCCCTATCGGAGCATCGGACTAAGCTTATATTTTAAAATAAAATAACTGATTGGTGTTCAAGTGACGCCAACATTGGTTAGATTTCCTGTTACAGCTCTATGTCGATTTCATACAATTGTTTAAAAATATAGTGATAACCACGATAAACAAAATACAGTTCTACAAACTGGTATTTCTTTTCGGATTTCAAATAAAACTGATATAATTTATAAGGTAGAAATACCTTCGGAAATAAACGATTCACTCCAGCCCGATTTGAACCACTTACAGGCTTAATTATTTTACCATAGTTATAACATAATCATACATTAATTATTTTTATTTGAAACTTTCTTGTGTACTAGCCGTGCCTGCGACTCCGTCCACGTGAATTCCGTGTTTGTAAAAAGATGTTTGGAATAAAATATAGATGAATATTCACAGCTTCGATTTTAAACTAGACATATGCTCAGGTGTATGATTTATTACCATATAAATATGCATCCTCTTTTTAACGTACATACATTCTAAAATTATAGAAATGTGTACCGTTATTGGTTCTAAAACCCCAAAAGCGGTTTAGCATATTTAATTTCTAGAGCTTTATTATATGTTTATATTTTGTTCTGAAATAATTGACATTATTAGAATATACCAGTTCACTTACTATAAATAATAATACCAGATCGTTAACGTTCCACTAATGAGTATAGGTCACTTACCAAGGAAGTGAACTGAATCGTGGCATGGCCTTAATCACATGGCACGTAATATATTGACTAAATCCAGATGCTGGGAATTCTATATTCACGTTTTTGTTGCTCGATGTCAACAAGACCAAAAAGCACTAGTTCTCCTCAAAAAGGCAGAATGGTTAATTAAATTTAGATTCCTAAATGTATCAAAATTCTCATAAATTCGTCAATAATCGATGAATATTCTTGAACGTATATTATTTGTAATCAATCAACCAACAAAAACTTGAGCTGACAAATATAAGAAAGATTGATGTAGGTACTAAACATAAGCTATTAATAGATACAAATCTTTGTAATTATTACACGCTTTATTATCGCGTATTAAAATTGAAAAAGAAAAATTAGACTTCTTACTGGTTACCTAAACTATAAAATCACAAACAATTTAGTACATTTTCTGCACTACATATATGTTTCAAATAACTGTTATAATAAATTATACTTACATATACCAAAAGCTCATGAGTACATAACAAATTCCATAGAACCTGAGTAATAAAAGAGTGTAATAAATTTTTTAGCCGTTTTAACAATGTATAAACTACCTACTCTGTAAATATTAAAGTAAGAATTTTTATAGACCATCATCTCCCTACGCTTTTCCCATTTTTATTTGGGGTCGGCGCAACATGTCTTCCTCTTCCATTCCTCTCTATTTGTTGTCATCTCCGCATTCACTCCTTTCCTAAGCATATCATCTTTCACACAGTCCATCCATCTTTTCTTTGGTCTTCCCCTTCCCATGTAACAGTCCACATTCATATCCAATACCTTTCTTACAACATCGTCTTTCTCTCTGCGCATCACATGTCCAGACCAGGATTTTTATAGACCATTAACATTTTATCCTCTTAGTTATCTTAATCTGTGAGTTACAGACACAATTCTAGCAGTGCATATACTAAATACTAACTATTACTAGTAAACATTTTCCCAATCGTATGTCAATGCTTCATGGCTCCAACAAAACGGCGGCCATCTTACTGGAACTTAGACGGAGTTTTTGTGACAACGCAGAATACATAATTTCCAATACACTTCACTTGTGCACAATAACAAAATAGATTATATCACTCAAAATCCCATCAAAATTATATAATATAGAGTCGAATAAAGTAGGATAACTAATTAATATAAGAACTACTACATTACAGATTTAGATTTCGTTTAAAATTCTTTTATAATATTCATAACCTTACTAAGATCAGTTACAGTTAGGTCTGTTTCTCCTGAGAAATAAGTTGCAACGGTCCGTATGCTAGTGTTTGTTGCCAACCCTTTCGGAACAAAACGACACTACTACTGTTTTGTGACAGAAATTGGTACCCAATCGAAGTTTATATCATACCGGTTTTGCCACTCGTGTGCAAATATGCAGTTTTTAATCGTAGCACATATTCTTTACCTGGAAGGAAGGAAAGTCAGTTGCTACATTCTTACTTGTCGAGGCACGTTTATTAACGACAGATAATTCGAATTTCATTTAAAATGTAAAGATTAACGCAGAATGGGTCTTTTGACATTATGTATACTTCAGAATGACTTTAATTAACCGTTTTTTTTTTTTTTATGATTTTATTAATTTAAAAAAAATAGACAATACTTATTAACTAGTCTTCATATGAAATTAACGAACTAATAATAGCAATTAAAATCATATTGATATAGTAAATAATTAATTGATGTTGCGATGATGAACCATTCGTGTGTACATATACAACAAATACTATTATATAAAATATAACTATCAGACTTGACGTAATTCTTTCCGAACTGTTATGTTGAAAATAGACACACAAATCATGTGTATGTAATTTTTTTTTCTAATGTGAACATTTTTTTAGAATCACCTTAAATAATAAGTATTGGTAGTGCAAATTCCACTCACATATAATACAATATAATGAAATTATTTACCACACCATATCTCTTAAAGATACAGTGGTTCAGAGAAAGTTTTTTGCCGATTTCATTCACTTGTTTCATATGATACTGAATAAAAAAATATACATTGAAACTTGACATATATTATTTAAAAAAAAAGATTTGTATTAAACCGGTTAATTGATATTCGATTTATAAGCTCACTAAGGGACAGATAGATGTTGGCTCTTATATTACGCAAGGATGTTTGTAGGCGGTGAAGTCTTCGACGCAATATAAAATTCAGAAATCTATTCATATAAAACAATGTTTATTAATTACCTACTTGAAGATTATCAATTATTCTACATTCGTGGGTCAAACCTCAATATGTTATATTTTAAAGTCTTTTTAATATTAATTGTACCTCTTTATAATATTCCATAATGATGTTTCAATTTCCAATAGCATACTATGTCAATATAACCGCGACAGTTAACTCACATAGATTCTCTAACACCTTGAACATAATATTCATTAATTCCATTAATCTTTATTAAACTCATTCATTTATACTTATACTAGCGACTAGATTTTTATTTCCTTTGGGTGTTTTATCTTGATATTATGTAGGATGTCCTGATTTTGTTTTGTTTTTCATAACCTATACGTCACCGACCGACTTATGCTTCCTGTAAACCAAATATTATTTAAATATCTTTTTTTTATAACTTTTAAAAATAATGTTGATACATTTTATAATCTATCAATCGCTAATTACCATGTGACTTAGGGACGAAAAATGTTATTCAAATAGGTCAACCCGTACAAAGGAGTATATTTTATCTTGAACGAATTCTAAAATTAATTTAAAATATGTTTATATGTTAATGATAGGAGCTGAACCTCGGTATATACTTATATAAAGTTCCATCAAAATCGGCGAAGCCGTGTTTGAGTTAAATCAGGACATACATACAGCCAGACAAAACAAATTTCAATGTCAGATTCAATATGAGAAACGGTTAAAATAGGTGGCACAAAATTTAAGATTCCAAATAAAACTTCAGTTTTATTATTGGTAGATAGATAAGACGATGCGTATGTTCTATTTTAATAATTAAAATATTAAATTATTAATATTTGACTAATTATTTAGTATCGTCAATAGTGTTAGTCAATAATAAATCTGCACTAATAAATAAAATTAAAGCGTACATTTTTTTTAACCTAGATAATTTTGTTGATCGGAAGGACCTTTACAGCTTCACCGTAACTTTGAGGGCGAGTGCTGAAGGCACTCGCCGCAATAAGGTTACTAGTACAAGGGCACCAAAGTGATACGTACCTCTGCTTATCCGTATGTAAAAATTCCCGCGGAATTTTCATCCTAGCTAATTAATGAAGCGTATTTTTTTTTTTTTGATCCTAGCTAATGCTTTTGACCGGAAAGGTCTTAACAGCTTCACCGTAACTTTGTGGGTGAGTGCTGAAGGCACTCGCCGTGATTTAAGCGTAGACTGTTTCGAAACATATGAATTTCGACAACATTCGAAACAATGGAAGACAACATAACCATAGCGCGATGTAGAATCGTTCAAAGAAAATTAATGTTTGTTGTTAATATATAAAATTAAAGTGTCTGTTATTTTTGACTAAAAACATATGAAGTTATATACGATAGCATAGTAAGATATATACGATAGTAAGGATTAGTATATACGATACACATAACAAAAATGCAATTTTTTTAAATTTTGTCTGTCTGTCTGTTTGTTTGTTCTGGGTAATTGCCGGAACGGCTACACCGATTTAGACGGGACTTTTTTTATTAGATAGCTGAAGTTACTCCGCGTAACTTAGGCTACTTTATTATTTAGAAAATAATTAGGGTTCCGCGTAAAAAAATTAAATCTTATAAAAATTGGATTAAAATCCTATTCAATGCACAGATTTACTGGCAGGTATTTGTATTTGTGAGAAATATCATTACTTATAGTCGGAAAAAATATTGGAAAATAATTAGGGTCCCGTATAAAAAAATTAAAAACTATTTTACGCAGTGAAAAATATATGAACCGCGGGCGCAGCCGCGGGCACATAGATAGTTATCTATACTAATATTATAAAGAGGAAAGATTTGTATTTTTGTATATAACGAATAAACTTTAAAACTACGGGACCGATTTGGATAAAATTTGGTATGGAGATAGTTTGAAAACCAGGGAGTGACATGGGACAGTTTTAATTCCAAAAATCCTACGGAAACGAGAACTATGTGGGTAAAACCGCGGAGAGTCGCTAGTCAATAACACTATAATAATACTCAATCGCGAGAGAAAGAGAGTTATCTTATGTATTCTTCTATACACGGTCAGACGCATCCTTAGAATATACATATATAAACCCAAAGTAGTAATTCTTAGGTCTTGAATCAAACTCCTACGCAATAAAATCCGTATTGCATTGTCAACCCTATGGGTCTAAAATGCTAACCCTCTGTCCGTTTAGGGATTGTCAATTAATCACGTCACACTCGAGGGGGGCAGGGGATTAAAAAAAAAAAACAATTAATATCACATTCGTGAAGAGAGGGTGCAGTGCGATATCACTTGTAACAATTTTTTCGTTTTTTTTACTCGGTATAGGCTTAGTGCTTTGACCACAATCTCACCTGATGTTAAGTGACGATGTGGTTCAGGATGGTAAACACACTAAGCCTAGAGGTGCCTCAAGTGATGCTGCCGGAACACACCTATTGGTATTTGGCGACAGGTTCTTAAACTTGCGGGTGGTAGTTACTCAGGCGGGCATCATTAGAAAATGCCCTACCACCATGCTATGGTTTCCTCACGATGTTTTCCTTCACCGAAAGCTCAGGCCGATTATAGAGTCCAGATAGGTGGGGATCGAACCCGCGTCGATTGAAGAAGCGAAATCATATCAGGTTCATATCACCAGGGGAGAAGGTTTAGTAATAAATTACTATAAAAAAAAAGTCACGTAATCAATGGATGACCCCTTATGCCTCTGCTTGCCTCTGGTTTGTATGTGATTGAAACCTATCCTAAGTATATTATAATAAAAACTGATTATACTTATTATAAAATTGTGTTGCTAGAAATTTTATAAACATTATTGTAGACGGAAATGTTTCTATTTTCTCATTTTTCAAGGTAACAAGTGAATTATTCTATCGCACAACTACACGTGTATTCCATTGTTTCCTTTAAATTAGGTCGAGAAAAGATTTCTACTTTATAGTATGTGTAAACTAACTACATAGCTTGCGAAATGTCTTAGATAGAAATAGAAGAAACGTAACATGATAAAAATAATAGAATAAAAATACCGCAACTACTTAATTAATTCATTTCATGGTAAGTGATTTCTTCTTCTATTTAGATAAAGATAATATAGTGTACACGAGAGAGTTTAATTTTGATAATTTAGTGTAGATTTTGAATCCGTTATGCCATTTATGTTTTATTTATTTTATGTTTATGTTTAACCTCTTTTTTTAACATGGGGAGGTGCATTTACGCGTTCACCTACCAGTTATAATCCGGGAGGACCTTCCGAATTAGAGCTGGTAGGGTCTGCTAGACTCGCCTGGCGCTTCACGCCGGGACTGCCCGCTAAAATCCCGCCACCTTCCTGGGGCGACATGGGATCAATCCATCATACTTCGCGTCACCCCGGTGGCAGGCCTGATAAGGTCAGGCCACTCCCTGTCTCTTCCATCCGGGGAGCATCCTGGCTTCAGTTGCCCCCCCTTTCCAACTGCTAACCAAAAGAGGTCAAGCCCTCTCCTCCTCCCATTTTTATCTACGAATAAGAACACGGGAGGAGAGTGTCACGTTGGACTGTGCTAAACCGTGCTCTCCTACAGCCCCCTGTCCCGCGGCGAAGAGGATCCCCTAGGTTATCGTTTACTCGTAGGAGGACACAGACTTCCAGACTGTCACTGCCAAGCATGGCTCTAACCACGCTGTGAAACGAGAGGTCTGGCCCCATCTCTGCCATCAAGGTGTGACGCTCATCAGGGAGCCAGTCTCCCTATCCATCCACTCCTTGCGGATCTGGCGGACGGCGTCTACAGTATATTTCCCGTACCGCACGTCCACCAGGTACTCCCTCCATCTTCTTACCATACTCCTCTTTAACCTTATACTCCTCTGCCTTTTAACGCTCACCTCCAATTACCGGAAGCGGGATCCACTACCATCGGTGCTTTCTGCATCCAAGCTCCCACGGCAGGGATCCTGAAAGCACAAGGGCCGGCAACCAGATACCGTGCGGTAATCTCGTATCGCGCTTAACGCCACCGTGCGCTGCACACGGATATGACGGGCGCTAAGGGCGTCCGCCTATAATGGTGCCCCATAGACGGTCATGCTCCGCACGAACTAAACTACGTCCAAAAAAATATCTGAGGTCTAAAAGCGATTAAGAAGTTTTACTTTAAAAATATTTCTTTCGGCTAATAAAATTCTGAGATACATGGACCATAAAAAATTTGATCGGTATGTTCTGTTCCCGCAAAACGAATGTTAATATAGAACTTGTACGAAACACGTAGTGTGGCGTAATGGTGTAGTACGCTCACTCTCTAAGGGGTCGCCCATTAATCACGTGATATATTTCTTATTGTAGAAAATTTTGTATGTTGTTTTCTGAACCCCCGCCTTCTTCCGAGCCTCACGTGATTAATTAACGATATAATTAAAATGCTATTTTATTTTTATTTTATGAAAAAAATATTTTTTTTGTATTCATTGGTCATGCTTATTTGTGGTCTGGTTTTTGATGAGACAATCAAAAATAATTAGTCAACATCTGTATTATAATGTTTGTTATTCAAGGTGTGAGTCAACCCTGATGTGGAGCATTGTACCGGATTGCAGCGCACCCCCACCGAGCTGCGAAACTGACCGTGTCATTCGTACTACATTTCACGCGTACTCGTCACAACAATTTGTTATGAAAATTAATAGTAAACATTCACAAGTATATATAATTTATTACTTTCAAATAAATTCGCAGTTTTCATTGAATTGAATTGAACTGTAAATATACTTAAGAGAAAGGCTTCCGGCATTTATCTTAATATCACTGAACTAGAAAACCGTTTCAACTGAACTATGATCCGAATACAGATTATTACAACAGACGTTAATTATACATAAATCCAAATAGAAAATTTTATTGTTCGTTCATAGTAAGTTGATTAAAATATAAATTAAAAATTTGTTTCAATTAGAAAATATAATTTTATTAGGAAAGCTGTGCATTATTTTAGTAATGATTATAACGTTATCTACTAATGTAAATGGATGACATTACCTAATTATGGTTTGAATTATAATTATTTTCTACATTCAAAGTCTAGGACGATTTTATAAAATTCGTGCGACCACAGAGTGAATTGCCATTGAGCGTATTTAATGATACTGTATGATTTCTGAACAGTGGTATGTTAAATATGGTCCTTACTATGACCTAGTGATTCCTGTGCGTTGAAAGCGAATCGTCGCGTAATAATAGTGGCAGGGAAGGCAAGTAGTGGCAGCCGTGTGGTGGCGGCGCCTGTTGCAGGAAGGTAAAGTGCGCGCGCACCTCGCCATGCACACACGTTCGCCAGATGGCGCGTCCAATGACGCTGCTCGCGTTGATGGCTTGCGCGGTAGCCATACATCCACCCGCCTACCCCGACTACTATGACTCCGAGTCTGGCTCATATTCACTTTGGGATGACTATGAGTCCATCGAAACCACTAGTGCTAAAGTGATAATACGAGATAAACGCCCTAAAGTGAACTTCACGAGAGTAACTCATAAAAATAACGATAAAAAACTTATCAAAACTACAAATATTAGTATACAAAGTCATACGAATTTTATAGTAACGAAAGCGCCAATGAAGAAGCCTTATTCTGAAACACATCGACCGATGGTACAAATTGGTGATCAGTACCTATTAGTGGAAGCTCCTGATATAGAGCAGTCTGGTACAAAGAAACCGGCTTCAGTAAATCGACCGTGGCCGATCTCAACGCGACGGTCGACGACGAGACGTCCTTCAACAACAGCGCGAAGACCGAGCACAACACGCCGTACGACTCCACGTCCTAAAACAACCAAAGCACCAAAGCCTAAGAAAACGACGTGCCCACCAAAGAAAACTGGATGGTTTTCTTCATTCTTCCAACAAAAGAAGTCGCCGAAAAAAAACCACAAAAATCAGGTTGGTTTATAGGTATCAATTATATTACATTTTACAAAATACAATTTACAGCGAAACAATAATACGAATTCACTATTTTCGTCTTCCATAAAATTTCATCTCACCTAATTTGCTCATACAAGGCTTTTTTATCAAGCAAAATATTGTATCATTTGGTAAAAAGGCATAAAAAGTGTGCTCTCCATATTTCTCTAATGACGTTTTAAACTGCACGATTTATACAAAACCATAATTATGAAAGCGTACATGATCATAAACGAGGCGACGGAGTGTATCAACTACCATGAAATGTATCAAATTTATGACATTTCCACAACCGCAACGGTCGTTGGATTTATGAGGAGGAAAATAGACAATTTTACAGCTTCCACTTTCCAACATTGACGAATAATGGTGTAAGGGAACCAATGAAAATATTTCTATAGAAAGGCTACTTTTAAAATAATGTAATTGAGTACAGTAAGACTATTTATTAAATTTAACAAACAAATGAATTATAAACTTTACAATTATACATCACTTGGGCATTAGACAAACAACGTGAATGTTATTTATCCGTTTTTTGTATATTTTAGTAATAGTACGGACCTGAGTTAAGTTTTCATTAGTAAAGTTTCATTAGGTCTTAACCGAAAGTACTTCTGCGTGCAAAATGGAAATTCTTCGGGATTAATATTTACAAAAAATCATTACGTACTCATTATGTCAAGGTTTTTAGCTTATTATTTGCAGAATCGATACAAGTTTTAACAATGAAAAAATGGAGTTACAGTAAGATGACCAGCCATACCTACATAGGAATATTTGAATTCAGAACCGTCAATTCACTGGTTCCAACACTATACGTAGCGTATGTAATTTTTATCGGACGTATTGTCCAGGCTCCTGGAATCTATTCCAGCTATCATTAGATATTTGCCAACCCTAGTCGTTCATGTACGCTATATAACCTCACTTTTTGCACTTACGCTTTTGGCATTGCACTCTACCGTTCGGTGACGTCGCTAATCCGAAAAAGGCCAACAAATAATATATGTTGTAACTGTATATTAATGGTTTTGTTTAATAACGTATATTTTCACTTTCGTATCGAATAAATGATAATAAGCCCACGTAAATATCGATGACTTCAATGACCAAGCCCCGAGGAATTGCGCGATCGCGTATTGAATTATGTGGAATTATGAGCTTATAAGACAATTTATGATGGTTGTGAATGTGATGACCCAATAGCAGAAAGTTTAGACATATTTCTATAGTTTTAATAACTAATATATAGTTGGTCTATTAACAATTAGCACCTTTAAACTGTAAAAATAATATTTATGGGCGTATAAAACTTTATATAGCAGAATTGAGAAGAACAGTTATTTCAAATGATTGGATATGGATATTAGGATTGATGGTACATATTTTCAAGTCATAGTAATATTTAAAATATATTGTATTTGTTTTCGTGTTATTAAGGTTATTATGAATTAAGTCATTAATTTTAAATAACTTTATGAATTTAATTCCACTCTATAGATTCGATTAAGTGACAGCTACGGATATAAAATGATAGAAATTTAAGATATAGTAATAAACTAGCGACTACCCGTGACTTCGTCTACGTGTTTTATTTTGTTTCAATCTGGGTTGTCCTGATTTTATTTTGTTTTTCACAGTCTATCAGTTATCGAACGACACATGTTTATACAGTTTACACCAACCTCATTGAAATTGATCAAGTCTTTTTGAGTTTTTGAAATTTATCCAGACATACAAATGTGTAGATGGACAAAAATATTAATTTTAATAGTACTTTTATTTATAGAACTTTTTAACCCACGCACAGCATGTTATTGATTTTTTTTATTTGTTCATTAAATATTATTTTTTATTATTTTGTAAAAATGATTTTCATAATTTTATATCCTACCAATGGCAAATTAATATCCATACTTTATGCATACACAATTTCATCCAAATCGGTAACTCGTTTTTTAATTAAAGCAGGTCTGTATTTTTTCTTAATAATGTTTTTCATTAATTCTATAAATAGTTTTTATAGCCTATCAATCCTTGGCAAACACTTGCCGTGGACAAAGTTTCCTCAAAATTGGTCAAGCCGTCTTTGAGCTAAATCATGAAATACACACGGACAGACAGAACGATTTCTTTTAATGAAATATTCGAAATTGTAAAGCCTAATATAGTTATATACAGACAAAACTTCAGATTTATTATTAGTATAGTTTGTTAAAATTATCTATGGTTTAATTCATCGTTAAATTATATTTAGAAGCGATGATCGCGCAGTGGGTGGTGCGGCTGGATTCCGCGTCAATCGACGCGGGTTCGATCCCTACCTATCCGACTCTAAAAGTGGCCCGAGCTTTCGGCGAAGGAAAACACCGTGAGGCATTTTCTAATGATGCCAGCCTGGTCAGCTACCACCCTCAAGTTTGAAAACCCGCCGCCAAATACAAATAGGTGTGTTTCGGTAGCATCACTTGAGAACCAGTACGTAGGATTAGTGTGTTTACCATCCTGGACCACATCGTCACTTAAAATCAGGAGAGATTGTGATCAAAACACTGAGCTTATTCCAAAAAAAATAAGTACTTCTTGAAATAAGTAAAAAGTTAATCTAACCTCTTTAAAGGCCCTTATAAAAGTATTAACTTTAAACTGTTTCTGTTAAACCCAAGATAATATGTATTTCCTTTGGCAGTTCCCAGCTGAGAATAATATTAATTTTATAAATTTGCGTTATATTTTTCCATTCCATATACATTGTAATACAAAACTAACCAACTCACAATTTCTTACGCTTTTAAATAAAATCAATGGATAGTATCCCATAAAATAACTTGTAAGTAAAAGTTATTCTGATGACTACAAAGCCTTAAAAACACTTCAAACGGCGTTCACATATTAATTGATCTCGGTTCCGTGTAATTTTAATTGAAATTTGAAGAATGATCAAAAGCAACAATTTCGTGTGCGTCGATACATACATACATACATGCGGCGATATATGGGTATCTAGTGTCTTGTCAAGATCGCGGGTTTTCACCTTTCACTGGCTGACTTTGTTATAATTTTTTTAATTAAAAAACTCATCAATTAGATTATTTAGAATTTATTTATGTTGAAAGAAACCAAGCCATCTAATTATTTTGCTTTATGCTCTTGTTATGTCATGAACTAGTTCAATACCTATATGATACGCTAGCGTGTATGCTTAATTATTAGCGGAACGTTTTGAAAAACTGATCTCTATTTCAAAAATTGTACATTTGAGAGATTTTTGAAAATAGGTTAAACTTTACTCAAACAGGAATTCACTTGAAAACCGCCAGCCAAGACAAAATTAATTTTTCATCAATGGCATTTCTGATTTATTTCTCTAAGCTATACACTATATACCCAGCTGAGATGTGATTTTTTGAAACTTGCTGAGAATTCGACTTCTTTCAAATAAATTTCCTTAGCCCCTTTCCAATCCTCAATCCTGATTATAATAATAGATGCTTTTTGAAACAAATATTAAAAACAAACGCACGAATAGAAAAAAAAAAAAAAAACTTGTTATTTAATTCTACTATATTTAGTTTATTTATCATTTATGAATACATGAACGTATGTAAATGAAAATATAATTACGGTTTGTTTTTTCAAAGAGAGTCCAGATGAATACATGTTTAGAAAACAGCGGTATAGAAAATTAACGTACCTTGAAGTTAAAATAACATATAACAATATGTTCAGTGATAAAAATCTTTTTTGAAGTAAGCAATTGGAATCATACAAGTGGATTCATCATTCAAATAAATTCTGACCTGTTATAAACAGAGACATTCACTTCAATGAAGGTGAAAAGTCTTTACATGCGACTTTTTCTTCACATCTCTGAATGAATAATGTTATAAATAGAGAAGATTATGGTAACTGAATTTAAAAAGAGTTAATTTATATGCATGACAGATTTACTCTTTTATTATATAAAAGTTATATCTACATAAGAAAGGTATTAATAATAGTAAACAGCTCGTGATTACATTTACTATAAAAACCAATTTTAATGAGCATTGCTATTGTAATTTGTTTCATTTAGATTATTTATTAAGTATATTTTAAACAATTCGATACTACTAGTTGTTCCCGCGGCTCCTCCCGCTATCATAATTTCTATTTAGCATAATTCTTTTTCGATTTTAAAAAATTAGTGGAAAATAATGTTTTGATGATATCACGATTTTTGGCCTTAAATTGTTTTTGGTGCTAAGTGAAGGCAAAGATATTTCCTACAAATTCAAACACTTGTCGGTTAAATTGTCCATAAAATCATATTTTGTTCACAATTTCATAAGTATTAATTTTTTTAGCGCAATCAATTTTGAAAAATAATAGTAGTCTAAGTTATGCCATGTAACTTCAGTTATCTGCCAGAAGAAAACCCGTTAAAATCGATTAAGCATTTCTGAAGATTAGGTGGAAAAAAGAGACAGACAACAATTTTAAAATTTGTGAGTTTAAAATATGTACCGCATACCTAATTAGTAAAAAGTTGACATTACAAACTGACCTTTTCATTATGTATTCATTTATATTATTTCCATAGATTCGTAGATAATATTATATTAACATTAAACACCTTAATACTTGTAAGAAGTTTTTATTTAATTTGAACTATTAATTGATGGAACAAAATAAGGCAAAAAGTTTGAATGGGTTTCACGTTATTGTTAGTTACCTGTTCCAAGTTTGTAGCTAGACTATAACCGGAGGTCATAACGCGCTATTAATACAATTCTATAAAGGATTATGGTAAGATAAACAAATTGTTGTAATGATAACAACGTTTGCCTTTTGTTTTTTTTTTTAATTCCATTTGTATGACACTCTTCTTCTAGGAGCCTGTTAATTTGTTGGTGATTGCAGAAGACAACCGAATGGCACTAAACGCAATGGCACAGACCTTGGTTTGGAATCTTACAGCTAACTAACCATTCGATCTTACTAGCTACATACGTATTCATAGTATATAGTTTATTTGCCAATTGTTTTACTAAGTCTCACTGGGATTGCTATTTACACCGAGTGCGCCATCATTTCGGTGGAACCGAAAGTGTTGGTTTATGAATATTTTTATGCGTTGCTTTACGTGTTCCTAGTACACACTACAACAGAAAATATTCTAGCTGGAGTTAATACAATTTTCCGATGTTAGTTCTGTGATGGTACTGTGGACGAATATATCGTTTATGGATGTAACTGAGTTTCAGCTTTCAAGGATACCATCGTAAAGAAGCAGTGACATAAAATGTAGTTAATCTATAGCCCGTTTGGCTAGCTAACATCAACTTCAAACTATTACCAAGATTCTATAGCTGTGCTCCAATATGTATATCGTTTACAAGTCAGTTCTTCTAAACTTAAGGAGTTACTATCTTATCGACACTCGACATCAATCGTGGTCAACCGCATATACATTATATACCCAGTATTAAAATTTCAATAAGGTTTAGGTAAGAAATGAATTATTAACTACTTTAGTGGAGCTGCTTACAGGAACTTTTTTTTATAGAATAATTATCTTTAAAGGTGATAAAATACAAAATGGCAATAACATGCTAGGACAAAGAGGAAGGAGGTTGTAATTATAATTAAGCAAAAACAGTGATAAAGAATACATTGTAGAAACGATTTCAATTTTGCTGGTTGGAATTAAAAATAATGCAGACGATAAGTTGCAGTTCTCGCTATAAGTCGAACGCATCGTCCGCTTGCTCCACTGACATGAAAAAGTTTCTCCTTAAATGAATAAGTAGTTTCTACTACTATGTCCCGCTTGTAGTAATATGTATCTAATTGAATAAAATTAATAGCTTTCATTAATCTCCTATGATCAATATTGAATATGCACCAAACACATCATTGACCGAGTTACCTTCTGAATTATAATTATATGCGTATAACTGTAATATATAAAATATTTATCAAATTTGCCAATATTTTTATCTATCAAATATTATTCGTTATTTTATACAGTTTTTTTCTGACTAAGAATGACTTTGACCTTAATAATAGTGTCCATAACTCATATATAAAAATATTTACAGATCTTAAAAATGAACAACTTTTTTTATATGTGTATTTTTTTTTAGTTTCATAAAATAAACTTGCTATTATTATTTATAATTGTAACGGCATTGCTATTTTATTGTACGTATGTCATTTAAATGTGTATAGTATGTTAGCAATCCAAAATCCAGAAAAAAATTATTATCGACGAACAACAGGGTCGCAATATGTAAATATAAAAAAACTAGTTTCAGAATAAATTAAGATGTAAATTTGAAGAAGAAAAACTTGAACAAAAATATCGCAACGTCTATTAAGAGTCAGGCATTAGGCATGTTTTATGATAAGTGTAATAAATTTTGCTACACTTTTATAAAACTATCAATGTCTTTTCCCATTACGTTTAAGTATGTAAATATATTATCACGTGTTTCAGGATTTTTTTCAAGTATATACAGTTGGATTGTCGATTCTCAATCGAGTTGGTTTGGAAGTGGTAGCTGGTTCCAGGAATCTCCTCCTAAGCCCAAAAAACCGAATCCCACTCGAAAAATACTGCAACCACTTCGACAATCTTAACAACAACACCGAGCAGTTGGTTCCATAGTCTCATAGAATCCGAAGAAAAGAAAATGATGCTACTTATGTGATGAATGATAAGGATGCGAGTGAGTTAATTGTAATATTTGTATAGTTTTGAAGTGATGATGGCGGCCGGATTCCTTGTCAATAGACGTTCAAGCCTACCCATCCAACTCTAAAATCAGCCTGATCTTTCGGTAAAGGAGAACATCGTGAGGAAACCATAGCATGGTGATAGGGCATTTTCTAATAATGCTAATATATATACTAGCTGTGTGCCCGCTGCTGCGCCATTGTTTCATATACTCTTCAATGCGTCTTAATTTTTTTATACGGAACCTTCATTTTTCTTGGTACTAAGATAAAGTAAAAATGTTTCTCACAAATTCAAGCACTTGCCCGTCAAATTTTTTTACGCGGATTTGGCATAATTTTGAACAATAAACGATTAATAAGTAGGTACCTAAATATTTCTTACGTAATCACCACTCAAACCAATCCCTCCCCTCCCTCCTCCATTTCATCAAAATAAGCAAAGCATAGCCCCTACCCTCCATATTGATGGTTACGTTATATCTGAGCGGGCCTTTATTCATGCGAAATATTGTGGTAAGCGTATATTGATAAAAAAAATTATATGACCTGATTAAACGCATCTCATTTAACATTAAAAAAAACACTTTTCTAATTGCATATTAATATATAAAGAATAGTTGAATGAAACTAAACGTTTGAAAGTGAAGACCTCATCATAACTGTCAATTCACTTTATTTGAATTACAAAAAAATTTATACGTGCATTCATCATCGTATAGTTGTCCTAGATGTCTTCTTATTAGAGAATATATTTTTAATTCAATATAACCACACAAGAATATATGTATGTACATACATACTTTCACATTATTAGTCGAATAAATATATTTTATTTCTATGTATATTTTTGCAACAAAAAGATTGACTTCAAATATCATCACTACGCATATGGTTGGTAATTAATATATGGTACTACATATTGTCGATTGATTTTCATTTTAAACCTCTTTATTTAAATAGGATATACTATTTAGGATATATATATTTAGTAAACGGCAACATCTCCCTGTGTGTTTTATATGTCAGCATAAAATAGTCTTTATTGTAATTAATACCTAGGTTATAAGTACAGTACATGTATGCGTCTACCTATCTATCTTCTGGACAAGTTGTAAGATATATTTTATAGATTTTTTTTTAAATAAAATATATGTAACAAGTTACCAGTATTCTAAATAATAAGTATTGTTATATGCAATTACACTTAAATACTAAATAAGAGGTTACGAAGATATGAAAAGCCGTGCGGTGCCAGATAAGAATAGTACCCCCCTATATCTTCCCGTCTTTCGGCTGAATCAATCATAAAAAAATATGAAAAATTTATGTGTATACACAGTCATTTAGAAATAGTTGTAAATATTATTGCTTTCTCTCATTATTCTTATATTATATATTTCATTACAAAATCGTGTTTTGTCTAACAGCTAAGAAATCAATAAAAAAACCTTTGAAGAAAAATTACAAGGGGTATCAGCTTATCAGAATATACCTGGATGTACAGTGGAAAGTTGACGAGATGCTGGAATTTCAAGAAGAAGCCCAGGGGTCTGGTTTGATGTGGTGGACGCCGCCATCTATAAACGGTTCTACGGATTTACTCGTACCTCCAGATCTAATGACCGACGTCAAAGACCATTTAAAATCACTCAACATAGACTATGACGTGGTCATTTGGGACTTGCAGGTGAGCAGGAACTTCTTATGTGATGGAGGAATTATTTAATGTGCACATACTAATCCATAACTATTTGTACAACAAACTTCAAACAGATTTAAAGTTTTATCCATTTATATGTGCTACCCCTTTAAATACTAGTATTTAGGATAGCTGTAGCTGTGACACCTTGAATATGATTGAATTAAGCTTATGTATATAGATGTGTTTATTCAAAAAATAACCAACCGAGATTAGCAATCCATCACAGATCATCCCAGTTGATTCTGACAGAGAGAAGCCGAAAGGAGTCATATATTCCGTATTTTAATCATGTTTTGTTTATGTGTATGGTAAAACATGTTTATTTACTTTTTTGAATATCAACAAAATTATTAGAAAAATAACAAATTCAATACAAGAAGACAAAAATATCCATAGGTACCTACATCAGAAAATGTATAACACAGTGACTGATATAGTATCCTATTTTAGAATAGAAGAATCTTTATAGAATAACACACACAAAGGAGACGACAACAAACAAAACAATTACAATTTTATTTTTAGTACTTGTTATTTAGCTACACCTACATTATGTTAAAAAGCAGATAAGGTGCAAATTTCGACAGATGACAGCTAACTAGCAGTATTCCCGATAACTGGATCAATCGGCATGGGTTCGAACCCTATCTCACAATGAACAAAATGTCTTAGTTCAATTATAGTTTGGTGATAGAATATTTTCTAGCTCCCGCTTGGTAATTATCACTCTCAGGTTGAACATCTGTTGCCAAACGTTTATAGTTCTATTACGGTAGCATCAATTGAGAGTCAATTTCTACACTTAACATTTCACATAGTCTCTTAAAACCTGGTGAAATGATGGTCAAACACTAAACCTCCACCACCAGACGATCAGTGGTCATCAAAAAGCGGCTCTTGGATAGTATTTGTGCGGGCCACAATGTACTAAACAATTTTGGTAGACAATAACTCAAAACCGAGTGTACACATAGTTAGTAAATTAATTTATCTAAAATGATTTAATAGATTGTTATTGTAACACAAAATCTAAGGGGATATCGCTTTTGACAGCTCATAAATATATGCCAATTAATTGATGGTATTTATATGTGCAATCAATTACCTAATCCAATAAATACGGCCACAGTGGTACCTCATTGACCTATCTGGCCCTTGACCAGAATTCTAGAAAGATGTGACGGTCACTGCTATATACTGTTTATTAAATACTAGGAAAGTTCAGTAACACTAAGTTATACTGAAATAGTATTGTAATTTAACGTTTTTTGTTTTATCAAATAATTAAAGTTGTTTTATTTCCAACAGAAAGCTATAACGTATGAAAATCCGCGATTGTCAAAAAAGCAAAGACTCGAGCTGGAGCAATCGCGTGGCCATCCGATGACTTGGCGTCGATACCATCGGTACGCCGATATCTTACGCTACCTCGAATATTTACAATATTCATATGCAGATTTAGTGGAACTGGTACCGTTGGGTCGTTCATCTGAGGGTCTTCCTTTGGTTGCAGTTAAGGTAATATACATTTCGATGTGTACTGTTTAAATATTTTAATATTAGAGTAACAATGTTAATTTTAACAGCAGCAGATATTATCGTGATCGTGACTATCAGGGTCGTAATGACTGCTTTCATTTTCTCATACACAATGAAACATAAGATTAGCTGTAGTGATGGTGCCTGTGTTAAAATGTATAATATCATGGTCTGGGTTAAGGGTATATTAGCTCCACTATAAATCTCTTAACAACAGTTGATTACTTTTGTGCCATAGTGATCCTCAGCTATAGGTAATGCGTAAGTAAGATGATGGCGCAGCGAGTAGTGTGGCTGGATACCGCCTCAATCGACGCGGGTTCGATCCCACCTATCCGTCTCTAAAATCGGTCTGAGCTTTCTGTGAAGGAAAACAGCGTGAGGAAAGCATAGTATGGTGGTAGGGAATTTTCTAATGGTGCCCGCCTGGGTAGCTACCACCGTCAAGTTTGAAAACCTGTTGCCGAATACCATATGTGTGTTCTGGCAGCATCACTTGAGAACAAGTACCGCCAGGCTCAGTGTATTTACCATCCCGGACCACATCATCACTTAACATCAGATGAGATTGTGGCAAAAGCACTGAGCCTATACCATGTAAAAAAAAGTATAGTTTTGTGGTTTGTAATTAAATGTTCACTAATTTAATTAAATTTACGGCTACATAAATTGACATGGCTATGTAATCATTCAAGTACCTAACTAGCTATTGAAGTTATTAAGTTGTTATGTAATCGATGTTTAGATATATTAATGTTTTTGTAAGGTATCGCTGCCATCGAACGATTCTTCAGCAAAAAACTCCAACAGTAAAGGATATAAGAAAAAATGGAAGCTTCGTTCGCGCATGAAGCCCGCGGTGTGGGTTGACGCTGGAACTCACGCTCGGGAGTGGATAGCACCAGCTGTCGCAACGTGGATGCTGCATTCTCTTGTAGAAGGAGAAACTAAATCAGGTAATAAACATATTAAATCTTGAGTTATGTTTTTTTTTGTCCACGGTATAGGATCAGTCTTTCGACCACAATCTCACCTGATGATAAATGATAATGTGGTCCAGGATGGTGTAAACACAAAAGTCTTGTTGGAGACTTTCACTGTTACATGGTAGGATTGTGAGCTTAACTAGTTGCTCGATGCGTTGTGGAGATTCACGGACCCGACGGCCAGGCAGACCTATAGCAACGATTGACCGCTGTACGCCCAAGGTATAGTACAGGGGCCCAATCGCGGCTAACCTCCGTAAAAGGCTGCCCCACCATGCCGTGCATAATCTTGAATAGTCTCATCGTGCAGGTTGGTGACCGGTACGGGGTCCCAGCGAGCTATTCCGGAGGGGTACGTGGGCCCTTCCGTCCGTCGGATCAGTGCCTTTATGCAGTGCTCGAGTTAGTGTTGCGAGACTGGTTGCTTTATGTCGCGGCGAATCTCTTCATCTTCACGCCTTCTTCTTTTCTATTTTTTATTTTTTTTTTCTTCCCATGACTGTGCCAAAGAAAAAGAAAGCTAGGTAAGCAGCGGTGACAACCCCGACACTGCCTTTATAATGGGGTTCACATCCGCGGACTCCATACCAACTTAAATGCCGTCCACCATCACCTAGAGACGGCTTAATCTGCTTTACTCTTTCTAACGGAGCCACTGATCCACCGTCCAGCCGATACATCCTCTCTACACTACCCTGGCGACCAGCTAGAGGAAAACTTTCAAGCTAAGCCGTATGTGCGTCAAGGTATGTGCGTATGTACGGTCTGATGTGTGCTGTAACCGCTTGCACCTCATGGAAGACCCCTCCTTCTCCCCCCTATGGCTGCTCGTGGATCTCAGTGTTGAATCCGAATCTATGCGTGCCTGAATAGATCTCACAAGGGAAATGATAAGACAACTCGGCTGTTTGAGTATTTAAGTCAAGCAACGGACGAAGCATAAGAAAGCAGTTACCTACAGGAGAATTAATGGTTTCGGGAGACTTCGATGCACACCACGAACAGTGGCTAAATTCTTCGAAGACAGACTATGCGGGATGAACTGCCCATGCATATACTGTCTCGCACGACCTGTCACAACTGGTGATCCAGCTCACCCGGATACCCGACATAGCGGATCAGGTGCCTTCCCTGCTGTTGAGTCATCCTAGCGAGTACAAGGTGTTGGTCAATGCCCCATTAGGAAGTTCCAACCATTGTCTCGTTGCAACATCAGTGCCGCGCTCCATCCCCAACCTCCCTCGGAAACCAGGCGTAAGGTTTGGCACTATTCGTCAGCAGATTGGGATGGTATGCGAAATTATTTCTTGGATTGTATGCAGGCCACTAGTTCCTGCAAGAAGGTTTACATAAGCTCAGCGCATTGCACGGATTGGGCAGAAATTGGTCCGCCAGCCAACTAATAGTCGTGCCTTCTGGGGCCAGGCAAAGGCCGTCCAACCACATTTCTACCATACATCTTCGCCCCCACTGCGATATCCAGACGGATCACTGGCCACGAATCGCAGGAAAGTCACCTTGTTGGCCAACATCTTCGCGGACAATATCCTATTCGACGACAGTAACGCGCAACCGTCCACAACATCCAGCAGCGGTATCTTGACGCCTGAAGTCCGCATTAGACAAAGAAATGTGCGGTAAAGAAAAAAGTTGCTATCGCTTGATGTTCGGAAGGCCAGTGGCCCGGACGGTATCCCACCAGTTGTGCTTAAAAAGTGTGCAGCCGAGTTGTCCCCAGTAATGACACACCGTTTCTACCAATTCTATATCTCTGGTGATGTGCCCCGCGTTTGGAGAGAGGCCAACGTGCAACCGATTCCTAAAAAAGGATATCGTTCTGACCCCAATAACTACCGCCCGATCGCTATAATCGCTATCAGTGTTGTGCAAAGTTATGGAACGTAAATTAAATGCCCAACTTATGCGCCACCTAGAAGATCACCTCCTTATTCATGATCATCAATATGGCTTTCGACCGAACCGGTCAACGTAGGATGTTCTATTTTATTTATTATATATACTGCATATACTGCAACGCTGGGGGGAAGCAATTGACAACCATGGTGATTTAGATATAGCTCAAGCTTTAGACAGGGTCTGGCACCGTGGTTTTCACTCCAAACTCCCGGCTTTCGGACTCCCCAATAACCTGTGCCTATGGATCTTCAGCTTTCTGCATGAGGGCAGATTTCGTGTCCTTGTTGACTGGCATAATTCGCAGCTCATGTCTGTAAACGCCGGAGTACCTCAAGGCTCTGTTATATCACCCACGTTGTTCCTTCTTCACATTAATAATGTACTTCCCCTGGGGAACATTAATTTCTATGCATATGATAGCACGGTTCATGGCTGCTACGTCAGCAAGCTCGGCTGTGGGCGGGGAAACACAGAAAAGAGAAGGAAAGAACTTGTCATTGAACTTAACTAAGTCTTGACTCTCATACCCACTTGGGGAGCAAGTAACTCGGTTGAGTTCAATGTCAGGAAAATGCAGGTGTGTGCCTTTACTCAGAAAAATCCCCCTTTTCACTCAACCCTACTCTTCAGAACACCCAGCCTGCAATGCGTGACAGCCTAAATATCGTAGGAATGGATATTCGGAGCGACCTAAACATCAAGGACCACATCGAACATGTCATCTCCACAACATCTCGGGGTCTCGAAATCCAGAACAGAGTGCGACGGTTTTTCCTGCCTAACCAGCTGTACCCAGGCTCGGCCGTGCTTGGAATACTGCTCACACCTATGGGATGGATACACTAAATATTTCATCGAAGCCTTAGACAGGTTGCAGAGGCTAGCTGTCCGTATTGTAAATGATACAGGTATCACCAACACCATAGAACCGCTTCAATTGTGCAGGGACATTACCTCTCTAAGCATATTTTACCGCTTGTATCATAACGAGTGATCTAAAGAGCTCTTTGAGCTGATTCCCTCCTCTCCATTCCATAACAGAACCACGCGGGCGGAACTTCGGCATCACAGTTTCACGGTGACGTACATAACTTCAAAAATCAAAAAGTTTGCTGACTCTTACTTTTGTCGCACTGTGAGGGTATGGAACTGTCTTCCTGTTAGCGTCTTCCCTCCTTCGTATGATATTGGGTCCTTGAAAAGAGGCGTGAAGAGGTACTTAAGCAGGTCAGCATGACAGCAGTTACTAGCAGTGGATTCTGTTCAGTGTCATTTGCCACTGTTTTAGATTGTACTGTACTTAACAGCAGGACCAGTGCAGTCAGTTTGCTGCGCAATATAAAAAAAAATATACATCTTTTTCCACATGGGGAACTGCATTTATGCAACCCCCTAACAACTCTAACCGGGGAATGAATCTCCCCACTAAAACCCAAAAGTGCCGTCCTCGTCCACCGCTTTCATAAACAACATACAATTATAATCCCAGTTGTAAAAATATAAGAACGTTTTGTTATTTATTATTTAAGGAAAAATGTAACATGATAAAAGTAAGATTCTTTTTTTATAAATAAATGGTAAGATATTCTCGGAATTTGAACCTTCACTAAGCAGTGCTAGAGCAACCCGAGAAGACTTGGTAGTTGATATACAATAAAAATTATTATCTTAATATTCCTTACTAACGTAACGTAAATTATATTTTGTAATAGATCGTTATATCTAAATGCCAAAATAAAAAAAAATCGTAGCTACTTTCAACTTAAAGTAAAACAATTTCAATATTACATAGATACCAAAAAAGTATATTTTTTTATGTAAAGACCACTAATCAAATATAAAAACTTTTTGACTTCATTGCCTATACCTACTAATAAATAAAATTGAAGTGTTGTTCGCGATGTCAAAATAAAAACTTTTTACTAAACACGCCTGTCTGTTTATTCCGGCTAATCTCCGGAACGGCAGGACCGATTTGGACGGGACTTTCTTGGCTGAGAACTGAAATTACTCCGCGAAAGTTAGGCTACATAAATTTTTCAACAATAATTAGAGTTATGCGTAAAAAAATTAAAACTCATGAAATTGTAAACAAAATACTATTCAATGGACAGCACCATGAAAACATTATTTTCAGAATATTATTTCAAAAACTATATTACGTAGTGGAGAATATATGAAAGACAGGCGGAGCTGCGGGCACTCGGCCAGTGAGCAAATAAAACAAATAAATCAATACAAAATGTAAGGAGATGTATTGACGTTATACATTTTATTAAATATCAGAGCCGGACATGGAGTTGCTCGAGCAGGCTGACTTTTACATAATGCCGGTGCTAAACCCGGACGGTTACGAGCACTCGCACACGTATGACCGACTCTGGAGGAAAACTCGATCACGCGCCCCGGACCACGACGAGGACTACTATACCGGATGGTTAGTGAAAGCCACATAATCTGGGTAATACATACATCTTAAACTCGTTCTTACTTATCTCAAACTTTTCTTATTACATTTATTTAATGTATTGTACTTATATTTCTGTAAAACGTATAAAACGCTCCTCAAAACCACTTACTCTCTCCCTACACCACTCTTTTAAATCCCTGTTCCACGAACTAGGTATGTGGAGAACACACATTTATTTCATTTATGCCATATGTATAACAAGAGTTTTAATAAGATTGATATATTTGTATGTCCCATTAGCTTTTTTTTACCGATGAGAAATGATTTAAGCTTATATTGTTTGCCATAATATTATAGGTTGTAATTGTAAAGGTATTTTCATAATAAATAAATTGAATAAAGAATTTTCTGATTTGATTTGAATCTCTTTTGATTAATTATAATTTTAGTAAAAACTTGAATAGTTTATGTAATGTTCTTATGTTACATATCAGATATGTATTTTATTAACTGTGTGTTTCTTGAATATATATATAATGCAAACTACGTCAGATCTTCCAGCTTGATTGTCGGTCTCGAAATTCTTATTCTTGTATTAAAAAAAAACGATATTTACTAAAAAGAACCAGATCGAATATCTTACCGCTTCTTTTTGACTGGTTTATTTTCGAACTACCGGTGGTAGTTTTTTGACGTTGATAAGCGTATTCTCAGGTTTCAAATGAAGTAAAATAGTTTTTTATTTTTTTATTTTTACTTTTGCTCAAAGATGGGAAGTTATTTAAGTGGTGTGAGGCGTGTATCCCATAAAAAGTCCAAATCAGTAATTAATAGAGATTAAAGAATACCAAGATAGAAACCCCGCGTCTAATAGTAGAGAAGTAAAGTATCTATGGAATTTCGAAACATTATTCTTTATGTTATTTTTCATTTTGCACAAATCCACTAATATTCTTTTCCTATTACATTCAAAAGTTACAATTTTACTCTAACATACAAAATTAATATATTGAGTTTAGTACCTGTTATAATAATTCTACTAAAATGTTTATTAAATCTTCTGACCGACGACGTATATGGTAATCTTTTTTCTTATCTATCACTTGTCTAAAGAACTTGCTTGTGCTAGTTTCATATGAAAGTGCAAAAAAATTACCGGTTAAAGTGAACGCAGTAACGTTAATCTTCTAAATAAATGTTCTCGAAACTTCGTAGACAAGTTCTCTCGAATATAATTCTAATAAATTTATATAATTATACTAATTATCCTTTTGTGTCTAGATAGTATCTAGATCCATCTTAGGTGGATTAAAATTGAGGCGCTAGAAATCTATGACATAAATATTTTTTATTCTGCATAGAAGCCGTTCAAGTTTCGTTTATTTAAAAGAAGCACTATACATTTACAAAATCATCTTGATAGTATAAATTTATTTAAATTTATGCCATCGAAGATATATATTTTAATTTAGTAATATTTTATCATAAGACATTTATTTTATTAGATTACTATTTATGATGATAGTTATATACCAGGGTAAACTTTCAAAAAATATTATGAATTATTTTCATTTCAAAACTAAATTAGATTGAGTCCATGTTCCACATATACATCAATATTGTATAGAGGAAAGATTTGTATTTTTGTATGTAACGAATAAACTTAAAAACTACTGGACCGATTTGGATGAAATTTTGTATGAAGATAGTTTGTAATCCAGGAAGTAACATAAGATAGTTTTTATCCCGAAAATCCCACAGGAACGGGAACTACGCGGGTAAAACCGCGAAGAGCAGCTAGTTAAATATATAAGTACACTTAAAAAATTATTTCTTTCGGTACTCATATTTATAATGAGATTCGAATGGTACAAGGCTTTTAATTACTCTGTGATTAATCATTTAAGAGTCTGCAAAAGATAGGTTTTTTATAATTATAATGTTAGTGTATGGAGATTTTAAAATAGTTTTAATTAATTTAGAATTAATAAAATTTGCGCCTTGGTGGCGCAGTTGTACTACGGTGCGACTGCCGTTCTGAGGTCTCGGGTTCGATCTCCGGGTCGGGTCAAGTGGTATTGGGTTTTTCTACTCACTATCATCCCGGAGTTTGGAATTTGTGCCCGATATGGCGACAGGCTCGCCCCCTGTCACATCTGGGACGGAACTAAGCTCGGCCAAATGTGGGTGGTGTAGTTCGCTACTTCACCTCTGCCTAACCCTTCGGGGATAACAAGCGTGAGCTTATGTTTATGTTTTTTTTAATAAAATTTGATTAAACTTTCTATTTATTTATATTCAAATCTACGTTTTATCTAAGTTTTATTACCGACAAACATGTTGATGCTTTAAGAAATTTCTAGTTTTCGGGTAGTTTTTTAGTTTTCATGTTTCGTCACTGTTCCTCTAAAGCAACATCACCCGAATATTTGCATTCAATCTTGTTGTAACCTTATGGTCAGTGCACTAATAACAAAAAGCAACCAGAGTAAGATATTTAAAAATCCCAACTAAAACGTGTGTTTTTAATCAGGTTTCCATGGAATTGGGGTAAAACAGAGTGTATGGGGGTGGACGCAGATCGTAACTGGGACTACCGTTGGGCTGAACAGGACTCTTCGCGAGACCCCTGCATGGACAACTATGCTGGCTCCCACCCATTCAGTGAACCAGAAACACGTGCTGTTTCAGAATTTCTAGCCGAACATAGAGGGCAAATAAAGGTATCATTAAAATTTACAAACTGCAGATATCATCGTCTCTTTTGCCTTATCCCATTTCCATTTTGGGTTGGTGCAATTCGCAATCTATGTCTATATTCAGTCGGTCTATTTGCAGTCATCTCCACATATCCTTTATAAACATATCGTCTTTCACTCAATCCATCAATTTTTTTTTGTTCTTCCCCTATAATCCACATTCACATCCAATACTATTCTTACAACATCCTCGTTCCTCCTGCGTATCACATTCTCATACCAGGACAGACGACTGCTCCTTAACTTTTCTATTACTGGCGCCACTTTCAAACTTCCTCTAATGTGCTCAAGCCTAATCCTGTCTAACTGCAGCTATATCATTTTTATTAATTACCCATCTGCAAATAATAATTTTCTTATTTATTGTATGTGTTTGAATATTTCTATAAGAAAAACAGATTGTGTAAACTATATTAATTACTTAATTCAATTAAGTGTTAGGTGAATAGAGAGTATAATTGCTTTATTTATTTTTCAATAACGCATAAAACCCTCTGCGTTCTTTCCAGAATAGATAATTATCAAACTTGTATCTAATATAATAGCCCTGATTATTGAATGGTAGAGCCGTGAACTATTCACCCAATGTCATGTGATTCACGCCTTTATTTATTGTTACTTTTTTTCTATTCACGGTATCTATTTAATAATTTGAACTTAATAATAAAATAACAATTTCAAGACATGTAAAAATCCCGTTTATTAATAAAAAAAATACGAACAACAAATCACTTTAAAGTTCTAGAAGAAAGTCTATAAGATTTTGTGTCGTCATTAAACTCAAGGTTATTTAAAAACGTGATGCTATGTCATTACAGTTTATTTTCGGTATATAGTGAAATTTCTTTTCGCTATACCGTGTTGGTCTTGAATACTAAAATGCGTCCCCTTTTCTCTCTTGTTAGTATACGAATAACAATGAGATGAAATCTTTTTATGCATTGAGAAATATATCATTTGCGAAGATAAGAGATCACAAGAATAAGAAATCTGCTATAAGACTTCAACCGCATTTTGATTCTCTATGGAATGAGTAAACTATATACCGTTAAAGCACCAACCTGGCGTTTACGTCTGCTTTCAATTGTTTTTCTATTGTTGAATTTTTATTGGTATTTGAGCGATTAAGTTGATCTGAGTTAATGCTAGCACTCTGACTTCGATCCGGATACATTACATGAAATAAGTTTTTATAGGTATTTAATGGGAAAAGTAACAATATCTAATAGCAAGATATGCGGCGTCGTTGATGATGTGCAACATATTTTTGTGGATTTGTTCCTTATGAAAATTTTAACTTTTTAAAGATGACTTGATCCATGGAAGTTGGTATTTGTAGTTCGATGCTAGTAAGTCATATGTTCGATAGAGCCAAGTTATTGTATCCATTTATCTATCCATTCAACCGAAAAACGTCCACTGCTGGGCATAGGTCTCCTCTAAAGTTCTTAACGAGATCTTCGGTCAACCTTACCCACGCTGCGTATTCCGGTGCATGGTAGCCATTCGAGAACCAGGATCATGTGACAGAGTTAGCAAATTATTGTATTATCATTGGTCCTTAATAAATGTGCAAAGTTATAATTTCATCCAACGTTTTGATATCACTGAAAATTAAGTTCGCAGATTCCGTTACATAGACAGATACATTGATAATATAAAGAGTGTAAAATAGTAATTTTATTGGCGGTCAGTCTTTTTACCTCTACCGAATGCCAAGGTCTATTTTGACAAAACGATTTCAGAGATAAAGTCGAAATAAATTTCGATTCTCAGAGCCAGTGACCTCAAACTGCTGTACCAAAACAAATTTCTAGGTCAGTGAAATAAAGAGCTTAAAGGTTCCTTCTTTCACACAACCTAGTCTTTCAAGTTTTAAAATTTCATATAACGGGAGATCTTATGATATAACACATGAAAAGTACAAAAATAATGAATTATTACACGAGGAATGATTACCTATATATCAAAGTTGTATTGTTGTTATTTTTTTTCTCAATAACGGCTTAAGGTATACTAAAATGAATATGATCCGTAAAATATAAGACTGACCAAACAGTAAAGAATATTATTTTCAGTCACTTTTCCCTCACTTTCCAATATTTTTGGAGTCATAGCCTCTTCTATCTGTTGATTTCTCCGTGGGAGTTTATTATTTATATTGTGTCAACGCTGTGTATCCTGACATATTATAAAAGGCAACATCTCTGTATGTCTGTTCTTCAGTTATATCCTATAATTCGAAAAATAATAAAACAATTAACATAGGCCTTTTTAAATCATAGATGTAAACTCTTTTTGTGGTTAAAAAGAAATCTAAGCAAAGTATAAAGGCTTAGATTATATTTAAATCAGATTTAACACAAAAAGTAGAAGAAAACTGAAGTGAATAAAAAAATTACCATCAGCACATTATCTGGCAATATTTTAACTAAACGAATATTTAAAAAAAACTATGTTGCACTGAATAGTTTATTAATAAGAATTTTCAATATGCATTTACACTTCAATACATTTAAAAAGTAATAATTAACTCATTATAAAGTAGACAAACGTACATTATCTTCATGTTAAGATAAGCACATACGTATTTATCTTGAATAGATTCGCTTTAGAACTGCAAAAATAAAAAAAAAAAAAACTTTCCTTTTTGTTCTCATAATCAAATGTAAGTTTGCATAACAAGTAAAGACTTGACATTTAGTCAAAAAAGATCAGGTACTTAAAATATGAACGCTCTTATACAACATAAGCGACGTAAGTACATAGTAGTTGGTATAGCTAGACAGCTGTCAATCATAACATAAAAGTACGCGGTAGACCGCATGTACGAGAATTTACGAGAAATTGTGACAATATGTACTCCATTTGTCCGCAAATTTGTAACTTTCATGGGCTTATCTACTTTCCTACTTAATTCCTGTCATTTAGCGTAACAGATAATATGTCTTATGTAGAATTATCACTATTGTTATGTCTGTGAACTTTTATACTACTTTTCCTTTTTTTTTCTACTCGATTAGATAAAGTAAATACGAAATTATTACTAGTATATGGAATAAATAAAGATCTATTCATTATTATTTTTTATTTTACACAATAAACAATATCTCTGATATTCGATTGATGAAGGCGTTATATTTTGCGGAAATCCATTGTAAATAATATATATGGTTCATATTACTTTGCTAATTTGAAGTGGACTTAGCAACGTAACATCTACTATATTCAATATTTTCTTTAACTTATTTTTAATAGTAACTAATAAATACCATCGTAAAAATAATAGATCAATATTCGAAATAAACTAATACAGGTATTTGTCTCAAGCTCCTCACATAAACACATTTTCATACTTCACGTTACAGGTGTTCATATCTCTTCACGCCTATTCTCAGGCGTGGCTGATACCGAGTTCGCATTCGCATGCATCTTTCGCAGATGATGGTCTCGTAATGGAGATGGGAAAACTAGCAACTGCTGCATTAGCAGACTCATTTGGTACTAAATATCGGGTGAGCTCTGAATTTAATTACAGTTCCTTTGAAATATTCAAAGTTATCTTTTTGTAGTAAAAACTTCTTTAGCTGCGTTGACTGGATCTCGGTAAGGGAAAAACTTATAGATTCGCGTTACCAATTTTATGACGTCAGCCGTCAACATGCTACAGTATGTCAAGTATAAGATGGTGTTCAAACGCTATAACTTAAATGCTGGCGCTCAGAGATAAATCATAAAATGTATACTTACGCAGCCCATCGTATCTTTTAATTTTGAGTAATAGAAGAATAATTATTGCTCGAAGCGATAACAGATGTAAAAACCAGACAAATGTTATATGTTAAATTTAAACATTAAAAAACAGTTATTAAAAAATTTCGAATTTTCACTTTTGTTGGGAGTCCCGATTGCTGGCTAGTTTTTTTTTAAACTTACCACAACTTCGCCTCATCTTCAGTGACAATGTGATCCAGGGCGGTAAATAAACTAAGCTTAGAGGTACTACGCACTGGCTTTCAAGTGATACTGCTGGAACAAAGCTATATGTGCTTGATCGAAGAATTTCAAAAGCCAAACAGGCATTATTACAAAATATCCTACCGTTTACGTTTCTTTACTATATTTCTGTTTATTGATAGCGTAGGCTTATTGTTATTTATAATTTTATGTTAGAATTCAATATTTGGGTGCGAACCTACGTCTATTGAAGCAGAATTCGAGCCCATTACCAACTGAGCTATCATCGCCTCACGCACTAATCTAATTGTTCTTTTAACTGACATCTTCCGCAATATACCTAAAAAGTACATTATTATGAATAGGTATTACAATAAATTAGTAAAAAAATAGTATTTATTAGTAAATGGGTCTATTTGCTTTTTTAAGGTGGGCACAGTTGCAGAATTACGGCAGCCTGCATCAGGAATGTCTCACGATTGGGCGAAATCACGCGCCGATATTAAGTTCTCATACCATGTCGACTTAAGAGATTCTTTCGGTCCGTACGGTTTCCTATTACCCGGTTCTCAGATAATATCTACGGCGCGTGAAACCTGGCAAGCAATTAAAGCGATCGTAGATAATATATCTCCTGGATAGAGACACACGTTTTATAAAACCTATTGATAAGGAATTTATGATTAAAAGTAATTTTAAAATAGAAATAAGTAAAATAAAATGTTTTAGATAATGACATTTTTAACATAAGTTCTGCGGACTACTAGTTTAATAAGAAAAGAAACAAAAACTCAAAAAATAAAATAACTGGTCTTATTGAGAAAAGTAGAAAAAAATTAGTAAACCTTACTAAATTCATTCGTATATTATACCATATTATCTGGTAGGATATTTTCTATGAAAATTAATTACATCTATGTGTACAAATACTCCAATTTTTAATATAATTTATGATATCGAATTGGTCTAACCTGTTAAAGTTGGATTTTTTATGTTAACCAGTTAGATAAGCATATTCTTTTAATTCGATGATTAGGCGTGTTTACACGAATGGATGTTAATAATATATCTGATGTTTTTTTAAATAAAAATTTGATATATTTATTATTTTATACGTAAAATGTCATATATAGGTAAGTACTAGGTAACTAAAAACTATAATTTCGTGTTGTGAATTTAGGTAAGTTATTAATAATAGAGATTAGCAATATGTATAACAATCAGTAAGTAAATTGGTACAAATAAATAAATTACTATTTAATTATTAAGAAATATTTAAATGAATATTTAAATCCCTTAGAAAAATTATTAACAACATTTTAAATTTTTAAGGTGTTGTGTAATTCACATCTAACACGTAAAAAATAAGCTTATTTATTTTCTAAAAAGGATATTTATAGGTTAGAATTGTGTCTATAAAAATATACTATAACGAAGCATGAATTAGTAAATTTGTTCTACATAAGCTAATTTCCATTTAAAATCAAAACGTACAAATGTAATTTTGATTGTGAGTTGTGATAAAATAAAAATTTAAAATTATGTATACGAGTATACAGGTACATGATACAATATATCGTTTTTAATGATTTGTCTTTTTCTTTTTCTTTACGTTAATTAATTCCTAAAACTTTAGTTAGTCATGAATACTGATGTTACCGTTGTATTGATATTATGGTTCATTGATTATATGGATAACTAGCTGTGTTCGCGGATTCGCCCGCTTTACATGGAATCCTAATTATTTTTTAAAAATTTTTTGGTGCCTACTAAGAAAAAACAAAGATATTTCTCACGAATTCAAATTTTACACTGAATCGGATTGTACTCACAATTTCATGAATTTTTATTTTTTACTTAAAACTTATTTTCGAAAAATAAAAACTACGGAATATAGGGAAGAAAATTCAATAAAAAAAATGGTTTTTGAAATAGGTACTGTATGTACATTCATATGTATCTATTTAGGATAAATGGGTGTCATTTTGATATTACAAACGGATATTTAATTTTATTTATATGTATTCTTAAAAGCAAATATACTTTTCTACGTTTAACAAACTACGTGTGACAAATTACAGATACCTACATTACAGATGTTTATTTCTGCAAAGTAAATAAATAATGGAAGCGTTGCGAACGGTCAGACAGTCCCATTCGGATTACTTTGTTCAGGATGTATCTGTGAGCAGATTAATGAACACTTTTGGGATATTCTCTGGACTTCAGTCAGTCAGTAGTACGCTAGCTCGGTAGGTATCAGTGGCACCGTCGCCTGCGCGGGAGACGAAAGGCGCCAGGGCCTGACGGGGTCCCGGGCTGCGTCTTGGGTTTGGCCCTCAGGTACCTAGGGGGCAGAGTACGGGAGCTGTTCGACCGGTGTATGACGGTCGGACAGTTCCCTAGGCCCTGGAAACAGGGCCGTCTCTGCCTCATAGGGAAGGAGGGCCGCCCCCTGGACTGCCCGTCCGCGTATCGGCCCCTCGTCATGCTGGATGATGTCGGGAAGATGTTCGAGAGGATAATATCTTCCCGCATCATCCAGCATATGAGGGACGTGGGGCCGGACTTGGCGGACGTGCAGTTCGGGTTTCGGGTGGGACGCTCGACGGTAGACGCCTTGGTGAGGCTGAAGAGGTGGTCGATGGAGGCCACCTCTCAGGGGGATAGGTTGTTGGCGGTGTCGCTCGACATCGCCAACGCCTTCAACAGCCTTCCGCACTCTGTGATAGTGGCGGCGCTCCGATCATTCGGAGTGCCCCACTATCTGCGGGGGCTGGTGGAGGACTATCTCCGAGGGAGGGAGGTGTCCTGTGTGGACAGCCAAGGCGTCGTCGTCCGGCGTCCGGCGGGCTGCGGGGTTCCACAGGGATCGGTGCTCGGACCGCTCCTGTGGAACGTGGGCTACGACTGGGTCTTCCGGGGCGCACTTCCGAGTGGGGTGCGCCTGATTTGTTACGCGGACGACACCCTTGTCGTAGCCCGAGGGGGGGGGGGGGAGGGAGGTGGAGCGCTTGGCCACGATGGGAGTAGCCCTGGTGGTCAAGCGCATCGAGATGCTCGGGCTCAGGGTAGCGGCCGAAAAGACCGAGGCCTTGTTGTTTCATGGGCCTCGGCATGGGCCGCCCCCTGGGGCGAGCATCTCGGTGGGGGGGCACCGGATCCGGGTGAAGGCCCAGATGAAGTATCTGGGCCTCACCCTGGACGGGAGATGGCGGTTCGAGTCCCATTTTAAGGGACTCGGACCGCGCATCGCCGGTGCCGCGGCGGCACTGGGGCGGCTCCTCCCGAATGTGGGGGGGCCTGGCCAGAGGTGCCGCCGGCTCCACGCAGGGGTCGTGCGAAGCATGGCCGTCTACGGGGCACCTGTGTGGGCGGACGCCCTCAACGCCAGCAATATCCGTGTGCTGCGATCAGTGCAGCGCACGGTGGCGTTGAGGGCGGTGCGCGGTTACCGCACGGTGTCCGCGGCGGCGGCCTGTGTGCTCGCCGGCTCCCTGCCGTGGGAGCGAGAAGCGGAGGTGCTCGCTGCCGTGTACCGGTACTCGGCAGCGGGGAGGGATGGTGGTGGGCTCCGCTTGCACCCGGCAGAGATTAGAAAGGAGAGGAGGGAGATAGAGTTAGGCAGGTGGGAGGAGGACCTGGCGGATGCGCGCTATGGGCGACCAACCATAGACGCCATCCGCCCGGTCCTCCGGGAGTGGATGGAGAGGCGTCACGGCTCCCTCAGCTTCAGGCTTGTGCAGATACTATCCGGGCATGGTTGCTTCGGGTGGTATCTGCACAAGATAGCTAGAAGGGAGCCGTCGGCGGTGTGCCACCACTGTGGTGCGGCGGAAGATACGGCGCACCACACTTTTGCGGAGTGCGCCGTATGGGAGGAGCCGCGCCGGGCAGTGGTGGCGGCGGTTGGGTCAGACCTCTCGCTGTCGACGGTCATTAAGGCCATGGTCGGCAGCGAGGAGGTCTGGGAGGTGGTTGCCTCCTTTTGCGAAACGATAATGTCGCAGAAGGAGGCGGCCGAGAGGGCCCGTGAAGAGGATCCGGGGGCGGATCCTCGGAGGCGTAAAAGGCCCAGAGGGAGACGGGCGCGCTATGCGCGGAGCTTTCTCCGTACATAGCGTGACCGGGGTTTTTTTTTTTTTTTTTTTTTTTTTTTTTTTTTTTATTCTTGTCCTTCTTTGGGGGGTGGGTATTTATCCCGCCCCCTGGATGTCTGACCTTTGGTCATGCCTCTCCTCAAGAGGCGGGCTAAGTGGTGGAGGGGAACTTTTCTCCTCCATCCCCATTGGGCCATTGCACTGACGGGCCTGGTGGGTTCGCTGCAGGGGGCGACGCGGTGCTTGCGAAAGCTACCCCGTGTCGCCTCCATTCCAAATGCAGCGGACGGCTCCGGGGGGTTTTAGTGGGTATTTCCGGAGCGCTTCACGCCCGGGTGAGTCCCACACTGGCACGGAGCTCGTCACTCCGTGCCCTCTTATCTATTGTATTTGGGGGACTCTGATCCCGCAAATACAATAGATAAGGGTAGTGCGTAAATGCATTTCCCCTCGTCAAAAAAAAAAAAAAAAAAAAAAAGGTATCAGTGGCACTGAGCCGCCATCGTTTTGGTAAACGGTGCGTGCTCAATGGAATGGAATAGTCCTTGTTTTTAAACTGTTACTCGTGAGTTTATATGATGTAATTTAGATGGCACTTTACGTGATATAAAAAATGACATGAAGTATGAATTCAGAGATTCATCAATCACTTCCTTGGATTGAAAGCTTGAAAAAATAACCGCCATTTTGTTAAAACTTAATATTTAACTCTGCGTAAAACTTTGTGTGAATTCTAAACGTCAGACTTGAACGTATGGTCTTGTATTTTTGCCTTATTCCTATAAAGAAAAAAATGAAACCAAAAATAAATTGTGTTAAATATACTCGAATAGGAATGAGTTTTGGCGAGATCTCAGTCTGTTATGTAGCAGTTGTTTTCTATAATTCATTAAACTTATGTATTTAACTCTGTATTATGTAATCATGGTGGCGTTTTGTGTGATGTAGTTTGGTTATTGTGTACAAGTTAAGTTTATTATAGAAAGTGACGCGTATCATTTATTCTGAGGTGCCGAAAAAGCTCCATGGAAAGGTTGAACTGAATGGGCAACCATTTTGCTGGAGCTTGGTAACTCTGATACAAGATTGAAAATAAATCTTTACTCGCATGACACTGACAGAAATTATGTGTACACAAATTCCCATTATTAAAAAAGACAATGAATAGGGATGATCGATATCCCAGTTAAATAATAATCTTATCAATATTAGAAAAATATCCGTCTCATAATTTATTACAAATGTTGTTCACCCCATTTTGCCTTATCTATCCTTCCCTTGTTATAAATAACACTTTATGAGCTAATTCGTCAAGTCAAATGATAAAATGAAAAGTAACCATGGTCTACATACAGAATTCGTAGTATGTTTCGTTTATGTATATGATCAAATATACAATGTACATTTGTGCCTTATAACTGAAAAGGCATTTTAAAGATTGTTCATATATTTCATAGTTTTGATTTTATTAAAATTTTATACTTAAAAAGTTTACATAACTTACATTTTTACTAGAAGCAATTGTGCACACATCGATATTAAATATCTTTGATTAAATAATTAGTCTATCGTAGTTTTACAGATTCAGAGGAAACCAACAAAATTAAGATATATATTTCTACTATTTATGCACGCGACTTCACTCGAGTGAAATTCAAATAATTATATTCTAATAGACAGCATATATTCTACCTCTTGATGCAATTTATCTGTGTATCGTCCAGTCCTGTCCCGTCCCTACCCTCCCGCGGAGAAAGTCAAAACGGCAAGACGTAGCCAGCTTCCAGACAGCCTTCCCAGAGCAATGGAGTTTCTAGGCTTCGCCCCTTCCCATCTTGGTTTTTTTTTATTAAACATTCTGCGGATTCTGGGTCCACACCTTTTTTTATATTGGAGGTTTAATTCGACTTGCATCGGAAAAAAATGCCTATAATATTTCAAGCAGCTATGCAGTTAGTAATCTTCTTTCACAATTAATTTATGTAAGCTTAAATCTACTTCTATTTTACATCTAAATTTTCTATATCTATATGTTATCTATATGTTAAATTATTTTGTAGACACTTATTTTGTTATTATTAATTAATTACTTACTTAATTATTACTTCATTTTTTTTATTATAGGTCGTAACAATCCAAGCAGAACTAGGTCCGTGTCCGCATAGTTACCTCATAGTTCGGGTTTGGGCAATTATTGCTTGTATGACCTTTTGGTCTCCATGTTTCATGGCCATCTTGAAATTATAATCCGCTATGACCTTCGCCGGTGCGCTCACCGCTCGGTGGATAAAGTGGCCTATTGCGTCGTCGGCCACGTCGGTATAATAGACACAGGTCTCCGTGTGCCTCGAGATGGCCACAATAGCATGGGATACACTATCGTGGATCTGTAGCTTTCATCCCTTGGTCTGGAGGATCACCACCGATTTGAATGTCAACCCCTGCGACTCGTGGATCGTCAGGACTCGCGATCCCTCCCCTGTTCCGTAGCCCTTGTTTATAACGGCTTTCTTCTCTACCTGAGTATGTACTAGGTAGAGAGTATCTGTGGAGTGTGGGGGTATCTGCGCTCCCGAGTAACCCTCGAGTCTCAGGGACCTCACTATCGGTTTGGATGAGTATATACCGTCATAGACCTCGCTGAATGCATAGGCCACGTCCATCGGGTTCCTGTGAGTGCAGAGAAGTTGTTTTGTGATACCAGCGACTGCAGTTGGTCGGCAGTAAGACATCTCGAAGAGGTTCTCTCGGTCGATGTAGGGCAGCTGATTGAAGTCCCCTCCCACCTTGATTTGGCAAAGCAGTGAAGACCAGACCCCACCGAAACTATGCACCCAAACATTCTTGCCCTAATATGCCTGAACAACAGCATACTACCCAAGTTGTGATGAGTGTTACCTCCTACCTCACCACTACAATCGATGACCTTATAGCCCTGCTCCCCACACCTAAAACTTTGGCATCTCTGGTCTAACCCCGAAGGATAGAATGGGTGAGTGTGACGCAGGTCTAAACACCAGAAGTAAAACAGGGGTATAGATCAAACTGTTCAGGCAGTGCACGCCATATACTATTTTTGGCGACTTAAATTACATTTATTGTTTTTTACTACAATAAAAATTACACATATATGCTATACCTTTCTAACAGTTAAAAAATTGCAAAATTTACCTCAAGCATCCAAACTCACAAACTTTACATCTTTATCATATTAATATAGATGTTATTATACATACACTTCATTCTTAAGGTTTTTTAATGAATCTAGATAAACGCTATTCAAACATTATATCAATTCATAGATGTTACTATGGAGCATCACCTATTGACATACCAAATTTCATCGAAAATGGTTCAGGAGTTTTTGCGTGATTATCGAACAAATTAATAAACAGATTTTTTTTTAAATTAAATATAATTAAATTATCTTGATTTAATTTAGTTTTATTTCTGCTCTCTTTAATATTAAATTATAGTACTATTAAGCAAACATGATTTGATCTTTTATAGTATAAACGCTGTTTACGCATTATATACGTATAAAATGTTTTCTAAATGTTAGTACAGAGTATATACTACAATCATACCAAATTTCATCCAATTCAGTACTGTAGATTTTTGCGTGATTGGCGAACAGATTAATAAATAGACAAACTACAGACAAAAATTTAAAAAAAATTGAAATGTTTTCTGTTGTCATTTCTGAACCCCATCATGGTATTTTTCAGAACTATTTTCAATTTATAGATTTCGTCCCTCTAGTCTTTTATTATAAGTATCAATTATTAATCGATACAGTATCGATCTGTTCTAAATTAACATCAATGTTTTCATAATATCGATGAATATTAGCATCACTAATTGTTTATAATGCTATTTTTGTTTAGGAACTCAAATTGTATTTTATAAGGATATACGGGCAATAGTTAAAATTATTAAAATAGATTTTTATACGAACTTAGAAAATAAAAACTATAATCTAAAATATGGATAAAAAAATAATAAGAAATCCTACACCTGTAACAACAAAAATTGATCCTACTGAATTCGACGTTACGATTTGTGCTTTATTAACCGGTCTGGGGGCTGAAAAATACATAGAAATATTCAGGTACAAGTAAAATTGACCCAATTTAAATGTATAATTCATAATTGTGTTTAATGTAAGTGAATATAGGTATGACCTCAAATAGAGATGAATAAAAGAGGAAAAACATGTTACGCCGACCCCAAATAAAAATGGGATAAGGGCAAGGAGATGATGAATGCATAATTGTGTTTGGTATTGCTTTATAAAACTAAGATAAATCCTACAGAAAACGAAACATAGGACAATGTACTCTGATAGAATTCACAGATGAAGATCTGATAAAACTTGGAGTGGACGATGCACATATTAGAAAAACATTACTTGAAGAAGTGAAAAATTTACCTGTTTTTGAAGAGTCGTCTAAGTATTTGTAAGTTGTCTCATTTATATAATTTATTTTAAATTACTTTGGTATATAACAGACCTCTGGTAGTAGTTCTACTATTGAAGACCAAAATTTCATAATACGTTTTTTTTAAAATTAACATAACTCACGCCTGTTATCCCTGAAGCGTTAGGCAGAGGTGAAATAGCAAACTGCATCACCCACTTTTCGCCGCGCTTAGTTTCGTCCCAGATGTGAGAGGGGGTGTCTGTCGATATACAACAGGCACTATTTCCCGACTCCGGGATAATACTGAGTAGAAAAACCCAATATCACTAGACCCAACCCAGGGATCAAACCTGAGACCCTAGAACGACAGTTGTACTGTAATACAACTCTTCCACTGAGGCAGTCAGTTTTTTGTAATTAAATATGTATATAATAAATAAGTTAATGTGTCGAGTACCCGTAAAAATGAGACAATAGGAAAACAATGGAAAGCTGGCAAAATGCCAGGTTAGTGAACAAGGGGTTAACAACGAAATAACTATAAACTATAATAGAGTAAAACTACAAAACATTGAAATATATCAGATAAGATACAAGAAGCTCTTATATGATATGCTTACCAAAGAAAATTAATTTAATATATTTAATTTCCAAACATAGTTAAACTCTAAAGCTATAGTGGTTTGAAAAAAAAACATAACTTGGCAGCGTTGGGAACTGTAGGCAGAAGTGAAGGTTGTAACTTTGGGAAACTGTTTTTTTTAATGTTCAAATTTCATAATTTGCTATTTGAAATTATTAACATAATCTAACATTTGATAATATATAACATTTTCGTGGTTTTTACATATAGTGGTACTTCAAACAATAATTATGTACATTTTTATAAATATAATCAAAACATACAATAGGCAGCATAAGTATGAATTTTATTATTTATCTCAGATTACCAGCTCTTAAATGCCATCTTAAACTGATATACTGTAGCATGTTAACAGCTGATGTCATAGCATTGAAAATGCAAATTTATATGTTTTTTCTCTACGAGAATCACTCAATGCCACTAAAGAAGTTTTCACATCAATAACCATGTTCATAATAATTTTGGCTAAATTACTTCTGTCATTAATGTTTGATTAATCTAATAACAAAATGAAAAACTAAATTTACAGATCGAGAACTAACCCAGTTTTAGGTCCAAACAACATAATAGATATACTTGAAGAGAGCTCACAGCATTTGTACCGAATATATCTCAGCATATTAGCGAATACTTTGGCATTGAAAAAAACAAAGAATATATCAGATTGTCTGCTACATGAAGATAAATATGCCTCGGATATAGCAATGTCAACATTAAGTGAAATTAATACAATTTTAAATTCTATGGATATAGCTTTACATACACAAATAAAGGTAAATGTAACTACTTTTTAAATGTAACCTTACATTGCTTTTTTTTGTTTAAATAACTTTTTTAATTGCCAAGAGGACAAGTTTAATTAAGTTTACTCTGTACAGTTAAAAGAAAATAAATTTTAGTATAAAGTTAATTACTCTGACAATATGGCTTGTATATGGTTGTTTAATATCCAGGCTTATTTTTGTTCAGTAAGACTTGTCATGGAAGTGAAACATTTTTAATAATCTTAATTTTTTTATTCAACATTTCCTATTTAGAAAGTTTATTTTTAATGAACTATATCACAAAATTTGATTTTAGGTTAAGGCTACTCAATCCAAGGAGAAAAGGAATAAAAAAATTATTGTTGGAACATTTGGTAGTGCAGCAATCGCAGTATTAACTGTGCTATTTGTTAAATCCTTGAAACAGCTGAAAGTTGCTATCTGAAAATGAAAACTAATAAGAAAAAACTCAGTGTGTTTGACATTTTTTAATCCCTATTACATACAAAGTCGACTAGGTACATTTAGATTTAAAATTCTGTGATATATTTTTTTTGCCAAAACATAAATATATTAATTAAATAATTATTACGTTATTTTTATTATTAAGATAATACCATATATTCCTCTGGAAATAATATCACTATGCAGGTTTGACAATAATGAAAATAATAAAAGGAGCTATCTCACAACAAACCTGGTTACTCAGAACATAATCAGGTTGGGGTATTATTTCAGCAGCCCCAATTGACTCCCTGATTACTGTCAGCATGGATTTTGTATTTGGAGGAGGAGGACACACGCGTTCTTCCAGATAACCTTATATTATAACTATAAAATATATTTAAAAAAAACTAAAAATTATAACCATAAAATATTTAAACGTAGACGATTCACATCTATAATTCTTTTATGTACACCTTTATTTTTCTCCTTCATGTTTGCGCCATTATCATGTCCTCCGCAGTCATTAATATTAAGGCAATGATCACTCAATGTTTTTAAAATGCTTTATGTGAGATGTGTACAGGTTGTATAGTTTATTTCCAAAGATGAAATTAAATATTATTTTATGCTTTTGGATGTTATCCTGTTGAGCGTTGAACGGCGTATCTTAATGTGATTTATAGTCGCTCTCTACTAGATCTCGCTCCGCCCGCGTATCTTTTTTAAATAATCATTCAATATTAATGGACCCTCTTTTTTGTACATGTCCTAATTTTTTTTTTGTACTAACAGAATGCAAAGTTTTCCACAAATTCAAACACGTGCCAGTAAAACTATCAAAATCAGATTTTGTTCTAAATTTCATGAGTATTAATTCATTTACGCGGAACACTAATTACTTGCCAAAAATAAAATTACCCTAGTTGCGTCTTATAACTTCAGCTATCTCCCAAAAAAATCCGTTAAAATGGGTCCAGTTGCTCCGGAGATTAGCAGGAACTAACAGACAAACACAAAAAAAAAAATTGTGTTTATGGTATAAGTAGGTATTGTATTTAGTTGGGGGGCAGGAAGTATATCCTGCCCCTCGGATTGCTGACCTTTCTTGGTCTTACCTCTTTCGAGAGGTGGGCGAAGAGGTGGGGTGGAGAAGTATTCTCCCCCATCCCCAATGGGCCATTGCACGGACGAGGCCCGGTGGGTTCGCTGCTGGGGGCGACGCGGTGCTTGCGAAAGCCACCCCGTGTCGCCCCCATCCCAAATGCAGCGGACGGCCCCGGGGGGTTTTAGTGGGTATTTCCGGGCGCTTCACGCCCGGGCCCGGGGAGTCCCGCACTGGCACGGAGTTCGTCCCTCCGTGCCCCCTTACCTATTGTATTGGGGGACTTCGGTCTCACTAAAACAATAGGTAAGCGTAGTGCGTAAATGCATTTCCCCCCGTCAAATAAAAAAAATAGATATCAGGAGTGTAATCATCTGTGATTGCTAAATACTTTGAATCCTTTATGCGGTATATTGTAGGTTTCTTGCCATGAGTTCTATTAATTTGTATATTTTTGCCGCAATAGTCAGGTCAGCTAAATCACCGCTCAATGCCAATCTGATATAATGTTTGATAATGGTTCAAACTTTGCCAATAATTGTACATGGCCTATGACTTTTCCGTGATTTGGAGTAAATAATTTATCGGACGACCTTAAGAATGCCATGTTGTTTTCAGCGAAATATACGGTGTATAACATACAGGTCTTTTTTTTAATTTGCTCATTAACTTATAAGTATGCAGAGAACGATGAAAGTATAAATTAATTAGAGAAGAGGTCTAATATGAGTTGGCATTATTCGCCTGTCGCTTAGTGCGTCTCGCTTGTTATATAATAGTAAAGTCAGAAAAAGTCAAATGACAAAATATTGAATATACTCATAACCATTTCTACAAGACTAGTTCATAAGAGTTAATTGCTGAATTTATTTTTTTCTTTAGATCGCTAGAAATCTTGAAAGATAGATAAAAGTTGTGATATTTAGGGTTTCGGCACGCAGCGGGCAAGTCGAGACGTCAGCGCAATTTTAGTATACATATATATCAGAGGTCGCGTTCGGCTCCCGTCGACGCGATGTTTACTATAGAAACATCATGCTAGCGTCTCAAAATCTGTGTGGCGAAACCATTATAGCCGTACGCGACCTCTTCTTTAGCAAAAGCGAGCTGGCGTCCCACCCGCCGGCTGTGTCACGAAACCATAAGTTGGCCCACGCAGCCTCCAGAGCGGACACTTGGATCGCTCCCTCCTAAAGCCGGCTCGTTGTATTTGAACCTGAATCCATTACCACGCTACTCACTACCACTGAGTTATCATTACTTCGAATATAGTTGACATGAATGCTGATTAAATAAAAGTTCATGTTATATATATTTTTATGTTGTTTTATTAGAAATAGGGAAAATAATAGATTTTTCTTAATTAACGTGTCGAGTACCCATAAAAATAAGACAATAGGAAAACAATGGAAAGCTGGCGTAAACGCCAGATAAATGCTCAAGGGGTTAAAAAAATAGTTTTATTCATAAAATAAAAGTAGGGATGACCCAATTATTTTGTCCTCACCAATTAAAAAGTGGTAAGGTAAACGATGAAACAACGGGCGGTCTGGCTGTTTGATCAACGGCAGTGACGTAGAGTGCGGGGACCTCCGGAAGGGGCCAGGAGAGTGCAGGCCGGTAGCGAAGACCTGCACGTTTATTGCGATCGAGTGCGTCAATTGGGACGCGTGTCCGTTGTCCGCGCCCAATCGGGACGTGTCCTCTCTTACTCGGGATAATTTGTTACTTGAATTTATTATGACTATTGACATTGTGTAACAATGAATATAGATATATTAGGTTTTTATGTTTTACTTTTATCTTTTAAAAGTGTTCGTGCACAGGATATGTATAAAACAGGTAATGTAAACCAATATTTATGTTTGTATTTTCTTTTCATATAGTTTTATTAGATCTATTTATTTATTAGTTAGATTTTTAACTTTATAGTTATTTTATATCTGTCTTTATTAGAAGATAGGTTGATTCTCTGTTTTATTAAGATATAGCATATGTGAATATTGTATACTATTGTACAATTTTTATTTTATATACTAGCTGTAGACATCCGCATGGAACTCTAATTCTAACTTTAAAACTAACTTAATTCCTGTACCAATTTGGAGTAAATTGCACTCCCTTTGGGGTAAGTTTTAATTTTTTTTATCCCATGTTACTCCGAGATATAGATTATTTACTCCCTTCATAACTAAGCCTTGAAATACAAAATTGCAAGACTTTACTTAGTTAATGACTGACTTAGTTCCCATATAAATTCCCATCCCTATTTTCACCCCCTCCGGGATGAGTATTCAAAATATTTTTAGGTACGTCACACTAGGATCTAGATTACTGGCGTACCTAATTGCATCACCACAACTGATTTTGGTTCTTTACAGTATTTCTATTATAATATATTCAATTCTGTATCAAGAGATAAATGTTTCTCTAAAATTAGGTATCAACATCAACATAGAAGTAAGAATTAATAGTAATATTAATAAATAGACAATTTAAAAAGTTTGTACTTACAAACTTCCATTCCAACCCGATGTAGGTGTGTGGCTTTTCTGTTAGCTTATGTTAATAATTGCTATTAACAAATGATGAAATTTAAAAAAAACAGTCTGTAGGGGCGTAAGCGCCATGCATCGTCTCGCCTATATAACGTATAACGAGTGAGATTCGAGTCAGTAAGCGCTGTGCCCTATCAGTAAACAGTAATAAATATTTAATTGGGAACCGGAGTATTTATTTAATCACCATACTACAGGGCCAGCCTTACTCAACAAGTCTTACTTAAATGCGAGTATTCACTTCTGTCGGCAGTCCTCATAGCTGTCTAGTTATTTTTTTACAAATCGTCGGGACTAGCTGGGGCCAATTCTGCAGATTTTTTTGACTTAGATAATAACTAAGGCGAGGCCCTTGTGCTGGGTACCATTTTAGGCGGAGTACTTTAAGAGGACATACGAGCGGTGTTTATTCCATACAAACGTAGTCTCCTGTTTCCTCCCTGGATAATAACATTATGGTAAATATTTTTATACCAAATATATATATATTTATATCCACCACCGCCAAGCCTGTACGTTTTGATATTTTTCATAAATTAGTTATTGTAGAAACTAGAAGCTTTTGAAAATGAAATATTCTCGATTTTCACCGAGATTTTCATACGTTCGTGAAACAAATTTGATAAATAAATGTAATAAAAAAACAACATGTACAGGCATATCCAAAGTCTTTATTATTCTAAAACTGAAAGAAAATAAAAAAAAAAATCGATTCAGTTTTGGAGGAGGAAAACAGGGTACTTCGAAGTGTTGTTTTCGTCTATTTTGCATAGATAAAATCAGTCCCAGCTGCAGTTGTCCCTTTCGTGTTTATTAGTTATAATTTCCTTTTTTTCATGTATAAATATTCATGTATATATTTTCATGTATATAGATTTAAGGATTGATGGCGTTTCTGGATTCTAAGAATAAAAATGTTTCATTTTTGTACAAAGAATCAAGTAATAAAACAATTAACACCTGAACGTATTTCCTTTATATCCACTATATATATAATTACAATAGTGTTTTATAACTATTTCTTCGAGGCACAGCGCGATAGCAATAGATTTCTGAAAAACTTACTTTTCAAATTTCTCGCCGATCGCATATCCCCTTAATCGCTCGCCCCAAAATTCGGTGAATCTGTCAAGGCCGATCTCCAGTCAAAAGCATCAGTCAGTTCAAAAAACTTTGGTTTCAATAGTTATCCAAAACAAAAATAAACACAATAGTTATGAATATTGTTGGATATTCTAATGGATGTATGAATGGACTTATTTAAAGCAAATACGATATATAAAAAGTTGTTGATAAAATCATTGATAAATTATGATTGTAGGTATAACAATCAACTGTTGTCAATTATGGATTTGGAATTTTGATACTCTAAAACGGAACGGCGGATTCAGCCTTGCTGCCGCCCAAGGCCCAAAACCTCATTTAATACATATGGCACCCTTTTTGGTCTTATGGAAATAATTATGGAATAAGTATCGAATCATAAAATATCTACATTATTATCCTGGTATAATCGATAATATTATTCGCCTTTGCCTCACGGGCTTAGGCCTAAATCTGGCACTGCAAAACCGTGTAAAACCTTTTTTTACTACTATTACTAAAACATTGTTATGCGCATTGAAAAATTGGTCAGTGAAGTACTTTAGGTTTATACACAAGTTAATCAATGACGTGTGTTTCCTGTGCCGGACAAAGATGAGCATATATGATTATGGTCAATAACCGACCCTGAGTAGGTAGGTACAATGTTTAGTTCTCAAACTAACGAAGACAAAACAGCTATAATACAAGCACATAAAGAGAAATAATCATTAAAATCACCACTGCTTTTTTCCAATTTAATCCAAAGTGTGAAACTAATTTTACATATTTACTACAATATAAAAAAATATTCGTGTATAGTACACATAGTTTAATAACAAACACATTTCTTTAATGGTTCATGTTATAACATTTTCTTAGATACTTATACGAGTCTATATTTTTACATAACGCCTCAGGTTGTAATTGTTAATCACGAAATAACTAAGATTTGAAAAAGTACAATGCTTCTTAAATTATGTACCGCGGTAATTCAATGTTCCGTGAGATATTACTAGGTAAATGTTAAAACTTGTGAGGTGGTTGTCATTCAAATAGTTCGAAAAACCCTGTGGTATATAGTGGTAGCTGAAAAAACAAAAAAATTAAGTTATCTTACATATATTTCACATTTTTATCTATTTTGAAAAAATTACACCAATATATTGAATACTACATCAATTCTACAATTGAATATCATAATTTTAATAAAACAAATATCAGTGAGACTTAGTCAATATTTAAATAATATAAAAACTTTTCTATGTATCGTTTAGGCTGTCGCGTTTTTGTTATTATTTCTTCAAGTTTATTTGGTTATTTCTAGTGTTTCTCGCTGTAATATATGATATGTAGATTGACAAGGTCTTTGATAGTTTAATTCATCTATCGGTAGTCAGTAGAAATCCTTAAACTTTTTAATAGATATAACTGGATAGAGCGCTGGTTGTTTGACACCACTAATTTCACACTTTCAGTGTTATTAATTGCTTATAAATATACGCTTCCGTTAGCTGTGTGGTGCCGGCTAAGAACAGTACCTCTCCATATCTTCCCGTGAGTGTCGTAAAAGGCGACTGAGGCATTCATAATGCAGCAGCATCTTCTGAGTACCACTAACACCTACTTCGATCGCCGAGCGTGGCGATTATGGCAATTTCCCCGTCTTTGGGGAAGACCTATGTCGTGCAGTCTTTCGGTTGAATCAATCAATCAATACACTTCCACTTTCAATTCCAGTGGAGGCAGTGGTGGGACAAAGCGCAGAGCTGCCATGTAATGTGACCGCTGAAAACATAGAAGACAACATATCGGTACTTGCTTGGTTTAAAAATAATTCGTCGAGATCATTTTACAGGTATGTTCGATCATTTGTAAATCTATTATTATTATTTGTCTGTTGTTTAAATAATATCATGCTGCTACTCGTCTATGCTTTTTCATACGTTATTAGTTAATAAGGACCGGATTACCCATATAGGTAATTCAAATTATAATTTAATGCTACGAGTCCCGCGAATTTGGAGTCTTCGCGAGTATAGAAAGAAAAATAATATAAGTCCAAGGCAGGCGAGTTTTTTTCCGTATTAAGACTAAATTTACTCTTATAAAATCTAGAAAAGCTTTTTTTATTGTCATGCAAAACATTTTCCCCGATAGTTGATACTGCTTTGTGCAGTTCGTCTCTGTAGGTGCCCTTAGTATATACAGAATATGATGCAGAATTGTGTTACTACTATATTAAAATTGCATGAAATATCTGGGTTTTTAAACGTATTAAATTTTAATTGCATAGTTGTATATGAGTTTATCGAAGGAGTTTTTTTAAAAACACCATAAACATGTTAAATAGTGCACTATACCTACGAGAGTCAATTATGTAAATTGTATTAGATAGAATATTTTAAAGAGTATTTTATTCCACACAATAATTAATTATTTTATGTAGTATATTCATTATTATTTAATTTATTTGTTCTTAGCTAGTGGGTATTTTAGTGGTATTTTGGGTTAACAAAATTGTTTTTCATTCCACAGTCTTGATTTTCGTGAAGGCGCGAATGTTGGTGACTCGTCATCAAATAGCCGGTACCGCCTGGTCACTTCGGAGATTGATGATTTCAATAAACTACAAATTATCTCCGTAAAAGCCTCCGATGCAGGCTTGTACTACTGTTTCATAGACTTCTCATCAAGTCCTTCGCATAAAACTTTTGTACAGCTTGATGTAATCGGTAGGTTTACATTGAAATATTCCAGTGATTGTTGTTTTCGATAACGCTATATCAACTATTCCGATATTAATGAATTGATATTTACCATTAATAAACCGATATAGGCCGACCTGATGCTCTGAAATGTTTACCTATCTAGCGAAAAACTCGGGCGCTGTTCGAGCATCGCATCGGTTAATTGGTCCGCGAGATAATGAGGAAGCTGACAGCGACGGAACAATTCGTTCCATTTATAAAACAGTAACGCGATGTAAACATTACGACAATACTAATTTACACTGAATTAGTAATTTTTACATGACGTTATTGAACAATTTATATATGTGCCTATATAAAAACATAAAGCACTGTAACATGAATTTACTAGTTTCAAAAACAGAAAAATTGTATAGACAAAAGTAATGTTTTCTTATTAGGTATTTATTAGCAAATGGAACCTACTTAGACCAATGTAAATCCATTAAAGAAATTAGAATTATTCTACAAAATGTAAAGTTTAATTAAATGAATCGTTGAAAAAAAATCTAACTTCTTGAACATTAATTATAAATTATTTTCTTAAACTTTAATGTAAAAAAATAAGTATTATTCACTAAATATATTCTTAACATTTGAGTTTACTAAGTCGGCACAAATTCTATTTGCAATTACAGAAATTGGAAATGCGTTTGTTCACCCCTATCAAGTGTTTATTTAATAATTTAGCTAATTACAAATAGATATTCTGAGTGTTAGGGCTTTCATGCTTGAGCGAGTCGCAACTACCATTCATTTGGTGAAAATCCGCCATAGTGACTGACACGTGTCGACGTGGCGCATTCCAAGATCAGCCAGTGTATAGATCCAGGAATATGGTTTCAACACACAGCGGACGTATCAGGACGCCATCGCGATTTTATTAGGGTAAAGGACGCGCTCGGCTCGCGTCTCGTCGACTATAGAGTCCCGTGTTCCCGGTTCCTGTGTGCTGAACCCAACCGGATTGCGAGTACTCTAAAATCACTCTTCAGCAAACCCAGAGATCTATCTAGTTGTTTTAGTCGTATGATGAGGACGACTGTCAATAGGTTTTAGTGATAGAAGTTTAGTCATTTTGTCCAGAACCTGAAGGAAAAAAGGTATCTACAATTTAAATTGGCGGGTTTCCACATCGAATATTAACTTTTAGATTAAGATCAAACCAAAGATAAATCTGTTTTCATACTGATCACTGACACTGATCAAACACAAAAAAGGATTGAAATTTCCGATTTTAGATTGAGATCGCATATTGAAATTGGCTGATAGGTAACAACGACGTTTCGAATGTAATATTTATTTACATTTCTCGTAGAGCCACCGCGACATTTATGGGTGATACACGAGAATGGCACACAAGTTGCAAAAACAAATGCCGGAGTCAACGTAAGTCAGAACATCGGTCCGTATTATATTGGCGATACTGTTCATCTCTTCTGTGTTGCATTCGGAGGTATGTTTATACGAGTAATTTGAAATAACAAACATAATTACTTATTACAACTGCGTCATCAAATCAGAAATGAAGAGATCCGCAGAAGAACCAAAGTAATCGACATTGTCCGGAGAATTGCCAAACTTAAATGGCAATGGGCTGGGCAAATTACTCGCAAAAGCATTGGTCGATGGGGCCAAGGGTTTCTCGTATGATTGCCGCATACCCGAAATATGTAGCGTGGGTATGCCCCCACAAGGTGGGCTGACGACCTGGTGAAGGTCGCAGGAATCCACTGGATGCAGGTGGCCCAAAACCGGTAGTCGTTGAGATCTTTAGAGGAAACCTATCTCCAGCAGTGGACGTCTTTCGGTTGAATAGATGGAAACACAATTATGTATTTCTTGTTAATATACTAGCTTTCTACCCTTGGCTGCGCCCGCGTTTCATGTATTCTTTACTGCGTTTTGTATTTTTTATACGGAACCCTAATTTTTTTTGTCACTAAGACGAAGTAAAAATATTTCTTAAAACTGACTATTGGATCGGATTTTATTCACAATTTCAAAAGTTTTATTTCTTTTACGCGGCACCCGAATTATTTTTGAAAATCAAAAAATCCCTGAGTCAACCCGTAATAATTTCAACTGTCTACCAAAAAATTCCCTTCAAAATCGGTCCATTCGTTTCGGAGATTACCCGGAACAAACAGAGAAACAAACATTTTAAAAATTGTATGTTTTAGTATAGGTATCGTGTATACTTTCATATGTATTTAGCACAAAAATTTTATTTTAACATAAAAAACAGATACTTCAATTTTATTTAATAGTATAGATGTACTAGCTTTGTGTCTGCGGCTGCGCCCTCGTTTTATACGGAACCCTAATTATTTCGGTACTATGAAAAAGTAAAATTATTTCTCACAAATTCATAAACTTGCTTGTGAAGTGAATCGGATTTTATTCAATTTTTTAGGAGTTTTAATTTTTTTACGCGGATCTCTAATTATTTTCGAAAATAAAAAAAAACTAAATTACGCGGAGTAAACTTCAGCTATCTAACAAAAAAAGTCCTATCAAAATCGGTCCAGCCGTTCTAGAGATTACCAGGAACAAACAGACAGACAGACAAAAATTGTATTTAAATTGTATTGTATATTTGTTTACATATAAATGATATTTGACATTACAAACAGACACATTAATTTTGTTTATTAGTGTAGATATAACATCGTACACCACAGTATGGCAATAATACTTTTTTGCTTTTTTAATGCTCGTCTGTTAACTACCACTCTCATGTTAGAAAATCTATTACCAAGCGCTTAAGGGCTGTTCAAGAATTACGTAAATAATGTTAATGATATTTTGACTCTCTCCCCCCTTGTCAGTAATAGTCAGCAAGCTCTCGCCACCCTCTCCTCATGATTCTGTAAGCATAATTTTCACGAAGAAAAAATAAGAAAATTAATTCGTAAATATTGCTTACGTAATCACCATTCACACTCAGCATCCTCATGTCATAAAAATAAAAAAAAAAAAAAAAAAAATGAACCTCCTCCCCACTTTGATGCTTTTACTCGTAAAATACTTCATACTCGAACGTTCCCTTATAGGTGTGTTCCCGCAGTATTTCTTGAGAGCCTATAACTCTAGATTCAGCATGTTTACCTCTTGTGATATATCATTTGAGATTGTTGTAAAAACCTATAGAGTATATATAATATAAAATTATCAGATAAAAAGAACTTATGCAGGTATTTGAATATCTGAAGTGTTTTATATTATTTGACAGGTAAACCACAAGCGAATCTATCTTGGTGGACAGACAAGCGTTTGCTAAAAGATACTTCAACGCCACTATCAGAGCAACGCGTGCGCAGTGATATTATGTACGGGCCCCTTCGCAATGAGGACCACGGACTAATTCTTACATGCTACGCCAAGAATAACGAAAAAAAAAAAAAAACCGCTCCTCTATCTATTGATATCGTCATTAACATGCACTGTAAGTTAGTTCTCATTCTTTGACAATGTATAAAGAGGAGGTTTAGGGTGAGGCCAAACAAACATAATTTTGTGAGTTGTGAGTCGCGTATTTAGGTATTCAGTTAGATCGCCCCAAACGAGCGTATTTAATTCAGTTGCTTATCCAAATGTATATGGGGTGTTTGAGTCGTATAGAGTGATTTTTGAGGTTGATCCATGTTTATTTTTATGCGTCAGTAAAATCATATAGTAATAAGCTTATTATTTTCTAATGCTTCATTAATATATATACAAGGTAAAATTAATAGCGATAATTAAAGGGAGCTTGTAATTTTGTTCAGAAACATTTTTATTTATGTTTAGTGGAAAGAATATTAAAAAAAAAACTATAAAAACATGCATTATAAATTAAATTAAAGTAAAGTATCAAAATCGCGTAGTCGTTTTGCAGAGGTCGATGACATGGTTAACCATGTAGGTAAAATTATCAGCTGATGTGTGTGAGCGTCGCCCGCCGAATACGCATCGCACGGTTTTGATACTTTTATTATTTTTTTAATTAAATTAATTTTTTTCATTGTATTAGTTTTTTCTTTGTACTTAGAATCATAATTATAAGCTCCCGTGATATTATTGTCATTGATTTCAAAGTCACCTGTAAATTTTTATTGGATTCATCACTCTATACAACACAAACACTGTGTATGAACGTAGATATGTAATTGAATTAAATTAGCCCGTTTGACGATCTAACCGAATTTCAATGGAACGGATATTACGCGACGAAACTCACAACCCACAAAATTAGGTTCGTTTGGCTTCACCCTTACCAAACGGCTTGCGCTTTGAATGAAGAAATGTGGTTTAGTATCATATTAATAAGATTCCATTCCGTGTGGTGCCGACTGAAGAATAGTACTACCCCATATCTACCCGTGGGTGTCGTAAAAGGTGACTTAGGGATACACCAGGAGATGGGCAACAGCATCCTCTGAGGACCATAAACACCTACTGCGATCGCCAACCCGCCTGCCAAGCGTGGCGATTATGGCAATTGCCCCCTTGTCTTTGGGGTAGACCAAATCCAGCAGTGGACGCCTTAACGGTGGATGAAAGATTTTAGTAGTTATTGTTGGATATTAAATTTATTCTTCTTAGGCATGACATTATAAATTTATAAATCATATCAAGTAAAATAATTTATTGATTGCAACTAACCTAATTTCTTTTTAATAATCTCATTAAGTTACAAAGACACATAAATAAGTAAAAATAACTTACGTAATCACCATTCGGACATGCTGCCATTGATGCGTACGAAATATGCACTTTAATGACCCCTAAATAATTATATAGAATAGAACTAGTTATCTGCGAGCGAAGCCGGACAGCATATCATATAATATTATAATAACGCAAAAATATATTTTGAAATTGGTAATCCAGTATCGCCAGAGTTGGTGTCTCTACGTGCGGAAAGTGCAGTATCGTCTGGTGGAGTTGAAGGCAGAGTGCGGGCTGGTGAAGCACTCAAACTGCAGTGTAGAGTGCTGGGAGCGCGGCCGCTACCTACTCCAATATGGAAGTTAGACGACTCGCAACTCGGTAACGTGGATCAAAATGTTACTGTAAGTATCGTATAGTTACTATCTAACACTTTTTATTTCAAATCTATACTAATAATTAAAATTGAAGTGTCTGTTTGTAATGTCAAAATATTTTTTTACTAAATAAGTATGAATGTATACACGATACCTATACCAAAAACACAATTTTTAATTTTTTTGTCTGTCTGCGTGTCTCTTTGTTCCGGTTAAGCTCCGCAACGGCTGGACGGATTTTGACGGGACTTTTTTTGGTAGATAACTGAAGTTACTCCGCGTAACTTAGGGTACTTTTAATTTTCGAAATATTTTCTTTACACGGAATAGACTTATTGCTTTGACCACAATCTCACCTGATGTTAAGTGACGATGTGGTTCAGGACGGTTAACACACTAAGCCTAGAGGTACTGATTCTCAAGTGATGTTGACGGAACACACCTTAGGGGTTCCGCGTAAAAAAATTAAAACTCATAATAATTTTAATAAAATTAGATTCAATGCACAGTTTTACTGGAAAATGCTTGAATTTGTGAGAAATATTTTTACTTTATATTAGTACCAAGAAAATTTTACGAAAATAATTAGGGTTCCATCTAAAAAAGTAAAAACGCAGTGAAGAATATATGAAATGCGGACGCAGCCACGGGCGCACAGCTAGTATTCTATAAACAGGTAAAGTTGAATTTTGGTTTGTTATGGATAAACTGAAAAACTACTTAACCGATTTTAAAAATTCATCTGTAGAAAGCTAGACTGTCACAGAGTAACATAGGCTGGTTTTTTAAATAGAGATACTATATATCCGTGTAAAGCCGGGCCGTGCTTAAACCGTTATTAAAGTGCTTACTTGTTACCGTCGTACATTACCTTAAAACCTTGATATAATTAAATGAAATTAAGAATCAAATATGTTTACAGCTTTACGATGTTACTAATTTAATATTGATTCCCCTTCAAGTTATGTTAAAGTTACACAGAAAGTAATGTTGTAGATAGAATAAATTTCAATTTAAAAAAGCTTTTATAACTTAAGAGGATATCTTAGCGGCATTTAATTCGTACAAATGTAGTCCCCTGTTTCCTCCCTGGATAATAGCATTATGGTAAATATTTTATACCTTTTTTTTTTTTATTTTTTATTTTTTTTTTTTTTTTTTTTGACGGGGGGAAATGCATTTACGCACTACCCTTATCTATTGTACTTAGGGGATCAAAGTCCCCCAGTACACTAGATAAGGGGCACGGAGTGACGAGCTCCGTGCAGTGTGGGACTCACCCGGGCGAGAGTCGCCCGGAAATACCCACTAAAACCCCCCGGGGCCGTCCGCTGCATTTGGGATGGGGGCGACACGGGGTGGCTTTCGCAAGCACCGCGTCGCCCCCTGCAGCGAACCCGCCGGGCCTCGTCGTGCAATGGCCCAGTGGGGATGGGGGAGTGTACACACTACTCAACCCCACCTCTTCGCCCGCCTCCCGCAGGAGGCACGACCAAGAAAGGTCAGTCATCCGGGGAGGCAGAAAAGCTGCCCCCCCATAAGAAGGAAATTTGGGACAGTTCAGTGGCGGGCAAAGAGAAAGGGGAAGAAGCCCGCCACTGAGAAGAGAGATTCTGAGTCCCTCTCCTTCACTCATCTTGTCTCCAACGACAAGACATAGCGAGGAGAGGGATGCTCAGGAAGAGAAAGGGGACAGAAGAAGAAGAAACAACACGACACAAAAACAAACAAAACACTAACACATACGGACAAAGTCCACAATTACGGACACTCGTCCACACCACCCGACCTTCAACCACCCAGGGGGGCCCCTACAACCGCAGGAACCCCCCCTGACATACCGGGCCCACCGGTCTTCGCTGAGGATGCGCCAAAGGGTCCTCCTCCCTCAGCCTTTCGTCAGCCTCCTTCTGCATCAAGATGTTCTCGCAGAAGGAGGCGACGACCCTCCAGACCTCCTCGCTGCCGACCATGGCTCTAACGACGGTCGGCAGCGAGAGGTCCTCCCCCACCACCGCCACCACTTCGCGGCGCGGCACCTCCCACGCGGCGCACTCAGCAAAAGTGTGGTGCGCCGTGTCCTCCGCCGCGTCGCAGTGGTGGCACCTCGGCAACGGCTCCCTCCTGGCTATTTTGTGCAGGTACCATCCGAAACAGCCATGTCCGGACAGTACCTGCACAAGCCTAAATGTGAGGGAGCCATGCCTCCTCCCCACCCACTCCCGGAGGACCGGACGGATGGCGTCTATGGTTGGTCGCCCATAGCGCGCATCCGCCAGGTCCTCCATCCACCGCACAAACTGCTCCTCCCTAAACTCCAGCCTCAATCTCCTCACTTCCTCCGGGTGTAAGCGGAGCCCACCACCATCCCTCCTCGCTGCTGCGCACCGGTACACAGCAGCGAGCACCTCCGCTTCTCGCTCCCACGGCAGGGAGCCGGCGAGCACGCAGGCCGCCGCTACGGACACCGTGCGGTATCCGCGTATCGCCCTCAACTCGACCGTGCGCTGCGCAGCTTGCAGCACACGGACATTACGGGAGTTGAGGGCGTCCGCCCACACGGAAATATTTTATACCTAATAATATATATATCCACCACCGCCATACCCGTACGTTTTGATATTTTGTATCAATTAGTTATTGTAGAAACTAGGAGCCTTTGAAAATGAAAAAAATGCTCGATTTTTACCGTCATTTTCGGACGTTCGTCAAACAAACCTGACGGATAAAATTAAAAAAAGGAAAACGTACGCACATACAGACAGATAGTTAGCTGTCAACGTTTTAGTTTGTTCTAATATTAGGCCATAAAAGTATATTATTCTAGTGTAACTAAAAAAGTGTATTATTATAAAACTGGAAGAAAATTAAAAATCAGTTTAGTTTTGGAGGAGGAAATAGGATACTTGCTACTATTATACTAAGTGATGTTTTCGTCTATTTTGCATAGCTAAAATCAGCCTGAACTGCAGTTGCCTCTTTCGTGCTTTATAATTCTTTCTTTGGGGTGCAACGCGATTGGAATACATTTCTGAAATACCTACTTTTCCGACCGCATGTCCTCTTAATAATGTACGAACGCCAAAAAAAATTACCTATTTGTAAACGACTAGAAGAATCGGTACAATTATCGTTTCATTTTTAGGTGTCTAGAGACACATAATTCTCAATTGATGAAAACAAAGCCTTATTGATAATTTATACCTATAGTTTACATAGAAATTTCACTTCTGTATTTAATTGCGTAAATCATCCTTATCATGGGAATTATTGGGCACGATTGGGTGTCAATATATATTATATATATATAAGATACACCCGTAGCTTAGTTTATTTGTATTGTAGAAAGAAGTTTCTCAACGGCTAGTGGTGAGTGATATCAAACTGACTATCAGTAAAGAACACGATGAGTCGCACATAACTTGCTGTGCACCCGCCTACCTGCGTGGAAATGATAGCTACACTTGCGCTAAAGGATTGCCTCTTACTGTTTTATGTAAGTATATAAATCTATCTCATAATCAAACCTTTGAAACCACTTTCTATTGATTATTATATTATATAGTCTTAAGTGTCAGTGAAATATATGTCTGTTCTATAATGATTCTTAACTTTTGGGTCCAGGAAAACACCGCAGGTGTGGTGGTAGGTAGTGGTGTAGCGAGAATGGGTGACACCCGGTGGGGATGTTGTGGTATCACCTCAAGAAGAAGAACTCATCAATTGGAATCCACGCCCCCCTTCCCGCTGACTAAATCTTTAATGATTAACTATTATTGAAATATAACATGTTTACAAGTGCATTACAAGCATTTATGCAATTTACCAAGTTGGACGAAATCAGGGTGTTAAAAGTTTTAAACGTTCTCAAATTACGCCAAACACTAGGTCTGAATAAGGTTGATCTAATCTTTTCCACGTCTATACGTTCGACTCTTGTAGGCTTCACTGTGCCATATGTTTTTAATTTAAACCAAATTCGTTTTTGCATGTCACATGTCAAGAAGAAGATTGTCATAAATTATAATCGTATCGCGGTCGACCTGATTTCTTCTATTCTAATATAATTTCAAAATCAAGAACAAAAATTCTTTATTTAATTTGGTCCTTGAGAAGGCGCCTATGATCGTCGAAACACTACCGCTTGTTCGGAAAACAGACAAGTCGAGAAGACCTGGCAAGAAAATAAAAATTGATCTATTTTTTGTAATGTTTTTTGAATATGATATAGATTATGCATATGCAGTTCACAATATCAAACAGATCACGTAATAATCCACCCTATAGTAACCTTAAATGTATCTTCATAATTGTTCTCAGATCCACCAGCATTAAAAATTATCGTTGAAGATGATGTAGAAAATGGCACTCTGGCTGTTGTCAAAGGCACTAATGTTTCCTTGGCTTGTAGCAATCAAGCTAACCCTTCGATATATCAGTTGATTTGGTTTCACGAGGTAACAACTCAATAACATCGATTTCAAAAGCGAACCCATTTATTGTTTTTGTAATTACTATAACTGTTTAAATACTCGATGTGAACTTTTAGGAGGATATAATAAATGAAGATGACGACAGTAATAATAAAATTCAGCCAATTTTAGAATTGAAAAATGTGAAAGAAAGCGACGCCGGTGAATATGTTTGTGCTGCGACTAATGACGAGGGATCGACGTACAGCGATCCTTTAATAATTGACGTCACTTGTAAGTTCACTTTTAGTTTATTAAAATACACTCTACGTGTTTTCGATTCATAATCTTTTTTATTTCAAACAATTACGGGACTTCATATTTATTCATTTTAAGCAAAAAGTTTAATAAAGTTATTATATATTGTTTGTACACAATCTAAATTAAAAAAATTATACTAATTCACTTCATCGCATATTAGGTGTAAACTAAGATGTAATATTTTACACCGTTTTATACCATAATATAAATATTTAATTTACATTATCCTTGGTACATTAGTAGGACCAGTAAAGATAAAGTTAATAATCCTTTTTTTTACGAGGGGAATGCATTTACGCAAAAAAAAAGTTAATAATCCTGTACAAATGAAAGTCGGCTCAATTAGGTACCTTTATGATTTATTTAGAAATAAGATGGCAATGACCAGAGACCCATTTACGTATCTACTTTTCCGATTGATTTTAAATATTCTATTAATTAAACTGAAACTGTTTCATGCACCTTTGTAATCTATGTTAGATAATTTAAAAGTGCATACACTAATGTATGTTGTTTTGTACATGCAATTTTTAGACTAAAGTGAAAACTCAAATCTTTGTGGATAAACTGTTATTTTTATGTTTAAATTTCATAATTTGCTAATTGAAATTGTTAACATATCACAACATTTAATATATAACATTAGTTCGGTTTTTACATCTATTGGTACTCTGAGCAATAATTGTGCACATTTTCATATAGTTTATTCATAATCAAAACATACCATAGGGTGCGTAAGTATACATTTTACTAGGTATTTATTCACGCGTCATAGCATTGGTAACGCGAATGCATAAATATTTCCTCAGAATTGGTCAACGCCGTTTTATAAAGCATTTTTCTAATGCCAATCTTTGACGTTTAAGGCGTTATTTTTCGGCCATAATTATTAACTAATGTTATTTGATGTCAAAACAAAATAGATCCGTCTTACTGTGAACACGAGAATACTATAGAATACGGTCTTGGTGAGAATCAATCTATAAACATAACATGCAACGTCAAGGGGAATCCCGAACCAACGTCGTATCGTTGGATAACAGTGAACGACGTCGTAAATGCGAGCACATTGCGCATTCGTCCTCACACATCTGTTGAGACAGATGGTCCTACATTGACATTCGAAAGGCCCAACAACTCTAACTATAGTAAGTTTTATTTTTAATACTATTTAGGCTTAGTGTTTTAACCACAATCTCACCTGATGTTAAGTGACTATGTGGTCCAGGATGAAAAACAAAATAAGTCTAGACGTACTGGTTCTCAAGTGATGCTGCCGGAACACACCTATTGGTATTTAGCGATAGGTTTTCAAAGTAGAGGGTAGTAGCTACCCAGGGGGGAATTATTAGAAAATGTCCTACCACCATTCTATGGTTTCGTCACGATGTTTTCCTTCACCGAAAGCTCAGGCTGGTTTTAGAGTTGGGTGGGTGAGTTCGAAACCGCGTTCATTGACGCGGAGTTAAAACACTCCACTAACTGCCCCATCATCGTTTTAAAGTATTGTATATTTCAGAGCTATGGTTGATTACATTTGTTTTACTTAGGTACAGACTAAGTAAAGACTTAGGTACAGTCCAGCTTTTGATCACAATCACATTAGACATTTAGTAATGCTGTGTCCGAAAATGGTCAATCAATTAATAAATCCATCCTATTGGTTCGGAAAATAGTCATCGAGAACAGTTGCCAAAAAACTCGATCTGATTTATCTTTTCTTATACATAGATATTTTTTAAATAGAATTTAGAACTCTAATTTAGGGATCGTTTTAGCGGATGTACAGATAAAGAAATCATTCTTTAATAATCTTTTAGTAATGGTAACAGACTAAACCTATAGGTGCCTACAATTCCTGGCAAGATTATGGTCTATCATGTAGTCCTTGTTTTTATTTCATAAACTTACAGTAGGTATATGACTCCATATTATGTAATTTTGGGTGCGGTTTACGGGATATAGTTTGGGCATTGAAATGAAAGGAACGCGAATTCCAAGATCTTACTACAATTCTCTAGAAGCTTTTTAACAAATGACCTCTCCATTTAGATTAGTAAAATAATACTTAGTTGGGCGAAAATAACTTGTATTCAGGGCCGTAAGAAATCGTAAAAAAAGAGATACCTATTGCTTTACAAGTGGTGCTATTGGAATACATCCATTTTCAAACTTGAGAGTGGTAACCAGAGATGAATATTAATAGTGGTAACTAGCTAGGTGTGCATTACAAAATTCCTTACCACCATCTTATAGTTTCATCAAGTTAATTTCCTACATCAGAGCTGTCTCAAAATAATTGGATAATCTGATTCGAACCTACGTCAGAAAACGCGATATTTATATTCGCTGATCTATCATACCTTTCCCAATCAATAGATTCAGCCAAGTAAATTTTAAGCTCTTTACGTTTGCCACATCAAAATAATAATTCTTATTTAACTTAACATTGTTACAACGTAACATAAAATGAGCTTAACTACAGATAAAATCTTTGAATAAATTTGAATTTAGTACTAAAATTGTAGAATTTTATGCGCTTCTATTACAGAGTAATAATATTTTGAATTATATATCGTAATGTTTATTTTTAGATACAATATTTTGCTGGGGTCTTAACAATGTACCAACTATAGGCACAGCGCGTACTCCGTGTATATTCATAGTTACTAATGAAACTGTACCGCAAGCACCTACTAATTGTCAAGCGACTATGACTACTTCTGGAGATATTATTGTTACGTGCGAAAAAGGACATAACGGTGGACTAACACAGGTAAATCGTATAATATAAAACATAGAAGCAATCTGTATCAACTTTTTCAAATTAAGAGTAATTTTGAGATTTTGTGGTTGTTGAAATTTTTGGTGCTTGTTATAAATTGTTACGCCTGTGGGTAACTAAAATGCCGTATTGGACGAAGCAAGATTTTTTTTATTTATGTATAAAAATTAATAAAATTTAAGTGTATGTTTGTTATATTAAAATAACAGCTTTTTACTATCAAATAAATACAAACATATAAGAGTCTGACGAAACTTTTATTGGCATATAGATGAAGTAACAGGGCGTAACTTTGGGGCTACTTTTATTTTTCGAGAATAATTGGGGTTCCGTGTAAAAAACGGCTAAAAATAGTGACAAATAAAACATTATTTTCTATTGAATATTTAAAATCTATATTTTGCGTAATAGAAAATATAACACGCAGGCGGAGCCTTGGGCACATAGCTAGTTATAGGTAATAGTAGATAGGTATACATTCATACATACTATACACATTTATAACTATCGATCTTTTTGTTCCTTTTAAGAAATTCAACTTCACAGTTAAAGAAATAGATTCAGACCAGCAGTTAGTATCAATAGTTAATTTGGAACCGACATTCATAATACCGGCACCGAAACAGGATAAATACAAATTCGTTGTGACAGCGTTCAATGAAAAAGGGCACAGCAGTACTGTTGAAATTGAGCAAGAAGACATAATCAACATAGATTCAGGTAACCGCTTTCTAAGAAAGTTATAAGGTAGAACTAAAATTGGTTTTAATCGAGGTATCACCACCTTGGACTATATTCCAGTTATTAAGTCCAGCTCTCTTTTCTTTTTTATACTGTGACGTGTAATATTAAAAACTAAAATCTCAACATGTGAAGCTTAGAACTAAAAGTTTTTCAAGTTCGAATATTGTAGATAGCTAGACAGGCAGACAGAAAATGACCTATTACCATCCTATAGTTTCGAAGTATGTAGGAGATGAGGAAACCCTATCATAGTTACATGTAGACTAGCTCCCGGATTAACAAATATATATCCAGATCTAGTAAGAGAACATACTTTACAACGGCCCGAATTCTAAGCGTGGTTGCTTCACATAGGGCGAGTCCCATATACCCCTACCAACTCTAACCCGGAAACAATCCTGAATAAGAGCTGCTAGGAGCATGCGTAAATGCATTTCACCACGTAAAAAAAGCTTAGCTTGTATCAAGCGTAAATTCGGCGCTGTGTTGAGTATTGTCACCTCTGGAGCGGAACTGCCAAATACCGTCAATAGAGTTCGGCCGTCGAGCTTGAAAGCGTTGGTGACGAAACACTGACAAGTGCAAAATTCCAAACTTTAGCAGACCGACGAAAAGTTGCTTCCCTTGCCGTAAAATCGGTTGATCTTCAGCAAATGTGCTGAAGAACTGCACCAACTCATCCCACTCTCTTCCTTCCATCTGAGTACAACAAGACGCCGTATGGTTTTTCATCTATACATAGTAGAAATTCCATTCATTCGCACGAAGCGTTTTGCTTCTTCGTTCATAATGAGAACAGGTGTGATTGAGGCCAAGTGTCGAGCACTACAGTTAAAACAAAATTAGGCAGCCACGGGGACTACCAACAGAAGTAAAATCTCAAAACTTTTTAAAAACTGTTTTTTTAATGTTTTAAATTATAGCACGACTAATTCAAATTTTATATTTTGTTAATATAAATTATCAACATACCTAACCTTTTTTTTTTTTTTGACGGGGGGAAATGCATTTAACGGGGGGAAATGCATTTACGGGGGGAAATGTATTTAACATACCTAACCTAACATATTACATTTGTCTATATTTTATATCTATTGGCGCTCCGAGCAAGAATTATCTACATTTTGATATAATTTACTCATAATAAAAATAAACGATAGGCTGCGCGAGTATTAATTGTGTTCTTTATCTCAGAACGCCACCACTTAAACGTCAACTTATACTTGACATATTGTAGCATGTTGACGGTTGTAGTCAACGCGAATCTATAAGATTTTTCCTTACCAAGAATCCTTAGAAAGAAAAGTTTTCACTTCAAAAAGGCGCACATATCTATTCCCAATTGAGACAGATTTAGTTATATAGGTGATGATGTACCACTAAGCGCTGTGACAAATATAACAACACTGGCGCTAGCGTTATGCGGAGGCGTAGCGCTCGTAGCCCTCGCCGCGTGCGGACTCGTGCTGTGCGCGCACGAACCTGCCTCTGCACAGGATTCACCCCGTGCACACTCCGATCCACCACTTTGTGCTTATAATACTGAAGGTAATATGTAATGCCAAAATAGTACACAAAAAGGGATATTTAACTACACACCTTACTACATATAAACCTTGTATTACAAGATATTTGTCCGCGGTAAACTCCGAAACTAAAAAACCGATTTTAATGAAATTTGATTGGAACCGACCTAAAAGACAGGATAGTTTTTATCGCGATTAATGATTTATGATAAAACTATGTAATAATTGCTTTGTCCATGGTTTGCCCTATGTCATTTATAACGTGTAGGGAAAAAGATGTGAAATGTGTTTTATTGCATAGTAATTTAAAAAAAAAAACTATTAATGTACCGTTAAATTAAATTAAAAAAAAAAGAAGTTTTTATACATAAATGTTACTCGTATGAAGCCGGGAAGGACAGCTAATACGTTAATAAAATTAAGTGTAAATAATTTTTACCAAAATTCATTAATTTTAAGTCCTTTTATTCAAAATATATAATTTTTAAATCTTTAATACTAAAACAATCGTGGCTCAGTTGTAACGTTGTGGGACACTACGCCTATCAACGTGGATTAAGCCTGAGTTTTTATTGACGAAAAATAATGCGATGCACACACACCAGGACAGCAACGAAGTTTAAGTTGAAATCTGTCGTCAAACGCCGCTTATCTATACGTGTTTCCCGCAGCATCACTTGAGTGACCGACTTCTCTAAGCAACCCCGGATCTAGCAAACAAACTGGGGCACCCCCCACAAAAAACATGCTCCACAAAGCGCTGAGCATACGGAAGCCAGGTTGAAAATTTAGATACACATAGATTTACTGAATGTTGATCTACTGTATTTTTCTCGAGTATATAATTTCATGTCACATAAATAAAAAAACTTATTAGATAATAGATAATCAAGAGTACAAATATATTAAAGGGATGTTATTGTTCCATTCACGAAAAATGGCAACCATTATTTATAAATTTGTGAATTTGGTCCAGGATTTTTTCTCAGATGCTGGAGAAAGAAGCGCAAGTTTCTGCCAGGGTAAAAAAAACGTAGATCTGGGGTTGCCTTTAAGCATAGCTTTTTTACCATCTTAGACCACATCATCATTTAATATGAGATGACATTGTGGTTGTGATTTAATTTGTATTTTGAAACAACTTCCCATCAAAATCTGTTCGAATTTTTGAAATGAGAATATTTTTTAAATATAATAAAAAAAAACATTTTCGTAGAGTCTAACTGCGAAACATATCATGACAGCGAGGACGAGAGCGAATGTAACGTACGACGAACAGAATCTTTCAGGAGAGCAATGGCGAGATATCCTTCGAAAAATTTTGATGTTCGAAGGACGAGTTCTTTCCATTCGGCAAGATACATGAACGACATGGACCAAGAGGGCGTCGGCAAATATAATGATGTTATCCGACATAGCGCAAATTGTAGGGTGCATTCCTTGCAAAATATCAATAAGAAACGAGAAATGGATGCATTGTGCGACCATTTGGTACTTCATTTACCGCCAGAGACGAACTATAATACTCCCAGACCGGTAAGTTTCTGTAAACATTTAGAAAATATGTTTTTCTGTTTCGCTATACAATTTGATTTCAATTATTAATAGTAGGTACCTAAAGTCAAGATTCTAAATAAGTTTTAATTGCGATTAAATTTTTATTATAGTCGTGTCAAAAATTAATATAGTAATTATAAACAGCGTTTCGTTGAAAATGAATTAATAGCATATTTTTAATCAGTACGTGGGAATTTATCCATTTATTTATTACAGAATAATTAAATTTATTAACCATAGATACAGTAACTACATGTTTTTGTGCTAATACTAAACTTTGCCAATATGGGTACATATTTAAACTATGCACTATTTGCCATTAACACGATAGAAAAAACAACACAATGGATCGTAATGTTTCTATAGAAGACATCGCGTCGGCGCGAGAGGAGAGCGAGCTCTTCTATAACAAAATCGCGCTGATCAAAACCATTAGTGTTTTACTATATTTAACAGATTTAAAAATGAATACTGTACACATATAAGAATAATAATGAAGTGGGAGAATATTGATTTCATGCTTTATATTGTACCTATGTACATTTTACAGATGAACACATTTTATACGATGCCACGTCGTATGCGTCAAAAACTGGCAAAGGAGCTCAGCGACGAAACTTCAGAAATAACTCAAACGTCAGACGGATTCTCCCTTCCCCCGCCGCCTGACGAATTCGGAACTTACCGGGCCGCAGCCAGGATCAAAGATATACCTACAAAATCGGTACCGTCTTATACGACTGTTATGAGGAAAAATTCAACTGGAAGGGACCCTACGAAACATCAGTACAGTAACACGATGTCTCCGATGAACACGGTAGGGTTGCCCACTACCGTCAGTAGTGGTGGGGCGCACACCAGTCTATACACTTACCCTGATGACAGCCATCATGTGCATCCGGTAAACACTAATCCTTTCGGCGAAGATTCGGCGTAACACGATAGAAATCTGATGACACCACTTTAGGAGTTGTTCATGTATTACGTAGGCAGAATTTTTACCCTTTTTTTACTAAACCCCATTCCACCGTGTCAGCTTTAGTAAGCAAAGTTCTTACTCCTCATAGTGACGAAAGCAAAGACGTATTTTTTCTTTTAATGTGTCGAGTACCCATAAAAATGAAACAATAGAAAGACAATGGAAAGCTGGCGTAAACGCCGGGAAGGTGCTCAAGGGGTTAAATCTGCTTAAGTAAATTTCACTAACTTAATAACCTTCCAAGTCAACAAAAAATAAGCTTACGTAATCCATGAACCGTCCCTTATTTATTTTAAAAGACTGGATCACTATCGAATGACGTCATACCAACTTATGAAATATATGGCATTGGTAAAAAATCATATTTGTAAATGTAGGAACATTGAAAAAGTTACCAGTAATATTATGTATAGTGATTTAATATAACAACTTAATTATAGTAATTGAATCAAACGTAGTGAAATACTAGATTTTAGATCTCACTATTTAAAAAGGGGCTAATGAACCCGAGCAAAAGACAACAAATTCTTATATAATTTTCTAGAATATTTTAATGTGAAAATCTACAGTCAGAAATGTTGCTTTTGAAATAATCTCCGTTTTTGGCGTAAGATGCTTATATGAAATTCCTCTTAAAATATAGCTTAAAACGTTTCAAATTGATTTAACCATCTTTTTTCAAGTTTGGATCAGATTTTTGTATGTATATACTTGATTTGATGTATTTTGAGATAGGATCAATTATCGATTCAACAAGTCTTTATAAATGTGCTAAATTGCTAATTTCTATTAGGGTAAGGCGTTAACAACGTTAGGATATTGAAGAAAAAAAAAACACAATGCAGTACTTCAAATATTATATTTACAAAAATAGATATGAGACTTTCGACAAGATTTATAAGATACCGAATTTCTTATTGAGTTTGTATAATGTAATTCAAGTAAACCAGTAGTGAAAACAAAAATTAATATTTGAAATCAAACATTATAGTCGAAAAATGTGTGCGTGTGTATGTATGTAAAAAAATATTGTACGTAATCTCTATTTCCATTTATAAATTCATAGAAAAACAATTTATTGATCATGTCATATATTGTTTTTAACTAAAATCCGATTATCAGCTTGAATTTTTAACAATTCTAACCGATTTTGTTAAAAAAAACATCAGAAATGTAAAAATGATTACCGTTATTTATATTTTAATTAAAATTCGTTATTATTATTATGTAACAATTTTCAAAATACCACTGAAACATGTCAACTATTTCAGACCAAGTTGTATAAGATTAACTAAACTTAATGATACCTTATTTACTGAACAGTTTCATAAATTGTTTGTTACAATTTCATTGTTACTCATGTAATATATATCGAAGAAACAGTCTTAATATAATTATAATGAAATTTTTGTATCACCGCCAAATGATGCTAATAAATTAATTGCAAATGATACATTTATTTTTCTTAATAAAAATAACTTCTGTAACTAATGTTTTTTTCTATTATTATTTCGCCATAAGACGTGACTGATTAATGAAACATCGTCGAGCCAATATAAATAATTTTACTTTGTGTATGTAAAAAAAACAAATTTCAATGACGAGTATCATATTTGAAATTTAATGGATTTTGTGAAGTAATAAAAAAAACTGATATTGTAATTGGCCTTAACTTTTACTACTACTCTAGCTAAAACCACTCCGACATGATTGACCTGAAGATAGTTACAATTCATTTACAAGTGACTAACATATTATAAATATTGTATGAATCGAATATAGACCTATATCAATCCATACGGTCTAGATGTGCCTGCGCTACGGACAATTTGTCGATCAGTTGTTGAGTGTTGGGTCGAGCCTGTGAAATTAAAAATATCATTAAATAAAAAAAAACCTATCAAATCAAACCTATAAAAATAATTGCCATATGTAGGGACGGACGCCATTGTTGAGATGGGGAATCTATGTAAAGGTATTATAAAAATTGTCACTTATTACAATTACCATATAGGGGTGCTTGTAAGAGCTTATATTATTATAGCAAACTAAAAAAGTCGTAAAACTATCTATATTAATAATTCGGTCAAGGGGTACGATCGACTCGATTGAAACCTTACCTGAATAATAAAACATAAAAAATAATGATTACGAGTCGACAACATATATCCGTAAAATTCGGATTGTCGAGTATTTTGTTCAATTCTAATGGTGCAAATGGCAGTCGCCATATTGGCCACTCGTATGCCATCTTGAGTTTGTTAAGGCCGATTCACACTTGTCAGTTCCGATTCACACGTATCAGTGACATTACAGTTCCTGTCTAGTTACTATCTACCTACATTTTGTAAAGGATTGTTACATTGTGATATTATAAGTCACATTTCACCCGAGCGAACCTGGGTTTTCACCTAGTACTTATATAATACTTGAAGGAGGGATAATCTAAAACCTTACCACGTATCACAATGGCTTAAAAACATCTAGTGGTTAATAGACAACCCCTTTATTGCGGGAGGGAACGATTAAGGTGAATTGTGTGGTGTGTTTGAGTGAGTGACCTGTAACGCGTTAAGTGCGGCATCGTGTAGGTCCTTGCAGCGTGCGAGCGCGCGGCGTCGCATGTGCGCCGGCAGTGCGTACACCTCCGTGCGCGCCACCTCCAGCGCGCGCGACGCACACGCGCACGCGTGCGTCTCCGACCCGGCGGACAGCCACGCGCGCTGTTCCACGCTCACCAGCCTAACGAGACAAATACATATTTACATTACTAGCTGTGTGCCCGCAGCTTCGCCCAAGTTTTAGATAACTTCTTATGGGTTATGGCGCCAGTCTCTCTCACGCATACGGTAGGCAGACTCCTCCTCTCTCACTCTAACCCACAGCGATAGGCTTATTTTGGACAGACGCTTCCCTCTCTCTCTCTACTCAGTGTTTAGTGTGCGATAGACATATACTGTTGATTAAATAAACATACTAATAATGTACATATTCAAGAATTGTAACTAAGAATATCATATGTATATATTTTATAATGAATAAAAGATATTATTAATAAATAACCTTTCTTTACATTATTATATTAATATATTATACATAAAAATTAAGAAATAACTTAAGCTTTTCTGAAGTTAAACAATTTCAGTATTAAATAGTTCAACTTGGATTAGTTTATCTGTCGGGCGTCCCGGGATGCAGGCTTTTTTTTACACGGTATAGGCTCCGTGCTTTGACCACAAGCTCACCTGATGTTAAGTGACGACTTGGTTCAGGTTGGTTAACACATTAAACCTAGGTACTGGTTCTCAAGTGATACTGCCAGAACACACCTATTGGTATTTGGCGGGCATTATTAGGAAATGCCAAACCACCATGCTACGGTTTCCTCACGACGTTTTCCTTCACCGAAAGCTCAAGCTGATTTTAGAGTTGGTAATATAGTTTTGAAATAATTATTGGAAAATAACGTTTTCATGGTACTGCTATCGTATCGTATTTTGTTGACAATTTCATGAGTTTTAATTTTCTTAATAATTTTTTAATACTAAGTCAAAGTAAAAATAATTAAACTGATAATTGAATCGTCTTATAATTCCAATTTTTTTTTAATGCTACCCTAATTATTTTCGAAAAATTAAAATAGGCTAACTAACGCGGAGTAACTTCAACTATGTACCAAAAAAGACCAGTCAAAATAGGTTCGTTCCGGACATTAGCCGGAACAAACAGACAATGAAATATTTTAAAAACTTTGTGTAAACGTGTATACACATTCATAAGCATTTAGTACAGAAAAAAATTATAATCTGATACTTCAATTTTATTTATTAGTATAAATATATATAACTATATTAATATATAAATAAATAATAAATATTATATATAAATATATATAACATATATATGGTAAAAAAAATAGAACTAACAAGGAGAACTAATGAATACAAAGAAAAAAAAATCATGAAATCTGTCGAGCAATTTAAGAAAACTACAATTTATATACTTAATTAAATATATATATATAGAATGAAATAAATGATTATATAAAATTAGTATGTAACAAAATATAGTGCAATTCTGAAAAGATCTAAAAATATAAATAGGAAAAGGTAAACGTTCGAGACGTATTTCTCTTTTGTTTATCAACCGATTTTCTTTTGTTTCGCATGTAACCTAGTACCTACTGTACTTAGTACGTAACACACCACCACACATTCCGCACTCACGTTACAGCAGAAGTTCCCACGCGAGATACCAAAACGCTGACAACGTGAAACAACGTATCGTGGGACAGTCAAACGTTGGAAAATGGACAATCTCGCTCGATCGCCTGAGCTAGCAGGTTGCATTTTAGGTTTAAGTATCATATTTTAATTAGTTTATAATTGTAGCGGATCCACTAAGTCGCGCTACTGGTGGATCTACTATCCTCAGGATAGCTTAAACGCTCCTTGAATTATAAGACTCATTAAACGAACAATGAACTTGTGGTACGCCCCTATCACCATGGCTGCATGCGACGACCAATCATATGTCAACTCCGTCGTCCATGATTGATAAATATTATTAATTACTAATAAATATCAATACTTTGTAGCTGCGACTACACAAGACATTACGCATTTCTTATTGTAAATAGTAGTTCATTATACCAAACAAACAAATATTTTGTTTCCATTCATCTTACCCTCGAATAAAATATAAAAAGTTATACATAATCTAGTATTCAAATACTACAAAAATTGCCTTTTTTTAAAGCCTCCTATTGACGGTCAACTACGTAATTCGTAGCTGTTAAACGTGCTTTAGTTTTAACAATAACAAAAACCTGGAAACAGTTTTTTTTTCTTTCTTAATATTTTCAACAACGGTTACGGTCGAATTTCGACCACTCGTTGAACACTAGTTATAAATCGTAAATTTTATTTTACTTGTATTATATATTTTTACATTCGTATACATTTTTCATACGTACTTTATATATATATCGAGAACTTGCTCTAACGGTACACCGATATTAAGGATTGCTTTGAACACCATACTTTTGTCCGCGTTTAATTTACAGCTCATTATCTCCAGTTGACGGACAATAAAATCTGTAAAAAAAAATAAAAATAAATAGATAATTATTTTAATATTGCGCATTAACCAGCCTGATAAGGGTGATTTAAATATAAATGTAATGTTTTAAAGCTGTATTTATCACTCACTGGTCATATTATTTTTATATCAAAATTAGACAAAAAAAAAAATGCTGCTTAAATTTAATTACAGTGTAATGTCCTTTTCTATGATTTGTCTGTAAATTTGTTACTTTTCGTTGTCATAAATAATGCTAAATAATTATACGATAAAATGACAATTAAAATTGAATTAAAAGTGTTATTTTCATACAGTACTTTCGAACGAACGAGTCAGTAGTACAGTGATATGGAAGATATTAAATTCGATTCTCATTCTTGGATAAAAAAGAATAAAAAAATGACCATTTAGAAACTACGCTTAATAAATATTCAATTTCAAATCGGAGAGATTGCATTAACATTACATACATAATGGGAAACAATGTCCCGTATTGACGTATTCACGTCCTAGTGAAGTGAGTTTACTGAGGACAGACGTGAGTCTATCATCAGCGGTGGGCAAGCTCCTGGCAGCCATCTCCGCCTCTGCCAGTATATTACTCCAAATATTCTCGACCAGCAACGCGTCATTGTGACCGGAACACTGGATGATAGCTAACTTGCATTCCCATAGATTGTAACGGTCGGCATACTCCTCATAGAGCTGCAATTAAAAAAAAAACAATATTTGATATAATTTTATTAATGTGATAATGGTAGAACTGTATAAATGTACTTACAGTTCTAGTTCAAGTCTAGCGATTCTGAAGCCGGTCGAATAAAATATGATAAGAAGAATTTGATGATACCAAACATCCATGTATGGATTAATAATATTAATTAATATTGCAGTTTGCAATTATAAATAACCCCTTGAGCACTAACCTGGCGTTTACGCCAACAGCTCCCCATTGTTTTCCTATTGCCTCATTGTTATGGGTAATCGACATAATAATATATAACTTTAAAATAATAATAATCATCATCATATTAGACGTCACCCACAGCTGGACATAAGGCTCCCCAAAGATCTGCACAACAACCGGTCTTGCACTACATGCATCCAGCGGATTCCAGATTTACCAAGTCTTCCAGTACACCGGTTAGCCCCATTGGGCATCTGTTCTACAGACAGTATGCCCACCCATTGCCACTTAAATTTAATAATTCTGTCATTATTAGCTGGATATTCTCATTGCTGATGCGATCACGCAATGATTTCATTTATAGCCCTCTTCGATGCCATTTAAATAACTTGTAACGGTTAAGAGGACATCGTATTGACATTTATTCCATACAATCTAGTTCCCTGTTTCCTCTTTGGTTAATAGCATTATGGTAAATATTTGTATACCAAATAATATATATCCATCACCTTCCTGCCCGTATGTTTTTTTTTTTTACCATTAATGAGTTCTTGTAGAAACTAGAAGCCTTTGAAAATGAAGAAAATACTCGACTTTGATAGTCATTTTCAGATATTCGTTAAACAAATTTGATGGATGAAATTAAAAAAAAAAGAAAGTAAAACGTACAAGCATAACTGAAGTCTTTATTATTCTAAAAGTGGAAAAAAAAAAAATCGGTTCAGTTTTGGAGGAGGAAACAGGGTACCACGAAATGATGTTCTCACCTATTTTGCATACGGTAAAATCAGCCCGCGCTGCAGTTGTCCCTATCGCTTTCCTTGGGGCGCAACGTGATAGAAATAGATTTCTGAAATACCAACCCTTCCGACCGCATGTCCTCTTAACGATGATGATAATTTTATAAATACCCAAATACAAAAATACCCAAAATACAATAAGTTATTATAACTGCCTCATTATAACTAGTAATAACTGCCTCGGTGGCACAGTTGTATTACGGTGCGATTGCCGTTCTGAGGTCTCGGGTTCGATCCCCGGGTCGGGTCAAGTGGTATTGGGTTTTTTCTACTCAATATCATCCCGGAGTTTGGAATTTGTGCCCGATATGGCGACAGGCTCGCCCCCTGTCACACCTGGGACGGAACTAAGCTCGGCGAAATGTGGGTGGTGTAGTTCGCTACTTCACCTCTGCCTAACCCTTCGGGGATAAAGGCGAGAGCTTATGTTATGTTATTTATTAGATAGAATATAACTGACCTGAGTGATTTCGAGTAATTCATCGTCGAGCCGCTGCATGTGCTGCTGGGGCGGTTGGAGCGCTTGAGGCAGCCCGGCTGCGGCGGCACGCACTGCGCACTGTACGCGCGCCACCTCGGCCGCCTCCTCGAGACGGCGCAGCAGGTCCCCGCCGCCCGCCGCGCCCGCGCCCCGCACGCACACCACACCCGCCGACAGCCACGACATGCGCTGCGCGAGCGTCGCTCCCGATCTGGTTCAATATTATTTACGTGAAAACTCCTTTAGCCGCGTCGTACGATTTTTGGTGGAAGCAAAACTTATAGGTTCGCGTCACCGACAAGCTAATGTCACGTATTGCGTTAAAAACTGGTTAGGGAGCGTTCAAGTATTACGAAATGTAATTTTTGGAGATTTTTAACCCTCCCCTTTCTCTCCATGTAACGCTCCGTAGCGTTTTTCTTTACCCCCACCTCTCCCCCTTAGAAGCGATTTTTTGATCCGTAGTCTACTATATCCATTTGTCAATTTTACTATTACTATTACACAAACCAATGGTTATAATCACAATGCGTTTTTTGATGACAAAATCTACTATGGTTAAATTTAGCAATACTTATTTATATTGTCAGTAAAATGAAATATATAATAGAATACTTTTGATTCCGGCAATTTTTTTTGTATGATCATTCCGAGTAAAGTGTGTCAGGGTCCATAATTCGAGTTGTCGAACAAACGTTACAAAAAACAATGTTTCTAGCTACTCTCGAACATCTGTGTCCATTATTATTTCTTATGATAGTTTTGTAATGATGTTAGTTTTTTTTTTTTATTTCGTCTTGTCTAAAATATTATTTGATTTTATAATTTAATTCTTGAATTTAATATATTTTACAAGCCAAATAAATATTTGTACGAACTTGATATACTATACATAATGGAATACTGAATTCTTATGAAAAACAAAATTCATAAACAAAAATATTACGAAAAAGATAATAAATAGCAATACGTTGTAATTATTTAACAAATTATTTTATATAAATTAATGTTATATAATGAAACTTCAAATTATCTACTTCAAATGTTACACAAAAGCAATGAAACAGCTGTTCGCACTAGAGTTAACCATCCGCCATCTTGCTAACCCGACTAGGCTGAATGGTTGATTTTTTTTAACAAATAGTCACATTTTTGACAAATGGTTAGCTTAACTATGTTTCAAAAAACGCATCAGGGCATTATTTTAACCATTTGTAACAAATCTGACCATTTCTCGAGTTGACTACGGATCAAAAAATTAGCCCTTAGTAAAATGTTGCTTAACCACCACCAAGTGAATATTTTTACCTGAAAGTCACAATTATGTGCCGTAAAGTAGAACAAAAAGATACTAGCTAAACTGTTTTCTCTGCCAGGAGGATGTTTAATTATATTTAATTTCAAATGTAATTATGAGGAGACAATATTGAAAAACATGAACTATTGTAGGATTTGATGTTTTATCATTAACAGAATCATTGACGAGTTAACCACTACTGTTTAGTGCAATTATCTTGGAACCATAGGCAAATATTCAAAAAAAATAATTTAAAAAATCTCTCATTTCCCAAAATCATTTTCAAGTACAAAGATAGAAAAAAAAACACGTCAAAAGCGATATTACAAATTAACTTACCCAGGCCTAGTTGCGAGACCTTCTAACACATTAGCGGCGGCGAGATGGTCCCCGCACTTTTCTAGAACCTTCCATAGTAGATCTAATAGAATCAATGCAGTTGTAGGCGGGGAGGACCGAGCCGCTTTTCCAAGTATGTTCTCAACGAATCCGGTGGTGTTCGGTTCAGTGATAATAACTCTTAAAAAAAATAAAACAATTAGGTACACATTAACATATTTTATTTGATAAGAGTAAACAAGCAAAGTGATTATTTTCCTTACCAGAGCCCAAGTTCTTTGTTATCAACCATTCGTAAACAGCGACATGTAACAGTTCATCGTCTTGTGACAAACATTCCCAAACAAGATTTCTTCCCTAAAATAATTAATAAATATACATTTGATGACATAAAGGGGATGTCTCAATGGTGACTATATAAGAGTGATATTTACGAATTAATTATATTTAAGTTAGTTTTATTTTTTTAAAGTGACAACTTATTTAGCGGCATTGAGCGATTCTCGTTATGGGAAAAACTTTTATAGGTTCGCTTTACCAATGCTATGACGTCAGCCGTCAACATGCTACAGTATGTTGAGTATAAGAGGGCGTTCAAAGATAAATAATCTACACGTTGTGTTGTCCCTTTTGTTTTAGGTAACTCAGCTTATACGCAAAGTTTGGTTGGTTAACTTCAATAGAACAGACCAGAATTTGTAACCGGCCAATTTCCTTCGTTTAAATTTTAACCACTTGACACTGGCGGAATCGTGTATTCCGCACATGCCACTATTTTTATCAGAAACAAAACAGAGCTTCTTCAAAATCTAATCACCTACTCGAAATTGGCGGAATTGTGTACATTACGCACGTCGCCATTCTCATAAGAAGTGATTTTTGATTATGAATAAACTATGTGAAACTGTACATAATTATCGCTATGTATATTAAATGTTAGGTTATGTTACTATTTGCGAGGAGGTCTGGGGGGTGGTTGCCTCCTTCTGTGAGCGAGTTATGCTACAGGAGGTAACGGAGAGGGGGCGGGAGGACGATCTGGGGGCGGATCCTCGACGACAGAAGAGGCCCAGGGGGAGATGGGCACGCTACGTGCGGAGTTTTTTCCGCATGTAGGCGTGCCGGGGGGAGTTTGGTGTTGGTTTTGGGGGGAGTTGTGTTTTGTTTGGGGGGGTTGTTTTTGTTTTGTGTTGTGTTTTCTTCTTCTTCTTTTCTTCCTTTTCTCTGTTTCTTCTAGGTATCCCTCTCCTTCCTACGTCTTGTCGATTAAGACAAGATGAGTGAAGGGTAGGGACCTAATTCCCTTTCATAGCAGTGGCGGGTTTCTTCTTCTTTCTCTTTGCCCGCCACTGCTCTGTCCAATTCTTCTTTTCCCTTTTATGGGGGGCAGGAAGTACATCCTGCCCCCCGGACTGCTGACCAATGGTCATACTTCTCCTGCGAGAAGTGGGCTAAGAGGTGGGTGGGGAAGTATTCCCCCCCATCCTTACTTGGCCATTGCACGTACGAGGCCCGGTGGGTTTCCCGCAGGGGGCGACACGGTGTTTGCGAAAGCCATCCTGTATCGCCCCCATCCCAAATGCGGCGAACGGCCCCGGAGAGTTTAGTGGGTATTTCCGGACGCTTCACGTCCGAGCGAGTCCCACACTGGCACGGAATCGTCCCTCCGTGCCCCCTTACCTATTGCATTGGGGGACTCCGGTCTCACTAATGCAATAGGTAAAGGTAGTGCGTAAATGCATTCCCCTCGTCAAAAAAACAAAAAAAAAAGTTTATGTTAATAATTAAATTAACAAATTATGAAATTACAAACATTAAAAAAAAAACAGTTTTCCAAAATTTCGAGTATTCATTTCAGTCGGCAGTCCCCATGACCGCACAGTTATTTTTTTGTTTCAAAAATCATGCTAATGCTTACGTGCTTTGAATACTACGGATGACAAGTGGGGGGATGTTTAAAATGTCCAAAACTAACCTAACGTAATGCTAACCTGTTAAGTAATAGAGAGAAAAAATTACCTGGTAATTAGCATCAGCGGGAGATAGTGTAAGTTGGGTGTCTGCAGTTGTTGAGTGGTTGTGTGAGTCCATGCGTAGCGGAGAGGGTTCGGTGTTCGACGATTCGAAACTACGCTCGTACAACCGTTCGAGCACAGAACAAACCTCACGGTACACCTCCATTCTGTATAAATTATGGAAGATTTACTTAACAGAAATATTAAGTGTTTCATTGGTTTTTTTTTATTAAAATGAAAAAACAATTTAAAGGTGTGTGGGTATCTTTATATATACAGTAATTATCTAAAACATAAAGTTTTTATATTCAATTAAAGAGTGATAAAAGAGAAATACCAATGAACGTAAAATGAATTTTTCTGATTGGAGTATACTGTTGACTTGAGTGGTCAATTTTTTTTTTTACTATTTAGATATGAATATATATAAGACTAGCTGGTGCCCGCGGCTCCGCCCACGTTTCATATGTTCTGTGCATATGACGTTTCATTTATAGCTAATTTAAAAAAAACAAATGAATGAATAAAAGTATTTTGTTCCTTTTATTTATTACAAGGATAAATGCCTGTCTTTTGTTTTATGGGAGCAAATAAATTAATAAACAAACAAATTGAGAAAACATGGCAAAGGGCTCATAGAATTTTGAAAAATATATAGCCTATAACCATCTACGATTAATTCCACGTCGAATGGTTGTGGTTTCATGCTGATCGGTCCAGTAGTTTTCGAGTTTACCTCAGACAAAGAAAACAAACTTTATATATTTTTATATATATATACATATTTCTATACCAAAAATGCAAAATTTAACATTTTTATCGGTCTGTTTGTAATGGATAATCTCCGGAACGGTTGGACAGATTTTGAACGGACTTTTTTTGGTAGATAGCTGAAGTTACTCCGGGTACTTTTAATTTTCGAAAATAATTAGGGTAACGCGTAAAAAAAAATGAAAACGCTGTGAAGAATATATGAAGCGCGGGCACACAGCTAGTTGGGGAAATAAAAATATTAAAAAATACCTTTTATAATAAGCGAATTGTCCTTCCCGATCCTGCGAGGGTTGATCACTCAAATAATAATGTAATCCCTCGTCTTGTGGATCGATCTTGTTCGCACAAGTGACACATAAATCCACCATTCCCGAGTAAAATCCAACTGAAGCCAACTTTGAGCAGACTAACACTAGATTAATATTCGGCGCTACATCCTGTAATAATCATGACTTTTTGAAACATTTTTTTTTTTTTTCTATTAAATTAATACACACGTACATATTTTAAGTACTTACTTTACAAAGTTTGAGTGCGTACTGTAGTTTTTCTTCGCGTTCAGATGGATTCTTTTGTTGTTTTGCAAACATCAGGAGTTCATATGCCTAAAATAAATATAAAAAAAGAAAACGATTTAAAATAACAATATAAACGGCATGTACGTTCAATTTTATTACGTAGGTTCTCAATATTAGCGATAACGCCCCCTTGTGGCAGTAGAAGGGCCAGAGAAAATTTGGGGGAATCGAGGGGACGCGAACAGATTAAAAAAATAAATCTAAAAAAAGGGAAAAAGATTATCCACGGAGACACTAGAAACAAAAAAAAACATAATATTCTCAAAGTGGGTGGTGAGCAAAATAAAAATTGAGAAACTATGACTTATATCATTACTAAGGCATATCTGTATGTCGAATTTGAGGAACATCGCCCCTAAAGACTTATTCACATGGTATTCTAGACTGACTAACATGGGGTAATATATAAAAAAATGACAGAAATATATCCGACTAACAATTCGACGTTTTACAATTGTACTCACTTTATAACAGGTAGCATCTTCTTGCCTGTAGAGCGTCGGACACAGTTGTCTCAGTTTGTGTGAGATCCCATCAACTGATGCATTGTCCCGTAGATATCCAGAAATAATAGACTCCAATAGTAAACTGGCTATTTCTTGACCGCCAATCAATAATTCCCTGAAATGGTAAAACAAAAAATGAACACTTTAATTGATTAATTACTATACAATAACTTGGTTATAGCAAGTATACAAAAAAAAACGCACCTGAAATGTACTGTTTGCAAAGCGTTTTGTTGCTCAACGGGTAAACCAGCAGCAACTATATGGAACTGATGTTCACAAAGGATTTTCCATAGATTTAACGTTTCTATCGACATAACTGTAAAGAGGACATGAATGCATTGTTCACTTTTAATGGTCATTGATGGAATCGATTATGGTTGTGTTCCGGGTCCCCCTCAGGCGGCGACCCGAGACGTGTCTCGTTCCCCAACTGGGGAGGCTCTTGACGTCGCCGCCAGCGCGATACAGTGACACTGACCATGCATTGAGCATTACACGCACAACACTGCAAACACACTCCTGCACACTACACGCAGGTACATAGGTCCTGTAAGGAACCTTTTTTTATGTTAATAAAAAATGTAGGGAATAGCTAGGTTCAAACTCGCGAGAGAGTTTTACACTCAGGTGACGGCCAAGCCGAGGTTCGTACCATTTTGGTAGTCCTTGTGCTAGTCACCTTTTGCGGCTGAGTGCCTTCAGCACTCGCCTCCAAAGTCACGGTGAAGCTGTAAAGGCCCTTCCAGTCAACAGCGTTAGCTAGGTTCGATAAAAAAAATCGATTATGGTGCAGCGGGTAGTGAGGCCGGATTTACAACTAGGCAGGCGGGCTCGCAACCGCATCTTTTTTATGTTTTTTTTTATCATTGTTATTGTTCAAATAATGTTGTTAAAATTAATTCATTTTGATAGTTACAAAAATTAATTAATTCTCTAATACTGATATACTATTGATATTGTAGCGTCAGCGCTACATATTGTAATGTATAAGTTAGTCAGTCTTGCCCCGGCTGGCACACGTAGTGCACGTTCAATGCACATACAGGCACTCTAATATCCTAATATCCTATGTACACATTTTGGAACATTAAAATAATAATAGTTATTTCTACGTTTTATTTGAAATGCAACCTTCGCCAAAATATATATAATCGTTGGTGACGCTTCAAGAATTTAGAATTAAGAATTAATTGTAAATAAAATAAGATACTGTGCGATGTAAAAATTATGTATAAGATAATAAAGATATTGCTTTTGTAGTTAGGCAGCGAGGTAGAGTAATTACTCAATGTATCCAAACGTAGTGCGCTCAATTATTAAGATAATAAATAATTATGCAGATAAATCTATATATATGTATATATATAAGCAAAGTTTGTTTTCTTTTTCAAATTCTATGAGCCCTTTGCCATGTTTTCTCAATTTGTTTGTTTATTAATTTATTTGCTCCCATAAAACAAAAGACAGGCATTTATAAAATGGGGTTCCTTTGACGCACCATCACCTCAAAACTACTGAACATATCGGGATAGGACTAATACCTTTCAACGCAGTATTTTTCGTAGACAGGTATTTTTTTAGATTCCACCGATCCTCTCTCATTTTTTTTTTTTCGATTTACTCTTTTATACATTTTCCACTTCAATTTACGCTTATATACATTTTTGCCGCCAAATAAAAACAAAATACTCTTACTTTTATTCATTCATTTATTTTTTTAAATTAGCTACAAATGAAACGTCATATGCACAGAACATATGAAACGCGGGCGGAGCCGCGGGCACCAGCTAGTAAATAAATAAATACATACATACATACGGCAGAATAAGTATAGGCCGTGTTAGCTCAGAAAGGGTAGTCGCGTCGCGATCGTCAAAGTGAAAGGTAAAGTTCAAGTCAAGTGATTTCATTGTAATAGTTTAGTGAGTTAACGTGAATAAACGGTGTGTACAATATATTACGTTGTTGGATTTTTCCCGCCAACGACCCGGACCACGTGCTCTACTGCGCCCCCTGTCGGCATACAGGATTGTCAAACTGTCAAACTTATACCATCCTGTTTCGGTGCCGATAGGGCCGTGACAGAGCAGTCTACGTAGTACACGGACGTTCGTACGGGTGTCCGCCCATACTCGTGTGTCCGTCCGTCCGTTACAATAATATATTTGTTTTACTTACTGACAAATATTTTCAAAGCGTGCAAAGAGGTATACTCCTCAGTGTGCGGAGCGGCCAGAGTTCTCTGCATGAAGGAGGCGACGCGCTGCAACTTCTGCACAACGTATGCACAGTCCTCGCTTGTTATTCGACTCGACATCTAAAAGTATCAATACAAAATTACCAATAGACAGAGAACAAATCTTATCGTAGTTATAACATACTAGCTGTGCGCCCGCGTTTCGTATATTCTTCACTGCGTTTTAATTTTTTTTATACGGAACCCTTATTTTTTAGTACTTAAGATAAAGTAAAACTGTGCATTGAATAGGAGTTTATATATTTTTTACGTCGAACCCTAATTTTATTTTCGTTAATTAAAAGTATCCTTATTTACCCGGAGTAACTTCAGCTATCTACCAAAAAAAGGCACGTCAAAATCCGTCCAGCCGTTCTGATAGATTACCCGGAACAAAGACAGACAGACATAAATTAAAAAAATTGTATTTTTGGTATAGGTATCTTTTATACATTCATATCTATTTAGTAAAAAAAAAATAGCGACATTACCAACAAACACTTTAATTGTATTTATTAGTATGGATAAACCTTGCTGGAAAATATATGTAAATGACGGTGGATTTCACATCAAAATTAATGGATAAACAGACAGACAAAGCAGTGGAAAGCAAACTTTTTTTAATAGACTTACATATTCCTTGTTGTTCAACGTTTGTGACTTCGAAACGCATTTTAAATTCCATATCGATGTGAGAATTCTGCCAACGTATATGTAGAGTCCGCAATGTCTTGCGCTAAATTCTATTTGCATCGAGATGTTCTGGTCCCTCTGATGTTGTCCAGTGTTGCCAATAAATGAGGACTGGTTGAACTGTGCCGTCGGTGACATTGGACTTTTGTGATAAGGTGATTGAGGCATCATAGTCTGGTTCTGCGTACCGCGGAATGTCTGATTGATTTGATTCTGTTGGAATGATTGGTTGTTATATTTCCCCATTGATGCTTGCATTTGTGATTGAGCTCCTCTCATTGTCATGGGTGTAGACATTTGCCTGGGTGAGAATTTTGGTGAACCTGTAAATTGTAAGTTGCATTGAAAAATTGTATCTTCCTTTTTTTTGGAAATTTCTCAGTTTGAAAACCTTGAACTTTTTGGACTTTCTTTATTAAAGTTCTTTGTATTAAAATCCAAAGGGTTCGTCCATCAATCATGTGATGTTTTAAGCAAATTTTAAACATCCCCTCTGCCTGGTGATAAGTTGCGAGGTTTTAGATCGACCCCACCGAAAATCAGGTATAGTCGAATTTAATTCTGGAAACTTTAGCGCCCTGATAAATATGTCTAGACAAATATCGAGATTGCAGGTTGTTTTCGACTGGCATAAAATTAATAAATACACGTGATATCATTCCTTTTCCTTCGTGATTTTTTTACGGACAACCTTCCCCCCATTCTTTCGAACTTCACCTGATTAATGGACGATCTTAAAAGAGAAAACCGCGGCGGATGGTCCACAAATATTTTGTGTAGCACAAATTTCAAAAAAAGTATTTTTTGGAGCATACAGAAGAAACTTTACAAGGTACATATATACCGTAGGGGACACTGTAAATAAATAATGCGCTAATTAAATGAGTCTAAAATTCTTTATTACAGATTAATTATATGTATTGATACATATAATATATACATATATACTGAGGAATTCTTTACCTACCAATATTGGATGGAATCTGTGGTGTTTGTTGGAACCCGGGTGCGGAAGTCATATGACTACCATACAGTATAAAAGCGCGCGTAGCCCACTCGCTTATGGTCAAATCACTACTCGTTGAATCTTCACAAGCTAGATAAACTGCACAAGCGCAGGCTTCATCTAGACTTTGTAGCTAATGAAGAAAAATGACATCATATTTTTTATACGGCATAGGCTCAATTCTTTGACCACAATCTCAGCTGATGTTAATGACGATGTGGCCTAAGGTAGCCTAAGCCTAGAGGTACCGGTTCTCAAGAGATGCTGCCGGAACACACTTATTGGAATTTGGCAACAGGTTTTCAAACTTGAGGAAGGTAGCTACCCCCAGGCGGATGTTATTAGAAAGTGCCATATCACCATGGTCTATTGTTTCGTCAAGCTGATTTAATAGTTGGATGGTGGGCTCGAACCAGCGTCCATTGACTATCCACTGCGTCATCATCGCTACCTTTTGTAGCGTTTCTAATCGAAATCATATATACGTGTAGAATCTCGAAATAATGACTATATGTATGCTAATATTGACGCTATATATTATGTTTTGTTGATGTGATATCGTAATATGATTTGTAAAGTTAGAAGTTATTTTTGTCTTATGATTGTAATTAATATATAACGTAATTTTGTTTAAGTTTTAATTCTATATTCTGAGTTGTAAAGTGTAGAATTATGGACATAGAACTTTCTTTGTTCCTACTTTTAGCAAAACTGTATTAGTATCTACCTTATATTTTTAAAGTGACACTACAATATGATTATAAATGTAGAACAGAAGAATTTTATGTAAATAAAATTTTGTTAACCCCTTGAGCACTAACCTGGCGTTTACGCCAGCTTTCAATTGTTTTCCTATTGTCTCATTTTTATGGGTAATCAACATATTTAACCAAACCAATTAATGTTAAGTCACAGTTTTATGATTATAAGTTTCTCTTTCGCACTTCACGCGTTTCGGACCTTCCGTCTCACTCACTCGGGACTATTATATTATTGCACCAGTGTAGTATTTTGTGATTTTGATGTGATGATAATTTAGTGATTTTGTATCAATTATAATTAATCTAGATTCAACATATCACCCAACTTAATAACTTTAGAAATATGTTTGTACCTGAAAAAAATCTTTGACCGGATTTGCGTCCGGACCTCGGCAGTCACGCAGGAGAGCCCTAAGCAAATCGGGTGCTGCTCCGGCTGACACAACACAAGCGCCCGCCCCGGTGACCACGGCCCACCGCGATAACCCCCATACTTCTACAAGACAATGTTCCGTATTCTTAAAATTGTCATACAAATGAAAAATATTATTTAACTCAAAATTTTTAAGATAACAAAAATAAGATACTTGACTGGTATTTAATTTATTGAAAACAATAGACTAATCTATATCACCAATAAACAAGATTGGAATGTCTGTTTGTAATGTCAAATTTTTTTTTTACTAAATAGATATGAACGTTGTTTATACGATGCCTACACCAAAACTACAAATTTGAAAATTTTTGTCCGTCTGTCTGCCCGTCTGTTTGTTCCAGGTAACCTCTGGAACGACTGCACTGATTTTAACGGAACTTTTCTTAATAGATAGAAGTTACTCTGGGTAACTTAGGGTATTTTTAATTTTCGAAAATTATTAGGGTTCTGTAAAAAAAAAATAATTAAACGCAGTAAAAAAACATATAAAACGAGGGCGCAGCTGCGGGCACACAGATAGTTAAAACATATAATCTATACTAATAATATAAAGATTTATATTTTTGTATGTAACGAATAAACTTAAAAACTACTGGACCGATTTGGATGACATTTGGCATGGAGATAGTGTGAAATCCAGGGAGTTGTTATTCCGAAGATCCCACGGTAACGGGAATTACGCGGATAAAACCGCGGAGAGCAGCTAATTAAAAATACAAATAGTATTATGTCATATTGTGCAATATTTCCATTTAAAACGAAACCAGTTTCCAATCAGAGACATTTTGTACAGACATGTTATATATTTTAACATTTCTATTTTCATTATATTCGATAGTAACTTTATATATATATATATATATATATATATATATATATATATATATATATATATATATATATATATATATATATATATATATGTTTATTTATATTGTTTAAAAAGATGCTTTAAAAAAATTTTCGTCAATTCAACACTGATATTTTGACAAAATGGTGACCTGTATGTTAATACTGTATTGTTTATCAAAGACCGAATAACCAATCAATATCTAGGGTGTTTTATAATGTAAAAGTACCTTTCTTTGAGATTAAAGCCGGTGAGAGATGTGCAGCGTGTTGCTGTGGTAAGGCCGTGAGAGCCCAGGCCGGTCCGTCCAGGGGCAGCAGGGTGTGCACCTCATTGAAACTCACGTGCGAAGGCAACACACGCGACAAGCACCACAGAGTCTCTGCGTCGCCCCCTCCCCCGGGCGAGCACACCATCACAAGGGAACCTGGACAAATATTTCTTTTACAATAACCCATAATTTAGGCGTAAAGATCTGAGAATAAAGAATCCATTAAAAAATCATCGATTTTTTTTAAATGAATATCTAGCACTAAAACAATCCAGAAGAACCTAGAATATCTAGATTTCGAGTATTAAAAATCAATTTAAAATGCATATAAAGGTATATGATAATTGTACAGTAATACCCCGCTTTACGCGAGGGATACGTTCCGAAAAAAAACGCGTTAACTGAAAATCGCGTATATCGAGGTTTATGATTAAACATAGTCAAAATTTAATACAAAAAAATACAAATAATTTTAATCAATCACTTTAATTCTAAGAACACTTTATGCAATATATACTCTTATTTTTTTATGGAAAAATACATCCATTGTCTTTACATTGTTTATTTGAGCGCGAAATTTGACATTCGCGTTATAGTGAAACCGCGCGTAACGGGGTCGCGCTAAGCGGGGTATTACTGTATACTTAATTACTTTTTGAAAATGAAATCTAAAGCTTTTTTGAATCGTTGCTTTGATTCAAAAATCAATCTTTTTCCTTTATCCATATCAACAAAACTTATAATTATAAAGATGCCTAGAAATACTAACCATTTTCATAGACAGCACTGTGTACTTGTTTTGGTTTCAATACAGACGCATTCGGATTAAAACCAGGTGGAAGCCTTACATGGAGTAAAATCAAGCAGCGTGGTCTCTGTAAATCACTTTGGTTTTGCCTGGAATTAAGGACACGATAATAAAAAGTTGCCACGTAAATTTAAAACACTAGAATAAATATTATTTCGAAAACCATGCTTATAAACTTCCACCGTTTATAATGCTAGATAATTTTTTTTTTTTAATAAATTTTGGAGAATATTCTAGAAGAGCTTTACTTACTCTCCTGTTCCTGTGGTAAAATATAATCGTGCGCCGGATTGAGTGACGGCCACTAAATTTAAATGTTCGGATTCAGATGCATCCACTGCTGATATCGCCACAACCGGTTTAAAATTACTAGCTTCCAATGTCCTGAATAAAAGAAATACAAATAATTTATCCCTTGTCCACCCACAAGCTAATGTTAAAGCATAATAATAGGTAAAAATATATAGATACAAACTATTCTACGATGATCTTTAAATCCCTTAAATTTTTAACTAATATTACAACTTTAACCAGAAAAAAAATTATACAGTCCTAAAGGGATGCTGACCAAAATATAATTACAGAAATTATTCATTCAATTTTAAATAAATAACTCTATATTCCGTCCTAAATAATTATATGCTATAAAAATAGCATTTTTATTTAAAAATTAATGGACATAATAACAAATTGTATAAACTTTAAATAGCTAAACAAATAAGGTTAATTAACAAAGAGATATGATTTGATATTTGATGGTAATATAAATAATTAATAAATATAAACACTGACTTGATAATATTCATGACTGATGAAACAATTTTCCCTTGTGTCATTCTGCACACTTGACTGAGAGTGTCACCATTTTCACCGAGATCAAACACTTCAATACAACCTTTTTCACTGAGCGTGTACAATATGTTCCGAGTATTATCAACTTCAATTTTAACTATGGGATCTTCATCATATAAAGCAGCATTAAGAAATGACGGAACTAGGAATGAGAGAGCACTTGTTGAGTGGTTCACTTTCTTGCAATGTTTTCCGAACCATCCTAACTGAGCCTGAAATAGTGGCAATCATATTTCTATTTATCATTTACTTTAGTAAATCACAATCTTTAACAAAATAATTTGATAAAAACATGTGTATAAAATAAATTAAAAAATATTACAAACAAATTTAAAAAAAAACTAGGCCAACAGAAGTGAAAACTTTTCAAAAATTTATAAAAACTGTTCTTTTAAGGTATAAATTAAATCATCATGGATAATTAAAATGTTATTTGTTAGTTGAAATTATTAAAATAAGCTGACATTTTACATATAGTATTTTTCTGATTTTTACATATATTAATGATTTGAGCAATGTTTTATTTCTGAGTGTCAGCACTTAAACACATTTTTATACATGTTTTACTGTAGTATGTTGGCAGTTGATGTCATAACATTGGTAAAGAGAATCTATAAGTTTTCGCCTACCGAGAATTGCACTTCACTAAAGAAGTTTTTTAATTCAAAAATTAAAGGGCCATTAAAGTATTATAAAAGAGATATTTTAAATTTCCCATTACTTTCTCTATTCAAATTGAATTATTTACCTGATATGTGATTTCGTAAAGACATCCATCTTTGCCTCCCAAAAATATTCTTCCGTTAGATGTGGATTTAACACACATCATAGAGACTCCATCTGTTGGTAGAACAAATACTGGCTCTGGGACTAAATGTATTTCTTGAAGCTCACCTAGTCCATCACTTTTACCAGCAGAGAATGTTACACCTGTGAACAAATATTTTATAAAGAAATTATAAAATAAAGATGTTACATTTAACCAAATAACCTTTGTAACACTTTTCTTAGACACATACATGAGAATTTTAATTGCAGGCAAGTGAAGTTACTCACACAAAAAAATCTGAAATTATTATAAAGCTGTATACAGGTAGAAATTAATATTGCTTACCAAGTACTACAATCTCAACAGTCGTTGTCAACACAAGTAGATATTTCACAAAATTTTGGAATACTCCTGGCTTTGGTTTTACTAATCCTACACTGACAATGGTTTCTCCAAGGCCATCAAAATAAGCAACATCACTCCCATGTTCAAAAGCCCAAACATAAATATTGCTGTCTATTGCCAACCAAACCCTGCTTATTTCTGGAAATACACCCATAAGGCAATGACATTGCATATCTGTTAATAATAGATAAGAAAATATAATCCTTCATTATAAATTTCAAAAGGCTCGACATGTCTGTCCACATGACAGTTTACTTAGAACTTGAAGACCCCTGAGAACCTATTATCATAACTGTTTCTCTAAAAATTACATATAATGTATGACCAGGTTTCACCAACATATAAATTTTGGAAAATAATAAATAACTAGAGAATAAGTAATGATTTAACACAAAAATTATGATAATCATATTTTTTGCAATACTTTCTGATGTAATCAATACTTTAGAAACAACATATTTTATAATATAATACAGAACTCTCAAAAAACGAATCCCATATACATAATAACATTGCTGGCCGACATCAGATAAAAGATTTTTTAATATATTTAATTTCATAGATATTATTTATATTAGAACATAATTATTTTACAATTAATGTCATAAGACAATATATTTGCAAGTTATCATTCAACAACATTAACATTTAAAGCATTAATTAATGTGTTGAGTACCCATAATAATGAAACAATAGGAAAACAATGGAAAGCTGGCGTAAACACTGGGAAGGTGCTCAAGGGGTTAATTTAAAAAGTACAATTACTTTATAATTATAATCAAATAAACCTGGACAAATAATAGTTTAAATTAATAAAACTTTTAAGTTAAGCCCGTCATTTTTTCTAAAAACATTGCTGTAATTGAAACAGTCAAAAGGATACGAGCAAAATGTTCCATAATTTCTGGTGGTAATGGAACTTTATTTAATATCTTCAATTGTGATATATTTGAATGATTTAGTAATACAGACAAATTCCAGTAATCTTCAGCATTTAGACCACTACATGTTGGAGTCCCTTGTGCTGCTATTCCAGTTATCTGAAAAGTGATATGTATGTGACATTCTCATTTTCTATAATACAAACACATTTACTGATATATGAATTTCGAGAGCGCTATGTAAACTTTAAAATATATGTACGAACAAGATTACAAACCTCCAAAAAGGAAGGCCGCGAATTATCAGCGGTTATATACCGGTCTAATGTGCATCCCGCTAATTCCAGTGATTCAAGTTGCATTTTGCTAATTTCTACAGTTAGGCCTCTTTAAATATTATTGTTTGTAATACTATGCATCTAAAAGATTTTCACAAAATATAAATAATGTTTGTGTTGATTACTTAGGTTATCTGTCAAAAGTTACTGGAACACCATTTGTAATTTTAACCATATATAAATTGAATTTATTACTTATAACAAAAAAAAAAATATTTTTAATTCAATTTGCACAATATTTTATTCCAATAGGGTACATAATTACATATTATTCAAAGTACAACGGTCACAAATTTGGAATTAGGGAAAAGCTCAATGCTACCAACTTTGGCGGCAAATGTTTCTATGGGTGTTACCATTATATAGAGTTCAAATTATCGTATTTCCTAAAAAAATTACTTATATTTTGCACAACAAATCTACTTGATTTATAATAATTTATTAACCAAAGCAGCTATTTAAAGTTGTTAAAATATTCGTTTTAATGAATTAATGTGATTCCAGCTGCTATTGGTTTCTCCCGTTTTCAAATGCAAACACGTGATGTAACTAAGGGAGACATAAGTTTCCATAGAATAATTGCGCTTTGTTGCCGTTTTATGTATTTATTTACTGTTAAATATGTATAAAAAATCATAAGTCCATCGTACCAGTGGCTAAATTATTGAATATCTCTATACTTATCGGTAGGTTGGCAACTTGGATTGCAACTGTCAAGTGTCCATGTGTCAAGTTTATTGTTTTCCCTCCAAACTCTTCTTCTTAGATAATGACAATCTGTTTACACATAGTTTGTGCCAGTGTCACATGGATAAGATGTATTTTCAATCTTAGATCAGCGTGACCAAGCTCCAGAAAAACCGTAGCTCATCCTGCTCGAACTTTCCATGGAGCTTTGTCGGCACCTCAGAATAAATGTTACGAGTTATTTTATATCATAAACTTAACTTGTACACAATACCAAACTATATCACACAAAACGCCACCAAAATTACATGATATAGAGTCAAATATACAAGTTTAATAAATCAAAGAAAACAACTGCTATATGACGTACAAAGTTCCCACCAAAAACTACGTGACAAGTCTATCTATTTTCCTTTTTAAGGAAAAGCCAAGTACTAGAAGACCATGCAATAACCATTTTATGTAAACAACCAACAAAATTACATATTATTAATTTATTAAAATTAAATATCACTTGCAGTGATTAATGCGGTGATCATTTACCATCAGGTAACCCGCTTGCTCGTGTTTGTTCCCTCAAACGTCAAAAAGACAGATTCTTAGTTCCAAAATATCAAGTTGAAATTGTCAAAATTAAATGTGAGTTCATGGTTAATAATTTTTGGATGAGAGATATAAATTGGCGGATTTATTTAAACCAAAAAATAGGTTGAAATATCATGTCATAAATTTAGGTCGTTGAGCCGTAATTTAATGATTTTAAAAAAACTATGTTTGGGCTGAAGTATTTCCATAGTTGTGTCATTAAATTAGGTCGTGAGCCCTTACGAGGATAGAGTCAAATACTGCAAGATAATAAATTAAACATAAGGAAGCTTCATGATTAACCAAAATCGCGCCAAGCGCCCTCGAGAAGTGCTTTGATAAATAATTAATTTTTAAAATAACTTACCATTTCTTTTGTAATCAAAACACGACTTATGAACTTGATAATTGCAAAGATAATCAACAGCAGTATAGAAAACTTTTGAATCGGTAATAGTTTATCTTTGACATAAACCTTATACTTTATAGATAGACGAATCAAATAAAAAATAACAAATTATCATTACATTGCATTTATTACATTACTCAGGTCTAGTAGTATATATTCGTTACATTTACACCGACGAATTAATTTACGAAGACGCCTAAAAAAAAGTACCCATAACCGACAAGCATGTATGAAAGCGCTCATAAAAGTAGAAGTAGACGAAATGTACACATACAAGTCTGTACAATTAAAAATACAATGGTTATATGAAGTAATGTAGCTCTTGCAGCCGTCGTTAGCACGACACAGTAACACTCCTTTCTAACTAGCAAACACAAATAACATAACTACATACATACTTGCACAGTACACGCAAGGTACACATGGGTTTTGTAAGGGACTTTTTTTTGTTGTTAGCTAAAGGCAAATTCAGCGGAAGTACTAACACAGGTAGCAGCTAAGCCGAGTTGCATACCATTATAATGATGTCCTTGCGCTACCGGCCATTTTCGCTGAGTGCCTTACGCGCTTACTGCAAATTTCTGCTAAAAGGAGCCAAATAGATTTCTGAGATATTCCATTGAGAAAATTTCCTTGAAATACTTTTCGTTGGTATAAAACTATGAATACCATAATACCCACACGCGTATACATATAAAATTTAAAAAATCACTAGGCAGGTATGGGGACTGCAGACAGAAGTGAAAACTCGAAACTTTGGAAAAACTATTTTTTTTAATGTTTAAATTTTATAATCTGTTACTTTATCCCCATGAGCACTAACCTGGCGTTTACGACAGCTTTCCATTGCTTTCCTATTGTCTTCCTATTATCTCATTTTTATGGGTAATCGACATATTAAATTATTAGCATATAAAATTTGTCTATTTAACATCTATTGGCGCTCCGAGCAACAATTATGCACATTTTCATATAGTTTTTCTCCTACCGAAAATCGCTCAACGCTTCAAAAACAAAAATAATATATTAGAGAAGGTATAATAGTCATTTATTTAAAGAGCGTCCTCTATTATTCCATAGTCATAACATAACATAACATAAGCTCACGCCTGTTATCCCCGAAGGGTTAGGCAGAGGTGAAGTAGCGAACTACACCACCCACATTTCGCCGAGCTTAGTTCCGTCCCAGACGTGACAGGGGCGAGCCTGTCGCCATATCGGGCACAAATTCCAAACTCCGGGATGTTACTGAGTAGAAAAACCCAATACCACTTGACCCGACGCGGGGATCGAACCCGAGACCTCAGAACGGCAGTCGCACCGTAATACAACTGCGCCACCGAGGCAATTCGAGGCGAATATTCCATAGTCGTTCGCCAATATACCTCTATCAGTATCAACATTGCGACGACTGGGAAATGTATGCTATTCTCGTCAGTTTTATTTTTTATGAAGACAAATTATAATAAATAAATTATATATATATGTACATTTATATGAAAAAAAAAATAGTGAATTACATGGTAAGGCTGAAATATGTGCCAAAGATTATTTGTTATAAATTTTTACAAACTTGATTCATCCAGAAAATGATCTGCTCGTTTTTCGTTAATGGCTCTTCTGCCCGTTTCATATTATTCATTCGTCAAACAGGTCTACAGTAAATAAACATAAATTATCTTTCCATCTCATTCATATGAAAACCAGTTGTGACATTAATATTACTAAATTCTCACTAAATTAGATAAAATAAGTACAAGTACCTACTTATATAATCTTGGAATTGCGTTAATGAATACCTAATGTGACCATTCAACCAGATAAGAAACGAGAACTACATTTTCCCGTTACTGTTTTTTAAAATATTTAGTTCTTACAATTGAAATTAGAATGTCTATTTATTTTTTATTTTTTTCTAAATTAGCTGATGCTGTTAGGGCCTTTACAGCTTCACTGAACTTGGTGGGCGAGTACAGAAGGCACTCAGCCGACAAAAGTAACTAGCACACTGCACAAGGGCACCGAACTGGTACAAACCTCGGCTTGGTCGTTACCTGCGTGTAAAAATTCCGCAGAACTTTAATCCAAGCTAATTCCTATATTTTTTTATTTATTACGTATCTCTCACGAGTATGACCAATTCACAGTCTACGTCAACATCTATAGTAACAGCCTAAAACGTTTTAAACTAAAAATGATAGCATTGATACAACTCAAAATCCTGAGGTGGGATGAAGAAATATTGCGAGTATATTTAATTTTATATCAGTTTTCGATTATTCGTGCTACCTTTTCCTAAAATAAATATTTATACAATTGCATGATTTCAATTTTAATGATAATTAACTTATTCCTACATATTCCAAAAGGTATATTAGTTCTGTCCACACAGAGCTTGAAAAAACTCTTCCTATCCTATATATCGTGAGAGGTATCTATACTTCTATACTAATAATGAAATTGAAGTGTCTCTTTGTAATATTAAAATATTTTTTTTACTAAATAGATATGAATGTATATACGATACGTAAACCAAAAATACAATTTATCAAACTTTTTTCTGTCTGTTTGTAATGGGTAATCTCCGGAACGGATTTTGACGGGACTTTTTTGCTAGATAGCTTAAGTTACTCTGCGTAACTTAGGGTAATTACTTTTAATTTTCTAAAATAATTAAGGTTCTGCGTAAAAAAATTAAAACTCATAAAAAATCAAATAAAATCCTATTCTATAGAGTTTTACGAGGAAGAAAATTTATGAGAAATATCTTAGTACCAATTTTTTAAGGAAAATTAGGCTTTGGTAATAAAAATTAAAATGCAGTATAGAATATATGAACCGCAGGCGCAGCCGCGGCGACATAGCTAGTATACAATAATAAAGGGACCCTTATGTTATTTTTTACACAATAATAGAGCTTTTCACTCACTTTCATAACGAAAAATTGCCCGACGAACTTACGAATTTAAGTATTAATAAATACCTTTATTTATAACCAGTAACTTTTAGATCTCCAGTACAGACATAAGTCTGTAGGATAAGTAGGATATAAATCCTCAATGATTCTAAATTATATATAATAGTAGTGCCGAGCGCAGTCATTTTAAATTTTTATTGTGAATCGATTTGAAGTTCCAATGACAAAATATTTTGTTTGAGTTACTTACTATGAAGATCTATAATACCGTATAGATTATGCCGTATTTACTAATATTAGTATACGTTTTGAAAAGTTAACTGTTTGATTAAATGTCTAGTGTTTGATGAAAAAATATTATTTTGATAACGCTTGTCTTTTTGTAGAAGAGAGTATTTGTATTCATAATAAAAATTGTTTGTTTGTTTTTGTGATAAATTTCATTTATAAATCATTTAACAATAATTTTCCCACGGGTTCACCGATATGTTCGTAGTCGCAGTATATCAATTGTCCTCGAAGATAAGTTTGCTTTACCACTCCTTTTAATTCTTTATTCAGGTATGGAGTGAGCTGAAAAATGTGTTTAGTATTAAGGAATGTACATATAATTAAACTAACTATAAATGTTATAAAATCACGCGTGTCAAATGCAGTTCGACCTGCTTATTGTCAAATTTACTGTAAACTATATACATATTTCCTTTTCTTTATACCTCTACTACACTACTTACGAAGTAAAGCGAATATAATAGTTAGTAGGATAATACAACCGTTGTCGATTTTTGCGCCCGCACTAAAGAACTCGCAAGTATTCTCTACCAGTAGTCTGATGTGACTACCATACTTGGATCACTTCGGTTCGCGTGGAAACATATGAAATACGCACGTAGTTACAAAATGCAAGTGTGCACATTGCACAAGCTATCACTTAAACATTATTCACGATGCATATCGTATGGACGAATAAGCTCGTTGCGAGGTTTCATGTTTATATGTATAATCACATACTTCGGACTTCGGTCAATTGTGTACAGATTCGTCAAACCGACTTCGCGAGTAGTGTGGTTAGGTTTTAAAGTTTATCGAATATTAACCCACATCTCTGTGCTTCCGCTAACATTATTAAGACTATGATTTGTATAGTTTTTTTTTAGAAAAAAAAAGATATGTATTATATTTATTAAAAAAAAAAGAACCAGATCGAGTTTCTTGCCGGCTCTTCTCGGCTGGGTTGTTTTCCGAACAGGTGTTAGTGTTTTAGACGTTCATAAGCGCCTTCTTAGGGCCTAAATTGAATAAAGATCCTTTTTGATTTTGGTTTTTGATTAAAATTTGAACATTACATAAATGTTATTTCCAAAAATTTTCGTAAATATTAGTATAAAATAAATAAAAACACCTATCACATACGTCTCTGGAGCAACTGATTATATTATCAATGTTATTAATCTTAAATAATATTTTATCATACCTTATTTTTGTGTTGTATTTTGTCAGCGGTAATAATAAATTTGGCTTCAGGGTCGAAAAATATAAGATCTGCATCGAGACCAGTTTTAAGGGCACCTTTACGATTGTGCAAATTACAAAGTCGAGCGGGGCCTTGAGATAAATATTTACTAATCGATTTCAAATCTAATCCACGATCACTCGCACATGTCCAGAATATTGAAAGACCTGAAGTGTGAATTGTTGTTAAATTACTACTGCTAAAAAACTAAAAAAAAAATGTTAAAAAATCTTTTAAATATCTATCAACTACTTCTACGAACAGGAACAATATCTTTAATAATTTCACAATTTATTTCAGTAGGTAACAACGATATGAAAATTTTAATTATCGCATAACCAAAAGTATATTTAAATTATGTTGTATTTTTAATTAACTAATTGAATGTTACCTATATTTAAATATTTCATTATTTTTACATTTACGAATGTTTCCTTCAATATAATCTACTTAAGGTTTTAGAAATTATAGATATGATCACACAGTTACAATACCCATATTAACTCGAAAGCGAATATCCCTAAAGTTGCTTCTATCCTCTTTTAAGACTCAAGTTGACACGAGTGTTATTTTGAGAACTAGTATTGAGAATATAGACCGTTGAAATAATCTATAAATTACTCTATACATCTTTAGCACGAGGTTTCACTCTCGTTAATGTCCGATACATTTTTTTTTTTGTGAATTAGGTATATTATATGAGATACATAATCGTGGAGTTTTTTGTACGATATTTGAAGAAGCACAATCTTTCGTAAGACTTCATTCACATAAGGTATAAAACCTGATTGCAATAGTTTAGTTAACATATTTAATAAATATAAAACTTCCAAGCAAAATATATAACAAGTTAAAAAAAGAAAATAATAAACATCTATACTAATTAGTTAATAAAGTTGTTAAACATACCAAATTGAAGTGACGATATACCTCCCCAAGCTTCTAGATTATTGCTACATTTCAAATCAGGCGTACAAGGCGAGTGATCTGATACTACCATGTCCAATCTGTCGTCACATAAATATTGCCATAATTGTTCCTAAAAAAGTTTTCTATATAAATAAAAAGATACAGGTCTAACGGATAAATTTAGTTTAATTTTTTATTTTGTTTCTTAAACACTTGTCTTTTTCTTTAAAAAAATCAGACTATCTACATTTAATATATTGTTAAAATAATAAATAATACAGTCGCGGGTGTCAGCTAGTTATAAATTATGTAATGGTTACTAAAATACATTATAATACAATTTTTTTTTATCGTTCCTTCTTAACGTCTCGCGCGGTAAAGGAGACCAAGACTTGCAAGCCCTGGCACTTGGTAATGTACAGACTCGAGAAATTTACGATTTTATTATATTACTAGCTGTGTGCCCGTGGCTCTGCCCACGTTTCATATATTCTTCACTACGTAATATAGTTTTTAAATCATCTTTGGAACATAATGTTTTGATGGTGTTTCCATTGAATCGTATTTAGTTCCTAATTTCATTACTTTTTTTATACATAATCCTAATTAATAGCTAATAAAAGGCAAAACACTTTCCAGTAAAAACTAACCATTTAATTGATTTTTTTTTTTAGAATTTCAGGGTATTATTTTTTTTATGCGGAAACCTAATAATTTTCCTGAAACTATTGGTACTAACAAAAACTACTCAAAAACTCAAACAACTGCCAGTAAAACTGTCCATTGAATAGGATTGTATTCATAATTACATGAGTTTTAATTTTTTTACGTGGAATTAAATTATTCCCATATATCCTAAGTTACGCGGAGTAACTTCAGATATCTACCAAAAAAGTCCCGTGAAAATCGGTCCAGCCATTCGGGAGATTACCCGGAATACACAGACACACAAACAAAATTTTTAAAAATTGTGTATTCGGTTATAGGTACCGTTAAATACATTAATATGTGTTTAATAAAAAGTTGTTATTTTAATATTACATATACAGACACTTGCAATTTTATTTATTAGTATAGATAGATTATTGCCACCTTATTTTTTTTCATCTCGTATAGGCGGAGCGCATTTGTATTCGCTACTTCCTCTTGGAATATCTTTGTCGCTGAAGTACAGATAATGATAGCAGGTTTCAGCGGTGAAGCCTCCACGCCACGCATCAATGTTTCTTTCTTTATTCAACATAGGCACTATCTCGGCTGAAGACACGTGAACTATATGCACTCTCACACTAAAAACAAAAAGCGAATAATTTAACTTTTGTAATTAAAATTTTTATTTTTCAGATTTTACGTCTTCAAAATACCCTTCAATTAATATAAAACAGGAGATTTTAAAATTTATTAATTGTATTTACCTAACATTATAAATTATTGACAGTGATTACAAAATCATAAGTTTAAATTTGATATATTCCAAGAAACGCAGTTTTATTACCCTAGTCTAGTGTAATTACTATGGGTTACTTATTAATGTGTCGAGTACCCATAAAAATAAGACAATAGGAAGACAATAGGAAAACAATGGAAAGCTGGCGTAAACGCCAAGGGGTTAAAAATATTTCACTACCTATCTAGGTTCATTTCTATCAGTAGATACGAATCTAAATTGTAATAACTTGAACCATTATCAAATTTCAAAATAAACTCAATGACATATTTAGGGGAACTTTAAAAAATGATTATAACTTTTATGAAGGTTCTGTTCACGTATTGGCCATTTATTTGAAAATATCATAAATGTAAACATTTTATCCAATGTTATTAAAAAAACCGTTAAATATTTTTTATTTATAGTATTTTTATATACTTTTTAAGCGTTCCCCTTAAATTTATCCAGCAGTGTATTTTCTTGAAGTAATTTCTATACTATCTGCTATCTACTTACTCAGTTTTGTCCAAAAATGAATTGATTAATGATATAGCATTTACTTCCATGCTCGAAGGTCTAGAATCGAGATACGTTTGATAGTCCTCGGGATCTGATAAAATTAGTTAAATAAAAAAGTTAATAAATAAGAAATGATAAAATATTAAACTGAAATTTGAATATAAATCTAAACATTCAATAACTTTCCTTGTTTTTTTTTATATAATGCACAGCACAGTGACTGCACTGGACCTGATGGTAAGTACAGTAGAATCCAAAACAGCGGCGACTGACACTGAACAGAATTCACTGCCAGTCACCGCTGTCATGCTGGCCTGCTTAAATACCTCTTCACGCCTCTTTTGAAGGACCCAATATCATATGAAGGAGGGAACACGCTGACAGGAAGACGGTTCCATAACCTCACAATGCGAGAAAAGTAAGAGTCAGCAAACTTTTCGGTTCTTGAAGTTATGGGTGTCACCGTGAAACCGTGACACCGAAGACCCGCCCGCGTGGTTCTGTTATGGAATGGAGAGGAGGGGATCAGCTCAAAGAGCTCTTCAGAACACTCGCCATGATACAAGCGGTAAAATACGCTTAGAGAGGCAATGTCCCTACAAAATTGAAGCAGTTCTATGGAGTTGGTGATACCTGTATCATTTACAATGTTGTGCTGGCTAAGAATAGTACCACCCCATATCTTTCCGTGGGTGTCATAAAAGGTGATTAAGGGATAAACCAGGTGATGGGCACATTAAAACGTATGATTTAAATCAATAAGGAGAAATTATTGTCTTATACATTCACAAACGAACAAACAGACAGATAAATAAACGTTGACTTTTATAGTAGGTCTTTATTGATCTGACTAAATGCTGTTGACCGGAGAGTTCTTGACAGTTTCAACCAAACTTTTTGGACGAGCGCTTAAAATGAGAGAGTGGTAGCTACCACAGGTGAACCAAAGTGGTACAAAACTAGGCTTGATATTGTTACCTGAGACGTAAATTTCAAGGTCTCCTACAGAACTAATGTTTACTGACTAATGCTGTAGACAGGAAGTGTCTTGAAGCTTCACTGAAGCTTGGGACAAGCGCTTAAGGCGCTCAGCCAAAAGAGCTAACTAGCACAAGGGCACCAAAGTGGTCGAACCTCAACTTAGCCAACTTGAGTGAAACATTCTGTAGAATTTCCCCTACAATTTGTAAAAAGAAAAAAATGTCCCTCACAGAACCCTTATACCTGCGTGTGATGTGCAGTAGTGTGTGTGCAATATGATAGGTGGAATGCTATAGTGCATACAGTATCACTGTATCGCGCTGGCGGCGGTTGCAAGAGCCTTCCTAATTGGGGATTCAGGGACTTATTAGACATCTACCGGAGGAGTCCACGAGGTGTATATTAGGAGTGTGTGGTGTGTACTCGTATACGTAAGGAAAGATAAATTGAATTATTTAAATATTGTAAACCTTTCTTTATTTTTTTCTGATCCTTTACATTTTCATCTTCAATCTCTGCATGGAACTGAAACCGAAATATATGATTTGTTATTTTATTTGAATAATATTTAAGTAGACAGTTAGACAATTAATATGTCGATTAATAATGTCGAATTTAGTTAAACGTTGAAATTTGTATTATAACAGTATTATTTATTCTAATGTATTTGATATCTTTATTCTTTATATCACAAACCAGATAGTGATACTACTACCATATTATTCTGGATAGTTTAGATAAAAGAACGTAAGATTACAGTGTACTATGTATACTCAACTAACAATATCATTTAGTTTGTTGTATAGTTTCTATATACGGGTCGCTTGTTATAAATAAAACCAATACGTAGTACCAAGACATCACTCCCTTGCTAACATAGAACTAAAATTAATAATGTCATAATGATAACAGTAACATTAATAAAATTTGGCGAATAAAATGAATTACTTTTTTTTAAGTTTAAAAAAAGAATGATCGTAGATTTAAAAGTTTGGGGGAACGGATTTTACAAAAAAAAACGAAGTGCTCCTCCTTAATTAGAAATCTATAATTATTAAAATAATACTTAATTCTTTTTAGACGTTTTTCATCATTTAAAAAATATTATCGATAAAATAAAGAAAATTCAATATTAAACTTTAGCAGTGAATTGCTATTTGACCACATTTATAGTACTCACCGCGATAACTGATTTTGTTCCCTCTAGAGCAGCAAAAGCTATCTCAAGATCATTTTTCTCTACGTTGGGGAACTCTTCGACACCGCTCGGACAGAGAAAACATTTAAAGCCAACCACGCCGGCCTTCACCAGATCTCGGAGTGAATCCTATAATTACGATATCAACAAAGGTTTATAACAAAATTGAAAAAAATCAAAATCTATATATATACATACATACATACATACATAAGCTCGCGCCTGTTTTCCCTGAAGGGTTAGGCAGAAGTGAAATAGCGAACTACACCACCCACATTCGCCGAGCTAAGTTCCGTCAGACAGACAAGTCCTCTCGTGGCTCCATCAACACGTTTGCACATCTGTGTGCACGGATAGTTGCCACGAGCTGATCGAGCATTTATTTAATAAAAAATAAAATACAGTGCATAAAGCACATACATATCTTTCTTAAAATTAAATAATTAACAATATCAACACATTATTAACAGCTAACATAACACACAAATATTACAAACTATGAGGGGACCTACGTGGAAACCGCTGCAAGGCTAATCCCTCTGACGGTGGCGTCTACTCTGCCCGCGCTAACAGACAGGTCAGCTGAGGAGGTCACTAATGCGTCCCTCGTGGAGTTAGTCACTATGTCAAACAGGTTTTATTATCCAAAGGTTATTACAGGGTGGGTCATTACGTGAACGATAGTGATGTCTGGAAGTGATACCCATCTTTGTGTTTCCACTAAAACCGTTTATTGTTTTTTTAAATTGTATAATTTTAATAACTTAAAAAAAAAAAACATGTAAAATAAACCAGAACGAGTTTCTTGCCGGCTCTTCTCGACTGGGACGTTTTCCGAACCGGTGGTGACTTTTTGACGTTCATAAGCGCCTTTTCAGGGCCCAAATTGAATAAAGAGTTTGTTTATTTTGATTTTAAATCTGCTCAGTCACTATAAGAGTTATATCAACTGATGATAGGTTTTTGAGTATTACAGAGAGATGCTCTCGATCTGTACGAGTCACACATACAACCCTCCTTCAATCAACCTTCTCAGCTAGGCGAGGATCGGCGTATGAAGTCACGCGGCTGAGGCCAGTAAATGAGCGACAAGCGTCTACCTCTATCGGCCTCTCCGTCTGGAGGCCTGGCATGTAGCGGCGTGATGTTCTGGAGGTGAACATGCACCGACCAGTCCGCTTTGCGGAACATTCTTGTTGCAAGGCTTATAAACGCGTCTAGACTCTCTACACGAAGATCGCGCGATTACGTTGTTACGCACGTATCGCGGTGCCCCCACGATCATACGTAGCGAGATGCTATGTTGTGCTCTTAGCTTCTTCCTGTTTGTTTTCCGACAAGCGAATGAACCATGCGGGGGCGGCATATGTGATTCGCAACCTCTCAGATATATTTTATACAACCCAAGCTTCGTTCTCAAGGGTAGTTTTGATGTGAGCACTGAACGCAGCATTCCCCTTGCTGCTCTTGTCCGCGCAACCTCATCTCCGACATGACTTGAAAAAGTCAGGTTTCTATCTATAGTAACTCCTAGGTATTTGACTTAAAACTTCTACGGTACGGTCCCTCCCTGGAGCGTCAAGCAAGGTGGTAACTTGCTCGCTATCACTCTAGTCACGAGCGCCTCTGTCTTCCCCACGTTGACCTTGAGCCTCCATCTCCTAAGCCACGTTGGACTATTATCCACAGTTTTTTGGAGTCTAATTGCTGCCTTCTCAGGGGTTTTATCTATTGCAAAAATGTCTGCATCATCGGCAAATAAGACCAGTTCGGCCTGGTCTTGTAGTGGCATATCGTTAGTGTTAGCGCAGATGTGACAGGGGGCGAGCCTGCCGCCATATCGTGCACAAATTCCAAACTCTGAGATGATATTGAGTAGAAAACCCCAATATCACTTGACCCGACCCGGGGATCGAAGCCGAGACCTCAGAACGACAGTCGTACCATAATGCAACTGCGTCACCGAGGTAGTCGAGATCTATATATAATATAAGGAAAACTTCGACCATTCGAACATACGATGGTTATAGGCTATTAGTTTTTTTTTATTCCACCGACCCTTTCTGAGATTTTTTTTCAATTTACTCTTATGTACATTTTTTCCTTCGATTTACTCCAATGTACAGTTTTTTCGAACGGTCTTAGCTTTCTTTTTCTTTTTGTATAAATATTAAAAGATATGTATTTTTTACATAAAAACTCCGTAATTTAGCGTAACCTTTAAATAATAAATAAAATTAATATTAACGCAATAAAACTCATACAGTTAATGCATCCGTTTATAAACAATATAAACACTACATTACAAAAATATACTGTTACAAATCGAAGTAAAAAATCACCATCAACATAATTTACGTCTTAAAATTCGATACAAGCCACCTTTGTACATCGCTTATCTTCAATGTAAAGGTGTCTGAGCGTCCATAATTTGTACAAACTTGTATCTGTTTTTTTCGATCAATTGGAAAATAATTTACAAAATTGTACGGCTTCCGTAATAATGGTTTGAAATGTCGAAATGAGCAAACACCAAAGCAGCTAGACAGGTTAAGTTGAGAAAACGCCATTTGACATAAGCATTCTCAAGTTTTTCTAAAAATTACACAATAGTACTTTCATTTGATATATGATAATAATTCTAAACACATTATGTTGGGGAAAAGTTTCTTCGTATTTTATATGAAAACTCGAGACACTTTTTTCCAAAGTCTATTTACATGTAATGTAAATATATTTTGTTGGATGACTTTCTGTCATCATGTCGGTAGTGCCATTATCCCGTTGCTGTAAAAATTTTGGGACCTCTGATCAAACAAAAACGCGACAAGTAGTTTTTCCAGTTCTCTCTTTACGTTATAACCTGACACTGCCTAAAAAATTTTGAACCGAAACAATTGCAAATCTGAAGGTGCAAGGTCAGGGCTAATAACAACTACAAATGTGTATAGAAAAGATATGTCTAATATGAAATAATTTAGATATACCTAATTAGTGTGTGTATTCTACGTTGTATTTCATCTGTAGATTTATAATATGCATGATTATGCATACGTATTTATAAAAGTAATTAAAAAACATGCTATGTAAAATAATTCTTTGAGAAGTTGGCGAAATTAAAAAAATGTTTTGCATTAAATGCTTAGTATTAAAAGGACTAGGTACTTTGTAACAATTTGTAATCATCTATACATTCTGTGGTACAATAAATTTTAGAATATGAGCGACGTAACCGACCAAAACCTGTTTTGTATAAAATCGTTATAATATTATGCTTACTTGATTCCCAGGTATAATACCACCCCAAAACCCGATGTCAACAAAAACTTTTCCTTTAGCTGCAGATACTTTTGTTTTGAGGTTCTCTAATGTCGTTGTCGGTGGAATCGAATTTCTGGAATTAATAATTTAATGAATGTTACGTCAATTGATTTATAAATAGAATAAAAACGTTTTATTGCTATTTGTTTGTAATAGATAAGCTGAAAACTACTACGATTGCATCTTCCATGTAACAAATGTAATCAGAATTATAATAATTATTATAGAAATAAATGATTTAATTGTTTGGAGAATATTTTATAATGGATAAACTTAAAAACGACTTAACTGATTAAAAAGAAACATTTATAGAAAGGTACATTATCAGGGAGTGACATGGACTATATTTAATTTTTTTCTACAGATAGTAATAACAAATATGAAACTCAAAAATATACCTATAAAAGTAATGAAATACCGTGCGCTGCGTAAGCTGTTATATGACATACAGTACATTGTACTCGTCATTACCCACAAACATTTTTACGTGACTTATCTATTACAGTTATTAAAATAACTGATTTTGTTCAAATTAGGCAATCAAAAGACGGGTAGAATCGTAAGATAATAAATGACAATCATATCATGATAATAATTGATACTTAACCAACTAAATAGTTTCACAATCGAGGTTGATTATAAACCTACATGTAAATTCCTTTTTTAAACATTCTAATTGGAGACCTTTGCTTTAGAACAATGGATCACAAGAAGCAAAATATTGTCCGCGAATGATTTTAAATTTCTTAGAATCCGCGAGCTTGGTTGCTAGAAGGACGTGAGTCGCGATTACACATTTTATTTTTTGTAAACTAAAAACAATAGAATAATAATTTGTAATTTGAATTAGATTTTTTATACCTTAATGCTATAATTTGTCACTAGAAATATAATGTAAGGCATTATTTCTATGTTTTATTTATCCAAATAAAGTGCTAATTTATGTTACCAAAAATAAAATGTGTCTTCCTATCTATTCCTACTGCTGCGAACCAGGATCGGGACGCTAGTTATATAAAAGCTATAATTGTTTGAAGAATCGTCTTAAACAGACTAAATTTGTAATTGACAATGTAAATATTATGTAATATTTTTTAAAGGTAGTTAAAACTGTCAGGAACTTGTGTAAATTTTATTGACTCCCTATAGAGATTATCGTGGGTTTGTTGATATATAAATATGTATATTACAAACTGAACATTTCAGTGATTCCTGAGAAATTAATATTCACATATAATTCTTCCATAATTCCAATAAACGTTAATGATAGTTTTGTTACCAATTATTTAGTCATTTCAAAAATATATTAAATATAGTCCATCTTAGGCTAAATCCTATCCGATCAATACATTACCGTTTAGGGTGATTTAATTAAATATTTACAAGGGCATATCTATAATAGTGGTAATACCACCGGCGGCTGCAGCTTTCGTAGCTGTAGAGAATCCTTCCCAGTCCGTGCGCCCGGGTTCATTACAATGTACATGGGAATCTACAACCCCAGCCATCAACACTAGGTCTCCGCCATCTATTACCTGTAAATGTCATAATACGGTCGAATTATGTTTTGTTAGGAATACACCCAAGAAGCAACTATAAAGTAAACCTTTATTTAAACTTTTATAACTAGATTTTATACACGAGAAATATATATCAAGGAACAATTTTGGCTAGAGGTTATAATAATATTTTTAGAATTAGATTAAAAAAGAATTTTTTTTTTGCCTTATAACTGATAACAGGTTGAACGTTTTTGATAAAATATTGTGCGTTTAAAATACAAGTAAATTAGCGATTGATTGGCCATAAAAATTGTCAATATCATTTTTGGAAAATATAAAAAAATATATACTAAAAATAATAAAAAAATATTCGAATGAAATTTGGTTTACATTAAGTTATGTATTAGAAGGACATCCATATTTAATCAAGATAAAACACGTAGACGAAGTCACGGGCGTTCGCTATTAAGTTTCTTAAAATAAAACAGGAAGAGACTAGCGTCTAAGATGTATTTAAAGAATAGGTTGTATTTTAATAATAATTTTATTGTACCTTGTATATTAGGTTATTATTATTATAATTTAATTTCAAAACAGATTTATAACTTTTGACATCAGAAGAGAACGAAAATAATTGAAAAATATTTCAATTGTTATAAATTAATAATGATTTATTGAGATGTTATCACTGTTATTCTAAACAATATTATGTCGTAACAACATATTATCATATTTTCTAAATATATACGAACGGTCTATGTTAATTCGTCCGCATTAAAATTGAGCAATAAAATATATAGAAACTGGATGAACGCGGGTCAATCACCTATACACAAATGAATAGGTTAGAGCGGTTTAAAATATTTTTATTCGGTTTACCTTAATTTTTCCGCCACTTGCTTTGATGATTTCATTGGCGTTTTCTCTGTTCATGATTCTTTCAATAATGCCGTTTTCATTGACCAATACCGCGCCATTAAATATATCATCTTCTGTAACTAATCGTTTACTTAAGAACAACTGTTGGATTTGTGCCATTGGTTTTATTTATACAATTTGTTAACTCGCAATACAGCACAGAGCTAATGAATACGCCGATAGTCACCACAGCGATTACTGAATTATTATTAATTACTAATCTAGAATATGTAGCTAAGTGTTATCTAACAGAGTATTATTATTACATAAAAGCAAAAACAAATTCCTGTGATATGCATGTGACGTAATATTTAACATGACCACTGACATCAGATTGTAATTAGGAAGTACACATGCTCAATACTAACAAGCTAACAATAAGAGATACAGAGGTATCAACTTAATCAAATAATTTTTTGAAATTATTCTTTCTGCCGAGAAGCTCTTATATAATGTTAAGCAATTAATAAAAAAAAACTACATTTAGAAATGTTTAATTTATTTTCACTCTTTAAATAATTGACTTACAGATTTTTGAAAATAAAATTAAAATTATGAAGTATTGCCTGACTAAAGGCAAAACTAAATTAGTAAGAATAAAAATGAACTAAAGAAAGTAAGTACTCCCGAATAATATCTTATTAGTCCCTCGTGATTTTAGAAGGAATTTATATACCTTCCTTCTTTTTATTGACTAAGAAACCATATAGGAATAATAATCCATGTTTCATGCATACTTAAGTTTAATGTGGATGTATCAAGGTTTCGCTAGATAATTTTGGGTTAATTTTTTGGATATGCCATAACCGAGGTCACCAGTTTAGTAGTTTAGTCTAAATAATTTATCGGGTTCGATCCCCGGGTCGGGTCATATTAGGTTTTTCTACTCAGTATCATCCCGGAGTCTGGAATTTGTGGCCGATATGGCGACAGGCTCGCCCCTTGTCACATCTGGGACGGAACTAAGCTCGGCGAAATGTGGGTTGTGTAGTTCGCTATTTCACCTCTGCCTAACCTTTCGGGAATAACAGACGTGAGTGTATGTTTATGTTATGCTATACAGCTAAATTTTCTATCTAAAAAATCTATAATTGCACATTTAAATGTATTTATGAATCTTAAAGGTACTTTGTGACAAATGTGACCGCGAAGGTAAAGGAACTTGAATTTGTAAATGCATAAATGTTTCACATGCGTTCTTACTAATTAGTGGTATCCTGTTTTAGTCAGTGTTTTGATGTTAACGTGTTAACCTTCTCAAGACCTAAATTGAATAAAGAAGACATATTTTATATTAAACGGATTATTTTTGTGGTGGTGTTTTAAGTTTCTCAACAGACATTTATCTTTCAGTGGTCTCTTTGTAATATATTTTATTAAAATGTTACTGAAGTACCTGTCGTCCAGAATGTACTTGATACCCTATAAAAAGTATCTGAAATAATAACATCCGAAACAAGATACAAAATACATGTCTTCTAAATAATTTTCAAAAACATCTTTTTAAAGAAAATGCATTATTTATTACATAAAGTTTATTACAAAAATATTAGAAAGTAATATATTTTTAAAATTTTAGTTGAGTCTTAGGTAATACCAACTCTTCAGACATTTTAAATAAAACAAAAAATATGTAAAAAAAAAGTCGTTGATATTTATTTAGTTGCTGCTCAATATCATCATACATCATAAAGTGGCTAAATTATCGTACGCGCTCATAATTATCTACGATAATATAGCCAACATAGGCTGGCAGGAACAATTAGACCATAGAGTTTTTAATTGAAGGCAGGAAATATCAAGGATGCGTTTAGTTCTATCTAGAAACTGGTATAGTATAGTATATGGTATTTAAGAAATACTAGGATATCAAAAAATGTATCTATAAGATACAAGATACAAAATAAATTTAAAAAAAAAACCTATTTCAGATATAAGATGAAAACACGTATTTTGTATTTAATTTCAGATACTTATATCTTAAACAAGTCACATTTCTGTTGTCGCCAAGCACCTATGAGTGTGTTCTGAGCACCTCTAGGCTTAGTGTCTTAATCATCATGGTTATCACATCGTCACTTAACATCTGGCGAAATTTTTTTATCAAAGCGCTGAGCCTGTACTGCAGTATAGAAAGTTAATAAGTTGAAATTGTACTTAACTTGAAATCCTACAATTACTAAACTACCTACTTAAATAGCTTTGAATAAATGTTTTTGTTTATTTTTAACTAGCTGTGTGCCCGCGGCCTCGCCGCGTTGCATTTGTCCTTCACTGCGTAATACAGTTTTATACGATCTTTGGAAAATAATGTTTTGATGGTGTTGTCCACGGAATCGCATTTTGTTCACAATTTCTTATGTTTTAATTTTTTTCTGCGGAAATCTAATAGTTATCGAAACAAAAAAGTTACGCTAAGTAAGTTCGGCTATCTGCCGAAAAAGTCCCGTCAAAATTGGTCTAGCCGTTCCGAAGATTAGCACAAACAAATAGACAGACAGACAAAGATATTAAAAATTGTGTTTTTGGTGTAGGTATCGTATATACATTCATATGTATTTAGTAAAAAGATGTTATTTTAATTTTACAAACAGAATCAATGTAACAATTATTGTAAATCAATAGATGAATAGGTAAATTCTTTCACACAAAATGGTGAAAATATTCATAAAATTAACTTCAAATGATCGTTTTTCAAATGCAATCACTTGTAGTATTTAATTGCGTTTAAAATTGAAACTAATATCGGACGTGGGTGTAAAAGTTTGAATGCCGAATATTGACGGATCGCGCAATAAATGCCAATGTACCGCCTTGAACTTCGCCTTGAGAGCACGCAGGATGCTCCCGGCCAACGGCCGCTTGCCGCCATCATTTGCAACCCTACTCCAAGCAAATATACACTACTCTCGATGCATTTTAATATAATAATGACTATTAAACTGTAACACGTACCGGTTCTTTTAAAGGGCAGAATGATCCAGATTCCAAAGGAGTCAATAAAAAATCCATTGAAACTAACAAATTACTCACCGCTTATACGAATGTGAATGAGCAGTTAACAGGCTTTTGTCTCGTATGCAATGTAAACAAAACTTTAAAGAAGCCGGGTCAACACCGAACTGGTTAAAACAAGGACACTGACAATTTCAGGGTCCACTTAGCCGACGTACCGTTAGCTGTTGTGGCGATGGTGCGAGCGGTGACTACGCGTTGATAAACAATGCGAATGACATTGGTTGGGAAGAAAGGAAGAAACGCAATGCGCATACCAATGATCAGAAGCGCCCAGAGCGCTAGACAACTGCGGCATCAATAAATACGTTGATACATGAACATTATACCACCTGACCAACAACCTCAGTAACATATACTCAACAATTCGCATAACAGTTAAAGTTTTAAATTAAAATGTCGATCACCTTAAGATAACTTTTTTACTAAAACCAAGTACTTGTATAAACCATAGCAGTTATTTTTTTTTTATTACTATGTAGTTATGTGAATTAATAAAAATTAGACATCATTTTACTAATGAACCAGTGGTTGACGCGAACTTTCTATAAAAATAGTGCGACATTCCTATGAGGCAGTGAGTAAATACGTACTTACTAGTGTGGATGAGTCTTCATTCGTATGTACATGACGTTTATTATAAGCAGTGCCGAGTATTCAAGTTTTAAAATATTATTACTATTATGTGTAATAAAATATTTTTAATAAAAACGATACTGACACGTTAATGTAAGTACCAAGTTTTATAAACTCTACTATTTAGAATTAACTAGGTAATATTTTTTAGGGTTAATATCTGTTTATATTATACATTGTTCCATATTAACCCCTTGGCGTTTACGCCAGCTTTCCATTGTTTTCCTATTGTCTTTCTATTGTCTTATTTTTATGGGCACTCGACACATTAATACACCTCTTTTAGTGATCAATAAGAAATATATATCTACATAATGATAATTCACGATAGCAAAAACAAATTACAGTTGTAAAAGATTTTAAATATTAAAGTTAAAATTGTTGCATGATGCAGAAATGTGTACCGAATATAGAAAATATCAATTATTTCATTAAAATTTATAAAACTATAAATAATAACATTCATTTAAGAACTAATCTACAGAGTAAGGTATTTTGCATCATAAATTTGACTATTTAATCAAATTAGTCCAGATTTGTTTTCATTGTTATGTAGTATTATAGAAATAAAATATCAAATTATAATATAGTATTATTAAACTAATATACTATTAAATTTGATATTAAATTAATTACCTTATTATTATGCTACGGTGTCAAAAGAGATCACTCATATTTTATTTTATAAATATTTAAATCTATTTTACTCAATTAATAAGGCCATTTTTGTAAAATTATTTACTGTAACCTCAACATAAATAACCCGTTTTCTTTAATAAATATAAAATAGTAGGTACTATTTAATATGTCGAGTATCCATAAAAATAAGACAATATGAAAACAATATAAAGCTGGCGTAAACGCCAGGTTAGTGCTCAAGGGGTATACTATGACCACGAATAAAAACACTAAAACGTATAGCAAGTAATACATTTTAAAATATTTTTTTAATAATAAGGGGTGTCTCCATATGATTCAAATTATATTATACGCTTACAACAACAATGGCGTGGACATAAAAGTCTGCAAACTCCATGGAATCAAACACATGAGCCGGCTCCGAGATACGATACGGTAGCCGATGAGTTCGGAATATTTAACACTAAGGTATTTGCGCGACATCCTCTCAGTCGCTCGACAAACGTGACCCAAGCACAGCCTCCTCTTCCGGAAAGATTAGCAGCTACCAAAATATTATTTGATATCGACTTAATAAAAAAACTCAGGTAATCATTTTCAACGTAACCCTAAATTCAACTATCAAAACTCATTAATATTAAATATATATTTTCTTGTATAAGTATTCGATTTGTATATTAAAATTAAATAATATATTGTTATATCTTTACAGATAAAACGGAAAATAGCTGAAAGCTCCCCGTAATGGGGCTTAACGGCGTACTATTCGTGAGTAGACAAATCTGTATTTATTTACTAAGTAATATTTTTTTTAAAACTTAGGTGTATGACGTGTTAAGTTTGAATAATATAATATAATAATAACTTTGTTAACTTTATAATAACCCTGTGTTAATTACAAAGTTTATATATAAATCATGTCAAATTGCCTTAGAAGAATTTTAAATAAAATTTACGGTGAAAAAAATAATTTTGGATAGTGGACTTGGTTCATTTTATTTCAGTATAAACACTTATTTTCTATACACTCAAACGATAACATAGTAAAACGTCATTTGAGAGCGATCATTAATAATTGTTACTACAGATTTTAGGAATTATATATTGTGTCAATGGTAAATTGTTATATATACTGGTAAAGCTTGTTTTGAGAATCCATTCGATGCATTTTTACTTTATGTTTTATGTACCTACACGATAACCATTTAGCACTTCTTGCCCGTAACATTTAGTAGCACTTAAAATTATTATTTATTCTTTTTGATGTTATAAAAAGAGGTGGCGTGGGTACGCAAGGTGGACGGTGACCTGGTGAAGGTCGTGGAAATCTGCTGGATGCGGGTGGAGCAAGATCGCTCGTCGTCGAGATCTTTGGGGGAGACCTATGTCCAGCAGTGGACGTCTTTCGGTTGAATGAATGGATGGATGGATATTATAAAAACATAAGAATATTTCGTTAACATTGTTAACAACTGATATTTTTATGAATAATATAATTATAATAATAATAATAATAATTTATTAGACCAAAAAATCACACAATCTTATACATTATCAAAATAAACACAGAAGTTTTGTGAGCATAACTTAATGATTTTACACATCTGCCTGCCAAACTAGGATTCCCTGTATCTTGGCAGTAGGTTTCGCTCTGTTGACAAGTGCTCATCTGCTGCCTCAATATTCAACATAAGGATATTAATTAATAAGATGTGTAAGTGAGTGTAAGTGTAAATAAATTTAGGGTGAACCCAACAAATACAGTATGTATGTGATGTGTGTCAGAGTGTACGAGCGTGTATGTATATGTGTTTAGGATTAATGTAACTTAGTTAAGACAATATCACATATATTTTAGCTATTTTAGTAACTGGTTTTACTTATGACTAGGTTTCCTATATACTTATTCAATAATCTTTAAGAATTCTTCAGTTTCGTTGAACGATTTATTCATAAGCCATTTTGTTATAATTTTTTTACATTGGTTGATTGTTTTATCATATATAAATACATCACGATTTATTTTATTGTATAAATAGTCCCCGAGAAAACAGAAAAATCTGTGGGAGAAAGCTGTATTAAACTGGCTGGATTTACATACAATATCTTTTCGACGTCTAGATATGTTTGCGTTGGGCTCATATATTATCGTCGAGTGTTTTTTTAATATAAGTTGCAAAAGAAACAATTGACGAATTGATAGAACTTCAGCAGTTTTATATACCTGGGTAGTTGGGAATTGATAAGGGAGAAAATGCATAACTTTTAATACTGCTCTTTGAGCTCTCTCAAGTATTATTAATTTTGATTTGGCTGCCCCTCCCCAAGAAGTAATACAGTAAATAATTAGTGATTGGCAAAGAGCATAATATATGGTTTTTAAAAGCATCGCATCCGCCACAAATCTAAGGTTTTTAAATATATAAATAAGTTTACGTATACGAGTAGTTAATATTTCGATATGAGAACTGAATGAAAGATTTTTGTCTATTATTATACCAAGGTACTTAACAGTATCGGTGTGCAAAAGAAGGGGGCAATCATTGCAGTTATTAAGGAGGTTACAAGTGTGAGCGAATATGAAATGTTTATCAATTAAATTTAAATTTTGGTTACGAAAAGCGAATGTCATGTAATTGGTTTTCTTTGTGTTAAGTGTTAAAGAGTTAGCACTAAGCCATCGTGTTACTTTATTGAACCCTTTATTGAATGTTTCTTCCCAAGTAGTCCCAGAAAACAGAAGTACAGTGTCATCCGCGTATGAAACTAGTTTACCATTCAAAAGTTCCAAAGTACATAAATCGTTAATATATATTAAAAATAGAGTCGGCCCCAAAATACTACCCTGGGGAACTCCATACTCTATTTCGGTTTCTTCGCTTACAATTTTATCAATTTTTATACATTGTTTTCTGTGGGAAAGATAGTCTCGTAACCACTGCAACTGTATTCCACGGATACCCAGCCCTTCAAGTTTATTAACTAGTATGGGAATAGAAACTGTGTCAAATGCTTTAGCCAGGTCCAGAAAAAGGATATGTAAAGTAAAAAATAGACGACCATGGAGACTGCCGAAAGAAGTGACAACTCAAACTTTGAATAAACTGTTTTTTTTTAATGTTCAAATTTCATAATTGAAATTATTATAAAACATAACATTTGTTTGGTTTTTACATCTATTGGCGCTCCGAGCAATCATTATGTACATTTTCACATAGTTTATTCATAATCAAAACATACGATACGCTGCGTAAGTTTAAAGTTTTATTATATTTATTTCTGAGCACCAGCACTTAAACGCCATCTTATACTTGACATACTGTAGCATGTTGACGACTGATGTCATAGAATTGGTAACGTGAATTTATAAGTAATTCCCCTACCGAGAATCGCTCAACGCCGTTAAACTAACACTTCAAATTTTTTTTTTTTGAATCTATTAGACATTCATTTATTTACGTTAACTATCATCTATACCCAATTCAGATAACTTTTCTTTTTTCTTCAGTAATGGCGCAGTATTATAAAGTCAAATCTTAAATGTAAAATGATTTATCCAAATATTATTTATTACTTTATAGGTAACTAGCTATAAAGCGATCATTACTCCAGATCGTAACATTCGTAATTGTCGTGAAAAATAATTTAATATTCTTAAAACAAGAACAAAAAATTATGATTAAAAATTGATTGGCTACAAAAATGTATTTTCGATCCATGTAAAAAAACTGTAATCACATTTTTAAATGTGATTTAAACTTTATATTATATTAGAAACCATTTTTACTTTTAATAGTATTATTATTATGCTGCCAGCCTATTCACAAGTTGTTTTTTTATCAACACGTTTTATCATCTGATTTATTAATTACTAGCTATGTGCCCGCGGCTGCGCCCGCGTAATTGTTTCAAAAAACAAAAGTACCCTAAGTTACGCGAGGTAACTTCAACAAAGTTCAGAAAAGTAGCGTCAAAATCGGTCCAGTCGTTCCGGAGTTTACCTAGAAAAACAGAAAGACAAAAATTTTAAATATTGTATTTTTGGTATAGTTATTGTAATATATTTACCGATAACTTTACAAAAAATCATATCTATTTAGTAAAATAAAATTATTTTGACATTACTAATAGACACTTCAATCTTATTTATTAGTATAAATAAATTCAAGCACTTGCCCTGTACGACTGTGCATTGAATAGGATTTTTTTTATTTTTTATGAGTTTTAATTTTTTTTTTTTTTCGAAAATTAAAAGCACCTACCCTAAGTTACGTCGAGTAACTTCAGCTATCTACCAAAAAAATCCCGCCAAAATCCGTCCAGCCATTCCAGAGGACGGCAGAGAAACAAACAAAAATTAAAAAAAATTGTATACGACAGAATAAAACAAAATTATTTCACTAAATACCGTGTGGTGCCGACTAAGAATAGTACCACCTTATATATTCGCATGGATGGCGTAAAAGACGAGTAAGGGATAAACCAGGGGATGGGCAGCAGCATCCTTTGAGCACCACAAACACCTACTGCGATCTCCAACTCGCCTGCCAAGCGTCGCGATTTTACAATTCCTCCTTTTTTGGGGGAAACCTCGTTCCAGCAAGTTATGTAAAAAGAACGTTCAATTGGAAGCTTAACCGTATACAGATTATTTTAACTTACTAAAAACCAAGCTCTAAAGCTACTTGAAGCATGTAATACGTGGGTAAAAATACTACAGATGGGAGTCCTAGTTCTTTTCTTGCATTGATTGCGTTAAAACTAATTTCGAATTAAATAATAGGTATTTGTATCTATATTTAGATGAAGAAAAAATTAAGATCAATCTTTAGAATCCGGTGGTCAAAAGTTATATATAAAATTATTCAAAATTTAAAGAAAAAAAAATCTGTTGCCAATTTTTTTATTGATAACACTAATAACGCTTTTCAATAGTAAAAAAACAGTTTGACAAACAGTGGTCAGAAAAAGTACCAAACTGATTTATTTTACTCATTTATATGTAGATTAAAATTAATTTTTCTTTTAAATACAATATCTTTAAGAACGTAGTCTTCGTTTAATTAACGTGTATAATTTATAGAACCTTATTTTGAAAATATGTGAACAAATTCGTAATTTATTGAGTAGATATATAGAAGCGATAAAAACTAAAGTATGTGTGTTTCAGATATACCATATTTATTACGATAAATCTCAAAACCTACTAAGGAAATAAGTTTTGACTTTTTTTATAAAACAAAATCTCTTGAGAGTTCAAACATTGGTTATCACTCCGATTCTATTTCTATGCGGTTAACACTAATTATACAAAATTATTACTGGTCCATGTGAGTTTCGTAGGTAATATTGTTAGTTTTTAGAATAATGTCCCAAAAGCACTTTACCGATTTACCGGACAATAAGCTCAGGCTCCATACCAAATTTTAATTTGCCAAGGTTATTATTATAGGGTGGATCATTATGTGAACGATGGTGATATCTGGAAGTGACAGCCTTCTCTATGAATCTACTAATAAACTTTGTAACTATTAGTCAAGTTTATTACTGGTTCTTCTCGATGACTGGGTTGCATTCCGAACCGGTGGTAGTATTTTGACGTTCATAAGTACCTTATCAGGGCCTAAATTGAGTAAATTATTTGTAAATTTAATCTTTTCACGGATAAAGCGAGCGAGTAATTATTTAAACTGCATTAAAATACAAGTCGTAATTTGAATAAATCACTAGATTATTAATTAATAAAAAGTTTATTTTGTTGATAAACGACTATTATACAAATAGAATAAATATCATCAGTGTTCTATGAACACATTTAATGTTGCACTTTACAATTATCAACAACTTGTTAAAGGTTTTTTTTAACCTCGTATATTTTTAGGTTATATTTGTAAAACTCACTTCGATTCACCGTTTCATTTACGATCTCTTTTTTCATTCATGCATTCCAACGCTGCAATGTAAGTAGGTTCCAAAATTTCACTTGAATGCAACGAATAACTGTGTACTTGTCTCATTTTATATGCGTGGCGTGGCATACGTTTGTCCCCCGTTTATTATAAGCCTTACGAGAAAGTCAACTGTTGACCCCATATTTATTACAGGCTAATGGGGTACTATAACTCGCATGGTTGGAAACGAGATGTTTAGTTCTCATTCAAGTATTATAGGACGGGGAGAATATGCTTTTTTTATTTCATGACTAACTGTGTGCACGCAGCTGCGCCCGCGTTTTATATATTCTTTCCTGCGTTTTATTTTTTTTATACGAAAGCCTAATTATATTTCTAAATTTTTTTGGTATAAGATAAAGTAAAAATATTTATCATAAATTCAAGCAGAACTGACCATTGAATCGGATTTTATTCAAAATTTCATTATTTTTTTTTTTACACATAACCCTAATGTGGAAATTAACCCTAAAATTAACCCTAAATTAACCCTAATTTCGAAATTCAAAACTACCCTAAGATACCCGGAGTAATTTTGAGCTGATTACCAAAAAGAATCCCGTCAAAATCGGCCACGTCTTATCGGAGATTACCCGGAACAAATAGACAGAAAGACAAAAATATATAAAAACTGTATTTTTGATATAGGTATCGTATGTACATTCACATCTATTAAGTACAAAAAATATTGACATAACAAACAGACAGTCACTTGAATTTTATTTATTGGTAGGTAGGAGATATCCTCAAGTCTGAATAGTGATTTCGTAAGGAATGTTCACTTGTTCACTTTTAATAACATGAACTGGTTTTGTAAATTTGATGCCTATGCTTACCTACGTTATATTACTAAAAGGGAGATCAGGGAGGGGTAATAGCATTGTTTACTATTGTTAACAATGAGGAGGAAGGAGTAAAACATGTTAACGTGGTACTTTTGCATAACATTAACCTTCGTATGTTGTTTACACTGTTGAATCAATCTTAATTTATAAATTTTACTACTGTATTTCAGGTATTCAATTGACTGATATCGCTACCGTTATAGGTTTTTTATTATAAATAAATGAATCATTATAAACGAACGTCGAAATATTTTATAACCTACAAAATACAATGCAAATGACAAATCCTTCTCAGTAATTTGTTTGTGACGCACCAAAACTTATTTACAATATGAACCTCTTTCTGAGGTACCTATACTTTTATGTAGATAATTATTTTATTATTATAATTGTATGAAGTAGCGATGTATACGCAAATATTCAGATAAATATCTTAGTAGAACTTAAACGTTAGTGCACTGTCAATAGATTGGTTATATTTTATTGACAATAATAATTATCACTTAACTGTAATTTTGCGCATTTTGTTTACTGGGGTTTTAGTTTTTTGTTCAAATACAAATGGCTAATACTATTTAACTATGGTAAATTAGTGCTACTACATTTATTAATGTTTACTATTACTAAATAATACATCAACATTGAAATTTGAAAGTATTTTTACCACTATTTGAATTAAATACCGAACTTTAACTATACAATTATATTTTTAAACTAGCTGTGTACCTGCGGCTCTACCCGCATAAAACCGTTCATTGAATCGTATTTTTTTCACAATAGCATGAGTTTTAATTTTTTTACAAGTAGCTTAATTATTTTGTTTAATTTTTTTTTTGGTACTAACAATAAATAAAGATATTTCTCACAAATTAAAAAAACTTGGCAGTAAACATTGCATTAATGTGTCGAGTACCCATAAAAATGAAACAATAGAAAGAAAATAGGAAAACAATGGAAAGCTGGCGTAAACGCCAGTAAGGTCCTCAAGGGGTTAAATCATTTTTTGATTCAAAAATTAACCTCAAGTTGAGGTTCGTACCATTTTGGTACTCACGCAGCACAAGGGTGGTAGTAACCATTTTCGGCTGAGTGCCTTAAGCGCTCGCCCCAAATTTTGGTGAAGCTGCCAAGCCCTTTGTTCAGCGTTAATAAGATCGAAGAAAAAAATAAGTGAACAACTCTTTTGCTCATCTATGGACTGTACGGAACGATCATTATGTTCCTTCGAATGAGGTCTCTGAACACAGACCGAAAGGAACTTGTACCGTATATAATTGATAAAATAAATAGTTTAAACTAAGCGGGCATTAGAAAACTCCCTATTATCATGCAACAATTTATTAGGTTTAATGAAAATTCTAGCCGACGTTGATAGATGCAGTTTTCGAATATTACAAAAAAAAATGACAAATCTTAGGATCAATATTTTAAGGAATATTAAATTGTAATAATATAATACAATTTACACACAGCATAAATAATGCTAACTTTAACAATCTCGTTCTATCACGTGGGCAAATGGCACAAGTTAACAAAAAAACAAAACAATAAGCTACGGGTACTTTGTCATTCATAGTATCTACACATGGATATACATATAAGTCGCTTTCCACATTCATATATCTGTTTACCCACTAATTCCTTTAAAAACCACGCAACCGAATTTGATGGAGCTTTCACTCTCAGTTAGTTTTTGTTCAAGGAAATTTTATGTATATATTATATGCTAATTAAAATTTTGTGTAATTAGAAAAAAAATACTGTTTTGTAATCGAGTCACCAAATAATTCATTTTTATCTCATACGTAGGTTAAATCCAAGAGATATATGCAAACAGATCCATAAAACCTGTCGCCAAATACTAATAGATGTGTTCCGGCAGCATCACTTGAGAACCAGTATCTAAGCTTAGTGTGTTTACCATCCTGAACCACATCGTCACTTAACATCAGATGAGATTGTGGTCAAAGCATCAGTGATTAGGCTCAGGCTCAGGCCTATTCCGTGTAAAAAAAAGACACACAATGACAATGAATGTCAACAATCAGTTTCTTTCTGGACTACAATTCTAAAGCCAACGCGCGGAAAATGTCCCAGGCAGAAGCTAGCATACTATAAGTATTTCCATCCGAATCTTTAAGTTATTTTAAACTTAATGTACATAACTTTATAGAAAGAGTTGCAAGTTGAATCACTTACATATTACTGGAAAAAATAATGTACATTTATAGAGGTCATTTAGAGAACAGAAATAGTATGCGTCTCACGCACAGGGACATCGGTCGATCGTCGCTCTCTGGCCTTCGAGCAGTGGCAATGTTATGATGACCCTCTAGTTTCCTCTATATATGATGACCTTTTAATATAAACTAGATGTGTGGCCGCGGCTCCGTCCGCGTTTCTCATATTCTTCATTGGAACATAAACTTTCAAGGATGCTGTCCATGGAATCGTATTTTGTTAACAATTTCATGAGTTTTAATTTTTTACATTTTTTATAGTTTTCATACAGAATCCTAATTGTTTTATTATAAAAAAAAACCAGATCGAGTTTCTTGCCGGCTCTTCTCGACTGGGTTGTTTTCCGAACCGGTGGTAGTGTTTAGACGTTCATAAGCGCCTTCTTAGGGCCTAAATTGAATAAATAAATTTTGATTTTGATTTTTGATTTTGATTCTTTCACAATTAATCGTATTTTAATTTTGTTATTTGGAATCTTAATTATTTTCGCAAAATAACACTAGCTGTAGTACGCGTAGTAACTTCAGCCAAAAAGTCAAAAATGCCCCGTCAAAATCAGTTTAGCCACTCAGGAGATTAGCTGAAGCAAACAGACAGACAAAAGCGAATTAAAAATTGAGTTTTTGGTATATGTATTTAGTAAAAAGTTGTTATTTTGATATTACAAAACAGACCCTTCAATTTTATTTATTAGTATAGATTAAAAAACTCTATTACGCATTTCAAACAAGGCAATATGTAAACTCCTAACTTTTTATCATAATCTTCTTAATAACAACTCGTCATAATTAACAATTATAATAAATTTAAATGCATTCCGCTCGGAAGAGCTATAAAGTTAATTCAGTACCAGTTTAGAATAGGGCAATAACATCGTGTTTCTAAATTTATAGGTAGAGGTATATATATTATTGAGATCAAAATAAAAAAAATAAAGACCTAATCGTCCACCAAAATGTCAGGCGAAAACGCTTTAGACTGGTTGGGCTTGATGACGATGACCCGGCAAGTACCCGCGCGGCTACCTGCCTCTGATGCTTGTATGCAAATCGTGTTGTTTTTTCGAACGACTCGTGTCGTTGTACTAGAAAATATTTATATATTTGTAATTTATTAGATCACCTTCATATAGGTATTGTAAAAACAATTCTTTGATTTTATAAATATATGTTAATATGTTTACACATAGTTCGGTAAAGTTAAGACAACAATACCATTTTAATTTTAGCCCACAAAAATTACAAATTAAGGTTTCCGGTCAAGACCATAGAGTATCAAAGTCGTTGCGATATTCATTCGTTATTCTATGGTCAAAACATATAAATAATGTACTAAATGTACCACAATATAGCGCACATTCAGAATGAAAATCGAGATATTGAGTCGTAAAATGACTCTAAATGAAACATTAAAACTATGTTACGTTTGTTTTTTTAAGTAATCTACAAAAAATATTGACGAACAAACGCAAAGGTGCAAACTTTTAAAAACTTTATTCGGCATTTTCGCAATACTTCATTCTTTGAGTTAGATCACTTTCATTGTTTGTGTAGTTTACTTGAAGTCAATAGCATACGGTAGCGCATTAACAGAAGTTTGATCATTTATTAGAAAAACCAACTAAATAAAAAAAATGTGTGCACAAATAAGATATTCTAATTGTAAATCCTATACCGTGGTCATTGACTGCAAAATACCTTTTGAACTCAAACACAAACTTTTCTGAACCAGTCTTGAGTGTTGATCTTCGTTCTTGACTCTATTATGTTATGTAAATTATTCAACTACAGAATTTTTATACGTAATCAATGGGTCACCGACCGCTACAACCCACACAAGTATAATTTTCAACGGAGGTAGAATCAATAGTTCACGATCAGAGATAATGGTATTTTTGACCCTAATTTTTGCCCATTCTTTCTAATGTTCCAAATCCTAATTGCATCTTACATTGTCCAATCGGCAGTACTGTATCTTACAAATTATGTAGTATAACGAATCAATTGATACTTATTTATATAGATCGCTTAATATGGACGTATACGAAACTTTTGTATAAGGTCAACAGCCTTTGAGCTTATGTTCGAACCAATTCACAAGAGTCACGACAGGCGACAAGAATACGAAGAAGACAATGATAGGATGAACAATGTGGTTTCGCAAATATATTTTATAAGATGTACACGTAGAATATTTAGCTTTACGATATTTGCCAACAGATACATGTCCAATTGTAGTTGCACGGTAATAGCTGTATTAAATATTTTATATTTTCTGCAACTTCAGTGTGCACTGACCTGGGTGTTATGCATGAATGTAGCTGCATCTCCCCGTGTGAAAACGAATTCGTTCTCAAGAAATACCGTGGAAACAATCCCGAATCATGAGCCTATACCCGCACCGATACGTGCATCTGTTGAAAGCATACCACTAAGGTAATAACGATCATTAAAAGTTCACAAATGTAATAAGTCTAATACCAAATGTTTCATATTTTCATTTGTTTACAGGAGTATCAGAGTTGAAGGAGAAGGTCGTTTACCGCTCAGAGATGCCGTCGAGAAACGACCTATTAATGTGTTGGAGAGAGACTATTCTTACAAGCTAACAAGCGTCAGTAATAGCTATAAATTCGTTCATTTATGATTATTTCTAAAACTTATTTCTTAATTTTTCATTTCTATTTTTAGGATGCCGAATATATACAAGACGTTGGTCTCGAAGAATTTAAGCAATATTATGGTGCGGCAAGTTTTTTAAACAAGTATGTATTTATACAACTTTAGTTCGTAAATTGATATCCATTAATCAATAATTATTTAATAATGCGTTACTTGTTAATAGTGGTTCCCGTAATGATGAGAGACTGCATCTTGGAAATGCTAATTTACAAGGTATTAATTGTATTTTGTTATCAATAAAAGTATACGTCATGCAAAATTTTTACCAAGTTATTTCCGTACAGAAATGCAGCAGACTGCTGGTAGTGCAGTTCGACGTTTGGTGGTGTGTTATATTGAATCATGGGCGGCGTACAGAGCACCACCACTAGCCTTCACTGCTGGATTAACACCTCGATCTTGCACGCATTTACATTACGCTTTTGCGACTTTGCATCCACATACATACGCGTTGACACCGACTAATGAAGACTATGATATAATCAAAGGTAAGTAGAAATGTCTATTTTTTTTAAATGCTTACTCGTTACACTTATAGACTGATATTCTAAATGGTTTATTTTAGGAGGTTATCGTATTGCAACCGGATTAAAGCGACGTATCCCAGGACTTAAGGTAATTTTAAGCGTTGGAGGCGATGGTACCGATCGCCTTTTTAGTGAGATGGTACAAGAACCAGTCAGACGAAGCATGTTCATAGAAAGCGCTCTAAACTTTTTAAGGGAACATGATTTCGACGGGCTTGATCTCCATTGGGTTTATCCAGGTAAGCGTGGTTAATTAGCAGCACCTTATTATTATTAAGTTAAAATATATATCTAATCAGGTTCTATAACATTTAATGATTTCATGATTATATTTTGCAGGAGAAAACGATGAGAAAGAAAGAGACATGTTAACAGCTCTACTTTACGAGATCCGAGAAAAATTCTCATCTTACGGTTTACTTCTTTCGACTGTTTTACCACCTTTTAGGTAAGTTGTAACTTAAAATGTCTATAACGAAATATTACTTTGGCGTTTTCTTCAAACTATGTGTCTATTTTAATAAATGAGCTAAGCTATATATTACAGTTATATTAAGCGTAATTATTTGACTACAAAAGTACTTATTACCTAAATTGACTGGATAAAGTTTTTGCCAAACAAACATCACTTCTGAACAATTAACATTTTTACACAGTATATTTGTGCAATTACGATATTTCCATTCTTCTTAGGCGTTATACTTATTCATTTTATTTTTTATCTTTGAAGTTGACCAAAAGCTTTCTAGATTTCCTCAAATCTTATTTTTGACGTTAATTTGTTATTCGGACACTTTTATTTTAGATATCAAATAGAGGATGGGTATGACTTAAGCGCTGTGAGTGGAGCGACCGATTATACAATACTCCAGGCCTGGGATATGACTCATGGGAAGCGCGATGAACCTCCGTCTAGGGCTGTTCAACATAGTGCCTTACACAGAGACCCTGGTGCAACGTCACGTGATCAGCGCTATGATAATATCGTAAGTGGATACATTTTCCTAGAGCCTCATAAAGTCTTTAGATGAGACACTTAATGAGGAATGGACGAAAATTCTAGTAACAATAAAATACATTACTCAATTTTTTTTCAATATTTATGATCATTCAATAACACCAATGTGTTTAATTGCAGGAGTTCATGGTGAAATATGTAATTCGCCATGGAATGGCTCCCGAAAAACTAGTACTTGGTATACCGCTGTTCGGACGCAGCTATACATTAGCTGAGTCAACAACCCCCTCGCCGGGTGCTCTTGTTGATGGTTGGGGCGAAGAAGGTTCATACACACAAACTAAAGGAATGTTGGCATACTTTGAGGTAATTCTTTAACATTGCGATCGTTACATATGTATATAAATAAAGTACCAATGAATTATTTGAATGTAAATCTTGATGCGCAAAGTAAGGCAAAGATGTAACGTATAATTTATGTGTCCTTAGACAAAGGTAAAACACTTTAATACCTTATTCTCCTCTATCTGTCAATCTAACTTTAGTGTTATATTTTTGGGTTGAGTTTAGAAATAAATTCTTCTCATTTTAGATCTGCATGGCCGAACGTGAAGGTAAAGGAGTAAGCGGCGTGGACGATGGTGGAAATGCTTATGCTGTATTCGACAATCAATGGGTAACATACGACACCGCTTCTACTGTCGTTGAAAAGGTATTATAATCTTTACATTATGTTAAAATATTAGGAAAGCATATAAATTTAAGACACAATCTCGTGGTTAATTATATTATAACATTTTATTAACAGATGAAATTCGTTATAAGTTCTGGATTGGCTGGAGCTGCTGCATGGGCTATCGATATGGACGATTTTAGAGGATTATGTGGTTCATCGTTCCCTTTACTAAGTGCTATATCTGTTACATTAAACGGTAAGAATAAATATATAATTTTATTGAAGTAACAACGTCTAAGTTTCAGTTGTAATGTATTCTTATATATTATAGGAGAAGCTGTCCAAACTGACCAATCTTCTTTAAAAATTGGATCATGTAATTCTGTTGCTCCGTATTTGGCTTCTGACGAAGTGTCATGTGCACATTTCCACTTTTGTACCGGTGGTATCATACCGTCTTAATTGCGAAGATGATCGTCTATACGATCCTTCTACAGGATTCTGCGGGTAAGGAATACAATGTTTCTACTAAGTACGTTTTACAAAGAAAGTGATGTTGTATAAGGTACTAAATATTCGAAGTTGCAAAATCAATATATATGTAAGAAATAATTAAAATTATTTAATGACTATAAATCAGAGATTTGTTATTCTAGATAATTAAATATATTTGACTATACTGTATATTAATTTTAACCTATTCACACTTTTTTCCAGACATCAAGATGTATCAAAATGTTTACCTGGTCAAAATCTAAGAATCACTGTAGATGATGCAGCTAGATATTTGTCACAAGTTTATGAGACAGATTTTGAAGTAATTGAACAATTTATTTCCTATATCTGTACTTATAATAACAGGCTAACGAGACGAAATTCATACATTGAAGATATTTAAGAAAAAATACTATGCGGGGCTTCAGGATCGATAAAAAAAGAGATTTGACATTTTTTTTGTCTGTTTGTTTATTAATTTGTTCGCCAATTACGGAAAAACTACTGAACTGATTTCGATGAAATTTGGTATGATGGTAGTTTATACTCTATAATAACATCTAGAATACACATATATGTATATTTATATAATGTACGAATAGTATTTATCTAGATTCATTAAAAAAACATAATAATGTAGAGTATGCATAATAACATTATCAATACATAGTAAAAGGAATAGAAGTATAACAATTTTCAAGCAATATTTTATTTTTACGTTAAAACGTTTAATAAAACCTCTAAAAGCCTTTCATTTTACCGAGACGAAATCTGTACATTGAAGATATTTAAGTAAAAATGACGCGGGAGGTGATACTCATCACCAGATGGATAGTACGGTAGCAGGCTTATTAGGGCGAGAGTTAAGCGCAAACGGTGACTCAGTCCGGACACCGCACCAGCAGAGATCTGGAGTCTGCCGCATTGTCAAACCAAGATGGAAAGGGACGGGGGCCCCCGACCTTCCATTGCACTTTGAAGACTGTGTGGGAGATGATCTGCTCGGGACGGGGTGACCTCCTCCCCGGGGCCGGGACGAGGCATGATAGAGATAAGAATATATTGGTAGAGATAGATTCCATCTAAAAGGAGAATATAGGCTGTCTATTAAAATATAATAGTCTGAATTCCACGCGAGCGATGTCGTGGGCAAAGCTAGTATATATATAAGTTTTCTTTTTAAATTTAGTTTTTAATTTATTAATTAATTTTGCAGTGGAATGGTGTTCCAATAAAAGATATATCAACTTACAACGTCGAACGGTATGCTTTAGACGAAATAGACATTAAGAAAAGTAAGAAGTTTGTATGAACAATATTAATTACCTTTAATTAGTAGTATTATAATTCTTTTCAATTTTTTAATACCAGTAAGGCGTTTGTTTTCTAATGATTAGCGAACAGCGTTCTTTTGTCATTGAATTAAGTTAAATGTAAGTTATGATTACTTAATAGAAATGCATTATATTTATTCTTGCATTATTTGTTTAGATAAAGAAAATGATAAGAAAGTTGTCTGCTATATGACGAGTTGGGCATTCTACAGAAGAGGTGATGGTAAATTCGTACCTGAACATATAGACAATAGAATATGTACACACGTGGTTTACGCATATGCCTCCTTATCTCCTGATGAGCTGATTGCAAAAGAATTTGATCCTTGGACTGATTTGACCAATAGTAAGTAAGAGTTTTACTTATATACATTTACGGTACATTAATCGTTGTTATTTAATTTTTGTGTTTAACAATGCCTTGTAAATGTAACATAAATGTTAGACACAAAATAGATGGAATTCCTTTACGTTATAACGTATATTCCGATTAGGAAATAATGTAGCGTGATGTCAGCGTATTATTTAAAAAACTATAATAATGAAATTCAATCATTTATCATATTCACTTCACAGATCTTTATGAAAGAGTAACATCGTTAAAAGATGTCAAAGTCCTATTGGGCCTTGGTGGTTGGACTGATTCAGCTGGCGATAAATACTCCAGGCTTGTGTCTTCTCAATCAGCCCGGGCAAAATTCATAGATAAACTGATACCTTTCCTACGTATGCACAATTTCAAAGGTCTCCATTTAGATTGGAATTACCCAGTTTGTTGGCAAAGTAATTGCAAAAAAGGCGCAGTATCGGATAAAGCTAACTATGCGAAATTTGTCCAGGTAACGTTTTTTAGTAAAAGTCATAAATGTAAATTTTGATTGAAAACAAACACCTTATACCGAAATAATACTTTACAGGAACTTTCTAAAGCTTTACACGATGCTGACATGGAACTTGGTGTGGCGATCTCGGGTTACAAAGAGGTTATCCATTCTGCATATGATTTGCCAGTAATATCTGATTCGGCTGATTTCCTCAGCACCATGACGTACGATTATCATGGTGGTTGGGAAAGAACAACTGCGCACCACACGCCATTGATTCCATCACCTAAAGACAGTCTTCCTTATTATTCCATAGTGAGTTTTATTATATTAATTACTAGCTGTGCCTGCGACTTCGTTCGCAAAAAATTATTAAATAAACATTATTTATTGGACCGAATTGTGAATCTAAACTATTCTCGAATCCTCATGATACATAAAAATTTCAATAAAATCGGTTCAGCCGTTTAGGGGGAGTTTAGTCATATACACACGGTCAGAAGGTTTATATAAAGATAGTTTTGCCTATATTCATTTCTTTATCAGATTCTGCGCTCAATTATTCTGTTATAAAGGCTCAGATTGTTCTAAATTTAAATAGTAGGTATATTAAGATATTCCAGTAATGACGGAAGTTACATACGTCCATGTCATTCTGCAAGCATCAGCCCCCTATCAACCTTATGAATTACCAATAAGAAAACCAGTAATAATATAACCTATATCAGTTTTCGGACCTGAAACTGTCATAATATTAATAATAATGAAAAGTCATATAAAATTTATTTTCGGTCTCTCTTTTGTTGTATTGAATAGACTTTGATAACACATTGGTACGGAAAAGAAATTGATTTACTAGTATCAAGATAAAAGAATGATATTCGATAATGTTGAACTCTCTAATTTTCAGGAATATGCGGTTAAAGCTATACTGGACGGTGGAGCTGATCCAAAGAAGGTTCTTCTCGGTCTTGCGTTTTATGGTCAGTCGTACAGGTTAGCAGATGTGGAACGTCAAAATGAACCCGGATCACCGGCCGCAGGTCCAGGAGAACCAGGAGAATTCACTAAGCAACCAGGAATGTTAGCCTACTATGAAATATGTTATAGGGGTAAGTTCAATTATTTAACAGTAAAAACATTAATCTATAGGATCCACATAATTCTTGGATCATAATCTCATCTAATGTAACGACGTAGTCCAAGATGGCAAACGATCTAAAGGTAATGTGGCTCTCAAAAAATGCTACCAATACACACTTATAGGTCATTGGCGGCAGATTTTCAAACTTCATGTTTGTTGCTAACCGAGCGGGTATTCGAGAATGTTTTGTTTTCACTATAGAATAAAGTCAGTAAAATTAATAAATAAGACATTTAGACATCGTTAAAATAGTTTATATCTAAATAGAATCTACTCTAACTTTTATTTTATAAAGGGATATTTATCTAAATGATTTTTTCTCAATCACGACTAAATGGCTGGATGTATTATTTTAACTTTGCATAAAAACTGTTTATGTAGTGAATTAAGAAACAAGATACTCTTTATTAATTATTATTGAGGTTTACAACCCATACTAGTATGAATTGTTCATCTAAAATACATTCTATAATTATATCTACAGTGAAGAATTTAAGATGGAAAACTGGACAACAAGAAAATGCGGGTCCATACACTTATTCTGACAATCAATGGGTTGGATACGATGATCCGAAATCAATTACTGAGAAGGTATGAATTTGAAGAAAAGAGAAATGATCACAAATCGTTAATTTTATATTCATGTAACACAATTTCTGAATTATTTAAATACAGGTGAAATGGGCAGTTAGTCAAGGTTTAGGTGGCGTGACCGCTTGGGCGATAGATCTTGATGACTTTAGTAATAGATGTTGTACGGAGCCATCACCACTGCTTCGGGCAGCAAGTCGAGCGCTCGGACGTTCAGTACCATCACCGCCAACTACTGCTTGTGAACGACCGCCTGAGCCGGTCACACCAGCTCCACCCACAACTACAACAGCTGCAGCAGATGGTCAGTAGTGATTCAAAATATAATGATAAATCATTTTAACGATTATTGTACAAATCCGCGTATGCTACTAAAGTGTGCGTATCTCTAATTGACCCACTTTTGCAGACTAAAACATTAAAATTTCGTAATTTATTAGCTTATGATTGTTTTTTGTTTATATATCAGATATAAACACATTTGTAATCTAATGTTTGGTTAGATTTAATAGATTGTCCTTTCGTTCAATACCCTTGAGTATTTATCCAAATAAATAAAAATATGATAAAATCCATATGATAGAATGTTGTTACCTGAATTATCGTCTAATGAACTTGAATAGGTTACGTGGTTATAATTATTTTATGCTCACTAAACTACTTTTAGTTTAAACCAAGTTTCTAACAGATAAACATATTTCGTCACAAGCTACTATGAATCCATAGGATTTATTGAGCCTGATTTATAATTTTATATTGACTGAAATCGAAATGATTTCAATTGTTACGTTAATTGGTTACGTTTGTCAAATGCATGGAAGCTATCAATGCCAACTTCACTATATTATATTATTTTCGACGCATACCTAAGTTACATCCAAGATGAATACTTACGATAGAAATTTATGTGATTTAAACACAGAAAATACTGAACGGTAGTACATTAAGAACAGTACTTACGAAATTATTCGGATTTGCAATCGTATTGAAATAAGTATGATAATTAAACATGGAATTTTGCTGATTATTGATTATGATTCTTACTTTATTCGCATTTAACTCAAATATTTGTAGTAAGCCAATTTGATAATATTCAATATGATTTGTATAGGATCCCTCGGTGGTGGTGCTGACCATGCCAGCCATGGTAATCATGATCACCATACCTCTACTACTTGGCCTAGTTGGACTCCGCCTTCAACAACTTCTAGTACTACCCAAACTTGGTGGAAACCGGCAACTACCACGACTAGTACCACCACTACTACTACAAGAAAACCATCCACTACTACTGCCGCAACCAAACCTGCATCAGGTACTGGTATGATTTTTATAACGTACCTTTTATTATTTTTTTAAACTACAGAGTTCAAACACACTTCTATATTGTAAACTAATATAAATTTAATGTAAATGATTGAGAAATTCTAAGAACCTCACTGGATGATCTTGTCGGTACTCTTGGGTGACCACAATCTGATCACTGAAATCACTATTGCTAATATCACTAATATTATAGTGACGTTGTAATCCAAAACGGTAAACGCCTAACTCTAGAGAATAAGTTGGCTCTTAAGTGAGTCTGGCGAAATACGTATATGAGTGCTTGACGGCAAATTTTCAAATTTATTTGAAGATGATGTGGTAAGTAAATGTAAGTAATTTAGTTGGCATTAGAAAAAGCCATGTTATGATTTCATTACGATTTATTCCTTCACTAAAAAGCTCAAAATCGTAGAATAAAATCATGCTAAGAATCTTTCGGTGTAACTCCAAATTTGATTTCTTTATGTAGCAGGTAATTTAGAAGGTGGAACGTGCATGGCCGGTGAATATAGTGCGGCTGCTGGTGACTGTGAGTCGTATCTTCAGTGTGAAGGCGGACAGTGGCGGAAGCATCGTTGCGCACCCGGACTGCACTGGGCAGCCACCGTCAACCGCTGTGACTGGCCAAGCTCCGCTAAATGCACAGGTACTACCTTTGAATTGAAATATAAATTTGGCTGTATGTAGGTTGTATTACTTTTAATGAAAACTGATCGCTTGAATGTGTATTAAAAATTAAAACCTAGGTATAGTGAATAAAGAATAAAGAACCAGATCGAGTTTCTTGCTTGCGCTCTTCTCGACTGGGTTGTTTTCCGAACCGGTGGTAGTGTTTTAGACGTTCATAAGCGCCTTCTTAGGGCCTAAATTGAATAAATAAATTTTGATTTTGAAAGATTTTGACCACCACGTAGCTCATGCCTTTTTGCTTCTTGCACATAATTAGATATTGCTCAATCTTATTAAGATTTGCACTTAATTTTAATCGAAATGAGAAAGGAAGAAGCGCCTTTAATCTGAATCAATATAAAACAGTTACCTTACTCACTTCATTGTCGTTAACATATACTATGGTGATAGTAAAATTCGAATGTCTTTGGACTATTTTACAATCAATATATATTTATACAGCAACATCTAATGAAGCTAGTACAGCCACAACAACACTTGCTCCTATGACGTCACGTCCTCCACTGCGGCCTATGACGACAACAAGAAGGACTACTACTACCTCAACCAACACTACCACAACATCTACCACGACAACAACAACAACTACACGCAGACCAACGACTGTTTCTGGTAAGTAATTTAATTAATGCTTGAACCACTTTTGTCAATTTAAAATACATCCTACATATCTACAGTTAAAACTTTAAGACTGGAGGACAAGAAAATTTAAATTTATCTATTTTGTCGGGGTGTACTTCGCAGTTTATTCGATTTATGGATATACTAAAAAGTGGAAACTCTGAGAGTGTTTTTATTTTTTTAAATAATTACTTTATATAGTTAATTTTTTACGGTTTAGATACACAGGTTGGAGGTGCATCACAAGGAGAGTCATGCCAAGGTCAAGAATATAACTCTGTGCCTAATGACTGCAACGCCTATTTGCATTGCGACGGCAATGTATGGCGTTTGCAACACTGCGCACCTGGCTTGCACTGGAGCCCCAGAGAAAAGCACTGTGATTGGCCTAAATACGCTAAATGTGAAGGTGAAATATAATTTAACAAAAGAAAAATATATTGTGACAAAATTTAACATTTTGCATTTTAACTATACATTTTATATTTTAGCATTTAGTCCGACACCAACAATGGCGAAACCTTCTTCAACTCGTCCTTCGAGACCAGTTACCAAACCCCCAACGACACCAGGTATTTATAATAACCCAAAACTTAGTCAAAATTAAAATGATCTTAAATCTCATATTTGAAAGATTTTTTGTAATTCATGAATTATTAATATTTAGCATAATAAATGTATTAACAAAGTAAGAATTGTAATCAATCTGTTATGGTAACGCGATGCACTCTATGACATATTTGCATGGTGGTAGGGTATTTTCTATTGATGCCCGCCTGGGTACCATCATCCTCATGTTTGAAAACCTGTCGTCAAATACCAATAGGTGTGTTCCGGCAGAATCACTTGAGAACCAGTGTCTCTAGGCTTAGTGTGTTTACCATCCTGGACCACATCGACACTTAAAATCAGGTGAGATTTGAGTCCATGCTATGGTTGCCTCACGATGTTTTCCTTCACCAAAAGCTCAGGCCGATTTTAGAGTCTGATAGGTAGGAATCGAACCCGCGTCGATTGGTGCGAAACCTGGACCCACTACCCGCTCCGCCAACATCACTTCAAAAATATAATATACAATAAGTTACAATGTATACGCATAAATATAATTCATTACTATGTGCCCGCGGCTTCACCCGGGTTTCAAATATTCTTCAATGCGTTTTAATTTTTTTATACGTAACCGTAATTATTATCCTAAAAAATTATAGTAAAAATAAATCATAAAAATATATATCATAAATTATAGCACTTGCCCGTAAAACTGTGCATTGAATCGGATTTTATAAAATAAAAGAATTTTGACATTACAAACAGATTCTTCAATTTTATTTATTAGTAGAGATTAACATTTTACAATTCACAGCTGCACAGTCAGATAGAGAAGGTAAAGAATGTGGTGGCAACGACATGCATGCTCCAGCGTCTACTTGTGATTCATATTTACTCTGCGTTAGTGGACATTGGCGAAAACAACTGTGCCCTCCAGGTTTACATTGGGATAAGCGTACAAACCGGTGCGATTGGATTGAATTCGCTATGTGTGAAGGTATTTCTAAATACTTAGCTTTATACTAAACTTCTTCTTCTGGCAATCTGTGTGTACACACAATTTGTGCCAATGTCATGTGGGTAAGATTTTCAATCTTGTATCAGCGTTACCAAGCTCCAACAGAACGGTGGCCTATCCTGCTCGAACTTTCCATGGAGCTTTGTCGGCACCTCAGAATGTATGCTACGCGTTGTCTTCTATAATAAACTTAACTTGAACACAATAACCAAACTATTTCACACAAAAAACGCCACCAAGATTACATGATATAGAGTCAAGTACTCAAGTTTAATGAATTAAAGAAAACAATTGCTACATGTCAGACTGAGATCCCGCCAAAAAACCTATACTAAACTTTGTACAAATTCGATATTCAATAAACGAATCATTGCTTAAAATTGAATTTTCCTCCAAGGCATACATACTTTTAATTTCTCTGTCATGTATGTATATACTATGTACTAAATAAACAAAGAGAATCAAATATTCTCTGTACACTTTCCAAAATACTCGTTTTAAATTTATCTAACATCAATTCTTACTTTTTTTTTAGTTTTCTATAGAACTTATCTTTTTAATTATCTACTTACTATGCTAAATATATGTTTAAATTAATATGAAAAAATAACCAAAATCCACAAGTGCACAAATAACACAAGTCCTAATTACACATTCGTTTGGTGTTAGTAACTTTAGTAACGCTAGTGAATTTATATTTTAACAAATAATAAATACATATTAAATATCGAACTATTACTTTACCTTAAAAGCTAAATAAATAATAAATGATTATTTGTAATTGTATACTAAACACAAAAACTGTTATCAATAGTGAAATCCACTGCAACCAAACGTCCAGTAACTACTAGAACCACAACAACGAAAAGGCCTACTTTTACAACCTCTACCAAAAGACCTATAACAATAACTACCACCAAGAAACCCGTCAGTGATGAACTTCAAAAGCCAAGTAAAGTAAGTTTCTAAATCATATACATCTTAATAAGTTACTTAGTTTTATACGCAAAACAATTTCAATGTATTATGCCCCCTACAATTAATTATATCTCTCATAGCTCATCTTATTTGGCAGTGTGGTCACATTTCGCGTTGATGGACACGGGTTCAAACCCACCCATCCACATCTATAATGAGTTTTCGGTGTAGGAAAACATTGTGAGGAAACCACATAACGGCTGTAGGGTATTTTCTAATAATCTGTAGCTCGTAGCTACCGCCCTCAATATTTAAAACCGGTCGCCAAACACCAATAGATGTGTTCTGGTAAGATCACTTGAGAGCCAGTGACTCTAAGCTTTGTATGTTTACTATTTTGGACCTCATCGTCATTTAACAATTGCGGTAAAAGCGCTGAGCCTTTACAATATAAGAAAGCCAATAATTATCATTAAAAAGCAGACAATTAAAATTATTTACAAATGTCTCAGGGTTGTTCTACGGGAACGTACCATTCGCATCCAAAATGTGAAAAGTTCTACGTATGCGTCAACGGAATGCTGATAGCGCAGAGCTGCGCTCCAGGCCTTGTTTGGCGACCTGATCGCTCTCAGTGCGACTTCCCTAATTCTGTGTCATGCACAGATAGGAGACAAGGTGTATCAGCCCCGATGGTCGATGCTACTAACACCGCTGCTACAGTCATGCAAATTAATTCTGAACAAACCGGTGAGTTGCAAATTAAATCATTTATAAAATCTTGTAAATGTTTGATTAACAGTAATCATCAACGTGTTATATTAAATTTTAGCGTTTTGTGAAAATGGTCAATACGCGGCTTTGCCGTCAGATTGTACACGATACCGACATTGTCTCTTTGGTAAATTCGAAGAATTCGCTTGCAGCCCCGGTTTACACTGGAACCAGGTAATTGATATAAGTAATTCAATATTCGAAATGCATAGTGTTTTTAAATTTAAATTGACTTTTCCTTTCTTCTTTTTTAATTTTAGGAAAAACAAATATGTGACTGGCCATCAAATGCCAAGTGTAAAGTGAAGGTTACTACTACTACAACAACGACGACAACAACCATACAACCCGTTGAAATGGATTCAATCGAAGAGTCTCCGACGAAACCAGAAGAACCTGATAATGAACCTTCTAAACCAATCGACATTCCACCTTTCACAGGAACTCAACCAGATGTGGCAACCAGACCCGACCTTTTAAATTGTTAGTATATTACCATATTTTTACCACCCATTATTTTTGCAAATATTTATAGTATTATATTTCGTAAAACATTAAATTTTATTCGAGAATTGTTATCGATATAAAATATTTTCAAGTCATAACCGAACTACATATTGTTAGTGAAAGCTTGCATCATTTTATTATTACCTGTAATTATTTGTAGCACGTTATAAACTGGTATGTTATTACACGAATTGGTCATGGTATCGTCCTGGTATTGGCAAGTACAGTCCGGAAGACATAGACCCCACACTATGTACTCACATAATCTACGGATTTGCTGTTCTGGGATCAGATGGCCTCATTACCGCACACGATTCATGGGCTGATTATGATAATCGTAAGTTACTTTTACTTTACTTCCAAATTACTTACTCTGTTCTACTAATATCTATTCGATTCAAACAATATGTTTTTATATAAAAATCATAATAGAAAATATTGTCACTTACAAAAAAAAGTTGGCTTTCGATAAAAAAAAATCTTTTTATACATATATAAATGAATACGTATACAAGTAAACATCTTTTTCCATATTGTGATAATATTTAGGATTTTTACAATATTCAAGTTGAATTTCAGTTTATTATTACTTTCACTTGTCCGCAATTGTATACTCTACTCTCATTATTTTTTAGGATTTTACGAACGCGTGGTTGAATTCAAGAAATATGGCATTAAAGTATCTCTAGCTATTGGTGGTTGGAATGATTCGGCTGGAGACAAATATTCTAAATTGGTAAACGATCCAGCAGCTAGGTCCAGATTCGTTACGCACGTCGTTTCTTTCATAGAGAAATATGGTTTCGATGGTTTGGACCTTGATTGGGAGTACCCGAAATGCTGGCAGGTAAATAGGTTTTTAAATACCATATAAATTCCTATATACTTTTCCAATACTATATTCCATGTAGTGTTATTAACAACGGCGTTATTTCAGGTGGATTGCTCGAAGGGCCCTGATTCTGATAAAGAAGCATTTGCTGATCTTGTTCGTGAGTTATCAGCAGTATTTAAGCCAAAAGGTTTACTACTGTCATCAGCAGTGTCTCCAAGTAAAATGGTGATAGATGCCGGATATGATGTACCGGTGTTAGCCAAACATTTGGACTGGATCGCCGTAATGACGTATGACTATCACGGTCAATGGGATAAAAAGACTGGACATGTAGCACCTTTGTACTATCATCCTGAAGATGACAACACTTACTTTAATGCTGTAAGTTGATAATATTTACTTCTAGATGCTTTAGAACATATTTATTATTATCTAAAGACTAATATTTACATATTTTTTTTCAGAATTATACTATGCATTACTGGATAAAGAAAGGTGCTCCACCGTCTAAGCTTATTATGGGTATGCCCATGTATGGTCAGACCTTCACTATGGAAAGTAGAGGTGTTCATGGACTAAATTCACCGGCAACAGCTGGAGGAGCTTCGGGAGAATATACCAGAGCTAAGGGATTCCTGGCATATTATGAGGTAAACATATAGTTGTGGATAAATAAATGTCAATATAAACATATTCTTAACTAAATATGTGATTTTTTTTCAAAAGTAATTCGATAGAAATCGCCTTCTTATGAGGTTTCGAAATATATATTATTATAGATGAAGTTCAGTTTAATATTATTTTTAATTTTACACCTTTACATATTTCTGTTACTACGCATAAATCCAATGATATAGAATTCATCTTATAAGATTTTTGTTTATTAGATTTTTCTATAGCATTCTCGATGAAAAAATGTGTATTTTTTTTATTTCTTATAGTGGGAACAAATTGTAATACATACATACAATTTGGATACTAATTATTAATGTTCTCAAAATAAAATCGTAACCTATTTCAGATTTGCGATCGTATCAAATATAATGGTTGGACCGTTGTAAAAGATCCTCTGCAACGTATGGGACCATATGCATTCAAAAACGACCAATGGGTTTCCTTCGATGATCCAGATATCATAAAGAGAAAAGTGAATTTCATTAAATCGTTAAATCTCGCAGGTGGCATGGTGTGGGCTCTCGATCTTGATGATTTCAGAAACAGGTACATTAGTTTTACTTTTAAGGAAAATACTTTATTTGTCAATGCTATAATAATCGTATGCTATAAATTTCTTATTTAAATACTAATAGGTGCGGGCAAGGAAAACATCCCCTTATGAATGCAATCAAAACAGGTTTACTTGATTCACATATAGAAGATGACACAATACTATCCGATCCTTTGCTAGAGCCTCCAAACGAAATAGATGAAGACTTAGATGATATTCAAGTTAAACCTACTTACACAAAGCCAACAGCCAAACCGATAAAAGTAACAACACAAAGAGTTTCGACTATAGTGCATACAACCAAGAAACCAACAACTACAATCAGCACTGAAATTAAAGATCGTTATAAAGTAGTGTGTTATTACACCAATTGGGCATGGTACAGGTAAGTCAAATTAATTGTTTATGATATCAATGTTGCGAATATCCTTCAAACAATTTTCACTTCTTAGAAATAGAGTAAGTGTTGCATGTCTTAATATACTTGCGAAAACGCCTTTATTTAATAAGGCTATCTCAGTGTAATCATCTAAATACAGAAAAATATTTAGTGTTCTATAATAACTAGTTTAAATTGAATTACCATAATATAATTTCAGACCCGGGCCAGGTAAATTTACACCGAGTGACATAGATCCATCCTTGTGTACGCATATTGTATACGCATTCGCCGTTCTTGATAACAAGCGTCTAGTCATAAAACCACATGACATTTGGTTGGATGTGGAAAATAGTAAGTAGTAAAATAAAATTACTGTTGAATATATAATATCAGAATATTCAAATGTTTTTTAAACATGTTACAAAGTGTAGAATACTTAAATAAGTACGTAACAGAATTCAAGGAGAGAGAAAATAAGTTTTATTGTACTGCATCTACATCAAGACAATGAGATGTAGCAGATAGATTATGCTCTGTTCTGCATATAATACTAAATACAATAAAAAATATGAATTTATTAAATGTTGCATTTCTTTTTAGAATTTTACGAGAAAGTTGTTGCGTTAAAGAGCCAAGGAGCTAAAGTAGTCCTTGGTTTGGGTGGTTGGGATGATTCTGCAAGCGATAAATACTCTCGCCTTGTGAATAGCGCCACGGCTAGAAGGAAGTTCATCGTACACGCCCTTGATTTCATTGAACAATACGAGTTTGACGGCTTAAATCTGGACTGGGAATATCCTAAATGCTGGCAGGTATGATTGAATTCGTTTAAGACTTTCAAATACGTTACGATTTATATGCATCATCAGTAAACTGTATTAATTTATTTAATTAAACAATATTCTTCTACTTTATAATATTCTCAATCGGATTATATTATTTATTCATTTTCAGGTGAATTGTGAAAAAGGCCCCAATTCGGACAAGCAAGGCTTTGCTAATTTTGTGAAAGAACTGCGTGCTGCATTTGCTCCACGAGGTCTTTTCTTATCAGCTGCCGTGTCTGCAAACAAGAGAGTTATTGATGCAGGTAAATAGGAAATAATTACGATTGTATGAATTACTAGTTTGTTTTGTTTTTTTTTTTACGTATTGACAGTATTTACTTTCAACTTACGTAATGGCTGTTTGTATTTTTATATGATTACTAATATTAAATCAATTCGTTTCACTACCTGGAACCACTTTCAAAAGATGTCGAATTCCCAAAGTTGCAAAGAGGTAAAGTTTATAAGTTTGGATTTAGGTGGTAATCTCTGGAACCACTGACCTGATTGTGAAAAATATTTCACTAATATTGAACTTTTGGCCATGTGATACCAGCAAAGAATTCATATACCAGAACCACTCTATATCTTCCCGTGGGTGTCGTAAAAGGCAACTCAGGGATAAACCAAGGGATGTGCAACAGCATCCTCTGACTACCACAAATACCTTTTTTTACGTAGGAAATGCTTCTACGCATGCCCCTGCCAACTTTAATACGGGAGTATAATCTCACCGGGTTATAGATCCAAAGGGTATATGGTATTCGCTCGTCTTGAAGCGCCGGGAATACCAACTAAAACCCAAGGTACCATCCGTCGCTTGGAGGAGCGATACGGGATTGTGGAACATGTTCCGCGTCGCCCCAGCGGCAGGCCCAACTAAATGTCATGGCAGGCATAATCTGCCATGCCTGATCAGGTCCTCTCTATCTTCCGTTCAGGGGAGAGCCCAGTGCAAAACAACTCCCCTCTTCCTTCCTTTTTTCACGCCGACAGCCAAAAGGTCCCGCCCCTCTCCTCCTTGGGTTTGTGTAGCGACAAAAACTCTGGAGGAGAGAGACTCGGGACGGGTGGCTGGCTCAAGATGGTGGAAAGGCACGCGCAAACTGTGCCCTTCTGCCACCTACCTTCCTACGGCGAAGAGGATCCTCCAACGAATCTTTCTCCCACTCTCTCTTTGCGACCTTCTTCTGTGGCAAGTCTTGCTTACAGAAAGAGGCCACAGTGTTCTAGACCCTCTCACTGGCAAGCATGGCTCTAACCACGCTCGGCAACGAGAGGTCCAGTCCCATCTGTGCCATGACACTGTGACGCTGCTGGATCTACACACTTCGCCAAACTGTGCTGCGCTGTATCCTCTGCAGCCCCGCAGTAGTACCACAAATTCCTACTGCGATCGCCAACCTCCGCCTGCAAAGCGTAGCGATTATGTCCAGCAGTGGACGTCAAATGCTTGAATGGTTGGAATAGGAAACTTTAATTTTCTTCAGTATTTATTTTATTGATATTAAAATTTAATATTTTAATTAATGCGTACAAAGTTACAGTTAACATAACATAACATAACATAACATAAGCTCACGCTTGTTATCCCCGAAGGATTAGGCAGAGGTGAAATAGCGAACTACACCACCCACATTTCGCTGAGTTTAATTCCGTCCCAGATGTGACAGGGGGCGAGCCTATCGCCATATCGGGCACAAATTCCAGACTCCGGGATGATACTGAGTAGAGAAACCCAATATCACTTGACCCGACCCGGGGATCGAACCCGAGACCTCAGAACGACAGTCGTACCTTAACACAACTGCGTCACCGAGGCAGTTACAGTTTACAGTAGCTTATTGCAAAATTTCATAAAATTACTAATGCTACTTGTCTATATGATCTTTCAGCATATGACGTACCAACTCTATCGAATAATTTGGATTGGATCTCGCTAATGACATATGATTACCACGGGCAGTGGGAGAAGAAGACAGGTCATTTAGCGCCAATGTATGTTCACGACGATGATGATGACACTACTTTGAATACCGTCAGTATTTATGTTTTGACAACTTTTAGATAACCCTACTTAAGTCTAACGAAGTATTTTGATCTTCTTTAATGTTACTTAAATAGCATTTTTTTAAGAACGACACTAAGGAAAATCTTAATTTACATCAACATTTGTTTTATTCTAAATTTGTTATATTGATTACATAAAATTCGATAACATCGTCTAGACTTCAAGGATATGAAAATTGAATTTATACAACGAAAGTACTTTTTACCTTATCTAATTTAAATAATTACATTCATTTCAGAACTTTACAGTTCATTATTGGATAAATAAGGGTGCCCCTAAAGAAAAACTTATAATGGGTGTTCCATTTTATGGGCAATCCTTCTCTTTAATGGAAAACGTAAAGACCGGTCTGAACGCACCGACGTATGCGGGTGGTGAAGCTGGAGATGAGACTAGAGCAAGAGGATTCTTATCATTCTACGAGGTAAATCACTTATAAACATTCTCCGTAGGAGTGCATTAAGTACTCGAACAAACTTCAGTGAACCTTCTGGTGAACAGTGTTGTTATTCAGTTCGAAAAAAAAAAACTTATAATTATTGATTATTTTGGATACTGTTTTTGTAATCATTAAGACTCAATTGAAATATATAGATGAATTTAAAGAAAAATATATCCAATGAAAAAGATTTGTTATCCTGCAGAAAATTGACCTGTCAAAATTATTTGAAACCAAAATTTTTATTTTCATAATTTTTGGAAATTAACCGCAAACACTGCGGTGTAAAGTACATAACTATATACGTATATACTTTTTGACACAGGAACAGGGACAAGGCATAAATATGAGCTGGTTCACGAAATATTATTTATTTGACTATTTTGATGTGGCTAAGCAAATATATTACTAACAATTTTTTACTTGAAGATTTAAATCGAAATTAAAAATAAACACTATATTATTTTTAGAAGTGTCTACTCGTATACTGTATTTATAATATGACGGACTTTGAGGAGACTAATTAAATATTACAACATAATTATTTCAGTAATTATGTGGTTGGAAATGAGATAAGTAACGAAAACTTATGTTTTTCATATTTTTTAGATATGCGAACGTGTCAGAGTAAAAGGTTGGCAAGTGTTCCGCGATGCTAGTGGACGCATGGGTCCTTACGCAGCTCTTGAAGACCAGCTAGTTACATTCGACGACGACATCATGGTGCGACATAAGTCCGAGTACATCCGAGCTATGGGCTTGGGCGGTGCGATGGCTTGGGCTTTAGATTTGGATGATTTTAGTGGTCGTTATTGTGGATGTGGAAAATTCCCACTCCTCGGTACAATTAACCACGTGCTCCGCGGAAAAGATTTACCTCCACGGTGTCCTCTTGAGGAAAGTAAGTCATTTTTCTTATTAAAACTTTATGCACAATGATAGTAGTAGGTAATATTCCATAAACTGGTTTGGACTTACGAAACGAACTCGTCATCGTTAAGGGTCACACGTTAGGGTTAAATAAATTTACAATTTATTTATTTAGGTACGTAGAAACTTTTAAAATAACTATTTAATTTTAATGTATAAAATTCAAATAATCGTGAGTTCAACGACTTGGGGAATTATTTTCTGTTTGGATATTTATAAACACATTATGAATATTTAAAAAAAAACTTTTTTTTGTTGATGGTTAAACTGAATTAATGACTATTGACTAATTGACTGAATTAATAATACACAATTAGTGATATATTTTTGTTCTAAAATTAGTAATAGGTTGTTCAGAAAATTAAAATCTATGTTACAATTTACAGTACAAGCACCAGACACAGATGTAGCAGTAATAGAAGAACCTGCTGATTCTTCAATGCCTGAACCGGAAATGAAGCCGTCAACGACACATCTCACACAAAATGATGTTCAATCGAGTGTAAGTATCAATTGGGTTAAACATTATTACACTTATAAACTACAATTGGATTTTGTGTAAACATAAAAATAGCACCAATATTCCTGATGGTGAGGGAAGAATAATCTATAAACCAGACAACCATCGAAAGATTGATAATCTATTAACAGTTGCCGCTGTTATCCTATCTTTTCACTTTGCATTTAATCAAAATCAAAATCAAAATCAAAATTCATTTATTCAATTTAGGCCCTAAGAAGGCGCTTATGAACGTCTAAAACACTACCACCGGTTCGGAAAACAACCCAGTCGAGAAGAGCCGGCAAGAAACTCGATCTGGTTCTTTTTTTTTCATAAATATAATATATATAATTTTTTTATGTCATATAAAAAACTATACAAATCGTAGTTTTTAGTGGAAGCACAGAGATGTGGGTTATTTCCAGACATCACTATCGTTCACGTAATGATCCACCCTGTAATAACCTTTTGAGATTAAAACTTGCTTGACATAATACTTGAACTTATTGTCAGGTAAATCGGTAATTTTACTTGGGATCTTATTGTAAAACCGAATACTATTACCTATAAAGCTTTTATTACACTTACTTAACCTAAAGCGTGGGACGGCCAACTTGTCTTTACTTCTAGTATTAAAATTATGACGATCATTCACTAGATCTAGCTTGTCTAAATTTTTACGAATATGCATTAAGTTATCGAAGATGTATTGGGAGGGCAAAGTTAAGATATCATATTCTTGAAACTTGTTCTTTAGAGATTCGCGAGGTCCCATATTATATATTGCTCGAACAGCTCTCTTTTGTAACGTAAAAAAATGGTGTCTACCTCTGCTGCTGTACCCCACAGCAAAATACCGTAAGACATTAAGCTGTGAAAGTAAGCAAAGTAGACTAACCTAGCAGTAGCAATATCCGTCAACTGGCGAATTTTCCGAACCGCAAAAGCAGCGGAACTAAGCCTTCCTGCCAAAGTTTTAATATGCGGACCCCATTGTAACTTATTATCAAGTGTGATACCTAAAAACAGAGTTTTGTCAACTAAGCCTACTAAATTCCCTTCTATCTCTAACTTACAATCAATATGTTGCACATTGGGCAACATAAATTTTATGCATTTCGTTTTCTTAGTGTTAAGAAGTAAATTATTTAAGGCAAACCATTTGGAAATGTTTGCTAGTGTATTATTTAAGTGCCTAATCTCTGAATTTTTTCTTTTTACTTTAAATATAAGTGAAGTATCGTCTGCAAATAGAACCATATCAGCTGAGTTATTAACCATTAGCGGTAAGTCATTAATATAAACCAGGAATAAAAACGGTCCCAAAATCGACCCCTGCGGCACACCGATTCTAACTAATGACCCAGTGGAGGTAACCCCATTAACATTTACTTTCTGACATCGGTTTGTTAAGTAAGAGGCCAGGAAGGAGACAGAGGTTTCAGAAACACCACCATAATGTTTTAGTTTCAGTATAAGTGTACTGTGATCAACGCAGTCAAAGGCCTTTGAGAGATCGCAGAATACACCTATTGCATCCTGCCAAATCTCCCAAGCTCCCAATATGTGACTTATTAACGTTGCACCAGCGTCAGTGGTAGATTTGGATTTCGTGAAACCAAACTGCCGATCATCTAAAATCTTTTCTGCTCTAAAGTATTCAACTAACTGATTAAGCATAATCTTTTCGAAAATCTTACTAATCGATGGAAGTACTGAAATTGGTCTATAATTTTCAAGACTACTTCTGCAACCTGATTTAAATAAGGGTACCACTTTACTTATTTTCATTAAATTAGGAAAAGTGCTTGTTGCTATGCATCCGTTAAATATGTTAGCCAAATATGGTGAAATATTAACAATCATGGTTTGAAGAACCATTACCGACATTCCCCATATGTCTTGTGTATGTTTTAAATTTAATTGCTTGAAGGCTTTTAATATGTCACCTGCAGTAATAGATGTAAAGTAGAATTTTGAATTTATAGGAGCACTTAAGTTATTAAGGAGCAATGCGGCACCTTGGGGTGATGAAGTTATATGTTTTGTAACTTCAAGAGGTATGTTAGTGAAGTAGTCCTGAAAAACAGTTGCTACCTCTGAACTGTTTGAAATATGTACTCCGTCAACGTTCAGATTAAGTGTATTATTATTTATTTTACTATTTCCTGTTTCTTTATTTATGATGTGCCAGACGGTTTTGACCTTATTTTTAGACACGAGAACTTTATTTCCCAAAAATTTTGCTTTAGCTTCTATACATACACGTTTAAAAGTTTTTGAATACTCCCTGACATAAGCATGAAATGATGAATTAGTAGTTAGTGATTTTCTGTGATATAGTTCATATAAACACTCTCTACTTTTTCTTATTCCTTTAGTTGCCCAATCACTGAATGCAATTTTTTTCCTGTCAATAACAACCTTTATTGGGCATTGTTTATTAAATTCATTACTTATAATCTTAAACAAGTTTTCGTAGTCGTTATTGGGATCTCGATTGTTAAAATTCTTAGTAGACAATTGCTGGCGAATATTATTATTTAAACTATCTAATCTACTTTTGGATATAAGTCTAGTCGTTTTCATACATTCATCATTAGGTTTATGACAGCTAATTTTAACGAGCTGACCTTTGTGATCAGACCGTATTCCAGATATTATACCACCGCCAATGGTTTTAAAATTTGTAAAAATATTGTCTATACAAGATGCAGTGTGAGCCGTAGTTCTTGTTGGTTCATTAAAGAGTGGATTAAAATTATATGATCTAAACAACGACATGAACATAGTGACCTCTGGCGTGGAGCTTAAAATATCTATATTAAAATCGCCACAAACTAACACTCGCTTTTTCGAATTAAACATTTTTACTAAAATAACCTCCATTGTTTGTAAGAATTGAAGAACATTTGAGGCTGGAGGTCTATAAACACATAATATAATTAAATCTACCATCTCTGCACAAGCCACTTCACAAACACGATCTATAGAGAGACTACATATATCTTTTCGGTTTTTAAAGTTTAATTTATTTTTAGATAGTATAATGCAACCACCACCGGCAGCGATTGTTCTATTAAATACACTAGCAACTGAAAAGTGTGGCACATCAAATAACATCCTATCCGGTTTAAGCCAAGTTTCTGTAAAACATAATATATCTAGTCTCTCTCTATCTAATAATAGGTCTATATCTAATATTTTGCCGGAGAAGCGATTAATGTTTTGATGATAAACTGTAATGTAACACTGCTCCTTTGTCTTATCTATTGGTTTAAAATAGTAATTTTAGCAGTATCATTAGTTGAACTAGATGATACTGCCGTGTCACTTAACCTATTTATATTATATGCTATCAATGTAGCTATGTCTTGTTTATACTTATTGGAAAGATACATCCTTTCCTGGGTTAATATAAAGTTATTAATAAATTTATTAATGTCAAAAAATATAAATTTGTCACTATGACGACATGTTAAATTGTATAAACAGTTATTTAACATGTGAATATTATTATTTTTTTCTTTAAAGTTTATTAAAAGACCCGATCTCGTAGGAAAGATAGAAGACATCGCCAATTCGTTGGCTAATTAATAAATCATTAGTACATACTTACATAGGGTCATATATAAAGATCTATTTAACTAGCAAATTACAATAATTGTGTTAAAACGCACAATTCGCACAAGCGTTTTTAAAGTGCGGGTTTATAGAGAACAAAGGAAACCTCGCTTATAAAAAGTAATACTGTTTATTGTGTAAGTATATACACGGTTTTCATTTGTTTTATGAGGACGTTCTTTAAACGTACAAAATTTCAATGAAAGTAAAAAGAAATTTATTTCTGTTATCTAATTTTTAAAGTACAATGACAAACGAAAATCGGAAATTTACTTTTTGTATAATACTTTAAACTTTTCGTTCAATAATATACCTATTAGAGATAACTATGAAAACACTTTGATATACAGGGATCGAACCTAGAGGGAACACCGTGTTCAGGAAACGTGTTTAGAGCCGACAACACAGACTGCACTAAATACTATTTGTGCATAAACGGAGAGTTTTCTCAGTTAAGCTGTCCCGAACCTCTTCACTGGAATAAGGTACGTCCAAAAGATTAACAGGGCACACTACCTACATGATATTTTCTTCATAGAGCAAGCTTCATTCATGAATATTACTATTTAGGCTACTAAAACCTATCAAGTTTGTGTGCCTTTGCTATTTTTTTTTCAGTAGCACACAACTTTCTCGTAAAATGACTACTTTTCCACTACGTTTAGATTCATAATGAACATTATAAAGTACATATACTTTTTACTATAAATTACTGCACTACGTTTTTTAATTGTCATTTTTTTCTGGTCTTATTACACCAGTATATCTAATTTTTTTGGTAAGAATATATACTATGGTAATTAAAGTATATCTAATAAATAATTCAACTATTTTATTTCCCTATTGGATTGCCGCAAATTAACCCCTTCATAAGACGAATAATAAATAAACAATTAATTTAATCATATAATTACCATTAATTAGTAATATTTTAATTATTATCATTTTTTTTATAAATACAAAAAATTCTGTTTATTATATGTTTAACTATCAGTGAACGTAACTCGAATGGAACAATTTATATTATTTACAATTATTAGTGTTCATTATATTATATATCTTAAAATATTCAATGGTTTTAGGCAAAGCATTGCAATAGAACGGATTGATAGTTATTTGTTTGTAACTTCATTCAATATTGTTCTAATAACATGTTAACAGGAATAAACGTCAATTATAATTTTGAAAATAGCCATGAAGTCAGTTCGGCGATTCTCAAGTCTAACTCATTAATGGTCAAAGAGTCAACAAAAACAATACATTACATTTTCGATATTAGGTTGTTTTGTCAGCGCATTCACTTGCGTGTATATATTGATCACCCAATATAATAACTATAGGAACAATAGAACACGAATAATAGAAACTAGCATGCCAATTTTTATTTAGAAAATATACTTTGTTTTAAATAAAATATATGAGCATTGGACATAACACTCTTAGCTGGATTACTTCGTCACCTACGGTGCAGGTTTTAAATGTATGAACCATCTTAACATACTTGTTTCATAATGTACAAAGGGTGATCGAAGGAAATCATTCTATAATGCTTGAAAACTGAAGTTTAATATCTTATTTTGAAGTACTATTTACATGTTTTTTATGAGATTGGTTTTTCACATTTTAGAATCATTGTGATTGGCCAGCAAAAGCACAGTGTAAAACAAAAGCTCAACTCCGTATCACAGGACAAATGTTCCAAGAAACACAAGAAGATAAACCTATAATTGCATGTTATGTCACTAACTGGGCATATTACAGGTGAAATTTACAGTAGATTTTTTTTTATAAATACGAACCTCTTTAAATATTTGTTATTAATTTATAGTTTTTTTTTTTTTTCAGAGAAGGAAACGCTAGCTATGGTCCAGAACAGGTCAATCCATCTCTATGTACGCATATTGTTTACTCATGGGCACACCTTGACGCTGAAACATACAAGCTAGTTCCAGGAATTCCTGAATTAGATGTTGAAAATGGTAATTTATGTTTTGATATGACTATTTTAATGGATGATAATAACAATCTGAATTTATCCCATTTGTAATGGATAGAGATATATTCTTGAAAAAAAAAAACACGTGCTAAATAATCTTACCAGCGTATTGATTGAAGTCTGAAAAGTTAATTAATCTTAGCAGATTCCGAAACAAAAAAATCCATTATTACTAATTTACAACTTTATATACATACATTTCTTTTTAGGTATTTTTAATTTAACTACTTATTATGAATCTTTAGGTCCAAACTAAAATCATTTTTGTTTCGTAGACTTCTACGGAAAGTTATCAGAATTGCGACTGACAGGAATTAAACTTATAATCGGAGTTGGAGGAGTAACAGATTCAGAAGACAACAAATGGAAGAGAATGGTATCAAACGAAGAAAACAGAAAAACTATTCAGTGCATCTGTATTACAATTTTTGCAACGATGGAAGTTTGATGGCGTACAGATTGCTTGGCAATATCCAGTCTGCAAACAGGTAAAAATAAAACCAAAATAGCTTCTCTTCACGATTCGAAATATTACTATTTCTTTTACTTTGTATCCATAATAATTTATTATTACTACATTTCAGGTTCCATGCACAAATGTACAAGATAACTTAACTGATAAAGATAATTTCGCTGATCTACTCACGGAACTATCTAAATTATTACGTCCACAAGATTATGAATTATCCGTGATGGTGTCTGCAAATCCAGAGATAGCATCAATAGCATACAAATTCCATATTCTTACGACAGAAGTCGACTGGGTGTCCATAGCTGCTAACGATTATTACATACCTTCTGAAGGAAGAACTTCATATTTAGTACCATTGAATAGTAACAAATTCGGTGGAACCAACAGTTTTGTAAGTTCTTTTTTGAAAAACATAACATATAATTATGTACCATTATTGCATTTAAATATATTGTTATAAATATGTGGGTACTGTAGATTAAATAAAGGTTATCAGTCTAATTATCGCATACCTTGCTTAGTCTCTAGATTCTCAAATGTTATAAGAAGTACTTTTAAAATAAAATACAACTTTAATTTAAATAAGTACTAGCTGGTTCCCAGGGTACCGCTCGCGTTTCATATGTTCTTTAGGTGTGAGTAAAAAGTGGAACATTTCTTTAATACCTAACTAAAAAAACAAACGAATGAAGAAAAATGAGAGTCTTTTATTTTTATTAGCGGAAAAATGTGAATCGAAAAAAATTAGAAAGGGCCAATGGAATCAAAAAATAAATAGCCCTATAACCATCTACGAAAAATTCAATGAATGTTAGTAGTCCCATCCCGATATGTTCAGTAGTTTTGAGGTGATGACGCGACAAAGGAACCCCATTTTCCTTATAAATAGATAGATTATATAGATATAGATGATTATATATGTAGATAGAAGTTTCATTTTACAACAATATAATGCTACGAGATAAATACTTACAATGCTGTATCCTGTTTAGTACAAAGTTCGCTTAATTCGCAATCATTTTGCCAAATCACTTCCATTTGCACCATTTTTTATATCGGTAATTTTTATCAATTAACAAAAAATATTTCTTCATAAAGCAGAACTACCTATCTTGTTTCATTATAACTATCTAATTATTTTGTTACTAGCTGTGTGCCCGCGGCTGGATTCATATAAATTTTCATTAATATAGTTTTCTTTTTTTATACGGAATCCTAATTATTTTTCAATTTTTTTTACTGCAAACAAAACATTAAGCAAATATATTTCTTACTAATTCAAATACTTGTTAATAAAACTGTGCATCGAAGCGGATTTTATCCACCACAATTTCATGAGTTTTAAATTTTTACACGGAACTAATTATTTTACAAAAAAATGAAGTTTAAGTTATGCAGAGTAACTTCAGTTATCTGTTAAAAAGTCCCGTCAAAATCGGTCCATGCGTTCCGGGGATTACCCGGAACAAACATACAGATAGACAGACAATATTTAAAAAAAATTGTATTTGTGGTATATGTTTCCGTATATACTCATATGTAGGTATTTAGTAAAAAATTGTTATTTTGATATTACAAACAGACCTTCAATTTTATTTAGTAGTATAGATGCGTTATATTTATTTACACTTCTACGTAACTATTAAAACACGAAAACCAATCACGAGAAATATAAAATCTACAGGCCTTGAGTAGAAATGGAACAATTTATTTATTTATTAAGTAAATTTGTATTTTGCGTACAGAATGCTTCGTTAACGTATTGGACGAGTGCAATTCCTTCACGGAAGTTGGTAATGGGTGTACCCGCTTACGCACGTACTTACACACTTCGAAGTTCATCTAACAGCGTGCCGGGCGCTCTAGTTTCCAGCGCAGGTGTGAACCGGGCCGTTACACGAAAGTACCAGGCTTTCTTGCCTATTACGAGGTTAGTATAATATAATTGAGTCAAATGTTTCACAAGCCGCATAGTCCACGTGCCAAGGAAAACGAGATGTCTGTATTCTAAAATTCCGTTTCATAGTCCATTTAAAATCTATATTTCTGGTTGAATGATGCCTGTAAGTAGTAATAGTGATAATATTCTAGAATAGATCCGTAAAGCCGGAAACGCAGTCATAAAAAATAGTACCATTTTATTCGAATCAACACGCTCCACGTCGCTTCGGATGGCTTGACGTGTTAAAACTGGTTTCCGGCTTAATTTGTGGGTATACTTACCCGTTAGTAGACTCATATAAATTTATGACTTGTAAAGTTATCACAGATCTACAGTGAATGTAATATGGTAATACTGTAAACTGGTCAGCGATATATGAAATATTTTCTGTTTTGAACAATTTTATTAAAAAATACACCTTCCTTCATCTAAATATGGCAAATTGACGATTGAGACGTAAAAAGCCGTACCCGTTTTTCAAGCCATAGTCACCTTATTTGCCTTTTTCTTATCCTTCGTCTATAAGCACAAAATTTTGTTTATCTATATTTTTTGTTTCAAATTTAGTCCGCCACCCAACCTGCATATTAAACATAAATCTATAATTACTAAATAACCCATATTATAGTCTTATTTATACAGATAGTCTGACGTATCTTGTTTTTTTAGTTTTATTATCCAATAGTACTTTGTTTACTAGATATATAGAGATTTAATAATGTACACAGGTATGTGATAATGTTCAATCACATGGATGGAATGAAGTGCAAACAGACGATGGGACGTATTCTGTGTACGGACGACAATGGGCCTCTTACCTAAGACCAGAAGAGGTGCATAAAATAGGTGCAACAGTAAGTGACGTTGGTCTCAGAGGCGCGGCTCTCTGGGCTCTCGACCTGGACGACTGGCGCGGCAGATGTGCTTGCTCGTCCAACCCACTGATCACTGCCTTACGACAAGGAGTACTCGATCCCTCCATACCGCCGTCACTTTGCCTGACTAACCAATAGGAATAAAATTACTCTTAAGAGTATATGTGGTCGGTGACATACTTTAAAAATTAATATTTCAGAAATCTATTGTTATCACGTTATGCCTCAAAGAAAGAGTTATAAAACACGGAAGAGACAACTACCTATCGGGTTGATTTTACCTATGCAAAATTGACGAAAATGTTGCTTCGTATTACCCGTTTAATTCTCCAAAACTGGGCCGATTTTGATTTTTCTTTCAATTATATAGTGAGAAAGACTCTGGCTTTGTTTGTTTTTATTCATCAAAATTATTCGTCAGACGTCTGAAAGTGATTAAAAATAGAAAAAAAAATGGACCATTTTCAAAGGCTCTCCTATTTTCTATAATAATTAATTTATGAAAAAAAAATCAAAACGTAAAGGCGTGGTGTGGTAGTGTTGAATATATTATATGGTACAAAAATATTTACAGGAAAGTGAGAAATGCGTTTGTATAGAATAAACACCGCTTGCATGTCCTCTTAAGCTTTTAATTGTATGTTATATCCTAGTTCCAATAAATAAACAACCTATCGGTTTCAATTATTTTACTATAAAAATGTTATAATGTAAGAATATGTAAGATATTTTTCATATATTAACACATTCGTTCCCATTCAATCTACATCAAATATGAAAAAAGAAATAGTTATAAACGAATTAACAAGTAACTGAATGTGATATGTTTTACTATCTGTAGGTATTGATTTGTTTATGTAAATGAATTCTTTGATTTTTACTCGAACGATTTATCCAATATTGAGTAGAAGTGCAAAGAATTGTACCTAAAAGCATTATTTTATATCTAATAATAACTATGTAAATATCTTTACTGTTTTAGCATTTTAGGAAGATAAAATAGTAAACTCATGATACGACGAGATGAAAATATTTTGTTACACAGACGAACTAGTTCATCAAATATTGTTAGATTTAATAACAAAACGTCTAAATTTTGTTTTAAAATTATAGAGTAAACTTTGTGTTTTATATTTACGTAAATGATAAGACTTTATTTTAACTACAAACGAACTACATTGAACATTTTATAAATACAGAAAAATAATTTGTATTAATTGTTATGATGTAATTTTTTTATAAATCTTTTGATCAGCGTGACATTTTAATTAATGAAACTCAAGATAATATACTCTTAAATATTGCTTTATTTAATTATACTTAACATTCTGAAGTTGGATCTCTACATATGAATAAATAGGTATTAATATTAAAATAAATAAATGTGTCTCATTTTCCTACCTACCCTATAGAAATACATATTAGGTTAAATTAGAAATTTTTTAACAAATTCAACACAAAGATTACTTACCTTGTAATCTGAAAAATTACAAATACCAGACGGCAACGTACATGAACCGTCTGCGTGATGCGCATAGGTATAAATAATTTCAAGGTCCTAAACAACACCGCACTATATTTAGTGCGTAGATAGGTGAATTAACCTTAATAATTAACATTACATTTTTCAATTATAGAAATAGAATTTACCTAATTAATTGAATTGATTAAATAATTTCTTAAAAATAACTGGGGAAAGAGACATTTTTTATTCAGTTAAAACATACTGATTTCGCCATCTGGTCCTGGATAAAACAAAATAAAACAAAACATTTTTATGCGAAATAAATCCGCTATGTCATCAACTACCATGGTGATAATATTGACTATGATAATACTGTTACACTCTATTCAATGATATCTTTTTTCTATATATAATATCTTTGACTCTATTGCTATCTTTTTTTATGATATTTATGCCACTCGTGCCTTGCGTGATTGATATTTTTCTTATCGTTTTCGACACTGTGGATATGGTATGCTATTATATTATGAGAGTATCAATTTCAGAAAGTAACTAATTGTAAGAAAAAATCGTCTTTACATCAATAAACAAAAATTTAGTAGAATACAATTACCAAGACTATATAGTAGGTAAAAGTAATTAAACTTGGTTATAAGTAACGATCAGTGCATGTGGCAAAGCATCTCGAAGAGGTGCATCGTATGTTATCATATCATATCACATACGTAAGACATAAGTTGCGAGGTTTACTTGATAACCTTCTAGACGAATGGCCAGCTTGCCTGCAACATGCGGACTGTACATTTCAATTTTAAAAATCTTTATCTCTTTTATTATTTTTCGTGTCGTTTAGGTCTTCGGTGGGTTGTAGTTGATCGTATGACAAACAATCAAGAAAAAATTAAAACTTATTTATTAAATGGTGTTCAAAAATAGGGTACGCGAAGTGCTTATTCTACACATGTGAATAAGCAGACTCAAGCTAACTCTGTCTTTCTTACTCTAAATTGGTCACACCTAAATAAATTTCGATAAAATATGATAATTTAATTTTTCTTTCAATTATAAAATGTCTTAGTTTATACCTCGAAGTTTTGCTTTTTTTTTAATTATTCGTCTATTTTGTTTGACGAACATCTGAAAACAATGGTATGAATTGAGCATTTTTCAAATTTTCGAAAGCTCCTAGTAATAAATAATTTATGGTAACAATCAATCGTATGGGCATGGCGGTGATGGATGTGTATATATATATATAGTATAAAAATAATTGCTTTAACGTCATTATGCAGGGAGGAAACAAGAGAATAAGTTGGTATAGAATAAAACTCCACCGCATTTCCTCATAAATTATAATATTGCGTCAACCACAGCTCGCGGTTAAAGTCCACGAAACACGGAACTATATTTATTGTTAGCTATCTGATAAAATCCACACGGTCACGCCATTGACTAATCACGATGAACTTTAAATTGGACTGTCCTTTGTAACTTGTAGTCTATAACTATAAAAACAAACTAGGTACCGTCAGGTAACACCAGGTATGTTTGATGCAATATTATGAGAAAAACAACATAGAATAAAATACATTTTCTAGATATATAAACAGACTTATTTGATCAAATTAAGAATTAGGTGCCCTTTTCTAAATATATCTTTAAATTATTAATAAATATAATATTGTATAGTATATACTGGCGTATACACACTAGAGATAAATAATATTATATAAATATAACAATTAGCAAAAGCATTTTTAAAAATATGGAGCATGGAGCATAAAGATAAGGAGTACCAACCATAGAGATTTTTTTTAGTTTCCTTTTTTCTTCTTAAGGATAAGGCAAAGGTACTAGTAGACCATGCAGCAAAGTCAGACGTTAGGAACTTCTTTTATTATTGATCGATGTTAGGAACACTATCAACAAATGGTGGGAACAAAATGGCGGCCTTCTGGTTCAACCACAACGGGAGTGATTTGGATATTTCAGATTTCACGCTCCGTGTCATTATTTTCACTTTACTACACTTGCGCATTGTAACCAAACTATATCACTCAAAATGCCACCAAAATTACATAATATATAGTCAAGTATTGCAAAATAACGAATTAAAAATAAGGACGACTACAAGGCATACCATAATCGCGCCAAGCACACCCCCAACCATAGAGAACGTAATATACTGGAAAGCAAATATAAGTAACAAAAACCCGTAAAAATATAAATAAAGTACAAAGATAATTACCCAAAATATCAAATTGAATTAATTTGGTGGTATTAAATTTATTATTTACCTGTGGTCGTACGAATGCAAACAATTAACCCAATACTTGTAAGATCCCTTTTTTGCTTATACTAGCGTTATATCAGTACTATATTTAATAATTATATTATTAAATAATATTCAATAATTTTTGGAACACTTATTTTATGCATTGAATACATTTTTCTTTGTGGGTAAATGACGCAAAGAAATTTTTTATGTACTCCATAGACGTATTACGTCATCGAAACAGGTTATTTTACGCCCGCAGCGCCAGTTAATTTACAATGATCAGTCTTAAACAATCCAATGTAAGAATTACTCACGAATCACGACCCATTTGGCATAAATGTGGTGCGCCTAGTTTACTTTTCTATCGCGAAATAAAGTGAAAAATACGATTATAAATTACTTCTATTGACCTCACTTCCGGTATAACCTTTCATCGGGAATAATATTCATATTATTATTATATAAATCATTATGTGTGTTATTCACCTGTGAATTAGAGTGAATTAAATTTAATGAAAAATATAGTAAATACTAATATTATCAGAGGTAAATAACCAGGCAAAAATATAAGATTCAGTGCAGTAAGATATGATAATGAATAAACGTTTACTTTTACGCGCCCTTTTCAAACCTAATAAGATTAATGTAAAACCTACATTTCTTATTTTTGGAGATATTCATAGTAATCAATTACATACACATGAGGTAAGTTATAAATTATATATTTATTATTACAAACCTTTATCACTCCTGAATATTTTAAAGTATTAAATTATATTTAAACCATAATGTGGTTTATATACATAGAGAAATTAATTTTATTCATGTTTATATGACATTTTTAGATATGTAATGATCTAATGGAAAGGTAATAAACGATTGTTATTAATAATTATCTATACTAATAAATTAAATTGAAGTGTCTGTTTGTAATGTCAAAATTACATTTTTTTACTAAATAGATATGATACATACGATACCTATACCAAAAATATAATTTTTTTAACTTTTGTCTGTCTGTCTGTTTGTTCCGGGTAATATCCGGAACGCTTGGACAGTTTTTTAGGGGACTTTTTTTGGTAGATAGCTGTGTGTACTTTTAATTTGCGAACATAATTAGAATACCGCGTAAATAAATTAAGTCTCATAAAAATTTGAATAAAATCCTATTCAATGGAGAGTTTTACGGGTGAGTGCTTGAATTTAAGAGAAATATTTTTCTTTATATTAGTACTAAAAAAAATAGGGTTCCGTATAAAAAAAACATACAGTGAAGAATATATGAAACAAGGGCGCTAGCGCGGGCACCCAGTTAATTAAAATATATAATCTATACTAATATTATAAAGAGGAAAGATTTGTTTCCACTGCTAGCGCCTAAATATAATAATATCTACATAAAATTGTTTAATACAAAAACTTACATTATTGGTATTTTGTTCTGGACTTTTCATAATGGGCATAAATCATAATATGGTATTTGTAAACATAATGAAGAAACTATAGATTAATAATTATTAAATTTCCAATTGAAATTTCAAATTTATTTTCTTACTTTACATAAGTAATTGTCATTCTTGTAAATAAGTTATTCGGATAATTTTACAGACACCTGTAAAGGAAATTCAAATACCAACAAAATGGGGGCACTTGGCAGCTAAACTATGGGGTAGTGATCAGAATAGACCAATACTTGCATTACATGGATGGCAGGACAACGCTGGAACATGGGACCCCATTGCTCCAATGTTATGCCAAAAGCGTTCAATTTTAGCTCTCGACTTCCCTGGACATGGATTATCAAGCTGGATTCCTCCAGGTAGGTAGTTCCCATATCATATACGCGTCTCTTATAATTGTAAACTGTACCTAAATATCCACCACCAAGCAATTAGGCATGTTACACCAAACCATAATCATAATTAGTCATTTCAGACTTACCAGAAATTAATTTATCTTATAATTTGTTGTACACTTATACATCTATATTAAATAAAATTGAAATGTCTGTTTGTAATATCAAAATAACAACTTTTTAGTAAATACGTAAACGCCAGGAAGGTGCTCAAGGGGTTAATGTGTTTATGAAACTTATACCAAAAACAATTTTTGTCTATCTGTTTGTTTATGCTAATCTCCGGAATGGCTGGACCGATTTTAACGAGACTTTTTAGTAGATAGCTGTAACTCCATGTAACCTAGGCTACTTTACTTTTTCGAAAATAATTAGGGTTGCATGTAAAGAAATTAAAACTCAAGAAATTGTGAATAAAATCCGATTCAGTGCATAGTTTTACTGGCAGGTGTTTGAATTTGTGAGAAGTATCTTTGCTTCCGAAATAATTTCCGAAAAATTATTAGGGTTATGGATTTTAAAAAAAATGGTCAACTTTACTGTACTGTACCTCTAAGTCAGTGGTCGTCAAACTTTTTTGTTCAAGGGCCACATAGGTCAATGTGAGTACCTCACTGCAGGCCGCACTTTTGTAAATTGAGTAATTGATGCCATCTATTAATTGTAAAACCTTTTAACTACAAGCCAAAATAAAATTGATATAAATTAAAACGATGAAACGTAGATCCGAGTGTATTCCTATTTGGCAAATCGACACGCTAATTAATTACTCTAATTAATTAATTACAAATACAACGGTTAAAATAAGCAGATAAAGTAATGTACTAGATGGCAAAAATAGATGGTTGCCGACCTTGTTTTAAGAAAATTGTAGTAGATAATTTAAAATTTTAATTACATATTATATGTATTCTGTCATTAGGCATATTATTTACCTTGACTAATTAAAAAGAACGCCTGTACAGAGCACGGCTATCAAAAGTGAATTTTTTTACAATGTTGTTATTAAAAAACGAATAGATAATAATAATAACTTTAACATATGAATGATATTTTTTATTAACATAACATAAGCTCACGCTTGTTATCCCCGAAGGGTTAAGCAGAGGTGAAATAGCGAACCACACCACCCATATTTCGAAGAGCCTAGTTCCGTCCCAGATGTGACGGGGGCGAGCCTTTCGCCAAATAGACCCCAAATTCCAGACTCCGGGATGATACTGAGTAAAAAAACTCAATATCACTTGACCCGACCCAAGAATCGAACCCGAGACCTCAGAACGACAGTCGTACAGTAATACAACTGCACCGTCGAGACAGACTATTTTTTTTTTTTATTATTAAGTTAATTGGCTTTGTGCCGTGTGGTGCCAGCTAAGAAGAGTGCCACCTCATATCTTCCCGTGAGTGTCGTAAAAGCAGACTAACGGATATAAACCGGAGGATGGGCAGCACCATTTTCTAAGTACCAAAAACACCTTATGGCGATCGTAAATCCTCCTACCAAGCGTGACGATTATGACAATCTCCCCTTATTGGGGGAGATCTATGTCCAGTAGTGGACGTCTTATGAATGAATGGTGTTGGTTTTTTAAATAAAATAAAAAATATTCAAACAAAATAACCTGCTTATTATTTGTCTCCATTTTTTGTACCTCATTCTCTCCTTTTATTATCCAGAATCGTGACGCTAATAACTGAGACATACTTTGACCAGAGTATATTACATACTTGCTGTTACCCCGCGGCTGCGCCCGCGTTTCATATATTCTTCACTGTATACATTTATACAGAACTCTAATTTTTTACGCGGAACCCTAATTATTTTCCAAAATGAAAAGTACTTTAATTTACCCGGAATAACTTGAGCTATCTACCAAAAAAATCCCGTCCAAATCGGTCCAACTGTTCCGGAGATTACCCATTACAAACAGAGAGACAACAAAAAAAATTTAAATTGTATTTTTATATAGGTATCGTAATATTTAGTAAAAAAAATAATTTTGACATTACAAACAGACACTTAAATTTTATTTGTTACTATAGATATGGTTAATCATGACGATCGTCGTGTAACGCGATCATTTGATGTTTTCAACCAACTTCTAATCACCTTTCCCTCAGGTGATGATAGATGGTAGGTTTTAGACTAACCCACCTTTTTTTTGTGGGGAGATGCATTTACGCATCCCTGGGTATAAGTTCCGTAGCTTTAAGTCAATAAAATTCAAAATCAAAAAAATCTATATTCAATTTAGGCCCTAAGAAGGCGCTTATGAACGTCTAAAACACTACCACCGATTCGGAAAACAACCCAGTCGAGAAGAGCAGGCAAGAAACTTGATCTGGTTCTTTTTTTTATAAATATAGCATATATCATTTTTTTTTATTTAATTAATATATTTTATCGAATATTACTGTATCAAATTAGCTGAATAATGCGAATAATAATAACTTTTAAAAGGAACAAATAGAAACGAATAGAAATATAAACTGATTAGAAAACAAGATCTCAGATTATGTCCAATGTGCGTAGGGATAAAAAAAAATGTGTATATAATGTAAGGTTTTATACTTCAGCTATTTTTTTTTACAAATATTGCCTATTTTTTTATTAATGGGTACTAAAACATAAATGTTTTTCATATTTAAAAGATAATTAAAGAAGAAACTTTAAAAAAATAAAGTTTTTACGTTTTTTATCCATACCTTGGAGAAAATCTCTGAAATACCGAATTTATTGGCCAGCATTTACAGTCAACTTTTACGGAATATTTTATTCGATATTACCCAAAATTATATTCAGGTATTCAATATTTTCAGGTATGCAATATTACTCCTGGGAATTTGTCCGTCTAATTATTTATATAAAGGAATATTTCAAATGGGACAAAGTTTCTTTATTATGTCACTCAATGGGATCGATAGCTGGCATGCGTTACGCATGCATATTTCCTGACGAAGTAGACTTCTATATCGGAATAGATAGCTTAATATACGATGATTACGACCTAAATCTCGTTGTGGATAAATACCCAAAACTATTACAGAAAGGTTTATTAGCTCAATCACGGCTCGACGTAGAACCACCTTCTTATAATTTGGATGAAATAACGAAAACATGGCATCTCGGCACAACGAAATCAGTGGCTCTGGACTCTGTAAAATATTTGTTACAACGAGGCGCTAAACAATCAAAAGACGATCCAGATAAGTATTACTTTTCACGTGATTCCAGACTGAAGTATACATTATTCAATCCGGAAGATAAGAAATTTGTCGAAGCAATAGTGAAAAGATTGAAATCGCCAACGTTATATATAAAGGCGATAGATTCGCCCTACGCATCGGATGCGTTTTCAGTGGAGATGCGGGAGGTCATTGAAAAAAATAATGAGAAATTCGAATGTCACTTTGTTCCTGGTACACATCACGTTCATTTGAATAACCCTGAACGTGTCGCACCACTTATTATGAATTTTTTAAGAAAATATAACATAGATATTTAAAACTACACACAGTAGAAATGACAATAAAAAAAATTGAAAAACATACAAATCAAATATACATATAAATCTTACTACACACATCTATTTATTTTACAATGTTTTATTATAATGGTTTCCATAAATAAAGCTTGTAACTATCGGAAGCTCAGACTATCATACAATAAAAGGCCTATTTAATTTTTTAATAACATTTACTTTAAAGCAAAATAAATATGACAATTTACTGAAACGGGTTTTAATATAAAAGTAATTTACATCAGTTTAAGATAAACCAGACTATAATATTAGATTAGTTTATAGTACACATATAAGTTTCAGTTGATAAAATTTTTGTTACTTATTATTTACATTTGTAATATTTTTATTATGAAAATAACCTTAGTTTGATAATTCACTATCACTTATATCGTCCACATTACATTTATCAACATTATCAGAAACATGTGCTCCTTTTCTTAATGGTAAAACTTTCATAAGTGTCTCTTGCCATGGTACCCCTTCACAAACTTTCAGAACGATTTCAAAAACTGTAACCAAAATTATAATATTATGAAGGAAACAGTATTCAATTCAATCAAAATTTTCTATATACAGAAAAAAAGATGTTTTTTCTCTAAGTGCATTCATGCAATTGCGATAAAATTCTGTTAACACCATGTGCCAATGCCAGGGACAAATAAAATATCACAACTGCCTAATATTTCATATTTGTTTTTAATTTATTATTTTGCAAAGTGATGATCTTACCATGATCAATTGTTAAAACTTTCCTTGTTTTCATGTTAATGTATTTATCTAAAGGTAATCGGCCATGTCTTATACCTTGTTCCAAAGCTATTTTATGACATAATCCCTGTAAAAGTTAAAATGATTAATAAAAATAAAATAATATTTAATAGTTTGATTTATGATAAATAGTATGATTTTATTTTATAAGTAGGTTAGATATGTATAAAATCATTTGCATAGCAAACATTGTACCTTTTCTTTAAACTATTGTAACTTATCTAAAACGGTTAAAAATGAACCTTACTGAATAAAATTACCTTGGACTTAGTAAGTTAACACCTGATACTTAGTATTTGTGATAATTTATTTTTAGTAATCCATGTGGATAAAACTTTTATACTATAGATAAAAAATACATATAGATAAAACTTTTAAAAGAAAAATAAAGAATGTGTTTAAACTGATATTGTAATGTTTCAGACTATTTATGATGGTTAAAGGTTGGTCAATATAATTTATCTAAAAAGTCATATCAATACACATTTGTAAATTATTCAATATAATAGAAATATTATTCAGTCTTTGTGAGTAGAACCACAATCTTTGTAGCACTTGTTTATTGACATGTTAGATTGTATAGTTGAACTACAGCCTTTACACATTAAGCCTATGTAAGTATACACACATACCGATTTCTGCTTTTTCCTAATTCATATTTAAAAATTGTGATAGAAACTATCGAAAATTTATTTACAGATGTATTCACAATACATTATAATAATTTAAGGGTTGTATTATTATTATTAATTCTTTTGTTAATAGAAACATAAAATAAGTAAAATGTTAAACTTAAAAATATAATCATTGCTGAAAATAGATTTTTGATTCTTATTATTTACCTTATGCTGATTATGGTCCACTAAACCACCAATTACATATAAAGTGTTATTTTCAAAACTTTCTAATACATTCTCAGATTCGCTTGTTAAGTAAACAATTCTTTCTTTAGGAAATACATCTAAATATGGTGTTTCATGGAACTGTATCTGTAAAATTCAGTACAATGTTTATAGTTACATCTGTTTCATATTAATCTGTGTACAAACTTACATAATTTATTGAAGTATGTTTGAAGTATGATCTACTTCGTAAACTCTATTCTCAAAACATAGACTTTCTTCTAAGCTTAGCTAGGAAGATTTTAAATGGGAACTCCAAAGTTATATATTATCTCAGTAGGTATAACAAACACATTATTTAAATATTTCCAGGTTACCTCACTGATTTAATTTTTTAACAGGTAATAAATTACTAATACATAAATTTGCATATATGGGTAAAATTGTTAATAATTAAAGAAAAAAACCTAAGATTTTTAAATTGTGGTTACAAATTACCCAATTTTAAATTCATTTAAATTATATTATATATGGTAATAGACTTACCCTGGAAAACTCTAACTCTCAAATGGACTTGATGTTATGTTTTACTGTATACCTTACTTGTCTCAAGGTTGCAAACCTGACATATTCATTACTTTTAATTAAAAAAAAATGTTTTCAAAACTTACATCCCAATTTTCATAACCATTGTGCCTTGACATTTCATACTTAGATCTATCTCCAAAACTTGTAATATGAAACTGCAAAGGGGTCTCTGATCTTCTATTTATGGAGTAACATCGTAATATTTGCTTTATAACTTTAAACCTATCCTTCTCAATCATAAGATCATCAAAACTCAAGTCTATTATTACTCCAATACTTTTCTTATGTCTTTCGAGTCTCATTTTTTTAAGAGCTTTACGACTTGGTCCCAAATCGAAATTACTTGCACGTGCTTCTTTTCTTCGTTCCTTAGCTCGCTCTTTTTCTTTAGCGCGCTTATCTGTTTTTCGATTTACCCATTTAACTTTTTTTAACCATTTGCGCATTTGGCTTTTTGTGAAAGGCCTTGGTATCTCATTACCTTCATCATCTTTTAAACCAGGATCAATAGTCACATTATATAGCGTGTACTGATGAAAGTTAACATCACATGTTTCATTCTGATCAGATGCACTACACTGAGTGCTTTTCGTCTCATTATCTTTATCAACCATATTTAAAGTAGATTGTGTAGAAATTTTATTTTCATAAAAACTTTCAAACTTTATTTATAAAAGTAATCATAGGTAGATAATTAGATGAAGCTATTTGTACATATTTGGTTATTATTTCCATAAGTTATGGACCACATTCTACAATTCTAAACATGTCAATGTCGGTTTGTTGTTTATAAATTATAATTTATTACGGCCCTGAATACAAGTTTTTTAGGGCTACCATCGTCTTACTAATCTTTAGTTCCCAAAAAGATCCCGGCTTTTATTATTTATCTCTGGTGGCAGCCGTTTATTAAAAGTTTCAAATTATTGGAAGATTCCAGAGTTCATGCTCAGTGTCATTATTTTCATTGCACTAGTCTTGCATACAACAAAAAAAATAGTCGTTTCATGATGCTATTTTTGAAGCGAACATTTCTTTAGCGGCGTTGAGCGATTCTCGACAGGGAAAACCTTATAGATTTGTGTTACCAATGCTATGATGTCAGCTGTGAACATGCTACAGTTGATTGAACTGTTTTCAAAAATTACAAGAAAATAGATACTGGGCAATGAAAGAAATCTGTACATTGAAGATATTTGAGAATACAACTATGTAGAGCTTTAGATTCTATTACAGGACACATTACGAAAGTTTTAAAACATTTTATCTGTTTGTTCGTTTATTAATTTGTTTGCTAATCCCGCAAAAACTACTCATCCAATTTCGATTAAATTTGGAATTCTATAGTAACATCTGGCATACTTTATATATATACATATATATGTGTGTATTTATATAATGTATGAATAGCGTTCATCGAGATTCATAAAAAAACTACAATAATTAAGTTTATGCATAATACTAATCTACCGGTACTACTGATCCGATTTTGAAAATATGGTATATTATACGTATATAGGTTACTTTTTATATTGCTAAACATATATTTTCAACGAGTAATCATACTTAATATAATTGAAGTTGGTAATAATTATATAATAGAGTGTGGGCTGCTTGAATGGTTTGAAAAAAAGGAATAAAATCTATAGCATTTTCCCATATATTTAATTCAGGCTTATTAGGGCAAGAATGGCTGGGTGCATAGTTTCAGCTCAGGTCCCACGCGAGGGCTAAGCGCAGACGGCGGCTCAGTCCGGGCACCGCACTGTTTGGGTCTGGACTTTGCCGCATTGCCAAATTGAATTGGTGGAAGGTGCGGGGGAACTGATCTGTCGTTGCACTGGGAAAGTTGTCTTGGAGGTGGCCTTGTCTGGCCGGTATGACCTCCACTGCGTGTAACGGGACGAGACATAAATAGAAGATATATTGGTAATGAGATAGATTACATCTAGATGGAGAATAGAGTCTGTATAATAGAACATATTTGTCTGAACTCCACTCGAACGAAGTCGCGGGATCAGCAAGTAATAAATAAACATGTTTTAACTATACCGTGTTTTTATTTACTTACTTCAATTTTATCTTCATACTTTAGCCAGATAATACATCACTGATTTAAAAAGGAAACATGTGAACCGGTTCAGTGTTTCTTGAGTTATATGCTAACCAACGGACAAGTAGACAGATAGACCCTTTTTTTTTTTTTTTTTTGTGGGGGGCTTAGTGGGGAAACGCCCCTCCAATACAATAGGCAGGGGGCACGGAGTGACGAGCTCCGTGCCAGTGTGGGACTCAAACCCTGACGAGAAGCGCCCGGGAATACCCACTAAAACCCCCCGGGGCCGTCCGCCGCATTTGAAGTGGGGGCGATACGGGGTTGCTAGGCATGTCGCCGCGTCGTCCCCTGAGACAGATAGACCCTGCCTTTTATATATCTAATGTAAAAGATACGCTCTTAAGCCGTACATAGGTTTGTGGGTTTCCTTCCTAAATGTTAAAAAAGGTAATCTTTCAAACCTAGCAAAGGAAGCAAAAATATGTCATTGTATTTAATAGCCTAACAAAGTATTGGACACCGTATCCATAGGATTCTTGAATACTCGATGTTTTTAATTAAATAAAAACAACTCTTTAGAGTTAAGAACCATTCAACAACAAGTCAACCATTTACTTCAACTTCCATCTTCACCCAGTTTGTTGAAGTATAGTGCACCGGCCCAACACCCGTTAAAACAAAAAATGTGTTCTTTTTTCATCAATTAAGGTCAATAAAAATAGTTTACCCTGTACATACAGAGTGTTATTAAATTAAGAGGTTTTCTAAGAAAAAAATTGTAATATGGAAATATTGCGTTTAAATGTTAGAGGATCCGCACGGATCATCTCGTACAATGAAACATGATCAGCTTACCCCAACTTCAAATTTTTAAATCTTTATTCGATATCATAACAGGTAATATTTTCTATTCCGTCTTTAACATTAAAAGACTAAACTATACCATTGTACAGAGCCAGTAAGTAATACTTTACAAATGAATAAAATTAAAGTTCTTCCTAAGCTCCAAATTCCAAAACATTACAAAGGTGTAATTGACAATGTAAGCTAGTATATCATCACATTATTTATCTTAACATATTTTATTTATTTGAACTTTATATAACCTCTTCCTGATATGAAATCACGAGTTACTTATTATGTCATCAGTTTAGTTAATTTAAAACATAAACTTGACAAAAGACGATGTCTACTGTAAGTAAAAAAATACATAGTAAATCGGTTGGTTTTCAAAAATACTAAAAATCATTCGCACCATAATCATTCACAATAATATATAGTGAGTTGTTTTGTGTTCAACATGGAATTAAGAACTTAAATTAAAATAACATAAAGAATGTGGTTATGTTTACAAATAAAACAACTGTGTTTGATATCATATAAAAATTGCAAAATTGAAATATTAAATGAGTACTTACAATCATTACAGTATATCTCGAATGACAAGGAATATTATTATTTTTTGAGGCTTTTTTGTTTTACTTGCTTATGTTGTGCCATGTTCGATATAATTTAAAAAGTAACTAGAATCAAGATTAATATTAAGATCAAGTACATATAATACATTAAACTTAGAATGTCGACTTAACCTAAAGTGGAAAAGGACATTGATTATCAAGGAAGTAGGATGCTTACCGTGGCCATGAATCATTGGCGTAGCGTAGCAGGGGTGGCAGGCGCGGCCCGCCCGGGCGGCAAGATTTCACAATTCGAACCGATTGAAATAAAAAATTAATTAAAAGGGCGGCAAAATTGTCTTTTGCCCCGGGCGGCCGTCACCCATGCTACGCCACTGCCATGACCCCATCAACAAATAATAAAAATAAAATGACAATTAAAAATTTAAATATTACATAATTTCTTGTTAATATCATTTTATATCTCTTATTTTATAAAAGAATGAGGAGATCCGCAGAAGAACTAAAGGAACCGACATTGGCCGAAGGATTGCTAACTTAAGTGGCAGTGGGCTAGGCACATTGCTACCAGAACCGATGACCGATAGGGTCTACGGGTTCTCAAATGGCAACCACGCACCGGAAAACGTAGCGTGGGTAGGCCCCACAAGGTGTACTGACAACCTGGTGAAGGTTATCGGAATCCGCTGGATGCGGGTTCCGGTTTGTTCCCACAAAGTTCCCCACGACGACCTATTTCCAGCAGAGAACGTCTTTAGGTTGTATGGATGGTTGATATTATAAAGGCAAAACAAAAATTCTTAGTTAAAAAAAAAGTAACTACGAAACAGCAGATTGTTCACATTGTTTTTCATTAATAAGTATAATTAAATTCTGCATATGTATTATACGAAATATAATTTTCTATGAATTAAGTAATCTACCACAGTTATATCAGTCATATCATATTGTAAACAGGATAGGTACCAGTTATGGGGAGGCTGCTTTGAAGAAGAGCCGTCAGCAGTTCTTAGAAGGTTAAACGACTCTCTTCCAGTTGATTCTCGACTTTTCCATGAAGATATCCAGGGTAGTCGAGGTTGGGCAGAGGAATTGTACCGCAGCAATCATATCAGTCATGATGACAACAAGGCAATACAAGCCGGTCTTAATAAAGTAAGTTCTTTTAGTTATTCATTTATCTAGTGGTCCTCTGTAATGACATGAATACTTAATATATTCAGGTAGAGGAAGAGTTAGAAATCGAGTTAAAGCAACACAATCGTTTAAGCGATCCCGAAGAGGATATTCACTCAGTTGTAGAAGCAAGGCTTTATAAACATGCAGGGGAACCTGCTCTTCGTCTACACACGGCGAGAAGTCGCAACGATCAATCGGCTACAGACACAAAACTATGGATGCTGGCGTCGTTACCCAGTCTACACAAAGCACTTAGAGAATTGATCGAAGTAAGCTGTTAATTAATGCTAATTTTTAATTTTTAATACAGTATTTTTTCACTTTCATTTAGTTTTGTATTATTTAGTGATTTCATGAATAAATATATGTAGCTGTTAATAAATTATTCTATACTACTTAATAAATAAAATTGAATTGTCTGTTCGTGATATCAAAATAATGTTTTTTTACTAAATACATATGAAGTATTTACGGTAAGTAGCTATATCAAACACAATTTTGTAAATTTTTGTCTGTTTGTTCGGCTAATCCGGTACGGCTGAACCGATTTCGACGAAGCTTTTTTTGGCAGATAACTGAAGATAATTAAGGTTCCGCGTAAAAGTAATTAAAATTCATGAAATTGTGAACAAAATACGAACAATGGACGGCCCCATAAAAACATTATTATCCAATGATTATTTAACAACTATATTACGCAGTCAAGAATACATGAAACGAGGGTGGAGCCGCGGACACACAGCTAGTGACTTAAAAATGTAACATAATTTTAGTAATTTAGGTTATTACTTACATACGTTACAGGTTTTAGTGGTACGTGCTAAAAATGAAATTGATATTATTTTCCCGGGATATACACACCTGCAACGTGCTCAGCCAATACGTTGGAGTCATTTCTTGCTAAGGTAGTAGTGACTGATTTAAAATCACTATAAATGTAAATTTTTACACTAATTTACACTTACATATGTATCCAAAATTGTAATCCATTTTATAATTTATCTATCTATTTTAAATCTACGGATATCGACATAAGTTTGATTCCATTTATCCTGTTCAACCTATTCAGTGGCGTGGCAAGACTATAATTTGATATAGGCGAAGTACATTTTGCGAGGCCTCCAGCTCAATTTGTTTAATTCTGTAAGACAAATTATTAGTAAGGTATACATATCAGAGACCAAGAAAGAGATGTACGCACAATATGTACGCACATTTTCTAAAATACGGTTATGCCCACGCTTCCTCAATATCGAATATAGCACAACAAGGAGAAAGTAGGGATTACGTATATCTACAGTCAAAAACCATAGCGTGTTTTTTTTTCTTCCTATTCGTTCTTTAAATAATACTTAGAATATCTGAGGCTTATATTCTGATTTTAATGGAAATTTTACTCTCAAAGCACGCTCTTAAAATTAAAATTTCAGTCATACTTGGTTTCTTCGCGACGACGTTAAAAGATTAGAAGAACAGAGAAATCGACTATCACGCTGTCCGCTTGGCAGCGGTGCCTTAGCTGGCTGTGCATTATCAATCGACCGTAAGCGACTAGCTCAAAGCTTAGGTTTCGATGACGTCACACCTAATTCTATGTTCGCCGCCGTCTCCTCCAGGGATCATTTAGGTACCAAATATTGTCATTATAGAAATTGTTGATCGGTAAGTTTGGTGAACTGACTACCAGATCAACTGCATTTAGACAGAGCGCAAAAAAAACAAACATAGCTTTCTTGTTGAAGGTCACGGAAATCCGTTGGATGCGGGTGGCGCAAGCCCGGTCGTCGTGAAGATCTTTGGGGGAGACCTATGTCTAGCAGTGGACGTCTTTCGGTTTAATGGATGAATGGATATCTTTCTTGAACCTGTTTAATGTACAATACCTGTGCAATATACATAAAGATAACATTAATATGGGGGTCATTTAAGTATTACGTAAGTATCAATAGGGGCGGGGAATCTATGTTTTGCTTACTTTTGATAATATAGTGCTCGGGAAGTCAGAATAGTGACCACAAAAGCAATATTTACTTTAGTTTTTTTTTCTCTAAAATTCTCTAATGCTTACGTAATCATTGAGGTGGGGAGTTTACATTTTAAAGCTCTTATTCTGTTAATACACGTACGGACCGGACCGCGGATATGGTATGTCGAGCGGCCGAGGTCAACAGCGGCCTAAGTAGGGATGGAGAATAAGACTTTTCAAAAAGATCGATTTTTTAAATCGACTCACAAAAAAGGTCCAAGAGATCACCCTTTTCTCTATTTGTTTTATTTGACTTTTTATTCGTAAGTAAGTAATCTTCCAGTGGTTGAAATTAGACTATAATCATCATTTATTGCAAAAGCTGTTTCCAAGTTTTTTTATTAACTGCACTAAAGGCCTTCAATAGCAACTAAACAAAAAAAGAAGAATGCCTAACCTACTAAGTTAAAATGACACTGAACTGTTTTATTTTTGCCTATTTACAGATGATCATCATATCATAGAAAACAAAATGGACACTCTAATAATAATTGATACCTACTTTATTCGTTTGAAAGATCGGTCTATTTTTTACACGGAATAGGCTCAGTGCTTTGACTATAATCTCACCAGATATTAAGTGACCATGTTGTCGAATATGGTAAGCACACTAAGCTTAGAAGTACCGGTTCTCAAGTCATGCTGCCGAAACATACCTATTGGTATTTGGCGACAGATTTTCAAACTAGAGGGTGACAGATACTCAGGCGGGCATCGTTAGAATATAACCCTACCACCATGCTATGGTTTCTTCACGATGTTTTTCTTCACTGAATCTTTTCTTCAAACTTAGACTCGAATTGATTCAAAAATCGCTCTTTTTGCAGAGGATTTCCCATTCCTACTTAGATGTCTCCGGTATTACCATAGATAAACTATTAATATATGTATGGCAATTTATATAGCCTTTGGTATATTACTAAAACGGCTTATGTATTGCTCAATTAAAAAAAAATCATGTAGAAAAAATACCAGATCGAGTTTCTCGTCGGTACTTTTCGACGACTGGGTTGTTTTCTGAAACGGTAGTAGTATTTTGACGTTCATAAGCACCTTATCAGGGCCGAAATTGGTTAAACTATTTTTGATCTTGAATTTCAAATTTCAATTTGAATTCGATTTACTAGAAAATATTAGCTAGTATGGTTTTATAGTAATAATTTTCTTTACATTAATTTGATATTATGCAGACGAATCGACACTAATAATCACATTTATCGTTTTACAGTGGAATTTTTCAACTGGGCTTCATTATGTGGTCTGCACCTTAGCAGATTAGCCGAGGACCTTATTATATACGGATCCCAGGAATTCGGAATAGTTCGTTTCTGCGACAAGTTCTCAACAGGATCCAGTTTGATGCCACAGAAACGGAATCCAGATGGTTTGGAACTAGTTCGGGGGGCTGCTGGTCTGTTGTTAGGGGAAGCTTTCTCGTTTAGCTGCATTCTTAAAGGACTACCAAGTACATACAACAAAGACCTGCAATCGGATAAAGAGCTTCTGTTTAGATCGTATGACAAATTACTCGACTGTCTTAAAGTAACAGCTGGGACAATTCGTACCTTAGAAGTAAGTTCATATTTAAAATATGCGTTTTTATTTCTCCGCCTTGGCAACAATCTCACCTGATGTTAAGTTACGATGTGTATCAGGATGGTAAGCACACTAAGCTTAGTAGTTCTGCCTCTTAGGAGATGCTGTCAGAACACGCCTGTTGGTGTTTGGTGAGAGGTTTTCAAACTTGAGAATGGTAGCTATATAGCGGGCATTATTAGATAATACCCTTCCACCATGCTATGCTATGCAAAACGCAATAATATTAGTTTATATTTATATGATTCTTTTGAAACTATAGATGTATTCTCCATCCAGATTTTAGTGTACATTTTTTGTGTATAAAATTGTAAGATCTGTTTGTAATAATAATAGCTTTTTACAAAATACATATGAATGTATACCTATACGGTTCTCATACAAAAAACATTTTTTTTTATTCTTGTCTGTCTTTTAGCTTCGGGTAATTTTTTAATCGGCCGGGCCGATTTTTAGCGGACTTTCTTCTGGCAGATAGCTGAAGTTAAGGGCGTAACTTAAGCTACTAATATTTTTAGAAAATAATTAGGATTCCGCGTACAAAAATTTAACTTGTGAACCGAAAATCCGATTCAATGCAGTTTTACTGGCAAGTGTTAGAAATTTGTGAGGAATATCGTTTTTACTATTAATTCTAAAATTAAATAAGGGTCAGTACAATAAAAATGGGGTCCATTATTTGTCAATAATTATTTAAAAATTATATTACGCAGTGTATCATTGTGCAGAATAGATAATAAATGAAAACAAGAGGATATTATGTTGACAAGAATTAAACACATACAGATTAGTAGTGTTTATATATTACTCACGTATTGATCAAATTAATGGACTGTAGGAGCCGTACAAGTACCTATTATGTAAATATCAATGGGGCTTATTTTTGATAGCATAGTGGACGGGGATTCTGCTAATGTTATGTAAGCTATATTTACTTAATCATTTTTGTTTTTGAAATGAAAACTTCTTTATCGGCGTTGAGCAATTCTCGATAGGGGAAAACTTATAGTTTTGCGTTACCAATGCTATGACGTCAACCGTCAACATGTTACAGTATGTGTGTCAAGTATAAAACGTGCTGGCCACAGAGTAGAATGTATAGTGCTGGTGCTCATAGATAAATAATAAAATGTATACTTACGTAGCTTATCATAAGTATGACTATTGATAAAATAGATGAAAATAATTATTGCTCGGAGCGTCAATAGATGCAAAAAACCAGACAAATGCTGAATGTTAGCTTATGTTTAACAATTGCAATTAACAAATTATGAAATGTAAATATATTTAAAAAAATAGCAGTTATTCAAAGTCTCATGTTTTCACCTCTGTTAGCAGTCCTCATGACTGCCTAGTTTTTTTTATTAAATTATGCCAATGTTTACGTAATCTAAGAGACCTAAGAGCTTTTCTTAGACAATGGGTTAACAAGGGAGTGGATCAAAAGATCCAAAGTTGTGCTTACGTAATACTGGAACTATCCCTTACGAGTATGTACTAAAAATCTAAACGATATCTGTACATTTAAACCAGGTGAACATAGAAAAAGCGACGCGATCTCTTGATTCTGGAATGCTCGCCACGGACTTGGCACACGCATTAGTCCGCCGCGGTGTGCCGTTCCGTCGCGCTCATCATATAGTCGGGGCAATTTTGAAGCGTGCTTCAGCTCTTGGTGTTGACTTACGGAAACTTCCTTATAATGAATACGTCAATATTTGGTAAGACGATAGAATTAAAATTATTGGCAGCATTATTTTAACACTTATGACTTTAATACCATTATTTGCGGTCGGTTTCAATATGCGATTTCAATCTGTTTTAACCTACTTAAATCCGAAATTTCAATCCTTTTTCTCTAAAGTGACAGATTAGTGCCTGTGATCAGTAGAAAAATCGATCTATTTTTGGTTTGATCTCAATCTAAAATTTAACGATTCGATATTACAACTTGCCGCTCTTGAACTTGAAGGCCTCCATGCAACGATCTAAGCGACGCAAAGTAATACATAAAAGAACAGTTTACCAAGAAATCGTTATAAACATTTACAAGTATACTTTTATATTTAAATCATGGAATTAAAACACTCAGAGCGGTTGTAGTCACATGCGGAGTGTAAGCAATTCAAAGGCCAGTATTGTCTTTCCTTAAGTTACGTGCCAGTGATTACGTTATTCCGTGTCACTTACACACACATATATATGTTTGGTTTCAATTTTCTATGAAACTGTCGCTCTTAGACTTTATCACTCTATGATTTCAATACGAAAAGTTAATATTCATTAACCGGTGTAAAATATTATTAAATTGCGTGTAGTAAAATCACAATGTTTAATGGTATTTATTAAAGGCAATATCGAAAGAAAAATACGTCGGAAAATATGAATATTTTTTTCCTGATGTTTATTTTCATTTACAGCCCCGAATTCGGATCCGAAGAAGAATTAAGAGCAATATTCTCGTGGGAAGCAAGTGTCGAACAATATACGAGTCTCGGAGGGACTTCACAGAGTGCTGTGAATAACCAAATCGACACGTTGCTTGTTTGGCTGCAACAGTATGATAAAGAAAATACGTGCCCTACGGGATTTTAATATATACTAATATTGTAATAAAAATTAAAATAATATCTATATATGGGGTTTTTTTTAATTATATAAGTACAAATAGGTTGTAGAATAACAGTAGCGCGAACGTCAGTTATAGTTTTATAACAGACTAGCTGTGTGTCCGCGCCTCCGACCCTGTTTTATGTATTTTTCACTGCGTATGTGTATTGATGGTGTTGTCAATTGAATCACATATTGTTCACAATTTCATTTGTTTTATTTTTTTATACGGAACTCTAATTTTCCTATTTTTTTGGTCCTAAGAGAAAGTAAAAATATAACCTGCCAGTAAAACTATGCATTGAATCGGTCTGTATTCTCAATTTCGTGAGTTCTAATTTTTATACGTGGAATTTAAACGAATTTCGAAAAATAATAGTAGCCTATGTTATGCGGAGTAACCAGGAGGACCAGAAAAGGTCTCCTCAAAATCGGTCCAACCGTTCCGGAGACTAGACGGAACAAACAGCCAGAAATTTTCATTTTTTTTTAGTTATTTTATCTCAACGATATCTGTATATGGCTGAAAGTAAGTTTTAGGTTTGTACGTAGTAAGTTTTGGAATACAACAGATTTATAGCTGTAAAACATTAAAAGAAAATAACACACATAGATCTTATTACAGCTTAAGTAGCATTGATGCACAGATACCACCCACTCCAACGTTGTTCATTATTGTTAATGTTATTGAAGGCTGCGTCGGGCTAAATTCCGTCACGCGAAATAGCGACAATTCACCCCCTTTCAAATCACCTTATCCATTCACAGTGCTTTCAAAATATACATGTCAGTCGTCGTGGTTACACATTCTATCGGCTAACGTCGCTTGAAGACAAGGCTCGAATACAATAACTGATACAAAGCTATAAAAATAGTAAACATTACAATACATTCGAGTACTGGATAAAAGAAATTGTGAATTTATCTTACCTAGCCGAAATCGTAACATTTGAATCTACTTATTTAAGAATAGACCGGAATTTCTAAATTAGGTGAGTCTCTCGTATGTTGCTCCTAAATAACAAATGTAGACATAATTCAATTATTTATGTGGGCATTTAGCGCCATTTAATTTATTTTCAAAGAAGATAATAGGCTAAATAGTTACGGTAAGCCTGTCTTTTAGGTAGTTAATCCAATATTTTTTCTTTACTTCATCTCGTTATATTTTTATTACAAAAATAAACTAGCGTTAAACACGCTTTTTACTAAACAGTGTTTAAAACTTAAAATTGTATAAACTATAATTCTAAACAACCCTAAAACACTCTTTTGTAATTGAACTTTTTTTAATTATGTGTTCAACGAGAGTTTAACTTGTTTGTAAAAACACCTTCAGTTTTCGTTTCATTAAATGCACATATATTGCATGTTGGTAGCTACGATCTTAGAATTAATTTTTAATTCAATGCAATAGGTATGTAAATGTTCTTATTTTGTATTATAAGTAGGTATGTATTATTAAATTGTAATGGGTATTGTAAATTATGAATCAGTGAACTATGCAACCGTGCACAATATATTTCTATTGTCCGACAGTATAACACTTTAGATAAATCCTATCACATCATTGAGAACTAGCTTTTAACCGTGATAAATCTATCTTATCGTCTATTGTTTCACGTAATTCAGTAATTCACAAAATTTTATTATGATGACGCTATATTTCCTGCTAACGGGTCGATACATTTTACATACGATTTTTGTTGCTCTTAATCCTGAACATAGCATGTGTGCGTCAGTAGATAAATTAGCAAACAAATTACAAAAACTCAACCAGAAAATATAATGTTAAATAAAACCTACACACGTACTTATTTTTACATTATCAAAGCCTCCGCCCGCGGTGTGGCTTTACTTAATTATGTAATTGTTATTTAACTCTCATTTATATACGATATCATACTCTCCTAACCCTCAAATTCATTTCGACATCTCTAAGAGTTGACCATTGACAATAATTTAAAAAAGAATTGAGTTTTATATTTTTTCCGAACAATTTAGATTTAAGGTTTTTTAAATATTATAGCGAAACTTTAACAAGAGAAGGATGTATAGAAGAACATTCTTTAAAAAGATGTCTTTAGTGATTTTGGTATTTGTTTTGGAAATCTCCACAAGTAGAGAAAAAACACTCTTCGGAAAATACGTACAAGAAACTCCCATTACAATATCCGCTATGGCCAATGATAAGGTACGTACATTATATTACAAGTATCTATCACGGTAAAGAAAAATATGTTTGCGCGAATGGAAATCTGTATTAGGACAGGAATCATATAAGGTGGTTATGAAATTTGAAGTGGTGTTTTATTACGTGTCCTTTCTTCAAACGAAACTCTCAACTAAAACAGCAATAGGTACTCTTTGCTGTGTATCATGGTCCTCGAATGATCAACGTCAGTGAAAATCAACCCTACGCCTACGTCCCAAACTTAACCAAGTACGATATCATTTACGTAATTTCTGAATACGTGATACTGAAGAGTTTTGTCAGCTTCGTTGGGTTTTATTGGGAATATCTAGGACTATTATTATTAATTTCTGCCTAGGACTAACTAGCACAAGGACACCATAATGGTAGAAAACTTATCTTGGGTTGTCGGAAATTGGTGCGCAAGTTACGCGTAATCCTGAATGCCGAGTGACAAGCAAAGAATGAAAAACATTTTCTTTTGTTAGAAATGGTATGGTAAACATTTCTGGTAGGTACTCGTGTGTAGACAGGTGGCAATAATAAAATCAATTCATTCAAAATTAAAAGTAGAATTTTTAAGAAACATTGTGAATCGAAAACGTAACGTTCAATTTAAAGCGTTATTCTTTGGGACAATCATCATTCCTAAATTTATGAACTATTTCAATTTCAAACTATTTTTCTCAAATTTACCCATGTCCAATCCAATATATTATAACACTAGCTGTGTGTCCGCGTTTTATATGTTCTTCACTGGGTTTTTATTTTTTTTATACGGGACACTAATTATTTTCCTAAAAATTTTTAGTACTAGGATAAAGTAAATATATTTCATAAATTCAAGCACTTTCCCGTAAAACCGTGCATTGAATCAGATTTTATTCAATCCTGTAGGAGTTTTATTTTTTTTAGGCGGAAACCTCTTTTCGAAAATTTAAAGAAACTTAGGGTAAGTTACCCAGAGAAACTTAAGCTATCTACCAAAAAAATCTCATCAAAATCCGTCCAGCCGTTCCAGAGATTACCCGGAAACAGACAGACAAAAATTTTCAAAATTGCATTTTTGGTATATGTACCGTGTATACATTCATATTTATTTAGTAAGAAAAATTAATTTTGACATTACAAACAGACACTTTAACTTTATTCATTAGTATTGATATATACATAATAGAAAAACTGAGATAATTTATACAAATCTAGATTTGTATAGCTGATTAAATCATCCTGGTTCATCGGCAAATTTCAAAGGTAATCAATGAACATGTGAAAGTGGGATTAAGAGGTGTGTAGATTAGATACGGACATATTATTTTACAACACATATTAAAGGCTCTATGGTTTTTGTACTCGAAACTAAGTCAAATGTTAGTAATTAGAAAGATAAACAACATTGCATTGATAAAATACCAAAATTTTCCCATTGTGATATAGTATCTTGTTCGCAGTTTAACTGGCACATACAGTCTATGTTCAACGCTTACAGAGAAGACAACGAGGAGCTTGTTTTAGAAACGAATAACTTCGTAGATACTAAATACAAGACATGGAAACGCAACGGTGACTTAATAAATTCTTTGCTAGCTTTACCAAAGGACATGGATGCAGCCGGCCGTTGACTTTCTCTGGATATAATATTTACTATAATGTATCTAAAAATTGACTAATTTCAAAAGTTCGAAAATATACGCATAAGTTATGGAAGCAAATAAAACAAAAGCATATTAGTCAAAACATTTAATTAATGTACCGTTATTTTATTTTATGTATAGACTAATTATATTCATCATTGAAATTCACCATTACTAAAAAAGTAAGGACAATTGTTTATTTACAAAGTAGAACATGTCAATTTATTAGCCCGATGTTCAATATATATGTTTTTAATACGCACTCTTCGAACGAACTAATGAAGTTAGCTAAAAGGAGTTTGATACCAAGTCGTCCATATTTAAAATTACTATACTCAATAATTTTAATTATAACATATTGAACATACGGTGCTAATAATATTGCATTCACATTTTTACAAACGTATATAAAAATATTGACATCACAATGTTTTTGTGTAACAACCTGCAAGTTTTTAAATCAATTATGTTCCGGTTAATTAATTCAAATAAGTATAATAATCATTACATTTTCATTATGCAGTAGTACGTGAATCAGTTTATCTAAAATAATATTAAAAATAATCATAATATTTGTATCATTTCTAAAATCGTTACCTAAATTAATGTACATTACCTTACATCTGGAATAATTGGTTTTCGAGTAATATATAATCTGCTGAAAGGCTTTACTTTTTGTTTCTAAAAGGCAATTGTGCACGGAAGCACGATACATTTGGTTCCTGTTATTTCTTACGTTATCCAATGTCACAATATAATAACGGACAGGTAGATGGGAGTAATCCAATTTTCAACCTGGTAACACTAATTCGTAAAATGGCAGTTTTTTTATATCAGTTTGATATAATCTGGTAATCAGACGAACATTTGAATCACTACTGTTTTGTGCCCTGTATCGACGAGGAGTGTTTGTGTTTATTATAATATAAACGTTTTTGAATTCTGACATTTAATTTGTCAGTAGCATTGTTTATGGTTTTGTCGTACAGCCGGCGGGTCGGGAGGCCAGCACGCTCGCAAGCCTCGCGTCAGCGCAATGTCTTCTATAGAAACATCGCGCTAACGTCCCGGCTCGCCCGCTGTGTGACTAAACCATAACCTGTCGGAGATATCAGTGTAATATTTATTATATTTACATTGATTATCATAATAACCACATGATCAGATAGTGTAAAATAATGTTATAATGCCGATGTTAGAATTTGAGAGAGAATCCCGGTGCGACGTTCAAAGAGCGATGTTGTACGTGGAAGCCGAGCGTCTCGTCCGAGTCGGCGCGTGCGTACTGCGCGTACGCGGCACCGCCGGCCGGAGGGCGCGGACTGTGTGTCGTGCGCCGGTTGCCTTCAGACTTCGCCGGCCACGTCGGAAACATCGCAGGGTCGATTGCCAACGGTTGCTCCTGTTATATTTATTAGACAATGAATGAAAATACTGTTTATTAGCAACTCGCCTTTTACTTTGAGATATTTTCAATCCAAAACCCAGCGTTCAGTATAAAGCGATTTTCTTTAGAGATAATTGTCATTCGTAACTTTCTTTCAAATTTACTGACGTCGTACTCCGATCCAATCAATACAAAACATATGCTTGTTTTAGTAGTCCAATTGCAATACATTATATAAAAATGTAGATTTAATAAATAATTTGTTGTTTCCAAAATTTTACAATTATTAATAATATAGTTTAAAAAAAAACGAGTTTTAATTTTTTTACGCGGAACCCTATTTATTCTTGAAAACCAAACGTATCCTAAGTTAGGCGGAGAAACTTCTGCTATCTACCAAAAAAAGTCACGTCAAAATCGGTCCAACCATCCTGGAGATTACCCGGAACAAACAAACAGACAGACAGACAAAATTTAAAAATTGTATATTTTTGTATAGGTTTCGTATATATACGTTCATACGTATTTAGTAAAAAAAAAAATATTATTTTTACAATACAAACGGAAACTTCAATTTTATTTATTAGTATAGATTATATTTTTCTTACCGTAAAATATCTTGAAACACAACTGAACAAAAACATGCGATTTACATAGTATCTTTTCACGACGAGAAATTCGAAACGATAGTGAAGTGGAATCACGTTACTAACCTTGAAATAAGCGTGTTCCAGCGCCACGTCCGCAGTCAATCTCTTTACGGGGTTGTACGTTAAAAATCCTTGTAATAATGATAAACCAGCCTCCGAGAGTAGATCGGCGCCTATGCGTTGCCGCAGCCCGCCCGACGGGTGATCGGCGAACGTCATCTTCTGTACGGCCGGTAATTCGTTATACCCGGGCCAGATTACCTCTGATGGTGTACCTAAATCCTATAACCGGTGGTTTTATTTTGTTTACTAAAAATACCCGAAAATTACTAACCAAATAACTTACAGTATGGCAGTTCCCACCTATCCAACTCTAAAATCGGCCTGAGCTTTCGGTAAAAGAAAATATACTGAGGAAACGATAGCATGGTGATAGGGCATTTTCTAATGATGCCCACCTGAGTAGTTTGAAAACCTGTCGCCAAATAACAATAGGTGTGTTCCGGCAGCATCAGTTGAAAACCAGTACCTAAGCTTAGTGTATTACCATCCTGGACCACGTCGTCACTTAGGTTAAGAGATTGTGGTGAAATAATCCCTACAGGACACAAACAGATGACTGCAACTTCATGTACTTATAAGATGGACTTATTCATATAAAGAATTAATAACGTATTGATATGTATTATTAACTAGCTGTGTACCCGCGGCTTTGCCCGCGTTTCGTATATTCTTCACTGCGTAAGTCCATTGAATCGTATTTTGTTAACAATTTATGGATAAAATCAAAATGTACAGGCATAGCGGTGGATATATATTATTTAGTATAAAAATATTTACCATAATGCTATTATCCAGGGAGGAAAACAAGGGACTACCTTTGTATGGAATAAATGCCGCTAGGATATCCTCTAAATGCATGTTCAAATAAGTACATTAAAGAGTTTCCTAATAATCCATACAATCTTCATGAAATGATTACATACAAACAAAAATTAAAATTGAAAGAAATCTAACTAACCTTAAATATTCTATTTAGTTGGTCCACTTCAGATTTTCCAGGAAATAATGGATTCATTGCAACGAATTCTGCAAATATACACCCCACGCTCCACATGTCAATGTGAGTGGAATACTCCTTACAACAAAGCAGCAGTTCTGGCGCGCGGTACCACAACGTAACAACCACGGGTGTATACTGACGTAACGGTGATCCATACTCTCTGGCTAATCCAAAATCTCCAACCTGAAATTTAAAAAAATATATATACAGGCTGAAATTGAAATTAATAACAATAATTAAATTAGAGCTATTCAGAAATATTGTTAAATATTTTTAGTGGAAAAAATATTACAATAAAACTATAAAAACATGCATTTTAAATTCATTGAAGTATCAAAATCGGGCAGTCGTTTTGTAGCGGTCGATGTCCCGGTAACCGTGTACGTAACATTATCAGCTGGCGAGCGCGAGTGGGGTCATCGTCCGCTGAATGCGCATCAGGTTTTAATACTTCAATTATATATTTTTAATTAATTTTTTTACCATTTTAATATTTGTATTGTATTTATTCAGAATCATAATTATAAGCTCCCGTTTAATTATTGCCGTTGATTGCAATTTCACCTATATAATAACACTAAATAACGAAAACAGAGATTTAATTCAGTACAACCGAATCGGTAGAATTTCTATATTAAACTATATTTTTTATTTTAAAAAAATATTTACTTTCAAAACTCCTTTGTGTGATAATAGTAGGTTGCTAGTTTTTAAATCTCTATGTAGAATCCAATTATCGTGCAGATGATGTACAGCTTTAAGTAATTGAGTCATTAAACATTTCACTTCACCTGGAAAAAAATGTACATTATTTTTAATTTGAACGAAGAAACATTGTTGTAATAAATAGTAAAGTATTGTCGTTTTGTACCTGGAAGGAAAACCTGTTTCTTTCCTCGCATCGTCTCCATGAGACTCTTGAGGTCATGTTCAACGTAGTCCATAACAATGAATATTTTATCCATATTGGAACCGACGACTATCTCTCTGACTGTCACTATGTTAGGGTGCTGGCCCTGAAACAAGCGGACCGATTGTGCGACTTGTTAATTAAGTAACACGGGAGGGCCTTTGTATCTATTATAATTAATTTCCGATATTAAATTAACAATAAATAATGCCGTATACAAATAAACTTATGAAAATGCTTCATAACCCGACAACAACAGCTTTTTTTTTAAATATTGAATATGATTTATTTTAAAAATAAAAATATTAACGTGTTTATATATACGTATATAAAAAATCCTACGCTTTATAATAATCTTTGTAGGAACAAATATTTCATTAATGAAAGGGTTCGCTAAAATACTTTTGTATGTTTTTAGTGACTGGACGTTATCAATTCACTTCGAATTTGCTTCTAGTTCCAAATAAAAGAAAATATTTTTTTTGAACGATATTGAACAAGCTAGATACATTTTTAATTTAGTATAACCACTGCACTTTACAAGCAATATGTTACAAGTATCAAAAAAATAAACGTACAATATTTTTTAATTGTTCATCTATGTCTCATGACATAAGACTCATGTTTAATACTTTCTCAGTACTGTGAATGATGATATAATATCAGTACATCATTAAAGTATAAAATTTGCAATTAGTGCAGTTTAATCAAATACAATATCTTTACACGTTAAAGTATTCCTTCACATGCAACTACCTATAATTTACTATTATTTGTATTGGTTTTCCATTTTTTTCTATGCGTGCACGAATGTTATACTGACAACAATACAAAAAAGTTAATTTTATGAAAGTAAATTACATCAGTTGTTTGACATAACTTGGCTTTTTAGTTTTTGTGAGACATAAAGAAACGATATAGTTTCCACAGTAACACTTTAGTTTCACCTATTTCATAAAACTAGGATGTTGGTACTATTTAATCATTAATGACAAAAAGAAAACAATTGAAAACTAATTAATTACCTTTGAACATTTACGTGATACACATATAAATATACATACTTAAAACTGTACAAACTTAGCGACTACAGAGTACAAACATTTTCATAAGTTTTTACAAACGAAGATAACAACAGAAAAATTAAAGTTATTCCAAGAAGAAAACAACATTTTTAAATCGATCGTGCGAATGATATTTTTCATAATCACTGTTGACGATTTATTGAAATATTAAGAGTAACCAAACCATACAGTTATAAATATCAACCGACACGCAACGACTTCTTTTACTCTATGCATAAAACTGACATGTATTTTTTAAATACTTTCACACAAACTGTAAGATGCAGGGAATAATTTATAGGTCTATCTAATGACTCATATAAAAAATTCAAACAGTTCAAATGCTAAAAATCCTAGTAAATTTAAAATATACCTTACCGATGTCCGTAACGTCGTTTTATAGGTTAGTGTAAATATTATTACTACGATCATACCTTACGGTTCAATGCGGTAATAATTGAGACACAACACTCTTTGGTCCTGTGTAACTTACTCGTTTCTAGTTGTTCAATTCCATGTTAATTAATTATATAATACAAAATATATAAAGGGCGTGGAAACGTTAACAGTTGTATACGAACTGCCAATGAGTTTACATTTAAAATCATAAGTAATTGAATAATAATATCACACTAGTATTTAGAATAGAAAATAACAGTTGTGGGGTCCTCTTTGGAGATAAGTGTAGATTTATTGGCATGGTGTAAATGGATAAAATTTCGACAAATATGATAAAAAGAAGGTTAATTTAGATTTAACATAAACAATATCGTCGATTTCTCTCATGTGTTATATTTACAAGCATAAAAATAAGTTACGATCAAAGATTGTTTCTTAAGTTCCTGGAATACACCAAATAGTGTTTGATGATGGAAAAATTTAATTTATGAGAAGATTATAATTAAAAGAACTTTTAATAATTGTAACGCACTCTTGGATAGTTCTAAGCGTTGCCTTATTTATCTATTTGTTGGTAAAATATAAAACATATCAGTATATTGTTCTCCTCTATTTGTTAAACGATTTATAGAAGAGCTTCAGAGTTATCAGATATAAAAAATGGAACAGATTTTTTTTTTCTATTTTTAAATAATGACTAGCTGTGACCGCGACTTCGTTTGCGTTTCATATATAAAAAAATAAATTGGACCAAATATCTAACCTAACCTAAATAACCTAAACCTAAATCTAACCTAGTCAGCCGTTTAGGAGTTTAGTCACATACAAACGCACAGAATATTTATATATAAAGATTATGATCGAACTCTAGGATACGTTCGCCTAGGAAGACCCTTAGCAGCTTGCCCGGCCACACTCGCCTTGTAAATTTGATAGTCAATCTTCTTTCATCCATCCTCTCTACATGTCCATACCCTCTCTATATCCCTTAAGTATCCCTTTCTCTATCTTTGCTATTACATCCTCTACCACACCACAACGTTCCCTTATCACGATATTCCTTATTTTATCTATCATTTGAAGTACATATTTTAAGTAATATGCTAGATTTAAAGTACATATTAATGCTAAGTTATTGGTAAAATAAAAAATCTCTGTAATATTACGATTTTTTTTCTTCGTGATTTACTATTCGGTATTCGGCCGAATAACGAACAGTGGAAAATAATTGCCGAATAGTCGAATACCGAATAGTTCGTGGCATCGCTACTTTTTATCCTATGGGAAGTTTATAGTTTCATTTAAAAAAAGTCGTCTTCTTTATTTAACAGTGGCAAAATTAAGATGCAATAGTTTATCAACTAATCAACATTTTGACGCCAGGCAATTTAATTATAAAATATATTACTTTAGGTAAAATTTCACACCTTAGAATATCTAGATATTATTCCATTATAATATTACAATGGAAGACTTATTCTAATCTACTTAATCTAGAATTACGTAAAACGTGCGTAATATAAATTATTAAGAAGAAGTAATAATTATTTTAGTTCAAAATAAACTTTTTTTAAACTATTTTCAAAGGTTAATTAAAAAACTTTTCATAGTGTATCCATTACTTCTTCATAATATGTGTAGAGTTCAATTTTATTTACTAATAAAATACGATCCAGGGTTGATAAATATATAAGCCTTGCTGTTGATTTTAACCCACATACATTCAAGTTTAAAATTAAATCGATCTTAAAGTAAGCAAAATATATTTGGAATTAATGTGAGTCTTAATATCATTTAATCCTTTTAAATGACCTCCTGCACTCTTTCGCAACAAATCGATTTAAAAATAAGTGTAAACTTCAAATACGAACATCGAAAGTGTTATAAGATTCTTAGTAGTTATACACAAACGTATGCAAACATGTGTCATGTTTGTTAGAAACAAAACAAGAACTCTAACAGAGAAAAGTCGTGTTTAAAGATAAAAATTGGCAATAAAAAGATACATTCGTTTTGACTTACGAAGTCTGCGAACGAATACGTACAAGTCCACAGAAAATAGTACATTATTTATAACGATTACAAACACATAATATATGCTATAATTTTGTTAATAGCGGTAATAAAAGTTCGGCTCGGTCCGGAACGTAATACAGATACGGTACGGCAGACGACCGAACTTATCAATTGTCTTCTAATCACAATGAGTTATGGACGTCATGGACAAAAACTTAAAAAAATAGGTATCGCTGTAAAGGTAACCCCAAAAAATCATTACATATTATGAAAGTTATTTATAAGTTACTTGCATTAATAGCAATTTGAATCATTTTCACGCTTTGATAATATCGTAGACATGACGCCGTAACTGACTGTGCACACAAAAGGACTGATACGTTCGGTCGTCCGCCGACTATATCCGCTATACGGTCCGTACGTCTTTTAATAGTTTTAGAATATCAGTAAATCGCATTACATTTTTTTTTAGATATTATCGCACTCGCGTTAACCTCAATCTACACGAGTGCATTAAAAAGGTTACTAAATGTACGACATAAATTTGACACACGTACTCTATTACTGACAGAAAAAAAACTTTTGTAAAAGTATGTGCAAATATAATAAGCAAAAAATATTCGTGCATATTTGAAAGATTTTCACGCATATTACTCGTAACTTAATAGCAGAGTACTGAAATAATTCAAATAAGGTTAATACATAAAAGCTACAATAAAAGATAAACAGATTGGACACAGTAATCAATACTTAGTCACTTGAGATAACGTGATTGTTAGGATTCCCCGAAAAGATTATTTCACATCCTCAATTTTGCATATTATGTTTTTATGTCAGCATCAATTAAGATAATGTTACATTTTCATTAAAAAAATAAATATTTCAGTCTGAGCCATAATTTTGCGTAACGTAAGTAAAAGCAAAAGATTTTTCGAAGTGACTGTTGATCTGGAAGTCTCTTACAGCTTCACTGGGCTTTACAGTAAGGGGTCATTCATAATTACGTAAGGGTACGGGGACGGGGGTAACAAAATGTATACATGCCCTTATCTTGGGGGCAGGAAGGTAAAACCCATTCTTACATAATATTTTACAAGTCGAAATTTATTATTAAAAATCTATTTCTATTTCGAATGCTGAATGATTTTCTTCATTCCATAATGTGCACATACTATTTACATCTTATTTTACTTTTTTTATTTGTTTACTGAAATCTTAAATATGCTCGTTTTCATCCATTTTAAATTTCATAAATAATAATTATATTATAGTGAATTCTTCCCGCGTATTAATTTTATTTTAAACACATGGAAAATAAAAACGAGATTGAATCTTACGTAAGAAGACGGGGGAGGGGGCGTAGAGTTCGAGAAATAGTATATATCCTTACATGGGAGTTAGAGGGGGTCAAAAAATCATCCTTACGTATTCATTAAATAAGGGTTAGACCAGAGGCTAATAAGACTCAGCCAGAAAATGGTAATCATAAAAAGGAGCCGCCCGTCACCGGCGTATAGCAAAATCTTTCCGTTAAATAGCAAAAACAGAAAAAGGCTGCAGAAGACCTTTTCTTGCGTTTGGTATTAACTTGAAATCAGCGTCTATACTTGCGTATATTAAATTGGTGAAGGACAGCGCCCACATAGTAGGTATAGAAAAATTATTATTAGTATAATAGTAAAATATTTTACGGTTTCTATAGGTTCATATTTTAAGTACAGGCAAACTGAAAGCTTCAGAAGAAGAAATAAATTTGCCATTTCGAACAGTGATGAGAATAAAATGAAATTAGAATTCAACACCGATTCGAAAAAAATGTATTCATTCAAATGCCATTACTTACCTCAATTAATTGATATGTAAACTAAATAGAATGTGCCAGCGTTTCCGATCGCATATAAGTATCTTATTTCCTTTATAATTAAGTGGACATGCGGTCGGCGACAGATTTAAAAAGTAGGTATTTCAGAAATCTATTGCTATCGCGTTGTGCCCCAAAGACAGAGTTATAAAAAAACAAGGGACAACTGCAGCGCGGACTGTTAACTATGCAAAATAGACAAAAACATCATTACGTAGTACCCTGTTTCCTCCTCGAAAACTGAACCGACTTTTAATTTTCTTTCAGTTATACAATAAGAAAAACTATGCCTTTACGTTTTTTTCTTTCATTTTATTCATGAAAGTTGTTTGACGAACGTCTGAAAACGACGGTGAAAATCGAGCATTTTTTTAAATTTTGATAGTTTCTACAATAACTAATTTATAGAAAAAATCAAAATAAACGGGCATGGCGGTGGTGGACATATATTATTTGGTATAAAATATTTACCATAATACTATTATTATCCAGGGCAGAAACAGGGGACTACGTTTGTATGGAATAAATGCCGCTAGCATATCCTCTTAAGCACCGCGTTAATCTTTATAAGATTCAACAGTTTACGTATGTAAAGAACTTATTAGAACATTTTTTTGTCAAATAAATAACTTCCCAGTAACATTTTCAGTGTAGTACCTAATGTTATATTTATGTTACTACGGTTATTGTTGATCTTAGGATTTACCGACACGTGTCGGTAAATGTAAAAATCTTTTAAAATAATGAAGATTTTTCGGGGATTTTATTATTAGAATATAGTACATGATAGATATTACCAATGGTTAACAATTGTCACTTTTTCTTTTTAAACATATATTGTATCTTCGAAGTAAACCCTAAGATTAACCAAGTGAATGGTAATAAAAGATAGAAAATAATATTGATCACAGAGCTGTTTGGGTTTTCACCATGAGAAATTGGTAAATCTCAGGATTTGCTGTAGTTAAGGCTTTTAACGTAATATATACCCTTATATACCTGATCTATACATACATCTATGATTTCAAAAAAAATCATGAAAACGAACTCAGTAGCTCTCGAGTTATAAGTCAAATAAAGGACAAACAGAGACATTGCTTTTTATAATATGCAAAGATATGAGAATAAATTTATTAGTATAATAAAACTGTTATAATAATAATAAAAAATTAAATATATTTTCATGGCTAACTACATCACTTATTAAAATAAACTGTTAGGTATAATCTACGTTTCCTCGGGAAGACGTTTCTTGGGAAAATCTAACATTCACAAATAGAAAAATTGATTAACTATTTTAGACTAAAAAAAATTAGTTCATATATAAGAAGACTGATATTTAAATTTTTTTTAAATATCAGTTTGCCTAAGTAATATAAAAAAATAATACAGAAAACAGTATACTGAAGAATAAAAAATCGCTTGGATAAGAAAATTCTAAGATAAAAGAATTAATGCTTTTCGTGGGAATTAAGATGAGACGCTCTATCACTTTTCTGCAAAATCAATGTAAGTATAGAACTTGTACGGAACACGTAAAGTGTGACATCATATTATCTTAGTATAAATCGCATTCCTGTAGCATGTAATTCAAATACTCACAAGTTCATATTTTTTAATGTCTTAATTGTGCTTTCAGTGGACGGCCTCATTTATAATCTGTTTTAATAATAGACTGATTATCTCTATTATTATTGATTTTATTTAGAACTGGTTATACTTTTTATGGTTATAACTTTATGGCAGCAGATAAACTTGAAGTGTTGACATAAAACTATAGTGTTTAATATCAATCGTACTGAATACAAATCCGAGCCACTTCGAAGTCAATATTATTCGAACCCTAACCTATGAAAAACGCTCAGAAAAAAAAACAAAAGAACCCTATATAAACATCTCAAATAACCTCAAAAATTATTATAAGCGATAAAAAAAATAATTTTGAAACAGGAATTTTATTATCTACTTTTATTAAAAAAATACTATAATTATTATATATCTTGTCAAAAGAACTCAATGTAAGGTTTGCAAATATCTTTTTTTTTTTTGTTTGGATTTTGGGCATTATCAAATATTTTACGTCTTCTTCACTTTATTCGACAAAAAGAAAACAAAATTAAACGAGCAAAATCGCAAAATTACATAACATTATGTACATTTTCCACAAAAAATAACCTGAAAATATCCACTGGCAACATTACTAAAAAAATACCACTTTTGGTTTGACGCTTGGTTCTTTATAACTCCGCCTTCTTTCCTCGCTTCTCTTTCTATCTCTCTCTCTCTCTCTCCTCCCGTCTCTCTCAGGATATGCTGCTCATATTGCAGTAAGGCTTGGAACCAATATGTATAGACAATTAAGTTCTGTTTAACTGTATCAATTTAAGAACATTTTACAAAAGGCAACATCTCTCTGTGTTTTTCGATTATAACTCTAGAGCCATTGATATAATTTATACATTTTTAAATAATAGATGTACTCTCTGGGCAGGTTATAGTATATATCATGTTACATTAGGACAGGTATTTAGTACATTATGAGTTATGAGATTAGTACATAGAGTCAACAGAAAAGTTACTCCCATCGCATTTACTTATACCATGGAATATTCCAGAAATATAATAGTAGTGCATAAATGTAAACAATTGAATTTCATATATGTGAGTGGAAGCTGGCACAACTAATCAACTTTTAATCAATCTTTATTTATTCTCATCTCTTGTCTTATGATTTTAAATTAATAGCATAACGCCGTAAAATTTCAAGTCATGTTTTTTTAACATAATGTTGCCAACATATGACATAGCACAGTATCTGTTTAGAGGGTGTTCATGTACTTCCGGTATAACCGATTTATAACAATACCAATTGCACCGGTCACAGTTCTCTAATCTTAACCCCTTGAGCACTAACCTGGCGTTTACGCCAGCTTTCCATTGTTTTCCTATTGTCACATTATTATGGGTAATCGACATATTAAAATACTGAAATTCTTTCTGTTACAAGTTTTTCTATAAACTGTCAAGTTATATTTTACATTAGCAATATTTTCAGTAGTAATATCTATTATAGTTTTATACTATACTAAATACATAAAGTAACTGTTTTTGTTCGGGCAAATGTTTATATCAACTAAACTAATTCTGCAATAATATAATTATCAAATTATTGTTTCATTCTTTGGGATAAATTTAACCCGGGTAACGCCGGGTGGAACAGCTAGTATTATATAATTTTTATCATATATTGCAAAGCTCTCTTCATATAGCGCAGAACCCTTGCAGTTGCTGTGCATAGTCACATGCCGACAATAAATTAATAATGAAAACTGTATATAAAAAGAAAACATTATCTTATTGAGCAGAAACAATACACAGGATCAAATTAAGGCCTCCTTTGTATATTAAAATACATGTAACTCAATATAAGTTAAGCTACAGAGAAGCTATTTGGTGAAATATATCCAGAAGTCTCATGGAGACTGTGCATCGTATTTACTCAATAATATAATAAAATTCTTCTACTTTGTTCATGATTCGTGTACGTATTATTAATTTATAGAATTACATTACCTCTTTTCATGAAGACGATACTGGCAAATAATTTAACATTTTTCTAAACATATATTTACAATACACCGTTGTTGTAAAACTACTATCAATTCAACCTTCGATGTTCGTATTGTAGCAATTATAAAGTGCTTATTATTTTCGTACATGTTAGATGGAAATTAGAGGATTCATCACCCCCCGGAATAATTTCTTAAAAAATACTTAGGCCCGCCCGTGTATCGAAGTAGTTACCCTTGCAATTGGGTCACACCTCTAGCACAACCCCTCATGCAGGTAAGAGGTGCCGGGCCTGTAGGAATAAAATACAAGGCATTAATCAAATGAATTCAACACGTGAGCCATCGAGTGCCTCACAGCTTATGGCTCTCCGTCGTTTCTATATCTTTATATGAAAGGAGACAAAAATAATAAAAAAAACATAATGGTACCTTCACAAAAGAAGCAGTGACACAACGTGATGGCTCAAGTGAGGGGTGTAATAAAAAAAAATTTGATACCATGATCCTACCTTTAGCAAAGTATTGATCTCCCTCAATGAAGTGATCGGGAATCCTTCCTTCTCTTTTTCCATTTTGAGTCGCTTCAAGGCAACAATTTCTTCTGTCGTTTTATCACGAGCTCTGTAAACAACTCCATATGTGCCTTCCTTCCTCTATTCTGTTCAAACATTGAAACTCCTCAACTGATCGACAGCCCTATAAAATATTGTAAATACATGCATAAATATTTTTTCAAGTGTAATTGTTTCAAAATTAACCTTTTAAGTATACTTTTATTCAATGGATTCTTATGAAAGAACCAAGTGCATAATTATCTTAATTTAATTTACTGCAATAATAAATTGAAAGCATACAAACAAACTGTATTTGCTGGTGACCGAAACTCCATCATAATTCACAAGCATTATTGTACATTTTAAGAATAAATAAAAACTGTTTCCAGATTTTTTTATTCATGCCAATAAAGCTTATCAATACCTGATAAACATAGTGGAAAAAAAACAAAAAGAAAATCGGTTGATAAACAAAAGAGGAACAGTTTTTTTTTAACCTTGCCTATTTCTATACAAAGATACTGGTGATAAATTCCTGGAAAACAAAAACTAGATAAGTTTTCAAATGTATGTATGTAACTGTTTTAATTCATAATTAGTAAGCAATAAATTACCTGCAACGCAGGAAAGTATGGCGGAAGTGAATTAATTTCTTCTTCTTTTATTCTCGTTTTTTCATCATCCTTCACATCATTTTCCTGTTCCGCTGTCTTGCCATTTTCTCCTGTTGGAGGAGGTGAAAAGGAATGTGACCGACTTCTACTCTTTGATCTAGACAGTGACCTAAAAAAAAAACATAATATTAAAATATACGTTACATGAAAACAATTAATCTTATATGAAAGGAAACTGTTGTTATTAGCTTAGTCTAAAAATATAATAACAAATAACTTAAAAAAAAAAGACACAAATTCTCACCTCCTAGATCTATGCGACGATGGCGTTCTATGGCCTGACTTTGGAGTAGGAGACTTCGATTTAGATTTGTCTAGAATTTGTTTGTCATTATTTTTTTTTTCATTTTCTACTTCTTTATCAGACTTAACATCATCTCTTATATCTTCTTCCTCTTCTGATTTAGAATCTACTGCAGAATCTGATTCTGTAATGGAACTGTCCTCTTCTGTTTCACTATTAGTGTGTTCTCCTAAAATTAATCAAAAAATGCTTACATTATTAGGAAATCAATTTATTTCATTGCGCACTTACTATAACAGTAATTGTACTTATATCACAGTAATTGTATTATAAACTAGCTATGCGCCCGCTGCTCCGCCCGCGTCTCAAATATTCTTCACGGCGTAATATAATTTTGAAATAATCATTCAAAAATAACGTTTTTATGGTAATTTTGTTCACAATTATTTGCGTTTGAACTTTTTTACATGGAACCCTGATTATATTACAAACATTGTTTTGGTACTAACAAAAAGTAAACATATTTCTTACAAATATCTGCCATTAAAACACAGAATCCTAATTATTATCGAAAAATAAAAGTAGCCTAAGTTGCGCGGAGTAACTTCAATTATTTAGCAGAAAAAATCCAGTCATAATCAGTTCAATCATATGTATTTAATAAAAAATTGTTAATTTCATATTACAAACAGACACTCTGTAAATTATATAACTTACTACATATTAGAGATTGTAGGACAAAAATGTTGGTGGTAGGACCTTGACTATTGTTAGGTTCACCTTGATAAGTGCTTACCATCTTCTTGTTCCGAATGAGTATCACTTTTCATTTCAACATCGCTGGCGTCCGAAACTGTGACAACATAATCAGGTTCTGCCTCAGTCTTTATCTTTTTTATCGAAGTATCATCTAGTGAAACTGAACGTTTCTTAGTGCGTCGACGTCGTTCTTCACGCCGTGCTTCTAGATCTATTCTTGATTCATGTTTCCGTTTTTCTTTTTCGCGTTCTGTAGTAATAAAATACACACATTAACCATCACTTTAACATATATATATATATATATATATATATATATATATATATATATATATATATATATATATATATATATATATATATATATATATATATATATATATATATATATATATATATATATATATATACATATATACATATATATAAAAGGAAAAAGGACCCCCTCCTTTGGCGAACCATTATCTCATAACTAATGAACATATTGGGATGGGACCATTCGATGATGAATTTTTATTTTTTGGATTCCATCGATCCTCTGATTTTTTATTTATTTACAAGTAGATTTTCTTTTCCGTTACGATTTTCTCTACGTACGTTTTTTCCGCTAATAAAAACAAAAGACTCATATTTCTTCATTCATTTGTTTTGTTAGGTTAGGTATAAATTAAATTTTATATGCACTTTTTCACTCACATCTAAAGAACATATGACACGCAGGCGGCGCCGACTGCATCAGCTAGTATAGTATAAAACAAAATCGCTTTGCAAACTATGCAAGGGATTTTGATGGGGTTTTTACCCTAAGGCTGGCGTCCATCATCTACGTTTATATTTAACAAAAGTCAAATCCGTAATTAAATCTACAGTTAGGCAAAAACGTGTTGCACCATCCGAGTTTAGTTTAAATTACGTCATAATTTAACTGTAACTATAACCCAGGAAATTTGGGCGTTTAAAATTTAAACGAAGCTTAATTCCAGTGTCATGACATCTGCCAATGATATTTAAGAGAGCCTATTATTTACATTGTACAAAAATATGTCTCTATTGTAAGATATTTTGTGGGAAACATCTTCTACTTTTTTTTTTTTTTTTCGAGGGGAATGCATTTACGCACTAGTTGTCCAGCCAGATCTGATAGGGACCCCCCCTTCCAGGTCTGGCTGAAACACGTCTGAAGATGTGTGACAGTCTCTCGCACGAAAGCACGAGAGGCTGTCACACAGGATTAGTGTGGGACTCGCGGCGAGAAGCGCCGTTAACCACTACCCACTAAACCCCCCGGTACCTCCCGCCACCTAGTTGGAGCAAACACGGGATCGCTATGCATAAACATCTTCTACCTATGTTTTCTCTTTTTGATTCAAGCTAATACCATCAGTTTTTTTTACATAAAATAGTATCCTTATGTTTGTCAATAAATGTTCGAAGACCTAATATTTCAGATTATGTAAAGTTACTACTTAAATCCCTAAAACATAAACACGAATGAATAAGTAATAACACTCAGCAACAATAATAATTAACATGTCTTTCATTAGGATATATATTACAGTAATAAATGTAAGACAAATACTATTTTTTTTTTATTGTTGATAAACTTACTTGGTTTTTACAGTTAATAGGAGTTCAACGAAATATATGCAAAATCTACGTTTTAGTCCAAACTGACAACATTAACAACACGTTTGTTTTCTATTTATCAATATTGTATTTGACATTTTTTACGATGTTACCTACCATACATAAATAATTTTCCTTAATATTTATTAGGAGATTGATGTCTCTTTCAACTGACAACTCTTTTAACTCTAACCCTAACTAAAAGTTGGGTTGTGCGCTCAAAACTTTGCTACTGCTATAGTTAAAGATATAGTAAAGATTAAGTTTAAAATCAATCTTTACTATAACTGGAGATTTCGTGCGCTCCACCCTAAGTAAGCTTTTGTGTGAGAAAAAAAAATCAATATATTGTAACCAGGCCACACAAAAGTTAATACTTACGTAAACTAAATCTTAAGATAAACATCTATATAAAGACTAAAGAAAACTTCGCGATGGTATATCTCTATCAGTTGACTCACAATAATAAAGATTCTGTCTGGACCCAAAGTTAAAGGTGTTGAAGGCAGAAGCCAGTAAATTGAAAATACAAAGAATGTGGGTCCGTTGTTGAATCGCAATGGAAATGTCTGGGTTGAAAGTTGACCCTTGCTTTTGAGCTAAACACAAAGGGCTAAATCTAATAGCATCATACCTGCATCAATTAATCTCCTTCGCCTTTCCTGGTGTTGTTTATCCAAGGTAGTATGTCTTTCTGGTTTTAGATCCTTATCCAAATAATCAGAACTCTTTCTTGAATCCTGGCCTTGTATTTCTTTAGATATTCTTTTGCTCAGTAACCTGGATCTCAAATCTTCTAATTCTTTATCACCAGATGACCGAGATACAATGCTATTTTCCTTCTCATCTCTATGAGCAGAGTGACTTTCATCAGCTAATAATCTTAGTCTAGATTCTATTCGATCACTTTCTGACCGTTTTCTCTCAGAATCAGAATATTTGTATTGGCGTTCACGACTCAAGTACACATCTCTTGACATATCTTTCTCTTTATAAACCTCTTTCTCTCTATAAGCATCTCGATTTCTGGTTGATTCTCGAAAACTATTATCTCTGTATACCTCTCTTTCTCTGTAATGTTCCCTTTCTCTATAGGAATCCTTTTCCTTGTATAGCTCTTTATCTCTAACTTCTCTTTCTCGGTATACTTCTTTTTCTCTGTACACTTCCTTATTATCTCTATACATATCTTTGTCCCTGTAAACATCTTTTTCTCTATACACATCTTTCTCCCTGTATGCAGTCTTGTCTCTAAAAGCTTCTTTATCTCTGTAAGCTTCTTTGTCCCTATAATATTGTTTTTCTCTATAGTAATCTTTGACCATTTCATCTCGGTCAGGATTGTTACTAACATCTCGTTTTAATTTTTCTGATTTATCTCGATCCCTGTTAAAAAAGGTTATGATTGATCTACAACATTCCCAATGTCAGTAGGATGACAGACCTTAAAGCATATAATATTATATGTATAAAGTATTATCAGGACATTTATGAATGCAAATGATAACATAAGAATCCAAAAAATTAAAATGTAAGGTACATATTAAACATATATACAGTCTATTTCATTTTAACCTAGTGATACTAGTCTGCTGTTCCAAACAACAGATAAGAATCAAAAGTAGTTAAATGTTTAAATTATATTATATTAACCATAAGACTTCCACTGCTGGATATAGGTCTCCCCCAATAAGAGGGGGATTACTATAATCCTCACACTTGCTTGTGGTACTCAGAGAATGGTTTATATACCTTAGTGGGGTAATGTGGGGTGGTACTACTCTTAGCTAGCACCACATAGCAGGGCACTACTAATTGCATACTAATAAATTAATGCATAATTTAAGTTTCAAATATTTAAAACAAAGTCATCTGCATTGTAGGAACTTTAAATGTATATATAAAATTAATATCACAAAATATATTTTCATTTACAAAACAAGTATATAAATTGGTTTTTATTACATGTTATAGGCTCAGTGCTTTGACCACAATCTCACCTGATGGTAAGTAATGATGTGGTCCAGGACAGTAAACACACTAAACCTAGATACTGGTTGTCAAGTGATGCTATCGGAACACACCTATTGGTATTTAGCGACAGGTTTTCAAACTTGAGGTACCACCCAGGCAGGCATCATTAGAAAATACCCTACCACCATGCTACGGTTTCCTCACGGTGTTTTCCTTTACCGAAAGCTCAGGCCGATTTTAGAGTTATATAGGTAGGAATTGAACCCGCGTTGATTGACGCGGTATCCGGCAGCATTACCCGCTGTACCATTATCGCTTTACTAAACTTCAATGAATACTGCTGACATACAACATGAGTGTCAAAAATTTACCTATATGTTCTCAAAATATATTTGCAAACAACCTTTAACAAAATGATGACATTTTATTAATATTATCAATTATCCTTGATGTTAAGTGTTCTTATGTTATTTACAGGAACAAAAAAAATGAGAGTGCATTGTTATACCTGAATTTTCTAATCTTCCATGAAATATTGGTCATACACCTTAATATTATTATACTTATTAATATATTTTATTATAATATTTTTCTACATAAAAAATAAGTATTTATTCCTAGCATTCTTCTTTAGAAATAATAAGGTATTTAAGACTTTTTTATTCGCATCAATCAAAGAAATGAATTTCTACATTGAGCTGGATAACTGAATAAAACTCTACAGCAAATCATTTTTTATATACATATTAGATACATATGGTCAGCAAAGTAAATTTTATTATTATCTATAAGTATTAAATAATTATGAATTGTATAATAATTTATATATGCTATAATATGAGCATGTACAAATTTTTGTAGTTAAATATAACTTATTTAACCCCTTGAGCACTAACCTGGCGTTTATGCCTGTTTTCCATTGTTTTTCTATTGTCTTCCTATTGTCTTACATTTATGGGTAATCAACATATTAAAAGTATAATATTATTTATGAATAAAATAAAATTAAAAAAATATATTAGAATTTAAATAATAAAATATATTTCAACGTAAAGTAAACATCATAACATGCATAAAAAATGTGAAAATTAAGTAATTTAAAAGTAAAACAATAATAGTACCTGAAAATATGTTTCTTGTCTTTTCTAGAACCTTCTTTATATCTGTCCTTAACAGATCTTTTATGTGATCTTTTTTCTCTGTGCGATGTCTGGATAACTGCTTGTGGAGGCTTAATCACAAGGGAATCAGCATTGTCTCGATCTTCATCAGATAGACTATAATAATGACACATTTGGTACAACATATATATATGAGTTCCAATTAATTAGTATTTGCTCATAAAAGCTTTGTACTTACAGTTATTATTAACCATCAACAACAATAGCATCAAGTATCAACTTACTATTGACTTTAAATAAAAAACGGTTAATAAACATACAAATCAGTTACAGAACTTATGTTCTTTACAAAACGCTAAATACACAAGTTCAGTATGACAAAAAAAATTGCGTTATAAAATTTCTTTCTTGGAAACGAAAAAGAACTTAAGAGTTTAACTGGTGAACGATATGAATTCTAACACATATTTCCCTACTATAATTATGTTTTTGATTCGTTTTACTATGTTACAAAGTAAACATTTCTTTACATGTATCCATGTATACCTATATCATGGAATTTCCAAGAAGCAAAACGTCATAAAAAAGATAACTAAGAATGATAATAGTAAAGACTACTACACTAAATATTAGTAATTGAATGTTTTAAATAATAAAGTTATCCATATTTACGTACCTAAAGTCCATTTCATCTAATATAGGGCTACGTGCTAATTCCCCATCCTCGCTTTGATCGTCATCATAATTACTCATCATGAAATATTCTTACCCCGGACTACCGTAACACATGAAACACCACAGTCAATACTCTTAAATTATAATTATTATACTTGATATTTCAATTCTTTGAAAAAACTAAAAACGCAAGAATTACAATTACACAAAAGACATCGAAAGTCATAAAAATGAAAGGAACGCCATTTTGCATGGTACAATGTTAGCAACTCCCAAATACAATTACCTCGAAAACTAATTTTATAACCCCTAAAAATCTAGGCAATCCCCCTAAAACAATCAATCAATATGCGTTTCGAATTATATTATTTTATTACTTATTATTAATATTTGTTTTATATTTGAAACATAATTAAGTTTTCTTCTGATTCTAGCTATTTAAAATTTCAATTAAGTACCCAAGTAAACAAGCACTAGATTTTTTTTCAGTGTTGAAGATTGTTTTCAACTTAAAGGACACTTTTATTTCCGAACCAAGCATATCAGAGATGAATAATAAAAATACATATATTCAAATGATGCCAAATTGCATTTCAAAAAGGGTCAAATAAATGTTTGTATGTGTAATATACTTCAGGCTGCACGATAATTTTGTAGTAAAAACAATAATTTTTACATCAAAACATGATATTTGATTTTCAAGAATTAGCTAACTGATTACCATGTCAATTTTTCCAACTTAGAAGTTTCCTTCCTAGTTTAGTAAATAAGTTGGTGGGAGTATTTTAGGGGCTTTTGGAGTATTTTTGAGGAAATTTTGAATTCAGATGTTTGTTTAAAATAAAACTGTCCGAACATTATGTATAATGTACTCAATCACATTTATTTTATGACATGACGATTAATTACAAATTCACTTTACTAACTAAAAAAGTTAAAAAAAATTCCGTGATAATTTAACAAGATTAAGCTGCGTTAAAATAGGTTCTTTATTTATATTAGATAATAATCAGATTCAAATTTTGCACGGTATTTAAGGAGGCTATTAAAAATCTGATTAAGTTATTCATCCAGATAAAAATTATATAAATTTTAAAAATCCATAATCGTCGAAATCTTAATTACGTTTCAAATGTAAAGTCATTGATAATTAAAGAATAATATGAAACGAAATTTATTTTGATTTTTTAGTGTTATTTTCTAGAAAAATGCTTTTAATGGGGTTTTATTTTAGTTTCAGGCACTATACAACAAAGATGAATAATAATAACCTGATCAATAATAAAAGAGGTTTTAGGTTTTATTCTGATTTTAGGAATGAATGTTTTATAGTTGTAAACACTGTATTTGAATTTCCTGAGTGTTGTAACCATCGATCAATAATAAAAACTTAATCGATTAGGTTCAAAATGGCTTGAATCCACTGTTATGGCCGTTAAACAAGTAAATAAAAAAAATCCTGAGATGAGTTTTGGGTGGGATCCCAGTCTGTCATGCAGCAGTTGTGTTATTTAATTAATCTATACCATGTAATCTTGGCGGAGTCTTGTGTGATATAGTTTAGTTTATTATTTAAAATAACACGTAGCGTTTATTCTGAGGTGCCGACAAAGCTCCATGGAAAGTTCGAGCAAGATGAGCCACCGTTTTGCTGGAGCGTGGTAACGTTGACAGGAGACTAAAAATACACATGACTCTGGTACAAATTCTATATACAGTGTACACAGATTGCCACTATTGAAGAAGAAGAATAACTTTCTTAGACGGTAAGACTCCGGTAGGAGTAATACTATTCTGTGGTAACACTAGACCACATAATAATAGATAAAACAATATTGCACCGGACTATAGGTAAAATTAAAAATATAGAACAGATATTTTGATATATAAATAACAAATGTATTTTATATCTATACTAGATCTAAGATATTTTATTGTATTTCATACAACAGAGTGATTTATTTTGTATTTGTACCGTAAATTAATATTTACAAAATAATGGTAAGTATATCTAATACTTTTAATATAATTAGAATGTTTTTGTGTTATTGAAAAGTTTAATCATATCAAACTTGCTTGCATGATTTAAAAATTGTCCTTTATAAGCTGAAAAATCTCGGCAATGCTGTTTCAAAATAGAGAAATTATGAACCCTGTACTTACTTCCTTTTTTCAGTAGTTTTTTTCTATACCCCTGCTATTTTCATAATTATAATAATATCGTCACAACCTTCAACTGTTATTATCAACTAGTATCATGCAAAATAAACCAAATATTAATGCAAGCAAAAAATCTTTCTACTAAGTATTCAAAATTTTATAATAAGTATACATGATAAATGTTTTTTTTTTATTCCCAAAGTTTATTAGAGGGGTTCTTGTTACATAAAAGTTGTAATTATGGTTTTTATATAAAAGTTAAGTGAATAATACTTTTAATTCTCCTTTAGTTAAGTACATATTAGTACTTTTTGTTGTTGTGTATGTTGCTTAATATTTACTTCACATCAGTATAACATAGATTTTTTAAATGATTCTTAAGTCATAGATCATTTATGGGCAGACAGTGATAAATAACCTTTTATAGTAGGTATGTGAAGAAATAAAATTGCATTTCAGAATAGCAAAATATTGAGTACAATCACAAGTACTATAGACAGTAAGGAGGAGATAAGAAAGAGGAATGAGAATGGAAAATTCCTTCTTGAAGAACTTATCAATTGTTTAAAAAGTTGTCAAACTCGTTATGGAGGAAAATCAGAACTAGCTACTGAAGATGACATTAGGTAATTTTTTGAAATTAAATAACATTTGATTACTATTACCATAACACCATGGGTGTTAAGTTTAATCACCATTACAAAAGTAAGGGTATAATTCAATATTTCACATTATCTGTCTCATCATCAGATACACATACTAATAAAATTAACAACAAAGTTTGTTAGGATATTTTAAGTACTCTTAAATGTTACATAACATTGCCTTTTAAGAGATCTCTAAAACATATAATAGTTTGTTTTGTCCCATAAAATAGTTGTAAAAGTTATCAAGTTATGTATATACAAGTTTTATTTCTGGTTTGAATATAGTACATTAGTAACAATGATAAGTATTGTATACAAATAATGTCTTTATTTTGACTTTTGTCATAGAATTATACAATTATGTGAAAAATGGGAAAAAGTACTAAGCCATGGTATAAAGACCAATTTGTCAAACTCTACAATTCAAAATTTGGTTGTTGCTGGATTAAATTTCACTTTTAACATTGTAAATATTGGTAAGTCTAATAAGTTTCTTTGATTATTTTTTGTAGTATTACTTATTTAAAAAACATATTATTAATAAAAATATATATTATTTGAAATGTTGTTTTTAATTCCTGAAACAATATGTTCGTGGGGTTTATTATTGTAGAATACTTAGATTAAACTAAATTTATATCATGTGTTTGAAATACAGTGTAATGTGATGTCATCCTTGCAAATGCAATTTTATTGATTTATTTATATTAGTTTTATTCTCATACAATATTTGTGAAACATTATATTCTTTATTTTTTTTTTGCTAAATTTTTGAGTATTAATAGTTTCAAGGGGACTTGTAATATGAAATATGTTTAACTATATAATAGAAACTAATATTATGTAACTTACATAATCAATTCACAAAGTAATGTAAGTTGTAATCCTTGATTGAATATCTAAGATATACATTCTATAAAAATGCAAACACAAAAAAAGAAAAATCATGTACATAATTTGCAAATACTGATAGTAAAAACATCCTCATGTTAAAGGAAATTCACTATGGAGCTACACATGTCTTCACTTAACGAAACATGAAAAGGAAAGATTCAAGATTCTATCAAACATAAACACACCTCTTGGATACTTCAGAGCCTTTCTCCGTGCTGCTTTAAATGAGCGATCATTAGAAAGGTATTAAATATCAATTATTAAAAGTTAAATACTTGTCAGGGTTCATCATTGAATCCAAAAATGTGGTTTGGGTACACTCTAAGCTTAGATTTACCTTTATATCACTGTTACAGTATCTTCTATTTAAGTTTAAATTTGTTTATTTAGAATAGGGGACTACGAAATATTACCTAAGTAAATTTGGACATTTTAACAGCTCTCTTTTTTTGTCAGCAATAGTAAACAAACCTCTAATAACACGCAAAACCCATTTACATTATTATGTAAGAATTTGCATAGTTTTGAACAAAAAACGAAGGTTAATTAGTAAATATTGCTTACATAATCCCCATTCAGACCTGTCATCCCCCATTTTATCAACAATAAGTAAAGCGTGAACCTCCCTCCTCTCTATTGATACTTACGTTATATTTTGAATGACTATACCTACTACAAAGTATAAATTTCTAGATATCTTCAGAGTTGGATTTCACATGGTTTACTGGTAGAGTATTATGAGGATGGGGCTGTAAGTAGAGATCCAGAATCTTCTAACAGACTTCCACATTTAGCAACAGGTACTACTCTATATTGTAAGAAATATGTAACCAATTAAGAGAAATAACGAAATGACAATCAGTAACCAAATTAATAAAACAAAGCAAAAAATAATATAGTATAAAATTAATTATATAAAAAAATATATAATGAAAGTATCAAAATAATTATTCGGCGGGCGCTATGACCCCACTCCTACTCGCGCACACAGCTGATTATTTTACCTACACATTTAGCCTATTATCGATCGGTGCATAACGGATACGCGATTTGGATACTTTATTTGAATTTGTAATGAATGTTTTATATAGTTTTATTTAATATTTTTCCACTAAGCTTATTTAAAAATGTGTCTAAATATAATTACAAGCTCCCATTTAATTATTGCCATTAATTTCAATTTTACCCTGTAGATATGGGGTCTTTCAAGTATTACGTAACTTTGTAAGCAACTGAAAACTTGTCAGGAAAACTTACAATGATAATATAAGCATTGTTTTGAGAAAAAAAAAAAAAAACAGAAAAGGAAATAAGTGAATATTGTTCATATAATCATTCAGACCCCCCCCCCCCTGTTTTTCAAATAAGCAAAGTATTGCCCCACTTCTATGGGCTTACGTAATACTGGAATGACGCTACATAAAAGTTTATTAAGTATTTATACTATATTAATAACAGTATCGGAAATATATTGCTCATATTCCAGGCTTATCATCTGTTTTGTTTGCATTATCAATTGACAGACCAGAGTTGAATGAATCACAACAAGAAACAAATCATGCGAGCAAAGCGGAACTCGTTATACCTCTACCAACGCCGATTAAATCTTCCAATAATTTAAAACGAAAACCTCTGCGACAGGTTATTTCTTTTGATAAGAACGACTCGAGGGAGCAAGTGTTAGCACATAAAAACCCATCGCCGAATGCGACAGATAAAAATGATTCAAACTGGAAGAGCGCTCCGGCCACTTGCCTCAATTCTCCCGACCCTAAAGTTTCACCTCCAGCTGTAGCATCATCAAATGAGCCAACAAGCTCGGAGTGTAAAAGCAGTTTGAGACACTTTTTTCCGGACAGTGTTAAAGGAATGGACAGTCCGTCGCAGATTTTGACGAAACTCTCTGAATGCGCTAGAGAAATATTCTCATCAAATAACACTATAGACGTTCATAATAACGTGAAAGATGATACTTCAGATTTATGTGTGAATAGTTTTAAAATATACGAAAGCGACAGTGAAGAGATAGCGGGCAGTATTGACGGAAGCACGTCTTGTTTAGAACTCTGTTTCGCGGAAGATGAAAGTGTGCACGATGATAAAACGTTATTATCAATGTTACATACCAAAGAGAAGGAATGTATAAATTTACAATTAAAATGCAATCAAATTGAAATAGCTGGAAGGGAAAAAATTCAGAAGTTAGAGAAAGTTATCACAGATCTGAGCAAGTAAGATTCGTTTGGAGGTTGCTTAATCATTATCCTTGGGAAATATTCTTGTAAATAATAATAATACTAATTATTTTTATTATTTTTAGAGAAAACGATAGAATTAAAGAACAATTACGACAGTACATGTCTGCTGTGGAAATGGGTGTAGCATTAAAAACTGGTAATAATACGGCAAGTGATTCTAATAAAGATGAAATATGTCAATACGAAAGGAAACTGGTTCAGGTATTTACCGATTGGCTATAATTACGGTGATGCTGAAATTTGATACAGTATTCAGATTTAAATAGAAAAAAAGGCAGCCATGGGGACTGGCTAAAGAAATAAAAGTCGAAACATTGGAAAAATTGTCTTTTAAATATTTAAATTAGTTCAGTGTCTTAAGAGTATGTACATTTTTATGTTTTACCACTCTACAAGTTATCAAAACTAAATTGAGCATTAAATAAATTTAGTAATATATATTTGAAATAAAATAGATTTGGTATAAATTTGAAATAAATTAAAATAACCATTTATGGGAAAATATTTTAGATTTGACAACACAAAATTGATAATCGCCATCTTATACTTGACACACTAACGGCTGACATCATAGCAATCGCTAAACGCCGCTGAAGTAGTTTTCACTACAATAAAAAAAACTTATTTTCAGGTGGCAGAAATGCACGCGGAACTTATGGAGTTCAATCAACACTTGCAAGAAAGATTACAAGAGTTAGAAAGTAGTTCGGCGCTAGAAGTATTAGAGTATCCGGAATCAAATGTAAAAGTGCACATACCTTGTGCATTACTAGTGGGTAAGAAAACACACTCCCATCATGTGTACCAGGTATATTTATTAAATTGAGGGATATTTTTTAATTAATACGCTTATCTATTTTACATTTACAAATAAAAAAACAATTTTTACAGATATTCTTGAAAGTCGGACAAGAGGAATGGAACGTTTACCACAGATATGCGAAGTTTTACGAGTTACATGCACAGTTAAAAAAATGTCATCCTGATATATCGATATATAAATTTCCGCCGAAAAAGACTTTGGGGAAACGTGTTAGTTTACAATAAATAAATGTTATCTATGTAAAAAAAACAGATGGTGAAATAAAAATAATGGGACTTACGTATTAACGCCACGGAAGCAAAAATTCTGCCAATGGCCAATAAAGAGAAATCTTGTTGTTCGCTTATTTTTTACATAGCAACCTTTTTCGTATGCGCACGTAGTTATCTTTTGGTTTTCTTGTTGCCTTGTTGTTTTTGCTTATTTTTAACCCCATTTAAAAGGGGTTGCATTTGAAATTCGCATCTTTATATAAGGGTTGAGGCGAGGGGGTAGAAGGTAGAGGGGTGTCTACCCACCTGTAGCAATCCCGCCTGCGGAGAGGCATAGATACTGAGATATTCATGATCATAGTTTTGAAATTATGTCACCTCCGAAAAATCATTGGTTATTTTGTATATTAGCAAACTTGATGATTTTGACCAACATCAAAATAAAGATAAAACAACAAAATTATCGTATTATAAAACTTTAAAAATACACGTATGAAAGCAAAATCACGCACACGTAACTTCAAACACATTAAAAAAAAAAAAACTACGTGTCTCCGCGGGTTTGAGGTGGTGTCATTTTGAAAGGGTAATCAACCCCTATAAAAACAATCCTTAACAACCCCAAATTAGAAATGCGAATTTCAAATGCCGACCCAAATAAAGTAAATTTTTGCTGCGGTGGCGTTAATACGTAAGTATCGTAATAGCTTCGTTGCTATCACTACTTTTTTTTACCAGAACGAAACTCAGAAAATATTACATTGAGAATATTTTTCAAACCATACAATTCGGCTCGGTAAATATTTCAATTAATAAATTACCGAAGAGAAAATGTTGAAATAAAAACTACTTTTGATATTTTAGGACGCTCATTTAGTGGAACAAAGACGAGTTGCATTACAAGCGTATCTTCGACACATTCTCCTGGTGCTGCCGGAGCTGAGAGCATGCACAAGCCGAGCTCAACTTGTGACACTGCTGCCTTTTTTTCGGGTCTGTTATCTATACTGATTAATAAAATTGAAGTGTCTGTTTTTAATATTAAAATAACAACTTTTTACTAAATACATATGAATACAACTACACTAAAAAAAAAAAATAATTTTTGTCTGTGTTCCGGCTGGACCGATTCCGACTAGACATTCTTTTTTGTAGATAGCTGAAATTACTGCGCGTGACTTAGGCTGCTTTTATATATTGGAAAATAATTATGGTTCCGGTATAAAAAAAAAAACTCATAAAAAAATTGAATAAAATCCGATTAAAAGCACAGTTTACGAGGATGGGGTTGAATTTATGAAAAATATTTTTACTTTATCTGAGTACTGAAAAAACTAGCAAAACAGTTTACTGTTAGGTGTTTTTGAATTTGTGAGAATTACTTACTTTAGTAGTAGTTACTTTACTTACTTTTTGTTAGTACTAAAAAAAAGAAAGATTAAGAAAATAATTAGTGTTCCGTGTAAAATACATGTCATACATATTTTGTTACCTACGTTCTCTGAATCACATTTCGATTTGTTTCTATTTTGTTTGAAAATAATTGTCGGTAATAACTCCATAATATGAGCTTGTTCATTTAACAATTCATTGCTATGAAATATATTATTATTAATGACTTAATGAGTAAGTTATTCAATAATTCGTTTGTATTAATTACAGAAACTCGTCAACGTTTAAAGAGAACGGATTAAACCATACAACAGATCGTCGACTCTCCAACGAATCAGTTTCCACATACAACGCGCTCTGATTTTCGAACTCGACAGTTTTAATCTGCAAAGATCTTCTTTGTATGAAAAATACATTATTTAGCTAACGAAAAGATTTTATATGAACTAAGCAAGCTTGTTCAAATGTACTTACAAGGGATGATTGCGCAGTTGATAGTGTTGTCAGATTCCACGTCAAAGGACGTAGGTTCGCATCACTTGAGATCTAGTACCTTTAGGCTTAGCGCTTAGTATGTTTACCATCTTGAACCATATCGTTACTTAATATCAGGTGAGATTGTGGCCAAAGCGCTGATCCTATACTGTACAAAAAAAGAGTTTTATCATTTGAATAACCTTACATGTAATATAGTATTCATACAGGAAATCATCACTGGACACATATTTCTTATGAACTATACCTTAGTTTTGACTAACGCGGTAAACTGAACATTCCAAGAATGTGGTCTTTGTACATATAAATTTTAAAAGTTCAAAAAAAGAAATCAAAGTTTCATAACACCAATGTATTATTATTTGTGTGAAGGACATACCTTTCTTCGGAATAAGCTTGACATTTACAATATAGTATTATTATTGTAAGATTTTATTACAACTGGACCGCTATGTTTTGTATGGATATATCCGGAAGATTTATCAACTATTTTTGAAAAATATTATATGTAGAGAGCATTTTTAACACAGTAGAGTTTTATAGGGAAAAAGATTCGACGTTAAATATTTCGGACCTTCCAAAACGTTGGAAATCAAGTACCTAATCTAAACACATAAAATTAAAATAGTTTTGTAAACCTCCTAAGGAACGTAACTGATTACGATAAATCAACGTGTCTTACGTTGATTTATCGACAAAAAATATATCGATACAAAACAAATACATTGTTTGTTACTTCATATTTTATTAGATAAATAATAGGTTAAGTGATTATGTACAGAGAAGTCGTTCATTTATGTTTTTGTTTATTTTTAGATATAAATATATGTTTATTGCATTAAATATTATACTGTGATTAATATATTTTAACCGTATTCAATTAATAGATAATAGGTATGTGAATTGTATAATATTACTATATTTTCTTAATTTATGGTACTACAGGCACTTCCTTAAATAGTCTGTTGTGATGCAGATCAAGCAAGTACATACGTACGTAGAATATATAATTAAAGAACATACTATTTATTTTGTTTTATTTCGCAAAAAACTAAAACTGGAGGGTAAAAAAAAGGAGAACCATCTTTGTGTATAAAAAGGTATTAAGAGAGTGGCGCTACACTATACCATGCCGTGTACGTTTCATAAAAGTTATTTTTAGGTTATAATTACTTAAAAATATTTTGGAATGTGGAAATTGTGGAGATTTTTATACCTACATACCAAAAATATTGAATTTTTCTACTCTACCGACTTCAAACCGTTTACACATCGTGCGCTAGTGCTTTAATGGGAGGTTTTTGAACTGTTATTTTCTTTGCAGTTGGACACATTTTCTTGCCCCTCATGTAAGACAGTTCTCCTTGCCTTTACTCTCCATAACGAAAACAAATCTAACCATGATCTCTGTTGTATATGTTATCGGAAATATAAATAATAAAATATGGATATAATGTTTTTGTTATTTTAATGAATTATCTAGAACACGAGATTTATTAAATGTAAAACAAAGTGTAAATGCGTTTATTTGAAACAAAAACAACTTAACTAAAAATCCACTCCAAAACCTTATCTATTCCATAATAAGAAACTAGAGATGTGCGATAAATATGATATTATCTACAATACTCGGTAGTTTCTAATGAATAAATGATTTTTTATAAAGTTAAAAGGGATCTTTCAATGTTTTTGTTTCTGCTTTCAACTGTAACACCAATGTGCCGGTCAGTATTATGTATACATTTTAATAGTAAACAAAGCTCTTAACTCTTTCCCCAGGAGTACTTAAACATTGGTTATTATCATTCGGACTCATCGTACCCCTTGTCATCAAAAATAACTAAAGCATAGATTAATGGTCGTCACACTTTTTTGTTCAAGGTCCACATAAAATGTCTGGGTAAGAATTTCGTGGTGACCAAATTGTTTGCTACATCGCAGGTCGCACAAATATGAGTCAAGGGCCGCAGTTTGATGACCACTAACATATACCCATAGTATTATAATGGTACACGTAGGCTTGATTGAACATGACCGTGATAGCTAGGTATTTAGATTAAACAGATAATAGTGGTCTTATTATTAACAAGTCACTGACCCATTCACAAAATATAGTATAGTTCTCTTTCTAAGACTGGGTCATGCTATATTCGGTTGTTACCATCTTGCTAATTTCGTGTTCATGTCATAGTTTTTTCAGTGTAGTTGTTTACTATACTACCTAAAATAACCTTACTTTTCTCAAAATGTAATTGATAGACTCAATAATCCAAAAATATAAAAAAACAATTAGCGTAATTTACCTTACGACTCCACTTCCCTGTCATGCCCGACAACCATTCTAGGTAATGATTAAATAAAAAACTATGTAGCAAATTAAATTCATAATTTTATTTTTATTTTATAATAAATAAAAACCAAGGAAACACTCATTTTTGAGAATTTTCCATATGTTAAATACATCATACAAAAGATGTCAATACAAACTAAATCACTTGGTGCAAAGGCAAGCCTGTCTCTCTCGCTCGTCTGGTATTCGCCGGACCACACACTGGGCACTAGCTCGTTCGTCTTCAACCGCCGGCTTAGAGCTACATTGTCTACGCAACAGGCGAATGGAAACCGAGAACAGCCTCCAAATTACTTGTTAACAAAACAACTAGACTTACAGATAACAAAGATACAGCGCGCTCTCCTAGTGGAATGCATCTTTGTAGACATCTCTAATTTCAAACGGAAAAATATAAATGTATTTGATCCATGATTTAATATAATGTTTATATAGTAGAGGTATGTAAAAAAAAGCGTATTACACTTCAAAAGTGAAAAAGAAAAATGAGATAATTTAGTTAAATGAAACACAATAAATAGAATATTTATAATATTAATATAAAATAAAATTTCTAACTTAAGTGTGAAATAATTTACTAAAAGTTCTAAAACATATAATATGTATAGTAACACATTAAGGAGCTTTGGAACTGTTTGGTAATTCAGATTTAAAATATTTATTTTTTTCAGCTACTCGATATTTATTTCGAATTAATAATATCTAAACATTGTAGATTCATCTTTGGTTCTTCTGGGTATTTGTTGGTCATATATAGTTCCATAACTCCTTAAAAAAAGAGCATCCATCCGGAAATAACAACCACACAATGTAACGAAACGACTCTATTATGTGGAAAGCATTAAATACTCTACCGCTGTCTGTCCACGTTTAATCATAAGTACTTACATAAGATACAGATCTACTACGAAGCTGATGCATCTTAAAAGCAAATAGAGAACTTTTTAACCAATTAAAATAAATTGTAATTTTTTTTATTTCATTTTTTTTTTGTTGTTTTTCATATTAATAATATACGGCTCATAATATAACGTCGTCTTAGTTACACGGTATTAGTTGTATATTAATTATTCAAAAATTAAGCCTCCGTCATCATAAAAAGAGCCGTTAATGTAACTTAGTGACTAAAATTACTATAACGAGATACTGTTAAGAGAGATATGCAATACAAAATTAAAATATTCACTAAAACATCACAGCTAACAAGCGATAGTGATGGTAAAGCGCAGAGTATGTGTGTGTGTGTGTGAGGGGGGGGGGGGGGACAAGCAAAAAGATGACATGAATGATAACATTTATACTACAATATGCAATAACTTTACTACTGTGCAATCATATATCACTTGTAAATGTAAACTGACCGGTACAGAGTTATAGCCTATTAATATGTCGATTACCCATAAAAATAAGACAACAGGAAAACAATGGAAAGCTGACGTAAACGCCAGGTAAGTGCTCAAGGGGTTAAAAAACAATCAGTTAATATTATTTTAGGTCAGTTTTTTTTTTTTGAGACTCTGTATATGTATTATTTAAACATTGGTACAGGTAGTAACGGAGCAGAAAAATTAATAAAAATAAAAATGGAAAACATATAAAGTTTTACTTTTTTTTTTTAGCTGAAAGAGATTTTCATATTCCTATAATGGGAGTATAAAAATCACCCACTAAAATCGTATTGCGAAACCGTTATGCAGAGACAAGCGCAGAACGGTGCCTAGTAGCCGTGAACTTGCTTGTGAAGCAAGTCGCCCAGGCACACGCGCACACCTAACCGAAACATTATTAAGCACATACGAGTCGGGGTTGCCGTTACTGAATATTGAGGGCCAGGGGTCGTCCTAGTATTACGTATGCATAAATCAGCTGTGGAGGGAAGAGTTTATCCTTTGCTAAGTTCTTCATTAATTTAAACTAATGAATTTTCGTTTTCTTTTTCTCTTCAAATGTTTGTCAAAATTTTGCGTGCATTATACTTAAACGACCACCCATTACTTGACAAGTCAACTGTTACTGAACGCAGCGAATCCTCTAGTTATCACCCATTACACCTTTACATGTACACTAAAAAGGTTCCGTTTCGTTAACTAAATAAATGCTCGCATGTCGGCACACCAACGCTTATCACAACAATATATAAAAATATATATACATATATTAAAGAAGCTTAAACTACGAAAAACTACACACTGAAGACGCACACCGCCTATGCATTTGCCACCACACGTTATTGCTATCCGTAAAGTGGCCAGTTTCAATTATATAAAATTATATTTTTGTTTTACATATATAATTTCTTTTTAAATAATATTTTTCATTTGTGCGGCAGCATATGCAAGTGTCTGCGAAAATAATTCACAAAACGTTCTTTTAAAAAAATATTCACATATTCCATATTTGAAATAATTCGTGTAATGTGTGTGTATAGTATAGTAGTAGGCCATGAGAAAGAAATGGTTATGAATTTCAATCCAAATTTACATCTCAAATGAATTCCATGGTAACTGGCTCGGTTATTTACTGTTTTGTACTGAATAATTACCACAATTACCGGACACATCACTATCATCGTCACGCACTTCTTTTCCATGGAAATGATCAAGCGTTAAAATTTACATATTTAATTTATATTAAAATGCGGAAAAGTAAAGTTAATACTTTTGTCACTTCATAAAATATCGTTTCAATTGATTAATTTATAATAATATTATATTACTTAATAACACAACGAAACCGAAATTTCGTCACATTCTAATACTTTTTCACGAGAATCGCGTTTATTGAATATATCATTTATATAAAACACGATATTTAATATTAGCGAGAAGCTGGTATTGTTTTTTTTTTTTTTTTTAATGAAACCCATGTGCATTTATTACATACGAACTTACAGAACATTAAATAGCTCGAACGATTAAGCCTAAGAGAACTCTACGGTATTTTTTTCTTGTTTTCTTCTTTTTTTTAATTTTATTTATTTATTGTAGCAGCTTATCTTAGACTCCCATAACACATACATGTAATATTATAATGGATATAATTATTCCGAAAAATGATTTGCCGCCCTATTAGGTACGTCTACGAACTTTCTTTAAAATTCTCTATGCTGAGATGATTATCTCTTCAACTTTCATCTGAAATATAAACAGTTACATTTTAATATATCTATTTATAAAACATGGTTGCAATAAGGTAGTTGACAGGTATTTAGTTTATTGAAAACAGTAGACTACATTAATAAAAGAATGAAATATTATCTACACTGATTTTTATGTTTAATTTGGTTAATAAAATTCTGAGATATATTTTAAATTATTGGCGAGGAACAAGACGCGATGACCAATACTTTTCTCGCGAAACGAATGTTAATATAAAACTTGTACGAAGCACAATAGCTTGACATCATAAGTTAGTATAGTGCATTATATCTCTAAAATTAAAAATAGTTTCCTTATTTTTGATCAGAATTTTTTTTTTTTCAGTACTCTATTTATGGTCTTAGATGAGACAGACAATAAACAAATATATGCCGTCATACCTATTACATGAATATATTTTAAAAAGAAAAAAACAGGCAGCCATGGGGACAGAAGAGAAAACTGGAAACTTTTTTAATGTTTAAATTTCATAATTTGTTAATTTAAATTATTAACATAACCTAATATTTAACAGTTGTCTGTTTTTATACATCTATTGACGCTCTGAGTAATTTATATTATTAAATAAAATTGAAGTGTCTGTTTGTAATGTCAAAATTATTTTTTTTTGTACTAAATAGTTATAAATGTATACATGACACCTATACAAAAAATGAAATTTATAAAATTTTTGTCTGTCTGTCTGTTTGTTCCGGGTAATCTCCGGAACGGCTAGATATATTTTGACGGGACTTTTTTTGGTAGATAGCTGAAGTTACTCCGGGTAACTTAAGGTACTTTTCACTTTCGAAAAATTAGGATTCCGCGTAAAAAAATTCATTAAAAAAATCCGATTCAATGCACGGATCTAGTGCTTGTATTTATGAGAAACATATTTACTTTATCTTAGTACTAAAAATTGTTTAGAAAAAAGGTTCCGTATAAAAAAATGAAAACGCAGTGAATAACATATAAAACCCGGGTGCAGCCGCGGGCGCACAGCTAGTAATTATATATATCTCATATACTTTATTCATAATCAAAACATACAATAGGCTTTTATTATTATTTATCACTGAGCGCTAGCACATAAACACCATTATATACTTGACATATATATTGTCGGCTGACGTCATAGCATTAGTAAAGTGAATCGATAAGGTTTTCCTCCAACGAGAATCGTTCAATGGCGTTACAGAAGTTTTTCACATTTAAAAAAAATAGTGTTATATAAAATGTTTTACCTCGGGCTCCAACAATGATGGACTTCCGCTTGATGTCCTGTGCGGGTGCAGGTCTGACCACACCGGGGGCACCGCCGCCCATAAGATGTCCACCCCCAGCGCGAATTGGCTTAGCTATATTCGGAAAATATGATTACCATATTATACATAAAAATAAGGATTAAAAATTATCCTATTCCAGAAAAAGCTCCCGATCTGACTTTATAAATGGAATAAAATTATAAAAAAAAAAAATAATATAAAGCAAATATATTCTTAATTTGAAATGTATATCATTCACACTCAGGTATATTCATCCCTATTATATATTATTAAAGGTAATGTACCTCTAACTGTTAGTTGGCTTATAACTAGAGAACCATTGAGTTGACTTACATTGTTTTTTTTTAATCAAAGATATTTCATAAGTACTTTGGTCAAATTTAAGTATTTGTAATAATGTAATATAAATGTTACATTGAATTTGAACAAAGTTGAAAAAAACCACAAGCACATTCCTTGTAGTACTCTAATTAAAAGATTGACCGTTTAGTCCAGTTTAATTCTCTAAAGAGAATAACAGTAACAAATAGTCTGTGTTAAAAGTGGAGTGAAACCAATAGGCATGTTCTCCTATTTGCACTAAAATAATTACAACTAACTTAGATTTGAAGAAGCGATCTATTATTGCAATAATTTTAATGAAATATAACAATTTCTCAAACAACACAATGCTATCCAGACCAGTTCTTTTTTTCTACTTTTTTCGTTTCTTACGTCACGGTGTCTAGACTATGCAGCCAAGTCAGATTTTTTATTAATATTTGGTCTAATAAAATGATGGGATTTTGCTAGAACTATCTAGGGAGTTTTTGTGACACCTCAGTTTTATATGATCTATAATACATGTTTATAAACGAGTAACACCTAAAATATCACTAATAGCACAAAATATAAAGTCAAATATTTCAAGCTGATGAGTAATAAATTAAAACTACTTCATATCATACCAATATGCCGCCAAAAGGACCCATACCAGAGATACAGTTTATAAATATATTTAACGCAGTAGAAGATTAAACAAAATTTCAAATGAAACTCACCTATCTGCGCTTGAGGTCCTCGTCGGGCCAAATTCTTTGCTCGCACAGCTTCTTTAATTCTGTCAACCTCGAACTGGTATCTCTTTCGATCGCGCATAGCGCCATCTTTGGCTTCCTAAAAGCATCAGAAATTAATGTATACATATTCATTTATCCCCTTTTGGACTTAAATACTATGCCAAATAGTTTTTCTTACACATTAAGTAACAAAAGAAAAATTAAATAAATAACTAACCTGAATATTCTGTATAACTAACACAGTGTTTAGTCCAGAGATGTAAAATAACATAACATTAAAATAAAACTGTTATTTAAAATACTTTTAGATTTAGCGTTTCACTACAATATCACCCGATTTTGACAAACTGGCTTGGACTAGAGGAACTAACTTTTTTTTTGTTATCAACCTGTTTAACGGCCCTGTGTTCAAGCTCTCTTGAGCAGAGGAACTGACCTTTTTTATACAATATAGGCTCAGTGCTTTGACAACAATCTCACCTGATGTTAAGTGCCGATGTGGTTCAGGATGGTAAATACACTAAACATAGGTACTGGTTCGTAAATGCATTTCCCCCCGTCAAAAAAAAAAAAAAAGGTACTGGTTCTCAAGTGATGCTGCCAGAACACACCTATTAGTATTCGGCGACAGGTTCTCAAATTTTATGGTGGGAGCTACTCAGGCGGGTATTATTAGCAAAATGCCCAAATAAACTTAATGGTGGTAGCAGAAAGAACACCTATATAGGTATTTCAGTGATAAATTTTCAAACTTGTTCACAATTGGATAATTCTCTACCAGAATATAGTTTCCTTCACCAGCAATAAGCAGTTAAAAACAGATGGGGGTTTATTACCTTGAGTGCGGTTTCAAGTGCCTTGACACGCTCCATGGTCGCTCGGAGACGTTTCTCGAGCTTGGGCACTTCGCACCGCAGATCAGCGTTGTCGCGCACCAGCTGCTTGTGCACTTTCGTCAGTTGCTCCAAGTTGTTCTCCAAAAACGATATCTTCTGCTTCTGTGCGAGTGAACCGCCCTCCTCTTCCGCGCCCTCCTCTGAATTGTTTGATTTCTTTATCCTCGCCTGCGAAATCAATAAAATGTGTTCGAGTATCTATTTTTCATTCATTCAACCATAAGACGTCCACTACGGGACATAGGTCACCACTTAGGGGGGTGGGGGGTTTCGGCGCGCTTTTGCCATAATAGCCACGCTTTGCAGACGGATTGGTGATCGCAGTAAGGTGTTTTTGGTAGCAAGAGGATGCTGCTGCCCATTCCCTGGCTCATATCCCTTAGTCGCCTTTTACGACACCCACGGGAAGATATGAGGGGGTGCTACTATTCTTAGCCGGCACCACACGGGAGTATCTATACTAATAAAAAATGAAGTGCCTGTTTGTGTTATCAAAACAACAAACTTGTTACTAAGTACATATATACGTATATACGGTAACGTGGAACGGCAGAACCGATTTTTAAAATTTCGTGTCTGTTCGTCCTTATAATTTCCAAAATGTCTGGACCAATTTTCGTAAAACATTTTCTAGCGGGTACATGAAATTATAAAGCGTAACTAAAAAGAAAACGATTAGGGAAACGAAAATGAAAACTATACATCTGTTCAAAAGTTGAATTTTACTGGCAAGTGTAAGGTACTTACGAAATGTAAGGTGAATTATTTTCCAAGGACTACATTATGCAGTGAATAATTATGCAAAGTAGAAAATATGATTCGCGAGCGGAGCCACGGGAACAGCTAGTTTTATAATAGTAATTATCATACCTGTAAATCCTGTACGAAGAGTTTTCGAAGATTGTGCAAGGTTTGCAGTTCCTTTGCGACGGTGTCTTCCAGGCCTTTGAGATCAGCGCGAGCTTGTTCACGCCGCTCCACGCTTTGGCTGAACATAAAAATAATAATAAATCTCTTTGGCAAAAAAAAAAAAACAATTTATAAAAAAAGGTAGATAAACCGAACTCGGTCATTTACCTGCGAACAGACATGATCTATGATGTTCCGACACGCACCCCATACATATATACACACACCGCCTCTCCGTTCATAGGCCTTTTTTTTATCTCATCAATGCCAACTCCCGGCAGAATGAACATGAATGGGATACGTGCGGAATAAAATGAACAACTCAAAATTAATTAAAAAAAAAGAAAAGCAAAAGGCATATATATACCAAGACCCGACGCTACGTCTACATGACACTTACACACATAACCTAACTAGTAGTAACTAGTTATATACACTTTTAGCTCATTTCAAAAAGGTTTTTAATTACTAGCAAAATCTAAATACATTGACATAACACGATAAAAAAATAAAAATAAACTTTAAATTTAAAATCGAAGAAGTACCCAGTACGCATGAACTTCGTGCAGGTTACAAAAAAGTTTATATTATAAACATACTATATTTAGTGAGGTGTTTGTGTACATTCTGAAAATGCCTCTTTAGATATATATCGATAAAATCACTCTTCGGCATCACGAGTGCATACGGACTAAAGGGAAAATGATATGGATTTAAGGAATGCGTAAAGACATAAAAGCATTCAAACAGCACACATGAAACATAATGCACGATAAATGCAATCTATAAAAAATTATCACAACTACTATATATATATAGGTATATATTATAACCTTATATAATAAATGCCAATAATGGATTGCTTTTGTTCTCAATAATAAAATGCAAACATTTTCACTATTTAATACTTATGAACTATTATTGCTATATTTGTAGTTCATATATCTCTAAATGATAGTGTAAATAAAGTTTATTCTGTTCATTTGAAAAATATATATTAATCAAACACTCGTCTTCAATATCATCTTTTTAGTGTCTGATAATTGTATAAAAAAATATTTTGCTAAAAATATTGACTCAACGACTAAATAGCTCTCTCTCTCTCCCCTCTAACTACACAATTATAATTTCATTTATTTACAATAATATTTACAGGCCAACAAAATGTTGCCAGGATTTTTTTTTTTTCATTGAGCGTTATATGTTTAAAAGCTATAGTTATTACTATATAATAAAGCAGCAAACAAAACATGTAAATATATATAAAACTAAATAGTAAAAAAATGTGACTATCCTACAAACTAAAGCCATATTATACATATAAACAACAGAATGGCAGTGTCAAATGACGACAATAATATACCTACAAAGAAATTATCACTCTAGTTCTTTGGTTTTATAACAATGGTACAATATCACTGGAAGCATTAACTACAGTTTACTAGAATGGTGTTATATTTACTTATAAATTATCATTTGAGCTTATTTAATTTATAAAAAAGAATACTATTTGAATATAAATAATTTTTTTCTTATCAAATTTCTTTCTTTCAGCATCAAAATAAATAAAACATTAGTATGTTTGCATATGGCTGATGTAAAATTTCTATGAAATGTAATTTGTACTATATAACTAGATAACAATATACGAAAATATTTAGGTTATATTGCACTGCACATAAAAACAATGTTGTGTCATGCAGAATGAACAGAAACTAACATTTAATAGTATGTATGTTAAAAAAGATCTATCTACTATAACTAATATTGTCTATTATGTGCATAAATCTATGTTATAATATGAGATTTTAATAAGAATGGCTTAAACCAAAATAACTACTTGCGGATAACGATGGGTGAGTAGGATCATAGTGACGGAGATAAGTAGATGCAACTGAAGGGGGTGGATATTGCAGGTGTGACGCGGGGTGGGATATTTAGGGATTGCCGAGAGCGACTTTTCCTCTTTTCCCGAAGTTTTCTCTATATCGAGGCCAAACGGGTATTTAAATGAGAACTGTTCTCTCTTCGTTGATATAATATTATAATCTCTGATATTATCGTATTCGTCTTTTAAAACCATTTGATGATTAGCGACTTCTTTCTCAGCCTTATCGAGATTACGGCGGTGCGAGCGAGACACTAACATGAGCTCCTTGAGTTTCGCGGATTTGTCCGCCTCCTCGCGCTTCAGCTTCTCGTAATCGTCTTGCAGTTGCTGCCGGGCGAGAGTCAACTCCTGGTATGTACTGCGGACACGAAACAAACAAATTACTTAGTTATATTCCACTAGCTGGTGCCCGCGTTTCATATGTTGTTTAGGTTTAAGTAAAAAAAGTAAATATATCATTTAATTTTACTTTAAAAAAATGAATGTAGAATAATGAGTCTTTTGTTATTATTAGCGAAAAAACTTACATAAGGGTAAATTGAAAAAAAGAAATTACAAACTGCCGAATAATAAATAGGCTATGTATCTACGAAAAATTCCGTCTCGAATGGTAATAGTCCTATCAAGATTTGTTCAGTAGTTTCGAGGTGAACTGGTGCATATAGTGACGCGCATTAGATAGATTAATATATATTAAAACACTCTCACTTTATTGTTGAACACTCTCACTATATATTATTCCCACGTCACCACTTTATTATATTGCAATATTAGGAACGTTCACTTCAGCAGATAGAACTAAGTGTTTCTGTCTTTTTTTTTTCAAACATAGCGCATGCTGTTGACCGGAAGAGCCTTTACAGCTTCACCGAACTTTGTGGGCGAGTGCTGAAGGCACTCAGCCGCAAAAAGTAACTAGCACAAGGGTACGAACCTTGGCTTGGTGTTTCTGTGTCATCTCTACAGAACCTTATATAGTCGTTCCATGCGATCTGACATTTGGCAGGTGAGAGAGGGCCCCCACCGGAAGTAGGCGGATAATATCTTAGGGCGCCAACGGATGTGTGGCGAAAAATATTGTTAACAATATATGTGTAATGTTTACTAACTCCTTGAGTTCCTGGTGTTGTCGCTGTAGTGCCGCGAGCTCATCGCGCAGCTCCGACAGCTGTGTGGAGTGCGCGGCTCGGAGCTGCTCGAGCTGAGCCTCCAAAGCGCTGCGAACTTGTGAGTCTTCAACAGCCGCCAACTGTACACGCTGCGCCGCCTGACACACACACACAAACATAAAATTATACATAATTTATAATTAAATAAAATAATAATTATAAATAATAACACACTATTGTTTTTTCCATTAAAATATAAACGTATGAGTAAGCATGAAATAAATATGAAGACACGTACAAAATTCTTATAATATAGAATATAATATTTAATAATAATAATATAGAAATGAAAATAAAATACATTTCAATGCAGACCCAAGATATATATAACCATTCATCCATCCATTCAACCGAAAGACGACCGCGCTGGATATAGGTCTCCCCCTAAGATCTCCACAACGACCGGTCTTGCGCCACCCGCATCTAGCGGACTCCCGCAACCTTCACCAGGTCGTTGGTCCACCTTGTGGGCCTACTCACGTTACGTCTTCTGGTGCGTGGTAGCCATTCGAAAAGGCCGTTGGGCCCCATCGGCCATCAGTTCTGTGTGCAATGTGCCCAGCCCACTGCCACTTACGTTTAGTAATTCTTTGGGCAATATCGGTTCTGCGGATCTCCTCATTCCTGATTCGATCACACAGTGAAACCCCAAGCATAGCTCTCTCCATTGCCCTTTGAGTAACTTTTAACTTTTATATTAGGCCCATTATGGGCGGGAACTTCTCAGTGCCGCATGTCAGACGAGAAGATACTACGTAGCTTCCTGAAAGCGGCGCAGCCGAGTTGGATTCGACTATTAACCCCTTTCTCGAAGTTGGATCTACCTAACTGGACGGTGTGTTCCCGATATACATTACTGTTAACAATTTATTTATTTATGCAGGTAACAAACAGCCGCAGGGGGCGACGCGGTGCTTGCGAAAGCCACCCCGTGTCGCCCCCATCCCAAATGCAGCGGACGGCCCCGGGGGGTTTTAGTGGGTATTTCCGGGCGACTCTCGCCCGGGTGAGTCCCACACTGCACGGAGCTCGTCACTCCGTGCCCCTTATCTAGTGTACTGGGGGACTTTGATCCCCTAAGTACAATAGATAAGGGTAGTGCGTAAATGCATTTCCCCCCGTCAAAAAAAAAAAAAAAAAAAAAAAAAAACAGGTAACAAACAGCCATTACATAAATATGATTACATAAGAAGAAACACTAAAAGGCCTAAAGTACCATAACTTATATATTTAACGTATAGTTATTTATATTAAAAAAAAAAAAATGATATATATTATATTTATAAAATAAAAGAACCAGATCGAGTCTCTTGCCGGCTCTTCTCGACTCGGTTGTTTTCCGAATCGGTGGTAGTGTTCTAGAAGTTCATAAGCGCCTTTTTAGGGCCTAAATTGAATAAAGATATTTTGATTTGCACTGTATTATATGCAACGAAATTCACAGCTCTCATTAAAATATGACTCAGATTTAATTGATAGGAGAAAGGGAAAAGTGCAGGGGTTAATACCTGCAGACGAGCACACTCTTCGCGCAGGTTGTCAGCAGCTTCTTCCAATTGTCGTTTCTTATTCTCCGCCTCGCGCATAGATTCCGCAAGAGAGGCACACCTCGCCTCGTGCTGGGAGATCAGTAGCCGACATTCGCCCAACGTGCGTTCGTATTCCTCGATCTATACACATTAATATTATATAAATTTAAACCAAAATATGTAACATTAGTGTAAAATCGGTGGCCCAGTTGTATTACGGTGCGACTGCCGTTCTGAGGTCTCGGGTGCGATCCCCGGGTCGGGTCAAGTTGTATTGGGTTTTTCTACTCAGTATCATCCTGGAGTTTGGAATTTGTGCCCGATATGGCGACAGGCTCGCCCCCTGTCACATCTGGGACGGAACTAAGCTCGGCGAAACGTGGGTGGTGTAGTTCGCTATTTCACCTCTGCCTAACCCTTCGGGGATAACAGGCGTGAGCTTATGTATGTATGTATGTAGTGTAAAATATACAAGAAATATTACAGAATAATTGATTCTACTGCATTCGAAATGAGCAAATTATACGTCTGTGTGGTCCAAAATTTGATAGACAAACACAACATTTTTAGCTTTGTCCTATAATGTATTTAGTAAATATGTCATTGTCTGTAGCGAGCAGTCAATCTAATGATTACATTTTTCTTTTCTCAACTGGGTCGTTTTTTTTCACTCAACGGTGGTAGTTTTTGACATTCATGAGCACCGTTTACAGAGCCCAAATTGAAAAAAGAGGTTTTTTTTTATTCTCCAACTTAATTTAGAAAAAAAAAAACTGACCTTCTGGTTAGCGTTGATATTGGCGGATTCAAGGGAATGACAGCGTTGTACAATATTCTTGACTTCGCTCTTCATCTTGCTAATGTGCAGGCGAGCGACGGTAAACTCCTCTTCGAGTTTACCGACTGTATCCACGTTGAGTTTGAAGTCTAATTCGGACCCTCCAACAGCGGCTCCGATCTCAGCCAAGTCTCTCAATAGATTTGTTAGTAACTCAGCGATACGTTTGCGTTGGTGCGCAGAGAGATCACGCAGTTGTTGCAGTTCAGAGGTAGCACTGGTCAACGAAGTCTGTTCAGTAGAATAAAAAAATATTGAAACACATACAGAAACAGGTCTATTAATAATAATGCCTTTAGGGATTGTTCAAGTATTACGTATGCACCATAAGGGTGCGAGTCTATGCTTTGTTTATTTAGATATAGGGGACAAAGACTCTTGATGGTGATTACGTCAGTATTATCTACTTATACAATCAACATTCGATATTCCGGTCCGCAGGAGAAAAAACCGTATGAGCCGGAAAATACTATTATTTGGTCAGAAATTCGATATTATTTTCTTAAAAAAAACTGCAAGTAGTAACTAAAAACAGAGAAAGTTTAGTTTTTTATGCTTACGTGACGAGAGGGGGCAGGGGTATTACCTTGGGGTATGGTAAGGGGAACCTTGCTACTGCTGAAACGAGCAGCAGAAGGTAAAAAATGACTAAAATTCTGCTTTCGTAAAACGTGAACAGCTGCGCTTACCTTAATTTATTAAAATGTTCAATTCACTCCTAATGACAAATTTTTTATTTATTTATTTAATTTACCAAGACATGTTTAATTCAATAATGTAATTTGATAACGTGAAACTAGTTTTGAAAAATATCAGTGTTTATGAGTCATACTACTGAATACATGCTTCAGTTTCATTGGTGTTTATAATGTTTGCGGAATACTAAACGGTCGTGAGACAATGAAATTAATTGTGAAATTTATTTATTATAACACTAATCATATCAGAAAAACAAAAAATTGAATTAAAATTAGTATCAAAATAGTAAGGAATTAGAATTACTAAAGATTTAAACTTATATAAGTAGACAATTTGTTCTCATTGTATTCAAATTCTATTACATCTGAAGAAAATCTCATCACCTGTTTAATTTGCAATTCTTCAGTCAGTAGGTCGCACTCGCGGCTCTTGCTGTCGACCTCCTGCGACTTCTGGTCGTAGTTGACAGCCAATTCCTCGAGCGCTTGGAGAACTTCCTTGACTTCTTCCTTGGCAGCTTCGTTCTCTTGCTGGATGCGATTCATGTCTCCTTGTAAGGCTTCGTAGTCTCGTCTAATTTAATAATTAAAAAAATACTCATATCTGCAGTTGTAACTTAAATATAAATATAGGCTATAATGTTACCTTTAATAACAATGCACCTAAATTGTACATGTGCTATTAGAAGAGATTCAAATTAAGCAATCACTAATATCTAAATCTTGAAGCGATGATGGGGCAGCCGGTAGTACGGCCGGATTCCGCATCAATCGACGCGGGTTCGATCCTCACCTATTCGACTCTAAAATCGGTCTGAGCTTTCGGTGAAGGAAAGTAATAAGGAAACCATAGCTTGGTGGTAGGGCCTTTTCTAATGATACCCGCCTGAGTAGCAAACAAACTCAAGTTTGAAAACCTGTCGCCAAATAGGTGTGTTCTGGCAGCATCAATTGAGAACCAGTACCTCTAGGCTTAGTGTGTTTAACATCCTGGAACACATCGTCACTTAACATCAGGTGAGATTGTGGTCAAAGCACTGAGTCTATTCCGTGTAAAAAAAACTAATAGGTTAGAACACGTGGAGAGGATGGATGAAAGAACATTGACGAAACAAATTTACAAGGCGAGTGTGACTGGACAAGCAGGCAAGGATCGTCCTAGGCGTACCATATCTCGACTAGTTAGACATGTTCTGGAGAAAGCCCAGGTCAAAAGTACCCGAACCGAGGAGCACGTATAAAAGAACTTATGAAAGGCAAATGACACGTGTCAGGATCGTACCAGGTGGAAAGATGTAGTCTCTGCCTACCCTAATTGGAGAGAGGCGTGACCTTATGTATGTATCAAGAAAACTTAAAACTAATTATATAATCTAAAGTTACTCGTTAAGTGTATGGCGGTTATTGATCGGTTATTCGCGGCAACCAGGCCGCCATGTTTATCAATATTTTCAATTTAACTATAAATATTCCGTACATTAGTTAATTGTTTGTGTCAATTTATACTTTTATTACGTATAAAATTGTATTCTTGATATAATAATAACAATTGAAACAAGCTTCCAACCAACCAAGGGAATAATTTTAGTAGTAATGGTTTCTTTGTCTTTGCTTTATAAAAAAAGCAAATTTAATTCATTATGTAAGCTCGTAACATATTTGTAATTTTAAATTCGATTTTGTTATAACATTATAAGCATTTTCAGAACTTTCGTGGCTCGTAATATGATGTCGTACACTCATCATCTAATATTAACCTTTTGAGCACTAACCTGGCGTTTACGCCAGCTTTCTATTGTTATCCTATTGTCCCATTTTTATGGGTAATCGACATATTAAAGAGCTAAATAGAACTTTACCGAGCATTATTTTTAGTACTGATTCCTTGAAAATATATAAAAGTATAATTAGCTAACAGTTTTACAAACTATTCAGAGTATTATTTATAGAGATGAATACAGTTTACAACAACGTGACGCATAGCTTAAAACTACATGTATTGTACATTATTTTCGATTATGACGGGAATAATGTGTCATGTTAATCTGTTTCTTTCCTGCTTCATGATAGAGTCAAGAACAAGAACAATACAGTCTTTCACCTATAATAAATTCATTCTACTAAATTGTTTAATAAAGAAATTACTTCCCGATCGTAATGAAATTTATAAATTGACAACTAACATGCGAAAAACCAATTACCTTATTGTTGTTTTGAAAAAGTTTATAAAACGTTCATAAACCTGAACACCTTATTACTTCTAGTGTTTCAGTTTTATATATTTGTGGTGCTTATATTATATTTTATGAAACATTTGTTTCCAAATTTATTGAAACAAAACTTACTTTCAGAATTTCATTATATTTGTAATGTACTATATTTAACATTATACAATATAAGTGGGACAATTAAATATGTAAGTTATATATAAAGTTGGACAAATTGATGATATCCTGTAAGTTACAAAACTATGAATAAAAAAAAAAACATTACCTTGTACAAGCGATAAGTTCTTCCTGTTCCATCATCTGTTCCTTGAGTTTCTCAACGAGCTGAGAATGTTGGTTAATTTCTTCGTCCTTGTCATCCAATTGCTGGTATAGCGCTTCGAGTTTGCCTTGCATGGCCGCATCTTCTACGACACTTGCAACGGCGACTGGCACAGGCTGTATGAATGGTGAAGATTTCTTAATGCAAACTACATTTAGGTAGTATTTTACAAAAATTCGTATTCAGTTATATTGAAGTGAGAATTTCTTTTGACGGAATCTCAGTCTGTCATGAAGCGGTTGTTTTCTTTGATTAATTATATTTGTGCATTTGACTCTATATCAGGTAATTTTGGTGGCGTTTTTTGTGATATAGTTTGGTTATTGTGTACAAGTAAAGTTTATTATGGGTAATAACGCGTAGCATTTATTCTGAGTGCCGTATAAAGCTCCATGGAAAGTTCGAGCAGGATGAGCCACAATTTTGCTGGAGCTTGGTAACGCTGATCACAAGATTGAAAATACATCTTACCTACATGCCATTGAACACAAATTGCCATTATCTAAGAAAAAGAGAACTTCTTTAGCGGCGCTTAGCGATTCTCGGTAGAGGATGAACTTATAAATTCCTTACGTCATCCATAACCATGATACAGTATGTCAAGTATATATGTACACTAGCTGTGTGCCGCGGCTGCGCCCGTGTTTCATATATTTTTCACAGCTTAATATAGTTTTTTTATTCTATTGCTACTAACATTAAGCATAGATATTTCTCACAAATACAAATGCCTGCTAGTAAAACTGTACATTGAGTTGGATTTTATTACAATTTTAATGAGTTTTAATTTTTTTACGCGGAACCCTAATTTTTTTAGAAACAATAAAGTAGCCTAAGTTACGCGAAGTAACCACAGCTATTTAACAAAAAAGTTCCGTCCAAATCGGTCCAGCCGTTCCGGAGATTAACCTGAACAGATAGACAGACACAAAACTCAAAATTTGCTAAATGTATACACATGTATGCAAAAGAAAACAAACATTTCAATTTTATACATGAACGACAATAAAAACATTTTCTTTGAATGATTCTACATAGCGCTATGGTAGTGTTGTCTTTCATTATACATGTATGTTTTAAAATAGTATGTTCTTCAATTTTATTTATTGGTATAGATAATTATTGATTGGAGCGCCAGTATATGTAAAAACCAGACAAATGTTATTTATTAGGTTATGTTAATAATTTAAATTAAGAAATTTAAACATTAAACAAACAGTTTCTCGGTTAAGTTTTCACTTCTGTCGAAAGTCTCCATGGATGCCTACTTTTTTTTTTCATTTTAAATTACTCTACAATGTAAAACAATAATCGGTTCTGATATCTGTTGCAAGACTCACAGGTACCGGTGGCTTCTCTTCAATGAATGACGTCACAGGTGTTACGGCTTCGATCTCCTGCAAATTAACCTGTTCCTCAAGTCGTACAGTCTCGCCAGAACGCCAACGGTTCACTTCGGCTTCTAGTTTCTCCACCTAAATAAAATTACATACATACATACGACTTGTTATTAATATAATCCTTGAATATTATTTATCTATGTATATACAAAATCATACCTTGCCCTTCAGCCTAGCCACCTTCTCCTTCTCTCGTTCATAGCGACGTTTCCATTCCTCGGCTGTGAGCTCCTCATTGACACAAACAACATTCTTGACGGTTTTAGCCCTGTAAGTTACAATAAATTAGTAACCATGCAATTTCTAACTACTACATATTTTTTAATTTTTTTTTTTTTTACATCATACCTTTTACCAAAGTCAAGCGTGCTCTTGGTTTCACTTTCATTGAATGACGCAGGAGAGCAACATATGACGATAGTAGTTCTCGCATTACCACCAAGTGACTCTTGTAAAATACGAGTAAGTTTGGAGTCTCTGTATGGAATATGAGACTTATTTCCATCCGCTAACGCTGATATTACATTGCCCAAAGCTGATAGAGATTTATTTATGTTTTTAGCTTCATCAAGTACAGTACCTTCAGCACCAGTTTTAGATACCTATTGAACAAATATGAAATATATTCCACGGGATATTATAAAATTATACGGCCAGGAACTGTTCTGAATAAAATACCTTCTCAGAACCAGCCAAGTCTACAAGATACAATTTCCCCGAGAGTTTCTTTTGGTTTTCCAAGTTCTCCTGTTTGACATTTATAAGGAAGACTGAGTGAGATCTAGACGAATGTTCATTCATATCTGAAATCATATTACATTTTATGATAAAAGTTATAAACGGAGCAATAATAGAACATTTATGAATAATTATACCCACTTGTGACTGCAATATGTCTATTTGATTTGCCTTCCTCGATCACTTCGAACACTTCTTCTGGACTTGACACAAACCGCTCAGTAGCACCTTTAACAAATGGGACTCTGTTCTTGTCCTCATGTACACTAAGATTCACTTTTGACACTAAAAAGAAAAATTCAAATATGTAATGACAGTATTCAATTACATTAGAATAGAAATATAAAATATGATAATAAATTGTTTACCATCTAACAAGTCCCTGATTTTGTCCATGTAGATTTCAAAATATGATACCTTAATGTGAAATTCAAGGTTTTCCTCCATTGCATAAATGTGATTGAATATATCATTTACTATCCTTGGAATGATACCCTGTTTACCTGGATCTCCTGCAATGTTAAAAGTTGTATTTTGTTATGTAATGTCAATATCTAAAAATTGTTAGCTTTTCTGTCAAAAATGAGTTACAGCTTGTATCCATTTCATTTATTCACATTTCTCTATATCATTAGCAAAAGATAACATTATGTCAAGTATGGAAAACTGCATTATTGTAGCATGATAAAATGACGTCATTATACTTGATGTGGTATATAGGTACAATCCGCAACAGCAGAAACCACCTAGCGATCAATAATCTGACACCAATATTAACTCTCAAAATGGCCTAAATAATATTTCAGCAAATTACTATATACTGGGGGATCTGATAACCTGAATCAAGTTTACTTCCATATGGATGACGTTTGTGATCCAGTCAAGAAAGAAATCATGAAAATAATGTTTGAACACTAGACATATGCAGGTTTATACCAGAATGTGACACATTTAAGCATGTGTTACATTTGATGTGAATAAAATCTAAACAGACACAGTTGACATGTTCTGCCGCCTCAACTCAAATAAATAAGTCAAACATTTTGTTACAATAAATATAAAGCCACATCAATTTTACTTGATAATAATTTTTTGAGGACATGATGACATGACAATAACCAGAACAGTTATTTTATAGGTAGATCTAACTATAATGATATTATACATTTTTATTAGAAAATTCTTTTCCTAATTTTATGAAATAAATAAATATTTAAAAATAATGAAGTCAGGTTACAAACCTATGACACCTTCCATTGTATGTGTTTTTTCCAGAACTGGTCTGTCCATATGCAAATATAGTACCATTATATCCAGCAAGTACATCAGAAACAATGCTCTTTGCTGCTTCATTGTAAACCTTTTCTTGTGTTGCATTAGGTTTGAATACTTTGTCAAATAAGTACACTTTACCCTATAATATTAACATTATTTTTTTAAAACATAAAATAACTAGTGACTCCCCCAAACCTCAAACATATAGAAGTCTCTAATTTAAAAAATATGTTATTTGGTTATAGTGTAGTTTCCTTATGTGAAAGAATTTTTAAAATTGGTTAAGTAGTTTTTGTACATAACACACAAAATATCATTTTTTCCTCCTTATATAATTATATTGATTTATTAATAAAATCATAATAAATACATACATTTGTAACATTGATAACAGAATGTTGTAAAAAATCATTTATTACCTAATTAGAACTGCTAAATAATTTGCAATAACAAACAGAAATTTATTAATAGAACAAAACCAGCATCCAGACCCATAAGTCTGCAATGTACTTCTATATGTCATTTTTAGTACTTCAATTCAGCTGATATTAAAAATGGCTTACAAAAATGCTTTAACCGAATAAGAAGACATATATGATTGTATTTTATTGTTAATAACTTTAATTGCAAAGAAGCAGATATATGCATGGATACAAATTATGCGTTCTGGATGATTTATTTGTTGTCAAAATAACTTATTAGTACTATTAGGTAAATATTAGATTGAATATTTTGTTATTGTATATTCCAAAATAATTAGAGTTGATAATTGATTTTATATAACTTTTACTAGTTATAGCATGACAAGTTTATATTTGGTTTCTATAAGTTTTAACAATGATTTAATTTTGCATTTATATATATATTTAAAACAATATAATTTTTTAAGTTGTAATTGTTATCAATAAAAAATAAAATTGACTGTACATTTTATTGTTCCATCAATTAAGTAGAATCTAAATATGTAATAATAACATTAAACGTGCATAAAATGTACTAATTATTCAAAAATATATTTGAAGTAATCTTAGGTCAAGGTCGTAAAGGTATTTGTATTGATTTTTTACAAAACAAAGACCAGACACCCTAACAATGGTAATTTTCGGTGAAATTCTTAATATTTACGTGATAGTAATCATAACCATCGAAGCGGAATAGAAAAGAAAGGCCGTTTCGTAGCAGGTGAACAACTCACTATGTATTAGTCATCATGATCTAATTTAAGGCGATGATACGAGAAAGCAATATTAGGAGTTAAAATTATTTTTCACTAACCCCTATTGAAATACAATTGTCGTCAGGTCCAGAAGGGAATTTCACAATGAATTTTGATCCAGCCTTTTCTTCAGAGTCATTCAGTGGTCGAAATCGGCATACCACTCTTATACTGTCTTCAGCAGCAATCTCGCGATCGGCTGCCATTTTTATATAAAAAAATAGCTTACACTACTCACTGTCTAAACAATGAAAAAATTAAAATAATCGGGGAACATAAAAAACCGTGCATGAAGAACTACAAAGTTAAAATTTTGTCACTGAAAAAATCTTCATGACAGCAATATTAAAATGTCGGCCATATTCTTCAAGAAGGACGTCCCGAAATGTTCCTCATTGGAGGAGCAATAACGTACTACCAACACGCCCAAAATAAATTGATTGTGTTCCAGTTTCTTTCAGGCTTGTTCAAGTTTGAAAAAATAGTATGCAGGAAAACTATATCCTTTCCATCGTTGTGTAACATTTATGGTAATACACTTTATGTAATTGTTTTATATAAAATAAATACATTATAAATTAGACAATACATGTGAATAGCAAAGGTTATGGAAGGAAATTTAGTGTTTAAATATATGTTTTTGTAAATTATAACAATTTAATCATTAAGATGTGCATTACCTCTTGAAGTATGTATGTATTATGAATATATAATTTTTAAAGTCCCTTTTTCTAATATTACAAAGTCTGCCTATATTACGACTATCGGCACAACACTATTTTTACTGAAAAAACCAAGAGTACTTGGCGCGATTTTGATTTGGCATTAAGTAGTCCTTGTTTTTAATTCATTAATTTGCAGTAGATAATTATATGACTCTATAATTAATGTTGGTGGCGTTTTGCGGGATCTAGGTTTTGGATATATAATTATTATGCAGAAGTGAGGTGTATTGAAAATAATGAGACGGAGCGTGAATTATGATATTTTCTCAATAACTCCCTTGGAACGCTTTAACAAATGGCCGTCACTTTGTTGGAGCATTGAAACCTACTAAAATATGTAAAACGAAATCAGACCAAAAGAACTTACTCAATGCCTTAATAAATTATAAACAACAACAATGAATGAATGGCATCTAGTCTGTAACAAGAATGAACGATGAGTAATAAAGGAACAGTCTGACGAACAGCATGAATGAATTAATAATCTGATTCATAGTTTATTTCAATTCCTACACTTTTGATCTGGTCAAATAAATATAATTATTTGTTTTAGTATTATGAAGTAATAACTTAAATATTTCTTTGTTTTATTTGAAGACAATCTAAGACTGGTAAGTGCTCAACAAAAATATAAGTACACTTATTTATCTATCCATAAAAATTTAGGTCTACGATTCAGGGATGCCCTAATTAAATTTATAACTATTATGCCTGTATAAGACGGCGAATTCGTAGGTTAAGAACAAATAAAATGTAAACATAGATTGGAAATATCTACTGAATAATAATTGCATGTAATATATAAATATAATAAACTATAAACATAACAAGGTTTTTCTACAACTGCATTAGTATCTAAATTTAATTATACGAAATTGCTTTATAAAAATATATTGAAAATATTAATCAAGTTAGAAGGCAAGATCTTATAAGTTTTGTTAATTAATCAGAATTGTAATTGTTGAACTAAAATTTAATTCTTGTTTACATATGATTTAGCTTTTATTTTATTTGATTTACTTCCTATACAAATAAATGTATTCCTTTAGTTTTAAATGAAAGTACACTGACATTTTCCATATTAATGCAATTTATTAGCCTCAGAAGTAACTTTACATTAATAAAAAATCAGCAAGATATACAAAAGTATTGCTGCATACAAATTACTTTTTAATAAATACAAATTATTGACCAAAACATCATTTTCAATTATTTAGCAGAATTTCTCATAGCCTATTGATTACTTTACATACCGGAAGGTTTCAATATATAATCTTAACTTTTACATTGACAATAAACTATTAGTCAGTCAAAATTATATTTCTGGAAACACCGTCAATACATCTATTTGACATTAGGAGTAGTAACCTGTTATTGTTGGGCTTTTGAACATAGGTCATATAGGTTGCACTAGTAAGCATTTAACATTACTTTGTAGCATTTAACATTAACATAACATTACTAGTATAATTTACTTTGTGCAGTGTCCTACTTGCAACATACTAAAAATAATAAATATAAATATACTTAACATAACATAACTTTTCTGAATTTATTTGACATTTTTTAGTAGAATTATTATAGATATAACTTTTTTAATTCTCAAAGAGTTATTTTCAAACATCTGTGTATAAATTACTTCCTTTTTTAAAATAAGGATTGAAATTATATTATATCAACCATTAATATAAATTAGATCAACCATAATGTTATGTCATAGTAAGCAAAATTTTGTCAAGAGCATGTCATGCTATTAGCATTTCAGAATTTGTATGTGTCCATTATTAAATTCTGTTTGCATATCTAAATGAGATAGAGTAAAAACTCTTTCAAAAACTGAATTGCCGCCTTCTGTCTGGATTTAACCTAAAAATTATTTTATTTCGTTTTATCTGTGTAGGAAAAGGGTCACTATCAAATCTATAATTTTGGTAATTCTCTTCTGGTTTGTTTAGAAAAAATGAAAAGTAATAAATTACTTTATTCATGTCAATATTTATGTATAACATAAGTAAATATTCTGTGAGGTTTAAAAATAAAAATAAAATATTTACACTATTTTTTTGGGAAATTATATTCCATCAAATATCATACACCAACAAGTATCGAGGCTTATTTTTACTAAAGTTTTATTATTAATCATTTCATTTTTCCTTTCTGGAACTAATTGGAGCAGTAAAAATATTTAGAATATAAACCTTTTTAAGTAGTTTTGAATACTTTCTGAATTGCTTTGACACATTTATATTATAAAATATTATTTTGTTATAAAGTGTGGTATAACTGTTAGGGAGATTTTAAGTGCTACGTAACGAATTTGAGAGGGGGGAAAACGTTACGATGTGTTAGATGTGTTACTGGGGCGGGAGAGGGCTTTTGAACTACTGCCTTGCGTAACATTGTTTTAACCCTTCAGAATGGTTACATAGAAATTTTTTTGTCAAGCATTTATAAAACTTTTTTTTTTTCTCAAAATTTCAAATGCTATGATCACTTGACCATTTTTACCTTACAAAATTTCTTGTTAGCTTAAGATTAATAACAATAATTATTAACTAAAATTAATAAGATAATTTGTTTTTGTAACTCCAAATGCAAAGCAAACAAAATATTTATCAACAGATGTGATAGTTTTGCTCATCACTCCAGTAAAGTAGGTAACAAAAAATACCGTACTTGGGATGGCTTCCGTCTTATGCATGTGAAGAACAATGGCGGATAAAGCAAAAATGTGTTAAGGACAGGGCAAAGTCACTAAAACGACGTTATTAAATGTATGATTAACAGTAAAAATTAATTAGGACAAAAAAATAGAAATCTCTTGCTTTTAAAATCAAGACATTTCAAATGTTAATATTAAATAAATTAAATATTACTAATAATGCGATTAAAACAATAAAATAGGTAGATTAGCGACTTTCCGGTACTTTCCAATTTTCAGGTAAAATTGGTAACTCGATGGTGGTTACGTAATGTTTTCCTAGGGGGGTCAAAAATCTTCATACTTAATACTTTGAACGCTCCCTAATCACCAAATCATGTATACATTTAACATACGAATAAACGCTCATAACGAACCAACAGGTACCAAAAAAGATTTCTTTAAACTTTAACAAAATGTGAAGTACTTACTTTTAGAAGTGAATGCAATATCATTATACGCTATGCTTTTCACCTGGTACATAATTTCATTATATTTACGATAAAAAAAAGTAGAATTTTGTGTCATTGCATTTTGTAATACAGACTACGCTTGCATTTATTATATAAAAATATTAAAAAGTAATATAGTGCCGACTCATTTTAGGACAGCGTTACGTAAAACACAAACATGGGCACATGGGAGCGGTCATTGCCCCCTGCGGCTCACCCTCCAACGGTTATTATCAATATAAGGAAACCCACAGAAGGTTATATGGGATATCAACATTGAAGTTCAGTTAGTTTAAAACCCTGTTAGATGTCTACTCAATATTATCCTATACATATATCTTTCTCCATATTTGCAGCCGTTTAAACTTATATGTACTTACAGTTTGACATACATATTAAATAATTATATATATTAAATAAAGGATTCTCAAGTATAGACAATCTATACTTATAAATAAACTTGAAGAACAAACACTGTTATATCAAAACAACAATTTTTTACTAAATATATAATTATGGATACTTTTAATATTAGAAAATATTTAGGGTTTCGCGTAAAAAAAAAAATGATTCAGTGTACAGTTATACCGGCATATGTTTGATTTTATGAGAAATATGAGAGCTAAATCCCAGTACGAAAATAAATATATTTGTTAGGGTTCCGTAGAAAAAAAGTATTAAAGAAATTTTAAAAATTAAACGATCCTGTGGTCAGTTTTACTTGTAAGAACTTGAATGTGTGGGAAAAATCTTTGCACTAAGTACCAGAAAATTTTTAGAAATCTATTTAGGGTTCCGCGTGAAGCGGGCGGAACCGCGGGCCAGCAGCAATATAGGTTAACACAATACATGTAACGTTAACGTACTCATAGAGTGGTCTTCTTCAATATGGATACACTTAAAATCATATATTTTAGAAAAAATATTTCAGTCGTAAATAATAAGATTTTAATATGGCAATTAATATTAAAACTATTAAGGTGAGGTATTAACCGATCCCCACACAATCACTTTACATAATATTCATCAATAGAATATGCCGACCATATAGAGATTGAATTGTAAACAACTAAAATGTAAAAAAGTATTTACGTTATATATTTGAATAATTAATGATAATGTATTGTAAATAATACTATCCTAAATATTAAAATACACTCAATATAAACAGGTATTAAGGTTATAAGCGTGTGTCTGTCGTGAAGGTATAACTTGAATCATCTTATTTACCGTCGTCTACTGCCAATGACGTAACCGTTAAGCATTCATCGCTGCATTTAGCTTTAAATTTACACTATTCGGGTCAGTAAAGATTGACCTTAAACTTTATAAAGAATGTTATTAGTCATATTAAGGCGAAATGATAAGCCTATTATTGTATGTCAATTTGTTGGTACAAGTTGCACCTAATAATATTCTTGCGAATGATGGCTATTACGGTAAAATAATAATAATTTAATATTAACCAAAAGTGCAACCAACATTTGTTACTTAAGTATTTGGTACTTTTTTAGCGAGGACATAGGGATAGTATTGACATTCGCTTCGAGAAATTCGAGCTTCCTGCGGCGAATCGAATAGTTAAAATAAAGTTTTTGATCGATGTAATCGTCTTCTTTATATCTCTAATAGTTATAAATCAATTTATTTTCTGGCATTGCTTCGCGTTGAAGGCTTTTATGCCATTTGACGGTATTGCCTTACAATGTTTTGCCATTGAATATTGTTTCTAAGAAGGCAAGGTGACAGCGAACGATGTATCATCACTGGCTTACAAAGTTATTTTCTGAAATAATATGAACAGTTAGTCACGCGTGTATCCGGCGCGACGCGGGCGCACTTATCGTGAGCAGCGCTCCGAAAGTTCAAAATAAATATATATATCGTAAAAATAAAACTTTTTTTTATATGATGATAATAATAGAAATTGTTTCGTTTTCTATTGGATTAATATATTAAAACGGCCATTGTTTGATTTGACTGTATATTTGTTTTAAAAAATATATTTTACGCATAATTATTGATGGTAAAAAAATTTTTTTTAGTAATTTGTTATGACAGTTTAATTTATAATTAATGGAAATGTGATTCTTTATTAATTGTTATGGTTATTATTATTATAAGGAGTACGTTATAAACAGTAGAAATAATGTCGTATTTGTGTGATTATATATAGAAATATAACAGTGTATTATTTAATTTTTGGTAAGAGATTTTTTTGGAAATTATTGTAGTAAATTGAATGATAAGTACAGTGTAATCGAGCAGCTACTACGAAGTTGCGACCGTCGAGAATGTCATCTGCACTAATAGGATTCGAACCTGATTGACTAACTACTATATATAATGAGATATAACTATTATATACAATTATTACGCATCACACGTTAATATGTCGATTACCCATAAAAATGAGACAATAGAAAAACAATAGAAAGCTGGCGTAAACGCCAGGTTAGTCCTCAAGGGGTTAAATCGATTTGATCACAAACATTAATCGACATTCCCTTCAACGGTGTTCTTCTTAATAGTATCAATCATAAGCTGCAAAGAATATAGTTGATTCATTAAAAATATAGAACACAATAATAGGAATTAGTGAATTTAATTTGCTGTCTTAAAATAAATATATATATTAGCGTAAAATAGTTTAGATATTCTGAGGGATCTATGCGTCCTTACGTGAATTGAATGTGGGTTATAGTTTGCTTTTAAATTATAATTGTTACCCGCTATTGACAAGCGTTATGATATGTATCCGGTAAAATGACTAAATATCTCAAGCTAAATATACTACAGTCCAAGAATAATGACGATTGCCAATAGAAGAGAATGTATCGACAGGGATCATAATCGTATATCCCTACATCTATAATGCCTGTACAGTTCTGGATTTATGGTTTCGCCACACAGCGAGAGTGGCCAGTCGACAGCGCGCTTTTACTACAGAAGTGGTTGCTCACGGCTCGCGTTGACGCGATGTCTTCTATAGAAACATCGCAATGGCGTCTCGTCCCGCCAGCTGTGTGGCAAAACCATTAAACTCGCTGATCCCGGAACGCGACGGTGCATACTGTGTCACTGTGATGGGTTTTTCGTAACTGTATCTCCGATGCTCGCGATCCAATCGGGTTCATTTGCTCAAAAGAGAACTTAATATTTATTTACGGCAGGTTTCAATTACTAATCTTAAAAGTTAAGATTGAGATTAAACCAAAATCAAATCCATTTTTGTTTTACTAATCACTGACACTGACGCCGTATAAGAACACTATATGGTCCTGGTTAAGAACGCAGTGCGGTGCCGGATAAGAATAGTACAACCCCATATCTCCCCGTGGTTGTTGTAAAAGGCGAGTAAGGGATAAACTAGGGGATGTGTACTAATACCTGACTGCGGTCGCTAACCCGCATACCAAACGTGGCGATTATAGCAATACCTCCCTTATTGGGGGAGACCCATGTCCAACAGTGGACGTCTACCGGTTGGCTTATGATGATGACTGATACTGATCTGACACTTTAGACAAGAAAAGGATTGCAATTTAGAAAAAAAACAAATTGAGATCGTTTATTTAAACCGGCTATTAATCGGTGAATACTATCTTGATAACTAATGGATCTGACATATACTGCCTGATCCCGGATCGTGACACAACGAAACCGGGTCACTAAGGCGTGTTTTTCACCATTTGGTGATCGCGACCAGTCAGGAATTACAAACGTTATTATGCATGTTTTAAAATGAAGCAATCACTAATATCTAAATCTTGAAGCGATGATGGGGCAGCCGGTAGTGCGGCTGGATTCCGCGTCAATCGACGCGGGTTCGATCACCATCTATCCGACTGTAAAAACGGCCTGAGCTTTCGGTGAAGGAAAACATCGTGAGGACACCATAGCATAGTGGTAGGGCATTTTCTAATGATGCCCGCCTGGGTAGCTACGACCCTCAAGTTTGAAAAAAAAAAATAGATGTGTTCCGGCAACATCACTTGAAAACCAGTATCTCTAGGCTTAGTGTGTTTACCATCCTGGACCACATCGTCACTTAACATCAGGTGAGATTGTGGTCATAGCACTGAGCCTATACCGTGTAAAAAAATGTTCAAATAAATCAGTTTAGTTATAAATGTGATATAGCGCGTGGGTGTCGCCCTTTCTCAATCGCGACCGCCTACGGGTGACGTGACCAATACAATACTACCATATGTTCCAATTGGGACATATAACAACTGTTGTATGTTTTTTATATATAGAATAATTTATAAATATATAGCTGGGCGATTGTTCCCGACTTGGATCACAACCATCACACGTACAATGCCAAGTCCATAATGGTGAATCAGTTGCCCTCGTCAGGTTTGATTAGTTAATTCCAGCTAGTGTATAATCTACTTGTATTACCCTGATGTATGAAATTAGAGCTTATTAGAACTTAAGTTAGTTCATTTATAACTTATGGTCTAGTTGAAAGAAAATAACACAAGTTAATGTTTGTTTGTTACAGAATTTGATCTGACAACAAAAACGTACGCGCATTAAAAATGTATATAAAACGAACGGGTTTATTACTAGTATGCATGTGGGCGAGCTTGTTGGCCGTGTGTTGGTGCCAACGCGCGGAGCAACTGCTCGCACAGAACCCTTGCTCTAGTAAAACGACCTGTAGCGAATGTTCTCGAACGCCCAGCTGTGCTTGGTGTTTTGCGACCGATTTCAATGGACCGCGTTGTTTCAACCCCGCCATGGAGGGCGGAACCGCTGGCTGCGATGAAGCATTTATGTTTAATCCTGACAATCAACTCTCAATTGACCCCTTATATAATAGAGAACTTAGTCGAGGTACACAATATTTAATATATTTCAAATAAAATATACATACAACTTTGTATTTTATTGTATTAATAAAATGATATGTTGTAATTGCAATAGGACGTATGGGTATGGCATCGGGGTCATTTTCTTACGAAGAATCAATGAGTTCCAAGGGCAGCTCTTTCGCCGCTTCTGGTGGTGGTGGTGGTGCTTCGGCGGCAGGCGCTGGTGACAATCTGGTCCAAATGAAACCACAAAAAGTGAAGCTTCAGATGAGAATGAGTAAATATAAACATTTAAACATAAGCACGACTAAGTAACGATATTCCGTTATGAATATTCAGAACTAGATTAATCTGTGACGTAATGGAATAATGTAAAATTGTATACAGGAATTAAACCAGTTTTAATGCTGACAACTCATCACTGGAATTAAAGCTGCGAAAATTACTCCTATTTAAAAAAATCACACACGATTAATTTAAGTGCAATTATTTGTTTTACAGATCAAATGCAAAAATTGACTTTCGCCTATTCTCGAGCGCAAGACTATCCCGTAGATCTATATTATCTTATGGATCTGAGTAGATCTATGAAGAATGACAAAGAGAAACTCAGTATACTCGGTAGTTTGCTATCGGCTACTATGAGAAATATGACTTCTAACTTCAAAATCGGTTTCGGCTCTTTCGTTGACAAACTCGTCATGCCATATGTGTCAACTGTTCCTAAGAAGTAAGTCTTAATGATTATATTAATTTATTATATAAATATAATTGAATTTATATTAGAGACTAGCTGTGTGCCCGCGACTGCGCCCACGTTTCTTTTTTTTTATACGAGACGGTAATTATTTTTCTAATTTTTTTAGTACTACGATAAAGTAAAAATATTTCTTATAAATTCGAACACTTGGCCGTAAAACTGTGCATTGAATTGGATTTTATTCAATTTTTTATGAGTATTTTTTTTAGGCGAACCCTAATTATTTTTGATATTTAAAAACTATCCTAAGTTACCCGGAGTAACTTCAGCTATCTACCAAAAAAGTCCCGTCAAAATTGGTTTAACTGTTCTGGAAATTAGTCGTTACAAACAGATAGACAGACAAAAATATTGAAAATTAAATTTTTGGTATTGGCATCGTATATACATTCATATGTATTAAGTAAGAAAAAACAGACATTTCAATTTTATATATTAAGGAGAACAAAAATTAATCTTATTTGAACGATTCTACGTCGCGCTAGGGTTATGTTGTCTTCCATTATACATGTTTGTTTCGAAGCAGTCTATACTTCAAATTTATTTATTAGTATAGATGATCGTAGTACGTCCTGAGATGTAAAAAAAAATATATCACACTATAACTGACTCTAGAATTCGAGAAAAAATTCAAAGTATTCAGTAATTTCATTTCATCTACTTCATTGTTTAGTTTAATATCACCGTGCGATGGATGTGCAGCGCCATACGGATTCCGTAATCAGATGACCCTTAGCAAAGATACGGACTTTTTCGAAGTGAGTTCTCTTATTTTATTCAGATATCTCCTAAATTTTTGTAACAATTTATTATTTTAAAAAACAGGTTTATCATCATCTCTCTACCTGTATCCATTTTAATTTGGGGATGACGCAACATGGCTTCCTCTTCCATTCCTCTCTATTTGCAGTCATCTCCGCATTCACTCTGTTTCTAAACATATCATCTATGACACAATCCATCTATCTTTTCTCTGGTCCTCCCCTTCCCATATAACCGTCACCATTCATATCCAATACCATTTTTACAACATCCTTGTCCCTCCCGGCGCAACACATGCTCATACCAGGACAGACGACTGCTCCTTAACTACTCTGTTACAGGCGCCGCTATCAAACTTCCTCTAGTGCGTTAATTCTTTATATCTATATAAATATTATTCTATAGGGTGGTTCATTATTTGAACGATGGTGATGTCTGCAAGTGACAGCCTTCTCTATGATAGCATTAATAAACAATGTAACTTTGACCACAATCTCACCTGATGTTAAGTGACGATGGTCCAAGATTGTAAATGCACTAAGCCTAGAGATACTGGTTCTCAAAGTGATGCTGCCGGAACACACTTATTGGTATTTGGCGACAGGTTTTTCAAACTTGAGGGTGGTAGCTACTCAAGCGGGCATCATTAGAAAATGCCCTACAACCGTGCTATGGATTCCTCACGATGTTTTCCTTCAACTAAAGCTCAGGCCGATTTTAAAGTCGGTTAGGTGGAGATCGAACCCGCGTCAATTGACGCGGCATCCGGCCGCACTACCCGCTGCGCCATCATCGCTTTGCAACTATTAGTTGCATGGTTAAAAGAAAACGAGATCGATGTTCTCGCCGGTTCTTCTCGATGGCTGCATTGTTTTCCGAACCGGTGTGGTTGTATTTTGACGTTCATAAGCGCCTTATCATGGCTTAAATTGAATAAAGTTATTGTGTATTTGAACGCTATAAATACACTTCAAGTACGGATATATATTTTGGGTTTAGAAAGCCGTAGCTCAGGCTGACGTTTCTGGTAATTTGGACGCTCCGGAGGGCGGTTTCGACGCCATCATGCAGGCGGTCGTTTGTAAACAACAAATAGGTTGGCGCGACCAAGCTAGAAGATTACTAGTATTCTCGACCGATGCTGGATTCCACTACGCCGGCGACGGCAAGGTCTGTGCTGTATTTTTTTTTAATACTGTACTAATTGCTTAACTGCTGTGGGTTTATATGGGGTATTCCATACCATATCCGATCACTTTTGACCGCCGTCCCTTTTCGTTTTGGTTGAAAGTGTTTTTCTTTTTCTAACATATGAAAAACGGTACCCAGAATTTTTTTTTTTACTTGAAATAAGTTAAGAATTTTTCGAAATCATCAACTCTTTTTGAACTTTGTTAAAAAATTGGCCAAAGACGTATTTTTAAAATTTTCATAATGTACTTCTTGGAAAAAAAATACAAAACAATTTTGAGATAATGGACTAATTTCGCTTGTTTTTTGAGAAAACCGTTAATTTTTGAAGTTCGCCATTTTTACTTTTTTTTTAGAATAATTAGTAATTCTAATCGTATTTCTTAGGTAACCACAATGGTATAAATACCGTTGTTAAACAAATGTCTAAGGTTTTATTTATTTTAATAGTCATATAGTTATACGTAATAACAAATACGACCCTTTCCTTTGACTTTTCCTCATTTAGACGTAGTCCTAGAAATTTTTCCTACTTTTTAAACTCTATAAAAAAAAAAAATTATGATTGCAGCTAGGTGGTATTGTGCAACCCAACGACGGTGAATGTCACATGGAAAACAACGCTTACACGCACTCCACGCTGCAAGATTATCCCAGCATCTCACAGATCAACCTTAAGGTTTGTGTTTCTTTTTCAGTTAATTTACAAAATCCATCCATATATATATATATATATATATATATATATATATATATATATATATATATGTATTACCTTTAATGATTTAAAATTGAGATATTTTTGCAGGTTTTGTTGTTTGATTATGTTTATTGTTTTATAAAAAAAACACCGCATGAAGATCACTGAGGACAAAATTAAAATCTGACCAAACAAAGAATCTTTATTTTTTCGTAGAGATTGTATATTGTACTAAGATGTGATGTCACGCTTTACGCGCTCCATACAAGTATTATATACTAATACTAGCTCAGAGCCCGCGGCTCCGCCCGCGTTTAAAAAAAAATGAGAAAGGGTCGATGGAATCCGAAAATATATAGTCTATACCCATCTACGATTAATTCCGCGTCGAATGGTTGTGGTTTCATGCTGATCGGTCCAGTAGTTTTCGAGTTTACCTCGGACAAAGAAAACAAACTTTGCTTACATATATTTGTTTTGCGGGAAAGAGATAGAGCATCCCGTCTGAATCTCCACCAAACACTTTAATTAAACACGTATTTTATAATGTTATTACTCAGTCGTGTTATTTTCAATAAATTAAACACCGATCTTTCTTTTTTTTTAACTGGATAAGTGGTTAAGTGACTCTTTAATATGTCAATTACCCATAAAAATGAGACAATAGGAAAACAATGGGAAACTGGCGTAAACGCCAAGTTAGTGCTCAAGGGGTTAAGTGACGATGTGGTCTAGAGGTACTGACTCTCAAGTGATTGATGTTTGGCGACAGGTTTTCAAACTTGAGAATAATGATAGCATTGCATTGGTGGTGGTAGAATGGCCTAAAACCATGCTATGGCTTCCTCACGACAGCTCAGGCGCTCTATAGAACTGGATAGATGGGTTTGGACTTATGCTACCAACTCCACTAATAGTTGGAATATATCGGTTTCAGGTGAAGAAACACGCGATAAATGTGATATTCGCAGTGACGGCTGAACAGATAAGCGTTTACGAGGAACTGAGCAGGCATATAGAAGGTTCTAGCAGCGGTATCCTGAGCGATGACTCCGGCAACGTGGTCGATCTGGTACGAGAACAGTACAATGTAAGTACATTATTAATAGTAACGATTAAAAGTTTTTGATTTGTTAACCGAAAAAAAGCCGGAATAAGGGCTGACTGGAAAAGCAGCGCGGTTTTACGGCGACAGTTATAAAGTGGCAAATGCTGACGCCAGTCCTTATTACCTTATTATTATTTTACTATTTTTTTTACTCCCGGCCTAAAATAAACAAATGTTCCCTGAAAATTTAAGCTTGATATACGCTCATAGCGAGTAAAGATTTTCCATTTAAAATGCACGTAAAGTTAGCTTTTTTCTTTTTTTTTTTTAAGATCAGCGGCATTTTATGGTATCATCTATCCAAAGGTCGGAATTTTTTCTTCAACAAAAACAAATGAATGAAGAAAAATGAGAGTCTTTTGTTTTTATTAGCGGAAAAAATGTACATAAGAGTAAATTGACAAAAAAACAAACTAAAAAGGGTCGATGGAATCCAAAAAATAAATAACCTATAATCATCTACGTAAAATTCCTCGTCGAATGGTAGTATCCCATCCTATCGCGATACGTTCAGTAGTTTTGAGGTGATGGCGCTTCAGAGGATTTTCCTTTATATATATATATATCTATATATATATATATATATATATATAGATATTTGATATTTATATATATAGATCACAAATTTGTGATTGTTTTCAGAAAATTACGTCTACGGTTGAAATGAAAGATTCATCAAGCGATGCCGTACAAATTGTATATTACTCATCATGTCTGGGAGGCAAGGAACTGGTACAGACTAACAAATGCGATGGCCTTAAGGTATTTACCCTTATGTACACTCTAGACTTTATTTTTATGATACATTTTAACACATAGGTAATGCTGTTGTAATCAAGAGAAAACTATTAAAAAAATCATATAACGGTATGAGGGTGATGTCTTAGTGATATTGTTATAGGATATTTTTTTTTCTAACCGAGTTAATGCTGGAAGGGGCTTTACAGCTTCACCGTTACTTTGGGGGGCTAATGCTAAAGGCACTAGCACTATTGTGATAGGATTCTGGGTCGATAGGCTTAGAATCGAACCCACCATCCCATTCTATAATGAGCCTTAGTCTTAGGTAAAGAAAAATATCTTGTTGATTGAGTATAGAATGTTATAAAAAAAATCTAAAAATCTGTCGTCTCATTGAGGTGAGATTTTGGTCAAAGGGACGAGCGTATGCATGAATTATATTATTAATGGGCGTGTTATGCAAAATAGAACCAACCCACATTATATAACTTATGAGATTAGTTTTTTGTAATAAACTATTCCAAAATACTTATATAATTGATTTATTATAAGTTATCAACTTTACCAACTCGTGTGTATAATTGAAGGCAATATAATTCATTGACAGTGGTAACAATACGATTACAATTCAAAACGTTCATATAAGTTAATTCATCAGTTGAATCGAAATAGATAAACCTTAAATACTTACATACAAACACTTTCAAATATGAACAGACACTCTGACACACATACAGTCTTCCTCTTCACATACATCGAGTATTTATAGTCTGGTGCTCCTTAAATATTTATATACAAATCATGTTAAAAATTGAAACGGCTCACATAAACATTTCAATAAAGGCAAACCTGTTGCTAAGATACGGGGAATCATAGTTTGTCAGTCGGAAGCTCAAAACTCAAGTGTTATGTTCTCAGCTCAATACTTTTGTGTATCTATCGGTTTTTGATTTGATTGAAGCCGTGTGGTGCCGGCTGTGAATAGTACTCCCCCGCATATCTTCCCGCGTGTGTCGTAAAAGGCGGTTAAGGGAATCTGGGCCAGGGAATGGGCAACAGCATCCTCTGGGTACCAAAAAACACCTTATTGCGATCGCCAACCCGCCAGCCAAGCGTAGCGATTGTGGCAAAACCTTTTAACCCCCTGCCCCCTGCCCCCTCCCCCTGACCAATGTCCAGTAGTGGAAGTCATATGGTTGAACGAATGGAAAAAAAATCGGTATTATTAAAAAAATGAGTAAAATTGGTTTTTTGTTTTGTTATGGATTAACTTAACTGAAGCTATTTAAAAATTCTTTCACCTGCAGAAACCGATATTATTAATAAATTTATTCTTTTTTTTAAATTCGAAATTTGTTTTTACACTTTAGAAGTCAGGGCGATTCACTAGTATTTTATAATGTGGAAATTTAGATCTTGTCATTTTGGTCTTATAAATTATTATTATTATTATGTTCTCTTTCGAATTTTGGGGTTAGTTCTAGTTTGCATACCTCTGTCCATTTGTTAAGTTTGATGTTGGGAGCCCAGAATACGGGAAAAAGTGTCCGTTCAACGCTTTATTTTTCACAGGTGGGCGATGTGGTCGAATTTACAGCGGAAATAACACTAAAAGAATGCCCCAAGGACCGTAAGAAGTGGAAACAGACTTTCAATATATCACCTGTCGGTATATCGGACAGTTTGGCCGTCGAGGTCGAGATGCTTTGCGAGTGTCCCTGCGAACGACCGGGACATTTTGTAAGTAAACATTTATTACTACTTAGTTAAATAATTCATACTAACATAATAAATCCTAGAAAAGTGGTAAAGTTTTTTTCAACCCCTCGAGCACTTACCTGGCGTTTACGCCAGCTTTTCATTGTTTTCCTATTGTCTTATTTTTACGGGTACTCGACACATTAAATTTGATTAATTTTAATAGCTACACAGAAATTTAATATTACATCAACATAATTCGTGTACACTCTATTGCAATAAAAACAGAATATGAAATAGCAGACAAATATCAGTTTTTTTTCATTTACCAAATTACATATGCGTTAGATTAATGGTCTTCAAAGTGCGGCCCGCTATGTCGCAAACAATTTAGGTAGACAATAACTCAACACCAAGTTTACATATTTAGTAAATTAGATTGTTAAAAATTACTTCAACAACACAACGTGCCATGCATAATAAATGGGGAATTCATAAAAATATGTCAATTAATTGATAGTTCCAATGGTATATCCAATACATAAAAGTGCGGTCCGCAATGATACCACACATTGACCTATGTGGCTCTTGACGACAAAAGTGTGATGACCCTGTGGTTAGGCCGTTTTTGTTTTTAAAAGGCCTCTTATATAAATAATATTATTAGATATTATTACTTTCAGAATGTATTATTGCAAACGTATTTACGATTAATTATTAACTGGAGCGTTATGTTTGTTTTTTTTTTTTTAATTACATTTATTGATAACCTAACATTATCTTCTTCTTGTTCTTCTAAGTTAATGGTAATCTGTGTGTACACACAATTTGTGCCAATGTCATGTGGGTAAGATTTTCAATCTTGTATCAGCGTTACCAAGCTCCAACAAAACGGTGGCCTATCCTGCTTGAACTTTCCATGGAGCTTTGTCGACACCTCAGAATATATGCTACGCGTTGTCTTCTATAATAAACTTAACCTGAATACAATAACTAAACTATTTCACACAAAACGCCCACCAAGATTACATGATATAGAGTCAAATGCACAAGTTTAATGAATTAAAGAATACAATTGCTACATGTCAGACTGAGATCCCGCCAAAAACTCATAACATTATCTTAGCTTTGGACTATAAGTTCTGTCTTGAATATAGGGTATAGGCTTGTTGAGTGTTTAATTTATTGAAAACAATGAACCAAGTGAATGGTATAATTCATGTACTGAAAATATTTTATTCAGACTATTATATATCTGAGGTATAAAAATTTTTGGTGAAGTAATGAGGGAAGGGATGCTCGAACCCTTGTACGAAAGTTACTATTTTTGATCAGGTTATAATTTTGTTTCCACTAGAGTTTTATAATTTATGGTGTGTGTTTTTTTGATGTAACGATAAAAAATAATCAGGCACCATACCTATTTTTATTTTTGGGCAATTGTGATTATTCTTATTAGAAAAAAAAACCACCCATAGTGGAGATATTCTTTCGGTTGAATGGATGGATGGACTATGCTTGACAAAATATTGGTTCCTATTAGTTTTGTGCAACTTCAGGCACCGCACTATTCACGGCACTAGTCTCAGGCGAATAATCTTCTATATTAATAATTCGGTCAAGGGGTACGGTAGACTCGATTGAAACTTTACCTTAAGAATAAAACATAAAAAAATTAATGTTTTCGAGTTGACAACAAATATCCGCATAATTCGGATTGTCGAGTATTTTGTTAAATCCTAATGGTGAAAATATCAGTTGCCATATTGGCCACTACAATCTCACCTGATGCTAAGTGTCGATGTGGTCCAGGATGGTAAACACACTAAGTCTAGAGGAACTGGTTCTCAAGTGATGATGCCGCAACACATTTATTGGTATTTAGCGACAGATTTTTCAAACTTGAGGTAGCTACCCAGGCAGAAATCATTAGAAAATGCCGTACCATCATTCTATGGTTTCCTCGCGATGTTTTCTTTCTCCGAAAGCTCAATCGGATTTTAGAGTCGGTTTTTTTTTCCCCTTTTGGGGATCGAACCCGCATCGATTAACGCGGAATCCGGCCGCACTACTCGCTGCGCCATCATCGCTTCATGATATCATCTTGAGTTTTGTTAAGGCCGATTCACATGTATCAGTAATTACAGTTCCGTCCGGTCCGGCACAGCACCGGAATATATCTACCTACATCACATTTCGTTCGGGTTTAGGCGTACAACGACAGCCCGCTAGTGTGTAGCGGCGAGGGCGTGATGGCGTGCGGCGTCTGCCTGTGCAACTCGGGCCGGTTCGGTAAGAGCTGCGAGTGTTCCGCGCACGGCGGCGTCTCGCTCGAGCAGGAGCGCGGCTGCCGGCCCACTAACGCGACTTCGGGCCCGCTCTGCTCCAACCGCGGCACCTGCATCTGCGGCGTCTGCGAGTGCAACAAGATGGACGACCCACTCAAGGTACAAAACTATTCTAACACTACACTAATCACCGACTTCGATACCATATAATATTTTATTTTACCCAATTAACAATGCAAAGTTGGTATAATATGTATATTATGATAGTTTTGGATTTACGTATTTGATTATATATATATATACTAGCTGGTGCCCGCGGCTCCGCCCGCGTTACATATGTTATGTGCATATGACGTTACATTTATAGCTAATTTAAAAAAAAACAAATGATGAATAAAATTAAAGAGTATTTTGTTTTTATTAGCGGAAAAAATGTATATAAGCGTAAATTGATGTGGAAAATGTACTAAAGAGTAAATCGAAAAAAAAAAAAAATAAGAGAGGATCGGTGGAATCCAAAAAATACGTGTCTACGAAAAATACTGCGTTGAAAGGTATTAGTCCTATCCCGATATGTTCAGTAGTTTTGAGGTGATGGTGCGTCAAAGGAATAATAAACAAACAAATTGAGAAAACATGGCAAAGGGCTCATAGAATTTGAAAAATATATAGCCTATAACCATCTACGATTATATATATATATATATATGTGTATGTATTATGTATAAATGCCACATATTTTTATCTCGTATCACACTTTTTTTATCTCTGCACAGCCCCACGGTTGACTGGTAGAGAATACCTCTAGCATTAAGTTCGCCTTTTAACACAAATTGTAAATAAAGTATAAGTAAATAAACTATGTATAAGATGTAATGAATAATTGTCGAAAATATTAAGTTTTGTGAGCAAGCTGTACCAGCTAGTAAATCAAATCAATCATAATATCCTGTCGGGTTGTATGTTTAAAAAAACACAAGCTAGACTTACAATACTGATATCAATATTAAAAAAACCTACTGAGCAACATTAGAAATTAACTTCAAAATTTGAAAGTTAAATAGTGATATAATTTTTGAATAATTATTCATTACTACTCACTTTTTTTTTTTAGCCAATGATCTGTACTTTTTTCCGGCATTTATTATTAATAGTATATACGAGTACATTGGTTAATATAGTAGAGATATATAAATTCATCATTGTAGACTTCTCAGTTTCTCCCTTCTGGGGTAATGACGAAACTGGTCAAGGTTGTAGTCATTTTCAGTGAACTCGTCGCGTCTAGTAACTTACTGGACGGTCATTAGGGTGGTCTTCGGCGATTAGTCTTCAATATGGATGTTGATGGTTGGTTGGCCATTAGTCGTATCCTTCCTCAGCGACTAGTTTGGCTAGCGATGGTTTCGCCTTTCTGTCCGGCGGTCTCGTGTGTAGCGGATCGACCCCCCAGATTAGGGGGAAGCTCGACGCATCCGCCCGCCGGAACAAAGACGTGGCAAACCTCCTGATGAAGGAGTCGAGGTCCTCCCACTGCAAGTCGCGCGTGACGGTCCCGTTCCTTACATATCTGGAGGCCCGACGATCGTCCTGAGGGACAGATTTTCTTGGGCTTGAAGGCGTCTTGATATATGAATTAATTGATATAACACATTTTATATACAATACTGTGTAGATAGAGCGCACAGCTGATGGCCGACTGACGACGAACTAAGCTCCGCGCGCGCTCATTGGTCAAATCAAATAGTGCGTGCTTCCCCAGCTTCCTGTTACTCACTTCCGTTCCTTTTCACGAAATCAGTCCCACAGATTGCAGATAAGCAATAGGAAATATGTCACACATAGAAATGTTAATTACGTGTATAATTATGATCGTTAGGTGATATCGGGTCCGTTCTGCGAATGCGATAACTTCACGTGCGACAGGAACAAGGGCCAGCTGTGCTCGGGGCATGGCGAGTGCGTCTGCGGGAAGTGCAGCTGCTCGCCCGAGTACACGGGACCCGCCTGCCAGTGCCTCAAGGACCAGACCAACTGTAAATCACCAGGTCAGTTCATATACCTATACCTATTTACTATAGGTAAGTATATTTATTATTAGCTCCCGCCTGCGACTTTGCTCGCGTTAACTTTACAAATGGGATAGAGAAATTATTTATTTATTTGTAACTAGTTACTAGATGTTTTAATCGGCGTTTAAATTTAAATATTAATTAGAAAAATATCATATTTGAGAATGTTCTTAAGTTCTAGCCTGAACCCTTATTGCAACCCACATAGTTAATGTCTAGTACTACATGTTAATTTTTTTTTTTGTTTTTACAATTTCAAGTTCCAGTACGCTGTTTTTACAACCCCATTTAGCATTACACAAATGTGTAGGCCGTTTCAAGAGCGATATAACTATATATATATGTATATTTCTATGTACTTTTTTTTTGTTCGTCAGATAATAATGAAATATGCAGCGGTAATGGAAAGTGTGTTTGCGGCCAATGCGTTTGCAATGTTGGAGAAGATAGACATTTCTCCGGCAAATACTGTGAACAATGTCCGGTTAGTGTTATAATATCTTCAATTGATCATCTAAATTTAAATCCGTATCGGCTCCTCTTCATGTTGGCCAATACGACCAAATGATGTGTCACATGTACTAAATTAAAGCAGTCTGTAGTTATCCACATTTTTAAAGGTCGCTTTAGTTTGCATCGGTTCAAGCCAACTTGTCGACGACGAAGTTAAAATTTGTACATTGAGGTTCTGATATCTGCTAAATTTTATTCACCGTATAAAAATACTATTTAAGTTTGTACAGAAAAAGGTGGATTAAAAAGAAAAAGTTCTTTGTAAACGCGTGGCTAACGTGTGTGGACATGGCGGGCCATTATTTCAACAACGCTCACCTGTCCCCCCTCCCATTCCCCCAGCCCCCTCCCATTCCCCCCTCACCTCTCCCTTATGTCTTTGATTTGTGTTGAAAAACGAACCTCATTTGGATCTCATACCAACAACTAGCAACTTATAGTCGAACACTGTTAGACAGGCGATATGTATTGGTCGCAAATATTTGTACAAACATTGCTAGTTCTAAATTCGAATTTTCCTTATAGACGTGCCCTGGACGTTGTGGCGAGTTCAAGGACTGCGTGCTTTGTGAAGTGCACAAACGCGGTGAGAAGTACATAGCCGCGAACGACACGTGCATGCCGGAATGTACACTGTTCCCAAAAATTGAAACTGGGAAAATCGAAGGTAATATGTAATCATAATTATCTATGGATTACAATAAAACGAAACATAATTTATAAATTTTATATAAATAAATAAAATTGAAGTGTCTGTTTGTAATGTATTTTTTTTTTGTTTACTAAATAGATATGAATGTGAATACGACACATAAACAAAAAATAAGATTTTAAAAATTTTGGCTGCCTGTCTGTTTGTTCCGGGAAATCTCCGGAACGGCTGGACCGATTTAGCCGTGACTGTTTTTGGTAGATAGCTGAAGTTACTCCGGGTAATTTATATAGGGTACTTTTAATTTTCGAAATTAAATAGGGTTAATTATAATTTATTTATTTATTCAGGTAACAAACAGCCATTACATAAATGTGATTACATAAGAAGATACACTAAAAGGCCTAAAGTACCATAACTTATATTTTAATATAATATAATAACTAATTATAAGGGTTATTATAATATATATAATAATAACTTTTAATTGGGGTTCCGCGTAAAAAAAAACATAAAAATTGAATAAAATCCGATTTACAGTTTTAAGGGCAATTGCTTGAAGTTATTAGAAATATTTTTACTTTATCTTATAACAAAATAAAATTATTAGGGTTCCGTATAATAAAAAATCGCAGTGAAGAACATATGAAACGTGTGCGCAGCCGCGGGCACACAGCTAGTAAATAAATAAGAATACAATGTTGCATTTTACATAAATTTTATAAGTGAGTAAAATAATTAAGATAATAATATAAAATACTATGGTTTTATTTTCATTTTGCGATTTTTATTTCAGCCAATGAATCTCTAAATGAACACTTGTGTAGTTTTCTACGACGATGAGGATTGTCTGTTCGTATATGTTTATTCATTCAACGAACCTCACGAATGGGTGATCAGGGCGCAGAAGGAACGGGATTGTCCTAAGAAGGTAATTTATAAATTGTTACATAAAAAAATACGATTTTATCTTATTCTATTGAACGGAACATTTTTATTTGTCATTTTTCTTTAGAAATACGAGAATTGCAGTGTTCGTTTATTCCGATTCTTTGATCTATTTAAGATTACGACTACGGTTTTGTTTTCCGCGTTATGTTTCCCGCGTTTTGTTGTAAATAGGTACATAATGTTTGAAACCGATTTTATTCTCAAACCTTGTTAAGCCATAAATTGACACATGGAAAAATTCACTTGACACTGGCTAAGACACAAGCCGTGCAGAGCCATTAAAAACACACGAAGAAGAAGAAGACTACGACTCTGCACGATTTTTCATTCTTTATTACTTTTTTTTTACATAACGTTCTTTTTGTATATTATGTAAAAAAGACTCAGTATTTTAAATGACAAATGTTACATTTTACTTTACACAACACACACATATAACGAAAAAAAAAAAAATAGTGACATAAGTTTTTTTAGATATAGTTTGCCGAAATCCACTGTAAATTATTTGAAACGACGTCAAGTAACATCAACCTTATTATTTAGCGCTTTAAGTATAAACTCACCTGTTATCAAATGACGATGTCGCTTAACGAGATCGTTCCAACTCGAGGCACTATGTCAAAATTAATATACAGATTGTTTATTATTGATGTTTATAATGATTATTAGGTACCGATTTTTGGGCATAGTGCTCGGTGTAATCGCTGCCATAGTGTTGGTCGGTTTGGCGCTGATCATGCTATGGAAAATGGCGACGACTATACACGACCGCCGCGAGTTTGCCCGTTTTGAAAAGGAACGCATGATGGCCAAGTGGGACACGGTATGTATTTTTTTTTTTTTATAACGCATCATTCAATGCCTTATTAGATAAATTAAATGTTGTTTCTCTTCAAAATCAATCAAAGTACGGAAAACACGTTTTCGAGCTATCGTTAAAAAAAAAATACCGTTCCATACAAACTGTAGGGGTTAATGAATTTTCTTCGAAATTTTTTTGTTGTGTATATTTCTTTTGTTTGCATAATTATTTTGCTATTCGGGACGGAGATAAATCCAACAAGTCAGGATCATAAAAATCGGTCCAGCCGTCCTTGAGTTATAAGCTAAACCCGACTTTGTTTTTTTTTTATATAAGACTTTATTTTACTTGGCATAATGACTAAGCCTCATCTGATGTTAAATAAAGGACAGTCCAAAAACATTGCATTACTACCCTATCGATATTATATATATATATATATATATGTAATTTTTTAAGTTTTCGCGTTCCATATTTAAATTCAGTTAATTTTAACTGATTGTACAGTTGAGTTGAGTTGAGTATGAACAGGTATTTAAGTCGGGATAGAAAGAAAAAAAAAGCAAAGGTAACGCGTGAAAACCCGTTAAAATGAACTGAATTTATACAAAGTTAGTTTTCATCGCAAATATCATAAGCAAAAGCTTTCTATCATAATTTGAATGTTTTTTTTTTTATCAGCTATATTATAAGAAGTTTTCGTTGTATTCATTTCTAGGGCGAGAATCCGATTTATAAGCAAGCGACTTCGACTTTCAAAAATCCAACATACGCCGGTAAATAAAATTAACATAAAATCATGCAGCATTTACTACTGAGTTTATACTAATGATTAATTATACAGTTATAAAAAATATTTAAACATATGATTTTAATTTGTTAAAATAATAAGCACAAATTAAAAAAAAAAAGTTGCATATTAATATATTGTGTGCATTTTTACATGCCCTTATGAAGCTGTGTCTAAAAAATGTTTGCCTTAAAATGTGCCTTTTACAAGATATTCGAACACATTGTAATTTTGTAATTGATATATTCATGATATAATAATAATAAATAATTATTATCAAGTAATGTGATAATTTATCATTGTGTCGTAACTTTCATCACATTAAGTAATTCTTATTTAGTTTAAAAGCATAATTCCTATTTACACTGCGTCTACAATTTTAATATTTCCATCTTGTATAATTTCGAATTAAAACAAACATATTATATAAGAATTATATAAATTAATATTAATTTTATTATAAACGAGGTTATATATATTTTATTATATAACGTTTAAACTAATAGGTCTGCTTTTATCTCATGTGGTTTTGATTTCGTATGCTTTTTGTACTTACATATTTTGTTGATAGATGTTTTGAGAAAAGATTATATTAAAAATTATCTATTAAATGGTAGGTTTAATGTGCTATGTGTGTTATTAATAATATTGTAACGCGTTCAAAATATTATATAGCTGTATTTAAACGACATATAATGCTTGTATTGTCATGAAATTCAATGAAATTAATTAATATTTGATTTAAATAAATACTTACTAATTTAATGCGTTTAATTGATACAAATTAATAAAATTATTTTTATGTTTCCATTGTTGTTATTTTTTGAAACGATATTAAAATTATATTATAATCGAGTTTGTTTTTTACTTGAACAGGACATTTTGTTGTTGCATTATTTATTTTAATGCATATACTTTTTTATCTAAATATTATGAGTTCTTTATCTTGAGTTACAATGAATTTCATGAATACAGAATATCCACAAAATTTCCATTCGACGATCTGATGGTGCCTTTAGTAAATGTTTTATTATAATAATGTAGTGCCATTTTTACTTACATAAATGTCGTATAAAAAATTAGAAATATATTTATTTCAATTACTAATTTTTATTTATAAGTATTAATTATTGTCTAGTTAATTAATTATATAATATTTTAAAGTATGACGTGGATCTATTTGGGAGTATTCTAAATCTATATATTAAAGCGAGTAGAACAATGGAAAGTGCGCGTTGAAAAAATTATTTGACACTTCTGAATATCCAGTAACTATATACATCGTAATGAATAATATTTTACTATATATTTTTAAGTTGATTTGTATATATTTTATTACTTTTATGAATAACTGTAGTCAGTCATTAAGTTTAAAAGTGGCTAATAAAATTAACTCCAAATATTTTGTTTCATTTTAAACCCATACCTTATTAAATCAGAGAGTGCAGTTATTGAACAAGCAACTATTTAATTATATATGTGCATATAACTGTTGTCTTTAAACACATACACTAAGGTGCTTTTTTTTGGAACTAGTTTTTTTCACTCGCGACCTGCAATTTGTTGGTAATAGGTATAGTGACCGGTGTGTTTAAATTCTGAAAAATACCGGCCTTATGCTAGCCTCTAGGTGATACCATAAAATGGCGCTGGGCTATAAAAAAAAAGTAAAAAAAAAATCTACTTGTATTTTAAATGGAAAATCTTCACGCGCTGTGAGTGAGTATTAGGATTAATATTAAGGGCTCAAATTTCCAGGAAATTTTTGTTTTGGCCTTTTCAACAAAATTTCCGGCCGGGAGTGAAAAAAAATAGTTTGAAAAAAGCACTCTAATACACAGAAAAATTCAATGTGGTATGAATTCGACTTTGCGCCATGAATAGTATGCGTCAGTGAGCGTCTTTTGATGTCATATCATGGTGTGTTTCTGAAGAATTCTACCACCTTCATATCCAATTCATCTTTCTTCCTTATGGATAGAATATAACCAAGCGGCTTAGGGAGCCACATATACAGGTAAAGTATATCTCGGAACGAGTAAAGAAATTCGCGAACTAACGTTACCTTAACCGTACCGTGGAATTATGGAATGTACTTCCTGCCGGGCCTATAAATCAGGTATTACAAAAGAAGTAATGTAGAAGATCAGTGACGACTGGTGGTTTCATTGTTATTAGACTACTTAATAGTTTTTTTTTCGAATTGAGTGAGTGAGGAAGTAGTCCGAAGGCTTTTTGGTGTGTGCTGAGGATACTCGGAAAATAGGAACTAGCATAGGACAGCATAACGTTACGAACTTCGGCTTGGGCTGTTATTGACATGCAAATTCCGCTGAATTCATTTGCATAAAAGAAAAAGATCCTTTACAGAAACTACATACCTTCAGTGTAGTGCATGAAGTGTTATTGTATTGTACTGATAGCTGATGCAAGAATTTTCCCAGTTGGGGATCGGAACACGTTTTGGGTTATTGCCGAAAAGAAGACCAGGGTATAAAGTAATATGAGGGTAGAGAAAATAGAAACTTTTGCGGCGAGTCCCGTCAGCACTCGCCTCCAAAGTCACGGTGAAGGTGTAAAGGCCCTTCCGGTCAATAGCATTGGCTAGGTTAGAAAAAAAAAAGAAAATAAAGTGACATATGACTAGTTTTTAATGTCGCCCGAACTTCCAATGCGAGATTAAAACAGTTTAATAGAAATTCCCATACAACTAATGCTGTTAATACACGTACAGATCGGAACGCGGACATATTATGTTGAGCGTCCGAAATGATCCGTCGCCTAAATAGAGATGGGAAATAAGATTTTTCAAATAAAACTTTTTTTTTAAATCGGCTCACATAAAATCGATGTCCAAGAGATCAATCTTTTTTATATTTCTTTTATTTGACTTTTTATTCGTGAATAGTTCTTCCAGTGGTGTAAATTAGACTATAATCATCATTTATTGCAAAAACTGTTTCCAATTTTTTTATTAACAGCAATAAATGTTATAAATAGCAACTAAACAAAAAAAAAGAAGAATGCCTAAGCTACTAACAAAAAATGATACTGAACTGTTTTAGTTTTGCTTATTTATTGATGATCATCATCAATCATAGAAAACAAAAAGGAAACACTCTAATAATCGATACTTTATTAGTTTCACAGATCGATCTTTTGGGCTTCGGTGTTTTGTGAATAAATTCATTAAACTTAGGATTCGAATCGATTTAAAGATCAATCTTTTTTGGAAAGGATTTTCATCCCTTCTTAGAGGCTAACAAGGACCGTACGTTTCGGTCGTACGTGTGTTAACACCATTATTATGCAGGCAGTCTAGGAGAGCGTTGAAATGTCGAGTATCACATATTTATTTAAATTATTTTGAATACCTATACCTATTTTGAATTCCATTGTTTAGACGTTTAAAGTAAGAAGTTGGTATTGTATTTAAAGCTTTCGTGAATTGTTTTTTTTGTATACGGTATAAGCTCAGTGCTTTGACCACAATCTCACCTGACGTTAAGTAACGACGTGGCCTAGGGGTACTGGTTCTCAAGTGATGCTGCCGGAACACACCTATTGGTATTTGGCGACAGGTTTTCAAACTTGAGGATGGTTGCTACCCAGACAGGCATCATTAGAAAATACTCTACCACCATGCTATATTTTTTTCCTCACGATGTTTTCCTTCACCGAAAGCTCAAACCGATTTTGGTGTCAAATAGATGGGATCAAACACGCGTCTATTGTCTATTTTTAAGAGATTTGCCAATTGGACGCTTACGATTTTGGGATAGGGAGGGGTATTATTGGTGTCGGACCACTACTGCAACTATGTATTACTGTAATTAGAACTATAGCATTAGATAAATAAAACTAAAAGCAAACGGACATTTGAATCTTTGGTGTTTTATTTTCTTCTAAAGGGAAAGTAAGGGAGCGTTCAAGTATTACGTAACGAATTTGGTGGTGGGGGGGGGTCTTCTTGTCGATGAGGACAATACTAAAGAGGGGTCGCTCCGCTGCACGTAGACCACCGGACAGTAGGACGAAACCATCGCCAAGAAACCTAATCATCCCAGGAGAGGACTGAACAAGTGAAGATTGCGATCAAAAGAAACCAATCGCACCACAGGTGCGGAACAACCCAGTGACCAATCCGTGGTGACGGATAGCGAGGAGTCCACCGGAGAGGGTTAAGCCTGGAACGGTTGGCTCGCCTTTCGTCAAGGGAGCCTGAGAAGGCCACGCGAGCGCATGCGGTTTTAGTTGATTGTTGATTAGCGGTTTTCAAAGTTAACCTTTTAAATTGAGTTTCGGGAAATATAGAATAGATGTCACCAGATATAAATAATAAAAGATGTCATTAATATAAACTAAAATAGCGGACAGCAGGCAATAAAGTGTGTACCTATGTAATATGAATAAATTAGGCGCTCATTCCTGGCGAAAGGAAATTCGTGGTTGTTACGGTGTACCTGTAAGGGCCCTTCCGGTCAACAGCGTTAGCTATTTAGAAAAAAATAGAATCGTGGTCGTCATTTTGTTATCGACGTCAATTATTAATTATATTACGGTTATGTAATGAAATTAATAAACATGAAATAAATTTATTTAACACAATTTTTTTATGCACAGTTCTTAAGATTGTTAATTAAAATCTTATCAATAACAAATGTCGATGGGGGAGTAGTCGTATCGTACACAGTCTTCAGTGAATCACGTAAATAAAAGATGTGCAAAATTCATGTGTTATTAAACAATAGGGTGTTTATTGAAATGTAAAATATTACTGCAGTGGGTTTTCATGACATAAGGGAGTCACTGCCCCTTAAGATAACGTTAATGTTCCACAAGACCAAGACTCACTAGTTAGCGACTATATCTACTAATATAATTGACTTGTTTTATATTTATAAACTTTCAGACGGGGGGGGGGGGGGATGGAGTCTTACTCCCCTTAACTTATCTTATTAACTTAAAGAATAACATAGTTTTCAACGAAAAAATTAAGATCAATATGTAAATGTTACTAACGTAATCACTACTTTGACCTCCGCGACCTCTATGTCAGCAAAAATAATAAAAGCATAATAACACCCCCCCCCCTTCCCTCTCCCAACGCCACTACGGATATTTACGTAATATTTGAACGAACCCTACGTACGAACAAAAGTGTTTACGGACACTATTAATATAACTCCGTAAACACCTATGTATATGATATAAGCATTAATTTGTGAAATTATCGAAATAGTAATCAACACGTTGCAGCGGTGGAGTTAACAAGATTTATAAGAGTAATTACCGAGTTTCATGTTGGATCCACTCAGTAGTTCACTCAGCGTTCTGAGCCTTATGTGATACCGACGGCTCGGCAGTAATTGGAAAACTCTATTTGACTGAAGTTTTATTTTTACGGTTTCTGGGTATTTTATTACTCGAATTTATTGTAATAGATAGCCAAACGGAACGTTATAAATGATAATACGATTTTATTTTTTTCTCGAAACTCTGGTGTAAAGAAAAAATAAAATTCAGAATCTTAAATGATCTTAACCGAATCAAAAAATATTTTGCGATGAGTGGTCCTACGTTACCAATTAAACTAATTACCTGATATATAAACAAGATAGTACTAAAAGTTACAATACCAAAATATTAATTTTAATCTAAATTAATAGAAATATTAATATTTATTCATCTATATATATTTTAATCTACTTGCGTCGATACTACAGCTATATCAGCAGGGGATCTCAAGCGGCGCTAATATGTTGCCCTTGGTGAGGGTTACATATTTGTCCTGTTTGGGGTCGAGGCTCTGTGGTCGTGGGGTCCGAGTGCTCACAGCTTTTTCTAGGAGCTCGCGAGTCGTCTTGTCAACACGTCTCACGACCAGAGGGCGGGGCAATATTTGGCACAGCGTTTTAGTACAGCCATCCTACGTGGAAATTGGGCCAGCCTTCTGAGAACCATCCCGTCTGGCGCCGAGCTGGACAGCATTCATTGCTTATAGTTTTTAGGTAACAGTAATAATTAGCTACTATTATTTAGTTTCGTTTTTTTTAATCCAATGAATATTTTGTACTGAATGTACTTTTTTATTTGAATGAATAACGTAAATATAATAACAATATCAGTCTTATTATTCACATATATTATTTATGTATTAGATATGACAGCAGACGCGTATGTCCTGATGGTATATCGTATTTAAAGTTGTATTCATTTTTGAAATAATTAGTATTTACAGTTTTATACCGTGCAAAAAAAATATTTTTTGCATACATCTCACAATAATGAAGATAACATAGGCACCTTTCCAAAGGTTCAGGGAGGATTTTCATTCATACCCCTGAGTGGGCGGGCGATCATAGCCTACTTATTTATTCAAGTACTTTTTCATTCTCATAAAATGTCAGTGTACTGTTTGTAGGAAAATATCCCCGGGTAACAATATACGTTGATTAAATTTAATACAAAATAATGATTATTAAAATAAAGGTACTGTGTAGGTAGAAAATGCAGCATGAATTAAGTACATATTGTAGTTTGATCTCTTTCAGATTAGGTATATTAAGAATCATTACACTGATGATTATCGGTTATTTAATGAGATAAGTTTACTCGTACATATCCATCAAGATTATACATGTAATGGTGGCGTGTAAAAGCTATTACATTATATTCGTAACAGTTAATTTTTAAAATACTGAAATTTGTACAAAGACCGCGATGCGTGGCGGAGCAGGACCTCAATTTGTAGTGAGCAAGATACATTTTGGGAAGCCCTCTTTATTTATGCTTGACCTTTCTTCCGTGCTATTTATAAATTTATCAACGTTATATATGGGGTTCAATGGAAATTTCATTTCTTCCCAATGTTTTAGGATTTTTTATTTTATTTAAAAGTATGCATGTGGAGATAAAATTAAAGACAATCATTTTTAGTAATTTGTGGTATACACTTTACAACATGAGTAACCTTAATGTACTTACTATTCATCACTGAATTAAACATTTCTTTTACATTATTAGGAATAATCATAAATTAATGCTTAATACGTTTGTATAAACTAATGTGTACATACCTTAACCTGAATAGAATAATAAAAAAAAGCATTCAAACTTCATTTTACTTACTTATCTAAACATACTTACTCATATAATACATACATATAAGTAATAACACACTTCGTACGACGTAAGGTTGTTTTTTTAGTAATAAGTCAGTAAATAAATACCTCTAGGGAACAAAACGTCTTTGATTGTAAAAAGTTCATAAACGATCGACGCTGTATCTCGGGAGTCTCTTCAATCTGTTCTTAGATAGGGTTTCTCTGTACGATTTCTAACTTTTTTAAAGATATCATTCAATGCAGAAGTCGCTGATTTTTTTTCACAATTTATTGTCTATATACAAAGCTATTATTCTGCCATTGTGACTTTTTAAACTGTGAAATGTTATAAAGTCAAAAATTTATTAAAAAAATAGAACACTGTATTTGATATAAAAGAAAAATCTCTTTTTCTCGTTTACATTCATGAAATCATTTCAATGATTGTTATAGGCTCATTAAGTTATACATATAATTCAAGCAATAATAAAATCTGCCAAAATTAATTTCTTTTAAAAGTTCTTATTATAAAAAGGCATAGAAGTGCATTAAAAACCAGTTCATGTACGATATAATACATTGTTAATTGCTTCATTTAGTATCAGGGCTAGGATATATATTTTAATAACAAGGTCGAACCATCCGCACCCGTCGTCTGTTGTGTCAATCGTAAGTAGCTTATTCTATTATATAGATAGTTTAATCCAATCTTTAAACAGTAAACCCAATCTTTAAATAGTACTTAAACGATGATGATCCACGGTATATTTTAATGATCTTGATTATAATGAAATGTTATATGTGATAACACTTTAAATACTTTATTGTGTTACTTATAAAATTTTATAATTATGAAAGGAAAAGTATGAACACCTGTAGTCGTAGCCGGACAAGTCGGGAACACAATCCCTATTTTATACTACCTCTGAGAGGCTCATTTGTGGACTTAAGGAATAAAACCTAGTTAAAAATTGTGAAGAATAAAAAATCACCAGGTAGCGTTTCGAAAATGATGGACCTAGAAACGTAAGAAGAAACCTCGTTAAAAATCTCGACCAAGAATGAGGTTGCGATCATATATTAGTATTTAAGTGGAGATCTCTCTTTGGAGCCATGGACGAAGTCAAAACGATTCCTATGTTTTAGCCAATGAAGGCATATTGTGGTTTATGGTATTCTCCGTAGAGAAGGCGTTTTTGATACTAGATAATCTACAATTTTTAACTCCAGTTAGTGGTGAAATGTTATTTACAGGTCACATACCGCATAAAAAGTGTCTAGACTGTACGTGTTTTAAGTATTTAGGATATTCAGTAAGGGACCGCTCATGTATTTTGGACTTAGTGACCCCCTCCTTGTCAGCAATGGTAAGCAATCCCATGGTAAGCAAAGCCTCTACCACCATGATGACGTAGCATTAGTATAATTTTGACAAAAGAACTAAAATATCTTAAATAAGTAAAACGTAATCCTATAACATTAAAAATAAGGAAAGCTTAGGCCTCTCCACACCATATTGATACTTACATTACATTTGAACGGCAACAACAAATACCTAGGCATAAGATATGGCGTAGACAACGATTTGTAATACCTATTTGCTAATTAACTAGTGGTATAAACAGTTTAGTATAGAAATAGATGCACCTGTCGAGAGATTGGGTTCCAGCTATTATATCACCTTTTGCACGACGGTTGTCTAATACCAAAGCCATGAAGTTGGCCGATATATATTAATGTTATGACTCGTAATTAATTAAAGTTTATTGAAGTGAAAACTTCTTTAGCGGTGTTGAGCGATTCTTGGCAGCTGAAAAACTTATAGATTCACGTTACCAATGCTATGACGTCAACAGTTAACGCGCTTAGAGATAAATAATCAAATGTATACTTACGCAGCCTATCGTATGTTTTGATTATGAATAAACTGTATGAAAATGTACATTGCTCGGAGCGTCAATAGATGTAAAAATGAGACAAATGTTAAATGTAAGTTATTAAATTTTCGCGTTCCATATTTAAATGTAAAGTTATGGTAATAATTTCAATTAATAAATTATGAATTTAAACATCTTAAAACAGTTTCGAGTTTTCACTTCTGTCGGCAATCCATATCTATGACTGCCTAGTTTAGTAACTTAATAAAGTAATAATAACAATTAGTGACAATAAAATTCGCAAACCAGCCAGGTGCGGGTTTCGTAACATTCAGCAGCGGATTTTATATTAAAAACTGTTTGAAGTCAAATAATACTATTCTACGAAATTCTCATTACTTGCGCCGAGCTTACTTTGTGTGACTTTATTGGTTGACGAGGATTACCCGGTACCACCTACCCTTGTAATTTCTCTTTTTAAAAGACGCTGTAATCCGCAGCTTCTGTCGGAACAATAAGAAATTTAATTTATCTCTGATGATTCGAATCTAATTTCATACTAAATTAGTACGAAACAAATTTACGTTTTGGAAAGGGACTTAGTAATTACATTCCATCGTATATTAAAGTAGGTTGTAATCTTATTTACTTTGTATTTTATGAAATATATAGGTAAGCTCTTACAGGTCATGTCTCCGTTGTCATGTATTTTTAAATAATTGTGATGAAAATCATAAAAAATAGCTAATGTGGATTATTCATGATGATTTTACACAAAAAAAATCCTATATTATTCAAGTGATCATCATTCCTGCTTCAATAATATAATAATAGATTCGATTGACCTTCATCATGTAGATTTTGATCGTAAGTTTCCTTTTTTAACTATTTATGTAATATTTTTACATGTACTTTATGATATTCTATTCCATTAATATTTAATGTATTTTGAATTATAAATTGTATACCTACTTATATATAAAATTGACCTATAGATGTACCTATTCATTGTTATTCAAAATTGTTTATGGAAACTGAACATTAGCGATATACAAAAGGCTCTGCAGGTGGCTCGATGATTAATCACAGCAAGGAATTTGTCGGCGTGGGCCGGGCGGTGTGCTTGCTGGGCGGGCGGACGCGGTGGCGGCGCCGGGCGCGGTAGTGCTGCCGCGGAGACACTTCGCGTCGCACGCCCCGCCTGCCTCCACCGCCACCACAGCCCCACGCGCTACCCCAGCCGGTACGACAAAACACGTGGGACAAACGGCCAACAACACACAACAACATTCTTTCGACATAAACATCAATCAAAAGGTAAGTTTTATTATAAAACTTTAAACGAGGGAAAGATATCCTTTTTTAGAAGATTTTCTAATTGAAAATAAACTTGTAGAAAACTTTATTTTTCATACTTTACAATTTATTATGCAGTTAAATTATAATTCAAGTCCCAAATACCAATTCAATTGTTTATGGTTTGGCGGCTTTCGAAAACTTTGGCACTTTATCGTGAAACCAACCTGTTGAACTCAGTTTTATTTGCATAAAATTATTGGATTCGATTTAACTCTAACAAGATTTTATGTTATGTAAATAAATGTTTTTTAATTAAATAAAGTGATTTGAAGTGATTATAGATTAAAACTGTTTAGAGTTACAATGGTCGATAGGTGACAACATTATCATCGTCTGCAGTGAAAATGTATGTGAAATATTGACATATCTATTTAGCCTCAATAAGTTATAGTTTATTCTGTAATACTATACAGAAACTTTGATGTTTTGACGCAAGAAGCGTATCTTAATCTTAATAATCTAATAATTACTAATCTGCAAAATAAAATACTTTTCGTTTTTGAGCCCACATTACTTGAAAACTTCGGAATCACTTTGAAAATAGTGAACTATTTACAAGCTCACGGAACCCAAGAAAAGGTCTATGCTTTTCCACTATGCTTTTCCAAACAACCTCGGGGGATCAAATTAGTAAAATAATACGTTAATACATTTTAAACATAATCCTAATTCATTATTACTTTATCCCTTTAAAAGAAATTATACCATTTTTATGTAATGAGTCAAATGAAGGCTTTGATAATCCACTTTAGTGTAAGATAAAAAAATCAGATCAAGATGTTTGCTGTGGTTAGAAACTAAATATTTGAATAGATATTTGTGAATAAATTTGTAATTATATTCTATTTGCACTATTTCTCAATTCTTTGAATGATCATTGTGCATAAAACATGTTTTTAATAGTGATCTATTTGATAGTTGATAAGATCGAACCTATGACAACTTATGGCTTTAATCTTGGAAACTGGCAGGTTTAATCGCTGCCAAGGCTCACCAAACAGAGTTCTTTAAACGAAATGATATTACATTGTCTTTAAGACAAATACATTTTGGATTGGTATTCATTTAAATACTTTATTTTATCATTTTGTTATGTCATCTCACAGTAATTGTATTGTCCTTTCTAACTTATCAAAGTATAATACCTAACTATCTAAAGATTACTACTACCTGCTTCAGTTTCCTCAGTATCATAGAAAATGAGAGTCTTCAAGCGAAGAACGATTCTACATTAGTTGACCAAGATTGCTTTATCGTCGGCCACATATACATCGTAAACTTAACATGATATAAATCTAATAAACTAGAGATGATGTGACACAAATACTAGACATGTTATTACTAGATGTACCAGTGGATCCGACGCCATATTTTTTTTCTATTCTTTGTAATTGCAATGTGTACCCTAAAACATTAAATGAATACGTTTATTTATTATAAACTATATTATTATAAACTATTGCATGGTACGCGATGTACGTCATTTTGTATCTATTTCATTCGTTGTATCCTAATAACTTATCTATACTCTACTCTATGACTATACTAATAAATAAAATTGAACTGTCTGTTTGTAATGTCAAAATATTTTTTTTAATAAATAGATATGAATGTATATACGATACCTATGTTAAAAATACAATTATTAAAATTTTTGTCCGTCCGTCTGTTTGTTCCGAGTATTCTCCGGAACGGCTGGACGGATTTTGACGGGACTTTTTTTAGTAGATAGCTGAAGTTACTTTGGGTAACATAGAGTACTTTTAATTTTCGAATATAATTAGGGTTTCATGTAAACAAATTAAACCTTATAAAAATTAAATAAACTTCGATTCAATGCATAGTTTTACGGGCAAGTGCTTGAAGTTATTAGAAATATTTTTACTTTATCTTATCACAAAAAAAATTATTAGGGTTCCGTATAAAAACCTTAAATCGCAGTAAAGAATGTATGAAACCCGGGCGCAGCCGGGTGCACACAGCTAGTTCTATAATATGATACTAAACCAGCTGCTCCTGAGGCTCCGCTCGCGTATAATGTTTCTATTTAAAAAATATTAACAACTTTTTTAATGTTTTTAGTATAATATAATGTTTTTTTTATTCATTTCTATTATTTGGGAAGGTAATAAATACACCTATAATTTTTTTTTAAATCGTGAACATCGGTTCTCTGATTTTCGGGTTATAAAACAACTAACACACAGGCAGATAGACGTTGCCCTTTATATAATGGAAGGATAAGAATGTAAAAAAATATTTCATGAAATCTCCCCAAAGAAAATAATAATATCAAAATTAAAAAAAAAATACTTTTAAATTACAAGTGTTTTCAAGGTGTGTAGCAACAAACGGATAGATATGCAGACGGAGAGATATTGCTTTTATTCTAATGAAAGAGATCCTTAATATTGTGCAAAATATAAATGTAACTTAATGTACAGTTTTCATTAGTGGTAGTTATAACTGGAAAAGTAATAAGTTAACTACGTCTTTGTACTTAAACTCTAATAGAAAAGTAACATTTTGCTACTTAGAAAATTATTACTTTCACTCTATGTGAGGAGTGGTACATAGTACAAAGTGGTACATGCACCGTGGGCTGAAATAAAAGCCACTAAATACGTTTAGGATCGAAAAATGATGATGTTAACTAACAGATATTAAATTAGAAGCGAACTAATTAATTTTTCGGTCTAAATTCAAATTTAACAAAAACTGGTCAATTTTAATCTTTATATCTTTAAAAACATTGAATTGAATTACGTAATATTCTTTAAAATAAAAGATAAATTCTTGTAAGGTCAACTTCATAAACTTTCCATAAAATATTTTTTTTTAACAATAATAATTTTATGAAATACACTAGAAATACACAAGTAGTGGCCGGAACACTTTTTTGGCCTTTTAACCTTCGCGAGCTTATGCAGAACTATTAAGGTTTCATAATAATCTAATGAATAGTTTAGGAGTGGATAGCGATAGGATAGATAGGACAGCTATACACTTATGTGGATAAATATTAGCTTCAATACTGATTTGTACCCTATAGTATATGCCACATGTACATTATTACATTTCACTTTATGAGGTCTAGAACATTAACGGTAAGGAAAAGTACATACAAGTATCAGGTAGTTCGAGTTCGGTGGATGACATATATTCCGAAAAACTATAACAATGTATTAAATAAGATGTACTTCAAGAACACCAAAAATAATTTTTACATAACCGAAGATACGGACACAGACTATTTTTAGTAGTTCATAATTAGATTAAACACTTAAGTAAATTATATTGTCCATTATCATTATAATAAGTGTAGCGTGAAAATATGTAACAGTACTTTTAACATCGCTTTCCACACGCGACATACTTGAATTAGCCGAGTATTTATCGCTCGAGTAATTATTGTTCCAGTACATAAGTGATATTTTTTAAATCGTGAAGTCGATTTATGTAAATGTCCATTTGTGATAAGATGCTTGTGGTTGTTTTCTGTCGACCTCGTGCTATTTCATCCGCTTTAACTTCCTTGCAACGGACTGCATACATTAGCATTACAATAGAGATTTTATTATGTCATTTTTTTTTACACGGTATAGACTTAATGCTTTGTCAACAATCTCAGCTTATATTAAATGACGATGTGGTGCAGGGTGGTACTAGTTCTCGAGTGATACTGCCGGAACACACCTATTGGTATTTGGCGACAGGTTTTCTAATTCGAGGGTGGTAGCTACCCAGGCGGGCATTATTTAAAAATACCCTACCACCAAGCTACGGTTTCCTTACGATGTTTTCCTATTCACCGAAAGCTCAAGTAAATTTTAGAGTTATCCAACCTATACGTGGTTTGAACCCACGTCCATTGACGCGAAGTCCGCCGGGACTACAACTAAGGCATCATCATTAATATTTGCGTTGATTCACCTGAACAAAAATGTGGATCTTAGTATACTAACAAATATTTTTTAATAAATCCTAAAAAAAAATACGCTCCGTTTCAAAATTAAAATAACAAAAAATATGCATATCCATAATTATGGTGATTAAGTGATAAATATTTTCATATTTAAAGGTGTATCAGGAACAAAGTAATGAATTGATTTTAATGTACCTTTCTGATGAATGTAGTATGCACTGTATGAAGAAGGCTTTAAGATACATGTGGAAATGGTTTTTTTTCATAGTATTTAAATAGTAACGATAACATTACATCCCGTGATCGTCTGTGTTGTTTATTGATTCATTAATATTGTATTATAACATCTTTATATTAATTAACAGTAATGATATGTAAGCATTTCATTGGGATAAGGTAAATATGTATGCATGGACATATTGTATGCCGATTGTAACAGAGGCACTGAGCTTTGCCAGTGCATTGTAGTGGGCTTTTAGTGAATACGGTCGGCTGGGTGCCGTCGTCCGCCCGAGCTCATATCGCCCTAGCTACAACCGTCCGGGGTACTACCGCCCGTCCAGTTCTAAAACCACATAACAAAACATATAAAATTGAAGATGGAATATTTTCTAGGTTAAGCATTTGTATTATATTAGTAATAAATATGTAGAAAGTTTATATACGAGTAACTTAATGGAATTTGGAAAATATGTACCTTTAAATGTAGTTTTATATTCATATGATCTTTGAGTTACACCAGCTTATGACAATAAATCTGTATTTTAACAATATAATGAGGAAGTATGTTTTAGAATGCTATCTATAATTTAAATGTTCTTGTTGTTTATTTACCTATAGGCTTATTATAACTTTCCTGGCAAATAAAAACGAAGATATCTTTACAAATGAAATAATCGATATTAAAGTTTTAGCCCACTATTACTTTTGTAAACTAAAGCGCAATTAATATGTCGATTACCCATAAAAATTAAACAATAGGAAAACAATGGAAAGCTGGCGTAAACGCCAGGTTAGTGCACAAGGGGTTAATAAAAACCTTTTTGTATATGTATTAACTAATCTAATAATTTAATACAAATACAAAGATTAAAATATTCTAGAATTGAACACATACGGAGAGGCAGAAGTTGGTTGCACAGTTTGACGAAAGTACAGTTAAATTGTAGTAAACTAGTTTTATCTCATTCTGCCGCTCGTGCCTACTTATGGAGTTGTACCTCCTAATATTAGTAAGTCGAAACTTCCTCACATAATGTCACAGGGTTTCGTTTCGTTCTATCCAATCCATGAAAGTGAAGGATGATTTTATAAATATTAAAGTACTCCGATCAGATGAAAAACTGACATTTGATAGATAACCTTATATTTACTTTCTTATTCTAAGTAATTTTATAAATGTGAATGTGTTTGGTTTGTTTGATTTTTATCTTTATAAGCCATAACTGCAGAATTAATCTCACCAGTTGTTAGAGATGTAGAAAAGGTCATCATAGGCCATCCATCCATCCCTTAATTGAATAACATGCAATTAAAGATACAAATGGAATATATTTTGTTGATTTTTTTCGGGAATTTATCAAAACCGGCTTAGATCTTAAACTTGCCATGTAATAGGTGTCATTAACGAGTAAATTTTCAGTGATTGAATAATTAAACTATATTGTCAGAATTTGAATTTGTTTTATCTTATTTTTGTTATGTAACTTTTAAACTGTTTTATTTTAATATAACCTAAATATATTAAGTACGAGCAGTGTGCTCGCGGTTTATTTATTATTCACTGCATTTTTTTATACGGAACCCTAATTTTTGTTTGGTACTAAGATTAAGGAAAAATATTATTACTCATAAATTCAAACAATTGCCCGTAAAACTTTTATGAGTTTTAATTATTTTACAAGGAACGCTAATTATTTTCGAAAATTAAAATACCCTAAGTTACCCGGAGTAACTTCAGCTATCTATTCAAAAAACGTCCCGTCAAAATCCATCTAGCCCTTCTGGAGATTACCCGGAATAAACAGTCAGACAGACAAAAATTATAAAAATTGCATTTTTGTTATATGTATCGTGTATACATTCACATTTATTTAGTAAAAAATGTATATATTTTGTATAAACAGACACTTCAATTTTATTTATTAGTGTAGATATAGATTAGTTTAAAATAAAACACAAGTAACAAGTACCTAACGACCTCCATACGATTATGTTGTATTGAAATTTAAATATTCTATTTGATACATTTATATTTTATAATAAAAAAATTATGAGTTATAACATCCTTCCTACAGAATTTCGATATAAACAATGTTAAACGTAATAAATAGAATACGAAACGTTCGTTCTTTCTTTCTTTGAGCATCTATTTGTAATGCTCATCTTATTATGCACGATATTACATTTTATATTATTTAGAGGGAAAGTGAAGGTATTTTTCCTCGTCCAATAGATTTTCTATATATCTCTCACAAGCTTTGCCGTTACAATAAAATGAAAACAATCAATGAAAATCGTCGGTTTGTTGAAGTAAAACTCTATTGTTTACATATACTCTTGATTTATATTCATAAATGTTTGTACGTGTTCGTCATACCTATGAGTGATACGAGCCAATTGATCTATTTTAGTCGCTTTTTTATAATTCGCAACATTCATTTTTGTTTCTTCTAAGTTTTTATAGTATTTACAAAACTATTCCACGTAATTGTGAATTATTAACTATCTACGTATTTTACTTTTGTTGAACGTGAATTCAATTATATTTACTTAATTTAGTAACATTACCTAGTTTTTTCGGCTAAAATAATTGGTTAATATAACACTAGCTGTGTTCCTGCGGCTGCGGCGCCCGCGTTTCATATATTCTTCACCGCTTTTTCCACCCTAATATTTTTTTTGTAATTTAAATTATTTAATTAATTTATTAATTTATTTATTATTAATTAATATATTAATTTAGACAGACAAAAATTTTAAAAATTGTATTTTTGTGTATAGGTATCGTATAAACATTCATATGTATTTAGTAACAAAAAAATATTTGATCTTAAAAACAGAAACTTGTAATTGCAATTAAAGATTATTTGAAAACCACAACAATGACTCAAACTTTTTATCATTTTTAGCTAAGGGAAACATTTAACAGGGTGGGACGGGACTATGCCATCTAATACAATAATGACTCTTTCATTGTATGTCGTTGGATGGATTGAAAGAGCTTAGAAATGTTTATATGTAAATAAGTTTTACATTTGTGGTTAAGAGTCCCATTATTCGACTTTAGTACATATAAATTATTTTATAGTAGCACGGGATATTGTAAGTTAGCCTGATGCAGAGAATATCGGTGTACCATTCGTATATCCAGTCACCAGTGTACCAGGCACATGTGGATATCCGTAAAACCATACAACATAGATAATTCGAAAATACAAATAACTTGTAGCGTATCGAGCGAGCTCCTGGTAATAACGCTTTACTGAACAAATTGATATCTAGGAAGTTTGGACCTTTCAAATTGTATTTGTTTTACATGATATCATTTTTTTTTATTTAATTCTTTTGGTGGATTTTTACATATATAGGTTTACAAATTATATGAAACGAATACAATTGTATCTGTGCTTATTTTAATTACTTTATTTATTTTTTTAATTTGCTTTTGTAAATATCTAAGGGCCGGCCAAATTTTACGTGAGCATCAAAGAGGGGAGAGGGTTTGCTTATTTTTTATGAAAGGGGCGGGGGTGTTTTTTTGAATGGTGATTACGTAATCAATATTTACATATTAATTTTCGTTTTATTTTATGTTAATAAAACAAAGTGTATATGAATAATTAACAAAGATATTCTATGTTAAATTTATAATCATCTCCATCAGTTCGTATAGGTCATATAAATGGATATAAGTCATAAGGCTTACTACTACACCTGATCCACGGTACATCGTATACATGTATAATAATTATTATATTCAATAAGTAGCTACTTCATCTTAGAGGAGGCGTTCCATAGTACGTTTTACCTAAATATGATTCCATTTATATATTCATATTTCCTACGTTTATTGGTTATACGACAATTATGTTCAGCTCATGGCATAAAAGCAAGTTCTACCTTTATATCGAAAACTTAGCGTGTCGAGAGATTAGGTGCGTTTTGTCTTCTAAATACATTAAAACATATTATTTTTAAATAGCTTATTCAACTTTCGTAGCCATAAATCGAAACTGGTAACAGAGATAAGACTCAATGTAATTTCAGTAATTATATAAATGATACTTGGGCTATTTATATGTATACATAAAACTTATGCTCTCCAAAAAATTGTTTGGTACTAATAAGCTGCAAAGAAAAAATGTAAGTAACATGGGCGTCGAAAATTAAAACGGTTGTATAATAAATTAATCCCTCCCTGCCTCAATGAATTTAGAATAGGCATCTAAGCTGTTTAACATCTGTTGCGGGTCCTCTAACAATGAAGCCAAGGTTTAGTAAATTGAAGTACTACGTTACTTCGATTATAATAAATCTTCAGACGTCTGAGTTGAGTACTTAAAATACGTTTTGAGATGAAACGGTAAGCAATTTTATGTAATTACATAATCGACTGTATTATTTAATCATTGCGGTATAGTTTTAACATTTTGACACTAAATAACACCAACATTTCTGCCATCACTTTTGGAATTTTAGAGTTATCCATTTATCTTGTCAGAACGATTAAGGTTTAAGTTGTGTTTTTAACTTCTAACATTAAGAGTTCCATAGAGTAACGTAAATACTATATAAAGTAAGATAAATAACAACAATAAATAAATAGTTAAAGATACGTATAACATCTTTTGCTTGTATATTGTACATAATATAGTATAAATATTCAGTTAGCTAGTCAGTCAATGTCAATGTCAGTAAATGAGCTCGGCATCAACATAGAAGCTAAAAAATGTTTTTTCTTTATGAGAAAGCAAGAAAATACACTGTCACGTATTCTATAATTTTACGTTATATTATACGAGAAAACTCGTCGTGAAAAAAAAAATGCTTAACATGAAATATTGTTCGTTTTGAAATTACAATAACATGATACAGCAAAGACCGTATCGTTTATTCAAATGCTTTGAGCTCATTATCAAAGAATCCCCTGGCGAACTGCATGGTTTACTAAGCCGATTTAAAAGTACGTCTGGTACAAGTACTTGTTAGATTTATTCTATAGTATTTCATCATTTAATTTGAACATTGGTATCAGAAACTGCTTGCGCGATAATTACTTCGTCTAAATAAATCTGTAAATAAAATATAGCTTGTTTTAGAAGTTAAATCAAACAAAGTTTCTGTATATTAATAATTTACCTGTATGTGTAATTATATCTGGAAAAATAGTACGTATTTCTTTTCGTTTATGTTACGTAACATAACGTAACACACGTAACATAACACGAATGTTCGAACGTTAAAAATGTCAATCTTAGTTTATACGATAAATATGTTTGATTGTACAAATGTACGGTTAGGGAAGTGCCCGCGATAGGATACGAAACACTTTCCTTTATATAAAAAAAAGTAAAGGTAAATACATGGCATTGAAATAATCTAAAAAGAATAATACCAAAGAAACTGTTGATTCCTTGTTTAGGATTTCTAGAATATGGAAGGGATAAACTGCAAGGTACTTGCAAAACATGATGTGATTTAACCTCTGCGAATCAAACCTGGGACAGTGTTCAAGCAAAAAAATATTACAATGGACTCTTTTATGAGATTTTTTCGACACGCAATTTGAGGAAGTTAAGTTATATATTAATATGAAGTAAGTATATATACTATATTTTTTTGCCATTATTTCCGAGTAGGTACACGAAAAGGTTCATAATGGAGGCTTATTGTCGTCATATAATAGTGACGAGTACAGGGCCGCCCTTACCTACTTTCCTGATTTACGAAGTAAATTTGTATTTCTATAGTCCAAATTTACTGTTAATTGTTGTATCGTCATTAATCACGTTGCCTACGTATTCATGTTTAGTTGAAAGAAATGTCTTCTCATAATGTATTTAAGTGTTTGCACCTGTATCTGTGCGATTTATTTCCGTTTTTTTTTAATTAATATCTAAACCTACCGATTAATGAAAATTTTAGTCTTTATCTATAGTACATACTAATATTAGGAAGATTGAGAACTACATATTATGATTAAAAACGTAAATCTCAGTAAGTATATAATTTTAAATTAATATATTTTTTTGTTAGATCAACTGATCAAGCTAGCAGTGGTTCAACTTCAAGCCTGAAGACCTGAACAATAACTATAAACGTCAACCAATCTGTTAATTAAAATTGATTCGAATTGATTTATTCAGATTAAAAAGAGTTTAGATTCTCTATTATATAAAAAATATCGATAAAGTGATTCATTTTTTATTCGACTCTTGAGTGAAATACGAAATGAAATAAATTTATGATTCGTTATTATTAAAGCTGTACTCGTAAAAAGTGAAATGAAAAGAAAAAAAAAATCATAATTAAAAAAGAAAATTGGTTGTTACAACGTTAATTTAAATATCACCCCGTTGGTCTGAAATGGACTATGAAACATGAGCACTAGGATAATAAATAGTTTGGTTAAAAAATAAGCGTTTAATGGAGGGGTTATTTTTAACCAAACTGCTTGAAAAGAGTAATGCACATGAAGTTTATAATTGTCTGGAAGAATGCGAAAGTGACCGTGTTTAACGCAGGTTAAAAAGAACCAGGGATTTTTATTTGAAACCGGTTTCATGTCATATATTATATTAAAATATTAGGACTGTTATGATTATCAAATGGCTTACCAGGCTTACGAGTGGTTAGTCTTCACATGTATTAATGCGGTGATAACATACCTTAATGAAAGAACGCTGTACCTGACATGTTATAAATCTTATTCGTTATTTTAGTATAGTTATATTATAGAGTAAGTAGCTATTCCCGCGGCTCCGCTCGCGTGTCATATTTTGTATTTCGCACAATTGTTGAATGCGTAATATAGTTTTTAAATAATCATTGCAAAATAATGTTTTTTTGACTCTAAATTCTTGTTGGTATTAGAAGGAAGCAAAGACATTTCTCACGAATTAAAATACTTGTCAGTAAAACTCTGCATTGAATGGTATTTTATACGTGAGTTTTAATTTTTTAAGGTGGAACCCTAATAATGCTACTAAGAGAAAGCAAAGGTCACAAATTTAAACAATTACCCGTAAACCTGACTTGATTTTTTAACAGTTTTATGGGTTTTAACTTTTTTAGGTGGAAACCTAATCACTTTCAAAAATAATGAAGAAGCGATGATGGCGGAATGGATAGTGCGACCGGATTCTGCGTCAATGGACGCGGGTTCGAGTCTATCTATCCAACTCTAAAAATAATGCCTGCCTGGGTAGCTACTATCCTCAAGTTTGAAAACCTGGCGCCAAATACCAATAGGTGTGATCTGGCAGCATCACTTGATAACCAGTACCTCTAAGCTTAGTGTGTTTACCATCTTAGACCACATTGCACTTAACATCAAGTGAGATTGTGGTCAAACACTACTGATCCTGTAACGTGCAAAAAAAAAGAAAGTTAATAAAAGCCTAAGTTACGCCGCGTAACTTCAGCTATCTGCAAGAATAGTTCCGTTAAAATCGGCCCAGTCATTCCGGGGAATAGCCGGAATAAACAGACAGATAGATAAAAATTAAGTAAATTGTGTTTTAGGTGTATATAAATACCATACAGTATATTCATATGTAAAACATTGTTATTTTGATATTACAAGCAGACACATTTTATTTTTTGTATAGATAATTAAACATTAAAACAAGTGTTTAATATTCAATATGACAAACAGAGGAGAAAAGGTAATTAACTGCTTTTATCTTAGCTTATTTATTTCTATATTTCTGGATTTCATTGAATTGCCTGGGTTAATCTCCGAAACGGCTAACCGTTTTTTAATAGGAGTTTCATTGATTAAAGGTAAACTAAACTACTTTTTTGACGACGCAACGATCTGCTAGAGTGTTTAGTAAAACATAACGTTTATGTAGATACATAATTAATAGATATCATGCGTGATGCCTCCGACACAGCTAGTAATATTTAAGATAAAGCGCAGATCCCAACATCGGTTTCATCAGCGTGCCCATGTATCAAAAATTTTATACATGGTAAGTTCATTAATGTGTCGAGTACCCATAAAGATGAAACAATAGAAAGACAATAGGAAAACAATGGAAAGCTGACGTAAACGCCGGGAAGGTGCTCAAGGGGTTAAACATACGTCCTAGAATTCTGATTATATTAGAAGACCTCTGTCATATATGTGTGTATATGTTGATTATATTCCAGTTATAAATTGCAAATGTAATCTTAATAAGAGTTTTATGCACCACTGGGTCAAGGATCCCATTTAAACGATATTATACAGTGATTAATTAACTATAATAATCTAGACGGGAGTAATAATGCAAGACACGCGAACAACACTTACGCCTTACGGACAAAGCCAAAGCGAAAATTTACTTTTGCAACTTTACCAAGTAGTCAAGGTCACCTTCACCTGCCTAATTGTAATTTTAATATAAAACAATACGTATAATAATATAATAGTAAAAATATAAAAAGGCTATTTAGAAAATTTCACCCTTTTAGCATGCATCATATTGCTTTCACGAACTAACCAGCAGTCGCCATAATGTAAATCTTTCGCAATCAACTGGTAAATCTCTAGGGGTTCCTGTACCCTACTTTGAGAAGCCTTGTCGTAAAATATATTATGCTATTCAAGCCCTTTATGTACTTACGTTATGATTGAAGGCTGATTAACTTCTCGAGGATGTTGAAGAGATTATTTTCTTTAACAAATTTTCATAGTCTGAAGGATATTTCTAATGAAAATATTCCCATTGTATGTTATCCCGTTGTAATTTAATTAAAAATGTAGAATTAATATTTTAGTGAATAAATTAAATGCGTCAGTAACCTCACGTCTCATCACTGTCATCTTTATACTCTAACTTGTTAAATTGAGATCAAGCGCAAGTCATTGGCATCGAGAATTTCATCAATATATCTATATAATGTGTTAATAGGTTTGGTCAGTTAAAAAAAAAGTCAATCGGCACTGTATTCGACGATACTATCTCACTAATTATTGAGTAAAAATGATACTTTTATGTGAAACCAAAATACTGTTATAGTAGGTATGTAAATCTTTTGTTTTATTATTAACTAGCAGTGTACTCGCGGCTGCGCCCCTGCGTTTCATATCCATTTTAAATTTATTTCACTACATTTTATTTTTTTTATTCGGGCCTAATTTTATTTAGTACTTAGATAAAGTAAAAATATTTCTCATAAATTCAAGCAATTGCCCTTAAAACTGTGCCTTGAATCGTATTTTTTTCATTTATTTAATAGTTTTAATTTTTTTTACGTGAAACTCTAATTTTTTCGATAATTAAAAGTACCCTAAGTTACCCAGAGTAACTTCAGCTATCTATAAAAAATTGCATCAAAATCCCTTCAGTCGTTCCCGAGATTACCTGCAAACAGACAGACAGAAAACAAAAATTAAAAAAATGCATTTTTGGTATATTTTTATATCTAATTAGTAAAAAAATATATTTTGATATTACAAACAGACACTTCAATTTTATTTATTAGTATAGATTACTAAGAGCACCAATAGATGTATAAAAACAGACAAATGTTAAATATTAGGTTATGTTCATAATTTTAAATAACAAATTATGAAATTTAAACATTATAAAGTGTCGAGTTTTAACATCTCTCGGCAGTCCCCATGGCAGCCTGGTTTTTTTTTCTTTTTCAAATTTTATTCATGTGTTTATTTAGAATAGATTTTATTTTTTGAAGAATTTCGGTTTTTTTTTATAATAATGTTATCTATGTTTAAATACATAAAAATTTTAATGTGTCTTTTATGAATTTTTTCAATAATTAAAATAAAATGTGTATAAAATGAACGTTTTTTTATTTGATGTTTCCTCTAAGTAGTTCATTAGTCTATTCAGACCAAGTGCATCTCAACATGCATATGTAAATTTTGATTTTTGATTTGAAAATGATTTTTGTCATTACGTACTTGACAAAATTACACGATATACACTAACGTATAAAATGGTAATAAAATTAGCCCACGTATTATTTAATACGAGTATATTATAGTATTGCTAGATCAATCAAATAAATAATATAAGTTTGCTTTACCATTGGTTTTCTTTAAAGTCCAAGTAATCTTTCTTGTTTCGTGCTAGAGTTAAATCTCATAAAACATTTAATAAACTGTAAAATTAAATATTTGTTATATATATGTTCAAAATTCCTTAATATATGTATATATATAAAATTTCTTGATAAACGTTAAATTTTACGTATGAAATAAGTATAAAAAATATTTCAATTTCAATAAATAAATTCTTTATTAAGTTACTAAAAAGTTGAGTTATGGCTGTAGAATTCTTCGCACAAATACAACGGGTTGAGCAATAATTGCGGTACCTACGTTTTGTTTTTTCTTTTGCGAACAAATCAGGTCAGCAAGCCATTCAACGTTGTTTCTTATCTCAAAGTTCATCAGGGCTATCAGATCACTCTCTAATAGGAACATAATCTTAGTAGAAACTATTATTTCGTCGTTAAAACATGCATGCGATGTTAGACAAGAAAATTACCCGTAATTATTTAGAAGCGATGAAAACGAAATATTTATATTGTCCGTAACCTACTGCTGTACAGACTTTAGTCTTTATTAATCGTAATGAATTATGGTCAAAACGGGTATTACTAAATTATGCTTTTATTTAAATTTACAGTATCGAAAATTTTTAAATATGAATTATTTCAACTATTGTGTCCCATTTGGATTAGGAATTGTATTTTTTTTTGTTAATTTACCGACTGTAACTAGACATTTGTAAGCATTCGAAAGCGTTGATAGTGTTTGTTAATTTTGTTAGTGGTCGTTGTTTCCCTTAAAATGTGATATAAATGAATTCGATTCGCAATATTAACAACTGAAGGAATGAAATAATTAATAATCATAAATACCATTTCATTTGCATAAACTGTAAAGAAAAAAAATTAGGCACCCATGGGGACAGCCGACAGAAGTGAAAACTCGAACCTTAGAAAAAACTAAGTTTTTTTTTCAATGTTTAGAAATTCGGTAGTAAGTCGGTAAATAAGTCGGTAGGTATATTTCAGTATTTTTTTAACGTGGCTTCGGTATTTTTGTAAAATTTACTGGTTTACTGGTGACACTGGTCGTCGGTCACATAAGTAAGTCGGTGAAGCGAACCCAGAAGTTTTTCTCCTAACGAAAATCGTTCAAAGCAGGTAACGAAGTGTTCACTTCAAATAATCGCAACCGAAAAGAGTAACGACCACAGTCCTTTACACGCCAACATTCCTCCAGAGTCCATCTTTAGAATAATGTGGACTATTCGAAGCTAGCGTGCCCTGGAATAGGTTAGCGGATTTCCTAAAGGAAGTGAATTTTGAACTTTGTATCAAGTGCCATGGAAGTAGTAGAAAAAATATGCGTAGTGGTGAATTAAGTTGCTGATTTTAAGTCTAACTTGCAATAAAACTTTTGTATGTTTAAAGTCACATTATTGAAAATCGTATTTAGTTAGTAATTGTATGTGTATAAATTTTCTTTATTTAAGAGATTGTATCTTTGATTTAACAGTATAAGTTAAGTATACAACTTTATATAAAAGTCTTTAAACTCAGCTGTATTTATCAAGTACATGATACTGCTTCAAGATGCCACGAGTGTTTCTAAAATGTTTTCTACGAATTAACGAACATGTTTCTTTCCTTCTGTGTTTCTTTTCTTGGACGGAGTATTTCCAAAACCTATTTATCCTAGTCGTAAACGCCTAATATCATAGCAACTTGTAACAAACAAAACTAAAAATCAAGTTACAGCCACGGACAGTTAAGTATATTTAATAAGACTCATAAATACTGTGTATCAAAATTCATCCAAATCCATCCAGTCATTTTGGCTTAACTGTGTCTCAAATAAATAACGACTAATTATATTTACCTTTGTCGTTAAATATATATCATCTGGGGCTTGAATTGACATTACTGGCTTGACATTACTTTATCTTTTCACCAGTAAAAATTTTCGATTTTTAACCGACTTCAAAAAGGAGGAGGTTATCAATTCGTCTGTATTCGTTTTTTTTTGTATGATTGTTACTCGATTTCTCCGTCATTTGTGGACAGATTTGTAATTTTTTTTGAAATCGAAAGAGTAGACTTCCGATGTGGTCTCATTTCTACCAGGTCGGGATCTGATCAGTGGAACTCAGGGAAATTGAGAAAAACCCTCGTATATTGTAGACACTTATACGTGTTTCATATATTCGTTTCCAAAGCAATGAAGTAGGCTTCACAGCTATACCTACAAGTACATACTTAAATTAAAAAGAAGAAAATAAAAACTTTTATAATTATAAACAAACCCGACTTCAAAAGAATACACTAGGTATAAAAGGTACAAAAAAGTCAATAAATAATTACTTTAATAATCTACTTTGTTCATTTTGTAGTCGGTGCCAGCTAGCTATCACAATTACATATAAGCTTAATAAAGGACTAGGGTGATTTTAAAGAAAAATTAATCAAAGATGAATATAATTATCAACGTACACTTTGTTATCTATAAGCTGACATGGATTTCAAAATTAACGAAGCAGATTAAAGAAGTAATTACTTAGTGCTTTTTTATAGTGTATTATTTTAAAGTCGGTTTTGTTTTTAATTAAAAATGTTTTTTTGCTTTTGAATCCGATCGATTGTCGTTTAAGAAAAGTAGTTAAAATTACATGAACTGTGTATATTTCAGCATGGAATAAATTGCCCATAATGTAGATGACTTTTTAGTTTTAGCAATCTCATTAAAAACACGCCAAAAACACTGTTTCGGAAAAAATGTTAATTATTTTTTGTTTTTCCAACTCATAAAATTGTCGTATACTTTCTTGCTTTTTTGTTTTGACTTTGCTGGAAGCAGGTTTTCCATTACTAATTGGCTTCTGATCTTAAATCTGATGGAGTACAATCAATCTCCATTTCAATCTCTGAACCGTTGGTACTCATTTTAATTATTACATTTATATTTATTAAATATGTAAATAACGAATCAAGACGAATTTCCAGCTTTTTTTTATACCTAGCTAATGCTGTCTGCGTGTTATGTACAGGAGTGTGTATGCAGTGTTGTGCTTGATGCATGGTCAGTGTTACTGTATCGCGCTGGTGGCGGCGTCAAGAGCCTCTCCAGTTGGGGAACGGAGGATGTCTTGGGCCGCCACCTGAGGAGGACACGGAGAGTCTGGGGGAAAAATTTTCAGCTGTACCGCCAATTTTCTATTCATCATCTGTGCTGAAAGGCAAGCGCATTTACTACTGTACTAAGCAAAGAGACTTACTTTGGTTTACCAAGAATGATAAAAGAGATCCAATCAAAGAGTATTTAATAACCCCAACATTCCGTTTCATACAACATTGATGGAGTGTTGTAATGTTGCAAATTCAAAAAACGCTCCTCCAATGGATTTGATTATCTTTGTCCCTAAATTCGGTACTTCGCGTGTTCTTTTATCGAAAATAATGGCAATATTTCCATACATGTTTGAGAAAAAAAAAATATTTTGAAGCTACCATGACTATTTCGATGCATTAAAAATATCAAAAAGCACCTCTATATGTATATTGTATGAGTAATACTTTTTTTTAGGGTTTTTATAGACTGAATTTAATTTTAATGTATATTAAAATTGAAATTTTCATGTAATATAATATAAACGTACTCTTTAGTAGTAAACATTGTACTGTGATAGTTCCATAGCAACTAATTTAATGCGAAAATATCAAGCTGTCAATAAATATAAACGGAATAATAGTAGAAGTTGAGTTTGTCTGTATTTAATATATCTATCTGTTCATAATAACTTAGGCAAAATGTTTCGGCTTATTTATTAAAAAAGTTTCTGCTCTCTTATTAATTTCAGAGTACGATCTTTACAAATTGCGCCTAAGTATATTACCGAAGATGACGCAAGTAGGCGAGAATCCAATTACTTTAATTAAAATTAAACGAATTAACTTTCATTTTCTATCACATACGAGTACTTTTAACATTAGGTATTGAAAGTTTTCATCAATGCGTTATATGTAACATTACAAGCACACGACAAAAGTAAGACGAAATTAATATTTAGGTAAAATAATTTTCAACGTCATCGATATTTTGATGTTTATAAATAATTGTGTGTACTAAATGCAGGTTGAGCCGTAGGCCGGCCAGCTTGTCAAATATATATATAGTAAAACCGTAAACTTTCCGTGTTTCAAGGCGCTCAACTGGATATTGAAATTAATTGAACGTATTTTATTGAGAAAACAATAGTACATCCTAGGAAAGATATATTTAAATATCATTAAACTTTTTCTATTTAAATTAAATAATATTTCGAGTTTAAACAAATTTGTAGCGTCTAGCTAGGCTGAATAATATGAAATATAATTTGTATTCTAACATAATATGTCGAATATAAAAAGGGTTTCTCAATTCAAATAATGTTACAGATAGTATAAAAGATGACAAAGATATGGAGGCGTTGGCTGAATGAAATATTCTTTATTTTTTAATCTTAAAACAACGGTTTTTTGGAAACCTACGATGTTAATATTTTTATATCTGCAACCTATAGGTCTTGTATACTCAGTCTGTTTATGGTACTCTGTAAATGTAGTACAATAATATCTTCAGGGCTTTATTGTGTATTCTTCGGTACTGTGGTACTTCGGGGTAAGTTTGCTAATTATTTCATTCGTCATCTTATAATAAATAATAGTGTATAATACTACAATATAAAACTGAATAATAGTAACTGTAAACGTGTTCCAGTGAAAAAAGTGTGCCTTTCTTTTTTACTTATTAATAAATCAATCTTAAAAATCGGTACTTATTTTCGTGTGTTATATTTGAGCATGTTGATTATTTTTACGCGGTAGGTAGTTCGTAAAAATCCATATACTCTGATGGTTCGACTAGATGGCAGCAGCTATAATTCTATTCTAAAGATATTGCGGGTTAAACTAGATAGTTCCTGCCTTCAATAATGGATGAAAGTGATATAAAGTGTACGTAATGTAAATTGGTGTATATAAAATCTTACTAACAATATTGCATGTATCTGTCTGATTTAAATTATTAAGTATTATAATCTAAATTAAAAAAAAATGTCTATTTAGTATGGCCGAGGCAGTGGTGAGGCGATGGCAACACAAGGTTCACCGGAACGCCGCGCTACTTCGCGCCGTGCTGGTGCAGTGTCATGTTTTCAATTTCCGGAAAGCATTGGAACTTTGAACAGGGACGTTTGGTTACACGTCTCGAATGTAAATAGACAGATTATTTGATTCGTCGTATAAAAGTAATTGCTATACACGTATTCAAATTGGAAAAGTGTGTTTTTACCTATTAATTTATTCATCTTAAAATCGGTATGTGTTATAAATCTAGCGTTTTAAATTATGAACAAATGTAATGATACTCATTTTTGTTATTAAGAATTGAGAAGGAATATAAATATTCAAAACCATATTCCCACATAAAAACTATGAGTGTCACAGATATAATTATAACACTAAAAACGTATATTATAATCTACCGATTTGCTGGTCAGTACGTTTTTAACGAAGAGAAATTTTAGATAAGACTGTCGAGCAACCTTCACTCGCACGGACGAAATCAGGTTTTCTTTATTACCAAAATACTTCGATTTTTTCAGACGTTTGGTCCAGAGTCTGAGGCACTTACGCTTAAGCACCACGCACAGTATGCTAAGCACCATTCGTGGCTTGTGACGATCATAAGACCCTACCTGATCTCAGCTTTTAAAACTAGTTTAAAAATCATAGACCCTCGAGTTGCGGAGACTATTTAGTGTGGTAGTCATCCCAAGCAGATCTTACTTCTCTGCAGAAATTAAAGTTACCTACATACAAAAAACAGGTGTTTGTTTCTGCTCAAATATTTAACCTCTTGAACACTAACCTGGCGTTTAGGCCAGCTTTCCATTGTTTTCCTATAGTCTTCCTAATGTTTTTTTTTATGGGTAATCGACATATTAATAATATAAATATTACTGTTTTTAATAAATCAATAAAAAAATCAATCATAATCCTCATGAATAATTTCATTCTCATTGTAACAATCAATCACTGCAAATACCTTTCCATAATTTCATTTGGATTAGGCACTTATCGAAACGACACACCGATCACGTCGTTCGAAGGATACAATAACAGATGGGTGTATGTATACCTCAAATGTTTGTTTTCGATTAAAATAATATGATTGCTTTCAAACGAGCTGTTAGTTTATGGGCTGTCTACACAATCATATATCTCTTTTTTATAAATCTTATGTTAATTGATAAGTATAAAGAAAACTATGCTAGTAAAATACCTACAATCACCTATGCATCACTGATACATATATACTCAAATATAAAATAAAAGTCATAAATAATGTATGGTATATGGATAATCTCACAATCTTCAAATGTCCTACAATTACGTAATTTTACATCACCTTTTTTTTTTTTTAGACGGGGGGAAATGCATTTACGCAGTACCCTTACCTATTGTATTAGTGAGACCGAAGTCCCCCAATACAATAGGTAAGGGGGCACGGAGGGACGAGCTCCGCGCCAGTGTGGGACTCGCCCGGGCGTGAAGCGCCCGGAAATACCCACTAAAACCCCCCGGGGCCGTCCACTGCATTTGGGGATGGGGGCGACACGGGGTGGCTTTCGCAAACACCGCGTCGCCCCCTGCAGCGAACCCACCAGGCCTCGTCCGTGCAATGGCCCGGTAGGGATGAAGGAGAATAGTTCCCCTCCACCACTTAGCCCGCCTCAGAAGGAGGCACGACCATAGGTCGACAGTCCGGGGGGCAGGAGATACTTCCTGCCCCCCATGAATAGAAATAGAAAAAGGAAGGAGAGGGATACCTAATAGAAAGAAAAAGGAAACCCCCAATAACCCTCACGAACAACCCTCACGACAAACCCTCGCCCACCCCACAAATACCCTCCTGCAACAACCCCTCAAACTACCCCACTTCCTCAGCCTTCACAACCGCTACCCTCCCACCAGCCCTAAACACCCCTCTCCTCACAGGGGGCCGACAAAAAGGACCCCCCATGTGGTGTCCTGCCTCACGTCCCTCCTCCGCGCAGAAAGCACACCTCGGTTGCTCCGCTGTGCAGTCCATGGCCTTGTGGCCATCGACTCCACAGCGCTAGCACTGCGCCCGCCGGTCCACCTCAGAGGTGCATACAACCCTGGTGTGACCCAGCCCCATGCACTTGAAGCACCTCAACGGAAGTGCCCCAAGCGCACGGACCTGAGTCAAACTCCAACCCACCATTATCGAGCCTCTGCCCACCAACTTCACCGCCGCCTCAACCGGCAAAGACACCATCAGCGTCCTACGCCCCCACATCTCACGCACCAACCCCGCCTTGATCTCCCCCACACCGCATCCAGCCTCCTCCGCCACCCTTGACATAGCCACCTCCCTGGACACAGAGTCCTCCAGGCCCACCAGGCGGACATCTGCCCGCTTGGTTGGCCTGGAGACTACCGCGACCTCCTCCACCAACTCACGTAACCGTGCCGCCAGGACATCCGCCCGTTCCCCCCCCGCCGGGCCCGGAATCTCGATGATCCGGGACCCAACAGCAGTGGGGCGGCACGAGATGTCCTTCACCCCCATTCCCTCCAGGTCCACCTTCTCCCTGGCTTCCCCAAAACCCCCGCATAAGTCAACCCTCTCGCCGCCGCCTCCGGCCGCAGGGTGACTACCACCGCCGCCGAACGCGGCAGCGCCGGGAGCCTCGACTTTGACCCGAACGTTCCCCTCCCCTCCTGCACAGCCCGAGGTTCAGAAGGGGCCACCACTGCACCCTTCTTCACCTTTACATTACCCTAACACTACACGTCAATTAATCGACAATAGTTCATTTAATCAAATATTATACAACCAGCGCTTGTTCGCACGCTATATGAGTATGCTTTTGATGTATATATATTTCCTCCTTAACCGAGAAATCAAGAGTCGACACCCGTAAAAGCACCGTTTCCTGCTAAGTTTGTACTCACACACTCTCCAGCTCTTGTAGTCGCTGTCAGCGCGATATAGTGACACCGCATGCACTAGCACCACGCGCATCACACTCCACACTACACGTAAGGTACATAGATTCTATAAGGGAACAAGCCCTGAATCTGGATAATCTGTAGCCAAGCCCTGTAGTTCGTTTTAGTCCGTTCGACATTTTTAGCAACATCAAAGTTGACATAACTTTAGCTGTCCTAATGCTTAGATTTTACTTCTATTATACAGAAAGTTTAGTGTACTATTAAGGAAAAATATGTAAAGCCTGAGAAATGTTCCCTCATCAAGTAAAGATCTATAGAACTAGAGATTTCTCATTGAAACAAATTGTGAATACTTCGCGAGATGGTATACCTATTAGTGACTAACAATTTTCCTTTAGTCAAAGTCAGTTGCAAAAAAAAAATATTGAAATGTCTCGAACATTTCAAACTTTTAATTTAAAAAAGTAGTACATACTTTAAATATTAAGTAGATATGGAAACTGAAATAAGAAAACATTTTAAATAGATCGTGTTTAATGTGGGTAAAGAAGATAATATCCAAAGTCATACTTAGAGTGATGAGTCAACCTTTTTATACAAAATTATATGAAAATAGATTAATTGTTAGTTGCAAAAACTACAGTGGTAAGAAATAATTACACTACATAACTCTAACATTATAAGAGTAATTTGTGAAGTTCTGGTTAGAATAATAAGCTTTATTAATTAATGAAATTCGGAAACATAGAGAACAAATATCTCCCTAGCTTAGAGAAGTCCGTAATTCATGATAAAGAACTCAAAGATATAGACATAAATATTATGAAACAAAACGCATGAATTACAGCTTCACTTTCCGATCCTTTTTTTATAAAGAAGTGCCGTGTTTCCGACGGAATACAGTATAGGGTTCTTCAAAAGGGGTGTGAGAAAGTTTTTCTTAAAAGAGTTGGCAACGCGCACCTCTGGTGTTGCAGGCTTCCATAGGCTACGATGACCGCTTACCATCAGGCGGATTGTATGCCTGTTTACCATTTTAGTGGTATAAAAAAAGTAGTGCATCAATGAACTGTAGGTCGCTAAATATAGCAGTTCAGTCATGAGCAGGGATTTTCGTACTTTTAATCAGAATAGTGTCACGTTTGAGTTTTTGCCGGGATCTCATTCTCTCATGTAGCAGTTATTCTCTATAATATGTTAACTTGGGTATTTGATCCTATATTGTGTAATTTTGGTGGCGTTTTGTATGATATATTTTGATTATTGTGCACACGTGAAATGTATTGGTAATAATGACGTCAAACTTTTTTTCTGGGGAGCCACGAAAACTCCATATTCTAGCAAAATGAGCTACCCGTTTTGCTGAAACTTGGAAACGTTGACACTAGAATAGAAACAAAACTTACCGCATGACGCTAGCAGAATTGTGTATGTAAACCACAGATTTTCATTAACCAAGAAGAAGAAGTACTCAGTTGCGTACAATTTACCTATCGAGGTAGTACACAGAGGACATTGTAATATTTTTTACAAATACTAGTTTTAATCGTACATCTGACAGTAGTGCTCGGTTATCCTACGGTTCTTCTTCTTTCTATTTTTTTACATTGCCCAAGGAATTGCCAGTATCAACCTCCTTTTGGACTTGGCAACTTAGTCCTATCCTACAGTTATCCTTAAAAATAAGTTGTCCTTTCAGAATAAGCAAAGGCGTTAAATAAATCTGCCACGGAATCCTAAAACTTTTTCAATTGTCGTAATTTTATTTTTATTCGTTTTGTTGTCTTATTTCTATAATTTATGTTTAATAATTAATATTTGGGCACATAAGTACGATGTGCTACTGAGAACAAATGAATTTTTAAGACTATAACAACTATTACCGGTTTTTTACAGTAAAACTCCAGTAGTTAAAAAAAAAGTTAAAATAGTTTCTAATAATCATTTGGAAATGGTATATTTTTACAAATTTGTACATTTATGTAAACTATTCTTTCATAGAGGATATATATATATATATTTGGGATTTTTGGAATAAAAACTTTTTTACGTCACTCCTTGGATTTCAAATTTCATTCAAATCGGTTCAGTACTTTTTAAGTTTATTAGTTACACACAAAAATATAAATCTTTATAAATTTGTATAGATCAACATTCTTTATTCGACTCTATTGTGATCTTTACTAGCAGCTTAATTGTGTGTTATGTAAATTGTAACTGTAAATATGTATATTACACGGTTTATTAATATAAATAAAAAGTATATTGAAAAGTACTGGCCAGTAATACATTAATTATCGTTTTCTTATCTAAATAAATTTCAACTAATACTTTTGCCCTTGGTTCATAAAATTAAAAAATAATCCAAGTTTATATATTTTAATCGGGAGTGATTTAAATATCGAACATTAGTCTAAGTATAACTTAGCATTTGTAAAGTGAACTATTTAGAAATGGGTGATAAGTGATTCAAAATGATTTGTGCTTTATTTACTTATAATGTGCTTATCGATAAATATCTTTTATTATCAGAATGGCATAACGAATGGGAATCTATAAACCAATCAATTTGGGTATGTAATATTTTGAAATTCTTATTATGGCTCATATTTTAAAGTAAATTTAGGACGAACATAGTGAATTGTGTAAGTTAACATATTTCGTTCGATCGTTATGATCGACACGTACCTACGACGGTTAACATTTCAAAAAGTTAACCAAAATAACGTTTGTACATCACCAAATGCTGACTACAATAATAATTTAGGGTATTTCACAAAAATTCAGTTTTCTTGTAAAAACAAATGAAAAGCGCGTGGCGCAGTGTGAACAAAATCTGTTCTTTGACGAGTTCACTTTACAAAATTTACTAATTTACAAAAAAAAATGTTGATAACGTATACCGCGTTTCACATTTATAATTTATTTGGTTAGCAGACATATCTAAAAGATTCGTTTTACCGTACTCGATTACATTATTGTCAAAAACTTTCAATGGCTTTATGTTATTGTTTGGTTTATATGTACTTTACTTTTATTATTTTATATTCACTTTTATTTTATTCTATGACTAGCCGAGTGCCCGCGGCTCCGCTCGCGTTTTATATGTTCTTTAGGTGTGAGTGAAAAAACAAATAAATGAAAAAAAAATATTCTTTTGTTTTTATAATCAGAAAACATGTACATAAGAGTAAAACATCGAAGAAAAATCATACATATAAGAGTAAATTGAAAAGAAATGAGAAAGGGTTGATGGAATCCTAAAAATAAATAATAGCCTATAACCATCTACCAAATTACAAAAATACCGCGTCAAATTGTAGTAGCCCCATCCTGATAGGATCAGTAGTTTTAAGGTGATGGTGCCTCAAATGACCCACATTTTCCTTTTATATAAATAACATATATAGATGTTAAAATCCGTAAAGTGGCAATGTACGTACAATATTTTGGATTTATCAAATACCGTCCGAGTAATGGTATAGTACTTTTTAAGAATTTAGAGCAATTTGCAATCGTCCTGTAGTCTTGCAGGCTTAAAGCTTTGATTAATATATTTATCGTAACTTACATTTTAATTATTTTATTTAATAAGAATTTTGTCCAGAAGTCTATGATTCAACAAGTCAACTCACATCTACCTACTATTAAAAATAGAAACATTTTCAGGCAGTTTCGGTCTCGTATTATCCTTAATAAGAATATTATCAGTCCTTAATGAAACTGTTAAGGGTATGATTAGATTAAAATAGCTTATTATCACTTTTCGGTTACCCTCTCAGGCTATACAGTAAAATATTACGTACCTAATTATTTTGAATTTAATCACTGTAAGTTAGTTTGAATTGTAACACAACAGACATCTATTGGATGTAGTAAATTAAAGAGCAGCAATCCGGTACCTACTACAAAAGTATACGCATAAAAATAATTCCTTGTAGCAGACTGGCGGAATATACAGTGTTTAACTGTTTCTTTACGAGAGATGGCGCTATTTATCTATAAAACCTATGTTAACTATAACCAGTGAAATAATATGATGGTAGTGGGATTTAAAAACAGTAGGTAATATTGATGAAAGCTGTAAAGGCCCGGCTCCGCTCAACAACATTAGGTAGTTTAGAAAAAAAAAAACATATTGAGGGTAGTCGATTTATATAGTAGAAATTGAATACTTACTTTACGCAAACTCCCGTTTCATTATTAATTATTTGAATATAAACACAAATTAGTGTTAATGTTGACGACATTTAAATATATCACGAGAATGTTAACATGCAACTTTTCCTATAAATTTATTACTGTATGCTTTTATATTTGATATAACATAATATGATTATTTTTATATTAACCATAGAATTATTACATTAAACTAGTAACTTCGTACTCTATGATTATCTCAGATAATAATGACGTATACAATGATATGGATAAGTATCATTTTATTTTAAACTAATATTGCAATATTTTTAAAAGTATAAATGGTTTATACATAGCCTCCGTGCATATATTGTTCATTTGACTATAATTATTTTATGTATGTACAAAACTGACACGTGTCAGCCGTGTCAAAGCCGTGTCAAAATTAATAATTTGTGTCACAAATATACGGATATATAATACATAACTTAGACATTGAATGAATGTGTACGATTTCTGAGTCACTACTATAAACTATAAAGGTCATAGAGTAACTAAATTGAACTAATCGAGTAATATTTATTGAACAATATCCATTGGGTGCCAACTTATACAAAAATCTTTAGTAATAATCCTAATAATGTAATATTAATAAAATGATTTCAGTTTTAAATAATATCTCGAATACTATAAATCGTTTTGTATGGCCTGTAATGTAACTAATATTCAGATCGGTGTTTCTTCAACTCAATTCGTATAGTACACACAATATGAAAGAGATCGCAAAACTAAACCAAGTCTCAAGGTATTTTGTAAATGGGAATGTCGGGATGAGATGTCGGTCCAGGGGGCCTGGGAACGATTCATTGATCCGAACGCTTTCGGGTTCGCGATAGAGACAACGCAGAGTGGGATGGGTATTGTTTTGTAAAGTTCTCTTTCACTTATTTTAGAGAACTTAGGAGTTAGAGTAGCCTATAAAATCAGTAGAATTGAATGTATTTGCAGAATTTTACAACTTATAAATTATTATGATGACAAAATGCAAAAAAAACATGCAATACTTTGCTCTAAATAATTACACAAAATTTCATCAAGTTCATTCTAAACTACATTAAAGGTTATATGTAGTATTAAAAATATAAGTCCTTCAAAATCTGTAGGTACCTATTTAATAATTTCTCGTGACTAGCACGGGTATAAGCGAGATCATGTTATAATCAGAACCGACGCGATGCGACGTAGTTGCGTAGTGCGTCGCCCGAATTGTGCTATCTCTGTCGCACATTGAACGATGCGCACGGAGCAAGGTGAGGGACGAGGGAGCTCGATGAGTGGTTAATGGCTTCAAGCGTTTGTATTCCCGTCGCCCGTCCGTTGTTGCACATCGACATCAACCGCTTTTAGTGCTAGAGCGCGTACCTCGGCGCTAAATCTACATAACCTAAAAAGTTTACCAACCCTGTTTATTTTTAGTACTGTTTGTCGTAATTTATTGTAAAATACTCATGAATACCTCGAATTTATAAGTTAGTGCTGTGAAATATTACGCCTAAGCAAGGGGCGTACGTGGAGTGATTTTTTGTGTATTACAAAGTAAATACAAACGGCAAGCTGTGGGGATCAGGGGCCTTCTTTTTGCCGCCGCAGGGGATGTACTATCCTGTGAGTAGCCATATGCATTATTATTTTTTATGCCTATAGAGAATTAAGACAATTATTTAACGAGTTTCTATCATATGAACCCTGGTGTCATACGAACCGGGCTCTATATTATTATGGCGTACGGCTTTACTTTTTTGCTTCAGACTAGTTATTTAATAAGAACATTCTTTTCACACATTCATAAAACCCTTTGTAATTTTATACGAATTGTTTATACCCTCATGAATTGCCAAACTAAATTATGTTTTGGATTTTTGTTATATACCAATTTCATGAGGAGTCTGATTTTCTATTAATTAAAAAAAAAACTTTTTCTAAAAAAGGTGTTTTTTTATAAATAGTAATATCAAACAATACAGATTAAAAAACACCATTGTTATCATATTGAAATGAAAGAATTATTGTTTGTTGTCTCTTTCTTTAATACATAACCTACATGTGAAAAGGAGATAAATATATTGTTTTATAACAAAATAATATGTTATTATTAATGCTTTTGTGACCATTGTGTAAAGTCAAATAACTTTACATGTTTTTAAATCTAGTTTCAATTAATTTTTTTGATAACTAATTATACTATAATAATACACAAATTAATTTTGCTACAATCTTTAATTAAGTACATGTCTTTGATTTTGTGTAGGATAGAGTTGGGTGTCTAATTTTCCTTATCTTTTTAGACAATGAACCTTCAATGAAAATGATCAATTATTGTGTTTTCACTGTTTAATTTGTCAATTACTATTTTATAAACTTGAGATACTCAAGTAAAAGAAATATATGTAACAGTTAAAACTAATAATATAAGACAATTATAATGGATTTATTCTTCTAATATGATAAAACAAATAATAATAGCGATAAAGTGTAGATATTTTGCAAGAAACAAATTTATAAATATTTCGTATAAAAGTTTATTGTCAAAATGATTTGCTTTTTTAATGGATATCTTGTTATAATCCCTTATTACTGATTCATATACCAATAGTTTTTTATTTAAATACTGCGGGAATAATCATTTCATATAATCCCACTAATCTATTTATTCAAATGTACAAAATGTTTACAATATGTGTAAACATAATGTTTATTTATTAAAAAAGAATATTAGAACAGATGCAAATTTTTCATTGCAGTGCTATCACTACCACCTATTTTTGTCATAAAGTGGAAGTGGTTGTTCTTCCTATGTTATTCCATCTCAGTTTTTTATGATTATTGGTTGCAGTGGTTATTTAATTTCAAGTGTATTCTTTGCTACTCCATTCCGGAAAAAGGAAAAAATAGCAAATATATTTAATAATTTATGATAATGAGTTCTTTAACTATGTTTAGTTTATACTTTTACACTTCATAATTTGTTAGATGAAGTCTAAGAAGTGGTAACTGCAAAAGATTTATACTAGTACTATAATTAACTGAAACTAAGGAATTTAATTTGTTCAAAAGTCATTATATATTTATATAATAATTATATTATATTTAAACTATAATAGATATGATATGATTGTCATAGAGTATTAATATCATTGTATGATTTAGAAATCGCATGTTAAAATGATATGTAACATTTTCACTTAAACAACATCAATCATCTGCCTATGAATATTTTAATAAAATGGTTGCTATTTCCTTAACCACCAGTGGGAAACAAATGTGTGAATTAAAAGTAGGGTGACCATGAATGTATGATGTATTCTGAATGTATGATGTATTCTACACTTTTACTGATTGAATTTACAATACTAAAGTTTTTCTTATATTACCCACATGTAACTAGTATATTAAAACTTTTCCGAGCTGACCAAGCTAAGATTAGAACTGTCACTATTAGAACACGTTAGCCAAACAAGCAATATCGCCGAACGTCTAAGCGAAATGAGAGTGGCACTAATAATTGTAAAATATCCGGGCGTGCTAGTAAGCTAATACGTATCGAGTAATGAAGCTCATATCACATAGTTTAAAATGATGTAAAGAATATAGACACGGGCACAAGAACTTGCACATGGTGTATGTTGACCTTGAAAAGGCCAGATCGAGTACTCCGATAGATTTTATAGTACGCTTACCTGCAACGAATCCATAGTCAGTCAAGCTAGTACACATGTCTGATCCGACGCCGCTGTTACCGACAAATTCAATGTATCTATACCTGTTATGGATGCACTGATATGTCACATACAAGAGGAGGCATTTTATTTGCATGGTCTTCCCCGAGAGCATTGTTATTGTTGGGGATGATGCAACTGAGGCACAGAGTAGGTTGGAAAAATAACCAGAAAGACTAGATAATGTTACATTAAAAATTAGCTGGACAAAAACTGAGTACTTGTTCTGCGACTTCGGTGGAACATGTAGTTTGTCTCATATAACCTTAAACGGTGTATTCTGATAGATCTGCTCCGATTTTTGGTATCTCGGTTCTTTAATCCAAAACTACGATGACATTAACCACGATGTAAGGAATAGGATAAATGCAGGGAGGATGAAAGGGCGCTAGATCTCGGGGGCGATATATGACATATTTCTAAAGCTTAAAGGAAAAATATGTAAGTAAGATCTTTTGTATTGTATATATCTGAATTTTACGCAACTAAAGATACCTATTAAAGAAGAGTGTATGTGGCAGAGATGCGAATGTTAAGTTGGGATACGTGTATTCCGTAATCCCCGAAAAGAATTATGAAAAAAAAAATATTAAAAAAATATTTTGTGTATCACATATCAGCGATGTTGATAACTAAGGTGAATATAAAAAAACGTGCTAAGATTTTTTAAATGTATTTTATCAAAATTTTTAGCCAATACACATATTTATTTTATATTAAGAAAATTATGTTGCATAATAATTTTAGTTTGTAACAATAACTGACTAATTATAAATAAAGGACAATAAAAAAGTATTTTTCCACTGAAAACCTGCTGATTGGCGTAAATAAATCATCGTCCCGTTTTGAGTAAAAAAATAAATGGTCATGTTAAGTAGAATAGATAAGATTAAAAATAATATACTATAGGAAAGTAGCAAGAGTATATTATAGAAGGTTAACTTGGTATGGCCAATTTATGGAGGGATAAACGTCACTAAAAGAGTCATGTTAAGATATTGATGGATTTTGTGAAGTATGGCATGTGTGTAGATACATACATAACGTCACGCCTCTCTCCCCCGTAAGGGTAGGCAAAGACTAGATCCATCCAATAGCTACGATCCTGATACACTTCTTCACTTATACTTTCATAAACGCATACATGCTCTTCGGTTACGGGTAATTTGAACCTGCTATGTGTATAAATGGTCTAAATGTTGAAATAACAGCAGACAGAGGAGAGTGGAAGAGAAGTGTTATGTTGTGCGAATCTTACTAAATGTAGAACAAGGTAAAGATGATGATGACGTGCAAGTTAATTATCAATTATATCAGGAGTACTAAATAACACTTGGTGTTCTATCTTTTTAACAGACTTCAAACAGGAGGAGGATATCAATTCGTCTGTATGTTTTTTTTCTTGTATGTTTGTTACACGATTGCTCCGTCATTTGTGGGCAGATTTGCAAATTCTTAATCGAAGAAGTAAACTCCCAAGGTGGTCTCATTTCCACCAGATCATAATCTGACCAGGGAAATTGAGAAAAACCCTCGAATATTATAGACACTTACACGTATTTTATATATTCGTTTCCAGAGCTATGAAGTAGGCTTTACAGCTGTACCTAAAAGTATATATGTAGTTAAACTAAAAAGTAGAAAAGAAACTTTTTAATTTAAAAATAAAACCGACTTCAAGAGAATAAACTATAAAAATATACTAAAAAGTCAATAAATAATTATTTTATTAATCTGGTTTGTTAATTTTGGAGTGAGTAATTTTGGTAAAACAAATTCATATGTATTTAGTCAAACATTGTTATTTGGACATTACAAATAGACACTTCAATTTCATTTATAGGTACAGATATCGACATACGGCAGATCATTTATCCCATGCAAAAAAAATATTTAATAATTTGGTCAACTTTATAATCGTAAATGGACAATTTCTTTATTGGCCAAAGTTTTTTTATTTTAATCGCTGAAAACGTTTGTGTTTGCTATAATCTAGTTCTATATAACTCAGATATATTGTGAAGATACATTTCAAATAAACCAGAAGAGTTTTATGTCATAGTAAAAACCTACTACCAAATGACTAGATTAATTTGGAAATATTTTACTACACATTTAAGTAATTGAATTTTACATTTTCAAAATTTTCCACAATAACTTTTTAAGAATAGGATCACTGCACCGTAATATTGGTTCAGAAAATTAGTACGTACGAAGAAAAGTAAAACAAAAATTACGAAAATTATTTCTCGAGGTATACATAAACATAAAAAGATAAGCTCACGCCTGTTATCCCCGAAGGGTGAGGCAGAGGTGAAATAACGAACTACACCACCCACGTTTTACCGAGCTTAGTTCCGTCCCAGATGTGACAGGGGGCGAGCCTGTCGCCGTATCGGGCACAAATTGACCCGACCCGGGATTCGAACCCGAGACCTCAGAACGACAGGCGTACCGTAATACAACTGCGCCACCGACATATTAAAAATACACACATTATAAAAAAAGATTTACAGATGCGATTTAATGATGAAAGAAGTAGAATTCGTATTTTAGTATGAAAAATGAGTTTTATTTATTATCATTATCAACACTATCAAGTATCTATCCTTATCAATCCGCTTCTAGCTAGATATTAATTTTCCTCAATATTTTTTGTTGTAGTTTCGGTTCCAGATGTTTTTTTTTTTTCTTCGAAAATTATGAATGCATGTAAGTCTCCTTCTAAGAGCTCATCGTAAAACTGTTTAAGAGTTAAAATTATACTACTTAAATATAAATTACGATAAATTTAATAACAAACAGCATCTGTTAGTGTTTTTTTGCGTTATTTATCTGTTCATGGTAAAGTTGGCAAGAAAGTCTCGCTCGTGTTTGCGAATTGTGTACACGTTTATTATTAAATTTTAATAAAAGCAACGCTTCGTTCCCTCGTTTAGAATATTCGGATTTAACCGTAGACGTCAGAAGGGTGGATTACTGGAACTCGTTCGAAGCTCAAGGTGAACGGGAAGGCGGACCAGAGATGGTAATAAGGACAAATTATTCGCATACCAACCCTTTGTTCACATTTTGAGTTCATGGGTGTATTAAACTTGTCGACTTTGTTCGGTTCAGGTAGTCAGTCGGCTGTTGGCTACCTGCGCGCCGAATGAGAACCTCTCCATTTACTGAACAAAAAGTATTACCTGCTGTAAAATTAAGAATTAATTTCGGGTAAAATTTGTATCGCAAAACTACAATTACAATTTTTATTGAAATATTTTTAGATACAGATTTTTATAAACTATTTAAGCTCTTCTTGTTAGTAATACATAATAGTACTCATGTATTATAATGTCGTTTTTGTGTCACTTAAAATATAATGTATTTTTTTACGGGCCAAATATTATCATTGTAAGCAACGTTTTACATAATACTCGGTACATTTTATAATCACCTTTTTGGTTATGAACATCTTAATCATATATTATACTGGAATAAATCACCCGATACGTAACCGTTTGACCATTCGAAACAAACGCTTTTCCACTCAGTTGGTTTTCTGAAACAACGTTTTACGATACTAATGACAATTATTGAATTTTGGAACCAGTGTGGCCTTAATATTTTATTTTACTTTTTTAATAACTAATATTTTTTTTATGATTTATACAACACAAATTGTATTGGCGCATTCTGTCAGGAAGCCAAAGAACACACGCACACTAAAGAAACAGAAAGAAACTTACCATGATTTCGTTTGATATGCTATTTATTCTATTGCCTTAAAAGAGTATTATACAACAGCATTTCCTTAATATTGTTTATAAAGTTTTTGTCTTCTACTTTTATTTTTAACCGGCTTCAAAAATAAGTAGGTTCTCAATTCGTCTGTATTTTTTTAAATGTTTGTTACGCGATTTCTCCGTCAATTCTGGACAGATTTATATTTTTTTTATTCGAAGGAGTGTACTCCCGGGGTGTATTATCACCAAGTCAGGATCTGACCAGCGGATCTCAGTAAAACAACAGAAATCCTTGAATAATATTGACATTTACATGTATTTCAGATATTTATTTCCAATGCTATTCAAGGACATTTTGCATATTGCAGTCATCATCTTATTTTGCTGATCTGATGATGGACAGTACAATATTTTAACATTTAGGGGTTGATGAATATATTCTTTTAGTAAATGTTATACTTTATTTACATATGTGTTCAAATTATTAATGGCATTAAAACAAAGGAATGAAGTAAACAGAAGTAGATTATTAAAGTAATTATTTATTTACTTTTTAGTGCATTTTTATAGTAAGTATATTCTTTTGATGTCGGTTTTGTTTATAATCAATAAAGAGGATGTTTATTTTATAAAAAAAGTTATCTTTATATTAAAATCATTAAATCAAGGTTCTGTTTATGTTATTATAATTATATATGAAATGAATAAAATTAAAATGTCACAATATTAAATTGCAAGTTACGTGTTGCGTATACGTAAAACGTAAGATTACAAAGCGAGGATGACAAATAGTTGCTAAAATTTATGGTACAGCAACTCATATATTTTATTGGTATTATTAATCGATTTTGATTTTAATTACATTTTGATAAAGGTCACATCGAAACTACATCATATAAAGTTAATAATTTCAATACATTATAATAATATACTCAGCATTCATGACTTTAGAAATTAATGCAAATCTTGCGCTCGGGACTAACTTACGAATAGACGTTCTCTTACTTCCACAAACCAGAAACGCGAACGTGTGGAAACAGTATTCCATAACTTTCGGTAGAAAGGGAGAGATTTCGGCTATTAATGTAATAAGATTTATGTAATATATTTTTTGAAACTAGCCTTCGTTTAATATTCAAAATTCAATCATAATCATTATTAAAAATTTGGAATAAAAAAAGTAACTTCAAGTTTTTTAATTGTTAACACTAAAGATCTCCAATAGCTACTAAACAATAAAAAAAGTAAATTGGTTGACAAACATTGGAAAAGAGGTAACTGAATTTTATCTTTGCACTTTTATATATACAGAGTGTTTCCGCGGCTCCGATCAGGTATCACATTTTCTATCCCGCTCAAAAGTTGCACATATAAAAGTAGAATACGTCAAATGCGTAAAACGTGCCTACACTACACTACCTACACACGCTTAATACTAGAGGTATTAAGTGTCAAATAAATAAGAAGATAAAATAGAACACTTTTTTTTTGTACAGACCATAAATTAACTTTGATACTAAAACAAAAGTATTCCTCACAAATTGAAACACTGGCAATAAAACTGACCGTTGACTTTGTTCATAATTTCATGCGTTTTTAATTTTGTTTACCCGGATCCCTAATTATTTTCCTAAAATAAAGCAGCCTAAATTACTCCCTATAACTTCAGTTATCTACCAGAGATTGTTCCGTCAAAATCAGTCTTTTGTTTCGGAGATTAGCTGGCATGAACATAAAGAAAAATTGGCTTCGGTACATACCCCATATACATATGTGTTTAGTTAAAAGCTGTTATTTTGATATTACAAACGGACACATCAATTTCATTTATTAGTATAGATTTTAGCAAAGTAATACTCGTAAGTAAATCCCATAGTTTCGTATAATTCTATTGTTAAAGACAATACATTTTGTTAATACTGCACATTATTTTACGGTTGGCAAGACTATATGTGAGTATGACAACTCAGATGACCCGTGACTTACGGGTGTGGTTGGTACGTATTGTATCTACGTACATTTAGGATTTAACAATAATTGAAAGGAAACGCTTTTTGAGTTTAAGCAAGGCAAGGAATCGTATAACGTTTATTACTTTATCTTCCTTGTTAAAAGTATATTTTATAATAAAAAAAAACAACACAGAAGTCGAAATGTCTCTGTTTCTCAAATCAAACTTTTGATTTGCAAACGTATAAGTACACAAACAAGAATTATGTTAAATCACTTGTGATCGTGATTGTAAACTTTTTGCCTTGTTTCGCCTTTGTCATAGAAAGTCCATGAAGTTTTACTAATTTGTTTATTGGGTTTCGCCTGGAACTAATGGGTGACTCCATTGTTGTTCGAGTTTCCAGAAAGTTACAAATCTATTTAAATGTTCACTTACTTCACCGCCCTTGTTTGAACCTGTTAATGACTTAGTTATTTCGTCCATTTCAAAGTTAAGAAAAGGAAATTAAATATGTAACTTTTCTTTCACTAATTATCTAAAGATCTTTGGGGGGTTTTAGATGTTTTCCCTTTATTTTGTATTAAATTGTTTCTTGGTTTTTTAGTATTTATACTTTGTAACAAAAATTACTTACCTAAAACCTTTAAAGTCTGTTAAAAGTTTTCTATTTGTGCTAGCAGAACTTCATAAAAAATGAAGGTTGTAGAAAATTGTATCGAAATATGGCAGAAAAATGTATTGAAAGAATTTAATCTTAAAATTTTAATTCGTAGGGAAATTATGATCTATACTAATAAATAAAATGGAAGTGTCTGTTTGTAAAGTTTGTAAAATTATACATATCTACATATCTATACCTAAAATACAATTTTTAAAATTTTTGTCTGTCTGTCTGTCTATTTGCTCCACGAAACCTCTGGAACAGCTGGACGGATTTTGACGATACTTTCTCTTTTTATTTTACTTTTATTCTAGGAAAATAATTAGGTATCCGCGTAAAAAAATTAAAAAGTCATGAAATTATTAACAAAGTAGGATTTAACGGTCAGTTTTATTGCTAGTGTTTGAATTTGTGAGGGTTTTTTTTAATAGATAGCTGATGTTACTCCGGGTAACTTAGGAAGTTTTAATTTTTGAAAATAATTAGGGTTCCTCGTAAAAAAATTAAAACTCATAAAATTGTGAAAAAATAACAATTCAATGATCAGTTTTACGGGCAGTTGTTTGAATTTTTGATATCTTTGCTTTCTTTTAGTAGCAAAATCATTTTAGGAAAATTATTAGGGTTCCGCCTTAAAAATTTAAAATTCACAAAATTGTGAACAAAATACGATTCAGTGTACAGTTTTATTGGCCGGTATTTGAATTTGAGAGAAATGTATATGCTTTCTGTTAAAACCAACAACAATTTAGGGACAAATAATAGTGAGCATATCTAAACGTTACTTTCCAATGATTATTTAAAAACTATATTACGCAGTGAAAAATTGTGCAAAATAAAAATTATGACACGCGAGCGGAGCCACGGACACAGCTTGTTCTGTATATAAAAAAAGTACAATATTTTAATACACGAACAATGAAGAGACTAAGTGATAGATGATTATAAGTTGTAAAGCGCTTTAAAGTTATCCACCAAATTACGTTAAATGTAAAATGTATCTTGTAAATTGTCCACTTAATACTCATTAAAAAGTGTTCTAAGCAGACGGAACTTACATATCTCAGTCTCCCGTGAGAATAAGTATCTTGTTCGTGGCAGAGGCAAATGGGTTTCCGTTCCATATCTTTGCCGCAACGATGTGCGAGGGCTTGTCTGTTATACTCATTTAACTTCGCAACGGGAAATACACTTATATTGAAGTATGTTTTATTTTCATTTATACATTTATTATATAATTTTATTCGTACTCTAGTTTTAGCATTAATGTCGCATATGTCGATTACCCATAAAAACGAGAAAATAAGAAAGCAATGGAAAGCTGGCGTAAACGCCAGGTTAGTGCTCAAGGGGTTCATCTTCCTTTACAAAATCAGTAGATTTATATTAGACATAATTTGTTTAACGTGCCACGTATCAATCCTTAGGTACTGCTACGCTCTTGTAAGTTACTGTTGATTTTTTTAAGTTACAATGCTTGGATCCCCACATGTATGTTCTATGTAATAATTTCATTCTTACATTCTTTGTCCCGGTCATTTGAGGCATCCCATTCTATTTTTATTCATCACTTATTTTTATAAATATATTTCAAATAAATTGGAAGTTATGTGGGTTCTTATTCACACAACATATTGCAGTACAATAGAGCTCTGCCTGTCAAACTTCAGGGGAGACTAAAAAAAATTCGAGTTGTAAAGTTTTCAACTTATGAAGGATATTATTCCTAACTTTCATTCATTAAGATTACTTCTTAGAGTTGAGAAAGGTCAAATTAATAAAAAATCAAGTTACAGAGGTAATAAACATATTTTTTATTAACGAGTGAAAATTTACGTGACATTACGTATATACTATATATAAAAAATACCCTTGCATTGTTTTCTTAGAAACGTTGACGTATATTGTTGCTAAATTCTTAAAGTGGGTAACTTACTTTTTTCTTCGGGCTAATGAAATGATGGATTTGTAAAGGCTGTTAAATCAAACATTCAAAAAAGGTCAAACAATAAATTTCTTTTTCAGAGTTATGTAAGGATAAATTACAAATAACGCAAGTTAAGAGGACATGCGGTCGGAAAAGTATTCGCAAAAGTATTTCAGAAATCTATTACAATCGCGTTGTGCCCCAAAGAAAGATTTATAAAACACGAAAGGGACAACTGCAGCAAGGGCTGATTTTACCTATGCGAAATAGATGCAAACGTCACTTCGTAGACCCTGTTTCCTCCTCCAAAATTGAACCGTTTTTTCATTTTTTTTTTTCAGTTATGGAATAAGAAAGACTTTGGCTATGCCTCTACGTTTTGTTTTTTTTTAATGTTAATCATTAAATTTGTTTGACAATCATGACGGTAAAAATCGAGCTTTTTCCATTTTCTAAGGCTCCTAGTATCTACAATAACTAATTTATGGCAAAATCAAAACATACAAGCATGGCGGTGGTGAATGTATATTATTTCGTATAAAAATATTTACCATTATGCTATTATCCAGAGAGGAAATAGGGGACTACGTTTATATGGAATAAATGCCGGTTAGGATATCCTCTTAATGAATGAAAATGAGAACTATACAGACTTAGAACCCACTAAAATCTCCTGAACTACCTCTACAACTAAAACATGGAATTGTCTTCATTGGGTTATATTATTATATTAAATAGATATGGAGATAAAGTACAATTAGCTTAATAATTGGTTTTAATTTAATCTAACCTCGTGTTTAAATGTGTCTGTGAAATACTTAGCCCATACTTATTTCTTTTTTAACCTCTGGTTTCCATCTTTAGTGTATGAGTAGAGATGGTCTATGTATTCAACAATTTTATTTATCTCACATGTGGACGTAACGTCATTAAACATTCAATGAAGCAGTAAATTTTCATCGTTACTTTTACTGCTACTTTACTATAAACGTGAAGATTTATTTCTCTTTTTAGTTTGTTGTCACTAGAAGTACTTACTATATATGTGTTGCCCCTATTTACTTGAAGATTTTGGACGTTTACTAATATGTAAAACAGCTTTGTAACTTCAATTCTGAATAATCTGAAATCTGAATAACATTTATACGTCCGAGAAAGTAGTGTAAAAATAAAAATAAAAACTAATTTCGACACAATTATAAGAACAACGTCATTTGGAGCAATTCGTTTGTTATAAATAGGTTTGCGAGTTCGACGCATGCAGTTCATTAAACTTATACGGTGCTACATATTTATATAGTTATAATACTGTAAACTTTAATATTAATTTAGTCCGTTCTTAGAACCACAAAATTATTATTAATAACCTGCTATGTAACCAAGTAATAATCATTAGTGGATTATAGCTCCTCCCGCTTTCAGTTTTAAAACTGTTTTAAATAACACTATAAAAGTTTGACTGAAAATTATTTGATAACTATAAAACCGTCTTTAAGTGGGAATATATCTATTAAACAACCAACTAACCGCCTAGACTCCAATTATGTGAGATTCTAATTAAACGGAATAAGCTTTGATGAAGCCAGTGATATATTCTGTAAATAATACAGCTGAAATCATTATGATACGACCGGCGGCTTTGTTTCTCAGATTAAATATTGGGTTTTAGAGCGAGTGTCCGTGTTACTTTGTGGCTCGCTCGTTGACAGATACTAATCAACAATGAGATCTACTAATAGACGACAACCACATTTTAACTGAATTGTTAAATTTATTGAATATTTTAAATTTGGGAAAGATTTCGTGCTTGCTCCTGCGCAAATTGTCAATTTGTGTTATTGACGCACTTAAAATAGTAATCTATAGCTTATAGAACAAATTTTACTAAAAGTATATGCCCTGATTTTTGAGCTTTGCAGGATTGCCAAGTTCATTGTCAGTTCCAACAGAACGAAAACAAGTAATAAAAAAACAATTATTATAAATTAAATTGTATGTTTATTATATTAAGATTGCATTCTATAATTATATCAATACGTATTGAGCAAAGACAACGAGCAAATTGAAGACTTGCCAGTTATTGCCAGAACATTGAGCTTTTTTATTAGGCCCATTGGGATCGACTACGTCTCAGTGTCGTATGTCATCACTGGCTCTGGTACTGCCTCGGTGGCGTAGTTGTATTATAGTACGACTGTCGTTCTGAGGTCTCGGGTTCGATCCCCGGGTCGGGTCAAGTTTGGAATTTGTGCCCGATATGGCGACAGACTCGCCCCTTGTCAAATCTGAGACGGAACTAAGCTCGGCGAAATGTGGCTGGTGTTGTTCGTTATTTTAACTCTGTCTAACCCTTCGGGGATAACAGGCGTGAGCTTATGTATGTCATCACTGGCAACACACACTTGTGAAAGACTTTCGTCTTGAGACGCTGCGGTATTTCGGACGAGAAGATTCTGCGTAGCTTCCCCAACGTGGCCCAGACGAGTTGGATTCGACGATTCACCTCTTTCTCGAAGTTGGATCTACCTAAATGGACGTTTTGTCCCATAATTGTCTACTATGTATACATAACTGTCAACAACTTCGAGCATAGAGACCGCTTTTTATAGGAGTTGGCACAACATGGACATTAGACATGACTTTCTTCTTGTCCATGTTCATTTTAAGGCCAACTCGTTCGGAGGCTCTACTGAGGTCACCGAGCATCGTACTTAGGTCTTCTGCGGTCTCAGCCATTACTACTATATCATCAGCAAAGCAGAGGTGTGCTATGTACTCGCCATTTATATTAATCCAAGTTCTTTCCAATCCAGAAACTTGGAGACGTTTTCGAGCGCAACGGTGAACAATTTCGGAGAAATAACATCTCTCTGTCTAACGCCACGCCGCAAAGGTATAGGTTTCGAGGTCTGGTTCTGTTCTGGTTCTGACGTGGTGTTTTCGTACAAATCCTTCAACACTTTGATATACCGATAGTATATTTGGCAGCGCTGGAGAGACTGCAGTACAGCCCAGGTCTCAATTGAATCGAAGGTTTTTCTTTGTCCACAAACGCTAAGTAAAGGGGTAGGTTATACTCCTCGGTTTTCTGGTATAACCTGCCGCAACGTATAAATGTGGTCTATGGTGCTATAGTCATTTCGGAAGCCGGCTTGTTCGGGAGGCTGCAAATCGTCGATCCTGTGCGCTAGTCGGTTCGTGTGGACTTTCGAAAATAGCTTATAGATATGAACTCAGAAGTGAGATGGGTCTATAATTTTTCATAAGGGTGTTATCACCTTTCCTATACATTGATGAAATTGTAAATTGATGTCTGTATTGAAATCAAAGTTTAAAAAAAAATTGTATATGTAAGTGTTTGAACACAGCTTCATCTGAAATGAATTTACAATATAGTTTAAGACGAAAACACGCTTATCAGCAGGACGTGCTCCGATTTCCAACTGGGGAGAGCTTCTGCGCTCGCTGCCAGCGCGATACAGTGACACTGTTCATGCATAACACGCATTACGCTTCACCCCACAACCCTGCACTACTACACACGGATACATGGGTTATGTAAGCAAACTCGAGAATCGTAGCTTCCTTCTTTACCGTGGGTTTACCGCGCGATGAGTATGCTGTGTGGGTCGACCAGCGTCGCCGTGTGGCGGCTGAGATGGGACCAGACATCTCGTTGCTGAACAATGGTCTGGAACAATGGCCTCCTTCTGGTCCAGGAGAAGGATCCCTCGGCGTGTTCGTCGTGTCGCCCCTCCCATGAGGCAAATAGTAAATGGGTTTTAATGGGTATGTCCGGCGCTTCCTGTCGGGTGAGTCCCTCATACCTCCCTGACATCTCTAATCTAGGAAACTACTCCCGGATTAGGGCTGGCAACGGACATGCATAAGTGCATTTCCTACGTTAAAAAAGAATAGGCGCGCGATAGCGAATTTTCGTCTTAAGGTGAGAACCCAAACCGCACCAGTTTTGGTGCCTTTGCGCTAGCTACCAATCTTCCAGCTGATTGCCTTAATTGCTCACTCCCAAAAGTTCCGTAAAGTTGTCAAGGCCTTTCCTGTAAACAACATTTAGTTAGTTCGATAAAGAAGATTGAGGGTAGTAACTAACTATTGAAAATTGATGCTCGTTATAGGATTTTAAACTTATGATGAACGACACGCCGCCGTCCGGACGCACTATATCACTGAACACACCTTTGCTTTAACATTTTAAATAATTGTTAACGTACTAATAGAAATACAAATGAACCATGAAAGGAAACGTGTCCCTATTATAACTAGAAAACAACAACCAATTATACTATACAAAACAAAGTATACTATAACAGTCTGTATGTTTGTGGAGATATAACTGGAAGATGGGCTGAGGGACTGGTAGGTCGAGCGAGAAGTTAGATTACTAGAAATTATACTGAAGAAACTTAGCATGAAATGTCATTTTTTTATTAGTATTTCATCATCAGACATTAAATGAATTGGGGAGGCAGTCTGTGCTAGACGGGACTAGTCTCGTACGAGGTTACGTGCTTGACTTTCTTCGCTGGGCCATCCGGTCAATCATAGGGGTTTAGTGGGTAGTTCCGTTCGCTCGTGTTAGTCCCACACTCCCTTCCCTACCTGCGTATGGAAGAGAGCGTGCGTAAATGCATTTATTTCCCTTATATAAAAAAGGTATGAAATAGAAAAAGTTATGAAGCATTGTTTGAACTCGAATTGAATTAAATATATTGGTGTTACGTCATGTGGTACTTAAAAGGCGTAACGTTGTTATTGATTCTGTTTAGAGATGTCGAAACGTTCGACTCTGTGGTTCGACTAGTAATTGTCACGTTATCAGTCGGTAACAGTGATAAACGTTGTGACGTCACCCGAGGTAGAGGACATAGTATAATTAATAGTCAATATTATTCAGAATTTACTAATTGTATTTAATTTGGAGCTATGATTGTATTTATATCTATAATTATTGTAAAGTTATTATATTGAAAACGTACCTTAAACTAAATCTTTGTTTAACCCCCGTTGTCTTAATATATATATAATTAAGTAAATAGTTAATTATTTACTTTTTTATAAACGTATGTTACTCAGATTTCTTAAGAATAAAAAAGTCACTTCTCTCTTATTCTTTTACATATATAATGTATAGCTAAACGCAGCTTTTTGTATTATATCAGTATGATAAGTGGTTCGCGTGAACCGAATAATTGGTTGTTTCAATTGTAGGTCGAGATCTATTTTTTAATCTTAAAGTCAGCTTTCTTAATAATATGAAAAAATTACGTCGCGGTATAACATGAATATGTTCATTATATTTTTTTTTTTTTAAACAAAGAATTAATAAAGCATGCGATCGATTGGCGAATCCATTGATGGGTGGATGGGTATTTTTTTTGCGTACTAAATATTGTATTCGATCGTGCACTCGATCGTGAGTAGTCATTGTAGACTATAATTGTCATATATAAGTAACTTCACAAGAAGTGCAGTTCTTGAAGTCAGTCATAATAGGTAACAATTCTTGACGACCGAGTAAGAACGGACCATAGAGTGCGTGTTACCTACCACGCCCTTCAAACCGGAACAACAGTGAGAGCACTTCTGCTTTGCGGCAGAAATAGGCATGGTCGTTGGTACCTTTGTATTCTAACTTTGTACAAATTCCACCACCAAAAACGTGAGATAAGGACTTATTAGTAGTTTTATAACAAAAAGAAAATTACCTCTGATTTATACTTAATGTAAAAACCCTGTTAAGGTCATGAGGTTAATGGTAATAACACTATCTACTTAGAGGTTAGTTGATAGATAGGAACCACCCAGAAGATAATTCTATTTGTCTGTGGTTCTTATATACGGATTTGCGGTATACTGTCTGGTGATATTAACGATAAGCGTAGATTGAATATTAACGACAATGGCGACGGATATTTGTGAGCGATGTTAATAATGAATGATTTTGTTATATTATATTGTTACACTTATGGTTTAAATACATACATGTTACATGTTTACGGTGGAATATTTTGTGTTATTTTCAAAATACGTTTGAGACAAATTGGCCGAAGTCCAATAGTGGTTGATATCGAGTTTAAATGGCGCCGTATCACAAATGTCGTCGGTCGACTTGAGGCTGATTACACTTGATTTACACTTTCCTCTGCCATTTTAATGTCTGATCACGCAATAAATTACCTAGTTCAATAAACATTACAATATTATAAATATGTTATGATAAATAATTTCAATAGAATAAATGTACATGAAGCATAAAATAAAACATATTTGCAAAATACACACCGTCAGTTTCTTCGCACTCAGTGACATCGGAACAATACTTCATTAGTCTGTAAAAATTTAATTGATATCGAGAACTTTTGAAAATTATTTCATAAATAATATGAATAATGTCTGGCCGACATAACTTCGTTCGGCGAGTCGTCTTGTAGCGGACTGCCATCTGTTTTTGAGCAATTAATGTCTATTTAAATATATCGATTCTAAATGTAAAATGCAAAAAAAATTCTTTGATAAACTTGAAAAGTAAAGAATAATCGAAATTAAATTACTTTCATCTAGAATCATATCTAAGAAATTCATTGTACGTATTTAATATTATAGTATTACAATGTACAACATTTCTGTGTTTATTTTTAAGATAAGAATGCTAACGTATACTACAAGTCCATAATATAATAATATAGTATATACATACGGAATCTACATAATTTGTAGACATGTACCCTATACTTTTCATAAGTTTTTTCAATATACCAAAAATACAATTTTTAAATTATTGTCTGTCTGCCTGTCTGAGTGTTCTGGGTAATCTCCGGAACGGTTGGACCGGTTTTGACTGATAACTAAAGTTACACCGCGTAACTTAGGCTACTTTAATTTTTCGAAAACAATTACGGTCCTGCGTAAAAAAATAAAACTCATAAAATTGTGAATAAAATGCGATTCCAATGCACAGTTTTACTGGCAGGTATTTCAATTTGCGAGACATGTCTTAGCTTAATGTTAGTAGCAAAACTTTTGGAATATAATTAGGGGTACGTATAAAGAAATTGAAGACTATTACGCGGTGAAAATATATGAAACGCGGGCGCAGCCGGGGGCACACATTCACATAGCTAGTATTCCTATAAAAAGTTTCATTATTGAAAGGCAATCAGTGTTGTTTACTACAGATAACGAGGTCACATAATATTATCTATAATTATTGCTCTTTTTTATTTCTGTAACCATATTTCTCAATCCACTACAGCTTGTATTTGTTTATTGTAAAGTGAAGCAAACTACATTTATCTATGATTTATTTGTATAATTAATTCTGTTTTGAAGAGTTTGATCTCTTTATATAAAATATACTTATTTACATAAAACTTATTGCCCATTCAAAAGCTCAGATCATTTAAAAAATTTATTTCATTACAAACTTTTTCATGCCTTAAAAATGAACTAATAAATGAACAAAGAGGCTTACTATTTTTATGTAACTCACCATGATATCACTAGATCTAAAAGTCCTCCTCAATCGATGTCACCATTTGTAGGAATCGTGACTCCATGATGATTGCAGTCTTGGCTTGAATTATTTGGCGCTAATCCTTGCGATCCCTTGCTAGACGTATTGCATCTTGAGTATTAATCTGCAAAGTTCTGCATGGTCTGTGCGGCTGATCTGTCTTCGTCTACAAGGTCTTGGTGCTTCTCTTATCAAGATGTACCTTTCTAGGTTGTCAGCACTTTTTGCCAATATGTGGCCGAAATAGTATGGACGGTTAGCTATGGGGAATTATAAGTCCTAGAGAACTGTAATTTAATTTAGTGTAATTTAACTGTAATTTAATTCTTTCATTCTAAACAAAACGGATTTTTAAAATGTGTAACTTCTCACCAGGTATATAGAGTTACTATTTGAAATAAAAAATGTGTTTTATAAGTATTTTGTACCATAGTAGGGTTTATATAGTAGAGGAAAACTGACATGAAAATCTTATGCGTATAAATTTGAAGATGTACTTTAAATTAAAATGTTTGTCGCTGTTTTTGGGAAATATTTTCTTTTGAATTGTAGGGACGAAAAAAAAATTATTTTAGAAACATAATAAAACACTATATATTTATTAACTATATAATTTAAATAATGAATTTAGCCCATTTTGTTTTTTTTTTTTAAATCATAATACCTGTTGCTGGATTCCAACACCATGCAACGCGCTATAAACTTAAATTCCACCCTCATCACCTGGATGAATGGCGACCACGACCGTGCGTTACGCGCGGTATTTTATGCCTCGCACAGTTAACTATATTTTGGAACCAACTTGCGTCGGCGGTATTTCCGAACCGATCCGACTTGGGAACCTTTTTGAAGATAGCCGCCTACTAATAATTTAAAGGCCGACAATGCCTCCTCCACAACTTCTCTGGTGTTGTGGGTGTCCATGGGCGGCGATGATCACTTACCATCAGGTGACCCGCTTGCACGTTTGCAAGCGTATTACATAAAAAAAATTACATTGGTTTATATTGTTATTTTGTGTAAACATTTTGTACACATAAAACACCAACACTGCTTGCTATTCCATTTCCTAAAACTAACTCTACAAAAATTCGATTGTATGTAATTTAGCCCGTCTTACAATAAAATATAATATGTTACACGATACTATAGACCAGTGGTGGCTAACCCCGCACCCGAAGGTCAAAGTGGGCCCACGGTTGACCTGTAATGCGCCCTTTACAAAAATTGCCAAAATACTAATTTAAAAATACCATTTTTTTTTAACTTTTCTTAACTATATGTAAATAATTTTATTTTCCGTCTATTTTATTAGTGTTTTAAGTATATTGAAAATTTATAAAAAAAATTGTTTGTATCCACCGACACCCATCTAAAAAAAACTTGCGTCCATCGCGCTGTAAATATTTTTCATTTCATTCTTGCTTTGAAAATATGTTAGCTACCGCTGCTATAGATAAATAATGAATTTAGAATAGAAATTATAAAATTATATCGCGACAATATGTAAACAGTTTTAAATACCTATATAAGTACACACACGCACACACACACAAAAACGGATCACGTATAATCAAACGCCGCCACTCATACACAAAATAGTGTCTCAGGAAACTACTTTTTTTTATCGAATATTCATAATTTTGATAATAGACGTCACTTATAATTGTGAAATCCTCTTTGGCTTTGTTAATTATTATTGTAAATTACTTTTATATAAAAACGAGTATTATTGGATTTTCAAATAAACAAAATAAATTCTTATATTGAACTAAGACCGATGCGATTGTATTTTCGTTATATATAGCATGAATGTTTTAAAGATCGAATTGAAACCGCCGCCTCTCGTTCGTTTATCACTATAACTTCCAAAACGTTTAAAAATAAAATGTACTTATAACCGTTCTAATATTATAAGATCTGGGTGAATTTATATTAACAAGGCGTGTCGGCGACTCCGCTCGCATTAGCATTTTTATTCATTATTTTACTTCTGTAACATATTCAAGGATTTAGTTAAAAGTAAGTATTGGAACGCAATAGCAGTCATTTTTGTCACATGTCTGACATTGAATGTTATCCTTTTTTTCCGAACCAGTGGTAGTGTTTTGACGTTCAAAGGCGCCTTATTAGGGCCTAAATTGAATAAAGAATTTTTTGATTCTGATTTTTATCTTTTTATATTCGACTTAATGTAACAAAATATACACTAAAAACCGGGTCACATGATACACCTAATTTTATTAAAATGAATCAATCATATAGATCGATACAGTGGTTTTCGTGTTATATGTAAATTAACAGTCAAACACACTGTTGCATTTTATGTTTTTTAATTAATAGATAGTTTTTTTTTTTTTTAATAAGTATACGAAGACAGATAAGGCTGGAAAAATGTTTCGAGGCTATTTATATGTAAACTCCAGTAAATTTTTACATAGGTAAGTGTATAAAACACAACATTTTATTATAATATGATTTTTTTTATTGATTCAACCAAAAGTGATCCACTGCTGGACATAGGTCTCCCCCAAAAAAGGGGGAATTGCCATAATCACCACGCATGGCAGGCGGGTCGGCGATTGCAGTAAGTGTTTGTGGTGCTCAGAGGATGCTGCTGCCCATCCCTTTTTTTATATCCCTTAGTCTCATTAGCCCTTAGATTATATACTGGCTATGTCCCCGCTTCTGCGCCCGCGTTTCATATATTCTTCACTGCATATTTTTTATACGGAACCCTAATTTTTTTTAGTACTAAGATAAAGGACAAATATTTCTCATAAATTCAAGCACTTGCAAAACTGTGCATTGAATCGGATTTCATTTAATCTTTTATTAGTTTTAATTTTTTACGAGGAACTCTTAATTATTTAAAAAAATTAAAAGTACCCTAAGTTACACAGGGTAACTTCTGCTATCTACCGAAAAAAGTCCCTTAAATATCCGTCCAGTCGTTCCGGAGATTACCCGGAACAAACAGACAGACAGACAAAAAATTTAAAAACTGTATTTTTTATCGGTATCGTATATACATTTACATTCAGTTCATTTTGAATTAAAAAAATTACATTACATACAGACACTTCAATTTTATTTATTTGTATAGATCCCTTAGTTCTCATCTCGTTATAATTCGTATTTTTTGTGATACACTTGTCTTGCTCATATTCGTAATTGTAGTATAAAGAACCCGTATAAAATGATCAAACATTAATTAATTTATGCGGTAGGTATAGTCACGTCTCTCGAAGTGTACCTATATTACACATGGATTGTTAGCAAGCTTTGATTGCAGCGCACCCACCACACATCCAGTAGCGGGCAGTCAGTCGAGTACGTTTCAAAAATGCATAGGAAAATAGCGTGTCAATGTTTCCACGCTCACGGGGGTTTGAATAACCTAAGTGCTTGACCTTTTTATTTATAACTAGTAACCCGCCCCGGCTTCGCACGGTTATGTTTATAAGTAAATAAGTAAAATATATATAGCATATGGTACTCGCTCATAGTAGGTTAAGTATTTTTAAGTTTATTTATAACAAACAAGAAAAACAATTTTACCTCTTTATAAAATAATAGTATAGACAACTGCTTTATTTTATGTTAAGTACACATTTAATTTCTCGTAATAGGTTCTTTAAGATAAGGAACTTATTAACGCTTAAGAAATTATTAATGAGTTTGACAATCCGTAATTATTTACCTTGTTGTGATTAATTTGTTTTTGTTATGATACACAATATTAAACAATTACGTTAGAGTTCATTAATCGTCAAACTGTTAACCCCTTGAGTACTAACCTGGAGTTTACGCCAGCTTTCCTTTGTCTTCTTATTGTCTCATTTTTATGAGTAATCGACATATTAAAGGTGAACACAAAAAAATAATACAACTTTTACTTTAAACATAAAAAAACCTTTTTTTTATTATATCAAATTAACACATTATCAATCATAATATTTATTTCAGCGTCGAAACTTTGTTAATATAACCTGTAACTACTATCAAGTTCTATATTCGGGGTCGTAGTTGTGAAATGGTTAACGATAACATGGTAAAATAACTTTTCACTTCATTCATTTTAGACAATACAATTTCGTAAACGTTTTTGCTTAATACGCGTAAGTAACTTTTCCCTTACTGTATACAAAGAAATTTCACTTCAATAAAGTATATTGAGGTCTGTTTGAGATTTTTTTCTATTGCGTATTACTTCACTCTGGATGAATTAATTACCTAATCGAATGTAATGTACAAAAATGATGTTTGTTACTGTAGGACTGTGTATTCTGAACAGAATGAAATAAATTAAAGACGAATAGTGAATTATTCTGTAAATTGATATAATTTTATTTTGTATCACAGTCCTAAGATCTTGTAAAGCACATTTTATTGTAATGTCTCACAATATGGTAATAAGGTATATGGCATTTACAAGGTATTTATATGGTAATTGTGCTGAATTACGAGGTATATATGTAATTATAAAATAATGTTGAAAAAAAGATTGACTTCTGATATTGGTATTATAAATAACTAGCTGTGTGTCCGCGGCTGCGCCCACGTTTCATATGTTTTCACTGCATTTTAATATTTTTTTATACGGAACCCTAATTATTTTCCTAAAAAAGTTTTAGATTTAAAACAAAGTAGAAATATTTCTTATAAATTATTTAAATTAAAAAAAAATGGCACTTGGCCGTAAAAATGTGCATTGAATCGGATTTTATTCAAATTTTTATGGCTTTTATTTTTTTACGTGTAACCCTATTTATTTTCGAAAATTAAAAATAAGTTACCTGGAGTAACTTCAGCTATCTACCAAAAAAAGTCCCGTCCAAATCGGTCCGGCCGCTCCGGATATTACCCATTACAAACAGAGAGACAAACAGAAAAAAAAATGTATTTTTGGTATAGGCATCGTATATACATTCATATCTATTTAATAAAAAAAATAATTTGGTCATTACAAACATACACTTCTATTTAATTTATTAGTAAAGATTGATTTACGTAAATAAAATTATTTCTGCCTTTAAACTGGGAAATATAATTTAATTCGAGGAAATCAAGACAATGGACAGTTGAATAGATGAGCAATGAATGTTCTTGGTAAATTCTAAAGAATAATCGATGTAAAAGGTTAAAAGCAAAAACAATCTTAAATACCGATTGGTTATAACAAGATTAGTTAATACATATACAAAAAGGTTTTTATTAACCCCTTGTGCACTAACCTGGCGTTTACGCCAGCTTTCCATTGTTTTCCTATTGTCTCATTTTTATGGGTAAACGTTTAATTCTGCAATTCGCATTATTCGTTAAGAAATGCGCTGGGGGTTGCAACCGTTTTCACGAAGTGATATTTTTGATGCTTATATTTTCAACAACAGAATAATAATTGTCTTGGCATTTTCATTTTAATATACCCAATATTATAGTTTGTAATCGTCATAGACTGTTTAGTTTTAAATCACTCAAACAATATCACTGCCGCGTTGTTTAAGTAAAATCTCATTTCAATGACCTCTAATGTCGGATTCCAATATCGAATTTTAAAAGTTAATATTAAGATTAAAACAAAAATATATTCGTTTTTTTGATTGATGACACTAGAGATAAAAAGGATTGAAATTTCGGCAAAATAGATTGAGATCGTATATTGAAAACGGCCGTTAAATAATAACCATGTTATTTTTCATTTATATCTCTTTGAATTTGTTTGCCAGCGATACAATTTTTAAGACGATAGCGATTCGTTCGATTATTAAAATGTATCGGGTTAAAAATGTATTGGTCTTGGTAAATTATTTACTTGATTTCGAAATTCTTTCAACTCGAGTAAAGTAAATTATGATTTAGTCAGTATCTTGGTTTTTTTCGAGAGGCTGGATTCTGGTTTTTTTGCGACTCGTAGTTATTACTTTTGACGACGGACGTGGATAGTGAATGTAAACAAGTTATTGGTATGTTTATAAAAATAAATAAAATTGCAGTGTTATATACAACAGCAGACACGACATTCAAAATAAACTTTTTTTTAATTAATAAAATTACCTAATCCAATTTTTTTTTTTAATATTTGACGATACATCTGTTTGTATGCGTTTGATTAAATAATTTTAATAATAATGCAAATGTTTCACTTATTCATGTGTTGTTATATTACTGTAAGTTTTTAGTTAACCACGTTCGAACAATACTCGTTATGAATGTACATACTACACACATGAGGCATAATAAGCCTGCTAGTGGAAAGCGGGCCTGTGTTTATATGCAGTTAACCGTTAATGATTCTCTCATAGACAAGTTCGATATCTTGAAAGAAAAACTTTCACTTCAGTGTAGTTATAATAATTATTTGTTTTAATAATATCTCTCGCCGACTGGTATGAAGAAAGATTCATATATATATAAAGTATTTATAGATTTTATGAATCTATAGCGCTTATAAGAACTGATGACAAAAATAATGTTATGTCGCTTCGTGGCTCGGTCTGATGGTATATATGTATACATATATATTTTTTTATTATTAGTAGTACTTGTAGTTTTATCTATATGTATACTAATAAATATAATTGAAGTGTCTGTTTGTAATAACAAAATAACATTTTTTTTACGAAATACATATATGAATGTATAAGATACCTATAGCAAAAATACAAATTTTATAATTTTAGTCTTTGTCTGTTCGTTCCAGTCAATCTCCGGAACGGCTGGACCGATTTTGACGGGACTTTTTTCGGCAGATAGCTGAAGTTACTCTGCGTAACTAAGGCTTAACTTTTATTTTTCAAATATTATTAGGGTCCGTACAAAAAAATTAAACACTAAATTACGCAGTGAACAATATATGAAAGGCGGGAGGAGCCGCGGGCACAAAGCTACTTTTAAATTTAATTCGGCTGTGAATATTAAGTGGCAATGTTGAAAGTTTTATTTCATTACGTACACACATGATCTTGGACACACATTATTTGGACTGATCAATAATACTGTTAAACGGAGTAGATACTTGTAATATGGTTGCCGTAAACTGACAACTCGAGTTAATGTTCGCAATCTCTGCAATATGCGGAGAATTCGTTTCGGGCAGCATCTCTTGTAGTGTTAAGTTTATCTGCTTGGTAAATATGTTGTTATAAACTGGAATAAATATTGTTTACAGATTACAATATCGATTATTTAATTATTTATTGTTTTCTTGTATCGCTTATCTGTAACAGTATAATATGTATAGTTATTATTACTTATCTACGTTGTAAATATGACAAGGAAAATATGTGAAACATTTAAAATTCTTGTTTTGTAAACGTACATTTTTATTTATTACAACTCTCGTCATTGAAAATTTTTGATTCTTTAAATAAAACCAACAGAGAAAAGTTGTGAATGAAGTAACAATAACGAAACAATATCCATGATTGAGCACTTCACTGTGAATACAGTTTGAGGTAACAATATATCTTATACCGATTCAGGTGAATAGGGCAACTTATCTCGATCGAGAGTGAGGCGCATGAAAAATATTTGGGTGCGTGCCAACGTTGCTAGGTTCGCAACCGGCAATGGCGGCAACGCGACGCCCCTCAATTCAAGCATCGGTTTTGATAATTCGTAATGCAATACTTGACCGTGACAGCATTGTTAACTAAACGTAATTGTTAAACATGTATTAGTTGATGTATAATTGCATTTTGTATGTTTGTTTACAGGTGAGTAACGGCAATGTCATCGATACAGGAACACCCACATTACTGGTATTTACTGATTTTTTTACTTGGCATGATTGTTGTTGTGATTAATAGTATTTGCATGTGATATATAATTTACTAACCAGCAACCAACATGACCTCATTCCAGGTCTGATAAATTAATATATTTTATAATTGGTTAAAACTTGCTAATCTTACAGCGAGATTATATGTTTAAGTTAATAAAGCATTACATAATAATACCTTATGTTTTTATGGTCTGTTAAAAAAATCATGCTGTATATCCTTATAGATTACATATTAACAAATACATAACTATTTAATAACTGTAGTAACAAAATTGGTTATGTATGATTGTATTTTGTTAAAAGATTTAAAACGTCACTATAATTATATTTCTACAATTACTTAATAATTCTTTATCGATTACCTAAAGCAGTTGGCTCTCTTGTTATAATATTTCAAAACAAACTTTATGTTATAGTATAACTAATTTAGTACTTTTTCATAAGGGTTTATTGTTTTTATTTCTAAGATATTTAAAATTCAGTTTTCATCGTATACAATCATAAATATTACCATGAATTAATTACACGCATCGACGATATCTATATTAGTTCAGTCAGGGTCTATAAAGTATTTTTCAAGATGATATCATAATTTCGCTTATACATTTTCAGTTGCAATAAAATTTTTAATTCAGTCCTTAACAAATACTATATAAATTTACACGTAAGGCCTAACTCAAAAAAGAAATACCTCTAAACTATTGAAATATATTAATATTCCCTAGATGAAATTGGACCATAATTATTTAACTTTTGATACTAATAGAAAGCAAAGGTCATCATCATCTCCCTACCCTTATCCCATTTTCATTTGGGGTCGGCGCAACATGAACAACGGCGATTTTAACGGTACGTTTTTTTCGTAGATAGCTGAAGTTACTCTGCGTAACTTAAGGCTACTTTAATTTTTCGAAAATAATCTGGGTTCCGCGCAAAATAATTAAAACTAATGAAATTATGAATAAAATCCAATTCAATGCACAGTTTTCATGGCAGATGTTTGAATTTGTGAGAAGTATCTTTGCTCTCCAAGCATCAAAAATAATGTCAGGAAAATTATTATATCTCCGTGTAAAAACAATGAAACATAAATAAATGGGAAAAAGACGATTCAATAGTCAGTTTTACGGCCAAATGCTTCAATTTATGAATAATAGTTTTATTTTATCTTTACCAAAAAAAATGTAGGCAATTGATATTAGGGTTCCGTATAAAAAATTAAAACTGAAATTTTGAATAAACATACGATTCAATGGATAACACCATCAAAACATTACTTTGCAATGATTATCTCAAAACTATATTAGGCAGCGAAGAACATATAAAACGCGGGCAGAGCCGCGGCCACACAGGTAGTATTTGTATGAAAAAGCTTTACTTTTGAAACAATATTTGGTAGATGGCTTCACAGTTTACGTTGTTAACATCATGGATAAGATTAACAACAAGCTAGCGTGCTGGTTAGTTTCTATATTTAATTTCCATCAGCATCTAGTTAATAAATATTGTAATTTGCAGCCATTGAGCATAACACTGATGTAGACCGCAATCTGGGACATGATGTTGTGGAATGCTTTGATCTCGTAAAATTAATTACATGTACTCTGGTACTCATGAATTTCGGTTTATTTTAGTCAATAAAAACTTCAATTAGAGAACAGTTTATATTTTTTGTAAATATATGTTTAAAAACTTTATTATTTTAGGGAAATATTTAAAATTAAAAATATTTTTGTACTCATAGAAAATATGCCCAAATTTGATATCACTGGCGAATAGTGCTTATTTCAAAATTGGTTTTTTTGTGTTTGTGATTTTCTTAATTAACTCTCATCTTCTTACTCTATAGCTTTACAGCCATCGATGAAAACTAGGAAAGTTTAGTCATGTACCGTCTGATATATAAAACTACTAAAATTATAGTCAACACAAAAAGTATGTCAATCAAACTTAGAAGTTTAAAATGTGACAAAGAGGGATTCAAATCCAGGCTATGCTACCGATATAGCACTGTCTAGCATTTATATCCGCTTAATAATATTAGAAATGTTGTAGCCGTAAACAAGATGCTTAATTTGTATAAAACATGAAACAAAATAACGAATTATATGTGTACATGATCAATTCGAACGAAAGAATTCACTGCTGGGCATAGGTCTCCCCCATAAAGGGGGAATTAACATAATCGCCACGCATGGCAGGCGGGTTGGCGATCGCAGTGGGTGTTTGTGGTGCTCAAAGGATGCTGCTGCCCATACCCCGGTTTTATCCCTTAGTCGCCTTTTACAACACCCACGGGAAGATACGGAGTGCTGCTATTCTTAGTTTAAGTAAAATATGTCGTTTATAAATAAATTATTTACAATTTGTAACTAAGTAATCATTGCTCATTCATTAATAAAATATGATATAAATTTATCACCGATACACAGAATTGTCAATCATACTTATGACATAATAGCGAGCCCTGTGGGCAGAGATCATACCCGGAATTCAATATCAAAAATTGCGCTATGAAGCTATCCATATTTTAATCTAATTCTTCTTTACGTCCAAACAAATATAACGTCAAGAGTAGAAATAGTAGTATTTCTGTTGCTTATTATTTGAAAATGTTTTTTTTTTATTTAGTTAACCTACGCTCATCGACACAAAATCTGACCCATTATCCCTTTGGTTCGTTGCCTGGCCGTGATACATATTAGGACAAAGTCTTCGTAGTGAATCGTTTCGTTTATGTTAGGCGGTAATAAGTATTTAGTGGAAAATACGTCACTTTGTCATCACTCATCAGTTAATTAGACTCATTTCGTATTAACTATGCTATGGCGATGAAGGTGGACATTTTACTCGTATAATTAGATAGGTACATCAAACATATTTTTTTTTCTCAGAGAGACTAATTAAATTGTGTCTAATTAGTTTTTTCCGCCAAATTATAGTCCGTTTTGTACAGAATTCGTTATTTCGACCTTTTCAGGCTAAAATATACTTCTTTCATCATCTTATCAAAAATTATCCCAATGCGCCTTATGTTAGACTTTTATTTAGGGGTGACGGATCACAACGAAACTCGAATAAATTGGCAAATTTTTGTAAATGTTAGTACGGACGGATACAAATGAACCTTTAAATAATACTATATTCACCGTACTGAATAATCGCGATAGGACACAATAATGAAAATCATGGCCTTATACTACTTTAAAAGTCTTCGTAACTTTATTTATTTTACAAACTGAACATTTTCATTTTGTCGGATATACTAGTTGTAATATATAATAGGGTCATATTTGCTATATTTTATATTTATTTTTAACAAGGAATATTCCGACTTAGTAGACCGCTAATGGAAGTATGTCGAAATTAATTCTTCCACTTTTTATATTCACAAGTGCGAGGTTAATTACTAGAGCAATTAAAACAAGGGTAACCATAAAGCACAAATTGGCTTCATATAAAAAATATGTTTATCCTTTCAGAGACATTTCAAATAGGTTCTTCTCGATATTTTCTAATTTATCGTAGATAACGATAGCATACTGTATGACTGTAATATAATGTACATACGAGTATAGCAAAGTTTAGAAATAAATCCTCCAATGTTCTTTGAAATATAGTATGAAAATTATACCTGTATCAATTCGTAGGATCTTTTTCATGTTTATTTTTCATATTTTCAAACCCAGTTTGCAAACGTAATATTATGAGTGTTATATAATAATAATATATTATAGATCTCAAATGCAAATGAGATGGGATCAATAAATTAATAGTTTATTTTTATTAATCTAGAGTATTGTTAGGTATTAATAATAACTAATCACTTTCCTGTTTTACACGATTTTTTTTTAATGCTTGAGCGGCGCGTCACATCACGACCACTTGCGTGTGATCTTTACCTACATGCCATAAGAGAAATGTTCACTTGTGCATACATAGAAATCAAGTCCTCTCTATACATAACGATATAGATAAATACATAAAGTCTTTACTATTACTAAACGTATTGTAGATGTGATAAAAATCACTTGTTATGTCTTGACAATGAACTAAGGCTACTAGTTGTTTTAAATTTTTACTTTACATAAAAGCATTTCATTGTTGCAAATATGTATTAGCATTTGAAAACGATTATATTCATTTCATGAAAACATACTTATTATCAAATTCATTTATAACATTCGTTAATATAACTGGTTAATAGAACGGTGATATATTCGTTCGAAAATGCTTAATTAACGGGATTGGCGATCCATTAAATAGGGTACACACACCTCGGATGCAGTTTCAAAGAGATCGGGCTCGGCGAACCGAATAGCGCTGCTCGGTCCCTGATGCAACGTCGGTGCGCTTTTTATAATTTTCATATGCTTCAATAGTCAGACTGACAAATTTACTTTTTACAAATTTTAACCTATATTTTTTTTCAAACATTTCGCGGCTATCATTACTATGTCAAAATTTTCAAGTAGTAGAATCCAAATCGTAAATGTAACTAGTTTATTGTAGCAAGTTTTATAGGTTGTAATATAACATAGTGTGTATACCGTGTGCTCGTTCGCAATAAGAAAAATACTAGGTATAGTACTTTGCCTTACCAAATGCTCAATTTTTTTAACAAGACATAACATAATTATATAATTTATTGACCCTAGCGGAAACCGAAACAACTATCGTGGGTTTTTTGACAGAGCTAAATATTTAGTTATAGCATTCAGAATTAAATTATTCTCAAAGTTTAAATTTTTTGGTGTTTAAAATCCAGGATGTATGATTATATTATATTTATTATTTCAATACTTCATTAATCTGCATAAATATACAACAACTATTATTATTGAAGGAAGAATTACAAGAATCACCTAAAATCGACCAGGGCATAGCGATCTAAATATAAAACAGAAGTGTGGTAGTCATATCTGTCGAGAAGAGCATTCAGGTCGGTAAAGGAACCGTTTATATTAAATAAGCAAGGCTCGTTTGTGCGCATCATGCCGACAATGATTATGGTTTGGCACTTTTCCGTGCAAATTGTACATCAGTTACTGTAATTTGATCAGCGGATAAACATAAGAAATGAGGGAGAAAGATAAACGTTGTGATGTTACAGAAATTTGTTTCGTATTTTAAGTCTTTTGTTTTATTTTTGTTATTTGTTAATTGTTTTATTAATTTCAAGTATATTGTGTTTATTTACAGCACCAATTACTTTTTTGTTTGTTTAATTTTCGTATATGCAATAATAGTCATGAGTGGATATTTTTAAAACCGAAATCGACCCTTAAAGTAAAGCTTATGATTGGAAGGCAAAGGAACTACTAAAAAGGCGTTATTAATTTGATGGGTTTAAATTATTAGAATTAAAAAATATGTATGGGGATATAATAAGATAAATATTATGCAAATATAGAAGTCATATGAATAATAATACTAAAATAGAGTAATGTATAATCTTTGAAATTAATGTTGTTTTTTATTTGTGTGTGTTACGGACCATGTTAAAAATTACTTAGTATTGAGTTTTGGCGATTGTGACGCCACAACTTGTTCATCGAATCACCAATTATATTCGAAAACAAAATTTAAATAATACTTTATTTAGTTTGGGGCCTGAGAAAGCGCTTATGGACCAGAAAAACACTACCAGTGGTTCAGAAAACAGCACAGTCGAATAGGGCCGGGTATCAACTTTTAAATATACAAAGAGCTCAGTTATGTATTCGATTATTTTCATTGATTTCGATTGATTCGAACCTTATTACTCAGTCTGTGTATTCGTATCAATATATCTCATCACTAATGTGGATCATTTTTTTAAAGGCTTATAATGTTATATTTATTTCATTTGTAGTATGTACGACTATATCGTGTGAAGATTAAGAAAGTTTTGATTAACCTTTTTCATGTATTTATAATACTAACTTTGCCTGTGACTTCGCTGGCATATAACGATTTCTATTAACCACAATTGTTTGTCCCACTTTAACTCTAAAATATTCCATTTGAAAATAGTCAGTTTTTACAACCTGTTCGGGGTATTTAGTAGACATTGTAATTAAGTAGTATTCGTTTTGAATAATATCCCACGCTTGATCTCAAAATCGAGTTTTATATTAAAGGGTTTGATGATCGATCGTGAAAACTGTCGGACGAGCAGGATTCTAATTCTTCAAGCTTAGTAAAAGTATCTGCCCCGATATATGTATTATCTAAAGTATATTTCGTAGTAAATATCCTTTTATTATCTTTTATTCTGAGCAAGACTAGAGTGGGCAGTTGATAAAGCACGCAGGATTATGAGTCTTGATAATGACACGCATAAATAGGTCGAACATCAGATTTAGATGAACACTATCACCACACATACTATTAACAAATTCCACTTTGTTAGAAAATTAATCTCGACACTAGATTACTAATGGTACGGTGTCGCCGGCAATTGCTGATTAGATTTGTATGCATACGTATTGATGGTATACACTGTTTGTATTATTCATTTATATTGTGACAATTATTTTGTTCACGTTATAACTTATCGTTTTAGGCACTGAGTCCATTAATACAACAAACGTCGGTACTAAAATTTAATGAAATTTGTATAAGCATATCAGAGAGGTTATTTAGACTTTGCAAATACTCTGTGATCTTAATGAATAATAGTAATGTTATTGTAGCTTTATAACAGTCGACATTTAGTTAATAACGACATACTGAACGACTGGCTTTAATTATTTGCTTGCACAGTTCGTTCTCTATTTTTTATGTTTGTAATATGTATGTTTTAAAACAATAATTTAAAGTTTTCTCAGTTCTCTTTAAAATGTATAATTTCTCAATTTATTTATGGGAAAAACTGTCAACTAATGGCGAATAAATTTTCTCCGCCAGCGCAGAAGCGTTGAGAAGTTCGACTGTTGTTAAAAAACGAAATCTGAATTACTTGGCTTAACCACCTTCTTTCCCATTGGCGGTTTACTGGTTAATGGTTATTAGGAACTGTGTTACTTCTTCTTATTTCATTATTTCTATCGCTTTGAGGTCATTTAATTTACTTTATAATAAATATTTATTGTTAACATTATTCGTAGAATCGATAGTAAGTTCATTTATGAGTTAGGGTAAGTATAAGATATAAACTACCCGCTTATAAGCAATTTATCTCGACACGTTTACAAGCCCTCAGTTTACGCTGTTGAATTTTATTAATATTTGATTGATAAAGGCGTTACTTTGCCGAATTTTGTCATAAATAGCTTGTAAATTCATTTTGCTACTTTAATATATTTATATTAGTTTATTTTTATAAATTAGTAAAGATATGGGTCTTTTGAATTGAGAACACCGTACACACACAGGTGAAAAAACAAACCATAATCGAGTTTCTAGCCTATATTTTTGGCGCAGTGGAAATGAGAAGTCTGAGAAGTATAGCTGGAGTGAAGATGATTGACAAAGTCAGGAATAGTATGATAAGGGAACGCTGTGGTGTGGTAGAGGATGTGCTGACCAAAATAGAGAAAGGTATGCTTAGTTGGTTTGGGCATGTAGAGAGGATGGATGAGAGAAGATTAACGAAATTAATTTATAAGGCGAGGGTGAATGGGCAAGTCGGTAAGGGTCGACCTAGGCGAACGTATCTAGACCAAATCAATCATGTGTTAAATAAAGGCCAGGTAAAAAGTACTCATAACCGACGAGCATGTATGAAAGCGCTCATGAAAGTAGAGGAAGCGAAAGAGGTATGCCAAGATCGTAGCAAGTGGAAGGACGTAATCTCTGCCTACCCCCACGGGAGAAAGGCGTGATGATATGTATGTATGTATGTAATTTTGGCTGTACTACCGTTAGGTTACAAAACAAAAGATATGGAGCTTATAATCTACAATAAAGAATCAAGTAATTTAATTTTATGTAATTTAATAAATAATATTTAAATAATTTAAAATAAATTTTAATAAGCAATTTAGTGAAGATAATTGTTTCTATTGCTCTTAGTAATTATACTCACACTACATAAGCCAAAATGTATATACTCAATTATATAAAACTAAAGTCTTATGGAATAATATTTCTTTCTAATCACATCTTCAAAGTAGAGTTTGCTTGTATATTAATTCCTATTAATGGAGCATATTTTTGAAAAGTTCTTAATACAATTTCAATTTTTTTAATAACCTAATGCTTACTAAACTCATTGTCAATCAATTCACATAACATTTTAGCAACATTTTTAGTAGGATGCTATATCCCATATCTATTTTATTTAACTTAAATTTATCAATAAAATTCATCCTAATATTATTGTTTTTTTCTCTTCTTTTGTAAGGTGTTGTAACATATGGTCGTTTTGTGCTGTTAGGTTTTGTATAATGTCGTCGTCCGTTAGATATTTCATGACCTCTTTTAAGACCACTAGCGAGTTTGATGTTTTCGCTACATCCGCCTTGAGGCCATCCTTAAGTTTAAGCCTGGACTCCACGAGCTTAAGGTCCTCCTCCGATCCACAGCTGAGGACCACCCTCTGGTTCCGGGCTTTCCAGAGTCGATCTATTTTTGCCCCTGTTTTTTTTGTATCAAGGCCCACCCTGATATGTTCAATCAGGTTGTCTCCCGTATCCTGTGGATTTTTTGAGGAGACGATCAGGGTGTGGTTCGGCCTTCTTTGGATCGCTGGTTTGGCCGCGGCCTTGGCGTACGTGGTCTTTGACGTTGCTGGTTCACCCGCACCCAGACTTGAGACTCCCTCCTTGATAGAAGCGAGGGTGTTCTTGACTTCCGTTATAGCCAATTCTGCCTCCAAGCTAGGTGCTGGTGTCGGTAAGGTGGATTCCCTATCCCGCAGCTCTCTGATGGTCGATGTCATACTTTCCAGTTTTTCGGTGATAGGCTGGAGCTGCGGGGTTAGGTCCATGGGTTTGGCGGGGGAGGGGGGTCTGCAGATCGGCTTCTCTAGTAATCTCTTCGAGATGTCTTTAATTTCCGCGACCTCGTTTTGTAACTGTGCTACTGCTGTGGCCTCCGGAAGCACCAAGAGATGGAGTGTTTTTCGAGGTGCGGCGCTGCCTGGTTTTCTAAACTTTGTTTCAGGTCGGTTTTGATTGTTTCAACCGACCGTCTGAGCGTGTCCAACTGGTTGGACAGTTGTTTGTTATTATTTTGTAGAGCCTGGAGGTCATTCTCCAATTGGCCCCATTTTGGGTCAGCCGTTATGGTGCGGCTCTCCAGGCGATTCTTTTCACCCTCGGTGGTTATTTTCTTGTCCAGGTGCGCCATCTGCTTGTTTAGGGAGTCGATGTTTTTTATTGGTTCGTCCATCTCAGTATTTAACCACCCCCGAACGAACCTTACCTCTTTGAGCGCCTCTACAAGGTCTTCTCTCGCTCCGGTGATGGCCTCCGCGAGACTCTGTCTCATTTGGGCCATCTCTCTGGAGTGTCCCTCTCGACCATGACCAGTTCCCTGGCATGCCGAGCGCGCTCCCTCTCCAAGTTAAACTTGTGCCGCGAGCGAGAGTCCGAGAGCGACAAGGTCGTCTCATATAGCCCCTGGAGGCATTCATGGACTGCTCTCTTATACTCCCTCTTCATATTTCCGGCTTCCTCCCAGCGCGGCCTTCCCCTTCTGCAGTAAGTCGTTGGCTACTGCAGTCGCCATCAAAATATGATGCACATGATCAAGCATGCTATACACATGGCAATGTAATTTTCTCCATAAGAATTCAAACATTCCTAATGGAATATATACCGAACTTAACATTTGGAACAATACTATATAACATATTTTTAATATAACATCACAAAACGAAGTTGTTCGAGGTGGACCACTTTGTAGTTTTTTGTACCATATTCCTTGTTCTATATATTTCATCAAAATACTATTTCCACAAATGATATAGATTTTTTTTAAGTAGGCCTTACATTTCTTAATAATGATTGTAAATATACACGGTACATGGTCAGTGCTTTGATCACAATCTCACCTGATGTTAAGTGATGATGTTGTCCAGGATAGTAAACACACTAAGCCTAGAGGCATTGGTTCTTAAGTGATGCTGCCGGAACACACTTATTGGTATTTGGAGACAGGTTTTTAAACATAACGGTTCTAGATACCCAGGCGAGCATTATTAGAAAATGCCTTGCTACCATGGTTTCCACACTATGTTTTCCTTCATCGAAAGCTCAGGCTGATTTTAGTGTTGTATAGGTGGGCTCGAGGCCGCGTTCATTAACGCGGAATCCGACCGCATTACTAACTGTGCCATCATAGCTTCAAAACACACTTATATTTACAAAAATTTTGCAAATCATTCAACCTCCTCTGTATCCCTTAATTATGTGTGCGACGGAAACGACAAGTTTATATTTTATATCATCCTACTGCAAACTATAGATATGTCTTAAGACGATGTAGGCAGGCTATCGGTGCCTCTCTGAATCCAGAGTTGGTACGAGGTAAATGTAAAAATGAGCTCTTGCTATCAGTTAGTATGTATTACCTAGTTTATTTACTAGTCGCTACGACAGCATGTGTAAGAGCTTTTGCTATAACAACCAACTCAACAGTAATAATTGTCACGTTATTATTTACGTTTATTTCACGAATACACCCTTAATTTTCCTATAATTGGTGTAAAACGCTGCACCAAGAATATTGCTATTTATTTAACTATCATTATTATTTTTTTTATTTATATAATACCCTTTCTAGGTATTATAAATTTCTTATTCGAATCTTCTGTTTGTTTACTTTATGAAAGAATTACATTTTTATATTAACAGCGGTTCAAATTTAGTTTGATGGTAAACGAAATTAGTTTGTAAGGGTTTATAGATTGTAAAAATGGAGAGAGGTTTTACGGATATTGGTTTTTGCTTCCGTCCTGCGTCACGACGTATCACGTCGATCGAGACTTTGTCCGAAAGGAGATATCTGTGTTTACAGTTATGGACATGATTTCTGTTGCAGCACAGCCAGAGAAACCTATTTCGTTATTTTAACACAAAAAAAAAATTTTGTTTCTATATTAAATTTCAAAACTTGTCATTATAACACAAGCGCCCGCTCTACAGGAGGGGTGTGTTAAACCGGGCATCTTCCAAAAATGTTTCTTAGTGGATTCTTACATCATGATAGGTATCTATTGCTAAAATTTTAAATTTATAGCGGTTTTGGATCTGCGTTTGTGAATCTCTCAATCAGGATAACCCATTTTATATATAAATGTTATAAAACATTTTATATATTAAAAAATTTGTTGTAAGGATTTTATCATAAATCCCTTATTAACCCTTAAAAATTATTCAAGGGCGGTAGTTTGTCTTTTTGTTCGGGGCGACGTAACTGGTAGAGCGGACACTGATAAAAGTTCATAGTTGATTTAGAATGTCTAATACTTCTTAGGCTTGATAATTTTGTTAAAACTGTAAACAAGTAAAAACTATAAACGTTTTTAATTAAATAATTTAGGATAATAAGGAATGTTAATATTCATCGTTTCTACGTAGAGTCATGTATATGCATATAGTAGCCCCAGAATAGCCGGTATCAGGAGTGAGAATTCTCGACGGCTCCAACGGTCGAGGTTGAGCGCTTCACTAAGCACTGTAAATACTCTGCAGGTCACGTAGCAACGCTGAAAACTTTTTAATATTAATACATAATAATATTTGAAAAAGAGAATTCATTGAGACTGAATCTTCATGATAAAAAATGGATTATTCAGCTACTGTGAGTTTAAAATAATGACCCTGATAATACCAAAAGTGTAGTCATTCCTAATAGATATTCCAAATTTTGTTGGCTGTGAGGAATAAATGACATCAATTTCAAATACAAACTTTTAATTAACCCGTAACTTAACGATAATTTCATCATCTTTCTATGTATGTAAGCTAGCCGTTGCCTTAATTTTCGATTAATGTTATATGGCAAAGTGATCGAAAATCGTAAGTCTCAATAAATTAACTCATAACAGATAGGTTATCGTAAAATGAAGTTTTCTATAAGTTTTCTCACGATAGTTTGACGTCTATCTCGATCGACAGTCTGTTTGATGCACCCTTGGCAGATTTAATTTGGCTAGTCTATCGCATGTGATAGTTACACTAAGCGTAGAAAAGGAGCTTGCTCTCCAGCGCGACTGACAGTAAAAGTTTGGCGATAAATTTTCTACAAGTCAGATAAACGCTCTAAAATCCCTGTACCACACAATAGGATGGTTTTATAGTGATGTTTACTTTCTATATAAGTCATCTATACTATAATTAATTAATTTTAATATTCAAACACAATTAATATATTGTATTTTATATGTACTACACTGTGTATTTTAACCGATAATGAGGAATTGATTAACAAAGTCGAAACATCAAACTCCAAACATCTCTGTTGAGAACAGATAATTCGTGTAAATTAATCCTACGGTGTAAGTTTATCGTATCTAACAAACAGCTTTATGTTTGTGTTTATAAGACTCAGCATCTGTTGGGTTGCGTAGGCGGGGGATATAACGGGGTGCAGGGCGCGCGTACCCATTGCTTAATGCTGATGGAAGGGTGCTAACGTATTCCTGTAGAACATATTCTGTTGGCCTTAACTGGCATGTGTGATTTTATGAGCCACGTCGGGACGAGTTTTAAATCTAACGTTTCATGCCATTACAATATATAAATAAGTATGTAAATAAATAACATAAGAAACAGACGGACAAATTTAAAACTTACTAAAATAATTAACAAGTTTTGTGCATGCCCGTAGTATATTGAAACAGATGCCTCACGATTATAAACAAAGTACTTGGTTAATGCGCGTTTAAGTTTATTGAACTCGCAGTTTGTTAAATCACAAAGTTAATATTCTATTTAAAGTCACTACTTGCACTATTCTAGTTGATTCAAACACTTGTGCTTCATATGTAATTTACTAATATCTTTTCTTGTAAATAATATGGTTAATATTATTAACGATGGATTTTCGCAAAATAACGTCTTCACCAAGCGAATATCTTTTAATGTGTTTATATTATTTTAAAAATGCTATTCGATTTCTTCTTAGAGATTATGTCTATTTACAAGAAAATAAGTTAAGATAAAATTTGAATACGGATTTAAATAATTTTAACATTTTGTTACAGCAAAACAAGGTGTTTTATTATTACAGAGCTTATGTCAAAGCTGTATTAACATCGTTCGAAACAGAAGCGCGCCTGGCTTTTTAACGAGTTGTAAACTTTTGTTTAAGTGAATTGAGTACCAGAAATCGTTTATCAAATACTTACAAAGTAATCTTATTTGTTCTTGTATTGGGATTATAATTACAACGTTAAATAATCTTATTAGTTTGGTCTCGGTTTACATATTTTTTAACTTTTACCTTACTATCTATTTAAATATATTTACCTAATATATAAAATGCGGTATTGTTTCCCATTACGTTTAAATTAAGTTGAGTATTCACAAAGAATTAAATTTATATTACACAAGTTATCTAGCGGTAACAATTACAATTCCTCAGAATTATACGTATACGCATATCTTTTAAATGTTCATTGATTTAGTTTGTAATTGGTTAATTGTTTGTTTTTTAGGAAGTATTGCCAAATAAATGTGACGGTAATTTTTTGTCATAAGGGGCCATTCATTAATTACGTAAGGGTCTCCAGGGGGAGGGGGCTAAAACCCATTCTTACGTAATATTTTACATGTCGAAATTCAGTATTAAAAACCTATTTCTGTTTCTGATGCTGAATCGTTCTCTTCATTCCATAATATGTGCACTTCGATTTACATCTTATGTTACAAATTTTTGTTGTTTATTAAAAGTTTAAAATATTAAGTATGTTAATTTTTATGTATTTTAAATGTTACTAATAATAATTATATTAAAACGAGATTGAATCTTACGTAATAAGAGGGAGGGCGGTTTGTGAAATCTTATGTATCCTTACATGGGTGTAGGGGGGTTCAAAAATCGTCATAATCATCCTTACGTAATTAATGAGTGATCCCTAAAAATTCTCATATGTTTTGTCTAATGTAGAACCTGAAAAATCTAAATCAGTTTAATTATTCTCAAATTCTGAGCAAAGTAACGTTACCTTTTATAATATGTATAGACTAAGTGTTAAAGTGTTAAGATGTTAAACAAATAACAGATACGTAGTAATTGTTGTAATATCAAATATTCATGATGATCGTATGCATCGGCTAAACAATTTCTACGTACGTAAGACGCAATCAAGAAAGTACTACGCATTTAGTTTAATCTGTTGTTATAATAATTGATTTCATTTATTTACATTCTTGTTTACAAGACTCCATCTTTATTAGGTTACTAGTTTATCTGGTATTTTCTTATGAAACTATACTTATCATAACGAACGTTACACAAATGTATACTAATAAACAAAATTGAAGTGTCTGATTGTAATGTCAAAATATTTTTTTTAATTGATATGAATACCTATACCAAACATACAATGTTTAAAATTTCTGTCTGACTGTCTGTCTATTTTGTCTGACAGTGCTGCAAGCACACGCCCCAAAGTTACGATGAAGCTGTAAGGGCCCTTCCGGTCAACAGCATTAGCTAGGTTAAAAAAAATCTTCTATTTTATTTATTAGTATAGATAGATGTTGACACAAAAAGATTTCAATATTACTGATGGTATTGAAACAAAGGATAATTATCGAAGTAAACGTAAAGTAAAATAAATAAGTAAACAAAGTAGATTAGTAGTAGTAGATTAATAAAGTAATTATCTATATATTTTTTACTCCATTTTTATACCATTTTTTTTAAGTCTGTTCTGTGTTTTATTCAAAACGTTTCATTATTTGCCGATTGTACGACAACGATGCGTCGCATTTCAAAATCTATTAATATATTATAATTATATAATAGTATTTACGTACAACGCATTACGTTTTACTTTTTGTTATACCATTTATTATATTTTATTAAGTAAGGAATATTAAATGACGTATGTATTTTTTTCGTCTATTATTGCTTGAGTAACACTTGTTCCCGAGTGACACATCTTCTGGAGTAAGTGTATACTCCCAGTAGTTTGGTCGCGTTCAATTACATTTAATCGGTCTTGATATAATTACCTAATTGAGAGCAGGACTGTCGTATGGTTCCAGTCACGTTTTAACTTATCTAATAATGCAAGTAAATTCTTTCATGCCCTATTTTTTAAACAAAATACAATACAATCTTCATAGTAGTAGAATAGTATAGTTTACTATAAAAGAATTGAGTTGAAAAGATTTTTTTGTTAATTTTAATTATAAGTCAAACGTAATATACGTTCTAATACATTTGATTCTCTTTAAATGCCAATTAATATATCTGATGACACATAAATTTATAAATAAATATTGCGGGATGTAACGGAAGACCTGTGTTGCTCGAGTCCTACTTGTACGTGGTAGTTTTGTCTTAATTATTTTCGATATAATACTTGATTTTATTTAGTAACAATACATTTAGTAGTTTTTTTTACCCCGTGTTTACTTCAGTAAAAACTAATGTGTTCAGAATATTTTTGTGTACAAATCTAAGAATATATTATAGTATAATATAGCGAACATATTTTATTTTTCTAAGAAAATCATATAAAATTTTTATCAACCCTTAATCGAGCAGAAAACACATTTCCATATATGTGGTGGCTATAATATAAAAATCTTAAAATAACTGTGAAGTTTTTTTATGTTTTAATGTATTGAATTATTACATTAATTATTAATAACAACACCTATCAGTGAACAAGGAGTAAACGAGACTACATAGCAGTCAAATGATGGCGTGCAGACGAACAGCAGACTCGCTCTATAAAAAGTTAGTTTGTTTTTACGGGACCGCCGGATGCGACTGGAAGGCGGCGGCTAACCACATGTATAATGGTTATTGTAATAATTTCTGTCAAGCTATTAACCATAGATTATAATACACAAAAAACTCAACTTTCACGAATTTTTATTTTCTCCCAACCATTTTTTTATACCATCCCTGGTTTTTTCTATACTAAAAATCATTGGTTTTTCTTTGATTATTTTCAATTTAAATCGCAGTGTTCTCAAAGAAATATAGGCGTTGTCTATAAAAGTATTCTAAGGAAACGGGTATCAAGCGTTGCTTATATTTTTGAATACGGCAGAGTATAGGAACATCGAATTAATTTAAATATGTTAAAGACGCTATACCATGTGAGCGGAATATTTATATGGTTTGTTAGTTGAATATTGTTAACGTGTTGCTTGTAGCGCTGTTAAGGAGTGAGTCACGGCTATTGTGTCTTAGTGCAGCCATAAATAGCCACACGATCTGGAGGGTAAAGCAGCTCGACACTGTTATGATGTACTAAATATTCCCTCGACCCGGTATAATATAACGATAATGTTTTATCAAGACTCAAAACTGTGGCTTCAATGAGACAAACCCGTATACGGAAATACGATACGTAAAATATATTTGTGTACTATTATAACCTTGCCTACAAGCAATTTGGAGTTTCATTGATCTCTAATAGTTTTATTAATTATTAAAAATACTTAATTTGGAGTATCTAGATAAATGCCTGGTGGTGTAGGCTAAGAATATAGTGGTTCTATTCCATCCTATTCCCGTGGGTGTCGTGTCGTAAAAGGCGACTAAGGGATAAATCAGGTGACGGGTAACAGTATCCTCTGAGTACCACAAACACCTTACTGCTATCGCCAACCCGCCTGCCAAGCGTGGCGATTATGTCAATCCCTTCCTAATTAAGGGGAACCTATGTCCAACAGTGGTTGTTTGATTGATATAGATGAATAATATGAGCTGTTAAAGATTCATTCTATCTTATATTAACTTTCCGTATGTTCTAGAAGCAGCTTAAACAGCATTTGTTAGGTTTTTACTTTAAACATATGTAAGCTCTTAAAAACAAAACAGTGTGATAATATAATTTTTTTTTATGGTTGTGTACTTTATGAATCCATGTAAACCTAAAAAAACATTCAAAGATAGATCTTGTTTTAATTTCGTATATATAATTATGTTGTCTACGATGATTATAAATGTCTATCTAAAGTTGTTTTAACAATACTGGAAATGCATACATTTTTTGACATCTGTATACATTAACAAAAATAACAAAACAAACAAAATATAAAATAACCGAAATATACAAGAAAGAGTATACAGAATATAAATTAATTACCATCTACTTAATTCCAACGTAACTAGTGCTTGTTTGAACTTAATTCAGCATTTCATTTGTTATTAAAAAATAATAATGAAAAATAAAGTAAACTTAGGACTTGAATTACTTAACAAATAAGATACGAAAAAGTTCTCTCGAAATGATGCCGCTAACACGTTTATAACCTAATCTATTGCGCAGCTGGCTTTGATTAACAAACTTTTGAACAATACTAAGAAACTTAATTTTTCTGTTGATATATAATACTCTATACTTTAATAAATAAAATTGAAGTGTCTGTTTGTAATATCAAAATAAAACTTTTCACTAAACATATATCAAAGTAATACATGTAGCAAAAACACAATTTAAAAAGAAAATTGTCTGTCTGTTTGCTTATCTCAGTAGCGGTTGGACAGATTTTGACGGGACTTTGTCTGGCGGATAGTTAATGTTACTCCGCGTAACTTAGGCTATTCCTATATTTTGAAAATAATTAGAGTCCCTCGTAAAAAAATTTAAACTAATGAAATTGTTAATAAAATCCGAGTCAATGCACTGTTTTTATTTACCACCATAATTTATTTTAATTTCTAAAAATTATAAAACTGTTAGTCGTAATTCATTAAATAATTAACTATAATAATTACTTTAAAAAATTGTAACCATTCTGCCTATATTGAGTTTTCAACAGTGAAAGTTTTTGTAAGTAAACTTTTTGTCCACGTGTAAATGGATTCAAGTCTGTGATCATGTGGTTGAAAATACAATGACAAACATAACAGATAATGACACTTGTATTGTAGCAACATGAACGTAAACAACAAATTATTTGGTGTGAAAATTTTATTATGTATGTACTTCAACTATACCATGAACGCGGAGTACTCTTAAATAGAGATCCTGAATTTTTACCTACATATTAATAATAAATTAATAACTGCGCTTTTTAATTACATTTATATCGTTGAAAATGAATTTTGTAGTGATAATAAGACCTCTTCTACCTGAAAAATATTGTTTGTAAAACGCCATAAAAATTATTGATTTAATGAAAAAATTAGATCAATACGTTGTATTGAATATAGAATACTCGAAATATGTAGTGGCTCACTGTGATAAACTAAATAATAGTATTTATTTTGTCGTAGTACGGGAGAACAGAACGCAACCAGTCACCGACCATCCAATTGTAGTCAATAACGACTTCCTAATTTGTTCGCTTCCGTTGTTATACAGCCATTTAAAGTTCACTATTGCGTAATATTTTATTTACAATTCAATTATCGTGTAAATCTATTGTATCTAAAAAATGCATTATCATTAATAATCCTTTATATGACGAATACAACAATTAGAGGCAATCTTTACTTATGACGATTCTGCAAGACACAAATTTTAAATTATTAAATTTATATTTTAAAGGCATAATAAAAGAGTACCTTGTTTGCTTGATTGAGCGCATTTATTTCAAAGCATTAGTAATGAAATAGAAACTACTAAACACTTTAGAAATAAGTTTATTTTCAATTTTTTTATTGGTAAATTAGATTCTGTCTTTAGAATATTATTTCACGTTCTCTATTTGTGTCACTAAATTAAAATTTTACGCAAATTGTTATTAGAACTTGTTTATTTTTTCCAGACATGTTATGCTATATGAAAATATTGGTGACGGCGTGCTGGAAACGCGAGTTGCGTTTTGGCACAGGTTCTTTGTGTCAATATTTCGAATCGCAGCCCAGAAACGTCAACTATAAGCGGGATTATTTATTACGACAGAATTAGTACAGAACTTGTCTGAAATCTGTCCTTGAAAGACGCATATTTAAGAGTTAATCGTATATAATATTATATTTCATTTACGCGTTCCCAATGTTTGATTACAGGAAAGGTTTAATTATTTCATTGTTAATTTCAGCACATGGTGGGGACGGGCATGGCGTCGCCGTTCAATGCGGCGGCCGCTGCTGCAGCTGCAGCGGCACAATTTGCAGCTAACGGTGACGCGTTGGTGGCAGCGAAAGCGGAGGCTGCGGCAACAGCGGCTTCTTCACAATCAAACCTAGTAAAAAGTGAAGGTCCGCCAACGGCTGTATCGCTGCCACCACCCAATTTTTCACCACAACCACAAACACAGTCACATGTGCAAAATTCCTTAGAAAACCAAAATCAAAATAGCACAGTAAGTCCATTTTATTTAAAACATGAATATTATTTATTGTACGGATCATTGGATACGTTTCTGGAAGTATTTATCATATTTTATTATAAAACGCACATTCGTATTTACGTAATTGATATAGTTTTCATAGTTTATCGTTTAAAGCATCGAGATAATAATAATACGTCTGATCTTGATGTAGCTGTAAATCTGTTTATCACGCGGGAAATTAAGACGATTTCGTACATTGAATACTAATACATTTTATGATAGTACTGAGTATCAACATGAGTACAATTTTGAAGTTAAAAGATAAATCTCTTACAATCATAGTTTATTAGGTCCATGTATGTAGTGAAGAGATAGTAGTAACAATAGATAAAATAACAGATGGAAACTATATTTATTCAAAAATCTTAAATAAAAATTAACAATGTAATATTATTTACTTTTATAATAATATCAAATTTGAAACGGTTAATTAATGACATCTTTATTATATCTTGCTATATATAAACAAAGATTTTATATTATAACATACTCAAATATGAATTTGTTGTCCAAATTAAGAAAACCAAACCCTTGTTTAACTTAAAAACGCTTAAATTTTAAGCTAATTGTCTTCGTAATTGTTGTTTTTAGATCTTCGTAATATTTAATTAGTAATTCGTTTTAGGAATTAAGAAAAATAGCAGATCTAAACAGCAGCGATTCTAAAAGAAATCAGTTAAGTTATTAATTAGTTGAAAACATAGACACCATCATTTAATTTGAACAAAAGGTTATGATTATAGGAGGCTATCCGAATTATATATTCCTTGATAAATATTAATATTTCCATCGAAGTAGCTTGGAATTACGATTACGTCACTTGGTTAAAGTCTTGGCATTACAATTACTAGCCTAGGTTCATATAAATAAATCAATGTTTTTCAGCAAAACGAGGGGGAATCAAATGAAGAAACAACACCAGTGAGCGTAGCAGCAGTAGTCGCTCAGCAGGCAGCAGTGGCAGTCGCTCAGCAAGCGGCGGCTGCACATGCAGCCGCTGCAGCTGTTAGTGCGGCTGTCGCCAATGCAACTACAGCCGGCACACCGGAGAAAAATCTTGTACCAGTTTCCCAAGCCTCGCAACCAAAACGTCTACACGTTTCCAATATCCCCTTCAGATTTAGAGACCCCGATCTTAGAAATATGTTTGGAGTGAGTACATATATATTTTATTGAAGCACGGCATGACAGTATTCATTTAACAACCGAAAGAACCGGCGAACGAAACTTTAATTCATTAAACTTTTGTATTTCAGCAATATGGCACAATACTTGATGTAGAAATAATCTTCAATGAACGTGGATCAAAGGTAAGCTGTATTTTTAAATCATCTTTATACATAATGGCTACAACTTTATTCTTAAATTTTTAAGAATTTGATTGTAGCCAAACTTGATACTTTTTATTGATAAAATTGTATTGAAATTAAAGCAATCACAATTTGGAAACAATAATAAGTAGTTAGAAATTGAACTATTTATATTTTGGTAATTTTAAATTGAACGTTATTTTTTTAATTGAACTAAATAATAAAACCCATTATCGAGTGTTTTCAGGAAGACCTTGTGTGATATTTAACAATTTTTATAGGAAACATCACATTAATTCTGCTTCTATTCCAATAAAATTCTTTCTTGTATTGCGTTTTTTAATGTAGTAAATAATTAGATCATTATTTATTATGTCACATCCCCCAACTTTTACAACCAACAGGTTGCCTTTAAACGATGAAGCGTATTTTTTTTATTATTGCCAACGTTTTTACTTTTTATATTAGATCCATATAAATCGTTCGTGTGGAGAAGGTATTTAACTTGTAAATAATACATTTTTAACCTGCCATTGGACATTACTGTTTAACGCCAGATTGGACATTGTACTAGGCGATAAGACACATTTACACAGACAATAGACAAGTCGGCATGCGGTAAAGTGACATCACTGTCTGCAGTAAGCTACCACTCACCCTATATTCTGATAGCATTAGTTAAATTTCACACAACTCGAAAAAGTTTCAATAACGCTGATAGAATCTTTAGGTCTACTGATCAAGTTTGATGCGAGAAATTTTCTAACCTATACTGCACCTTACAGGTTTCATTCTGCATCGAGCCTGTCATAAATATTGTTAAGTAGTCACTTAATTTTCTCGTATCAAAACTTTAAAAAGCAAGCTAGTTGCATACATAATCTAATCTGTATTTTTAGTTAATATTTTCTTATTGTCGGTATAAATTGCATAGCAAACAGAATCTTTATAGACGCGACGATTACAATATTCAATAATATTTAGTCGTTATTTTATCACACACAGTCATATATATTCTTTCCTTTCTATATTTTCTATCTCACATTTACTAATGGCGTCTTTGTGTGGAAGCTTTATTTCTATGTCTAGAAACTACGTACGTAATATTATATCTTATATGTATAATGTATATCGCTAAAAATTTCACACTGCAGGACAGATGATCCTTGTGTGAGAATGGCACTTGTTTAAAAAAGAAAACAACGCAATATATTTTCCACGGTTATTTCATAATGAGTTACCAGAAATAGTTTTGTCTTTCTCCTTGCAGCTCTTCAATAATCTTTTATTCACAAATAATACTTCTATGCACTTTACTTTTCTAAAAATATTTTTCTTTGTTTTTGTGATCTGTTTTTTTTAACATATTTTACGGTACAAAAAAAAAGAATTTTTACTTTCTTTCGCACGTAAACGTGATTGCCTCATGATGAACTAACATGTTGGATAATAACCTCCTCCTTTTTGAAGTCGTTTAAAATGAGATATTTCCGATTATTCAATCATAATTCTGTCTGTCTGATAAACGTATTTTTTTTTCTTCAAAATAACATAAAAAGTTCGCCTCGATAACGCTATTAATCATTAAGTAATAACGGATTCAACATAATATACTTTTGTATTAAGTTTAAATTATAAGTGATGAAAATATGTACGATACGGCCCTTACTACAACAGTGACTACTGAGTATAAAATCATAAAAAAGTTACTGAATTAAGTTACTAGTAAAACACCACATCATTTCTTTGACTCTTCAATATTCTTCCTGAAAAAAATCGATGTGTATTTATTATTACTGATTGCTTTAATTTAACCTCTTAAGTTGTTAGGAATGAATTCGGAGAACTAAAAATCTTTTATTTAATTAAACAAAAGTTATTTATTACAAACCATTGTAACTGGTTGTTCTCCAAATTCATTTATCCTTCATTAAAACTTCCTAGCTATTGTCAAATATCACTATATAATCTTTTATTTTATTGCCTGTAGTACCCAACTAGTATATAATTAATAAATAACAAAAATACACAACAGTAGCTACGAGGTCTTGCTAACATTATTTTTAAAAGTAATTGCTGCCCAAACTATAGCAACTACCTAATTAATTACAGTATATTATTTGTTATAATACTTTCTAAGGATGTTCTCTTTCATTTATGTAAATTGTTTGTTACTCTGGCTTAACAAAGTCTAAAGGCAAATGGGCTTAGTTGAAAATAATCATAATCATGTTTTAAGTCAATTTCTCTTATAGCATAATAATGTTGGTTTTAATGTTTGGTGCAGTATCTCTAATTGCATTGTATATTATCATTAAATAATAATATAATTTTATTTTATTCTTATTCTGAAACAGTCTGAACTATGTATTTTACCTTTGACATACTTTGTAAACGATACAATAAATACTTTCATAGCATCTATCTGTTTCTCTCTAATAACGAACTCTATTTGTCATAAAGTAAGTCATCGGTAGAAATGATATAAGCAATATTAATAAACATATTTTAATGATACTCAAAAAACAACTTACTGTAAATGATAATTGTCATATAAATTTCAGAAAATAAGATACTATCGAAATAATTTTATAATAATTGATTGGATTGAACGCTTTTTCGTGTTTATTGCTTTCTTTGTGTCAGTTTGGTGACCGCCCCTAAAGTAGTCCATGCTCGCTCTTGTCAAGAAAGTATTTTACTCTTTTCAATTAATAGCTCCAAGTTATTTTTCTTCAATGCCTCAAATCGAGATATGCAGTATTAGAGAATGATGCATCGTCACTATAACAGCTGATTTCCTAAGTCATATTTTCAGGACAGCTCTATTATTCATAACTAATAAAAATTATAATAATCGTCCAAACTGCTCCTAACTTATATATAAACGTACCATCAAACTTATCTATTCTATCTATGGTACGTGATTTGGATATTCTTACTATCATCTTTTGTTGCTTTTTGTTCTATATTAGTACATTTAAAATCTATGTATCGAAACAATTGACAACAAAAAATACAGTAATGCACTCTGAATAACAATTTATTCCCAACTTGATAAAACCTTATTATTTAACTTACTGTCATTAGTTCTTAAAAAAAAATTGTATCATTTGTAAACCTTCATTATTTCATATTAGCCATAACAACTAAATCAATCACAGTCTTTACACAACATAATCTGTGTTACTGTATTTTTATATATCCCGTAATAGTTATGTTTTTTTAAATAGATATGTGTAGTTTGGATGATAACTCTGAAGTATGTCATTTAGTATAATAGACTGAGAATTGCCTTTTTATGTCCACTATGTTATGTTAATAAACAATTCACCATACGCTTCCTAACTAACGGGAACATAATTGTAATTAATTTTGGGCATGTAAATTCCGCTGATTCCTACGTCGATGAGTTTATAACTGTAAGTTATATTCCAAAGGATAATTAGAGTGCATCATTTAGTTTCGCTTTATCTCGACTAGTGTCTTCTCTTCTGTCGGATAGGGTTTTAACTTCTGTCAAGAAACTGAGAGCTTGTTGCACTGCGCGCTGTATCACATACAGCCTGGCCAGGACCCTTGCCTTTTTTACGTAAATTTTATACTCTCTCTCTTAATCTGTCTGCCCAATTTATAGATTTCATTATAAATATTTGCACTCAGAATGGTAATAATAGAGCTGTCATTGCTTTTATAAGTGTAAGCGTTTCGTACAATCAGCAACCTGTTTGACAATTTCACAACTCGTTCTTCCACTGTATTGTGTGTTGTGTTAGCTGCTTTTTGTATATATAGGTTATCACCACAAATTGAAAGTAGTTCTTTTTGTTCACGCACGAAGTATTTAAGATAATAAAATAAAAATTACATAATGTATTTCGAATGCAGTTCTGGAATAAAAATAATAGATGTTTGTAAAAATAACTGTGTTATTATTAATAACCAAACCGTTGAAAATATCAAATGTACTTGCTTTGAGTTAATATTTAGCACTGTAAATGATATGCACAAAATGTAAAATAAAAATAGTAGCTAGGTAATAGTATGACGAGTAAAAAAATTATACTGATTGTATAGAATATCAAAACTTCATGGCATTTGCTACTTGTAATTATTAAAAAGTATTGTAAAATTTCGTGATTATGTTTTGGAATTGTAAAATGGTGTATCATTGTTTTTGTTATATTATTTTAGTTAATGATGCATGATCGGTGATTATTCAGTATAGATCAAACTGCAGCTAATATCTCACACAATTATATGTCACACATAAATGAAGTAGCTTCTTCGAAGTTATTGTCGAAGAGCCCCCGAAATTCATTAAAACACCACATTGGTACAAGTTCTATTATTGATAGTACAGAGTACACTAGGTCGACGTTACATTAATTTAATTACTGTGATCTAAACGCTTATTATGTGTACCCATTCAGCTAGAATACGCTCAAAGTATCAACGTACTCAATGAAATCAATTCAATTACATCCTCTTTATATTTATTTCACTAGAATATTTAAGTAATAAAATACAGAATATGCAATGCGTAAATGTTAATTTTCGTTGCACGTTGTTTTTTGAGCGACGCTGTTTTTAATGCATGTTTTGTCTGTCTTGCATGCAGGGATTCGGTTTTGTAACATTCGCAAATAGTGGTGATGCGGAGCGAGCACGAGAGCGTCTTCACGGCACCGTGGTTGAGGGCAGAAAGATAGAGGTGTGCATGACTCAATGAATACCATCCGTAGCACTATGTAACTTATAACATCCCGCTCCTACGCCCACCGCCCACCGCAACCTGCGCTCGTCTGCTCTGTAGTTACTGTCATGCTAGCGTGCCGCGCTGCGCCAGCGCTGGTACCGCGTATTAGCACTAAGTATGCTCACGTCTAATCCACAAACAAACCTTATTTATTTTATCCCTTTACTCTCTAGACGGTCATTTAAAATGCCGATCGATTGAGAGAGTGTCTCACAGAGATGTAGAACAAACCGTACCGTCACAATGCTGATGAGGTAAGATTGCAAAAATAAATATCAGTTCCATTCTCTCTATACATTCTATAATTATTATTTGAAACATTCGTTTGTGTTAATTGAAATTCTACTGACATTCAAGGATTTTCTCTTATTTCAAATCTTTCTTTACGTTTATGTGAAATCCAAAGATTAACATTCAAAATGTCAAATGTCTGGAATTATGATTGCGTAATATTTAAAAAATTCTTGTCCATGAAAAACAGTTTCCAATTTTAAAGGACTTTGGTTACCGTAGACATTTGACATGCCATTGGTTGTCTTTTCCATGTACATCACTAACTAAATGACGAACAGTAAGATGTTCACTTCATGTTTTAAAGCTACAAATAACTTCCATATCACTTAAAATGGATTCGATTCCTTTACACCTTACGTCGCAGTGATCTGATTCCTACTTGCTATAAACAATTTCATTTGATAAAATAAAGACAGCCAATTTATTATAACCAGCTCAGGACGCTTGGAACATCTACTGACAGTACGTTTTACTTCCAAATCAGGTTAATAACGCCACAGCCAGGGTGCAGACTAAGAAGCCCCCAACAGTACCCAACGGTAAGTGTAGTTGTTCAAAATAAAAACTTACGACCGCACTTCCTTGACCAGAAAACTTTTTTCACGTCAATTACCCCCATACAAACAATATAATAATTCATTATTGTAAATTAAGTAAATTATATTTAAACAACTACTGTTATCCTTACTCACAAACCACATCGCATAGAATACTTTTGTTATAAATGTGCTTTTGTATATTGTAACACATCTTAAGATTTTTTGTTTCAAATCCATCCAGTAATTCTGGCTAAAAACGGATCAGTTCCCACTTTGGGTGAGACAGCTGAAATCATAAAAATCGGTGTTGTCTATAAATGTATTACTCGTTGGCTAGCTCCTATGTCTGAGAATGCAAGTAGATGAATGCTGTTTAGAGAATGAATTCCTTGTTGGGCAGTCCAAGAAGGTCTCTGCTTTTTCGTAGCTTATTTGCCAAATGTAACATGATCCTTACAGTTAGATTGCATTTCACTTAGGTCTGCCACATTGAGTAAAATATTTAATTTGCATAAATTGTAAACTATTTATTCAGACAATAATTTAAGCACTGTGAAAAAAATTTAATAATACCTTTAACGGTTAACATAAACCTATGGAGGTTTAAGGATGATTAATGATGAAAAGTTCGTTTCTTAATTTCCTTTTAAGTTTTATCACATTATATTGGTATTTCCTGTACAGAAATTTTCAAGACTACCTGCTCATCAATATTTGTCTTATGAATAATCATGTGTTGTTTGATTTAATTAAAGATAATTTTAGATAGTTATTTGATTTTATGATTATACTTGATGATACAGTTTTTGATATATTTTGACATTTGCTATAATGAATGCAACTCATTTATGCACTGTTCGTATTTTCAATTTTGTAGTGGAGAATGTTATTTAGGTTTGTCTTCTTTGTCTTAGATTTAGAAATGCGTTTTTTCTATATCAAATTTCCTTTTTTAATTAATATATATTTTGTTTCAGTGTGCGTCCAATGGCCGGAAGGTAAGGTCGTCCAATGTTTATACAATCATGATATTATTTTATTAATGTACATTTAAGGTTATTTCAACGGTTTTCATTTGTATGATTAATTTAGATACATCCTTTGGCTGAACAAAAAAGCGCACGTACCCAGAGGCTGCACGATTATGTAACTAATGATATTGCAACGTTTAAAGACTTTAAAGACCTTGTATATAATATATATTTCTGAATCGGGTAGGGAATCATTATCAAAGTTATTAAATCCTAGTGCTTCGTATAACTCACAACAACGTATATATTGAGACAATCTTCGAAAAGGATTTGGTATTATTCAAGGCCGGCAACGCACCTGCGATTCTTCTGGTGTTATAGGTATTCATGGATGGCGGTGATCACTTACCATCAGGTGACCCGCTTGCTCGTTTGCCCCCTATTTCAAATAAAAAAGTATTACAGTTCGAGATACGGAAATATGACGGTAGGTTGAAGGGACGGTAAGTAGACGGGAATCATAACTGCGGGAGTGTCGGTGACAGTGCGTGTATGCGCAGGGTTACGGGTGTCCGGCGTGACATGGCCGTGGCTGGGTGCGACGCCGGCGGCGGCGACCGCTCCGCCGCTGGTGTTGGCACCGCGCGCCGCACAGCGACGCAGGTAATACCCGCATGTTAGCATTGTCACTGTGTGTTGCATGTGTAGCGCCTGGTGCGGCGGCGTTACGTGGCGCTGCCGTCCTGCGAGCTCGGTCCCCGCGCCCGCACCCGCACTCGCACCCGCAACCGCACCCGCACCACACTCACCCGTCGCACACCCTCCCGCACGCTGTCCTGCCCCGCGCTGCCGCCTTCGCGTCGCACTTGCACGCATATGCACCGTGAGTACTCACACGCATCCGCTATCTGTGCGCTCACGCTACCTCACGAGCCACATCCGCATTACCATTTCCGTTGCCTATTAAACTTTCTGTATTAAATACATAATTACTTCGAAATGTTTGGCAGGCAAATTATAAAAGAATTTATAAAAATAAAAGAACACTTAGCACTTTTCTAAAATTAAAAATTGCCATTGTTTTTAGCAATATAAATCACCCATCCTTTAATTTTATAAATAAAATATTGCCGACATCATGTCGCTTTATTTTAACATATGTTAAACGAGTGATTTCATTGCTATATTATTTGCTAAATATGTTAACTGTATTCCATCAATATGTGATTAATGGATTATTATCTGCCAGAAACAGAAATTCTTCCTATTGGTATTTCCGGCAATAAAACATTCCTAAGTCCTCACCAAACCACTGGTACGAGTACATTTTTATTTTACTTAATCTTAACATATTAGCAGTATTATTAATAATTGTTGTTTAGTATTATTTACTTACAGGTAACAGTAGTGTAACTAACACACGTAATATAGAAATTACTAGATCGTTTGCACAATTAGTAAACTTAATGTTTTCATATATATAGCTTATAGTATTATAATAATGTAATGCAATGTTTTTTATTTCATCACATGTGTATATAAAATTTATAGTATAGATTACGAGTCACTGTTGCTTTATTCAGGTAATTTAATAACTTTCTTTATTATTATTTTACATTCAAATATTAATGTATAAAAATACATACTAAAGATACATAAACTAAAAAAGTCGATTGGGCTATCATAATTTATTTTAGGAAATAGACTAAAATTATGTTCTTTTTTACAAAATCGATGACTAGTAGAGTAGAGGTTTGCCCTCTTTCTGTAGCCAAATTATTTGTTTTTTTTTTTTACATTTATTTCATAGTGATTTATTACAATAAAAATATGTAAATATAATAAATTCCTTTCACTTCACAGCGTATATTACGACCCGTTCTTAGCTGCGGCTGCTACGGCCGATTCTAACTACAGACTTCAGGTAAATACCTAATCAAAATGTTACACACAATAATATGTTTGAAAATGATTAGAATACTATTAAATAGAAATATTTACTTCTATTTTGAGTACCTTATTAAATTATTGTTCAAGAAATACATTAAGAGTTGCAATGACGGATTAAACATTTTCACTAGTTAAGTGCGGCCAGATACAGTCGGAATTTCGAACGCAGGAAATCCATACAAATCTATGGACCTATCACAAACAGTAGTTTTCCGTTCGTAATTTTCTCCGATTCGAAATTCCACATGGTATTCTGTTATTCCGAACGGAAATAAACGTAAGTATTTCATGTGCATGTGTACGGAATACCGATTCGACATTTCGAATCGAAATTACGAAACGGAATTCAGACTGTATGTGGCCGCTCTAAAAATTAGTTTAAAACTGTCATTGCTTTTGTCGTCTTGACGATGATAAGTAAGATAAATATAGTAAATTAATATTTCATATAAGTTATTCCCATAATATAATAATTATTCGTTTCTAATTTGTAAATAAACAAATTTATGAAATTATTTATTACCCACGCCCAAAGTCATGACGCCCCTAAATCGACAACCAGTTTTGCCTCTGTCTGTCTGTCTGTTCTTCTGTCTTTTCCATTCGTATTTAATACAACTGATTGAACATAACTTATCTTAGAGTAAATTCGTATGTGTGTGTGTGTCTGTGGAGAATGTTTTCTCTTTAGACGATCGGTGACAGTGTGTACGTTGTTACAGGCGGCGAAGCCCGCAACAGAGGTAAACCATCCTGCATGTAGAGAGCTCAGTTACGAATTACATGTGATTATTTGTATCTCTATCGCTTCATGTTCATGCTCTAATGCGTTAGTCTTGTAAATTATAGAACGAGGAGTGAAATTTGGTTTGCACATTGTATTCATATATACTTGTTGATATTTATTGATAATCCACCGTAACGCAGGATGCACATTTGTGTTTGTGGTAACAGAGTCAAAGTGCGATAATTGGCTCGCGCGGTTTGCTTTATTCTTCTACTTTGAATTAAGTTTTAGGCCTGCACTCGATCTCTGACTAGATCAATGCTAATATATACCTTGCTCCGAATATTACAACATCTCAGTCCACAGTATTTAATCGCAACCTCTTTATAGAATACTAACAACGGGCAGCGATTAAGTAGATTAGTCTTGTTTTTTTACAATTTATCTCGTTTATATTTTGTTTTCTTTATGTGTCACCTTGCATGTACATCGGTCGAATTACGCGTTTTTCGACGACAAAGATCGGTGAAATTAAACGTTTAATGCGAGAAAAATCTCCATATACTCTGGAAGCGTGGAACAGGAACGATGCATGTTGAACTTTTTTTGTGTAAATATTATAATATGTGCTCACGGTAACACTTTCACCATATTGTAGATATCAGTGTGCCAATACAAACTGCACCTGCACATGACGGCTGTTGTTCACACCCTTGTTGAACAACAATTGGGGGTGATTAATTTGACCTATCTACTAGGCTCATTTCATCCGATATTAAGTGCTGATGTGGCCTAAAATGGTAGCATAATTAAGCCTGTATCGAGATTCGTTCTCAAGTTGACACTATATTTAATAGGTGTTCGATAGAAAATTTCATACCAAGTTTAGTAGTACATATGTTTAGTTTTTTGTTCATTTATCAACAGACTACAATAAATGCTACAATTACTTTAAAAGTCGATTGGAATCGTTTAATGAATGTCTCCATGTAACTACTATTGCAGGCGGCCGCGGCGGCAGCAGCTGCAGCAGCTCCGTTGCTGAAATCTCCTCTGGCGACGGCGCAGCAGGCGGCCGCTGCGGCTGCGGCGGCTAACTACGGCGCTGCGGCTCGCGCTGCCGCTGCTGTTAGTGCCGCACCTGGACCCACGCTCGCACCTCTCGCGGCCACGTGAGTCATTCATACCATTTAATGCACCTAGAAACGCTATGCAATTTATTTATACAGATCATCGTTTGTTTTATGATTTATGACGTATTTACAAGCACGAGTTTTACTTTATTGTAGTCAAAACTTTATTGGGGACGTTAAAAAAACTTATAGATTTTCGTTACCAATGCTATGACGTCAATCGCCAAAATACTACAGTACCTATGTCAAGTATAAGATAGCGCTTAAATGCTGGTGTTCAAAGGTAAATAATACAATAAATACTTGCGCAGACTGTCATATGTTTTGATTATGAATAAATTATATGAAAATGTACATAATTATTGTTCGAAGCGCCAATAACTGTAAAAACCAGACAAAGGTTAGGTTATGTTAATAATTTCAATAAAGAAATTTTGAAATTTAAACATAAAAACAGTTTATCCAAAGTTTCTAGTTTTCACTTATGTTAGCAGCCCTCGTGGGGTTGCCTAGTTTTGTTGCATCATAATCAACACTAATGTATACTATACATGTGTGTAATTTTTTAAGTTTTCGCGTTCCATATTTAAATACAGTTAATTTAATACGGGTTTTCACGCGTTACCTTTGCTGTCAGCCCGTGACCACGGTTGGTGAAACCCAGCCGAAAAGTCGGGATAGAAAAAAGCAAAGGTAACGCGTGAAAACCCATTTAAATTAACTGTATTTATACATGTGTGGTCTTCGGTTTTCACATACGCAATGCCTAGTGCGGAAACTGACTGTACTTTCGTTAGGTTCATCTTCCCCTTTTACTATTTATCCGGTTTTTTATTTTACAGTTTACCAAGTTACGTGACTAAAGCTCATACAAATACGACGAAGATTTATTTCATTACCTCTGTTTTTTAATTACTGTTTGATTTTTTTTTTAATGGATCCTAATAGTGTTCAATAGTTCAGAGAGGTGACAATTTTTAATTCCAGGTACGCTCGCGAGTACGCGGATCATCCATATTTGAGCCATGGAATAGGACCTGTCACAGGCTACGGGGTGAGAAAATATGCTTAATAACAATACAGACTTTATTATTACAAAAAAGAAATCATTCTTAGCATCTCTATTACAGATTACACGCAAGTTACATATGCTCTGTAGAAGATTAATTACCATTAAATTATAATAATAAATATTTTGTCTCCCTACAGACTGCTGTATATAGAAGCGGATACAATAGATTCGCGCCATATTGAGCCTGTCGAACAAAGTTACAATTATCATTGTACTCGAATACGGTACTACACACACCACCCTAACATGACAATGAACTCTCTTTATAAACGTACAAATTGTTATTCTTAATTTAAGGAAGTGTAATAGTATACTAGAGCTGATTTACTATCTTAAGCTTGAATAGCCATACTAATGATTATATGAGAGTCGACGTCGATCTGGTCCCGCAGAGCGACGGGAACAAAGCGTTCCCACGTCCTTGGGAACTTATGAAATACCAAAGTCATTAAAATTTCTAACACAACTAGTTTAAGTATTACGTTGTAAACTATTATTATTACCTTTGTATACCTAATGCTATACAAGTGCGGGCAGCTAGAACAATCATTTCGTTCCGTATTAACATGTGGATTATGTACAATTTTATTATAATTCATACCTAACTTTAGGCGGGCAAGTTAGAGTTTAGTATTGTCTAGTGTAGATGTACACACTACTGTTGACAATAGATTGTTATATATTTCATATAGTAACGATATATTTTATTATAGTGAGCTTTGCACTTGCATATCATAATGAAAGTAATATTGTAAATAAGAAATTAAAAACAAAAATCATAAACAAATAATTGAAATCATTTTATAAATATTTTAATTGCGATTTTATTTCACCGATCAGTTATTGGATTTTTAGTGTTTTTTACAACAAAAAAAAAAATGTACATATAATCGTTTCTTTACATCAGCGATAGTTTTATTGAAATCTCTTTGAAATTGTATATCTGTTATGCTTTATTCCGACTGATATGTTAAGCTGAACAACTATTTTCACAATTCTAACGAATATTTATTTATTTATGGTGCTGACATACGTAACCTACCGGTATACTATGTACAGAAATTAAATGTTTACCAACGTTTAGTCGCAAACTTTATTCACTATGATTATTTGTCTATTACCAGTAGAACCTCTTGTTACTGTTAACAGCAATAGTTTTTTTTTGTACCAATGACTTATTATTATAAGTTCCACAATACTCAGTTCGTTATTGAATTAAATGAAACTTTACAGTTTTATAAAAGTTCTAAATCGTCCTTTCAAATAAGCACACGACATCACTATTTTCGAATACTTTTAAATAATCCCTTAACGAAAGTTAAGGTAATAGTATAATTATTTTATATTTGCTATACATATATATATTATTTTTATGTTATAAATATAGCACACGGTGCGAAGTAAACACGGTGCCATTAAATTCGGTTGTTTTCTTATACTATCTTATTATATTCTCCGTCAGAGTTACCTGAATGCGTTATTAATGAAATAAAGAATTACAACAAATTCTATGGTCGTCGGATATACTGCGCCAATAGTTTTTGAAACTTCTACAATTGTGATGCGTCTTTTACGGAATATGAAACTTTAATCTTTATTCAGTACGATTGTAAATAAAATATTTAACACGAGCCGTTTGTTTTGTATATTCAACGGAAATTCTCCGATTAGCTGTACAAGTAATATGCTTTATAATAATACTTATTCGCTTATCGAATCGAACTGTAATTAGATACAAGAGTTAAATATTTACATACAGGCATTATTGATTATATAACTTATTAGAAATAATCGGTTGCTAGTTAAGATTAAAATTTTACTGGAATGTAGGAGTAACGCTTTAGCTGTAGTATTTTAAGAGAAGAAGGGAACTCCATCGAGTTCTTACATATCATTGAGATTTTCTCCTTGTAATTTGTTTCAATCGTATACTCCTTTTGTAGGATCTCTTTATATCTACAGTAATATTATTATGATTTCGTCTGATATTAAGTACTTTCATATTGTTAACATGAAACACGCATACGGGTCCAACCGTTTTAGACGTCGTAAATTTTAGATCTAACATTTGCATTATTAGGATTATAAAAAAAAAACGTATATTATGTAACATCTACGAATTCGCTCAACGTTTATACCAAAGCACAAAAACCCATCGATTCTTACACATATTCACAAAATTTAATATTTCATTAACACCCCCCCCCCCCCCCCTGCCCTCAATAGATTTAATGGTCTTTCAGCCGGAAAAACTTACGTAATCTATGAGACACACAAACATATTGTGTAGATAGATATTTCGAACAATTTTTTATTCAAATAGTAATGTTGGTAATAAAAGATTAATTCACAGACATATCTAATCGCCATCTAGAATAGTGTATTTATCTTATGACGAATACAAAAGCACAACTCGATGATGTAAAATAATAGATCTGAAATCATTAATAATTTTAACATTATAGTAAGTAGTTATAACCACATAGGTCGTTCATATTTGATATTCGCAAAGTAAAAACAAAGATTCCATTGTCGTTAAAATCGTATCCTATTGATTTGGTAAATGTCAAAAATAATTGTTAATCGATATATACAGTCGCACGGTTTTATAGGGAATATGGAACGATTTTCATCAAGGCAAGTAAAAAACATTTGCGTTGTTTTGTGCTTGAGGTCCCGAAAATACCTAAGGTAACAATACACATATCAAGTTCAAAAGTATATATGTAATTTAATGTTGTATTGTCTGTTGAGAACTGTAGAATGACGTCACGAGTCCGTGATCAATAGCTTTAATAATTGTTTAAAAGTAAAGGGAGGTGTCCGCATGACGCGACCCTCTTATGGTTTTGCCACACAGCGAGTAGTTTGGGACGACGGCGTGATTTTTACTATTGAAAAGGTCGCGCACGGCTCGCGTCAACGCGATGTCTTCTATAAGACATACCGTTCGCGTCCCCAACCCGCCCGCTATGTGGCGAAAGCATTAGTCCGATGCACGCGCGCAACTCAGTAGCAAATTCCATGACATAACAAGTTTTGTCTTGCAGATATATTTCTAGTCTTTACGCGCACAATCATTTATAATAAAACTACCTAGGTAAAGGTGCTCGTTCGTAAAAGTTTCATGTGATATTTACGAAATTAGGTTTCTTTTTTTTTTTTGTCGGTAATTATTAACAAACTGCCTTTGCATATAATATATATTTGATTTTTATTCAATGTAGATGATACACTATCTGAATAGGTTCTATTGTGTTAAGCTCTGTTTGTGTCATATTTTTATTATATCGCTGATTTACATATAGTAGATACACACTCACCTTTTTAGTGCCGCTGGCTATAATTAATCAATACTGTAAGTAATAGTTATTCTTTATCGTTTATGTTTATGTAGGTTCGTTGCAGCTTAGAACAAGATTTTTGTGCTTTATCGCTAAATAATACTCATGTGTGAATGCGTTATTTTAAGGTATATTTTAGTTTTGTAGTGATCGGAGCCATTTCTGGATACGACAGTACTTTGAGAATTATTATTCGTACGATCGTAAAACATCGTGGGCTGTCTGTCTGAATCTCACGTTGTATGATTTTATCAGTGTAGGTATTCAGAGAATTGGCTCCGTAATGAATTGATGCAAATTATTATATCCGAGTACAGAGAGATAAGTACACGTTGTTTGTATTCAAAGATAAACTTGTTTTAGTTTTAGATAATAAATAATAATATGTTCGTGGTCTGAAATTGATTAAATTGGTAAACGAATATTTGCGAATATCATTTATATTGTGCGTAAAAATGTGCGCATTTTTTTTTTAATTCGATCAAAAACTACTTTCAAGTAGATCACGTATTATATGTACACATATTACTGTTATTATTATTATTATTTAATCATTATACATTGATTGATGTTGTTGACAAATTACATAATATTTTTCATTTTCCTTTTAAGAGTATATTGTAACAAAAGGTATATTCACACGATCGTTATTGTAGTGTAAGATTTCACAAAATGAAATCGTAACTCAAATCAAACTGTTATTATTACTTGGAGAATTATCAGAATTTAAACGACATATCTGACAAAATGGTTAGTGTAATAATAAAACAATAAGATTTTGAAGAAGAAACATCAAGAACAATGTATTATATATATATAATACTTATGTAATAAATCATTAAATTAGGAATGAAATATGTATTTTGTAACAAGATTTGTTTGTGAGTTTAGAACTAGTGATTGGTGATTTTTGTATGCTGTGCACAAATTATAAGGCTTCGACTATGTAATAATAAGATCTTACAAATAAATATAAATTGTTGTTATGTGCATAATAAGTCATATCAGTGGATAGTGTTGTTAGAGAAATTTATTCTTTGCTAATATACGCTGTTTCAGACACTATCAGGCACTCTTGAGAATGGTAGAGGCGGCTTAAAAGTTACCAATGAAAATAATGATTTTGGCAAGACTTCCTTACACCTTTATGTTCTAACCCCTTCTTGTTTAAATAGAATTTTTTTGATAAGACATTTAGGGCTACCAATACGCATAAAGTTTACGAAAGGGACATTATTGTAAGTTATTTTATAATATTTTTTAATATATTTCTGTTAACAAAGCTTTAATGAATTTATTGATGAGTAAAGTGCAAAGTTTAATTTTCTGATTTGTAATATTTTTTTAATAGAGGGCTAGTGTAGTCTCAGAAAGAATGTTTAGGTATGGAGTATGAGTAAGAATGTGAATGTGTAAGAATAGTGTAAACTTATATATATTGCAGAACCGCAAGTTATTCGCTAAACTTACATTTTATATTGTAGAAATTAAATATTTAGTTGTCTATATTGTATTGTATTACTATGTAAAAAAAAACATTTTATCTCGTCATTTTTGTATGATTTATTTAGATAACATCATAAAATGATTTCGAATCCATAAATTTTTTTAACTCTGTGCGTGCTATTAAAAACAGTAGACCACGTGCTAATTAAACTTTATGAATATAGGTAGAGAATATAAAAGTGTAAGCCTTGTGAAAATCATACGCTGGGTACTTCCGCTAACTGTCGCATGGTATGAATGCTGTAACAAACAGCCGGACGGTGAACACATTGTAAATAATGTTATAGAGGCGACGCGGTCGTCACATTCAATGCCGCGTGTTGTGTGTTATTAACTCTGTTTCATGTTATTAAAGTACCTCTAGCCATAATAATGGTAAGTAGTTGATCACTCGTTCGTGTATTGCACCCGTCGACAATGTTCAAATGGTGTATTCAAGTACGATTATGGTTTCGTCACACAGCGGGCGTATCCGGAGACGGCAGTCTTTTATAGAATCGTCGCGACCGGGCACGCCCGCTGTGTGGCGAAACCATTAGCTCGCAACGATTCGCGTGTGCGTGCTGCTGATGAAATTGTGTATACATTAAATTTTTAAACGTGCTCTGTCTCACTAATTATAAATACTGCACTACGTCGTTGTTTAAAGCAGGTTTTTTTGAATTTAATGTAATATTATGCAGCAGTGACCGATTTGTTATGTTTACGACGACATACAGCTGTTTACGTAAATGTATATTTTCGCATCACATAAATTGAGAGATATTATCACTCGGAGATCTTAATTTGTCTAGAGCTATTTTATTTCGCTTATGATTGGTACTTTTGTACGTGAAATGACAAGCGTTTTCGCGCTGCAAACTGTAGTGCCGCGATCGCTAGCGAGGAAGTGCGCACACATTGCGGCCAACCAATATTTAAAATACTAGTAAACAATACCGTGCTCAATAACCGTATATATATATCTGTATTTGTAAGTGTAATATTAAAATTAAATATTTTCAATGATTAATGTGAACAACAATAAGTTTGTTAATTAATTAATGTCTTCCGTTTGGCACGTATTATAAATTAATTGCACGTTTTATTATCCCACGGTATCTCATTAGAGAGACGTGTGTGGTACAGTTTTCTATTGAACAAGTTATCGGGGCCGAGTGAGTGCACAGCGAGAACTCCCGCGTACGATTTGTGATAAAGTCTGATGATTAGAATTTTTCTTTTTCGTATTGCAATTTTTAAATGGATTGCTGAGCTGATTTTTTTTTTATTTATCATTTATTGTAAATAGAATATTTTTTCGAATGAAAATTTAAATGAAGTGAATCATTTAAAACCATTGTGTACTCTTTATGTTTTAAATAAAATTATGGTATTGTATTATGTTGTTTTATATGTTTTTTTTTTTAAATCTCACCCAAAATAACCCTTTTTATAAATATTATAAGATAATTTTCCGGTTGCCTTATTGAAAATGCAATTCTCTCTTACCTGAGGAGAGTTCAAACTGAAATATTTAATTATTGCTTTTGTCAAAGGTGATATGATTGGTTAACAACGATAATATCGTTATGTACCGATAAGATTGCAAGGATTTTGATAATGAATTGTAGGCATACATACCTTAGTGTGAAATAATTAAAACAATCAGAATTGAGAGATAATCTAGTAGAAACACGATAAAGGCTGCCGGTGTGCCATTTGCGCAGTCCAACCCTGTGGCGCGAGCGCACATTTATACTGCGTATAATCACGCTATTGTGAATACTGTTGCAGAATAATGTTATTCATAATAAAGTTGGATTATTGAGTTTTTAAAATATGGTGCTGTGTCCTCCTTTCAAGTGGTCATCTAAAGGTGGTTACACTGTCGCTTTAGCTACTCCGGTGAACACTAATGCTCGTCGAGAAACTATAATCGTAAGTAAAAGAATATGTGTTTAAATATTCGACGTTATACCTGATCTGTAACATCGTACGTTCAAAAATTGACATTATATGCTCGATTTATTGTTTAGGTGCTCTGTAGTTTACTTATCAGAAGAATTACAATGAACTCTAGATCATATGCATAACTGTCTACATCAATTTATGCTTTTAACTATTCTACAATCAATTATGTTTTTAATTTTGTACATGAAACGTGTCTCACGAACTGTTATCAAATGAAAATGTATGTAGATGTATGCAAATTAAAAGAATTTGCATAAATAAATGAATTCTAAAGTTGTGTGTCATATACGTCGAAAAGAATATGATAAATATGTTGTTATATTTAATATGGTCACTTGAATAATTTCACTCAACTCACAGCACCTTTGTTGAATATAGAACTTTTAATTTTAAAGAGCTTGAGTAAAAAGATGCATATTTTATTCAACTCTACAAACTTTGTATCTAAATTTCAAAGTTCAAAGTTTCAAGTTTCAAAGTAGATTAAACATTTACTGGAAACAAAATACATTTCTTGTGAGAGACTAAAAAATACAAATACGTCAAAAAATAATACTATTTTTACTGTTATAGTATATTTCAACTAAAGTCCGTTCACATTTACCTCTGAAGTCTCACGGTATTTTGGCATTACTAACTGTCACGTAGTAAAAATATGCTGTCAATCGTTTTTGATTATTGCTTTTTATTGTATATTTAAATAGTAATACATGCCAAAACGTAATCATAGTTGTGCTACAAATATTTTGCTGCTATACGTACATTCTCTGAAAGAGAAAGATCAAATAAAGCTCCGTTAATTCCAATCGTCAACGATTTGCCGCCATGACTCGTACGTAAAATAGTGTTCTGTATTCATTTTTTTTTTAATTTTATAGAAATAAATATCTAAAAGTCATCTCAGTTTATTATAACAAATAAAAAAACCTTGATTATTATTACAATGCAATAAATAAATAAATATTATATTAATTTTTTCGCAAAGAAGGAGAGATTGCAGCTTCCATGTCTTAATAATGAATACTCCAAGAAAAATACGTACCCAATGAAGAACATTTTGTTTCATATGCGATCAGAAATAAAATACATGTTAACTATTGTTTTTACTGATGTACAGCTATAGGTTTTTAGTGAAACATATATACACATATCTTATAACTGGTGTATATCCAGCTTATCGACATACCAAAGTGACCAGTAACTACGAAGTTTTTTTTGCTATGATAACTCATGTTTCCGGTCGGTCTATTTTGAATCTGATACATTTTTCAAACCTCATTCAAATTGTATATTCAATTAAATCATGGCAAATAATACATATCAAACATGGTAACACAATATTCAGAACGATAACTTAACGGTTAGAGGTAAAATAACTGCGAACGGACTATAGGATTCGTATAGTTATCAGAATTATTGAAACTACAACCATTAATGAAAATACGAGGAAATCGTAGAATATTTATTTGTAATTTGTGTAAAACAAAGTATAAATAAGAAAATGGGCGATCTTATTCTTTGACTTCTTCCTTGTAATACTAACAGACTACGAGTCTACGTTTCATCTGCTTGAAAAAACATTTGCCGTTTCTCAATAAAAACTGAATATTGATTTTATTCCAAAACAAGGCACGGGCTTTATTACAATTCCAGCCCACGACGGTTTGGCGAATAGATCGTGTCATTCTGATCAGGCAAATAAAACTCTTTCTAGATATAGCTAAATAATATTTATTTTCCTTGACTTATATGATGCTATGTAGTTCATAGTATGTTTTAATGTACTTGAATAAAATAGTAATAGATGATGTAAGAAATAGTGAATAGTCCGAATAAGAACAAGGAATAGTAAGAAATAATAAAATCCAATCTTAATATAGTCGTCTAGAAATATATTTACGCTTTAGTATATTTAGCGACGATTTCAGATACCTATGGATACAGTGCATTATGATTACTAAGAAATTGTTCTTACGTGCCTGTCGGCACCAACTTACGACAGCATGTAGATAAATAACTAACTAATTACCGGTATAATAACCAGCATTATCTTAAGTACCTTAAAGGTCCGAAAATATCACTGATTTGACAACGATAAAATAATTATGATAAGTGTAAATCAATGCAAAGCAATGTTCAGGTTGAAATTATCTTGTTAATCTATTCAACGTTTATTTGCGAGACATTGTCCGTCACCTTCTATAAACGATGTTGCTATCTAAATAGTAGGTAGTTACGAGTTCTTAGGACTTCTGTAAAACCATTTAGTTAGTTTAATTATTATTTTACAGAAATTACCTGAAAATGCTGAAGAGACCGAAAGAGTCAATGGAGGATTGCCAACAACTAACGGAGACATAAATGTCCGCATACAGAGTGTTAATCTTTCAGTTGACGCTGACAAAAAAACTAGCTATATGAGTATACAGAGTGGAAAGTCAACGTTTAGCAGGAATTCAGATAGCGAGTTTGATGAACGCAAAAGCAGCGCTGGCCGGAAGACAATATCCGAGATTGTGCGCGTTGACCCTGACAAACGAACTCGAAGGAAACGAGGTGTCATAGCACCCCATGCACCTCTAGATACATCGCGGTCGCTCCTTGACCTGCAATATGAAAAATATGAGAAAGATGAAAAGTTCGTATTTCGTATAAATTTTAATTAATTCATTTACCCATATACCTAATTTGTTTCTGTGAAATTAGTAGTTATTTCCGAAGGCCGGGAAATTCCTTTTATCTAGCGTTACACTTATGTTTCATTATAACTATAAATACTTTTATTGATATACTATCTACTGAGGAAAATAGTAGGATGCTTTCGTCTGAATAGACTAAACACATATGATGAAAAATTCAATAACATCCAACTATCTAGTGATGTCTGTCTGAGTATATTTATCGGCTGGATTAAAAAAGGACTATCATTAGAACTTCATCTCTCACCAATGTACCTTACTTTCTATTAAGCGAAGTATCTAGAGTTATTTTGCTGAAATTCGTGATAAAATAGAAATATGTAAACACACCTTTCATTAAAATAATAATTTACATTTCTTGAACTTATTCTAATATAATTAACAGATCAACTGAACAAATACGGAAAGCTGTAATGTTCAATGATTTTTTAATCAATTTAATGGATGAAGAGCGATTAAATGCTGTCGTTGAAGCGATGAATACACAAGAGTTTCCGGCTGGGAGTCTTATCATCCGTGAAGGAGAAAGTGGTAGCCATCTCTCTTGTATCCGCCCACGGACAGTTCGAGGTTTTAAAGGGAGGTCAGGTGGTTAAAACCTTTGGCCCAGGCGAAGCGTTTGGTGAATTAGCTATCTTATACAAAGCAAAGCGATTTGCTTCTATTAGATGTGAGTATTTATACAAATTATACATCTTCTAGTAAGCTTATTTAAAAAAAACAATAAATTAATTTATTTACTGCATTCTTGTCTTTTCATGCAGAATCTTATCTTGTTTTTCACTTACAAGAAATTTTACCTAAGTACATATTTCTTTTAGATATTTTTACATATATTTCCGGTATCGTTTCTGTCTAATCGATTGAGCACATGTTTTATCTTTTTGTTTTTGTTCTTTTGATATCAACTTAATCAATTAATTTTTCGAAACACCTTTTACGAATAATGTTTTCAGTTTTCTGATTAAATGAATAAACAAAACTAATATATTGATCATAGGTATAACTGAAGCAAAAGTATGGACTCTGGAACGGCGCGTGTTCCAGAAAATTATGGTCCGTAGCGGACGACAAGAGCAGGAAGACAACATACGTTTCCTTGCCTCTGTACCACTTCTACAAGGAATCCACCAGATAGAACTTAATAAAAAAAATCTCTGACTTTTTAAAGAGGGTATGTGATTTTTGGCTATTTTTTAACTAGGTAACCTAAGCGGATAAATGATGAATGAAACATAATCCTTTAATACATTAAACCCGTAATTAGATCAAGGTATTTTGATTTACGATAAAATAATGAGATACGACAAAATTAACTGTATTTTATATTGTTAACACATTGGTACTTACTAATACAAACTTTTGCACTTGGTTTTACGTAATAATATTTTACTTAAGTTTATTTAATGATATTTCTGGCACTTCTAAGTATTTGTGTATTTTTAGTCTATGTTCACTTTAGACTGAGCAATTGATAACGCTATTTTGATTGATTCAACCGAATGAGGTCCACTGCTGGACATAGGTATCTGCCAAAAAGAGGTGGAATTGCCATAATCGCCACGCTTGGCGATAGCAGTAAGTGTTGATAGTGCTCAGATGATACTGCTGTTATCCCTAAGTTGCCTTTTACGACACCCATGGAAAGATATGGGGTGGTCCGTGGTACTATTCTTAACCGGCACCACACGGCCATTCGCTATTTTGCCAATAAAACATAAGTAATGTTCAAAATTTTACATTTATACGCAGGAATTCTTCTCAGCGGGTACAGCAGTAGTGAGACAGGGTGATCGCGGAGACAAGTTTTATATAATACGCGGTGGTGAAGTTGTAGTCACGAAACGCGAAGGTGACGATGGGGAACGTCGCGTCGGTGTATTACGTCGTGGTGACTATTTCGGGGAACAAGCGCTTCTGCACGAAGACCGGCGCCTAGCAACGGTCACTGCGATGCCTCCTGGAGTAGAATGTTTGACCCTGGAGCGTGGGTAAGGGTTGACTCAAATGTACTCTAGTAGACACGTAGTTCCTTCTACAATACTGTGGACAAATAATTAATAATTACTTTATCTTAATTAAAAGCTAAAACAAGAGTCTTTATGATATGATTGTCCACATAATAAAATTTGCTTTAGATATTGTGGGTACTGCCAGTAGTAGTAGTAAAAAAAAACGTTCCGAAGTACAGCTAGTATGATATAAAAATATCTTCATGTGATTTTTTCTGGCTTTTTTTAAGTACATGAATGTACATCACTATTTACATATATCGTATTGTTTTTTTTATACAAAATAACTCTATTTTTTATCAAAATTAAATCATACAACTATCGTATTCGATAACTACAGAATCAATATGAATTAATTTTTAGATTGTCATGAAGAAGATACGAGAAGGCATGTCTAGGTTACAACATTCATACTTAGGCAGTAATAATAAAATTAGTTGCAAATAACAGCATAGAATTACTATGAAGACATATTGATATTTACTTCGGTTACTCTTTATAAGAATTACGTTAATCGAAACTAAAATAATAGTAGATGCGTATATATGAAAGAACCTTTTTAAAATATTTAATAAGTTATTTTTAAACAATGAATATGTTACTTTCCGACTATTCTCTATTGTATATTGAATACGTTATTACATTTCACTTACAAACAATTGTATGAAACATTACCAGTATTTAGTAAGTACTTGAAATGTTAAAAGTAACTTAAAGATAATTTAATTTTACATAATAATTTGTGCATCTCAATTAGTTCTATTGTACGAGTATTGTGACTTAACACTGAGGGGTACACTAATTGTTCTTTTTCAGACCTTTCACAGAATTACTTGGAAACTTAGAACACTTAAAGGAAATACGACATTCTGTTCCACGGCCTTCCCAGCAGAAGAAAACTTCACATGTCAAAAGTGGTATGTATACTTGAAATTTATTTGTTGCGAATATTATGAACAAAGATTATTATGGCATCTTCACTTTTAACATTTTATATAGTTTGAGTCAAAATTTAAAAACCTTCGTATTCTCAAACTTTATGGCGATTTGGAATATTGTTTTATTGGTTGTGCTTTGTTTATACGAATTATATGTAGGGAAAATTATTGTGATAAATAAAATATTATTTCATAAATGTTTAATAATTTAATGCAAGCCCAAATTATTTTCGACTTGACTTTACTTACGCGTAAACGCACTTGCAGCTAACTTCCAAGCCGCCATCGAGTTTGAATCGGACTAAATATTCTAAACTCGTTTACTGCGCTCTTAGTCGGCTTTCCGGAGTAGACGGTAATGGTATTTGGATAGGTGTATGGGGAACTAGTATAGTATACCTATGTATTTCAAATAACTAACTAATTTTCCAGGGATGTGATCGAATTGTTTTGCTAATTTTTTGTAAGACTATAAGGAATCGGGTGCTTTACTACTGGTAGTTTATTGTTACGTTTAAAAACTAGAAAGTAAAAGCTACGATTAAAATCATAATCATATTGAATGACTTTAAAACCCTGTCAGATATTAACAGGTCTCACTTCTTCTTAACTAAATTATTATAAAATTATTACAGAATTTGAATACGTAGAACTGAAAGACTTGGAGATTGTGGGAACGATGGGCGTCGGTGGCTTTGGCCGTGTCGAGTTGGTGCAGTATAAACCTGAGCCAACCTTGACTTTTGCCCTCAAATGCCTTAAGAAAGTCGACATGGTACAGCAACAACAACAAGAACACGCCTACAACGAGAAAAATATTATGATGTCGTGTAACAGTCCATTTATATGCAGGTAAATGAAAATCTATAGGGTACTTTACTGGTGTTTAATTTATTGAAAATTACAGACTAAGTGAATAATATAACTAAAAATAACGCAGAAATAATAAACTATTTCAAACAGTTAATAAAATTCTACAATATGCGTTTAAAGTTTTGGGTGGGGTTCGAGAACGGATGCTCCATCATTTTAATGAAAAACAAATGTTAGTATAGAACTTATTGTATATGAATTAAATAGATAGAATTAAAATTATAAATCAATGACTTTATTATTTTAGTCCGTGTTTGATGAGATCATAAAATATCTAACTCTAATAACTTATACTCATTCTTAACTAAAAAGTAAAATGAATCTTTCTATAAATGTCGTATCGTATATAGGACTGTATGCAGACTTGTAAAGTCACTTTATTGAGACTTCTCAACAAACAAATAACTTCTTTTTTACAAAAGTCACATTTTTCTAAACAACTTTGAAAATATTTTCATTCTATGTTTATTCATATTGATTGTCGTATAATTCATCTTCACTTACGAAACCTACGATTGCTTTGGCTTCCCTTTTCTTTACTACAAATATCGTAAATGATTTCTTCCTTTTTCGAAATGTCATTTAACCCCTTGAGCAATTACCTAGCGTTTACGCCAGCTTTCCATTGTTTTCCTATTGTTTTATTTTATGGGTACTCGACACATTAAAATAATGTTCATTTTTCTTCCGCGATTATACTGACCAATAGCCTAAAATTTCAGTATTGTATTCAATATAAAAATAGGTTTCATATTACTTTCGATATTAACTTAATAAAGCTTTTTTATTGTATAATTTTACCAACAACTTTGGGAAACATGTAAGTATCGAGATTACTGTTATCTTTACTTTACCTTTCTCCTTTATAAGTAATAAATTATAAAGAAATGTAATCAGCAAATATTTTTATCGGGGACAACATGTAATTTCATCACTTTTATTACTTGACAGTTGCGATAAAAATAATGAGTGATTGGTAATTTACGGTAAAAAACATAACTTAATAAAACTGAAACCGTATAAATTAAAACCACGATAGTTGATACATAACATAAAATCTTAATGAACTTAACATTTCAATACAAAAAACCTTTTTTCTGTTGCTACACTTTTAAAAATATTTGCGCTTTTACTGCAAACGCTTCATTCTGTAAGAATAAATAATATTTTTACTTTATTCCAGATTACATCGTACGTTTAAAGATAATAAATACATATATTTCTTAATGGAACCTGTGTTAGGAGGTGATGTATGGACCATACTTCAAAAACAGCGATATTTCCCAGAGAACGTTGCTCGGTTCATGTCCGCCTGCGTTGTAGAAGCATTACAATACCTTCATTCTAAAGATATTATCTACAGGGATCTCAAACCAGAGAACTTAATGCTCGATAAACAGGGTTATATTAAATTGGCAAGTATTTACTAAGTTGATATACATATAAATTTCGGATGTGAATCTTGTATAAATGTTACAAATTTATATATTTTGAATTATAATGAAACACATAAATTATGAAATAATTCTGCCTTATAAGACAATGAACATATGATTTCATATTTTTATTTTACTAATAATACTGAATGAGAAATTATAATATTTAGATTATAGATAACAGTAACATTCATATTATTTGAGATCAAATTCAACTGATACTTTTAAAATTGCTCAGTATAATGTCAAATACGTAATCGCATTTTTTTTTTTAATTGTGCTACATAACTGAGGCAATTTCTTTCAGGTTGACTTTGGATTTGCTAAAAGAATTTCACCTAACAGTAAAACATGGACATTCGCCGGTACTCCTGAATATGTTGCGCCGGAGATAGTACTTAACAAGGTAAGTTTTATCATTGAATAAATATTGTAACTTAATGTAGGTCATTTTTTGTCACATAGGAGATATAGCAAATAACGTATAATTTTTGACAGTATTGTGTGATTTTTTTTCGTATATTTGATAAATTGAAACAGCCCCCGTTATGGTACTTATTATGATGTCAATAACCAAATAAATGAGATTCTTTTTAGTACGAATAATTTACGAATTTTTGAGAATAGTCCTCGCGTTATTAAACTTTTATTGTGTACATTTTTCTATAGATTACTAACTATAGAAATTAAAAGCCAAGTCGACGTTCGAACCCTTGTGCTAGTTAAAGTGCTAAAAAAACTTTCGTCTTGAGACACTGCGATATTTCGGACGAGAAGATTCTGCGTAGCTTCCCGAACGCAGCCCAGTCGAGTTAGATTCGACGATTAACCTCTTTCTCGAAGTTGGATGTGATGAAAAAGTACACTATCTCTAAAATCTTTAATTACTACCTTTTTTAATATCGGGATTAACAATAAGGAGAATTGAAGGGAATCGTTCGACGATATATTAGTACGGTTATTTTCAATCTGTTGTTAATAATCATATCGTGGACCAAATGGATACAGGCCGCATTTTTTTAACTCCTTACTCGCGTTAAGTATTGAACGGTTTTAACATGAATAGCAAAAACTAAATGATACACTCTTTTGACATAAACCCGATCCATCTGCATGCGATTTTTTATTGTATACTTTATTGTTTAGGGTCATGATCGAGCCGTCGATTGCTGGGCGCTGGGTGTACTCATTCATGAGCTTCTAGTAGGAAAGCCGCCATTCCGAGCTGTAGGCGGAGACCATATGAAGACGTATACTCTTATATTACGTGGTATCGATGCGATTGCGTTTCATCATCACGAGTCGTTAAATCCGCCCAAATGTTGATACGTAAACTCTGTCGACCAATACCAGCGGAGCGGCTTGGTTACCTTAAAAACGGCGAAGCCGACATAAAGAGTCATAAGTAAGTATTACAAATATAATTCCTTATTTGAATCGTAAAACTTAAATAATAGAGTATCTTGATAGCTAGATGAATCCATCGAGTGTGGTTTTTCGTGAATGTTTCGAAGAATCTTGGTTTTATGTGTTTGGGTTTTTTGCCTATTTTCCAGAATAACATGAAGTGAACACACACGGTGTGTATGTATCAGAATAAAATAAAATTTGTCTTGGTTTTAGAAAGTGTCTACGTGAGAAACTAAATAACTTTAAACTCTATTTTCGTTTCGCCTGGTTATGGTTAGATTCAGGTCAACAAGTGTTAAAAATAATATATATTTATGTTTAAATAAAACAAAAGGTTTAAGTACTTAAAGTTCCCTAGAAATTAATTTTCCTGGCTGGGATTGTTTTCACATGCTTCATCTTCTATAAACCAATAGCGCTAATGCGAAAAAAATATACAGCAAAACTCATTTACTTAACACTTCCTTTCAAAGAATTTGGGTTATATATCTATTCATTTTAATTATTATAAGATGAATAATTTTGCTTACGTCATTCCGTGTTTTATTGCATATCACTAACATATAACAAAAACTTATCTTAAAACCGTTTTAAAATGAAGTCACCAAACATCTTGACAAAATATTTATGTACCACATGTTACGAATTAATGTGTCTTTGAACGGTCAATCGAGTGACACATCTGCTATGAATTCATTATCATAGTTGTTACCATCCATTGTAATATTGTTTGTGTCTTGAATGTTAAAAAGTGACATTTTATTTAATCGAAATCCTTCAAATAGTTTTGATGGTACCTATCTGTTTAGATTTTTTTACTGCTATTGATGAACTTTGTTTTATAACCCTTTTCAATGCATTTTTAAAATTAATTTAAAGTCCTGGATAGGTCACATTTTTTAATTCGAAATCGATCGAATTATTTTAATGGTATCGTGTTAGATTAACTATCAATATTCCTATTGTTGAACTTTGTTTTATAACCTTTTTCATTTTATTTTTAAAATCTTGCTTAGATCTCAATTTTTTCCGTGGTTTATAAAAATGAAAAACATGTTATTTTAATTCCGTGTATCAATTGTTATTGTAAATTAAAAAAGCTTTATTTACTCAATAAAGTATAGGCATCTAAACATAAATTGTGATATTTGTTTTAGTTAATATGGATCTAATATAGCAATACTATTGTTAAAGTTGTAAAAATATAGTTTCATAAGGAATAAATCTTACATACTTAAATAATCTATTAACATAACCATATTGATTGCAATAAATATTGACAATTTCTTGTAAAGTATATTATATAAAACAATCTTTCTTTGTTTCTCATTCCTTAGTAATCAAATTATTTGAATATCCAGGTGGTACCTGGGATTCGATTGGGAAGTCTGCGGGAGAGAAGACTTAAGGCGCCATTGATTCAAAATGTTGTTAACGATTTGGACTTGTCTAATTTCGAGAAGTATCCTAAAGATAAATTACCGCCAGATGAAAATTCCGGTTGGGATTTGGACTTTTAAACTATACTACGTATCTGTTCAGAATTAGTATATTTTAACACTAATTACTGTAGTCAGTGTGTATAGGCTGTAGTTATCTAGAAATAGAACAAAGATGTGAAGTTAAGTTTTTAGAATAGGATGAACTTCAATAGTCACAACTTACAAGTTCAAAATGATTACCAGTGATTTACACTAAAAAGCCATTTATATTACATTTTTTGTTGATACTTCTTTTCTTAACAATAAAGATATTTATAAATATATATCTGTCTTTTATTTTTAAATCTAAATATATAATAATTAGATGTCCATTTTTTAGCCAGCATCTGCATGTTTGAATGTCGGCTAAAACAAAATGAATCGATTTGAATGAAATCTGAAGTAGAGGTAGTATGTGTCGTTCGGAAACTGCTAGGCTATGAAAGTAATGTGTAATAATAATAATAATATCTATACTAATAATAAAAATGTAAATTTTACGTGTCTGTACATATTCGATTTTTGTGAAAAGAAATATCGCGAGGGCCTAAAAATAGGTGATTAAACACATTTCTATCATTTTTAGAAATGTCTGCCTGTCTGTTTGTTTGGTCGTGCAGGTATTAAGTGGAAAGTACTAAGTATATTTTAAAAGATAATTATAAAGCACATTTCGGAGTAGTGTTGTGCGTATAATGCTTGATGCATGGCCAGTGTCACTGTATCGCGCTGATGGCGACGTCAAGAGTCTCCCCGGTTGGGGAACGAGACACGTCTTGGGTCGCCACGGAAATTGGATTACCATTATGGACCACATCGCCACTTAACTTCAAGTAAGATTGTGGTTTCAGTCAAAGTACTGAACTTATACCGTGTATAAAAATATTTTGTCATATAAAATTCTTACGTAAAACATCGTATCGTAATAAATAGAAAATAAATTTATGTTATCTATACTAATAATAAATCTGTAGGCTCTGTCTGAGTATATCGCACGTTTATAAAGAAACAGTCTCAAGTAAAATTACTCTAAATGAAACATGTAAACTAAGTCATATTAACTATTCCGCGGAATCTGGTCACACTATTCACTGTGCCATCTCGCTTCTCATCAGTTTAATTAATTGTAAATTAATTGCTTATTTCCCCACTATACCTTTTTTTTTTTTTGACGGGGGGAAATGCATTTACGCACTACCCTTACCTATTGCATTAGTGAGACCAAAGTCCCCCAATGCAATAGGTAAGTGGGCACGGAGGGACGAACTCCGTGCCAGTGTGGGACTCACCCGGGCGTAAAGCGCCCGGAAATACCCACTAAAATCCCCCGGGGCCGTCCGCCGCATTTGGCATGGGGGCGACACGGGGTGGCTTTCGCAAGCACCGCGTCGCAACGCAAGCACCGCGTCGCTTCCCCACTATACCTAACCATCCTATAGATTTTGTTAAATCGTGTTTATCATTATCTATTTTTAGTTTATTTAATCGCTTATTAGCTTTAAAGAATAACTAGTAATATTAATTTGTAATAATAGATCTTGTTATGCGTAACTATATAATATCAATAAATCAATTATAAAATTAGTTTCGAAGTCTCAAAGAAAATAACTCTATATTATTATGAAAATCAATGAGGTTGTACAAAATATAGTGCCTATATTATTTGTATCGTACCCTTCAATCTACTACCAACAGATTATAATTAAGAAGTTATTATTAATTTACAGCATTACACAACGTCGATGAGATAACTTCTGTATCTGTAAACTTAACCTTGAACATTTAAACTTATAGTCATTCTACACACTGGGCTAAATTATATTATATTCAGTCAATGTGTACAGATCTACTTGCGTACACGGTACATTGGCACCCAGTGCCGGATTAAGCAAGCGCGGGGCCCGTAGCAAATTCTTTCAAAAAGCCCTTGATCTGTTATGGGTTCTTAAGTATAAAATGGTAAAAATACAATTCAATACTCAATACATTTATTTACTCAGGCAGAGATGACTGGGCTTAAACATGTGAGGCCCCCTTTCGCGAACGGGCCCGTAGCAATTGCTACTCTTGCTACGTAGTTAATCCGGCACTGTTGGCACCTGGCTACTAACACTAGACGACAACCAAATAGTGTAGGTGTTTGGGCACACACACATGAAAGAATGTTAGCTCCGCAAACAGCATTCACAAGATGGTGAATTCAGTTGGTTGTTTGTCAGCAAAGACAATAAGTATAGAACATGAGTGACATTTACGTTCCCAAGTAACGATGACGTTGACGGGTGCGTTGATGAACAATAATATTTTACAAGTTCGTATGATTTTTTTTTGCAACCATGACATAGTGGCTAAAGCGATTTAAAGGAAATTTTCAATTGCGAAACTTAGAGTAGACTTACATTTCAAATTAATGAAGCTTGGAATCGTATAGCGAATTAATATTCCTATAAATAAATTGCAATAGAAAAAGCAATTAATGACAGCACTCAACTTAAAAAAAAATCTTAATACCTAAAGACAGGAATGGGTAAAGATAAACGTTAACTCTATTTGATTGTTTTACAAACCACTAGAATCTATTACCTGAAAGCCTAGAATTCAGTTTGATTTTTTCAGCTATTAGATGATTTTTTTATCAAATACAAGATAGCAATAAAATTTGGAAATACAACTGTTAGTATTGCTCTAATTGTAGTTTGAAGATGCTTCCTTACGTTATTTTTTACGCAGCTATTCCTTTACCTGATATTAAAATTGTTTTGAAGGTTTTCTGTAGAACAAATGCACAGATTAATTCAAAACGCTATAGAAAACAAGCCGTTTAATGTATTCAATGAACTAAATTAAAATGCGAGTATCGTGGGTTGGCTGTGTACAGCGTTTTATTAGTCGCCTCGACACAATTCAATTTTGTCAACCGGCAATTTACGTATTGCGACGACTGGTAGTATCGACACAAGATGTTCTATCCTTGCAACGTGTTCTCTGGATAAGACTGCAGAGTAAACCCAACGCAAAAGACATATAAGTAATAGCTCTAGTGAATAGTCTGCACCGAATGTGGAGAGCATCAGAGAGTACTATTATACATAAGACATAGCGGGGGCAGTAAGACGCGAGCGTTGTACCAAGCTGGTAGGTGTCACGCGCGCTCTCACGCCACGCATACTGACCGCGATTCGTATTCCTATGAAATCAAACAGTGAAAACCAACTATAATTTTACCATAAAAACAACGTAACTTTATCGTAAAATATGGACAATTATTGTAAAATTGAAGATAGCTAGTGCAGTTATTATGAAATTGTGTCATGGAATTTTTATTTTTAAAAGTGAGTTTGTTGTGAATCGTTTAGTGATGTGGTTGATTTACAAATCTTCGGCAATGTCAAGCAATATCACGGATTGGATTGTTTACAAACACATATGACATTAAATTATAAACGCTGAATCTTGTTAAAAATAATATTGTTGATTGTGGATAACCCCTACTTTAATACAGACGAAGGGAGAAATATATCTACTTTTTAAAAAGCCTCCACGAAGTCGGACTCCCGTCTACTGAGATATTTAATAAAATTGTAAGTTTATAACCTACTATAAGTCTAATAAGTCCTTTAAAAATACATTCTAAACAACATTAATTTATTTCACGAATCACTTAATAATGTCAGTGTGCCAATGCCACGCAAAACAAATACCTACATAGGTTAATGATATATCGTTAGCACTTTAAAATTTGAAACCCCTAATTGTAAAGATATAAAAATTGTTCTTTCTTAATATTAAATGATTATGGTTATGTGTAATAAACCCTTATGAGCTTGAAGTATTCGATGAAAATACATATAAAAGTAAATATGTGAATGAAATTTTGTATTTTGTAAACTTTTAATTTAAAATATAGATAAACGCATTTTTAAAATAAAAATATGGAATTGAGAAGTATTAATTTGCTAAAAGGGTGATGTCTCTGGTATGACGGAAAGATAAAACAGACCTGAATTCTGTACCCAATATATATTATGTAAATTACTATTAAATTTCTTAAATGTATACTAGTTAAAAGTCCATCCATCCATCTATTCAAATATAAGATGTCCACTACTGGACTTAGGTCCCAAAAAGAGGGGAATTGTCATAATCGCCATGCTTGGCAGGCGGCTTGGCGATCGCAGACAGGTGTTTATGGTACTCAGCGGATGCTGCTGCCCATCCCCTGATTTATCCCTTAGTCGCCTTTTACGAAACCCATGGGAACGATATGGCCACTATTCTTAGCCAGCACCATAAGTAAATACCTCTATAGGAGGAAAATTAAATGAGCTCGTATGTAAATAAATATCTAATAATTTTCCAAGCTTCATATTTTTACACGAACTGAAAATGTGCTTCACATTGCTTATCATGTCTATACTAGCGCTGAACATAGAAAAAGGTTTATCTATTCGGAAGTTTCCACATTGACAGGAAGAGAAAAAACGTAGAGAACATAAATAATGGAGGCAATTTGTCCGCGCGGTCCCAGTGCCTGTGAATTGCATGCATTAGCTGCAGCTCTGCACTCTCTGCATCTTTATTGCGCCACGATCGCCGCTGCACTTATGTGTTGCTATGCCCCTGTACATAAACAGTACCAGTAAGTTTATACTTTATTGTTATATACAGAGTGATAATAATTTTAAAATGTTGCTCAATTTTACATTGTATGAAGTTATAACGTAAAATTTATAACATAATCATTAATTACAATAACGTTACAGTTAGTTCATAAAACACACACACACCGATGAATATAACTTATTTACCTGATTTACGTCGGTTTAAAAAAAAATCATTTTGAAATTTTCACAACAATAACTATGTTTTCTTTATTAAACAACACGGGAAAACAGTAGTTCTTCCACATGACTATAAAATAAATGTGATGTAGATATTCTTTACACAATAGATAATAATGTTTTAACTATTAAAAACTCGGTCATAGCATACAGTTAATAAGCCAAAATAGATAACACAGGACACGTTGATAAAATCTTTGTAAACGTGATTATAAAGGCGTGTACCAATACAGCAATAAGTTAAAAGTTCCTATAGTATTAGATTAAATAGTACTAGTTTAAATGAGTACTAATTCACACGATTCTTAAAATTTTACAAACATCAAATGGCTACTTTAAATTTAATTCTTTATTAGATGCACGAAACATTGGCGTGGTCAAAACATCCGAGGTATAGCTAGCCTCGCTTTATGCGTGGTCTGGTGCTGTGCTGCAGCGTCGGCTCTACTGAGACCAACAGATACGGTGCATCTGGTATCCGCTCTTATGGCACCACTGGCCTGGCTGGCAGCTGCCGCATTTCACGTAGCTATATGGACTCGTCATTCCGTTGCCCCTATACTTTACTTGGCCATATACTGGGCTCTAGTTGCAATTTCAGCAATGAGCATACTCAGGCAAAATTTTGTGCTCGGAGCTACAATCAACCATGTTGAAATCTATATTCAAGCCGCTTCAATGTTATTGTCTTTAATAGTATCAACTGTTGATTGCATTTGTTTTTATGATGAGGTAAGTACTCGCCAATAACATTACGTATAAACTTATAATCTATATAAGTATCTCGTGCCTACTTGCTGTTTATTGTAAGATATAAGTTAAGAGGATATACAAGCAGCATTTATTCCATACAAACGTAGTGCCCTATTTCCTCCCTGTTAAATATTTTAATACCAAATAATATACATCCACCACTGCCATGTCCGTACGTTTTGATTTTTCCATAAATTAGTTATTGTAGAAATTAGCAGCGTTTGAAAATAAAAATATCCTCGATTTTTACCGTCATTTTCAGATGTTTGTCAAACAAATTTGATGTATAAAATGTAAAAAAGAAACCTACAAGCATAGTCCATGTCTTTATTATTCTACAAGTGAAAGAAAACTAAAAATTGGTTCAGTTTTGGAGGAGGAAACAGGGCACTACGAAGTGATATTTTCGTCTATTTTGCATAGTTAAATCAGCCCGAGCTGCAGTTGTCCCTTTCGTGTTTTATAATTCTTTCTTTGGGGCGCAACACAAAATCAATAGATTTCTGAAATACCTACTTTCTGACCGCATTTCCTCTTAATACGATGTATGGGTTAAGTGGATTAGCCTTTATATTGAAAGCGAAGATCCTATTAGTGACTAAGCTATTTTATCCGCTTATAAATTGCATTCGTTTTATTTATTATTATATTAATAACTAAACGTTGGCTGAGGATTTGTACTTGTCGTTCGAAATTAACAGGTACGCCATAAAACCATGTTGTGAATATAATACAAATATAAAAATGAATAACATCGGTTTCATATTACCATCGGCCTACTAGTGTTAGAAATTAGGCTGTATTTACACAATTCTATTCGACTAGCTATTCCACTGAGCCAAGCCATAATTGGCGTTATATAAATAGAGACATTCCATTACAATTGTGTGTCTTCAACTCATTGAAAAAAAACAATTCTTTGAACTCAATTTTCATGCAACTAGTGTAATTGTTTGGCTTAGTGCAATGCATAGCTTTTTTTATACTGTATAGCTTCAGTGCTTCGACTGTTAACCTGACGTTAAGTGCCGATGTGGTCCAGAATGTTAAGCACACACTAAGCCTAGAGGTATTGGTTCTCAAGTGATGTTGCCGGAACACACCTATTGGTATTTAGTGACAAGTCTTCAAACTTGAGGGTGGTGGCTACTCAGGCAAGCATTATTAGAAAATGCCCTACCACCATGTTTCCTCACGATGTTTTCCTTCACCGAAAACTCACGCTGATTTTAGAGTTGGATAGGTGGGCTCGAACCCGCGTCCAATGACGCGGAAGCCATCATCGCTTCATCAAACAACATCGTGTAAATGGTCAATTAAAATCTCATGGAATGTAAAAAGTGAAACTCATTTAATCTTCAAGGAACACTTCAAACTGCATCTAAACTATATCTTATAACTTTTTCTACATATACCTAACTTACCTACTCACGGTAACAAAATATGTACCAAAACTGAGCCCAAAAATAAATCTGCAGTTTAAAAAAGAGTTTTATAAATCGGTTCATTAATTCTCGAGTTAGGCCTCATATATTTAACTGTCTTTTATATTAAGGATAAAGTTACAAAATATATGTTTTGTCTACAGCAATACTAATATTTCATACTAGTAAGTTTATTATCTATTGAATCCTGTCGTTAACTCGATGTTGTTAATACAACGTAATGGATCATTGAACATATACAAAACAGAATGCTAAATCAGATGCGACGAGTTAGTCGCATTTTAAAATACACCATTAAGAGAAAATCATTTTGTGGAATGTTCTAGATATAATTATAACTTTTATACATTATTTTGCCAAGAACTAGCATTCTATTAGTTATACCATCCTATTCTTATATTGCAAATATTCTTAATACCGTATACGGCTAATTTTTTTTTACGTAGATAATATATTAACACCTGCAATCCCTAATAAGGTAAGAAGCAATATCTAGCCATCAGGTATAATAATACGCATCTGAAAATATGTGTGATGATGTATCTTTCGAGTTTGAACCAACGAAAATTTTTCAAAAAAAAAACACTGTTTTGTATAAATAATAAAATGTTAAGGTTTACTTACTATTGAATCGTGGAACGTTTCCGTGTTGACATAAAATTTATTAATATACTTTTTGTAGCCATATATATGCAGTAAATACTTTTTAATTTTACTTTAAATATTCTTAAATAAAAGCAATGTGATAAAATCCATACAATAATATAAATTAAAATAAGTAGCTATACAGCTATTCACTACTTTGTATGCTCCACTTTCTATTTACATAATTTATCAAGTAACAACACCCATAGATGTCTATCACTACTGTTACTAGTACTTACACACGTTAATATCTTATGTAAAATACTTAAGAAACAACGTTTATTGAGAAATTTAAGATTTGGGCTTACACTTAATATTCCTTTTCGGCTGTAGCTTGTGCAAACTTGTTACAAAATCAATAAAGTTGAATTCAGACAGCTTTGTTCTAAGTATGTTCACCTCTAAAACTGAACACCACCTACATAAATATATGATACAGAACATTGTTTTAAAAATGGAAATTAACGAACGAAACTCAAATATTTATTAAAATGAATATTAGATATTACATTATAATATTTCAATAACATTTTATACGGATCCTTAGAATGCGCCGATAAAACAATTGTTTGATTCTTTACATTATCAAAAAAATATTATTGAAGTTCATTAAATAAAATCTTTATAAACATAAGAGAATTTTGAGGTTATGGTCGTGCACCTTGCCTGTAATTTTAGAATTAAATTAGCATTGAATACACCGCAATAAAATTTTACTACCATATAACTAATTTTTTTTTTTTTTTGACGGGGGGAAACCATATAACTTAATATTCTTATTCAATATTTTTTTACATTTTACATAAATACACATCCATGAGCAATATAAGATATATTTGTACGTGTTTGATATTTTACTAGAGGTCCGTTGGTTAGCTACATAAGGTATAAAATACTTAGAAATATTTCATTTTCTTTAGACCATGTGTACATAAATTATCAAGAAAGTTTAAGGGTGTAAGCAGTCAAAAATGGTATACATATAAGTAGATATGTATCAACAAATATGTATAATAAATGCAAATAATAATTGTGGTAGAATTAATCGTCTAACAGAAAGTATTGACAATTAAAAAATAAAACTAGCTGTAAATAAAATTGGTGAATATCTAGTATATAATTAGCAAGTAAAATTCTATGAATATTTTATATTAATACATAGTCAAATATGTGTAGGAAGAAATAAAAATAGGATTTTATTACAAACACGTGAGACGCCACGCGCTGCGTCGTTTCAGGCGCCACACAATATTTCTTGCTCGTTGTCGTCTATATAATATTACAATGTTCACTGGCGCCACTGATTTATTTGTGTAAAATTAACACTCCATGAGAATTGCACATAATTTACGTATTACGCAAATGTTTGAAAACTGCAATATGTAATTTTCACCGTCCAAAAAAGTATAAAACATGTTTTATACTAAGTTATTTATCAAATTCTAGGTCACTAAACGGTCTGAATGTGATTTGAAATCTACGACAGAAACTCGAAACGTATCATATAAGCACAGCAGTTCACATTTCTATTCAAAAGTATGTTTTTATTGGATAAATTCGTTCTTGTATAAAGGATACGAATCTCCATTGGAACCAAGCGATTTGGGTGAACTTCCCGATAATGAAAGTTCTATAAAATACTACAAGGAATTTTTACACATTTATAATAATCAAGAGGTTTGTACATATATAAGTTGTAATGTTTACTGGAATTATATAAGAAACTTCATAATTATGAAAACTAATTAATAATATCTAGTATATTGTTCTTGTTTCAGAAATCAAAATTCAACAAGAAGAATATGAATATATGGATGACATTTGTGCAGAAAGTTTGGCCAAATTTTTACATTGCAGGATTATTAAAACTGTTCAGCGATTTAATAGCCGTCATACCCCCACTAGGTTTAGGAGTTATCATACATTTTATTGAAAATCCTACTAAAAGTAGCATCGTTGAATCTCAAGTTACTATACAAGAATTTTTAAGGAACGGATACGTTATGTTATGTATTATCACCCTAGCGTTAATCAGTCAAGCGCTTTTATCTCAAAATTCGACTCACTTGGTTACCGTAGAAGGAACGAGATTAAAGACAGCTTTGCAGGTTTTTACCATATGTCATAAAAGTATAATTTATATTTTATTTCAGTATTTTTAATGAAATTCTCTTTAATAGGCTATGATCTACGATAAATGTATGCGATTGGCACCGTGGTCTTCAGCAGAGATAGAAACAGAGGAAGAATCTCCGTTGTTGAAAAATTCTGAAGACTTGACAACTACAAGATCAGGTGTTCTTACAAATCTTGTCTCTCAGGATACTTATAACATAATGTCTTGTGTTTGGATCTGTCATTATATTTGGGCAATCCCATTAAAGGTATTTTAATTGATAATATATTAGTGTTTGCTTTAACTACCTAATATAAGGGTTATCAATTTATTGTTATTTCAGGTGGTTGTTATATTGTATTTACTATACACAAAATTAGGAGTAAGTGCTATAATTGGAACAGCCGTTAGCGTAGTAATTATTACACCCTTACAATTCTATATTGGCAAAAAGTTATCAGACAACTCTAAGGACATTGCAAAATGTACTGATCACAGAATATCAAAAATGTACGAAATATTACAAGGCATGAACGTTATTAAGCTCTATGTGTGGGAGGATTTATTCAAGGAAAAAATTCTGCAATTCCGAGAAGTCGAGTTGAAACTTTTGAATAAGGATTCAGTGTATTGGAGCTTTTTAAGTACGTTATTACTAATACATCATAATAAAAAATCAATGTGTTAAAATATTTTTTAAATACACTTTATGTTTTCAGCATTTTCGACACAAATTTCCACGGTTATTATAACTGTAGTTACTTTTATTTTGTATTATTTCATCGAGGACAGAAACGGACTGACAGCAGTTAACGTATTTGCTGGACTTGCTTTCTTCAATCAATTGACAGTGCCACTACTGATCTTACCTGTCACTGTACTCATGGTGATCCAAGCTATGGTAAGTTAAAATTAGTAATATTTATAAAAAATGAATAAATTATGTTCTAGTTTAACGTAGCGCTACCCGTGATTAAAAAAGACCTAAATATAAATTTGTAGGTTAGTACAAAGAGGATTAGAGATTTTTTAGAACTTCCCGAATCGAACAACGTACGAGAAGTCAGTGAAGATGAAACCAAGAAAACAAATGACTCAACCGAAAATCTTGTTGATAATCCTCTGGACGATGACGTGTTCGTAGCGGAATTCAACGATCAATTTTCCGCGGATGAACTAATATCCCATAATTATGAATACTTAGTGAGATTCAGAAATGCGTCCTTTACGTGGGGAACCAAAAGCTACTTGCTAGAAATCGATGATCTGGATATTCCTATAGGTAATGTGTATTAACAATGTGTTTAATTTTCCGTAAACATATTTAATTTATTACCATTCTTGTCAAATTTAAAAGAGATGTCTTTTTACAAAGTAATTAACTAAATGAGGATAGGGACTACAGGATAGGTTAACAAACGTGCTGTGTCGGCCAGAGCGTCTTATTTCTTAATAGACTTTCAAGTCGCCCATCGCGTTGCCGTGTCGCGTCGCTATGTCGCGTCACTTACTAAGATATATTATGGAGAACGCATATTGTATTATTATTAACGTTAAACAAATGAAATTTATATTAATGCCTCGACATGTGTTTCTACCGATAGGAAATATACCCCACCCCCGTTATTTTTTTAACACACTCTGCTATGGATAATGGAGGTTATAATTTCTATTTTTAATAAAAGATTTGCAAAGTGGTAACCTGAGGGAATATTTTTCCCTAAATTTCAAGTAAATATTTAAAAATTATAATTTGCATTGATAAGATTTCTATTACGAAAACACTATTGTGCTTAATTATATTTCTATATTAATAAATAAAATTGAAGTGTCTGTTTGTAATATCAAAATTATATTTTTTTACTAAATATCGCATATACACGAAACCTATATCAAAAACACAATTTTTACATTTTTTCTCTGTCTGTCTGTTTGTACTTGTTAATCTCTGGAATGGCTGTACCGATGTTGACGGGACTTTATTTGGTAGATATATAAAGTTACTCCGGGTAATTTAGGGTAATTTTAATTATCAAAAATATTTGGGTTCCGCGTAAAAAAAATAAAACTCATAAACATTTGAATGAAATCCGATTCAATGTACAATTTTACGGGCATGTGCTATTAATTTTTCACAAATTTCCCATATTTTACATTTATTATAATATAATCCAAACGAATCAAATTTATTCATTAATTTAAAAAAGTATTTTATTTATTCTGCTGATTTTCTTTCAAAGTTGTCGTAAAATTTTGCTAAGCTTCTTTTTTCATCAATTTCACCCACCTAAATTATTTATTCCGCAAATGTAAGTTCCAAGTGGATCCACGTTCCAAGGAACTGGTTTCTGGGATTTTCAGTTTGTATTCGAATTTCTTGGTATTGTATACGTCATAGAACAAATATTCCTTGTATTATTTTAAGACCAGTGATTTCAAATACATTATAAATATCGATAAAGATGCTTGGCACAGAATAAATCTTAATGGTTTCGCCACACAGCGGGCGGGTTAGGACGCTAGCGTGATGTTTCTATAGCAGACATCGCATCGACTCGAGCCGAGCGCGAACCGTGCGCCACCTCTTCTATTGTAACATCGCGCTGGGTTGCCGACCCTCCCGCTATGTGGCGAATCCATAAGTTACCCATTAGTCGTAAGCCGTCTTAATTTCTGTTTATTCGGTATACTATAATACAAAGTACATATTTTTATTTATAGGAAAGTTGATCATGGTCGTTGGTGGTACTAGTTCCGGCAAATCTTCTTTCATTTCTGCTGTTCTTGGTGAGATGTTTCTGGAAAGGGGTGACGTTAATTACAATAAGTAAGGTTTCTGAATTTATAAAAAAAAGTAGTTATGTAAACCTAAACTTTCAAATGAAAGATCTTATGGGGGATTATGAAATATATATTTTGTGTAGACTCGACGCTTTGACCACAATGTCACCTGATGTTAATTGAGAATGTGGTTGTATACAATGTCGTGGTGGTATACAAAATAATCCTCAAGGTACTGGCTCTCAAATGATATCGGAATACATCTGTAGGTACTTGTCGATAAATTTCAACTTGATGGTATCCACACCTTATTTACTTAAGAAACTTTTCTAGCATCAAGTTATGGTTTTATCACAGTGTTAATCGTTACATTATATAAAAGCCAACCTCTATTTGTTTATCTGTTCATTATTTGACTTATAACTATATCGATTTTTATGACTATTTTTTGAAATCGTACATATATTATCCGGCCAGGTATAGAAATAAAACACTCAGAGTGGTAGTACACGCCGAGTGAATCCATTTCAAGTTGGCCTTAAAAAGCCGCGTTCTCCTTTCGTTACGTGGCCGTTATTACGTAACCCCGTGTCGCTTACACGCAAATATATATTTTTTAGTTCAATGTTAAGATAGTTTTTGTACAGAACTGTTAGCGTTATTACTCTATGCAGTCAGATATGTCACGCAAAATAGTATCCATGAGTATACTTATAACAAAGGTGATCTGAATAATGGAAAAAAAGACCTTTATGAAAATAGCCATTGTCGTAGAATTCCTTACAATCTATCGTTACCTACATTATATAAATGACATCGTATGTCCATACATACTTAATACTCGAGAATTACTTAAAAGTTATTGTTAGGAACTTAAATTGTTAGGAAAATTACGAAGATAAAATGATTACCATTGGCACATTATCTAGCAATATTTTAACATAACGATTAACCGTTTAAAAAAAATGTGTATTTGAAGAATTGTACGCGAGCGAAAGTGAAGGCACAGCTAGTATATATAGTATATATATATTGCGTGTTAAAAAGTCATTTTTGGACAGACATTGCACGACATGGTACGCGGGCCAACCACCATGGCTTCTAGAACGGTCGGTACGTGAAAACATTGTTATGGGAAGTCCATGGTGTCAGAAGAGATACGAACGAGTCTTACGGGCGACCGCTTTAAATCCAGACTTGCAACTTTTACCAGGTAGGTACATCAATTACTAATATCAGTAAATTCAATAAAGATGGCATATATGAACTTAATAAATTAAACCTAATGTTTATTTATTTATACTTTATTAACAATTTGTGTAAAAAGGCTGACTTAATGCCCTGAGGCTTAATATTCTTACATCTTTAGTTATTCATAATAATCATATTATCATTTAAATAATGTAAACATCTATTTTTGTATCTTTATAACCATTAGTATAGAAAATATTAAAATCTGTCATTATGAATGTAGGTAAATAATTGATTAATTGTAATAATTATGTTTGTTTATAAGGCATTCACGTTCTTTTTTATAAGTAATCTTAATCAAGTGTGTGTTACCAGTGATTTACATACGACGCTGAGCCTCATAATAAAATAAGTTATCCATGGGGCAATGAAGAGAGCTACCTTCAGAAAGACCAAAGTAATTGACATTGCCTAAAGAATTACCAAAATTAAATGACTGGGCACATTGTTCTTAGAACGATAGATAAATAATTATTAATCCTTTGGTAGACCTGATATCAATGGGTTCCCAAATGGCGACCAAGTACTGGAAGAGGCAAGTTAAACAGGCTCTGAGCAGGGTGGATTAACGACCTAGCGAAGCTCGCGGAAATCCGCTGGATGGGGCTGGTTTTAAGGGCCACCCTTGTCAAGAAGTGGACGACTTTTACCTAAAATATCAAACTCCAGTCTAAATCCACTTTATATTTTATCCGATAATAATTAAACAGAAGGTGACTTGACGCGACTGGGCAGCCATGGTACACCCCTCTCCGGCGGGCAGCGGGTCCGCGTCTGTGTTGCGAGAGCGCTGTATTCGAATGCTCGACTTATCACACTGGACGAGCCACTCGGCGCACTGGACGCAATACTGGCTAGACACATGGTCGCACGAGGACTAGTTCCAACGGCACGTGCCGGACACACCATTATACTGGCTACCAACAGACTAGAGCTCTTACATTATGCAGACCTGGTAGGTTTTAGCACCTGCTAATTGGTGCACCTATACACAGTTAGCTAGAAACTAAAAAACAAAATTACGAAGAGAAATTGTTATAATTAACACTAACCTGTTAAATATATTTAAAATGGCATATCATTTGTACGTAAATAATAAAAATATATGAAGTATTATGTTCTTTTTTATGTATCTAATATCAATATATAACTCTAATAAGTATAAATAATTTGTTTACTCACAATTTAATCTAATATTGGACATTATTTACACTTTATTTTACATTATATATACTGTTTACCTGTGGGGGTCTCGACAGCTTCACTGAATTTTGGGGCGAGCGCTTAGGGCACTCAGTTAAATAATGTAGCTAGCGCGACCAAAGTGGTATGAACCTCTACGGTTTTTACAGGTAATAGCTATGGATGACGGTCGGGTCAGCGGAGTTGGTCGCGCGACTTCCAGTAATGGAATGAGTACATTAAGTCGTTGGGCGCAATTGGCGGCCGAAGCACGTGCTACCGCAGCCCGCCTCGGAGCCGGACCACACGATGGCACGGCCCGGGAACGATCACAGCTAGTTAGAGCATTAAGCCGTGGCAGATTTCAGAGCTGCTCTTCTGAAGACACTGTGGTATGTTTTACGCTTCATTGCCATGAAGTTTAATTTTGAAACAAAAAACGTTTCAATCAATATAACATTCGCGAACTCTCGGCTTACTAATTAACTATGAAGAATACGTTGATTAATGTTAATTCTTTAAAAAACCCATAGCTATATTTAGCAATTAAGAATTCAGAATGATGAACAAAGGAACATTGGTTAATTAAGTCAATTAAAATAATAGAAATTTACGACGACTCATTTAGAATTTTAGTTCAAATTTATAAGAGATCGTGTTATTTATTTGCAAATTGCAATCATCACTTAAAATGGAAAACCCCGTATATATGTATATGAGTGAAATAAGAAATAACGTTGGCCTATTTTGTTTTTTAAACTGACTGTGCTGTTGATATGCACTTAACCGTCTCGGACACTCAGCCAAATATCTTTATCTAAACAACAGACAGAAATGCAACACAATAAAAAACTCGTCCTTTTTGTTGTAACGAGACCTTGGTTTGATAGTAAATTTAGACAATATTTTAGATCAAAATATTTATGCAGACAGGCATTAGCGAAGCGGCAGGTGCTCACCTACTGGCAGAGGTTCCCATGTGTGCTGGGGGAACCTGGCGACGCGCTAAGCATCCACCCGGACCCTCGCTTTCTAGGCAGTTATCATCGCCACCTCCTTCATCCATGTCTAATAAGTGAGTTCTGTTCTGAAATAAACGTTCACTTACCCCGACCCTAAAACGACCCCATTTGTAATCTCTGTCTTTTTCAATAACTAAAAGATTTATCACAACTGTTTAAATGAATTGTCAAAATGTGTAACCGATCTGACTAAGTTGTTTTGAGTACTCTACCTGTTATGATTATAGTATGCATATGTAGCGCAGGTGTATTTCGCAATTATTTCTCGGGAGCCAGTTCCTCTAGTCTTATACTTGCTTAGTCACGCTCTAAACTTTTATTGTTGTATTTAAAAAGTAAGATGATAAAAATTAAAGATTCGAAGAATAGAAAACTGAAACGAGAATTGTAAATTTCACTTATCTTGACTAAGAACAACTTTTATTCGAGCAATAAAAATGATTGCAATGTGAATGGTATATTTTACTTTTGCTATAGCTCGACTTAGACTAGAAGAGCTAACATAAATTAATTTTCCCGAAAACTTTGAAAATTTCCACTTAACTTTCCAAAATATGTTACTAAGATTTTTGATAACTTTAAAAACTTTAGTCTTGGGATTTATCATGGGTACGTAAAACATTTTAGAACAAATTTAACATCGACGAAAAATTTCTTCCACAGACTTCATGTTTTCTTTTTATACAGATGGGGGCGTGAAGTACGCCGTACTATGAGTGCCGATGAATCAAATACGACATTACAGCGTGAGGCGAGCCCTATTCCGTCGCTTGTTGAGACCGCGCACGCACAGGACTCTCACCAGGTATATATGCCGCCTCATCTCATTATTAATTTAACTCATTAAAGTTAAATAAGTTACTATAATGATAGGGTATATGAATCCTACAATAAATTTGAGCTCTCAATTATTTAAAAAAATCATTGTAATATAAGCGGCTTAATCGTAGAAATTTTTAGTGTTTACCGCTTTTATTCTTCTCGTATTGTTTGATGATACTTGCGTACCAAGTTCTCTTTGTACGCTTTATATGTAACATATTAAATTTATTTCCGCTTTGCACGGGCATATAGCAATCTTCAAATAAAATACAACAAATTACTAAATTGCCTATGTTATTAGGCGACAATATAGCTTTCTTCAGGTAAAAGAATTTGAAGTTTTTGACTTTATCCATAAAAAAACACATATCTATTACAATCACATGTCATAAACTATTTCGCTTATGTTTATTTGAATCATGTCCTGGTAAAACATAAACTGGTATTTATCCCACATTTTAGCAACTCCACGCAATTAGTATTTCTTTGCTGACATATTCGATATTACGATAGAATTTGAAAACTAAATTTTTATCTATACTAGTTGCTTCTTTAATGAACTTAAATGAACATACAAATACGTACGTAAGCTAAAGTGTTATTTCAATATTTCTGCTAATTGTTACATAGATTAAATCTTCATTTAGTCTATGTGTCCTCAATATTTAAACTTAAACACTTTAAACGTTGTAATGATACGAAAGTAAATAACCCTTTATAGATTTCAATAAAATGCAAATTTTCAGATGGACCCCAAGATCATTGCGACGATTGATAAGTTCGGATTCTGACACTCAACCAGTTGAAAATAATGGAACTAACGGAGGTAAATTAATATACCTGCAATATGTACGAAATATTTACATTTAGACCTCTCACCTCACATCAATACTGTCTTAATCATAAATTCATATTCCTTACAAAATGAATGTGTATATTCCATATTGACGTCATACATATTAACTATTGATAATATTATAATTTGTTTAAAAAGATATCGCTGAGGACTCCATGCTCGAGACAACCTACGGCTCATTAACATCTAATGGAGTTGAAACGAACGAACTCACTATAATTAAGGAAACTTCTCACAAACATGAATCAGATGACATTATCAGTGAGGTAATAAATTTTACTTCGACAATGTTATCTGAAACTTATAGTTGACTCATTATTACGAAATCTTTATCTTTATCTTTAAAAATGTAAACGATATTAAGTAAAGTAAGTAACTTTTCTTTAATTATCCAAAATGTAATTGAAACTTTATTGTCATAGCATGTAAAATGAAACCTGTTCTCGGAATTTCTGTTTCAAGGTTTATTAGATTACTTACACAACTGATGTTAATAGAATAGTACTACCTCAACACGCCAGAGAATATAAAATTAGAAGAAATGTATGTGAATTGATCTACTTCAGTAAATAATGCATGTAAAGAAATTTTATAAACTAAAAAAAAAACAATTAATAAAATATCATAAAAAAATCACTCGTTTTATTGTTAGATGTTAGATATAATATTACATTTTTTCCGATCTACAATTATCATTCTGTGATATTTTAGGGTCAATGACGAGCTAGAACGTCAGACGCCGCTATGGCAAATTGTACTAAAATATTTATGGGTTGTTCATGGTCATTGCCACTTGTTAGCATCTTAACATTGAGCGTCATCATGCTCACCTATAAATAAGAAGGATGAAATTTTAACTGTAGATATTTTAAGCAACATTTTTGAACGTAACAGCTAACATAAGATATGCTTTTAGTGGAGTATATGGTGTGAATATGGCCGCGCTTGCGGTGTTTGGGGCGTCATGTACTGGGCAGCGGCGGCGGCGACTCAAGCACTCGCTCTGGCAGCAGACTACTGGCTCACTTACACCACCTCACAGAACGTAAACACTTCAATCAATGAAAATCAAGTAACTATCTTAAATTATAATACATCAGTATAACATTGTCTCAAAGTTGAAAACAATAATATAACTTACTGTATGTTTATTTAGAAATCCTATGTAGTTAGCTTAGCTTAGGCTTAGCTAGCTAGTATGAGCATCACCATGTGCGGTTATTGCGGTGTCATCCCAAATATCAAAGTTCAAACTCATTTATCGGCTATCGTTGTTCCCAAGAACAAGAAAGTTATTTAACATCAAATGAAGTGCATACATTTAATCTTGCAGACTTGGAACAGCGTGTACACATACGCAGGCTGGTGTGTGGGTAGTGCTTGTGCAGCGGGTGTAGCGCAAGCGTGCTGTGCTTGTGCCGGAGCGCGCGCACGACGCGTGTTGCACGAGCGACTGCTGCACGCGACGCTGCACGCGCCCCTCCACCACTACAATAACACACCAGCGGGTGCAATGCTTCATAGATTCTCTTCAGATATACTAATCATTGACAAGGTTCATAACTTTATGTAAACTTTCTAAAAAAAAATGCAAGAAGCGTTATGTTTTTTTATGTCAATCGCAATTTTTTTGCATGTTTTCGACCAGTCCGTGATATCAGTGATGACATAACCGATTAAGACGTGGTAGGTCACAATGAACCTAACTAGGAAGCTCAAAGTTGCTCAAAGGGCAATGTGTGGCTATGTCAGGAGTTTCACTGCGTGATCGAATTAGGAATGAGGAGATCCCCAGAAAACCAAAGTGTGTCGGTTATTACCCAAAGAATAGCCAAACTAAAGAGTCAGTGGCTGAGCACATTGCTTTAATCGATGCCCGATTGGGCCAACGGGTTAGCTAATGGCTGCCGCGTACCGGAAGACGTAGCGTGGGTGAGCCCCCCACAAGTTGGAACGACGACCTGGTGAAAGTCGCGGAAGTCCACTGGATGCGAGCAGCGCAAGACCGGTCGTTATGAAGACCTTTAGGGGAGACCTATATCCAGCAGTATACGTAATATTTCAGTTGAAATCATGATGTTGATGAAGTTTGACCACAATCTCATCTGATGTTAAGTAACGATGTGGTCCAGGATGATAAACTAGATACTGCTTCTCAAGTGATTCTGTCGGAACATTGAATACTGCCGGATGAGGGCATTGTTATAAAATACCCTACCACCATGCTATGGTTTCCTCACGACGTTTTCCTTCACCGAAGCTCAAGCTGATTTTAGAGTTGGATGGGTAGGTGTATTTGAACCTGCGTCCATTGACGCGGAATCCGACCGCAATATCGACTGCGCCATCATCAGTTATAGTGTGTTTATCTCAGCGGAACCCTTTATTTTATCTATCACTAACAACCAGCCTTTAGCTTCGCATAAAAATCTCTAATTTAATCGATAACAAACGAAATTTTTTTTTTAAATTCTTTATATAATAATATAGATATATATAATGGAAGTTCTGTCGTGTGAATTATTACAATTGCGGTTAAATTTGTTTCAGAAACTCCCGACTGCTGTAACACGTTGGGCACAACTAGCGATATTGTGCGCCGCTGCGATGCTGGTGAATGCAGTTGCAGCTCCGTGGACCGTTCTCGCATTACTACCGACGTTTCTTATATTCCTTTTACTACAAGCTGTGTATTTGAGTAACGCAAGGTACTTATTGCGGCACTGCCTCACCGGACGTTACATTGTCTGTGTTTTATAAACTCCGTATTATTTAAAGTTCTTGATCTATATCACAATGGTTCCCAATAAGTGAAAATAGGAGTGAAAATATAGTACACGAACGATTCACGAAATCTGCTGCATTGCCGCGCTCCGAATTGTCCTAGGATTATCGAACTTATAAAGAACATGCAACCTCATAAGTAACATTAATTCAAAAGATAATTTTCTATTAAAAATGTTTTGTATTAAAATAATTTTTATATTTACTACCAAAACATTTTAATACTTATCTTATTGACTCAGTTCATTTTTCTTTGTTCATTGTTGTCCCAACTATCAAATATGAAATCAAAGTAGTTCCTTGTCAAGAATAGGGTGGGAAACTGATGAAAAAGCCAGTGAGGAATGGAAGAATTAAATTTTCCTTAATGGCTAAAACTGTCAAGATTCAGAACAGAAAAAATTAACGAATGGTTATATAGCTCGGGTACAGTGAACATTGTATTTTGTTATCATTGTCATGACTCCGTAAAATCCATCAACTGCAAGCAATTTTTGTATACTCTAGTATGGCATAGAAACACTTCTATACCTATTTAATTATTCATATTTGATAGAGAACTACAGAGTTCTGAAGGGCGAACTGCAGCAAGTGTACTGTCGCTGTGCAGTGAAGCTTACGCCGGCGGCAGCACGATCCGCGCGGGCGGACTGCAGGAGCGCATGCGCACTCACTTTATACGAAGGCTCGACTCCAACCACAATACACTTCTTCTGATCAATGTCGCTAACCGCTGGTTGGGACTTACTTTAGTGAGTTTTTATTCACTTTAGTATTACAAACGACATCAGATTATAATTTACTCCCCGTATCTATACTAATGAATAAAATTGAACTGTCTGTTTGTAATGTCAAAATTAATTTTTTGTACTAAATAGATATTAATGTATATAAGATACATATACCAAAAGTACAATTTTTTAAATTTTTGTCTGCTTGTTTGTTCCGGGTAATCTCCGGAACGGCTGGACGGATTTTGACGGGATTTTTTGGTAGATAGCTGAAGTTACTCCAGATAACTTAGGGTACCTTTAGTTTTTGACAATAATTATGATTCCGCGTAAAAAAATAAATCTCATAAAAAATTGAATAAAATTTCATCCAATACACAGTTTTACGGGCAAATGCTTTAATTTATGAGAAATATCTTTACTTTATCTTATTACAAAGAAAATTAGGGTTCCGTATAAAAAAATGAAAACGCAGTGAAGAATATATGAAACGCGTGCGTAGCCGCGGGCACATAACTAGTTCATAATCAAAGTAGTTTTTAATATTGATTTAATTGCGACATCATCGTCGCAAATGTTAGTGCGGATGAATTCCGTATTGATGGACGCAGGTTCGAACCTCACCAATTAAGAATTAAAGCATGACGAAACAGTGAAAGTAATGAGTTTGAATTGAAAGGTTTTACATGTATATTAAAGGATTTGGTCGGTGCGGTGTGTGTGTGCGTGTCGCTGAGTATCGCGGTGTACAGCGGCGGCGGCGGCGGCGGCGGCGGCGCGCTGTGGCGGGTCTCTCCGGTGCGTATGCGCTGTTGCTACCCGCGTACTTGGCGCACCTCGCCAAGTGCCGCGCCGACCTCGACCAACAGCTTGCTGCCCTACAACGCGTGCATACAGATACGAACTTGCCTCAAGAAGATTACAGAGAATATTGTAAGTTTCATCCATCATCATCATCATCATCATCTCAGCCAAAAAACGTCGACTGCTGCACGTATCTCCCAAGGAATGTGTTCTATACTACAGTATAGAATATATACATATGTTTAGAGTTTTGACCACAATCCCACTTGAAGGTACTACTTATTGGTTTAAGAGATACTGGCAGAACACGTCTATTAGTTGGGCTGTGGGTGGTAGCTACCCAAGTGGACCATATTAGAAAATGCCAAACCACTATGTTTTGCACATGATGTTCTCCTTCACTAAAAGCTCACGTTTGTTATAGAGTTGAATGGGGGCTTTAAATCTACGTCCATCGATGCGGAATCCGATCATACCAGACCCATAAGAATAACCCAAAATTTTCGCATTTTAGGTGAATTACCATCGGATTGGCAAAGGAATGGGAAGATAGAATTCGAAAATGTCTGTGTACAACACGAACCCACGTCAGCTCAGGTTTTAAACAACATCAACATCTCCATTACCCCTGGACAAAAAGTAAGTCATTTAATTGAAAACCATTGACGAAGTTTGTAAAAAAAAAATAATAAAATATTTCCTTGAACCTAATACTTAATTTATATAATTAAAATAAATCATAATTAAAAAGTAATCAGGAGTTGATATGGTTTCCAATTGTTGAACAGGTCGCGATCTGTGGACGAAGTGGCAGTGGTAAATCCACGTTACTGGTGTCATGTGCAGGCGCGACAACTATCAAAAGTGGTCGTATTCTAATCGACGGTCAAGATATAACGCGTGTACCGCTGCGAGTGTTACGTCATCGAGTTGTCGTGTTGCCGCAAGAACCGATCATGTTCTCAGGAACGCTCCGAGAGAACCTCGACCCGCTAGCTGTACACACCGACGAAGAGATATGGTCATGTTTGAAGGCTGTCGGCCTCTACGACTTTGTGACAGCACAGTCGGCCGGGCTCGGTAAGTCATTATAAAAAAAAAAACTGAACAATAATTGTTATAAATATATTAAAAAACCATACCTACGTTCAGTAATGTATCTAATACCTTTTTTTTTCTTTTTTTTTTTTTTTGAGGGGGGGAAATGCATTTACGCACTACCTTTACCTATTGTATTAGTGAGACCGAAGTGCCCCAATACAATAGGTAAGGGGGCACGAAGGGACGAACTCCGTGCCAGTGTGGGACTCGCCCGGGCGTGAAGCGCCCGGAAATACCCACTAAAACCCCCCGGGGCCGTCCGCTGCATTTGGGATGGGGGGCGACACGGGGTGGCTTTCGCAAGCACGCGTCGCCCCCTGCAGCGAACCCACCAGGCCTCGTCCGTGCAATGGCCCGGTAGGGATGGAGGAGAATAGTTCCCCTCCACCTCTTAGCCCGCCTCAGAAGGAGGCACGACCATACTGGTCGACAGTCCGGGGAATGTATCTAATCATACTTACGATTCATACCATCCAAGTATTAGTTGTATAAATACATACACTTTATATGTAGCGGGAGTAAACAAATAGTGTCCGACCGAACCTTCGGCTTCGGCCAAATATTTGACTTCGGCCATAATGCGCCGAAGTTTTAGCCGAAAGTCTCTAGTAAGCACCTTAATAAAACGATATGAATGCGCGAGAGCGCTTTGAAAAACGTAACGCGTGGGAGGGATGGGTTTCTACTGTGACAACGGCCGACGGCCGTCCGCCATTGTCAGCACAGATAAATAATAAAAATTATCAGTAAATTTCCAAAACAAGTTTGTACGCGCATTAGGATTATCTGCTTAAATATATATATATCTGTTGTGCCTTACCTTATTTAAAACAATAATTTAATTAACTACTACTTTAGGTTCAGTTAATTTTGATGGGTTTTTACGCGTTACCTTTTAAGGTAACGCGTAAAAACCCGTCAAAATTAACTGATTTTAAATATGGAACGCGAAAACTTAAAAAGTTATACTACTTTAGGTATTGTTATTTATCGTTCGGTGTTTTCTAGTGACATGCTTAATCTATCTACCTTCTATATATATACTAAAAGGAAACTGAGCGTCCTTTGACGCAACGTCACCTCAAAACTACTGAACACACCGGGATGGAACTACTACCATTCGACTCGGAATTTTTCGTAGATGGTTATGGATATATAGGTTTATTTGCATCGACCATTTTTTTTTTTCGATTTATTCTTATGTACATGTTTTCCGCGCTAATAAAAACAAAAGACTCTTATTTTACTTAATTCATTTGTTTGTTTAGGTACGCAGTGAAGAATATGTATAACGCGTGCGGAGCGGAGCCGCGGGCACCAGCTAGTAATGTAATATAAATATTTTCAGAATGCGCAGTGGGGAAGACGCGAGGTGTGTGCAGCAGAGGATGGAGCGCGGGGAGGGCGGCGCGTGCGTGCGCGGCGCGTGCTGCGCTGCGGGCTCGGCTCGCGACGGCGCTGCTGTGTTGGACGAGCCGGCCGCTGCTCTCGACGCCTCCGCCGAACGCGCTCTGCTCTCCGCACTGGCCAACCAAACCCCCACACTCACCATTCTTACAACTGCCGTAAGCAAATACAAATACTTACCCAGTGTCTCAGATATCCAGGTATAAATAAATACCGGTATCATTTACATAGGGTTTCATTAATAGAGGTTATAATACAGGTTATTTCACTAATAGAAGTGCGATTATCAAATAAAATAACGTATTATGTTAACATTATACGTGAGTTTTAATCTTTATTGGGAATTAAAAAAATAAAGGTAATAAATTATAAAAGGCACGTTTTTTTATAAATATGTACACAGTACACAAAAATGTAGACAATGTATCAAGTATAAAAATCTGTCATTTTACAAGACATTTTTAAAAGACAAACTCTTTTGGAAGTTAGCAAACACTGTTCAAGTTCAGGATATTCTGATGAACGTACACGTTTTAGTTTTCCTTGTCCTTCAGAATATTGTGATTGAATTTTATCTTTTTTTTTAGCTTAAATATCATCAACGCATTCGAAATCCTATGAGATATCACAAAATTGAAAAAAAAAAAATTAGCCTTTTAATATCAGGTTGCTGTTTCATGAATGTCAGTGTAATAATCAAATAATTAATTATATAACTTTCGTCATTAGCACCGTGTGATAAATAATTTCAGCATCGCGTATCGTCAGTACGCGACTACGACCGTGCGGTTGTGTTGGAGGAAGGGCGCGCCGCGGAACAAGGCTCAGTGGAGGGACTGCTCGCGCAGCCCACTTCTCGTCTCGCGCGCATGCTCGCCACAGCGCGCAGATACACTTGACATATTCCTATCTGTGTATCTTAAACAATAATTCAAAATGTAATCAGATTATTTATTATTTACAGTTTATTTCAGGCAACTCCATATGTAACATACATAGTGTTATTTTAGCTAATATATAAAGTTGAGTGAAGCTACGTCGTGTGGAGTTTAATCCAATGATGCAGCATTGGGGACTCCCATCTATATGTGAATACACTCAAGATATTTAGTACTAGTGCGGCACAACTTTTACGAATTATAGCGGCGAACCCATCTTATACGTCGTTTGGCAAACATAAAAGAGGCACTACATCGCCACGGCGGCTCCAACAATATCCTTTTATTAAATTAAGTAATGTTACAGCTGTAACATTGACAATATAATATAAATATAAATTATCTACTATTAAGAATAAAACAATTTAAGTACCTATTTAAAATGTAAATTTTAGAGTGTAATTTATTTGACATATAAAATGTAAATTGTGTAAATTATGATTCATAAATATCTCTGAATCGTCTTTAAATTGCCTAAATGATTGTATACTTAAACTCCAATTAAAACAGTAAAGTACGTACCTAATATCAAATAAACCATTTACAATGGATTTTCGCAAAGTACTTAAATTAATTAAATTGAGGTAAATAATATTGATGACTAGTAAGTTTATAATGTCAGTATTACCGGTATGTGGTGTTAGTGGAAAAAAAACGTATTATCTATTCCCAAAAAAACCTCACAATTACAATCGATCTATAGTAATCTATGACTGATAGATGTATGAGTTTCTTTGTTTCCTTTGACTAAATCGCACGTAGTTTATATTACATTTTATGTATAACTGCAAAAATATAAATTATAATATAACAATGGCTATTCATGTACACATTTTATAAATGAGACTGAAAATCGAATTTTGAAATAAACTGTTACCTGTTTATATTGCTGAATATTGACGATTAAAGAAAAATTTACTTACCCTATCCGTTGTTTCACTAATATCATTGAAGATACTTCAATGGTTTTCACCTAATCTAATAATTAACGCAATTTTTAATAACTAACATTTTGTTATTTTTAATTCATCGCTCTCATACCTACATTCTTCTACATACAAAGATATTGTATGAACATATCTGTTTCACTTTTGCTTGCCGGTTATTTTTACCTTTTCCTTTCTTTAGAAAGGTCTATCAGGTCGAAATGTGTTCGCCTAGGTCGACCCTCACTTTATAGTTATATTTCATCCATCTTCTATCATCCTTCCTATGCCAAAACCAACTAAGCTTTTTTATCTCTATCTTTTTCAATACATCCTCTACCAAAACGCAACCTTCTCTTATTCCTTTAACTTTTCCTTAGTTTGTCCATCAACTTTACTTTAGCTAAACTTCTCAACTCCATATCATCACAATCCTACTTACTTTCATAGGGGAAAGCATTTACGCACTAGCTGTCGCTGTACGCACGCAAGTGTGAGAGGCTGTCACACGCCATATTAGTGTAGGACTCACCAGCGAGAAGCGGCGTTCATGTTTCTACTGCCAACCCAGCTCTCATTACCATACGTAACTATAGAGACAAGCACTTCTCGATGAACAGTGAAGGGCTCCTTTTCCAGATTTCATACACTTTCTTACAGCATAAAAAGTTACGCAGGACCAATTCGTTAAATTTCGAAATAAATCTTCTAGCTTAATATCATATTCACACTTACTAACTGTTACAACCTTTCACTTGTTCCAATCTTTTCCCCCTCAATTAATAAGTAAGTGTAATTAAATAAGTGTAAGTGATGGAAATGACATGTGTAACATGTTTGGCTCATTTTTTCATCAGTATATTACACTGACTCTCAATCAAACACCATAAATTACGATTTTTCCAACTCATTGTTTTTTAATAATTTATTAATAAATTCGGATAGCCTCACAAACATACATATCGATATTGAGGACACTCGTAGAAAATTAAAACAGTTAGATATATCTAAGGGAACGGGAGCAGATGAGATCCCTCCATTATTTTTTTAAAAATGCGCAGATCAATTGGCTTATCCAATTAGCTGCATTTTCAATAAATCTCTCGAAACAGGAATATTTCCTACACAATGGAAACATGCAAAAATAGTGCCTATCCACAAAGGGAAAGCTAAAAACTTAGTTAACAATTACAGACCAATATCGATAATTCCTGCACTTGCAAAAGTTTTCGAATCACTGATATGTCCTGTAATAAGAAATTACTTTAAGAAGTATGTATCTTGCCATCAACATGGCTTCATACCAGGAAGATCAACCAGTACTAACTTAGTGCTGTTTATAGAGGAAGTGATTGACTCTATTGATAAAAATAAACAAGTAGATGTTATTTATACAGATTTAACTAAGGCTTTTGACAAAGTTCCACACGATCTACTTCTTCTAAAACTTTCTGCGTATGGATTTAATAGTTCCATCCTTAAATGGTTAAGTTCCTATTTAGAAAACCGTTCGTTTTATGTGGTTGTTAATGGGTTTACATCAAAGACATATAACATTTTGTCAGGCATTCCTCAGGGTTCCCATTTAGGTCCAATTTTATTCAATATATTCATAAATGATTTGCCACAAAATTTTCAATATGCAACACCATTCCTGTATGCGGATGATTTGAAAATCGCATGTGTAGTAGATTCACAGAATGATGCAGATTTGTTACAAAAAGATATAGATATGCTCAGTAATTGGTGTACTGATAATGGCATGAAATTGAACATAAATAAATGTACTCACATGATATTTACCCGCAAACATTCTCCAAATAACTTTAAATATCATATACGCGGGACATATCTTGAAACGAAAGAGATCGTTCGGGATCTGGGAATACTATTAGATCGAAAACTTACTTTTGTACCACACTTTGACAATCTTAGTAAAAAAGCAAATCGAGTTCTTGGCTTCGTTATTCGTAACTCTAAACAGTTTCGAGATCCTACGACAAAGATTCATTTGTATTACACCTTAGTGAGAAGTATATTGGAATATTCTACGGTAGTATGGCGTCCACACTTTGCAACACACACGCTACGATTAGAACGTATTCAAAAAAGATTCACCAAGCACTTAGCTTATTGTTTATGCGTAAGGAAAAAAGACTCCAGCTATCTTAAATTACTAGACAGATTTAAAATTCAAAAATTAGAAACTCGCAGAAACATTTTCGATCTAACATTTTTATTCAAAATTCTTAACAACCACATAGACAGTCCTGAACTGCTGAACATGATTGGGTTTAAGATTCCTCCTCGATACCCTCGCTACTCAATTAACCTTCTCAACTGTCCGTTTAGAAAAACAGTTTTAGGTATAAATTCGCCTGTCTCTAGAATGAGTAGAATACATAACAGATACAAAAACTTGGATTTATTTAATATCACATTATTCAAATTTAAACATTTAACCAGGTCACTCGAACTTTAACTTAACTGTAAAAACAACTTAACTTTAAATTGTAAACTTAAATTATTACTTTTTTGGCTTATGCCTCTATCAATAATATTGATTATAAGTCAAATGTATAAAAATTAGTTCGCGCCAATAGAATAAGAAAGCTGTGTTTACTATTACAATTGTACATCCTATGTAAGTAAAGTGTGTATATATATAAACTATTCGATGTAACAATTATTGTAAACCAAAATTATAAAAAAAAAATAAAAAAAAAAAAAAAAAAAAAAAAAAAAATAGTGTTTTAATATGTCTCACCAATGTTTCGTTAAAAAAAAACATTCACTTTCTCAGAAAAAGCTGTCATTTCCAGATATCACTATCGTTCACATAATAAACCAACTGTTTATATTAATATGTCGATTACCCATAAAAATGAGACAATAGCAAAACAATGGAAAGCTGGCGTAAACGCCAGGATAGTGCTCAAGAGGTTAAAATAAAAGAGAATAGCAATAGTTTCCAAAATGTATTTCCAATAGAAACAACAATTGCACATAATGTGGTTAAAGCTCTAAGATGGTGCGCGTGCGCCGCGCGATCATCACAAACAACGTGCTACCCAGAGTCAACGATATACCGTAAAATTATATCACTACATAACAAATTACAACAATATTTACGTTGGCACCAATTTATATAGTTTATATTATATAAAAACATTTGTGTCACAGCACAATATAAAAATATTCTCTTATAAAGTACTTACGTAAATATACTTACAGTACATTACACTAAATTAAATCTCGAAATGTTCAAAATAAATTCTTTCATATATTTTTTTTTTCTTTATTTTTTTTACCTTAAACACTATATTGGTATTCACGCATAAACGGACAGGACGGGTGAATTTGCATGATGTCGTAATTAAGTAAAAAAAAAACACACATTGAGAGCGTCTCTAATGACAAAATCTTGTCAGTGATTGAAAACATATAGTTTATCTTCTTTGGTAGTAAACTCGTTTAATAATCTAAGCTGTATATCTAAGGCACTCATTTAGTCCGCTGTTTTTCAGTAGTTATTAATTTTATTATATACAATCTTTAGAGAAAGGTCCTTGTTCTTTTGTTAGATACAATTTACAATAATTATATTAGTAAAAATAATTATATTCCAGCTTTACACTCACATAATATAAACTTTAGTCGAAATCATTTTAACAATCCAAAAGTAAAATAAGTAAACCAACCTTTTAACATTTCTATATAAAACAAACCATCCCAAAAATAATATTTAAAGTAATCTTAACGTACAATTCCTATAAAATTATCGATAACGACGCACTTTAGAAATATTTAAATGAAGCGTCGCGTATCCGATATTAAACATATTTTATAGGAATCGGACGTAACAGGAGATACATAAAATTCTTATTCGATACATTATTAAAAATCATTGTTTCTAATGAGTAATTAATATGAAATGAATAGTTCATTATACGGGATATTATTCTGATTTTAAACTTGACTAGTTAGTTACTTTTGGGAACATAATTTAATTACTTTTCGCAACGATATTTAATTTAGTAATTTGTATTATTTTGAGTCAAGATAATATCGATTCGTTATTTCGTCAACACGATTTAATTATTTAAGCTACGACATTTTAAAACGATTAAGCATTTAAATGCTTATATTGACGAAACAAGAATTACCCGAGATAGCGATTCAAATCGTATTTTTTTTTAATTATATTATATATAAAGGTAATAGGGAGGCGAATCTAATTTAAAATGGCTGCCAATTATTTATTAATTTTTCGGGTTATTTCATTATTTATCAGAAGGTTATCATAAGTATTATAGTTTGAAACTTTGATAGCTTCCATGAGCAGGTAAAAATATCTGTTTTTTTCTATGCTTTTGCACGTTGCAAATATCGTAGAATGGTAGATTTTTTATAGATTTCTCTCAACGTAGCATAGCGGCAACAGTGCATGCCTTCATTTTTTTCATTATAATCACTTTATACAAAAATACCAGCCAGATAATGCCTCCCAATTGGTTTATCAACGCAAAACTAAACGGATCAAAATGATATTCGTCTCGAGGAACAATATAAATTTAAATTCTCGCTACAATTAATTTTCACATATCACCAGAAAGGTTATAGTTTATGAGGTATTCGTGCATAATTGACAGAGAGAAGCACTTAATCAGCCGAGTTACTGTTATTCCTGGAGTTATTCATGATTTTACGAATATTTTACAAATGACTTTGCGATATTAGTTAATTTTGTTAAGTTATTAAGTTTTTCTTCAATAAGTACATATATCTCAAATGAAATGTATTTAAAAATAAATTAGAAAACCGATGAATAAACGACTGACAGCTGAATAAGTGGCAGAATAATCGTATGCGAACAACTAAATATAAATTATTTGTGATATTTCTCACTGTCGCGAGCGACAGTGCAGTGCTGAAAGTTGGGATAGGAATGATGAAGGGTGGTGGGTGATGGTGGGTGATGGTAGGTGATGGTAGGTGGTGGTGGATGATGGTGGGTGGTGGTGGCTTATGCAAGAGGTAAGTTATGTGGGTTCAGTTTTAACAGCCGTACTGGCGGCGATCGCGGCGCGAGCCTCTTCAGGCAACCGTTCGGGATTTGTCAAAATGTCCGTAGTAGTACACAGCACACGCAAAGAGTTCAGCACCGCTATAATAAATTAATATTATCTAGTTTATAAATATAATAGAATGGAAACGATAGATAAAAATCTATCGACAATTGCTTCTTTTCATCACAGCTTTTTTTTCACTTTGATCACAATATCACACGAATTTAAGTGACGATGTGATCCTGAATGGTGAACACACATATATTGGTATTTGGCGACAGGTTTTCAAACTCGAGTACGGATTGAATACCCAGGCGAGCATTACTAGAACATGCCCAACCACCATGCTATGGTTTCCTCACGACGATTTCTTTCACCGAAAGCTCAGGCTGACTATAGATTTGAATTGGTGGATTCGAATCTGCGTCCATTAACGCGTGATCCGAGCACACTATCAACTGCGCCATCATCGTTTCGCATCTAGGTAACTCTAGAATAACACATACTGAATCCGAACTGAACGCGTTAAAAAAACGTGTCACTATACCGAGATTAACACCATGCAAATGGTATGATAGGCCCTAAACCCATAAGAGTCCGCAAATGAATTTTGACAGAAAAAAAATTGTCGACGTTTATCAAGTACCTACTAAATATTCTATATGCCCTCTTAAAGAACGGAAACTTTTTTTAGTAAAAGGACACATGTAGGTACGTATTACTATATAAGCAACCTTTTTTTTTCGAGGGGAATGCATTTACGCACTTGCTGTCTAGCCTGACCCAAAGGGACGTACCCAAACAGGGAAAGACTGGAACCGACCAATGGTGTGGGACTCGCGACGAGAAGCGCCGTTAACCACTACCCACTAAACCCCCCGGTTTCTCGCGCCACCTTGATGGAGCAAGAGAGGGTCGCAACGCATTCAACCGCGTTTAAAATGTGTTACCCGCTCTGGGTTCGAACCTCCGAACTTTCAGTCGTATCGTCTATGAGACACGCGGATAAGGCCACCGGGCTAACCACGCTCTCAAAAAAAAATGTGTTACCCACCCTGGGTTCGAACCGCCGACCTTTCAGTCGTATCGTCTATGAGACACGCGGATAAGGCCACCGGGCTAACCACGCTCTCTCTCTATATAGACAACCTACCAACAAATTAGTTTTTTTTTGTTTTTTTTTTTACACGGTATAGGCTCAGTGCTTTCACCACAATCTCACTAGATGATAAATGACGATGCAATCCAGGATGGTAAACACACTAAGCCTAGAGTTACTGGTTCTCGAGTGATGCCGCGGGAACGCATCTATTGGTATTTGGCGACAGGTTTTCAAACATGAGGCGAGCATCATTAAAAAATACACTACCGCCATGTTATAATAGTTTCTTTACGATGTTTTTCCTTCACCAAAAGCGCAAACCGTACGCGTATTCAAAGTCACGTGTTAAAACTAAAAGCTAACAAAAAGTTTATGCTATAAGTTTAGAATTGAACGACCCGTGTCGACTCTGTTAGTCAACTCTCACATCGTGTTTAGTTATCGCCAAACGCTGTATTGACAAAATATTAAAAAAACTTAAAAAGGAATAAAGAATTAAAAAATGTAAGTAATTACCGGGACGCATCTCGACGAGGGAACAATGTTGCTCCGCCCACAGCAGCGTCGTGCGCACGAGGTCGGCGCCGCTGCCGCACGACACGCACGCACTGAATGACTCGACGAGCGCGGCGCTCACTACGCTAAACTAAATACGCACTTAAGGAAACTAAAAAAAATCTACAATAAAAACACCACCCAAATCATTAATCATTAATATACTAGCTGGTGCCCGCGGCTCCGCTCGCGTTTCATATGTTCTGTGCGTACGACGTTTCATTTATAGCTAATTTAAAGAAAACAAATGAACGGATAAGAGTAAGAGTATTTTGTTTTTATTAGCGGAAAAAATATATATAAGCGTAAATTGAAGTGGAAAATGTACAAAAGAGTAAATCGAAAAAAAAAAAAAAAGAAGAGAGGATCGTTGGAATCCAAAAAATACTTGTCTACGAAAAATACTGCGTTGAAAGGTATTAGTCCTATCCCGATGTGTTCAGTAGTTTTGAGGTGATGGTGCGTCAAAGGAATAATAAACAAACAGATTGAGAAAACATGGCAAAGGGCTCATAGAATTTGAAAAATATATAGCCTATAACCATCTACGATTAATTCCACGTCGAATGGTTGTGGTTTCACGCTGATTGGTCCAGTAGTTTTCGAGTTTACCTCGGACAAAGAAAACAAAATTCTTCATTACGTTTTATTTTTTTATTTTTTTATACGGAATCGTAATTGTTTTCGTGCAAAATTTTAGTACTAAGATAAAGTACAAACATTTCTTATAAATTATAGCACTTGTCCGCAAAACTGTGCATTAAATCGGATTTTATTGAAATTATTATGAGTTTTATTTTTTTACGTGGAACTCTAATTATTTTCGAAAATCAAAAGTTACGTTGTATCTTACCAAAAAAAATCTCGTCATAATCGGTCCAGTCGTTCCGGAGATTACGCGGAACAAACACACAGACAGATAGAGAATCAAAAATTTTAAAAGTTGTATTTTTAGTATAACTATCCTATATAATGTATTCAGTAAAAAAATGATATTTTATTATTACAAACCGACACATCAATTTTATTTATTTGTACAGGTATTAAAATATGTTAGTGTGTATATGATTAAACTATATGCAGACAGCTTGAATAACAATTTATATATTAACTTATGTTTTTAGACCAATTTATTTACCATCAGGCAATTACACAAGAAATCTTTTTAATTTTAAAATTTCCGTTGACCTACTTATAACATTAAAACTGACGGCCTTTATTCATGAATCATTATACTTAGCGGTTGGTAATAGCTATAATTCGAATTTACAACGTTTATTGATATGAAAACTGATAAAGAAGTAGTTCATATGAATTTTATTCTAAAACGCGATAACAGTAAACGCGATAAAGTTATTATTTCGTATAACCGAAAATTATTTGAATTATAACAACAAATACACCCGTTCAGTTAGTACATGGTTTAGAATTATTTATATCAACACAAGAGGCCGACACGTCCGAGGAAGAAACCGTGAAGACACGTTAATTTTATTAACAAACAATTCCAAAATCTTGAAATATGGCATTACAATTAGCTATAAATATAGTCCATATTTGCGACTATAATATAATATACTCGTATGTATGTGTATCCTAACAAAATATCTAATTATGAATAACACACAATAGGTATTTAAAGGGGTTTTGAACTCCACATCTAATTGGCTACAAAACAAATACTAGTAATGTGGCCTGTAGCAATAGTATCACTAGTGTAATCTTTTTGGCACCCACATGACAAGCTGCAACGGTCAAGTTTGAAAATATGTCGCCAAACACCTACTACAGGAGTAACCGGTACCTCTAGACTTAGCGAGTTTACCATTTTAAGCCACATCGTGAATTGTGGTCAAAAGTCTGAGCTATAAAACAAAAAAAAAAACTTATAAACCAGCTACGACAAAAGTCACTAGACTCACTAATTGAATATATAAGTAAATATTCGTGACGTAATTACAATTCGAACCCAAACCCTTTGACATTAAAAGTAAACTAAGTAATCTTTTATCGTTGTACCGAAAAAATTAAAACGCAGCTTGATTATAATAAATCTCCTAACATTGCACAAAGTTGTATGTAAGATTTAAGAATTTCCTGTAAATAATGAAACTACGTCAAAGATAGCCGTCGATATAGTTGATAAAAATTTACTGATATTCGTTCAGCATTCCACAAAGTTTTAGTCATAGTATGAATGCTAGAGAGAATAATAAAAAAAATATCTACGAAAGGATAGATTGCCTATATAAGAAAAAAAAAAACTGTTTACATATAATATTATAACATCTACCAATGTTAATTAAAAATTATCAATTTTGTCAAAGGGATTTTTTTAAATACCAATTACAAAAACAATTCATTCATCGAGAAGAACCGGCATAAAACATTATCTTTTTTTAAAATCTATACTAATAAATAAAAGTGTCTGTTTGCAATGTCAAAATTATTTTTTTTACAAAATAGGTTTGTATATATTATATATACATACACCAAAAATACAATTTATATTTTTTTTTTTTCGCAGTTTATCTGTCTGTCTGTTTGTTACGGGTAATCTCCGAAACGGCTAGACGGATTTTGACAGGACTTTTTTTGGTAGATAGCTGAAGTTACTACGGGTAACTTTTAATTTTCGAAAATAATTAGGGTTCCGCGTAAAAAATTAAAACTAATAAAAAAATGTAATGAAATCCTATTCAATGCACGGTTTTACGAGCAAGTGCTTGAATATACGAGAAATATATTTACTTTATCTTAATACTAAAAAATAATAATTAGGGTTCCGTATAAAAAATTAATACGCAGTAAAGAATATATGAAAAGCGAGCACAGCCGCAGGCGCACAGCTAGTATAATATATATGACTAGTCGCGGGAATCTACGGAATACGGGTGGCACAAGACCGGTTGTTGTGGAGATCTTTGGGGAAAACCTGTCTCCATAGCGATGGACGTCTTTCGGTTAAATGGATGGAAATGATATCTCATGTATATGGTATGTATGAATCCAGACTGTAATATCACAATACAGATGTGTCATATTAAATTACTCAAAAATTTACCAGTTATCTTTTTAGAGGATTTCAAGTAAAAAGTATCCTTTAATAATAACATTGAATAAATAAAATCGTATGATTAGTGTTGAAAAAGGATACGAGCCAGTACTTCCAGTTGTGCATGGTTCTGTTAGCGACGTGACGCGCGAACATTTCTCGAAGGCGTCCCGCGCGCGCTCGTGACACCGGGGCTCCGGTCGCCGGCAGTAACGAGTGACAATTACTACATAAAAATTGCCCACAATTAACAAACAAGCACGCGGCATACGTATAACTCTGTCCTTGCCAACCTCAAAAATCAGAATCCCCACTAAGGCCAGTAAATTAAAGGTTGTTATTAATTGTGCATCAAGAGTTTTTGGCGGGATCTCAGTCTGACATGTAGCAATTGTTTTCTTTAATTCATTAAACTTGTGTATTTGACTCTATATCATGTAATCTTGGTGGCGTTTTGTGTGAAATAGTTTAGTTGTTGTGTTCAGGTTAAGTTTATTATAGAAGACAACGCGTAGCATACATTCTGAGGTGCCGACAAAGCTCCATGGAACGTTCGAGCAGGATGGGCCACCGTTTTGTTGGAGCTTGGTAACGCTGATACAAGATTGAAAATCTTACCCACATGACATTGGCACAAATTATGTGTACACACAGATTGCCATTAACTAAGAAGAAGAAGAAGAAGAATTGTGCATCAAAGCATTCATAGCCTGAGATGTCCTTTGTAACATTTTTTTTTGGACTATGTACATATAAAATGAAGTTAAACGGAGATCACTACAAAAATTATGAATTGAAACAATGATATTCATTAATAATCTACTCTTATAAAAGAATAGTAAACACATTAGATAATCTTTTTATTGTTACGTAACACAATATAATCTGTTAATTGACTACTTACGAAATAGAATTGTTCAGACATTCGATTTGCTGACGCAAGTTTTCCATTTCCTCCTTTATCTGATTCCTTTCCGCTTTTAATTGTTTTATGTACTCAGCACCCTTTTGTAACATCGCAGCTTTGCTGATCTGAAAATATCATGAATTCCTGTTAAATAATTATACAGTAATACCCCGCTTAGCGCGACCCTGTTTCGCGCGGTTTCACTATAACGCGAATGTCAAATTTCGCGCTCAAATGCCTCGTATTACGCGAAAGAGTGCGTATAAACATAATGTAAAGACAATAGATGTATTATTCCGTAAAAAATAAGAGTATGTATTGCATAAAGTGTTCTTAGAATTAAAGTGATTGATTAAAATGATTTGTTTTTTTTTGTATTAAATTTTGACTATGTGTAATCATAAACCTCGATATACGCGAATTTCAGTTAACGCGATTTTTTTCGGAACGTATCCCTCGCGTAAAGCGGGGTATTACTGTATCCATAATAAAACATTAAACAAACAATCACTTGATCGTTACCCTGCAACGGGGTCTTGTATCTTAAACACAAACTCCCTCAGAATACCAAATCTCCGAGGATTTAAGCTTTATAACTCTTTGCTAATTCATAGAGTTACTTAACTCCATGGTTCTTGTCCTTGTAATTGCACTTATCTCAATTTAACGATACTTTTGTAAATTTTATCCCCTGGTATCATTTTGTTTAATCGTAATCTAACATATAATATATATTTGCACAAGTACAAGATTAATCGGGCACGAAAACTAAGTACTACATGTTTTCATTGATATCGAGATGTCAATCGTCAACTGTTCATACATTTTTTGTATTAAAGTGAGGGAAATGACCAAAATTGTGCTTACGTAATGCTTATAGATAAATTGTTTTTTTGTATAATCATGCTGATTGCTGATTCCATATTGCTAGTGCAAACTAAGTAAATGTAATCATGACTTTTATTAATCATATAACTTTTTCCGATACATAATCCATTATGTGAGAAATATGACGCGCGTTTTAATAAAAAATTCAAAGCGGGTTAAAAAAAATCTTAATAACTTTTATAGTGACATCTAAGGAGTAAAACATAGGAATCACTTTAGGAGATAAGCGCTTTGGGGAGTTTTGGGCCGTTTTACTCGTACGTGACACGTAAATTAGTTATTCTGCAAAAGTATTGTATTGCTAATAACAACACAGGGTGTTAATTTCAGAGATCTCAAGAAAATATCCCTTAGAAAGTTTTAAAAAAGAGTCACCATTTTATTGGGACACTGAAAAGATAATAGCGAAAATAGCGAATTCATAGTTAGGTCTTCCGATTCAAATGTAGCTCGATGACAAAAAGGACAGAAAAAACGTATGAATCCTGTAATGGGGCAATATAAATGACTTGATAACAAAGCAAACCTTAGCGCCGGGGTTAGCATTGAGGTGCGGTATGAGTGCTTGAAGTGTGTCGAAGCCATTTTTGATGTTGTACCGGCGCTTCTGCTCGGCGTGTAAATGCGTGCGTCGCGGCTCCCGCGAGTCACGCGGACTTCGCGGACTCTGCGGGCTACCAGCGCGCGGCGACACCGGCGACAGGGGCGGAGACGCCGACTGATCGCACATACAAATACCGTTAAATCGCGTGTCATATGCAAAAACGACTTATCACACCAGTTGGATGGGGTTTTATGTCAAAAAGGCCCCTTTCAAAAAAAATTGTTCTTCACTATTTATCTTAAAATCTCTCAAAACATAAAGAGCACCTTTCGGCGACATGCAATATGTCCACCAAAACTCTATAATATTACATACTAAAGTTAAACTTGTAAAACAGGCAAATTAAACATAATCAACGAAACGATTAGGTTTACAAGAGGGGTGTTAGGAATTTCACCACCAAAAGAGTTATGTAAACTCTGTCACACGATAGTGGCATTTAATGTGCACATCGCTTTTCGCTATCAGCAATGTATAACCAGAGCTACCAAAGTGCCTTTTAGCCATGGTAGATGATGCCAAACTCATCTATCGTTCGTTCTAGGGTTCAATCAATATCAGGTGAAACGCAGTAATATTGCCGAACTTGAATTAAAAAAAGAATCATAGTGTTCCTTCTCATATCACAGTCAGTGCCATACGTTATCAAATTCAATTCATGCGCAATAATAACTAAGAACGTAATCATTTAATTCTAAATTCGGTTTTACCTTTTTAACAAGTTAACTTAAGTATGAAGATCAAATTTTTTCTAATATCGATTATAACCATAACCAAATAACCCGGATGCAACTAAATCTATTTATATAGTTATCTCGTAAGTTTATAAATGATTATGGGATTATCATGTAATCATTTCTAAGATAATTAACATGGTAACCCCACGACATACTGACGATTTATTACAGAAAAATGTAACTTTTCCAGAACAAGGATATTTAGACGTTCAGATTACCGCATTATGTAATTCTCCTTCGCCATAACCCAATGGTATATTATTAACTGTAGGCGCATTTGAAATATTCATTCTTATGAGTTTACAATAGCGATTCACTCATCCCTTTTTTTTTTTGCTTTTATATTACTGGGTACCAAAAATAACATACATATATCGCATTCCTCAGAGCTTCACAAACCTGTTGTTATAACAATGTACCCATTATTATACATTTACTTACTTCTGTAATAAATCAAATAAAGTTTGAAAATCACAGGGTATTTTTTGGTAAACTTTTATTAATTCTTAAATTAAATATACAGTATAAAATAGTAAATAACATAACGAACAGTGGATAACCACAAATGATCAATTTTATAGATAATACATGGAGTTAAAAAAAATCTTTTATCACTTATCTACATTGATTGCAATTTTTATCTTTGAGAAATAGGATTTATTTTGATATCGACCTTTTCCATTCAATTTTTTTTCACTTTGATGATTAATTGCTCATCTTTCTTTTATAAATTATTCGTAACTTATTATACAAGGATGAAACACATCTATGATAAATCTAAAAAAAAAAGTTTAATATTAAGGCTCACGTGATGCGGGGACATGACTTCGCTCCCGATAGGCGACGCCTGCTTTCTTCTAACGGGGGATATGGTGGGTTCGTTACCGGTAGTTCCATCTTCATTTGTGTTCAATTTGTACAAACTCTGAGCTGAAAAATAAATATACGGCCAAAAATTATAAATTAGAATATATAAAAAAACCTGGTCAACATTAAGACTTAATGATTCACAATATAGTATATATATATATGTATATGTATATAAATAATAAAATGACTGACAATGTTGTGCCGAGAGTAGTTGAGCGAGCATAACACTAGCTTGCGGCAGCGTCGGGTCGGACGCGGCGGTGTTGAGGGGTGGTGGTGGTGGTGGTGGTGGTGGCGGGGCGGCGCGCCGTACCACTCGGTGCGCTCTCAGACAGTACCCCACTTGACGTCGAGCGCGACCGCATACGAATCGCACCCGGATTCGACTCGCGGCCCTGCAAATCGGTCACTTCATTGTAACTACACCTACTTACCGTTTCAATATTTTCGAGCGTTTGCCAATTGTTTCATCGCGCGTGCGAGGGTATTTAATTTCTTCATATCCACAGACATCTGTTGGTCAACATAAATGAGATCCTGTAGTTGAGGCCCGACTAAATATAATCAAGATAAAACACAATAAAACCGAAAAAAAAAGTAATCCAAGCGATGCGTAATAATTGATAAAATATTTTTTTTTACTTCATAAATTTGTAACTGCAATATTTTCTATGCATCATCTTTACGGTTGCTAAGCCACGGCTTAACAAATACAAATTAAATAAATTATCTTGAAAGTGCGCGTAATAAAAAAAAATACCGAAAAAGGAAAATCGAATAAATGATAAGGAAGCAGACGAAAAATAAATGAAAGCTGATAAAGCGAACATAATTATATATTAGGCATATAAAAGTGTACATAGGTACATTCTAACACGCGTCAGGGAAGTGGGTGTAATTCTTACGTTACAAACATCCGTCCAGCGTACAAAACGACATATGTCACCGGCGCGCCCTCAGTGATAAGGCGCCGCGTGGCTTGATAACACGTGGTCGTAATTTGAATGCTGGCACAACACAAATAGCAAATCGCTCATAATATCTAGATTTTCTAACCATACGCACTAAATCTTTATTATAACGAAACGGAAAAGTTTCATACCCTGTCTATTTCGTACATTAACTATGTAAAGATCAAGTCAGAATTTTTTCTTCTTTATCGATAGAATGTTGTAACATTGTGGTAAAAAGTGTTAAGTATTCATTAAAGCTAATAGAATTTTTTTAAATATTCAGTTTGTTTTAAAAATATGCGATCAAAAAAAAAGTGGAACTGTCCAGACACTTTACACATCATGCTGATCCGAATCCGAGGTAAAAAACACTGTCATCGAGTCATTTTTTTTAAATCGCGAAAAAAGGTGAAAAGTACAAGAAAAGTCAATAAATCATGGGATCAAAGTTTAGAATCGGATCAAAAATGACAGCCAGCGCAAATATATAAAAATATAATACGCAAATCTTTAGTTGAACCGTCAAACATTTTACTGCCTCCTCTTCATATTAAATAAGGCCTTATGAAGCAGTTTATCAAAGCCTTAGACAAAGATGGTAAGTGTTTTGAGTACTTGCAAGGAAAATTTCCTGAAGTTAGCGACGCTGAATTGAAAGAAAATGGTCCTCAAATTCGTACGTTATTTAATGATAAAAATTTCATCACAAAAACGGATGAACTTAAAGCTGCAGCTTGGCTTAGTTTTACGAAAGTTTCTCAGAACTTCACAGTTTATTTTTTGTTTTTTCACTTTTCGCGATTTAAAAAAAAAATGACTAGATGAAAGTTTTTTTTGACCCCGGATTCGGAATCAGCAGGTTGAGAACCATAGGAAATGATGTGCAAAGTGTCTGGACAGTTCCACTTTTTTGTTTTGTGTGTCTGTGTAATTATAATAGGTACTATACATTTTTCTAATCTTTAACGGTTTTGTTATATGTGGAATACATTAGATAAGAATTACAACATATTATCAAGATTATATAAATGTTTCTTAAAATTCTTTACGTTATAAATATTTATCTTTATCGAAACAAATAATAAGCGCAATATCTTTACGGGACTATCACATAAAGCCTCACACACACGATTTGTAAATGAAGGCAAAGGCGTATTTTAGATGGGTAAAGTAATACTTACCCGAGATGCCTGTTTCGATACCGTAGCATCGTGTGGCGCGGCTGTGGCTGTGGCTGCGGCTGCGGGAACGTGTGGTGCGGTTACAGCCGCCGGGACAGACACCGACCAATCTGTATTAAGCTGTGAGCCTATCGGCAAGCTATGGGAACGGAACTGTTCCTTCCCGCGAGACACTACACTCCCAGGCATGCTTGCATTACTAGTACTGACAGCTTTCCCAGATACATTTATCTAAACAACAATTAACATACTCTTTGTAAGTGTTAACAGAAACGCAAGCATCTTTTTCTTTAATAAGCTACTGTCTATACATCCAAAGGTGTCCAATTTAATTTATTGAAATTGAAAAAAAAAAATATATACATATCTTCACCCTGTTTTAGTAACCATAATCTATGGTAATAAATAAAATTGAAGGGTCTTTTTGTAATGTCAAAATTATTTTTTTTACTAAATAGATATGAATGTATATACGATACCTATACCAAGAATAATAAAAAAATTGTCGGTCTGTCTGTAATGTGTAATCTCCGGAACGGCTGGACCGATTTTGTCGGGAGTTTTTTTTGTACATAGCTGAAGTTACTCCGGGTAGTTACAATTTTTGAAAATAATTAGGGTTTCGCGTAAAAAAATAATCTCATAAAAATTTGAACAAAATCCGATTCAATGCATAATTTATGAGAAATATTATTACTTTATCTTAGAACTAAAAAAAAATTAAGGTTCCGCGGCCGCGGGCACACACACACAGCTAGTATATACACATATATATTTACTTGCGTAATAGTGGACACCGCAGGCGGAGACGGCATCTTAAAAGAACGCACATTTGAAGCAGTCGGGGCCGATTTACCCTTGTACGTATCAACTGGGTTTTGTTGCATGTACTGCATTTGAGGGGACGCCTGCCGAGCGGGCCCGGCCCGGGCGGTGTCGTAACCAGGAGACGGCAGAGCCCCGGACTGCGTCATCGGAGGGACATAGCTCTGATACTGATTGTTCGGTATCTGGTTCGAATAGTGACCGTGTCTGGGTTTATGTTTCTCACGGTTGTAACCGCTCCGGCCCTGTACCACGATCGTGGACGCATACTTAGGATTCTGAATTGGTTGCTGTAAAAGTGATACAGTCTCCGGTGCCGTATGTGACGGTGGGACAACTGTTTAAAAAAACAAATATACATATAATAATAGGAAATGATGTAAGGGCAAAGGGAAATTTGTTGTACACACCGACCTGTATTGTATTTGTTGTAACACGGTTCTGATTGCGATACAATTTTTGCCGCGGACACATATTGCAGTCTTGATGATTTAGCGTTGTATACACTGACATGCATCTGATGCTCAGACGGTGTCGTATTCTGCTGATCGTAGCACACGACGGGCGGGAATGCCGAAAGCATTTCTTGTGAATTTATACTACTCTGAAGATTCGCTTGCGTAAATAACCTACCGTTGTCGTACATACGCAATTGCTCATTTTTTATTGTTTGCTCTGAGATTGGCATCATTTGAGTATTGTTACTGGTACCTTGAAATAGTCAATAATTGTTACAACCAATATGTATTTCAACTGTTAATCATATATGTATAATAATGCGTATGAGATTTTTTTTACCTGGAATAGACATTTGACTAGTGGGCAACGTGACAACACTGGAGGTTTGGTTCCCAGTTATGAAATCCTGAGACGTGTAAGAGTCTACCGACATGCCACTCCTGTACATAGGATCCTCTGAAGGTAATGTAGTTTCTTCTGGCACAGGGGGTAATCGAGGCGCTAACAGAAGTTCTAAAATTCGGATATAAACATGTCAATGTATTATTAAATATACAACAATATATATATATATATATATATATATATATATATATATATATATATATATATATATATATATATATATATATATATATATATATATATATATATATATTAAAATGGCATATATATCTTAGTTACTTTATAAAACAACATTTACCTTGTAATGGTTCCAATGTATCCATAAAATCATCAAGATTAGGCTGCAGTGGACCTAAGCTTGGTTGTATAAAGTCCGCTAAACCGGCACCTCTCGCTGAAATTATAGATGTGTAGTTATGAGCCGCCAGGTGCACGGCACTGTGATCGTTGTCAAAAAACAGTTATAGGATTATTATGAAGACGAGATTGAATATCAAATTTGTCGTAGAAAATATTTTCTCATTCGTTAGCTAATAAATATTACAGACCTATGAGTTATTAGTTAATACATGCTAAATTTTTTTTAAATGTTGATAAAATGCAATATCGTCGAGTCAAGTTTACCAATCTCTCTGCAATCCGGAAATGCGAAGGGTTGGTGGTTAGTAATGGTTGAAAACAACGTGTCAGTCATGAAGTTGAGATAGTCCTCGTCGGTCAGCATGTTGCTGGCAAGGTCGCTGCATTGCGAGAAAGATTCCACCGTGTCCATGTCCGAAATCTGCACATTTATTACAATTTTACCTAAATTTAATACGTATAAATTAATATAACACAATATAATCATAACAATATATCCTTACCGCATCCTGAACAGAAGTGTCTCCTTTCCCAAGGAGACGCATAATATGAAATTTGCGCCATTTTTTGTATTCCGCTATAACTGCTTCGGCCCTTCTCTTCCAGTATTTTCCTTCTAATATCGTTGTCTAAAATATTGAAAATACTTTTTCAATAATCTACATATATCGAAATAAATTTTATAACGAAGCTGTATATTTATTGTTTACGAAGATATTTACTATTTTAGAACTTTACAGTTACCTCTGGTTTGACGTGCGTATCAACGTCTAAAGGTGACGCGAATTGGCACACCAAAGTATTTTGTTTCTTTATAACTGTAAAAGAAATGTAAATACACATATGTACTTATTATTCACAGGATGCAACATAATCGAATAATTGTACTTTGTTAAATAATAATTCATTTAAAGTCTACTTACTCAGTTTCATTAACAATATTTTATAACAGTTTTCTTGCTTCCGATTAAGAGATTGATATTGATATTAATTTAGGTAACTACAATCTTATCATTAGCAATTTTGCAGTACGTAGCAGCCAAGTAGCCTTGGGTTTATTTTCAGGTTGAGAGGTCAATCTTATCTTATAACATGAAAAAGTTCGTAAATGTATACAATATTGTCTATACCAGGTGTATATTTTAGTTTGATATTTTATTGGTTATAAATATTTAAAATCGATATTAATGCGTCTATCTTGACATTTAATTTTTAACAAATTTATAGAGTCTGGTTTAAAAAATATCATATGTGTTTTGTATTAAATTTGGTATGCTAAAAGTTTATGTCGATTAGCAATATAAATAATATCAATAGTTTTAGCTATAAAATATTTACGATTATTCATAGAAACCATAACAATATGTAAGACTTACATTGTCAATTATAAACTTTGCAAAGGGTAAATACATGTACTTAGACTACATCTTCACTTAACATCTGATGAAATTGTTGTTAAATCACTGAACCTATTCCGTGTAAAAAAAATATATGTATGAAAATAAAATTACGTGTCACAGTAAGATGCTCAACCTAAACTTATGCCTAAACTTCTTAGACTTTAGGATTTGGCAGAACATCTTTTCGAGAGGGCAATCCAATTTCTACTAACAAGACAGATAAATAAATAAGATTCTGACATTACTACTGAATAAAGGTACCTCTTTTATATTTTCAAACCATGTGACTTTAGAAAAGTAAATATTTAGCAAGCTTGATGTCCCTTTTTAAAAAATAATTTGCTGTGTTAACATGCGGACAAAGCCGCAGACAAAAGCAAAGTTATTAAATAAATGCTAAACATATGACTAGGACTTTGATAAATTTATTTTCATTTAACCAAAAAAAAAAACTGTCCACAAAATTTATATAATAGTTATGCATTTATTTTTAACGGAGGTACAGTTCGTAGGAATCTGTGCACGTGCAACTGCCGGTCCGCATGTAGCGAAGTTCCAATCATCGTAGTTGATAACTTATGGTTTCGCCACACATCGGGCGGGTTGGAACGCCAGCGCGGTTTTACTATATAAGAGGTCGCCTTCGGCTTATGTCGACGCTTCTGTAAACACATCGCGCCGAAGTCCGACCCGCCCACTGTGTGGCGAAACCATTAATGGACTTCGGGTGGCGTGAACGCTTTACTTGTAGAAGTGGATAATATAAGCAAGCCCGTAACAAGTGGTCCATTTTCATTAATCAACAAAATTCTTTATTTAAAAAAGAATGTTTACGTAATTAATGAAATTTGGCCGTCGTACGAACACCGTCGTGACAATAATGCCAACCGTGGTAGCGCATGGCATATGCTCTAACCTCAAAAATAGACGTGGCGCTTATTATCGTGAAATTAAAAGCTTTATCATAATTGAAGGAATTATTAAATCACACATAAAATTTAAACAATAAACAACACGGAAAAGAAGATAAATAATATAATAGGATGTTTCAAAATTAGTAATTCAATTATTGCATTACAATGTTTTCATCTGAACTCATTCCTATATAACCCTGGTTTCCATACCGGCAGCATTAACTTCCAGACAGACAGATCCCATGGAAATTACAATTTTTTCTTATTGAAACTTATTTATTATATCTGTTGTTTTTGAGTGTTTTATTCTTTTTGAAGGAGTTACAATGCATTGACATTAAAGATAATATTTAAAAAAATGTACATACAATCAAATAAAATTAATCATATATAGTGTAATTTAGACTCACATTGCATGTGCCAGCATCTCCATATGACGTTGTTCAATCTGATCTTGTCCTTCCACCGGAGTTTTATACCTTTGAAACGATTCCATTTTGGTGATGTTAGTTTTTGTCTGAGAATAACAACACAAATAAAATAATTAAAATGACTCACCATGCTTTTACTGACTGGTCACAAGCTAATATTGGAGAGGAGCACTTTCATAATTAAATGAACTATGAAATTCCTAGAGTTCATGAGGTGCATTTTAACACGGAAAGAATATAAAGTATACATTATTTCAAATTAAAGTAATAAATTATACTTTCTGGTAAAAGTACAGACTTAAATGATAAACTATACTGTACTGTTGAAGTATAAATTGTCAGACAATCAAAATGTTAAGCCAGTTATCAGTGTTGCTATCAATAAGTGATCTTAAGCTTATTGCAAATAACGTTTTGATAAGAAAGAAACATAGACTGTATCTTATCTATCGTTTCTACCTGAATAAATATAAGACAGGAGTCAAATTAGAAAAATAACGTAATAAAGTTATATTAAGTATATGGAAATGATATTTCTCAATATTTTTATAAATAAAATTTACACAAACAGAATACTGATTTTAAACATTGTATAAATTATGGTAATTGGTTAGACTAAGTGATATTCATATAACAATTATTTTTTTATCAATCTAACTTTTTTATTACTACAATAATACTTTACCCTTGATTATGTTATCAGAAGGCCAACTATGAATTCCAAAGACATTGTAATGTGTAAGGGAAAAATCATAATATACTAGTTTGAAGAATAAATACAAAGTATAAATTTTAACTGTTAAAGCACTAGCCTGGTGTTTACGGCGGCTATTTCAGTAATTAAACAATAACCACTATTACCAGTAATTTGTGTTTTTTTTGTTACATAAATAACCTAATACACTACAAGTATTTGGTTCTTAAATTTATAGAACCACATTGTGACTTTGTAATAACTATCTTATGACATTAATAAAGATTTCATTGATGAAGGAATTTCTTAAAATTAATTTCTTTCTGGGAACCTACAGCACACTTTATTATATTAGTTAACTTAACTTCAGGTGAAAGGAACAAGGAAGGACATGATTTGTTAAAAAAAAAATGTAAAAATCATTTGTCAGTACTAATATAACTTAAAAATACTATAAACTGAGATTACATAGAATAAGTTATCTCTGGAAATGACCTGTCTTATGTACGGGCTATGATGACCTCCCCTTATCTGTGAAAACTAAGCCTAGTGGAAACATACTGTTTCCTTATTTAAATAAAATTTCATGATCCTAGCTAACCTGTGTATAGTGTGTGCATGTACAGTGAGTACTATTTTCCAAATTAAAATTGAACTAAATATAAATAATTAAACTTCACAATACAAAAATTTACTCATGACAGACATACTTAGTATTTAATACTTCAAATATCTATGATATCATTATATATACATACAACATATGTTTTGAATAGAATACATTCTTCATATAATATTAGGTTGTATTTATTAAAAAGAGATGTTACACTATAAAAATAAAATTCCGAAGAATCAAGAAATCCTTTGTAAATAGTAAAAAAAAACTGTAATAGTAGAAATGTATTCACACTCCAATCTGTAATTTCTAATAATTCATTGGAAAATTCCAATAATTTGATTAGATGAGATTACTAGTTTTATAATTTTCAACAAATATGTAAATCAAAGTATATGTTTTAGCGTCTTACCTGTAGGCCAATGTCATACATTTGAATAATTTTGTAAGAGAGACTTCTATTGAAAGTTGTTGATGATGTTTACATTCTTCCTTATCATTAGGCGTAAAAGGTTTTAATGAAGTCGGTACAGAATAAGTGGCCACCACTGACACTTTTTGCGTGTTTTGCTCTTCGTCAGGAACAGAAACCAAGTCGTCGAAGTCATCTTGGGCTTCAGCTTCAAAATGTGACACCATAAAGTGCCCAGAGTGTATGGTCTCTTTTCCCGGACGTGCATGTCGTTTCTCCACATCATTCATTTTGATTCGAAAAATTTGTCATTAAAAGTTAAAATTAAATTAAATTACGTTGAATATAATAAAAATCCTATCCACATTTCTTCATATGATATTGCTCAAACACATTGTTTTTCACATTTGACAAATTAAGATTTGATGTTGCCAATGCCAAGAAACTAAAAAAAAACAGTTCACCAATAAAAAAACTGGAGAAAATAGTAGGTAAAATAAAAATGCAGATTTTAGACTTTCCTCAGATAATTAAAACATTCACCTACTTTTATTAGTTATCAGGACTCACATACTATTGCTATATTATAATATTGATCACGACATAATAAAAAATAATGATGTAAAGGAAATTTTATTTCACTATTCCACTTTCATCATCAACTTCCTCATCTTAACATAGTGATTATCAAAAAAAAATTGCATGTGTAATAGGTAGCGCTGAACGTTAATTGAAAGACAGTAAATATTAGGAATGACACAGAAAACAGGGGCATCAATGTGAAAACAGAGAATCTACTGTTAAAACAGTAGTGTTCGTAACGCTGGTTACGAAATACCAGTCAATCACATAAAAATAAATGTAAGTCATATTACAAGCAGAGTGAATAATAAAAATTTCAATCTATAAATTTATGAAGGAGCAATTTTTGAATTAAATCTTAGTCCATCATGTAGTTTATTTAATAATTTATTAAATTGCATTATTGGACCTCTATGTTACGTAATTTTTCGAGGTATTTTAAAGTGACGTAGTAAGTATATAGTATTAGGAGACAACTACCCTCCTAACTAAATTAAACACTCACTAACGCAATTCCTATAAAAGCAGACTGCAACGAGGATCAAAAAGCTCAATCTCTACCTAGCAGACCTCCCTGCATTCGAAAAAGTTCAGTTAGGTCTTTACGCGGATTACTTTACACAGTTATTTACTATACGGATTGTAAGAGATGTCTCCTTCGAAATACGTCCAAAGAGCCATCGACGATTTCAGCTCTTGGTACTTCAATTTGCGTATCGCGATAAACACGAGTAAAAGTACCGTGATCGTATTCAATAGAGACCGTAAGATTAGAAATAACCTTCCCAGGCCCATCAACTACGCAGGTACTGTTATTCCCTATAGCGCCGAAGTTAGGTAATAGGTGTTCAACCAGACGCCCAATGGCTTTCAAAGCTCACCTCCAGAAAGTCAAGCGCCAGTCCGCCATGGTACTATGTCGTCTCTACCCGTTCTATAACTCCAAGAGTAAAATTACCCTCCGCCATAAAATTAGCCTGTACAGAATGGTGGTTAGACCCATTACATACTGCGCATCCGCGTTCGTTCACATTAGGAGATCTCAGATGCTGTGTACCTTACAAAGGATTCAGAATCGCTTTGTATGGAAAGCCGCAGGCGCACAATGGTTTCAGAGAAATGTGGATTTACACAGGGATTTGAACCTGCCCATCATTAGGTTCGTTTTTAAACCCAGTGTCATGCCTTCTCTGAACGCGCAGTGACACACCCGAATCCCCTCATTGTAGGGGCCGTCTCGTACTCGCCCTTCCGGCGTGCCGTCTACAAGAAGCGGCGTCCGCGTAATATTTTCTTCGATCGTGACGATAAAATCCCTCGCAGGAATAAGATCTTCCAGTATAAACTGCGTTTACTTGCGTGCCAGCATCCACGCCCGTGAAAACCTCCGTTCCCGCTGGCGGGGACAGGCCGCTAACTTTTCTCCCGCACACTCTCCTTGTCCCCCTCCGGTGGTGGCCCAATATGTACTGCGTTCTTTAACTGGGAAAGCTCTTGACGCCGCTACCAGCGCGATACAGTGCCACTGAACATGCATCAAGCATTGCACCCATAACAACGCATACACGCTCTTACACATAACTCGCAGATACATAGGTCCTGTAATGGACCTTTTTTATTATTATTAATAAAAAAAATACATAGGGTTTAATTAGAATTAAATTTCTGAAGCCCCAGGTCCGTACATGACGATGGCCGTCACAACACAGAAGTGGTCCGCACGACACAACGGTCGGTATTTAGGTAATCCACTGGTTTTAATCCGCACGCGCCTACGGCCGAGGCAACACTGTTTTATGCTTTTTCTTTTAAATCTAGCAATTACTGTTGACCGGAAAGGCCTTAACAGCTTTACCGTATCTTTGAGGGCGAGTGCTAAAGGCGATGGGTACGTCAGGCGCGATCTAATGTAAAGTTTATTGATCGCGAGCTTTCTTCTCGGGGGCAAGTTTGACTCAAGGACTGGGCGCAGGAGATATATGGCCCTTATCACCTGGGACACGACGTTATTGACGTGTTCCTCTTCTGCCCGACGACCGTTTGTATTTATTGACTGCAGGTAGCAAAAACGGGGTGCCGGCGCCTTTCTGCCGGTCGCGTTTTCCGCCCTTTTTCTAGTCGACACCTCTTTGTTTGTAGATGATCTTGGGAATTATGTAATGATGATGATATTTATGTAATTTTTAACATGTAGCTATAGAGCAGCTATAAGACTATAATCCACTAAAAAATTAATGAATAATGACTTAATTCAGTTCATCCTTCATTTTGAAATCGGTTTCAGTTGAGAGATAACAAAGTGCTGTAAATGTACGTCGCTAATTATATTCATTTTGAATCATGATTCCTTAATATGTCGATTATCCATAAAAATGAGACAATAGGAAAACAATAGAAAGCTGGCGTAAACACCAGGTTAGTCCTCAAGGAGTTAAAATCATCTTAGTTCTTAGAATAACTTTATTTAAGGTGATTTGTAATTGTGATAAAGTTTAGATCATCAAAGAAGAAAGGAACATAGTTAAGTTTAAAATTAAGTTGAAAAATTATTTTATACATTTTTTACCATAAAAATAGTATTTGATTGTTTGTTTTTTGAGATATTGATTGAGATTGTTTGAGATACTCTTGAGGTACTCTAAAAGGTATATAATTATATAAGAAATTTTAATACCATGACCTACAGTCAAACTGAATGTTCAGTTTTGTGAGTCAGTAATCTATATTATAAGATAAAAAACAAGAGAATAAATAAAATAAATTAGGCAGTTATTTCCATTTATAAATGAGCACGTTAGTTAGCTCTAGCCAGCTAGACCAACTCTAAAATTATGAATGTTATTAAAACAATGGATATATTGAACTAAACAGAAGTAGATTTTATTATATAGATAAAGTCATTATTTATTTACATTTTAGTCCATTTTTGCTCCACACCGGAAAGTAGTTTTTTGCATAAAAATAAAAAATCGGTACAGATTGGTCCACAATTGAAAGAGAAATCGCGAAGTATTGTGTGAAAAATAGAAAAGTATATAATAAACGTTTATACAGCTAATAGATAGTATAATAAAGCTAATGTTAGATGCATTTTACCTACCAATAAAAAGCACATTGTGTCCGGAGCCTTATTCGAATCCTCATACACCGTTGACGGACAATACTAACTTTTATTATTCATCTCTGATACTAACTTTGTCTACGTCATAAAAATATTTTGAGATAGCAGTCCTTTAGTCCTTCCGGTTCCGTTCACGAAGATTTTCCCTATTCGTCGAAAATCTTTCCTAGTAAGTGTTCGTGTTTTGTGTTCACCTAGGTGAAACTTACCACATCTCAGCTATTTGTAGTTTCAAAATTTTCAAGCTAAAATGCTAGATTCCCGTATTAACATCAGGCAGAAATCGAAAGAAGCTATTTGCTTAATATGGGTTTCACAACTCCAATCTTGACAATCAATAAAAATAGGCATTTGTCACTACAAGAACAAAAAAATACCTTTTGTCTTTTTTTTGCAACGCTACCGAGACAAAATAAATTTACTTAACGTGCAGAAGAAATGAGATTTATTGGTGTCGGATAAGAAACATGAAACCTCATTGGCACGGTGACATACCGGCCGTAAAGATCAAATCTAAGAATATTGAAATATTTATAAATAATATACATTTTCTAGAAGTTTTCATTTTTGATATAAATACGTGTAATTGATAATAATAAAACATTGAGTATTGTATCGTCATGAAATATAGTTTATTTTTTCAACAATTGAATACACAAAACGACTATAGATTATGGAATGCAGATACTAATGAAATAGTGACATCCCGAGATTATGACATATTTGATGAAACTCAGTTTATGTATGAAAAACAAAATAAAATACAAAGACAAGTTTATACCTATGAAGAAATACAAAAAGAGGAAATAAATGATGATCAAGACTCGAATAGCAAAACGAAGACCCCATCTAAAGAAAAGAAAGGCAAGGAAGTAGTACAGGAAGAAGAAATAAATGATCAAAAAGACTCAGAAATAAAAGGTGCTACATCACCAAATAACTATAAAACTTGTATCGGACAAAAAACAAATCCTCCAAAATTATTAGAAGATTATGAAACACATTCAGCATATTGCTTGTTAACAGAAGACCCACAAAACTTAAAAAAAAAACAATACAAAGCAAGGAATGGAAGATTGCAATAAATGAAGAATTAAAGAACAAGAAAAATTTGAGACATGGGCAGAATGGACATTACCAGAAGGAAAACATGCAATTGATACAAAGTAGATATCTACAACAAAAGAGGAAGTGAAGAGATCTGAACCTGCCCACCATTAGGTCCGTCCTCAAAACCTACTGTCGCGCCTTTTTCGAACGCGCAGGACACACCCGAACCCTTTCATAGTACGAGCCGTCTCGTACTCGTCAGTCCGACAAGCCGCTCGCAAGCGGCGGCCACCGCGTAACATTTGAATCGACCGTGATGATAAAATTACTCGCAGAAATAGGATGTTGAATCAAGCAGTTCAAGAAAATTTAATTTTAAAGCAATTTGATATACCAATAAACGCCACTGCGAAAATCGATCTTTTTCGACTTGTTTTTTTTATTCGTAGTGTTCTTTATTGGTGGAAATTGGACCAAAATCATCATTTATTGAAAATTTGAGGTAAAAACTGTTTCCGAAATAATTTTATTGATAACACTAAAGCTCGTCAATAGAAATTAAACAACAAAAGTCCAACAGTTTGAGAAGAAGAAGATACTACTCTTTAATATTTGGATATTTATAGGTAAATCCATACCAGACAAATCAAAAGGGAGACTACAATCATTAAGCTTTTATGATTTTAAAATAATTAGTTGTTTTACAGGCATATCAAAGTTATAGGTATAAAGTGATTACACGTTTATGAAGTACACTCGAAATACTTTTATTGTAGCTCAACGACCAACTTAGACTGTAAGTGTTTACTTACCATCAGACAAGATATTTGTCTGCCATCTTAATAGTATACAAAAGTACATTTTCAATTTCACAAATAAGACCACAAAACCATCTCTTGAGTTTTTAATTAATTTAGTAAAAATCTTTCATACGTTAACTTGTGTTGAGTATATTCTTAAATGTAAATAATTTTATGGATCTTATAGAACCAGAAAAAAATAAACCTCGATTTCCTAGGTTCTAAGATCTGTTCAGTGCTAGATATCGATTATAAACAATCTGTTATTTGGTTTTCAATATCGATTTTTCAATTCATCGATCTCAGATCGCCATCCCTATTCCCTAATATTCCCCATGTTGTTTTTGTTTTTGCACAACTACCTCACACCAAATATAAATTAAATATGTACTTTTGTTGTTCATCTCTGGTATGCACTTTACTTATGCATTACTAGTCTGTGACTTACTTATTACTAAATAATTATAGGAAGAATAATAATAACATACTTGTTCGGGATCAGATTTTATTATATTTACGTTTATTTAGTTTAAAGTAGGAACATGAGTTTATCTCGTGGTAATTCGTCACCAAAGTTTCGAAATTTAATGAATAGAACAAAGCAGTCTCCGATAGAAATAAAAGAAAAAATGAGAAAGGTAATTTTATGTTTTAGAATTTTGTTATTTTATTTCATGAATACTGAACTAAAATAATTCATTGAAATGCTTTATATTCTGTTGCAGAACTATAAAAATAAAGTTCAAGATTGTAGAGGAATGCTTTTAGATAAATTTAGAAAATCGTTTAATGAGCAGGATTTGTGTGATACATTGACAGATTTATACAAAAATATGAAAAATAATTATGAGGACACTGATGATCTTGAAGAAAGGTTCCATGAGCAGTTTAAAAATGAAATCATTCAAGAGGAACTAGAATGGTGTGTTGGTAAAAAAAATGATTCCAAATTTTTATTTTACTGTATAGTAGTCTGGCTGTCGTTTTTTGTATTACAATATTAATAGACTAGCTGTGCGCTCACAGCTGCGTCTATGTTACATTTTTTTTTCACTGAGTTTAATAATTTTTGTATAGAGAACTCTATTTATTTTCCTAATACTAACCTTTTTAGTACTGAGATAAAGTAAAAATATTTCTCATAAATTCAAACACTTGCCTGTAAAAATTTGCTAATTTATCTGCTCCGACAGCTTTTTGAAGAACTATTCAGAATGCTTAACAGTAGTTTAAATTCAAACAGCTTTAATATTTCATAAAATATATTTCTTTTTTTAAATTTTAATTTTTATTGCAGTTTATTACCTTGGGAAGTTTACCTGCAGGATAAATTTTACATAAGTTAATCTTATTAACCGTTACAGCATAAACCTGGTGTTTATGCTAGCTTCCAATTGTTTTCTTGTCAAATTTTTATTTGTATTTGAGTGATTAAGAGGCTTCAAAAAAATCCATATTTCGGCATTCTATAGCATTGTTATTACTCATCACTGTTATTCATTATAGACCAAGGATAATGGATTGATTAGCTTATCACAAACTGTTATATAGGTTCTCAATCTCAGTTTTGGTACAAGAGTCAACTAATTTTATTCCTTTGAGAACAACCTTTTTAATGATTTACTATTATACATTTTTTTAAATAAAAATCTATAAATTTTATTTTAAAATTGAAAATGTTACAGGTGGATGAAAGAGCATGAAACATCTCAAATGGAAAATTTGGATTGGGCAAGTATGGAAGAGGATGGTATTATATGTCCGATTTGTAAGAAAAATAATTTTATTATTGAAAATAATGTAGTATCTTGTTCATTTTGTAATATAACTATTAGGTCGTCAATGCTCGTTAATGAAATAAGCAAGTCCATTTTAGATTCGGTACAAAAACACAGTGCTCGATGTAGTGAAGACATACAATTTTCTGTGATTTCTGAGAGTAATGAAAGCCATATCTATGCTATATGTAGTAGTTGTAATGAAATGGAAGGTGTAATATAGAAATATAAACAATTAATGTACAATTTGTCAAAGGAAAATAGAAAACTTAAAACCTTGTGTTACACAAACTGTTGATCCGTTCCCTGAGTTTGAATGACATTATATACCTACGATTTTCCAGCTCAATTAACTATGTTGTTAATTTATTTCCTTTGAAAATAATTTCCCTAAGAATAAGTAATTGCTTTTTTTGTTGGCTATAAAACTGTTTGTGTAAGCTTTTGTAGTATGAGTTGTTATTTATGTGTAAACTTTACATTATTAACTTTCAATTAGGATAAATGTTTAGTTTACATATATGATTATCTTATGTATTCAAATCATTATTATTATTGATTTACAATAATTTTCCAAATCTATGTGTAAACCTATGTGTAATAATGGCATAAATTTCTATATCTTTATAATTTAAAATATTTTACTGCTAAAGTTATATAATTACTATATAAGAAGCAAAATCTCTTATGTATTTTGTTATTTTGAAAAAAATTAATGAAACCTAATATGTTTGTAGTTTTTGTTACATTATTCTTAAACCAGTCTTTTTTTTAATCCGGCTCTTTTGTATCTGTTCCTGAATTTGCTTACAAGTTTATACTATACTCTTGCAAATTATCCGCTTTCATGAAATTCACGAAATAAATTTCTTAAAAGGAATAACTCTTTTTTTTAGTTTCGTAGAAGGCAATTTATTTTTAATGAATAATTGTTATTGACTAAACTCATAATAATAACAACATTTCAATAATGATTTCCTTCTTCACTCTATGTGATGATTTACATATTCTTGGTATAAAATGGTATCGTCCAGCACTGTCAAAGCGGAAAGAAAAATTTTGACTGATAAAATAACGGATGAAAGAGACCAGCTCTTTACGTAGATGCATAGAATACATTAACTTCTCAGGATGTCTTCAGTTCACAAGTATTATAACATCGACACCTACCTGGTGACTGTTGAATCCTGAATAAAGAGTAAATTAGCGAAATTAAGGATTATCATGTAGGTACTCCTTCTCTCTACGTATAGAGGAGGACTTAGGCGAGGAAGGAGCTATATTAGTACATATACTATTCAATTCTTCCTCCAGTTCATTTTTGAACAAAACTTTTTTCTACATAGAATAAATTACCAGTTTATAAATTGTTATTACGTGCTCATTAAATTAGACTAATCATATGTTGCATAAATAAGGTACTGAAATAAAACTACAATGACAAAATAAAAATTACATTTTAATTTAATTTATGAAGCATGGTAACCAGGTATATTATTGTAAGTTTTTTTTTTTTACTTAATACGTCTGGATTAAAATATTTCCTTACATGTGATTAATTTATTCTTACCAAACATTAGACTAAACGGTAACTTGTATAAAATGTACATGAATTAATAATTTACATATCGTATAAACAGTTCCTACCATATAATAAAAATTTACCCGACAATATCATTCGGGTAAGTGCCTATAATTACAATTGAATACAACTTTAGCATACATGGTCAACGGTGACAAATTTGACGGGTTGTAAAAAAAAATTCAAGTTTTCAGTCGTTTAATCGCAAGTAGTTAATATTGTTATATAGAGATATTAATGTTGATGTAAGTGATTCGTTGAGATTATTAAAATACATTTAGTAAGTAACTATAGAAACTTATTATAATTGGTAAATATAATTATGGGTATTTTTATTTGAAACATTTTGTTCTGTAACAAGTATGGCAGCACACGCTGTCCTTCGTTTATAGTTTCGTCACAATGCGTGCGGGTCGTGACGCCAGTGCGATTTTATTATACGAATGGTCAAGCTCGGCTCGGGTCGATGCGATATCTTCTATAGAAAAATCGTGGTGGCGTCACGACCGCACGCATTGAATAGAAGCGTGTAGAAAATAACCCCGAGACTCTTATATTATAATATCGAAAATCAAAGTCAATATCAACGTCTCAGGGGATGAGCGAAATAAAGGTACGATTTACAAATTTTATATCGGTATTTATAAGTTTAACATAAATTATATTACGAAGAAGTCCGATACAAATTAATATTTATATATAATTCAACGTACCTCTGAGAGAGAGTGCCAAATCGTTAACAGGGATGCTCTTAGTTTTTTTTTTATTATAGTATTGTGACGAAAGGATTAAGTTGTATTGAGGCGTTTGTATTTATTTCGAAAACGATTTATTATTATATTTTGCCGTACATATATTATGAGCCCAGACTTTTTTCATCAGCTTTCTTTACTTTTCTTTGCCGTTGTTTTATGCATAATAATACATTTACGAGAAGACCGTTGATTTGTAAAAAAATAAAATATAACAATATTAACAATTCATGTAATTTACGTTCTACATTTTTAAGTAGAACAAATATAAGTTACAATGATAAATGCGAAAATTATAAACGAATTATATAAATTTGAGTCGATATCAATTACTGCTTCTTTTTGTTTGTCGCGTTTGTGACGTCATTATTTGGTGGTGGTGGTTTAATTTTTGTTGTTTTTGTATGGAAACATCACATCATTTATATACACGAGTAATGTATTATGGTAATGCGTTGCAATGTTACGGAAAGATTTAGTCAGGAAGTTTTGGGGGTCACTTGAGGAAAACTCAAAAAAAATTATTCCCAATGGGATGAATGGTTTATAAACACATAGGGGACAAACGTTTCAATATATGTACAAAGAACACTTTCCAACAAAAAAAATCGGAATACAGGTTGTATTACTTCTTCCTAGTGTATTAAAATAATAGATACGTATGTAATAAATCGAAATATATCTATTATATAAAATTACACATTTACTTTACTATAGGCTATGTGGCTCAGTGGTATTATGTTGAATGTCGTATGTTTTAAATATTAGCTGTTATCAATAAATTTATATTTTGTAAAACACTATGTAAATTATATATATATACAGTATGGCGATAATTTTCTAGATGTGTACAGGTAAAGCACTGATGATTCCAAATAGAATAACTTATCGATCGATACATCAAATCTGTATTTATATTAAAATAAGGTATGCCAAGTAAGGGGTACTGATAATATTGTGCGAATGACAACAGCTGAGAATAGACGCAGGCTCTAAATAGTAATACAGGTTTCTCTAGTACAAACATACTACGTTATATATTTTCCTGTCTATTAAGCAGACAGGTACAACTTAAAAGCCAGGTAGTACCAACTATAACAATTGTTTATTAGAGTGATCAACAGTTATAATAATTTTGAATCGTCAATACCAAGAATATCATCAGCAGGTAGATTATACATAGTACATTCATATTGTTATACTATAACAAATGCTGTGTTTATTACCACATATATTAAAAACAACCAGAAAATTAATAAAATCTATCCAAGACACAAATAAACAGGTAAGCCACAGTTTTAATTTGCCAGTAACGATAATTTGGTGTTCCCGATATACAAGGGGTGTTTTTATTTTTTTTGTTTATGTTATGGTTTCGCTACACATCGGGCGGGTCGGAACGCCAGTGCGATTTTACTATAGAAGAGATAGCGCACAGCTCGCGCTCCGCTCGCGGCGACGCGAAGTTTCTATAGATGTTTCAATAGAAACATGACGTTGGACCCCGACCTGCCTGCTGCGTGGCGAAACCATTACTGAACCTGTAAGGTCTTTTAGTGCAAAAATCCAACGAAATAGGTACAGATATGTATTCTTGCGATTTCTAATTAGGTAAACAACTTTAAAACGACATATTGCAAGTCAAAGCAATTTAGAATTTTCTAAAAGATGCAGTAATACATCGATTTATAGTCACAAACCATATGCATATTTATATATTATTATATGTATATTTGTGTTCTGGCTGGCAGCTATGTTTTATATAGCATATGAAAGAAGACCACTGGGCGAATTTAACTTAAATTACCTAATAAAATGTTATATAATTAATATGTACGATAGTCAAGTATAAAAAAATATTGTCATTATAACTTCTCACATTCAAATATATTAGAAGTAAATGAAAATAATTTCTTTGTACCATACAAAGAACGACAAAATATTTAATTTACAACATTTAAAGTAAAAAATTAAACACTAACTTCTTTTATTATTAATTATATTAATTTAATGCAGGACAGGTGGAAATTTGGTAAAATTGTAATTCATCTGATTCTAAATATATAATGATAAAATTAGTAATGTTAAATAAAGACATTTTTATTCTAATGTTACCACTATGAAATATTTTCTGGGAGAAATAGTAGGTACATAGAACGCCAAGTCATTGTTATTAAAAAAATAATGACTACCAATCAAGGGATGCCAGTCATACTTGGTGATAATGGTTCATAATGTTTTTATTTATATTGGCACATTTTTATAATAATAACAAAAATAGTAATGATTTCAACAAAAGTCTACAGAAACATATTGCTGGACATTCAGTACATATCTTTGTGTATAATTTCTAGAAGCATAAACATTTTTAACATTTTCTTGATTAAAAAATACTAGCTTTAGAAATGAATATGCAATAATAGTAAGATATTGAGAGACTGTCTAATATTTATTTGGTATCGTGACACCAAACCATGTTAAGTTTACTCTGTGACAAACCAACAATTTATAAAATGCATCCATCAGATACAGAATTAACAAAGATAATTGTTACAGAAAATTTTAACATGTACTAGAATAAAACCCGCAGCTCTTTTGATCAAAACCATAAATATCACTGCGCCACAAATCCCGACAAAAATAAATAGTTACTTGAACTTACTATAGACATGTAAAAAAGAATTATTTTGAATTTCTTTTGATTCACAATATGTAAACATTATAATAGATAGTGACTGTCAATATACAAAAACATTTTTCAATCATATTCACAATATGTTAATTCAAGTATAACATTTTTTTTCTAACTAGCTAGGGCTTTACAGCTTGACCGTGACTTTAGTATAACATTTATTATAATCCATTTCATTACATAATTTTGAAATTACTTAATGTGATTTTATGCGTATACAAGTATTAATTCAAAAAATTATAATAGAACCGTTTAATAACTAAAAATTGTCGTTAAAACATATTAGGTCCTTAAATATGAAAATGCTTTCTACGTGTAGAATATTTCAAATAAGTTTTATTTTTCATGTAACCGAAATTTTTTGGTAAGAATCAATACTAATAGTTCACAAAACCCCATCTACAACTGTCTCCAAAGTAATAGTTCCATTTTGATGTTTGCAGTTTGAGATAATTTTGCATAGACGAACTAACATGAAAACCGAAAGTCGAATATTTTTGGACACATAACAGATGATTGAAAAAGTATGATAAGATTACGCTGTGGTGTGGTAGAGGATGTAGTGACTATGAATATTGAATAAAATGCTTAGTAGGTCCGGGCACGTAGAAGGATGAACGACAGAAGATTGAAGAAATGAATTTACAAGGCGAGGGTGACTGGTCACGTCGGTAAAGGTCAACCTAGGCGAACGTATCTCGACCAAATCGCACGTCTTGAATATGTCGTGTAAAGGCCAGGTAAAAAGTAGCAATAACCGGCGAGCATTATGAAAGCGCTCATGAAAGTAGAGGAAACGAAATAGGTGTGTCAAGATCGTACCAAGTGGAAGGACGTAATCTTTGCCTACCCCCACGGGAGAAAGGTGTGCCACTATATATGTAAGTAAACGATATTAATTGAAAATAAGGAAAATGAGAGTAATTTTTTAAAACGCAATACCTACACATTACCATTTTGTTAAAATTCCTCAACTAAACAATTGTCGAATCGTATATCGAACAAAACAACAAATTTGTGACAAAAATTGTACGAGACAGGTAGTGGCAATAGACTTGGTAAGGTTTGAGGTCATTCTGAATCAACTAAAATCGTCAACGTTACAATAATCGTAACTTTGTACTACTGATAATTTTAAAATGTGAAATAGACAAATTAATACTTGAACAAGGACACAATTATAAGGACACCGCCAGACCACTGTTAATTAAATTTCATTTTTCGTTATTTACTTATTCTCCTACATATACCCAATGTTATTCTAAAAAGTCAACCTCGCGGTTGCTGCCCTAATAAACTATTAAAAAAAATCTACCCAGTGTACTTTATACTTAACATTTTCGAAATAAGTTTCTTGTGATTGGTTGTATTATAAACTAATGGGTGAAATCATTTCAAATGAAAATTAGACAACTAGGGTTTTGTCGCCATTTAGGCTACTTCGAACGAGAATCGGCGATGATAAAATCTTAACGGCGACTTGTTGCCTATTAGGCCATTTCAGAGGCAAACTATTTAAATTTACTAAATCACAAATTACCATAAGCTTTTAATAAAAATCATAGCCACGTTAAGATCTGTGGTATTAATAAAGAATGATGGACAGGACACAATCGATTTTCGTGAAAAGTTCAATGATTTTCTTGTGAATGAGACTATTTTGATATGCAGAAAAAGTAAGTAGAGTTACTACGGTCACGTACTATAACGATCTGTGTTTTAGCTCACAAAAATTAGCTGATGAGCTGTATTCCAGGTGAATAATATGCACCGGAACTTTGATGAAAAATAGAATTCCACGAGGGTGTCAGCTAAAAGATGACCGCACTATGAAGTTAAAAGGCTGAAGAAGTTGTTACGTCTCAGTGAGGCCAGACAATAAATAGGCGGTTACTAAGTGGTTTGACAACAAACCTGTTATTTTTATATTATATATTGAAGCCGAAGAGACCTCTGATACTTGTCAACGCTAGTGTAAAGCAACAAAAAGATATGTGACTGATATGCGACCGCAAGTTATTCGTAAATGTAATAAGAATGGGTGGCGTTGATTTAGTCGATCGCCTGCTTGCAGTTAGCCCCAATAGATACAAAACAAAGAAATGGACGCAAAGATTATTTTCACATATTAAAATTGACTTATGTGTATACAACGCCTAGCTACAGTATAAAACAACAGAGATAAAAAAGGTACTAAGAAAAAAAAAACAACATACTAGAGAATTTATAAAATTTATAAAAAGCTAAGAGAATTTATACTACAACTTGGCGAAGACATGATTGATGAAATAAATATGCACTACCGGCCAAATGAAGAACTTTCAGATGAAAATGATTTGGACAATTCGGAAAATCGGTCACGTAAAAGAGACAAGCCCTACTATTTCTCTTTCTTCGCAGAAACGTTGCACTTTCAAGGCGAAACATATACCTATTGTCGATGAAAAACAGTCCAGGTGTAGATCCCGCCATTATATTAAGACTCATTTTAAGTGTAATATTTATTTATGCGTTCTAAACATAGAAATTGTTATTCTGATTTTCATAATTCTTAAATTATTTTATTAATTTGTTTTTATAAAACTATTAGTAGATTTTTTGTTTTGTTAAGAATATTTTAATGTTATTTTTTTTTATTTAATTAGTACGAAACTGTGATTGAACTAATGAAAGTAAGAGAGCTATCCATTCAACTGAAAGACATCCACTACTGGACATAGGTTTATACAGACTGATTATTATCTTAATAAATAATATAACAAACCAATTACATGTTTTATTTCTAATTAGGTACCTATAGATTGTAATATCCTTAGGCCGTTGTTAGAAAAAGTTTAAGAGTTTTCTTATATGTGGAGAAAAACATTGTATATTAATGTGGAATTATTTGTTTAAAAACTGACAATTTTTTTACCTTTTGGAAGATTTCGTTGGGAAATTATGTATATGTAATATGATGCCAAAAACATAGAAAACAAGTTATATCACAACCTTAAGACATTTTTTTTCATCTTAGTAGTACTGGGCAGTATTTACTTTAACCCCTTGAGCACCTTCCTGGCGTTTACGCCAGCTTTCCATTGTTTTCCTATAGTCTTTCTACTGTTTCATTTTTATGGGTATTCGACACATTAAACAAATTGTCTTTTAAAAATGACAGCGGACAGAAACAGGAAATTGAGTTTTTTTTGGTTGGTCTGGACGAGGATATGATTCGTTAACGAATTTTATTCTCCAGTTTGAGATTTTCAAAAAGAAGCGATTTTCAAAAAGAAGAGATTTATTAAAGTGGCTGATAACATACTTCTTATATATTGTGTGTTATCTGAGCTGAATTGTTATCCCAATTCCCATATTCGAAAAATAACACGATTTACTAACCTAGCCATGGTAGCAAACAATAAACAAAAAGTGCTACCTAATAAAATCGTAATCCGTTTTAATTTATCAAGATGATAAAACAAAAATTTCGACTTCACATTTAAGGACCTAACATAATTGACTAATTAAATCTAAGTAAGTAAAATTATATTATCCAATAAAATGACGCTAACGTACCTTTGAATTTTTGCACTTAACATTTTTTTACTATAATATATTTATGAGTTGTACACAGAAACAGTATTTTCATCTCACGGGGACACAATACTAAAATAATAAAGAGAAATGAGAACTAAATAATTATAACTATTACTCACTATATAGGTAGACCTTGAATTTCCATGAGGTCTTCTTGTTGAGCGTGTGTAAGTGTGTGGGCGGTAGATGCGAGTGGCACTGTAAAGTTATTATGATGTGGTCTCGGGCGACGCGGTGATCGCGCTGTGATCACCCTCGGCTTATGAATCTCGTCCATTACAGATGGTGCCACATATGTAAAACCCTATATTATTACCCCATAACATTATTATCATAAGTACAACTATTCCTAAAGAAATTATAAAACCTACTTTTATCATCTATAACACAAGGCTTCTCAACTTTTTTATCAGACGCGGGTCAAATGGACCATTCGGAATTTTTTGGCGGGCCACTACCTGTTGTTAACTTGAATAGGGTATTGTGTCTTATTTTGATTCTTCGACGACAATAAAATTACAGATCTTTTTGTTTGATAACGTTAAGTAACTTATAAAGTAATTTAGATAATAAATTCTCACGCGAATTTAGAGTTTAATATGTGACGTCACTGATCAACCAACATCCTAGGGATATCGATTCTTTCCGAAAAAGATCGATCTTTAATTCCCCTTATGGTAAAAAAAAAATTTAAATGATAACTATGGTATGTAATCGATACCTATCAATGTGGTTTCAGACATAGCTTTTGTTGTAATATATTGTTGCGTTGATAGTAACAATAGGTCACAAATATGTTGTATTTTTTTTTTTGACACAACTAAGATCTAATTAGAGGTTTTCGTAAACTTGGTAGGAATATACTTTAGTTACGCGTGCCATTCAAAAATCGTAAGCGGACCAAATTATAGCCCGCGAGCATGGCCTCGGTATTATACCATATTAGACATATGGAATATTCATTTTGGATTCGAAAATAAAGTATGTGTAGCCACTGTCAGATATAGTTTTGTTTTCATCTTCTTTAGTACCCAGACAGGATGAAATGGCGATAGATATCTGGTGTGATTAATGATTCATGGATCTCCCTTAAATTGAAGGGCAGGACATATAAGTCCATCATAAGACTTGTCCTATTGTATGGATTAGAATGCTCAGCTAGTATGAAGATTGATAAGAAACGATTGCATGTAGCCGAGATGGATGCGTGGTGTGACAAGAATGGATAAAATAAGGGATGAATATGTCTGTGAAAGTTCCACCAGTGGTAGAAAAGTTGATAGGAAATCGTTTGTCGTGGTATGGACATGTTATGAGTAGAGAGATGTAATGAATAGAAATGTGGTACGATGGAAAAGTAGAGGAAGAGCAAATAAAGTGTGGATGGAATGTGTAAGACATGACATAAAAGAAAAAGGATTAAATGAAGAGATGACGACTGATAGGAACACATATGGTAGAAAACAAACAACGGCAACCCCAAGTGAGCTGGGAACATGGCATGAGAAAGATGACTTTAATATTACATACATAGTTTGATAAATATTTATTATGCTTACCTGAAACATTAAGTTAGCACTCTCGCTGAGAGTTGACTCGTCAGGTGAATCAATTGGTGTTTGAAGTGTAAATCTAGTATCAAACTGTGATACATCATCTTCACTTGTCTGTAATGTTTGTAGAAAATAAACAATACATTCATGAATAATAATAAAACAAACATAGGCTACTTTTTAATGCGAAAAAAGGGTTGTAAGGTGTTGAAAGGGAGGATGAAAAGTTGTATGGAAGGATCGTCATTTTTAGAGTCAGAAGCTTGAAATTTATTTTTTACCGTTTTGGCCGTTACCAGAGTGTACAAACTCTCCCTAAAATTTGATCCTAACTAAAACAATGTATATTGTACAGGTCGTACTGGCCATGCGAGTCTTTAGTGTAAAATTAATAAATACTAAAAATTCTCGAAACCCATATGTAAAATAGTTATTTTCAGTTATCTCTACGCTTGTAATGTTTTGTGTTCCGTATTGTAACAATATTATTTTATTTATTTTAATATTCCATAATAATATCCCATACTACAAATTGCCCTGTACAAACGTACATTTACTAAATTTACACATTATATACAAGTCATAAACAAATTATAATAATATGAATTGAATGACATACAAAATAAAATATACTTATGATAAGGATAATGACATATTGTTTTACAAGTCATAACCAAAAAGAATAATTATTCATGATTCATCCTATTCTGCAGGTGAGTTTATAAGTAATTTACATTTTAATATAAAACTTAATCACAGCTAAATAAGAACATTAAAAAATAAAATACAGAACTGAAATCAAAGGTTTGCTATTTTATATCTACAGTAGAACAGTAGATAGAACTGTAATTTTAAGAAAATCTTGATGTATAATGAAATATTTCTATTTTTAAATGACATTATTACTAGGCTGTTAATTTTTAATTTAACGGTACATACTAATTTAGGCTTTATTGGTGGTTCCAATCTCCTAGCGAAAACATCATCCCAGTGAACATGTTTGAAGAAAGCATGACCTCGCACAGCCGCTGCTCCTGCGGCACCTAAGCGTTGGGTCTCTGAACGCTTCATTAAGCGTCTAATCAAATCACGGGCATCTTGTGTAAGGTAAGCGGGCAACATTAATTTACCTTTTAATATTTTTTCTATAGTCTTGGTACGATTATCACCAGTAAAAGGTGGCTGTAAAGGTCACCAAATGCTATTAGCTCTATTTGATAAATTAAGAATTTTATCTATAGATATAGGTGCTTATTAAATAGTAGTTTTATTAGAATATCTGTAAAACTATATTATTTGCCACATTATTTACAAAAATATTAGAATAAATTCGCTTGTAATATAAAATAATACAAAGCTATTGGAACATCCTTGTGTGATTTTTATTGGCACTGAACTAAATATTTTGAAAAATTTAAAATTTAGTTTGTCCTTAATACATATGAACAGGTCTTTACACACATAGAAAATAGATAAGTATAAAAATGCATTAAAAAGTATTAGTAGATTGTTGTGTTTTAATTAATGATATTGAATTAATTTCAATTTAATTAATTTTAATTATAAAGTTAAAATCCAAAAAAAAATAAATGTTTTTGTCATATATTTATTAGTATAGCTAATAATTAAAATTGAAGTGTCTGTTTATAATGTCAAGATAATTTTTTTTAAACTAAATATTTATGAATGTTACCTATACAAAAAATGCAATTTTTAAATTTTTTGTCAGTTTGTCTGTTTGTAATGGGTAATCTCCGGAACAGCAGGACCGATTTTGACTGAATTTTTTTGATAGATAGCTGAAATTACTCCGGGTAACTTAGTGTATTTTTAATTTTCAAAATTAAGTAGGGTTCCGCGTAAAAATATTAAACACATTAAAATTTGAATAAAATCCGATTTCAGTTTTACGGGCTTGAATTTATGAGAAATATTTTTACTTTATCTTAGTACTAAAAAAAAATCGAGGAAAATAAGTAGAGTTCCCTATGAAAAATTAAAATGCAGTGAAGAACATGAAATGCGGGCACACACATAGTTTTAAAATAAGAAGCTTTATTAAATTTACCTGTCCTATAAGCATGTCGTACATTAAAGCTCCAAGGCTCCACCAATCTACAGCTTTACCATGACCACTTCTTGTTAAAATTTCTGGAGCCCTAAAATAATATGAGAAAACAAATAATATACTCTAGTAACTTCTTATATTCAATGAAATTTTATTGGCACTTAATGACTAGAAAATTAAAGTTGTTTTAAGCTGAAAGCTCTATGTTTTATATTTGGACAGGCAATAGACAATCGTAGATCTCATCAGACGGGATCTCTCAAGATATTCAGATTCAATGTGCCTCTGACCATGTAATGATCACTACTTGCTACCGGTTTTTACCAGACTGATTACAGAGATATAATTGAATATTTGCTTCTTTGTGTACATGATTCTATCTCATTCTTGGTCACACAGATGGGACTCATCCAAGTCCATTTTCTGAAGTTTCTCCTTCTCCACAATGCTGGCCAGTAGGTGGCACCAGTGGTTCCCTCATCCAACTCCAAATTGCCCCTATCACAGCTCTTCACCATCTTGCTTTCCTAGTTTTCCATTATAGTGTACCTCATAACAACAGTGTAATGAGTTTTGTATATATAGCTTGTGAAACATTGTCATATATATTCTCCATTTCTTTCTCAGAATGTGCAGAGGATGGGACATATACCTGAATGATATTCAAGAGATACTATTAGGTAATTCTTGCCATAATCGTGGGTAACTTTTGCAGTCAGGTGATGGAGGAACTTAGAGGATGCTGCTGCCCAACCCTTTATTTCCTCAGACACGTTTTATGACACATGGGAAGATACAGATTGGTACTATTCTTAGCCGGCACAACACAACTGTCTAGATGGTTGCTCTACATAATCTAGTGAGTAGACTCCAAAAATCTATTTTAGGATTTTTACCCCATTATATACTTGGTAACCCTTGCTCTATATAATTCAAATAAGAAATTACTTACATGTATTCAATTGTACCACAAAATGTATGTGTGACTATTCCTTCTTGAATATGTTCCTTACATAATCCGAAATCTGTGAGTTTAACATGTCCTTGTGCATCCAATAGGACATTTTCTGGTTTCAAATCACGATAAATTATTCCTAGGCTATGTAAATGTTCTAAGGCTAATATTATTTCTGATAAATAAAAGCTGTAAATGACATTTATAAATTAATTTGACTTATTTGTTGCAAAGTCATAACTTAATGTTTATAACATACATACCAAGCAGTGTCTTCCAGAAATATGCCTTCTCTCTCTAAATGCATAAAAAGCTCTCCACCACTTAAATACTCTAAAATTAAGTATAATTTACCACCAGTTTGAAAAGCATACACTAATTCTACTATAAATGGATGCTGAAACATAATAATCATTAATATTTACAAAAAAATGTTCATACTCATTTATAATCATCTAATAATAGACTTATTTCTGAAATTTTCCTTAAAATGATAAGAATGATATAACACTAACTCTACATGTATATTTTCAATTATTACACATTGTGGTAATAAAGAAATATACAGAGATATCTAAGTTTACATAAATTCCTAAATAGTATATTACCTTGACAGCTTCTAATATATTTCTTTCTGCTTTGGTATGTGCAGTATCTTTTTGATTGCGAACTATTGATGCTTTCTTCAGAACTTTCATAGCAAAATGTGCACCAGCATCAGGACCAGTAATTTTGCGAACTTGAAACACCTTTCCATATCCTCCTTTTCCCAAAACTTTACGCAACTCAAAGTCTTGAGGACCAAGACGTTTACACAGGCCCGGATTTACATTATCTTCTGATAGTAGTATAGTTTCCGAGCCTTCAGAACTGTAAAGTTAAAGCGTTTGTAAATTATATTTACTTAGTGTTAAATAATAAACTTATATATATTTTAAACACTTACTTAAGTAAACTGTTTACGTGCAGTTCAGGATCGTAATCAACCTGTGATATAAAAATAAACTGTTCAGTATAGGAGACGATATAGTTACCTATAACAAAAACTTTAACTTTTAGGTTGTTACAGAACTACCACAAACAATTTAACAAATTTACAGCGACGATTTATTTTATCCTTGACAATGAAGAGAATTTAGAACAAGGTTTTAGGTTATTAGGTAATGTGAAACGTAATGCAACGATCGTGAAAATACCTCATCAACATCTATAATATCATCTTCATCTGAATCCCCAACAGTAACTGTGTCCACATCTAAATCTAAATCGAAAACATCTGCCATATACGATGACATTTCACATCGGTGGTCCACTGTTTTGTAGTTACTAATAAGATTAGAGTTATTTAGAAAAAAGATATCTTGTGTAAGTAATATCAATATTCTCTATCTATGATACTCAATGATAAATTTGTATAGCTTATAGGGATGCAATCCAAAATCGATTTATCAGAGAATCGAGCTTTTAGACTAAAAATATCAAGTTTTATAATTGATATCTATCTACCACTAAATCGATTCAGTGAATAGATTTTAGAACCTAGGACAACGTGGTTCATTTTTTTTTCTGGTTCAATAAGAACTATAAAATTATTAATTATTAAAAGTTAGCCAATCACAAGTAAATGTGTGATAGATTTTCACTTAAAACACTTTAATTAAAAGCACTAGAGATGGTTTTGTAATCAGTTTCTCTTGCTTCTTTGTGAGATTATAAATGTCAAATTTGTAAATTTTAAACACAATTAAGATGACAGACTATCTTGCCTTGGGGTAAATAATAACGTATAGTATTAGTGGGACGCTTACTACATCAAAAAAATTTAAGGTGTACTGCCAACCATAAACTCTCTACACTTTATACCTTTAACTTTGATATGCTTGTAAAAACAACTCTAATTATTTCAAATTATCAAAGATTGATTATTATTGTGTCTCTTTTGTTTTGTCTGATATGGGTATACCTATAAATATGGAATAATAGTTTAGTATCTTTCTCTCCTTAGTCTGTATGTCTTTTGTTTTTTTTTAATTTCTATTGGAGAACTTTATCAATAAAACAGTTTTTACCTCAAATTTGCAATAAATGATAATTATGGTCTAATTTTGCCCAATAGAAAAATACATGTTACGTAAAAACAAGTTGAATAGAGATCGATTTTCCAGATATAAATATTTTAGATCTCTATTTTTTTGTACATCGATTCATAAAGCATTGAATCGATTTAAAGATTGAACTTTTTTGGAAAGAATCGCAATCCCTAATAGCTTCTAATTAAAGTTTATTATTGGTGATGGTACAATCGATTTTTAATGTAACGGGATACTTGTACTCGATATGGCTAATATATTTGAACCTACTAAACATTTGCTTATCAACACAGCTTTTACAGTTTCTGAATTATAACTAGAGTATATGGTATTTAAACCTAATTTTTTTTTATTTCCTCTAAATACATAACGTGAATTAAAAAAACAGAAGATATTTTTCTACTCTGTTTATTTTTTAGATAGGAAGCTATTAATTAGCTTTATCATTATCAGTGAAAAATTTGGACACTGTGCTTTTATTAAAATTTTACTAATTATTATTATATTTGACTTTCGGCCACTGACCATGTTTAAGTAACTGTGTTCTACTAGTTTTTCTAATATCTATCATATGTACTCTCTATTTATTTTATGTTTACTTTTAATTATACAAGCATCAACTTCAATTCACTATGCATAGGACCCAAAAAGATTATTTCAAATTGTTTTTCTAAAATACAATCTGCACCTATATTTCTAAATGCCAGGCAGGCATGTAAGACTCGCATGGCGTGAAGCGCCGGAAATACACACTAAAATCCATGGTACCATCCGCCACTTGGATGCAGCGACAGGAAATTGAGCAACATGCTCCGCGTTGCCCCAGTGTGAGGCCAGATCAAATGGCATGGCAAGCATAATCTCCCATGCCGGACCAAACTGTATCAAATGCCGTAAAATATTATAAGCTAATGGATCACTACATGACAAACCAGTATCCTGCCAAACTACTACCCTTTTTGTCTGGGCCAAAGTTACAGAGAGCCTGTTAAAAAAAGCAAATTATTTAGTCTAATTATAAATATAAAAATAGTTAGACGAATTAGTGTCTAAATAATTTAGTATATGTAGCTAGTTAATCTATGTATAATTTTAGAAAATGTAGTAGGTAGCACTGAAACTAGAAAATATTTTGTTCAGAAGGAACTTCTTGTGTTTTTTTAACGTGTTCCTGATGTATTCGTATGGGGAAGTGGTAACGTTGTAGTGATCGAGGAAATAATGAGTTTGTTGAATGAATATTTAGTTGTCAGAGGATTTTTTACTTGTTATAAAAGTTGCGTCATTATGACATGATGATGGTATTTTGTCAACTAACTTTTCTTAATTTTGCTATAGTTAAGATATAAAGTAAAAGTGTTTTATATTATTAAACGAAAAATAAATTCTGAGGTGTGAAAATAAATCCTGGAAAGCTGTGAAAATCACCACCATTTTATTAAAACACTGGATTCGAAAATAAAACGAAATTGGACCTAAAGCACTCGTATTTAAACTAGTAAATAATGAGTAATTTAGTGAAAACGACAAGAGTAAAGCGTTCGTTTTTTCGGCGGGAAACTTCGTATTGGGCGGACGATTTTTTTTTTGGTGTTAATAATTTGTGGCGTAATATATTCAATGTTTTAGTTTATTCTCTCCTTTCTTCTTACTATCAAAACTTTTTATTCATAATTGTTCATAGTTTATTTAATTTGTGTATTTTTTATAATATACAGTGGTAAGTTTTGTTTTTTTTTTGTTGTTCCGTTTTTTAAAACATGGATATAGAACCTGAGCCTGACCCCCCTCCTGAGAAGCATCCTTTACTAACGCTTTTAGATGCAGATAAATATTTCTTTCTACTGATTCTAACACGCTGGACTTAGATTCCAGTAGCGATGGTATGAAAAAAATAAGACGTAAACTAACACAGTCATTTAAACCAATGAAAGAAAAACCTATTCGCGTTGATAAGTGGGCGTTAGCTAATAATAAGATTTCTCGAACCAGTCTTCCTTTATCCACTAAGGCTTCTGAGGTGGAAAATGATTTTAATTCTGATAAAATCCTTAATACAGGTTCAGATGGCTATTTTTCAACTAGACAACTATATAAAGACACAGATCCTGGTCCATATGTTGTGTCAGTGGAATTGGTATCAGAGGATCCAAAAGCTGGGACAACTCTGCATCCTCTTAAATTTGGCTATTTTCTACAAAAAAACAATATGAAGAATATACTAGAAGATGGCATCAAAAAAATTGGTAGAAATCGTGTGATGGTAACATTTAAGTCGGCTTTGGCTGCCAATTTGTTTTTTTTTGAACAACTCTATATTAGTTAGCAATAATTATAAAACTTTTATTCCAACATATAATATATGCAAGTTAGGAATCGTTCGGGAGATTCCTATAGAGTGGTCTCATAATGACATTGTAAGTAATTTGAGAATTCCGGTTGGCTTTGGGTCAATAATACGTTCGCGTAGGCTCAGTAGGAAGGTCAGTAGGCCTGAGGGTTCTACTTGGATCCCTACACAGACAGTGGTGCTAACCTTTGATGGTCAAGCTATGCCTTCTCGGGTATTTTGTTGTTACTCTTCTCTTCCTGTAGAACAATATATCTATCCTGTAGTTCAATGTTTCAATTGTTGTCGCTTTGGTCACACACGTGTACAATGCAGAAGTTTATCTCGGTGTTATAAATGTGGTGATAATCATGATGGTTCATCATGTGATTTCGATGGGGAATATAACTGTATTAATTGTTCTGGACATCACAAGGCTACAGATAAATGTTGTTCAGAGTTTGTGCGACAAAAAAAACATAAAACACTATATGTCCAATCATTCAGTTTCCTACCAAGAGGCTGAGAAAAAATTCTTATCTACCAAAAAATCATTTGTTGAGGTTTTAACATCCACTCCTAATAAGGAAAAACCCTTAATGAACACTCCATTAGATAATTCAAAAAGAAATACTCTCTCATATAAAAAAACTATTTTATTGAAACCAAAAACACATGCTCCTTTATCCAAGGGGTATGATATTAAAGAACACAAAGATTTAATTAAAAATTATGATATTCCTCTTTCAAGTAATGGTTGTGCCTTAAATAATAATAAGGATTTCAATGATGAAAATATAGATATAAATGCCTTGATTCTTTCCTTGATGAATATTATTTCCAATTCTTGTTTACCGGACCACGTGGCTATCACCTTGATTCAAAACATATCAGTTACACTATTTAATTCATTTAAACATGGACTACATTCTTCAGTGGAATTGTAGGAGCATATTATCAAAACGAAGTGATTTATATTATTTGATTAATAGATATAAAACACCCATTTTAGCTCTATGTGAGACTTGGTTGAAACCAGGTACTTTATTTAAAGTACCAGGTTATTTAATTCTGAGAGATGACAGAGATGATGGTTTCGGAGGATCTGCTCTTCTTATTAGAAATAATATTTTATTCAAATCTTTATCACTGCCCTATTTTAATAAAGGAAAATTAAATGCAGTGGCAGCTAGGATTGAAAATGTTTCATTTCTTTCTATTTATATTCCACATAAAGATGTTTCAGTTGTTCCTGTACTTAAGTTTATATTATTGATTCTATTCCTCCTCCGGTTATTATTTTAGGTGACTTTAATGCGCATCACTCCCTGTGGGGTGCTCCAAATGATGATAGGTTAGGAATTGAACTAGCTAGTTTATTAGATGATTTGAATTTATGTGTCTTAAATGATGGCTCGGTGACTCGTCGAGGTATTCCGGGGCAATCTAAAAGTTTTTTAGATGTTTCTCTTTGTTCATCATCCATCTCTTCTTGTTTAATGTGGAAGTGCCTTGAATTATCATACGGTAGTGATCACTTTCCAATAATTATTTCGAAGTCTATCTCAGATTCTTGCTTAACACCACTACCTCCGTTACTGAAGTATAAACTAACAAATTGTAACTGGGAGTTATATGGTTCTGTTCTGGATGATAAAATTACATCACATCCTGAAGTTTCTTTATACAATATAGAACAATCATACAATAACCTAATTGTTAGCTTGACGTTAACAGCTGATGAAATTTTTTTCTTGTAAAACTGTTGCTAGGAGTAATATTATGTCTCCACCTTGGTGGGACAAGGAATGTACTCAGGCGATTCATAGACGTAATATATCTGAAAAAAATTGTAACTTGGTGTTAGATTTAAATTCTTTTCTTCAATACAAAAATACTTTAGCAGCAACTAAAAGACTTCTAAAAAAGAAAAAAAAAAACGCGATGGTTGGCTTCGTTTTTGTTTGTCACTGTCCCCTGAAACTTCTCCATCTGTAGTATGGAGAAACATTCGTCGTTTTAAGTCGTCCACAAAAAGTAATAATTGTACTTCCTTCTCGCTTGAGTGGGTTGAACCCTTTTTGAATAAACTGGCCCCAAGTTATGTTCCTAATTTTGATCAAATGCCTTACAATTACATTTCTGATATTAATAGCGATTTTGAGTCCTTAGAGGCTCCTTTTTCAATAAAGGAATTAAAACTAGTCTTGAACCGTGTTTCTGATTCTTCACCTGGGATTGATGGCATTCCGTATGCATTTGTTGTTAATGCAAACCTGATACATTATCATTTGTTTTAAATTTAATAAATATTATTGTTGAAACTGGTCGCATTCCAGAATCTTGGAAACAACAAATTGTAATTCCTATTTTAAAACCTAATAAAGACCCTTTAGACCCTAATTCCTTTAGGCCTGTGGCGTTGTCATCCGTTCTTTCTAAATTGGCAGAACATCTAATTAAAAATAGGTTAGAATGGTTTTTAGAGCATCATAATCTTTTAAGTGTGTCTCAGTTTGGATTTAGGAAAGGACGCAGTGTTTCTGATAGTCATTCAATTTTATCGACAGATATTCAAATTGCGTTGACTAGAGATGAAACTCTGGTAGCTGCATTTCTTGATGTTGAAGCTGCTTATGACAAGGTTGACTTGAGATTATTAAAATACAAACTGCAGATCCTTAAGGTTCCTTTAAAGTTTATAGATTTCATTTTTAATCTTTTTACAGGTAGAACCATAGTCTTAAGGGCTCTAGGAGTGAATAATCACAGTAGAGTACTATGGAATGGTGTCCCGCAGGGATCTGTACTCAGTCCTATTTTGTACGATGTGTACACAAGTGATTTAGATTCTGTAGTTTTACCTCAGTGTTCGGTTCTTCAGTATGCTGATGATTTATTAATATATTCCTCTAACAGATCAATAGGACAGGCTGCAATAATTGTGGAACAGTCATTGGATAGATTATCGCAATGGATGTCTGATCATTATCTTTCATTTTCTGTTTCTAAAAGTAAAATAGTTGTTTTTTTTCTCGTAAAAAATCAAATCCTAATATTATTGTGTCTTTGAATCAGTCGCCGTTACCTTTATGCAACGAAATTACTTTCCTAGGTAGAATATTTGATAGCAAATGTACTGGTGTTCCGCATGTTAATTATATAGTTGGTAAGTGTGAAAGAAACGTTAACATTATGAGAGCACTTTCTGGGGTTTGGTGGGGTGCTCATCCTTTTACATTAAAATTAATTTATAATGCAATGATAAGAAGTCTTTTAGATTATGGCTCTTTCACACTTTGCCCTGTTAATAAATCTGTAATGCATAAATTCAACCTTATTCAATCTAAGAGCCTTCGTATTATCATTGGAGCTATGAAAAGTACTCCTATTAATGCACTACAAATAGAATGCGCGGATGCACCCCTTCACATTAGAAGACAGTTTTTTCAGATCGATATTTTTATAAATCTTTACAATTTCTGCACCATCCTCTTCATCAAAAGTTAAATTATCTTGACAGCCTGATTATAAAGAGTAATAATTACTGGCATCGAAGGCCTCTCCCGTATTTAATCCATAGTCTCAGGAATATTAATGAGCATGATTGCGTCATTAAACATTTTCCATGTAATCCTCTTTTCTTTTTTGATTATAATGTTCTTATTTTCCAACCTGATGTACGTTTATCAATAAGTATAACAAAAGGTGTTTCAAATCCGGATTCTAAACTTTGGAATTATATGGAAAAAAACGCTCCTAATGCGGAAGTCTTTTTTTGTTTTTTTTTGCTTTTTACTGATGCCTCTAAATCAGTTGAATCTATTATGGAAAGCTATTCAGATTTTTATGGTAATGTTTCTGGTTTTAAAAATAATAAGTGTCGAGGAGTGGGGGGCAGCTTTTTATCGAATTTCTTCTGGATATTTTAAACTTTTTAAATATTCTTCTCGAATATCTAACTTTTCGGGGGAATGTTTGGCTATTTTGAAATGTATCAGCTATATTGTAGAGGAAAAAATAGCAAGAGCTGTAATATTCACGGATTCCTTAAGTTGTCTACAATCTCTTCTGCATAATCCTTTTAAAAAATCGAATTGGTCTCCGATCTCTCTTGAAATTAAAAATAAACTATTATTTTGTTCTCAACTAGGTTTACAAGTTTCCTTGATATGGATACCTGGGCATGCAGGTATCCAGGGTAATGTAAATGCTGATGAATTGGCAAAACTGGCTGCTTTTCAAGGTGCTACTGATAATTCTTTATATAATCAGGATTTAGTTTCTTTTCTACCTCGTCAAGACTTGGTGGAAAAATGGAATTTAGACTGGAATCAGTCTAATAAAAGTCAATTTTATAAAAGACATCAACCTAAAATTTCTCTAAAACCGTGGTTCTCCAAATGGAGATTAAGCAAGAAAATTACAACTATTATTTCGAGGTTACGGCTTGGCCACTGCTCTTCGCCAGTCCACCTGAACAAATTAAGAATTAGAGATAGATCTATCTGTGAGTGTGGTCTGGAAGAGGGTAACATCATGCATATTCTTTTTAACTGTTCTCTATATAACTCTTTACCACTGTATGATATTTTATGTAATTATAAGGCTATTCTTCCTTGTGACTTGTCATCTATACTATCTCTTAATAACAAAATTTATGTTAAATCATTAGTTAAATTCCTTAATTATCATAAATTATCATTGTAAATTTCACATTTTATGTATATTTATATATTGCCACTTCAACATTTACCCACTTATTCCCGCCATCTGCCCAAAATTACATATACTCACTACTTGAAAATGGCAGTAATAGACTCTAAAGAGGACTGAGTTGCCAAGTTAAAAAAAGAAGAAGAAGAAGAGTAAAGCGTTCAAAAACTTAATATTATTATTTATTTCTGTTATGGCTATCAATGGTTAAATTATTTTGTATGTATATAAATAACATATATATTTGGAAATAATTAATGAGAGTGTATTCTACTGTTTATTTTAAATCTAATTTTGTACAGTTCTAATAGTTAAAAACCGTTTGAAATACTTTTGTGTTTTACTACATATGAGACTTTGAACACCCGTAATTGCAGTTTGATAAATAAAGAATGTGTAAACATGTTTCTAACAATTTTATGAGAAAGAGTCATACATTAAATGTGATATAGGCATTGAAACATGTAAAATCTCAAAAATATTTGTAAATCAAAGACTGGTTTAGAATTACCTGTATTCGTAACATACACATGAACAATATCAATGGCTAGTGACAGTGACAAAAGTTCGGATGATCATAACTTGGATGTTTGTCTGAAAAGCGTTAGGAAACAAGGAAACACTACGACTGCTGGTAAGTTATATTAGACTTCCCGCATCTACTTTTTAACTTTATATAGTAACTTATAAATATGAACTTTACTTTTAGATAACCTCATATTGTTGTAATTGATTGTAACATTTGTTACACATATTATATTTAAGCATTATGAAAGTAGCAAAAAAAAATCGAGTTCAATATATACGTTTCAATTAAATTGTACTAATGGTAATTTTGCTATACATTTAATTTTTATTTAAAAAATATTGAACCAATAAGTATTTATTTGAACTACATACAAAAATGGTTTAATAGTAGTTTAATGTTTAAATGCTAAAAATTGTAATTAAATCAGAAATGTAATATATAAAAAATGTTAATTTTAAATACAGTCTAAACTCTATGTAATGTCACTCAATTTAACAACAAATTCCCTAAAGCGTCGAAATCACTTGGCTTTGGTTGGTTTAGCTTGTCTTCTGTACAATGATACACTATATAGCATTACACCCACTCTCAATAAGGACAACAATTAAGTAATAAAAAGTACCTTTTAAGTTGCCAAAATTAGTAAAAACTTTGCAGCTGTGTACATTCTTTTGCCACTTTATTATGCTAGCCCATAATAAACTTGACTGTCCAGATCAGGCATATGGAACTTTTTAAGAAATTCATTCTTTTGTTTATAAATAGGGATGGCTTGCATTTGTAGACTGTTATTGACCATGACTAATAAGTAGGAGTCATGAATGTATATATATGTTATCATATTCCTAGTTGTTACATACTAGTTACATGGCTAGTAAAGTGACTGTCTATTGATGAATAAGTCTTATTGATACGAGCGATAGAAATGGGAGAGAAGATAAGAGATGTTGGTAGACACTTTGGATTTAGTTGCTCTACCTTGTCCACAATATGGAAAAATAAAGAAAAAATTATCCAAGCAGAGAATGAAGGGAAATCTTCCAAAAAATTAAGGAAACCTAAATAAGCAGATTTGGATCAAGTTATTTTGGATCCAGTGAGAAAAACTGAAAATCAAGAACTAGGAAATCAAGAAGATGAGTCTGAGTCTCTGCCGAGCATTAAAGGAGCTCTGGACGTAGCTAAATTATTGGACAAGTTCTTCCTTTATCACCAATATGTCTCAATATCGCTAGATAAGAATAAAATAAGTAAAAAAATACAACAAAATTACTGGTGCAGCAGAAGACGTCATACAAAAATAACAGACTACATGCAATTGCGTTCTAATATGGTTGTTTTTATGTACATAACTGCTAACACTAGTCTGAAATGAACTTTATCTTTTTATAATTCTGATTTTTCTTGTCTTGATTTAACTACAACTCTTTATAATGCCATGAAATGCACAGTCCCTGCAGTGTCCTTAGTTTGCACTGTATATTATCAGTAACCAAATTTATATATGATGTTATCAAATGTGAAAAAAAATTAAAATATGATATCCCAATACAGCAAGTTGCCAGTGTAAATACTTAAAAACACTTCTTACATGCTAAAGTTGAGACAGTATTATATTGTATTCTTTGGTTGGCATGTTTCATTGAAATTACTATAACTTTTGACAGAGTGAACCAATTTTAATGAAATAAAGTTTTGATGCTACCCTGGAAAATACTTTATAATTATGTTTTTGAGTTTTTGAAATATACTTAGTACTTTTGAATTGTTGGCTGCACAGTCAAACAAACAGACTTTTCTAAAAATGATAGAAATTTGTTTAATCACCTATTTTTAGTCCCTTGGAATAATTCTTTTTACAAAAATCGGAAATGTACAGACACGTGAACTTTACGATTTCATTATTAGTATAGATATTGGTTAAAGTTTAAATCATTAAGGTATTTTAAAAGATAATTGTGTAAATATAAACATTTACATTTTTGTAAATTTTATTACAAACAGTATTATTCAATGAAGTGTAATTAATATTTACACTTACTGTATACTTAATATATTTTTCAGGGCATTATTTTTTTTACATTTGTGAAACTTACTAGTTACTAGCAGTGCAGACTTCGTCCGCATGGCATAGCACCTTTGGGTAGCATTTTAAATTATTTTACAAATAAGATACATACGTATAAATACTCTATTATTTAAATATATAAGTACATAAGGTATAAAGTATTAATACGAGTTTATTTAAGTACATTTTTATAAACTACATTTTTTGTTTTCCCATCTTTTACCATCAGTATTCGCATGCGTGTGACGCAGTCGTTTTCCTTCACGTGTCTGCCTCTCTAGTATTAGTGTATTATCTATGTGTCTGCCCATTCGGGTAAGCACACTTAGGCATATTTCTTTACCTACACCGCGCCGTGCCACGCCGCGTTCCGCTGTCCCCCCGCCGCCCCCTCTGTAAATGTTACATCAGAATAGCTCTAATATTTTATATCTTGTCGCAAACCTTACATATTTCCGTACAAACTTTCATCCCCTATTCCTTATTGTTATTTTCCATCCTTGAGGTTAAAACTTTTACAAACTTTGAATGTCATATTTTTTTATATAGAATCAACAGCCTATAAAATAAATTCCAAGCTTCTAACTCTAAAAATGACGATCCTTCCATACAACTTTTCATCCTCCTTTTAACACCTTACAACCCTTTTTTCGCACTAAAAAGTAGCATATGTCCTTTCTCAGGCTCTAGACTATGTACCAAATTTTATTTAAATCGGTTCAATAGTTTTGACGTGAAAACGCGACAGACAGACAGAGTTACCTTTCGCATTTATAATATTAGTAAGGATTGCAGAATTCATATTTTTAAAATAATTTATTATGGCCCTCGCTCTGAGTACAAGTTATTTAGCCCCAACTTCGTATTTTACTAATCTGGAGTGCTCCAACATAATAGTAACTCTAAGAATTTATGTTCTGTGACATTATTTTCTATAAACGTCACTAGTGCATTATGCCTTCAGCACTCGCCCCCAAAGTCACGGTAAAGTTGTAAAGGCCCTTCCGGTCAACAACGTTAGCTAGGTTCGAAATAAAAAACCAAACTATATGCCAAACAAAGAAGAAAATAAAAACCAAACTATATCACATAAAAAACCACAAAAATTATATAATATAGTTCTCATATACTGCAAGTTAATTAGTTAAAAACAAGGACTATTCCAGATAGTTCATACACATAATTCCTGTTGAAATGTTTCCAATTCAAAAGTATCTTATATTCACGTAAGTTATTTTAGAAGAATATTTCACAGTTTAATGTCTTACATATTCAAGTGAGCATTAAATTATCAGCTATTGATACCTAAAAATAAATGCTTAAAATTTCTTTCTCACATGTTCTTCACATACTTTCGATCTTCACAAATCCCTCAATAGAGTTTCCACAGTTTGGAGAATTCACTGCATACCACCCAACTAATTCCGTAAATTCAACAAGTGGTATAGTTTAGTAAATTCGTTTCGAAAAATACTCAAAAGAGTAACATGAATGTTTTGAAAGAGGCAAAACTGAAACTGAGTTCAAAACCTGCACCGTTGTACCGAAACTAAAACTTCTTTCGGTCATTAATTGTATTTCATTTATGAAATAATAGTACCTATATTTTATCGATATCTTTGCATAATAAATAATAAAAGCATAATAAATGCGCACATTTGTCGTGGGGTATTTTATATTTTCTTTTTCAGTATATCTAACGTGACGTGACGTGCATTTGAAGCGAAATTAACAAATTAAATAAGCACTCAAACTATTTATGATAAATTTTCGCAAAGTATTCATCACCAATCTAATATTTTCTAAACTTTTTATCATATTGGGAGTTTTACTGTTTTACTACTGGCAATACTGTGTTTTATTCTGTGGCATCTGTCCGTTCACATTCAAAGGTTGTATTTTGTTTACAAATTTGCAAATCAGAATGAATTTACTTGTAGAGGAGAGTACGACCGAAAAAGTACCTAAACTATTAGAAGATATCATAAATAAGATATATGAGAGTAATGAACAAGATGTTTTACAGAAAGATTTATTATTTATGCTTATTATTGTTTTGATGTTAGAAAATAGGATGATGCTCGTTAAAAAAATAATGTTGAAATTATTGATCCAATGGTTTCAATTGACATTGAACAATTATCTCATTGGAAATCCCACTTAGGGTCATATGAAGCATTATTTATTATGTGCGGTTTCAAAAACATATTGGTGAGGATTGTAATGAGTCCTTTAGGTGGGATATCCATTGTAAATGCAGTAATAAGTATTCTTAATTCAGAAACATACACAATTTGCCTACCTATGAGTCGCTATGTCGTATCTCCATTAGCTAAAAGCATTCCAATGAAATTTCGTGACCTGAAGCATTTTTCAACTATATTCAAGAACAAAATAATAAGCCCTGTCAAAAGTTGTATCCTTAGTTTCTATGGATATGCTAGTGCAAGTTTGATAGGCTTGCCAGAAGAAATATTGTATAAGATCATTCTCTTTATACCCATCAAAGATGTGCTCAGTACATGTAGTACATGCACCAGAATGAAGTATTTGCTGGATAATGAAACATTGTGGCATAATTTGTTTATAAGGGATTTTAACAGTATAGTACAGAATGATAAAACAGTATGGAAGGAACTTTACAAGGTTTCATATATTGCCAAAGAGGAGGATCGGCTTAGGAATAGAGCAAGAACATCTGGCACTATGCATGATTATATGGATTATTCAGATTATGTATCTTATATTGATAATCCCATGTGGAGTATGATGGTATAAATTTACTCATGATTAATTATTTGGTGAAATTGTTATAAAATCCATGGTGAAGATTTTGCTATCATTAGAATAGATTATAAAATATATAGTTTTTTATTTATATGATTATGGTAAATGGATTAACTATTTAAGGCATACATAGGCTATTCTCAACAATCTGTAAAAAGGGTTTTACATTAAATTTATAATTCAAACAGAGGCGTCTTTAACTATAGGCTGTGCAGCGCACACAGGCGCAGGGCTTTAGGGGCCACCAAGTGACGCTTGTAACACCTACAAAGATGAGTCGCTTGGGATGCCACCTCTCTAAAAGGGCGCCAGGATATTGGTGGCACTACAAGGGCTAGAAATGCTGCTGGAGTGGGATATATTAAATTCAAAAATTCCAAATTATCCTAGAATTGTATAATCTGTATAATTAAAGTCTACTGGATATAAGAAATCTGAAACTATTGTCATGTGCATTATTATACTTAATTCCAAGAGTACTATGGATTTTCTATGTATATATATTTTTTAATGAAACAAACAACATTTTCAATGTTGATGTCTATGTAAATAAAAATTATTGTTGTAGTGTCCTTGCTTATAATTGTAAAAGCACTAGAACAGGCATAATTGACTAATAAACGATTTGTTATATATAGTGACAATATTTATTTTGTTTATGGGTGACTTTATGTGCTGAATAAAATATTTACTTTTTATAATACATCAGAAAGTGGTAGTATTATTTAACAGTTATTCTATAACATGCAATAGGTAAAATTCTTCATACTATTTTTTAAACTTATTTTTTCTGCAGACTAATAGTTTAGTACACAAGAACTCATTGTTATAGGTACATAGTTTAAGCATTTAAGTTGCAATTTTCCAATAATAAACAAGGATATTACTACTATATTTGTCTCTAAATAGAAAATAAGAACCTAATTCATACTTATGTTTCATTTAGGACTTAGGTGCTCATATTTATATAAGACATAACTTTTATTACCCTTAAAATACAAAAATATAGAAGAAGAATTATTTTAAATTGATATAAATATTTATCTAATGAAACTTGCAGTTACCCAGCCTTTGGCTGCAATTAACTTTTTTATACAGAACCATACTTATTTTTTTTAACTATAATAATAAATAAAATTGAAGCATCTGTTTGTAATGTCAAAATTATTTGTTTTACTAAATAAATATGAATGTAGACACAACACATTCCAAAAAACACTTTTTACAATTTTTGTTTGTCTGTTTGTAATGGGCAATCTCCGGAACGGCTGGACTGATTTTGACTGAACTTTTTTTGGTAGATAGCTGAAGTTGCTCCGGGTAACTTAGGCTATTTCTAATTATCGAAAATAATTAGGGTTCCACGTAAAAAAAATAAAACTCATAAAAATTTTATTAAAATCCGGTACAATACAGTTTTACGGGCAAGTTCTTGAATTTATGAGTAATATTCTTACTTACATCTTAGTACTAAATTTTTTTCAGGAAAATCAAATCAAATCAAATCAAAATTCATTTATTCAATTTAGGCCCTAAGAAGGCGCTTATGAACGTCTAAAACACTACCACCGGTTCGGAAAACAACCCAGTCGAGAAGAGCCGGCAAGAAACTCGATCTGGTTCCTTCTTTTTTTTTTCATAAATATAATATAATATAAATGATTAGGGGTTCCGTATAAAAAAATAAAACTCAGTGAAGAATATAAGAAACGCAGTCGCGGGCGGGCAGACAGCTAATTATAATATAAATAATTTGTTATACCCGACCAAAGACACTTCCAGTTTGGATTATAGTTAATTGTCGTATCTTATTGGTGATTATTTTATTTTGTAGGTACTGATAATGCGAATGCCGAATCGCTGTTACTATACTGCTATTTAATTATAGATATAGTGTGTAAGTGCATATTATAAAATATAGGGATCTATCAGTATATTAATTACACTTATAAAAGGTAAATGTTGATCTCCTATATTATTGTTTATAAGCAAGGAACAAAGTCTTAACAAATTCAAAGAGTAGAAATATATGTGATGTACGCTGATACGTATTTGCTTTAGCATTAGGAATCTTACATTTTTTTAGAAGTATGTTCTTTCGCATCAAAGTTTTTGTATTTCACTCGGTTATAAGGTCAAGAACTTCAGCGACTAGTAAAGAATGAGTATCTATTGATTTTCGGTGTAGTCGTGCCAACTTAAAAACTTCCTATGTGTAAAAACACATAGGAATTAGACGAATAAATACTTACCTACTGGTTGATAAAATTCCTTCTTTGTTTTCAAACTGCCGAAAGGTAAGGTATCTATCATTTATGAAATGATTACGGTGCGCAACTCAGTAAATAATTATAATAGGATTTTCACTATTTGTTGATAGTTGGTTGTGGTGCAGTAATTAGTAATTATATTTGCTATCGATGAAGAAAACATACCGAGAAACCTGAACGTTTCAATTGCTCTTGTGGTATCCACACTTTAATTTCCTGATGTATTTCCTATCCTGAAAGGCTTAATGGATTGTGAAAAGAAAAAATAATTTTTACTTGTCTATTTTACTAAAACAGAATCGTCTGTAATCTAACTATTTCATTTCATAGACTCTATATCAACATAAATACATTTATACGTTTCAGAACAAATAGAAAAGAATGAGTGAGATGACTTGATTAAGAATTTTTTTTGTGAGACAATATAATGAATAATTGTTTATCTCAAAATAAACACTACATAGTATGCAAGCGAAATAAGTGTTAAAAATCTATTTTACAACGTTAAATCTTATAATTGAAAAAAAATACCTAATTAATTAAATTAATATTTAGGGCTCAAACTTTGACAGAGGCATAATTTTAGCATAAAAGAAGGCAAAAAATAAATATGAATTTATCTTGAAACACCCGAGTTAATATAAGCTCATGATGTCGTTTTCTTTTTGTAACATATACTATATATAAGTAAGTGAGGTTTTATAGCTTATAAGATTTTTAATGTATTTGTATTCAGGTAACTTTCAAGATAAAACAAACCTGGGTGTATATCCTGCTAGCAGGACTGGTCCTCCTTTTACTACGTCCTGTGACTCGAGTCTCACAAATGGTGATATAAGTGAGTATATATTTATATCTCTGTGTATTATTAATAATCTATGTATTCAAAAATCTGCATATGGTGTTCGTTGACCTCGAGAGGGCGTACGATCGAGTGCTTCTTGAAGTTCTGTGGTGGGCCCTTATAAGAAAGGAGTGTCTGAAAAGTACCTACAGTTGATTCAAGCCATGTACTGCAAATGCATTACGCATGTTCCGTCCATAGTTGGTGTCACAGACAGTTTCGATGTGACTGTTGGCCTGCACCAGGGTTCGTCTCATAGCCCGTACACATCTTTCTGTTGATTATGGACGCCCTTGCGTCGGATATATAGGAAGAGCCACCCTGGTGTGTGTTGTTTGCCGACGACATCGTGCTGATAGGTGAAAGTGACAAAGAGGTGCAGAACAGACTGGATGTGTGGAGGCAGAGACTAGAGAATGTAGGCCTAAAAATAAGTTAGAATATATGTATGTTCTACGACTTTGACGGTATCTCCGATGGTTTGCCAATAACACTGACGGGAGTACTCCTACCGGTCTGTGCTGACTTTCGATTCCTCGGGTTACTCATACAAAGTGACGGTGACATCGACCGAGAGGTGAGGGGGGAGAATCAACTCAGGTTGGATGAAATGGCGACATCTCTTAGGCATAACTTGCGACTGAAGGGTAAAATATATAAATCCGTTATAAGACCTGTCATACTGTATGGATCAGAGTGTTCGGCTAGTAAGAAAATGGATGAAAAACGACTGCATGCAGCAGAGATGTCAATGTTGAGATGGATGTGTGGCGTGGCTAGAATGGACAGTGTCAGAAATGAGTATGTTAGAGGAAGTTTGAAAGCCACTTTCAAAGTGACTTCCAGTAATAGAAAAGATGAAAGGGAATCGTTTGTCTTGGTGTGGTCATGGTTTGAGAAGAGATGAAACTCATGTGACGAAGAAAGTGGTGACTATGAAAGTTGAGGGATGGAGGAGGGACACCTAAAGAAAAGATGAATGGAGTGTGTATGGGAAGATATAAAGGCTAAAGTGGTGAATGAAGATATGGTGGCTGATAGAGATGTATGGAAGAAGACATACTGCGCCGACTCCAAATAACAAGTTGGGAGTGGGACGACGACGATAATGATGATTATTAATATTATAATTGTGAATCTTTGGATGTTTATTTATTTTGACTCTCATATTGCTAAGCTCTGCCGAGCCAGATCAAAATTTAATTTATGCCATGATTAGAATAATAGTAAAATTTTGCCTGGTTTCACGATAACACTTCGATACTAATGTTTCAAGTGCTATTCTATATAAATACTAATGTAATGTAAATTACAAAAGTAACTCTATCCACTACGTTTTCACGCATAAACTACTAAACTAATTGTGATATATAGGCAGATAGGATCTTAGTGTAAGGTATAGGCTACTTTTTGTTTATATGGGTGAAGTTTGTATGGAGAAATAAAGAAAGTCTGGTAAGAAATAAATAATGTTTCAGAGCTTTTGTTGAATGGAGGTACCTTTCTATCTTTTTATACCTATGTATCTATAGACTATATACACTAACTGCTTAGAGATTTTCGATATTATTGTCTTATAAAAAGGTTACATCATGTATGTAAGTTCATAAGTATCTTAGAGATATTTCAAATGGGAAATTGTAAAACATTTATCTCATAAACTATACAAACTAATTAATATTCTTCCTGTCTTGTGCTCTTTCACGCCTAAATTGCCGAAGAGATTTCGGTCAAAGGTAAGGAAACATATTGGATTCAGAGGAGGAGCATAGCTTGCATTTTGTCTGAATTTCACGGGGGCGTAGCCAAGGGTACAGTTAGTATTATATATGTAAACAAATGTACTAAATGTAAATCCTTATTGCGTGATCCCTTTATGCCAAGGCTGCTCAACTTTTGTATCAGTCGTCCCAAACGGACGATTCAGAAATTTTTGACGGGCCAATAACTGTTACTTTTGTTCACTATAATAAAGTATTGAGCCTTAGTTTGATCCTTCGATGATAATAAAGTTTTAGTTTTTTTTTATTATAGATAACATTAAATGCCCTAAAAAGTACTTTTTTCGCGCGAAAACGCTATCCGCCAAGTTACTTTAGTTCATGATGTCACTAATGAATCAACGTCCTAGGGATGTCGATTCTTTCCGAAAAAGATCGATGTTTGAAATCACCTTGTGCCAAATTAAGAATCAAAATTTTATATTTATGTATCTTAAAAAAAACTAAATGAAAACGATGATTTGTAACCGATATCTATAATCAATGTGAATTCAGGCATAGCTTTTCTTGTAATATATTGTTTATACCAGGCGTTAAATTAGGTGTTGACAGTAACAATAGGTCAGAAATTTATTTAATTACTGTTGTGTAGTATTTCATACAAAACTAAAATCTAAGAAGAGTTTTTCATAAATATCTTGTTAGTGACCACGTATGAGTTTCAACTTTGTAGGAATATACTTTGCTTGTGCGGGCCATTCAAAAATCGTAAGCGGGCTACATTATGGCCTGCGGGCGGGCATAGGGTTGAGCAGCCTTGCTTTATTATGCCAAGCCAGCACTTTACTCGTACACAATTTTAACAAAACACAATATCTTTTTTAACAAATTCTTTGGACTCTATTAATAAATATTTTTTAATCACGTATGGGAGTAATGGTGATTTTCGCAAAATAAACGTAATAAAAGATGTTCTCGTGTAAAATTTACGTTTTGAAGTTGACATATAGAGATCTTAACGAACTGCGATTATGTATATTTAAGAGCGGACTTCAGGGTAGACGTTACGTCTGACTATTAATTTTATGGGAGACATTTTTACTTTAAATCTAAATTTTTGATACAGTGTTAATTAAGTGTGTTATATTAGTTACGTGCGGAATTTTAATTTCTTTTACCTTGTATCATTTTCATCTATTATTTAGCATTGTATTTGAAATTAATAAAATTGCTGCTGAGCCTTCTAAAATAATATTTTTTTCAATTTTGTTATAAATTTTTTGAGTGCCTTATTTACTTACTATTATTGGACAAAAATAATAGTAAAATCCGTGAATCAAACCGAGGTAAACTGTTTAGTAAATTGAAAAGATTCATATAAAAAATACTATACACGTGTTTGTATGTGATTAACGACGAACCGGGCAGCGAGCCGTATACGGAGCTCGGGAAAATAGGAAGGGTGAGGGATGCGCATATGAGATGCGCCAAACGGCCTCTTTTGAGGTCTAGCCTCCGTGGCGCTACTATCGGCGCGTGAACCCGAGTTCTTTAATCTGAACGCTACGCCGACGGTGCTTCGTAGGTGCAAGGCTTATGCCGTGATATTGTTCTGATGGAGTGGTATAGGTGAACGGCCGTGGAGGGCCTTAGGGCGCAGCGTGATAAGCCGCCGTGGCGGTGCTACGGTCCAATGCTCACTCATAGCAGATCTGATGGCGATTTTCCAGTTTATGCCAGAGGTGAGATTCACTTATATTTTGCATACATCATGTTGACAATATTGTTGTCTCTAAATGTACACTTGGGATACTATTATCTATTTCAAGTACATAGATAATGATTTAATTGAATGCTTCTGTTACATTATGTTGTTTTGCATATATTTAAATACTGTTAATTTCTACGATACTCGTTTTGTATACCTGTTCATTGTTGTAATTATCGTATAAGTGCTAATAATTAATATTTAGGTATTTTAGCCCAAAATTTATTGAGTTTAAATTTATTTTGATGAATTAATTTAACGGTTAAGAAGCGGCGACGCTTTGCCGGATATTTCAACTGAGTGAGTTATAAATCAATATCCTAAATGGTACGTACAACAACGAATCTAGTTTGAGACTCGTATGCATTTCCTTAAATAAGTACTTGTTTTAAACAAATACCTAACATTTGTATTTTGTATTAAGTGTTTTGAGATGTCATGTAAATATATTTTTTTATATTATTTATTTGTAACTTAAAACTAAGATTTAATAAGATTTTTTATTTAGAAAAAACTTACTTAAATAACCCAATGATAAACATCTTTATTTTATTTATAGTTTTTTCTAGTTTAGTATATACCCAGTCGTGATGTATATTTTTATTTGATCTGGAAAAGTTTTGAAAGAAAATTATTTGTAACCGATTTCCATTAAAAAAATGAATGAAAGCTTAAATAATTTTAGTGATAACTTGTTTTTATCTAAACGTCATTTATCAAATCGTTTTCCTATTTCTTATATCCGTAAATTATTAATCTTGAAATTTAAGTGCATACCGATTTATTTAAAAGATTCATAGGAATGTTTGATGATTAGATAAAATTTGAACACTGCTCTATATGTAATAGTATATATTCTATTTTCATATACATCACTACAGACTTCATCTAACTTTTATCTGTTTCGGCTGCCTTTATACTCTGCATCCTAAATTATTATAAAATTTGTTTTGGCACGAATCCTCATCATCATTTTCTTTCGATGTCAGTTAATAATTAGTGTTATGTGTTAGGATAATTATATATGTTGTCAAATGATATACATAACGTACCTACTGAAAGAAAGAATTGCATGGATTTTTTGGTTCAGTTATGGGTGGGGTGTAAACGCTTTCAAGTTCACTTCAAGCTTCGTTGCGTGTATTATACGGTGTACACGTTCCTAGCACGAGTATATGGTTCGCTAATCTTCTAGGACGATAGGCATCTATTTATAAATATAGGCTATACGGGTAATCTCACCGCGATCACCTTGCTCATCGCATTTGATCGTTCGACCAGAAAGGCGGGGTCATTTTTATGTCGAGCTTATTATATAATTTTAAAATAACTAGCTTTAGGTAAATGGAATAATCGTTACCCGCCTATATTGTGTTAACGTCAAAAGAACACCTAGCTACAGTTACCTTGTTACAGTGAAGTTTATAAACGAATCTAACATATTTTGTATTTGTTTACTGAAATAAGCTTTCTAAGGATTTTTTAATCAGGCATAATGAACGATTTTCTTTAATCAACCATGATTTGTATTATTTATTTTATTAATGTATTTATATTATTAATATTAGTCTAAGAGGTATAGTTAGCCTGATAATGATAGATAAAGTAAGGAATAGTGTGATCAGGGGGAACGTTGTGGTGTGTTAGAGGATGTAGTGACAAAGATACAGAAAGAAATATTGAATTGGTAAGGACACGTGGAAAGGATAGATGAAGGAAGGATGACGAAACAAATTGACAAGACGAGCGTGACAGGGTAAGCCGATAAGGATCGTCCTAGGCGAACGTATCACAACCCAGATCGAGAACGTTCTGGAGAAAGGCCAGGTCAAAAGTACCCGTAATCGATGAGCATACTTGAAAGGAGAAAAAGCGAAAGACGTAAATCAGGATCGTAACAGGTGGAATGATCTAATCTCTGCCTACCCTAATAGGAGAGAGTCGTGACATTATCTATGTATATATGTATTTATTTTATACTGAAAGCTTAAATTTTACGATTCAATGCGTGATCAGACAATTTGAGTCATGTGATGGCAAGAACTGCTACTTTTAAGTTGTTGAACTCGCCGAGCACAAATCACAGTATTTAAGTAGTCGTCTATGAGAGTAAAGCTCATTTTTAATGTGTTTCTATTGTAACACACTGTAGTACCAGTATTGCAATGTTCCACACCTAAGCAACATCCACTTATCGGAGGAAGAGACGAGTTTAATTACCACGCCGGGGCTACGAGAATTACGACATATTGGCTGTTTCATATGACGAGAAATTATACATTTCTGTATTTTTTCGTTGATGATTGATGGTATGGTGGACTTGCAAACATATTTCTTTAGCGTTCAGGTTTCCTATATTGTCAGCCGAAGATGTTAACAAATTTAAATTAGCATCGTGGCGGAATCTACGGAATCTTATCGTTATTATACCCAATACTTAATATTTTATTAACTAACTGGCTGTATGCCCGCGGCTCCGCCCGCGTTTTATATCAATTTAATGCGTAATATAGTTTTGTACACGGAATTATTTTCTAAACTTTTTTTTTATTACTAACATTGCTTAATATTTCTCACAAATTCCAATACCTTCAAGTAAAACTGTGCGTTGAATCGGATTTTATTCTAAATATCATGAGTGTTAATTTTTTTATTTGGAACCCTAATTATTTTCGAAAATCAAAAGTACCCTAAGTTGCACGGAGTAATTTCATCTCAAATCTATCCTGTCAAAATAGGTCCGGCTGTTCCGGAGATTACCCGGAAAAAAAAGACAGACGTACAGACAAAAATTATAAAAATTGTATTTTTGGTATAGCATCGTATACAAATTCATATCTACTTAGTAAAAAAAATAATTTTAACATTACAAACAGACACTTCAATTTTATTTATTAGTTTAGATAAATAAAGTATATTGTTTTACAGCACTGTTAATTGTTCGTGCATTTTACTAACTTTCCAGCAACTGGTAGATGGTTACGAAGAAGATACTATGAAGTATTATTGTTCTCCTTACAAATGATGTATCGTAACAAAATGTACATTAATAAACACCAATAGAGAAATACCTTGATATCAAGACACTATCAGTCGTTATCTAATCTCATAAGACAGTACGTAATATTTTAGTTTTAATTCGCATTTCGTTCTTGTATAGCGTTGGTTTTTATTTTAAATGGAAACGTGTCGTGTGATTAGTGAAAATGTATGATCAAGTGCTTAGTGTAATGGTGTGACAATATGGACGGGTTTACTCGAAGGTTCAAGCCCTTGCACAGGCCAATCGATGACGATACTAAAAGTGATTCTGGTATAGTGGATGCAGGGGAGGGTACCTGTGAGTTTCTAATCTTCTACTTATATTTACTTATACTTGATATTATACCATTTAATATGTAGATTACCCATAAAAATGAGACAATATGGAAACAATGGAAGGCTGGCGTAAACGCCAGGTTAGTGATCAAGGGTTTAAAACTCTCGTACAGCTAAAGTCAGTTATGGTTTTATGCTTTTTACGTACCTACCCTTTTTAGATAGCGAATTGTGAATCACTAATAAGTGTTTATTGAAAACCAGGGTTTAGGGGTAAACTAGGCTAGGGTTAACGTGGTATATTGATAATTATTATCTACTTACTGAAAAAAAAAAGATCAAACTGATTCGTCTGATACTATCTACCTACACTAAGTATATATAGTATAGTACTATTGACTATTTTTATAATGAAAGCGTGTGATAATTATGTAGGTTTAGACGTTTTAATGCATTACTATAGATAATGACGAGACCAGATACCAATTATTATTAGAAACATACGCGAAACTTGTATGCATAAGATGGCAAATAATTTGTATCGTTTTTTTATCCCACAAATTATACGAACTGAAACTTTAATCCCGGAATTACATTGGTTAAACTTAACAATAGGAAAACAATCGAACCTGGCATAAATACCCGGTTTCGTAGTTGACCGGTAAAAGTGTTATTAAATATGCTTTTCACTTTATAATGATTAATTTACTTAAAATAGGATCAATGTACAAGGTTCATATATATTACTGGAAATTACCTGCGTAAAAATACCTCACGGATAAAAATACGATTCTCTTAAAAATAAAATGAATACCTACCTACATGACCTAGCTTCTTAATAAAACAATCAAGTTATTTAACTTTGATATAACACTGTTCATTTAATAATATCGACAGACATTAAATACGGAGTGGAACCGGCTTTGCACCTGCCCTTATAGACAAGGGTGGGGTGAGTTTGTAATTTGTTTCACGGAGTTAACATCGGAGTCAACGTTCGCTGTGCAGCTATGTAACCCCCTGATGTACATTTATCATCCACGGGGTTTGTTATTATGATTTTAAACATATAAATATTACCCTGTATAAATAAAATATGTGACACGCATATTCTATTTGTAATTTTTTAATTATAATATAACTAACGTTAATCTAATTGAAAATAAACATCCAAATTAATATTGCGAAAATAGACCGACCTTATGGATCATTTTGTTAACATTATTCATACCTATATATAAATTAAAAAAATTTAAGATGTATATTATATTCAAATGTGCGTTATTTAGAGACCAAATTAAGTTGATTAATTATATTCTAAACTAGTGTAAGTCAACAACGTGTTCTGGTTGGTTAGTTGTTTTGGTGCCCAATGGTCATGCCGGTTGCGCGCCGCCATAGGAATCCAGTCGCCTCACAGCGGTTCAACGAGACGAGTCTAATGCAGTGTGCATTTCAAAATGCAGGAGGGACGGAGGAAGGCAGGCGAGCCCCCACCCTGCCCCATGCTACCGAACAGCCGCGCGCCAGTTCGCCATTGGGCGTCCCTCGCGGCGCATGCACTTGTAAATGAAGTTGTGTGTAATATTTGTGCCGGTTTTGATATCTCATGTGCCTTTATTTAGTGCTCATTGAAAGTGTAATTAGTGTTGATTCGATCCAGACGATATCATTGTGTGTACATGATGTCGGCGCGTAGTTGACATGTCGCTGAGCGCGCCTATTCAGGCGGCGCGCGGGACGAGGACTAACAGCCTCGACCAACTCGATTTCCAGGAGAAAAGACAGTTGATAGCGAGCTCATTGTCTCTTACTGATTTCTTGCACGTAGGTGCAAAGGAGGTAGCTGCTGTCGCCGGTTGGTAACCTCTTCCTTTTTTGTTTAAACATCCAACTATATTATTATTAGGTATTCCAATAATAACTTTGCGATAGCAAGAGTCGTGTAGGCTTTTGTCAGCTCATTATACTATACATTTTTTTTATAATGCTGGTTTGGTTTAAATTATTTTGTTAGGTAGGTACCTACTAAGTTGATAATTATAATTTAAGACATAAAAAAACAATATTCCTAAAATATTTGATTTCTTATTGAACTTAATAATAATTCTTTGATATCCGAGAATACTTTTCAAATTTTTTATTGTTTTTCTTTTGGTGTGTGGCTCCAACGCACATTATATTTATTAAAGTTATATCCATGATCATTTAAATATTATGCCGGAGTGGTTAGAACTGTTTATAAGCACAACTGATGTGAAATTCAAATTTGGCCTTGCCGTGACGCATTACTATTGAGTTGTTATTCTTTTATAACTTCGCATAAGAATAATTTATTTTAATAATTATATCCTTATTTATTAAACATCTTATGGTTAACGATTGATGATTCTCATATAAAAATACAAGATAACTTACCTACAAATATTTATAAAAGTTTATTTATTAATCTTTATATACTTTATGTTTAAATCTTGCATGTTAGTTTTATAATTGTAAAAGTCACCTATACCTAATATAGTTGTGTCGATCACCTTAGAAATCTTATAACTCAACGCAGCCTCTGTTGAGGACAATTTGTAAGGTCAAATTATTTAAAGCCTAGTACCTACTTGGAGACATTGTTTATCACTTAATAATGCCACGATACAATTTTATGAACGCTATGTATTTCGGTAGATTACAAAAACAGAAAATTTAATTAAAAAAATAAATGTTTACAACACTATTATTGTAAATTAATTAAATATATCGAATGAGGATATAATACTGCACAAACTTGTTACCGTAGTATTTCTTTGAAAAATGTGTTAGTAACACGATGATATCTCTTTTATTATGTTTCCTTATATTTTATGGTACAACTGGTAAATTAACTTACTTTTTAACTATTTATTTGAAAATATATTACTCTTTAAAAACGGATAAATGATGTAAACTTAGAAATATAAAGAAAATACATAGTAAACTCTTTTTAACGGCACTTGATTTAATAACTAACTCCCCAAAACGTTAAAATTACTTAATTGTTGTCCATACAATGATTTTTCTTCTCTTCATTTAACGACAATTCTCTTATATCCCATAAAATGCACAGTTCCTTAAGTGTTGCTATATAGAAATTAAGTACCGTAAATATTTCCACGTGGTCCAATTCATGTTTTTATTTCATATCTTTAAAAATAATTTAGTTTCTATAAATCCGTCCTAATCAGAAAATTCGTAATGTGATGAATAAAATGGCAAAAGGCACTTGAAAGCAAGTGCTTGAAAATGTAATCATTTATAATTGTGCATGTACCTTTTTAAGGTATACTTTATGGAACTTTTATATAAAGGAATGATTTTTCAATCAATCCGATAAATTGTGTTATATCTAGTTAACAAGTAAAGTTATGAGATGTCGTATTTCAAATAATGGTTGCTGATTATTCAATATTCAACAATATCGACCAGTATTAACTTCATGTACGTTAAAACCTATATTGCATAAATTAAAAATTAATATTGCAATTGCATGACCGATTGTTGTAAAATATAATTTTCTATTTCTATTTATCAATTATAAGACACATTTATTTTATTATAATATCGCAGAGTCAAGTAATACCATATAGTATTTAAAACTACCACATACTCCCATACTACACATACTAAACATACTCCCTAAACCTTACCACCACCATCGAAGGAACTACTCAACACAGTTTGTTATACTAACCTAACTTCACAATGCTTTATAACTGTTAGCAGCATATACTCTTTATAATATGTACTTACGTACCTATTGATATGAATTCAATTAAATTATATAAATAAAGATATAAAGCAAAACAACGAATACTATAGGACTTGATTTACCCACGTTTTCTCATAGTTTCTTTACATCATTTACGAGGACTGAAAGTAACAATAGCACACGATTTCTCTACTTAAGTTCTAACCTAATGTTTTATTGCTTATTCTATAATTTCATTTCATTATAACAACTATAGAGACGTAATGCGCATGTTCCATAGCATGTAAGTTTGGGAGAAAATAAATAGTAAGACGAATAAGAGACAAGAGTGAAGTGTACCAGATCTAATATGGGTTTTACTGGACGTGTTACAATCGATGCCATTTTGCAACTTCATCATATATGTGAATAACATAGACGTGCACACAAGAACTTGAAAAATGTTCTTTTGATTTTGTGCTTATAATCCAATACCTAAAGTTGCCCCTTAATCATATAAAACCCCTTTAACATAAGTTCAGGTAGCACAAACCGTAGCGTTAATTGATTAAGAATCGACTCATCGCAAAGTGGCTAATGAGCTAAATGTGGGTCTTATCAGTGATTATGCAATGAAAAGTCACCACAAAACTGGTTGCTACATCCGCAGACAAAGCAGCAAGAGCGTACGTCGCACAACGGTTAGTTGTAATAGTTTTATCGTGTTAGAATTTATTAGGCGATTTAGTGTATCTTTGAGAAATCGAATGGTTCTTAGACAATAGTGAGTAGTTCGATTTGAGTTCTCACGTGAGCATGCCAACTGGACTCCCTGAGTTTTACTTACAGACGATTACTTTACATGCTCCCGATGGTCGACAAGAAGTATGAAGAAGAAAAAACTATATCTAGCTATCATCACTATCTTAACAGTGAGTTTTGACCACAAATGAGTAAAATGACTCTGATTATTAGACATTAGTTCTGACGTTTGTAGGGAATTGGTTGGTCCACAGGTTATATATTGCGTGAAGTCTGTATTCAGAGATTGCAGTGGTCAGATCCTGGACGTGGACTTAAATAGAACGTTTGGAATAAGCTCATAAAAATGATCGCAATCAACCCACTACAGACTCTTGACCTGCTTCGAAATGTAATTTTGGTCACTTGCCGGAACAAACCGCAAGTTCAGGTAAAAACTTCAACCTTATCAGACCGAATGCAAGAGCAGTCAAGAGCAAAAAGAGAAAATAGTAGCCACTAAAATGTACAGACCTAAAAAGCCTAAAACCTAAAAAGCAATAATTTATGTTACATTTTAAACTTCTTTTCAAGTTCATGTTGGTGTATTGAAAAAAATCTATATCTGTACTAATAAATAAAATTGAAGTGTCTGTTTGTAATGCCAAAATAGTTTTTTTTTACTAAATAAATATGAATGGATATACGGTACGTATACCAAAAATACAATTTATAAAATTTTTGTCGGTCTGTCTGTCTTTGTAGACAGCTTAAGTTACTCCGAGTAACTTAGGGTAGTTTTTAATTTTCGAAAATAATTAGGGCACCGTATAAAACTCACCAAATTTTTTAATAAAATCCAATTCAATGCACAGTTTTACGATAGTTTTACAGTGATTAAATTTATGAGATTTTTTTTTACTTTATCGTAGTACCAAAAGTTTATAGGAAAACAATCAGTGTTCCATACAAAAGAAAATTAAAACCCAGTGAAAAATATATAAAACGCGGGCACATTTAGTCTAAAATATAAATTAATGCACCTATCCCAGAAGAAATAATAATCTTTTCTCTACTTTTCCACAAACAATAAAGCATTTCGCTAAAAATCTAACCGATTCTTGTCTAGTGTATACTACATTATATAATGTTATAGATATTCATTCTCTTGACACATTCTAATCAAAAGGTCGAGTCACATCCAACAAATAATGCTTATAGCATGCCAGTGTATTGACCACGTATTCGAATCATAACCATTGTTTGTCTTTCTTACCGCGATTCTCGAGAAATTTGTTAATAATTACTCGTTGTACCCGCAAAACTTTAAATACATACATTTGGTACAAATATTTTTGATATACATAACATTAAAATATACATTTAATCAGATTTATTATGAAGATTCAATGAAAATTATGTTAATTGTAATATATTAGCTAGGTACCTATATAAATTTAAAACATTGACGTAAATATTAACAGACAGTTGTTGAATTGTATTCCGCTAGTGATTTTAAAGGTCACCTGCACGTTTCTTCTAAAATATCTTTAATGCTATATATTTTGTATTGTTAATTTTTTTTTTACTAAATCAATATATTATTAAAAATAATCAAGGTGGCATCGTATGTATTGTGTTCAAAAAATCTGTTTAGGGGTTGTTCATTCAAAGACTGGTGATTTTTTATTTGTAACATATATGCAAAGTTTGAAGACCCTGCTATAAAACTGGCTTAACAACTGACATACAACTGAAAACAACTATTTTTCAAACTATTAAGGTAAAGGCACCAATGCTCGACACTAAGAAATACACAAACTTTATGATTTCTTATTAAATATGTTTACTTATTTAGACCAGTTACAGTTTTTAACATGAGGAAAGTAACATTGGAAAAACATCCTCACCATAAAAACTTAAATAGTCAACATTTTTTGATATTATAATTTGTATTTTTTTTTTAACTCCTGGGAACTAATAAATTACATCACGAAAAAAAAAATCACTCATGATAGATATTCATGGGCACTAATTATAGACATACTTGTTGTTATCACATCATAGTATATGTTAAAACACTCTCGCTATATTATTAAACACTCTCACTATGTATTATTCCCACGTCACCACTTTATTATATTGCAATATCATGAACGTTCACTTTAGCAAAGATAGAATGCAAGTGTGCCTGTTGTGTTTTTTTTATAACCTAGCTAACGCTGTTGACCGGAAGGGCCTTTACAGCTTCACTATGACTTTAGGAGTGAGTGCTGAAAGGCACTCAGCTGAAAAAGGTAACTAGCACAAGGGTTACCAAAATGGTACGAACCTCGGCTTGGCCGTTACCTGAGTGTACAAACTCTCTCTCGAATTGTATCCTATCTAATCCCTACATTTTTTTATGTAACATAAAAAAATAAGTTCCAGTCCCCGGCGGCGGGAACGGCGGTTTCGCGGGCGTGGGCGCTGACACGCAAGTGAACGAGGTTTAAATGGAAAGATCCTATTAATACGAGTAATGTTATCGTCGCGGTCGGTCAAGATGTTACGCGGTCGTCGCATCTTTGTGAGGGCATTCGGGTCGGGCGTGTACGAGACGGCTCGCACTATGAGGGGTGTGTCTTTGCGCGTTCAAAGAAGACGCGATACTGGGTTTTTAAATCGAACTTGATGGTGGGTATATCCAGATCCCTGTGTAAATCCACATTTCTCTGATACCATCGAGCGCCCACGGCTTTTCTTACAAAACGATTCTGGATCTTTTGTAAGGTGTACATCTGGAAACTCTTAATGTGAGAGAACGTGGGTGCACAGTACGTAATGATGGGTCTAACCACCATTTTGTACGGTGTGACTTTATGGCGGAGGGCCATTTTGTTCTCGTAGTTGTACAGATGGTAGAGACGGCCTAGCACTATGGCGGTCTGGCGCTTGACTTTCTTGAGGTGACCGTTGAAAGTCATTTTGGCGTCTAATTGAACACCTAAGTACCTAACTTCGGTGCTGTAGGGGATTACTGTATCTGCGTAAGTGATAGGACGTGGGGGCTTGTTCGAGCGTGCTGTATCGAACATGATCGCGGTGCTCTTTCTCGGGTTTATCGCGATACGCCACTTGAAGTACCAAGAACTGAGTTCGTCGACGGCTCTTTAGTCGTATTTTCGGAGGACTACTTTCTTACGGAAAGCATAATAGATGACTGTGTCGTCCGCGTAAAGCCCTAACTGCACTTTATCAAGTGCAGGGACGTCTGCCAGATAAAGATTAAAAAGGACAGGCGCCAGAATGGAACCTTGGGGGACTCCTGCGCGTATCGAGTGGGCTATAGAGAGAGCGTTGTCTACTCTATAGCGGAAGCTACGGTCTTTGAGATAATTGTGTATTATGTGGACTAGTCTCGGGGATGCCTAGTTCAGTGAGTTTGTAGACAAGGCCTATGTGCCAGACCTTGTCGAATGCTTTGGCGATAACACTAGGTGTCTTATAATACCAGAAATAATGTTATATCAATAGATAAATTCTTAATAATAAAAGGTTTTATTTGAAACTGGCAATCTTTAGTTCACGGTCTTGCATTGGTGTTTATACTTTAAATATAAACTTTATTTAATATAAATGTAACCCTGGCAACACCAGGTAGGACAGATAGTTAAGTATAAATGGTTCATATTTCTATTTTCATAGCCCGGTAAAGCAATCTTTTATGACGAATTTACTTAGTAAAACCAAAAAATATGGAAATAGACATCTTGACAATTCAAAAAGTTTAGCGATTCTTACTTTTATCGCACCGTGAAGTTGTGGATCCGTCTTCTTGTCAGGGTGTTCCCTCTTTCCTATGATATGATATTGGGTCCTTCAAAAGATGTGCGATGAGGTATGTAAGCAGGCCAGCATGACAGCGGTGACTGGCAATGAATTCTGTTCAGTGTCAGTCACCGCTGATTGGAATTGTACTGAACTTAACATCAGGTCCAGTGCAGTCATATCTGTCTGAAAAGGCATTTGCCCTCTGGTCTGCTTACTAATCTCGAAATGAGACGCTCCGAATTGAGCCCTATGTCACAATTCATGAGTCACAATTGTGCGTAGCGATCCGGAGATAATCTTTTACGGAAACCCTATCGTTCTGCAGAGTTCATAAAAATGTGATGTCATCAAAAATATTATGAATATTTTAGATAATAAGTTTTAATAATTTTGTTTGCCTAATTGTTAATTCCTAATTACATCAGTAATTTTACGATAAACATTTATAACAATATGGCAACAAACTCTTTTAATGAGACTTGTTGCGCGGCTATTGTTTTGAATATTTAAAGGCAAAATTGCATGGGAATAGAAATAATGGTTCGGATATATTACAACAATAAAACATGATCTATGAAGATGAAAGGACTTAAAAAATAAGGTACATGTTATATTACCCCAAGGTAATATGTGAAGTGCGGTGTTGCAACGCCGTGTGATTGTATTTTAACTATTATTCGTTGTAGGTGATATTCACCGACACGAAACGATGACTCACATAGATGGATAAACACTCATAGGTATTAAGCCAAATTTGATATGAAATATTTAAATCACGATACATAATTTCGCAACCAATAACAAACAAATTTTAGCAAAAATTTTAATAGGAAATCCTTATTGTATTTTTTCTATATCGACGATATTCTTGGTTCACAGTTCACTGTAGTCAGGTAACTCTCGAGTAATTTATCTATCGTAATGATGTATATAAACATAACGAAAACTATGGGATTGCAATAAAAATCGTACCACGATAAAAAAAATTAAATGTAAACAATTACAACTTAAAGTAACGCATAATTCGAGCTTTAACTTTATATTTAAGAGGAAATACGGGCGACAATTATTCCATTCAAACGTATTCCACCTTTTCCTCCCTGGATAAAGGCATTATAGTAAATAATTTTATTACTGCCACGCCTCTACGTTATGATTTCTTCTATAAATTAATTATAGAAATTAGGAGTCATCAAATTTATTGAAGCTCGATAAAGTGACTGTACAGTAACCTGATTGTAACTACTATACAGTCGCAAAACAACGCCGATCGTCTCTGGCAAATTTCGCCGGCGGTCATACCGCCAAATTTCTGATGTCAACATACGATGTAAAACATTCCTTTTTATGGAATAGAATAATGATTATTATATAATATACCTACTAATATAGAATTAGTAAGTTTCTTCCTCAAATAATTGATCATAATATTCTGTTCGAGTTTATACTTGTTGTTCTCGGAATACAGAACATGTTACTGCGACTCGTTGCTTGATTGATGCTCCTGGAATATAAATGGCTTCGTTCTACAGTTTATATGCATGCCTTGTATCTTTGCCTTTCTCGTGACCGTCCAATTTTGTGGTCATATTCAACTGTGTGAAGCATAAGCCATCTTGCAAATAACGTTAGTAATTTCATGCGGAGGAGTGAAAGGACGTTACACATTACGTTAGATTAACAAAAATCATAATGCAAGTAATAAGTTGCCCAAAATTAAAAGATAAACTTTAGATTTCGTAATTCAAATTTGTAAGAAACAGACTGCGATTAAAATATATTTAAAGAAATCTTTGTAAGTAGGATTATAATTCCTAATTGAAAACAACATTTATACTAGTGATAAAAGAGATCATTCTTATATAATGTAGGTTTACAATTTTTTTTAAATAGTGTAGTGACTTTCTAGATATCTGTTTTGTGATTATGGAATTTATTTTAAACTATTTGAATCTTAGAGTTGTAGTTGTATATGAGATAAGATACGTTGGTAAGCAAAACGTGATAAATGTAAGGTTTGTAAATAAATATATTAAAATATGTAATTTTTGCGCGCCAAATATATTTTGAAATTTAATTTTGTTTTTTCAATAATTGTCATCTATGATTTAGAAATACGTTTTAATTGGGGTCAAAGTGAAGAACGTATTTCAATGTCACTTTTTAAACATTTGTATAAAGTTTTATGAAAAAGCAGTGTTGTTTTTCAAAATAAGAAATGTTTAAAATTATTTAAGCCGCCTTTTTTCGACCTGACTAACGTTGTTGATCAGAAGGGCCTTGACAGCTTCACCGAACTTTGGGCCTAGTGCCCAAGGCACTCTGCCGAAAGTGGTAATCAGCACAAGGGAACCAAAACCTCGGTTTAAGCTGCTACCACTTATATTATAAATTCCACAGAATTTGCCCTAGCTAAACCCTACGGTTTCTGAAAAGAAAAAATAAGGGTCCCTTATATAATCTGTGTACCGGCGTGTGATGTGTAGGAGTGTATGTGCGGTAGGTAGAATGCGTGTAATGCTAAAGTGCATCCAGTATCACTGTATCGCGCTGGCGACGCGGCTACAAAGACATCCTCCGTTGGGAATAGAAGCATGTCTTGGACCGCCACCGGAGGAGGGCCTGGAATGTGTGCAGGAGAAAAGTTAGCCGCTCGTCTCCGACGGCAGGAACGATGGTTACGCGGGCGTGGAAACTGACACGCAAGTACTGATGAGGAAAGATACGATTCGCGTACGTAATGCTATCATCAGAATCGGTAAGAATCTTAAGTGGCCTCCGCAGTCGTTGCGGGACGTTCGGGTCTATGATGTATACGAATACGGGTATACGATGCGGCGGCTACCACCGTTTTAAAACGAGTCTTACCCGATTTATTTATTTACCTTTTTATCCTGACGTTACGATTTGGTTGCACCAACCGTAGTCATGGGCTGACTCCTTTAGAGATTTACATAACTAATGTTTTCCAAATTAAGTACTAAAATTTTAATAGAACAATAACTACAAGGTTTTTGAAAAATAATTTTACTTTGATTAATAGTTTTATTTTGATAGAAATGTTTTACAAAATGAAAAAACATCACAGTATTATCGCATTTCTTATTGAATCAATAAAGACTTCGGTATGGTTATTTTCTACAAAATCGAAGTTGTTGACAATTGTGTATATCTGGGATAAATCGTTCAGTGAGGTAGATCCAACTTCAAGAAAGAGGTTAATCGGCGAATCCAACTCGGCTGGGCCCCGTTTGGGAAGTTACGTAGCATATTCTCGTTCGAAATACCGTAGATTTCAAGACGAAAGTTTCCGACCAATGTGTGTTGCCAGTGATGACATACGACACTGAAACTTGGTCGCTCACAATGGGCCTAATAAAAAACTCGAAGGGCAATAGAGAGGGCTATGCTTAGAGTTTCACTGCGTGATCGAATTAGGAATGAAGAGACCCGCAGAAGAACCAAAGTAATTGACATTCGCCGAAGAATTGCTAAAACTTAAGTGGCAGTTGGGGCCAAGGGGTTCTCGTATGGCTACCGCGCACCAAAAGACGTAGCCTGGGTAGGTCTCCCACAAGATGGACTGACGATCTGGTGAAGATCGCGGGAATCCGCTGGATGTGGTCAAAACCTGTCGCCGTGGAGATCTTTGGGGGAGACCCATGCCCAGCTGTGAACGTCTTTCGCTTGAATGGATGGATTTACGTTTTTTAATATAACTTTATTTAAACTTTTATTATTGTTTGGTTAGAAAATGCATCTAATAGAAAATTCACGATGATCCATGTCAACGTCAGTAGATAAACGAATATATCAATTGACAACTGTCTACCGTCATTGCAAATTAAATAGCGAAACAAACTAGTTTCTGGTTATAAATTACACTGGTTAATCGTGAAATTAGACCGTAATGCAACTCATAAGTCACGATGTCAAATTATTCACCATCGTGGGTTTTAAGAATCCTATTGTCAATGATTTTATTAGTTAATTGACATTAGGCTTTTAAAATTATTTAACGTATTTTCACATAAATTTAGTACTTATATAATAAACATAATTACATAAATCTAGCTAAAATTTTAGTGCAAAATTGTTTTGTAACTTTAAGTTATTTCTGTAACTATATACAGTTTTCAATTTACACTTAGTTACTAGACATAAATAGACGGGGTTTATGAACTCCCGTCATTTGTTCCAGAAATATCATTCTACATTCCCTCCTTAGGTTTCATAATAATATTTATTCGACATTAATTTACAGGTAATACGAATCATTATTTGAAATATTTTGAACAAACATTTTCCTATACTGAGATTGATATCGTAAATTACTTGACCCTTTTGGCATGAGGATGTACTTGAACATCGACATTAGATTCATGCCTCTGGTTCTGTTCCCGTTGTTATTGTATTGTTGTGCTAGGCACGGACATCTCGGTCACAATAGATTTGACATAATGAGGACATTGATTGTGAGAGTGGATCTTGTGTTTGTCACTACTATTTTTATCCTTTTGTCTGTCGTTGATTATATGACTTTAAAATCCTTCAAAATGTTAACTAATGAGCCTAATGATTGCATAACTTGACCAAAAATATCATAATCCCAGTCTAATTGAATTTATGATATTTTAATAAGGATCAATATTATTAGGCATAAATTGAGTTTTTAGCATGCATTTGCAGTTCTATAGATTAGATTTAGCTTTAACCCCTTGAGCACTATCTGGCGTGTACGCCAGCTTTTCATTGTTTTCCTATTGTCTTATTTTTATGGATACTCGACAAATTAAGCACATTTCTCTAAAATCATCGTCTGACAGTTCACTGTGAGAGTATTTTTTTCTTAAATGAAATAAGATCAATTTATGATAAATAATATCGTAAGTAAATAACGTATATAAGTAATTTATTGTATATACTATGTCTTGATGATCATCCGCTTCACTAGCTGAAAATGAAAGACTGATGTTCTGATGCTATTTAGAGTGGTAAAAGGTGTCCTGGGTAAAATGTAGAGTATTATTAATCGAATCTCGATCTCAATATTAAAAAATGTCATTTTCACAAATAAAGTTTCTATAGAAATCTGATATCACATCGGAGATATTTTCCTGGATAAAGTTGTTTGAGACTTAGGTATTACTCTTGACTCTTCTTTTTCGTACCGTCAGCATGTACATAAATAACGTATGTAAAGCTAACAAGACGCTAGAATTTGTTATGCGTACACCGCGACCACGAATTCGCAATAAGGAGAGTGTTATCTTGTTCTATAACACCTTTGTCGAAAGTAGTCTCGAACACTGCTGTTCAATATGATCTCCCTAATACATATAACACTTTTTACTAGATAATTAACTCTCTAATATATGTAGAAATAATAGAGGTTGTCCGATGTCTTTTTGTTAGATCACAAATTTATTACCTGAATTTCGTATGCCTAATACCTACTTGTATTTTTGGAATTCGTACTACTACATTGAATGCATTATGTAATAGCTCTGTTGTATTTTATATAACAAGAGATGTAGAACGTTAAATAATTTCATTGATATTGCTTAGAAAAAAAATGTCATACATGCTTTTGATTTGCGTAATTACATTATACAAGATTTACTTTATTAATGCCAATATTTACCATTACCCTATGTAATTATTCAATTGGTAAACTTTAGGGAAAAAAATAAAATAAAAATAATTATGCCAATTTTCATCTAAACATTCCAATCGTTTGAGATTTTTTAAGAAAGAGATACACATTCACATATTTTAATTACAGCACCAATTGCCAGGTTCAATTCTAGCTAAAGACTATGTAGGTGACTCTATGGTATCAGTTGTAGAAACTTCCAAATCAGGTACACCGGAATTTGATAAATAAAAATTAGTGTAAAGCAATTTCCTAAAATAGAGAAACGTATAATAACATCTGAAACAATTTAGTTAAAAAATACGATAATTTAATAGGTTTGGCAATAATTTTCATGATTCTTAGTTCTTGAACACTTTTTTTTTTTCACGCGTTATGTCCCATGTATAAGTAGTCAAAATAAATACTCTACGTATCTGATAGTAATTACAGTAGAATTACAAAGACTTGCCGATACAATTTCAAGATAATATCGATCTGCTCAAAATTGTCGTCATGACTTGTTTAAAGATCCAATATCATAGAGAGAAAAAAAAACGACCAAGAACCGATTCCATGTCAGCAAGAGACAGAGAATGAGGGTTGTAAAATGAAAGGCAGATGAAGATATAAGTTCAATACTCTTCAGAGCAATCACTGTGATACAGACTGTAAAAAAACTCGCTGAAAGAATTCGATCCATTGATGAAGCGATTTTTTGTCCTTAGTGACTTCTTTATCATGCACAATACAGCCAATCTATTGCGATTTATCCAGAGTATCAAGGAAGTGTGAAAAGACTTGCTTGAGGTTTTTTGGGACAACCGGTAGTCATTAATTTTGTGCTAAGCAAAATAGGTTTTTTTTCTTTGTGTGTCATTTACGTATGTAATTTTATTTATGTATATAGTAGACTGAGTAACCCGTAAGGTAAATAAAATGCACAGGTTGTTCTCAGTGCAGGCAATTACCAAGTAAAACTATAAAAAGTGTAAAACTACAGGGTAACATCATATTATTCATATGCAATAGATATAATCGTTGCTATCGATGTGTATATCTTCAAGTATTCATAAAAGGTTTATTGAAACGATAAATTTATATTTTTTATTTTAGATATACGTAGTTTTCGTTTTATATTGATAATAAATTATTGTTGTGTTATGAAAATGTATTTATTGATTGATTTATGTATTTATTTGCAGCAAAGAAACAAAATGGTTCAGCTGTACGTACCAATAGCCTTGGTTCAGGCGCACGTACACCACCAGCGGAAAGAACAAAGTCGAAGTTTTCAGCATTCGGCAGACTCTTCAAACCTTGGAAATGGAAACGAAAAAAGAAATCGGAAAAGTTTGAGGCTGCTTCTAGAAGTGAGTCACTATATTTTTATATTGTATTAAAATTATAACGATAACTATAATTGAACGCACTTATATTTCTACCACTGGTTCTTAATGTGTCGAGTACCCATAAAAATAAGACAATAGGAAAACAATGGAAAGCTGGCGTAAACGCCAGGTAAGTGCTCAAGGGGTTAAAATTACCATTAAAAAGAGTACTGTTTGTTTTACTAAAATGTAAACTGTAAGAAGTCATAATTTGGGACCTGTTACCTGTTTATTTTACTCCTTGAACAATGAATAATGAGGAAAAATGTTTATGATAATAATACTCTGCGACTCTTTGGTTTCTTCTGAAATCTTGGATAAATTAATAAACGTTGGCTCTGTTTTCTAGCTTTAGAAAGGAAGATATCCGTCCGAGCGAACAGAGATGAGTTGGTACAAAAAGGTATCCTTATGCCGGAGAGTCCGGTTACACCAGTACCTGAAGCCAGTAAGTGCAACTTTTGTTTATAGTACATTATTATTTAAACAATTATTCAAATCTCGCTCAACTCTTCAAAATTCACATTTCTAATTACTAGCACAATATTTCAACTATGTGCAATCAAATTCCAAGCGATTCTTGTCCGAATGCATCTCTACACTACAGTTTCTGTTATATTACCACGTAAATCCTTTGCGTTGGCTATTATTGCGTTCATCTTGCCGAGCTGGTATAAAAATTGATTGGATTATATATTTCCTAGATATGGACTATTTTTCCCAATGTATTTAGTTAATACTAAAAATATGTACAAAGTTGTTATTAAGAGGATTGTTTCCACTCCGGATAATGAAATTCTAGTAAATAATTTTATACCATATAAATATCGCATATTTCAACCATCACTATTTCGTTATATGCTTAAGGTAACTAAAGTAGTTTTGAAATTTAATGCCAATGACTGATGCCTGATGAATATGTATTTGACCATCTTAGATACAAGAAATATTGATTGTATATTTAAAAAAAAAAAAACACATTCTACGATTTCATATAATTTAAATATCGTGTGCATTTACATACAAAATAATTAATTACAATGATAAAATTTCAATATGTTACAAAAAATTGTTACAAAATTAGAACGCGATTTATATGGGTGAAATTCTTAGTGTAACGTTAACGTGTTTAAGCATAAGTGATTTATGGGTTTAAAGTTATTCAACATTGCATTATTTTCATTTCAATATTTCTAAATCGTGCGCACAACATTACAATTACACGTTACTGCCACAGGTTATATATTACTAAATTTTGTAAAGACATCAGTTGTTTGTAGAAAGTTGAATGCAAGTAAAACTATCTTGTGTGTGGGTGTGTGTGTCTGCAACGAAAAAAAAAAGCAGTTAACTTTATTTTAGATAATGTAAGGAGAATCTCATTTGATAAGAGGCTTATTTGTTGAATAGATGAGGAGTTGTCTCCGGCGTACGGTGGAGAGGAAGCACGGAGTGATGCGGTCAGCGGTCCTGACCGTAACATTGCTGGTATGCACGCGGCACTCCAAGCTCAGCTAGCATCGCAACTAGCGCAACAGCAAGCAGCCCTGGCTGCCGCTGTCGCCGCTGCTGCCGCTGCACACCATCACCATCAAAATAATAATGTCATTGGTAAGCCTATTTTTTCTTATGTCTTAATTTGTATGCATAATTTATTCTTCTGTATATGTTTTTGTCACTTGTTGTGATTAATTTTTTTGTATGTGTTTATGTGAATCCCTAGATGATTTAGATTCAATATTCGAACCGGTAGCTTCCGCTGTAATCGGATTGTAGGTTTTTTTTTCATTTTTAGAGTAGGGTGACGTCTGGGCCTGCTTTTACTTTTTAATTTTAACTTATTGCTAGTGTTGACAGTGCATTAATTGTTTCGTTTCATAAGAAACAATATATGTACTTTTAGCTGACCTATCGCGACAACTCAATTGTAGATGGGAATTATGACATATGACAGGAATTAACGACATCCTGCCACTATTTGCAGTCGCACCTATTGCACGCTTTAAATTTACTCATAAACCTAAAGCCTTGAGTTGAATAATTATTTTATTCGTGCACCTTGAGTTAGTATGTTTTACATACTAGAAATTTAGGTGCAATTTGCTTATTTGCAGCACGTATTATGATTGCCTACACCTTAACTTATGTGATAAGCACTTGTTACAACTTGTCACGTTTAAGACCAACGCCTTATTTCATTTTAGTAGCAAAAAAATTGTAGGAATATAATTTTGGGTTCCTCTAAAAAAATTAAAACTCATTAAATTGTGAATGAAATACGATTCAATTAAAAGCACCATCAAAACGTTATTTTCCAATGATTATTTAAAAACTATATTACGCAGTGGGGAATATATGAAACACGGGCGGAGCAGCGAGTACACACCTAATAAACGATATTTTGAAGGCCTCACTTAGCGTAACAACTGTATCCAGTACATCTATTATAAAGAAAAAACATAATTTTTGAAAACTTAAATCAATCACAATATTTCGTTTCTTTGTCTGGTAATGTGATTTTAGAAATGATAAAGTATTCCATGTTTCATAATTTAAAGGACTTCTTAAGTGGTTTAGATAGGATCAAAATTCCGCGGGAGTTTTCACACTTAGGGAACGGCTAAGCCGAGGTTCTTACCATTTTGGTAATGCTTGATCTAGTTAACTTTTGTGGCCGCGTGCCTTCAGCACTCGCCCCCAAAGTTACGGTGAAGCTGTCGACTGTCGAAGCCGGTCGACAGCGTTAGCTAGGTTAAAAAAACATTTATTAAGTAGCTGTAAATCTTCCTACACGAGTATGGATATCCTTAAGTGAATAACAAGACTTATATTTACAATCGTCTGTTACCATTTGTCTTATTTAATTGCGATATTTCGTCAATTATTTTGCTCATTCCGTATATTAAGTTATGTAAGAAAATTCGAAATATTCGGTGAATTCGAATATGCGAACTATACAGTAATACCCCGCTTAGCGCGACCCCGTTACGCGCGGTTTCACTATAACGCGAATGTCAAATTTCGCGCTCAAATGCCTCGCATTACGCGAAAGAGTGCGTATAAACATAATGTAAAGACAATAGATGTATTTTTCCGTAAAAAATAAGAGTATATATTGCATAAGTGTTCTTAGAATTAAAGTGATTGATTAAAATGATTTGTATTTTTTTGTATTAAATTTTGACTATGTTTAATCATAAACCTCGATATACGCGATTTTTTTCGGAACGTATCCCTCGCGTAAAGCGGGGTATTACTGCACTGGCAAGTAAATTTGGCGATCATTCAAATGAATAGAATATTCGAATACGAAGCCCTAATGATGGGGGTGCCTTCATACAAGCTTATGACCATTGTGAAGTCACGTCTCTTGAAACGGCATCGGAGCCTAGGTATACTCGTAGCGGAGTTCGTCCCTCCGTGCCCCCTTACCTATTGCATTGGGGGACTCCGGTCTCACTAATGCAATAGGTAAGGGTAGTGCGTAAATGCATTTCCCCCCGAAAAAAAAAAGTATACTCGTAGCACCATCATTAAGCACATAATTTTAACTATATTAATTGCGAAAGCAACGATCTTTAATCTTTCATTCTTTATGAATGAACTATGTTTATTTCAACGGTAATTTATGGATAAAACGCTTTAAAAAAAATCATAGCAGTGTCTAGATACGTCAAATGCATCGAGTGAGGGTTTGTTGTGGTTATAGCTGTAGACTGTATAATCATCCTCATGCGAGGAACGGGGGTCTGTGCCTGGTTCATGGAAGGTGCGCGGGGTAGAGTCGCGCGGCGGCGCGCGCTTCAGTGTCGTTCCACCCGCGCCCGCCCGCGCCCGCGCGGCCCGCGACCTGCCGCAAACCGATATCTGTACCCGCCTGCCCTAACCTCATATTACCTACCCACCTGTCAAATCACCGAATAGCCTCCGCTGACGCATTCTACCTGAAAAACCCTCAATTCTATTCAATAACACGTCAACTGGATAATTATATTTGCCTATGACAATATAACTAGTGTTTTGCGATACGGGATTATTCGAAGGGTTGAAACATGAATGTAATGAATTTTTGTACTAATTATGGATGAATTGTATTTTCATCTTAGTTACGAGCGTGGCAGGTTTAATTAAGCATTATATTACACTTACATAACCTTCACTTACTGATTCTCGTTGTTGTTTTAGTAACCGTTACTAATTTAGTGTTAATCGTGTTCAATCATAGAATTACAAATAAATGATAGTTTAAAAAACATAAATAATGTACTTACATAAATTTTCTAAATTTAAAAGGTTATATGGTGCATGTTTCCAATTTTAGCGCTATGACCGCATAGCGTTCTATGCAACTAATACGCGGGTCAAAATATTGATTATTTTATATGTAAAAATATTGGAAAACGTGATTGTCAGTTAACGTTATTAAAAACATATTTTCCTTTATTTTCACTAGATTGTGGTCTTAGTATTTGTATTATTTCTATTTAATAAGGCGATAATAGATCTGTCACAAGATCCTAGTCAGGATAATAGAACAAACTTGTTTAATTATTGTACTGTCATCGGTTCTTGATAAGTGCGCAAAGTTTCAATTACGTGTGAGGTATTGAAGTCAATGAAAAATTCGCAGATTCCTCCTTTAAATAGATATAATATACATACCCATAAAGGTGAATCGAATATAAAGCGTGTAAAAAATGTAATTAACTCTATGCTTTTAATTCTATAAAAATCGATATATGCATTCCGGGCAATTTGATTTTTTTCTACTTAATAGACCGGATACAGATATTTTGGAAATTAGTTTTATTTACTATAGTTTTCATCGATAAAATTAATAGGAATACGGATATTTTACAGAAAAATAATATAATAATGAGAGATTTTTTTTTTGTTTACCTATTATTTATTTAAAATTTACGTTATTTTTTTTTAAATGGAAGATAATTGTATGTATATATCATTTTTCAAGTTCTTGTTTAGAGTTTATGATATAGCTGAAAAAAATAAATTCTAAAAATAATAAATTATGAAAAATCTCTCTTATCTTGAAAATGAAAAAAAAAAAACGAACCTTATATTTTACTAAAAAGCTTTACCTAAAATGTATAATATTAACAGTTCATTTTAATTTTTATCGATCCGTTAGGGTTGCAAGCTCTTTATTAAATGTATATTTAAAGCGTATTCATAAAATATTATGACGAGATAACTATGACATTATAGTACAAATTTGCAATGAATTTTGAAATGAGTTTTTGGCAAGATCAGTTGTCATTGTTTTTGTTTTTAATACCTAATTATTTGATCCTATATTTGTAATTTTGGTCGTATTTTACGTAGTAAAATTCGCATAAATAAAGTGCAATAGATATAATGACTTGAATTAATCTGAGGTGCCACAAAAAAAAATTGACAGTTCTAGCAAAATAGCCGCCATTTTGCTAAAGTTATATGAAAATGAAAAAAATATGATATACGTAATTCTATTCTCATGGCACTGGCAGAATTATAACTATGAATGCTTAAGAAGGAGAAGAAGAACACATTTATCTCTCAAAAATATTTTGTGCCACGTTCAGTCGTGGTTGCGGAAAAATTATCAACGATATCAGGTACTAGAAGCGATAAGTTCGATAATATCGATTTTTAATGTAACTTTTTTATATTCTTTTAGATAGTAATTTTTTACCTTATGTTTTTAATATCCTGAATTGTAGTTCACTGTCGAAATTAAGAGAAGTTATAACTTTTTGAATTTTCAAATGATCCAACAGATTGTTTATAAAATCGATATATATTAGACTCTTCATAGTGTTCGAATACGTATGTATAGTCAGAATTAAGAAAGGTGAAATTAAGAAACGTATTTCCAATACCATTTTTTTTAATTCGATATTTTAATTTTTATTAACATATGTCATAGCATAAGACAAGTCTTCACACACAATCACTCGCTTAGACATTCAAACACACGACACTCACTCGCTTAGACATTCAAACACACGACACTCACACACACAACACATACAAGCGTCACAGCGTCAGCGTCAGACAACAGTGCCTTTTTTCTCTAACTCGTATTAATACTATAATTATATACCACTATGAAGTAATTGTGGAACCCTGTCTTGGCTTTAATTACTAAACAATCTGTGTTATTCTATATAGTTGTGTACGCTGTTGGGTTTCCTAGCAATAAATAAATTATTGCGAGGTATTTTGGGCCTTTATTGTCGGAACGAAGAAAAGTTGTCGGTTGCTTTCAAATCTTTCGAGTTATAATTAGTATAAATAACTTACTTATACTTATAGCATGATACTGAAAAGTAAAACATAAACATGGCTTAATCTGAAAAAGCAAAAAAAAAATATAATTCTGTATTTAGCACAAAACTTGTAAACATTTTAAAAATTACAGACCACACAAACATTCTGTTAATAAAAAGTTCAAAGTTATGAGAAGTACTTTATTCAAAATTCCGATAAGAACTTTTGGTTGAATGAATACTTGTAAAATACATAGGTAAACATTTCATTTGAAGAACCATAATGCGTTTTATTTTAGTTATGTAGTTTGGGTTTAGGCGTGAACTTTTGCATGTGATATTGATCGGCATAAGCCACAAATGGCATGGCACGCGATCGCAACCAATGTGTCTACAATACTGTGTTTTCACCAGTGTGCCGTGCCTAGCGTACATTACGTATCGTTGTAACTATTACATATTTTACATATAAATAATAAATTCCCAGTGACTCATGATGACTTGATAAGTTTTAAACTCGTATTTTACTTAGATAATTAAACAAACATAAATTGCTGTTATAGTTAGCTAAAGTTTGTGATATCCGAATACGTCAGTTGGTATATGAAAGTATTAAAGAGGTTTAAGAACAAAGTGTATGTAGGTATGTGAGGGCGAAAGTGTTAAGAGCGGTGGATAATCACGGTCGCGGTGTCGCGTGCGCCGAACCGCGGCCGGCGCGAGCCGCCGCTACCGCCGCCGCCTGCGCCTCGGCTCTCTATGATGGGTTACATTATGGGATGCGCCTGCTTGAGAGGTTTGTACTAATACTATACAACATATTTCTTCAATATATAAAAGACGTCGCATCAAATTTATTTTAATAGGACCGAGAATCAAATCCCGAGAAAGTGGTTGATCGATACTTACCACCTTTATATCTTCTAACTTTTAGTTTATTTGTAGAATGCTTTTCTTACTACTTCAAAATAACTTCAGATATCATTCAGGTGTAGAATAAAAGAAAAGCAATCACTAATATTATTGGATAATAGTTATCCTTTATAAATTTATGTTTGATAGACATTTAGTGAAATCAATGACCATAATAATGCGTTCGTTACAATAGTCATCAATAATTTCAATCAATTTAACATTCCTCATATTTAAATAAATGTTTTGATCGATTTCAAAATGGCAGGCAAAATGTATAATTATTTATTGTATTGTTGTTATAATTATTAACGTCACTTTCCATTTATTTGCCTCAAATCTAATGACGTCATATTGACGTAATCGCGGTTGATGGCCGCGGGATATAATATTATTTCGCGAATTACGTAGTTGACCGTCAGTAGGAGGTTTTAAAAAAGGCAATTTTTGTCCTTTATAAATTTATTACAAACTAATTACAATATTAAACTTAAACCTAAAATGCAACCTGCTAGCTCAGGCGATCGAGCGAGATTGTCCATTTCCCAACGTTTCACTGTCCCACGATACGTTGTTTTACGTTGTCAGCATTTTGGTATTTCGCGTGGGAACTTCTGCTGTAACTTGAGTGCGGAATGTGGTGGTGTGTTATGTACTAAGTACAGTAGGTACTAGGTAACACCTCCCCTCCTGGATGAGCAATTATTTGCACATGTTTAATGCAAATATTGCGGCTTGGCGGTTCTGCAGGTTAGCTTCTTGAAGGTTTCCTGAAGACGAAGTTTCCGTTCCAGCATGTATTATGGAAGGTATTTCTATTTCTGGTTGTTGAGATGATTCATTCTTCAATAATAATCGGCATCGGCGTCGGCGCATAATGTACATGGTTAGTAGTACAATTGCACCTAGTATGATAATTCCGTATAAAGGTATTGTAGTATGATGTATAGTAGAGATGTCCGTGGTGTCCAGGTTTGAAAAATTTTCTATCTGAACCCTATGCTGAATTTCGTGCAGTTTATTCAGATCAATTGTGGTAAAATTGTAATTTGGCGATCTATTCTCAGGATTCAACGGCAACTTTTGCGGGATAGACATTAATTCAATTGCGTTTCCACGTACTTTGTCATCGAAGTTAACAATAGTAAATTCTGTCGACTTTATATTACAATCTCTAGGTATTGTTGCAAAGTAACTGCCCTTCAATAATAGGTGTTTTTCTTGTCCGCATGTTAATTGAATCCTCGTGGGCTTCGGGAACGTAATTATGTAGTGTTGACTGTCCAATTCCAGAAGTGCTTCTTTATAAAACGAAATAGTGGTAGAATGACATAGGTTCTCTGTTTCTTGTTGAGTGAGTAGGTGATAGATGCAATCTCGGTGCGTACGCCTTTGATGAGAAATCCTCTGTTCGCAAATATACCAGGTGTCGATCTTCGGGCATTCAGCCTCCATGTACACAAACTCCTTGGAGTTGGTTGCTATATACGGGAATGGGGGCAAAATTACCTCGGATGTTCTATTAGGAACGGGACAGAGCCTATATAGGTTATAAGGTGTTGGAGATAAAATTGGGAACTTAAGGACGATCACTATTTTATTATCAGTGTAATATGATCCTAAACTAATTAGATTATAATAGTATCTAGTATCTAATTCTAACAATTGTTCCGAATTGTATAAAGATTTTAATTTGCTTAGCATGTTATATAATTGCTTAATGCTTATAATAGAATGGTGCATAGAATTAGTGCGACTAAAAGCTAAAATGTTTTCTAATCTAATAATTTCCAGATAAAGGTCCTGAACGTTGTCACCTAATACGTTAAATAGCTGAAATAAGCTAATATGTTGAACTACATTATTGTTACTCGTAAGGTTTAATAACTGACTCATAGATTTTGCGAGCTTTTGCTGATTACTGCTCAAATTATCTAATACTCGCGATTGTTGAACCGTCATATCTTTAAATAGGCTGATGTGCTTATTGAAACTAACTGATAGCTCTTTATCGTTTTTTTTCTGCAAAATTTGAATAGCTTTTTCGAATCGCAGAGCATCGCTATGGTCGAGATTACCTGTAATACTTTTTATTAAAGATCCCAAGGGGTCGATAAGGCCTCTTCTAAATCTTTTAGGTTCAAATGTTTCTAGGCGGGAAGTAATCTCGTCTAATTTCTTAAATAAGTGTGTAATTTGATATTTAAACATAGCTGCATTTTGTTTCGAAAGGTCGGAAGTCGAGCCACTAAGTTGATATCTTAGTAATCTAATTTGTTGCTGTATTTTATCGATATTTATTTCCTGTAAAAAGGTGTGGTGATTGGAAATTATTCTAGTTTTTCCTAGGTTAAATGGTAATATTCCAGGTCCGTCAGATAAGTCGTCAAGTCGTATGGTTTTGTCCGTCAGATTGTCGGCCTGTACTGGGACCAGGGTCATGATGAGGGTCGCTACCCTGTAACAATGTCAGTTTCTTAGTCAGTTTTGATCTTTTTATTCTAGCTTTGGCGACTGGGCCGCGTTTTTTAGTGGTGTATATGTGTATGGGTAAGTTTGACATGACCTTATCTTGAGTGTAACGAGCAGCGAGCTTTTGTCTTTGAGCTATCGGGTTTCTAATGTATACGTCCTGACCTTGTTCGTAATCTGTTTGAGGTTCTCGGTCAAGGTTATATCGAGTCATTACCTGCTTACGGTCAGAATGAGATGAGTCATGTATAATGTTGTATACTATGTCCATCCTTTCACGGTGGTCCTGTAGGTACTGCTGATATAATTGTTGTGTCAAGTGCAAGTCTGTCGGGTCTCTGGGGTCAAAATGTCCAGTAATAAGATCAAAAGGTCTACATTTGGTAAGGCTATGTATTGAACTATTATATGCAATTAATGCGTATGGAACTAAATTATGTGCTGGCTCGTTTCTGTGCTGTAATTTTAATAAACGTAGATGTTCTAATAGTGTGCTGTGAAAACGTTCTATCATTCCATTTTCGTGAGGAGCATCGGCTGCAATAACATGATGCTGAATTTTGTGTAATTTAAGGAATTCTGCTACTACTTGGTTAGTAAATTCGGTTCCTCTATCCGTTGTTAAGGTTAAAGGGAAACCGTGATGTGTACAGAAGTTTATAAGGGTCTTTACTATGTTTGGGGCTGTACAATCAGGTAAGCGATATGCTTGGGCATATTTTGAGAACGCGTCGATAATAGTTAGGTATTTTTCCTGTTCTATTGTCACTACATCTGCGTGTGCTAACTGAAAAGGTTTTGAAGGTGGTGTTACGATCTGAAATTCAGGGCGTAGAGGTACGCGATCATACTTAGCGCGGTTGCAAATGACACATTCATTAATAAAATATGTTATTTGCTCTTTGAGTTTCGGCCAGAAATATCTTTGTGATAGAGATAAATGGGTTTCATTTATTCCTCTATGATTCGTTTTTCCGGTATGATATTGAGAAATTATATTTTGTTGTTCTAAATAATCCGATATGTTCTGAATTTCACGTTTAACTAAAATAATGTTAATGGAAGAACTTTTTAATTTTCGCTGAAGTATAGGCACGATGGTGTACATTTTCTCGATTGGCTGAACTAGAATAGCAGTGCGAAGTTTAGGATCGACGAATTTCTGTATAATTGATATAATTTCTTCTTCTAGATTATTTTCCGAGATTTGAACAACTGTTCTCCTGAAAGTTTCGAAGGGAATAGTGACTTTAGGTATAGTTTTTGCGGGTCTGCTAGTGCAGTTGATAATAAGTTGTCGCTTAAATTTGTTCAATGGTTCTTCAGAAGTGGGTATTTCAAGGATAGGGTTTTTCATGCGATGTATGAATCGTTTCAGTGTCAGGTATGTCTAAGTCGGGGGTTGGACTGCTTAATGCTCTTAAGGTTGGTGCGGTGTCGGTCGAAGAGTCACTAATCAAGGGTCTATCGTCAGGTGCTGTTACGGTTGATTCCGAGTCTGACACATTTACAATCATTGAGGGTGATTCTTCGTTATAAATTTCTATTCGGGACAGCGCATCGGCGTTAGTATTCGCTTTACCTTTTTTATAAATTATTTTAAAATTATATTCTGATAATTTAAGTTTCCATCTCGTGAGGCGAGAACTAGGCTCTTTAAGATTCATGAGCCATTGCAAAGGCTTATGATCCGTAATTATTGAAAACTTGCGTCCAAAAAGATATGGCCTGAAATATTTAACAGCCCATACGATTGCCAAAAGCTCTTTTTCAATTGTTGAGTAGTTGATTTCACTCTCATTTAATGTCCGAGACGCGTAAGCGATCGGTTTATCGGAACCTACTTGACCTTGTGACAGGATTGCACCTAGCGCAAGGTTGGATGCATCTGTCGTTAGAATAAAATCTTTGGAGAAATCTGGATATTGTAAAATGGGGTCGTTTGTTAAAAGAGTTTTGCAGTGCTCAAAGCATTTAATATATTCGGGGTTAAGATCAATTTTGGCACCCTTTTTTAAACATGATGTAAGTGGTTTGGTAACTCGTGCGAAATTTGGGATAAAGCGTCTGTAGTATCCTATAAGACCTAGAAATCCTTTAATCTGTTTTTGAGTTTTAGGTATAGGGTATTTTAAAATGGCTGATATTTTATCCGGGTTAGGCTTTACTCCTTCTGTCGTAATGACATGACCTAGATATGGGGTTTCGCGTTTCATAAATTCCGATTTATCTAGTTGTAATTTGAAATTTGATTCCCTGAGCCGGTTAAAAATTTTGCGTAAATTTACTACGTGTTCCTGAAGGGATGTAGAAAAACACAAAATGTCATCTTGATAGACAATGCATATTTCGTGTTGAAGGCCCCTAAGGATGTTGTCCATTACACGCTGAAATGTAGACGGGCTGTTCTTGAGACCCATGGGCATTCGTAAGAACTCATAATGCCCATTACCGTCGGCTACACTGAATCCAGTTTTGTGAATATCAGCTGGGTCTAGTTCGACTTGGTAGAAACCACTAGCTAAGTCCAAGGTCGTAAAGTACTGGCAACGTCCTAGCTTGTCCAAAATGTCCGTAATGTTAGGGATCGGGTACTTGTCGTCTATGGTTTTATCATTTAATTTACGGAAATCAATTACTAGCCTCCATTTAGTTTTACCTGATGCATCTGATTTTTTAGGAACTATCCAAATAGGCGCGCTCCAAGCTGATGTTGAAGGCCTAATAATGCCTTGTTCAAGCATTTTTTTAATTTGTTGCTGTACTTCCTGTCTATGTATATACGGATACCTATATGTTTTAGAATGGACGGGATTTTCATCAGTAGTATTAATTTTGTGTGTTTTTAATTTTATTGGTAAAGGTCAAAGGTTCGTTTTCTAAATAAAATATGTCTGAGAATTCCTTACATAATGAAGTAAGGTTGGCTTTTTCTTCTGAATTAAGGTGGTCGGTTCGTATTCGCGATAAGATTTCTTGGAAACGTGCATGTTCATTGTCACTAGTGAGTAATATCTGCTCGTTAAATATATGTGCGCATATTGGTTTGTTTAAACTAAAAATTATATCGTTATTACTCGGGTTGGATATTTCTATCATGCATTTACTGTTTTCTGCGGTAGATAGACACTCTGTTATATTACACCCATTAATTGACTGCTGATTAATTAGTACTTCACCTTGAGGGATACTTATAGGTACTTTAATTATTTGAGTTGACTGTGCAGGAATAATTGTCTCAAATAGATTAACATTTTTGGAATCATACATCTGAATTTTATTACAAGTGAATTCAGTTTTTAAGGTACGAGTTTGAAGGTCTATCTTTGCCTGCCACTGTTCTAAAAGGTTCCATCCATTAAACCATCAAAATAGTCATGAAATTTATATATGAAAAATTTTATTGGATCATGACCTTGAAATTCTGAAAAACAAGGGACTATTATAGAAAATTCGTTCCTTGTAGTTGCATGTATGTTTGTTACCTCGAATGGATCATGATATAGTTCTAAATTATTAAAATATTTTTCTACAATTTCCGGGCTGATAAATGACTGATTAGCCCCAGTGTCAATAAGCAATTTTAGTGGTGGATTCTGAATCTGTATATAAGGGAGTTGTCTTTTACCCTGTAAGTGTAGTTCTATTCTGGGGAGCTCGTACTCGGATCCCACTGAAAATTTTGATCGTAATCCTGTTCAAAGTTTTCAGGTTCAACATATGGTGTACTGTCTTCATGGTAGTATTGTGAGTAATCTGTGTCGTAATGATCATAGTCATAAGAGTCATTTGCCTCATTCAAGTTAACTTGTCTTTTGTCGGTCTGTCCTCCAGTCAAAGGTAAGTTTCGAGCTACTGGGTGACTTATGCCACTCATAGGTACAGGTAAGTTTGGTCGGCTTTGCTGAAAATTGCCACGAGGGGGAATTTTAAACCCGGTAGACATATTAGAACGTGGTAACGCTCTCATCTCCTGTTGTGTTCGTGAAAATCCCTGATATTGAGGTCTGTACATAGGTGAAGGCTGTGGTGCTACGTGCACATTATAAGGACTATGTCTAAAGTAAGGGTTATTGTTAGAATTTGAATTAAAATTAGGCTTATTTTGATTACTTAGAAACTGTGGGAAATTTTGTTGCGATGTGTTCAAGGGCTTTTCATAAGTAGTCGGTAAGTGAGTTTTCCTAGGGTTTCCTGATTCAATGGTTTTATTTTGTAAGTATACTACATTTATTTCTTCCTGTGCAAATTCAAGGGCTTTTTCTAATGTCTCCGGACGCATGCATCTTACACGCGATCCGATCGGTTCATGCAAACCTCGCGTAAAGCTTTGTAATGCTAATTTATTGTATAGCTTTCGCTTAGCTTCTACTGTAGATGCAACCGAATCGTGTAATTGAATGTATGTCATAATTGTGCTGAGCGTGTTCTGTACGCGTTCGTAAAACACATTAGGCGTATCGATACCTTGGGTCAATTGAGATAAATCTGTATAAAGGGAACATTCGTCTCTGTGATCCGAGAAACTATTAACTAAAGTATTCCTAATTCCTTGCCAGTTATCCGGGATACCATTGGTGGCTAAAGTTCTGGCGGCTGAAACCGGTGATTTTATTGATTATACCGTTCAGTAAGGCTGACGTAACTAGATGATTATCTGGGCGTACATATTCTAAAACTAAGTTGTCACAAATATTTAAAAATCTAACTAAAATATGGGAGTTTCCGTTAAACTCCGGTACTAACCTAAGGGCTTTCCAAATTTGTTCAATGACGACGCTATTGTCGGATTGAGACATTTCGGTTTCGGGAATTTCCGATATACTATTAAATCGTAACTTATCTATTATAGTGTGCCGCGGATTCGGCTTAATAACCGTATTTTTCCGTGGAGAAAAAATTTTGGCTACAAGTACACAACTAGAATAAACTATAAGGATGATCTATTACCAGGATAGGGAATAGCAACCAATAGAGTATGTGTAACTAAATCTAAACTCACAGAAGGTTCTGCATATCTGGTCTCATCGATGATTGGATGATGTCCTCCTCAGCAACAGCAGGTTCTGTATGCTCCAACGGTCTACTCGTAGATTCGTAGATAGTCAACGCGTCGACGATACGACTATCGGGCGGGAATCGAAGTTAGATCTCACGCACCGATGCGACTATCCTACCGACTGCGCCAATTACGTAGTTGACCGTCAGTAGGAGGTTTTAAAAAAGGCAATTTTTGTCCTTTATAAATTTATTACAAACTAATTACAATATTAAACTTAAACCTAAAATGCAACCTGCTAGCTCAGGCGATCGAGCGAGATTGTCCATTTCCCAACGTTTCACTGTCCCACGATACGTTGTTTTACGTTGTCAGCATTTTGGTATTTCGCGTGGGAACTTCTGCTGTAACTTGAGTGCGGAATGTGGTGGTGTGTTATGTACTAAGTACAGTAGGTACTAGGTAACACGCGTGGGAGGATGACGTTTGTTAAAGTTACAATGTGTTTGCACTTGAATGAGGACTGCATTACGAACTAAATTATTAAAATACACTGTTTATGAATTCTTCAGAGGGTAATCTTAATACATAGTTTGTTAACCGTTTCTTACACGAGTGTATACCACCTACATATATAACGCAGACGAGACATATATGTTACTAGCTGCGGGCCCGCGACTCCGCCCATGTTTCATTTATTTATTATTACATAATGTAGTTTCTGAATAACTATTCGAAAATAATGTTTTCATTGCGCTGTACATTGAATCGTGTTTTGTTAAAAATTTCTTGTGTTTTTAAGCGGTACCCTTATTATTTTAGTCCTAACAGAAAGCAAAGATATTTCTCATAAATTTAACACCTGGCAATAAAAATATGCATTGAATCGGTTTTAACCTTTATTTAATTTTTATAGTTTGAATTTTTTACGCGGAGCTCTAATTATTTTCGGAAGAAAACGCGAAGTAACTTCAGATATCTACCAAAAAGTCCAGTCAAAATCGGTCCAGCCGTTTCAGAGATTAGCGGGCACAAAACAAAAAGACACAAACGTTTAAAAAAAAAATTCGTTTATGGTATAGGTATCTATATACATTCATATGTGTTTAATAAAAAGTTGTTACAAACAGACGGTTCAATTATATTTATTAATATACATAAAAGAAATCAAATCGAGTTTCTTTCCGGCTTTGTCGGATACTGGGTTGTTATCCGAACTGGTGGCACACTTTGACGTTAATAAACGCGTAATTCGGGCCTGAAATGAATAAATTATTATTTAATGTTGAATAATTCCACAGAGCACAATTCTGCAGCATTCTGGAACAATCGTTGAGCCTTATGAATGTTACACTGTCCATTACCGGAGAAGATAACCAATAGATCACCGAATGAGTTACAAAGTTTTAGTTCGATAACGAACTTTCTCACTATACTCACTGTGTTCTTTCTACTGATTGTAGTTTTACAAATGAACATTTTTGTCTTTGTTCTTTAAATTAAAATTGTATCCTCGCAATATTTGTATGTACCCACTTATCACAATGTCCAAATAATTAACCGGTTACATAGTTGAACTCTACACCGACACATAAAAAAATTGTCATACCTACTTATTGATATTCATGCGTCCTCGCGTGCGTCTAGCGCATATTCTTATTGTATTTCGAAAAATCTTTTCACATTTCCTGAGAACCTTGCATTATCTTGTCGAAAAGTTTGCTATCTAAATATTTCATCAGTCCCTTACCATCGTGTAATCTTCACGCATTACCAAAGATAGTAATTAAAATAGAAATTATTTAGAGTTAATTGATTTGGTTTTTAAACGGTGTAGGCTCAGTGCTTTGATCACAATCTCACCTGATGTTAAGTGACGATGTGGTCCAGGGCGGTAAACACACTAAGCCTTGAGGTATTGATTCTCAAGTGATGCTACTACTATTGATTGAGGGTGGTAGCTGCCCAGGCAGGCATTACTTTCAAATGTCCTGCCACCAAGCTATGGTTTCCTCACGTTGTTTTCGTTCACCGAAAGCTCAAGCTGATTTTAGAGTTGGATAGGTGGATTTGAATCCGCGTCCATTGACGCGAAATCCAACCACACTACCAATTAAGCCAACTAACTAAGCAAAATCGTCGCTTCGGTGTACGGTGACTACTAATATGGACGATTAATGGATATTTATCTGTTCAAAATTATACTCGTGAATATTGTTGCAACTGTTCGGATGTGTTTGAACATGTTAACTGTGTGATGTCACTGACTTAACTTTTGTAGTGCTAGCCGTTTAATATCAAATATTTATAGTGCACGAAGTATACGATATAAGTTTCGGATGACTAGTTTCAGTGTATGTTTCGCAAATAATATAACATTTCAGTTTTCAGTTCAGAACAAAAACACACTTAGGATATTTAGTTAGTAACAATGACATTATTACTCTCGTAATAAGCACAAAGCTTAAACATGTTTATGTTTAATGCGTTAATCTGCTATGAACGGTTTGTGGTGATGTTTGTTTGTGAATATAAAAAGGATTCAAATCTAATAGTGCACATGAAGAAATCCATCCATACATTCAGCCGAAAGACGTATACCGCTGAACATAGGTTTCCCTCAAAGGTCTCCATGACGACCGATCTTGCGCCACCCGCATTCAGCGGATTCCCGTGACCTTCTAGGGTCAGGTCGCGATCTACCTTGTGGCGGACATGAAAAAATATATCGTGAAAAACCGGAGAATTTAGTTAGAGATTTTGAATGCTTATTTGATTAGCTGCTAACCTCAAGTACAAGGCATGTATTGGTATGCTAGGGACACACGAGAGCACAAGACCCTTTCTAGTTTTGTCGTAGTCTGGTGTTCTTTCCCTACATCAGGATATTATATGATCATTAGAGAAGATGATTAAAACAAAGACAAAACTTTTTATATAATAAATTTTAATTATATGACAACGTACCTAGCATGTAAGTTATTGTACTTCAGGTTTTATAAATTTTCATATAAGTACGACTCTCGAGTTAATGGTACGTGAATGGAGATATATTAAAAATTCAAAACAAAATTGCGGAACGCGTAGGCGGGCGGACAGTTAAACGTGTAGGGCGGGCGGCGATCGAAGAGCGCGCGCGGAGCCGAGGTCCGCGGGGCGAAGTAACGATCGTGCAACCAGCCGCAGTCTTCTAGCCGCGAGCGCGCCGCGAGCATGAGCGACGTCGGCACGCTCGCCGCCATGGACGCTTTTGCGGGCGGCGCGAGGCGGAGGCCCGTGCGCCTTCCACCGCCGCCGCCCTTCGTACCACCACCACCGCCCCAGCGACAGAACCATTTCTACATGCGGCGGAAATCACCCGTACCAAGACACGCTGCAAATCTTACTGTGTTCGCGCGCACCAACAACGGTATCCTCTACGAACAGACTTACCATACACAAAAACCATCTTTAACACAGTTTGACGTGCATCGCATGTTTTGTTATTCTTTGTATTGTACCCGTAGCGATTATGATCCCGACGTCAATGTCACGCTTTTAGCACAGCACATAATAAGCATCTCGTTTATCATTCAGTCATGAATATTAATTATGCTTTTGTTGTAACTTCGACGTGTAAACATAACTAATTAACTGTATACTATTCACGTTAAATTTATTTACTTATTATATCCATGTGAAAACTGCATTTCATAAAGTGTACTATATACTTGAAAACTTATTTAAACTTACTGTAATTTATTCAATAATACGAGTCGTAATTTCACATGGAACTAAAAGGTACCAAAGCTTTAGTGAAATAAAATATTCATTGTTGGAATACTAAAGGTTAAGATTAACCGCCCACGCAACGTTAGTATTTCGTGACATGAACAGAACATCTGAAGGTATACTTTGTTCAAACAATACTTACATATTGTGGTAGAAATAAGGTTTTTCTTAATAAGTTAATAATAAGTCTTTTTATTGAGCCAAATGTAAAAAAAAAAATGATTACGTGTAATAAATAAATATGTACAGTTTTACATATATTCATAATTTATAAGAATTCATAATCACGACGATGGAGTTATGGTAATATGTTAACGATTTAATTAAAACTACCAAGAAGTATTAGTGAATTGAGATCGTTTTCTTTTTCAAACTGATGTAGATGTGTTAAATTTTAAATTCCAGTTCAATATATTTTGAGAATTTCTACAATAAATTCTGTATGATATTATTTTATCATACAAGAAAATTCAATTTTTGGGACTCTATGAAACAAGAGTAATCTTTTACAACTATTATCAGTAATCTCATCTTACTAACGACCGTATTCATACATTCGTTTTACAGTGTATTTTTTGTTTCGATACAAAATGTATTATTATTCTTATAATTTTTTACCGTAACATTCATCTGATTTTAAAAAAAAATGTTGGTTCATTATTGTTCTTAGACGAAACGAAACGCACTATACTCGTACATACAAATCAAGAACATACAAAAATAATTTGTTGTTTTTTTTTTAACATAAAATTTAGTTCCTGTCCCGAAACGCAGGAAGAGGTTTATTAATGTAGCATAGTGTGGCGCCGACGACAACACTGATGTCGATAAATTACGCGTAAGGCGCGTCGTGGCCTTGTTAAACTATTTGCGGCGTGCCTCTGCTGCTCGTGTCAGTGTCGATACAAACTACGCAGTTTTAATTTTTCACACGAATGTCAATCACCGGGTTTCACTAAAACTTACCGAATTTTGTTGCTTACAATTTGACTTATTCACGCGGGCATATGAATATTGTGGTGATCTTCCATAGATGTGGAAAACGTAACATAAATGTTCATATCAAACAGTCCTTTAAACTTTGGTTTATTTAAAGTCAAGTCTAAGAAGTTATTAGAGAGTATTTTGTAGATGGAAATCATAGTAAGATAACATTTGTACTATTTACTGCTTCATTTATGAATACACAATATGTATCGTATTGGTTTTCTCGTCGTAGATTTTTAAAAGATAAGGGTTAAGAGGTTATGAGGTCTCTTAAGAGGATATGTGGTCTGCGACAAATTTGAAAAATAGGTATTTTAGAAATCTATTGCTATCGCGTTGCGTCCCAAAGAAAAAGTTATAAGACACGAAAGGGACAACTGCAGCTCGGGCTGTTTTTACCTATCTAAAATAAATGAAAATATCACTTCGTAGTACTCTGTTTTGTCCTCCAAAACAAGCCTATATTTGTTTTTCTGTTATAGAATAAGAAAGACTTTAGCTATGCCTCCACGTTTTGCTTTTTTTGTTTTATTCATCAAATTTGTTTGACGGACGTCTGAATAAGATGGTAAAAATCAAGCATTTTTTTAAATTTCCAATAGCTCCTAAATCTACAATAACTTTAAATCTACTAATAATAACCTAAAATGTATGGAAAAACTTACGGGCATGGTGAAAGTGGATATATATTATTTGGTACAAAGATATTTACCGTAATTCTATTATCCAGGGAGGAAACAGAAGAATCCGCTCGCATATCCTCTTAACATTTGTCAGTAAAATGGCAACTCAGTTTGCCATTTTTAACTGTGAAGTCACTGATCTAATGTTGTTTTGCCTGTCGTCGCGGATGCGCACCCATGCGCCACTTGTCAATGTCACGAATGTTTTCTTGTTATATTTGCTCAAATTCCTCACTGGCCTATATTCAACTAATAAATACATAACCACTTCGTTTATTTCACGACCCACTTTATCCCTCACTCGTAAGTGTAGTCACCTCTGTTCATCATTTATTAGGTTACTCCTTCTAACGTTTTCACTTTTTCTTTATTTTCGCAGTGATCGAGTAAGTTTAATTAAATAAGGATATCTAGAAATATATGGGTTTGTGTACGTGACAAATTTTACCTACTACTACCTCATTTTTACCTAAAAATGTATTACGGAGTATAATAACTAAATATAGAGTAAGCTTCGCCTACTGTTTGATAAATCAGTGGGTGTTTTCTTTTAATAGAAATATGTGTTCCAATAGTAGAAAAATGTTTGTAGCTTTACGAATTGTTGTTGATAGTTCGTGTCGTTTTACGCGATATGACGATTATCTTATGCTCGTCAGACATCTTGCGTGGCGTGTACTACTACACTTCGCGTATTCTTGACATTGTGCGAAGCTATTTCTAGTTAATACTTGATCGTTTACTACCACCATACGAAGTTTAAATGTATTAATATTAATGGGACATTACATTATTTCTTAAGTATTGACACGTACGGTAAACATTCCAGAGTCTTGACTCACCGTGTATTTTTATTTGTTTACAAAATTAATTTATATTGATTTTTGTGTTTTGTACAGTGGTTTGCAATGATTTTGATTTGTTTTTTTATCCGAGCTTTTTATTTGTAATATTATTTTGATATTACAAACAGACACTTCAATTTTGGTTAATTAGTATAGATAGAATATTAGTTGTTCTATTAAAACATCAGAAATTATTCACGGTACCGTGCGGGATGATTACGTAATTCTGCATTGAGCAACGTCTGTTGTTGGCATTGGGGTGGGTCGGCCAAGGGCGGCAACATCGATCGGATGACTATTGCGTCCTTCAGACTTCCCGCGTCCGCGACCGCAAATAACGTAGCGCGCTCGCGCACCGGGTATTCCACTTCCGGTTACTTTCTAACTTTTTTTTGTATCAATATGTGCCATTGATAGTTGATTTGATTTAAATTATACAACACTAGCTGTATCCGCGACTTCGTCCGCGTGAAATAGTGTCTATGGGTAGCATTTTAAATTATTTAGGCTTATTATTTTACAAATAAGATACATTCGTATAAATACTTTATTATTTAAGTAAATAAGTACATAAGGTATAAAGTATTAATATGAGTTTATTTAAGTACATTTTTATAAAGTACGTTTTTTGTTTTTCCATCTTTTATCCTCCAGTATTCATTCGCATGCGAGTGACGCAGTCGCCTGCCCTCACGTGTCTGTTCGGGTAAGCACACTTAGGATGTGAAATCTATAGATCGTACTCAGGCTTATCTCAGATTTAACTCCAGAAATCAAATTTATAGTCACAAGCTCAGCATTTGCTTAGCTTAAGCTGAGCAAAGTCCAAGTCGTCAAATTCGACGACTTACAGAAATCTTAGCTATTTTTATTCGAGCTCGGCAAAATGACTGCACTTCACCTGATGTTAAATTAAGATGAATCTGGGACGGAACTAAGCTTGGCGAAATGTGGGTGGTGTAGTTCGCTATTTCACCTCTGCCTAACCTTTCGGGGATAACGGACGTGAGCTTAATATATGTTATGAAACGTGTCACAATAGCGGCATTTCACTATGTGTATGGTAGTCGCGACCCGATCTGGATTATTGTCTTATCACTACACATATTGTCGGATCTATACTGGATGATTGCGGAACGTAACGCGTCGAAATATTTCACCATAGCGACATTTCACCATAGCGACATTTCACCATGTGTATGGTAGTCGTGACCCCATCGGAATTATTCTTTTATCACCACACATATTGTCGGATCTATATTAGCTGATTGCGGAACGTGACGAGTGCACCTTACCACGCCGCGCTCCCCCCCCCCCCCCCCCCCGCATAAATGTTACATCGGAATAGCTCTAATATTGTGTAGAAAGTTTCGAGCTTTTAGCTCTAAAAATGAACATACTTCCATACAACTTTTCATCACCCCTTTCAACCCCTTTAAAAACTTATTTTTTTTCTCATTCATTTGTTTTTTTACGTTAGGTATTAATGAAATGTTATATGCACACTGCACAGAACATATGAAACGCGGGCGGAGCCGCGGGTACCAGCTAGAATACATAAAAGATAAGATAGATTAAATTATCGCTGTTGATCAGTTTGCCATAAACCGTTTGTATTTTGTATGCCAATAAAGTGAATATCAGACTGTGTTCTGGATTTGTAATAAAAACATTTTTGCAATTATCAGTTTATAATGGAAGTAATGGAGTTTTGCAGTTTTACGTTGCGTTATATTTGTGTAATCAACTATACTAGATCGTGAATTTGTAATAGTAATATTGACACACCTGTCAATTCATTGCTGCTATTTGATATTTCTACACAGAGCTCTGTTTAAATGCCAAACGCCTCAGAATATTCGACAAATTTGGAGTTATTTTCAATACATTATCTTAAATTCTTGAATAGTATCACTACTATTTGGAATCTGATGAGATGATTGAGCACAGGTTACCGCCTGGATCGTGCTACATTACATATAGTATTAAATACGGCTACATAGTTTTGTTGCTTCAGAAGTTTTTTCTGATCCATGTATGCTTAGCGGGTTTTACCTTTGTATGTGTAAACTACATACTGATTCAATCTAATATGTATGTCGATGACCATTTACTATAAATTAAAATTAACTTGAAACGTATAATTCTATAAAATTAACGTAGCATTGGTTTTGAAGGTCATCAGGTGACTTTGTAACATTGGTATTAAATCAGCAAAAACTCTTAAGCGTGCAATTTCACTCAGTATTGGAAGGAACATATTTTAAACTATATTAATGTTTCAGAGATATTCTTAATTGTATTAAACACATAATGCATGAGACTGAAATGTTGAATTTCACTAAGCCGTTTTCATAATGTTTTAGTTCCAAGAGTAAACCTTCCTATTTAACAGTTAGTAAAAGTGCCATAAAGAGATCTCGTCAAAATTCAACCTCTATAACAACATTAATAAAGCTGTTAAACGAACTGCAAAACTGAATAATAATGCGAAGAAAATCGTAAAGTGATCATTTATAATAAGAAATAACTTATCATTGTATGTATATTAGTTTAATGAAACTTGTTTTTCTATTAACTATCTATATCGTGTGGAGAAGCGTCTTAGTAATACTCTAAGCATGGCGAGGCCAAGGTTGGCGTCGACACCCACCGGAGCAGTGAATGGAATCGCACGTTACTCCGCGTCCGCCATTGCGCCGCGCCATGCCGCATTCTGCTGTCATTTCTTAACACTATTATTAGAATCAATGATCCCAACAGCACTGTAATTGCAGTAGACTGACTGTAATTTTATTTAAATTTTACTGTTTCCTACAGAACAAAAATACAGTGCATGAAAACTAGGGGAATAAAATAAATGTTAAAAATTAAGTATTCTTTGAGACATCAAAGACTACGCTCCGTGTTAATTTAATTATAATATACTTTGTTTCTGTTAAAAGTTGCTTCATTTAAATCAAATATTGGTATCTACTATAAAAGTATAGCTTACAATGTACATATTTGTGAAAACATACCATTTCGAAGTTTCCAAAAGTCACCGTGTTTAAATATAAAATATTTTTGTAATTTTTACTGTAAAAACCTGACTCCAACTTGGCAACACTGATTAGAGTTGTAATCACATACAAATAAACATTATTTTTTAATTTCATTATTACGTTGACTATTGCCGCAATTAAACATATCTTTAACTTTTCATTTTATGTTGATGCGAAACAATATGCTTACTTTTTAAAATATGGTCAGTTTCATAGTCTTTCTGAATAATTTTAAGTTTCTTCTAATACTATAGCTATTTATTTAATTTATAAGTAACTGTTAGTTACGGTACCTAAGTAGAAAATTGATAGGTGGGCTTGAATCTTAAACCAAATTAATATTCTTTACAATCGTAAAAACTCATTTTCATTCAGTTTATGAAGTCGAAACAAATTAGCATCAGTGAAAGAAGTTTTAGTTTACTTTTAAAAAATAATTATAATTCTTGTTATTTATAATTTCTACAAGCGATTATATTATAGCGTATTTTTTTGCAACTTACAAAAACTTATGTACTTATTCTCTATATAACGGCTCTAGAGACGACGATATAAAACTATAAGATGAAAATAAATATTATATCAGTCATCAAAAATAAAAATTATTACTCTTTACTGCTATTGCCATTGTATGTATTATATTTATCTACGTTATTAATATGAATATACGGTCATTATATCAACTTACAATGCTAACACATAGGTGGTCGAACTAATTGTGTGCTGCTGTATGACTCTTTGTGAATTAGTTCTTACATTATTGAAGCGAAAACTTCTTTAGCGGCGTCGAGCAATTCTCGGTAGAGATAAAACTTATAGGTTCGCGTTACTAATGGAATGTGACATTAGCTATCAACCTACTGTCAACGACATGGAAAGTTTTTTATTAGTTCTTTTCTTGGCGGCGTAGAAGCATTTGCCAGAGTTTTATTATTTATCTCTGATGCAAAGGAATGCTAAGTATGATGGAAGATTCCTAAGCTTTTGTGTTTCCACATCTAAAATATCATTTAAAGTTTTTTTTTTTTTTTTCAAACTTTTCACTTGTGTCGGCAGTCTCCATGCTGCCTAGATTTAGCATAGACTCGGACGTGAGTTTTGTTACGTGTGTAAAAATATTTCATTACTTATAATAGGATTATTTTATTTTCAGAACCAAAGAAAGACAAACTGGAAAATGGTGGTGAACTGATGAGGCCAGAGAGACCCAATTCGTTGACGGCAGGCAAACACCCACGTAGAATTTGTTATCAAGGCGATCTCGGTGAGTCATAACTCTATAACTAGTCATATAACTATATTTTCAAGCAATAATTGGTTGGTAATTGTTGCATGACATGACAGAGATAATAAATAATAATCAATTAACCTAAAATTCTGTATTATACATGTGTCGGTTGTCCCACATTTAACATTATTGTAAACATAAAATATTGCTCTGTTGTAAATATTTCTTTTCCTTGACTTTGACAGTCACATCTACGTACATATAAATAGATAAAAATGAAACAGTTATTGACATATTTCTCCTTTATTTATTAAGTATTTTTTTGTTTAGTATCTATTGATGATTTAAAAAAAAATATTTTTTTTCGTATTTGTTAACATTATTATTAATTATAAATTAAACACTATTTAAATAAATTCAACTACCTATAATGATTTTCGAATAGCCTCATATTTTGTTTTGGTCAAGTCTCTTTTCGTCACACATAAGAATTTCACAAAATTTTTATTCTTTTCCTAATAACAAATAAACAAACACAATAAATATATACATTAAAAGAAATTGTAACTATAACCTTCCGTCGTAAAATATATTGATAAATGTGTTGTTTGTACCTAGGTATTATTCATTAAGAGGTTATGCTAACGGCATTTATTCCATACAAACGTAGTCCCCTATCCCCTGGATAATAGCATTATGGTAAATATTTTTACACCAAATTATATATCCACCACCGCCATGCCCCCCGTACGTTTTGATTTTTTCGTTAAATTAGTTAATGTGGAGACTAGGAGCCTTTGAAAATTACAAAAATGCTCGATTTTTACCGTCATTGTTAGACGTTTGTCAAACAAATTTTACCATTTTTTTTATTAGGCATAACTATAGAATATTAACTAAATCTTTATATATTATAATTTGGTATATTTAATACATTTTATGTTTATTATCCTATAAGCGATACGCGCAGTATGCTATTACGCTACACACTCGTTATTAGGCATGTGCACAAAAATACACATACAGTAACAAACACTATTATTTAACTGCAATCACTGTATCTAATTGAAAGAATGTAAACAAATAAGGAAACATTGTAGTTTTGTTCAAACAATGTCATAATAAGTGTTAATATTTGCCGAGAAAATGTCTAAATTTATAGCATGGTTATTGTAAGCCCTGAACATTCATAGCAATGGATTATTATAAGAGACATTATTTGTGCAAATTGTACGTCGAAAATTCTCTGTGCTCGGTTATGTGTAGTTATCAGTGAAACCTGACTCAACAATTCGCTTGTATCCCATTGACAATTGACAACCTTCTGAAGTACGCGGAATGAGCTAACTAACTGTACGTCTAGATAAAAGCGTTTTTGATTCATAATGTTCTAGTCGAGCTTCATATGACGATAGCTTTCGCCTTAATCCAAATTTTAGCATCTAAATTTGTAGAGAAACGTAAAAACGTCTTTGGACAGCTTCGATCCTGTCTATATGGGAATCGTAATATAGAGCCCATACTACATTACAATATTCTAGAATACTTCTAACTAAAGCCACAAATAAAGTAATCAAGGTATTTTAGTTTTTGAATGGCCTTGATATTCTAAATATGAAACCCATAAATTTATTAGCTTTTGAAATCATATAATCATGATGGTATGTATGTTAATTTAGAATCAAACCATACATCAAGATCTTTAACCATATTCTATCGTTGCATCAATACATTTTAATTTTGTATGGGAAAGTTATTGGAGACCGTTTTTTGTAAAAATCGTAAAAAGACATTTATTAATATTTAATGATATGCTATTATTATTACACCAATGGTATATTTGATTTATGGCATTTTGTAGTTTAATACAATCTTTATGTGATGTAGTTTTCCAGTATATTTTTAGATCGTTTGCATATGCTAGGCATTTTGTTGTTATGGAATTAATAAAACCGTTAATAAATAAAACAAATAAGAGTGGGCCTAAATTTAAACGCTGCGGCACCCAAGACTTAGCCTCAAATGGAACGGAGTCATAACCATATACAGCAACAAGCTGTGTTCTTTTAGCAAGATATGAAGTTAGCCAAAGCAATAAGGGACCATGTATACCAACTATAACTATACCAGCTATTATATAACTATACCAACTATACTTATAGTAGCTTTGAGTTAAAGTATACATGATCGACTTTGTCGAAGCTTTGGCGAAATCTACATATATCGAATCTACTTGAATACTTTCTGAACACAAATGATGGGTATAGATCAATAAATTAGAAGTGGTTGATCTCTCTGTAGGAAAAACGTGTTTTCTTTCGTTTTCCAATGGTTTTATAAAATAATTTGCACAGTTTTGCATAATGAATGTAGAAATACCAACTGGTTCAGCTCCCTTGTTAATATTTATTGACTTAAGGCCTAATTCTGCATCATTACCCATTATCGTTATTAATGAAATGCAATTGCTAGATTCAAGGTAGTCTGGTTTATATCTATCGAGAGCATTAGTGTCATAAACAGATGTGAAGTATTTGGCAAACAAGTCTGCCATCCCTTTGCCATCTACTGCGACATCTAACTTGAAACATTTGAACATTGTATTAGGTACATCATTAGTCGATTTCTTAGATTTAGTGTATTTCCAAAAAACTTTAATATCAAGTTTTTAAGTTTTGTGCAAGCTTATCAATGTAAGGTTTAAAACATTAAGGTCCTTGTCGACGGTTTATGCTCGGACCCCAAGCCCGTGAATGCTTGTGGCCCATGAGGCTGTGTACTATCTCCCACCCTGTTTTTTTTTTCTTGATAAGCATCAATGACATGCTGCTAACTAATAACAGTATTCACTGATATGCAGATGACAGCACCGGAGATGCCCTGTACACCGGCCGCGCCAACTTTTCTTGGGAAAACGTCTACGAGTGCCGGCTTAAACTTGTGTCTGAAGTTGGGACTTTATTCGAGCAAGTCTCGGCATGGGACAGACTAAACTTAGTCCAATTTATCCCTAAGAAGACACAAGTTTACCGCTAAAAAGTATCCCTTTGTCGCATCTCTTTAATTCGAAAACCTTCCCTTAGGTACATCGCCCAGTATCGGAATTCAACATTTCGAGTGACGTTCAGTTCCGTGGTCATCTGGAAGATAAGGTCAAATTGGCCTCCAAAAAGCTTAGTGTGCTCAGTAGAGTGAGACAGTATTTCACTCGGACCATTGTCTTAACTTCTTCAAAGCTCAGGTCCTACCTCATATGGAATACTGTTCTCATCTCTGGGCAGGGTGGACCACAGTATATCTTCTTCCATTAGACCACATCCAACGCAGAGCGTCTCGAATTGTCAATAACCTTTTATTTCTGATCGACTTGATCCACTGGCATTGCGAAGAGACATGGGATCTCTTTGCATCTTCTATAGAATTTTCCATGGAGAGTGTTCCGAGGAATTGTTGAAATTAATACCTGCTGCTGCATTCCACCACCGTACAACGCGTCATATACTTAAATTCCACCCTCACCATTTGGATGGATGGCGATCCATGACGCTACGTTTCGCGCGGAATTTTTTACCTCTCACAACTAGCTTGTATAACCAACTTGCGACAGCGGTATTTCCGGACCGATACGACTTGGGAACCTTTAAGAAGAGAGCCTACTAATAGTTTAAAGGTCCGCAACGCGGGCGGTGGTGATTATTTTCCATCAGGTGAACCGCTTGCTCGTTTGCCCGCTAGTCCATCACATACTTTTTTGCTTTGGTTTTAAGTATATCATATGTGTCTAAATCACTAGGGTTACCCAAAACGTTTGTACTTATTGTTTTTTTTTTCAATTATAACTTTAATTAAAAGTTGCGAAAACCATATAAGTCATGCTCTTTTGGGGTTATACTAAGATATGCATCTTTCGATGATTTCTCAAAATTGTTTATAAAAGTGTGCATTAAATCATCATCGTAGTGTCCAGGCAACTTTTGGGAGTTCCTCGTTACAACTAGAGAAATCTGTTTGTCGGAATTTGTACCTCATATTGTTACATAGTTTTAAATTTTTTTATCTAGCTAGTGTAACAAGTACGTCCAAAGAGTGATGGTGACGACTCGGTATTAATGTTTCTAAGTCTCTAACTGGCAGCTTCGAATTGTGTATAATAAGATCTAAAGTTCTACCTAGGCTATTATGTGCGAAATTTGACTGAGTTAAATCACACCTATTCATATTCACCTTTATACTTAATTATGGTTTCACTTGAGAAAGCGACCAGTCTATTTCAGGTGAATATCGTACCTTTGCATATCCGTGAGTTCGGCAGTGTACCATGTGCAGTGTCTTTACGTACGTACGTTAGCGCATAATAAACGCTGGTACGATTATCGCATTTCTGATATTGTTTACTCATTATTTGCCTAAGACGACAATTGATATTTAGTGTCATTGTTATTTGGCGTCCACCCACGTATTCTATTAAAGTTATTCTGTCCGTATAATTAAAGGCTGCCACCAAAAGGACTTAAGCTCCGTGTAAACAGTGTCGCTTACGCGTTTTGTTGTGATAGTTTCTTGCCGTGTTTAAAATGATTAACCACTTGCACTCTTAAATTTAATTTGTGTTTAATACTATTTATATTGTATATATTCTAATAAAAATATTATAACAATATATAACAAATTCACTACTTTGTTAAACTGATAATCAAATTTAAACCAAAAAGACTAATTTCATTGCGAGAGCGTACGTATGTAAGTTAGTATGAGTATGAATAACATTTAAAAAATCAAAACGTACAGGCATAGCTTATTTTAGAACTGAAACAAAATTAAAAATCGGTGTAGTTTTGGAGGAGGAAAAACAGGGTACTACAAAGTGATGTTTTTGTCTATTTTGCATAGGTAAAATCAGCCCAAGCTGCAGTTGTCCCTTTCGTGTTTTATAATACTTTCTTTAGGGCACAACGCGATAACTTTTCAAATCTGTCGCTGCCGCATGTCCTCTTAATAATAAATAAGTAATAATGATTCTTATTAACTACCTACTCACAATGCTTATTTGATGTGAACGTCATATTTAATTACAATGTAGTTAATTAATATTATGCATGACTAATAAAAATGCTATCTCAAATTTATCTACAAAAATAGCAACAGATCATTTTTGCCAAAATGCCAATGTGTTGATAACGGTTCATGTCATTGTTCTAGTGGGCGGTTACGGTACAGCGGGTGACGGTGGCGGGGTGGGGGAGGAACAACTCGTGTTGTCAGAGTTACCAGAGCCTCCTATCGCGTTATCTGACATTGGGCCAATACCGCCACCACCGCCAATGTTCAGCTCACCCAGCCCAACGCTACATCACCATCAGCACGCGCTTACACACCATCCTCTATCAGACTGTAAGCGTTTGCTATGTAAACATAATGTTGTGTGCTTTTGTGTGTTAAACTGCTTATTCATATACTTATTAGGATGCTTTTTTTTCAACGACTATTTTTTTTCGGTCCCGATGTAAAATTTTGTTGGTAATATGTTAAAAAAATTGCCTGAAAATTTGAGCACTTAATATTAACTATCCCAGAGCATGAGAAGTTTTCCCATATAAAATACACGTAAACTTTTTTTTTTTTACAACTCGGCGGCACTTTGTGCTATCGTATCGTTCGAATTCAGGACTGAGCACTCTACAATAGTGCCTATTACTGTAACCTTACTGTAACTCACATTTACTTTAAAACCGGTTCCAGAGATAAATCTTATCGTGAGTTAACCATAGCAGATAGAGATGTGGCATCGTGGAGTTTTCTATACCATTTTTAAGAATTACAATTTTCTAGTATATCTTTTAAATATATCTCTAAAAATATTGATTTTTTCCACTTACCTAAAAGCTTAATAAACCTATATTATATATGTAAAACTTTCATCAAAAAATATCTGACAGACTGAAACCGCCTTGACATCCATTATATAGTATATGAGTTTAAAACAACGGTCAAACATTCAGTTTCTAAGAATTTTTATTGTATATAATAAATTGTAAATTGTTAATATAAATAATAAATTGTTGGAAATTTATGTAGGTATATTTTTAATTTAGTAGATAAATGTAGAATTTAGTCCTCAATAATGTTGTACTAACGATTCATGGCGTGATCTATATCTATTAGCGGATGAACCTACAGACAAAAGGAGAATTACTTTTTTATATTGCGTTTATGTAGACGTAAATAAATATTGTGATTCAGTATAATACTGTTAATAAATGGTTAACTTGTCGTACAGAGAAAGTGAGCAAAAAGTATCGAAAAATTGTCTAAAACTTAAATAGTAAGTAACACACAACAGTATGAATTCTGTGTCAACCCTGCAGTCATAGTTTAGGTAAAATAGTCCGAGTTAAAATCATCATCATATATACGTTAATAATATATAGTTTAATATTTTTGTAACTTTCTTTTAAAAATAATTTTAAATCATGTTTTCGTTTTGTTTTTTGTTCATAAGTGGGCATAGTTGTTTTTGAAAATAGTAGACTCATATTCGATGGTTGTTTATCAGCCGAAGAGGAGGACGAACCGGAGGAAGAAGAAATAGAGCCGTTAGGAACGGATACGTCTTGTGTAGAAGAGATACCTCCGAAAGAGCCGATATTTAACGCTGTGCCGTTGAAATCTGCTTTAAAGAAACGACCAGCTCCGTCAGCGTCTCCGGCGGGCACTCCTCTAGCGACACCGCTTGCACCGCGCCAGGACCATCATCATACCAGCTTTAAGTCAGTTTTATTATTTTATTTTGATCTTACACTTGATCTGATAAATAACATTTTTTTTATTAATTACGTATGAATGTGTATACGATACTTATACCGAAAACACAATTTTTAAAATTTTTGTCTGTTTGTTCCGACTAATCTCCGGATCGGTTTGACCGATTTTGAAGGGATTTTTTTGGCAGATAGCTGAAGTTACTTCGCCTAACTTAGAGTACTTTTGATTTTCGAAAATAATTAGGGTTCCGCGTAAAGAAATGAAAACCCAAAAAGAAATTGTAGAAAACAATACGATTAAACAGTCAGTTTTACTGGCAAGTGCTTGAATTTGTGACAAATATCTTTGCTCTCTGTTAGTACCAAAAATAATTAGGGTTCCGTGTAAAAAAATTAAAACTCATGAAAAATATTATTCAATGGACAGCACCATCAAAGCATTATTTTCCAGTGATTATTTAAAACTATATTACGCAGTGAAGAATATATGAAACGCGGGCGGAGACGCGGGTACACGGCTAGTAATAAATAAAATACAGTTTAAGATCGATGACGACCGCTGGCAGATGAGAATCTATTGAAAGTTGGTGAATGCCATTTGAAAGACTCCATATAGCTCTGGATAAACACTTACTGATTCCAGAACGCGACCAATTGTCACTACGATAAGTTTTTAACAAGTCTAAGGTGATCGCGATTCAGCCAGTCCTAATTGTCCTACTATCCTGCTAACTGCTTGATCTATTTCTATATTTCAACAACAAAACTAAACTGTTAGGATATCGAATAATTAATTCAATTTTATATCGGTAACAAAATGTCAGAAATTTTATTTAATTCTGTGATTCAATTAAAAATAAACTTACAGAGAGATATAATTGATATCTTTATTCCCTATAAAACATTTTGTTTGTACTTAGGTGTTAAAACCTGGTTTATAAAAAAAGGCGTTTGTATTTGAGTAGTCGAATTGTGATGTTCCAAACCTTTGCCTTTATAATATGCCTCAAAATTATTGGGGGATTTGTTTGTTTTTTCAAATGTTTAATTATATTTCACGCATCTCATACAAGCACCTATAAATTGCGAAGAAACGACAATTGAAAACCCTAAAAAATGAAGTTTCTCCATATTCGACAACAATAACAAATGCTATTCTACTATAGACTTTTAAATCACATTTAATGGTTTCGCCATACAGCGAGTGGGTTGGGACGCCAGCGCGCCGTTACTATAGAAGAGGTCACGCTTGTTTTGCGTCGACACGATGTCTTCTATAGAAACATCGCACTGGCATCCTAAACCGCCCATGGTGTGGAGAAAAACATTAATCGTAGAAGGAATGTGATGGTTCTGTGACAAAACTTAATTCGTTCTTACGATAAATTAATACTTTCTTATGTTATCCATTTTCGCAGTGTAAGGCAAGCATTACAAAGTGCAATTTTATAAAAAAAATTCAAAGACGTTTACGACTTAAAAAACGTGTGTACATATATTGTTTTATTCTACGAACTTCGTACGAATACCAATAAATGTAATGAAATAGTTAATGGCTGATTATTTCTTTAACATAAGTGATATATGAAATGTTCCAGGACATAGAATTAATCTATACTAATAAATAAAATTGAAGTGTCTGTTTGTAATCTCAAAATTATTATTATTTACTAAATAGATAGGAATGTATATACGATACCTATACCTATCTGTTTGTCATGGGTAATCTCCGGAACGGCTGGGCCGATTTGGACGAGACTTGTTTTGGTAGATAGCTGAAGTTACTCCGGGTAACTTAGGTTACTTTTAATTTTTGAAAATAATTAGAGTTCCGCGTAAAAAAAAAACTCATAAAAATTTGAATAAATTCGATTCAATGCACAGTTTTACGTGCCAGAGCTTGAATTTATGAGAAATATGTTTAATTTATCTTAGGACTAAAATCTTTTTAGGAAAATAATTAGGGTTCCTTATAAAAAAAATTAAAACGCAGTGAACATTATACAAAACGCGGGCGCAAACGCGGACAGACAGCTAGTCTTTAATAATTTAATACAAGAAATTTTACAATAAACTTTGAACATAATGAATTATTTTTAAAATATAGTTTTATTCGTTTACAAGTTATATTACATATTCCACCACAAATAATTTAGTTGCTTTTCCAATAATTATAACAAGGTTTCATACGATTGTCTCATATTTTTTAATCATATGTGTGTGTGATTTTACTGTATAGAGAATATAAAATGACTCTTAAAGATCGTTACCTAAATTGATGTAATAAATGCGTATATATCATTATTGACTACCATATAACGTTGTGTCATCAATAATTCTTCATTAATGTGAGTCTATGTAGTGACCATTTATTATTTATTTTCATCATGCCCGGCGAGCAGGCGGCCGCCACCTAAACCCAGGATCCGCATCTGGTAATAATACCACACTGTGCAATGTTTTATACAACATCTGATAGGCCTTCTGACGGCCCGCTTCGCCTTTAATTTAATATGCATCGTGCAGTGCACGCTTCCGACTATCATTTATACGTCTTGTTTGCCACTCTTATTACACACTAATACATATTGTTCATAAACATACTCGATTAGGCTTTAACAATATTTACACCACTCATTGTTTAAAAATAACACTAGAAACATCTATATTTTAATCACAAGTTTTAACAATAATGACATCATCTATTTTGAGGTATTGTCGATGCCACCTGTAATACTAAAAACCGTCCAGATTGAATCGTTATGTTTATAATAATGTAACTTACAATCAATGTCAATAATTATGGGAGTGAAGAAGTCAAAATTTCTCTCGCTTATAGTAATTAAAATGAATAAAATTAAAGTAACGATGGTATTTCTGGAAAGCACCATATTTTACTTGATGTTTCTTTTAATAATCTGCCATGTTGTGGGATTTTTTTAAGTAAACCGGAATTTCATTGTCCTCTGCGTATTGCTCACTCATTTTCTAACTTGGCGTGGTTAAGTTAGTCCGACTATGTTTTATTGTATTCGTGTAGACGCCACCTAATCACGAATTGCAATTTTATTTTTCTCTTAGAAATTTATGAGGTCACTAATCACGTGTTTTAGAAACAGCTCTGTAACTATCACAATAATAATTTCAATCATGCAATATGTTTGTTTAGAATTTAAAATAGAGGCATTGGTAAAAAAATTAGTTTAAATGCTCTGATATCCGTATATAATGTAGCAACAGTGATGTTAAAATATTCACAATTGTATTGGTTACATTTTAGTTAGACTGTACATCAATAATACCATGTTTAATTATTTTTAATTAGTGATTTCGTTATAAAATAGCATGTAGCCATACTTATATGTTAAAATTATTTAAAAAAAAAAAACACTGTTATCATAGAAATGAGAAATGCAAAAATAAATAATAACCAAATAAAACTATAAGGGCTATTTAGTCTGGACGATTTCTCTCGACATATGAATGCAGTTTATCTCTTTATTAGGTTATATGTTGTACTCTTGTTCGCATATGTTGTTGCTCTGTATTGCATGTATGTTGTTTATTATCATAGTATGTTTGTTTGTTCATGGAGAAATCCATTTTGTTAGTTGTCAGATGAATGTGTATTAGTGTACCTATAACCACTGAGAGGACACCTTTTAAGTTAATTAAAGATTGCAAAATTTCTGGCATACTTATAATTTGAAACTCCTTAATTATTTTTAATTTATGAAGGAGTTGTTGTTATGCATGTTTTAAATTACGTATATTAATTAAAGTATATTGAAACGTTAACAGCAGTCGGCCGGTGCGAGTGGGAAATGCTATGGAAAACAAAGAGAACACTCGTCCGTGGGATGGCGATTATCGTGAGGAGAACGCGAACGAATCAGACAGGGTCGCCGCGAAGCTTGCTCGAAAGGAGAGCCTCAACATTAAGCTGGCCTTGCGCCCTGACCGACAAGAACTCATAAACAGGTAAAGTTATTGCAAAGGCCGTGAAATAGGCAATCGTAGGTCGAATATGAGGCAAGGACTTTACTAATACGATACAGGCAATTGCCATTTCCGCAGAGGCAATATAGCTCTTTTCTCAAAAGAATGCAGGGAAATAAAACACTTTTTATATTATACATTTAATTTAGTTAATATTAAGATTTATACTCATATGTATTAGGTATGTAATTAATCAAGACGAATTTTCAGCTTTGCCGCCAATTTTCTATTTATCATCTGTGCCAAAAGGCAAGCACATTTATGGCTATACAGTCACGTGAACGCAATTTGCTTTATACTTTTAATATAACATTTAAAGACTGTCGCACTTTTTGTACTAAATCTAGATTTAGCCTGTTATTGTATTCCAAAACTAGCTGTGTGCCTGCGGCTGCACCCGCGTTTTATATATTTTTCACTACGTAATGTAGTTTTTTTTAATTTTTATTTATACGGGACCCTAATTAATTTTCAAATTTTTTTGCTAGTAACATTAAGCAAAGATATTTCTCACAAATTCATACACCTGCCAGTTAAACTGTGCTTTGAATCGGATTTTATTCCAATTATTATAAGTTTTTGTTTTTATGCGGTACCCTAATTCTTTTAGATAAAATAAAGTAGCCTGCATTACCCGGAGTTACTTCAGCTATTTAATAAAAAGTCCCGTCCAAATTGGTCCAGCCGTTTAGATTAGCCGGAACAAAAAGAACAATAGACAAAATTTTTAAAAATTGTTTATTGTATAGATATCTTATATACATTTACATTTATTAAAAAAAAAACACATTTTATATATTAACGACAACAAAAATTTATTTTCTTTGAACGATTCTACATCGCGCTATGGTTGTCTGCCATTACAAATGTTTCGAAACAGTCTACGTTTCAATTTTACACCGTATCCCAACTGGGGAGGCTCTTGACGCCGCCAACAGCGCGATACAGTGACACTGACCATGCATCAAGCATTTGCACGCACAACATATCATACACACTCATGCACATAACATGCACAGGTCCTGCAAGGAACCTTTTTTAATATTAAATAAAAAATGTAGGGATTAGCTAGGACTAAAACTCCGCAGGAGATTTTACAGTCAGATAAAGATCAAGCCGAGGTTCGCACCACTTTGGTGCCCTTGTGCTAGTTAGCCTTTTGCACTCGCCACCTAAAGTCACGGTGAAGCTGTAAAGGCCCTTCCGGTCAACAGCATTAGCTAGGTTAGAAAAAAAAGCTTCTATTTTATTTATTAGTATAGATATTTGACACAGTTTTATTTTAATAGTCATTATCAGTATTAAAACCTGAATTTCAGAAATGTATATAATTTAATACAATGTTTATAATTAGATGCTGAAATACTATTTTAAGTGACTCGTATTTATTACGTTCAAACAACGTAAATAATACTCTGTGTGAAACAAAACAAAAAAACCGTTTCAATATTTGACAAAATAATTTCAAATACATAAAATTATGTGATCGTTGTACATCCATGTTTATAAAATGTTATCTTAACATTAATAAATATTAGTAAACGGAGGAAAATTATTTTATTCGAATGTCGAATCTTGCATTTGAATCTTTTACATTTATTGCGCGCTAAATTTGATAAAAATACGTCATAAAAGCGAATGCAAAACAAACGAATAAAATACTACGACGTAGTTTTACACAATAAATTACTTTTAATGATACCGATGTGTCTACTTGCAGAATTTGTTATTTGGGTTAAAATCATCGTTTAAAAGCAAAGACGGCATAGAAGGGAGGTAGCACGGCGGGTAGTGCGATCGGATTCCGAGTCAATCGACGCGGGTTATATCCCCACCTATCCGACTCTAAAATCGGCCTGAGCTTTCGATGAAGGAAAAGATCGTGAGGAAATCATAACATGGTGGTAGGGCATTTTCTAATGATCCCCGCCTGGGTAGCTACCTTCCTCAAGTTTGAAAACCTGTCGCCAAATACCAATAGGTGTGCTCCGGCAGCATCACTTGAGAACCAGTATCTCTAGGCATAGTGTGTCTACCTTCCTGGAGCACATTGTTACTTAACGTCAGGTGAGATTCTGGTCAAAGCACAGTGCCTACTCCATGTAAAATAAAAAAAAGCTAAATAAAAATATAGCAATAAAGAATGAAGAACCGAATATAAAAACACTTTACGAACAAACACTACTGCTAAAACTGTAATAATAATAATAATAACACATAATTATCTGTGAATGGATACATTAACGTTTTATCAGTTATTATTTGGCAAATTAAAAGTTACGGTATTATTTTACCGTTAACTGATAACTATAAACATTAAAACTATATATGAAAATTTAAAATATAAGTGAATAACGTTGTTTCTATATTATATAGGGTGATTTAGCTATTACAGGCCAGCGTTTTAACTTTAATCTCACTTGATGTCAAATGTAGGCGTATTCCAAGATGATAAAAAACTAATCCTAAAAAAGGAGCCTTTCAGGCTAAGCTGGTACTTGGCGAATGAAACTCCTATTTTACTAAAGTTCAAGATTGTTGTATAATTTGAAGCTATTTCGATCGTATGCGAGCGCGTTATCACTATGGTATCATCATATTAAAATAACAGTATAGACAGCGTGCATTGGATTATGTGTTGGCGACAATGCATGCCTGGGAACGTTTATTTTCGTTTGTACCGTCAGACAAAGTCAATTGTTATCAGTATTTTATTTCTTCCTGTTTTTAAGAGCTCGAACTTGGCACTGGCATTGTTGTTACATTTCAGCTAATCGACATTGAAAATGTCATGTTTTATTTCGAGAAACATATTCTCAGTATATAATTGATTCGCGATAATTGTAACCCGTCGTATGGCACCGATACGAAGAAAGTTCTCACGCGTTGATAATAAACCCGATTATTTGAAATGTATTAATTAGCCGCGTTTAGATTGTGTGACTTGGGAATTAGCCAACATTGGTTAGTTAATCGGGTTTTATGAAAACATTTTCAGCCTCGCGCTTTAGTAAATTTTATATTGTCGCTGGCATGCCAGAGTCTAGCATATACAACTGTAATGATATAGTTTTATTGTTAGTGTAACAACCTCAGAGAGAAAGTTACGTCAGTTCGAATTAGGTTAAATAAACCTTGGGTATTATTTTTATCTATGTGAGTCGTGTTGATTGTGCGCAGAAATATATTGGTGGTGCAGAGTGAGCATGAAAGGCAAGAGTCGTGGGAGGCGATAGGAGCCCGTCTGATACGTCGTCTGTCGATGCGGCCTACCGCTGAGGAACTTGTCGAAAGGAACATACTTAAAAGTAAGTCGCATGCATGTATTACCTTGTCTGGATATAAAATGATCATGTGTCAATAATTAGATTTTCAACGTATGTCTTTTTCTCATAGCCTAAAAGCCGACAATACGATAACATTTTTTCAGGTTGATATAATAGCATTCTCTTGCTAGACGCAGATTTATTTTGAATTTGATGCTCATCATAAGATATCGTTCTAGGTCAGTCGCCAGCTGAAGAGAAGAAACAAAAAGAAGAAAAAAAGAGGTACCTTCTACGCAAGCTCAGCTTCCGACCCACTGTAGATGAGCTCAAAGAAAAGAAAATTATCCGTTTCAGCGATTACATCGAAGTTACACAGGTTTGTAATATTACCTAACATTTTTTTATAGGCGATTTATCCATATTATTTTATATTGTTACTAGCTGTGAGCGCCCGCGTTTCACATATTTTTCACTGCGTAATATAGTTTTTAATTTTTTTATATGGAACCCTAATTATTTTACCATATATTTTTTGCTACTAACATTAAGCAAAGATATTTCTCACATATTCAAATACCTGCCTGCATTGAATCGGATTTTATTCAATTTCATGAGTTTTATTTTTTTTTACGCGGAACCTTAATTATTTTCGAAATAAAGTTAAGAACTTCAGTTATCTACCAAAAAAAGTCCTATCAAAATCGGTCCAGCCGTAATTTTATCCGTTTTAGCCGTTTTGTAATTGTACCGTAAATACATTCACAACTACATATTTAATATTTAAAAAAGAAATTGACTTTACAAACAGACACTTAAATTGTACTTTAATTTTAACTTGGAAACTAAATTACATGATTTTTTTTTCATTTTTTTTTATAATAATAGTAGCTCGGCAAAGTGACGGCATTGTGCCTGATGGTAAGCACAATGCAATCCTGAAACAGCGGCGACTGGCGAGAGATCGGTTATCCATCGTCAGTCGTCCCCGTCATGCCGGCCCGGCACATATAAACCCTTCACGCTACGTTGGAACGACGTGATGCTATAGGAAGGGGGGGGGGGGGGGGGAACATCGGCCGCGAGACGACTGTTCCGCAGCTTTACTGTACGGCGACTGAAAATAAATCGAAATGAACTGATTGGACAATAAAGATACTTTGATTGACAGGCGCATGATTACGACCGACGCGCGGACAAGCCGTGGACGCGGCTCACTCCGCGCGACAAGGCGGCCATCAGACGGGAGCTCAACGAATTCAAGAGCTCCGAAATGGCCGTACACGAGGACAGCAAGCATCTAACTAGGTGATACAAACTCTCATATTCTCGAACATTCGAATATTGTTGAACCTTATTTTATTATTTAATCTGTTTCAAAGAAACGGTTCACGTAACTCCAGCATAGTCGGTGAAGTTATTGCTAACCTCTTCAATATTCTTAAATTTAGTGTAGAGGTAAAATCAAGGTTGATCCTGTTACTGCATTTATTATAAAACTAGATGTGTGCCCGCGGCTGCGCCGGCGTTTTATATATTCTTCATTACGTTTTAATTTAATTTAAGTGTACAGTGATCGCGATCCAATTTCCGTACTTGACGCTTTGACGTTTCATAATGGCATTTTCTACCGTGTGGCATGGTGGTTGGACACGAAAGACCTACCATTCAGCAAATTTGTATATGTATGTATAAGAAATATATAATGAATATAGTGTATGTGTTTTGTTAATAGATTTCATAGACCATGACGGCTGTGCCTTAGCCCCGGAATGGACCGTGTATTGAGAGAGCGCGGATGAACCGACAGCCCGATAACAAATACATTCGGTAACTGAGTGATGCATATTCCCTCGAGCGCGGCGACACGAGGCCGCGCGCACCTGTGATTTAAACGTTCGCTTATAATACTCGCAAATTGCCAATGCGCTGGAACCTTGTCACGTTCACGTCTCCGTGACGTCATCCGCAAATAAAAAGGAACAGCTAACTGAAAAAAAACTAATTTATCAATTTTATTGAATTATTCTTGTAAATAAGATATAGGTTTAAGAATGAAATGTTTTCCTCTTAAAATACGTATAATACTAACGTTAGAGATCGTTCAATGTCACGAAATTATGTCATCAAAATGGCGGCCGGACGCATTCGCAATTTGCGGGTTTTATACACACACACACAAACACATTGACTTATTCCGAATAGACGGAAGGTTTATATGCAATAATAATAATTGTACCTAAACGCATCGGTAAAGTGTTGATAATTCTAAAGTTGCGTTACAAATATATCTCATAGTTTGAGCGTTGTTACATTATTTGTAATGCGTTAAGTGAGTGCAATCTTGTTTCATGTTATTTTTTTTTCATATTATTACTTATATTATTATGATGAATATATTATTAATTGTATTGCGGAATTAATATTCGCGTAACATAATATTTTAATGTTAAGTTGGCGTATTTTAAGTCGTACCTATACATTCTTTGAATTGACCTTCGAGAAAGGTTAGTGATACTGATTATTATGGTGGAGATGATTATTGTTCGCCTTACGATTTCATCTACGAATGAATTCTTTTTTAATGTGACTCGATCACGTTATAAAGTTACGTAAATTTGTGATTCTTTTTTTTTTTAAATTATATTGCTAGCTTGTAGCTTTTGTAGTCGTTAAGCTAGTTGCAGTTATTGAAAAAAAAAAATTTATTTCCAATAATAGTTTCGGTATTTTAATTCCGTTGATTGTCACAATATAATAAAATATGCAATTAAATTTCACGGGAAGTGTGTTGTTTGTTAGTGTGTCATCGTTTTTAGATGACGTTATTATTCTATTGGCGTTGAAAGTTTTTTAAATTAAATATTTAATTACTACATATTACGAATATAGACTTCATTTTACAATGATAGGATACTGCCATAGAGTTTTTAACATTCTCTTAATTAATTAGTGTGGCCTGAGTCACAATTATGTATATGAAATGAAAAAAAAATACTAATTTCTTATGAAATTATATGATTACTTTTATTTACATAAATAGGTGTTATATTGGTTACATATAATCCTTTACTTATTTATAGATTAAAAAAATTACTTAACAATAAAAAAAAAATTAGTAACGTTTAAGAAGTGCTTCCAAATGCTGTGCAAGAATACAATAAATGAATTAGAATGGTATTGATTATGAAATCCCTTTATTGTTCGTCTCGTTTCATACAGCACGTGCGTTTGTTTGCTCAATATTTTTTTAAATTATTAATATTACGTATGTCGGTGGTAGTACGTTTCTTACGGATTCACCAATATATCACCTGTTTATTGCAAATTATTTATGATAAGAGCCAACATTATTTATAAATTTTACTATAATTTAAACTCCCGTAAATGTAACAAATTCGGTACAATAATTTTAATATTTAATTTTAAAAGATACAAAAAAAATGTATTTCGTTTATGACAATTTAGTGATGAAAATAATATGAGATTTTATAAAAATCCCTTACACGTGAGCTAAATAATGAATTGTTTATATACATAGATTTATTATAATCACATTTTGTACTCATCCGATTCAGGAGGAACCTCAGCGGGAACAACTTGTTAATCATCCCTTCGGTCTAGCCTAGAATTTAGCGTTAAGTAATTCAAAATTGAACGAAGTATTTGATATTAAAAAAAACGATTAATACAATAAGCTAATATTACAAAGTTGTAGCTGTTATATAAATAAATATACGCCTTTTGAGATTTTAAACCATTGACTTGTGATTATAAATTTTGTGTAGTAGGGCATTATGTAATGTTCGTCTGGCTAGCTATCTCTTTCTAATTTGAAAATATATCGCCAAGCGCCCACAAGTGCGTCCCGACAGGATCGATTGAGAGCCTCTAAATTGAATACCTCTAGGTTTAGCGTGACTAACATCTTATACCCGCCCCAGATTTAGTTATAACATTCGCAACCATTCGCGGTAGTTTTATAGTGAACTTCGCAACGTTTAATAAAAAAGGAACTTCGAAGCGGTTGATACTATCTCATTCGCGTTGTGCGTGTTAGTACACTGTTATAATCATCATTAACTGTGAGACGTCCACTGCTGGACAAAGATCCCCACAGCGACCAAGTGCTTCCAGCGGACTCACGTGACCATCAACCAGGTCATCGGTTCACTTTGTAAGGGGCGTACCCACGCTGCCTTCTCAGGTAGCCATTCCAGAACACTTTGGCCCCACCTGGCATCGGTTGCACAAGCAATGTACCCAGCCAAATAACAATATAGTTTTGCTATGTCGGTTACTTTACCCTGGTTTCTGTGCCTGGTCATATTGTACCGTAATTATACATTAAAAACAAAATTAAAAGGCCTCGCAGTGTACATCAAACACAAAATAACAGATATGGTTCGCTCCGTAACTGTGTGCGTGCCCGACCATAAGCGAGTTTTAAACTGTCGAACAAAAAAATATTCCATACCCGACCAATTTATGAGCCCGAACAACAAATGCCGCGGAACTCACGTCTCGCATAGAAGTAGCAGTCAAAGCCGAGGACCATAGCACCTTGATGTCCTTGTGCCAGCAATCACTCTCACGACTGAGCACTTAAAAGTTCATCGAAGTTATCAAGGCTCTTCCTTCCAACAGCATTTAGCTAGTTTAAATAAAAAAGTGACTATCGCGAGTAAATCCCCAGTGCGGGCTTTAGATCCAATCGTAATATAACATCAAGTGAATGTGATTGTAATCAAAAGCTAAACCTATAAGGAATAAAATAATTATCTAAACGTTTGTATTTTGAAATTGACTCAATAGTTGATTTAGGTAGAGCAATAATAATTGATAATACTGCCGCGGGGCTCGGTACGTTAGTACCTGCGTTATTTTTGCGGTTGTCTGAAATATTTCCTAGTTAGTGTTGATAACGTTTTTTTATATTAATGTATAAATAATATCTAATTATAGCGTAACTCGGTTAGGTAGGTATCAGTTATATATATTTTTTTAATTGATTAAAGACGCTGTGGAGGTGCCATTTCGTGTAATTTATTACGAAAATTCATTTTACCATTACTAATTGCTCTTAGTTAGTTTTGATGGGATATAAATTTCATAATTATTATGATAAATATGTAAACATTTCGATAGAATAACGTCAATTTGAGAGCGCATACCTTATATACAGATAAATTTATTATGAAAAAGTTAATAATAATATTGTTAAATCAGCAAATAACTACTCGAAAACGATAAAATGCTGGAAGAACGTTTGTATTTATTAAGATGGTTACTCTACGAGACCATTCCATTATGTAATATAATAAATCGGAAGCCAAAATGACGACTTATTTTTCTAATCGATTTTGTTAGGTTTGCAAGTAAACAATATTAATATAAAAATGTAGATGTTTATCGATATACTTTTATACTATATATTAAAAATAAGACATTAGATTTCCAAAGAACTTAAAGGCTCAACTAAAAATCTTTACCTGGCTTACACGTGCCACTGCTGTAAAGTATGTTTAGAGGCAATTTTGTATTTATAATATGGTCAGTTAAATTGTTATAATTAAACGAATGGAAATATCATCACGTGCGTGTATTTTACTGATTATATATTTTTTTGTTTTTTTTTTTAAATTCATTTTGACAGGTTGTTAGTGGGTTTTGAAATATTAAATTGGGATAAGTTTGAGTTCAATCACACGTGATAGACACCATATAAAGATGAGATTGGTGTGGCTTCAATCTCATTCTACTATGAGCCCGAGCTTTTGTTGAAAAAAAATATCATGTTGAAACTAGCATGGTATGAGGATATTGTATAGTACCCATCTGGTTAGCTACCATCCTCAACTAGAAATCTGTCGCCAGACATCACTTAGACCACGTTCTTAACATCAAGTGATACTGCAGTCAAACACTAAATTTTAAGGGTCGTCCATTAAACACGTAATGTGTAGGATCGCGATAGTTAATTTTCAGAATATTATCCTTAAATAAATTAATACATTTACAAATATTTAATTCTAGAAAGATCTCGAAATCCTTACGTGACAACGGCGAGTATGACGCGCCGCTTTTCGATTTACACGTTATCGTAAAAAAAAAGAATACTCATGATATTTCACTGTACTCCATTCTCTTTGTGATTTTTTCAAACCCTACCGTCCCCCCTCGAGCTTCACGTGATTAATGGACGATCCCTAAAGAGGATAAAAAACGTTTGTACTCAAAATAAATATAGACAACAATCTCATATTGCACATTACCTAAAAGACAGACATAAGGCAGCTCATTCCGTATCCTAACTGTCCTCATATTTGCTTTGTAAAATTAATTAAAAATCAATCGCTTTGATCTGTTTCAAATAACAATCTTAGTTCATCCATTCAGTTACAAAATATACTTTTTAACTCACTAAATAAAACGTGAAATGCAAAAGTGTATTTTTTTCTCTTCAAACATAGTTTGTTACTGATAATAGATACCACTGATTATCGCCGTGAACATAGTATGTGATTATTTTTATTAAAACTGTACTATGGTTGTTACCTTTAGTATACAGCATTTTACACTTACTTAGTAATACTTCCTTTTTACACGTTCATCTTAATTAATAATTAGCGTTAATTTAACCAATTTTATCGTAACAATTTTATATTTATATAAACAATTTTTAATTTAATATAATGGTTTTAAAAAATCCATACCGTATATCATAATGAAGGCCGTTCTGCATAAATAAAGGAATTATGTTGTTAAACCCTTACATGTGGGGTCATTCAATTATTACTTGAGTATAATTTTATACATTGTTGTCAGAAATAGTAAGCAAATATCGTAACCTCCCCCGTATAATTACGTAAACATTGGCAAAAATTACAAAAAAAAAATTGAGTGCGAGTTCACACGCGGTAGAAGTGAAACTTCGTTTTAGTGACATCTAGTTTGTTTATTTTGTACGAAAAAACGAACGTGTTGCAGCTATTAGGCATATCATTTAGTGACATCTATTGATTAACGATGGAAATAAGTTTCTATACACATTTTCGTTTTATAAAATCCAATTCACGCAGTACCATAAGAAGTTTCATTTCAAAAAATAAAGTAAATAAGTGAACAATGCTTACGTAATCAGTATTGGGCCGCCCATGCCATCAAAAGCTCCCATTGATGATTAGTAATAGTTGTACGACCCCTGTAACGTTATATCGATAAACATAAATTAAAAAAAAAAACAACTTTCAAATGTAATTACTGTTTAAATGAGTCAACAAGAGGATCCTAGACTTAAGAAATAAAACTAAAATTATATTATAAAAATAGAGGTTTTTTTAATTTAAATAACAATTAATATTGAGATACTAAAATACATAGTTATTTGAAATATTTTAGTATCATACAAAATAATTATTATTGTAATAAAGCCCTCATAAAGTGATTATATTAGCTATTGATATATAATTTCCAAATTGTAATATTTAAATACAATATTCAACTAGGCAATTATTATTTTGATATAATTCAAATTATCTATAGTTATCAAGACATGTTTTTGAAGTCACAAGATATGTTCAATTGTTTTTACGAAAAGAACAATGGTGGCCACAATTCGCTGGTTTTTTGAAATTTATTATTATTATTTCTAACTGTTTAGCGTTGACCTCTCAACTAAGTACCTAGTTAAAGTGAAACAGAGTACATAAAATTTTATTATAATGGGAATTATGGAATCTCTTTTTTTTCCATTAATATCTCTTTCCTGTTAATGCCGTTTTAATTAATACCTTCAGTAATGTGTATACTGTTGCTTTTTATATATTGTGTAAAATATTAATGACATGTTATATTAAGTATGTACCCATAAAATACTTGTTTTATATAAAGGTAAGCCTGTAAATATCATGATTATACATTAAGTTTTATACTCTATTGTTTTTGTTTCGAATTTATCCCTATTTGTAATCCCGCAAATGTTATCAACCTGGTTTTTAGATAATTTCGGAAACATACTACAGAGAGACAAAATGACAGATTTAAGAATACTCCTATTTAGAACACCTGTTGTAGCCAACGCGCGGTACACCAACAATATTATATTGATGACAATTTTCTCTTCGTTATTTCTAAAAATAGTATAATTTTTATAGCTTTTTAATTTCTCATTGTAGATACACTTTAATATCTACTAAGTTTCATTAAAATCGGTCAAGACATTTTTAATTAAAACCGATATATACACAAACAGACCGTCAACTTTTTAAATGTTACATTCGAAATTAGTGACGTATAAAATATACAAGTCGTGCAGAGAGAGATTTATTACCAGTATAGATATGAGTAAATAATTGAATTATGAAAATAACAGAATTACAATATTACGAATACGTTTCAGGATCGGGCAGATTTATTTAACAAAATTATCCAAAAGAACTCTTTCTTAATTACGACGAGACTAAACGAAAGTACATACGTAGACACGTGATTTGAACATACTGAACAAAGAAGTATTGACAGTTTGTAATGGTAATAAATCTATGGTTCTATAAATTGTCTATAAAAAAACATTTACACACATTTAATCGTGATAAGAGACGTAATATCCGTTAAACATCAAAAGATTATTCTAGCTGACGAAGTAGCGGGTATCAGCTTGTATTTTTTTTACTTACATTATCATACATAATTTGAAAATACTGTTTATTTGTGTAATTATACAAATCAAATTAATAAATACCCAAAACTAAAATATTTCATAAAATACAGATAATAATCATAACTTAACAATTGCAACTGAGTCCTGAATAAGAATAAGGAATACATGCAGACGTCACCATGTCTCCAGATTAAGTATTTTGCAACATTCGTATCAATAATTTCTTTATAGTCTAGAAGCCAGCTGAAAGCAGGATTTATCAAATTTCAAGTTTCATTCAGTGTCTGTTATACCAAGTAAACAGAAAATGGGAGCTGCTAGGTAAGCTCGGTCAGCGTAGGTTCAGTGTGAAATAAAAATTTAAAATATATGTAAACTACAACGGTACATTCATTCAAGAGCCAAAAACGAATTTATACGAGCAATATTTACACGTGCGGCGCAAAATGTGAGTATGTGTATGAGCGTGTATCTAATATTTATATGTATGTTTGTCGATATGTTTAAGTAAGATTTGTTGTATTTGTAGATATGTGGCAATGAATAAACTTTACGTTATTTGTACTAACAAGTATAAATGAAATATCCAAATGACAGCTTTAATATAAGGTACATTACATATGAAATTAACGTTTAGTCAAACTGGCCACTTTGATATGAAATATCTGGCGTTTGGTTAGGGATTCAATTATTTTTTTCCTAGTTATAGACCAGAATCTCACCTGATGTTAAGTGACGATGTGGTCCAGGATGGTAAACATACTAAGCCTAGAGGTACTGATTCACAAGTGAAGCTGCCGGAACACTCCTGTTGGTATTTGTACCTTGACGGACGTTATAAAAAAATGCCCTACCACTATGCTATGGTTTCCTCACGATGTTTTCCTTCACCGAAAGCTCAGGCTGATTTTAGAGTTGGACAGGCGGGCTCGAACCCACGTCAATTGACGCGGAATCTGGCCACATTATCCACTGCGCCATGATCGCTTTAATTTATGGTTTAATTTAGGTTTGTATTCCAAATGTTGTGATTGAATTGTTTTCGTACCATTTGATATTTCTTTGACACCGTTTTGTTTACAAAATGAAAATGGAATGCGAGTTTCACCGTGGCACTAGCACTACAGTAACAGCTCGAGGATTAATTATATCTATGGAAACCTAGTGTAAAGGAAAGCACGATATATTTTTATTTCCAATGTTATTGTTCCTGAAATTTTGATCTACGGAACATACCCCGTGGGCAACCGGAGACCATGGTTACCAATGGAGTATTAAAGGCGATCGTGGAAGCGTATCCATCGCAAACCACCTCAGAGTTAGCGGCAGGCTTCTGTGTGTGACTAAACAATTATAATTAACTTGATTCAAATTGGAAAAGTGAAAACGCTCGAGAAATGGGTACTTCATGAATTGACTGAAGCACACCAACAAACACGCATTGAGTGGTGCCTAAATTACTCAACCCTCACAATAACGAGGGAATTAATGAATATGATTCAATCATATCATTACTTGTGACAAATAATTTATCCTTTTCGACAATCGGAAATGCTTATCACAGTTGTTGAACCCAGGAGAACCGGCCAAATCTTGTTTCAACTAAAAATTGACTCAGAAAATAGCACTGGTGAGTGTTTGGTGGACCAGTGCTGGCGACATACACTACAGCTTCCTAAAATCTGGGCAGACTATTAAGGCAATTGTAAACCATGGTAGAAAGCTAGCCGTTAAACAACCGAAACTGGTCAATCTCTCTAGCCTACTACTGGTTTAGGTCCAAATACCCATGAAATGGCGAAAATGCGTAGATAATAATGGTACATACTTCGATTTATTTAATAAATAATTTCATATTTGTTTTTCGATTTTACTTTTTCTATATAAAACGTTAATATCATATATAATACCTACCTATTAATATTATATTCGAATTGACCTCGATTTTCATACCTGTTACAATTAAGTGACTTTCAACCTACCACGATTTAGTGTAGTTTATTTTTTATTTCGGTATGTCCAACAGACTCATTGATCGAAAATTCAAATTTGGTAATAAAACGTGTGCTCTGTTTTTGGATTATTTGGTGCTTCTAGATTACCTTTACATAAATTATTTATCTCTGCTTTACATATTATAAATACAACATCTCTCTGATTGACTGTCCGTTAAATGGCTTTTATTTCGAGAAATAGGTACGTTTACTCCGGTCTGGCACAATATTCAATGAAGTCTTCAATAAATTACCATCATCACGTTACTTGCAATACAATAACTGATCCATTAAATATTTTAGAGGTAAACAATGCAGTGAATAATTATCAAGAATGGAAACTATGATAGCGAAACCGCTGACACACATAGTTTTGTATTTTTGATTGAAATTTTTATCATAATTTGAAAATATTTTATGGACATTAATAAGTGGCATTAATGATAGCTTTGACCCGATGGCGACTTTCGATGGTGTTAACTTATGGTTGTGCGACTGGGTTGAGAGAAAGTTAACTGTAGTGCGTACCCGTTAGCAAGTCTCATGTGTTTATGGAGTACAACCAGTCCACGCCGGGTACGCGAGCGGCGAACACGGCGTGCGGTTGTCATCTCGTTTCGTTCACTGCACAATGTTTACGTTAACACCAACGATCCGACAAAACGATAACAGAAAGCGACAGTTGTAAAAAGTGTTCCCAATTCTTACGTGTAGTCGTATTCCCGGTGTATTTAATGAACCGCTAACGGAATACACGTGCGAAAGTGTAACTTCCTGAACAAAGGATCAGTACAATGACTTTTTCTGGAAATATGAAGGAGAATAAATCCGGAGCTGTAAAAGACACATGGCAGTCGGAGGTGAGATTACTGATAATTCCTATTGTTTGTTAATCACCTCGTGAATCGTGTTCTTGTTAAGTAATTTGCATATAAGATGCTTTTCATTAAGAAGCTGCTAATAAACCAGTACGACAGTTATATTTAAATTACTGCTTTCTCTTTGCGAATTCATTAATGAGTAGTTCCCTGTTCCCATAGGTACAATTTTGCTGATATAATAACGCGAGAAAAAATATAAATTGATTTTAAACGACTATCTTTAGTTTGATTCTAAGATTTATTAACCGTGAAGGCTAAAAGCAAAATATTTATGCTTTAATACGTACATAGTGCTTTATTTCAACTTGATAATATCAGATTACTAAACGCAGTTATGGTATTTTAATTATTATAAAATATCTAAATTGCTTTTCATTTGCATATTGTATTTTTAGATTTAAAATATTTATTTACAAGATTATTTAGTAATTACTTACTGAAATCATATTTTCAACTCAATATTCTTAATAAGAAAATTATGCAGATATATTTAACAGGACATATTTCATGTAGGTACTTAAAGAAGGCAGAAATTATGTAGGTACTATAATTTCCACCTATGCTTGTGTACTCACGACTTCAGATTTTTAAAACACTTTGTCTTCGCTACTAAAAGCTAACGCGTAGGTAAGCTTGTTTAACATTCTGTTCAACTGGTATTAGTATAAACATATTTATACATATTAATTTCTGGTTGTTAGTGACCTTTACATTAATTGTATAAATCCATAATTTTAGAACTAGCAGAAACAAGAAACATATTTTAATTCCACAGATGATTAGCTGAGAAAACAAATTAACGAATTAACATTTTAGCAACATACATTTTTTTTTACATTTACATTTTTATTTAGCAACATATACCATATCTACCTAGAGTACGGATACTATATACCAGTAATTAGGTTCAATTTTTGGGCAACTATGATGTAATATTTAGTGCAAGAATTACTCAAAATTTATTATTTGGAATGGAATGTTGATACCTAAAAGAATTTTCTCTATTATTTTGCTCGTACTAACTCTGACCACTTCAAAAGTCAACCAGACACGGTATGATACCTTATGACAAAATATGTATTTTGACTATCGGTTGAACAAGTGGTATTTTTTTTATATCCAGTATCTAGATACGTACTTAATTATTCGGGCCGGAATTAAACAATTTTGTTAAATTAAGTCACTTACAGACTTACAGTTATATCTAGTCTTACAGACTATCAGTGATAACATGTTTAGATAATCAAACCTTATGGTAATATGAGACTGACATGATCTTATATATTTTACGGTATAAAAAGCTCAAAATAAAAAACAGAAAGGACGATATGAATGCACAATAGAAATCACTATTTTGGTGGACAGTTTAGTAGGTATGTGAATAAAATGTATCGGAGTAGACGCGATGTCATCCGTGATCCGGGTCGCGCGTTAGTTTCCTTTAGTCTGTCTGGTGTTTTCTGACCGAATGTCGACGACCGTTGCTATCGGAGTTATTTCGATGCAACCGAGAAATACCCACCCAATCACATTTTATTTAATACTGACTTAAAACAAATTAAAATATATAGTCCTTCCAGGACTTAAATGTATTTTAATTGCAAAATGTATACCATGTAACAAGAACTATTTAGTAGGTAAAATTTATTTACTATAACAATTGTGATTCATCTTTCAAACTGGTTTTATTCGTGTTTTCGTTTGTGAATTGTATTAAAAAGTGGGAAATATTGCATTGCTTGACTTGTTATTTAGATAACCTACTCCTATAATGCGTTTAGTAACCTATTAACATAGGTAGTTAAACCATACTAAGACGAAAAAAATATATAAGGGTAGCTTAACCCCTTGAGCACTTACCTGGCGTTTACGCCAGCTTTCCATTGTTTTCCTATTGTCTTATTTTTATGGGTACTCGACACATTAAAGATAAAAACTTATGGATTTAAAGTAAAATCTGTAAAATAGACTGAAAATAAACTGAAATAGACTGAAAAAATAATCTCATATCAGTACTTACCTATATGAATGAATAACGGAACACCAGTAACCCAATATTCATCTGTGCCTTAAAATAAAAATTCAAACCTTTATTATAATGCCCCTGGTAATTTCATTGCTATTAGTAAGTAAAGGATATTACTAATGTTTTTACAAGTATTGATAAAACAATACCCACTACCTACTCTAGTATTTATAATAGTTTTACTTGTTTGTAATATATTCTCTAGTGTACCTGTTGTTATTGAATATTGGTAAGAGATTTCAAAATAAAATATAAAACAAACTGGCGATTGGCAAGGTGAACAATACTTTTAAAGTTCACGACCTTGTACAATTTTATATTAGTCACGATGTGAATCTCCAAGTCGATATCAAAATTTCAAGTTTCCTAACATTCTGTTGCGTTTTGTAGAACGCGGTGTAAGAACAAAATTGAACTACACCAGTTACTGTTTAGTATTTGTAAGTAAGAACTAGGTGAACTTTGAATGAATGCAGTTAGTAATACGCCAGTAGGTACTATTTCAAAAGAGTTGGTCAAGAGTCGCGTCTTTAGTTACAGAAACATTTTAACTATGTATATTATATTTACAGAGTAGATAAATAATGTATTTTATTCAGACTTCTGTATAAATTGCCAAATTTTATTTAGAAATTGAAAATTTATTCGTAAAGTGTGTACAAAATCAAATAAATTAATTATAAAATACCGTATTACTAAATACTTATAAATGATTCCTTATTTAGTTAGGTATTACAAGTAAATAATCCATTAGGTAATTTAATAAAACGACTGGTAAGGGTTCGATATAAAATTATGAACCAAAAACAAGTCCACAAGTGGGTTAAAAGAAATTTAATGATATCGACGCAAAAATAAATAAAATGTCAATTACACGTTGCCGTGCAATAGACTTGAGGTAGAAGATCCAAACCTTATCGCGTGGGTATTAATGTAATTATAGCAAGTACTCGTACAAATCATTGAAGTATATGTAAACTACGGTAAGATAAATAATGTATATATAGAAGTTGTCAATAGTTATCATCTTTTATTGTATAATTTCTTTTTCCTTTTTTAAATCGCTGCTTTTTTACCCATAGTAGCCACTAGATCACTGTGTTTAAATACTTACCATCGCGAATCAAGCGTGGAGAGATCTTCAAATATAGTGTTAATTGCTCACCTCACCTCACGATGTATGTTATTACAGAATTTAGAGGCGAACAAACAAGTAGAATACAGTTATAACAACAAAAAAAAACATATTTTGTACCTACATTTTGATAATTCGAAATGGGCGAGTGTACTAAACAGTTTTATTAGAAAATATGCACGTACCGAATGAAAGTGAGGACGTTCGCATTGTTAAATGAGATATCTTAATAGAAACCAGCGAAAACGCCGAGGCATGTATAGTGTTCACGTCGAAGTCGCCTTTGTTGCAGTAACGTAGAGCAAAAACGTGACGCTAAATCGACTGGATGTAGGTCGCAACAAGTGCACGCAGCGCCTACCGTGCCCTCCCCTTGCTCTATTACTTCAATATTATTACTATCAATGAAATAAATGTCCGTTTACAAATAACTACGTAAGTACTTATTGCAATATTGATATTATTTCGTAAATCTTCTTTGGTAATTCGAAATAATTCCAACCGACGAACACAGATGGATATTTGCACAAACTAAATTACCAGGTAATGCATGTTGACCAAAGTGCAGTAATTAAATGTTAATTCGAATTGACAAATGTTATGTATATGTAAATACAACGTTGCGACACAAAAAGTTTTTTCTACGAACGGCAAACTTAACTCGGCCTTGTGTTGAACTAAAGGAACTGCCTGCTGTAAAATCTTTCAAATATTATGTTTGTAAGGCGTGTTTGCGTCCAAATGGCATTTGTATGTCATGCTTGTCACGTTTTTGTGGTAGGCCGCTTGGAAACGAAACCTAAACAACAGAAATTTCTTGATAATTTTCTTTACGGAAGAGAATACTTGCAAAATAAATGCCATTGCTTATTTTATCAAATAACCCATTTACTTATATTGTTAAATATTGAATTAATTGAGAAAAAATACTTAATAATGTTAAATACTTATATTAAAATATATAAAGTATAGATTTATTTTCGTAATTGTAAAAATGCGTATAAATTTAAGAGCACACCGAACAAATATTTGATGAAATATTTGCAAAATTTAGTGTATGTAGTGTTATTAATAAAGGGTGGTGATTTGCAAACCGTTCATATGAGAATTAGAAAAAAATCCTTAATATCGTGCTATAAATTTACGTCTTCGTATATCTATTATCCTACTAATTCTTTAGCTGAATGTTCAAAAGCATCTAGTTAGTAGGTACTCAAGTGATTGGAAAGTAATATAGCATTATACCATAACAATGATCTTATTGACGCAACGTAATTATTTTCTTATGATTTGATATCACATCGATAGAGTAGGTAACAATTTCATTACATTCATTGTACAATATAGTTGTACAATGTTATAAATGTCTGACCAGATAAGTAGCCATTATATTGTATACAATTATTTTCAATGTTTTGTAGTGGTTTATTTATAAAGAAAAACTATATCAGAGTCAGTATGAATGTTATATTTTTCAGAATATTTTTTATGTGTGTGTGTATATGAGATTTTTTATACTTCAATTGTTAAAAAAAAGGAATAATTATTAGTAGAAAAACAGTAACGAAACGGTATTTCTCTGTATAAAAATTATTTCCGTTTATGATTACTAAGAATCAATTCAAAGAAATACTCAAATATATACATACTACATTGTAAAAGTAAATTTTAGACTATTATTCTATACTAATAAAAAAATTATAGTGTCTGTTTACAATTTCAAAATAACTATTTTTAAATAAATACGTATGAATGTATATACGATACCTAGGTATACAATTTTTTTTGACTGTCTGTTTTTTTTTTTCCGGATTATTCGAAACAGCAGGACGGATTTTGATGGCACTTTTCCGGTAGATAGCGGAAGTTACTACGCGTAACTTAGGGTACTTTTAACTTTCGAAAGTAGTTATAGTTCCGCGTAAACAAAATAAAACTCAAACAATTATAATAAAATCCGATTCAATGCACAGTTTTACGAACAAGTGTTTGATTTTATGAGAAATAATTTTACTTCATCTTGTGCTAAAAAAATTTTGGAAAATAATTAGGGTTCTGTATAAAATAAAATAAAACGTGGTGAAGAACATATGAAACGCGAGCGCAACCGCGGACACACAGCTAGCAGCAATAGGAATAAAAAATATGAAACGGCAGTGTGACAAAACGCAGTGCCGTACTAAATGAAAGATAACATAGATTAGAAAATAATGTCTGCGTTTTACTTCCGGTTTTTGGTATTTTTTCTGGTCGCAAAATATCTAAAATAAGATGATGTATTTATAGGTGTAACAGTTATTTAGTAGTGGTGGGTCTTATTAGTTTGTGACCTCTGTAAAGGAAATTTTGGCGAGAACTATCATGTAGGTAAAGATATTAGTTCTATCTTTGCGTTATTTTTGACCCTATATTATTTGGTGGTATTTTGTCTGTCATAAATTGGTTATTGTGCACAGGTGAATTGTATATGAAATAATAACACGAAACATGCATTCTGTAATTACAAAAAAACTTCTTTGCAAATTTTAACAATATGGTCATCGTTTTGCTAGATCGTTCAAGAACTGATACAAGATTGCTAAAATATCCTTATGACATTGAAATAATATTGTATAATGTATATAACTCACAGATTGTTTTTAACTATGTAACATAGTTTTCGACAAATAGGTTTATTATAGATTACTTTCACTTGAACTAATAAATATTTAAAAAGACTCACGCCGCTAATCAGGTTGTGACTTTCGTATCTTTTTCATTTTATAAAAATAAACAAATGAAATAAGAAACAGATTTACACAAACAAGATTGGTTGTTTTGTTATTTTTTGAATTACAACAGATAATTATTAGTCTGTCTGTCGTTAAGTTTGGTTTTATGACAAAAACGTTGTCTTGGATCGGGAGCTCAACGACGGATACAATTTGTGGATCATTCATTAATTAAAATTGGAACATCAATGGCTACTGTTAGCGTAGTTGGGTTCTGCGTCATTTAAATCCACCAGTCCTATTCTATATGAGCCTAAGCTTTAGTTGTGGGGGAACACCGTAATGAAAGCATATCGTGGTGATAATGTAAGGTATTTTCTAACACCTGCCTAGCCAATATATCTTTCACCTATCGGTGTTTGGGAGTATTACCTAGGAGCCAGTACTGCTCTATGTTTAGTAACCATTTTGTCTCACGTCATTATTATAGTTAGGTGATTGTGGCCAAATCGGTAAACATAAAAAAAAAAACGTATTTACAATTGATTTAAAAAAAATGAATGTGTATTCTAGCCTATAAAATGTGCACAAGTAAAAGGTAACTCGTTCTATGATAGTATGTACTGTCCCCTCCTATTCTATAGGTATACCTACCATACAATATATTTCAAAGCACTGAACAATTACTTAGTTTTTTTTTTTTTCCGAGCTTTAAACACATTTAACATATTTCGGTATGTTAGCTATTTTTTAGTGTCCGATCGAAACTGGATTTTCAGTCGAAACCGAAATCGAACTTTCGGCCTGGGTCTAAGTTTCATCAGCCGAAACCAAGACCGTAATTTTTTAAGATTTGTACAATTTTGTAATTTATTCTGAAATGTAGTATATTATTCACACAAATGTAGATAAGTAGCTCGTATTAATGAACAACACTCAACAGTTAATGTTATGTTGAATTACGTAAAAAGTTTGTATGTTTATATATTAACTGTGTGCCCGCGGTTTCGCCCGCGCTTCATATATTCTTCACTACGAAATCTATACTTCTAATAAAAGGCTAAGGAGACGAAATCTGTACATTGAAGATATTTAAGAAAAAAACACTACGCGGGGCTTCAGAATCGAGTACAGAACACTAGTTGTTCTGCTGTTACTAATTTGTTCGCAAATCCCGCAAAAACTACTGAACCGTTATCAATGAAATTTGGTATGGTAGCAGTTTATACTCTATAGTAAGATCTATTTACACACTTATATGTATTTACATAGTATATGAATAGCGTTTCTTTAGATTCATTTTTTTTTATCGTAATAATGGAGTGTATGTGTATTATCAATAAATAGTCGATTTGAACCTACAATCATCGACGCATTATTCCATACAATACATTAATACAAAACATTCCTCAAGTGTGCATACAAGGTCAGTATTCTTTCAGTCTGTCGAATATGCCCATGGCAAATAGCAATGGAATTATGTACCGCGATAATAAATAAATAAAACTTACGAGAAAGGAATAGAAATATAACAAATTTAAAGCAACATTTTATTTTCATGTTATTCTAAAAATCTTTCATCTATCTATACTAATAAATAAAACTGAAGTGTGTGTTTGTAATGTGAAAATAATAACATACATAAAATAAAATATCCGGTCGAATTTAGAAAATTCCTCCTTTTTTGAACTTGTTTAAAAATATACAAATATATATAGTAAACATGTACAATGTAGTAACATGTTTTTTTTTGTGTAGGGCTTTACTCAATAAGCGCCAAGAAAGCCCACTAAAACCCACGGTTCTATCCGCCGCATAGAAGACGCGACACGGGCTAGAGGAACATTTCTCCGCGTCGACTCTACGGCAGGCCCGAACAAAAAAAGCATGACAGGTATAATCACATCATACCGGGCCGGGCCACTCCTTGTTTTTCGGAGCTCGCTATGAAGCAGCCCCCCTCGCCGGCCACCAACCATACTGATAAGAATAACCTAATAAACCTGCCCAATAAACACCAACCTACTTTCGCTTTTGAATTCGTCCGTTACCCTGACGAGCGCTACCCACAGAAAGAGACGTGCATTCGTGCATATGTACACCCACAACCTCAAGCTTAGTCGTAATTACGAGGTGTTCTTCCTCAGTGACTTTCTTTCGGTATTTTTTTTTTGCGGCCTATGAGTAATCTCTTCTCGGGTAATTTTTAGGGAGTTAGTCTTCCTTGCGATCCCAGGCACTCGGTCACAGTGGGCGTGGGTTTCTGATATAAATGAAATTGGCAGGTTCTTAAGTTTGAAAACCTGTCGTTAAATAGCAATAAATGTGTTCCGAGAACACTTGAATTCAGTACCTCTAGGCTTAGGTTGTTTACGATCCTGGACAACATCGTCAATTAACATCAGGTAAAATGTAGTAAAAGCATACATAAGCTGAGCCTATACATTGTGGCAAATTTGTTGCATGAGGTCCCAGTAAAAATTGTCACGTTGTAATTTTATTTGAATAAGTCACTAGTGTTTTAATATTTAGTCGTGTCTGACTTTAATTTTATTTAATTTTGTTAAAAATGGTAGGATTCTTCTAAGCTCACAGGTCGGGGCCCCATCGGCTGTGGCATTTTGTCAGCTCTGCCACCCTATAATAACGCCACTGGTAGGCACTCGGGGAAAATCAAACGCTGTAGTGCTTACTTCATTTATTTACCGAGGCATTGATCATACATACTTTACGTTTACACAAGCTCATAAAAACAACTAATTTAATAAAATTAAATACTTTTACTGGTAGCGTCTCTTCGAAGGGTCGCGAGGCGCGTTTGCTACGAGAATGCAATTCTGCATTTATTGTGTGTCTACCTACAAATGAATTATATTTTATTTGATCAGGTCGGGTATGGGTGGTCACGCAGTGGACAACAGCGTTGCGTGCGACATCGCGCCCCTGAATCCACAATGTCAGTCAGCAGTGACATCAGATTCACTCGGAGGAAGCTTAGCCGACCATGTCGTGGTTGCTGTGCCGCGCTCGCCGTTCTACTAGTTCTACTGTTGCTAACTGCTGTCGCTGTTTACCTGGGACGTTAGTATGCTTGCTTATATATTCTTGAACTTATACAAATAAACGACCACCGAGAAAATGCGGATCAACCGTATCCTCCGTCCAGATGCCTCTTTATCAACATTTATAGAATAAACGAATAAAATTACTAACATTAGAGGCGAGTGCTGAAGACATTCGCTGCAAGTTAGAATTACTAGTGTTAAATCCCACACGTTCACTTGTGACCTAGCGAATCGCAGTATTTTTACTCAATATATTTCTATATCCAATATTTATTATACATATTGTTATTATAATAGAAGGAGTTGATTTTCAATTAATTAGAACCTTCGCCAAATAAAATCTATTTACATGTATTTACGTAGTGTTAGAAATTCTCCCAAAATCATTATTGGAACTCTGAGGAAACAAAACAAGACAATCTCGTTCACCTTCATTAAGGGCTAGGGCTGACGCTGGGCCTAACCAACCACAATTTTGTGAAGAAGATGACTCTGATCCATTTATATTTTAAAAGTAAATTTTAATTGAATGTAGCGGATAATAATCTATAGGTTATAAAAATTTAAAATGTACAAATGAAAACATTCCTATTATTTATTTTTCAAGGATAAAAATAACTCATTAATTAGTTAAACATGAAGGAATTATACATACCCTTAAAGTGTATTTACATTACATACATTCACTTATAAATAGGTTCGATGTCTTTAATTTAGCCTTATATGCTTGTCTTATTATTAACAATAACGTAAAAATATTATGTTTATTACTTCATTTTATTACTTCTTTTATTACTTCACAATTTGAATAGCCCGTTTAAAGTTAAAATTCATTATTGTTTTTATAGTTCAAATAATATTAACTACCTTCTGGAATGTTTTCTCTTCTTCAAAGTTTTCCAAGTGTCACGTATATGGTTTTTAACTTTTCAGATGATTGACAATCCTTCTCTGGTTTTAATGTATAACAACCCCAAATTGCAAATGCGGTGATATTTAGCTCCCATTATTTCGTTTTAAACTTATTTATAATTAAATACAAAAGTTACAGACATATCACATTTAAATCATACCGTATTATACCGTATATATAAATATATATGCATTTATTTGTACTCCATTATAATTTTGCATCATGTATGATTACCCAAATATATACGGTTGTAAATATACAAAATTCCTGTCTGTCTTAATATTACTTGTCAATGCATTGATCATTGTGGAATACATTACATTTGTAATATTCTTGTATTTTCACTTAGCAATAGTTTATTTAACGTAAAGAAATAAATAAAGCAATTCTGTATTTTTCTAACTGTCAAACCTGTACCATTCACATTAAAAACAAATGAAATGCGGTTTTGCATAAACAATCTTATCGGTATAGTTATTAACTATTAGTGTTAGATTATTTGTTTGGACACCAAGAACAAGAATGATTCCAAAATCAAGCTTCGTAGGAAACAAATAACTAATTATCTCCAAGAGCATGCCTCGTTCACATCCTCTGTTTACATAAGACATTATAAAGTCGAGAGAAGTTCAACAAGTGACATAAATTAAATGTAATATGAGTAAGCGTACAGTGATTAACATCAGTCTAAAATAATAAGTCATCATCATCTTCTTTACCTTTTTCGTTATTAAGAATAAGTATTATCTCATATTTTCATTGTCTAAGTGAGCAAAGTCGAAGGACTAGGCGATTGTAGGACGCGTTTTACTCATCAGCCAAGCCACATACACTTGTGTGACTTAGTAATATTCCACCAATATCAATGGTACCTGTATTCTAATTTCATGGAATCTAATTGCCAACGTTTCAATTCCTTCTGTGGATGTAAATGTTCTGCTAGTTGCTTAAGTATAATTTTCCTAAATATTTTACTAAACGGTGGATTTTTTTTCAACTTTCCAAGATCACTTCTGCTGACTGAATTAAATAAATTACTTAGCAATTTAATTTATTTTCATTAGATTCACGAAATAATATATGAAATATATTAGACAGATGTAGTGAAATATTGACAATTAAATCCTAACTATCATTAACCGATATACCGTAAATAAATCTTCGTGTATTTTAAGTTTATTTGAGTTGTCTTATTATTTTAACTGCAATTATAGAAGCAAAATGAACTGGTAATTAGAAGGCTCATTCTGTTTTTTTTACAGTACTGCCATTATGTGTTAATTTAATATTATTTGTTGCCACTAGAAGTACATTTATAAAGTAATCTTTGCCACCTCTGATTTATCTGACATATGACATTGATGATACGATTTTTTATCTCCTGTTATTGTCTTTTCTCTTATTTTTATCGTGATATTAATCGTCATAATAAGACTGTTGGTAAAACTTTGATAATCTACCATCTTGACGTTTCCATTTTCAAAATATTCCTATTGAAGTAATTTGTATACTTTGACAGTATAATAGTAATATTACACCCTCTGGTACTGGTTAACTAAAAATGGCATGTATGGCAGAGAAAGAATTTTGCAATAAAACAGAGTACACTCACACTTAATTACAATCTTAATCTACAATCACTTCCGATTGTCACTTCCAACAAGTAAACAGTACTCACTCGAACTGTGACCTGTTTAAGAAGGTCTAGAAATTGCGGACCTTTTTTTGAATAAACAAAACAACAAAGAAAATGTTTTTATTACACGGGTCCCGACTGTTCTAAGTACTGGCATTGTTATCGAAAGAAACAATGCACTTTCTCTTTATCTTTTTATACAAGGCGTTATAGTATTTTTAACATTAGTAATTAAGACCGGTTGTGTAAAGAAGCAAATATTTTAAAATTAATACCTCTATAGTGCTGCCGTACGCAGTGAATTATTTTTATACAGCTACTTGAATGTCTTGAATCTTGATTACTATTGCAAAATATGTGTGCCGACATTACTAAAAAGGCTAAAACTAGAATTGGTTCACTGCACGGGAAATAAGTACCTAGTATCTACCTCTAGTTTACTTTGAGAATAATTTATCCTTTGCGATATTTTATAATGAATCGCGTTTTAGACACTATTAATACATATATAAAAACTACAAAAATATTTATTTATTAGAGAAATCAACAGGAAATATAAAAAAACTATTAGTAAATAGCCACTTCTTATTTATTTTCTTTCTTCCGTCAACATGTTTATAAAGTAAGAAAAGACAGCAAGAACATTTGAAACTCAGTAAATCAATTAAATATATATATTACAAGTACGCCGAATTAATAATTATTTCTTAATAACTTTACTAATATAACAATTGCGTACTAACGTGATGGCGATTATACCCAAAGGACGAATACCCGCAAACATAAGTTATTCCAGCTGTTATTACAAAGAATAATTATATACCTACATAAACGCAAAACGCAGCAATGGGCAAGGAACTGTGTTGAACTAGAACGAAATATGTGGTTAATTATAATTACAAAAAAAAATCTTGGTACATTACGTATCCGTGGAAGATGAAGTTGACGCTAAAAAAGATAAAATCGCATACAAAATAAATATTAATTTAAGTGTTTCTGTTTTAATTAGTTTACTGTATTTGTACAAAAGATCTCATTTAATAAATACGTTATGATTGTTTTTGTTCTCAAACAGCAATAAAATATCACATAATTCAAGTTTCAATTATTTTTAACTATAAGCTTAGCATACTGTTATTTATATAGGTACAAAAAAAATCTACAGAAAAGTAACTAATGCTGTTAATACACGTACGGACCGGACCGCGGACATGGTGTTTCGAGCGGCCGAGGTCATCAATCACTTATGTAGGGATGGGGAATAAGTTTTTTCAAAAAGATCGGTTTTTTGAATCGATCCATAAAATATCGAGATCAAAGAGATCAATATTTTTTCTATTTGTTTTATTTGACTTTTTATTCGTAAATAGTATTCTTCCAGGAAAGGATTCCTATGCCTACTTAGGGGACTGATAACATCGGCCGCCCGCCGGACTATGTCCGCGGACCGGTCCGTATGTGTGTTAACACCATTAGATATACCTAGTTGTAGTGTTTTCAAAATATAACTGTTACGAATGTAAGAGACGTCTCAGATTGTATTTGTACAAAAAAATCTTTATATATGTAATCTATTCCTTGTGATTATTTTTATTCCCAAATATCAATGAAATTTTATCTCAATGTAAGGATTTAGAAATTTGGTTGCTTTAGGAACACATAAATCTGAAAATTTATGTTGAATTTGAAATCAATTTTAGTTAAAATCTTTTACTAATAAATACTAATAAAAGAGATCTTACATAGGTACAGATAAAAAATAATCCAAGAGGAAAGTCACAAATATACACCTGTCGATTCCTATTTTTTTTTGCTTACATGAGGATTATTTTAATTTTATGTATAAAGTTATATCATCTTATACCATTCACTTTAAAAATAGATAAAATGTTTCTTAAGAGGCGTAAACTGTCGACGTTTGGCCTGTCACCAAGATAAAGGTCAGTGAGGCACATGGCCTTGCTGCGCTCGCCACAACAAGTGCACGATGTAGATCAGTCTTATTTTATTACCTATACTATCTATAACTCTATATCGATATCAGTCTCATAGGTTAATAGCATATTAATTACTTCGCATAGTTGTTACGTAAAATATAAAACATTGAAAGTCGTTTACACAAAAAAAGACTATATTGGTACCAAATTATTAAAAAAGTAAAGTATCTACAAAACATTTCAAAACCTTGTTTTATTGACATCACAAACGAATAGAGCTATTATAGTATCATGTATACATTGGGACATTTCTTGACTGACTAGAAGAAACAAATACTATAAAAAATAATATGTAAATAAATAAATATCTTATTAACACTTACTTCGTAAAGGAACTCTTCCTTACTGACAAGGATCCTCCATGCCTTGCTATGAACCAGGGGATATTTCACTGTTTGTAATCATCTGATAACAAAATTGAATTCATTAATTTCTCAAATATATTTCCTATTTATGTTTTTATGAATTAACATACTACATATTTTATATAATATTTAATTTGAATCCTAATGTGATATTGCTACAAAATACAAAAAGTAAAAAATGTATTAAACTCAAAATTGTCTAGAAGTAGCTAAGTCAAAATAAAATGTTGATAACCTTAAACAAAAGCTCGTATGCATACATTGGGGCACTGACGAATGACGCAAATAACAACTTACTTCCGCATATTTGAAGTATCCCTTTTTATACAATTATAGTTTGAATAGTAAGTAGTGAGTGGTACTAATATGTTTTCTAATTTATTTATATTACAATAATAAATCGACTGATAATTTTTAATTGTATTGTGTCGATTTAACAAGACTAATCGTTTTGTTATATATTTATCTAAATACAAATAATACATAAATTAACATTCACTTTAACAATTAGAAATATTAACATGCTCAATAAAATCAACATTATTCTTTATTTTAATAGACATGTACCTATTTGGAGATCCGTTGAATCGACAAACATTTCGCGGATCATTCGTACTTGCACCACAAACGGCTGAAGACAACCAAAGAAATAATGAACTCGAACTTAAAAGTAATCGGACGAGGGAAAATGAATTGCAGCATCTAATATTCCAGACATATCGAACTTCAGAGTTGAGTTCATGTTTCGTATCTGCGGACATCCTTGCTTTGGACAAGTAAGTTTATAAATTATTGTTACAACTTTTGGTATTACTTTATGGAATAATTAAGAATTATGCTAAAACCTCTGATTGCTTTAAATGTGTGCAATAATGTTGTGGTGTTAACCTTTTAAAAAAATCCTCAATTCATAGAGATGCATAGTTTTGAAGGTAATTTATTATTTAATAATAGCTAATAATGAATGTGCGAAGCCGTCATAGTTGGATGGTCGTGGTGGTGTCTAAAAGGTTAAAACAAATATTCAATACCTACATAAACCCTTTCACTTGCTTAAATGATATATAGTTAATGTTGTCATTTGTTAACAATTATGTCCAAAATTATGAAACACTAAAGAAAAAAGGATCTTAATTTCAATTCCTAGTTAGGTACAATGCGTTTCAAATAAGAATGTGCGCCTGAAGAACCTGCGCCATATTGTGACGTCATAGTTAACGAAAAATTATATAGGTGTGTACTGAGTATGGTTCATTAAAACCATGCATATTTACTTTTTAATAATAGTATAGTAATTATAATAGTCTTAATAATTCACTAAAAAAACTATGCAAATATTTTTGTTGCTTTCCATGCTTTTTTATCGAGTTTTGCCAATCAAGGTCATTAACGCGCATGTTCTTATTTGAAACGCTTAGTATGTTATAACATTTATGGTGGTATCCGTCTATTATTTCAAAATGTTACTTTTCCATTGAAATTTAAATTATTAAAATGATATATTAATGTATTTACCTTAATTATATCTTCTATACCACATGAATCTCTCTGTAAATATTATGGTTGTCGCGTACTATACTGCATTGCCTAGGTACCAATCAGTGGAGAAAGTCAGCTTTCTCTGTAAATATCTTTTAGGTCTGTTAAAGAAAAATAGCTTAATAAAACTTATAATAAATACAACAATAACGTATAAGAGCATTTATGTTTAAACAAAAATGACAAGATATTTATTGAGTTTATAATATTTCCCACTACTTTTTCACGAGTTGATACCGTTAGTTACTTAATAAGAATTTAACTTTTAATACAGGATTAATCTTTCAAATGATCGTAGATAGACGAAATCAAGGATAAATCTAGAGAATAGTCAAATTAGACATGTCCCAACTTGCCGGTAAAAGTCGACTATCTGGCTACTATCGTAGTCGGCAACAACTCGCTAAAGAGCGCCGACTATCCGGCTTCTTACTTTGCATGTATTTTTCAATAAAAAGTGTGTCTTCACGTGACCATTGTACAGCAAAACTATCTTCAATATTTTGTTGGCTTTTTCGATATAAACTGACCTCTGATGACACTGAAGTTGCCGGAGTAGATCCTGTTGTAGATAATTCTGCTTCGATTCGTGACTGGGAGTAATGGTTTGTGCTCGAACATTTGATCGCAGAACCTAACCAAGGTATCAAGGTGGCTGTGGGTATTTAATATGCTTGTTCATACTTGTAGTATTTGCTGCTTTTTCCTGCCCACGATGAGAAATTATCATTTGGCATTGGTTACACTTGACTTTACGGGAATGATTGTTCAAAAGTTTTAAAAAATTCACACATAAGACTTTCTCATTTTGACATGATTAAATTTTAACTGAGCTCTTTCACTTTAATGGACAATATTTGTATTATTTTTACAAAACAATATTTTTTAGACAAAAACACCGCTCTGACCCCTACAAAAGTAAAAACCAAGAAACAAAGCAAACTAAACAAAATAGGTTCCGACACACTCACAAACAAGGGTTACGATTTGCGCACGAATCAGCTGTATACGAAGCGTCACGGAAATCCCTAAAATTGTGATTGGCTCGGCCGACTATTCGGCCTTTTTACCACTGACTAATCTGCTAGTCGGCAGAAGCCATAATTGGCACATCTCTAGTCAAAATATTACACATACACACTCATGCATAACATGCAAGGTACATAAGTCCTGTAAGGAACCTTTTTTTTTTATATTAATATAAAAATGTAGGGATAGCTAGGATACAACTCGCGAGTGAGTTTTTGAATAACTCAGGTGACGGCCAAGCCGAGGTTCGTACCACTTTGGTAGCCCTTGAGCTAGTCACCTTATTTCGGCTGAGTGCCTTCAGCACTCGCCCCCAAAGTTCGGTGAAGCTGTAAAGGCCCTTCCGGTCAAAAGCATTAGCTAGGTCAAAAAAAAAAAAAAAAAAATATATATATTACACAAAAGGTGCTTCGGGATAGATTCTGATAAAACTTAAACTGCATCATTAGATTTTTGAACATTGAATTTCCTGTTCTATTTAAGTCCAATGAACTTTGAAAATTAAGAGGATATGCGGTCGAAAGAATAGGTATTTCAGAAATCAATTGCTGTGGCGTTGCGTCCCAAAGAAAGAATTATAAAACGCGTAAGGGACAACGGGAGCTCAGGTTGATTTTACCTGTGCAAAATAGACGAAAACATCACATCTTAATGCCCTGTTTCCTCCTCCAAAACTAAACCGTTTTTTTGAATTTTCTTTCAGTTTTAGGATAATAAAAACTTTGGCTATATCTGTACCTTTTGCTTTTATAAATTTTAGCCATAAAATTTGTTAGACAAACGTCTGAAAAAATTGAGCATTTTTTCCTTTTTTAAAGGCTCCTAGTTACTACAATTACTAATTTTATAGAAGAAATCAAACCTTACGGGCATGGCGGTGGTGGATATACATTATTTGGTATAAAAATATTTACCATAATGCTATTATCCAGGGAGGAAACAGGAGACTACGTTTATATAGAATAAATGTCGCTAGGATACCACTACTCTTAAAGCATATTCTTTATTGGTTTATCAGTATTATAAATATGAATTTCTGTGAAGTAATAAGAGTGAAATGCGTTAAAAAAATATTGCATTGATTTTCCTGTACATTCTATAATGTGAAATGTCTTATATTAGAAGACTAGGTTACAAGTAAATTCAATGTTGCACCAAAAACGAGTAAAAGTTTTGAAAGATCAATTCCGCTGCATGCAATCGGATATGAGAAAGTATATAGCGCTGCATTTAGAGCTTTGTACTTTCTATTCGGGACGCGTGCTTAAATGTAGGTTATCCACATTGAAGGTTGTTCCCAATTTTATGTTACCACTTAAGTATTCAACGATGTTAAGGCCCTTTCTTTATGTGAACTGAATCTAAATAAGGCGGTAAATAAACAGTAGCTAGAAATAACCAAAGAAATTAACCAATATGTAATATTAGTTTAACTTTCATGTATTTTTGAGATTTCTCGCCTTCAAATAATAGCTGGTGTTTCTCTTATCTTTATAAGTTTGACTATTATGTGACGATGTCACTTGAAATATATAGTAACATGCTCAGCATAGACTACACGCAAGAGTAAGTTACTCTTTTTTCGTGACAGACTGCATAATGTGACTAAGTTTTAACCCGAAGATGGAAGTTAGCGAAGTGGTAGTTAGAAAACGCCCTACATATAAAATAAACATAACTCTTACAGCAATTTAAAGAATTAAACCGTAACACGATAAAGAATAGATGGAAGTACCCATGTAAATGGTTTTTTATGAGTTGCTCTGTTTTCAATTTTTTATATCACGTCTTACGTGATTGCACGGACCCACTACTTGTATTAATTTCCTGAACTATAAGATATTATATAATCATTATATAAGTGACGAATGATATTTCGTTGACTCACTTTATCTTCGTTTTTGTTTTATTAAATAAATGGTAACAAAAAGAAAAATCTTATAAACAAGGCAGGGGAGATATACGTATTGTAACTTGTTTCAAAGCCTACACTCTGAGAGATGTGCGCCTTACGTATGACATTTTTGGAATAAACATATTTTTTTTAAATAATCTCCAACTTAAAATGGCTACTGGAAATTCTCATGTTATCATCATTCGAATAATCAGTAATTCTTTAATACTTTATTGAAGTTAAAAATTGCTTACTTCGGATTTGAGATCATTCCGATTTCAATGTGCAAACCACAACACTTATAATATAAATAACTCTTGCGGAAATTGCAGGTTCTTTTACTTTTTAGGCAATCGTTTCGCTCTGCTTCCTTCAATACGTCTGGAAAAGGCACCGTTAACTGTTTGCCGACTTTTAAGTCTTGTTTATATATCGCCTCTAGGCTAGCAGGATGTCCCAGCTCTGTATTCAATATTTGTCAGTCGATCACAATAAGGTAGAATACGTGGCTATGTAAAAATCGATGCACAAGGAATTGCATAATCGCTTTCTTTCTTTGATCTGCAAATTATTCGGAAGAATCGATGAGTGAAAGATTCGGTCTTCCAAGAGGAAGACATGTTGCGCTGACCCCAAATAAAAATGGGATAAGGGCAGATTCGGAACCCACTGCCACACGGAGTTGTGATTATCCATCAGTTAATAGACGATTAAAATTAACAAAGATATCTAAAGAGACATACAGTAAACCCATTGAACGCATTAAGAATTATCTTTATTTTCTTCTTGTTTTATATAGGTGGAATGCGTAAGTTTAACTAAAAACAGTATATCGTGGGTTTGATCATTTTGTCAATATCTCAAGTACACATTGTACTGACTCATTGAAGACAAAGACTTTTAATAATGAACTAATATTATATACTAATTTTTACAACTATGTTAACCTTAACGATATTACGTAGGTGTGCATTGTAGCTATAACTAACCCTAAAGTATCCAGTTTTCAAAAGAGATATATATTATTTGAATGCTATGTAGGTTTGTTTTTAAATCAACACAATACGCTCTAAAGTAAGAGTGTTCAAACGGTCAATCGTGATCAAGTAATTGATGGAAAGAGCCTTTTAAGCTGTTATTTAATGTTAGATTGCTATACATTATTACGATAAAGACATACATTATATGTAGTAGGAAAAGATTTGTAATCTTTGTAATCGGGTATCTAATAATTTTATTTGTAACTAGCTGATATTCACGAATTTGTCAGCTTTGTTTATTATATTAACAATATATTTATTGTTGATTTTATGATGTTTTAAAATAAGAACCAAATAACTAAAAAATAAAACTAACAAACAAATATTCTCAGCATCGCTTGCTTCACTTATCCACACAGAAACACAAGAAAACACACATCAAAAGTCGTAGTTTTTGGACCCTTAAATACCTTTATATTAAATTAAGATATCATGATATATATTCTTTCACATGGACTAATAAGTTAAAGTAAAAAAAACGAAATTGATCATAACTTTATTCTGAATTTTTTATTAATTTATGGTATTTTTAGTAATGCAATTTATGTTTCGCGCACAGCGAAACGTAAATTCAAATACGATTAGTTTTCTACGGATATAATATTTTTTCATTTGTTACAGTGCCGAAGAGTGGAATGATGGTATCAGAGTACACTTTGAAGTGTCGTTTGAACCGATATTTACCGCCGTGAGCACGTCAGAAGTTATGGCAGTTTTTACACGACAACTGAGTCTATCCGAAGGCCTTTACCGTGAATATACAGTTTACCCAGACACACTACACATTGAAGTAAGTTGTTTCTTTCTTAACGTTGCAATATTATAATCATGGGTGTCGTAAGCAACGGTGGGGAGAATCTATACTTTGCTTATATTTGATGATATGAGACGCGGAGCTTTGAATGGTGATTACGTGTTTACTTATCTACCTTTGTTTTTTTTCTTCAAAATTATCCCAATGCCTCCGCCATCATAGGTGGGGGAGGTAGAACTTCACTTACTGGAACGGCCATGGGGCACTTATATGGATAAATAATCTTCTAAATATCTTACCGACCTAATCAAAAACAAAATACGAGTACAAATAAGTAGTAGGTACATCAGAAGATATATTAATATCTAGGCTATATACATATGTCAATTAGTTACTAAAAGATTAATTGAAATTATTTATTAGGTAGATTATTTTAAAGTAACCGAAATACGATATGACATCAATTCTCGTTTTGTTTTGTACATTATTGTACAAAAATAGTTGCACGTAAATTTTACATAACGATTTATTCTGAAAAATCAGATCACTTTCGTTCAGGTCATTTAATGGCTTATAGACATACAATCCAATCGAAACATCACAACTTTCACACACTCTATAGAGCTGTAATGTCTTCACATAAAAATGAATTTATTTTATGAATAGGAGAAACTTAATTAATATTGTAGGAATAAAAATTATTCGTTGAAATAACATGGATCACGATTTATCATAACCGTTTATTAAAATGAAATTTATACTAATAAATAAAATTGTAATGTCTGTTTGTAATGTCAAAATATTTTTTTTTTTACTAAAATAGATATGAATGTATATACCAAAAACACAACTTTTAAAATTTATGTCTGTCTGTCTGTTTGTTCAGGGTAATCTCCGGAATGGCTGGACGGATTTTGACGAGACTTTTTTTGGTATATAGCTGAAGTTACTCTGGGTAACTTAGGATACTTTTAATTTGTGAAAATAATTAGGGTTCCGCGTAAAAAAATTAAAACTCCTAAAAAAATTTATAAAATCCTAATCAATGCACAGTTTTACGGGCAAGTGCTTGAATTTATCAGAAATATTTTACTTTATCTTAGTATTAAAAAAAAAATTAGGGTTCCGTGTAAAAAAATTAAAACGCAGTGATTATTATATGAAACGCTGGCGCAGCCGCGGGTTCACAGCTAGTTTATACCTATAATAAAACGGTAAAGAACCAAAATCTTTACTTAAGTATTTGTATATTTAAGAATAAAACACTCAGACGGGAAGTTCTTTAGAATCAATATAACTTATAAAAGTAGGTAAAAAAGAGGATACGTATATTTGTATAAAAAATAAACTATACTTATGTATCTTACATATGATTTATTTAATATCGAAGCTAAGAACATGTATTCATAATTTATTGTGACCATCGTTTATAATTAATACTATTTCTTGATTGTAGAAATATCGACAAGAAACAAGTCGTTTTTACAAATACACACATATGCCAAAATAAATTATGTTAATTATATAATAAACTTGAATGTTTTAATGTAAGGGTAGACAAGAAGTATATTTGTATAATATTGGAGCTTAAAGTGTATCGAATACAACTCAGCAGAGCAGACCTTTGAAAGTAAAAATGGAAATAGTGACAGGGCGATACTCTTGTATCATGGCTACCATAAACTAAATAACTAGACTTGCATTTTCAACATTTTCATACAAATTAGTCTTATAACCTCGTATAGTATATGGGAATTTCATATGATAAATGTCTCCATATCAGCATGTAAACGGTTATGGATACAAATTTTAAAACTAGCTGATATCTGTGACTTACCAATACATGAAATCAAGATACCGTGATATTTTTTTAATAATAACCAAGTGTCTCAAATTTCCTTTTTTTTTAATTTGATCGAATCCTATTCATCGTCAACGCGTGATACGTTCACAACGACAGATCTCTATTATTTTATTTATAGAACATATAGGTAATGATAATATTAAAATTAATTTATTTTGTAGGAAAATTCGGTCATATCATCATTAGAACTTAAAGAAACTGAAAGTACTCCCACTGAACCGCCGACAACAGAAGTTATGATATCAGAAGACGAAGAGGAGGTGCGCGAATGTGTGCCAGTGTCACTACCATTGTGTTCACATCTGCCGTATAACACAACATCGTACCCTAACCTCGTCGGACACACGTCAAGAGAGGCTTTGCTCCGTGATCTTGTAGCTTTTAGAGAACTTCTGGATGCCGAATGCTCACGCCTGGCTCAAGTATGTACATATATTTTTACCTAGTTACATTTTTTGTTATAATAAGCAGGTACACAGTTACCTACTATTTTTACTGAAAATTCATTTGATACAATATTTGGAAATAGCAACACATATTTTAAATAAATAAACTCTCAAAGCACATTACCGATTTACCGGTCAATAAGTTCAGGCACCATATCAAGCAAGTTTTAATTTGCAAAGGTTATTTCTAGGGTGGATCATTACGTGAACGATGGTGATGTCTAGAAGTGACAGTCTTCTATTTGCATATACTAATAATCGTTGTAGAATAAGTAACTAGTTGTAAAGTTCCAAAAAAAAACATGAAGAAAAATATCAGATCGAGTTTCTTGCCATTTCTTCTGCATGACTGGATTGTTTTCCGAACCGGAGGTAGTATTTTGACGTTCATAAGCGCCTATTAGGGTCTGAATGGAATGTTTTTTGATTTTGGAAAGAATTTTGTATTAACGAAACGTATGTTTTAACGAAAATATATTAAATTAATATTTAGGATAAACTTTATTTTTATTTTCTTGCGCATTCCTTTCAAACGAATATGTGTATTTCAAGCGGTCCAAAGATTACCCAGAGTAGTTCAGTACCAACATTAAAATACCAAAAGGAAACGTTCCATAAGAGGGCTGCGACAATTGAATATTGCGACGTATAACAGTGTAATTTGCAACAACGTTGAACGTAATAGTCCGTATAAAGTTTATTGAAGTGGATACGTACATATGTGTACTCATGGGGGACAATAAATTCTTTCATCGCAATACACGGCACGTTTATTACTTGAAGGAGTAATAATATTGACCACTCTGGTATAATATATTGTTGTTTTATGTATTCTTTTGAAAATTCTAATTTTCTACATCGGAATAGTTACGACTCAAACTACCTTTAGTGAGCATCGAATCTGCGATAAACGTGATTCAGCACCTTCTCCATTTAAATCGTTCCTTGTATGGAAACTGGAAGTAATAAAAACAATAAATCATTTTATCTTTTTTATTTAAGGTGTATCGCTTAGCGTTTGACATAACCGCTGTTAATCAATACTTTGGAGTTTGGGTTATTGTCTTAAATATATCAGTTTGTAATTAACAGTTTTGAAAAATCGGAAATGATATAATAATTTCACAAGAATTAGGAAAACCAGTTCATGAGATTGTAACATTTCCTAGATTACACATAAAACTTTGGACAATAGCTCTTTGTACACATAATATATTTTTCGTTACGTAATAGCAACTATAATAATTATAAATTAAAATAGCTGCATCATTAATCGTAAAACTTACATAATTTCATTAAATATGTCGTACTGGGTACCTTGAGACGTATTTCATAGGCAAAGAACGAACTTGACAAAAGGATTAACAATTTACAATTACTTTTAATGTCAAAGATCTCTATGTATTTAGTTATGACAAGTATAGGGGATACTGCGTTCAATTTGTTATAAGTTGCTTAATAAATGTATAATTTTATTCGATTCAATAATTTTCGAGAAAAAGAATATTTTAACTTATGTACAAAAGGTACTCTTTGATGCAGTAACTTTACATAAGCTATAAACTATGGTTCACGGTTCGTGGTGGTAAACAAATCGGATACCTACGAAAGACATGAAATAATCCAACTAGTAGTTCTGTCGATTACTTTCATGCAGCAGCCTGGGGGATAAATAAATTGAGTTTGGTTCACGGTGTAATTATTTCAAGTTGTTAGTTGTGTAAAATCAATAACATCGATGTTCCGTTTCTTAATAACATTATCTCAGTACATGTTTGTATGAATGCCAGTGTATTCTGTATCTTATCTTTCATCCCTTGAATCCATAAATAAGTAGATATACAGAAATTGAAAATAAATGATTATTTGTACAAATGTGCAGTATAACTGGAGTAAGGAGGCATTCTTGCTTCTTTCCTAGACTCAATTATTAATTCAAAATGAACAAATATAATTTAAACATTTATGTAAAAAAATACTTATTCAAACATCACATAATTTGAGAAAGCTGAATAACTGTTGTGATTAAAAATTAAATACGTAATATTGAATAAATAATTCGTATTGATTTTTCCCTAATGAATCTTTGTCCTAGTTAATATCATGAGACTAAATCATCAATCATTTCAGGACTTCGTGTGTCAAATGCTCCAGCCTAGATGTCATGAGGATCGAGTGATTCGTCCGTGCCATGCATACTGCCGTGCCTTTCATGCAGGTTGTGGAGCTCGACTACCTGAAAGACTTCGACCACATTTTGATTGCGCTCGTTTTCCTGATTACTTCGGTTATGAATCATGTGCACCAGAACCAGGTATTGCATATATTAGATTTATTACAGTTACTTATAAAATAACCAAATACAGTATCGTCAACGTCAATACGTTCAGTAGTATAATGCGGAGTGTATAACTAATATATATAGGAGTAATAACTTAAGATCCTCAGAGTAACACAACGTAACATCTTATGTCTATTTTTGAAGTGAGGCCTTTTTTGCGCGTCATGTGAAAAGAAATTTCAAGGTCGCGTCACGCAATGAGCGTCAGAATATTAGTGTCACGATTTTGAATATTAAAGGACGGATGAAGAAGAACGTAATAAGAGAAAAAGTGATAAAAATAATAAGCACGCTATCCTTTTCTCACTGTAGAATTATTATTTTTTTCTTCTCTTTGTGCTAAATTCATTCTTGAGGAAACTTGTGCATGACTGTATTTTAAAAAAGTTTTTTTGTCTCTTTTTCAGCTTCTGTTAGCTACTCCTTTCTAATGTTAGTTGTCTTACAGATTTAAATTAAAGATTTCCAAAGTAGTTTCACTTCTGTCACGTGTAGGTTCTCTGTACATATGCTCTTTTTTATTATTACAGACTGTCATGGCAGTCTTCAACGGCTAGCGCTCTCGCGTCGCGCTTGTGACGGCATCCCAGAGATTGTACGGACGCAGCAGATGAACGAGAATGTGCACATTGTTCGTCAGCGGGTAAAGACGCGCTAAGATGTGCTCTCCAAACTAGATGTTTACCAACCCACTTGCGTTGCGATGGGACTCCAGACTGTCCGGATGGCAGCGATGAATCCGGCTGCTGTTAGTTCATTAATTATGTATTGCGAAATTTACCTACATCTGATAATGTTACATCCTTATCCTTACATTACATACAACTTCTACATGTCTGTCCATTCTTTAGCTTATAACGGTTGAAACGATTTAGATGTTTTTTAAATTGTAGATTTATCTGGACAAGTTTTAGAACCTATATATTTAGTTACGTTAAATAATTTATATAAGTGTATTGGAAAAGTAATAGTAAAAACTTCACAAAAATGATCATTATCCTGTTCCTTTCTTAGTCACATCCTGTATCCTTACATTATACAAAAATTCACGTCTACCTGTCTGTCCGTTAGTATACCCGAGTAAAGTCACGAGTACACGGCTAGTGATTAATATGTTTACGTTATTTTCGCTATGCTTATGTATTATATAGCATATTTATTATAATAAAAACCATTTTTATAATTACTGTTAATAAATTACATATTGTTTTCTCAAATAGTTATTAATTAAAATTAGTAGTTTCATTAGTTTTTACGATAAAGTCTTAGTAATAGAAGTCGCAATAATCATAAACTACGAAGATTAAGTAGAAATAAATTTTTATTTAATAATAATCTATTGTTATAGTGTGGATATCACGTTCCTTAGCATCATGGCGAAGAGAGAACACGGAAACCACATTGGGTGCTATAAGGAGCCGCGCCGGCTACGCTCTGTGGGCGGAACGCGGAAAATTCGGAAAAATATGCGCAGCTCCATATGAAAACGATAAACGAGCTCTGACTAGTGTTGCGACATCGTTATGTAGAGCGCTAACATTCAAGTAAGAATATGGAATGAATGAGTATTTTTGTTAGGCATCAATGTAAACAAAATTTAGAATACAGTTACATAAATTTCATTTTAATAAAAACTAACCAACGTAAGTTTCATTCATTCATTCAATTATAAGACATCCATTACCGGGCTAGGTCACTACGATTAAGAGGGCGATTGCCATAATCGCTACGCTTGGCAGCTGGGTTGGCGATCGCAATAAGGTGTTTTTGCTACCCAGAGCATGCTGCTGCCTATCCCCTGGTTCATATCCCTTAGTCGCCTTTTACGACACCCACGGGAAGATATAAGAATAGTACTATTCTTAGCCGGCACCACACAATTACTAATTCTATTTTATTATTTGTAGAGCAGCGTTATATGCAGAAGCAGTGATTGACGGGGAGGAAATTGATTCCGATTTCCAAAATTCAACTAATTATGAAAGACCGCAATACGTCGAAATTATGGATCCTTTTGCACCTGAAATATCATTCATAAAAAGTAATTGCCCTGAAAAGAAAGTCATTAGGGTTATTTGCGATCAATTAGGTAAGTATTTACGTCATAAAATACTTCCTTATTTTTGTTACATAATTAAATGTTTATAAATTTGTTATAATGATCCTCAAATTAAATAGGAATTTTAAATTTAAAAAAGCTAGTTTGTTCTTTTCGATTAAAGATAATGTGCGTAAAACTTAGTCATAGAATAAATAGTAAAGAAAGAAATCAAACTTAATATGCAGAATGTTACATTAGAAATATTTAAAAGTAAAATTACATAAGTAAATGTACAAATGTAACTACGTAAATTTTTTGACTCATTTATTATGCCTCAATTCCATGTGAATTATGGTTGTTTTTGTTTTAGAATGCGGGTTGCCTACAGCAAGAGGTATTGCTGCTTCTAGTGGCGTCGAGAACCTTCCGAGGTCGGCTCGTCCCGGCGATTGGCCGTGGCACAGCGCGCTACTGAGATCTCATGTCCACGCTTGTGACGCTACACTCATCCATCCATCGTGGCTGGTCACTACCGCTTCGTGTTTCCATAAACTATTATTGATTTATCAACCTAGACATCGAACGTACTCGCGCCCACACCCGCGTAACTACCGTTCCCGCAGCCGGGGCCGGGCGGATGGGTAACTTTGCTCCCGTACACACTCCGGATCCCCCTCCGGCAGTTATACAGAACATGCTCCGACCCCTATCTAGGGAAGCTCTTGTAGCGGCTGATAGCGCGATACAGTGACACATACTGGCACATAACGCAAGGTACATAGGTTCTGTAAGAGAGATTTCTTACTTTACAAGTTTACTAACCGTTTGGTTAACTAAGGCATTTTCCGCTGAATTTTTAACACTGGTACCAGATTAAGCCGAGGTTCGTATCATTGTAATGCCCTTGCGTTGGCTACCTTTTTAGGCTGAGTGATTTTAAACGCTCGCCTCAAAGTCCGGTATAGCTGTCAAGGCCAATCTGGTTAACAGCGTTTTGTCAGTTTAAAAAAAAAAACTTGTTTCGTATTATCAAGAACATTAATTTTTATATTGTTATATCAACGACAGTGACAGAGGAGTTAAGGAGTAATAGATTAGCATTATACGAGCGAGGAGAGATGGATGTCACGTAGTTAAAAGAGTGTATGAAGGTAAATGGATATAGAGGGAGAGGGTGACCGAAGAAGGCATAGGAGGGTTGTGTGAAGAATGGCATTTGTATATACGGTATGAGTGTTGAGATGACAGCTGACAGAGTAGAGTGCAAGAAGAAAACATGTTGTCCTGACCCTACTTATTTAGGATATGGTAAATAAGATGATGACTTTTACCAGTAAGCTATACATATGGAAAGAAAATTGACTACTATGTGTTCTTTCCGCTTCTATCTGTCTGTTTATGTCTGTCTCCTCCTAAATCCCGCAACGAATTTTGATACTGTTTTCACCCTCAGTTAAATATTTACCCGAGGAATGATTACGGATTAAGTATAATATATCCCACTTAAGCTTTTTGTAAAAACAAATTTTACATAGTACCAATATATCAATTTACATGGCTTACGCCATATATCATCATGTACTCGATATTTCCTTACAAACCCTACATAAAACTTCGTGACATCATATCTCTATCTTCTACGGTCGAATCCCAATAACATAGTTTCTTTCTGAACCCAATTTTAAGGTTATTGAGGAAGTCGCGGCTGGAAGCTAGTCATTAAATAATATTACATTATCTATCGTTATGCACTATGAATGCCAAAGAATAGAAAACAGAAACCCTCTATAACTAAACCGATATTTATACATTTTATATCTCCTCTAGATTAGTTACTTATTTTTACTAATAACATTAGCTACAAATATATATGTATAAAGTCATACTTAACGTAACTTCATATAAATTAAGTTTTTTATAAATGTCCAATTTGATTTAACTTTGAAAAATATGTCCCATATTTAGACAATTGTAACAAGTAAAAAGAGTATACATTTTACAGGGGCAACCAAAAGCCGAATGGACGGCTAGATTTGGTACAGTTAGAATACAAAGTACAACCCCTTGGCAGCAAGAACGACGTATTGTCGGTATGGTCCGATCTCCAGTTGAAGGCAGTATGGTTGCTTTGGTCAGGCTTGAAGAACCCGTGGAGATAACAGATTTCGTACGACCAATATGTTTGCCGGAGGATATTACCGTCAACGATAAACGAACTGTATGTAATACACTAGGATGGATACGGAATAGAGATCAACTGCAAAGAGTGCATCTAATAACGAGCCCTATGAACACTTGTGAAAACGTTAGTATAGCTAACGCAAATGGAATCTGTGCAGAACCATTATACGACCAGGACGACTGTGATGTAAGTTAATAAAATGAAACATAAATCTTATTGAACTACTTACCATTAATATAACTTCTATTACATAAAATAGGCAAAGATAAAATACCTCAATACATTATTCTCCTCTGTTATCAACCGTATTTATTTGTTTCATTATGTTTTTTTTTGTTTATTCGCTATTAATATCCTTTAGAGATATCTATAACAAATTTTGGAAGTAAATAGATTTTTTTTTCTATAAAATTCGAATTTCGACCACTGGCCGGACACTACCTACCCATACTTGAATTAATTGTAACACATCAAAAACGAAAAAAAAAAAATTAATTATGTTGAAATATATGTAAAAAAACCTAGATCGAGTTTCTTGTCAGTTCTTGCTCGTTGACAGGGTTGTTTTCCGAACCGGTGCTAGTATTTCGACGTTCATGAGCGCCTTGTTAGGGCGTAAATTGAATAAAGTATTTTTGAACATCTTAATCGCAACCACAGCGTAATAACTATCCTATACTGAATGTTTGTCTGTTATAGGAGGAAGAATATGCTGGAAGTACAATGATGTGCTTTGACGACAAATATAAGCACTGGTCTCTAATGGGCGTAAGCGGGTGGCGTATCGCTTGCACCAAAATAGGTGTGGGAAGACCAAGAATATACGATTCAATTGCTTCTCATGTTGATTGGATTAAAAGAACCATTACCAATTCAGCAAGATGACCATCCATATTAACATTTCTGCTGTGGTAAAGACTGCTTATAATGTACCTATGTTTATTTTATAACTTTATTGTTGTATAATTGAATATTTGAAATTCCGTAATAACCTTATTACTGTTATACTTAGGTGTATTATATATAAATTTACATCTGTTAATGAGAACACGACATAATTAACGATTAACTAAATAAAACAAAAAGGGGCCATTTTATATGTGTCATAACAGGTCCACCACATTTGTTCTTCGATAACTTTTATGATAAAATTATGTTTTCATGTGTTTATAAAATAGATTATATTTAATGTTATTAGAAAAGTTATATTTAAAAATTATGCCATAGGCTTACCTTTTTTTATTTACATTTTGTAATACTCAAAGAATAAAATAGTTATAAATAAAGATAGGGTTGTATTTTGTTTGATAAGGGAATTAAGTTTATTCGTATGCCATCAGAAAGTTCAACAAATAAAAGTACCTTAATTTTTTTACAATACGTCCGATCTATTAAATACTAGGTATATTTAACTGAACAAAATATTCTAAGTTTTTTTTTGTATATGAACCAACTTAAAAAGAAGTAAAAAACCCGATAATAATACGCAATTAAATCGGTTTGAAATAAAATAAGTATTTTTTGTATTGTGTGCTTTGAACAAACTTTAATTGTGAACTATTCATTATTAAAAAAAAAAGCTCATTATAAAAAATACACTCTTCCGTACCTCGGACTTTTCAGCGCCCAGTACTTTAAATATAGATTGAAAAAAGTAGAAGGATTATTTTCCTTATATAATATCCAGTGTGACGTTGCCCAATAACAGTTCCAAATTTAAAAGATTTGTTCAGTTCATACATTTTTGTACACATGATTCGGCTTTGTACACATCACAATTGAAAAGAAAAATAGATGTGGTAATTTAATTACTACTTTTTTCATTTAACTGATCATTATATTGCACCTTCAGAATGAAACTGGATTAATAAAAAACAATAACTCCTAATGAAACATTTAAAAACTTAATTATGTTTAAAAAATAAGTTCGTTTTTTTTTCTATGAATCTATAAGAAAATATGGACGAATAGAAGCAAAGGTGCATACTTTTGAAAACTTTAATCGTCATTTTCTCAAGTCTTCATCATCATCGTCATCTTCTTTCGAGTTAGGTTACGTTTATTACGAAGGTGCGATACTATAAAATTCACAAGAAACAAATTTTTGTATCAATTATATTTATAATCAAAATTTAGTAACATGCGGTAATCCTTATGTATTCTAAGGACTTGCAAATAAAGCACGAAGAGAAATATCTAGGCGTCTTTTTGTATTGCAAATAAAAACAAAAAGTATTGCGTGAATTGCAAAGCTATGTACATAATTATTTTTGTGAAACTATAAAATACACTCTTATATTATAATTATAGTATGTTAATGTTATTTTAAGGTAAATTATTATAAGCAAAGCTGATATCACAATATGTTGATGAATATGTAAATAGTATCTATTTTAAGCAAATTTTTTTAATTATGTTTTTTTATAAATGTATGTATTATATTCGTCTTATTTTTTATTTACTTTATACACATTTTACATAGATATTTTTCAAACTTTAGACAATTCGTGCTGAGTACAACTCCCTGTTTATTAGTGAACTAGCTGTCTAAGTGTGTACCCGCGGTTCCACCCGCATTTATATATTCTTCATTGCGTAATATAGTTTTGAAATAATCATTGGAAAATAATATTTGATAGTGCTGATCATTGATCCGTATTTTGTTCACAATTTCATGAGATTTAATTTTGTATACGAAACCCTAATTTTCCTAATTTTTTTTTGTACTGAGATAAAGTAATAATATTTTTCATAAATTCAAACACTTGCCCGTAAAACTGACCATTGAATCGTCTTATTTTCCTAAATTCTATGGACTTTTTTGCAGAACTAATAATTTTTCTGTAATAATTATTTGTACTAACATAAAGCAAAGATACTTCTCAGAAATTCAAACACTTACAAGTAAAACTTGTATTAAATTTTGTTCACGAATTTTTTTTTACACGAACCTTAATTATTTTTGTTAATTCTTTTTGGTACTAAGAGAAAACAACTTCTCAACAAACTTCTCATAAACTCAAGTATATGCCAGTAAAACTAACAATTGAATCGATTTTTTCAAAATTTCTCTTTTTTTTATGTGGATCTTTAATTATTTTCGAACTTCAGCTCTACCCAAAAATGCCCCATCAAAATCGACTCAGGCGTTCCGGAAATTACCCGGAACAAACAGGCAGACAAATATTTTAACAATTGTATTTTTGGTATAGGTATACATTCATATTTATTTAGTAAAAAATTGTTACTTTGATATTACAAATAGATGTTTCAATTAAATTTATTAGTGTAGTGTAGGCAGTGAAGAAAATATAAAACGCGGGCGGTGCCGTGGGCACACAGCTAGTTAATGAAATTGATTAACGTCAACCTAATTGAGGAGGCAGCAATCTGCGCAAGATGACTATATAGCTAGCTAAATACACAGATTTGCGACTGTTACTTGTTAGTATAATTTGATAGCAGTAGTATCTGTACTAATAAATATAATTAAAGTGTCTGTTTGTAATATCAAAATAGAGATGATGGTGCAGTGGAAAGTGTGACCAGAAATCAGTTCTCTCATTCTTGAGTTCTAAAGACAGTTTTTCTTTACCTAGCTAATGCTGTTGACCGGAAAAGCCTTTACAGCTTCACCGAGCTTTGGGGGCGAGTGCTGAAGGCACTCAGCCGCAATAAGGCGACTAGCACAAGGGCTACCAAAGTGGTACGAACCTCGGCTTGGCCGTCACCTGAGTGTTCAAACTCACTTGCTAGTTGTGTCCTAACTGTTCCCTAAATTTTTTTATGTAATATAAAAAAAAAGGTTCCTTACACTACCTATGTACCTAAAGAGACAGACAGATATTTTGCATTTTATATTAAAGTATAACATATGTAAAACAATTGGGAAAGTTATTAAGAAGGTTTACTAAACAATCCAGTAGGCATAAGATTTATCTATTTCAAAATTACTGCAGAGTACAATCACTCAGGTAACAATAGTAAACTAATATTTATTTGTATACAGTCAAAATAAAACGCTAATTTTTTACTATCCTTTATATATTTAATACGTCTAGCTTATTTATAAATAGAAAATTATTTTAAAACACCTTCCTCTTGCAAGTCTTTTACAATTTGAACTTGTACATTTTCTGGTAAGTTTTTAAGTTCTTTATTAATATATTCATTAAGATCACGCAAAGGTTTGTAATACTGGTGCACAACTTGGGATCCAGCCAGCATGGAAAACATTGCTGCCGCAGAAAACGAGATGTACCGACTCCAAGAAACTCCGGCCGGCATTTTGTGTTCAAACACCAGAATACTTTCTTATTTTATCATCGACTATATCGTGAGCTTGACGTTTCTTAAATGTGTGATAAAAATTAACTTCACCGACTCTCCAGTTGATCATTGAAAATTCTAAAGCTGCCCCCAGAACGAAAAATATTGGAAGAAATCTATACATTCCAAAAGTATTTTTTCCAGGCCATTTGTTTACTAATCTTTGAATCCACCCAATCTTCATTTATCTAATCAGAAAAGTATGAAAAATCTACACAAATTGGTACTTATATGGTAGTTTTCACTTCCAGTAGAAATTTTACCCAAGAAATATTAGATTTCGAATTACATAAACAGTAGCACAGACTATTACTGTAAAAGTTAATGATGACTCAACCGATTACCAATATCGATAAGTCGATTATTTAATGAATCGATCATGATTGATTATCACTGAAATAATTGAATATCATCGACTTTTTTTGTCGTTTTTAGGATTCCGTACCATAATGGTAAAAAGGAACCCTTATGGTGAGACTCAAATGTCTGTCTTTCCGTCTGTCCATCTGTATGTATGGCACACCAAATTATCTCAGGAACTATAAAAGCGACTTGAAATTTGGCACACATCAAGAACGTTAGTGGCTAAAAAGTGTAGAAAAAGTTTTTTTTACAAATAGACTGTCTTTTATTGAAAATGGGGTCAGGGTGGGGTCATTATCTAATAATTACCCTCTTATAGCCAAGTTACTTCTTTTAACTGAACATGTTACACTATCTGCGTATTGGGATCGCAAGTCCCGCCCTTGCTTTATTAATAGTGTCCTAAAAATACAAAATATTGAAGCTCCTATTTACAATTCTCGCTGTCTTCCATTTTTTTCTACTAATTTAGACTATTTGCTACTTTCGCCTAATATTTATTTAAATTTGAATGTAGGAAACCGTGAACATAATGACATAGACTTTAATACGCATGCGGCTGGGGGGCATGTGTGTACTCCTGCTCATCTTTTTAGATTGGGGACCAGGAGATTATAGAAAATTCCACTTGCAGTTGTGATTGCGAAGTTGCAGATTTAAACCATATTTTCTTTTCTTATGCACTTATGATCCTTGTAAACTTTATAATAAATTGTTATCTCTCAATATACCTTTACCTATTAACCATAACCTTACTTCATACTTTAAATGTAAATGTTTTTAAATTATTAGCTCTATATATAAATACTAACAATATTATAATTTAGTATCTCTTTTTTTCCATTTTAATTATATCCTACTGATCTTATCAAAATTTTCCTTTTTCCATGCTGTTTCCCTAACTTCATTTCTCGTACACTTAAAACAAGATACTGGCATATGCATCATTAACGCCTTGCCAACCACAAGAAGAAGAAGAAAAAAAGCTTAAACTTAAAGTACTAAAAAAATAAACTTGTGTACTTAACTCTATATCATGTAATCTTGGTGGCGTTTTGTGTGATATAATTTGGTTATTGTGTTCAAGTTAAGTTTATTATAGAAAATAACGCATAACATATATACTGAGGTGCTGACAAAGCTCCATGAAAAGTTCGAGCAGGATGAGCCACTATTTTGCTGAAGCTTGTGTACACAAATTGCCAATTACTAAGAAGAAGAAATCGATTCCTCAATTTAGGGATGGGATTCTTTCCAATAAAGAGAGATTAGAATCAAAGTTATATGAATCGATTAACAAAAAAATGTAAATCTAATTGATCGTTCTCTAAAAAATTTATCCTTTTATTTTTTATGCGTAACTAGTATTCTTCTCTTGGTTGAAATTAGACATAATCATCATTTATTGAAAATTTTATTTAAAAACTCTTTTCGAAATAATTTATTGATATAGCTCGTCAATAGAAATTAAAAAACAAAAGAAAAACAGCTGAGGAGAAAAAGATACTAAACTATATTATATTTGCATATTTATAGGTATATCCATATCAGACAAAACAAAAGGGACACTACAATAATCATTTTTTATCATTTTAAAATAATTAGAGTTTTTTTTTGCAAGCATATCAAAGTTAAAAGTCGTATAAAGTAAAGAGAGTTTATGGTTGGCAGTAAACCTTAAATACTCTTGATGTAGTAAGCGTTCCACTTATCAAAGTTAAAAGTCGTATAAAGTAAAGAGAGTGTATGGTTGACAGTAAACCTTAAATACTCTTGATGTAGTAAGCGTCCCACTAACACTGTAAGTATTTATTTATCATCAGGCAAGATATTTGTCTGCCATCTCAATTGTATACAAAATAAAAAAAATTACAAATTTGGCATTTTTGCTCTCACATATTAGCGAAAGAAACTGTTCATACAGCCATCTCTTGAGTTTTTAATTAGTGACAGGAAGTGAAATTTTGGATTTTCTCATTTGCATCGAAGTTGCCCAATTGGGCGATTTCAATGACCGATCAGTTAATTAAGTGAAAATCTTTCATACGTTTATTTGTGTTTAGGAACATTCTTTTCTTAAGAAGAAATTGAACCTCAATTTCCTAGTTTCTAAGTTTGATTTACTGAATCGATTCAGTGCTAGATATCGATTACAATAATAGCAATTCTTAGGTCTAAAAGATTAACACTGATCACAGATCGCCATCCCTACCTCATTTAATATGTTTCAGATCCGGTAGGAGTAATATTATTCTGTGGTTTCAGATCTCCGTCATATTATTCTGTGTTTCAGATTGCCGACCTTTCGGAGTTCGAACATACTCAAGCAAAAAATATCAATTTGTAAGTTATTAAATACAAAATATAACACTGTTGCTGAAGAATTGCTCTAATCTCTGTAAATAATATTCGGTAGGTATGATACCAGTGTTAATAAATTTATTTTTAGTGACTTTACACTACAGCTGACTCTTTCAAGAATAAACATAAAAAACAGCTGGTTTTATAATCGTGGTTAGTTTTGACGAAATATTATATTGTGTCTGATATTCTGGAAAATATAGCAATTGTTTAAACTTTAAAGTTTAAGTTCATTTCGTTGAAACTAAATATTATCATTTGGTATAATTTAGAGGTACTGTACTTGTACTTGTACTGTACTAAGTCAACAAACATTACAATGAAATTGATATGAATCTACTTAAAAGATTTTCTTATTTTAAGAGTAACATTACCAATAGGGTAGGATGGCTAACTTAGAGCTAACACAGAACTTAACTGGACATAAAGGAATTGTATGGAATGTGTCATGGCATCCTTTGAGCAATATATTTGCATCATGTGGTGAAGATAAAACCATTAAATTATGGAGTAAAGAAGGACAAGAATGGACAATTAAAACAGTTCTAATGGATGGTCACCAACGTACTATCAGAGAAGTTGCCTGGTCTCCTTGTGGAAATTTCCTGGCTTCAGCAAGCTTTGATGCAACAACTGCTATTTGGGATAAAAAAAGTGGTGTGTATACTCTCAAAACTATACAAATATAAAGCAACTCTGAGCAATTTATAACAAGATAATATTTTTGGTAGGTCAATTTGAATGCAATGCAACACTTGAAGGTCATGAAAACGAGGTAAAAAGTGTTGCATGGTCACCATCTGGGCAATTACTTGCAACATGTGCCGAGACAAATCGGTTTGGGTTTGGGAGGTGGCTGGAGAGGATGAATATGAGTGTGAAGCTGTACTTAATGCTCATAATCAAGATGTAAAAAAAGTGGGTTGTACAAATATTAAAATATTTCAAACAAAAAACTTATAGATGTAAATGAATTTCTGTTTATTATAGGTTGTGTGGCATCCTACTTTAGATGTTCTGGCCTCAGCATCATATGATAACACTGTAAAGTTATATGAAGAGGATCCTGCTGATAATGACTGGACTTGTATTTCAACATTGCAGTCACATGAATCCACAGTGTGGAGTTTAACATTTGACAAGACTGGAGAGAGACTAGCCACTTGTAGTGATGACACTACTGTCAAAATATGGAAACAATATAAACAAGATAATCAAGAAGGAGTCATTGTTACTGATAAAGATTCCACATGGAAATGTGTTTGTACATTGTCAGGTTTCCATACTCGATGCATATATGATATTACTTGGTGTCATAAGACTGGCCTCATAGCTACCGCATGTGGAGATGATATTATAAGAATATTTAAAGAGAGTGATGATTCTGATCCAAATGCACCCACTTTTGAACTAGTTTGTATGAAACTAAATGCCCATTCTCAAGATGTGAACTGTGTTTCTTGGAGTCCTACAGGATCTCAAGAACTACTGTCTTGTAGCGATGATGGTGAAATAAAAATATGGAAATATTCAGAGGCCTAATAATTTGTTTTTAAATACTATACAATGGTGTATGTAGTTTAAATAGTATGGTTATGTACATATATGTCTCCAGTGTTCAAAAATCTAAAAATAATTTTGTTATACTGTATTCATGACTATTTATCAGAGACATTTACATACTTTTTTAATATATGTTATGTCTAAAGTAGAATTTATTATTAATTTTAATTTAATATAGGGGTATTACTTTTAATATATGGTGTTTTCTTTATTATTTAATGTTCATTTGTTTTTTAATATTTGGCTCCTGTAGGGCTAAAAATTATTTCAGTTTACCTCTAATGTTTTTGAACATAAGGAAATATTTCTTGTTAAGCAAAGAAACTTTACGGATCTGCTCATACAAAACATTGAAAATGTCTACTGGAGAAAATATTGGATTACCATTGACAAAAGTTATAACTGCTCTAGAAAATTTTGCACCACAAAATCTATCGGAGAATTGGGACAATACTGGACTGCTTGTAGAGCCATATACACCAAGGTAAATGCTGGGGAATGCATATTTTAATTTTTTTTAAATAAAAATCAAAATATTTATGTGTAACATTTCCAAAACATGTATTTCCAATTGATTTTCTCTGATAACTTAATTATCACTATTTTTTTTAATTATCTATCTTATATCTATCTATTAACTATCTTATGTTTGATGCATTCTTTTTCAGGAATATAACAAAAATTCTGTTAACAAATGATTTAACTGAGGATGTAGCATTAGAAGCCAATGAAAAGGGATGTGAAATGATTATTTCATACCATCCACCAATATTTGCTCCAATGAAGTCAATAGTACAGAAGTAATTTTTTTTTTATATAGAGTATTGTTTAAACATGCGAACAGTTGAAAACTTATAGTTAACAGTTGAAAAATTATAATTTTACAACTCGATATCTATATTGTTTTATTCTTTTATTTTGAAATAATTTTAGATCCTGGAAAGAGCGAACAGTATCATTATTACTTGAGAAACGTATATCCTTATATTCTCCTCACACAAGTTGGGATTGTGTTCAAGGTGGTGTTAATGATTGGTTGGGTTCAGCATTCCCTGTATCTGAATCAAAACCAATAATTCCCAAAGAAGATCCTAATGTAGGAGTTGGGAGGTTAGTAAGAAATTTTTTGTAATTGCAGTATTAAAATTGATTTGAAATTGAATCATGTAGAAACTCGCTGACTGCTTCAAATCGGCTTCATATATATTGCTATTGTAAGAAAAGTTAATATGGTAATTTGTTTGTCTACTTGATTGATTGATTTAACCAAAAGATGTCCACTTCTAGACATTAGTCTTCCCCAAAAAGGGTGGAATTGCCAATTATGACCACGCTTGGCAGGTGGGTTGGTGATTGCAGTAGGTGTTTGTGATACTCAGAGGTTGCTACTCCCCCCCATCCCCTGGTTTATCTCTTAATCGCCTTTTACGACACCCATGGGAAGATATGGGGTGGCACTATTCTCTTTCGGTACCAGACGTCCACACCATTTGTCCACTTATTTCACTATTATTCTAAAACTATGTTCATACATTAGTGAGCAAGGATCCATGATTGGCAAACCTTCGTTATTTTATGTAAGCTGAAAGTATGTTAGTGAATGCCCACAATACAAGTAGGAATGATGGACCCCTATGAAGTTTGGATCTTATTGTCTTGGTCAGGTAACAGATAACAAAGTCAGATAAAATAGCCACTTCAATTTGTCGTAATTTTCATTTACTTTCTTTGAAATAATAATATTCATTTAATTTTATAAATGTAATTAATTTGAATATTAAAAATCATGTCATCCATTGCCAGACATTTAATATTGTGGAAATGCCTTGCTAGACAACCTTAACATTTAAGAAATTCAACTATACTTATAGTAAAGGTGATTATAAAAGGTGAGTTTTATATATGTTATATGTCAGAATTAACTTTCGAATAATTTATATCAGCCTCATACTATATAACCAAACAATTTGTAAACTAGTCTATGTGGACCTCTGGAATTGAAGACTTAGGAACATCAACTATTCCAAATATTTTTCTAAGATTTGGAATATTCATGTTATCCCGTTTATACCATCAGATAATTGCAGTAATTTAATCGGTAATAGAAGTATTTGTTGTTATGAAATTTCATATTAGGTGAACAATAATTATAAGAAGTGTAATTCTAGTTTCATTGACATCAATTTATGTATTTTTTTATTTCAGAGTTTTGCATTTGAGCACCAATATTTCTTTGTCCGATGCTGTTTCTAGAGTGAAAAAGCTAACTCTTTTGCAACATATTCGCTTTGCTATTGGTAAAAATAAACATATCAATGATGAAGTGAAAACTGTCGCTTTGTGTGCTGGGTCTGGAGGCTCTGTATTAAAAGGAGTAATTGCTGATCTCTATGTAACAGGTAACTAAAATGCTGTGATGAACTCAGTGCATAGTAGCTTTCTTGTGTAGTGATATGAAATCCTAAATAGCTTAGCAATTAAAGTATAGTGGTAGAGTAAAACCTACAAAATCTAATAGTTGCATGACTAGAGACTTCCAAGTTAAAGTCTGTTCTGTACACTATGCACAATTTATACATTCTCATATTATTACACTTAACCTAACCTCAATTCGTGATATAGTATGTTGCTATCTTCAACTAAATTGTCATAATTGATCAAGTGAGGTAAAAATTTATAAAAATGTTTAAACTATCATAACATTTTTTTCGATACAAACATTATGCTTATATGTAACAATAAATTCATGGTGAAACATAGGTGTTTATAAGAAATTAGCGTATATATAGGTTTTATTTGTTATTTTATGTTTTATTTGTTAAAGCAATAATTATTAAATATTAATGGAAAAAAGTAAATACAAATTTCTAATAGACTAGTACAAAGATATTTTCGTATATTAAATTTCATCGAGTAAATTTTATTTCGAATTATTTAACGAATCTGAAAGTTAATTGTCTTCTAAATTTTAGGAGAGATGCTTCATCATGATGTTCTCAATGCAACACAGAATGGAGTTAGTGTTATTCTAACAAATCATTCAGATTCTGAGAGAGGATTTTTGACTATATTTTCAACAGAACTTCACAAAAGATTAGAAAAACATGTTAATGTTATTGTTAGTGAAGTTGACAAGGACCCTTTAACAACTGTATAGTTAAGATAAATTGTAAATCAAGGAGTATTCATTGTTATTTGATTGAAATCCTTATTATCTGTATTACATTGTAATAAATGAAACAATTTACCTCTTTCGTTTTATTTATATTTAGGGTTATTACTGTATTAATGTGTAAATGTATTTTTACTTCAAAATATTAAACAGTACATGAGATCATCAGTATCTTATTCTATTATAGGACATGCATAAATACAACAAGAGTAAGGTTCACATACAATCATTTTGAAGATTCATCTGCATAGACTAGCACAATACAATCTGATCACAATAGTTGGCAAAATTTTTGTTTATGCATTTTAGTGTTCCGTTTCCGATCTGCATAACTAAATCCGTTTCGAGGCCTTGGTTGATCTGTAAATTGCACTGGAAAGATTTTCATTTTAACGTGTGGGTCAGATGTTTTTTTTGTTAGGTTTTTGTTACATGCATTCACATGACTTACTTACGCAGATCTATTTTGTTTAATGCTTTGTTTCTTAAAGGGCGTTCTTTCGTGTTCTCATCTAAGAACTCTTTAGAAACATTTTTCTTTCGGGACAAACCAGCAGGACCTTTTTTTATCTTGCACACTGAAGACACTGTTCCGTTCTTATCGTCATAATTAATCACGTATTCGCTTTTTCTTGTCATTTTATGTTCACTTGATTTAGACGTCGATTCCTTATTTTTGATGTTATTATCATTGACTATTATCTGTGCAGAGTTGACATTATGCACGCTGATTTTTTTGTTACGATCTGTACTGGATAGGGACGGCTCTGTACGAGCTGTATAAGCATTCTCTTTTGATGACCGGCGGTTGGATTCAACACTGATGTCGCTATTGCGCATTTTTCTATCTCTCTTATCGTTAGTAATATTTTTAGTTGTTAAGGTATTTTCTGATTTAGCACAAATCGACTGATTATGAGACCCTCTGTTCTTATGCGGTAATTCCTTTTCATTAATAAATTCAGTATCGGTTTTATGCTTGTTATTATTTATAATAGATTTGTTTGAATTTTGGCTACCACACATGTAGTTGTTATTTTCTTGATTTGTTTTCCTTATAGTTTCGTCAATATTCTCCTTCGGTTCTCTATTAAGAGATTTTTGCTTCTTTTTAAAACTATTGGTTTCAATATCATTGTGACGTATAATTGTTTTAATTGATTTATCTGATTGTATTTTTTTTATATTATGTTTTGAATCTATCTTTTCATTAGTTTTGCTTTGCGAGTTACGGGGTTGTAGTTTTTGAGGACTAGATTCTTTTCTTTGTATAGTTTTGTTTTCGATATTCATATTAACATAAACGGGCGTACATTCTACAGACGTATTTTTTTTATTTACATCTGTATTCTTTTTTTTATTTACCAGATTTAGTGTTTTATGTTTTACGTTTTCTTCTTTCTTGTAGCATTTCATAGAGCTGCAATATATAGATTCATTTAAAGAAGTAACATAAAATCACCATAAATATTTTTATTTATTATATAGTTGTCTTGCAATATTTTTTATGTTATTAAATAAAGTGTGTAAAGCTTCTTATAGGTTAAAAAGAACTTATCGACTTGTTTATTTGTTAGCTTTGCTTGTTAATATGATTGATTTTAAATCAGGCAATTATATGGAAGTTAAAGTTCTGTTAGTAGGTATATAGTATTATTTGTTTTTTATAGTTAAAGATCAACCTATATTTTTTATTTCTTTTTAAATACATTTTTTTATATTTATTTAAAGCACGTAATCTATTCTACAATAAATTAGTTGTTATTTTAGATACATGTATATTTTAGCCACGTACCGTGGTGATTGATTTTGTTGTCCGTATGTTGATTCTAGTGTATTATAACGATAACGTTTCGGTGGTTCAGAGATACTTCGATTAGATGTTACAATAATCTCATCTTGTCTCTTAAATCTTGATCTGCGTGTCGTTGGCTGATCACCATTTATAGTTTTATTGTGTACTTGCTCAGCAATAGGTTTCAGAATGCGAATTCCCCTTGTTACAATTTGTTTATCATTATAATTTGTACGCATTCTTGGTGCTGGGACTGGAGTGTTGTCGATACATATAGGTATATTTACATACTCGGGTATATCATCTAGATCCGTTTCACTGCTGCATACACTATTAGTAATTTTTTGAATTAATTTTACAGACTGAAATATATCTTCTACAGCAGAATCGTCCGATGACATTGTATGATGTTCCGTATTTTTCATATCATTACGTATTTCATTTTTACCGGTGTGGACACCAAAGTATGTTAAATCAGTTTTTTGTAGTTCCCTTATTTTAGATCTCGGTGGAATAGGAGATCTTTTGGTAGTAAGGTCTGAATCATTTATTTTTGTGACGAAGCGTTGAGGCTCTGGGGTAAATACAAATTCAGGTGTGTTAAAGCTGCCATCTTTGGTAGGACCTGCAATAATAAAACATCAGCACGATGTAAAAAATTGATTGATTTAATCTAAACTTATAAAAAAAGAAAAAAAAAAAACTTATAATGAAGGATCTGGATTAATGTAATATTTTAATTAGATACTTGGAACAATGGGTTCACCGAAAGGCGTAAAATTAAAGTGTATCCTGTAACTTCTTTTCGACAACATACCTTTTATGTTTGTCCGAACATCATTGCTTTTATGGATTAGCCTGTTTATATCTTTTGTTAAACTTTGTGTTATATCATCACTGTGTCGTCTTTGTATCTGTAATTGCTTATTTATTAATGAAACTGCTGTTAGAACAGGCATTTCATCATTTAATCGATCATCACAAGCAAAATTATTAGGTGACCCAAATTCCATGTTCTCTCCCAAGAGATATGGTTTGGGTTTCGGAATTTTATTTTTGAGAATACTCTTTGTAGCTGCTGTATTCTCATCACTTTCACTAATGTCCCTGTAATCATACTCAGGAATTTCGTTAATTTTATCTCCAAATAATGTTACCGGTTTTTCAGGCATATTGTGCAAAGGCAGAAACACGCTTCTTCTTTTCCTAAAATCATTAGAAGGTGGAGGTTTTTCATCAGTAGCTATGATATTCACCTTTCCTGTTTCTGCTGCAAAATGTAGTTCAGTTTTACAGAATTCTACTTTCTTGACTTTTCGATATCCATCCTCTTTTGTTTCTGTTTTCTCATGTTGATGGCTACTGCCAGTTTCGATAGCAATAGGTAAAGAAATTGACATTTTGCCTGTTGCTTGTAATGTAATATTATTTTGATCCGATTCCTCGACAACGATATCATGTTGTTTGTATGTTTTGATGTTCGTACTATTGTAAAAGCTATTTTTTCTATTTTTCGATAACCAATCTGTAAAGGTCCCGTCATTTGGTTTATGACTCTTATGTTCCTTACGTGATATATATGTTTCATCTAAGGGTTCATCTACGATTTCTGATGATTTGCAAATACCGCTGTCTGTTGATGATTCTATGGCAATGGTGTTATTTCCACATAACATACTTTCCTTCGAGGGTACCGTATCTTCAAAGCTATAACTTTTTCTTCTATTGTGCCAGTCGTTACTACCATTTAACAATGATTTATATTTAAGAGTGTTGAGAGCAACAGGAGCGTGTAAAATAGGCGAAACTCTTGCTGTGCTTTTTTTCCATGGTATATCGCTGCATTCTGAGTCATAAGAGTATTTTCTGTTTAAATTTTTATCTGATCTAGTATCAACTTCAATTATACTAGCATTATCTGTGGAAGACGATTCCTCACTGGGCATTCGTATTGTACTTGTACTAGTTGAACCTCTCCATTTAGACGGTTCTGAGATATCTAAATCGTCTGGTTCAGTAACTTTGTAGTTTTCAGTCTCTGAATTGAAATCTGAAGAATCCAATGGAATAGAAGAAATTTCTAAAGGCTTGGCTGGAAGCGACGGTAACGAAGGTGGATCTGTGTAATTGAAACCCGATGATATTACCTGTAAATAATAATAAGAAAAACACATTATTTCAATTATTTATTTTTAACAATGACAAATCATTATTTTTATTTCCCTAATAATAAGGAAAATGGGGTTCCTTTGACGAAGCATCACCTTCAAAACTACTGAAGATATCGGGATGGGGGCTACCATCACCATTACCATTCGACGCGGAATTTTTCGTATATGATTATAGACTATTTATTTTTTGGATTCCATCGAACCTTTCTCATTTTTTTTTCGATTTATTCTTAAGTACATTTTTTCTTCTAATAAAAGCGAAAGACTCGTTTATCTTCATTCAATTGTTTTTTAGGTTAGGTATGAATGAAATGTTATGTGCACTTTTTCACCCACACCTAAAGAACATATGGTACCAGCTAGTAAACTATACTATAAATTAAATTCGACCTAAGTAATTATTGAAAATTTGAAGTATATCTGTTGATAAATAAACGAGTAACGAGTCTTAGACTGTTTAAATTTGTATATTATATAGAGATGTAGAACTGTCGAGTATGTTCGTCTTTAGAAGGAAACGTTTCAAGAGTATTGGCCGCATTACTTACTACATCGTTGAGGCAACGCGTATCCGTTTACTAGCAAAGCTATCTTATAAAGGCTGTGTACGCTCGGACCGTATTGTTAATATATAAAATCTTCGTCTCTTGTAGTATTTCATTTTTTTCAAGGGTCTTTTTGTAATGTGTTAGCGTAAGGCATGGAAACCGCGTACGGGTCGAGGGGCCTCGCGCCAGAACTCAATTATAAATATACTAATTTATTATATATTACTAGCCGAGTGCTCTTTTTTTACTTCTTTTTTTTCGAACCTAGCTAACGCTGTTGACCGGAAGGGACTTTACAGCTTCAACGTGACTTTGGGGGAGAGTGCTGAAGGTACTCAGCCGCAAAAGGTGACTAGCACAAGGGCTACCAGAATGGTACGAACCTCGGCTTGGCCGTCACCTGAGTGTAAAACTCTCGCGAGTTTGAACCTAGCTATTCCCTACATTTTTTATTTAATAATTTAAAAAAAAGGTTCCTTACAGGACCTATGTACCTGCGTGTTATGTGCAGAAGTGTGTATGCAGTGTTGTGCGTGTAATGCTCAATGCATGGGCAGTGTCACTGTATCCCGTTGGCGGCGATGTCAAGAGCCTCCCCAGTTGGGGAACGAGATACGTCTTGGGTCGCCGCCTGAGGGGGATCCGGAGAGTGTGCGGGAGCAAAATTAGCCACCTGTCCCAGGCGGCGAGAACGGCGGTTACGCGGGCGTGTGCGCTGGCACGCACACTGGATCGGTTGAAAAGTAAAGATCCTATTTTCGCACGTGATATCATCATCGGGATCGGTGAAAACGTTACGCGGTCTCCGAAACGGTTTCGGAGCTAGCGGGTCGGAGGAGTACGCGACGGCTTTCGCTATGAGCGGATTCGGGTGTGTCTCTGCGTGGTCGAAAAATGCGCGACACTGGGACTTGATAACGGAATGAATGGATGGTAGGTTGAAGTCTCTGTGAACGTCCACATTCCTCTCGTACCACCGGGCACCTACGGCTCTCCTGGTGAAGTGGTTCTGAACCACTTGGTAGAAGGCCAGATCTGTGTAAGCAAAGGCAGGGGCGCAATAGGTGAGAATGGGCCTAACTACCGTTTTATATAAAGTAAGTTTATGGCGGACGGCCATCTTACTTCGAGCGTTATAGAGAGGGAAAAGACGTCCCATAACCATGTTGGCACGGTTTCTAACTTTCAAAACGTGAGGTTTGAAAGTCATGTGGGCGTCTAGTGTAACACCGAGGTACTTGACCTCGGTTGCCCATGGGATCTCTACTCCTAGGTAACAAACTGGACGAGGAGGGTCAGATTTCTCTACGGAGAACATAATCGCGGTGCTCTTTCCCGGGTTAATCGCTATGCGCCACTTCTTGTACCAAAGGCTTAAGATGTTAACAGCCTTTTGGACGCGGGATCTGATAATGTCTCTACGCTCCTCCCGCGTTGTATAAATTGCATCTGCATGGCGTTGTTTTGGGGGGGAGGCTCACAAAGTGTACTTTGCCTTCATCAAATTATTATAAACATCTATTGCGATCGCTTACCTGCCTGCCAAGCGTGGAAATTATGGCAAACCCGGGGGAGGGGGGGTCGATTTTCTTAACTCTCTTATTGAAAGTTGATTTTATGCAAACTGAGTGACTTACCCTACGAGATGAATGGAGCATATACGAAGAAGCTGGTATCCCAGGTCCGGCTGATGAGTGATATGCAGCGCGCATTACGCGAACTCGCGCGCCTGGTTTACTGGCGTGGAGGACTTCCATAGCCCGCGCAACATTGCGCGTTACCCCACCTTCTGTCACCTAAAATGTTATAGGAAAAATAAACATAGAATTGTTTTTTGTCGATAAACATTAAATTTCTATTTTTATAATTATTCTATTATCTATCTTAGGCGTTATTTTAGGAAAATAAATCTGCGTAAAAAAAAAAAAAGATAACACTCATGAAATTGTGGACAAAATCCGATTCCAATACACAGAAATTTCTTTGCGGCCTGTACAAAAATAGTTCATATTCTTGCCCAACAATTATTTAAAAATTATGTTACGCAGTGAATGATGGTGTGGAATAGAAAATGTGATAAGCGTACGTAAATCGGTTCAATAGTTCTCAAATTATGAGCACACTATCGAACAGATTTATTCATAAAGAGTTAATCGCCTTTCACAATGCGTAAGGATACCAAGATTGCCCTTTGATTAAGTAGAGTTATACAACATAATGTAACATTTATAGTATAGTTTATCAATCAAATTCAGGATGTAGCTGTAAATGTAGATGACGTAACCCAACAACAATCATGCCTTAAATATAAGAAAGTCATAAATTTGCCAAAAGAAGTAGGTTATAAATAAAATTGTAAAGTATTTCATGTTTTGGTTTTTATTTAAAATAACGTCATCTCCATGATAATTTTGAATACCAGCATACGCTTTAGAAACAATATTCCAATTAACGTAGTGCAGTGGCAATACAATTTAGTAGGAACTCTAATCTGTAAACAAATTTATAGAGATAAAACATTAAGATAACTGCAGTAAAATCCGGCCATATTGGAGAACCTGCAGGCTATTTTATACCCGAAACACCAATCATTCTTGTACATTTAAACATTAATATCGGTGCATAACAATTCCGTACTTCATAGTTATACAGTAACGTTTACCCTGAAAGAGAAACCATTCTGATTACTTTTCCCCATTTTTGGGGTAGTTTATGCTAGGCCGCCTCGTTTTTGAAATTTTTTAGGGATTTATCTACTTAAAAAGCCTTTGTCTAAAATGTGTTCCTGAAACAATATGCTTCATAGTCTTATGCTGTACATATTTTAACTTCGGCATCTATATATTATTATAGTCAGTCCGTCATCGTCACCGCCAGTCAGTCCGAGACCAGGGTTGGTGAAACCCAGCCGAAACGTCGGGATAGGAAAAAGGAAAGGTAACGCGTGAAAACCTGTTGTTAAATAATTGCATCTATAATTATTATTTAAAAACCCTGCATATTATAAAATAAAACATGTAGCACGACTACCGTTGCCCGTTTGCCCGTAATATATATTTTTATTTTTTATTTTTTTGGATTGGACATTGTATTAGTGGCCAAATATTACTACATTAGTAAAATTTTGGCAATATTTGTCCACCGCTCCTCACCCATTAACACCAGTAGTAAACAAAGCCTTTGTTCTAACCCCATAAGTATTCAGTATTTTATTACATACATTATTTATATTTCAAAATATATTTTCAATATTAATGTGAGGTGGTAATTCACTCGTATAACTGAGATGAGAACTGATTTTTAAATCATCTTAAGCTTTATTAGAAATATTTTACGATCGTACTATTTAAATAAACTTTATTTTGTCTAATGAAATTTAAATCTAATAAAATATTTAGCATCGCTAGTACATTTAGCCAATAAGCAAATACAATATCATTCCTTTTCTTAACATTAATCGTTGTGGGTTAACATACAAGCTTACACTTCTTGAAAACACGAGTAATTAAATTTTATTTGCATTCAGACGAAGATATCTACTTTCATAATTATCCTTCATATAGTACTTCGTAACCTGGTCTAATGGTAAGTTACGTATTGTCAGTAAAAGCGAGTAATTAATTTTGAATCACTTCTCTATACTCCATATTTAATCGTTCAATCTACTAACAGAGTATGCTTATAATACTCCATAAAACTGGAAAATCATCCAGAGACCAGACATCACATACCCATGGTGTACACTTAACTAGATCGGACATCTAACCGGAGCGACAAGTCACACTCAATCCGCATTACCAGATTTATTGACACGGAAAATTGACCTCATTACCAACAACAAACGGCTATTCACTCTAAATTCTGGTAGCATTGTCATAATTATTTTTTAACAAGTTTTCAGACATATGATTAGTGTCTTGTGTATTTATTTCTGTTATTCCCACGTTCCCGAGGCGCGTAGTTCCTCGTATATGTCGTATGCGCGTAGTTATGTCTCCCATTCAAGATCTAAAATTGAGAGATTTTTTTTTTTTTTCGGCTAAGAACCATTTGTAGAGACGACACCTTCTGTCGTCTCTATCTATATCAAAATAACCTTTACTATTATGAGTAGTTTTATTACTCGTCGTATTCAGATATCAACACATTTAACCCAGTGGTGTGGCTTGCCCTAAACAGGCCCTGTAACAAAATTTGTCGAGGGGCCTATCAACTCAACTGTGGGTGAAGTAGAAGGTAAATATTGTGGATAACCGTAGCCCGGTACCGCACATCATTAATACGCGGTAACTAGGCCCCTGAATTAATCAAAATAGAACATATGTAACAGAAATAACAATGATGTATATCGCAAATACGGTCGACTACTGTTTTGTAATTATGAATGCGTGTATTTTTAACGAGAGATAACTTTCAAGCTAATGCACTATGAAATATTCATGACAGAGCACAAAGATTACCTTAACTGTGTAACTGTTCATCAAGTGAATATATAGATAATTTCATGTATGTAGTTATACATATATAATATGCAGTTATAGTCACACAATAATTATATTAGAATGTATCATTGCAGTGACCACGAACTTCGCGCTTGCTTGTCACAAATGTTGTAAGACTACTTTCGTGTCCCTCAAAATTACGTGAAACTGGACAAACTAGCTATATTGCTTTAAAATTCAACCTACTCGAAAGCAAGTAAAAAATTATGTAATATAGTTCATTTATAACGTGAGTTTAGGTAAATCTTGCTTTCAAATGAATGTAATACGTATTCTTAAGTATTCCTCTTAAATTAAATCATTGCAATTGTTTTTAAGCATTGAAAACGTTCATGACATTGTTTGATTGGTATGTTACATATTTTTGTTGTGAATTAGCGCGCGACGCTACTTCGCGTAGCCAGCCTGTTTGATGCCAGAGAGTATTTCTAGGTAACAAATGTGTAGATAATAATCATAAACGTAATTATCGATATAAGTCGCCTGATTTTCTGTAAGTTATGCTTTTTTAATTTGAAAACTATAACGTTAAGTGTCTTGTATGTCTAAATAAATTTCAATAAATTTTGACGTGAATTCTGAAATACACCATACTAAGAGTTATCGAATACAAATTCAACTAAAGATTTAGCTTATGTCTTTAATACGATCCTTATAACCACCATAAAGCTGTTCATTTTTACTAGGAGTTTTACCAGTATTTTATAACTACCAAATACACGTAAACCAAGTAGCAGCTGTAGTGCATTTTTTTTTTTTCTAGAATTATCATAATTAGATACTTAGCATATTATTATTTAAATAAGACCGTGTTAGAGTCCATTAGATAGTGAATTTAGAATTAACCTAAACGTATATTGTTTTATTCGGTATGTATAATATATAAATATCCATCGAACACGTTGTTTATAAAGGCCAGGTGAAAAGTACTTACTCATAACCGACAAGCATGTATGAAAGCGCTCATGAAAGTTGAAGAAGATAAAGACGTGTGTCAAGATCGTAGCAAGTGGAAGGATATAATCTCTGCCAACCTCACGGGAGAAAGGCGTGATGATATGTATAAATACCATACTATAAGAGCCAGTAATAGCATCACGCAACCTATTTTGTTATATGACAATTACAAATATAAAGATGTACATAAAGGCATTATTTTAAAATATCATCGTTACTCCCACGCTCATATTATTCCTCTATGATTTGATCGTACTATTACGTACAATATCTATTTCTTGCGAATGACGTATTTGTCAATGTAGGAGGAGTGAAATGAAATTGCTGTGTGTAGTGATCTTTTCAATGAATGTCGTCTGTTTTGCAGACTTAAGTGGGTGTTAAATATATTTACATTGCACCTACAACTTTACTGTCATACATAAATCTAAGTTGTAATACTAATTTAGTTTCATATTAGGTAAAATGTAAAATATCTTCAACTTTAAGCTATAAAACTTTATTCAAATATAGAAGAGATTTGGTTTAAAATTCAAAACGAACAAAAGGATTTGAGTTTTAATGTACCGATGTATAATAAAAATAACACGGATAACAAGTTTTTATTCGATTATAATTTTATAAATGAACTCGGTTTTCTTACAAGGACAAAATAATATCGAACGGATAATTTACGGTGAAACGTATATTGTAAAGTAGTAAATAATATTTATAAAAAGCAACTTAATCTGACTCGAGGCCAAATCAAACAGATTTGGTTAAATAGTAAGGAAAGTTAATCCACCCAACTGTGAAGGTTGTGGAAAAATCGAAGACGTATAAATAACATCTGTTGGTGGAATGTACCAGAAATGCGGTGCCTAGAAGTTGTCTGGTTTTGTCCTTGGGGTTATGCTATTGAGAATCGACGTTCGATTCTGCTAGCACCTAGTATGCTATAGAACTTTATGATTACTAATATGTATTGTAGTGGGTACTATATGTAGTAGATTATTTTTTTATTATTGTGTTTTATTTATTGGAACTCTATATATTAGGTAAACTCCGATAGGGTTGGCATACAATAGTATGTAAAAGCTCTATGTAAATAAATGGTGAATTAAAAAAAAAACATAACTCCATTTCCGGACAAATATCCAGAGGCATACCCAAAACTAACTAAATAAGTGTATACTGTAAAGAATATAATAGGAAGTAAAGTTTCCGAAAACGATGTCGAGGACAAAGTGAAGTGAAGAGAAAAAACACGGAAAGCTGAACCTACCACCAAATAGGAGGAACAGTTAGGATGAGAGAGAGATGCTCTATCATGACGCGCAATGAGAAATAAAACTCATAAAAAAGTTTGAGAAGATAACCTAATAAACTTACTGAGGAAGAAGAACACGTCGTTAATAATTAAAGTAGAAGCAGTGGTTACAGTCAGAGATGGGCACTTCAGTGGGTTACGAATGAATGCAAAAGTGATATCCGTAATTGCGAAATTGAATTTGGACTAATCAGTTAAGTGCAAATTACTCAGACATTCGTTTCAAAAAGAGATAAAAAATATTGAAACAGTATCGGCTTCTATCAGTTTTGGTAAGCGGCATAAAAAAAAGCACAATGATAAATATCCAACACTGAAATATAATTTATAAAAATTATTTAAGCAGTGTGCACGCATACATTTCTAGGTATATTTTAAGCTTTGAGAAGGTGACGTACCATTTATATTTTAGAACAACTAGAAAACTTAAAAGACCTTCGTAATTCAATTGAATGTTAACGTTCGTTTTAATTTTCATCTTCAAATTCGCACAATCTTAGCATTTAGTGTACCCCCAAAACCCGTTATTTATTTAAGTTACCGCGCTTAACAAGGTTAAACGGCCAAAGTATACTGACTTAAGACGTATGGAATATACGTATTCAAAAATAACATTTCCTAGCGTCTTGTTTCAATTTATAATAAATATTTAATTAAATTAATAATATATTCTTAACAGATATTTAAGCAAACGTCTTCGTGACCTTCGAATAATTTTTAATTAAAAAAAATCCTGTTACATGAATACATTGGAATTGGAATAAAACTCGTGTCAATGACACGCAGGTTTCCTACGTTTTGCACTCACGGAACCGAAAAGATGGTTATATAAATATGTAGATTAAAAACAAACAAGATTTATATACACGGGATATTGTAAAAACATTTCCATTGTTACTGATTGTAGGTATGCTTTTGCCTTTACGAATAATTTCGTTTGTTATATATTTTTTAATGATGGTAGGTAGTTAGGTACATTTTTCACTTAATACAATACTCATCGTTTTTATCGACTGCCTAGGTGGCGCAGTTGTATTACAGTACGACTCAAGTGATATTAGGTTTTTCTACCCAGTATCATCCCGCAGTCTGGAATTTGTGGCCCGATATGACGACAGGGTCGCCCCCTGTCACAGGGGACGGAACTAAGCTTGACCTCTGTGAACTTGGCAGCCGACTTTCGACTTTTTTTTTTATTTCATTACCGTTGGATTCTACGTCGTTTGTACCCGTTTGTACCACTTTCATTTTCGTTTGTACCTCAAACCAAAAAAAGTTATAGCCTTTTGAAAATTTGACCCGCAGCCGACTTTGGAAAATCGAAAATTTTGCAAAGGGATCTGATTCGGGGTCGTTTGTACCCGTTTGTACCACCTTCGTTTTTCATTTTTTTCAAAACCCAAAAAAGATACGGACATTTGAAAATTTCGAAAAACTAACTTTTCCAATTTTGAAAATTTCGAAAATCTGTGAACGGCATACGACGCAGAATCGTTTGTACCCGCGGGAATCACTTTCAATTTCGTTTGTACCTCAAACCAAAAAAATTTAAGAGCTTTTTTAGATTTTGAAAAACGAAGTTCACTTAGCGTCCACAATTATTGAGATATCTCAATTCTGTAAACGGGGTCCAGTAAGCGACGGTGTCGTGAGGTTTGTACCGCTTTGCGTTTCGTTTGTACCTCAAACGGAAAAAAATTACGAGCATTTTAAAAATTTCAAAATACCAACTTCGACAATTTTAGGAACTTCGAAAATCTGTGAACGGGGATCGACGCAGAATCGTTTGTACCCGCGGGAATCACTTTCATTTTCGTTTGTACCTCAAACCAAAAAAAATTTAAGAGCCTTTTTAGATTTCGAAAAACGAAGTTCACTTAGAGTCCACAATTATTGAGATATCTCAATTCTGTAAACGGGGTCCAGTAAGCGACAGTGTCGTGAGGTTTGTACCGCTTTGCGTTTCGTTTGTACCTCAAACGGAAAAAAATTACGAGCATTTTAAAAATTTCAAAATACCAACTTCGACAATTTTAGGAACTTCGAAAATCTGTGAACGGGGATCGACGCAGAATCGTTTGTACCCGCGGGAATCACTTTCATTTTCGTTTGTCCCTCAAACCAAAAAAATTTAAGAGCCTTTTTAGATTTCGAAAAACGAAGTTCACTTAGAGTCCACAATTATTGAGATATCTCAATTCTGTAAACGGAGTCCAGTAAGCGACGGTGTCGTGAGGTTTGTACCGCTTTGCGTTTCGTTTGTACCTCAAACGGAAAAAAATTACGAGCATTTTAAAAATTTCAAAATATCAAATTTCAACACTTTTAGGAACTTCGAAAATCTGTGAACGGGGATCGACGCAGAATCGTTTGTACCCGCGGGAATCACTTTCATTTTCGTTTGTACCTCAAACCAAAAAAAATTTAAGAGCCTTTTTAGATTTCGAAAAACGAAGTTCACTTAGAGTCCACAATTATTGAGATATCTCAATTCTGTAAACGGGGTCCAGTAAGCGACGGTGTCGTGAGGTTTGTACCGCTTTGCGTTTCGTTTGTACCTCAAACGGAAAAAAATTACGAGCATTTTAAAAATTTCAAAATATCAATTTCAACACTTTTAGGAACTTCGAAAATCTGTGAACGGGGATCGACGCAGAATCGTTTGTACCCGAGGAAATCACTTTCATTTTCGTTTGTACCTCAAACCAAAAAAAGTTATAGCGTTTTGAAAATTTGACCCGCAGCCGACATTGGAAAATCGAAAATTTTGCAAAGGGATCTGATTCGGGGTCGTTTGTACCCGTTTGTACCACCTTCGTTTTTCATTTTTTTCAAAACCCAAAAAAGATACGGCCATTTGAAAATTTCGAAAAACTAACTTTTCCAATTTTGAAAATTTCGAAAATCTGTGAACGGGGATCGACGCAGAATCGTTTGTACCCGCGGGAATCACTATAAATTTCGTGTGTACCCCAAACACAAAAAAAAAAATCAAATTTTAAATTGCCGTATAATTTTTGGGTTTTGAAAAACATGAAAAACAAAGGTGGTACAAACGGGTACAAACGACCCCAAATCAGATCCCGTTGCAAAATTTTCGATTTTCCAAAGTCGGCTGCGGGTCAAATTTTCAAAACGCTATAACTTTTTTTGGTTTGAGGTACAAACGAAAATGAAAGTGATTCCCGCGGGTACAAACGATTCTGCGTCGATCCCCGTTCACAGATTTTCGAAATTTTCAAAATTGGAAAAGTTAGTTTTTCGAAATTTTCAAATGGCCGTATCTTTTTTGGGTTTTGAAAAAAATGAAAAACGAAGGTGGTACAAACGGGTACAAACGACCCCGAATCAGATCCCTTTGCAAAATTTTCGATTTTCCAATGTCGGCTGCGGGTCAAATTTTCAAAACGCTATAACTTTTTTTGGTTTGAGGTACAAACGAAAATGAAAGTGATTTCCTCTGGTACAAACGATTCTGCGTCGATCCCCATTCACAGATTTTCGAAGTTCCTAAAAGTGTTGAAATTGATATTTTGAAATTTTTAAAATGCTCGTAATTTTTTTCCGTTTGAGGTACAAACGAAACGCAAAGCGGTACAAACCTCACGACACCGTCGCTTACTGGACTCCGTTTACAGAATTGAGATATCTCAATAATTGTGGACTCTAAGTGAACTTCGTTTTTCGAAATCTAAAAAGGCTCTTAAATTTTTTTGGTTTGAGGTACAAACGAAAATGAAAGTGATTCCCGCGGGTACAAACGATTCTGCGTCGATCCCCGTTCACAGATTTTCGAAGTTCCTAAAAGTGTTGAAATTGATATTTTGAAATTTTTAAAATGCTCGTAATTTTTTTCCGTTTGAGGTACAAACGAAACGCAAAGCGGTGCAAACCTCACGACACCGTCGCTTACTGGACCCCGTTTACAGAATTGAGATATCTCAATAATTGTGGACTCTAAGTGAACTTCGTTTTTCGAAATCTAAAAAGGCTCTTAAATTTTTTTGGTTTGAGGTACAAACGAAAATGAAATTGATTCCCGCGGGTACAAACGATTCTGCGTCGATCCCCGTTCACAGATTTTCGAAGTTCCTAAAATTGTCGAAGTTGATATTTTGAAATTTTTAAAATGCTCGTAATTTTTTTCCGTTTGAGGTACAAACGAAACGCAAAGCGGTACAAACCTCACGACACCGTCGCTTACTGGACCCCGTTTACAGAATTGAGATATCTCAATAATTGTGGACGCTAAGTGAACTTCGTTTTTCAAAATCTAAAAAAGCTCTTAAATTTTTTTGGTTTGAGGTACAAACGAAATTGAAAGTGATTCCCGCGGGTACAAACGATTCTGCGTCGAATGCCGTTCACAGATTTTCGAAATTTTCAAAATTGGTAAAGTTAGTTTTTCGAAATTTTCAAATGGCCGTATCTTTTTTGGGTTTTGAAAAAAATGAAAAACGAAGGTGGTACAAACGGGTACAAACGACCCCGAATCAGATCCCTTTGCAAAATTTTCGATTTTCCAATGTCGGCTGCGGGTCAAATTTTCAAAACGCTATAACTTTTTTTGGTTTGAGGTACAAACGAAAATGAAAGTGATTTCCTTGGGTACAAACGATTCTGCGTCGATCCCCGTTCACAGATTTTCGAAGTTCCTAAAAGTGTTGAAATTGATATTTTGAAATTTTTAAAATGCTCGTAATTTTTTTCCGTTTGAGGTAAAAACGAAACGCAAAGCGGTACATACCTCACGATACCGTCGCTTACTGGACCCCGTTTACAGAATTGAGATATCTCAATAATTGTGGACTCTAAGTGAACTTCGTTTTTCGAAATCTAAAAAGGCTCTTAAATTTTTTTGGTTTGAGGTACAAACGAAAATGAAAGTGATTCCCGCGGGTACAAACGATTCTGCGTCGATCCCCGTTCACAGATTATCGAAGTTCCTAAAATTGTCGAAGTTGATATTTTGAAATTTTTAAAATGCTCGTAATTTTTTTCCGTTTGAGGTACAAACGAAACGCAAAGCGGTACAAACCTCACGACACCGTCGCTTACTGGACCCCGTTTACAGAATTGAGATATCTCAATAATTGTGGACGCTAAGTGAACTTCGTTTTTCAAAATCTAAAAAAGCTCTTAAATTTTTTTGGTTTGAGGTACAAACGAAATTGAAAGTGATTCCCGCGGGTACAAACGATTCTGCGTCGAATGCCGTTCACAGATTTTCGAAATTTTCAAAATTGGAAAAGTTAGTTTTTCGAAATTTTCAAATGGCCGTATCTTTTTTGGGTTTTGAAAAAAATGAAAAACGAAGGTGGTACAAACGGGTACAAACGACCCCGAATCAGATCCCTTTGCAAAATTTTCGATTTTCCAAAGTCGGCTGCGGGTCAAATTTTCAAAAGGCTATAACTTTTTTTGGTTTGAGGTACAAACGAAAATGAAAGTGGTACAAACGGGTACAAACGACGTAGAATCCAACGGTAATGAAATAAAAAAAAAAGTCGAAAGTCGGCTGCCAAGTTCACAGAGGTCTAAGCTTGGCGAAATGCGGGTGGTGTAGTTCGCTATTTCACCTCTGCCTAACCCTTCGGGAATAACAGGCGTGCGCTTATGTTATTTTATGTCATCGTTTTTATAGCATAGTAGCTTGTTTACCTAAACAAACTATAAATAGGTATAATAAAAGTAACGTAATATTTACAATAGATCCCAAATTACCTAATTTATAAACTAACAGTCCTATTTAATGATGAGAATATTACTTCAGGGTAAATCTCATATATCAATCACATCCATAGATATAGTAACATCCCAATCAGAACACAGAATACCAAGTTACTAAGTTCCAGGCAAATTTAAAGCATTACGAGCGCAAACGGTGAGAGACAATTAATTAGCTTTAAATAAGACTGAAATGAGATCATGTGCTAACGTGTTATAATTTAATTTTAAATTTCCACCTATAGCACTGATCATATATTCGGTATTGTATGGTAGTGGGCATTTTCTAATGATGCCCGCCTGGGTAGCTACCACCCTCATGTTTGATAACCTGTCGCCAAATACCAATAGACGTGTTCCGGCAGCATCACTTGAGAACCAGTACCTCTACCTCTTAGCGTGTTTACCATTTTGGACCACATCGTCACTTAACATCAGGTAATATTGTGGTCAAAGCACTGAGCTTATTCCGTGTAAAAAAAATGCAAAAAACTTTGCTAAATTTACTTTGAATCATGCCAAGTTATTTCACATGGCAAACTTACGTTATTTATATAAATAATACTTTAACCTGTATTGGCTTTATGGTCGTTTTCATTGAATTTATGTGTATAAATAAAACTACTAATACTTATTTTACGATTATCTTGAACTCTTTTAACAGATTATTAATTTATGCATTATTATAGCATTGAAAAAAAAAGTGTAGTAAAATGTAACGTTTTCGAAAATATAGTACTAGACTAATTTACTATCCTCTTAAACTTGAATACTTCACATCAAAATTTGCGAAACATTTACGGTTGTTTTCGTTCGACAAAGTCTAAATAATTATGAGTTTCATGACCTATATTGCCAGGCTAACTAGTAGGTATATTTGTTTAACCAATTGTTAGTTATTATTTAGTATTGCGTATATATAACGGTTTACTATCGGTTTTGATTTCGTGAAATGCGTATTAGATAGAATAAATTGTGTTGTTCAATAAGTTGTGGAAAATTGGAACGAGTGATTTCTTTAATGTTTGCGGTCATCGACTCTAGCGCAAGCATCTCACGGCCAATCGCGTCACTTAATGGTTTCACAAGAATATTCGCAGGAAAATCCATTTACATACAATATTGGTATGATTCATCTAGTTACAAACCCATTAGTTGATCAATATGCAAATCAAATTTAAATATATATATTTTTATCTCAGTGGTTTTTTTTCTTGTCTACATGGTTTTGATGTTTACAATTTCCGATGCGTCATTATAGATTTCCTATTAAATTGTAAACAATTATTAGCAATTAGAATAATTTATAATAATAGTATTGAATTAAAATCAATTTACATCTCGAAGGTTTATTCTGTGACGTCAAATACATTTCAACCGGTACGGAAAACTGTCTTACTCCGGGAAATCCCCTAAAACATTTTATAGAAAAAACGATAGTATTTTTTTTTAAATTAGTACTTAAAATTTTATTGAATTAGTACATAAAATTTTATTGATAAACTCAGTTTACTCCGAACTTAGTTCAAATATACCTCGGAGTAATTTTAAACACGGCGAAAAACAACTCGTCTTGTTTATTACTTGTGCAATAAGAATATTTATTAATATTTTTAATTATTTCGTCATATGACCATAGATAAGGTTGGTCAAAATAAAATCAAAGGTAGATCAAATCTAAGGCTTTACTTATTTTTTTGCCCTCTGGTGTTGTTTTAAGTGTTGTACAGTAGTATGTTAACTAAGTGCAATTATGAAACAAAGAACAAGTTTATTTTTCGAACTGAGTTTTTTTTTAAACATACTAATGCTGTTGACCGGAAGAGCCTTAACAGCTTCAACCGGGCTTTGTGGTGAGCGGCGAGCTAATTACGCGGAATTCATAGCAGCTTAACTTATTTACTAATTAATCCCTAACAGAAACTATGTATCCCTTACGTGTAATGTGGAGTATGTTTGTGATACTGTCTGTACTTGTGGCATTGTATCGCTCTGGTACAAGCGACTATAAGAACTGCCCCAGTTGTAGATCATAGCACGTCAGGAGTTTTTGGTGGGCTTGTTTAACTGATTGACAAAAGTATTTCATTTTTTTTTACCCAAGGACAACGTTTCCTTTAAGTTACACATTTTTGTATGGCTGCTTGTTGTTTATGGTCAATTATATTGAATTTGTTATAATGAGTGGTTTATATAGAATTATCTACTATTATTGTTCACCACAAAAATAAACAGTTTTTATAATTTTGAAATAGAACAGTGTGGATCTAAAAACATATCCATTTAGTAATAGTATTCTCTGACAGTGTGTCAATCGAAGTGGGTTGAATTCAATGATCATGAGTTTTCGGTGAACGAAAACGTCTTGATGAAAAATGATCGCAGAGTTTTTATGATGTACGCCTAGTTATCCTTGGGTTGCAAATTTATCGCCAAACACTTAAGGGTGTATTCTGGCAACATTACTTGAGAAACCATATCCCCGTAGGCTTAGCGTGTCAAAATTATAAAACCAAATCGTCACTTTACGACTGGCTAGACCGGTGGAGGTTGTCGGTCAACGTCACCAAAACCCAGACGATGATCACAGGCAGAGCCCCACACATGGTGCCGCTACGCCTCAAGGGAGAAGACGTGCAGTGGTCGCTGTAGATCAAGTACCTTGGGGTAACTCTCAACCCGAAGCTGCAATTCGTCGCTCACGTAGGCAAACTCGTAGCACAAACAACCAGGGTGCGGATATTATTGAGACCTGTGTTGCAATCGAGATTACCACTCCGCACCAAACAGGCTCTTTACAAATTTTACATACGCACGCGGCTGAAGTACACTGGACCGGCCTACTTCGTCTATGTCTCCGATAAGCACGTCCGTCCTCCGGACAGAAGAATTAAGCCTACGCCGCGCGACCTCATCGTCAGATTTCCCGACGATCGCTAAGATTAATTCAAATGAAGCCTTGTAGGTCACGACAGTGACCTCTCAGAGACTAGTGCCTAGTGGGGCACTGCGACGACCCTACTGAACAGGACACAACGTTCTGAAACAGTTTCCCTCTACCCTCGGGAGAATGAAGCGCTTTAGCTTTGCCGATAAAATTTTAAAAACTACTTTAATATCCTGGAGGTTAACGATACAATATGAATTTGAATTAAATTGTATGCCATATTAAGGATGATAATATGTTTATTCACCATATGCATCGGCCATCCGATCACCAACGGTAAGGAACGCATTCTCTCGTCACCCGTACTGCAATATTACTTTCCTCATTGCCATTCAAATAAACGTGGGTGTAACACTAGAGCAGACAGCAACTATAGTTACTAATTACTCAAAACCAGTTATTGTTCTGACATACACAAAAAATAACGTAACTTAAAACCGTCTTTATTTATTAGAATATAACAATGTTTATGATAAACTCCAAATAATCGCTCTAAAATTAATTTTAATTCTACGGACTATTATTTTTTACTTTTAAAGTTTAGATATCTTCAGGACTGAGGGTTGTTTGTATACAACATAAAGTTAAATTTAAAATAGTTTTCATAAAATACTCCATATATCCGTGCGGTGCTGGCCAAGAACAGTACCACCCTATATCTTCCCGGGGGTGTCGTAAAAGCCGACTAACAGATATAAAACAAGGGATGAGTAAAAGCATCTTCTGAGTACTAAAAACTCATTATTACGATCGCCAAGTCGCCTGCCAAGGCTGGTGATTATGTCAATCCCCTCCTTATTGGGGGAGACCTATGTCCAGCAGTGGACGTCATATGGTTGATTGGATGGATGAATGACTTCATATATATCCATGAGAAAAAATATCACGTTAACAAATTTTGATAACACGATATAGTTTCTGTTAATGTGCAAATTGTGAACCTATACTTAGGCTACGTAGTAATGATAATTTATCTCAAACGAACCTGTTAAAATAAAGCTATTTTAATTAGTGATTGAATTATGCAAATATTATTTGTTTTGTATTCCACAATGTGAAGATAAAAGTATACAAATTTGATAAATAAAAAAACTGTTTGTTACTGTCCATTAAACGCTTCTTAAAGAAATTTTACTGTGAAACATTGAGCGAATGCGAACGTAGCCTCGCGGGTTGGTGGCCTTAACGCAGGATTTCCGGCAGCTTGCACACGAATTCAAATGATAAAACCTAGTTAATAATAAACGTATGTAACTATTTTGGCCCGGTGATATAACTTAATGTGCTTGAAAACAAAGAATGCCTTTGTGTAGTTAGTTTTACACAAATTATTCCACTTCTTCTTAATAAATACCTTTGATAATTACGCATATTTAACTATTCATATCGCATCTTTAATATATGCCTATACTTTCAAAGAGATTATGCTTTAGTTACAATTTCTTAGGAAATATCTAGTAATATTTTTTAAATCTGATTTGTAATTTTCGATGAAAAGACATCAACGCGTCCTTCATACTAATACATATTAGTTAAAACAAAGAAAAATAATGTTTCATTGGTTTTTGAATACCAGATATGATAAAGTGTAATCACGTATAACTTAAATCTTTCCTCGGAGTTATTTGGTTCAGCAGTTTATTTCTTAATACTACAAATAATGATATAATTACAATGTAATAAATTAGATGCTTCTATTGTATGTATACTTTAGATTACTATGTGCCGTCTAGCATATTACTATCTTAGGTCACATGATGAGATTGCTCTCAAACACTAAATTTGCAAAGTAAAAATAATGTTAATATTAAAGTTATATAGACTTGATCCGATCTTGTTGCACCCTACGTTATCGAAGTGGACTATAACGCATCCTTGTGAAAGTGGGCGACTTAGAGTAAATTACAGGGCATTGAGATTGAAGGATTGTGAGTAGATTAAAAATACATCCTAAAAAAGGCAAAAAAAAATTAAGGTGAGGAATTAATGACTGTAGAAAAAAATATACCTTCAAAGTGAGCGGTGAGCAAAATAAGGTTGAGAAACTCTATATATGAATTTTTGTTTACATGAGATCAATAATAATCAGTATTATTATTGAATTTTTTAGTAATATTAACCCCTTGAGCACTAACCTGGCGTTTTACGCCAGCTTTCCATTATTTTACTATTGTCTCATTTTTATGGGTAATCGACATAGTAATTAATTTAGAATTATTGAGTATTAAAATTGAGTTCTATTACATTTTCTTAAAAGTATGAAATACGAGTGATATGAAGTAATTAGTACTTAACTTCCTGCTTCAATTCCTACTTTCACCGATTTAGAAACAGTTGTCTTTACCAGTATAATGTTAGTTCTCTACAGCGGTAGTTAGTTTCACTAATAGTTATCTGTAATTAAAACTATAGACACCATATCAAGAAAACCGACAAAATAAGAATATTTTGAGCATAAACTTTGATGAGCGATCAACTTATTTTACCTTGAATATCCTTGTTTGAAAACTTTTATCGTTTTATCAAAAGTCGATCGTTGTTTTTATCTTTTGAAATTCAGACTTTACTTGTTAGGTTTAGTTTAACTACTAAGTTATTTCCACTGATTAATATTAAATACAAACTGTGTAATATAATACTTTTAACCCTTAACCCCTTGAGCACCTTCCCGGCGTTTACATTATTTTCCTATTGTCTTTCTATTGTTTAATTTTATAAAAAAATTATAAATTATAATTTTTCTTATTACTCGACACATTAATAAATAACACCCTTGTGTACTAATTTATTACTTTTTAGTGAAGTAAATAATTGTGTACAGTATATTTATTTTGCAAGTTTTCCAACAATAATGAAGAACAGAAGGGAAGCGAGTTGACACGAGCTTGCATCATATTTATCTCTCATATTATTAGTTATTAATTTTAATCAACTTCTAAGATATCGTATGAAATCATCTCGCAAAAGAACTGCATTTCTACTACTGTCACTTAGCTCTTGAGTAACGAGTTTGCCGATTACTCATAAATTTCTATATACATCCATCACAGATCACAATCTACTATGATATGAGTACATTACCATTCAATTTATCCATTTTTTTCTAATTTAATTTTTTATTTTAATTTATGCGACTTTCAAATAATTACTTTTTAAAAGCATGACGCTTGACGTAACCTAATGAAGGACGTACGCTACAAATATTGTTGTTCCATTTTAACTGACAAAAATAGTGTAACATATTATTAAAAACAAAAGGCAGTTTCACTATATACACATCATAATATGACGATCGTCCTCATTCATGAACTATTTACGCGTTAATTGATTGGTACAAATATATGCTATCTACATATTTTTACATTTAAAACTTCTTGATAATAATGATGATATAATATGATCACTGCAATAATCAAACCGATTAAGAGTGATTACTTTATGCTACAGATGAATATATTTGCGAGATATAGCTACCTTGGCGACTTGCTAAATACTCGTATATAGGTGAGAAGAGAAATAACAGGCGACAAACGGAGTGAGTATAATAGTAACGGTATTTTTTTGTAAATAACTTTGTGCTTCAAGCTAGCTACAAAGTTTAAATCCACAAAGTCATTATTTACATTTTAGTGCATTACATACATATACATTCTAGATAGGTATTTTTAATATGTAATAAATTGAAATTTACTAAAATCTTTATTTATATGGTTAAAATAAAATTGCATAACTCTTGCTTTACTTTTTTTTGGTTTAGTTTTTCTTTTTTTATATACAAAAATAACAGTAGGAAATTTAGACACTAGAAAATATTTCAAATTCCATACACTTATTTTTCTTTTGCTAATCAAACAGTAAAACCTATTTATTTATAGTAGTGGAGTTATATATTTTATTTTCGATATAGTATCTTTTGTGATGGAATATGGATTTGCGTTTTCATTTCTGACATGAATTTTCAAAAAAACTTTGGCATTAATCATATTTGGTGTATCAACACAATCTTTAACAACTGCGCATCTGGCTATAATCTTTATGTAGAAGACAATATGACGCTTCCACGAGACTCGTATACCTGCATTTTGTTCTCAGATAAAACTTAAAAGAATAAAATAAAAAGGCATATCTGACGGACTCAAACAGGTTTGAGTGTGTGATTTATTTACAGGACACTAAACCTTAAGTTTTAAACATAAGTCTCAATTTTTAACACTGAAACAGTTTTAACAGCTAAAGCTGTCTCGCCGTTCGTAGTTTTCATGCCGTATTAGGAAAAAAACCACTTTGGCCTTTTGGCAATGACCGCTTATATATCGAAATGTCACAATTCTTAAGTCATTACATTTACGTCAGTATCTGATGTACATCTTTGTAAAAAATATGTAATTAACTTAATTTACTAGAAATAAGCATTCGATTTAATTTATTTTGGTTTATACGCCCTCGTAAGTACGTAGAGATTGGTAGAAATAAGTACCTAAACACAACAACAGTTAAACACACTAAATGGTTTAGAGATGTTCCAGAAATTTAAGTTATAACAATTTACTTCTATAAAATCGAGTTGCAGTAAAATTCAATACAAATGAAATATAAATGTATTTCACAGAAATAGTATCAAATTAACAATCCTACGAAACTCGCAAGCTGCAATTTGCACAGAGATAAAACATTTGCATGATTTATTACGTCACTCTAAAAGCTTTAATTTAATAAAGCTTAACAAGGGTAGTAAGTTGCTTCACATTAATTAATTATCTTACCTTGCCATATTCCGCTTTACCGGTCCACTCCCGCTGCCACTGCTCCGCAATTTCCATGTTAATATAAATTAGTAAACTTATTTTCGATCGCTGCAGCTACACTCGGAAGCACTGAGGCTTTTTCGTTGAGAAACGCATTAACACGTATTATTCGTGCAAAGGCACAAAGCCTACTGACAGACAGTTAGTTACTTTGGCGTCGGTAGTAACGTGAACAACATCAGCCCACAAAATATATTTACATATCGTCAATTCGTCATTGCCTTCCGCTGGCAAAAAAGAACTGTACGTACTTGGTGTCGACGCCTACTACTGAAAGGTACCTAGCCTCCTAACCAGACTGTAGGTCGCGACCCACACTCCTAAGACATCATGAAGATATTTGCAACAGAGCATGGGAACAATAACATGCATTTTGGTATTTTCAAAGTTATGTATTTCTACTATTTATAGAATTAATATGTACTTAGCGGGTGTTTATCACTTAATTCTGCGACCACTTTAAAATATAATAAGGAAGACGTGTTCATAATTATTAATAGTGTCCGTCCGAAATAGAATTTTCTGCCGAAACCGAACCTTTGACCTAGGTCTCAGTTTCGGCAGAAACCCAAACTTATTTAGATTTGTACAATTTTGTATGTTATGCTCAAATTTAGTTAGTATATTTTTCACACATATATAGATAAGTAACTCGTATGAATGAACAACACTTGAAGTTACTGTTAAGTAGAATTACGCAACAAGAATATTTATTTATACCAAAAGTTTAATATAAACAAAAATTTAAGTATATATATTAAAGAGTTATTCTTGTAAGTAATAAATTTTTTCTTTTCCAACTAGCTAACGCTGTTGACTGAAAGGGTGTTTACAGCTTCACCGTGACTTTGAGGGCGAGTGCTGAAGCACAAGGGTTACCAAGGTGGCACGGACCTCGGCTTGGTCGTTACCTGAGTGTAAAAAATTCCGCGGAATTTTGAATCTAACTAAACCCTACATTTTTTATTTAATAAAAAAAAAAGGTTTTTTACAGGACCTATGTACCAGCATGTTATGTGTAGTGTTGTGTATAATGCTAATGCATTACGTTCAGTGTCACTGTATCGCGTTGCCAGCGGCGTAAAAGCCTCCCCAGTTGGGGACCGAAGCACGTCTTAAGCCGCCACCGGTGTCTCCTGATCATGAATCCCAAGTATACACATCAGAAAACTCTTAACTCTTAACCACACATCAGTACTGCCACCTAAAAAACGTTCACAATGATTTAATGCATTTCACAAATGCCACTTGTAAGAATGGCATATTTCAATAATAAATAATTATTAAAAAAAAAGGTGTGATGTAAAAAGTGAAGAACAAAGTTCCTTTCGCTTTTTGGTAGATGTTTGCTATATAGTCATTATAATTAATTATCTTATAAAATATCAATTTGATAGAGTTAAATTGAAAATTTTACGATAAAATATATTTATTATGTATAAATAAATACTTATATATTTCAACACTGAATGATCTGGGATAATTAAATTTATCTATACTAATAAATAAAATTGAAGTGTCTGTTTGGGATATTAAAATAATTTTTTTTACTAAGTACCTTTGAAATTATATACGATACTTACTTATAACAAAAACACAATTTTAAAAAATGTTGTGTTTGTTTCAGCTAATCTCCGAAACGGTTTTTTTTCTAACCTAGCTAATGTTGTTGACCGGAAGGGTCTTTACAGCTTCACCGTAACTTTGGGAGCGAGTGCTGAAGACACTCGCCTCCGAAACAGCTGGACCGATTTTAACGATACTTTTTCTGGTTGATAACTGAAGCTACTCCGCGTAACTTAGGCTGCTTTTATTTTTAGAAAATAAATTAGGGTTCCTAAAAAAAATAAAACTCAAAAAATTTTGAATCAAATTCGATTCATTTGTCCGTTTTTCGTTTTAAGTGCTTCAATGTGTGAGAAATAAATTTACTTTATCTTGTTTTTTTTTTTTAGTAAAATAGATTTCAGTAAAAAAAAAAAAAAAACATAATGAACAACATATGAAACGTAGGCGCAGCCGCGGGCACACAGCTAGTTTATAATAAATATCCCTATTAATAGCTTACTTTATTTTATCATCAATATTTTCACCTTGGACTAAATCATTTTCACACTCCATTGTGTTGAAGAAAAAGACTTCGTTCCAATACAATTACTGTCAGGTTACAAAATAAATCTTAGCAATAATAACAAAAATAATATTATTATTAAATTATCAATTCGCAATTATAAATTGTAAACAGCGATATCTATCGACTAAATAACAACACTCGTGCAAGATGTTTTAGTTCTCTTGTTTTAGTGGTATGATACGACATAGTGCATGTATGTTTACGATAGGTGGCAATATTTTTAATTTTGAACATTCTATAAACGTGTCGGAAAAATTTGTATTATACTTTTTGCATCTTGCCCCCATCCGCTCAGAGCGTGTAAAGCGCGATATGGAACTTTACTCCAAAAATGTAGTCATTTGGAGTAAACTTTAGTTGAGTTATAATAGTATTGATTCTTGGGGTGACGTCATCACAATACTAATCATGAAACCCATCCTCTATCACAAACAGATTTTAAATTTAAAGGATCTAAAACATTTTTTTAATTACATTTAGACCCTGAAAAGGTGCATATGAACTTCATAAAAAGTACCACCAGTTCAGAAAACAGGAATTGTTGTTAGAAATTTAACAATGAGTAATTTGAATAAGCAAAGCCACAAACCCAAACCAAACTATAAAATAAGACTTAGATCATTTCATCAGTAATATTTAACATGAAAAAGCGTGCAATTAAATTGTATGATGTGAATAAAAACCTAAATGTATTATAAATATATCATAATATTCAAAAATCCACAATCTATCTTATTACTAGATATACTTTAAAATGTTATTTTTATACATATTAAGCAGGAAATAAGTAGAATAATTACACATAAAAATATACAGAACAAATGAGCTAATATGAATGAAGTTACTTTATATCTACAGTTTATTTCAGCATCAAAAAGTAGTTTTCTTAAAAAATTATTTCACTATGAAACTCCTCATATACTTTACATTAGTACTTAATACAACACCTTGACATAGTCAAAATTTTGCTATGACTAAACAATAATAAACTTTGGTTTCACAATCATTCAAAAGATATTTTATGACAAAGCTTGTTTTTTGAGCTCAGTAATATACAAATCTCCTAAACTAATATCACACTTCTTTAATTCTATAATATCAAGGAAAGCTTCATTCTTAAATTTATTCCGCAAGTTCATACATCTACAGAACTTAGCTACAAGGACATCATTTTTTTGGTTCATCAAACAAAAATTATAAAACAGTTTTTGTTCATATGGTAAATTTTGATTCAAACCATTTTTGAAAAGTCTATAAAATAGTTGATGTCTATAAATACAGAGTTTTTCTACATCAGTCCATTCCTCTTCAGATAAACCAAATAATAATCCTATTAAGGATCCTCGAATTATGCAAGTAATTTGCCCTGAACGATCACCAATTCTTAAAGTTGCGACTGAAGAAATTTGTCCCTTTTTTTGATGATTAACTTTTACTGATTCGAGAAAGTAATCTGTTAATAAGCCCCAACCTTTAGAGTGTAGCTTAAGTCTTCTTCCTTCTGTTAGTTTTATAGGAGCTGTCGTTTCGTAAAGTGTATTTGATTTTTCAGAACTCATATGTATAACATGACTTAAACAAAATACTTGGAACAATATTTTTGTTGGTTTCTAAAAGTTATATTTCGTTTTTTAGTAGTAGTACTTGTCAATGGTTTGTATTTGCTTCTGAAATCAATTTTATATAAACTTTGAAAATTTCTTCTCCGAAGATTCTAATTTCCAGTACCTATTTTCATTTACCACCCTGCAACTTCAAACAGTTATTCGTGATTTCTTTTTCTTCTTCTATGATAATATGGCAATTGATTTTTTCAAATAGTGTTTATCGTTTTAAAACCGAAGTTTGAAAGGTAAAAAAAAAATTAAAAGTTATTGTTTACAAAATACAATTTTGTTTGGTTCCATTTATTCTTTTATACGGAAAAATAACTATTTTGTTATTTCGTTGTAAGAAAATTGTTCATAACGTAAGACTTGGCTGCATGGTCTATCTAATCATTAGAGTCTAATGCCGTTGTTTAAAAACGAAATAATGGTACAAAAAGCCTCTATGGTTTAGAACTTTTTAGCGGAACCTCAGCCTATCATGTAATATGTACTCTGTGATGTAATAGATGTTACATTTTATTATTGATTAGTGATTGTTATTTCTAATTCAATAACTCGTGTTATTGGATCCTATAATATTTTGTAATTTTGGTCATGTTTATTCTCATAAGTTTTATATCTATTAATGCGAGAATCTTTATTAGATACGTACTTTATTGTTAGAGAATATTTTTTTAAATTTTAATATAGGTAACACATGAAGCGTTTTTTGAATTAGGTAATCATTGAAAGAAATTGAGAATAAAATTATAGATTTTAAAAACACATTAGTAAATTATTTATAAAAGGTTTTTAAAAATAGCCATCTTATTATTAATAGCTTAATACAAAGAGTAAAATCTACAAAATCTCCAGAAATAATATTTTATTCACTCGACACATTTTTTATTATTAAGGAAAACTGGATATTTATGTATAATATATTCAAAAATACATCTTCTACAATAAATGACTTTTTTAATTAATTTCAGTCATGATAGTTAAGTAAATAATGAAGACAGTTTGATATAATTTTTCTGATACAACTATACGTTTATTTTTTGCATCGATGAACCAAACTGCATATTCATAAAATTTTATAACTTCGTAAAGTAACTTTTTTTTTAATGGAATTACTAATTTTTATAAAATTTTATTTTGTGTTGACATATTACTAATGAAACAACAATTTCATTACTTTTTTTTTCTACAATGTTTATAAGTAGCAATTGTGTTCAGAACGTAGATTTGGCTGCATGGTCTAATACTTTTGCCTTTCTTAAAAAGGAAGGACTGATAGCAAAAAACAGAAAGTAGTATGTACATGAATTAATGAAATTTAAATGTTGAAGTAAAACATACATTTTGAGCGTTATAAAGTTGGCCCAAGATTACTACAATGGAAAATAGTAATCAGATTGTACCACCACATCTTAATGCTGAAGTATATAGAACTGATACGACCGGCACCACCACTTTGTCAGATTTGGATTATATATTTATTCACGATGGTATATATCTTTGTATTACTAAATATTTTGTTTTTAAGACCCTTGAAAAGCTATGCTGTTAACTACTCAACAAACCCGTGTTGATTATTGTAAAATTTATTGACTCTACCCAACTTAACCTTTAAGTTTATTATTTTAGGTCAGTAGAAGTAGGTAATAAATAAAAAATCCATGAACTCACCTAAACTACTCTATAATTACAAACTACACTATCAACTAAACAGCCGTCCATTGTTTCTCATAAATTCAAGCACTTGCCCCTGGATCTGACTATGGAATCGGATTTTATTAACAATTAGCTGTGTGCTCGCGAATGCGCCCGCATTTCATAAATTCTTCACTCCATTTTTTTATATGGAACCCTAATTTTTGTTTAGTACTAAGGTAAAGTAAAAATATTTCACATACGTTCAAGCACTTGCCTGTAAAATCGGATTTTATTCAATTGTTTATAAGTTTTTACGCGGAACCCTTAATAAAAGTAAATTAAAAGTACCCTAAGTTACCGTTAGTAACTTCAACTATCTACCAGAAAACTCCTGTCAAAATCCGTTTAGCCGTTCTGTAGATTATCCGGAACAAACAGACTTACAAAAACTTTAAACATTGCATTTTTGGTATAGATATAGTGTATACATTCATCATATCTATTTAGTAAAAGCAAATAATTTTGAAATTACAAATAGACACTTCAATATTATTTATTAAAAAATATTATGTATTATTTGAATATAACACTGATATTTTTGCTTAATCATATTAGTGATTTAAAGTACTTATGATAATTAAGTACTGATTGTTTTCAGATGGTAATGTTTTAATAGGGTGTTCAGAACTAACAGGACGTTATTGGAATGGAGGTGTTTGTATCTTTGATGATATCAGTCAGGCAAAAAACCTTCATAGAGAAGAAAATAAAAATATAAGCATTACAAGTGGGACAGCTGATGGGTGCTTTGTTGATAGTTCTAACAAGGTACTATACCGTTAATTAGTAATTCATAGTTACATAATATTTAATATGAAATATCCATCCATTCAACCTAAAGATGTCCACTGCTGGGACGTAGGTCTCCCCCAAAGATCTCCACGACAATCAGCCCTGATACACACGCGACCTCCGCCAGGTCGTTGGTCTACCTTGTGGGGGCCTACACATGCTACGTCTTTTGGTCCATAGTAGCCATATGAGAATCCATTGGCCCCATCTGTCATATATCTGGAATAACTCTTTTATGTGAAATAGGTACTATGTAAATGATTCCTATGTTTATTCTGTCAGGTATTCTTTATTCTTATTCCACTTAACAAACATTACAACTAAAAACCCTTGTAATGGTTTATTTACTTCATTCTTAATCCAATCTAATCCTGGAAAATGATTACATTATTTCATATCAGGTATTATTATGTGAAGACAGTGGTGCAGTAAGTATATGGACTCGTGCTGATAAAGATAAACAGAGTGCATGGTACTATTGGGCAGAAGAAATATCTGTGGCAGAGCATGATGATTCTGCTCTCGCAGTTGACTGTCTAGATCCTGGTACAGAGTATGTCACTGTAGGCGCTGATGGAAATGCTAAGGTACTTACATTTTTTGCCTTTTTATTTTTAATTATGTATATAAGTTTCAAATTTATAGGATATTGAGTCAAGTCATGTTTAAGGTACCTAAATAATAATAATGAAAGTAATAGACTAAATCATGTACAATATTTTTGGATAAAACATTGGGCTTTGAGCAGTATCATGGTTGACTCTCGTGACAGCCGTGACTTACTTTCGGGTACTACCGGTCTTTTGAGTCTATAGAGCCATTGCTTTTTTACAGCGGGCCGGCCAGAGTTATATTTGTCTAATTATTGACGTAACAGTATATAAGAACATACTTTTATCTATCTATCTATTTATTCTGTATCTAATTTAGGAAATCTATCTATTCTGGTAACATAAAAAAACGTCAAATCCAAATAGTTGAAAACGAAGAGTGGAAACATTGTATGGAAGAAAGCGTGAGCTGGCAAAGTGGCAATTATAACTTAGCTCAATAGGGAAATTATAAAATAAGGACATATAATTATTTTTTGCATTTAAAAAAAAATAATAATATTAATACTATCCATTTTTTAATTATTTAATTCATGTCTACTTCAAGAATCAAAATTAAAAGATGCCATGAAAGATGTTTAGTAATGTAATTATATTTTACATTTTAGGTATGGGACGTCAAAGAAATGATTTGTGTCAGAAATTACAGAGTGGCTCATAGTAAACCTATTTATGATGTATCTGTGAAGCCATCATCAAATACAGTTTTTGCAACCGGTTCCTTGGATCAGTATGTGTCACTGTGGGATCAAAATACTGAAAAACCTATCTCAGGTATACAAATAATATTTCACAAATTTTAATGATAAAAACTTGCAGATTTGCTAACACAATATTTTTACAATTAAACAATTTAATTAATTACAATTAATTAATTCACTTTCAAATGATTGATTTTTGTACATTCATTAGGAATAATTTTTATTACAGATTTAGTTAAAAATGACTGTTGCATTAGATGCTTACAATGGTCTGGTGAAAATAAGTTACTATTTGGAGATGAAGCAGGAATATTACGTCTTGTAGATATAAGAAACACAAAGATCGTTTTCAAATTAGCTGAATTTCCAGCCGCTGTACACAAACTGGCCATGCATTACGAGTAAGTTTTTTAAATAAAAAATAAAACTGTCCATCAAATGGGGTTTGTTGCTATTATTCTCATTAATCTTCATTTCTAGGAAATAATGGGAAAAAGTTTGTTGATAATTATTTTAAATAAAATTAAATAAATATATAACTTCCGCTCAGCCCCCTTTTTTAGGTAAATGTTTTAAAGTAAAGAACATATTTGCTAGAAAGTTGATATGTATTCGCTTAGGATCAAAATAACTGAGAAACTTCTACCAAACAGGATTATTACTATAAATAAAAAGTAAATATCTTTTTGCTCTTCCAGATACGATGAAGTGGCCGTGTGCTGTGACAACAAAATAGTAACTGTATGCGACATCAATGAGGACAACAAATCTAAAGTTATTTATAGCGATATGAAACATAGCAATTTTGTAAGAGGAGTCGCTTGGGATGTCGAAGAAAAAGAATACCTCCACTCTGTTGGTTGGGACGGAGAAGTGAAATTGCATTTTATTGAACGAGATTGAGAATATATTTTAAATGTAGCAAATTTGTACGATTAAAGATATTTTATTGTTGTTGGCCACCCTACGTCATAACCTTGCCTCCTTACTATGCGTTTAAAAAAAGTATGGAAAGCAACAAAAATATTTGCAGTTTTATTTTAAAGTAAATTATTTGCCTAATTATTAAGACTATTAATATTATCATTTTTTATTGAACTATACAAATTTATATAATTCTTCTTCTTTCCTATAATGTGAATACACAATTACGTCAATGTCACGTAGTTGCAAAAAGTATAGACCAGAGGCAAAGTAGAGAAGATGAGTGCGGATTTTATAATCTTTGCGTTAGCTATAACGTCACAATAAGGCGCAGGTCAATGCACATCTTATTTGAAACGCACTGTACATATAATTATCAGACCTCAGATATCAACCCTAAACCTTAGGCGTATTTAATGTGATGTTTGTTACCGCTTATCGAGACTACCGCTCAATGTCAAAACCTTTTCTTAAAACGGGTCGTTCAATCTTTACATCAATATTAAAAAAAAAAAATTGACTTCCGGTTATCAGCAATAGTAAGAAAAGCTCACCAAAAACTGCGAATAATAAGTAAATATTTGCTTCGTAATCACCATTCAGACTGCCCCATATCATCAATATAGACTGCTCCATACCATCAATATAGACTGCTCCATACCATCAATATAGACTGCTCCATATCATCAATATAGACTGCCCTATATCATCAATATAGACTGCCCCATATCATCAATATAGACTCCCCCGGTGTTACTTACACAATTATTGTATAGCTCCTATACAGAACTGAGAGAAAAAATACATAGCGGGAGTTTTAGAAATAAACTTTGATGTTTTTTTGGATTAAACACTCAAGACTGCTGAACGGAATTTGTTTTGAAATTCAGTGTAATGGTAGTTACATTAAGTATTTTTTGTCAAAAGACCGAGAACTAATAATAAGACTAGTGCTGGACCGATCCTTGTGACATTTTGTCTTGGAATCAAACTTTACTGTCCTTACACGTATAACTTCAAGTATTTTGAGAATTTTTCATTTACATCTACTATTTGTTGGCGGTAACATTTATGTGGATAAAATATAAGCAATAATACTTGTACAGTTGAAAGCTTTGAAGATATTATAATACACCGAACGTAGACTGAATTTTCCAAGGCCGCAAATAAATGACGTTATATTGTAATATCATCAGTAATTCAATTACATATTAAATCTATTAACCACATGTTCTGCGCACGTTATAATACCTTAGAAACAAATTGTGAACTAAAGAGGATACGCGGGCGGCAACAAATTTTTAATAATTCAGAAATCTATTTATCGCTTTGCGCTCCAAAGAAAGAACTATAAATCGCGAAAGAGATAACTGCAGCTCGGGCTGAGTAAGCCTATGAAAAGTAGACGAAATCGTATTACACTGCTCCCTCCTCGGAAACTTGGCCAATTTACATTTTTCTTTTAATTATCAAATAAAAAAGGCTATTATTCTACGTATTGATTTTTTGTATTTATTAATGAGATTTGTTTGACGAAACGTCTGAAAAGGACGGTAAAATTAGGGCATTTTTTCATTTTCGAAGGCTCTTACTATCTAAAATGATTAATTTACGGAATATTTAAAACATACGGGCATGGCGGTGGTGGATATTAAATACATGATCGCCGTGCACCAAATTTCAATCAAATTTTAAACAAAAATGAAATGTACAGATATAACTCCAGTTTTATTATTAAAATAGATAATGTCATAATTATTCAGGGAGGAAACAGTGGAATACGATTGTATGAAATAAACGGCGCTCGGATATCCTCTTAAGCCATGATGTCTCAGTGATAGTGTGATCGTGTGCCGGGTCAATCGATGTAGATTTGAATCCAATCTATATATATCTAATGAGTAAGATTTCGTTTATGAAAACTTTGTGGGGTTTAGCGATAATGACTCAGTTCACTTCACTTCTTAGTTTTTGACCTTTGTAGCTATTGGCCAATGACTCAGTTGGTAGTGTGATCGGATTTCACGTTGACAGACGTAGGTTCGAACCGACCTTTCGATGAGAAAAAACACCGTGGTAGGGCATTTTCTAATAATTGTCGTCTAGGTAACTACTACCAAACCCTTGAGAGCCCAATACGAAAACCTGTCACCAAGCATCGATAGGTGTGTTCCTGCAGCATCACTTGAGATCCAGCAATTCTAGGTACATCACTTAACATCAGGTGAGAGTTGAAACTGGTAAAACGTGAGTTTATATAGTATTAAAAAAAAAACTAAAAAAATTTGAATGAAAATAATGACTTTTGGCAAAATTAAATTTAATATTGATTGGCAATGTGGTAAACATATAATGATTATTTGTAGGTACATTCAATCAAGAATGACTTGAAGACAGACTGTATTACAACGAGAGGTTTTTTTTAAACTTGACTATGGCTACTATAGTTCAATTCAACGAATATAGAGGTTACTTACCCCCGTATTCTTAATATAATAATTAAAAGACGTATAGATGCTCAAATTGTAGTTTATTTGAAGTGGAATAATAATGGTTATATATGGTTGGACATTAATATAATATGCTTAGTGGTTAGGAGAGAGGGCACGGCGTTCTGGAGATGCGCAAGGGGAGGACCCACGACGGCTCATTGTCTCAGGGCTCTTCAAACGTACTGTAGTATCCAAGTGTCTAAATCTGTTGTATCGTTAAAAATAAAACAGTTTAATCTATCACAAATATCTTTCTATAGAAGTAAGACGTGGTAGCCATTGTTCAACTGTAAAAATTGTAAGCATTTTTAATATCATATGAAAGTGAATTAGGTAAGTAAAATTTATAGCTTCAAACTAATACCTATTATTTACTAATTTCTCTTTGTACCTCATTTCTAAACATACGAGTTCAATCAACATAAAGTTTATCTGTTAATTAGGTGTTATGAGTTAATACAAAAGTGAAATTATCACTGTATATTGTTGATATGGAAATGAGATCACGAGATAAACAAGATTTAGCGAATGGTAGTAAGGTCTATTAAATTTGCTTATTAATTAAACTTTAACTGTTACGTTATAATAATGTTAAATTTAATTGTATTATTTTTTTTTTTCTTATTATTGTCTGATGGCTTTTTTTAATTATATTAAAATGATAAATTTACCTGAGTGGTAGATTATTTGTATCATTATCAACGCTTTGAAAGAAAAATCCAAGAGGCCAACTGATCCAAGAAGATTGTTTTCTGGAACAATAAAATATTCAAGGTATCATTTTTTTATATTGTTTACATTAACTTCCTATATTTTTGCAATGGTCTGTTATTTATAAAACTCACGGAGTTGGAGGTCGAAGCAGCATAGAATCAGAATCTGGGGAGTCCGGAGAGATAGAGACAGCAGTAGGTGGTGGAGATCCTGGCGAAGTCGCCATAGGTGGTGGGGTCTTGTTGATACCGGGGTTGTAAATCTTGGGGTCGCTAACCATACGCACGAAGAACGAACGCTTGTGAGCCAGAGCAGCACGGTGGCGACGTGTACGTTCCTCGTTCAGATCCTGTAGGATTGGTACAAATTATTTCCAGATTTGATACTCATACATATTTAAAATAACCATTAAAATTCATTTTCTAAAAAAAATGATAAAGACAAAATTATTTCCATGATAACATACCCTTTCCTTGTCAGGTCCTTCTAAAAGCTCAGTAGCGAAATCTGATATTATATCCCATGCAATTTCTGAAATTATTACAATTAAATTATTTGATAATAATACATAATTGAGTTGCCCAGTTTCAAAATGCATCTTGTCCATTCGAGCTCAAAATACTTCAACTAAAAAGAAGAAAAAAAAAAAAATTTTTTTACTTAAAAACAAAACCGACTGTAATATAAATTCACTAAAAAGTCAATTAACAATTACTTTATTAATCTGCCTCGTTAATTTTGAAATCGGTGCCAGATTACGATTTACAAAGTGGTGTAAATGTACGTCGCTAATTATATTCGATTTTGATTAATTGTTCTTTATTTCGCTTATTTCACCCTATCCTTTATTTAGCTTATTTGTAATTGTGATAAAGTTTAGGCAGTTATTTTCATTTATAAATGAGTACATTGGTTAACTCTAGCTGGCACCGACTGCAAAATTAACGAAGCAGATTAATAAAGTAATTATCTGTTGACTTTTGAAGTCGGTTTTGTTTTTTTTTTTTTTTCTACTTTATAGTTGAAGTATGTACTTTTAGGTATAGCTGTGAAGCCTACTTCATAGCTTTGGAAACGAATATATGAAACACGTATTAGCGTCCAGGGCCGGACTGGGCCAGAAGGGCCCGGGTGGCTGACCACAAGCTCGGGGCTCGAGACTAGATGATGGTAGATGGGATACTATCGAAAAATACTGAGATACACAAATTGAGATAAAACGTAATTATCAACGATGTACCTAATAAATTATTTGGTACGGACAATAGTCCTCGGTGGAGGAGAAGTCCTCGGCGGAGGAGAAGTCCTCGGCGGAGGAGAAGACCTCGGCGGAGGAGAAGTCCTCGGCGGAGGAGAAGTCCTCGGCGGAGGAGAAGTCCTCGGCGGAGGAGAAGTCATCGGCGGAGGAGAAGTTCCTCGGTGGAGGAGAAGTTCTCGGCGGAGGAGAAGTCCTCGGCGGAGGAGAAGGCCGAGAGGGCGATGGGCACGGTATGTGCGGGGCTTCCTACGAACGTAGGAGCCTGGGGGGAGGTTGTCTCGTGGGGGTTTTGTGTTGATGGTTGTTGTGGTGTTTGGCGGTTGTGGTTGTTTGGTGTGTGTGTGTTTGTGTGTGTGTTTCTTCTTCCTCTTTCTTTTCTTGGGTATCCCTCTCCTTGCTTGTCTTGTCGGTTTGACAAGATGAGTAGAGGAGAGGGACCATTCTTTTTCTTCTTCTACTTGGGTATCCCTCTCCTTGCTATGTCTTGTCGGTTTGGCAAGATGAGTAAAGGAGAGGGACCCATTCTTCTTCTTTTTCAGCAGTGGCGGGCTTCTTCCCCTTTTTTCTTTGCCCGTCACTGCTCTGTCCCATTTTTCGTGTTTCATTGGGGGGTAGGAAGTATATCCTGCCGGATGGTTGACCGGTCTTGGTCATGCCTCTTTCGAGAGGTGGGCGAAGAGGTGGGTGGGGAAGTATTCCTCCCCCATCCCCACTGGGCCATTGCACGGACGAGGCCCGGTGGGTTCGCCGCAGGGGGCGACGCGGTGCTTGCGAAAGCCACCCCGTGTCGCCCCCATCCCAAATGCGGCGGACGGCCCCGGGGGGTTTTAGTGGGTATTTCCGGGCGCTTCACGCCCGGGTGAGTCCCACATTGGCACGGAGTTCGTCCCTCCGTGCCCCCTTACCTATTGCATTGGGGGACTCCGGTCTCACTAATGCAATATGTAAGGGTAGTGCGTAAATGCATTTACCCCCGACAAAAAAAAAAGGTAGCATAACATCTAAAAATTAAATTTCGTTTTTTTAATATCTATGAAACAATGTAAAATGTAATGCATTACGCTATAATGATACACTTCTCAATAAGTTAAATCGATTAAAAGTTATTGCCGTTCAGAAAAAAATTCAAAACTAATTTTAGGGGGTGCTTTACTCAGGTTTAAGATTTTTCGAATTTTTCTATTTCATTTCTCTCTAATTGTATGAACGAACTATCTGATAGAGTTTTACATTTAGGTAACAAGAGCTGGAACCTAGCCTGCGCGGGCTTCCTATCCTACGGTTGCCGCAAGCCAGGTCCGTGGATGGCCCGCACAGGCTAGGGCCCGGCTGGCAAATGCCACCTGTCTATGTGGCTAGTCCGACGCTGAAAGCGTCTATAAAATTCGAAGGTTTTTCTCAATTTCCCTGAGTTTCACTGATCAGATCCTAATTTGGTAGAAATGGGACAAACTCGAGAGTGTACTCCTTCAATAAAAAATAATTGCAAATCGGTCCACAATTGACTGAGAAATCACGTAATAAACATACAAAAAAATACGGACGAATTGAAAACCTCCTCCTTTTTGAAGTCGGTTAAAAACTGTTATATATATCTAAGGTCATTAGAAATATAAGACTTAATTTTTCCAATTAACTGTTGTTTTATAGATCAATTTTAAACATAACATATATTAGGTTAATCATAATTAGGAGAAATTTACATTAAGTTATTGTACAAGAGGTGTTCTGGAAATACATCATGGACAACAAGAGATTTGGAAATAATAAGATGGACAACATGCTATATAAAAATACAGATTATATTACAGCATCAAACAGTTATGTTATGTTATTATAGAAATGTGGTTAAATTCTTAAATCAACATCCTCCAGTGAGTGGTTCGTCATGAGTTTCGTTAATAATTTCTATTTCATTTAATCCAATAATCTTTTCGTAGTATGATAATTATTCAATTTGATCCTATTTTTCACCATAATGTTTGATGAATAAAGTTTTAACATTTTGCAATTTTTCCATCCTAGGCTTCCATCCGATTCCTAAAGTTGTAGGTTGCATTATTTAATTGAAATTTTTACCTCTTATTGTAATTAATTTGGCTTCTCCAATATCTCTAATTCTTGTGTTAAACAAAGTTCATGTTATTACCCATATCTTCACGATTGGCATGTTGTGCCACTACGCAGAAACGAATTACGAAACGCTCGCGAACTGAAGCCGGTACCATGTGCAGCTTCCCAGAAGCGTTAATAGTTGTAAGTAATTTCTTATTAAGATCATCAATTTGGTCTGGAGACTCGTCGGGTCCGCCAACAAGCCGGAAACATACCAAACCCAGCTAAAAAACAGAGTGATTTAATTTTTTTGTTAATTATTGTCAGTGAATGAATGAACGATAAATAAATATCTCGTACCTTCACTTGATTGCAAACCTCAAATCGGTCATCTTTTCTAACTAATTTCTCGAAGTACTTCGCAAGTTCGCAGTGTCTGCGAACATATTTTTGCAAGCCGCTAATACCATAACTTCGGAGCATAAACCACAACTTAAGCGATCGAAATCTCCGACTTAATGGAATACCCCAGTGTCGGTAATCGATCGCAGTGTCATCGTAACAATGTTGTAAGTATAGTGGATCGACGACAAGCGCTGACGTAAGCAAATAACGGTTAGTGACCCATAAAAGAGAACAGTCGAATCCGGTGAGCATAAACTTATTTGCATTAGTATTGAAGGAGTCAGCATACTCTACACCTGCAAGGTGATATTTAAGCTCAGGGCATAAAAAGGCGCTACCGGCATATGCTGCATCAACATGCAGCCAAACACATGGAAACTTGCGTACTACGGGACCGATTTCACACAAATTATCAAAAGAACAACATGAAGTAGTTCCTAATGTTGTTGCTACGAAGAAAGGAACACGTCCAGCTTCTTCGTCTTCTTCCATGGCCTGTAAATAAGACAATGCATAATTTATATTAATGATAATGAATCTTGTATTCGACTGAAGATTTCATAAAGCTTCTTTATGGTGCCGTAAACTTTTTAATACTTAATAAAGTTATTTACATTATTTACAAAGGTGCAATAAGGAAACGATCAAGAAATACGTGATACGAATGCGATATAAAAGAATTCTCACTACTATCTGGTTCTGAACTTAAATTGTGAAATTTCAATATTTGCCTCATGGAAAGTGGCGCACAATGGAGCTCCATTACCGCTCGGCGCGCCACGTATTTCCGGAATCTACGGACGACTCATTAAATGAGGGACGGCGACATAACGCCGCGCTTGCCGACTCCGTCCGCCCAGTCTCTTCAATTAACGCTCGATTATCTACCTCTCTAGCCCATACCATCTTTAGCCCAAATTTATTCTCCACTCTAGTTTTAATTTAGAGGGCATTAAAATTTTATACCAATTCGCGACACCAGTAAAATAGTGAGAATTCAATTCGTCCATAAATTTGCACGACGTATGTTATTTATATATATATATATATATATGTATAAACTCAGGGCTTTGACCACATCTTTACTTGATGTTAAGTGCCGATGTGGTCCAGGATGGTAAACAGTTTAGAGATACTGGTAAGTTATGTCGCTGGAACACACCTATTGGTGCTTGGTAACATGTTTTCAACTTGCGATTAGTAGCTAGCTTTCATCCCGAAGGTTTCCTTTGCCGAAATCTCAGGCTCATTTATAGTAATAAATAAAATTTTTATATTTGCTTGTAATACCGAGTAATCTCCGGAACGGCTGGACCAATTTTGACGAGACTTTTGGTTGATAGCTAAGATACTCCGTGTCACTTAGGGTACTTTTGTTTTTCGACAATAATTAGGGTTACGCGTAAAAAAAATTATAACTCATGAAATCAATACTTATAACAAAAGGCTAGAGGGACAAAATCTGTACATTGAAGATATTTCAGAAAAAATACCTTGAGGGGGTTCAGAATCAACAACAGAACACATAGCGGTGGTTTTTAAAAATTTTGTGTCTGTTAATTAATTTGTTCGCCAATCACGCAAAAACTACTGGACCGAATTGGATGAAATTTGATACGGTTGTAGTCTATACTTAGTAGAAACATCTAGGATCTTTTAGACACGTACATATATGTATTTACAAACCAATGAATTGTCTTTTTTCCCAAATTGTTTGTTTTATTTCTTTTATGCGAAACCCTAATAATTTTCTACTAATTAAAGTACCCGAAGTTACGCGAAGTAACTTAACTATCGATCAAAAAAAAGAACGTTCAAAATCGATCCAGCCGTTTCGAAGATTATCCGGCACAAACAGACTACCAAAAAAAAATGCGTTTGTTGTGTTGGTACCATATTCATATTATATATTCATGTGTATTTAGTAAATATTTGTTATTATGATATTACAAACAGACACTTCAATTTTATTTATTAGTATAGATTAATACAAAATTTCACCTATTTTGTTTGATTCTTATTGGTACATCTTCTATTAACGTAATGTGTACAGATATAATATAAGGCAATGGATGTGCTAATTTTGTCAATTTAATTAATATTTTTAAGGTTTTCAAGAATTTATCTTATTCGGTCATAATTTGGTATTTCATACTATATAGAGTGTATATTATATACGCTATATAGCAGATATGCACTGCATTGCAACGGTACCACAACCTAAATATATCGACCTGATGATGAGCTGCGATGCTCCTATGGGATTTCTTGACAGCTTTAGATATATATTTTTACAATAATTCATATTAAAAGACCACAGAATAACCTTTTTTTCATTTGTTTGTACTCTGTTTGGTGTGCCATATAAATAAATAAACATTTCTTTGGTATGTGTAGTAATGAGAGTTTACCACAGATTTAACCTGATGATGGACTTCGAACATCCTATTGAACTTTTGACAGATACTGGTTCAGCGCTTTGACAACTATCTTAATACTAAATACTTACTACTAACTACTTAATACTAAATCGTCGTTTTACAAACATAGAATTACACGCGCACGGAGTCGCGGGCACAGCTGGTTGTGAATAAAATCTGATTCAATGCAGTTTTACTGGGAGGAATCTGTGAGAAATTTTGATGAGAAATTGTTTGAGAATTTGAAATCGAGAAATTTCATATTAGTAGCAAAAAGGATAATAATTACTGCTCTGTTTAAAAAAATTAAAAAATTATATTACGCGAAGAAAAATATATGAAACGCGGGTGCAGCCGTGGGCATACAGCTAGTTATAAAATAAGATAGATAAATTCGATCATAGATCGCTAGATGCGGTACTCAATCAAATTACTACTGAGCCATAATCGCTTTCATAATAATTAATACTGTCGATTTATTTCACTAATTAAAAAAATAAATTCATAGTCACCTGTTTCAAAGTTTCACCCCTAAGAGATCCATTGTCATCCGGTTGTAAAATACGCAACTTCACAAAGGAAATCATTGCTGCCTTTTCGACGCATGAGTGAGCTTCTTTCGAACAATATGCGATCAATTTAGACAGTAAGAGACCTTCGTCGACATTTGGAAATTGGTGCTTTAATCTCTTGATGCCATTAGCTCGCGCAGCAAGCATTGATACGAGGATACATTCACTTGCTGATCCCTGACAATGTTTATATTTTATGATTAATAGTGACTGAATTTTGTTGCAGGATATGAGCTCGTTGTAAAATTAGAAGTTTTTTTCTAACGCTGTTGACCAGAAGGGCCTTTACAGCCTCACCGTGACTTGTGAGGCGAGTCCTAAAGTCACTCAGCCGGAAAAAAATAACTAGCACAATTAAAATTTACCTAAAGACTCAAGTTGAGAAAATGTCTTAACAACTTTAATATTATTTTCACATTTATCTACTGTACTTTATTTCTATTTACAATTCGATTTCAAGATGAAATTTTACCTCAATAAACACCACCGCCTTTGCTTCCTTCCTCGAATGCTAAAAATGCTGGTGGCAAACCAATCGCTTTACCTATAATAATAATTTAGTTTTAAACTTATAGTACAGAGGTTATTTCTCAATTAATCAAATGGGTTTTACTTACCCATCCAATCTAACATGATAATTTCGAGTTCAGTGCAAGCTGGACTGGCAGCCTGAAAAAATATATATTAATCAGGGATTGTAATGTGATATAAGGTACACTCATTTGCCGGGCCATTAAAAAACATTATAACCTATATCAGTATTAAATCTAAAATATCCATACTTGTATCGCGTATTTTAAGAACACATCATTTCTGAAATATTTTGTTCAACTAAATTTATAAATGTCAAAAACATGGTCTTATGTGCCTTTATTTGACTAGCTGTACTTTAGGTGGCTTCCATCCATCCATTCAACCGAATACGTTCATTGCTGGACATGGGTCTCCCCAATTAGGGGGTTTGCCATAATTGCCACGCTTGGCATGCGGGTTGGAGATCGCAATTGGTTATTCTGGTACAGCAGCATCCCCTGGATGCTGCTGCCCATCACCTGATTTATTCCTTAGTCGCCTTTACTCACGGAAAGATATGAGGTGGTACTATTCTTATCCGGCACCAGACTTCATCACCACATGAACTACGTAGAAGACAACGTCTATAAAAATTACCCGAGAGCAGGTTCACTTTTGGACTGCCTAGAGGAATAAAATCTCATTAAAAATTGAGAACCTTTTTTAAACTTTGAGAAGAATAAAGCCTTAGGTGACAGAGCTTTCATCCCTGACTGAGTCACGACTACCATGCACTTGCTCAAATATCCCCCAAAGTGGGCACGTGCCATACCTGCTTAGAGACTTTAGTTATGGTAGATGTAGACCATGATGAAGGCGCAACTGTCGATAGATTCTCATCGATCGGTGATCGACATTGTTCTTGGACTGCGCTCTATTTAACAAGATGTGAAGTACAGTCATCCCGTCAAGCTCGTATTAAAATAAAAATCGTGAAAAATTGAGAGTTTAAAAATGTTTAAAAATCACAGGGCGGTGCTTTTGGATGGAAGCAGAGAATTTTCGAAAATTATAAGGGCTCCACGTAAAAGTACCTACTAAAAAAAATTAAAAGTGTACAAAAAGCAGTGAAGAACATATGAAACGCGGGCGCAGCCGCGGCCACACAGCTAGTAAATAATATATTTAATGTAACAAAATATACTACAACTATACTTTACTATATAATCTAGGAATAAAAAGAAACACGCAAATGGTCCTCGAGTTATAAAGCAACTAACGGACAGACACAGTCAGACATACGTTGCCTTTTATATCTATCCATTCCATGCAACCATAAGACGTCCACTGTTGGACATAATAAGGGAGGATTGCCATAATCACCACGCTTGGCAGGCGGGTTGGCGATCGCAATAGATGTTTGTGGTATTCAGAGGATACTGCTGCCCATCCCCTGGTTTTTATCCCTTAGTCGCCTTTTACGACACTCACGGGAAGATATGGGGTGGTACTATTCTTGGCCGGCACCACACGGATATTTATGACCTTTTATGAGATGTAAGGATACCAAGAATTATGTTTTTTAGTTATATTTTTTAAATAAGATACTGTTGAAGTTATTCCGAAACGAAAACTTGTTCCGTCATTGAATCTAAATAATCGCAATAAATTATAATTAACCCTTTAGTGATCCAATTAAGGGCATAGAAAAAATACTATTTTAATTTCTCATGGACTTTTTACCTAGATGCAAAAGGAAAACCTTCTGATTTTTTAATAACCCTTGACATATTATCAGTTCATTGTACGGTTTTTCCTGATCGATATTTTCGCTGTAATAGTAGTGCGACTGTGGAATTTATTGTCAGGCAACATCAAACTAATAGATTTCATTTAACCATACGTTAGAAATATAAATTTTAAATGGAACAATTAAATACTTTACTACTTTTATTTAATAAATTCTGTATCTCAATCTCTGCATAAACTTTTCCTCCTCTTAACTTGGAGGACTGCTAAAGAATATACTCGTATATATACAAGACAACTAACGCACTCTCCTGACAGATGATAATACCTGGCAACAGTATTATTTATTTCGTATCCAGGAGAACTATTGACCATATCAATTAGTATTTTTACAACCAATATATTCAACATGATTGTCTGCTTAAATGAAACCCGATATTAGTATTATTATAAAATATTTTATTATAGAATGGAATCAAAACTGCAACCTTGCTATAGTGGGTAATTGTAACGGTCTTGCATTAATAATTCAAAATATATGTTACAAAATTATAAAATAACCTACCCAAGAGAAGCCAATGCATCCTATACCGGCGGACAGCATGTCCCCGAGGATCGAAGGATACGCAGCACCAGAGGGAAAGTAGGCGTGGAAACGAGGATGCTGCCAGTGTGTGACGCCGGGCATTATCTTGTTCTCCACATCATACATAACTTCTTCTTCCCAAGATTCGGGATGCTGCGGCGCCTCATTTGGCAGCTCGGTGCGGAGGTACCCTGGTTCTACGCTTGGGGTTACACGACGTTTTCGTAAGGTGGCCCCATACGTGCATATATAATCCACCATCTCCTTGCCCCGAACACGAAACTCTTCGACGTCCATTGTTATTATACTTCAAATGTTGAAACGGGGAGCTACTCGATTGCAGTGTCAGCGCCGCGACGGTTTCCGGCTGACTCGACCACGACCAGTACTCCTGCGGTTGAGAGGACGAGTGAGACGTGCGGGGAGGGTGGATGCGAGCGTGATGGCTTTCGCAGGGTGCCGTAATAGAAGCCACTCCATGGCACAGGCGATAAGCGTTTTTATCACATATATTTGTTCCATTTATTACGTTAGTTTTAGCTATTGTCCGCGACTTCTTCCAGGTAAACATGCTATGTTTTTTCAGAGTTAATGCAAGGGATATCCTATCTAAAATATAAATGGACTGTTTTATCAAGTTCAAATTAGATAAGAAGCAAATATTTCATCAATGAGATTTTATGCGGGCTTGGGGGACTTCGGTCTCACTAATGCAATGGGTAAGGGTAGTGCGTAAATGCATTTCCCCCGTCAAAAAAAAAATGGGACTAAAGATACTTTCGTTTGTAAATTTTTGATTTCATAACAATGCATGAAAGTAAATAATGTTCATTAAAATATTATTTTTTTTTCTTCCACTCGGCGTAATGTGTTGTAAGTAATTAGTATAGGTCTTCAAAGAATTAGAACGTTATTTTTTTTGTATTAGAAATTGGAGAAATAAAATTATTCACTTCGTTCACAAATAACTTTACCTATTTACATACATCTGGTTTCAGTGTGAAATCTCATATTGTTTTTACCTACTGAAATCCGAAATTTCAATGCTTTTTTTCATTAAAGTTGACACTTTAGACTTTTTAACTTTAGTTACACTTTGCTTATCTGACGATCAATGTCAAAGATCAGTTAGAAAGACCGATTTATGTTTGGTTGGATCTCAATCTGATTGTTAAAATTCGATCATGAAACCGGGTGTTAGTCATCGGTTTTTCTCAAAACTCGCGACGCTTATGAACAAAGCACGGCGTATGTCCGCCGACCAATGCTGTGCCGCCGCCCGCCCTCAAAACCACGTGATACCACTTCATTGTGTCAGCTGAAAATACCATAAGTACGTATTTGAGTTCCTGCCAATAGTTCCTGCAATTTTTTTCCACCATCAAATCATTTTCCATACGCCAATAATTTCTAATCATAAAAAATGTCATCTATACTAATATTGTAAAGAGAAAAGATTTGTTTGTTTGTAATCGATAAACTCGGAAACTAATGAACAGGTTTTAATTATTCTTTTGCCATTAGAGAGTTAGATTATCATTGAGTAACATACGCTATGTTTTATTTTTAAATTGCATATTTCTGTATACCTGCGCGAAGCCGGGACCGGTCGCTGGTACTTATATTAATACATATTACAATGCAGTATTTAAAAATGTACCAGATATTTCAACGCTATCACTAAAACAATTTTTAACTTTCTTATATTCGCGCTTTGTTAAAAATGTAATATTTCTTCAAAGAATAAAAGACCTGGGTTGTACTACAATCTCTCAAGCGGTGCCAAGTAAACTATCGATACATCAAATCGTTGAAGGTTTGTTCTCACAAATCCTTTATTCGGTTCTTTTCCGTTTTCTTAAACGGCACCATGTCAATCGTATTATAGGAGCAAATCTCGAAGCCTATATTAACTCTATACCGTGGCGATAAAACAGGGTGAAACTGAAAACTATTCACTGTTCCGCTCGTTTCAAGTTCTGGACTGGAAATGACTTGGGATCAACATAAACAGCGAGTACATAACACACCTCCGCTTTGCTGTAGTCATAGCTGAGACTACAGAACACCTAAGTACGATGTTCCTTGACCTCAAAAGGGACTCCGAACGAGTTGGTCTTAAAATGAACATGGAAAAGACGAAAATCATGTTTATTGTCTATCCTGTGCCATCGCCTATAAAAATCGGTGACTCTACGCTCGAACTTGTTGACATTTATATGCCTGGGACATATTGTCTAGTGAGGTAGGCACAACTTCAAAAAATATATTAATCGATAAATACAACGGTTTCAACCAGTGTGTATCGCCAGTGATGACATACGGCACTAGAACGCGGTCGATTACCAAGGGCCTAATTAGAAACCAGAAAGTTACCTAAAGGGCAACGGAGAGGGCTATGCTCGTTATTTCAATACGTAATCGAAACAGAAGTGATATCTGCAGAAGAATCAAAGTAACTGACATTTCCTCAAGAATGGTCAAACATAAGTGGCAGTATGCTTTTTTTATACGGTATAGGTACAGTATAGTTATGTATAGTATTGCTTTGGACTGTTTTCGCAGCTATCATACCGATCGTCGACAATGTGTCAGAATTGACGATTATATCAGTGATAACTCGAACATCTGCTTCGGTGTGCCACAGGGATGCATTTTGGGACCAACGCTCTTTACGATATATATGGACAATATTCTCAGAACTAATATCCCTAATGGAGAAATTATTTGTTATGCTGATGACACAGCCATCAGTTTCAGTGGACGGGATTGGGCCGAAGCTATAACATCAACTTTAGTAAGTCACATATCAGAGTCACACCTGACAGAAGAATTCAGATACGAGAACCCCATTGTGACAATTCTGGATACAATAATATCAAGTGTAGCTGCGGCCAAATCGAACAAGTCAAATACTTAAAATATCTAGGCGTCACGATAGACCAAAACCTAAACAAGTAACACATCTCGGACGTATCAAAACGTGTACGGAAGTTTAAATATACAATGAAGTTACTCCGTGACAGTGCACCATTTGAAATACTTAAACTAGATTGTGTATCTTTGTGTCAACCGCTTCTTCAATATTGTATAGGTGTTTGGGGCGGATCTGCCTTAACACACATGCCGGAACTCGAGCGAGCGGAGCGAGCAGTTTTAAAAGAAATACTGACCAAAATTATATTCAGAAGCGACTGTTCTAAATGTTCGTAAGTTATTCCTTCTAAAAACTACAATAACCACACACGCACGAATAACAAAGAATGATAACCTGGAGAACCTGTTACAAAAACGTATTTTTAATGTGCCCATTCCAGCAACAAAATTATCCTTTGCACAGCGAATGCCTAGATTCTTGGGACCCCATATACATAACAAAGTTAGCAAAATTGTGGATGACTATAACTTCCAACGTTGCTCACGGTACCGTGTTAAAACTGGTACCAAACGATGGCTTCATAGCATTTCCTACGAACAAACAAAACAGCCATAGCAGATACTTTGTTAGCAAACAGTACTAGAATTGCACATACCAAGTCCACACACAATTCACACAAACACACACAAACTAAACTTATTTAAATTTAGCTATAATTATTTTGTTTAAATTCTACTTTAATTCTTGTACGAGTATTTTATTTTATTTTATTTCATTTAAGTCTGAGCTGCGCTACCAACAAAAACAATTGCTATGTTACATCTATTTTGCTATGTTAGGCTTCCAAGTCACAGGCAATGCCTAGTTTGGAGCCTAAATATATTTGTATTTGTAGTACTTCGACCAGAATCTCACCTGATGTTAAGTGACGATGTGATCCAGGATGATAAACACACTTAGTCTTGATGTTCTCAAGCGATGCTGCCGGAACGGAACACACCTACCAATTTGGCGACAGGTTTCCAAACTTGAGGGTGGAAACTCATCATGCGGACATTATTAGAAAATCTCCTACGACCAAGCTATGGTTTCCTCACGATGTTTTCCTTCACCGAAAACTCAGGCTGATTTTGGATAGTTGGGTTTGAACCCGCGTCCATTGACGCGAAATCCGATCGCACTACCAACAAAGTCGTCATCATCCCTTCACCAACTAAGCCATCATCGCTTTAGACCAACATAGCCATCATCTCTGGGAACATTTCTCGCAGAACCGATGCCTGATAGGGCTAACGGGTTTTAGAATTGCTATCGCGTACTATCGAAGTCCAAATTCGATTTTCTAACAATCATCTGAACTACAATGCGGTTGCTCTGTTACTGTTCACCAAATGTTCAAGAAATAAATCTTTCATTTATGCCGAGCGTAAAATTCAAAAATGTTAGGGGAAACTTTTTATTACTGTGGACGTCAGGTTATAGTATTAATAGCATTATGAACGATGGTGATGTCTGGAAATGACACCCTTCTTTGTTTTAGTACTAACAACTTTGTAATCTATGAGTTGTATAGTTCTATAAAAAACATCGCCTGGACCGATTTTGACGGGACTTTTTTGATAAATAGCTGAAGTTACTCCACGTGACTTAGGGTAATTTTATTTTTGAATAATAATTAGCGGTCCCTGTTTACCCTCATGAAATTCTGACCAAATACGATTTCACAAATAAAACGTTACTTTCCCAATGATTATTTAAAAACTATAATAATACGCATTTACGGAGTGAATAATATATGAAACGTGGGCGCAGCCGCGGACATAGAAAGAGTAAAAGTTGATGTAAACACCACAGTAAGATAAACCCAATGCAACGTCAGGTGGATAATCCGATATAAATAATTTAGATGTAAGAAAATAGGTAAAAGCCATGCTGACGGTCAAGTGCCTGAGAGAGGGTTGCATTAATATTCAAAAGCTTGACTGCTCGTTCTTTTACCCTAAATATTCCTTAGGATTACACCTTAGAAGTATACACTTCAAACCCTGCCTTGCCGCTAACAACTTTTTGAGAAAATAATTTCCTTGGTTTTACGCCGCCAAGCTTATGCGAAATTAAAGTAGCAATATTGAAATGAAAACCTGAATAATGTAATTAGAGACTAAAATTGCAATATGGGAGGGGAAAGCTTCGAATGTAGCCAATGAAATACTAGCTATGTACCCGCTGCTGCGCCCGTGTTTCATTCGTTTCGTCACAGCATTTTAATTTTTTTAATACAGAAACCTAATTATTTTCCTTCATTTTTTACGGTCCTGAGATAAAGTAAAACTATTTCTCACAAATTCAAACACTTACCAGTGAAACTGCGCCATGCATCGTAATTTGTTCGAAATTAGCTGGGTAGATGCCACCCTCAAGATTGAAAACCTGTCGCCAAATACCAATAGGTCTGTTCCGGCAGCATCACTTGAGAACCTGTACCTAGGTTTAGTGTGTTTACCATTCTGGACCATATTGTCACTTAACATCAGGTGAGATTTTGGTAAAAGCAATGAGCCTATATCGCGTAAAAATAATGAGTTTTAATTTTTTTACGCTTAACCGTATTTTTTTTTTCTTTAACAATAGTGTCCTAATTTATGCGGACTGACTTCAGCTATCTAACAAAAAACAGTCTTGTCAAAATCGGTTTAGTCGTTCTGGAAATTAAGCGGAACAAACAGACAGACAAAAAATGTTTAAAATTGTATTTTTGGTACAGGTATCGTATATACTCGTACATTCATATGTACTTAGTAAAAAAGTGAGATTTTGACATTACAAACAGACAATTTTATTTATTAGTATAGAAAAGTATAGATTTGATATTTCAAAACATAAATCCTTGTAAAATGTGCGTATTTTGTATAAATTGCTTGTTCAATTTTTATATGTGTATTTTATTAAATAATCTATATTATATACTACCTATTTATACTAATAAATAAAATTGACGTGTCTGTTTGTAATGTCAAATTATTATTTTTTTACTAAATAGATATGAATGCATATACGATACCTATACCAAAAATACAATTTTTAAAATTTTTGACTGTCTGTTTATATCGGCTAATCTCCGGAACGGTTAGACCGATTTGGATGGGACTTTTTTTTATAGATAGCTGAAGTTACTCGGAATAACTTAGAGTACTTTTAATTTTCGAAAATAATTAGGGTTTCGTGTAAAAAAATTAAAACTTATAAAAATTCGAATAAAATCCCATTCAATTCACAGGTTTACGGGCAAGTGCTATAATTTATGTGAAATATTTTTACATTATTTTTAGTACTAAAATTTTTTTAGGAAATAATTAGGGTTCGTTAAAAAAAATTAAAACTCAGTGGAGAATATATGAAACGCGGGCGCAGCCGCGAACACACAACTAGTACTAATAATAAAAACCAAAGTTTTGTCTGTATATTTTTTTTTTTCGTAACAAATGTCACAGTAACAGGAAATGTAACAGATTTAAATAACGTTTGTCTGTCTGTCTGTCTGTGTGTATGTGTATGTCGGGATTTAACTCTAAAACAGCTTGATCGATTTCGAGGAAACTATGCATACGAGAAGTGTATGTCAAGTAGTAATTGATAGGCTATAAAGAATGTGAAATAATTTTTAGAATTTGTAAAAAAGATTCTGATCATCTGTAAATCAAAAAACTATTAGAACCGATTTTGATAAAATTTTGTCAGTATAAAGAATAATGTCAATTAGCGATTATGCTATAAAAATTATCAACATCTGTTTTAGAAAGATAAAAAAAATGTATCAAGCATGATATGTCGTTCGGTAACAAAATGGCTCATAAAAACAAAACAAACTCAGGGCATACGAAGGTATTATTTTAAATGGCATAAATTTAGACACAAGGCAAATGATGTTACAAATAAATGAAAAAGCTTTATTGACAAATAATTAACAAAAGAAAGTGAAATATTGTATACTAAATAGTATAAATAGGATGAGTTAATCGACAACTAGTGCCGCTAAAGTAAGCCACGTCAAGAAGGCGCCTGCCTCCATGGAACGTGCATTCTTTTTACTCCAGCATACCAATGGCGTATTATTGTGTATATCTCAGCTCTCCTTGTACAATATATAATAAGTACACGTATATCTGTCTATATACATACTTCCATCGACGTCTTATTTCACATTTATAAAAGCCAGTCACGTATCTTAGCGAATTATATTGACATCGAATTCAACCGTTTGACGCTTCTTAAACGTATTAAGGTTCTATAGGTTTAGAATAGTCATTTTATACCATAATCGTTATCGAAAATTTGAGAATTGTTTCCAAATTGTTTTATTGATAACACTAAAGCTAAAAAAAAAGATAATCGGTTGTTAAAAAGAGGATAAAAGAGCGTCTGAGTTGTGTTATCTTTGCCTACTTTTATATTATATCGGTGCATTATTTAATGGCTGGGGCAAATAGGATGCGGGAAGGTAACGGATCGTAACGCTGACAGCATATACGCGCAATATGTATGTCACATTAAGTGCGCGATGGCCGATGACCGACTCGCGGCACTCGACAGTGTAGTCAGATGTACGATTGCAATACTATTTGTGCAAATTTTTTACAATTACGTATCCTTAACATATATTTTAAAAAAATCGTACACAAAAAAAAATTAATACTTTACTAGAAAACACAGCTTTGTAGTGGTTCCCGAGATTTTTGAAGTGAAAACTTCTTTAACATTGTTTTGATTTGTAAGTCGATGAAACGAAAAAGAGCCAGTCGTTTCTGATGGAGGTCTGATTTATTCATTAAGTTTTTGAGAGCGTGGTTAATCCAGTGGACTAATCCGTGTAAGACGGTACGCCTGAAATGTCGGGGGTTCGAACCCAGGGTTGGTTACCATTTTTTTTAACTTTCTTTTCTACCACGAGTGTATTGGACACATTTTTTTTATTTAGTATTCGTTTTTGAGAGAGAATTAGTAATTACTAAATTTGCTTTTAAATTTACTTTTTAATAATATATTATAGTAAACTTGTATAAATAATATTCATTTTTTTTATTTTATTTTATCACCAATAGATCTCAGATTTCATTACAGACGTCCAAAATCTTATTCTAAAAATGTAATCACGGAATTTTCAAATGAAATTTATGATTTTAGTTATGTAGTATAATTAATTTATTATATCTTCCTGTTCTGTTTTTGCAAGTGTGTATCTCATAATTATTTAAATTCTTACGATTGAAGCCATTTCATAAAATAATTAGAAGATTTTGGATATCTACAATGACATCTCAGATAAAATCAAAAATAAATCTGAAAATGATTTGTGTAATCAATTATTTATAGAAGTTTACATGGATAATATATCATTAACCCCTTGAGCACTTACCTGGCGTTTACGCCAGCTTTCCATTGTTTCCTTATTGTCTTATTTTTTATAGTTACTCACACATTAAAAAGTAATTTTATTACGAATTCTCTCTTAAAAATTATTACGCAATAAAATATAAAACGGCATCTCAACGCTGGTACTAATAGACCAGGGTCGATAATTTTCGAAACAAAAAAAAAATGGTATGATTAACCCATTGTAAAAGGAAGAGAATATACCAAAAATGATTGGAAAAATAATTTACGTGCGATCTGAAGTCGGGAAGTGGAGGGACGTGAGCTTTTAAGGATAAAAAACGGTTTATCTCGATTTTCCAGTAACTATATTAAGTTTTTATGCATATTATATGTAAAATTAACCCCAGAGAAATAAAGTATTTTCGTGTACTTTATTGTTCTCATAAGTAAAAAGTACAAATACCCAAAATAACGTACAATACTGTATAATAAAGTACGGGTTGCAACTCTAGTAGGACAACACGTGCGCGGCTTACTCAGGCCTCGCCCCCTCCGCATTCCTTACTCCATTCCCGCAGAGCTCGGTTGCGACGAGACGTGCACGCGACTGTCGAGTACAACGGGTCTGTCTGACATGTTTCATACGAGCTAGAAGATTACAACTGTTCATATCGCGCTAGCGATACGCCGCGCAACCGTCCCGGTTGCTATCTGATTTAAGCTATCTCTTGTATTTTGCTCCTTCGTTAAATTATTGTACCGTAGATATTGGTGTCCGTTGTAAATTTTAACATATATTGAAAGATTAATAAGTTTCGAATATTTTGCGTAGTCGCGTTGTGGCGATCCATAGGTTTCACATAATATTATAGCCGGTATTGGATTTCTTTCGCCTGAGATAATGATTTAGTTAATGGTTATTCTCATTTCCACTGTAAATAATATAAAATGTAAAAAATAATGTGTTCATGCAAAAAGTTGAAATAGACTTCAGGACTTTAAAGAAATATGAACAAAAAAATAAGAGTTATGAATTTGTTGCAAGATTATGATTTCATTTTAATATTTATTATTATACATTATTTAGTATTATAAGTAAATAATAATAAAAGCCTTGTTAATGTCTTAATATAAACCTTTTTCATGATAATGATCTACTCTAAAACAATTTAGATGCTGCATAATCGAATCTCCCGCTACGAGCTCCAGCGCGGTCCGTATTTCAACTCAATTTTATTATTATAGAACACAAATTTATTTACGACAGTAAAACGTTTTTCGACTATTAATTATACCTATATATTTTTTGGGTGTGGTGAAATCTATGTAAAATTCCATCCAAGAACCATAACCGCGGTTTATTCCCATTGCACATGTTCCAGTTTTAATGGTATTATTGAATTGTAATTTGTTACCTTTGACCTTAACCTACCGTTACTGTTACCTTACCGTTGAAGGACCACTTAATATCAAACGAATCTAATATGTAGGTGTTTATGCTTTATGAAAAAATACAAAAGTAACAAGTTTTTAGAGAAAGTTTAGTAAAATTAATACATTTAGAGAATTGTACTAATTTTAAAGTAAAAAATATGTATTTAGTTTTTACTGTAGAGTAAGTATGAAACATATAATAAACATATATATATATATATATATATATATATATATATATATATATATATATATATATATATATATATATATATATATATATATATATATATCAAGCCTCTGTTTTTAATAATTAATTTCGTATCACAATTTTTACACTGCTTGTTTCCAAACAAGTTACAAATAATCAAAAGATCGATTTTTTTTACCTACACCCAAGTGTATATAATTGTAAATAGGTAACTAGCTGAATTATTTTAATGAATTACAGAACAGATTATTAAGTTTGTCTTTGATTACACTAGACGTCTTTCAGAAATTCATCAGAAAAATATTCCGTCGCGACCAACTCGAATTGAGAAATATAGCTGTAAAATTCTTTTTCCCCTTTTTCTTAGTAATAACGACGCCTGCGTTTAATAAATATTAAGGAAATAAAAGGTGAACTCGTTGTGGAACCGAGAAAATAGACTCGTTGAAATCTAATTTCGCGTAACCATAACGGGCAGCCACTCGAGACCGATGAGCTATCCGCGACAGACGCTCCGCTCATATCAATTCCTTAATTGAGACGCGGTTTCTTCGCTTGAACGCTCCTTCTGTAAACCTCGTCGCCTCCCGCGTCGCTTTCCAGTTAACTCTATTCCCATCTTACTTACAAAGCACCAATTTTTAAACTATAAAATACGTGCCACGAGATAAATTTATCTGTATAAAAAAATTAAACATTTTTTCTCGATTTCATTTCCGATTATAGTACTGAAGTAATTTTACATCATACCTAATCAATACATATATAATGACTTGGCCTGATTGACTGATTCACCAACGCAGAGCTTTATACCGCTGGGCCTATAAACTTGATATTTTGACAATAGGTACCTCTTATAATGTATGCGTCTACTAAGAAAGGATATTTTGGATATTGTACTCTTAAGGGATTAAAATAAGAGATAAACTGTTGTATGAAAGTCCGTCATTTTCAAACTAAGCATGCAATTTCATATAGTTTTAATAATGAAGGAGAGTCTGAATTTCACGCGGACGAAGCATAGAAAAATACCGTTATGTCTTTAATGTTAAATATCAAAATAAATGAAGTATAAAGCTTAATTAAAAGTATTATTATATTATTCATTATTGTAGTACTCAGTAATATAGAATTATATACGGACACGGAATAAGCTCCGTGCTTTGACCACAATCTCACCTGATGTTAAGTGACGATTTGGTCCAGAATGGTAAACACACTAAGCCTAGAGATACTGGTTCTCAAATGATGCTGCCGGAGCACACTTATTGGTATTTGGCGACAGGTTTTTGAACTCGAGGGTGGTAGCTACCCAGGCGGGCATCATTAGAAAATGCCTTACCACCATGCTATGGTATTAAGTATTATTGTGATATTTACTTAGTTCTCAGAACGTACAGGAGCCTCTCCTTGATGGCGGACATTAAACCTCAGCTGCCTTCCGCCTCCATAGGTTTTATTCTTTAACAATATGGAGGTTATGCGAAAGATTAACAATTCTAACATACACGACTATGGTAATTAATATTTTATAATGAGGTACTGTTACAATTTTGTGAAAATCACTTGAAAATGTGTCAGAGGGAAGTTCTAAGAAAAGGAAATATTGATGTTTTATGCAATTATTAATGAACCAGCTGTGTGCCCGCAGCTACGCTCGCTTTTTATATATTTATATTTTTTTATAAGGAAACCTAATTATTTTCCTAAAAAAAATTTAGTACTATATTTTTTACTTTATAGTAAAAATATTTCTCATAAATTATAGCACTCGCCCGTAAAATTGTGCTGTGAGTAGGAATTTATTCAAATTTTTATGAGTTCTGTTTTTCTTTACGCGGAACCCTTTTTATTTTCGAAAATTAAAAGTACCTCAAGTAAGTTACGCGGAGTAACCTCAGCTATCTATAAAAAAAAGTCCCGTGAAAATCAGTTCAACCGTTCCAGAGATTAGGCGATACAAACAGACAGACAAAAAATATAAAAATTTAGAATATAGATAATTAGAAACAGACACTTGAATTTTATTTATTAGTATAGATTATGTCAATAAAAAGTAATTTAAATAAATTAAACAAAAGTACTACATTGATAGGAACAAGCACGCAAAACCTACGATCCGATTTCAACATTTATACAATTTTTTATTATTTTGTTTTAAATAATCATTGATAATTAGTAGAATATAGAGATTTATTCCGGGTTGACCAACGTATTGTCGTTTTCATTATGTCTTATTATAGAGTACGGACCCTCTTTGCAGTTAGGTCCTTCACATGAAAAGTTATCCAATTCGCAGTACTTCCCCATTATCACCTGCAAACATAATATTTATACCTTGTTATTTTCGTTTTATTGAGATTATTATTTTATTTTAATAATATAAAAAAAACGATAACATTCTGAGAAAAAAAAATGATCCAATTTGAAACTCTAGGCTGTAGTTTTGATCAGACATCTACTAATAAATAAAATTGAAGTGTCTGTTTGTAATGTAAAAATTATTTTTTTTAATGAAATAGATAATAAGGTACCTACAAAATACAATTTTTAAAATTTTTGCCTGTCTGTCTGTCTGTTTGTTCCGGGTAATCTCCGTAACGGCTGGACGTATTTTGACGAGATTTGGTAGATAGCTGAAGTTACTCCGGGTAACATTAGAATACTTTTAATTTTCGAAAATAATTTGGGGTCCGCGTAAAAAAAATAAAACTCATAAAAAATTAAATAAATTACGATTCAATGCAGTTTTATCGGCAAGTAATTGAATTTATTAGAAATAGTTTTATCTTATTACAAAAAATATTGGGGATCTGTATAAAAAAAAATTAAAACGCAGCGTAGTACATAAGAAACGCGGGTGCAGCCGCGGGCACACAGCTAGTATTATTATATGTTTAGTGTGTCAAATATCTAGTCATATACTAATTCATAATAATTATAACATAGTCATGATTAGATAGTAAATAAGGACTTTTACCTATGAAACTGCCGTTCTGCGTTTTAAACTACTACTGCCATTTTAAACCACCACTCATTTTAAAACTATACTAACAAATAAAATTGAAGTGCTTGTTTGTAATACCGAAATAACAACAAAGACTCATTGTACCTACCTATTAATTTATTTGTCTGTCTGTCTGTTTGTGCCGGCTAATCTTCGAACGGCTGGACCGATTTTCTTGGCTGGAGGTTTGCTTTATTAGTACCAAAACTAATTTCAAGAGATTAATTAGGGTTCCGTGTAAAAAAGTTAAAACTCATGAGATTGTGAACAAATTACTATTCAATGGACAGCACCATCAAACTGATTCAGCACCTAACCAATGCTCTAAGCTAAAAATAACATCTAGAAAAGAGGTGGTCACTGTTTGGTGGGGTAGAACCGGTGTGATCTATCCCAGCTTCTTATCAAACTGGATGAGCAAGAAAGATTAAAACTTGTTTATCATTAGTTCATTACCTTAGTTGGATTATCAGAATCTGGTGTTGATTCACAGACACATCGGCCGCAGACACAGTTGCCTCGACCGGAACACTCAGGACCGTCTATATTTTTCAAAGGATAGCAATTTTTCTCAGTTTTTTCCACGCGCGCATGAACACTTAGCATTTTCTTGTATGCTGACTGCAAAAATAATAATATTTTTTAATCTTTTCAATAATCGTTATACGTTATAAATTATATTATTTATTTTGTAACTTAGTATATACCATAGTAGCTTGAAAGAATGATGACACTCTGATTACGGTAAGTAAAATACCAACTGGTAACAGCTGCTACCACTGATAGGTCAACAATTTATTACTAGACGCAGCTGTCGTGTTTACGTAACCTTTTGGAGATGTAATAGGTAAATACATTGACTAATTAAAGCAGCAGGGATCTACGATTTTCCGAACCGGAGCAGAAACCTGATAGTGGCGCCCCTCTCGCCGGCGTTAAAGATAATTTAATTAAAAAATCTCTCAAGTATAATATATGATAGTTGACATATTAATAGTCTATGTAGTATATACAGTGGCGTAGTGTGCCTTGCATCAAAATTAGTTGGGGTGCCCAAATGAATGGTAAAGATTTCTCACAAAAGAAACAAAAATGCTTACATTAAAGTAAAATAAATAGTTATTGATTCCTCCTAGAAATTGAGCTAGCCAAACCATTCAAATTAAATAATTTACACTTTAGTTGCCTTTATTTTCGGCAAATTGATGAAATTAAATCATCTATAGCTGAAGACGATATCAATTTTACTAAAATTTCTGCCTCTATAGACAATAGTGACAAGTCTGATAGCTGATCTGCTGTTTTTTGACTTTTCATTTCTGAATTAAAACTCAATAGGCACGGCACGTATAACAGTTTTTTTTAATATGTTTTTTCCTCGGGAAGCACGAGGTTAAGTAGCATTGTGGGTAAATTTTATTAATTTTTGCTGGCACACGTTAGGGGCCTCTGTAGCCCGGGAACTCCTTTTTTTTTTTTTTTTTTGACCTAGCTAATGCTGTTGACCGGAAGGGCCTTTACAGCTTCACCGAACTTTGGGGGCGAGTACTGAAGGCACTCGCCGCAATAAGGTGACTAGCTCAAGGGCTACCAAAGTGGTACGAACCTCGGCTTGGCCGTCACCTGAGTACTCAAGACTCAGTCGCGAGTTGCATCCTAGCTATCCCTACATTTTTTATATTAATATAAAAAAAAAAAGGTTCCTTACAGGACCTATGTACCTTGCATGTTATGCATGAGTGTGTATGGAGTGTTGTGCGTGTAATTGCTCAATGCGTGGGCAGTGTTACTGTATCGCGCTGGCGGCGACGTCAAGAGCCTCCCCAGTTGGGGAACGAGACACGTCTTGGGTCGCCGCCTGAGGGGGACCCGGAGTGTGTGCGGGAGCAAAGTTAGCCGCCTGTCCCCGGCGGCGGGAACGGCGGTTTCGCGGGCGTGGGCGCTGGCACGCATTCGTACGAGGTAAAGGAGGGAAGATCCTATTACTACGAGTTATGGTATCGTCGCGGCACGATAAGATCCTTTGCGGCCGACGTATACGACGCGGCTTACGTCCTGGCAAGTACGAGACGGCTCGCACGATGAGGGGGTTCGAGTGTGTCTCTGCGCGTTCGAAGAATGCGCGACACTGGGTCTTAAAAACGGACCTAATGGAGGGCAGGTTGAGATCCCTGTGTAAATCCACAGTTCTCTCGAACCATTGGGCACCTACTGCCTTCCTTACAAAGCGATTCTGAATCCTTTGTAAGGCGTGCATGCGTGAACGAGTGATGTGACCGAAGACAGGTGCGCAATACGTGATGATGGGTCTGACCACCATCTTGTATAGGGTAATCTTATGGCGGAGTGCCATTTTGCTCTTGCTGTTATAGAGCGGATAGAGACGACCTAGCACCATGGAGGTCTGGCGCTTCACTTTCTTAATGTGAGATTTGAAAGAGAGTCTGTCATCTAACTGAACTCCTAGGTACCTGACTTCTGATCCGAGCCTGACTAATCCTGAAACTGCCGTGGTCTCTATAACCGGTTGTATCACCATTTGTGTCCGCTATGATGTTTTGCGACTCTGTTTGTCATGTCTCGGGCTGCTCGGTTTTTTGAGACTATTATTATATACCATACTATATATACCATAATTTGATATAGTGGAAAAATTACGAAAATTACATGAACGTGATAATTACGTTATCTTACAACATTGTATCTATAAGACAATTGTCTAAAGCACAACCGTAACTTCTTTAGAAGTGAAATATTTAAAATATGTTTAATTAATATAAGTTTTAAAATAAGTAAAGAAAAATAGGCAACAAAGTATTAGATATAAAAATAATTGTCAATATCTTAATAAATTTTTGGCTCTCAGAAGGCGTTTATGAGCCTCAAAAAACGACCTAACAGAAGTTTGGAACACAACCCAGTCGAGAAGAGCCGGCGAGAAACTAGATGATTTTTTTTTTATTGCTACGAATAGACTCAGTGCTTTGACCACAATTTCCCCTGATGTTAAGTGACGATTTGGTCCAAGAGGGTAAACACACTAAGCCTAGAGGTACTGGTTCTCAAGTGATGCTGCCGGAACACACCTATTGGTATTTGGCGACAGGTTTTTCAAACTTGAGGGTGGTAGCTACCAAGGCGGGCATCATTAGAAAATGCCCTACCACCATGCTATGGTTTCCTCACGATGTTTTCCTTCAGCGAAAGCTCAGGCCGATTTTAGAGTCGGTTTTATATAAACCATTTTAACGGGGTACAAATAGGGATATCGTTTCCAGACATCACTATCATTCACGTAATAATCCACCCTTTAAACAGTAAATATAAACAGTTTACTTGAAAAGAAATATAATAAAGATGCGAAGACACAAATATTGAATCGAAATTATGAACCAATACAGAATCTATAAATGCTTGCTTACTGAACGATTGAGGTCGGGAATGTTATGTGTTATTCACTATGTGAAGTTAGGGCGAAATTGGAATGGGAAGTATTTAGAATGATGTGGGAGTTGTGGGCAGTTCGAAATATTTATGGAAATGAATAATTCTGAGTCCCAAATGAATAAATACTACTCAGATAGAACAAGAAAAGTGTTCGATTCTTTTAATATGTTGTTATGATGATTAATGTGAATTGCCATAAATAATAACCATAATTGTTTGATATATTTATTTCCATTATAATATTTTGTTATATGCATGCGGTATTTATGAAATTTACATGAAACAAAAGATAAAATTTTTGAACAGAAACTTACATCATAGTCCGTAAATTCAATAGTACTATTCTCGCAATATGTGTTTAAGGTAAGTTTATTGGAGTAACATTTATTTTCCGTTTCACACCAGGAACAATGTTGTAATTTCAGACAAGTGTAACACGATTTTTTAATATTACAAACCCAGCGTTCATCCATACGGAACGCATGTTTTTCTGCCGCGATCGATGTAAAAAACAATAAGACAAACCATGCATTTTTAATAAATGCTTCCATTATTTTATTCTTTGTAATTATTACGTAAATGACCAACTAACAATAGCCAATAGTAGATATATAATACGCTCGCGATAGTCTCTACCCATGACTTATGTACTTGTTTATTACGAGAGATAACCTTTATTCCTTCAATGCTATACTACGTAAATAGATGATTGATCCCATTTTAAATTTACACAACATTATTCAGATGAATATCTAACCAAACGCACAAAATATTTAAAGACTTTTGATCGTTATTTTAAGATACTCAGCGGCTGATTCAATTTCTTTTTCTCAATTTAAATGTAGCGACTAGCCAGGGTGACTTAAAAAATTACCTTACCGCCATATTTATCATGATGTTTTCTATAACCAAAAGATCATGTTTAAAATTCTAACCTACGTCGATCGATGCTGTTGATCTATTCAATGATGATGGAACATTAGCACTGAGCCATCAAGTGCTATATCATGAATGCAAAAAAATACATATTAATTTTGATTTACTACATTCTTTATAATTGATGTACAAGTCTAGAAAATTAAAACGTAGAGTAATTGTGGCCTACCAAAATAAAACTCTATAATACAATGACTTAATACAATATTAAAATTATGTTATAAAAGCGTCATAAAAGGTGAAAACTATAGGTTACCTTATCGAATTGGTAGGGTGCACATAAGTTGAGAGCGTGGTTAGCCCGGTGAGAGCGTGGTTAGCCCGGTGGACTTATCCGCGTGTCTCATAGACGGTACGACTGAAAGGTCGGAGGTTCGAATAACCCAGAGCAGGTAACACATTTTATTTTGTGACGCGGTGCTTGCGAAAGCCACCCCGTGTCGTCCCAATCCCAAATGCGGCGGACGGCCCCCGGGGAGTTTTAGTGGGTATTTCCGGGTGCTTCACGCCCGGGTGAGTCCCACACTGGCACGGAGTTCGTCCCTCCGTGCCCCCTTATCTATTGCATTGGGGGACTCCGATCTCACTAATGCAATAGGTAAGGGTAGTGCGTAAATGCATTTCCCCCCGTCAAAAAAAAAAAAGGGTACACATAAGTTTAAAAATTTTAAACGTTATCTTTTAAAAAGTTACAATTTAATTTTCTGTTAAAATTATATACTTTTTTTTTACCTGAAGAAATGCATTAACGCATATCTTCACAACAAATTGCGAGAGGTATTTGAGACTCGCCCGACGTAAAGCGATAGGAAATAATTCATAGCAAATTATTAAGGCAAGACCACCTGCTTCTACCTGTTATACGATACAAATTGAAAAATACTGATTCAATTTAAGCCCTGATGAGGCGCTCATGATCGTCAAAATACTACCACCGGTTCAGAAATCAACCCAGTTATCGAGAAGAAGCGGCAAGAAACTCGATTTGGTTTCTTCATTTATTTTTTTATTTAACTTTATTGTATAATTAAAACAAGTATGACATTTAATAATGCATTTTTTTTTAACTTCAATAACTGTTGAAATATTCTTTTTAAATGTATTGAATAATTATTTATTTCATGGCTTGATTAAAAATTTTAAAAATACTATCTATACTAATAACTAAAATTGAAGTCCCACCCATTCAACCGAAAGACGTCCACTGCTGGACATAGGTCTCCCTAAAGATCTCCACGACTACCGGTCTTACACCACCCGCATCTGGCGGATTCTCGCGACCTTGTCCAGGTCGTCAGTCCACTTACCCACACTACGTCTTCCGGGGCGTGGTAGCCACTCGAAAACCCGTCGGCTCTTCGAGCAATGTGCCCAGCCCACTGCCACTTAAGCATAGCAATTCTTCGGGTAATGTCGGTTACTTTGGTTTTTCTACGGATCTCCTCATTTTGATTCGATCACGCAGTGAAACTCCAAGCATAGCCCTCCCCATTGCCCTTTGAGCTTTTTTATTAGGCCCATTGTGAGTGACCAGTGACCACGTCTCAGCGCCATATGTCATCTCCGGCAACACACACTGGTCGACGACTTTTGTCTTGAGACAGTGCGGTATTTCGGACGAGAAGATTCTGCGTAGCTTCCCGAACGCAGCCCAGCCGAGTTGGATTCGACGATTAAAGTCTTTCTCGAAGTTGGATCTACGTAACTAGACGGTTTGTCCCAGGTATACATAATGTTTAATAACTTCGAGCGTAGAGTCACCGATTTTTATAGGAGTTGGCACAACATGCACATTAGACATGACTTTCGTCTTGTCCATGTTCATTTTAAGGGCAACTCGTTAGAAGGCTCTGGTAAGGTCACCGAGCATCGTACTTAGGTCATCTATGACTATGACTACTCTATCTTCAGCAAAGCGAAGGTGTGTTATGTACTCGTCGTTTATGTTGATGCCAAGCCCTTTCCAATCCAGAACCTTGAAAACATCCTCGAGCGCAGCGTTGAACAGTTTCGGAGAAGTAACATCTCCCTGTCTAACGCCACGGCGCAAAGGTATAGGTTTCGAGGTCTGGTCCTGTAATCGGACTAACATAGTGGCGTTTTCGTACAAATCCTTTAACATTTTGATATACCGATAGTCTACTTGCACCGCTGGAGAGACTGCAGTACAGCCCAGGTCTCATGGAAGGCTTTTTTGTAGTCCACAAATGCTAAACAAAGGAGTAGGTTATACTTCTCGATCTTATGTATAATCTGCCGCAGCGTAATAAATGTGGTCTACGATGCTATAGCTTTTTTGGAAGCCGGCTTGTTCGGGAGGCTGGAAGTCATCGAGCCTGTGTGCTAGTCGGTTTGTGAAGACTCTCGAACAGCTTATAGACATGACTCAGAAGTGAGGTGGGTCTATAAGTTTTCAAAAGTGTGTAATCACCTTCTTAATTTATTAACGTTCAGTATTTGACTAAATGTTTTATAATTTTCATAGCATTTTGCGTGATTTAGTTTAGTTATAGTGCACAAGTGAAGTGAATTGAACATAGTGATACTGAGCGTGAGTTCTAAGATTTCCCAACCATTCCTTTGAAATAGCAGTAGCAAAAGGCCGCTAATTTGTTACTGTGTTGTATGAAATTATCCCCAACTTCAAACTGGGCTGCATGATCTAGTGCCTTTGCATATTCTTTAACGAACTTTAAAAAAAAAAGAAATATTTCAATGATACCTAGCGTTATTTATTATTTACAATAAAACCCAAATATTAAATATGGAAAATTATTCTAAGGGTAAAAATGTCGAAGAAGAATTTGAACGAGGTAAATTACCTTTTAAAGAATTACCTGACGATTTTCTCTGGATGCAAGTAAGTTGTTTTCATTCCTTGTAATTTGTTTAAAGATTTGAAATCAATGTTTCCAAAATATTCGTTCATAATATAACCTATAATTCGGAGCTATTTGTTTTCAGAATACTTATGCCTATGGAATTTTGGTATGTTATATTTTATAGCAAAAGTCTAATCATAACAAGAACCATATAACTCACTGGGCTATAGTATCTCCGTTACACCGTAATTATAGATAATAGATATAAAAAGTCAGAAGAAAAAGGCACCAGGTATCACAATGCTGTTATAATATCGATTACTTTTTCTAGGTGAAAGGAGGCAGCAAAATGGGTAATTTAATATCACATGCATCTGGTATACTGGAAGATAAGGCAGCTTCAGTTGTTGTTTGGAGTGGTGCTGGTGTGGGTATTCCTAAAGCTATTTCATGTGCAGAAATCTTAAAAAGACAATTTTCTATTGAATATCAATTGACAAAACTAACTTATAAAGTGTAAGTGTTATGAGCAACATGTGAATAAAGTATAACTAGAGTGAATCTATGTATATCTATCCATACAAATAAAACAGAAGTATCTGTTTGTTTTATTAAAATAAGTTTTTACTAAATACATATAAATGTATGTTTGTTCTGCCTAATCTCTGAAATGGCTGAACCGATTTTGACAAAAAAAATTTTGGCAGAATTCTGAAGTTATTAAGTGTAACTTAGGCCACTTATATTTTAGGATAATAATGAGAGTCCCACAAAAAAATCAATTTCAATTCAATGTCAATTTTCCTATTTTTTAATTTGTGATAAATATTTTTGCTTTCTATTAGTACTAAAATAATTTATGACTTGTACAAAAGAAATAGGAGTCCCATCTTATCCAAGGATTATTTAAAATTTACATTATGTAGTGAACAATTGTGCGGAATAGAAAATATAACATGCAGGTGAATCTGCTGGAACAGTTAGTTTAAAATAAAATTGTAGTTCTACTTAACCAAATTAAACATAGTACTCAACAAAGTATAATATTCAAAGTAATAAATTAATAGAGAAATGAGCTGAGAAAAAATCTAAGCTAGGTTAAAAAAGAATGATAAAGCTATTTTGAAATAAGTTATAGATGCCAGTGATTGGGGGGCTGTTCAAGTATTATCTAAGCATTCATGGAGGGAGCATTTCACATAGTGACTAGTTTACATGGAATTCACTTTTTACGTGTTAACATTTTAAAGTAGTTTAGGGGATATTTCTTTAGCAAGTCATCAGAAAAGTGTTGCAAGTGTTGTTGGACACCCCCTACAACCTTGCGCCCATGTGCACTCCACACTGCACTATAGGTAAAACTAGTTCTATATATTGGTGTATTTTTAAGTCACACATTGCTATATCATTTACAAAATATAAGCAAAAATTTACATGTATGATTTATATAATTTTAGAGTTGAAGAATATTGGGAACCAAAAATAGATGGTCTTGAAACTTTAGTAGTAAAACGACAAATTCCAGTTATACATATTATGTTATCAGTATGTGAAATAGCTAACACTAACCAGCTTGGGTGAGTTGTTTTTAGTACACACTAGTTTATGTCAATTATTTTATTTTTCAAAATGTTTCAATAATTATCTCTTATTATATGATAAAGAACTAGATATGTCCCATACAATTAATATGTTTAAAACAACTTTTTTAATTAAATACAAAACCGACTTCAAGAGAATAAACTAAAAATGCCTTATAAAGTCAATAAATAATTACTTTATTAATCTGCTTTTTAATTTTGAAATGAGTGCCAACTTATGGATAACAAAGTGGTGTAAATGTATGTCACTAAATATATTCGATTTTGATTAATTGTTCTTTAAAATCCCTACTCCTTTATTTAGCTTATATGTAATTGCGATAAAGTATAGGCAGTTATTTACATTTGCAAATGTGTACATTGGTTAACTCTAGCTGGCACCCATTCCAAAATTAACAAAATTTTACTTGATTAATCTTTATAAAGTAATTATTTATTGACTTTTAATGCATTTTTATAGTATATTCTTTTGAAATCGGTTTTATTTTTAATTAAAAAAGTTTTTTTCTTCTACTTTTTAGTTTAAATAGAAACTCTGAAGCATACTTCATAGTTTTGGAAACAAATATATGAAACACGTGTAAGTGTCTATAATATTCGAGGGTTTTCCTCCATTTCTCTGATTTCCACTGATCAGATCTTGATCTGGTGGAAATGAGATCACCTCAGAAGTATACCCTTTGGATTAAAAAATTTGCAAATCGGTCCACAAATGGCGGAAAAATCGCGTAACATAAACAAAAACATGCAGACGAATTGATAACCTCCTTCCATTCTGAAGTCAAATAAAAAAGTATTCTGAATCCCTTTTTTTCTTTTTCAGGTATCAAACATTATCTGGAAAAAAATTTTGGCAAAAAGAACAACCAAATAATAACACTAAAAACCAAATATATAAATATAAAAAAAAATCTGTAAAATATAAAAAATAAATAAATTTCATTCTACAAAATATTTTTTTTTATTAAAAAAAAAAATCAGTTTTGTTTAATTTGTTGGTACAGTCAAATTAATTTTATGAAACAAATTAATCGTGGTAAATTGCCAGTTTTTGAACCTTTAATTAGCTCGATTAAAGAATAAGAAAGTGTTGTAGCTTGAAGATTGCAATTGATGGAAAGATTCATGTTCCTATGCTAATAGTTATGGTGCATGCCTAAACTTAGAGGCTGTGGAATAAAATCAAATAAGAGCCTACAGCTAATCTATTTACTTTAAATAATATAAATTAATTTTCAAAGACTTGATAAAAAAAAATATGTGGGTTAAACATAAGCTCACGCCTGTTATTCCTGAAGGGTTAGGCAGAGGTGAAAAAGTGGCCCACATTTCGCCGAGCTTAGTTCCGTCCGAGACGTGACGGGGGCGAGCATGTCGCCATATCGGGCACAAATTCCAGACTCCGAGATGTTACTGAGTAGAAAAACCTCAATGGATTAAATGAAACAGCATATTCATAAGATTCAATAAATATATTATGAGATTAAGAAATTACAACTATATTAATAGAGAATTTATATAAGTGTAAACACATTTCTGGATATTGGAAGAAAACCTATACTTGATACAAAATTATTTATAAAAAGCTTACACCATAATGATGCAAAGTATTAAGTTAAACTAATTACATATTGCCTAGAACCTAGATACCTAATCATGTTTTCTATTTATAGTTAAACTAATAATTTTGAGATTGCCAATAATTTTTATATGTATAGGCAGAGATAAAACACTTCTAGACATTTCTCTAATCTCTTTTCCAAATTTTCTTTTTCATTTAGTAGCTATTGGCAAGCTTCAGTGTTTTATCAATTAAGTGGAAGATTTCTTTTCTCAATCTTTCAATTATGATTTGGTTGAATTTCGTCCACTAGATGAACACTTGTTTATATGTATAAATTGTATGGTCGCTAAAAAGGTTTTACTCGTATTAACAATAGCATAATAAACAATTTACTACACAGCATATGATTGTTTAAATGGGCGACTGAAGAAAAACAATACTTTCTGAGGGTCCTCTCAATGTCAAATTATTGTTTATTAAAAATATAGAAGTTTAATTTTATCAACTAAAAATACCTGTTGACGTAAAACACATCTCAATTCTCACTGATTGTAAGTATAGAATACATGATTATATTTTAGCAAATTCACATGATTATACAATTGTAATATTACTAAATATGCAACATAACTGAACATTTATTCTTGTAAAATCAGGCTTCTGATTCTTCTGCAGCTGGGGTTAATATAGGTGTTTCGTCATCAAGTTTCGGCAATATAAGAATTTCCTTTGATATAATCGCATATTTGGTAACAAAATAAGTGAATCTCTTGCATAGATGTGTTTCCTTCTCAAATGCATCAAATATAGCCCGGTGGTGGAAATATGCATGAGAAAATATTCTATATACTCTTCTACATACTGATCCTAATTTAGTCACTGAAGAATCCCTGATGCTTACTCTGAAATAAATAACTATACTATAAACATTTAAATATACTAATAAATAAATAAGATTATTTAAAATATTCATTACTCAAGTATTATATATAAAGGCATAACTTGTTTTTTATCATTAAAACTCTGATTAAAGTGTAAGTACATAGATTTAATTTGTAATTATGAATATTGACCATTCAAGATTACAGTATAATGTATAAAGAAGCTATGGAAATATATGCCTAGCTCCTGTATGTGTTTGTGACTCTAACCATTCAGTACAGACACATTTATAACCGGATAAGCAACAACCTGGTGTTCACACCAACTTCCAATTGTTTTTATATTGTCAATTTTTTATTGGTATTCGAGCAATTAAAACTAGACATAGAAATGTAAAACATTCCTTTTTGATGTTCACATTTTTATCTCTTACCCTCTTTTATTATGACATTTATTGTTACCTGTATACCTACATACAGGAAAGGGAAATCAGTAGTAATAATGCAGCAGATATTATCAAATCACAAAAATACACTAATACATCATGTCAAAAAAGAAAATGAGATTTCAAATGTCAAAATTAGCTTGACTTTATATACTACGCTACATTAAATAGGATTGTAAAAAAAAAAGTTACAAAAAGTACTATTTAGTCATTAGTACCTGCTTGGAAAATATTTATTGCTATTAAGCAAACAAGCAGCTCCATCTAGGGTATGCCTTGTGTAGTCAATAGCAGGACATTCCTTGGGTGTTTTATGAGCAGCACATAAAAATATCCACTGTTCTGTTGCTGTCATCTGAGTGCAAGTCTCAGGTTTACATTCACTTTGTAACATCACAGCTAATCCATTCAATTCCATGCAGAATTGTCTGAAAATAATTGTGACTTTTTTATATCTTGTAAATTAATTTATAATCTATCCAAAGGAGAAATCAAAAAACTTATTTGTGTAATATCTATTGTTTTAAATTAGAATTATTAATTTAGAACCAATAAAGATTATTAGTGAAATATTTAATTTTATAGTATTTAGAAGTAATTTTCCTTAAATATTGTTTATCATTACCTATATTAGAGAAAAGATTTAAAGAAGTTTGTCTATGTCCATTCATATCTAGTACATAATTTACTAGATATCAGCTTTGGAACTCAAAGTAACAGTGTAAAACATTGCTTAATAATTACAGCAGATTTCTTTAAAAAGCCAAAAATATATACATTTTTAAGCAATATAAGCAGAAAATCAATATGGTTTTGGGAGTTCCCACCAATTTGACAGTAATTATTGACTATATCATAAAGACAAATATTAGAAATTTGAAAATTATAGCCTTCTGTTTTAAGTAATGAAGCATACCAATATTTGATTATGTTATTATATGTAACAATATTGATACTCCCCAATGTACTGAGATTGAAATTGCTGCAATTGCAATTGTGCAATTGCACAAAAATGAAGAATAACAAGCAAAGACCTATTTATAATTCTAATCATAATACATGTGCAGTTTATTCAAAGCAATTTTTCCAATCTATTATTTATTTGTAGTGAACCATGTTGTAAAAATTATAACATGTCACAAAGGAAAACAAAATGTTTTATATTGATGAAAAGTAACATAAATCAGAGAATGGAACTGCAAACACAAATAGGAATTTAGTAATCATGCTTAGAAAATTTCAAACACTTCAAGAGAAAAAGAACTTAGTGTATTACTACGCATTGTTCTTGTTTATTAAAATGATCAGTTCTCTCATATAGTAGAAAATTATATTATCAATATAAAACTAATTAAAACCCCATGTAAACTACAAAATTTAAAACAGTCATAATTTTTTTTTATTAATTGGTACAGTATAATGACAATATGCATGTCATATGGTTTTAAATATCTTATTTTAAGTGAAATACAGCTATATAGTTTTGTATCATTAGCACATGTTTTTTTTTCACTTTCTTTAATTTTTTGTTGTTTATAAAAATAAATAAAAATTGCGTTTTCTATTTATGTTAATATGTTCTCACAAAACAAGAGACCTAAGATAGATAAGTAAATAAGAAATATAATACAGGTAATTACAACTATACCAATGTTTATTATAATTATGTACCGTAAATGTTCGTATTTCCAAACCCCTACTTCTTGTGATTCAGGCATTTTCAATATTGCTTCCAAATTAGACGGATCACGACGTATAGTTTGTTGTATAAATTGTTGAACAGCTAAGGTGCTGTCCATTTCTTCAAATTGTTCATCTGGCCAACGGCAAAAGTCCTAAAACATGAAATAAAACTTTACAAAAACAACTATCAAGAAACTTTCAGTCACATAAAAGAAATACACCACCTTAGCCTTAATACCGGGTAGATTACGTCTTTTCCAGTCTCTATCAGCCATAACGACTTCCATCAGTAGGAATAAAGATTACTTCAATGGCACTTGAAAGGTGTTTTTTACAATTAATAAAATTATTTATGCAAATCCGCAAGAAATTTTTTGATATATTGCCTAATGCCCACTTCTATTATTTACCTATCTCTGATGCCCACCTAACTAAAGCCTATAGTATATACTATAGACATAAAATGTTTTCGCTATGCTCAATAGACAAACAGAGCGTGGGAATGAGAAGTTCTAAACAAGTATATATTGCCTAAGACAAAAAGAGATAGCGAATCGAATGACACATTGTCAATTTCCCCCTAAGGCCGCAGCAATTCTGTTGAATAAATTTTAATATAATATATAATAATAATTTATCATAATAGTCTTCGACGAAACTGTACAAGTATTATTTGGTATTATTTGTGTTTTGTTCAGTGAGTGAATGTGAAATAAGACAACGTAATAATCTAAATTGATACTCTTTACACGGGTTATTAAGACAGGTTTGATTACATTATTAGTTCACATATTTTGCCGACATGGGTTTATTATTTAATAATAAAACTGATTTCTATTATAGATTTTGTCACATAGACAAATGGTAGATGTCGGCATTGGTCCATGGAGGCCGGTATGACACTTGTCAAGGCTCGTCTTTATAAGTAATAAAGCAATCCATTATAATTCGTATGATCATTGTGCCCAGATATAAAACAGATTTTATCTTTTTATATTGATTTAGTATAATATTTTAATGCTTTATATAGAGTTGGAAGATATTTGGTGGTAAATAAAATAATATTTGTTTACGCTAGTATTTGGCAAAATGATAATGTCATGGATTTCGATAGCCGATAATAAGCTTCATAGATATTTAGTGGATAAGTTAATATGAATTTTTAATATAACAATATAATTTTTATTCAGGATGGAATTCAAACCAAATATTTTTTTCTTATCTACTCACATAATACACCATCATTTGAATAGAATTATACAAAGTTGTTTTTTTTATTGTTGAGTTTGGTTTGCAAAAGGATAATTTAATGATGTTTCATTTATTAAAAATAACAGAATCGTCAATAACATTTTGAAATACCTACGTGTTTGAAGTTTTTGGTGGCAACTGAGATGCTCTATCTCTTCCCCTGAAAAAAAAATTTTTGTATAGAACTTGTACAAAGTACGTAAAGCTTGATGTCATATTTTAGTATAGGAGTTATCTCTCTAGGATAAAATTAAAACGCCTATATTTCCAGTTAGATTTTATTTTTGTTTTCAGTGTTCAGTCTTATTTATGGTCTATTTTGAAGAAATAACAAGAAACGAGATCTTGAACAACCCATATTTTTCTTAATACAATGTTAATTAATTAACAATAAGTTATATTATTATAAATTTACATTTATAATGTTATAATTAAATTTACATATTTCTTTTATAACATACTACGTGCATTTAATTTGTCCTAAATACTTTTGAAACTGTAGTTTGTAATATTTGTATTTGCTACACCAATTTCTATAACAAATTTAATAATCTTTTACAATATTATTTAGATTATCTTTTACTTGGAGATTATGTTTTATGTCTTTTGAAACCATTATATTCTCGTAATAAATAATGGGCCTGAATCTAAATCCATCAATATATGTAATCCAGTAATATATGATTATAGCAGAATCAGTGGCGTAACTAGACCATCTGAGGCCCGGGTCAAAGTCATTAAATGGGCTCTGATGGCCCAGTAAAAATCGTCATTGTGTAATTTGATTTTAATAAATCACTAAAGCGTTTAAATATTTAGTCATGTCTAACTTTAATTGTTTTCATAAAATTTATTAAATTATGTGAAGAATATTAGGATTCTTCTGAGCTCGCGGGCCGAGGCCCTATCGCACCGGAGCATCACTGACCAGAATATACCATCGAAAACACATTTATGATTAGTTATGACAACACTATTTCACGCACGCTTTTACAACTCGTTTTTTGTAACGGCTTTTAACTAGCACTGGTAGTCTTGTCTATACTATCTCTATTGCACATATAGTACTCAGTGGACTATACAACTATAACCGCCATAAATATTAGTTTGAAAATTATTTTTTTGAATAACTTATAACAAGGATTTGGGATCTGAGATCGATTAATCAAAGAACCAATGTATTTGACCAAACGATCGATGATGATGATGATGATTCTGATCTAATTTTGACCAATAAAAGAAAACTAGTTACGAATAAAGTCGAAAAAAAAAAAATTTTTTTAGAGATCGATCTTTTAACCTCGATTTGTATTTAATCGATTCATTAAGCTTTATTTTGTATCGATTCAAAAATCAATCTTATTCGAAAAGAGTAGAATGGCGATTCCTAGTTTACAGAAATTACAACAGTAGTAATTACGTAGACGGATAATAGTATACTCTGTCAAAGAGTAGTTATTATTCATCTCTGGTAGGTATTGTCCAAATTTAAAAAATTGGTCTATTGCGATTTTTACTGCGCATTATCTGTCGTTTATTTTCTAATGTGTACTAAACTATTGTACGTACAACATACGTTTTACTATTTATTTGTGCAGTTTATGAAATAATAATATTGCTTTCTATTGGAGACATTAAAAAAATGTAATTGTTTTGAAAGTCCGAAAAAGACATAACCTTAAATATAAATAAATTATTTTGCCTGATGAATATACAGACAGTGGTTATTACCGGGAATTCACACTTATGAAACAAAAAAAAATATTTCTCAACCTTTTTGTTTTTTTTTAAATTTTGGATTAGTGCTTTGACCACAATTTCGCCTGATGATAAGTGATAAGTAAAGATGTGGTGCAGCAGTATGATAAACAAATTAAGCCTAGAGATACTGGTTTTTAAGTAATGCTTCCGGAACCACACCTATTGGTATTTGGAGACAGGTTTTCAAACTTGAGGGTGGTAGGCATTATTCTATTATTTATCTATCATTATCGCTAACCCCTCAATTTCTTCGTCACGCCTCCAAGCCTCATTGGCTCTTTGGTTAGGACCCAGTATCTGTCAGAACACTTTTCTTTAAGCTACCAGTAGCTAATTTTTTTCCTTTTGTGTTCTATGGTGTTTTTTTCCAGATCTCACAGCCCGTACATGAAAATCCAATTTCGTGGCTATACTAAGTGGAGTGGACACCAAAACTTAAAGGAGACGCTTTGCTTCGCTAGGTGTTTTGGAAACGTATTTTGATCCCCTTTCTTTTTATTGTTGTATCAATGATGATAAGTACGAGATATTTGAACTTATTAACTCCTTGATAGGCAGGTAGTATTTTCAATACAAAGATTCCTACAATGAACAACGATGTTTATGTATCGCTTGTATTCATAGAATTAAAACACTCAGAACAGCAGTAGGTAAACGCCGAGTGAAACTGTTTCAAACTAGGCATTGAAGGCTACGTACACGTCTCGTCTCAATGTGTTAGTGCTGAAAATAAAGTTTCGATGCAAATAGCCCTCGCAATTTTAATGAAATATGACGGACTGTGCACTAAATGGATGTCACGAATCATCACATAAGCATGGAAAATATCTCAAAATCCCATTTCATGCTTTAAGTACTACGAAACTATTTATATTGTTTGTCCAAAACATGAATCTTAATGTTTCTAAGAAGTAATTACAATGACCTTTTACTAGTTGTGGAATGAAAAATTACCCGAAATGTTTTCCTCAATCTCAGTAGTAAACTTATTAGCCTTGATCAGTCAACAGGATTTTCTTCAATTTTATTAGAAACGTTATCATATAATTATATTAATTATCGTTACTTTTAACTACCTCGTTATTTGTTAGTGATATTAAAGCTTTTATTTCTTAAATGACATAACATCGTAAACTGCTTTTCTGTATTGTTTTTGTTATTTTTATATAAAACTTTTTGGTTCAATCCTCATATCATGTATGGTTTATTTTTCAATTATAAATTTTACAGAAAAATGGACCTGAGTAACGAAATCTCAAATAACAGAATTATTTATGAAGAGTATCTCACTTTAAAAGCACACATATTTCAAACAAAAACTTTTATTTACTGGAAATCATCTTCTGAGAAATAGTAACAATCTCAGAGGTCAAGCGCAAGCTTTAGGACATAAAGTCTAAAAGTTATCACGTTATCAGTTTCGGATTTCATGTGTAAATTGTACGTATGGGTCACACTAAGCGAGTGAGATAGACTATGGTCCGAAAATTTTTTACTATGAAGTAGATTGCCTCCGGTATAGAGAAACTTAAACAAAACTGTTTGTATAATGACGTGATAACGGTAACCAGTCCCCTTCTTCAACATCACGTTATTATTATTTTTTCTGACCGATAATAGTGTACCAATCACTAAACTATTCTTTTCCCCTATTTTTAGGAACTTCTAGTCGCTTCCAACATAACGAAAAATATACTCGATCCTATTAATCTTGTATCACGATTTAGTAAACTTGCAACTTATGACTAAATACAAAGAGCTTTAAAAGGTTTTTATACGCGTGATTAAAATTAAGTCTTTTTTTCTAACCTATGTAGCCTCTATCTATTCTAGCTTTTACAGCTTCACCGAACTTTGTGGGCGAGTGTTGATGGCACTTAGCCGAAAAACGTAACTAGCTCAAGGGTTCGAAGATCAACTTGGCCGTTACCTAAGAGTAAAAATTCCCGCGGAATTTTAATCCTAGCTAATCCCTACATTATTTATTTATTTCATAATAATAATGTTAAAAAAGGGTACTTACAGGACCTATGTACCTGCGTGTTACGCTGATCGCATGGGCATTGTCACTCAAACTCGCGCTGGCGGCGACATCAAAGGCCTCCACAGTTGGGGAACGTGACACGTCTTGGGTCGCCACCGGAGAGGAACCCGGTGTGTGTGCGGCAACAAAATTAACCGCCTGCCCCCGGCGGCGAGAACGACGGTATCGCGGGCGTGGATACTGGCATGCATATTTCCTCGGTTGATGAAGAAAGATCATATTCTCGAAAATTATTTTATTATGGCGATACTTACCGAACAAAAAACTATTTTTGAATCGATTCGTATTGATGCTTTATGAAACGATTCACGAAAATTGATATCTAAAAGATCGATCGATCTTTAGAAAATCGGTCTTTTTCTACTTGTTTTTTTATTGTAATTTTTTAAATTTTCGCTTTCCATATTTCTTCTATTGGTCAAAATTAGACCATAATCATCATTAATTGAAAATTTGAGGTAAAAATTGTTTCCAAAATAGTTTTATAGATAATGTTCGTCACTAAAAATTATACAACAAAAGACAAACAGATTGAGAGGAAAAAAAATAATAAACTCTTTTATCTTTGCATATTTTGAGGTAAATCCATATCAGACAAAAAAAGGATAATAATAATATATTTTTTATAATTTTAAAACAATTGTTTTAAATTAAAATGTTTTTTACAAGCATATCAAAATTAAAGGTATAAAGTGAAGAGAGTTTATGGTTGGCAGTCAAAATTAAATACTCTTGATGTAGTAAAAGTCTAACACTGTAAGTGTTTACACTAACCATCGGTCAAGATATTTGTCTGCCATCTTAATAGCAATCAAAAAGACATTTTGAATCTCACAAAGAAGCGAAAGAAACTGGCCACCTCTTGAGTTTTTAATTAATTTAGTGAAAATCTTTCATACATTTACTTGTGTTTGGGTACATTCTTAATTGTACATAATTGTATGGTTCTCATAGAACTAGTAAAAAATAAATCTCGATTGCCTAGGTTCTAAGATTGATTCACTGGATCGGTTTAGTGCTAATTATCAATTCCATAAAATTTACTTTTTTTATTTTAAAGGTCTATTTTTCAATCTCAGATTACCTTCCGTAACAGAGCAATCTCACAAGTTTTTGATTAATTAAGTGAAAATTTTTATGTCTTTGTATTTGTTTTGGTATTTTTCTTATTTATACAAATTTGTAATTTTTATCGAAGCAGAAAAATGAACCTTAATTTTCTAGCATAAAGATCGATTCACTGAATTGATTGCGGGACTGAGATATCGATTCAAAAAGATCAATTTTTTGGTCAAAAAGATTGATTCTTCGATCTCAGATAAGCATCCCTAGGCCCCGCGCCAAGGCTTACCCAGTACGAATCCTAAAATTAAATTAATCACTTGTGACAATTTAAGTGTGAATAGCCCATAACAGGGTGTATACAGACAGGGCTTGTCATTCTCATTTGTCAAATCGGTCATGTCAAAATAATATAAAGTTGTATTTTGTAACCACTACCTACGTTTATAATTGATTATTATAAACACAGTAAAAAAAAATGTATTATAAAATATTAAATGTGCTACTAAATTTAATTGTGTATAGCTATGCCAGCGTTAGTGATATGACTGGGAATTCATTTGGTAAATACAATCAAGGAATGTTAGCAGCTTTTGGAGACTTTAATTCTGATGAATTAACTGACGCCTTTGTTATCAGAAACTCTTCATCTATAGAAGTGTTTCTTGCTTATGACAAAGAACCTTTTATGAGGCCTTCAACATACGCCTGTAATTTTAGTAACGTAGTTATCACAAGTGTTGTACCAGGAGATTATGACGGTGACGCCTATGGATTTTTGTTTTATTTACCACACAAAACATAAATGACACAACTGATCTACATGAAATAAGAATACTATGGGGTGGCATGTCTAGCTTAAATTGCTCTGATGCTGCTTTAATCAAAGCAATTTCAATTGGACACCCTCTTGTAATGGATTATAATCGTGATATGATCCTGGATTTGTTCGGAATCAATGCACAACACAGAAGAGTATTTTGGATATTTGATAACACAAGGTCCACACCAATAGAAATATTAATGGGTGATGGAAACATGTTTAAACAGATCAAGTCTCCACATTCACATTCATTTCTAGATGTGAATGATGATGATGCAGCAGATTTGTTAGTAACTACAATATCAGATGTAGAAGTTTGGTTAAGTAAAGAAATAAACGGTTTCAAATATAACTACAGTATTGAGTTACTTGTTGGTCACTTTTCAATATTTGGTCAAGCCTTGTTTTCTGATGTAGCACTATCTGGACAGTTTTATTTGGTTATTCCTGTGTGTTATGACACTGAATGCATGAACAGTAGTATTTTGATTTATGATAATCACCAATGGAATGACTTACAAGTAGATTTTTATGATGGTAAAGGAACATTATGGAGGTTTGTTCCACCAAGAAATGAAACATATTTAGACACAATAACAATGAGAAGTGGTGATTATAACATGGATGGTTTTCCTGACATTCTTATGACTCTAAGCCCTTCAAATAGTAATGAAACAAATGTGTTTTTACTTCACAATATACCATGCAATCTCCCAGGATGTAAATTTCACAGGACTTTTGAAGTACAGTGGGATAAGTTTGATTCACTCAAGAATGATATTGTAATGGCGACATTTTATGATTTCTATATGGATGGTGTTCTTGACATTATATATGTAAAAAAAAACCATACAATGCTGGAGTATACAATGCATTCATTTAGGAATGAACTGGAATATGATACAAATTTTATAAAAGTGATTGTTGTTACAGGATTAACAAATGAAAAAGTACCCATTATTAATTCAACTTTGTACAATAGGAAAGGAACATTTGGTAAATAATATTTTTATGTATACACTGAACTTAATACTATATTTTGAATTGTTTTACTATTATAAATAGACTATTTTAATATTGCCTCAGTGGCATAGTTGTATAATGGTACAACTGTCGTTCTGAGGTCTTGAGTTCGATCCCCGGATTGGGTCAAGTGATATTGGGTAATTCTACTCAGTATCATCCCGGAGTCTGGAATTTGTGCTCGATATTTCACTATTTCATCTCTGCCTAACACTTCGGTGACAACAGGCGTGAGCTTATGTTATGTTATTATAATAAGTAATTTTAACAAGATGCAATAAGTAATAAAATTAAATAATAAATCTTTTTACTTGGATATCTCAAATAGGAGTAAGTGAGTGATTTATTTTTCAACCATAGGCAATGCTTTGATAACTATATTCAACTAGTCTTTGGCATGACGTTGGTTTGTCATTTAGAAGTCCTTGTTTTTTAATTAATTGCATATTATATGTAATGTTGGTGGGGTTTTACACTATATTTGGTTATTGTGGAATGAATACTGGCATCGCACAACTCCTTTAAAACACTTTATCAAATGGATGTCACTTTATTAGAGCACTGAATATTTTAATTAAAAAAATACAAAGTTGAACCTAAAGCACTTGTATTCATGGTCATAATAAATAAAAAAAAAATGGTCAACTAGAACAATGTTATTAACAAAACATATTTTCAATTTATATTGCTATATGTTTAAACTTTCAGGGACAAACCTTCCAGGACCAAAGATTGGTTATAATACTTGGTCACAACAGGGGAACTACAGAAGAGGAGTCTGTGCACAGTTACCACAATCTGCATATTATGCTCTACAACTACCATATTCAATATTTGGTTTGGATCGCACTCCCAATTTTGTTGAAACATTAAATGTTGGTCTTTTAGGTTATTCCAAAAGTTGGACACAAATTATTCCCAACTCTCAGATTGTAGTAATACCAGTCCCTCCAAATAATCCTTCTCAGTGGAAGGCACAATTGTTTGTTACACCTAGTAAATTAATTTTAAAAAGTGTTTTTGTGCTGACTGCAATTATAGTTATAATAACTGGATGTGTGTTGTATTTACACTGGAAAGAGAGGAATGATAGACAGGATATTATAGAAATAGATGACACAAATTATGTAAAAATCTAAGCTAAGCATGACAAAATCAATATTATATTTATAAATTTTGTATAAGAAGTTTCTAAAATAAAAACCTATTTCAATGTTTTTTAGAAAAGAGATAATTATATAATCAATAGATAAAATATAAATTAAATGTCATATTATGGATCTCATTATAAATATTGTATGTAAATAAATAATTTACTTTTATTAAATTATAAACTGCATAATATAATTTAATAACCATAACAAACTTTTATTTCAAATATGCAGTTTTATTTGTTAAGATAAGATATAGTACCTATTGTTCATGAGTATAACCAATGTATCACGTTGACCCAATGCACATTTTTTATTTTCAATTAGTTTCTACTAGTAACTATACAACATTGTAAACTATACAATAAATACAGCGTAAGATAATTTAGCTATTGGTACGATAACTTTTATACATATGATAGTTTTCAGCAATAAATAAGCACCATCCCATAAAAATCAGTAGCAAAATGCATAATACTTATATAAATATCTAACATAGTCGAATGTTTTTCGAATCCGGTTAAAATGATCATTTTATTCTTATTTTAGATTGTATGATAATTTATTCTAAAAACAATTATTTTTACGCGAAAATACGATAATTTTAATTTGAAAGGGTTGGCAATCTGTAGCTCTACCACTAATTGGGTTTTTAGAAAAAAAAAAAACACTATTTTTAAACATATTTTAAAACTTTATCATACATAATAATATTAGGCGATGCAAAAAGATCTTGTAGCGCCCGTGTGTAACCAATATCCTGGCATCCTATAGTAAGCGCGCGGTCAAACTGGAATACTTAAATTTTTAAACGACATTTCGGATGCAATTTATGGTATCGGAAATCAATTTTAATTACCGCCAGAGTACTGTATATAATTACCGTGTTCGGTGTCGGCCATAATACGGGCGAAGTCTTTGAAAGCGTTGGTGCCTCGAGCGATATATATTTGTAGGTGTCGCGAGCACAGCTCGGCGCCCCCCACAACACTGCGCCCGTGTTCGCTGCACACCCTGCATGATGGGCAATCTTCTCGTGCGCACTATAATCGGTCCGAGCAGTTTAGCAGTAGCGCAGCGTGTGCTCCCTAACCATATCTTTATTTAAAAAATCATTACAATTTTCTTAAACTAAATTACAATGGTTTTACAAATAAATAACTGTTGAGAAACTACAGCTACACTATTACTAAACTTACAAACTAATAGGGGACACGTGGAAACCACATCGGGGCTATTCCCTTCGACGGTGGCCTCTCCTTTGACCGCGCCTAGGGGCAAGTCTACTGGGTGAGGCACGCAAGGTGCGTCCCTCGTGGAGTAACCTGAGTTTCTTAGGAGCTAATCCTTCTATCAATCGGACTCTGAGGGGTCAAGGAGATGCGCCCGATCTGTACGGGTCATAGTCACGGTCCTCTCAACTACCTACTCAGCTAGGCGAGGACTGGCGTATAAGATCGTGCGCCTGAGGCCTATATATTAATGACAAGTGACACTTCTTCCTCTCCGTCTGTCGGGAGGTCTAGCGTGCAACGGCGCGATGTTCTGGAGGTGAACGTGCGCTCCACTCTGCGGAACATGTTGGTTGTAAGGCTGCTTACGAATGCACCCAGGCTCTCTACACGTAAGTCACGCGCAATTACGTGGTTGCAGACGTATCGCGGTGCCCCCGCGATGATGCGAAGCGAGATGCTTTGTTGGGCTCTAAGCGGTTTCTTGTTCGATAAACGACTGAACTATGCAGGGGCGGCATAGATCAGCGCACGGTGGTTTTATTTGATTGATTTAAAGTGAAAACACTGAATCAGCTCTGTGCTACGATGAGTAGAAATTAACATTGTGACGTCACACGCGCTCGGGTTTGTTCGGAGACTGTCGGCGTGTTTTCGGTACTCAGTTCAAAATTTATTTTTATTATAAATTAGAGAGAAAAAAAATGGTTTTCTCATAAAAGGTATATATAATCATTTCATTTATTAAATTTTGTTTTTTTTTATTCAAAAACCCTATGAATTTATTACTTATAAATAATCACTCAACTAACACGAGTACGCAAATCTCCCCCTCTGGCGGCAGTTTCAGGGGGTTTGTAGTTATAGATCTATTTTTAGCCGGCTGTATAATTTAATGTTAAACAAATTAAAGTTATTGTGTAATATAGAATAAAGAGTACAAATTTATTAAAGTGTTCTTATTTATCTATATCCTTCTTCTTGAAAAGTCTGGCTCAATATAAAACTAGAACGCGCCCATGAATTACTTAAGACGTAACTTTCTATTCTCATCATCATCATTCCAATTTAAGTTGGAACAACCTATTCAGATCCTGATCCTACCTTTACCTATAGTGGATATCTAAGTGAGCTGGTAAATGTTTTAACTCTCACGTCTCGTTTATTCACCTTTAGTAATAATTGCATTTTTTTGAATTTTATACAGTGTCATTTTACTCGAAAGTGTAAGTTACTTTAAATATAGGTATAACAAATGCATACATAGCGCTTGCGTAGTCTTTATTGTATTGCACAAGATTTGGTTACTTTTTTCAAATGCTTTAACGAACTTTGGAGCGAGCGTATAGCCCACTCAGCCAAAAGAGGTAACTAGCACAAGGTCACTAAAGTGGAACATACCTCGATTTGGCCATTCCATGGAATATGCTCTAGCTAATCCCTGTGATTTGTAAGAAAAGAAAGGCCACAGAACTCTGTGTGTGATTCCCACGAATGTATGTGCAAATGGCGTTATACTGTATACGCAATATACCACTTGTCTTATTAGCAAGAGCGTGACATGGACTTGTGTTAGCAAAATGCTAGAATTACCTACGAGTTATATAAATTTGTTTATTAAACTGATCGCGAATGGTTAATGAATCGATGTGTTATTGTAAATATTATTTTCCGATTTTGTATAACAACAGTTTTTGAAAATAAATCCATATACCATTTTTAGAAAAGATTTTTATTTTGTGTTCGAATTTGGATCAATAATTTTTGTTTGTTTTTTTTTTTTCGATCAAAATTAGGTCTTACTGTTACAAGATGTAGTTCTAAATTTCAACGAGAAAGTAAAAAATTAAAAACATAAGGTCGTAAGAGAACCCACATACCTTGCGTGTACTATGCATGTGACGTGTAGTGTGTTGCTATTACATGAAGTGTACTATCAACTACTGTTATTAATACTATGTGTCTATACCATGGTAAGCAAATTAAGTACAATATATAAGTATCGAGTTGTACCAATACAAACAAGAATCATCTTGTTAAATAATCTTAACATCTTAAGGATCTCTTCGAAAGTTAATAATTTTCTTTATTATTTTGAAAAACATAGTTAACAAAACGTTTCCTGTAAATGTAATAAACTAATCTAATGTTTAGACTTATGCTTATGTTTTTTTTCTTTCTTCTTCTCCATTTTTTCTAATTTTCTGTAATGAATTAAGAAATGTCATTATTAAATTACTGTTAAATTTACTCTAATCTCAGTATAGCTAAGCGTATGACTTACTTTAGTAATTTTTTTTTTTGTTTTTTAGTTAATTGACTGATAAGATCTAATTCAGTGAGGTGAGTAGCATCTGTATCTCCAATTTTAGTAGCAGACAATGGCATTGCTCCAGGTTTCATAACAAGTCCAGAATCTCTCATATGTTGCATCAATGTTGGCACATCAGGTTTTTCTTCTGCTTCTTCTTCTGGAGCTGATGTTGAAGCTTGTAATGCTCTTGCTTCACTCATAGATAGTGTATACATTGAACATTCTTTATCTGAAAGATTTAAATTGATTTTGCAATTTAGCAATAATTGAATAAGCAATTCAGATAATTATTAAATTACTATAATTTATGTATCTAGAAATTTTAGTAATAAACAGAAACATTTTTTTTTTTTAAGTTCATAACTGAGAAACACTCCCGAACTACCTCCAAGTTGATCCTACTGGACTTGGTTAGAAAGAGTTAGAAGACTAATTTTATGGCAATATAGGACACTTTTATCTGATTAAAACCTAATGATAGTGCTCTTAAACTATTTTGGAATCAACCAATACATACATATTTATGTGGATAGTGTTTATTTTCATCAGAAATAATAAGTAATTGCGTTTAGTTTGGTTTAAAAAAACTTTTCCTGTATATATTTCTTATAGCAGAATTAATATCGCATCAATAAGCCCCTCATAAGCAAAGGTTTGGATTTAATAGTTTGATAGTGGTGATGATAATTGATTATTTTTCTATTATATGATGGTAAACTGTGTAATTCTCATGTATTCGAGTTTGGATACAAAAAGTTCCAAGTAATTCTGATTATTTACTTTTAAATTCAAATTAATATGTTCACAAACATTTTAAGAAATTAATTATAATTAAGATCAGGCTGAAATAACACTAATCTATACTGTTCTACTTCCAAAATAACTTCTATAAACTCCTATAATACACATAGTACATTTGAGTAACAAAAATGTTAATAATGTTTTTAAAGATGATGTAGTGTAAACTTGGGGAACTGAAATTTTTTAGATATATTACCTGTATTTATGTGACCCCATTTATGGCATTTGATGCACCTCACATTGCGAACCAAGATACCAAAGGGCTGATCTCTGATTTCATTATCTCCTTTACAATAACTCTCTCTAGGTGCATTGTACTTTCTCTGCCATTCAAATTTGTATTCTGGTTCATTATCTTCCCGTTCTCGTTCTTTCTTAACCCCTGGAGGTGGTTCATACATGAAGTTCAAACTTAACTTATCTTTGCTTTCCTTGCTCAGTAAAGCTCTATATAATTAAAAATAAAATGTACATATATGTATAGAACAAGGTAATGTAATAGATAACTTCCACAAACTGTAAATAACCAAAGAAAATATTAATATAATTTCGTTATATAATTTATTAATTGCAATTTGTTAAATTACATACTTGTTTTCGTGCAATTCCTGCTCTTTCTCATATTGAACTCTCAATTCTTCTTGTTTTTTTTTTGTAAGCATCTGTTTTTTGTTCAGCCATCCATACCTGACAAAGATAACATGAATTGACACAAAACAAATAAATAACATAAAACAATAATTATAATGTATCAGGTACGTAATAACTTACTCTCTTCAAGTTATCCCTCGACGCTGGATGAAAAAACTTCTTGCACATATAATTGTTGAATCCTTTCCCCATTTTGTTTATAAGTTCAATTAACTTACATTAAAAGTAACCAAAATTGAATAATTTACGTTCAGAGCGAAAAACAGCAATAAGAAACACTGTTATAGATTTCTGATTAGGTACCAAACTAGTCGTGAGCGTTTTATACGATAGCTAGTTTTTGAAACTATTTATTGCATCAGTAGCAGGTTATACGTTTCACGCATCAAATGAAACTATTTATTTTGAGTAGCATGTTATATTCTGACTAAATATGGATAGGTAATGAGAACAAATTACTATTATAAGATGTAACGTTTATAATATGGGAGGATTGCAAACCCGCTATCACTGCGATTGGACGATACACTCCACGAGATCGCGGGACCAGAAAAATGAAATAATCCCGTCCGGTCCGGTAAATAATACGGTCGAATTCGACCGATCGCGTAAGTGAGATAAAAAACAAAGCATTGTGAGATAGCATGTGTGGTTTGTTGAATTGACGCGATTTATTGGAATACATTGCGCATGTTGTTTAAATTTTAGACCATAAATTAAACAACTAAGGCGCGATGAAAGTGCAAAGAAAGTAATTATGGTTGCGTGTCACATAGTAAAATGTACATTTTCTGGGATAAATATTTTACAATTTCCAACGGCATGCGCCGTTTTATTATTTATATCTTTGATATCTTTTTTAGATATTCATTTTAATATGTTGTAAAGGGCAATTATAATTAACATTAGATGCACAACGTATCTAACCTATTTAATTGGATTTTAAAGCGATGATGGCGCAGCGGGTATGTTGGCTGGATATTGCCTCAATCGACACGGGTTCAATCCCCACCTATTCAACATTAAAATCGGCCTGAGCTTTTGGTGAAGCAAAACATCGTGAAGAAACCATAGCATGGTGATAGGGCATTTTCTAATTATGCCCGCCTGGGTAGCTAGCACACTCAAGTTTAAAACCTGTCGCCAAATACCAATAGGTGTGTTCCGGCATTATCACTTGAGAACTAGCACCTCTAGGACGAGTATGCTTACCACCCTGGATCACATCGTCACTTAACATCAGGTGAGATAGTGATAACATCAGGTACGTTATCATTAGGAGATGGAAAGCTGCTACTAATAATAAATAGTTTCAGAAGCTGCTATTTAAAACCGATAGCTGTTTTAGTTTCGTTATGTCTGTTAAAAAGTTGAAATAAATTTAAATCGATACAAGCTCCGACACATACCTTTCGTTTACTGCCGTTATTTAATTCCCCCTTTGACTGCCTTCTTTTATCTCCGAGCATTTGTTTTTCACTTAACATTGAAAGGTCTGATACTAATTAATGCTAATGCTAACTTTAATCATATAGTAAATAGTAAATGGCCAAATTGGCACCATATTTTTACAGATGCTTCTAAACATTCTACTGGCTGTGTTGGCGTGGGAGTGTTTCACAAACAGTACAATATCATTCAAAAAATCAAATTACTAGAATGTTTTGGCCTTTTGAAGGCTATTGAATATATAATAACTTTCAAACTGAGGAATAGTGTGATATTTACAGACTCATTAAGCTCCTTACAGACCTTAGCAAAATTCTCAATTAAATTAAACCCATTTTTTCATATTTTATTTGAATGTAAAAGAAAGCTGTTGCAATGCCAACTGAATAACTATTTTGTTACTTATTGCTGGATACCTGGCCATTGCGGCATTATTGGAAATGTGAAAGCTGACACTCTGGCAAATGATGCTACTATGACCGGCGATATGTATTCTTACAGGATTTTCGGCCATGATCTTACTGCCCTACCTAGAGCATATCTCCATGATTCATGGAATATGTACTGGAGAGAGAGTGGTCAGATCAAGGGACGTTTTCTGTATGCTATGCAATCGTTAGTTCCCAAGAAGCCATGGTTTGCCAGAATCACCTTGGGTAAAACTGTCACCTCTGTGTTAATCCGTATGCGTCTCGGCATGTCTGTCTTCCCGTACATTTACATAAACTTGGAATAGTAGATAGTGCTGCCTGTGAGTGTGGTGAGAACTATTGTGACATGAATCATGTTTTCCTTTCTTGTCCTTTGTATGACCATTCTTCTCTCTATGAGTCTTTAGTCTTTCTTTGTATTCCTTTCCCTACTAACATTTCTTTACTATTTTGTACTTGTGAACCTTCTGTATATAATGTAATAAATAAATTTATTGTATATAATAGCATTAAACTGCAGGACTAGTTACTTAAATATGTTTTAGTTATTATTATTCTGATTTATTTTTTAAAATTCTTATTTTATTCGCGGTTTTGTTTTCAGCGTTTTGATTCCTGCGCTTTGTCGTTAATCGGTACATAATGTTTGAAACCGATTGTATTCTCAAACCTTGTCAAGCCATAAATTGACACAAGGAAAGATTTACTTGACACTGGCTAAGACACAAGCCGTGCAGAGCCATTAAAAAACACAAGAAGAAGACGAAGAAGAGAATTTGATTGTGTATTTGTAGTTCTTGCCAGTTTTTCGTTTTTGGTAATTTTTTTCGAGTTATGGTTTGAAATTTATGTGAAGCGATTTTCTTTTTTAAGAAGTGTATTAATACTATAACAGACAATTCTGTAGATATATTCATGGCTACATAAGTACGTCGGACTTTCTAAAGTCCAGTGTTTGAAATTAATACTTGTTGCAGTGTTTTTCTTTTGAATCGTGCTTATTTAACTTATTTATTAGTAAATTGTGAACCAGAGTTATATTTATTTATAAAGTATAAAATCAATGTGCAAAATAGCCTACATGCAAATAGTTTCATGCATTCTTGCTATGTATTCATTTCGTTATTTATTTTGTAGGTAGGTATGTTGTTGCGACCTATGTATCACTATTTACTCAACTATCGCACAAGCAGTTAATCCGGATTCACAATCCATTGTAACTTATTGTCATCCTTATGTAGCTTTATGTATAATGTAATCATTCTGTTTTATCATGTAAAGTATTTTTAGAACTGAACGTACTATGCTATTTGTGCTTGATTTCCAAAGAAACATAGTTGTGATATAGATTCAATTAACTATACAAGTGAAATTAAATATGAAAGTGTTCTAAAAATTGTATGACTTGTGAAAATTTGGGAATGATGATTTTATGAAGAAGTATCTATTACACTCATCAAAGGAGTATTTGGAATTAATTGTAAGTATATGTGATTCACATGTTTTCATAATGTACATACTCCCAAGTTACTAGTAGATAAGAAGAAGCAAATAACTTATACTTGAGTTAAAATCCTACATTGTTGGATATTATTTTACTATTTCTAATTCATCTCTTAACCCAAATATATTACAGCCATCAAAATGGCTCCACTAAGTATTTATTTAATTTGAGTAAGATAATATATTTACAATAAGTATTTTATCTTACCTTGTTATTTTTAGTTTGTACTATATTCATGTAACATTAAAGTCAATTATTTTATTCAATGAAAGATCTAATTTAATGTGATGGAATTTAGTGTTTTCTTGTTTGAAAATGAATATTTAATAAAATTAAATTATAATATTCTATACAAATAAATTGAAGTATTTGATTGAAATATCAAAATAATCGCTTTTTACTAAATACTTACATATGAATGTATATACAGTACTTATACCAAAAACATAATATTTAAACAATTGGTCTCTCTGTTTGTTTGTTGTGGGTAATCTCCGGAATTGTTGCACTGATTTTGACAGGACTTTTTCTGGCAGATAGCTAAAGTTATAAGGTGTAATTTAGGTCACTCATATTTTTTATACAATTATGATTTTGGGTAAAAAGAAAACTTATGAAATTGTGAACAAAATTCGAGTCAATGAAGTTTTACTGGCAGGTGTTTGACTTTATGAGAAATATCTTTGTTTTCTGTTAGAACCAAAAATACATTAGGGTTATAAAAAAAAAATAGGGTCCATTTTTTCTTCTTAAAAGGATAGTGGCATTTATTCCATACAAACATAGTCTCCTGTTTCCTTCCTGGACTATAACATTAGGGTAAATATTTTATACCAAACAAAATATATCCACCATCGCCATTCCTGTGTTTTGATTTTTTTTCATAAATTAGTTATTCTAGAAACTAGGAGCATTTGAAAATTAAAAATGCTTGATTTTTACTGTCATTTTAGACATTCATCCAACAAATTTTATGGATAAAATAAACAAAAAAGGAAAATGTATAGGCATACCCAAAGCCTTTTTTATTCTATATCGGAAAGAATGTTAAAATTCGGTTCAGTTTTGGAGAAGGAAACAGGGTACTACGAAGTGATGTTTTTGTCTATTTTGCATAGGTAAAATCAGTCCGAGCTGAAGTTGTCCCTATTCTTTCATTGGGCCGCAATATGATACCAATAGATTTCTGAAATACCTACTTTTCCAACTGCATGTTCTCTTAATTGGGTATATTACTATACCTTTCCCCATAACTAATTAAAATATATTAACTCTAATTCATAAAATTAAAAAATAAATTTTATCTTTGATTTCAAAGTTTCAATAGTTTTATCTGTTGTACAAATAATTGAGATAGTAAGGGACCTCATTGAACAGTCAACATCATTTCCACAGGGATAGAAATTTTTTCTAATTAATGAATGAATTATATGTATTGTTTGATTTCTAATGAATTAATGATTCTAATGAATCCAAAGCATTGGTTCCTCAATAATCAGTTTATTCAACTTGTTTTGAATTGTTATGTGTAACTAGAATTTTATGCAGCTGTCGAAATTAGACAATAGTTATTAAATTCAGGATTCGAGTACAATAATTATTAAGCTCATCAATATCAAATAGCCAAAAAAAAGGAAAACTGCTGGCAAACATGGGAGATTAAAATCAAAGCTGTTTTATATTTGGATACTTAAATATAAAGCCATATCATAGAAAACAAAATAAAATTGATTTAAATTAATTTAAAATAATGAAAGTTGTTTTACAAACATATTATGTTGTGATAAGATTTTATGGTTGGCAGGAAATTCCAAATAGCCCTGATGCACCAAGTGTCTATGGCTTACAGAGACTGCTTACCATATGAGAATATATTTGTCTATCATCTCAGTGACTAGCTGCTCTCTGCGATTTTACCCACGTAGAACCCGTTCCCGTGTTATTTTCAGATTACAAAGTATCCTATGTAAATATAAAAAAGATATTTTAAATCTTACAAGGGTATGACACTCAAGATTTTAATATTAAGTGATAAACTAACTACCTATCATATCTTTTCTTGTTTGGATACATTCTCCAATATAAATAATTTTATGGTGAAAGATCAATCCACTGGATCTACATTACTTGCTCAAAATACATTCATATGACGAAATGTTATATTGAAATGAAAAAATGAAATATTTTACAAAATTATCAAGAATAATATTTATAGCAGCATTTTATGTACTTTATTTATCAGGTTGGGGAAAAAAATTTCTTTACATTTTGTATGATAACTCAAGATATTTTTATCCAAAGTCTCCCAACTTTTTATTTTTTGCGCTATTGTTATGAAAGACCATACACTTTCTATTGATAAATTCCGTAAACTTCCTCTCAACTTCTTGCTTTAATTTCATTAGTTGTTGGCAGTACAGATCCGAATTAATAGTTCTGGCTGGCGGTAAAAGCTCATAATAAGCAATGCTCTTCCAAACACACCATACACACAGCATCACCTTTAACCTTTGACCACGACCTTTCTCATACTTTCTCGTCGAACGTGATCCACTTTTCATCAGCTGTTATCAATCTCTTCAATTCTCAAACATGTTCGATTTCATTACGTCTCAATAAAAAATCGTGTATGAGTACACGGTTCATTAGGTTTCTTTCAGTGGAAAATAGTTGGAAACAACATTTCGACAATTTATTTCTTTTTTAAAATGTAACCTTTTTAATGTCATCAAAACCAGCTAGTGCCAAAAAGATTTTAATACAATTTTATTATTTTTATTGTAAACTGTGTGTGGCTGCGCCCGCGTTTCATATATTCTTCACTGCATTTTAATTTTTTTATACAGAAGCCTAATTATTTTCCTAAAATATTTTTAGTACTAAGATAAAGTAAAAATATTTGTCATAAATTCGAGCACTTGCTCAATCGGATTATATTCAATTTTTTTTTTTGCGTCGAACCCTAATTTATTTCGTAAATTAACTTGAGCTATCTACCAAATAAAGTCTCGTCGAAATCCGTCCAACCCTTCCGGAGATTACCCGGAATAAACAGACAGACGGACAGACAGATAAAAATTTTAAAAATTGTCTTTTTGGTATACTATCGAATATACATTCATACGTATTTAGTTAAAATTGTTATTTTGACATAACAAACAGACACTTTAATTATATTTATTAGTATAGATGATGAAGATAAATAATATTATTTTCTGAAATATTTATTACTAGTTTCAGAACATGCCCTTCATTTGACGTAAATTAAAAATTGTGATTTCGCATATGTACCTACGTATAACGTAAATATATTATAGAGAAGAAAGAAACTTTCGTGTTTTGGAGTTGGTTAGCAATTAACTAAGTAGTATGAAATTGAGCCATACAATAAAGTGTTATACCTTGGAGTGAGACATAGTGTGGGTCGATTTTTATTATCTTAGGGTGGGTGCGGTCGGGAGCGGCAAATCAAACAACGGCTCGGTGAGATCGATAGCGTTAGGAACCAAGTAATATTCGAAGCTTAAACATAACTTTTACCTGTTTATATATACTGCAGCCCAAAAATTTAACACTATCTTGCTTAGTAAAAAGAAACGTAGGGAAAAATAAGTCAAATTTATTTTTTAAAGACAGTAGCTTCATCGTCAAATGTAATGCTAATTTACATATGAAACATAACATTATTTAACCCCTTGAGCACTAACCTGGCGTTTACGCCAGCTTTCCATTGTTTTCCTATTGTCTTCGTATTGTCTCATTTTTATGGGTAATCGACGTATTAAGAAATATTATCCACTTATGATAAAATTGTCTAAAACATTCTTAATCGATTTTCCATCTAAAAATCCTCCTTTCCATTTTATAACTTTTCTATTTGTAATTTTATTCTGATATATGTCACATGTCTTCTTGCCATGGAGGGACAACAAAGACGGTATCCTAAGTACACCAGAGTAACTTCAGCTATCGACCAAAAAAAGTCCTGTCAAAATCGGTCCAGCCGCTGTGGAGATTACTCATTACAAAACGACAATAATTTTAAAAATTGTATTTTTGGTATAAGTAGGTATCGTATATACGTTCATATCTATTTAGTAAAAAAAATATTTTGACATTAAAAACAGATATTTCAATTTTATTTATTAGTATAGACATATCCCGACTATTTTTCCTTCATTTTTTCAATATAACTGTAACACGGGCAATGCCGGGAGGAAAGCTATTATATTATATGAATATTTAAATAAGTATGATGAGTAATCATATGACCTCAATCAGTCAAGTTGTTCAGAAGTTACACTACCACTAACACATGAACCGACGATTATACACATACATAATTGTAAAAAAAAACGTGGGTGAAAGGAAGTATCAGGAAGCGAATTTTACATTTACTTTTCCCAATAATAATAGCGTAACAAGGCTTTATAGTATCAAACTAGTGGTTACAACACATAGCGGGCGGCTGGGACGCCAGCACTGTTTGTATAGAAGAGGTTGCGTCGATGCGAGCTGAGCACGACCTCTTCTATAGTAAAATCGCGCTGGTGTCCAGATCTGCCTGCTGTGTGGTGAAAACATTAAGTAATTACATTAATTGCTCAAATTAAAACATATTTTTACGGGTGCCAAGATTCTTTGATTGACTTCATACTTGGGGGCGTCTTCTGGTAATAGCCCAGGACGTCTTCCGGTGCCCAACTGATGAGGCGTCGGTATCCGCCGCCTGATGGAGTGACACTTTCTTGAACGTGATACGTAGTTTCCTTTTATTTGGGTATAGCTAGGGCAAGTTTTGTAGAGTTTACTTCTAGGGTAGCGAACCAAGCCACGATTCGTACCACTTTGGTGCGCTTACAGTAGCTACTACTCTCCCGGCAGAATGCCGTATAGTTATATAGCTTTAGGCGTAATTTTATAGTTACCCAACTATATTGCTTCTCAAGTATGTTTTAAAAATCAGTACATTAAAATCTATTATAAATTATATATAAACAGAAGAATTTATTATTTATTGTAAGCTCTTGACATATTTTGTGATATACAAATTGCTGGTATGGTATACAAATGTAAATAACGACGAGTAAAACAACAACTGCTTTTATTTATTTAAATTACAATGACAAAAATGACGAAATACATTATACTGTTTTAATCCCTAATATTTTAGGAAATGCTTTGTTTGCATTATGACGTATTATAATATTTTAAAGCTTAATATTTGAATGATTGTTTCTTAATAACTCTCAAATGTTTGACTAGTACATTTCATTGTAATTTAGTAAATTACCCGAGGAAGGAATGATGCTACATATAATTACGCTTTCTCATAAGGAGAATGCCGTAATGGTAAAATAGAGATGAAGTGACTTAAAATCATAATCGTACTGCGACTTCATATAGACGTTAACATTCATTTTAAATTTTTTACTAACAAATTATACACAAATTCAAAGTGAACTGCATTTTTACTGGTTGATTTTCTACTTGATATACTATGAATAGTCAGTTTCTGACTATTGAAGAAATCTGGGTTTGGATTTAAAGTTTTTAAGACGACTAACTATGCCTATTTCATCATAAATCATATACTGCATATCCATAAACAGGAAACTTCTATGACAAGTAGTCTGTAAAACGCCAGGTGAAACAGAGTTATGAATACTTATGTTATATGCCTTGGATTTCATAGCATAGATGAGCTAATAAAAAATGTAAATATATTATTAGTGATGCTACGGAACACACCAATTGGTATTTGGCGACAGGTTTTTTAAACATAAGGGTGGTAGCTACCCAGGCGCTACCACCATGTAGAGCTAACCCTGGTTTAAAAAAAAGTTTAATACGAACGTTTTATTTTATATTATATTTAAAGCCGACCTTTGCTAAAGTCCTACCGAATTTTAACTATATTTTGAATACGTTTATTCATATTCTTGTAATTTTCATATGATGATACATAATAGATATGTACTTTTTTTTTTTGTTAGGCACGTACCAGTTTAATTTCTTACTCGACTTGATTGACTCCAAATTTAGTTGACCTTAAGCCGAGATCCAATGCGTTGTCTCTGCCACTTACTTAAATAACAAATAACCTTGACACCTAGATCGTGACGGAGCGATTAAAGGATGATTTTCATAAACATACAGTTGCCTAAAACTATTTTTATCAGGATTATAAACAGGCGTATTCATTATTCCAATATTGCATCCGTTTAAATTTGCCGGCTAGAATACTGTCAGTGATTACGTGTGTAAATCGCGTCCTGCTGCTTTATTATAATTATATCACCCAAATGTGACGCGCCCACGCTGCGAATGAGGATGTGTGCAAGCGATAAACTGGTAAAACCAACGACTATTCCGAATCTGGTTTTTAAGGAACATTGGATTTGTACATCCCCCAGGCGATATTTATATAATAGCTCATATATATATTATTTGCTGTGGCGATAAATGGTATCACTTGGCGTTAAATGTTGTAATTATGCTAAATGTAATCACAATCGCATTACCTTTTTATTAAGTTCTAAAAATAGCGCGAGAGAGCGTTATCGCTGACGCTTGACGTTATCTCAAGGCGAAATCGTGCCAGTTCGCATCGCTACGGTTGCTCTTCGGTTGTGCTACACGCTGAATGTCCGCCGAGTTTAAAGCGTGCGTATGCAGAGACTAGTCACTAGTCAGTTAAGCTCTAGGTGCTAGTATAACCCTCTAGCCTACAGGGCCAGATGCGGTTATTGACTTGGGAGGCAGATAATAATACTGTATGCGACTATGTTGTATGCGAAAATGTTTCTTATCTTTCTGTATTAGATAGTTATATTTTTGTTTGTGAATTTTGAATATTCTTTTAAATATATGAATTATGCATTAAAGGCATCGTTTCATTCGCCAATAAAATGCGTGAGAGTGCCCACTATAGTTATTAAAGGGTATATAAACTTTATAGATATAATGAACTATAGGGACTGAGTGTTTTATTGTCATATTGAATAAGTTTTCGTTAAATGATGTATAGAATAAACAATATACTATAAGTACTTAAATATTATAATAATTATGTCAACATTTATATTTAATATATTTAATATATTTACAAATTATGTCTTATTTAGTAAACTTTAACATAACAGAATTATTGTGTATAATCTGCCGTTATCTTTGTTCTGACGTTTTTGGCTGTGTCAGTATATTTCTACGTATTTTATTTATTGTGTATAAACTGATAACTTATAAAAGGTGGAACGATATCTTTAGGTACTTTATACTAATAAATAAAATGTAACGTGTCTGTTTGTAATATCAAAATAACATTTTACTAAATACATATGAATGTATATACGACACTTATACAAAAAATACTATTTTTAAATTTTTTTTGTCTTTCTTCCTGCCCGTCTTTTTATTCTGGCTATTTTCCGGAACGGCTGGACCGATTTGATCGGATTATTATTTTTCGAAAATAATTAGTGTTTCGCATGAAAAAAAAAATCATGAAATTGTGAATAAAATCTGATTCAATGCACAGGTTTACTGGCAGATATTCGAATTTGTGAGAAATATAATTACTTTCTGTTAGTACAAAAAAATAGGATAAATTCAGGGTCCGGATAAAATAATTAAAATTCATGAAATTGTGAACACAATACGATTCTATGGACAGTACCATCATAACATTATTTTTCAATGATTATTTGAAAACTATATTACGCAGTGAACAATACAAGAAATATGGGCGGAGCCGCGGACACACAGCTAGTTAGTAACTAAGTACATGGAAAGGACGATGGGCAAGCAATAAATTTGCAATAAGTTCTAAAACCCTATAAGAATGAAACGTGTTATTAGTATAGTTATTTAGAATGAGTTAAGTAAAATACTAAAAATCATTTTCTTTAGACGGTCAACAATTATTTTGTACGTGAAAATGCAAACTAACGGTCATTCTATAATATACATTCATTTTACCTCTGAGAACTTGGCAGCCGACTTTCGACTTTTTTTTTCATTACCGTTGGATTCTACGTCATTTGTACCCGTTTGTAGCAATTTCATTTTCGTTTGTACCTCAAACTAAAAAAAGTTATAGCGTTTTGAAAATTTGACCCGCAGCCGACTTTGGAAAATCGAAAATTTTGCAACGGGATCTGATTCGGGGTCGTTTGTACCCGTTTGTACTACTTTTTACCTTCGTTTTTAATTTTTTTCAAACCCCAAAAAAGATACGGCAATTTGAAATTTCGATTTGTTTTTGGTTTGGCAAATTTGGGAAGTTTGGGAAACACACGAAAATGAAAGTGATTCCCACGGGTACAAACGATTCTGCGTCGATCCCCGTTCACAGATTTTCGAAGTTCCTAAAATTGTCGAAATTGATTTTTTGAAATTTTTAAATTGCTCGTAATTTTTTTCCGTTTGAGGAACAAACGAAACGCAAAGCGGTATAAACCTCACGGTACCGTCGCTAACTGGACCCCGTTGATAGAATTGAGATATCTCAATAATTGTGGACGCTAAGTGAACTTCGTTTTTCAAAATCGAAAAAGGCTCTTAATTTTTTTTGGTTTGAGGAACAAACGAAATTGAAAGTGATTCCCGCGGGTACAAACGATTATGCGTCGATTGCCGTTCACAGATTTTCGAAATTGGAAAAGTTCGTTTTTCGAAATTTTCAAATTGTCGTGACGTATTTTTTTTGAGTTTTTTGAAAAAAAATGAAAAACGAAGGTGGTAAAAACGGGTACAAACGACCCCGAATCAAATCCCGTTGCAAAATTTTCTATTTTCTAAAGTCGGCTGCGGGTCAAATTTTCAAAACGCTATAACTTTTTTGGTTTGATGTACAAACGAAAATGTAAGTGGTACAAACGGGTACAAACGATGTAGAATCCAACAGTAATGAAAAAAAAAAAGTCGAAATTCGGCTGCCAAGTTCACAGAGGTATTCATTTTCTGCTTAAAAGGATATTCGAGCGGCATTTATACCATACAAACATAGTCTTCTGTTACCTCCTTGTATAATAGCATTGTGGTAAATGGTTTATAACAAATAATATATATCAACCACCGCCATGCCCATACGTTTTTATTTTTTTCCATAAACGAGTTATTGTAGAAACGAGGAGCCTTTGATAATGAAAAAATGCTCGATTATTACCGTCATTTTTCAAACAAAATTGATGGATAAAAAGCATAGACAGTCTTTCTTATTCTATAACTGAAAGAAAATTAAAAATTGGTTCAATTTTGGAGGAGGAAACAGGGTACTACGGAGTAATGTTTTTTGTCTATTTTTGGATAAGTAAAATCAACCCGTGCTGCATTTGTCTCTATCGTGGTTTATAACCTTTTCTTTGGGGTGCAACGCGATAGCAATAGATTTCTGAAATACATACTTTTCAAATCTGTCGCCAACCGCATGTCCTCTTATGCCCGGTTTTTCTGAAGTTTTCAGTTAAACTCTCACTAGTTATTGATTCAATAAAGTTATCCATATGATAAACGTCAGTTAAGTGTCACTGCGTTTCTAAAAACACAGTGAGCAGAACCAATAACCAGTTCCTTAAATTGTCTCTAGATGGGTTTATTCTCAAGATCGAGCTTAAAATTGGTTTTAATAGTTTAATTTGGCTCTAACACTAGTATTATTGTGCATAATATTTTTTCCAAGAGAAATAAGTAGCTCAAAATTGTTTTAATAATTATAAAGTATGATATTTCTTATTTATCAACGTTTATAAGAAGACATCTTTTTTGAAAAGACCAAACTATAACCAAAAAATATTTTGTGTGTTGCTAGAACTATCTGGAAAGAATCTTTGAGGCAGTGGAACGAAATATAATTTATTCCAAATGTATATTTATAATAATTTATGACAGGAATTATCAGTGACGGATTGATTTTTTCACAAGAATGCGACAGTATCTTGTTTGAATTTTTTCGACCGTGAATATTTTGAATGAATTTCAACTTTACCTTAGGCCCTCGATGTATGAGTATAAAAATGATCTTCAATACTTCCATATCAGACACTAATAATAATTCCATAACTTATATTAATATGTTGATTACCCATAAAAATGAGACAATAGAAAAACAATGGAAAGCTGGCGTAAACGCCAGGCTAGTGCTCAAGGGGTTAAATAATAAAAACAATACTTATCGATTAGATAAACGGCTCTTGCTGGTTAGTTAAATTGAACTGAGTTTAACCGAAGTTTATCGCCTGATGAGGTGTTCAGAAATGCAATTTGTCAAGTTATTGAACCGATAGTGCTATCAAAAGGATAAAGCACAGTTAAAGTACCTCAGAAATTGGTGTAGTAATGAATCCTATGTCTTTTAAAAGAATGTATCCCTCTACCCAGTAATAAAATAACGGACAAGATCGTTTTATTTCTATTATGATTACTATCATGTACCAGTTATTTTCTTGTATTTTATTCGATCGATAAGACTCGATATTTGGACTAGGTGCACCTTGTCAAAACTGTGGCAAGTCAATTGGTGTAATTGATCACCGGCTGTGGGCCAATTACTTACTTCGCAGCATGGAAGCCGTTTACATTTCAAGGCGGAAGGCGTGATAGGAAGACTTCCTTTCATTTCGTTACAGAAATAAACGATCTCATTGTCCGTTATCTGACAACACAAGTGCTCCTTAGACAGAAGTAACTTCAAATATTGTGCAAAACATTATCTGAAACTATTTTGAAACAAAACTTTTTAAATTAAAAACCAAACCCACTTTAAAAGAATGTTAAAATTATAATATAACAATGTACTAAAAAGTAAATATAAATAAATAATAATCTTATTAATATATTACATATTGGTGTCAGTTTATAACAAAAGGGGTTTTAAATGTACGTCGCTAATTTATTTCGATTTTGATTAAAATCACTTTAGTCCTTAGGATAAGGTTGTATGTAATTGTGATGAAGTTTAGACAGTTATTTTCATTTATAAAAGAGTACATTGGTTAACTCTAGCTGGCAACGACTCCAAATTTATTTATATTGTAGTAAAAAGAAGTAGATTAATAAGGAAATTATTTATTTACTTTTAAGTGCATTTTTATAGTGAGTACCTAGGTTCTTTTGAAGTTGGTTTGGTTTTTAATTTAAAAAAATTTTGTTTTCTACTTTAGTCTGTGTATTTTACGTATAATTTTGATTATGATAATATGATTTATATGCTTATTATAACCATTTAATTCAAAATCATATTATTGCATACGTTAACATGGACAGTGACAAAATCATAAAAGTTTCGAAAGGTTTATTAATTGATTAAGTATAAATTAATTTTTACTGTGCATTATTAAAATTCTGTAAAGTTATTGTACTTGGATGTAACATATTGGGAACAATGCAAGTTCATCATCGTATATAGTTATTAGAATACTCTGCTGTTTAATGTCTCGATTAGTTTGGTACAATTATAAATTCAAAGTAAACTTTTTCTTGGTTATATGTATATGACCCTGTAATACACTATTGTTAAAAGAATATATTTTCATCTTGGCCGAGTAGTGTAGAGGAAATACATATGTATTTCAGGTTATAGTGAGAGTTATATACTGTGATAGTATTACTAGTTAATCTATACAAATAAAAACTCTTTACTTATTTCTTTACATTATAAATACATATTCATGTATATAGGGTACCTATATCAAAAACACAATTTAAAAAAAGTTGTTTCACTGTTTATGCCGGCTGATCTTCGGAATGGCTAGATCGATTTTGATGGGACTTTTTCTAACAGACAGCTGAAGTTATAAGGAGTAACTTTAGTTATTTTTATTTCTGAAAAATAATTAGAGTTAAATTAAATTAAAACTCATGAAATTTTGAACGAATTACGATTCATTGAACAGTTTTATTGCCATATGTTTGAGTTTGTGAAATGTGTTTGCTTTCTGTTATTACTAAAATAATTTTGGGCCTTATAAGAAGTAGGGTACAATCGTTTCTAATGATTATTAAGAAAAAGATATGCGGGCGTTGCTGCGGGAACAGCTAGTATATATATTAGTAAAATGAAAGAAAATACACCAAAAACATATTAGACGTTATATATACGATTCAGGGAAAATAAATGTTTAAAAATAACAGAATGTCCACTTCAAATCTGTAGGTACTAGCATCTAATAACTAATTTAACTCTTATACTAATTGTTTTTCTAGAATTTTCGTTCATATTTTTTAATAATACATGGCTATAAAGGAAAACGTCTTGAGATAATTGTGAACCGTTGAGAACTTTTCTCTTTCTGAGAATAAGAACTTGTGATTTTTCATTTTTTGATACCACTAATTCGTCGTTTGTAAGAGGGTATGTAGGTGGGGTAGGCTCTTCGCGGTTATTAAGTATGTTATCTGGATTGGGTTTTTATATTGATTTCAGTCGCAAACATATTTTATTTCACAATATGAATATTTGTATATACTTGTGTGTTATTCATTTATTAACCGGAATTTAATAACGATACATAGCTAATTGATAACAATTAAACATCGTTTAAATTCAATTTTGTGTTATATTGAAACTTATTTAATAAATACTAAATATTCTTTTCTGTCATAAAATCAATATTATCAACGTTATTGGGCTATATTTTTGTATATTTAATAAATTTCGCATTAACATTTCTGAGAAAGAGTTCAGTATTTTTAGGTGGGACTTTTTAGTGTGATGGTATTGAGCGTGCATCCGTGGCGCATTTATTATTAAGTAGTCACTATAAATTGATCATTATTACTTTTAGATAATTTTATTTTTATTATATAAAGAATCAGTAAATTATTTCAATTGTGATCTAGATAAGATTATGGTGTTATGAATATTAAAAAAATTGAGGTTGAAATTTTGAGGTTACAAGTTCGACTCCGATCATTGAATAACTACATTTATTTAAAATGTGTATGATAAGCATGCTTGGTAGGTTGGTATTATTAGAATTTTAAGGGATGGGATGTAGAAATCCTTAGTTAACAAAAAATATGTCGTTAGTTTAGCGGATAGCGGTGAAGGCGGCGGCATGTGGCAGGGCGCCCGGGTGTTGCTGCTCGCGGCGCTGGGCTTACTGGCCGAGCCTTCGCTCGGCTACAAGAACTTCAACATTACCATCGGATATTTACCATGTATTACCGGCTTACTGCGCGACAGACAGGGCGTCGCCATTTCAGGAGCACTCTCGATGGCACTCGAAGAGGTATATTTATACAATTGCTATCATATTACATTTAGTAATTACAATATAATATAATGCTATCCTGTCATCAAAATATAACAAAATTATTTTAATACCGCTTGACCATGTTCAATGATAAAGTTTGTTTGATCAGCACAAATTATATCTACACTTCCGTTGTTATTTATAGACGGAGTGCAAACAAGCGGAGTTACTTTTAGAATTCTATATGCGTATTTGTATGTAAATATCCTGTTTATATGTTACACTAGTGTAACGTCAATGAAAGTCAGTAGTGAGCGACAGACTGATTTATTATAAAAACAATATTTACCCACCACCTTATAATATTGACCGATCGTTACACCTCTCCTCGCTAAGCTAACAAATACAATAATCATTTAATATAATTTATCTGCGAAACATTTTTTTTATATGCTCGATTATATGCACGCATTGTACGAGCGGACGCGTCAGGCGGTGGTGACCTCTCGGATCTAATACACGGAGTAGACAATAACTTCCCGGCTTCACTTTGAGTCTCGATTTCACTGCTTGACGCGTCCTCATACAAGTCAACTTCGGCCCCGTCATTGACCCCCAGATCATCGATTTTCGGAACTATATTCTCGGCCACGGATCTGCTACTCATCCGAGATAATGAGTATCTATTTTTTGGGTATAGTAGAAACTAATTGATCTGCATGCCTACGCCACTCTACCCCGTTACCTACCCCGACTCTATACGAAACTGGACCCGTTTTTTTTTTACTACGGTAGCTTTCGCCCACTTATCCCCCTTCGATGTGTAGTCGCGGGCAAATACCGTATCACCTACTTGAAAGTGTCTACCTTCAGCGCGCGCCACTTGGTGCTCTTGTTTGGTTTGTATTGCGGCCGCTCGGTCAGGCCGCAACGCGTCAAGTCGGCTACGTAGTCGCCGCCCCTGCAATGCCATCGCTGGAGATACCCCCGTAGTCGCGTGTTCACAGTTTTGATATTGGAAAAGGAATTTACTTAGGGCGTTGTTAACGTCCTCACCTTCATAAAGCGCCCTTTTAATAGATTTTTTAATTGTTTTAACTGCATTTTCAGCTGCTCCGTTTCCTTGGGGTCTATACGGAGCCGACGTTGTATGTTTAATACAATTACGATTTAAATACAATTTAAATTCCTGAGATAAAAAAGGTGGACCGTTATCTGTCACCAGTTGCGACGGAAGCCCAGAACGCGCAAAAATACTTCTTAACACCTTAATTGTAGCATAAGCATTCGTACTCCTCATCGGTACCGCCTCAACCCATTTTGAATGCGCATCCACTAAAATTAAATATCGCGTACCCCCTTTAGTTACAAATTCAATGTTGAACATACCCACGTCCGATTCCTCACTCATATAATTATGTTGACCGCCACTATTACGCCCCTGTTTGCACATCACTTTTAAGTGCCCGTTTATGCCACACTAATCACAAATTGTAGTTTTTAAATTTACACTTCTCTGCCACATGAGCCTTGCCGCAGCGCCAGCAAGCTCGCATGCGTGTGCTCGCAGCTCCCCTCCCGCCGCTTGCACCGGACGCTCGCGGTGGCTGCGCACGCGAGCCGGCTTGCACGCCACGCGCGTAATGTAGGCCCTCGCCTAATTCGCCACCCGTCGTCCCCGATGAGTCCGCCGCCGTCGACGCTATTGAGCCGCTCACCTGAGCATGCTTCTCCGCTGCCTCCAGAGCCAGCGCCAGCTCGACCGCCTTTTTGTATTGAATCGTTTTCTCTGCAAAGATTGTCGATCTCATTGAGTCATTTGTCAAACCTGATACGAATTGGTCGCGTAAATTTTCTTCGAGAGTTGAACACGAGCTGCATTTACCGAAGTTACATGTAGTTGCTAGGTGTTTTAATGCTTGTAGGTACTCTGTAAGGGACTCGCCAGTACCTTGCCGACATAACCTGAATATGTGACGCTCGGCTATTTCCGAACGTTGAGGTTCCAGGTCTTCCGTTACTAATTTCACTAGTTCGTCATACGTTTTACTTTCCGGAAAACTAGGCGAACACAAGTCACACATTAACGCGTATGTTTCTTCCCCGACGACGGTTATTAACAACGGTACTTTCAATGCATCACCAATCTCATTTAGCATAATATATTGATTTACACGACGAATGTAGGCCGGCCACTGTTTAGAACTCAAACAGAAAGGTTCTATTTTCCCGATAGGCATTCTCTTAACAGATTTGTACAAGTTACAACCGATAAAAATAAAAATAATCCGTTCTCGTCGCCAGTGTACCGTCAATGAAAGTCAGTAGTGAGCGACAGACTGATTTATTATAAAAACAAAACAATACTTACCCACCACCTTATAATATTGACTGATCGTTACAACTAGTATCAACAACAATAGCTTTATTAATAATTTTGACAAATTGCTATTTGTAGCAACAGCGTTTACGGAAAATAGGTATAAATTACAATGTAAACTGTTTTAATTGAGTAATTATATTAAGGAATGGTTTTAAGATTATGAATATTATATATATCTATATAATTTGTTATGCGTTAGGTTAGGTATATTTCCGTGCCCCCTTACCCCTCCGTGCCCCCTTACCTATTGTATTGGGGACTCCGGTCTCACTAATGCAATAGGTAAGAGTAGTGCGTAAATGCATTACCCCCCGTCAAAAAAAAAAAAGAAAAAAAGGTATATGTTATTCGGAGTGGCGCTCTGGCTGTTGCAGAGGTCGGACTCTAATTGTGCCTGTCAGAGCTCGGTTAGCAAATAGCGCTCGTGGCGTCGTAAAGTTGCAACAGTGAAGTGTAAAACAATCAACAGGTGGTTCAATTAGTAAACCCCTAGTTAGATTGAGCACCGACCGTCGCGTATATATGTATATAGCGTTCTAGAGTGTGTAGTGTGTTGTGTTACGTAAAGTGAGTGAGTAAGGTGATTGAGCTTAGTGTTTGCTAGTGGGGGGGGGGGAGGGTTTTGCCCCCATTAGGAATCAAAATTACAAAACCAGGGTATGCTCCGTGTAAGGCAAAGGTAAAGGCGAATGATAAGAGTGAATTTAATATCATATGGGGGAAGCCAGCGGAATGCGGGATAGGAACTGACTTGGAACAGAAAGATTCTAAAGGGGCCGAAGGGGGAGTTGATATAGAAAAGCAGCAGGTGAAGGTAAACTTGGAGAAAAGGGGTGCCGAAATAAGGAGAGCTTTTGCAGAGAAGATAGGCGGTGGGGGAAAGTCTGTTATAGGACTTATGGAAAGAAAATGGGGGGAAAAAGAGGGGAACGATAAAAGAGCGTGAGAGGCATGAGATTAAGGTAGCAACGAATAAAGAAATAGTGAGGGGTGAGAAGTATGGGGGAGTAGAAGATGGTAGTGAGGGAGGAACTTTCCAGGAGCAGTTTCTATTAAGAAAAAAGACTGAAAGGGGTTGTTACTAAGAATAGAGAAGATTATACATCTAAAGATGAAGAAATGGCAACGATAGAGGAACGGGGGAAGAAGGGGAATGTAGGGGTTTTGGGGGAACTGAGAAACGATAGGGAAATTGATATGCAAAGTGTGGGTGATGAGGATGAGGGGAGTCGTAGTAAGAAGAAAAAGAGTGGTAAAGGGAAGTTACTGAAACAGATGGAAGAAGAGATAAATGAGTTAGGGGATGGAGAACTCTGTACAATAGATAAGAAGTACAATAGATAAGAAGTACAATAGATAAGGGTAGTGCGTAAATGCATTTCCCCCCGTCAAAAAAAAAAAAAAGGGGATGGAGAAAGGAGAATTTTTGAGGAGGAGGGGAGAACTATGGAGGCTTATGAGTTGGATGAGTTGGTACGGATAAGGTTTCAATGGTTCAGGCGAGGGTATATAGAGATCAGGTAGAGAATTTGAAGGTAGAGAATATGGTATTAAGGAAAGGGTTGGAGATGGAGAAAACTACCACAAGGATACCTGCTGTAGTGGGTGAATATAGAGGGAAACGTTTGATGATGTTTCTTTCTGTTCCGGTTACTGCAATACAGATAAAAATGGAGGATGGTCGTCTGATGATAGGATGGAGTGTGGCACGAATACAAGTACTGGGAAATAAGCCATTAAGGTGCTACAGGTGCCAGGGTTTAGGTCACACTCGATCAAGGTGCCAGGCGCCTGTAGATAGAAGTGGAGTTTGCTACAGGTGTGGCCTACAAGGGCATATAGCTGCGATGTGTCAGGCCGAAAGGGCGAGGTGTTGGGTGTGCTCGGATGCTGGTAGGGCAGCTGATCACATTATGGGAAGTATGCTGTGTCGGCCACAAGCTACCAATAATGGAATTGAGAGAAATGGGGGAGGAGTACACAGGGAGGAGATTCAAATGGAAATTTAATGCACAGACGACCAATAAAGTGCCTTCAGGGGAATTTAAATCATTCGGCGGTTGCGCAGGATTTGTTTGTGCAGAGTTTAACGGAAGGGGGTGTGGACATTGGGGTGGTGGCTGAGCCATACTCGGTCGCTAATAGACTCAACTGGGCAGGGGACGAGGATAAGTCCAGTGGCTGTGTATGCTAGGATTGGTTCGCTATTGGTTAGGGATAAAGGTACGAGATACGTGGCAGTAACATGGAGAGATGTGGCGATAGTAGGTGTCTACTACTCACCGAATAGGACGTTAGCACAATTTGAAAGGTACCTAGACCTGTTGGGACCGGACATACGGCGGCTCACTCCGCTTCCGGTGATCCTCATGGGGGACCTCAATGCTAAATCTCAAGCTTGGGGTTCTCAAGCTCCCCATCTCAGAGGTGATGAGACCAGAGCTGCTGGACAGGATGGTGAAGGAGCTGTTCCCGAGGGCTGAAGAATTACCGGGAGGGGGACTACCTGAAGGATTGGATACGGAGAGGGAGGAATCGGTGATGATTGGTCCTCCGCCGCCAGTCAGCGACGGAGAGTGGGAACTAGCGATGGAGCAACTTCACCTTAAGAAGGCACCAGGCCCGGATGGAGTGCCAGGAAAAGTTCTGGTGGTAGCTACCAAATACATGGAGGAAGAGATTAGGGATCTGTTCAATCGCTGTCTAGCGAGTGGACAGATGCCTAACCTCTGGAAAGTGGGAAGATTGGTACTGGTAGCGAAGGTGGGTCGTCCACCAGACTGTTCCTCCAGCTACCGTCCACTTGTACTGCTGGATGATGTGGCCAAAGTGATGGAGAAAGTTATAGCAGGGCGGGTCATACAGAACCTAGAGGAGGGTGGATTAAATCTGTCGGATGAGCAGTTAGGATTTAGGAGGAGGAGATCCACTGTGGACGCTATACTCAGGCTTAAGAGGTGGTCACTTGAGGCCATTAGTGAGGGAAGAAGGGCATTGGCGGTGTCTTTTGACATCGCCAATGCCTTTAACAACCTTCCTTATGAAGTCATAAAGGCGGCGCTGAAGTATTTTAGGGTGCCCCTTTACATTAGGAAATTGCTGGAAGATTTCTTGGTGGAGAGGGAGATAGTTTTACGGATAGTATGGGAAGGACAGTTGTGAAAGGTGTTGAATGTGGTGTCCCTCAGGGATCAGTCCTAGGACCGTTGTTATGGAACATCGGCTATGACTGGGTCCTGAGAGGGGAGTTCCCGGAAGGAGTAAAGGTTATTTGCTATGCAGATGACACTTTAGTGGTGGCATGCGGAGAGTTGTGGAAAGATGTGTCGGCGCTAGCAGAAGAGGGAGCTACGATAGTAGCCAACAGAATTGGTGCTCTGGGACTGAACTTAGCCCTTGGGAAGACAAAGGCCATTCTCTTTCACGGACCTCGGAGAGGCCCCCCCCCCCCCAGGAGCAAGTGTGAAGGTGTGCGGGGTTCAAGTTAAGGTAGAGAAGCAACTTAAGTATTTGGGAATTATTTTGGACGGGAGGTGGAAGTTTGACGCACATTTCGAAGAACTGGGAAAGAGGATGGTGAAGTCTGCGGCAGCTCTTGCCAGGTTCCTCCCCAATTGTGGAGGTCCTGGTAGCAGGTGCCGCAAGGTATTTACGGGAGTGATAAGAAGTATGGTCGCCTACGGGGCACCGATATGGGTTGACTCCCTCAATGCCCACAATACTCGCACCCTTTACAGGGTGCAGAGGATTGTGACGCAAAGGGAGACCCATTGTTAACGTTCGGTGTCCGGTGGGGCGGCTTGCGTCCTCGCCAGCTCCCCGCCCTGGGAGTTACAGGCTGAGGCGTATGCCTTAACTTATCACTCACTGGGGAAGAAGTTAGGGAGATTAGAAGGGAGTGTAAAAGGATGGTCATGATGAAATGGAAGGTGGGGCTGAGATCAGCTATATACGGGAAGCACACAACGGAAGCAATACGGCCTCATCTGCGGAAGTGGTGCCGGAGAAAATGGGGGGTGGTGTCCTACAGAATGGCACAGGTACTAACCAATCATGGCTGTTTTGGTTGGTACCTGCACCGTATTGTTAGGAAGGAAGGTAATGCATCATGTCACGAGTGTGGGGCGGGATTAGATGATGCGCTGCACACGTTAGAGGAATGTACCAAGTGGGAAGAGCAGAGAAGGATATTGGTTGGGGTAGTGGGCAATGGCCTCTGACTGCCAAGCATAATTGCTGCCATGATTGGCATTGAGAGGGTATGGGATGCCGTAAAGGAATATTGTGAGGTGGTAATGGCAGCAAAGGAGAAAGCCGAAAAAATTACAGGAAAGAGACCCAGAGGCTCCGTTATGGAGAAGGAGAAGACTGGGAGGGAGGCGGCGTCAGCGGTACGATAGAGATAGCACGATGACGAGTGCTTAATTCCTTCAAGGAGTTAGGACGGGCCTTATAAGAGTCAGCTGTAGGTGGGCCGCGTTCAATGCCAGTTCGGTTACGCGGTCCCCAAACAACACAGAGGTGGATAAAAAAAAAAGAAAAAAAAGAAGGTATATGTTATTCGTTAAGGGTAGTGCGGTTATTCGTGGTTGTTAAAACTTTCAATTGTACTGACATGTTCAGTTAAGTAATCTAAAGTAGAAAAACTGGAAATTCTCGTCGGATATGGAATATTAGTAATATTCAAACTTATGTTTTCAAAGAAAATCCTGGCTAGCTACGTCGCTATGATGCGTGTTGTATTTGTTTAAAATAATAAAGTCGTTTTGAGTATGGTCAATTCACGTAATGGTACTAGTGTAAATTGTAATATTTACCACTAATTCAACCGCAGTGAGTCAAGAAACTGCGTAACCAAGACCATCCAGTGTGGGTATTATTAGAATGACGCACACTTCATTTGGAGGAAATGGAACTCTAAATATGAAAAAGAATTGCTATTAGTTCAAGCCTTATGTAGTGTGGATCACACTGCTTGCGAAGTTGGAAGAAGTTAAGCGAATAAAATAGTATAAATGAACACTATGCTTCGCTTCGTGCAACCTCGCTTCTCTTGGAGCGACTTTTGATCTTTGTCGTTTTTGAGCTCGAGTTAAAGGATTCGAAGATTTCCTAGATTCTAATCGAAGCGTCTGTTTACAATAGCAACTGTCATTTGAACACAATCCATTATGCATAGAAAACGGGGGGTAGCGAATAAGCTCCTCGCGAAGTTGCATGAGTGTGTGGTCACATACTTCGGACTTCGGTCATCTTCGAAAAGTACTTCGTAGAAGCAACTTCACGAGCGGTGTGGATGCTACTTTATGGCCAACGATAGGTCCGAGTTATAGGTTACCTGCATAAAATGATTCTAAGTGCTATTATCTCTTATAGGACATATATATTAAATTTGTTTGTATTAAACCGATTATTGCCGATAAAATAGTAAACAATTTAGTAAATTGTATAATATAAATTTATGTTACAGCTCAACAATGATAAATCTCTATTATCAGAGGTGAAAATACTGTTGGAGTGGCAGGATACAAAATACGATACGATAACGTCCACTCGTTTGATTACTGACATGAGTTGTGCCGGAGTTGTCGCTTTCTTCGGACCTGAAGGCCATTGTAACACGGAGGCCATTATTGCGCAATCGAGAAATTTGCCCATGATCTCTTATGTAAGTACTTTGGGAAACACTATAGATACTCTGTGACAGCATTTCCCAAACTATAGGTAGCGACTCACTGGTGGGTGGTTCGCGAGCGAATATTGGACGGGCCCTTAAAAATAGAACTATACACTACATGTATTTAAGTTTTTGAATTAGAACTTAATCATTAGGAACATTCTTTCATTCGTATAATTATATTCCTATTTATTTATAACAATCGCGAGATGAAACCCGAATTTGGAAGTTTTTGTTGAATGGTTCCAGTCAACTTTAGAAATCACTGGTTTATAAGCATTGTTATAATGTAGTATTGGTTTTATGAGTGTTATTTTATTTTAAAATTTATATTGATTTATTGTTTCCATAAAGTTTTGTGGCTTTGTTTTATTTCAAATTGAAAGTCCAAGTAGAAAGGATATAATTTACTGGGTAAACCATGTATGTGATCAAAATTTCTTTTCAGAAATGCTCCGATTATCAAACATCAATGTTACCGAACTTCGCGAGATTGGAGCCTCCCGGTGTTCAGGTTTGTCATACTATTTCCTCATACGAATTTTCATTTTTTTTGCTTAAGAACAAAATTACTGCATCTGTACTATATATTAATATCTGTTGTGTTAAAAAAAACTGGGTAACCATGGAGACTGCCGACAGAAGTGAAAACTAGAAACATTGGAAAAACTGTTTTTAAACATTTATATTTAATAATTTATTGACTGAAATCATTAACGTAACCTAACATTTAACATATAACCTTTGCCGGGATTTTACATCTATTTTTTATTTATGTCAATTTTCATGTAATTTATTCATTATCAAAACACACGATAGGCTGCGTAAATATTAATATTTGTTATTTATCTCTGAGCTCCAGCACTTAAACGGCATCTTATGTTTGACATACTGTAGCATGTTGACGGCTGACTTCATAGCATTCATAAGTGAGGCGAATCTATAAGTTTTCACTTCAAACGATAATATTATCTGTACAATAATATGAATTTCAGGCGACGAAATCTGTATTATCGTTGCTACGTTACTACAGATGGAATAAATTTTCTATATTATATGAAGAGTCGTGGGTGACGGTCGCTCTGACCCTCGAGAACCACGCGAAGAAGAACAACATGACCGTGAACCATCAGCGGCCGGTCATTGACTCTTTTAAATGTTGTGAGGAGAAAATGACTTGCTGCGCGCCGGGCTTTTGGTACCAGTTCATACAAGATACTAAGAACAAAACTAGAAGTTCGTATTATTTCATTACTATGCTACGCTTTTAACCCATTTAATGTTTTACATACTGATAGATCAAAAATAACTTTTGTACGTGTACAAGACGGTATTTCACCATTTTTTTTTTAATAGCCTATAATATCATTTTTAAATTCATACGCGAAAACGCTAGCTATAGCCATACTGTTTTAGTACGTGACGTCGCTGACGAAATAGCAATTTTTTTTTTTTAAATCAACGTTTTAATCGATCTGAATCGAAACTAGTTGAATCGATTTAGAATAATAACATCAAGGTCTAATAAATAGATTTAAAAAAATATATAATATAGAATAGAAATAAAACAGAAAAATACTAACACAAGTATTCAATGTGTTATGGAACATTTCATAATTTTATTTTTACTTTTAATATTACAAAGTATTTTGTGTTAATGTAGATCTAGTGAATCGATCTTTTATAATAAAATTATTTACATTTAAGAATGTACCGATACCCAAGAAAAGGTATGATAGGTAATTTACCACTTAATTACCTAATTAAAAACTAGAGAGTTGGCTTTGCGGTTAGTTGCCTTCATATCTTTGCTTAAGATTATAAATATATTTTCTTATAATACTAAGACAAATATCTTGCTTCATGGTCAGCATCACCAGGTCATCTGGCAACCATATATACACCTTATTGAAATAGTTTAATGGCAATCTGTGTACACACAATTTGTGCCAGTGTCATGCGAGTGAGCGCTATTTTCAATCATGTCTCGGCGTTACTAAGTTCCAACAAAATGGTGGCTCACTCTGCTCGAACTTTCCACGGATCTATGTCGGGACCTCAGAATAAATGTTTACGCGTTATTCTCTATAATAAACTTCACTTGTACACAATAATCAAACTATATCACACAGAACGTCACCAAGATTGCATTATATAAGAGTCAAATACACAAGTTTAATTAATGGAAGGAAACAACTGCTACACGTCAGACTGAGATCCCGCCAAAAACTCTTGTATATAACTCTCGTAGAACTAGTAAAATATGAAGAAAAAAAAAACACATATAAAGCACATTTGTTTAGGAGGTGGAATAGTAGTTAATATAAAAGTGATATGATATTTACTTTCAGTATACGTTTTTCTGGGTTCCACGTCCGGTTTGATTGACATGATGACGGCGATGGAGTCGCTTCAGCTCTTCAAAAAGGGAGAATACATGGTCATTTTCGTCGACATGATGACTTACTCGCGTAGAGATTCGTTGAAATATTTGATAAGTAAGTATCGTTGAAGATTAATTTTAAAAGGATACCCTAGCGGCCTTTATTCCATACAAACGTAGTCCCCTTTTTCCTCCCTGGATAATAGCATTATGGTAAATATTTTTATACCAAATAATATATATCCACAACCGCCATGCCCGTACGTTTATTATATTTTTCCACTAATAATAATAATTAGTTATTGTAGAAACTAGAAGCCATTGAAAATGAAAAAAATTGCTCGATTTTTACCGTCATTTTCAGACGTTCGTCAAACAAATTTGATGGATACAATTAAAAAAAAAGCAAAAAGTTTTGTATTATTATAAAACTGAAAGAAAATTAAAAATCGGTTCAGTTTTGGAAGAGGAGGCAGGGTATCTACTACGAAGTGATGTTTTCGTCTATTTTTTCATAGGTAAAACCAGCCCGAGATGCAGTTGTCCCTTTCGTGTTTTATAATTCATTCTTTCGGGCGCAACGCGATAGCAATAGATTTCTGAAATACCTACTTTTCTGACCGCATGTCCTCCTAATTGTTGTTAAAGCGTGTAAAATAGAAAGAGAAGGTCGGCTGATGGAGACATGTAGCAGTTGTTTTCATTAATTCATTAAACTTGTGTATTTGACTCTATAGCATTTAATGATAGAGGCGTTATCTGTAATATAGTTTTTTTAATTTTTTTATTATTGAAATTAAACTATCTGCGGACTCTGGGTCCACACCTTTTTTATATTAGGGATTTAAATCGACTTGCGTCGGAAAAAAATTGCCTATAATAGCAATTCAAGCAGCTATGCAGTTAGTAATCTTCTTTCGCATATGTGAGCTTAAATCTACTTCTATTAAAATTTTTATATCTATATGTTAAATTATTTTGTAGACACTTATTTTGTTATTATTAATTAATTACTTACATAATGATTACTTGAATTTTTTTTTATTTTTTTTTTTTCTTATTAAAGGTCGTAACAAGCCAAGCAGAACTAGGTCCGTGTCCGCATAGTTACCTCATAGTTTGGGTTTGGGCAATTATTGCTTGTATGACCTTTTGGTCTCCATGTGATATAGTTTGGTTCTTGTGTTGAAGTTAAGCTTATCATAGATGATAACGCGTAACATTTATTCTGAGCTGCTGGGAAAGCTCCATGGAAAATCCGAGCAGGACGGGCCACCGTTCTGCTGGAGCTAGGTAATGCTAATAAAAGATTGAAAATAAATCTTACCCACATGACACTGGTATAAATTGCGTGTACACTGTTTGCCATTATCTAAAAAGAAGATTTCTACTATTTAATTCTTACCGCAACTTTCTCGACTCTGAAAAGAATCCCCAATTTTTTGGCGGTAGTTCCAGCCATGGCCTCAATTGAGCGTCCAAAGTCGAGGTCGTCATTTACATCCAGCTCGAGGCTATCGGTTACTCGAAAGTTGGGGTTAAATTAAAAGAACTGCATTTTGGCGGAAAATAGGCACGCTTGAGTTTTAGATAGAGGCTTTAAACTTTACAAGATTCGCTTCACCACAATGAAATAGGATTCCAAGTGATAAGTTTAAACGTTCGGTCATGGCCTCTCTCGTAGATATCTTTCAGTAGTGTCATCAGCGGTTGCTAGGATACCGGGTTTGAGCAGATCGTTGATGTGTAACAAGAACAATGTTCCTGAGAGCGTTGACCCCTGAGCATTAATTGCCATTGGGTAAGAGGAGCAGGCAACATTAAAATTCACAGCTCGTATAAAAATATGTATATAAACAAAATTGATACATTAATTACACAGGACAATAAAAAAAATTTCTTTGAATGTAAAGCATAAAGTTTCGATATTTTAGTTCGTAATTAGAGGAATATATATATATATATATATATATATATATATAGTGAAAAAGTTTGCTTTTGTATATACGTGACCCATTGAACGACATTTTTCAAAATCTGTGATTTTTAATTGTAGATGAAGCCATTGAAATAAATATGTTTATTATTTTTATTAAGTTTTACCATCAAAATAACTTACAAAAAAGTGGAAAATAATTTAAAATGTGCACCCTTTTACTTTTTCTTATATGTTTATAAGTACTTTCTCTCAATAAACCTCAAATATAGTCTCCCATCATGTTTTCATTGTGTTAGGCCTTGATAACGTTGTTCGAAGCTCATAATATCCTGATGGAAATGTTGTCTTTGCTGTTGTAAATACGCTTCCATGTTGTTTTTAAACTCATTTAAATAAGCATACGCTACGTTTTCCGGTGCTTAGTAATACTAGAACCCGTTAGTTGAGAATTTGAATGTAACTTTTACTATTTATTTCAGAGACCGTGGACCGTAGTAACTCAAAGTTGACATGTTCAAACACGCCGGAGTTCAAGAAGCGCTCGCAGTCGTTGCTGGTGGTCGTCTCCTCTGAACCTTCGTCAAATTATGAGGAGTTCACTAATAAAGTTCGCGAATACAATACATTGGAACCGTTCCGGTTTCCCGCCGTGTTTAAATATAATAAGGTAAATATTATATTATTATAATTTATTATAAATTGCTAAGGAATTAATAGCCGAGTGCGAGTGAGATTTTTTTATTGGTAGTTGCGTTTCATCTATACTAATAAATAAAACTGAAATGTCGATTTGTAATATCACAATAACAACTTTTTACTAAACACATATACAGAAAATTTATAGCAAATATATTGTTTTTAAAATTGTTGTCTATCTGTTAGTTCCGGTTAATCTCCAGAACGGCTAGACCGATTTTCACGGGTCTTTTTTTTTGGAAGATAACTGAAGTTACACTGCGTATATTATGCTAGTTTTAGGTAAAAAAAAAAAAATAGGGTTCTGTGTATAAAAAAATCATGCAATTGTGAACAAAATACGATTTAATGGACGGCACTATCAAAACAATATTTTCGAATGATTATGTAAAAAGTATATTACGCAGTGAAGAATATATAAAACGTAGGCGCAGCCGCGAGCACACAGCTGTATATTTGTGCAAAAAAAAAATGTATTCGTACCAAGTTTGTAGACGCATATCTGTATTATCGCTTTCAATAGAGCTACAAAAATATTACATAAAAAGGCTTGTCGTATCGTAGGGGACTTAGACTTTTTCTTTAATAAATGTTAGGGTATCCTCCACATGTACTGAAAATATTATAACTGGCTAAATTTTATGGTTCAAAAGATATAGCTTTTAAAAGATTTCATGGGTTTCCTTATTTTTAAAAACGGACCTTTTAAAATAAAGAAAAAAAATTACCAAATACATGCAACGAAAACTTCATTTGTAACTTTTTAATACATAGCATAATGAACTGCTTGTAATTGTAACGGATAAATTGTATTTTTATCATCGAGTTAATAAAATCAGTTTATTTACCTGTTATCTTTCATCATCATCTCATCTCCCTACCCTTTTCTCATTTTTATTTGGGGTCGGCGCTTCATGTCTTCCTCTTCCATTCCTCTCTATTTGTGGTCATCTCCGCATTCACTCCTTTCCTAAGCATATCATCTTTTACACAGTCCATCCATCTTTTCTTTGGTCTTCCCCTTCCCATGTAACCGTCCACATTCATATCCAATACCTTTCTTACAACATTCTCTTTCTCCCTGCGCATCACATGTCCATACCAGGACAAACGACCGCCTCTTAACTTGTCTGTTATTGGCGCCATTGTTACCCTGTTACCTTTATTAACATAAATAAAAATGATAAGTTATTTGAGAATTTTGCTATAAAATATTCTCTATTCAAATTTTAAAAAATACATTTTTTTGGAACATTTGTTAATTTAAATTACAGTTTGTCTCTATCTATGCTGCGTATTTGTATGATTCGGTGAAACTATACGCAAAAGCTTTAGATGATATCATTAAGGAAGAAACTAAAAAGGAGTCATTAACACAGTCGAAATTGTTGAGTATTGCAATGGACGGAACCCGAATTGTTGCGAGAATGGTTCAAAGTTCTCCTTATAAAAGTAAGTATATATGAGTGAGTGGACGGCTGATTTGCAATAAAATCCAGATTCTATGGGAGTATTTAATTGTTTTTTTAATTCCAGTACATTGCGGTTTTACTGAACTGTATAATGAAATCTAGACTAAACTAAAGATTTTTCAAAATTCCATATCAATAAAATGACTGTTGATGACAATCGTGTCAGATAAAATTCATACGCCAAAACCATTTTTTTTTTCGAATATTATTCGTTATTTCCATAAGAGGTTTTATGTATTTTAGTTGAATCTCATTTGTCTTTGTTAAATTTCAAAAAAATGTAGCTATGGACTACTCAAAACTTTGTAGTTTTAGTCACCGTCTTGGTTATATTTAAACTGTTTTTTAACCCGTATTTTCCCGTGGGTGTCGTAAAAGGCGACTAAGGGATAAACCAGGGGAAGGGCAGCAGCATCCTCTGAGCATCTCTGCAACAAACACCTACTGCGATCGCCAACCCGCCCGCCAAACGTGGCGATTATGGCAATCCCTGCCTTATTAGGAAGACCTATGTCCGGCAGTGGACGTCTTATAGTTGAATGGATGGATTTGTGGATATGACTGATAATATTGCTTAAAAAATATCCTTAAAATAGGTGGTAGTTCAAATTGTCTAGAGGTACCCAAGCTGTTTCTAATCATTCTAGATATATCATTTTATTCTATATTTCTCATATGGAAGCAATAAAAAAAGTCATATGTATTGTGTGTGTTCAAAAAAAAGTGTGCGTCCCGGGACGCCCGACAGAAGTGATAACTCCAAACTTAAATTAGATTTAGATAAACATAGATTAAGTTGAACTATTTAATATTGAAATTGTGTAACTTCAGAAAAGCTTAAGTTATTACTTAAATTTGTAATATAAGGAAAGATTATTTATTAATAAAATCTTTTATTGATTATAAAATATATTTTATTCTTAGTTACAATGAATATGTACATTAGAATTGTGTTTAACATTATTAGTATCATTATTTAATCAACAGTATATGTCTATTGCACACTAAACACTGAGTAGAGAGAGAGAGAGGGAAGCGTCTGTCCGAAATACGGCTAGCGCTGTGGGTTAGAGTGAGAGAGGAGGAGTCTGCCTACCGTATGCGTGAGAGAGAGGGAAGCCAGACAGACTGGCGCCGTAACCCGTTACGTATAAAAGCGGTTCACCCACCCACGAGAAGTTATAATTTCAAAAAATATGAAATAATTGGTTATCCTTTTAGGTGTGTCGGGTATGTCGATACGTTTGGACGAGCGCGCCGATTCCGAGGGTAACTTTTCAGTGTTGGCCTTCAAACCGACCAACTACAGCGATGAAATCATAAACTGCAACTACAGTATGATACCAGTCGGACACTTTCATGAGAGTTTAAGGGAGTTTTCCGGTACGTCATGCATACATTGCGGAGCAACTATTTGTCTTATAACAATACTAGCTGTGTGCCTGCGGCTCCACCCGCGGTTCATATATTTTTTTCACTGCGTTATATAGTTTTTAAATAAAATCCAAATCAAAAACATCTTTATTCAATTTAGGCCCTAAGAAGGCGCTTATGAACGTCTAAAGCACTACCACCGGTTCGGAAAACAACCCAGTCGAGAAGAGCCGGCAAGAAACTCAATCTGGTTCTTTTTTTTATAAAGACAATATTGATATTTATTTTTTTTAAGTATTAGCTAATGTTAGCGGAAGCACAGAGATGTGGGTTAATTCCAGACATCACTATCGTTCACGTAATGATCCACCCTGTAATAACCTTTTGAGGTAAATCGGTAATGTTACTTGGGATCTTATTGTAAAACCGAATACTATTACCTATAAAGCTTTTATTACACTTACTTAACCTAAAGCGTGGGACGGCCAACTTGCCTTTACTTCTAATATTAAAATAATGACGATCATTCACTAGATCTAGCTTGTCTAAATTTTTACGAATATGAATAATTTATTTAATAATAATGAATAATTTAGATATAACCTAAAGAAAACAAGTGAATGAGAGTTATTTGGTTTTATTGGTGGAAAAAATGTAGGGACGTAAGAGTAAATTGAAAAAAAAATTGAGGAAGAGTCGATGCCATCCAAAAAAATAAATTCCACGTCGAATGGTAGTAGTCTCATCCTGATATGTTCAGTAGTTTTGGAAATGGTGCGGCAAAGAACCCCCATTTTCCTTAGTAAGTAGAAGTTTAGTCTCTCTCTTCTCTATTCTTTATAACCATACACTGTACTATATGTATTAAATAATTAAATACTTTAATTACAGTATTATAAGGAGTGCTATAACGGTTATTTTTGTGTAATATTATATGATGTACCAAAATACTAAGACCTGGTCATAAAAAACATCTGTGATTTTGAAAAGACAACTAATACTTTTCTTCTTGGTCCCATTTATTATTATTTTAATCAACAGGCAAAGGCTTGCAAAACCATACAGCCAAGTTTAATGTTAGGAAGAACAACATGGCAGTCTTTTGTTTTAATGCTTCTCTTCCTAGGGACTTGTTGGGAGGTCTCCGAATTGACAGTTTTATAAAAAAAATGACCACTGTAACAATTAACATTGAAAGCTATGATGGCGCAGTGGATAGTGCAGTTGGATTCCGCGTCAATGGACGCAGGTTCAAACTCGCTTATCCAACTACTAAAATCAGCCTGAGCTTTCGCTGAAGGAAAACATCGTGAGGAAATTATAGCATGTTGGTAGGGCGTTTTCTGCTGATGCCCGCCTGGGTAGCTACCACCCTCAAGTTCGAAAACATGTCGCTAAATACCAATAGGTGTGTTCCGGCAGCATCACTTAAGAACTAGTATCTAGGCTTAGTGTGTTTACCATCCTGGACTACATCGTCCTTAACATCATGTGAGATTGTGGTCAAAAGTACTGAGCATATACCGTGTAAAAAAAAAGGATGATAAGTTTTTTTTTAATATAGGAATATAAACCAAATTCTCGCTTACCTATCGACTGGCCGGACAATATGAAACCAGAAGACGAGCCGTCGTGCGGTTTCAACAATGAGAAGTGCCCGAGGGACGATTCACAGATAACGTCGCTGGTCGTCGCCGGGACGCTCGCCGTGACGCTGTTCTGTGCGCTCGTCGTCACGATCAGTATATACCGGAAGTGGAAGATCGAACAGGAGATCGAAGGCCTCCTGTGGAAGATCGACTCGCACGACATAGGTGGTTACTTGAACAGCGGACTTGTCTGGTCTCCGAGTAAGGTAAGTAAGCCACTAAAATATGAGTTAATTTTTTTCTTTTCTTGTTCTATTTCATCTTCTTTTGTGCCAGTGTCATGTAGCTAAGATGTATTTTCAATCTTGTATCAGAGTTACCAAACTCCAGCAAAACTGTGGCTCATCCTGCTAGAACTTTCCATGAAGCTTTGTCGGCACCTCAGAATAAATGCTACGCGTTATTTTCCATAATAAACTTGTACACAATAACCAAACTATATTATCCAATACGCCATCAAGATTACATGAAGAGTCAAATACACAAATTTAATTAATTAAAAAACTGACTACATGACAGACTGAGGTCCCGTCAAAAACTCTTTGATTCTGTTTATTCCTTTTTAAGGAAAAGGCAAAGGTAGACCATGCAGTCAAGTCAGATGTTAGTTAACTGGCGAGAACAAAATGGCGACCTTATGTTATAACCACAACGGGGTTGATTGAAACGCTTGAGTATTCACGGTCATTGTCATTATTTTCACTTCACTACACTTGCGCATTATAACCACACCATATCAAGCAAAATGCCACCAAAATAACACAATAAATAATTAAATACTGGAAAACAATGAATTAAAAATAAGAACGACGACATGACAGACCAAAATCGGTCTAAAAAGTTAATTTGGAAACTGGTAGGGGTTGCGACCACCATACACACGGCTTCTGCGGGTTTTATTATTATTGTCATTAACTCGTTTAATGGCCCTGGGTTCTAGCCCTTTTGAACCTGTAGTTAATCTTCATCTTCAATGCTGAACAAGGTGGCGGCCCTTTGTTAAGCGTTCCAAGGGTGATTTTTGAATTAATTCATGTTCTGTGTTATTATTTTTGATACACTGCACTTATGCATAAAAAAAAGTATTCTCGTTGCATTAATAAGTAAACAGTGAACTTTTGATATGAAATCGAATATGAATATTAAAATGAATTGACGACTCATTATTTATGGTTATTAAGAAGTAATCTGTAATTTTTTTTTCAGTTAAGTTTAGCGAGCGGTATATCATATGAGAGCAAATGCTGCACCCAAATATTCACTAGCACGGCTCAATATCGCGGCAATGTTGTAAGGATCAAAGAACTCAAATTCTCCAAGAAAAAAGTAATTATGGAAAACATCTTTTTATTTTAATTAACGTAACCTGCATTTTTTCTTCTCAAACTTTAACAGGTTCTTATTAATTATACCAGCGACACGCTATAATGGTCGTTTTGACACATTACAATATTGACATAATTTTATCAAAACTAATTTTTAATAATTTTAAAACTTCACTTAATGTCCAATACATATACATTACACATAAGAAACAAATTCTTACCGAAAGGGGTCAGGAAAAGGGGGTACCACTAAAATCCATATTTAAACAGATTTCTTCATACTGCTATTTTCACGATCTTCACTTTACAATTGACTATTTGGTCTTTCGAATACGTCATAATGGCCATCATAGCGTGCCGTTATTATATAAGCCTTAAACAATTAGGTTATATGTTGAATTGTATTGATTAAGTATTATAATAACAAAGCATTAATAACTTTAAAGGATTATAAGCAAGTGTGTATGATTTATTTATTATAGGATATATCTCGAGATATAATGAAGGAGATGCGCTTGCTGCGCGAACTGAGACATGATAATCTGAACTCGTTCATCGGCGCGGTCGTTGAACCTTTACGCGTTCTCATACTTACAGACTATTGCGCTAAAGGAAGCTTGTATGTGAGTATACCTTTATTTACCGTAAAAAAAAATTATGACATTAAATTCAATTTATTTCATTTTTTTTTTGCAAATTTATCAAAAATATTTCTAAAAACAGTTTTAAAAACCAAATGAAAATCTCACTATTAAGAAAATAACACAAAATTTATCCACAGCCGTATATCCTTACATAAACATATCGACAAACATACATATACACATATTACGTACACTCGCACACACACACACATGCATACACACATGAAAAACATTGTCTTATAATTAGTTTTAAAATAGTGATAAATTAATTTTTGTCACTTTATTATATGTATCGGTTTAGTTTATATGTCTATTTTATACGAGCTGTGAATTTTAATGTAATTAAATAAATATATTTGCGGTGGCCGTTAGGGATGTGCATCTAGAAAAAATATCGATATTTTTTAATATTATTAGAAGTGGGATTTGTACATCAAAATAAAGTAGATATAGTATACTTTTGATTTTAACTGCCTCGGTGGCGCAGTTGTAATACGGTGCGACTGCCGTTCTGAGCTCTCGGGTTCGATCCCCGGGTCGGGTCAAATGGTATTGGGTTTTTCTACTCAGTATCATCCCGGAGTTTGGAATATGTGCCCGATATGGCGACAGGCTCGCCCCCTGTTACATCTGGGACGGAGCTAAGCTCGGTGAAATGTGCGTGGTGTAGTTCGCTACACCACCTCTGCCTAACCCTTCGGGGATAACAGGCGTGAGCTTATGTTATATGTTTTTATTATGTTTGATTTTAATTTCATATGGTTCGATAACATCGGGTTGATTCGATATGTCTATAGTATAATATAGATACTTCATTGATTCTGTATATACGTCACACACTCCTAGTGTGCGCGTGTTAGAGTATCTTTAATTCTTCCCCTCCTGAACGGCTTGACAAATTTTGATGATGTTCTTGTGTATTTATGGTGGTCACTTGGATGATTATTAGCTGTAGTTGAACTCTGTGGGTGGTAGTGTATTTTATAAATGTGAATGTTTTTAATATCGGTTCCCTAATAGCTCTCAAGCAATTAAATTCATTTGAATTACATTTGGTATGTATGAACATTTTAAATGCAGTTAATTTAACGGGTTTTCACGCGTTACCTTTGCTTTTTTTTTCTTTACTATCCCGACGTTTCCGTGACGGGCCGTGACCGTGACGACTGTTGGTGAAACCCAGCCGAAGCGTCGGGATAAAAAAAAAAGCAAAGGTAACGCGTGAAAACCCGTTTAAATTAACTGCATTTAAATATGGAACGCGAAAACTTAAAAAATAACATATGAACATTTTGTTAAGGGAATGTACCTTTTATAACTTTATATAGATCTGCTGATTTACATTTACGCAGAAAAGTTGGATATTGTCTAAGAAACGTAGCACACAAATAACTATGGTTACCCCCATATAAATATTTGTGGTTTTTTTTTATGGACTTTCGAGAAGGTATTGCAGTGTGCATTTATCCGAATGTTGTGTGCACATTCGGCACATGCAGTGTTGATTACAGACAGAAACAATATAGAACGTGAAAATAATATTTCTCTGTACAAGGAATAACGTGAAAGTTGTATATCCAAATTCGACTATAAATATGATTTCTCACTGTAATTTATAATATTTTCAGGATATAATCGAAAACGAGGATATAAAGTTAGATCAAATGTTCATATCTTCGTTGATTCACGATCTTATAAAGGTAAGTTATCTTTTTATGTTTCCATAAACTTACCTAATAGGACTGACCGTATATTATAAAATGATATTTGTTTCAGGGTATGATGTTTATTCATACGTCGCCATTAATCTTTCACGGAAATCTCAAATCGTCGAATTGTGTTGTCACATCAAGATGGATGCTACAGGTTAGTAGACATGGAATTCTTATATTAATGCTAAAATATTTAAAACAGATAATGGCGAAGACATACTTTTAGAGATATGCAATATAACACTTGAAAAAATTATTTTCATTATAAAATACTGTAATGAAACTCGCATAGAACAAAGCATGTTCCGAGCAAAATTCCATTGATCCATCATCAATCCAACAACTGTATGAAATAATAGGTTACTACAAAGAACATTTCTCAATATATTTTCCTTTATAGTCTGTCGATTTTTTTTGCCTAATAGCTGTTATTAAGCTTTAGTGTGACCAATAAAAAAATATATAGAAACAGTGTTTTTTTCTTTTCAAAATTTCAATAATGAGTACTGGGTCCAATTTCGGTACACTAGTGTTACTAGTTAGATTCAAAATAGTAAATAAAGGTGAGACGTGTATTCCGAAAAAATATTTTCTACACGCTGCAAGTAGAACTTTGGGAACTTTTAGTCGTAACTATTCGGCCAAGTGTAGATTTTGATACAATAAACTTCTTCAGGTTGCAGACTTCGGACTTCACGAGTTAAGATCTTGCGCTGAGAACGATTTCATAGGAGAGCATCAATATTATAGAGGTATTAAATATATATTAATCATAGTTTATTGTAAGGCTGAAACTATTATTATTTGGACTTTTTGAAATTATGAAATTAAATATGTACCTCAAATATGTGGCTCACCCTTAAGTGACCTCGCGAAAAGTTATGAAAATATATGTTAAATTATCGGTAAAACTCCTCACAATAGGCAAAGTTTAACTGCTATAGTTTTTTTTTTTTTAGATTTACTAAATATTCTTTAATTACCTACTGTAACTCTTAACACTTTAAAAGTTAGTGTCCTTGTAAAGGTACCCTTTTAAGTTTTTCCCCCGGAAAATTTCAGATCACATTTTCATCATATTTCGGGCGGTCACTTGAAAGTGGGCTGTGGTATATGAGTTTATAAAATCAAAAGGGGCAAAGTTAGTCTGTTGTATCTTTGGCGAAGTTTGCATTTCAAATAAAAACAAATAACCATTATTATTTTAATGTTCCAAAATGTGTACATAGGATATCGTGTGTACAGAGTGCCTGTATGTGCATTGAATGTGCACTACGTGTGCCAGCCGGGGCAAGACTGACTAACTTATACATTACAATATGTAACGCTGACGCTACATATCCATAAGCATAATTGTGTTTTATTACTTTTTTTTTTGTTATTAGCAATCGTTTCATCGCGGAGCATTCATGAATTTAAGTTACATGTGGAATTTTCTATATTAAAAACTAAAACTAAAATATGATCAAAAATAAGGAATTTTTTTTTATACTAGCTCGGCAAAGTGACGGCATTGTGTCTGATGGTGAGCACAATGCAATCCTGAAACAGTGGCGACTGGCGAGAGATCGGTTATCCTTCGTCAGTCGTACCTGTCATGCCTGAAATGCTCGATTTTTTTATACACACGATATAAGCTTAGTGCTTTAACCACAATCTCATCTGATGTTAAGTGACGATTTGGTTCAGGATGGTTAACACACTAAGCCTAGAGGTATTGGTTCTCAAGTGCAGCAGCGTCTCTAGCCCTTGTAGCGCCCGTGTGCCGCCAATATCTTAGCGCACTTTGAGAGCGTTGGCGCCCCCAGCGACGCATCTTTATAGGTGTCGCTCAGGCCGCTCGGCGCCCCCTAAAGCCCTGCTCCCGTGTGCGCTGTACACCCTCCACTATAGGTAAAGACGCCTCTGTTCAAGTGATGCTGCCGAAACACACCTATTAGTATTTGGCGACAGGTTTTTGAAACTTGAGGGTGGTAGCTAGCTACCCAGATGAACATTATAGAAAATGCCCTACCACCAAGCTATGGTTTCCTCACGATGTTTTCCGTCACCGAAAACTGAGGCTGATTTTAGAGTTAGATAGGTGGATTCGAAGCCGCGTCCATTGACGCGGAATCCGGCCGCACTATCCACTGCGCCATCATTTGTTTTCAGCATTGTATCCCAGAGAGTGGACTGTGCTTAGATATGACGTCACACTTTATGTTTTTTACGAGTTATATATACCCTATGCTCGTTTTGTGTGAAAGGTATAGAGCGTTTCCTCTCGAACTTGACCAAAAACTTTAAACTTTGGTACCTCATAATTTTATTAACCGAGTTAAGTAATGTTATCAGGCATTATCAACATCTCTCTACCCTTATCCCAATTTTATTAGTTGTCGACGCAACTTGTCTTCCTCTTCCATTCCTCTCTATTCGCAGTCATCTCCGCATTCGCTCCGTTTCTAAACATACCATCTTTCACACAATCCATATCTTCTTTGGTCCTCCCCTTCCTTTATAACTTGTCAACATTCATAACCATTTTTACAACATGCTCATTTCTCTCTGCGCATGACATATCCTTATCAGGACGGACGACTACTCGTTTAATTTCTCTGTCACTGGCGCCACTCTTAAATAATGTTTTTTAGTATATGTGTTATATTTAGCTATATCTATTGCCTACAGGCCTATTGTGGAAGGCACCGGAGTTACTAAGAGAGCTAGATAATCCAAATGGTACAGTGAGTGGAACGCAAAAAGGTGATGTGTACGCGTTCGGTATTATCCTGTACGAAATAATAGCCAGACGTGGACCGTTTGGTTTGATGACAACTGAGCCAAAAGGTATGATGTGTGTGTATGTGTGTGTGTCCATTGTGATATTCAAATTCATATGATTCTTATTGATGGTATGATGTTTTAACGAGCAAAAACCGGTTTAAATGATTTATTCGCTCACATACTTTTAAAATAAATTAGTAAGTAATCATAATGATCACCAAAAATAAAAAAAATGACTATATTTTTTTCTTATCCTCTACCACTCCTCAGGCTTAACCCGAAACCTTGTCGGACGTTAGGTTTAATTAATTAATTCGTACCCCGCCCTATACAATTTATTTTATGCTGTTTTCTCTTATTTTTTTGTCTTTCATATCAGTCTTTTTTGGATTTTTTTTCCTATGTTTTCTTATTCTATTACAATTTCTGTTACTTATATTTCTTTCGGCTTTTCTAAACGATTAATTCTGTAAATCTATTGGCTATATTTAAAAGGTAACAAGTTTTTGTTTCATTATCTATCATTATATGTAATTTTTTTTTATAATATAATTTTTTTTTTCCAACTTCAGTCTGAACAGGTGTTAATAAAATCTTCCTTATACTTTATCAGACATAATAGAGCGCTTGAAGAGACCGAAGTTAGACGGCGAAGAATTATTTCGTCCCGATACGAACGCTCTCGAAGAGGATAGCACTGGAGAGTATGTGATATCGTGCATGAAAGACTGCTGGGCGGAGGACCCTAATGTCAGACCTGATTTCCCTACAATCAGAAGCCGACTCAAGAAAATGAAGTCTGGGAAGTAAGTTAAGATAAGTTAAGATTATCATTTAAAATAATAATTAAAAAAGAAATTGACAGTCAATGAAGACTGGCCGACCGAAGAATTCTATTTTTTGGATTAGGTATCAAATTAAATGTATTATCAAAAATTAAACGTTTATTGTTTGTCAATTTTAATCATTACCATTAGTTTCGTTTTAACATCTATCGGCAATTCGAGCAGAAATTTATAAACATTTTATTATGTATGTAGTAATCAAAACATTATATAATTGGTTTTGCAAAGTCTGTATTATTCGTATTATTTACATTGTTCGAGCCATGAATGTTTAAGTTTTATCAATTCACAAAGTATTGAACGAACCATATATATCGTACACACAACAATAACATATAGTTGGTCTGACGTAAGCGATCTAAAATTTGACTTGTGGTAATATTTGAACGACCCCCTACCGACGCACTTTTTCGCTTTTCACGCGCTGTCAAGGTGGTATGGTTTCGCCACACAGCAGGCGGCTCCAGACATCAGCACGTTATTTCTATAGAAAACATCGCGTCACCAAAACCAAGCGCGAGTCGTACGCAAGGTTTTCTACAGCAAAATAGCGCTCGCGCCACGACCTTTTTTTTTTTTGACGGGGGGAAATGCATTTACGCACTACCCTTACCTATTGCATTAGTGAGACCGGAGTCCCCCAATGCAATAGGTAAGGGGGCACGGAGGGACGAACTCCGTGTCAGTGTGGGAATCACCCGGGCGTGAAGCGCCCGGAGATACCCACTAAAACCCCCCGGGGCCGTGCCAACCTCCCCCTGGGCCTCTTCCTCCTCCGAGGATCCGCCCCCGGATCCTCCTCCCGGGCCCTCTCCGCTGCCTCCTTCTGTAGCATAACTTGCTCACAGAAGGAGGCAACCACCCCCCAAACCCTTTCGCTTCCGATCATGGCTTTCACTACTGCCGGCAGCGAAAGATCAAGCCCTAGAGCCTCCACTACGGCGCGGTATGGTGCGCCGTGTCTTCCGCCGCGCCGCAGTGGTGACACACTGGCAGCGGCTCCCTCCTGGCTATCTTGTGCAGATACCATCCGAAACAACCATGTCCGGATAGTATCTGTACAAGCCTAAACGTCAGAGAGCCGTGCCGTCTCCCTATCCACTCCCGGAGGACCGGGCGGATGGCGTCCACGGTAGGCCGTCCGTAGCGCGCATCCGCCAGGTCCTCCTCCCACCTCAACATCGCCTCCTCCCGTCTCTCCAACCGTTCGTTCGTTATCTCCGCCCTGTGGAAGCGGAGCCCACCACCATCCCTCCCCGCTGCCGAGTACCGGTACACGGCAGCGAGCACCTCCGCTTCCCGCTCCCACGGCAGGGAGCCGGCGAGCACACGCGCCACGACCTGCCACGCTGTGTGTCGAAACCATTAGATTCGCGTTCCGTTAATCGGCGCCTTTGCTTTTATTATAATACCATATCTTGCACTCCATCCATTGGGAAAGACGTCCCCTTCTGGATTTAAGTCTTCCCCAAAGATCTCCACAATGACCGTCTTGACCTTCATCAGGTCGTCGGTCCACCTTGTGTGAGGCCTGATCACGCTGCGTATTTCGGTACGCGGCAGCCATACTAGAACCCGTTGGCTCCAGCGGGCATCGGTCTTGCAAATGTTCGGGCAATATCGGTTACTTTGGTTCTTCTGCGGATCATCTCATTCGTGATTCGATCACGCAGTGAAACTCAGAGCACAGCCCTCTCCAATGCTCTTTGAGTAACTTTGAGCTTTCTAATTAGGCCAATTGTAAGCGACCTGTATTAGTGACGTAAGTCATCACTGGCAACACACACTGGTCGAAGACTTGTTTTAAAATTGTTTACGATGTTTCGGACGGTAAGATTCTGCATAGCTTCTCCCACCGCCGATATATAATAATGTTATTCTTGATTGTTTAATGTGCAATGTTCCTAATAAATACGAATTATGTATGTATTTATTTTGCAGATCAAGAAATATAATGGACCAAATGATGGACATGATGGAGAAGTATGCGAACAATTTAGAAGAACTAGTCAACGAGAGAACAAGGCTGTTGATTGAGGAGAAGCAGAAAACAGAAGACCTGTTACACAGAATGCTGCCAAAGTAAGTATTTCACGTCAATTTATGTGTTAAACTTAAAACATTTCAGGAATTGTTTTAATTAAAAAAAAACTATAAAAAATGTAATGAAAAAAACCACATTTGAGAAGATTTTATGTTAATAATTCATATTATTTTTAATATTTATTATGCATGTACATGTTATTTAATTAACTTACGTACATCTCATTGTATAATTTAAGCTGGTTATTTATTACTGTTACTGTTACTAATAATAATAATAATCGGAGATTTGTTATGTTGTCGTAATAAATGTAAATGTGAACGCGTTGCTCTAGAAGACGCAAATACAACAAGCTGTATCACATATATTATATATATATATACAAATCTGGTTGTGGCAGTCAGTGTGCGCACTGGTTTACATTTAGTCCAATTATATAATATGTTACAAAACTATTCATTTATATTAAGAATCACTTTTATGGTAAGTATTAATTAAGTAAGTTTCTTCAATCGATATTCTCTCTGCAATTTATTACCAAATTATTTTAATTTGTTTTACGTATTGTTTGTTGAATCACATTATAAACACGACTATTTTATTTAGCGTTACAATAATAACCACACTGAATATTATAATATCGCTGATTCTGTTTAAACTGTAACCTTTTTGATGTTTTTTTTTTAAATTCTTTAAAACCAATCGGTTTTTCCTCTGAAAAATGAAAGTGTTTGTGAATTTTGTTAAAACTATTAAAAATTTCTTTTAACTTAACTTTAATCTAAATTATCTTAATTTTATACATTTAAGAATAATCAACCATTTATTACGACATGAAAAATTAATTTGAAGGCAAATTCTGACGGTTTTTGGCAAATAAGCGGGTTATTACAAAGAAACAAAAAAAATGACTGTAACTTATTTTTTCATAAAAGTATTCATGAGGATTGTATTTATATTAAAAAAAAATCATTAATAAAGGACCAGTGAAAGCAAACAGTACAGTACATAAAATTCACAGAAGGGAATCACCCATGTGTAATTAGTATTTAAGGCGGGGTTGAGCGTCAATAATTAATAAAAAAAAAGTCACATCGACATGGACTTGATGTAAAGCAGTGGTGGTACATTAAAAGATATATTAAAAAAAAAGAAAAAAGAAAGAGCATGTTAATGTATTCACTTTGTTGTACTTGTGTTCTTTTCCAGATTTGGAGGTTGAAATCCATTATAGAAATGTCGTGAAAAATGTATTGAGGTAATTAACTCCCTATTGGTGATTGTAGATTAACTTTTGTTTTCTGCCCTCACACACTATACAGGTGCAGGTCGAACATCGCAACATTAAAAACGATACAGTGGCTGTGTGTGTCTCTCACTTTTCCATTAACAATTCGAGTTTCAGTAGTACTTAGTAGACAGCTTGGCTTGGGATATGTGGTGGTTATGCGACACTCAACGTTTTTCGGTGATGGCGTTTAGTAATATTTGATCACATTGAAATCTATGCGTCTTGGTTTTTTTAACAAGCTGTTTCAATTTTCATTAGACGCATGGTGGTAGTAAGTAGTTATTTGTTTTTTTTTTATACAATTAGATCGTTACTTATATAATTCACTCCTCAATTTTATATTTTTTTGTAGTTCGATTGTAGTGATACAGCATGCTGTATTTAAAAATAATACATTTTAATTGTTATGTAATTTTATAATGTTTGTTACCTGATTTTAAATTTAAGTGACATAAATTGTAGTTTGAAATTGAATACTGGTAATTTTTAAGCATCTTTTTATCGAAGTAAGTGTGCTGTTGGTTTGGGTAAGCCTTTGTATTTTCATCGGGTTTGTGCAGCAAGCGTCACCAAAATGATCTATTCGTTTTAAGTATTTGTAATCCCCGTAAATTGTTAATGCGCGTTGCCGCCATTTTAGCGACGTTAGTCCCGGGCTGATTCGTCAAATGGCCAGTACCATTAGCCACAATGTCGTGCGAGTTATATTTTTATCAACATAGAAAAATTATTGATTTAAAGACAACAAACCCGGAAAACAATTTGGAATATAACAATATAAAAGTATTAGGAGAATATGTTTCACTTCTTTACACTTTAATACATAAAAAGGTTGCAAATTATTTGTACCATATATTCTGTACCTATAATCACTCATGTTCACTAAATCCAATTTAAAATGAAAGATAATTATAGAAAATACAATCCCGTATATATATATATATATATATATATATATGTATATATTTAAAAAATATATATAATTTTAATACCTATCCTTGTTGATAATAATAATTCATAAATTAAACGATTTTAATCTTTTTGTTGGATGTAATGTTTAGTGTTGAATATCACGTGAGTGTTAATATACAAGGTTTCGGTGCATTATCAATTTGCAAGAACATAATATACACATGCCAAGTACGCTTTGTCTGACAATTACAAAAAAATGGCCCATTCGAAGAATCTAATTTTCAAATTTCTTGACTATTATATAATATTATTTCATTCTAAGTTTTAATTATCAAACTATATTATAATATTTTATATACACTATCTGTACTACTCGCACAAAACGCTTTATACACCTCACAATAAGTATTAAGTAATGAATGAAAAGAAAATTATCTTTTGTCGTTTTTGTAGTATTATTATCTTCTTAATTATTTCACATGTTTATCTGTATTAATAAAGTGTACACTAAAATCAGATAAGGTGATTTAAAAAAGAGAATCATGTAAATTAGTTATTGAGTTATAAGCACACATATGCTGTTAATACACGTACGGACCGGACCGCGGTCATGGTATGTCGAGCGGCCGAGGTCAACAGTCGCCTAAGTATGGATGGGGAATAAGATTTTCAAAGAGATCGATTTTTTGAATCGATTCACATAGCATCGAGGAGTAAGAGATCAATCTTTTTTCTATTTGGTTTATTTGACTTTTTACTCATAGATAGTATTCTTCCAGTGGTCGAAATTAGACTACAATTATCATAAATTGCAAAAACTGTTTCATTTTTTAATTATTTGTAATGTATTCGTATTGAAGGGAAACCATAGCACTAAAGGTTATCAATAGTAATTAAACAAAAAAAGAATGCCTAATCTGTTAAGTCTAGTGTCATTACCAGCCTAACCGCTTAAGTGTCATTAGCAGTTAAAAGTTACAATCGTTGTAAACAGTTAACTGTTTTATTTTTGCCTATTTACAGATGATCATCATATTATAGAAAACAAACAGGACACTTTTTTAGTTTGAAAGATTTACTTTTTGGACCTCGATGTTTTGTGAATCGATTCATTAAGCTTATGTTCGAATCGATTCAAAAATAGATCTTTTTCGGAAAGAATTCCCATCCCTACTTAGGGTACTGAAAACATCGGCCGCCCACCATTTTAAGAACGCAGTCCGGTCCGTACGTGTGTAAACACCATAGTTGACAGACCGACACATATAGACATTGGAATAAAGTCTTTTAAAAGATGATTAAACCCTATTGTTTTGATGACAGTAGGATGACATTGTTTGCTATCAAAGGTAACTTTGATAATTATCATTTACCATATCTTTGATATAACGGTAGCAAATGTATGATGACATACCTATTATTACTGATATTTCCTGGATTCAAATCTTTTAAATTATTACTTTTAAGGATGATTACTTTTACTTTACTTTTTTACTGGTATAAGGATGACATTGTATATTGTCAAAGGTTATTTTATAAAGTATTTGACTTTCGATATAACGGTAGGAAATATGGTAGGATTGAGTGTTTGAAATTCCTTATATTACTATAATCTGTTATCAGTTATATCATCATTTCATTGAATTAGTAATATTAAGAATTTGGTATTTTATAATTATATATTTTAAAAAAACATTATATTATAACCTAAACTAACCATATCATTTATTCTATATTGTATAATAGTTTATATATGAATTTTAGCATGGTGTTCGAAGTAATTTTATTTATGAGATATCGCTCTGATGAATGTGTATTGGTTGTATATGCGATTTTTATAGATTTTTTTTCAGGTAATCGTTTTTTTTTGACGATGGCATTCCATGAAGAGAGAGGAATATTTATGATTTTGTTACAGGTCAGTCGCTCGGCGCCTTACTACTGGCGAGGGCGTCGAACCGGAGTCATTCGATTCGGTGACCATATACTTTAGTGATATCGTCGGTTTCACCGCGATGTCGGCTGAGAGTACTCCTTTACAAGTCGTCAATTTCCTGAACGACTTGTACACGGTGTTCGACAGAATCATAAGAGGCTATGACGTTTATAAAGTGGAAACAATAGGAGACGCCTATATGGTTGTAAGTATGGACGCTTAAATGTTTTATATACTTTTTATTGACGTGAGACTTCTATACGCGTTGAGAGTAAAATTCCAAAGTCGTGCCACACGATAATAATACATAATAAGAGCGTTAGAGTAATAATAATATTTGCGGCACGATTCTGAATATTAAAAGGTAGATAGAAGAAGGTTATGAGAGAGAAAGAGACAAAATATTTACAGGTTATACTTTTTGACTGTTGAATTATTATTTTCACCTATGTATTTATGCTACATTATTTTTTGAGGAAGCTTGTGCATGACTGTATGTATGTATTTCTTTCTTTGATATTTATTCCTTATTAACAATTTTTCTTATATATTTAAACAAAGTAGTTTTACTTCTGTACAAGCATTTTTCTCTTTTATCGTTAATTGACATCCTAAGATTCAGTTAATTTAGGGGTAATCAGTTGCTGGTGTTGAATGTTGACTAATGTTGACTTGAATGTTGTTAAGGTAATGATTATATAAAAATAAATATATGCGTTGTTTTGCACTTGAATGCTTTTAATTTATACTAATAAATAAAATTGAAGTATCTATTTATAATGTCATAATATTTTTTTTACTAAATAGGATAGTCGTATAGGATTAAAATTGGCTCCTCAATTCATTTATGGTAAAGTAGAAAAAATGTATTTTTTCTCTTCTAATCTATAACAATGATGATTGATTTATAAACTGTATTATAATCTATAGGTAATTCACTTATATGGCAACATGAAGTTAGTAGCACAGAGTTTAAAAATAAACCAATGTTAACGTTTTTTTGTCGGCGATTGTAGATAGCCGCCTATGATTCTAAGACGCATATATACCAAAAATATAATTTTAAAATTTGTTTGTTTGTAATGGGTAATCTCCGGAACGGCTGGACCGATTTTAACGGGCCCTTTTTAGTAGATAGCTGAAAATACTCCGGGTAACTTACCCTAATTTTTAATTTTCGAAAATAATTAGGGTTCCGCGTAAAAAAAGATGGCTCCTAAAATTTGAATAAAGTCCGATTCAATGGATAGTTTCACGGGCAAGTGCTCTAATTTATGAGAAATATATTACCTTAGTACTAAATTTTTTTTTGGATAATAATTAGGGTTCCTCGTATAAAAAAATTGAAGAATATATGAAATGCGGGCGCAGCCGCGGGTACGCAGCTGGTTGTTAGATATATTTGTTTATCGTAAATAATTATAAAACCTAATTAATTATAAGTTTAATGAAATTGTAAATTTATTAGATTCCCTTTGAAACTAAAATAATATTGTTATAATAACATAAAATAAAAAAGCCATTTAAAAGTTTGCTCTTTACCGATGAAACAATTGTTTTAACTCAGTTAAGTTTTTTTTTGTGTTTAATCATTATAATTATTTATATAAATAAAGAAATGTTATATTTTAGACTTTGTTTTCAAATATGATTAAAGGTATCAGGCCTTCCTATAAGGAATAATGATAGACACGTCGGCGAGATTGCGTCGATGGCGCTCGAACTGTTGAGCTCAGCTAAAAGTCACAAAATATCACATAGACCAAATGAAACTTTAAAACTGAGAATAGGAATACATACTGGTAAGTTTTAATTATAATCCTATTATAGTCTATTTATTAAACTTTTGTTGTCTATTATACTAAAAATTACTAGTTTACAAACTGCATTTCTTGAGAGATGTTTACTTCTGTGTTATGACTGATACTAACTACGGATATATTTTTAATATTGTCGGGATTAGGGTATTTTCATATGTTTAATGTTAATTTCTAAAGTGTTATTATTTTGTATTATTAATTATCGTTATGTTTTAATTATTGAGTTTGTTGCGTGTGTTTATTGTGTGGACTAGATAAAAAAAAAGTTTTTTTTTCAAATTTGTAAATTTGTAAGATTTACCATCTTTGGCCATAAACAGGCTCTTATACTGTGACGGTAAATGGTATGATACTTTCTTATGCCGTCATGCCGACGCGTACACTTCGTTGTTTCTCTGTATTTGACGCGTTCACCGTTATAAACCTATTTTATATTTCTTTTTTTTAAGTTTATTTTACTTCATATTTCTTTATTCGTTTTCATTAATTATAAATTCCACCATCCTCTTTGATGTTCTTTCTGGTAGAAATCCTATATCGGCTTAACTTTTATTAAATAAAAAAATAAAATAAAGTAATTTATGGATAAATTTTCTTTATTGTCAAATATAAGGACGAAGTAAGAGATAGTGTGGTAAGGGAACATTGCAGGATGTTAGAGATAGAGAAAGGGATGCTTAGTCGGTGAGGGTACGTTGAGAATATCGATGAAAGAAGATTGTCAATTTTTTCTCTTCTGTTATGGTGACTGATCACGTCGGTGAGGGTCGACCTAAGGGAACGTATTTCAACCAGAACGAGGAGTCGTTCTAAAGAAAGATTCAGCTGTAAATACCCGTAACTGATGAGCATGTTTGAAAGCGCTTACGAAAATAGAAGAAGCGAAAGAGGTGTGAGCGTCGAAAGGATGTAGTCTCTGCCTATTCTCATGGGAACGAGATGGTGATGTAAATAAATAAATAATTAAAATATAGGGGCGGTAGTGGCGGGTGTCGTTGGTCTGACGATGCCCCGTTACTGTTTGTTTGGTGACACGGTGAACACCGCGTCCCGCATGGAGTCCAATGGCGAGCCTCTCCGCATTCACATATCGCCGAGTTGCAAACAGGCACTGGATAAACTCGGAGGATATATAACAGAGCCGAGGGGCACTATACCTATCAAAGGAAAAGGACAGGTAAAAACTACCTTTAACAGGATACCCTAGCGGCCTTTATTCCATGCAAACGTAGTCCCCTGTTTCCTCCCTGTATAATAGCATTATGGTAACTATTTTTATAACAAATAATATAAATCCACCACCGCCATGTTGTTAGAAACTTTTTTTTTTTTATAATGAACAGCACAGTGACTGCACTGGACCTGATGGTAAGCACAGTGCAATCCAAAACAGCGATGACTGACACTGAACAGAGTTCACTGTCAAACTAGAAGCCATTGAAAATGAAAAAAAAAAAATGCTCGATTTTTACCGTCATTTTCAGACGTTCGTCAAACGAATTTGATGGATAAAATTAAAAAAAGCAAAACATACATACGTAGTCAAAGTCTTTATTATTCTAAAAATGAAAGGTAATAAAAAGTTTTGGAGAAGGAAACAGGGTACTACGAAGTGATGTTTTCGTCTATTTTGTATAGTTAAATCAGCCTGCACTGCAGTTGTCTCTTTCGCTTTCTTTGGGGCGCAACGGGATAGCAATAGTTTTCTGAAATATGCTTTATATATGATTTGTCTTTTTTATACATTTTGAAGTGATGATGGCGCTGTTGGTAGTGCGAGTTCGCGTCTATTATTTATCCAACTTTAAAATCAGATTCAGCTTTTCCGGTGAAGGAAAACGTCGCGACAAAACCATAGTATAGTTGCCCGTGGGGCATTTTCTAATAAACCCTCTAGTTTGAAAATATCTCGCCAAATACCAGTAGGTATGTTCCGACAGCATCGTTTGATAACCAGTACCTCTAGGCTTAGTGTGTTTACCATTATGAACTACATCGTCACTTAACATTAGATGAACTTGTAGTCAAAGCACCGCTGAATCTAGGCCGTGTAAAAAAATACATTTAAAACATTCTTTTGTTTGTGTTCGTAACTTTTATCCTTCTAAACAAACACGGCTTGACTGATTTTGATGATTTTATTCTACCTAAATGGAGGGATTCCATATAAGAATTGAATAATGCAAATTGAGTTATTAATCTCTTCTATTTCCATAACCTGTTTATTGACATTAAAACGAGTCACTTTCTCGGAACCTATTAGTTTAATTTTTATAGAAGTAAAATTAGTAATAGCATCCTTCGTTATGTAGTACATGGAAAATTAGTTATTATTTCATAATAATGTGGTAGATTATGACGTAATAAGGTAAGCCTGTCTTATATTGTCTGGATTCTGAGGAATAAATGACATTTATGGCAATTTCTTAGCTTGAATGTATAGCTTTTTGAGTTTTCATACAAAATGTAAAATTTCTTTTTATAATAAAAAAAACATACAGCTTCAGACCTATTGGCTGGTCAGTGCTACGGATAAAGCAATTCAAAAGAGGCCTGTTGAAGGAGAGGAACGACCTTTGTTCTGCCGACCGCGTAGAAGTCCTAGATTGACCGACTCACGGCATCCATCACTTTCAGGTACGCTGACAACATTGTTTTTCGATCGATTGTTAATTGTCATACTAGATGATTTGTATTACATTTTAGTTATATTTGATATAGTCTAGCAAAAACTCTTTTTTTTTACGATTAACCCCTTGAGCACTAACCTGGAGTTTACGCTAGATTTCCATTGTTTTTCTATTGTCTCATTTTTATGGGTAATCGACGTATTAACATAACCTACCTAACATTTAACTTATAATATTTGTCTGGTTTTTGCATCTATTTGCGTTCCGATCAATAATTATGTACATTTTCATATAATTTATTCATAATCAAAACATACGGATAGGCTGCGTAAGTATACATTTTTTTCCCAATTTATCTCTGAGCGCCAGCTCTTAAACACCATCTTATATTTGAAATACTTTCAACATGTTGACGACTGACGTTATAGAATTGGTAAAGCAAATAACGCTTATAAAGTTTTGACTTCAATAATTACGTATCACAATCAGGTGGTTGTGGTCCTGGGAATGTGATGAGACAACGCGTTTCGAGCGTTGCTCGTGCAACCCGCGACTTTGGGGATAATGCGCACTGCGGGTCTCGGTGCTCGCTGCCTGCCACTGTGGGGGCTCAGCCCTCGCCGCCAGTACAACGCCGTGCTCGACAATCTGTCGTGCCGCGTACTAGGTAAACAAACTAACTAACCACACTACTCGTCTAGATTATCTATTTTCATGATACACCATACGATCCTGTTTTTATAAATGTTATATCTAACTAAAACTAAATATTGAATTCTTCATTACATTCCTTGTATAAATATTAATATATATATGTGTAGACATGCGCTGAGTTCGATTGCGTCATCCATGGCATGCGATAGCGGCGACTGTGAAGGACGGCGCGCGGAAGCGTCACTGCGAGGCGCACAGTCTCTGGACGTGCTGGCGAGTGGGCTGCGGCAGGCGCGCCGCGACGCTCGCCTGCGTCGACAGCACACGACTCGTTCATTGGACGTCGACGTAACCGTGACCACGGTCTCCGGTGATCCATTTTTTAATGGGACCGTAGTCGGCAACGTCACCGAAGATGGCCCGCGCCCCGAAGAGAGCCCGCTGTTGCGCAACTGTAGCCTCTACAACAGATTCGATCGACCGAAACCGCGTCGCAAAGTGCACGACTCGAGCTACATAGAGTTCTACAAGCGCTGGCGGTCACTAGAGAACGTGGCAGACGGTAAAGGGGAACGCAAACCGCCACGTATCGCGATTCGCTCGTGGCTGCTGGGTATCTTCGGGGGCGTACCGCGCGCGGGGAGCAGCGGTTCCTTGCGACGCTCCCCGCCACTACTAGACCGTGAGTCCGCTGTCTGATCCCGCCTCGTACCACCAACTCGTACTGTCGCGTACCGCCTCGTACCAACTCGTACCAACTCGTACCGTCACGTACCGCCTCGTACCAACTCATACCGTCTCGTCATCGCATCTTGTATATTAGAGATTATGTGTATATGAAAAGCTATTTGTAAATAATACATGTAAGTAAAACAATGTTACCGTCAATATTGAATAAGAGTTTAATGTTATTAAATAATTTCTATTGAATGGTTGTTTCTTTTAATAATACTGACGAAGATCACTTGCACCGCCACACTATCGATTAAGATAATATATACGATTACTCGCAAAATGCCGCGGTCTGGATTTGGCTCGTACGGATATAATACCGCTTCTTGAATGGTGTCAATCCAAGTTTGTCGACTAGAGTTGGGAGAATAAACGGTGCTGCAAATTTATGCATCCGCTAGTAAAGGTATTCCAACGCCGTCTCTGTCTGTATAAGTACACCCGTTGATGACAAGTTTGATATCGCACGTCGTGGCTTCCTGTGTTAGTAGAGGTGTACATGGGGTATCGGTTATCGCGGGTGCTGGAGTTTCAGTGTGCTCTATAATGGGACAGGACACACTCGTGTATTCCTGGCGCAGACTAGGCGCTTCTAGTAGGTCTGCGCGTTGTGCCGGCATAAGCCGTCCTTCACCGACCACCTGAGAATGCAGAAAAGTATACGCACATATGTAGTTACAATATAAAACAAAAGCAAATAGTACATAGTTTGATAAATAAACTGTCGTTACCTCCATGAGATATTCATCACTGCGATGATGCAAAACGTTGTCTGTATGCGATTCTAGATGGTTCCCTGATGCGAAACGTAGTTTCTTTGGAGATTCTAGACTACAACACCTGCATTATAAGTAAAGAAATATTTAATTTATACTGTCATGAATTAGCAAAATTTCACAATAATTCTTTAATGTGCCATAATTCATCATAATTCATAAGTCATAATTATAATTTTTTCTGAATATGTCAATGTTATTGTTGAAAGTAATAAATAGAATCTGATTAGGAGAATAGCTTTTAAGTGTAACTGGAAGTACATACTAATAGGTGCATGATGATAGATATTTCAATTCCGGCATAATAATCAGGTGTGCTTACAAAGTGGTTTATGATTGTGATAGTTTGGTTTATGTACTCGAATTTATTGTAAGATGTTAGACAACATCCTCAACTCGGCACGTGAACAATTTGTCAATAATACATGTTCAATTTTTTTCAACCTTGAGAACCCGGACTTTTTCTCTTTGCTACGATGATGGCCCGTAAGCACATCAGTTCCGAGCAAACGCACACTGTTAAGTTTACGCAAATTTTAGCTGAAGCTAATTTTGCTAAATTATATAATAATTTCGTGTTTCAAACATTACAAGGATATAGATACTGGACAAATTACGAAATCTGTACATTGAAGATATTTGAGAAAAAAAAAACTATGTAGGACATATTTCGATAGTTTTAAAATATTTTGTCTGTCTGTCCGTTTATTGATTTGTTCGCCAATTACGCAAAAACTACTGAATCGATATCGATGAAACTTGGTATTAAATTTGAAACTCTATAGTAACATCAGGGTCAGGGATACTTTTTACACATATGTATTTATATACTATATGAATAGTGTTTATCTAAGTTCATAAAAAACTATACTAATTAAGTGTATGCATAATAACATGTATACTAATATTGAAAATAACTAAAGTTTGTGAGTTTGTATTTCCGAGGTAATCTCCGGTACTACTGATCTAATTTTGAAAATATATATTATATTTTCAATAAGTAATCATAATAAATGTGATTGAAGTAGGTAATAATGATATAATATAGTGTGCCCTGCTAGAATGGTTTGAAATAAAGGAATTAAATTTATACCATTTTCGTATCTTTCATTCAGGTTTAGCATTCAAAATCAAATCAAATTCAAAAAAATCTTTATTCAATTTAGGTCCTAAGAAGGCGCTTATGAACGTCTAAAACACTACCGCCGGTTCAGAAAACAACCCAGTAGAGAAGAGCCGGCAAGAAACTCAATCTGGTTCTTTTTTTTTGTGAAGACAATATTTATAATTTTTTTTTCATATAAAAAAACTACAAATCATAGTCTTAGCTAATGTTAGCGGAAGCACAGAGATGTGGGTTAATTCCAGACATCACTATCGTTCACGTAATGATCCACCCTGTAATATCCTTTTGAGATTAAGACTTGCTTGACATAATTCTTGAACTTATTGTCAGGTAAATCGGTAATGTTACTTGGGATCTTATTGTAAAATCGAATACTATTATCTATAAAGCTTTTATTACACTTACTTAGCCTAAAGCGTGGTACGGCCAACTTGTCTTTATTTCTAATATTAAAATTATGACCATCATTCACTACGTCGAGCTAGGTGCTTAGTTTCAGTTCAGTGGCTCCCGCGGGGCTAAGCGCAGAGGGCGCCTCAGTCCAAACACCGTACCGGTGGGGTCTGGACTCTGCCGTATTGCCAAACCAAAAGAGAAGGAGCAGGAACCTTAACCTTCCATTGGTCTGGGAGGTTGCCTGATCTGGCCGCCATAGCCTCTACCGCGTGTTACGGGATGGGACGGGACGAGACTTAGATAATATATTGGTAATGAGATAGATTGCATCTAGACGGATAATATAGTCTCTCTATTAGAATATATTTGCCTGAACTCCACGCGAACGAAGTCGCGGCCACTGCTAGTCTTAAATAAATTTCTACAATTTTCATACCGGACATCATTCCACCAAAATATTATATGTTGCACATCACATGTTGCATCACATATCATACAATTAGGTAAATGATAGTTTACGGATTTAATATAATAACTTATTTGATGGAATGTGTTAAGTCGGCGGGCTAGTATCAAGTCAGATCTACTTTCTACAGATTTTAAATTGAAACCTATTTTACCTATGCAAGCCTCCGACTTGATTTTTCCAGTTTCGGCTCTTTAGTGAACTTCGTTGTCCGCGTTTCTCCGGTGCAGTGTTGTTAGCGATCTCTTCCCGTTGAGCCCGACGCTTGGCGCGCGCGGCCGCGGCGCTCGCCTCCTCGCCCTTCAGCCAGTACGTGATCTGATCGCGTTTCCCTTTCATTGAGACGATGCCGCGCTCTTCTAACAGATACCCGCCTATTTGATCCAGTAAAATTTTACATGCGGCGCTGCAGTGTATCTTCAAAGCTGTCAAATATATCGTTTCTTTATTTTTGCTTCAATAAAATTAAGATTTATCATTAGCAAACACCGTTTATATTTCAATCCAAATATTTATTCATTGTTATTTTATAGATGTCGGTGAAGGTCGCGGGAATTCGCTGGATGCTAGTAGCGCAAGACCAGTTTTTGTGGAGTTCTTTGAAGACCTATGTCTTTCGGTTATATGGATGGATGGATTTTATAGACAATATAAAAATAACATTTGTTATGTTGCAGTCAACAAATCAATAATATTTTAACCAAATGAAATTTAAATATGTGAACAACCATAGGATGTCAGGTTTTAATAATTATACATGTTTGTTTATGTTCTAAATATTGTACGAGTATTTACATTTGAAATTAGATATAATAACGAAGTAAAAAAAAAATTATTACGTGCTCCGGTCGATTCGAATCGGCTGGCGGTGTTGACTGTGTCCCCAAAGAGACAGTATCGCGGCATCTTTAGTCCAACGACACCGGCACAAACGGGACCTGAAGAATCAATTAAGGTCAGTGGTTCCCAAAGTGGACACATTTAAGGAAGGAAGGACACATGAAGGATCGTGACACATTTAAGAGGAAATGCGGACGATGTTTATTCCATACAAAAGTACTCCCTTGGACTATTCACTTATTTTTTCATTATTTGAATAATTATTGATATATAAGATAAGATAGAAGATAAAAGATATATATAAATATAAAAGAAAAATGAGGGTCCTTTGACCCATCTTAAAACTACTGAACATATCCGGATGAGACTACTACCATTCGACGCGGAATTTTTCGTAAGTAGATGGTTATAGGCTATTTATTTTTTGGATTCCATCGACGTTTTCTCATATTTTTTTTCGATTTACTTTTATATGCATTTTTTCCGTTTCGATTTACTCTTATGTACATTTTTCCCGTTAATGAAAACAAAAGACTCTTATTTTTCTTCATTTATTTGTTTTTTTAGGTTAGGTGTAAAGGAGATGTCATATGCACTTTTTCACTCACACCTAAAGAACATATGAAATGCGGGCGGAGTCGCGGACACCGGCTAGTAATAAATAAAGGGTTATACTAGTAACTAACCGGAGTGTATTCCGACACGTAGGAGTAACCGGTGTTCAGGGCGGTGCCGCAAGCGGAAAGCTCGCGTCGCGGATAGCAGCGCTAACGCCATCGAGGCGACTTCACCCGCATGCATTATACCGTTGCGGATTGGTAGTCCGGACACCTGATGTTACCACATTATAATTAAAAACTTCTTTAGCGGCGTTGAGCGATTCTCGGTAGGGGGAGAACTTATAAATTCGCGTTACCAATCCTATGACGTCAGCCGTCAAGATACTACAATATATCAAGTTAAAGCAAACGTTTAAGTGGAGACATTTTTGTTTGCACATTTAAATAATTATTTTAAATGTTTTATTACAAAAAAAATATAAATTGAAGCGTGTTAAAACATGAATAGGTACACGTTCTTAAAACCCCGAGCTATAATAATATTTTTTAGTGTTCTACGTTCCAATGTTTAGAGTTTTCAGTTTTGTCGACAGATCCCGCGGTTGTTTTAAATGATGAGATAAGATGGTTTCATCTTCCAGTTCTACGGTTAGGTGCATCGAAGAAATTTAACTGGGTGAGGTTGTTATAAGGCTACATATACCTATAGAAATATTTGTATGCCCTTGTCAGTATTAGTAAGCAAAGGTTAATAAGTAAATATTGACTCTGTAATCATAAAGATAAAAGATAAAAAAAAAAACTTACAACCATATAAGCGTCGCCAATGGTTTCGACTTTATATACATCAAAATTTTCCAGAATAGAGTCAAAGCATGTATATAGGTCGTTTAGGAAATCCACTACCTGAAAACAAACATGAAGTTCAATTTATAAGTTACATTAAAACGATTCTAAAATGGGGAAAATAAATCTGTGTAGGTGTTATATATTTCAGCTCGTAACTATTCCATATTTGAAAGTGTAGTTAGTAATTGTAAATGACTGAATTGATCTGAATGCTATTTTCTGATTAATTCATAAGTCAGTCCAAGGAAGGCTCCACGGTTTTAAAAACTATTTCATGTTATCAAAGTTGCGGCCACTAAGTAATATACTTTAAAACAAAAATCACATATAAACTATTATATAAAATAAAAAATTCCAAGACATTTTTTATCCTCTATTTACAAAAAAAAATGTACCTACAAGTTTTGCTGTTTGTAAAAAAAAACCTAGTATAGGTAGAGAAATTTAGGAATATTAGGGGTCAATCAAGTGTACCGCAAAATAATTATGGGCACTTAAACTCCTCCCCTCTATGTCAAGAATAATAAGCAAAGATTATACTACCTCCCCCTATGATAACGTAAGCATTGGCATAATTTTGATTAACAAAAATAAACACGTAAATATTGCTTACGTAGTCATCATTCATAACTCGCCCCTTACTCCATATCATTAAAAATAAACATAGTATAGATGCCCCATAATACGAAATAATAAATATTACGAAATACTTTTGAAGTGAAAACTTCTTTAGCGTCGTTGTGATTTGAAAGTCGATGAAACGAAAAAAGCGACAGTACGTGTTTGTGCGCGCATGCACAGTATAAAGCTTGGGAAAAGGCATCACAACAACCGTGGTATTTTGTGCACGTGTTTTTTGAAGGTTTTACTTCTACCACGTGTGAAATGCAGTTTTTTTTTAGATTCGTAATATAGTTTATTGATAAACCCCGCACTAGAGCATTCACCCTGTGTCGAGGAAATCGCATAAACAATACATGAAGTTAATTTAATAACTGAAATCATCCAGTACCATGTTTGAAACAATAATTATATTGTGTCCCGCATGCCCGCAGCCACAATGTGGTCACTTAAACAGACTCTAGATTAGAATATGCGTTCTATATTATATCATTGAGTAAATTTATGGTTTACTTGTAACGGTGTACTTTCAGCAGACATGGCAGTGAATCCAACGATATCGCTGAAGTATATAGTGACAGTGTCGTAACTCTCCGGCATCACTCGTCGTCCGCGCTTCAGTTGCTCGGCGACCGGTGCTGGTAGCATTTCTTCTAACAAAGCCTCTAAACGTATTCGAATAATTTAAAGATAAATATAAGATAATGTATTATATTGTTATGTGTTTCGAAAGTGGTGATATTCATTTGAGATAAGGCACATGTATGGATATGCGGTCGGAGACAAATTTTAAAAATAGGATCATAAGTAAAATATTATATTTTTTTGGAGTTTTGGCGGGATCCCAGGCTGTTGTGTAGCGGTTCTTGGCTTCAATTCATTAACTTGCGTATTTCCTCTTATATTTTATTATATAAGATTCAAAAAATAGTTATATTCTGCGTGTAAGTAACTCACAGATTAACAAAAGAAATAAGAATATATAGATTTCAAATATCATTCGTAGTTTTAAAGAGATATTTAGCAAAGAGTTTTGTTGTAATAATATAAAGTTTCTAGGGAAAAAGCAATTTATGATGATTTACCAGTCTTCTTTTTCTCCTCCTGTAGTTGATCTGTTCGCTCATCAACTAGAGCTTCTAGATTATTCGCATATTTTTCCATCATCGCAATCATGTTGTCGAAAATATTTGGTTTCCTAAAATGAAATTAATAATTAGCAAAACCGTATTACAACACACACGTAAACTGTATTGAATTTATTTGATATAGTTCGGTATAGATATTATCTATATAAGAAATAACATCAGCAAAATCAGTTCAGTGCACAAGACACAAGTCTAATAATGTAGATACTATACCTACATTACCTACGCTCAAATCTGAGTTCGAACAATATGACAGGACAAAGTGTAGCCGAGTTATTAGAAAAAAAAACAAGTTTACGTGGCCTCGCAAAAGTGTACTTCGCCCACATCAAATTTTAATCTTACTTCACCACTGCATTAAGGAATGTCCCTTTATGATGTAGAATTTGCCAAGTTTTCTATGTTTTGCGGATATAACGTGATACTAATACAATTTAAAAAACAATACTCACTAGTTAAACAGCATAATTATTTGTCTATTTTAAAGTGTCCGTTGTCATTCTAATCTGATATCTTTGTTATATTAATTGTAACTAACCTAACCTAACTCAGGTAATGCAACAGATGACTGGACCCCTTATTTGGTTGGCGGATGGAGAGTGGTAGCTGGTATCAGAGCGACGCGGAGCATGCCAGACTAATTCCGTGTTGCGTAGGGAAGGGAGCGCGTCCCAAATACGCCCTGCCAACTCTAATTCAGGAGTCGTTTTACACCCGGATTGGAGTTGGCAGCGGGGATAAGTAAATGCATTTCCCCACGTTAAAAAAGGTAACTCAATAGGTATAAGTACATTCGCAGATCCAATTAATTATTCATATATTTACACCATAAAAACACATTAAAATTATTAATTTGTTACTTACATGCCTTTGCGTAATGGCCTCAATCTTGTGCGTATTGCTTTGAAGTCAGGTCTGGTGGCTGGGTCTTCAGACCAGCACTCACAGCAGCACTCTCGTACGCAGTCAAATTTACCCGCTAATGCTTCTAACGGGGGTCTGTGGATAATGAGGAACACTATATTTATGTTTTCTAGAATATATATGTATGTAAATAGAGAGGAATGGAAGGGGAAGACATGTTGCGCCGACCCCAAATAAAAATGGGAAAAGGGTAGGGAGATGATGATGATGATGATGATGATGATACCATTAAAGAACTATCTCATACTAACATTAGTAAGAAAGTTAGATAGGTTAGTTACGAATTTTTGTTTTTGTTAGTGATTTTGTGAAAGATTTACTGTATTCACTTTGATGTGAGTATCAAAATAAGATATATAATTTTTCTAAATTATACTAAAGTAGGAATTAACAGAAAGTGAGCGACAGCAACGTCTTTTCGTCTTTTCTGCGATAAAACTACCAAAGTATCAAAATTAAATTACTATATTCCAGTTTAAAGAATGTAACATTCTCTGACATATGCGGTATTCCAACAGTTTCTCAGAAATATATGCTAAACTGGTTTCAGATAAGAATGCATATATGTTTAAAATTGACACGTTTTTTTTTTTAAATTTTGAAGAAAAAGTGTGATCTACTAGCTTTTTATTATTGACTAAACTCTATTGTCACAAGACATAGTCGTAAAATGAATTGAAATTAATATGTAAGATAAAACAGAACCAATCATTTATAATATCCTCTCATAAGTGTTAGCATATCAATGCAACAATATAATCTTCAAATTTTGAATAATCGTTACAATCACTTCACGACCACCGGGCGACCACTAGTATTAAGAAACAAGCATGTTAAATGATTTTTCCAAAGAGTAATAAGATAATGTTAGTCATATGTTGATTATGTTATATTTGTGTTGTTCATCTTATTATTGAGTGGTTACTTGGATAATATTGATTTTGTTTATTAATATATGTACATTATAGACTGGTGGTATTTCGGTACATCGGACACATACCTACCTGTGGGGCGGGTCATGCGGGAGCGCGATCCGGCGGAGTAGCGTGGGAGTCGCCGGCGGATCTTGTCCGAATGGACCACGTCGCGTGTGTACCTCGTACAGTACTAGCGCAAATGCGTATACGTCTGACTGCTGCGATCCTGGTCGCCCTTCCTCACATACTGTGAATCCGTCTTTACCCCAGCCCGCATCCCGAAGTTGCTCCGGTGATAAGTACAATAAATCTGCGCAATACATTCATAAAGAAAAGAACGGTTACTTAATTGGTTTTGTATTTTTAATACAATCCCCATAACTCCTTGGCCATAATCCGAGACTTTCGTTTTCCATGCTCTATGTTTATTCCTTTTTTGTGTTGTATTAAAGTAGGTTAGTTAATATATGGCCTTCACAAAATGACTGTATTTCATCTGAAGTTAATTACAATTACCGTCGAAGAACGACGATGACAACCGATAGATTACAATCGACTGTCGTGTTCATCATGCCGGCCTAAATGTACCACGGCTTAAACCTCCAGTTAGATCTGGATATACACTTGCTAATCCAGGAACCTGACACGTCTTAACTTGTCACTAAGATGTGTTTCTTAGAATATAATTTTGCTAAAACATATGCCATAAAAACGACAACAATATTTCTGTTCTTTCTAAAACTAAACTTTTTAAACGGCTTAGACTGTCAGAGAGGGGAGGGGTATTTTCAGTAGATGTCTCAAAGAAAATTAGGAGCAAGATTAAAAATATAGTCTAAAAAAGCAAAAAAAATATAATATCGGGGAAAACAAATTCTCAAAGTAGATAGCGAGCAAAAAGGTTGAGAAAGTTAACAGATATTTCATTTCGAGTTTTAATAACATAAATTCATTATGAGAATAACACAAATTACTCAAATATGTTTTTATTCATGTGTTATTGATATAAAATAATTATAAAGTTATTGATTATTTAATTACTTACTATCAATAAAAGACCTCAAAGCATTGGGATCTGAAGGCGGCAGCTCCCCTCTTCGGAATTCTTTTAATCCAAAATCGGCCAATTTCACGACCCACCGCGCATCCACTAAACAATTGGACGGTCTAAGGGCACCGTGATACTGGAGCGGTGATTCGTGAATAAAGATCATTCCCTGAGAGAAATATGAACAGTATATTTATGATAATAGTGAGTAAATTACACTCCAAATAGGAAAAAGATATTGTTAGGTATTTGTAGTAACTTTTACTTAGATTTTATAAGCCATTTAATAACTTTATCAATTAAAGTAAACATATCGAAGGAAGCGATGATGGCGCAGCGGGTAGTATGGCCGGATTCCGTGTCAATCGAGGCGGGTTCGATCCCACGCCTTTCCGACTCTATAGTCGGCCAGAGTTTTTGATGAAGGAAAACATCGTGAGGAAACCATAACATGGTGGTAGGGCATTTGAAATGATGCCCGCCTGGGTAGCGACCACCCTCAAATTTGAAAAAAAACTGTGGCCAAATACGCCAGCTTTCCATTGTTTTCCTATTGTCTTCCTATTGTCTCATTTTTATGGAGTAATCGACATATTTAGAAATCAACATATTAAACTCAAAATTAAAAAAGAAACTATATGTATAAATATGTTTAATTTTGCTCATACATAGATTGTATCTCTAGATATCTGTTACCATATGAACATACTTACTCTAATAATGTCTCCAACTAAAGAAGCGGTGAACATGTTGTCTAGTTTAATATCTTCATTCTCAAGTATATCCTGAAAGAAAATAAAACCAGTTATTTTGATTCTTCTCTGGATCTCCTTATTTTTAATTCGATAACGTATCAACACTCCGAGCATAGGCATATGCATATCCATCGCTCTTGGAGTGAAATTGAGTCTCCTTCTGTGACTCATTGTGAGCGACCACGTCTCAGTGGCGCACGTCATCACTAGACAAATTCAAAGACACTCGGTATTTCCGTACAAAATGTATTCGTGGTCTATATCGATACTGTAGGTTATGTGTTGTCTAAGGATACCGGCTATGAATAGTACCACCCCGTATGTTCCCGTGTGTGTCGTAAAAGGCAATTTTGGGATATAATCCAAGGAATGGGGAGCAGCAACCTCTGATTACCAAAAACACCTTTCTGCGGATGTCAACCTGCCTGACATACGTGGCGATTATGGCAATCCCTCCTTTATTGAGGAAGACCTATGTCCAGCAGTGGAAGTTTTATGGTTGAATGGACGAATGAATTTAAGTTTATATTAACATGATTAGACGATACTCAGTGATTACCTTGAGACTCCCTCGAGTGCAGTATTCAGATAGTGCGCACACATTCGGTGGCTCGATGCACGCTCCTACAAAACCGTTTATATTGTCATGTTGCAAATCCCTCATCTATAAGTTAAGAATAATATTATGTTACATAATATTTTCAAGGACTAGTCTCTTATTTATAACTCATTATAAACGTATATAAATCATGCTTATCATACTATCAAAATCTGATTCTTCAGACATGTGTGTGAAATTTTGAATCCTATTCTACAATAAGCCAGAGTTATTTTTAGTAAAAGAAAGCATTGTGCTGAAACCAAAGAATGGTAACAGGGTATTTTATTAAGTGTATTTGGGTAATTGCCACCTTTACTTTGAAAATCCGTTGCTAAGCACCTGTGATTGTCGTCAAACATACAACATTTGAAAACAATACTTATAAAACAGCTTTAAGATATGATGAGATACTTAAATTATATTTCTAGTAGTTTTTAAAGAAACATGAATTCGAACAAGTTAACTATTATTCTTATTACCTTATGATTTATTTCTTAATAAATACTAACTTTACATATACACTTAAGTTAAATTAGAGAGTATATCAATCGTTTAAAAGACCCGAAGAATAGACAAAGAGATGTTGCATTTTATAAGTAAAAATACTTGTTTGATGTCTAGAACCTTTAACTTTGTTAAAGAGCAATTTCGTATGAAATAATAAATCTAAGTGTTCTATCATTTTTAGAAATGTCTGCCTGTCTGTCGATCTGTTTGTCTGTGCAGGCATCACTTAAAAAGTACTAAGTATATTTCTTAAACTCAAAGCATCAAAACCGGGGTAGTATCAAAACTTTATTTCATTAAAATCGGTCCACTCTATCAAAAGTTATAGTAATTTGAATGACACGCGGCGACCAAAGACTACAATATAATACTGCGCCGACTTTAGTATGAAAGAAGAGTTTGTAAATAAATGCGTTTTAGTCTTATTCAAGAACAAAAAAATTATGGATTGATTGAAATTGAACATAGTGTATATTATAGTACAGTATATAGTATATTATGAAAAAATGTAGAGTATACAAATAATTAACCTCTAAGACATAATAAATGAGAAAACAATATTTTGATATTTTGATATAATTTCTAGGTGTTGTATTAAGAGGTCATTTTATGAAAGTATTGAAGTAACTTTTAATTATGATATCAATAGGTATATACGAATATAAATATGGTGCTGAAGGAACATAATATTATTTCGTATTACAATATAAATGTCCGAGTTTCACGCGAGCGAAGTCGCGGGCACAGCTAGTATCTAATAAAAGGAATATATTTTAAACAACCTGCTAGAGACAAGTAATAAAATAAAAAATGTATGCGTCTTGGTCTTCGTAGTAATAAAACATGAACTTTATTGATTCAACTTACATAGCGCCCTTGAGAATATCTTCTCACATAAGTAACATTTAACAAGAAATAATATTGCACTAGCAGTGTTTTCCAAGTTAGTTTTAGTGTCGAATCGTATAGTGAGTTCAAAGAGGTGTATTCAGTACATAACTACCCGAGTTACTGCTCAATAACCTGAGGATATCACTATTATTTATTCTATGTCTGGGTGCATACAGTGAACAGTACAGACTATAATACATAGGATGTATATTTCGAGCTAAGATTTTTGTTTATCTCCTAAAAAACGTTTTGTATGTTTAATTTGTTATAGTATAGGATCTAGAATTAGGATTAATTACCTCTTCAATAGACTGAATAAAACTCATTAAGATATGTAGTAACTCAAAAGCAGAAAACGTTAACGAGAAATGGCTAGAAATGCCCATCGGGAAGATAGCGATGATGTAGCTTGATTAGGAACGATGTACCAATCGCACCTTACATCACGGGGCTATAAAAGCACCTAGATAGATAGGTATATTCACTAGGTATGTTTACTCTCTCCCATTTAAATAATAGTTGAATATTGTGCCCATACTCTGATATATTCAGGAGAATACGACAATTATATAAACTAGGTTTCTGTTTGTTTTTCAACTGATGAACTCATGTGTTACTGTGTTTTAATTTGATTTATGAATATTTATTATATTAAATAATACTATCAATTCAGATTTTTTTCGAGGCAAATAGTGATAAATATCACTGATATATGAATGTATTTTCTGGCTTGTACCTCCTTTGTGCTCAAAAGGATCAATACGATAACTCGTTTCCTTAGTCAAGGCAATAATAATGCTACTGTTTAGAATTTCTTCGGAATGTTATTTTCTTCGAATGAGTCAAGTTTTAAATTAAAAAAGGAGATACAGTTAAGGTTTGGCTCTACGAATCACTAATATGGAACAATTGTATGTGCGTCAACAAAAGTTTTAAAATTTTATACAAAAAGTTTTTATTACAATGTCAAATTAAAATGCACATATTTGATAAGGTTAAGATTACCTGAGAAATAAACTCATGGCATATTTACTAAAGAAAATAAAAAAACTGTCAAAGTAAGACGAAATCATGTGGTTTATTGACGAACTTTTGTACACTTGTAGTCTATTTTGTGGGACAACATTGGGCATTCTAGCGTAAAATTACCGTCGGCGAAATCGGGACTGTGAGAAAAACCAGGGATCAACGTCATAAAATAAAACGATACGTTTTATCTACTTAAATAGAATGAACTGAGTAACACACAGTTAGTTACCTTTTTGCTTTTCTCCGTACCTTTAGTTAATAAATCCTAATATGAATGATGGTGATTTGTCTCAGTCAGTTATTCCTCTGTCAAGCGCACAGTTTGTGAGGGTAAATATGATATATTGTTTGTTTTGCATTGCGTCCTCGCGACTCATAGGTTCACAGTATATCCGAGTAAATGTGTTGTATAACAAATAAGACGAAGATAATGTAAATAAGCTGAAAGCTTCAGTACAATATATTTACATTACATTAGAGTATGACTTTTGTTTTTTTTTTTTATATTATATAGAAAAAGTAGGTTTTATTTATAATAATATTTATTCATTTACTAAAATAAATGTATGTATGTATGTAAAAAGAGCAAAATCGAAATAAAGAGTTAGGCTATAAATATATATAGCCAATTTTTTTTTGATAACGTTTGTTTTCATTACATGTAACATTTGGTTTCATTTATAGAAAAAAAACTTCAAGGTTCAAAAGCGAATGATTAAACGGAAAAGTGATATATGAAGAAACATTAATAAAAATGAATTGTTAACATATATAGTAATAATCATAAACGAAATAGTTTAAGGGATCTTTCTCCTCTGCAGATTACCAGATTTTCTTTTTTTTGTAGTAATAGTAGTAGAAAATGATTAGCTTTAATTTTTTTTTTAATTGAAAACAGACATCTCTATTCATTCAAAAGTTCAATATAGATCATGGTCAAATTTCGAGCAACAGACGAACACTAGTGTATGTAACAAATCACTATCAGTCAGTGTACACATATTACTTATATAATATATTATGGAACCCTTCCGAAATGTCGTGTTTTCTCCAGATACCGTTTACAGTGTCACTGGATTTATAGGGACAAATGCTTTGGGCGCTCAGCTGCCTCGTAAAAGGTAAATAACATTTCGGCCCCACATAAAGGCTTAGCCTTTATATTCATAAGTTAGAATACGAATCCATAAGTAGATTCAGATATTAAGTGCTATTCAAATTTCTTTTATACCCTTATATATCAAGTCCTGTTGTATGTACATATAATTTTATTGTTCATGTCAAAAAAGTAGGTAGATATTTTAAGAGTTACTAATGAAACTGTATAATAGTTAAAGAAAATAATAGGAAATATCAGTTACAGTCAAGCAGTTGTTATTCTGTCTTTTTCGGTAGACGTTGTGATAAGGTTTTGTATATATGAAATGTACTAGCTGGTGCCCGCGGCTCCGCCCGCGTTTTTCATATATTCTGTGCATATGACGTTTCATTTATAGCTAATTTAAAAAAACAAATGAATGAATTAAAGTAAGAGTATTTTGTTTTTATTAGCTTAAAAAAATGTATATAAGCGTAAATTGAAGTGGAAAATGTACAAAAGAGTAAATCGAAAAAAAAAAATGAGAGAGGATCGGTGGAATCCAAAAAATACCTGTCTACGAAAAATACTGCGTTGAAAGGTATTAGTCCTATCCCGATATGTTCAGTAGTTTTGAGGTGATGGTGCGTCAAAGGAACTCCATTTTCCTTTTATTTATTACAAGGATAAATGCCTGTCTTTTGTTTTATGGGAGCAAATAAATTAATAAACAAACAAATTGAAATAACATGGCAAAGGGCTCATAGAATTTGAAAAATATATAGCCTATAACCATCTACGATTAATTCCTCGTCGAATGGTTGTGGTTTCATGCTGATCGGTCCAGTAGTTTTCGAGTTTACCTCGGACAAAGAAAACAAACTTTACTTATATATAATATACATAGATAGATAGATTAGAACTTACCCGTAGTGCAATCTTTGTAATTTTCTTTTTAGGCATTAAACGCAATGATAATGTTTACATGAGTAACTATATTACATTAATATTAATTAATTTAATAAAGATTACAATGGCAGCTATCGAGTCCTAGCATACCTGTTAATCGTTAAATATATTGTAGGAAGATAACCTTAACCGAAAAAGTTATACGACCATTTGAGACAAATCATCAGTTATACAATAATCCTAGACATATATTTGGGTATAATAAAAATCTACTATTTTTATTTCTTTATATTTCTATGAGAATTTTCTTATGGATGACAGAGAAAGACCTGTTTAAGTTCATTCATTCCAATGTTCAATTATCCAAATACATGCAATTTAAATTTGGAAAATTTATAACTTGTAGCTAACTTAGCAGATTAGCGTATGGGAATTACCAATCTTTGTGTAAATAAAAACAAATTGAATTAACCCCTTGAGCACTTACCTGGCGTTTACGCCAGCTTTCCATTGTTTTCTATTGTCTTATGTTTATGGGTACTCGACACATTAATATAGAAAGTAACACATATAGAATTTGTTATTAACAAAAACAATACTCACAATTTTGAGTTCCTTTTTTATTTCTCTATTGATATCTATATGATGTCTGCGCACACGTTTCACAGATAACAGTCTGCCGCGGTAGAATGCAACCTCCGTAAATATCGCAGAATATCGGAAGTCTAAGTCTGGATTGGAGCTCAGGGACACCTTTACAAAATTTAAAAATAAAACAAAATCTATCAAGTTCCCGATAATGGGTATTACGCAGGTTAAAATACCATCACCGAAGAGCTGGCAAGAAACTAGATCATATTTTATTTTTCATACATAAAAAGAGCTGATCTAACTTATGTCTTTTTTAAATTAAATATCGAGTATATGTCACCTATCGTGTAATTCATATAATGAAAAGTAGTCTGAGCGAAAAGCCGATTGGCGAACAGTTCTTTTACGAAGAGTATTCTGGTAAAATTTATTGAATACCATTTACAAATTACGTCTTCCAAAAGGATTATAATTCGCAAAAGAATGTGTCTTCCGCTTTAAACTTTTACTTGTTGAATAAAGGGCCATAACCGTAAAACAGCCCTGTAGAAAAGGCTGTACTTATTAATGTACTGTAGCAACATTTCAAAGATGGTATATTCTTTGTAATACTGTCGTCAATTCGCTTCTGTAATACTAATTTTATGTTGTGTCATTAACGTTACAACTTTTGAAATTGAACTCAATTCGATTTGATTTATAGTTTCGAAATTTTGTTTTAGTTTTATAAATAGTTGAATTTAGTTTAGTCTGACCTGTAAAAAATTAGAGATGGCTTTGTATCACTATTCATAGTTTGAAAACAAAACTTATGTTCAAAAGTTGGAGATAAAAGCATTGAGACAAAAAAAAGAAAGTGGCTTGTATTATTTTTACCTGACTAGAGCGCACTCCTCCGGTACTTCTTCCTCCACCGTTTTTTTCATTGTTAACTATAGCGTTTGTTGAGGAATTGATATTTGCGCCCGCGCTGCTATCTTGCTGGAAAAAATTATCTCTGACCAACTTGTTTAAAATTCGTCATGATCAATTATTTGACAATTTCAAATCATGTTAAATTATTTTTTTGCAAATGAAGAAGAAATTCCAGATATGGACATTTATATAGAAAAATCTAATCCTGGCTAGCTACCGTCCTTAATGCATGCAAATGGAAAAAAATATAGATGTAGATGTAGATAATAAGTTTAATATAATAGTAGGTAGGTATGGACAATAAAAATTTATTGTTTAGCAAATAATAACATTACTGTTTGATAAATATTCAACATTTAAATATAATAAAGAATAATATGTATGTATGTACATAAAAGCGCTTTGTGTCCTTATTTGTCTAATAACATTACCATGTAAATGTTCTCTAACTACATATTAATTATTGATATGTTTATTAATCATAGTTGCGCGTTTGGTCCAGGGAAAGTTATTATCTTACAAGATATGGTAGGTACTAGGTTCTATTAATATGGAGTTCTTGTGTTATAAATGTCAAATGCATCAGTAGGGTGGTATCAGAAGTGTGTTGCTCTGCCATCATTCGGTATATTTAGGCAAAAAATTAACAAATCAAAAGTATATAAACAAATTAATTTATTGGTAGTAAGTCGACTGTCCCTGAATTGGTATGTATCGTCAACCACCTTTAATGCATAGAACAAATATTTTTAATGAATAGGCTTATATATATTTACAAAACCTAATTGATGATCTTATTTGTTTTAACAAAGATAATTCTATTGTTTTAAAAGTTGGATTACTTTTGTACAAAATTAAGCTGTATTTTTAACTATTTTAATAAAAACAATACAATATTCATTTTGATACGGAAGCTTTTAATTATTTAATTTATTTTTTATTGATAGACGTCTTCCAATACTTTAATAATATACATTAGTATGTTATCTGGAAACCTTTGTTTTTGTTCTCTATTAAATTACCGATATAAAAGTGCCTTGAGAGGACAACGAATGGCAGTCCACCTTAGCCCTTGAAAAGATGTAACAACGTAATAGAGGTAATTTAGTACAAACAAGCTATTTGGTTAAAGTCCAAGAGTGGGTAAAAAGCGATAAACATTAAACAATATAACATGCAAACAACATCAAACAAGTTCAGTTTACCTACTCAGTTTGTTGGCTCGCTGTTCATCGTCTGGTAGATGTAAATCCCTGAAATCTATTTTCCAGAGGAGTGAATCAAGCTCTTGTTCGTAGCGCCAGCCTCGGTACAGGGCGAGCGCCGCTAAAGCGAGAAGAGCTAGGGTCCCGCCAGATGCACCCAGTGCCCACGCACCAATGTGACCTTAGAAATACCAATAGTTGTATCACATTTACTTGTGGAAATATTGACAGATAATAACTGCGTTTAATTTAATGAAGTTCAAAAAATATTTGGAATAATAATTTTACATTAACTCACACAAATTTTATATTGTTATTAACAATAGGTATTGCAGGTGTTCACTAACTTTATTGAATTGATGAAAATTTTCTATTTAGTTATAATTTTACGATAGAACATTAAAATTGAAGTAAAACTTGATACTCTTTAAATAACTACGTAAATAATTTTGAAATAATTATTTGTTATTATGAACGTAACCTTGAAATGGCACATTCAATGAGATACGCATTTGACTAAGTAAGATATAACGCCGAACACTAACTAAAATCAGAAACGTTGAATAAATAATCTTTATAGCATATGATTATATTTATCTAAATGTTTATTATATGTGTTTCTCGTATAAGATGTTTGCGTTTTGTATGTAAAAACCTCTAATAATCTTCTGTGTTGATTTATCTACCTGTGAATACTTAGTAGGTAATAATAGGGATACTGCTTCCAGAAAGATTCAGATATTTTAACATGCGATAAATATTCGATAGCCTAGATATCCGAACAACTCGCATCCAATAGTTAGTGGAATTAAACATATTTGGTGTACATTACAAACCCAAATCGAACATCAAAGTATTTTCAAGTAGGTAATTCAATTTGTTTACTTCAGTATACATCATTCTAAATATATCTTTTAATACTTTGAACTATTCTAACGGTATATTCCGTACGAAACACGCACTCGTACATCATAAAATAATAATAATATTATATTTAGAAGGTCTCGCATGACGTATCAAAGTTGCTATAAGAGTTGCTTTTAACTATTTACTTTTGCTTACTTTCTCTGTCGATTGGTCATAGCGTTTAAGACTATATAAATCAGTGGTCGTCATACTTTTCTGGTCGAGGGCCACATAGGTTGCACTTTAATGGATACCGTGGTAGTTGATACCATCTATTAATTAACATAGTTTTATAAACTATCCTTAGGTTTTGTGTGTCATATGAAGTTGTTTTTGATAACCTAGTTTACTCGATTTTGAGTCATGTGTTACGAAAATGTTTGCGACATCGCAGGCCGCACAAATAGTCTCCAAGGGCCGTAGTTTGGAGACCACTGATCAAAATCATTATCATGGGTTATTTAAGATTATTTAAGTTATAATAATTATTACAAATTTACTATTACACTTATTCTTATAATAATGTAAAAATATTAAAATTATCAATTGCTATTATTACCGTTGGAAAAAGAGGGCAATATTATTGTTAAAAGTCGATAGAGGAGGATACTAGACTGAAGGCAAAACAAAATTGTAAATTAGATTAAAGTTAGAATAAAAGTTAGGAACAAGAATGGTTATAATAATAAATAAAAGATTTATTTTTTCTAACGATCTCATGCTGTTGACCAGAAGGGTCTTTACAGCTTCACCGTGACTTTGGGGGCGAGTGCTGAAGGCACTCAGCGGCAAAAAGCTAACTAGCACAAGGGTTACCAAATTGGTATGAACCTCGGCTTGGCCGTTATATGAGTGGAAAAATCACGCGGAATTTTTAACTCAATTAGGTCTAGTAGTCAGGAAAAAAATAAAGATTACACCAACAAAGTCCCGGATTATGTTCGAGGAATTCGGGGACCATAAAAAAATCATTTAAGTTTGACATCAAACGTTTTTTTAATTTTGCGAATAATTTTGGAATGCAATTGTGGTTCTATTAACACGATGCAGATTCTGCAATTTAATAAAGTACTTCATTTTTAACAGTAACTATTAATTCAATATTTTTTATTTAGTACTTATTTCCTATGTTGGTTAAGTATTAATGCAATGATAAACTAGGCGCTTAATGATTCTTTTACTTCGATAGAATATGATAGAATTGTAATAAAAAAATACTGATTGATGTTCTATTGTTTCTTTATTCTTCTGGTACAAAATTTTAAACTCAGAACAATTAACTATTTGTAATTACTTATTGTAGAAGAAATTTAACTTATAAACGAAAATGTAGAGTTATAACTTCACTATTTTTAAAGTATTAAAATTAACTCCAAGACCGTTTTTTATTTAGTGTCGACTGGTGTAACGGACAAAATATTTGATTAAAACTACGGCGACCGCACCTTTTATTTGCATAAGAGACATCTAAAGTTGATTCTAGTAAAAGATTTAATTATAAACAAGAAATATCTTCAATTATAAAGATTGTTTCGAAAAAAAATCCTGTTCAGCATATAAAAATTCAGCAAAAAAATAAATATTTTAAAAGCACCATTAGATTTTCGTTTGTTGGCGTAATGTAATTTGATAATACCTCAGATATAAGTTCTTTAACAATATTGCTACCTGTAATTAAGTTTACTTTGTGAAATAAATGCTTGATCTTACAAAGAAAACCGGATCTAATCTGCTAAACTTATTAGACTAATTGCTTGTTAGAAATAATCAGAATCGCTGGAAATAATTAGCTTTTAAACAAGTTATTTGTATCTTTCTTTTAGTACCATAGATACCACTATTTGGTCAAACATTAATGCGCTCAGAATCGGTATTGAGTAAAAACCCCATAAGAGATTTCAGATTCTGCATTAATGCGTCTGAGTGTTAACGAGATTTGTGTAATTGCCATCTATAGAAAAGACTAACTAATATTTTTCACTTATATTGATTCGTTAATAAAAAAGTTATATTAACTACCTGTGCCCGCGACTTCGTTCGCGTGAAATTCAGGCGTCCCGTCCTATCCAACATTTTTCAAACAATTTTTTTTTAAACTATAAGACCAAAACGCATTTACTTAGAAACTCTTCTTTCATACTAACGTCGCTGTATGTCATTCTTTGTAACTTTTGATTTAGTAAACCAATTTGAATGAAATAAAAATAATAATTTGATGCTACTCCGGAATATGCTTTATAATTACCTTTTTGAAGTTTTAAAATATGCTTAGTACTTCCAAATTGATACCTGCACCAACAAACAGACAGACCGACAGACAGACATATCTAAAAATGATAGAAATGTGTATAGTTACCTTTTTTAGCCCCTTTCAATAATTCTTTTTGAAATGTACAGATATGTGAATTTTACAATTTTATTATTAGTATAGATAGATGATGAGGTATAGATTAATTATGATCTCTCGAAAGTACCAAAGGGTTCATTATAATGGCAAACTAATGTATTCATTAATAACTGTACTTAATATTGTTAAATAAGAAAACTCCAAACTTTATGTATTTCTAGATACAGTTTATTCAATAAACGACAATATTCAATACCGTTCATATAAATTTCACAGACCCTCGTTATCGTCGAATCCTGCATTTCGGCTCTTTCAAATAAACATTCAGCGATGGTATCGCAATGCAATTTACGCTGAACGATATAACTCGTAAACAAGCAATGTGGACAAATACGACAAATTTATTTAAGTAACATTTACTTTGTTTCCTACAACGTTACGCAGACAGAATTGTAAATGTTGGACGTAAGCATGTGGGTATTTAATAAATTAACTGGAAACATTTTATTTATATTATATGGCTTCTGAAACCTAAAGGTCAACTTGATTGTTATTAGTTGTGTCTAAAGTGTTTTTCGTGTTAGGAATATGAATGTCTCGTGTGCGGTTATGTATTAGGAAAAAGCATTAGAGAGACGTGTCTATTGGTGCGAGCGCAGCGGGAGTCGCGTGCGGCCGATGGCCTGCTGCTTCCCATTGCCTTGTTACAAGTACTCGTTACGATCCTTTTACGAGCCACCCCACTTACAAACCTTGCGCTTAATGCCGACTCGGGTTACAGACGAACGTAGTTTTTTAGAACGTCGGAAAAGAAAATGGCAGACTTCGTCGCGTCCGCGGCTAATATTGGACTTACGCTTCGCTCGCTTGCTAATTCTATTAGCTCCTAAAATACATGACATGTTAAGAGGAATGTGGATTTAGTTTCTGTGGCGATCAAGCACTTTTTATCATTCAACTCAGATGGTAAAGAAAATTAAATTGTTAACTTTACTTACTGACGCATTTTTCTCCGCGAAAGCCGCATGGTGGCTCTGAGAGCGGGACCTTTCCACCCGGCCATTTCATATCTCGTATGAATCTTAATTCCTGAGCAAATAGTTTTATTACAATCAATATAAAATTTGTGCTAAAATTCTTGTTATTTAGTTTAAATCATATATGTACGTATGATATTTGAAAATAAAACGTTATTTTAATATTAAAATGTTCTAGTATTTGAAATAATCTAACTGCTTTAGAATCCATGTTAGTTGGCAGCGGAGTGCATATCTGAAGCCAAAATGTGACGTGAAACACCGACTGAACACAACCAACTTAAAGACGTCATTTATTCAGGACGTGTTCGTATTAACACGTTATAATGGTTATTGAACTATTTTATTAACATAATAGTAATAACACTTTTGTCTAACATAAAATTAACACTTTTAATTAAATGATATTATTGGGATATTTAAAAGTATTGAAGAAAATGTACATATTTGATGTATGATTTTAGTATATGTTAAAGAATTATTACTTTAAGGGGGTAACACCATGAATTAATTGAGACTGCATGAGACTTAGTCATTCATTGAATGAGCATCGTGTGACGGCGACTTACCGGCGATGACTTGTGCAAGACGGCCAGCGGATAGAGACCAGGCGGTCGTGTATGATCGATGGAGAGCAATGTATAATTACCCTCCGCGTCGCCATTCTCGTCCATATGCACCCAGTATCTATACACACGTGTTTATAAAATTACAATGAACTATGAGTGAAGGTCAACGGGTAGACGTCTAATAGACAGTTGTAAAATAATGTTTATGGGTGTTTAACTTGAGATTTCTACTTATATATAATTAGGCAAAGATAAAACGGTTTTCTCTGTTTTTCTTTAGTAGCTATCAGTTTAATGGTAGCAATGATGATATTAGGCTCCAACCGTTCCTTTTTCTTTAAACTTTCAGTAATGATTACGGTCGAATTTAGTCCACCGGACGGTAACTGGTAAGTTCAAATAACTTTAGTAAATACTGGTGTGAGTTTTAAATACCTATTGTATTTAAAGCGAGGTGCCTGCTCAAACTATATCATTATTACTATATTTCATAGAATAAACAAGTATTGAATTACGTTTATTAGTAGAATTTGATTATGTTTATTATTATAGAGACTGTGTGAAATATGAACAGTAAAATTGCGAATTCAAAAAGAAACCTTACCGGTTCTACAACAGTGCAACAAAATATCTACATGAATAAAGAAGAAATTAAGTTATTAACATAAGTTAAGTCAGTTAATAACATTATCAATATAACAAGAGATATGAATATACTAATAACGATAATCACCCTGCACAACCCTAAACTGTAAATTGAAATCATTCATAAATTTTTACTCATTGAATTGAACTCAAAGACAACAATTGAATTTGATCATGATTGTGTACTATTTATTACATTTTTATCACATGTATCACAGCAAAAAGTTACAAATATTTTAACAATAAGTATAATACAAAGTACAAACCCCATAATACTGCGATAAGTTGTGTTTCTAATTCTTGCCACTATCGCTCTTCCATCACGGGAACCTTCCCCCGTTGTAAGTGCAGTCGCTAGCGCTCTGGCGTACACCCATACTGCGTCATGCAGCCAGGCTGCTTCAACTGGGATCTATTCAGTATAATTCATTACTATAAGTCTTTCTATGTTCACATTTAGATTTATGTTATTATACTGTAATTCGGTATCTACTAACACACATTTGAAAAATAAATGTAGCTACTCGTCCGTATAAAATATTGATAAGTAAGAACATTCAAACTGCCAGAGTTATTTGACTACCAAAAATAAGTATAAAACAGTTCCATTTTTGGACTTAACAAGACAAAAGTTTCTTGGGTAATACTATCAGGTTGTACGTTAACGTTCCAAAGCATATTATGATTTGCCGGATAATAAATTCATGAATCATTCAAGCTAGTTTTCGTTTGAGTATTTTGTGAATGGTGTCTGAAAATTATTCTACCTCTCTACGTCCATTAAAATAAAATTTAATTATTGACAATAAGCAACAATAAAAAAAAAAGTATTGATAAGTAAGCTTAAGTTTCATGAGGGCGCGCGGCGCTGTCGCTTGGCGCTTCTCGATAATTTTCCGACCAAACCAAATTCTAATGTCCGAAATGCCTTCTCAAGGCCTAAATTGTAATAAAAGTGTTTTTATTGTTATTTTAAATTAAATTTTGATTTATGTGTTATTTTCTAATCTCAAACGGGAATCAGACTTACGATATTATAGGAATACCTTAATTAGAAAGTTATGACTTAATATGTATATTACCCATAAAAATGAGACAATAGGAAGGCAATAGTAGAATAATGGAAAGCTGGCGTTTACGCCAGGTTAGTGCTCAAGGGGAATTCAGCCTGAATTGTGTGGTTAACAAAATTACAATAAATCACCATGAGATTTGTTTTAACTATTTTATTTTAATGTTTAAGATACAAAGAACGAGTTAATCAAGAAGGTTTATTACTAAAGTATAATAGGGCGAAATAGTTGGTGAAGAATTTCCATTTTGTAAAAAGGCCAGTAGATAGTCATTCTCATTAAAGTTCATTTAAACAAAGACAATAAATAAATTCGCTCAGTTGAAATTGAATTGAATTGCTCAATTGAAACTTCTATTATATAAACGTAAACTTAAATTGACGTTTCGTATGAAGAATTTTTATTTCAACGGGATTAGATCAATAACATAAAAAGGTAAGTACCGCAGTAAAAATCATTTGCCGACCCCTGGTGTAAGGATTAATTTTATTATTCTTAGATACGGTATATGTAATTGGATCCCCTTATTTATTAACTTGTCCTCACTCCTTGCCCTTGCAGTTTTACGGCGACCATTCTTTCCTCAGTTATAAAATGAATTCCGAGGTTGCAAACATAATTACATATTGTGTGAGTTAGAATTCTTGGATGATATATTTACTTTGCAGCGTGTTTCGATATATTATGCTACCGGGTCACTGTTGTTTGGAATAGTGTAATTAACGCTGCAATTATTCTGTTGATGCGGGAAGTTAACTTTTTCGTATACCTAATGGAATTTTATATACCTATGTGATGGCAATGAAATTATGTAAAAATGTGTTTTTGAAAACAAGGTTGATATTGAAAAGATTATGAACTTACCACTTTCTCTCCACCGAGAATCTTTAAAGGGTTCCTAAAATTAAAAGGAGGCATTTGAAGGCGTCTGTTGACTTCTCGAGCGAATGCGGGATATGAAGGTGACGGAGAAGGCGCCACTGCTAAATAGGATCGAAACGCTTGGAGAGTTCTGGGTCCCGGCTCTTTAAGTAAAGGTCCAGAGAGATAACGAATTGCTTCATTTGGTTCATATTTATCTACATCGACGCCTATAGCTGCGTATTCACCTACAGTAAGAAAAATAAACAACCTTTATTAGTTAGTAAAGTACATCAGTACACGCGTAAAATATTTTGTAAAATCATATAAAACTGATTAGTAATAACCCATCTAACTTGACTTAGATGTTATTCTTATGTCGATCAATACCTATTATTAAAATTTAAAATTATTAACATCAACACGAGTATTAGAATATAAATATGTACAGGACCTCTTAAAATAACAATTGTTGCATAGTTTAAATTAAGCCTGTATTCATTTATGATATTAATTAATGATACGCTATCAGTCAGGATGCAGGTGATTCTAATCCTTCTGTTTATTTTATTGTGGCTTATCTAGAGTAATTAAGTGCAAGCTTTATAAGCGATTTGAAGTTAATCCTGTTACACTAACAGTTTTTGGTGTTAATTAAATATTGTCAAATACAACAAAACCCACTTTCCTGTAGTATAGCGATCTATATTATTATTATATAATGTAGTATATTAACTCTAATATGGTATGATAATCTAAAAGATCTTCGTCGTTCAGAGTTTAAAATGAAAAATACCAATTTCTTATAGTTGTGTTTTTTTTTCATTTTTAAACGTATATTATTTAATTTACGAACTGCACGGCACGTCATTTTACGAGCACCCCTGGTGTGGCTACGATATAATTTGGTTAGTGTATAAAAAATAATAATATGAAATCTGAATGATCTCAACAGGGCTATCACAAATACTCTTCTGGAAACATCTATATTTTGTTCGATTTTCAAAGTTTAAAAAACAAAAGTCGGACTCGAAGAAGGTTTATTCTACGTATACAAATTATTGATGTAGCAGAGAAAGGTCTCTTTTTATCACCAGTCAAAATTAAAAGCAAAATATTTGATAGAAACTAAATTCTTCAATATATATATATCAAGATGAAAAATCAGAAAGATACCATGATATATATTCGTGATTGATTCAACCGAAAAACGTCCACTGTTGGACATAGGTCTCCCCTAAAAAGGATGGAATTGCCATAATCGTCACGCTTGGCAGACGTGCTGGCGATCGCAATAGGTGTTCGTGGTACTCAGAGGACACTACTTCCCATCCTTTGGTTTATCCATTAGTCGTCTTTTATGAGACCCGCGGGAAGGATATGGGGTGGTACTATTCAAGCCGGCACCACACGCCAAATATATTCCGGCACGGATATATATTCTGACGAATGTGAGTCACAAAACCTTTAAAAACCAACAAGAAAGTGACCAAATTTTGAAAATCAAGAAGATATGAATATTTAAACTAATACAAAGTACAAATAGAGCTTTATGTAATGTTTATACTGTGTACCCTAATTGAGAAGTATATAGTCACAGTAAGTTGTTTTGATTAAAGGCTGTTTAAAATATGGCCACATAGTGTTATTATATCTTGTAGATTCTGTACAAATATTACTGTTCTGTAAATTAATACTCTCCGGATAATAATCTGTACAATAATAGTACAATAAGTAAGTGTAAATTAATAAGTAAACGGCAATGACCTGTGAAAGAGCTTCGTTCGGTATTTACTTGAAGCATAATCGATTTACGTTCTTTGTTATGAGGTTTTATTTTTACAATTCAATAACTCGTAAATACTCTTCAAGATATCATAAAGCCTTTATACAGAATGGAATAGCGAAGCCTTTATAAGTAATACTACATTAAAAAAGTAAACATATAGGTAGTATATATTTGATGGTCAACAGAAGTTACAAATATAAAATTCGATGGATACTTTCCTGAAATCTATTGTACTAAACATGGATGGATGTTATTTTGCTAATTCCGATTCAAATAAATAATTATTTTATGAATCTTCTTCTGTTTACTTTAATATACCTTTGTTTAAATACTGTTAATACATATAAAGTTGGAGCCAGCTAGAGTTTAAAGAATGTAGGGTTAAAAATAGGGAAAATAGGGTCCCTTTGACGCACCATCATCTCAAAACTACTGAACATATCGGGGTGGGCTACTACCATTCGACGCGAAATGTTTCGTAGGTTATTTATTTTTTGGATTCCATCGACGCTTTATAATTTTTTTTTCGATTTACTCTTATGTGCATTTTTTCACTAATAAAAGCCAAAGACTCGATTTTCTTCATTTATTGTTTTCTTAGGTTAGGTGTTAATGAAAAGTTACATGCACTTTTTACTCACACCTAAATAACATATGAAACGCGGGCGGAGCCGCGGGCATCTGCTAGTTCATTTATAAACGGAAATAACAGCTTAAACTTCATCACAACTACGTATAAGCTTAAAGACACTTATCCTAAGGACTAAGGTGATTTTAAAGAACAATTAATCCAAATCGAATATAATTAGCGACGTACAATTTTACCACTCTTTTTATACGTAAGCTACTACCGATTTCAAAATTATTAATGGTATTAAAACAAAGTATGTATTGAAGTGAACAGAAATAGATTATTAAAGTAATTATTTATTTACTTTTAGTGTATTTTCATAGTATATTCATTTGAAGTCGTTTTTGTTTTTAATTTAATTGTTTTGTTTTTTTGGAAACAATTTTTATAAATGATATTGTTCAAACGAAATTAATAAAGTAATATATCAAGCAAACTATTTACGATATATTTCCTAAAATTAACGACGTCATAAATCAAAAGTTTTATCGCTGTTTTTTACGAAAATATGTTACAGGTTGATATTGCAATTTCCTGTAAAAAGAACCATCAACATGTATCAAGCAACACCTAACAAATATGCCGATGAATTAACTGTGGTAAATAAAATGCGTGCAGAAGTGAAATCATATATTTTGCTACACGATATACTCTCTTTGTTTAAATTTAAAATTAATGGCGTCCGTTAGATCTTCCGCAGTGTCGCGTCGACGAGTAATGGTGCGGTGTTGTCTCGCCAACAAAGAGACGAATAGATATTTGTGTACAGCACTTTTAGTTGTAGATTCTAGATTGCAGTCATGATTTCTTGTATACCGTTTTAGTATTGAAATAAGTAATGATTATGATCGTTTACAGGTTTAATAGTATTAATGAATTAGTTAAAGAGTTAGAGATATTGTGCAGACAATTATAACCCCGTAAATATTATACCTTCTTTGTTTTTTCAGCTAAATGGTTATCAGTAATATTATGATAAAAAGATTTACTTACCAGAATCTAATAGCTGCATAGAATCCAACGCTAACATTAATCCGATATGATCATGATAGTAACCGACAGCGACGTATACTGGGAACAAAAGCGAAATAATATCAGAATTCATAGGAAATCAAAAGAAATGAGAATCAGGGTCGTCTAATAAATTTTTTAATGTTAAATTACTTACTTCTTGTTTCTTTGTACGTTTCTCGAACTACCTCTAGGAACGGGTTACGTGTTACATTCTCGTGTCTGTTCTCATAGTAATAACGGTGTCTGTAAACTTGGATTGTTCGTACTGATATTTGCTTTTCTCTAACCGCTTGTATTATTGCCAGGGCCAAACGAGAAAAATCGTGATTAGGCGCATTTAAATAAACAAAAGAGACCTGGAACATTAAATTTATTACTTTGATTAAATGTTTTTTACGACTTTAAGTTTAGATTATACACGCCTTATGTGAGAATGTTTTTTGGATGTACGATACTGTATAGCAATGGCGGCCAATTTCCCGCCCACGAGTGCAAGTGCGCCCAAGATTGATCTGTAATGCGCCCGCTACAGGATATCAAAATACTATTTCTTTTTTAACTTTCATAACCATATGAAAATAATTTTAAAGTAAGTAATAATAACTGTATTTCCATATATTTTAGTTATTTAAGTATATTGCAAATTTACAAAAAAAATTGTATCCTAAAAAAAAGCTTGTGCTCACCGCGTTGTACAAATTATCATTGCGCTCTGTCTTCCAAGAAGGTTGGCCACCGCTGCTGTATCGCAAGTTGGAATTTTTTATATAAGTAAACGAATGTATTCATAAAAAAAAGTCGTAAAACTTTTGTCAACTGTCAACGGCTTCTCGAGTGAGGTGAATTTCAAAAACTTATTTACTTAAAATACAACAAAAATTGAATCAAGCTAAGTGAGAGGAATCATTTTAATTCAAGTCTTTTCTTATTTTATAATCAAATAATTCTGTATTCTAAGCGGCTATACTCTTTTATTACCAGTACTTTACCAAATTAGCAATGATACAAATAACCGTAAGTGTAAATCTACGTGATCGCTAAACTTTGTTGAATAGACTTTGAATTAACTAAGTAAAAAAAGGCAAAAGGAGGAAATCATGGGGACTAAATAGCCAGTGGAATTTCACACAATTTTTACGAGATGTTCTTGTAGTTTGTTATGAAATTGCCGTTTTTAATTTGCCAGCCTTTAGTGTGATCTTGCCTTTATGTGATCAAATTTAGACCGTTTATAAGAATAAGATTTTCTATAATTAAGTATTGTTATTTGACATACTATAGGAATACATTTTTCTTCCTAAACAAACATATATTTGTGGACAAAATGTCAAGGAAGTTTGTTAAGAAATGGACAATGTGTAAATCAATGAGTTATGTCATTTTTTGCAACCCGTACTTTCGTCGTGGAATTGCTGAATACTATATTCAGAATTTAAAAAAATATATATTTTACAAAAAATATTTACGAGGCTTTTTAATATTTCGTGCAATAAAAAAATGGAAAAAATTATATTTAACTTTTTTAACTCGACATTTTAAATCGTTCTCCAACATTTTTGGCCGGACATCGACAATCTGCTTTAAGTTTGATAAGAACCCTTAATAAATTGTTACTGTCTGATACTCTCATTATAATTTATCTATACTAATCTCTCAATACGTCTATTTCCTCAGTTATGTTTGCTGCTTTAATTTTTTTGTGGGTATGTGAATGATCTATTCAATCAAAATGAACATCGGTTTATGCGATCGGTTCTCATGAATTCCATTCACGGATGTGTGAAATTTGTATGTGTTATTAAATGTTGTTTTAAGTTTTAATCTCAAAAGGTTATTACAGGGTGGATCATTACGTGAACGATAGTGATGTCTGGAATTAACCCACGTCTCTGTGCTTCCGCTAACATTATTAAGACTATGATTTGTATAGTTTTTATATGATTAAAAAAATGTATTATATTTATTAAAAAAAAAAAAGAACCAGATCGAGTTTCTTGCCGATTCTTCTCGGCTGGGTTGTTTTCCGAACCGGTGGTAGTGTTTTAGACGTTCATAAGCGCCTTCTTAGGGCCTAAATTGAATAAAGATATTTTTGATTTTGTTGTTTTATGGTTTCGACACACAGCGGGGCGGGTCTGGTGCCAGAGCAATTTTACTACAGCCTCGCCTCGGTGCGTTCTCTTCTAAAGAAACATCACAATGGCGTCCCGATCCGCCCGCTGTGTGCCGTATCCATTAATTTATTCTATAAATATGATTATTATGTTTACATGCATGAAATTGAAGTGCTTTAACACGGCCACTACGGAGCGGGATATGTCGATGTCCGAGGGTCTTGTTCTAGCGAACGTTGAGTAAACGCGCTTATTTGAATTCGCCACATCCCGACAGTACTGTGGAAAAAATGAATTTATTGTATAATCTGCATAGTTTGTGTAATATCACCTGATGTTTTAAAGTACTTATTTGCACCATAAAAGGTAATCTTAAGTACGGTATATTTTGTAAGCAACTATAGAATAACAACAAATATATCAAATTCTAAGTGTGTTTCTACCGTCTTTATAAGGATAAACACTCAGAGAAGTATTTCTTTTAATTTAAATCCCTCCTCTCTTTTTCACAACAGCACCACACGCGCTTAGCTCCGCAACCGCAGTTATACGGTATCACTCATTCCGGCACGAACCAAAAAATTCGCATCAGAATACCTCTGCCGTAAAATAAAACTGTGGCACAGTCTTCCGGCCGCTGTATTCCTTATTGCCTACATAGGGTCCTTTATATGCAAGAACTTGTGTAGACCAGCATAGCAGCGGCGACCGGCCATCGACTGATAAGCTTTCGGTAGTCGTTACCGTATTTTAAATGTCCTGTGCTTACTATGAGGTACAGTGCCGTCATTTTGCCATGAAGAGAAAGGTTTATAGTTTCAATATACAACGGTCTAGGACGTCAGCGCGACGTCCTCTACAGAAAAAATCACACTGGCGTCCACAACCGGCCACTGTGTGTTGAAACCATTAAACATATCTAATATGCTTCACTATTTTATTTCAAGTGTTTTTTTATTTATTTCATTTCATTTACATTACAGGTTTATATTACACTTTTAACTAGGTAAGCAATGTATCTAAGAAAGCAGGATACGATATCACAAATATATTACAACATACATCTCAGTTCATGGTATTGAGTAACGTCTTTTTTTTATCATATTGAAACAAATATTTGACGTGGTTTCCATAATGAAAACTAACATTAGCTATTAATAAATAGTTTACTTTGTATCTGGCATGCAAGAGAGAATTTAGCCAACCGTAATTAGATCGTTAAAACAATTCTAATTCGTACATTCCAATATTTAATAATTATACGACAAAGGTGATCTCTAAGACAATTATCTTATAATTCGAAATGAATAGGATCTCAAAATGATGACTGTACTTTACTATTTCTTGTACTTTTAAATGAATTTCCTCTATGTAATGGCTTCGGGAATGAAATCAGTAATGGCTTTGTTTCTAGAAGATATTGATATTTAAAACAGTAAAACGACCTGAAATTGTAAAGAAATGTTGGAAATTATCTGTTTCATGGTTTGTAGTTTTGAATGTTTCATATTGGTATGAGATTTACTTTTTAATCGTTTGTTATCTATATATCTGTATTAATAAATAAAATTGAAGTGTCTGTTTGTAATGTCAATTTTTTTTTACTAAATAGATATGAATAGTATACACGATACATTTACCAGAAATAAAATTTTTAAAATTTTTGTCTGTGTCTGTTTTTTCCGGGTAATCTCCGGAATGGCTCGACGGATTTTGACGACACTTTTTTGGTAGATAGCTGAAGTTACTCCGGGTAACTTTGAGTACTTTTAATTTTACAAAATAATTAGGGTTCCATATAAAAAATTAAAACGCAGTAAAGAACATATAAAACACGGGCGCAGTCGCGGGCGCATAGCTAGTATGAAAAATAAACATGAATCGAATATATAACTGCGCATTTCATAATAGCTCCTTATATAATAATATTATTGCTAAATAATTTTCCATTCTGTTTGTATGGTGTTTATCCTTATAGAATGATAGGGCACATTGACAACTGGTTAGCATAGGTATGCCATGGAGATTATATAATTTAATTACAAAATTGAAGTATGAATTAAGATAATTTTAATTCATATGAAATAATCTTTTCAAACCCCTGTTAAGGAATTATATGAATATTACAAATTGCATAACTGCTTTCGGTATTCGTATTTAAATGGGTTTTTGTGGCTATTCGTAAAACTATTTTAAAATACAAACGCATAACTGCATATTCGCTTTCATTAATGCAAGCGAGTTTGAATTCATTTAAGTAAACAATTCCCCTCACATTTCAAACGGAGTAGTTTGCGTTATCAAATTGATGAAAACCGACAAGCGGTTCAACTTTAATTAGCCCAAGGAAATATATATGTGTATAAATAAGTGACAGTTAATTATTTATTTGTTATAATGATATTCAATAATAAGATAATAAATGGTCTAAACATTACTGTGAGTAAAATCAAAATACAAGTAAAATAGTTTCTATAATATATGCATTAATTAATATTCTTAGAAATATGAAGTAATTAATTCGAAAATAATACATAAATTATTCCATTCGGACGGATGTAGTAGATAGGTTTTAAATAATTATTATTCACAATTACATGTAAAATATACTAGTTTACGCTTTCTAAAACAACTTGATTATACATATATTTTATGTTGTCGTCTAATTATTATGTTGTTGGATACCTATGTGTTACATTAGTTTTTTCATTTTAAATTATAAATAAATTGTAATTGCATTTTTAACTTGGTTCGGGTGCACTGCTTTGTACCTTTTATTTGGGAATCATTCATCTTTCTTTTGTTTAAACGTAGTCATTTGTTTGAAGCGTTTTTGCTTTCCCAAATAGTTTACTGAATAACTAACATTATAAGAATTCAATTAGTGCAAGATTTATTGAATCGAGTTTTCATTACTCATAATAAACATTTGCTCTCTGAATCTATAGGGTCGCTAAATACTCTGCATTAATGTCCACTCCTCACGCGACCCGTAGTTCAGTCATGTTTTTCCAAACTATAATACAATAAAATTTTACTTTCGAAATCCCTATCCTATTTAATACAGATGTTGTTGTTTTTTTTGCAAATATACAACATCTGCATCATATATGATAGGGCTTCTGTGAAGACCTTTGTGTAGAGAGCATAAACCACTCAGCAAGCAGAGTAATAGCTAGTGCAAGGTCATCAAAGTGGTACGCATCTCGACTTGGACTGCTAACTTAGACCTCATTTCCGTGGAATTTGACTTTTTTTTTCTTTTTTTTTTGTCGGGGGGAAATGCATTTACGCACTACCCTTACCCATTGCATTAGTGAGACCGAAGTCCCCCAATGTAACGGGTAAGGGGGCACGGAGGGACGAACTCCGTGCCAGTGTGGGACTCACCCGGGCGAGAATCGTCCGGAAATACCCACTAAAACCCCCACGGGGCCGTCCGCCGCATTTGGGATGGGGGCGATACGGGATTGCACTGCATGCCACCGCGTCGCCCCCTGCGGCGAACCCACCGGGCCTGCGAACCCACCGGGCCTACGAACCCACCGGGCCTGCGAACCCACCGGGCCTGCGAACCCACCGGGCCTGCGAACCCACCGGGCCTGCGAACCCACCGGGCCTACAAACCCACCGGGCCTGCGAACCCACCGGGCCTGTGGAATTTGACCTAGCTAAACCTACGATGGTTAAGTAATACTGCGGGTCCCAAGGTTTCCTCGAAGAACCCATGTAAGATGTAATTGTTTTTTTTCAGGTAGCTGCATATATTTATTTGTGTTGTCCTACAGTAAAATCGAAAACTATATCTTTTGTTACTAACGAACAGACAACTTTCTACACTTTTTATATAAATTATATACCGATATAAATTATTTCATTGAATATAAAACGCTCTTGACATGAATCTATAAAATTTAATAAAGTAGCTCTACTTCACTTTACATTCCTAGAAATATTCATTGAAACATTACGTATATGATTTTTTTTCCGGATTATCTACATGTTCAATTACATTTAATATTTAATTAAACGTAATTGATGTATCTTGGCAATTTAAGGCGAACGGTAATCGGATAAATGAGTGCTTATAAATTGTAGAAATATTTTAATATATAAAACACCGACTCATGGTTTTGGGTTTACGTAATGCATGATAATACTTACATAGCTGATCATCGGTAAGTTGAAAGCGGCAGCCATGCGACCTTCATGTACACACGTCTCTTGCGGTCCAATAAATGCAGACACGTTAGCCGCCCATAAAGAAGCTACCTGTTGAATTCAAACGTCAGTATTTAAGGGGCCTGCTCTGGTTTTCCGTGTAATTAATTTATTATTTTAATACTTACCACCAAATATATAACATTATTTGAGATATCAATTCATGAATTTATACTTTTTCATATATAATTCAGTTGTTTTCCTAAAGACCCTTCTATACAAATAGCTATTGTGGTTTATTCGGAAAAGTTCACCAATATTGCAGGTGATGACTGGTGAAACAAATTCAAGTGCATTCTTTAACCCCCTTAAAACGGGACTAGGCTTAATCTCATTCACATCTTTGTACCTTTTACGGGAATAAAATAAATGTTATAAATTAAGGATTCTTTGAGATATCTGAGACTTTACGCTTCGTGTAATACTTAATTTAATTATAATTTGTTTTGTTTTTTTTTTTTTTTTAATTATTTTTGTCGCATATGTACAGGTATCTACTGTGAAAGAATAGCTTACAATGTACAAATTTGTGAAAATATACCATTTCTACGTGATCATTAGAAATTATTTTATTTACTGGAATATCACCTTGTTTAAATATAAAACATTTTTTGTTCCCATCTATTGTAATTTTTACTGTAAAACCTGACTCCGACTTGATAACACAGATCCCGCCACATATGTTCTTTACCTTTAGGGATGGCGATTCTTTCCGAGAAAGATCGATCTTTGATCCGATTTGAATGAATGAAACTTTATGAATAGAGTCACAAAAAAATCGAACTGTTTCCGAAATAATTTTATTGATAATATTAACAGTCTTCAGTAGAAATTAAACAACAAGAGACAAACAGTCTGAGGAGAAAAAAGATGCTTAACTCTTTTATCTTTACGTATTTATAATTAAATCCATATCAGACAAAACAAACGTGATACTATAATAATCAATCTTTTATCATAGTTGTACCATAGCGATCACGTTTCAGTGCTGTATGTATTACTGCTATTACTGCTAACACACACTGGTCGAAGACTTTCGTCTTGAGAGACTGCGGTATGTCGGACGAGAAGATACCGCGTAGCTTACCGAACGCCGCCCAGCAGAGTTGGATTCAACGATTAACCTCTTTCTCGAAGTTGGATCTACCTAACTGGACGGTTTGTCCCAGGTTATATAAATTGTCAACAACTTCGAGCGTAGAGTCACCGATATTTATAGGAGTTAGCACAACATGGTCATTAGACATGATTTTCGTCTTGTCCATGTTAATTTTCAAGCCAATTCGTTCTGAGGCTCTACTGAGGTCACCAAACATCGTACTTAAGTCTATTGCGGTTTCAGCCATGACTACTATATCTTCATCATATAATACTTACTAATAAATAAAATTGAAGTGTCTTTTTGTAATGACAAAATTAACTTTTTATACGATACCAATACCAAAAACACAATTATTAAATTTTTTGTCCGTCTGTCTGTTTGTAACGGGTAATCTCCGGAACAGATTTTGATGGGACTTTTTTTGGTAGATAACTAAAGTTACTCAATATAGGGTACTTTATATTTTCGATCATATTTAGGGTTCCGGGTTAAAAAATTAAAACTCATAAAAGTTTTAAATAAAATCCGATTCAATGGACAGTTTTACGGGCAAGTGCTTGAATTTATGAGAAATACTTTACCTTAGTAATAAATTTTTTTTTAGGAAAATAATTAGTCTTCCGTATAAAGAAATTAAAACGCAGTGAAGAATATATCCAACGTAGGCGCAACCGCTGACACACGGCTAGTAGAAAATATAATTCATACATTTACCAGAAAACATCGGTATACAGTATATCTGTTATAGTATCGCCACACAGCGGGCGGGTAGGAACACTAGCGCGATGTTTCTGTAGAAGATTTTTTTAACCTAGCTATCGCTGTTTACCAGAAGGCCTTTATAGCTTCACCGAACTTTTGGGAGCGAGTGCTGAGTAGAAGACAACGCGTCGACGCGAGCCGAGCGCGAGTCATACGCGATCACTTCTAAAGTAAAAGCGCGCTGGCGTCCCGACCCGCCCGCTATGTTGCGAAACCATAGCTAGCGAAGACAGTGCAGAATATTTATTAGATACCTACCATTCGCGTAACGATAATGACTTCTGCAGAAGTAATTAATTACCGAGACGAGTTATTTATTGTTAGTCATTACAGCATTGAAAAATATTTTCCTTTTGCCATGCCTTGTATTTAAATTTTCTTACAAATTGCAAATTAGATTGAGGAAAAGTTAATTCAGTAGACAAAGTAAAATCGAAATGAGTAAAGTTCATTAATGCAACAAAAGGATCTTGTAAAGAATGATCTGAAATGAAAGGTTATTATTATTAAAATGTTATTAAGTTATTACATCTTATTAGAAATCTTATTGATCTTGAAATAAAATTGAAAACAAGTCTGTAATATTATAGGTACCTAATAATGAAGTGGAAGTCATCATAGTATTCTTATTTGATATTGAACAGTTTATTTTTCGTGTAGATATTTCTCAGAGGTATCTCCAATGATATAAATTTAAACATTTCATAGTTATTATGAGATAATGATTTAGAGAGATTTTAATATTCTATTTTTTTTTTTTATGTTATTTGAAAATAATTTCCGAGATATTATTTGGCACTAAAACGTATTTTATAAAGAATTTCGTAAAATTATACATTATCAACAAACGTGTGACTACACTAAATACGTAAAAGTAAAAGAAAGAGAGACGCCACTTTATCTTAAGAAATATAAACACAAAATCACGTAAACAAAAAAGGTTTAGGATAGTAAAGGCAAAGAGATAAACGTAAAGAGAAATACTTTATTCCGATTTAATATCTTGTACAAATACAAATGTTAAATGAATAATAAATTTATGTATTTTCAACTATCGTTAACATGTGTTCAGTGTTGCCACCTCCTATAAATTCTAGTCGCTGGACTCAATATCAAAAGTCGCTAAAACTGATTCTACCAGGAGCGGACTCAGATTTTTGTTATTTGGAAGGGGTGGGGGATGTATTGCACATTGCTTGCAGAACTGATGCCTGAAGGGGCCAATGGGTACTCGAATGCCTACCACGCATCGGAAGACGTAGCGTGAGTAAGCCGAGGTGGACCGACGACCTGGTGAAGGTCGCGAGAATCTGCTGGATGAGGGTGATGCAAGACCGGTCGTCGTGGAGATCTTTGTGGGATACCTATGTCCAACAGTGGACTTCTTTCAGTTAAATGGATGGATGGAGGATGTATTCTGCATCTGCACCTAAAATTTGACCTACATATCGCATGCGCGTTTGAGTTTGATAAGTCGCTAAACCATTTGTAACGTTAAATCTATTTTCTAGTCGCTAAAGCATAAACAAAAGTGGTAATTTCATGGTAATACTGCAGTTTTAAAGAGATAATTATTTGAATAGGATTTTTCTGTAGCTATTTAAAATCTCATATTGTATGGTAGTATATTCGTACATAACAATGGCGATACCATATTCGTAAGTGGTCACTTGTTTATTTGTAACTTAGTTTGGTCATAATCATTTCCTTTGTCGCACATCTTTTATCTATATTAACCGTCCTACGGCATTGTTAAACCAGGATACCAAGCTACTTATGTACCTAGTTATTATAAATGTATATAGAATATAAATGACCTAATCGATAGATAACGCTTAGTGAATAATATCAATAAGATGCGCCAATGTCTCCGGCACGCGTTTTGCCTTTTGATGGCCGATGTTACTAGGTCATTGTTATCCACAAGAATAACATACCGTTAAATTATTTTTGGAGTGATCCTACAGTGATGTCGCTTAAATGTAATTACTCCTAAATATAATTTTATAATGTTAAGCTATGCCCGTGATTTCGTCTACGTGCGATTCTATAATTGTAAAAGCTATTTAAAATACAGATCGGTGCATATAGTAATAACGCTAAGAGCGATAGTTTCATACAAATCTCGCTTAATATTGAAGTCACAAAAATATATACGTTTGTGTAAGCGTCACAAATTTACGTTATCAGCGGCACGTAACGAAAGGAGTACATGGCCTCTTAAGACCAACTAGAAAAAAGCTTCACTTCTCGTGCGATTACTGTCGTCCTAATGTTTTAGTTGTATGGATAAATCACCACTTCGATATTAATCTAAATACACACATGAATTATTTTTATACAAATTTGCATCCCCTATTCACACACAAAGGGATGAGTTTAAAAAAAATCCTGTATGTTACTTCGAGATATAGACTTCCAAAGCGATTTAAATACGTTAAAATATTGCAAGGAATGCAATGGTGGACAATTTAATGCCTACGACATTCACTGTAATCCTCCTAACTTTTCCTATCCTAACTTTTCTACCTAATCTAATAATAATACATAATCTGTCCAGATCGTATATCTGAGAATCATGTAAATCGACTTACTGGTTCTCGAGTTAATGGACGGACAGACAACCAAACTTTGCCTTTTATGTAATGTATGGAAGAAATAGTTTCATATGGAAGTATTTTTTTAAATAAAGCTCTGACATTTTATTGAATAATAAAAGCTCATAATAATTGACTACAAAATTTAAAATGAACAGCCATTATAAATAATTCGAAGAGTTTTCAATCCGTGAAAGAATAATGAAGAGTGGGGCACGAGTTAGGTTTAATTTTCAAGTTATTTTACAACCGATTGAAAAAGCGCCTACGGGATAAATTGATTAAGTTTGATTTTTATATTGAATATTACATTACTAACTCAAGATTAAAAGTACCTACTTGTCGAATGGAAACTTCCTCTTGCCCGTACGTTTCCGCGACGACGAAGTCCAAAGTATGCCCCATGGGTCCTAAGAGCTTTTCGTTTATTTCATCTACTGCCATGGAAATAGCTCCTGGTAACAAATATAAAAAAAAATAAGTAAACTGAAATAACTATATCAAGGTTGTAAAGTTATTGACTAGCTTTGTTATATTAATTGTGAATTAGATATGCAGTTATGTAGGTATAAAAAGAATGAAAAGTAGGTACCTCCTCAATATTTCGGAATGTATAATGTAATCCGACATTATCGATATTGAGTTTCATTTCTGAGTATGGGGTAATGGGCTTATGGATAGAGTTTATTTATGTAATCAAATCAAAATTACTGAAATCCGCATATAAAGGAAAGCGCAGAAGACGCAGAGTAAACAAAACTGTCACTGACAATCTTATGATCGCCGCAGAACCTCACTGGATGCGAGCAACGTATTGCGCACTGTTTAGGCTATTATTAGGAGAAGTCTACATCTTTCAGCTAAGTATGAGGATGATTATACGTAATTTCTTTCAACATTTTTTACGGTAAATTAAAATCTTCTTTTCTTACAAACTATAAAAATCTTGAACTAAAATACGTATATTATATGTTTTAAATATGATTTTAAATGCATTTAATTAGAAACATCAAATATATATCCAAAAAGTTCTAATAATTTTTGAGTAAAGCACATCATACGAAAACTTAAAACGGGTCAGCAAATCGGTCTATTTTTTACCTTCTAATGTACGGAACTTTAAAAACTTCAATTTGGGAAATAATTTAAAGCCTAAGAGTTACAACGCTAGTTTATAAATATTTGGAAAAAAAACTACATGTTTTGTGTGTAAAATTTATAGATCATTAATATCTAATTTTAGATATACAGTAACAATACTACTATTTTACTTTGACTTAACAAATACAAGGCAAATTACCTGAAATAACTAGTCCGGGTCTTGAATAACTGTAGTCGCCAGGTTGTCGTTTTGATCCAGTCAAATACCCTAAAGTAAATTTTTCTCCTGATGTTTCTCTAAGCGTCGCCATCAACAGACACCAGAATACGTAAACCTGTAAAGAAGTTATAAATAAAAACACGGAAAGCTTCTATTTAATGCTTAAACATGGCCGAATTGCAGGTTTTATTGCTTGTATATGCAATAAGTACCTACATTAATTTAGATTTCTTCTTTTTTTCTTAGCTTTAAACTAGGCAACTCGTTGGTTTAGTATTGGAATAGAATTAAGAATATAAATTAGCTAACATAAAAATAGATTACGCTAGTATATATAACAGTAAAATAGAGATCAATGAGAATATACATATAATGCACGAAAATTTGTTTAGGTATAAAAAATAAATATGTATATGTAAAAATAATATTAAAATGCTTCTTTATAACCCATTATTTTTGTATACTGTTTACAAGAAGTTAAAACGTTGTATATATGAAAAAAAATTGTAACTTGACATCTTTGATGTAATAATAATAAGATTTCACAGTGAAAAACAAACAAACAGGAAGCGCGAGAAAATTCCTAATTTAAAAATTTTCACAATCGTGAATCGTTTATATTGCACGTGCTACCAACATTTTTCCAATATTGCCCCGGTCGTAAAATGCTTCGATGTTGTGTAGATGCCGCTTTTAAACACACGCCGCCAATCTTCTATTAAAGCTTTCTCTACGAATGTTCACAGCCGTAAACTCTGTATGTATGCTCAATAAAACACAACAGTTATAATCGTGATACTGATGTGTAACATTTATATTGGTATCGAGTTTAAAAGATATGTGTAGCGGCGAAACGGAAAAATATAAGAGGATGCATGATATTCCTACAATATGATAACGATTCAAATAAAGCTAACCGTATATTTATATATATATATATATATAAATATATAACAACAACACAATAAAAACAACAAAATACAATTTTTAAAATTTTCGTCTGTCGTTTGTCTGTTTGTTCCGGCTAATCGGAACGGCTGGACCGATTTTCACGGGACTTTTTTTGGCAGGCAGCTGAAGTTACTTCGCGTAACTTGGCTACTAAATTTTTCAAAAATAAATAGGGTTCCACGTAAAAAAAAAATTAAAACTAATGAAATCGTAAATAAAATCCGATCCAATGCACACTTTTACTGGCAACTATTTGAATTCATGTGAAGTTTCTTTTAGTGGCAAAAATGTTTAGCTGTATAATTAGTGTACTGTGTAAAAAAAAAAATGAACGAAATACTATTCAATGGACAGCACCATTAAACCATTATTTTCCAAAGATTATTAAAAAACTATATTACGCAATGAAGAATATATGAAACGCGAGAGGAGCTGCGGGCACACAGCTGGTATAACAATTTAGGTCCTGATAAAGTGCTTATGAACGTAAAATACTAACACCGGTTCGATAAACAACCCAGTCATCGAGTAGAGCCGGCAAGAAATTCGATCTGGTTTTTTTTCATATGTTGTTCCTGGATCAACCAGTTTAGATTTAATAGTCAGTGTGTTGGCTGGGCAATTGAACTAGATCGCGACTACCATAAACTTGTGAAAAACCTGTCATGGTGACGCGATAACGCGACGCTATGTTCCAGGATCAATAATCCATATATTTATAACTACTCAGAGGCTTTAGCTATGGTAGATGAATGCCAGCCTGATGATGGCTACTGTCGATAGACACTTATATGTATATCCACGGTCGTTATAGCTAAGGCTATACTTTATTCAATACTAGCTATGCCTGCCGGTTCCCCCGCTTGGAATTCAGACAATTTGCATCCTATGTTCTCCCCATGATGCAATATATGTCATTGCCAACTTTAATCGTATTCGGTGCAGTAGTTTTTGGGTGATTGGCGAAGAAATGATTAAAGAAAAAGACAAAATTTTTAAGCTATCGAAATATGTTCTATAGTCAATTGTAAAGCTCCGCATAGTATTTTTTCTTATATATCTTGAGTGTACAGATTTCGTCTCGTTAGTCTTTTATTTAAGTATACATTAAAATGTAAAACCATTAAAAGGATTGCCGTATTTAATCGAAAATAAAAACATTTGTTGTAAAAAGTATTTGTTAAATGTTAACCAGTCTCATGATCAGTTCAACGGCCTCTCTAATTAAGATATATATAATACATACAAATATTATCACTTAATATTCCGTTAAAGTTTGATACTCGATTGAATTAACAAGCAGCAGTGTAATTATTCGTTGTCTTTACGCAATGGTATCGAGTGTAATACTGAACACGAAACTCGTCTGACGAGACGACAGGTTCTCGTGAACACTTAACCGAACATACGATTTGTTTCACATTGTGAAAGTTAACATCTGTAAATTACCTTTACCCACATATATACATATATATAAATGTACAACAAAATTTGAGGCGAGGTCATAGAAAACGTTTAACGGGTGTATACATACTTAAATTGACTGCATAATACCCCTTTTATTGTCCTCGGTCTGCGCGAATAGTACAACGGAATTACTTAATTCAAAGACGTCTTTATCAGGTGTCACAATTATTTAGTGGTGTGCAGGTTCGATCACACTTTATGGCGACGCGGCGGCATGCCTTGCAATCCCGTATCGCCCCCATCCCAATTGCGGCGGACGGCCCCGGAGGGTTTTAGTGGGTATTTCCGGGCGACTCTCGCCCGGGTGAGTCCCACACTGGCACGGAGTTCGTCCCTCCGTGCCCCCTTACCCATTGCATTGGGGACTTCGGTCTCAATAATGCAATGGGTAAGGGTAGTGCGTAAATGCATTTCCCCCCGACAAAAAAAAAAAGGTTTGATCACACTTTGGAAGACATTATTCTTTGAGAATCTCAGATATATAATTAACGAAAGTAAAGGGACAAAGAGATAAGCCAGGGGGTGGGCAGCAGGGGGCAGGAAGTATATCCTACCCCCCGGATGGACGACCTGTTAGGTCATACCTCTTTCGAGAGGTGGGTGAGGAAGTATTCTCCTCCCATCCCCACTGGGCCATTGCACGGACGAGGCCCGGTGGGTTCGCCGCAGTGGGCGACGCGGTGCTTGCGAAAGCCATCCCGTGTCGCCCCCATCCCAAATGCGGCGGACGGCCCCGGGGGGTTTTAGTGGGTATTTCCGGACGCTTCACGTCCGGATGAGTCCCACACTGGCACGGAGATGTCCCTCCGTGCCCCCTTACCCATTGCATTGGGGGACTTCGGTCTCACTAATGCAATAGGTAAGGGTAGTGCGTAAATGCATTTCCCCCGTCAAAAAAAAAAAAAGGTGGGCAGAAGCATCCTCTGAAAACACCTCAAACACCTACTGCGATCGCCAACACGCGTGCTAAGTGTGGCGATTATGGCAATCCCCTTCCTTATGAACGACACAATAATTCGTTTTGGAGTTCTTTTGGGAGATACCTATATCCAGCAGTGGACGTCTTTCGGTTCAATAAATGAAAAAAAAAAATGGCATAGGAAAGAAATATTTCGAAAACTGTACGTTATGGTCGAATTACGTCTACTGGTAGAGCATTAGTACAAAGAATTATGTTCAATTCGGTTAAGGCGATAATGTATCAGTTGGTAGATTGGTTGGTTTTCGCGCCAATGGATGTAGGTTCGATGAAGAAAACATCGTGAGGAAACCATAGCATTTTAGTAGAGCATCTTCTAATAGTGGCCGTCTGGATACCTAGCGTCCTCAAGTTTGAAAACTTGTGGCCAAGTACCAATAAGTATGTTCGGGCAGCATTACTTAAGAGCGAGTATCTCTAGGCTTGTGTTTACCATCCAGAATCATGTAATCTCAGGCGAGATTGTGGTCAAAGCGCTGTCTAAAAAACATAATTTCGCACTTGCTAATATTTACACTCGCCTAATACTAGACGGGAGGGCTTTCCGTTATATGTATAATGTTGTTAAAAATATACCCCGTGGGAGATATTTATATAACTATGACCGGGTTAAGTCACCTAATGTCAAGAATAATAGCCGTGCTATCATGCACTTGTGTTAATAAACATATTCAACCTGTATCGGATATTTCCATTCTAACAATAATTGATGTGGAACGGTTATTAATAAAATATATATGTTATGATCGCGATCACACAAATTACATTTATTTATTACTGAAATTAGAATTTAATGTGTTATTACTTATTGTTATTTTGAAATATACAGAATAAGTTAGTTTTTTAAATGGAGCAAGAAATATACACGGAATTCATTGACCGCTGTTAAATATTTTTAGCAATATTAGAATTAGAAATGACATACCTAGTTATAACTTTCTTAGAAATTATTTTAAATCATCACAGAAGTAGGTAAGTTTTATTTTATTATATTTTTACAATAATTAAAGTAAAATATATTTAAGAAATAATAAAATGTCACTCATGATTATATAAGATACTATTTTTATAATAGTGGAATTTGTCAGCTATTTAAAAGTAAATGGTAAACCTTTTTAATGTTCCATATCTGTGATCAATTAACACATATCGATCGAACTTAAATAGTATCTAGGTGTAATTTTATAATGTAAAAAACTTTTTTAAATCAATAACAACCGGCTTCAAAATAATAAACCATAAAAATGCACTAAAAAGTCATTAAATAATTACTTTATTAATCTGCTTATGTTTATTTCAATATATCTTTTATTTTAATATCATTAATAATTTGAAGTCGGTTTTGTTTTTGATTAAAAAAAGTTTATTTTTCTACTTTTTAGGTTTTAATATGTACTTTTAGGTTTAGCTGTACAAGCTGTAACAGCCTACTTCATAGCTTTGGAAACAAATATATGAAACTCGTGTATGTATCTATAACATTCAAGGGTCTTTCTTGATTTCCCTGGGTTCATTGTTCCTCCTATTTGTAGTCTGTTTAAAATGATCTTTATAACACTGATAGAAACTTAATTTAAAAGTTTTATATGTAAATAAAACCGTATATGTACTTAATTAATGGCACATACCAAATAGCAAGTAACAAGAGCTTGCAATTCGTCAATGTTACTTTAAAATGACGTAGTGCTCGAAAATGATCAATAGAGTTAATTGTTCCCGTAACCAGTGACATAGACTTATTGACTGACGCTCCTCCCCGTTTATAACAACGTAAAGCTCCACGTAGAGACAAGACTATAAAATTTATACATATTTTTGAATATATACTCCACGTAATTAGGACTCTTTTTAAAAAGATATAATATATTCAATAGCTAACTGAATGCCCGCGTCTTCCTCCGCGTTTCATACATACTTCACTGCGTAACATAGCTTTTATTTAATCATTGGAAAATAATGTTTTGATGGACATATCTATTGAATCGTATTTTGTTCACTATGTCATGGGTTTTTACTTTTCTACACGGAACCCTAATTATTTTTCTAAAAGTTTTCTAAAAAAAAGAGAAAGGAAAGAAAGATATTTCTCAGACACTAAAATACCTGCCAGTTAAACTATGCACTTAATCGGATTTTATTCACAATTTCATGAGTTTATATTTTTTTGCGGAACCCAAATTATTTTCTTAACATAAAAGTAACCTAAGTTACGGGTAGTAACTTCAGCTATCTGCCAGAAAAAGTCCCGTCAAAATCGGTTCTGCAGTTCCGGAGATTAGTCGGAACAAACAGTCGGCAGGCAAAAATTTTAAAAATTGTATTTTTTTGTTATAGGTATCGTATATACATTCATATGTATTTAGTAAAAAAATATTATTTTGATATTACAAACAGACACTTCAATTTTATTTCTTAGTACAGAAATAGATGGAACTATAAAAAAATGAAAAGCTACCGACTAAAAAGATGTTGATTTAATAGATACGCAAAACAAGAGTCGAAATGTAATTCTTGTTATTTTGCTACGATTGCATCATTTCGCAATCACATTACCTTGTAAACGACAAGATAAGAAGAGCCTAGGCCTAAATTTTGTATAGCACATTAGGAAGTTCATTATGAAAATAGGCAAACTACGTCGTTATTATGATCCTATGTACCAAAGAGGTCGATAAAAGTATACGATAGTGCAGCTGACACGCGGGCGCGGCATTGACATAGTTGGTAAGCTTGCCGCGTCACCGCGACAACGGCCCGCGGCTGGCGGATTGTGCACGATCAGTCTTTTGCAAATTACAAATTGCCCAAAATTGACTAATCGACTTTTTGGATAATATTTTTTTAGATAATTAAATTGTCTTTATCTCAACTGGAATCAACAGTTTTAAATTAATTATGAGTACGAGGTAGTTGAGCGAAATTGTTAAGTTTCAAGAAATTACTCCTTAATCCTTTTTATTTGTAATATAATTATGAGTTATATAAAAAACTAGAAACTATAAACATCATATGATTTTCACTACATTTTATTTTTTTTATATGGAACCCTAATTATTTTCCTACAAAAATTCTTGTACTAAAATAAAGTAAAAATATTTCTTATTAGCTGAAGCACTTGCCCGTAAAACTGACAACTGAATCAGATTTTATTCACAATTTCATGATTTTTTTTACGGGGAGCCGTAATTATTTTCGAAAATCAAAAGCACCCGAAGTTATCCAGAGTAACTTCAGCTGTCTACCAAAAAAGTCCCATCAAAATCGGTGAAGCTGTTCCGGAGACTACCCGGAAGAAGCAGACACACAGAAACAATAATTAAAAATTGTAATTAAAATTGTATTTTTGGTATAGGTATCGTGCATTCATATGTATTTAGTAAAAAAAATTTCTTTTGACATTACAAACAGACACTTCAATTTTATTTATTAGAGAATAGATGTTATTTAGATTGTACGAGAGATAAATATCCACAATGACTTTTTTTTAAATTCAGTAATAATAAAAAAAAAACATATCATTAGTATTCACGAGGAACCAAGCCCGTACATTTTGGAACGACCGATTGTACGTACCCGCATCATCAAAAAACAATGTCTGAACCCATGCGACGTGACGCGCCCGCGCAGCCGACTTGTCACATTCGTGCACTCAATACATATTAATGTTACATTAAACATTGTGTTTTAAAATGAAATAAGACCTTACATACTTTCTTTCAAATTACATATCCTTAGATATTATAAAAGGCAACGTCACTCTGTATATGACGTCTGTACGTATATGAGTCTGTGACTTTGAATTGAGGGATATAAATTAAAAGCACCACTGTCCATTTTTTATCTAATTCATGTAATTAATAATCTCGTGTGTTTTTTTTTAAAAAGCTTAAATATAGTTATCATAGCTTGTAAGTAATATTAGAACTGTTTCAATAAAAAAAAATATTACGATTAAGTCCAAAAAACTACTGCCTTGAAATGTTAACTCTAACAAAGCCGTGTGTCTTTAATGTTTTAATTACATTTTAAAAAAGATGCAGTGCAGAGATATAAATTATGCTGCAGGATTAGATTTAAAAAAACATCAACAAAAACAAAATAAACCTTATTGGATGATTAATTAGGAAATACGAAGAGCAACTGAATATCATTCGTTTGGGTTCACTCTACTTCATGGACAGTGGCATTTCTCGTTTCATACCCTTCTCTTATAACTTGAGACTGATTGAACAGAGCCATATTGTTATTTCACATATATATACATACACGCTCGTACAATCTGACAAACATACAATCTTCCTCTTCACCTACATAGGATATTTAAGCACCTACATAGTTGGGTGCACCTTTTATTTACACATCCAATTAAATATCTGTATGTTGAAATGACAGATGGGCATATTTCAACAGAACCAAACCTATTGCCAAGATACAGGGAATCGTAGTTTGGTAGGCAGATGTTCAAAATTAATATGTTATGTTCTCAATACTTTTGTGTTTATTTTATAATGTGTTAGATTGTGTAATGTTGGTCTAATAAATTATTGTATTATTATTATTATTTGAAGTCATAGATATGTATTTTAGCACCGTTTTACTTTACATTTTGTTCCACTAACAATGTGTCTGTTTGTAATACTACGATATGAATGTACTCGTATACACGGTATCTATACAAAAAAAAATTTACATTTTTGTCTGTCTAACTGTTTGTTCCGGCTAATCTCTGGAACGGTTGAACCGATTTTGACAGCACTTTTGACGGCAGATACCTGAATTTACTTCGGGTAACTTAGGGTACTTTTAATTGTCGAAAATAATGATGGCTCTGCCTTAAAAATTTAACTCACGAAATTGTGTATATTATACGATTCAATGGACAGCACCATCGAAACATTATTTTACAATGATTGTTTAAGAACTATATTACACAGTTAAGAATATATGAAATTCGGACGTAGCCCCGGGCACACAACTTGTATAATATGTGAAATAAGTTATGATGATATCTATAGTAGTAAATAAAATTGAAATGTCTGTTTGTAATGTCATGTATACACGACACCTATACCAAAATTGCAATTTTTAAAATTTTTGTCTGTTTATCTGTCAGTTTGTTTGTTTGTTCCGGGTAATCTCCGGAACGGCTGGACGAATTTTAACGGGTTTTTTTTTGGTAGATAGCTGAAGTTACTACGGGTAACTTAGACTACTTTTAATTTTCCAAAATAAGCAAGGTAATACGCGTAAAAAAAATGAATAAAAAATTGAGTGAAATCCGATTCTACGGGCAAGTGCTTGAATTTTTGAGAAATGTTTCTGAATGAAACTTTAACTTAGTACTAAACAAAAATTATAGGGTTCCATATAAAAAAAATGCAGTGAAGAATATATGAAAAGTGGGTGCAGCCACGGGCACACAGCTAATGTTGAATAAAGTCAATAAAAATGACCACCGGTATTTTCTTTTGCAATATTTTATGTATTAAAGAAGTATACTGCAGTAATTAATTATAGACAATAGGAATTGTTATTTGCGAGCAAAACTGCTATCACAGTTAGCGTTCTGTAAATAATGAATGACGCTAAAATATTTTAAAGAAAATTAATAACAATCTTGTTTATAATATAATAATAAAATCTGAATACACATTATATAAGAAAGAATGTCCAAAGAAGTCGAAGGGGAAATTTCAGTACAAGTTGATTGCACTTTCGCGATTATAGACAAAACATTATTCTGATCATACGAGTACGCAGAAATAATTTCTGTGCACGTTAGATGAACTAAATTAAGTGAAAGATTATTGCTTTGTTTATATGTAGTAAAATTTTCTGAACAGTGCTAAGGTAAATGATATATCGTAAGAATTCCTATAGAGTAGGTAAGTATAATAAAGGCAATAGGGATTTGTCTTTCCAAGCGGATTTCATCTGAAGCGAATGGTCGAGTATTGATTAAAAGGGAGATCTTCCAAGGCGTTCGTCTGAATCCGCTTTGATTTTACTTATTTCTAAGCCATCTAAAGCACAGTATAAAAAAATTGTAACAGATTTTCAGTTTCAAAAGTAAAGGCGTTACTTGTACTATTATGTGGACGATTTTATTTTATTAGACACAGTAATAGTAATTGCAGCTAGTACATTATGCATTACTACACAAAAAACTTTTCTTTTCTCGGCGGAAGTCAAAGGCTTAATACTACCTTAGACATATTAACTATTAACGGTTTGCAACACAAAGAAATAAATAGTTTTTCCTATTATACTATAACATGTTTTCATACTAAACGCTAGAACTATCAAGATATTTCTCAAACATTCACTTTTTTCAAATTTCGCATGTCGATACGAATGTTACTAATATCAATCGAATTATTAAATGCAAACAAATTAAAAAAATAAACCGCCGACATATGCTAATGGACGATACTCTGATATTGGATAAGTTTTCAGTAATAAACTTATAGATTGGATTATCAAGACTTTGTTCCTAATATGCCTGGCTACCAAAATCACATAAAACCGTGTAAATTGTTGATCCCTCATGCTTCTTGATAGATTTCTTTTATATTCGAAATCAAAATCAAAATTTATTTATTCAATTTAGGCCCTAAGAAGGCGCTTATGAACGTCTAAAACACTACCACCGGTTCGGAAAACAACCCAGTCGAGAAGAGCCGGCAAGAAACTCGATCTGGTTCTTTTTTTTTTATAAATATAATATATATCATTTTTTGTGTCATATAAAAAACTATACAAATCGTAGTCTTAATAATGTTAGTGGAAGCACAGAGATGTGGGTTAATTCCAGACATCATTATTATGATATGTATATACATCTACACATATATTTCTATACATATATAAGGAAAATGGGGTTTTTTAACGCACCATAACTTCAAAACAACTGAACATATTGGGATGGGACTACTACCGTTCGACGCGGATTTTTATATTATATTTTATGTATTCCGTCGAGCCTGTGTTACTTTTTTTCGATTTACTCTTACGTACATTTTTTTCCGGTAATAAAAACAAAAGACTCATTTTCTTCTTTCATTTGTTTTTTTTAGGTTAGGTATAAATTAAATGTTATGTGCACTTTTTCACTCGCACCTAAAGAACATATGACATTCCACCTAAGACATTCCAAAAGGCTTATATTAAAAAAACATCTTTTGTCGACATACGGCGGGTCTCAGTATCGATTATTAAAAGACGAGATCGAAAACAAATGAAAAAATTATCGATTTTTGACACCGGACTAACACTTTAGTGAAAAAAGGATAGAAATATTAAATTTTAATAGTTAAACCGATTGAGATCGCATATTGAAGCAGACCGATAAATTATCATGTATAAATTAACATTAGAAATAAGTTTACAAAAATATAATTTAGTAGTTTACCAAATGCTATTAAAATTAATGTTTATTATCGAAACGCAAAAATCTTAGATTCAAGGATCAAACGAAGCAGATTTTCCTGTGTAAAGGTTAGTTTCTCGTTAGTTCTTCACAGCGGCATTGACAATAACTTTATTCTCCGAATGTTGGCGTTTAAAAAAATTCGAGAAACATCTCGAAGCCTTTATTAAACAATAATTATCAATTAATATATAAATCTTCTGTGCGAGTGTATGTGACTAAACTCCTACTAAACGGCTGAACCGATTTCAATTAAATTTCTTATGTCTACTCCCGAGGATTCGAGAATGGTTTAGATTCAAAATTTGGTCCAATGGATAATGTTTATTTTATGAAATGCGAACGAACACAGCTAGTACTCCCTATATAATTAAATAGTTTAAAATGTGAAAGATATGAAAATATAAAAACGAAAACCAAATAACACATTGCAAAAATTTATAAAAGTATTCATGTAAATCTATAGAAACAAATAAAATTGAAGTGTTTGTTTGTAAAATCAAAATAAAACAGATTTTTATTAAATACATATATTTACCTATATTCAATACCCATAACAAAAAACACTGTCTATCTGTTTTTTCTGACTAATCTCCGGAACTGTTAGACCGATTTCAACGGGACATCTTCTGGCAGATAGCTGATGTTATAAGACGTAACTTAGCCTACTTAGGGTAAAATAATTAGGGTTTGGCTTAAAAAAAATTAAAACTTTTATTATTGTAAACAAAATTCGATTCAATGCACAGTTTTATTAGCAAGCATTTGAAACTGTGAGAAATATTTTTGTTTTCATTTAGTACTTACCAATAATAATTTAGGGGCTTTACAAAAATTAGATTCCATTATTTTCGAATTAAAAACTATATGACGCAGTGATTAATTATGCGGAATATAAAATAAGATACAGGAGAGGAGCAGCAGGATCAAACTAGTATAGAATATAACTATCTGCTAAAAAGTTAAAACGTTTACTCATTTTCTGTGCGTTAATAGCGTAATTTAAAGGATGTTATTACTGCTATAAATACTCTATTTTGTAGTTAATTGGTTAAATAATTGTTCAAGTCCTTTAAGATCAATGACGTAAAATGATTTTGTGTATTTATTTTTCATTAAAGAAGAGAGAGAGAGAGAGAGAGAGAGTAATTTTATTTGTGTAAGCTTGGTGTATATTCTATTAAAACATTTTCATTAATATTGCTCTTTAATATTTACCGTGGTGCATTTTCCTATTTTCATGTTGCTCGGTTTCACTAAAACTTTCACTTAAATACGAACAATAAATAATTTTATTTTTAATTAGTAATATCACGAATTAAATTCATGCATTTTATAATTCCACTATAATTGTACTAAGAATTTTCCCGCCATGACGCAAATTTACCCGCGTTCGCGGTTAAATACGGTCCACGCACGTCTCTCCTCATTCGCTAACGTTTTGAGACTGAAAGTTCACTGATCAGTCGCTCTCGAGGCAGTATATTTTACTAACATAGTCGTATAATGTAAGGTCGATGAGCATGACTGTTGAACCACGAGTGACATTTTTGTACTAAGACTAAACTTAGAAGTATATAAAAAAATTCTGTAGATCTCTATGCATTCTATATAGAATTTACCATGTGGAGTGTTCCGAGTAATTTGTGGAACCTGCTGTTGGATTCCACCACTGTACAACGCGCCATAAAAATTAAATTCCACCCTCAACATCTGGATCCACGCGATCCACGATGGTGCGTTTTGCGCGGAATTTTTTGCGACCCACATCTATCTTGTGAAACCAACTAGCGTCGGCGCTATTTCCGGACCGATACGAATTGGGAACCTTTAAGAAGAGAGCCTTACTTATACCTTAAAGGTCGGCAACGCACCTGCGATTCCTCTGGTGTTATGGGCGGCGTTGATCACTTACAATCAAGTTACCCGCAATTTGCCCCCTATTCCATAAAAAAGATTAGATCTAAAAAATAATTAAAAGTTCCTAAATGAATGCTAATCAATTACTATATGATGTAGTTACGTTATGTGGCACTCTAAATTAGAAGCGTATCGTTGTCGTTTTAAACATACCTGCTGGAGTAAAGACCTATTAAAGAATTACTGTAAATGTTGAAAGAATTATAGGTCAAGATTGATGCTCAATGATCACAATAGATGTGAGGAAAGTGGACTGTTAGAACGCCTATAGGTAGAAAGAAATCAATTATTTATTTGGGCTAACTTTCGAATAGAAGCTTCGGCTTCCGTCAGCAACGAATTGTTTTTAGTGATTCTGTTTGGGACTCTTTAACCAAGTATTAACGTGAAAAATTGACTGGATGAGGCTGGTGATATGTATTCGAGGAACAGATTTCTAAAATGTATTTTACAGTGGAATGTATTGGTATATTATTATGTAATGAATACTTATTTTACTCTTTATCGGATCGAATCACATCCTATGGTCATAGTTCATATTAGCCCTGGATAAAACACGATACAAGAATCAGACAACAATCCATTAGGATATGAAAGGGTGTAACTGATGGTACACGTGATATTTTTCATGAGAAGGCTTAAAATTTATTTTAACTTCATAGTAAAAAATTTGAAATATTTTTGACACGAAAGTCCTATATTTTTATGTATTGAACACGAATATTTTCTTTCACATTACCTATAGTATATTTAAAACTTATCATTTCCAAAACGTTTCATAGGACGCTTGGCCTTAGACTTGCGACTTTTAAAACCAATCTTTAAAATCGGTGCCAGGTACCATTTACAACTTGAAGGTAAATAAAACTTATAGACAAACGATCAGTATAACTTCCATTTTCTTTTTTGATTTTTTTCAATCACGAAAGATTTTGAATACTTTATCATTAGCAAAACGATATAATGAATGAACATAAGCATAACCGGTGTGGGTCCAAGGCGAACAAGCTACTCGTACTACATATAGCGAAGTACATATATGAAACACATCATTAGGTAATGTAGTACCCCGGTTGTAGGTATGAAAGTAAATTATCAGACGTTTCAATTCAATGTCACTTTTAAAGATGACTCAGTTCTTGACAAACACCGTGGCATGTAGGTAATCTACAACTCATATTATGTGAATAAATGTTCATAATTGATAAAAACGTTTGTTATATTATGTTCATTATTAAAGGCTGTTGATGATTGTTTTATTTTTAGTTAATTAATCCCTATAAAAGCGCTTTTTATTTCTATTATTTTTATGATATATAAATTATACATATGTATGGAACATTTTTTTTAATTTACCATATATTTACAAACGTCAGTGGTGCTCTGTTACCTACATTGGGCTATACCTGTCTCTTAGGTACCAGACGCTTCTATACAGTGATTTAATATTGTAATTCTTAATATGGGTGGTTGTGGTTATGTGTGTGGATATGTTGTGCATGGGTATGTGTTGTGTAAGGGAGTGTGTTGTGTATAGTTGTGTGTTGTGATATTTAGATATTCTTCTCTGTAACTACTTAAAGAAATATCTCATATGATTTCTTTATTATTTGCTTTCAAGTTACAACATGGCTGTCTTAATAGAAAGAGTACTTGAGACGACATCTTATACAATATTTTTTTGGTTTTATAATATGACCAGTAATTTTTATTTGTTACTGATCCCCATGGCCACTGTTTATTAATAATTTTATAATCTATGAAACTGCCATAATTATATCCATTTGTACATTTAGAATAATAGCCTAATACAATGTACATCAAAAATACCAATAAAAATGTGTATTGCTACTAAAAATATATTGAACGAGTATTTATTATCTATTTCTTCTCACTACAACAAAATGTATGTAAGAAATGTTTTCCTGTCAGTTAACATTGACAAAAATGACATTGTGATGATTGCATTGCATCCTGCGTTTAAGGAAAATATTTTTAATTCGCTTTAGATTTTGATTATAATATAGTACAATAATATTGTGCAGCGACAGGTCTCAAGGTGCAATAAATACGTGTACCTCAATTGAGTTTACAAATACATGTGTGCACGTATTCCATAATATTAGGTTATAATTTGTATATTATCTCTCTCACATTCTCAAAAACGACTGCTTTGAATACTCGATCGGTGACTAATTTATATTGTAATACATTACATGTAATACTTGTTATAACATTATTCACAAAAAAAAAATTTAGACATTCTAAAATATGTTTAAAAAATATAGAAAATTCTTACATTACTTATCGATAATGTATCTAAGCTTAACTTCACTTCCGGTTATATACTTTTCGGTTCCGGTGTAGACATTTTATACGTAATTCTATTTCAGGTTCACATAGTCAATAATACTACTATACTTATTGTATGTAAAATGTAGGCCGCGTTCGGGAAGCCGCGCAGAATCTTCTCGTCTGAAAGTCCGCAGTGTCTCAAGAGGAAAGTCTTCGATCAGTGTGTGTTGCCAGTAATGACATACGGCAATGAGACATGGTCACTCACAATGGGCCTAATAAAAAAGGTCGAAGTTGCTCAAAGGACAATGGAGAGGGCTGTGCTTGGAGTTCCACTGCGTGATCGAATCAGGAATGAGGAGATCCACAGTAGAACCAAAGTATCCGAAATTGCCCGAAGAATTGCTAAACTTAAGTGGCAGTGGGCTGGGCACATTGTTTGCAAAACCGAAGGCCGATAGGGCCAACTGGTTCTCGAATGGGTACCACGCACCGGAAGACGTAACGTGGGTAGGAACCCCACAAAGTGGACCGACGACTTAGTAAAGGTAGCAGGAATCCGCTGGATCCAGGTGGCGCAAGACCGGTCGTCGTGGAGATCTTTAGGGGAGACCTATGCCCAGCAGTGGATGTCTTTTGGTTGAATGGATGTAATATGTACAATCAATTGTATGAATACCTAATTATCCTAACAATTAGTAGTCGCTGGGCCAATTTCTAGTGGTTGCTACGTTACTTACCACCATCGAATTGAATATTTGGTTGCTTCACTATATAGCTGCTGCTGCCTGCTGCATCTGCTTAATTCCGCGCTTCGATAAATTAACTAGAATCATAAAACTTATAGCAAATTATACGCTAACCACACCTCTTACTGAAGTCGCATCAAATATCTACACTTACTATCATTGTAAAAGGAATGCCAGTAGTTTTTTTATAATTCACTTAGGAATCCTTTGTGTAATATGTAAAATAGATAGACATCCGGCCAATACGACGTTGTCATAGACTGAATTTTAAATAAGCTGCGATCACAAATGCAGTGATCGAAAATAGTTTTGAAAATACGAGTAAGTACCACCGGATAGATAAGTAGCGTTTATAATGTAGAATGAGGTCAATATATTTATTTAGGCGTAGCTAATATCTCCGTTTGTAGAGCATGAACAAAAACCTAATTCTCTTTGAGTTTACCATTTGATAAAAATTACATTGTGAATAATAATTTCAAAAGTGTAGATCATATTTTTTGGGTCCATTAATACAAAGCGTGCTTCTGGAATTTCAATAACTGTACTAATGAAATGAAGTGATAAATAAAAGGGGACATGATTTTATGCCCTATGAGTGTGGTAATAATAGATAAACTCTTATTTATGATATTTATTGTTATTGGCATATATTGTTTATTTATATAATTTTATCCATATTAATATTTGCGGACAGCTTTGTATTACACATACACATGTATTTTGTATTTGTATTCTGAAGTATCTGTTTGTAAGATCAAAATAACGATTTTTTTTTTTTAACAAATGCATATGAATGTATCCATGTATGATACCAATAACATTTTTTTTTTAATTTTTGTTTAATTTTCTGAGTTTTTTAGCTGAAGTTAAAATAATTAGGTAGTCAAAGTCAGATAGTCATAAATAATTAGGGTTCCGCGTAAAAAAATCAAACTCGTGAAATTGTGAACAAAATTCGATTCAATGGACACCACCATAAAAACATTATTTTCCAATATATTTAAAAAATTATACGCAGTGAAGAATAGATGAAACGCGGGCGGAGCCGTAGGCAGACAGCTAGTAAACCAATATTATTGGTAGTGTCCATCCATCTATCCATTTAACCGTAAAGACGTCTACTACTGGACATAGATCTCCCCCAAAGATAAGGGGGGGAATTGCTATAATCCAGACGCCAGGCGGGTTGGTGATCGCAGTGATGATTGTGGTTCTCACAGAATGCTGCTGCCCATCCACTGGTTTATTCCTTAGTCGCCTTTTACGACACCCGTGGGAACGATATGGAGTACTATTAACGATACTATTCTCACGATACTATACTATTCTTAAGTCGGCACCACACGTTATTGTTAGTGTATGCAACAAATTTGTTCAAACTGTTATTTATTGCCAAAACTATTGATTACAAACTGGCCTTTACGTTTTTCTGTTTTAAATATTATCTCAACATCAATTGTCTTTAAACAGTTCTAAAAAAACTTAATGGAGTTGGTTGCTGCAAGTACAACGACAGGTGCGTCACGTCAGATTTGCAGTTTATTTCGGGTGATACCTAGCCAAATGTGCACCGTAAATAGAATCATGTCATAATGTGGAAAATTTTAATATTTTATTATAATTTTAACGTATATTGGTCAACTATTTTACACTATATAAATGCAGTGTTTTGATCACAATTTCACCTGTTGTTAAGTGACGATGTGGTTCAGGATGGTAAACACATAAAGAACCTCTAGGGTTCTCGTTCTCAATTGATGCTGCCGGAACACACTTATTGGTATTTGGCGACACGTTTTCAAACTGCAGGGTTGTAGCTACCCAGGCGGCCATTATTAGAAAATGGGCTACTGGCATTCTATAGTAATTAGTAATTATTCTCACAACGTTTTCCTTCCCCGAAATCTCAGACTGATTTTTGGATAGGTAGACTCGAACCCGGTATCCGACCGCACTAGCAACTGCGGTATCATGATAAATCTAATCTTTTAAATGCAGTGAACGAGGATTTTTTTTATATGAAATCAGCGCTTTGATCATAATCTCACCTGATTGTAAGTGACAATGTGACCTAAGATTGTAAAGGCACAGGCTTTCAAATGAAGCTGTCGGAATTCATTTACTTAGATAGATAGATTTTTAGACTTGAAGATAATTAGCCAAAGGTCAAGGAAAGCTCAGGCTCATTATAGAATAGAAACCCTATTCTATTTATGGATCCGAACTTACATCCGACCAGATCTGAGCCATCATCGCTACTGCAACATATATTTTGTAATTAATCTCTCAGGTCAGTTCTTCATCGACGCGGTGATTGCGAAAGCCACCCCGTGTCGCCCCCATCCCAAATGCGGCGTGTGGTGGGTATTATTGTATAATGTAACATTGTGTTAAGGTTATCATTAGTGGGTACAAATAAATAAAGTAGTCTTTGAGCAACACCATCTTGTTGTTTACTTCACGGCAGACGGCCCCGGGGGCTTTTAGTGGGTATTTCCGGACGCCACACGTCCGGATGAGTCCCACACTGGTACGTAGTCGTCCCTCCGTGCCCCCTTACCTGTTGCATTGGGGGACTTCGGTCTCACTAATGCAATAGGTAAGGGTAGTGCGTAAATGCATTTCCTCCCGTCCAAAAAGGTCAGTACTTCATAGATATCACATAACAATCTAGATGTTCTGTAAAATGTAGATTTTTCAAGCAGTTGTTAGGTCGTAGAGCAATAAAAGTTTGTTAAATTTTAGAGTGAAATCTATAAAAACCTACTCGGTTTTATAATCTTTGAATTTTCATTGACCTGCTCTACTTTTATATTGGAAACAAAGCTTTGTTTTTAACGTTTAAATTCATAATGTTGTTACATACATACACAAAATTTCTCTTGTTTGTATAAAATATTTTATCGGTTTTCAAAATTTTATCCGTGATTATAATAAAACATTAGAAGAAAAGGCACGCCACAAAAAAGATTTAACTTGTATTATTGTAATAAAATGGTACACTTTCAGTTTTTGAATTCACATCAATAGTTAACTACTGAACCAATTTCAATATAAAAATAAATTTGAGGTTTTTATTTACAAATCATGAATCGAGCTTATTCGTAGGGGTTAAGCAAGGGCAATAAAATTAATTACAATAAAGAAAGTTGAGGATATCAGTTATTATTGAATAAAATTAAATAACCGTAATTGTTTATACGTTTATAGCATCGTCTATTATCAGTAAAGGAAATTCATGTATTTAAGATTACAAACACCAAAGTATATGTTATAGGAGATAGTATTAGATCGAGTAGCATTTCTTTAAATAAATAATTCCTCTTTTATTTTACATATAATTGTTGCTTTGAAGATATTGTTCAGTGAAGTAAGTAGTTCACGGTTCCTTCGGGTGTACGAAGTGCTATTTCTAATAATTACTTCGTCATTTTATTCATGTAATTACCTTGGCTTTGTAAGATTTCAAAATCATGTTTTCATAATTATATCAGCAAGTTTCCGATACTTGTTAGTCATATTTTTGTCCTAGGTTGCATATGTGTGTCCGATTTTTGGCTTAATTAATTTAAAACTTCCCAAACAGAATATCACTGTACTTCCTTATGAAAGTCTCACCTGCATTTGTTAATATGTAGTCTCCATTCGAGAACTCGTTTGCTTCGCCAGTCAGTTCTTTGACAGATCATTGTCGCTTCAGATTTGTTGTGAGTTAATAATCGTGCATACACATTTCAGCATCTCAGGTCACGACTGATCGAATAATAGGTATTTATATGTAGTGCCCTAACTTTTTGGAAAACACCACGAAAATTCGCTGTGCTTTCTGTAGTGTTATCCTGACGAACTAATCTATATTAATAATAAAATTGTAAATTTCACGTGTGTACATTTCCGAAGAATTATTGCAAGGTATTTAAACACATTTCTATCTTTTTTAGAAATATCTGTCGGTCTGTGCAGGCATCAATTAAAAAGTACTAAGTATACTTCAAAAAGATAATTATGAAGTATATTGCGGAGTAGCATCAAAACTTTATTTCGTTAAAAATCATTCTACTTTAGCAAAAGTTATAGGAATTTGAATGACACGCGGCGACCAAAGACTGCAATATAATACTGCGGCGACTTTCGTATGAAAGAAGAGTTTGTAAGGAAATGCGTTTTAGTTTTATTCGAGAACAAAAAATTCATAGATTGATTGAAATTGAACAAAATGACGTAATATAAAATTTATGTATAGCATATACATAATTAATATCTAAGACATAGTAAATGAATTATAAGGCGCGGAACATAATATTATTTAATTCTAACTATAATTGGACGGTTCACGTTTTGTTTGTTTTTGACGACATGGTGGACGAAGTGTTATGAATGGTGATTACGTAATGAATGTTTTTCTGGAGATTATTCATAGATGGCGCTATTGTAATTTTTTCATGATTTGGACTGTTCTGAAACATTGCAAGGGGAGGGGACGGGACAGGATACCACGCCTAAATTTCACGCGAGTAAAGTCGCGGGCACAGCTTGTTTCTAGTTTTATTTAAATATACCCATATATCTAATAATATAGAATGCAAAAAGGAAAATGCGAAGAGGTTAAAAAACCTTGAATAGAATAATACGTTGAATCCATTTTTAAATTAAATGATAAATATTGTGCCTTCCTTAGTCTCTGCTTAGTGTAGTAAATATAATTATTCTATCTAAATTTCCATCACGTCTATTGTAAAATAAAAAACGATGTTACGGTTATTAATCATGCTTTTATCTTGTCTAGTCAGAAGTCGCATAGAGCCGTCTGGACATTAATAATGGCACACTCCACAGTAATGCCAAGATTTTTATTTAATGTTTAAAATAAAAGCAGTGCAATTTTAACAAGGATTAATTATAATGAAAGCGATAAAATGACATCATTCACGTTCAAAGATTTCGATGCAAGAGTTTTAGTATTGGTATTGGCAGTTGACTATCATACTCAAATTCTATCTATTACAAAATGGAGTTTTTGGTGTGTTGGTGACTGATATGGGTAATCGTAAGATTTTTATATAATAAGTAAAACTTCTTATATACATAACAACAAAACATAACTTGCTTATTTATATTAAGGTAGGGGATCTTGCAACATGGTTCCGTATGGTAATTAAAAATAAAAACAGGTTGTGATTTTATAAGAAAAAATAATTTATTAAACGTAGAGGTATACACTAATATTAATACGTCTAATTTCATCACAGATTGTAAACAATTCATAAATTACCCGTCCCTAGTTAAAAAATTAACACTTATTTACTTTAATATAAAATATTTCATAATTATTTTGTGTATGTAAAATAAATAATTTTATTATTAAACTTTTCTTATTTTGTAGTTGCGGGTGTTTAGGAACTATCATTGCACTTTCTGAAAATTAAACACAGTATTAGATAGGTATTTTTTAAAATTGTCTACTAAGAGTTATCAATAAACACTAGTTTAGCCATAAATACAGTAGTATATTAAAAAAAAAAACAACAATTAAATTACGTTTGAATTGAAAAATTGATTTTTTGATGAGATCTAAGTCTGATGTAGCCTTAAGGGACCTTAAGAACGCAATGTTAAATTGGCTATTTAACTTAAATTTAGTAATTGCCTTTTTAGCAAGGCTCAAAAACAACACAAACAGGGCGCATTTTTGTTTGACAATTAGGTGATTTTTACAGTCAAGTCCCAAAGCACATTACCGATTTACCGGACCAAAGTTCAGGCACCAAGTCAAGCATTTTAATTTGAACGACGGTTATGTCTAGAAATGACACCCTTTTTAGTGCATCTACCAATAAACTTTGTAACTGTGAGTTGTATAGTTCCATAATAAAACATATGAAAAATAAATCGATTTTTTTGCCGGTTTTCTCTCTATGACTGGGTTGTTTTCCGAAACGGTGGTAGTATTTTGACGTCCATAAGCGCCTTATCTGGGCCTAAATTTAATAAAGTATTGTTGTATTTGAATAACTATGCGATTATTGCAGGCAATACTGGCAATACAGGTTTATTGGCTAGTATAAGTGAATTGTAGAATTACACTTACCATAGTTATTTCAGGAAAAATTGTGCTAAGGTTGAAGTTGGCACGTGAGGTACCCGGGAAGGTGGCGAGCGATCTGTCCATGTTATGTCCTACACTTTGCATATTGGAAGGCATAAGGTGACTGTTGAATATCTCAGGCTGGTACTGAGCCGTCATTTGATTACTGACATAGTTCGTGAAAGGCAATTCGTCCGACACCAGATTCGGATGTCTTTTCGAATTTGTAGATTTATTTTGCCACAATAAATGTGAAGTATCAGCCCAGTCTTCACCATCCGTATTTAATTTGGACCTTTTACTTTGGTATTTCTTATTTGATGATTCCTTCTTTGAACATTCTAATTTATGCTTCGTGCCTGATTCCCTCCTTGAACTCTTATAATTAGATATCATTTTTTCTTGTTGAAACACTGCAGTAGGGTTACCTCTTATTTTTAGTTCTTCATATTTATTATTAGAATAATTACATTCCGTTGTCTGGCTATAATCTACGAAATCGCTTGTGAATGGCCCGCCCGTGTAGTTGCCAGTCATTAAATTACTACTTCCCGGCATAAAATTTGAATAAAAAACGAATTAGATATAGTATTAGTTGTAGTATTATATAATGTTGTACCAGAATACTGTTGCCCGGTATAATTATTATCAGAATAATCTAAAATTGGTGGAAAATGTGAAACTTGTGCGACACTGTCTTGCGTTGTATTATAATCACTGTATTTTTGTGATGACATTACGAATTTTGAGTTATTAGAGTCCTGGATTTTTTGAGAACAGCCACCTCCTCGTATTAAAGCTTCAGCTGAATAATTATTCTTTTGGATCTTAGAACTTTTGTCAGTTTTATTAATCGATTTCACTTTTGACTGCGGAAATTGTGTGAAGTTATTATCGTAAGTATTTAATAATTTCGGATCGTTAAATACATACGAGGGTTGCGGCAAATGATTTCCTGTACGAGAATTAATTACAGGTTTACGATTTACATCGGGTGTGAAATGAGAGTTATTTTCTTTCGTGGGGACAGTTTTAGGTGTTTCGGTAATTGGTGCTTGATAACGAGTATGCACGTTTTCAGTGGAACGGTTCATGAGCTGTGTTACAGAGAGGAAATTTCCGCAGTTTTTTGTGCATCTGTTTGTGGTAGCACTCTGTTCGATACATCAACGTTTTTCTTTTTATCATGCGGACCTAGAGCTAAATCCCCTACTAAAGTTGGTAAATTAATAGGAGGCGGTTCAATAGTCACTTCTGTTGTACCAAGTGGTCTCGTTGAAGGCCATATATGAAATTCTTCTTGTGTTGTTTGTGTAGGATAATTGTGCATACTTATTGGAAAGTAATTACAATCGTTTTGATCCTGTTTTTTAGTTGTACTGTCTATGTGATTATAAGATTTATAATCCAATTGGGAATATGTTGATTTATTTACTTCTTTGTTATCATTTTGTGTCGGTATACTACTGATATTTTGCATTGATCTGACCTCTGATGTCATCCAGTTAATGTGCATTTTATGAGGTGATTTTTTAGTAAATTTTTCCGTAATATTTGCTTCCAAGTTAGTTGTTATGGGTTTTGTAATCGTATTTAAACCGCTTTCAATGCTTTGTTTTGTATTGTACGATTTGTTATCATGTTTCATGGGTGCGTTAACTTGTATTTGATCTAAATGTAAATAATGTTGTGATTTGCTACTAATGTTTTTGGCCGACGTACTACTCGAATAAAAAGGTACATCTTCGGTCCATAAATTAGAAGGTTGAGAATAAAAATTGCTAATAGAATCAACAAAAGTAGTTGCCTTCGTTGAATTGTCCTTCTTATTGGAATTTGACACCAATGGGACATGAAATTCCGGATTAAAAGGGTTGATAGAGGTTGAATAGGGAGCTGAAACTGTGGTCAAAATGTCTTTATTAAAAGTGGCTGTAGTTGTTGTACAATTTACAAAATCGAAGCTTTTGTGTGACAGCCTAGGTCAATATCATATGTTAACCTAGATGGCCCCATTTTTATGAGATTCTCTTCTACATTGCTATAATCAGATTTGTTTTTTGACGAATACTTTTCCATTGCGCAAGGGTAAAGACTTAGGCTATTAAATTCATGAGTAGAAGTAATACCACTCGTGCTATATATGTTATTTTTGACTGTAGCAAATGGATCTCCTTTATAAAATAAGTTATTACTGCTTACGTAACTCGTCGATGGAGTAGACATAGTTTTATTTACATTACAATCAAGTTCTAATCCAAATGAAGGGTCTGATATGTAGCTGGTAGGTATTAATGATGTCATTGGTAAGTTCAAAAAAGGATTATCTCCAGAAGTGTTAGACGCCACTGTAGTATTTGTAATTTTTGATTGGATTGGTTGCGTTTCTTTATTAGTCATTCCATCAATATACTTTTGTCCATCGCCTTGTTTAGTCAATGGTTCCAGTGGAACTTGTTTATTTGCACTTTTTAATTTAATTTCACTATTAGATTTATTAAAACATGGGGCAGGTTGAGGAACCAATTCATTACGTCTGTTATTGATATTTTCTTTAGAAGCACCATGTATGGGGACTTGCGATTCCTCGGCTGGACTCTCTGCCCTATTGCCGCTAACTAATGGGAAAGACATAAGAAAAGCAGCCGTTGGTGAAGCAGCCAAAAATTCTTCAGCTAGTTCGAGACGTGCATTACCTCCCTCAACGTTACTGTCACAAAGTGTTGGGTCTAATATATTTGGTATTTTATTTTCTTTATATTTATCATGAGACATGTTTTCTTTATCAAGAAGTTTATTACTTCTGTTATTTTTTTCATTACTTACAGTATCGGTTTTTTCTGGTATCATTTTATTAGCTGACATATTTTTTTCAGTTTCCGTAGGTTCTGTAGTTTTAGGTTTATCTATATTTTTTACAATACCATCTAACATCGGATTTAGCGTGCCTTTTGAGGAAATATCTATTTTCTTAACATCTTTCATACTTTTCTCAATAGATTCTGTACTATTTATTGTCGAAATAGCATTATTGGATTCACAATCATTTGTTATAGAAATCGAATTATTAATAGAAACTGGATTACATACAGATTCTTTACTTTTTTGTGTTTCTTTGAGTTGTTTTTCATTTTTGGAATCTGTTGATATTTTAGCATCACTTAAATTATCGTCTTTTGTTTTAATGTCAACAGTATTATCCTTTTTTGTATTTTCATTTGATTTTTTCTCAGGAGACTTCATTTTTTTTAACATTTTTTTTACTTATATCATTTTTTGACTTAATAGTGCCTTTTCTACTTTTTGAGGCTGACAAAGGATAAGAATATGCTGATATTGGTAAAATATTTACCATAGTTGTTTTGGTAATATCACCATTATTTCTATTCACTATTGGTACTGAAGGCTTAGTTATAGGTTGCAAATTTGGATTAACAAGAACAATAGCTGGAGGTATTGACGGAAACAATAGAGAGGTCTTTGTGGAAATATGTAAGGCGATGCAGGTAAAACAACTATCGTGTTTTCAGGACCTGAAAATTTGTTTGATTTTTTTAGCTACATATTATATATTTTATAACAAAAAACCAATGAAGTAGAGTGTCCTTTTTACCTGATAATTTTGATTTGGGCAGTATTTTTGGTTGTTTGATGACTGTTTTGGGGGGCTATGATAGGTGATTTTGCTATTTTAGATATAATTAGAGGTTTTTTGTTCAGTGTGTTTTGTTGCTTTTTCTGGAGCATCATTAATTTTAGACATTTTCCATCTGAAAAGGAAGATAAATTGTGGTTCATGTGTAAAGCTGGTAGGAAAATTTTAAAAATATTAATACTTCTTTAATACTTATAATACACTAGGATTAGATAAAAAAATTTTTGATAATATTTAAGGCATCTATTAATGCGCATAAATCATAAAAAAGTCACAACAAATACTTTCACAATGTATCAGTAACATCATCGATCAAATTTTATTCTTGAATCTTGCTGCTTTCAAAGAACCAAATTTAAAAAAATGTATTATAAATTATAGGAAAAATAATATACATACTTTTATTTTTCTTTTTCATTTTTATAAATACTTGAGTGGAAGCATCTTGTTTAGCAATTTCAATAGAAACTTGAGATGATGTTTCTTTAGTAGTTTTTTTTTCATGCACAGCATCTAATTTCACTTGTAAAGCTAAAATTTCAGCCTCTGCAATATAGATATTTACAATGCCTTTTAAAACATAATTTATGTAATATACATTTATGATAAACATGTGTTGTGGAAATTAGAAGTTTAAAAATAAAGTTACAAAATATTGATAGTTATAAAATATTCCAACAATACAATTTTCTACCTCTTTTAACAACTTCTTAAGTCTGATCAAATTTTTAAGAATGGTTACTTCATACTTTATTGTTGTATTTAGATATAGTATGTCTGTTGGTCGATTATTTTTTTGTATACTGAAGTACCTGGTACATGATGAGATACAATATACAGGTACATGCCTAGTTTGTAGGGCAGAGCCTCCACTATCAACACTTATAATGAAATAACTAAATTATTATTTGTTTCTTATAGATTATCAACATTTTATAGTATTATTACATTTTACTGAACTGTAACTTAAAGAATATATTTTAAAAAGTTATTGTGGTTTGCTAAGCAATTAATGGTTTTAGATATAGAGAGTATTTGCATATAGAGAGTGAATTGCACCACAATTATTGATTTGTATTTATAATGCTGAAATTAATTTTGTTCATGCAGCTACTTAACAAATTGTAAGTGCAGTTTGTTATCATCTTCCTACCCTTTTCCCAATTTCATTAGAGGTTGGCGCAACAGTTCTTCATGTCCCATTCCTCAAAATTTGCAGTCATCTCCACATTCACTTCCTTCCTAAGTATATAATCTTTCACAAAGTCCATTCATCTTTTCTTTGGTCTTACCCTTTACATATAACCATCCACATTTATATCCAATACCTTTCTTACAAAATCCTCTTCCTCCCTGCGCATCACATGTCCATAACAGGACAGACGCAGTTAAGTTCAGTTATTTATAACATTTGATAAATGAATCAATGGAGTGTTAATATGCAAATACATATAAGTTATTCTCATTGCGAATTATTCACAATTACTTCTTCGTTCAACTTACTGAGCTGTGTTTGTTCTATAGCACAATTACTTAAACATAATGTTGCTTTTTGTATTATTTCGACTTTGGGGTACTGTACATTTTCCAAGTCTTTTCCTGAAGGGTCTTTAGCTTTGTATATGGTTTTAACAACTTCTCCTAATTTTACGATGGCATCATTAAATTTGTTACGCCTCTGTCGTTCCCACTCGCGGCAACGGCTGCAATATTTATAATAAAATTATTTAAAAAGGCCTAAATGAAATATCGGTGAGTAAGTTAGTGTGGTGATTTACCTAGGAGTACGTTTGCTTGTTGTTTCCATTTCAGTAACATAGAAATACTTTCTCATAAAATATAATATGTAGTGATTATACAATGAAAAGTTATACCTAATTTATTGTTAATTTAAGAAATTATAATAAAAATACAAATAAACACAATCCTCAATAACTTCATTTGACAAACACACAGAATCTGACAATCTGTCACAGACAGGTGACCACTTTTTTTTTTGCAAATCTACTAAAAGCTACTTTAGAACCTCACAATCTCTATTGATATATTTCTTTACATTTTGAATTGAAACGCTCGATGAAAGTAAACTGTCAAAGTCGCGTTACTACTTTGAATATTAAAGTACGTAATAATAGAGAAGGAGACAAAGATAATAAACACGCTTTACTTTTTGACTGTAGAATCAGTGGCGTAACTGAGGCCATAATGCTATCTGAGGCCTGTGGCTAATTGATCCCTTGGCATCTGAGGCCCCCAGTAAAAATCGTCACATTGTAATTTCATTATAATAAATCACTGAAGTGATCACTAAAGCGTTTAACTATTTAATCGTGTCCAAGTTTGATTGTATTTATAATTTTACTGAATTTTGTTAAAAGTATTAGGGTATAAGTATCTGAGTTCGCGACTTCGCGGGATAGGGCCCCATCGGACTGAGGTTCGTGGTATTTTGCCAGCTCTTAACAGAGCTGGGACCGTCACTGTGAAGAATTATAATATTTCTTTCTTTGTGGTATATTCGTTCTTAAAGAAGTATGCGCATGTTGTGGCATAGCGTGGGGGGAGGGGTGAGATGCCCGCGAGTGTCATCAGATCGTGAATCCCAAAAAATACACTAAAGAAAACTTTACATCACTACCACCTACAAAAGTTTGCAACAGTTTGCTAGATTGCACAAATGGAGGGGAGGGGTTTGTTGGACTTGAGTTTTGATTTATGGGGTGGCACCACAATATCTGCACCCCATACTGGCTACGCCACTGTGTGCATGGCTGTTTTAAATAGCAGGCCTCTTTCTCATGTCTGATATCTATCTCTTGCTAATGCTTGCTGATTTTGCCTACACATTTTAACTAAACATTGACAAATAAAACGCGTACTATGTTACATACTACGCGTACGCTCTTGTTTTCATTTTCCATGCCTTGCCTCATATACACAAGAAATAAAAACTTTATAATATTTCCTACTTATTGTAGACCTCCTGCAGGCAAACTGATTTTCGTATTTTGCAATGGTTACGGGAAGAAATTTATTTTGTTTGTCAAATTTACTTAAGTTTTTAAACTTAGTTTTATTGTCAATATGACATAATTTATTGACGGCTGCCCAAAACTCTGCAACATCAGTAATAGCTTCTTCGCTGCTCGTTGAACATAGTAGACTTCTGATGAGAATCTGTGATTTTATAAATGTGTTGTGATCTTCCATAATATCAAATCATCTAAATTCTACTAAACCTATTTTATCCTACCAAAAATTCATACTTTAGGCTCATAATCTACTAAAAAGGTAGATATTTACTAAAACCGGTCATCACAGGTGGTCATATCTCTGGTAGACAGATAATAAAACTCGTTAAACTCAATAACAAAAGTCGTTATTACTAACGACAACTAGTTTAAAAAATTTTGATCCCTTGGCCATTAATCATGTTCCTAAAAAACATGTCCACCGATCCGACTTTTATTATTTATCTTTGCTGTCCACAGAATGCACGGGCAGCGCACGCTCTTGGAGTGAGGGGGGGGGGGGGGGGGTTTGGTTTTAAAAATTGTTGATATATATTTTGGTAAACAATAAGAGAAAAATTTGTATGTCAAATTCTTCGTACGCTAAAAATATCCCGAAATCGTTTCTTAGTGGATGTAATCAAACTAAATATTATTGTTAATGAGATATATTATTATGAATTATTTGACATCGCTCAAACTAAACCTGACAATAATATGCATTCTAAAATGAAATAGTTTATAATAGAAACGGGCTATGCTGACGTCCCCATTTTAGTCAGAATTATTTCAAAATCAGGCTAGAGGTTTTATTACACGGCCACATCTGGTAGTCCTTGGCTGAAGATCCGGGCTCTGGTCAGTTTGTCGACTTGCTTGTGGTACCAGCATAGATGAATGGGTTTTAACAGTCGGTAAAATAACAGGAATCTGGCTACTGGGCAATTCATAGGTAAATTCTCTGTCTTGATTACGAGAATACTCGTAATCTGGCAAGCTTTTATCGACCTTTATGTGCCATGAGTTTTTACGATAAACAACATCTTCAGTCTTAACTTAAGTTGTTATTATTTCAGCTGGAGTCCAGTTTATATGATTTAGTCTCAGGGAATCTTTATCACTGTTATTGAAATTATTAATTTGTTTCTTTCCCTTGTCACTGTGTTACGTTTCTTTAAGTTTCTTTTTTTTAGATTTGCAATGCATTTTTTACTATATAAGATTGGAGTAGTTGATCTTTTACTGGCAGCACGGTCGAGTCATCAGATGCTGATACGTGGAACCAAGCTCATTCCTCAGAGTATTTCTAAAATGAAAAAGAGCTAGTTGAACATCAGTGTTTTCTTCACTGCATTTTTTAAGCAGGGTTTATGCCTCTTGAATATAGCGTTCAGCTAATCCATTAGAGCTTGGAAAGTGGGGGGTTGAAACTTCTATTGCTGTTTGAAGTCTCTGAATTCTTCAGATGTGTACTGTTTACCTTTATCTGAGTTTAAAATATTTGATATGCCAAATGTAGCAATCCAAAATTTAATGACTTTAATCACTGCTTTACTGCTGAAGATCGAGATTTCAAAGAAGTCAAAGTATCCTGAATAAGCATCAGCAATGAGTATACAGTCATGAGTAAAAAACGTACCTTACATGTCTCGTTAATTTTTGGAGTGAAAAAAATTGTAAAGCGACCTTTGATTATTACGACTTGAACCTCTGCATTTTTTCTTTCTAGGCTCATTGCTATAGAATACCATTTAAACTGTTGCAGCCACAACGTCCGAGATAATTCAATTTTATCTGACGTTGTTTCTAAATATTTTGGTGTTTTTATGTTCTTTCCGGTATCCATCGTATTGCCTTGATTTTTCTTTCCATCAGGCATTTTCACTCCGTTTGGGTTTCGGTACCATGCAATCAACATATTTTTACATAGTTTATAATAGAAACACTGCTATACTGACAGTGGATTCTTACATCATGAAAGGTATGGTATTACCAAAATTTGAAGTTTGTAGGCTTAACAGTATGGGATCTGCGTTGATTAATCAGTCAATCAGGACAATTAATTGTATGTATAAACTTTATAAAACATATTTTGTCTATTAAACAACCTTTAAAACAACTTTAAATAAAATGTTTTGTTTTTTTTATAGGAAAATAACTATCGGTACTTTAAAAAAAAAGTATGGGGCGGCAATTTGTATTTTTGCCCGGGGTGCCGTAAGGGAAGGTATCCATACTACGAGACCTATTTTTTATGATTTTTCGACCCCTTCCTCCCCTTTGTGACCAGTCATAGTTATGCCAAGACAGCTCCCTCCTCTTAAAGTTTCTACGTAGTATTGAGAAGTATAATTTTTAATCATTTCGCAGGCAGAAAGTGAAACAAATGAAAATAATTTGATTCACATTTGTTTTTATTAATATGGCGTTTATTGCATAAGATTGCATGCATGCTTATAAATAATTACCAGTAAATTAAATATTAAAAGAAAAACTTATGTAAAAACATAGTGCTACCGTAACTGAATTTACGAAAACAACAATGAATTTCTGTTTATTTCTGTTAATATCCGTCTTACATTTCTTCAATGAATAAGTTCCCAGCATCAATCCACTAGGATCACAGACTTACTAGAGATGACTAGGATACATCATTGATCACGGGGGCAGTAGTGTTAGACTACGTAACAAAAATCAAATCCACCTTTCCGCTCTTGTGACTGAGCGTAGTATTTTGAAGACCTCCCCCCCTCCCTCCCCCCTCTTAAACGGGTCACGTAGTATGAGTAAGTTCCCTAACAGCTAAAGCGGGCGCTAGCACAGAACAGTTCATCTCTGTAGGACAACAATTGAAATAGTGATGTAAATCGATTACAAAATTGAGGAGCGGTTTTATCGATTCCTTTATATAAAATTCTAGTTTTTAAAAGTTTTTATCAAGTTTAAAATAAAAAGCGATTTTTCACCTTACAGTTAATCAGTTTAGTGGCTGTTTCAATTTATAATCAATTAATAAAACTTATCTGAAAAAATCGAGATGTTGTACAACACATGTATGAATAATAGATACTAAAATAGTTGTGTGAAGTTTGTCAATATTTAATGGGCCCAGTACACAATGGCCTATGCGTAGCCATGTGTCTCGAATGGATGATCAGCGAAACGGGTCATTGTTCATTGCTGCTTGGCGAAGCACTTGCAACGGACGTCGAAGTAATAACGGCTGTACCACAACAATTAATTCAATAAAAACTACTATATAAGTGTATATCGAAACTAAGTAATAAGAATTTAGTTTAAAAAGATAAAAAAATACGTTTTAATAGCTAGCCGAAAAGATTCAGTATATCTGGCTTCCCTTTCTCTCAGACATATGGCAGCGGTAGACATCAACTTAATCTAAGTTTCAGTTATCACTTTTGCTGGGCATCCCGAGACGTACTAATATTTTTTTGTTTTATATTGTATATATGTAAAGCATTGTTTTATTTTATTTTACAGTTAGATCGTTTTCATGCAAATACAAAATTCACACATCAACGGTACTTGCGCAAACTGAAACAGTTATTTTTGTTTGTATAAAGAATCAATCAAACTAACATCGGTACGAAAATATGAAAAATGCGAGTAACGAAATGCATTCGTGAGTAACATTTCGTTACTCATTAGTACTTAGCGTACTCGTTACACAGTATCGAATACATACTGCTCGCTACAGCTCTAGAAATTACTCATCTTGTGTCCTGTGGTACCTCCGGTAGGAGTAATACTATTCTGTGTATTGAATTGACATATCGCTATACTATAGTTGTGTTTTTAGTGCTGCTATTAGTGTTTGTGCTATTTGCTTTGTTAAATTTGAAACAGTTTAATTAATTTCATTTCTGAACAAATTAGACTTCCGTTGGTTGGTAGCTCTAAACCTGCTTATTTTTATAATATTCGAAAAATAAACTAAAAAGTTCCCAAAATGGCACTATATCCGTCTCTGGAGGATATGAAGGTGGACAATATGATGAAGGTACAAATGGCTCAACAATCAATGGGCCCTTCGTACAGCTTGCCCCCTTTAGCTGGTGCACCTTCTGCACCTGCAGCACATATGTATCCAGCTCTTGGTGACTATATGGGGCTTGAATTGTCTCAAGAAGTAATTGCCCTGAACATGCCGGAATACAGATTGCAAACGGTATGTTGTTTGGTTATTGTGTTTACTTCAAGATTAAGAATAATGCTGTAGTAATGTTCATTTTATCAGAATTTTATTTCTACATTTTGAAAGCAACAGTAGTTTATCTTCGTTAATGTTCTGAAATTTTGAAAAATAAGTACAGATTAGACAAAAAAATCAATTATATCCAATCATCCAATCAATACACAACCTTGAACTAAAAACCTGCCCCCTCTATTCAATAGTTAGATTTTACAACATTATAAAATTGTATGAGTCATAAGTGGATTTCCCCCAATTATAACCTGATGACTTTAACCACATAAAGAGTCAGAAACTACCTATTTTTTAATATTTGTCACAATACAAGTAGGTTTAATTATTACAACTATGTATGAAATAATATAAACAAATTTCACTCCCAACTAGTGTGTGTTTTATTACTCAAGAATACTTATGACTAGTATTCTGAATATTATAAGACTTAACTTTTCAGAAAAACATCTATTTATGAGATCAAATTTCTAGCATAAAGTATATATTATATTTATCTGTATTATATTTAATATGTCGATTACCCATAAAAATGAGACAATAGGAAAACAATGGAAAGCTGGCGTAAATGCCAGGTTAGTGCTCAAGGGGTTAATATAATAATTTATATACATAATTGTTATTAGCTGGAAAAAGAATTTAATATCTAGGCAAAGAATTGCTCAAAAATATTCTAGTGGCTAATATTTTGTCAATTTAGTTCACTATTATCTAAGCAATTTGTTCCATATATCATTCAATGTTATTTTATAAAGTATATACATAAACTTATCCAGATATATTAATGATTTTAAAGAAAGTATTTTACATGTAAATTCTAAAGTAGTTCAGTTGTTTTCAAACTCATTATTAAGCATATTATATTCATGTTAGGTATAAACCTCTAACCAGATCCTACTTTTTATTTAAAAATGTAACTTTACTAGCTAATGTCTTATCACTGTCAGTAATAGAAGTTCTTTTATATTCACTATTCCATAGTGATTCATTGCATTGTTGACATTATTATGATTATTCATTGTATATTACATCAGTTAATCTTAATGTTAATTTTGTATAGTTAATATGTATTATTGTTTTTCTTATTCTCCTTTTATGTATATGAAATATCTCATTTATGTCTGTTAGCTATATTACTATAGATAAGCATATGGGACATAATTGTATATTTTCAATATATTCTGCATACAAAGCAAAAGCAATGTATTCATTTTGATAAATAATAATAATATGAGCTATTTTTATTATCCTATAGGTACAGTCTGGAGGGGCTACTAATAACTTAATAGCCCCAATATCATCACAGTCTCCAACTTTGGCAAAGGCAACTGTTACTCAAGCTATCAGGCAGATTATCCTATGCAAGGATAAAGATGGCAAATGTGGTGTCAGACTACATTCAGTTAATAGTGGAGTATTTGTTTGCTATGTTGGTGCAAACAGCCCCGCTGCTCTGGCTGGTCTTCGATTTGGTGATCAGATCCTGGAAATTAATAATGTATCGGTAGCAGGAATGACAATGGATCAATGTCATGGACTTTTGAAAAAAGCACCAGTAAATGGGATAACAATGGCTGTCAGAGATAGGTATGACTTTAGTTTTCTAATCCAGTTGTAATAGCATAGTGTTCCATCCTTCCATTCAACGGAAAGATATCCACTGCTATAAATAGGTTTCCCCCAAAGATCTCCCCAACATCCGGTCTTGCGCCACCCGCATCCAGCGGATTCTCACGAATTTAACCAAGTCGTCGGTTCACCTTGTGGGGGCCTACCCACGGTACGCCTTGTGGTGCCATTCGAGAACCCGTTGGCCCCATTGGGCATCAGTTATGCAAGCAATGTTAGCAAGCCACTTAAGTTTAGCAATTCTTCAGGCAATGTCGTTTACTTTGGATCTTCTGTGGATCTCCTCATCCTTGATTCGATCGATCTCTCCATTGCTCTTTGAGCTGTCTTATTAAGCCCATTGTAAGCGACCACGTCTCAGTGCCGTATGATATCACTGGCAAGATACACTGGTCGAAGACTTTCGTCTTGAGACACTGCGGAATTTCGGAAGAGAAGATTTTGCGTAGCTTCCCGAACGTGACCCAGCCGAGTTGGATTCGACGATTAATCTCTTTCTCGAAGTTGGATCTCAGGTAGATCCAACTTCGAGACTGGACGGTTTATGCCAGGTATATATACCTGTCTACATCTTTGGGTGTAGAGCCACCGATTTTTATAGGAGTTGGCACAACATGGAAATTAGACATGATTTTCGTCTTGTCCATGTTCATTTTAAGGCCAACTTGTTCGGAAGCTCGGTCATCGACCATCGTACTTAGGTCTTCTGCAGTCTCAGCCATGACTACTATATCATCAGTAAAGCGAAGGTGTGTTATGTACTCGCCGTTTTTGTTAATGGCAAATCCTTTCCAATCCAGAACCTTGAAGACATTCTCGAGCGCAGCGGTGAACAATTTCGGAGAAATAACATCTCCCTGTTTACTGCCATGCTGCAAAAGTATTGGTTTCGAGGTCTGGTCCTGAAATCGGACTGACGTTGTGGCGCTTTTGTACAAATCCTTCAACGCTTTGGTATATTGTGTCCTTCACAAGGAGAGAATTTCCATAATCGCCACGCTTGACGGGCGGGTTGTCGATTGCAGTAGGTGTTTGTGATACTCAGAGTTTATCCCTTAGTCGCCTTATATGACACCCACGGGAAGAGATGGGGTGGTATTATTCTTAGCTGCTACCACACAGAACAGCAACAATTATAGGATATTTATTCAATAAGTTTAAATACAAGTAAAGGTATATTAAAAAATGTAGATATTCTGAACATATTTCATTTATGGGCTGGATTACATGTTGGTTGCAGTCCAGTTGAGGTTAAGAGGTCTACCATTCCATACTTTCGATTTCGTGTCTTGTTCTTTAGTTACATAGGAACATAGATTTGTGAGGTTGTCTTGAATGTTTCAAGGGTACCTTAAATTGTTTTATGTGATGGATTTATTATTGAAAAGAATTTGATCAGACATTTATTAATTACATATAATTATGTTGTTTCCAGACCATTTGAGAGGACCATTACTCTTCACAAGGACTCTCTTGGACATGTTGGTTTCCATTTCAAAGACGGAAAGATAGTGGGTCTAGTGAAAGACTCTTCTGCTGCTCGTAATGGTCTCCTGACTGACCATCAGTTATTAGAAATAAACACTATACATGTAGTGGGTATGAAAGATAAGGAAATATCTAAAGTGATTGATGCCAGCCCCACTGTTGTAAACATTACAATTATTCCATCCTACATATATCAGCATATGATAAGCAAGTAAGTGATTGCAAAATAATAAACAGTATTTATGTTAAATTACATTGAAATGGTTCATGGAATAATATAAAGTACTCTTGTAATTTTCAAAGTAAATACAAAAAACTGTTGACATTCATAGATTAAGAGATGTCTTTTATATCAGTATAGCATTTTTTTTTTTTATGATAGCACTGTTATATACTAATACATAATTTTCTACGTAATGATTTCCAAAGTTTCCATAAATTGTTTTAACTTGTATATACTTATCACTTATCATCATAGGGCAGTTCGCTTTGTTATTTCCATTTGTATCATAAATGAGACATGATATCAGTTTTAAATTAATCAAACCTAACCTAAATAATTCAAACTAAACTATTATTATCTATGTTTTGTTACCACGAGATTATTAATTTGTCTAGTTTTGACATCATTTTTAAAAAAAACTGTTTTTCTCTTCTTAACCACTTGAGCACATTCCCGGCGTTTTACGCCAGCTTTCCATTGTTTTCCTATTGTCTTTCTATTGTTTCATTTTTATGGGTACTCAACACATTAAGCTCTTTGATAATCATTAATTATTACTGTTTATTTTCAGAATGTCTACTTCATTGTTTAAGGAGTTAGACCGTACACCAGCAGTCTAATTTAAGAAGTACAACGATCCTCTTTGTTCAATGAAATATTTAAAGAAAACCAATTCACTTGTCACAAAAATGATTATTTTCTATAATTCACATTTCTGCACTGCACATAGACGTTAAGGAATATTTACCTCGTAAATTAGGGATCATTCGTTTATTACGTAATCAAAATATTGGTCATATTTAACCCCACCCTCCTTTCAGCAAAAGTAAACACATTCTTACCCTCCATAATTAAGTAAGCATTGGCATAATTTTGAGAAAAACAAGGAAGATTAATAAATAAATATAATAAAATATGGACCTCCCATTGGACTTTTCGGCAGCACCTCAGTCTGTCTTATAGTAACTTTTATCTTTAATTCAATAATTTGTGTTTTGATGTCCTATATTGTGATTTTAGTGGTGTTTTACGTAGTGTTGTTCTTTTTTTTTGGTTATTATGGACAAGTGGATTGAAAATAATAGCACGAAGCGTTTTGTTCTGAGGTGTCACGAGAATCCACGGAACATTCTAGAGCAATGGTCGTCACACTTTTCTGTTCAAGGGCCACGAAAGTCAGTGTGAGATACCACTTTTAGACATTGGGTATGTAGGGACTTTGTATGTATGAAAGAGATGTCTTGTCAGCGGTTCTATGTGTGAGCGCGAGACGTATGTGAGTATCAACACGAGTTACTGCGCACGGGTCGATCGGTGTGAATGTGCACAAGATTTGAGGGAAAATAAATAACAAGATATCGGTATTATAGTATTTTATTACGAAGAGAGTCGCAGTAGCTAGTATAATAGGCTCAAAAGAGTCGTGCAGGTAGTTGATACCATCCGGGCAGCCATTAGCCGTTATCATGACTTCTCTCCCCAAAATCCGCTTACTGACTCTACTTTTACTCATGGTCCTGCGTACTTCTATTTAGTTAACTTCATAGTAAACCTGGTTTTGAGTCATTGTCTATCAAAATTGTTTGCCACGTTGCGGGCCGCAGTTTGACGACCACTGTTCTAGTGGCATTGTTATTGCCTTGCTAGGACAAAAACGTTTCCTAGCCTGTTATGTACCCATCGGACGAATGTTTCTACTACTACTGAACCTCCCATTTATGCGTACGTAATACTTGAATGACCCCTTACGTGACAGTTATTTACTAGTGTTAATTATATTTAAGATAATATGTACTGTTATATGTATTTGAAAGCATTACGATAGTCAGTAAGGGCTGTGAAAACTGTATAGTTTGCCAACAAGGAGACATCGGAAAAGGTAAAATTTTATTTAGTGTGCGAAATTATGTTATTATTTTGAGTTTTTCTTTCATGCATTATAAAATGTTACTTTTAAAATTATTGAAAGCGTGTTATTAATATTTTATAATATATGGTCGATTATGTATATATGTGAAAATTATTTTTTGTGTAATTTTCATTATTTTTCTTTTATTTCATTTTTTATGTTTCAATACATATTGAAATCGATTGTAGAACATATTTTAGAATATTTTCGTTCGTTGTGCACTATTTTTTTTTTAATTATTATAACATATTATCCCCGTAAATTTTACTACATTTATGATGTTCTGTAGGTTATGATAAGTGCGAATATGTACCAGCCAGTGTCGGATTTCAACAGATATGTTTAGTTCCAGGATCCTGTAGAGCCATGATTTTCTTTTTGCATCTTGAGTCTCAAGGCCTAAGGCTCTGATTTAAAAGTATAATGTCTACTATTAACACACACTATTTGCCCCCAAGTTAACTTTCATCTGAGATTATTAGTTTTTGTTTTGGGTCCGTTCAAGTTACATACGCATAATTGGGGGCGGAAAAATATACTTTTTGGGCCTGATGGATATTACACAAGAAATTTTTAATTATTTACTTTTTAATAAATCGTGCCAATATTTACTTTAACAAGAGGGGAGGAAACCCTTCCCTTTAGCCGACATGGGGGGGATAAATTGATTAAAACTCTGTTTACGTAATACTTGGTCGGACCCTTTGATATATTTTGCCATATAATTATTGTTAAGTTCATAAAACATTGTAATCGAATTATCTGTAGATTAAGGATAATTAAAAAAAATCATATTCAAAAATTCATTTATAAGATCATGTCATAATCTTTTTTACAGCAAAAACTTTATAAATAAGTAGGTTATTATGTTCTATTCTGTAAAATTATTTGATTATAGTAATTTTTATAATTTGACAATTTTTCTTTATTTTTATACGTAATAAAAATATTAAATGTATAATTTGATTATTATTTATACCTAATAAGAATTTCTAACATAATATTGAAAAACTAATTATATTATATTTTATTATTGCTACTTATACCCGGTCAATGGGGTAATTGAATAAAAAAATTGGTAAAAATAAACCAGTCAGTACTATTATTTTGTACATTTTTGAACTTTTGTTAATGTAGGTTTACACATTTTGTGTTTAATCAATTAATGATATTATTGCTAAATTAAAGTTTAATCTTCTATTTCATCAATAAAGTTCCAAAGGGTTCTCAAATGTCCAGTTCGGTTTAAGAATTATCTTTGGACAGGACCATGATTTAGGTATGAAGAAGCTATCGTTTTCTGAAGGCGGACAATTCTTGCGCGCAAAATGCTCCATTGCATATAAACTCCAGAGAAGACCTGGGAAAAAGTGAATTGTCTTTGTCACATTAGTTAACTTTAGATAACACACACATCATGTCACTTTGAATAGTGATCAATATGCTATTGACATTAGGCAGGCCCGGATCTACGATTTTTTCGAACCGGGGCCGATACTTAGCAGTGGCGCCCCTTTTTCCAGAGTTTGAGATAAATTACTTTAAAAAAAAACTCGCCAATAATAATGGCAGTAAATTTGTACTCTTTATTATCTATTACGTAATATCTTTTTGATTTGTTAGGTATGAAATTATATATCCAGGAAAAGTAAACCCTAGATTTTGCCTGACATTAGGTATATGTTATTATAATAAAAAGTGAACAATTGTTTGTTGATTTACACATTTACAAATTAATTGTGCATAATATGGTTGTTATCCATCAATTATAGTTAGATCACAATCATTTTACCTCTAGACGTTAAGTTATCGTATTGTTTTACCAAGTGAGATATGTAAAATAAAGCGAGATGACTTTTTCGATATTTATTTCTATGAAATTTACAAAAGTTTAATATATAGGCAACACTATTTTACGTACGAGTCATGGCGGCAAATCGTTGATGAACGGAATTAACGGAGCTTTATTTGATCTTTCTCTTTCAGAGAATGAACGTATTGCTAGAAAAATATTTATAGCACTACTTTTAATTCATTTTGGCATGTTTTATGATTTAAATGTAATATAAAAAGCACAAATCCAAAACGATTGTAATGCCAAAATACCAAAATGAGACTTCGGGTTTAAACTAACTGTGAACGAACTATAGGCTCGCATTCACGATTTTATCAGTTGAAACAGTTGTTTCATACTTTTTATTTCCTAATTATTTCATGACATTTTATATAACATTAAATTTTTATTATTTAGGGGTTTTTAACAAGAGCCATACCAGCCCCATCATAACTTAATGCTGCTTAAATTAAAAGCATCTTTCAATCAATTCAAATAACCTTTTAGCAACATCATTAATAGGATTTACCAACATGCTAAGGAACACTCCCATATCGAATGTATTTAACTTAAATTTATCAATACGTGTGGTGCCGGCTAAGAATAGTCATATAATAGCACCTCATATCTTTTCGTAGGTATTGTATAAGGCTGCTAATGGTTAAACCAAAGGATGGGCAGCAACAACTACTGCGATCGGCCCCCTTATGAATGACTCAATAACTTCGTTGTGGAGGTCTTTGGGAAAGATTTATGCAGTAGACGTCTTTCGGTTAAATAAATGCATGGAAATTTATCAATAAGATTCCTCCTAAGATTATTTTTAACAAATTTCATAAAAAAACGTGATGCAGGTGATTAAGAACACTGCACGCTATAAAATACGGCAATGTAGTAACGTGATGCATAAGAAATTGAAAGTCTCTTTAAGGAATATCACGTCCACAGCGTAATCCATAATATATATCTATACACTATAATAGTACAACATAACATCTCTTCAATATAACATTACAGAAACAAGATGTTCAAGGCGGCTAACTTTGTATGGTATGATAAACTTAAAAAATATTTTTTACTATTTGATATGAGTATTTTTTGTGTTACTGCTTACCATTACCGAAGAAAAACGAAAGCCACATCATTAGATTAAACACATTAGGGAAACGACGACCACTTGTCGCCGTCAGTGGTAATAATAGAAGTCCAAATACTCCAAACTGCATTAATAGCACGGGGTAAAAGAAGCCAAAGGATAACGCCAAAATTACTTCATGCGCGATTGCGGATACCTTATAAAAATAAAAAGTTACAAAATTCTATAATAAATGTGTTTATAATTAATCCGCTATATTTCCCTTAAAGTACCTATTATAGGTACGCAATACACAGTGACGAAACTATAGGTTGACAGAGCTGCCAAAAATTGCCACGGGCCACGAAGCCGCGAGCTCGGAAGTATCCTAACATTTTTAACAAAAAAAAAAATTATAGAGGCCCCACACAATGAATTTGCCACAGGCCTCAGAAGTCAAATGGCAATTGGCATAGTTACTACACTGGCAATACACAATCGTCTCGATATTTACAAATTTGTAATGAAACCATTTTACAGGAATATTAATTGGAAGCGATGGTTGCGCCGTTGATAGTGTGGTCGTATTTTGCGTTGATTGACGTAAAATTAAAACTATCTTTCCTATTATAATGAACCTGATGTAAAACAAAACATCTTAAGGAAACCATACTATGGTGGTAGGGTACTTTCTGATAATGCCTGCCTGGCTAGCTACCATCCTCGTGTTTGAGAACCTGTCACCAGTTGCCAATAAGTGCGTTTTGCCAGCATGACTTGGGTCAATACCTCTAGGTTTATTGCGTTTACCATTCTGGAACACATCGTCACTTAAAATTAGGTGAGGTTATGGTCGAAGCGCTGAGCCTTATAGTAAAAAAAAATAGAGCACAAGGATCTTAGTACCCTTAATGTTTACCTATATGTCATATGCATCTACCTATATAAGTGGTTATACCTTAACAAAGGACAATATAGACTGGCTATTGACCTCGGATACTAAATTGATAGCTCTGTCGAGACTTAATTAGATTAGATAACTTATAATCCTGTGATTAAAACTCGTTTTATCATTTAAGCAAACCACGAACGAATTTTGAACGTTTATTACAAAACACAGTATTTGTAATATTTTTGAGTTTGGTATTAGTAGATAAGAACTGTGATAATATAGTGAACTAAACTTGTACTCAAAATTACTCGATACTTATATTTACATATTTATGTAGATTATTAAAATAAAACCAGTGCGCGTTTACATAATTACCTATACATGAACAAGATAGATATACCTATCAGGTGCATATACCATTTTCAGATTTTACTTTTAGTTGGTTGTGATATAAATATGTCGCATATATTAATGACATACTTATGACCTGTTTATATAATTTAAGCTACGGATACCTAATAAGTAATTTCAATTATAATTGTTAACATTTCATATAATTATCAGGCGTCAATTATTGTTTAAGTATTCTCTACATAAATCGAGATAAGTATAGATATTTATGACTCACTAAAAACACAATCAACGTGGACATAGCTCGACCTGCACGAGGGGCCAAAGGTATGTAAATATGATCTCGCAACCACGCATGCACAACGAGATTCCACGCGCGGTAGTAACGAGAAAATTGAGACTTTGTCCACCAGTCCTGAAAGAATTATAGTGTTATTTATTCACGTCTTAACAGCCGTAAAAAATATAATTTAATCAATTCATTTTTGCTTTCACGGTGATATTATTATTTCGAAAGGAGATATGCAGGCTAGAACAGTCATGCGACCTAGTTAGATCTATTGCCCCATAACATTTACGTACCTCATAAAAAAGTCTATCTCCAAATCTGAGCATTTCTGCGAATGCGTTCAACCACGCATGCAACAAGCAGAAGAATCCGCACAAGAAAGATATGACTCCAGGAAGTACGCAAGCGAACATACCACGAACCCACTTACCAGCTTCGACCTGCAAAGATTGATCTTACAAGATTGGCTTGATCTTATGTGTACATATATTATATTTGTATATATGCCCTGTATGTACAATTATCCGATATTTTGACAACTTTTTTAATAAGGCTGAAATCTACCGTTTCTTAACGTTTTCAAATAATTGTTTTTCTTACATTTCATCTTAACGTCAATTAAGATCATTAATAAAATAATATCAGCTTTAGTTATCGAATTATTTTACGCATTGAAGGATAATAAGTTGTAAAGTAAATATAAATATACTTACAGTAGATTCCTTTCCGTAGTCAGACCAGTAGGGAAGTATGAATGTTTCCCAAAGAAAGCTTTTGTAGAAGATTACCGCTGCCACTTCAATAAAGTGGAAGACCACTACGTTCCATCTGATTTTCTTTGTTCTGTTGGTGTTAACATTTTGAAATAGTAATAAAAAAAATGTCTATCATTTTAGTGCGATGATGGCGTAGTTGGTAGTGCGGTCGGACTCAGCGTCGATCTACGCAGGTTTGAATCCACGTATCCAACTCTATATTGAGCCTGAGCTTTCGGTGAATGAATCGTGAAGAAACCATAGCATCGTAGTAGGACATTTTCTAATAATGGCCTAACCGTTTAATTTGAAAACCTGAACACCAAACAGTGTGTTACAGTAGCATATCAATATCTCTAGGATTAGTATGTTTACCATCCTGGATCATATCGTCACTTACAATTAGGTTAGCTGGAGATCAAACCGCTGGGCCTAAACAGTATAAAACCATTTGAAAAAACAATTTGTTTTTATTTGGTTTCATTACTAAATAAATATATTTATAACTCTGAAATTAAAAAAAAAAACAACTTCATACAAATTTGTTGGGAAAATTAGTATTGTGTAAGTTATTGTACCTATAATATAATAAGTGTCACATAATTTGTTTATGAATACATTGAATAGCAAACTGTTATGGAAACTTGAAAGCCTGTTTTCGTAAGTAAATTACCATTAGAATAAGTATATAAGTTTATGATTTATTACTTCCAAGAAAACTTTCCTCATTTTTTTTTTTACTTTGAAACTATAGGTACACATTTACTAGGTAAATGAAACATGTTCAATTTTTAAATTGAATTTGGTACGATAAGGTTTTTCTGTGCACAAAATTACTTTTAAATGCCTAGTTTAAAGTTTAATTATTGAATTTTAGCAGCAACAGCATACCTAATCTTCACTTTTTTGCTGTCCTTCTTCCTCCTATGTTTTTTTTTTTGTTTTAAATGTAATTACAATTGCAATTGCACAATTCTCCATAACTTATTTTTATAAAGTTAGGTGTGGCAATAGAGAATATAGGTACAAATATAAAATTTAGTAACGATTTAACATGATTATAATTAAATATTTTCAAACTTGTAATATTACTTTAACTAATTACTGCATAAATATTTTTATCGAATGTTAATACTAACCTCGGATATTGATCCCTGTAAATAAGCGTCGGTGCAAACAAGAAATAAACGTATTGCTTAAAAGTTGGCAAAGGTGGTCCATCACCGTGGCAACGAGATTTACAGGCCATCGCCGCTGCTTGAATTTTCATTGCGAATCGAAACTGCCAAACAGGTAACTTTTTTTATTCCCATTGTTCTTATATTTCAAAATAATTATTTCTTAGTTTAATTTTGTTGAATCTCATAAAATTATTGTAAGTGCAAGTAATCTTGAGCCAGTGATTCAGCCCTTTTGTTATTAACATATCACAAACTTGGTATTTCTGCGATCACTTTTAAAAAGTATGTAATTATAAACAACATTTTAAGATCTATGCTTAATTATAATGCAAGGCTAGAGGAAGAAATCTGTACATTGAAGTTATTTCAGAAAAAATACCATGGGGGGTTTGAATCGACAACATAATTCATTTCGGTGATTTTTAAAATTTTGTCTGTTGCCTTTCTGTTTATTAATTTCTTCGCCAGATACGTAAAAACTACTGGACCGAATTAGATGAAATTTGGTATGATTATAGTATATACTCTGTACTGTCATTTAGAATACATTTTTATACATATATACACCTATATAATGCGTAAATATCGTTTGTCTATATTTATATTAAAACATCAAAATAAATATGTGTTTGCTTAATAGTATGAACAGCGAGATGAGCAGAAATGAAACTAAATTAAATCAACATAATTTATTTACATATAACAAAAAGAAATATGAATGTTTTTCTGACGATTATTCATAGATGGCGTTATACTTATTTTTTAATATCTGGATAAATTAATATACTAATAACTGGATAAATTGTGGTCAAACCACTGAGCCAATAACTTGTAAAAAAAACATTCACTTTAATTTTATTTATTTGTGTATATAGGTACGCGTTTTTCTCTTGTATTGCTGCACGAGTAGTTTATACGTTGTTGTGTAACAACATCAAAGGTCTGATGTGATAAACATAGTAGGGTCACTATTATCTGATAATATTACATGAATTATAAGGGCATTCATGTTAACGTCATCATATGTTTCGTCGTAGAAACAAAAAGTACGGCCCCGTCTAGAAATGCCCAACGTCTTTTGTAAGCTCTCATTGTTTACGAGTTATCATATTCTCAAGTTAATACCTTCATTATAAATGATGAGATGTTCATGACGGCAGTGAGTGACTATATTTGTCTCGCTCTAGCAACATACATAATTATTTATACGGGGTATATAACTTTTGTCAGGATCGTAGCGCGGTGAGCGATGAAACTATTTACCAAGTTCCTCCCTCCACACGTTGTGACAGGTGATTTATTATACATTTTACTTTTGTATAGCGATACTCTTTTTTGTTCTATTAAATAAGTTTCCACTTTTTATACACATTTATTTTACATGATACGCAATATTTTAAATGTACTTTAATATGAATTAAAATACTTATTTCTCGTATTACCTAATAATAGTGATTTTAAAGAAAAAAAAAAAATAGGAAAAAACATATAGCCAAATTAAATAGATTTGTAATGTATTTACTAACAACATATACGGATATATTTTTTATCTAAACCTAGTTACCTAAAATAAATATTTTCCTGCTTATTATTATAATACTAGCTGTGTGCTCGTAGCTGCACCCGCGTTTTATATGTTCTTCACTGCGTTTTAATTTTTTTTTAAGGAACCCTAATTGATTTCCTTAAAATAAATAGTACTAAGATAAAGTAAATATATTTCTCATAAATTCATGCGCTTGCCCGTAAAACCATGCAATGAATTTATTCAGTTTTTTATGAGTTTTATTTTTTTTAGGCGGAACCCTTATTTTACGAAAATTAAAAGTACCTTAAGTTACCCGGAGTAACTACAGCTATCTACCAAAAAGGTCTCATCAAAAAATCCGTTCAGCCGTTCCGAAGATTACCCGGAACAAACAGACTGACTAAAATTTTAAAATTGCATTTTAGGTATAGGTATCGTGTATACATTCATATCTATTTAGCAAAAAAAAAATCATGTTAATATTACAAACAGACACTTCAATTTTATTTATTAGTATAGATAACCGAGTTGTTTTTGTTCACATTTACAACCAAGGAACCAACTAATATAAGTTACGTAACAAATTTTTGTTGCAAATTACTTTCATCACGAGTTACGGCGCCGTGAGTAGGAAACTGCAAAAGTTGGGATGTCCTTTGTTTATTTGGTACATATATACATACGTGTTTGCTCAAGGAAATATTCTCCGAGTTGCGTTTTAATATAGGTACATAAGTGTTGTTTTACTGGTAATTTAATATGTCTTTATACTTACAAGTGTTGGTAGCAAAATGAAGTAACTATTTCAAGTTACATTACATATAACTAATTTCGCTTGTAATTGAATAGCTCCGGTGTTAAATGTTCCACTCTATTATTTGGTATTCTTCTATAATATAGTTTTTTAATTCTGATGTTATGAATAACTTATTGTTGCCTTTATGAAAAATATAATTTTACTTACCATTTCACAAGTTACTGCTGCCGAAGAACCCACTGGTAGATTCTTTATACTCAAATTCCATATGGGTACTCCAATGAGGGTAGCCTCCAGGACTATTATCCCCGTAATGCCCAAAATATTAATCCATCGACGCGTATCTAAGAATTTAATAATAAATTTGTCACTGTTGCATTTTCGCAATTATTTGTTTCGTAACCGGATGCGTGGAGATAGTTGGAATGCATTTTAGTAATAATCATTGCAATATTTGGAGTAAAAAGATAGTCAGAACTTTTTTTTTAAGGGCTAATGCTTCATACTTCTTACATTAGTCACATCTTTTATGTTTAAGCACTAGCTCATCATACTTTCATCGATGGTAAATTGATAACTTTAATGGTTAATTAAATTAATTACTTTTGAATTTAAAATCCCACACGTTTTTAATAGTTGTTAATTATATCAAATTTGCTTTACAAATTTAGGATATATAAAAATAGATTTAAAATGTTTTTTTTTTCTTCAAAATGAATGCAAGCACTACATGACCTTTGCCAGTATTTATTATCATAATGACGTCACAGTGCAGTGAATAGTAGGGAGATGTAAACATTTATATGAAGTTCCAAATGATATACCGGTTAAGCACCAACCTGGCGTTTACGCCATCTTCCAATTATTTTCCTAATGTCAATATTTTATTGATATTTGAGTGGTTTAGATAATGCATAAATTATTAACGTAATATTACTTTGATTAGGTAGTTAAATTGTAATAAAATTAATTCTGGCAAAGTAAAACTCACACATAAGTTTGCCAAATACAAATAAATATTAAACAGACAAATTTTAATGCTAGGTATCCACAGATAGTTATGTTTTATTACTATTCTTATAAGTTTGTTTTTAGCAGATTCTGATTGTAGAGTGTTCATGAAATTGGTTTATTGCTATTAATTTATTTATTATTTACACAAAAGAGCTAAATATTTATTGCATTAAGTTAAAGTAGATTTATTTTCTTATTTAAAAACTCATTAAAGAATTAATAAGTTGGTAGAAGATTTAAATATACCGGTTTTACATTAGTATTTATTTAAAGTATCAATTGATATAAAAGAAGAATTGACAAAAGTCAAAATTCACTATAAGTATGCTTAATAAGTCCATAGTTTCAAAAAAGGTTATTAATTGTATTAAGGATATTTTAATATTTAGTTAGTTAAATCGAACATGTTTTAGTTTCCCTATCAAATTCACTCACGAGTCCTTTAATACCTAACAAGAATGACATCAGACGAGGCAGCTTCTATAAAAAAAGTTTCTTAAAATAGAAATTTTCAAATCCAGTATGATTAATCTTTCTCGTAAAGATATTAGGGCTTCATGTAATTGATTGAAAACTAGATGCTGACGTTATGTAGGTCGCGGGAAAAGTTTTAATAAGATTGTCGTAGAACTACAGTACCTATACGTAGAAGTCATTTAAGAATCCGTTTTAGGGACATGTTATAATTATTTTTAATCGACTTCAAAAAGGAGGACGTCATCAATTCGACTTTTTTTTTGTATGTTAGTTACCCGATTTTTCCGTCAATTATTGTGAAGCGATTTGCTAAATTTAGCCACTAAGAAAACTTTATTTAGAAATAGCACTGGGAATAAAAGAAGCTGAAGAGGCCAGTCGCGTAAAAGTTTATAGATTTTTTATGACATTTAATTTCAGTAGGAAGTTATATCCATGAGATTACTATAAATTTAAGACTCACACAAATAAATATAGGAATTAAGGTCAAAATACAACGAAGCGATGATAGCTTAGTTGGTAGTGCTGTCGGATTTCGCGTCAATGGACACGAGTTCAAATCCGCGAATCCAACTCTAAAATCAGCCTGAGCTTTCGGTAAAAGAAAACATCGTGAGGAAATCATAGTTTGGTGGTTGAGAACCAGTATTTCTAGGCTTTGTGGGATCATGGACCACATCGTCACTTAACATCAGATGAGATTGTGTTCCAAGCGCTGAACCTATACCGTGTAAAAAAGAAACAATAATATAAATGCTGTATTGCTATTTTCGTAGCGCATGTAAATGGCTAGCCTTCACTAATTGGACGGGTTCTGTGTACAAAGCGCTCGGATGCAAGATACGACAAAAGACACGCCTCAGAGCGCCTATAAGATATCTTTGCACTCGAGGGACTTATTACACGGTATTTTTCATTTCAGTAAGATGAGACTTCTTTAAGTCTAAACTATTACTTAAAACATGCTGCAGTTGTATTGTATGCAACTACACTTATTAATAACATTGCATTAAAAAGTTTGTTTATATTAAATTAAAGATTAATTTTCTTTTGCCACTGATTAATTACAACAATGCAATTTCCGACGATTGAAGATATATTGTGTTATCTATGTGCACGTGTTTATCTACTTAGATTAATTGTATTTTTAACGGTAATAAGAATATCTTTCAAATTTGATTTTAGATGCTAAAGCGAATTTTTTTCATTTATTAATAAACTAGCTAGTGGTTGTTACTTAGGCTTTTGTTCACGTTTTTTTAGACGACATTGAACTGAAAATTAACGTCTTGGCATTTGAACATTACCGAAACTCATGCTGTTATGGCTGGGACTTTTAACATAACAGTTAGAGTGCAACCTTCATTATTAATATAAGGTGTTTATCACGCTTAGATATATTTGCAATTCAGAATAACTGTGTGCCCGCAGCTCCCCTCGCGTATCATATTTTATTTCATTATTTAATTCTTCATTGCATAATATAGTGTCTCGATATCCGTTGGTACTGGCCACTTCGAAATGTACGGTTGCCAGTAAAAGTGTCAGTTGTATCGTATTTTGTTCGCTATTTCATGAGTTTTAATTTTTTTACACGACTCCCTAATTACTTTAAAAAAATAAAACTTATCTATGTTGCATCATATAACTTCAGTCAGCTGCCAGAAAAGGTCCCGTCAAAAATGGTCAACCGTTCCGGAGATTAGCCGTATCAAACAAACAGGTAGACAGACAACATTTTCAAAGAATATGTTTTTGGTATATATTGCAATTATAATATTACAAACAGACACTTCAATTTTATTTATTTGTGTAGATTTTGACATAAATTACATATATTTTTTGTTTTATTTTTAGGTTTCCAATAGCTTTAGTATAAATCGATTACTGTACCTGGATAGTTTTTCGTTAACTTTGCGAGTTTCGCATAAGCGTGCAAACTGGGGAAAAATAAAAGAGCGACGCTCAATTCGAATAGCCACAAAACGACCGCTCTTTTTATGTCTCCGAACCCTTCTACTATAACGCTTATACCGACGTTTATCCTGTAACAAAAAATAATTCCATTCCATAAGATGATTCATATCATCATATACTATGACACAATGTCGTCGTATAAATATAATGTATTCTTGAATCGTAAACATAATAATCTATACAAATAAGTAAAATTAAAGTGTCTGTTTGTAATGTCAAAGTTTCTTTTTTTTGCTAAATAGATATGAATGTATACACGATACCCATACCAACAATGCAATGTTTAAAATTTTTGTCTGTCTGTTCGTTCCGGGTAATCTCCGGTACGGCTGGACGGATTTTGACGGGACTTTTTCTGTAGATAGTTGAAGTTACTCCGGGTAACTTAGGGTACTTTTAATGTTCAAAAATAATTAGGGTTCCGCATAAAAAATAAAAACTGATAAAATCCGATTCAATGCACAGTTTTACTGGCAAGTGCATGAATTTATGAGAAATAGTTTATCTACTGATATTAAATAATAAATGTCCTAAAGCTGGGTTAGATGTTTTAAGATATTACTCGATAAATCTAAGAGTAATTTGGGAATCCGATTGAAATTTGTCATTCGGATACGCGCTTCATGGATTTAGCTAACGCTATACCAATTAATATGGGGCACTCAGGCACAAGAGTCGCGATGTTTGCATGCAAAAATTCGTAAAATGTTATCCACAATCTTTACCCTCCACTTGGCCTTTGTTACAGTCGGATAGAAGAGCACCTCGAAAAATTTTGATACAGAGCCCGTCAAGGAAAAGATACTCGTACGTCATTTTTTTTAAACGGTATAGGCTCAACGCTTTGTCCAGAATCTCACGTGATGTAGAGTGATGATGTGGTCCAGAATGGTAAATATACTAAGCCTCGATGTATTGGTTCTCATATCATGCTGCCAGAGCGTGTATTTGGAGGTATTTGGCGACAGATTTTCAAACTTGACGGTGGTAGCTACCCAGAGGGGTATTAATATAAAATGCCCTACCACCATGCTATGGTTTTCTCACGATGTTTTCCTTCACCGAAAGTTCAGGCTGATTTTAGAATTCGATGGGTAGGGTTGAATCCGCGTCCATTGACGGGGAATGTTAAAAACGTAATTGAAGTAAAAATTAACACCTATTTTTAAAATGTAATTAAGCAACAAAATCCAATGGAAATATGGAATGAAATATATGTAAATAAACTAAACAAGAAAGTGGTGTGAGTTAGAAATCAATACAGATGTACACATACTTTCCCTTTTCAACGAAATCGTAAATCAGTGTGTCGAAAAGCAGAATGAGCAATATAACAACGAAGATATGGTAGATCGCCCGTATGTGCAGGGATTCTGCTATAAGAACTGTGAGTAGTGACTCCCTGTGGGTGAACTCTGTATGTGTTCTATCATCATTTAGTTTCGTCGTTCCACTTCGGCCATCGGTGTCTTTATTCTGTTTGTTTCGGTTACGCAGAACGTTGACATCAGCCATAGTTTCCAAAATACCTACAATTAAAAAAATCAAATTTAATGTAATGTAGTGATTGTTTATGTCTATTTATGTACTTGTCATGAGTAAGCGGTAGCTCAAATGTTATTTAGATTTTACCTTTACGTTTGTTATTATTTTTGTAAACGTATATTTTTTATGGTAGTTAATTTGAGACCCAGCGTCTGGCAGAAGAAAGAGAAAAGTAAGATTAATGCGGTAGAGATGCGAAGTCTAAGAAGTATAGCTAGCATGAGAATTATAGATAAAGTAAGGAATAGTGTGATAAGGGAACGTTGTGATGTAGTGACAAAGATAGAGAAAATTATGCTTAATTGGTTTGAACACGTAGAGAGTATGGATGAAAGAAAATTGACGAAACAAATTTACAAGGCGTGTGTGACTGGGCAAGCTGATAAGGGTCGTCCTATGCGAACGTATGTCGACCAGATCGAGGACGTTCTGGAGAAAGGCCAGGTCAAAAGTACCCGTAACCGGAGAGCATGTGATTATGAAAGTAAATGAAGCGAAAGACGTGTGTCAGGATCGTAGCAAGTGGAAGGATGTGGTCTCTGTCTATCCTTATAATAGAGAGTTGTGACGTTATGTATGTATATTTTTAAAATATCGTATTTTGTGCTCACCTATAATTGAAGTACTACGCTACCTTAATGTATATTACAATTTTATTTTATTTCATGTACTCTGTTGGTGTAAATAAATAAATTAGGCTCTAGTAAGTCCCAATTAAAAACTACTGCTCATTTCGTCTTTGAAATAATTCACTACAGTATCTAGTCTTTTATGACAAATTTTATGACAAAGTCTTTGTTTGAAACTACAAGTAAAGTACTTAAAAGTAGTTGTTGTAGTCGCAATAATTTTATGATTTTTCCTGTTGAAGGCCTCGTCAGATATTCAGTAAAATCTTACACGATAAATATTAAAATCGTGACCAGGAAGTGTATTTTTCACATGATGTATTAACTCGTTAATATAATTAATTCATTTTCTAAGTTTTCAATTAAATAATTACGCTCTTTTTTTTAGATGGACGATGTAAAAAGATCTCAAAAGGTTATTACTGGGTGGGATCATTACGTGAACGATAGTGATGTGTGATGTGCTTCCGCTAACATTGGTTAAGACTATGATTTGTATAGTTTTATATATATATATATATATTATTTTTACAAAAAAAGAACCAGATCGAGTTTCTTGCCGGCTCTTCTTGACTGGGTTGTTTTCCGAACCGGTGGTAGTGTTTTAGACGTTCATAAGCGCCTTCTTAGGGCCTAAATTGAATAAAGATTTTTTTATTTTGATTTTGAATTAAAAACATTAATACGATAACTTAAAACAGAACTTGTTGTCATAATCTAGACAACTATAAAATACTGTAGAGAAATAAACGCTACAAAGTAGCATACACATATAATATGTGTATAAACATTCATGCCTTGTTTTCTATTTAATGTGTCGAGTACCCATAAAAATAAGACTATAGAAAGACAATAGGAAAACAATAGTAAGCTGGCGTTAACGCCAGGTAAGTGCTCAAGGGGTTAATTAAGTATATGATAAAGTTCGGTGAAGCTGTTAACGCCCTTCAGGTCAAAAACGCCAGTCAGATATAAAAAAATCAAGTACCTAGTTTTATAAAACCAAACATATTTTCACGAAATACCATGAACTTTCGTATACATACATACAATATACATTATAATATAAGTACGATGTGTATTTTATGAATCTGTCCCTCGTGGTGTCATCATATACTTCGAATAGCTAATTAAAGTTTTGAAATACTAAAATCTCTTCTGAGAAATATATACATAACATTCAAATAAGCCTCTTATAACCGTTATATACATATTTATCTCGGTAGATGTGTGTTAAACGAAAAAAGTGTATTTACAGAATAATCACATTAAGGTTTTTTTTTTTTAATGTATATTGAAAAAATTAAATACAGAAATTACACTAGTTTAGAGATAAAAAATAACTTTATTCAATAAGGATAGATGCCAGAATAACAATACAACACAGTATAATCGATATTGGATACAATTATGTGGAGAATATCTAGATCATATGAATATCTTGACCAAATAAAGAAACTAGTTAGCTCCCATAATAAGTAAATGAATGCTGCCATCTAACTTACAACGCGACGTATGTAACTCCATAATTACCTATATTGTACCTATGTCTTTGTGATTTAAAAACAAAGAAATAGATATTTACTAATACAATGACATTCAAGTAGAATTAACAGCTTTCACTACATTTTTCAAGTCTTGTAATAAATATACACTACTAACCTTTTTACACGGCCCGTTCCTTCTTAAATTTTTACATTAAACCACTCCACTGTTTAATTAACATCTGTGATTTTGACAAGTTTGCCTTCCATTAATTATTTGAACAGTTGTATTTAAATTGATAGTTTACGGACTGCGAAATGCGAGCTAAATTTTATTCTTACGTAAAAAAAACGAATAAAAGTGATATTTTGTAGTGACAGTTAAAAAAAAAAAAAAGCGCTCGGAATCTTTTGCGAAAATTATGAAATTACTTACAATTTCTATAATTGGCGATTTACTGTGCGCTCGAGAAAGATCGTTAGAGAACTAATTACTATACAATTCATATGCTTACCCTCATTAAATGTCAATGGTATACTATCGTATCGTATAAACTACCGACACATAACTGAGTTCTATTAGATAAAACTTTAATACTTATATAGTTATAACATAATATCTAACTAACCTTTCACACCAGATAGATCTCGTTCATACGCACATCACTGTTATTTAAAAAAATATCCACAGACTTTTAATATTTTTTCCGACACTTATTACATTATTATACCAATTTTAGTAATGGAAATATATGTAAAAAAACTTTATTTATATATTAATTCGTATACAGTTTAAAGAAAAGTATACGGAAATAAACAACCTCGTATCTTACAAGCAGTAAATATTTTTTGTTACAAATGTTATCACTAATAATAACGTATCTTCGTTGCACAATTTTTTTTTATAATTTGGATTTCTTATTTACACAAACGCACGCCTTACGCATGTGTTAATACGATTGCTACTGGATTATAACTATTTAATTTTATCTATCAGCACAGCACTATATCAATACAAATGATTTAGGCGCGACTGTATCCATTGTAAACAAAAACTGTCACACAGGAATAAAAATACTAAACGTAAATATAGATGTAAGTGCATATTTTGTGAATAACTAATATTGTTTTAAGTTAAACAAAATAACGAAATATTTGAAAGAATCCTTGACATAATTTCATTGTTTACTATTTCGCTAATATATAAAGCAATTCATATATATTCACTAGTTAATTAGTACATACAATAATCAATAAGTATTTGTGTCTTAATTCGTTAATATAATAGTTATTATAATTATAACAATATATTTGTTTACTAATTCTCTAATATCAATCTACAACAATTCATATCTGCTTACTAATTACTATCTAAAATAATTATCTGTTTATTTATTTGTTCGTATATGTTGATTACCGTAAAATGAGACAATAGGAAAACAATGGAAAGCTGGTGTAAACATCAGGTTAGTGCTCAAGGTGTTAAATTATTAATTTCGAATAATGTAAAATAATCTTGGACTGGTAATATATGTAAAAAAGTACTATGCTAGTACGAATCTGTAACATTACAATACGATATTCGTCCTGTGTTAGTTTACTAGGCATAGGCAGCGCTGTACTCGATCCATAGTAATGCGTTTTCGGTACGTCTAGTAATGTAGCTGCCCCTAATAAATTATTACTGTCAATGCATATACTTCAACGACTATTCAAAAAGTACTTGCTAACATTAGCAACTACGTCGATGATTCTAGTTTATTGTCAAATTATTTCAGCAAATTTCACCGCACAGAGAAACTCGATCACATCTCTTCCATAGTTCGCTGAGCGGTTCTGAACTTATGAACCATTTGTGCAGTTAGTGCCATTCAGGAAAATATACTTCAATAGTTACGGTTAGTGTTCACGTTTTGGCACCATATATTAGAAGTGTTAAGGTGACTGTATAGTTTTAAAACTCTTTGAAATGGACAATGGGTACTAATTTTTCCACGAAATGATATTGTCATAGATCAAAAAGTTACATAGGAAACTGGTCGTAATAATAATGACTAAAATCAAATTTGATAATATTTTCAACGTATTAAGCTCGTAACGCCTACGTGTAGGTTTCAAAAAAATGATCTTTGTTCTAATTTAAACAAGTATTTGCTATAATAAAAAAAAGTTTTAAGAAGTTTATGACCCCATAGATTATATGGTTGCAGATGTGTCTTATGGTTGCAAGGTCACCTTGCTTTTTGTGAAATTGAATCATGCTTTTTTCGTGATGTTTTTAAATAGAATAGTGTCCGATCAATTTACGAATTTCGTCCAGAATAGAATAGAAAAAAGAGGTGTACTTGAAATTCGGTTGATAACAGAGAAGAAAAAGGTACTGCATTGTTTTCATTTTTTGCCTCTTTGTATATAGATAATTCATGGCATAAGACCCAGATAATGCTGACGGTTCTTTGTGTGGCTTATTTCGTGGTATATGCAGATGGTTATTGTGCAAATTCAAAATAAGACCAAACAGATTATAAACTAAGATATGTAAGTATCGCACTTCCAATACTTGTGAATTTTATTGCAACTCATTTCTTTCGCAAGAATTATTAAACCACTGAGATGATCAATACAATATAATATCATAAATAAATATAATATAATAGTAGCCGTTGCCACAACTATTCTTGTGAAATAATTTTATCACTTTTGTCTAAAAACTTTCAAGGAAAAGCCTAAAGACAAGTATATCCTACCTCAGATTCATTTTAGTAAGTATTATTCTGAAAACTGCAGTCAAAATAGCTCATTAGTTTTCCAGTGATGCCTACTCAAAAATATTCCTTTCAGTTTTACTCAATTAAAACTTTATTGTAAACAAATATAAAAAAAATAACGCACCAGCTTACCAAAGAATAACAATGAGTTTTATTCTACTAAACAACTTGACGTGATTTATATTTACTTTGTGGAGTAGATAGATTCGTTGCTATAAGTAATGAATGTGGTATTAAACAAAGCACAGAACTTTACTTCGAACTTCTTTTGTTATCATAAGTACTAAATCTTATATTATGTTTAACCGAGCAACTCTTGTATTTACGTATATGTACATATTTCGTCATATGTAGGTCTCCTCGAAACGGATTTTTTTTATTTTTACTACAAAATGTATGTTACGTGTAGTGTATACGTATTTGATTAATGGAATGTAGGTATTGTTATCATCAGTATTAATATATCAAAATTTTCTCACCATCAGCATTGAAGTTTAATTATATTTTTAAACAAACGTTAGTTAGGAAATTTAATATTGAAATTTAAAATTGAAATTTGATATTAACTTAAAAAAACTGCAAAAATATTACGTATATTATATAATGTATGTACATTTCGCTATATTTTTTTTTCGATCTGTCTAAATGCCTCAAGGACGTTGACAGCTTCACCATCACAAGGTCATTCACAGAACCCATGTACCTGCGTGCATTGTGAACGGGTGTAGATTGCAGTGTATTTGTGCAAAGATGGCCGCCCGTACCTGGCTGCGGGAATGATTATTGCAGGGACTTTAGTGTATTGGGCCATTGCACGGACGAGGCCCGGTGGATTCGCCGCAGGGGGCGACGCGATGCTTGCGAAAGCCACCCCGTGTCGCCCCCATCCCAAATGCGGCGAACGGCCCCGGGGGGTTGTCGTGGGTATTTCCGGGCGCTTCACCCCCGGGCGAGTCTCACACTGGCACGGAGTTCGTCCCTCCGTGCCCCCTTACCTATTGCATTGGGGGACTCCGGTCTCACTAATGCAATAGGTAAGGGTAGTGCGTAAATGCATTTCCCCCCGACAAAAAAAAGGGACTTTAGTGTACAAAAAACTCTTCACCGTAGTATCATTATAGGTTCAGATCAAGATTCATAATTTGTAAATGTCATGCTGCGTATAAAATGAATTAACCTCCTGAAACTGGATTAAACAATAAAATAAGTAGAGAATTTCCCGTAATTGAGTTCTCCTTCGGGGTGGTTGCACTCCTTTTTTTATACAATGATGATATGATATAAATACAGAATGATGAAATTCTTACAATTTAAACTTTCTTATAATGTGACTTTTATATCAATATTTTCCATTTACAGAGTTATAATAGAAACAGAACCGAGAAAAAGTTTTAAGAACACTATTACAGGTCAATGCAAAAGTCTTAAGCGGAATTAAAAGGGAATGTCGCTTTTAAACTGTATGAAAACAGTTTAAAAGATATCGAACTGAGAAAGTTCAACTGGGTAAAACCACAGTAGTAAGTAAGGTATTGTCAAAAAAGTTCGGCTTCCGTACACAGAGTCAAGACTTCAATTCCATAAACAATTTATGGCAGGGGCACAGTTTAATAGAGTCGGGCTGGGTTCTGCAAAGAAAAAGGAAGACCGAGAAATAATAAAATCCTTTCTACAACAAGACGAAAATGATAATTATAAAGTGCACGCAATGAATTTAGAAATGCAAAGTGAGTGGTTAACCATAGGTGAGTTCTGCATCCCATTAGCCCTGAAATGGCGCACCCTACTACATGATTGGTCTCCTGCCCTATTAAAATTCTATCTTAATGCCTTCCAAATGACCCTCCCAGACCAAAGTAACCTAGTAAGATGGGGGAAAGCCTCTGAAAAATCTTGCTCTACTTGTGGTGAGACAGTAGGTACTGGAAGGCACTTATTGGTAGGTTGCAAGGTGCGGCTTGATAGGGGTTATTACTCACGCCGACTTGATAGAGTACTTGAAATCATAAGTGAAGCAGTAAGTCTTTCAGTAGCTAGAGCCCAAAAAGGATTGACCACAAATGAACGACAAATTAACTTTATAAAGGATGGCTCAACTGTCAACTCTAAAAGCAAGCCTTTCTCAATCCTAGGTACTGCACCTGACTGGACTATTTTAATGGATACGTACGACAAGCACTATAAAATCCCAGAGGATGTTGGTGTTTCGTCATCCAGACCGGACATATTCCTCTTTTCTAGGCATATCAAACATATAATACTAGTAGAGCTTACTGTACCGTGGGAAACCAACATTCCAAAAGACCACACAATCAAATTAAATAAATATTACGACCTAACTAATGAACTCAATAAAAATGGCTATGTGGTTAATTTATACGCGGTAGAAGTAGGAGCGAGAGGTTTACCAGCAAAATCTCTCTATAACATTCTGAAGGACCTTGGCCTGTCTAGAACTGCAGTAAGTTCTATTTTAGAACGAGTATCAAAGGCTGCACTAACAGGTTCCTACCAAATTTGGCTAGGCAGGGCGGGAAACTCGAGCAGTGAAGGTGAGCGTTGATGCGCATCTCAAAGGGGGCCTCCTTAAACCTACACCTAGGTCGCAAGTCCTGGGAACTGCTCTGAGTTTCTCCCTCTGCCACACGATGGACCCGGCACCCGCACGGTGAATCCATGGAATGCTAAGAAGTTTGTCTCTCTCTATTGTATTGCACATTATGTAATATAAACATCTGCAAATTAAAAAGTGATAAAACCATTGAGGCTGGGTGAGGCGAGGTAAATTGGGGCGGGGTGGGGCGGCGCGTAAATAATGGAAATCTATAAAATCTTTATGAGCTTTCATTGTTCTTGAATCACCTTCTCACCTTGTAATATGGACTCACCTACTCCCATTACTACTTAGTACATTACACTATATATAGTGTACTACAGTATTTGTAAATAAAAGGACAACGTACGTACAAATTTCCAGTTGAATACGTACTTAATATATTCGACAAAAGAAATCAATATAATTAAAAAAAACTCTTGATACAGATATAATGAAATATGAAAAGAGTTAACCGTAACACAAATACCTACGTATTTTTGCAACACAATAACCTTCTTTTTTTTATTGACTAATGCTGTTGACTGGAGGAGTCTTAACAGCTTCACCGAACTTTGGGTAGTGCGTAAAAGTGGTACGAACCTCGGCTAGCATGTTACCTTAGTGAAAAATTGCACAGAATTTGCCCTAGCTAAGCAACTCAGAAACAAATCTATTCAATTACATTATAATATTGAAACGATAAAGATATCATTCAATTTTATTCTATCTCTGAGTCTAAAGACTGTGAAGGTTACAAATTTAGATTTTACTTTTACCTACATATTTTCCCTACTGATTTCTTATCTTAGTGAAATAAAACAAATTTTCTTTTCTGCTCGTATAAGTCTATTATAGATTTTATTTTTTGTTTATAAAATACGAAGATATAGGTTTGCTCAGGGATAGCAGAACGATCAGTATTATCTCTGAAATAGATATATGATTCAGCCAAATATTATTTAGGCGCTATGAATTGATCCGAACTTTGCGTTAGATGCGTAATATTCTTAGTAATATTTTGTGTTCTTTTACATTTGGTTTATAGTTTGACTATTGCATCAAGTATTAGTGATTGTTGATGACTTTTTTTTAATTTAAAGGTGATCATTATAAAGTGCCCTACCACCGTGCTTTACTAATCTATACCTATAATAAAAGGCTAAAGAAAATAAATTTGTTTGCCTATCATGCAAAATCTACTAAACCGAATTCGATGAAATTTGGTATTATAGTAATTTATACACTGTAGTAACATATAGTATAACGTTTATATACTAGATTCATATTAGAACACCATAATATTAAAGTGCATGCATAATAACATCTTCATCTATATATTTATGCTATGAAACTTTGAATTAAATGTGTTAGTTATGAAAGAAGTAGTTATATAGTTTATATAGTATAACCCAGGGTAACATAGAGGCTAAAAAAATTAGGCTTACCCCAAAGTGAGTGAAAATGGGCATATTTCTTTTGGCCATGTTAATAAACATATCCACGTGGAAGGAGTCGTGGGCACAGCTAGTACTAATAATAAAATACAAATTGAAATCAAATATTTTTATTACAAGAAATTTAGAATAATTTAACTTTTAGGATGTTAAAATGTAATTTAATGTTTGTCATTAATATCATTTTTAATTGTTAAGAGTAGATTCATATTTCCGTTTAACGTCTTGGTGTCACCTTGGTACAGACACCATTGAGGCATTTCAGCGGGTCACGACAAACAGCGGCAGGAGTTTCGCCAATTTCCTTACTGTAAGTTTTACAGGCTGCATTCTCACCTATAATAAAATATGTTTTATAATTTTGACACAAGTAATTTTTTTTCGTTTTCTAACACTCAAATGTAATTAATAACGTAGTAGAAGTAGAAGTAGAAGTAATTATATTATAATTGGAAGCTATTCTAATTCTATTATTTTTTCATAGAAACTGTAATATGTGTTTTTATAAAAATAAGCCGCAGTTAGATTCGAATTCAAATCAATATTCTTCTGTTCTACTTCTAAACACTAAAGCGCATAGTTTATATTTAATATTAATGAAATATTTTGTATTAATAATGCAAATTACACATTAATGTATCTATACAGAATGGAATAAAGTTTATTTAAAATAAAAATTACGAAAAATAATTGTACAATTATTTATATAAAACAAATTTTAGCCTGACAAGATAATTCAGTGCAAAAGTACCATGACATCTTAAAAGCGATCTATTCTACTGTTAAGTGAAAATTAATAATTTTTATTATATATGCAAGTTTAGAAGCATGAAAATAATTTTCGTATGCAACGTAGAACAGAGGTGGATGGATTATTGTGCAGTGGCAGATAAAGGTGTAGTTATAAATATTGATAAAGGGTGTTCACTTGATTTTGGCAAGCTTAGAGTTGAATGTAAGGAGATTGAAGAAACAAATCTGCAAGATATTTGGTGACATGTTAAGTCGATGAGAGCGATCTGCATGGACTTCAATTAGATAGAAAATGTTCTAGAGAAAGGCGAAGTCAAAAGACCTGTAACCAACGAGCATATTTAAAAACGCTAATGAAAGTAGAAGAAGCCATGGCTGTGTGTCAGGATCGTAGCAAGAATTGTAGTCCTTTCCTGCCCTCATGGGAGAGAAGCTTGAAATTATTAAATATCTATAATGTTTATACAATGTTTGACTGCATTTGCACCATCACTAAACACATCTATTTCAGCCACAAACAACTAAAGGTTTATCTTAAAAGACGTCGTTAGGAACACGAACAGTACCAGCAGTACGAAACGGTACAATTTAAACAATTTGAATACGAATAATTAATACACATTTAAATAAACTAGTTAAAAGATAAAAGACTAAATAAAAGATTTCATTTACGTCTGAAATCTTGCTTGAGATTGTATTTTAATTATTCGCATTTACAATCAAATAAGAACAAATATCAAATCTGATATAAATTAATTAAAATTTATAAATCTTACTCAGGAGTGTGACGCAGGCTGGGCAGCAGGCGCACTTGCCGGAGTGATTGGCTCTGTATAACGAGGGAGAACGGCAACTCCTTGGGGCGATCGGCGCAGTGCAGGGATGATCTTTACAATAGTTTGTACCGCATACCAGATCACCGTAAACTATGGTCATGACGCAAGCGAGCAACAGCAAGGTTATAATAGCCTTCATTCTGTAATTTTATATAAAGCAATTTATTTTTCCTATTTAAAATTATATATATGCACATTAAAATATCTGAAACCATTATAACTAATGATTTATCTCTTTCAAATTGGTGTAAATTATTAGTAAATTAATCTTCCGCTTTCATTTCTAAACATTCCAGCTCATACACTAACTAAATCGTAATTTGGATGATTTAAGCAGATAATTGAAACCTGAATCTTGCATTCAGGTGTCAGCTATTTTAAATCACTTATTTTATTTCCAGTGTCACCCCTTGTTTTGTGATTACGAGTAGAAATCTTAAAAAGGCTTTTTTAACACGATATAGGCTCAGTGCTTTGACGACAATCTCGCCTGATGTTATGTGACGATGTGGTCCAGGATGGTAAACACACTAAACCTAGAGGTACACACCTATTGGTATTTGGCGACAGGTTTTCTAACTTGAGGGTGGTAGCTACCCAGGTGGGCATTATTTTGAAGCCCTACCACCATGATATGCTATGCTAACGATGCTCATGATGGTTCGCCAAAAGCTAAGGCTGATTTTAGAGTTGGATAGGTTAGGGTTTGAACCCATGTCCATTGCCGCGAAATACTACCGCACTACCAAATAAGCCATCATCGCATTATGTAGACCCCAAATTTATCTTTATTTCATTTACAGTTATTTACTTAATATCTAGATTGTAATTATATTACACCCCTATATACAGTATTATATATATTACATATATATTATATACAGTAGTAAAAAGAGTCTGCTAGCGAATATACTCTATTCTAGTAAAAATAGTGCCTATGTGAAAACATCTTGATTAAAGTAATTCAAAGTGAAATTATTTCTGTAATACCCATGAGACTCCATTATTTAAAATGTAAACTGTATTTCTTATTTTTAAGTTATAACTTGAACATCGCGCTAAGCTTCTGTTTCTGTTTATGTAAATATTTCATTATCATTTTCCAGATAAAACCGTTTTCACCTTTGAACTTTTTTCTCCCAACTTTATAGTTTGCTAGTTTATTTATGATTATTCAAAAAGTTTTAGTTATTTAATTCGAAACTATTTATTTTTCTCTGTGACTATAATTTGATTTCATTTATTAATTTATTTTATTAATAATTTATTAACTTATTCTAAAAAAAGAACCAGATCGAGTTTCTTGCCGGCTCTTCTCGACTTGGTTGTTTTCCGAACCGGTGATGGTGTTTTAGACGTTCATAAACGTGTTCTTAGGGCCTAAATTCAATAAAGACTTTTTGATTTTGATTTTGAGTATATATATATTTTGTGTCTTTTTATTAACAAAATCAAAAGTTATTTATTAAATATGGGACCTGAAACAAGAACATTATTGGTTTGATTGTCTTGGCATTGGTTTATGAACATTAAAATACTACCACCAGTCCGGGAAAAATCCCAGTCGAGACGAGCTGGCAAGAAACTCGTTGTATTATTTTTTTAATGAAACGTTTCATGCATAAATTATGCAATTTATAGTTACGAACGTTTTCAGCGGGACCAAGGATAGGGATGTCATTTCCAAATATCAATATCGTTCACGTAATGATTCACCCTATAAGAGCCTTCCGACATTAAAACCTGCTGAACATAGAAACTTATTTTCAGGTAAATCGGTAGTATGCTTTAGAACTATATTCTAGAACCTAACAAAAAGTTAACCTAAAAAGTTTTTATTGGTCTTACTAAGCCTAAAGGATGGGGCGGCTAATTTGTGATTACTTCTGGTATTAAAATTATGGCGGCCGTTTGGACAACTCTTGTTGATTATTTTGCAAATTGAATAAAGTATGAAATCATTTCCATAAATATGAAACCATACGAGATTATTTATTTAATAACAAACTCTCCAAAGTGATTCGTCAAATTTAAAAATAAAACTTAATACAATTAAGTGAAAAATCCCTTACATGCAAAATTAAAAAAAAAGTCGATTATTAATTTTAACATTTGTAAGCTAATACCTGAAACCCTTAGAGAAAATAAAAAAGAATTTAGTTATCCTTATATTAATAATAAACTTACTTTATAATTAGCGTAGATATTTTGTATCGACTGATCCGTGGGTAACGAAGAAACTGAGTGCATGCAAGCTGACGAGAGCATTATAAGAATTGCTCCAGATAACCCTATCCAATGTTTACTTGCCAACTTGCTCTCATAATCAATATTTTTCCTACACCTTATCTGTGTTTTGATATATATGTATGTATTCGCAGTAATTGACATTGCAAATGGAATTACACTTCACTTTTAGTAGGTAACTACTTTTTAAGTTTCACCCTAATTAAAATACCGAAAATGTTTATTAACCAACTTTGCTATCCAGATCTGTTTATATGTTTATACATTAGAAATACTGATTTAATATATCTTACAACAGAAGAGACTGGAGAAGTTCGAATTATTTTAATAATTTTAATTAAGTGCCTAAAAAAAGCTGAATAAGCAAAATTGCTGATGCTACGAGTTTGATCAGACATGCAAATTTGAAAATTTTATTCCTAAAGATAAGAATTCCTATCGAAAAGGGCAAGACCCTCAAAGGATGAAACTATAATAACAGTTTGTATAGAGAAAAGGTAATTCGGTATTTGGTTGAAAAAACCGTTTATCAACAATTGGTTTAACCCTCAGCATCTATTAGAAATAAGATGAGAGGAAGTTATCATTTTTGATGCTAGAAGTATATATAATTCTCATGTTCAATTTAATTTCAAATTTTGTTCAGTATTTGTTTTTTTAGCTTTTGTATTATTGCTCTTATGTTATTGTCTTTCGATTTATTCATGTACTAGCTGTGCCTCCGGCTTTACCCGCTTGAAATTCAGACACTATGTTCTCCTCCTGAATTTCCAACTTTCATTGAATTCGGTTCAGTATTTTTTTTTTGCGTAATTGGCGAACAAATTAATAAACGTACAGACAGACAAACAATTTAAAAAATATCGAAATGTGTTCTGTAGTTGTTTTTAAAGCTCTCTTTAAACCACAGAAGATGAACGATTTTTGGAATAACATGAAAAAAAATGGTGCTTTAAAACTGTTATGTTTCTGTAACTATTGTAATATTTACACACTTCATTATTACGGTTTTTTTAAAATAAATCTAGATAAACGTTATTCATAAATTATATAAATACATATATGTGTAAAAAGTTGTATACAAACTACTACCATTGCAAATTTCATAAAAATTAGTTCAGTACCTAGTTTTTTTTGCGCGATTAGCGAAAAAATTAATAAACACACAGGTATACCGACAGACAGACAGACAAACAATTAAAAAATTATCCAAATGTGTTCTGCACTCGATTCTGAAGCCCCGTATAGTATTTCTTTTTAATATCTTCAAAGTACGATTTCGTCTCGTCAGCCTTTTATATTAATCTATACAGATAGCTTACAAAAGTTTTCAATATCATTTATAGTTAAATATTTTAAGAATACATTAACAAATTTGCAATTACAAATAAACGTTATCCTGTGTATTATTCTTATAAAGTATCAAATAAATCAGTTCGTTGAATTTCACGGATCATTTGCTTTATCTCGTACGAAAATAATGCGACTCACGGTTGTCATTAGAAACTCCCAATGCAAAATGAAGTTAAATTACACAGAGGAGATCAGACTTTGAATTAAAATCCCTCGCTTTGTACTTTACGCTTCGTAGAGCCGATGTATCGGGTGAATCTGCACAATTATTGTCGTCTGCATTTAAGACACACGAGAGAATCTATATAGTGTATAATTGTTTTGAATTTATCTAATTAATTATTTTAAACTTTAAATGAAATTTATTTCAGATTAAATAAGCTATAAACCCGACAGCTTAGAAAAGCTGATGGTTGTAGGCCGGATCGAGGGCAAGATAATCAAGGGCAGGATACCCACACGCTGGATGAACGCAGTTCAGGGGGTAACAGGCGTCAAACTCCAGGGCAGTATACGGAAGGTAGAAGATCGTTCGGCATGAAAAGCACTTCAGTCAAAAGGTTATTTATTTATGGCGGTCACGACCCTCAGACATGAGGATCCGATGACGAAGAAGAAGTGTTAAATTATAAACACGAAAGTTCATAAAAATGGACTAAATAGTAGTACGTTTTTTGTTATTTAAATATGTTTTATAAGATTTAAGTTACAGGTAATTCTTTTCATAATGGTATAATAAGAAATACTCATTGAAAATAGCAAAGAAAGATCACATTTGGTGATTATTATTTTGTTTACACGGTTTATGCTCAGAGCTTTGACCACAATCTCACCTGATGTTAAGTGACGATGTGGCCCAGGATGGTAAACACACTAAGCCTAGAGGTACACCATCTCAAGTGCAGCAGCGTCTCTAGCTCTTGTAGCGCCCGTGTCCCACCAATATCCTGGCGACCTTTGAGAGCGTTGGCGCCCTGAGCGACGGATCTTTGTAGTTGTCGCTCGGGTCGCTCGGCACCCCCAACAGCCTTCAAGTGATCATGCCGGAACACACCTATTGGTATTTGGCAACAGGTTTTCAAACTTGAGAGTGGTAGTTACCCAGGCGGGCATTATTAGAAAATGCCCCACCACCATTCTATGTTTTTGAAATTTTGTATAAAGCAATAAGAATTATAAAATCTACAGAAACAATACATGAAAGTCTTTAGTCTGTACCTATCTGTGGGTTCAATCTTTTGTAAAAAATTTGATAAAGTAATTAACATATCAGTATCAAAGTCACTCTTTTTATAACCAGTAGGCAACAAAGTAATGTGTACATACATAGTCTCTCCAATATGTAAACTTAGTAAAATTATCTGTATTGGATAGCTTGGTAACAAAAATGTAGTAATCTTCACAAATATTATTAGTAGGTAGTAATAAGTAGGTATGTAAAACTTTTAATACTTGCAGTTCTTAAATTGCATACTAACTTACATGCATGTTATAATGTTACGGTAAGGCAAGGGTCATTATTGTTTACTAAAAAAATTGCCAAGTATTGATTGTTTGAGAAGTATCTTTGCTCTCTGTTACTACAGAGTATAAATAATTTAAGTATAATTATTAGGGTTCTGCTTAAAGAATTAAAATACAAGAAATTGTGAAAAAGAAAAACGATTCTATTGCCAGTTTTTTGCTAAATGGGGATTCTATATAAAAGCCTATTGACACAAGGCATTGTAATGGATTATTCACCAGTATATATCTTCTATATATATATATATCTCGAAACCTCCCCCCCTCTCCTTTGAGGCACCATCACCACAAAACTATTGAACGTATCGCCATGGGACTAGTACCATTCGATGCGGAATTTTTCGTAGATGGTTATTTATTTTTTTAATTGCATCTACCCTTTTTCATTTTTTTTTTCGATTTACACATGTTTAGTCACACAGCGGGCGGGTCGTGACACCTTGCGATTATATTATAAGAGGTCTCGCTCACCTGGCGTTGGAGCGATGTCTGGTATAGAAACCTCCTGCTGGCGTCCCGACCTGCTGTGTGTTGCAACCATTAGGGTGATATTCGGGACGGTTTGGTATGCAGATTCTCCTCGTTAAAAAGGATATTCGAGCGCGAAACGTAGTTAACGGCATATAATTTTACTCACTAATTCACTTAATTACTACGAAGGGTGAAAAATCTTTCTAATAAAACACAAATAGGATCCACTGTGTATTTTGATAATCATTTTGTATGATAAAGTTATTAAATCATGTTATAGAGTTTTTATCTTTGTATTATAAATTTCAATACAATTTAATTCAGATGATTCCCTAAATTATATACCAATTACTGTTTTTATATCATGAAGAAATATTATATAAAAATAATTACAGCAAAATTAATAGTGCTCATACCTATAAATTTGGAGTAGGTCGCATTTTTAGCACTGTAATAAAAGTAAATTACTGAAGAGCTCTTATAGTTATAATTCGGATTTTACCGTTAAGTGTGCAGAAGGACCGGCCGAGAAACTCTTATCAAAATTAAGTTTTAATTAATTCCTATCAAATTAATTTTCTCTTAATGTTCAAAGGATTTCATTTCTCCTATTCTAATTTAATTATTTTTGCACTGATGAGATTTCTGAGTTGACCGGATACCTATAAATTGTAAAATATATGTAAGTATCTTTGAAATAATATTAATTCTTTATCTATACTTTAAATTATATAAAAAAAAAATACAAATACAGATAGTTCTGTTTCCTCAAAACATTTGCAAAATATTAGAGCCTTAACTGAGGCTCCGAACTAAGCAGTGCCTGTAACTTGGAAGCCTAAGATACCAAAACAGATGTACCATACAATTGTTGGTGGCGCAATCATGACGGAAATTACATCAATTATTCGAAAAATTGAATAAAATAATTATAGTTATGTGTAAAATGAGTTTAATTTGTGTGTGTGGTCCATAGATGTGATTTTCTAGAGTTGGTTGCTAACATAGTTACTGCAATAGCTGGTCTGTTTGTTAGTAGGAAATGCTATGAAGAAGAGAAATCGGTTTTTGGTTCCTCATTGATAAGCTAAATAACTACTTAACCGATTTAACCGATTTCAAAAATTATTTTATGTATAGAAAGCCACACTATAATCGAGTAAAAGATTTCTAAATACCAGTACAAAGACGGGGCGGGTCGCTAGTTAAAAAGAAATGTCAAATATGAATTTTTAAGTATTTTTATACGACAGTAGTAAAAAATAAGTGTATAAATATTTTATTACGTTATTCAATTATAGCTATAATGTTAATAGCAGAGTTTTTATATGCCCATCTTTTAAAGGGGTTAAATATTTTTTATTTGCAAATATGTCATTAAAAAAACATGATTTTTATTTAAAAAAATTGAGTTTGAGTTTACACGCGGTAAAAGTGAAACTTCGATTTAGTGACATCTAGTTTGTTTATTTTGTACTAAAAAAACGTGTTGCAGTTATTAGGTATATTTTTCAGTGACAGTTCTGGTAAACAGTGTTTAGTCAGATAAAAAAACTAAAATTCGTTACATATTTTCGTTTCATAAAATCCAATTCACACCGACCTATAAGAAGTTTCGCTTTTTGAAAGGATAAGTTATTTGTTAATTTAGATATTATTGTAGTTATTTTAAAGTATTATGATATTACATTTTAATTTCAGAATTCGATTGATCGGTATGATTCTTTATATTAGTTTTATGCCTCTATTATCTATTTGTTTTCTATGTTAATCTGTCAAAATTTTAATGTTAGTTTAAAATCACAGTATTCAAGAAATAATAAATTATAGATTCGATAATTGGCGATATGGTTCATTTATTAATAAATTTTATATGTATTTTAACGAAGATGATCTCCGCGGAGTTTGCATGCCGAGATTCATACCGTTGTAGGTTGTTACCATTTTGGGGCTTCAAATTTCCCAAGCCAACGGCTGGCTCAAGCCACTGGTTCATTCTTCCACAGTACTGACATAAAAAATAAAACAAACAAAACGTATCAATTTCTTTTAAGTGTAATTTATTTAATAATTTTTTTTTTTAATTAATGTCTAATTTTCAATTTCTTTTTTTTATTTTAATTCATTTTTAAATTTAATTTCTTATTTTATTTTTTTATTGTTCTACATTTAATTTTTGATTGTAAATTATTTTACTTTCAATTTATGTATACAGGATTGATGAGTTAATTAGTATAAATAATTTTGTGACAAAAAAGAAACACTTTACGGGGAAATCTTAGAAAAGGTTATGTCACGGTACTGATATTTAAATGAGATATTTTAAGTTTTTTTTTTCGATTGCTACTTATACAAAATAAATTAAGGAGGATAAAAATTGTATCGATATAGAAAGTCCATTAATAGACTAACGAGTGAAAGTAACAGTATGGGACGTAAAAACGCATTAAGAATGGAATCGCTCATTTATATCACGAATGTTAATTTGGGAATGTGTTCTTTATATGGAGTGCATTGTGGTGCCAATGGAAAATGGATTTCAATGAGTTTTCTCAAACCACTTAGTTTACCTTCATTCATATTGACTAATGTAAATAATGTTTAATAATAAGCTTCATTTAAAGTTGTTTGGGTTTATACATATTTATTTATTTCAAGAAAACAACAGCTATTAAATTCACTCTATACTAATAAAAAAAATTGAAGTGTCTGTTTGCAATGTCAAAATTATTATTTTTATTTAATAGATATGATTGAATACGATACCTATACCAAAAATACAATTTTAAAAATGTTTGTCTGTGTGTCTGTCTGTCTGTTTGTAATGGGTAACCTCCGGAACGGCTGGACCGATTTTGAGGGGACTTTTTTTGGTAGGTAGCTGAAGTTAATCCGAGTAACTTAGGGTATTTTTAATTTTCTAAAGTAATTAAGGTTCCGCGTAAAAAAAAAATAAAACTCATAAAAATTTGAATATTATCCGATTCAATACACAGTTTTACGGGTAAGTGTAATAATTTATGAGAAATGTTTTTTCTTTATTATAGTACAAAAATTTTTTTTAGTATAAAATAATATATGAAATACGGGCGCAGCCGCGGGCGCACAACTACTTTACAGATAAGTTCTTATAAATAGTAAAAAAGCCAATCATGTATTCTATTTACATATTATTAACATTTTAGTAATTGACCCAAACAAAGAAAATTATTGTAACAAAACCTACATATATTAAAAGTATATAATTAAGAAAAAGTTTGAAATTACTATTTACTAAAATAATTAGTTACAGTTAGAATTTAGAATGTCCTATATAACTGTTACCATATGCAACTTTTAGTGCGTACATACATATGTTTAGTTTATAATCCGGCTTAAAACTGTGTACCATTTCTAATTCTTATTTGTATTGTTTATAATTCGTAATGTACGCCATAATCTATACATATAGTAAAACTGTAACTAGGCCAAATCTGTACATTAAATATTTTTAAAAAATTATAATCGTGGTGGAAGGCAAAAATATTTTATTTACAATTTTTGTTGTCTGTCTTTCCCTGTGTACGTGTATCACTCTGAAAGTACTGAAACAATTTTGTCGAAACTTGACACTGAGACAAGTAATATTATAAACTAACATCTAGGATACTTTTTGTGCCTGGGTTCTCCAGGATAACGGACAAAAGTCAAAAATTTTATTAACGGGTTAACTCGGGAACGGCTGGACAGATTTTTTTGGTAGATTGAACAGAATTTACTCCACGTAACTTAGGTTACTTTTAAATTTCGAAAATTATTAGGGTCCGCGTAAAAAAATTAAAACTCATAAAAAAATTAATCAAATCCGATTCAATGTACAGTTTTAATGGCAGATACTTGAATTTGTGAGAAATACCTTTACTTAATGATAGTAGCAAAAAGTTTTTGGAAAATAATTAGGATATCGTAAGAGCCGCGGGTACATAGCTAGTGAATAAATAAATCAATAAATAAGTAAATTTGTCGCGGCTTGGCTTCTAATAAGATAATAAACAATAAATATATGATATTTTTAATTAGAAATAAATATTCATCTCATTGAGTTACCTTTTCAAGGTGATTCATCTATGTTGTACATTTATCTATATGTCGGGGGTGAGGACTCATAAGAAGCCAATCCAGTTGCCTGTGAGTAAGAAATCGTATAGTGAATGAAGTTTCACTGAATTTTTTATTGGATCGTTTTTCATTCTGAAAATAACTGCACTTAGAAATCGGTGGTAAGCTTTTTATAGGTATCGCATTTTTATTATTATCTACTAGCTGGTTACCTTTGGCTTCACCCGCATTTAATATATTCATCACTACGTAATGTAGTTTTAAATAATTCCTTTGTACTAAGGAAAATAAAAAATATATTCCATAAATTCCAATACCAGTGAAACTGTGCATTAAATCGGTTTTATTTTACAAAACTTGTTGAATTTAAATTTTTTACGGAAACTTAATTATGTTCGAAGAATAAAAGTAGCCTAATTTACGCGGAGTAACATCAAGTATCTGTCTAAAAAGTCCCGTCAAAATCCATCCAGCCGTTCCGGACTAGCCGGAAAAACATAGACATAATAAAAAAAAATGTATTTTTGGTATAGGTGTCGTATATACACACATATATCTATTTAGTAACAAAAAAGATTAGACATTACAAACAGACACTTCATTTTTATTTATAGATTGAACACTGTCACCAAAACCGTACCTGATGTGAAGTGACGATTTGGTCAAAAATGCTAAGAACCCTCAATTACTAACTCTGAAGTGATGTGACCATCGCTCAGTTTCACAAGCATGCACATTTCTTGATAAGCTCTGCACTAAAGAAAGATTACTGAACGTGTCTATTGTTGCCGATTTTTATACAATATGTATTACCAGAGTATGTATTTTTTATTATTTGTAAATGTACACGGATAATTTGTAAAAACCTGATTTTAACCGTCGAACTGTACTTAGTTCATTTATAAATGAATTTAGCCTTGAGGTTTTATTACCAGACATTAAGAGTTACTCATGGATCGATATTGTTTAGTAAAATTGACCATTAATTTATTAACGCAGTAATGTAAGTCGAATACGTACTTTTGTAAAAGGTTTTCGTAATTGAAAATAGTTTCAGTAGAGAATGATACGTTTATTTGAAGGCGCAGACCATTAAAAGCAGACTTGAGGTTAACATTATCTTAAACAAGACAAATGGCCGGTCTATGATGAACGTGTAAAAGCAACGCAATTCTAGAAAGTTCAAAACAAAGTCGTTTAGGCGCATTGTTATATATCGTACTAGCTCTGTCTGCGACTCCGTCCGTATGGAATTTCGTGTTTGTAAAATGTAAAATTATGATTTCATACTAGGGTGTGCTAAAAACTTTACATTTTTTTATACTCTTCGCACAAAATATCACAAAAGATGTCCAAACAAATATCCTGTCAAAAGTGAAGGAGAAAGAAGATTTTTTTATGTTATTCTCTTCAGCGAACTATGTTTGTTTTCTTCTAATATGGAGCGAATTATTCTTATTTGGCAATAAATTCCGTTTCATTAATCCCCTTTATTTAGTTTTATAAAGAGCCTTAAAATAAAAAAAAAATCGTATTTTCACATTTTTAGGCTAAACTGTTGTAGAAAAAACGTAAATTTTCTTATTTTTTTTACCCTACTAAAAAGTTCCTGACGAATTTTTTGTTTACTTCATATTTAGAATATATTCTTGTATGGTTAATATCTATTATAATAATTAATATTACAATTATTTAGAATTCTTAGACTTAGGATTATTATCAAAATAACTAGGAGTTCAGAATTTTAATAAATATATTTAGGGTATGTACATATGAACTTACTTACTACTAACAATTTCATATTTCTAAAAAACATATTTTTTAAATTTTAATCCACACTTTCTTTTCAAGTTACTTTATTTTAGGCGCTACGTTAACGTATAACGTAAATGATATAACTAAAATGAGAATATTAAAAAAAAATCATTCCTTGGCTAGTTTCAATCAAATTAACTGTCATAAAGACAACAAGCGACCGTCGCGTCGGTACGAGAGTATCTGATCAATAACAGATTTAATCTAACCTCTAAATTATTCAATAGCATACGTTTCGCAGTTGCGAACAATTCAAACACGTGTGTAATCAATAAACTGATGTGATGACATCTGCACACAGTTTAATTACAAATGTTCTCGATTATCTCATATCATATTTGTCCAGACTATTGGAAATTGTTTTAGGTTTATTGAGCGCTTGAGCGACACTTGCGACTAATTATTTTTTGAAATTGATTACTATTTCATTTTGATATCGACTGTTGTTTAAGTGATTATATGATGTAGATTGGTGCAATAAAAATAGTTTTATGGTATAGTTCGGGGTAAGAGAATAATTTTAAACGTAAATTTTCCCAGTCTGAGGTTCTGTGTTTGTTAAATTATTAAAATTTAATTTCTAACACATGAAAACTGATTAATATCTAGCCACTAAACAAAAAAAAATACAAAGAAAGTTTTAGTACAGCCGAATATCCGCAAGTTCGGCAAGTGTAGTGTAAGTTTTATTTTTAATTCGTGTATATTTATATATTTTAATTGGCAACAATATTAACTGGCATGCGTTCCCCAAAAACTTTGAGATCCGTAGATTTCGTTAACAATCTTAGTGCGAGGTTAGGTCCGCATATTAAAACTTTGGCAGGAAGGCTTAGTTCCGCTGCTTTTGCGGTTCGAAAAATTCGCCAGTTGACGGATATTGCTACTGCTAGGTTAGTCTACTTTGCTTACTTTCACAGCTTAATGTCTTACGGTATTTTGCTGTGGGATACAGCAGCAGAGGTAGACACCATTTTTACGTTACAAAAGAGAGCTGTTCGTACAATATACAATATGGGACCTCGCGAATCTCTAAAGAACAAGTACTATTACTTACGGAATTGCTCGTAATGCATAATTTTATGTTTACATGTTATTTGTTGTTTTCGATCAATCTTGTATTTAAAAGCGTATTTAAATACACATATTAAGAATGGATATTTCAAAAACTACAAACAACAGATCCTCGGATCGCAATTAAACATAAACATTCCCAAGATAAATAACGTCTGTACCTAATAAAAATTGTTCTAGCATTATATATTAAGATAAGATATTTGTTTAACGTTAAAGAATATCACAGAACTCATTAAATTAAAAAGGGACGTATTTCATTATGGAGGGTATGCATGAACGAGATTTCATGAAAATCCCCTTTGTTTTGTTAAAATGGCGACAGGTATTATATTACCTTTGCGCCTATCACCTTGGGTAAACATTTGAGCCAAATTATTATTTCAGGTGGATTTTAACAAAGTTGAAGCAAATTGAATTTCTTTTACGTCTATACAAGCGTTTCCATTGGGTTTTGTCTTGGATATCTGATTAAGACCATGGATTTCAGTTGTTCTGATTTAGTCATTTACTAACTGTGCCCGTGACTTTGCTCGAGTGGAATTCAGATAATTATATTCTAATAGTATCTATAGCCTATATCCCTCTAAATGCAATCTGTTTCATAACCATTATATTCATATATGTATATGCTCTATGTCCTGTTCCGTCTACGCCTCTACCCGCAGAGAAGGTCACCCCGGCCAGACCAGGCAACCTCCCAGAATGGAAAGTCTAGGCCCCCGCCTCTTCTCCATAGGGCTGCGGCTTGCATTGCCGCTAACCCTCACTGTGCCTTCTGCGCAAATGAGGGTCGGGACGCGGACCATATTATGGGCGGAAAATTATGTCGCTCGCCATTTAGGCCGATTACGGCTGCGATGGCGAGGGACATAGTTGCCTTGCAGCCTCGCGTAGTCTGAACGTCGACGGTGGCGGAGTCTGGGTGTCGCCCGTGCGGCACCGGGACTTCTTCACATTGCTGACCCAAGGGGGGAAGGGGCGGAGGCCCTGACCTTCCATTGCACTGCGGAAGCCGTCGGGGGGCTTAGTCTTGGTTGACCGGGATTAGTCCTTTTGCGGGTAGGGAATTGGCCTTCGGGCTAGGCATCCGTCCGGGGAGTATGTCCCGGTGTATGCTTGCGATCCCGTGTTGCCCTCCTTATGTGGCGGTAGAGACGGCCACTCATAGGGTTTTAGTGGGTAGTCGTTAGGGTCTCCTTCCCTAGTGTTAGTCTCACACACCCTCCCTGCCCCCGCATGGGAGAACGGTGCCTAAACGCAATTCCCTATGTAAAAAAAAAAAATAAGTCCCCGCCTCTTCTGCCGTTGGTTTGGGAATACGACAAAATCTAGACCTCGTCGAAACTATCCATCCAGCCATTCCCTAATAGGCCTAAATGGCGGCCTTTGCCATGTGGTGATGAGTGCAACCTCCTACCTCACACCTACAATCAATGGCCTTATAGCCCTGGTCCACACACCTTAAACATTGATCTCCGCGTTCCACTCCCGAAGGACAGACTGGCCCAAACACCGGAAGCAACGCAGGGCCATAGATTAAACCGTTCAGATCGCGCACGCTATTTTATAGAATTTTTGCCGATTCAATTACATTTATTATGATTAATTATTGAAAATATATATTTACCAAAATAAAAAAAGTAGTTTATATATAATATACCTTTCTTATACTGATTTATTTTAATAGGATCAGTAGTACCATGGATTACACCGAACATCCAAACTCACAAACTTTACATCTTAATAATATTAGTATAGATGTTATTATGCATACACTTCATTTTATAGTTTTTTAATGAATCTAGTTAAACGCTATTCATATATTGTATGAATACATATATGTTACTATAGAGTGTGAAAATATAAATATCAAATATCATCGAAATCGGATTAGTACTTTTTGAACAAATTAATAAACAGGCAAATAGACAGACAAATTTTTGTAACCTTTTATTTTTATAGTATTATTTAGTATAGATTATCTAAGCCCTTATAGTTTCAAAACGGTCCAAATTATTAAAAAACAAGTATAGCGCCGTCAATGAATAATTGTCAGAAATACACACATATATATATTAAATGTAAATAAATTAAGTTAATTTAATTTAGATTTATTACATTCTCATTTCACAATTCATTTATAATACTATTAAGCAAACATATTTATTATGATGTTTTAATATGAATTTAGATAAACTCTATTTATGCATTACGTAAATGTATATTATGCATAAAGAGGTATCCTAAATGTTACTACAGAGTATATAATACAATCATGCCAAATTTCATCTAATTTAGTTCAATAGCTTTTGCGTGATTGGCGAACAAATGAATAAAATTAATAAAATTGGCTTAAGTGATTAAGAAAAAAATATTATTAAAAACTGTATGATACAACTTGGGCATATGAAGACCATCCTCGCATTAAAAGTCAAAGTCTCTCTATCTGTTTTTCTGTTTGTTTCATGTTTTTTAACTTGAGATACAAAGAATAGATATAATTTTTTTATAAACGTAAGATTTGTTTTCTGGACAGGTTAATGTGTCATAAAAGTTAATGGGAAACTATTGAATTAAGCCTGAAAAAAATATAATAAGACACGAAACCAAAATATTTGGAACGTTCTAAAAAAGGTATATATGTAAATGGGCAGTGGGCAGTGAGACTATACGTATGCATTTTCGAAGTAAAATAGTGCCGAAATATGTGTATGCCTATGTGATACGTTTTATAGTAATAAACTATAATTTTCCAGTGACACAGTGTTCCAAATTCTGGAAGTTTAGTTATTTTATAAAATATTGCCCAAATAAAGAAGTGATATGTCGATAATGCGGTGGAAAGCACGATTATTGTGAAATTACAGAATTTAAATGCACTTATTGTAAAGGAACCCATATGGGTATGAATTAGCAGTGCCCTCTGTTAAAGAAAGAAAAGGATATACGCAATATTATGACAAAGGAGAGCATTCCATACCGGGAAGCACTGCATGTTTATTTATCAAAATCTAAGAAAGACAATAAAGTTGAACAATCGACACGGAATATTTGTATACATCCAACGAACTCGAAAAAAAAAAACGTACAGAAGTGTAGTTTTTAACCTCGATGTCTCAGGAAAACCTAGAAGGTCCAAATATTATACTATGAAAAACAATAGTAATAGAAAACATATAATGAAAAGTAATCAAAATGAAAATAAAGAAAAAAGAGAGAAGAGATCTAATGTTAAATATCAGAAAAGTAATGTGCAACCAATATAAATAGATAATATTAACGATAGTTCTGATGAAAAGATGTCAGAGAAAAACTTAATTTTTTTAAAAACTACTATTGAAACTAAAGAGTATAATAATGTCGAACAAAATATTAGAAGAAATATTATGTTTAGGTTCAAAATTAATTGTCGAAGAATGTAAAATATTTATTATAGACATGATATCACAAAGTGGCCTACTACAAAAAAACTCTTTAATATATTTTATGGATTAGATACATCTTAAAAAGTTTACGGCTTACTTTAATAGAATGCTCAAAGCTTAAAACCAAAACTTGTAAATTTTGAACATTTGTTAAACTAAGAGAAGATATATATTGCTCTTATAAGTGAAACGTGGTAAAAACCCGGAACAAACCTAAACATTATAGATTATCATATGCTCAGGAATGATAGAACTGATAGTTATGGTTATGGTTATAATGCAGGTATAGAAATAATGGGAGTTTATGTCTATAATTGTCGTAAGCTTAAAAATATATTTTCTATCTATCGTCCTTCATCGGTATATACCTTAGTAAAGGACTGTAAGCAAATATTTACAGGTTTTCTTAAAAACTCTTTAATTGCAGGAGACTTTAATGGGCATCATATGATTTAGTCTAGTAAAAATGATCCTAGAGGTATACAAATATTTGACTCAGCTGTAGAAAATAGTTTATATTCTCTTAATAATGGGATGCACACGAGAGTTAAACAAACTTGAACTGATATATCCTTTGCTTCCTCAGACATTGCTGTAAACTTTTTGCTTTTGATGCCGTATATACTCGTGCATTCATATGTATTTAGTTAAAAGTTGTTACTCTGTTATTACAAATACACACTTCAATTTTATTTCAATGTATGATCTATACATATATAGGTTATAGGTTATATAGGTTGACTGATTTTAGGATTATAATAAAAACACTTGGAAACATATTTTCCTATTTACATTTTAATAGTTACTTTGATAGTTTGATGCTATGTATAATTTTTGTGAAGAAATTAAATTATTAGATGCGGATATAACCGCGGGTCTATATTGTAAAAAATAAATCTACCGTTATTAGTTTCGTAAAACGAGCTTGTATTTGATTATAATAAATCGTTGAATTAGACAATCACGACATTGCTTTTTGTATTTTTCGAAATAAAGTTGCTGTTACTCTAAACTGCTACGTATAAATAAATAAAACGTAATAAAGTTCAGTCTACTACTTTTAGTCAATTTCAAATTTACTTTCCAATGCGGCTTCTAATCCACCAGTTTTGGTTAACGAATAAACAAAATCAAAAAGAGAAACGTAAAGAAAGAAAAAAAAAAACCAAAGTAACTCAAATATATAGTAAAATACGTTAAATATATAGTTATTTTTTTTAGTTAGAAGTTAGAATTTGAGAAATCAGAAACGTAAGTGTAACCTAAACTCGGTCGAACGATACTTGACTTAAAAGTTACAATTTAGTACTTAAAGCATGTCAAAGTAGAGAATTGAACACAAAAGCTGGCTAGGACTACATCGTGGTCGGTTTGAAATGTGAACTTAAGCGGTTTTAAAATTCGTACAGTTCACCTTAAATGTAACGTAATAAATAAGGTATATTCACAGATGTATACGTATAACTTAATTTTACTTAGTTATGTCGTAAAAACGAACTTATCATATTTTTACATTTACATTTGTCTAAACTTTAATTTCTTTATTTAATGGTTGTAAGTATCGTGTTATATTATTTTAAATATTCATTGCCTACATGAGTATAATTAATTACACACACACAATATAGTTGTGTGCAATCAATGGCACCCGAATTTGTTGTGTAAAATGAACCTTCTAACTTTGTAATATTGAATGTTCTTGATATCAAAATAATAAACTATAGGGAGGAAGAAAACCTCTTAAAATACCGTAAATCACCGTAGAATACAACTTTGTTACAAAATTTTGCGAGCATTAAAAAACCTCATTAAAAATGTACTTTGGAAAAAAGTTAAAAAGTTGAAGATCTTTAAAAATTACAACAACGATGTCGTAAGCTGATATTACGGGAGGAGATACACACCTCTATGGGGCTCTTTTGGAGGGGAGTGTTCGCCAGGAGTCCTGAACGAATAAATATCGAAGAGATACGTCTAGGTTTTTAGTGACTGCTGTACCACGTCTCCTGTTCTTCTTAGCAAGCAAGTATCCAAACTTGGTTTTCCGCAAAACAACAAAAAGAACCCTAAATTATATTTAGGTTTGTATTACTAAATAAATACAAAACTTTTGGGGTTATTTTGGTTTTATCGTGTAGTAGCCTTAAGCTGTTAATACACTTACGGTCTGGACCGCGGACATGGAATGGCGAGCGGCCGAGGTAATCATTCGCCTAAGTAGGAATGGGGAATAAGATTTTTAAAGAGATCGATTTTTGGAATCGATTCACAAAACATTGAGGTCCAAGAGATCAATCTTTTTTCGACTTGTTTTATTTGACTTTTTATTCCTAAATAGTATTTTTCCAGTGGTCGAGATTAGACTATAATCATAATTTATTGTAAAAACTGTTACCATTTTTTTCTTATTAAAAACACTAAAGGTCATCTATAGCAACAAAAAAAGTAGAATGCCTAACCTGATAAGGAAAAATAACTTTGAACTGTTTTATTTTTGTCTATTTACCGATGATCATCATAACATAGAAAATAAAAAGAACACTCTAATAATCGATATTTTATTAGTTTGAAAGATCGATATTTTGAAACTCGATGTTTTGTGAATCGATTCATCTAGTTTAGATTCGAATCGATTTAATAATCGATCATTTTGGGAAAGGATTCTTATCCGGTCCGTACATGTGTTAACCCCATTAATAGATCGTAATCTATCCATGTAATAATTATTATATGGTAATTTTAACTGACGAAACACTTTTGACTAGAAATGCCTTGACAGTTTCACCGAACTTTGAGGTGAGCGCTTAAGGCACTCAGCCTATAGTATAGGCCATATACTATAATGGTTTAGTTGCAGGTACTTACACATTGATGTCTTATTACATCTTTTTTATACTATTTCTTCTAGACTGGTTTACGTGTTTTACAATATATTACGACAATACAGTACCTTGAAAACTATTCTAAAATATATTTTTTTTATATTTTTACATGTTTGAAACTATTGTACATTCAAACGCAATAAACATTTATTTCAATCATTACAATATTATAGTAAAATACCCAACAAAATGATTCGATAAGATTTTTAAAAGAATTTAAAAACATATAACACCGAAACTAAAGACGTCTTTAAACGTAATATTATATTAAAGTATAATAGTTGCGCCATACAGCGGGCGGTATAGGACACTAGCGCGCTTTTAAAAACTATAGAAGAGGTTACGCACAGCTCGTGCTCGGCTCGCGTCGATAGAATGCATCCTATAGAAACATCGCGCTCGCGTACCGTTCCGCACGTTGTGTGGCAAAACCGTTAAGCAAGTGCGTATATTATTTGTGTCGACGCCGGGCACTAACTGCGCGCAATAAACCGCCTTTGTTAGACATTTAATCCACTTAAGAGTTTGTAGCCCCCTGTTCCTGGATATACAGTGACTAGCGCGTATTCTCAGAACTTCTTCTTACCGTACCGAAATATATATATAAATATATTGAATTGAAGCGCTTTAAGTAATAAGGATTGTTTCTTAATAACTTCCTAAAATCAATATAATAACTGTGTATAGTTTAATATTTTAATTATTACGTAAAACATTGTTACTAGAACAAAAAAAAAACACATAATAAATAACTAAATTATTAAGTTTGACTAAAGATTAAAAACCTCTAGGCCAGTTGTTCAAACAATATAATCTAATGAACCATGCTGGGTAAGACGTATTTAATAAAACAATACCTCACTAGAAGTACAATAATAAAAAAACTAGGTAGCTATGGGGACTGGTTTTTTTTTTTATTTTGACAATCAACAGAATAACTTTAGTAGTAATCGTTTCGACTCGAACATTCTTTCGGCCATTTAGGGGAAAATATTTTAGTTGTGGCAATACAAAAGCTTAAGAATCTGCCATCATGCTTAACATTATTTTCCATCATAGAAGAATAATAATAGTCTGGCAAATGTTTCTGCAACGCCAAGAAAAGAAAAATAAACTTTCCATGGAAAATTTCATGTCATTGACAGCAGGTTGATAGTTAATGTCACATTCCATTAGTGACGCGAATCTATAAGTTTTTCCCCTACCGAGAATTACTCAATACCGCTAAAGAAGTATTTACTTCAATAATATTAATAATGAATAATAATTAATTCATAATATAGATTAAGAAGTACGCAAATATTACTTTATTTTGTCTTGTTTTTCTACTCTCAGTTAAATGAAAATTATATTTATACATTACCTACTTGTAGAAACTATACCTACATTTTTTGAATTAATTTAAACTCAAAAATAACCGTCACATAAATCATACATTCGCGTTTAAAAGATTATATAATATAAGAGATATCTTCGTCACTGATTGATTCAAATCACGTCTACAAATACGTTTGATGAATACAAATGAATATCTGATCCACGGTCATCAAATATAATTTAGGTTGTCTTAACCTATATCTACACGTAGGACAAACATATTTTATATTAGATCCGTTTGATCACGAATTTACACACAGAATATAAAAAGGCATGTTTCTAGTCTTATCATATAGTATGAATATCGGTAACTATGCTCTCACAAAGTACATTTTTCCAAGTAAATATTTGAAAACACATTCTCCATTTTCTTAGAATTTATATTGTTGTTAATAATATTTTAGTATTGACAACTTTGTACGTTATAAAGTACCTAACATTATTTCATAACATTTAATTTCATTTAAATCTCTTATTTAAATTTCTTGTTGTAAGAAAATATAGGTAATAACAAGTAAGCGAGTGTAATCAAGAATCAAGTTTCTTCCATAACTTTACTACAGAATACCTAAATATAATTTACTCAGACAAATACAATAAAGAGAAACGTCTATCTGTCGATATGACTTTGAGTCCGTTTGAGTCGACTGTTAGTGTTGTTACGTCTTATAAGTTATAAATTGCTAAGTTAGTTGTTTATTTGAAGATTTTCGTAATTAGTTATTATCTACTGTGATGTAATATATGACTAGGTCACTATTTCTAGACCAGACGGCTTTACCTTAGTCACTAACATGACTATTAGTTATATTAATAAGAAAATATGTCTAAAGCGAGCCTTTTGAATTTGTATTTAACCCTGCATCATATGATGAACATTAAACGAAAAAACATAACCTAATAGATGTTTTCCAATACTCACTCACTCTTTTAATTGTAATCTACTTATTGTTAAGAGTTTTCTTTATTGTTGCTGACACAAGATGAAGTCGGGAGTCAACACTGTCTTAAATTCTCTTAACGTGATACATGAAAGATCTTTTACTTAAATTTCTATGTACTAATTACATTTCTGTATGAAATTTAGTCTAAGCCTGTTTTATATTATTACAATTTATATTATTAAAACATTACAATGTTTACAAATACAAATTGGAAAGAGTACAAAAGCGGTTTCTGTGGCAGTTAACCTACGGATTACATTTAGGTAAAAAACTTTTAAGTTACTAAGACAGACTTCAATATTTCAAGATAGATTCTTTAGAAACTCGTAGAGAGATTTTTGATCTGACATTTCTATTTAAATTATTAAATGGCATTTTTAACACACCAGAACTGTTAACCAGAGTTAAATTAAATGCGCCCACTAAGGGCTAATTTTTTGATCCGTAGTCAACTCGAGAAATGGTCAGATTTGTAACAAATTGTTAAAACAATGCCCTAAAGCGTTTTTTGAAACATAGTTAAGCTAACCATTTGTCAAAAATGTGACTATTTGTTACAAAATTTAACCATTCAACTCAGTCGGGTTAGCAAGATGGCGGATGGTTAACTCTAGTGCGAACAGCTGTTTCATTGCGTTTGTGTAACATTTGAAGTAGATAATTTGAAGTTTCATTATGTAACATTAATTTATATAAAATAATTTGTTAAATAATTACAACGTATTAATAAATTGCTATTTATTATCTTTTTCGTAATATATTTGTTTATGAATTTTGTTTTTCATAAGAATTCAGTATTCCATTATGTATAGTATATCAAGTTCGTACAAATATTTATTTGGCTTGTAAAATATATTAAATCCAAGAATTAAATTATAAAATCAAAGAATATTTTAGACAAGACGAAATAAAAAAAAGGTAATATCATTACAAAACTATCACAAGAAATAATAATGGACACAGATGTTCGAGAGTAGCTCGACGCTTTGTTTTTTGTAATGTTTGTTCGACAACTCGAATTATGGACCATGACACATTTTACTCGGAATGATCATACAAAAAAAATTACCGGAATCAAAAGTATTCTATTATACAGTTCATTTTACTGGCAACATAAATAACTATAGCTAAATTTAACCATAGTAGATTTTGTCATCAAAAAACGCATTGTGATTATAACCATTGGTTTGTGTAATAGTAATAGTAAAATTGACAAATGGATATAGTAACTTTGACTACGGATCAAAAAATTGGCTCTAAGTTACCTCGAGCCTCACAGTTTAATATTTTTACAACTAATCATTATCGCACGAATTTAGGACTTTATTCTCCTATGAACAGAATACTATCGACATACAACAGAATATTCAAAACCACGAATCTTGATATATTCCAAAATAGTTTGCATGAATATAAATCTAACTGTAAACAAATTAAATAAATACAAAATTAGTCATTAAAAGAAAAAATAAATCTCCTTCAAATTCGTCTTCGATATTATTATCTTCGATGTTACAATTAAAAATTGAATAATTAATAACTTTTATATTAGTTTAGTTCTTGCTCTTAGTTCATTGTATTTCTTTTTATATTTTAGTTTTAGTTTAATTTTGGTTTGTTTTTGTTTTATTTTATATTTTTTATAACATATTAGATTAGATTATACCAGATTAGAGCTACAAAAAAAACTGAAGTTCATTGTCGCATAAATAACTTTTGTTCAAATGTATAATGCCGTACTCACCTATAATTAAGGTTACATTAAGATATATTGTAATAATAATTTTTAATTGTTAATAAGCTAAACACATTGTATACCTTGTTGGTGATTGAAATAAATAAATAAATATTGTATAACATCACGCCTCTCTCCCACAACAGTAAGCTGCGACTGCAACCTTCCATCTGCTACGATCCTGACGCACGCTGTTTGGCATCTTCTACTTTCACTGCGCGCTCTTCGGTTACGAGTACTTTTAACGGCGCCCTTTTTGCAGAACATCTTCGATTTGGTTGTGATGCATAGACTTGCCTTTAGCAACTTGCCTTTGAGCGATATTCGTCGTTCGATTTTTACATAAAATAAAATGTATTAAAAAATACTTTTATCTGAATGTTATCGGCAATTTCAATGAAAATGCTTATGAGAGATCTAAAGGTTTGCTTCATACTTGTGAAAGTTAAAACATTTAGAAGGAATATACAAAAGGAAGGACTCGTGACCTTTGGCATTTACGGAATGATCCGCGCGCGAAAACCGCTGAACAAAGCCCCAAAGGTTTGCTCCATCGCGTCGCCGTTTTCGGTAGCTAGAGCTCGCTTTCTCTGAATTATTCAATATTCCACAATGCTCAACCACGCTTGCCGTATGTACGTATTTAGATTGTTTTGCGTCTGTTTTGTCGCCGAGCAAGTTTCCGAAAACTATATTCTTTCATAAAATATGTTATCATTCAAAAAAATATCATATTGTGTGAGGTTTGGTACATTTGTTGGTACATAAAATACATTGTCCCAGTATTGGATTCTTGGATATACAATAAGAGTAATTAGCAATGAATTTTAAATACATAATATGTGTAGTGGACTTGGTATCAAGAATTCTCATGCTAAATAATATTATAAATTAACTCGTGAGCACACAGATAACGTAAAATAACAACGGTTATTTACAGAAGTGAACTTGTTTGTGATAACAAACACAGGCGGTATTAATGTTATTTTCGATATCCATTATAAACAATGAACAATTCTAAGGATCTGTATAGATACCTACTATGTTTATGTTTGAAATTTGTTAATGATGTCTCAACCCAGAGATTAATCTACGAAGAAATTTACGATCACTTATCCCTCCATCTCTCTTTTACAAAACAGAACAGCGTCGGCTCGTTTACGCAGTGTACTATAGTCACAGATATACAGTAGATTTCGTTTCAGCACGAACATAGAAATTCTTGAAGCGATGATATCTTAGTTGGTAGTGCGGTCGGATTTCGCATCAATGGACGCGGGTTCAAACCCTAACCTATCCAACTCCTATAACAACATTGTATTTAGTGAGGAAACCATAGCTTGGCGGTGGGGCATTTTATTTTAGAAAACCTGTTGCCATATACCAGATGTGCTTCGGCAGTATCGCTTAAGAACCAGTACATCTACGCTTACTGTGTTTACCACCCCGGACCACATCATCATTTAACATCAGGTGAGATTGTGATTAAAGCAATGAGCCTATACCTTACATAAAACAAGTTCACAAATAGATGAACTCATGTTTTAAGTAAGAAAAAAAGTGATGGAGGATTTATACTTTGTTTATTTTGATAACATAGAGAAGACTGCGTATTCCGAATGGTAATTACGTGAGCAATATTTACCTACTTACTCTTCGTTTTTTTTTATTTTTTCAATGTGTGCGTAGCTATGTAGGAGGTATAAAAGTTTTGCTTACTATCTATTGATGACAAGGTAGAGGGGGGAATACTTTAAAGGCCACTTGCACACCTTGTATCCTGCTTCTAATGACATTTGCCCTTTGAACAGAAGCGAGAATACGAATCTTAGCTGGCCAGCATTATGGCAAATACTGCCGATATTATTGACGGTCTTCGTTGCTTCTGGACTTCTGCTACTGCTTCTGAATAAATAAATACTACTGATATAAGTACCTACTATCTTGTATCGAATACTATTTTTGCATAATGTAAAATGCGATTTCACTCCAGAGATAGATTTACAAAAGTGCCACCTATACTATATTTCTTATAATTTTAATTCTTATATCTCTAAATTTAAAAGGGACGTAGTAAATTTTACATACTCTTGTATAATTTCGTAGGTACAGTTCTGCAATTAACCGATATAAAATTGCAAGGAAAACGTTTATTTTGAAGGCACTGTAAGGAATTTTGTAATCATCATCATATCGCTTTAATTAAAATGCCGCTTCCTCTTTCTAGCGTTCTATATAGTTAAGAGATTTTTCGAAATATTGGCAGATCGAGTAAGAGAGAATTATTATATGAACTCCGTTTTCAGTGGCGCCGAAAAAAGTTATGGACGCAGGCTACTACGTACCTAGCCTTCATGAAAGTCCACCACTGCATTTGCACGTTAGTTGACTTAATAACAAACTTATACATCATTATTTTAAAAAATCATAATTGTATGGCCAGGTTTTAGTAAATATTTTTTCAATAATGAAGACTTAGAAAAATTATGAGTATAAGAATGAACGAAATTGATAAAAAATGGCCACCAGCTAGTCGCAAGGCCATGCATAAATCGTTCAATTTTGAAAAGATGTAAAACGGAGAGTAGTTGTGAGTTTTACAATATATATTGAGACAAGAGGCACAACTTATATAATATAATAATTATATTTACAGAATTGTATGATATAATAGCTGCTCTCCGAGGTTTTACCCGGATAGTCCCCGTTCTCATGGGATTTTCAGAATAAAATCTATCGCTGTCGCTTTCTGGATTTCAAACCATCTCCCCATAGCAAATTTCATCCAAATCGGTACAGAAGTTTTTAAGTTAATTCGTTACATACAAAATACAAATATTTCCTCTTTATAATATTAGTGTATATGTAGATTTAGGACGTAGTTACTTTTAGAAAGGTTACCTAAATTACATAAACATATGTAGAATACTATTTCATTACTACAATTTAATTATCTAATACATTTGTGACTGTTTGATGATCACGCTTAGGTTACCGAATACTAAATTATATGGTAATTATATTATATGTTTAATGAAGCTAGCTAATAACGATTTTTTTCTTTTATAATCTTATATAAGTGGAAGTACGAACATGTTATAACGTGTAATTAAGTTTTCCTTCTCAATATAATTCGCGATATTCTGACAATTGCGAAACAGGTTTGAAGAGAAAAGTTTATTGATATGAGAAGTGAAATTGGAGGTTTATAATGCGGTTACGTTACGGTGTACTATGGCCTATTATTATATTTACTTATCTGCAGCAAGTTGTAATTCAATATTTAACAATCTTGTAATATTTATACAACTTAATTCACTACGGCTTGTTATTAAAACAAATCGGAGTTATTCTGTATTACCGTTATATTTCTATTTTATTCATATCTATGTATAAGGAGATGAGAACGTAAGGATTTCAAACATCGTTATTTATTGTTTTCATCTGGTTTCTCTCTGGACCAGACTTACACACTTTATTAATTTTGAAATTTTAATAATTTAATTAATTATGTTGTATTATTAATATTTTACTGAATTTGATATAATAAGCATATAATTTGATACCTAATTAGTCAAAATACCAACTACAAAAGAGCTACCTAACATTTTAATAAAATATTTACATAAGTGTTACATATATTTTTAAAGTGAAAATTTCTTTAGCGGCGTTGAGCGAATGTAGGGAGAGGAAAACTTGTAGATTCGCGTTACCAATGCTATAACGTCGCCGTCAACATTTTATACTATGTAAAGTAAAAGATGGCGCATAGAGTAATAATAAAATTTATACTTACGTAATCGTATGTTTTGTTTATGAATGAACAAAATGAAAAATGTACTAATTATTTATTACTTGGAACGCCTATTATGGATCTAAAACCACAAAAATTTTAATGTTAGGTTTTGATAATAATTTCAATTATATAATCTTAATTACTCTACTATAATTTATACGTGAAAACCCAGTTCTGAATGTTTCAAGTGTTGACTTCTTTTTTCAGTTCCCAATGCGTAGTTGTTTTTCTCTTTATTTTAGTCCTAGTCACATGAACAGCTATGTCGCCATTGTAATTTCATACTTGAATATAAATCAAAATACAACTTCCTTATTCACTTTACTTGATTTTATACAGATTTTAACAAAAAGAAGACTAACATCAGCTAACATGGTGTTAAATAAACCAATGTGAAACTTTCCAGGCGCATTAAGCTTAAATCTTATACCACCAAAATGTGGTGCACATATCAATACACATATAAATAAAACAGTGCTATGATTTGTTTTATTTTTATCATTAAATTAGCTGGTTCCCGCGGTTCCGCCCGCGTTTCATATGCTTTTAGGTGTGAGTGAAAAACTGCAAATAAAATTTCATTTATACCTAACCTGAAAAAACAAATGAATGAAGAAAACTGAGAGTCTTTTGTTTTTATTAGCGGTAAAAATGTACATAAGAGTAAATTGAAAAAAAAAAAAAACAATGAGAAAGGGTCGATGGAATCCAAAAGATAAAATGCGTCATAGTATCCCTCATTTTCTTTATACATAGAAGATTTTTCGACGAATTAGAAGTAATCTATTAGTATTAAAATATTATGTATCATTCATGTGTTCGTATGTAAATCTGTAATTGGAATGAACACGTACCGGGAAGGTGCCGTTGACACAGCTTTAAATGATAGAGTATGACAAGGGAACAGGCCAAGCGGCATGAATGATGTAGGTACAATACATAATAATAATATTGAAGTACATACAGTATAATTATGACGTTGATTGGTTCAATGTACAATATAGAATAAATAATAATTAATATGTCGATTACCCATAAAAATAAGACAATAGGAAAACAATGGAAAGCTGGTGTAAACGCCAGTTAAGTGCTCAAGGGGTTAAATAAAGTTTTTTTTTTATTTTTAAAAGGTCACTTCATTTTTATCTTTAAAAAAATGTTGGTTTTTATACGTGTAAATTTATTTCATTTTATATGTAAAGGGATTCCGTACAAATAAACAAAAACGTAGTTCGCTTTCACGCTAACATGTCGTACGTCGAGTCGAATATATTTATGAATGTTTTATATTCAATGGAAATTTATGGACGGCAGCTGCATGTGTTACTAGTGATCAAATTACACACACGGAAATCGAACCGCAGACTGATCAACTACCTGGGACTAATTGCGTTATATGTCAGTTATATTATATTGATCATTGTATTACTATCTATTTTATTATGTAAAGAGGTAAAATTTATTATATGTTTTTTTTTGTGGATAATATATTATTCCCAACAAGGTGGGGACAGACGGCCTGGTGAAAAGCGCGGGAATCTGATGGATGCGGATGACGTTGAGTGCTCAAGGGGTTAATCAATATTTTATACAAAATTAATATATTTTTCTTTGTTCTGTTATTCCTGCTAGCTTAGCTAGCATATATTCTAGAATAGTTATAACATTTAGTGTCTTATTTTTGTATCAACAACAAGAACAAGTAAATTAAATAACGCTTATGCTGTTAACACACGCACGGATCGGACCGCGGATGTAGTACGGTGGGCGGCCGAGGTTATCAGTCCTATAAGTAGCGATGGGAATCCTTTCCGAAAAAGATCGATTTTTAAATTGATTCGAATCTAAGCTTGATGAATCGATTCACAAAACATCAAGGTTCAAAAGATCGATCTTTGAAACTAATAAAGTATCGGTTTTATACTGTCCTTTTTGTTTTCTATGATATAATGATCAACTGTAAGTAGTCAAAAATAAAACAGTTCAGTGTCATTTTTTCTTAAAAGGTTAGACATTCTTTTAATTAGTTGCTTTAGTGCTTTAATTTAATAAAAATTGGAAACAGTTTTTGCAATAAATGTTGATTATAGTCTAATTTCGACCACTGAAAGAATACTATTTACGAATAAGAAATTTAACAAAACAAGTCGAAGAAAGATTTGCTCTCTTAGACCTCGATGTTTTGTGAATCGATTAAAATCGATCTTTTTCAAAAATCTTATTCCCCATCCCTAGTAGGACGACTGATGTCCTCGGCCGCTCGACATACCATGCCGCGGTCCGGTCCGTTACGTGTTTACCAGCATTACCATTAACAGCATTACCATTTTCTTAATGTCTTCTAATAATCTTTACAATTCAATAAAACAGGATTTGTTTTAATTATTACCGTTGTTCTGCTACTGTAAATATCATCTAATGGAACACAGTAATCTCACTGATCCTTTAAAAATACCAAATATTTTTATAGCAAAACAATGCCTAATATTTATGATGGCGAGAGATATTTTTAGATTTTAGAGTTTTTTAGATGTTGCACTGTAGCGATTCGGACTAATGTATTTCGAATTTTCGGAAATTTATTTCGAACGGAATAAACTGTAAAACGAAAACTATGTTTGATTAGAAACGCACTGATGTAATAACAAATTAAGTGCATACCCCTGAAATATCCAAAACAACAATGAAGACAATTAAACTGTGTTCAGAGTATATTTATTTACAGTACAGTGTACAATAAATAAACGGAAACGTAACAAATACGGTTTATAATTAAGCGCAGACATAAAACAAGGCGTAAATTAAAACAAGAAGTGTGTGTATATTTACATTGTTGCGGCGAGCGGTCACACACGCGCCCCACCTGTGCCACACTACCCGAAACACCTTATGTATATTCCCTTATTTTTTATTCAATCGGTATATTTATGACTAGCTGTGCTCCCGCGTTTTTTGCATTCTTCATTTTTTTTTGTTATACGCAACTCCTATTTTTTTAGCACTATGATAACGTAAACATATTTCTCATAAATTCAAGCACTTGCCCCGTAAAACTGATCATTGAGTCGATTTTTTTTTATTGCGAGTTTTAATTTTTTTACGCGGAACCCTAATTATTTTCTAAAATTATAAGTACCCTATGTTACCCGAAGTAACTTCAGCTATATGCCAAAAGAAGTTCCGTCAACAGGCGTTTAGCGGTTCCGGAGATAACCCGAAACAAACATACAGAGAGACAGACAAATATTTGAAAAATTGTATTTTCGATGCAGTTGTCGGATACACATTCACATCTATTTAGTAAAAAAAAAATATTTTGACATTAGAAACTGACACTTCAATTTCATTTATTAGTATACACATATACATTATCATTTTCATCGTTTTAAAACAAAGGATAGATCGAAGTTAGCAGAAGTAGAACCCCTTAAGCACTAACCTGGCGTTTACGCCAGCTTTGCATTGTTTTCCTATTGTCTCCCTATTGTTTAATTTTTATGGGTAATCGACATATTAATATAGTAATTATTTATTGACTTTTTAGTGCATTTTTATAATATATTCTTTTGAAGTCGGTTTTGTTTAATAAGAAAAATGTAAGTGTCTTTTTGTAATATCAATTTATATTTAATTACTAAATAGATATGAATGTATATACGGTACCTATACCAAAAAAACAATTAATTATTCTGTTTGCTTATTTCGGCTTATCTATGGAACGGCTGGACTGATTTTGACGGGACTTTCTTAGCAGATAGCTGAAGTGAACCCGCGTAATTTAGACTACTTTTTATTTTTTGACAAAAAATACAACTCATGCTACTGTGAATAAAATCAGATTCAATTCATGTTTTACTGGCAAGTACTTGAATTTATGAGAAACATCTTTGTTTTCATCTTTATTTACCAAAAAAATTATAGGAAAATAATTAAGGACACTTGTAAAAAAAATTAAAGCTTATGAAATTGTGAACAAAATACGATTCGATTGACATCACCAAAACAACTTTATTTTGCAACGATTATTTAAAAACTTATTGCACAGTGAAGAATATATGAAACGCGGACGGAGCCGCGGACACACAGTTAGTTATAAATAATACAGTTGTACGAAATCATCTAACTATTGTTATATCATGTAAGTTTCGTATTTTTAAAAAATACAGTCCTTGCCCTCGCCAGCGTAGTGGTATCCAGCATCGGTGGAGAATAATAGTAATTTTCTGGCTTGCTTGCGCGAACCTATTTATTATTTACAAACGACCGCCTTATGTTATATTTCATAGACCGATTGTTTTATAGTACTGTAGTCTTGTATCTACTGTATATCAATAGCTTTTTATTTGGAATGTATACAATTTACAATTAATTATACTGATAATTTATATGTAATTTCTATCAATAACTGATAATCTATTTATACCAACTATGAACATATAAACTGATTATTAAAAATCAAAGCCCTCCAAATCGCTGTCGCAAAGTAACGTGGGCAGAAGGCTGGGGTAGCATTGCCACGTTGTAAGGCAATACTGATTCTCTGATCGAGAAAAAGTCCATATTTATACATATGATGATGTTGCTAGCCGATTTGTAAATCCAGGACGAGCTGTGTGAAACGTTCGTGAAAGTAGAAGAAGCGAAAGTCGCGTGTCAGGATCGTTGAAAGTGGAAGGATACCTACTCTCATGAGAGTGAAGTGTGATGTTATGTATGTATAAATAGGCAAAGAGACAATATTTGTCAATCAATTTTGTTTTCTCCATTAGATATTGAGAAAGTAACACTAATGTTCCTTTGGTTTATCCCCTTTTTCCTCAAATTATTGATAATAATTATCATCAAATTTCGATCTTGGGTAGCAAATATAATATTTTAATAACCGTCTATGAAGAAATAATAATTATAGTCGGCTTCCTGTAAATATGTATCATATTATAATAACAATTGTGAATCGGCTGTATTAATTAAGGGGTTGTCGTTCGCGTATAACTACTCACATTAGTCAGAACGTATCGCGATGTGAACCATTAGAGACAGCTGTTACTCCCATAACACTGATTGCTATACGTACCTAACTATAATGGTTAATCATTAAACTTATTCAAGTATTAACATTATTTTAAACGTTGTCGAAAAAAAAAATTACAACAGTGATCTATACTAAAATTGAAGTGCCTGTTTCTAACATCAAAATAAAACAACTTTTTAATAAATACATATGAATGTATATATGACACCGATACCAAAAACACAATTTTTAAAATTTTTGTCTGTCTGCCTGTTTGCTGCAGCTATTCTCCGGAACGGATGGGCCGATTTTGATGGAACTTTTTTTTGGTAGATGGCTGATGTTACTCCACGTAACTTTTATTGTTTGAAAATAATTAGGGATCCGCGTAAACAAATTAAGGATCAGGAAATTGGGAATAAAATCCGATTGAATGCACAGTTTTACTAGCAGGTATTTGAATTTGAGGGAAATGTCTTTGCTGTCTGTTATTATCAAAGATAATTAAAAGAAAATTAGTGTGCCGTATAAAAAAACTGATCGAAAGGTGAATTTTATATCATTCAATGGAAAGGACCATTAAAATATTATGTTCCAATGGTTATTTGCAAAACTATATTACGCAGTGAAAAATAAATGACACAAGAGCAGAGCCGCAGGCATACGGCTAGTATTGAATATCAATTTTGGAAAATATGGTATAAGAAGTTTTTGAAACGTATGAAATAAACGATTAAAAAATAAACATGATTTTCTTGCTCTCAAATAAACCTAATTACGTAAGATTTATAAACGCAATTGTGGTTTTGTCAACTTCACTCTTCAAACCAAGAAGTTTAAACCGGTAAATAGGATTAAGGTAATTTTATTCTTTCTCTTGAATTATAAATTTTGCACATAAATCTCATTTGTCTTTTACTTGGATAATAAAACTTTCGTTTTAACTATTAACGGCTCTTCTCGACTGGGTTCTTTTCCGAACCTGTGGTAGTGTGTTTTAGACGTTCATAAGCGCCTTCTCAGGGCCTAAATTGAATAAATAAATTTTGATTTTGATTTTGATTTTGAAAAGTGTCAAAAAATATCATGGTACTAAGTAAATGATACTATATTATTGAATGAGTTAAAAATTCAATACAAATTATGAATTTCATCAAGAGTAATTTCTGTTGACAGATGGATTATTTCTTAATGAAGTTTTATTCATTAAGGCAGCCCACAAATTAGTACCACCGCAATTTTCCTTATAATAAAAGACTAACTTGATGAAATCTGTATATTGAAGATATTTAAGAAAATATACTATGTGGGACTTCAGAATCCACTACAGAATACATTTCGATAGTTTCAATTTTTTTTGTCTGTCTGTCTGTTTATTAATTTATTTGCCAATCACGCAAGAACTACTAAACCGAATTCGATGAAAGTTGATAATGAAATATATTGCATCCAGGTCGAGAACATAGGAGTGCGCGGTTAGCCCGGTGGACTAATCCGCGTGTCTCATAGACGGTACGACTGAAAGGTCGGAGGTTCGAACCTTGGGTGGGTAACACATTTTTATTGCATTGGGGGACTTCGGTCTCACTAATGCAATAGGTAAGGGTAGTGCGTAAATGCATTTCCCCCCGTCAAAAAAAAAAAAAAAGGTCGAGAACATAGGCAAATTGCAAATAGTCTGAATTTCTGGGTATTATATAAAAGGCCTGGCCTCTTACTTAACAAACCGATGTCAGAAAGTAAATGTTAATGGGGTTACCTCCACTGGGTCATTAGTTAGAATCGGTGTGCCGCAGGGGTCGATTTTGGGACCGTTTTAATTCCTGGTTTATATTAATGACTTACCGCTAATGGTTAATAACTCAGCTGATATGGTTCTATTTGCAGACGATACTTCACTTATATTTAAAGTAAAAAGAAAAAATTCAGAGATTAGGCACTTAAATAATACACTAGCAAACATTTCCAAATGGTTTGCCTTAAATAATTTACTTCTTAACACTAAGAAAACGAAATGCATAAAATTTATGTTGCCCAATGTGCAACATATTGATTGTAAGTTAGAGATAGAAGGGAATTTAGTAGGCTTAGTTGACAAAACTCTGTTTTTAGGTATCACACTTGATAATAAGTTACAATGGGGTCCGCATATTAAAACTTTGGCAGGAAGGCTTAGTTCCGCTGCTTTTGCGGTTCGGAAAATTCGCCAGTTGACGGATATTGCTACTGCTAGGTTAGTCTACTTTGCTTACTTTCACAGCTTAATGTCTTACGGTATTTTGTTGTGGGGTACAGCAGCAGAGGTAGACACCATTTTTACATTACAAAAGAGAGCTGTTCGAGCAATATATAATATGGGACCTCGCGAATCTCTAAAGAATATGATATCTTAACTTTGCCCTCCCAATACATCTTCGATAACTTAATGCATATTCGTAAAAATTTAGACAAGCTAGATCTAGTGAATGATCGTCATAATTTTAATACTAGAAGTAAAGACAAGTTGGCCGTCCCACGCTTTAGGTTAAGTAAGTGTAATAAAAGCTTTATAGGTAATAGGTTATTCGGTTTTACAATAAGATCCCAAGTAACATTACCGATTTACCTGACAATAAGTTCAAGTATTATGTCAAGCAAGTTTTAATCTCAAAAGGTTATTACAGGGTGGATCATTACGTGAACGATGGTGATGTCTGGAATTAACCCACATCTCTGTGCTTTCACTAACATTATTAAAACTACGATTTGTATAGTTTTTTATATGACAAAAAAAAAATGATATACATTATATTTATGGAAAAAAAAAAAAAAGAACCAGATCGAGTTTCTTGCCGGCTCTTCTCGACTGGGTTGTTTTCCGAACCGGTGGTAGTGTTTTAGACGTTCATAAGCGCCTTCTTAGGGCCTAAATTGAATAAATAAATTTTGATTTGATTTTGAGGCAACTGCAATCTGTATGGTAGTTTGTTTATAACTCGAAAGCCCCTGAACTGATTTACATAATTCTTTTTTTTACATAGATTTATTATCTGCGGAGAAACAAGTTTCATCCCACTTGCTTCACGGTATGGAGAGTGCCAGTTAAACCCGCGCTCAGAGGGACATTGGGAGGACCGCCGGTGTGCAAATTATAAGTCTTATTCAGGCTCTGGAGAAGGCCGATACCAAGCCCTGATTAGTGTCAGCCTCTTCCAAAAGTTGATACCGTTCTCCGATGTACCACGCAAGTAGGTTGCACCCCAAATTTAGGATAATTCTAGTGACTTAAATTAAATTTAAGGTTTTTTTAAGGTCCTCTAGGCAATATAAATATGAACTTAACATTTGTTTATTGTATAATTGAAATAAGTAAGTGTAAATAACATATATAAATTATATAGTTTATAAAATATTTTATTTGTGAGCTTATGATTTTATAATATCGGTATCTCTATTAGTAAATGGGTTGTCGTATTTATTTATTCAGAGCTTTTCATAAAACCTTCGCTGTTGAGTTTCCCTTTGTCACAGCTTAGTGGTATATTGAAGGAAAACCCAAACAAAAGATTTGATACGTAAATATAGCGTCTAACAATATCACTACCATTATTCTCAAGTTACAAGTTGCGATACAAAGAACTAAATTGTTATATTTATTTTATACTAGCTATGTGTCTGCGGTTGCGCCCGCGTTTCATATATTCTTCACTGTGTTTTAGTTTTTTTTATCCGTCCATCCAACCATTCAATCGAAAGACGTCCACTGCTGGACATAGGTCTCTCCCAAAGATTTCCACAACGACCGATCTTGCGCCACCTGCATCCAGCAGATTCGACGACCTTCACCAGGTCGTCGGTCCACCTTGTGGGGCCCCTACCCACGCTGTCTTCCGGTGCGTAGTAGCTATTCTAGAACCCTTTCGCCCCATCGGACGCTGCTTTTTATAATCTGTTTTATATTAATACTGTATATGATACAAGTTTATTGATGTAAATCCAAAACTTACAATATTTCCAAAATTCCTTCTAAATGGAACGCATTTATGGAATTAATAATAACTGATGGAAACATAAAATGTAACAGATGGCCGTTGAATAATATATTTTAGTTAAATTCGGTTGGATTTAATGTTGCTTAGTGCTATATAAGATCCTGAGGATATTCGGAGGTTCTGCCGTGACGTCAGAAGCGGCGAGACGACGACGGTGAGCGGTGCGGGGAGAGGTTAGGCGCGCGCCGACATTCGGCAAGCGCCCCGGCCGCGGTCGCACTCCGCTCCCTATCTGTACTTCTAACCTCTAGGTACTCTATCTGTTGCGCGCCGAGCGCGGTGGACGCGCCGCGATCGCGTCACAGCCGTATTACGACCGCGCGTAACGCGGCTACCCGCCCGCCCTACACACAACCGTAAACATCAGGCGTGCTTTCTCTTATGAATTATATAGAAAATCCATTAATTATTATTGACTTACGTATTGTGTTTTACAAGTTTATGTGACTTTTTTGACAGTGTAGATGATAAAGTGCCGATAGAAGTAAATAGCGAAGCAGCCACCTATGGACCGTAGTACTCTGTGTAGTAATCTCGCCAGACAAACGATCGGGTGCTGCATCAGTGTTATTCTACTATAAAACTTACGGCAAGTTTTAGATGTAAAATTTATTGTATGTCTATAGTTACAGTTTGCTAAAATTATTAACTTGCTTAAATTATTTAAGTAAAGTAATTTTCATAATTGTAAATAGTATATATAAACAGTATATGCTAAAGTTGTTTATTATAAAGGTATTTACAAAATAAAATTAGTTTAATAAAAAAAATGGAATTAATAAAGTAATGGTTTCTTAATATTTATTTTAATGCTTGATCAATTGTAATGACAATTTTGTTTCCTCAGAAAATTTCACACTACATTTTGTGGTTTACAAAATATGTATACGAAACGCAAACTACTCCTGTACTAATTTATAAAATCGTAAATTTTCGTATATATTATTATGAACGAAAGAAAAAACACGCAGAATTCTGCTCGTAGACAATTTACATAGAATGCATTAATGAAAACTTTAAAACTTATTCACGTGATTTTATTTAATGCCTTTAAAAAATAAATTGACAACAAATTATACCATTTTTATATTATATAATTAATAAAAAGGTAATTTTTTAAAACAAGTATTATAAATATTAAATAAGTAATGAATTGTAATAATGAAAGTAAAAGGAAATGTGAATGTTCTTGACAACAACAAATTATTAATATTATCTTTTATTCATGTTTCAATTTCTTCAATCTTCACTCTCTCAACATAACTCATCTTAATAATTATCACGGTTAGTTTGTCACATGAAAACGTTAAAAATATTTACAAGTACATTTAATTTTAAAGATATTAAAATGTATACAAGAGATATTATGCTCAATTATAAAAAAAATCATATTAACATATACACATATTTAATTGTAGGTTTGTTTTTTAATAATGCTCCATCGGCCGAACAGTTGACGGTTGTTGACTTCGTGTGAGAGAATATCGGATACTCTGTATCAATTCCTATTAAATTTCATTTACTTTTTATAATTACTAATAAATTTACTAATGTAGGCAGCTAAGGATATAGTAATATTTAAAAAAAAATATTTACACGCACTTTAGGCGGCCAACAGCATTTGGTCAGTTACTAATTAAGATGAAAAAAACTAAGCTTGTTAGCATTATACTTTTTGTATTAAAAATATAGAATTGAATTATATAATAATACGTATACTATGCACTAAAATAAAACTGTCAAAAGTAACTGCTTTATAAAGTCCATTTTATAAAGTTTCTTCTTATCAAAATTCTTTAAAGTTGATTTTTATATAATAAAATTCAATACATATAAACATTTCTATTTACCTAAATAAAACGTTTCATTATCTATCTACTTTCAGATACTTGAATATTTTACATAATTATGTCAACCGTTTAAACAGTTAATACAAATTTCTCCGTTCACAAAATCAAAGTGTCGATAGCAACAAAAAAAGAAGAAAAATTCAAAGTAAATTTTCCGAGATACGCTAGCTGGGTGTCGTCGCAGTAATTTTATTTATTTTCTCTGTCTCTGTTTTATACAAATTGCGACGGAGTGGAAAGAAAAACGTAAGAAATTTAAGTGAGTTTTTCCGCAGCTGGGAAGTTATCGACATTTTGCGTAGCGGGTATAAGGTAAAGGGATAAGATTGACAATTGGAAATGACATTCAGCAATAACTGGCGACATGTTCAGATGAGATTATATATTATCGTCTGTTTACATACAGACGATGTAAACGATATATTCGCGCCGAGACCGAATGTTGTCCCCAACCTTCCCACTGTTCTATTAAATAAAATATATTAAGTACTAGCTGTGTGCCCGCGGCTTCGCTCGCGTTTCATATATTCTTCACTACTTACCAACTATATCATAGTTGTTGAATAATTATTGTAAAATAATGTTATAATGGTACTGTCCATGGAATTCCCATAATTAGTTTATGCGGAACGCTAATTATTTTTCGAAAAATAAAAGTAGCCTAAGTTACTTGGAGTAACTTCAGCTATCTGAGTTCTAAATTATTCAATAGAATAATCTAATCTAAGCTAGAATAATAATTCTAACTACTAGATTACCCTAAACAAACAGACAAACAAAAGTTAGAAAGATTATATTTTTAGTATAGGTGTCGTGTATACATTTAATAAAAAATGTTATTACAAACAAACACTTTAATTTTATTTATTAGTATAGTTGTGTGTTATGTAGACGATTATAATAAAAATATTTATGAATGTATGAAATATTATTTACATGTATTTTATAATTTATTTTAGCCTAGCTTATATCGGCTAGATACGTAGATTTTATAATATCTATCTAATTCACAATATTATTTTTTATAGTGCAGAATTCTTGTGTTATTTAGTTCTTCTGTATTCTAAAACGCATTTAGCATCCAACTTCCTAACTTGAATAAATTACCTGCTTTATAATATTTTCCCTTCGTTGATTACCAACCTTTTTCAAACAGTAACTTTAAGATTATACCCTTGATTTTTTTTTTTAATATTTGTAAAGGTTTTTACGATCTTTATTGGCTCCTTGTTATCATCAATTTAAAACAAAGAATAATATAAAACAGTATCCCACAATTAGTTTTGTATCCAGTACACCATATAACAGGATGCAACATAAAACAGGTACATTCTATTTAATATAACATTAACAATTGTAACCTACAAATGCTTCACAGAAACTGAGACTTTAAGATAGGTTATAATATAATATACCTACGTACCGATATTGTTGGAAAATATTTGATTCGATTGATATCATAATTATCTCGACGTCATATGAAATAATTTCGATTAAAGATATATTACGCATACTATTTATAAAGTAATTTTTAACAACACATTTGCTTTCAGACGTGTATATTAATAGCATCCTCATCAGTTTAAAACATTAGGTTGTTCAGCTTTAAGAATTGGGAGATAAAAAGAATTTACAATAAACGAAAATATTTTTTTAAATGAACTATTTCGAAAATGTGTATAAAATAACGACTTCTAATTGTTTGCTAAAATAATAAAACTTGAAATCAAGAAATTAAAAAGTCATACTGACTCCATCAAACCCGTAACCCAAAATTCATAAATATGTGAAATTCAAACTACGAAATTTGATTATTGAAATTATTTTAATTATAATCTTTTTTCGTAGACTTATTGAAACTGTTTTTATTAAATAAAAACTGAAACGCGTTTCAATCTACTGCAAATATTATATTTGTATGCAATTCAATATAGACGATTTAATTAAATCGCATATTTCTATTCGTTTGTCGAATTCCATTAGCTTTTAAGCGCATAGAGCTCGAATATCGAATTCATTGAATGCTTACATTTTAATTGAATCTATTAATTCAGGATTAGTGGTAGTGAGGCTTGTTTAACGATGTGGAAACTTCTTAAAGAATGTTTGTTGCTTTGTTGTATTTCAGTGTAGTTTTTGGAATGCTTTTGATAGGTATCGGTATAAAATCTATGTTAAAGACTTGTTACTTGAAAATAGGTTTTTGTTTAATTTAAATTTATCTATAAATTTTTGGCCTATATTATGACAATTATTAGTGAACATCTATATTATTAAATACAATTGTAGTGTCTGTTTGTAATATCAAAATAATATTTTTTTACCAAAACATATGAACATTGTCCTGCCTTTTCCCATCTCACTTGGGGTCGGCGTATTATGTTTTCTTCTTCCATACGTCCCTATCAGCCGTCATCTCTTCATTCACTCCTTTTTCTTTCATATCATTTCTTACACATACCATCCACACTTTCTTTGGCCTTCCTCTACTTTTCCATCTTTCCACATTCATACTCATTACTATTTTACCCACATGCGCTTCCTCTCTTCTCATAACATGTCCATACCACGACAAACGAGAACCTTTCAACTTTTCTACCATTGACGGGACTTTCAAACTCCCTCTAATATACATAATAACATATGAATGATACCTATATCAAAAATACAATTTACAATTTAAAATAATACAACGGTAGAACCGATTTTGACGGGATTTATTTGTTAGATGGGTGAAGTTACTAAGCGTAACTTAGGGTACTATATGTTTTTCGAAAATAAATAGGGTTTCGCGTAAAAAAAACAAAATATAGTGAAGAACATATGAAACGCAAGGGCAGCCGCAGGCACACAGCTGATATATAAATAAATACTTTACTGCACAATTATAATCAATCGGAGTAATCTAAACCTCTATTTACGTGATTATAAATTCAGTTTATTCAGTAAATGTTTGTACTTTAATATTATTCTACTGCATCACCGTAATGGATCTTTACAATGATAACGTATCTTACACGATAAACAAACGACATATTGCATAAAGTATATATGTACTGAGAAATATAATTTCATATTGACTTTACGTCGAGCAAGCAAGCGTATCAAAATCAAATAGGCTTTATTCAATTTAGACCCTTAACGTACCACCGGTTCGGAAAACATATCCGTCCTCGGGATCGCATGTACTTGTTTATCTTTAACTTTTATGAATAAATTATATTATACCATAATTTTTTTTACTTATACTATAGAGATACTATATTACTTCAGTAATTTGAAGATCATGTACTATTGTTATAACTTCATTGCTTATTGGGAATTGTAGGTTAGGGATGTTCTTTTTTTTTCGATATTTATATGATTAATTGCTTAGTATATATGTTATTTATTTATTATTATACAAAGGCAGTACCAACAGTACACATATTATACATTGTCCTTTTAATTATATAAATATAATTATGATATTATATTTTTTGATATTATTATATATTTTGTAATCACTAAAGACGCTAACTACTTTGGCAGACATCTTGTAACTAATTTTTAATTACAATAATAACTTTGTGAATATCTATGGAAATAATTTTTACATTAGCTTATAAAAGTTGTAAAACTTTGCGCAAATATATCTAAGTTATCTACTATAGTATTAAACTCATTACATGTTCTGGACATTCTCACTACAGGGGAGCTAAGTCCAAGATTAGTTTTACACAGTATTCGGAAAAAAGTGTTGGTAATTTGGTGTCTTCGGTACTTATGGGGAATATTAAATTGTACCATTTATGAAATAATGGGCTCTCAATACCTCCGTTAATAATTGTATAAAGAGATGCTAAGTCATGTAGTTTAGGGCCATCCCTAAGTTTTAACATTTTAAAATATGATATGTATCTCTATGAGAAATTTCTGAAGCTCGAAATGCCTAAAACCTAAAAGTTAGCAAAACAAAAACGCAATACCTCTTCTGCGACTTTAGCGGTATCTCCAGTCAATAAGCCAATAACACTCGGAGGAACACCAGTATCAGTCTGTTCTGAATTCTGCTACCTAGGGTCACTCTTGCAGTGTGACGGAGAAATCGACCGAGAAATAAGGCAATGAATCAACTCAGGTTGGGTTGAAATTGTGACAGGTCTCCGGTGTGATTTGTGACTCCAGAATGACCTTTAAATTGAAGGGTAGGATATATAAATCCATCATAAGAGCTGTTATGTTGTATGGATTAGAATGCTGGGCTAGTAAGAAGATGGATAAGAAACGATTGCAAAATGGCTGAGATGTATGTGTGCTGTCACAAGAATGTATAAAATAAGGAATGAATGAATGTTAATTAATGAAGCTTGAAAATTGCGCCAGTGGTAGAAAAGTTAAAAGGTTATTGTTTGTCGTAATATGGACATGTTATGAGAAGAGAGGAATCGCACGTGGATAAAATAGTAATGAATATGTAATTAGAAGTATATAATTAGAAGGATGGAAAAGTAAAGGAAGGACAAAGAATGTGTGGATGGAGTGTGTAAGAAATGATATGAAAGAAAAAGGAGTAGATGACGGCTGATAGGGATGTATAGATAAAGAAAACTGACTGCGTCGACCCCAAGTGTGTTGGGAACAGCGCGAAAATGCAACGAGAATGATGATGAATATATTAGACAAACGATTAAAAAAATAATACAAATATAAACCAACTTTGTCTGCTTAAGTTTGTTTTGTTCAATACAGTTATTCAAATTCAGTTATTTAAATTCACACTGAAATGTAATAACATAAACGATGCTCAAGTCCGGATTCACGTTCAAGGTTACTTGCAATAATATAGCTTCTTATATAATATACAAATTATTTCTAAATTGTTTATGTTGTAGTATTTGTAAGCACAAAACATTTTCTTATTTATTTATATAAGGTTTGTAGCTATATCCAAACTACACGCTTCTTGGATTTGTAATCGTTTGTCATTGCGACTCGACAGGATAACAAAGACATCCATAGGTATATTGAGTTATTTTCTATGTCGTAGGTAATTATGATTTTCGTAAGACTTTGGTTGTTACGTGTAGTCATTTATTTATTTGCTGATATAGTTATTAACACAATGTTTCAATCATTTTTTTTACATTTCTCTTAAACGCGGAGCAATCGATTATTAATGTCGCATTAATGAAGATTTTTTATTTAACTTTTCATGTACCTTTGATTATTTTTCATTTATTAACACCTTAGCATAAACACAAAATTTTAAATATACTTTTACCGTGTATCTTTAAAATGTAAGCTATTTAATTAATCATAGGTTTTTAAAAGAGGTGGATACGTAGATAATGTTATTGTGAAAATATTTACACAATTGAATATAAGAAATTATAATTGTTATCGATTGCGCCTATAAAATATTCAGTAGTGAATGACAAACAAGTATAATCCTTATGTAGGTATATGTTCAAAGATAATGTTTCTTTGCCTGACTTTAGTAGATATTTGGTTACTTTTAGGATGTATGCTTCAATGCTATTCTGTTGTAAATATGTAACATGGAATAAGTATGAGGATAATTATGAGTTGTGGAACCGATTTAGTTGTCATTTTCAGATAATTAATACATAATGAGAGTAAATAATTTATGTCTAAAAAGAGTTATTTTATCTACTACGAATAATGACGCAATACTTGAAAATAAATATCTTAGGATTTTGTTTCATTTGCGTGAACGTTATTAAACCTCTTACAAAGAATTCTTATAGTATCTAAATTATATGTAAACTAAATACATGTTTTAACAGGCTTTATAAAGGCACGATATTTTAATGAAAAAATAATAATCCAACAGATTACGGGAAGCCGTTGATATGTTAGCAATCCGACCGATTTATATTATCAACTAAAATACTTACGTACAAAGAACATAAGCGGCATGCCGTTTATCATTTTTATTTTGCAATTTGTTCGAATAATATTAACGTTAGAGGTAGATATATCTATGTATTATGAAAACTGATACGATATCGCGGTTGAGCTTCGAACGAATCAATCCAATTGCTTTTCAACGGTCTATTTAACATGTGTAGATATTTATCATTAGTTTTGTTTATTTATTCATAAGATATTATTTTATATTAAACCGAAAAACCACGACGTTACTATTTGACAGGTCTAACTAAAAGTCACGAACAATTTTTTGAAAGGTTTTAAATATTTTGCAGAGTGGCAAAGTGGTTAGATTGTACCAGAATTTGTGCAGGCGTTTGATAGCGGAAGTAGCACCGCTACACCTATTTGGCTGCAAACATCGTGCCACTCTGTTCCGATTCGAAGTGTGTGGTTGGCACTTGGCACATGAGATGTTCTAATTCTTTTTTTTTAATACTAATCTTTGATCATAATCTCATCTGATTTTAAATGGCGATGGCTCAGTGGTATTCTGGTCGTATACAGAGACAAATACCGTAGGTTTCCATCCTCTTAATGAACCTCAGCTATAGACAACGTAAAACATCATAATGAAATCATAACATGATGATAGGGCATTTTATAATATTCGCCAGGCTAATTGTGGTACTTAGTTGATTACTTCTCCAAATTGAAAAACCCGTCACCGACCACCTTAAATAACTTTTGTTTTGTTTTTGAAACGAATTTTTACGTTATCGCCAAGCGCGAAACCACGAGAATATAGTAATAATCTAAGCCTAGAAAGAGAACTAGACCAATAGTATTTTCATATTCATGGTATTTGTTAATCCTTTGCAGGTATTACAACTAAACTTGTAGACTAGTAAATAGCCACTATGCTTTTTGAATAATTGTAACGTTTCTAAATCACAGATAGCTCGGGCTAATATTAGAGTGAATTTGCTCAAAGTCTATCTAAGCTTATAATCATTGTTTCAATGTCATCGCATTATTACTCAAAATACTTTGTAATCTTTATGATTTATTTTACCAATCGATGTGAACCGAATTTGCCTTGTTTAAATTCATTACTCCTGTGTCCTTAGTGTTTATTTGATTAAGTTTTGATGATCTCGTTTCACTGTAATTTGGCATTGTATTACCTAATCTTTGTTCTTCTAACAATCAAATGTTTTATACGTTGAAATCATCGAAGTATATATACTTGGAAACGATTACAACAAGTAATTCACTAGTATAACTCAAACCGCTAAATGCCCTTCAAATGGTTAAATAATTAAATTCATTATCGACCACCGGTGTCCCTATCAACTTTAGTAAAACTATACTCTCTCTGACCTATACTATTTATTTACATAATAAATAACGTTTCTGTTTGTGATATCAAAATAACAAATTTCTGCTATATGCATATGATTTCTATACAGTACCTATAACCAAAACACAATTTGTAAATGTTTTTGTTTGTCTGTCTGTCTGTTCCGGCTAATCTTCGAAAGGGCAGGACCAATTTTGACGAAACTTTTTTTGCCAGATAGCTGAATTTACTCTGTGTAACTTAGGCTACTTTTATTTTTCTAAAATAATTCTGGTTCCGCGTAAAAAAATAAAACTCATGAAATTATTAACAAAATACAATTCAAGGTCCAGCACAATCAAAACATTATTTTGCAATGATTATTTAGAACTTCACTAAAGGCTATATAAAACAAGGGTGGAGCCGCGGCTACATAGCTAGTATATACTAAACTAGAATATACTTGTTAATCACATTACCGTAATTCGTTTGGTATTAAAATTTATATACTTCAGTGAATGGTAATAAAATGGGTGAAGAATGTCGAAACAATTGAATCGTAAATAATAAATTAACACGATACAATATTTATACACAAATGTTTTAAAAACCAATTATAATATCTTATGTCGAGTTTGATATACTATACTAATAAATAAAATTGAAATGTCTGTTTGTAATGTCTTTTTTTTTTGGTAGATAGGTGAAGTTACTGCGCGTAACTTAGGGTACTTTTAATTTTCGGAAAAAAAAAAACATATTACGCAGTGAAAATTATGTGAAACGCGGGCGCAGCCACAGGCCCACAGTTACTTATGGATATAAAAAAAAGTATAGATTTATTTCAGTTAATACTAATTACGTCCGTGAAAACTGAACAGCGTTGACCCAGATCTTGACCGATTTTACCGATAATAGATATCGTGTCAATACTTGTTTTGTTGCAAGGAGATTTATTTAATTAGATAGTGTAATTTATTTAAATGCTTAGTTTTATGTTCCTTCATACAATTGTCAAATGAAACGGATTAAGCGATTTGGGTTATGTTCTGGTCGGCCACTAACTAAACGATTTATAAATGATACCTGTTGCGAAACAATAGCACTATTGGTGTGGGAAACGCTACGGCAACTCCGTTGTCTGCGTTGCTACAACTACTAACTACACTTAGGTGCTGATATTAACACTTTCTTTTCAGCTTATTTTTAGTTATCGAGGACTATAAAGTTACTATTACATTATTAAAATACTAGCTACTCTTACATTTTGAAGTATGTAAATATACTAATTGTAATGTTTTCACATACCTTTTGTAATTACCTGTGGTAAATAGTTTGAATTTATAATCTATAATAACTATTCTTTTATTTGCATAGTATTGAAATTGGCTATGTATTCCCGGCTTCGGGAAAATCGTCACTTATCAGATGTTCAAACTTTAAAAAAACTGTTTTCTTATTTTTAATAAGGTAATACACCCAATGAAGTTATCTCTCAATAATATAACCATTTGTATAATTATGCAGGAATATATTATAGTCAACTGTGGTATATATCTGTATACCATACCAACCATAAGTTTAGTAAGGCGAAATCATAGCATAATGCAATTAAGTAAACTGAAAATGGGTTGGTTTTGCTCATAAGAATCGTGCCATATAATTTATATATCTTTGGAATTTTATTTCTATACAAAACTAGTTGACAATTAAGAATTCTAAATTATGCCATTCTAAAAATTTACAAACGTTTAACTTTTAGATTATTTTAATTTACAAGTCTGATCAGGGATTTTAAATTTCATTTTGAGCCTAGAGCCTTCTTTTTAAATGAACATCTGAATAAATTACTATAGTGTTACTGAATTGTTAGCGATAGAACAAATAATCACCTTTATTTTTCTCCCATTGCATGATTGAATTAGACTTATTTAGTCGATACCGTTTTGCGTAAATTGGAGACTTTATTTTCTTTAAGTCTATATTATTAATGAGATGATCATCTATAGAAACTTGGATGTATAAGATTTATAATTAAATTAGAAGAAAAAATTGATTGCTTTGAGATATTTTGAAAAATTAAATATATTATAAGTTAGGTAAAATCCTTTAAAGGCGGCAGATGGTAACGTGGGTCTTAGTGGGTATTCCTTGCACCCCACACCGGGCGTGCCCCACATACCCCCCTGAAATCTCTAACCCGGAGCATTTTACTTCCAGTTTAGAGATGTGAGGGAGGATGCGTAAATGCATTTCGCACGAAAATAAAAAAAGAAGGTAAAATCCTCTTCTATGATTGTAAAAGTTATGTAAAATGTATCTAAAAGAGAAACTGTAACTCGACTACGGGAAATAACACTAAAATAATCAATATAAATTTATAGCCTATGTATATTTATAATATATTGTCCATGTTACCAATCGATTGACATCCTATTAATCAAAATCCGATGAATAGTTTAGGCGCTATGGAGGAACATACGTAAATACATAGACTGCTGAAATCTGCTGAAACTATTCTTTTTGGCGTCGCCGTAACCGAGTAGAAAAAAACATATTTTATGTGTTAATCGAAACAATCATGTTCAATACCAAATTTCATTAAAATCTTCCAAGCATTTCTGAATGTAATCTATGGACAAATATGCAACAAAGAAATGTGTTTTCAAATTAATTCACTATTATTATTAGCCTAGCTGTGTACCCGCGGCTGGGCCCGCGTTTCATATATTCTTCACTCGGTTTAAATTTCTGTTTACGGAACCCTAATTATTTTCCTTAAAAAAAATTAATACTAAAATAAAGTAAAAAAAACATTTCTCATAAATTATAGCACTTGCCCTTAAAGCTGTGCATTGAATCGGTTTTTATTCAAATTTTTATGTTTAAAAAAATTAAGCGGATCCCTGTTTATTTTAGAAAACCCGGAGTAACTTCAGCTATCTACCAAAAAAAGTCCCATCAAAATCGCTCCAGCCGTTTCGGAGATTACCCGGAACAAACAGACAGACAGAGAGACAAAAATTAAAAAAAATATAATTTTGGTATAGGTATCATTAATAGGTAACATTCATGTCTATTTAGTAAAAAAAAATCATTTTGACATTACAAAGAGACACTTCAATTTTATTTATTATTATAGATTAGATTAGATTTCAATAATTTTAGTTTTCATAATTATGTGCCTATTATATTGATTCAAAAAAAAATAATTAATGATTAATTTATAAACTCCATTAAAATCACATAAACAGTTGTTGTGCTTTATTTCCTCATAACATACAACTGATACAAAAAAAATACAGTAAAACCTGACTGTACATACGTATATGGGGGTTTTTTTTTTTTCTAACTTAGCTGATGCTGTTGACCGGATGGGCCTTTACAGCTTCACCGAAATTCGTGGGCGAGTGCTGAAGGCACTCAGCTGCAAAAGGTAACTAGCACAAGGGTTACCAATTTGGTATGAACCTCGGCTTGGCCGTTACCTGTGTGTCGTCTATTAATCACGTGATATTTTTTTAGCAAATTTGTGGAGGGTAGGATCACCTCCATACCCGATAATCTAATCACGTGTGTTATTTTTTGGTAAAAAGTATTAGACTAATTTCCAGATATATTATTATTATATACAATTAAAAGTTAATTCTATTTCTGGGAAATTTTAGAAATCATTACCTGATAACGATTAGTCAAAATCACGCGCTGCTTCTTGGTTTAGACATCGCGCGTTTCAAACAAAAATAAATACACATGATATCTTGCCGTATTATAAGAGCGGCCCCTTCCTCCTTGTGATGTGTTTGGGGATGTTTTCCGAACTCTACTCCCCTTTCGAGCCTCATGTGATTGATGGAGGACCCCTGTAGTTTAAAAATAAAATCATGAAAATTAGCGTAATTTTCGGTACATAATAAGTCAGGTAACGTTTTTTTAGGACGAGATAGGATTCGGTAAAATGACTGCACTTGATGTGATGATGTTAAATAAATATCCAATTGTCAAGTATTAATGTGCACGAGTGAAGTGAATTGGAAATAACAACATGAAACTTGAAATCTGAGGTGCTACAAAAACTCCCTAAATGTTTTTACTTACATTTTCGCCATGTTCGTTGAAACATATGAATTAAATGCAATTAAGTGATTTTATTTACTCTGGTTTTATATTTATTCTAATAAAAAAATTAAAACCAGCATTGAACAAAACAAAACGCTTTTCAGCATAATGTATACAATCTAACTTTTATTAATAAAACGTAAATTAAAACGGCAGCTCGTAGAGCAATTTTTAGAACGCCCACGGCTTTTATTTTTCTCGCGTAGTGTTTTTGCATCGTGATATTTTTAATTCCATGACATTAAAATATAATACATACAGCCAAAATTAAGTACTCATTTTATTTACCTTAATTTTCTTTGGGTATATAGAATTTGTAATATTATTATTAAAACTGTCGTATTGTCTTAAATGATGAAAGAAATAAGTCAGTTCTCTTTAGTTTTATATATAGTAATAAATAAAATTGAATTTTCTGTTCATTTCATAAATACATATGAATGTACATAAACACAATACATATAACAAACACAATTTTTTTACATTTTTGTTTCTTTGTCGGTTCCGGGTAATCTCTGGAACTCCTGGACTTGACAGAACTTTTTTTAGTAGATAGCTGAAATTAATCGGCGTAACTTTTTATTTTATTTTATTTAGTCCCCTTACATCTCAGACATAATCCGAGTTTTGTTTGCTTCTTGTGGCTTTATTGTTTTCTTATGCTTTATCGTAACTTAGGGTACTTTTGATTTTAGAAAATAAATAGGGTTTAATAAAATTGAAACTCAGAAATTGTGAACAAAATATGGTTGAATGGGCAGCAACGTCAAACCATTATTTTTCAATTATTATTTTAATTGCGCAACTAATAAAACGTAGTGATGTATATATGAGACGTGGGCGTAGCCGCGGGCACACAGCTAGTTTTAAATAAGAATAATCTTATATAATTTATCAAAGAGGCTTAAATATTAAACTGAGGTCGAGATTATCGTTTAAGCGTCAAATAATTTCGGAAGTAACTTTGGTTTGTAACTGAAAACGGATATTTACAATTTACAATATAACCATTGTAACTATTAACTAGTTTAGAACAGCGTAAAAGCACTTTCGAATTTTCGATCAGATAAATATTAATCCGATTATGCTAGGGTTGAACGCCGTATTACATGATAATTTATTATGTGCATACAAATTGCGTAACTTAAATTTTTTGTAAAGATATTCCCCTGATAATAGTAACAATTATTATAACCGCATATATTCCTAACGTTCAAGTATTAGATATGAAATATCAAATTCAGGCAACCTACTCCAGGTATCAAACTACATTTTAGAAATAAAAAAAAATACTTTTTATTTTCTCAATCAATTCATTCTTCTTTAACGCCTTTGTGAATAAGATGCGTGAATGGTAAATTAGAGTTAATATTCAAAATCTTCATGAAAACAGCTAAGCAGTATAGTTTTAGAAACCGTTCATGTATTACGTGAGCAAAATTTTGTTTATTTTTGACCCCGTTGTCACCAATAGTAAATTTTACCCATTTCACCCGCCATCCCCATGATTACGTAAATTTTGTCATTTTTTTATTTAATACTTTTTTATACACCAATTAAATACATTTTGTATATAATATAACTATTGCATTAGAGTACAAAGGGCGGCCTTATTGCTGCCAGCTATTTCTTCCAAGTAACCTTTGGATGGATTTGTCTTAGGAAATCAGGGGCAGTATGGGTATAGCGAAAGTAATATTCATAGGTTAATGAAGAAGAATCATAATGTTTAAGACAAATTGTATACATCAATATTTATATATATATATATATATATATATATATATATATATATATATATATATATATATATATATAGATATATATATAGACACACATGAAGGTATATACATATAAATGTATCACAAATAAATTAAACATTAAATATATATAATACAATGATAAAGTATTCAATGTTGAAGCGACAAACAATATTCTTAACCAATTTTTTAAATAATATGTTCAGCGATTGCGCTCGTCTTACAGTAAGTGGGAGAGCGTTCCATAGTAGCGCTGCCATAACTGTGAAGGATTTATCTAGAAAGTCTGTGGAATGAACTGGTACTTCAAGAATCAGGTTCAATAATTTTGAAAAAAGAAAAATTACACAATCATCTCTCCGACAATCCCGTTCGCCATGTCATCAAAATTAAACAAAGCATTGACCCCCGCCTAATTAATGCCTATGTACTACTTTACGGCCCCTTATCACATAATCATTCAATCGAACATTTAGTTTATGTTTATTTAGTTAGATGAGAAAAAAATAAACAAAATATATAACGTCACTGTTATATCTACGAATATAATTTAAGCGTATCCCTAATAAACTTCGGTGACAGCGACAAAGCGGCCGGTTATATTTGGTTTAATCTAACTCGACAGAATACAGGCGACTCATGCGACAGAAAGATACATAATGGATTATTAAATGTTATTAATTATCTGTAACTTATTTTTGTATGAGATATATATGTACATACAGATCAATAAATTTAGAGGTATTAGTTCTTAAAATAATAAGCTGCCAGATTAGCTACAGATTTAGAAACTTTAGGGTGGTAGATACCCAGACGGACATCATTAGAAGATGGCCTACCGCCATGCTATGACTTCCTCACGAAGTTTTCCTTCACCGAAAATTCGTTATAGAATTTAATAGGCGGGTTCAAACCTACGTCCATCGACGTAGAATCTGAACACATTATCTATTCAGGCATGACCACTTCAATATTACATTTTCCATAAATATAACATATTATTCATAACACTATTCAACGTTAGAGGGGGAGAGAAATAGCGAGCGATAATTCGACACAGAGCACCTTCATGCGAAGTACAAAATTATGAGGTAGAAAATTCCATAAAAAGGCAAAAAAAATATGATAGTACTCTGTAATTATAAAAAAACACTAGCTGTTCTCCGCGGCTTTACCCGCGTGGTTCCCGTTCCCGTGGGATTTTCGGAATAAAAACTATCCTATGTCACTTCCTGGATTTTAAACTATTTCCATACCAAATTACATCCTAATCGGTCTATCAGTTTATAAGTTTATTCGTTACATACAAAAATACAAATCTTTCCTCTTTGTAATTTTAGTATAGATATAAATGAATATCATTGTAACGTACTCTTCTATTTTTATTTCTTTGCATTGTTATATTAGTAAAACACAAAGAATATATAATTCCACTGGGAAATATGTCATATATTTTTCAAGTATAAAAGATAGAAATGTGAATGTTTATGTAAGTATAAAATTTGATAGGTTTTTGGTGAGAAACCTAATGTTTTTATCAAGACGCCATCGAGTTTTTTTATAGATTGTTTATTTAGTCTTCCGCTGTTCTGTTTTTTTTATTTAGAGGCTATTAACAAGACCTATATTAGTCCCATTATGACTTAATGCCATAAAGTTCGGTGAAGCTGCCGAGGCCCTTATGGTCGACAGCATTTAGTTACCTAGTTCTAAAATAACTTGAATGATACTAGAAAAGTTATCATATATATGTTAAGCCCTTGAGCACTAACCTGGCGTTTACGCCAGCTTTCCAGTGTTTTTATATTGTCTCATTTGGTAATCGACATATTAATACATATAAATCACTATTCAATCAATTCGCATGGATATCATTTTAGCTATCTCATTAGTAGGGCTTACAAAAATGCTATTTAACATTTCCATATTTACCTAATGTTCTGGACCCTGATATTTCGTAACTTATTTGATTAAGAATACGGGTGCGTTGACCGCGCATGTGCTGTGCATTAAGGGAAAGATTCGATAGCCCGTGTGCCCGACATCTCGAGTACCTACTATGATCACAGATACAGTTGTAAGACGTATTGTGAATCTTTTTTTATTATCATTTGTTATTTTCCAAATTCATTGTGAAAAAAAAATCACTTTTGTAAATACAAAAAGGAAAACCGAGTCCCTGTTATCATTTTGTGTAGGAAATATTTGTGTAGATGTTCAATAGGGATCTCTTATAGGAAAATGGGATATTTGGCAACTTTACCGAAACGATGATCGTACAAAGCTAAGATTCTTTATATTACTTCCTAATTTGAAAACGTTAACTTATATTTACATAAGTTTGAAACGTTCCAGGCTCAGTGGTACTGTGGTTGGATTCCGCGTCAATGAAAATAAGTTCAAATTTACTATTCTACTATACACTAATGAGCTTGTGTTTTTGGTAAAGAAGATCATTGTTGCCCATAGCATGATGGTAAGCTATTTTCTTATGCCAGTCTTGCTAGCTACCATCCTCATACTTGATAATGTCGCCAAGCACCTATAACTGTGTTCCAGCATTTAGAAGATAGTGCTTCTAGGCTTAGTTTATTATCCTGTACCATTTTGTGACCCGAACTACCTATGGATTTTTGCATTATGTACCTAATAGTTCTAAAAATTATAGCGTGAAAGTAAGTTTTACTAACTCTGTTCAGTTACGCACGTTGCACAAACATTCGACATGCTCAGTGCTTTAACCACAATCTCAGAACTGATGTTAAGTGACGTCGTAGTTCAGGATGGTAAACACACTAAGCCTAGAGGTACTTTTTCTCAAGTGATGCTGCTGGAATACACCTATTGGAATTTGGCGACTGGTTTTCAAACTTAAGGGTAGTAGATACACAAGCGGGTATTATTACAAAATGCTCTACCACCATGCTATGGTTTCCTCATGATGTTTTCCTTCTCCGAAAACTCAGGCTGATTTTAGAGTCGGATAGGTGCGCTGGAACCTGCGTGTGTTGACGTGGAATCCGACCGCTCTACCAATTGCGCCATCATCGCTTCGCTACGTAATATTAGGATTAAAATACCTCAAGTATATACTAACCCTTAGTTTTACACATTCATTAAAATTCTATAAAAATACTATGTATCACTGTCGTATCCATTATAATGATAGCGCAATATGTATTGATAGTGGAGACACAGTTACCGCAATTTCAGTGTAGACTTTAGGCCCGGCCAATATCATAAGCGATTAGGTAGGAATTGAAACGCGGGTTAGTAGATATGTAGTGGCAGTGGTTTCAGGTTACAGTCTGCGGTCGAGTGGTCGGGGCGCCGAGTACGCAATCAGTTTGTTTCCGCTCCAGTGAACAGGCGCGGAGGCGAGACGGTGCCTGTTCCCGTCACGGAACACCCGACATGAAATACTACTTAAAACTGACCATTAATTTTTCCCTACAATTGGAATAACGTAGAATAATAAAAATTAATATGGTGATTTTGGCAGAATGCGTTCATTTAAGACGTTTTATTTAGTTCCATGCATTGAAAGTAAAGGCAAAGGTACTAGAGCATGCAGCCAAGCCTAACGTTAGGAACGTGTTACTCCGTAAGAAAATGGCGACCCTTTGTTAAAGCTATCCTTCCATGGGAGTTGTTTGGAGTACTCAGCATTCACGCGCCGTGTAATTATTGCACAATGACCAATCTATATCACGTAACGTGCCAACAAAATTACATAATGTAGATTCAAATACTGCATGATAATTAATTAAAAATAAGGATTACTATATCACAAAATAAAATCGCTTCAATTACGCCTCATTTAAGCTTAACAGTAGTTCGAGAATCGAATTATCCAAATGACACTAAGAAGAGTCCAATATTTAACCATTTAATTTCTGAAATTGTAAAAGGTTTTTTACATTGCGATTTTCATTGTCACATTAGATATTTATTGTGGATTTACAGGCAAATTGAAAAAATATACTTAAATAATATTCAATGTATTCCAATACCTACAAAATTGGATACAACGAAATTGTCCTCTCTCTAAATATACAAAATAATTAGGAGGAATATTGTATTAGACCCTACGTAAAAGCCATTAAGTTCATGTAATGGATTCTTAAGAGGCTAAAATTTAATGCAATGAACAATAGTATGTAAAATTACAAGGACGCCGAAATAAAAGAAGAGCAGTTTTGTTTAAATGAATGGTTTAAATTTACATTTTGTAATGCAAATAAAGTCACGGCGTTTTTCCCTTGAAAGATTGTTCATTTATTTAACTTTCGTGTCTGTTGTAAACAAATAGCATTAAGTAATTTCTCCGCAAATGTTTTACCAAACACTTTTGATTAATTTAATTTAAATAAAATTCAAAATGTCACAAAAGAATATTTATTTATAACTTTGTAGTTCATCCAATGGAAATCTTGTGTAAATGGAATTATATTGTACACATTTACGCCTGGTTTATGTTGAACGCACAAGTAGCGGTTAGTTGTTTTGGAAGCGTTTTCGATCTTCGATATTTATTGTAAATTGTAAATACATGGTATTCATCACATTAATGTTAATCCACACTCCACGTACGAGAATTCCAATGTATAAATGATTTCTATGTTATTAATAATTTATCTATGATACTAGTGTGCGCTCAGAGTTTTAAATTAAGGGGAAATCAAGTACCTATTACGTGCTGTTAACATATAAAAAAACGGGAATTGATAAGTAACTTGTGCTTATGTTATCATCATTAAGATCACACTCCCTCGTGCCATCAAAAAAGAAAATACTTGCACGCCCCTTAGATGAAAATCATTACCTATTTGAAAACTAGAGAAAAAATGGGTTTCCATATTTTTTTATTAATAATACCAAAGACTATAAAATATACTATTAAAGCTCGTCGAAAATGGCTACTAAAGGAAAGAAAATAAAATCACCTGAGAAACAGAATAAAAGCGTAACTGAACTCTTTCATCTTTGCCTTATTTGTATATAATAAAAAATCACTGCCTCGGTGGCGCAGTTGTATTACGGCGCGTCTGCCGTTCTAAGGTCTCGGGTTCAATCACCGGGTCAGGTCAAGCGGTATTGGGTTTTTCTACTCAGTATCATCCCGGAGTTTGGAATTTGAATCATGTATGTACTTGATTGGGTGTTGTAGTTTTAATAGTTTTTTTATTTTAAATTCAAATGGAAAATTTTTTCGCTTAGGTAATAGTAAACTTTGAATTTCATACACAATTCAACTCTTTAGTAAAACGGTGGTGATCTTGCTAGAACTTTCCAGGAAGTTTGCGTGACAACTCAGAATTCATGTTTCTTTTCTAGTGCAATTCACTACAGTATTAACACCACATACCACCAATGTTATAGAACATGTAATAAACACAGCAAACCTATGAGTAACAAATAAAAAACAAATGACAGCCCATGTTACGATCAAAAACTCCTACGTGTTAAATATGCGATCTAAAACTGTTTTTAGCTACTGAAATACAAAATTTCATAACTTATTAAGTTTTGAAATAGTGTTAGTGATCAGTGAGAAAAAATGTGACTGCTGGTAGGGCATTTTCTAATGATGCGCGCCTGGGCTACCACCCTTACGTTTGAAAACCTGTCGTCAAATACCAATACGTGTGTTCCGGCAGCATCACTTGAGTAACTCTATGCTCAGTGTGTTTACCATCCTGGACCACATCGTCACTTAATATCAGGTGAGGGTAAAGCACTGAGCCTATATCGTATAAAAAAAAGTATTTATATTTGATTTGATCTCTACATGAAGTTTTGATTCGAAATCGGCCGCGGAAATAATAATTATACATCAAACTTCTTTGTTCTTTATAGATAGCTTCGTTACGAATTAACTAAAAAGTCAACTTTCAGGCAAGACTCTATAATCAATATAATGAGAGTTAATGTATTAAATAAACTATTATGTATTGATGAAGATAATCGTCTTTGCGCGTGGAGAGAGTAAAATGTCAAGGTCGCATCACGCAATTAACGCCAGAAAATAAGCATAATGCTTGTGAATATAGGACGGATAAAAAAGAATACTGAGAAAGAAAGAGACAAATATATTAATCACGCAACACTTTTTGACTGCATTATTTTCTTCTCTCCATGCTGTATTCATTCTCAAGGAGACGTGCGCACGACTGTATCTTAGAAAGTGACCATATATATTTTTTTATCTCTTTCTCAGTATCTGATATCAATCTATTTATCTATATCTGATAACTTTTACACTAATCACGTTAAAATTTATGATAAGGATAAGTAGAAATGGTGACAAATGGAACAAAAAAATATATTCGAAGTTCAACGGGTTTATGCTATATTATTTCTTGGGTTACTAACTCTACTGAAAGAGGCTGAAGCGCAACGATGCGGACGCATGCCAAAGTCAGCGAAAACTCGACGAATAACTAGGTCTCACATCAAGCTTTACACTTAAATAGGTCAAGTTAGTTAATTTGTCTTATAAAATTTATATTGTGTTTACTTGATTTTTACTGTAGCATATTAAATAATTAAGCGTGTAATAATAATATTATACCAATATTATACCAAAAAAAGGATCAAAGTGAAATTAAATTACCTTATCATCTGACATTTGTTAAAGTTTGGGCTAAATACTACTTAACTAAAGGTAGTAAAGTAAACTTCGTAATGCAGGTAAGCTCATTAACGATATAAATAAAATGATAACTAAGTATGGACAAAAAGTAAGACGAGGAAGAATTTTTTTGTATATTTGCTGTTATATGTAAACAAAATTACGTATTCTTACGAATATTATAGTACTAACTGTGTGCCCGCGGCTGCGCTCCAGTTTTATATATTCTTTTCGAGTTTTAATTTTTTATACGGAACCCTAATTATTTTCTTTAAAAATTTTTGGTACTAAGATAAAGTAAAAATATTTCTTATAAATTCAAGCACTTGCCCGTAAAACTAACCACAGTGAATCGTATTTAATCCGAAATTTCATGAGTTTTGTTTGTTTTTACCTGGAACTCTAAACATTTTCGAAAATCAGAAGTAACTTAGGTTACCCGAAGTAACTTCGGCTATCTACCAAAAAATCCCGTCAAAATCGGTCCAGTTGTTCCGTAGATTACCGGAAACAAACAGACAGGTAGACATACAAAGATTTTAAAAATTGTTTTTTTTTATATAGATGTATCGTGTATAGATTCATATGTATTCAGTAAAAAAATGTTATTTTGACACTACAAACACACTTCAATTTTATTTATTAGTATAGATTAGCTGTGAGCCCGCGGCTGAGTCCGCGTTTCATATATTTTTCACTGCGTTTTAATTTATTTATACAGAACCCTAATATTTTTTTGAATACTAAGCTAAAGTAAAAATATTTCTCATAAATTCAAGTACTTGCCCGTAAAACTGTGCATTGAACCGGACTTTATTCATTTTTTATGAGTTTTAATTTTGTTATGCGAAACCCTAATTACTTTCGAAAATTAATAGTACCCTAAGTTACCCGGAGTAAATTCGGCTATCTACCAAAAACTTCTCGTCAAAATCCGTCCAGCCGTTCCGGAAATTATTCGGAACAAACAGACAGACAGACAAAACATTTTAAAATTTCGTTTTTGGGTTAGGTATTGTATATACATTCATATCTATATAGTAAAAAAAGTCTAATTGTATTTAATTACTTAAAGATACATAAAGTCAAACCTCTTATTAGTAAAGAATACAGATAGCCGGAATGCATTTATAATCTACACGAGTAAGCAATTTAGTTTTCTAGATGACAGTACTAATGTCTTTGGGACTTATGAATCTTCTTGACCTCTTAGTCTAAGTTGAAAATTTGTTTGTTTTTGAAAACAATTTGTTTTCTTACTTTTTCATTTTTTATGATTCCCTTCATGTGAGGCTCTTTTTATTACTAGCTTTGTCCGCAGCTTTACCCGCTTGGATTTTATACAATTTGTAGCTTATGTGGAGAGGGCTATGCTCGGAGTTTCCCTGCGTAATCGAATCAGAAACGAAGAGACCCGCAGAAGAGCCAAAGTAACCGACATTGCCCGAAGAATTGCCAAACTGAAGTGGAAATGGGCTAGCAACATTGCTCTTAGAACCGATGCCCGATGGGGCTAACGAATTCTCGAATGGCTGCCGCATACTGGAAGACGCAGCGTGGGAAAGCCCCTCATAAGTTGGACTGACGAACTGGTGAAGGTCGGGGGAGTCCGCTGGATGCGGGAGGAGCAAGACCGGTTGTCGTGGAGATCTTTGAAGGAAACCTATGTCCAGCAGTAGACGTCTTTATGTTTAATGGATGGATGGCCTATGTTCAAATTATTATTACCAACTGTTATCGAATTCGGTTCAGTAGTTTTACGTGATTGGGATACAAATTACAACAAACAAACAAACATATTTAAAATGATCAAAATGTGTCATTCAATTCAGACGCTCCGCATACTATTTTTTCTTAAATATCTTCAATGTACAAATTTCGTCTCGATAGCCTTTTATTATAAGAATAGATATATATATTCACAAAAAATTTTGCTGTATGTATTTGTTTTAAGTGGAAGATTTGATTAAATCAAATAAATTAAATTTGAAAAAAAAAAGCAGAAATAATCTTCAGTACGGAATATGAATTACAAATATATTCCGATTGAAGGTAACCTTTAAAAACGGAACCAAATATGTTTAAAAGCAAAATAAGTAGATAATTGTAAAGCTACAGTAATGTTTCAAAACTTTATGATAATGTATGAAATAAAAAAAACGCCCCGAAATCCTAATATAATTAATTACAGTCATACATAAGCTTTCAGAAGTAAAAATGTTCGGGTCACACCCAACATAAAAGCTCCTGCGAATACGCTTTAATCTCTACATTATTATGCGGGTTCGTGACATTGTAAAATAACTAAAAAGGTTTAAGGTATAACAGAGTTACATCATAACTCGACTATCTGACTTTGTTTAAAAATACTGCACGAAGGAATGATATTATAATTTTTAAACTTTTTTTTATAAATATGATATACACTGATATCCTTCTTTTAGCGAGTGTAAACCAGCTATTTGATGATAAAACAATTTTTATTTTCCACAGTAATCAGAATAATAGTCACACAGTTTGGTATTTAAAAATTTTTCAAAATGTGCTAATTTGAATCGAATATTTTTTTATTACACACGAGAATATCACGATTTCAAATAAAGAATATACAGTAATACCCCGCTTAGCGCGACCCCGTTACGCGCGGTTTCACTTTAACGCAAATTTCAAATTTCGCTCTCAAATGCCTCGCATTACGCGAAAGAGTGCGTATAACATAATGTAAAGACAATAGATGTATTTTTCCGTAGCAATAAGAGTATATATTGCATAAAGTGTTCTTAGAATTAAAGTGATTAATTAAAATGATTTGTATTTTTTTGTATTAAATTTTGACTATGTTTAATCATAAACCTCGATATACGCGAATTTCAGTTAACGCGATTTTTTTCGGAACGTATCCCTCGCGTAAAGCGGGGTATTACTGTATATGTTAATAGATAGATAGACGTAATTTCGAACGCATCTATCCAAGTCTAGAATGATCCTGAGCTTACGGTGAAAGGAAAACATCTTGAGGAAGCCATAGCCTACCAGGTGGGGTATTTTTTAACAATGCCCTTAAGTTTGAAAACCTGTCGCCAAACTCCAATTGATGTGTTATAGCAGCATCACTTGAGAGCCTGTACCTCTAGGCTTAGTACGTTTATCATCTTGGGTCACATCGTCACTTAACAACAGATGAGACTGTGGTCACTGCGCTGTGTTTGTACAGTATATAAAAAAAAGTAGTTAAAATAGAAATTACAGGCGAAGTATTTAATACGACCTATACAGTACTGGACAAAATAAAGTACGCACCTCGAATATTTTCACAATTACATGAAAAACTTCGTAGTTTTTTCAGATATAATAATTATGTATTAGCACAAAAAGTAGGTTACTTAGTCTACTTTTAAACTCAATGAGGAAGAATTTAAAAAAACACGGAAGATCATACATTAGAAGGTCCGTTCGTTTTTCATTCGTTCGTTCATTTACTTTCAGTAATAATGACATTCAGGAGTTTTTGGCGGGATCTCAATCTGTCATGTAGCAGTTATTTAATACATGGAACTTGTGTATTTGATTCTATATAATGTAATATTCGTGGCGTTTTGTATGATATGGTTTGGTTATTGTGTACAAGTTACGTTTATTATAGAAAATAACCCTTAACATTTATTCTGTGGCTCTGACAAAGCTCCATGGAAAGTTCGAGCAGGATGGGCCATCGCTTTGCTGTAACTTGTTAACGCTGATACAAGATTGAAATTACATCTTACCCACATGACACCGGCACAAATTGTGTGTACACAGATTGCCATTAAACTAAGAAGAAGAAGAAGGAGGGAGAATTTCAAAGATATGAGATATCGTACATTAGTCCGGGCCGTTCATTCATTTACTTTCAGCAATAATGTCATTCGGCGACCTTGTATTGCTTCTATTGTTGGAGAAAAGAGAATCTATAGAAATAAAACGTATTAATAAAGTTTTATTAAGCTATCAGGAAAATCGGTGAAAAGTACAATGTTAGTGAAGCAATATATGTAGTTAGTTGTAATTGTAATCTATACTAATAAATAAAATTCATGTGTTTCTTTGTAATGTCAAAATTGTTTCTTTTACTAAATAGATATGAATGTTAATACGATACCTATACCAACATTTTTTTAACATTTTTGTCTTTCTGTCTGTTTTTTCCGGGTAATCTCCGAAACGCCTGGACGTATTTTGACAGGACTCTTTTTGATAGATAGCTGAAGTTACTCCGGGTAACATAGTGTACTTTTCATTTTCGAACATAATTAGGGTTCCGCGTAAAAAAATTAAATAAAATCTGTTTCAATTCACAGTTTTTACGGGCAAGTGCTTGAAGCTATTAGAAACATTGTTACTTTATCTTATTACAAACAAAAAAATATTAGAGTTTCGTATAAAAAAATAGCAGTGAAGAACATATGAAACACGGGCCTAGTCGCTGGCACACAGCTAGTATAAAATAATTGTAATATAAAATAATCGTTCATATCACAATCAAGCCACGTGTTGTTATCGCAGGTAAAGGCTTACAACGAACTTAATAGGTGCAGCTGATATGAAAATAATCTTGTCTCTAATTTTAGAGTATTGATAAAAATGTTCAATATATACATACGTCCAAGTAGTAATATCGGTACGTTTACCTCGTCTCTACGATATGCGTTTATTTTGATTAAATTCGACTAGATTGTGTACATTATTATTGGATAAAATTCGGGCGAAGTGGAAGATATATTTCTATGAGAGACTTGAGTTTTTTTTACAATAATTATCATTTCTATTTTGGACGCGAATAGCCGTTGATCAACAACTTTATATTTTCACCACGAAATCAAGATTAGAAGATCTTGTTATGAAAGTATAAAGTTTAGAAAAGGGGTTGTTTTTATTTCATTTATAGTAAGCGTTACAAAAACATGTTTTGTTCCTTAATTCGATACTTAAAGTATATAGAAACAAGTAATATTTATCTATAGTATTCAAAATGTTAGTCAACAGTTTTACAATAAATATCATTACCAATTTTTAAAGCAACATATTTAGATATTTGATAATATATTAATAAGTATTAATTGGTGCCTGCGGCTCCGAAAGCCTTTGATGTTCGTCAGGTGTGAGTCAAAAAGTGTATATAACATTTCATTTATACCTAATGTGAAAAACAAATGAATTAAGAATAATGAGAACTTTTTGCTTTATTAGCGGTAAAAATGTACATAAGAGTAAATTGAAAAAAAAGAGAAAGTGTCGATGGAATCCAAAAAATAAAATAATAACGCGTCGAATGGTAGTAGTTCCATACCGATATATTCAGTAGTTTTGAGGTGATGCTGCGTCAAAATAAGCCCGTTTTCCTTTTATAAATATAAAAAATAGAATAGAATAAATACTATCGTAACATTCAAAAATAACTAGTTTAAAATGTCAAATAAATTCACGGTAACTAACGATAAAGTAAGATTCTCTATATTGTTGGGAAAGCATGTGAGTGCAATTTAATATTTAATCGATTCGGCTGGCATCAGCCTTCCCTAATAACTTATTAGGCACATGCAAACACATCAGTTCTAGATAACCCTACTTTAATACAATTTTAACGTTAATTTAAACTTATAACCTCTTTAAGCAAACCTAGTTAAAGTTTCCTTTTAGATGACTATGCTCTTTTTAAATTAATTAAATGCCTGAAGAATTGCTAAACTTATATGGCAGTGGGCTGGGCATATTGGTCGCAAAACCGATGTCCGATGGAACCAACGGGTTCTCGAATGGCTATCACGCAACGTCAGACGTAGCGTGGGTAGCCCACAAGGTGGGCCGACGACCTGGTGATGGTAGCGGGAACCTGATGGATGCGGGTGGCACAAGACCGGTTTAGACTGCAGTATTTTATTATAGTAATTTTTTTTACAACGAAACCATTTTTTGTTTTTTGTGATAATATTTTTTTATTTTCTTTTTTCAATATGGATTTTAAATGGATATCGCGCCTTAAAGTAAAGACAATATAGTCCGATAGTTAAAGGGGAGACACATTTTTAATACGTCACGTATAGTATTCAACGTGACCCGTGTTGATTGGAATCAATTTGTACTATTATAATCTATCTTCTATTGACAGAAACACACTATCAACAACCAATACGTGGACATCGACCGACCAAACATCTGAAACGCCTTACTATCAAAAATATGTTTGTTGTTAACTAATTTCTCACCGACTGTACACGTACAATTAAATCAAAAATAGGTATAAATATATTTTAACATCGGTTTCGGTTAAAAATTTATTTCAATAAATATGATATTTATCAATGTTTTATCTGCATCGTGTCTACTTAAGTAAAAACATGCACGATTTTAAGGTTTCTCATAAATTTAAATGTTTAATATATAACTGAATCGCTACACGAGAGTTGAAAGGTTGCACTTAGTGTACTTATTCGTGGACTATCTCTGATCGTGGGGTTTTATGTACACATGGTAATAAGTTTGCTTGGAACGATCGTGTCTACTTCGTAAGAGATTGGAAAACCTATAGGTATTTATGTAAATGTTACGTATGCTATAGTATATATTACTATAAATACTAGACTCTTTACTCGTCTTAAGTAAGATTAGATAAGATAAAGTAAATGATGTCACACCTTAAATAAAGTTTTACCGTTAATTAATTTTCTTTTGTTCCTATTTGTATCTAATAAAATTGTATGAATTCTCGAATGAATTATTTATTGGTGAAATAGTAAATTTATATCACATAATTGAAAAAAATGAAGATATTCATTTCAAATGTTTATCTACAGATATATTTAGAGTTTCATCCATCCATTCAACTATAAGACGTCCACTGCTGGACATTGGTCCTTCGATTACTATAATCGACACGCTTGGCAGGCGGGTTGGCGATCGCAGTAGTCAGGTGTTTTTGGTACTTAAAGGATGCCGCTACCCATCCACCGGTTTATATCCCTTAGTCATCTTTTACGACATCCACGGGAAGATACGGGGTGGTACTATACATATCCGGCACCACACGGCACGTATAGTTTAATATTACTGTTATAATGTTATAATGCATGTTATGAGTTTATGTTATCATTGGTACTATAATTTTGTCGTTTAGTTAGGGATAGATTTTTTTGAATTTTTTTGGTATAGGTATAGTGATTTTTCATGAGTATTAAAAATAAACTACTCGCATTATACATTCGTGAAAATTTTGTTACCTTAATCTGAGAAATAATTGTCTATTCACAAACGGACTACTTTCATTAAATAAAATCAAAAGTATTTAAAATAATTGTCACGTTAATTAAAAGCGATAACTAAAATACTAAAAAGCCGTTTTAAAAAAACTGTTTGGTATGGACTTCCATTTTCATGAATATTCCGATACAAGTTGGTTATTTTAATGAGAGTTTTTTTATGCATAAAACAAGAATAATTTAACTTTTCTTACAAACTTCATTATTATCATGTTACAAAACTTAGATAAGTAATTAAACTTTTATATTATCATTACTTCTATTAATCGTTATATTTTTAGCTTCTGTCTTTATTTATGTAAAAATTGTATTTACAGTTATTTAAAAAAATATTATTTAATCTATTGTCCCGTTTAAACAATGTAATTATTAGTACACGTACCAAGATTTTACGTACATAACTAACTGTGTGACGCGGCTGCGCCCGCGTTTCATATAAATTTTCACTGCGTAAAATAGTTTGTAATTTTTTTGTACGGAACCCTAATTATTTTCCAATAAAAATTTCACTATGTACTAACATTAGCAAACATATTTTTCACAAATTCAAATAGCTGCCAGAGTAAAACTGTGCATTTTATTCGAAATTTCAAGAGTTTTATTTTTTTTACGCGGAACCCTAATTATTTTCCAATAAAAATTTCACTATGTACTAACATTAGCAAACATATTTTTCACAAATTCAAATAGCTGCCAGAGTAAAACTGTGCATTTTATTCGAAATTTCAAGAGTTTTATTTTTTTTACGCGGAACCCTAATTATTTTCGAAATACAAAAGTTCCCTAAGTAACGCCTCCGTTAACTCCCTAAGTTACTCCAACTTCAGCTATCTACCAAAAAAACTTACGTCAAAATCCCCGGAACCCGGCACAAAAAAGGCAGTTAAATCTTTAAAAAAAAAATTGTATTTATATGTCATATATTGATATGTATTTAGGATAACGTTAATGTACCTACACGTAAAATATTTATGTGTTACAAATTAGGGGAAAAATTAAGAGTCAAAGCCAACAAATTTTGTGAAATTCTTTGAGCACATGTTTATTTTCACAACAATCAAAATGAATGTCGTATTTATAATTATGAATTTCAAACGTAATGAATCGAATGTTGATTGAAAGCATTTATCGTCACGTTGACGGTTATTATACAAGGGGGAAATCAACTTGACCTGAATTAATTATATGATATTAATGAGTTGTTTAATGACTGACACTTCGTATTTTTGTGACATAATTAGTCACAGAGTATGGATTAAAACACTCGTGATATAAGTTTTAAAAATTTATATTTTTTTATTTGTATCATTAATTTCATAGAGTAGTAATGCGAAGAGCATTAATTTCATACAAAAACTCGCAAGCCAACAAAATACATATGTGTACGTGTAAACGACAGGAAATTACAAAATCACTGGCACGTAACGAAAAACATGCGTGGCATTTTAAGGCCAAATTGAAATGGCTTAACTCCGGGTGGAACTGTTGCCGTTCTGAGTGTTTTAATTCTATGATTAAGCTATTATTATTAATTTTTACGTTTAAAAAATGTAAGGATATGTTTATTTTAATATAGAAATTATTATTTATGACTGTGTCGCAATTCATTATAATTACCTACAAAACACTTTTTAATGTGGTATAATATTGCATGAGATAATTACCGATCACAGCGAAGGGTGAATTTGTTACATCAGATTCTTCACTGACTTACCATGAATAATATCATCATCATGAATAATATCATCTATTTGACCAGAGAGTAGGAACTGCTATCAAATTGCCTCTATTTTCCACAAAGGGGCTTCGTGGAGGGTCATGGACAGCACGATTCCTTGCTCAAACGGTATCAGGATATAATAGTTATAACATAAGTTATATCAAATGTAACATCGTCGTTCTTATTAGGTACAGCAATCGAGAGTTCATTAAGAACTAGTATTTCTGGAAATAAAATATCAAAAATGCTGCGTAATTGTGTATAATTTTTACATGTACGTAGCTGCCGTTGACATCTTAGGATGTAACTACGTAACAATTTGCGATGGCATATGTCAAAGTCGCTAAAATTTGGGATAACACAAAATAATCGGCTGTTAAAATATTACAATCAAATAAAACTAATTTACATCATGCTGTACAGACAACTTGTTTTTACAAACTTTACTCAACAAATTTAATGGGCACTCGCATGGTAGAGTATCGGTAAAGAGTAAAGTTTCATAGAGATACCAGAATTGCTAATTGGTTGTAAAGAAAAATACTTTAAAAAAACCTAAACGCTTTAAAAAGATTATCATAAAACTAAATTTTTATAGAAATTGTAGAACGATATATTTCTCAACGTTTCAAATTACTAATATCTCGTAGGCTGCTATCTATAGGCATATATATCTTTACCCTGTTACATGACATTTCAAGGCTCGTATTGATTGCACATTTATGTAGAAGATTTTTGTTAACCTGTATCGTCCCAAAACGTAATCTTTTGGTCTCCTGAAACTCATTACTAGAGAACAACTAAGCTAATTTGAATGTACTTTACCGATTAAAATAAAGAATAAGAGGGATCAAGGAGGATTACGGGCCAGGAGTATTAATAAAATTTATAACTGAAAATTAGCGTATTACTTTTAAATATGTTTTCTTTATGTGAACTTTATTATTAATTTTAAAACGATGACGGCTCAGTCGCTCTGTACACACATATCCAATATATACAAACAAATAAAATTGAAGTGTGTCTGTAATGTTAAAATAACGTTTTTTTTTTACTAAATATAGGTGTGTGTACATATACAGAAAATACAATTTTTGTCTATCTGTCTGTTTGTTTGTTTCGGGTAATCTCCGGAACGGCAGGACCGATTTTTAAGGGACTTTTTTTGGTAGATAGCTGAAGTTACTCCCCATAACACTTTTTTTTTTCTTTAAAAACTTTAAATATAATTAGGGTTTCGCGTAAAAAAATTAAAACTCGTAAAAATTGAATGAAACCCGATTCAATGCACAGTTTTACGGGCAAGTGTTTGAATTTATGACAAATACTTTTACTTTATCTTAGTATTAAAACAGAATTAGGGTTCCGTATAAAAAATAAAATGCAGTGAAGAATATATGAAACGCGGGCGCTGCCACAGTTACACAGCTAGTTTAAAATATAACCTATTACTGATTACAAATACATTAATTCTCAGCTTGGTTCCATGTCAATTAATATTGCCAACCAAGTAAAAAAAAATTGTTATTGATATGTTTTATTAACGTAAGACAACTAGATAAATCGAAATAGATTTAATATAATAGCGGCCGCCTGGGGTTTCGTTTGATGTAGATAAATAATATAATTAAATCGAGGCATTCATTTGACGTCTATAGATAATAACAACCAGAGTATCTTATTTAGTTAATCTCTACTAATAATAAATCTGTAGGCTCTATCTGTATATTTAATATTTTTAAGACATTTTGTGAGACATGCCTAATTTACTGATGTCAAATCTGACATATAAAAAGTAAATTATATATTTTAAGTATACTTAAATTAATATTGTGGTCTTTCTAATAACTCTAATCATACCGCTTTATGGTTTTGTTGGCTTTAGTTACAAATCAACGACGATTTCATAGTACGTATTGTTTTCTGTAATTTAATTAATTGTTGATTATTAATAATGTTCGGTGTGTTATAGTTATTAGGTGAACTGGCTGAATTGTGACAGATTCATATATCACAAAACAAAAAAATATATTCAAATAAAATGTCTGTGTGTCTCCAGATTTAAATCGAAAACGGTTAGATCGATTTTGATATGCATGGGTAGGGAATTTCAAGGAGTAATAAAAGTTTAAGAATTAAGAAAAAATCTGTTCGCTTGTAACTAAAAAACGAGTTGACCGATGTTTATAAAACTTTGTGTAAATGAAGTAATATTAATATGCGATTGATAGGTTAGAAAAACTATCATTATCATTTTTACAAATCATCAAAAAAAAAATCAAAAAGTGCTTGATCGATTTGAATACAACTAGGCGTTCAGGGTGAATGATAATGAAAAACAAAAGAAAGTAAGAAATAAAACACGTAGACAAGATCGCGGGCACCCGCTAGTTCTATATAAGCTCGAATTTCAATTTTCTTGTTATTTTAACTGTGAACTTTATTTCTATTCCCGTTAGTATTTCTGAATATTAATTGAGAAATATCGTCGTTCATTTCCTTTTGAGTTGACCTGCCCCTTCATTCTGTTGACGCTCAAGTCGACGTTGTTTGTATTTTGGATGACCGTGACTGTGAATTGATATGGGGTTTAATTTTATATAGCTCTTAATATTTCGCACAACTTAAAGCAATAACTTTTTTTTTAATATTATATTTTTATGATTGATTTAATCAATTATTTAAGAATATGAATGTTTACTTTCAGGTAACTCATTAATGATAAAAGCAAAAGAAGTTATAAAAATTAAAAACTAATTGACTTAAACCGCTTGAACAGGAACCTGGCGTTTACGCCAGCTTTCCATTGTTTTCCTATTGTCTTCCTATTATCTCTTTGTCATGGGTAATCGACATATTAATAATAATGTGTTAGAATAATTGTAATATTTAAAACTGAAGTGGAAACATTAACATGATAAGCATTTTATTTCCCTCATAAAAACACTTGTATCACGCTAACTGTTATCACGCTTATTAACTACTAATAATAACTGCTAAAACTAAAAACAAAATTATGGACATTCACTGTGTATTTCTACGTTGTTTTATTTAGTTTTCTCTAGTCTCTCTTTTCAATATAGTTGTCATATAATAAAATGGAGATTCTTGGTATATTTTATAGTAAGAAAAAAATCGTGTTTGCCACCCCTATATTTTGTGAATAAAAAGAAGTTTAAAAAAGTTGAAACAAAACGCTTAATATAAAAAAAAAACTATTTCTACTAAACTATTTATTAGATCATATTCAAAGTTAGTTCTAATTAAAAAAAAAAAAACGAAAATTAGTTTCAGAATATCTATTCCCATATACCTACCGACGTCAAATGGCGGTTTTCGTTACAATTACATACTACAAAAATATTAAATGTTTTTAATAATTTAGACTGACTTAAAACATTACAAGAACGAAATAATACTATAATAATAAAAGGCTAAATAATTATCTGTCTGTCTGTCTGTTTATTAATTTGCTCGTCAATCACGCAAACAGTACTGAACCGATTTGATGAAATTTGATATGGTAGTAGTTTATTATTATTATTTATAATATAAAGATGTAATGACGTTCGGGGTAAAATCCGGTACTACTGATCCAATTTCTAATTTTTTTTCACTGTTAGAAAGGTATTATATATAGGCTACTTTTTATTTTCGTAAATATATATTTTCAATAATTAATCAGGATAAATGTAATTGAAGTCGGCAAAAATTCTATAATATGGCGTGTGCTGCCTGAACGGTTTGATCTATGCCCCTGTAATGCTCCCAGTGTTTGGGCCTGGGTCAGTCTGTTCTTCGGGGGAAGACCGGGGAGGCTAATATTTTAGATGTGCGGCTATAAGGCCGTTGATTGTAGCGCAGAGCCGGGAGGTGACACTCATCACCACATGTGTGGTATGCTGTATAGGCCGCCATTCAACGTTTACCTTCATACCAATATTAATGTAAAAAATGCAATATTTATAATTCTCAATTATGTACCATATACGGCCTAAACCTAAACTATATATTTCATCATTCCTAACATCGCCGGGATCTCCGCGCACTTAATACGCTATTTTCCATTCTCGTATCTCCCAATGCACCATCCTACCTAACTTCTCATTTTCAGTACCTTTGCTTCAATCACGAGAGAAATCTCCGTTCTACGAATAATCGTCTTGTTCTGTGTCCTTCTCATAGTTCCGGTTTTGTTAACTCGTCTTTCCCCGTTCAATCCGTTCTTCTCTGGAACGCGGTTCCTCTTGATATTACAATGTCCACCAGTCGTTACACGTTTAAAATAAAAGTTCGAGAATTATTTATAAATAAAATTGCTGAACTATAACAATAGCATATTAGTAACGCAAAGTTCGTATAAATGTATATTATAATAGTTTAATATATAGTAATAGTTAAAATATATAGGTATTTGTGTATGTATATGTACATATAATATCATCATATGTTTTATGTATAAATGTAACATATTTTTCTTTCTCTACCTTTTCCAATCATCTCTATTCTCTATTTATCTTTTATCACACCTACTGTATTTTATCTCTGCACCACCCTAAGGTTGACTGGTAGAGAATGCATTAAGTCCGCCTTTTTACACAAATTGTAACTAGACTATAAATAAATAAATATTTCAAATAAGTTGTTGGGTGATCATCTGGCAACGCAGTAGAATGCGATAGCCATCCCGTATTACCCACTCAAGGTGGCGGGAGGAACCGGGGGGCTTAGTGGGTAGTGATGGCGCTTCTCGCCGCGAGTCCCACACTTGCGTGTGAGAGATTGTCACACACCCCTGGATTCAGCCTTTTCCCGGGGGTACGTCCCTTTGGGTTAGGCTGGACAGCCAGTAAGTAAATGCATTCCCCTCGAAAAAAAAAAGGATGATCATCTTTGCTGGAATATGCAAAAATAGATTTATACTATAAATACATAGAATATTATCTGCGTTAGTTACACCTGTGCAGAAAGTATTTATCCTTATCTTACCTACTATTATGGTTCGAAATTTTTTTATTTCAGTTTCAAGGAAACACCTTATCTTTTTCACTCTCATTCTTGCGTGTTATCTAACGCAATTTCGATCTGCCTGTCTATTTGTCCATTAGTGTGCTTTTAAGTCGAGAATCTCTTATCCAATTTACGTTAATATTTTTCTATTCACAGACCAAATAAATCATATGGCTCTGGTTTATTTTACGATGTGTTCTGATTAAATTTGCATGAAATATTACCCATAGTATATTGTATTGTTATAAGTAAGTCATGTAAATGAATACCTTTAAATTATCAATAGTGCCTCTAGTATAGAATCGTGTAAAATTTATTTTTCATATGTAATTGAAACGATTACTTTTATTTTACATATAAAATAAAAATTAATTCCCATCAAAGCAAATTATTTTGATGCCAATTTTGAGCACAATTAGTAAGTATATCATTTTTTGAGACTGTACAAGCTCAGCGCTTTGACCACAAACTCACATGATGTTAAGTGACGATTTGGTTCAAGATTTTAAATTCACTGTAGCTGGAGGCACTGACACTCAAGTAATCTGCCAGAACACACATGCTGGTGTTTGACGAAAGGTTAAGGTAAGGAAAGGTTAAAGGCGGGAGTTATTAGAAAATGCCCCACCACTATGCTATAGTTTCGTCACGATCTTTTCTTTCATAGGGAAATTGATCCAGACTAGAATACGACCACCGTAAACTTGTAGAAACTCCGCAATAACAGAATATGGTAGCACGTTAAAGATAAATCTAGCATAAAGATGTAGATTCAAAATAAATATACAGTTATTTAATCTACGTCTATTCTATTAAACTTTAAAAAGTTTTCAAAAATGGAACTCGAGCAAATACGATTTCATTATTATTAAATGAAAACTTTAAAGACACTGCTTCGGTTCGTTGCTTTAGTTTCAATGAGTTGAATCAGTTGAAACAATTTCGTCGCCTATTTTTATAATTTTCACATATAAAATATAATGTACTATGAATTTATCCAAAGATATTTGACTTGTTTTATTTGCAGAATGTAAAAAAAAAACTGTCGTAAACATTCATTCCAAATTCAGACTAAAACGAATATTTATTAACAGGTAATAATGTTATGATTTACAAGAGATTTTAATGTAAATCGATTTCTTTTATTTTATTTATTTCATTGTTCTATGAAAAATTCTTAATACTCTACAAAGTCTCACTTACTATGTATTTGTAACGAGTATATTTTGTAATAATTTAATTTGAATAGTACTTAATTCTATCCTAGTATTTGTTGTTTTATTTTTATTTTCTGCAGATCTATTTGCCAATCGGCAAAGGCCTCCTCTAACCTTTTCCATTCTTTTCTTTCTTGAGCCACTCTGTTCCACATCACTCCTGCCACTTCTCTAATATCATCATCCCACTTTTTTTCCGGTCTGCCTCTTTTCCTTTTACCCTATCTGGGATACCACAGTGTCACCTTCTTACTCCATTTGTTCCCTCCTGGCCCCTTATTGTGTGCCCTGCCCATCTCCATTTAAGTCTTTTAATTTTTAATACTACATCTTTGGTTTTTGTTTTTATTTTTCTGATGATATAGTTTTTCAGTTTGTCTGAACTCTTAGCCTTCAACATGCTCCTCTCCATAGCAAATTGGGTAGTTGCTAGTCTGTTTCATACGACTTAATTAACGAAAACTCATTTCAGTAAATTCGTTTTAACTGTTTTCAATTAGAACATGAATAAATTGGTTCAATAGAATTTGATCATTTTTGTATAGTTATATTTAATCTAATTTTGTTATCGTTTGTGGGTGTGACAATTATTGAGTCGTATAGAATTATAGGCGGCTATCTACAATTTAGCTATTTACAAACGCCAACAAAAGAAACGTTAATATTAGTTTATTTTTAAACTTTGCGCTACTAACTTCATGTTACCATATAAGTTAACTACCTATAGATTAAAATACAGTTTATACATCAATCATCATTGCCATACTTTAGAAGAAAAAAAAACATTTTTTCCACTTTGCCAAAAATTAGTTGAAATGTAGTAACAGCCGCTTTTGATTCTATACGACTCAATTGGAAATGGGAATGATTTTTTTATGGAATAAATTTCTCGGTAATATATTATTACGAAAGCTTTTATTAAAACATAAATGCTTCCTGGAATAAATTAACAGATAAATAAATAATTGTTCATTTAGGTTTAGGTTCATTTCATTCATTCATCGTATAGCTTACGATATAATTTAAATAAGTACACCGCTATACTTTAAGCTGTATGTATGTAAAATTTTAAGTTTATGTTTTTGTTTCAGACGGGATCTCAAAGTTCAGAGTCGAAACAACTTAATAATGATGGACAGAGCTCTGAATTATATCTTTCGAAAATACACATATAGTAAGTTTAAGGTTATATATACTATTAGTAAAAATATAGCCAAATATTGAATTCATAAAGTTCTCTGTCATTTTTGTTTCCTCATTCTGGAGCAAAAGTTAACAAATATAAAAATTGACGGATATAAATATTATTATTATACTGTTCTGATTTAGACACGTTCCATTTATACTGTTTTTATTATTATGTCACTAAAGTTTACCTGCAATGGTATTATATAGACATTAAGGTATGTTAGAATAATCAGTCAGTAATAAACGAGTTGCATCGAAGAATGGACGTTTCCTTTATTATCCCTTACGCAGCTACATACAAATAGCGACTAAACAAAACAAAAATGTTTAAATAAAATCATTTGATAACCAGAGGAGAAAATTGCCTTGAACTATTTTATTTTTGCATATGCATATTATCTCCTATCCATAGTATATTTAAAAATATTCAGAATAGCTTTATACTATACATAATTTCTCCATCTGTTATTTCAACCCTATGTATGTTGGTTGGTATTGCGGACGGATTCCGCGTCAGTGGGCGCGGGTTTGATACCACATATCCAACTCTAAAATCAACTTGAGCTTGCGGTGAAGGAAAACATTGTAAGGAAAATATAGCATGGTGGTAGGGCATTATACCAATAGGTGTATTCCGGCAGTATCGGTTGAGAACCAGTACCTCTACGCTTAGTGTGTTTCCCGTCATGAAACACATCGTTAATTAACATCGGGTGATATCGCGGTTGAAACACTGAGCCTATACAGTGTAAAAAATGTATAATCATTTTATTTTTAGGTAATTTTAAGGTAATTATACGTGATAATTTAGCAGGTGAGGTGGAGTCACGGTGAGAGGGTATGGAGGGCGCGGACGACCGCGATGACCTGCTGGACTGGGAGGCGCTATACTTGCGCCTGCCGATGCAAAACCACACGTGGAACGCCACAGAGTGGGAAATCAGCAGCTGGAACGTGACTGTGGTGCCCAACTCTACCTGGTGGGAAGCATCCGCGCCCTTCGACTCGCCCGCAGCTCTTGTCCGTGCAGCCGCTAAAGCTATCGTCCTTGGCTTACTCATATTAGCTACTGTAGTTGGTAAGTACATACTTTGAATTGTCATCAAACAACGTACCCAAATAACAAAATGCACCTTGTGCAAAAAAAATACGCCTGAAGAAAACAAAAGTACCCTACGTTTCGTGGAGTAACTTCAACTATCTACCAAAAAAAGTCTCGTCAAAATCGGTCCAGCTGTTCCGGAGATTACCCGGAACAAACAGACAGACAGACAAAAAAAATAACAAATAATATATTTAGGTATAGGGATCATCATATACATTTATGTCTATGTAGTAACAAAAATATTTTGAAATTACAAACAGACACTTGTACTCGTATAAGTATGGTTAATATGTCAGGTAGACTATTTTTCTGACCTTTCTCAAACATTCACTGTCGAAACAGGATTTTTTTAACATAGAATAGGAGTATTTTAGAAGTAAACTAACACATTTTTAAATATGATTCATTTTAGTTCAAAAATATAGAATTTCTTTATAAAATCACCTAACATCGAGATGAGCCATGGTCCAAGTACATTAAAAATATTTTATAATTATGACGTCAATGGAAGAAGTCGTTCAAAAGTCACAGAATCAACAACAGACGTACGGACAATTGTAAATAAAGATATTTGATATCAATGCGTAGATAGTGTTACATATCTGATATAATAAATCGTAGTTAAAAGAAATAGTAATTTATTACTTTGTAACAAAGTGAGCCGTATAAACTAAACTATAAATTTTTAATAAAAAAAAATCCTTTTGTGCGATGTCTAAAAAAAATTATAATGCATGTCTGAAAATAGATAAATTGTGGCTTACATCCAGCAATAGCATGAAGATGATGATAAATTATACTGCATTTAATTCTCTTTATGTATTACTCAGACGTAATAAGTTAAGGCTCTTCAGCCTTAGAAGAAGCTAGTTAAATTCTAGCTTAAAGTAAGTTCAGTAACTTTTCTATTCGTCAGTATACATATTCAATATTCACATTAAAACAAACTTTTAATGCAATTCGTATTATGTTCGCTTCCGGAAGACATACGTAATATTCGTAGACAGAGTCCACTATAAGAATTTACAATGGCATAAAGTATGGTGTAATTTAAACTTTTTTGTTACAGGTAATGTATTCGTAATAGCAGCAATATTATTAGAAAGGCACCTCCGTAGTGCTGCGAACAATCTTATCTTATCATTGGCTGTGGCAGATTTGCTAGTGGCTTGCTTAGTGATGCCCCTAGGGGCGGTGTATGAGGTGGCACAGCGCTGGACACTTGGGCCGGAACTCTGTGACATGTGGACTTCGGGCGACGTGCTTTGTTGTACGGCTTCCATTCTCCATTTAGTTGCTATAGCACTTGACAGGTTAGTGACTTTTTTTAATAATAAACTAACCAGTGCACTCGACTTTTCTTACGTACAATGCAATATAGCTCCAACGGTAATTACATATTTTTTCTATATTGAAAAAGCTGTCTTTTGTTTCTTAAATGTATTTGTTATTACTACATAGCTCTCACGGAAAAGTAATGATAGCTTAAACACTACCCAAATCGTATTCACTTAAAATTAGTCTAATACACACAGATTACCGTTTAAATACACTATTTTTTATAGATATGTAGTTAAGTTTTAAGTCTCTCATGTGGCGTGAAGTACGGAATAAACTGAGTTTTTATAAGTAGACCAAAAAATGTTTTAGTTTGTGTATAGAGGAAGAATCTAGTGAAATTACCTTTTATAACAGTAATTTTGGATATACTTATTTCCCTAGGCCTAGACATGTGCTTCAGACAAAACAATATTATCATAATAATGAGGTATAATACAATTTAAACGTTAATTTTATTGTCCAGCATTGTTTTAATTTATCGTTGATAAAAGCTAGAGTTAAAACGACAGAACTTCCATCGGTTCGTAAAACACCGTACAAGTGTAGTGCACTCGAAATGATATCATAATATATAACATTTTAATATTTTATATGAATATAAAATTATTTATGTACGTAATAAATCTAATTTATACGTAAACAATATCAAATTTTATGCTTTGTTTAAATGTAGTTAGCCACAACGACAGAGTGTGTTCTCCAGCAAACTCGTGGTTTAGTTAATGCTTATGTTTTAGGTTTCCTACATTTAAACACAAGCAACGCAATATTAAACTTGCCTATGTTTCGGTTCGGTTGACACAAAATCAGTTTTACTCTCCTAACTTTACATCTATAAATGTTGCAAAGTTCAATTGTATGTATGTATGCAATATTATTAAGTTAAACATAGGTATTATTTGCTTTAGGTATTGGGCTGTAACGAACATAGACTACATACACGCGCGAACAGCTCGACGTGTTGGCCTTATGATAGCTTGCGTTTGGATTGTGAGCTTCTTCGTATGCATCGCACCACTTTTGGGGTGGAAAGATCCTGACTGGAATCGGCGTGTATCTGAGGATTTACGGTGTGTTGTCAGCCAAGACGTGGATACCAAATCTTTGCAACTGCCTCATCATTCTACGTACCAGTTCTTATAATCCTCATTCTGTACTGGCGAATATATCAAACGGCAAGAAAGAGAATACGTCGCCGACGTGGAGCTACAGCACGGGGGGGTGTAGGCCCTCCTCCGGTTCCATCAGGCGGAGCCTTGGTCGCCGCAGGAGGCAGCGGTGGTATTGCTGCAGCAGTCGTTGCTGTCATTGGCAGGCCTCTTCCAACGATATCTGAAACTACAACTACGGGTTTCACCAACGTATCATCAAACAATACTAGTCCTGAAAAACAGTCCAGCGCAAACGGACTAGAAGCCGATCCGCCTACCACAGGATACGGAGCTGTAGCAGCTGCCTACTATCCTACTTTAGTGCGACGCAAGCCTAAAGAAGCAGCTGATTCAAAACGTGAAAGAAAAGCTGCCAAAACATTGGCAATTATTACTGGAGCGTTCGTGGCTTGCTGGCTGCCGTTTTTTGTGCTGGCGATACTTGTGCCAACGTGTGACTGTGAAGTCAGCCCTGTATTAACGTCGCTATCACTGTGGTTAGGTTATTTCAATTCCACCTTGAACCCTGTGATTTACACCGTGTTTAGTCCGGAGTTCCGGCACGCGTTCCAGCGTCTCTTGTGCGGGCGGCGGGTCCGTCGCCGTCGCGGCCCGCCGTAGACCCATACCTTCGATCCCACCAGACTGACCTCGTCTACTTCGAAACATACTTATGTTATCTTGTTACATTTTCAGAGATATATTTATACCCCATTATTTTTTGTACGTGATAAAATATGTAAATACGAAACCTGTCTAGTAAATAAATAACAAATTCTCTTAAAACTCGTTGTTTTATTCAATGCTCACTATTATCATTTTTAAAGGTAGATATAATTGTTTGAGTATAATCTCTTCTAATGGTAAATGTTGATGTTCCCGAAGATGACAAATATTGAATATTTGAGTATAATATTTAAAATAACTAAGCTTGTCATTAATTAATAATAATAATGTATAGTTGATAATTAATAATATTAATGGCACCAACTAACATCGAACTTCCACCCAAGGAAAATATAGAATTAATAATTGTATTTTATGCAATTCCAAACACTGCGAAATCGATCGCAGTTTGTATTCCCTAATAGATTTTGATACTAGGTGAATTCTTGTGAAACGGTCAGGGTTCCTTACGGACTTCATCAACGTCGATGGCATAGTATATGGTACATGCCAGTTAAGTTCAATTTCGTAAATATTCAAGAATTTTGAAGTATAAAATGTAAAGTACATATTTCGATTAAAAGAGATCGAATATACACAAGCTTCAATAAAAATTCAATAGTAAATATACTTACGTAAAGAGTGTAAGCCCGATTAAATTTACATCGAACTAAAGTGTTATATAGAAAAGCATATTAAATCACATAACACCTTACTAGCACTTAAATTTGCTGAATGTGTATTATTTTCTTTACAAAAATCCAAATTGATGTTCAGTTCAAATAAGAAGTTCAAAATTGCTTATTACAATAATATTAAAAGCAAAATTATTGAATAGTTAACAATTCTGCAAATATATAAATATTTGTGTAAAATTTAACAGAACAGGATATGTAATTTAAAGGTGTTTCCTTTAATAAATAATATCCATCAATCCATCCATTCAACTAGAAGATGTCCACTATTGGACATAGGTCTCCCCCAAAGATCTCCACGCCGACTGGTCTTGCGCCACTCGCATCCAGCGGATTTCCGAGACCTTTACCAGATCGTCAGTCTACCTTGTGGTGGGGGGGTGTTGGCTGCCCATGCTACGTCTTCCGGTGCGTGGTAGCCATTCGAGAACCCATTGCCCCATTTGGTCGGAACCAATAAATAATGTAACCTCACAATAAGGTAAATATTTTTTAAATATTTCTAAGAGCCTACAAGTTATACACATACACAAACTAATTCTATAGTAATTAAATATTTATAATCCATAAAACCATTTTATTAGGCTATAATCATCCTATAGTCGGTTCAGTATTATGAATATTGATATTAGTTTAAATCTAAGGTTGGTTTACGTTGGGATTATACCGTGAATAATTAAATTAGCGACGATATAATTCTCTATACTGGATCAAACGATTTTGCAGTGATGAAACAGAGGTGAAACATCGTTCGACTCCATATCATAATACCATGTATATGCGAACTAATGTAATATTAAAAGAACTAATGTAATTAATATAGGTATTTATTTTCGATTAGTAGGTTTATTATTCGTTTTGCTGTTTGCTTTAATCTTCGGAAATATTCGATTTAATAAAAGTAATATTAATGGATAAGAGAAAGTGTGGTGACGGCTAAGAATAGTACTACCCTATATATTCAGGTGATACCCACGAAAAGGCGACTAAGGAATAAACCAGGTGATGGGCAGCAGTATCCTCGGAGTATCATAAACACCTACTGCGATCGCCAAACCGCCTACCAAGCGTGGCGATTATGCCAATCTCCTCCCTTATGAACGACTTGCTCAAAAGGCAATCGAGAGATCTATGCTTGGAGGAAATATGAGATCCGCAGAATAACCAAAGCAACTGACATTGCCAGAAGAATTACTAAACTTAAGTAGCAAGTGGACAGGCCACGTCGCTTGCAGAACCGATGCCTGATGGGGCCAACGGGTTCTCTAATGGCTACTACATACCGAAAGACGCAGTGTGGGTCGACCCCCCATAAGGTGGACCGTCGACCTGTCGAAGGCCGCTGAAATCCGCTGAATGCAGGTGGCGCAAGACCGGTCGTTGTGCTGATCTTTTGGGAAGACCTATGTCCAGCAATGGACGTCTTTCAGTTGAATAAAAGGAATAAAAAGCTTTTTTAATTATAAACAAAACTAGCTTTAAAACAATAAATTATAAAGATGCACTAAAAAGTAAATAAATATTAACTTTATTAATCTCTTTCTTTACTTCAATATATCCTTTGTTTTAATGTCATGAATAATTTTGCCAGCTTACGGATAACAAAGTGGTGTAACTGTACGTCACTAATTATAATTTTCGATTTTAATTAATTGTTCTTTAAAATCACCTCAGTCCTTTATTTAGCTTATATGTAACTATGATAAAGTTTACGCAGTTATTTCCCTTTATAAATGAGTACATTGGTTAACTCTAGCTGGCACCGTCTCCAAAATTATTAATGATATTAAAACAAAGGATATATTGAAGTAAATAGAAGGAGATTAATAAAGCAATTATTTGTTTACTTTTTAGAGTATTTTTATAGGTTAATGTTTTAAAGTTGGTTTTGTTTTTAATTAAAAAAGTTTTTTTCTACTTTTTATTTTAATATGTTGATTACCCATAAAAATGAGACAATAGGAAAACAATGGAAAGCTGCCGTAAACACCAGGTTAGTGCTCAAGGGGTTAATTGAATATGTTGAATTGAATTAAATATGTAATTTTAGGTATAGCTGTGAAGCCTACTTAATAACTTTGGAAACGAATACATGAAACACGTGTATCTATAATATTTGAGGTTTTATTCTTGATTCCCCTGAGTTCCACTGATCTGATCCTGATTTGGATGTGGAAATAGGCCCACCTGGGGAGTGTACACCTTCAATAAACAAAAATTATAATTCGGTCCGCAATTGATCGAAAAATCGAGTAACAAACACAAAAAACAGACAGAAGAATTGAGAAACTCCTCCTTTTAGTGAAGTCGGTTAAAAGTCTTAGAAATACATTTCATCATTTACTTCTGAATAAAATGCACGTAGTTACAAATAATCAATGAATATTGTCATTTATAGTTACAGATTTATGTACTTATATATTTTTTCAACAAATTAGATTTTTAAAAGCCCATAATTAAATTTTTACTTTTGTGCGATATCTTCATAATATCAACGTTATACTGACCATAAACCTCAAGAGTGTCATTTAACGATAAAACGTCTATAATTTCAATGTGCCATTAGGATCCCTGCTTGTCTTTATATTATTATGTCTGCGGACAATAACATTTTTATTATTATTACCAAGGAGATAACTTTAAGAATAATTTATTTAATACTGTTTAAATAAACTAGCTGTTTACCCGCAGCTGCCCCGCGTTTCTTATATTTTTCACTGCGTAATGTAGTTTTTAATTTTTTATACGGAACCCTAATTATTTTCTAAAACCTTTTACTACTAACTTTTAGTAAAGATATTTCTCAGAAATTTAAATACCTGCCAGTAAAACTGTGCATAGAATTGGATTTTATTCACAATTTCAAGAGTTCATTTTTACGTGGAACCCTTATTATTTTCGAGTAATTAAAGTAGTGTAAGTCATGTGGATTAACTTCAGCTATCTGTCACAAAAAAAAAGTCCCGTCCAAATCATTTCAGCCGTTCCGGAGATTACCCAGAACGACGGACCCAGGCTGACAGACAAGAATTTTAATAATTGTCTTTTTGGTATAGATATCGCATATAATTGTATAATGAATTATATATCAATTATATTTATGAATATAAATTATTCCAAAAGTGTTCTTAAAAAGAAATGTCTTTTTTGTTGAGTGTTAATTTAGGTTTAGTAAAATAAGGCCGGCCGTTCTATTAATTATTTCAAAATATACGACTTTATCGCCATATTGGTAATAATATGGTATAACTTATTCTATTATAATTTAAAACTGCGACTCTTAGTTGTCGCTGTTGACTCTTAGTTGTTGTGGTGACTGTTCATTCTTAGCAACAGTCGTTATTTTGACATTTCGATGTAAAATACTATTTTGGATTTTGTGAGGTTCCCAAAAATCGCGATTACAAGTGATCGATCTGAATCATACTTGTTTTATGGGTATATCTGTTCGAACACACAAAGCCTAAAAAGAGTAGGTATTGGTACTTATGTAATCGTCGCACAATGTTTCGGTATTGGAAAAAAGGACTTTCGGTCTAACATCTGTATTCTGAGACAACAACTTTTTAGGGTAGGAATAAAACCTATTCTTTTTACATAAAATCTAATTTACATTACATACTGAGATCCTTTCTCGTCTTTTATTAATCAACGTTAAGTTCATTGAAATAATAAAACATGGATAAGATAAAATTATCACAGTTTTTTAATGCAAAAAGTTATTATTCAACAAGTTAGCAGATAAACATAATTTAAAGTAGGTTAATTCCTTCCTAATCTGGGTTAACTATAAAGTCTACCAATGCGTAATCCGCATTCAATAGAGAGCTTGCAAACTCGAGCCTAGAGGACCATTTCACTAGGATTTAAAGCAAAACTAACGTTCCCAATTTAGGGCAACGGAAATGTGTGATCACTGTAATAAATCTACTCGGAAACTTTTGTCGGCAACTTTACCTATAAACCACATCAAACATTATAATTTTTAATAAACGATATAAATTGCATTCTGTATTATTAATATTTATGGTTACTGTTTAAAATTATCAATTAAAATTGTTTTATATTAATAACGGTTATTAAATGAAACTTTTTTTACTGTGGGCATTTTTTGTAAATTATTGAAAGTTGCAAATTATTGAAAGTAGGAGCATTGAATTTCGTCGTAATCTATTTTTTTTAGTCGTTCTTTATTCAACTTCTTGAAACTATATGAATAATACAAGGCATTAAAACAGTACTTCGTTCGTAAAGATAATTCGCATTTCTATCGCATATTCTACATTCCGCACGAAGCTGAGTCTATGAGTTTCCGAGCGCTCCATCCGCGACATAAGCTTGCTCTCACTGAAACGGAATTTATCTTAAATCTTTGTGTTTATTTTTATTCAAGATCTTTTTTATATTTACTCAATACAAGAGTGCTAATTGTAAGACAGAAGTGAACATATGTTTCAACTATACTTGAATAAATATGTATTGTTCTTTTGTTAGTCATACAGAAGACTAATTTTCAAAGTCTAAACCAGACGACAAATAATCGATTCGCCAACATTTTTTTGTCAAGTAAAACACTACTAGATAGATGAAAACAAATATAGAGTTTGTTTGATGTTACTTTACTTTGATAAAAACTAGACAGCTATGGAGACTGCTGACAGGAGTGAAAATTTGATACTATGGAAAAACCTTTATTTATAATGTTTAAATTACATAACTTAGTTAATTTAAATTATTACACTAACCTAACAAACAATATTCGTCTGGTTTTATATCTATTTGCGCTCCTAGTAATAATTATGTACATTTCTATAGTTTATTCATAATCAAAACATACGATAGGCTGCGTAAGTATACATTTTATTGTTTATCTCTGAGTGGAAGCGCTTAAGCGTCATCTTATACTCGACATACTGTAGCATGTTGACGAATCTATGAGTATTTCTTTTACCAAGAAAGCCGCTAAAGTAGTTTTTTCTTCAAAAAGATTTCTATATATCTATACTAATATTATAAAGAGGAAATACTTGTATATTTGTGTGTAACGAATAAACATAAAAACTACTGGACCGATTTGGATGAAATTTAGTATGGAGATAGTTTGACATCCAGGGAGTAACATAGGATAGTTTTTATTCCGAAAATTCCACGGGAACGGGAACTACGCGGGTAAAAGCGCGGAGAGCAGCTACTCTCCAGTCTAGCTAAGTAGCTAGTTTGAAAAAAAAATACAACAGAAATATATTATATTATATTTGTAAGTGATTGAGATGATTAAAGGTTATTATTGATTTAATGTAGATTAGCGTATAAGATACGTGGAGATATGTTAGGGAAGGCAAAGAGAAGTAAACTTGTAAGTAACATTAATCAGCAACCCTTCGGTGAGTCCGGAGTAACTCACAGTTGTGATAATACTGCTCTAAACGGCACAAAAAACTTGAGTTTCCGCTCCATTTGTCAGGACGGACTGCTTTCTAAGTCGGCTATCATTGCGATGTTTGCAATAAAATGATATCATGGCAACGTCTAACTTAGATATTACTGCGTCTGTAATTTTTATGAAAATATTTACGATTATTTTGCTACTTGTTTCTATACGTGCATATGACAAATAAAAATTAAGTTACAACATGAGTCTACTGGCGTCAAAACGAGCAATGTTCACTTTTAAACAATAGAGTCCTTTCAATAATCCGATTTTCTTTAATTAGATTTAACTTGTTTCTGTTTCATAACAATTAGGAAGAATATATTATTTTGGGCCAAACTTAAAATATGGGGGGGGGGGATAGGCTATGTCTATTTTAAAATAGAAGAAAACTGTATTCTTTTATTTACTGATAATAGAACAAATAAAAGTTGGGCTGTGGCAAATCAAAACTTCGACAATTATAATTTTCGAAAATTTGTGTTAACAAGCCACAATGTCAGCAAGTGGTGAAACTCGTTGGAAGTGCATAATAAGGATAATTCTACGCAACTAGGTAGATAATTACTTTGTTAAATAATTAAATAACTGTCTGTTATTCGGTCTGGATATTAATCTGATTTATATGATAAGTATAACATTTAATGGGCGCGTAAAACAATGTCAACAAGCAGTCATACTCGCCGGATATATACATACATAATAATGATCAATTCCACGCGACTACGAAGATATTCTATGTTAAATTTCAACATAAATATAGCAATAGTTGATTTTAAAGCTATCTGGAGTATGGAAGGTATAGAATACTTTTATTCCTATGTATTCATCCTTACTGCATCATTTTTTCTGTTGGGTACTAGATGTATACACGAAATTCCAAATAATAATAACCAAAGATGACCTGGTTCGTACCCTTTAATCCAGACGTTTTCACCACACCCTATGGAGTAAACCACTAACCTGAATCACTGCAGCTCCTGTTTGCGGTGCACCGACACAATCACATACACACAGCGATCCAAGGAAAAGTGGAAATAATATCTATATCAATCAAATATATAATTATTGAAATACACCATTAAAATCGTGGCGTCGTCCGAAAGAGAACCTTTGTACTGTTCACCCGCGCACTCCGTGCCGCGAATCCCGGTATCGCAGTTTACCCACATAAGCATGATAAAAAACGCCCGAACACTAGAGTTCGTCTTAAATTAAACTAGCGACTCGGATCAAATGGTATTGGATAGATATAAGAGGCATAGTAATGCAGGGTTGGTGGATGTCCCGTCGGTCGTTGTGCAGGCGGAATACCTAGTAACAATTCATAATATTTATATTTTCTAGTCTAAAAATTGTTTTTATATAAACACTAGCTGTATGCCCGCGGTTGCATTCGCGTTTCATATATTTTTATTACGTAATACAGTTTTTTTTTACGGTACCCTAATTATTTTCAATTTTTTTTTGGTACTAACATTAAGCAAAGATATTTCTCACAAATTCAAACACCTGCCATTAAAATTGTGCGTTGAATCGGATTTCATTCCAATTTTTATTTTTTACGCGGAACCCTAATTGTTTTTGAAAAAATAAAGTACCCTAAGTTACGCGCAGTAACTTTAGCTATCAAACAAGAAAGTCTCGTGAAAATTCGTCCAGCTGTTCCGGAGATTATCCGGAACAAACAGACAGATAGACAGACACACAAAAATTTTAAAAATTGTATTCTTGGTGCACACTTACTAAACAAAATATGACATTACAAACAGACACTTCAATTTTATTTATTAGTATAGATTAACGTCAACAAAAATTTATTTTCTTTGAACGATCCTACATCACGCTATAGTTCTATTGTCTTCAATTATACATATATGTTTCGAAACAGACTCCGCTTCAATTTTCTTTACTAGTATAGATTTATTTAAGTCCGGTATGATTGCCAAAATATTCTTATGTAAATATTCTGTCTTGGTTTAGCGATTCAAAAGAATCTTGGCTTCACAAAATAATATTCCACCGTAACGTAATGGTTTAAATAAGCTTTCGACAATTCCCAGTAACCTATCATAGATTACCAAATAATCAAATTATAAATAACATAATATCTGTCACAGAGGCCATACAATATTATAACTATTGGTATATATTATTAGTATAATAACAAGTCCCATATCTATATCTATACTAATAAATAAAATTGAAGTGTCTGTATGGCTGTGTGTTTGTTCCGGGTAATCTCCGTAACGGCTGGTTTGATTTTGATGAGACATTTTTGGTAGTCAGCTGAAGTTACTCCGGCTAACTTTGGGTACTATTGATTTTCGAAAATAAATTAGTGTTCCACGTAAAATGTAGGACTTATAAAATTGTATCAGTTGTACGAGCAAGTGCTTGAATTAATGAGAAATATTATTGCTTTATCTTAGTACGATAACCATTTAAGGAAAATAATTAGGGTTCCGTAAAAAAAAAAAACGCAGTGAAGAATATATGAAACAGCTAGTATCACATATAATGACTCGACGATTGCGAATGACTGTCGATTTCAGACGCGCGAAAAATAAAACGAATCGACGAAAAAATGTACCTATTCTCGAAAGTGTTGACGGATGGATGAAACTTAGTTTCATATAACTCACAAATCTTTCACTATAGGTTATTCTGATATCATTTTCCCTCAAATGTTAACACTACTAATCTCATAGAATGATTGACAAATGAAAAAATATGTTGACTTTGTAATTTAAACATACATTGATGTTTTATTTTTAATGTTTATTTTTTTATGGTTGTTTTTGAGAATCATATTATGCATAAAATACCATTGTTGTCATTAATTTTGTAGTTAGTTTGCTTGTGTATTTTCATACTATACGTAGTTTTAATAGTTTTTTTGCGTCCTTTGTGTTATTAAATAAAAATAAGTAAGTTTTTTGCTTTGATTATGTTCTTAAATTAAGTACAAAGTTATAGTATAGAGGTTTTGTGTATTTGTGTCAATAAAAATAGTTGAATACTATATAGCTATTGATATTGCTACTGCTAGGTTAGTCTACTTTGCTTAATTTCATAGCTTAATGTCTTACGGTATTTTGCTGTGGAGTACAGCAGCAGAGGTAAACACCATTTTTACATTACAAAAGAGAGCTGTTCGAGCAATATACAATATGGGACCTCGCGAATCTGTAAAGAACAAGTTTCAAGAATATGATATCTTAACTTTGCCCTCCCAATACATCTTCGATAACTTAATGCATATTCGTCAAAATTTAGACAAACTCGATCTAGTGAATGATCGTCATAATTTTAATATTAGAAATAAAGACAAGTTGGTCGTCTCGCGCTTTAGGCTAAGTAAGTGTAATAAAAGCTCTATAAGTAATATATCTCTATCTCTATAGGTATTCGGTTTTACAATAAGATCCCAAGTAACATTACCGATTTACCTGACAATAAGTTCAAGTATTATGCCAAGCAAGTCTTAATCTCAAAAGGTTATTACAGGGTGGATCATTACGTGAACGATAGTGATGTCTGAAATTAACCCACATCTCTGTGCTTCCGCTAACATTAGTTAAGACTATGATTTGTATAGTTTTTTATATGAAAAAAAAATGATATATATTATATTTTAAAAAAAAAGAACCAGATCGAGTTTTTGCCGGCTCTTCTCGACTGTGTTGTTTTCCGAACCGATGGTAGTGTTTTAGACCTTCATAAGCGCCTTCTTAAGGCCTAAATGTAATAAAGATTTTTTTTATTTGATTTTGATTTTAACTAATTCATTTAGGTTCTTATAAAATTGAACAAATGTGAACAAGTTATTTTCGTAATAGATCTGTTTTGTTTTTTGTGTTTTACGGTCAAAATTAGAACTAAATGTATATTGTATTTATAGGTATATTGTTTCGTGTCTTATTAGTAAAATAATTAGCCTAAATAATTATAAATGCTACTCAAAGACACGATACCACGCGGACGAAGTCGCGGGCACAGCTAGTTACAAAATATTTAATAATATGAAATAAAACAAACTCTGAACTAATTTCATAAAGAGTCATGTGCGGCTCGGTCAACAGTCGTTCGTTTTGAATGGAAGCATCTGATAACAATTTGGTAAGGTTGAATAGTAAATTATCTTCATGCAATAACAACATCCACATAATGTAAATAGTTGAATACTTTGCGCGGTTATGGTATGTCGTTTTAAATTCATTAAATTGGAGTTAATGTCTTTATATTATGATTTTTGATTCGTTTTTTTAATAGAGATTTTTTCTTTACATTTTGGTGAGGTCTTATCTGATACAAGTTATATTTATATATGTATATATAGAGCGTTTGAATTATACTCATATCAACTCTCTCGGAATAACTTTAACAAAGAACACGCCTTTTCTTGGAACACCGAAGATTAGTAAAATAAAACAAAGCTGGGCATGAATAAATTATTTATTATTAATTAATTATTATCATTTACTATTAGACTAAAGACTGTTGCCACCTGAACTACGACTACTTGTATCTCAGGCGGCAGTAATAGTTCTCACCAAGTTATATTTATTGTGTCAATTAAAAACAACTACAGTGGATTAAGATGAACGGTACAAATTATTATTAATACAGCAATAATTTATAAATATACACTAGCTTATGAATAATACACATATATGTTTCTCACATCAAGCAATGATACCCGTAACTTATCATAGAGTTATTTATGTTTCCGCCAGTAATAATGCCTCAGTTTAAATATAATTTAAATTGAGAAGCAAACATTTAATTTTCATTTTTCATTTATGTTTATTTAAATATATAACACCAAAGAATCTGTTAATTTTATTTACTATTCTACAGGAGAAAAAAACAATATTGTTTATCTGAAAACGATACGGAAAGATATGCGGCACTGGGCTAATAATTCTGTCTGTGGCTTCTAATTGTATCAGCTGTAAAGGGTAGTGTACAGTATTTTTAAGGACCGGCTTAACCACAAAGAGCTGTCTTGCTGATAAGACTCAGAATAGAGTTATTCGGTAGCAAATGTATGCATAACTATAATACGTAGAAAATCATTTTTAGAACATGCTAAGGCTTTACGTCATACAGCTTTGTCTGACGTTAGGAACAATTTTCATAGAAGGTGGTTTTTTTGAACGAAACGAACGAAAAATGCGATTTTTTGTTAGAACTTTGCAAGGAGTTTATGTGACTTGTACACACTAACTAAACTATATCAAGTAAAATTATACTAAAATTACATAATATACATAATACTGCAAGTTAATAAATTACAAACACTGACTACTTACTTTTTCAAAAATTCACCAAAAACTTGAATATTAATAGTTTAAACGCTGTCACATTCTTCGACTATAAAACAAACGTCAAATCCACAAAGTTTATGATTTACCGCTCTGGTGCAACACAAACGTACCTAATGGAATTGTTTTTCGTTTATAGTCATGAATAAAACCTAAACAATTCTGCATGCTATTTCTGTGACATTTTTGTGAAATTTCAACATGTTTTATTAGTGTTTATTTAGACTCACTCGCTAATAGATTCAATGGTGTATATAATTAAATAAATATATATTTTCTAAATAAGATACATTATCTCTTTAATTAAGAAGATGCACGTAATTTTTTCAAGTAATCGTTGATGTCCAAAAGCAATTATATAATATGCTGATTTTGACATACGAGTAAACTAAAATGTCATAATTAGATTACATATCGAAAACTCAATAATTTTGATCAAAAATCAAAAAGTGCATTATAAACAAACCGTGTAACAGTGTAAGTTATTATTCATTGTCGATGGCAACCAATAGAAGGATCAAATTCTGTGAAGTAACGTCAAACGGTAAACTATAATATTCTATACGTTAATATAATAGAATTAAAAGTTTGAAATCGAACTTTATAGAAGAAAAATAGTTTGTAACAAACTAATTAATCAGGGAATAAAACTTGGGAACTAAAGTAATGAATTGCGTTCGAGACACTATCGGCGGGTTTCAACATCGAATCTTAAAAATGAAGATTGAGATAAAACCAAAAATGTAGGTATCGGTTTCTCTGATCGATAACTGACACTGACTGATCTGAAACTTTAGAGAAAAAACTTTTTTCATTAAAAACAAAACCGACTTCAAAAGAATGAACTAGAAAAATGCACTAAAATGTCAATAAATACTTTCTTTATTAATCTGTTTTGTTAATTTTGAAATCGGTGCCAGATTATGGATAACAAAGTGGTGTAAATGTACGTCGCTATTTATATTGTGATTATTTTTTCTTTAAAATCACCCGTATCCTCTATTTAGCTTATGTGTAATTGTGATAAGGTTTAGGCAGTTATTTCCATTTGTACATTGGTTAACTCTAGCTGGCACCGACTCCAAAATTATGAATGATATTAAAATAAAGGATTGAATACAGGAAGGACAATATTGAAGTAAATAGAAGCAGATTAATAAAGCAATTATTTGTTTACTTTTTAGAGCAATTTTGAAGCCGGTTTTTAGATTAATAAAATAATTATTGATTGACTTTTTAATGCATTTTTACAGTTTTTTCTATTTAATTTGTCGAGTACCCGTAAAAATAAGACAATAAAAATACAATAGGAAAACAATGGAAAGCTGGCGTAAACGCCAGGTAAGTGCTCAAGGGGTTAAAAGTCGGTTTTGTTTTTAATTTAAAAAGTTTTTTTTCTACTTTTTAGTTTAGGCATGTACTTTTAGGTATAGCTGTGAAGACTACTTCATAGATTTGGAAACAAATATATGAAACACGTGTAAGTATCTATAATAGTCAAAGGTTTTTCTCAATTTCCCTGAGTTCCAATGATTAGATCCTGATCTGGTAGAAATAGGAACACCTCGGAAGTGTAATCCTTTGATAAAAAAAATGCAAATGACGGAGAAATTGAGGAAAAAAACATACAGACGAATTGATAATCTCCTGCCTTTTGAAATCGGTTAAAAAGTATTAAAATTTCGGAAAAACAGATTTAGGTTGCATATTCAAACCGGCCGTATTACGTAGACAATAGATACCATTAAAATGTAAAATTGTGCCTACATTAAAATTTAGTTTAACGGTACGGCCTTTGTTATACAACATGATTTTATTACAATTTTTCACTCCTAAGTAATATTTCATTTCCGACAGTAAGTAGATATTACGACTTAAAGTGTGTTCAACGTTTCTTATATTCGAATCGGAGATTGAATTTGAAAGAGAGAATTTTCCCTTCATTATATTACTTCAGTTTTTCTTTTTCCACAATATAATAGGCTCAGAACTTTAACTACAATCTCACTTGATATTAAGTGATGATTCAGTATAATTATGGTAACACGCTCTAAGCTTAAAAATACCGGATCTTAAGTGATGATCTACAGGTGCCTGGCGACAGATTTTCAAACTTGAATATGGTAGTTATTAACTAAACGAGCATTAGAAAATGACATAAATCTACCTGCACCGAAATCTTATGCTTAATATAGAAAATAATTTATGGATTCCAACCTAGTTTCATGGACGCGAAATTTGTCTGTACTACCACTGGGTCATAGTCGCTTCAAAAACAGAGTACATTTCACAAACAGTAAAATGTTATGAAATTTCACACGATTACCTTTAATGTTAGATTATGTCTGTTAATGTTTTCATTAAACTAAAGTAGGTATACATTTATACGAAACATGTAAAGGTATAAAACCTAACGATGTAGATTATAATGGCCTTTTGTGATAATCAAAAATAAGTATACTTAACAAGATGTGGCATCGCCATCATCCGAATATATTAATATTTTTTTAAACTATTGCCAAGTTATACTTAATAGTATTCGCCGGGATTAGAGACGTGAGGGAGGACCCGTAAATGCATTTACCAAGTAAAACAAAAGAACAGGTGGTTGAATACTTTATTTGATTTAGGCCGTGACAAGGCGCTATGAACGTCAAAACACTATCACCGGTTCGGAAATCAACGCAGTCATTGAGAAGTGCCGGCAAGAAGTTCGATCTGGTTTTTCGTTTTTCTTTAGTATAAACAGAGACAGAGAGAGGTGTCATTTCATGTATCGGTATCGTTCACATAACGATTCACTCTGTAATAAATAAATTAAAACTTGTTTTGATGTACTGACTTACTGGCAGGTAAATTGGTAATGCGCCTTGGAATTTTATTGTAGAACCTAACCTAAATATTTCGATTAGTCTCACTGAGCCCAAAAAGCATGGCGTCCCATGCTAATTATTTAGCGGCTAATTATTCTTTAGTTCAAGTATTTCTTAAAATTAAACCGACATTTTACTAGATCAAGTTTGTCTAAATTTTTGCAAACATACATTAAACTATAGTGGGGGACAAAGATAAGTTATATACTTGAAACTAGAAAGATCGTGAAGTTCCACATTATAAATTTCTCGAACCGCCCATTTTTATAATTTTCATAAAGTGTATACTTTAGCAGCTGTCCCCTACAGTAAAATATCATAAGACATCAAGCTAAGAAAGTAAGTAGACTAATCTAGCAGTGACCACATTTAACTGATGAATCTTCTGAACCACAAATGCAGTGCAGCTAAAACTAGCTATAGTAAAACATACATCTTACAAAATTATGAACTGAACTGAAGAAAAAAATATTTAAATCAGTTCTGTTGTTCTTGAATTATATACCAACTAATAGACAGATAAACGTTACATTGTATCAGATGTAACGAAATAAAACTAAGAAAAACATGGAATGTTAATAGAAAATAGCCGTTCTGCAGTAGTGAACATTATTAGTAAAAATTATTTTTGTTTGGCTATTACAGTTATTCATGAAAAAGGAATAAATTAAAACTGCAACTCCAAAAACTGCGCAGCATTTATTTAAATTTTAAATTCCTTAAGTAGATGTTGTCTTTAAAGACTATTTTGAATTTAAGTATAATAAATAAAAACAAAAAAAAAAATCGCAAAATCAATAAAATAATTGAATTTGACAATAGATTTTGTGATGTCCATGCAAGTTGTTAATAAAGGCTTAGAATGTCTAAGGACAATGGGGAAAAATAATTAAAAGATAACATTAAGAGAAATAATAGTTTGCATGTTTCTTTTTTTTTTTTAATATAAATACAAAATCTGTTATTATTTTCACACCTTCCTTTTTTATTATATAAAATTTAATTACACCTTCTCGTTGAGAGTATGTTCACGTCATCAGTTCATGTATTAACTTAGATAATATATATTATTTTTGGTATCAATCTAATTAATGCTAAACTCTCAGAAGGAATAGAACAAGATTAAGTGTTATAAGGTAAGACCATGGTACGACAGACCAATACTTAATCAATCAGAGGCTGTTTATAGAGGCTATAATCCAGTGTCCATGATGATCCTGACAAACGTAAAAGTTGCATTATTTATTTTTATTTTATTTTATTTTATGGTTTTTGGGAAGGCTTACAGTCAAATGTTGAATATAGGTAGAAGAAATTATGAAAGTGTTACAATTGTTATTTATAAGCCTCCACTTATTCCATTTATTGATATTCTTTATACCGGTATGTTAGTATAACCGATGTTGTATGTAGTCAAAGTTAATATGGAAGATGGCTTGTGTAAACTATTACTGTTAGAGCCAAGAATCGTCCATTAATCACGTGAGGCTCTAAACAAGGGAGCGGATTTGGAAAAACCACGAAATATCACATACTTGTATTTAAAGATAATATTATGAAAATCCTGTTGGTTTAGACCCGATTTCGCTTACAATTCACTTTGAGAATATGTTGTTTTTTCTACAGTTCCAATTTTAATTTGTTTGCCTTTGTAAACTATATTTTTAATATGTCTGCGACCCCTCTACGTAGTCTCAATGTTCCCTGATTATGTCTTCTGATGTTTTCTACTGAAGCCCCCCCCCCCCTCCGAAAGTTTCAAATCATCTCAAATTCTCCCAGGTTGAGAATCTAGGGTTTAAAACCTTATCACGTATCACTAGAGAAGGGGTAAAAAATAAAGTTTCTAAACCATCACATGATTCACGGACGACTCCTAAAGTAACATGCTTAATAAAATTAGTGTCCGTGTTGCGTAGAGATAATAAGCATCAGACTAGTAGACCCGTGGGGTGTGTCTCAGTGATGTCGTGTCGCACAAATTAAATAACAACAACGTAATGCCGGCTTAAATAATAGCAACAGGTCAGTCGTGATTGATCACTGTAGTGTGAATACTACGGTCATTAATCACAGGCCACCGCTCCGATAGGTCTGGACGCCACAACCGGAACATGCCAGTTCGGACTCCTCTGTGGACGGCCTTGAAAGGTCACAGTAACGTCAATATTAATTCGCTGTTCTTTGTCGATTCAATGGGTTTCGCAAACAGATCACGGTTCATAATCCTAACGGTATTAAGTGATAACAATTAATTTAATGTACACACCTGTTAGCTACTTTAACATTCATATGCTGATTTAGGTGAATATTGGCCGTTACCCAGATATTTTCAGTACTGATTATGAATAATTTGTCAATAGTACAATATAACGTGTTGATTGTATTAAATAAAATAATAAATAATTTGCGCCCTGTCATAAAATATGATTAAGAGGACATACGTTCAGAAAAGTAGTTATTTCAGAAAACCAAAGAAAGCGAAAAGGACAACTGCAGCGCGGGCCGATTTAACTTTTTGGCTATTAACGTTTTGGCTATTTGAAAATAAAAGAGCCATTTTTTTGAAAGCTTCATAACTTTTTTTGGGTTGGATAAAAAAATTTGAAAAAATTCTGAAAAACGTCATCGAGTAGAAAAAGATAACAAAATTTTCAACGAAATCTAAAGGGGTAAGGTTCAAAAGTGGTCAATTTGGCATGGAATACCCCATATAGACTAAGCTTAGAGGTTCTGGTTCTCAAGTGTTGCTGTCGGAACACACCTATTAGTGCTTGACGGCTGGTTTTCAAACTTGAGTTTGGTAAATGCCAAGGCGGTAATTATAAATATATATATATATGTATATGTATATGTATATATATATATATATATATATATATATATATATATATATATATATATATATATATATATATATATATTGATGTGTAAACTGAGTCTATTAAAGCTGAAGGATGTATTGAACAACATAGTATTCAACTTCTCATCATCCATCATATTTATCCATTAATTTTTACATATTTATTCGCTCTCTTTCGTGCCGAGTAAAGCAATAAATCAAATTATAAGTACTTTTTATGCCTCATACTAAACATTAAAAAAGTAAACTTTATGTATTACTTACTAAAGTGATATTTTATTATTATGAAATAATAAATTATATAGTCTATTTGGTAATATCATAACTAAACGTTCAACCGACACAGATTTGCAGACTTAACAGTTAATACTAAATGTGAAAATTCATAGTTTTCTTGATATAGTAATGATATTCTTGATATGAACAAATACTACTTCAGTCAATGGTTGACATCTACACTTTGGAGGTTGCTATTGTTGATCGAAAGTGTTTACTTAAGTTTCTTAAACATAAATAGAACGTTAATACTTACTTTTAAGTTGAAATATTCATCGACTTCATCATCATCATCTCATCATCTCCCTACCCTTTTCCCATTTTTATTTGGGGTCGGCGCAACATGTCTTCCTCTTCCATTCCTCTCTATTTGTTGTCATCTCCGCATTCACTCCTTTCCTAAGCACATCATCTTTCACACAGTCCATCCATCTTTTCTTATCCATCGACTTATTTAATGAATTTTAACACATACATATAATAAAACTTTATTAGTTAATTACTTTATTTATCAAGAAGTATTATTGAAAGAAAAATATTCAAATTTGCAGGTTATTTAAGAACTGAATTTTACATTTACATTTAGACACACATTCTGACGTATGTATCCTCTTTCGGTTCAATAATGAACCTGCATCGACCTCACGTATCTTCGTAATTTTTTATTATAATTTTTATTACTTTAGAATTTTATCACTCCAGAGCCACTGAAACGATTTTCGAAAATAGGTGAATTGATGGAGATGCAAATATGTATGAAAATCAATTAAATTTTGATACAGTATTTGATATTTTTGAACTTCTTAACCCCATAATAGTAAGATTGACATTGGAAAATTTATGAAAAAAAATTAAATAAGTAAGCAACACGATTTGGGCCTCCGTCCTCCATATCAACAAAAATAAACAAATCCCCTGCCATTGATGCTTACGTGAGACTTGAACAACCAATTGTTGTGTAAACAACAATTATATATTCTGGGTGGTACATTTAAACATTTATTCTCATATGTATTAAACGTGTCTCATAAGATCAACTCATAAGCCTATTTAAGCTCCCTGTACCCGTCTGAATTAAATTCAATATTGTCTGCTACTGTTGGTTTAGCATAAATTAGGTACTTTTATGTAATTTAGAATTATGATAGGTATTTTTAATAACATCTATAAAACTTTGAAATTTGTATTAGTAACTTTAATAAGATAAGATCAATATATGGAAATACTAATACTTCAAGGAATATGAGTAAAAATCATTGATGCTTATAATATAAAGTGGTTTGGCCTTATTTCTTTTCGCATTTAATCGTTGATACCGAATAAAAGTAATGTATTTTCATCGTGAATTTGTGGCATTTCAAGTACCTAGTCCTTAGCTCAGGAAGCAAGCGAAGAGCGTTCGCCGCATTCATGGCAGGAAGTTAGTCATAAAGATTAATACAAGTCTGTATAGAGGAGGGTGCTCTAGGAGCGTAAAAGTACGGGCTTTCAGGAAAACAGTAATTAATTTTCAAAGTATCTATTGGATATTCTGTGATACCTGTCTGACTACAACCGTTTGATTCGCTCGCCTCATATTTCGCTTGTAGCCTACAATTTAGTTTCATTTTATTTCATTCATTTTTATATAAAAAAAGTTGTGGCCGAAAGTTGACCATAATTATTATAGTTAATATATATATATATATATATATATATATATATATATATATATATATATATATATATATATATATATATATATATATATATATAGTGTGTAAAAATATCTACTAACAACCAAAAGAGAAATGAGTCTTCAACTTTATTTTATCTTTGCCTATTAAATATACAATGCAATAACAAACAAGCAATCGTTTAATCCAATACTAGCTGTTCTCCCTTTAGCTGTTTTACCCTCGTAGTTCCCGTTTCCGTAGGATTTTCGGAACAAAAACTATCCTATGTCACTCTCTGGATTTCAAACTATCTCCATAACAAATTTCATCCAAATCCGTCCAGTAGTTTTTTAAGTGTATTCGTTGCATACAAATCTTTTCTCGTTATAGTATTAGATGTTGTTATTACAATTAAAATTATCAGTCTATCGAAATATATTAGCTGAATGCCCGCGGCTGCGCCCGCATTTCATATGTTCTCACTGCGTTTTTTTTTTTTACGGAATTGTAATTATTTTTCTGAAATTTTTATAGTACTAAGATAAAGTAAAAATATTTCTCATAAATTTAAACACTGGCCCGTAAAACTGTGCATTGAATCGGATTTTATTCAATTTTTATGAGTTTTATTTTTTTTACACGGAACCTTAATTATTACCATACGTTACGACGAGTAACTTCAGCTATCTATCAAAAAGTCCCGTTAAAATCGGTCCTCCGGTTCCGGAGATTACTCGGCACAAACAGACAAACAGACAAAAATTTTAAAAATTGTATTTTTAAATGTTGTATCGTATATAAGTTTGAGTATTTTGATATTACAAACGGACCCTTCCATTTTATTTATTAGGTATAGATAATAGTAATTCATATTCTTGTCCTCGGTTATAGTATGTACCACTTTAAATAAGTGTAAATAAAAACAAATATAGGTTTAACTTTGGCTTTGAATTTAAAAAGAACTGCAGATTTGTTATTGCTAAAATTGTTAATACGTAGTAGTAGGTACACCTTTAGAGATTAATAATATCATTTTAACAGATTTCTAGTCTTACTCTGACGTTGTAAATTTAAGTAGACATCTATGTTAGTGTGAGATAAAAGACGTAACTTTAGAAGACAGAACTATGTACATATGCTAAGTTAAGTCGAGGTAAGAACGGTGTTTGCTAAGCGTGCCATTACGGCCAGCCATTAGTTAATGGACGACTCGACGGGTTAATGGTAGCAAAAGGGCGTTACTTTATATGGGCGATGTTGTGCCTCGCTTCCAATCTCACATCTCCCCTCTACTTATAACTAACATACCACATGCGAAATTCGATTACAATATTATACTCGGATCTTACGTTATTGTGTCTAATTAATACAATTAACTATACGTATATCATATATAATATAGTCACAATAGTTTTAAATGTATAATAATTTATGTCCGAAATAGATTTTAGTATATCTATGATTGTTCAGTTTCATGTATAACTCTTGTTGAAGTGAATTCAATTTACGCGCGATGAGAGTAATATTAGCGTCACTATTTTAAATATTATAGGACGGATAGAAGGACGTAGTGAGAGGAAAAGAGACAAAGATAAACAGTGAGCTACACCATTGGACTGTACATTTATTATTATTCTTATCGTGTTGTATTTCTTCTTGAACTATACAAATCACAGTTACAAGTATTGTTAAAGGAACCACAGAGAGGGGTTTTAATTCCAGACATCACTATCGGTCCTTTTGAAATTACGACTAGCTTAACAAAGTGCTTGAACTAATTTTCAGATAAATCGGTAATGTTCTTTGGGATCTTATTGTAAAACCGAATACTATTACCTATAAAACTTTTATTCGACTTACTTAGCCTAAAGCGTGGGATGGCCAACTTATCTTTACTTCTGATAATAAAATTATGACGATCATTTACTAGATCAAGCTTATCTAATTTTTAACGAAAATACATTAAGTTATCGAAGATATATTTGGAAGGCAAAGTTAAGATACCATATTCTTGAAACTTATTTAAATATTTGCGAGGTCCCATACTGTATATTGCTCGAACAGCCCCCTTTTGTAACATAAGAATGGTGTCTACACCACAGCAAAATACCATAAGACATTAAGCTATCAAAGTAAGTAGACTAACCTAACAGTAGCAATATCTGTTAATTGGCGAATTTTTCAAACCGTAAAAGCAGTGGAGTTAAGCCTTCCTTTCAAAGTTTTAATAAAGTTACCCCACTGTAATTTATTATCAAGTGTGATACCCAAAAACAAAGTATAAATCTATGAAAGTCATAGAGATTTAATCTATAGATTGGTAAAGACGTTTTACTTCTGACATGTGTTGGTGGTTTTTCTTATTAATGATTGTTACTAGGGTGCTCGCGTGACGGAATATTATAATAAAGCTAGAAATCATTCAACGAATACCCATCAATCTGTTAGATATTAAAGCAATCCTCATACTAGATACTGTTGCCGTTTTCGATTCAATTGTCACTTGAAATCAAATGTCATTCTATGTTAAAATTAGACCGGTTGAGAACATAGACCTAGTATAGACAAGACTGACAGTGATTGACTGAAATATGTGTTGCAAGAGTGTGCGTGAAATAGTGTTGTCATAACTAATCATAAACATGTTATCGATGATATATTCTGATTAATGGTGCAGCTATAGGGTGGCAGAACTGGCAAAATTACACGGGCCCCGGTCCGATGGGACCACGGCCCACGGAGCCGAGAACTCAGAAGAATCCTAATATTTTTAACATAAATATGTTACATTTACATACAATTACATAATAAAATTTATAAATACAACTTAAGTTAGACACGACTAAATATTTAAACGCTTTACTTTAGTGATTTATCAAAATCAAATTACAACGTACAATTTATACTGAGGCCCCCATCCTATGACTTTGGCACGGGCTTCAGGTGGTTTAGTTATACCATTGATTCTGCTATAATCATATATTACTGAATAGGTTCAGGCCCACTATTTATTACGAGAATAGAATGGTTTGAAAAGATACAAAACATAATCTCCAAGTAAATGATAATCTAAATAATAGTGTAAAAGAATATTATATTTGTTATAGAAATTACTAGCATAGCGAAAACACACTGTGTCTATGGTTGAGAATGACCAGCTAGTTAAACTATCTACCAATTACGATTTGATTTCCAAATGACGTCAATAATATGTCGCTAGATATGTTTACAGCAAGAATGAAACCTATATACATATTATGTTACCTAAACTTATATTATTTTTTTAACTAGAAAAGAAATTAAACTTAGTTACTTCGATGATCGATAAGCCACAATTCGTAAAACAAAGATTATTAATAATTAATGTTTTATTTCCTTCGTGTATTTTAATATTTTATACATAACAATTACAGCAATTATATTTTTATTTTTAAAATAAAATTTGAAAAAAAAAAAAAAGTACATTTATTTGCGTAACTTTTAACTATTAATTAAACGTTTAAAGTAATGTTTTAAAAAAATATGTTTTAATTAAACTAAAATTAGTTAATTCAGATATAAGTATAAAAATAATGAAAGTATTCTAACATAGACAATAAAAAATAAACAAACAAATCATATTAAAATGTCAGTAAAAGCCACGGAATTAATAACGTAATTCTGAATATAAACGTGATTTGTATCATATAAAATTATAAATATTGTACATGTCCATAGCAGACAAAAACAGAGAGCGTTGACTTTTAATAGCCCCGACGTACCTGTAAGGTATCATCTATATTTTGTTCACGATCATACTATTTGTTGAAATATTTCTTAGGATGAAAACTTAATGCTTTTGCTATTGCATGTACTTAAAAATTATTTTCTATTTACTTACTTCGTTTATAATCTAACTTGTTGTTCATACCTACTTGTCACGAACAGTCAAGTGCTGAGATAATTCGAAACGATTTTGCTGGAACATAGAATTAATTGATACAAATTTTGTTTAGAAATACAGAGTTTAGAAAAGACTGACCACTATTATTGTATTATCGTTGATTTATAATTTCTTTTATTTCTTTTTAATATATCGATTACCCATAAGAATAAGACAATAGAAAAACACTGGAAAAAGCTGGCATAAACGCCAGGTTAGTGCTCAAGGGGTTAATTAATTTGAATCTCTTAATTTATTAAATTAGACAATATCTAAAAGAAAAAATATTATACTAATATTTTAAAAATTATATATAACGTCACGCCTCTCTTCCATAAAGGTAGACAGAGACCACATCCTTCCACTTGCTACGATCCTGAAACACATCTTTCGCTTCTTCTACTTACATAAGCACCTTCATACATACTCTTCGGTTACGGGTATTATTGACCGCAGCCGTTCTCTAGAACGTCCTCGATCTGGTCGAGATACGTTCACCTAGGACGACCCTTACCAGCTTGCCCAGTCACCCACGCCTTGCAAATTTGTTTCATCTATCTTCTTTCATCCATCCTCTCTACATATCCAAAACCAATTAATCATCCCTTTCTCTATCTTTGTCACTACATCCTCTACTACACCACAACGTTCCCTTATCACACTATTCCTTACTTTATCTATCATTCTCATGCCAGCTATACATCTTAGACTTCTCGTCTCTTCAAAATTATGGATAATTAAGTAACTAACTCTGTACCCGTATTTTGCTATACCATCTATACACCAGTGGTGGGCAAACTTTTTTAATGGCGGGCCACAAAGTCTATGAAATTCTAGAGGAGGGCCAGAATTATAGAAAAAATGCATTTTGTGTTAAAGCTTTTAATCATCATCATCAGTGAGATCAGTATTACGCATCACATGAACTACGCGACTAGTTTAGCTTCACCTATAGGTTATGCATTTATTATTCTACAAAGTGAAATCTACTTTTTCTTCTCTACCGCCAAAACATAATTATAACAGGCCATGTACTATCCATGTCGATATACCCTCGGCGGGCCGGATTAAATACTTTCGCGGGCCGGAGGTGGCCCGCGGGCCGTACTTTGCCCATCACTGATCTATACTAATAAAAAAAAATTGAAGTCTATGTTAAAATATTTGTTTTTTTACTAAATAGATATGAACGCATATACTATACTTATACCAATGACTAAGCGCTCTAATACTCCGATTCCTTATAGCCTTACTAAAAAATTCGCACAACACTCGCTTCACAAACAGCAAATATACTATTATTACATGGAGTTATAACAACCACACCCTCTTAAACAAAAAACACGCACACTAAAATCCTGCCATACAAGCCGACAAGATACGTCGAAATCGAATTCACATATACATCACTATAATTATCACACAATGAACCCACAACCCACACAATGAAAGCGTTAGTGTATATTATAAATAAAAGTAGCGCGGTTTTTTGCTGAAAATATGCCGGTGAGTTCCGGCTTACTTCATTTAATCTTGAACCTTATTAATATAGAATTAGGTCTTCTTTTGGAAATGATGTCAATTTCTAAACGTTAAGAAACGTACAGCAGTCCTACCTAGTGATGCCAACTGCACTGTAATTACAGTAGATTTACAGTAATTTAAAATTTTACTTAAATTGTGTCGTTTACTGTTTCCTGTAGTATACAAATACAATGCATTTAAACTACGGGAATAAAATAAATGTTACAAGTTAAGGATTCTTTGAGATATCTACGACTTAATAATAGCAAAAAAATGTTTGGAAAATAATTTGGGTTCCCAAATAAAAAAAAAAATAATGAAACGCAGTGAAGAATATATGATACACGGGCGCAGCCGCGGTCATAAAGTTAGTTTTTAATATAATCTTTAAATCAGTATTATTAGTTCTATTCACCAGAAAAACACGTTACATAGTTAAACTTTCTACAGTTCACATTTTTGACAAATGGTTAGCTTAACTATGTTTCAAAAAACGCATCATGGGATTATTTTAACTATTTGTTACAAATCTGACCATTTTTCAAGTTGACTACGGATCAAAAAATTGGCCCTAAAAGAGATATTCATATGTCAGTAGAAAGTTCGCTACATAAGGACCGTTTCGTGCCATGATCGTAACCGTACCGGGACATGCTAAAAAATATAGTTTGTATGAGTTACTATAAGACTGCCCACTAGACCGTTCCTAAATTTGAACTATAGACAATAAAGAAACAACTTGGCATGTTTAATTAATTATCAGTTTATTTTAAATGAGTAGGCTTCCAAGCAACACTGATATGTGTGCGAAAATAATTTATCACGTTATTAAATATATTCTGAACGGACATAATAGTAACAAGTAGTAAACGGGCATGAAATACGATATATACGGGCATAAAACGCTGTCGATCCGTGGCAGCGCTACCATGGTAGCGCGTGCCGTGTTTTTTTAAGTACCTGATACGTTCATAGCACGGTCATGGTATGATACGGTCTAGTTGGCAGAGTCCTTAAGGCTAGATTTTTATTAAACTAAATCGCAATAATTCTATGATTCCATTACCCCGAGCGCTTTACAGTTTGTTCTTAAAGAAAACACAATTTCCCATTTGTCCTATTGTTATAAAAACGCATCATATTTATTTATTTTATTTTCTTTTAAACTTTTAAGAGAACTTACAGCTAATATAAAGAATAAAATTGTACCCAATAAAAACAGAAGGCCATTCACAAGTTTCCATATATATATAACAGAAAAATAGAAAAGAAACTAACAGCAGACAAAAGCACAAAGGGCTTAAGTAAAGAAAGAGGAACTTAAAATATTTTTCAGTTTCTTAGGACTACTATAGAAGAAATCTAAGTCTATTTCATTGAGCACTTTATTTGTGGTATCGGTCACTCTAGTGAAATATGAGTTCTGCCTTTATGTGGCTCTAACTAATGAATTGTAAAACATATTACATTTTCTTCACTGCACTGCCTGTTAATTATTGTAGATGGTACATGAATATATTGCGAATACCATGCAATCCATTCACCGATATCTAATCGACCTTTAAGCGGTCGATTAATAATTAATGGTTAAACGCGATTCAGTTTTCCTTGAAGCGGATAAGTTCATACATATGTAGGTACATTTGTAATTTAATACTAGCAGTGCCGTACGTTCGCATGGAATTGCGTATTTGTGAAACTATAATTTCAATAAAATTCAAATACCTACAACATAAATGATTTATATTCCTACACAATTATCCTAACCTTTTTTTTTTTAATATACAAGTCATCTATTACTTGGGGATTGTCATGTAAAACGGTTCTGGACTTATTAGCGCACTGACGCATTGATAGAATGACGTTACTTTTTTTACATTATAGGATTTATTTTTAAACTACAAAGTATACTGCTTAAAGTTAGTTAGAATAAATTAGTTATAGTAAATCCGTCCATTTTGTTTGTGTCTAACATTAAAAAATATTACATTTTTAACTAGCTGTTGCCCGCTCACTTCTCAGAGTGGAAACGAAAAATCAGAAATATTTTTTAATATGTACCTTTTGGCCTTTTATTGTGTATCTTTTGGCCACGATATAATTGATATTCATGCACTATAAAATAATATACTCAAATACGATTATACGACAAGGATTCAGTATATACACTTTCACATTTAACTAATGATTAACGTCTTTTCCCGTTCAATCCGTTCTTCTCTGGAACGCGCTTCCTCTTGATATTAGAATGTCTGACAGTCGTTACACGTTTCAATTAAAAGTTCGAGATTTTTTTATAAATAAAATTGCTGAACCATAACTATAGCATAATAGTAATGCAAAGTTTGTACAATATGTATAATATTATTTATATGTATATGTATGTGTTTATATGTGTGTATGTATATGTACTTATAATATCAGATGTATTATGTATAAATGTCACATATTTTCTTTCTCTATTTTTTTCTATTCATCTCTATTCTCGATTTGTCTCTTATCACACCTACTTTATTCTATCTAAAATCAGTTAATTTTAACGGGTTTTCACGCGTTACCTTTGCTTTTTTCTTCCTATCCACCGGCCGAAAGTTTTATCCACTGATTGCCAATACTATCGTAGAATGGCTCGCGAAGCGATTGAAATTAAAAAACATCCAAATTTCAATCGCGAGGATGGGTATAGGCTTTCCTCAGCGTGGAATCCGGTGCTAAAAAATCTAAAGGTTCGTGATTTATCGTCACAGGCATCGTCGATGGACACTGTTAGTGTTGTGTGTTGTGACTGTAATAAATATAAAGACCAAACGGGGATAGTTCATCAAAATACTCCTCAACGCAGCAGACGACGCCGCGCACCGCCAGTCAGCCCGTGACCACGGTTGGTGAAAAACCCAGCCGAAACGTCGGGATAAGAAGAAAAAAGCAAAGGTAACGCGTGAAAACCCGTTAAAATTAACTGATTTTAAATATGGAACGCGAAAACTTAAAAAAAATATTTTATCTCTGCACCACCCTAAGGTTGACTGGTAGAGAATGCCTCTGGCATTAAGTCGGCCTTTTTACATAATTTGTAAATAAAGTATAAATCAAAGAAATAAATTAGAATTAATTAGATAAGGTTGATTGCTACATTATATGTACGTATAAATACATTACCATTCATAAATAAGTGTAATTAAAAATTACATATTTTTCTTACAGCTATATTTTTTCACGTATACTTATTAGCCTCGGTGAAGTAGTTGTATTATAGTAGTACGACTGTCATTTTGAGGTCTCGGGTTCGATCCCGGGTCGGGTCAAGTGATATTGGGTTTATCTACTCAGTATCATCCCGAAGTCGGGGATTTGTGCCTGATATGGCGACAGGCTCACCCCCTGTCACATCTGGGGATGGAACTAAGGTCAGCGAAATGTGGCGAAAGGTGGTGTAGTTTGCTATTTCACCTCTGCCTAACCCTTCGGGGATAACAGGCGTGAGCTTATGTTATGTTAATATAATAAGTAATTTTAACAAGACGCAGTAAGAAATAAAATTACATAATTAATCTTTTTCTTACACCGTACAATTTAATCTACATAAAATAGTTTGTTGTTACTTGTATTCTATGCGTTCGCGCATAGTTCATCCGATTATGTTGAAACTTTGTACAGTTGGTGTTGGCACTTGCGTAAAAGTTTTTGATAAAGTATTAGACGCGAAGTGCGAGTCGACAAATGAGTATATTCCACAATACTTTAGTAGTAGCGTCAGTTCATGTATTTTCAGATTAATATAATTGAAAGCGATGCTGGAAATATACTATATTTACTATTATGCTATTCAATAGAGGAAAAAAACAGTAATAAAACACTTTTTAATTAAAAACAAAACCGAATTCAAAAGTATACACTATAAAAATGCACTAAAAAGTCAATAAATAATTATTTGGTGGCATGGTGGTAGGGCATTTTCTAATAATGCCCGCCTAGGTAGCTACCGTCCTCAAGTTTGAAAACCTGTCGCGAAATAACAATAGGTGTGTTCCGGCAGCATCACTTGAGATCCAGTAACTCTAGGCTTAGTGTGTTTACCATCCTGGACCACAACGTCACTTAAGATCATGTGAGATTAAGGTCAAAACACTGGCCTATTCCGTTAAAAGAAACTATTAATCTGCTTCGTTAATTTTGAATCGGTGCCACCTTATGGAAAACAAAATGGTGTTAATGTACGTCGCTAATTATATTTAGTTTTGATTATTTGTTCTTTAAAATCACCCTAGTCCTTTATTAACCCCTTGAGCACTAATCTGGCGTTTACGCCAGCTTTCCATTGTTTTCATAGGAAAATGAGACAATAGGTCTCATTTCTATGGGTAATCGTCATATTAAGCTTATATGTAATTGTGATAGCTAGCTGGTACCTACTCCAAACGAAGTACGAATAACGAAGCAGATTAATAAAGTAATTATTTATTGACTTTTTAGTGCATTTTTTATATTGTATTTTTTTGCAGTCAGTTTTGTTTTTAATTAAAAAACATTTTTTTCTACTTTTTAGTTTAAGTATGTACTTTTAGGTATAGCTATGAAGCCTACTTCATAGCTTTGGAAACGAATATATGAAACACGTGTAAGTGTCTACAATATAACAGGGTTTTTCCTAATTTCCTTGAGTTCCACTGATCAGTTCCCGATCTGGTGTAAATGGGACCACATCGGAAGTGGCTCGGAATCGGCTCTTTTGTTAAAAAATGTGCAAATTGGTCTTCAAATGACGGATAAAACGAGTAACAAAAAAAAAACTTACAGACGAATTGCAACCTCCTCCTTTTTGAAGTCGGTTAAAAATACAAATCTATACAAATAATGTTCTGTTAATAAATATCAAAATATCAGTTTTATACCGAATACATATGAATATATATATGCAAAATAAAAACCAAAGAACAATTTTTAAGTCATATGTATATATCTATTTGTTCCGGGTAATGTCCGAAACGGGTAGATCGATTGTGACGGAACTGTATTGTAGATAACTGAAGTTATGAGTATTTAAAGCGATTTTTATGTTAGGTAAATAATTAGAGTTTCGCGTAAACAAATTAAGAGTTATGAAATTGTGAACGAAAACCGATTCCACGGTCAGTTTTATTGCAATTTTTGAGAAATACTTTTGCTCGTTGTTAGTATCAAAAATAATTAAAGGTCTGCACACAAAGAAATAGGGTTCATTGTGATCACGTTACACGAGTGTATGCATTTTAGTAGAACCTTTCTGCTTTTTTTTATCTTGCTTTTATCTTTTATCCCAGATACGAGTTTAAGATAAATGAAGCCAAGAATAATGACCATCAAAACATTATTTTCTATTACATGTTTAAAAACTATATTACATAGTGAATAATTGTGATGAATAGAATAGTGATGGGACTCGAGCCGTTTTTTACTGGAGTGGATTTGTTAAACTTATTTTCGAGTGAAATCAAATTTGACTCGAGTTCGTTTGCACTCGAGTTACCACGTCAACGTAGATTTGGTAAGCGTTAAACTAGATGTCACTACGTCACTAGTTTACGTGTGGACTTTACAAGTTCAAACTTCCATCTTGAATGTGTAAACAGAAACTAGTTGAATTAACGTGCGTCATTTCATAATATAGATAAGGGAAAAAAATAATGTTAATAAATAAATAATAAATATTATTAGGAATATTTAGTTGTAAGGTATAAACAAAAGCCTGATTTAGTCTGATTATTGTCTAATTATAGATTTTCAAAAGCTCATTTTGAACAATAAATACTAATAACTTCTTATTTGCATCTTAAAGTATTTTTACATGGCAACTTAATTAGTTGTATTAAGAAGTCATTTTATTTTTCTTTGTTGATTAATTACATAAATAAGGTAAATAATATTATCTTTTTTTTCATATTGTCAAATACTACTAATTTAATAAAGGTATTTAAAAATTCTTTATCAAAACTCAGCTCGAGTGATAAATCCTTACTCGAGTTGTAAGGAGTGAAAGTAGTTTACTCGAGTGACTCAAAAAGTCGAGTACAAGTCGAGTGACGTAGTAAAATTACTCGAGTGGCTCGAGTCATAAAATCCTACTCGAGCCGCATCTCTAGAATAGAAGATACGTTACACGAGCGGAGCCGCGGGACCAGCAAGCCTGAAGTATTAATATCAACTTTATATAAAGTAAACTAATTTTTCATGCTTCACGCAAAAACTTAGGGTTTAGTGACCATTGTAATTAATGTATAATTGTTTTTTTTTGTTTATTAAGTGTCTAAAAATAAACACTAAAACCTAAATGGGCCTGCATGCTTATAGATTTATAACGTGTAAAAATAAATGAAAATTACATTTCATGAAACCATTTTGTTTTGGTTAATAAAGATAGTTCAGAATATTTTATGAATTTAAAAATGCTGTACGAAGCAAAAGTTACAACTAAATTTACAATACAACAAAAAACAAAAAAATTACAATTAACTAAAAAACGTCACCGTATTTTTTTATTTATGACTACGATCACCGATGGATAATGCTGACCGGATACATCATTACTACGTTTTTTTTGAAATATTTTTTTGTTTGTTTTATTTATATGTAAATTGTGACAATAAACTCTTTCTTTTCTAATGCAACCGGATTTAACCGAATTCGAAATCCTAGCGATATTGTTTGTTATGTATCAATTAAAGAATAAAACTAGGCAGCCATGGGGATTCTCGACAGAAGTAAAAACTCGAAAATTGGAAAAAAACTGTTTTTTTTTTTTTTTTTATTTCATAATTTTGTTACATTGTTAAAATTATTAACATAAACTGACATGTAACATTTGTCTGGTTTTTTACATCTATTGGTGCTCCGAGCAATAATTGTATACATAGTCATATAGTTTATTCATAAACAAAACATACGATAAGCTGCGTAAGTATAAAACATACTGCTACATGTTGACGGCTGACGTCATAGCATTGGAAAGTTTGTCCCCTGCCGAGAATCGCTCAACGCCGCTAAAAAAGTTATCACTTCAAAAATTTGTATAAACCCTTTATATGTATTATCCTTTATATATGTATACTTTATATGTGATCCATACTCCAGAGAAATAAGATCTAAAGGGATTCCTAAAACATCACAGTCTAAACTACACGAACGGCTAAGATCAGCCATAAAACAAGAAGGCCATTCCTATAAATCCTTAGATAGTGCCAGGAGCTAAATGACGAACGTACGTAGAATATATTGAAGATTTTTTTGCGAAAACATTGCCTAGAGTTAAATTTACATTTTCATATTATATTAAGATGTAAATCAACGCTTTAACTAGGTTTTTTTTTTTTTTAATTCAGTCTCGGTAAAATAACTTAATTTCATCTGATATTAAATAAAGGAGAGTCTAAGAACGGTGAAATCCGCCGATAGATAGTATTCTAGGTAGATACGGATATGCGATTGTTGATGGAAAACCTAACGCAACAAAAAAAGTATTGAAATTTAGAATTTCAATAGGTAAAAAATGATTCACATCGCATAATGAAACCAGAGATCTTTGGGGGAGTCCTGTGTCCAGTAGTGAATGTTTTTCGGTTGAATGGTTGATGGATAGATTGAACCCGGCCGATAACGTGGTTTGTACAATAATTGTAGGATGGTCACGGTTTGGTATGCCACATCACCACAGTTAATACTGGAACTAAACTAACTGAGTCCGAAACGCGACGCACCGGAACTGTGACTTGTTTTTTACTATGTGTATGGTTGTCGTGACCCAATCGAGTACGAAAACCCTACCATTGTTTTTAATCTATATCATTGGTAAACAACCTTTTCTTTACGAGATACCACTTTGATTTCTATGTTGATTGCTAGGACCACAATTATAAGCAAGAAAAATAAACTGAGTCAATGTAAAAAATGAAACCTTGTTAAAAAGTCAATAGTAATACATATAAAGATTATTATTTTAATAGAAAAAGTTATTTTACTAAAAAGTTATCTTTTGATTTAACGTGACGTTTGAGCTTACATCTTTTTCAAGTTCGGTGATCCTTTTCAACTGATAAACCTCGTTTGTTCCTATATTGTCTCTGCGCAGTTACGGTAATCCTAGAACTTTATTATTGCTTTATATTATTGCCCAAAATTACTCCTCCGATTCCTGAGTTTTTTTCTACCAAACGAACTCACTATTCGGAACCTTCTTTAAAGTTTAAATTCACCGATTCACAGAACACCGATGGTCCGCGGACCACTGTTTGGGAACCATTGATCTATAACGGTGATATGATGATGTATATATAATGGTGGTAAGATATTGGTTAAGTGAGTGAGTAGTTGAGTTTACGACTTCAGTTAATATACCACCGATCTTGTTACGTACATTATTGCTATATCACATATCCACGTAGACTTCTCGACTAAAGAATGTCTAGGAGATAACGACGTTGGCATAAAAATGAAGTAGGTAATGTGTGGCTGTCATTCCTAGCGATTCACACTAAGGATGGAAGTGCTAAGTTATGTATGGAATCCTTCATACGGCTTTTATTAGTATGAATTTATTCTGTAGACCTACGGAATAGCTTTACTGCCGGTGTATATGTTAATGTTTGTAAATCTAAAAGAAATTTGAATGTAACAACATTAACGTATTTATATGTTTTAGTTATTTGAAACCGTGGTAATAGTAGAAAATTGTCTTATAAGTACCTACCTGATAAACGAATACTATATTATAATTTATTGGTTACTCGAAACATGAAATCATTTGAATTTATACTGAATTAACAGTATCAACAACTCGTGCTTTGATTTACAGTGACGTAATTAAATAAGCACCGGGTTACCCTCAGCTCCTTCAATATTTTATGCAAATTTACTTTGACAGTGACATTTGTGATTCAAACATCGACAGTTAAACGGAGTCGTGTTACATATTTAGTATTCAGTTATTCAGCTTGAACAATTTACAATAAAGTGAATTATAAATTTCAAAGTAGTAACACGTGATTAATAACTGTTGAAGAAATAAGTGTTTCTTTTGCAGCCCCACCACAATAACTTTATACCGTTACGTTCTGGCAGTTATGATATTGTTAGTAATGTCATTGTCATTTTCTTAAATAAATATAAAAGAATTTGTATTGTATGTCTATAAGAAATTTGACATGAAAAAAATAAACTTTAAATGTTGTTTCTTTATTTACAGTGCAACTTATGGTTTGTTTTTTTCTTTTTGTTCACTAAATTTTTTTTTTTTTAAATTCTCAATTTCAAGAATATGTTTTCAATTTGTGTAGTAAAATTAATATGTTTGTTCTAAAACTATGTTATATTACTAAAGTAGAAGAAATATTACAATATTTTATTTCAATGCAATATTTTATAACACACTAGATATTAAAGACAAACAAAGCGATGAAAGAGAATTTTGATTATTTGACTAATGTTTATAAATGTAAAACACTTCCTTCCTTAAAAAAAACGAATCAGTTATTTGGAATACGACGTGGATAAAAAAGGAGTATACTGTGTTATGTCCTAAGTATAAGCCCTATAGTATAGGTTTTAAAAGTCTAGCACCAACTCTTTCCACAGCAAAGTAGTTGCATATAGTTCATCCTACACTCTCTACCTGAGAGGTCTGGTTAACAATTCCTTTCAGCACACGTGGCCTGCCGACTAAATCCTCAGAAGTAATAACTTATTTGTTACTTTTCTTTTAACGTTGAAAAGCCCTAAATAGATCGCCTCTAGCCCGGGGGGATGGATGGATGGATATGCAAGACTCCTACTGACTATACTCTAAGATTGCAGTTTTGTCAAATTTACTTTATACACGACCATTAACTTTCACTTCACTTCACTTCACGCTCCTTATATTTACCTAAAACCTTAATTTGAACCATTTATTCCTAGAATTTGAAAGAAAGAATCTATAAATAAAGAACGTTTTCGAAACTTGTTGTTTGTACAATCTGTAACACAATAAAATATGCTACAAGGAAGTCAAGATTTCAATCTTTATTTTCTGATTAAGTCATAATACTCTTAAAATTCAAGGCATATTATTATTATAAAATAATGTTATATTTTACAATTGTAATAAGATCGGAGCTGCGTGCAAAATTTAGTTATCTACAGACTCACATTTTTCTCTCTACCTATCTATTTGCCTCTCAGATGAGGCTCTAATCAACTGTGACTCTAACTAATTGAGATAAGTTATTTTGAAAAACGTGTGTACATTTATTACACAATAGATCTTTTAGAATACAATCGATCTTTAGCGTGTAATTAAATGTGGCTCCAGTTGTCTAAAACGGTACCAATATTTTACGCTTATTTACTTAAATGGCGATATTTAGCAGTTAGGATGACGCGTCGCTATGACACTAGACGACAAACCGAAAACTAACAATTTATTGGTATGGTAACACATAAATTTTAAGTCTAATGAATTACAAAACATTTTTGAGTTAATCTTTAACACTGACATTTACTAAATTTCTTCTAAGAACTATAAATGAAAATCGTTTTGTTTTTTCTAAAAATAACTACATTTTAATTGTACAAAAAATGTAGTATTAACTTTTTAACTTTTTGTTCAAATTTATAAATTAGTATAGAAGTCTTGTAATCTATGATGATTATATTATTGATTGCTAACAAGAATACCTTTGCAAACTTTATAATATTTTTATTATTAATGTGTCGAGTACCCATAAAAATAAGACAATAGGAAAAACAATGGAAAGCTGGTGTAAACGCCAGGCGGCAAGTGCTCAAGGGGTTAACTGTCTAATCTTGTAAGAATAAATTACAATTGGGTTAAGACTCTTTGACTTTGGACTTGGCTTCCGTGACCAAAGTTTTCTTCTGTAGAACATGTAAAAAATCTATCTAATACATATATTACTAGAGGTTTTTAGGGAAATGCCGATAAAAGCCTCAGAGGGCTTTTTGACGGTCCTAAGAGGCGATGACAAATTAATAATTGCGAAGAAATTATATTTCACTGATTCAGGAATTCCATGTATTTGAAACTAAAATTGAAGAACTGTTAAAAGTATATAATTAAAGTCATTCTTTTTACTCAGTTTTTGTTTCATTATCCATGGCTTTCTTAGTTCGTGTGCCGAGTGCTGTATTAGCAATAATGTAAGTATGTTTTTGTATAATATTTAATAATAATAAAATAAACAGAGCGATTTTTACAATACAGCTTGACTGAACATCATTTTTACAGCTGTTACTTTTACAAATTTCAAGAAAACACTATAGAGAATAAGAAATTTATATTCGCAAAATGAGCAGCGAGCGAAATATTATTGAAGTACCTATGATATCACATTCATGACTTGTATTCCTATTTGCGTTTGGGTTTTGCTAGAAATTCATAGTATTTCATTCTTCTTCATACACTATTAACCCCTTGAGCACTAACCTGGCGTTTACGCCAGATTTTCATTGTTTTCCTATTATCTCCTTTTTATGGGTAATCGACATATTAAACTACACTATTCCTATCTAACTTTAAATAGGAAGTATGCATTAGGAATATTATATTATATGTGAATAATTATTAAGTATAATAAACAATGGGGTCATCTGACTGTACCTTAATTAATTGTGACTTATAAAAATTGTTGAATATTTGTCATAACTATATTTTAAGATTATATATTAATTATATTTGCACTATATAAGTCTGTAATGTAAAAAAATTTTTTTTGTACTAAATAGATACGGATGTATATACGATACCTATACCAGAAATACAATTTTTACAATTTTTGTCTGTCCGTCTATTTGTTTGTTCTCGGTGATCTCCAGACCTGCTGGTACGATTTGCGCGGAACTTTTTTCGGTGGACAGCTGAAGTTACTCAGGATAACTTAGGGTATTTTTAATTTTCCCTAGTACTTTACTGTACCCTAGTACTTTTGTTTATTGAAAATAATTAGGGTTCTGCGTATCAAAATTACTTACTCATAAAATCTATACATATAATAAAAATGTAACGGATCGCTGTCTGTACATGGGAGATATATGAGAAAAAATATTATTAGGACCTTTATAAACGCAAATAGGACCCAAAACTATAATTTTTAAAATTTTTGTCTGTTTGTCTGTGCGTTTGTGCACGCTAATCTCAGAAACAGCTTATCCGATTTAGATGTAGTTTTCACTAATATATTGTAGTAAGCTTCACTTAACATTTAGTGTTTGTTTCATGTCAATCGGTACATAAATAAAAAAGTTATGTCAATTCAAAGAATCACGTTGAACATTTATTCTATCTAAATTCTTTCTCTGTTCAGATGCATTGTATGAAACTTTACTAAACTCCATAATGGTCTATATAAAAGTATGATTATATAATAATAATAATAATAATATGATAATAAATAGAAGTTAAAAATGATCAGTTTCGGAAATGTTATAATTCCAATTTAAGTTGACCTCAGACATATATCATCATTAATATGAAATAGGGTTCAGGTTAGGCTGGCAATTCAGGTTGTTTATATATGTATAGATAAAGCACGTCGAGAGCCGGGCCGCTTTCGGAGGCGCATGGCGTAACAGTTGCATTTGATAACACTGACTGTTTGCTTATTTTTTTTATTTATATTTTAGGGTTTGTAAATACATATTGTATGTATATAGTATAGGTTAATTAGTTTTCAAATTAGGAAAACACGTCTTATTAGTTAAACTGTAAATACAAGTTTACACAAGTTCTTAAATTTTATGTTTAAAAAACAATTTAGTAATTTGCGATTAATTAATACATAAATGTATATATTAGACATTTCTTTTATTTTCGATAATTAATAGGTTAGGTTACTACGTCTTAATAGTTATTAAACTGTAATAAAGTTAAACTGTGTAATAATCTGTAAGTATTTAAATTTTTTGTTTATGATGAGTATGTGTTCACTAAATAACGCTGAGTTAGTACTAATTACTACTTCTTATAAGAATGCCTCGAAAAAGATCCAACCTCCCCTGGTGCAGCAGAAATGCTATAAGGATGAGATTAGTTCTCATTAGTTCACTGCATTTCAGTAACGTCAGGCCAGGTTTCATATTACAGAAACTTTAGGTCAGTGAAAATCTCGATTGAGTACACATCGTTCTCGAATGATGGCTACTTGAGTTAGGATGAACAGGGAACAGCGTGAAGCACGTTTGTCCACTGATCGCAAGGCTCATGCAATATCGCGTGAGTCTGAGACCTTTACTTATGGGGAAACCCAGCTGAGCTCTCAAAAAAGCACGAACTTTGCAGTCTAGAAAGCTGGAAAGTAGCTTAGATTGTGAATCTCGATTAACAGCTGATCGAGAAGAAGAAAGAAAAACTGCAGAACAACGTCAATCACGGCTAAATGCCGATCGACTTCGGCATATACTCAATAAAATGTTATCAAGTTTGATAGAAAACCCAGAAACTGGAGCGGAAATTGATATCCTTCCATGGATTACCAAAGAGAAAACAGGTTATTTGTGTTCGCCCAGAATTGATTACTCTGAATTCGAATCTATAGTAGGTATGGTGGTATGTTGTCAGTTTTGTAATGTTAAAAAATGGAGAAAAGAACCAAATGGAATATGCTATGCAGGTGGCAAAGTGCTCATTTAAACTTATCATGAGCCCCTTTATAAAAGTTTTACTAAATAGTGAGCATCCTCAGTGTAAACATTTTTAGACTATGTCCGTTTATATAATAGTGTATTCCAAATGACATCTTTTGTGGTCAAACATATCACATCCAACTTTTAAGGTGCAGGGTCAATTTATCACTTGATTGGATCTTTGCTTCTCCAAAATGAGCCAAAATTTCTTTAAATTTATTTTGTATCAAATTACATTGAACAGGCCCATATACGACATCATAACTTTCCTCAGCTGAACATCAACTTTATATTTCAACTTGAGAATATGTTACATCAAGTAAATCCGTATGTCAGAAGTTTCAAAGCCGCAATAGATTCCATCCAACAAGGCCAAAATAACAATTATAAAGTTATAAATAAGGCTGATAGACGTCCTGCGGAAGAACATCGAGAAAAGTACACTATCCCCGTAGCAGACGAAGTTGCAGTAATATTAGTCAATTAGGAATGTGATAGACGTGACATCGTGCAGCGCACTCATGATGATCGCTTACAACGTATTTGTGAAACACACCGATCATATGATGCCCTGCAGTATCCTTTGATATATTTGCATGGTCAGGATGGGTACAATTTCAGACTCTACCAAGTAAATCCAAGCACTAGCATAACAAATTATAATAAAAAATATCAGCCTTACAGTTTTATTCATACCAGATACAAATTAGATGAAATTGTTGTATCTATTGCTACTATATTTTCTCTATAGTAACTTGAGATCGGTAACGGTGTGTATCCGCAGGAACAAGCAAAATTTGTTCTAAACGCAAACCTATGCTGCGAAGTTTAATGTATGCGAGACCTCATATCATCCGTGTATGGAAACGCAACGCAAATACTAACTTGCGAAAATTCAAGGCTTTGCGAAAGAGCTATTTTAAGTCCACGAAACGACCAAGCAGCAGCAATAAATGCTGAAATGTTGAGCTTTGTTTCGGAGGATAATGTAGAGTATATCTCCATTAACAGAGTTATGAAAGATGAAGAATCTACCAATTACCCAGTAGAATTTTTAGAATCCCTCAGTGCTCCTGGACTACCATCTCATAAAATAAATTTAAAGTCGGCGTACCCATAATGCTGCTAAGAAATTTAAACTCCGCCAAAACTTTGCAACAATACTAGAATAAAAGTGAATTTTTCTCTTTTAAATTTCTGATTCTGCGAAACCTGATAGAAGCAGATATTTTAACAGGTGGAAGTGTTTTTATGCCTCGGGTTCCGGGTTCCGGGTTTAAACGAGTTCAGTTTCCAGTAAGCTTATGACCAGTTTTGCGATGATAATTAATAAAGCCTATGATCAGACGCTAAAAGTTGTGGATGTGGATCTAAGTATTAGCTGTTTTTCGCACGGTCAGCTTTATGTGGTTTTATCACGTGTTAATAATTCTAGCAGCCTGTATGCTTTGTTCCTCGATGGCTATACGATGTAACGACGGTGATTATAATCCAGAATAAACCAAAATCCGAAAAATGCTGCCTAAAGTCACTATTCCACGCAGACGAAGTTGCGGGCACAGCTAGTTGTGAATAAAATCCGATTTTTCACAGTTTTACTGGCAGACATTTGAATTTGTGAGAAGTATCTTTGCTTAATGTTAAAAGCACAAAATTAAATTTAAAAATAATTATGATTACGTATAAAAAAATTAAAAACTATATTACGGAGTAAAATATATATCAGCCGCGGGCACACAGCTAGTTTTAAATATTTACTGGTGAATTAACAAAACGTCAATCAAGAAAAACTAAAATATATACTTGTTCTGCTGTTATTTTCAGTAAGAGGAGATGTTTCCTAACCCTGCAGATTACTTTGTATTTTCACGGTTTTCACGCTAATTTAATAGCGTACTATTATAACTAAAGAACTGTCTGTTAGCAACTAAATGCGCAATTTGTAATATACAATCCACATTGCTATAGTTGCCCCTAAATGAAAGCATAACAAAACAAGTAATATTTTCTAATAAAAAAGGTGTTTGAGCTTTTGAGTAATAAAATTATATAATACTAGCGACACGCCCCGGCTTCGCACGGGTATATAGAATTCCCTTATTAAAAACTATAGCCTCCCACTGATAATGAAGCTTTGTACAAGTGAAAAAAGTTTGGAATCGGTTAAATAGTTTATTCATAACAGAAAAAAAAAACAATTTTACCTCTTCATGTATCTTTATCTATATAGATAAAAATATAGACATAACTGTTTTTTTCTTCGCGTAAATGTTTAAATCCATGATATCAATTTTGGTACAATTTTTGTTTTAAGTAAATGTTTCTTATCCGAGGGATACGGTTTAATATTTATCATCATTTTAGGTATTTAATAAAATATGTTTTAAAAATACTACATGTGTCGTAGTCCAAATTCAGTTAATAACTTCAAAAATTCTAATACATATGTTTTAAAATTATTATTTTAAATCAGGCATCGCCGGGTAGAACATCTAGTCGATGTATAATTTAGCTATATACCTATTATAGGTAAGACCTTGTTTACATTAATCCCCTGGTACGTTAGAAAAGGAGATTTACGTGAATGGAATTACATGAGGACGGCAAACAGGCTGCGAGCGCGCGTTTTCCCGCAGGGCAATATTTACTCAATCGCCATTCGTAATGCCACAAAAAAATGTAAAATTACAAGACAATATAAAAAAAATGACTGTGGCCCATAAAAGAGTTCTTCGTTCTCCAATACTTTTAAATTCAATCTTTGGTAATTGCTTACTTATAACTTTACATACACCGACCATAATAGATGTATTAATATCCGCTTAAGAGGTAATCCGATCAACAGTATGCAAGAATTCACCTACAAATTCAAATGAAATTAATACTTTGTGTTAATTTTCAATGTTATTTATTTATTCATTAAAACTAGAAGCAACGGTGAGACAAAGTCATCCTGATTAAAAAGTGATGATTACTATGTAAGTACTTTATTTCAGATAGTGTCCGATAGTCAAATATTTACTAGCACTAGTATTATTTATTCAATCATAAACTAGCTATCCCGGCGAACTTCGTACCGCCTCAGAATCAATCCGTGTTGTGTTTGAACTAAATATAGTTTTTCTTTCAACACGTTAGTTCAAGATGGACAAAAAAAGTTCATCGATAAATCAGTAAATACATTCTCGAAATATCACCAAAAAAGTCGAGCATATAAATTATATAAAACGAAAAAGTTAATTGTCTTCATAAATTCTTCTTCTTCGAAATTTGAAAATTTTCTGTTCCTCTAATAGGAATTCTGCTATTCAGGTTGGAGACAAAGTCGATAAATCAAAGATCATAAAAATAATCAACACAACATTGAATTTACAACTGTTATCTTCGATAAAAAGACTTGAAAGGATAAATAAAAACCGGTAGTACCCTGCGAAAATTAATCGCCTGGTTCCACTAAGTGAAGTACGTTAACAAAAATCCACTGATACTCCCGTAATATTTTCTTCCCACGTTTATCTTGTTACAAACCCCTCTGTTACAATTAATATATATTCATAAAATTATATTTGGCAAGATAACATAAAGTTATATAAAACATTGAAATATGTATATATATTTATCCTTAGATACAAAACCCGGTAAATATCGGTAAATTCCGGTTAAGAATAGTACTACCCCATATATTTTCCTGTGAGTCTCGTAAAAGGCGACTAAGAGATAAACCAGGGGAAGGACAGCAGCATCCTCTGAGCACAAACACCTACCGTGATCACCAACTCGCCTGCCAAGCGTGGTGATAATGGCAATTCCCTTCTTTTTGGGGAAGATTTATGTACAGAAGTGGAGGTCTTTCGGTTGAATCTATCAATCAATCTAAACGAATGCGTTAACACAAATAATGTATTATCATACAATAACAAATCTAAAGGTCTTCGATATCATATTACTAAGGTGAAAGGGGTCAGACATAATTATGAGGAGAAAATAACAATATTCTATAAATGAAAAATGATAACTAATTTACTTATTAAGTAATTACTAAGTTTAGTTATTGAATATTCATATAAAATTATTTATTGTTGTTTTTTTTTAAACTACTACTGTCGCATGATATAAACAGTTAAGTAAATAGATCTATCTTTTATATAGACTTTGGGATATCTATTTAAATCGCTTCTCGGCCTTTTGGCTAAGATCAAAGTGTAGTATATCTATTTAAAGAATAAGTTTGGGTTACAAATTTTAACAATTTATTATAAATCGTTCTAATCTTGATTTATATCACTTTGACCTCGCAATTTATCTCTCCATCGAGTGAGGATTATGATTTGAAATAAATTTATTACCTTTTATTATTTATTTTAGGTTACAGATGTATATAATGTATCATTTTAACAATGGCTTCTAAACTAGGCAAAGCCTGTATCTTAGAAACCAGGATTCGATTTTATACAAAACATTTTTAACATGACATATGCACCTTAGTTGGGCACAGATTCACACATTTAGTTAACAGAAAAAAGTTAACATATTAAATCAAACTTATAACTAAATTACATATATAAACACACAACCAGAAATATAAACAACCACATGTATATAAAATAGTTCGTATATATATATATTTGACTATTTTATTTTACTCAAAATAATAACGTGTTGTATTTTAGTGTTTCATGGTTTGAAAATGATTAAAACTGTTTAAAACAGAACAATGATCGTACAAATATAGAGTTAAAACTAACTATTAAGTAGTTTCAAATGAGAATGATCTTCGTGTGCTTTGAAATGTTCTTGGCAATCAAATTAAGAGAACCGACATTATATTCCAATTTGCAATAAAACAAATTTGTGTAGTCTCTTCAGAATAGGATTGAGTTGCTCTTGTAAACCACATAAGTGTAAACTGAATAACTTAGAACATAGAAAATGATTAACTACGTATGAAAATGTTATCTACATTTAGATAAAGCTGAAATTATTATTATTGCCACAAAATACTTGGACTCATAAAGACTATGATTTATAAAAAAATATATAAAATACTTTGTTATATTCAACAATCCCTGAAAATTATATCTAACAGATAAGTCATCAGATATCAAACGCCATCACATCTAATGTAGATGTGGCGGAGAATGGTTATTCATTAGTTTAAAATTAAATTTAAAAGTTGATTTTGAATCAGTTTCGTTTTCAAGTTCCAATTAGTTATCCAAAACGGAGAGCTTTTTGGGTTTCATATAGGTTAAAAAACAAAGTCACAGACTTAAATTTTTTCACAAATGCATGTGACGACGTTTAATTTTAGATAATACTAAATACTAAAATATACGCTTTCATAATACCTATATATTTGCTAAATTTATAAAATGTACAAATTGTAAGCACAATCGTGTTTCGTAAAAATAAAATTCTCTACAGCTATCTTTTTGTATATGTTTACATAATTAATATTAATTACAAGTATTAATTGCATTTAAACGCAAATGTGATAATGGTGACCGACCAACGTAAGCGCAGTTCTTATTTTAAACGTGAGTGGCTACGGGCGGTGATCTACAGGTAAGCTTATTCGCGACTGTCCTAAGAATCCATACGTCCGTAGCCAATTAATTGCGTGCGATCGAACTAACGACGCGTTCCTGCACGATGGCGGCCGTTCTAAGAAGGCGCTTGTGCATTCGTTGAAGCGACCTTAAAATCATCTAAAAATCGCTTGATGCGCCTTAAGAAGTTCTCAATTGAAAAAGGAATGTTTACTATGTGTTCTTAAACTATTTATGCAATTTGTGTTGAAGCTTTATTGAATTCTCCGTACGGCCGTGAAGGTATCTGACGAACAAAAAATAAATTTGTCACATTTCAACGCAGGCAAAACATTTTACGTTATTGAAAATACTAAAAGATTATATACCGTAGATGCTGCAAAATGTCGTCATATATGAAAAATAATACACAATTCGGACAAAACATGATAATATGTTTATTGGCTTGATCGCCAAGATTGATTTCTAAACTTATGCTACGCGACCACGAGGACATAAAATATATATGGACGTGTTTATAATAATAAAACAGATACTATATTGATCATGAATATGAAGTGTGAGTTCAAAGAAGATAAAGTGTCGATTCCAGAACATAAATATTGATATTATCATCGTTCAGATGTAAACATTTCATTGGAAATATAAAACGGCTAAACCCGTCGCGTCGTATAGCGACTGTGTATTTCCAATCGTAGCATTTCTACGAGTTATTCAATACACGTCAACAATCTCTTTTACGAGGGGAAGCCATGGCAGCGGAGTTTTAATAAAGGAATCGATAAATAAACCTATTCATGTCCAGGAAATAGCAATATCTCGATAAAGGATTGTACTATTTTGATGAAGCACACATCTTTTTATCATTATGGATGATATTGAAGTCATGACTTATACTAAAGATTACCCAAAAATATATTTATAAAACTACTGTCCTCGGCCAGAAAATTAAATCATTCTATATTAGTTTTAATACTAAAGAGATTTCTTTTTGTTATATAGGTAGTTACTTCTAGCGACTATTTTTGCAAATGCTACGTTATTATTAATATACCCTTTAAAGTAAAGTGAATATTTTATTTATTTTATTTGAAATCCTTGGTAAATGCTCGTAAAATGTATAACAAATCTCTTAGAAGGCTTGTGTGTGAAAATAAGAAAAACCTTTAAGTGCAAAACAAAGAATTATGAGTTTGGGCGATCATGAATTTCACAGAGTAAATAGTAAAACATTTTGTTAAGCATCGTAGTACTGTTAGTAAAATAATTTCAGGTATCAGTCAATTCATTAAAATAAAACAGGAAAGGTGCATACGTTTTAGGATTTCCCTAAACCACTTTAGGATTTTCCTAGAAGAATAATTCGATGTCACTCATGCCATAGACAAAGAAAAATTAATATAAATTAAAAATTAATAAATCTACCAAATAATTTAAAAAAAATCATTGGTAATTTCCGCACATTTCAATGTCACTCTAATCACACAAGTTTTGCTACTGGTGTTTCCTATTGGTAAATACTTTTAGTAAATGTCGATATTAAAGTAAACATTGATAATACTAAATTCCTAAAACCTACAAGTGGACGATTTTAAGTAGAAATAATGAAAACCATAATATGATGTTGTGGCTTTTATTTTTGTATAACTAAAGTGGCAAACAGGCATACGATCCACATGATGATGAGCTGTCACCGTAGCCTATGGATGCCTGCAACACCACAGGTATCACGTACCCATTGCCAACTCTTAAAAAAAATTCTCACGCCACTATTGAAGAACCCCATGGTGTATTCCCCGGGAAACATGGCCGCTGGGAGCTAATTCCACACCCGGTTAGTTCGCGGGAGTAAACTCCTATGGAACCGGACTGTCCGGGACCATTTTGGCTCCAAGAAATGAGGTAAGAACTCCCTGCCGATGGCGAGCCGTACGATAGTATGGTTTTTGGTTTATAAACTAATAATAATTCCATACAAAATGTTATCTACAATCATAACGGTAAAAGAAAAAAACCGATCCCGAAGAAAGTAGAGCCAGTTAGAAATATAAGGTAGAGCACCGATCTGACTTTAAACGTATCATAGCCGCGACTCTTTACCATAAATAATACGTAACAAGTTTTTATAAGGTATAGAAATAACACTGGCATTATGGTGAGTAAATTTTTCATAGTTACAACATTTTTTTTTTTGTTGCAAACTTTCACTAGAAATTAATCTAGAAGACTCCATTTCAAACTAACCTTCACGGTGATACTCGACGAGTGAATTAACCATTAACAGTATCCGAATCACCTATAGTGTAAATGTGAGATCATAAAAAATGCTAAAATAAACTGGTATCGTGTAACCCTTGTTAACTGGTGGCAGATAGTTTTTCAGCGTAACGACGGGACTCTCATCAATCTCATATGTCACTCCTATAAATTGGTGAATATCAAAGTACTCTCAATATGTAACACCTGGAGTTATCATCTTACATAGTTCGTCTTTTTCAAAGAAATTTATCAAGCGAATATTCACGCTTACCTGCGTCACTCAAAGGTCCTTACTTAATTTGAACAGACTTCGCAAGCATTCTAAATGATGCTATACCTACTATTCTGAATAATACCTACCTACATCAGACTGTTTACAATCTATACTAATAAATAAAATGTGTCTGTTTACAAAACCTATATCAAAAATACAATTTCTAAAAATTTTGGCTTTATGTTTGTTTCGGGTAATCTCCGGAACGGCTGGATCAATTTTGACGGGACTTTTTTTGGTACATAGCTGAAGTTACTCCGCGTAATTTACTTTTAGTTTTTCGAAAATAATTAGGGTTCCGTGTAAATAATAAAGCGCACTTAAGAATAAATGAAACGCGGACGCTGCCGCGGGCACACAGTTGATATTAAATTAATCAAGGGTAAAGTCCCAAATAAGCAAATTATAATTTAAGAACTGTTGACGTGTATTGAAATATAAAATATATAAACATTAATTCATTCTCAAATGTACTGCACTGTCGATTTCATATTGATTTGCCTTATACAAGGCTTTGAACAAATAACCTTTTATTAGAATACGAACATTACTTTTTTACTTTACGAATATGATAAAATCGTATGAAACAAAAAATAAAACCAGACTAGTGTTTTTATTAGTATGATAATAGAGTTGTAAAAAAATATGTATTTCTTATTTTCGCCTCAGTTTAACATATAAAAAGTAAAAGTAAAATATGTAAATAACGAACCCCGTAATCTTGGTACTTGACGATCTGAAGTTAGCATATTTATTATTTCCGTAATAAAAAACACAGGTAATTTAGAACTCGTGAAAAATTCATAACGCTAAAAATAGAATTATACACCTTGGCTTTCTTTCAACATTTTATACAGGTCTTAAAGTGTTTGTTTACCTGAACTATAATGTTGTAATAAATTACTTATGTTTTGCATTTAAATATATAAATATTATTATATAACCTATAATATTACCATCGTTATGATTTGATATTTGAACGCTAATATACAATCTCGGGTAATCTAAACTTATGTGTGCATTTCTCAATTCATTGCCAATCAATTTATATAAAAACTAGCTGTGTGTGTTGCGACTGCGCCTGCGCTTCATATATTCTTTACTGCGTTTTAATTTCCAAACTAATTGCCAAACTTAAGTGGCAATGGGCACATTGCTCGTAGAATCGATACCCGACCGAGAGGGACTAACGGGTATTTGAATGGCGACCACATACAAAACGGCACGGCATGAACATGCCTGTAACAAACTCCGCGCTGGACCTTGGTGGTGTAAGAATAGTTGTTATGAAGTCCCTTGAAGGAATCCTATGACTTATGAACCCTATGAAGGACGTCTTTCGGTTGAAATGATGATGTTGATTAAAACATAGTAATAAATTTTAAAAGCATCATCTTAATATAATAAGAAATCCCATCTAGTATCAAACCTACTTAACGTGAACTTTAAAATAAATATTAAAATAGATTACATAAAAGTATCTTTAAGAGATATTAGTGAAACGTGTTTGTCTGAAAGGCATTAGACACTCAATTGAATAGATTAAAATGTACTTTGACAAATGTAATTACAAAATCAAATTCGACTATATTTTCTTATGAACGAATGTTTTATTTTAAAAGAAAGTATAAATTTACGTCATGTCTCATCTTTTATCACATTATACGCATACCTACGCATCCTGTAAAGCGGTCAACAGACAACAAACTTATTACCAAATGTCAAATTTAACATATTCCTCGATTTCAGACTGAAAAACGACGTGTTTTTTTTTTAATAAAAACATTTCTATTGCAGCCGCTTAACTTAATTTAGTTTCATTTCGATATATCAGTTTTTGTTTAGTTTCGACATAAGTTATCATAAGTTTGCAATGCTATTCTATATTACGTATATTAAAGTTATTCATTCTTTTGCCTGATCCAATAGATGCTATATGTTTTTACGTATGACTGTTACTTTGTTAGAACAAAATAGTAAATTATTCACGTGTAAATTACTATGAAAACCGCACCGTTAAATTATAAGTATCCGTTACACATCAAAAAGCATATTTGACATTCTAGGGCCTGATCAGATTAGACACTTCGTTAAAACTTGACGCAGCGGCTGTTTTATCGGAGAACCTCAAGTTGCGCAAATATATTGCTTTAGATTGTGGCTACATACTTGTACCTTTTGAAGCATAAACTTCGGGACCGTAGCGCCTAAGCGCTTAAAGCCCGTATTAAGGAACTTACAAGGCAACTGATCAACATGATCACCATCACATAATGCTCTAATAAATATTTATAATTAATACAAACTGTAATATTATAGTACGTTTTCTACATATAGAGACGCTTCCACGCCTCCATCAGGATCAGCCATGGCGTTTTATTGGACTATGAATGACAGCGAAGTATCTGGTTGAAGCATATTCAAAGCAGAATGCCAATTAAATCAGTAGTCTAGTAATTACAGAGTCGCTCAATGAAACAGTTCTAATTATTGTGAACATAAAAAGGAATAAGATTACAAGGGACGTAGTCATTCGTCGGACACGATCTGCGCTCGTCATTAACGTTCCTCAAGAAGTGATGTATCATGACTGCACCGACCATCGACATAACTCTCCCCCAGACTGTCTGCTTGTTAATTCGCGTTATGAGATAATTTAAAAAATGGTTATAAGAGCGGCGATTCGAAATATCGAATCGGGACTCCGTGTATATGTCACATATGTACGTTTGTTTCCGTTCAGAATAACAGGCTACCATGCGGAATTTCGATATCGGAGAAAACTACCGTATGTTTGCGATAGGGTGTATATATTTGTATAGATTTACTATGTTCGGAATCCCAATTCGATATTTCGAAACGGAATTCCGATTGTATGAGGCCGGGCTTATGAGGTGCCGTCATATATATTATTCATACAATTAATATCTTAAATAAATTGAAAAAAAAAAAAGAATATTGCAAAAATGATGATGTATAAATACACTTCAATGCTTCAAAATTCAAAGCTTAACGATCAGATAATAGAAGTTTGGCTCTAACAATGCATGTATTGACTTTCAACAGTAATGAAAACCTAATCGTAGAATTATGACCTAATCAAGAAACGTGACAATTATTTGGTCATTAACTTTGAGAATTGGATGTTCTTCTCCACGCTCTGATGATTTCAAATGGTAACGAGTTCTTGATATTGTAAAATGAAAATGAGTATTTTCTGATTTTAATGTTATCTGTATCTCATTCATCACTCATCTAGTCTATTTAGCAGTTTAAACAAAAAGGGGTTAGTTACACCGTTTATAACCCAAGAACGGCTGGACCGATCTTTATGGTCTTTGATTTGTTGGATTTGTCTTCTCCGTCCTGAATAGCAGAATAAGCATGAAAAGAAAAGAAAATCAGGAAAAAAAAATGTCGAAATTTCAATTATTTCAATCAGTCTGTACGGTATAGTTTTTTTGAAGATAGCTTGAAAACGTATTGATATTTTTCGGTAATTTTTTATATTCGTTTCAGAATAAAGAAGCTTGGAAATGGCATTAAATAAGCCCTAAAGGGTCTATGATTTGCTTATTTTTATGACATGGCGGATGGGGGAAGTCTGAAGGTAATTAATACGTAATCAGATAAGCAATGTTTACTTCTTTACTTATATTTACTCTAGCAGATTTTGTAAATATCATCCCATTGCATACGTTACTAGGTGGAGGAAGAGTCGAAAATGTCTGAAATTTTGCTTAAGTGATACGAATTCATAGTTGAATAAGCTCTTTTCCTCACACATTGGAAGAAATACTGAATTTAATTCAGCTAATAACACATTAATCGATTCGAAGCCGACATGACATGAGAAAACTAATAGGCAATATTTTATCAGCCTTTGTGTAATATATTTATTATGAGTATTACATTATTTTAACAAGCGCTTTCAGTTAGCTATACGTATAGTTAGTATAGTTTTTTTCATAAATAAGTAAATAAAATTAAAACTCTATGGGGGAGTCAGTTTCTACTCAGTAATGTAGTGCTCTGGGATGAGCGCTACCCTAATCCCACCCCCTTTTGAAGCAATACGCCTATGGGGGTGCCAGATATTGTGGATATAGTTCCAAATCGTTGCACTGGTCAAGGTCTCAGAGCGTCGCTACCGAAAGCGCGCCGCCTGTGTGTTAGAATCCAGAAACCTCACTTGAGTTCTCTGCTCCTGATCGCCACCTGCGTACAGGCTATTCTTAGCCACACGCAGGTTCTAACGAGTGTGCGTGATTCACACGCATCCAAAGCAAGAAGAAATAGCGCCGTCAATATAGGCCGCCATTTTCAAGCACCCCAAAGTTACAGTGAAGCTGTAAAGGCCCTTCCGGTCAATAGCATAGGTTAGAAAAAAAAAGCTCTATTTTTATTCCTAGATTTACTGATAATATGCCTTTTGTTCAGTATAATAAATGGAATGACTTATCTTTAATAAAGCCATTGTCATCAAAAACTTATCGTAATATTCTCCTTAGAGACGGCACGGTGCGGTGGCAGTTGGAATTAAAAAAGCACATTCTTGTGTCTTAACTGTACGTGACAGGAATAGATAGGATTGACTTCACTTCCACATTGTTCATTCATTTTCTTTATATTGGGGACGGATAAGATTTGAAAATAAATAAGTCGATTGTCAACATAATTAAAAAAAAAACCTATGGATAAAACAATGTGTTTATATGTATGGTAAAAATTAAATTAAAAAAATATATACACAATTATTGACAAATAAATATTTCCAACAAATACAAAGCCTACCCGCGGCTTGTGTAAAAAAATATATATATATTCCACATTGTATATATATCTTATAAAAGGTACTGTGTGTCTGACTCCGCGTCCATTAGTGCATTTCTCGACAATTACTAAACAGTTATAAATGATTTTGAGGCAATGTTGAATCGGTTGATAACGTGGTCTGATTCCGGTCGATCGATGTAGGTTCGAACCCGCCTATCTCTATAATGAACCTGATCTTTCGATTAAAAAAAACATCATAGGTAAACTATACCATGATGGTAGGGCATTTTCTAATAATGCTCGCCAGAGTAACTACCACTATCAAGTTTGAAAACCTGTCGCCAAACACTAACAGATGTGTTTCGGCAGTATCACTTGAGCGCCAGTAACATCTAGGTTTAATGTATTTAATTTGACTACAATTTACCATTGGTATTTTCCCTCGTCAGATTTTATTTTAATAATGAAATTTTTTTTTACAATAAATTTATAGCACTTCTATAAAATTATAGATAAGTAAACTAAAACCAAATTCCAATTTACTGCGGGATAGTGAACTAACAGCTTTGCTAAACTTAAATTCTCTCATCATTCTATACTTAGCTACAACAATCTAACCAAGTTTCAAAGTACCTCAACTAAAATTTGTTGTTACAGTATGTAATCTCGCTTGCGAACACTTCACAAAATTGCCATAATGTCAGCTACCTAAGGTATAAATTGAAACGCACTGAATTTTTTGTAAGAATTACTGGCGTACAATTGTAAACATAAATTCAAGAAAAATGGTAATTTATTTCTAACACGGTTTTATTTTTTACAATAATAGTAGATTATTACAAAGACCGTGAAATAGGCAATTGCAGGTCGAGTATGAGTTTGAAGGCAGAGACGTAGTTTTTTTTTTACGCTGACAACAAACGTAACCATATAATGCATAAAGATTAGTATTTATATCAAAGATTTATTTTGCACATCCTCGTAACACTGATTTAAGAAAATATTGTACAAGAAGAAATGATTGAAAATGCAAATAATAGCGTAGATAAAATTGTTTATTTAAGGAAATATATGTACATAATACAATAAAGAACCTAACTTTCTGTTTAGGTACTTTTAAATATGCCATTATTGTTTAATAAGGGGAAATTATCCGTCGCTAATTGTATTCAATTGACGGCGCAAATAGTCGCCTCACTCTACAATAGAAAGTTCGTTATCCATTTACACGGCTATGCTCCTATATTTATTCATTAATAATAGCATTCCCATTTGTGTTTATAGTGTAAAATGTACACTTTTTTAAATTATGCTTTTCTTGGCATTTTAAGACAACGTGATAAGGATCAGAAAATTGTAAGCTGTAAGTATATACATTTTTGATTCAATCGCTCCATGAAGTTTTCTATGAGTAAAAAAAAGTGGAATAATTTTGCATGGATTTGCAATGAAGCCAATCTTGTCCCTTGATCTGTTTCCCTTTCGTAACAGAACAACGCTTGCTGGTTTACTTTAAAGAGTCAGAGATACGAGGTAGAGTTGGCAACGCGCACGTGATACCACCTCTGGTGGTGCAGGCGTCCATAGGCTACGGCGACCGCTTACCGTCAGGTGGATCTTATGTCTGTTTGCCACTTTAGAGGTATAAAAAAATAGATTTCATCTTGGTATAAACTCTTTACTTTACTATATCTTGGAGATGTAGACTAGACTCCCTGTCAGTACCTCTTCTTCCTTATTAATTCTTCGTTAGAAGCCGTGGGTTCGACCCAACCTATCCAATTCTAAAAATCGGCCTGAGGTTTCTGTGAGAAAACATTGCGAGGAAAACTATAGAATGGTGGTAAGGCATTTTCTAATAATGCTCGCCTTAGTAGCTTAGCCTTAGTAGTACCGTCAAATTTGAAAACCTGTCGACAAATACCAATAGGTATGTTCCTACAGCATCATTTGAGAATCTGTATTTCTAGACTTAATGTGCTTACCATCCTGGGCCACGTCTTCACTTAACATCAGATGAATTGTGGTCAAAGCACATACAGCCTATACAGTGTAAAAAAGGCATGAACTTTGTACCCGCCTTAGCCGAAGTCCAAGTGGTGCGTAAAGATTGTGGTTAAAATGTTACAAACCTTTGCTCATATAGATCGGGGCCTTTGTAGCCAGATGACCACATATCATTGATATGCAGCCCATTTGATTGTAGGTACGCCTCTGATGAAGTGTGAGGTTATGGAATCGTTTTCCTGTCAGCGTGTTCCCTCCTTCATTTGATATTGGGTCCTTCAAAGAGGCGTAAAAAGGTATAAAGGCCAGCATGACAGCGGCATTGAATTCTGTTCAGTGTCAGTCGCCGCTGTTTTGGATTGTACTGTACTTACCATCAGGTCCAGTGCAGTCACTGTGCTATGTATTATAAAAAAAAAATCTTAGCAGATCGGCATGTCGTAGACTATTACCCGTAAAATCTGTCACCAACTGTCGCTCTTGTTTTCAAACTCTATCCTACTTACCAGCAGGCGCTTTCTATCACTTTACTTAGATAAAAAATAAGTGCGTATAAACTTTCAGGCGTTTTCGAAGTGAAGACTTTTTTGACGGTGGCAGGTGTTACTGAAAAAAGATTCAATATAAAAAAAAATGTCATATTAGTTTAGGGTAGCATTTATTGATAATACAATTTACAGTATGAGTAATAAAAAAGACATATTTACATAGAGTTTAACAAATTTTATAATTATTGTACCTTTGACGTCAACTATAAATAAAAAAATATTTTTGAGTGTCTATCAAGCGCTCATTTTAGTTTGTGTTCTTGGCAGTTACGTTTAAATGTGTTTGTTCAGAAACTAAAATGGTTAAAGTATTCCATTTAATAATTAATTAATTAAATTATTATCAGCATTAAATTTAACTATAATATTTCATGGGTAAATGTAAAAGGTGACGAAGGAATAAGCCAGGGCAGCAGTATCCTCTGAGCACCACTAGACCTATGTCCAGCAGTGGACATCATTAGGTTGAATCAAACAATCAATAATTTATGGCTGAAAATAGATTTATTAAAGTGATACATAAATATGTAAATAACACACGAAACGTCATATCCGTTTGGAAACCTTATTTCCGTCCGAAAAAGATCCGAGTTACCCGTCATATAGCGCCTAAAGGAGTTTCACTTCAAAAGTATTACATTACAAACAGAAGTACTTTTTTATTGGACGAACCCTGACACAATACTCACAAACAGAATCTTAGTGATATTCGATAGTGAATGGCAAGGTCGTGACCTCAAATTTACTCATAAGTTTCTTTATCGACCTCTCCATATCAAGCAAGGTGAGGCTTCAAGCGGAAATAATAGCGCCACACACGCAATCCCCATATTTAGGAACCTTACAATTACATATTTAAGGCACAGGAACTGATGATGATAACAACAACATAACGTCTAGAATATTCTTGATTCTGTACAAAATTCAAAAGGTAAATTTGTAATTGTACCTAAAGTTTTTTACCTTATACGAATAAAAAAACATAATCATCTGTATATTAAAAATAGACAGGATTAAGTAAATTGAATGAGGAAAATTACAAACTGGCGTAACGGTTTCCAGTATCGTGGATTAGTTTAATACATTTTTTATTTAAGCTATTTTATTGTGATTGGTTTTTGTTTTTCATTTGTAAGATACGCCGTTTTTATTATAATTCTAATTTAGGCTGTGTATGAGTGATGTTAGATATAATCTAAATCACATATCAAAGTTACGGGTATATATTGTTCCTGATTTCATGAAATAATAATTATTACTTATTGCCCATTGAGCGAAATTCGACCATAATCATATGAAAAAATAAACTGTTTCATAAATTTTATATTGGTAACACTAAAGTTCACCAATGACTACTATTTCGAAAATCGATTTAGAAAAGTGTCTTGTTGAACTGTCTTGTTGATCTTTGCGTATCTATAGTTTATTTAAATACTAAGGAAGGTGAAATAAAATGCAAACTATGTACTTATTACCTACATAAAATTCTAAATTCTTTATTTTTTTATATTAGGCATAATATAAATGAACTGATGTATTAAATATTAAATTACTGATATTTTTTCGTGATAATTAATCCGACCATGAGATCTTGTTTGTAAATTTATATACTGATTATTAGATCATACTTTCGTAAACTGCCAAGAAAAATGACATGGTAAGGAGTGATGAATCAAAATCTAGTTTAAAGTATAGATATATAAAATAATTTAATAATGTTGAGATTATAAATAACTAATTAATAAAATAAAATGAAAGACAATTTACTTTTGTTTTATTTAATATGTTTCTGTGTGTAAAAAAAATATCTGTATTATCTGTATTAAAAACAAACAAAACAAGAGTATCACTTAAACCGCATGTATTCATGAAAATGATAACAGAGTTTTATAATTTCTGAGGCTTTATAAGAAGCTATTATATTTTAAATGAAAAAGGGTCGTCACAAAACTAAGCAAGGGACAAGCTTTAATTGGAGCGAGGCTTGACGGGGGCCTTTTCAAATGCGACCCACGTCATGTGGCATCTTCCTGGGGTCACCATCTTTCCTTCCTTTTTATTATGTTTGATTTTTTTTATCTACCATAACACCGGTCGAGAAAAAGGTTTAATGAAGAAAACCTCCAAGTGACAGCCAACGAACTTTCCTTTTAGAAAATTTTGTAAAGTTAAATGTTCCGTCGTCAAGTAATAAAAGCTTTTAAACAAATATAACAACTTATGTACGAACATGTCTCCGTGGATCCATCCATCCAATTATATTATAATTTACAATATCCGCCGCAGTAATGCTATTATAACAATAATATTCAAAGAAAACATAAAAGGTTTATTTAGATGGATATTTTAGGTATTTAAAACGGCTAAATTCCGCCTGTAATTATATTTCATTGTTTACAGTCAGTAAACAATGCCAGCGGCAGTTGAGGTAATATTTTCAAGCTAAAGACAGACGCTAACTTTATAAAGGCCTGTTTTATATTCACTAACCTAATATTGAAATTTGGGACCATTGTTTCTCCATGATGTACCATATCAAGTGATCACATTTTACGAATTTTATTTGAAAATATTAAATCTCAAACCGGTGTCTAGACTGTCAAGGTTTTAATTAATTCAAGTTAATGAGGTAATAATTATGTTTAATTATGTAAGTATTGTTTAAATTTTCTTAATTATACTATTCACGAATTCACTCTATTTCTTACCGATATATTCTACAGATTATAACTGAAAGAAATTCTATTTTGTCCTCATGTTTAGTCCTCACAAATACAATTTAAATTTGAAAATTATGTAGATAGCTAAACTTGTATTTCATTTTCTGCGTTCTAAAGCAACATCTTTTGTGAAATAACGTATTAAGTAGATTTGCTACTATATATTCTTAATTTTCCATGTATTCCATATAAAATATTCACAATTTAACACAAAGTTTTCTAAGTTTGTTTTCTTTTTTATTACGATTTGAATTACAAGTATTTAATTAATTATTTGAATTGTTTCAATACATATATTTATTACTAAACAGCGAGTAAAAACGCTTTTTTTGAATTATTGACTGCAAAGGACAACAATACACCTTATGATATTAACCACCATAGTCCAAAAAGATTGCTTGACTTGAAAAGTTATTCGTAAATAGATTGCTTTAGTAAAAAAACGCTGCACAACTATTTTTTTATACACACCTCTGACATTCCGTCAGAGACCTTTTACATCTTAATTTTATTTCTACTTTTTTCTATTTTACTACTGCAGGACAACTGTATTAACATTAAGTGATTATGGAATCCGTAGCTATAAACGTGTGGTTGGTGTTTTTCATGCATAAATAAGTTGAGATGTTGCGATAGAGTTATGGGGTTTTTTTTGCATTTTACTAAAATCGAGGACGTGACCGGGCCAAACGTACCTCAAATTCGGATTCAGCTGATCGAAATACATATCCGTAGACAGGTCCGGTCAAATGCACAAAAAACTTTTTTTTATGCGCCGATGTTATACGAGCAAATTGAGCGTTATTATTTAATTTTATGTTAGAATATATCTAGAAATTTTGAGCTACTAAATTGAATAAAACACTAATAAAGCGAGTGACAAATGTTATAGAGTGTATTCGAATGTATTAGTGTATCTATCAAAGATTAATTGGAAAACAAATGAGAATTACTAATGAATATATTTCAGGAATATTTTATATTAATTAACTTTACCCTCGCAGTACACTATTCATAATTTAATGTTTGTCCGCAAAAAACTTAGTAAACAAGCTTGATCTTGTAAATGACCGGCATAATCTTAATACCTACTAGAAATAGACACAAACTCGATGATCTACGCTCTAGATTCAGGAAAACTAATAAAAGTTTTTTTAGCTAGGTTTAGATACTAAAATATACTCCCAAGGAAATTACCGATTTGCCGGACAATAAGTTCAGGCGCCGTGTTAATCAAATTTTCCTTTCAAAAGATTGTTATAAGGTAGGTCGTTATGTGAACGATGGTGATATTTGGAAGAGAGAGGGACTTTTTGCAGACACTAAAACCGATCTGTAATTACGAATTGTATAGTTTTTATTTAAAAAAAATACATTTGAAGCGAAGATGGCGCAGTTTTAGTGCGGCTGGAGTCTGCATCAATCGACGCGGATTCGTCGATCTGCGTCAATCTACCTATCCATTTCTAAAATCAGCCTGAGCTTTCGGTGAAGGAAAACATCGTGAGGAAATCATATCATGGTAAGGCATTTTCTAATAGTGTCCGCCTGGGTAGCTACCACCCCCTATCGCCAAATACCAATGGGTGTGTTCTGGCTGCATCGCTTGAGAACCAGAATCTCTAGGCTTAGTGTGTTTACCATCCTGATCCACATAGTCACTTAACATCAGGTGAGATTGTGGTCAAAGCATTGAGACTATACCGTGTAAAAAAAAATTACTTACAACTTACTAAAAATATTTAAAAAAAACATTTTTTTTCTTCTCGGCTGGATTGTTTTCCGAACCGGTAATAATGTTTTTGACATTCATAGGCCTTCTCAAGGCCTAAAGTAAATGAAGTTTTCTTTTTATTATGATTTGGAACGTATTTTAAAAAATGTCATCCGTTTAAAAATAACCTCAATATTTATCATTCCCAATAATATTTTAAGAGCGAAGTTAGGTGGGACATCAATCATCCGAGTCGCCGTTAAAACTGTATGTTTTAAATTCATTCCAACGTAAAAATACATGCGGGCTATATTAAAAAAACTAAATAATCTACGGCAATATATCTATAGTATTCTTGTAATACATCTAATAAAGTGTTTTATTTAAACTTATTTACTGAATCAATTGAAGTGAAAAGATCACATTCGTAATTACAATCCAAAATATATTAAAGTTATAAATCTCAGATCGAAGTTTTATATATTCTCTTGTTTTTATATCATAATAATATCCTTCGTCATGGCAACCATTTTGTCATTCATAAGTTATATTCGGATACGTTGCTCACGCGAAGCGTTTATAAAATATTAACAATCGGATAGATTGATCAAGAAAAATATAAATGAGATTGATAAATTAGGATCATTTGCAACTGTAAGCTAACACTATTAAGTAACAAACGGGTACAGAACCTTTATGAGGTTAAGGTAATACTGTATCTTATAGTTATATTTAATCTACATCAGAGAGACTGAAGTCCTGTCGACAGTTATAATATGTTGCTAATCCTAATGACTACAGGAGTAAGGGATAAGAAGAGATTTGATAAAATGTATAAACTGGAAAATATAAAAACGAAAATGCACAAAAATTAACAGATTTTCTCAGTAAGATATTTTTTCTTTTTGTGTGTGAAATATATTTACAATTCTAATAAATATGTAAATATATACAGTATTATACATACATTTACTCACTGTATATTTCTTGTATCATAACTAGAATTATGCTTACTATTGATTCTTCCTATTAAATTAGCTTATGAGGTTGAATGACTATATTCAGGATGTACTGCAGCCTCTTTAATTTAAAAAAAAAGTAGGCAGCTGTGGGGACTGCCGACAGAAGTGAAAACTCGAAAATGTGGAAAAACTGTTTTTTTGATTTATAAATTTCATAACTTGTTAATTGAAATGATTAATATAACCTATAATTTTACATATAACATTTGTCTGATTTTTATATTTATTTGCACTGCGATCAATAATTATATACATTTTCAAATAGGTAGTTTATTCATAAACAAAAACAACAGGCTGCACAATTAACAAATTTTTTTATATATTTCTGAGCGCCAACTCTTATACACCATCTTATAACTGATATACTGTAGCAAGTTGATGGATAACGGCATTGGTAATGGGAATCTATAGGTTTTTTCCCGCTATCGAGAATCGCTTTTCGCCGCTAATGATGTTTTCATTTCAAAAACGTTAATTAACCTCTATGGGTGTGCAACGCCACTCCTGAATCAAGGGTACAAACTAGAAATTCGGGTTAGTAAAAAATCTGCCTAAGATCAGCGGTTTCTTGATTTTTCACTTATCCAGATTCGATTGTATATTTAAAGTGTAAGGAAAATGTTAGAAGCACTTTTCTTTTCATATACGCTACATTATGAACCTGCTGGTGTGAATAAATTTTAGAGTTTCTTCTATAGTGTAAAGCCATGTCTTTGTGCCATAGCTTTTAAGTCCCTCGGTTAGGGTTCGGCGATCCTGAATACAATCAATCCGGACCTCGCCTTTGTGTTTGATACGAGTCGACACTTTCACCCTTGTTAAGTATGTATCATACCATATAGGTTTAAAAAATATATTGATACCATATTTAAAATACAAGTTTAAATATTAATAGAAATGTTTTCAGTAACATCGGAAGAATAAGTGTACATTTAAAACAATCTTGGGAAGCGAGGTAAAATTAATTCATATAAAGTGTGAATGTGCCATGTGTTGCCGGCTTAAGAATAGTACCACCCCCATATCTTCCCGTGGGTGTCGTAAATGACGACTAAGGGATATAAACAAGGGGATGGGCAGCAGCATCCTCTGAGGTCCACAACCACCTACTGCGATCGCTAACTCGCCTGCCAAACGTGACGACTATGGTAATACGCCCCTTATCTTTGGGGGAAACCAAGTCCAGCAGTGGACGCCTTACGGTTGGATGGATGGATGGATGGAAAGTAGAATAACATATGTTCTCACAAAGAATTACCTGAATGGTTCACATAGAAAACAATTATTTTCTGTTCATCAGATCTCTCTTTCGTAATTTCTTGTTATCATTATTTAGAAATTTGATAATTTGTTTTGCATTAGTTAATGTGCCTAAAATATAATAGCAATTTTAATACTTACATTAGGTGAACTCTGTGAACAAATAGACAAATGAATATTTTTCATTGGTGTTTTGAAATCAAAACTAGGTATAGTCTGTACTTATGCGAACCCCAATGAACTTTTTACAAAACTGTAAATATGGTAACTACGGGAAACATGTAATTATCATTTATGCTAAGTTTGCCATACGCACTATTTAGGCATTATTTAAACTTTTTTTATAAATACTATTACATTTCTCCACACCAAGTAAATTACACAATAAACAAGTGAATCAAAAGATGCCATTAGGTTGTACCTACATAGAGTTTAAAAGCATCTCAATAATTATTGTAATTACAAATAGTAAAATAACATAAACACACGCACATAATTTCAAACATTTTAATTCCAACGCATTAAATTCAATTATTATTTAACTTCTCATTACGAGAAGGATTTTAAATTATAATCCGCTAAACCATTATGTAAAACTACCGCTTATAAATAAATGAATGTTTTGTTCTATGTATAAACCCTAACCGGATAATACAATTTACAAATGTACATATCTAGTCTTTTGAAAAATACAATGTTCTATACGCCACGTAGCGCTACATTCTTGTAGCAGTTATTTTACCAGAAGATACGCTCACATCAGGGAAATTGGATTTCATTTATTGGTTAAATGTATCGCATTGTTTTTATGTACATAAAAGTATACCATTATAGTCCTGGCAAGCGATCAAGATGAAAAGAATCAGATAAAATTTCCCTTATAGTTTTCATTTAATCGATTCTCAAAACAACTTTTTGTTTCACGGTATAGGCCCAGTGCTTGACCACAGTCTCACCTGATGTTAAGTGACGATGTGGTCTAGGATTTGTAACTTGTCTAAATGCACGACAGGTTTTCTAACTTGACGGTGGTAGCTACCCAGGCGGGCATTAATAGACAATGCCCTTACACCATTCTTATAGTTTCCTCACGATGTTTTCCTTCACCGAAAGCTCAGGCTGACTTTTTAGAGTTGGATAGGTGGGCTCGAACCAGCGTCCATTAAGGCGGAATTCGGGTGCACTATCCACTGCGCCACTATCGCTTCGCAACATAAAGCAAATTAACTCTGACCATTAATATTTAAGAACTCAGTACATACCTTTATTTTATGTAAATAGGTCATAGTAAGTAAAGTAATTAAAATATACAAGGACAACAAATAGTGTTGTTAAGCTAAAAATGATTTTTAAATTAAAAATGAAATTGTATTGTGTTATACTTAAGTTCTGAATCGGCAAAAACCCAACTTCCGAGGGAAGTTTTTATAATACAGATCTTAATAGCTAGAATAGCGAAGACTAGCAACAAAAAAAGGTTCAGAGTCGAAATTTAAAACATTAATTAAACATGAATTAATTATAACATTTAACATGAATCCTTTGCAAACATTACAATAGTAAAAGTGAATTCGGATAAATTTTAACTCATTACTAAATAAAGACTAGGAAATCATGAAAGGACTAGATATTAAGATTAATCTAATTCATCATAAAATGAAAAGTCGACTTCCGCATTATGGTGTAATTCCAGAGACACAGAGCACAAAGTTATTAGAGAACAAGGCTATCAACAGCGGAACTTTGGCTCGGCGCCTGTCACTCATTACGGACAATTTGAAACCGAGCTGAACTAATTCAGACAACTGACAGTCTCGCGTTACGTTAATGAGTTTGCCGACAAAAACAAATTGTTAGTTTCTCAACAAAAGTCACATTTAATAAGGTTTTAAGAATTTTATTATTCGAGGAAAAAAAACCTCATCGAGTGTACGGTGGAGACAAAAAATTAACGGAAGTATCATTACGTGACGGCAGTTATATTAATTATCTAAAATATATAAAGATAAACGTTAAAATAAATTTCGCTTTAGAATCATGTAAGGTTAAACGGATGTTTTTGCCCCGGGGTTATATAACTAAAAATTTTCTTAACTTATTAATCGCCATCAATTCTCGCTTAAGGTAAAAAGACTTGACAAACTTCCAACGAACACCATGTACTCATGGTCTATAATCTTTTGTGGATGTGAGAAACCGAACGAACTACATACTATCTTTATATACATATATTAATCTTCCTCCTAAAAGGATGAACCGATTTTAATGAAATTTTTTGTGTCTATTCCTGAGGATTCGAGAATGGTTTAGATTCACAATTTGGGTCCAATGGATAATGTTTATTTAATTATTTTTTTTTGCGAACGAAGTCGCGGGTACAGTAGTGTTAGTATAAAAATATACATATGCTAAGGATATCGTTTTGGGTGTAGGAAGCTTCCGGCTATATAATATATGGAAATAGGCAAAAAGCGTTTTTAGTATTAGGCTCTATAATGTATAGAATCTGTAAAGCTGACCCTTATGAAGGTATTTTAAATGCAAATAGGAATGATAACAGAGAATGATAGTTTATTGTGATTACAATGGCTGTGCTATTATAGTTATTTATGCAGACGACATTTCGGTATATTGAAAGTGAAAAGAAAATAGTCAGACGTCAGGAAACTAAATATTTTAGAAATACCCTAAAACTTGTCTTCAATGTTAACAAAACAAAATATATGTAATGCCGAATGTGCAATATGATGATTCTAGTATGAAGGTAGAAGGGAATTTAGTAGGCTTAGTTGATAATACTGTTCTTGGGTATCACATTTAATGATACATTACAATGAGGATCACACCTTAAAATTTTGGCAGAAAGGTTAAGGTTAAGCTCTACTGCATTTGCATTTCTTTGCTTAATTTCACAGTTTGATGTCTTATAGTATCTTCCTGTCAGGAACAGGAACTAATTATCTTACAAAAACTGTCGGACCTTGGTAAAGTATTGTATATTCCCAAAAATTTATATAAGCTTGATCTAGTAACACTACCAACATAATATTATGTTCGGTGAAACTATAAGTCTATTACTTAATTGTTTTTAAAGTAATTGTTAGTTTCCACAATAGGTTAAAAGGTCCATTATCAATTTACCGTAAAATATGTAGACCGTAAATGACCGTAATTTGTTTTGTATAGTTTTTATAAAATACATACAAATATTTATACAAAAAAGATAAACGACACTGAGTTTCGCTAATTTGGGATATTTTTTCGAAGCTGTGACAATGTTTTAATATTCATATGCGCCTTCTCAAGCCTCAGATTGAATTAAGCACAAGTGTTTTTTTTTTATTGGACAAAATTGTATTATTACTATTCATTTATTTAATTTATAGTTGTAATAATTAAGTATGTCGTTATAATCAAAGCACTTTTTATACATAAAAGATAAATGCTACATATATAAATCACAAACACAAAGCCAATAAGTTTTATGTAGACGAAAACATAGGCACCAGAAACGTTGATTGGGAACAAGTTTCAGCAAATATAACAAACGATTCAATCAATAACCTTTCAATACGTGCCGTGGTCAACCGTGAACATTTATACAGATCGTTTAACTGATTAGGCCTGGGGTTCCTAAAGTGTGCGCTGCGGCACCGTAGAAAGTGGGAAGGGCACCGTAAAGCGATTCTATTTTACCATTCTCGGAAACCTCAACTTATGTTCCCGGTTATAAAATAAACATTCACGTTAAAGTTAATTTTATATGCTTATAAAAAACAGTTTAGATTCATAATGTTGTGAGGATGTCTTAATTTTTGTGTCTATCTGCCTAGTGCCAATTTCGACCACCTAGATAGATTAGAGCGCTGATACAAAATAGTAAACACGTGTGTGCGCCGCAGCCTGAAAAAGTTTGAGAACCTTTGGAGTACGGAGTAAAAGTTCAAATTTGATAAGTTGATTTCTTTATACAGTAAAATGGTTAGTTCTTTTTTATTTGTAACAATTTACACTAAATAGATGGGCAAACAGTTAATATGCATTTTTTAAGAATGTAATTTAAACTATATAGCAAACAGATATCAAAATCACTGCTAAACACATGTCAAAATACGAATCGACTTTTTTTTTAAAGTAAAGAAATAAATCTACAACTCATTAGTGAACTGTCTGCTAGTGACAGAAGCCATATAGATTTAGAATTAATGACGACACCAAATTAAAAGTTTGTCGGCAGCTCCCCCACAAAGCCGCAACGAAGGCCAATGTGCCGCGTCAAACGCTGAAAAATCTTCTATCGAGTATGCTGTACTCGTATTGATTGCTTTTCGGAACAATGCTCGCTACGAAGTATTATAAAGTAAATTTGGTTTTAATAGAAGTATAACATTAAAAAGCTTTAAAGAAGATATTAATATAGCAGCCTATTTTTTGCACCTAACAATATTACTGTTAATATTAGGCATCGAAATCTTACTTCGGGGTAAAAGTCACTATATTCCTTCTTACATACTCTTTCCTTACCAAAAACAATCCAGCTTATCACTCCTCCATTTCTATAAAGTAACTCTCAAAGTCCTTTAGTTCTCAGCTCAAGATTCCAAGCTGAACAAGTGATTACTGGATTAACGAGAAAAATATAACGGAATGTAATTACCTGGTCTCACCCTTTTTAACGTGGTCTTGCGCCACCCGCATCCAGCGGATTCCCGCGACCTTCACCAGGTCGTCGGTCCACCTTGTGGGGTGCCTACCCACGTTACGTCTTCCGGCGCATGGTAGCCATTTGAGGACCCTCAATTGGATCTCATATATCTATAACTGAGACTGCTGCTTGTCTGTACGTCTCTATAAGCGGTGATAGTGTAATAAATGTTGGATTTTTCTCATTCACATTCGCAAATGTGAATATTGCCTTTTCAAAATGTACATGACGAGTATTGTAAAATACTCAGTCGTTGGTAAGACAATATTTAATATTTATGAACTGAAAAAATATGCAGAAAATGTAAGCACTGAAACGCAGAAAACTTACGGATTTTTTAAGGAATTGTGTGTATTTTTTTTTTCTTTCATTTTTGTAAGTACAGTCCATGTTGAATAATAATAAATAATGTGTAATTCTATACAATTGGTAAATATATCCATTTATTCATTGCATATTTTCTGTGTCGTTTATTAACCCCTATGAGAAGGTAACGGAGCAAGGCTAATCCTGTACCTCTATAAGCTGGGTTAGTGAGAAACCTCCATAAGCGAAGAAAGGAATATAGATCGCGGTCCCTTGAGCTATCACTTTATATCTAATAGCTTATATAATTTTATATTGGAGAAATAAAATGAACAAGGTAATAAAATAGTACTGCACGCAGAGTAACATATAAAATTTTGTAACGAAATGTATTTTACAATTATTGTTAATTCGAAAATCTTGAACTTGGAACTTGAGATGTAACGATGTCAAATAATATTGTGCTAAAATCATACCACCATGCCTTTCAGTACGTTCTACCAAACAACAAATGCAGAAATGGTAGACTGATAGAGCAGTAGATAATTACATAAAACTTCAATACTCTGAGTCACTCCGGTGCGTCAAGTTTTACAAATAGGCAGAATTCAACAATCGATATAGTTATACAGGTCCGGTAAGGAACCCTTTTTTATAGTAAATCAAAATACAGGGATCAGCTGGGTTAAAAATTCTGTGAGATTTTTTCTACACAGGTAACGTCCAAACGGAGGAACGTGGAGTGCCATCAGCACTCGTCCCCAAAATTACGGTGAAGCTGTAAAGGCCCTTCCGGTCAACAACATTAGCTAGGTTTAAAAAAACCACCGAGAATCAGTGCCGTACGGACCGTCGTCGCGTGCGGATCGGAGTTCACAAGTGCACCGCACCGGCCAACGAGAATCGGATCCTCCTCTCGTGGCGGCCCAAGTCATGCTCCGTTCCCCAACTTGGAAGGCTCTTTACGCCGCTACCATTGCGATACAGTGATACAGGTCCCTGAGTGTCATTTCGGACGTTCATTCAGTACAGGATTTGAGACACTTCGTCCGGCTTTGTACCATTCACTTAGTTTATTATTACTTGTCAAGTTAGGCTAGGCATGAAGAGAAACTCGAGCAGTGCAGGCGAGTGATATCTTCAGAGAAAGATTCACAAGTCCCGGGTGCTGCTCTGTGTTCAGCTTCTTGGCATACGAAGTTCATATCTTGCTCTTTTCATTGTTCCAAATAGTATAACGAATTATAATGTTCTAAAATTAGGTTTCCCTGACAATTGAACACAATTTAAACAGTTGTGTTGTATTCCGACTCATAAACATTGCAAACATAATTTCTACAATTACTATTTACAAAATCTTTTTGTCTTCCTTAAATCCCAACTCACTACCACAATACCTGTCAAAATTTAACCAAATCTAAATACTGCACACAAAAACCATTTATCAAATTTCTAATATAATATAATTATTTTCGCAATATAATGATTTTCGCAAATGTAAGTGACAATTAATTTAAGAGACAATAATTGTTATCGTTAATCAAATTATAATAATAACCTGAGCATAAATGTTAAAGAACAATTTTAAATTAATATTTTTACGATCCCGCTACTGACTGTGTTGAGTATAAAATTTCATTGATGGTGATAAAATTTAATTAAACTTTAAAGCGGAGAGCACATAAAGAACTGTTAAAATAAACAGAGACCCCATCTGTTTGAGTTTAAAAACTCCGTATAACCAATTACGCAACAAATATTAACATTAAATGAAAGTTTCAAAAACAAGTTAAAAGTTTACAAGAGTTCTCGAAAATCCCAATATCTAAATAATAATAATATATAGATAGCAAACCTTTTTAATCAGTCTCTTTTACAAGTCACTAATGGGTATCAGCTATACATCGTTATGTTATGTGAGTTAACTGCATAAGAGATAGTCCATTAATCATGTGAAGTTCGAAAACCGAAGGGGGTTGCAAAAACAACGAAACATCATAATTATTTTTCGTTGAACACGCAATATTTAAATCAAAAATTAACATGTGACCTTGATTTTTTACAGAATTTTCCAAAATTAAAATGTCTTATACGTGTATTCTTATAAATCATATGAAACTTAGTACCATAAAATTACTCGTGATTTTGAGGAACAAGACTAAAACCACACCAAAAACTACCAGGAGAGACAACTCACACACATAGGGTCACAAATTTGTGCAAACATCATGTGATTACTGGGAAAGCCATAAGATGCTTTAGTTTTTTATCGCAGAAATAGGATACAAATTTGCCCAAAGGAACCTAACTACAAATTAATATCCCGAACAAAATCTACAGGACATTTCACTTATAGTCACTTAGAAACGCGTACATGTATAACATAACAAAAAATATTTTAATCAGTCTATTTTAAAGTATTGACGTTAAGGGGTTACATGGGATTGGAACCTGTAAAAAAAATCTTAAAGGTACATAGTTATGAAATAACGTGTTTCATAATAAAAATATTATGATTTTATTTTTATGAATTATACAAGAAAAAAAGTATTGTTCAGTCTAGACACATGCATAAAACAAGAAATTGTATTCACAGCGTGAAGAAAATAATATAAAAATTGAAAAAAGAGCGTCTGTACAAAGTATACGAGTCAGAAGTGAAACTTTTTTCTTTAAATCTGTGAGATAAATTAATATTAACGGCTAGATATCAGAGACCGGGAAAGAGATAACAAATATCTATGCCCACTGCCTTAAATAAAGTCAAGCGTACGCTTCAAGAATAAATATATCACAAAGAGGAGTAAATAAAATTCCACAATAAAAAGTGTAGCGTGTCATTACTTTTGTCTCTTGCTTGACGCGACCTTGAAATTTTAATCTTATCGTGCGCAAAAAAAATTACTTCAATAACAGATCGTTTATTAAAATTAATTCTGACAAAAAGTACTAACAGACACAATTTTATCAACAACATTGTATGTAATATGGTCGTCCAGACATTAAAATGTATATTCCGATAAACTACCCATAAACACCTTTACTGGTTAATAATTTATTAATAGACTCAAAGTGCCCATACTCGGAAAACAACATATCTTGTTTCAATGAAATGTTTAAGGTGAACTTATTTTCTCAGAAATTAACTAGATTAATACAGTATTCAAGTGTCGCTGGGAATTAATACGTAGAGAAAAGATCAAACATATCTATATACACTATACAGACACGAGCATACCATCCATCAATTCATTCAACCGAAAGACGTCCACTGCTGAACAAATGTCTCCACAAAAGATCTCCGCAACAACCGGTCCTGCGCCACCCGCATCCAGCGGATTTCCGCGACGTTCACCAGGTTGTCAGTCAACTATATGGGTGTATTTACCTATGCTACGTCTTCCGGTGCGCGGTAGCCATTCGAAAACCCATTGGCCCCATCGGACATCGATTCTGCGAGCAATGTGCCCACCCCCTTAAGTTTAACTATTCTTCGGGCAAAGTCGCTTACGTTGGTTCTTCTACAGATCGCCTCATTCCTGATTCGATCACGCAGTGAAACTCTAAGCATAGCCCTCTCCATTGCCTTATGAGCAATTTTGAGCTCTGTTTTGAGGCCCATTATAAGCGACCACGATCATTCATTTTATAATAGTTTTCAGATTTATATTTTCGTGACTTCTACTAGCTAGTTACTAAACTAGCGCACCTGTGTTTTATAGTTTATTACTATTTGTTACCCTGAACAAATCTAAAACTACTAAATAACTGAATCCAATTTAAGGCGCAGTTGCAATCTAGCGTTTATGTATTACTATTGGTATTTATGTCTGCATGCAATCACATTTTGCAAAATATTTGAAATATAAATTCCCTTAAATAGACGAAAAATTATTTTACAAAAATATGTTTATTATTCGTTATTATACACGTTTATACGAACTTAATGTTTAACCCTTTGAGCACCTTCCTGGCGTTTACGCCAGATTTCCATTGTTTTCCTATTGTATTTATATTGTTTCATTTTTATGTGTACTCGACACATTAATAAACAAAATAAGACTATTTAATTGTTACGAACTAAATACGCCAATTATTTTCATACCTTTTTAAAATAATAATATACATGGATATTTATAATCGTTTATTATGTAAATAAGTTTTAGAAAATCTCATAAAAATTAACTAGGTACCAGGTATTATTGTGTAATTTAGGCTGTGAAATAAAATTAATAACAATTTTCTTCCTTCTATATATAATTCATAATTCATGATATTCACTGCTTAACATTATTATGAAAGCAGGAAAACATCTTAATTTTGTTAAAGAACCTTGGTAACTTTATGTTAATGTAAGCATCTGGGAATGTTGGGTAATGTGCATTCGGCCTTGCCGGGCGGTTGTTTCTGTGCGCGTACGTACTTTACATCGTAAAATTTTCAAAGTATTTTCCCACAAACGAACTTGCTCTTCGACTACTCCTTGACGTGAGCTTATTGTTTGTTGTTCCTGAAATAAAATTATTATTTCTTGATTCATAATTAAATTTAAAAAAAGACTAGGCAGTCATGGGGACTGGAGACAAAAGTGGAAAAACTGTTTTCTAATCTTTTTATTTCATAATTTGTTAATTGAAATTATTAAAGTAACCTAATATTTAACATATTTTTTCTGGTTCTTATATCTATTGGCGCTCCGAGTAATAATTATGTATTTTTTCCCATAATTTATTCCTAATCAAAATAGACTGCGTAAGCATACATTTTATTATTCATCTCTGAACGCCAGCACTTCACACCATCTTATACTTGACATACTGTAGCATGTTGACGGCTGATGTTAGAGCAATGGTAATGCGAATCTATAGGTTTTCCCGCTACCGAGAATCGTTCAAAGCCGTTAAAAAAGTTTTCACTTCAAAAAAAATGTAAATTACAAATATCACAACTAAATATTTTTAATAATCCATTTAAATTACTTTAATAATGATATTAACTTTTCTATTTAAAAAAAAAAACTTCCAAGATTTTATCATAATGGTGAGGCACACAAAAGAATTATTAAAAAAGCGAAACCCTTTAAGTCTCTTCAGTATAAAATAGAATTACCTCTTCTAAGCGCTTTACAATTTGGTCCAAGTCGAAAACATTTTTCCTTAAAACCTCCATTTTCGATGGCTTCCTTGGAGACTGCATTGAATTTTTCATTTCAAACATTACGACTTCTTGTAAACTCTCCGCTTTTGTTATTTTTTTTTTTCTCAACTTTTTCCATTTTTCCTCTTTGGCGTTCAGCTGGCCGGTTAAATCTTTCACTTGACTTTTAAGAGGTTCCATTTGAGATGTAACACTGATCGATGTAGCTTCATAAACCCTCTTCTTTTGTTCGTATTGGTGTTGTACCGTTTGGAATTCCTCTTTGACCGGTTTAACGCAATCAGCGAGCGGTTGAATTTCTTGACGTACTTGAGAAAGTTTCTGTGCGGTCTGCGCTACTATCTACAAATTTTTTTTTTTAATATCAAGTCGAATACGTTTAAAATATTCAAACGAATTCATACAATTTCTCAATAACGGCTTAGGATTAATAAATAATCAACCGCTGTAATTATTTGAATAGTTATTCAGTAGAACAGTTCAAAAATTAACGCTCAAATGTAATAAAGTAATGTCGAATAAATTTATCAACAAACAGAAAAATATTTGCAAATTCAATGTGAAGAAAAACGATATCAAAATTTTTGATACTCACGAAATTCTAGTTAAGTATAATACAATTATAGCTTTCTCTGCGTTTGGCAGTAACAACTGATTGACGAGCCCATCCCTCTAACATAAAAACACAAACCTGCGACAAATCATGTAAAGATTTTTTCGTAAGGTCCATAGATTTATCCGGATCCTTTTCCAATAAATCATCGTCCTCTACTTTCATTTTTTTATGATTGACTAAAGCCATTTCGACTGTTGGGTCGGCAGTTCCAATAATTTGTATAGTTCTCTCTAAAACTCCCGCTTCGACCTATAAAATTCCAAACCGAAATCGTTCAGGTTAAATTGAATTCTGATCAATGTTTTTTGATAACAACAACGTATAGAAAGCACAAACTTTGAACGTCGATAGATTGGCTCTTTGTCGTTTGTAAACAGTGCTTTTTGTACGTAAATTGTTTACGTATTTTTTTAACTCTTCACCCCTTAGGACGGTATCTCCAAGTAGTTCCTTAACCTAAAAACAGTAAAAGTCTTACAACTTATAAATAAATACAATATAAACTGAGACCATTCCCTAATAATGTTCAATTCTCAACTTGGTGCTTTAAGTATGTTGTACAATAGTAAACAGTTGCCTAAATCAAAACTAATATACAGAAGGAAGTGGCTTATATGTTTTCGTTAGTTTGTTGTTCCGTTGCACTTTCAGTATAGGTTATTTGGCTTAATTAATCCCACCGTATGCTCTTCTATGTTACAATCAGTATTATTTGTACCTACAGAAATTCTTGCTGCTTATATAAGGGACCGTTCAAGTATTACGTAACGAATTTGGGGGAAGGGATCTTCTGAATCGTTAGGATGCGGGAAGGGGGTCTGAACTACGCGTTGCGTAACATTGTTTTCACCCTTCAGAACGACCGCGTAGAGATTTTTTTTTCTCACCCATTTTTGAAGTTATACGTCTTTTGGCTCGTTAGGGCAAAATTATGAGAGTAGATTAAAACGAAGCGCGCGCAAGCGTCGCGAAAAAACGACACCCTGTTAGCTGTCAACGTTTTAGTTATTTTTCTATTATTACTTCAAAAAAGTATAACTTCTTACTAGTGTAACTGCGTACATAAGTACACACATTTTTTTAACGTTTTTTTTTTTTTTCAAAAAATCTCCAAAATTTGCGTTACGTAATTCGTGAACGCTCCCTAATGAGTATTTTCAGATGTTCACAATGACATCCAAACGGTTGATTCGTGATATATTAGCTTTTCTCTGAACGGGTAAGTTATCGTTTCATTGTTTTAATATAACGGACCTATTTCTTCAAAAAATAAAAACATATTCGGTCAAATAATGAAATTGGTTAAGTAAGGCTAACTGCTAAGAAAACGCAGTTGGAATTATATTTTTCATAATAAGTCCATCCATCCATCCATTCAACCGAAAGGCGCCCACTACTGGGCATAGGTCTCTCCCAAAGATCTCCACAACGACCGATATTTCGCCACCAGCATCCAACGGCTTCTCGCAATCTTCACCGGGTAAATTAATGTATTTACGAGTATGTATCACCTGTACATCTTTTCCTAATTACTAGATAATCTAATTTAGTAATGAGACTATTTATTCTAATAATGTCACTTTAAAAATATCATAATGCAATTTTTTTCAATATATAAGTATAAAGTATTGTTTATTTCGAAGTTTTATTACATTATACATTTATTTTTATGTAAGAAAGATAACGTAATAAAGCCATATGCAAACTCTTTGGACTTAACAAAGAGTTATAAATTATTTAGGCATACACGTTACAAATTAAGTTAATTAAACAAATACATAAATCTATATATTTAGTTATATTATATCCGTTACAATATGAAAATATATCTTCCAATGATTAAAAGTGAGATTCTTTAATCTCAAAGGAAACAGCAAATTATGATTTCCAAATCTTCGGTCCTTAGCATAAGGATAGATTATTTTAAATGAGAAAAGTTGTGTGTTTTATTTCTGATCGTCGTAACGGACCTCGAAACATTACCGACAACAGGCAAGGTATCGATTTCGATTAAATCCTGCCAGCCATTCGCACCAGTTTCATCGAAAACGGAATGCTTCCTATTTCAGTGTGATGTTCGAGAAATAAAATACTGGACCATTTCAAGATAAAAAGAAACCGGATAGTAAACCAGATTTTTAGATTAGGTACCATATTTTATACCATAGCTCATTTTGATAACCAATTTTGTTTTCAAAATTATCAAAGTCTTACCTTGTAAAATAGAATATTACTGTAATAACAGTGGTAGGTTTAATGTAGTAAAATTGAGCAGACTTGTTTTATTTTTTGTATTATACATCTTGAAATAAATTACAATAATGAAATTAGTTATTAATGCACGATATATAACGAATAAATTACTTTCTCCCATGGCCCTTCCTCGTTATCTTTTAGGTTTGTTTCTAGAAACTATCCTAGTTTTTTTAGTTAAACACGATACAATTTACAATTGTAAGCAATACTATGGATTAATTTCAACCAGTTTTCAACCATTGAACGTTTAAAGATTAACAGAGAATTTTATAATTTGAAAACCTTGCTTGTATTTGCCGAGGAAGATATTTGAACATTTTTACGTGTCCAATACTTAACCTGTGACTTTAAATCAGCTAGTGTAGCTTCATGTTCCTTCAGGTTCATCGCTAACTCATTGACCCGGGCTGCACTCGATTCTTTATTGCGTCTTATAACGCTAGCCTGCTGTCGAAACGGAGCTAATTTATCTTCTTGAGGTCCCGCAGAAGCTAACTTACGCTGAACGAGATGCTCCATTTCACCCATTCACTACAGCTATCTAAAAAATTATTATTGTATATTTTTTTAACTAATGTGTAGGTTCATTGATTTGACCACAATCTCACCTGATGTTAAGTGACGATGTGTTTCAGGATGGTAAGCAACCTAAGCCTAGAAGTACTGGTTCTCAAGTGATGCTCTCGGAACATACCTATTGGTATTTGGCAATAGGTTTTCATACTAGCGGATGGTAGCTACCCAGGCTGGTATTATTAGAAAATCCCTCCATGCTATGGTTTCCTCACGATGTTTTCCTTCACCGAAAGTTCAGCCTGATTTTAGAGTTGGAAAGGTGGACTCGAACCCGAGACCATAGACGCCGAATTCGACCGCATTATTGGCGTAGTTGCCTACGCTATCATCACTTATGTTGTTTTTTTTAAAATAATTCATTTTATAATATGAATGTCTGTTAAATACAATTTAATATTATATTTCTTTTGTTGTACTAAAGTAGTAATTTATTATGCATTGGTAACAATGTTATCTAGTTACCTTATCCTGAATCGTGAGCAAGTCGGAACGAGTCGGACGTTGTTCGGCCGCTACGGATTGCATAAAGTTCAATTCTTTTTGCAGATTCGTAGCCTCTTGGGGCAGCTTCTCTTTCACTAAGTAACTATTTAGCTGCGTAGAAAAGAAAATCATCGTATATACAAATACTTCAATGTACAATTAAAAATGAGTTCTTAAGTACGCATAGTGATAAGTTTTGTAATCATACTTAAGTAGATATATTTTGTTTGTTATTTTGTATTTGTTTTAATATTCACTTATTGTTTCGTTGTAAGGGAAAGATGTAGTGTAATATTAATGAGTAGTGGGTATTTTGAAATAAAGGCAGTCTATATCATGCAACGGACGTTTCATTACACTAGTGTGCTGTTTAATTTTTATACATAGTACATTTATTTTATCTGTGAAATAATTATGAACATTTAAAGCGTAATCAAGAGAGATTCATTGCGTTTTTATAGTATTTAAAAATTTCGATAAAAGTATTAAAAAACCACCAGTGTGTTAATGAACCTTTTATATCATCATCACCTTCAGAATCTTTATCGCACATATTGAAGCACATTTCTAAAAAACTAAAAGTATACCTAATCTGCTTTTTATAGAATATGGCAAATGGTTTCAATAAGAAACAAATATAACCAAAAACATTCAACAATTAAATTAATAACATACATGTACCTAAAGTTAAATAAGTAATATAATGCTCTGAAATGTAAACCTTGACACGAGTACAGGATAATTACATTAACAAATTACACAAACTGTTAACCGACCTGAATTTCTTCCTGTAAATGTTTGATTACGTCGTTAACAGTTTTAGGGGTTGCACTTTGCCCGTGAATTACATTTAAGTATCTTTTTAATTGATCCGAAGCCAACTTCAACTGGGATTGCTGAGTATCGTACTGAAACGTGAAGTCAAATAATATAGTTTACTAGCGTTTAATTTATTGGAAAAAAACAAACAACGCGAATTTTATGATTAGATATTCTTACACCGAAAATAAAATTTTATTCATTCAATTCTAACAATTCTGTAATGCAAGCTTTAAATATTTTTGGTGGCGATAAAGAGGAGGTACTCTCTCCCTATGTTAATGTTAGTAGGTATAGATATTCTATAAAACATATAAACTGTGACGTCATACCTTAGTATGGCACACTCTCGCTATGATAAAATTGCAACGCCTGTATGAGTAAGTTCTTTATTTTTGATGACTTTTATGGTCTGTGTTTGATGAGACAATAAAAAATAATCAATCTACATTCCTATTATCATGATCTGAAACTTTGTGCTTAGAAACTTAAGTAGTTAATCTTAAAGATTTGAAGAAAAAAAAACCATTTATGATTAATTTGTAATTTGATTAACTCGAATAGAAATTCTCTTCTATATTCTCTTGTTATACCGCTCATCAATATTTTAACGTAAACATAAGAGTTTTATCCGCGACTCTGAGCTCATGTTGTGTATATGAATATGTAATTATAATTAACCCAAAGACATACTTGATGTTCTAACTCTTTAGCCTTTTCTTGCTCAATTCTTAATGCTTTGCTCACGTTCAACATGTCTTCCTTATTGTTTACATCAACGAGATTCACTTGCACGTTTTCTAATCTTTTAATCACTAAAATAAAAATATTTATTGGTGTATTAGGTGGGGCGCGCCCGAGAGGCGTAAAAAAAGCCAATTCAAATTAATATAGATTTAATTTTAGAGCTACAGTTACACTTATATTTAAACTAAACCTAATGCAAATGACTATCGATCGATATTAGATCGGGTAGTCCTTAAACCTAAGAGATGTGACTACCGATCGAGGTGTGAACGAATAGTAACTTCAGCGGAGGACTTGACAGGCGAGGCGTGCCTCAGTGAGACTCGGCTGGTGAGGCGGTTCCCACGATGACGATGAGTTGAAGTTCCGTATAATAGCAAATGTCATATAGCGTCGGTGGACCGATCGGTGGACCGTTTGCAATTGTTATAAGGAAACTGAATTGTAGCGGTTTCCGTGTAAATCAACGATGTGTCTTAGGTCCATGATATTAGGAAACTGCAACGTAGACCTTTCCATGGAACACGGATACGTAACAGGTGTAACATTTTTTTTTAAATCAGTTATTGTTCTATAAAAGTTGTGGGCAGAGGCCACAGAGAAGGTCACTCCGGCCAGACTAGGCCACCTCTCAAACAGCCTTCCCAGTGGAATAGTAGGTTTCCTTTCCCACTTCCCACCCCTTCCCCCCTTGGTATGGAAATACGGCTGAGACCAGACCCCGCCGAAACTATGAACCTAGATATTCTTACCCTAATAGGCCTAAATGGCGGCCTGAACAGCATACCACCTATATGGCGATGAGAGGCACCTCTCCCGCCTCAGCCCTACAATCAATTTTAATGAATCTATATAATCTATGTATATCCATACATTATACAAATACATACTTATTGTTCCTACAGAGTATAAACTACTAAATACATACCAAATTTCATCGAAATCGGTTCAGTAGTCTTTGAACATATTAATAAACATACAGACAATTTTTTTAGCCTTTTGTTATTACAGTATAATTTAGTTTATGTATATCCTTCAAAATAGGCTAGTGAAATAAATTATAGAACTAGGCAAATGAAAAAAAAATTAAATATTAAACTAAATTATAACTAAAACTATTAATAATTGATTATTGCACTAAATAGTATTATTGTGTAATAATTTTTAAAATTAAAAAAAAATAGTGTAGTGAATAAATAAATATAGTCTGTAAACGGTTACTCACCAATATCTCTTTCCACTGCCATCTCTTTTATATCGTTAATAATTTCGGAAGCATTTTCCTTCTCTAGCATCCTAGTCTTTTTGTGCACCTCTTTAAATTCTCCAATTAAATTCTGGTACAAATCCAGCAAGTCCTGTATATTATTATTGCGTGCAACGTCGGTTGGTATATCCGGTATTTTTAAGTATCTATAAAAGTTACATTTCTTTTTCTTGTGACTCTAATTACTTTGTTTCTAAAATTCAGTGTAATTAAACATACCCAATGTTGTAAAAATAATCGGTAAGTAAAAAGTAATTATTTTAAATATTCTTGGGAAGAATAGCACAACATTTCACCTCGTCAATCGGATTAAGGATTAAGTCTAGAACATTCTGAATCTTCAAATGTATATATGTACAAAATATATAATATTTACAAAGAAATGCTAAAATCTGTCAAAATACCGCATACTTCAAAAATAATATAATATTATTTTCAATAACATAATCAATTTAAATGACTATAAAATGTATAAGAAATGATAAAGGTACCAATGGTACTGTTATGTACAAGAAAATAAAGTTAAATTGTAATACAAGAACTCAAATATTCTTAGAAACATATTTTTCATACACTGATTCGCATATTTCTCTGAATAGTAAGAAATTGTGCTCTATTATACCCGCTATCAAGGATATGTTTAAATAAATATCTCAAAGGAGTCTTTCTTAAGGAGCCTCTCAGAACATCAATATGATTACGTTATTCTTGACATTCGCAAGTCTTCCATGCCTTTCATATCATCTTTTCATACATACGTAGTATCACGCTTTTGTCCCGTGGAGATAGGCAGAGATTACGTCCTTGCACTTGCTACAATCTTGACATACTTCTTTCGCTTCCTCAAGAGCGCTTTCATACATGCTCGTCGGTTATAGATACTTTTGACCTGGCCTTTATTTAAGACGTGCTCGATTTGGTCAAAATACGTTCGCCTAAGTCGACCCTTACCGACGTGGCCAATCACGCTCGCCTTATAAATTCGTTTTGTCAACCTTTTGTCATCCATCCTCTCCATATGCCCCACTACACCGCAGCGTTCTAGTTTCTATAATTAATGTCATAATTAACCTTTTCAGTGTAGATAACTAATATCGTCATGTATCTAATTGGCCTACGCGGTAATTTATGTAATAAGGACACAGATAGCCTACTGTCCATCTTCATGTTCGGGGTCGTCCAAGTATTATATGCGTAACCAAAACTTTAGATATTTTTGATTCTTCCCTCCCCCCCCCCAAACATAGTAACGTTTGGCATTCTTGTAATTTTGAACAAAAAATACGATAAGTAAATAAGTAAACTTACGTAATCACGATTCGGACAGCACCCCCATTTCTCTCCCCCGACATACCATCAAGAATAAGCAAAATATTAAACCCTTTCCCTCATTTATCGTTACGTAATACCTGAACCGCCCATTACCTAACGACAAACTTAACTGTTATGTTATATATTTTTCTATTAAATTAAACACAAAATTGTTTCACAATAAAATCGAACTGCTTATTCATTTTGTCAGAAATCATTTTAAACAAAATAAAACTCGAAAGAAATCGTCCTTTCACACCTCGTCAGTATCGTCGCACTAAAAGTTAAAACTGTCTATATAATAGAATAAATTCTCTTGTTGAAGTGTGAATGCTCGACACAATCTATTAGTACTGAAATTAACAATCGAATCACTACCTACTGAAATCTATATAAAAAACTTAAGAATAGACTAAAAGAATAAAAGACTTCATTACATTTACGTTTAAACTAAAGTGAATCGGTTATTGCTTACACATTTCTGTTTTATTTTCAATTTTATATTTTTTAACGTATCTTAGAATACAAACTGAGCTTATGATAAATAATATTAGTCTTACTTAGCAAGATACGCTGTATTCTTAACTTGTTCTTTATTAGTTAATAACCAGTGTAGCACATGATGTACTGTTCTTGCATCTCCAGCGAGCAATTGCGCCCTAAATCGTGTTGGTTCTAAGCTTGTTGGGGGCCTATACTTGATACCTCCAAGCATTTCCAGCAGACACATCGATATCTTTTCCGGATCGTCCTCACTTATATCCAACTATGAAAAGCAGTTAAATTATATGTTCATCCGTTTCTCTAAATTCTACCAAAATCATTATAGAAAAGTATCTAAACAAAAATTGTTTCTATTTATTTTTATACTGATAACACTAAAGTTTATTTACAAAACAAAAAATAGAAAATCGGTATAGAAACAGAGAAGAAAAAAAGTCTTGAACTCTTTCATTTATATCATTTTTTAAGATGTACAGCGATAGAGTTAATGAATATCTATTGAGGTTTCATTTAACATTCAATAACATATCACGGGTATAAATAGAGTAATCTCCAAAACTACTTACTAATTATAATAACATAATATAATAATAGATACATCACTTAATTATTGTCAGAACTACTAATGTAACAAACAATCAATATTATTACTCAAAGATATATTTAATGAAATTATGCAGGCAAATATATAGCACCATAAAATAGTACGCACCCTCTCTCCGGCACCAAAGTTTGCTAACAAATCAGCGAGCAACTGAAGCAACTGTTTCTCATTAAGAGCATCGAACTTTATCAGATCGTAGTTCCTCCCCAATGCGGCGTTTATTTCTCGTACAATAAACTTCATTTGGTCAGTCATTTTTGCGATGTTTTTTCTACTCGACTTAATAAAATATACTTTCGTTTCGAAGTGCAATTTGTTGACAAAATACGTTGTCATCGTTACGCTGATATCGATTACAAACGACTTAACCATTACCACATAATTATACCAAGGGTACCTATAAATAGGCACATCTTCAGTTCATTGAATTTTTCTCCTCTATTTTTTTTTATATACATACTTTTGTTTAATACGTATTGTTATAAAAAAGGTTGCAAACAGTGTTTTTTTCTTACATCTCAGATCTTACAATCAGCTCAGATATACCTATAGTAAACGTTTGGATGTATATTCATTAAACCCTAAAACTGTTAATCTGATTTATATGAAGATTAATTTAGTTATATATTTGTTAAAGAAATGAGCATAAGAAAATCGTTGTCTTTGTAAAGTGACTAGAATACCTTTTTAATTTTAAATATATTCGATTGAGTTATACCAACTTTTCATTTATATACATAAATGAACTCGAATCTACAGATACTCGAAACAAACAGACAGACAGACGTCAATTCGAAAATTGTATTTTTGGCATAGATGTCGTATATACATTCAAATTAATTTATTAAAAATAAATTATTTTGACATTACAAACAGACACTTTAATTTTATTTATTATTATAGAATGATAAACTGGTGGACGCCCTCTACTTCGTGTACGTGTTTATCTTGATTTAATATGGGTGTCCTGATTTTGCTTCAAATACATTACCTACCATGCTTTTTTTTTTTTTTTTTTTTTTTTTTTTTTTTTTTTTTTTTTTTTTTTTTTTTTTTTTTTTTTTGACGGGGGGAAATGCATTTACGCACTACCCTTATCTATTGTATTTGGAGGATCAAAGTCCAACCTACCATGCTTCCCGTACACCAAATTTCATTCGAATGTTTTATTATTCTTTTTTAAAATTTCTACAAATGCATATTGATATTTTTATAGTCTGCTAGCTTTTACCCGCGGCTTCTCGCTCGCGTTACTGTGGATTTTGTCATTCAATTCATGTTGTAAATGAGCATAATAATTAACCTAAAAATGATTAAATTACTTAATTCATTGTGTATTATGTGACTTCACTGTGTATTATTCAAGTTCTTTTATTATTTACTTTAACGGGGTGAATGAACAGCGCTGAATTAGCTGAGTTTAATCATTTTAAAATGCGGTATCTAACATAAATCGGTAAGTTTTTTTTTGTTTTGTAATTTATCTTCTGGAATACACCCACCCATATTCTACACGTCCTACTATTTAGAATGCTGATTAAGAAATATTGAAATTGAAGAAGGTAAAAAATGTTTTCTGTTTTTCAAAATTGGTATCGTTTTGATGGAATTCCCTGATGATGACTTGTAGCAAATGTGTCAAGATGGGGTATAACCTATTTGCATACCAAATTGTATGTAAATCGATCAAGACGTAAAAAATATTTATTATCAATTTCTCCTTGAGGTATACTTTGCGAGTACAGAGTTTCATCGAAATCGGTCAACCCGTTTTTGAGATAAATCCGGACACACACCCAGACAATAAAAAAAAAAATTGTAATGCTATATTCGTGATTAACAACATCTAAAACAGAAATCTTTCACAAATATATAAAAAAACTATGAAATGTACACTTTAGATTTATTATTAGTATAGAACTAACTTTAAATAACAAACCAAAAAGTAGCAGCCACAAATCCCGTTCGTACCCACTATAAATGAGCCTGAATTTTCGATGAACGAAAACGTGGCGAAAAAAAATTGCATAGCGGTGAGGTATCTTCGCATCGAATGCGCGCCTGGATTTGAAAAGCAACCGCCAAGCATCAATTGAGAACCAACACCTCCAACCTTAGTTTGTTTACCATCCTACACCACATCGCTGCACACATCAAGTGACACTGTGGTCAAATGCGTTGAGCCTAAACTGTATTAAAGAGTAAATCATAAAGAATCTAGTTCTAGAGGATCCGATGAAGGAAAAGGAAACCATCGTGATAATAGATTGTCATATCAAGGAATTTTCTAGTAATTGCCTAACTAGTACACTGAACTATCCTTTTTCCTATCATTGTCTAGCAACTGTATTAATACATACATACATATGCTCACGCCTGTATCCCCGAAGGGTTAGGCAGAGGTGAAGTAGCGAACTACAACCACCCACATTTCGCCGAGCTTAGTTCCGTCCCAGATGTGACAGGGGGCGGAGCCTGTCGCCATATCGGGTATTAATAACACCATATTATATTATCAGTTTGCAACGTGAGACACCTATTGGCGCGCTTTGGTAGTTAAAGCGGTTCGTACACCATGACAGCAAACGACATGAAATTCGGTGTTACAAATTTGCAGAGCGTGCCGTGACGCTCAGCTTTTTTATCCATTAGTGGAAATAAATCTTCAGTTGTTATAATATTCTATACACACCAACATCCAGTGTCGTTATCCCTTAGATAGTCAAGTTGCTGTCAATATGCGTATAGTCTAGTCAACAAGTTCAAAAACGTGATAAATAGAGATAAAGGTCCTAAAAATATGAACGATAGCTCATTCGATTCGGAATCACCTCTAGAAAAATGTTTTTGAAGGATTTTGGGGCAGGTAAAAAATTGCAATTGTTATTACCAAAATAAGATGGAAAAAAATGATATTTAGTTTTTCGTTAATAACTAAAAAAATATTAACATTTAAACAATTTTAAGCAACAATTTTTAGCTATTTCATTTTGCAATAGTTATAAAAAATCATAATTAACAAATAAATAGATTTTTATGAACTTTTATCGCAGGATCTTATGAAGTATATATACCGCAAGGGCTCCACGAAGTTTAAAATTTATAGGCCAATTATTTATACCTTTTATCCCATTATTTATGCAAACGGAGATTGGGAAAAAATTTGTTAATTAACAATTGAATAACTTTTTGAAAAATGGTGATAAAACTTTTTTTTCTACGGGGCTCGATTCATTCAAGTGTTCAGAAACAGCTACTAAAATTTTTTCAAATTTTTAAATTGATATTTTATGTTATAAAAAAATTATTTCTTTTGATAAACTCTCTTTAGCGGCAGCGCGCGCATGCCGTAACAGCAGGGCGGAGCCCTATTTTCAACATCAAATTAAAATTATATTATTAATGAAGATAGAGTTTCGGGAGTCGAGACTTTTTTATCGGAAATTTTCTCCTCTTTAACGAACTTTTTTCAAAATTGCTTAAATGTTAATATTTTTTGAGTTATTAACGAAAAACTAAATATCCTTTTTTTTCATCTTATTTTGTTAATAACAATTGCAATTTTTTACCTGCCCCAAAATCCTTCAAAACATTTTTCTAGAGGTGATTCCGAATCGAATGAGCTATCGCTCATATTTTTAGGACCTTTATCTCTATTTATTACGTTTTTGTACTTGTTGACTAGACTAGTAGTATAAAATCAAAGACGGCATAGTAGAGGGTAGTAATGTATGATAAAAAATGAGATATATAGAAAATAGTTATAGCAACAAGGAAAAGCGAATTTATTAAGCGCACATGAATTTGACATGAACGCTCTACTTTTTCAGGTAAGGGCTACATAGGTTAATGTGAAGTATCATTGCGGGCATCACTTGTATGGATTAGGTAGTTGATACTATTTATTAATTGACATATTTTAGATACATAAATAAATAACAACCAATGGTGCTATTTTTGACAACCTAACTCACTGTTTTTTTTTACACGGTATAGACTGTGCTTTGTCCACAATCTTACCTGATGTTAAGTGACGATGAGGCCCAGGATGTAAACACACTAAGCTTAGAAGTACTGGTTCCTCAAGTGATGCTGCCGGAACACCACCTATTGCTATTTGGCGACAGGTTTTCAAACTTGAGGGTGGGATTATTAGAAAATGCCTTACCACCATGCTATGGTTTCTTCACGATGTTTTCCTTCATCGAAAGTTCATAGCAACTAAAAATATAATTTCCGGTTAATTGAATATAATCGGGGTTTTCAGAGCTAAAATGAAGTGTTTGTTAGACAAATTGTGTTCCAGAATTATACATTCGTAGGGACAGAATTATTATGTGCAGGCAAACGAATGCGGCTCTATAATAAAATCACAATTGTCTGTGGGGATACAGTTAATTTATTTTTCAAACCTACTTTTTTTATTTTACGCGACTCATGTGTAAATTGGGTGTTAAGGGGAAGATAATAAAAAACGTTCTATATTCTCATTGAATAAATTATATTTTCTTTCATCATTACAATTATTTTTTTTTTGTCATCATTGTTATAATCGTCAGAATCTCAACAAACTCGTTTAGACTAAACCGTTTGTGCCTACCCCCTAACTATGTTAATTGTATCTCAGATTTATGAAAAAATATTACCTAATAACTCACTCACACACACTCGCTTCCTCACAGCCCTTGTAAAATTCAACACACACACATACATATACTCACACATACCATTCTGTCGATATGATGCTATGATAAAATTAATGACTACCCGCAAAAACAATATCGACGAGTGTACATTTTTTTTTGTTCCTTGTTGCGATTTATTCTAAATCACACTCATTAATTTAAAAAAAAAAGGAAAAAAAAATGAATGAATGGCCAGGCGACATATTGTCTAGCACCGTTATAATAAACTAAGGTTTAATTAAATAGCTAAACCTATAATAGGTTTTACGACTGTTTCGGTAGTCAGTAGTATGAGGCATTGAAAAAAAAATCAATACTACTTATTTCTATGGCATGCACCATTAATTTAACTTACATTAACTAATAGTCAAATTTATAAGCAACTGAATTTTTTTTTATTAACTAATCTCTATTATTGCCGGGTATATATATAACAGTGATGACATGGAAGTTTTCAAATTCAATATTAATAATATATTATTTTACTTATAAATTGTGATGATTAAAATAAATAATAATATTTTGTACTCTTCTAAATTAATGGAAATTCAATTATTTTAAAAATCAATTATAATTGGTAATAAATATTATAATTATACAGTAATACCCCGCTTAGCGCAACCCCGTAACGCGCGGTTTTACTATAACGCGAATTTCAAATTTCGCGCTCAAATGCCTCGCATTACGCGAAAGAGTGCGTATAAACATAATGTAAAGACAATAGATGTATTTTTCCTTAAAAAATAAGTGTATGTATTGCATAAAGTGTTCTTAGAATTAAAGTGATTGATTAAAATGATTTGTATTTTTTTATATTAAATTTTGACTATGTTCAATCATAAACCTCGATATACGCGAATTTCAGTTAACGCGATTTTTTTCGAAACGTATCCCTCGCGTAAAGCGGGGTATTACTGTATTAAGCATGACATCAATGAAGCTTTTTTTTTTTGGTGTTTTCAAATGATTAAATTGTTTCTCATGGAAGCACCTATATAACTAATATCGATTCTCACTATTTACCTAATAATAATAAATATACAACCGTTACGATATAATACTACTACAGACTTTTCAGCGACTGGATTATGTTTACAACAATACACAATAATAACATAAAAAAACAAAAAAAAAAACACATATTCATGTGATGTTCATAAAGCTCGAATTAAAATAATTTACCGTTTATAATTATTGTTGCTAATTAATCGGATCATGGATATTCTTGGTCCGCGCTATATTTGATTTTATTTCTATTAATTATTAACTGATAGACAGCGAACAAAGAAAAATACAATAATGAACGTTGAAATGTTCCAAGGGAATGTTTAGGAGAATAATCCCATTGATGTTATTCAAACAGGCTACCCGGAGTGATCACTTACGAAAACACGAAACCTCGCGACCACTCGCATAAATGCACTAGGGTGATACTAATTTATAAACAGCTAACAAAAATACACACGTCAAAACGTAATATAAAAAAACATTGAATCATCGATAGTAAAAAGGTACACATTAAAAAAAAAACAAAAGAATAAAACACATCACGCGGAACTATTGTTTTGTGACGTCACTTATAACTTTGACTTCAAAATCACTATTAACAGTAGTCTTTAATATGAATATTAAGAATTGATTCTAATCATTACGATGCTCAGTTGACGACGGCGGCCTCTCTACAGGAGACCGCCCTTCCGACCAAAAAGGAGACTGAGTGTACCGAGCGGGGACGTGTGCGCGGTCGGGGACGAGACGGCCGGCGCGCCTACTGTTCCGAGGTCGGACCGCGGACGCGGACCGCGAGCTCTCGGCTTCCTTCCCGCGCAGGCCGCGCTCTCCAACGCGCCCGAGCCGGGGGTCGCCGGGACACCGAGCGGCGCCTCACACGTCTCGCCCCCCGACGGACGCTCAGCCGGCGGTGCCGCAGGCGACCGCAACGTACGTTTCAGACACGTCAGTTGCTCCATCGGACTACGGTGAACCAGACCCGTGTACAGCGAGCCGGGGGTCTGCAACGCGAGCGGCGCCGGCGAACTATCAGCGCCCGGCGAACTAGCGCCGAAATGTCGCCGGCGTAGTATCGACGTCCCGCTTGCGATGAGAGCGTGCAGCGAGGGGGGTACATCGCCGGGCCGGGGGGTCGACGGCGGCGTGGGGTCCGGCGAGCCGAGCAGGGGGCTGTTCGCGGGGGTCGCGGTCGGCGTGTAGCGATGTCGGGTGCTAGAGGCGGGCACGCAGACGGACTCGCGCCTCGAGTGCACCGGCGAGACGGCGGCCGAGGAGCGGCGCGAGGTGAGCCGCGAGCTCCACGCGCTCCCGAGCACGCTGCTCGAGAGACTGCTCATGCCGCTGCTGCAGACGCTGCTGACGCTACTGCCCGCTATACTACCGTCGTTCGGATGCAGTACCGTACTGTCGAGATCGTACATACTTTAGTCACACGAATGCATTGTCATTGACTACTTAATCGATGTCTAAACGTTAACAACAGTTTGTCTTATATAGGCCATGTACCTGTTAGTGAATGTATAAATATGACTGGAATGCGGTAAACGCAACATGTCGTCGTCCTCCTCTTCCACATCGGATAGTCGGTAAAGCCGCGTGCCGAGGCCGGTCGACGACCTCGTCCCCCGCACGCCGACGCCTTCTTGTTCCTCTAAAAGACCTAAAATAAAAAATTCCCGTTATGAATATGCTTAACAAAAAAATACATTGTTCATTGTTACAATTAAAAAGTAATGTCGATCGATTGCCTGAGAGGTTGGGTTTAGCGAGCTGTGCCCAGGTGTGCAGTGTGAGGCTGCCCTCGAGCGGCTTCACTATTTGCAGTTTGTGCGGTGGTCGAAACCGGACCATACCACCGGCCGCGCCCGCACCCCAGACCGCACTCTCCTCGCTTGTCTCCCTTTCTGCGATAAAAGAGTAAGGTTGTTTAGAACATTCATGACAAGAACAGCGAGCAAATTATATTATGATGAAACATTGCCACCAGTCCAGAAAAAAAAACTCATACGTTTCTTATTCTGATAACAAATATACAGGCATGACTTTCAAATCAATGACAATAATGAAACGGGAACTTATGTTTCTGAATAAGTACAAGGCAAAAGACAATACAGTATGACATTACATATCTGCTCAAAATTGCGTCCAATAAGGTTGATTGTCCCGAACTTCTTTCCAAATTACGGTTAACCCTTCCGACCAAGTCTTTACGTACGAATGTTCCCCTATCGCTTCCCACTGTTCCTACTAATTACCGACAAAATTCAATTTTATGGCGATCTAGTCACTCCTTCAACAGTCAATACTAACACAAATATGCCGTCAAAATCCTTAAGTAGCCTCTTATTTAATGATGGCGGTTGTAAGTAGTTGTAATTAATTATAATCTTTCAGTTTTTTTATTGTTTTTTTTTAATTTTTAATTTTATATCACGTAGTAATATGTTCTAATGTAATAACAAACCAGTTGATTTTTAATTTGCTACTTAACGGCGAGGACCTGTAAATGGCTTTTTGTTTCTAATGTGGCTGTTAACTAACTAATGTTAGATATAACTGTTGGTCTTCCAACAAATAATCTCTTTCTTTCTAAAGAATCTCTAAAGAACAAGTTTCAAGAATATGATATCTTAACATTGCCCTCTCAATACATCTTCGATAACTTAATGCATATTCGTAAAAATTTAGACGAGCTCGATCTAGTGAATGATTGACTTTAATATTAGAAGTAAAGACAAGTTGGCCGTCCCACGCTTTAGGTTATGTAAGTGTAATAAAAGCTTTATAGGTAATAGTATTCGGTTTTACAATAAAATCCCAAGTAACATTACCGATTTACCTGACAATAAGTTCAAGTATTATGTCAAGCAAGTTTTAATCTCAAAAGGTTATTACAGGGTGGATCATTACGTGAACGATAGTGATGTCTGGAATTAACCCACATCTCAGTGCTTCCGCTAACATTATTAAGACTACGATTTGTATAGTTTTTTTATATGACAAAAAAAAAATGATATATTTATTAAAAAAAAAAACCAGATCGAGTTTCATGCCGGCTCTTCTCGCCTCGGTTGTTTTCCGAACCGGTGGTAGTATTTTAGACGTTCATAAGCGCCTTTTTAGGGCCTAAATTGAATAAATAAATTTTGATTTTTTGAATAAATAAATATATAAAAATGAATTAAATCAAATATATATACTTGAAGTATCAAACCGTGCGATGCGTATTCGGCGAACGATGACTCGCGCTCGCGCGCATCAGCTCATAATTTGAACTACACGATTACCGGGTCATTGACCGCAATGTAAAACGGTTACGCGATTTCGATACTTTAATTGAATTTGTATTGAATTGTTTTATTTTAATATTGTTTCCAAATAACATATTTGAAAATATTTCTGAATATAAAATTACAAGCTTCCGTTTAATTATTGTCATTAATTTCACCTGTATATATATAAATAGACAAAATTAAAAAAAAATATTAATGTATTTCTCTCCTGTACCAAATTCGACAATAAAGCCAACACTGCCTCGGTGGCGTAGCTGTATTACGGTGCGACTGCCGTTCTGAGGTCTCGGGTTCGATCCCCGGGTCGGGTCAAGTGGTATTGGGTTTTTCTACTCAGTATCATCCCGGAGTTTGGAATTCGTGCCCGATATGACGACAGGCTCGCCCCCTGTCACATCTGGGACGGTTTAAGCTCGGCGAAATGTGAGTGGTGTAGTTCCCTACATCACCTCTGCCTAACCCTTCGGGGATAACAGGCGTGAGCTTATGTTATGTTGTGTAGATAATGATTCACCTGTATGCCGTCTATGCCTGAGCACATGCGAGGCGGTGAGCGAGGCGCGGCGCGACGCTATCTCCTGCGGCGTCAGCCGGCGCAACGCCGCCGCCAACTCGGAAGCACCCGGGGCCCCCGGTACACCGACGCCGGTACCACCTCTGTCATATATATAACAAACATAAATATACCTTACATAAATCATAACTAAAACAAAATCAAAATCAGAAAATTTTTTATTCAATTTAAGCCCTAAAGAAGGCGCTTATGAACGTCTAAAAAACACTACCATCGGTTCGGAAAATAACCCAGTCGAGAAGAGTCGGCAAGAAACTCGATCTGGTTCGTTTTTTTTAATAAATATAATATACATCAATTTTTTTTTCATATAAAAGACTATACAAATCATAGTCTTAGGTAATGTTAGCGGAAGCACAGAGATGTGGGTTCATTCCAGACATCACTATCGTTCACGTAATGATCCACCCTGTAATAACCTTTTGAGATTAAGACTTGCTAAAACCACTCACCTGGTATGGCTTGATTAAAAATTGACAGCTGTCAAACTAACGCCATTAGCGTTGAGAGAATAGTGATAAAATAGGAATACAAATAATCAAATTCATATATTGTATGTAATATACTATGCGTTTCAAATAAGAATGTGCGCGTCAACGACCTTGATCTGTCTAAGTTTGATTAAAAAAAGTATGGAAAGCTCAAGAAAAATATTTGCAGTTTTTTTGTTTGTGAATTATTTAACTTATTATTAACACACCTATATATAATTTTTTTGTTAGCTATGACGTCACAGTATAGCGCAGGTCCATGCACTTTGTAGTATAAGGCGACGTAATCATATCAATATTGTTGTTATCGCTAATAGTGTGTGACATTTTATTGACCGTATATTATTACAAAAATTCCTACATTTGGTCTTGATGAGAGCTGTCATTATAATCAGTTTAATATGTCGATTACCCATAAAAATGAGACAATAAGAAGACAATAAGATAACAATGGAAAGCTGGCTTAAACGCCAGGTTAGTGCTCAAGGGGTTAAATTTAATAGGGACTGTTTTTAACCTATTTAAAAAAGGAGGATTTTATCAATTCGTCGTTATGTTTTTTTTTTGTATGTTTGTTACGCGATTTCTCCGTTATTTGTGTATTTTTAATCGAATGAGTACACTTCCGAGTTGGTCCCAATTCCACTAGATCAGGATCTGATCAGTGAAACTCAGGGAAATCGAGAAAACCACTCGTATATTATAGAGACAAATGTTTCATATATTCGCTGCCAAAGCTATAGAATAAACTATAAAAATTCAATAAATAATTACTTAATTAATCTGCTTCATTCATTTTGGAGTCGGTACCAGCTAGAGTTAACCAATGTACTCATTTACAAATCTAAATATAACTGCCTAACCTTTATGACATTTACACATAAGCTAAATAAAGGACTAGGCTGATTTTATAGAATAATTTGTTCCATTCACTTTGTTATCCATAAGCTGGCACCGATTTCGAAATTAACGAGGCAGATTAATAAAGTAATTATTTATTGACTTTTTAGTGCATTGTTATAAATTATTCTTTTGAAGTCGGTTTTGTATATAATTCCAAAAGATTTTTAATTTGAATGACCTCCCATAGTATTTGTTTCGTGAATCAACAGATTAACTTATATTTATTATCATCATCATCATCATCGTCCTGCTCTCAATTTGTTATTTACGATCGGCGTAATATATCTTCTTCCGTACATCTCTATCAGTCACCATATCTTCATTCACCCCTTTTGCCTTAACATCTTCCCGCACACACTCCATCCATCTTTTCTTCGGACTTCCTCTACCCCTCCATCCCTCAACTTTCAGTCATCACTTCACTCAGTTATATAGCGTTTAATGTGTCGAGTACCCATAAAAATGAAACAATAGGAAAACAATGGAAAGCTGGCGTAAACGCCAGGTAAGTGCTCAAGGGGTTAAATAAGCAAAAAACAGTACTAACGGGTAAAGGTCATCGGAGTCGGTGTCAGAGGTGTAGTCGAGGTACGAGTCGTCCGAGAGTGGCTTCGGTGGAAGTTTCGAAAATGGTGCTGAGGCGGGGGCGGAGGTGGATGCGGAGACGGAAGCGGAGGCGGAGGGGGGAGCGTCGCTGACGTCAGATCCGGGCAGCGAGGGACCGGAGGCGCCGGACCAGCGCGATGCGCACTGCACCGTCTCAAACACCTTTTGCATGCTCGAGCTATAAGTACAATATAACAAGTTAATTAAAACATTATAAATAACATAACATAAGCTCACGCCCGTTATCCCCGAAGGGTTAGGCAGAGGTGATGTAGCGAACTACACCACCCACATTTCGCCGAGCCTAGTTCCGTCTCAGATGTGATAGGGGGCGAGCCTGTCGCCATATCGGGCACAAATTCCAAACTCCGGGATGATACTGAGTAGAAAAACCCAATACCACTTGACCCGACCCGGGTATCGAACCCGAGACCTCAGAACGGCAATCGCACCGTAATACAACTGCACCACCGAGGCAATACTTTATAAATCCATATACATTTATAATAATAACATAAAAATCCAATCCCAACTCTTCAACAACATCATATGTGACAAACAGGACAGATATATTAGCAAACGGAAGAACATTAATTTGTAGTTTATCTATAATAAAACGCTAACGAGACGAAATCTGTACATTGAAATATTTAAACAACTACTATGGTTCATAATCGACTACAGAACTCATTTCGATAGTTTTACTTTTTTTTTGTCTGTTTATTAATTTATTCGCTATTCCTAAACCGAATTCGATCAAAGTTGTATATATTATTGCATCCAGAGCGAGAACATAGGCAAATTGCATATTGTATTAATTACACAAAAATAATTTTGTACAGTTTGGCTCATTTCCCCTTCACTGATATTGTAAGTAAAACTTCACCCATTGATCACAATATCTCACCCACGTCGTTATGTTGTGTAAAATAAAATTAACTACGCAGCCATGACGACCGCCGACAGTGGTTCTAAAGTCGAAACTTTGGAGAAAAAAAAACTGTTCTTTGAAAGTTTCAAACTCATAATTTTTTTTTTTACTGAAATTATTAACATAATCTTAACTTAGCAATTTTTCATATATCGATCTTTTATATCACAATATATCTCTACTGAATAATTCTTAATCCTACAAAATCGTCTATCGGTTTGTTTGTTGGAACTAGGCTCCGTACATTATTATAAGTAAACAACACAATCTATATAAATAAGAAAATATTTTCTTAACTCATAAAAAAAAATATTCGTTTTTTGCCTGATAGCATCCGGCAGGCTATTTAATAAATAAGGCAGCCATTTTTTTAAAGTTCTATTGCCGTAATAGTTTATATATATATATTCTACTAAATAAATGTGAATATGTATACAATAACTATACCAAAAAACACAATTTTTACAATTTTTTTGTGTCTATCTGTATGTTTGTTCCGGGTAATCTCCGGAACGGCTGGACCGATTTTGAAGGGACTTTTTTGTTAGATCAACTGAATAGGATACTTTTTATGTCTCTTAAATAATCAGGGTTTCGAATAAAAAATTAAAACTCGTGTAATTTTGAATGCAATCCGATTCAACGTACAGTTTGTCTAGCGAGTGTCAGAGAATTTGAGAGAAATGGTTTTACTTTACCTAAGTACCAATAAATATTTAGGAAAATAATTAGGGCGCCATATAAAACAATTAAAACGCTGTGAAGAATATATGAAACGCGGGCGCAGCCGCGGGTACACCGGTAGTTATTATTATGCGTGAGGTCATGATATAGCCAGCAAGTATTTATGTCTCAAACTATGAATAATTATGTACATTTCAACATAGTTTATTCGTAATCAAAACATACAATAGGCTGCACTTAAACGCCATCTTATATTTGGATATACTTGACGCATGTTGACAGCTGATGGGTTGACACACCACCCCGGACTTGAAGTAGAGAATATTGTGGGGTTTTAGTCGGTGAAAGCCCGATATAAACCCACCCATCGTTTCCCAACATCATAACATTGGTGATACGAATCTATAAGTTTTTCGCTTGTCCGAGAATCGCTCAACGCCTGTAAAGAAGTTTTCACATGGGACTAACTGTGCGAGAGGATCGCCGATGCCGGAGTCGAGGCTCAGCTCCGAGTAGACGGAGGAGTGCATCTCGCGGTGCAACGTGGCCGGGAGCGGGAGGAGACCGGCGGCGGCGGCGACGCTCGGCATGAGACCGCGCACGGGCTCGCCGCGTTTGCGCATCTGCCGGAGCTGCTCCTGCGCCTCGGCGAGGTGCGCCGCCACCTCAGCGTATCGCTCCTAACACGATCAATACAAAACCGCAATGAAGCGATGATGGCGCAGTGGGTAGGAGGCGTATGCTTCTACCTATCATTTGACCGCACGGAGAAACCAGCAAGGGGAATTGCTGACAAAGGAGGAAATCTAGAGGACCAGGAACGAATGTAGGAGAACGGTTATGGCTAAATGGAAGAGAGGGCTGAGGTCGGCTGAATACGGAAAATACACGACGGAGGCAATTCGCTCGCAATTTTGGAAATGGTGCAAGAGGAAACGGGAGATATTGTCCTACAGAATTGTCCAGATACTGACTAATCAGGGTCCTTCCACACGCGGAGAAATGGCGCTCGTCATACTCTGGTCGACTGCCATAAATGGGGCGAGCAGTGGAGAGTGTTGGCTCGGGTAGTAGGCAATGACCTATCACTGCAAAGTATAATTGCTGCCATGATTAACAATGAGAGGGTATGGGTTGCCTTTAAGGAGTTTTGCGAAAAGGTAATGCCAGCAAAAGAAGAGGCTGAAATAGGTAGAGAAGGGGACTCTGCAAGAAGGAGAAGGACAGGAGGAAGGCGTCGTCGACGATATAATGGGGCGACGATGCATTTTTGATGATGATTTCCACGCCACGGAGATTGCGTATAAGAGAAGAGGTAACTCAATCTGAAAGGTGTGGAGGAACGGAGCTCGCTGAGCCAGCCGTCGAGTGCCGCGGTCAATGCCAGCTCGGTGACGCGGCATTCAATGAAAGCGGTGGAGGAATAAAAAGTGGGTAGTGCGGCCGGATTCCGCTTCAACCATCCAACTCTAAAATCGGCCTGAGCTCTTAACGAAAGAAAACATCGCGAGAAAACCATAGCATCTAATGATGCCAGCCTGGGTAGCTACCACCCTCGAATTTGAAAACCTGTCGCCAAATACCAATAGGTGTGTTCCGACAGCATCACTGGAGAACCAGTACCTAGGTTTAGTGTGTTTAGCATCCTGGACCACATCGTCACTTAACATCAGGTGAGATTGTGGTCAAAGCCTATATCGTTTAAAAAAAACTAAAAAAAAAACATTTTATTTAACAACTACATGCTGTAACGATGTAACTGTGCCGATTCCGGTTCAAATGATTTTTAGATGTCACGTTTTTTGGAACATGATTTATTTAACCAATATGATATAATGATACAAATAAATTAAGATTTATATATTGTATAAAAATAATAAATAGATGAATAATATTAAATAAAAATTGGGAATTAATAAATTTAAGATTAATTTTACTATTCATTAATAGCAATAAAAATATTTGTATAGTTATTTATATTTTTAATTTAAATTCTTGAAATATCATAATTTAACACCAATGATTAAACAAAAGTAAAATGCATAGAAAGTTACAATACAATACCTTGACATCGGCCAATTCGACTGCCAGAGCATTTTGGTTTTCCCTTGTAATTTCTAATATCCGTAATGTGCGATCATGCTCCGATGTTAGCTGTAAATTATAGATATAGATTATAGATTTATTATAGAATCAATCATGACCAATTTTATGCATTATTAATAAATAACCTAATAATATGTCTATATAATATTGTTTACTTACCTGTTGGAAATCACGTTCACTAGCCGCGAGCTTCGCCTTTGTTGTGTCAAACTGCTGCTGTAAATCGAAAGCGCGTTGACGTTCCTCCAACAACTCCACGCCCAACACACTGGCTTCCGAATTCGCACTTGCTGCCAAAATAAATAAATATTCTAATCCCTTTTTTTAAACACACATGCGATCGATATGTTTTAAGTGTTTTCAACATTTCATAGATCAATAAAAAAATCAAAACATTTTTCCACTACAAGAGATTAAGACATAAGAAACTAGACACACGAGCGCTAAAAGGTCTAGAGCAACTGCTGTGTGGTGCTCAGAGGATGCAGCTGCCCATCCCCTGGTTTATTCACCCCTTAGTCGCCTTTTACGACACCCATGGGAAGGTATGGGGTGGTACTATTCTAAGCCGGCACCATACGGAATCTATTTAATAAATAATTTACTTTTTTCTTAAATCCCGATACAAAAATCTCACTACAAAGTGTACTTCAAAGGCAGATAATTTCCACTTTATCTTACAATGTTCATTCAACCAAACTATCTGTAAGACATAAAAACACTTAGCAAGGCAAACTTAAATATACTCTAATCAGATTATAGCCAAAGAATAAAGTAACGGATAAGACATTCAATGGTATCTCGATTAAGTACGCAAAAGGCTTCATAAATTGCTTACAACTTTGTTTCGTAATAATAAATATGTATCATATGTATTCAAATATTTAATTCAATTAATTGCAATGCACCTTAAAATGTTTTTCCAAGAAACTAAAGTGCCTTTAGCATATAAGATTTTTATTAGATATATTCTGTCTCTGAATGTTAATGACGTAATTAGGAAAAACAAAACACTGTAGAAAATGTTTATCGCAATTTTACCATAATAATGTGTATAGTGTAATGAAAGCCGTTGTTTATAGTTTTTTATATATTCAATGAAATCGAGCTGTAAGAAAATATCTTCTGACACCCATTCCAACAGTATGTGACATAAATTCCTTTGTTCTTCCTATCTTCAATGTTCCTTATTTTCTATCTTCAACGTCGACACAGGCGCGTTGAAACAAGTATGGTCTGACAGGGTGCAAAGCTTATAGAAAACACTCTGCTAGGCCACCTTGCTACACCACGCCCATTAAAATGTTCTTAGTAAAATTCATCACTACTCCAAAACGACGTTAAAATAAAACAAGCAACACTCCTAATATACAAAGTAATCAATTGTTCATAACTTTATAGTACAATCGAATTATTATTGTACCGACCGATCGATACAATATTATTTATAAACGATAAGAGTATAACAACTTTATTGTTATTCTTTAATAACAATGCTAACATTCTGAAACACTTTATAATGATAAGTCTATTGACTGAAATACAACAAGAGAAATACTAAAGTAATTTTATTTAACCTTCCAGCGGGCGCGCCCTAAAATTTAACACGTGCGCAATTACCGATATATGGCTACCTATTGCACCTCGTGTGTCTTAAAAATTTCGATGACTTGAATATATTTTTTCATTGAAACAAAATAATGAATCCGTTAAAATCCTCGTTTATCTCTACCTGTAACATTTTATATAAAGATGTCACCATTACAAAGAACAATATACGTACTTATAATTAGAACCCTATATCAGATAATTATGATTAAAAATATATGTCGTGCATGTAAATTCCAGCATTTATCTGATAAAAAAGTAACTCCAAATTCTATATAATTTTAAAATTAGTAATACGATAAAAAAAAGCTGTGTATTATCTCATCGCAAATTAATAAGATTGATGACAAGAATATTCTTTTTGTTTTCAACCGACTTCAAAAAGGAGGAGGTTATCAATTCGTCTGTATGTTTTTTTTTTGTTACGCTATTTCTCTGTCCCTTGTGGACCGATTTGCAATTTTTTTTTTGAGTACACTTCCGTGGTATTGTCATTTCCACCAGATCAGAATCTGATCAATGGAACTCAGGGAATTGAGAAAAACCCCCGTATATTATAGACACTTACACGTGTACATTCGTTTCCAAAGCTATGAGGTACGCTTCACAGCTATACATAAAAGTACATATTTAAACAAAAAAGTAGAAAAATAAACTTTGTAAATGAGTACATTGGTAAACTCTAGTTGGTACCGATTTCAAAATTAACGAAGCAGATTAATAAAGTAATTATTTATTGACTTTTTATTACATTGTTATAGTTTATTCTATTGAAGTCGGTTTCGTTTATAATTAAAAAAAAAAACGATTTTTAATTTAAATGACATTACCTCGTATGTCAGTGACCGTATTTTCCATTACTATAAATTATTGTTTATACTTATTTCTCGCTTCGACTTATTACATCACTCATTTATTTATTTACTATTATGTATCAAGTCTCTGTGAGACAAACACTAGGTCTTGACTTAAAACTAGTATTTAGCTAGCTGACGTAGTTCGAACATAATCATCAAGAAGGAAAAACTATTTTTAGAATTTTTAACGATAAATCAGTTGACAATCATAGGATACAAAGGTTGTATCCCTATTTATATATATGCGATGGGATATTTTTTAATGAATTGCAGACTAATTTAAAATCAATCAGTAATTAATGACTCATAATATATGACAAACATGAAATAATCTCTTAATACTAATATCGTCTAACAGGAAAAATATATATTTACTCAGTGTCTTTAACCTTTTACAATATTTGTATAAGGGTTGAGATCATCACTTGAAAGGGCTATCTTTAGAGGACAACCTTGAAATGATTCAAAATAAAACACGCTTAATGGTGTCAAGTACCCATAAAAATGAAACAATAGGAAAACAATAGAGAAAGCTGGCATAAACGTCAGGAAGGTGCTCAAGGGGTTAAACGCAAAACCTTTAGTTTTTGAATAAATATAAAAAGCGTATAATCGTGCGATTATGAGTATAGTATAACTGTAATCAAGGTAATCCGTGTGTTGATATCGCATAATGTTTTATATACCAACGATATCTATATATGTAATTAGCACGTGCCATATAAATAGTTTTGAAAATTATAAATATATACAATAAACAATACTAATATGAAAACCGCGAAACGACATTAAAACTAAAGAGTTTCGATTGATCTCGAAGAAGTTTAGTTTGTAATAATTCCCACGCAACCGCACCAACATTATTAAAAAATTAAATATGCATCTTACAAGGTTAAAGATAAAAGCTGAATACATTATCATATTATTCTTATATAATAACTGTTTAGTAATTAAAAAATACATCTTGCAAGATTTGCGACTATGACGTCATAATATTATATCCGTAAATATGTTGTAAATGTTAAATAAACAATAACAATACTGTCATTGGAAAATGAATTACGCAACAAAATAAACACATGGTATAATTTGATTTCAAAAAGGTTTCATGAAACTATATCTTATTATATTATTAACTAACTGTGTGACCGCGGCTGCGCCCGCTTTTCAAGTATATTTTCACTGCATAATATGGTTTTTAATTTTTTTTATACAAAATCCTAAATATTTTCCAAAAAAAAATTTGCTACTATAATCAGTAAAGGTATTTGTCGCAAATTCAAATACTTGTGCCAGTAAAAATGTGCATTGAATCGGATTTTAGTCAATATTTTATGAGTTTTAATTTTTTTACGTGGAACCCCAATAATTTACGAAAATTAAAAGTAACCTAGGCTACGCGGAGTAACTTCAGCTATCTACCAAAACAAAGTCCCGTCAAAATCTGTCCAGCCGTTCTCGAGATAACCCGTAAAAAAAATGACTTTTGCCCGTTATCCTGGAGAACTCCTTACGTTTTATGGGACAAACGTATCCTAGATGTTACTTTGTAATATTAGTTATCACTGTGTCAAGTTTTGTCAAAATTGGTTCAGTACTTTCAGAGTGATACGCGTACACAAGGAAAGACAGACAGACAAAAATTGTAAGTGAAATATTTTTGGCTCCATATAACGTTGTCTATGCCGATAATAATTTTCAAAAAAATATTTAATCTACAGATTTGGCCTAGTTACAGTTTTATTATATGTATAGATTAATTTACTTATTTATTATCCGTCTTATTGTTTATTTTTTAATATTACTATTCCACCTCCCGTTTAAATATGAGTGTTTAGTGAATATGTATTAACATTGTGTAATTATTATAAATGTTAACATTGTGTTTCTTCTCTCATTACCCATCCACATTTTAATAACAGTATTGAGTTATCCATAAGTAAGATGTGCACTTGTTGTTAATTAGATATTAGATTCATTGTGCTTTCTGTGTCAAGTGTTATAGTTTATTATATATGTTTTAACTTATTATCTCTACATGTGCCTTTAATAAATAAATTTGTGTGAAATCCGTCATAGTGGCGCGTTATGCGCGTCGTGATCATTTTTTTATACGAGCCCGGTCACAAAACTGCACTTTAGGCCCAAGTATTACGTAGACATCGATAAGGAGGTATCTAACTTTGCTTATTTTGGATAACATAGGGGAACGTGAGGTTTGAACGGTGATTATGTAAACAATACGTTCAAAATTATGGTAATGCTTACGTAATCATGGGGGAAGAGTAAGAGTTTTGCTTACTAGAAGGGATGGATCAAAAACGTCCGAAATTTTGATTACTTTAACGGACCCTTATCTGATATTAATTAAAGTACAGTCGAAGAACGGTGACGTCATCATGCCGCTAAAGATAGTTCAGGGATATAGCTACACCTGTTGACCCCAGAACATGATGCTCCTTAAGAGGATATGCGAGCGGCGTTTATTCCATACAATCGTATTCCCACCCTGAATATAGAATTTTGGTTAATATTTTTAAACCATGTAATATATATTTACCATGCCCGTACGTTTTGATTTTTTTTCCATAAATTAATTATTATAGAAAATCGTCGCTTTCAGACCCCCGTCCATTAAATTTGATGAATACAAACAAAAAAAAAAACTGAGACTTAGCCAAAATCTTTGTTATTCTATAATTGAAAGGAAAATACGAAGTGACGTTTTCGTCTATTTTGCATTGGTATAATCAGCCCAAACTGCAGTTGTCCGTTTCGTGTATTATAACTATTTTTTCTTTGGGGGTGAACAGAATCTTTGAACACAATAGATTTCCTAAATACCTATTTTTCAAATTTGTCACCGGCCGCATATCCTCTTAAACTATGGCATCTAGCAAAACCCCACCAACCTGTAGATGTAGTAGTTAGTATTACGATGAAGGTGTTGTTACCGAGTTGTTGCGCGATATCTCTGAGCAGCTGTTGCTCGGCGAGCTCGGCGCTGTCCGCCCCGGCGGCGAGGCGCGCGGCCTCCTCGCGCAGCGCTCGGTTCTCACGCTCCAGCGCGCCGGTGCGTCGCTGCAGCGCATAAGCGTTCGCCTCTTCCTGCTCCGTCGGTGACGAGCCCTCCTCTGTGTCATTTGTTAGCACCTGTAAACCAACAAACCTTATACCCACAACACACCGCAGACGCAGCGCGGCTTCGACGACCTGATGAATCCGCTGGATGCGGGTCGCTTGTGAGATCTTTAGGGGAGATTTATGTCCAGCAGTATATGTCTTTCGATTGAATGGATGGATCTAACACCAACAGATTTACACCCAATGCATACACAATATTTACAAGAGGCACACTTATAACAAACTGAATCTCCAGATCGACGTTCACTGAAGAAGTTGTCATATTTTAAATTGATGACAAGAATTGTGATTATACTAATGCTATTTTATGCTAGAAACTATTAAGGTTATTTTTATGGCACCTCAGAATGCAAACTTCGTGTTATATATTATTTCCTATAAACTTGTCAACAATAAAAAAACCATGTCAAGTAAAATGCTAACAACAAATAAGAATTAATACAATACAGACCGAGATCCCGCTAATAACTCTGATCGACTGTTTTAACCGATTACGATGGATCGTTTTCTACATTTATTAAGGACTTTTTAAGCACATAACTAAACAACCGATATCATTTGAAATCACTTCACGGAATAGAAGTATTACTAAATAATGTTTACAGTATGTCACCTGCAATAGTTCAGTCTTAGCGTTAAGGTCGTGCCTAAGTTGAGTTATATGATCTCGTGCACTTTTTAATTCACCCTCGAGCGAGGTGACGCGCGCCTCCAGACGTCCGTTAGCAGTCAATAGTTCCTTGCCGATACGCGCCGTTAATTCGAGATCTTTCTCTTTCTGTAATAAACATACACCTCTGATGTTTTACAATTTACATATTTCCATCTTTATGCAAGAAGAATTTCAAGTCTCTCTGAGTGATTACGATTCCAGAACATTACGGTTAATTTTTTAAATGTATAAAGCGAAAAAAAAAAAAACCAATTAGTGTGAATTAAGTATCTTTGAACCATATACCAGAAACAAGATTTATTAAAGCAATAAGTAAAAAATACACAGACGCATAATATGCTTAAGGTAGCGGTTTCAAACATTTACACTTCTTTTTATATACACAACTCTTTTAATAGATATAAAGTGTTTGTATCACTTGTTTAAAATAATGCTAATTGTAAGAAATACTTATAATTTTACGAACATTATATTTTACAACATTTTGTTCCCTCCGTTAGGAGTCTCATCAATTGAAAACCGCACGCTTAAGAATTAGATAGAAACATAAAATAAGTTTTGTGGTCATGAGTAGCAAAAGCCTAAAAATAATAAAACCAATTGACTCTTAAATAAATACTACTACAATATACAAGTTTTAAAAAACTTACATCAATGACAAGGTTCATTAGGAATGTTAGAAAAATAGTACATTGGACTACGTCAAAAACTTTTTTAATTAAAAACAAAACCGACTACAAAAGAATACAATATAAAAAGGCACTAAAAAATCAACAAATAATTACTTTATTAATCTGTTTTGTTAATTTTGAAATCGGTGCCAGCTTATGGATAAAAATGTGGTGTAAATGTACGTCGCTAATTATATTCAATTTTGATTAATTGTTCTTTATAATCACCCTAGTCCTTTATTTAGCTACTATGTAATTGTGATAGCTAGCTGGCACCGACTCCAAAATTAACGAAGATTAATAAAGTAATTATTTATTGACTTTTTAGTGTCTTTTTATAGTGTATTCTTTTGAAGTTGGTTTTGTTTTTAATTAAAAAAGTTTTTTTCTACATTTTATTTAAAGTATGTACTTTTAGGTATAGCGGTGAAGCCTACTTCATAGCTTTGGAAACGAATATATGAAACATAAGTAAATGTCTATAAGATACGAAGGCTTTTCTCAATTTCCCTGAGTTACTCTGATCTGACCCCGATCTGGTGGAAATGGCACCACTCAGGAAGTGTACTCTTTCGATTAATAAAAAAAAAACATGCAGACGAATTGATAACCTCCTCCTTTTTGAAGCCGGTTAAAAAAAGCATTATCTCTTAATTATTTAAGTAAATATAAACTAATGTAACTAATTACAGTATATTTATTAATTCATTTACAAATTAAGCTTACTAGTAATGGTAAAGTGATAAAAAGGTTATTCAAAACAATTTGGTAACCACACTAACAATTTAAAGAATTTAAACTTCTAATATTAAGAATTTCGAATACTTTTTAAATCTTTCTTATGTACAAACGCGTTTCTCTCACATATTTCTTCGCGATTAAAATTCTTTCGCTGTGGGATAATTGTTAAAGAACTTACTTCTTCTAAGAGCCGTGTTACCGCTTCGATGTCATTGTAGGTTTTTGTCATTTGGCTCACCCTGTTGCTGCATAGAACTGGAAAAAAATTACTAGCTTATAGCAACAAGCATCACTATTGCTATTTTGAGCGAAAATAAGTAAGTATGCATGTACTTAAACATTTTTTAAAGTCATAAAAAGCCCATAAACATCATCATTTAATAGTTGGCCTTAATTATCAAAGGCACTAAGAAAAATGAGTAAAACAATATGCCATTTTACCTAAAACATATTTTTAAAGTTCTTAGAAAGGACTTTCTCGCTTTCCGACGATGATGCCCCGTAATTAAGCACATTATAAAAATTCCGAGCAACATTTACACTAAAACTTAGCTGAAGCTAATTTTACTATCTTATACACAATCATTTGGCTCTTTCGGACATAGGACTTGCCAGCATCGATCTACAAATGCCTACTCTTCCATCGTTCGAGTCATCATAAATAAATTTCTACAATTTACCTAAAATATATGTTAAAATAGTTTGATAATTTCAATTACTAATTTAAAATATCACCACCACCGAATTGACATAATTAAAAAAAAATCATGGTAATAATGGTTTCAAAGATTGCGTCACGGTTTATAACGTTACTTTATGACGTTTATTAGTCCTTTTGAAAATAATGAACACTTTTCAATACTGTATCCTAGTCTTAAATAAGATTTTTAAAAATGGAATGTATCGTTTTGAGTTGTTCGAATCGATCGAAATAACTCAATGACATCAAACTAAAAATAACGCGGGTCATTCGGAAATACCGCATCAACTACTCTACCAACTTTTATGTAGGGACAGAACAGGTTTATAAGGTGTTTGATAAGCTTTACTTTCTTTACAACATACAGAAAGTAAAATAATATAATTCTTAATACGATTGCCATTTATCTGTAGATCTATAGTGAAGTTGTAAATGTTCTGTGTGTCGTTTGTCAAAGACTAAACTAGCTTAAATGTAGTTATCAGATAAATATTGAAATGGCCCTAAGGACTATTCGATAGATCATTATTACATTTCTATTGGAAGTCAAATTTGTATAGAAACTTTACAATAATGATAGAGTTCGTACTTTTAATCCAAATAACTCTTCTTACGTCTTTGTAGATCATCAAAAGCAGACGTGTACAAAGTGCGGGAGTCTACTTATATAGTTACATATATATAGGTATATATAGTGCGAGATATCCAATATAACCCAGAATGCATTATTCTCATATCACCTGAATTTAGACACTTTCGTACCAAGTTAACATATCGTTCTTTTCACAACTATCTTGTAATTCTATATTTAAATAAAGTTTGTCCCTAAATAAACAAGTAAAAGCCAATACAAGCGAGCTTTATCTCACTACCGATTCATTAATCTAGACATATATCGGTATGTATAATATTATCATGTAAGTCAAGTTATGAGACGCTGTAAAAGTACAAAGTAAGTAGGCAATACTTCTTTGTCATGAAATATACAGATAAAAAATTCTGAAAAATGAAGAAAAAAAAAAAATGATATCAAAAATTAAACCGATAAGTTATTGTTCGTATCAGTTTTGTAATAAAGCATATACTTAATAATCTGATATGAACATTTTAATCAAGACCACTAGTACTAGTCCTATTCGGTCAATATCCGGTTTAGTAGGTACCTTCCTACTTTCTTCTCGTAGTTAACGTTACCGCAACTCCGAGGTCAGTCGACTGCATTCCACTCGTGTTTTGGGCAGTGCATTTTAAAATTATAGAAATACTTAATCTTAATCTATCTTTAGTCAAATCTACCAAAATCGCATTAAATTCAGATTTAAAAAAATAATCTTTTACGCGTGTAATTTGCCTTAGGAGAAAGGTTATTCAATAAAGAATTATGTATGTACTTTGCTTTCCAGAAGTGCATCATACAAAAATACCCTAACAATACGTTTAGTCTTGAAGCGTAAAGACATACATACTTTTTAAATATTTTAAAATAGAACTCGACTGCATCGAAATGTAATGTAATGTAAAGTATAGTATGGAAAAATAAATGTTTATTGAATTTAAAAAATCATAATAATTTTAAAGTACAAGGTTTTGCAAAAGGATATCGGTTCCTACTATTATTATAAAAGTGAAAGTTTGTGAGTTTAAATGTTTGTTACTTCTTCACGCTCAAACAGTTAGACCAATTTTGATGAAATTTGGTATGGAGGTAGTAGACACCCTGGATTAACCAATAGGCTACATTTTATCCCGAAACTACATAGACTCTATTTCTAATTCTTCACACCTAACCACTGAATAGATTTCGACAAAATTTGGTAATGAGATAGAATGCATTTAGAGGGAGAATATAGACAAATTGTCTGAACACGGGCAAAGCCGCAGGCACAGTTAGTTTTATATACATTTTAGCGGTTATTTCATGGACGCAAAGACACTTGGTCAAATGCATATAGAATATACACATACAATTATGTACTTTTGTTAAGTAGTGTTTTAGCAAACATTTATTATTGGGGAAAGATATTCCGCTTTTTGACAAAACTTAATATAAAATCACTTACGCCAAAGCTCGGACACAAAGAGTTCAAAGACTCATATTTAATATTTGAAAACATATGTAATTGAAATCATATTAATTACCAAAACCACAGAATACATTACAATGTTATAAATATACTCGAATTTTATTACGAAACATTTAATAATTTACAATTAAGAATATAAAATCAATTGTTTGTGAAGTTTCTAAAATATATATATATATATATATATATATATATATCAAAAGTCAAATACTTTATACAGTTTCTTGCATTGTATTTTTTTTAATATTTTCGATAAAAATACACATTGTACATTTTAGAAATAGAATACAAATCATACATACACATTGAAAAACCGTTAGTGACAACCGAGTATAATGTTCATCATAATTGAATAACGTTGTTCAGTAAACAGTTTCTCACAATAAAACCAAAACAATATAAGATATCACAATACAACTCGGACAATTCAGTTTCATACTTCACAGAGCTTACAACGTGTTTGTAAAACGCACTCGAGTGTGAAAACAAAAATTATTGTTTCGCAGCTAGCTCGCTTTAAAAACTCTGATAAGATAATATAACCAATAGTAAATGAGTATTAAATTATTTACAAATCAGTCCTGATAAGGGGTATAATTATACAGTATACTGACCAGAGAGAGCGCCTTCACCGCTTATCTCGTTTGCATTCATTGAAATATTTCAATTTTGTCTGGCAATCACAAACCATATGATGCGATTCAATTTAAAGTGTTTTACTTAGAAATTGCATCAAAATAAACGCATGGGAGTTTTTAGCTCGGACCACAATTCCACGGATACGGGCGCAAGGTGGCCGATCAAGTCATCGACTGTGATGTGCAGGGTATACGCACTACGCACATAATACCCGGTACGACTCTACATGTCTTTTTTGTGTGAAGTGAGAGCAAAACAAACCGTTGCATTGTATCGTCTATCAGTGGGAAAACTATATTACAAAAAGACAAACGAAACATTTTTACGTCATATCAACAAAAAGTGTAAGAATAAATAATTGTTTTTTTAGAGCTAGACTTAGTTAAGGTTTAAACGCATGCTTGTGCATAGAATATAATTATTATACGATACATGTGAATAAAATGTGGAAGCCTCGCTGAAACTGTGTAAATGCTTTTGATGGGAGTTAGCGACGTTGCTTTATATAACAATCACTTGTGAGAACCGATGGCAATTACAAGTAATAGCTCCGTTACGGTGTAACCTGTGTATGCACGAGTTTTTCCATTCTTACCTAACTGCTTTAACAAGGTGAACCCGATTGTGTTCACGATGAATCTCTCCCACGATGCTGAAAGACTTTTACTGATATTTTTATTAATTTCCTATGTTATTTCAAGAAAAACTAAAATCTTGTTGACGTGAGTTTGTCACGACTCAAGCCACCCCCTTTTCTGCACGTGCTAAAGCATAGTTTACAACAAACTTATAAATAGTGATAGCAAAATTGGAAGAACTGATTGGCAAATACTATATAAGTTTAAAGATATCACCATAATAACTTGCTTCGCTACATCACGTTAGGTTCATCCAGGTGTAGTCAGAACTTAAAAGTCAATAAAAAAATTAAATGATGTTTGTAGACTAACATTAGACGGATCTCTTAGCCAGTTGGCGAAATTCTTAATTTATACGAGTATAATATACTGGACAGCCAGTGCAGTATTTTGCAAAAACCATTATTATAACAATATTACATAACATATCACAAATTTTGAGGTTTGAGATTTTGCGACACAAAGACCTAGGACAGATATGTTAATATTTAGATGCATTATAAGCATGTAACAATGGCAGTATGAACAAAGCATGATAGTACAGAAAAGAATGAATGATGACGAAGCCAAGTGACAGAATGTAGTCGAGCAATGAAGTGATGACGTTGAACAGTTTCGTTCCTATCGATTTCGTACCTCGATCAAGGAGTAAGTTCCTGATGACGCGAAAGTAGAGTCGTCCGAATTTGTCTCTAGCGACATGATACAAGAAGTCTGGATATTCCCCGAGGCACTCTCGCAGTTCCACATCGGGTAAGTAGCTCAACTCTTGAAAGAGCTCGGGATCGAAGCCAGCCGGCGGCGAGGCACGCGAGCCGCCCGCGCACCCCGCGCCTGAGCCCGCGCAGCCTTCCGCCGTGACGCGCTAAACCCACGACCATCGGCTCCGCCAGCCTCACCTCACAGATACTCTCGTTTTTACACTGATATCAACTATATTGTCCACTAGCGTCGCATGAGTGCTCTATTCAAAATGTCTCCGTCGGGTTATATTGCATGATAAGAACTGACAAACCATTTTACACTTCGCTAATAAAAGTATTTACTGGAATGACGTAATTACCTGTAAAACCGCCAAGTTCATACCGAATGGTTATTATTATTCAATTCAATGGAACATATATCATCTGATTTATTTATTTAATAACACATCGGAAAACGATAGACTACCCGTAGTGTAAGAAAATTGGGTTTGCATTGTTGAGGTAATAAAATGAAATGATACATTTCTTCTATATAGACCTACAAATTGTACTCACATTTAAATAACGCGTTTGAGTGGGGAGAAAAAGCAGAACGAAAACAATATACGATCACATTTACAAAATGTGCTCGACAACAATAGCCATCAATCGATTGTTATAATATTTAATTGGACACACAGTAGAGTCAGGTAACGTAAATACCAAGTAATAGCCGTAGACTTACCGCGCTAGAGTTCACATACAATAAAGTTTTAGACGCCTGGGAACAAAATTACTCCAAAATTTTTATAAATAAAAAGTATTATGGTATAGGTAATCAACCCCAACGACAGTATATCATGTAAATGAACGTCCTGAATTGTTCTGGATAGGAGACAATAAATGAACTTAATCACAATTACAAGAAACCAATGTACCGATAAATTATGATCGAAATAACGTGAGCATACGAGCAAAGAGGTAACTATAATCAAACAGATTACACAATTGTTAAGAGAGCTTTAAAAATAAAACTGCTTTAGTACACGACATTAACTAGAGCATTATTGATTCAATTCAAATGAGGACAACTTAAACTACGGCATTAATTCACGTAGGCACCTTAATAAAACCAACTGTATACAGTAATGTTACATCACAACACGAACATATTTATACAAGAGATTAAGTCGCGAAACATTTTAATTCTTACAAGAGCGCATATGCACATCAGAGACAGAAATAAACTTTTCGAAATATCACTCGAGATCCTTGAATTTTGCAGAACGATAACCGGAATAAAAAATAGGTATGTTATCTTATAACTATGTTAGTCTTTGTACCTAACCGAAAAGTAGGACAATGTTTAAAAGCTTAAACTGTCGATTACAATATATATTACTTTCAAAATGTTACTATTATACTCTGTGTGATGTCGGCTCAGAATAGTGCTAACCCATATATGCCCGTGGGTGTCGTAAAAGCCGACTAAGGGATAAACCAAGGAATGGGCAGCAGTTTCCTCTGAGTACTGCAAACACCTGACTGCAATAGCCAGCCCCCGCCTGTCAAGCGTGGCGATTTTAGTAGTAACCTCCTTGAGGGATACCTACGTCCAGCAGTTGACGTCTTTTGCTTGAATGCATGGGTTGTTATTAAAAACGCATTTTTTAACTTCGGGTTATTTGTATATATAAGTAACAAAGGGAAATGTAATAATTCGTATTAAAATTACAGCAAGTCCGAAGAATATGTCAAGGCCCCTAATGTTAACAGTAATTAGCCGGTGCGAAAAAAAGGTTGAAAAAACTTTTCTTCAAAATTAGGAGAAAATAATTATGCCCTTATTGGAATTAATTGATACTACATGAAAACTATTTTGATTGTAACTTAACTGCATTTAGTTAATAATCGTAATATTATAATTTACATTTAATTCAAAAGTCTTCAAAGAAGGTTAAATTCTAAAAATATACTTCTCTCACAATAAAGTATAAAACAATGCTGAAGAACAAATGTTTTCAAAATATAAAGAACAATAGAAGTCCAATGCAATCCTTAACATTTACATGATGTTGAAACACCTTATTACAAAACGTCGACCAATAAATAGACAATAGATAATTAATAGTTATGAATCATCAACTCATTAGAGGCAATAATCATCTTTTGATCTCTAATAACCAAGGTGGAAGAATTTTCAGTCACTATATAGTAATATATTCAACAATATTCGGAATATTGTTCAACCTTGAAGCGTTCTTATAAACATAATTGGATATTACCGCCCTATGAACTTGATTACATTAATAACAAAAGGGGACGATAAGAAAATAATCGTTTTAAACGAATCACAGAATCTTAAAGCGTTATTTATTATCGAACATTAATCGGCAGTAGATCACGACGATGCAATAATTTTCGTAATTAATTTAATTGTTTATTGGAATCAATGTCAAGCAAAACTTAACAAACGTATTCTGGCAAAGTTTTCATTTGGGAATATTTTATTATCTTACTAGCTGTGTGCCCGCGGCTGCGCCAGCGTTTGATGTATTCTTTACTGCGTTTTTAATTTTTTTTATGCGGAACCCTAATTATTTTCCTACAGTATTTTTAGTACTAAGATAAATTAAAAGTATTTATCATAAATGCAAACACTTTCTGGTAAAACTGTCCATTGAATTGAATTGGAATTGATTTTTTTACAAGTTTTTTTTTTTAAGTGGAACCTAATTATTTACGATAATCAAAAGCACCCTAAGTTACAAGGAGTAAGTTTAGCTATCTACAAAAAAAGTCCTGTCAAAATCGGTCCAGCCACTACGGAGATTACCCGAAACAAACAAACAAACAGACAGACAAAAATGTTATAAATTGTATTTTTGGTATAGTAGTGGTATCATCTTATACACATTCATATCTATTTTTAGAAAAAAAAATCTATTTCGACATTACAAACAGACACTTCAATTTTATTTATTAGTAAATATAATTTAATTTTCCTAAATGCCAAACAACATAAGTTAAAAGTCGGTTAACATGGCATTGAAACGTAATGACAGTTTGTTTTTTTTATAATTTTGATTACAAAAAAGTAGTTGTTATATGTCCAACATTTATATTTTATGTATTATTCACTGAAAGACTGATTAATCATTATTACTAATTACACGAATACTTATTACGAAAAATGAATACTGTTAATTCCTGATATATTTTTACATCTCAAAATTTTTAACCATTTGTTATTTAAATACGTTGTCATTTGTCTTATGATACAACTAAATTGGTAGATTCTTTACCTGTGTTAACTTAGGTACGATAGAAAAAATTTGAGAAAACGATATTTCATAAAAATGCCTATTTTTTATTTTCTTATATGTTTTAAAGTGTCAAGTACCCATAAAAATGAAACAATAGAAAGACAATAGGAAAACAATGGAAGCTAGCGTAAACGCCGAGAAGGTGCTCAAGGGGTTAAATATGTCGAGTACCCATAAAAAATAAGACAATAGGAAAACAATGGAAAACTGGCGTAAACGGGCTCAAGGGGTTAATAATATATACTTACTTTGGAAAATCAGTGTAAAAAAAAAATTATAGGTACCCTCTGTATTTTAATTAAAAAAAAATAAAAATAAAAAAAATCTATAATAATCTAATAAATATTGAAGTATTTTTAAAATAAAAAAAAATGTAATTATGCCTAAATGAATTAATAGAAATTTGTTGAAATCATATTTTCAATATGACACAAAAGCATAACCGAGCCAGTTCAAAAGCGAAGGTCAAGCAGCACGTGAGTCACTGACGTCGTCCAACCTCAGCTTAAGGTTACAGGAAAATTGACATTAAACAACTTTTCACTTCACTACCGGTTTTATAGTGTCTTAAGAAAAATATTTATTTTTATATTATAAAAAAAATGTTTATTTATAAATTATGATATTATCAAAAATTTTAAACGAAAATTAACACCTGTGAGTCATTATTTTTAAATATAATAGTACACAATTCGAAATGTATTATCATAACTACAAAGTTATTTGATTTGTAAAAATATCTTGTAATAACGTCTAATAAAATAAAGTGGGTCGTACAATATAAACATGACGTAATTCGGCCCTGTACACACAGGCCACGAAATACATATAACAACGAAATATATAAAACTAATATCTCAATGTACCACGTAAAATCTATATAATAGCATTCTTTGCTGAATTTAGATACAACAATAACAAAAACTATCAAAATCGAACCTTAATACTTTTATTCGTGTACATTCAATTTATTTTAATACACCACAACACTACCTTATATAACAAATTGCGAATTGTTTAAATTTCATATTGGTAATGTAAAATTTAGATTAAACGTTTGTAGCACATAAAACAATTATTATCATTAAAAAAAAAACCAGTAAGATTTCTTTTAATAACGGTTCTAATGTTTGAGGCCGGTAGTAACATATAAACTTTCACGATCAAGTGCAGACGTCTGCAGCGTATAGTAAGCACGCGAATTGCGCTATCACGGCACATATGAAAGACTACGTACGAAATAACATTTTATAAAACACAAGCAAGCGGTACACGTTCACGTCCACTTCCGTCGACGCCATACCAGTCACTAAAATACACTTTGTATATTATAAATGTATGCGCATTACATTATTTATAACTTTAGTTTCAAATAATAAACACGCTACATACAAACACTAGGCATATATGCAACTAGATTATCACGTTTTGGAACCTTTCACTCGGTAAATACAAAATATTTCTGCAAATTGGATCGATAAACAGGTGCAGTCCGTCCAACCTGCGAATCACGATCCGATGGAAAAGGAAAACTCTGTACGTAGTTAGCACGAGTGCATATCCAACCGTGACCAAGACATTACTAGATTAGTAGATTACTACCGTTTTAATGTATAGACGTTGTTACTTATTCTTGATAAAAAAAAAACGAGTCCAGATTTTCTTCTAATTTCTTTTTAACTTAACATCTATTAATAACTCTGTATAGTTTTGTAATTATTTTAAGTTACGTATTTCAATCTACTCAAAAATATAAATTATATCACATTTTCAAAATTAAAACGTTCTGTCATAAATCCCAATCAATCTTTCTATAAATAAACTTCAATGAAATGTTTCCTATATAGTACAGAGTGATTGATATAAAACATCAGTGGCTCACGATTTACGACTTAAAATACATTTCCTCTATATTCATAATATTTATAGATAGAAATAATGTTTCTCTTTTTAAATTGGCTTAAACCGACAACGTAATTTTATCAAGTAACGATGAGAATAATTCCTAATAAGAATATAATTATAAGTTATAAATATACGACAAAACAATGTTCTCCCATAATCATCATTCAAATAGGTAATTAATAAAATGGTTCGTTAAACATTTATCGTAAATATCATATATTTAGTTTGCAACGTGTACCAAATGAGGTAAATAAAATTGCTATATTATGTTGTGGTAGAAAGTAGTTTTTGTAGTACCATTGTTATGCAAGAAAAAATATATTTTAATTTTGAATTAAAAGAGATAAACGAAATAGTCTTATAAAAAGACAATCGTCGTGGACATACAATTTATTTTATCCAGTGCTTTGGCAACAGCTCAACTTTCTTATTTGATATTTGTATTATACAGTTACTACAAATTTATACAAGAAACCTTTAAAAGTATAAATATCTTAACAGAATTTTAATCTAGGTTCTCCTTCAATCTGTCAACAATGGTGTTTAATAAAAAAACAACCTTGCTTGAAAATAAACTAACTTTTATACAATTATAAGTAGCATGGTAAGCAATTATTTCATTTAAAAAAATGCCAACAACATTTAGTTTAATCACAATAGAAAATAATAAAAATAAACAGTCACGAAGGAATAAGAAATAAATCAATTTTTAAAGCATAGATAAAAAATTAATTGGCCAATATCGTTGTAATTGCTTTTACGGTTTGACTCTGTAATATTATTATAGTACATAAATAGTCTACGATGGAAAACATTATTATCCTCTCACGGTCAAGATAACAGATCTGGCTCACAGCTGTTGAGAGTTGCGGCGCCGCGCCGCGCCGCGCCGCGCCGACGACGCGTCTCGTTTCCCCGACTCCCTCGAACAACCCCTAATCGATTCCACGGCGACAGTACTATATATCATGTACTCTTGATATTAAAAATTCAATCGAACGATAGTTACCGGGTACGAAATTATTTACCGTTATAATGTTTCAACACTAATCTATTTTGATAACGTGTAATTACATAATTCAACGGTGTTTACTAAAAAATTTTACTCGTACTTATATGCCATTGATATTCTGTGAGTATTATAAAAGATATTCGATTAAACCGTTATTCTTGGTAATAAGATGGGGGTACGTGCGGCAAATATTAGTTTATTATCAATGCAATAGTGCACCTACAACAGTTTGGCAAAAGGCGAGGCGTATGTTGCGCGTCGCGTTACGGCGCATGACGAATTTAGTCGTCACGTTATTGATCGTCAGAGTGCCGCACCGACACGGAAAGATGAGGTACCTACGTACACGCGTGCCTCGTGACTACCGGCGAGACCGGCACTGGTTCACTGCTCGTTCTGTTGCAAAAACCTCCAGCTACGCGCACGCGCAAAACTACCACAGATACAATTATCATGCTAACATTACCGACTCACTAACTACATGATGAACGAAATTAATACGTCACCTCCCCACAACCGACTCGCCCGCTAGCAAGTAAATTAAACATTAAGAAATAACTATTTTTTTTAAAGTTCTTACGGATGCTTAATAAGGTCAATAGACGACGAATTAACGATTTTAAAAACCTTATTAATTTATAACTTCGTAATTTTCTATAGACTTTATGGATCTACAAGAACATTTAGCTTTCGTCGCGTAGTTTTCCTTCGCCGTCAGCTGATGATGTCACTAATAAAATTCGAGTAAATAAATTTACTGTAATTTCTAACCTTTGATACATATACCTAATTACCTACATACTAAGATCATGAATTATGTTAAAAAATATTTAGTGTAATAATTTAATGAGACACTTTTTGATAATTGTTTAAAGTTATATATGAAATGAAACGAAATCCATTCATTCAAGCGAAAGGCGTCTAGTGCTGGACATAGGTCTCCCCCAAAGATCTCCACGACGACTGGTTTTGCGCCACTCGCATTCAACGGATTTTTGCGACCTTCACAAGGTTAAACTATTATACAATACAATTTTATTTACATTATTCATAATCTCCTCTCCCATTTTGAATATATGTCTTTCAGCGACGCGGCCCGTCATCGATCGCAGCACGCACCACACTCATATCTATTTCTGCCGCTGCTTTAACCAAAAATGCTCGAAAAGCTACAAATTCTAATGAGGTGGTTTAGCTCAGATGTTCTCCTCTACATCTTGTAGTCCAATAGGTTCAAATCTGGACTAGAAGAGGGCCTGTCTTCATACCCGATTAATTTAATTCGTTGAACTGCTTCGATGACCGCTCGTGTCCTAACTGTACGAGGCCGGTCGCTTGTCTTACGTCTTCTAAGCTTGAATCTTTAGTGTATCGTTTGATAGTGCAATAAACAAACCGTAGTGCTATTTTCAATTTTTGGAGAATGTTGAAGATGTCTGTTGGCTCATAACCACAGCGACAACCGCGCCTATGTATTCCATTTGTAAACACTCCATTTTCAAAAATGAATTTCTCTTTTATTCGCAGGTTTTTTCTAGCCAGTATTCGAAAACAGAAATTAATAAAGTTGTGACAGAACTTATGACCTTTATGAACTTATAAGGTAGGTATATATATATATATATATATATATATATATATATATATACACTCCTTCCTGTCAGTATTTATAACGATACGAATTTACAAAGAAATAATTTTTAGGATAGTCGTTACTTACTTTCCTGTTTCTTGTTATAGAAGTTTTTTTTTTAAATTACAATTTACAACTGTTGAGTGCTTAGATGAGGATGAGGAATAGTTTTTACGAGTAAGTACAAATAATGAATACGTTTAACAAACTAACGGTAATTGATATCAAGTCAAACACAAATTCAGGTCTAATGTATATTTTTCCTGATGACATTTTTCTTGCCATAAAATGTATTATCATTTTTGTACAAACAGTTTGTGCAGTATTGTGTTTCACGTGCATGTTTACAGTTCTATATTCTTGTGTAAAGTGTTCCAAATAGATAATAAGAGTAAAATGCAAAAATTGTTAAATATTTTCTTCGAATAGTGATTTTGTTTATAAAGTTAGTTAATAAACGTATCATATATTACAGGTTGCGAAATAACACATTACAAAAACAAAATAAATTGTAAAACAACTTTGTTGCCAAAGAGATCACGGGAAAGTTAATAAACAATCACGTTTTCGGAATTATATAATGCATTATATACATACACTTGAGGTATATATAGCACCTCATTGCACGATTCAAATTATAGAGAACAAATAAATTTTCGTAAGTTTTCATAATCATTATAGTAAATAAACAATAACTTCAAAACTAGATAATTAAGCAAAAATATTTTTACTCTGTGGCAAAAAACATAGTCAATAACTTATTCAGAATAATTAAAAAACGAAGGACTTAAAGTTCTTTATTTACGATCCCGATTGTTTTATATTCAGCTAATCTCGTATCATACTTAATACCTCATTACTAGATTAGCGACATGAGCTGCATATTAAAAAAAAAGTAACTAATTGTATACTCACGGAAGTAGTTAAGAGTCTCCCTGATCTGATCAGGTGTAAGGGCTAAGTCTTCAGGTTTGAGTTGCAGCGCAGGCGATGGTATAAACCAGTCCTGATTTTCGTATCCTAAAACAATATTATATCAATTAATTTAACTGAAGGGAGCATTTAATTTTCATTTTATGTTAGCTCTAAAAAGTGACTACGCAAAATAAGGGCAGTCAAATACCAATGGCAACCGTTGGTGACAGAATCCGGCAGCAGTCGTCCAGTCATACCAACCACTCTTCTTACTACATTGTATACTCTATTTACAATTGAGATAACGATTCGAAGTAACAGCTTTGAAACAAAAAATTGAGGGCATACACGTATCATTTTTATGTACATAATAATATAAACTAGAATTATAAATAATGAAGGTAATTTTTTTTTGCAAAATAATGTAATGAAAAAGACTTTAAATTTGTTAATGCTTAGTTACTCATAAACACCGTCAGTTACGGTGCTACTTTTTGATTCACTTAATTCTATATAATGATAATATGAAACTGGTTTTATCTGTTAGCTAATTGATACAGATAAAAATAGAAATTTACTACGAAGATGTTGCAGAAAATGCAGTTGACAGATGGCAAGCATGAGACCGGTCAGAACGCATACTAGCCAACGGGCGATGACTCGAGCGATGAGACATTATTATTTATAGCACTTACGGACGGCGCCGGCGCATGCGCCGGAAACTGCTTCTCAAACACTTAACGCTTTGAGACGATACACACAATTCTATCATTTTGTACTTCAGAATCTCCATAATCGCCGGAATATTTACTTAAATCTTTATTATATTCATTTTAATTATTAAAAATAACATGTGAAATAATAATTATGGCATTATTTCAATGGCGCAGTTTTTAGTGCGGTAGGATTTCAAGTCAGTGGAGGGGGTCGAGCCCACACAACTAACTTTAAATCAGCCTGAGCTATCGATGACGGAAACCATAGCATGGTAGGGTATTTTCTAATATTAGCCGCCTGGGTTGCTACCTTCCTCTAGTTTGAAAACCTGTTTCCAAATACCAATTGGTGTGATCCGGCAGCAACACTTGAGAACTAGTACCTCTAGACTTATTGTATTTACCATACCGGACCACATCAAAGCACTGAGCCTAAACCGTGGTAAAAAAGGCTGGCATGTCTGGACAGAAACTACGTCATAGGGGCCGTTCAAATATTTCGTAAGCATCGATGAGGGTGTTTATGTTTTGCTTATTTTTGATAAATAGTGATTATCTAAGCAATATTTACTTATTAATTCCAGTTTTTTTTTTGTTCAAAATTATACCTTTACATCTAAGCAAGATGATTTTAGCGAGTATCACAGTTACATTTCTTTATCTAACCATTTGTTCCAATCTGAGAGCGATAGCAACGCCCACACAGACTACATCCAAAAAAGTAACTCGGAGGAGTAGGGTTGGCACCGCGCTGGTGTCTTGACATGCGTTTACGTGCGAGTTCTTTCAACCAATTGGTGTCATGGATTTTTATGCCGTCAATGATTCCTTTACCCCATGCATCACGATTTTCTGACAAAATTCTACCAACAGCGATGTTCTATAGATAATACAACCATATCACGCTTACCATTATCTTTAAATCTAAGGAATGGTCTGCCTATAGTTCTTTTTGCATTTGCGATTTCAATAAGGAGAGTTTGTCGAGGCAAACGTATATAAAGGGTCTATTAGTTACCTCATATTCTACCAAACGTAAACGTTTCTGTTTGAGTAAAGCAGTGACACTCGACAACTGCGAAACTTCTACTTCATCTCCAAGAAAAATGCAGAATTCTATGAACATGGAAATGATTCAACTTTCGCTCCTGCTTCCAAAAGTCAAGTTTCGGCTCCGTACAAAATTATGCCAATGGTTACATAATCATGAAGCGGTGTAAATCCTTTGGTTACTATTGGTTCCAAAGGGGAAGGAGTAAAAACGACCATAATTTTGATTACGTAATATTGTAAGAGCCCGTACTATTTATTATACAACAGTATGTTGTCCTCAATATGTAATGCTGCGGAGATATCATTCAAATTTATTGTATTTTTCGAACCTTTAAGTATTAATTTCGGATATACAAACTATTACGATAAAATTAAATTAATGCAAAATAATTGATACATCCGCGTGAGTGGTAGCAATTTTATTTTAAAAAACTATTTACAAAACTCCTTTGGAGAAAACGAGAACGGACTTATACTTTGCAGATTGGTGTTAAGTGTTGTCAACACGTCGACAACTGTCTCAACTGTGGAGACCTGGCCATTTTAAAGTGAACTAATGCGTAGGTCTAACTTTTGTTGTTTAGTTAAACCGACGACAGAAAATCATCTTTAATAATTTTTGGAATGTTGAGGGAAAAACTGCTTCCAATGATTTATTTTTAATGAAAATTTCTTTAGCGTCGTCGAGCGATTCTCTCGGTAGGGAGAAACTTAGATTCGCGTTATCAATGCTATGACGCCAGCCGTCAACATGCTACAGTATGTCAAGTATAAGATAGTGCTGGCACTCAGAGATGGAAAATAAAATTGATACTTATGGCTATCATATGTTTTGATAATGAATAAAGTAGATGAAAATGTACATAATTATTGCTCGGAACGCCAATAGGTTATGTTAATAATTTCTATTAACAAATTGTGAAATTGAAACATTTCGGGTTTTCACTTCTGTCGGCAGTAGCCGTGTTTTTAATACAGAACACCGAAGCTACTAATACTATATATTAGATACTAAACAACTAAAGGAAAATCGGTTGATAAACAGTGGGGAAAAGGGTACAGAACTGCATTACCTTTGTATATTTATATGTGGATTATTAAATGCATTATGATACATGATGTATAGAATAAAATAAAAAGCCTCTATTGCTGTAATATATAAACATATGTAATATATCTCTGTTGAATACAAGTCTTTAGAGGAGGCCTTTGACGGAAGGCAAGCTGTAACAGAATAACTACCGTTTGCTGATATATTTTTCTAAACTCAAATCATATTATGATGGAAGGAAGGAAAATTCCTGCTTCAATGTAGATTCGCATAATAATGCATATACACATACTTTCACGCTTCTCTCCCATAAAAGTAGAAAGAGGTCACATACTTGCTACAATCCTGACACACGTCGTCTGCTTCTTATACTTTTTTATAAGCACCTTCATAGATACTCTTCTGTTAAGGGTACTTTTGACTTAGCCTTCTCCAGAACGACCTCGATCTGCTCGAGATACTTTCGCCTAGGATGAACCTTACCAGCTTGCCCATTCACACTCACCTTTTAAATTTGTTTCATCAATCCTCTCTACATGTCCAAATCAATTAAGCATCCCTTTCTCTATTTTTGTCACTACATTCTCCAACCACATCACAACGATCTCTTACAACAAGCACTATTCCTTACTTTATCTATCATTCTCATGCCAGCTATTATACTTTTTAGACTTCTGATGTAGTCATGTATGTATGTTAGTTATAATATATGTATATTACTGCCTCGGTGGCACAGTTGTATGAGACAGTCCGACTGTTGTTTTGAGGTCTCGGGTTTGATCCCCGGGTCGAGTCAAGTAATATTGGGTTTTTCTACTCAGTATCATGCCGGAGTCTGGAATTAGTGCCCGATATGGCGACAGGCTCGCCCCCTGTTACATCTGGGACGGAACTAAGCTCGACGAAATGTGGTTGATGTAGTTCGCTATTTCACCTCTTTCTAACCCTTCGGGAATAACAGGCCTGAGCTTATGTTATGGGCTTGTTATATTTTAAACCAACACCAGAAAAGCAAACATATTATAAACGTATTTTGCGTTAACAGGTATGTCATATGCATGAAATCCAGGTTATACGAATTAATTTGCATCGATCTCTTAAATCAAACTTTTAATAGCTGCATTTATAAAGACTAAATTGCATTAACCAATATACATCGAGATACAGGACATTCTTTTTTAAACGCTTAACCTAATACGAAGATAACGGTTAGATTGACTAAAGATATTTTAGAATAATATTTCGCAAACAAATCGAAATGATATAACTGGATATTAACGATATTTGTTTATGCAAAAACTCAACATGACGTAGAAACGGAAAATAAGTTTTAAATATAACTAACAGCAGGATAAATGGTAAACGAATATAATAAATCAATAAGCAATTAGGAAAATATTTTATAATTATGAGTAACTTTTACACACTCTATATATATAAATCTTAGCGTGTTAGCAGCAGTAGGTACACTACATAGACCCAATTACTTTTCGACACAAATAAAACATGACCTGAATTCTGAAAACAGGTCTGATTCTCGGCAAACTTTGTTCAGATACAAAATTAGAACAAATGTATGGGAAATAGCTATGTATTTATAAAAAAGTTTGTACTGTAAATAAATAACAGCTCGGACTAGATGATTTGTCTTCCCTGGCATAGCACCTAGTGGAACTATGTAATAAGAAAGTAAAACCAATTTATTTCTCTAGAAAAGAAATGTTTAATATTCGGATTTAATAAAAACACTCCATTTATACGTGCGTAAAATGTACAAAAATAACCAACACGTTAAATCTATTTAAATCTATTACCAACATAAATGAAACTGCCTGTAGCAGGAATTTCCAAATAAATTTTTCTCATGGATCACAAATCGATAACATTAAATCAGTTTATAGATGGGATGAGATACTTAAGCATGGCCGTCACTTTTATTGTGTTAAATCCATAAATATAATTTTATCTGTAAATGCCAAATCTTACCACGTCAGTTTTGTTTACCTAACAAGCCATATTTTCCTAATAAGTCACCTACACAAATTTAAATTTGTAGCCACTTACCTAAGATTTCGAACAAAATATAGTGGCAAATTTAGAGGAACTTAAAACATAATTTGTTGTTTTTAAATTGTGTGCCATTTCAAAATTTAGTATTTACCTTTTAAACTGAAATGAGACCACATTTAGCATAATTAACTAAAATGACTATGTATTTGTGAAAATTTTAGAAATGTATATTACTATAAAAACTAAAGCTGAAAAAAAAGAATTTAAAAATAAAATGAAAAATAAACATAAACATGCTAAGGGTTGACGACCATCGAATACTTGTGAAAACCCCCGCATAATGACGCTAAGGCACGTCGCATTCTGGAACCTACCTATCTTAAAGACTAGGGCAGATGTATGTATGCCTTGACTTTTTACGCTTTGTTTCCTGTAGTCACTTCACAAAAGTATAACATCGCTTTTCAATATCGAATCTTAAAAGTTAAGATTGAGATCAACCCACAAATATATCGGTTTCAAAGACTGATCACTGAAACTTTAGAAAAAAAGGATTGAAGTTTCGGAAGAACAGATTGAGATCGCATAATGAAACCGGCCGTTAGTCTCTATGAAGCGTTGTACTAAGGTGAATAATTATACGAGTAGATACAGGCCGATGAAGAATTATGAATCACTCTATAGGTTTAATCATTTCTCATCATATCAAATACACTGGCAATCTCGGTTGAAATCAAAACAAGCATGAGGTTTTTGAGTTATGAAGATTTAGAGGTTAAAAAAATGCATATTAATTTATGAACATTATATAAAAATTTAAATAAAAACAAAAGAAATAATAATAAACATCCTAATAAAATTCGAAAAAAGAATCTCATAAAAAGTAACGTCCAATTATTTTCTCAATTTGAAATAATTAGATCTAAAATAAAAGAAACAAAACCAGCGCGCAGTCATGTAACACAAAAAAGGTTTTCGTTCGACCTTCAACCGATTCATTATGTTCCGATAAATTTGCCTGCGTATAAAACTGGTCAGAAAATTAATTTGAAAAATAAAATTATCAAAGTAGTAATATGCAAATATAAATAACAATAAATTAACGTTATTTGACAACACTTTAAGCCATTTTTTATAATGCTTAATTATAACAGTATAGCTTCTATTTTGTATTAATTTAACCACTAATATGGTATACGAAAAGACAACAATATTTATTAATAGGCAAATCCGATGCCCGATGGGGCCAACGGGTTCTCGAATGGCTATACCACACACCGGAAGAAGGTGGGCCGGCGACCTGGTGAAGGTCGCGGGAATCCGCTGGATGCGGGTGACGCAAGACCGGTCGTCGTGGGGATCTTTGGGGAGACCTATGTCCAGCAGTGGACGTCTTTTGGTTGAATGGATGGATGAAAAAAACCGTTATCTCACTAAGTATACAAATCGAATTATTCTACCAGGCCACGAAGAATTAGATTTATTAGCCCAAATAAATGTATTACTTACGCTATTAGTTGCCATTGTTACTAATTAGGTATTGTGTACGGATTCTTAAAATTCATATTAAGGTTCAGACCCGTTGATATTTTATTTCATTGCTACAAACGGTTTGCCATTTGAAAACAGCCATTTTGAATTAAAAATCATATTATAACTATTATGGTCTATGATAACAGATAAAATAATAATTACCTCCAAATCTTGTAATACTATCTGCTCTTAGGCGATACTTTGGTATATGTTCCTGTAGGAGACTCACGATTTCAACCTCGGGCACCTCGTCGCTATTACACACTTCTGTGAAAACAAAAGAAAAAAAAAAAACATTTTTTTAATCCATACCCATTTACAACCGTATTTAATTTAAAACAAATAGTTGTATTACAATTCTTTTAATTTTATAGTGTGAAAAGTACAGAGAATATTTGAAATTATAACTGGCATGAACTTGAAAACTAAAAAGGTTCATTTTAATGTCCAGACTCTGCACGCGCAGACACATCGATCGTCTACATTCCATGTAGAGGCGACAGACAGAATCAATATTTCCCTCCGCGACTCCGCGGTGGTTGACCGAGCGACGTCGGGTTATATGCACCCCAGATGAATTTCACATTCATCGTTGAATTAATACTTTTTTTATATAAACAAAAAGAAAACAATGTACACCATATTTAAAGCTCGATCTTTAATATTAATGATACGAACTTATATTCAATATTGATTAGACTGTTAAATATTAAAAATGGTTTTCATAAAACGAAGTAATTTATAAAAATACGTTAGTCAAGAATTAAAAAAAAAACATTAATAAAATATTAATAGAAAATAAACAGTACAAACCATTATTTGAAAACATTGTTATCTAAATCAGCTAAACGTGAATACTCTTTCATTTAAATTCGGTATAAAATACCTGAAAACATTCAGTTTAATATCGACACCAACCAAATTAAACAAATATATTTAGTACTTTATTCGTTTTTAGATTTTAGCGCGGAGACTTAATATCACATCATATACTTATGTTGCTTTCCGAGTTTGCCAAAAACAATTTATACTACTGTAATATGAATATCGGTAACTCCTTCTACGGCCTGTTTCAATATACGATCTTAATCTTTTTTCCGATGCGATGGCAATCCTTTTTTCTCTAAATTGTCAGATCGGTGTCAATGAGTAATAAAACCCATATATATTTTTGGTATAGTTATAATTATATGGGTATAGTTATAGTTATTTTAACTTTTAAGATTCGACATTGAAACCCATCGTTAGTCAACAAGAAGAAATTGACATTATTACATAAGAGCTCACAGGGCGTTCATTCATTATTATTTTCGTCCATCCGCTGGATGAAACCCAAAAATGAGTCAACTTGACAGTAGTCATTTATTTCCTGAATACATAATATAAGCTTATTAATATTTATTTAACGCTGTATATTTTAATTTAATTTCGTAGGTTATTTTATGATATTGTAATGTTAAATTTAAGGCTCCTGCTACACGTATTCACAAACTATTGTAATGAGGCAATCTCGTAAAATGTGAACTGATGTTTAAATTCAATGTGTGTAGAGACGTTACCGCTAACAATACATTAACTGTCAAAGTAATAGTCTGACAGTTAATTTAAATATTAGAAAATATTCTCCTGTGATAGTAATGAAAGAAATAAAATCTGTTATTAAAATATTTTAATTTTGAAATCACCCATGTGTTGTTCATTTCTTTGCAATTGCTATTAAATTTTGATATTTTGAAATAAACAAACAGCCAATGCTAAGTTTTTTTTTTCTCAAACAATTTATCAGCCCAGACTATATATGTATATATATATATATAGGAATATATGTATGTTATATATTCATTCGATAACTCTGTAAATCGCTTTAGCATAACCTAATGCTAGCTTTGTTAAATTTACTCATTTTAAATTAAATTTTGAACATAACTCACCATCATTCCAAGCGTACAGTAAATCTTGACGTTTTTCATACATATTATCACGACATCGGGGCCGCGGCTTTAGTTTTTTGTCATTCATTTCGATACGTCAATACACATGAATTCTCGTAATTTTGTTTATGGTACAAGCCAAATAATAACATCAAAATAAAACATTATTATGAATTCAAAACAACTCGAAGCACTTAACTTGCGGACGTGCGCCGTAAAACGAACACCTAATACAAAAATATAATTACCTATAGATTCGAGATAATAAAAAAACACGAACGTCATAAAATCCGATAACAACACTGATCAGAAACGACTAGTGACAGTCGGTGACCAAAAAAATTAAATTTCTTATCAAATATCTTAGCCATATTTTTAATGTTCATAAGATTCCTTTGTTTATAATCAACGCTAGAGGCATTATTGCATATTTATGGGTTAAATCTCATTGCGACGCGGTGGCATTTCAAACTCTTCACTAGAACAATCGTACCGGACAAAATATGTTGATCACATGCCGAGAAGTCATATGACCTGCTTGTTTATTTTTAATCACATAAAACAGATTATAACGTAAAGTAATTTTTTAAGGGAATATTGTCGTATTGACAACACATCAACGACTACCAAAGTATATGATAAAGGCTACATTTTAAAGTATTGTTATCGCAATACTTGAAATGTAATTTGCATCTACAAATAAGCTGTAATAGATAAAATCAATGTCACACATACTTAGGCACATTGCACATTTTTCGTGACTTCTAAACGTGATATTAATTATTTTTACAAATAAAATTTCGAAAGAAACATATTTCTAAAGATCATAGGACGCGCTAGCAATGCAAATATGTTAAACAGACACAAGAAAATACACCTGCTTACATAATGCAATTGTTGTAGTTATTAAATGTTACTGTAACAGGTCCGCCTACATAAAACTTAGCTGTATATTCAAACGCATTTACTTTTATAGAGACAGCACTGTCAATGACTTCGCGGTACTCATTCGTATAACCAATAAAAATAAGGATGTCGTCAATCTGTTGGCATCGCCGTGCTATGTCGTCATGCTGGACTAGCCCGGCTAACCTAAAGCTTGCTAGTACTATCGCTAATGTACTGTACTACTGTCGCGGCCTTGTCGATGACGCATCCACGACAAAAACATTTTAATGGGCTGATTAATAGAGCTTACAACGGTCACAATGAAAATACTTAACAATAGCGACCTTACGAATTCGTATTATGTAATAAAACTTACTATGAAATTCTACGTTCATTTGTTTAAGTTTTTCAAATTGTACCTTTAAAATAAATAATATCTTTTTACTAGTAGACCTATTTACTTTAATGACATTATACGAATGTGTGTAAAAACATAACTAAAAAATTAAATCAATACATATAATTACATAACTTGCAAAAAACTTCAATACAATACGAAACGAATACAAGATAAATTAAACGATAAAGTAGCATTCTCCTTGTTGACTTCGAATTGTAAAAAAAAATCACTTTCACTTTCTGCTGTTATCAGTATTAAATCTCTTATCAATGTTTAACAGATATCCAATTTTAATTAGCTTTTAAGCGAATACTTTCTATTTGAATATATGTACATCTATCTAACTTGAATTATTTATTCTTTTTTTTGTAAATTATATCTTTGTTATTATCAATTAATTATTTCATGAAAAAAAAACAAAATGTCTAGTTGATCAGAATACAAAATTTAGACCCAATTTCATATTGAAAATACATTTTTTGAATTTTAAAAATAACTGCAAAAAAAAAAAATCTTGAAAGTAAGTCATTTTATGTTAAATTCATCGGTTCAAAGCAAAATGTTATTGTATTATAAACATGCTATTAAAGTTACATTTATAAATTCAGAAGTACCTTTCATTGCTTATCTCTTGTATTTATAATGTTGTATCAGGCACGACCTCGACAGATAGTAAATAAATATAAACATATAGAAGTATATAAACAATTATTACATAACATTTTTTTCTACATAACTCGTATCAGTCTATAGATTCGTAATTTTTAATTTATTAACAGAGTCGGCACAATAATGTTTTTTTTTTTTTTAAATTAAATGAAGAATTACGTAAATATTTCAAAATCATACGTAACGTTCTATACTGTTCGTAACTTGAATTAATTTTACATACTTATCAGAATTTACGTAGGAACTATTGCATATTCTCATAAATGAAGGCGATTGATATAAATATTACCAATGGGCTAGCACTACATTGGATACTAAATTAAGTAAACTAGTCTACGTATCGTACACTGCGTAAGATTATATCGCGGGATCGCGGCGGGGGCGCTAGCGCGACTGGAGCGCGCACGCCGCCCTAACGCCCAGAATATCGAAGATCTGGCAAAGAACCAAAGTCAACACCTCATTATTATGACCTTTTTTTCATTCACGCGAAACCCTTATCAGACAACCACCTTTTATAGAAAATAGAAAAAAAAATCATACGATTATCAACGTACGACAAAGTTGTATGTTTTTTAAACTATTTCTCTTTTAGTAAATATAGGTACTACTCGGGGGTGTTTGGGGGGATTTTGGTCTGTCATGTTGTCAACCTTATTTTTAATTCATTATTTTGCAGTGTTTGACTATATGTTATGTAATTTTAGTGGAATTTTTCGTGATACAGTGTAGTTATGATACACAAGTGTAGTGAAGTGAAAATAATGACACGGAGTGTGAATTCTGAAATGTCCCAATCAGTCCCGTTATGGTTGTAACAGAAGGCCACAATTTTGTTACCACCATTCATTTACTAATAGTGTTCCTAACGTCTGACTTGGCTGCATGGTCTACTAGTGCCTTTGCCTTTTCCTTAAAAGGAATAAATGGTACCAAAAAAAATAGGCACTACTCGTTTCTTTTAATCACATGTTTTCTTTCTTACCCAATAAATATTTTAAATATAGGCCGTTCAAGAACGTAAGCAAAATTTTATTAATTAAAAAAAACTCCTCTCCCTCCATTGATCCATAAGCATTGGCATAATTTTAAACAAAAAACGAAGATTTTTAAGTATTGCTTAACTAATCTCCAATCAGACCCACCGCATTCCCCATTTCTTCAAAAGCAAAGCATTAATACCCCTCCCCTCATTGTTGCTTACGTAACGTGCGCAATCTCTAATAAATTACGTTAACAGTTGTGGATTAAAATAAACAGGAAGCGGTCATACATTATAATATTATTATATTAACATTTAACTTTTCTTAATTATAATAATTATCGAGATAAATAACGGGTTTGTTTCTGTATTTTTTACGACCGTAGGTAGATATTTTAATTTAATTATGTTAAGCTGCTCCGCATCATTCATAAAAGTGCTAAAAAGTTTAATCAGGTCTACTGTGAACACATAACTGAAATTAAAACTCTCATAATATCAATTATCTTAAGTATTGTGGGCTTATAAAATTTTACAATCATAAACCTACCGAAATTATTTTTAATATTTTTCATAAGATGACTATGAGGTAATAAGTACTTTTATTTATATTTTTTTTACAAATACATGCAATTGTAATATTGCTTGCATATATATGCATGTAAAATACAGTTATTTATTTATTTTGCAACAAGAGTTTAAATATGTGGATGCTAAAATTTCTAGTCTCTATTTTCTGAAATATTAGTTGTTAATTAACTTGAACAGTTTTTTTTATTAAGTATTAAATAAAATTCAGTACAAAATTATATCAATATCATTTATAAAAGCTATTACATTTATTAAACTATTTATTTATTTATATTTATTTTTTGAATATGTGTTCATCATATTTTAATACATTCAGAAGATATAAATGAACATTTACTTGGTCCACAGAGTTGTACTCAGTAAAACAGGTATCTAATATATGAGATAAGTGTGTCATCAAAATTATCTCTGCTTTTATTGCAACTATTAACCACTACAACTGTTCAGTCGGTCAAATATACAGGCGACTTAACATTATTATTATTAACCATTTCAAGATTTAGATCCCAACAATCTGTTGATGATATAATGATTACTATATAAAATGTTTAACTTTAATTTTCATCTTGAACGACCGTGAGATAACGTCACTCGCATGAATAGGATCAGCCAACGCCCACACCCGCGAAACTGCCGTTCCCGCCGCCGGGCACAAGCGGCTAACTTTGCTCCCGCACACACTCCGGGTCCCCCCTCCGGTGGCGGCCCAAGACGTGCTCCGTTCCCCAACTGAGGAGGCTCTTGACGCCGCTACCAGCGCTATACAGTGACACTGACCATGCATCAAGCATTACACGCACAACACCGCACACACACTCCTGCACATAACACGCAGGTACATAGGTCCTGTAAGGAACCTTCTTTTTTTTATTAATAAATAAAAAATGTAGGGATTAGGATCAAAATTCCGCTGGAATTTTTACATACAGGTAACGGCTAAGCCGAGGTTCGTACCACTTCGGTGCCCTTGTACTAATTACCTTTTGCGGCGAGTGCCTTCAGCACTCGCCCCCAATGTTATGGTAAAGCTGTAAAGGCCCTTCCGGTTAACAGCATTAGCTAGGTAAATAAATAAATAAATAAAAAAGTATCTGTATGTTTCAGTCATCTTTCTACAGATTTTCTCACTTATAAAATGAGATAATTCCTATTGAATCAAAATTTTCAATATTCATAGAAACCATTTCAGTCATTCAGTAATAAATTATAATAGTGTTGTCAAACATTTTTACTCTATTTATGTCATATAAGTATGTATTATAATACATAATATAATAAATGCATAAAAACACACCCTGTAAGTGTAGCGACGTGTCGTGTTGCGCGCGGTGCTAGCGTGGGCGCGCATGCTGCATCCTGTAGGGTCGCCAGCTTGACGAACTGCCCTACAAACAAACATTCTGGACTAGATAGCAATGAAAAAAAATAACATTTAGATATCTACTGGTAACAATGTAATCTAGAGTGTACAGTAAAGCGAGGGATATATTAATAAAATGAAAGGACATAAAGTTGATAAAGCATACATGACTACTGCAAAAATGTGCATGATTTGAGTCAAAAATATATGGATCCCAAAAAACCGAGGGCTTGAATGGGAATATTAAATAAAATATTTATTTATTTTGAAGATATTAGATTGTACAAATAAAATACCTATATGTTTTAAAAGTAAAGTATGGCAGGAGTATTGGTGTGATTAACCTATCAATCTGCATGTAAATCCATAGGGTAATCAAATATGACTGTATAAAATAAGAAACGAAAAAAGACAAAGAAATATTATTTAAAGATTGATTTTATTTACTTATATAAAGTTGTAATTATTTTATCTCAAGTTACTTCTACATACTTCATAATAATTTCATAACAGTACTTACAGAATCAATTGCAGCAGACTCTAGTCAGCTTCTATTTTGACAAAAATACCTGCAAGTAAGCATTTTGATTCGACTTATTAATCGAAAATTGTAAATATTCTTTTTTAAAGAAATTACTAATAAATCTTTATGATTTTTCATAAATACTGACTCACAAATATAATTTATGGGTTATATATTTTTAAAGCATTTTCTAGAAATCTATTATATTCACTCATATGTCATTAATAATAAATAGCACAGGTGACATGAGACTAAAGGAGAAAGCATGGCCTTATTATTACCATCTATATTACAATCCATAATAATTTACTTTTCACACAACTTTGTGTCATGATGAGATCATTTCAAAAGGTGTTCATGTTTCCTTGTAACCCCTTTTTATGCATAGCTAGATAAATAGATTTACTTGTTGAATTAAAATACATTTCAAATTCATAAATGTATATGAACCCTGATAAGTCCAATATATTGTATATGCAAAGGCATAATCTAGTTAATATTAGTTAGTTCACTTAACAATTCTATCTCTAGAATTTTTTTTTCATAAAAAATTATTTGTTAGTATCATTCAAATACATTAAGCCATTTTTTAATGTCACTTTCAGATACATGAATGAAAAAGTGAAATTATAAAAGATTCTACTTATAAGGCTTCTGTTATGTTTTATTCTGTGTAGGCTCAGATGCACCACAACCTGACCTTATGTTAAATAATGATATGAAACAGGAGGGTAAACACACATAAGGATAGATATACTGGCTCTCAAGTGATGCTGCTGGAACACACGTATTAGTAATTCGACACAGGGTTTTAAAGTTGCGAGTGGTACAGGTGGACATTATTAGAAAATGCCTAGTATAGTATAGTTTCCTGACCATTTTTTCCTCCACAGAAGACCCTGGATTATAATAGAATTGAACAGGTAAGTTGGAAGGTATGTCCATCAATGCAGAATCCAACCACACTACCAACTGAGCCATCATAAATAGAGGCTACAAAATGACAAAATTACAATAAAAACAGTGCAGATTTCATTAGACAGACATACAGTTCATGTTGAACATCAAAAGTGTATTAACATGAACAAAAGCTCATAAAAAGGTGCTCTCAAGCTAACTAAAAAAAATCAATGAGTTAATAAGGTAAAAGCATTCTTCATCACAAAACTATTGAATATGTAAAATGAAATTGTGTACTTCAGAAGTATTTCAAATATATATTGTAGAGTAGTAAGACACAAAGTAACATATAATACAAATGATAAATAAAGTAAACAATAACATGTGGAATATACTAAATAAAATATTATTTTACACAACACATATAAAGTGTATGGTAAAAAATGTTATATGAACCAAGTAAAAAAAACTACTTTACATCATCGCTGCAACAATTACGACCTTGCTGCCAGTGATCTAGGCTCCATCCGCATATATCCACTAAGCACAAGTTACTCGTTGATAACAATAAATTAACCACATATTTTATATTAGTGCAGTTTAATTCACAGTATTCAAATATAACTACAAATTACCTAACATACAAAATAAAGGAACTATCACAATTATCTTCAGGACTCACTCTTTTGACTTTCGTTCTTTCATTTCTAGTCTAGGCTTGTTGAAAAAGAGTCGATGTTACGATATTTTTAATTCGAAATATTGATATTACTTTCTGATAATTTATGATGCGATATATCGATACAAAATATTAAATATCGAAAATAATAATATCGTTTTTTAAATTATGTTACTATAGTTGCTAGAATACAAAACGTAGAACTATAGAACACTTATATTGAACTATATAAAAAGAATAGGACGCTAGAATATTACTTTTAGTTACTTATTTTATCGATCGATTCCCTTTATTTTTTATCTATGTTTCTATCTATGTTTACCTTTCTGCAATATTTAAACATTATATGTATGTATTATTTTGATGTGGTATCTTATATTGAAATATCAAACATAAATTTGTTTATATTCAAAAGTTTTTTCAATTTTAAGCTCCTGCTAATGATTGGGTCTAAAGTATATTAGTGGTAAAACGATCATATCAATTAGACCTATCTAATATAATAACTTATTAATTTTATTATCACGTATGATTAACAAAAAAAAACGTATAAAATGAATAAAACGCATAGGTAAATTTATATTTTGTCGAACAGTAAGATCATTCAAAGAAATCATTCTAAAGAGAATATTTTTATTATTGCCAATGTTTACATCCTGGGTCCATGGAGTATTTTGGTCTATCATATACTATGTAGTAGTCTTTGTTTGGAATTCATTAACTTGCAGTATGTGACCCTATATCATATAGTGTTTCGATATTATTGTTCACAAATAATCAGAATTGAAAGTAATGGCATAGATGTATCCCTGAAAAACCCTAACAAAGAGTCATTTTGTTAAGGGTTGTAAAATAATTAATAGGTGTCCTAACGTTAGACTTGACTCCATGGTTTAGTATACTTATTATTTGCCTTTTTCTTAAATAAATTAACTAATTAAAATAAATCTTAAATAAATTCTTAAACGAAATAAATGGCGCCAGAAAATATTTATTACAAGTCAACTTAAATATTATAATTACATCTTTTTCTTTGAAAAAAAATCGTTTTAGTAAAGAGATTCTTAATTTTTAACATTCATTTTGTACTGGACATTTCATACACAGTATTTTTGTTATACAGCAGACAGTAAATGCAATAAAATTATAGTTCAAGATATTTGATCCTTGTTAGATAGGCTAGCTTTTAAAGCGTATCATTCCAAATTACTAGGGTAGCGATATTTATCTGGATTGTATGAATTTTGAGTTGACTTAACCCCATATAACTCGGTTCTCCTTAACTCTACCCTCCATTATAGGCACAGATTTAATTCAAGGAAAGCTTGGAAATTCCGAGTTCCTTAAGCACTCACCCCAAAAGTTCGGTGAAGCTGTAAAGGCCGTTCCGATCAACAGCGTTACGTAGGTAAAAGAAAATTAACAAAATATTGATACATGCTCTCGATATATTGAAGTAATACGATATATTTCAAACAATATGAATGACACAAACAAAATAAAAGGAAACTATTTCCTCTTTATTTTGATAATGGCAACTCTCAATTTATATACCCGATTGTGAATCCCAAAAATACGCAACTGTAATTTTTTTACCATTCGTCAGTTCTGCCACCTACAAAATTAAAAATAATTTCGTGGATTAAATGCTACTTGTAAAAATGTTATATTTCAATAATAGATGTCACGGGGATGCAGGTGGGCTTGAGTTAAGCATACTATAACAAAAAAATCGCTTAGTATCGATGCAACGTTATGACCCATCGTATCGAATAACATCGATTTCTTTTTAAACGAACATCCCTATCCCATACTATTTTTTACAAAGATTTTTGTGATTACCACAGAGCACATATTATTAATTTTATTATTAATCTCTGCTAATAACAAATTACGTATTTTACGTCCAGTTTTTTTTAGTATTATATTGTAGTCTGTTATTGTAGTCTTTGGTCCAGTTGTTCATTTGCTTAAATATGGAAATAAACTTTAATAATATTTTTTTATCAACAGTGAAGCTTACGTTGAGTAAGTATTTATCTTTTTAAATTAAAAAATTTAAAAGTATAAGTACGTGAAACTTTCACGTACTTAATGAATACTATTCATACATTATTTTTTTATTTACAGGACCTTATATGGACTATTCAGAATATTTAACACATAAGTTTTTAACAATGGCCAAACACGGATGTTCCATATTATTAGAAAGGCCCTTACTTTCGACACTATTATTTTCATTAATGATTATATTTTTCTTTATAACATTATTTGTTTGCTTTGTAACAATAACGATTACATTTTGCTGCATTATCTTTATCATCATTGTAGAAGGTATAAAATCATAAATACACGTAATTAATTAGCTGATTAACTAAAAGATAATGCCTTAAGTTATTTTGGTGATAAAAAAACCCAATTCAACAAAGCTCACCCATATACGGGCAAAATTACCCGCAAATAATTACTACTTAATAAACAAAGATCTGACGTTTTAAAATAAAATAGAATTTTAAAAAATAATGATTGCATCACACATAAATCTCACCAGTTATTTTAATTTAAAAATAAAATAATCTAACAATGACCATTAGAACCTAGTGTTAACTTTTGTTTTCTTATTTTAGGTGCAATAATCGTCGTTGTTTCATTATTCGTTAGTGTTATTATTGTAGTGTTTATGTTGATAAACGTTATAGTTTTAGGATTAAAACAATAATGGAACAAATACGACTAAACATTAATGAACGACCATAAATGTAAGTGTGATCAAGAAAGAAAGTATAATATGATATTAGTGGAAATGAAAAGCTCACTGTTTGCCTATTCATCTATTTGTTTATATATAAGTGTATATATATGTTTGCGTGTGTATTATAATTATACATATAATAAAAATATACATCACTGAAAAAAAAAAAATTATTTTCTGTTCATTATGGATCACACATCATGTTTGAATGCATGTTATTCTTTTCAGATTTAAAATGTGTAAATTGGTACACATTTACACACCATTATACTTGACATTTTTTAGTATTCATTTCTGTTTGACATACCTACTCTATCATGTGGACGACTGGCGTCATAGCATTGGTAACGCGAGTCTACAAGCTTTTCTCCTAAGGAGATTCGTTTAACAAGGTTTCACTTCAAAAAATTACTTAAATATTGTTTTCCTGTATATATAATCGATTTCGACATGCATTGCTACACTCGGAGCGTGAATTCTGAGATTCTTCAAGATCTACATGAAAAATTTTAACAAAGGGTCATTGTTTTGCTAAGCGTTATATGATTTTTTTTATTATTATAAAGGGTAGATGTAAGGAAAACCATCTCTGTGCATGAAAAAGTGTCCGTTAAGGTATGTCAAATAAGGGAGGAGAACAGTAGCTACAGAGTAAATTAAAAAAAAACACTAAAAGTTATGAAATAAGAAACATAATCAATTAATAAGCTATAATTTTTTACGCCTCATTAAATATAATAAAACTCAGCATACTTCAATCCGTCAACAACAGCTATTTTCATATACCATATAGTTGTTCTACGATAGTGCCATTCTGGCAAAAATTTCAACTGTATTTACTGCTTACAGCTGGACATTTTTTCAACTTTCCTCTCATATAATACAGTTTTGCTTTTATTATTGATCTCTGGTTTTCCTTACCTCCACTCTTCATAAACGGAACTAATAAACAAAAAGATCTAGTGTAGTCTGTGGTTTGAAATCAGGGATCCCAACTTTGGGCCTTTTGTCCTAAATTTTGAGGAAATAAGTAGAATATAATTATTTAAGGTATCTAGATTTTTAAGGATTTTTTTGAATTTTATAACAGTGATTACTTGTTATTAAAAAACATTAGACCTTCGCATAGCCAAATCAAAGTGGTGACTCCACGCTCGAAGTTGTTTACAGTTATGTATACCTGGGACAAACCGTCGAGTAAGGTAGATCCAACTTTGAGAAAGAGGTTAATCGTCGAATCCAACTCGGCTGGGCTGTGTTCGGGAAGCTACGCAGAATCTTCTCGTCTGAAATACTGAAGTATCTCAAGACGAAAGACTTCGACCAGTGTGTGTTGTCAGTCATGACATACGACACTGAGACGTGGGTCACTCACAATGGCCCTAATAAAAAGCTCTAAGTTGCTCAAAGGGTAATGGAGAGGGCTATGCTTGGTGTTTCACTGCGTGGTCGAAACAGGAATGAGGAGAATCGCAGAAGAACCAAAGTAACCGACATTGCCCGAAGAATTGCTAAATTAAAGTGGCAGTGGGTTGGACACATTGGTCGCAGAACCGATGCCCGATGGGTGAACGGGTTCTAGAATAGCTACCAAGCACCGGAACACGTAGCGTGGGTAGGCTTCTACTAGGTGGACCGACAACCTGGTGAAGGTCGCGGGAATTCGTTGGATGCGGGTGGTGCAAGACTGGTCGTCCTGGACATCTTTGGAGGAGACCTATGTACAGCAATGGACGTCTTTCGGTTGAAAATATACATAGCCAAATCCTGCCAATCAAATTTATTTGCTAATATAGTGATTTAGTACCATACCTCGTTAGTGAGAATGCGATAAAATTTGGTATAAATAAACAATTTAAATAAAATTGAATTGATGGTTTGATTCACATTGTAACAATATTATGCAATATTTAATATAAATAAAATATAATAAAAGTTTACTAATTTAGTAAGCTTTAATGTCATTAAAATATGAAGACACAGTAGAAAAAAAATTGATTTGATATATTAAGTAATTTATAAATAAGAATCACTGCAAAGCGGTCTTTAGTGTTTTGTGGTAATTGTGACGATTTTCGGTGTCCTGTTACTTTAGCTTTATGGGTAAATATTTTTAAGGGTTGATAACACTAAACTTCAAATTGTTATTTTATTTGTAAGTTAGTAAAATATATTTCGCGCGAATTTCGTTTCATGATGGTAAATACCTATTTATATTCATAATGTAGTATTATTCAATTTGAAAATAAATATTTTGTGTCTTATTGTTAATGATACTAGATATAACTGATGTTACTAATAAGAATTATCTTGACCAAAAGAAATAATACATAAACTTTCGCTTTCAGGTGGGACCACATGAAGAAAGCCTGTTGTCAGATATGCTGCCAATATACTACACAAGACTGTTTCCTCAAAATATTCTTTGTAGATGGTTATCTTGTGGAAGTTTCCCTCATCCTCTTTCCAACAGAGAATTATCATTCACTCTAGCTGATGATGTGTATTTGCGGTATATATCTATAAATAATCAGAAAGAACTGCAGACACTATTACAAAAAAAGTGTCCTTATAAATTGGATATTGGGGGTGTTTATAATACAAAGTATGTTATTATAATAATTTTCTTACTATGTTTAAGAAAAAAACTTATATAGGGATTTCACACACAATTTTATAATATTTTTGTTTATATTAATTGTACTTGCTTAACTGTTTTAATATTTTGAACTATATTATTATTTATTAATAATTGAGTTAATTTATGTTTTGTCTATTTTAGCTTGTTTAAATTGCTAGGAGGTACTTGATGGTTAGTATTGTCCCAAAAATAATGAAACCCAGCAATGACTGATTCTGCCAATATTAATACCAACATACAGTCATACCAACTTGTTTAAAATGTTGATATATGCTGTTGTCTTGTTTTCTCATTTTTAGACCATCAATAGCTCGACATGATTCAATAGTTCTTTCAAGAGAACTAGTATTTGACATAGATCTTACTGATTATGATGAAGTCAGAACATGTTGCAGAGAAGCAAAAGTTTGTGAAAAATGTTGGAAGTTTATGGTTATTGCTTGTGAAATTATAGATAAGTCACTAAGAGGTATTTATGGTTATATTTAAAATGAAAATAAAAAAACAGAAAAGTATTTTGAACTTACTAATTATTCTGCTTATTTATATTTACAGAAGACTTTGGTTTTCAATGCATATTATGGGTGTTTTCTGGTAGAAGAGGTATTCACTGTTGGGTATCAGATAATGAAGCAAGAACATTAGACAGTCCTGGTAGAGGAGCAATTGCTGATTATCTTTGTTTAATCATGGGTGGTGACAATCTAAACAAGAAAGTACATCTTGGCAGCGATAATATGCATTCAAGTGTCAGGTGATAAAAGTATTTATTATTATGTAATGAACATTTCTCATACTAATAGGTATACACACCAAGATTTTGTAATAAGATTCTAAGTGTAATAAGTTATGCCCACCAAGATATAATTATTCTTATATAAGTTACACTCCTAAAATAAATACATCTTTGTATGATATGGTAGAGCTCATAGGTGGAATTGAATGTGTTAAATCCTCAGAATAGTAAAGACATTTGATGGGCTCTTAGAAAGTCAAAATTCATTTTCTTGCTTGCTTCATTTTCTTGTTATTTATTGCTTCATGATTTTGATAGTTTATTATAATTCTAGGTTTTTTTTTACAGAAGAGCTCTAAGTATTATAGATAAACATTTTGAAGATTTACTACAGGAGCAAGAATTCTTTTCTACTTCAGAAGGACTTAATAAGCTTTTAAAAATGATACCAGATGAAACATTGAGATCTCAAGTAGATAAAACTTTAAATAAAATGCATGATTCATCTGTTGAGAGATGGAAAACGTTCAATAATTTATATGATAATTATTGTAGAGAAGTAAGTTATTCTGTTATGTTAATAAACATTCAAAAGTTATTGAAATTGAAAAGTCATTTTATAATTTTGTGTTTAATATCATGACCCACTTATTGCATTATATCATTATTATGAGAAAATATTTTTATATAAATTCTGATATGAAAATATACCCTCTTTTAACACAAATCTTTGACTTAAGATTATGACCCCATCAGACCACCATTAACAATAAGTAGGGTCGGCATAATAGTTTCTCCCTGCCTATACACTAATCAGTTGTCATCATAATCAGTCCAGCCCTTCAGGAGTTTAACCGGAACAGACACAAAATTGCGAAAAATTTTGTTTTTGCTATAGCAAATACCACATAATTTTATTTATTTCTATAAATGATATGGCCATGCCATGTCAACCTATTACTGCTGTGGGGGCTACTTCCAAGCTTCCTCTTATGTACTCATTTCCAGTTTCTTTAACAAATAAATAAATAATCTTATGCCTTCTAATTACACCATACAACCATCTTAACATTGACATCTCTGTTCCATGCATTCGTCTTTCATCCATCTTTTTGTTTGTCCAATACTCAGATTCATACATTATGACAGAACTGATTATGATCTTAATTATAATCCATCCATTCAACCGATAGACGTCCACTGTAGGACATAGGTCTCCCCCAAAGATCTCCACGACGACTGGTCTTGCGCCAGCCGATTCCCGCGATCTTCACCAGGTCGTCGGGTCACCTAATTACAATAATTTAATTTAATAAAATACACAAATCTTTTTAGTCAAAAATATATGTATTTGATATGAGTGAATTGATTGATTTCATTCTTGAAATTTAACAACTGAATGTTAGGATAATAATTTCTTGAAAAATCTTTATTTTTTATAATCGTTGTTTGTTACAGAATAGCAATGCGTTAAGAAAAATCAAATATTTAATCAGTGAAATCAAAATACAATACTGTTATCCTAGATTGGATGTAAATGTCACTAAAGGTTTCAATCATTTACTAAAATCACCATTTAGCATTCATCCGAAGACAGGAAATGTATCAATTGTCTTCAAACCGAGTAACATAAGGAACCTTAAATTGGATGAAGTACCCAACATCTACAATTTACTGGACGAAAACTCAACAGCAAACGCCCTAAATATCACAAATATGAAAACATCTGTAAAGCATTTCCAAGAGATTGTATTTTCATTGGAGAAAGCTGAAGCATTAAGAAGACGAAACGATGCTAGTATGTTTATTTGAAATGTTTCTTTTCTATATCTACATACTAAATACGCTTTAATGTGATGTTTCGAATTTATCTCTCTTCCTGTCCATAATCTCAGTGCGGAGAGTTGCGACTCTATATGTCGCTTTTATAAAGATACCTCCAACGATCTTGATTGAGTAATAAAACAGATTCTGTTAGCTTATGTATTTGTGAATCTTCTTGGCAGCATTCTTGCCAATACATATGACTATATATTTATATGGACACGTCATACGCCCAAACATACCACTAAAAAACGCTGGCGTCGCATGTTGCGTCGCATTAATGCTTTCTCTTTTACTTTGGTAGCGTTCAAGTAATACGTAACGAATTGCAGGAGGGGGGTGTTTCTGAAAGGTTACGATGTGTTACGGGGCGGGGGGGTTTGAACTAAGCGTTACGTAACATTGTTTTAACCCTTCAGAACGGTCGCGTAGAGATTTTTTTCTCACGCATTTTTAAAACTTTTTCTTTATTCTCAAAATATCAAATGGAATGACCACTTGATAATTTATTACCTTACAAAATTTCTTGCTTGCTTTACAGAATAGTGAATAATTTTTAATTTTTAAACTCTAAAATGTAGACATGTCTTTAAATAAGACTTTTCAAATGTTAAAAAATATTATTAACGCGATTAAAACAATAACATAGGTACACGAGTGACTTCCAGTACTTTACGTCCCGTAATTGCGACTTTCAGGCAAAAATGGTCACTTGGCGGTGGTTACATATCGTTTTACGGGGGTTAGTGGGGGGTGTCAATATCTCCAAAAATTTCGTTACGTAATACTTGAGAAAGAAAGAAAATACAGTAGTAACGTTTTTTTTTTTTTTTTTTTCCTTTTCCTACTCCTATAGCAGTAGTTTAATATCTATATAGTCGATAAATATAGAAAGATAGTGTATGCTAATTCTAGCTTGTGTAGTGACATACAACTAGGACAATGGTTGGTACGTGACTAAGGGAATGTCAGGCAATTACCTTACTTTTATTACTCAAAATAGAGTGTGGGAACGAATCTATACTTATAAAAAATATCTTAGGTCAACATCCACCCTCATACATTATCTGATCCTCAACTTTCGTTAAGGTCAATATATCGCAATATTCAGGATACGCCGCTGATTAATGACATTCTAGTCCAGTGGTCGTTAAACTGCGGCCCTCTGCCGATAGTTGTGCGGCTCGCGACGTGTCTAAAAATTTTGGTATCAATGGCTCAAAATCGAGTTTGCACACTATGAAGTTAACTAAATAGAATTACGGAGGATGGGAATATAGGTATAAGTAGATACTATAAGTGTGTTGCGTGAGAGAAATCTCGCTAACGGCTGCACTGCTTTTTGGGTCCTAACAAGATAATCAGACATGATGAATTCAATATTCACATTCGAATGTCTTTCACATGATACTAGAAGCTACGTAGTAAGAATACCCATTTAGGTACCTACCTAATGTTTGTGTATTAAAACAAAACAGATTACTATATTTTTTTCATATACTTTATGTATTCACATATATTCCCATTATGCTATCTACGTTGTTAATAGAATATTATGCAATTAGGTAGTTGACATCATGAAACAAAATTATTCCAGCACACAACTTCTCTAAAACACTTCATTTTAGCTTTGAAAAAAAACGAGCATTTTCAGTTAACTGCAAATTGCTTTGATATCGATGAATAGCTTCACTAGCTATTTCGTTGTCAAAAGACTTCATAGGTTATTGTCATCCAAAATCTAGGGGGAGAACGCGTTTGACAACTGATAAAAAGATGTCAATGTTACCTTACATTGACCGATTGTCAATTGGCCCTTGACCAGAAAAGTGCGTCGACCACTGGTCTAGTTTATTTGATTGTTTTCAGTTGTATTACTTTTAAGATGCATAAGTTGTCTAAAGTAGTCGATTACAAAACCGCACGGGGAATCGATTCTAATCTTAGCTTATAGTTATCGCAAAATAAGTGACCCGTTTTGATATTTCATGAGCGTACTGACATAATTTTAGAAAATCACAAAGATACTTTTGGACAAATAAATATATGAATTTGTTTGTAAACCATAACAATCAAGTGTAGTTTGTAAAATGTAATTAACTTGTTATTTTGGATAACAAAGATCATTAAAAAACAATAAAGCATTCTTAATGACTAAAATAAAATTATCATTAATTAATCTTTGAACCGCACAATTACAGATACACTTTATTCAAAATAGTTTGTCTAAACAAATTTAAAATGGTTTATTAAAAAAAAACAGCCAAGATTTACCAACATCAAAATCATGTCTAATTTTAAATCACAGTTTCGTATAAATGAGTCTACTTCCTTATAGATTTGTATTCAGAGACGCTAGTGATGTCGCGAAACGCTAAAAAACGGGCATTTAAAAATATATTTCATTCTATAAAAGGCCGTGTGGTGCCGGCTAAGAATAATACCACTCCATACCTTCCCGTGGGTGTCGTAAAAGACGACTGAGCGAAAAAAACCAGAGGATGGGCACCAGCATCCTCGGAGTACCACAAACACCTACTGCGATCGCCAACCTGCCTCCCAAGAGTGACGATTATGGCAATTCCCTCCTTAAAGGGAAGACCTATGTCTAGCAATGGACGCCTTTCTGTTGACTCAATCGATCAATCTATGAAAGGATTGTGAGTGATGTTCACCATTTGATAGAAAAAACAAATATATACTTACATAAATATAATATAATATATTCTTTTTACAGATACATCTCTGGATTTTTGAAGAAACAAAAGAATAATAATAATAAACAATTTTTTTGCCTTTGTAATTATTTTATTATTGTAAAATATATTATACTATTGAGGTTAGGTACCATCATTTAACAAGATTCTTCAATTAACAGTATTCCAATAATGATTATAATAATTATGATCTATTTTTAAAGGAATGTTAAGAACATCTCATTCTGAAATAAACAAACAACATAGCAACATTATTAATTTAATGAACGTAACAAAATCCGATGCGATGTTTATTGAATAAGTAATATACATTTGCAAATAACGTTCCTACTCCATCTTGTTTTTATAAAACTAGTTCATAGTCATTTCGATTGTTACTGATGAGTATTCAATTTTGAGGAACACTACTTTTAAAAGTAGGTATGTAACTTTTAAATATATTTATAAAACAAAGAATTATATCAATCTGGTGAACCTTAAACTATTTCAAATAAAATTAAAGTGATTATATTTATTATAATAATAATAAATAGTTCTAAACCGAACAACTTAGTGCAATACTAAGAAAATCTTCAAATCCGATTGTCACTGTACCATTTTGCTGAGTATCACGCACCCTAAACGCTTCTGTAAAACGTTGAATTTGAACGCAAACCACAATAAAGTTGTCCACTGAAATCTTCCCTTCGTTTGGATCGAAACGTTTTGTTAGGAAACTTATGAAGTCTGGAGAAAACCGAAATCCCATTTGGGTTAACGCTGAAAAAAGATAATTTTAAAGTTATATATACCTAAAATTTTAAACGTTTTTTTTTTTATATTGGAAATGGTTATGCAAACTAGAATACACAATGTTGCTTTTTAGATAATTGAAATTTGTAACAAACGAGTGCAAAAATCACTAGATAATTTATTTTAAACTAACAACTTTACCAACTTCTGTATAGTAGCATCAAAGGCAATGTAACTTATTCAGCGTGATAACAATACGATTGGAATTGTGGGTCGATTCTATACTGCATAACTGACCAATTATTATAATTTACAGGTATAATTAATTACCTTTTGAAAGTTCTTCTTCTTCAATGTTCCCTGACTGATCTAAGTCATATGTTTTGAACACGGCAAGCCATTGATTTATATACGTGTATAACTTCTCGAACTCTTCGAGATTTATATGCCCTGAACGATCTTTATCAAACATTCCTGTGAATATAACATTACAACGTTTCATTGTTGTGACAGTTACCAATAGAGTTTATTTTAAAAACATTAGCATCTCAAATATTTTCGAAATGAGTGGCAAAAGCGATGATATAATCTAAAGAATTGTCAAAGCCTAGCGTAGATGTTTTTATCGTTATTAAAAAAAAGAGGATATAATATATTAAAATCGAAAGCTAAACTTTGCTCAAAATCGTCTAAAATTAAAATAATAATTACATAAATAAATAAACGTACAATAGCATAGATACTTTCAAACAAAAGTGAAAACATTACCAATCATCAGATTGCACGCAATGTCAGAAAACGTTTGACCTTGTGCATTAACTAATGCTGATTTTAACTCTGCGGCAGAAATAAATCCTGATCGATCCTTGTCAACAGCGGAAAACCACTGTTGAACTTGAGGCGAGACGGTGCCACCAGCTCCAATTGATGGATATGGTCCATGCCCCACTTCTAATTGGCCTGGCTGTGGACCTCCATATAAAGGCTGGCCGCTTGGTGGCTGACCACCATATGTGGGATGTCCGTATCCCGGCTGAAATTAAGCACAAAATAATTAACTTTCTAGATACTTATCTGTAAAAAAAGTGCCTAATTCACGTCACATGTTTTAGAATAACCTGGCAGCCATGGAGACTACCGAGAGAAGTGAAAACTTTGACCATTTGACATAGAATTTATATTGAGATAGTTGTTGATAATAGTGTCCACATGATACATTCGTATATATAACTTATTTGCTTTCCCTACCCTCTTTCTTCTTCTTCAATTGATGGAACTGGTATTACTATTTTATAGTATTCATTCATTATATTACATCCAAAATAACATAAGAAGTAATATAAATATGAAAAGCCACCAACAAATAAAGGTTGTAAATAGATTTTTACGTTAACTTTTTTCAGTTTGGTAATTATGTAACATTAACCGATTCGATAAGTGCCCTTCAGCATCTAATACGCTTTTTTGTTTTTTTATTAAAATAAAACATTCTGCGGTCTCTGGGTCCACTCCTTTTTTTATGTTAGAGGTTTAATTCGACTTGCGTCAGAAAAAATTGCCTATAATATTTCATGCAGCTATGCAGTTACCTTCTTTCATAATTAAGTGAGCTTAAAACTACTTATATTTTACATCTGTTATAAAAAATGTTTTACAATGGATGCCTTCTCATATTGGATTTAGGGGTAATGAAGAGGTAGATGGATTGGCAAGAGAAGTTATCTCTGATGGTATTCCTTTCGATTGTCTTCCTTTTTTTTTCCGGAGGTATTTTATATTGTAAAAAGGCGCTGTATGGATCTGTGGAAAAACACTTGGACGAAATATCTCTCGATATTTGGTATATAAACTATATAACCTAGCCATCCTTGTGTCCCCTGGCTTGATAAAACGGAATAGTAAACAAGAGATGAAACAGTAATTGTTTTGAGGCTACGTTCCGGACATATTCCAGTTAATAAGTTCGTATTTTTATTGAAAAAAAAAATACAATCACCTCTTTGCACTGTGTGCAACGACATTGAGGATGTTTACCTTATTATGGTGAAATGTGTTCGGAACGAGCAAGAACGGAGAAACTTTTGCTTGATAATTGACAAAAACCTATACCGTTGGGGTTTGTAACAGCATTTTGGCTTCACCGTTATCGGATAAAGACAGAATTCTGTACAAGCTAGTCAATGTATGTCTAAAGAGGAGGTGAAGTGTTATATATTTACATATTATAGATATACATTATTGTGTAAAATATATTATGTATGTTTACCAATAACACGTCGTTACCAAACCCTTTAATAAGGAGAAAAAAATAGGTCCTGTTGATTTAGGATATTCACATATAACCTCTGGCAAAGTAGGTAAAATGTTAAAATAAAAATTCAATATTTGTAGAGACTTTTAATCTATAACGCATAAATAATTACTCTATGTACACAGAATTTATAAATACAACACAAAAAAATGCGTTGCTCAAAATCCTAATAAGTAGGGTATACATTTTTTTTTTGCGAATCTATATCAAATAATATACATTTTAGGGATCACGAAACAAAGCTGCCGATGACATAACATTTATGTAAATTCTGAATTTTTAGGGAGTATAAAATAGAAACACTTAAATGGCGCAGAATATTTAGAGGTTATATATTAAATATAACATGTAATTTAGCAATTGATTCTTTACGTAATTACTTTTAAACTGTAGTTCAGAAACAGCAGTATCTTTCTTTTTTTTTTCTAAAATATAATGTAACAACATTCCATAACTGAAATAAAAATGGACAATTATAGTAAATCAGGACAAAGATTATATACCACATATACGTAGCATGTCTTTTTTCTTAATATTTCCTTTAAACATATTACAGAATTATACAGATAAAGACAATATATGGTAATATAAATTAAATAAATCTGTTGTTAGTTACCAAACATTCAAGTTTAAAATTACTATTAAATAAAGTGATTCAATGAGTTTCATCAAAATTATTTTGTAGTTGTGAATTAATATTAAAATAAAGATTATTTTTATTTTATTTTCGATCTCTTCGAATATATATTTATAGAACTAGAGGAGTACTGTATATGTACATATATTGTATGTAATGTTAATACACTAGCACTATCATAAATATATATATATATATATATATATATACTCAATCAACTGAAACATATATTGTATTTTGTGGGCCAACCTTTTATGTAATTATTATAATCAAATTACAAATGAAAACAATTTACAAAATATAGCAGTAAAATTCATTTCAATCAACATTTTACTTCTAACAATTTTACTACAAGCAGTTCCAATATTTAATTGGCATATCTACGTGGCAAGTTATTTTAATTGCCCTAAGCTCCTATATATTTTTTTTATACAATTTCAATAGTTACACTTAATAAATACTTCTCAATAAACATGTTAATCATATTTCAGTTCCTACTTTCAAAATGGATATATAAGTAGCAGTTACATAGTGCAGATGATTTTAGTTTCACTTTTTAAATCTTTATTATATGAATAGAATACATAAATCAATATGTATGTAGTATGAGATGACATAAGGCAGTAATTTTATCAGGACACTTATTTGGAATTATTATTTTTACCTGCAATATTATACATTTTAATGATTTTATCCTAAAGTATAAATTATGTTGTTAAGCATACAAGCTACCAGTTAAATCACATGAAACAGATTCTCAAAAACACATTTAACATTATTATTATTGCCTAGTTTAATATTACAAAATAACAATGTTACTTAATTTTATATGACATTCAGTCTTTTACATCAAAACCAATACTGGCAAGTTTGTTCCATTTTGTACTAAGCAATCGAGTTTAAACACACACCTGTTGTAAGAGACTTTTCACTAATTACATATATATATATATATGGAATAATTTAAGTAGATTTAAGATATCTAATAATACACAAAATATATTATTTACTAGTTCCAGCAAAATAATAATTTGTATAATCATCAATTCCAAAGGCATATTTGTTTAATATAGTATCAATTACATAAACAAGTTAAGAAAATTATTATGTTATACTATCAAAGTTAATTTTAAAGTAATTTGATGACTTACCTCATTTTTCTGATGAATTTATATACCAGTATATTTAAATACAAAGTTTCCTTAAATATATTTAAAATGTAACTAGTGAAAATTCAAGATAAACCTTTACATTGTCAGCCTTCTATTCATTTATACCAAAACCTAAACATTACTACTGTGACTAGAAAAAGTATAAGTAGCTGGTGTCACTGATTTATTTACACACACTTGAATAGATGGTTTAAAAGATGAAGGAAGAAGTTTATGAGCTTCAGGCACAGGAGAATAATTCCGACAAACAGTAGGTTCAAAGTGAACTTGTTCAATTCTATCCATAGGCACACCGTCAAAGCTCGTTTGTTTAGCCGAATCACCAGTTCCACTGTCTTTACATGATGAATGCTCTGACAAATTATCAGAAAACATTTGCGGTGAATCACTATCACTATGCACTATATGTGTCATTTTCACTGTCTCTGCAGGAATGGTGTGTACAGCTCTCGCCATACGTCTGCGTGTGTGGTAAATAATAACTACCCAAATGATAGAAGTCCCCACAGCACAACACACTGCTGTTATTATTATAATACCCGTCATATCTTCCTCATTTACCATAATTGCCACTGGAGGTAGAACTCTTAGCTCGATCATATCCTTCTTTGTACCCAAGTCATTAGTAATTTCACATTCATAATGACCAGCATCATTTGCTTCAACACCTATTATAATTAGTAACTGATCATCAGCTGTTAAGAAATGACGTTCACCAGGAACTACTGGTGTTCCATCTTTTAACCATTTTAATACTGGCTTTGGTGATCCTGAAAACATGCATTGTAAAACAACAGAATCTCCTTTTGTCACTTCTTTATTTTCCATCACTCTCACAAATGAGGGCTCTTGTAAAACTGTAAGAGTAGCATTTGCTATAATAGTTCCTGCAGGATTTTTAGCAGCACAGCTATAAACACCCATATCAGATGTTTTAGCATTAACAATGAAGAAAAGATGATCAGCTGGCATTACATTCATTCGTCTCTCTCTAGCTGCCGGGAAGTCATTTCCTCCATCTTTTTTCCACGATATTTCTGGTGGTGGGTCTCCAGTAGCAGCACAATTTAGTTTAACTGTTTCACCAGTTTTTACAGTAATATTTGTAGGAGTATTCATAAAACGTGGAAAAGTGACAATATTAACCTTTGCTTTAGAGGAATAAGTTATTCCAAAGTTATTACTAACAACACATTGGTACTTCCCAGAATCAGCATGCGTAACATTTGGTATTACTAACACTGATGTGGCTCGAGGTTGCCCATTAACACTCACTGTCACATTTTCAAGAACTGAAGGGTTACTAACATTTCCATTATTTTTTCTCCAAACAAATGTCATGTTATTAAAAGGATTAGATGTCGCTGAGCAAATCAAATTAGCGGATCGTCCTTTAATAGCAAGATGTGTTTTAGGATGTTCCACAAGTTTAGGTTTTGGGGAATCACCACAGTTGTCTTCTTTCAGTTTTGTAATAGACACACCATGAACTTCAGCAGGGTAAGCACAATTTGCTGTGATATATTTTTGTTCAGCCTTCTCCCGTATCCATTTTACTATCCACAGTAGATTGCAATCACACAAAAGTGAAGAAGAATTTAAATGTAATTTTTTTTAATTTTGGCATTGGATCAAATGCATGTTGCTGAATAGACGTTATATTGTTCCCCTTAAAATCTAATTCTATGAGGTTTGATAATCCCTCAAATGCTCTTGTATTGATTGATTTTATGTGGTTAGATGCCAAACTAAATGTTAATAAGTTTTGTAATTTTGAAAAGGGTCCAGACATATCTTCCACTGTCCATGATATTTTATTATTATTTAAATGCAGAGATTCCAAGTGTACCATGTAACTAAAAGCATCTTGAGAGATTGCCGATATATTATTGTGACTAAGGTTAATCATCCGAAGTTTTATTAAATGTTCAAATGTATGCCCATCTATTTCTATCAAGTAATTATGAGATAAATCTAACATTTCTAATTTTGTGCATAGCTCCCAAGTACCAATATCAATGTTTGATATTAAATTGTTTGACAAGGACAATGTTATCAAAGATTCTAGTCCATACATCCAACCTTTAGAGATATTCTTAATTTTATTATGATCTAATTGCAACAAATTCACAGACTTGAATCCAAAAAAGGCACCATCCATAATATTGTCAATATTATTAAATCTCAATTTTAAGGTTGTCAAATTTGATAAACCTTGAAAAAGTAGTCCATTGATTACATGTAGTTTATTGTGGTTTTTAATTCTAATATCTTTAAGTTAGTCTGATACTTAAACAGATGATTGGGCAGAGATTTTATCTCATTCCTGTTTAAATTTAATACTTCCAAGTTAGTTAAATTATCTAATGCTCCTTCTTGTATATATTTGATGTGATTACTATTTAGGTTTAACATCTTTATTGTACTGTTTTCAGTAAAATGAGCTGCATCTATACATTCAATATTATTCCTATTCATATTTAATTCTTGTATTTTGTTAAATATAAGCAGGTTTGGTATTTGGTACAGTAAATTTTTATCTAACTTCAATTCCCTTAGATTTTTCAGTTCATTCAGGGTATCAGAAACATTGTTCAATCTGTTATGACTGAGATCTAATTGAACCACCCACTTGGGAATTTTAGGCACAGAGACCAAATTCTTTTTTGAACAATCAACGTATTGATCCAAGCATGTACATTCCAACGGGCATTCATAATTTTCAGCGTGTAAGGATGATTGCACAAATATAACTATCGTCATAAACAATAGTAAATGTGAGTCTCCCATTTTCAGGCATTTGTGTATCTGCTGATCAACTAATCCCTTTGTTCTTACATAATTTCGGGTAAAAGCGTAGTATACACCAAGTTCCGGGTTAAAAAACAATTTACTTATTCCCACTTTAAATGAATACAACATTTTAAAACATAAAAAACGAAACATATATTGAAAAACAACACAGTTTATTTTCAGTTCAGTACTTCAGCGCCATTTTATTTCTATCGTTTACTTTTTTAATTCATTAACTTGCACTTAGCACTTTAAGCCACGAAGATACCAATTCTAAATTAAACCGAAACAAGGTTTTTTTTTCCTTTTTATTCTATTAACATAAATCTTTTCGTATTTTATTAGAAAGCCTTATTTAAAAATTAATCGTAGGTACTGAATTCTACAATAGAGAATTTAAAAAAGTTGCCGACCGAAGTAAAAATTTAAAAGTCGAAACTACATAAAAATGTGTAGTTTAATGATTTATCAAAACAATTCCTGTGCAAGCCCAGTACAACGTATAGGTTTCTCTTTTTTTGAGAAGGACAGGAAAATTATGGCTTTGAGTCTGATGGTAAGTAAGAATAATTCAATAACAGCGGATTTTTGTAGTAGATTGTAGAGGGTAGCGAATAGCTGGTTGTGGAAATCAGTGTTTTTTTCTATAAAATAATATATTAAATAATATATTTGGCTTTTTTTCCTCCTTTGTAATCGATCTGTGTTGTGTGGATTTCTGTTGGTATGTGTTTGGTGGTGGTTAGCAAGTAAGTTTTATGTATTATTTACATAAAACGTGGTACGTGGTATAGTGTTTTAGAGTCGCCCCGAACATGGAGTGTGCAGATACGCCGCGAGAAGAGCCGCGTGCTCCGGATAGAGCCTCGCCAAACCGCCAGATCCTAGCACGAGTATCAGTAGTGTTTCCGGGAAAAATTTATAGAAACGGTGTGTAGAGGAACCTCAAACTCCTGCGAAAAAAAAATTTTCTAATTCTGATCTGTTTGTCCCTTCTATATAGACCGTATATAACCAACCCGTCCTTTGTCATAAGCCCAATAAACACTTATTAGGAAAACGACAAAGGGCCCTGCATCGATCATATCTCACGTATATCACCTGATCCTGCAGATGGCGCCTCCATCCGCCCAATTAAGTTTGGGCAATTTCTTTCTATACTTAAATTCCAAAATATTCATAGATCCAGGGTGTTAAAAGAGTCGGACAAAATAAAATCTCAGTGCAATTCACGTCGGCTGAAGTTGCGAATAATATCATAACATCTCTTGTTCTTGCGTTCTGTAAATACACTTCTTCCATTCCTACTTTTAGTGTCACCAGGATGGGTTTGGTTCGACAGGTCCCAACAGACTTATCCATGGCGGAGTTTGCCATGAACGCACTCTTACCTCCGGGATGCGGAATCATAATAAAGGCAAGACGAGTGAGCAGGAAAAATGTTGAAGATGGTAAAGCGTCATGGGTCCCTACCCAATCTGTTGTGGAAACTTTCTTAGGCCAATCTCTCCCTTCAAAATTTTTTTTATACTACACATCCCTACCTTTAGATTTATATAACTTCCTCATCACCCAATGCTATGCTTGTCGTAGATATGGACACACAAAAGCACTCTGTAGGTCAAAGACCAGGTGCTTCCGTTGCTCTCAGGAACACGTAGATGACTCTTGCGTAGTACCTGGGGCAGCAGTAGCCTGCGCTCATTGTTTGGGACGTCACTTTGCAACAAATAGATCCTGCCCAGAGCAAGAATGGCAAAGATCCATAAAAGTGGTTAAAGCGCAGCAAAGTATATCCTATGTGGAGGCCTGTGCCCAATTTCCTACTGTTTCCCGGCCCTACTCTAAAATTGCTCGGGTACAACACGCCCACGCATTCTCACTCCAAGCCTCACAGAACCGAGTTTCTGAAATCTTATCCCACTCTCATCGTTCTCAGCCTAACCATTCGTCGGTTAGAATTATTTATATTATTCCCCGTCCCGGAGCCCTACTGGGCACGTCTTATGATAAGGTTGCCCATAGAGACCTTCTTTCCACATCTGCGTCGATCATGCTGAATGGCTGAGCAATAATTGAATCTGGCACAAATGTACAAAATGACAATATGATACACTCTCCTTTCTCTAGTCATTGATATCATCTTAATGAATCCTCAACGACTACCGTTCAACGTTACTCAAAAACTTACCAAACTCCTATCCTTTAAATCCCACCATGGATCATTTGATCATCTTACAGCGGAATATCCGGAGCGTGCGTACTAATAAAGCACGAACTGGTCCACTTAATAAATAAATTCCAACCATCTGTCATTGCCGTCTCGGAGACGTGGCTTAGATCCGGATCCCATTAACGGATCTCGGGCTACTCCTGTTTCCGGGATGACGAGGCAGATGTATATGCAGGTAGCTCCTTATTTATGAGAAGTTCTCTCCCCTTTTCCTGCCTATCCTGGCATCGATATTGTCGGGATTAGAGTCAATAATATATCCTTAGTATCTATCAATATCCCGCATCCCAACTCATCGTTAATCCCTGATATCTTATGTCTTCTTCGTCCATTCCTCCTCCTATGGTCGTCATAGGTGACTTTAATGGTCATAATACCGTATAGAGGCATAGCCACACGGATTTGTTTGACCACTCCCTACTAGATGTTTTTCATGATTCTAATTTGTGCTTATTGAATTTGGTTCTCCCACCCGCAGAGTTCTCCCTTCCCAATATCTGAAAAGCGTCGTTGACCTCTCCCTCTCCCTAATGTCAATAACTTCCTGAAAGATTTGCCATTAACCCATGGTAGCGACCACTTCCGTATATGAATATCCATTTTTCTTCCAAATCACGTAGTTCCTTTCAGAGACTTGTTTTTTACTGAAATATAAGCTTTCGGGAGCTGATTGGTTGTCGTGCTCATCTGCTCTGGACTGTAAGATAGATTCCGATGCATTAGAACCATTCGCTTCACCCCTCGCAGTACAGTACATTTATCGGCATTATCATTTCTTGTGCTAATCTCCATATCCCGCTTAAAAAGCCAACTGGTGACTTTAGGATTTCTACCCCTTGATGGGTTCTGCAGCAGCAGCAGAAAAAAGAGATATCTATCAATTAATGATATGCAGGTAGAATGTGGGGAGCCTCCCTTAAATTTGCGTAGAGAATTTCTCTAGGACAGATTTCTTTTAAGCCTATCTAAAATTCCAACCATCCTATCCTTCCTAAATTAGATTTACTACTCAAATTATCCGGCAATTCGGATAAAATTTCCTGCCTCCTTCATAGTTATAAATCATTCACCAATCTTCCAAACCCTGTAGTTCAATTCCAAACCAATCCACTTTATCTTACCCCTTATGACGTGTTAATTTACCGTCCAAATGTCTTTATGCATTGCGGCGTAGACAAAGAGTCTGTTGATGCTCAAAAACTTTTAACACCTTCTTAGATCAGCGTTTCCACGGATGGCTCTCCATCTTCAATGACGCATCAAAAATGTCTCCAGACAGCGCGGTTGGTGTGGCAGTATGGATTCCCTTCACCAAAATTTGTCTCAGCTACGAATGCCCTTCCTCTACTGCTGTTTTCACTAGAGAAGCTCTGGCTCTTCTAGAAGCCGTACAGGGACAACATCCCATCATTTAAATAAATCCATCATCTTTTCTGATTTTAAGTGTTGCCTTCAGGCAACCCTTTCCAATCAATTCCGTCGTCAATCCCGATTTCCCTTCATTTTCAAGATAAAAAAAGCCCTCTTGGACTGCCACCACCGTAGTATACAAGTGGCCCTAGCCTGGATCCCAGGTCACTCAGGTATTCCCGGCAATGTGTCAGCTGACTTGTGTGCCAAAGCTGCCTCTCGAATTGGCTCCGTAGACCACTACAAAACCTTCTCCCATGATCTACGCCGACTTGTGAAATATGGAATATTACCTGGAATACCTCAAAAAGTGGAAAAGGAAAACTTATGCTGACATCCAGCATGAGATTCCTCGCATCCCATGGTTCTTCAAATCCCCCAAGGCCAACAAGTCGAGAACGTCAACTATCTGCAGTTTAAGTTTGGGTTTTTCCTGCACTCCCGTTTTCCTAGCTAAGCTCAGGATCAGGAACTCTTTGTTGTGTGAATGTAGACTCGACGAAGGCGATTTGAATCATATCTTTTTCTCCTGTCCTAAGATGTGTAACTCCCTGTATGATATTCTCCCTCCTGAAGTTCCTCATCCTACAACCTTTAAATGTCTTCTTCTCTTCACCTTTTTTCTCTCCCATAATCAACCATATATTATGTAAATATGTACAAATGAACAACATAAAATTGTAAATAGTATTGTTACTAACATTTATACTAATAAGTATGTTTTTTGTCGTACTAATATTGTGTTGTCTTATATGTTTGTGTTGTCCCTTTTTCAGGTTGATCGCCTAGGTCAAAGGATTTTTTTTTTTTCATTTCATTATCATCATAGTCCTGTTTACCAGTTTCCACTCCTTGGTTCATGACTCTACCTTACGGATACTGGTAGAATTGTGGCCAATAGCTACAAAGGCCAAAAAACTAAGAAGTGGAGTGAAGTTTGTTTTTTATCGGTGTACATGTCCGGATGTAACACAGTAACGGCTGGACCGATTTTGATGAAACTTTGTAGACTGGAAGAATATGTCAAGGAGTAATTCATTCTATAAAGATTATTAAATATATTTTTAGGAATCATAAATGTATCATTAACAAAATTATTCTTAGAAATACCTCTCATATTATTTATTGCAAAACACACAGAGATCATACTTTGCTAACAACATTTTTACAAAACTTTTACTCTGAAACATCATCAATCCAACTATTGGAAGGTGTGTAGAATTCAAGTTCAATTAAATTAATATTAATAATTACCCATTAATCATGTGATGCTTTTAAATCAATTAGTTGAAGATCTTAAAATAATTAAGAATTTGTGACACCTTTCTCTCTAATGATGTTGTGAGGTTTTAGTATATACATCACTATGCCAAAAAACCAACAAAGTGTGGGAGTGAGAAATTGGTATATAAGTTCCACAATAAAACCACAGGCATGGGCTTCAGAGCCATTAATAGTTATAGAATATTTTTTATCCAGACACAAACTTATCAGCTTACTTCTGCCGTACTTGAAAACTGTGGAAGAACCTTCTGACAGCTGTGTTCTTTCCTTTCTACAACATAACATACTTCAAATATAACATTAAATACATAATTGGTGCAGGCTGACATAATAGCAGCGACCATTGATCAGATAAGGATCTTTCAATGGTCACCAAGGTTTTTAAATAGTTCTTAATTACCAACACACACATTACCATCATTTTGCCGTTATTCTATAAAAAAGAGATCCTAGAAGTCATAGTAAATGATACATAATACCTTTACATCAGTATGGTTAAAAATTGGATAGTAAACATGATTGTACATCAAGCATCGCTACAAGAGTGTTTATGTTTGAGGTTTACTATTCCTAAATAAAGTAGGTCAAAAAAATGTTACATTAGTTTTACAATACTTTTAGTACCATAAAACACTAATCTTTGCTCTTTTTACCTGGTGATCTAATTTCAATTGTTATTGAAAAATGTAAGGAAAGACACTGTTTTCAAAACTCTATCAAATGGTTTAAAGTAAAATCTAGGCTTGTATGTAAATTACATATGACTGTAAACATCTTAATTCCGATGTTGATGTAAATGAGTAAAATTTACTCTTATTACTTATTGACTTGTTAAAGGAAGAGTTGAACTTCTTGGAGTTTGCTTCTACATCATACAGTGGCGTAACTGCATAAATGGACCTTTTTTTTTTTTTTTTTTTTTTGACGGGGGGAAATGCATTTACCCACTACCCTTATCTATTGTATTTGGAGGATCAAAGTCCCCCAAATACAATAGATAAGGGGGCACGGAGTGACGAGCTCCGTGCCAGTGTGGGACTCACCCGGGCGAGAGTCGCCCGGAAATACCCACTAAAACCCCCCAACCCACTAAAACCCCCCACCCACTAAAACCCCCCACCCACTAAAACCCCCCTGCATAAATGGACCTAGCAAAATGTCACAGTCCCTGGTCCAATCGGGGACCAACCTGCGATTTTAGTAGGTAGGTACTTTATTGTTTGTAAATATTTTAAAATGTTAACATCGTAAATATTTAGTCCTAACTTTAAAATTGTGTTTATAGTTTTTACTGAATTTTGTTAAAAATGTTAGGACTCTTTTGAGTTTACAGCTTCACGGGTCGGGCCTTATAGGACCAGGTCCCGTGACTTTTTGCAGGATCTGACACCCTATAGTTCTGCCACTGGCTTCTTATATTTTAACATTTTTGTAACAACTTCGATAATTTGGGTTAAACTGAGATCTGGAATTTTCTGTTTCATAGGTCAATGTGTTTTTAACAAAATCTCTATGGAAATTTTCTATTAAGCCATAATAATTAAAACTTAAACATGCAAATGAACTAAACATTAAAGCAAACTTTTATAAAAAAAAACATTTGTAACTGAACAAAAAAAAAATACAACTTTAAAATTTGTGATTGATTATTCTAAGTATATTTTCATTTATAAGATCGATAGATAAAAAAAAATTATGTTTAAAAAAAAATCCTTCATTTAGTATTTCTCTACATTTGTCTGTGAGAATACTATACTTAAAGATTATAAAGCACCACTAGTTTCAACTCATTAATGACTTTTATTGGCAATTACTATTGGAATTATTAAAAATCTAATTTCAAGAAGAATGTAATGTGTGCAATATATTTCATGGGGTTACACTTCACTCATTTAATGTGTCGAGTACCCATAAAAATGAGACAATATGAAAACAATGGAAAGCTGGCGTAAACGCCAGGTTAGTGCTCAAGGGGTTAGATATTTTTTTGTTAGAACTGTATATTATGGAATGTATGAAATCTGGAACATAATGGGCATAGTAGTTTTTAAATTTACTCATAAATTCTGAATTTGTTTATAAACAGGATTCTATTCAATTGCTAAAAATAAGAAAATGAATAAAATAAAAGAATTGTAATGACTCTATTTAGAACTAGATTAGTTATTTTCATCACAATAAAGACAAATATGATAAAAATGACATAAATGCATTGTTTAAGTTATACTTAAATCTGTAATATAGTTTTAAGAAATACATTAAATATACAGGTATGTAAAATCAGTCATAATTATAGCATAAATAAGAGTAATATTGTTTTGTCAAACCAATGCATTAAATTAAAATTTGTATCAATTTACCTGGGTAGGTTGTATCATAATTATTTTTATAAAAGTAGATTGCACAATATTTAATGTTTAATTATGTCTGAATTCAAATACATACTATATAATAACTATAATCATTATTTGATAATAAAGTACTTACATTGTAAGCCATTGTATGGGTAAAGAGCCTGAAAATCAAAGATACAATTTTGTCATTTCTGAAAAGGCAAATCAAGAGAGCACAACAATGCACAAATTATTTCTTTTTTTTTATGCCAGTTTCTTCAGTTTTTGTCCAAAATTTAAAAGCATTGAATAGTGAAATTGTATTTTCAAATTATTTATATGCTAAAAATATAGAATTATACCTAAGATATCTTGTATGATGTCCCAAGAAAACCGAAATATGTTAGTATATGTAGAATTGCTGAAAGTATAAACTATAAATATTATTACAGAAACAAATAATTACGAAATTTACAAAACAGGTACCTATCTAAAAGTAAACCACAGTGACAATAGTAGGGATGGGGGTTTGAGATCGATTAATCAAAGAATCAATCTGTGTAATTAAAAGATCAATGTTTTAAGCAACAACAACTACCACTGGATTGATTAAGTGAATCAATCTTTTATTTTTGAAAAATCGAGGTTAATTTTTTTACTTCGATAAAAAACACAAATTTATATAAATTACAAATGTACCAAAATAAGTACAAAGTTACGAAAATTTTCACTTAATTAATTAAAAACTTGTGAGTCCGCTCTGTTAAGGATGGCGACTAATCAATATTTGCTCTTTAAGACCAATAAATCAATTTAATATAATAGATATTTAGCACTAAATTGATCCAGTGAATCGATCTTAGAACATAGGAAATCGATGTTTATTTGTTTTTGGTTCTATGAGAACCCTAAAGTTATTTACAATTAAAAATGTACCCAAACACAAGTAAATGCATGAAAGATTTTCACTAACTTAATTAAATACTCAAGAGATGGCTTTGTGGTCAGTTTCTTTCTCACTTCTTAGTAAGATTCAAAATATCTTTTGATTACTATTAAGATAGCAGACAAATATCTTGCCTGATGGTGGGAAACACTTACCGTATTAGTTGGACATTTTTACATCAAGAATATTTCGATTGTACTGCGAATCATATAATCACTTTATACCTTTAATTTTTATTTGCTTGTAAAACAACTTAATTATTTTAAAAAGATACAGATTGGCTATTATCGTGTTCCTTTTGTTTTGTCTGATATGGATTTACATAAGTATGCAAAGTTAAAAGAGTTTAGTATATTATTCTCTTCAGACTGTTTATTTTTTGTTATTATAAAAATGATTTATAAAATGATTTCGGAACAGTTTTTACCTGAAATTTTCACAAAATGATGATTAAATGAAAAGATAATTTTGACCAATAAAAGAATACTAGTTACGAATAAAAAACAGGCCAAAAAAAGATGAATCATTTAGATCTCGATTTTTTTTGTGATTTGATTAATAAAATAAATTTAAAAAATTAACATAATAAAAAAATAATATATCTTCAATTCAAATCGATTCAAAAAAATTTTTTTTGAGTAAGAATCGACTTTTCTAGACTATAGAAAGGTGTTGCCAAAATCCAATCTTCAAATAAAAGTATTTAAACGCGAAATCCGTTTACAATATCGTTTTTACATTCTTATCGTGAAATCCAAAATAAACAAAAACGATTCTTTTAACCACTTTAAAGATATTTTTAAAATGTCAATGATACGAATAATGTCATTGACATCTAGATATCTCATATAAATCTAGATAAGTATTGGATATTATATCTAGATTTTTTAAGTCAAACGTTTTCGAAATTTACTACACGTTTGTTTCGTTCACGACTGCTATAAAACTTATATTTGTTATATGAAAGGTAAAAAGTTGTTTATGTTTTTGGTAGTTTCGTACCAGAGATAAGTAATAAAAGTTTGGTACGTCATAGTTCCAGCAGGGATGCCAATTCTTTCAAAATAAGATCGATTTTTGAATTTACTTCAATTGAGCTTTATGAATCAATTCACAAAAAAATGGAGATCTAAAAGATTGATCTGTACAAATCGTTTTTTTTCGACTTGTTTTTTTATTCGTAACTAGTATTCTTTTACTGGTTGAAATTAGAACATAATCATCATTTAGAAAGGGATCCTATAATAATCAATCTTTTATCATTTTCAAATAATTAGAGTTGTTTTTACAAGCATATCAAAGTTACAGGTATAAAGTTATTTTATGGTTCACTCGAAATACTCATGATGTATTAAACGCCCAACTAACACTGTAAGTGTTTACTAACCGTCAGGGGAGGCATTTGTCTGCCATCTTAATAATAATAATAAAAAAAAAAGATTTTGATTCCCACAAAGAAGCAAGAAACCGACCACAAAGCTATCACTTGAGTTTTTAATTAATTTAGTGATTTTTATTTACATTTACTTGTTTGTTTGGGTACATTCTTATTATAAAAAAATTATGGTACTCATATAATCAGAAAATAAAATCTTAATTTCCTATGTTCTAAGATTTATTAACTGGATCAATTTAGTGCTAAAAATCGATTACATAAAATTGATATTTACATTTTAAAGATCGATTCTTCATTTAATTGAATTCAGATTGCATCCCTAATTTCCAGTTCTTATTATCTACCTTACGTCTATGCCGATTGAAGTTAACAAGGCAATAAAGATTTAATCAAAATATTTTTTGAAGTGGTACTAAAGTGAATTTCTTTTGATACTTTTAATAATTGTACATTTACAGAATTGTTGCTTGTTCAAAAATGGAAAACTACGAGAGTGTTCTATTAGTAAAGAATGAAGTTTTCGTGTTTAAAATACCTCCACGAACTACCAATAGAGGGTACAGGTAAGTAGAATGTTTTTGGTAAAAATGTTTTTGCAGTAGAATAAAAATGTTTTTTTTTAGGGCAGCAGATTGGAACTTACAAGAACCGCAATGGACAGGTCGCATGCGTCTTATTGCGAAAGGCGAAGAATTGATTATGAAATTGGAGGATAAAACAAGTGGTGAACTGTTTGCTAAATGTCCAATAGATAAATACCCAGGTGTAGCACTCGAATCAGTAACGGATAGCTCACGTTACTTTGTTGCAAAGATTCAGGATGATAATGGTATGTAAAAAAATTATTAAGAAATAAGTGACTGGCTTCCTATTATAACAAATATATTAACATATATATATTTTCAGTACTTAGAAAAAAACTGTTACAAGCGTTTAAATAAATGTAACTAAAATTAGTTATAATTACTTCTTATGATTTCAGGTAGAGCTGCATATATTGGTTTAGGGTTTGGTGATAGGTCAGACTCATTTGATTTAAATGTAGCTCTGCAAGATCATTTCAAATGGTTAAGGAAAGAACATGAAGGTGAAAAGACTCCACAACAGCAATTAGATCTTGGTTTTAAAGAAGGGGAAACTATTAAAATCAACATGAAAATTACTGTAAGTTAAGTACACAATGATACTTCCTACTAAAATATTAGTCATTCTTATAACAAGACTACTTGGGGAGTCCCTGCTGTAAAATATCGAGGTTCTCCATGAAACAAATGTGATTAGAAGTGATTGGTAATGATGATGATCAAGGATTTGCCGACAATGGGTGTGGGTTGATACCCACCTATCGAACTCTAAAATCACCACAAGCTTATAGTGACGGAAACATCGTTAGAAAATCAGCATGGTGGTAAGACATTTTGTAATAATGTCTACCTGGGTAGCTATCTCTCTCAAGATAGAAAACCTTTCACCAAATACCAACAGGTGTGTTCCGGCAGCTTTGCTTGAGAACCAGTTCATCTAGGCTTATTGTGTTTACCATCCTGGATCATATTGTTACCATGTAAAAAAAAATCCCCTAAGTTTGACATACTGCAGCAAGGGTCAGGGTTAAGTGGCCCGGTGGGTTCGCCTGGCACGGTAGGTTCGCCGGGCCCGGTGGGTTCGCCGCAGGGGGCGACGCGGTGCTTGCGAAAGCCACCCCGTGTCGCCCCCATCCCAAATGCGGCGGACGGCCCCGGGCACACTGGCACGGATTTCGTCCCTCCGTGCCCCCCTTACCTATTGCATTGGGGGACTTCGGTCTCACTAATGCCATAGGTAAAGGTAGTGCGTAAATGCATTTCCCCCTGACAAAAAAAAAAAGGGTTAAGTACTAAATCCTGCATAGTAAATGTTTCCGATATAGAACCTTTTTGATTTACAGATAGCCATATGAAATTAATCTAATACTTACTTTTATTTTTGAGGCATGTTTATTGATTTCATGGTCTATTCCAGTATCAAATCTCTTTTGAAGGTCTTTTTTAGTTTTCTGTGAGATACTGCTCATTTTTTTGAGCAGTGCAGAACTGATAAAGATACATTTTACAATACAATGGAATGGAAGCCCTTTTAGAATAGCTTTTTTTATACTACGTAGGTGGCAAATATACAGATGGTTCATCTGATGCTAATGGTCACATAGTCTCTCCTTAGTCTTAAAAGTTCATTTTATATACTTTTGAGTATATTAATTTTTTATTTAAATATTTAACAACATACTTATAACTTACTTTACTTTTTTATATATAAAATTATGTGTTTGTAATTGTAAAACTTGCTTATAGTTAGTGCAGAAATGATTATTGTTTTTATGTGTATAACATTACATTTTCTCTGGTATTTAAATTACTATGTTTTATAATATGTATTAATGTTATAGAAAAAAGATGGCAATGAAGGTGGCAGGTTAAGACGTGGAGGTGCGGGTAATGGAGGAGGAGGTTTACTGCCTCCACCACCAGGTGGCTCCCGATTGCCGCCACCTCCTTCACCGCAACATGCTGTATCTCCATCCACTACAATGGCACCACCGGGAGTGAATTCAGAATGGGGCGAGTTCAACTCTGCCAGGTAAAACTGAATTAATCAAATAAATTGTCATTTTTTTTCTAATGTTTCTAAGGACAATAATATGTCATGTATAATTGTTTTATTTTGTTGTTGTGGATGTACAGATTTATCTTTGTTTCAGTGCCTCAAGTCAACAAGCGACAACACCAGCGAGCCAACAAAACTGGGTGCAGTTTTAAATAATTGTATCAATCATATTATATTGTTGCGTGTCGGAATGGCAGTGTCGTGTGCTGCACAATACTTAAACATATACTTAATTATTTAAGATAATTGTATCAACTTTTATATTTACTATATTATCAGTTTAGAAAGTTATAATTTTAGCCATTATCATGATATCAAGATGGCGGCGCAAACAGTTCCAAAGCTGTTGTCGAATTTAGACGAGATATTTTAGGCTCTTATATTTTAGTATGATAGTGCTTTTGAATATGTTGAGAAAAGAAAATTAACGACATTTTACTCGATCCATTAAAAATCTCTGGGATTCTTCCCGTAACCTTATTGCTTGGAGATGCCGAAATCGTGCTAGTATTCTTACGCAAGTAAACGCAAGGCCTCGAATGTATCCTCCAACTTTTAAATCTTCCGGTGTAATTTTTAGTGAGATAAATATTTGGCAATAAGAAAATGTTTTTCACCATTAAAAAGGTTGTCTCATTATTGTTTAACATGGTTCTTTCTCTTTTAATTTTGAATGAGGTATTTTTTTCTGTTTATACCTTAACTTTGCAAGTCTCTAGGATAAACTTCTCATTCGAGGTCCAAGCAGTGATGCCTTAACTTTCCAACCAAAGTGGTAAATCAAAGCCAGTGGTCGTCCCACTTTTTTGTTCATGGGCCGCATAGGTCAATGTTAAGTACCACTGCGGGCCGCGCTTTTATGGATGCCATGGTGCCATACTACTTTTATTGACACCTTTTTATGAGTTGTCAAATGCGAATTCCTCATAGATTTTGTGTGCCAACAACAACATATAAAGTTATCTTTAACTACCTAATTCACTAACTATAGGTAAACTCAGTTTTGGTCCAAAAATGTTTGTGACCTCGCGGGCCTCATAAATACTGTCCGAGGCCCGCACGTGACCCGTGGGCCGCAGCTTACGATCACTGCTCTAAGCCTACCCGGTGACAGAATGAAAAAACCGCAAACCCGTATTTGTTTCATTCTCCGTCCCTCTACCAATTAAGGTATATTTAAAGGTTTGCTTTTAGTAAAGAGATGGCTAACTTTGGATTACGAGAAAGTTAACTGACACCACATCTTATCCGCCGGCTACCATGCGTTATTATTGTTCATTCTTTGCCCAAACTGCGAAAACCGATTTTTTCTCTCTATCTCGTTTCTGATGTGACAAAGCATATTATAAAGAGCATCCTGCACGAGTATGAGGCTATATTGTCTATGGTTTATCCCAGAAAGAACGTGCCACTTCGGGTTTGCCATGTTTCTCAATTATTATGGCTTGGCAACCTTCTAAGCTTTCAGGGAGTGTGCTAGCGGTAGATAATTTTTACTATCGTCAAGAATATCATCTGGTCGCAGTTCATCGCTGTCATATAGATATCGAAATAAAACCGTCCAGACTTGACGCATTGCGATTTTGTGCTCTCTGGACCAGCAAGTTCCAGCTCTGTAGAGGTTATAGGTCGGTCATCCTTGTTTGGCTTTCTTTTGCCACGTTGATTCATCATTGGACAAACCTCTAGAAGCTAGAAGTATGCAATTTAATATCGTTGTTTTTCACTTTTTATTTTTTTTATTTGATTTATCAAAATACTTCTAAATTAAGATAAAACTTATAGTATATATAACACTACTGCAAAGTAGTGAAATAATGGTTATTGCTCAGTGTCTAGTTGATACGCTATAGGGGTACTGAGTATAGGGGCACTAGTGTACTAATTTGTTTACTCGTAAAATACCTTTTTAACTTGTTATCAACTTTTGGAATAATAAACAAACCTGAAGTAATAATAATTATGGATGTATTTAATAATCTGTATATATTGTATTATTTATATGTATATTTAGTAGGTAACTATTGATCTTCGTAATAATTATTATACGTTGTTAAAAAATAATGTCATAGACTATGCATGGTTATAGTCTTGAAATGTAAGCAATTTGATTACCTATATAAAAAACATTAAAAATGTTTATTGAAATTTGATCTGTGTATTTCTGCTTATCCAGAGAATTTACGTTCTCTGCAATGAAGCAATGAAAATATAATCTTAAATAAACAGTTAATGGGAACAACATGAATTTTCATTTTAAGTAATCCTGTACACTTGGTTTAAGTTTAACAGAGACCCCAAACCGTAAAATTTTGTATTTCTCAAAATCATGTTGGAGTTAGTGGTCCTATAAGTCTGGATACTGTTAAACCGCCTCTGATATCGAACAAAGTTCTAATGAATATTTTAATTAAAATGATTTAAAATCCAAATAATTTAATAAATTAATAACTGCGAATTTAATAACTGCAATAATACTTAGTTGTAATAGTTTGTTCCGATACAATAAAAATCACTTATACTACTATAAACTTTCTGAGAAGAAGATTTTATTTTAATAAAGTTCTTTTCCTTTTCACCTTTTCTAATGGAGTTCCAAGGCAAATTAACCAACCAAAAATTTGCGAGTGTTACTTCTGGCGATTTCCTATAGAATTGCTTATAAACATGAAATTTGTGTTGGCGTTGCCTTTTAACGAGTTCTACAGATACTGTGCTAAGATTAACAAACCCAAGCAGGAGTTCAAAATATTAAGTGAAGAGACGTTAACATTTTAGAAATTTGCAAGTAGAAATTTAGTGGATTATTTATAATAGTTTTCATAATCTTTTTTCTAAAACATTTATTGTACATCCGCTAAAGAATTATGTGCTCGTTATTTAGTTTAATTACACTTAATTTTAATTTTTTCTCCTCAAAAGTTCTCTTATTTGCGGACCTAAAATATTACTTCTTTCCAGTTTGCGTCGTCATGGTTTTAGCACTGATAATATACTAAGTAGTGTTTATATATCTTGTAAAACTGAGCAATTCCCATCAAAAAGACACCATTATTTGGTCTATGCTTCTTACAATTCATTGAATGTATAATAGTTATAATATTTAAATAAGCACAAAGATTTCAAGTGAATTTTTTCCAGTGTCATTTCCATATTTTCATTTATTTTCAAGACTACTGGATGTAATTAAGAAAGAGATTCTGAAAAATATTTATTGCCATAATGAAACGGCTTTCAAACAAGATTTTAGAGAATTCAATAAAAAGTCATTGGACCTTGACTTCCCGTGTACAAACTTTTATCAAAATCGGCCATGCCGTTTTCGAGTTATTCCGGACATGCACACAGTCAGACAACATTTTTAGTAACGTTTATAATATACATGTAGTGCAGACTGAGCCTACACATTCACTAGTATATTCAAGACTAGCTGTGTACCCGCGACTACGGCTGCGTGTCATATTTATCACTAGTTTTAAAAAAAAATTATACAGGCCCCTAATTATTTTCCAAAAAAATTTTGCTACTAACATTATTACGCAAAGCTATTTCTCCCAAATTCAAATACCTGCCAGTAAAACTGTGCATTGAATCGGATTTCGAATGAAGATGAATTGGAAATTGAATATTCAATGTCTTCTAAATCCTGCTCAGCTAAGTATTAAATCTTTAAAAATGAATTCAGTCTTAAGTAGACGGTACTAAGGCCTGACCATTATTTTTATGTATCTATACCAATAAATAAAACTGAAGTATCTGTTTGTAATGTCAAAATAGTATTTTTTTATATGAATGTACATACCTATACCAAAAATACATTTTTTTTTAATTTTTTTCTGTTTTTCTTGTTTGTTTCGGGTAATCTCCGGAAGGGTTGAACGGAATTTGACGGGACTTTTTTTGTTAGATAGATGAAGTTACTCGGGAACAACATATAAAACGCGGGGCGCATCCGCGGGCACACCGCTAGTTATGTATTATAAATAAATGTAATGTAGTGCATAATAATATTATGTATTTTATACTTAGTTTATAATTAAAGTTCGAATACTTTAAAGCATACGAAGGGTGCCTGGCGACCACTACCGTGCGAATTTTCGAAGCATAAAATGTAATTTGCCATCGCTACGGGCGACGACTGAGTAACTTGATATTGCTATGTTTACGAGGAGCTTTAATCTGTTTATTTTTTGTTTCCTTCAAATGAATTTCTGTTTATTTATTTCGTTGTAATTTCAACGATTAAAGTAGAAATTTAACGAAAACGTAAGCGTAACAATACGAAATAAACCGGAATGCGTTAATAATAAAGCATATTAATTTCGAATACAAAATTGATTAAATCAGGTACAGGAAAATGTGCAATTAATGAATTTAGCAAATAATATTGTATAGAAAAGAATTTTGATGTAGAAACTTCTTTAGTCGCATTGTGTGATTCTAGGTAGGAGAAAAACTTATAGATTCGTATTACCTACAATGCTATGACGTTAGCTGTCATCATGTCAAGTAGAAGACGGCGTTTAAGTACTGGTGCTATAGTATAAGCTTATTAATTTCAATTAAATTAAATTTAAATTATACCTACTATAATTTAAACATTAAATAAAACAGTTTTTCTAAAATGTTGAGTTATTACTTCTCTCGACAATGAAGACACTGATAGTAGGTAATCCACGTAATGGATGATGTCGGGAAGATGTTCGAGAGGATAATATCTTCCCGCATCATCCAGCATATGAGGGACGTGGGGCCGGATTTGGCGGACGTGCAGTTTGGGTTCCGGGTGGGACGCTCGACGGTAGACGCCTTGGTGAGGCTGAAGAGGTGGTCGATGGAGGCCACCTCTCAGGGGGATAGGTTGTTGGCGGTGTCGCTCGACATCGCCAACGCCTTCAACAGCCTTCCGCACTCTGTGATAGTGGCGGCGCTCCGATCATTCGGAGTGCCCCACTATCTGCGGGGGCTGGTGGAGGACTATCTCCGAGGGAGGGAGGTGTCCTGTGTGGACAGCCAAGGCGTCGTCGTCCAGCGTCCGTCGGCGGGCTGCGGGGTTCCACAGGGGTCGGTGCTCGGACCGCTCCTGTGGAACGTGGGCTACGACTGGGTCGTCCGGGGCGCACTTCCGAGTGGGGTGCGCCTGATTTGTTACGCGGACGACACCCTTGTCGTAGCCCGGGGGGGGGGGGGGGGGGGGGGAGGTGGAGCGCTTGGCCACGATGGGAGTAGCCCTGGTGGTCAAGCGCATCGAGATGCTCGGGCTCAGGGTAGCGGCCGAAAAGACCGAGGCCTTGTTGTTTCATGGGCCTCGGCATGGGCCGCCCCCTGGGGCGAGCATCTCGGTGGGGGGGGCACCGGATCCGGGTGAAGGCCCAGATGAAGTATCTGGGCCTCACCCTGGACGGGAGATGGCGGTTCGAGTCCCATTTTAAGGGACTCGGACCGCGCATCGCCGGTGCCGCGGCGGCACTGGGGCGGCTCCTCCCGAATGTGGGGGGGGCCTGGCCAGAGGTGCCGCCGGCTCCACGCAGGGGTCGTGCGAAGCATGGCCGTCTACGGGGCACCTGTGTGGGCGGACGCCCTCAACGCCAGTAATATCCGTGTGCTGCGATCAGTGCAGCGCACGGTGGCGTTGAGGGCGGTGCGCGGTTACCGCACGGTGTCCGCGGCGGCGGCCTGTGTGCTCGCCGGCTCCCTGCCGTGGGAGCGAGAAGCGGAGGTGCTCGCTGCCGTGTACCGGTACTCGGCAGCGGGGAGGGATGGTGGTGGGCTCCGCTTGCACCCGGCAGAGATTAGAAAGGAGAGGAGGGAGATAGAGTTAGGCAGGTGGGAGGAGGACCTGGCGGATGCGCGCTATGGGCGACCAACCATAGACGCCATCCGCCCGGTCCTCCGGGAGTGGATGGAGAGGCGTCACGGCTCCCTCAGCTTCAGGCTTGTGCAGATACTATCCGGGCATGGCTGCTTCGGGTGGTATCTGCACAAGATAGCTAGAAGGGAGCCGTCGGCGGTGTGCCACCACTGTGGTGCGGCGGAAGATACGGCGCACCACACTTTTGCGGAGTGCGCCGTATGGGAGGAGCCGCGCCGGGCAGTGGTGGCGGCGGTTGGGTCAGACCTCTCGCTGCCGACGGTCGTTAAGGCCATGGTCGGCAGCGAGGAGGTCTGGGAGGTGGTTGCCTCCTTTTGCGAACAGATAATGTCGCAGAAGGAGGCGGCCGAGAGGGCCCGTGAAGAGGATCCGGGGGCGGATCCTCGGAGGCGTAAGAGGCCCAGAGGGAGACGGGCGCGCTATGCGCGGAGTTTTCTCCGTACATAGCGCGGCCGGGGGGTTTTTTTTTTTTTTTTTTTTTTTTTTTTTTTTTTTTTTTTTTTTTTTTTTTTTTTTTTTTTTTTTTTTTTTTTTTATGGGGGGTGGGTATTTATACCGCCCCCCCCTGGATGTCTGACCTTCGGTCATGCCTCTCCTCAAGAGGCGGGCTAAGTGGTGGAGGGGAACTTTTCTCCTCCATCCCCATTGGGCCATTGCACCGACGGGCCTGGTGGGTTCGCTGCAGGGGGCGACGCGGTGCTTGCGAAAGTTACCCCGTGTCGCCTCCATCCCAAATGCAGCGGACGGCTCCGGGGGGTTTTAGTGGGTATTTCCGGAGCGCTTCACGCCCGGGTGAGTCCCACACTGGCACGGAGCTCGTCACTCCGTGCCCTCTTATCTATTGTATTTGGGGGACTCTGATCCCGCAAATACAATAGATAAGGGTAGTGCGTAAATGCATTTCCCCTCGTCAAAAAAAAAAAAAAAAAAAAAAAAAAAAAGGTAATCCACGTAATGAAACTAAATACAGAGGTGGCTACAGAACCGATTAGTGTGGTTACCGATGGCAATAATAAAATATTGATCCAATGTTAGGTTGTTACTGCACAAGTTTAAAAAGAATTTTCAGGGTTATTGTAAAATAGGTTTTTTACATAAAAACTATTAAGTAACAGTGAAAAAAAAAATCAGATGTTTTGAGTAGTTTTTATAAAATATCAAAAGCATATTATTTACGTGAACAAAGTCGTGCACCATTTAAGAAAATACAAAAACACTTGATTTACCTACTTAAGTGCATGTATTAATTAACCTGACATTAAGCCTGGAATGAGTTTGGTATAAATCGTAAATTAAATATTTAAAATACTAAAGCACAATGAAACTTCTAAAATAGCACAGATAAAAAGAGACGAGTTCGAAATTATAATGGATCAGAAAAAGATTGGTTTTATTAGAAAATAATAAATAACCAATAAGTTAAATTGAACTCTAACATTTTTTTATGTATCTAACCTAAGATATTGGTAATTAAACCTAGGTATCTAATACCGAACAGAGATCAATAATTACTAACTGTTTATTAGGTCACGTTAAATTGAAGCGTAATATAATATATGGTAAACGTCGCGTCGTGTTAATAGTGTATCCATTTGAACAGATTGAATACGGATTGCAGTCTGCACTATCAGAACGTTTTTATGACTACTGTAAACGCGATCGTATGGATAGAGATTCAACTTTCTCAAATAAATGTTCTATTTCTAGTTCTGTACCTATCGAAAAGTTAAAAAATACCGACAAAAGAAACACTACATTGGCTCTTGATTTTTAAAACAATAGAATGACGGTCACGTTGAAGTGCGTCACGTGTACTATCTATCGTCGGAACTGGCTATAGAGGCGAAAGAGTCTGCATATGTTGTTGCACAATAATTGCTCCTTTGGTAAACAAAATTGAGCGTATGGTCTATATTTTACTCAAACAGCCTGTGTCGCTACTAAACAGGAAATGTCGTTAAATTTAAACGTGAAAAAATTCATAAAATTGAGGTGAATTTTCTAAATTGGGTACTAAGGGTCACTAAACAATTTTTTTGTTTTACGGATATTAGCTACATATAAATCTGAAGAAAGATAAATAAATATTAAAGTATTAATATGTCGATTAAGTAAGAAAATAATTATAAATAATATATAAACAGGGCAGCTCTGTAGCTAGCTTATTGATATGCAAAGCGAACCTACCGATTTTCATTCGTTAATCGACGCTAATGGGATTTCTGTGTCGCCTTAAAATTTTCAAAACAAAATACCAGCGCTATTTTTAGAATTAAGGTATTTCTAAATAGTCCTGTCGTAAATTATAAGCGTAATAAGGGATGATAGATCGGTAAGATTCAAACTTGTCGAATAATCTATGCTTTTAGAAAATAAGATCCTCTTTTAACTAATAAATATAAAGCTCCGTCAATTATGACGCTTATATGTATTCGATTTAAATCGATTATTCTAGATGTAACGATATTAAGCCCGCAGCTGTACTCGTCAACTTTTATTAAATTCTGAAGACGAATTAAGGCATGGTCTATTATTTAATCGTTTCATCTAAATTGTATTAAAAAATATTTCAATGCTGCGGGGATAATATCTATACAAACCAATAGTAAGACATTCATATGTATTACGACATATGAAAAAAAAAACTAAGCAACCATGGTGACTGCCGGAAGTAGCAAAAAAAAGCAACAATATGGAAACACTGTTTTTAATGTTTGAATTTCATAATTTAATTTATCAACATAGCCTAAACTTTTAACATTTGTATGGTTATTACATCTATTGGCGCTTCGAGCAATTATTATGTACAATTTCATATAGTTTATTCATAATTAAAACATACGATAGGCTGCGTAAGTATATTGACGGCTGATATTATAGTATTGGTAACGCGAAATTATTAGATGTTCCCCGAGAATCGATCAACGCCGCTAAAGAAGTTTTCAACTTGGCGTAGTCAAACAATTATATTCTAAAATAAATATTTTGTATGACGTGAGTTTCAATTGCCATAAATAATACTGAATTGGTGATATTTTTTTTCTTTCGCTAATAACATACATCATATTATATCTACTGAGTATATCAAATGTACAATAATCTATACTAATAATAAAATTGCAAATATCAAGTGTCTGTACATTTTCGATTTTTGTGAAAAGAATTATTGCAAGAGGCTAAAAATAGGTAATTAAACACATTTCTATCAATTTTTGGAAATGTCTGTCTGTTTGTCTGTGCACATGTCAATTAGAAAGTATTAAGTATATTTTAAAAATTCAAAAAGATAATTATAAAGCATATTCCGGGGTAACATCAAAACTTTATTTCATTGAAATCGCTACACTCTATCAAAAGTTATAGTAATTTGAATAACAGGCGGCGTCTTAAGTATGAAAGAAGAGTTTGTAATTTGTAAATAAATGCGTTTTAGCCTTAATCGAGAACAAAAAATTGATTGATTGATTAAAATTGAACAAAATAATATAATATAAAATATATGTATAGTATATAAATAATTAATCTAAGACATAGTAAATGAGAAAATAATATTTTGATATTTTTATACAATATCTAAGCATTTTATTAAGAGTCATTTAATGGAAGTAGTGAACTGGATTTTAATTATATCAATAGGTAAATATGGCGGGAAACATAATAATATTTAAATCTAATTACTATTATATGGTTCATGTTTTGATTTATTTTGATGACATGTGTGACGAAGTGTTATGAATGATGATTTCGTAAGCTAATTATCTATGTATTTCCGACGATTATTTATAAATGGCGCTATACTAATGTTTATCCCAATGTATACTAATGTATATCCCAATCGACATTTAAATTACACATCCAGAGATCATATTTTAAAAAACAAACAGATAATACCGAACTTCGGAGTCATTCTTAACCACATGCAGTTTATTTTGAGTCTACTAGTGGGTTTATCACTTTCATTATTGTTATTTATGTTCTTTCTTCCCTTTATATAAAAATATATGTATGGATGTGTTTTGTATATATATATATATATATATATATATATATATATATATATATATATATATATGTATCTGTGTGTATATGTTAATTATATATATATCACCTTTTCATGTACTTACAACTTATATATTATTTCTCTATTACATATATGTATCCGAATGTTATAGCAATTGGAATAGTTTACGGGCCGAGCGGCTGCGCAAAATTGTTATTATTTAATAATGTATCGAGGTTGAGGCAGGCTGAAAATCAGCGCTATGTGGTGATGCCGCCTAGCAACAGCTGAGCTTGTCCCATTCTCAAAATTATTATATCACGCCATGTTTATTTTTAAGCTCATGTATTATGTTTTGGCAATAAATCGTTTTTATTATTATTAAATAATTTGGAATGTTCTGAAATATTGCTACGTAGGACTTCAGAATCTACTACACGACATATTTCGATAGTTTCAAATTTTTTTTGGTTCGTTTGTTAATTTGTTCGCCAATGATGTAAAATCTACTGAGCCGATTTCGATATAATTTGGTATATTAGTAGTTTATACTTTTTGGTTACCTATTTTTACATTTTTGTATATGTTTATATAATGTACGAATAGCGTTTATTTAGATTATCAGAGAAATGTGAACTTAAACAGAGATCTTAACCTACCCTCCATTAATTCCGTTATCAAGTCCCAGTGTCGCGCCTTCTTCGATCGCGCAGAGACACACCCAAATCCGCTCATAGCGAGAGCTGTCGCGTACTCTACCGATCCGTTAGGTCTGAAATCGACCCAAATAGCCCAAATAGGATCTTTCCCCATCCCCTGAAGAAATATGCGTGCCAGCGCTCACGACCGCGAAACCCCCGTTCCCGCCAACGGGAACATGGGGCTACCTTTGCTTCCTTACACACTCCGGTTCCCCCTCCGGCGGCAACCGAAGCCGTGTCTCGTTCCCCAACCGGGGAGGCTCTTGACTTCGCCGCCAGCGCCATACAGTGACACTGACCATGCATTAAGCATTACACGCACAACATCGCACACATATTCCTGCACGCAATACGCAGGTACATAGGTCCTGTAATGAAACTTTTTTTATGTTAAATAAAAAATATAGAAATTAGCTAGGATTAAAATTCCGCGGGAGTTTTCACACTCAGGTAGCGGCTAAGCCGACTTTCGAATCCTTGTGCTAGTTACCTTTTGCGGTAGAGTACCGTCAGCACTCGTCCACAAAGTTCGGTGAAGCTGTAAAGGCCCTTCCGGTCAACAGCATTAGCTAGGTTAGAAAAAAAGTAAAAATAACGTTTATTTAGATTAATTAAAAATACAAGTGTATGCGTTGGAACATCTATACTATTATTACAAAGATATAAAGTTTGTGAGTTTGTTTGTTCGCGGTAATCTCCGGTATCACTGATCCGATTTTGGAAATTCTTTCACTGTTAGAAAGGTGTATTATATGTAGAATATTTTTTAAGGGATGGGACGGGACGCCTGAATTCCACGCGTGCGAATTCGCGAGCACAGCTAAGTTATTAATAATAATCTGGTTTTTGTAAAGAAATGAAGAATAATCAATAATTGGTATTGCTTTTATAATTTAAATAAAGCTCTTGAAAAAGATCGAAGTAGTTAATTACATTCATTACATTAATTACTTAATTCATACTAATAATTAAAATTCTAGTGTCTGTTTGTCAAAATATTTTTACACTATACGAATTAATAGATATGAACGTATATACGTCTATATAACATCTTTACCAAAAATAAGTTTTTTTTAATTTTGTCTCTCTGTTTGTTCAGGCTAATATCCGGAATGGTTAGACGGATTTTGTCGAGACTTTTTTGGTAGATAGCTGAAGTTACTCTGCGTAAAAAAATCCTATTCAGTGCACAGATTTACGGGAAAGTGCTTGAATTTATGAGAAATATTTTTACTTTAACTTAGAACGATTTTTTTTTAAAGTAATTAGGGGTCTTTTAAAAAAAATTAAACGAAGTAAAGAATACAGGAAACGCGGACACAGACGTGAACACATAACTAGTTCTTGAATAAAAACGACTTCTTGACTAAATATTTTTCAATAGAATATGAGAAGATTCTTTTAAAATATATGGTATTTTTATAACCCCTACAAAGACGTATTTCATTAATAAATTTACAATAAAGAATAACGTACAAAACTTGACGCATGAATACGTAGTACCTCTCTTATATTACATCGTAAAAAGGAGAGTGGTTAGCGGCAAAACCACAAAATTGCTAAGTGACGGGTGTCTGAGACCTTTGATCTCAGTGTCTAAAATTCAAACCTAAAGGGACTCATATATATTATGCGATGTATTATAGTATTGTTGAAATTTAATTCTCAAAAATTTATTGCACTGATTCTGCTTTGGTCAATTAAAAGTGTACTTAATTTGATTTGATTAGGTTTTGGCAAGATTACCTCTTGCGTGCCTCAAAAAAAGTAGATGAGCCTATTTGGGAATTTTATTTTTTAGTTTGTAGCTTAAAGTTATTAGTATTACAATAAGTTTGAGATGACAGGGTTTGAGTTTTTTTCAATTTACTATATAGACTCAGTGCTTTGATAGGATGGTGAACATACTAAGCCTACAGGTATGACTCTTTAAGTGATGCTCCCGGAACACACCGATATATGGCTACAGGTTCTCAAACTTGAAGGTTGGTAGCTGCACAGACAGGTATTATTAGGAAGTGCCCTACCACCATACTATGGTTTCCTCACGATGTTTACCTTCATTGAACGTTCGTTATAAATTTGGATAGGAGTTTGAACTTACGTCCATCGACGTGGAATGCAGCTACTCATCAACTGTGCCATCATCGCAAATATTGATTTTGAGTTTCTATATGAGCTCAAAGTTAATTCTAATAAATGTTTTGTTTTAAGTATATACAACACTTTAGAACCAATAAAAAAAAGTTTTAAAGGTAAAGTTAAATGTTAACTATAAAGTATGCTGTTAGTACTCAGTATATTTCCATGGCTATGAAAATTATGTCCGTAGTCCGTACTCACGTGGGTGTTAACAAGTTAGCCGTAAGCTGTCCACGGTCGATCAGTGAGTGGTTCCATTAATGGCTTAATCTAATTTTCATGTTATACCATTTCTCTATATTAGTATACTTTCAGAACAGTCGTCTCCGTCTTAGGTGTAGGTGTGTTGGTTAATTTTAATGTAAAAAGTGTTTCAATTTTTATATCTTTAAAATATGCATTTCAAATAATCTTGTCCCTGTGTTATTGAATTTGTTAAGGGTGTATTTTATATATAAAGTATCGTTAGAGCAATTTTATTGGTATCATAGTTTTTTTAGAAAGTGTATAAACCTGAGCCGTCTATAGGCATAAGATTTTAAATGTTTTATTTCAATACTTATCAGTGTAATACATTTTGAAAAAAGATTAATGCTCACCTACAACATCTGAATTTTTATTTACGAGAAGAAATTTGAATAATATTACATTTATAACTTCTTTTATTGTTAGTATTTCCGTCCTGAATGAAGTATTTCGTTTAATGGAGCCCTTGAAACAAGTATAATTTGTTTTTATGTCCTACTTTGTTCAACCTGTTTTCTCTTTATCACGAGTTTAGACAATCGCGCTATGTTTAAAAGCTTTCCCGACTATTTTATTCTTTTCATAGAACCATAATTAAATTAATATGATATTAATTTTTTACATTTATCTATCTATATATCTTTTTCTATATATATAAAAGGATAATGGGATTTCTTTGAGGCACCATCAACTCAAAACTACTGAAAACGTCGGTATGGGACCAATACCATTCGATGATTTTTTCGTAGGTTATAGGCTATTTTTTTTTTTGGATTCCATCGACACTTTTTCATTTTGTTACAATCTCTTATGTGCATTTTTCCCGTTTATAAAAACAAGAGACTCTCCTTTTTCTTCATTCATTTGTTTTTAGGTAGGTACAAATAAAATGTTATGTGCACTTTTTTATTCACAGATAAAGAACACATGAAACGCGGGCGGCACCAGCTACTTTAGTTAATATGTGTAACTTATAATAGGATAAGAAAGCTTAAACAATTTCACAAAAATAGGTGCCTAGATTATGTAATGTTCTTTATAAATGTTACAGTTAACACTGTATCAAGGACGTCTACGTCATAACATGACAGTTATTTCTCGAGAGATGTTGTAATATAATATTTCTTGTCCTTCACGAGTTCGGATGTCCTCTATTGATTTTCTAATAACATAGGTATATATAAATAAGGTGTATATGATTCATATTACCGTAGCTTATATTTCATCATATAAATTAGCCTTTATTTTGACTCTTAGGTATATATAAGTTTCTATTTGATAATATTTTTACAATAACATATTGTTTACATTCTCCGTTGTTAGAAATTGAGGTACATTTAATTGAAACTGACAAATTGGTGTGCTAATGGCTACACCCTGGCCTTCCTCTGGCAGAGACCCTGGACGTGTTTCGATCCCCGTCTGGGCAGCTTCCTGTACCTGCTAAAAGTGCGATACATTGACACTTTCATGCACTAGTATACTACGTATTAGACTGAATTTCACATCTCCACATACTATATCCAGGTAAATGGTTTCTGTAAGGGACTAGGAGATCCGTAGATTCCCGTAACTATTGTATGTTTAGCTAGGACATATTTCGGGGAATTTACATCTCGGGTAGCGTTTGAAGCCGAAGTCCAAACAACTTTACCGCCCTTGTGCTAGCTACTACTCTATCTGTTGAACGTCTTAAGAGGACATGCGGTTGGAAAAGTAAGTATTTCAGAAATCTATTGCTATCGCGTTGCACTCCAAACAAAGAATTATAAAATACGAAAGGGACAACTGCAGCTCGGGCTGATTTTACCTGTTCAAAATATAGGAAAACATCACTTCGTAGTACCCTGTTTCCTCATCTAAATCTCAACCAATTTTTCTTACCGTTTTAGAATAATACACTTTATCCATCAAATTTGTTTGACGAACGTCCTAAAATGACGGTAAAAATCGAGCATTTTTTTCATTTTCAAAGGCTCCTTGTATCTACAATAACTCGTTTATGGAAAAAAAAATCTAAACGTACGGGCATGGCGGTAGTGGATATATATCATTTGGTATAAAAATATTAACCCTTATTCTATTATCCATTGAGGAAACAGAGACTACATTTTTATGGAATAAATGCCGCTAGGATATCCTCTTAAGCGTTCATATCAGAAGTTCGATGAAGCTGTCAATGCCTTTCTGGTAAACAGGATTTAATCAATTCGAAAAAGTGAAAGAATTTCCCAAATCGGATCAGTGATTCGATTGGATCACAAACTTTACCTTTTTATAATAATTGTACAAATGTTCTAACGCATACACTTCATGATTATGGGGTTTTTAATGAATCTAAATAAACGCTAGTCATATATTATATAAATACATATATATGTGTGTAAATATACGTTAATATAATGTATAAACTACAAACATACGTCTACTTTTGTAGAAATCGGTTCAGTAGATTTTGCGTAATTGGTGAACAAATTATTTAACAGACCAAAAACTTAAATTTAAAACTGTCAAAAGGTGTCGTGTAGTAGATTTTGAAGTCCATTCCAGAACATTCCAAATTATGAATCTATGAATAATTGTCAGAAATACATAAATAATTTGCTACGTAATTACCATTCGTAACACTTCGTCACCCATGTCATCAAAAAGAAACAAAACATGAACCATCTAATTATAATCATAATTAAATATTATTATGTTTCCCGCCATATTTACATATTTATATTATAATTGAATATCAGTTCACTACTTCCATAAAATAACTCCTTAATACAACGGCTAAAATGCTTACATTTTGTATGAAAATATCAAAATATTGTTTTCTCGTTTCCTATGTCTTAGATATTTATTATTTAAATTACGGATTACCACACCACACTATTAAGGAGTCACACACCGCTCTCTATGGTTTGTTTAATTTAATGACACGGAAGTTGAGGCGTTTAGATTGTGACGATATAAGCAATGTTTACTTATTTAATTTTAATTACTTTGAAAACGATGGTAATGATTATGTTATGGTAAGATTTTACTGTTTAGTAAACGCTTTGCTTACTGACAAGGAAGAGCGGAGTCAAAAATTATGCTTACGCAATACCTGTACGGTCCCCTAACAAGCGAAGACCATTTTTACAATTGTTATTACAGACCAAAAAACATAGCACAAATTACATTTTTGAAGTAGAGCGATTTTCGGTAGGAAAAAACTTATAGATTCGCGAATCTTTGATTTTTGAACTTGAGCGTTTCTGGGTAAACTTATAGATGCGCGTTACCAATGCTATGACGTCAGCTGTCAACATGCTACAGTACGTCAAGCATAAGAAGGTGTTTAATTGCTGGCACTCAGAGATAAATAATAAAATGAGATGAATAATGATAATTAATGATAATATGAATAAACTACATGAAAGTGTAAATAATTATTGCTCGGAGCGCCAATAGATGTAAAAACCAGACAAATGTTAAATATCATAATATTGTTTTCTCATTTACTATGTCTTAGATATTTATTATTTAAATACAATACATATATTTTATATTATATCATTTTGTTCAATTTCAATAAATCCATCAATTTTTTGTTCTCGAATAAGACTAAACGCATTCATATACAAACTCTTCTCTCATACTAAAGATGCCGCGTGTCATTCAAATTACTGTAACTTGATAGAGTAGACTGATATTAATGAAATAAAGTTTTTATGTTACCCCGGAATTATCTTGTTGAATTTTTAAAATATACTTTCTAATTGATACTTGCACAGACAGACAGACAGACATATCTAAAATTGATAGAAATGTGTTTAATTACTTATTTTTAGCCCTTTGCAATAATTCTTTTCACAAAAATCAAAAATGTACAGGCATTTAAATTTAACAAATTACGAATTTCATGAAACATTGAAATAGCAGTTTTTCTAAAGTTTCGAGTTCTCACTTTTGTCAGCAGTCAACATGGCTTCTAGTTGTTATTTCTGTCAAATTCTTTCCTATTTTATATTTCTTATTTTCGGTAATATTTTTCTCATATAATGATTATTTAATTTTGATTTATCTAACTACTATCGCATAACTATTATTAGTCTTTGCTATTGTACTATTTTAAATTAATAAAAAAAAAAAAAACAAAAATTAATTTAAAATAAATTAAAAGACGAAAATAAAATAAAAGAATGTGTAAAATCTACCTGGCCCGTTACAAAGGTCTTTGTAGTTTGATTCTCATCGAAACATCAAACAGACGGTAATGCACTGCAAACAGGCTTTCGTTTGTTCTGTGATTAAACTCACAAGTCTAACAGCGTAGAAACTGCCTGGAATGTTTGATTGATCGGATGAAACGTACTCTACGGAAACGAGTTTGCCGAATTTCATTAAAAAAAGGTGCATACCAGTAGATTTTTTATATCTGTATGCGGGAAATACGTGTCAGGATATAATTCCAACTGAGAGCACATTTTTTTTAGTGATCATAGCGATGTCATAGTGAAATCAATATTGATAATTATAAAAAAAAAACATTTTTTTTGTTGATAACATTAAAGTACTTGATACGTTGAGCGAATGGAGTCACACCTAAAATAGGGTACGTAACAGGATTTATTTTAAGAAATAGTCTTAAGGTATTTAGAAGCTTGAAGCGATCATGGCTTAGTTGGTAGTGCGGTCGAATTTTCGCGTCAATGAAACCCACTTATCCAACTCTCAGCCTAAGCTTTCGATGAAGGAAAAACGTCGTGAGGAAACCATAGCTTGGTGGTAGGGCAGTTTACAATAATGCCTGCCTGGATAGCTACCACCCTCAGGTTTGAAAACCTGTCGTCTATCGTCCCAAGACGTACACGTTTTTCTTTGTTATTAACAGCACTAAAGGTTATCAGTAACAAATAAACAAAAAAAGACGAACGCCTAACTTACTAAGGAAAAATGAATGTTTTATTTTTGCCTATTCACAGATGTTCATCATATCATAGAAAATGAAAAGGACACTAATAATCGATACTTTATTAGTTTGAAAGATCGATCTATTGGTCCTCGATGTCCGGTCCGTATGTGTGTTAATAACCATTATAGAAATTTATATACCTGAAGATTTATCTACTATAAAGGGATCAAATAAATCGTACTAAATATCCATGATCATAACTTTATCTACTTTTATAAAACTAGCTGATATATGCGGGTCTTCCTGCATTTGTAGCAGAGTCAATTGTTTGAGAACAAACGTTAATTCAAATTTACTTGCAAAAATATTATTATTACACATCGACTGTAATATGTTTACTTGTATGTATAACAAAGACTGTATAAATAGTCTTTGGAGTTGGGTAATATATACATCTAAAACCTAACCTTGGAGTTAAACATAATTACGTATGAATTTGCCAGACGTAAACGTTTCCGAGTGCAAAGTGCACCAGACACTTAACTAGTTAATATCTCGAAGTTTATTTTCCTTTCATGGACATCAAAGGAGAAATAAACTTCATGCAAGGTCAGTAGTTAAAACGTTAGAAAAATAAATTAACACTTTAAATTATGGGATATTGTCTAGATTATAAGTTCGGGTGATATTTAGATATGTTTACGGTTTATGAATAATTACTACTGCACATTAATAGTATAAATAAATAAAAATAAAACAAAAGAGCCTTTTATTTCTTGCATTGACAGCAAATTTTCTTATATTTAGAATGTAAATTTTGAAATTTTGATTAAGTATAGTTTGTTATTTCTTGCATGTTTAATTGCAAGAACTACAGGTTGGTAAATCCCTCATCCAGAGATGCATTTTTCACGGTCTTGTGTACCTAGTAGCCAATTCGAGCAAGGGGTTCTTTTTTTACATCGTCTTCCCATCGTGTTGGTGGTCTTTCCCTACTTCATTTTCCTTGTGGGCCCTTCTGTAGAGTTGCATTTATGGTCCATCTCTGATCTGATAGCCTCGCTACATTACCATTTAAGCTTTTTGCTAATCACAAGGCATCTGTGGCTTTTATTATTGATATTGTTTTGTCTATTTTTTTAATATTTAGCATACAGCGCTCTAGTCCTCGTCAGAGACTGGGTATATAATCTAAGATATTTAATTATAAAAGATATTGATAATTTATATTGCCAATACATAACAATGCCTCTTTGAACGTTGAAAATTTACTTAACCTTTGTTTCATGAGTCTTCATTTATTTCAGTCTTAGTATGATTTCATACACGTTATTTGAAATAATTTAGTTAAAAAGTGGTAACAAAATCGATATTACCTATAGATATTGTGTAAACTAATATTGACTTGTTATTGACCTAATGTATATTTTATTTTGTTTGGTTTAGTACTCATAGTTACAAATCAATATAGCTCGATCTCAAACTAAGTTCAAGAAAACTTGATACCTTTTAACTGTGTGTTTTTGTTTAAGGATTCATGTTTTGATATATATTACTTTTCCTTAGTTAAATAGCATTTATTAATTTTATGACGGTACCTAATTTTGTAAACATTTAATGATGTTTTATTCTTATAAACATTTAAACAACCAATCACTGAATTCCGAATCGAATAAAAATCGAATTAAAGATAACAATTTAAATGCCTATGAGTCAATATACCACAAGGATTAAATTTCTCCTATAAGTAGAAAATACTAAAACGATTCGATATACATTAGTTATTTATTTGGCTTTGAGCAGATTCAAAAGATTACCTATTAAACACAAATATACGAAAACAATTTTAGAATCGTTACTATATAAACACATGATTATATTGATTATTTTAAAAAACCATATTTTGAAAACCAAATAGAACGAATTCGGGATCCTTGAAGGTAAAATCAGATATGAAACCTTATTGTTCAATTAAAATAATACATTAAAAAACATTTTTTTCCGTTTTTTTTATTCACTTTTACTTTCCCCTGTCTGTTAATTTTCGATTTTTGTGACAAGATTTATCGCAAGAAGCTAAAAATAGGTAATTAAACATATTTCTATCATTTTTAGAAATGTCTGTCTGTTTGTCTGTGCACGTATCAATTAGAAAGTATTAGGTATATTTTTAAAATCCAAAATGATAATTATAAAACATATTTCGGGGTAACACCAAAACTTTATTTCATTAAAATCGTTCTACTCTATCAAAAGTTATAGTTATTTGAATGACACACGACGGCTTAAGTAAGAAAGAAGAGTTTGTAATTAAATGCGTTTTAGTCTTATTCGAGAACAAAAAATTGATGGGTTGATTGAAATTGAACAAAATGATATAATATAAAATATATGTATTGTATTTAAATAATAAATATCTAAGACATAGTAAATGAGAAAACAATATTATGATATTTAACATTTGTCTGGTTTTTACATCTATTGGCGCTCCGAGCAATAGTTATGTACATTTTCACGTAGTTAATTCATATTATCATTAATTATTATTATTCATATCATTTTATTATTTATTTCTGAGTGCCAGCAATTAAACGCCTTCTTATACTTGACATTTTGTACCATGTTAACAGCTGACGTCATAGCATTGGTAACGCGCATCTATAAGTTTACCGAGAATCGCTCAACTTCAAAAATCTAATTTGTGGTATATTTTTGGCTCTGTAACAGAAATTGTAAAAATGGTCTTCGCTTGTTAGGGGCCGTACAGGCATTGTGTAAGCATAATTCTTGACTACCCTCTTCCTTGTCAGTAAGCAAAGCGTTTACTAAACCATACTCACCATAACATAACCATTGCCATTGTTTTTAAAGTAATTAAAAGTAAATAAGTAAACATTGCTTATGTCGTCACCATCCAAACGCCCCATCCTCCCTGTCATTAAATTAAACTAACCATAGAGCGGTGTGACTCCTTAATAGTGTGGTGTTTTTCTATGTTTAGCAAATTGTTTCGTTCAACTATAAGATCTCCACTGTTGGACATACGCCTCCCCCATTAATCTGCCATAATCGCCACGAGATTTTTTTTTTAAAGTTATTATTATTTTTATTAAAATTAATTATTTTATTAAAATTTTTCACACCCTGTGTGACTTGGCCCGACTTAAATATACTTACATAACGTCACGCCTTTCTCCAGTGGTGGTAGGCAGAGACTACGTCCTTCCACTTACTACAATCTTGAGACATCTCTTTCAGTTCTTCTACTGTCATGAGTGCTTTTAAGTGTAGGATAGTTTTTATTCCCATTAAAGTCCTCAATTCTTTTCTATTGCAAATTAAAAGTGTAAAGGTAAAGTAACCCGGGCAACGGCTGTTTGGGCAGATAGTATATATAAAGATGTAAATTTTTAACTGTCTGTAATTAGACAGAAATATTTTTGAATAATAATAAAGCTAACTGTGCGATATTAAAGAGTCTAATATATGAGTATAGGATCTTTTAGCGTTTGCCATTAAGAGGACATGCGGTCGCCGACAGATATTAAAAGTAGGTATTTCAGAAATCTATTGCTATCGTGTTGCGCTCTAAAGAAAAAGTTATAAAAGACAACAGAGACATCTGCAGCTCGGGCTGATTTTACCTATGCAAAATAGACGAAAAAATCACTTCGTAGTACGCTGTGTCCTCCTCCAAAACCGATGCGATTTTTAATTTTCTTTTAGTTATAGAATAAGAAAAACTTTGGCTACACATCTAAGTGCTTTTGCTTATTTTAAATTTTATCCATGAAATTTGTTTAACGAATGTATAGAAATGTCGGTAAAAATCGAGCATTGTTTTCATTTTCACAGACTCCTAGTTTCTACAATAACTAATTTATGGAAAAAATCAAGTCGTACGGGCATGGTGCTAGCGGATATACATATATATTTAGTATGAAAATATTTATCATAATGCTTTTTTTACAAGATATAGGCTCAATGTTTGGACTATAATCTCACCTGATGAATGAAGTGAAGATGTGTTCCAGGATGACTAAGCTCTCATTGGTATTGTTTCTCAAGTGATGCTGCCGGAACATACCTATTGGTATTTGGCGACAGATTTTTGAACTTGATGGTGGTAGTTACCAGTGGCGAAGCACTCTCATAACCCGATTCCTCATAGCCTTACTAAAAAATTCGCACAATACTCACTTCACAAACAGCAAAGACTATTATTACGTTATAACAACTACACACTCGTAAAGACAAAACACGCATACAAAGAACCTGCCATACAAACCGGTAAAAAACATCGGAATTGAATTCACACATCCATCCACATTTCACTATAATTAACACGCACACAAAGAAAGCATTGTAGTAAATCAGTTCTGTAAACGTATCACGAGTTTATGCAGCAAATAACTCGCTTCGTCGCGGCTTATTCCGTTTAATTTTAAACTTTATTGTTATACGGTTACGGTTTTTTTGCATATGACATTTAATTGCTAGATTTTGCCACAATCTCAACAACGCCGCTGCCACGCATGTTTATAAATTGTGTGATCGCAATTAATGGTGGTTATACATTACTTTACAATTATTGTTACGTGATTTGCAATTTATTTTATTTTATTTTGTAATTAATCGATGTCAGATAAGATATTTGAACATAGTGACATACGTAACAAACGTTAACCAAATTTACAAATAGAATCAACGCTAATTGGTCTCCATAGATGTCACTTTTTTAATAATCTGGTTGCAATTATTTTCACTGCGCTAAAATTTTAATAAGTAAAATGTAAAAAGTAATCCACTTTCGATTGTAGTGTTTTTTAAATAGAAACATAGTAATTGCTCCATCATGTGTTAATTTCATGAAATGTAATAATTAAAAAATCTACGATCACGAAAACTAACCCATTTCACGATGTATTACATTATTATAATTACCTATAGGTACATTTATTACGTGCGAAATTAATTTGGTATTTCGTGCATAGCGTGACAACTAAATATATCAATAATTCTCAACTTTATACTAAATCCAAACGGCTGTTTTCAAAGTCACTTTTTAAGTGCCAAGTCAAGTATGGTGAAGGTGGTTAACGCTAACTGCATCTAGATAGCTTAACTTAGCAGCAAAACACATCCGTCATTCTTTACTATACAATTTTTTAAGACAAAGAAGTATGATGGACCAGGTAGATTTTTTTTTGTGTTCCGGCCTTACCAACGATTTTTTCACGCCACGCCACTGGTAGCTACCCAGACGGGCATTGTTAGAAAATGCCATATCACCATGCTATGGTTTCCTCAGGATGTTTTCCATCACCGAAAGCTCAGGCTGATTTTAGAGTTTATAGGAGGATTTGAACCCACGTCCATTGACACGGAATCCGGCCGCACTATCCACCGCGGCATCATCACTTTCATCATCAATGCTACTATCATTAGGGAGGAAACAGGGTATTAGGTTTGTATGGAATAAATGCCGCTCGCTTATCCTCTTAAGCCTGTTTCATTTTAAGATGACTTGAAGTAATGATGTCATATTATTTCAAGTTTATGGGTTAAGGTAAGGAAGATAAAATAAGAAAGGTCAATGTGAAATTGCTGTTTCTATGCTATTTATTTTATTACCTATACTTAAGACTTTTGCATGGACTTTTTAGTAATAAAATTTATTTGAGTGCTTTAAAACAAATTGTTACATAAATTATGCTTTAGGTAGGTAACATACCAATGCATTGATTATTAAATTGAAAGCCCAGTTAAGTGACCCCATGAAAATTAGGACATGTTAGTTGCTCATTGAAACGTGTTAAAATTTATTTTTCACGTCTACTTATTTAAAAAAAAAAACGACTAATAGTACTTCACTTTTTAGTTTTTCCCTTATATCAAATAGTTATTGGCCATATAGTTATTGGCAAATAGCTACTATTTGCAATAATTCTGCCAGTAACCGTAAGTTAGAGTCATCAACCAAGGAGTGGAAACTGGCAAGCAAGACTATGGGTGATGAAATGAAAAAATACCGTTTCATCTAGGTGGTCAACCTGAAAAACAGACAACACAAACATATAAGACACAATATTAGTAGGACAAAAAACAGTATTTATTAGTAAAAATGTTAGTAACATATAGTATTTACAGTTTTATGTTGTTCTTTTGTACATATTTACATAATATATAGTTGATTATGGGAGAAAAGGTTAAGAAAAGATATTTAAAGGTTGTAGGTCGAGGAACTTCAGGAAGGAGAATTTCATACAGGGAGGAGCGCATCTTAGGACAGGAGAAAAATAAATAGTTCAACTCACCTTCGTCGAGGCCACATTCACACAATAAAGAGTTCCTGATCCTGAGCTTAGCTAGGAAAGCGGGAGTGCAGGAAAAACTCAGTCTTAAACAACAGATTGTCGAGATAGGTTAACTTTTTAAAACTGAGAATAATAACTTTAAATTTGATGTTTATTTATACTTATCGCACTTGATGTTACATGACTGTGTTGTCTAGCATGATAAACATGCTAAGCCTAGAGATACTGGTTCTCAGGTGATGGTGCTGAAACAAACCTGTACGTGTTCGGAGAGAAATATTCAAATTTAAGTTATGTAGCTAGCCAAGGAATATTATAAAATGCTATGTGGTATGTCACGTGCTATAGTTTCAATACGTTTTTTTTCCTTTTACCGAAAGCTCATTGAATTCGAACCCAAAATCTTTTGACGCGTTACCCGATCAACACTATCACTGAGCCATAATCACTTTATTATTAATAATGATATTGAGATCGTGTTAGTATTTCTTAAATTTATTACTAATATTGTCGTTTAAAAGACCAAGTGTAAAGAAATTACACCACAGCTTTACTTTTAGAATAATCAATCATTATTCTCCTGCTCTGTTTTTCAGAGTAACTTGGAGTCGGCGCAGTAGGCTCTTCTTCCATACGTCTCTATCAGCAGATAGATAACTTCTTCATTTACTTCTATTTGTTTCATATTATCTCTCGAACTTTCTTTGGTCTTTACATGAGGTTCTTACTTCTTTTATTCCATAATTCCTCTGCTTTTCCATCCTTTCGCATTCATATTCATTACTATTTTATCTACATGCGCTTCATCTCTTGGCGTAAAATGCCCATACGAAAAATGCTTCTTTTTCAACTTTTCTATCACTGGCGTCACTTTCAAACTGCCTCGAATATGTTCATTCCTAACTTTATCAATTCTTATAACACCGCACATCAATCTCAAAATTCACACCTCAGTTACATTCAATTGTTTCTCATCCATCCATACAATAATGAATATCGGATGTAAAATGAATGTTTATACGGTAAACGGATCGCTATTGATTAATAAGTAATTTAGGTTTACAGAGTATTTGTCCTTAGTACTTGATTCTTATTCTTGAACTTTCTTCCAAAGGAATTACAAGTAGATTTCCCAAGCAGATAACATGGAGGAGCCAGTGTGGTTAAGTCTTAGCAAACGACAATATGTAATTTAATTTAATTTATGTAGGGGTACTTAGAGTGTTTGTTATGAGATAAAATTCATTTTGAGAGCGATTAATTTTCATTATTTTTTATTCTCTACTTAATTAATAAAATATAATCGTTTTAAATACAATTGTTCTAGAATAATATGTATATTTTTAGTTTAGATTGATTTCCATAAATTATGTACTATTTACTAAAGTAATTCACAAATCAATATAATTTGTCGCCAAATTCACGTTCAAAAATAGGGGGCCGGTAAAATATTACTATGCAAATACTCACGTTACTTTTGGTAAAAACTTTACTTACTAACAAGAGAGAGTAAAAGAGATCTAGAAGTTCTGTTTACGTAATACTCGGTAAGGCCCCATTTCATATTCAAATTTATAACAATGTAAAATGTAGCTAAAAATACATAACAATATCTGCATTTGTTTTTGTGTGAGCTTCATATCAATGATATTTATGATAATTGTTTCGGCAGGTTATTCTAACAGAATCAGTGAAGTACGCTTGTATACGGTAGGTATGTATGTACCGACGGTACATTGCAATTCTCGCTTCGCAATTCTCGATTCCCGAGAGATCGCTTTGTATTTCTTATCGTGTCCTATCTCGATTTAATAATTAGAATTAAAAATAAAATAATGTTATAAATAGATTTTATGTATAACGCATGTTAAAATTATTTAACACTAGCTGCGTGCCTGCGGCTGCGCCCGCGTTTTATATACATTTTCACTGCATAATATGGTTTTTATTTTTTTTATACAAAATCCTAATTATTTTCCAAAAACGTTTTTGCTACTAACGTTAAGAAAAGGTATTTCTCACAAATTCAAATACCTGTCAGTAAAACTGTGCATTGAATCGGATTGTATTAAGTTTTATAAGAGTTTTAATTTTTTTGTGCGGAATCCTAATAATTTTCGAAAATTAAAAGTAAGCTAAGTTCGCGGTGTAACTTCAGCTATCTATCAAAAAAAGTCCCGTCAAAATCTGTTCAGCTGTTCCCGAGATTACCCGTTAATAAAATTCTTGATTTTTGTCCGTTATCTTGGAGAAGCTCTGGCATTTTATAGGACAATAAGTATTTTAGGTGTTACTTTATAATATTAGTTATCACTGTATCATGTTTCGTCAAAATTGGTTTAGTACTTTCAGAGTGATACGCGGAAAGACAGACAGTCAGACAGACAAAAACTCTAAATAAAATAAATATTTAATGTACAGATTTGACTTAGTTACAGTTTTATTATATGTATAGATAAAAGATGATAATTATTTATCACACTTTTTTCGATTATTATTTTCTAACATTTAACAAAAATCGTTTTCTTTGATATTTATTAAAATGTGTATCGAAATCAAATTATGGTACGGTTAAGCTTCATGTCATTTAAATCTTAATAATTATAGAGTCTGTACTATTTACTATATTATTAACCTGATTATTTTGGGACAAACACACGATGACGTTTAGTATTGTATAAATGCAATTAATAAAACCAATATTCCAACATTAATCTGTCTTTATTAATCTTCACGGTAACTAATATTTTTTGTACTACTAGATAAAATTTTAATATGTACAAAAAAGTATGTGCGGTTATCTACATACGATTATTTATAGCACATAGTAAAATAGATTTAACAAAACAACTTATTAAATAAAATAAAACAATAATAGTAAAAATAAATGAGAATTTAGGCACTGCACGTGTTTAACTTGACTATCACATTCATGGGTTTTTACAACGCAGCTAGTATAAATACCATCCGCGATCGTAATTCATTTAATCTAATAAGCGTTTTCGTTCTTAGAAACATGTTATTATTATTATCAATGATAATTTAAACTCAAGCTTTAAGTATACACAATACAATGTTATTCAATTACATTGAAAATTAGATTTAATGTAACAGTTCTTGACAAAAAAAAATGTTAAACATTTTGTTTTTAAATCTAAAAGTAATCTTCTTAAGTAAAGAATAATTTAGATATAATTAATTAATAAACATTCATTTAAGGGATCAAGTTTTTTTTAATGGGAATACAATGAAGTCTTATTTATCTAACTATGCAATCATTTTAGTCTAAAACGCTTTAAAGTTATGTAGAAAATTCAGTACTTTAATAATCCAAGAGTCAGCATTTGAGGAATTACATCCATGTATTCTACTATTTATACCATAATTAAATTTATATTAAAATTTGATAATAATCTACTTGCTTTTTATCATGCTGTTTACGATTTTTTTAAAACTTATATCATATTTTTTTAAATCTATCACATTAAATGTGATGTTTTGAAGTAACTTAATTTGTATTTGATACAGCAACAATATTTTATTTAAATTATATAATTAACTCATTGTTTGATATAGTAAAACGACATTTGCATCATCCTGCTGTAACAAATAATTTCATTCTTAATGTGTCGAGTCGAGTACCCATAAAAATTAAACAATAGCAAGACAATGGAAAGCTGGCGTAAACGCCGGGAAGGTGCTCAAGGGGTTAATATTCCTACTAACTTAATAAAATATGTTGAAATATTTTTATAATCAATTAATTTAAAACTTTAAATGCGTATGCAAAGTGAGAAATGAAATTAGTTTCTTTTTATATAACTACTGAGTTTTTTTCAATTTAAAATGTTATGCAATATTATGAAAACATACTATAAAAAGTATACTAAGTAAGACTTATCGTATTTCATTTTATTCAAAACACTAAATCCAAATATTTGGCACATTGTTATGCGTCTTTAAACGACATTTTTTGTATTAATTTCGGTTGCAGATATTTCTTATAATTTTTATATATCATACTGGTTTGGAAGACTAACATGCTTTTTTTAACCTACATGTGTATTTTTATATATGATAGATGATGTGGTTATAATAGCATTTGGTTAACGGCACTTTAGAGTAAGGGAACAGGTGTAAAACTTGGCCAATGTATAGCCGGATGCTTTTCCCAGGCCGGCCACATTTGCAAAAGAATCATCCTGAGTAGTACGGCGAGAGAGCGTACCAACTACTTATGATAGGTTTTTCCAGGTAAACAAGACATTAAACGAAAATCCTCTTCGGCTAAAACATTGTTAAAGTAAAGGCTCTTTATACATTCCACGAAAAGTATTGAAGATTTTTAGAGCGACTTAAATAATGTCACATGTGAAAGTAGGCTCAGCAATTGACAAAGTTTCAATCTCAAATGCATACTTATATTTAGTGTTGTGAAATATATTCATGAACACTTTCTTTTAAAAATGATTTGGATATTTCGTTTCGTCAACAACAAGTGAGTTAACATTAATATTAGAACACATTATACCACGAAACTTCTTACGCTAATAATATTGAAAACTTTTAATTTTATAATTAGAGTAAACATAAATTAGAGAACGTGTTGGAATCTTTAAATAGTTGTTTTGATTTTTACATATCGTCCACGTTGCCATACGATGTTACTATTATTGACGTTAATCAATCATCTTTTAGTTATATGCCTTTATCGATTTGTTTTAAAATAATCATAATTTTCAAGCATATTTCTCCAGACATAGTTATCACAACCACACATCACTATGACTATTCCATATTACTATAGTCTGTAAAATATAGCATGATTAAAATGACAGTTATCTGCAAAAAGAGCTACATAACTTTGCTGGAACGTCTGACGATTCAGTTACATTACAACCCGAAGATGCTATCATATATGGCTTTATAGTTAGTCGTTTTTTTAAATATGCTGCTTCATATATAAATCACCATGCTATATAAAATGAGTTTTAAAACTATAGCAATTCACAATAATTAGTATTCATTAAAAATAACTCTTGTTGGCATTTTCTAATTTTTTGTTACAGTGCTGTTATTTTGTAAAAACACAAGTGGTTATTTTTTATACAAAAATACTTTCTTCTTTCCACGAAAAAATCCATGAACTCGCCTTTTTACACTGCGAACACTGAACGTATCGACCTGGCATTTATTAAATATGACGGTTTTTATTAATTTCATATAATTTGATATTTGTTATTATTATTTTGTATTTCTTTGATTGTTTTTGTTATGCTATTTTGTTGATATTTTATTGCTAAAATTCTTTAAAAACGTTCAGAAAAACTGTTACGTAGAGTTTTCTTTTTCGTTTATGTGAATATTTCGAACGCGAACATCAATATGACGGACCTTTGTTACCATTGTCACAAACATGAGACCGAGTTGCTGACGCGGTTGGTATTAGAGTTATTTTGACAAGAATAAGCAAAAAAAAAGGTTATTGACATGCATAATCACAGGTTACATCATATGACCGGAAAAAAATAAAGTGATCAATAATACGCGGGAAATTATGACAGAAGATTTGGACCTCTATGTCAGCTTTAATTCCATATGTGACAATGAATTAATAATTAATCTTTAGGATTGTTCCAGCGATTATGATTCTAATAATATTGTAGATACTCAATTAAGGTATAATAATAACTAATAAGTTAATAAACAAAATTATGTTTAGAATTTTATTCCAGTCTAATACATAATTTGTAATACTGACTGCTTATACCATACGCACATTTATCCATTCATTTCATCGATAATTTCGCAGCACTACTCACATCCGTTTGAAAGCTGTCATTTTAATCAAGCTATATTTTACACACTATAATCAACCTATCGACTTATCTCGCGACATCAGATAAGTTAACCACTATTCCTACTTACACATGTGTTAATATTATACATTTTATTTATTACCGCAAAGTGTTATGACCTTTTTTTAGAGTATCTATTCTATACTCTTGAAAGACAAAGTAAATTATTTAACAACATTAAACTTCGTGGAATTCTTTATAATGACGGTAAATAATAGGTAACAATTTAAGACGAATTTGATATAAAATTTTAAAAAGAATTACGATATTATGTCGGAATTGTAAGCACAACTGACAACGTGTTTTAGCTAGGTGAACGTACCAAAATAGTCCACGGGAAAATATGGCCGGGAGCGCTTTTTTTATTTCGTATTTATTTCATATTTCAAAAAATAATATATCTCTATCCGTGATGTAGGATAACAGAAATGGCAATGTTTTTAAACTCCTGACAATAAAAGAAGAATTGAGTATACGGAGGTAAGGTTAATATTATTCTTTTCACATCCATTTTACACATTGCTTGTATATTTGGCACTTTATTTAATACAAGTAGATAAGTAATGTACATAATAAATTTTATTGTATAATGGAATATATATTGACGACACAGTTATTAAACTAAAATCAGTATTATTGACATTGATGTTATTATTTTTATCAATTTAAATCTAATATTATTATAAAATGGTAGTAATGTTTTGAATAACGTATTTCGTGATTATCCATTTCTCTTTATCATAGATCCTATGTAATTCTTTTCTTACGTAACTCTACGTTCAGGTTTTCTTCTTTTTTACATAGTTTGAAATAATTACTAAACTATTTACATTTTTTCTTATTTCATACTTAATCTAACAATAAGATTTCTCATATGATATGTACAAATTCGACATACATAAACACCTATAGGTACACTTTTTTTGAATAATATGATTCTCGAAATAAATAGCATTAGTATAAAATGTATCAAAGACGTGTAAATTTAAAATAAACTTCAGATACTCTATTGATAGAGGAAGAAAATGTAGGAGACACCTAATTCAATTCATATTGATTTACTTTGGTATTTTTACTAACTTAATAATAAATAAAAATTAAATAAAATACGTCTATTAGCAACTATATAAATAATCTAAACACTAATAATGAGCATAAAATATGAAATGGAATAAACTTAACTGTTGATGTTAAATTTGAGGCTGCGCGTACTCGGATGCGATGCTTTGTTTTCGAGCAGACGTTCAGACGCTTCACAAATATCACTCGCGGAGTATCGGCTCCTTTTCAGACTAACCTTAATCTCCTTATCTAATAACTTCCTCAGTTCTGGTGGGACATCTAACTCTTTAGTACTACCGCTGAGGCTCCTGGATGGTTCGAGTTTCTCGCTGGCCGAACTGGACGGTGTTTGACTACCATTCTCTGATTCGACAATCTGTTCGAGTACGCTGGGTCGTCGTCCGCGAGTGTCGTAATAATCTACTGATGGTGCCATGACAGGTGTTAAGTTTGCCATCGGATCGAGCCCTAACAAGAGCATTACAGTATGCGGATGCTCCATAATATATTGGGTAACACAATGAAGGAACGGCTCAGTTTGCGTACTTCGGTGTGTCTTAGGCCGCTCTGGAGTTACTGGTCGTTCCTGCTGTTAATTACACAAATATATGTAATATATATCTAATAAATGTCTAATTAAAAGAAACGTAATAGTTTAAGTATAAGGTCCGCAAATTGCTGGGTTGCCATTTTGGTGATGTAATCTCGCGAAATCGAACATTCAGTACCGGTAATATTAAAGGTATTTTAAAAGGAAAACGTTTTCAAAATTATTACATTTTTAATCTTATATTTTTGACAATAATAATGCAATAATTAATAAGTTAAGCTATTAAAGTTTTTTCTTCGATATGCTTCTTAGTTGCGAATGTTCGTCACATGGACGTTAATGTAAAAGGTTTCATTACGCATTATCAATTTGCGAGGATTATACAATAAAAATAAAATTATAAATATACGTGGGTTTATTATTTCACATGTTTTATAAAGTTTTGGCATAGTGACATAAGCATACAGTTAAATAATGATAATTCGTCTTCAATAGAAATCAACATAGAATAACTAAAATGCCACTTTTGAAGTTAAATAGATTGGGATATATTTTTAAATTAAATAAATGACTATTTGTTTTTAAAAATATCAGATAGGGCACGTCTAAAAATATATAGTTAAAAAATGGCACTATATCTGATAAACATTAGTCAAAGGACGAAATTGTAGTGATAGCGCGCTTGGAAACAAAATATTATATGAGTCCAAAGCTATGTTATAAATTACATTATATTAAAGAGTTTTTACCTGGTCCCAACAAAATACGTCCGGTGGATGACTGCAGCTACGTGCTAGTTGATTCGGTGGTGCATTCCATTGCAAGTTAGGATTGGAATGCGCAGCGTGCCAACCCGCCGGACCTGTCATTTCTTGCAAAGCTTGGATTGCGTTCCGAACCTAATTACAAAATTTAAAAGGCCGTAAATTACTTTAGAAAATGAAATTCTCGATGGCTATTTGTTATTTTGTTTCTCTATAGTTCATTTTATAAAACCAATATGTCTATCTTCCGTTTACTCTTATTTCTGAGGAGTTATATAATGAAAATATTGTTCTAATTAAAAACCAATCTCACGCCTAAATTTTTGCTAATAAACGTTGCCTTATAAACAGAACTAAGAAGTCTAAACATTTTTTTTTCATTTCATAGAGGCCGGCTACTTATACCGGGCCCCAGAGAAAACGTTAAAGTTTCAATTATAATAAAATAGTAATGTATAATGACACATCTGCCAATAATTGGATGGTTATAGTATACTTTTCTGATAACACAAGTAATAATTAGATAAGCGGTACAATTTGTCCATATTACCATTTATAATAATATAAAAATAAGACTCACTATATTGCTTTAAGCATTATTTGGAATGATTCCTGGCGTGTGAGTAACGCGCTATAACTTTTAAGATAATTTATGAATTTACAGGACTTACTTGAAACATGCTAGTAAGAATATGGATGAAGAACGACTGCATACAGCAGATATGAGAATGTTGAGATGGACGTGTGGTGTGACTAGAATGGATAGGAACAGGAATGAATATGTTAGAGGAAGTTTGAAAGTGGTACCAGTGATGGAAAAGATGAAAGGGAATCGTTTGTCTTGGTATGGGCATGTTTTGAGAAGAGAGGAAACGCATGTGACGGGGAAATTGATGACTATGAAACTTGGAGGATGGAAGGAGAGAGGACGGCCGAAGAAAAGATGGATGGAGCGTGTGAAGATATGAAATGCAAAATGGTGTGAATGAAGATATGGTGGCTGCTAGAGATGTATGGAAGAAGAAGTCATACTGTGCCGACCCCAAATACCAAATTGGGAGCTGGGCGACAATGTTGATGACTAGAAACATTTACAAGATAATACTTTTTTGTTCTATAAAGACCACACCTTTATATTATATACCCGTAGTTTATCTGTATATTTATTATAAACGAATCAACACTATGACACAATCAATGACAGATATGTGTTGGAACCAGAAGAAGAATGAAACCTAAAAAAGTTAAAGATGCTAACTGTACATGTATTGTATTAATTGTTCAATACGTTTTAAGATGAAGAGCAAATTACGAGATTTTTTTAGTTTAAGTATTTCTATTGAAAAAAAAACAATAACTTAGTTCCACCCACACCATCATGGCGATCCACGACGGTGCATTTCGCGCGGAATTTTTACCTATCACAACCATCTTGTGGGACCAACTTGCGTCGGCAATATTTCCGGACCGGTACGACTTATGAACCTTCAAGAAGAGAGCCTACTCATACCTTAAAGGCCGGCAGCACCTGCGATTCCTCTGGTGTTATTGGTGTCCATGGGCGGCGGTATAACTTACAATCAGATGATCCCCTGGCTCGTTTGCGTGTTTCATAAAAAAAAAAAACTAATTACTATTTACCTCCATACTGAGTGCTGCCACGTCATTATGCAAACTCGACACTTGCGTATCGAGTCTCTCGACTGAAGACCTTGTGTTGTGCATTTCCAGATTTAATCCTTCTAAGGAATCTGCTCTAGTTATTTTCGGTGTCGCTACTGAACGCTGTCTTTCAATTCTTTCACGCAATTCCCGGTGCGTGAGACGTTGCCCGTCCAACCTGAAATATTTGTAACAATATGACATACGGTTTCCTTAACTGATCTTTATTTCTGATTGTTATTTATACTGATAAATAAAATTAAAGCGTATACATTTTTTTATTTTTTTTCTAACCTAGCTAATGCTGTTGACCGGAGGGGCCTTTACTGTAGGAGTGTGTGTGCGGTGTTGTACATGTAGTTCTCAATGCATGGTCAGTGTCACTGTATCGCGCTGGCGGTGACGTTAAGAGCCTCCCCAGTTGGGGAACGAGACACGTCTTGGGTCGCCGCAGGAGGGGGACCCGGGGAGCGTGAGGGAACAAAGTTAGCCGTCTATCCCTGGCGGCAGGAACGGCAGTTTCAAGGGGGTGGGCGCTGGCACGCATATTTCCTCGGTTGAAGGGGAAAAATCCTATTTGCGGTGGTGATTACATCGTCGGGGTCGGTAAGAACGTTACACGGTTTCTGAAGCGATTTCGGAGCCAACAGTTCGGTGGGGTACGCGACGGCTCTCACTATGAGCGGATTCGGGTGTGTCTCTGCGGGATCGAAGAAGGCGCGACACTGGGACTTGATTACGGAATGGATCTCTGTGTAAGTCCACATGTCTCTGATATTGAAACATATACGCTTTCGAAACATATATGTTTAATTGAAGACAACAGAATCATAGCGCCATGTAGAATCGTGCAAAGAAAATAATTTTATGTCGTCGTCTAAACTATTTAATAAAATTGAAGCGTACGCTGTTTTTTTTAATGAAATATATTTGATCGTGTATACGATACATATACCAAAAATGTAATTTTTAAAATTTTTGTCTGTCTTTTCGTTCGTTCGTTCGAACGGCTGAACCGATTTGGTTTTGTTAGATAGCTGAAGTTACTCCGCGTAACTTAGGCTATTATATTTTTTTTAAACTAATTTTCCTCGTAAAAAAACGAAAACTCATAAAAATTGGAATAAAATCCGGTTCAATGAACAATTTTACTATGAAGTATTTGAATTTGTGTGAAATTTCTTTGCTTAATATTAATAACAAAAAAGAATTTGGCAAATAATTATAAAATATAAAAAAAACTATATTACGCAGTAAAAATATATGAGTATATATATATAAGTATATATATAAGTTTTAGTAAGGTAAGCTTTGAATTTAAAACAATTCTATAATCATTGTAAATTAGCTGAATAACTAGATAAGATACACATTGGTGTGGTCATCTAGCGATGACTAGAGCCTCTAAAATATCACCTAAGACAATATACGAGTAAGCCATAAAGTAAACGATTTAAGATACAAAATTAATAAATTAATTCATTGAAGCATTACATTTAAGATTGTTAAAACGATGAAGAAATATCAATAATAATTGTTTTGACTTAGGATTGGAACGATGTGAAGTATCTCTTAATATACCTAATAAATAAATAAGATGAATAGTTACTTATACTTTATTATACTCATCAGTAAGCATGTAAAATATGGTAACATATAATCATTTTAAATATCTATGGCCAGGAATTCTTTTTAATATTTAAACTCATTAAACAAGTATACTACTGTATAGTACAGTACTGATAAATAGTAATTATTTATACACAATAACTAAATAAATAAATGATCCATCTATTTTAATTATTAGTAATAAACAAATTTAATGTTCCGATAAATAGTATATATTTGTAAAAACAGGTACTCAACACACATTTATATTTTATTGTGTCCGGAAATATGATAACTTCATGATAATGTGAAAAACATCCGCAAATAATTAATCATCAACCAGCTGATAATAATTTAATATAACACAATTAAAAGACGAGACAAAAGGTTTATATTACAACAATACAACGTAATTTGAAAAAAAAAACAATATCCTTCGGTTTGTGTTTATATAATCGATGAACGAATTTCAATGTAAAATATTTACTTAAGCATAATAAGTTAGACAAGAGTTAAATCCCTTTGATATTTTTATTTCTGCGCCTCCGATGTTGACTTGTTTGAACAAAGCTTCAATTTATTAACAAGAAAGGGAAAGATTTCTGAAAGACACAGTTATTGGAAAATGTTATAGATAAGATACCTATCTACAATGTAATGAAACTGGAATGTTTTAGAGTGGTTTAGTCTTTAGCCATAGACTCCTTCGAGAATACTTCAAGAATAGACTGCTTATTCGCAAAATCTCAAGTACATTAATAAAACATGAGTTCGAATTCAGTTCAGCCTACCTTTGTCACATTTAAAGATTACATGTATATTGACTGGTTGTCAATGTCGTCGTCGTATTCTTAATTTAATTTACTATTCAATTATTATATAACTGCTTTAAAGTTAAAGTTAATACTTAATTAATATTTTAATTATTTAATTACGTTATTACTTTGAGTTTACTTTTTTTACATCTTGGAATAGGCAACGTCTTTTTATCTGTCTCTGTCCGTTAGTTTCTCTATAATATGATTCGAGGAACTCTGAACTTATTTACATGATTATTTCCAGCAGTGCAGGTCTTTCGGTTGCTTGGATGGATGGATGTACGTGGATATTCTCAGCCTAGGGTTAAGTATAATTTTGCTACATTAGGTATTATAGTGAAAAGGTTATGAGGATAAAAATGCTCCCCTAGGTTGCAACCCAGGACGTGCTCTGACTTCTAACTGGGAGGAGGGCTGTACACCCCGTAAGCGCTCTACAGTGACATTTTCATTTATTAACATGTACACTGTACCCCACATCTCTGTACATTACCCGCAGGTATATGAGTGCTGTAAGGGGCCTTAATTTTCGTATTTTCTCCTTAACCACCGTTGATTTAAAGCGGTTCGAATGCCATGAAATTTACGTCACAGCAGTCAATCTGTACCATTTTGGTATCTTTGCGCTACTGATATTCTCCCGTCACACTGCCTTAAGCGCTCGGCTTAAAACTCAATGAAGCTGTCAAGATCTACGGCGTCTTGGTCAGTTCGAAAGTATAAGGATAAAAATGACCATCATCGCGTTCCTTTAACTAAACCGTTCAATACTTTAAAGATTATTTATCCAAGCTTTATTTGTGTACTACATTTGGAGTAAAAAAAAATCCGCTATTGCATTATAACATAGTTTATGCGTAAATATGAGAATTTGAATATCTTTCTTACCTAAACTTTGCGTGACGTGGACTATTTGTATTTGATGTTGGTTTCTTCGGTGAGAGCGCGTGGTCTTCTGCCACGTTTTCGTCGTCTTCTGATATATTGAAGGCAGGGTGAGTGAAGGATGTCCGTTACCATCAGACTCCTGTTCTGCTTCATAACCTTCCCTTAGATTGTACGTGAGATCGTGTTGAATGTCATGTATGAACTCTTGTTGATATTCTGGATATAGGCGTAACACCTCAGCGAGGCCTCCCATATGGATGCATTTTAAATCACAATACGTGAGCGCCTGTTAGAAATAATCATATAAACTGATAGTTTTACTTTAATAGCGTTAACTGGTAAAGTTACTAGTTATATTTATTTATATATTGTTTAAATCGATTAAAATAGAAACTGAGAAAACTTGGGATGTTTTTCATTGAGTTATACATTGCATGATTGTAAAATTGACTACATTTGTATGTATATGTATTTGTGACCGGATACCGCGTCAATAGACGCTGGTTCGAGCCCACCTATCCAATTATAAAATCAGCCTGAGCTTTTGATAAAGGAAAACATCATGAGGAAACCATGGTGGTAGGGCATTTTAACCCTACCACCCTCAAGTTAGAAAACCTGTCACCAAATACTAATAGTTGTGTTCCGGCAGCATCAATTGAGAACATGTACTCTAGGCTTATTTTTTTACCATCCTGGACCAAATCGTCACTAATATCAGACGAGATTGTGGTCAAAGTACTTAGCTAATACCGTGTAAAAATATATTTTTAAATGAAACAGATTAATAATTACGTATATATTATTTTAATTTCTTTAACATTAATTGCTAAATTAATTTTATTTTACATTTACTTAGAAATATATGTTCTATATTCGTTTTAACTTCGCTTTGGGATATAAGTAACATGTAATTGGATTATTTAGGTATAGAAGATACTTATTGTTAAATTGGCGCAATCAAACGAAAGTCGTTACAAACTTAACAGGCCTTGTTTAGATGACTACTGTATCGTTTAACATGCGATGAAATATAACATACGCTGTAACTGTTATGTTACACGGGGTAAAAACAAAGGGATTAATAAGATATTTCAGTAAGATTTTACTATATGTCAAATTTACAATTGTTATCCCACCTAGCGTCTTTAATCTTAAGTTACTATACTTCGTAACTCACATTCTTTTTTACGAACGTATCTGATTTTATTCCTAGGTAATATATAATGATTTGATTGAAATAATATTTATAAAAATAATAAATATTCAAATGAACTAAGACAAAATAATTCAGTTCACTTTTCTTCTCTGTTTTTTCAATCGATATTATTTTATTAGTAGCTGTTTTTGTTTAATGGTTATAGACGAGCTTCAGTATTAACAATATAAAAAGATTAAAAACAGTTAAATTCTTATCTGTACAAAAAAGATATTTATTATAAGTTCATATAGTTAATAACATTTATTTTCAGATATATAGAGTGAAATATTGGGAAAAGGTAAATTAATTTAAATATTTTCAAGAATGGTTATTATATAATTTCAAACACCAGTCATTATAAGTGTATATGTCTTAACATGCATATACAAGATTAATTAATTACCTTTACATCGCAGCTAGATTTGACGACGACATCAGGATTATTCCCCTGGGACTGGCCTTGCCCGTTGTAAGCTTGCAAATGTGTATTCATATCGCATCCCACTAAATCTCCTTTACCTGTTTGATAAACGTTCGTGCATAAATTGTTAATTTGATACGTGATATTCGACAAATCTCCTTAAGGCCAATAAATAAATTATATTTGAATAATCTGCTATCGTCACTATAATAACAACGTGGGTGTATTATATTTTCATTGTAAATGTTGATATTTGATAGTCGAGCGAAACGTTCACTCTATATATCACTATACATATCACTACACATGGTAAGCAGAGATGACTTATGTGAGTTGCAATTATTGTTGTTTGAACTATGCGTTTGTGTGTTGATATTAAATGTTCATGTATAACGTAAGCAGAATTTTTAGACATTTCAGACTCCCCCTTTCCCTTATCAGCAATAGTAAGCAAAGTTCTTCCATCCCTCCCCCGTATGAACGTAAGCATATTGACATATTTTTTTACAAAATTAGCTTTAAATAAGCCCTAATAAGTCGCCCTTGTCATCAAAAATAAAGAAAAATAGACCGCCCCTAATTGGTGCTATCTTAATACTTGAACGACCCCTTATAGATGTTTCAGTATGTGTTTTCCTTAAAAGAATATGTGGGCGGAAACAAATTTGAATGTGTTTCAGAAATCTATTGCTATCGCATTACGTCGCAAACAAAGAGTTATTATAAAACACAATATGAACAACTGCAGCTCGGGTTGATTTTACTTATGCAAAATAGACGAAAACATCATTTCGTATTCTCCTGTTTCCTCCGCAAAAACTGAGCCGATTTTGCTTTTTTGTTTTTATTCATCAAATTTTATCATATTAAACGAGCACTTTTTATCATTTTCAAAGGCTCCTAGTTTCTATAATAATTGATACGGGTACGGGCGACAGTGTTAGATGTCTATATTAATAAATAAAATTGAAATGGCTGTATGCAATGTCAAAATCACATTCTTTTAATAAATACATATGAATGTATATACGATACCTACACAAAAAATACAATTTTTAAAGTTTTCTGTCTGTCTGTTTGCTCCTAGTAATCTCCGGAACGGCTGAACCGAATTTGGTAGAATATTTTTTGTTAAATAGCTGAAATTACTCTGCGTAACTTAGGGCACTTTTGTTTTAGAAAAAAATTAAGGCTCCGCGTGAAAAAAAATTAATTCATGAAATCTCGAATAAAATCCAATTCAAGGCACAGTTTCGTTAGTAAGTGTTTGACTTTGTGAGATGTATATTTTCTTTTTGTTAGTACCAAAAATAATTTCAGGGAAATTATTAGGGTTCCGCATCAGAAAACCACTAAAATTTTGGAAAAAAGACAATTCAATGGTCAGTTTTAAGAGCAAGTGTTTGAATTTATGAGAAATAGTTTGACTATCCACGATAAAATATTTTGATACTATCAAACAACTAAAAATGTATTTACCCCGCTGGTAAGTTAATTTCCAAACCAGAATATTCATTGCATGATATATTACAGATTAAATATAAGAAAAATAAACAGTAATATCAAAAATTTCTATGCAAATATTATAATACAAACATTACAAATGTTCGAAAATATATGCTAGTTTTTATTATTATTAAATATTTATATAACCTGTTTAACTCAACAGGTCACATTAGCATGTAGGTGACGTGACCCATAAGTTGTGCCTCTACCAAATATCGTATGACGCGGCTAAAGAAGTATTTACTTCAAAAAAACTTCTTATTAATATATGTGTAATAATATTACTTTTGAAATTACGAATAAACTATTGCACATTTAAATGTTCGTTTGAAAGAAAACATCTTTAGATATCCCACGTTAATAATAAATTACGTATGTTAATGTTCTTGCAACGTTGATAGATAGAGTTATCTATTATTACGTGGAGTATGGAGTATGTGTAGTGTCTTTATCTACAAATCACGCTCTAATTGGTGTAAAGAGAAATATGTTTATCGTAAATTATATCGAATAGATGAGATTCTTTAGAAAGTCTTGAATAAATACAGAATGTTTAAAGGAAATTTGAATTGTATAAATGTATTTTATTGCATGCAATTTTACGTAGATTGTTTTATATATTTATGTTTTGCATGATTAACATTTACCTATCTATCTAATTATATCTTCTGTATTATGTTATTATTTGTAAAAAAAAATTATTAATCAAAATAGTATTAATGTAAAATTTCTTAATCTTAAAATACTTCATCGTATTACATTTTTTGGAATAATTATTACGTGTATCTAAGGGGTTGACATTTAAACATGTGATGTTTTTTAGAAACATGGGTTATACCCACCTCGTTCCCCTGATGATTCGTGGTGAGGTTTTAGACGAACCTCCCTACACAAAAGCACACTTAAAATTTTTGAGAGATTAAAAAAATAACTTTAGATACAAGTAAGTAATCTAAATTATAATATGCAATGTCCACCTAACCTCCTTTTCCATTTTGAACCTTAAGTAATTAATGGATGATCCATTAATAAGAAATTCAAGGGGTAAAATAACTTTAAGTTTAAGGTTTACTTTAAGGTTTAATATTATTTATTAATTCCTTTTCCTTTTTATTTATTTATTGGATTATAATTTATTTCTTAATTTACAAAATTATTCACTGCACTGAACTGATCCATATTTATTTATTTATACAAAGATAACTTACAACGAAATTGCGGTGGTGTTATTTTGTTTGTATCTAGATTCAATTTATTTCTATCCGTATTATTTTAGTGCAACAAAGTACATCCACAATCTGGACAGACTATTTATCTATGATTAAAATAGACTAGGCAGCCATTGGGACTTCCGACAGAAGTGAAAGTCGAAACATTAAAAAACAACCAGTTTTTTTAAATGTTCAAATTTCATAACTTGTTGATTGAAATTATTAACCTTACTTAACATTTTACATCAATTGACGTTTCGAACAATAATTATGTATATTTTCACATACATAGTTTATTCACAATCAAAACGTACGATAGGTTGCGTAAGTTTTGTTATTTATATCTGAGAGCCATCTTACCTGACATACTGTAGCACGTTGACGGTTTACGTCATAGCATTGGTTACGCGAATCTAAAGGGTTATTCCCTAGCGAGAATCGCTTAACGCCGCTAAAGTAGTTTTCACTTCAGAAAAGGATAATGTAATTAGGTTTTGTAGTTCTCGCGTTATAAGCGATTAGACAGAAATTCTGCCATTTATCATTTGTGAAAAAATGTCCTTAATTAATCTTTCTCCTCTTCCGTTCACAGTACATAACACTACCTTTACCTAAACAGAAAGACCTAGTTAGTTTTATAATAATACTAGCTGAATGCCCGCGGATTAAACCGGGTATTATATTTTCTATTCCGTACAAGTCTTCACTGTGTAATATAGTTTTTAAATAATCATTGGAAAATAATATTTTGATGGCTTTATTTTTGGCCCTAAATAGTGTAAGAGAAAGCAAAGATATTTCTCACAAATTCAAACATTTGCCAGTAAAACTGACCACTGAATCGTTTTTCTTTTCCATTTTTTTGAGTTTTTAATTATTATTTTTACGCGAAATCCTAAAAATTTTTCCTAAAATATTTTGGTACTAAGAGAATTGGATTGTTTTTTTTTTCATATTTCGAATTCATTTTTTCAATTTCATATTCATTTCAAAAAATAAAACGCCACGTAACTTCAGTTATCTGCCGGAATTTTTTAAATAAGGGTTTTGGTATGTCTATCGTGTCGTATATTTAATTTTAAAAAATGTTATTTTTATATTACAAACAGACACTTCAATTTTATTTATTCGTATAAATAAATATTATCTTGGAGGCAGAGCGCTCTCGCCAGCCGGCAACTAATAAGTATGTAATTACGTTGAAAAGAAAAAAATAAAAGCAAGAATCAAAGACAAGGACTGAATTATTGTTTAATAAATATCATTCTTATCTCAAGATATCATGTCTCTTTCGTATAAAATAGATTTTTTTTATTCTCGTGTGTAAAAATCAACGTTCTATTGAAATTTAACCCTTTTAAAATTTGTCAAGATGCAAAATGGCGTTTATTAAGATCTCAATTATATAGTATTATACAATTGTAGATAGATGTCTAGATTCTAGTTAATAAATATTACAATGGTTAATCTAATAGGCACAATTATTTACAGATCAATTTACGCAATTTACTCCTTCGGTATTAGACTTCTTATATTAATATTTCTAAGTAAATAAATTTCATATATTATGGACGTTACTTTATTTCCTGTTAAGCAAGCACATGCTTTTATATAGGAATTGCGCCTGTACGTCATGGTTTAGGAAGGTGATTAAGCCCGGACCTTTTCTTGGAAGTACCCACAGAACCCTAATAATATACAGTGAGTATGTAAGCCACATATGGGTAAATTGAAGTCAGTTTTATTTATTATTTTCTTTCTACTTAATATTGTTCGGGTACATGGAGACGATGGATTATAGAGGATTGACGAAATGACTTTACAAGACGAGGGTGACTAGACGTTGGTAAGGGTCGACCTCGGCGATCGTATCGCGTCCAAATCGAGCACGGCTTAAATAAAGGCCTGGTGAAAAGTACTCAGTCCCACATACCCCCTGGCATCTCTAATCCAGGAGTAAAATCTCCTGAGATGGCAGGCGGGGATGTGTAAATGTATTGCCCACGATAAAGACCATAACCGACGAGCATGTACGAAAGCGCTCATAAAAGTAGAAGAAGCGAAAGAGGTGTGTTAAGATTCTAACGAGTGGAAGGACGTAATCACTGCTTACCCCCACGGAAGAAAGGCGAGATACTATGTATGTGTGAACGCAATATTAAGATAATTTTATTTAATTCGCCTGTAAAGTTCATGCATGATATTTTCTTACATATCAGAGTCCGTTCAAGAATGACACATGCAATGCAAAATAATACGTAAACAATTTAATTAATTAAGCTGAATTTGTAAAAATTACGCCTTTGCTTACGTAATCATAGGGGGGGGGATAAGAGATTTATTTTCTATTGACATGACAATAGGGGAGTTAAAATAGGTAAAATTCTGCGTATGTAATTCTTGAACGGGGCTCTAATACAAATTAAGTACTTACCTAAAATAGCTACGACCATATCATTCTGCATGACTTCCATAGATCCGTTACATATGTAATAAATGTACGTGAGGGCGTCACCTTTATGTACAAGGTATTCGCCCGGTGCACAGAAGTTATTCCTGATATGCAACGACAATAGCTTGAGGCAACCCTGCGAAGCTGACTCGAAGATCGGAAGCGATAATATTTCACGATGCAAATGCAACGATACATCTCCTCTAAGCTCTTCTGGAAACTCCTTCAACGTCTAAAAAAATATCATAATCTTAAACGTATTTATTTTCATACAAATATATATAATACGTTCAAAAGGAACGGCGAAATTTACGATGATAAATACAGAAATAATAAAAGTTCAATAAAATATTATTTCCACGGAGGAAAAAAACATGGTCAGCAGAGTAAGGGAGATTAAATTTATCGCCTTATATTTCGTTTCCGTCCCATTAATCCGGTTTCGGGTTTAGTAAGATTTCGTATCACCTCTACTCCATCAAATTCTCAAACCTATGACTAAAAGGTTACAACACGCTGGTTAATGAAGCGTGACAGAAATGTACGAAAAAGAGCATTTTTCTATTAATATACGAAAGCTAAGTTTATCTATGTCTTTTCAGCGTATCTCGGCTAGAACCGTTTTTTAAATTTGTTGTGAAAATTCTGTTTTTCTTGCTGTCAAGTATTTTTTATTAAATAAATAGTTGGCACATAGACCAACTATGTTTGGGGTTTGTGTACGTACACGCTTGGCCAGTTTGTGGTTATTGAGTTAGGTAGGTAGGTACCTTGATAGTTCACAGCGCTTGCCGTGAAATCGTACTATCAACGTGTGGTCTATGTATACAAGCCACCAATATTCTGAAGCTAATCTGCTTCTGAATTGCCGAGTTTCAGATAAGCGACATGTGTATTATGATTAAGTATCTATCATAACATAGGCATGCCCTTTTTTATCTTTCAAATTCAATACATATCGTGTTTTCCAGTAAATAACGGTAACCATGAATTTCATAATTTTAACATACCTATATCATTAAGGATACAGATTTTCAGATTACAGTGTTTTAAGGAAAGACTAGGTTGTAGTCAAGCGCTAAATGTAAAAAGAATAAAAGTATGTTTTATGATATCAAGAATTTTACGAACCTCGTGGATATCAATCCCGTGGTTCAACGACCACATAGTCTGGAAGTAATCTTGCATTCTTTGCTTCAGCTCCTTCGGCACTTGGTTCAGTGTTAGGAAGTCTTTCAAATCGCGCCATTTCGTCTGATACATAGATCTACGTGAGTACATTCTTTGTATGATCGCTGTCACGTTACCAAAAACTACAGCGTGCATCAGGGCTAAAAAACAAGTTATAAGTAGTGAATAACGTAAGTTCTTTCAAGTTACAAGGAGTTCGAGGAGAGATTTCGAACGACTTTCGGATGTACTAAAGGGTCAACTTTGAGTAATGGTACATTTATTAGAAGAACAGTAATGTCTATAGTAATATCTTATTTGTGATCTCATAAATTCCACAAGAATATTGGTTGATTTAAAATCAAACATATTTTTTATTAATGAATTAGTTTTCATCTTGATATTTATAGCTTTTTTTTTATTTTAGACTTAAAGAATCGATATGTTATTTGCTCAAACCCGTACCTCAAGAATATGAACCTTCTAATTAAATCTCGGAAAATCTTCGGTTCACGTCTACTATATTACTAATATCAGATACACGAGGTAAGGTTGGAAAGATAAGAGGATTATTTCTACTGATAAGTATTCTTAGAACGAATTACCTATACATATTAAGCCGATCATAAAAACTAATTAAAACATTTCAATTAATATACCAGATCGAAAGTGTAAAGAAGTAAGTCGTCTAAATATTATGCTTACCACCAATCAACATTGTGATGATACTGAATATCTTCTCCGGTAGAGTGTTTGCGGAAAACATTCCCAAAACCTACGCTTGTTAGCGACGAGCACGTAAAGTATAGAGCGGTGACGTAACTCTCACTGTGGGATATGTTAGGTATCGGGACTTTCAATCTCTCCGCCAAGTTATTTATCCATCCTAAAAAAATTGCATAATATGTAAAGTGGTATTTTTGATCTTCCCACTACCTCATTGGGTGTTAGCTAGTTTCTTACACGAAATTATTTATTTTAGCTTCTTCAAATACGACAAAAGTAATCGTCATGCTTGCGATATGAGATATCGTCAGACAAAGTTTCCAATATACTTTGGAGAGTATCGTTTGTGAGTATTATTTATTGAATTTCTTATATTTGTATCATTCATATCTGTAGCTCATGTATATTTATTTAATCTAGACGTATTCACACTAACTGAGTGCGTAACTTTACATGACTACTTCAGCATTCTTATTTCAAATACTTGGATCTCGTTTATACTTAATTTTTTTTATTTAAACTATATTTAATACGGGAAAGCACGTGGTGTTCAAATGAATTATTATTATTTGCAAAGTCTATAAATTGTAAACAATAGAACAATATTTTTTTAAAACTGATAGCTTCAAACTATACGTCAACCACTGCATTTTATTTAAGGAAGCTAAGTTATCCGTTGATCTTTCTTCCATTCGCCTAGACGGCATCCATGAGGAAGTTTCAGTGGCTCATGTTTAGAAGAATCGCTGTTTATAAGTATTTAAATTACGGAATCATGGCTCAATTGTAATATAGTTAAATACCCCTACAATTGACGTTGATTCGATTCTACTTAACTTATTCCAAAATAAACTCGAGCGTTCTGTGTAAAAAACATCTTGATGAAACCATGACATGATGGTATGGCTTTTACTGATGCCTATTTAACCTCTCAAGTTTGAAAGCCAGGCAGCCATAATGGTTTCAACACACAGCAGAAGGGTCAGAACACAAGCGCGATGTTACTCTAAAACATGAAGTACTTGGCTTGCGTCGGCACGATATGCTCTATAGTCACATCATGCTGGTGTTCCGACCCACCTGTTTTATAATGAAACCATAAGTGTATTGCGGCAGCATCATATGAGACCTAGTAGGTACCTCAGGTTATTTTGGACCACATCGTCATCTCAGATGACTAGTGAGATTGCGGTCAAAACGCTGTGTCTGTATATTTGAAAATCAATTGAAAATGAGTGAATCGATTTGATTAAATTTTCGTTCATATTAGAACATATATCATCTCTGTAAAGAACTTAGCCTACATTTCAATACAGTTTTTACATCATGGGTTAATCAGAAATGTTAAAATTATTAGACGTGAGCAAAGCTGCTGTATATAGTTAGTATATAATATAACTATGAATATAGATGTAGAACTTTTACGTTCAACCGATTGGAGTGCGGTTAATAATACGACCGTACGTGAATTCAAACGTTGAGGCAATAAAAACTTTTACCGTCTAGAAATTTCTACGTATCGAACTGAATCATGAGTCCACGTAGGGTTAGTAATGACAATTTTATTTTTAGTTGCTAATGAGAAACGTTTGATGCGGAAAATTTTTGAAAAAGTACATTTGCTGAGGTTACTATGATAATTTTCTTGAATTACACAAATAACATTCGTAAATAAAACAGGCGATGAAATAATCAGACTCACTCAGTAAATTACAATAACTATATTAATGAATAAATACGGCTGTCTTGGAATTTGCTATCAATACAATATTTCCTCAATATCTAAACGTTATGCAGACGTTCTAATGTTTACTTTTTATTCTTAACATATCATATTACTTTATATTAAAGTATTACACAATGTCCTAACATATATGTAGGTTTAACCTCCAGAATAATATAATTTCGAATATAACGATGACTGACAAAATATGGCAAGGGTCGTTGCTAATGTATGAATGCTCCGCCGAATGAGCACTCGTACACAATAAGATAATGGATATTTGAAGCAACAGCAAAATAGCCAAAACCTCCTAACTGTGTGTTTCTAGTAATATGAGACCCAGATAAGGCCATTACATAAAATTGAATGACGAGCCCGAAATCCAGAATATACTCTTAAATTACGAATATCATTCATATTTGGCTTAAGGTAAATACTCGTCTCTTTGAGACCATTTGAACAAAAAGAATTTTTTCGGCCCTTTTATTTTTCACGGAGTATGACTTTTCTTTTAATGAAGAGAAGACTGAATTATGTCAATATGGGAGCGAATTTTTGATGTGAAAACTACATAAGCGCTGTTGAGTGATTCTCGATAGGGGAAAAACTTACAGATTTGCGGTACCAACGCGTCAGCCGTTAACATGCTACAGTATGTCAAGTATAAAATGGTGTTTAAGTGCTGACGCTCTGAGGAATAATTAAATTTACACTTACGCTGCCTATCTTATGAATCGTATGATTATGTTATAAATAAATTACGTGATAATGTACATAAATATTGGTCGGAGCACCAATAGATGTAAAAAACAGAGAAATGTTATATATTAGGTTATGTTAAATAATTTCAATTAATATGTCGATTACCTATAAAAATGAGACAATAGGAAAACAATGGAAAGCTGGCATGAACGCCAGGTTTGTGCTCAAGGGGTTAACAAATTATGAAATGATTTTTACTTCTGATGGCAGTACCCGTGGCTGTCTAGCTTGTTTAAGGTAAAATTTATGTACTACACTTGATAGTATATGCAAACTCTGTAGTTTTAGTTACTTATACTAGAAGCTTAATACGGAGAATAGAAACTTTTGGCGTTGAACATGAAATCCTTAATCAGGATGAGAGCAGGTCCTATCTTTATAAACCCACCTCTACCATTTGCAGGACTGGATTTGAGAACTCTATGCATCATATATTGTCAGTTCATACAGTGTATAAATAGTCGTAGACTATTTTATCCAAAGTGCATCCTACGTAACGTCACAATATAACAGCAGTAATCGATTTCCGTTTTCACAATTGCTTACCTAAATGTTCTATCCATAGACGGCAAATTCCCATTTCGAAATATGTAGGCGTTAAGAAAAGAAAATGTACGTGGAATTTAGACAATGTAACACTTTACAAACAAGTATTGTGTAAATTACATCGATTAAAATATGGAGAATGTAACAATCATTAAATATACTTAGGATCACACACAGTTAAAATAATATCGTGTACCTTAAGATACGATATAATATATTCAAAAATCTTTTATAATAAATATTTATATTTAATTTGAGTTATATTTGAACTTTATTTGTTATTATTTAGATAGACATTACGAATAAACGTTTTCATTGAAGCCCTATGTCGTCGCCAAAATATTACTAAACAATTTTGGGATTTTGATTAGGTAGTGCAATAATTAGCGTTACAAGTGCTATACTAGACACACATTACATTTTATAAATATGTTTAATAAAATTGTTTGTATTGATTATGCCAATTTTATTACTAATTGGCCAGCACACTGTATTTTGATTTTACTTTAGAGTTGCGATTTTTATTTCGTTTTTTTAAATACTACTTATGGTAATTTATGTAATTTGGAAAAATAAATCGCACTAAAAATGGCTCTATTTCACTTATCTGTTGTCTAAGCTCAATACAAAAATTTTAATCGAAAAAAAAAAGCAGATTTCACTTCGAATACTTTAATAGGGACGAAACGATATCCTTGTACCGTCGGGAGGTTTTTTACCAACACCATTTAAATTAACTTTAATTCAACGGCACTCTTGATTATTTATAATGACTATTCTTAATTTCAGGACCAGTTTTCCTTTGAACTTGCTATACTAAAGATAAAGTCTTCATTAAGGAAGGTGGAAAAACAAGTGAAAACGAATAAATAATAAATTTAGAAAGGACACTATAATTCTTAAACTTGTCCAATTATAAATATATTAGTTTACTTAAACGTAATAATTATTCCCTTACCGAGATCCCAGCTTTCGTTTTTATGTACTTCAATTTCTTTTTCAGCAATAATGAACCATATGCAAGCGAGCCAGTGCGCTAGTAACGTGAACGATAGCATTAACAGGGTCAGTATAAGAGCGGAGTACTGGGAATATCGATCCATTTTCTGTAGAAGTCGTGCTAGTCTTAGCAGCCTTGTTAATTTCACTAAATGCACGTTACCGGGTGTCGACTCCTGTATAGGAATGCATGCAAAATTAACTAGTAATCAATTCATTTACCAAAATTAATAAGGATATATTTATAAAATGTTTTGAATCAATGCAGGAATCCAGATCATATTTCTGTTTTGAACCTAATACGATTCTTAGCGGTATATTCTTAATAAACAGAACTGTATTTGATGTCATTTATGTTATATTTAATAGGCACATAATTTAACAACGACCTGTATTTATATATGTGTACCGATTTGCGGTGAATTCAGTAGAAATTGTTACGCGGTAACAGTTAAATAGCGTAGTTAATTGTGCTGGTGCTCACCGTCCCGTTGTAAACGTCCGAAGCGTAAAGTAGGTCAAACGGAAGGGCAGCCAGGAGGTCTACCACGAACCAGGATCTGATGTAATTGAGAGCTATCGCCTTAGAATCAGACACTACTTCACCCTTTTTACTTACGAATGTCGTACGAAAATTGAGCACTATATCTGTGAAAAGGAAAAGGATGATATAAATTTCCTTATGGGATAATACAGAGTAATTTTGTAGGATTACACAGATTACAATGGGGATTCGTAAGAAGATTTACTTGACTTGTATTTCGAAATGTAAAAGTATATTATAGCTCAGTATTATAATATAGTAGGTAGGTGTTGCAGAATATGGGTATATTAAAACCATTTTCCTTCTTATAGTTTTTTCATAGATTCTACATAAATAATCACCTTAAGCAAGTTCATTAAAGATATTAAGAGATGTACTTACTTAGTTATTACGGACAAACAGAATTAAGTTTAAATAACTTACCAACAATAAAGAGCGCTTCGACAACTACATCACTAGTGACGCTGATCCTAGGATGATCCTCATCTACGAAACTAGCATTATAGGGTACAACTACAGCTACGTAAAAGGTCGCGATTAGAATCAACCAGTCCCAAAACGTTTTAAACACCCCGTAATGTGATATAATAAATCTTGATTTTTTCAACGCTGATGTTTTATATTCAGGTAGGGGCGGGTCAGATGAATGGAGGAGGTTCTGAAAAGAGAAATATAATTAATTTTCCACCCTTTAAGTTACGCTTTTGTGTAAATTTATTTTACATAATTTATGAAAAGTGAAATTACAAACCGCCAGAACCGTTGATGTCAGAAGAGAACTGTTTCAATTAACTGACTGTACATTTATTGAATATATAACAAGTTACCTTACTAACATTGTTGAGTTTTAATTTAGTCTTCATTTTGTCCGGCTTGTAGTGTCCTGAAAGCTGGTATAATACAGCCCTAGAGCGTCGCCTGCCCATGTTGGCGGGCGACGGTGCTTCGGGGTCAAGATTGCCATTTGGGTCTGGAAGTAGGCAACTAGATTCAGCGCGGAACCGGGCGCCCAAGAGTGCCGCTGCGGGTACAAATGGGGATAACGCTAGAGTGACCACACCAGCCGAAGGCCGCACCGCGGCTCCTGCACGCACAAACCACCCTGTTACTATATTAATATCGGTAAATAACCACTAACGTTAATTATTGTGAACTGCAGGATTTTCTTAAAATTTATGTAATAAAATCTGTATGGAAGAAAGGAAAGAGTATTCAAGAAAATCATGCAAATATTCTGATATTTTATATATAATGGTACCAATCAAATGAATGAATGTGAAAACAAATATTACAGGCGTATTTGGTATAATTCTGATTGGATTATTAATTATCTCATTGGCTAAATATATCTGTGTCAAGGATAATTTCTGATAGCTAAGTAGGTAAGCGTATCAGGTAGATACTCAATAAATATTATACATGACATGCGCAATGAGTATTTACCTATCAATATTTACGAATCGTTAATGATTGGTACCTTAGTTTTAAATGTCGCCAGGTAATTAAAGCAGATATTAAGTGAAAGAATACAAAGAATAAGATGACTAACTAATATAAATTATACAATGAAGTTACTTATACTTTATATTAAAATAGGTACGAATACGGATACAAAAAATATTAATTAAAATAAACGTTGGTGTAAATGATGCTGTCGTTACTAATTAAAAGAAATGTTAAGTTACTATTGAGTCAACTAAATTACTTAAATTGCGTTTAAAATGTTTGTAATTTGATTGAAATTAAGTGAAATATTCAGAAACGACAATAGCGCGTGCAACAAATTTACTGTAGATATATTACATAAAAAAAATTAAAATTGATTTCATTATGATCATGCTAAAATTCAATACTGAAGAATAAAATAATTTTCTAATTTTATGACATTTACAATTACATTCAAGAAACATGCAATAAATGTTCAAAAAATTAAATCTAGGAGAAACACTAGATATAGAATATTACAATTTTTTGTTTCAATAATATGATTAAATAATATTTTTGTTAATAATGTTGTTTAATAATTTCCAATAATACGTAAACAGTTTTCTGAATTTTCATAAGATAAAATAATATTATTTATTTTGTTTAAATTCATGATATATGTAGAAATAATGAATATAGTAAATCACGAAGCAATACCAAAACTATTAAATGCTTTATAGTTATAATAAAATAATTTAAGATGACTGAAAACTTGCAATAACTGGCGACATAGATTTCTATTTAACATAAAAATGTAAAAATCACAGGGTGGTTTTGACATATTTGCAGAATAATTGACACGTTACTAAAATGTAAATTTTTCAAATATAAATAGTATATTATTAACATATTATAAATGTAAAACAGTTATGATATAATTTCAAATATTTTTTAATATGTCAAATGTTATAACAGCTTTCTTATATGGAATCTTTATTACATCATATTATAATTTCATGCCCCAACATCTTTACTTTCCTGTTTTCTATGATTTTAATATCCTTTTTATCTATGGCTTGTTATTTGTTATTTTTTTGGTCCATGTAATTCTTCCCATCTTTGTCCATATTTTAAATGCTTGTAATCTAATTCTATGTCCACGTTTAGGCATACGTATAGAGATATAGAGAGAGATATCCACCCTACACTCTAGATATACACTTCTCTTTAGCACGGCTTGGTATTCGCGTTCTTAATGGATGTTTCTTATTTTTAAAAGATTTTTTGTCATGGCTATTTCGTCTCTAACGCTTTCAATCAATCGAGATAATACTTCTTAGATATTTAAATGTAGAAACCAATTGAACGGCTATACTATTTAAGTAACCATTTTTTTTAAGCTATTAATTTATTCGTTTTTGAGGGTTGATTTTGACCGCAAAAGAAAGGAGAGGAAAGATGCTGGCACTTTTGATACGACACGATGGTCTTATAAATACTAAAATAGAAGGGAAAAGGAAGAGAGAAAGGCTGAGGTGTACACACATACGAGTGAAAACAAAATATAGAAGTCGTGTTGTATCAATCCATATAGAGGAAGGCAGATTGTAGATAGAGTTGGAGAATGCTCGACCCTAAGCAGTAATAATGCTCTTAAAGATTTGATTTTACGTAAACAAAACACATTTACATAATTTAAATACTTTTTATTTTAGTTTAGCAAAACACCTATACTTTATATGATATAGAATAGTATATTTCCGAATAAAGTGCATCGTTCATTGATAAATGCAGACTTCATGTCAGTCAGCCATTATCTGAACTCACACTGACAGTTTTTAAACATTATTGGGTGTATTATTCCGATTGTTATATAATTAGTAATAAGTCAAATTATCTGTATGTCTGCCTAAAATAAATAAATAAATTAATGTCTCGAGTTTCCATTCACCTTGACCTATATTTTACATATCTTCTACGCTCCTTACATCTTCAGTATTTCTTGAGCATTATTATAACAACATACACAAAACTCAATTTATATATGGATATTAATCCAGCTGGAAAATAGACAAGAACAGAACATTCGACAAACTACAATTATAATTAAACAAATCTACATAGTTATTAGCAAACAGTTGTTAATTAAGGAATTTACCGTGCGGTGATGCTTCGCTACGGCAACCAGGAGCTATGGGAGCTCATCTAAAACTATCAATGTATTACGACGTACCTATATCACTAGAAACAACGTGCTTAGTGGTTAGTTATATTTAGCAACAATAAATCATTAGTAACCCAGCCTCAAAGGTTATGAAAGCCACCGAAGTCAATTGTATCGAGTTTTCCACTTGCACTTTCTATAGAGTAACTTCATAATGTAACGTACCGCTGTCGAAGTCCTCGTTAGTATTCATGGCGGCCATTTTGGTGTTGGTAATATCCTTGAACGAGGCGAGGAACAAAACCACTTCTCGCTTCTCATTTTTAATTGGAACGATGTCGAGTAGACACCAAAAGGGAGAACCTGGAAATATTAATAACTGTAAATACTGTCTTTGATTGAAATTCAAAGATACGTTAGCCGATTTATAAATATGTACATCGAGAATAATCAATAAGATTAAATGGTAGAGTCGTTTAGCAAGTTAGATTACTAACTGAATAGCATTGTATTAATCGTTTGGTTAGTTATTCTAATTGTTTGCGTAACTAAGCATTTGTTTTTGCCTAACTATTCAAATTATAATATAAGGTTGACTTATTATTTAAAAAATATAACTTTTTATTATTTAAAACAAAAATTCACAGTTCGTAATTAAATATAAATACAACCGATGAATGATTAGTGAATTTCATACTCTTTAGAATATATTGTTTACACGTGCGTATGTGTGTGTGTGGATATATTTTATTTATCCATCAGAGCCACATTCATTTGGTTTCTGAAGCTGTTTTTAGCTATGATATTTTAATGATGTTTTAATGTCGCAAATATCTATATCCATGAAATGTTCTATTTTACGTGCGCAATAATCTGCCGGTTGTTAAGTTATTGAACTCATTGGCAGTTTATTCCATACGTCAAAATGTGAATATGATGATGTACGCTTAAAAATAAATATATAGAGGCATAAACCATTTGGACCAGTTTTCGTGGAACTACAAAGAAACACGGTTAAATATTACCCTATATTATATATTATGCAAAAATTAGTAAGTAAGCGAACGGCAAATCTTAAAACAAATGAACGGAGTTTATTATTGTTCATTGCACAATCTAGATAACAGATAATTTAAAATGATAAAATAAAATGTAAATTGATAATATTTAAACTAATAATAGTTATTTTACATTACCCGTTATTAAATAATCATAACAAGTAATAATAAAAAAATTGTAGCAAATTGAAGTACTTTGTAAAGTCTTTTATTTGTAAGTATCATATCGCTCTTGAGAGTTGTAAATGCCTAGTGCTGACGAACAGCTGGATGCTTGTAAAAGTTTTATTCTGCCAGATGGAATCGTAACCCCAGAGGGCTATTGGCTTTGTTTACGATTATATATAACGTGGATAATGATTTTCGTAATTACAGCAAATTTGGAAGACAGAATTTTGTATGTACTTATTAACCGTTAAAGTACCAACCTGGCGTTTACGCCAGTACCAATTGTTTTCCTATTATTCAATTATTTTTTTTTGTATTTGAGCGATTAAGTACTATTTGTTCGAGAGTACAGGAAGGAGGTTCTGTATATTAATAATATAATTATTAGAGTAAAAATACAAATGAAGGATTTTTTTTTAAAGAGATGATGAGAGGTTTTTGGGAAAAAGAAATATGTAGGTACATATAATATATCATACAATTGTTAAGTGGTGCTGTGATTTATATGCTTACACAGTACACACTAACACGCTAAGTTTAGAGAAGACAGCGAGTTTTACTTCACTGGAATATATGTTATAGAATTCGAAACCCATGGCATGTTAAAAGAACTTCTAAAAAGTTATCATGATTTCTGTGTTTACTATATCAAAGAGAATTTATTATTTCACAACACTGGGTCTTAAGAGGAGATGCGGTCGGCGAGAGATTTGTAAAATAGGTATTTCAGAAATCTATTACTATCGCGTTGCGGCCCAAAGAAAGATTTATAAAACACAAAGAAAGAAACAACTGCAACTCGCGCTGATTTTACTTATTTGTTACTTGATTTTTTTTTCATCTTTAAAATTTATTGATCCAATTCTTAGTAATAACTGTTAATTAATGATACATAAGAAAAACGATTAATTTTGCATAATAGAGAAAACTAGTTTTACTTTGCATTGAATAAAACGTTAATAAATTAAAAATGTTGTAAAAAAGAAAACCCGGTAAACGATATTCTGTTAAGAAAAAAAAACAACTCTTCAGTTCCCCTTTGGAAGGAAATCGTAACGATTGTAGCGTAGAAACGTTCGCAATTTCATAAATTGATTCCTGGATCAGCTAAATCGAATAACAGCGCTCGTTTGAAGTAGACTTTAAAAAGAATAGATAACCTTGGCTTTCATATACGAAAATTTGATTACAATAAAACTAGTAAGTACCAGGTGCGCGGGTACAATATGCTCCCATTAATATTTATAGTAAGATTGTTGCCTACGGTGTGTTATAAGCGTATATACACGTATAGCTCATGATGCAATATTTTATGTACTAGTTTATCTCTATAGTTCTCTGTTTACGTCACATCGAAAGTTTTTCCAAATAATTTATTCATTTAACATCAGGTTATCGAAGGTCTACGGTCGCGGGATAACAAATCAAATAACAGAACTCGATAAAAGAAACAGTAGCAAACGGACAAAAGAAATGTGTGAACACAAATAAATAAAAGACACGGAAAGTAACCTTCTTCAGGATTACAAAAACAAATTTTGTAAAACGTCCTCTTAACAGAAAAATATATTTATTCTTGTTCTAAAGGCAGGTTATTAACTGGAATTTGATACCTTTACATAAAATATTATTTTAGTACTAAATCCTTCTCTATAGGTTTACCCTAAAAGCGAAAACATAGCAGGTGAATCTCTTTATAAAAGTTGCTAGTTCAAGTAAAGAACTAGTGTTGAACGTAGATAGAACGTGTGTTAAAATACAGATTAAAAATTGTATAATCTGCAAATGTATATTCTGTCAAGAACGTCTCTAGAATTGGCCAATGAAACGTAAAATATACACATTTTACTACAGTACTAGCTGTGCCCGAGACTTCATATATAAGGTTTCATGTATAAAAAATAATAATTTGGACCAAATTGTGAATGTAAACCAATCTCGAATCCTCAGGAATAGACACAAAAAAAAATCATTAAAATCGGTTAAGCCGTTTAGGAGGAGTTTAGTCATATTCGCACGCACAAAGGATTTATATATATAAAGATATTATTCATACAAATTTGTTCTATCACCTTCAAAGTAGGCTCCTATTCTGAAATAATACGCTTACATCGAATATTGACTTAATCATCAAAATATTTTTGGAATCAACTCTTGACATGTCATCTGTTGACTGAAAACGGGTGCCTCGAAGGGTTTAATTTGACTTTTGAAAAAAAAAAAGTCTTTAGACGCTATACCAGAGAAATATGTGGTTGTTCGAGTTTTTGGCCAGAAATTAATCGTTTCTTTTTTTTGTAGAAAATTCAGTTCTTTTGGCAGTGGTCGAGCGGTAACGTGTTACGTGCTCAAATCGTTTGTAAAATGGTAAGAGTTGACTCAGGAGAGACAGAAACTTCAGTAGCCATCATCAGACATAAACGACGATTTTAAGTTATTTTATTTTTATGATGCTAAGTTATTATAGTATAAAGTTGAAGACGTTGAAAGCCGATCAGAGCAAGGTAAATCTGCCACCAAAACTCGGTATTTGAAACACTATAACATTCATAAGTACGTGTTTTTAATAAACGCGATTGAGTATAAATCTTATATATGATATTTAGCGCCTCAGCGCACGAAATTTCATTTATCGTGCAAAATTTTAGACAGATTATTTATACGATTTTTTCCATTGTAAAAATCACAAAACAAACATGAACTGAATAGACCAAATGCACACTGTAAACAAGCTAATGATGAGTGACGCTCAAAATCCGAATCTGTGTGTATAGAGGCGAGTTGTGCCAACTTTGCTACACAAAATGTTTGACAATCGAGGTCCACGTATTTTCAAAATGATCTATTCCCTGTACTGTATTTAAAGAGAGTACAAAATTAATTGTTTTGGATTAATTGTCATTTAATCTAAATAAAAAACCATTTAAAATGACATTATTTTCTGCATTTTTTATTTCAAATCAATTAATATACACATTTATCCATTCAACGGAAATACATCCATTGGTGGGCTTAGGACTCCCCCAAAGATCATAAGGTGGGTGATTGCAATAATCGCTGAGCAGGTAGGTTGGCGATCGCAGTCAGGTGTTTGTGGTACTAAGAGGATGCTACTGCTCATCTCCTGGTTTATCTCTTAGTCACCTTTTACGACACTCACGGGAAGATTCTTAGCCGGCACCTCACATACACAATTTAAACAACACGTAATAAATATGTTAGAATATCTTTACAATCTATAATACTATAATATATAAACCTTTTTTTATGATAACGGCGACGTTGACGAGCTGCCTACGAACACGTTGATTTAATAAAGCAAATAAAAATATTGAATAAAACATAAGTAGCAGGTACCTTTTCAAATAGTTCGGGAGAGATTGAAAGGACCAGGCTTACCGTTCTTTTTATAAAAGATAAGTTCGAGTTTGAGTTCGTGTTTGGAGTCTAGGGCAGCGTCGATCTCATGCCGATGTTCTTCACGAGTGTCGGGCCCGTGAAGGAATTTGCACGCACACGCTTTCTGCATGATATGCGCACGAGCCCAGCCAGTCAGCTCACAGAAACCGTCTGAGCAATACACGATGGGGTACGACGGCACTTGAGCGTTGCCCAGGACGAAGTTGCTATCTGTTGACAAACAAACAGTTGTATAGTAATCTTAAAATAGAATTAATAAGACGATTTCGATAATATGAATATACTAGTTATGAAAAACAAGCGTAATCAATATCAGCAGTCTGATTGAATACTATATTTGTTAAATGCATTACAGAGGATAATGCTGTTTTTGTAGAATGTTACGATATTCATTAATGGATTTGTATGGGAAGTGTTTTCTGATCATAATAAGTATTACACTTAGATAATATTATTTTTATTATATTTCATTTTGTTAATTTTAAACGTAATTGCTGTTTTTCAGGTTTGAGCTTTAGAGGTTATACGACGCAATTATCAGCGGATTACTATGGTAATTTGGGGAAAGCGAGTAATTCTTTTGGTTTTGTGGATTGGCGTGATGGTAAAATGATATATAATTTTTAAAAAATTACTAGATACGAAAATGTTTATTATTAATCTTTTCGATACCTGAAAAGTAAATGTATCCTGAAAAGAAAGCATTCACTGAAGGAAAACATATTGATGAAACAATAGCATGTTGGCAATGCATTTTCTAACTAGTAAGTATCCCGCTTTACAGTGGATTGTTTGAAAAATAAGCTCAACGCTTTGACCACAGTGTGACCAAATTATTACTCAACCATAATTCTTTCAAAATTTTGTTCAAGTACCGAGCTATCTTTAACTTATTTCCTTGTTTTTCTGCCTCATTATATTCGGTCTCAAAATTAAGACGCACATCTTAATAAGGAACGCATTGAACTTTAAAAGGTTTATTCCTTCAACGTTCTATAAGGGAGCTAAAGTTCCGTATTCTCCTTTAACTTAGGTATGGCTAGGGGAAATTCCGCGGAATTTACTTATACAATAGCAGTTCAAGCCGAGGTCCGTACCAGTTTAGTGCCCTTGTTTAGCACTTTCCGACTACCACTACAACTCTTCAAGCTGAGGGCCCTAAGCGCTCGACTCAAAAGTTTGGTAAAGCTTTCAAGGCCTTTCCTTGACAATACGAAAGGAAAAAACCTTCAACAAACTAACATTTCTAAATCAGATTGTATATTTCTTTCTCATGACGCTTCTTTGGCAAATTAACTTTGCAATATTCTTTTTCTTAAAAAGCTACTTTTTCCTATAAAATACTCGTACTTAGTAATGAAAACAAATACAAAGGATTTTTGCGTACACACATTACGTACTCGATAACAATGTTGAGTTAATTCACTGCTTAGGAATAAAGTTTGTATTTTGCATATTAATCAGTAATAAATTATTCAGTTTAGTATTCAGTATTAATTCAGAAACAAACCATCTGGCATTATCATATGTTTAATCTTAAACTTTCTATATTTATTAATATTAGTTTTTTGTAATGTAAGGAGAGAGTTTCAATTACATTTGTGTATAACAATATTCACACAACTTGTTGTTTCGTGAGCGCCGCCATCTGTAATATTAAAATGTTTTCTTTGGGAGAATGTGTTGTTTAATCAATCCTTGAGACGGTCATAGGCAATCAAAAATGTCATATTTATGAAAGCGAGTTCTTTGAAGTCATTGATAACATGATATTTGAATGATAGGACTTTATCAATCGCCGTTAATAGATAATCGTTTCGACCATGTCAATTGTCATACATGTTTTCCCCTTCCCTCTTTTTTACTATATACATTTGAATGTATTTACGATACCTATAGCAAAAGTACAATTTTAAAATTTTTGTCTATCTCTCTGATTGTTCCGGATAATCTCGGGAACGGCTGGACCGATTTTGATTGGACTTTTTTTGGCAGATAGCTGAAGATACTCCACGTAATATAGGTTACTTTAATTTTGCCGAAAAGTAATTAAGGTACCGCGTAAAAAAAATTAAAAAGTATATTACACAGAGAAGAATATTTGAAACGCGAGCGCACCCATGGGCACGCCTTTCGTATTACATAAAATACAATACAATATAATGTGCTACGTAATTTCAGAGTTGTGGCGAGGAAATTTAATTCCTGCTACTTTGTTCGCCAATCCGGTAAGCTTGGAAGTCAACTGAAAGTGGTCAAGTTTTTATTGTTTCCGGTAGACTTTGTGTTACCTGAACTACGGTATTCTCACTTAAAATGAATTCTGTGCATTTAAGATAATTGCCTTAGTACAATTCACTTATATAGTTATTACTTGAAACTTTATATGTTTTTATTAAATTCTACATAATGTCGAAAGGACTAGGTTTAGATTTTGTTTCGAAGTATATGTTTACAGAATGTCATTATAGATTTTATATGTGCGGAGGGTTAACTTGTTACAATGTTAGTTCATGATATTTCATTCAAAGCAATCAAAATATGTAAAAGAAAATGTATTTTATATACTTTTTTTTATGAATACGCAAGAGATATTTTATAGAAGTATGTAGTAATGTTTACACCAAAATATATTCGTGCTGATTTTATTCTAAAGCACAATAGTTTTTAATATCTGAGGGAAGATCAAATAAAAGTTATGGGTTGGTAGGGACAGATTTCCTTCCGTCTTTGACTCTTTGTCTGTAATTTGTGTTCTTATAATTTCATTAAGCACAAAACTCTTAAATTTCATCGTTAGATCTTCTCTAACATTTTTTTTTATGTTTTAGAAAATCAGAAAGAATCCTTTGACCAATAAAGTTTATAACTGATGTATATATTATCATTACAATGCAAGTGACTCAAGTAATCTCAGATGTGTTGTAAACAGTAATGAAGTTTATCTAATTTTCAAATAAATTAATGTTATTATATTAAAGCTTTCAATTACTTAGGAACGATCCCAGTTAATTAAAAAAAACGAGTTTCCTTTTAACTTTTTAGATTGGAAATAAAGATTTAAAAATAGATGTAGTATGCAAGTTTGTTAAATGTCAAATATTTTTTAGAGCTCTGACTATGAATATAGATTTTGTTTATAATTAAGGATAACAATTATTTTTATGAAGTGTCTTGTCAATTCTTGTTATCAAGTCTTGTTATTTCTGACTTAGTATGATATAATTGACGTCTAACTTCTCGGATACCAATTAAGAAAATGTAACAGAGCGTTTTCGTAAAAAAACTACCTCAACAATTTAAGAGACGTGTAAAAAACCGTAAGGTAAACCTGGCCTGACCGCAAATTGTTATATTTTTATATGCGGACACGTAAAAAAATAATATTTTTTTTCATTTATAGACATTTTAATGTGTCGAGTACCCAAAAAAAATAAGATAATAGGAAAACAAGGGAAAGCTGGCGTAAATGTCAGGTAAGTGTTCAAGGGGTTAAAATTAAATATAACAAAGTTAGTATGAAATTATTTAAATAATAAAAAAAAGCCTACGAAATTGAAGTTTAACTTCTACTTAGCTCGAACACCTAATCTCAGTAATTTTATTACATTTTCGTTCTTCCAATTTTATATTTTTTGGTTGAGAAAAAAAGTTTGAAATTCGGTCACAACGGTAAAAATTTCGTAAGAGTTAGTTTATAAATTTGAAATGATGATGGCTCAGTTATTAGTGTGGTCGGATTCCGTGTCAATGGGCACGAGTTCGAAGCCACCTATCCAAGTCTACAAATTCAGCCTGAGCTTTCTGTGAAGGAAAACAATGTGAGGAAACTATAGACATGGTGGTAGGGCATTTTCTAATATTAAAATGTAATATACATTGTACAAAAAATAGACTAAGCCAAACAGAGTAAGTATTTAAGTTACTACATTGGCTTCAACAATAAATTATTATTTAAATATATTACTGATATTCAGGGGGCACGCGTGTAATGTAAAAATTCTCCCTGTTATCTAACAACATTCAACTAATGCTAATATAAATAATTCAAATGTATTTCTTCTATTGATTAATGGTGTTATATACCTTTTCTAGTGAATAAATAAATATGGTATAATTATGTATATATATAATAGTATAATCTGTATATATATTACCAAAGACTATTTAATTTATCTATGATATTACGTTGTTTCTGTTTAATGTTTCTGTTTTTTTCTTTTATGGGTAGAAAAGAAAATAGTATCTATCACAAAAGTAATTACATTAAATCAATGCTCAGCTGTCCGTGTGGTGCCGGCTAAGAATAGTAAAACCTGAGGATGTCGTAAAAGGCGACTAGGAGATAAATCAAGGGATGAGCAGTAGCTACCTCTGAGCATCAAAAAGGTAACTAGCACAAGGGTTACCAAAGTGATATGAACTTTGGGTTGGCCGTTACCAAAGTGTAAAAAAAAAAAATCCGCCAAATTTTCAATCTAGCTAAACCGTACGTTTTTTTATTTAAGAATGAAAAGAGATTATGAGTAAAATAAGCTGAGTATTGATTGATTGAACCGAAAGACGTCCACTGCCGTCCCTGTAAGGAAACTTTTTTCTTTTTTTATAATATTATTAAGAATATTTTGTAATAAAAAATGTTTTTTTACTATTCTCAAATGTATATTTTACATAGCAGGCCTAATGAGAATATGGAAATTATTTTGTGTGAATATTTATTTAGTTACCTACATAAAATAAGAAAATATATCGAAAAAAAAAGAAACAGAACTTGTGCAATAACAGAAACACTCGTAGAATACGTAAATTTATATACTTGTTTTTATTCTCTCAATATGAAAGTGTTTTTAACAAAACAAACTACCGAGATATCATGGACAACAATACATTTGGGAATAATAAAAATGAAAGTTTTTAAGAACTCTTGGATAGAAAGTTTGGAAAGAATAAACGTGAAGGAATTTTTTTTTCTATCGTGTTGTCATGAAATACACAGCCCATATAAAGCATGGTTTTTTCTATCCACAAGTAATTCATTTATCTGTGAAAAGAGGTGAAGATTGATGAGCAGAGTATGGATTGAATGTGGATAAAGCTCAATTTATGTAACTTGTTCGGGTTCATAAATTGGTTGGGGGTATGCAAAATGATTATTATTTTGTTTTGACGGCTTAAAACCCAAGGATTACTTCGGTCATTTGCTAGGACGTTGGCACGGTACATATTCACGTAACGTACTATCTGTTATTTTTGTGTTTTGGTATACAAGTTTAATTGTTTCGGCAAACAGCGGGCGGGTTGGGACGCCAGCCCGCATTCACTATAGAAGATGTCGCGCACAGCTCGCGCTCGGCTCACGTCGACTCGGTGTCTTCTATAGAAACATCCTGGACACATCGGTGGCTACTCGCTGACGAAAGGTAAGTGAGTGAGCTTTTATCCTGGGTATAGTTTTATATTTTCGATCTAATTTCATGGCGGATTTCTTCCAACCAATTTCAAATCAAATACTGTTTACTTTCGGAGAAGCTAGAACCACATTACCACGGTGGGTGTGGTTGCTGCCACTTCATATCTTTACTTTTATCTTTTCACCTTATAAAAACTTTACTAGTGACATAATATGGTTTAAATAAACAATACCAACAGAGAATTAGAAAGTTAAATATATACAATTATGTGGGGATAATTAATTGGAATTAATGGAGCAGAAAATAAGTTCAGGATGATTTGATATTGTTGTCAAAACAGATTAGCTTGCTATTACATCAGCTGGTAAATACATTTTTTTAAATGAATTACACCGTTTTTAAAATTCGAATTGATCTTGAATCATTTGGTTTCATATTCATTTATATTTCAAACTTTAAACATTATTTAAAATTAATGAACTCTGCAAATTAACTTACACATACACAAATATAAACTACAGAAAGTTCTTATTAATACTGAGACTTTTAGAAATATACGGTATGTATTGTATTTGAAACTGTTAAAATTTTTAACAATAGGTACTTTGTAACAAGTATTGGTAGACGAATAGGCCAATATGCTAACATCTGTATCTGTAGGGGATATTAAAATTGATTTGCGGTTCGGCACACCGACTCGTGTTTATTTATCCACTCTCAGTCTATTGTTTCGGAACTAAACGGAATGAGATGAAAACATCTGCTTTCTTTATAAATAAAGAAGCACGACCGTAAAATCAACACACCACGATCGCGTCCACGATATCCGAGTAATTACAGAAATAAATTTCCGAGATTATTTCTCCACTAATAGATTGTTTTTACCCTAAAAACCCACTTCTAACACAAAATTAACTGTTTGATGTTGAACGATGACTTTTAATTAAAATTCCAAACTGTAACTCGGGGTCTTCCTGTTTTTATAAGACTTATTTATTTTTTGTCAATTTTTCCAGTGAAAATATTCGCTTGTTAAATGTTGGAATTTTATCTTCCATTCGGTTACAGGCCATTAAAATTTATAGTCACGAAGTGCTCTTACTGGCTTTAGTTGAATAGGTTTTTTGCGAGTCTGATACACTTCACCAAGTTATTGGTGATATATGGTCTAAAGTTATACAAATTATTGTAAATATCATGTAAAATGTCTTCATAATGATGATATTATATAGATTCTTTATAATAAATTATAAAGAATTGTGCATTTTCAATATCAAAGCCGAACGAAATTTATTTATGAGATTTTACCTCCTAGTGATTATAATTATAATTAATATCGCAGTTATTAAATATGATTTAGCATTCTTTGAAGAAAAGTCGTGTATAAGGTACACTACTATATCTATACCTATATCTGCCTAGGTTAAGACAATAGGGAATAATCGCTCATTTTAGAAATAGTATACAAACAAATGTGAAATAAGATAGGCTGCGTAAGTATACATTGTAATAATTAACTCTGAGCGCCAGCACTTAAACGCCATTATGTACTTGATATACTGTACCATGTTGTCGGAAACGTAATAGCATTGGTAACGCGAATCTATAAGTTTTTCCCCTATCGAGAATCGCTCAACGCCGCTAAAAAAGTTTTCACTTTGTTCCATAAAATGTCTTACAAGCTACGGTTGCTACACGTAAATCTCTTTCTAATTAAAAGAGTTAAATATTGCAACAATTTGCGGTGATCTTGACTACTTGGCATTTTAAGTTAAAAGTATCGTAACCTCAACGGTTACGGAAATACATATCTCTAGCTATCGATGAGGTTAAGTGATAATCAATATCTAAATGAAATATTAACGATCTCTTTTTCTTCATATTTAAATAAAGATATATATATACCTATCTAATTTAGTTCAAAAATATACATTTACTATAAACTTATAAATGTATATAGTAAAATTATTTATCAGAACAAAAAAAACGTGAGTATATTAAACAGTAGTAAAAGCGAACATCTCTGGTCCCTGTGGGTGTTTCGAGCAACATGAATCTTTGGCATGACGTGTATTTGTGTATCTCTCGTTTGACTCGATTGAAACATAAATTCAATATGTAACAAAGAACCGTTAAGATAAAATTAACCTCTATTCTCTATTACGAAACTATTTTCTTTCGACGGTATTAATAAATATTGTACTGGCGTATAATTTATATTTGATTAGTATCTATATATATATATATATATATATATATATATATATATATATATATTTAAGTTATACATTTTCCGTGGTGGAATTAGCATGACTAACTACTGAACCGATTTGAACATAGTTATCAGATACGTGCGAGAGTGGAACCGCGGAAGTATCAAAGTAAATTAAGCTGTTTTTGAGTTTATACATAAGAAACGAAAAAAATCTATTTTACCTCTTAATATAACATTAGCTGGTGCCCGCGGCTCCGCTCGTGTTTCATATGTTCTTTAGGCGTGAATGAAAAAACAAATGAACGAAGAAATATCTTTTGTTTTTTTATTAGTGGAAAAAATGTAGATAAGAGTACATAAAAAAAAATGAAAAAGGGTCGATGGAATACAAAAAATAAGCTTATAACCATTATCCCAACCAGATACATTTAGTAGTTTTGAGGTGATGGTGCGCCAAAGGAACCCCATTTTCCTTTTATACGTATAGTAGTATAAACGAGCATGGTTTTAGGTGTCAGCTAATGGTAGTTGAAAATTTCTTAGACATTGCTTTTTGTACATTATTATAATAGTGTCAACTTAATATAAGTAATGGAGACGACTATAATCTTTTGTGATATTTTACAGGACACTTGCAGTCGAAGATTGAGTTCAGTGTCACGACTTAAGAGAGGCTTATATCTACGGAGTTGATTATTCATGGGCTAAAGAGAAAAAGTACAGGCTCAGATTATTAACCACATTCCTGGCTATGATGACAATAAGGACGTGGCGCAAGACAATACACACGCTAAACCTAAAGGTCCATATCACCTATAAATACTTGGCGAGAGATTTTCAGACTTGCGAGTAATAGCTACTTAGGTAGGGATATTGTAGAATGCCCTACCACAATGTTATGGTGTCATAACGTTGGTTTCCGTTAATTAAAGCCCAGGCTCATCGAACAATTATAGAACAGATCAGATGGATTTGATCGTGGATACTACCACTAAGCCATCATTGCTGCAAAGCGTGCTAGAAAACAAACATCAGCACACAAGAAACTTTCGATCGACACCTACAAATCTACATGTACCTAATACATTTATTATATAAATCCGTAATAAATTACAAATATAAAATAAAAATAGTCAAGGTTACATTTATTTGTGTACATATCATAAACATCAATTTTTGAATAAGCGAATGACTAACGAATGTATTTGCTTTTTTGCTTTTAATACTTTTTCATAGCTTTAGCGCCAGATTATCGGGAATATGTCACTGCCATTATAAATATTCCGTTATGATGATATTAAAATTATAAATTAAAATCCAAACCGTTAAGCTTATAAATTCTGAAATATGAGGTTGATATTAAATATCTTTTCTCATACATTAATAATTTTTAACGATTATTCTTACTATTTAAAAAAATGTAACATCAAGGTCGAGATATTCAGTGAAAGAAAGGTTTGCAGATCCTTTAGAATAGTCCACTAGTGACGTTTTGGCAAACTTTTCAAAACCTTTTATCTTTAAATACAATGATTCCTAGATTAACATTTTGATATAAAATTTGAATCATTACCAAACTATACATATAAGTATAATATTATTTGTGTTCATTTATAATATAAAGATGGAGAAGAAATTTTCCGTCTTTTTTGTAGTAGTAGAAATATTAGGTAGGTCAGCCGAAGGACTTATCTATCCATATTACCAATTTTGAAGTTCAATCTTATACTAACGTTTTAGCAAAACGGTGAAACTTTCCATGGTATTTCCAAGAAACCTTTGAATAAACGTTTCAAATAATCACATATATCAGAACTAGTCAAATAACACAAGTCATTGAATTAAAGATATTACTACTACACGATACACTGATAACCTGTCAAAAACGCCTTCAGTCTTTTAATAAGGGTAGGTTTCATCTGTGTACTTTAGTCAAATAAATTATACAGATTAAACAAATTTACATATATTATATAGTGAAGTTAATTGGAAATAATAACACGGACCATAAATTCAGACACTTCCTAACCACTCCCGTTGATATAGCTGTAACAGAGTCCGCCACTGTGTTATAACGTTTATGGATAGTTTTCCTAACGTTAGACTTGGCTGCATGATCTAGGACCCTAGCCTTTTTCTTAAAAAGGAATAAACGGAACTAAAAAAGCATATTTGATTGGATGTACCTATATACGAATATAGTATCGAGATCGTAACGTTTGATTTCGAAATAATTATTTGCATAGTGAACGCTTCAAGTCACCGGTCTATATTTAACCCGAACGTTTTCCTATTGTGTACAGGAACTGAGCACTGTCGAATCTTATAAACGATGTTTTCTTTTTCTACGTATAATTTCTAAACGTTGTAGTTTCGAGCTTGAGCGGCGATATTCGATTCGTTTCGTTTGCAATTCACACGAACCACGTACAATAACAACACGTCAAATTACTTTATTTGACATCTGGAATAGCATTTTTAGAAATAACATTTTATATTCACGAGGCAATCTTCAAAAATCATAACTTTTCTTCTTGAATATTGATGTTTGATTTTTACATTTATCCTGTCTTATATGTATACAGATTAAATGTGTACCTAATAGGTGAGGTACAGTAATTTATTAGGCATGGTAAATATTACACTTTTCTAGGTTTTATAAAGAACACATTTATGTACAGTTAGTTGTTCTCGTGATTCCGCTCCGCATATTTACTACTACTCCGTACAATTATTAATATAGTTTTTAAATAATCATTGCAAAATATTTTTTACTACAGGCCCTAAATTATTTTTGTTACTAACACAGAGCAAAGTTATTTCTCACAAATTCAAACACTTGCCAGTAAAACTGACCATTGAATACAAGGAATAAACATAACAGTTTCATGTTTCAGACTAAGCAAAACTAATAAGAGTTTTCTAGGTAACAGTGTTCGATTTAACAATAAAACTCCAAAGCACATTTCCGATTTACCGGACAATAATTCAGGCACCATGTCAAGCAAGTTTTGATTTGCAAAGGTTAGTATAGTGGATCGTTATGTGAATGATGGTGGTGTCTGGAAGTGACAACTGTCTTTGTGCGTCTACTATCTTGTAACTTTTAATCGTACAGTTCCTAAAAAACAGGCAGAATGAAAGCCAGATTGAATTTCTTGCCGGTTCCTCTCGATGATTGAGCTGTTTTCCGAACCAATTGTAGTATTTTGACGAGCACTTTATCAAGAACTAAATTGAATAAAGTATTTTTTTGAATTTGAATTGTTTATTTTTTCACAAATTTTAATTTTTTAGATCGAAATTGGTATTTTACATAAATTAAAGTAACTTAATTTCAGCTATCACCCAAAAAAGTCCCGTAAAAATCAGTCCAGCAGTTCCAATGATTAACCAGAACAAATAGACAGATAGACGGACAGCCACACAAAAAAAAAAAATAAATTGTGTTTTAGTATAAGTATTATATTCATACATTATATATAACAAACAGATACTTCAATATTATTTATTTGTATAGATAATACACAGTAATGAAAAAAGAATAAGGGACCTTAAATTTGTGAAAATCTCACTACAACCTATTAGTCGGTTAGCAACAAGTTTCTTAAAATAATTAGTTATAGGTACATACAGTTACATTTATATAAAACAATTGAATAATATTTACTTTTGAAGTATATCTTCATTTAAAATAATCAGAAAGTATTTCTGCTTTTGTTATTGCGTTTTAGTCATATTATTGCTTTGAATATGTTGATTAAAAATCGTTTGGGCGAAATCCAATCTGTTCAGATCTAGAAATCTGTTTTAATGTTACTTATCACGAGAATCTGTTTTATATTTCATCATTTACATGATTCCAAACTGACAAAACAAATTGATTCATTGGAGCTTTATAAAAATAAAAATTTAATAAATGCGGTCACGAATGCAGTTTAGTGCATGTTCGCGAATCTCTGCTAATTTTACTGAGACGGCTCGGTCAATGCGCCGGCGCGCTACTCGCAACAGAACGGAAATAACATGCGGTTAATTGAAACTGGCGCCAATTCGCATCGATATAATGTGCAATCAAACTACTTCAATAAAATGATACGCATCGTATTCGTGCTTGTGTTTGAATATATTATGCAATATTACATTAACAGGATTAGTGAGAATACGGGCCTGGCAATCGTCTTTGGGGATCTCCTAAACCTACCCTTAAACACATTCACTGTGAAAGAAGCTTAAAGGCTTAGGAACCAAAAATAATTTAGTCCGACCTAATGTTTTATACTGGTTCACGCATGTAGAAAACTAAGAAAGCAAATCAAAAGTGTGAATTATCATATATGTACATACAACAACAAAAGCTTTTTTCTTGTGGTAGGAAATAGAAACATTGAATTTATCTCAGTTACCATATATAAATTATTAGTCTTTGCAGTTACGTAGTTAATTATACCTAAAATTTTCACTAAAATATATAAGATATTATAACTCAAGACTTTGGAAAAACTTTTTTTTAATATTTACATTTCATAATTTGCTAATTGTAATTATTAATATAACTTTATATGTCTTCGCGATTCGAGCAATAATGATGTACATTTTTATACAGTTTATTTATAATCAAAACATAAATGCGTAAGTATAAATGTTATTATTTCTCGCCGGCACTTAAACACCATCTTATACTTGACATACTGTAGTATGTTGACGGCTGACGCCATAGCATTGGTAACGCGAATCCTATAAGTTTTCCCCTACTAAGAATCGATCTATACCGATAAATAGTTTTTACTTCAAAAATCGTTATAGAAAATAATCATTCCATCAATATAGGTCGACAGTATAATAAAATATTTTGTTATTTTTACATACATCATTATCGGAATTTAACTTTTGTATCATTCGATTTCAAACAGAGGAAATAAAGCGTATATAAAGAGTATCTTTTGTTAATACTAATAAATGTTTTTTTGAATAGCTATTATGTTTAATATTTTCACAGATCTTTCAATCCGATTTTTAATCGACGAGTTTTATTTACTTTGTTCTTATTGTCTTTGAAGATTGGACTAAAAGCTTTATGCATTCAACGTTACGTTTTCCTTTATACTGTGAATATTAGCGTAATGATGAAGATTATTTCCGAAATCTTTAACAGCGCTCAAAGAATATGTCAGTATTTTCTTTATTTCCATTGAGATTTTTATCACATAATACCTATGTGATTTCTTGTAAAATTTATTATAAGGGTAATTCAACGTTTTCTTGTTAATTTTTAATTCCAAATTAGTTTAACATAATTTATTAGCAGCGACAAAGCATCTCTCGAAAACCATTTAATGGGCTTTTTAGGTTATTTTGAGTTTTGCAGTCTATTAAATCGATTTACAAAATGTGTTATTTTTGTACTCTCTTCAGTCAAATATCATCTCAACAATCGCATTTCTGCTTCATGCACTCTTCCTTCGTTCGTATCGATAGTTGGTCAACGCTCAAATCTATTTTAAACGACAGGTCTTATCTATTCATATACATATATATAAAAGGGGATTCCTTTGACGCACCATCACCTCGAAACTACTGAACATATCGAGATTGAACTACTACCATTCGAGGCGGAATTTTTCATAGATGGTTATAGCTTATATTTATTTTTTGAATTCCATCGACCCTTTCTCATTTTTTCGATTTACATGTGCATTATTTCCGTTTCGATTGGTTTATGTTCATTTTTTCCGCAAATAAAAGTCCTTTGTTGAACTTTGTCAAAAGTTTTCCTTCATTTGTTTTTTTAGGTTAGGTATCATTTTTACACTCACACATAAAGAACATATGAAACTCGGGCGGAACCGCGGGTACCAGCTATTGTAATTAATAAATATATAAGTAAAATATGTGTTAAAAATATAATAACTTTAGTTGTTATCCGATTATGGAAATATAATTTCATAATATTTTGCATTCACAAAAGGAATAATAACAATTTCAAGTGATACACGATTTTATATTTTTAGAAATCCTTTTACTCTTTGTATTAATAAACTTTTTATTTACGCTATAAATATTTGATTCTCAGAAAAGTTACTTCCCTCTTTTTTGCTAAAATGTAAAAACGAAAAAAATTATTATATCTATATATTTTTTAATAATTAAAAGTGTCTAAGTTGATCTAAGGTTTATGCTTGACGATATGAAAAAGATTTTTACTTTTATGAACGAATGTAAACCAAAATTGTTTAAGAAATAAATTATTTATATATTGTGATAATATTAAATTTTGTTCTTAATTACTATTGGTAACAATGATGTATTACAAGAAGTAACAACTTTCTTTGCCGTTTCACCTAATTAAATTTTAGTTTACTTCATTTCAAAGAAAGTTGATTAATTTATACCCACTCTTTTGTATAAATATCGTATGAAAATAGATTTCAATAAAGTTTTACAGTAGCAGGTTGTCTGCTTTAACAACGGCAAAGCTTTATAATATTAAATTGCGAACTCCGGCCTTGCACTTTTATGACGCAGTTTCCCTTCTACTTGATGTGACGTAGCATTTTTCATTTTAATATTATCTCTACTTATAGAAATATAAACATAATGCATGAATTGTTTTTTTTTTAATTTAAATGATTAATAGAAAAAAAAAACTTTTAATTAAAATCAGAACGGACTTCAAAAGAATAAGCTATAAAAATGCACTAAAAAGTCAATAAATAATTGCTTTATTAATCTGCTCCGTTAATTTTGAAATCGGTGCCAGCTTGTGGATAACAAAGTGGTGTAAATGTACGTTGCTAATTATATTCAATTCTGATTAATTGTTTTATAAAATTACCCTAGTCCTTTGTTTAGCTTATATGTAATTGTGATCAAGTATAGGCAGTTATTTCCAATTATAAATGAGTACAATGGTTAACTCTCTGGCACCGACTCCAAAACTAACGAAGCAGATTAATAGACTAATTATTTATTGCCTTTTTCACTATAAAAGTATATTCGTTTGAAATCGGTTTTGTTTATAATTAAAAAGTTTTGTTTCTACTTTTTAGTTTAAGCGTGTACTTTTAGGTATAGCTGTGAAGCCTATTTCTTAGCTTTGGAAACGAATATATAAAACACATGTAAGTATCTATAATATTCGAGGATTTTTCTCGATTTCCCTGAGTTCCACTGATCAGATCCAACCTCCATCCAGATGACGGAGAAATCTCGTAAAAAATATACAGATGAATTAATAACATCCTTCTTTTTGAAGTCGGTTAATATAAAATACTAGAATAAATAGATTTATCCTAAACTAGCGTCCTGCCCGGGTTTCGCACGGGTATACAAAAATATCTAGCTTGAAATCAAATATAGCCTAGGTATGACGAAATAATTATTAAAATAAGTTCATTAGTTTCACTTTAAAAAAAAAAAATACTCACGTGTTCCATCGAACCGTGTGGCGATAGTGTCGAGAAAGGTGTTCTGGGGCGCGAGTAGCCCCTTGCGCACGGGCATCCCCCTTCACCGCGCGGCCGGCGCTTCCCACCCTCGATCTGTATGAAACAGTTAGTTATAACTCAGAAGATTACATAACGAACGTCGCACATGCTCGCCTCATCCAGTGACTTGTCCGTAGGCACGAATAAAGGACAAGCCTACGTCTGAAGAAATAGCTTTAAAGCTGTTTCCGCATGTCCTCCATTTTTGTAAGATAAGGTGTGACTGCCTCGGTGGCGCAGTTGTATTACGGTACGGGTGTCGTTCTGAGGTCTTGGGTTCGATCCCCGAGTCGGGTCAAGTGATATTGGGTTGATAATCTCTACTTAGAATCATCCAAATTCTGGAATTTGTTCCCGATGTGGCGACAGCCTCGCCCCCTGTCACATCTGGGACGGATCTAAGCGAAATGTGGGTGGTGTAGTTTGCTGTTTCACCTCTGCCTAATCTTTCGGGGATAACAGGCGTGAGCTTATCTTATGTTATGTTAAGATGTATAAAATCTGCTAGTTATTTTAAATATCAATGTAACTTGAATTTTTATTGGTTACTAGCTGAGTGCCAGTGGCTGCCCCCTTGTTTTGTTATATTTTTCACTGCGTAATATTTTATTTTTTATACGGAACTCTAATAATGTTTGAATTTTTTTTGGTATTAAGCGAGGGTGTTTCTCACAAATTCAAAACACCTGTCAGTAAAACTATGCATTGAATAGGATTTTATTAATAATGTCATGAGTTTTAATTTTTTACGCGGAACTCTAATTATTTTAGTAAAACTAAAGTAGTCTAAGTTACGCGCAACTTAGCCTGAGTAACTTTAGCTATTTAACAAAAAAAACGTCCCGTCAAAATCACTCCTACCGTTCCGGAGATTACCCGTAACAAACAGATAGACAAAAAATTAAAAAAATGTGTTTATGGTGTAGGTATCGTATATACATTCATATCTATTTAGTAATAAAATATTTTGACATTGCAAACAGACACTTACATTTTATTTATTAATATAAATAGATCCGAGCCAATAAACCATGATAAATTAATAACTTTCAATGAAAAAAGAAATTCGTTTGACAAACACAAAAGATAAACGTATTTATTAATTGTTTTCTCTTTGCCTAATATTTATATGTACCTAAAAAATCCTAATCGTATTTCTTTAAATAGTTAGTTATTGTAGAAAAGTTGAAAATATCTCATTTGTCGTGGTATGGACATGTTATGAGAATAGAGGAAGAGCATGTGGTAAAATAGTAATGAATATGAATGTGGAAGGATGGAAAAGTAGATGAAGGCCAAAGAAAGTGTGGATGGAGTGTGTAAGAAATGATACGAAAGAAAAAGGAGTAAATGAAAAGATGACGGCTGATAGTGATGTATGGAAAAAGAAAACATACTGCGCCGACCCCAGGTGAGTTAGGAATAAGGCATGAGAATGATGAGGTAGTTATTGTATAAATTTTGTAGGCGAAATAAATGGACATAATATAAATATCTTCAAATGAAATGTCATTTGCACTTGAGAAGCCTTGCCTGACTTTTTTCTAACCATTTCAAGGAATTCAAGGAATATAAGAGAAATGTTAAAACGTCTAAAAGATAAATAAAAAGAGGCTGTTTCAATACCTATTGAATTTTGTACATAGTAGAGATTTTTTCATTGATCTTTTGTAGGTCACTTTCAGCCATGGAACGTTGTTTCAAATCTATACTAATAAATAATGTTATAGTGTCAGAGTGTAATGTCAAAAAACAATTTTTACTAAATACGTATGAATGTATGTGCGATAACTACTTACCAAAAATACAATTTTTTAAATTTTTGTCTGTCGGTCTGTTTGTTCCGGGTAATCTCCGGAACGGCGATACCGATTTTAACGGGACCTTTTTTGGTAGATAGTTTTGTTTTTGTAAAATAAATAAAGTTCCGCGTAAAGAAATTAAAACTCATAAAATTTCGAATAAAATCCGATTCAACGCACCGAATTTGTGAGAAGTATCTTTGCTTTTTGTTGGTACCAAAAATAATTCCAGGAAAATTAATAGGGTTCCGCATAAAATCAAATAAAAATGATTCAATAGTCACTTTTAGTGGCAAGTGCTAGAATTTATGAGAAATATTTTTCTTAGATCGATTAATTAAGAATCGATTTTTTAGATAAAAAAATTGATCCTTTTGCATCGATATCTACTATTGGATCGATTCAGTGAATCGATCTTCTATCCTAGAAAGTCAAGGTTAATTTTTCTGCTTCGATAAAAAATCACAAATTTGTATAAATTAGAAATGTACCAAAACAAATACAAAGGTACGAAAATTTTCACTTAATTAATCACAAACTTGTCAGACGGCTCTATTCGAAATGGCGATTAATTTATAATCAATCTTTAAAAAATGAATTTGAAATAATCGGTATTTAGCACTAAATTGATCCCAGGAATCGAACTTAGAACATAGGAAATCAATGTTTATTTTTTCTGGTTCAATGAGAAATATACAATTATTTACAATGAACAATGTACCCAAACACAATTAAATGTATGAAAGATTTTCACTAAATTATTTAAAAATGCAAGAGATGGCTTTGTGGTCAGTTTCTTTCGCTTGCTTTGTGAGATTCAAAATGTCTTTTTGATTACTATTAAGATGGCAAACAAATATCTTGCCTGATGGTTAGTAAACACAAGAAAGTGATAGTTGGACGTTTATTACGTAAGGAGTATTTCGAGTGTACTGCCAATCATAAAATCACTTTATACCTTTAACTTTTATATGCTTGTAAAAACAAATCTAATTATTTTAAAATGATAAAGATAGACTATTATAGTGTCCCTTTTGTTTTGTCTGATATGGATTATAACCAATAATTTTATAGGTTATCTATTATACCCATAAATATGCAAAGATAAAAGAGTTTAGTAAATTATTCTCCTCAGACTGTATGTCTTTTGTTGTTTAATTTCTATTGAAGAGCTTTAGTGTTATCACTAAAATTATTTCGAAAACAGTTTTACATCAAGTTTTCACTAAATGATGATTATGTCTAAATTCGAACAATAAAAGAACACTAGTTACGAATAAAAAAAAAAACAAGTCAAAAATAGATCGATTTTTTAAAGATCGATCTTTTACACCTCGATTTTTTTGTAAATCGATTCAAAAAACCTCGTCTCGAATCGATTCAAAAATTGATGCTTTTCAGAAAGATTCGCCATCCCTAATATTTTTGCTTTCTTTTAGTACCACAAGTATTTTAGAATAATAACTAGGATTCCGAGTAAAAAAAATAAAACTCATGAAATTGTTAACAAAATACGATTCAAAGGACAACACCATCAAAACAATATTTTTCAATTATTACTTAAAAAGTATATTACACAGTGAAGAACATTTGAAACGCGGACTTTGCACACAGTTAGTTTATTAATAAAAGTGTTATATTTTATTAAAGCTTTTGTAATTCTCTTATCCCATTAAATAATTAATTTTCTTCTAATACCAGATTTACTTGCGCCACATTACCACTAGGGACGCTAGGTATATACACCTATATGAGACAAAAATATTTTATGTCGCATTTTACAATAATCAAAAGTCTAATTCTAAATTGATTTTACGTTTATAAGTAAACAAAGATCGGGTTTAATTATTGCTACTGAAAACACAGATTGAACGTGTTACATTAACAAACTCCGAATTAAGAAACAATTCCAATTAAGGAACGTAATTGACCTGCATGAAACCTATACGTGCTTTAGACTTCGTGGCATATCAGCCAAAGTTCACAAAGTGATTATATCTAGATGTCCGTTGATAAATTTAATAATTATTATATGTTACCTTCAGATTGTCAGGCGGTAATAAAATGATATATGTTTATTAAAAATCATTTGATTTATATGGGAATGGGAAGACCAAAGAAAAGATGGATGGAATGTGTGAAATATGATATGCTTAGGAAGGGAGTGAATGCGGAGATGACTGCAAATAGAGAGGAATGGCAGAGGAAGACATGATGCGCCGACCCCTAATTAAAATGGGAAATGAGTAGGGAGATAATGATGATAAAGATCATTTGCGTGTGCTATTTGCCAAATAATTTTGTGTAGTTAATTAAAACTATAAAAAAAGCGATGAGTTTTGTGTTGAACTGTTTATATGTAGTGTGATGTGTTTTTTAAATCTTTTTTTTACAAATTACAAATTAATGAAGAAAATATATTCGTCAATTAATGCTTATTATTTTAAATAATTGAATTATTAAAACCACTTAATTTCGATATTAGATAGTTTCTTAAATACAATAACACACAAATATTTACACTGAATAAACAAAAAATAAAAAAAACGCTTAGTATTTCTTCATTAGGTTAATTGAAAACATCTACCTATCGTTGAATCTATGGTTAAATTTATGTGGTCCAGGAAACTTAGTAAACACACTGAGTCTAGAGATATTGGCTCTCAATTGATGCTGCCGGAACACGCCTACTGGTGCTAGCGACTGGTTTTCAATCTTGAGGCTGATAGCTGCCCGGGCGAGTATTAATAGAAAATGTCCTACCATGGTGCTATGGTTTCCACGCGATGCTTTCTTTCAATGAAATCTAAGGTCAATAGAGATTTAGATATGTGTGTTCGAACCTAGGTTCATCAACATGAAATTCGATCACACTATCAACTGAGCTATCATCGCTTCAGGCTTTAAGTCCCATCTATTAACCACCGTGGGTGTAGCTAGGAAAAATTGCGTGAATAAGTTTGCAATATTTGATTTAATATTATGTAATATTTTAGTGTCATTTTACATGATATAGCTTGGTTATTATGTTAAAGTGAAATGCATTAGAAATCTATCTATTTATATAAAAGGTAACGGGGAGTCCTTTGACGCACCATCGCCTCAAAACTGCTAAATATATCGGGATGGGACTACTACCATTCGACACGGAATTTTTCGTAGATGGTTATAGGCTATTTATTGAAGATTGCTTAGATCGACCCTTTCTCGCTTTTTTTTTTTTCAATTTACTTTATGTACATTTTTTCCCGCTAATAAAAACAAAAGACTCATTTTTCTTTATTCATTTGTTTTTTTTAGGTTAGGTTTAAATTAAACGTTACATGCACTTACACCTAAAGAACATATGAAAAGCGGACGAAGCCGCAAAAACTTTTGGAAAGTTTTAGTAAGATAGGTAGCCAATATTTTCTTGGAGTTTTGAAGCGTCATATAAAATTGGAAAATATTACACACTTTGATTAATGTAGGCATTATTTTCCGGAAATCCATCATAAAAATTATGATCGATATTACTTTGATAATTCCGTTTCAACTGTCTCACCTTATTGGAATAGCTTCCAAAACACGTAACATAAATGAGAAAATATTTGAAATGAATTAAGCAAATGAATGTCAACCTTATATGCAAAACCTACCATTTGTTAAGAAGAGAAAGAAATATAATTTCTTTTTATTGACATGTGTAGGCTCCGACGGCTGACGATGTGGTCCAGGATGGTAAACGCACTAAGCCTAAGGTACTGGTTGTTTTTTTAAGTGTTATTCATATATATTTGAGTATGCAGATAAATTATATAGACAGGTTCTGTATAAAGTTCGACTGGCGAAGACTCGAGAAGTATCATCATCATACATTTTACACCGTAAAGCAGCATTGTTGGTATTGCTGTGTTCTGGCCCATATGGGTAACACGGTTTTTTCAATTCAACTCTAAAAAGCCTATTGTCTGTCTCACGTAAAAACTCCAATCTATCTTGGATTGGACACAAGAAATTATCCTCCTGTTCAGCCTTTACGCCATTTCTATGGATTGTGACACTTCATGATCATTGTCATCTTATCTTGAATTATTTGGGTCGATCTTCTCGCAGACGTAAAGCTTCTTGGATATTAATCTGTTGGGTACCACTATCTGGTACATCCAACGAGTCGGTCTTCGAGGCTTGACTATCAACTTTTCATGGCTAGATGTTACGTTGTCGGAACATTTCCTTGGTAAATGACCAATACATGGAATGGTTAGTACAATGGTCGTCAATACCACATCTTAATTCTTACACAAAGAAGATGTAAATTGAAGTAACTGTTTAATATCGTTTGGACTATTTACCTTTTTACTACTATGAATTATTAACAAAAAAAAATTGTAAACTACGTTCACAGTTAAAATACACACAAATGACTTTAACGACCACTCGGTTTTAATATAAAACTGATAGGTTTGAACAATAATAGCTTTGGTCATCGTTTTCGTTTCGTATCTGAAATTTATTTTAGTTGCAACATTTTCATCGGAATTATATTAATTAAAATGCTGCATCAAAAGTGGTTTCTGAATGTGAATTGTTGATGTCAGTGTTTAGTAGCTACATTTATATTAACGGATTCACCTACTTCAAAATATTATTTGTTACAGATTATTTTTATTCAATTAAATACATTTCATTTCAATTAAAATGTATAAACACAAAAGTTCAATTAAGAAATTTCACTTATGCGTCTTATTATTCTAATTGTTCCTTGTTACTAACGAAACTAAACTCAACAATATAATAATAAATAGTTATTCATAATTTTAGTAACTCCTCCGTATTATTTAAATAGACGTGGTGTGTATTATTTTATACTCAGAAATGTACTTGAGTGAACTTGATCCTGTCTAGTAGGTATAGCATATCTCGTTCATTGTTGTTAGTTGTTGACCCTTATAAGTTGCTTTGATGCCAACATTCAGATTATATTATAGAACTTACTACGTATTTATCAATACAGGTAATTTTTAATCCTGGCACAGGTACATACGTGAATAAATGCGATCGCTTTTGAATGAAATTAAAACAGCTCCTTCTGTGATTTTAATGAGATGAAAATATGATGGTTAAGAGTATATGCGAGTGGCGTTTATTCCACACAGACGTAGTCTCCTGTTTCCTTCCTGGATAATAGCGTTATGGTAAATATTTATTTTTATAGCAAATAATATATATCCACTACCACCATGCTCGTACGTTTTGATTTTTTATATCAATTCGTTATTGTAGAAATTAGGAACCTTTCAACATGACAAAAATGGTCGATTTTCACCGTTATTTTCAATCGTTCGTGAAACAAATTTGATAAATAAATTTAAATAAGCAATAGCCCAAGTTTTTTTAATTCTATAACTGAAAGTAAATTAAAAATGGGTTCAGTTTTGGAGAAGGAAACAGGGTACTATGAAGTCATGTTTTCGTCTATTTCACACAGGTAAAATCAGCCCGAGCTGGAGTTGTCCTTTTCGTGTTTTATAACTATTTCTCTGAAGCGCAATGCGATAATAATAGATTCCTGAAATATCTACTTTACGAATTTGTCGCCGACCGCATGCCCTCTTAAACCTGCTACAATAATTTTTAATCAACACTAGAAGCAATCGCAACTCTTTTAAATAATATTCTAATAAAGCTGTCTGGTAACCCAACAGTCGGTCAGATTTTCATTAACCGCTCATAAATTTTGATTTCCAGTAATTAAAGGTCTATTTGAGATGGATCATAAACTGGGACGTTAGAATACGCCAGCAGAGTTTCCACCTTATCGTAAAAAATTTATGCTTCATAAATAATACAGCGGTAAATATGAATTAATGGTTTTTCGAGGTTATGTTCTGTCCTTTCTCTATACGTAAGTATATATTATACATATACGTATTTAGAGGTAAACGCGTTGGAGGTTGAATAAGGACATAATTTTGCACATAAATATACTATTATATTCACTCATTTATTAACCGTTTGGACTTAGGCAAAGTTTTAAAACGTAACTAGCCTTGGTCGCAGCTACGGACTCGTATAATAGTTCTGTTCTAACTCACACTATACCTCTTAATTATTCAATGGTTTTAAGTAAATTGTTAGAAGAGAACAAGCCGATTGACATTTTTTATGGAATTTTTATTCATTATCCTCAAACTTTTTTTTTTCTTTATTATTGAATCCGAATGAGATAATATATTATATACTAAATACTGATCACATTATAATTATACGATTTAAAAAACAATAACCTACTGAATAACGACCCTCTAATTACAAAATGAGAAGTTATCTGTCTATGGTCACAAAGAAGCGAGATGAAGGCAGGCTGTCGACTACTTCAATGACAAGTGTCCAGGATCTAAAACAGATCGATTTGACCGATGATAGTGCTTTTCAACGGAGTCAATCGTGACCCATTATTAAGAAAGGGAGGGAAAAATGATAGGAAGAAGAAAGAGAATAGGTTCCCAGAAAGAATGTTTTAATTTGTTAGTATTTGTCCTTGTTGGTTTAAGTTCGGGTTCTTTTGAATTTTCTACCTTTCCTTTATTATATACGGTAGATATTAGTTGAACAAATCTGAAAATACTCGGAAAACTCAATATGTCGGCAAGCAGCAAGGCCGTTTTGTTTGTTTTGACTTATGATCATTACTAAGATATTTCATAAAAATAGCGAATTTATGTTGAAAGTGAGAGAGTTGTGACTGATATAAATAAAACTGAAATGCTTACGGCTTAAAATAAACGCCAAATGTAATAATATTATTATTATTGTAATAAATTGCAAACGGTACGGCTGAGTAATACATACGTATTTTATTTCGAAATCGGGAAGTCTACACATTTGCCTATTATGAATATTCCACCGAGATTCATTACTAATAAATAGCCTAATATCGTACATTGTTATTGGTGTTAAGTTTAATGATTCTAGTAAAATCATCAGAATTCAAAGAATCAAATTGCGGAGTGTTTGGTTAATTGGACCCGACTAGATCGTTACCCCTGTACGCTTCTGTAAAACCCGTTATAGTGACAGCAAATGTAAGCCGGCATGATAATGACGACTATAGACAGATTCTCACCTGTCCACAGTGACGGTACTATATTTAATATCAGATGCATTCATTTTGCTGTAGGTACTTATATGAACAAAGCACTTTCTGGAGAAGTGGATTATTTTAGGCAAAAGAGCACAGTGAAGGGCACAAGATGAAGGCGTCCACAAGATGGGCTGTTACAATAAGGAAGGCGCTGGGTGGCAGCATGTACCATGCGATCCACTTCGCATATGACCGTGTTCAATAGAGATTTTTCGTACGCGGTTGTAATCCTCAGAACTGAGGAAACGCGGAACAAGAAGACTTCCACAACACATTATGCCGAATATGAAACAATCCGGAAACATTTGAACGTATTTACTTTGCGTTCACGATAAGATTAATATTTTCTCAAATTCTTCACAGGTCGGTCTTGAAACTATCTGCTCAACAGGTTAGTTATAAATTATTAAGATAAATTTCTTGTAAAATAAAAGAAAGTCTTTATGAAAAAAGTTTTTATCTTTCGCGTAAGTTAACTAGAGCGAACCCTTTCCGGGAGCGTCGCTATTTATCCTGCATCCTGTTTACTGACCTTTGGTATAAAAATATCTCTCAGTACCTGTACTTGTTTCTTAGATAAACTTGTCTCTTGTATCATCTTAGACTTCTCAAAATAGTTTATCGATTTTATATAATAATAGTAGTCTACGCTCATCCGCATCGTTGGACGAGGATTGAACTAAATAGGTATTGAGTAGTTATTGAGAAAAAGTAAGTATCCTATTCCACCATACAATCGACTTCTACGATAAATTTATTTACAATGCTTCTACTTGAAAATGATTAATTGATAAATATTAAAAAAAAACTCGTACCTCCATAATAATTCCATAATGTAGGTAGTTAAAATTAGATTTGATAGAATTTGTACGTAATGTTGGATTTAGAAAATATTAATGCAACTATCATTATTTCTTGTTTGATAATTACTTTTATTTCAAAAAGTCATATGGTATTAAATATTATCTACTACTACTATTCTATTACATAAAGAAGTAAAATTGTTTTCTATTTGCTACGGATTAACTAAAAAGCAATTATTTAAAATTATTCCACCTATAGAAAGCTGTCCTATTAGCGAGTGACATAGGGTTTTTTTTTTTAATTATGGATTTCTATAAACACGTTCGAACCAGGGACGGATCGTTAGTTTTGTACAATGTAGAACACTTGTTTTTATTGCAAATAGGTAGCAAGAACATGAATTTGCAAAGATGATTCAGTAAATGGTATTTGTATAACAATGGAATAAAATTTATTTCTCTGTTATGTACACAAAAATTGTAATACGTTAAGATAATGGATATAATATTTCCTTTATATAAAATGTTTCATTAGCAATTTCAATCTTCCTTAATATTTCGATTACCCATAAAAATAAGACAAACGCCAGGTTAGTGCTCAAGGGGTTCAAATAAAATTGAAGTGTAATTTTACGAAATTCCAAGTATTTATTTAAACAAAACAGTTACGTGATTTAATTTGTGCCAGCAAATCAGTTTGGTAACTGAACTGTCTGTCTTTCACAGAAATTAGTTTGAAAGGGTTCAAGGCATTACTAATAAAAAACAGAATAAATAAAACCTTTGTAATATAATATTTAACAATGTAGTAATACAAATAATAATAGGGCTCAACGCTTGCGGATTCGATTTTCCCATAGGATACATTCTTATGTCTAATTTAAGATCAAATTTCGGTTAATCTTATTACAATCAAATCGTATCACTTGTTATCTAACATTGCTGCAAAGGTTGGAATTATGGGTTTTTTTTTTATTCCTTGTGGGTAAGAAATAACGCATCAAAACAAATAATCTAATAAACTAACTAATATCTAATATCCGATATACGTTTCACACAGGTTTGAATCCACCAATGATGAGTTTGAGTTTTCAGAGCAGGAAAACATCGCGAGGAAAACACAGCCTGATCGCATTTAACGCCTGGTTAGCTACCAGTGTCAAGATTGAAAATCTCTCGGCAAGCGTTAATTAATGTATTCTGGCAGCTTCTAGGATTAGTGTACTTACCATCCTGAACGACATTGTCCCGAAACACCAGGTGGGATTGCGATTAAAGCGCTATACGTTACAAAAAAAAAAAATACCGAATCCATTTCATTATTTATGCCCATTTAGAAAACATAATATATACAACCTTTTTCATAAAATTTCATTTGCCTTTACATTTTTGTGTACAACATTACTATTCATGAGGCTTCTTTTAATTAACAAGAAGAGTGTGGTACGTTATGAAATAAGTGGGTCCATTACATATTCATACGGATAGGTATGATACTGTAAATAAGACACAGGTGGAGTTGTGTTTCAAAGTAATATATATATATATATATATATATATATATATATTTTAGTATTTACACAATACTACAAATAATTAATATAGATTAATGTTAATTATAAACGCTCGGTGGTTGGTTTCAAACTTGGTTAAGTAATAAACAAAAAAAAAGTAAAGAAAAGAAAAAACATCGTTTGATAAACGATGAAAGATAATATACCGTAATCAATCACGTTCGTTAATGGTTAATTTGAAGTTAAGAAGATTAAGGAGGGGTGTATTAATTTAAGACTTACGTTAGATCTTACTACGTCAGAAAATATAGAAATATTTTTTTAATTTTCTAATTACATTCCAGAATGATTCAAAATTGTATTCTTTACTGGCTGTGCGCCCGCGGCTGCGCCCGTGTTTTGCATATTCTTCACTGCGTTTAAATTTTCTTATACGGAACCCAAATTATTTTCTTTAAAAAAAATTTTGTACCAAGACAAAGTAAATATATTACTCATGAATTCAAGCACTTGCCCGTAAACTATGCATTGAATCGGATTTTATTCAATTTTTTATGAGTTTTTTTTTACGCGGGACCCTAATTATTTTCGAAAATAAAAAGTACCCTAAGTTACCCGAAGTAACTTCAGCTATCTACCAAAAAAAGTCTGGTCAAAAGCCGTTCAGCAAGTCCGGAGATTACTCGAAACAAGCAGAAAGGCATACAAAAATTATATAAATTGAATTTTTGGTATAGGTATCGTAAATACATTGTCTGTCTATGTGTATGTTCGGATTTAATATAAAAATGGTTTGACTGATTTTGAGAAAACTTTATACATTAGAAATATATGTCAAGGTACAATTGATATGTTGTAGAGATTTGTAAAATTATTTTTCGTATTCGTAAAAAAACGTACTCCGATTTTGATCAATTTATGTGGATATAAAGTTTATGTTAATTAGCGACAATAATAATGAAATTTTGTTTACGGGAAGCATGTGTCGTTCGGTAACAGATAGGCTATGTAAAATTAAATTAAATCAGGACCTGCCCTCCGACATTTAATCAAGATAAAATACGTAGACGAAGTCACAGGTGCACGCTAGTTATAAATAAGAATTGCTACGCATGTATTCTTTTATTGTACTTAAAATATTTTCAATTCATGATACCTGTAGTTCTCATTTTAAATGTTATTTTAGTAGGAAGTTTAATAACCGTGACCCGTTTCCCGCAGACTGTTAAAGTTTTGCTCGTTTCTAATTAGTATTTTAACAACAATATGACTTAGTTGGTAGCTTGAAATATATTTCACCAAGTTTAAAGAGATTATTCCTTACCTTTGCCTATCTATATCTATACTAATAATATATCTGTAGACAAAGTTTGTATGTTAATAATTTATTACACGAATTTAATCAATAAATAAAAATTGTCAATCTGTCTGTATACATGAAGGATATGGCAAGAAACAATTGAAGATTTAAAAATATGTCATACCATATTCAGATATGATTAAAATGAAAATACTTTCAACAACATATGTTGTGTAGCGTGTGGGCTCATCAAAACGTTGTAAATAGGAGTAATCTTAAATTTCATACCTATACTTATAAATAAAATAGAAGTGTTTGTAATGTCGAAATAATTCAAGTGAAAACTTCTTTAGCCGTGTTGAGCGATTTTTGATAGGGGCGAAACTTACGGGTTCACGTCACCGACATGCTAACGTGACGTGTTCGTCAAACTGGCTGTGAAGAAAAATAAATATCCAAAACTTGCATTTATTTTAGAATACTTTCATTGTAATTTTTGGTATTATTTAGTTCTCTAATAATTTGATCTTTGCAATACAATACGCAATGAGTATAGTGGCTTGGGAGTTATCTTACCAGCGTGGTAAATAGATTTCTAGTTTACGTTTTTAAATTTTCGCGTTCCGTTATTCAGTTATTGAATAACGGGTCTTCATCCGTTACCTTTTTTTCTTTTTCCCTTTTATTTCTCATATCCCGACGTTTCGGTTGGGTTTCACAACCTTGGTCACGGGCTGACTGGCGGTGCGCGCACCCTGTTATTCAATAATTGAATCTAGATTTCTATTTGCCCGATAGTATTTTTTATCGGATATTTAAAAATTCTGTAACAGTTATTTCAAAGTTTTTAGTATTCACTTCTATCGGTAGTTCCTGTGACTGCCTATTTTTTTAATACTAAATAGATATGAATGTGTATACGATACCAATATCAAAAAACACAATAGTTTAATTTTTTGTCTGTCTGTTATTTTGTTCCGCCTAATCTCCGGAAAGGCTTTACCGATTTAGACTGGACTTTTTGCATCCGCATAAAAAAATTAAAACTCATAAAAATTTGAATAATATCAGGTAATTGAATTTGTGTGAAATATCTTTGCACAGTGTTAAAAGTAGCGAAATTTTTTTGGAGAATAATTGTGGTTCTGTATAAAAAATAGGTACGCACAAATGTAACACTAAACTATAGTAGGTACTATATTTACTATAGGCAACAGTGCATAAAATGCGTTATGCAAATTATAAAAATATAAGTTATGTGATTGTGTTATTCTGCCATAAGACTCTAATTTGATTTCGTTAGAGGTAATAAAACTTAATGACGTTAAGAAAATCACTACTTCTTTTTCCTCAATAATACTGGCAACACTTTTCTACTGATGACGTTTGGTTAAAAATATAAGATATTTTCTAGTTTTCTGCTAGAACTTATTATAGATTTTTTGCAGCGACTCAAAATTCACGTTACTTGTTATTATTTCAATTCATTTCACGCTTCTAAAAAATAAGTTATAGAAAGTGTTACCAATATTAAGGAATACAAGGGTCAAATAACGTAAGTTTATGAATTAAAATAAAAACCACTAGATGACATATTAAGATCCCGCTAAAATCACCAAATTGCTACTTACGTAGACATATTGCGTGTCAGATTTACTTACGTGAATTAATATTGTACCGAACATCAATTTTATTAAGAAGCGACTCGTGTTACGTGTGAATTTCTCCAAGTTATATTAATTAAATAAGATAAACAAATAAACGACATTAGATGATATCATATATTATGATATTGAGATAGAAAGACCAGTAACTAAGTAAATAAAGAATAAGAATTTACTTAAGAAAGGATGTTCCGCAGTTGTAAGTAGAAGTATAATATGTTATATCTGTGATTCGTACGTGGAGAGTTATATTAGCAGATCACATTAGGAACAAAAAAACCTACAATAGAAAAGAGTATCGCCAATATAATTTTGAAAAGCTTCCTGCTCTAATACATATGTATAAAAGTAACAGTACAAATTGAAGACTAGAAGTACTCAAATAAAACGCATGTACATAAAGTGAACGAATCTGAAAAAGGAAACTGTAAGCAAAAATGAAAATAATGCTCCACCATTTCTGCCTACACAAGTTTTGACATACCGCGATAATGTACAGGATAAAACAAAAGCGAATAGGATTAAAACGTTGAAACGAGATTTCCAAACACAAAGAGCAATCCGGTGCTGGATAATGTTGGCTAATGTAAGTAATGTGTCCTTAATGCTACCCAATTTTGTACAGGTACGAAATACTTTGGATTTTTAATCCCCCAATATAATATTTATAAGCTTTTATACAGATGGTTTCTGTGTCACGCTACGAAATATATACTCTTTTGGGCATTGTGTGATACCGAATTGTTTTAAAATGATATAATGAATGTTGTTTAAATTTAGAACCATTTAGTTTTTGAATCTTGCAAATGGTTGTGTTTTTACCATCGTTTAGTAAACTAAAACGATTACAAGTATAAAATAAAAATTATCTAGTTTCAAAGTAAACACAAACACGATGAAATTAAAGCAATCGATCGTGAAATAGACCTTTAATAAAACCAAATAGTTAAAATCGTAATAGATAAATACGCATGATAATTAGAGAAAGTCAAATGAATTTTCAAGACATGACGGCTCACTTGTATTGTGATACACACAGCACTGAATTTGAAATTCCTTACAATAACTTTCAATGGCTTTCAATGAAAGAAAACACCATTACAATATAATATAATTTAGGTAAGGTTGCAAATTCTAGTTTGGTTAGAATCTAGATAAAAAGTTAGTAAATCTTTCACAGAAAACTTTATTATCAAATAATTTTTCTCTAAATTTATAAAAATGCAAGATATATTCCTTTTCCTTTGACTTATTTGATGCGTTATATTATGTAATAGATTTTATCTTTATTTTATTTTCTCCGTGGTCGTTTTGTCTCACTTTCAGCAAGGCCTCCAACATCCTACGCATTCACACTTAATCTTCCCTTCGCTAGCTTTTGAGTGTCCTCGGATAGCCGGTCATTATCTTCCATACAATGCTTATTAGCTATCCATTTCTGCGTCAGTGGTTTTTGCTATATTCTATAAGAAAAAAAAAGAATAAGTACTATAAAACAGTAAAAATATACGTTACCTACAACAGAAAGCAATCAGAAGTATTATAGTTTCTCTCGTTTTAAACTGCTATAAAGTATATGACACGTAACGTACTTTCTCCAATCGTTATTTCTTCCGATAGTAAAACAATTATTTTACTTTTTTCTTTCCATGTTTTATATTAAATAGGAAAAACAGTATTTGATATCGTCGTCATATATATTATTTACACTGTTAGTTTAATATAATTCTGCATAGTAATCGTAAGCAAAGAAATTAAAGTGTCTTTACGGACACAAAGCTATTTCTTAAAAGGTATCAGTTTAATTACATTATGTAATTTTCAATTTCCAACTAAAATTTCTTTCAGATTGTATTTTTTACGGGGATTAAAATAAGAGTTTTGTAACTCAGAAAAGGAATTCGCATTCAAAAAACAAACCTAATTTTACCACTTCAATTTTAATTGCCTATTTCATATGTAGCTTTATTTCGAAATGTAATGAGTTTTATTTTCACATTCATTCAGTTTGTTAATTTAAATTTACCACACGCTTAAGGAATTGAAACTTTTATATAGATATCCCTTAATCTAAAATAAGCTTCGGCTTTGAAATAAAGACAGTGTCATCAGCAAAGGGAATTCTATCTCTTTTTTGCTGTTTCAACTGACACAAATCGTAAAGCCTCTATGTATTGCATTGATTCTTCTTTCCTATTATCGGTTAGTGGTTGTATTATATTCTCATACTATTTTCATTATTACTTATTTTATATACTGTTTAAATGCATTGGTAGATATCTGTTATTTATCATAAATGGTGACGTTCTACTAAGAAATGGTGTCAACTTCCAATCGGCATTTGTAATAAACTTCCTTACGCCACATACTACAACAATAATTGCTTTACTTATAGTTATTTTCATGTCATTATTAAATATGCTTTGTTATGTGCAAGGGACTAGTATTTCAATAAAAGCCTAATGTTATGTAAAGTTCACTGCGAATATATTAACACGCTAAGGTTATAAAAACAGTTTATTATTAGACAGTAGCTGTGCCCGCGACTTCGCTCGAGTGGAATTCAGTTAATTATATTGTAATAGATAGCTAGCTAGACGTCTCCTCATTCTTTCCCTAATAGGCCTGATTGTGGACTGCATACTACACATGTGGTGATGAGTGTGAGAGTGATGTAGATCAGTATAACCGGAGATTACCCCGAACATCCAAACTCACAAAGTTTACATCTTTATAAAATTAGCATAGATGTAATTATGCATACACTTTATTAATATGGTTTTTAATGAATCTTTTATACTATTTATTGAACGCTATTTATACATTATATAAATATAGATGTCACTATAGATTATAAACTACTACCACACCAATAGAAAGACACATAGACAACTTTTTAATAAAATATTGTTTATTATAGATTATCTATGCCCTTGTAATGTTATAAAACAGTCCAAATTATTACAAAAAAAAGTATAGCGCCATCTATGAATATTCGTCAGAAATACAAACATTAAAAAAATAATTAAACGTAAATAAATTATGTTGATTTAATTTAACTTAATTTGTGCTGATTTCACTATTGATTTATAATACAATTAATTGTAGGAAAGTTAACAAGTAATCGGAATCGTTGCGAATAACTAACTATAATTAATTGTTATTTTGAAGCAAGCCGTCTGTAAGAAATAGAGAACAGTGGTAGCCTATTTCTTCTATGTACCTAAATGACGATATGGTGTTAAGATGAATACCTACTCAGGTAACGGCCAAGCCGAGGTTGGTTGGTACAACTTTGATAACCCTTGTGCTTTTTTGGTAACCTTTTTGCGAATGAATGCTTTCAGTACACACTACCAAATTCACGGTGAAGCTGTAAAGGCACTTCCGGTCAACAATATTGACATATTGGTTAGAAAAAAACAAAAAATACTGATTTATATTTTTCACTGTAATTGAATTTGTTTAAATATAACATTAAAATGGGTTGTTAACTTTTCCTACTAAAACATTTACACAAACGCCTGCTTAGCCGTTGTTGTTCTAAAGAGCTTATATATATCGACAAAATTACATATGTTAATTTTAACCTTTACTAAAGTCAATCTTCGCAAAATACCAACTCGCTCCACCGAATCTGAAGGACTTTGGAAGCTAAAAATAGCAGCGTAATTTTTTTTTTTTTTTTTCGGTTGTATTGGAAAAAGTTTAAATTGCTTCGGTTGTTAATTTTTCTTGAGTTGTTTGCAATTTATTTCATAATCAGTTCATCGAATTTTAATTGGGAATAACGAATGATTCTACCAAGAAAATAATATTTTTTAAAAAAATCTGCGGCCAATGAGATATTTTAATAACTTTTTAATGTTTAATATTTTTTTTTACCGAATGTAATAAGTAATTAAACAAAACAATAATAAAATAAGTTAGATCACTGTTTTTATTTTTACCTGTATATTTTATCTATATATAATCTATAAACAAAATCGAAGTGCCTGTTTGTACTATATTAAAATAACAGTTAGTTACTAAATAGATATGATGAATGTAGACAACACCTACACCAAAAAACATTTTTTTTTTTTAATTAAGACTGTCTGTTTGTTCCGGCTAATCTCCGGACCAATAATGACCAGACTTTTTTGGTAGATAGCTGAAGTTACCCCGCACAACTTAGGCTTCTTTTATTTTTCGAAAATAATTAGAGTTTCGCATAAAAAAATAAAACTCATGAAATTATGAACAAAATACGATTAAATGGGCAGCGCCACCAAAACTTTATTTTCCAATGATTATTTAAAAACTATGTAACGTAATAAAGAATATATAAAATGTGAACGGAGCCGCGAGCACACAGTTAATATAACATTTCTATTTGATATGTATTACAAAATATATTAATTATAATTCAATTAATTCGTATAATTACTTGCTATTATTTATATATTTTATTAGCAATAATTTATGAAAATATCACGCTATCATATCTTTGTTAATCTATTAAAAGATTTTGTAATATGATCTTTCATTATAAACTATTCAAGTTTATCTGAACTATTTTATGAAATATGGAAATAGACTCAATAGTTTATTTTTCAGGCGACGGTTTATGGCAGCTGTGGACTATTAAAATGAAAACTATTGTCTTTGTAAATCTTATTGACAGTTAATTAGTCACCATCTGTATAAGCGTTAGTCCGCTGAACTCATTTTAGACAAAACAAAAGAATATTAACAAACAGCTTGCATGAAACAGATGTCAACCGTATATGTACATATATATTAAATAAAGAAACGTTTACGTCATCGCCCACTTTAACGGTTGAATCTCTTATTGCATGAAATTCAATAGTAATAGGTTCGTTAAGTAAAATTTTTAAAACTCTTATTTGAAATTACTTATTTTAATAAAAACTTCTTCATCAGAGAAGTTTATTGGGATAATATTAATTGTACCGTGTATTTAAACATTTTAAATTATTTTCTAATTGTTATTATAATAATTTATAAATGGAACAGTCAGAATAAGAATGTTATCAACAATCGGTAAGAATCGAACGTTTTTATCAGTCACATTGATCGAAGAACCGACAATCATTGGAGTAGGTGACTTTTCGTTTGAAGATTATCTTTAGACAAATGTAGTATGGGACATCCAATTGGTAGATGGAGTGACGATGTACAGAGAGTAACTAGGAACGATTGGATATATAAGAATGAGGACTGAGTGCAGTTTAATTGGGAGAGGCCCACATCCAAATAGTTAACTAAAACGAACTAAAGGAAAGATTTAGAAGCAGTATGAAATCCAAGCATGTATGTTAAATATTCATTAAAATCATGGTGATGATGGCGCAGTTGTTAGTGTTGTCAGATTTCCCGTCAATGGTCGCAGGTTCGAACCCACCTATCCCAACTCTCTATAATGAGCCTGGCTTTCAGTGAAGGAAAGTACAGCATGGTGGTAGAACGTTTTTCCAATAATGCCCGTTTAAGTAACTACAAACCTCATGTTTGAAATCCTGACGCTAAGTGAATACGTGTGTTGCGGCGGCATAACTTGAGAGCAGCCACTTAACATCAGGTGATTTTGTGGTCAAAACGCTGAGCCTATATGCAATATAAAAAAAATTACCAAATAGGTTAACATAAACAAGCCTGAAATTCTATTGTAGTTAATAGGAGAAGAAATACATGTTTTTTTTTTTTTTTTTTTTTTTTTTTGACCTAGCTAATGCTGTTGACCGGAAGGGCCTTTACAGCTTCACCGAACTTTGGGGGCGAGTGCTGAAGGCACTCGCCGCAATAAGGTGACTAGCTCAAGGGCTACCAAAGTGGTACGAACCTCGGCTTGGCCGTCACCTGAGTACTCAAGACTCACTCGCGAGTTGTATCCTAGCTATAAGAAATACATGTGTAACCATAACCACGTTCAGTTACATTTTTTATCAAGTTTTAACCAAATCATTTGACTTTATTTGAAACGCTTGCACGTCTTCCCCTTGCAAATCAACAAAACTTTTTCCATAACCGTCTATATTTTGTTTGAGTTACTTTTCAAGAGGACTTGATAAGTCGGTATGAATATTAAAGTGTGGAGTTTCGACAGTATCTATTTGTGTAAGTTTTATTGAACGTCAGTGGCGGTTGTTCCTTCGCAAAATAGTAATATTAATTTAAGACTTCTGTGTAAAGTTTTGATCTATACCAGGCAGGTATTAAAATGAGAACAAAATTCTACTGTAAAATACACTAGTGACTCATTAGCAATTTATGTCGACACTTTTTGATTTGTTACATTTAAACTTATTGTTACTATAGAAAGTTAGACTATAATCATTAAGTACTAAAATTTAAAGGAAACAGTGTTTTCGTTATTTTTAATGGTTATATAGATGCTAAACAAAAAAAAAGTAATTCGGTGTATAAACAGTGTAGAAAAATGTCTTGGACTGTTTTATCTTTGCCTATCTATAAGTATGTAAAAGATAAATATATGTACAAAAAATGCCAGTCTTAGGGCCGATTTTTTGATCATAGTCAACTCGAAAAAAGGTCAGATTTGTACCAAATGGTTAGAAAAATGCCCTGATGCGTTTTTTGAAACTTAGTTAAGCTAACCAAATGTCCAAAATGTGACTATTTGTTGAAAATTTTAACCAATCAGCCTAGTCGGGTTAGCAACATGGCGGATGGTTAACTCCAGTGCGAACAGCTGTTTCGTTGCTTTTATGTAACATTTGAAGTGGATTATTTGAACTTTCATTATAAAATTAATTTATATAATATATTTTTTAAATAATTACAAAGTAAACAAATTATGTATTGTTATTTTTTAAATTTTCGCGTTCCATATTTTATTATTTATTACCTTTTACGTAATATTTTTGTTTATGAATTTTGTTTTTCATAAAAATTGAATACTCCATTATACATAGCAGATCAAGTTTGTACAAATATTTCTTTGGCTTGTAAAATATATTATATTCAAGAAATAAATTATAATATGAAATAATATTATAGTCAAAACGAAATAAAAAGAAGCTAATATTATCACAAAACGATCACAAGAAATAATAATGGACATAATGGACACAGATGTTCGAGAGTAACTCGAACCTTTGTTTTTTGTAATGTATGTTTAACAACTTGAATTATGGACCCTGACACATTTTAATCTGAATGTTCATACAAAAAAAATTACCGAAATCAAAAGTATACTATTATACAGTTCATTTTACTGGTAACATGAATAACTAGTGCTAAATTTAACCATAATAGATTTTGTCATCAAAAAAACGCATTGCGATTATAACCATTAGTTTGTGTATTAGTAATAGTAAAATTGACACATGTATATAGTAACTTTGACTACGGATAAAAAAATCGGCCCTAAGTGAAGTACAGTCTAAGTCTCTTTAGTTTTTCTGTTTTGAGTGATTTTGAGATATGAAAAACATGAACATGTATGGTACAGAATGATACTTTCTTTAAATAGAAATCTTAGGTTTTAGAAAATTTTCGATAGTTATCTAGGTTACAGGTTGTTATTCGGGATTAAGGCTGTACGGTATATATTCATATTAGAAAAGGTGAAATATTATTATATAGTTGATTTAAAATAAAATCAAGAGGATAATTAAACGCTATTCGCCTCGACCTGTTAGATCCTGTTTCGATTTGCCTGTAGAAAAAAAAAATTACGTCCATTTCGACGCACGACACTTTCAGCCATTTCGTTAAGCAGTTTTGCATAAATAATTTAACGGAATGACAATTTTGCAGAGAATGTAAATCAGTTTAATTTTCTACCTAAATTGACGTTCTAAACCGTCGTATATAAAGTTGTTTCTTGAATAAATCGAATACCTGTTTATACAGTGTATACTCAGAAGTCAGTGATTTCAAGTGCGAAGTGTGTACTTGACAGGGAAAGGATTTTAGCTTTTGGTTTGAAGTACGATCTTGTCTTTGTTAATTAATTTATTGAAACACACAACATTTTTACACGATTTAAGCAGAGTAATATTAAAAAATACATATATATACATAAGCTCACGGCTGTTATCCCCTAAGGTTAAGGAGAGGTGAAATAGCGAACTGCAGCACCCACATTTCGCTGAGCTTAATTCCGTCTCAGATGTGACAGGGGTCGAGCCGTCGCCATATCGGACACAAATTCCTGACTCCGGGACGATGCTGAGTAGAAAACCCAATATCACTTGACCCGACCTGGGGATCGAATCCGAGACCTCAGAACAACAGTCGTACCGTAATACAACTGCGCCACCGAGGCAGTATTAAAAATAGAACTGAATATTAAGAAAAAAAAAAAAAAAAGTATATGGTTAGTTCTAACAGTAAGGTTATCAACGATAGACTTGATTATACAACATTTTCAAGCTGTAACTATTGTTATTTGGATATGGTTAACTTTAGTGCCATTAAGAATATCAATGATATTCTCAAATATGAGAAACGTATTATTTATTTACTGACTATAAAATACAAGTTTATTGTCCTATCAATAAAAAAAAATTAAACATTATATAATAAACCAAATTTTCTTTTAAGTCTTTATGATTCTCGGAATAAAAATTGTGGTGGGAAAGTCCTAAAATTGTAAACTTTTTTATGTAGAAAATTCCAGTAACAATTATTTTCCATTCAAATACGCTTCATTGTTAGCCACGGTTGAGCATGACCTTTTACTAGCCACCAACTCATTTATGCTTAATTACGACTGGCATCACAGAGGTTCTAACACCTTTTTAATGTGTCGAGCACCCATAAAAATAAGACAATAGGAAAACAATGGAAAGCTGGCGTAAACGCCAGGTAAGGGGTTAAAATACTATCGACAATAAAAATCAAACTTACTAGTAATAAAATAAAAATCGAATTCCGCTGTAAGCAACAAGTTTCAGTACCATCGACTAATCAAAGATGAAAAAAAAATTTTGAACAATGTGAAACATTCATTTAAAAATGCAAGTATATATAGATTTTAATAATACGTACATGCGAAACGTGTGTAATTAATTTCTATATTAAGTTTATTATAACGTTATATTTGGTTAAACGTAGCATCGCTATGTATTACATACGTACGTCTACGTGATTGGCTACGCTTGGCATACGCCATTGAACTTAATAACTAATAGTGGATTACATTCGTTATAACTGCTCCGATACGGGTTAGGTATATTAATAATAATCGTAATTGTACGTGTAACACTAATAAGATCTGTTTTAGTGCTTAATTTAATCTGTACTGATTACTAATTATGTAGCAAAGTGAACATTGAGTAGTGTTTCGAGCTGAAATTAATTGAGATGTATTTATTATATTCATTAACAAATCCTCTTGATCTGATTTGGTAATACAGTTTCATGTGGTCTTAATATGACCAACAATGAACTAAATAAAAAAAATCTTTAAAAATATAAATGAAGTAACCTGTACAATAAAAATAAAATATGTATATTTTTGAAAATATAAATATGATTTCTCGAATCAATTACTAAATCTCGTATAAGTCCTCTTGTTTATTAAAAAAGAAAAACAGCGTAATTATCACTCCTTGGCGCTGCGATATAAGAAAAAATAAAGATAAACTTTGAGTAAAACAAATTTTGAAGTTTGAAAATGGAATCTGCCATTTTCAGTCACATACTTTTAAAAAATTCTCATTACTTTATAAGTTTTGAAGTAGGAATTCTATCGTTTTTACAGAAAATAAATTAGGACTCTTATATAATATTCAACTAACAAATGATAATTAGCTGAGTAATGCGATCCTTGACACAAATGAACGATATGTGATTACGTTTATATCAATATTTAAGTTTATTTAAATAACTTGTTAAGTATACTTGTACATAATACGATAGTTTATTACGTAGTTCTGATAATGATCTGAATACGGATAAGGTAAATCTAAGGAATGGTTCATTTGGAGACGAAGAGCAAATATTTAATATTTGAGCTGTAGCCTTTTATGCCTTAATAAGGATATAGTTACAAGAAGTCAACAGCGTTAGCTAGGTTCGAAAAAAAAAATAGTTACAAGGCTTACTGGGGAAGGTTTTTTTGGAAATCAGTTTTTAAAGTAAAAAAAAAACAAACAATGAATTTTTTGTAGATTTTATTCCTAAGAGAGATAAAAATTTACATGGAAATTTAAATGTAAAGAAAAATTCTTAAAAATATTCTTATAAAGGGTAAAAGTTTAAATTGCTTAAATTATTATAATATTTCTAAATTACATACATCCCTACTAATAAATAAAATTGGAGTGTCTGTTTGTAATATCAAAAGTTTTTTTTACTAAATAGATATGAATGTATATACAATACCAATACCAAAAATATGAAATTGTAAATTTTTGTCTGTCTGTCTGTTTGTTTCGAGTAATCTTCGGAACGGCTGGACGGATTTTGGTGGAATTTTTTTTGGTAGATAGCTGAAGTTACTCCGGGTAACTAAGGGTACTTTTAATTTACAAAAGTAATTAGGGTTTCGCGTAAAAAAAAAACTCATAAAAAATTAAATAAAATCCGATTCAATGTACAGTTTTACGGCAAGTGCTTGAATTTATGAGAAATATATTTACTTTATCTTAATACTAAAGAGTTTTTTGGAAAATAATTAGGGTTCCGTATAAAAAATTAAAACGCAGTGAAGAACATAAGAATCGCGGGCGCAGCCGCGGGCACACAGCTGGTATGTAATTTAAACATAAAAAAAAAGGTTTTTGAATAAAAAAATGCTATATACAATTGAAATAGCACAATGATCCAAATGACATAAATTAATGGTTAATATAAGTACCTAAGAGTACCTCGTAGTAATAAAAATGTTTGTTCAATAGGACAGCCCAAAAGATTAAATCTATACTGCCAATTCTGAGGATCAATCCTGTATCAACACTATAGCAAAACAAAGGCCACCCTTCTAGAGGTTTCCATTGAATTTCCGGAATAAACGTACCGTACTATCATTTCCAATACACTTCACTTGTACATAATAACCGAACTATATTACGTAAAACTCCAGCAAAATTACACAATATAGGGCACTATAACACAAGTTATTGAATTTTTTTTTTATAATACACAGCACAGTGGCTGCACTGGACCCGACGGTAAGTTCAGTACAATCCAAAACAGCGGTGACTGACACTGAACAGAATTCACTACCAGTCACCGCTGTCATGCTGGCCTGCTTAAAAACCTCTTCACGCCTCCTTTGAAGGACCCAATATCATATGAAGGAGGGAACACGCTGACAGGAAGACGGTTCCATAACCTCACAGTGCGACAAAAGTAAGAGTCAGCAAACTTTTGGGTTCTTGAAGTTATGGGTGTCACCGTGAAACCGTGACACCGAAGTCCCGCCCGCGTTCTGTTATGGAATGGAGAGGAGGGGATCAGCTCAAAGAGCTCTTCAGAACACTCGCCAGATAGAAAATAACAGCTACATACATGACAGACTAAGGTGCCTCCAAAACTCTTAATATTAATTTTACTTTAGTTATATATTTACTGTCCACTTATGACGATTTCAAATAATAATGTAGATTATAACAAATTTGACAGAATCTGTAGTGAGCATCGTGATATCTTTAATATTGCCCGTGACAAAAAAATAAGTATTTGAAATTGAAATTATATGACAATGTTATTTTAAGCTTCCTTAAATAATTTATTTTTAATATCAAATATAAAACGATTCTCGTAAATAATATTTATGTAGGAGTAACCGTTATAAATAAGGTCGTAGGTGGTTAAATGTGATTTGTTCATAGCGAACGGAACAACAAATGAACGTTTAGGTATGTTACATCTAACCAGATAGCCACGTTATATTTTTGACGATTTAAAGAATGCAATAACTAAAACTCAGCAAGAATAAGAAGAAATATAGTAATTTGCGCGGTTGTGCTTGTCAAATAGTACTTCGTATTTTTAATTCATTAAACTTGAAGTATTTGACTTTACATTATGAAATTTAGGTAGCATATTTGTGCAAAAGTAAAAGTATATTGAAAATAATAACAAAGAGCGTGAATTCTAAGATTCTCAACCACTCCCTTCCAAGGGAAACTGTATTAAAATCCCACCATTTTATTAAAGCGTTGTATAAAAATGTGTACTAAACGTACTTGGCTGCATGATATATCATTTTAGTCTTTTGCCTTTAACGGAATAAATGGAGCTAAAAAAGGAAGAAGAAATGCTTAAATCGAAACCGAATTCTGATATCGACTACAGATAAAAAATTAAATTTCATAAAACAAATTATTTAATCATCCATTATTGTTAAATCAATTTGTATTTATCACAAATAAATTGATCAAAGGATCAATCTTAATTTACGAAACGACGGGTACCTAAACTTTCTTATCATCTTCGAAGTACCTCCTAAGTTAGAAATTTACAACCACTCAGGGGAACTATTAAGAACAATACTAATTTATTAAGAATTTATATTGTTTGAACGGAGAATTTATCTCGATAATCTAAAGTAGAATGCTTCAATTTGTTTGTTCAATTGGTAACAATTTGCCTTTTATAATAAATATTGTAAACCTTAAAGATAAATTTAATACGAGTGTTTTTTACAATAAAAGTATTGAATTAATGATAATAAATTAATAAATTTATAAAACATTGATAATAACACAGGCACACAAAAAAATAGAAGTTGTTTGGCTTTTGACCAGATCCATTTAAGGGCAATGTATTTTGACCCGCTGGATCCGAATTTGAGGTCCATTTTTCCGGTCACGTCCTCGATTTTAGTAAATGCTGAAAATGACGTTAAAAATCTAGTATTTTTTTTATTTTTCCTCGTAGTTTCTATAATACAATAACTAATTAATGAAAAAAAAAACATACGGGCATAGCGGTGATGGATATATATTATTTAGATATTTACCATATTGATATTATTCAGGCAGGAAACAGAGGACTTCGTTTTTATGGACTAAATGCAGCTAGCATATTCTTTTAATAGATTTTTTCTTTATTTTTATGACTGCAACTACCCAATTTTTACGGGTTTTTCAGATTTAAAAAAAAATGTGAATAGGCCAAATAAACTTTAGATTCAGTGGAAGAAGTTATATAAAAATTATACATTTAATTATATCTTTTCAGGTTTTTTGCATTTTACTCAAATCGAGAACGTGACCGGGTCAAACGGACCTCAAATTCGGATTCAGCGGTTCGAAATACATGACCGTAGATGGGTCCGATCAAATGCACAAATAACGTTATTTTGTGTGCCATGAGTTATGAGTGATGGAGAACGAGTGGAAGAGTTTGTATACTTGAGGTCAATGGTTACCAGAGATGGAAAGTATGAGCGTGATATTGAGCAAAGAGTTATGTTAGGGAATCGAGTAAACGAGGCACTGCGTAACTTTATGTGTCGCCAGAATGTATCTAAAAGCACGTTTGACTGTGCAAAGGGGTTTGCTACTCCCTACACCTATTTATGGTTTTGAGTAGTGGGTCCGGCAGAAGAAACATGAAAGCAAGATTAATGCAGTAGAGATGACAAGTCTAAGAAATATAGTTGGCATGAGAATGATAGATAAAGTAAGGAATAGTGTAATAAGGGAACGTTGTATGTGTGGTAGAGGATGTAGAAAGACAACGAAAGGATGGATGAAAGAAAATTGACGAAACAAATTTAAGAGGCAAGTTTATTGTGCGAGCTGGTAAAGGTCGTCATAGATGAACGTAACGTAGCCAGATCAAGGATGTTCTGAAGAAAAGGCAGGCCAAAAGAACCCATAACCAAATAGAATGTATGAAGGTGCTTATGAAAGTAAATGAACCTGAAGACGTATGTATGTCAGGATTGTAGGAAGTGGAAGGATGTAGTCTCTGCCTACCGTTATGGGAAAGAGGCGTAACGTTATATATAGGTATAATTAATAAGTATTTGTAACAAACATGTTTTTGATAGACTGCTTGTGTATGCATTTTATTAATTTCTGCTACATTTATAAATTTGAGCGCCGCCCTAGACTTTATCTACGTGTTTTATCTTGATTAAATGAGGGATGTCCTTATTTTATTTTATTTTTAATAGGTAGCCAATAATTTACCGAACAACACATGCTTCCCGTACAAATTTAATTCAATCTATTTGTTTGTAATATCAAACTAACTTTTTTTAGTAGATATATGTGAATGTATATAGGCGCATATATCAAAACCACAATTCTTGAAATTCTTGTCTGTCTGTTTGTTCCGGCTAATCTCCTGAGTGGCGTGACCGATTTTGCCTTTTTTAGTAGATAGGTGAAGTTAGGTACTCTGCGTAATTTACGACACTTCAATTTTGCGAAAATAACTGTGAGTTCTCTGTGAGTGAATCTCTGCTTTCTGTTAGTACCAAAAATAATTTGACGAAAATGATTAGGGTTTCGCATAAAAAAAAAGTGTGTGTGTACTTATGTACGCACGTAAGAAGATATACTGACACTAGAAAAAACTAAAAAATTGACAGATAACTTCAGCGTGTTGGTTTTTCGTGACGGTGCGAGCGCGCATCGTATGTTGACTAGCTAACATCAGGGTGTTGTTTTTTTCGTGACGGTTGCGCGCGCGCATCGTAAAAATTTACTCTCATCATTTTTCCCTAACGCGCCAAAAGAAGCATAACTTCAATAATAAAACTCATTAAATTGTGAACAAAATCAGATTCATTAGACAGCGCCGTCGTAAAAATATTTTCCAAAAGATTATTTAGAAAGTAAAGAATATATAAAAACGCAGGCTGAGCTGCGGGTATAAAGCTAGCTTATAAAATGAGCACTGTTTAAAATTTCAAAATCGTCCAGAAAATAGTTAACAACTTGTCATGTTCGCTGTAAAATTACCGGAAATTTTCACTCAAATATATCTTCTACCCTGGTGTTTCATGTTTCAGTCGACATTAAAAAGCAAACGTACACTTTAAAACAATGAAAGGTTTTCTTTATAAATCTACTCATTGAAGTAAAAATCGATAGATATTTCAAGATTTAAGAGTAGCCCTGACCTTCTTGAGTTAACGCTCTATCGTTTACTTGCAATTCGTTTGGATAGAAAAATATTTATCGAATCTAAATTTCGTGTGTCGACGTAGTTATGATAGAATGTGTGGACATATATATCCTTTATCGTGCTTGTTGGCGTGTAGACTAACCGAGTGCCACTCAGAGATAACGCTCGGGGACTTGGTTCATTACAAAATGGCTATTGGGGTGACCTTGCTCAATTCATTCTACTCCCAGGTGGGGTATTATCAAAGCATGTAACATCGCATCTATAATATAAACACGCGCACTAAAGCCATAAATAGAAGATTTGTGTTTGTATTGATACAGTACGTGCTTTTGGATTTCTTGTTAGATAGTTTATAAATATAACTTTGAAGTAAGTTCGCTGTATAGCAATATCGATCCGTACATCCATTCAACCATAAGGACATAGGTCTCCCCCAATGAGGGGACCTTTGTGATAATCGTCATGCTTGGCAGGCGGGTTGGTAATCGCAATCAGGTGTTTTTGGTACTCGGAGGATGCTGCTGGCCATCCCCTGGTTCATCTCTTAGTCGCGTTTTACGACACCCACGGAAAGATATGGGATGGTACTATTCTAAGCCGGCACCACACGGCATATATAGTCGCAATTAATCGTATTTTAAATTTATTTCAATACGCAATCTCTAATGTTTTTTAAATAAAATACATAGTTGGAAAAAAAACCATTAAAAATTTGCCTTTTCTCTTTGTCATAAATCCACTACTGTTACCATTTACCATTAAACCGACTCGTAAGCCGTGACGGAAAATGACATGTCGTTTGGTGTTGTACGTCAACCGGACGTCCCGTGACGACCAAGTTTTTTTTTTTTTTTATATTTTTGCAAAACTTGACTGAATTATAAAGTGTTTATATAGACTTTATATAGGAAGTTCCATTAACGAACGCAATCATAAAGCTTCAAAATATATATTTTTGTAATTAAGCTAAATTTATCAGTTGGTCTATATCAAACGACGGGCGAGATCAGTTGTCCACACCGAAAATCTCTAAGGTCAACAATCGATTCGGTGAAAAATTTCACGCGCCGGCTTCGCAGATATTAACAAAATCGACGCGATAACGTTATATACATATGTAAGCGTCTCGTGTATTTTATCGTAAAACGCTTGAATTTTATCATCGCACTGATTTTTTTTCTTTTATAGAAACAATGTTTTGAGTAATAAGACATATTTTAACTATACAAAAGAGGCAAATAAAGGCCACTTTGTTCTACATTTCCTAGATCAAGCAAAGTTGAACTCATACCGGTAACGTGTTACGGATCACTATCTCATTAAGCCTAGTTCTAGAAGTTAATGTAAAAATTGTTATTTATTCATATCTCAATGTATATTTACACTTAAAATACACCTGTAAATAAACAACATCTATATATGAAATATATTTGAGAATGTCATTCGGGTGGGTTTTTGATTTAACGATGAAGCACATTTCAAAAGTAGATGAAAATAAAAAAGCATAATTTATATATAAATACAAACACGAAATTCCACACAAAAGCCGCGGGTATAGCTTGTAGTAATTGTGAAAATGTACCTTACATATACAAAACGTTATCTGATTAAAAATATATATGTGAGTCTTAAACACCTATTAGTTTTAGTACTGTGGGTAGATACTATCACACATTGCCTATTTGATAACATGTAATCATTATACAGCTAGATCTACATCATACGACATACAATATTTCGTAGTTTTCTTGTTTTTTTTTTTTTTAATACCAGTGAATGAGTTCATTAATGATACAGTATTGATAGTGCAGTTAGATTCAAACTGAATATTATTCTATTACTAAAACTTTTGTCCCTGTTTATTTTATTTACGTATCTGTTTTTCTCTCTTTTCAATTTATGCCAGCTGATGTTGATTTTAGCTTGGCTAAAAACTGTGTAGCCTGCAAGTAACTGATATATTTACGCCTTGTAATTATCAACTACGTCGAATATTACCTACCTATTTTTATTAAAAAAAAAAATCTGGAACGAGTTACATCTGTTTAAAAGCAAAACCCAGTAGACACGTAATGGTTTACCTAAATTCTACAAGAACACATTTATTGCGATCGGAAATCATTCAGTTTGGGTTTCTAAACAGACAGAAATGTGAGTAAGTATATGTTTGTGTTTTTATAGGTAAAAAAGAAAAAAAATGTTGTAGGTGCGAAACTCTGAATGTCTTTTGAAGGTATTTTTAGATGGCAGGTGAATAAACTAATAAAATTAATAACGATGATAGATATAAGATAAAATATTAGCAACAAAGTGCGGTCTCATTTTTGGCATTGTTCCAGATCTGTTTGTTGTACACGAGACGAGTACAATGTAATATCCCAAGCGTAACAGTTGTACGGAACTGGGGTAAACCGAACTAACTTCTAAATACTGTAGAACACATCTGTCATGTTTTCGAAGTCGACCGGTGCCATTATCAATAAATCAATAGATATATAAAATGCCACGTCAGTTTTATTACATTAGGATTATTAGGAACTTTATCAAGTAAAACTCTGCGCTGATCGTGATCGTTGCGAATAAACTCTTTATCTCAACTTTTAGTAACAGCCTATGTAATAAAGACTTCATTCACTATCAAAAGTTTTACGTAGGTACTGTTGCGCGAGCCGACACTTGTTTCCTACGGCATTTATACAAATAATGAAACTGAAGTGTTTGTTTGTTAAATCACAGCGTTTTACTAAAAAAACATATCAATGTGTAAACGGAACTTAAAGCAAAAACATAATTTTAAAATTATTTGTCAGTTTGTCTCTCTACCTCTGTCTGTCTTTTGCAACGGTTAATTTTCGAAACGGCTTGATCGATTTAGACGGGACTTTCTCTGGCAAACAGTTGAAGTTATAAGCTATTTTTATTTTAAGAAAACTATTGAACAGATATGAATCATCTCTTATAATATATAGCTTATGACTAACTATCAGATTCAAACCGAATTACATCCTGTAAATGAAATTTTTCGTTCAGCAACTACGGTCTAATTCTGAACCCCTTGAATATCAGTGAACTCTTTTTAGATATACTCAGTACTGACTTTGTTAATCTTTTATATAGGTACAGTAAACAATGTATCTGTATGTAAATTCCTTTACACAGCCTCGTATTTTAGTACCTGATTAGTATACGTATCATGTGAAGAAGTTCAGAGATTTTTTTTACAGATTTTAACAAAATCAGCATTCTGATCTATTGCTTTTATAATATTTTTGAAATGATTAATGCAAGTATTTAAATGTCGAAGGTATATTTATACTATAAAACTAGCTGTGTGTTCGCGGCTGCGCCCGCGTTTCATATGTTCTTCACAATTTTTTAATTTTTTATACGGAACCCTAATATTTAGTTTGTAATGAGATAAAGTAAAAATATTTCTAATAACTTCAAGCATTTGCCCGTAAAACTTCGCACTGGATCGGATTATATACAATTTTTTAAGAGTTCTAATTTTTTACGTAGAACCCTAGTTATTTTCGAAATTAAAAGTACCCTAAGTTACCGGGAGTAACCAAAAAAAGTTCTGTCAAAATCCGTCCAGCCATTCCAGAGAATACCCAGAACAAACAGATAGACAGACAGAAAGAGACACTTCAATTTTATTTATTAGTATAGATATACTATACGAATATTTATATAATAGGTACCTAAAAGTAAATCTGTACTTTTTTTTAGGTTTGTCAAAAAAATTTCTTTCTTTTTGGTTTAACAATTATTGACGAACCTAACAGTTATTAAGAAAAAATCGGATACAGTTTGTTTTTTTGCAAATTTTCAATTCAATTATTCATGATGGTTGAATTTCGACTTCTAGGTAAGAACACTATAAAAATATGCCTGACGAAATATTTATCGTAGGGATAGACATTTTAACATTTCCAATCTGTCGTTATAATCCTTTATAATGGATTATTGTAGAGAGAGTGCCAACAAGTTACGTTATTACAGTCTTCAGTATCGATTTCATTATAATATTCCATAACAGAGATTTCCAAGAAGTACTTACTTACCTTTTCAGTGAGATAAATTAATATTTCCATGAAATAAGATTCTGAATGATTTCACGAACTCATTTGAATCCTAATGGAAATAATATTATAATCTTCGATGGAAACGGTTCGCTCAGCTGACATCCGTTTGCTTCAACTAACCTTGAACGAGCTGTAATCCAAAATTCTATTTTTGTAAAAACTTAAATCGTGTTTAATACGCCTCTCAACACGTACGTTTTTAGTTCGGCGTTTTACCATTTAAGATTAGAAGAAAGACATTATTGTTATTATTGTGGCAGATAGTAAGTTTTGTGCCTGATTTTTCATAATATTTTTATGTAAAAACCAGATTTATTTTGTCATTGCGCATTATATTTTTTTTAAACGTTATAGGCTCAGTGCTTTGACCTCAATCTTACCTGATATTAAGTGACAATGTGGTCCAGGATGGTAAGCACACTAACCCTAGGTGTTAAATGCTTTATGCAAAATATTGAGATAAGGTGAAAGTAGTATTTTTATGGGCTGAATTCATTTTTGTCATAACTTGTTCCATTTTAACAGTAATTGAGCAATTTTTATATGTGTCTAAATAAAATTTATATATGCAGTTTCTTTATCGAAAATGACTGTATCGTTTTGGATGAAACTGTATTAAAATAAAGTTTTACTGTCTATGGTTGATAGTTACTTTTCCCATGTCTATTGAATATTTATAATCGGTATTTTTAAATGGATTTCTATACAATAACAAATGGCAAATGGTTAATTTTACTGACGAATGTAACGATTATATAATAAAATCTAACTAAAAATACATACATATATACATACATACATATCATCACGCCTTTCTCCCGTGGAGGTAGGCAGAGATTACGTCCTTCCACTTGCTACGATCTTGGCATACCTCTTTCGCTTCCTTTACTTTCATTAGCGCTTTTATACATGCTCTTCGGTTATGAGTACTTTTTTACCTGGCCTTTATTTAACACATGATTGATTTGGTCTAGATACATTCGTTCAACAGACACGTTATTTTACACGATATAGACTCAATGCTTTGACCACATTCTCACCTGATGCTAAGTGACGATGTGGTCCAGGACGGTAGCCTAGGTACTGGTTCTCAAGTGATGCTGCCGCAACACACCTGTTGGTATTTGGCGACAGGTTTTCAAACTTGAGGTGGTAGTTACCCAGGAGGGCGTTATTGGAAAATGCTCTATCACCATACTATTATAACTGTGTCATCACTGTTGGCGACCTATCTACTATTATTTTTGGGTACCTCTGATAGTAGCCGCCGTGTCCTATATACCACAGATCCAAACGCTTCCGCACCCACGTCCTCGTGACTACCGTTCCTACTCCTGGGTACGGGCCACTAATTTATCCCCTATATATACCCCGAGTTCCTTTCCGAAAGTTCCGATCAGAACTGGAATTTTGCAACCACTGACAGCGCGATAGTGTCATTTCTTGCTAGAGCATGAAGCATCTGGCAACACATGCAACGCACTGCGTATAGTATACTCGTATGCTTGTATATCAAACGGAAGGTTCATAGGTTCTATAATAGACAGATTTAGCTAATATATTTGAATGTTGCTCAAGCCGAAATTCATAATATCCACCATATTGGATTGCCCTTGTACTATTGATCATTTTCCAGCCGAGTGCCCTAAGTAGTCTTCACAAAGACCGGCACAAGCTGTCAAGACCCTTCAGATCAAAAAGTAATTGGAAGTAAACTTAAAAAAAAAGTTTTTTTTTTATATTGCACAGCACAGTGACTGCACTGGACCTGATGTTAAGTACAGTACAATCCAAAACCGCGGCGACCGACACTGAACAGAATTCACTGCCAGTCGCCGCTGTAATGCTGGCCTTCTTAAGTACCTCTTCACGCCTCTTTGTTGATTTCGTCCAATACATATTGACTACATCATAGGGAAAGATTCAATGAAAACGACGTGTTCCGTATACATGATTTTAATCATCCCGCGTAAAGAGAAACTTCAAACGGATGCACACGTCCATTATTAATATGACTTGTTTCAACATTAGGAATTGTTAATTAGTAAGGCCAGCGATGAACAAATCCAAGGTCTCTAAACTTTAGATAAGCTCTTAACTTGCTCTTCTGTTTGCTCAGCGACCCGAATCGAACCTTCACGTTTCAAATACCAAGGTTTTCTACACAAACGATTCACATTTTTGTAATTATGAGTTGTGACTTGTTAATTTTTGTTTCTGGTAACTCGTACTATAACGAATTAATTTAGGAATTCACGGAGATTACGGTTTAAAAAAGTTATCTATGGTTAAAATACGACTTCAGTATCTACATTTACATATACGTTTAGTTACTGTAAATACATACGTATTATATACCTTGGCCTTTGTTTACTTTACTCTAGAATCTGTTTTGATTCCAAACTTAGATCATCATCGATCGTATTGAATTTGGCTAGTAAACGACTAGCCAAATTTGTAGTTGGTTAGAAGTTGATAAAAATATAACATTTTCCAAGGTAAATCCGGTTTTCAAACTTGACATCAAAACATCTAAGAGAAACAAGTTATAATAACAATAAGACTCAGTTTGAAAGGAAATTTTTATTTGGATTTTTTTCTGTTACTAAATAAGAAAATTATATACAAAGTGGCTGTGTGCCCGCGGCTGCGCCTGCCTTTCATATATTCTTCAATGTGTTTTATTTTTTTTATACGGAACCCTAATTTTTTACCTTATTTTTTTGTACTAAGATAAAGTATTTCTCATAAAATTAAACACTTGCCCGTAAAACTATTCAATATAGGATTTTATTCAATTCTTTTATGAGATATATTTTTTTTGTGGGGGCCCTACTTTTTTTAAAATGAAAAGTAAGTTACGCGGAGTAACTTCAATTGTCTACCAAAAAAACCCGTCAAAATCGGTCCAGCCGTTCCGGAGATTACCGGGAACGAACAGACAAAAATTTTAAACATTGTATTTTTGGTATAGGTGTCGCGTATACATTTACATCAATTTAGTGAAGAAAAAAATATTATTACCTTACAAACAGACACTTCAATTTTATTTATTATTATAGATAATAATCCCAATAATAATATAAGTAGAATTCACACGCGATTTTACCAATATAGGAATATACAATGCATAAATTATGCTCATTTACCCCTAGTAGGAAATGTGGCGGATATCTATCACCGTTAATAGAAACCCAGAGGCAAAGTTTACGGTTCCCTTTTACAGTAATGAACGTTATAAATGGCAAACAAGGAATATTATAGTTTAAACACTAAGTTTGCTCATAAAATACAATTGAACGAAGTTTGTCAAATATCTGTGACATAGATAGAAATTGCGTTAAGTGGTACCTAGTGAAATAACAAAAGACAACCAAGCATTATTTAAATAGGTCATAATTTGTTGACAGGCTACGTAAGTATAAATTTTTATTACTTATCTCCGAACGCCAGCATTTAAACACAGCGTCACCTTATACTTGACATACTGTAGTGTATTAACGGCTGACATCATAGCATTAGTATTTTTTATTTATTTAATGTTTATTGTACACCATTATACATATATAATATTATGCAAGTTTATTAATATTAGTAACTCTAATCGATAAGTTTTCCCTTACTGAGAATTGCTCAATGCCGCTAAAGAAGTTTCACAACAAAAATGTTTTCGGACAAAATAAGATTTGAAGTTTTCGTTTTAGTTAAGTTTTTTTTTTTCATTTTGTTAATTATAACGGTAAATATTGAAACATGAACAAGAATTAAAATATATACCTACATATAACTAATATTGATTACCTACTTACCAAAGAGGCAATTCAATTCAAAATTATACATAAATGTATTTAAGTGAAAGTCAATATCTCATAATAAAATATCCCAGGATAATAAGCCGTTATAAGCCGAATCTATTTCTATAGAGTTCCTTTTGAATAGCGAGTTCATTGATTAATGCGACTTCAATTGAATAAAGAGCTTATTAACCTATATCTCTTTTGAAATTTCCAATAATTATTGCTCGATGATTAGCTATTTGGAAGTCAGCCAAGGACTAGAAACAATATGTTTTCCTTGACTCATTCAGCATTAATTGGCTTACTTTTTGGAAAGCAATAAAAATGCTTTAAAAGCGATCTATTCTGTTTGCCAACAAAATTCTTAGTCGAATTTATTGTCAAAACGTTTGAACGGATTTCTGTGTTTTGATTGAATCTATATGTATAAAAAAACAAATGAATGTTATTCTATATAACCACCATAATTTTGTGTAATTATATTATACCTAATCAAAATAGAGTTTTCGTCCAATAATGTAACTTAAAGTTTGAAAGAAATTGACTAGAGGTTAATAAAAAAACCAGAAAAGCACCTAATTTAAGACGTGGAGAATGTATGTAGTGTTATGATGTGATGTGATATGATGTGATGTTATGTAGTGTTACTTGTTATGATACATTCAGTTCGTAATAGGTGGAAAAATCTTGTAATGATTATCCTGCTTTAGTCGCTGTAGTGTAATTAGATTTTAAATTAAAAAAAAAATAATAAGTAAGTATAAAATAAATATTTATTGATATAAAATTCCATTTTACTTCCTGGATTTTTCGGTTGAATTTGTCTATTAATACAGTGTTACTTGACTAGAGGTTGATGTAAGTCGGCAAGATGGCGACTGCCGATATATTCACATTTATTGGTGGACGCCTACGCGCTTGGATTGTACTTCATTTAACATCATATGAACTGGAGCCATTTTGCAGAGCTCAAACAAATAGATTGTTTTTGTGTTGTACGGTATTGATGTAGTATTGATGAAATAATGCTAAGATAAAACTATGTGTAAAAAATGTGAATATAACTGGTTGCAAACATCTTTGTTACGTTATTTGTCTCATCGTTCACCCATTCTCAAAGGCATTCTGCCGCTACGCGAGACCGAAACAAACTTCCAGACAATATCTCTTTTATTTACATTGAGAAGAACGTCGATATTATTGAGGTATTTATAGGTAGATGGTTTTCGTTTATTGCATAAATATGATTTTACATTATTATACTAGAATTTCATGATTGATTATCAGATGAATCACCTTTTTTTCACATTTGAATAATGTTTTTGAAGTGAAAACTTCTTTAGCCAGGTCGTAGGATATTTGGTAGATAGAGCCAAAACTTATGAGTTCGCTTCACCGACATGCTAATGTGACGTGTTACGTTAAACTGGTCATGTAGAAAAATGAATAAAAAAACTACCATAATATTTGCATTGAAATTGTTGATATTACTATTTAGTTTTCTAATATTTAATCTCTGAAATATATCATGCAATGAATATTTCATTAAATAATCTTACCATCGGAGTGTATAGTTTACTAGTTGTTTGATCCTATTTTATAGTGGATTTAAAAATTCTATAACAGTTATTTTATAATTTTGAGTTTCCACTTCTATCGGTAGTCCCTATAACTACATATTATTTTTTGTGTGATAAAAATAAAATTTCAATGAGTCGTCACATGATGAGCGTCAGAATATAAGGCTAGGCATTAGACTTAGCGTCACGATATAGAATATTAAAAGACGGATAGAAGTACGTAGTGATAGAGAAAGAGTAAATAATAATAAGCATGCATTACTTTTTGACTGTAGACTTATTTTTTCTTCCTCTTTTTCTTTCTTCTTAAAAGTTAAATATAATTTCTGATATACGATGTTACCGATTTACGGTAACTACGTAAAAACAATGCGTTTGTAAGTTAATCTACTGGATCAGTAAAATAATTATATAAATTGGTCTGTCATTTGTAAATAATTCTTCCATATACTAAACAGCTAGGGTAACAGACAACCGGAAAATCAAAGAAATATCTTACCTAACTTCGGACAGCTAATCGAATGATTCGACATTATTTTAGCCCTGTAATTTATGGTCGGTCCCAATGAAAAAAAATACGATCGTGGTCTGTTTCCTCAAATTTGTTTATAATACAGTTTTATTTTATTCCTAATGTTCGTTCATACTGATTGACGTCATCTAACTAACATTGGTTTTACCTAAGTGGCTAATAAAATTTGATATCTATTGACAAATAAAATGAATGTCAATTTCAAATCGTTTCAAGGATATAAACGATGTTTTTTCCTTTTATATGATTTGGGATTTCAGAGATATTTTATAAAGTTTCTCCTCAATATTAGAAATTTCGTCGTTCTTTGTCGTTATTCATAAAACATATTGAATGGAGGTAAATATGTTCATGATTTGACGACTGAATTTCAACTGTATGTATGACATGAAAACAGCGGGAAATGCTACTTAGCTAAGTAGTGTTTTGTCAACATCATATTACATTGCTGTTTATAGTTTTTACATAATAATAAAATTATATTCGTAATATTTTTATCAACATAGACACGATAACTGTAATGTTTAAGGTACGCAAATATTTTATAAGCATAGTTGTTGAAACACAAACTAGTTATTGGATTTTGAGAAGAGCGAGCTCAACGCTTCATGTTCCCTGCCGTAGCGACATAGTTCCTTAAACTATTTACCTTTATAATGAGATAAGTACGGATACTTTACTGTTTATCGAGGGGTACTGGCTCCCAACACTAATGTATGGTAATGAGTGCTGGGTTTAGCAGAAAAATCTTGAAAGTAAGATTAATACACTGGCGATAGCTGGAGTAAAGAAAACAAATGAATGAATAGTGTGAAAATGTAACTTTAAGCTTTGATAGAGAATTACCGATTACAAATAAAGAAAGAGATGCTTAGTTGGGCTTTTTATACACGCGATACGCTCAGAGCTTTGACCACAATCTCGCTTGATGTTATGTGACGATGTGGTCCAGGACGGTAAACACACTAAGTCTAGAGGTACTGGTATTCAAGTGATACTGCCGGAACACACCTATTAGTATTATAGAACTTGAGTGCGGTAGCTAGCCAGGCAAGCATTACTTAAAATGCTCTACCACCAAGCTATAGTTTCCTCACGATTCTTACCTTCACCAAAAGTTCAGACTGATTTTAGTATTGGATAGGTGAGTTTGAATCCGTGTTCATTGACGCGTCATCCGATCCCACTACCAACCGAGCTATCATCGTTTCTTTTACAATTCTTTATTGTACACCTATGAAATACATATTATACATTACATACCTATTGCATGTAGAGTACAAAGGGGGCCTTATTGCTGCCAGCGATTTCTTCTAACCAACCTTAGGATGGATTAGTCTTAAGAAATCAGAGGTAGTATGGATGTAGCGAAAGGAATACTTACAGTTTCATAAAGCATTACTAAGTTTAAGACAAATTATATACATATATAGATCCACTTAAAGGTACATAGATATATACGGATCATAAATAAATTAAACTTTAAATATATAGAATACAAGTAGTATTAATTAATCCAATTAAATTAAAAAAATATTCAATGTTGAAGCGAAAAATAATATTCTTTAACCGATTTTTCAACATGTTTAGCGATTGCACTCGTCTTATAGTAAGTGGAAGAGCGGTTCATAGTAGCACTGCTTTAACTGTAAAGGATTTATCTAAATAGTTTATGGAATGAACAAGTAGGTACTTCCAGAGTCAGGTTTTGCGAAGACCGCAGATAACATGTGTGCATATCATGGCTTTTCCTGATTCCACACCAGCGGCGACCCAAGACGTGTCTCGATCCCAACTGGGGAGGCTCTTGACGTCGCCGCCAACGCGATACAGTGACACTGACCACGCATCAAGCATTACACGTACAACACTGCACATAACACGCAGGTACATAAGTCATGTAAGTTATTTGTTAATAAATAAAAAAATGTAGGGTTTAGCTAGGTTCAAATTCCGCGGGAATTTTTACACATAAGTTCGGCCGAGGTTTGAACCCTTGTGCTAGTTACCTTTTACGGCGAGTACCTTCAGCACTCGCCCCCAAAGTTACGATGAAGCTGTAAAGGCCCTTCCGATCAACAGCATTAGCTAGGTTAGAAAAAAAAAAACATATCACGGAGGAACATGAAACGTTGTTTAAGATAAAAAGGAGTAGCAGGATTTAAAAAAAAATTATATTCGTTGTATGTAAATATGTGTGTAATGTACGTTTTATAATTAAATTTGTTACATAAAATATGAGGAATACTAAAGTGTCCTTGTGATACTGAGCAAGAAATATGAAAGATATATTATAGAAATGAATCTTGTATGTTGATGCCACTCTCATAACGATCATAACGATCCTTGTGCGTGATATTCTCAAGTTCAGGCAACGTTAGTATCCTATATACGTTGGTTTTATTTATATCTTGATATTCAATTGTTTTATTGTTAAATTTTCCTTAAATATAGTTATGGGCCAAAATGTTTCTCATAAATTCAAGCACTTGCCCGTAAAATTGTGCATTGAATCGATTTTCTTCAATTTTTTTATGAGTTTTATTTTTTTACATGGATCTCTTATTATTTTCGATTATATCGATTATTATTCGAGTGTAGATTTATGCCGATAAAACAATATTAAACCATACTAATAAATAAAAACGAAGTGTCTTTTGTAATGTCAAAATTAATTTTTGTCTAAATAGATATTAAAGTATATACGATACGTATACCAAAAATACAATTATTAAATATTTTTGTCCGTCTGTCTGTTTGTTGCGAGTAATCTCTGGAAGGGCTGGGCGGATTTGGATTGGACTTTTTTTGGTAGATAACTGAAGTTACTCCGGTTAACTTAGAGTACTTTGAATTTTCGACAATAATTATAAAATCTTATTCAATGCAGTTTTACGGGCAAGTGCTTGAATTTATGAGGAATATAGGTATTTACTTTATCTTAATACTACAAAAAATAGGGTTCCGTATAAAAAATTAAAACGCAGTGAAGAACATATGAAAGTCGGGCGCAGCCGCGGGCACACAGCGGGTAAAAAATAAAAGAAACAGACAACTTTCCTTTTCTGACGTCTTTACTCCTGAGAGTAATGAGAACGTAGGGCTGTTAGTTGTCACCAATTCGATGATATCTAATTTCAATAATTAAAAAAATCATTTACGTTAGTATTATATAAGTAGTAATTTCCGTTATTTTTAAATATTTTACATTTTGTCCAATGTTAATAATATTGTGGTCACAAAAGCACAGTAAATCAAATAACCATACCTAATGCGATATAGTTACGTCCGTTTTCATATCTCCTTATTTACTTGGCTGTCTATTATGATAGGAGATACTGAAAGAGAAATTATTTATCGACCATTCAATATCATATCCTTTACGTTTATATTAACTGTCTCGTATGATAAAATTAATAGCAGAATCTAAACCTAAAAATTGATATAATTTGGGTAACTGCACATATTGTACATTGCACTTCTTAATAGTAATTCTACATATTAGAAAGTGTGATTAGTAAAATAAGGTTGACAATTCAGAATTTTTGTGACCTTACCATTCTTCTATTTAAACTTCAAACTATTGAAAAATAATGATAAAGATATTTACCGTCAAATCTAACTCGGCTGGGACGCGTTTGTAAAGCTACATACGTAGAATCTTCTCGTCCGAAATATCATTGTCTCTAAACAAAAGGTTTCGATCAAGGTTTTTAAATTTTAATTGCCTAAACTATGTTGAGCTGTAGGGCCTTGACAGCTTCCCCGGTCTTTGGGGCGAGCGCATAAGACACTCACTCAGACAAAAACGGAACTAGCGTAAGGGCACCAGGATGATACGAACCCTGGCTTTAGCTGCTACCTGTGAAAAAATTCCGCGAAATTTTATCTAAGGAAATGTAGAAACAAAAGAAAAAAAAGGTCATTTACAGAACCCGTGTAGTATGCAAGTATATGTGCAGTATGATACATGTGATTCTAGCGCATGAACTCTTACTGCATCACGCTGGCGCCGGCCACAAGAACATCCCCAGTTGGGATCGTGTGTGTTTTGCCAGTGATGAGTAATGGCAATGAGATGTGGTCGCTTACAACAGGTCTAATAAGAAACTCAAAGGGTTATGGAGATGGCTGTGCTCAGAGTTTCACTGTGTGATCGAATCAGAAATAAGGACGTCTTTCGGTTGAATTAAATGGAAAGATGGATCATACTCAGTTCATCATTAGAAATCATAAAGTTAGTTTATCAATATTTTTTTTTTTACAAATAGCTATATCATTTATATTATTATCATATTCAATTGAAATATCAATAGAAATCATTTTTGTGTAAGAAATCATTTATTTTTAAAGAGTGTAATAGAACAAGAATGAAGAAAATGTACTCAAACTGTGAAAACTACACATAAATAAATCAAAAATATAAATGGCTGACAAAGGCAGTGTGTACGATCGATAAGATTTTTCGCAATGAACTTAAACACCTTAATTATTTTTTTTATATTAATGAAACCTTACTATTCAAAGGAAAGATTTATTCATTATATGTTTTACAAAAGTTTACAAATTAGTATTCCAACATTATACGAGTATATCATTCTACAGTGAAGGTATTTTGAATATAGTTTATGATAAACGCTTTGTACGCTGAATTTCTACAGGCATCTATTTCGGTAAGAATTCCATTTAATCCTTTGTTAGAAATCTGTTGAATCACTTACAAACATTACAGTGATATTGATTTTGTATTATAATTTATTACGAGGTAATAGTATTATATGACATACTAGCTGTGCAGGCGGTTTCGCTCTCGTGAGTTACTCAATTATATTATTTTTAATAAGTTTTATATAACGTAAAGAACTAAGAGTGTAGAGAAAGAACAAGATAATGGTAATTTTATGAATTTCTTTTTTATTATTCAAATTAAATTTATTATATACTCCTAGATAGTTTTTAATGTTACAAGATAAATACTAAAAACTTAGCAGATAACATACCTACGATTTAAAAAAAGAATCATGGGAATAGTTTAGTTATTCCTGAGGTATAAGTCAACAAACGGACAGGCAGAAGTTGACTTTTATTTTATTAGAAGATTGTGATATTCAAAAACGAACGTGTATTGCCGGCTGTACACTCTCGTCGAGGGACGGCGAGGATGGGTGAGTGCGAGAGTATACAGGATACAATTGCTGTGTCTCGCGAAGCCTCGCAATCTCTCGTGGGCTCTCCATTCCAAGTCGGTTTTTTGAGCGCGAGTCAAAGGGCCTCGCTTACCCTCGCCAGGCGGCGCAAGTGCATCACTGTACACTCTAGCGTCATTCAGTTGAGCGCAAGCTTTCTAACTGTGCGTACGTTTTGTTGCCCTAGATATATAATATATGAAATTACGACGCTGAACTTAACTTTATGGAAATTTACCAAACCGACCCAATATTATGGGAGCCAACACACCAGTATCCCAAAAATATTTGCACGATGCGTGCGTTCGAATTTGTGAACAAACATAAGAAAATGATGGCTTTTTTTCGTATGATATATGTGCATGTAATTATAATAACTGATAGCGCATAGGGTAACAGCTGCTGTAACGCGTTCATCTTCTCGGCGTTCGCAAAGCGTACTGGATAAACGAGAGTGTAAAGGGTCGCGCTCGTCCCTCGCCCTCTCGAGCAAAAGCTCTCGACGATACATCGCGCTCGCGCGAGAGGATGCAGCCGCCATAAGATAATTAATTTAGTAACGGAACCAGAATTTTGTTTCAGTATTTTTTTAATAATTTCTGTTATAGAAACTTTAAAACAGAAAGTTAAATTATCAGTTGTCATTGTACATATGAATAATTAATGGATAGTTAATGATTTGCTTGTAAGAACAATACAACACAGTAAAAACACAAAATAATATATTTCATTGTATGCGTGCCGATTGAACATTAATATTAAAAAAATAGAAAATTAAATGAAGAAATTGTCGATATAACAAGAATATTTAAACGAAGTTGTGAGAGTAACGGGCGTGTTTATAATAGATTGCGGTTTAGAAAATTGAAAGGTTTTCAAATTATGGTTTTATTTTCATTTTAAATTGTAGGGATATTTAACAAAACATATTTCCCTTGGTTCATCTGTTTCAAAGAAGTAAATGAGAATGTTAATAGTATTAGAATAGAATTATTTTTATAACATAAAAAACTTACGGAATATAATGCAAAAAAAAAAGTATTGGATTAATAATTTTAATAAAAAAAGAGTACATTTTATATTAATATGTATATTTTATTCCAAATGAGTATTGATGATTTTTAACCGAATGTGTATTAAGACTTATCAGCAGTTTATCCAGTAGCCGGGTAACCCGTGTCATATTATCATAGCATATTATCTGTACTGTAGTCTGTTTGTACTTTAGTTGGTTTATTACTCGAGAACAACTCAGCCAATTTACTTTTAATAAAAGAAGACAAGAATTAAGTTGTATAATTAGCTAATTGTAAAACTAGAAAATTGTACCCAGTTTTGTAGACTAATAAATAAAAAAACTAAGCAGCCATGCCGACAGTTGTTTAAACTCGAAACTTTCGAGAAACTGTTTTTTAAATGTTCAATATTCATAATTATTAGTTGTTTCCATTGCGGTCCCACGAGTAGCTAGGGAAAACAACTGTCCACCCAAGCAGAGCCCCGCTTATTGGGTAATGCTGTACCTAGTTCTGGGTTCGCCTAGTCCCAGGGTAATATGGCACGCTAGCGACTAAGCTCACCCCTAGACATGCAGCCTTCGGCACGGCAACCATTGGCTTGGCGGAGAGGAGGGGAATATCGGATTAGGTAGGAAATTATCTCGGTGCTTAGGAAACTTAAGTTACAAAGGAAGTTATTGCGTAAAGGATACCACTGTCTGGAAAGGATTAGGAGGAGACAGCGGTATCTCGGGCGGCAGGGGTCGCATACCCGTAAACTCCATCATAAATACCGGATAAAGGCATCTAAGTGGTGTATCTCTGACCTGATGTTTGACAAAGTCAGGAATAGTATGATAAGGGAGCGCTGTGGTGTGGTAGATGATGTGGTGACCAAAATAGAGAAAGGTATGCTTAGTTGGTTTGGGCATGTAGAGAGGATGGATGAGAGAAGATTAACGAAACGAATTTATAAGGCGAGGGTGAATGGGCAAGTCGGTAATGGTCGACCTAGGCGAACATATCCAGACCAAATCGATCACGTGTTAAATAAAGGCCAGGTAAAAAGTACTCATAACCGACGAGTATGTATGAAAGCGCTCATGAAAGTAGAGGAAGCGAAAGAGGTGCGTCAAGATCGTAGCAAGTGAAAGGACGTAATCTCTGCCTACCCCCACGGGAGAAAGGCGTGATGATATGTATGTATGTATGTAATATTCATAAACTTTTAATTGTAATTATTAACATATAACATTTATCTGGTTTTTACATCTGTTGGCGCGCCGAACAATAATTCTGTAAATTACAATGTAGTTTATTTATAAAATCAAAACATACGATAGGCTGCGTACATATAAATCTTATTATATACATATCTCGGAGCGTCATCACTTATCCTCCTTAACCTCATCTTATGTTTGACATACTATTGTATAATTCCACGGCGCTAAAAAAGTCTAGATTGAATGTTTAAAAGATATAAATATATATATATACGAGAATAGTGGAAAACAATAATTTATTTCAAACAAGCGGAGTCGCGGAAACAACTAGTTACTTATAGGTACTTGTTTGTACGTAGTTACTCGGCTATAGGATGTTTCACGTTTTGAGTTTCCAAATGCGTAGACACCTTACAATTTTCTGCTCCATTTTCCATATTCTAATAATATCATAGAGATGGGATATAAAGGCTTCTATTATCCTACGCTCCTGTGATTTATTCTCGCTTTGAATACATTATTACGTGTTTGTCACTCCATGTATAAACCTTTTTTGGTTATATTTTACGACGTTGTAAATTTTTATATTTTAACACAGAAAAATAACAACAGTTCGATCACTTCAAAATAAAGAGTCTCGTCGAAACATAAATTCACTATACTATCTGGGATCGTACTACTGCTGGGTTATCAAACGTTTGTTTGTTCTACTGATCTCGCTTTTCAGTGATTCTATCTTATTAAATGAATATAATTCAAGGTACTGTTCTATCTACTGTTCGTATTAATGTTAACAAATTCTAATCCGGTTTAAAATTACAAATAGGATTATTTCCATACATTAAATGAAAAAGTCATTTACATTTATAGGAGAAAACTTCTTGCATGACATGTGAACCGACATTACTGTACTTATGAAATTTAATATTATTCAAATAGACAATAAATTTCAGTAGAGATAACAATATTTACGTCTATCAATAACGATAAATAAATTAATTTGAAAATAGTTTGGTTAAGAATTATATTTTTTTTCTTTAAGATCTTTAATTCTTACATCCAAGTTTCATGTTCTTTAATGACTTTCAGTAATAAATAAGTATATAGGATTTTGATTCATATTAAACAAAGTAAAAGATAATCTTATAGAAGATCTTTAGTTTTTTATAGATATTCAAATGAATAATAAGGACTTTGATTCTAGTAAAAGGTGTTTTAAGTAAAGTCAACAAACACCCTTTTCGCAAATCTGTAAAAATGAATACGCATCACTCTTTTTTATAAAAGTTAAGGAAAATAAATTAAAACAATGAATACCTACTAGTATCAATAATGAGAAGTTGATTATAGAATTAACTGCGAGAATATTAGTTTCACCCAGATGAAACTGCTATTAGGATTTTGTACGATAGTTGCTAGTAATTTCTTTTAGATATTTCGAGATTATAAGTTATACCTTGCTAAAAATGTAATCAAAATAACGATGAACGTGTAAACCCTTATGGTACAACTAGTTTTATGTTTTCTGAATTATAGCTAATTAAATTTAGTAATGATCGTGAATACCTTTGAGAATCAATTTTTTCTTTAAAAAAAAATATTTTATATACATGTATTTTTTAATCTAGGCAGCTTCTAAAAGTTGAAGCTTGACAGTCTCTCAGTTTATTTCGAAAAATAAAACTTTATTTGTTTTATGTAGGTCCACATGTACTGTAAATATTTCCACAAAACGAGTAGCACTGTAAATAAATATTTGTCCAGTCAGAATGTTGTCGGTTTATGATTGCCAGTATTTCGGAAAAAGTATTTCTGCGTCGGCAACCGCTTTTACGATCTAACAAACACGTCAACTTAATTTATAGGTGTATACATTTTTTGATTAAGCCGAAACAAAGACTTTGTTTACGCTCGGCTGACTTTATTTCGGTTTTAATTTATACATTTTGATTACAATTTGAAAAACATCGCTAGATACATATACAAAAATATTTATTTTTTTAGGGCATGAATTGAATTGTTTTTTTTTATTAGCTATTTTACACCTAATACCTGTTGTTTGTTTATTCAAGTGCTGAAAGTTTTTCACAATTGTATTTTTTTATATAGTGTTTTTTGTATGCGTAGGGACGCACTTCGAATATAATCTTAAACCTTCTTTCCAATTTATCAATCTTTATTGGTATTCTTGTCGTGCCTTAATTACTTAAGTACTTTTTAATTTATTTAATTTATCTTATTTATTTATTTATCTTATTAATTTAATTTATCATTTTACGTTCATCGTATAATACCATTGACAATTATTTACAAAAAAACAATGTTGATTATTAAATGACTAAAAATGGTATTTTATATTATTTATAAAATGTTTTAAATATTACGATAGGGTAAAAGGATTAAAGGTTAATTTGTGAATTTCATCTAAAATATTGGAACGCCTATCATAGCTAGAATAAATAATTATAATTATATATATATATATATATATATATATATATATATTATTGTATATTGCTATTCCATATAGGATTTTTTCACAATTCTGCAGTTAAATTTCTCATACTTATTATACCTTTAATTATTATTAAAATAATCCATTGTAATAGGCGTTAATATTAACATGTGTTTATTTTATTAGTTTACATAACTTTGGTCGTAAAGATCATTTCGAAACTTCTATCGACCTTTCATTATATAAAAAAGCACCCTCAAACGCAAACAATATAAATAACCATCAAAAACGGAAATAATCATGAGAAATCTGACTACAATTTATTTGAGTAATTTGGGTTATCGTCAATGATAACAGCCAGTTGATTTAGATGATACTGTTTTACACAAGACAAGATACGACAATATGACATTGCCTTATCTATTGGACATGTTTTATTATGTATTACTTGCACGTTTACTTTCTGAATGCTTCAGTGTATGTGATAATTTTTATGAGTATAACGACAAATATTTAATAACAGGTTTTAGTTTACGGCGTCACTCGATTTGAGTATGGTTATTATCTATACAAATAAATAAAACTAAACTTTGATAGTAACAAGTTTTTAGTAAATTCATATAAATATATACACGATACCAATATCGAACACAATTTTTAAAATTTTTGTGTCTGTCTGTTTGTTCCGGTTAATCTCCGGAACGGGTGGACCGATTTTGACGGGACTTTTCCTGGCAATTATCTGAACTTACTTCACGTAATTTGGCTTTAAGGTTGTTTTTTTTAATAATTAGGGTTCCGTATAAAAAGTTAAACTCATGAAAATGTGAGTAAAATCTTATCCAATGGACAGCACCATCAAAATATTCTTTTCCAACTTAAAACTATATTATGTAGTGAAGAATATACAAAAAGCGGGCGGAGCCGCGGGCACACAGCTGGAGTATATATAAATAGGTACAGATAAAACATTTCCGTTCCTTTTGCCCTCTTTTAGTCAAATGTTTTTATTTTTTGATATTTAATGGATATTGACGAGCTTTAGCGTTATGAATAAAAACAGTTACAAAAACAGATTTTTTGGAACGAAGTTCCTTACGGCACGCTTAGAGGAGATAGGGATTTTGCCGCGCGAGCGAACTAAAGAAAATGTGAGACTTAAACCGTAAGAAAAATATAACGGAAGTGCTATAGTCGTATACACAAGTGATTAAGCGGACAACATTAATAATAAATGAGTATTTATTATATAAATATTATTTTAAAAGTTAATAATATCTTTTATATACGAATCTAAGCATTGTAGAGACGTTGAAATTAACAATGTACATGTAAGTCCAAACATATTCAAATGATTTAAAGATGTTTTTCATGGTGTATCTAAATCCCCTTTAAGGTATCTTCACTCATTTGTTATCATATCTTAAAGAAACACTCTGAGAAAAGTTTGACAAACACATTGTTTGCGTTACAGTCATATCACTCCATCCTGGCTTCGTACGGTTATACAGAGAAATCTTTAATTAAACAATATAGCTTATGTTACTCACAGATAATAAAGCTTTCTACAGGTAAAATATTTTTTTGAAAACGGTTAAGTAGTTTTTGAGTTTATCCATAACACCATAAGTTTATAGTGTAAATTGTGAATAGGCAAAGTTAAAACAGTTCAAAACATTTTTTTCTCCTCTAATCAATAGCCGACTTTATTTGTTTTATTATTTTGTTTAATCCTTAAATATTATTTAAAAAATTAGAAACATTTTTATTTTACATTTCGATCAACGGGCAAACACTAGTATAAACAAATGAGAATTTGATAGTGTAGGTTTATTCGGGTAATCTCCGGAACAGCTCGACCGATTTTGATGGGACTTTTTTGGTAGATAGCTGAAATGACTCCGCGTAGCTTAGGGTACTTTTGTTGGTCGAAAATAATTAGACTTCCGCGTAAATAAATTATAACTCATGAAATTAAAAAAAAATCGAAATTCTAGGGACATCATTATCAAAACATTACTTTCCAATGATTATTTAAAAAACTATATTACGCAGTGAAGAATATACAAAACGCGGGAAGGGCTGCGGTCATACAGCTATTCTATAATATATTTTATTATAAATGCGCCCGAGTTGCGGCATAGTTGTTAGTGTTGCCAGATAAACTTTAAAAAAATCCGTAAAGGCTTCAAAAACAAAAGCTATCGCTAATAATATATAGTATTGAGATATCAAAACAAAGTTTCATAATTTGTATATCTACATAGACACCTATCTTTACTTGGAAAAATGAAGACTCAATAAGATATCAATTTGCTCATATTAAAAATGAGTACCTATATTCAACACAATAATCAGTTTTACTGAGCTATAATGAGCAAGAAAACTATCTAAACATATATGGCAACACTGATAGTAATTAAATTGTTACAGTTGCATGTAGAATGCACTCACGACGTTAGCCGCGCCGCTGTGACGCGATCGATCTAGCACTGCCGGGTTGGACCGGCCATTGATTCCCGCTGAACAAACTCGAAAATGCACTTTACTACACTTCATATATTATATATTTACATGAAATTAATTTTAATTAAACACTTGCAAACTCTATACTTTTATGATAAACCATCCAGCAAAATTGTAAAATCAATTAAATTAGTTCAGTTAAATGTACTCTGTTTATAATTAATAAATTGATTAGTATATTTAGTTAAAATAATTGTAGGTAATAGAACACGAACAGTACGGATATTTCAGTAGGCGTATTTAGTTGTATCGATCTTAGATAGGAGATGGCGATAATGGGTTCATATCAGTGATAAGTTCAGGGCCTTAAGAGGATATGCGAGCGGCATTTATTCCATATAAACGTAGTCGCCTGTTTCCTCCCTGGATTACGGTATTACGATAAATATTTTTATACATCCATCAAATTTTTTTGATGGTTTTTTACAAAAGTGGGTTATTGTAGAAATTAGAAGTCTTTAAAAATGAAAAAAATCATCAAACAAATTTGATGGAGAAAATGAAAAAAAAGCAAAACGTAGAGGCATAGCCAAAGTCTTTTTTATTCTATTACTGAAAGAAAATTAAAAATTGATTCAGTTTTGGAGGAGGAAACAGGGACCGAGGGAAACGAACTGATGTTATCGTCTATTTTGCATAAGTAAAATCAGCCCGAGCTGTAGTTGTCCCTTTCGTGTTTTATAATTCTTTCTTTGGGGGCGCAAAACGATAGCGATAGATTTCTGAAATACCTACTTATCAAATTTGTCGCTGACCGCATGTCCCCTTAATGGCTCCGTAGTGAGTCAATTGAACGCTTCCGTGCCACGATTGCGGATTAACTTGAAACTAACTATTCAACATTAATATACCAGTTAATGTAACTTCGATAATGATACAATCCAGATAAATGTTTATCTGTGGATAGTAGTTGGTATATTATTCAAATATAAGTTTATAAAATTGACGTAAGCATTATGTGATAGAACACTAAACCATCACTATAGACCACTGTTGGTATATTATATTAAGAGAACTAATTTTTGTATTTTATAGTTGTTTTGTTTTTTTTTTACCTCATTTTTATGATGTATTATATCTTACAATTTTTACTTGATGTTAATTAAGTATTTATTGATCACATATTGAGAATGACATTTCCTAATAACAGCTATTAAGTATTTTCGTAACAGTTCATGTTATAATTAAAATAAATAATCCAATTTCAATTCTGTTACTAACAAAACCTTCTTAAATACAGTTGGATTCATAAATATGATCGTGTGTTAATATTGTCATTTCGAATAATAGAGGCGTAAACCTATAATAATAATAATAATAATAATAATTTTATTTCCCAAAAAATTGTTTACAAAAAAATATAAAGTTAGGCCCTGTCACCTGAACTAGGCTTTTTAGCCTGTGTCTCAGGTGTCAGTGTCTTCCCTATATATAGAGTTCCTTACTCTAAAATATTATTCTTATTAATACAAAAATGCTTAATTTAATTTAATTTAGCGCACTTTTTTTCTGTATGTGATGTTGAATGTGCATGTCTTGAGTATATGTTTTGAATGTGTGTGTTCGTGTGTATGAATGAGTATGTGTCTATGTATTTATTGGCTCAAATAAGAATGATAGATGAGATATGGGTAATAAAACTTGTATCTACTTGATTGCTTTTAGTAGATTCTCTATCCTATTAATCCTAACCTAACCTAACCTATATTTGAGAAGCGTAGGGATATTAAAACATAAACAAAACGTACTAAACTAGATGCTGAAAATAATTGATAACTTCTTGAAATATAAATAACTCTAAGTGACAACACCGGTTATAGACGGATTAATAAGAATATTTCGTACGGATTGTCAACTAATCAAAATTCAATGATAAACAACCATTCATTTATATTGAAATCGTAATTTATTAGCGATATAATTGAAAATACTTATTCTTTGTTAGTCTTTTTCATTGTAACAAATGTAGTTATAATAACTTATATACAAATAAGCTGTGTGGTGCAGGCTAAGAATAGTATCAACCCATATCTTTCCGTGGGTGTCGTAAAAGGCAACTAACGGATAAACCAGGGGCCATTCCCCTGCAGCCCATGCAGCAGAATCCTCTGAGTACCACAAGCACCTACTGCTATCGCCAACCCGCCTGCCAAGCGTGGTGATTATTCTCATCCTTCCCCTCTTTTTGGGGGAGATCTATGTCTAACAGTAGACGTCGAGAGGTTGAATAAATCAATCAATCAACATACAAATAGGCAAAGTTCAAGTCATTTTTCTTCTTCCGTTTAACAATACATTTTGTTTAGCTATAGATGAACTACAAATTTATCATAAAAAAAAATTGGAAATACTTCTTTTTTACCTCAGATTTACAATAATGATTATGGTCAAATTTCGAACTAAGATCTAAGACCAGTGAGTATAAATTAATTAATTTATACATATATAAATTATATTTTACGAAATCAATAGGTTAATGTGAGTTCGTAAACGTCTTTAAATACAATTATCACTACCCGCTCGGGTGACCAAGGCCAGGGGGTTCTCTACGTGTAGATAGAAATAAAAGCGACAAAGAATATTGCCATGAATAAATATCAAATACATGTACCTACGTGTAAAAAATTATTTCTAAGACACAAAAATGATTTTAGAACAATTATTAACAACAAAAGAATTGTTGTAATTATAATTATATAGCAATTTATTAAGCTCATGTCTAAATACGAAAAATTAATCCCAATTCAAGGACTTAATTAAATTTGTGATTTTAATTATTAAATACTCAAAATTTATGTTATCCGCGCAAATTATCTTATGATATTATATATATGATAACGTGTTGAATGATAATATCACTAAGTAAGCTATTTGTGAATAGATAATGAAACGTATTATCAAAGTCAAAATCACAATATGTTAAAACAAGGTAGGATTATGTATAGAATACAACTATTGCAAAATCAGTCTTCTTATAATAGATACCCGGAAAAATCTAAAGCGATTTTGTAAACACAAATAAACTAGTGTAGAGCCGAGTGATTTATGTGTGAAGTAGAAAAACAACGATTTTTCACCCATACGAAATGTTCAATAAAATCATTGAACGACAGTAAGTATACCTTGATAAATTTCGGTAGGCCACTGGAAAGTATGAGCTGCAGTATTACTCGCAGGCCTTTATAAATTTGACTATTTACAGCTTCGCGTCTGTATTTTAAGAATCGTATGTTTTAAATTAAATGTGGAAAGAATAATTGTACGTTATTTTTACATTACTTTATATTGCTGCTCCATGTGTTATTTTTGAGAAAAATGTAAAAAAAGTATCACGTTGAAAAGTCTTATGGAATAAAATCTCTTATTAATATACTCACAATAAACAATAATTATGTATCCATATGTACGAAACTAGGAGAATATAACACACACAGACACACAGAAACACAGAATTAACAAAACCAATTTTAACTATCACAAACAAAACAACTTTTATACTTTAATAAAACAGAAGACATGAGAATTATATTCTCTTATTTTAATTTCAATTATTTAGTGTATGATTAATTTATTTGTAAAGTCACCGCAGATTTTTAAGAAGTGAGTTTAACACGTGTTTGTGAGCGGAAAAGTCGTTGTTTTCCGCGCGAGACGAGAGACGCGAGTCGCGCGATGACGGCGTCGACGACGGCGCGATGAAACAGACTGCCTGCGGCCAGGCCGCGCTGGGCTGGGTGGACGGACGGGCGGGCGGCGCAACAGATACGCCACAGGTTGGGCGGCCCGGGCCACCCGAGCCCTCACACCTAGAACCACCCCTTCGACGCCGCACACGCCAATTTACATCCTCATTATCGTCTCCAGAGTCAGCATCTCAAGAAAACAGTGCCTTCCGTCACCTCAGGAGTCCTTCGCTTTTCCAGCTGATTCAAGCATATAAATGACAATGAATAGATTTAATGTAGAAATGGTTTTTTATGTTATCATTGTATTCTTTAATCATTCTTTTTATTAACTTGTATTTTTTTAATGATTAATTATTTAAATGCTAAAGAGCTTTTTTTGATTGGGTTAGTTTATAGTTCATCATTCAACCAAAATACGTACACTGCTGGAAAAAGCACTTCTCCTAGGGGGTATTGCCGTAATCCCTATGCTTGGCAGGTGGACTGGTGATCGCACTCAAGTGTTTGTGGTATTCAGAGGATGCTGTATCTCTTATTCGCTTTTTACGATACCCACGAGCATGTGGGGTGGTACTATTCGTAGCCGGTACCACGCGACATAGTTTATAGTTAAAAAAGATTCAAAGAAATTTTGACAATTACAGTTGACATGATTTCTTTTTCCGATCTATGTAAAATATCCTATGCTTGAATGACGACAATATTTGAAATTGATATATTCCTTATACATTTACTAAAATTAATTAACAATTAAGAGGTCATGCGGTTCTAACTAAATATAATTACTTATAATTATTTTTTATATTATGTCTTCTATTACCCCACACATGTTTCTGGTAACTAATCTATACTAATAAATGAAATTGAAGTGTCTGTTGTAATGTCAAAATTATTTTTTTACTAAATAGACATCACTGTACGTATATACGGATACCTATATCATAAATACAAATTTTAAAATTTTTGTCTGTGTCTGTCTGTCTGTTTGACGGGGCTTTTTTGGTAGATAGCTGAAGTTACTTCAGGTACTTTTAATTTTCTAAAATAATTAAGGTTCCGCGTAAAAAAAATGAAATTCATAAAAATTTGAGAAAAATCCGATTCAATATACAGTTTTACGGGCAAGTGCTATATTTTACGCGAAATATTTTTACTTTGATTTAGTACTAAAATTATTTAGGAAAATAATTAGAGTTCCGTATAAAAATTAAAAAGCAGTAAAGAATATATGAAACACGGTCGCAGCCGCGGACACACAGCTAGTATAAAATAAAATTACCAACCTCTAGTTAATACACATTTTGGAGACTATAAGAAACCCTTTGTCTTATGGAATTTAAATTTATATTTCCTACTCCACATCTAAGAATCTTTAGTAAAATAATATTTCCTATATATTTAATTGTACTTCGTAACACAAGCTAATATTTAATGATTAAGTAAAACGTAAAAACATAAGACATTAGAAAAAGTAAAACCTCAAAATTACTCATAATTTTTTCAATTCAGCTTTTGTCTGGATCTACGACTGAGGATAATGTTGTTAATGTATTTTTTTTTTTTTTTTTTTGCTACTTTTTTCAACAACTCACTTAAAGGTATGACGACGAAATATTATTATAATAATATTTTGACAGGTACATCTCGCCAAATGTTTACCCAATTTATCGTAGCTTTGAATAATATTGTATATTTTGCATTACTTTGGAATTGAAAGAAAAGGACAGTAAAATCTTTTATAAGAATCAGGTGGCCGTCGGATCATAACAATTCAGTTTCAATGTTTCTCCGCAAAAGTAATTGAAAATAAAAAGAATTTGATAGACTATAATAATGAAAATAAATTAATAATTTCAAATTATTAAAAATCTGTAAAAACGAGTTAAGAGTTAAACACAAATTACTCTTTATCTGTGAAATATTTTTTTAGAAATTCATATATGTATGTAAACACTGTAAAATACATTTTAGAAAAACAGTATATATAGATATATAATGTTTATATATAATTTAAGAAACATGATTTTTTTGCAATTTACTTACCCATTTATCCTGATTGGATTTTATATACGTCTCAGCATTAGCAAATAAACTACGTATAATTATTACAATGAGACAGTATCAAAGTTTATGTTATAATTTCGACGACAATAAATGTATCTTTATTTTACCTATTTGAAAGAAATATTTAATATAATGTACCGTTTGTCTTTAATACCCACTAAAACCCATGGTATCATCCGCCGTGTTCTTGGGAGGCTACACAAGATTACTCTAGCACATTCTGCGTCGCCTCAGCGACGGGCCTAAAGATTGGGCCTTTGTCTTCCCACTAAGGGTAGCAGCCTGGTACCAGCTGCCCCTCTTTCTTCTCCATCTGCTAATCGAAGAGTCCCCATCCTTCTCCTCTCCGCATTCTTGTCTTTCGACAAGAAGTCAAGGGAAGAGCGAAGTAGGGCGCCCCGGTCAGCATAATGTAATGTACCTACGTCAAATACCATAATATATGCAAGAAATTAAAATAAATCGTTTTATCCAAATATTAGAAGACGTAGTAAAAATAATGTGTTTTTTGGATTACTAGTACATAATCAACGTTATAACTTACATAGACTTAATATAAACAGTCAATATATTTCACGCTACTCGATTTAACGACAATCCTGTTAAAACGTCGAAATTACTTCACATTGGTTGGTTCACATTATTGTCCATACAATGATACACTCTGATAGTTGTGTACATTTTTTTGTTTGTTACTTTGTTATTCTCATATTTTCCTCGACTGTTCGCATCACAAGTACGTACTGAAGGTTCAAAGAAATCCGTTGTTATTTGTGTATCAATATTAAAGTTTGTTGTTTGTGAATTTGATATAGTAAAAAAATAATAGTAAAATTATGGGTGGATGAAAAGATGGATGAATTGTGTGAAAGATGATATGATTAGAAAGGGAGTGAATACGGAGATGACTGCAAATATATAGGAATGGATGAGAAGGCATGTTGCGCCGACACCAAATAAAAATAGGATAAGGTTAGGGAGATGATGATGAGTGAAATTATATTAAGTTTTCTTCTTTTCATTTAATGACAATTCTGAATAGCGCCATAAAATATTCAGCCCCTTAATTATCGCTATATAGAGCTTTCATTGTATATAAAAATGATAATTCTAGAGCCTATTCGAACATTTCGTCCTCGCTCGAACACCATGAAGTACCAATCGAACAATGGAGAATATATCGTCATGTAAACATAGTGTTCTGCTGTTCTGGCTGGTTACCACACTTCAGATGAAAATTAGTCGTCGGCAATCAATCCATCAGTAATTACAGTTATACTTAGTAACCAGTCTAGTTTCTAGACTTTGTGTGTCACCATCTTTAGCTACAACTTTAATACACATATAAGAAAGTTGGTAGTAATTACAAAAATAAAACAATACTTTTAAGATGCTCCTGTGAAGTGCGGTGCCTAGATATCCGTCAACATTCCGGCCATGGGGCATATCCATTCCGGTATGTTGTAGCCATTCCAGAATCCGTTGGCCCTGTCGAGCATTGGTTCTACGAGCAATGTGACCAGCCCACTGACACTTTAGTATGACAATGCTTTGGGCAACGTCGGTTACTTTAGTTTTTCTACGGATCTCCTCATTCCTGATTCGATCACGATGTCAAATTCTGAGCATAGCCCTCCCCCTATCCCTTTGAGTTTCTTATTAGATTCATTGTAAGCCACCACATCTCCGTGCCAAATGTCATCACTGGCAACACACATGGGTTGAAGACTTTCACCTTGCACTTTCACTTTCTCTGCGGTATTTCGAACGAAAAGATTCTGTGTAGCTTCCGGAACGCGGCCCAGCCGAGTTGGATTCAGCAATGAACTACTACTACTACTTCCTTGAAGTTGGATCTACCTAATTGGCCAGTTTGTCCTAGGTGTACATAACTGTCAACAAACTTCGAGTGCAGACTCACTCATCGATTTTAATAGACATAGTTTTCATCTTGTCTATGTTCATTTTTAAACCAACTTGTTCGGTAGCTTTACTAAGGTTATCGAGCATTGTACACAGCATATTCTGCATAACATAAAATCAAAGAAAATTAAGGCCAAAACGTTAAGTCAACAACAATTTATATAAAGTTAAGATTAATAAAGTTACTAGGTACTTTCTACGTCGTATTAATTCTTACATACTAAAGTACCTCAGACCTTGGCGCATATTGTAACGGTCTTCCACAATAAAGGCACTCGAGAAAATTGTTACCGTATCGATTTCTATTATGAAAACAGAGTAATGGAACCATCGGTCGGACGATAAGAGCATTATAATACTGACAAATCCCGTTTTATACGACGGAGAGAAATAAATTGGCGAAAGTCAAACAAAGTAGAAAAAGGTTTCAGAGTACATAGTTAAAAAAGAAGAGATTATACGGGTGGTACTTCGTATCTTGAAAATTTACTTTTATAAGTTACTAGTCACGTATTGTTTTCGTTTAATGACGTGACAATGAAAGCTTTTGTAGATTACAATAAAGGTATTACAACTCATGTTTTTATCACGATATCCTCTTATTATTGAAGTGAAAAGTTCTTTAGCGGCACGGCGTTCAGTGATTCATGGTAGGGGAAAATCTTACAGATTCAAGTTATAATAATAATAATTTATTAGACCAAAAAAATACATAATCTTATACATTATCAAAATAAACACAGAAGTTTTGGGAGCATAACTTAATGATGTTACACATCTGCCTGCCAAACTAGGATTCCCTGTGTCTTAGCAGTAGGTTTCGCTCTGTTGACAAGTGCTTAACTGCTGCTTTAATATTCAACATCCGAATATTAATTAATAAGATGTGTAAATGAGTGTAAGTGTAAATAAATTTAGGGTGAACCCAACTAATACAGTATGTATATGATGTGTGTCAGAGTGTACGAGCGTGTATGTGTATATGTGTTTAGGATTATTGTAACTTAATTAAGACAATATAACATATACCAATGCTATGTCGTTAGCCGTCAACATGCTACAGTATGTCAAGTATGAGATGGCGTTTAAGTACTAACGCTCAGAGATAAATAATAAAATGTATAGTTACGCAGCCTATCGTATGTTTTGATTATGAATAAACTAGGTGCCTTTATGAAAATGGTTATAAGGCGCCAATAGATGTAAAATCCAAACAAATGTTAATTTTAAATGTTAGAATATAAAAGTAATTTAAATTAACAAATTATTAAATTATTGACATTAAAACACAGTATTTCCAAAGTATCAAATTTTCACTTCTTTTGGTAGTCCACATAGTGCTTCACTACTTAAGTGTTCCATACAAAAGAATTGCATTGTTCCAGCTTATCTAAGCAACAAAATTATAAATTTAATAATACAACAATGTATCTGAATATTGCGAGTTATTATAGACGATGTTCCTATGATATAAAAATGACAATAGCGTTCTTGTATGAGTGGTGGCTGGAACATCTGTCCATGAAAGCCTCTGTACTACTTCATACCATTAATCACTGCATTGTTACTCGTTTCACAATAGAACTTGGCTTCAGGATTACTCTCTGCACACTCTTTATGTATTTTATAGCGATGTCACTTTAAATTATAACTATATACATATGGTTTTTTTCTAAAAAGCTACGAAAATATTAATCCATCGTTCAGTAGCGTAATATTATCTACATTAATATTATAAACTGGAAGTAATATTTGTATTTTTGTGTGTAACGAATAGACTTAAAAACTACTGGACCGATTTGGATGAAATTTGGTATGGAGATATTTTTAAATCCAGGAAGTGTCATAGGAAATCCCACGGGAACTACTCGGTAAAATCGCGAAGAACAGCTAGTATTTAAAAAAATTGTTAGCTCTTATTTACGTAAATATAAATAAGAGTTAATATAATTTGAATTAGATATATAAATTGATGTTTTTTAATATTCATAAAGTGTTGTCTAATGTTGTCTATAGCACAAAACGTTATTATGTATATATTATAAACTTCAAATTTTAATATATTACTTTTTATAAATCATATTTACCGTCTATACTAATAAATAAAAGTGTCAGTTTGTAATGTCAAAATGATTGTTTTTTGGATACGAATTTATATACGATACCCATTCCGTAAATATAATTTTTAAAATATTTGTGTCTGTCTTTCTGTGTGTAATGCGTAATGTCCGGAACGGCTGGACTGATTTTGGCGGAAATTTTTTTGGTAGATAGCTAAAGTTACTCAGAGTAACTTCAACTTTTGAAAATAATTAGAGTTCCGCGTGAAAAAAAAACCCATAAAAAATTGAATAAAATTCGATTTAATTCGCCGTTTTACGGGCAAGTTGTATAATTTATGAGAAATAATTTTACTTTATCTTAGTACCAAAATATTTTTAAAGTAAATAATTTGGGTTCCGTATAAAAAAAATTAAACATCTAGTTAAATAATAATAATGTAGAATGTTGTTAAAACGAAACATATTGTGAAATCATTGTTGCGTTTGGTCTCTTTATATCATAATAAAATGCTTTTTTATTGGCACATACCAACATAAATTTAAATACACAGAAATATATATACATATATGTATATATATATTAAAACATAAAACAAACTGTTGCGCTTATGCAAACAAGATCCAACCTCAGCTTGATTGTTGCACTGAAACTTCAAAAGTGTCAGAGCAGCGCCGGTATTCTTGTTGAACCTTGTTGGCACGTTGCGGTAACACTATTTAATTAAATTTTTTTTTTAATAAGATACCAAAAACAGAGAGTTATTTGAACAAGCTATACAGATACTATATAAATACAGTTTGAATCCCTATTTATTAAAAATAATCTGTAAAAGAGATTACAATCGATACCATAAAATACACAATTTAGTAAAATAGTACATATCTATGTTCTGTCTATCTAATATTATAAAGAGGAAAGATTTGATTGTTTGTTTGCATTGAATAAGCTCTGAAACTACAGGACCGATTTGATTTTTTTTTACCATTAGGGTCTCACGCTACCCCTGATGAACGTAAGCGATAGAATATTTAAAAAAATGTTAGGGATCCGTATGAAAACTTCGATAATGTAACCCAACGTGTGAAAAAAAATAGCAAAAAATCGTAATATCGCGTATGCTGCGGAAATTATTGACAATAGAGCAAAGTGATGTAACTACTAAATTTTTTATAGAGGTATAATTTATGAAAAATATTTTTACTTTATCTTAGTATTCATTTATTATTAGTAAAATAGGGTTCTGTATAAAAAAATTAAACGTAGTGATGAATATATGAAACGCGGCCGCAGCCACGGGCACAGAGCTAGTATACATAAGTACGTATATAACATACTTTAGCACCACCAAGTTACATTTGATTAATATATTTTTGTACTTTATTATATCTAAATAATCTGTCTATCTGTAACGATATTTGATTTATAACTCGAGAACCGTAAACCAGTTTACGTGATTCTTTTTTGAAATAGTACATATTTTAACTGGTTACTTTTTAATTTTCTTACGTATTTTAACCCCTTGAGCACTTACTTGGCGTTTACGACAGCTTTCCAAAGTTTTCCTATTGTCTTTCTATTGTCTTATTTTTGCGGGTAATCGACATTTTAAAGATCGAACAAAATTAGAGGATAAAGGTATATTTTAGCCATAAATAATGACCATCAGTATACATTATACAATGCAGTGAATAAGTCCACGGAATAGAACATGTGATACGTAAGCGGAACCGCGTGCACAACAAGTTATTATAATAAAACACAGTCCTATACCATAAACATAGAGTTACAAAGTCATTGCATTCATAATTCTGTGCCTATAAATTATAAAAACACAAATCACCTAACTTTAAATATTTTTGGAGCCATTGAACAAACTATTTTCGTAATCGATCTTATAATGTTTATGAATACTGTTAAGTAATTAGCAACGGTAAATAAGTAGGTACATATTATTGCGAACTAAATAAAAGCATTTCCCGACAGAGTTTTTATGTCCTTATCTAAATTAGTAATTTTATTCTCTTATTTCACCTCTCGAAGTGAACACTGGGGAAATAATGGACTCCATCTTGGAGGTTCGACTTGATTTATCTTATTTATGTATTAGTTTCTACCGGCGTTTCTTTTCTGTGACAGAGAGGATTCAAATACAGTTTCCTTTAATATAATTGTTCTACCTTAATAATAAAAATGTTTATAAGACAATCATCGTTGGTATTTCCTTATATCTCGTTTACTTTTTTTTTTAACAAATTTAAATTAAATTATTAATACGTATGTGATGCGTAGGTACAATCAGAAAGAAATCAAACGTAAGCATAATATATTCTCTATAACAGGTTACTTTTATCTCCCAATTAATTTTTACGCACACATTCAAATATTATTATTATATAACGACTATAATGTTTTTTAATGTGTCCGAGTACCCATAAAAATGAAACAATAGAAAGACAATGGAAAACAATGGAAAGCTGGCGTACACGCCGGGAAGGTGCTTAAGGGGTTAAATATTGTTTTATATTATTTATGTTCATACTAATAAAATTGATGAAGTATTTTAGTACAGTCATTTGGTTAAAAAAGGGGTTAACTGGTTGTTTAGGATTAAGTAAAAACATTTTGCGGCGCTCGTTCGTCAAAAATATTGATTTTATGAACAAAAATTGTAAGGACATAAATTGTAGGAAATTTTCTATAGTTTAATTTTGTACAGACAAGTATTTATCGTAAAATTCCTCGGAGGGGAGATATCTTCAAAACTGCTTTTTAGACGCCATCATATATCGGCGAGAGCGGCAAAGATAAGAGGTGGCAAAGTGGAGATTCGAAAAGAGCACGTCAAAAACACGTCAAAAATTTACCCATCCTCAAAACTGCCCCGTACATATTCCAGGTAAAACTACCAAATGACTGTACTATTCATTAAAAAATAAATCGAAATGAACTTCCATGTTCTGAATAATAACACTTCCACAAATAGATTGGTCACATAGTATATGATTAAAATACAATAATAATGATTTCAAATTCTGTATTTCCATTTTAAGGATTTCATTTTTTAAAGAAAATTACAAAATGTAAAAAAAAATGTTTGCCTGTACGAATTTCGACAGAAAACTTGAAGAAAAAAAAAGGAAATATTTCTAAAGTGAACTGTTCTGTTTATCCATTTATAGATACCATTATAAATGTCTATTAGTATTAAAACATATTTGGCCTCTATTACATCTTAATATAGGTACACGAAAAGTGCTTCGTTTTAATTTCACTTAGTTACTCATCCAGAGATAAAATTTTATAACAGACTAGCTAAGAGTTAAACTTTTTTAAACAGAATGAGAAAAACCTCCTTCTATTATACATTTTATCCAATAACATTTTAAATACGAGTAGATATAAAGTAGTTCGTAGCTATGCAAAGAGCTGAATATATATTAAAAGCATGGCAACTATTATTATATATAACATTTTCATCTCCTGTGGAGATGTGCGGTGAAGCGGTAACTGAAAATACATTATTAGTTCATATTCTCGTCTTTATTCGAAATAGAGTGTATACTGTGTAATATATATTTTTATTGGTACACATCGATAATAAAATATCAAACATATCATCACTATATCAATCAATAACACGTCTTATTTTTGTGCAAATTTATTATTTATTTTTTATTGATTATATTTTATTATTATTAGTTATATTATTAATTATTTTATAAATTTATTAATTACCTTTTTAATATAAAATTTACGGAACGCACGCTATTTTCGTTAGATTTCTTATCATAATAAAACACTGTCTATCCATTCTGCCAAAATACTGATGGATATAACGTGTCTCCCAAAGTCACCCAAATGCTACCCGCATCCAGCGTACTCCCGCGGCCTTTACTAGGTCGTTGGTACACCTTGTGGAGGGCCTGGCCTACCCGCTCTACGTCGTTCGGCATCCATTCGAGAACCAGTTGGCCCAATCGTGCGTCAGTTCTACGAGCAATGTGCCCAACCCATGTGCCACTTAAATTTGGGGTTTTTTTCGGGCGATGTCGGTTACTTTTATAACACAAAAAGAAATTTATGAGTGTATATTCATGAATAAAAAACAATAACGTAGATTAGAAATATCACATTTTGATAGTTTTAAAGTATTCTTTATATATACTTCAGTAATTTTCTAAAAAGTATAGAAATTGCATGATTTCAGACAGTTAGGTATCATTAAAATTTTATTTTAGAATAGCATTTCTCTTATAAATAAGCTGCAAACCTAGCTCAGAATACGGACATAGGTAGTCCACTATTAGTAACGAGTGTACCTATACATTTTCACTAATCAAAACATTCACCCGTAAGCTATTAACAACTGTTGGAGTAAGGTCAGTAATTTTATATGTTCTCTCGGCTCGCTCTCGCTTCGCTTCGCAATTAAAACTTTGTTCATATGAAACGCCATTGCTGTTCTAATAAATCTACAGTCCCTCTACAGTTCAGAATCAATAAACTACTACCTACGTAGACGTACATACTTACACAAAGTCGCAGTTTATGGATTGGTAAGTTTTTTAATAGAAATTTAATTTGTTCACAAAATCAAACTAATTAAACTGAATAAACAGAAAGTAACATTTATGTATTTATTAGATACATTTATACTTATAATTGTGTATAACTAAATGTACAATCAGCATAGAACACTTTCTATAAATGCGTTTGGCCTCGATACACTACTAGTAAAGCTGTTCTGCATACGCCCAAGAAGGTTCCTGGCATTTAAATAAAACCTTTACATGATATCGCAACACTTGCCGGGCATAGTTTATTTTTTATGAAATTATTTCTCTTTGTTTATATCTCTAAAATATTTAATCGCATTTTTCTGTTGACCACATAAATTATAGTTATTTAATGTAAAAAATAGAAACCTAGCTGTGGAAAACCTCTCTGTGACTTAAAAAAAGGATTATTTTAATCAGTTCATACTAAGCTACTCTGAGCCGAGGTTTGTACCATTGTGTTACCCTCGTACTAGTTACAATTTTCGGGCTAAGTGAATCCCCTAGGGCTCGTTGCTACGTCCGGTTGATCCCAAAGAGTTCATTGGAATATCCATTCAGCGCAGTTTTCGAGGCCTTGATGCTCAGTACGAAGCAGCAAACGAGTATTAGACGTCGTTCAACTTACGTAAACAGAATTTCAGATATGTTTGACTATCCCCTGCTCTCTGTCAGCGTTAATAAGCAAAGTATATACCGTCGTCCTCAATTGACGCTTAAGTAAGACTTGAATGGGCCCTTAGTGAGAACACTAACTGAAGATTGTTTGAATAAACACAGGTACGTCTAGCATACAAAAGAGTGCAGGTGTGAATGTGATCTACTAATATCCATACGCAACGCAAGATTCTGGGTAAGAAATAATTGCAATCTGTTCAAAAACGGTTCCGTTTCATTACGTCTCAATAAAGAATCACAAATGAGTATACGGTTCGTTTCTTTCAATTAGCTCGAGTGGCACCCAAACATCGAGCTTCTTTCAGTTTTTTTCAAATGGGATAAAACTGTTTTTAGGTTAATTCCTCGTTCTTCAGCTATGTCGTAACTACTGATATGCTGATCTTACTCCACACAAAAATGGCGTCCACTTTATCCGTAATAGGGCGACCAGAGCAAAATACATCTTTGACAAATTCTTGGATTGAAAACGCTTAAAAAGCGCTACTCTTACTGACACTGCATTAGATCCATGTCACAATTTTTTGTTTTGCGGCTTGCATTGCATTTTCTCCTTTTTTGTAATTTCATTAATGTATCGAATTTCTTCTTTAGATTCACTCATTTTGACAAAAAGAAAAACAAATGAAAATAGCTGGAAACAACATTTTTTTTTTTTTTTTTTTTAAATATAACCTTTTGATTGTTATCAAAACCAGCAAGACACAAATAGCACAGCCAAAGAGATTCTATTACAAGTTTATGTAAACTATTTTCGAGAAGACTTTTTCCCCGACTATATACAATTAAACTTGGCTTATAATACCTGACGTGCTAATTATAACGTTGAAAGTAAATTAACAATATACAATAGAGCCGGAATTGTGGAAGGTTCGCATTTGGAATAAGCAATTCTTTCACGGCTTGTAGGATCTGACTAATCTGAGTAATTTGTTTAAGTTAATTAATTACGTACAGCGAAAGGTGGAAGAAAAATATTTTTAGAATAATATAGACGTAATAAAAAAATGTTCTACTGCTATTTCAGCATGTTTCTGTACTTATTCCTGTGTTTTGTTATTTATGAATATGTAATATCGAGTCATAAAGGAGGTGACTTATATCGATTCTACTGCTCGTACATGTAGTTTTGTAAACAAAAAAGTGCAAATCAAAAACGAATAATAATTGCCTTAATATGGCGCCTCCGCTGCTATATTTTATTTGCGTTACAACAGTATTCGATTATTGGTAATTTAGAGTATTAAATATCAGAATATTTATAATATCATGTTATTTTTAATTACCCGAGACAAGATGTCCTTCCTCGATCGATGTTCATCAAAAATACATATAGTCGCTGGCTTGGCTCGTACGTAAACGAAGAAAAAGTTGTGACATTAATGTGAATGGAGTTTTTTATCATGCAAATATTTGCAAAATGAAAGCAATATTGGTTTTTTGGCGGGATCTCAGTCTGACATGTAGCAATTGTTTTCTTTAATTCATTAAACTTGTGTACTTGACTCTATATCATGTAATCTTGGTGGCGTTTGTGTGAAATAGTTTAGTTATTGTGTTCAAGTTAAGTTTATTATAGAAGACAACGCGTAGCATACATTCTGAGGTGCCGACAAAGCTCCATGGAAAGTTCGAGCAGGATAGGCCACCGTTCTGTTGGAGCTTGGTAACGCTGATACAAGATTGAAAATCTTACCTACATGACATTGGCACAAATTGTGTGTACACACAGATTGCCATTAACTAAGAAGAAGAAAGCAATATTAATTGTTTCAAAACTGAATTTAGCAACACTATACAAAAAACACAAATAATTGAGGTGAATTATCGCAAGTTCGATTAGTTTGCTGGTCAGGGTCTGAGGGCACCGCCCAGCCCTTTAGAAGCTATGCCACGGATTTGAACACTAACAATACATATTTAATCTTTGTTTTAAGGCTATAATGTACTTGTATAAGATTTAATTATTTTTACCAAAAGTGTCTCTAACTCTCTACGCTGATGACTTGAGGGAAAATTGAGATTTGTTAGGCTTTGCTTAGAGCACTCGGTTAGAAATGATAATTACCACAATGGCCGCACAATTTTGTTAAGCAGAACTGGGTTTGCGGGATGAACCAAACGGACTGTTAAACCGTTAGAGTTGTTTTGTTGCGGAAATTACGTGGAGTTGGCTGTAGCTAACTTTAAACGAAATGCCTTACAGGACATGTGTGTGAGGTTGCTTATGGTGTGTAAAAGTGATATGTATCGATGAGTTCTTGCTAGTGCATCCAAAGTTACTATATGGCGCTCGTAACGTATACACCTTCCAATTGATGATTGATATACGTCTTGAAATGCTGTCCAGAAGTAGTAGTAATAATAGGACTATGAAAAGATTTCAGTATATATATCTCGCTTACTCTTCAGTAGCCTAATACGTCAAACCTAGTAGATTTTAAAACTCTCCTAAGACAACTTTACCTTATGACATTCACGTCCTCCTACAAACCAACCGCCCAAAGTTTATTACAAAGTTGAATAAAATATGTAGAGGTGACCTCACATACATATATAAAAATACGTTTTTTTTTAAACAATATTATTAATGTACCCACAAGTATTTATTTACATTCATATGGATGAAAGGTGATGACAATGATACTGGCTAGATTAGATTAAATCTCTGTAATAAGATAAAGTGTAGATTTTGGATACTGAGTGATAAATAGTTTACAGCGTCAACCAGACATAATATAGCCATAAAAAAATCTATAATTGTTAACCATGCGAGGTTGTCTGCATTATTGAAGTTTTTAATTAATAATGAATTATCCAAAGACTTTGTTACTATATAAGCTAACCGCAGTGAAGCATTAATAAGAGGGTTCCTTGCTTCGAACTTCGCTATGTAGATTTTTTCCCGCAGCATTTCATTTTCTTAGGAAAATTTCCACTATCCTTTTTCCCGTTATGGTAGTTATAATATTAAAACAGTTCGTTAAATGTTTTATCGTCGTGCAGTTCATTTTAGTTCTGAAATGACATCCCTCCCTGTGCCGCTAAAACCGTTTATTATGAACTGCACTAGCTGTGTCCGCGACTTCGTTCGCATTTCATATACAAAAAAATGAAATTGGATCAAATTTTGAATCTAAACCATTCTCGAATCCTCAGGAATAGACACAAAAAAAATCCTTAAAATCGGTTCAGCCGTTTTGGAGGAATTTAGTCACATACACACGCACAGAAGAATTATATATATAAAGATAATTTATGTTTCACTTAAAAAAAACCAGATCGAGTTTCTTGCCGGCTGCTTTCGACTGGGTTGTTTTACGAACCGGTGGTAGTTTTTGATGTTCGTAAACGCCTTCTTAGGGTCCAAATTGAATAAATAATTTTGATTTTTATTCACATATCCTGAAGCTTAAATGGTCTAGTTTCATAAGTTTCCTTTCACAAACGATTCAGATGTAGAGTGAGTGAGTCTGCAAAGATTTTTTCCAAGGGAAATACAGTATAAACTGGGTATAGATCACAAAAAACTGGGTGTAACGATTTTTAAAAAGGTCGGCAACTGTGGAAGAGATAGTGTCGTAGGCGTCTATAGACCACGGTAATGACTTTACCTCAAACAAACCGTATGCTTTAACCGTTTGTTACTTTAGTAATTTATATTTAAAAAAAAAAACACATTTGGACATCTCCAGGGACTCATTTTACCCTGGTTAAAACTTTGTAATCGGATAAACTTTTGTTTTTTTTTGCACTTTATCCACAATCTCAACTGATATTAAGTGGCAATGTGGTTCAGAATGGTAGAAAAATAAGCCTAGAGATACTAGTCCTCGAGTAATAATGCCGGAATACAACTATTAAGTGCTTGGTAACAGGTTTACAAACTTGAATGTGGTTGCTACCCAGGCATATTAGAAAACGCTCTACCACCATGCTATGGTTTCCTGATGTCTCATTATGTGTTTACTGTAACACGCTAAACAAGTGTGTAATTAGCTTTAAAAATTTGAGACTAACTATCGAACTATCTAATTAACACCTCTCACACCTCTAAGTTTTTAAAAGATCTATTCAATGTCTATTAAGCATTGTTATGATATTTTATTACGTAAAAGTTTATAAACCTTTGAATTCAAACAATATTGAGTAAGAAAATAAAACAACAGTTTCATTATTATCACTTCTATTAAAAACCCATTCAATAAATCATCAATTAATACATAATAGAGAAAGTTCAAACAGAAAAATCATGTTCTCAAGAAGATGTTATGTTTATGACAACAGTTGATATTTTATATCAAGCACTCATTTATCAAATTTACGACTCCATATTCTCTATGAATCAACAAGCAAATCGGAAAATATAATATATCTAAAACATTATTTGTATGGTTGAAAAAAAAAATGTAAATTGGTAATATTTTCACCAATATTACCATAAAATTTACTTAGATTTATGGATAGATCCAAACCACATCAGTTATGATTGTTAGTTTCATTGCAATTTTGTATACATAAAGTTGTTTACTTTTACTGTGTTTATATCTGTTCATAAAATAAGATTTTTTTATTACTACACTTTTTCGAATGTTATTTGAGTGAACGATATACGAACAAAAAAAAAAACGACTTTTAAAACTAAATAATTTTTTTAAACATAATAATAACCCAGTGGTCTTACTTTACCGCAACTATTGTTACGTTTAGTGACAACATTAAGACATGCGTCAAGAAACTCTTTGATACTGATAAACTCGTGACCCAGTAAGTCATACATTCTATCGACAACGATACCTAAATATTTATTTTTGCATTGGGAACACCTACTAGGAGTATACAGTCCGATTCAAACTTTATGGCGGTTCGGAACATCGAACGAGACGACGCACAGAACTCAATTTTAGGCGCGCGCGCTGTGTCACGTGTTCATGTTTACGTACAGTCGAGCTCTTAATATTTTATTATTGTATTTATATTACTTCGACAAGTTTTTGAGCATTGGGAACACCTACTAGGAGTATACAGTCCGATTCAAACTTAAGGCGGTTCGGAACATCGAACGAGACGACGCACAGAACCCAATTTTAGGCGCGCGCGCTGTGTCACGTGTTCATGTTTACGTACAGTCGAGCTCTTAATATTTTATTATTGTATTTATATTACTTCGACAAGTTTTTGTATTTTTTTTTTTTACTAAATTTTTATTATTATCGACTATGTTTTTTTCCATTTCATTATTTACGTTAAGTGTTTGAGTTAGACCTCAATGAATAAATTATGTTCCAGAAGTAAAAAAAATAGTGGCATCATGTTAAAACTGTGCCAACAATCTTCATTGACTAACAATTTTCTCATATGTCGCAGTACTGTTTAAAATCGCAATAGTAATTAATCACGGGTAAAATACTGTTATTTGCTGCCAAAACTGGATTTTCACTATTCAATTCATACTTCACTAAAAATTCTAATCGATTTAAAATTACCATTTGTGTATAAAAAACGTGTGTATAAAATTGCATGATTTCAAACAATCTAGCCATCTACCGTGTTATTAGCTGTGCTGTGTTTTGCCTAACCTATGCTTAATATAGACATACAACTATTATTACGTTAGGTAACAATATAATATTTATGCCTAATTTGTACCATTCAAACAGTTCAAATATTTTGATATTGTCTAACGTGAGCATTATTTATTCGATTATGTTATTCGATAATTTACGATTCTATATATGAAACTATATGTTCCAATTTCAGAAATAGTTATTAACTACCATTAATATCTAAGTGAAATCTAATAAAATGTTTATTATTATTTTTATTAGTTTGCATAATTTTTTAAGTTTACAATCAAAGATACAAATTTATCTTAATTGACAGAAACTTGAAGACTAGGTATAATTTTAATAGTTAAAAAAAATATCGTAAACCATTGTCATAAACGCAACCAATAGAGTAAAAATGCGTTTTATCCGTCTCGGGAAAGGAACATAACGGTGACAAATTATACTAATAATACTAAAACATCTAAAAAATATATATTGTACACACAAATTCACTGGTGCGTGACACATTCTATCTCTAAACGAATAAATCCTTTATATAGGATACAACAATAATATTAAATATGGCAACCCTCACATGTCTAAATCGAATATGAGTTCATTTTTAAATGTGACTTCTAAATATTTACCTTTGTTTAACCTCTCAGGGTTGTTAGAGATCTGTGTTATGTTTAATATTTTCGCAATTGATCGAACGGGATTTGCTCAGAACTTTATTCTGAGTATTCGATTCCCGGATATCGTCCGATTTATGTTTTTCTTTCTTTGTCTCGGAGTTAGAATCTGGCGTTTCATCTTCAGTGTCCGTTTTCAAATCATTTCCATCGGAATTATTAAGATGTTCTGACGTTTTGAATTCCGCTTCAGCATCGGACGTATCAGCAAGACCACTATCGCGGCGTGGTTTTAGTACAGATTTCAATCTCGGTTTGGAACTCTGGAACAAACCAAAAACATTATGTTAATATAAAATAGATATAGTAACTAGAGCCCGTGACTTAGTTATGTTGTTCGAAGTTATGGCAGCGTAGGTGGTTAAAAGGAGCCGCGAAACGGACTTCGAAACACCACTTGTAAGGTGGAAACTAATTAGTGGAAGAAGACGGTGTCGCTAATCTCGCTAATCACTAATCCCTGTACAATTGGACCAAGGGGGTGAGTTCGGTGGAACTCTCTTATTGCACTGGTACAGCTGACCGGGGACAGCTCGAGTGTATCTAGCTGACTCTCTGTTGGTTGGGGCTATGTACAAAAGCCAGCCGCAGGTTGGAAGCGGTCAATGCAAGTTCGACCACGCGTCGCCTCCCTGCCTTGGCGGTGGTAGGTACACCGTGAAGTTTTAGTAAATAGGAGTACTACATAACCCTACTGTTCCCCAGGACAGTTAAGACAATGTTGCAGTTAAAAAAAAACAAAACCTTGATCATAATCCTTCCTAATGGTGAGTGACAAATTGAACCAAGATCGGTAAGCACGCTTAATATAAAGGTAACTAGAGTTATCAAGTTATGCTTCCGTTATACATCTTTAGATATCTGACAATTTTTTTTTCAAACGTAGAGCGGCAACCAACCAGACAGGAAATCGAAAATGCCCTATCCGTACGTGAAAATGCAAAAAAGAATATCAGTTTCTAGATTTGTTATTACTGTAAACATAATCTTTCAACATGCAATCTAACGGGACCACGAAAACCCGTTTTCTAAAATGATTTATTTCGCAAAATTAACATCACTTATTGATGTGTGGTGACAAAATCAAATCGTGAGTTTGTAATTTGGTGGTACCGGTAAAAAGGTGTTTGACCTTAATATACATTAATTTTATTACATTGCCAAAATATGAAAAATATTTTTAATTCATACACTGTTAGATTTCAAATAACTTTCAGAAATCTTTGGAAATATTTATATGCATCTTTAGTTATTTTAAAAATAATATAACTAACAATAACTCTTTGAACACGAAAGTGGAATCGTATTCATAAGACGATAAAACACGACACCTTGATTGTGTATGAAGAAATAAAAATGGTTATATAATAAATATCTATATAAAAATAGATAAGCGTAATATAAATTGAAATATGAAATGCTCAGAACAGAATAATTTATGTAGCGTGTGTAGAATTTATGGAGAGTGTAATTTTTTATATTTCCTAGTACCCCGCAAACATAATCCGAATTTTTTTCATTCCTTATTTATTTAATGTTGTTTACTTTTGTGATTTTCTCTTCATTTTTTGGACTATTTTTATTTGATTTCTTTCTGTTATTTGATTGCATTTTCAAATCTATTTCTTAGAACACAATATTAACCCCTTGAGCCCCTATCTGGCGTTTACGCCAGCTTTCCATTGTTTTCCTATTGTCATATTTTTATGGGTACTCGACACATTAATAAAGATACTTTTTTTAATTGTGTCTGCATATTACATTTTTTTGTAAATTCTGGACACAAAAAGAATTTATAGGAAGAAATGAAGCTCATATACTTAACTCGAAATGTTAAGTTAATGTTAAATAAGCTGAAACCAATTTATTTAGGTAGCGTGCAATAAATAAATATATGTAGAATTTAGACATTTACAAATTAACTCGTTTAATCTTTCGAAACTAACACTTGTACGTGACAAATAACAATATAATATACCCCATTTGGTAGACATAAAAATTGCAAACAATGTAAAATATTATTGTTTTATACCTTGCCAATAATTTATTGCAATATCAACACGTGAGTTAAATGTAAACAATTTACTAACGTAATCTTAGTTTAAAGCTGATAATACACGTACGGATCGGACCGCGGACATGGTATGGCGAGAGGCCGAGGTCATCAGTCGCCTAAGTAGGGATAGGGAATAAGGTTTTTTTTTTAAATATTGATTTTTTGAATCGATTCATAAAACGACAAGGTTTAAGAAATCAATCTCTTTCCACCTTGTTTTATTTGACTTTTTATTCGTAAGTAGTATTCATCATCATCATTTATTGCAAAACTGTTTTCAATTTTTTATTTTTTATTAATAGCACTAAATTTCATAAACAGCAACTAAACAAAAAAGGAGAATTCCTAACCTACTAAGGAAAAATGATACTGAACTGTTTTGTTTTTTCTTGAAAAATTGAATTTTGAAAATTTTGAATAATTGAAAATTGAAAAAAATTCTCATGCGTACTTAGGGAACTGATAACATCGGCCACCCGCCATACTATGTCCTCGGTCTGATCCGTACATGTATTAACACCATAAGAACCCAATTCGGCCTTTAATAATAAGAATAATTATTATATATTTATTTATTACCTGAGTAAAATTTCCAGAATCATCTTCCGCTTCACTTTCGCTTTTACGCCTTTCCAAATTCCGTTTTTTACTTTTCTTCCTTTGATTTTTCTTTTTTTGGCCTTCTATAGAAGAATTGTATCTGAAACATCATTGAAAACAAATTCTCCTTAGGTAATACTTGAATACACGTATTATATAACATTATATAACACACATAACATTTATTTTTATCGAAGATTACAGAGACCTTGATATCTAGATTGCATATAACACATAGACCAGACTTCTTAAAAGATTAATGTTAAATTTGAAGCAACTATAATTTAAATCATATCTATCTACTATCAATTTTACTACATTCAAGCTGTAAAAAAAAAACAGTGGAAAATATTTTACACTATGACATCATGTTGCATAAGTCACACTATCATGTATATATATTATGTATAGGTAGGTGATGGGTGATATGTGATCTGATAGTGTTAACAGATTAGCTTGTGTTTATGACATCTTGAAAGAGTTACTTAATATTACAAAAGATTTACTAAGAATTATATTAATGATATTAGAAGATGTATTTGAGAATGATAAAAATTTATTTTAATGCAATTATTAAAATCAATCATGTGATTGCTCAAACATCATCAGATTTGATGTAGAAAACATAATTCATTTTTTACATGTTTTCCTTTTTACAGTTGATGATTAGATTTATAAAGCATAGTAGTCAAACCAAATCTATCAAAAGTATGAACAAATCACATTGTAACTGTTATTTTATTTTATAAGGTATTAAAATGTATAGATAAAATTACATACAAAAATACATTTAGATCTTTGTGTTTTAGGTATTAGAGTTGTTTTCATGATAAAGCTATTTATTAACAGTGCTTATCACACAATAATTAACCTATATTGATAAGTATACATTATACTTTTCAAACATACCTGTAGAATTGTTTTGCTATAATATTATTAAACCTAACAGTCTTTTTTAAACTAGATTCTTCAGGAATGCAATCAGAGCTAATATAGTCCATGGATGATGCAATATCTCCTGCACTGGACTCTGAGAAACTTCTCATTACAAATGAAGGTTTACGGAGTATACTTTTGGCTCCATTCTCAGTGCCGTTTGATTCTATCCATACAATCTCTCTATCATCAGTAGCAGGAGATTCAGTATCATCTTCATCATCATCATAATCAATACAGTTAGAAGATAAGACAATATTTGTCTCTGTTCCTGAATTCGTAACTTTGACTACAGGAGATACAACTCCTTCTGATGGTTTATTAAGTGTTTTTAATGACTTCTTCACTTGAGACATATCAAAATATTCCCAAGTCATATTGTTTTCATTAAGTCCAATCTGGACCTTTTCTGGAACTTCTCCGTCAAGCTCCAGCTGTAAGATAACATTGTTATCCCAAGCTTCTCCACTCATGTTTTCTAAATTAATAGGTTCATCAAAGTTAATAATGGCTGCATAATGTATAGGAACAAAACCTGAGCCTACAGATGTAAATTTGATATATAGTCTGTTGTTTTCATGTTTCACCTCAACTGACTGAGGTTCAGTGTTTTTCACATGGAATGTGAATGCTATGACATTTTCAAGAGCATTATGTGTGTAATGAGGCAGTATATAGTTAAGGGATTGAACAAAAAATGAATCACAATTTACATCAGTTACAGTGGGTTTAGAAATTTCTTTTTCACTTGTATTAGTAGAGGATAATTCAACAATTAAATTTTTGTTGTTATTCTCTTCATCGCTTTGAGAACATGGATTTTCTTCACTCTCTACACCACTATCAATCTTCATTGAATTTAAATTAATAATATTAAAATTGTCATTCATTTCTAATTACTGGTAATGTTACTATAAGAATTTGTTTTGTGTTATCAAATTTTGCATGACCACATTTATCATTGACCAAGTATGGTAAAGTTATATTAAGTTTATACTTTGCTGGCTTATCAGATACCAAGCTTAATGATTTTTCCTGGACATCTAAAATGCAGTCTTTTGTTGATGATAATAATGGAAGATTTATTTCAACAACTATATGACTTGGTATGGCTGAATATTGTTTACAGTCTTTGTTATATGTATAGTCTTGGATATCTACATTCTTTTGTTGTTTTATCACATATTTAGGTAAGGTGTACCCATTTTCTGTCACATGAGTGAATTCTGTAGCTTTTTTTTGTTGTTTTTCTTTTTTGATGATCACTGGATATTTCTACTGAAACATTGGTGGGGTTTTTTTCTGGATAACTACTCTGTGGGTAAAGCTTCTCCAGAATGTCAGGTGATAAGGCTGCACTTTCTTCTTCTTCTTCAGGTGGTTTGAAATTAGGATCTTCTTTTCTTATAACAGCAGGAATTACCATACCTTTATATTGCGATTTTGGGAAACGAAAGTTGTTACTGTCTAACTGTATGTTGTAGGTTTTTTGTAATCCATCAAATGCAGTTTTATTAACTATTTCACGGAATTGTTTATTAACCTCTGCCATACGCAGCGTGTCGGGATGAAACACAACATCATATATAACGCAACGTTCTTTCTTATGATCGTAATCTTCTCGTGGTGGTATTAAAGAATATGGTATTTGCCAGTCCATACCTCTCTGACCATTTTTCACCTGAATGTTATATGACGGTTTGCCAATATTTGTATTACTGCAGATGTTGATAAACGCTTTCCTGTCGCCAGCAACGCTTGTTTTGATAACATAAGACCCCTTTGGATTTATAAATGTAACGTCGTAACCACGTTCCTTCTCCAGTTGGGTCATTTCTTTCTGATAAAGAGTTTGATTTGCCGGGTCACGTACTTCTTCGCAGTACTCGCTAAACAAGTCTCGAAACTTCTTATTTTTCATTGCGTCTTGTATAGCTTCGAGATCTGATCTTGTGAAGCTATGTTCTTCATCACGAGGTTTTACTCCTGTTGCCATTTTGATTAATGATTATCCTTACTTCTGAGCCGTGTTATAAATAAACATGTAATATCTACGCATACACAATAAAATTTCAGCTGACGATTGTGATAACCGGTGTTGCCTTTTATTATTTATGTCTGGTGTTGCCACTGAGAAAAGTACAAATATTCCTCCGATCGGACAGACGATTTGGTACAAACAGCCTATCAGATATGAACAGCCAATCCTAAGTTCATATAATTTATATAATAAGTCTATGATTATAACACAGAATATTAAATCAGTGTTACCAATAATGTATTTGGAAAGAGAGCTAGAAGTATGTGAATAGAGCCAATTAAAAAAAAAATGTTCATAAAAAGTATATGAAATTAACATTTTAATCATTAGTCTAATACGATAATGTCTAACAATCTTAAAAAAATAAAGCGGAAATGAAAGAAATTAGCAAACGTCAGACAATATATATTGCATCATTGACGCCAAAACATTTATTTGTTAATTGTTTTCCATAAATGGTTATGCCTGGTTCTTCTTCATTCGCCTTTAAGTTATCGTAAGATGCCATTGCACCTGTTTTTTTAAATACCTATGTCTTTCGGCAATTGGTAATTGAGACAGCATTTTTCACTAGTCGTAATCCTAACCTAAACAGTAAGAATCGTGTTTGTGATATCATTTTGAAGCCTGTTTCTGGATTGTTCTTGATAATATTAAGAAGATTAAATAGGTAACCTTTCAAATTCAGTGTTAGACTGGAACAAGGAAGATATAGTAAAACGTCATCCTAAAATGCTAATGAGATATTTTTCTTTTCCCACAGCACAAAGCTGTTCTTATTTTATTGCGTTTCTACTTTATTGATGAATTCTCCGTTATGGCCCATTTATGCACCATTTGTTACTTGAACATTGTTCTTCTTATGGTTTCGCCACACAGCGCGCGACCTCTTCTATAGCAAAAGCGCGCTGGTGTCCAAGGCCGTCCAGTGTGTGGCGAAACTATTAATTTTGTATGGTATAGAATAGAGCCAAATACATTTTTATGGAACTGAGTTTAGCTTTAAAAGAGCTGAATCTGTAACACTGATAATAATGTTCCTACCACATTATAATCACTAGTCAGTAATCCTCTACGTTTATTAAGTAATGTAAGAATTTCGTTTTGAAAAGTGAAAGTTTCGAAGTAGAAAACAATGTTCTGAAATCTGAAAACATAAATGAAAGGTACTTATCGTTGAAGTAAACTTTTTGGATGGATTATTACCTCAAACGATCAAAGCTGAAAATTAATTTACTTTATAACTACTTCTCTTCAAAAGGTACCGTTCGTTCAAGTTTATAGCCAATGCCCGCTTGATATTAACAAAGATATCGTCCAAAATCATTAAAATGCTGAATGATTATAGCTGCATTATAAATCTTTTTGTGTGATGTGTTATTTAGGAGTACGAACGAACATTTCGAAGAATTCTTGCTTGGTGTCACGTATTTATAAATTCATACAACTATTTACTATTAGGAATATATCACTATTGGGAAAAATATCAACCATATTCCGATTCTGGTTTGGCATGTAGTCGTCTTTACTTTTTATTCATTAACTTGAAGAATTTGACTATATATGATGTAATTTTGCGTAAAACAGTTATAGTGCACAGGTGAAGTGTATTGAAAATAATGTCACAGAGTGTGAATTCCGGGGTCTCCCGACCACTCTATTGAAATTTCTGTAATTTAAATCATAGCCATAGTTATCGGCTAACCTAGGTCTGTGATTGAAATAGTTGTAACAGAATGCCACTATTTTGTCACAGTGTACAGGAAAAGTATTGCTAACTTCAGACTCGGTTCCATGGTTTAGTTCCTTTGCCTTTTCCTTAAAAACGAATAAATTAAACCAAAAAAGAGGTTAGGTACAAGTTTATTTTGTTTTATATTTTCTATTTTGCAAAACGATTTTTTGTTGTAATATAACACGATCAAGAACAATAAGTATGTCTACACATTTTCAGCGTCTTGTTTTTCGAAGTGTTTCAAATTACTACCAACCGTTAATAATTTCTGAAAGATTATATGGACGATGGACGCACAGGCAACCAGCTAAGGTGCTATTACCTTTTGAATCTAAAAGTAAAGTTAATTTGAAAAAAGAAAAGGTGATAGAATTAGATTCTGGTATATTGAAAAAACCGCAATCTAATAACGCGAAAGCATTGGAAAATGAAGGGTATGTCGAAATTGCAATTGAAGAGGGTTCAAAGTTAAGGCTTCCCTCTGATAAAAAGACACAAGTTAAAGAAAAAAGAGATGAAAAGCTTAAGCGACATAAGTTTTATATTAGTCAAGCAAAGGTCTTTGATGAAAATGATGAAATTATTTATGAGAAATTAAAGGAGAATGATGGTCGAATAAGGTTTGTGTCGTTTTTTAAATGACGTTAATATATTTTTTAGTTCGCAATTACATAATTTTTTAGTCAAAAATAATAATCTGTTTTCAGTAATTTAATAGTAAAATTAAAATCAAAGAAAGAAAGGCTTAGATTTGGCCATACTCTTGTGGAAGGTTGGAGATTGATAGTTGATGGACTTGAAGCTAATTGCAAACTCAAGTATGTTATATTCAGCAAAGTTGAAGACCTAAATAATTTAAGACCATTTTTACCTACAACAGGAGTCAAATTCTATAAAATACCTTATAAAGAAATTGAAATGTGGTCTGATGTTGAAACCTCTCCAGGAATTTTTGGTAAATTTTGTTTATTAATATTTTTAAAAAGGTAGTATAGATAATATATTTTGTGTTAAATATGTCGATTACCCATAAAAATGAGACAATAGGAAAACAATAGAAAGCTGGTGTAAACGCCAGGTTAGTGCTCAAGGGGTTAAGTAAGGCAAAAGGGTATATTTGAATTTATGTGCCTTTTTACATACACCTTATCTAACTGCTGTGATGCTTTGCTTTAAATAAATAGCTTTGAAATATTTATGTTAATAAGTGGCACTGAAATAGGGTAATTATTCTAGTATATTTGTTAAAATAGATTATTTGTAAAGTAATTATAAGCTCATTGGTGTGGAAATATCTAGAAGGATGATGTTGTATGGAGCAAACGGAACTTACCTTTATTATTAGCCTTCGATTAAGCTGGTTCAGATTTTATTTTCCACCTCACTTCACTTTATGAATGTTCTAAATAATTTGATAACTAATGTGCACTTTTAAACATATGAGAGACAGCGGCGGCGGTTGCGTGTTGGCGTTCCGTTTTTGAATAGTGAGAGGAAGGGATAATGAATACATAGACTAAATAGAGCGGGGGCGTGTAGACAATATAGAGAAGAAATAACTTAGAATAAGAAGAGAATATATACGATAATAGATGGCGTTAACACTCATTATTAAAGTTATAATTAAATTAAATAACAGGAATACATATTAAAAAGAATTAATAACTTGTTGTGAATTGTAAACTGTTATGCTTCAGTAAGTTTTGAATGTTAATTGAGAGCATTTAGGTATAAAGTATTAGGATTAACTATTAGTATTTTTACTATTATATATATTTAAAAATATATATATTTATAATCTAAAAATGGGCTTAAGTGTCAATATATTATGATAAGTTGTTTGTAGTGGTTAACTGTAATTTTTTTAATGTTTTTTTGTTGTTTTCTTTTGTTAGTAAATATTTTGAGTTCTTGTTATATATACATGTGAAATGGTTTTTAGAGAGAATGATAAGTAATTTAATGCATATTATCATATTATCTTAGGTATATTTGAGACTCCAACTTCAGAAAATATTAAAAGATTATCAAAACCATTACCTATACAATTTATATGTGACAATGTTCGTGTTCCTGGAAATTTGGGTGCTATACTACGAGTGGCTGTTGCTGTTGGTTGTGAAAAAGTACTTCTGACAAAAGGTATTGAATATGAAATGATTATGATTTAAGAAATAAAAATAACTATTTGAATTGTCTGCAATTAAGATAAAGGAAATGTTTTGTAATACTTATGAAATATATATTTTTTGTCTAAAAATATGAAAAGAATGAATAAATTTTGTTTTTGTACAATAAAATAACAAGTTAATAATTTATTGTTAAAATAATTGATTCAAGTTTCTTGTGATACCAATAACTAATTCTAAACTGTGTTTAAAAATTATCTAATTATTACCAAATAAAATGTTTGTAGGTTGCGTGGACATTTGGGACCCAAAAGTAATTAGAAGTGCAGCTGGAGCTCATTTCAGATTGCATGTTAATCATTCTATAGAGTGGGAAGAAATGCCAAAACATTTGGCGGAGGATACTTCTATCTTTATCGCAGATAGTAATGCAAACATTGATGAGGACAGTTTTGGAAACCTACCTGTTTTGCCATACTATGGTGTTGATTTTCATCACTAAGGCATATCACATTGTTAATAGGTGGAGAAACTGAAGGAAGGAATAAGTGATCATAGCTATAAGTGAGTACTAGATATTATTTATGAGAAAGTAATAATTTTAGTTCATTTAAAATGATTAATAAAAAAACATTTTTTTTTAATACCGTATAGGCTCAGTGGTTTAACCACGATTTCACCTGATGTCAAATGACAACGTTGTTCATGATGGTAAATATTTTAAGCTTAGAGGTACTATTTCTCAAGTGATGCTGTTTGAGCACACCTATTGATCCTTGGTGACAGATTTTTAAATTCGAAGCTTGAAGTTACCCAGATGGGTAGATGGGCATTATTCCAGAATACTCTATCACCATACTATAGTTTTCACACAATATTTTCAATCAACCCAATGCTCATTAGAGTTGGATTGCTGCGTTCGAACCTACGCCTATTGATGCAGATCCCACCACACTACTAACTGAGCAGTAGGTAGTAAATCATGTTTTTGAATATATTAGATTGTTTAGTTATTTTTTAGTAATTATATATTAACATGTTTCTAAAGAATTTTGTGCATTATTTCAGTTTAGCGTCAAGAAAAAATGGTTTAAGATTGAATATAAATCTCGAAAGAGGTGTGGATAGTCTAAATACAGGAATGGCGGCAGCTGTTATTGCATTTGAAATGAAGAAGCAAATTATAACATCCTGGGCGAAAGCCAAATTAGAAAGGCAAATGGGTCATGTTTCATAAATATCTTGTATATATATAAACAAATAGTGATGTGAATATATGTATACCTGTACCTACTTGAATATTTGTATTAATAAACTAATGTAGAATTCATAGTGTATAGTAGTTTTATTTTCAGTGAAACCTGAAACTTGATTAATGGGTAAATTTTATTTACATATATATATTTAAAAGGATAGGGGGGAGGGATAATTTGAGGGCGGGGCTTTGTATCGGAATTATAGAGATTCACACATTATTTGAATACCTAGTACTTGTTTTTGATTTCAGTATTCCAACGTTTTTTAAGCAGGAAGTTCGTAATTTTTTTAAAGCTTTCGTAAATTGTCTATGCTTAACGAGATCTGTCAATACGTGTACGACATCCCAACATCCCCTCAGACCACCACTGAAACCTGGCAACGCGGGTAGAGCAGCTGAATTAGCAATGATGGCTTAGTTGGTAGTGCGGTAGGATTTCGCGTCAATGGACGCGGGTTCAAACCCACCTGTCCAACACTAAAATCAGCCTCAGTTATCGGTGAAGGAAAACACTGTGAGGAAACGATAGCTTCGTGCTAGAGCAATTTCAATTAATGCCCGACTGGCTAGTTACTATCCTCAAGTTACAAAACCAGTCGCCAAATACCAAAAGTAGCGTTCGGTCAGCATCGCTTGAGAACCAGTGCATTTAGGCTTAAGTATGTTTACCGTCCTGGACCAAATCGGCACTTAACATTAGGTAAGATTATTGTCAAAACACTTGAGCGTATACCGTGTAAAAAAGTATGTTATAGAAAGTTATATCTCTCTGTCGCTCAATGCTTTTTGATGCTAATATTAAACAAAGATATTATAGAACCCTATTTATTTTCGTAAAACATGTAACTTCAGCTATCAATTAAAAGTCCCGTCAAAATCGGTCAAACTGTTCCGGAGATTACCTGGTACAAACAGACAAAAAATTTATAAATTGTATTTTGGTAAATGTATCGTATATACATTCGTATGTATTTAGTAAAAAAAAAATTATTTGGATATTACAAACGGACACTTCAATTTTATTAATTACTTAGATTATTTGGTAAGAGTGAAATAGAACCTTATGTCGGGAAGCGACTCGACATATTTTTGCACTAGATAAATGCGAGGAAGAGTTTTACAGCTACCATCATATTCTATTCGTTACTAGCTGTGTGTCTGCGGCTCTGCCCGCGTGTAATATATTCTTCACTGGGTAATATAGCTCTTATAATCATTAGAAAATAATGTTTTGATGATGCTATCCATTGAATCGTATTTTATTTACAATTTCATAAGTTTAAATTTTTATACGGAATCCTATTTTCCCAAAAAAAAAAATACTAATGAAAAGCAAAAATAGTTCACATAAATTAAAACACTTCAGTGACCGTCAATATGGCTTTCGTTATTGTCACTCAGCTGGTGATCTTGTTTATCTCACCCAGAAATGGGCTGAAGCCATAGAAAGCAAGGGAGAAGCTTTGGTAGCCAGCCTAGACATCGCAAAGGCTTTTGCCATAAGGCTATCCTCTCCAAACTAACATCATACGGAATCCCTGAGGGTATTAGGACGTGGATTTCGAGTTTTTTGTCCAAACGAAGTATTAGAGTTGTAGTTGAGGGCTGCACTTCTGAAGCTATGACAATAAATGCCGGATGTCCCAAAAGGCTCGGTTTATCCCCTATGCTGTTCATCTTGCAAATCAATGATCTCATGGATATCTCCAATATACACTGTTATGCGGATGACAACACTGGTGATGTCGTATATTTGGGTCGTACAAATAATTCTCTAGCGTTTATGGAGCAAAACCGAACAGAACTAGTGTCTGAGGTTGAAAAATTCTTTGATGGGGCTTCTAATTGGGAAGGATGAACCTCAACAATTTAATCCCTCAAAAACACAAATTTGCGTCTTTTCCACGAAAAAAACCCATTTGTCATAGCACCCAAGTTCCAAGGTGTTCCTCTAAACATTTCAAATACTATCAGGATCATTGGTGTCATCATACCCAGCGATGTACAAATTGGCAGTCATTTGGAAAGTAAAGCCAAATTGACAGATAAAAAGCTAGCCATTCTTAAGCGGTGTAAGTAGTACTTCACACCAGAGGAACGACTCGTGTTGTTCAAAGCGCAAGTCCGACCTCACATGGAGTACTGCTCACACATTTGAGCCCGTGCTCCTGCTTACCAGCTCTCTCCTCTTAATTTCGTGACAAGGCGAGCTATTCCAATTGTTGATAATCCCGAGCTAACATGCGGCCTAGATACCTTAGAATCTCGTAGAGACGTTGGCTCTTTTTGTGTATTCTATCGTATGCACAACGGGGAATGCTCTCAGGAACTCTTTGATATGGTGCCCTCGTCACCGTTCCAAACTCGCACCTTACGTCGTTGGCTGGCTGCTCATCACACCCTTAAACCCAGCCGAAACGCGACAACACAAAGGTACTCTAGAACTTTTTTGTCGCGTACGCTAGCGTTGTGGAATGGGTTACTCAGCTCAGTTTTCTCTGAGAGCTATGACATGGGCCTCTTCAAGAAGGGATCCAAAAGTGCTCTCCAAGCTCGGCAACGCAAAAGTAATACCTCTTGTGTTGCAGTTGTCCATAGGCAACAGTAACCATTTACCATCAGATAGACCGCTTGCCTGTTTGCTGACTTTTTACATAAAAAAAAGTAAAATTGAATAGGTGCAATGTCCAAGGCACTATCATTAGAATGTCTCTTCAGATAATGTTACCGTTTTATTTTTAACTTATCAGTATTAGTTTCACTTCTAATTGGTTAACTAATTAACTCGCTAAAGTTCTACTAACTGAATGCTAAACAGTATTTTATTAAGAACACTCGCACTAATTAGCGTTTCTTCAAGGATATTTTGAATAATATAGCACCTGCACAGAATAATATAATTAATAGCTTCGTGTTAAATAAATTAATGCAACTACATTATAACAAAATATCAGCATTAGCAAAACATCATCCATCCAACCGAAAGACGTACACTGCTTGACACAAGTCGTCCCCACAGATCTCCACGTCGACCGGTCGTGCGCAACTCGCATCCAGCGGAATCTGGCGACCTTTGCCAGATCGTCGGCCCACCTTGTGTGAGCCTACCCACGCTACGACTTCCAGTATGTGGCGGCTATTCGAGAACCGGTTGGCTCCATCGGGCATCGGTTCTACGAGCAATGCCCCCAGCCCATTGCCATTTAAGTTTGGCAATATTTCTTTGGATCTTCTGCGGATCTCCTTACTTCTGATTCGATCACGTAGGGCAACTCTGAGCATAGCCATTACTCTTTTCGTGACTTTGAGCTTCATCATGCATGGAATCGAATATATCGAAATGATTATTTCTAAACACTTATATAACTCTCCTAAACTTTTTTTACAAGGATAAATACATTTACGCATCCACCCTCTCAATCTTGAACGGAGAGGGGTATGTGGGTCTCATCCGGCTCAGGATGGGAGCCAGGTATACCCACTAAAACTTCTTGGTGCCTTCTCACATCTCGTGGCCGGGGAACGGGAGTTGCCCTGTACTACTTCCGTTCGACCCGGCCCTGTAACTCCTTTTTATTTATTTTTTTTACGTGGTTGAAATCTGCTCGTTGAACGCTCGGACGTGTGCCGAAAAACTAGGTTTTTCGCACACGTGTGATCCTCGCGACAGACCATAGACACCGAGTCACAACCCCTCTGCGAGAGGCGACTTTTGGTGTCCGTGTGTCAGGTTGGCCGTAACCAACTGACTAAACACTCCACGTCCCTAACCGGCGCAAAGATGCCAGGGTCTCCGGAAACACATTATACATGTATTCTGCAGAGGCCCTGACAGCGTCATACCTCACGGGAGGTCCGACATCAAGTTATTTTACGAGGCTTGGCGACCTCGACGGGCGCCCGGACGGCTGCGTCCGGTGCCCCGGCGTGAGACACGCCTCGCTCGGTTGGGGTGCGCTGCCCGCTCCCTCTCCCGCTCTGCCTCCTCCTTTGCGAGCATGACGGCTTCGCAACAGGAAGAGACAATCGCCCAAGCCCTAGAGCTCCCAACCATCGCCCTCACGAGCGACGGCAAGGAGAGGACCCTACCCACGTCAACCCTGTAACTCTCCTAACCTAACCTAACTCTCCTATTACATGCATACAAGAAAATATAGAATTTTTTAAGATTCAGTATGTATGTAACTCTGAAAATTTATGATGTTCTTATGGGGTATTATCGTCGCAAAGCTACTAACTACGAAGTTTATTGTCAAGTTAAAAAAAGTATATATGTAGGTCCATCAATCCATTCAACCGAAAGACGTCTATTGTTAGACATAGATCTTCCTCAAAGATCTAATGTATATTATAGTTATACAAAAAACTATTACATAATATCAAATAACGCTTAAAACTTTATCACGCACATAAAATGATAAATCAGTGGGCTAGATCAGTGTTCCGCAAAGTGTGTGCCGTGGCCATTAATTGGTGTGCCTCGGAAAAATAAGATAATCTCATAATGTTAAATAGACGGCAGAAAAATAACTAAGCGTGATATGCAACCTCTGGACAGGGTCAAAATTCTCCGAGAGAATTCCTTTTGGACATTTACTAATAAACAAGCAGGAAGAGCTGATAGAAATATCAGAAACTGATTTATAATATTTTTGTCTTAAAGAAAAATGAATATGCTCTGCTTTCTAAATATGTTACAGCTATTGCAATACCTTTGCCATTTTATACGACTTTAATTAATAAAATATTCCACTTTTACTACAATACTATAAACTATGATTGATGAATCATAAGTGATAAATAAAAGAAGGATATTTCGTATCACACACGACCTCGATAGGTACTACAACTTTATCTTGTTAATAGCTATTTTAGTCGAAGTTTCAGCGGCTTGGAGTTTTTGTAATTTCAATGCAAAACAAGTAGATTTTGTAACATCGTCTAATATGGAGTAAACACAAATGATAAATTATGGTTACACGTACATTTGGCAATTTCATATGAAAATCCGAGATCGGTAGTGGAATACTGAAAAGTATGAGAAAACAAGGTGTATTTATTTATAGAGAATTGGAAATATAATTTAATATTGCAACAGATTACATCCATTTTATTTTAAAATGAGATTATAGAATAAATTGAACCTATATTACAGAATTTACATTTTACAACATGCTAAGCGTACACCGTGATCTTAATCTTCTTCCATATTTAAAAATATTGTAGAGAAAACCAAAACTAGCTTTACAGGACTACTAGTTGTATTACTCGATGTTGCCAGGGTTACATTTATAAAAAAGGGTATTAGAGAATAATTTGCTAAATATATTAATTATTCCAGTTTTTTTAAATAGTTTAATCTGAATCCGAATTACGGCTCACGTAGTATCTAATATATATTATTAATATTATAAAAAAAATGGAAAATAATGATAAGTTAATAAATAATATCCTTTAAAATATAAAACAGGAAGACAAAAAATCTAATCATATCGCTAGGTTTACCATCAAGTATGTAAGAACAAAAAATAAAATATTAGGTCCCTTTCATATAGACTATAGTATAAATAGGTATACAGAGGACAACTTTATGATTCAACCCCATATTTAGGCATGTGACTTCTTGTAACAAGTAATCCAACTTGGGCGCATTCTTTTGCAAATTGTATTGTATAGACTCTGTAGGCCTTATATAGTGTAACCTTCGATGCGTTTGATTTTAAATAAGTAGATATATTCAAAAATTTTAAAATGAAAAATAAAACGTAACTTTCCAATTTTTTTTTCTCTTTAATGTTGGAAGAAGTTTTTTTTCTATTGATTTATTGCATTAGCAGATTGCGTTTGCCAAATAACATCCTCCGGTATCTGACAACTGTAACCCAAATAACAAAAGTTTTATGTAATTCTCGAGTATGTCCTTGTTCCAAGTTAATTCACTTTGTGGGTGTCTATCTTGTTGCCAACTTATATTGACGTCATGTGTTCAGTGTATTACTAAGTATTTTACTTGTTTGCAATAATCGTCTCAATTTTGTTTGACTATTGGAAAAGTGTTCTTTAGTGAATAATGGCCTAGCCTAGCATGTGCGTCATCGGGTGCACATATAATGTGGTATCATCGCAAGAATCAAAACTCAACTCAAGTCCATCAGCAACCCCTCTCCCCCAATGACTAAATTTTTTATAATGATCTATAAAAAGTATAATCTTTTTACAAGATGCGTTTTTTTACACGGTGTAGCTTTGACCACAATTTCATCTGATGTTAAGTGACGATATGGTCCAGGATGGTAAACACACTGAGCCTAGAGGTTTTGGTTCTCAAGTGATGATACCGGAATACACGTATTGGTAAATTGGTGACAGGTTTTAGAACTTGAGGGTGGTAGCTACCCAGGCAGGCATTGTTAGAAAATGTCCTACCACCATGCTATGGTTTCCTAGCGATGTTTTGCTTCACCGAAAGTTCTGGCCGATTGTAGAGTCGGATAGGTGGGGATCGAACCCGCGTCGATTGACGCCGAATTCGGCTGTACTACGCACTGCGCCATCATCGCATTCATCTATCAAATTATTATATCATACATTTTTACGTGTTCTAGTAGTAGTGACATATGGTTAAGATTTTTTTGTTACGTGTGTATGTTTCTTTTATACATCTGAATTCACGATCGGTGTCTCCTCTTAACGAGTTACGCCCCTGTTTATGAGAAACGAAAAAATTTATACTAATATATAAAATTGAAATGTCTGTGCCAAAATTACTACGAAGCACTGTTTTCAATTATTTTTTTTGATAACACTAAAGGTCATCAATACGAGTAGCTACTAAGCAAAACAAAATCGTTTGATAAACACGGGCGAAAAATATCTATATATCTTAATAGTTATATAACTTGGTTGTTCATATTCATATGACTAACTTTACCCACGGCTCTTAGCGTATCAGTTACATACTTAAATATGATTACAGAGTGAGTTACTTCAGCACTCGCCCCCAAATTCACGGTGAAGGTATAAATAAAACTATAAAGGCCCTTCTGGCTAACAGCGTTAACTAGTAACAAAAAAAAAGAATTTTATTAAATATAAAAAACCGCTTAAATTAAAAAACCCCATCTTTAAAATAATATATTATAAAAAGCACTAACAATGACATAAATAATTATTTTTTTAATCTACTTCTGTTTACTTCAATATATCCTTTGGTTTAATACTATTAATAATTTTACGAATAACAAAAGTAGTGTAAATATACATCGCTAATTATATTCGAATTTGATTAATTGTTTCTTAAAATCATCTTAGTCCTTAGGATAAGTTTTTTTTACGCTTGTATGTAATTGTGATGAAGTGTATGCAGTTATTTACATTTATTAATGTGTCGAATACCCGTAAAAATAAGACAATAGAAAGACAATAGGAAAACAATGGAACGATGGCGTAAACGCCAGGTAAGTGCTCAAGGGGTTAATGATTACACTGGTTACCTCTAGCTGGCACCGACTGTAAAATTATTAATGGTATGAAAACAACGAATGAAAACAGAAGTAGATTAATAAGTAGTTATTTGTTTAATTTTTAGTGCACTTTTATAGTATATACTTTAGAAGTCAGTTTTGTTTTTAATTAAAAATGTTTTCTTTTCTTGATGTTTTTTTTTTTTTAAATTGTTTTATTTCCGTATTAAATGCTTCTTTTCCTCATTTTTATTCACATATTTCACTGCATTTTAATTTTTTTTTATACGGAACCCTAATATTTTTTAGTGCTAAGAATAAGATAAAAGCACTTGCCCGTAAAACTGCATTGAATCGGATTTTATTAAATTTTTTATGTGTTTTTTTTTTTACACAGAACGCTATTTTTTTCGAAAATTTAAGTACCCTAATTTACCCGGAGTAACTTTGGCTATCTACCAAAAAAGTCCCGTTAAAATCCGTTCAGCCGTTTGCGAGATTACCTTGAACAAACAGACAGACAGTAAGAAATATATAAAAGAAAGTTAATACGTATTGAGAACCTCCTCAATTACAGGCGATGTAAATTACCTCGATAACGTTTAATATATTATAACAGTTCAAAAGTTCGTGTAAATCTAATCTGAGCATGTTTTAATTGTAAATGTAATGTAAAATAGTGATTGTGGTTTAAAGGCAAGGTTTATCAAACTAGCAATTAACAAAATGGACCTAATTGCAGTTTGTCAAAGTAAGTCGTGATTATATAGGTTTAATTTTAGAAGGTTAGTTTAATTTTTTTCCATATGACTTACGCTGCACTGTTGACCAGAAGGGTCTTGACAGCTTCACCGAACTTTGTGACGACTGTTTAAGGCGCTCAGCCGAAAGTGCTAACTAGCACATGGTCACCAGAACGACACGGACCTCGGTTTACGCTGCTACTTATATTGAAAATTCCGCGGAACTTGCCCTGGCTAAACCCTAAGGTATCTCAAAAGAAATAAGAAAAAAAGGTTCTCTTACAGAATGTATAATGTGCAGGAGTGTATGTGCGGTGTGATGCGTGTAATGCTAAAGTGCATGAAGTGTCACTGTATCGAGTTAGTAGCGGCTGCAAGAGCCTCCCCCGTCGAGAATCGAAGCATGTCTTGGGCAGCCGCCGGAGTAGACCTCAGAGTCTGTGCGGGAGCAAAGTAAGCCGCCCGTCCCGTTAGTTACAAATAGTTTTATTTAAATTCATCGCTATGTTTGTTTAGATCTAGCTAAGTTTACGAATCAATACAAAACCACTACATGACGCATTACGATCTCCTTCAAAACTCATTTTCAAAATTAGATACTTTTATATAGTATTGATTGATTCTACAATATTATTTTCATATTTAATGCTTTCGACCGCAATTTTCAAAAACGTGTTGGGGTCATTTTATGTGTTTACCATTTTCGTTATTACTTATTTCTTTTCAGTACCTACTCATTTGTTCATTTATGATTAGTTACATTTTATAACACAAGTTTTTTGCCATATTTTATTTTATGAACTTTTTGTGATACTCTTGTGACATTTGTAATTAATAATTATAATTTTTACAGATAACGTACTTAAGTATTATATAAAAATATATATATATAAAAATCATGTAAATCGGTTCAGTGGTGCTCAAGTTATAAGTCAACTTACAGGCAGACAGACAGGCATTGCGTATGGCTTATTTTTCAGTTTTGATAGGAGGCAAATCGAACAAAAAACTAAGGGACATGACGCATCTAGAGATTGCATCTAGAGGGAGAATAAAGGCTGTATATAGTATTAGAATATAGGCCTTTTTTAATATATATTTTGTAATATTATATTAGTTAATTTTGTAATATTAAATTGTAATATGCATGGAAATAAAAGGCTTTATTAATGTTATTATTTATTATTATTATAGAAAAAGTACTCATAACCGACGAGCATGTATGAAAGCGCTCATGAAAGTAGAGGAAGCGAAAGAGGTGTGTCAGGATCGTAGCAAGTGGAAGGACGCAATCTCTGTCTACCCCCACGGGAGAATGGCGTGATGATGTATTAGAATATAATTGTCTGAATTCTACGAGAGCGAAGTAACGGACACAGCTAGTAATAAATATATTACTTTACAAGATGTGTTCACAATATAAGTATAAAATAGTTTACAAAAGATATGTAGATAGGTACTGTAATCTTGAAATGTATGTATATTAAATGCGAGAAACAAATTACTTAATACTGTAAGTTCAGGAACATATTTCAAAATATCTTATAAAAAGTCGTATATCGTTATTATCTCAGGTGTTGTTAAAAGGATACCTACCTATATTTTCAATAATTGTGTTATTAATTCATTTGTTTAAAAAATCGTTAAGATAAATATAATCTAGGTAAAAGCTAATTTGCAATCTTTTATAGCTTATAAATTTCAAGGTATGAATTTCATGGACCATAGACGTGGTCTATCTCAACCTGTGGTTTGAATTAGGGGATTTTTCAAGGAAGAAGTCGTAGCAACTAGTTAAGGATGTGGAACATAGGAAGGAGGCGTCGTGGGTCAATACTGGAGTTAGTGCGGCGCGGGAGAGGTGCGCAGGCGTGGCCCCCTGTCCCCCGCAACTTCTGGCTCACTCACGCAACTCGCGAGTCAGCCGCCGTGCGCTGCGATCGCGTGTCACATACCTCGTAACGCATCCACAAGCCATGTGTGTGATGTTTTCATCACAGAGCTGAATTCTCAACCAACTTCCGCACTCGATATTTCGCATCATGACTGAATAATTCATAAGAGAATTGAGATAATCGTGAATCGGCTTCTACTGTCTCCTAAAAGGACAGCTTTCGCCAAGTGTCTGCTGGCATTTCTCATAAGATCGTGGCCGTTGCTATTGCAGCGTGCGGATCCCGCAGTGCGCGAGTGTGTGGTTAATTGGCAAATAGTTGAGAAAATCAGCTGAGTCGCGTAAACATTATTATTGTAAGATCTGATGGCAATGATAGCGATGGCACCGGAAATATACGCGTGAACTGTATATTTGTTTAAAAACAAATTCCGACATGCGGCGCTTAATACTTCTGTTCCTGTTAACAGGTAAGATATGCAATTCAGTATTTTTACGTTGCAATGAATTGTAACGTAAATTGTAGTGTAATATATTTACGTATTGTAATTGTAATGGTTCGTATTTAGCGAATATTATATGTTTACAGTCCGTATACGTAAAATGTTAATATTTTCATATAAAAAATTACTTCACATTTATAAGGGGGTATATTTCTATGTATTACTTATAGTAATAGTTTAAACGATATGTTTAACATTATCTTTTAATATGAATAAATGGTGCGGGTAAGTAACGAAGTTTGATTAGGAAATAAAAGTTGTTAATAATACTCAATTTATTTATTTCACTTTAATAATATCTGAAAAATATGTTTTGGGATAATAATATATAAATTCTAATTGAAGAGGAAGTGAATATAATACTCAGGTAGTTATTCCCAAAGACAGCTGCAACGCATCTTTCTAGCAATCTATGTATTTCGCCTGTCGAAAACTAAGTTACGAGACTTTCAATAGACCCTCGTCTCGTAATTCACATAATAAATGGGACCGGGGTGCCTAAGAGAAAAGAGCTACTTTTTTGTGTGCGTAAACTAATTTTTACATACAATTTCTCTTATTTCTAAATGTTAAAAACAACGAGAATAAAAAAATACTAAGGTAGTATTTTATTAAATAGAATGAAATGACAAATATCATGAATAAATTTCAACTCGAAAAAAAAATTATCTATGTATTTAAATAAAGTATAGACGATAGCATTATTGTTATGAGAATTTGTTTTTGGTCAGTACATGTACATCTGTCGGCAAACATCATGGGATATTGTTTGCGTCGGTTAAATTCAATGATGATACAACATATAAAACTTAACTTAAAATTTTACCGTTTATCATTTTTGAAGTGAAAACTTCTTTAGCGGCGTTATGGAACTCTCGGTAAGGAGAAACTTGATAGATTCGCGTTACCAATGTAATGACGTCAGCCGTCTACATGGTAGGTAGAGTATGTCAAGTATAAGATGGCGTTTAAGTGTTTTCGCTAAATGACATTTCTACTTAGGCAGCCTATTTAAAAAATAAAAAATAAAGTAGGTATATGAAAACGCATATAATTATTGCTCGGATTGTACCAACAAATCTAAAAACCAGACAAATGTTGAAGTTTATGTTAATAAATTAAATTAACAAATTATGAAATGTAAACGTTACATAATAGTTATTGCAAACTGTGCCTGCCAAGTTTTTTAATTTTTGCAACTAATTGTAATATATAATTAGTTATTAATCCTAAAGATATAAACGTTTGTTCAACGAACTTCTAAATGGCAGAATAAAGTAGCACCTTATGGCTGGAATGAGCTTCGACTTTTTATTTATGAAAGCAAGCGACAGGTGTTCAACGCAGGTACCTAAACAAGATTATGTATTCTGGTTTGCTGACGGTTAAAATAAAATCATTTCACATGCAAAAAATACGGGTGCGAGCATGAGAAAAAAATTCAATACTCTATTGAGTATCTTATATAAACGAAAGTTAGTTTTTGTTATCTTATGATAATCTATACTTATAATTAAAGGTTAACGAGTTGAAATCTGTACATTGAAGATATTTAACAAAAAATACTATGCGGGTTGCAGAATCGAATGCAGAACACATTTCGATAGTTTTAAATTTTTTTGTCTGTCTGTCTGTTTATTAATTTGTTCGTTAATCACGCAAAAATTACTGAATCAAATTCCATGAAAGTTGGTAAAGACATATGTATATTGCATCCAGAGCGAGAACATAGGCAAATTGCAAATTGTTTGTATTTTAAACGAGTAAAGCCGCGGGCACAGCTAGTATCTACTATATTCTTAACTATATACAGTTTATTATATAAATTGTATGTCATTATTATTACAGAATTAAAAAAATACTTAATTTCTAAATATGTATATGTATTATTATAGACTCAGCACTTTGACCACAATCTCACTTGATGTTAAATGGTCTAGACAGTAAACAAGCTGCTCCTGGAGTTACAGGTTCTCAATTTATGCTGCCGGAACCAGCTATATGATAAATATTCAAACTTGAGAATAGCAGCTACCCAGATATTAGAAGACCGTGTTGTAGTTGTAGCTATTTTAAATATGGTATTTCTATGTTTTCCTTACAGAAAGACTGGATTTAGAACTAGGCCCGTGACGCCCGGGCGCAAATAAATAAAATTGAATTAAGTACTTTTTATCATATCAAAACAACAACTTTTTACTAAATACATATGAATGTATATACGGTAAATATACTCAAACACATTTTTTTAATATTTGTCTGTTTGTTCCGGCTAATCTCCGAAACGACTGGACATTGGTCCATTGCCGGGAAATTTTCTGGCAGATAGCAGAAGTTACACGGCGTAACCATTATTTTTCGAAAATAACTACCCGTCAAAACATTATTATCCAAAGATAAAAACTGTATTACGCTGTGAAGAATTGTGCGAAATCGAAAATATGATACGCGGGCGAATCTGCGGGTACACAGCTAGTTATACTCATGTGGATTGTTATAAGTGTAGGTTGCACAATTACGATTACGAAAATTTAAAATATAGAACTTTATGTACGACTTCGTACTATTATTTTTTTTTTCAAACTTTATGAGACCTTGTACGAGACATGAAACTCTTATTTTTTTTAAATATTCTTCAGATAATCCGATACTTCAAACAAAATTTGATAAATCACACAGTTTTTCTTTTGACAAAATGCGAAAAGTTCGAACCTTTCCATACCCTCATCAATCTACCGCGAGGCGTGTGTAGGTATTGAATTTTCTCTTCAATGTCTCTTCAAGACTAACGAACTTAATATTAACAAAAACTTATTTATGTTTTTGGATTTTTTTATTGTTTTCTTTTTTACATTATCGAATTTATATTCGTCTGTGCACTTCATTACTACAGTACTAACAGAAGCTTTGTGGGAAGCACAAAACACGTTCAAGTCATCAGCGTAATTTAAAACTTTAACGACTACGTTTCGTATGCTTCGAAGTTCAATATTATTATTGGGTGCGATTTTGTATCTCGCTCCTACTGGTTCAGAATTGGATTTTTTGCCTCACTTAAGCGGACGCGGAGTGCACCTGGCCTTCTTCTTTTTTCTTGTATTGTAAATGTATCGGTACCTATATCGTAATTGTATTCTATAGTAAGGGATTTATAATGGAATTTAAATCAGCCCATAAGATGACATATAAATAAAGATTTTAGGTATGTCGATTACTTGCTATGTACTATGTAGTATAATTATATTGCAGTTTAATTGTACGTAAGACAATTAAGTTTTTACTGCCGCTTAAGGATCTCTATTTAATTCGGGATGCTTTGTTGAGCAGGTTTAAACGTCTTTGAACCACATTATATACGAATAGTGAGTATTCTATATAAACCTCAATTTACGCTATATTTAGTACAATCACTTAACACCGCAATCGTATTTACATGAAAAACATCGTAAAATTAACATTACCCATTACATCAATGCCGTGAATGAATGCGTATGTGTATGTCTATTTCGGGGTGCTGACAGAGAAGGCATAATCAAAATGGGCTCAAGAGTCGATAAGTGCCCGGCGCCTGCTTTCATCTCACGGGTAGCGTGTGTATTTACACCCAGACGAGCTGCGTCGGCGCGACGCAGCTCGATCCGGCCTCTCTTGACTACATGCCTTTACTGCAATTTAATGCGACTCATGTGTGAGTTAATTTATGACTCTCCTGATTGAGATAACTGTCACGATTCCTTTCTTTAGTTTAATAATAACAAGTCGTGCAAGTAAAAACCGATTGTTACGGATATAAAATTTACTTTAGTTAAAAAAGGGACGGTGGAAAGCAAAAAGTGTGACCTAATACAAATGTGAAAATGGGTATGTCGTACGCACCCTAACAGTATCTCAGAGAGTTTTATATTAATGATGAGAAAAATATTATGCAAATGTAAACAGTAGGTGTCATAATTAAGACAAGAGGATGAAGTAGGTACATAAAAATTGGCTTGGCGTAATAGCAATAAAAATCTTAATCTTACTAATAAATAAAATTGAAGTGTCTGTTTGTAATGACAATTTTTTTTTTACTAAATAGTTATGTATGTACATTTATACGATACCAAAACAAAAATACAATGTTTAAAATTTTTGTCTGTTTGTAATGGGTAATCTCCGGAACATCTAACCGATTTTTACGGGCCTTCTTTGTTAGAAAACTGAAGTTACTCCGGGTAACTACTAATTTTCGAAAATAATCAGGGTACCGCGTAAAAAAAATAAAAAACTCATAAAAACTTAAATAGAATCCAATTCAATGTACAGTTTTACGGGCAAATGCTATACTTTATATTTTTTATATTTATATTTTTACTTTATCTTAGTACTAAAGCTTTTTTAGTAAAATAATTAGGGTTTCGTATAAAAACATTAAAACACAGTGAAGAATATATAAAACGCGGGCGCAGCCGCGGGCACACAGCTAGAGATAAATATAAATCATTGTCTTAAACTTTACACAGTTCAGGCCCGACCTCATATGGAGTACTATTCTCATCTCTGGTCTGGGGCACCTCAGTACCATCTTATTCCATTAGTCCACATCCAACGCAGAGCGTCTCAAATTGTCAACAAACTAGTTCTTTTCGATCAACTCGATCCACTGGCATTGCCAAGAGACGTGGGCATGCATTTTCTGCATTGCTCTCTTTGCATTATCTGTAGAATTTACCATGGGAAGTGTTCAGAGGAATTGTTCCGATGAATACCTGCTGCTGGATTCTACCACCGTACAACGCGCCATAAACTTCAATTTCACTCTTATCATCTGGATGAATTGCGATTCTTGAGGGCGCGTTTCGCGCGGAATTTTTTGCCTCGCACAACTATCTTAACAACCAACGAACTTACGTCAACGGTATTTCTGGTCCGATACGATTTGGGAACCTTTAAGAAGAGAGCGTACTCGTACCTTAAAGGCCGGCAACGCACCAGCGATTTCTCTGGTGTTGTGGGTGTCCATGGGCGACGGTGATCATTTACCATCAGGTGACCCGCTTGCTCGTTTGCCTATTTCATGGAAAAAAACAAAATTAATCTTTTTTTCATAATCTATTCCATAAGAACCATGCGACTGGACCATGGTAAACTGAACCAAATTTATCAATGACAATGAAACATAATTCATTAGAACGGATATTATGTAAAAAAGGATTTTTTCAATATATTTTTCACAGTTACGAACTTAGCTATGTTTATACATATATTCAATATTATTAATTATAAGCCAATTAATAAGTTCCTTAGAGAATTCTATTACAAAATGCTTATGGGAAATGGTTATTCGAATCTTTATATTTCTACTCCTTACAGATCTTCCGAGCTTCTGTTGAACTTAACTTAAAATTTCTATGACTAAATCACTTCCTACAAATAAACATGTCACAAAAGTTTCCTAATTTGTCGCTCATGTTAAGACGAGGCACCAGAGAATGTTCGTATAAACTTATCCACACAATTAATTTATGTTCCGAAATTTCAAATATTGGGTGTGCCTAATAACTTTGTCACAAATATTTCTTAGGATGAATTTCATTTTCTTTGCAATTAATTTTTTAGTGTGATCCTTCTTGAATATAATATTCGATTATGTAATATTCTAGGGAAATAAAATCGTTTTTTCTCTAGAATCGTTATTTCTCACGTTCAACCATATTATTCGTACATACGAGTATAGATGAGTGAATGAGTATAAATGAATGAGTGTATTTAAATGAAATAATAAGATGCTAATTAATGTAATTAATTCAATTGAGTTAATTGCACGACAATACATTATGAAAGAAAAAGAAGTGAATGAAGAGATGACGGCTGATAGGGACGTTTGGAAGAAGAAAACATACTGCGCCGACCCCAAGTGAGTTGCGACAAGGCAGGAGAATGATGATGCACGACAATCATTGTAGCTATAATGCCTACGCAGGTAATTCAGACCAGGCAAAAATTTGGCTTTTGGTAAAAAAATAACCCTGCCTTTTTAAACGATTCATGTGATTGGTAGTTTTTCTGCTTAAGGAATCTGGATCTAAATACACTTATTGCAATTGTTGCGAGTTTTAATTATAAACTTGTTAATAATATTCATAAGGTGTTCATAAGGTCAAACCTATCATTCTTGTATGCCTTAATACATATTTTCTTTGCTTAAAAATAAACACTTCACTTTGCTATTTTATTATATTTAGTAATTCAAAAGCTAAGTGAAAATATATAGTATAGGTACGCTACATTTTTTATTCGCCTTTTTATTATTTTTCTTGTTGCCATAGTTCTTACTATTATATAATTTTTAATACACTGTTGAACGTATACACGCTGAATGAAAGAATTTATAAATTTCGAATCTTTTAAAATGTTCACGTAAAATTGGTGCAGAGTGATAATTAATATCCGAGATGACGCTTCAAAATTATTTGCCTAATAAGTCGCACTTCTATGTACATCATACAGCATACTCTGTACGTTTAGTAATAGATTTCATCGTGCTATTGTATTAAACATAACTAAGAAACTGTTATAATCTATATAGTCAAACTAAATTATGCAAAATTAAAAAATAAAAACAATAGTTACATTATGTACCTTCAAAGACTGCTCCAAAAGACACAAGTTTAGAAGAATTTAATGTTTTGGTACTAACATTTATCGATATTTACACAAAGGCCGAGCGCTTGAATACGTCATGAACAAAAGACTACGGTCTATAATTATTATCGACCTTGAAGAGCATGAGGGTTGCCCCGTATACGCCGGCCGGCACGTGTTTGAAGTAAAATGGTAATCACAGAAATACCCGAGGGGAGTTATATAATCCACCGAATAACTAATTCAAGTCATCACACGTTACTTCATATAATGGCATTTTTTGTTACGACCCTTTCTCTCAAGGGTCATTGTGGATATTGTTTTGTAGAAATATTGTAAAAGGTTTGAATGATTCTTAATATTTTAGAGTCAATTTTTTTCAAATGAACTTGATATTCGAGTATTGAATAACCATTTGAAGTCGAGATAGTAATTATTTGTCAAGCCTTAATTGCGCATTGACGCGACGCCCGCAGATGGAAACGACAGCATAGAAAAGATTTATTTGCCGTAATAAAAAGCTCAATTAAGGTAAATGTGGAACAGTTAGAATACGTTATTTACGAACTCGATTACCGTGTGAATGCACATATACACATTTTTATTTGCTATATTCGTTTATATTTATTGATCGAGTTAATTATGACATATAAAAGTTAACCAACAAAGCAAAGTAGAAACAGCGAGAATGTATGTATATGTAGGTCTGTGTATACGTATGTCTGTTTAAGAAGTGAAATGGGTCCTTAGACCAGATAAAATCAATTTATGGTCGCGAACGTCGACCTACCCATGTCTACGGATACCGGTGATAGTTGATCATTCCTACCGTTTAGGGGCTGTGACCACCAGCCTTATGTCAAATGATAATGGTCACCGTCGGAAGTGACAGTCACCATAATAGTTACGACCATCAATTAGTAACGTTCAATCGACTGTCACTATTATTCAGTAGATTTGGTTAGAAGCTACATCTGGGGGCTGTCCTTTTCGCTGTTATTGGCTGAATGTCATGCGGGCGACGCCGCGAACAAAACCAGTAGTGTAAAGTGATTTGGCCCAATCAATATTCATAAGATCTATAATATTCTGTTTAATTGAATAACAAATTACGTATTGTATAATCTGTTTTATAAAGGTTCTGTTTTATACACAGCACTGATTTTATTACTGTTCAAAGTGGCTAGGTATTACCGGTGTTATGTAACGCGCTGTGTAAAATAATTTTGTTTTTTTTTTTTTGCGTAATTGGGTCACGGGAGTAAAGGATGGGTTTATAGCGGGTGAGGTCGCGTCTCGCCGGCACCCTGTGAACATTGTTCCGCGTTCCATATAAATGTCTATATTACTACCCGTTATATTATACTATATTCAGAGCAAACAAACTTTATGTAATCATATCTTATGAACACGAATCCTTTGTCTGGAGATACTTGGTTTTGTTTAATTTTTTTTAGTATAAATATAGGTTACATAATCTCTGTCTGACCCAAAAGTCTAGACAATAAATAATACGACCTTTACAAACGGGCATATTAACATGACTGGAAATCAATGGGGGATACACTATGTATGGCATTACAGTGTAAGGGGTCGTAGATATGGTAATAAAATCTGATTGCATTTGATCATAAATCTTTTTTTTTTTTTTCATTATCTTGTTCGACGTCGCCAGGCCCGTCTGAGTACAGAGGACAGGCGCCCGAATCCCCCTGTTTTGACATACAAACCGGCCGTATTTATGAGGCACAGCTCACTTGTACAGATCTGACGCGAGATTTATGAACTTCGCGTGTGTGTTTAGCAGATTAAATTGGCGTTACATAACAGGAACCCGTGTTACGTGTTTTGAGTTCTATCTTTGATATGTAATCTAATTTCCATGGGACGCACATATATTGAAGTTTATGATATGCGAAAACAGTTTAGAAAAACTTATTTTGTTGTTGACTAACAGAACTGCAGTATTACAAAAATAACCAAAGCTATAATTACGTTATGACTTGCGATTGAATAATTTTCATAACTTAATCTAAAATTAATGCAAGCCTAATTTACAACGATTTAGTCAAATCTATTCGTATTAAATTTGACTTAAGTGCAATACGAAATTGTTTATCGTTCTAAGATAAATTTATCGGAGTAGGTCAAATTAATAGAATGAAATATCCTTTCAATGTTGGTTTGTTTTGCACACGTTAATTAACAGACAGACAGACAGTCAGACAGTTGCTCAATTCAGACCAATTAGATATTTGTCTTGATTGAATAACGTCTGCGACGGTGCCTCGCAAGTTTATTTATAAAATAGCTAGTTAAAATAAGTCAAATAGATAACATTGATGATGATTATGTAAAAATAAATTTGCCTATACAAGTTTCCTATAATTAATTTATTTTGTAATTGAATTAAAATATGCACATATAGGTAAATGAGAAATAAAATTCAGGAAAAGTTTGAGTTTATATAATTTAATGTAATGGTACCAAATCAATAGCACTAGGCAATGTGCCCAAAATACTTCCAATATCGTCATATTTTTGTTTGTTTAGCATTAATAGGTATAGTATAGCTTGTGTATGGTGACCTATAAAAACATTATAAGTTTATAATTATAATTTTTTTATGATTTAGATCAGAGATTCCCAAACTTTTTTAGTCTACTGTCCACTTTGAAAATAAATTATTTATTTGCGCCCCCCATTTTTTTTACATACTTATTGTGAGCTATATCAGCAGAGGTTAAACATTCATTAGAAATGAGTCTTTTATAACCCGCAAGAGTTAACTTGAGACCTGAGCGCAGTAGGTAGTACACAAACGCGCACAGATCTCAAGTCGCCACGTTCGGTAACATGCAAACGATTTCTCTTTTTAGTAAGGAGCTTTGCCATAGCACTATATCCACTTTCACAAAAATATACCCATGGAAATGTTATCAAGAATCGTCGAACGATTGACCACAATCCAGGGTACAATTGTGGGACCTGAGCGCAGTAGGTAGTACACAAAATCGCACAGATCTCAAGTTGCCACGTTCGGTAACATGCAAACGATTTCTCTTTTTAGTAAGGAGCTTTGCCATAGCACTATATCCACTTTCACAAAAAATACCCATGGAAATGTTATCAAGAATCGTCGAACGATTGACCACAATCCAGGGTACAATTGTGGGACCTGAGCGCAGTAAGTAGTACACAAAAGCGTACAGATCTCAAGTCGCCACGTTCGGTAACATGCAAACGATTTCTCTTTTTAGTAAGGAGCTTTGCCACAGCACTATATCCACGTTTACAAAAATATACCCATGGAAATGTTATCAAGAATCGTTGAACGATTGAGCACAATTCAGGGTACAATTGTGGGATCGGTTTTTGTACGCAAAATCCTTGGTAGCTATTTTGAACTTGATTTTGATGTCCTCGGTGATATTGCTGTGTTGACATTTGAAAACGGACCCAACACCCAGTCTGGTATTTCCAAGTTCAAAATGTCCTGGTATCGTTCGGTGAAGTCAATGTGTAGTGTCAATGTGCAGTAGGCAAACAAGTCGTTGTTACTGCAGGATACTGATAAATGCGAAAAAATGTAAAACTCACATCTGCCGATATTCTTTTTGTGTGGAAGCAGTTCGACTGCGAACGCAGCAACGACATTTTTTGTTTTAATTAAATTTTCTCCATCGCCTTGCAGTTGGAGATCCATGTCGTTGAATAATTTATACAGGTGTATCATGTAAGCTATATCATTCTTTGGTGTAATTAGCTTATTGCGCAATTCTGTATCTATGGTTCCCAAGAACTCTATTACAGAGTCAAAAGGGTTGTAAAATAGAGTCAGACAATTGCCTCTTGATAGCGAACGAACTTCAGTATGAAATAGCAAAAGGTTGAAATTTAGGTAGGTTAGTAACCCAAAGCTGATAAAATAATCTATTATTCAAAGAGCTGTTACGGATTTTATTGACTGCTTTGATGACATATTGCAGTGATTGAAATAGTCGTTCACTTAAACTTCGAGCAACCAAATGTTGTCGATGAGTAACGCAATGTAAAGCAAGAACATCTGGAATTTTATTTTTTAAGTACGCTATGAAGACTTTATGGCACCCTGTCATAGCCGCAGCGCCATCCGTAGCAGCTGATATAATATAGTTCCAGGGAATTTCTTTCTCATCATAAAACTTTTCAAATGTATTGAATATAGTTTCACATTTTGTATCGGTCTCTAGATTTCTAACAAAAAATTGTTCTTCATATATTTTCTCATCTTTAATAAACCTCACGTAAGACTGCAACAATGCTTCATTAGTTGGTAAAGTGTACTCGTCGAGCTGAACTGAGAATTAACTAGTTTTCAGATGATTGCACATTGATTCTTCAATGTTTTCATCTATTTCATCAGTTCGTCTTTGCATAGAATTATTGCTCAAAGGAATTTTTCGGATAATATCTACCGCCGGTTTATAAAGTACAGTACTTATTATTTCCTTTATTGCTGGCAAAATTAACTCTTCTCCGATTTTGTGTGGTTTGCCTTTTTGAGTAATTAACAAAGATATATTGTACGAAGCTTGAAGTCCGTCGTCATTTTGTTTAGCAGTCGCCGAAAAGAGTTTTGATACACTTAGCTGAGCATTATGCTTCTTCTCCAGGTCTTGAAAATATTATGCATTCTTGTCTTTCTTATGTGGATGTATTTTATTTAAATGATCTTGCAGTCTTGAAGGGTTTATTGCTTCATTCGAAAATGTTTTTAGACATAGAAGGCACAAAGTCGTCGATGGGTTTGTGGGACTTTCAATGAATCCGTATTTAATATATTCTGTACTGTATTGCCGTCTCTTCTTTTTTACTTCCGACATTGTTTTAATTTTAGAAATACTTAACTGCTGAGCTTAAGTATGGAGTATCTATTACACGCGAAACCGCAAAGGAAAATAAAATAAATATTACGTTACGTTACGTTATATAGGATTGCAAATGCAATACGCACCGACAAGAATAAGAAAAACATGCATAAACTCGTCGTATCTCATTCGCCACTCAATCGTACTGAACAAGTAAGAACAAGTATCTATGAATCAGCCAACATTTGTGGTTATCACTTATTCAATCAAACAGGACCGATACATTAACTAAGTACCTAATTAAGTACATTAATAAATATAATTTATGTTGTGCAGTTTGAATTTTGATAATTTAAAAATAAATTAAGTCTAAATCTACCTACCTAGATGAAATTACAAATCGGCCCTTTAGCCTCTACAACGCCCCCCTCTTTTTTTTTCTAGATCTTTACCACCCCCTTTAGGCATACAGCGCCCACAAGGGGGCCTTATCGCCCACTTTGGGAAAGCCTGATTTAGATCATTAAACATCACTATATTTTATTATGTTCTATTTTTCAATGTCATAATATTATTTGTATGTAATATTTAACAAAGTAATAAATCCCGAGTGTGGGTTACTGGAGTGTCATGCGGGACCCATGATTTATCCTTTGAGAGATCCATTAGTTATATTTGCCGACTCACTCTGGCTTTTTGGGGATGCCATTATAACCTTATGCCAACTACTCAACAACGCGTTGCGTATTTTTTGCAAACGTATCCATTTTCTTGTGATCGATACTTGGATTTGTTCTTTATCGTTATTTGGATTTAATGTTGACTATAAAAATGAATTACAAAAATATAATATCTACTTAATTTCTCAATAATTAGAGAAGTTTAGATATGAGTTTTAATCGAATTTAATATTCAATATAATTCTTTCAATGTAAAATATCGAACTGAGAATTTTGTTAAAACGATCAATGGATTGAATAAACATTATCTGAATATGAGTATATTTTGTTTAAACCAATCTGACCTATATAACTCATAACAATAAATCAATTTAAAATACATACATATAATATAGTTTTTTTTAAGCAAACGTAAAAAAGACCATGCTAAACCTTCTTTTAGTTATAACTGAAAGCAACAGATAAAGAATTTAGAAATATTTTCCACTATATAGGGGAATATTTTTTAACGACGTAGTTGAAAAATTACCTTTTTTTTTAATTTTCTCTATCTTTACATATATGTGCGACTGTATGATAAATGTAAAGTAAGTAGTTTTATCATTATACTTTAGTAAGTGATTTCTCTAAGTTTGGAATAAGTTATTTGTCAACGTTAATTTGCATTACAATAATACTCAAGCCAGCATTACGTTACCGGTAATATAAGCGACCTACTTGTTGTCTTCGTACAATCATAAAGAAAAAGTTATTGACGTATAATAAAGTTAGGCAAAGCTTATGTAATAAACTTTATTAAAAACAATGAGCTTATCGGGAAACGATCTCGCATATATTGCCACGCCGCCGACCGAGATTATGGTTATAAATTGAAATTAACGACATTTTTACACGTTTCTTCCGCAGTAACACAACAGAAATTTCTAGTTGAAGATAATCTAAACTGATTATTGATTGGTTCTCTGTACTTGCTTCCGGACCGACATAGGCCGGCGCGGCGGTCACCCGGTCACCACCGGATGAGGCAGAACATGAAAAAAGCATTTTAAGCGTTTGTCCTAATACTGCGGACCCGTCTGTTGTTACATTTATTTTGAGCACGCCGTATCGATTCTTTGAATTGCGTCACATTTTAACATAAATTTTATTTCAACGCTTGTGAAAAATGTAATCGGAACTTAACTGATGTTTAACATTTTGGCATTTAAATATTAAATTAGATGTAAATAACATGTTAGGGAGTTTATAGAAATAAAGTACACGTTATTATAAATAGTTTGTGCTTAAAAAATACATAATAGAATGTGATCAGATAAAAGTTTAATTTCTAATTAATTTTGCAAAATACACAGGAGATTAGGATTATTAGAAAAAGGTATAAAAAGCTCAATTTAGATTTAATTAGCCGAAACATATATTATTTTGTAGTATATTGAAAATTTACTCAGGTTGCTGTATAATCTGCAGGGGTTCGTGAAACCTCATAATGCGGTACGCCAAACGTCACACCAGGCTATCTGATACTGTTCAAATGTAACTTGAAACTTTGCAACATTTACTGAGTTATTAGATGGTTTATTCAGATTTAATCAGGCTTTACACTTTTCAGTTTGTATGCAATTACTTCTTTGATTATAAGGCGGTAAGGATTTCGCCAGTACTACTAGTATGATAGTGAATTTACAATAGTACAGAGTGGTATATAAAAAATATAACATTTAAATAGTTATTTATTATTTCTATCAGCCTATTCGTGAGTAGGCTTACATTCGAGGATTAAGAACACCGAACTCGTATAGGATTCTTTTTGGCTCCTTTTTTTATACCAAAACAGGCGACCCACTTGATGCGTGAATCCTTAGCTGTCTCTGTAATTGTTGGATGCCTGAGACACCAGAAAAATACGTGCGCTTTGCTGACTCTTTAAAAATGATTTCACGGCCCTTTTCAAGATTCCCACACTGTACTTCAAAGGAAAACTCAAAACAAGGAACTCACTTCATAGGCGAACCATTCGCGGAAGGAAACTCCTCTGGAACCGTTCTGTTCGTAACCCACTTAGCTGTAAGGATAAACTTTTTGTTGGTGTTTTATTACACAAAATAATATCTACATTAAAAAAATGAGGGTAAATACAGACGAAAGACAACAATCGCCTTCTTTGCAATACTTTAATTGAAACCAAACCATTGAATATTTTAGAGGTAATATGCAGTAAATGAAACTAATAAATAGTTCAAGTTACTATTGTAATGATTAACGCGAAAAAAAAATTACATTACAAATTTCAGATGAAGTAAAATAGTTCGAAGGGACTATGAGCTTTAAGCCATCTTAATAACATACAACGTGTATTAGGCTCAAAAAAGCAGTATTCCTATACTGAATTAATAATAGAAATATCGGTATGGTTACCTACTTTTTTTGTCGATATCACCCCACAAAGATGATGGTATACCCCACACTACGACGTCACCGACGACGCATCTCGAAGGATTAACCGAAGCCGTTGGGATTATTTTTTTCTATTATCTAATCCCTATCTTAATATTAGTGTAACGCGCCCACCCACATTATGGTCGATAATCATTATATTTTATGAACAATGCAATCTAAATTATAAGTAATGATATGTCTGGCATTGATAGTAAATAGATCTCATTGGAAATATATGATTTTTGAAACAACTAGTTAGTGTTTACGCGGTGGTCGAAATTTAATCAATATCAATCAATTTCATCAATAGTTCGACATAATAAATCGGTTGTCAAACAACGGAGAAAAAAATATCTTAAACGACGTTATCTTTTACTATATATAAAACTTCGCAAGGGTACATAGAGATCTCTAATTAAGAAAACAATAGCTTATGTTACTGTGTTGTACTTGGTTACATACGAATTGCAAATTGCATTAAAAGTTAGTTACAAACATCTATCATATTTAATCAATTTAAATAAATATTACATTACCCTGATTTAATTTAATGATATAATAGCAAACGATGATATATGATAACGGTCATTTGAATTCCCTGCACTTTTGGCTCCGTACGAAATTTAATCGTTCTGCTTAATGCCCCATACATAAGCATCTGCGTACTCAAGAGTAGCGAGGGGCCGCCTTCGGTTACCCCAACTCAAGTTGTTTATCTAGTTATCGATTTAGCCAAGTCATTGCGGATTGGTCTAATTTATACGCAATGTATCAGGAGACTGAACTCTATATCTAAACTTAATCGCATTTGTATATTAATGTTTTGGCTATAATCATTCCGGTAAGTGTGATTTAACAAACACCTAGGAAGTTAAAACTCGATGTTCTATCAGGTGTAGCTGTTCGACATTAAATTAATCTAATAACTCATAACGTGTTTCAGAAGAGATATGTATTAATGATTTGATTAGATAATACATCTCCAGTTTAGCGCAGCTTATATAATAACTTAATGGGTTACTGATTCGTTTTCAATAAATCATATGATTTATTTTGATATTTTAATATCAATTAAAAAATAATTACACAAACGATACTATCTCACATTTATTATTCACATATGTATCTATTTAATAAATATAACGGAGTTATTGATAAAAAAACATAAATGAATATGTCTGCGAAGTACAAGGCGACATGTTAGTAATAAAAAATGACAAGTTAGTAAGTGAATTACGTTCCTATTTTTAAAAGAGTGTGTTACTTAACGATGTTCGTAATTGACGGATGAGTCACATGCTGTCACAATGAGTCAAGGTTGCATATGTATTTTATTAAGGTGGAGTGCTTTTATCGTAGCGCCGGAGTATCACGTGTCCGCATAATATAAAATGCAAGCACTTCAATCCTTCATCGAAGTAATATACATTATGACGTCAGTCAGAATTACTACCAGTAAGAATCGAGGAGTCGACCGGGCCATTACGCAGTTTCCTTTATCGATTAATCCCGAAAAGTTTGAACTAATTTACATAGTTTCCGCATAATTTTTTTGTGTCTGTGTTCCACAGCTGGGTGACGACCCTTCTCATTCCGAAATAAATACAAGCAATGCTAATCCAGCGTACAGAGGGATAATGTTCGTAGAAGTTATTAGATTTACTCCTGGACTTTAAAGTGTACAAACTTTAACCTCTTGAGCACTTACCTGGCGTTTACGCCAGCTTTCCATTGTTTTCCTATTGTCTTATTTATACGGGTACTCGACACATTAATATAGTTTTTATTCTGATATGAAGTTTACAATGTATTAATAATTGCTTACTTGTTGTAACTGATTGCTTATGTTTAGAGAATCCAACACTCCAACAAAAATAATAACGAAAGTATACGGGGTTAAAAGGATAAATAAGCGAATCGTGATCTTTTTTATTTATAAGTGCAGTTTCAAAAACACTTATGTTATACTTCAACTGAATATTATGGCTACGTTTTGCATTTAAATTAAAGTTATATTTTATGCGAAGATAGTACCTATTACGTATTATGTAACTACCAGAAGATCGTCGTGGTCGTGTTCCTTATGTAAATTACTTTGACATTTATTATTTATGTAAGTACTTACTTAATTAATTGAAAGCATATTTGCCTGTCACTTAAAAAAATATTAATTAATCTAATTAAATCAATAAAAAAATTCAAACATTTCATTAAACTTGAATAGAGGATACCTAGTGTTGTTTTTGACATTACACAATAGTCCATATTTGTGTACCATTAATAAAATCAGTCCTGCAAATCCTGCTTTCTTAATCTATAATAATTCGGGTATATTATTTACATTAATGATAATGGGAAACGACAAAATTTCTCACTTTAAAATATTAGATATGAAGTATATTGATAGTGATTGGCAGTTTTTGATTGACGAACATTATTAACGACTTTATTGCAATAATAATTTCATAGATTACAAGACTTGACCCACTTGTAATGACTGGAGAGGTGAATATTATTCTTGTATACGTTACAGTAAACATGCCGTTCAACACGTAGGTCGATGTTACATAATTAGATATATTTATATTAATTATTTATTTATCTCTCTATGACGTAAATCATCAACAAATATGGTAGCGTATGCATGTTGTCATGTTATAGTTCATAATTACTATATATGACAACATACATTTATCATATATGAATATTATCGGGTCTAGAACGCGCACTTGCTTGTTGTTTAATTTCTCAACGTTTCTGCTTAGAGTTACACAGTCCGTGGTCAAGAGACGACTGCGGTGTTGCGCTGGTTTCGTCAATGGGCTAATTATTGGGAACTACCCTCGTCTGTTTTGGTTCTTAGTTATTTTGGCACACCACACTCACTTTATCCAGTTTAAACGCAAACGAGCATGGCTCTCACCACGCTTGGCAGGGAGAGGTCTGGCCATCACAGTATGGCGCTTCTAGACCCATGCAGCACACTCCGAGAGAGTGTGGTACGCAGTGTCTTTCCGCAGTGCCGCAGTGAGGGCACACCGCCGTCGGCTCCCTTCTGGCGATCTTATGCAGATATCACCCGAAACATCTATGTCCGGATAGTACCTGCATAAGTCGGAACGTTTGGGAGCCGAACTTCCTCGTGCACCACTCCTTGAGGACCGGGCGGAAACCGTCTACGATGTACTTCCAGTAGCGCACGCCGCCAGATTCTCCTTCCATTTCTCAAATGCCGGCTCCTTGGCCCTCTGCCTCTCAATATATGAATGCCGAGTGATTGAAGCGGAGCCCACCACCAGCCCTCCTCATGGCAGCGAGCACGGTATCCTTAACTGCCAAAGTGTAATTATATTTTTCTTGCGAAGAAAAAGAATACATCAGTCGTTTACGTGCACACGAAAGGGCAGAGCAATTAAACTGTCAGAATCGATATTTCTGGAGGTTGTGTTGTTGTAAAAGAAACCGGTTAGAAGCAGATAATGATGATGGTTATTTTAAAATTAACAGACTGTAGGGTCGCATAAATGCAGATTTGCATTCACGTAATGGACGTACTCGTGATCCCCCTCTATTAACGCTAGTTATGCATACTACTTTATTAGACAGTTGTTTTTATGATTATTTTGTGTCATTGCCTACGCCACTGGAATAAACAGTAAAGAAACTGAATTAACTGTCATACAGACTTACATATGAATAGATTATTATGATAGACAATTTATTTGACTTCTCGCAGGACGTAGAAATTTTGGATATTATGCATTGGTGATATGGATATCTGTAAGCAAAATTTACTAAGGGTAAGTCGGTCAAACGTATCTCCATCGAAGATGTCCTAATGAAAGGCCAGGTGAAAAGTATCCATAGCCGACGAGTGTATATGAAAGCGATTATGAAAGTAGATGAAGTGAAAGAGGTGTGTCAAAACCGCAAACAAATGGAGGGAAGTTTTCTCTACTTACCCCCATGGGGGAGTAACCCATGCCATTTATAATGTGTATGTAAGTTGCTAAGTTGTATTATCATTACATTAAATTGAATTGAATTACTATGGGTACAAAAAAAAAGGAAAAGTTAATTTACGTACGGACTTCCAAAGGTAAGAAGTATAAAGAAAAGTTTTCATTTTACTTTCTTTAACCTGAATTCGAAGAAATAAACACGGCTTCAGTACCAGGAACTCGTACAAACTTCCAGTTTAAATTCTCGTGTTTATTTCACCTAAAGACTTGGTCTTGGCAACTCTTTGATCGTGGCAATTTTGTTCCGAGTTGTTGCGGTTAATAACATTTATTATCGAAAAAGCTATTTATTCGAAATAACAAGGTATTCTTTGTTGCTTGCAAAAATCATTATGATAAAGATTCTGATCCTTTTATATATAATCTTATATGTATTATAAGAATAACATAATAGAGAATATGATCCTAAATTAGTATTAGCGGTCTATTCAGTATTATTCCAACGGATTCGCCTTTTAGAATATTATATGGTTTTATTTAAGTACAAATAAGCTGCGTGAGTTGTGTCTGATTAATCCTGTTACGATTCTGATAGATAAATAGATAGGATTTTTGTCTAAGATATTATTCAAGGCGAATCAAATTAGACATTTACGGTCTTATTACAAAAACAAAAATCAACTAGCGTTAAACACGCTTTTTGCTATACTGTGTCTAAAATTTTACATTGTATGAAACAACCCTAAAACACTCTTTTGTAATTTTTAAACATGTGTTCAATCGAAGTTTAACTTTTTTATACTAACATCGTTAGAGTCCCAGTGCTTTTATCGATAACTCGTTCAAACTTTAAAACAGTTGGAGATATCAAAATAAAATTAGTTTAAGCTAATTCTAATGTTATTACGTAAAATCTGAGCTAAATTAAAGAAAGAATACAGTTTTTGACTTGAATTGACATGGATATGTTTAATTCAATTTAAAATTCTTTTAAGAACTATGTAAATATGTAAAGAAACGTTATTTGTATCTGGTGAATATATTTAAATAATATCTTTTGCATGAATATAAATTATCTTCTAAAAAAATAACAAATAAATTTCTTTAGCCACGCTTTTTAATTTAATTATGCTTAAAGTGATCCGTCCAATCATCTATTCAACCGGAAGACGTCTACTGCTGGAAATGGACCTATTGGCAAAATCTCTACAATTACCGGTCTTGCACCATCCACATTCAGCGGTTTCCCGCGACCTTTACCAGGTCGTCGTTCTATCTTGTTGGGGACTTGCCCACATTGCATCTTCCGATACGCGGCAGTCATTGGAAACCCCGTTGGTCCCATCGGGCATCGGTTCTACAAGCAATGTGCCCAGTCCACCGTCATTTGAGCTTGGAAATTCTTCAGGCAATGTCAGTTACTTTGGTTATTCTTCGGATGTCCTTATTTTTGATTACATGAGTGATAACGCTGATATTTAGGACTTAGTTTGAACTTTAAAACATGTTTATTTAAAATATAAGTAACGAATTTATGTCATATAGTTTACATCGTGTTTATTTATATATAACCGACTACGGACATGTAGAACATAAAAAGCGATGCTTTAATAGAGTTACTCTGTCAATGAAGCGCTATTATGGATTTGTGTAATGGATGTAATTCTATATTACAGTCAATTTCCGACTTAATATGTATTTATTATTCCATGTATCAATATTAAAGCTTCGCAAATGTAACATTCCTGTTAGAAACAATGGAACCGATAAATTTATACGGCACAGGCCTCATAATTAAAAGTTAATTCTATAAATACTCTTAAAATTAAATGGTGTATTCTTTTCATATAATTAAAATTATATTACAGACAAGCTGTGCGGACGCGGCTGCGCCTGCGTTTCATATCCTCTTCAATCCGATTTAATTTTTTTATACGGAACCTTAATTATTTTCCTATTTTTTTTAGGACTAAGATAAAGTAAAAAATTTTCTTATAAATTCAAACAGTTTGTCCATTAAATCGGATTTTATTCAATTTCTTATGAGTTTTATTTTTTTTTACGCGGTACCCTAATTATTTTTGAAAATCAAAAGTATCATCCATCTACCAAAAAAAGTCCCTTCATAATCAATCCAACTATCCCGGAGATTACCCGTAACAAACAGACAGACAGAAACAAACTTAAAAAATCTTATGTTTGGTTAAGGTGTACATACATTCATAATTCTTTAGTAAAAAAAAAATATTTTTCACAATACAAACAGACACTTTAATTTTATTTATTAGTAGAGATATTTTTTTGTTATTTAGTTTTTGATATTATTTCGCAACTTTTCCTAGAACAAGTTGAAATCAGTTACTTCAAGTTGCAGTTGTAAAAGGCAAAATAAGCGTTTTTAGCGTTAATTTTGTTACAGATCGATGTTCACTTGAATTAGCTGTAACGAGACTGAAATCAGAAAGCAATGCAAATTGTTAAAAACATAAATGATAATATCCATTAACAAGAGAAAGCGGTGAACGAAAGTTTGATGACATTGCTGAATCGAGTAAGGATCACAATGGTTATGCGCTCCTCTATTACTTGATCGATTTTATTTAATATTTTTTTATTATTTTTTTTTTTTGTTAATTTAATAATAGTCGCTAATTTTATTACGCTCAGGTAATATTATAAAATTTTACCTAGGTAATATTCATATGCAGAAATGTATATAGGTACTTACAATTTAGAGTTTCTAATCTCTTTCATGCGAAAGTAACAGAGTATTAAAAACTTTATTAATACGATACGTATAATAATTTTTGCCTTGATTTGTAGTTAAATTACTTTAATTTATAAAACAAAAACCTTATGACACTTTTTTTCTTATAAACGAAAGATGTAAAAAAAATCGAAAAATGCCTACTTAGGTAACAGTAAAAATATTTAAACTCGATTGATAAAATTCTTATAAATCAGCCATTTTGATTCTAATCTTTGTCGCATGATTTTATTATCTTGATTGTACCAGTCCTCGTCGGGATTGCAGGCTGGCTCGCATTTTAATTAGTAAAACGGTCGATATTTCTACTTGACCAGTTTTATACAGTAATATTCTTTTTAACCCAGACTATCTATTTTGTTTTGCTCAGTTCTAAGGATCATTTGGAAAAGAAAGAACACTCGATAAAAATATTTTTATAACTACATATAACCATGGATAAACTTTGCTGTAACTAAACATGACACCAATCAATAATTAAATTGTTTGTGGGATTCAGTAAACTTTGTTTTGTAAAAGATCTAGTTAGATGTTTATTCATTTATTAGTTACTTTACCAGGATAACTTTATTATATAAAAAGATTTCACTTGCAACATAGAGTAATAAAAATCAGTGCAAAGTATGGGACTATGTGTGTAGTTTTGGAGGGGTGTAAGGGGGGCGCAGGTAGCAGTCGGAATTTGTCAAGTGATGTGCTTCGTGCGCCGGTACGCATACCTTATCGATAGTTTCGATAATGTTAAATAAATAACTTCAATAAAAAAATTGATTAACATTTTTAATAAATTACTATTTTAATTACTATTTTAATAAAATGTTGGCAATTTTTTAATGTCCTTCAAACAAAATCATTTTAGTGTAGAAGTGTATCTCTTATTATACTTGATACTTTCGATTGTTAACAATGTTTTACAGGCAAGTGCTATAATTTATGAGAAATATTTTAAATTTATCTTAGTACATTTTTTTTTGGAAATAATTAGGGTTCCGTATAAAAAATTAAAACGCAGTGATGAATATATGACACTCGGGCGCAACCGCGGGCATACAGCTAGTATTTAATAAGATTGTTTAGTGTGATTTCCAAGTACTCAGGTAACGGCCAAGCCGAGGATCGTATCACTTTGGTAACCCTTGTGCTAGTTACCTTTTGCGGCTGAGTGCCTTCAGCACTCACCCCCAAAGTTCGATGAAGCTGTAAAGGAACCTCGGGTAAACAGCGTTAGCAAGGTAAAAAAAAAGATTGCCAAGACAATCTATTTCATTTAAAACGTAAAAGATTTTTAATATTAATATAGTCCCAGTAACAGTGAATTTCATTTCTATTATGTAGATTAAACCATTTATTATCAACGACATCTTACGGGATTTTTATTTGGACTCATTTTTGTAAGAGATTTAATCGTAAGTTATCGTCTACGATGGCTGAGGAGGACAATTCAAAACAAATTGCTGTGTTATGTAATTAATCGTGTAAACGCAATCACTGGACAATCCAGATGGCTCCTATACCTATTAGTGCCTATGGTAAAGTAATTATTACGTCATTAGGTTTTCGCAGCAGGTTCGGTCGTTTGTAAAACTTTTGTTTATACCTTGGGAGCAGTAATTTTCTGTATTAAATGTAAAAGGTATATACTTTTCAGCATCCCGGACAACGTGTACGCAAAATGTTATAATGATCGATCAAGTAGGTGGTAACACGTGAAAACGTAACAAACTCACATTTACATTTATTATACCAATTAATTATGAAATGTAAATAGTTAAACATGGCTAATATGAATTATATTCTTAATGTGTCGAGTACCCGTAAAATAAGACAATAGAAAGACAATAGGAAAACAATGGAAAGCTGGCGTAAACGCCAGGTAAGTGCTCAAGGGGTTAAACGTTATATTATTATGTATTTTATGTATAATACTTTATATACAACATATAAAGTAAAAAGTCAATGTGAACATTAACAAACTTGACAGTTATTAACAACAAACCTTAATTTACGTTATTTGTGTTTTTAACATTTTCGTGCAGTAAATACCTCCCACTCGAATACCTTAAAAAATTATTCGCTTTTAATTCCAATTTGTGGATACGTGGATTTAGTCTCATTTCTAAGTGATAAAACAGTGCATTCGGTACCGGTCGGTGATTCCCTCAGGTTGCTTTTATTGCGCCGTTGCGAATGCAATTTTAAGGCCATTAATCTCTTTTTCAAGTTGTTTTGGTGCTCTACTGAGTCTACTCCACTCACCTATTTGGTGCCGGTAGTATTTCGTAATAGTGATATAAAGTTGCAATTTATACAGAAATGTATACAGAACGTATACATTTTATTTCTGTGACTTAATACGGTAATAAACAGTATGCATTTCATCATACATACTTATAACTTCAATAAATTTCTATGCAGTTGAGATTCATATTGGAAACGTTTTTGTTTATTTGCGATATAAAGGAATTTAAACGACGTAATGAAATTTCTCATTTATTTTATACTTGTAAAGTTTTATTCGAATTCTTGTGTATTGTGATTGTGCTGCAGTCTTGATCAAAATCGCTTTCGAAGTACATTTAATATCAATACTAAATGAGGAAAAGGATTTCCGTTTTAACAATCGTTAGTAGACAAGTAAAAAGGTCATAACAATTATGACTGAAATAATGTTGGTTGAACAATTAAAATCTCTTTGATACGACTTTGAAGCGTCAGATTGTGGGCGTTTAGTCCAGCAGACGACGATAAAGCTGGCCATTCGCGAGATTTATAACACCGCTAAAATTAACGACTCTCTGGCCATCCGAGCCAGGCAGTGTTACTAATTTGATTTCGAAGAGAATTTTTTTTTCAATACAAATAATACATGTAAAATAAAAGCCTAGCATTATTTATTAAAATCCGAATTCCACATAATATGTCATATTAAACGAATAATTATGGACTATAAAAATATATAATAGAAAATTTGAATTAGGTACTGAAATAACTTATATTTACGCAGGTTTAATGTACAAAAAGTATTCCCAAAAGTTTTATTTATTTTTCTCTGTGTAGTTATTTTTAAAAACGACGTTAGCGGTTAGAGTATCATTTTCACAAGTCCCTTGTTTGAGTTTAATATGAATAAAGAAATTTCGATTTGTATTTTTGATCTTGTTGTTTAAAATATTTGTTAATAACCTAATAACTGTAGTTATATTGTTATAAGATAGGAATTTTTACTATTGTATGTTACTGAACATTAATATAGCATGATTAGAGTTAAATTCTTTGAAAAAAAAACATAAAGAAGACAGATGTGCTCCTCAGTAGAGTTTAAGCCTGTTGAAATAATTTAGGAGCGATTACTTACACTAATAATACGATATCCAATTTCGAGTAAATCAAACGCATGTCAAACAAGATTCGTAAGTCCTAAAGTATTAAGTATAATACAAGCTTGTGATATGAGTCTAATAAAAGCGTATCGAATGCGAAGCCGATGTGAGGTTTTCGTGCCGTAACATTAAGCAGTTTCTTTTGTTCGTGGAACTTGGCAATCGGCTCATACTTTATTATTTCTGTTTTGAATAAAAGAACGACTGTTGCCGAGGACGTGTTCAATAGTAACAAGAGTTTTACAAACAATTGTTTTTTTTTCAACATTCTCACCATTCATTCGATTACTGAATACAATTTTTTTCCCCGACGAACATAAGCCTCATGACTACGTTACTGAATGAGCGCGTATAGCTAAATACATATTTTGAAGTATTATTTTGTATATTGACATTTTATTATAATCAAAGAATAAACTGGCATGGTGTTAAACTGAATTAAACAATGTTTAATTCATTATAAAAACTTTGGTTTCTCAATTCCTGGTATTTAAAAAAATAATTGTAATTATAAAGTACCTAGTCAACAGAAATATGTAAAAAATGGTTCATGAATATAAAATTATTTATTAAAAAAGTCAAAACTACTTTTATGATTTGTAAATAAAAGATAGGTTTATAAAGCTTCATATAAGGTAAATAATGCGACTAATGGCACTGGTATTATTTTTTTGTTACTATGAGAAAAATGCTTTAAACGTAAATTATAAACGTTTTAGGTTTTTGGCGAAGATCCACTGAGAGATTACAGCATAATCTACTACCCGAGGAATCTAGACCATTTAGCTTAATGCCCTTTAATTGTGAGTATTTTCAATATAAAGCCAAAAACATTTAGGTTAGCGAATTGTTTGGCCAAACAAAGCCGTAAAGAAGAGTGGAGGGTCGAATTGATCTTTTGTCCTTCACTGATAATGAAGTCTGACTTTATCTGAATTCAGTGAAAGTAAATAGGACAGACAGACCATCAATATTCCGTAGGAATTTACTTTATTTTCTAAATATTTAAAATAAGTCATTAATAAAACGTTGATAAGAATTTATTTATGATGTTCGTATTTACTGTTTTTTATTTTATTAATGTTACCATTTTTACGTGTAATTTGAATTAAAAGAAATATTTATACCTAACAACATTTACAATGGCATTGGAAGCGAATAAAAAGTACTTTGTGCCCCGGTTTCCAGTACCTTCCTTAAGAACAGTGGTTTCCAACTATTAGTCCGTAAGAATTAAAATATGGTCAGCGAACGAATTCAAGTTTCACGGACGATGTATCACCGCCTATCCAATAGGATGTTCGTTTGAGAGTAATTTTAAGTAAATTTTTCCTAGGTGGGGCTATCAACGAAGAAATCGAAGTGGCCTCTGGTCAAGAAATGATTAAGAACCAATGTTTTAGAATGGTGCTATTGATGTCCTTGATATATTATGGTGCATCAGAAGAATACTTAGATAATAGATCACCTAGATAATATTACTAACACATTTATTACTTTTTACACTTGCATCTAACTACATACTCATTGTATCTTTATTAGTTGTTTATTTTATAACCTTAATGATATAATATTTTTCAATTAAACATAAGCAAAAGAAATCGAGAAAGTATATTGTGGACTATGGGTAACTTATTTTTTAAGAAGATATTATTAACTTGAACTAAACTTGTTAGATAAGTTTCGTGACGCAGTAATAATAGTTTCACCATACGGCGGGCGTTTATGAACGCCAGCACGATATTTCTATTGAAGACAACGGGCCGACCGAGCCGAGCGCCAGCCGTGCGCGAGCTCTTCTATAGTAAAATCGCGCTGGCGTCTCGATCCGCCCGTTGTATGGTGAAACCATTTTTATCAGTAATTTTTACTGAAAGACCTCTAATTTGATTTCTATACCCGGTATTTCACACAATACAGTGATTAACAAACTATTGTTGGTTCTGAATTTGACAGTATAATTGTTGATTATAGGGCCATAAGAATCAATCGGCAACGGGGTCAGTGGTTTGCTTATTTTTCATGACTTGGATGGGGTTTGAGGGGGGGACTGTATAGTGATTACGTAAACAATATTAACCTATCAAACTTAGTTTTTTCTTTCAAAATTTTGGTAATGTGTACATAATCATGGGGCGGGGGGGGGGGGTTATCAAAATGTACAAATTTTGCTAATTGCTAACACTTGAACGGTCCGTATATAATTTGATTGGTTATCATTTTTAGTAACTCGAAAACTGGGGAACTGGAGAATATTATTTTTTACTTGTTAAAAACTATTGCTTCGTGTGTGTATATAGTTTATAGAATATTTACTATCTTTATTTATGACTTAAACAAAGACAAATAAAAAGTCATTATAAAATAAGGTTAAGTGACAAATTACTTTTACAAATGCTTCTTAAGTTGTTAAAACAACGGGAGTACCTTTATTTATTACCTCGCTGTATAGATTTATTTGGGATAAATGAACTATTATCCAAATTGGATACGGTTTGGTAATGAGTTAGATAGGACTCGTTTATCTAACGAAGTTTTACGATGCGAATAGGTGCCGCGGTGTCTAGCCGTTGACCGAAGCCGTCGCCTCCACCGGCGAGCCGCAGGGTACAGAGTTAGGAGGGTAGTCGTAAACTAGAATTTAAGGTGTAATTTCTACGCCTGATTTTTTTATTACCTCTTTGACTAGTTTCATTTGAAATGGAGTCATACTTTCTGAATGTTTTTAATAATATTTTATAAGTAATGATGAAGTAAGAAATTAATAACGTTATCGTATCATAGAGGGTTAATAAAGATTTTTTTTGTATCCAGTCTGCTCTAAGACGTCCATTGTTAGACAGAGGACTTTTCCAAAGATCTCCATTACGCCTGGGTTTGCACCACTCTCATCCCACCACATTCACCAGGTCGTCGGTTCACTTTGTTGGATGTTTGCCCATGTTTTCCGGTATGTGGCAGCTATTTAAGAACCCGTAGAACCAATCGGGCATCGGTTCTGCGAACAATTTGCCCAGCCCTGTGCCACTTAAGTTTATCAATTACTTTAGTTTATTTGAGGATCTTCTCATTTATGTTTCGAACTCCCTCCACTGCTCTTTGAGTAACTTTAAGTTAATTTTTATTACCTGAATATGTTTTGGATAAAATACATTATTGCTTAATGAAAAGTTAGCATTGGAAAAAAAACCTGCAAAATTGTATATCTATTAGTGTGTGAATGATAAAATCATAAACATTTTACTTTAAATTAGTTAGTCAGTCTAATCCAAATTGTAATATTGATTTGTAAGTATTTTCGGTTCCTCCTTCCACCATGTCAGCAATCGTAAGCAAAGTATGTACTCCCCCTCATAATAAAGTAAGCATGCTGGCATAATTTTGGGAAAAAAGTAAATAAGTTATCATTACTTACGTTAGCACCATTTAGAGTTCCTATGCCGCATGTATTCAAAAATAAGCAATAACATCCTACATTAACGCGTACACAATACTTGAACGGCCCCTAAGGATTGTATAATTTAGTTAACACTTCTTTGATCGATAATTTTTGAACATCAATTTGAAAGCTACTGCTTTACGGAAACTTTCGACATAATTTCCTATAAACTTTTACATCGGTCGAAGTGAAATCTCAAGCGCTAAGTTTCTACGCGAAGGCATGAGTAGTTAGAAAATGAAATATAATTTTTACTTGTAAATTTAAAAAGTCTAAAATGTAACTTGTAGCAAAAATACATGAAGTAGTAGGTAACTCGATGGTTTTGTTTAAATAATTCATTACGGGTATTGAATATAAATTGTTTAGACACGATTTTACATTATTTTTGTAATCTTCGAAAAGGGATTTTAACAAATTGGTAATTCTGTGTTAAAGCTTTCCAAAAAACAAACATCTGAGAATTTATGTCCCGTGTTATTATTATATTTTTAAAACAGTGTATTTATGCACAACAGTCAAACGATATCCCGTAAAATCCCGCCATATTAGTTATAATGTAGGTTAGGTAAATATCGCAAGGACGAGGCCCGGTGGGTTCGTCGCAGAGGGCGACGCGGTGTCATGCCTAGCAATCCCGTATCGCCCCCATCCCAAATGCGGCGAACGGCCCTGGGGGGTTTTAGTGGGTATTTCCGGGCGACTCTCGCCCGGGTGAGTCCCATACTGGCACGGAGTTCGTCCCTCCGTGCCCCCTTACATATTGCATTGGGGGACTCCGGTCTCACTAATGCAATAGGTAAGGGTAGTGCGTAAATGCATTTCCCCCGTCAAAAAAAAAAAAAGGTAAATATCGCAAGTTTATGAATATTGATCCTATGATGTCTTCTTCTCACTTGAACTATTTAATCTTTTTTTCTTCAAAATCGTGGAATATTCTGTTTATAAATCTATTGGTTAATCATGAATTAACTGATTCTTTAGCAACTTGGACATTTGATAAATGTTCGTCTTGTGAGGCGTAGTATGTGTAAGTCGTAGGCTAACATTTCGACTAAGACAGTGCCTTACTTCATTATGATACCACAGTGCAGCAGAGGAGTATTCACTTTTTAGTGCTAAAAATTTAATATTGACTTAATATATTACAAGGAGTTTGAAAATTGCGCCAGTGGTAGAAAAGTTGAAAGGTGTTTGTTGTGGTATGAACATACGTCTATGAGAAGAGAGGAAGAGCATGTGGGTAGAATAATAATGAATATAAATGTGGAAGGATGGAAAAGTAAATGAAGGCCAAAGAAAGTGCGGATATGACAGAAAAAGGAGTAAATGAAGAGATGGCGGCTGATAGGGACGTATGGATGAAGAAAACATACTGCGCCGCCACCAAGTGAAAAGGCATGGGAATGATGATGCAATTATCTATTAATTTATTCGAAACAAAATATTATCACATTTTATTTTTTAATGCTTCTTCAATGGTAATGGTTATAGTAAATTTTAGTACAGTATAAAGTAAGCTTTCAAGAAATCAATGTTACGTAAAGCGACGAATTCAGGTATTTAATACATTTAAGAAGTACACATCACCTTGTAATGAGTTAATATACCGTGTAACCGTGATTAAGCGATCAATACAATGTGTGCTCAATCAATCGGAAACCATGCCTCGTTCTGAGACCGGCACTAATTAGCCGTCGTTAATAGTGTTAATGTTCCCTCATACGAATTATATCATTCATTACGTAGCTTTGATTTGTAATTAAGTAGGTATTGTACTTCTTTCTAATTTATATGTATTGAGCAAAATCTCTAGATGATAATGGTTTTTTTTTTCATGTGATACTTTTTGTCGCAAATTCTTAAGTCATTTGATAGACATTTTTAAAAAGTATAGGTTAATATTGTGACGGTTTTGTACCTAAATCATACATATGTTATTCGTTTAAAATGTTCCTTTTAGAAGATTTTAATGTATTTTCTCAACAATATGATTAACGTCATTTAAAATATGCGAATTACACAAGATTGAATATAATGTCATAATAGCAGCCTTAGCGTTATAGATTTATTAAACTGTCAGATATCACTGAAATTGTTTTTTTTTTCTTTTAAAAGTAAAACCGAGTATATTATGAATCACAGAATAAGATTTTTTTATTTTCAATTTGACTTTGCAAAAGAACGGGAAAGTTGATGTTTTTTTTAATTTATTCATTATCTTGTAACTTCGCCGAGAGAATGTTCCGAAAAGAAATGGGATCTCTAAAAGCTCACGGCTTTTATTTAAATTTCATATTTAACTGATTTCGCTTGTTTGGACGTCGGCTAAAGTTGTTATCATTGCACACTGTTCATTTTTATTGGCTAGTTGTATAAAATAACATTAGTTTGTTATTAATATATATGCAAGGTATAAAATATTTTATATTATTAAGAAAAATTGCGATTTTACAATAACATGGTGATCTTTATAAAACTTTAAAAGCTATTTTTGTTCAGTAGGTACTAGCTGATCCATTGAATATCGTACCGTCTCATAATCATTAAGTGAATAATAATAATTAACTGAAACAAATTTAGTTTTTCTTCCAATGCGCGAGAGAAATCTTTCGAGTCCGAGAGACGAAACAATAAAAAATTCATCAAAACCAGTCAATCCGTTCTCGAGATATCTATAAGTCTATAATATAAGCCTTTCCATATAAACTGTACGATAGATAAATTTTCTTCATGTTTCTTTTCCCGTGATTTTTTCCGTTTTTTTTTTAATATTTATTTTGCTATTAAGCCAACAAAACAAAGACAATTAAAACAAAATTTATAATTAAAGAACCAAGTAATTAAAATAATCCGAAACTGTCAATTTTTATGAGAAACTTATTTTTATACATATTGCATGAATTTATATTTCGTCATTACGGGACTTTGCACGTTTATAAAGTTATATTTTTGAAATATGATTAATCATATCGTTATTCCATCCATCCATTCAATCATAAGACGTCCACTACTGGACGCAGATCTCCCCCATAAGGGGGAGGGAATTGCCATAATCGCCACGCTTGGCAGGCGGGTTGGCGATCACGGTAACCTCACAAACAACTGTTTGTGATACTCAGAGGATGCTGCTGCCCATCCCCTGGTTTATATTACTTAGTCGCCTTTTACGACACCCACGGGAAGATATGGGGTGGTACTATTCTTAGCCGGCACCACACGGCATATATCGAGACTAGAAGTATAATATTATATACACTCTAATTGAGCTTAATTGTTTGAGTCCGCTGAGACAATTTAATTATTCACATCCCTAACCTTTTAATAGTTCTCAGTAAGGTAACCCTCCAGACTTTGGAATTTAAATATTCACTACAAACTAATAAGCCCCTCGACACAAACGAACCTGTCCCAGTCTACAGTAGTTCGAAACTTGTTACTCGTAGATTATGATGAGACTCCTTTCTTTGACCTATTTAATCTGTGCAAACCTTGTCAACTTTCCTACGTTTTTAAAAGACTTTAGTTGCGCTCCCGCTCGGAGCTAGGTGTTTAAAGTTTAAAATATAATTAACTAGGTGGAGCAAACACGATTTTACAGATTTAAAAGGCAAGCAAAAAGTTTTAGAATAACCTTATATTCTGGCTGATTACTTTTTCGCGTGAACGGATATATTAGCTAAAATTATGAAAACCGTTATTCGTGTGTGGCGCGGATCTAGCTTAGACTAATGTCTTAGTCTATCAAATCACAAACTGTATTTATTTTCACGAACTATGGTTCTAATTTGACGCAATATTGCCTTCAAAGTTTGAGAGCTGAGTACGTAGCCAATTTTTATATGCGTAGTATTTTTGAAGAAAACTAATAAAGGTTATAACTATATAAAGGTTATAACTAATATATATATAAAAAACAGGTTATAATCATAAGCATACTAATCATGTACGTGGATCCGCTACTGATTTGTCTTCGAATGATCTTAAAAGAATATCTTGTTAGAAATACTATATTTTTAATAAAAAAAATGATATTTTAATATGTGTATTTTCATTTAGTTATATATTTTTCGTACAAAAGCTGCTGTACTTACATTTTTTTTTTGTTAAAGTAATTAAATATTCCGCTTTAATGAAGAGGTAATATCATTAGGAAGGAGAGCTTGTAACACGAGTCGCCTCTATCAAGAATGTCTTTAATGGATGTCGTGCGGGTCACACCCTAATGGTGTCGGCAACTCTTCATTTTAATATATCCTCCACTCAATATTAATAGACGATTAGTACTAGGTACCTATACCGTATTAAAAAACCTACACAATCGCAAACTTAACAGCTAATCTTATTAATAACTCTACACATTAAGAAATATTTAATAAGCTAATATAAGAAACATAATTTATTCTAAATAAAGACAATTGCGTAAAATTCATTAAAATAATAGTTAAAAAACAAAAAATAGCATATTTAGCATAATTAGCAAAATAAAATAACCCTGAATTATTATTATTGGAATTAGAATATTTAATTATATCTATTTTTTTTTCATATTAATATTTTTTTATTGTACTTTATTGTTTCATGGGTGACATTCGAATACAATATTATAGAATCTGACATAAATAATGCTTTTGTAGAAAATATCACGATATATATCTTGAAAAACAAATTTAATTATTATATGATAGTAAGGATTACGGAATTACCAGTGATCTTAGATAATCAAGTTTAATATATTTCCAACTTCCCAGTACTTTTTTTCTTTACGAACAACATTGTAGACACGAATATTGTTTCCGAATACTACTCAACAACGATTGTGTGAACATTTTTTATATTTTTTTATGGGCGTCATCTACTCGAGCTTTATGTGTGAGACCGTACGTGCATTTAATGGAATCTGAATTTAAGTGGATGTGAATAGTCCATCTGAGTGAATACTGATTTTAAGCCATCGCGTCCGGCGCTTCGTGCGTTGCCACCGTTGACATGACATTTAATCGAATTGACTGTAGTTCTGTTGGTTATCGCGATTTTTGATCGTGATTTATAACACTGAAACGTATGTATGCATATATTTTAATCCTTATCTATTTTTTTATTTTGTCTGTAAAAATCACAATTAACTTGAAATCCTTTTTTGATAAAGAAATATTTTCGTTCTTATACAGAATGTCTAAATTTTATTATTTGTGATATTATGCACTTTGTAAATACTGAATTAGCTGAACTATTAAATTTTCCTATATCATATGTCCATTATCATCTAGTAGCTAAACTGTAGTGTCAACCGAATTATGTGAGGCGTTGTAATAATGTTAAAAGTAATTCATAGTTTATAGTACCTAAACAGTAAATTGCACTAATAGTGCGGCCGGATTCCGCGTCAATCGAAGCGACCTTTTTTTTTTTTTTTTGACGGGGGGAAATGCATTTACGCACTACCCTTATCTATTGTATTTGAGGGATCAAAGTCCCCCAATACAATAGATAAGGGGGTACGGAGTGACGAGTTCCGTGCCAGTGTGGGACTCACCCGGGCGAGAGTCGCCCGGAAATACCCACTAAAACCCCCCGGGGCCGTCCGCTGCATTTGGGATGGGGGCGATACGGGGTTGCCAAGGCAGGTCGCCGCGTCGCCCCCTGCAGCGAACCCATCGGGCCTCGTCGTGCAATGGCCCAATGGGGATGGGGTAGAATATTCTCGACCCCACCTCTTCGCCCGCCCAATCGAAGCGACCTAACCGACTCTAAAATCGACCTGAGCTTTCGGTGAAGGAAAACATCGTGAGGTAACCATAGCATGGTGGTAGGGCATTTCTAACGATGCCCGCCTTGGTAGCTACCACCCCTAAGTTTGAAAACCTGTCACCAAAAACCAACAGGTGTGTTCCGGCAGCATCACTTGAGAACCATTACCTCTAGGCTTAGTGTGTTTATCTTCTTGGACCACATCGTCACTTAACAACAGATGAGATTGTGGTCAAAGCACTGAACCAATTCTCTGTAAAAAAAAAAAATGTATAATTTTACCTGGAAAATTTGGAGTAAAGCTTACTTCAAAGCCCGTTTCGTGACTTCATCGCATGATTTGCATGACATATTAAATAATTATGATTATAAATGTTCCTGTGAATTAATATTAGATCAACATTTATATAACGTGCATATATAACTATCTTTAATATGTTATCTACCCTTGCTGTTGGTGACAGAGGACAGAGTAAAAGTAGTGGAAGTTTAAGCTAATACTCATATTATTCACCTTACTAAATATTTTAAAACGTAAAACTTCTCTCACTGTCGATTTACCTATTTGTTATTTTATCAACTTATAACTAGAAAACCATTTAACTGGTTTATACCGCTATCTACTTTATTATTATAAAAACATTCTCTGATTCGATTTGTATTATACTTTTGCTACATTCAGTAGATACATATAGATATAGACTATTATAGACTTAGGTACTTTTATAGGTATTTACTTAGTAATAGACAGTAGCTATGAATAAACTAATCGAACAGCTGAAATGTCACCAGTAAAACCTACTTTGTAACGTCTAGAGTTAAAGATAGTTACGATGTCGACTGTCCATCGCACTTGGATTGTTTTAAATATCAGTCTGTACCAAACTTCCAGATACCTATTATTATGCATAATATTACTATTATATGCAAGATTATATGAACATTTTCAGATTATAATCTTATAGCACTATTTCCACGATAACGTTTCTGATATATAAATGCTAAGTTGAAGGCTGCGTATTTTGTTGAGCATGGAGTCTGTCTGTTCTTACTAAAAAAAATAGAACAGTCTTTTCCTAAACCTAAGTTTGACAATATAAAATACCTTATATTGTACATTCTATACAGTTTTTTTTTTCGTTTAGACATGAAACCTTAGCCTTTTTTTATAAAGTCTTAAGCTTTAAGGGACATAAATAACACTGCATATATGAAATAAAAAGGTCAACTTTGATGAGCTGAATAATAGAACGCGAGACGATCTCAATTAAAAGAGTTAGTCTGATTATGTGTAATAACTTTATTTAAAATCTTGCATGTCCTACAAAGAATACAGAAGATTAACCCAGTGAGATGAATTGAATTGGATTATTCTAATTCCGAAAGAAGAGTATGTATTTGAAATAACATTGTATAATTACTATACGTAGAGAATACGATTATACGTATTTGAATTATTAAACCAATGTACAAAAATTGTCTTATAATGACGATAAATATAACACCGCCAATTTGTGTACGTATGGAAACGAACGCGCTTTTTCAACGAATTTTTGCCATTAGTCCTCTTAGACCGTTCTAATAGACCAAATGACAGGGTGTAAAAAGAGCTCGTGTGAGTGAAACTTCACCAAGTTTCTCAAAGGTAAACCTAAAGGTTACCTATAGGTCTGAACGTATGACGTCACGAAAGCCGTCGAAGCGCGGTGGAAGGTACGATGGCTGGCTACATACAACCGAAAACGGTACATTTACATTGTTACGACATAAATCTCTTTTATATGTCCACATAAATTCCGTTTAACATCTCAAAATTTTTGCACGTCTTTTTTACATTCTTTTCGACTTATACTACTGGGGCTCTAGCAATTCTTAAAATATCTTTATTTCTTTATTATAAACACGAACTGTTCAAACAAAACAAGTATCTGGTCATTGCATACCTAATATATTATAAATGTTTATATTTGAATATAACGTTTCTTGCAGCTTGCTTCCTATAGAGTGGTGAAATAAGGGAACCCAGTGTGCTCGTTACGTAAACGCTGACAGATCGATATTGTTATTGTTAAGAAATGCGGTGTTACACTCGGCAAGGTAGCATAATTAAATGTAACTTTATCGCTGTTACAATAAGAGTTACAATTGAACAAAGCATGTTAAAGATATTAAATATGGATAGTTTGCGTCTTCTCATTCAAGTTTAGAAGTGATTTTCGATACTACTCTCGAGACTAATGCATAAGATAATGTATCCACTATAGTCGTCAATCCGCGTTCCTATCGAGAACTTGTTGCTTTGACATATACCGGACCGGGTGCGCAAACGCAGGCACTATACAGAAAGCAGGCGCATTCTCTCCCATCATGGGCGCGCGGGCGTGTAGGGTCAACGGTCTGTCTGTACATGCGCCTGAGAACCAACGATAAATATTTCAATATCAACAACACGTGATCCATATGCTCAGCTCATTGATTATAGGGATCAGACGACCGATTACTGCAAAATAAATGAGAGAGAATCTGTATATTTAGTGAAGAAAGTGGTATTTTGTGCAGCAACATAAATCACCTACGTACATGTACCCCGTATGCATGGTTCCAAAACAGGTTCGTAAGCTTACTTATACATACGATGAATTCCAATTTAAAAGGAGAAACGATGCTAATTGACCATCTGACGTGTGTAGTAAGTCTTATCCTAGCTCTGTAGAAGGGCTATACGGCCTGTTGATTGTAGCTTAGTGTGATAAAAACAACGATAATTTTCAATAAACAATCTTTCATCGACGGTCGTTGTTGTAATACAATTCGAATGTCACATCAAAAACCTTTACAACAGTATCTACGATTATACACTGGTCTGATCGAGATATGCAGATGACGGATATTTTACATTGTCTATGTTAAGCTCATTCGAACTCAAAGCTCTGTCGAACGAAACACTCCAACTATTTCTTCGCGTTTTATTCGCACATAAAATAAGATTCTCATATTTCATTCTAAATTTAAATTACATTTGTGTTTACATTTATACGTTCCTCGACAGGAACTACACAGTATTGACTAGTAGTACATATTTTACTGTTGTCACTACTTCGCTCGTATAAGATATTTGTAGACGAAGTTCTTGTTTACCTCATGCATTCAACTATGAAGAATCTCCAAATTTCTGCGGTGTGATATTGGCTGAGAACTCGAGATATATTTAAATATAATATTGATTGAAGAATAGACTACAAGTAAAATTGCTTTAATAATTATGACCCCAGCCATAAACATACAAACCGAGTCAGTTTACGGTTCCTGAGTGAGGTCAGTAATAGATGGACTTACGCCTTCCAAACATAATTTATCTTTGTTCATAATAATGACGTCTGTTAGTGATCCTGTAATATATGAGTTAGTTTGACTATTGAGGTGAACATAATAAATATTTACTTATTTTGTACCTAGAGACGATATTTCATAACTGCGCCAGGATCCGAACGGTGACACTATAATCGTTTTGCGATTCACACAACATTAACAATATATGTTGGCTTAGTGCCAATAAAAAAAAAATATGGATCTGATAGATGGCACACGTCGTCTACCGGGAGATACAGAATAATTTCTGCTAAAACATCTAATAATATGTTTATAAAATTGCTGTTCTTAAGAACTGAATGGACGTAAAAAGCATATTTAAGGAAAATTACCATGTTTTTAAATTGTCCTATTTTATATTTATTACAACTTTTGAATAACATTTTTCACAACATCTACACTTAATATACGTGCGGCAGTCTCAAACATTATTCAATATCAAAATAAAAAAAGATAAATTTATATTAAACGAAAATAATTGAATTCAGCTTGGTGGAATAAATTTACGAACAAGTTCTACAGAATTACATATGAGCCGATAATAGACTGCCACTGAAATGAGCTTCTTTTACGAATAATGCTATGGAAGGGGCGCAGGGCGACGAGGACGGTAACATTGTCTCCCTAATAGGGCATTGTCATGGAATGAACAAGAAAGGCAATATTTGACCGCGCACGTACGCAGTAATACCATCCCTTATGTAAGGGAATGTAATAAAACTTATCTCCGGATCGGCATGCGGTATACGTTCGCCCTGCCTGGCCGACTGCGGTATTTCTGGCTTTGGCTTCATTGTGGTCTACTAGCTAGTTTATCTACTTGAGATAATTTTTAGGTTTCGGTTTATTAATTATCAAACTTTAGACCACTTAATAAATTATTGCGATGGATAATAATATAAATAATTGACTGTAAAGACATGTGTTTAAAAAAGTTTATTTTGTCTATAAGCTTATCAAACAATATTCCTAAAATATAAATATCAATATACTAGTATCGGTTTACCTAATTGTTTGTCGTTAATTGATTGTGAGAATCTAAACAATAAAAGAAAAGTGTCGACAATTAAGCCTTTATACACCAAAAGATTTCTATTAAAGTCTATCTTTTAGCTGTTCCTTCAAGGTATATCACAGAGACGGCGTTAAAATAAACTTTTCTCTAAAAGAATCGTGTTTGTAGAGTGCAGCGTTCAAATATTATCCCGTACAGTGAGCACCTCCGACACCAGCTTCCGAAGACATTGAGACTATAAAAATTGAAGCTAAATCAACATTACATTGTGTTAAGAAGACGTGGAAACGAAAATTGTTTGAGAATTTACTCGTTAACAAAGGAAAATAGGATTTTATTGTTCAGCTTCTGTTATGTTAGTCTAAAACATTTCGGATTTCAAACTGTTTTTATCAATTGTCTCATTTACTGTAGATAGTGTGTAAATAAGGCAACATAGATCTGAAGACTTTTTAACGATTCCTTTATTTATCGCGGGCATAATAGAAAAATATATTGCTTTGATGTGTTTGATGATAGGAAAGTGGAATCTTTGGTTTTTTTATTTAACCTAGCTAATGCTTTGCCGTTCTTTGTGGGCGAGTGCTGAAGGCATTCAGCCGCAAGAGGTGACTCTTACAAGACCTATGTACCTGCGAGTTGTGTGCAGTGGTGTGCGTGTGATGCTCAGTGCATGGTCAGTGTCACTGTATCGCGCTGGCGGCGATATCAAGAGCCTTCCTAGTTTGGAAACGAGACACGTCTTGAGTCGCCAGTGGAGGGGGATCTTTGGGGAAGGCGAAACTTTGGTATTTTTTTCCAAGAACTTTATGCGATTTAAAAAGCCCGTAACCATTTTAAGACTTATTTCAGTTATTATTTTTGATTATAAGGACTTCAGTTTTTAGAAAATGATTATGACTCTTGACTGATTTTTTTGGATATCTACTAAATTAAAATTAAATTACACCATCAAAGCTGTTTGATTTGTACATCTGTGAAGTGTAGAACTAATATTGACATAGTCGTAAGTTTGAGACTCGAATACGCTCTGTCAGAACCACTTTGTTATTTTTTTCTCCCTCTAACAGCAGAATAAATAACTCGCTGTAGTGTACAATATGCACAAGTTTCATCGGTCGAGTAATGCTAATGCGTTTTGTAGTACCACTCTGCTGCGATGCACTTGGATACACTTCCAATGGACCGTGTTTCCCGTGACTTGTATTTTATAAGCACATATCCTTGTTAAGCCATGCTAGTATAACTTTTAATTTTTTTTAATATGTCTTTAAATAGTTAAAACCACAGAGTAATAACGCTAAGAGTGATATTTCCATGCAAAAACTCCTTTAACATTGAAGCTAAAAATATATATTTGTGTAAGTGACACGGAATTATGTAATCACCGGCACGTTAAGGGAAGGCGTTCGTGGCCTTTTAAGGCCAACCAGAAATGGCTTCACTGCGTGTGTATCTACTGCCGTTCTGAGTGTTTTATTTATATGATTAAATCAACATGTAAATCTGTTTGCAGATTATGAAGATGGAAATTGAAAAAGATTTGACAATTTTATCGCTTATATCTGACTTTAAGAGCAAATCAACTTTTATCCAAGAATGTTTCGAATATTGTTTCGTGGCGTACAAAACGTGTCTCTATCTAAAGTGTCTCGAAATAAAGTAATCCTTTAAAACACTAAAGTGTCACGTGAAGTGGCTTAATTTCTTATTTATGTAATAAACTAATAGTAACATTTAAACCTGCGTGCACCACCGATACAGTTTTATAATAAACCAGAAAAAAGATAGAATTTTGAATAACAGGCATGAGAATAATTATTTTCATTTCGAAGTCAGCTCCAAAATTTGAAACACTGTTTATCGAAACTTAGGAAATGGGAACGAGATTCGATCGCGCTCGCGTTTCCGTATCGTTCATGTTAAATTGACTAAAGTTTGTAAAACTACAATTTTGGACGTTATTTGCCATTAAACTTGGCAAAATTTTGCTCGTAGTATCCGATAATCAATCGTAAAATCATAACATCAATTAAAGTACCTGTTATATTCAAATTTATTAATGTCTATTTATGAAATTATTTATGAAATAATATAATAAATGTCTACTGTCATTAGAATTTTATTTTGTGTGGATACACTCTTTGTCCCCTACGAATCTGCATGAGCTTTTACAAGAATTATGTCAAATGAACATTCCAATCTAAAGACAATCACTATTAAACTCTTGAATGTTTTGTATTTATAATTAAAAATCTAAATACATAATTTTAATAATGATATTTACAAAGATTTACTTCTTATTCGTGTCGTTTTGGCCTTTCTAATGAATTATGTGCACGGATTTATTAATTAATTATACTGCCTGCCACACTGCATATGTTCACCTATTTTACGAATACCTTCGGGACACTATTTTAATCAGTGCAAATGTTCCTTGCATTTTACTGGATACATATTAATTTCTATAGTAAATTGGCTTTAAAAATAACATGATTTTCTTTAATTTTTATATAGACCTTGTTTTACCGGGTTACCATTTTGGGAGTAAACCAACATAATAAAACATTTCATGTTATGTATTTCCGTCTATAAAAATATATAAATAATATACTATAATAGTAATGAGTAAAGCACCATGATATAACGGATCTTATCATAACTGATGGCAAACTGACGAAAAAAGGAATAGTTTGAACATGACCCCAACCATTCAAATCCATCGCACCAACAATTATAGGTATTTGTACCACGTGACTCTGCCCGCATATAACATATTTTTCAAAATAATTCACTGCATGTTTACATATAAAATTACATACGCGTTGGTGAGTATTGTGTTGATTTCATTCACTATTGTCGTCATAAAATGTTCTACGTATTAACCAATGAAAGAAAATATATATGGCGGTGCGTCTTTATAACTTTTTTTTTAATTACGTCAGGACGAAAGTTGAACAGACTTCATATCTGGGTGGACGTCAATGTCTAGCGTAGGTCGTAGCCGACGAATCACCTGTTCCTCGTAATCTTATTTCTTTTCTACGATGATAAGAACTGATCCACTGAACGATTCTGTATTTTTCAGTGCTATTCTGCTTTTATTCAAGCAATTATTTCTCTGTGTCTGTCAATATACTCACATAAGCTGTTATGGCTGATCTTGATAGAGACGAGGACTCGATTTTATGTACTATCACTTGGCTAGAGGATACAGTTATGTTTTAGATTAAAGAACCATGTTAAATTTTATAACAATACAGATAATCGATATTGAGGACTACCTTTAAGAAGTATCTACGAGATAGTATCATTAGTAGTAACAATTTTGTACTTAGACTTTATTTAGAATTATTACTGCGGAATTAAAAAAAAAAAAACTATGCTCTCAGTTTATCTAACCATTAAGGTATTATAGTAAATGAAACGCTTTACAATTTGTTAGTTTGTGCGGTTTAATTTCGCCCTCATTCTACCAGGAACATTGTATTATGGTAAACCAGATCCACAGCTGGTATCAAATGCTTTGGATTGCGGTTACGTACACTTACATATTTGATTGCTTATTAGCAAGCAATATGTGTTCTATTTTATTAGAAAATAAACACAAATTGTTCTATGTTATAAACATTCTACTTTTTGAAGTAGATCACGTTTTTATTGTAACTAAAAATCGCCGTATCCTGTACAGTGCTTTATGTACTCGTATAGGTATAAATGAATCTCTAAAATACTAAGTAGGCTTGATTTACCTTACAAATAATAAAAGTGAAAAATTGATTATTTATGGCAAATTCGTTAATATTTTAGAATTGGAAATAATAAGGTCAATTTAGGCACGTATTCACGTATTTTAAAGCGATGATGACGCAGTGGGTAGTGGGGCCGGATTCCGCGCCAGTGGACTCGGGTCCGAACCCAACTATTTTAACTCTAAAATCAGCCTGAGCTTTCGTTGCGGGAAAACATCATCAGGAAACCATAGCATGGTGGTAGGACATTTTCTAATAATGCACGCCCCCGGCAGTTACCAACCTTAAGTTTTAAAACCTGTCGCCAAATAGCAATAGGTGTATTCCGGTGCATCACTTGAGAACCAGTAGCTCTAGGCTTAGTGTGTTTACCATCCTGGACCACAACGTCACTTAACATCGGGTGAGACTGTGGTCAAAGCTCTAAGCCTATACCGTGTAAAAAAATCGATAAACAAAAATGTGATTCTTCATATACCGAAATATCGCACCAGTCGGGGATTCAATTTCTTGCAATGTTAAAGAGTATTATGTAAATCATAACGAAGGTACTTTATAGTTAAGTACCTACTATGATTCGGAATCCAAATAAATTTAGAGAGTTTTATTTCTGCCAAACTAGATACTGATTTTAGTGTTGAATGGTCTTTCACCATTCCTTATAATATCGCTAAATTTAGCTATTTTTTAAACGTGCTTTAATTTGTTCAGTTCATAATATTGATTGAATATCTCAGAGTAATATAATTCTAAATTTATAATGGATTTATAATAAATGAATATTCCATCCATCCATTCATCCATGAATTCAACCGAAAGACGTTCACTGCTGGACATAGCTAGGTCTTTCCCAAAAATCTCCACGCCGATCGGTCTTGCGCCACCCGCATCCAGCGGATTCCCGCGATCTTTACCAGGTCGTCGGTCCACCTTGTAGGGGCCTACCCACGCTACTTCTTCCGGTGCGTGGTACCCATTCGAGAACTCGTTGGCTCCATCGGGCATCGGTTTTGCGAACAACGTGCAAAGCCCACTGCCACTTAAGTTTAACAATTCTTCTGGCAATGTCGATTACTTTGGTTCTTCTGCGTATCTCCCCATTTCTTATACGATCATTGCTCTCTCCATTGCCCTTTGAGCAACCTTGAGCTTTTTTATTATGCCCATTGTGAGCAACCACGTTTCAGTGCCGTGTGTAATTACTGTCAACACACACTGGCCGAAGACTTTCGTCTTGAAACACTGCGGTATTTCGAAAGAGAAGATTTTGCGTAGCTTCCCGAACGCGGCCCAGCTGATTTGGATTCGACGATTAACCTGTTTCTCGAAGTTAGATCTACCTAACTAGACGGTTTGCCTCATTTATATATACATAACTGTCAACAACTTCGAGCGTAGAGTCACCGAGTTTATAAGAGTTGACACAACATGGACATCAGAGATGACTTTCACCTTGTTCATGTTTATTTTAAGGCCAACTCTTTCGGAGGCTCTACTGAGATTACCGAGCATCGTACTTAGGTCTTCTGCGGTCTTAGTCATGACTATTATATCATTAGCAAAGCGGTGGTGTGTTATGTATTCGCCATTTCCTCGTCTCGATGCCAAGTCCTATCCAATCCAGAACCTTGAAAACATCTTCGAGAGCAGCGTGGAACAGTTTCGGAGAAATAACATCTTCCTGTCTAACGCCACGCCGCAAAGGTCTAGGTTTCAAGGTCTGGTCTTGTAGTCGGACTGACATGGTGGCGTTTTCATGTAAATCCTTCAATGCTTTGATATACCGATAGTCTACTTGGCACCACTAGAGAGACTGCAGTACAACCCAGGTCTCAATCAAATCAAAGGTTTTTTCGTAGTCTACAAACGCTAAACAAAGGGGTAAGTTATGTCTGCTCGGTCCTCGGTCTGCTGTATAACCTGCCGCAGCGTATTAATATGATCTACGGTGCTAAAGCCTTTTGGAAGCCGGCTTGTTCGGGAAACTGAAAGTCGGCCAGCCTGTGCCCTAGTCGGTTCGTGAGGACTCTTGAAAACAGCTTATAGACATGACTCAGAAATGTGATAGGTCTAAAATTTTTCAAAAGGGTATTATCACCATTTTTGAAAAAGGGAACCACCACACTTCTGTGCTACGCCTGTGGTGTTTTTCCCTCGAGTATGACGGAATGAAAGAGTCTGAAGGACCTCAAGGATCGGTTTGAATGAATATTATTAATTTGTTAATAAAATACGGAATTGGGTATAGTAAAATACATTTAAAATAATACTTTCACAATTATTGTATTTTTACCTCTCGCATCAGTGATAATGTTTGAGAATGTCAAATTTTTAAAAGGATCTATGTCGAAGCTTCGTTCAGTGTGTCAAGCAATATTGCGTATTCATAAGACGTAAATTGCTAATAATCATGGTAGAGATGGCTCTATAACTGCAACCTAATTTATCTCATAAATCAAATATGCTATCTGCAAACTTAATTAATGTCGAAAAGTAATGTGAAAACCTATATTATACATTAGCTTAGAACATGTTTCATCAGTATAATACATTCTTTCCATTACCAAGAAAAGGCAGCTTTCGCACTATCACACAAACCTGTAGGCTAATATTATGATTAATTTTTTTTCACTGTTAAGTTTTTTTATTATTATTATTACTGCTTAACAAAAACGTAAAACCAAATTACATTCTATTATTCCCCTATTTTTCCCTTGTTTACGAAAGTCACGCACAAACGTGCAACACGAAAACCCTATTAGGAAGAATAATAATTATAAAAACTTTTTTAATATAGTAATTTAACTCAAGTGACCTCGTAAGTCACAGCTTAGTTAAAATGTCCACGAAGACCAAAATGGAATGGGTAATTTATATTTTTGATAAATTTCAACCATTAATAGTACAGCTTTTTCTTTTCTTTACTGACTTTTTTTGTGTGCAATATTTAATTTAATTGTAATGAAATATGTTCCTTAAAACTATACTTACTTAAATTATATGTTTCTTGTTATTCCTCATATTTAAATGTATACTTAAGGATTATAATTAATACTTTATTTAGAACTTTTTGTGCTAAGATCCACGCCCATAAAAATCCGTGTAGTAAACTATGTTTTTATGTTAGTTCAATTATTAGTCAAATCTTTGTATTACTAAATCGTTTCAACCCTTGAACTAAATCATAAAGTCGCCTTTTCCAATGTTTTCAATTTCAAACCTAATACAAACATCGTGTATTCTTGATAAAAAACGTAACAAGGGTGTAGTACCCGTTGGGAATAACCCTTGTAAACTATTTTATTTACTTTTCGCCAAACTGGAAATACCTCTTCACATAGGGGTGGGTATAAATGTTATCTTACGGTCTAGATATTTTTTACTTCTACGGGATGATATTCCTATTCTTACGCTTCAGTTCGTGATTATTTCTAGGTATGGAAACGATACGCGTGTTTTAGGGTTTCAGTTGAACTTATATGAAATCATTCCAGTATACCTATTATTCGCCTATATTTAAGTTAAGTTACAGTTTTTAAAATAAACTAACGCTGTTGATTTGAAAAGCCTTATCAGCTTCACCGGACTTGCAAGTTACAGATGTAGGTATATAATTCTGGAAGTTAAGGCAGTAAAGAATTAATACACCGTTCAAATCAATTGAAGAATACGTAGGCCAACGTAATATGGAACGTACGACGAAGTAATCACAACTCTATATCGACCGAAGCTTGACGATAAAGCATTGTAAAAGTGAAGTTTAAACTTTATTTCAGGCCAGACTACTTAAATATGTCAATTTATTCCATAGAAATTAAACACTCAGACCGACAGTAGGCACACGCGATGTGAAATTATTTCAAGTTGGTCTTAAAAAGTCACGTACACCTTTCGTTACGTGCCAAGTATTACGTAATTCCGTGTTGCTTAGACATACAGGGTATATGTTTTTTGTGCTTCAACGTTATTTTGGACAGTTTTTGTGTTTGAACTATCACTCTTATCGTTATTACTCTATGATTTATATTATTTCATGTCAGGGTCATACAAATACACATGGTTTTTTAACTCTAATGAAGTTAATTGAAAAGATATCCATTTCCTAACTCTATTGACAATTCTAAGAGTTTTCATTAGATACAAAGCAAAACCACTAGGTATTACCTAATATAGAAAAATATTACGTTCGTGTCTGTCATTACTTATATGTTGACTACGTTCGATGATAGTACCGAAATTTAACGACGTTGTAAAGAAAAAAAAATAAGGTCATAGGAAATCTACTTTTATTTATAGGTAGGTATTTCAATAGCCTCATAAAAAGGTTGTATTTTGCTCGTAAATTAAAATGAAATTCCGCCTTTGTTTGCAGCAGGATCGGTGCTGGTGAAACACATTAGTGTGATAGTATCAAAGCACTGTCGGGACACGTTACCACCACTGTTCGACATGGCAAGCTGCCACACCCCTGAGACCAAACAAACACCCGCGTATCACATTAAACTCGGTAATAATCATATGAAATTATGGTTCTTGTTTATATCGTAGGTAGTTAGTTACTCGCCGTCAAAACATAAGAGTTTGTTAGTTAATTTATTATAATCCTTATTTATTATAATCCCTATGTATTATAATAGGTAATTTCAATCTGATGTCAATTGATTAAAAATGATATAAACATTGATCCAATATACTTTAATCATTACATTACTTAATCTAACTATAAAAAACACATAATGATCTTTAAAAAAAACGTACTAATCATCTATATTACGATACACTAAATGATAGTGAAAGTATTATATACATATTATGATACTATTTTAAATTTTGTTTTAAAAATTAACTATACAATTACGTTTTGTAATAGTAAAATTGTAACGGTAATGTGTCTCAAAATCTCGTATCATTTGTGTGATAACTACTAAAATATATATCTACTGACGTGACAAAACATTTATTTGATAATTTGGTATAAAAAAAATTTTTTTTAAACGTCATTTCTCTAAAAAGAATATAACATTCAGAAATCCCTCACGTGAACCAATTTGTACCATTTGAAAAGCAAAAGTTTCAGAAGTTGTTGATTCATTTGAAAAACTCTTTTCGTATCGTTTGCATTCCTGCACTGAATCTAGTTTGAGTTTTAATTTATTTACGAACTATTCCAGCTATAGTGATCAAAGTTGTAACAGTTGAGTCCTGCCGTCTGTCCGGCTAGGCGCTCTGAATAGATCGGCTAAATACGTACAGAGCCAACGGAACCTCTATTTGCATAATGGGCATAGACAATGATCTGTGTGCGAAACCTGAAAAGCAACCAACAAATCGAACTCAGTCGATTCGCAAGTATAAAGGGGCAGAGAACTATTCAATGTATTCTAAGCGAAATGGGAAAATTGTTTTTTTGTTGTCGATACTTAGATTTATTTCTTTTAGTTTCCTTTCAATTACATAAAAAAGCTACTAAGTTTATCTATGTTATTTAATATTATTTGCTTTAGATTAGAGACATATAATAGCTACAGTTACGGGTAAATAGTGGTTATCTGTCTATTTATATTCAAAATTATCTTTTGATAAGTTGACATAAAACTTATCTATATTGATAATGCGATGTTAAAATGATTTCGCTTCAAAATGTTAAACACACGAAAAATGCAATATTATTTGAAATTGCAAAACCATAACTGTGTTATTTAGAAAATATTTTAGTGAAGAAGAAGGATGTAATGTAATATTAAATAATTCCTATGGTTTCAATTATTCGAAACTCCTTTTAAAATATATTGGAAATTTCTCGGACCAAAGAATTTCTTAATGAAACGATAAATTCCGACTTTGATCAAAGTAATGTTTCACGATGAGATTTATAGAGATACCAATTATTTGAGAGTTTAGCTAATTAGAACACAAAGGGAAAATATTTAAGATAATCATTACCTAATTATGTAATAACTTAAAAAAAACTATACATAAATATATTTCACAACGTACAATACTTTTAAAACCAATAAATATCTTCCTAATTAATTATCAATTACTAATTCATGTTTAGAATATCGAATTCATTATGAATATCAATAAAACATGATATTAAGTTTTATGTTGAGTGAACATACCATTTACTTGTCATTCAATAGAATCTAGACAGGGGTCCTCAGTTTTTTATCGTGTTTCTTCCGTCATTTGCGCGACCCTTAAGCAAGTCTGTGTCGACAATGGTGTTTTTATCGGTGTACCGCCTGTTCTTTCAGGCACATACGCATCGTTTAGCGTTCGTAAAGTGTGAACATCACGTCTTGCTATCGAGCCGTGAGATTTTTATATTCTTGAAGTAACTCTTGCTCCGATTGTCGATCTAATATGTTTTTAACAGCTTTTAAAAAGTACGGTTCTCTGTTACCTAGTAGGTTTATTTTTGTATGTGCGTCATATTTTTACAAACTATAAAAACGATTTTTATAATTCTTTTACGGAGGTTATTTATAGAATGTTTCATTTTATTTCCAAATAGTGCTTTGGCCTTTAACTTTGTGGCTTACACAGGCCTCATTACACATTATACAGAGACGCCGTGTGTCATTCAAATTACTATAACTTTTGATAGAGTTGACCGATTTTAATGAAATAAAGTTTTGATGTTATATGCTTTATAATTATCTTTTTGAATTTTTAAAATATGCTTAGTACATTTGAATTGATACCAGTACAATCAAACAGACAGACACACATTTCTAAAAATGATAGAATTGTGTTTAATTACCTATTTTTAATTTAAAAATCGAAAATACACAGATACATGAAATTGACTATTTTATTATTAGTATAGATTTCTAGCAATGAGGATGTTTACCAATAGGACGTTAGCATAGTCAGGTTCTGATAATATCCAATGAAAAGTACTCTGATCCCACATATTGAAACTAAGGTGCGTTACAAGTCTTTCCCTTTCTGATGGGATGCTTTAAGTATTTTATTATAATCTTGATTTTTTATTAAATGTTAGTGGCTGTGACGATGTCAGTGTAATCTGTTACCGACAGCTAGCGTTGTTTTTGGACCCTTTTGTACTTACGATGAGGTTACATAATCGAGCAAATATAGAAATATGGTTTTATTGATCACTATGAAGAGTTATATTTATCCTAAAGAAATTCTTAAAGCACCAAAAAAGAAAAAATAAAAACATGAAGTAGTTAATAATGAAGTCTATCATGAGCACGATTCGATAAGTATTTATTAAGTTAAATATCATAAATCGATAAATATAAGGCAAACTTGTAAATGTTCAAAAAAGAACGTGTGAGCATGGAACGTGCATGGGAACGGATAGACAAAGTAAACGTTTTATTTAATTTTTATCGACATTCCAATTAAATGAAAACATCGTTTTATTATAATATTCATTACTTGTTACCTAATTTGGTAAATAAATATCTACGAAAAATACATAATAAATAAGTAAGCTAGTTTTTTTTATTGGTTTTAAAACCTTAGCGACGACCGATTCCACTTTAAAATTAGAATTTCAAATACAGTATCTCAGTGTAACATTGCAACTTAAGATAAGTACGATCAACTCGTGTTAGTTAGAGATAAAAAAATAATTTAGTAGCTTCCTCTAAGACAGTGCTTACCAACCTTTTTCCGTTCCCGTACCCCTTAATAAAACTTTTGTTTTATGAGTACCCCTCTCCTAATAACTCCATACCTACTCCTAAAAATGTGTCTCGTTTCTCTTAAGATTAATAGTAGACATTGTCCTTAGAAACTTGTGACCTATAGAGAGTTACTATAAGAGTCCTATTATATACATTTGACAACATTTTATTATTTTTTATTTTTCATTTTATTATTTATTTATTGTTATCAAGAATATTCTTATAGCAGTTGGTGTTACAGGGTTTGCAATCAATTGCGACAAAAATGATTTGATTTTTGATCTGATCCATTAAAAAACAAGCCCATTGATATTAATTTTAGAACTTTAAACCTTAAACTTAATAAAATTTAATCATAATTAATCAATCCGTAAAAAATATTACATATTGGAGACATAATACATTAAAATAATGTTTATATAAGTTAACTGTTATGACTTCTCAGTATTTCCGCCATTACCAATATAATTTTTACGTATCCCCAATGAGACCCCGCGTATGCCCAGGGGCACGCGTACTACAGATTGAGAATAGATGCTCTAGGAGAATGTTATCAAGCGGCGCGATGCGGCACGGGGGACGCGGACTTTCCATTGCGTGTGTTTACCCACTCTCCTGCACAAAGCAGTCCAATATATCAAGTTGTCGAGTCGACTTTGCTATGAGCCGCAAGTTGTTACTACACGGACCGCTGTTTGTCAAGTTATTAGACACCAACCCCGTTCTACAAATAGTATTTACTATTGTTACCATAAAACTGCTAGTGTCTATATAAAAATAAACATAACAATAAAATTATGTTACAAAACATTTTTTCAAGCAAATACTTTATTACCTCAATACATTTGCAAAAAAAAAAATAAAGCTCGTAAGCCTGTATAATTGTTAGAGGCGCAATTATGACTTAAAGAAGATGACAAAACTATTTGAGGAAAATTTATACGAAATAATTAAAAACTAAGTGTAAAAATTAGTTTATTTTGTGTGTGAGCGAGTGTAGGGGCTTGTGAGTGGAGTGTGTGGGTATAATATGTGAGAAGGTATAAAAGATAAGGTTGAACCTGAACTAGTCTTCTTTGTGTCTCTTAAGTGCCAGTGTTATTTTGTCTGTAAAATATCACTTAACTTAGAACGTATAGAAATTTGTTTCAAGCCGTGCAGTTTGTGTCGGCTTGCGTGTGCACGCGTATGAGTGCGTGTGGATATAGTGTACATGAGTTATGGGTAATACAACTTGTATATACTTTTGTCCTATTTTATTAAAAGCTTTATAGGTAATAGTATTCGGTTTTACAATAAGATCCCAAGTAACATTACCGATTTACCTGACAATAAGTTCAAGTATTATGTCAAACAAGTTTTAATCTCAAAAGGTTATTACAGGGTGGATCATTACGTGAACGATAGTGATGTCTGGAATTAACCCACATCTCCATGCTTCTGCTAACATTAGTTAAGATTATTATTTGTATAGTTTTTATATGAAAAAAAAATGATATATTATATTTATAAAAAAAGAACCAGATCGAGTTTCTCGCCGGCTCTTCTTGACTGGGTTCTTTTCCGAACAGGTGGTAGTGTTTTAGACGTTCATAAGCACCTTCTTAGGGCCTAAATTGAATAAACTATTTTTTTATTTTGATTTTGATTGCTTGTAGTAGACTCTATTTCACGGTAATCAGAAATCTACAGATTTTTTTACAGAAACATGAATTTTCAATATTATTAACTGAGGCGATACTGCATCACTACAACTCAGGCGAGAAAATTCAAGCAAAAGTTTTCTTTACAACTTCAAAAAGTTAACAGAAGTGGAAATAAATCGTGAGATCTCAGCTTGCTCTGACAGCTGTTCTGTCGAAGGTAGGAATGGAGTAAAAGTACGGAATCCACGCGTGAAATTGACTTCGACCCGACGTTGAAATCATTGTTCGCCCGGGATACTGATTGCCTACCATGTCGTGGGACCAATAAATACAAAACGTATAAATGCTTACTACTTTTTTTTTTTATGTAACATAAGATCCTGTGGAACAAAATAGGCTTCATAGAAATCTCAATTCACTTTATTGGGAATATTTCATAATAAGTATTTCTTAAAATGATCACACCTTATTTAATTTTTTTTATTATTAATTTACCCTTAGAGTAATAACCCTCAGATTGATAGTTCGGTTAAAATTGTTTTTGTGTGTGTGTCTGTGTAAGAAACACGGAATTCCGTAATCACCGGTACGTAACGCAAGGCGTACGAGGCCTTTTAAGTCCGATTTGAAATTATTTCACTCCGAGGTGCGACTACTACCTTTCTGAGTATTTTAATTCTTTGACTTTAAACACAACTTTATAGTCGATCGAGTCGCGTATACAGTATTGTAAGGTCAGGAATAAAAATAGTGTAATCAATACGAGCGCATATTACAGTTCATCAATAAATATTGACAGCACAGTATATTTACTCCAGGACATGCTCGCGACTGAGCGACTGAGGTTACATATGTAACCAGGTATATAGCTTACGATACTTCGTATACATATTTCTGATAACTATTAACTTCGGTATATTTAGATAAAATAAAACTTGACTTGAACTCACAGAAATATAAGAGCGTCGCAACACCGATCGGCATTTTCTAGAGACAAATCCATCGATAATTGATCAAGGTTTCAAACGAAGACACTAAAACAATTTATTTACTTTTTTTGGAACTTCAAGAAATTTGAGATCCATACCTAATGTGTTTTTTATATTTTCGGTTCGTGTAAAGAATACATAATTCAAGAGTTTAGACCCTGGCCTGTGGGCGGGTGTGAATGTGTTTTGTGAAGTTTCATGTTTTCAAGCCGGAAGGCGCCCCAGAGACTCATTTATCTGCCAAAACAGGGAAAATATAATTAATTGAAAGTATACTGTCAGGCGCAAGTACATGCCCAACTTATATTTGAAATTATTATTTTTCGTTACATATTACTTTTACATTTATTACAAAAATTCAAACTGGATGCACAACATCTTTAATAAATTATTTACGTATCTATACTAATAAATAAAATTGGAGTGTCTGTTTGTAATGTCAAAATCATTTTTTTTTACTAAATAGTTATGAATGTATATACGATACTATACCAAAAATACAATTTTTAAAATTTTTGCCTGTCTGTCGGTCTGTCTGTCTGTCTGTCTGTTTGTTCCGTGTAATCTCCGAAATGGCTGCACTGATTTTTACGGGACTTTTTTTGGTAGATAGCTGAAGTTACTTTCGGTAATTTAGGGTACTTTTAATTTTCGAAAATAATTAGGGTTGTGCGAAAATAAAAAACACATAAAAAATTTAATAAAATCCGATTTAATGCACAGTTTTACGGGCAAGTGCTCGAATTTATGAGAAATATATTTACTTTATCTTAGTGTTATAAATTTATTTAGGGAAATAATTATGATTCCGTATAAATTTTTTAGTGTATTTTTTAGTGAATAGAATTCATTTGTCTGTTTTGTGCGTAGTACAAATAATATTATTATTAGTATGAATTCATCCGTCATTTTACAAACGTATCATTTTTAATTAATTGAAACGTTGACATTACTATTTTTATCTCTTTTTATTTTTGTATTTCGCTCAAATAAAGCACTTGGTAATCGGCAAGTAACTTTTAACAGTTGCAATTCTATCTAATTATAAGAGATCGTAGTGCGTTTTAAAGCCATTTTTTTATTCTTTAAAACCTATAGGTATGGAAATCAAAGTCGAGTGACAAATGACACTAGACAGATGGGTTAATCGTCGAGTTGGGTTGAATGTCCACTAGGGTGGGGCAAATAAAGAATTTTTTTTCTTCTGTTACCGTGAAAATGTTGTTCAAGAATACGAAAAAAGTTCTTTGAATATTTGAGCTCTTAATTTTAATATTAAGAGGTGCCTATTTGCAATTTTCTATTTCTTATTTAAATAACATGGTTTTTTTTTTAAACTAACAATTTTCTTACTCAGCAACTAATCAACGAATCGTGAAAAACATATATTCTTGTAGGGAATTAAATGATCTACATAAAAAGTCTTTTATGATTTTTTGATAATTCTACACGTTTAAAAGTTATTTGAGAGAAAAGTTTAACCTCAAAAAGTTTATTGACAATTCCATATTTTTTAATTTAAACTTCGAAACAATGGTCATAAATGTAATAATCATAATAACGTATTTTTTGAAGTAAAATGAGTGAGACTAACAACAAGACTAATAAGTCTAAATTGGCCCACCCTAATGTCAATTTTCGTTCATTAAATCTGCTGAAAATAAAAATCTAGTTTGTGCCACGTGGATTTGTATGTTGCTTATACTTTCAGCAAATGTAACTATAACGGTTGTGTAGGGTCGGAATAAAGTTAAAAAAGAATATTCAATTGTACGTACCCATTTGAATCGTTCGTAGCCATGCATAGCGAATTACAAGTTTTTTTCCAAACGCCTACGAAATATTGAATATAGAATTTCCTTTCAAGTACTGTTTAGTCACATATATTCTCTTTCCTAATTTCTATTTTTTCCTATAACCTGAAGCACGGTGTAGCACACTCGGTCATCAAAATTATGTCCTTTATGTGAGAGTAAAAAAGTTATTGGACACGCGCTCGTAACTACATATATTGTATGTTCGTTTTTATTACGAAATAGTAAAATTATTTCTCTGTTTGTGTCTACAGCGCCTAGTAGACGAAGTATTTCGTTTACGTAAAACAATAAATGTACGTAATAAATACAAATTAAATTAACATCTTATAAGTATATAACTTTTTATTGTTTCTTTAAACAAAAAAATACGAATAGGCTTAAGAATGAAAAATATAATTAAAATCTGATCGATTATAAGGAGCTTATAAGCATTTCAAACTTTATGCTAGAGAGAAAGAGAGCTTACTGTACTACAATATGACACGCTGACATGTTCCGTACAGATACTAACATTCATTTGTCGAGAAAGAACTTTCTCGCCTCTGAATAGGCACCAAAAAGTTTATACGCTCATATTTCAGAACTTTGTAAGCCGAACGAAATAATTTCTTCGCTATGATTATTATATTTAATTATATTATTAAGTTAATCCATTGTTTTCCATAAATGTAACACCACTCAAATACCCTATTGTAATTGTTATTACAGTATAAATAATTTTGAAATCCAGAACAGTAACCCATATTTAGGTGTTGAAGTAAAGCCTTATAAAGGATTATGGTGCAACTGTAAATATATATCCAGAGTATTTAGGGCGTGTACGAGTGTTGGACAATACAAATAGTAGTCGAGTAAAACAACGTAACCCGGAAGCCGGGTTAAATGTCCGGTAGTTGGAGTTATCTATTACTGGGTTGCAGGTGGTTACCTCACATAATGCTATAAGGTGTTTATATTTAGAAACTAGCTGTGTGCCCGCGGCTGCGCCTTCGTTCTTATATTCTTCACTGCATTTTAATATATATATATATATATATATATATATATATATATATATATATATATATATATATATATATATATTTATATTATAAACCTAATAATACACATTATATAATATAGTAATATACGTAAGAAGCGCGTTCCAGAGAACAAAAAAAATTTTGGTAAATAATTAAGGTTCCGTAAAAAATAAAAAAAATACTAAACTATATTTTGCAGTGAAAAATTATAGGAAATGCGGGCGCAGCCGCGGGTGTTCAACTAGTCATATATAAACAGAACCTATGTACCTATGCGTGTTGTGCTAGTGCATGTAATTAATTGCGCTTGAAACTGATTCAAAAAATTACTCAGCTTGGTATCGAATTTTATCTTGTGACACTGCCGGATGGGGTTTGGTATATTATAATCACTGAAAACGTACTCATTAGGTAATTAATTTCAAAGTAGATATCTATGATATATCTATAGAAATAAATAAAAATTGAAATAAATAAAAGTGTCTGTTGGTAAAATCAAAATAGCAACTTTTTACTGAATACATATATGAATATATTTACGGTATGTATACCAAAAACACGATTTTTTATCGGTCTGTTTGTTCCAGCTAATCTCAAGAACGGCTAGACCGATTTTAACGTCAGTTTTTCGGGCAGATAGCTGAAGTTATATGGCGTAACATAGGCTATACTTATAATTTAGAAAATTAATTAGGGTTCCGCGTAAAGAATTAAAACTCAAAAAACCATGAACAAAATCCGATTCTATGGTCAGTTTTAATGGCGAGTGTTTGAATTTGAAAGAAATATTTTTGCTTATTATTTGTACAAAAAGAATTACAAGAAGAGCCTGTATAAAAAATCGGGTCCATTCTTTCGAATGATTTTTTAAATACGATATTATGGAGTGAATAATTGCTTGGAAAAGAAAAACTTATACTCGGGCAGATCCCCAGGAATGGCTTTTTTTAATATAAGTATTAACGAGATTAGAAAGTAGTCTGTAAAGTATCTGTGTACCCATTAAATGGTAAACAATACTTAAATTTACTTATATTTCAGGTAACTGATTATTAAAATTGTAAAAGTGCATTCTAAATAATAAACAATTTAGTGAAACCTATAAAAAAATAATTTTCTTTTTTAAATATAACCAACCCCTTCGTGTATAAAAAGGTATATCGTGTCTTATATCCTTGAAGCCGTAAATATTGTTAATTAACGCGACGCGACGCGTAGCAGGCTTTCAACGGGCTCAAAGGATTATCATAACCTTAATTAGCTGCCTTGTCATAACGTATTTAATCACTGTTACAAGATTTGTAGATGCCTTTTCTAAGTCTAGGGCGCTTCCTCTTCTTTATTCAAATATTAATTAATTCATAACTACTATACGAATTATAGTAAGTACCAAAATCTTATAAGAACTAACCTTAATATTCGTGCGGTTTCATTTTATGCATACTATGAATAGTTCCCTAAAAATATTAATAGTTATACTTCTCTCGAGATTTCTTTTCGATGAGACTTAAAAACCATAGTCCATGATAGCTTATAAAGTATATGAAAAATTTAAATTCTACAACAGAATAAATTGGCGCTCATCGATGTAATAACTATAAACAGAACTACTGTTGAAATAAATGAGAATTCCCATAAAGATGTCCGGAAACGAAAAGCGTAGTTCCCATTCACCTCTTTGACATTTTAAAATGCGAACTCACTTTAATTAAATTACAGCTCTCAATATCGAAAGTGCACCGAAGAACTTAAGCGAGTAGAGTTATTTTGAAATTCACATTTTCTTGCAGTTTTTTAATTCTCAAATAAGATTGTTTAAAATTTTCTTTGAATGATGTATTATATAAAATAAGGTAAATGAGTAAAACGAATAGAGCATTAGTTATATCAAAAATTGAAATAATTGATTTTATTTTTGATATGTCTATTAAATAAAGTCAAGGGCCAATATTATCTAATTAATAACGGTATATTTCTTAATGATTTAATTTTATTATTATATCTTATACAACATTTTATAGAATTTTATAAGTTTACTGAATCGTATCATTTGTCTATTATTCTAGTTACAATAAACGCTGTGAGAATATAGACACAAGTGTCGGGATTATAATAAATCACCGACATTATCACGTCTTATATACGGCTACATTTATAAAAGAGAATATTTCGACTTGTATAAATCACTAGCAATCACAAAGCTAAGCTCCTTTACTACGCGCTACGACAAATGAAATTGAGTGTTACCCATCAGTGGATATTACTACAAAAGTTATTGTATAAAAAGTAACCAGAAAAAGATAAAAGAAAATATTTATGTGGCATAGATAAACATTTTTTTTGTTTCTTAAGAGAACTATTACATTCATTACATCTTTGACAGTACATTTTTATGGATAAGCTTTTAATTTAATATCAATGAAACTAGATAATAATAAATATTTAGCAATATCAAAAATAACAGTAGAATTAATTGATACATGTAGAACAGACTTTTAGAAAAAATCTCATTTGTATATTACGTTCAATTGTGGGTCCACATTTAACTATTAATAATATACAATACTTTTTACCGTCTAACAAATCGAAAATATTTTAACAACAATGTTTATTTCGAGCTTCATTGTATGTTTCATTTGCAAATGTCGTAAACCATGCCTTTATTTTCACGAGTAGATTCTTGTGTATCAAATGTTATATATTAATAGTCTGATTTGTTGGCATGGTATAAATCAAATCGATTGAAATGATCAAATGTCGATTGAACCACTTTTGATTGTGATAAATCATAAAATACACGTTCGTCTTCATCTATTAAGAGATACCGCTCATTGAATAAATTATCGCATCAATATATGATGGGTATGAGTGTCATTATGTATTCCAAATGATTGATTGGTTCAACCAGAGTCCACAGCTCAACATAGTTTTTCCCCAAAAAGGGGGGAATTGCCATAATCGCCACGCTTGGCAGGCGGGTTGGGGATCGCAGTCAGGTGTTTGTGGTAATCAAAGGATGCTGCTGCCCGTCCCTTTAGTCACCTTATACGACACGACACCCACGGGAAGATATGCGGTGTTACTATTAGCCACCGCCACACGGCGTTTTTCAATTAAATGAATTTAATTTTGTAATAAATTTGTAAATTATTAACACACATGTCCAATAGAGAGTTCTATTTGCAGTGGTCTTGTTTAATTCATACCTATTACTTTTATAATAAGAATAAAACGCACTTCACTATCACAGACATCACAATGATTTATTCAGGGGTTCATTACGTAGCTATGTAATCCCGGAGTCTTTGAGAAAGCAGGTGAATTATGCAGGGAATATATAAGTATGTGTTCCTATGTACATGTATGCACATAAAAGTATGTTCCGAAAGGAAAACCTAACGACAAAGTGCAAACTCTACGCCGACAATATCTTTGAAAGCAAAGAGAGTGCATCGTCTGAGTCTTCTTGATTCGGCTCTATATTAAACCTTTCGACGTATGTACACCGCAACCCGTTCTTAGCAATCTCGGTGATTACATTTTGAAATTATTCCCTACTAGATGTTGTGTATTTTATACAATTTTAAAGTATCCGATTTATGTAAGCGTTACTTTCCAGAAATTCATTGTAATATAAACTAATTTCATTTTTGATTTTTTACTATATAAATATTTCTTATTCATTTAAATACTATTATAATATCTAGATTTGTTAATTATTAATATTCATATACGTGTTTATTTATTCCCATTTATTATCAATATTTATTTAATCATATTAGTATAAGCTAGTTGTGTGCCCGCAACTCCGCCCGCGTTTTATATTCTTCACTGCGTAATACAGTTTTTCAAAAAGCATAATGTTTTGTTGGTGTTGCTCATTGATTCGTATTTTGTTGTTTTCATTACTTTTAATTTCTTACACTAAACCGTAATTATTTTACTACGTTATTTTTGCTACTAACAGATATCAAAGATTTTTCTCATGAATTTAAATACCTACCAGTAAAGCTGTATTTTGAACTTTTTTTATTCATAATTGCGTGTATTTTAAACTTTTTACGCGGAAGCCTAATTATTTTAGAAAATTAATAAGTCCCGTTAAAGTCGCTACAAATTAACCGGAATAAACCAACATATATAATTTTAAAATTGTGTTTTTGTTATAGGTACCCGTATACACATTCATATGTGTTTACTAAAAAAAAATTATTTTGATATTACAAACAGTCACTTCAATATTATTTATTACTATAGATAAATCAGGTTCCAGTTGAAAATCATTCGAAGCGGATTTATCAAAGTAAGATCAGCCATATTATTATTACGGTAATAACGTCTCATCTTGTACAAACAGACCGGTATTAACATCGATTCTACTACCTACAGGTAAACCTCGTTCCATAGAAGCTTTAATTTAAACGGAAACAAATTAAAAGCGGCAATTTTCTAAGATTATTACACAGTGCTTTCAAATCCATGAAGTTTATAAAAATCTCACGTTTCAGACTGATATAAGATCTTTTGAAAACATTTTCTGTTTCTCATATTTTAAAAAGAAATCGTGAATCGTTTAAAAGGAATCTAATAATCATTATTGTTATATGGGGATTATTTTATATAAACAAACGTATTCGTCTTGTTTCCTGGATTTTCTTATTTGATAGACAGATATATTCCAGGAAATTGGTATACCGAGAATTAAGTATAAACATCATTTTTTAATCACTACAAAGAAATTAAATTTCTATGTCAGAACATTTACAAACATTTTAATCTTCATAAAATTCTGGTATTCTTAATTTCTGGGAAGCCATCATGCGCCGATTAATTTTTATTTCATATCAATTTATTTTATTAAATATATCTTTAATATCTTATATTGATATTGAATTGAATTAAAAGTTTTCATGTAACAATTAATTTAAAATGACATAAAACTTATTTCGTATTCCATTTTACATACTATAATATTAATTTTTGATAACTATTTACTTATATTCACACATAAAATTTATTGTAAATTAGTATAAACTTCGATTTTGATGAACTAATTAAATATTATTCGAATATGTACGTAGTAAAAATGAAAATTAACTCTTATGTTATATTATGTATTGAGTTATGTTAGGTAAAAGCTAATATAGGAAGTAGTTTGAAAACACATAGAGATTGGGCAATGGTATTGTGTATTATGTATTCTTGCTCTCTATATTTCGTTACAGCTGGAATCTTGGTTTCAAAGTTTTGGTCTAGAATCTTTACATCTAAAATCTCCTTTACCTACTACCGAAGACTATATATAATAATTTATCTATGCTACTACTAAGAATAATGAGCCAATCATCCTAATGACAAGAAACAAGTTTATTCTTTCTTTTCTTATTTTATGTAGAATGCATACTACGAAGTACTGTATTCCCGCTGCGTCGGCTGCCAAGACCCAGCGTGATACCACGTTACTTAGGGCATTCGGTCACGAATTTAAAAATATTTTTTGTACTTATTTATAATAGCTTATTATATTATGTTATATTAACAAATGGAACACTTTTATAAAATTTATTTGTTTAATATATAATAATTTAATTTCATCCATAATGTCTTATAGTGGTTCTTAAAATCATAAAGATGGTAAGAAAATTGTTTAAAATATATTTCATTTTCAACATAAATATCATGGTTTGAATACCATACTCGTGATGATAAAACCGTCATAGTGACTCACTTCGACTCATTTCGAGAATCAGGTAACATACATATATCCAGGCCTGTCCGCTAATTGTAAAATGGGAGATTTTACATGAATCAGACAGCGAAAACAAAGTTTTTCTGAATTTTACTCATATTCGGTATAATTGTATTTCTAATGGATAGAAATATGAAGATACAATTTTTTCGTTGTTGTTTTATATACTTCATTTCACTTCACTTCTTAGTTTTTGACCTTTGTAGCTATTGGCCTCAATTCTGCCAGTATCCGTACGGTAGAGTCATGATATTTGTCAAGTTATGGACGTTTGAAAAATGTCACAATTGATAATAACTAAACAAAGCGGCTTATATACAAAATATATTCATATTTTTAGTCGTAAAAACAATTAAAAAATAATAAATCTCGAATTGTATGTGTAAAAACTTAAAGTAAACTTTTGTAATTAAAAGTTTAGTAAGTTTAGCCAGGTTATTTTTGTTTTAAAATATATGTACCTATAATAACCTAGAAGTTTCGAAATGGGATATCCATTAATTTAGAAAAGTTTTAAACTACACTTAGACCGAATGAATTATGCTTTTTTTTTCTAACCTAGCTAATGCTGTTGTCTGGAAGGGTCTTTACAGCTTCACCGAACTTTGAGGGCGAATGCTGAAGGCACTCAGCCGCAAAAGGTAGCTGGCACAAGAGTTCGAACCTCGGCTTGGCCGCTACCTGAGTGTGAAAACTCCCGCGGAATTTTGATCCTAGTTAATCCCTATATTTTTTATTTGACATAAAAAAAAGGCTCCTTACAGGACCTATGTACCTGCGTGTTATGTGCAGGAGTGTGTATGCAGTGTTGTGCGTGTAATGCTTGATGTATGGGTAGTGTATGAATTATGCATATAGTGCATTTCAGACAGCGGTCAGCGCAAAAAAGTTCTTCAATTCGGTCGAATTGTAGAAAGTGTATGAGATTATCAGCTTGATGTCAATTTACTACAGCATATTTACTATATACGTACTTTCTTGTACTATAATATTTACTGAATTTATCGTTTTTTACCTATTACACAATAAGTACACTAAGCACCTTGGCACAAGCAAGATGGTAAGTAAATTAAAACTATCATAACAGGAGATGAACGTCGATTAAGGGATTAATTACTACAAACTAATTCAGTTATAATCCGCCTAGTTTAAATCGGTTTGTGTTGTTAATTTGAATTCTCGAATTTGCTGATTTAATATTACTGTCTTGTAGTCCAATATAACTTTGTGCTAAATTTGTGTTATTTTTTTTTTCTTTACTTTTATGATACTTTGTACCTATTACAATTTTTTTCAAAGATGAAACGTACCTTTGTACCTTGCTTAAGACTGTTTATATCAACGGTGTCGGAATGATTTGTCACTGACAGACACATACAAACCGACGGTATTTATGGTTTTTTTTTAGCTTTTAGTCCCATTTTATAGCTTCGTAGGCCAGCATAAATTAAACAAATTATCTTATTTATCGCTTCACATTTTTACTCCCGGTTGAAAAAGAAAAAAACATAAAATTGTAAACATCACAAAATGAAATAATATATTCAAAGAATTGCATGTTGTTATAGTCAACAAATTTTAGCAAGGGTTTACTTGATTCTTGGTACGTGCCCACATAATTCAATTAATAAAGGATGTTTGCCAATAGACGAAAAAATATAAAAAAAAACATTTGCTTTTTCCATGACTCCAAATGATACTATAAAGTATAATACATAGAAACATGGCACCAAAGTATGTAAATATATCACAAAAATAGGTTATTATAGCGGTCGTAGCTTACATTTTCATTTGATAAAAACCTAGGTGGTATGTCGTAACTTACGATAATAATATTACATTGTCACCCCACGGCATAGGATCACGTTCATGTTTGTACGCCCTTATTCGTGTTTTTGTTTGGTTATACCTACTGGTATTAGCAACCTTTGCTACACCAAAACTGATAAAGCTGGATACTGAATGTAGTCCTATAGGGGTGCAGTTATCCTAGTTGTCGCTGAAATGCATACATAATATTTATAACTGATATGATAGAGATACTAAAAAATATTATAATACTTGCATTTTAGATTTTTATAATGGCCCTTTTTATAATCAAGTAGTATTGTTTTAACATTTAAACCTGTCGCCAAATACCAATAGGTGTGTTCCGGCAGCATCACTTGTGAACCAGTACCTCTAGGCTCAGTGTGTTTACCATCCTGGACCACATCGTCACTTAACATCAGGCGAGATTGTGGGCAAAGCTCTGAGCCTATTCCGTGTAAAAAAATAAAAAAATAAAACTCTCATTAACCTAGGTACATAACAAAAATAAATGTTATTTTTAACGGGCATAAATATAATAACGGGCATAATGAAAAAGATTTTTTGTATTTTTCATTTACGAGTGTGAAGTTTTGCTTATTTAACGGTCCGCAGGCGACGAATGAGGGATTTGCGAATAAAAAAACCTTCCTACACCCTCCTTTATTTGTATTTGGATGGGCGCGACAAGTTATTGTCGAGTTGAAGGGTAGTTTGTGTGGTTACAAAGCGACATTGACGCTGTCTTTGCTTACTACCACACCTTGTGCTGGTAATTACGAAAAGTATACTACCTAACCATAGTAACGATTGTTTGCAACAACAGAGAGCATAACTTATAAAGTCAGATTTAAATTTTACCGGCATTTAAGTTTGATTTGGCTTTAGTTTCTATTTACCAAATAAATGATTAATATCTTAGGGGAATTTTAAGGTTGAATATGTACTAAATTTATTTATATCTAGGATATAGATTTGTTATAGAACTGAGAGAGAAATTTATGTAAGTAAAACTTAGGGATTTGTGATACGATACGACTATTAGCAGAATCTTGTTCAAATGATGCCATGATTTAGTAATATTACCCCACCAGCAATCCCCTTGATAAAAACTTATTTACAACGGGGTACAATAAAACTAATATGTTCCGTTGAATAAAAGCTCACCAATAATAAAAAAAACAGATTTTATGATAAATTATAATGAGTCCACCTTCGATTAATCATGTTTTGTTCTATGAAATAACACCCGATGCGATTTATATTTGAAATATAAAATACTAAGATATTATAGCACATTTTTCGATTTTGTAATCATCTTCACAGTCTGAGTAGTGTAAGGTCGTTTCTAAAATACAGATGTAGCACGTCTATACAAACAGTTGTACGGTACAACACGGTAGTAAATCTTCGTCGACAAACAGGCGATAAGGGCATACCGTTATGCGATGTACGTACGTAGTGCGAGTTACCTTTGCATCCAATACGAGCTTTAGTGTCATCCGTTTATTTTGATGTTGATCGTGTTCTTTAATATTTTTAACTCCCGACCGAAAAAGCATACTTAATCCAATATTACATAATCAACCCTTTAGTTATATAATTCGTAAATTATAAAAAAAATCCTTCATGTCAATTGTAAGCAAGAAGTAATTTGCACTGCGTACTTCATCAGCATGAAATAAATATTATCTATAAATATTTACAAGAAAGATGACTTTTTCAAAAGGATATTTAATGTACAGCCGTGTGGTGCCGGCTAAGAATAGTACCGCTCCATATCTTCCCGTGGGTGTCGTAAAAAGTGACTAAGGGATATAAACCAAGGGATGGGCAGCAGCATCCTCTGAGTACCACAAATACCAACTGCGATCAACAACCCGCCTGTCAAGCATGGCGATTACGGCAATCCTCCTTAACTGCGGAAACTTTTGTCCAGTAGTGGTCATCGTAAGGTTGAATGAAAGAAGTGAATTTAATATTATCGAAAGTTTTGAACATACGTTCTACGTACATTGACAATAACTTAAAACATAACGATACTTTTATCAGGTATAGAATCTATTCACTAAATTTCTAAATTGTTAAACACATAATTTATATTTTGTTTTAAAATGTTTTTAACGCATTCTGAGAGTAAATAAATTACTGTTTTATTTAAGTGCTTAAATAAAACAGTAATTTATTTACTCTCAGAATTAGGATTCGTAAATAATAAGTATCTAACAGTTTTGTCTCTTAATCGATTAAATGATTATAATTTAGTAATAGATGTCGTCTTCTTTTTTGATAATATTTTAATTTAGATAAGTAATTTTAAGACAATGTTAAGAAATGTCGTAATTAAAAATTTTGGATATCCGAGCGAGTTTAACATTTTATCAATTTATTTAAAAGCTTTTGCATTCTTAACGGGCCCTATTGTTGGTCCATCGAGGTGCTGGCGCCTTATCAGCCAATGAATGGATTAACATTAATCGAATTCTTTGTTCTTCTTTTTACTCAATAGAACCATTGTTGTTTTATACAATTTTTTTTATTTTATATAATGCCTATACATTTAAAGTTTACATTACATATTGTAATTGTATTTTATGTGTAAATTTTGCCTGGTATAATGGCTTTGAATACACAATAAACATTAGGAACAAAAGTTATATATTCGTCTATTATAAAACCGTTTCGCACATATCTTTTAAAGTGCTTCAATATTAGTTATTAGATCGATTTCAATATGGTTGATTCACGGAATCGTCTGCTGATCGGTATAACCGGGAATATAATAAAAAAGAAATAAATAAATAAAACAATAATCTTGTTTAAAAATGGCTATTATTTTTAAGTATATCGAAAGATACTGAGTGTGTTTAGTTTCTAACGTCTCTAATTTAATATGTCTTTATTGAATAAAATAAACAGAAAACTTAGTCCACCAATTATCGTATGTGTAAACAGATTACTCTTTATTATCTATAACAATTTATTTTCAAATTCAAAAAACTTTGTTTGTATAAGTAGTCCTTGTAAATTACTTCAGGTAAAGACATTCGGCTGTAGAGCCTTAAAAAGAGATCGTAGAGTATATATCTTTTTTATTAAATTCCCACAACGTAACTAGAATATTCAACGACTCTCATTTATACTTTCCATATAAAGTGTATATACTTAGATAAATGTAAATAATATATGGTACCAAATTCTATTTATCGTTATTGATAATGACAATGTTCACAAGTCCATATTCAGTCAACGCAAGACGTTTTAACATTTTAACCTAAACTCGTTGGAGTTATCCATAACAATGGACTTATGAGTACAGTTTATGTTGACATGTTGCAACAAAGAGGAAGTAACTCGCATGGAGTGTATTATTATTTATATTTACATAAAAACTTCTCACGACTCGTCGGGAATAGGGAAATTTTTAAGACGCCAAAATATATGATGGAGGATTTTTGACATGATTACTAACAGACACTATTTTTGGAGTTTTTGGCGGGATCTCAGTCTGACATGTAGCAGTTGTTTTCTTTAATTCATTAAATTTATGTATTTGACTATGTATCATGTAATTTTGGTAGCGTTTTGTGTGATATAGTTTGATTATTGAGTACAGGTCAAGTTTATTATGGAAAATAACGCGTAGCATTTATTCTGAGGTGCCGCACAAAGCTCCATGGAAAGTTCTAGCAAGATGAGCCACAGTTTTGCTGGAGATTGATAACGCTGATACAAGATTGAAAATACATCTTACATACATGACATTGGCACTAATTGTTTGAACACAAATTGCCATTATCTAAGAGGAAAGAAGACACTATTTTAAAGAACTAAACTATTATGTTATATATTTACATTTTTTGTGGTTTTAATGTTGTTTGTTTTAATGTTTTTATGTCCGCTATATATCATCATCATTTCTCTACCCTTTCTCCATTTTTATTTGGGGTCGGCGCAACATGTCTTCCTCTTCCATTCCTCTCTATTTGTTGTCATCTCCGCTTCACTCCTTTCCTAAGCATATCATCTTTCACACAGTCCATCCATCTTTTCTTTGGTCTTCCCCTTCCCATGTAACCGTCCACATTCATATCCAATACCTTTCTTACAATATCCTCTTTCTCCCTGCGCATCACATGTCCATACCAGGACATGCGCATCATATGTTCGCTATATATGTTTGTTTAATTTAATGGTTTCATTATGACACTTGTAAATTGTGTACAATGTGTGTCACAGGTTTAATCGAATGTGTTCTACAGACAAGTAATTGTGATGTTACAATAGTCCATTGTTTGTCAATGTTGTTTGTTGAAACAATTAGGGACACAGTTCAACTTTACTAGCGATTTAAATTAGACTCGGTGTTAGTTACATTTATCAAGATTTGAAATGAACTTTTTATGATATCTTAATAATTAAACTAAAAGTAATTAATGAAATTATTATTTCGTTATTGTAAGTACATGAACAGGTAAATATAATATCTAATAGCAAATGACAAATTAGAAAATTATCACTTTTTTAAATAAAATCATGATTAATTTTTAACATACAAATTTATGACCGCTACTTTTTGAAAGCCTTGTTTCTATGCCAAATTTGTATTTGTCAAAAAAATAATACATACTGACTTATTGCCATAATCAGTAGCTTCAATTCAATTTTGTTGTTCAGTTTTTACTAAGATAAAATACCGTCCTGATTTAAGTTTTCCTTCTAGTAGGTAAGTAAAAAGAACATGAAATGTATTATTTTCAATATAAAAAGTAAATTTCTATATTCTTAGGGGCATGGGGACAACACTACCAAGGTTAATTTTCTCATAATCGAGAATAAGTATATTTGTAAAAAATAACATTCCTACGCAAGGTTTTATGTGATTATTAACACAAAACAACTTCAGCAACAACTTAAACAAAGAAGGATAAACCCGGCGATTTCCCAAGAGAAATTGGGTAAACAAAGTATTCTAAAAATGTTGCGTTGATAGACGTCAGGATACACGTAGTCAAGCGCAAATTATCTTGAAAAAATAAAAAAGAGTTTCACATATAAAAGTGTACTCGAGGCGTTCGTATAAGAGAGAGGTTGATGTCCCCATGTTTTGTCGAGAGCTATTGACTCGATATCATGGGAAACTTTATACAATATAAGTGTTGTTAAGAAATATAACGATCTTTTTCAAGCACACACTTACCTGGAATTCCATGCTAGACTTAGGGTTAGTACTCGTTATGAATCAGGGGTTTGTTTGCGTTGTTGTAAGGTTTTTTTTATCCATGATCATAAATAACTAGATATCTATCATGTACTTTTGGGACTGCATGTAAAGATTATTAAGTGATTATTTTTAAACATTTGCAAAGTTTTAGTGCGGTTTTCTTTAATTTTATCTTGATCGTAATATCTATAATATAAATAGATAGAGACAAAAATTCAGTATATTTTTCGGTTTTATTTGTCGACCGATTTTCTTTATATACGTACATATATTTTTATTTATTAGCCATTGATAAACTATAGACATTTCAATATAAAAAATTGGATTTTTTTTTACGTCAAATTTTCAATTATAATTATGGGGTCCAGGTGAAACTTACTTGTAATAATTAGCCTTTTGATGTACTATTTACAAGAATAAAAGTAGATAAATTAATTCCGGTACATTGATGTAAGTTTTTACACAGGTACTTGAATTTTTTTTATTATTGATAAACATGACTTAGGTGGAAAAAATAATGACTGGGTATAAACATTTCTTTAATATTGCTAAAGTTGAAACGTATTTTTTTTTTATATAAACATTGGATAAAAACCATTGTCTGGCTTATTTTATTGTTGTTATTATCCTATTTCCTTTTTATTTAATAAGAAGCAAGACTTTACATTTGATGTAACGATCGTGTTTAATCATCCGTCCCGCTGCAACATTACCATATCTCAGTTGACAAATTCCTGAAGCTAGTCTATTTTAAGCTTCAAATTATCGCTCGTTTCGTTTTATGACTCAGTAACAGGTTCTGGGAAACCGTGGGTTATAATTAAAGGATATCTCCGAGAATGTACAAACACGTAACTAGATTATTATACATCTCTAGAATTCAATTTACCTGAAACAAATCGGTTTAGCCAAAACAATGTTTTTTTTTTTTATCCTTCAGTAATACGTTTCATTCTAATTGTTTTAGTTAGCATTTTGTTGCATTTTTTCTTCATTGTTAATAATTTACAATTGCGTTTTGTTATAATCGAAAGTAAAAATAATTCAGTGTAAAGCTCTTCCCGGTAACAACAAGATTAATGGAAAAATCTTTTTTGTGTTGTATACATGGTGTATGTTATGTTGGTGTATGTTATGTGTCAAGTGACGATGTTGTCTAAGCTGATAAACACACTGAGGTCATAGGTACTGGCTCTTATATGAACCTTCACGAACACGTATAACTGGTGCTTGGTAACAGGTCTTTAAACTTGGAGATGGTGGCTAGCCAAGTGGGCATTACAAAAAGCCTTTTTACCCAAGCTATAGTTTCATAGCGATTCATTATTCATCGAAATCTCATACGCAGTATGGTATAAGGTGTATTCAAACCTGCATACGTCGATTGATAGAATCCGACTATGCCATTACCGTTTCAATGTTATATTACAATTTACTAGAACAATAAACGAACTCTAAACAATATTTAACTTATTCGATAAAGTCACTTTTTCTTTTTCGCTTGCATGATTCATAGCATTGTGATATAAATTAACTCCATATTTTCCTTTACTAAATACGTTAGCAAAACATAGTAATCTATTCAAATCGCATGCCTGTGTTATTCGTTGTGTTTTGAGAAAGTTTGTTGGCAAGAGTTACTAATAAATTCTTTGATTCATTATCATAATCACCTTGAATGGGGGGGGGCGGAAGAGGGGAAGGGGGTTTGCAGGAAAATACAAATTTCTATTTTTTCCCCTCTAAGAATAAAGCGAACCTCATTTACTGAATTTCTGATATAAATGATAGCAGTAATTTAATATATAATAAAATGTAAGTGCCTGTAACGTTAAAATATTTTTTTCTAAATAAATATGAATTATATGCGAAACCTCTACCAAAAATACGATTTTTTAAATTTTTGTTTATCACCGGAAGGGCTGGACCGATTTTTGACGGGAGATTTTTTTTGCTAGACAGCTGAAGCTAGACGCCTCGAAACTTCGGGTACTTTTGTTTTTTGAAAATAATTAAAGTTCCGTATAAAAAATGCAGTGAAGAATATATCAAACGCAGGCGGAGCCGCGGGCACACAGCTATTCATCAATATTTAAATAAGTTCGTTCATGTATATTTCATTAAACATTATAGTACGAGTAGCTTAATATCTTTTTCGTGTTGAATAAAATCTCCTGTAATTATTATTTGTACATCTGAAAAGTATTATTTTAATTAAGATGAATAATAAATGATCACTATTCAACATCACCTGTAATCAGATATAAGCATCTCTTTGATATTGAACCTAATGTCGTCAACCTTTAAGATTACTATTGATTGCGATTTAAGATTAGTCTAGTGTTCCATATACCCCAAATTAATAAACGATTTGCACCTGATAACGTAAATTCACTTACGGTTTTTCTGCAACATTCAACAAGTCTCTGGACTGTGTGAAATGTGGCATTATGCCGCATTAGAGATGCCAGGAGGGTATATGGGACTCGCCGGACTTAAAGCGCCGGGAATATCCACTAAAACCCACGGTATCATCCGCAGCCTTACTAGGGGGCAATACGGGATTAATCTGGCACACACCGCGTCGCCTCAGCTGTAGGCTCAAAAATCAGGCCACTACTTGTCTTTCGACAAGAAGTCAAGTGAGGAGGGAAGTAGGACCTCCCAATTAGTTGAAGAAGGCGGGAACGGCACGGAAGTAGAAACCGCGCCGTTTGACTCCTGCCCTCCTGCAAGAACCTCTTTCGCTTCCTCCGGCGGCATTCTGCCGCCCTCTCCTATGGGCTGTCATCTACTTACTCACCCCCAGTCCTTGGAGCGACTGCTTTCAAGGATTCCGTCGTCTGATGAGAGAGCCGGCAGAATATACCCCCCATCTGATGCCGGTCCTCTTTTCCTTCTTCTGCACACCGTGCACATTTCGGCTGCTACGCCTGAAATTCTACCACCTTATGCCCTAGTGCGACACACCGTAAAACACTGCAAGGCCTTATCTACCTCCGCAGTGCATGTCGGCTGTCTGTGGCCCAGGCCCATGAACTTGAAACAACGAAACGGTTTTGCCTCAAGTGCATAAACCTGGGTCACACCCCATCCGAGTCTTAGCCGTCCCTTCTCCACCGCCCTCTGAGCCGCTTCTACCGGCAAGGACGTAAGAGTGTCCTGGTCCCTCTTTCGGTTTCCCTGATTGGGCTAGCCTTAATATCGTCCGGCTTGCACTCTCCCTCCTGCGACACCAACCATATCACATTCGCTTCCGTCACGGAGTCCTCCAGGCCAACAAGACGAACGTCAGCCTGCTTTGTCGGCCTGGAGGCCACCGCGACCTCCGCCACGGATGTCCGAAGGCAGGCAGCGAGAACATCCGCCCGCTCTCCGCCATAGGGACCCGAGATCTCCATGATCCAGTATTTTGTGTCGGTAGGACGGCACGAGACGTCAGTTAACTAAACACCTAAAAAATAAAATAATATCCAATAAAATATTTTTATTACCTACATTGGTGGAGTGAACATTTTTATAAAAGTATGTTTGGATCGATAGATTTTCATTAACCTGAATAACCTGTCCGCATAAAAGCAAGTACCTAATCGATACTAAAATGTAGGTAAATGTGATGGAGTTTAATTATATGCCCAGCGAGTACTTAACTCACTTAACCAGTCTAAACCTAACGTAATTAGAGACACTGGTTGAAGCCATGAATCATTAAGTTCTCTGTTCCGCGATATCGTATACAGTTAGTAACAGATTTATTTTATATTATCCATAAGGATATTAACAGACTAAACTATAAACTTACAAAGGATCCAATAAGTTGTAATTATATAAGCTACTCCAACATATAAATTTCACTTATGGAATTGGTTCATTTATCTAAATAATTAATAATTGTACCGTGATTACTTACGCGTACTTAACCTAATATTTACAAACAACATTGACAATATATTTAAACTTTTCTGACTGAAAACCATTTCTCACATCATTCTATATTGATCAAACTATGTTATGTAAATATGTTTCGTTTTGTTATATAGCCATAAAACACTATTCATCAGAAATTAATAAAAGTGTACGTATATGTATGGTATCCTGAAAGGAATCTACTTAATGCATGATTGAAGTTACGAAAAATTTTCAGTTGAATCGATTGTAAATCAAATACAGAAGAAACAATGTACCTACTGAGTGCCAAACAGCAAGTATGAAACGGCGAACGAAGTCAACGAAGCATATTTCTATAAAAATATAGTTGACATAAATACAGATGTGCTAAGTCTAGTACCATATGTACATATTTATCTCGACACGTACAGTCATTCTTATTATAGTGTGTTCATCTCGAGTAGTCGCGGATGTAGTTCGTTATTTAAAAAAAATGAAATATGAAATTTACACACTGACGGCGGCAGCGGAATATAGTTCATTCATTCATTCGGTATTTTAATTTTACGCATTCTTAACGCATGTGATGATTATGAAAGTTGAGGAATACGATGGAGAGGGATAGGACTTCCAAAGAAAAGATGGATGGAGTGTGTGAGGGAAGATATCAAGATAAAAGGGGTGAATGAAGATATGGTGGCTGATAGAGACGTATGGAAGAAGAAGAAATACTATGCTGACTCTAAATAAGAATTTGGGGGGAGGACGATGATGATGATTCATTCCTCATTTACATTACAATCAGTAATTGAGAAAAAAAAAGTACTATATATAATAGGATAAATAAAAGACAATTGAAATAACCGATGTGTTGCTTATTAATAAAGATATATTTGATATGTAAGAAAATATCATAACGGCCAGTATGACCTTCTTAACCATAGAAACTAAACTCTTTACATTTATATATGCTGAATTCTATGAGATCGATAACATTGTTTTATATACATTGTGACAGCCAGACTGCTTCATTGCAATGGGAAAATAAATACCTGTTAAATCATTGGAAATAATTTTAATTGAAATATCCGGTTCGAGTGCATTAATAATATTGACACCGATCGTACGATATTGAAACACAATTTATTTAGCAATTCTGCGCTCTCCCGGTAGGTCATTACTTTTTACAGGCTATTCTTTGGCCTTCATTTTTTATAACTTTGTAACAGCTTTATACTATTTTTACGAACAATTCTGGTTTTCTTTTAGCCGTATATACCTTAACCCTATAATTACATCAATTTAAACTCGTTCCAAATGAGTAAAATAAAATAGCCTGTTGGAAACTGAAATTGTCTTTTGTCTTATTGGAATATAGAAAGGGTACTATTATATTGAATATTTTTGTAAATTTTATATACATAGTACGAAGAGAGATTTAAAGAATATTTAATAAACATTATTTTTATTTTAATTATGTATGTGTAACTGTAAACATCTTACACTGTTGAAACTGTAATAAAATCGCATATCCTTTTTTTTCTGTCAAATAACGGGCCTCGAATTCTGGAAAACGTAATATACGGATATATGAGTAAGTAGGTATATATGTAATAAAGCCGTTCCATAAATTCATCAGTGAGCACGAAATGAAAGGATATTTATAGCAGGTATGTAAATTGCGACGCGGTGGCGGCTCCACGTCAAAGAGTTAACCATCGGTAAGCGAATAAACAAATTAACATGGTCGTTTTATTTATACATCACTAATAGCATCTACTGACACACTCAAACCCTGATGCACTTTATCTTACATAACAAAAAAACAATGTGTGTAAACTTAATTTTGAAAATCAATAATATGTTTTGAAGTTATATTTCTTTAGGCGCGTTGGAAAAATAATGAGAGTAAATTTTTACGATGCGCGCACAACGTCACGAAAAAACAATATTCTGAAGTCAGCTGTCAACGTTTTCCTTTTTTCTATTATTACGTCAAAGATGTATGTAACTTCTTACGTGCGTACATAAGAACACACACCTTTGTTTTCTTTTTTGAACTAGCTAATGCTGTTGACCGGAAGAGCCTTTCCAACTTCACCGTGGCTTTGTGGCCGAGTGCTGAAGGCAGTCAGCCTCAAAATGGTAACTAGCACAAGGGTTACCAAAGTGGTGCGAATCTCGGCTTGGCCGTTACTTGCGTGTAAAAAATTCCGCGGAGTTTTAAATCTAGCTAAGCCCTACATTTTTTTATTTTTCATTGTTTATATACAGTTTATATTGTGTAGGAAGAGGATAACAGTTTCCTTATTGTATATATGATTATAAATTGAATGTAACAACTCATAATTTTTTTTATTTCATCTAAATATTTCGACATAGGCATAATCGAAACAACGGATTAAATAAAAAACTTTAAAAAATTCACTTTGTAAATAGGGTTTATTTGAGAAGTACTTTCTACATTATTATTTTTATTTTTAAACGTACAAATGTAACATCTGGCTTGTTTAAGAATTTACTTCTGTGGCTGTTATTAAACCCCCAAGCAAGGCCACCCTCCACCCTTCGCATCGCAATCGAGGGTGCGATTGGAAAAGCGATATCAGCTTTCGTGAAATTTCTTTTTTTATAGCGGTCACGTTTGGTCTGGGGGAAATTAAAGTCTAGAGAATACGATGTGAAAATAAAGTAGAAATATTGCTTCGTTTAAATCTCTCTTGTGACGAAATAAGATTACATAAACTATAATTACGATTAAAATTTCGTGGGCTACATTTTAATGATCCTTCATTTAATAATCTGTATTTATTTTTATTTAATCTGTATGTATTTATTTATACAATTACAAATATGTAAATATTTATCCTATCTATGAAAATTTGTTGATATAAAGTGGCTAATCCACAAATTACAAAGTGATACAAAGCAGAAGAACAATCCAAAGTATGATGCACCCTAAAGAGGTGTTACTATTTTCCATGTAGAGTCGGATATAAATTACTACGAACCGAAAAACTTTATTTTAACTAAATTAAGCACGCTTTTAAGTACCTATGTTACTAGATCGAAGGCTTTGAAAAGTCACAATGGAGAGTCGAGCCTCCCTGCTGGAGGGGCAAGACACTTAAAAGTATGTGCTCAATTTTGTCCATAAGGTCGTAACCGATGCCAGATACAGAAATAATAATCTAATGTACTGTAATAAATAACAAACTTCAAACTTCATAATAAAAATATATCTTAAAATAGTTTTAGAAACAAAATGACTCTAGCAAGCATTTTATTCAAAAATTTATTCATAGCCATATATATACACACACACATACCCACGTGAACATGTAAACATAGTCTTATATTTGGTTTTTAAATAATGATAAATTCAATTTTGGATCTTTCTTTAATATATCGGTTTAGCTTACATATCTATTTTACACGAGCTGTGATTTTTTATTGTAAACAAATAAATAAATAGAATGTAAGACAGAAAATTTATGAAGGGAAAATAAACAAAGTAAATGATTTCGATAATAAATATATGGGGTTATTTTAAAAAAAAGAAACAAAATGAAATAAAAAGAGACAACAAACTCTCATGTTATGTTTGAGGTGCGTGGTGACTAAAAAAATAATCTATATTATTCTACGGATTATGAACTAAGAAATTACAATAATTTTGATATAAAGTTTGTTTTACACCGTTATGAATGAATCCAATTTACGGTTAAATTTCAAATGAAACTCTACTGCTACTACCAATTCAAGCAAAGCTGTCATTTTTCATGTCGAAAACGACCGCACGTATTGTAACGTATCGTCGAATGGGGGTTAAAACTTGGAAGAACGTGAAATTTTCTTTGTTCTATAGCGTCACGTGCTGAAGCTTTTTATTATGTACTATTCCTCCCCATCTCATATAGATGTGCTGCGTGTCTAAAACAGAGTCGTTTCTTTGTAAATGAAGCAATTTCTCTGCATACTATAAATTTACTGCTGAAAATTGTAACCGAGGTCAGAACAAAGATTTTATCCGAAATTTTACTAGATAAGTGTCGAATTATATCTCATCGTTAATAATACAAGCATGGTACATTTTTCTGACGACGTTATTATCAATTTTGCCGTTAGATGCACTATCATCACTTTGAGTAAAATATTCAAAGAATAATTTAAAATTTTAATTACTAACCGTAAATAACTTCAACTATGCAAGGGAAAATGATAAAAAATCAACTGAAAACTGAGCTTCTTTCACACATTTGCAAATTAAAATCGATACTCATATAATTTGCAAGTAATAGGTTAACTGTTAAGAATCATAAGTAGGTGTCATAATATATTCCATGAAGTTGCACGTACACCAGAAACGTGACATACATTCTGGGCTCAATAAACGAAACGAATGTCGAGTGCGTGCCGCAGTCTGTGTGGCGTTGATCCATCCATCATAGGCCCGAGCGTACTCTCTCACATTCACTTATTAGCATTTAATCTTATGAACAACCCTTATTTTGTACCTATCTATTCAGAACACAAATAATAAAGCTAAGGAAAGAAACACATTTCATATAAGTGCTTCTTAGATCTTTACTTATAAAATAATATTTGATGGAATGTTAAATAGTATTTAAGTTAGGTAATATGTTGTTCGCATTTGCATGGTATGCGCCTACACTCAGGAGTATGAGTAATTAAGTATATAATTGACATCTTATAACGCAAGACACAAATGTAGATGGAACTTGGAATGGTGCCAGCATTTTACTTTGTTGCTTATTCAATTTGTCAAAATACAAAAATAGAGTCCTTATTTAACATTCCCCTCCTATTACGTGTATATTGATAACAATTTGACATGGCTTTTTTTTTGTTACAGGAACTGTGGTTGCTGTCGAAGTTCATTTTGAAAATAAAGATAGTGGATTCTTTCTAAAGCACACACCGAGATGGAATGGAGCCGGTCCGCCACCCGAACCGATGGGCACGGCATTGCCCGGAGCTTTGCTGTCACTTGATCGATTCACTGTTCTGCAGGGGTCTGCGCCAGCTTCAGTACGGGCCACATATGGACCGTTTTCTACCAAACAAACCGTTCCCGCACGTTATGCAGTACCTGATCCCTTAGAACCGCCACGAAGAAATGCTACGTTAATGGAATTGCAAGAAGCAACAGCGCATAGGCTGGATGTCTCAGCACATTTAGTATTTCGAGAACTTCCGCGTGATGCTCCTGTACTACGTGTGCTTTTTCATACTGGGGGAGAAGGTGGTGCACGAAGAGCAGCTACACGGCCTCGTCGTGTTTGTATAACGTTGCATGCCAACCTGGGTTCGAAAAGTTTAGTAGCTACTTGTGGTCCTGAAGGTGAGGAAGGAGCTTGTTTAGCAGAGTTGAGTTGACTATACCAGCTGCATGGTGGCCGGTGGATGGGAAAGGCAAAAGACCTCCGAAGACAGTACGTCTCGCTTATAGTGCAACAGAGGCTAGCGGTGGTGATTCAGTAGAAGACGCTTGTGGACGAGTTTCTGTCCAACCCGCATGGCCTCTGGGATCAGTAACATTGGCTGGAGCTCGTGCTGGCTACCGAGAAGCACGGGCGGGAGATTCTGCACTCCTTTTGCCCCGAGCATCCTTATATCCACATTCAAGAATTCATTTGCCATTTGTAGTACGGCGCGATAATTCTCATAATATTGGACATGTCGTTATCAGGTTGGTTCAAATTAGCTGTTTTTAATCTATCTCTTTACAATTTAAAATATGTTATTTTATAATTGTTCTGTATAATATTTAGTAATAAAACACTTTTTTAAACCATTACCAGTCAGCACTTACCCATTATTTCGGCTTACTACAAATAATATCCAAGTAATATTAAAAAAACTTCCGATTGAGTTGCCTTGATATTTGTGGAGATCTTTATTTTAACGTAAAACAAACCCACTAAACAGGTTTTTAAAAATTACTTTTATTTAATCATATTTGCATCATAGTCAATAACATTTATTTTACACTGTTACACAGCAAGACAACTATAATTAATTTAGCACGTTAAGGTTTTTCAAACAAGTCTGTTTTGTGTCTAATTTTGAAAAATTGAAATATTTACATACAATATGCAATAAGAATAATGCCACACTGTTTGTCAAGTTTAAACTGGCACAGTGTATTGAAAATGAACCAGGCGCCAACGAAGTTTGTTCACGTTTACGTAAAAGCACTTCTAGCTGGCAGCTGCTGAGCGTTCTCATAACATATAATCAAAGCGTCGGATTCCCACTACCTGGGTGCACCAATTAAAACTTTCGCCACAATGTTGAGGCGGAATAAAAAAGTTACAATTTTATTACAACGATAGAATCAAAGTATGTATTTCCTAAAGCATCTTTCTGTGTAATAGCTGCATAAACTTGGTCCATAAAGAATTCATTTTTATTTTTTTTAAATAGGTATAATGCCAATGTTTCATAAACATGAACATTCAAAGTTTATATTATGTTGCCGTAATGTTAAAGAGAAAGAAGTTAAATAGAATAGACCATAGGAATAAGTTATGAATGCATGAATCGAATAATTTAATTTACAGCGTAACCCCTTCGTTCATTAGTATCGTCATTCTCTCTTACATTATAATAATATTACAATATATTTCCTTAAATGTAATATATGGCGTATAACATTTAATTCAGTTGAAAGCCAACTGACTGAGAAATAAATAGTGATACGTTACATAAGATATAATATATATAATAATCCACATATCTTTATTTACCACATATAAACTAACTTATAAACTTTACAAGACAATACTAAACATTGTTAATTTAATCTTCTAAATAAAAAATCCATGTCGGTGAGAAAATAAATTTGAAGCTTCGAATTAAGAATATTATGAATGAATGAAATTAATTCTCTATCGCTTTCTTAAAATTAGACAATAAACTATTATAAAAAAGAACATCAAGACCCATACTAACGGTACATAAAGTAACCTATCTCCTTTATGGGCATAACTTCAAGGGTATAACATGTTCTTTTTGAATTACGATCACAGACGTAGAAGCCGCGGGACGCGCCCGGCTGTTATAATGCACGCGCGCCTAAATGGAAATTTATAACCACTTCGTTTAGTTTCGTAAATTCCATTAAATCGTTCGTACAACAGTAGCTATTATATCAAAGAATATTAAGAATACGTTATAAAGCGTGTAGTGGTTATACGCAGCTATTTTCCATTCGACATTCTTATAAGACATAATTACGAGCGCTAAAATAGAAACACAAAATCTCTTGATTGTTATGCTATTTTACACTAAATGGAAAACTTACTATGATAACATAAACAACGGTTAGGAGATTAGAGAAACAAGATCAATTATAATATTTCTAACTGGTGAAATAATACGTTTGCCATTAAATTAATTGTTAATTGAAAATGGACTACAAAAGTAGAAATGTTTTATTTCAAAGGTGAATAATATTTCAATATAATTAGGACATATAAACATAAGATACTGAATTTACTTTATTTTTAAAGAACTACAAATTATTATAAAGATGCCATAGAATAAATAAAAAATTTAACTATCTTTATATTTTCATCGCAGATAATAATAATTTTTTTACAAAATACTTCCTTTATGAATATGCTATATGAAATCTACAGCTCAAATAATTGTAATATTGGATTTAACGTGATATTTACATAAAAAATAAACACAAAATTAAATTAATAACATTATCTAATATTAGAAAAAAAACTTATGTAATTAAAATCAAAACCGACTTCAAAAAAAATAAACTATAAAAATATACTTAAAATTCAATAAATAATAACTTTATTAATATGTCGATTATCCATAAAAATGAGGCAATAGGAAGACAATAGGAAAACAATAGAAAACTGGCGTAAACGCCAGGTTAGTGCTCAAGGGGTTAATCTGCTTCGTTAATTTTGAAATAAAATTTGTTATCTGTGCCAGCCTACAGATAAGAAAGCGGTGTAAATGTACGTCGCTAATTATATTCAATTTTGATTAATTGTTCTTTAAAATCACCCTAGTCCTTTATTTAGCTTATATGTAATTGTGATAAAGTTTAGGCAGTTATTTTCCATTGATAAATGAGTACATCGGTTAACTCTAGCTGGCACCGATAGCAAAAGTAATGAAGCAGATTATTAATGTCCTTATTTATTGACTTTTTACTACATTTTTATAGTATCTTATTTTGAAGTCGGTTTTGTTTTTTAATTAAAAACGTTTTTATTTCGACTTTTTAATTTAAGTATGTACTTTTAGGTACAGCTATGAAGCCTACTTCATAGCTTTGGAAACGAATATATGAAACTCGCGTGTCTATAATATTCTAGGGTTTTTGCTCAATTTCCCTGAGTTTCACTGATCAGATCCTGATCTGAAATTGAACCACCTCGAAAGTGTACTACTTCGATAATAAAAATTTTGCAAATCGGTCCACAAATGACGGAGAAATCGCGTAAAACATACAGACGAATTGATAAACTCCTCTTTTTTGAAGTTGGTTAAAAAGGATAAAAAGAAGATCCATTGTTTATATTTACCCCAATAGACATAAAGCACGATGATATACACCAAATAATAATAATAATAAGCCTTATTAATAAATATACAGAATAATAGATCACAGGAACCATAGGAGTCGGATATAAAAATATTTTGTGTCCCGGGATCCAGTGCCATCCAGACAACATTATAGATTTACTTGTAATATACGCTTATAATATAGTGTTTATATGAGGTGCGAGTCGGTGTAGTTATAATTGGATATGTGTTAACATTAGTGTGTAATGACTTTTATATGAATTTAGCTTATACTTTTATCAGGATGAAAGTGAAGTCAGGATTGAGACTGCTCAGCGTAACTGCTGCTAATTCGCGTTGGGCTGTTACCGCTGACGTGAAAACGCGGTCCGCTACTGTTACAGCCACAAGACTCGAACAACCTTTAAGAGATGACGATGGACTTGAAACGTAAGTTACAACACAATGTTTTTGGTACGAAGTTCCTTATGGGGCGTTGCGGAGGGGTACCCTAGCTGGCAAAAAACGTCACTAACGTTAAAAAAGCATAATCTTTTTGTAGCTGTAATTAAATTTCAGGAAAATAGATATCGCCTCCATGGCGGAATTGTTTAGCGCGTTCGATTGTTATGAAAAGGTTGGTGGTTTGAGCCCAGCCGGGGACGTAATTTTTTTTTTGATTTTACGATACATAAAATTTTCCAAACTTTTTTGTATTGAACAAAAAGCTCACTTTTAATGTTTATTTTAAACAAAATTTATCTAAATATAAATAGTCAATCATAAAACATTTCAGTATATTTATCTTCTATGTATGTTTTTTGTTTAATATTGACGTACTTTGAAGTTATTTAAATAATATATTTAGAAATAGATTATTTTTACAAACCAAAGTTTTTAAAATCCAGTTAATTTAAACGGGTTTTCACGCGTTACCTTTGCTTTTTTTATCCCGACGTTTCGGCTGGGTTTCACCAACCGTGGTCACGGGCTGACTGGCGGTGCGCGGCGTCGCCTGCTGCGTTGAGGGGTATTTTGATGAACTACCCCCGTTTGGTCTTTATATTTATTATACTCACAACACACAACACTAACAGTGTCCATCGACGATGCCTATGACTATAAAACGCGAACCTTGAATGGCTCGCGAAGCGATTGAAATTGAAAAACATCCAAATTTCCGCAGCGTTTAATCCGGTGCTAGGCAATCTCAAGGTTCGCGATTATCGTTGTTATTTAATTTAATTTTTTTTTATTATTATTTCACCATTTTAAATTAGTTATTTTTCATAATAATTTAAAGTAATTGTAGTTACATTTTGATTAACATAAATTATTTTACATTATATTATAGTAAGAACGAGAATTTATGGAAATATAATTAGAAGAACGTTACAGTGGAAAGTTATTATTTCTATATTGTTTTAGTAAACATAGAACGAATAATAAAAATTTTGTACCCCAGTATTAGTTATTTAGATAATTATCAAGAGACATGTATACACTATCACGTAAAAGGAATTATACATTTGTTATCATTTGTAGGAAACTTAAGTTTTATCATAATTTTAGTATAAAGACTAAAGAATTTCGAATAACCGATTTTACGATAAATATTAGAATAGCAGTAGTATAGGATAGTTCATATAGAATTATTCTGACGTTCATAAACCCAGACCCTTATCAGTATTTAATAAATAAATAAAATTTCTTTAAAATTAAATGATTTCATAAAACACGCTATGACATTCGTTAGCATCAAAATTTTACAACTTAACCTGTTTTATAATTCCATATTAATCATAATTTCAAAGGAAATTACAAAAATCATATAAACAACTACAATCTATTTTTTCTTGACTTTCTCTAAGAACTTATTGTTAATCCTTTTCATTGTGCCTTCGTATCCCGCGTTCTTTATAATACTATAACATTCACACAATCATATTTCATATTTATTCAAGAGAATCTGTAAAACTGTTCCAGTAAATCTGTTTTCTAAAGAGGATAAAATATGAGGTAGAAATAAGATTTCAGTGCAGATAGCCGCGAGGGCTTTAACAGCATTTATACCGCTAGCCAGCAGGGTACAACTAAATCGCGGATTTAAACGATTTATACCGCTTCTGTATACATAAACTCCGAGCCGTTTAAATTGTAAACGAAAAAAAAAAAAGGGGCCCTTGTTATGATTTAAATTCGAATATCAATTATTTCACAAATTTGAAATCGAGATATCTCAACAATTTGTATCTTATATAATAACTCCAAATTACATGATTCTTATTGTAATTCGAGATGTATAATTATATAAATAGATAAACCATAAAACAGTTCAATACCCTTTTGTTTTCTTGTCAACCGTTTTTTTGCTTATTGGCAATCTTTAATATTAACAATTTAAAAAAAGGAAAAAGTTTTTTTTAATTCTGTTATTTGGGAACAGTATTTCAACCGCTGTGCGAAAATTATAATCAGATGGGTATTACTGACTTGGCACTATGTTATATTTGTATAATTAAATAAATAAGGACATATGTAGCGAATATATGTATAGCTCGATAATTAGCAGATATTTATCGTACATTAGTAGTGCATTTATCGTAGTAAGTTAATGTTCTTAAATTCTGTTAATGATTAATTTCGTCTTATCCTTTATGCTGTATATTTTTCATAGATATTACACTTTGTTTGGTTTAAAAAATTTAAAATATCAACTTACTTATTACAACTCGTTTCTACTTTTATCAAACCTTCAGATACTTTTCCACTGTAATTCTATGTTTGCTTCTACATAACTATCGATTTGTTTTGACTTTGCCGTATACACCTTTGACATTCTGACACGAACGCCCCTTGGCAACCTTTGTACCAGGTACTCCAAACTTTGGATCAATTCCAATTTCTCTAGGTGCGACGTTAATACATTGCTAGATAAGATGTTGGCACGTAGAAAATACTTTATTATCTTTCGTATAATATCTATAGAACTTTTATAGACAGGATAGTTGATATGTAGGTACGTGTTTTATTTTACTGTAAAGTCTTAAAACTAAATTTAATTAGTTTTCAAATCAATTGACACTATTAAACTTGAATTTATTCGCGCATCGTCTTTTGAAATGTATGAAAGATGAAAGTAAAACAGCGGAGGCATTTGAAACAAAACGATCACATTCTTCTAAATTTACAGAAATGGCATAATACAAAATACCTACGTAAAAAGGTTAAAGTACCTACCATATACATAAATTTTAGTAGCAGTACAACTAAAAACCGCACGGCAATAGCCCAGGCAAAGATTCGATCATTTTAGCGTTCTTGTGCAAATTGTTTATTTTCTGACTGTCTACTTGAAGCGTTTGCCAACAATCCCGAAAAAAGCTATAGAGAGAGAGACTCATGAGATCACTTGAAAAAATCAATACTAATAAATAATTATCAAATAGGTTTCGAGGCTTTTACAATTTCTTTACTAGCTAGTCCAGTCCATTTCGCAGCCGAGCTATTTAGATTTATATAAGATACTCTCTTTATATTTCCGTGAGAATTTTTTACCTGTATACTAAATTTTAGTTATATCAGCCAAATCGTGTGATAATTATTAAACATAACATCTAGACACTTGTATTTGTAATATAATGTACCTAGATATAAGTAAAAACGAAAGCAAGTGATAATGGTTTACTAAAGCCGATAGCGTATTCAAAAGACCTATGAGCTCGAGCATTTAATGCAGAAAACTGTAGCATCATGGCAGCATATGTCCTATGCTTAGTGCGTTACCACCTGTACGCAATCGTAGCCTTTTCAATAATTAATAAAAAGTTTACCATTTCTATGTAGAACTGATGAGAATATTGGTGCTGGTGGGCCAGGCTGGGAAGAGGTACTCACCTGGTTAGTAGAGGTGGGCGCCGAAGGAGAAGGTGACGGTGAAGGATCGGAGGGTGAATCAGGGCGAGGGACAGCACGTTTAACTTGGTCGGCCAAAGTGTCATCTGCATCGTCAACTATCTCAACCACGGAGGATCCACCCCATGAACACAGAGTTAACACAAGACTCGACATCGAGAAAGATGATATACAAGCAGTCTTGCCAATTTCCAAGGTCAGTTCGTGAACAATTATATGCATGTCAAACTCATATCCGTAGGCCTTATTCTAATGTTCATTTGGGTAATTGACACTTACGTTTGAAATTATGTTGCTTGGCATCTCTAGGTTAGTTTACGATCTTGGACTACATCGTCACTTAATATCAAGTGAGATTATGATCAAAACGATGAGCTTATCGAAAAAATATTAATAATAAAATCGAGTGCCTGAACGGACTTTTCTGTGATAAACATTGTTTTTTTTGAATACGTTTATCTCACTTTCGTAGTCTATTTAAACTTATTTTTAAATAATATATTGATAATTGATTTTTGTAGTGTCTATTAAGGTTCTAAACGATTTAATTCTTCATTTTTTTTCGTTTTCAATTATCTTCTATAATAAAACTGGAACTAGGCCAATCTGCACGTTAAATATTTTTTGAAAATTATAATCGCGGTGTACTTTGTTATCAATATGGAAGCCAAATATATTTTATTTAGAATTTTTGTCTGTATGTCTTTCCCCGTGTACGCGTATCATTCTGAAAGTACTGAACCAATTTTGACGAAACTTGACACAGAGATAACTAATATTATAGAGTAACATCTGGGTCCTTTTGCCCCTAAAACGTAAGGGGTTCTCAAGGAAAATGGACAAAAGTCAAAAATTTGTAGTGAATTAAATTCATGACGGATTTTGATGAATTTTAATTTGTGCTATAGCAAACAAATTAGCTATAAAAATCAAGCTATATTTCATATCTTGATTCTTCTTACGAACAACAAAAAGAAACTCCATCGCTAGGTTTGGAACCGTCGTCGTTAGTCCGTGTAGTACAACCCAGCTAAAGCAACTTATGTGTTTGACTCTTTTTATGAACTATTTCCGATTCATCGAGTTTCAAACCACCAATGATTCTAAAGAAAGTTCACGTCTCTAATAATACCATGTCCACAAACTTAAAAAATAGATGTTAAATTATACGAGACTATCATAAACAGAATCGTAATACGATTACCTATTAAAATGGAAAGTGTCTATCTATAATGACGTCAGAATCTTAATAATGCGTAAAAAATAATTAGATAGCGCTATTCCCCAATTTCCCTATTGAGCTAAATTATAATAGCCAGCTCACGGTTCGTTGCATGAGACGTTGCCGCTCTTCGTTTTCGACTCTATATGGATTTCAAAATATTTATGTGGATTTTTATTAAGTGTTACCAGAATATATAGATTTTATACATCCATAATCCATTTAGAATACATGTATACATTTATGTAATGAGTAAATAGCATTTATCTACATTTGTATTAAAATAATAAATATGTTTTTTGCTTAATATTAGTATTATAAATTAAAATGAAACGACTTTTCTTATGCAGTTGGAAGCAGACAGTGAATATATTTTCTAGAACATAATGACATATACATAGACAATATTAATTATGGTATTTAAGGTAAGTTCATTATTGAACAATCTAGATGTCACTAGTCGACTCATATACAATATTATTTTGATAATTATAACACTCCCACTCAAAATAATCTCTTCAATCTGTACACATATTATAAGACATTAACAATACCATCATAAACTTGTAATGTTTCACTAAACTTAAGCTTTTAGTTAATATATTAGCTGGCATATCAGATGTACATAAATATTTAACGTTAATAATATTATTGTTTTTCATATCTATACAATAATGATATTTAACTTCAATATGCTTTGTCTTATTATGAAAAAATAGGATTTACTAATAACTTGCAAACACCTTGCATCATCATTAAACAAAGTAATTTTATTTATATTACTAGTGACTTCAAATTGTAAGTTTCTTAAATAAACTGCTTATTTTCAGGCCTCTGAAATCGCTACATATTCGGCCTCTGTACTTGAAAGCGCAATACATTTTTATTATTTTCAGTGCACATAAATCCATATCTATCTGGCTTTCTTCTTTCTCTTGGTGGCAAAAACTTAATATTTTCTAAATTATTCTCAGATGTTGTTAATCCCTCATCTGGTATATAAGTTTTATTATTTGGGTCATCATTCTCTATAGAATTAAAGGAATCAATTAGTTCACTATTATCATCTATAACATCTCCCACTGGATCTAGACACAACTCTGGCTTATTATTAGTCTCAATAATCACACTATCATGGCATGATGAGTCTTCTTCAATGATAATGACATCCCGACTGGTTGTGATTATCTGTGTTGCTGGGTTATATATTCTGTATCCTTTAACATCCTCAGAATAACCCACCAGAATACATTTTTCTGACTTCTTGTCTAATTTCTGTCTTTTTTCTTTGGGGATATACTTCATAACCGTACTACCAAATATTCTGATGTAACTTAAATTTGGTTTTTTATTAGTCCACAGCTCATATGGCGTATGCCCATTTAATCCATCACTTACGATTCGATTCTGTAAGTAAACCGCAGTGTTTACCGCTTCAGCCCAAAATTTCTTTTCTAATTTAGTTTCAAACAAAAGACATCTGGCCTTCTCTACGATAGTTCTGTTCATACGCTCACTCAGCCCATTTTGTTCAGGAGTATAAGGATTTGACCTCTGATGAATAATTCCCGCTACCCTTAAATAATTATCAAAGTCTTTATTACAATACTCTGTACCATTATCACTTCGTAGGTATTTTATTCTCTTTGATGTTAAATTCTCAACTTTCACTTTATAATCTTTAAAGCACTGAAGAACTTCATTTTTATTTTTCATAAAATATACATAAGTCATGCGACTGTAGTCATCAATAAATAAAACAAAGTATCTGGATCCACCGAGAGACACATTCTCCATCGGCCCGCATATATCACTATGAATTGTATGTAATAGCTCTGTGCTTCTGTTACCATCATGAGGAAACGGCAATCTGTTTTGCTTGCCCTCACAGCATACTACACAATTCATTTTACTGATATCAGCTTTTTTATCCAAAATAATTCCCTCTACAGCATTCTGCATATTATTCATGTAACGACTGTTCACGTGTCCTAATCTCCGATGCCACAATGCTGGAGACTCCACTACTGCACCTATGAAATACGTCGGCGTATTCAATTTGTATACTCCATTTACAAGTGTTGCAGTAGCCACTAATATATTTTTCTTGTTAAGGATTTTACACCCATCTGTAGTAAAGAACACTCTGTTTCCTTGTTTAATTAACTGACTTACTGACAACAGGTTCGTAGACAAAGTTGGAACACATAAAACATTTTCAACTCTAACCACGAATTCATTGTTTCCAGTTGTAGTGGTGATTTTTACATTTCCACTACACAAAACGGGCACTTTATTCTGATCGGCAACCATAACTTCTTTTGTATAATTAGAGTAACAAGCATTCATCATCCAATCCTCATTCGCCGTCAAATGTGAACTAGCGCCTGAATCGATATACCAATCATTTTTACAAAATGTTCCATTACAAAATATAGCACTAAAAGCATTAGTAGAATTATTTTCATATTTTTCTTGCATATTCTTTGCATCTGTATTTTGACATTGGTTACGATAGTGACCGTATTGTTTACATTGAAAACATTTCACGTTTCTTTTTTCCTTAACATTTGTCATTTTTTGAGAGTTCAACGTATTACCTTTATTAACTATGGACTTTTTACCTTTTTGATAGCGAAAACATGCCAGTGCATTACTAGATTCTGTACTTTCTGGTTCCATGTCAATCAATTTTGATTTAATGACATCTGTCGTAATTTTAATACCTGAATGTTCGATGGCCATAAGCATATATTTCTCAGATAAACCCGCAAGCATGATCGAACCAATCCATTCATCATTAATACTGAAACCTGTTCCTGCTAGTTTCTGTCCCGCTTCAACAATCTGCGTTACATACGACGTCATCGAAGTGCAGCTTTCAAGTCTAATAGATATTAGGTTTCTTAGTAGGCTTATCCTTCGTGTAAACCCGGAATCGTCGAATAGAGCTCTTAATTTTTCCCACAACTCTTTCGCTGTACTAACATTTTTAATGTGTACGTAGATAGACGGGTCTATGGTCAAAATCAGTTTTGCTTTTGTTTTAGCATCATCTGAAGGATCTGGAACTTTTCCATCCTCTGGTTTGATACAATTGACCATACCTTCTAACACGAGAAAATTCTCTGCTGCAAAACACCAGTCGCTGTAATTTTCTCGACCCTTTAACTTAGGCACGCTAACCAAATAACTTGAGGTACTAGCCATGGCGGACGACTGTCTAAAAGAAAAAACTGTCCAAACCCTAAGTCACACTCACTAATATTCTAATCGCAACTCTGTTAAACTATTGCCCATCACACTGATAATTCTGACAATAATTTACGCGATTAAACAAATATTTTTTGAGTCTGGGCCCATAACCTAAAATGAAACGACTTTTCTTATGCAGTTGGAAGCAGACAGTGAATATATTTTCTAGTACATAATCACATATACATAGACAATATTAATTATGGTATTTAAGGTAAGTTCATTATTGAACAATCTAGATGTCACTAGTCGACTCATATACAATATTATTTTGATAATTATAACATAAATGAATACTGAAATGAGCAGAAATAAAACTAAATCAAACCAACATAAATTATTTACATTTATATATGTGCGTAATTTATTACATGACGATTATTCACAGTTGACGCTTTATTTAATTTTTTAATAAATTTGACTGTTTTCAAATATTACAAGAACATAGATTCTAGACAATGAAGGAAGTCTGTACATGGAAGATATTTGAGAAAAAAAAACTATGTAGTGCTTTACATTCTGCTGTGTCCATGTGTCCTGACACATTTCGATAGTTTTAACATATTTTGTCTGTCTGTCCATTTATTAATTTATTCGCAAATCACACAAAAACTACTTAACCGATTTCGATGAAATTTGGTATTAAATTTGGAACTCTATAGTGTAACATCTGACATACTTTTTACACATATACAATGTATTCATATAATGTATAAATAGCGTTTATCTAGATTCATTAAAAATATTATAATAATTAAGTATGCATTATCTATACTAATATTGTGAAGAGGTAAAGTTTGTGAGTTTGGATTTCCGGGGTAATCTCCGGGTCCTACTGATCCGATTTTGAAAATTCTTTATTTTAGAAAATATATTTTCAATAATTAATCATAATAAATGTAATTGAAGTAGATAATAATTATAAAATATAGTATGCGCTTCTTGAATGGTTTGATATAAAGGAACAAAATCTATAGCATTTTCGCATATCTTTCATTCAGGCCTAGCATAGCATTCAGACCCTATTAGGGCATGAATGGCTGGGTGCATAGTTTCAGCTCAAGTGCCCCGTGAGGACTAAGCGCAGACGGCGGCTCTGTCCGGGCACTGCACCGGTGGCGTCTGGACTGTTCCGCATTGCAATACCATGGGGGGAAGGGACAGGGGCCCTGACCCTCTATTGCACTGGGAAAATTGTCTGCGAAATGGCCTGGTCTGACCGGCGTAACCTCCACCGCGTGTGACGGGATGGAACGGAACGGGACATAGATAGAGAATATATTGATATGGAGATAGATTGCATCTAGACAGAGAATATAGTCAGTCTATTAGAATATATTTTTCTGAACTTCATGCGAACGAAGTCGCGGGCACAGCTAGTTAAAAATAAAGTTAAACAGATTGTTAAATCGTAAAACGTATAAGCTTGAAATTATTTCACATACATAAATGTAACAAATAGAGTTATTTCTTCTATAACAGACTTTTTTTTACATAGGGATTGTTTTTAGAGACCATCCTCCCATACAGGGGCAGGGAAGGGTGAGTGAGACTAACACCAGGTCAAATTAGTTACCCACCCAGGGTTTGAACCTCTGATCTTTCGGTCGCACCGACATGAAACACGCGGTTTAACCCACCGGTCTAACCACGCTGTCTTCTTTAACAGACCTATCATTTCGTAATTTTATTAAAAGTTACGGCAATCTGATAGTAAGTTTAGCACGATCGGTAAATAATTGCTACCACCATCCTTTTTTACATATGAGGCAAGCAGAAACTAGTCATTGTAATGAATTTATTACCGAGTGATTGGTAGTCGCGCTTCAGAAGGTTACGGAAATCAAACTGCTATATTTGAAAACTTTGTCTCATATAAAATAATAAACGAACAATTTAATGTTAACTTATTACATCCCAGAACACTTATAGTGTTACATCTGCAAAAAAATGGATTTAATGTTTATCTTGAACCCACGAGTTGCAACAATAAATTATAACTTTCCCTAAAACGCGAATAACGATCATAATCTGTGACACCCACTCAATAATTCTACTATTATTATAGTCTTATAGATGTACGAAATCATAGAATTTATAGAGACATCGATTGCGGCGATAAATTATTCGAAAGTCATATTCTTAATAATGAATGGCGCCAATGGACCCTTTTATTACTATAACGATGTCTTTATTGAGTTTCAAAGGTTCTCGAGAGGCCTAACCCGACTATTGTCTGCTAAATGGAGAAATTTAACGTGAAATATTTAGTAAAATAATACTCCAGAGTGAATTTCTTCAGTAAAATGTTTGTAATCCGATCAACGAAAATGTTTGATTTTTCATCGTTTAGAATAAACATTTGCGTTCGTTCGAAATTTAAATATTCCTAGTAACTTCAGACAAACAATTAAGATTAAAGCTTAATGTAATAACTTTTAATTTAAATAAAGTGCTAATGGAAAATTAATCGCGTGCTAATAGAAGCTGGGTTAAACGTAATCGCCCACGGTTTCTATACGCCATCACAGATTAACTCAACTATTTTATGGAATATCTTCGTATAGTCGGGCGCTAAGATATTTTGTATTAACATTAAATTTTAATCTGTAGGAATACTGATTATAGTTTTGGATATATTTATGTTTGTAATGAAACCTTCTAAATGTAATCTTAAGAGAATGTCATTAATACGTATTACGTACAAAGATAACCTATAAATTTTAAAATACATATTTTCCAAAAATAAATGTGAGAAATAGTGGTCAAACACTTTGTTTATTTGTGCAGTATTAACACGTACTCCAAGGAATTTCAGTATAACATTTATGAAGCAATTAATTTATCTTTGCAATGGCGCGGCGAGTTATTATCTCAAGCCCCTGAGCGTCCTGCGCATTCTCGACTCTCCATATCTACTTATTGACAGACAAGTGCTTACAGACTAAATATGTACAATGATTGAAGCAATTAAACGTTTGACATGAGTGATGATGTCTGTGATGATGGATACAAATTTTCTTAATTAAACTATACTTCATATATCTAATGAGAGTTATTATTACGATGAGTTCCGTAAAGGACCTATTTTCTGTTTTTAAAATTGTAGAGTAAAGCTTGGGCAATTTATTAAGCGGAATTTATAACACGGGTGATAGCTCAGAAGTACGTACCACTGTGGTATTTATGCTCTTAAATGTATATTATTAGTGCTGTTCTGTAGATTTCTGCTTTAATCAACAAAAATATATATTATCCAAAGCTTAAATACAAATAATAGGTATGGGAACTTTTCTGTTAGCCAAGCACAAATGTCACCAATTTATTGCGATTTGTGTAGACACAAAGAAAGAGGGTTAACAATTGGAGTTGTTTTTCGACCTAACCTATGTTGCTTTGGTTGGGTTTGTATTGTGATATATACATTTGGTTGTAAAAAATTTAGCGAAATTCTACACTATACTTTAGTGATTTTTCACTTGCGACCGGCTAACGGAAAAGTACACAAATATGTTTTGATGATGATAAAAATGTTGTTTATAAGTGAGAAATTAGAATGCATCTGGAGTTCATCATAAAATCTAACTTTTGTGTTTAACTGAGTCAGTGGGTTTCTGGTTAATTTTATACGATATTCATGGTTTGTTTTGATTTTGCTTCGCGTCGATTTGTTAACAATAATTCAGGGATTTTTAAGCACGATGTTATCTTTCATAAAGCTCAGGCTGATTTTAGTGTTGGATAGGTGTGCTCAAACCTGCATCCATTGACGCGAAATTCGAACGCACTATCAGATGCCCCATCATCGCTTCAAAAATAAAATCAATCGAAAAAAAGAGAATGACCATTTTTGATAATTCTGTATTATTGTAAAATGTAAGAAATATATCTGAAAATTTCAGGATTCACTTTGCACTTCATAATATAAGAAATTACTAACATGGTAAAGAAAAGAGAATTTTATTTTAAATCTATTATAAGAAACAATATTTACCTATTTTCAAAGTAATAATACTAATGTTTTGTTTCAGAATTGGGAGGTATTGAATACAGCGGTGCTTACAGGGCGCCAGGTGTCGCAATCCATGAAAGTTTTGATAGTCTCGCAGGCGGGACAAGTCGCTGACGTCACTCTGCAAAGTTCTTGCCATTCTGAAGACGAAAGTGTACTTAAGGTTCGTCCTTTTTAAGGACCCTTCTATCGATCCCTTCGTTTTACAACCCTTGAACGTCGGGATTAAGCCGACTCTTGATACTACTTCCTATTGATTATTTATAAGAAATTGTCACGAAAATAAAACAAAATTTTACATTTTAGGAGTTTTGATATAAAACGGGTTTCTTCTTTATTTTTAAATTGAAAACTTCTTTAGCCACGTTGAGTGATTCTCAGTAGTGGAAAACTTATAGATTCGCGTACCAATACGATGACGTCAGCCGTCATATGTACAGTATTCAAGTATAAGATGGAGATTAAGTGCTGGTGCTCAGAGATAAATAATAAGATTCATACTTACGCAGTCTATCGTATGTTTTGATTATGCATATACTATATGAAAATGTACTTCGAACGCCAACAGATGTAAAAACCAGACAAATGTGATATGTTAAATGTTAATAAATTCAATCATGGAATTTGAACGTTAAAAAAAAACAAATTTTGCATAGTTTAAATTTATCACTTTTTTTTTTACGAAATAATCTATTTATTTTCTAATTTGTATGTACCTAGGTGTCGTCATCATGTAGCTCAGTATACGTAGATGGTTCCGAGATTCGAGGCTCATCTAACGCGTCCGTAATAGTTAAGTACGGAACGTACACCGGTTTAGCAAGGTTCACTGTCTGGATGCCGGAGAGCCCACTGGAAATTGACGTCGACGATAACAGATTGTCGCAAATTAAAGGTGTGTTTATATTTTGTCATCTCTTTTGTCTTTCATTACTTTACTAACTTAGTGTGTAGTTAATAATGGTAGAGACAACAGCGTCGATTTACTCTCATCTATGCAGAATACTAACCTCACAAACATTAACCATAATAGACCAATATTTATCAATAAATCTAATATCATAATGAAATGTAAAGCATACCGCTTGAATGTAATCAAATATATATATATATATATATATAAAGTTTATTGATTTAAATAATTTATTTATTTTATTTTATAGTTTTTTTGGGAAGGCTTACAGTCAAATGTTGAATATAGGTAGAAGAAATTATGAAAGTGTTACAATTGCTAATTATAAGCCTCCACCTTTATATAATAATATAAACGCATTAATAATTATAATAACGAATATGTGCCGCTATATGTTACAAAACTCCTGTGTTAATAAACGTTTTACAGTGTTCAAGCTGGTGCAGAATATATCTATGTTTAAGATAGGAGGTAGTTTCATGAATACGATATATACCTTATTTTAAATGACACTTATACCAAAAATATTAATTTTCTAAATATCATTCTATTTATACATGCAGTTTGAAGCGGATCCTTATATGAACATTTTTATTGTGTTTTTGGCGGGATTTCAGTTTGTCTTATAGCAGTTCTTATAATTTGGTTTTAGTGAACAAGTGTATTAGAAATCTTAACACGCAACGTTTATTCTAAGATGACACAAAAAATATCTGGAAAGTTCTAGCAGGATAGCCGCTATTTTGCTAGAGCGCTAAAAATACTAATTCAGGATTCGGGAATAATTATTCGTAACTTGCAGAATAGTGTATGTACCCACAGATTGCAATTAATAAAAAGGGCACACTTCTTCTTGGTTAATGGCGTATACATACACAATTCTGCCAGCGTCATGTGACGTTTTCTATCTTGTGGTAACGTTACTAAGCTCCACCAATACAGGTGGCTCATTTTGCTAGAATGTTCTATGGGGTTTTCGTGGCAAGTCGAAATAAACGTTGCTAGTCATTATTTCCAATACACTTCACCTGTGGACAAACACCCAAACTGTATCATAGAACACGCCACAAAAATTACACAATATAGACCACGCAAGTTAACGGATTAAAGACAATAACTGCTACATGACAGACTGAGATTCCGCCAAAGAAAAAACAAGAAAATCATTTTTATTTATTTGTGTGTAATTCTCGTATACAGGTTGGAAAGTATCTGATGACGCAAATATTAAAGATAGACTTCGACGATCTGTGACATCAAGAGGATGGGGAAACGGTAGACCGGATGCTGCTAATTCATTGACCGATCAACGGTCATGCCGTTTGAGATACCAACAAAGTAATGTAGAGGTGAGCGGAGAGTGACTAATTATTAAAACATAATTAAAAACTCATTTTTCCTATATTTATACACACATAGAATTAAAACACTCAGAACGGCATTTGTTAGGGAAAAAACTATTTTAAATTGACCTCAAAGGGCCGCGTTGCGTGCCGGTGATTATGCAATTCCGTGTCGCGTACACACACATATATACATTTATTTGGCTTCGATTTTTGGATAAATCTATCGCTTTGAGTGTTAATACTCTATGTACAAATCTAAATCTTTTGATAATATTTTTTTTATGATCTATATATGTAAAATTGTAATTGGCGATGATGGTACAATTGGTAGTGCGGTCGGAGCCTGCGTCAGTGGACGAGAGTTCGAGCCCACCAATCCGACTCTAAAATCAGTCTGTGATTTCGGTAAAGGAAAACATCGTGAGGAAACCATAGCATGGTGTTAGGACCTTATCTAATAATGTCTGCCTGGATAGCTACTCCCCTCAAAACCTGTCGTCAAATACCAATAGGTGTGTCCCGGCGAAATCACCTGAGAACAAGTCACTCTTAGTGCGTTTACCATCTTGGACCACACTTAACATCAGATGAGGTTGTCGTCAACGAACCTAGCCTATACAGTGTAAAAATTTATGTCGCTTAAATCTGGTACATTGTAGCTTACCATGTACATTTAATGTTCCCAGGTCTACGCCCGTTTCCTCGCAAAAGATCACGACTCGGGGCGTGTGTCATACTTTGTCTCTCGTCGCACTTGGCTTAAAGTAACTGAGCTGGTGATGTCCTTGATGCGAGTGGCAGATCTACGCATCGCTACGTTACGCGGAAAAGTACTTCAGGGTCGCAGTACTGGACGCACCGAGGTGCAAGTACTATCGCCAATCACAGGTGAGTTTTAACTATTATACGTTTGTCCCATTTCAAGACTTTTGTGAACAGAAAACTTCTTTAAGAGATTCTCGTTAGGGGGAAAACTTATACATTCGCGTTACCAATATGTTGCCGTAAGACGCTGACGCTCAGATATATATACTAATATTATAAAGACTTGTATTTTTGTATGTAACGAATAACCTTAAAAACTACTGGACCTATTCGGATGAAATTTGGTATATGGAGATAGTTTGAAATCCAGGACATAGGATTTTATTTCGAAAATCCCACGGGAATGGAATCTACGCGGGTAAGACCGCGGAGAGCAGCTATATATAATAATAAATAAAATTGAAGTATCTGTTTGTAATGTCAAAATTATTTTTTTTAGTAAAAAGATATGAATGTACGATAACTATACCAAAAATACAATTTGTAAAATTTTTGTCTGTCTGTCTGTTTGTTCCGGGTAATCTCCGGAACGGCTTTGCGGATTTTGACGGGACTTTTTTTTGGAAGATAGTTGAAATTACTCCTGGTAACTTAGGGAACTTTTAATTTTCGAAAATTATTAGGGTTCCGCGTAAAAAAATTAAAACTCATAAAAATTGAATTAAAACCGATTTAATGCATAGTTTTTACGGGCAAGTGCTTGAATATATCAGAAATATTTTACTTTATCTTATTTAAAAAAGTATTACGAGTTCCGTATAAAAAAATTAAAATGTAGTGAAAAACATATGAAACGCGGGCGCAACCGCAGTCACATAGCTAGTAAATAATGAAACTTAAACTTACGCAGCCGATCGTATGTTTTTGATTATGAATAAACTATATGGAGATCTGCATAATTGTTGCTCGGAGCGCCAATAGATGTAGAAGCCAGACAAATGTTATAATATATTAATAATTTCAAATAAAAGTTAAGAAAATCGAACATAAAAAACAGTTTTTCCAATTTTCGAGATTTCACTTCTGTCGGCAGTCCACAGGGCTTCATAATTTAATTTCTTTACTTAGACTCTTTTAAAACAATGAACAAAGTTACGCAACAAAACTAGATTTTTACAACACTTTTAGTATTTACAAAATATATTTATTACAAACCTACTCGTATGCCGTGACGGAAAATGACATTTGATGTATCACATATTCTGTCGTGCGTTCCGTGACGGCCAACTTTTGTTCATTTATCGCACATTATTAAAATTATTCGTTTAATATTATATTACAGGACGCGTAATAGGGCTACGTGAAGTACGAGTTGGTAACGATAAGGTGTCTATATCGAGATTACTGGTTCGTGTAATATCTGGTCTTCAACTGAACATATCACCAGACACGGCCATCGACAATGGATACGTTTCCGAGACAACCGTAACTCGACGTCTCACGGCGCAGTATCAGGTAAATATAACTGTTTCGATTTATCAGGGTTCATAATATCAGTTCATAATTGGAAATACAAAATCTTAGGAACATATCGATTGTTAAAAGTGGATGCAATTGAATAGTGATGTTCTGTGTGTCATTCTAGTATTATTGGAGCATTTATGTGGTAACTTTTTGTGAAAGAATTGAACTGAGAGTCACATTATTCATCATTCTCCTGCCTTTTCCCAACTCACTTGGGGTCGGCACAGTATGTTTTTATCTTCCATACGTCCCTATCAGCCATCATCTCTTCATTCACTCCTTTTTCTTTCATATCATTTCTTACACACTCCATCCACACTTTCTTTGGCCTTCCTCTACTTTTCCATCCTTCCACATTCATATTCATTACTATTTTACCCACATGCGCTTCCTCTCTTCTCAATAACGTGTCCATACCACGACAAACGAGAACCTTTCAACTTTTCTACCATTGACGCAACTTTCAAACTCCCTCTAATATATTCATTTCTTATTTTATCCATTCTTGTGACACCACACATCCATCTCAACATTCGCATCTTATCTACATGCAGTCACCAGATATTATTACAGTGCTTAATTTAGGCCTGGGTCTCACGGAACGGGACGGTAACATTTTCGAAACGACAAAATTTTAAAGGCGTAAATTAAAAAAAAAAAAACAATACAGAATAGTTTTTCTTGAATGTTAAAAAAAAACAAAATAAGTTTTTATCTTCACTATGTAATTATTTATTAAAGATTTTATTTTATATTAATATGAATAGAAAACAAAGTTAAATTAATAAAACTAATTGCCTATATGGCAATTTCAATACATAAAAAGGTAGCACATTGAATGGGCCTGGGGCGGCATCAAGCCTAAATCCGTCACTGCATTATTACACTTTTTACTGTATTTTAAAAATAAAAGAAGAAATAGCAGTACTTATTTATAAACGCTTAATTTCAGGAAGGACTTCTAGATATAGATATTGAATTTTCTGACGGCAGTCGTACGGCGCTTCGTGACGTAATAGTATCAGATTATTTCCTATTGGTAGAAAGTCTCGATCCGGAGGTGGTAGCGTTTGCACCAATGTTGGCCTCAAAACACCCAAGAGTTATTGCTATCGGAGAAGGTACGAAATATTACATCTATACTCGTATATAAATACATATTAGGAGAGTATATTATATGTATATATAGACTAGCTGTGTGCCCGCGGCTGCTCCCGCGTTTCATATATTATTTACTACGTTTTAATTTTTTGTATACGGAACCCTAATTAGTAATTCTTAAAGTATTTTTAGCACTAAGATAAATACAAATATTTATAATAAATTCAAACATTTTTTGTTGTGCATTGAATTGGACTTTATTCAATTTTTTAATTTTTTTTACGCGGAATCCTAATTATTTTCGAAAATCAAAAGTATCCTAAGTTACGCGGAGTAACTTCAGCTAGCTGCCAAAAAAAGTCCTGTCAAAATGGGTCAAGCTGTTCCGGAGATTACCCATTAGAAACAGACAGTCACAAAAATGTTAAAAAAATGTATTATTTGTAAAGGTATCGTATATACATTAATATCTATTTAGTAAAAAATAATAAATTTTAAATGACAAACAGACACTTCAATTTTATTTATTAGTATAGATATATCTAGTAGACCTTTGTATACACCCTCTCTTTGGCTTTGGACCCGTCTTTGGCAGTAACCATACCATATATATCACTGTAGGCAGTGATGGGGCAAGACTATAATTTAATGTGGGTGAAGTACATTTTTCCGAGGCCACAACGAAGCCCCCCCCCCCACCCGTCTTTGGCTTTGGATGTGTCTTTGGCAGCAACCATACCTATATATATCGGTGTAGGCAGTGGCAAGACTATAATTTCATGTGGGTGAAGTATATTTTTTGCGAGGCCACAACGAAGCCCCCCCCCCCACCCGTCTTTGGCTCGAGATCGCAGGCGGTCGCCCACGCCTTACGCCAGTACTGACTGAGGCAATCGTCCTTTATAAAACGATTCAACAAAATCGACAAAAATCAATTCCAGGTAGCGGTGAACTGCTCCGTGTAACGCTCCTAACACCTGAGCAATGTCGATCCGGGCCGCTGCGTCGCGTCTCTCTCCCCGGGAAAGGCGACACGAAAACTCCCGCTAACATTAAAAACATTCCGGGCGCACTCGCAACTGCTGCCGCTAGTGTCGACGTCGACTTTAGCGGCGGTGACGCCCCTCAGAGGCCGGATACGCCGCAGAATGACGACATCATGGCGAGGGGTGGACTCAGAAGTGGACTTACTGAGCTCGGCGAAGTCCTGAAAGGTGCATACTATAAATAGCACTATACCAGGTGTTTTTGTTACAGACTCTGCAAAAAAGTGAACTCATAGAGTTTATTTAGCCTTTACGTATTACTTTAAGTATTACGTAACGCAATTTTCGGGGACTTTTGACCCCCCCCCCCCCCCCCCCGTGCCGTAACGATTTGCTTTAAACATAAATACAATGTTTTATGTCATGAGAAATATATAGAACCAACCAACATCATAATGGCATAATGACAATAAGTTACGCCAACATGATTTCAAATTTGTTGACAGATAAAGCGAAAAAATCCATTTCTAATATTAAGCTACTATCTAAGTCATTATTATAATATATTTATTTATGTATTTAGCATAATTGTAGTATTTTTTCCTTCTTTTATTGTCTGTTTAATGTTTCCAAATACTTTGCTTGATTAAAAAAAGAAACGATGTTAAGAGGACATCCTAGCGGCATTTATTCAAAACAAACGTAGTCCCCGTTTCTTCCCTAGATTTTAGCATTATGGTAAATATTTTTATACCAAATAATATATATCTACCACCGCTATTCCCGTACGTTTTGATTTTTTTCCATAAATTAGTTGTTATATATAAAGTAGAAGCTTTGGAAAATAGAAAAAACATCGATTTTTACCGTAATTTTCAGACGTTTGTCAAACAAATTTGATGAATAAAATGTAAAAAAAGTAAAACGTACAGCAAAAGTCTTTATTATTCTAAAACTGAAAAAAAAAAATTAAGAATCAGTTCAGTTTTGGAGGAGGAAACAGGGAACTACGTAGTGATGTGATGTTTTCGTCAATTTTGTATAGATAAAATCAGCCCGAGCTGCAGTTGTTCCCTATTCTTTATTTGAAGCGCAACGCGATAGTAATAGATTTCTGAAATACCTACATTTCCGACCATGCGTCCTCTTAACATTTTTTTTTGTTGTCTTGACATTTTACATTCCAGTCTCTTCATCACCTTTAAACTGGACCGCGACTATACGTTTTAGACTAAGTATGGACCTCTAAGAAAACTAATTACTGACTCCTGTGCTATACAATAGAATTTAACATAGTTCGTACACGATATTGAAATAACTTTTAAAAATTACTAAACAGAAATTTTATAGTGATATTTTAAATCGTTTGAAAGAATAAACTGAGAATAATAAATTTTCAGGGATATCGCCATTCAAAGATGAGAATAACCACGAGCCGACAGTGCAGGCGCAACACTATAACTCAATTTTCCGCAGCAATTCGGTTCAACACACTCGACAGCAACAATCACCTCACATGACACCCGTTGAGATTGGTACGTAACCGCTAATCGTCAAACTCATTACAACAAATACGGCGGGTCTCATTATCGCCCCGGGAGGTTTTAGTGGGTATATCCGGGCCCTTCACGCCCGGGTGAGTCCCACACTGGCACGGAGTTCGTCCCTCCGCACCCCCTTACCTATTGCATTGGGGGACACCGGTCTCACTAATGCAATAGGTAAGGGTAGTGCGTAAATGCATTTCCCCCCGTCAAAAAAAAAAAACAAAGGTCTCATTATCGAATCGTAAAAGTTAAGATTGCAATCAAACCGAAAACGCATACATATCGATTTTTTTCATCTGATCACTGACAGTGATCTGACGCTTTAGAGAAAAAGGGATTAGATGAAATTTTTTGACAAACAGATCGAGATCGCATATGTAAAAACTTGCGTCGTTGTACCATTTAATGTGTCGAGCACCCATGAAAATAAGACAATAGGAAAACGATGGAAAGCTGGCGTAAACGCCAGTTAAGTTCTCAAGGGGTTAATAAGTTGCTGATGCATTCTAAAATTATAGATTTTTAATGATTTCACTTAAATAAACTCGATCAATCGATTTAAAACGAAATAACCATCCTTTCGATAAAGTTTCTAATTTTTTCAAGTATCTATTTAAAAAGTGGTGATAATTTATGGTTTAAAAAAATACGGTAGCCTCATTAAACTAAAAACATTTACAGATAATATAGATCGTAAAATAATGATGGAATTTATATTTATCTTATTTTTTAGGAATGTATGTTCTGCTTGGCGCTTTCTGCTTTGCCATCGTGGTAAGTTATCTCTATTATATTTGGTAGGCAAGAATTAAAAATTATAATCTATACTAAAAAATTATAGTGTCTGTCTGTAATGTCAAAATATTTTTTTTTACTAAATATAATAGATATGAATGTATATACGATACCTATACAAATTATACAATTTTTTTAAGTTATTGTGTCTGTCTTTTTCTAATGGGTAATCTCCGGAACAGCTGGACCCATTTTGACGGGACTTGTTTTTTGTTAGATAGCTGAAATTACTCCGGGTAACTTAAATTTAAAGTTTAACTTAAATTTAAACTTAAAATTAAAATTCCGCGTAAAAAAAAATAAAACACAGATGAAATTGAATAAAACCCGATTCACAGTTTTATAGGCAAGTCCTATAACTTATCAGAAATATTTTTACTTCATCTTGATATTATTTTTTTTAATGAAAATTATAATTAGGGTTCCGTATAAACATTAAAACGCAGTGAAGAATATACGAAACGCGGCCGCGGCCGCGGTCACACAGCTAGTTTTCATAATATAATTGTTGCAATAAAACCAACAAATCAATAAGTCAAATAAAACACACAATTTTAGAAATATTAATACGAAATTAATTTTTAATCATCATAAAATTGTAGGTAAAGCCGATGTTAAATTTATTTTAATTGTCACAACGTTATATCTATCCTTAGGTATTCGTAGTATCTTGTGTAGTATACGCATCTCGTATAAAACCCGCTGGTGCTGAGGGGGGTGCGGGGGTTTGTAGAAAGATGCCAGCTTTGGCCGAAAATGGACGTCTTCAAGTTGCCGGACTAGTCGGTACTACACTTGGGTTAGCACGTGAAAAACCTTCCAGAGAATCTACTACTAACGCTCACGACTGGGTATGGTTAGGTAAGTACTTTGTAGCGTTACTTCTTTTTTTTTTCTTTACTCTTTATTAGCACGTTATGTAGCTGAATTCCACGAGTGGGCTACGAAGCTACGGCTTTCGTAGCGATGATGGCGCAGTGGATAGTGCAGCCGGATTCCGCGTCAATGGACGCGGGTTTAAACAACCTATCCATTTCTAAAATCGGCCTGAGCTTTCAGTGAAGAAAAACATATGTAGGGCATTTCCTAAAAATGCCCGCATGGGTAGCTACCATCCTCAAAGTTCGAAAACCTGTCGCCAAATACCAATAAGTTTTCCGGCAGCATCTCTTGAGTACCAGTATCTAGGCTTAGTGTGTTCATCATCCAGGACCACATCGTCACTTAACATCAGATGAGATTGTAGTCAAAGCACTGAACCTATAACGCGTAAAAAAAATACATTGCAGTTTCCTTATAATCATTGCAACATCAGACAACTAACAATGTATGTGTAGCGGATCACTAAATCACGCAACTAGCTGGCCTACTGTCCTTTGTAATAAGGCCAGTCATTCAAACGCTCCTTCAAAGATAAGCCTCATTATTTATTATCTGATAAATAAAATTGAAGCGCAGACTGTTATGAAACATATATGTATAATGGAAGACAACAGAACCTAGGCTAGGCTCTGGAACGGCTGGACTACTTTATTATTTAGAAAATAATAGGGGGGTTTGGCGTAAAAAAAAACATAAAAAATTGAAATAAAATCCAATTGAATACATAGTTTTACTGGTTAGTATTTGAACTTGTGAGAAATATCTTTGCTTAATGTTAGTAGCAAAGAAATATTTGGAAAATAATTGGGGTTCCGTATACAAAAAAAAAAAAAAAACTATATTACGCAGTGAAAATAAATACGACACGGGCGCAACCGCGGGCGGACAGCTAGTTCGTATATAAATAAATATTCGTTACAGGACGCGCGACTATGGAAAGAAACGGTAACCGTCATCCGGCCACTCGAAATTCTAACCAACCGACCGATAACGGCAACCAGGACATCAGAATAACTGCGAATCCTCTAAATTATAACTACGTTGATCCTGACGACGCGATCCGGGACAACGGTAACGTGATGGTGACAAGCTTCGATAATCCGAACTCAATCGAACTGCCCTCGCAAAAGGACAAGGTTATCGATACAACGACTTACTGCAAGAAACCAGCGAAACACGCTCGCCAGCACTCAGGAGACGGACATTGGCAGTAAGTTAATATATTTACATATTATATAGGTAAAAGTACTCATAATTATTATATAGTAAAAGTACTCATAACCGACGAGCATGTATGAAAGCGCTCATGAAAGTAGAGGAAGCGAAAGAGGTATGCCAAGATCGTAGCAAGTGGAAGGACGTAATCCCTGCTTACCCCCACGGGAGAAAGGCGTGATGATATGTATGTATATAGGTAACTAGCTGCAATGCCACGGAGATAATTTTTTTCCAGGTGGGTCATTCCATTCTACCTCAAATCGTGCAATAGTTGGAATCGGCCCCTTTCGATTTGGACAAATTTTGCTCCGAAGTTTTCTCTTATCATATTATAACGAAGTTCTACCAAAAGAAAAAAATATTTTTTATTTTTTCAAAAGTTATTCAAATTTATAAATTTTGATATTTTTCAAGTTTTTTAATCTAATTTTTGAAATATCTTGAAAACTGTAATAGTTACAGAAATAGACCACAGTTCATTTTAAAGACGATACTTGGGGCTATGAAATAAAATTCAAAACTTTATATTATTGTAAAAATAATATAACACATTTCCAAAAATTTCAGGATTAAAAAAAAAAACTCCCAAAGGTATCGTCAATTTTGATGATTCTCAAAATTAAAATTTTACAAATTCGAGGTTTTTCAAGTATTTTATCAATTCTTTTTTCATAGCCCCAAGTGTCCTGTTTAAAATGAACTGTGGTCCATTTCTGTAACTTTTTCGTTATATATAAAAAATAAGGTTGACAAACTTAAAAAATATCGAAAGTTTGAATTTTGGATAACGTTTGAAAAAAAAATGTTTTCCTTTTGCAAAACTTCGTCAGAGCATAAGAGAAAATTTCTAACCAAAATTTATCCAAATTTCGATTCGATTTGAAGTCGAATGACCCAGATAATCCTTCCCGGCCGTATGCAGAACCAACGTATCAATTTCGTCATAATCTAAGGAATAATTTAAGGGTGCATAGAGAACAGATATACTTACAATGATTTTTGTAATAACAACCGTTAGTCAATGTGTACGCATAATTTGGATTGCTTTATTTACCACGTTATTAAATATAGGTTCAAAGCCACCTTATTCTCTTATGAGCCGGACATTTCGATGAAGGAAAATATCGTAATGAAATCATAACATGATGGTAGTGGTTCTATGTGTTCTATTCTATGTGTCTTATAATTATTTAATTTTATTTATCAGGTAATAAATAATGAGGCTTATCTTTGAAGGAGCGTTTGAATGACTGGCCTTATTACTAAGGACAGTAGGCCAGCTAGTTGCGTGATTTAGTGATCCGTTACACATGCATTGTTAGTTGTCTGATGTTGCAATTATTATAAGGAAACTGCAATGTATTTTTATTACGCGATATAGACTTAGTGCTTTGACCACAACCTCATCTGATGTTAAGTGACGATGTGGTCCAGGATGGTAAACACACTAAGCCTAGTTACTGGTACTCAAGTGTAGCTGCCGGAAATCACTTATTGGTATTTGGCGATATGTTTTCAAACTTGAGGGTGGTAGCTACCCAAGCGGGCATCATTAGGAAACGCCCTACCACCATGTTATGGTTCCCTCATTATGTTTTCTTTCACCGAAAGCTCAGGCCGATTTTAGAGTTGGGTAGGTGGGATCGAACCCGCATCAATTGACGCGGAATCCGACCGCACTACTCACTGCACCATCATCGCTTCAAACTGATCGCTTTAGAGTGATTTGCCTATAGGGCATAGAAATATAAATATATAAAAACCTAGAAAGAGTAAAGTCTTTTTTTTTCTTATTAATATTTTTAATATAAATATCTAAAAATTTTTGTTGCTAATTTATTTGTTGATAACACTTAAAGATCACCAATAGGTACTAAAAATAAGAAGATCGGGCATCAAACAATTCCGTAACCATTATATGTTTCATTTTAATGGAGATCACGAGACTGAACAATACGCAATAATAAAGAACTCTACTAAGTACCTGTTAAAGTTTTTTTTCTATTATAACAATTGAAAAATATGTCGTTTTACGTAACTTATATTTAAGATATTTATAAAATGCGTATAAATGTCTATGCTTGTTATACTAGTTAAAGTAAAATTTAAACCATTCGGTCTTCAGAGCGGATCCCAACAATCCAGATGACTACCGACCTCCAGTCCCTCCTCACAGGAATTCATCAACAACGCCCCAAACTCAAGTGCCAGTGCCGCCGCGGAATCCGACCAAAGTAATTTCCTATTTTTTTCCTATTTATTATATTTCCGATTTTGATTTGTCATCGTAACCTTTTTATATTGAATCGCATCGAAAGTACAATAATATATCTTTATAAATTAATTATTTGTTATAACGTACTTTTTTCTTAGAATACATCTCTTGTTATTTTGTTATTAAATAAGTATTGTACTTAAAAAAAATTAACCTTGTTATTATTAACGGGTGATGATTGTGGATTACTAAATTTATAGTCTGTGTGTAACTAATTTCTCAGATTTTGTCAGAGACAGTCATGCCGCCGTCGCGAAGGAACCATTCCAGGAATCATAGCAAAAAACATGACCGAGAATCGGAACCACCCAAACGATCTCCGGAAAATGGCCGCCGCACAGACAGGTAACGTACCTAAATTTAAAGGTAACCGCAATTTCTAAATTAATAGCACTTTTTTTTCTCTCTCTCTATTTTATCTAGATACTTTTTGCCAGATGCAAGATCCATCATAATTATACAATCTAAAATAATCTAATATACTAAAAAAGAAGCAATCGTAGATTACATAAATAAATAAATTATACGCACATCCAGTGCCGGATTAATAGAATTAGATTAATAGTTTCGCCACACAGCGGGCGGGTGGGAACGTCAACGCGCTTTTACTATAGTAAAGGTCGCGCTCGGCTCGCGTCGACGCGATGTTTTCTATAGAAACATCGCGCTGGCGTCCAGAGCCGCCCGCTGTGTGGTGAAACCATTAATCTAATTGTTCAATTAAACCAAACTTTAATTGTAACAAAAAAATATTTTTTTTTGTAGTTTATTTTTTTAAGAAAAATGCATTTTTGATAACGCGAAAGAAATTTTGTCAGCCTGTGCACTAGCCCCCAATGTATGTATTGTATATGCTGACATTGTAAATCCAGCGCTGTGCACATCCCAGATATTTAAATTAAAATTAGTAACAAGTAATTTCTACCCTATTATTATGATTTCCAGAACGATCCATCAATAAATGACGGCATGACGTAATGGTGACAAAACATAATAAAATATAACATATATATATATATATATATTTCAGAATTATTGATTTAAACAAAACCGACGCACCCTATATATCGAGCCGGGACATGAGGGATCAGTATAAACGCGATTCGACGACCCACGTACAGTTAAAAAACGACTTCGAAGATAATCCGGTTGAAAAGCTAACGAACAAAGAGGACTGCGCGCGACTGTTCGAGTTCGACAACGACGCCCCACTGATAATGGATAACAAAGATTACAGGGAGATCGTCGCCCTGAACAGAGCCACTGATGATTCCAGACGAACCTTCGCTAAACCCGAAAGCCCCGACTACATGCACGACTCCGGAATAGGTAATTTTCATTTAATCATCCATACATACATACATATCGTCACGCCTTTCTCCCGTTGGGGTAGGCAGACATTACGCCCTTCCACTTGCTACGATCTTGACACACCTCTTTCGCTTCCTCATGAGCGCTTTCATACATGCTCGTCGGTTATGAGTATTTTTCACCTGGCCTTTTTTTAACACGTGGTCGGTATGGTCTAGATACGTTCGCCTAGGTCGACCCTTACAGCCCCATCCCAAATGCAGCGGACGGCCCCGGGGGGTTTTAGTGGGTATTTCCGGGCGCTTAGCGCCCGGGCGAGTCCCACACTGGCGCGGAGCTCGTCACTCCGTGCCCCCTTACCTATTGTATTGGGGGACTTCGGTCTCACTAATACAATAGATAAGGGTAGTGCGTAAATGCATTTCCCCCCGTCAAAAAAAAAAAAAAAAAGGTCGACCCTTACTGACTTGTCCATTCACCCTCGCTTTATAAAGTTGTTTCGTTAATCTTCTCTCGTCCATCCTCTCTACATGCCCAAACCAACTAAGCATACCTTTCTCTATTTTGGTGACCACATCCTCTACCACACCACACAGTATTCACATATGTATAAATAGGCAAAGATCAAAAGTTCAACACATTTTTTTACTCTCATTATGAGCCGATTTTTGTTTATTTTTTAAAGGGAAAACTTCTTTAGCCGGCGTTGAGCGATTCTCGGTAGCGGAAAAATTTATAGATTATAGATACCAATGCTATGACGTCATAAATAAGATAGCTTTTAAGTGCTGGCGCTCAGAGATAAATAATAAGATTGATACTTACGCAGTCTATCGTATGTTTTGATTATGCATATACTATGTGATAATGTATTATTCCTCAGAACACCAATAGATGTAAAAAGCGGACGAATGTCACATGTTAAGTTTTATATTATGTTAATAATTTCAATTAATAAAACATGTAATTTAAACAGTAACCCCTTGAGCACTAACCTGGCGTTTACGCTAGCTTTCTATTGTTTTCCTATTGTATCATTTTACGGGTAATCGACATATTAAAGAAACAGTTTTTCCAAATTTTTTAAATGTCACTTCTGTCCGGCATTCCCCATGGCTGCCTAGATTTTTTATTAGCTATTGACAAGCTTCAGTGTTGTTTATTTAAAAATTTAGGAAACGGTATTTTTTTTTTTTTCAAAATTTTTAATAATGACTGTTGTCGTACACTGGAACATATAGTATCATGATAAATCGTATATCTATACTTATTAGTCGTTAAAACATTACATTGCAGGTCTGCCAGAAGCGCCTATGAGACACAAGAATAAACATAACGAGCCAAAAAGCGATTTCGTTGAAGCCGCAAATCAAAACAAAGGTAAGAAGACTTCGATACATTTGATAACTAGACAATTTCCAGAAATCCTAATCGACTTCTTCAGATTCAAATCTGGTGATTCATAAACTTATATTGTTGATAACATTCTGTTAAGAACTACATAATTGAATAAAATAGGAGAGTAGGTAATTGCACATTTTTTTTTAAATACCTATCATTTTCTTTACCTTGTCCTTTTATTGTTTCCTTTCACTCTCAACCTTACCAAACTCTTTACCAACTCTTACCAAACTTTAGAGCGAAAGATTCAACTCTCTTCTCAAAATTAACACTATTCAATCATTATTCAGTTGTGTATTATAGATCGTTCTATGCATACATACGTAACATTCTTTCAGTTACACACGTCTTTATTAGTAATAAATATTAATTAATAATTAAGTAGTCCTTTTTTCTTTTTTTTTTCGAGGGGAATGCATTTACGCACATGCTGTCCAGCCTAACCCAAAGGGACGTACCCCCCAGGAAAGGACTGGATCCGACGGTGTGTGACACTCTCTCACAAGTGTGAGGGACTGTTACACACCAATATTAGTGTGGGACTCGCGGCGAGAAGCGCCGTTAACCACTACCCACTAAACCCCCCGGTTCCTGCCGCCACCTTGAGTGGGGCAATACGGGATGAAGTAGTACCTAACCAAAATAATTCATTATTATTTGAAGCGAATGATGATTTTCTTAATCAAAATGTAACGTCACACACGTCGTTTCTCATGTATCCTGATTGGCCGATAGCTACATAATTCACATTTTTCATAACGACAATAATAGGTATATTGTTATAGGTAGTAATTCTCCGGAGGTGAAACGCGCAACTATAGTAGGCAATCCGATGTATTCCCGCGAGCCGGCGCTCGTCCGGGGCGATCCTGCCGTGGAGAGCCTCGGCCTCGACGACTTACACATGGACTATGATCAGATCATGCACTATTTCCACAATCTCAAGGTATAAAATCGCCACACACCGTCCCACCACGCTTTCTAGTATAGATATTGCTGTGCTTGCATCGATATCTGCTCGGTCACCGGTCACTCGATCACCGGTCACTCGGTCTCACCGGTCACTCGATCTCACCGGCCAGTCGATCTCACCGGTCACTAGATCACTGCGCGTCCACCGACACTCATTACAGTTTAATAGTTTTAGTATTTCGATGTTCAACGTACAAACTTATGAGCAAATAGAGCCTAAATTTTGATGCATTTAAAATATTATCCCAATTATATTAAATGTTTTTGTATCCTATATACCTACTTAAAATTTTATACAAAATTTACATACATATAAATGCCGTGCAGTATTATAAATATAGATAAGTTATCTTTCATAAGTACCTACTAGTTTGTTATCTATCACACTGCTGCAGCAAACTTTAGGTTTCGAGCATAAATACAATATTTACATTCCACACTTTCACCATTTTTTTTTAACTCATTCATTAGTTTATTTTCTTTGTTAGTAGAGAACTAGTACAGCTGTCTATTATTAGCACTACCTACATTACAATATACTATTAATTAGAAATAATTTAAAAAAAATATATCACAACACATTTCGATATATTTTTCCGTAATATAAATTTTGCTGCAAAAGTCTGACTTATGGGTATATTTTCAAATCTTTCACAGGAATCGAACGCCTGAGTAGAGCAGATCATTGCAAAGATCCGGCAGATATTGTCTACGTTTAAATATCAGCATACCATCAAAGCCCCTACAATCGACGTATACAATGCCCCCACATATAAGTCCGGGGCGACCGGCAACGGGGATAGTACTATTGACAGGCACAATAACAACATTTACTCGGCAAACGAGCACGTTTACGAGAACGTTGCCAACTGTAACGTCGCACCGACGCAAATGCTCTGCGACTCGATCGCTCACAAAAACAACTTTATGAAAACACAGCTAACTAAGTTCCTTTTAGAACACTTGAGCGAAGCGTACGAGTAAACATTTCAAAACTAAAGTCAAGGGTATTATCCTCAATACAATATGTGTCCAAATATGGATCCTTGCAGTGATCGAAATTAAATATATATATATGTATAGGTATAAATGCTAATGGTTTTATACATAATATTAGTAAAGTAAAATATTGATAATCTAGTCACATACAAAGTTGCACATATATATAATTACCTAATAATGTTAATTGTGTGCATGTAGTTTAATACTCGTAAAATATGTCAATGATTAATATATAACATATTATGTATGTATGTATAGATAAGTTCGCAAAATTTTATCTATTTATTGGATAATATCTCATTAATATTTTATAATATTTACATTAAGACTGTAAACTACCGTTTGGCTACGTTTATAGAACTCTAAACGATATCGCAATATCGTTCTTACATTAAAAATATTGAGTTGTGCATTTATAGATGTGTACATACTATTCCACTAGATTATAAAATCGCTACCTCACTTTTGTCTTAACTTATAGCTTAGCTAATAATCAATAATACATGCAATATATGTGAATCTAGATTAATTCTGATTAATACAAACAAGATTTTTTTTAAAATTCTCAATCGCGTTATCCACTTCATTTTATCACCCACTTTCAGTCGATTTAAAATCTCAATCTTTTCGTACAATAAGACTGCGTAACGCCAGTGATTATTAATAAATTAATTTATTATAATTTAATATTAAAGTTTTAATATTAAACTAGTCAAATTTATTAAATTATACTTTATTGATAACCTTTAAACTATTGTTATCTGTAACTCTCATTCCTGCATTGTTTATAGGAACGCTTTGTTTATGGTTAATCTGTGTATCGTACAATTTTTAACCATTCCATAAATTGTTGGAATCTTATATGATATTTTTAATTAGCCAGTAAATTGCCAATAAATACCAATTTAATATAATTAATATGGCTCTAATTGCGCTATGCGGACATCTAGGGATTGGTTTTTTTATTATACAGTCAATTTTATAATTAAAAAACCATATCATATAATAAACACCTAGCGCTTGTATAATATTGTAAACACTATTAATTTATTTGAAAAAAATGTAAATTGTATTCTACATGTAAGTTAGGTTTTTTAGGCTATGTAAATATTGTTATGAAGTTATATAATTTTAAATAGGTATGTGGCGAAGACAAATTAATATAGAAAAAAATAAATGTGGTAGTCGCTTAAATGTAATACGGATATTAGGAATGCACACGTGGTAAATATTTATATGGTAAAATTGTACACTATTATTGCTATATATCGTTTTAATCTATTCTGGAAATTGAATATTAAAAATTAATTCCTGAAAGTTGCAAATTTTCGTTATAAATACCGAGGTAATAAAAATTAATAACTTGATTTATATTGTCAATAATTAATCAGTTGAAACACTATATATATATGGTCAGATCTGGTACGTAATAGATAGCGTGTTGTTGTTTGGCTTTTGTCGTTAGAATAGAGAGACAAATCATAAGTATTGTACGCTATAGTATCTACTTATTTGTTACCTTATCTTTTGTTTTTTTGTTGAGTTTTTGCCATAATTGTAAGAAAGGAGTTTATATAAACAACATTATAATATATTATTGTCGCTATGACGTTTGCATAACATGTACCTACGCAAACGGAGGCTTGTCACAAAAAAAAAACCCTTTCATGAAATGTCAAATTTAATAAACCACTATTAAAAATGAAATATCGTTTTATTTGTCCTTTCACCATAACATCTTTTCAAGAGTCGTTCAAATTAAAATTTATTAAAAAAAACAAGAAAATTCTTTATTCAGTTTAGCCTCTGATAAGGCACTTACGAACGTCAGAATACTTCCACCAGTTCATATAGCAAAGACATCAGAGAAGAAAGGAACATAGTTAAGTTTAATATTAAGTTGAAAAATTATTTTATAAAACTTTTACCATAGGAACAGTATTTGATTGTGTTGTTTTTTTTTTTTGAGATATTGATTGAGATTGTTTGAGATACTCTTGAGGTACTCTAAAAGTATATAATTATATAAGAAATTTTAATACCATGATCTGCAGTCAAACTGAATGTTCAGTTTTGTGGGTCAGTAATGTTGTAAGGTGTAAACAAGAGAATAAATAAAAAAAAACATCCAGTCATCGAACAAACCGGCAAGAAACTCGAACTGGTTTTTTTTTAACTTTACAACTAATAATTACAAAGTTTAATGATGCACATAGAAAGCTGTCACTTCCAGACATCACCATCGTTTACATAATGATCCACTCTATAATTAGCTTTGCAAATTAAAATTAGCTTGATCTTGTTGTCCGGTAAATCGGTAATGTACTTTGGGATTTTATTGTAAAACCTAACACTATTACCTAGGAAACTCTTATTAGTTTTGCTTAGTCTGAAACATGAAACTGTTAACTTATGTTTATTCCTTGTATTAAAATTATGCTGATCTAATTTTTTTCGAGCATACGGTAAGTTAGCAAGAACATATTGAGAGGGCAAGGTTAAGATACTACATTAACCCCTTGAACACTAACCTGGCGTTTACGCCAGCTTTCCATTTTTTTTTAATGTCTCATTTTTATTACTAATCGACATATTAAGTATTAAATAACTATCAACGGAGGGGCGGTGTCTATTCTTTGCTTATATTTTATGACGTGTGGGGGGATGGGTTCAAAATGGTAATTATAACTCTCAGAAACCATCTGTCCGGAATATGCGTCCCCTCCCGTCACTCATTCCGCCTACCCGTCTCGCCAACAACGGTTCAGTACGGAGAGCAACATAATAATTATTGAAGTGAAATCGTCTTTAGCGGCGTTGAGAGATTCTCGGTAGGGGAAAAATTTATAGAATTGCATTACCAATGCTGTGACGTCAATCGTCAACATGCTACAGTATGTCAAGTATAAAATACCGTTTAAGTGCTGGCGCTCAAAGATAAATAATAAAATGTATACTTACGCAGACTATCCTATGTTTTGATCTTGAATAAACCATATGCAAAGGTACTTACATGAAATACCAATAGATATAAAAAACAAATGTTACGTTATGTTAATAATTTTAATTAATAAATAAAGAAATTTAAACGTTAATTAAAATAAACATTTTTTCCAAAATTACGAGTTTTCACTTCTTTCGGCAGTCTGAATGGCTGTTTACTTTTTTTTAAATGTAATGAACTTGTTAGGGTCGGTGCGTAAATGCATTCCCCTCGTCAGAAACAAAAAAAGTTGTTTTTATAGGTAAGTATGAGAAAAACGATTAAAACTTAAAAAAAAAAAATTAAGTTTTTTTTATAAAGATAAAACAAACGTTTACTTATTTCTATCGCTCAAACTCTTAAACGTACTAGTTTAACTGCTGAGTGTGTATATTTAAAAAAATACTACCGTAATAAATTTTTCCATTTATTATTTCTATTATTATATATTTATTTTAAACATAAATGTGTAATCCATGCAACATCGGGTAGGACAGCAAGTGGTATTATATATTTGTCTATATCAACCGATATCATGCAAAATAATAACGTACCATACTTTTTATGTACTTAGTACTTCGTTATGACGTCATCAGGACGAGGTGCCTAGTCAACTTCTGCGAGTTGTGCGTAAGCAATGTTTACTGATTTACTTGTCTCATGGTTTTGGATGAATTTCATGGCATTTTTAAATAAACTATCATAGCAGAACATTTCTATCCATTTATGACGTATATACATTTTAAAGAACATCACTAATGTCTCTAGTTATTGAAGTTATACTTCTTTTAGCGCTACAGGGAAAAATAATGAAAATAAATTGTTACGATGCGCGCGCACACCGTGACGAAAAAACATCCTGAAGTTAGCTAGTCAACATACGATTCGCGCGTACACAGTCACGAAAAAACGACACCCTGAAGTTACTTGTTAACGTTTTAGTTTTTTTTTTGTTAATACGTAAAACAAGTATAACTTCTTAAGAGCGTGCGTAAGTACACACACACACACACACACTTCTTTTTTTAAGGTCATCATAATTTTAATAAATCATGAATACTCAGCACTCGACCACAGTACGAACATAAATAAAACTGCGCTTGAAATAAAACACATATTAACGACATGGACTACATATATTTCGATAGCACTAAACATATTTACAAATATTTTCCATACCAGCGATGATCAAATGGCGATAACATTTTATGGCATCCGCCCATATTATTTTGTATGATATATTTCAATGTGTAATGATTCTGATTGTTTTCTTCTAACCATTTTTCTCTTTCTGCTTGCTTCTCCATTAACTCCAAAGAAACTGCTTCAGCCTTGAACGGTAGCCTCTCGGCAATAATTCTCAACATTGGATATGCCTGAAAGCAAACCAATGCAACATTATTAAGACCGAAACATGTTAAGCTACGATTAGTGGTTTTCAAGTTATGTTAATTGGAATAAAGGGTCAGACGATTGGCATTTAAAAAATACCCTACCACTATATTTTAAGTTTCAGTTTCAAGCAAAATAAAAAGTTATATGACCAAACTACAGCGTAAGATTAAACCTACTTTGTTAAATTATTTCATTTTCGAAATTTGAGGCGATGATGGCTTAGTTGGTAGTGCGGTCGGATCCCGCGTCAATGGACGGGGTTCAAATCCTTACCTATCCAATCTGAGCTTTCGGTAAAAAAAAACATCGTAAGGAAACCGTAGCATAGTGGTAGGGCATTTTAAAGTTATGCTAGTCTGGGTAGCTACCACACTCAAGTTAGAAAACCTGTCGCCAAATACCTCTCGGTCAGTTCCGGCAGCATCACTTGAGAACCAGAACCTAGGTTTGGTGTGATTACCATCCTGGACCACATCATCAATTAACATCAGGTAAGATTGTGGTCAAAGTACTGAGACTATCCCGTGTAAAATAAAAACAAAAAAAAAACAACATTGCTTATTTATTTTAACAGAATGTGTATCTCAATTCCGTGTGCTTACCTCAGCGTATTCACACTTTCCTCCAACTTCAAGTATGATTCTGCCTGATTTGATAGGTGTAACATAGTGATCAATAGCACCCTTGCCACCACCCATACGCTGACCTTGGCCCTTTTTAGTGACAGGCTGCCACGGTGGATCAATTCTCCAAATGGCAAACATTTTCTTCATGTCTAATCTCCTGGCTACCACTAGACGCGCCATTTCAAAATGCTCATACCGCATCCTACCACCACCAGTTGCCTGAAATACAGTACAACATTATTTCATGATATCTTAAAAAAACCCCATCTCATTTGGTATACCGTTATCTTGCAACATACAGAAACTAGCAACCAGTGGCGTGGCGTGATAAATATCGTTGGTAAAGCCGCAGCACAAAAAAAAAATCTACCTGGTCCATTATAATTCTTTGTCTTGAAAATTAGTACAGTAATGAATTAAGGGTGTTTTTTTTGCTACTGAGTTAAGCTATCTAGATGCAGTTAGTGTTAACCACCTTCACCATACTTGACTTTGCACTTGAGAGAAGTTACTTTGAAAACAGCCGTTTGGATTACGTTTAAAGTTGAGAATTATTGCTATATTTACTTGACATGCTAAGTATGAAATGCCAAATTAATTTCGCACGTCATAAATATACCTATAGGTAATTGTAATAATGTAATAAATTGTGTAATGGGTTTATTTACGTAATCGTAGATTATAATTATTTCATTATTATATCATATTCAACAGAACGACGCGAGATTAAAAATGGCGACTTACGCGAAACGAAAACTATCGATTAATTGTATGATTTAGATTTTTTCATACTTTAATACAAAGTTAAAAATGACTGTATTTGTTTTATAGAATTCTATGAAAACTTTCATTTTTAAATGCGAATATTTAGAAAAGCAGAGTTATAAAAATAAATAGCAACCAAGTTTTAACCAACTAAATATTTAAATGTTTTCGTTTATGAAATTGACACATGATCGACTAATTACAATATCTCATATTTTTCTATTTAGAAAGTACTACAATTGAAAGTAATTCAAAATTTTAGCGCAGCGAAAATAATTACAGCCAGATTGTTAAACGCGCATGGCGCATGTCACTAAATGATGACGCTTTGTTCAAACATCTTATCTGAGATAGATTAATTAAAAAAATATTTAAAATATTGATTAATTAATAAAATAATGTGTAAATCACGTAACAATAATTGTAAAGTAATGTATTAACCACCATTAACTGCGATCACACAATTTATAAACATAGGTGGCAGAACCATCGTTGAGCTAGTGACAAAATTTAGCAATTAAATATCATTTGCAAAAAAAAATCTTAACAACATGACAATAAAGATTAAAATTAACCCCTGGAGCACTAACCTGGCGTTTACGTCAGCTTTCTATTGTTTTCTTATTGTCTCATTTTTATGGGTAATCGACATACAGTAATACCCCGCTTAGCGCGACCCCTTTACGCGCGGTTTCACTGTAACGCGAATTTCAAATTTCGAGCTCAAATGCCTCGCATTACGCGAAAGAGTGCGTATAAACATAATATAAAGACAATAGATGTATTTTTCCGTAAAAAATAAGAGTATGTATTGCATAAAGTGTTCTTAGAATTAAAGTGATTAATTAAAATGTTTTTTTTTATTTTTTGTATTAAATTTTGACCATGTTTAATCATAAACCTCCATATACGCGAGTTTCAGTTAACGCGATTTTTTTAAGAGCGTATCCCTCGCGTAAAGCGGGGTATTACTGTATTAAATGGAATAAGCCGCGAAGAAGCGAATTATTTGATGCATATACGCTAGCTACGTTCACAGAACTGATTCAGCAATGCTTTCTGTGTGTGCGTGTTAATTATAGTGAAATGTGGATGGATGTTTGAACTCAATTCCGACGTTTTCTACCGGCTTGTATGGCAGGTTCTTTGTATGCGTGTTTTGTGTTTACGGGTGTGTTGTAGTTGTTATAACACCATGTAATAATAGTATATTTGCTGTTTGTGGAGTGAGTGTTGTGCGAATGTTTTAGTAAGGCTATAAGGAATAAGTAAAGCAACCCACCCTAGATCTTCATAGATAGAAAGATATATTAATATTTTATTAGAACAAATAGAAGATAACGACAATTACTTAAGTTGTTTTTTGTAATAAATTACAAACTACAAAATTTATCACTATTTATGTATGGTATTTTGAAATATATTTTATATTTCAAAATACTATTCGTTTAAAAAAATTAAAATAATTGTGTAGTTAAATACTTCAAAAAAAGTAGAACTGTTTTTAGCATTTTTCTAGAAAAAGACATAGCGTCTAACAGTATAATATCAAGAATAATTTACATGTACATAATTAGAAACTATTTAGTCAGCCGATAAAGATTAACGTCATCCCATTATCTTTCAGTTATACCTGAGTTTTAATACTACTTTTAATTTTAGCTACTACTATACTATAAACATGAAGTACATTTTTTTATTTATTTCAATAGTTTTTTCAATATAGATTAAAAATACATCTTTATAGATAAATTTTTGGTGATAGCTTAAGTTTTATTATAAACTAGCTATGCGCCCGTGGCTGCGCCTGCGTTTCATATATAGTCTTTACTGTGTTTTAATTTTTTTATAAGAAACCTGTTTTTGTTAGTATTAAGATAATGCAAATATATTTCTCGTAAATTCAAGCACTTGCCCATAAAACTTTGGGTTTTGCATTGGATTCTTTTCGGAGTTTTAATTTTTTTTACGCGGAACTGTTATTAATTTCGAAAATTAATAGTACCCTAAGTTACCCAGAGTAACTTCAGCTAAATACCAAGAAAAGTCTCGTCAAAATCCATCTAACCATTCTGAAGATTACAAACAGACAGACACAAAAATTATAAAAAATGTATTTTTGGTATTGGTATCCTGTATTTCATATCTATTTATTAAAAAAAAAAATTGCCATTACAAACAGATGCTCCAATTTTATTTATTAGTATAGATATATAATCTTTGTAGGATTTTCGAAAATAAAATACAGACTTTATTAAACAGTTATACTGTTGCCGTCTATATATGAAAGATTTTTTAAATTTAGTTAGGTAGTTTTTGAGTATTCATTAGAAAGATTTGTAAGAAAAATCTTCATGTTTCTTTATAACATTAAACAGTAAATTATATATGGAATTAGGAATTAATGACTTAGAGATGTGGAACAATAATGGAGAACCTTTATCAAACACAGTGTAACTCATAATAAGATAAGGAAATGGCAATAACAGAAATAATGAAGGTAATTTGCTCCATAATTAAATTAAATTATTTACAGAGGTCTTTACAGCTCCCATACACATCACATACACATTGGTAAACACAACTCTCATGCAATGCACACTGATATAATAACTATGCAAGAACAATTAGCTAGGGATGAAAAGTATGTAAAATTTGTTAATATCACTTATCAGGTTGAAAATTATTCCTATTTTACAATTTATCAGCTCTGGTCATTTCATAATACTTATTACCCATATAACACTATGGTTAAAGCACTAACCTGGCGTTTACTCCAGCAGCCAATAGTTTTCATATTGTCAAATTTTCTTGGTAATTTAGTGATTAAGTGAAAGCAAATAAATAACAGATAGATATGGTAGCTAGGTAATCAAATATTGTAAGAATTTAAATATTATTTAACACAGCAGTGGCTATAGCTCTTGTACTGGCTGTGTGAAAGCAATAGGCGCCCTCACATAGGCGCATGGTCAAAATGAAATACAGTTCATTTTCTAACAACAATTCAGATGCAATTTATGATGTTGGGAATGAATTTAAACAATTACCGACCTTAGTGTTGGCCATAAAACGGGCCAGGGTCTTCTGGCTCCCCCTAAAACCCTACGCCCCATGTGCGCGCTGCACACCCTGCACTATAGATAAAGGCTCTGATTTAACACACTGTTGACCAATGAGAAGTTAACTCTTGAACAGTCAACATGTTAAAATATAAAGTCACTATGTCATAAAAAATGTCTCATGTAACCATGTTTTCCACGTCAAGTTCCTAATTAAAATTTTATTTAATTGCATTACCAAGATATTGAGTAAGATGAGCTCTATAAGTAAATTAAATATTTGTACCCAACAAAACTGATATAAAAAAGTGATTTAAAGTAACTTACAACAACACCATATTGCTTTAACTGTAATGTATTGTGCACTGTTTCAGGGCCACGCATATATCGAAGACGTTTTTGCATTTTTGGTGGTTTTAAATTGGAAGGATAAAGTGGGACCTTGTCAAAAACACGTAATCTCTGTCTTTCAGGTAATTCAATATCTGTAGAATAAAAATACAATTACAGTAAATTTATAGAGAGACCAAAATTTATATAACAGTTTTACAAAAAAGTCTTTAAAGAACGGCAGGGGTATAATAAATGTAATAGTAGTACTGCATGTAATAAATAAAGTCGATTGAATTCGCAAAATAAATATGTTGAAATAAACATAATCCACTATAGATGAAAAAATATGTAATATACATACGATCATAGTTTTTCGGTGGAGGAAAATATTTAATGCCTGCTATAAATGTTAATTGTGTACCCTCTGGACGTAATAATCCTAAAACAAAAGACACTTAATTTTTAGATCCTTGTTTATTATATTAAACAAGCACACATTATTTTAGTTTTTAGGTACCTAGAGATATACGAAATGTTGGACTCAACATATTAAATTTTTTATAATTTAAATTTATCTATAATCATAAGGTTATAAAAGCGACATCGACAAATCTAACAGACTGACAGGTGCTTGGCGCTATTTTGGTTTGTCATGTGGTCGTCCTTATTTTTAATTCATTATCTTGCAGTATTTGACTATATATTATGTAATTTTGGTGGCATTTTACGAGATATAGTGTAGATATGAAAATAATAACACGGAGTGTAAATTCTGAAATGTTCCAATCATTCCCGTTCTAGTACTAACAGAAGGCCACCATAAATTGTTAATGCTACTAATGTCTGACTTGGCTGTATAGTCTACTAGTATTTTGGCCTTTTTCTAAAAAGGAATAATTGGAACAAAAAAAAGTAAAGTGTCAACCAGAGAAATAATCAAATTATGTAAACAAACAAGGTGCAGTCCGTTTATTATTAAAAGTCCCCTTGTTTAGGAGTTGGTAGCTCTGACTAGTTGGACTGCATATTTTCCCATTTAGTGCCTCCCAAAAATTAAGATAGATGGAGAAGGTTGGATAAATTGTGACAAAAGATTAATTATGAGTAACTAAAATTACTCATTTAATTTATGTGAATTATAGTTTGATGTTCGAGTATTAAAACGAAACATAAATAGCAATACTATAGACAGATACTTCACAGACTATTAAACTAAGATGAGCTCGCGAGGCTTATTTTACATAGGAAACATACATTAAATAAATATCTGCAAATCATCATACCTACTGTAGATGAAACACGAACATTTTCGTTAATATTATGTTATTGTTCGTCAAAGTAAATGCAACACATCAAAATGATCTAAAGGACCGTCACTGTCACTAGTCAAGTTCAAGCATGTTACCTTAATTTTTAATGTATTTGTGTCTCCAAAGTACAATATCATGTCTCTATATTAATAACTTCCATTTTGAACTACATTTTTTCTATTTGAATTTGATGAATCTTTCTCGAAGTCATCCAATTTTACAGTCTTTCTCTTGGTGCGTATTTTTTCAGGGTTATAATTTTATTGCGAAGTAGCTGCAGCAACGACCGCTACTTTCATGATTCTAATAACGGTTTTATCGGAAATATGTGCCACACACAAAAATAAATAAAATAAACATTAGCAGGTAACATTAATTAAATAAAGTAATGATTGCACAGATAGCGAGAAGTAGCATATTAATTTGAAATACGTTAAGTATTGTCCGGTCGAAGACAATCATATCTAAAGTTTCTTTTCATCTCCCCCCTGCTACTTTTTTTCTTATTACTTTCTGGATTGAAAGCAATTATCGTACTTGTATCCCTAATACAAAATATATACTAAAAACATATTTGTCAAATTATACGGAGTTTAAATATAAAGGTATGGCAACTCGATTTTACTAGCCTGTCATATCAACAGACAAGACCGACCTCGATTTAATGGAATAATATCAAATTTGTTGGCTTTTTCTCTTTCACAAAAAGCACGAACCTTCAATACAATTTCTCTTGCATTACATTTAAACATCTGTAGCTTGATTAAATTAGTAAAAAAAACCCTAATTTCTAATCTAAAATCAGCACTTAGATTTAACAAAATTGATCGACTTTTCAATGACGGTCTGTGGTGCCAACATAAAGGAAAGGGAGTCAAGGGACAAGTTATAGTGAACGGATTATAGAATTACAATTTAAAAAAATGTAAATTAAAATATGACTTTATCACATAAAGTTTTTTTTAAGTGGTTGGAAACCTTATGGTAGTAAATGTATTCGTTATTTTTCGAATTGTTGTATGGTGAATGAAAATATAATATTAAAAACAGTTTGGGATAAAATTTGATCGTATATTTGATGTAAAATAATACCTAATAATTAATTTAGTAACTATAAATTATTAATAATAATTACCATATAACATAATTATCGGTTAATAATAATGGAATTTCGGACAAGATTACGATTACAAAAATGTCTTTATTTTAATTTTTATCTCTTCATAATGTGGGGAATTGTAACTACATTTTTTCTCTTTGAAAAGGTATTACATATAAAAATATACGAGTATAACGAACTAAATTCTATGGAATAAATGTTACAAATAAAATTCATTATCATCTTAATTATTTAATGTGGTTGCAGCTTGATACACTTGGACATCTGACAAAATATCTATCAATTACTGTATTCTTATTGATTATATGTATAGAGTCAGCAAAAATGTTTCTTGGTCATTTTGGAAATTTATCTTGCAGAGTGAGTTTAGTTTCTACTTCATATATTGAATTATCTAGTCAAGTTATAATTTATTGCTGTATATTTTGGCCTAGCAGTGAGAGAATACCAAAAACAAGAAAAAATAGTTACATATTAAAATTTATTAATTTAATTTATATAAATGGACCTGTAACAAAAAATGATTTTAAATAGTAGTTATCAATTTTTTTAGTTTAGTTATAACAAATTTTTTCCCTTTTATTTTCATGATGTTAACTTTATTTTAGAAAACTCATTTGTGTTCTATTGTGTTGACAATATTAATTGAAAATGTGGAGTTACTTTTGAGATATTGTCTAGGGCATTTTTTATTGTTTTTTATTGAGAGAAACATAGAGAAACAAGTAAATATACCTCTCATAATCAGTACAACAAGTAGGCCTTAGAATTTATGAGTTTTTGTTTCAAACAAAAATCTAGTAAGTACAATAATCATTAAGGCAGTGTTACAATTACATTAAAAAAATAATTAATATATAGAATTCTAGGGATATTTTGTAGTTTTAGTATATATATTTGTTTGTAATTGGTTTTGTGTTTGTTTGGTTGTATTATTTGATTGCAGTGAAGATTTTCGATGTATGCAACAGCTTTAAACAATAATATTGTTGCAGGTACCAGAGTTAGCAGGTTTTCTAATGTTGACTGTGTTAATGCAGATGCCACTGGTTAGCTACTATTTATTCAATCCATACTTAAAGAGTACACCAACAGAAATTACCCTACATGCAATGCTTTGGTTTTTAAATCTAGCAGAAGTCATATATAGCTTTCAAGCTTTAAAACAGGCATCTACTTTTGCTAAAAGTATTTACTTATATCAATCAAAAAACAGGTAAAGGAAATTAAATATTCATATATGTATTAGGATTAAATAAAAAATCTTAATACAACAGTAAAAGTGTACAAACTAATTTTATACAGAAAAAATTAAGTTCACAGATAAAACCAAAATAGAACTGTGTATTTAAAGCAGTGATCCTCACACTTTTTTCTGTTTAAGGGGCACATAGGTTAGTGTGAGATACCACTACGGGCACATTACATACATACTTATTTTTGAGTAGATTTTAATTTTGTTTTCAATGGTCAGCATTATGTATGCTCTATTTTTTTTCTAAGTCTAATATAAATTAATCAGTTAACATCCCTATTATGTTTTTACTACTATTAGATTCTGATGGTTTGAAGAAGATAACATTTAATTATGAACTGTTTCTGTTTGCAAAAATTAAAATTTAATATTTATAAAAATTACTTAGTGAGAGAAGGTTGTAAGTGAGACAACATAATGAAATACACATTTTTATTAATTCTATATTTAAATGCAAATAACTTAAAAATCCAAAGACATGAGATATACATATAAAACACAATTAATGCAAAACTTTGGTTTATCCCACAAGATTTAAGTGCAAGTGGTAATTTAACACATTTTAGTAGGTTACGTCAATATGTTCATATTTAACATTGTCATAAGTAAAAACTAACTAAAATCTCATAATGAAAATTGACATGTTTAATGAATAATGAGAATCTAGAGATAGCTGTACTTGATTTTAGTATTGTTATGATATTTTCAGAGTAGAATGCTTGCATTAGAGTCAGTGGTGGCCTTAGGGGATATTAAGATCGACCCATCAGAAGAAAACGCGTAGAATTAAATCTAGGTGGAGTTGAATCATATGAATAATTAGTTGTCTTTGTGTTTACTTTAGTAAATTTATATTATACAATTTTAAAACCCACAATGTATGTATTTGTACCATTTGGATTTCTATTCAAGTATCATTATTATAAATAAGTTAAATGCACATTGAATTACCTACAGACAAATGGTCTTGCAAAGGACTATTGCCCGGAAACTCACAATAGCTAAGGCAGCCCTTGATCGGAATATCAATTTTGCCTGTATAAAATAATTTGTCACAAGTAATAACAATTTTTTTAGCATAGTTCTTATTGTAGTTATATCTTACAGTATTCAGGTATCAAATATAAGTATTCTTTTTTTAAATATAGTGTATTATATTGTTAAATTTCGCCATTAAATATTTTACAAGGCACTGTGTTTTTCTTGAACATATCGTCATAAAATATTTTATGAGAATTAATTAAATTATATTATTTTATGTCAATAAGAAAAATATTTGGTTAGATTTTCTTAAATTTAATTCAATATATATATTTATATAATTTTTTACTTTTGTTTCATAATAGCCTCTTGAATATAAATAATACAAACTATAATTCAGTACTCACGGTACAAAATCTTAGGTATTTATTACCCATATCTGTGTTTATTTAACATCATGTAACTATTTACAATAGCTTCCGTACTGAATTGTAAAGCTTGCCTTTAATACTTGTAGTATATAGTAACTATAATTAAAAAAGATTAATTTTATTGCTTTAAAAACAAAACTTATATTTATGTTGTTTCTTTAAATATTTGGTTGTCTTTAAAGAAGTCGTCAATCTTGCATCTTACCAAATGTAATGTTACGTTAAAACTTGAAAGTTTAAATTCAAATGCCTGCATATCATCAACTCCAAAAGATTTCATAACTTGAGGAAGTGTTGGAGACATTTTACAAATTACCTGAAATAAATTAATTATTAATGAATCAGTTATGAAGACAGCCATACATAGCAGACAGCCATACATGCGAGACATAATATTGCATAATATTTTAGTCAACATAAAGTAACATAAGTTAAAAATGTACTAACAACTCAATAAATGTAGTAGTAATTACTATATAGTATGAAATTCCATTCAACCATAAAACGTCCACTGTTGGACATAAGTCTCCCCCAATAAGAGGGGATTGCTATAATCGCCACGCTATACAGGCGGGTTGGCGATCGCAGCAAGTGTTTGTGATATTCAGAAGATGCTGTTGCCCATCCTCCAGTTTTATCCCTTAATCGCCTTTTACGACACCTACGGGAAAATATGGGATGGTACTATTCTTGGCCGGCACTACACGACGCCGTATGAAACTGAATAATTTTAATTAATATTTATAATTTTTTCGCTTGTTATTTGAATAATTATGTTAAAAAACATTTAGTTTGGTAAAAGTAGGTGTGATAGTTTTACTTTTACAGTAAACTCTGCACTAGACCTTAACCTAATGTCATATGAAATATACCCACTGAAAAAGTTGCCGAGATAGACTAGGTTTATACTTTTAATTCTATACATGAGTAACTTACCAAGTTTGCTACCATTCTTAACCCATAAATGTACAGTTTTTATTTCGAATTTCAAATAATCATTTTTAAGTGGATCCTACAGGCTATCCAAAAAGTATATTGTATGTAATTTTGACAACATAAAGAAAACATTATATTCTTACTGTGAACAATTGTTGAGTGACCCAATTGTGGTACTTTTTGACGGATCCTTCATATGCCACTATAAATATTTTTTTCATGTTGACATCATAATTCTTTGATTTCAAATGCTCCAATATTTCTACAAAGGCTAATTCAAAAAACATCAATGCTCTGTAAATATTACAAAACGTTATTAAAATTTGCAATATTGGAGGTTTAAGATTGGTTTACTTGTTTAAAAGGAAAAAGTTTTCTAGTTAAAGAGTTTTAATAAGTGTAACACACCGATATAAAAACCACAACAACACAACAAAAGTAGATGACATGAGAATGAGAGATATTTTGTTTCTTGAACATTGTTAATAAGGTTTTAAATAATGAGAGTTTCCCATCAAATGGGCTATGGAGGTTTAGGCCATGGAGTTATAGTTCAAGCAAACAATTTTAGATTTTTATTGAAATACGTTTTTTTTAAATGTAATGCAAATTTGACATTGATTGTGCCAATATCATTGAAAATGATTAAAAGAGACAGATAAGAAAAGCTGGTTGAAAAACGATAGACAGTAGAGGTAGGGGCAAAATCTAGAATGACCCTAGAGGTAAAATGATGGCTATCAAAATCGATTTCAAATTGAGGGTTACAATGTGTTTTGAAAGGGATGTGTTTTTTTTTGTTTTTGAAAAGACTTCACTAAAAGAGGAAGATATTTGTGATCCCAATAATGAGAAATAGAACATTGACCAGAAAGGTTTTTGAGAAAAAATAGAAGGAAAAGAAAGGAACAGCAGTAGACTCCGAGCCATTTGGTTTCACTTCACTTCTTATGAGAATGGCGACATGTGTAATGTACACAATTCCGCCAATGTCGACATTTGGTTTAAATGGTGTTAGTAAAAGACTTCATAGAATAAGAGATAATTCTTGTATTTTTTGTCTGTAACATAATTAATTTAGTGAGAGAAAGCTTATTGAAAGGCTCAAGCTTCTCTTGTTCATATGATTTCTTATTTTATAGATTTTAAAAGAGTTGTAAGGGTGTTAGCCTTATTTAATGCTGGATAGTGCTCTAAGAGAGTTAATATGCTTCTTAATTTTATTCATAATGTGATGTGATCTGCTGTATGCCAGAAAATTTAGAAGGCTAAATAAAAGCCGCAAAAAAAATCACTTTAAATTTTATTGATATTAATTGATTATTAGCATTAAACTCCAAGGCAGAGATGAACCTTTTACGAGAAAAATTTACTGTGATGCTTTTCAGTATTAAGATTTCTTTCTAGACAGTGGTTTGAGAGCTAATTGTTAAAATAGAACAGAGCCATAATCAAATGGCTAAAAGCACCCGAGAAAGAATTAGATGGAGCATATAGCACAATGTAACAGCATACTGTATGATTTTATAAAAACAATTATCAGAGTTCTCCAGGTCGGGCATATACATATTGTAGAGAGGACTTAAACTGATCCTTGGGGAGACCTCTCCAAAGGAACCTTGAAATTGTTGAACTTCTTTACTGATTGTTGATAATTGCCGAACTGACTTTCATTTATAGATTTCCTTTATAGTGGATTGATTGGGTGGCCAATTTGAATGTGGGACTGTTAGGTCTCATTTATCATAAGGGTAGTGCATAAATAAGGGTAGTGCGTAAATAAGGGTAGTGCGTAATTAAGGGTAGTGCGTGAGTTTTTACAGCACAGCTATTGCAATTTATGCAACCACTTGCCATTCATCTAAGAGTTGTCTTATGCTTTATTAATTGTTAGAGAAATTTTTCATATTAGTGATACTTTTTTGTCTAATCAAGATATTTGGAGCTTGAAGCTCAAAGTAACCCAAAGGGCTATGCTCAGAGTTTCCCTGTGTGATCCAATGAGAAATGAGGAGATCCGCAGAAGAACCAAATTGCCAAACTTGAGTGGCAATGGCCTGGGCAGATTGCTTGTAGAGCTGATGCCCGATGAAGCCAATGGGTTTTCAAATTGTTGCAGCATACCGGAAGACATAGCATGGGTAGGTAAGGTAGACCGGTGTGCTAGTGAAGGTGGAAGGTTTCTGCTGGATACGGGTGGCGTAAGACTGCTTGTGTCATGGAGATCTTTAGGGAAGCCCTATGTCCAACTGTGGACGTATCTTGGTTAAATGGATGATGGATGGAGAGATTCAATATATTCTTTTTGTGAAAGTATTTTAAACATCAAGTTAAACTAGCATCTAGCACAATTGAAAAAACATTTGAGGACAAATGTCTACAATGAAGATATTATACTATGATGTCATGTGTCCACAAATTTTTGTCATTGTAAGGAATTTAAAAAGGAAGATGAAAATTATTAATATTAGATTAATTGGTAAACTTTAACTATTTCAACTGTTTAACTTTGACTATTCAGTATGTATTTGTTCAATAAATTAATTATCTTCATTTCAAAACATAAAAAAAAAATAATAATAAATTATTGAATTAATGTTGAATGTGTCATGTAATTTCATTAAATGATAAATCTTCAAAATAAATGTAAGATAGATAATAAAAAAACATTTTAAAACATGGATTTGCTTTTACCATCATTTTTAAGATTGAGAATGAAAAAGTGGGGGAAAATAATGTGTTTACAAGTTTTAACCAGTTATTCTGGATCCTCAGAAACTGGAATTTTGTAAAATATTGGAACCACATTAAATAAAGTTCATTAGTTGGAAGATATGGAAAACAATATTTTTTTCTACTTTACTAAAGAAAATATAATAAATGTATTTGACTAACCTGTTAAGCCATAGTACCCCCTCAATTGCAGTAGTTTTACCGCTAGAATATTCTTGTGTCATTAGCTCAAATAAGCAGGAATTTTTCTCATATTTATATGAGTTTTTAATTTTCTGTAAAAGTTACAAAAATAATAATTTATATTTGATAGAAATGTTAATTTTTCTTTGGAGGCATTTAATTTATAATAACTTTAAATACAGTATCTTTTGAAATAATAGATATTTATTTAACTTTTTAGAATTAGTAGGCATGTATTAATTACATATATATGAGAACAAAAAATAAAGAAAACACATGTATAATGCTCACATCAATATTTCCTTGCATATCATATTTAACTGGTGCAAATACAGTACCAAGTCGTTCTGTAACAAATTAATTGTGTGTTATAAAATCGCTGAAATAACTATTGTATAATGAATGAGATGACACATTATAAACCTAAATACGTACCAACTAAAGACACTAGGTCTACCGCTGCTTCTAAAAAAATATTTATATTTATCTGCCCATTTACAACAGGAGGAAAACATGTTATATTATCAAGGGACACTGGTGATGAGCTACTTGCCATTTCGAAGCAAAATTAATAGATTGCTTACTATTACATTTTCTTTAAATGGATTTACTACAAAAGTAATGTATAGAATATATATGTATATTGAATATCGATAAGATATCAGGGATCCATTAGAAAAACTGATAATTGCCTAAATTTATAAGCACCTAATCTTAAATGTCATATGTGATTTATCATTACAGAACGTCAAGATTACATTTTATTAGTTATCTCCGGGGTTGCCTACATTACCTTATTAAGGTTACCATTTTATAAAAATACGTTTAGCTTATTTTAGTTCACTTTTTAATTTCACCGTGATGTTGTACTGTGTACTTTTTATTTTATTTTTGGCTGTAACAATTGTAACTCCTAATTGTTTAATTAGATCTAATTCATCCCTATTTATCACTTTCACAATACTCGTCTTTTTACGTATAACAAAATATAATTATTTTCACATTATTGTCAAGTTTTGTTACTCTATTGATAATATATTAATACGAAAAGGTTTGTTTAAGTACGTTTCCTAAATCGTCTTCAACAACTATTGTTAAAACTTTACTCTTAGGCGAAAAGGTGAACGGCACTAAAAATCTTTTTTCTGGCAAAAGATTTGTAAATTCATAAGAATCTAAGACCATTCCATTTGATTCATCTCTCACTTCTACTATTCTTATACCAGCAGTGGAAATTATCATCATTTTATTTTTATCGAATTTTAAATATCTAGTTATTGCTTGTCTTTCTCTACCATATTCATTGTTAAACCATCTATGATAAGACAATAACACCGCACAGTTTCTAGTCCAATATATAGAGTCATTTCCATTTGTTCTATTAACGTTTCTTTTTGAATCAGATAACTTGTTTGTTATACTTGAATATACACTGGAAGGTCGTGTTATGGGTGTTATATTTGGATTTCTTCTGATAATATCAGATTTTGACATAGAAGCAAAATTGCCTAATGTCGTTTTACTCCTTGGTCCCAAAACTCGAAGTGGTTCAGCAACTTTCATTGTAACATTTATATTACGTTGAAGGGAAACTGTAGAATGTTGTACAGGTTTACCATTAAAATTATTCATGATATCTTTTACTAAAACCGATCTTTTTTCTCCAAGAGTAAAAACTCTGTCAATATTATCAAAACCTCTTCCCATGATTCCATCCTTTGTATGTCCCAAATCAAATGTATGGCCCAATTCATGGAAGACGGATCCCAATGTTGTAGCAAAACAACCACCAAATGTTCCACGATACCCACTGTCATCCATAAATCGTTTTGTATTAACAGGAGTTGTATCCATAAATTTTGGAATTATTTCATCAACAGATGACGGCCACGTATATAAACACGCTGTTCCGAATAATGCCAATCCACCGCCTCCTAAAGCGGCATAAGCTTCCGTTAGAGAAACAATTTCATCGTGTGTCATTGGTTTATCTATATCAGTACCTTTAAATCTGGTACAAGATATGAAAGCTAAATACTTTCTTTCATTGCTTCCTAAATCTGAAAGCATCAGTTCTCTACCAAAGTGTGTCCATAATTCTGCTTGTTTCATTTTTCTTGCTTTGTTAACGTTCAATGTACTTTTAAAAACAATACATTCAGGCTTTTTTGGATTAACTTCATGTTCTAACTGAAATGTTTTTCGTCCAATGCCACTTTCAAACAATTTTTCAGCTGTTATACTTTGGATAAGTTTTGCACCAAGTGCTATTCTGCAACAGGCATTTTCTATAGAATTGTCAATATCCTGTGGACTCTGAAAATAGCCATCATGACCTTGACATATAATATATACAGGAGTTACTCTGAGATTTGTTTTTCTGGGTGTATATTCTAGTATTAGAGTTTTACGTTGCTCTTCCGCGTATTCTAAATGAATAGTGTTCTCTCCTCTATTTAATTCAATTACCACTTTGATTTCGCCATTATAAATACTCCATTGAGATGTTTTCTGAATTCCATTGTTTGTTACTGTACAAGTTAATTTGTCTTGGTTATTTGAATTGCCTCTGGTTATAATTCCTTTAACTAGAACGATTGAGTAGTTCACCGTTTCCCCATTTTGGAAATTGGTAACGAATATTGAAGAGTTGTGCTCGTTTTCACACTCTTCAATCATACGGTTGTCCATGACCTGAAATATAATTAATGGTTACAAATATAATATGAGATTTTATGTTAACTATCAAACACTCATAAATTCTGCGTTGGTTTCAGTATTTATTGTGATCAATCATACCTAATTGGGTTACGTGTTTAGATCCGGTGAACTCGTAAACGGGATCATAAAATTGTGTATCGATATTACGGCTTAGTTTTTGGTATTAGCGACTGGAACAAATAGTTTACTTTTTTACTTCAACCGGTGTCTAAATTTTAAAGGTCATCATAAATAAATAGTTTAGCACTTAACAATGACTCACCATGATATGGTTAGCGTGTAGCGCGCATAGCCAGCGCGGCGGGAGGACTGCGGATGCGGGCGGCGCGGCGGCGTCGTCTTGGCAAACGTTCGCTTCGCAGGCAGCGCGCCGTTCCTCCTCACTTCCCACTAAACTTGGTCGAATGTAACTACGGTTGGTGTGCGCATGCCCGTCTATGCAGACTGACGCGTCTCGGTAACGATTGCGTTTGCCAGACAGGTACGCGACTGACTGTCTCCATAGACAAGAGGGAAATTTAAACAATGCACCAAAACAAAAGAATCACTGTCATCTATCTTTGTTTACCAATTTACCTATTGCCTTTTGAATTGTACGTATAAATAGCTTGTATGAACTTATAATTATAATTGCAGATTGATATAGAAAAATGTTAGCTACGAACACGTATTTCTTAAAGTTAAAATTTAAAAGGAAAACACTTTATTATTCACCTACCTACTTTGAATCACTAACCGTTTTGCATAAAATAACATCCGAGGGAAATTCCTAATCGATAATTTTCATAATTTATTATTGCTAGCATGTTAGGTACCAGTTATGTAATATTTACTAAGATTTAAAATTTACTTTAAGTAACAAACGATAATAACAACTATAGAAGGCAACATTATAAGAAAATTATTGTCTATTACATAACTCGGTTAAAAAAGAATAATTAATTGTATTATCAGCGCAATTCGCAAAATTAGCGTTTACATTTTATCAGTACACATAATTTTATAATTTCTAAGTGGTAGATAAAAAATATTCTTAATACTATGTCGATTACCCATATAAATGACACTATAGAAAAACAATGGAAAACTGGCGTAAATGCCAGGTTAGTGCTCAAGGGTATACAAATAAATATCACAAGTAAAACATAACATTTTCTTTACTACATTATCACATTTATGGATTAAAAAAATAGTTTTTATTCTTCTATTTAAAATAATCAACGTTATTGTGTCTGTCCTTTAGTAAGCTAATAACTCGAGAAACGTCTGAATCGATTTACATGATTCATTGATCTATATTAATAAATAAAATTGGAGTGTCTGTTTGTAATGTCAAATTTTTTTTTACTAAATAGATATATACGATACCAATACCAATAACACAATTTTTAAATATTTTGTCTGTCTGTCTGTCTGTTTGTTGTGGGTAATCTTCGGAACGGCTGGACGGATATTGACGGGACTTTTTTGGTGGATAGCTGAATTTACTCCGGGTAACTTAGGGTACTTTTAACTTTCGAAAATAATTAGGGCTCCGCGTTAAAAAAATTAAAGCTCATAAAAATATGAATAAAATCCGATTCAATGCACAGTTTTACGGGCAAGTGCTTGAATTTATGAGAAAAATGCATTTACTTTATCTTAATACAAAAGAATTTCCTGGAAAATAATTAGGGTTCCGTATAAAAAAATTAAAACGCAGTGAAGAACATAAGAAACGCCGGCGCAGCAGCGGGCACACAGCTAGTCGTATATATTTCTTTTGTCAAGTTTTAGTGTACCTATATATATTTTGTTACGTTAAACAGTATGTATCTATGAGTGTATAACAAAAGTAATCTGAATAATAAAAGGAAACTTCATAATGAACATTATTATGTTTCTTAGTTACATCTATATCTTTACATAATATAAAATGCGATGTCTCTCTGGCTGACTATCCGTGAATTAGCTTATGACTTACAGAAAAATTATACGCGACCAGAGCCGCGTGTAATCTTTAGATTTTTTTCTCTCATTTGTTCACAGAATAGATTTGTTATCTTTTGGCAACATTGCGTATACTATATTGTCTTTTATACATTTGCTTGGTATTTGATACTAGCTGTGTGTGTGTATTTTCTTCACTGCGTTTTAATTCACGCGGAACCCTAATTATTTTCGAAAAACAAAAGTACCCTAAGTTACGCGGAATAACTAAAAGAAAGCCCTGGCAAAATCTATCTAGCCGTTACGGAGATTACCCGGAACAAACAGGCAGATAGACAGACAGACAGACAAAAAATTTAAAAATTGTATTTTGGTTATAGATATCGTATATGCAATTCATACCTACTTAGTAAAAAAAAACTTGTACATTACAAATAGACACTCCAATTTTATTTATTAGTATAGATAATAAAAAGCAATAGTATATCTGTATGTCTGTCCGTTAATACATGCGAGCAATTCTGCGAGCACTCAGCTAATATTATAATATTAAGGTGTAAAATCATACACAGTTAAGTAATTCTTAACTATATTTTCTAAGATGATATCCAATTAACTGATATACAAGGCCATATTATATAGCGTATGTCGGCTGAAATGAGCAAAAAAAGCCTCAGAATTATTACATTTTCACGTTGCTTTTAAAACTCAGTTATAAAAAATCAGAAAACATAATTTTTGACAGATTTGAATTCGACAACAATTTATTATTCTTATTGATAATTTGAGAAAAAACCATTTTACTCATAAAAAAAAATGCTTAAAGCTTATCAAAAGTTAGTGAACCAAAAAAAAAAGGATGATTAATAAACATCAAAAAACGGCACTGAACTGCTTTGTCTTTGGTTATTTATGTTAAAAAGAAATACCTTTTTAATAGAGTAAGTAGGTAATTTAATTGTTTATTTATGGCATGGTGATTACAATAATGTGTGTTATTTGCTTATGTAGTATTATTATATTTTAAAAAAATGTTAGAAGTATAAGGTACATGAGATTGCAAGTTGCAGAAAAAAACTAAATATCATTGAACCGTATGTTCGTGAATTGACCCTTTTAAAACAATAGTGAATATCTCTGTTACTCACCAGTAAACGGAACCATTTTAGCTGACCCTATATTGTCTTCTTTTTATAAATAACCTTATAGAATGAAGTTAAATGAATGAAGTAACTTTTAAGTTGTACATTGATTTATTTATAAGGATAAAATTACAATGGCGACATAGTCATTTATGCACCTAAGACTATTTATAAAGAGAAAAAAAAAACCAATAGTATTCTAATGATAATAATATTCTAGAACTACTATAAGATATACATCAACATCATACTTTAACTATACATCAATTGTATCACCATCGCCTGCAAGTATTGTTATAGCAACTTATTTAACTTTATTTCAAGTTCAATTTTTGTGTAGGCACCACATATGACGCTAATCAAAGGAACAGCGCAGTCTAATAAATAACTAAATAGTAATATTGGTTTGAACTATTTACAAACGTTGTGTCTCACATACCTAAGCATTTATAATTCATTACCAATAATTCTCAAGAATAAAAGGTGAAATTATTCAAAAAATTAGCCATTTGATTTCTTTGAATTTCTTACTTTTCCATCTCATTACATTTGTTTGAAAATTAAGACGCGTGACTTTATAATATATTCAAGGTGGCAATGGTTGAATATGTGTGCCTAATGTATTTCATTTATTATCTATTACTATTACTAATAAATATAATTGAAGTGTCTGTTTGCAATGTCAAAATAACATTTTTATAATAAATACATATGTATGAATGTATATACGAAACCTATACCAAAAACACAATTTTAAAATTTTTGTCAGTTTATCTGTTTGCTCCGGATAATTTCCGAAACGGCTTGACTGATTTCGACGAGACTTTTTTAGTAGATAGCTGATGTTACTCCGCGTAACTTAGGGTAATTTCGGCTTTCGAAAATAATTAGGGTTCTGCGTAAAAAAATGAAAACTTATAAAAACTGTATAAAATCCAGTTCAATGGACACTTTTACGAGAAAATGTTTGAACTTATGATAAATATTTTTCTTATCATGTTCATTAAGTAATTCTTTAAAGATTGGAAAAAAATACGCGTAGTAATAATATAGTAGTAACTTAATGATTCTTACGTTTAAAATGTAACTAAAAATATGGAAAAAGTGTGTTTAAAAATACTATTAAGAATTTTCTGACTTACCTATAATAACTTGTGGCTTAAAATAAACTTCTTATGGCGTACCCTATGTTACAGTTAAAGTGTAAGAAACATCATATTATGCTTCCATTATATGAAAGGAGAAATATGTGTAACTGATAAATTTATTTTGCGTACTCAACGGTAGTATTGATTGTTCGGATATACTGAGTAAAGGTAACTTGAGTGTACCGACAGCACTGAGAGTAGAATATAAAATAGGTATGTTTTGTAGTTTATTGGTCAAAGCTCCTACTTAATCAAAATTACCAACAAAACAAATAAAATGCCCATTGAACTACATTTTGATTTTGTCAATAGAAGTTTAAAAAATTTTAAATTATTTTAAGTTTCTGTTCCTTTGCTTAAATTATTTGCGCTTCCGTCTACTGTTTTTCTTTTTTTTTTTGTGATATTTATGTCTGAGAACTTATAAATGACCTTCTACTTGTATTGTGTAATTAAAATTAACATTTTTCATTTTTTTTTAAATTAATAGTACTTCGGGATATGCAATATTAATAGGTAGTTTAAAAAACAATTTCGCGTTTTTTTGCTACACGTTATAATGTCGTTAAGTCATGAAAAAAGTAATTACTTATTACGTAAAATCCACACGAAATCATTAATCGGGATAAGAACTATCCTATCTTTTGGACCAAAACAGAGTTCAGTTTTTTTTATTAGAATCTGTTGACTAGTTTACAAAATGTTTATTACGGACAAGCATCGTGCTATAGTTAGATTACATTCTATTTATCTATATAGCAGTAGCAAGCGTAGTGGGGGCGACCCGCTCCAGGCGGCAATTTTTAGGGGGCGGCTAAATTTCACAATTCGGAACGATTTAAATAAAAAATTGAAATAAAAGGGCAACAAAATTGTCTTCCGCCCCGGGCGGCCGTCACCCACCTTACGGCACTGCTATAAAAATATTACATTACATACATAATAACAAAATGTATACGTTGCTTAACATTGTTTTTACGGATTTTGTAATTTCAGAAATATAGTACAGGTTTAATAATTATAATAATCATGTAGAACTAACTATCTACCTTTTTGTTATCTTTTAAAGCTATACGCTAGAGTGAGATAGAGTAACGAGTGTAGTAAGCTACAATAGGGTTAATCATTAACCGGTAACGTAAAGAACTACAAACGCCATTGTCAAAGGAAATCGAATAGTCATGGTTTCATTAAAAAAAATTCTTACGAATATAATAAAAATCGTAAAAGTCTCACTTTAGTTACAATTGATGGATTTATTTCATTTTTAAAGTGAATAAAATCGATGTAAATGTTGTCGCGATCTCTTACTAAGTTTTGCGTGATTTGATTGATTCAACCGAAAGATGTCCATTGTTGGACATAGGGATTGTTAAAATCGCCACGCATGGCAGGCGGGTTGGTGATCGCGGTAGGTGTTTGTGGTACTCAGAGGATGCTGCTGCCCATCTTCTGGTTTGCCTTATAGTGGCCTTTGACGATGGAGTGGTTAACCGGCATCATACGGCATTGCCGGTACCACACTTGTTTAGGCACACACATTACAATGTAATGTAAATTGATACATTTGGAATTACTGTATTTTTCTAATGAAAGTTTATTTAAAGTGCCTTTTGGATATGTTTAGTTTAAGGCCTCCTTATGTTTTATTATTTGAGATCTATAACATAATCTTTAGCGAATATGATAATTTAAATAAGCTACGAACGTTCTTAAAGTCAGTGAATTATTTTTTTGTTATTGAATTGGCTTGGTAATACATAGTTTAAATACCGCAAACAGCAATGTAGCAAAACAACATTTGTGCGATGTTTCATTTTGCGATATTTACAGCGTAGCGGATAAGTAAGAGGATATATGTACTAGCTGTGTACCCGCGGCTGTGCTCGAGTTTCGTATATTCTTCACTGCATTTTAATTTTTTTTGCTACTAAGATTAAGTAAAGATATTTCTTACAAATTCAAATACATGTTAGTAAAACTGTACACTGAATTGAATTTATTCACAATTTCATTCGAAAATTTAAAGTAGCCTTTATTACGTGGAGTAACTTCAGCTATCTAACAAAAAAAGTCCCGTCAAAATTCCGTTCCGGAGAATACCCGAAACAAACAGACAGAAAAAAAATGTATTTGTGGTATAGGTATCGTATTTGCATTCATATGTATTTAGTAAAAAAAAATAGCATCACAAACAGACACTTCAGTTTTATTTATTAGTATAGACATATATATGTATACATTATGCGTCAACGTTAATCATGTCCGTTGATACAGTCACCTGTGATGATGACGATGCGCTGACTGCATGGAAACCGACTGGGCTATCCACAGGAGTCGGTCGTTGTCCCACTGAACGTAGCACTTTCGCTTTTATAGGCGAACGAACCCGGCCCATTACTAACTCACTCACGCTGTTACACCATCACATAGCCGTTTGGTTTTGGCTGCGTTTGTAGTATCGGTATGCATACTAATAGCGCTTTATTTAGGGTTGTGATGTTTAGATTTCTCCACGCTACTACCTAACACAAGCGACGCCGCAGCGCGGCGTGGCCGTACGTATTATTATACTAGAGCGATGTTTTTAAACTGATGTATTAATAAACTTTGCGTAAAATTAGCATCTGTGCTTATGTACGTTCGCTAGGCAATTAATATTGTCGTATTTATATCAAAATGCCGTTTTTTGATTCTCGCGTTAATATACTTAACATTTCTCATTTTTCTAAATTTCTGCTCATAACATCGATAGCTGAATGGACCCATGAAATGGAGACATAACATTTTAAAAATAGTAACCCTAATTTTTTATTCTCTAATTTAAGATATGATCTATGCGTAAAATTTAGAATGTAGTAAAAAAAACGACCTGTAATATTTTGCGAAAGCCATTAATTTTGTATAAGACACGGCTTATTAGATTATTTATTTAACATAGATTTGTTATGTGTATATCTATTGAGTAATTTTTAACGTTAGTTCTTTAAGTGATATTTAATTTTTTTACTCGTAATAAATCTATTAAAATTGTATCGTATATTAGAAATACTTATAAATGTATATAGTATAACAAAATTGAAATAAAATGTTTGTTTCATATTTTCGAATTAATAGATGCATATTTTATATTTGAAATATTTAATTTCAATAACCAATAGAATAATAAAATATTCTTTATATAAATCTTATTTGAACAGATTTACCTTTTTTATATTTTATGTTTGCAACTTTAGAATGAACTTTAGAGGTGAACGGACGGAATCAAGTTGTAATGCCTTAAAAAACGAATTCTAGCGCGTTATTTGAAACACCTCAGCCCGCAACTATTCCAGACCCTTTCATGAAAACTGTTATACATCAACATTTTTATATTTTAATAGAGTAAGAATACATATAAGTTCTGTGTATCATAACCGAGTAAAGACGCTCCTACAGGATTCGTTTTTATTATTATACTATCGATTTTCAATATCTTAATTTTAAAATGGCTATTCGGTACTAAAGCGTTTTTTAAACATTGTTAACCGTTTTTTTAACCGTAATTATTAACCGTAGCAATATGACGATGATTGATTATTTGGATATATAATGTACATTATATTAGTAGTACCTACTTATTTAAAAAAACAATATAGGAGAAAAAAAAAACTCGATACCATTTAAAATGAGCTTCGCACTCTATAGCAGTGGTTTTCTTTCTTGTTACTGTGTTTTGATAACATACTAAATGTTGTTACTCTGCTATATATTATGATTATTTTAGTTGCAAACATTTCAATACTGAAGATTCAGAACAAAGTAAAAACTAGGTAGCCATGAGGATTCAGGGGGCGACGCGGTGCTTGCGAAAGCCATTCCGTATCGCCCCCATACCAAATGCGGCGGACGGCCCGGGGGGTTTTAGTGGGTATTTCTAGACGCTTCACGTCCGGGCGAGTCCCACACTGGCACGGAGTCGTCCCTCCGTGCCCCCTTACCTGTTGCATTGGGGGACTCCGGTCTCACTAATGCAATAGATAAGGGTAGTGCGTAAATGCATTTCCCCCCGTCAAAAAAAAAGAAAAAAGGTAGCCATGAGGATTGCCGACAGAAGTTTTTTAGAGAAGAAGACTGTTTTTTAGTGGATACATTTCATAATTTGTTAATTGGAATTATTATCATATCATATAACATTTGCCAGGTTTTCACATTTACTGACGCTCCAAGTAATAATTATGTATGTTTTCATATTGTATATTCATAATAAAAACATACGATAGCCTGCTTAAGAATAAATATTATTCATCTCTGAGCGCCAGCAATTAAACGAAATCTTATACTTGACATACTGTAGCATGTTGATGGATGACGTCATCGCATTAGTAACGCGAATCTATAAGTTTTCCTTTATTGAGAGCCGCTCAAGGCCGCTAAAGATGTTTTCACTTGGAAATTTAATAAAATTAGTTGAAAAATCGATGAGAAAAAGCCTGTTTTGCCTTTGCCTACTTTTATATAAGACTAGGTATATGGAACGCTTTTTATATTTAAAATTATAGTAAATTTACAATTTTTAATTTCATCAACTTTAAAAACTAAAAAGGCGTAGAGTTTATATGTTAAATAATTTTTTTCAATCACGTTTTAGATGCAATCAGTGAATTAACGACGATTTGTTCCTTAGTTCGCGCCACAGTTTGTACTGAATGAGTAAAAACGACTGACGACCGATCAGTAGTAAAGAAAAAGCTAAAAACTTGACGGGACTGAATTTCATACAATAGTATGCGCGCATATTAAATTTATTGAATGAGATTATTTTATATGTTGCCAAATATTGTTAATTATAAATCAATTTTTATTATATTCAATTTGTACTGTACATTTTGGAAAGTTTTTTTTTTTCGGAACTTTATTGAAGTTATTTATATTCATGTATTATTAATCTCTTTTACTACATTCCAATGATTAAACCTCCAGTGGATTTTTATGTTTTTTTTTAATGTTATATTAATTTCAATTCAAAACTTTTAATGAAACAGTACCTAGTTTTATATAACGAAGGAATCGAATTTGATTCTGCGTCTCGTGTATCGTGGGATTCTTCAAATGAAGAACAAAAGCTTACCGGCTAGAGCGTTATACCGAATAATAATAACTTCTTGTAAAATTGTAGTCAAACACCGTAATGGATGTTTGTGCACAACTTTTCTTAAGTCAATTTACTTATTTAATTTAGTCAAATTCCATTGCTTTTTAATACATTAAAAAGACTGTGAACCTTAAGACAAATTATCACATAAGATGCATATATACCTATATAAATCATTATTAGTAAATTCGAACTACGATGCGCTTCTTACGAAACTTTCTTAACTCGGACTAAACCAAAGATAAACTTGGTTGGAAACTGATTCTTAAAAATTTACGGCTTCTGCAATATAAAATAGACACATGATAAAGTTGTAGATTTATTAAATGTAAATATTAAAAGAAAGCTAGCTGTGCCCGCGGCGTGGCCAGCATGATATTCAGCAGCCTATATTCTTCTAACTTCAGACGTAGCTGATGCCTCCAAACCATATCTAAGGGACAGAAGTAACAGTCGAGCTATCCGTACCATATGATGGTTGTAACTGTTATGGTGACTGTCACTTCCAACAATCAGCACCATAATTGGATATACTCTAAGGCTGGTGGTCACAGCCACTGTCAGCATTATCCATAGTCATGGGTTCGACGTTGGCCATCATAAATTGATATTCTCTGACGATGGTAATTTCTAATTTCTATAAATCTCTTATATTTCTTTCGTGTCAATAATAGACTATGACCTTCTCGAAGGTGCCATCTAGCTTCTTAAACATATATACATACAGAGTTACTTTGTGCTTATAATTAGGGGCCGCCCAAATATTTTGAAGATTTTGTAACCTTAAAATATGTAAAAATATGTTTTATTTTTTATTTATTATTAGATTTTAGATATTTATTATTTAGTAGTAGTGTGCCCGCGGCTGCGCTCGAATTTCATTTTTTCGTCACTGCGTTTTTATTTTTTTATACCGAACCCTTATCGTTTATCCTCAATTTTTTTCGGTATTAAAATAAAGTCAAACTATTTCTCACAAATTTAAACACTTGTAAGTGAAACTGTGCGTTTAATCGGGTTTAATTCGAACTTTCATGAGTTCAAGTTTTATACACGGAACCCTAAATATTTCCAAAAAAATTTCTGGTAAAATCTGTTTAGGCGTTTACCTGGAACAAGCAGATAAACAGACAGACAAAAATGTAAAAATTGTATTTTTAGTATAGGTTTCGTATATACACATTCATATGTATTTATTACAAAAATGTTATTTTGACATTACAAACAGACACTTCAATTGAATTTATTAGTATAGATATAATATAAACATCATTTTAAATTATGTCCTTTTGTACAATTTTCAATCAATCCACCAACTTTCTTGTTTTTTTGTATAAGACCAAAATACATTTACGTACGTACTTATCAACTGTTATTTCATGCTAAAGTCGCCGCGATTCAAATAACTTTTGAATTAGTGGACCGATTTTAATGAAATAAAAGTTTGATGTTACCCCGAAATATTATTTATAATTATCTTTTTTAACTATACTTAGTACTTTGTAATTGATGCGTGGTCAAACAAAGAAGCAGACATTTATAAAAATTATAGAAAAGAATTTAATTTTTAGTCCCTCGCAATAATTTTTATTCACCAAAATCGGATGTGTACAGACACGTGAAATTTACAATTTTATTATTAGTGTAGGAGCTAAATCTGTGTCTGTTCGTAATGTCAATTTTTTTTTTTACTTAATAGGTATGAATGTATATACGATACGATACCTATACCAAAAACACAATTTTTAAAATTTTAGTCTATCTGTCTGTTTGTAATGGGTAATCTCCGCAACGGATAATTGAATTTTGACTGGACTTTTTTGGTAGATAACTGAAGTTACTCCGGGTAATTTAGGGTACTTTTACTGATGGAAAATAAATAATGTACCACGTTAAAAAAAAAAAACTCATAATAAATTGAATAAAATCCGATTCAATGCACAGTTTTACGGGCAAGTGCTATAATTTATGAGAAATATTTTTACTTTATCTTAGTACTAAAATTGAATTGTACTGAAATGTATTGAATATAGGAAACACGGACGCAGCCGCGGGCACACAGACAAGTAGACTAAATAAAAGTGAAGTGTTTCAGTTCGTCCGGTGACTATGTATCCGTTAAATTATTCACGCACTTAACATTCGGAGCTTTCTTTGTTGTACCATATTAGGTAGACGGTTTGCATGTCATATTTCGGTCGTGTTTTAGGGCTCGGTACGTGCCCTACGTAGTACGTGGTTTAATATTTCGTAAGGTCGCCGTTGGTCTTTGTTAATAATAATGAAGATCTGCGTAGTTTCATCACAGTGCGCTTGTTGAATAATAACGTCCGGTTGAATGAACCATTGCATTGTGTCCTTGTTTTCTGTGATTTTCCATAGCACGTGCTCGAACCGGCTCCCACTTGCCTTGGGTAGCCAGCGTAATCACTCTTCACGTGCATACTGCTTTGGGTGACGTCAATTTTTCAATCCCTAAATCGGAATTACAAATTGATAAAGAATGATACAAATATTTATTTTCGTATATCCTTTTTTTTAACGCGGGGTAATCTAAAACCCCGCGCTGTTCCTTCGTTCACTTACTTGGCTAGAGAGTAGAAACTGCTTTTGATCAATCAGATGGTTCCACGAAGTAATTTATTTTAAGCTATTGAATATTTACATCATGTAATTTAGTGAATAAATTGTAAAGAAAATAACTAATGTTATATACGAGCGATTATCTTTACTTATTTCAATATTTATTCTACTATAGAATACGCAGTAGTCGACATAGTAAAAATTGCTAGTGCTAATTTTTCCATGGTCGGTTCAGTTAGAACAAAGTGTTTCAATTACTACAATTATAAATACTGCGCATATTTGAAGCGATGATGGTTGTTATGTGATCGGATACCGCGTCGATGGACGTAGGTTCGAATCTTAGTACACAATTAGCCTGAGCTTTCGGTGAAGGAGAATATCTTGGCGAAACCCAAGTATGGTGATAAGGCTTTTTCTTATGCCCACCTTTTGGTTTCTATCCTCAAGTTTGAAAATCTGCAATCAGCAGGTGTGTTCCGGTAGCATCACTTCATAAGTATAAAATTTGAGATGGGAAGAATTAAAAGCAAGATAAAAATGGGTAGTCTAACGTAGTGTTGCCAACCCTACTGTTTTAACAGTAGATTTGCTGTTTTCACAATGATGCCTCTATTTTCTGTTTCATTGCTAATTTTTACTGTTTTTCAATTAGCATTCAGCGCTACCTATTTCACTATGCAAATATTTTTTGATAACCGCTATGCAATAAAACGCAATGACACTAGATGATTTGTGCAACTATTAAAGGAGCATTACCACACTAAATCCGAAATAACCGATTGCCACTCATTTGAAGACACATGAAGAAATTTAACAAAAATATGTGTATGATTGTAAACAGGAGAATGAGTCTGAAAATATTGAAGACTAGCTGTATGTCCACGGCTGCGCCCGCGTTTTATATATTCTTCACTTCGTTTTTTTTTATACGGATCCCTAATTTTTTTTTAGTACTTAGGTAATGTATAAATATTTCTCTTACATTCAAGCTCTTGCCCATAAAACCCTGCATTGAATCGGATTTTTTTTTATACGAACCCTAATTTTTATCTAAAATAAAAGTACCCTAAGTTACAAACAGACAGACAGAAAAACCTGTATTTTTGATAATGGTATCGTAAATACATTCATATCTATTTAGTAAAAATGATCAATCTACACTAAATAAATAAAATTGAAGTGTCTGTTTGTATTGGGTAATCTCCAGAACGGCTGGACCGATTTGGACGGGACTCCAGGTAACTTCAGGCAGGGATTCCCAAACTTCGGCGGGCAACCGACGCGCCGCAGGTTGGTCACCCATAGCGGCAGTTAGGCTGCGCATAAGGGGGGAAACGTATTGTGCAGTACGCCTCGTCATAAGGAGGTAAAGAGGGGGCCATGTGACCCCTCGAACCGTTGAAGGGGCTCCTCCTCTTGAGGGGCCGACACCGGCTGGGTCAAGCGGAAGTGGTACAGCGCAACTCCCGCTCCCCGGCCAAAAAGGTGTGAGAAGGCATCAAGGAGATTTAGTGGGTATTCCCGGCGCTCATACCAGGCGAGTCCCAGATACTCCCTCTCCGCTTGAAGTTGAGAGGGAGATGCGTAAAGCTATTCCCAAACTGGGCTTCGCGGAACCTAGGGGTTCCATAGAATAGTCATCAGGGTTCCGCCAAAATTATTTATTACTAGCTGTGTATCCGCAGCTGCGCCCGCCTTTCTTATGTTCTTCACTGCGTTTATATTTTTTTATACGGAACCCTAATTATTTTCCTAAAAGTTCTTTAGTATTAAGATAAAGTAAATATATTTCTCGTAAATTCATGCACTTGCCCGTACAACTGTGCATTTAATATGATTTTATTAAATTTTTTAGGAGTTTTAACTTTTTTACGCGAAACCCTAATTATTTTCGACAATCAAAAGTACTCTGTTACCCGGAGTAACTTCAGCTATCTAGCAAAAAAAGTCCTGTCAAAATCCGTCCTGCCTTTCTGGAGATTACCCGGAACAAACAGACAGACAGCCAAAAATTTTGAAATTGTATTTTTGATATCGGTATCGTATATGCATTCCTATCTATTTAGTAAAAAAAATTTTTTTTGACATTACAAACAGACACTCCAATTTTATTTATTAAAATAGATTAGTAAGCATAAAAACATTACGTATCAGATACAATTTATTTTTATTATTAAATGGACATAGCTCCGGGGCGTGTTCATGTTACCATGCGTTTAGTAGAGTAGTAGACCACTATTCTGTTATGTTTTTAATACGGTTACTCTTTGTTGATGACCCTGATCATGCTCAGATTTAGGTCGGACCCTTCGTTATCTGATCACATTGTGCCCGTGTAATTTTTCTACACGTTTGTTTATAGACAATAAAAAAGCAGGTTGAGTTGACAATTCGTAACTGTGGTGTTGGTTCACTTCTGTTACTATGTAGCAATACGAGTCGTGTTGCTAAGCGCTGTATGTTTGAAAGGCTTCTAAATCAAACATGTCACTACGGCGCTTGAACAAACCTAGGTAATAAACATTATAAACAGTCCAAGACGTTTGCTCAGTGTGCGTTATGCGTAATGTTTTACTTAAAGCGTATTGCAGCCGTTTAACGTAATTATGATTTGAATAAGGATCATATTTGACGAATGCGATTGAGCACTGGCTACGTGCACGCCTATTGTAACAATGGACACTTTGCTCAGCCTGACCTAATCACATCGCCTATTCAATATCCGTGCAAGAAACTGACCACACATACTGAATATGAAATGCACGCAGTTAATGTGTCACTTTTGTCAGAAGTAAGCATTTTCGAGTACGGTCAACGACCTTATCATTGCGTAGGCTAGCTACTTTCTCTTGGTGTTGAGGGGCGAGGAGGTGCGAGGGAAGCGCGGCGAGAAGGGGGTCCTTCCAAATTAAGTGCGTGAAAGGCTTCTGTACAACCGTTCCGGTAATGCTATTCAAGCATCGATGGTTAAGCGGGCTCTTCCTGCCGCTCTACAAGCTGGTAACATCTCAACAAATACAGACTTGTAAAATAATTTAAGAAATGAAACATGACGGCCCCTTAAGTGAGGAGTTGCAAAACGTTAAAACGGAGAAACGCTTTACACCTGCTTACAAAATTATGATCATCTTTGTGGAATGGGCCAATGGGGTCGTTGAACTCAGATCGATGTAATGGAAATCGCGAATCAGCTGTGAGTTGGCAACTCAACTCGTCGTGTTTCTATCTCTCGTGCCCGCTATAATATATAACGTCTTTAAACATGTTATGGGCAAAATATAATCCTAATATTGGCAATAAATATTAACTAAGTCGAAAACGTTTTTTTTTTTTCTATTTAATGCCCACCGATATTCTATTCAATTGAACATTGTTTTTTTTTTAAATTTGGAATTCACCATTGAATTTACGCGCTTTTTTTTTTATTTAGTTCGCAGTGAAATTTATAATACGATTTACCATATTAAATCCACATGGAACCCATATATATGTCTGACATGATCGCAGTTTTAACCGAGTTCGATTACAGATAAGTCGATAAGCTGGAATGCTTTGTTCGTGAGTGCCTGTTGCTAACTGCACTCTTTAGAACCGATCTCAACAGATTGAGCGTTGATATTTTACATACATTGAATACTATTTTAATTCTATGCTTCTACTACAACTACTAAAATACGTAATGAGTTATCAACATTTCACAAAGGACAGGTTTCGTGGAGAGTAAACAGTATAAGATGTTAAAGGCAACATTTTAAGTACAGTTTTCGACTTGTATAAGAGTACTATTACGCTTGTAATTTGAATTCTGAGTGATTATTATTTCGACGATAATTCGAAACTTTACGGTAACCATCGTATTCTTAGTATTGTTGTTATGGAGTGTAATTACAGTGATGAGCAGCCATGTAAGTGGTACTGATTATATTTTTATAATAATGTCAACAACCAATTTCATTTAGTCGTAAAACGGTAAAAAAAATCATAATATAGGGAGGTATTACCGCATTTTAAGGAATAGTAGAGGTCGAAATTTGATCGTTATTATCATTGAGAATTTAAGGAAATATAAATCCTTTTCAATTTTTTTTATTGGTAACACTAAAGCTCCTCAATAACAATATACATATTTATATAAAAAACGGTTAACAAATAAAGCAGCAAAGAGTATTGAAATGTTTATATCGTCGTCTATTTGTATACCTATGTTCCTATAGATTGTAAGGACCGCAATGATAGTCACAATTAAAATTTGGAATACCTGTATGTTGTTATATTGTGAAATTAAAATTTAGTAGATGAAACTCCCGTAGAGCTGTTTAGAAATATAAAAGGTAATGCTTTCATTTAAATCGGTTCAATAGCTTTAAAGTTAATAAGAAACAAACATTCACATTAAGTACAAACTAACTTCGCCCGCGGCTCCGCTCACGTATAATAATTTCAGTCACTATATTAATTAATTAGCTGTGTGCCGAAAGCACCGCCCGCGTTATATATATTCTTTTTTGCATAATATAGTTCTTAAATAATCATTGGTAAATAATTATTTGATGGTACCGTCCATGAAATCTTATTTTATTCACAATTTCATGAGATTTAATTTTTTTAAACGAAACCCTAATTATTTTCGAACATTAAAAGTACCCTTAGTTACGCACAGTAACTTCAGGAATCTACTAAAAAAATCCCGCCCAAATCCACCCAGCCGTTCCGGTGATTAGCCGGTGCAAGCAGACAGACAGACACAACAAAAAAATTAAAAATTGCATTATTTATGTAGGTATTGTTTATATATTGATATGTATTTAGTAAACGGTTATTATTTTGATATTACAAACAGACACTTCAATTTTATTTATTAGTAGGTAAAGATAACCTTCTTAAATATTAATTGATTTATTTAGAGTATAATACAAAATTGTTTTAATTGTAGTAATTGTAATTGTAAAAATACCATTAGGTATTTTTTTTCTTATTTAATTCACTTTCCTCCTCGTAGTTTATCTTATGTATTAATTAAAATACCTAGAAATAACGTCATAGAAACTGCACGTAAACTACGGCTGGAAAAATCATAGATAGAGACTACTGAACATCTCTGGAGAAGGTTTTTACTATTATTGATTCAAACTACAAAAAAATATTATTTAGATTAATATTATTTTAATTCTATTCTATTATTTAGTTGTTTCAATGTTACTGTAATACTGTAATTTATTGTAATTATGAATTTACTGTAATTTATGAACACCTGTATTTTCGTTTTATTGTAAATGGCATGAAATAAAGTAGTTTCTTATTTTAATTTTAAAAAATACATTAATTACTTCAATTATTTTCTTTTACATTTACGATAGTAAAAAGGAACCGCTTAAATCGGTTTAGTGGTTCTTGAATCATAACATGATTGACGGACAAACACATGCAAACAGAGCCGTCGCCTTTTATAATATGTATACGCTACATTTTGTGACTAAATAACGAATAACTTTTCTATTATATTTTTAAAGTTACATAATAGAAATCCAATCAAAATCAAAAAAATCTTTATTCAACTTAGGCCCTAAGACGGCGCGAATATGAACGTCAAAAACACTACCACCGGTTCGGAAAAGAACCCAGTCGAGAAGAGCCGGCAAGAAATAAAGACTTGCTTGACACAGTTCTTAAACATATTGTCAGGTAAATCGGTAATGTTTTTAGGAATCTTATTATAAAACCAAATACTGTTACCTAAAAAGCTTTTATTAGACTTACTTAGTCTAAAGCGTGGGACAGCCTACTTGTCTTTATTTCTAATATTAAAATTATGACAATCATTCATTACATCGAGCTTGTCTAAATTTTTACGTATATACATTAACAAGTTATCGAAGATGTATCGGTAGTGCAAAGTTAAGACACCATATTCTTGAAACTTGTTCTTTAGAGATTCGCGAGGTCCCATATTGTATATTGCTCGAACAGCTCTCTTTTATAACGTAAAATTGGTATCTACCTCTGCTGCTGTACCCCACAGCAAAATACCGTAAGACATAATTATGTAATTAATGTTTCTATAAATAGTAACTAAAATATTTGAATATGTATATTTTATGGAAATTATTTGAAGTAGATAAGAAATTACATTAAAATCGCATAGCAACAGATTCGTGCAAAAGAGGTAGAGTTCTTAGTTTAAGTATTCAGTTTAACAACCAGCTTAAATATTTTATCGATCAACTTTCCATTTAAAATAATTGAATTTAAATATTAAATGTTTCTTATTTCAGTGATTAAATAATAAACCGGTATATCTGTAATAAAAAATCTCTTTTTTGCAAGTTCTTTATAAAACAATGTATGACATTTTTTTTGCATTGACTAAAATAGTGTCTTCTCGATGCTTTTTTGATTTATAAAAGTTATTTATCCAGATTATTGATAAAACTGTGTCTAAAAATAACTGTAGATCTTTAAAACCTTTAAGAATACTATCTCAGTCAAATATATGGTTCTTAGTGAAAAAAACGAGTGTGAACAAATCTTGAACTAGATGCGATTTACACACCGTAACTGGCGGCATTCTATAAAGAACTTGCGATATGTAAATTTATTGGAGTAGTCATATAATTAATTAGCGTTTTAAGAACTATTTGTATACTACACGTGTGCCGTGACATCTAAGTAATAGCATTACGGTCACGTCATCCTCCGCACACATTGCGCTTAGCCGTAAGTTACGAAAAGCCCGCGGCGCCGCCGCACGGAATATCAATCGAGTTAAATTGGGCGGCATACAAAGGTCGAAGTCAAAATAATTTATAAAAAATTGCGAAACGACTACATAAAAACAGTTGGCACATTGGACGTGTTCACGAAGCCACGTTCTCTCTTTTCAAGGTTATTTAGCGAAGCTGTGCGTGTACGTACCGTTAAAACAAAACTGTCATCGTTTACAATAACTAGGGTAACAATGCCTTGTTATGTGTTCATTACTCGAAGAGAATTTTAAGTAAAAAAACCTATTACAAATTAACAATTTTGATTGATAAGAGATAAAAAAGATAATGAATTTATTATTATGTAAAATTTTATTTGAAATAGGATTTTTGTCTACGAGCGTAGTCAATGTAACTACGGTCTACGGCGTGAGTGCGCGTAGTGCGAGGTACGGACGCGCGCACGCGAGTTCACTCTGCAGAGTACGATCGCCCTGGCTCGGGTGTCGGATTTCTAGAGCATTGAACCTCTGCAACCTTGTGCATTGAGCTCGACCGCTCTCCACATGCTGGCGCAACCGCTTCAGCCCATTCTCCACTTCGACCGCAACTTCGAATCGTTTAATTATTCCTCCGGGACACCTATTGTTAATGCAATGAATTATTGTAATCTAATACAAATTATCGATGCATTAAAGGTTATATATAATCACGGTTTGAATTACGCAACCTCGTAACAGATCGCTTCCCTTTCAACTTGTTTTCGTTCATCTTCAGTAAGCTTTTTAGCATTGTTTACATTTTCTCTTTGTTATAGTGAACACACGTGATGATTGTGTTATGTAATGTTTTGTATTTTACGCGAATACTTGTTACCGAAGCAATTAACACCTGGCGGAGGGATGAAACACAGTACGAGGGAGCGGAGGTGCGGTATCGGTACACCGCTAATGAATCTCAGCCGTCCGCAAATAGTCCGCGAGAAGTGCAAAACGATCGCGGGGTTACAATTATTGGCGCCTGCCCGGAGACCGTTGCGAGGTGACTCTTACGTAAACCGCTGACATAATCGAGTCGACGACCGGCGCTTGCGCAATCACTACCGAACCCGCAACCCCACGCACCTCCCCTCTCCGTTACCAATGTAGTCCTCCCACTACTCTTGGAAATTACCTAATAGTATCCAAAATGCATCAAAAGGACACCGGTCGAACGCTCGAGTTACGACAGCAGCAATCACTAGTGCAATAACCTTCTACCTGGGCAGGTGGTATGGCGAACCGGTGTTAATTGTGGCATTTCGAGTGATACATATTCAAATTTTATAAATTTTGTATTCCACTAAAATGTATAATTTATATTACACATAATGGGAAAATATTCTACTAAAGAAAAATTGCAACACATTTTATGAGTACTCGCCAAAGTACACTGTTTAATAAATCTTTCGTAAAAATTGTCGCTTGCATAGTTACGTATGAGGTGCGAGCTTCAGGAACAATGGACGCTCAAAATTGTGGGCATGTACGTGACGTATATAGTACAGTTATCCTTAGTGAACGAAAGTGAAAACTAAATGCGGGCCTGGTCATCGACCCTCGGGCTGGGTCATCGACCGCACTGAACTGCAAAGGCCGTTTGCGAGTGCTGAGGCCGTACGCGCGACATTTAGCCGCGTCAACTGCGCCCGCCTCTGTGTTGCATATAGCAACTAAAAATATTGCATACCTACCAAATAAAAATTAACTTTAAAAACAAACCGGTATTTTTAGAAAAGAAAAATATTAGGATAAAAATGCAATACGCACTTTCAAAAAGTTTTGCAAATATTTTATTAAGTATGCAGGACGTGAAATAATTTCCTGTAATTGTGTTTTTTTATTAAATATAATCGTAACCTGTCACCACTCTCAAGTGTATTCCGGCACCAGTATTTGGGAACCAGTTCTCTTTTTAGGCTTAGCGTGTTATCGGTTTTATCAACAACGATAATGTCATATACTGTCAAAATGTCATTCATAAACTTCCCATGTATCACATTTCTTGGAAATCGATTGAGCCGATTTAGACTTAAAACCGGACATATAAACTAAAAGATGGGCAGCCAGACAAAATTTAAAATTTGTGTATATAAATATTTATCATTAGCCGTGTGCCCGCGGCTGCGCCCACGTTTTATATGTTCTTCACTGTTTTAATTTTTGTTTATGGAACGCTAATTATTTTCCTAAAAAAAGTTAGTACTAAGATAAAGTAAAAATATTTCTCATAAATTAAAACACTTGCCAGTAAAACTGTGCATTGAAACGGATTTTGTCCAACCTTTTATGACTTTTCATTGTTTGACGCGGAAACCCTAATTATTTTCGAAAATCAAAAGTACCCAATTTACGCGGAGTAACTTCAGCTATCTAACAAAAAAAAAATCTCGTCAAAATCCGTCCAGCCCTTCTGGAGATTACCCGGTACACATAGTCGGACAGACAGACAGACAAACAAAAAAAATAAGAATTGTATTTTTCGTATGGGTATAGTATATATATAATCATATGTATGTATAAAAAAATGTTATTTTGACATTAGAAAGACAGACACTTCAATTTTATTTATTAATATAGATAATCTATTTTAGCTTATTACGGATATGTTATTGATAATAAATATTTTTTCATTTTTTCTAATTGATTAATTTCTAATTAATTGATAATCACTAAATTCTATCAACTTCGGCATTCCGCTACATTTCCTGTACAACAAATTTAAATAAAATGAGTCAAGCCGTTTTTGAATTACTTAAATCTAGACGTAAGTACAAACTAGGGGACAGAAATAAATTGTATAAATGCCCAATTCGAATTCCTACTGAATTTAAATTATAAAGAAAATAATTTAAAAAACACAACACCAGTCCCAAAATTTAGAACATATGTACAGATTGGCGCCACAGGCTTGTTAATAGGTCGATAACACATAAAAATGAGACAATAGGAAGACGATAGGAAAATAATGAAAAAGCTGGCGTAAACGCCAGGTTAGTGCTCTCAAGTGGTTAATATAGAAATATTATAAATAGCTGATGTCACTAAGTTAATACATCCGAAGTCATTATAATAACTGCTTAACCACTAAGAAAGAGCGTAATGATCCCTAACTTGCAATGATGTATATTTACCTTTCTCATTCTCTTTGCTGTCGCCATCTAAAAACTGTATTGAAATTGGTTAAGGAGTTAAATTTACGAATTGATCAGATGGCACGCATAGATGACTCTAAAAAGACCAGGATAATGTTTATAAAAAAAAATATTGTCATTTATAAAATACAGCTAAAGGACAATAATAATCGGTTATCGCAAAATTACTGAGATTTTTATGCTAAAAAAGAAATAATCTTTACTAAATAATATTTTTAAACCTCGAGCTACGACTCGTGTTTAAAACAAATAACACATTCTTTTACTGTATGGTTTAAGAATAGGTCTAACCAATGGTAGTTCAGGTTTTTTTTTACTGAAAAAAAAAAACAAAATGTGTACAATATCACCTGATCACATTTCATATCACATATATCCATAACACTTGAAATAGATATTTATCTGGCGCTACATCTAATCATTTTTCTGAGACTCGGAATGTGATATGAAAATATTTCTTTGTTTATTCCACCAATTATATAAACAGAGATAGAGAAATATTGAAACATGAATTTTCATAATCAATCTATTTTATTACATTATACATTCAAATAAGTTTAATATAGTTTTTTAGACAATGTGAAATGCGTTCCTTTTCAATTAAATGTACTTACAAAAATCTCTAAGCGATTAAATTTACTTTCTTTTTTAAGTTACATAGGGCATCGAAAGCTTACATGAAATAAATAAGAGAAACGTTTATAACCTAAAATTATAACAAACGATGTTTTTTAATTAATATTGGTCATTAACCGAATTACACCACATAGAAAGGACTCCAGTTCAGTCTGTGCTTCGAAAGAATTATCTTAACGCTGACTTTTAGCTGATCCACACCAATATTGATAACCTTGAAAAACAATAATCAGTGATTAAAAGAAAAGTAATTGATACCTAAGCAACCATAATTCTTTGCGTAACAATTTCAACGGTTTTTATTGATCGTATTTATTGGATATAATGAAATTATCATTTCATATTTTATAAAGTTATTGTCAGTACTGATTCTCTTTTATGTTTTCGTATCCGTCTTATTTGTGTTTCGATATAAGTTATACAAACATAATTTTAGAGTACAAGTTTGATATAGAATTTCTAATTGAATATGATTTTTCTATTAACACTAATTCATAAATTAATATGTCGATTACCCAAAAAATGAGACAATATGAAAACAATAGAAAGTTGGCGTAGACGCCAGGTTAGTGCTGAAGGGGTTAATGACAATAATTGAAAATGCGAAGAAAAGGACGACAGCGCAAGTTAAAAGATTTTGAAAATAACCGTACAGAATTAGTTTCGAGTACCCATAAAAATTAAACAATAGAAAAACAATGGAAAGCTGGCGTAAACGCCAGGAAGGTGCTCAAGGGGTTAATTATGGTGTTTAATATATATTCAGGTATGTACATAATGAAATGTTTTTTACAATAAGTATTATTAATATTATATCCCTTTCTCAGTAAACGCGTTTCCAATATGACACATTCAACCTTATAAGGAATGACCCTGTACATAATGTAATATGTCGGCTTTGAATTTTAATTTATTTTTCCCTGTGAGGATTAATTTTATATTGTACTCTGTTAATTTCAGTTTCTACGTTTGCTTAATTTCTATTTAGTGTTGCTTATATATTTTGAGAGTAATATATAATTAAAGTGGTTTGGCAGATTAACGAATGAAATAGAAATCATTAATGCAACTGGTTGTGAGCCAACGAACTCTATACTCAAGACAGTCTCCGGGTTCATTGGTTAGAACACTGTTCTAAATATTAGATGGCCGCAAATTTACGTTACAGTGGGACAAGCAATTTTATTTTTTATTGTTACGATCCCATTACTTGTCAATTCTTCACATATAGATCTAGTTGGTGTACGATACACATATACGTGTTTTTTTTTTTTTTTAACATTCTTAGGTAATAATTATACTGGAATTAGAGTTTTAACTATATGATGTACGTTTTTAACATATGTTTAATAAAAATATTGACGCTGATTAAAATGATAATAATATTTTCAAAAATATATAATTTATTTTCTGCCAACTAAATCTGAACTAATCTTATCTGTATTATAGCAAATATTTGTTCGCAATTATGTACACCAAGAAACTGCGAAGCGAGAGCGTGATCGGGATCCGCTGAGGAGGCGCCGACAGCGACGAAGGGGTATGACGAGGTATCCCTTCATCCTGCATTAGTGGGCGATGAACGGCAACCTTCGTCAAATAGCCACCGTTGCAACGCGGTTGAATGAATCAGCCATCCCTTATTGCTCTACACACGTTGGCGGAAGGATCCAGGGGGTTTAGTGGGTATTACCGGCGCTTCTCGCCGGGCGAGCCCACACTAATGCTGGTGTGTGACAGCTTCTCAAACTTGCATGTGAGAGGTTCTCGCACTTGCGTGTGAAAGGTTCTCACACTTGCGTGTGAGAGGTTCTCACACACCTCCCCCTTTCAACCTCATGGGGATCTCCCTGGTGAGTTTGGTCGGAAAGTGCGTAAAAGCATTCCCCTCGGCAAAAAAAGAAAAAAAAAGTATACTTCTTAGACTTCTCATCTCTACTGCATAAATTTTACTTTCATCTTTCCTCTGCAAGACCCAGCACCCATTACCTAAGCGTAAAACATACATAAGCGTAGGGCCTAGCACACACCGATGCACAGCGAAGCGTGCCTTTTTTGAATCATTGAAATAATTATATGCCAAGTTTTCCTCAATAAAAAAATGATGTAAAGAATTGAATATAAACTGTGTGCTTCGATTATCGTGTAATAACAACGAGATATTTATCATTCATAGAAATTTGTATAATTGGGCAGTATTCCATTGAATTTGTTGATAAAATCAAAGGCGCCGCTTTACTCTATTCTACCATTCCTCTTTCACATTTTTTTTTTTGCGTACCTTTATGCGTAGGTATCTTTGTTTTTTAGACAATAATGAGATTCGATTTTTAAAATTTTAACACTAAATTTAACCCCATTTTCAAAATGATCCCTCTGACAACTAACGCTACTTAATATATAATAGTCGGATCAGAACAACGCATACGAATGTCAATAAAGTATAAATAAATAACAAAAGCCACAATAACTCATTCTTGGCAAAACAGTTTCATACAGTTCGTATGGAACGGCTTTTTTGAGAATATTTCAAGAACGGATTAACTGATTTCCATTAATTTAATTTGTTCGTCTCTCGGATTTGAGAAGTTTCGTCGCGAATTCGAAGAAAAAAAACTAAATTTAATTCGGTTAATAACATAACATTGGTTTGTAGCGGTCCGAAGTTTGCTGAGACAAGTAATTAATAATAGAAACCATTTTGCGGCTTAATTTAATAAAAGCGGATTCATTCATAAATTTGTACTATAGACTAATGAATAAGTCTTATTAATAAAGGTATCGCAGTAATGGCGATGTCACGTGCGCTGGTGCACGGGACGCTCGGGTCGCACACGTGATCGCCTCGAACGATTCACATCGCTCAAACGGAACTTCGTTCGAAATACAGTTTAAAGTTTGGTCGCGCATACAATAGCAGTTGGCCGGGTGCCCAAAACGAGCATGTTACTGCTAAGCTTTGCCTAAACGTATTATAATATACATATTAATAATTTTAAATTAAAATCTGTGTGAAATTTAATTTTACACATTGTGACGTAAATAATTTAATTACTCGAGTAAGCGTAGATATCAAATGTTATTAGGATTACATAAATAAACAATTTAATAGGGGTGTGCGAATATCGTTCGAAACGAACATTAATATTCAATTCGAAAAAAAAAAAAACAAATAATATGAAAAATTTCGAACAATTAGCAAATTTTCGAATAATTCGTGAATTATCGAAGAATCACTGATTCACTGGATTTTTTATTGTTTACAATTTGAATTCCATTACATCGTATATCAAAATATTCTACTTACGAATAATATACTTTTTGATTAAAAATCAATTAACCGGAGAAAAGTTTTCGAATTATTCGAATTTTTTTTATAAAATTATTATTGTTATTATTATCAATCAACGTTACGATCTTCAACAAGTAGTCATTCGTATTTACCGCAAATTAAGTGAGGATAAAATATGTTAAGATAAAACAAAACAAAAAAAATTGTTTGACTTTATTGTTATTGCCTGACGGTACATTCTATTTATATAAATAATTTTTTGTCCCCTTTAAACATAATTAACACTTTGAACGGAGCGAAAGTATTCAGTTTTGGGCTCTCTGTACATTGAGCAGCGTTATGTGGCCAACCCGCCACATCTAGGCCGCGTTTCCACCGAACGGGTCTTGACTTTTTGTTCGTGATGATGCGGAACAGTAGAGAGAAATTCGGCGAGATAAAGCAACACTCGTTAAGGAGGACACGGTCACGAGGAGTCATCGGTTCCGAACTCGACGAATGTAGATCATCGATGTTTCTCCTTGGGCCACGGCACAACCTGTTCGCAGTGCCATAATCGCCCCGGGCCGAAAAACAGAGCCTGTTTTCGCATTCAAGTATGTCTGTTGCATTAGTGATAACAACGAAAAAAAGAGTTACATTCCTAACTGAATGTATACTATACTATATTTAATTTTCATGCAACCATTTATTCATAACTTTGTCAAAATATTAGATACCATATGGAATTATTTTGTTACGAACTTAGAAATAAAAACATTAAGATTATAATCTCTAAATGTATATTGTTATGGCCTACGTGTAATGAGTTAATTTCTTTATCAGTGACCATATAAGTTAGTATAGTTTGTTAAAGATATGACAAAAAAATAATCGGATAATATTTTGGAAAGCACACGGTAGTCCTTATGTAAGAGTTCAACGTGACACTTTGCACGAAAGCAATGTACCTATGTCCGTTCAGCGCGCCACTTTCCTTACGGCACAATATTTGGACGATTCGCATCACTTATACAAATCATATTGTATTTTTATTTTCTACACTATATAGGCTTGATTGCAAAAAATAGGCAAAAATGCTTGATTACAATCTCACCTGATGTTAGGTGATGCGGTGGTGTAGGATATTAAACACACTAAGCCTAAAGATAACTGGTTCTTAAGCGATGCTGCCGGAATACACCTATCGGTGGTTTGGGGTGGTAGCTGGGTAGCATTATTTTCAAATTCCTCACCACTAGGTTAAGATGTTTTCCTTAAACGAAACTTACAGACAGGCTCATTATTGAATTGGATTCTATGGACGTAGAAACCGACCATATAGACCAACTGTCTATGTTCCATTCGAAAATTCATATTATGCCCAATAAATCCTTAATAATTCACCGTTATTTCGTTATATCCGTTTTTAATCAATTTTAATAATGAGAAATTAACTAAACACTTCAAATATATGAATATATATAATTCTTTGGATGATTTGTCGCCTATCATTTTACCATCAAATGATGTGTACAAAATGTAATGAATTTACCACGAGTTTCAATATGAATTGGACGGCAATCATATTTAGTGTGGTCATAGTAAACCATGAATCATGTCCAATAAAGAGTGCCTACCTTTAACCCCTTGAGCACTAACCTGGCGTTTAGGCCATCTTTCCATTGTTTTTCTATTGTCCGTCCTATTGTATCATTTTTATGGATAATCGACATATTAAGTAGAGCTCATGCTTGTTACCTGCAGATGAAAAACAGTGCGAACAATATTTCACAATATTGCTTTTAGTGGATGTTATATTCTGTTTGAAATAAACAGGAGCTCAACATAATCTGCTAAATTATAACCGGAATAACCAACCTAGATACATTTTATTGAATATTAATCTTTTAAAATAAAACAAAAACTTGATTCTCATTTTAAAACAGTTATCAATCGTCAACGTTAGATTTCGTAAATAAATTCAGGAAAATGTAAAAGCGAATGAACTTTATGAAAAACATTGATAAAACTCCAGATTTTAATGGAAGACGTTAAGATCCTGCACAGGGACACCGAAATGATTACTTTTTAATATATCATAGAAGCCAGAATTCATCTATTTTAAAATAGATAATATTTTCATATCATTTACACATTTGCGTAATTTTAGAACAACCTTACTTTCTCATTTGGTGAAATTTGTAATCTGTTATTTCTAGATTCAACAACTTAGCTTAAATTATTATTAGATACTTGAATCTAACTGCGATTAGCCGGGAATAAAGGAGACTAAATTATGCACAGCGAATACAATAAGTACTTATCTAAATGAAAGTGATATGCACTCGAAATTGAAAGATACCATAGAAGAGAAAAGTGCTACTATCTATGCTTTACATGACGTGATAATTGATACATATTTAGATTATAACCATACTTTCTTTTTATTTTTGCTTTATTTTATTTGTTTGCATTTTATTAAAAACGTGTAGTAATATTTTAATCAACCGAAAATACTGTTGATAAATAAATAAATAACGTATTATACATATAATATAGAGCACAATTTGTTACTTTTTTCATTTTGATATCATATTATTATTATCAGATATATTATTTTATAATGAAGATCAGTAGTAAACCTAATTATAAGATTATATTTCATAACAAAAGGCAGTATTATGTTTCATAGGAACAAACTAATGAAGATTACTATGAGACGGACTCAGCAATATATATACGTGTTATACGCGAAACTACCTGCCATGTGTAAGCTAACATGTAGGTACATTAAAACTAAACAGTTGCTCTGTTTAATCCGCTACACCACAATACTGCTGATATGTCTGATTGATATCTAGACACTAATGAACGGACAGAGGATGTTTATATTCTCATTGATGGCACCGTGTCAGGTGTCATTGGAAGAAGATTCGCTGACTGCCTCAACAATCGCGAGGTGAATGCCCTCTGGCAGCGCTATAAATTTGGCGAACAATGATTTGAAGTTGCGAGGTGAATGGCCGCGCACAGAGGGGCTGAGCGTGGGCAGTTATTGACCCATATTTGAGGTGAAATGTAGATCAGTGGGCGAGAGCGGCGAAATTCGCCGCAGAGTCTGCGAACTACGTCGATATCGTAACTTAGCTGCGCCCGCGTTGCTATCGGACGAAACGGATTGTATCGACGCGAAGCGACGCAAGTGACCACGACCAGCGTAACTTATACTCTATTTATAATTTATACTCTATATAATATTGTAAAAAGTAAGTATATTTTAAATTTTTAAATATATATTTATTAGAATATAATTTTAAATTTCTGATAGGTTTTTTAAATAATGGATTTTTTATAAGAAGAATGAGTGAATAATAATGAATTTTATAAACAAGCGCGATTCACTGTTGAACTAATTATCACTTTCGATCAGATGTAATTGAGGTCAACCGTAAACTCACCTTTTAGTAAGTGTAATAAAATAAATTATCCGCCTGACTATACAACTATGTGATGTTCCTACTTTATTAATATACCTCAAAATAAAGAAGGTCAATTTGCATTTATAGGTTTTATAGCAATCATTCAATAAAATTAATTATGTGTAAATGTCTGTTGAAATTGCGAATTCGGTCGTTTAGATTCGATCTGCCTTCACCTTAATTGTGATGAATTTTGGCAAAAAAATTTAATATTAAGTTTTGTAATAAATATGTTTACGGTTCGCTTACATCTATTTGATAGTATGTTGTGTTTAGGTATTCTAGAATACACCGGAATTGGATACACAGGACTATACGACATATGTTTTGTTTTTTGTGGCGGAGGCCATTCTATTTTTTTTTTAAGTTTCTCGTTGGTGTTTATTTATTTTTATATTAGGACTGTGACAAGCGTACACAAGCTTACAAAGCTTACAAGATTTCACGTATTTGTTATTATTTTAAATAATGTCTTCATTACAGCCAGCATAACAGCGGTAAACGACATCAGATTGTTGACCAGTCTTAGTTTTTCCATTGTTCTTAGGTTATCATCAGGCACGGTGCCATCATTTTGCCCTGTCACTACTTAAAAAAGACTAATTTATAATTGTAAAATTTATTCTCCTAAATTAGAAATGGTAGAAAAAAATGTATACGAAATAAATCTTACTCATGTGACCCAAATCGACACGTGTGCAATTGAGTAAACGACATATTCGCAAATAAAGAAAAGTTTTTTATTACCTTCCGAAACAGTTAAACGGCTCTTTGTCCAGGTTCCAGACACATAAAAATGCCAAATTTCCGAGAGTACCATTTATGGCATTTTAAAAAAAGGGTCAGCTAACGGTATTAACGAAGTTGAAAAGCTTTTCTATTTCTACCAAATTGTATTGGCTATTGAAATTGATTTTTATTTTGAAATATACATATTCCGGAGCAAATCATTTTTTTTAATATCACAAAAAGCCATTACGTTAAACACGCCATGTTAATGTTTGAGGGCCTAGACGCTAGTACTAAAATTAAATTTAATGAAAGTTTATATGGAGCGATATGGCGGTGATTGTTGTACATAATTTAGTATTGAATTATAAGTCCTAAACTAAGATAACACTATAACGCTTTACTAACAAATAAATATAAAAAGTGTACTCATGGACCATAAATTTATTTTAGGCCATTTTCAGTTTCGCACTGACAAATTACTGGGGTCGTAGGATGTCCTGATTTTTCTTAGCTTAACTTCCAAATATTAGGTAGGCCTACTTATTAATCAGGTGTTTCCGTGTGAGTTTTGTGAGTTGTGTGAGTGAACCCTTGTGCTAGTTACCTTTTGTGGGTGAGTGCCTTCAACACTCGCCCATAAAGTTCGTTGAAGTTGTAAAGGCCCCTCCGGGTCAACAGTATTAGCCAGGTTAAAAAAAATCAGGAGTCGTGCGCTCTGGCTATTGCAAAGAACGTATGTGTCCGTCTCTAGTTGCATCCAAAGCTTCGGTGGGTGCGACTGTGGTTCTGTGGTTCGTGGGGGGCGAGGTTCACGGAGGGCGTTACACTGTTGGGTTACGAGTGAAACTACCGGTGCCGTCATCTCTTGGCTACAAAGTAACACTTTTACTTAAATTTGTTTCAAGGCACGGAAAGTTCAGGTACGTCTTCGCTGGCGCGATATGACGGCGGTGGCATCTGTGGAGAAATTTCTCTTCGTATTTGTTAATATTTGGTATATATTTTTGGTAGGGTGCCTGGGCATACAAGCCTGAACCCCAAAGTTTGGCTGTAATTGTATGTTGACTGTTTTGTTTTGTTGTCTGATTGTTATTGATATTTGTTATTTGCTGAGTGGGAGTTTCGAGAGGATGTTGAGATCCGTGGGCACTAGCATAGGGGGGACTTTCCTCTCCACCTTTCGTATAATGCCGCAGGGGTGGCCGACCCAGAAAGTGGAGGAAGAGAAGGCGGCTGAGCAAGCGATGGAGAAGAAGGCATTGTAGTGTGAACACGAGAATGTTGTAGATACTCAGGTGGCGGATGTTACCTTGGGTTTTAGTGGGTTTTCTCGGTGCTTCATGCTGGGCATATCCCACATACCTTCCTCGCATTTCTAATCCGGGAGAATTTGCTTCCGGATTAGAGATGTCAAGGCGGATGCGTAAATGCATTTACCACGTAAAAAGGGTCTACTTATTAATGTGTCGAGTACCCATAAAAATAAGACAATAGGAAAACAATGGAAAGCTGGCGTAAACGCCAGTTTAGTGCTCAAGGGGTTAATAGAGTTAGACGGATTAATGATGGTATATATATCCCTAACTAATCAAACCATTTTCAATCAATTGTAATATGTGCAAACGACTCTCAAAAGTATTTGTCTGAACAAGTCGATCATCGTTTGTCAACTTCAACTTTGTAAGTAAGTAAGCGCATTAAAAGGCGTGGAGTTTTTATGAGTTATCTGTAACCACTGGTTAATTATAAAGAACTGTGACTAACTCCATCTGCTTGGAGTCTCGTGTTTACAAAATGACAATTTCATTAAATTTTTGATACATATTCACAACTTCGATATTAAACTAAACATAATATGACTTACTTTTATACAAATTCACATCAACTTTTCCCCACCCACTTTGTGAAGGGTCTCTTTTTGATCCTATATATTACTCCAGGATATAGACGACTCCCATGCCGAATTTCATCACAATCCATGCGGTAGTTTTTGCGTTATACGTGCACATAATATATTTAAAGTACGATTTTCGTGTCTTTACTTTATTTTATGTAGAGATTTAAATAGTATAATAACAAGTCGTCTTAGAATAATACCAGTTAAAAATCAGCGCTTTAGATTTCATATTGGTTGATTTTGTTAAGGTTTCTTAACCACTCAATAGAATTCCGAGAATTATAAATTATATTACCTTTCAAACCGTCACATAATGTTTAGACGTGTCTCAAATTTACAATGATTTATGAGGTTAAAATGATTCTGTCTAAACTTCACTTGGACTTGTGTCTTCTTCATAAATATATCTACATTCGTGACATATTTCTATTTCCGCTTAGTACATCAATCTGACTACGTTTGCGAGTGTCATGCTCGGCCCAATTCTCAAGTACCCACGTACTCTTAAATGTTGGTATAAGAGAATTATACTGTAGTGCAACGTCCTGTACGTTTATTTCATTATATACATAGTATTTTTTTATACGGTATAGGCTCAGTGATTTTGACTACAATCTCACTACGACGTTAAGTGACGATGTGGTCCAGGATGGTAAACACACTAAGCCTAGAGGTACTTGTTCTCAAGTGATGCTGCTGGAACACACCTATTGGTATTTGACAATAGGTTTTCGAACATGACGGTGGTAGCTACCCAGGCGAGCATTGTTAGAAAGTGCCCTGCCACCATAGTTTCCTTACAATGTTTTCCTTCACCGAAAGCTCAGGCTGATTTTAGATCGTCGCTTTATAGTTCATAGTATTGTTATAAACAGTGGTTTAAATGCCATTTTTTATATCTTTTGTGGATCTAGAATTTCTATTTTTTTGTCTCCAATAAGATGATTGTTGTCGTTCTTGTTAGCTAAGACTGAAAATACATACTAAATATGTATTCAGTCATTATCAATCAATTATTATGGTTAATCAATTATATAATATAATGTTGATTAAAGGGTTTTTGACCATATAATATTGAATGTCAAGTTTATAACAATAATAACTATCCACTGTAAAATTTAAGTAAATAGATTTTCATAAATTCTCATTGTAACTAAAATTTAATATAGTCTTTATTCATTCATTCAACCGAATCACGTTCACTGCTGGATATAGGTATCCCCCAAAGATTTCCACGTCGATCGGTCTTATGCCACCCTCATCCAGCGAATTCCCGCGACCTTCACCAGGTCATCGGTAGACCTTGTGGGGGCCTACTCACGGTACGTCCTCCGAAGAGTTGCTAAACTTAAGTGGCAGTGGGCTGGGCACATTTATTAAAAATCTAACCACAATTATTTTTAATTTATATTGTAGCCATAATTGTATTTATTTATTTTAGTATATATAATTTAATATTGTAATCACGATGAACATTCACTTATTGATTTCCTATAATTATGTGCCATAAATATGGCCATGTGGTACCACAAACTTCTGACTGCGATCGTCAATCCGCCTGCGAAGCGTGGCGATTATAGAGCCCCCCCCCCCCCCCAATTGGGGGAGACCTATGTCCAACAGTGGATGACTTTTGGTCGAATAGATAGAAGGAAGCACAAGATTCGATACGACTTTGTTATAATATTAATTGTTTTTCAGTGTATTTCTTGTTAGAAATCTTTCTACACAAATAATTAAAATATGTGGTACATAAACAATTTCTAATGAGTTTTATGGTAAAATACTCACGAAATACTATTATAACTCTAATGGCTTTTAATGTCATGTAAAATATATAACCTTTAGAACCGTTTCATTACTTTGATAAATCGCTCCATATTGTCTAGCATCTTATTGTGTTCGAACTTCAATACAACGTCTAGTGTATCTTAATGTTTATCTGTTAACATTTCTCACGATTGTACGAGGAGACCGTACTTCGTATACTATCGATTAAATTCCCAGAATAGTCATAAACGTCGGACGGCTCTAATTATAGCGTACACGCTACAGTCCTTATGTCACATATATAGTATAAGTACAAGGTTACAACTATAGCGAGATAATTTGTTCTAGACGAGTTTCTGAAAGCGGCTTAAAGAAAGTACTTTTACTAAGAGAAGGCGCGATGTGGCACAGTTTCCACGCGAAACGGGTACTTCCACCGGGTACTTCGCACGTACGTCATCGAATGGCGCCTGCACGGGCTTTCCAACCGATACCACAAATTTAACGAGCTGACTGAGAAGCTTCCAAGCTGAGAAATATGAGTAGTTATGTTGTATTAATTTTACCTCACAAGTAGTATACAAAAATAAGTCGATTTTCTTCAAAACGAACTTTACCTTGAAATCGTACAAAGCAAGTTACAGGATTCTTCTAGCAAATTAAGTCAAATAAAAAAAAAACATCATTCAATTTAGGCCCTAAGAAGGCGCTTATGAACGTTAAAATGTTACACAACAAAACAACCCAGTCGATCACAAGAAATACGATCAGATCCCTTTTTTTATAAATTTGAAGATATATACATATAAAAAACTATGCAAATTGTAGTTATGACCATTTTTTGGCGTAAGCACAGAGAGGGGGTAATTTCCAGAGATCACTGTTATTCACGTACTGAGCAACCTAGTAATAACCTCTTGAAATTAAGTCTTTCTTGTCATAGTGCTTGAACTTATTGTCAGGTAAATCGGTTATTTATTTATTTATTTTAAACTTTTAAGAAAACTTACAGCTAATATAAAGCCTAAAATTGTACACATTAAAAACAGAAGGCCATTTACAAGTTTCCACATATATAACATTTTCTGCGGGATCTTGTTGTAAAACCGAATACTCATCATCATCATCGTCCTGCAACCAATTTGTTATTTGGGGTCGGTGCAGTACGACTTCTTCTTACATACAACTCTATCAACCACCATATCTTCATTCAACCCTTTTGCCTGCATATCTTCCCTAACACACTACATTCATCGTTTTTTTTTTTTTGTGCGTCCTCTCCCCTTCCATCCCTCAACTTACATAGTCACTATTTTCGACACATGCGTGTCGTCAAAACACATCCATACCAAGACAAACGATTCCTTTTCTATCACTGGAGCCACTTTTAAACTTTCTCTAATATTCATCCATCCATCCATTCCTGAATGGATAGGCCATTCTGGTCACACAACACATCCATCTCAACATTCGCATCTCGGCTACACGCAGTCATTTTTCATCAGTCTTCTTACTAGCCCTAACACTATTACCTAAAAAGGATTTATTAGAGATACTTAGCCTAAAGCGCGAGACGGCAAATTTACCATTATAGAATCATCATATAACTATAGAAATTGTCCGTACAATGACTTTACCACGACAGCAGTATTCAACAATACAGGCGAAATGATTGTTAATCAACCGGAGTACCGTTTCCAGGTTAATTGTACCTCAAACAATTTAGCGTTCGCACAGAACTTGTTTTATTTGAGATGTAAATGAGGCTTTTTGTAAACGCAATTTTAAATAAATAATCGTTTTTGCAAATGCTTTTTTTTATAAAATAGTTAAATTTTGTTTCTACTCGCTTCCTTTTATAATAGTTTCTTTCTATATATACTGGTTATATTTTATTATTATAATATTTGCTAGATCACTAGATGGATAGAAATGTTGTCATTATACTAACCGGCTTCGGAACTTTTCCGACTTTTCCGCTCAGTGAGCTTTTCATGTTGAGCTTTCTGTTTATTTGATTAATTGGCGATGTGTGTTATTTCTTGATGTTGTTTTTGTTATTGTAATTGACACTTTGATTGATATTTATAGCTACATTACTTTCTCAACAGTGTTAAGTATATTCAATAACTTAAATTTAATTAGTTAAATATTCATATTGATTAAAATTGATTTTCAATTGTATTTATTTTGTTATAGTATTTCATATACCATTAAAAAACAAAAATTTATAATAATCGCTGTATTTAATGAAATCTATTATTAGAAATCAAGCAAAATATTTGACATACATAATTAATATATTAGCGTCAATGTTCTTTAGTTTTCTACCTTTTTCCAGAGATGCGACTGCTAGGTATCGGTCTGTCCAAATACTTAGAATTTATTTTTAGCAAACACAAGAAAACTAAACTGTACTGAATAGAGTTTTTTCTTGTAAGAGAACATAATAATTGTTACTGCTGAAGTTTAAATAAAAAAAATTGTGGGCTTTACTTAATTAACCTAATTATATTGCAAATTAACTGAGTTGCTTCGTCAACGTGTAGAATTAAGAGTTGTCAATGTAGCGAAATTATACAATAGTAGTTAGACCTGGTTGATCTATAATCCCATATCGCCCCGTGTATGGCAGTAGACGGCACCGATGGGTTTAAGTGGGTATTCCCGGCGTGAGCGCCGGCCAAGCCTTACATACCCTTTACCAGCTCTATAGAGCTGGCAGGAGAACGCGTAAATGCATTTCCCGACCTAAAACAAAAACTGATTTGAGATAAAAATTAACGAGAGAAAACCAAGGTCTGCGATCGCTTCCATATCATGCAATTACGGAGGCTACTATTACAATAAAAAATGTGCACTTTACCGGATCAGATCCTAGTAAATTTAAACATCATCTGGATTTTTTTTATATAATAGCATGGCAAAATGATGGCTCTGTACCTGATCGTAAGCACAGAACAAACCAAACACAGCAACGACCATCGAAAGATCATCAATCGATCACAGGTCTTTGCTGCTATGCCGGCCTGCAGAAGTGTCTCTTCACATTGCATTTGAAGACCCAGTATTGTAGGAAGGAGGGAACACAGCGGCCGGTATACTATTCCACATTTTTATGGTACGGCAGAGTTAAGTTGAATTGAACTTTTTGCTTCGTGCCAGGATGAGTGATAACGTATGACTGTGGTTCCGAAGCCCAGCTCATGTGGTTCTGTTGTGGGAAGGATAGAATGGAATTGTATTAAAAAGCTCCTCAGAGCACTCAACGTGATAGAGACGGTAGAATACGCTCAGCGAGGCTGTGTCCCTGCACAGCTGAATCGGCTCGATATATTTAGTAGTGTCCGTATCATTAAGAATGCGGATAGCCCGTCTCTGTAATCTATCCAGGGTATTTAGGAAGTATTTTGCAAAACTATTCCAAAGATGTGAACACTCTTTCATGCACGGCCGAACTTGTGTCTTATATAAAAGATATAGCTGACCTGGTGAGAAAAAACGCCGCACTTTGTTGAGGATACCGATTCTCTGAGATGTCGTAAAAATGATACCTCTGATGTACTCCAAGTGTTGAGATCACTGCAAATATCTACGCCTAAGATATTAAGGCTATCACGCATTGCAAGTGGGATGCTCTGAAGAGTTGGAACTGGGGAAAACGGGAATTTTTTGCCTATGTGTGCATTCTTGAGTTTTCTTACCATTGAACTTATTAACCAAGTTACTTGCTCCTCATGAAGATATGCAATGAAAAGATTAGTTATGTTCTATGACAACTTCCAGTCGTTTCTTTTCTGTTTATTCCCGACTCCAAGAAGGCTTACTGAAGTATGACCCGTGGTCATACTATGTCATATATATGTCATATGTCATAGTATGTCATCTGCATAACAATAAGCATGGCCCAAAGGTAGCATGTCATTGATATGCAGGAGAAATAGCGTCGGGGAAAGCACAGAGCCTTGTGGAACTCCAGCATTAACTGATACTGATATTTGAATTCTGATTTTTAGCGGCAACATTAGCATTACTACTTTTGTAAAGTAACAGGTAACTGACCCTTAGCTAAATCCTGACCTGATCACTATATTCATGGTAACGAATTCGTCATTTATGTCGATGACTCACGCAATGGTATCTACAAGCCGGTGTATCGACCGATACTCTTATAAATATAATCGTCTCTCAATTTTGAGTCTTATAGTCTTGCAATAATATTTCTAAACCTGTCGTTTTCTGCACTAGTGATTTTGGTTACACCTACTTTCGTGAAACAGAGCTTATGATGTACAAAAGGAAATAAGGTATTAGATACTACATTAAAACTTATACCAGACTTCAATCACGCTGATAAGGTTCCAATAATATATTCACTATTTATTTGAAATTCCGATTTATGGTTATTTACGATAGATTTGTTTCATTAGTGCCTAGTAGTTTAAATAATCTTGAAAGTAACTTATTACTTTTTAAATAACCGATTATCAGATAATGCAAAAGATATAATATATTATAATAAAGAAAAAGGAAACAATAGGTATATAGTTAGTTACCTTAGCAATGTCAGTGCGTTCATCTACATACATAAACAAAGTCTCACGGCAAGAAGTCGACAGGTATGTAATTATCATTATAGGTACTCTAGTGCCTGTATTTATAACATTTAAGGTTCCAGGTACAGTCACGTGTATATTTCCGGAATATTATTTCGAAAAACAGTTTATTTTTTTGTAACGTTTTTTAAATTCGTACTATTTTTGGATTGAATAAACCATTCAGATAATTCGACAAAATTGTAGCTCAATTTAATTGTTGTGTCAAAATCTATTATATGGTGAGTCTAGAAATAAAAGGTACTGATGAATCACTAAATTTATTTGCGTGTTTTTCTCAATCATAAATGTATTATCTAGAAAAGATTTAATGTATATTTTCTTATACTAAGGAGTATTATGGAATAATTGTTATGATAATTAGTGAAAGAAGTTATCACAAAAATGATCATCATCACGTCAGTTGTAATGCCTTAACTGAACCTTTTATGTTTTCAACGTATAATATTTATACAAAGTTTAATAATTATAAAGAATAGAAACTGACATATGGAAATAGAGCTAAGCTGGTACATCTATACAAATAAATAAAATTGGAGTGCTTGTTTGTATCGTTAATTTTACTAAATAGATATGAATGTATATACGATACCTATACCAGAAATACATACAATTTTTGTCTGTCTGTTCCGGGTAATCTCTGAAACGTCTGGACGGATTTTGACGGGACTTTTTTTGGTAGATAGCTGAAGTTACTCTGGGTAACTTAGTGTAGTTTTAATTTTAGAAAATAATTAGCGGTCCGTATAAAATTCAAAACTCATAAAAAAATAATAAAATACGATTTAATGCACAGTTTTATGGGCAAGTGCTTGAATTTATGAGAAATATTTTTACTTTATCTTAGTACGAAAAAAATTAGGGTTCTGTATAAAAAAAAAAAGTAAGTAAAGAATAAATGCAACGCGGGCGCAGCCGCGGGCACACAGCTAATTTAGTATATAAGTTAATCATATTTTTTCCGTGTTCGCAGTTTAAAAGTACTCTACCAATTTGAATTCAATTGCCTCTTATGTACAATAACTCGAACGAGGATTTAGGGGATCATTACATTTTTACATAGTCCATGTTCTAGACACTAGTCTAGTGTTCGCTTTGTGGAAGAAATTAGAGCATAATAATTTAAAAAGATATCGATATTTACTAAATATAAAATAGGAAATCGCATTGTAAACAAAGGAGAAAAAATTATTGTACTGTTTTATTTCTGCCTATTTATATATAGATGTTGAGATAATAATGATAAAATTGTAAAATTTGGTAGCACTTATGTACATAACATTACCATGTACATATTAACCCAGCAAAATGCTTATATATCTACGTAATTAAAGGTACAATAATTATTTTAACAATTAAGTTGTTTCTTCTTAAATTTTGTACTCGCCTTGCGCAGCCAATCATGTTTTATATAAAATATGTCATACTTGCAAGTGTTTGAATTTGTATGAAGTATCTTTGCTTTCTCTCAGGTCTGTCCAAAAAAATAGGGTCTATTCTTTTTTAATGATTGTTAAAAACAAACTATATTACGCATTCAATAATGAATTGTACAGCTAGTTAATAAATAAATCATAAATAATTGTTACTCGAAATGGTTTTAATTCACGCATTATGACATTTTAATATTTTAAGTCAATTTTAAGATTTCATTTCTACCGGCAATCCCCACTGACTGTCAATTAATACTTTTTTTCATATTGATCTTTAATTGAATGCTATTGAAATATATAGAAAACAGATTTTAATATTAATGGTACCTAAATATTTTAGTTAGGTTTGTTAAAATCGGAGTTTTTGTTGTGAACTGTACATTATAAATATTCGTGACTCATGCGCGTCTAGCCAATGACGTCACAAGCATTCCGAGGGTTGAATGAAAAATGACCACCATTTTTATTTTATTGTAACTTTTGTATTCTCTCCGGATGATATAAACTCCTTTATATATCTGCTTGTATATATCCAGACATCCGTTACGACCGTGCCCTGTTAGTTATTATTATGCAAAACAAAATTGATAAGTATTAAATCATTAGTACTTAACCGTTTATCAGCGGTAAATATTATATTAACATCCCAAGTAATTATATCTTCTGTAAAATAAAATTATACAATTGCCACTTAATAATTATATCGTATGTTTGAAGATGTGTGTGTGTATGGTACGTATTGTTTTGCACGCCTAGACGGTCATCAGCATTACTTGTAATATTTATGTACGGGTTAAACGTCCTCGGTGGTGATTAATTGTTCTATTATTGTCATTTCGTTCTTTGAACAGCTCTTATTGATATTCTGGTGATAACAAAAGTTTTCTCGTCTTACCCGGCTGCCGTACAATAAGCGTTAAGTGCAAGTTCGGTGCGTTCCGCTTCAACGAGCCACGTCGTCATTTTGTTTTGAAGAACCTTTAAATGTTTTTTGCGCACCTTCTTGATCTGTATCTACCTGCGTTTAATTGTGACTAGTCAAAATTAACGTTGAGGTTAACGTTTTTTGTTTTTATGTTTGTTTATTTTATTTAGGCATTAGCTGTGCCAGCGGCTCCGCTTCTGTGAATTATAAAATTATGGTCATATCATTTTTTTTATTATTCAATAACTTTTATATGATGTATAAGTATGGAAAGATGGAACAAGATAATGGACATTTTATAAAGTTTTTTAAAATTATTCTTTAGATTTTTTTTACACACCCGTGGACACTATTTCCTCAACTGAAAGACTTCCACTGCTGAACATAAGTATCCCTCAGAAATCTCCACGACGAGCGGTCTTGCGCCACCCGCATCCAGCGGATGCCTTCGAACTTCTCCAGGTCGTCCTTCCACCTTGTTTTTTACCCACGCTACGTCTATCGGTGCATGGTAGCCATTCGAGAACCCGTTCGCCTATCGGACATCGGTTCTGCGAGTAATGTATCCAGCCTGCTGCCACTTAAATTTAGCAATTCTTCGGGCTATGTCGGTTACTTAGGATCTTCTGCGGATCACCTCATTCCTGATTTGTTCACGCAGTGAAACTCCAAGCATAGCCTTTTCCATTGCCCTTTGAGCTTTCTTATTGGGTCCATTATGAACTACCACATCTCAGTGCCATATATCATCACTGGCAACACACACTTGTCGAAAGCTTTCGTATTGCATTTCGACACTGCAGTATTTTGGACGAGAAGATTCTGCGTATCTTCCCAAACACGGCCCAGCCGAGTTGGATTCGCAGATTAACCTATACCATTTTTTATACTATACTAACTATAATACTGTTTAATGTAACACCATTTATATACTAAAAGATGACCAGATAACATACCTACGATTTAAAAAAGTATATTGTAAATCGGTTTAGTGGTTCTCAAGGTATAAGCTAACATTACAGACCGACATACAGATAAAGACTTTTGTATATTGTAAAAATAATTATAATTCTGTTCATCACACATCAGATATCTTATATAAATAATTACTTAAGTTTATGATACTAATAAAATGATCAATTAACCTCGTTTGTAATTTGATGACATTTTCTATTATATTACTCTTACAAATTATAAAAGGTAATTAAATTGTTTCTCTCTGTCCGTTAGTTGGTTTATTATTAGATAACTATTATACCGGTTTATATTATTCTTTAATTATTGTTTTATTATGGTTTTTCTTTCTTTCTTATTTTAATTTTAAACGTACAAGCATTGATATATAAAACCATATTTATATAAATCAATGTGTTTAAGTTATGAACGTGGTTAGTAGACATGGGTGTTTTTGTTAACTTTCGACATCGATGCGCGATATGTTTTGATTATCGTTACCTTATCGCATCGTTGTTAGTGATATTTCAACTTTTGTTTATAAGTAATAAAACTCTGAAATATTGACATGAATGTTGATACATAAGGTAATAAATAAGTACACAAATTGAAATTATATAATTTTTAGATAACTTTAGTAAGGACGCGATTCTGTCCGTCTAAATAAAATTTAGATTTGAATATGTGGGAACTTTGATATCAAAACTAAACATAAGTTTTATTCATTTTCTCATTTCTTCGTACATTTCTTTAATATACCTATATGTTCTTTATCGCTACTTATGTATTATAGTTATTTACAAAATATACTTAGAATTCGTTTGCATCGACTTCTTGCAACATTTACCCTCATAATTTTTTCCAAATAATGTATATGCAACAAAATATGTAATGTAATATAATACGAAAAAACTGTAAAAATAACATACTTACCTATGATAAGAATCACGTAAATTGTTTTAGTTTCTCTCGAATTTTTAACAACAAACGGAAAACCTCAAGAACAAAAAGAGACATTACTTTTTATAGTAAGTATAGATATCTTAATATACTCGCGAAATTTTGTATTAGTAAAAAAACTGATTAGTGCAATCATAAAATTGTCTATTACTTATTTATACTTTATTTACAATTTGTGTAAAAAGGCGGACTTAATGCCAGAGGCATTCTCTATCAGTCAACCTTAGGCTGGTGCAGAGATAAAATAAAGTAGATGTGATAAAAGATAAATAGAGAATAGAGATGATTGGAAAAAGTAGAGAAAGAAAATATGTGACATTTATACATAATACATATGATATTATATGTACATATACATACACACATACCTATATATATATATATATATATATATATATATATATATATATATATATATACACATAAACACATACAAACATATACATTTTATTCTGTATGATATATAATAAACTATCAAGTGATATTTGATACTGGCATATTATACCCGGCCGATCCGGCGGTGTCGGTAACGTAGTATTAGTAATTAGAAAAGATTGTTCCTACACACATTAGAAGCGTAACTATAAACACTCCGGCAGCGGCTGAGGACACGCTCCGATCCCCATCTGAGGAGGCTCTTGTAGCCGCCGCTCATCCACAAGCATCACACGCATAATACTGCACACACATGCTTACACACTACACGCACGGTATATAGGTTCTGTAAGGGACCTTCTTACCTTACAGGCTTATTAACCGTCAGGTTAGCTAGCTAGGATAAAATCCGCGGAATTTTTAGCACAAGTAGCAGCTCAAGCCGAGGTTCGTACCGTTTTTGTGGCCTTGCTCTGGCAAACTTTTTAGGCTGAGTGGCTTAAGTGCTCCCCTCAAGGTCCGTTGAAGCTGTCAAGGCCTTTATTCCCTTAATTACCATAGGTTTAGCGCGGGGCAAATTCCGCGGAATATACCTCTTAGATAGCAAGCAACCCAAACCGAGGTTCGTATCACTTTGGTGTCATTGCGCGTAGCTGCCACTCTCCAGGCTGAGTGCCATGAGGGAAAATTCAGTAAAGCTATCAAGGCCCTTCTGGCCATCAGTAGTTACTAAGTTGACAAAGACTTATAAACACGTTATCTTGTTAGACTTTATATTTACAGTTGAATATTTCAAAGATACAATGCGATCAAAACCGCGGGTATAGCTTGAATTAAATAATAATCATCGATTATCCAAAGATTCATTTAATTTCTAATCGCCGATATATAATCTCTCCTCTGTTGCATCATTAGTATAATTATATTAACAACTGTATTTAACGATTATTAATTAAAATAAATTATATCAATCATATTACGTATCTTTACAGGTTCAACTCGAATAATAATAAAAAAACAGAGACTATTACGATTTTAAATCTATTTATTTATTTCTTAAAAACGAACATACTTTTTGAAAGTTGCCTAAAAATACGTCGAACATTCCGAACACTTATATGATAAATAAAAAATAAACAAATTTAAACTAATAAATGTCATAAATACAGGTATTGTAATCGTATAGCCCTATTAGTAAAGGTTATAAAGTGTCATAGTACAGCGATTAAATAACTATTAAGAAAATAGTTACAATGTAACATTCGTAATGGTAACAAGAAATAGTACATATTGTAACGGATAAAAAAATTTGGTACTTTTTTATTACGAAAATCTCCGTTAGTAAGAAATATAAAGATTTCAGTTAAATTACATCGCTTAGCAATCAGGGATCTCCAATATAACCCTCAAATCAAAATACATTTTTTTACTTATTTTAAAAATATCGTTGCTATAGTAACTCGATATGTGCATGCTTCCAATATATGTATCGTACATTTTGTTTAGCCTTGTGCTTTGACAAAGAAACTTTTTTTACAACTGAGTGCCTTAAGCACCAAAGACCGGTGATGCTGTTAAAGGTTCGCAGATCAACAGCGTTAGCTAGTTCGAAATACAAACATAATTTTTTTACAAACGGAAAACATAAAGGCACTGATTTATGACTATTTGTATCGATATAGCTTCTCCTGTTATTAGATTGTCGATTTTAAAAGTGCTACCTACTGTGATTCGTAATATAATGTTCAATTAAATAACGGTAACAATTAAATTGAATATTTTAAATATTATAAATGACGGCAGCTTAGACACATGTTTATGCTCTGTAGGCGATAATGACAGTAGAGGTCACGCTATCACTCTGAGACTTCGCCTATTGTGACCTTGCTCCACATCACCTGACCTTGTTCCCTCCATTCAGTTAACGAACAAGCCCTATCATGTACTGTGCAGTGCATAGCTATTCATTAGTAACATTTGTGGAACCAACATGCTCTTAATGGAACCGCATTCCCATAAGGATCAATGTCATACGTATTGTCTTGTATTATTTTAAACTAGCTGTATGTGTGTGTGTTTGCGTGTACTCCGCCCGCGTTTCATATGTTCTGTACTGCGTAATATAGTTTTTTTAAATAATCATTGGGAAATAATGCTTTGATGGTGCTGTCTATTGAATCGTGTTTTGTTCACAATCTTATGAGTTTTAATTTTTTTTTTTCATTGGGACTCGTAATTATTTTCTATAAATTAAAATAGCTTAAGTTACGCGGAATAAGCTTTAATTTCAGCTATCTGCCAAAAAAAAAAAAGTCCTGTCCAAATAAGTTCATCCGTTCTGAAGATTAGCCGGAACAAACAGACAGGCAGACAGAGAATTGAAAAAAATGTGTTTTCAGTATGGGTATCGAATATCATAGGTATACGTATGTAATTAGCCCCTCGAACACTAACCTGGCGTTTACGCCAGCTTTCCATTGTTTTACTATTGTCCCATTTATATGAGTAATCGACATATTAATAAAAGTTTGTTATTTATATATTACAAACAGACATTTCAATTTTAATTATTATCGTAGTATAGATTGTTAATGTATGTGGCCAGCTATATAATATGCTGTATAGGTGTATTTATTATCAATTTTATTTAAAGCTAGCCATGTGTCCGCGGCTGCGCCCGTGTTTCAAAGATTCTTCACTGTGTTTTAATTCTTTTATACGCAACCCTAATTATTATCGAAAATTAAAACCGAAAGTTACCCTGAATAGGGTCCCAGGCCATGCAGGAGTTCCCGGTAATGAAGCTGCGGACGCGCTTGTAAGAGCAGGGGCTATGGAAACACAAATTAGGCCTGAACCTTTTTGTGGCATTCCAAAAAGCCTAGTTCGACTGACCATAAGGGACCAATATACCTATAAGGCTATAGAGTTCTGGAATAAATTGCCAGGAAAAAAATCATTCCATAGAGCTCATCAGAGCATTAACTCAGCGCAAAGCTGAAGAAGCCCTGATGCTCAGTAGGAATCAGCTACGAGTATTAGTGAGAGCACTAACTGGGCGCTGTTGTTTTTGGGCAAGCATATGCACAATATCGGTGTCCAGAACACAAGAGAGTGCAGGTTCTGTGAAATAGCAGATGAAACACCAAAGCACATCTTGTGTGAATGTGATCCATTAATACCCATACGTAACCTAATTCTGGGTAAGCATGTGTTGCTCCCGGAGGAGGTACAGACGCTCTCTGCCAAAAAGATACTACAGTATATTCAGGTTGTAGGTCTAGGCAGTGAGGTTTAGCAATATAGGGGCGATCACAATAGATCTGACTAGGTCGCAGAGATACAGGAGTGTTTAAGCCCGCATAGCCCCTTTTCGAATAATAATAATATTAATAATACCCTGAGTAACTTCAGCTATCTTCCAAAAAAAGTTTCGTCAAAACCTTTTTTTTTTGTGACGAGGGGAATGCGTTTACGCGTTACCCTTACCAATTGCATTAGTGAGACCGAAGTCCCCCAATGCAATTGGTAAGGGGGTACGGAGGGACGTCTCCGCACCAGTGTGGGATTCACCCGACGTGAAGCCTCGGAAATACCCACTAAACCCCCCGGGGCCGCCCGCCTCATTTGTGTTGGGAACGATACGGGATAGCGGTTGCATGCACCGCGTTGTCCCCTGCGGCAGGCCCAACAGGGCCACGTCCATACTTTAGCCCGTTAGGATGGGAGGGAGAATGTCGATGCCTGCCCCACAGGCTCTCTCCCCACCCACCTCTTCGCCTACTTCTCAGAAGAGAAGTAATGACCAAAGGTCATCAGTCCAAGGGCAAGGGATTATACTCCCTGCCCCCATTATACTCCCTGCCCCCATTATACTCCCTGCCCCCATTATATCCCCTGCCCCCTTACACCCCCTGCCCCCCTCGTCAAAACCTACCCAGCCGTTCCGGAGATTACCCGGAACAAACAGACAGACAGACAAAATTAAAAAAAAAATGTGTTTGTGGTATAGGCATATATACGAGTACATTCATATCTATTTAGTAAAAAAAATGTTGACATTACGAACAAACACGTCAATTTTATTTATTAGTACAGATTTTATCGAAAAATTTGTTAACTGTTAGCTTCATTGGATGGTTAGAAAGTTTAGTTTAATATTTTAGCACCACTGCATACCCAAGATAATTTCTTATAACAGTAACATGTTTGCTTTCTCTTATTTTAAAATGTATTATTTTGTTTACTATCCGCCACAAGCGTGGCGTAAAAAAAAATCGTTGGTAAAGCCGGAGCACAAAAAAAAAAAATCTACCTGGTCCATCATACTTCTTCGTTTTGAAAATTGAATTGAATGATGGATGTTTTTTCTGCTAAGTCAAGCTACTTAGATGTAATTACAGATTGTTAAAAAAGTGACATCTATGGAGACTGATTAGAATTGATTTATTAGAACTTTTGTAAATTTCGTTAACATTTTATTTGTTCAAATATCTTATCTGACATCGATTAATAAAAAAATAAAAAAAATAAATTGTAAATCATGTAACCAGCTCAATAAAGGGACACCGCATGCACTAGCATCACATGCAAGTTACATACATGGGTTCTATTAGAGACTTTTTTCTTGTTGTCAATTAAAGCAAATTATAATAATTTTAATTATTTATTTTAATTATTACTTTTAATTATAATATTTATGATTTTAAAATAGATAGCGATTCAAGCCGAAGTTCCTAGCTATATTTTTTTTGCCTTAAGAGGATATGCGGTCGGAAAAGTAGGTACTTCAGAAATCTATTGCTTGCGTGTTGCGCCCCAAAGAAAACGTTATAAACACGAAAGGGACAACTGCAGCGCGGGCTGATTTTAACTATGTAAAATAGACGAAAACGTCACTTCGTAATACCCTGTTTCCTTCTCCAAAACTGAACCGATTTTTAATTTCCTTTTAGAGTTAGAATATTAAAGACTTTTACTGTACGTTTTGCTTTTTAAAATTTTTAAAGGCTCTTAGTTTCTACAATAACTATTTTATCAAAAAATAAATTAAAAACGTACTGGCATGGCGGTAGTGGATATATATTATTTGGTATAATTTTTTTTTACCAAAATGCTAATATCCAGGAAGGTAAGAGGGGACTACATTAATATGGAATAAATTCCGCTAGTGTATCCTCTTAAGCGTTCGCCCCAAAGTTCGGTAAAGCTCCCAAGGCCCTAATGGTCAACAGCATGCGGCCATTAAAAAATCAACAAACTGACAAAAAATCGTTTCGTAGAATTACATCGCACGCCGGTCCAAGCTAGCATTGGTAGTTTTATACCTGCTTCGAAGTTTCTTTTCCTTTGAATTTATTATTTATTTTTAAATATAAAGCATTCATTTAATTAATTTAATAATTTTCATTGTTATTATTATAATTGTTATATTTGTTTACAATATTAAATCTCTTAAATATGACTTGGTTTTATTAAAATATTGCAAATAATACATTGGCGGATAATTTTTGTGTCAACTTCATTTACTATTATTCTCATAATTTTTCATATATATTAGTTAACATAATAAATATTCCTTACATGTATCATTAGTATACATACGATTTGAAAAAAAAAACGCAAATCGGTATAGTGGTTCTCCAATTATAAGCCAACTAACGAACAGACAGATAGATAGAGAGATGTATTTTAAATTAATGTTTGATTAAATTAAAATACAGACAAAGATAGCGTTTGACCATAATATGACTTTAAATGATGATATGACAAGAGATTGTACACACGTTAAGCTTAGTGGTACTGGCACTTAAATAATATAAGGCAACTAACATTTGCTATGATTTATTTCTTAAACTTTTGATAATACTTCAACCAAACAGATGTTTGTACTGCGCACTGTGACGTCTCATCCGAGACGCCATGACAGATTGACACGTTGTAGTTACGAAATGTCAAAATGTTTATAAAATTTCGAAATAAGATATGTTCATGTTATTTTTTTACTCTTCAATATTTTGGATAAATTAGACCTTATGTCACATATAAACCTGTTTCTCAAAAATTGTCAACAATCTTATTGTATAAGTTTTTGAATTAAGAAATTACACTATGATTTTCTATTTTTTATACATCCACTAATAAGTGGCGACAATACGCAAAGCCTTTGTGAATTAATGAATGGAACAAATAGAATTTATTAATATAGGAATGTAAATAAACATTGGAATATTTATTGGCATTTAATACTCGATGAAGAGGATAAACAGTTGTTAAAAATATATTTTGTATTTATTTATTTTGGAATTACAAAAAAAAGTTATAGGATAACTCGTACATTAACGTTTACTTTACTCCAGTATTTTTGTTTATAATTATAACATAGCGATTACTTTATATTACTGGAGTATTGTTGATCTGTTTACCTCGTGGTTACCTATAGCACCACAAAAAGTCAGCAATCTTATTTGAAGTGAATATGTCAGTTTTTATGAAGAAAATACTACAATGTTTCATGTTAAAAACAGTTCACGTTGTGATTCACACTCTCCATGTTATGGTAGATGAACTAACTTAGGTTCTACCACCCATAGTTAATTAATATTAATCATATTTATTGTCTTTGAACTTAAAACATTATACGGCTTTAAATGTAATCTTAAATTATTCGTAACAACGTAAAAAAATAGAAAACAAAGTAATTCATCATAATTTGCTAAATACACGTAGTCATTTAAGACAATCGCAGAATGCATTGTAAATTGTAAGTAAGGAGAAACATAGTTAAGAACGCGGACAATTGGTTAGTACAATATGAAATTGCAAACATCTTAATCTAAGAAGTTAAAAGTGTATTTTTTATACCTTCTGTGGAAGCTATATATTTTACCTAAGTACTTGGTATTGTCCGCCCAGGAGCACCGTGGAAGTTTTCTCAGCTTTCCGATAGTACCCCCCCACCCTCGTGTGGGGCGTGAAAGCACTGCGGTCGCGCGCGGCCGCTATAAGTGTGTCACGCGGGTCGACGAACGCCGGCCTAGACCCACATTCAGCAATTGGGGATAATCAGTGACAGTACCGCGAGCGCATTGACCTCGCGCGGTGAAATGCCCATCTCTCTCCTTTACACTCTTTCTCTCGACACAGTGATGCCGGCTTTCCCATCGGTTTATATTATATATTTATACATCTATGGAACCTCGCTCTTAGAGATTATAGATTACACATGTTAAGTTGTTGTGTTTTATACAACATATTTAAATGAAATTAAACTTTGTATACATTATTTAATACAATAAAATATTAAACTACTAATTTATTACATTGTAAAATTACACCTACGCGTTCATACATTTTAAAAATGTGATGTATTACCAATTAGATAATTTATTTGTACATTTATGATAATAACATTTTATATCTATGATCTCTCTATGATTATATACAATTTTAGTATAGCTGGCCTGTAAATTTTGTGAATAACTGTCCTAATATTCTTAAGTAACGTGAGTATGTTTGTTTATATATAAGTTACGCTTTCAGATTTTATCCACTCAGGCGATTATTATAAAATTGGTTGCATGTTGTCAGGGAAATAAGGTACCTTTCTCCCCTGAATTGATTGATCAAATCTACATCAAATCACGGTAAAATGTTATTAAATAATGTAATTAATTTACGATAGATATCGATATATATGATGAATGAACCAACCCTGATGAACCCACGGTATTTTTTTAATTAAGAGGCTATTAATAGACAACATTTTCTACACAATTTTTAGATTGATATACCAAGCAAGTTTTAATCTCAAAAGGTTATTACAGGGTGGATCATTTCGTGAACGATAGTGATGTCTGGAATTAACCCACATCTCTGTGCTTCCGCTAACATTATTTAGACTAAGATTTGTATAGTTTTTTTATACTTATGACAAAAAAAATGATCTATATTATATTTATTTTAAAAAAAGAACTAAATCGAGTTTCTTGCCGGCTCTTCTCGACTGGATTGTTTTCCGAACCGGTGGTAGTGTTTTAGACGTTCATAAGCGCCTGCTTAGGGCCTAAATTGAATAAATAAATTTTGATTTCGCTTTTTTTTTTTTTTTGTTTTTACACGGAATAGGCTTAGTGCTTTGACCACAGTCTCTTGATGTTAAGTGACTATGTGGTCCAAGATGGTAAACACACTAAGCCTAGAGATACTAGTTCTCAAGTGATGCTGCCGGTGCACACCTATTGGTATTTGGCGACAGGTTTTCAAACTTGAGGGTGGTAGCTATCCAGGCGGACATCATTAGAAAATGCCCTACCACTATGCTATGGTTTCCTCACGATGTTTTCCTTCACCGAAAGCTCAGGCTGATTTTAGAGTCGAATAGGTGAGGATCGAACCCACGTCAATTGACGCGGAATCCGGCCGCACTACCGCCGTGACATTATCAATTTAAGAATGTTGATATTCAAGAAATTCTTTAAATTCTGAACGTATTTTTAACTATGCCTGCCTGATAATTATTAATTTTATTACACAAAGTATTAATGGCAGCCTACATTACACACTTATATAAATATTTGTTACAGTTTATTCCATTACGTAAGATAATATCACACTTAAAAATTCATCGTATAACAATTATTGGAAGAGGGTCATGAACTTCTGTTATTATTTAATAATAATTTCTGTTATAATTTAAATAAAATTTATATATTCATAGCTAGCTGTGCCCGCGACTTCGTCCGCGTGGAATAGTGTCTATGGGTAGCACTTTTAATTTTCCACACTTTTCTTCACCGCAGATTTCTTCACCTACACCGTGCCGTATCACGCCGCGCTCCGCCTCTCCCTCCCCCCCCCCGTGCGGCTGCTGCACAGCGCTCACTGTGTACGGCGCGATGCTTGACAAGTTTCTTACTCGGATTAACTTCAGTTTCACATTTTGTAATGACTCCGTGTATGTTACATCAGAATAGCTCCAATATTTTATCTCTTGTTGCAAACTTATAAAACATTCACATAAATCTTACTTATTTCCATACAAACTTTCATCTCCTATTCCCTATTGTTATTTTACTCCCTTGAGGGTAAAACTTTTACAAACTTTGAATGTCATATTTATTTATTTCTAATGAACTATCTAAAAACAAGTTTCAAGCTTCTAGCTCTAAAAATGACGATATTTCTATACAACTTTTCATCCTCCCCCTTTTATCCCCTTACAACCCTTTTTTCGCATTAATAAGTAGCCTATGTCCTATCTTAGGCTCTAGACTATACGAGTATGCATACCAAATTTCGTTTAAATCGGTTTAATAGATTTAGCGTGAAAGCGCGACAGACAGACTGACAGAGTTACTTTCGCATTAATAATATTAGTAAGAACTATAATGTGTATAGTTTATAGAATTTAAAAAAAATGTATATTGTTTAGAAAAAAGAATTTACTATGTTTTATATTAACGAAATATTTGGTTGAATTTGAATAAATATATTTATAACTTTTGATATGACTATTTGTAATTGTATGGATTTTTAACTAGCATTAATTTACGAATTATTCGACAGTAAAAAAATATCACGTTAATATCGTGCTGGATTGTGCGTCGATGTTTGCTTTTCTCTCGCACACACTTCTTGCATGTTACTATCCGAGTTATTCGACGGAACTTGTATAAGAAACTGTCATTAAATATCAACGAATACTTCGAGAATGTTCGATTGTTATCGTTCCCTGTTAATAACCACCCGTATCGGGACAGAGGCCTTTATGAAGAATTTAATAAACAGATAACTGGTGCTAGCCGAGCGAGTCAATATACAACTCGAGCGTGAAGAGTCACGCGTATGTGGATATAAATATTTATATACGCCTTCGGTTTTCACTTTCAGGTTAAGATGTAAGGCGTTGAAACATTCTACTGCGTTTGTTGGTTTCCGAGATAATTGTTTTTAAACAGGCAATTCTTAGTTTAATGAAGTTTTGCTACACCCCGAATATATTATTACTTCAAAAATCTTTCTTTACTCAAAATCAAAATCAAAATCAAAATTCATTTATTCAATTTAGGCCCTAAGAAGGCGCTTATGAACGTCTAAAACACTACCACCGGTTCGGAAAACAACCCAGTCGAGAAGAGCCGGCAAGAAACTCGATCTGGTTCTTTTTTTTTTCATAAATATAATGTATATAATTTTTTTATGTCATATAAAAAACTATACAAATCGTAGTTTTTAGTGGAAGCACAGAGATGTGGGTTATTTCCAGACATCACTATCGTTCACGTAATGATCCACCCTGTAATAACCTTTTGAGATTAAAACTTGCTTGACATAATACTTGAACTTATTGTCAGGTAAATCGGTAATTTTACTTGGGATCTTATTGTAAAACCGAATACTATTACCTATAAAGCTTTTATTACACTTACTTAACCTAAAGCGTGGGACGGCCAACTTGTCTTTACTTCTAGTATTAAAATTATGACGATCATTCACTAGATCTAGCTTGTCTAAATTTTTACGAATATGCATTAAGTTATCGAAGATGTATTGGGAGGGCAAAGTTAAGATATCATATTCTTGAAACTTGTTCTTTAGAGATTCGCGAGGTCCCATATTATATATTGCTCGAACAGCTCTCTTTTGTAACGTAAAAATGGTGTCTACCTCTGCTGCTGTACCCCACAGCAAAATACCGTAAGACATTAAGCTGTGAAAGTAAGCAAAGTAGACTAACCTAGCAGTAGCAATATCCGTCAACTGGCGAATTTTCCGAACCGCAAAAGCAGCGGAACTAAGCCTTCCTGCCAAAGTTTTAATATGCGGACCCCATTGTAACTTATTATCAAGTGTGATACCTAAAAACAGAGTTTTGTCAACTAAGCCTACTAAATTCCCTTCTATCTCTAACTTACAATCAATATGTTGCACATTGGGCAACATAAATTTTATGCATTTCGTTTTCTTAGTGTTAAGAAGTAAATTATTTAAGGCAAACCATTTGGAAATGTTTGCTAGTGTATTATTTAAGTGCCTAATCTCTGAATTTTTTCTTTTTACTTTAAATATAAGTGAAGTATCGTCTGCAAATAGAACCATATCAGCTGAGTTATTAACCATTAGCGGTAAGTCATTAATATAAACCAGGAATAAAAACGGTCCCAAAATCGACCCCTGCGGCACACCGATTCTAACTAATGACCCAGTGGAGGTAACCCCATTAACATTTACTTTCTGACATCGGTTTGTTAAGTAAGAGGCCAGGAAGGAGACAGAGGTTTCAGAAACACCATAATGTTTTAGTTTCAGTATAAGTGTACTGTGATCAACGCAGTCAAAGGCCTTTGAGAGATCGCAGAATACACCTATTGCATCCTGCCAAATCTCCCAAGCTCCCAATATGTGACTTATTAACGTTGCACCAGCGTCAGTGGTAGATTTGGATTTCGTGAAACCAAACTGCCGATCATCTAAAATCTTTTCTGCTCTAAAGTATTCAACTAACTGATTAAGCATAATCTTTTCGAAAATCTTACTAATCGATGGAAGTACTGAAATTGGTCTATAATTTTCAAGACTACTTCTGCAACCTGATTTAAATAAGGGTACCACTTTACTTATTTTCATTAAATTAGGAAAAGTGCTTGTTGCTATGCATCCGTTAAATATGTTAGCCAAATATGGTGAAATATTAACAATCATGGTTTGAAGAACCATTTTAATTTTACTATTAATTTTAATATTAATTGTTATAACTGATAATTAAAACATCACGTATGTAATTTATTTATAACTAGCTGTGTGCCCGCGGCTGCAACCGAGTTTTATATATTCTTCACTGCGTTTTAATTCTTTTTATAACGAACCCTAATCGTTTTATTAAAAAAAAAAATTAGTACTAAGATAAAGTAATAATATTTCTCATAAATTGTAACACTTTCCAGTAAAACTGTGCATTGAATCGGATTTTATGAGTGTGATTTTTTTTACGCGGAACCCTAATTATTTTCGAAAATTAAAAGTACCCTAAGTTACCCGGATAAACTTCAGCTATCCACCAAAAAAAGTCCCGCCAAAATCGGTTCAGCCGTTACGGAGATTACCCATTACAAATAGACAAAAAAATTAATAATTGTATTTTTGGTATAGGTATCGTATATAGAGTCTTTTTAGAAAAAAAAAATTGTCGTTACAAATAGACACTTGAATTTTATTTATTAGTATAGGTATAAACAATATGAATATGCTATCAGATAGTTTCTGGGTAAGATGTTTTTCATTATAGTGATCTCTGCTGTTCGTCGCTGCTCTTCCTTATCTTGAGTTAACAATTCACTATTCTTGTATATTTCGCTACCTGTTTAGGGTCACGATGAACACAGGTTTCTTTTTTTGGTTACATTTGTATTCTTTTTTTAATATTGCCATCTTTATTTCTATCATTATAGAGCACGAAATGAAGCAACCTTTTGAAAACCGAAACGTGACAATAAATCTTAATAATTCTCGGTAAAAAATCGTAAAATGCCAACTATTAAATTTCAAAAGAGAATGAAATATATCTGAAGTTCATCCAACTACCCATAGTTTTATAATTATTATTTTTTAATAGTGGATATGCCTGTTTTAATTTCAATTAACGCATTCAATTCCTTATTAAAACGCACATCTTAATTTACAAACATAAACGGAAATATAGGGTTAATAGTACTTAATAAATAAAATTTATAATTTAAAAGTGAATCACCGTAAACTTCTAAACGATGATTGCATTAGGTATAATATATTTTAGTATATCTAGCATTATACGTACGGTGTATTAAAAGAAAGTAAATTGAAAACAAATCTTTTATCTATTGAACATTCGAGAGTAGACCGTTCATTGTTCCATTATTCTGTGGAGCACGAAAGTGGGCGTTTTTATTTTCATTCAAGGCAACTCATATTATGTACAACTCTGTATGGTATTATGGAAACGTGCGGTGAAACAAACGAACAAGAGCGAACGGAAAAGAAAGTAAAAATAAGTGCATCGATACAAGAACCAGGCGAACGTGTGCCGAGAAATGTGTGCAAGCGAATGCTACCGTCTGTTATCTAGGGAGAGAAAAAGTAACAGCGATTCAACTGGAAACTCCAGAGATTCGGAGTGCTGCGTATAATCTCATCGCGGCGTTGCGCTCCCGCGCCTGCATACACGTTGTAATAAGTATTTTTTTCCCCCTGCTTCTTCACTTTCTTCTTATATACACTTTCTAAGCTTTACGGTGAAATGCTCTACGCTTTCTAACGTAACATTAGTGCAAGTTTTTCTCGCGATTTACCATTTGAAATGAAAACGAGTTAATGTTATATTATTGATTCAATAATAATCTAAAGATAAATAATCGCACGATTTGATATTAATTAATAAATATTTGAAAACTTTTGTAAGCATAGTTTTAATATTGCGTATATAATAAATATTTAGGTCACGGTCTCATTGGAGGTTCGATCTGGAAATCTGCATGGACGGATGTCGGTGTTGCTCTTGTGAATTTCTCTATCGGAGAAACTTTCGGAGTGAACGGAGTGTGTCGGCCGCGGGCAGGGCGGCGGTGGTCGTGCACCCACGGATATAGGTCCGTAACAATAAACTATGACCGTGTCTATGTGTGCCATCGCGAGCGCGGGATCGTAGCGCGCTCGCTTGTTGTCGCTTGTCGAGCGCTCTATGCAAATTGTTAGGAACTTTCTTCCGGCGCGTTTGTGAGAGGCCATTGTGACGATTTCTCCTGTGCGAGCGTATGATTGTCACCTTCCTGAAGATTTATATTACCATAATAATATTAAATTAACAATAGATTAATTGTATTAGATGTATTACAAGGTCAGAATAATTATCGTAATCCGGTTACGTAGGATCATCGGATTGGGTGCATCTTGTGACCTATTTTATGATTTTATGTTATGATTATAATGTTCCAACGAGTTTATATATTTTTGATGATCGACGTTACAAGGTGGGCATATATTTTAATAGGTTATAATATATTTTATTGGAAGCAAATTAATATGCTTAGTTATTATGGTTAGTTAGTCATTATCCAAATTATATAATTTAAAAATATATGCGATGACGATGTTTAATGAAATATATATGCGATAAATCGATGTGACTTCAGGAGTCGGTGGATTTGCAAGAGACCACGACCCGCACAACATATAGCGGGCGCGCGCCGCTCGGTTCCACCGCTCAGTTTAACCTACTTGGCGTACATTGATCTCTTTGTTTGTAAACATGAATGAAACATGTTTGAGAAGTATATATATTCCGTAGTTCTGTACATTATATTTTATTTTATCTATAAAAAAATATATTAGAATTAGATTTCAATTTTTGGAGAATTAAAAAAAAATGTTATATTTTATTATAAAAATAGTAATATGGTATTAAAAAGGTTTACATAACATGCATATTATATTTTTAAGGTATAATACCTATTTTAGTTTGATTCTTTTTTTTTTCTTATTGGATGGTCATGAATTACACCTGCGTTAATGCGTGCATTTATGTCGTTAAAAATTTATATTTTTACGTGATGAAAATTTATTTTATCTCTGTTTATCAATAGGTAAATGAAGTATAATTTTATTAGTGAAATAAAAACTTTCGTTCATAAATGTCTTTTCTCAAAAGTATGTAAACTTTCTTCTTTTCGTTTGGATCATTGACTTAAATTTCGTTTTATTTACTTAAATTTAATAAAATTTGTATATTATACTTAAATTAAATATATTAAAAAAATATGCCTTAGTTTTCTTAATAGATTAAATAAATGACAGTTATTTATTTTTCTTATTAGGCTGTAAGTAGTTTTTTAATATATCTCTATGAATTGGCCTCAACTGGCAGCGTACCAAGAGGCGTTGTTCTTAACCTTAAGTGGATAGGCTTCTGTACTCGCCGCCAGGGTGGTACAGTGACACTTTCATGTAATAGCATATCGCACATTACCCTGCACCCACAGTTCTGCACACTAAACGTAGGTACATGGACTCTGGGTACCAGCCACCGAGGTCCGTACCACATTGGCGCCCTTGCGTTATCTACCACTCTCGCGGCTGAGCGCTCGCCTCTAAAGTTCGATGACTTTGTCAAGGCTCTTCCACAGCATTTAGTCGAGTAAAAAATAATTACTTGTGTCCGTCGTGCTGTTCAAGTTGGATATCTATTATCGAACACGTGTAAGTGTTTTCTGGCAGTATCCCTTTTTTAGGGTTTAGCGTGTCTTAACGTCAATCACATCTTTTTAGTTCGGAAATGGTTTTAGATGGTTTATTCATTTTTAAAATAAAGTAAAAAAACTATCGAGTGCACACATGGAAACGTGCATCCATTTTTAGTTTACTCTCATTTTTAAAATTGTCGTATATTAATACATATTTTGTTGTGTTAAAACATTGTTCCCCGATTTCCCGTTTGAAAAACGACGATCCTTATTATTATTGTTCATATCAAATTCTTTTAAATATTCATTGGTATAATTAAAATATCTTGGGGATGATTTTTTTTATTTAATTCGTAATTATGTTCATAATATTTCTTATATAACTACCTAATGCAACCATATATATACTAAAACCTGGCCAGATAATTTATCTACGATTTGAAAATCGTGCATACAAGTCGGTGCGGTGTTTCTCCAGTTATAAGCCAACTAAGGAACGATAGACGTTGCCTTTTATATAATATAATGTATGGATAGTCTTGAAATCACTTGGTGTTTAAATGTAATTCTTTATAATTTTGTGAAAATTAAATGTAATTTGTAAAATAAAGTGTTAATTGTTGTTTCAAAATAAAATATATAAATCAAGTTTCAATTCATTGATGTCTGAAATGAAACTTAATAAAACGAACAAAATCCCTCACGAATGTGAATGCAACTGCTAAAAATAAACACAAAAGCAGTAGCCGGACTCAATAATAACTCCATACTGCAAAACTTCGTAGAATCTATAATATTAGGTATTACAGATAATAAACGTCTTAATGGTTATTTATTTATTATTACTAAGTATGTTTGCTTATTAATGAGCTAATCGGGATGCAAATGATTTATTTATTGATTTATGTTATCTCTTTCAGTATTGTGTCACTATTAAATATTCCATGTATTTGTTTATTTGACATCACATTATATAGTTTGTGGTCTTTTTAAAAATAGAACTTAAAGATAATAATGCGATTAGTTTCTTTATAAGTTTACTGACTTGGAGCATATTATTAACTTAAGTGATGTTTATAATTGTTGACCATTCATGTTTCTCGTGACGCGCGTCTCAATTTTCGTAAAATAATAATACGATGGTGTTAAGGAAGATTATAAGAGGGTTACAATTGCAGTAATTAATGATATAGTCTATGGAATTACCCTTTAGTACTTTTTACCATACTAGAAATGTCACACTATTATCTATGCAATTTTATGAAATCAGAATTCAAATTTATTTTTACTCTCGAAACTGTATATTCCATGGCTCTATTGATTTTTTTATTACGTACAATTTTTTTTTTAAATGAAGTTTGTTTTTTTTTATTTAACTAAAGTAAGTTCTTCAAAATACCAATATTTTTATTTATTTATTTACAACTGGTTGAATTATTAAACGTTATAGCAGGATTATTTTAAGACTAACAGCCAATTTCAATATGAAATCTTAATGTGTGTTAATCCTAATGAAATCCGAAATTTCAAACCTCTTGTTTTGTAGTGTCCAATCAGTTTCAGTGATCAGTCAGAATAACCGCGATACTTTTGGTTTGATCTCAATCTTAATTTTTACGATTCGAAGTTGAAACCTTTCGATAGATATAGATTCAATACATGACCATGTAGCATGACGGTACTGACTATGATTTTTATTCTGTTATCTTTCCTTTGATATACTACACTGGTCTGCAATATATAATCCTCATATGATAATTTTTTTTATAAATATTTTCTACGGCCTTCATTCGGCAGCGTTAATAAAATAAAGTAAATTAGTAAAACTATGTAAATTATGGGAATTAAAATTTGTACTATGTCGGGATCAACTAACTAGAACAAGTCAGGTAACTCTAATTCTTCCACTGTGACGGTAATTCTACAATTAGATCTATTTTCATAGCGATTTTCAAACTATTTTTGTGCAAGAATTGCTGACCTCCTTACAATACCTTAGTTAAATTTTTTATTTTCATTTAAAATTAAATCATAAAACACGATATAACATCGAATAGACCTAGGTTCGAATAGAACTATTCGATGATTAGCTTAGGTTTTCGACACAGGAAGACATCGTAATAAAATCATGCGACTAAAGTCTGAATGCCTATTATGACTACATTCAAATTTAAATAATTGTCGTTTAGTGTGTAGTGCCGGCTAACAATAGTACCATCCCGTATCTTCCCGTGAGCGTTATGAAAGTCGACTATGGGATAAACCAGGGGATGGCCAGCGGTACTCTGTAAGCGTGGCGATTATGGAAATTCCCACTTTATAAACGACACAATTCGTTGAGAAGATCATTGAGAGCGAACTATGTCCAGCAGTGAACGTCTTTCGGTTGAATGGATGGATGGATTTTGCGGCAGTATTATTAAGAACTATTAGCCTTAATGTAATGCCATATTAGTTCACATCGTCACTTATCACCACGTGAGATTGTAGTTTAAACCTATACAGGGTTAAAAAACAATAAGGGATCTCTTACATCGATCAAAGCAAATCTTTGATTTTCTTAATAAAAATAACTATAATACGTAATGTGATTATACGTGCACGATTTATATTAAATGAGGAAAACTAGTGTTCAAGAAATAGGTTGTCAAGGTAATTATAGGATAAATATCTACTTACTAATTACATTTCAAGTTAGACGTGCAGTTGATAACTCGATTCTAACATTTAATAATAGATTAATTGGCATTGATATTGTATTAACTACGTGAAATAGATCGCAAAACTTTATTAATTCTAAACATATTTTCGTCCACTAATTGATTATTTTTTTTATTTTGAAGAAAAAAAACCTATTATTTATATTTTAAAGCAGTAATATCGTTTAATTTTAATCTAGTGAAATTTTAAAAAAAGCTTTTAATCTCTCCTTTATAACGATTGGTCATTATTATATATACAAAAAAAGCAAATCCATTGTAAGATGTTTAACGATTGGCATATTTCTTTTGGTTTATTGTGGTATACATATGTCATAATTTTGGATGTTGCCGTCAACCGGTGGAAAATTGAACAACAGTTAAATTCTATTATTTAGTGTAAAACCTAAAACCTATTGTTCAAAATCATTTCGATATTTCACATCTTTCAGGCGTCCCGTGACGGCTCAATATTTTCCTAATGCAATTCATTCGAGTACTATAATATCACTATATCAGTGTAAACGTCATAAATATTGCATAATGTGAGGTCGAATAATGTAAGATTATGAATTATAAATAAATACCACTATAAGACAGACCTTTACGAACATTTTGTTTTATAAAAAAAAAATTAAAAAGTATCGACGGAATCCATGAAATAAATAACCATCTACAAAAATTCCGCGTCGAATGGTTGTAGTCCGATACGTTAAGTAGTTTTGAGGTGATGGTGCGTCAACGCAACCCTATTTTCCTTATATATATACCATTCGACGCGGAATTTTTATTTATTTCTTGGATTCCATCGACTCTTTTTAATCTTTTTTTTAATAATAATAATAAATAAAAGACTCTCATTTTTCTTCATTCATTTGTTTTTAGGTACGCATCGAAGAACATATGAAACGCGGGCACAAGCTAGTTTTCCATATATCCTTTATTTCGGAAATGAACATATTATGACGTATTTCGACATAGTAATCAAATTATTTCAATTCCCTTTTTCTAAAATTTAAAATAATCTGTAATTTTAATATATCAGTAAATTAATATATGTTTAATGTATCTAGTATACACAGGTTATAAGCACACAGCTACGTTCAACAGTCACAAGTCAAACAGTTAAAATTACATTCACAGATAAATGTATTTATCTGTGAATGTAATTTATTTAGTTATCTACATCCATCGAAATGAAATATTGACAATCATAATATATAGTATTTTACAATTTGTTGTCCAAACATTACGCGTTTTATTGTTCAAATGACGCTCGGTGCGTATGCAAACAGTACATACTTCTCTACACGAGATATGACCTCAATACTTGAATGTATATTCTCACATCAACGCTCGCATGACTTTGTAAGCATTGAATGATCTATCGATTTACTTCTAAACAATAAATATACATCAATGATTAGAGAATAATATATATACAATCCGAGTATAAATCTCGTTACAATTAGATTTAATAATATAATCCCATTTTGATTCAAAGGCAAGGCGTTTGCGGCCATCCAAATAATGTCGACCCTCACGCTTAGTGTTACATAAATTCACCGCACCTTTTAATTCAAGAGCGATGTTGATCCCTTCACATTGTCAAGGGTTATTGAACCGGTACCATTCTTAAAGAATGCAAGGACGCTGATGGGCACTGGGTGCGCTAGCGACTCAGACCAAGTGGTGTGTGTATCTGTCGTGCCGAATAACACCGGCTGGTAAGTCATGCAATTCGCAAATTGCTGTTTACGGGTTGCGCGATTTCTGTTTGCTTCCAAAAACAAACAGAAATTATTTCGAAATAACCTTTAAACAGCTCGTAACCAATTTACTCAAAATCAACATAAATTCGTGTTTCTTTACAGTTGAGTTGAATTTCTTATTGTAGTGGACATTTTCATATTATTACACTTGTTGATACGACTATATATGGATTCATTTGCAATATATGTAATATACTAAAACACCGTTTGTAAAAGGAAAAAATACACTTATATTAGAAAGCATGATTACTTAAGTTTAATATTATTCTAAGTTATAATTGCTACAGAAAATCATACATAATCCTAGTCCTTACAGCGTAATTACTTTAAGTATAAACGTAATAGCTTTATTTATCTTTTTAGTTTTATTTTTATCTAGCTGAGTGCCCGCGGCTGCGCCCGCGTTTAATTTTTCACTGCGTATTATAGTTTTTTTTTATACGGAACCCTAATTAACTTTCAATTATTGTTTTGCTACCAACATTAAGCAAAGATGTTTCTCACAAATTTACATACCATCCAGCAAAATTGTGTATGGAACCGGATTTTTATTCATAACTTTATGACTTTTAATATTTTTACGCAGAACCCTAATTATTTTCGAATAACGAAAGTAGCCTAAGTTACGCGGTGTAACTTAAGCTAAATACCAAAAAATGCCCCATCGAAATCGGTCTAGCTGTTCCGGAGTTTAACTGGAACAAACAGACAGACGGACAAAATTTTTAAAAATTGTATTTTTGGTACAGTTACCGTTTAAACATCCATATTTATTTAGTAAAAATAATTTGACATTACAAACAGCCACTTGAATTTTATTTATTAGTATAGCTATAAATAAGTATAATCGCCAACTAAGCTTTCAAATATTGAAACTTCCCACAAAAAGTTTCGGAAGCGAAGAATTTTATACACTTGTCAAAAATATCTTGTCAAAGATGTTATGCATAAAATTTCTCAAAATAGTAATATTATGTCAAGGATCTGTGTCTAAAGCTGTCTGTCTGTCTGTACGTGTTCATACTACACATTATAAAATATAACTCTGAAAATCAAAAAGTTATCAGTTGGATTTCATTTTTTTTTTCTCCGAAAAAATAATCACCAAGTTTTGCAATAACATCACATAAATCTGAATTTATAAGTGATATGCATAAATTTTCATAATTTGTTATCGATTTCGTTTTTACGTAGGTACCTTTGTATTGAAGTAAGGTATGTAAACTAGGTAACTTGTTCAGGTGTTACATTCATTATCTTAACGAATTTAATTGCTTTCCTATACTCTTTAGTTCCTAAAGCTAATTATACACTTTTCTCAACATATATAATATAGAGTAAAAGTAGTAAATCAATTGTCAATTGTTAAAGACAGTCTTGTCTAATTAAATTATATTCACGAGGAGCTGCGTGCCCGCGGCTTTGCCTGTTTTCATATGTTCTTACTGCGTAATATAGATTGTAAATAATCATTGGAAAATATTGTTTTGATGATCCTGTCGATTGAATAGTATTTCGTTCACAATTCCATGAGTTTAATTTATTTTTTATGGTGAAAATTTCTTTAGCATCGGTGTGATTTGAAAGTCGATGAAACGAAAAAGCGACAGTACGTGTTTGTGCGCGCATGCGTAGTACAAAACTTCGGAAAAGGCAACAACCGTGGCGTTTTGACACGTGTATGTATTATACGTTTTTTGAAGGTTATTCACTTCTACCACGTGTGAATTGCACACATTAATATTTTTTTTTTTTTTTTACTAAGCAAAAGTAAGGATTTTTCTCACAAATTCAAACACTTGCCAGTAAAACTGATCTAATTTATCGAATTCTGAATAGATAATAACGTCCGTTTTTGTATATTGTGACTTCGACGTTTTGATTTTATATAATTACTAGCTGAGTGCTCGCAGCTGCGCCTGCATTTTAAATGTTCTTCACTGTGTTATATATGTATACATTTTTTTTTGATGAGGGAAATGCATTTACACACTACCCTTACCAATTGCATTAGTGAGACTGAAGTCCCCCAATGCAATTGGTAAGGGGGTGCGGAGGGACGTCTCCGCACCAGTGTGGGATTCACCTGACGTGAAGCGTCGGAAATACCCACTAAACCCCCCGGAGCCGCACGCTGCATTTGAGATGTGGACGATACTGGATTGCTTTCGCATTGCTCCGAGTCGCCCCCTGCGGCAGGCTCAACTGGGCCTCGTCCACTTGTTTAGCCCGGTTGGGGATGGGGGGAGGGAGAATGTCGCTGCCTGACCCACAGGCTCTCTCCCCACCCACCTTTTCGCCCAATATGTATGTATACCTAACCTAAAAACATGAAAGAAAATGAGAGTCTTTTGTTTTTATTAGATGAAAAACGTAGTAGATTTAGTAAGTTGAAAAAAAAAAGAAAGACGGAATCCAATAAATAAGAAAAAATAGCCTATAACCATCTACGAAAAATTCCGCGACGAATGGTAGTAGTATCCCGATATGTTCAGTAGTTTTGAGGCGATAGTTCGTCAAACGACCCCCATTTTTCTTTTATATCTCATATTCAGAAGAATATGTATTTTACTTTAGATTATGACTAATCTACTATCCCAAATCTTCTTGTAAAACTGTTACCTGATTCTAAACATTATGCGGTGCACTGTGGTTACTGTAAAAATACGCTATGTGCATCAGCGAAAATAATGTCGCATAGAGTTAATAATATTTGCACATCTGCAAGGAGTGGTCATAGCAGATATTAGTTTGAGAAAGACGATATATGAGTTCGCTAATCTAAAATCCCATTTAAGTGGGAAATAAGCATGTTTTTTTTTCTGATGAAGGAAGTTTTATATTATGCCCTTTATTGTAACTCACTACCAGATAAGGCTTGATATATAAATAGACATTATACCATGGAAAATTTTAATTTTTACTGTCATTGCCTTTATTATACGTATAAAAAACTACAGGTATAATAATTTCCATGTGTACTTGTGTATTTTTAAACGCTATGGTTACACAGTTTTATAGTGTAACCGTTTAAAAATAACTAACTGACTCACTATAAATAGTTCGGACCGGATCCGATATTCCAGTAATTTCTCGAGTATTGTGCAATAGTCTAAGGAGGGGTAAAAAGTATAGCGTGCATTAACCCTGGCTGCAACGACTGGTCGATCACATAAACTAAAAATAAAAGAAGGAAGACAAGCCTGCATTCTAGATTGTACTACGGGTTTATGATATACAAAAAGATATAAAAACAGTCGAGTTCGTTCAGCGTCCTTAGCAGGAGTAAACGACCGTATATGGAGGCCGCCGACACAAGTCCAACGTTGCATTTGAAAGTTAAAAAAAATAATATTCTTCTTATTGACATTTGAATTACCTACGTTTATTACTCATTGACTAGAAAGCGCTTCGTTGGAAATTTCATTAAGTTTTGCAAGATAATTATATTAGTAAATATCTATAAAAATCAGTTCAGTGCATTTTTTACATCTACGAAAAAATTTGGTAAAAGTTTTATTTCCTTAAATTTTTAATTCAACCACTAAATTAGTGTTCGCCTACTAATTTATTTAAATATTCCCCTGAACGGCTAAACATCATTTATATTAATTTAAAATCTACACCGATAATATGGTCGGTAAATGACAAAAGAATGCGTCATGCCCAGTAAAACCTACAAGTCTCGACATAGATAGCATCTACAAGGAAAAGTTTTGCTCTCAAACAACGCTGCATGAATGGGAACCTGCAAAAATACATCGCATTAAAGACCTAGGAAGTAACGTCTTAGTGGTAAATAATCTTCGTACTCACGTCGTTGTTCGCTTGGTTTTGGTTTGTTGCAATGTCGAGTTCGATGCGTCGATAAACATAAATGTCCTTTTGAATGCTATAGGGCCAGTTATTCGTGCATCCACCCCATTTTAACCTTGCATTGTGTCAGTAACAACAAACACACTGGAGAACCGTATGGCGACTGAACCAGCTATTGCTTAAAGAATTTCAATTTTACTAATTAGATCTAAATTCGTCCAGAATGAGAAAACGAAAAACCTATATTGTGTTCCAAAAATATATACAAATATAAAGGTAGATTTAATCTTTAAATCGATCTTTACATTACTACTTTATGTGCTATAACTCCTCCATAACTGCGCAACGGATTTTAATGCTTATGTAAGGATTGCATAGAGTTATAGTAACACGTATGGACGCATAGCGTTTCGAGACCGTTTCGTGCGATGGCTTATCTATATTGGATCTATATACAACATTGGAACAGTTAGTCAGGTGGTAGAACAGTTGATCTGGATTGCGACCACTGTACTCAAATGAATAACCATACATAGTGACACGTTAAATTGTGTCACGTTCCGAAGCAGCAAATGTATGTCAAGACCTATCTAGAGGCTTTAGTTATCTAGAGACCTTCGGAATCAAGGATATCTCTGTTCACCTTACTGTCACCCGTGCTCGAATCATCGAGTTTTCAGGTCCTCGGGCAGTGCACGGTCTTGCGGAGCGCCTCCGAATGGCTTTATCTGATGTTGCAGTGATCACTAGGCTGATTAAACGGGTGGATGTTCGAAAGACTTTACATTCTCGTAGAAGTCGTTTAAGACAGTCTGCAAGCCGCAATAATTAGTAGCAATTAGGGCCGGAGCAATACACGCTCCTAATTAGTTCTGTTTCTGTAGCTTCTGAGGCTATTCATCAGTCCCTACCGGTGGCTGCGGCAAGGCAGTTAGTGGTTATTGATCGGGTGGAGCGTGGTGTGGGTATATCCTCTTGAGGTAAAGCCGCTACCTTGTTTCAAGTATATGAGGGGTGGGGCACAGCCGCCCGAACTTCGTAGATAAAGGGGAGCTCTGCGGCCAGCACGGTCATAGGGTTGTCGAGTGCGGGGTTAAGAAGCCGAACTTTGTCTTCTGCGCAGAATCTAGACCGCACCAGATGGGGAGTTCTACTTTCGATCTCTGGTTTCAGCCAAGCCAACAGGAAAACTGGACGGTGCGGTCCAGAACCGTTTAGTTGACAACACTCTGCCAAACCAAGGTGGAAAAGAAGCGGAGACATCTTCCATTGTACTGGTGCAATTGCCTAGGAGGCAGTCGTACCAGGCTGTGTCCTTTTGTGCTTGCAGGACCAACAGCTGGGGGGCGACGTGGTCAGTGCAATCGCGATATAACCGTTTTGTCCCCAATTGATTTTTGTAGGGGACGGCACAGTCGTTGTTGGTTTTTTTTTGCGCGGTATTTGCGGTGGTTCCAACTTCTTCGTACGAGGTATATGCGTAAACACACTATCTCCACAAGAAAAAATGGATTTAGTAGGAAAATATAATGGATATCCTAGAACAACAAAAACATTTTAACGAAAATTACGGTTTAGACTTTAACATATCCATATCTGTTTTATAAAAAAATAAGCCAAACTATTTCATGTTAAATAATTAATTTACTCATATTGAAAATATTTATTTATAGAATAGGTAATAACTGGTTTGCCGATTTACCGATCAGTAGTAATTATAACTTGACTAGATTATACAATTCTATCCGAAGCGTTTCAATACATGTGTGCATAGTATATCTACGAATGTACTGGCGCGTATCGTAATTAATAGAATCAGTGGCACGTGGTCAAGCTAATGCTGACATTAATCGATATGATACTAAGTGAATTAATCATTATGATTGGCTCGATAAGAACTGCTCGGCCGCTGACCGGCCTTCACACTTCGCGCCGCCCGCGCCCGCTCTCGCGTTTACGACTCTGTACGGCCTCGCCTGTCCGTCTCGTACAGGGAGTACGAACATCACTATTTATACACAGTTACCCTATTCTTAATTGCTGTTTACAAATATGTTGAATAAACAAATCACTTGTATATATACACAAGTAAATATACATATAATTACTTAATTAAATTAGAAAGTTGTTGTAAAAGTTGTACAGCATATAAATTCAGTGAAATATATTTTATTCTCATAACAAGCTCTATTTATAAGTATTTGTCCAAGTAGTTAAAGGCTTCCTGTTTTAACTTTTTATTTTTATTTATTAATTAAAAATAATATTTTCGATGATTGTTCACTGTAGATAATTCGTAATAGTCTTTATTTTATATAAAACACGTGACCAAGATTGAGATTAGAGTCTATCTGTTTACGATTAGATACATGTACTACTATCAGGCAAACGCATAAATTGAAGTCATAAAAATAGTGATAAAAATGCCTAATATAAGATATATTTCCCTATCCCGTGTAGAAAATTCTGAGGCGTTAATTCGCGATTTATAAAAAAAAATCACTGATGAAGTATATTCTCTACGATAATAGATTTTTTATTCATTTTATAATCGCATTATGAGGTACTGTTTACATTGATATTAATTACTATTCGGTACTTATATATTTACTAACTAAAGCAACATGAGCATTCATTTTAGATAACAGTAAAGAATAAAAATAAAATTTAGTTCACGTAATAACTAGTGCCTATTAAATTTAAAAGTAAACAATGCTTTAGTACCCATTTCAATAAGTGTTCAATACTTTATTTTACGAGAGAATGCAAGGCCTCGCTTTATTGTTATTTTTTATACAATATTATTATGTAGGCGGTAAGTATTTGGCGACGGGTATTTAAAATCACTTGTAGCGTGCCTGTTAAATTAAAAGCATAATCTAGAAACACTTTAAAAACTTCGGTTTCTCACTCAACATACATTATAATAATTAATCAATATAATTAAATAAAATAATAAAAATTAGGTATAATTGCAACTAATCTAATTAAAGTTATGACCCAGCAAAATTTTTAATCCGTGTAATTATAAGGATTTGCAATTTACGCTCATTCTCTAATTTCAAAATAATTAAATTAATTATACTATAAAAAGTGTACTCAGCCGATTAACATATTTATGTGCGTTTGGAAATAATGTTTATTAGTTTATAAAACTTAGAATTACAAAACAATTATTTTGAAAACTGCAGCTTCTCGTGGTTTTTTGTTTATTACTATTATTTTTGCTGCCGTTAATATATAAAATTACGTTGTCTATTTTTTTTTTAAACTAAACACTTATGTATATGTCTACACCATGCCTAAACAAATATGCAATTTTTTAATTTTTGTCAGCCCGTCTGTTTATTCCGGCTAATATCCAGAACGACTGGACCGATTTGGACGGGATTTTTTTTCTAGATAGCTGTAGTTACTCCACGTAACTTAGGCTACTTTATTTTTTCGAAAATAATTAGGGTACCGCGTAAAGAAATTAAAACTCATAAAAATTGGAATAAAGTTCGTTTTAGTGCACAGTTTTACTGGCAAGTATTTGAATTTGTGAGAAATATCAATGTTTAATATTATTGCTTTACGTTAATAGCAAATAAAAAAAGGGAAAATATTTAGGGTCTCGTATAATACAAAAATTAAAACTATATTACGCGGTTAAAGATATATGAAAGGCAGGCGCAGCTGCGGGGACACAGCTAGTATGTACAATATACATGTACGTATGTTTTCCAATACCGTTATTTTGAATTAAATCGACGTATAAATAATATCAGGTCGGTCAGACGAAGTAAGTGATTTAAATAAAGCAAAAAAAATAAGCAGTTACAATAAATCCCCTCATGTTATTTAAACGAACTTACCTGGAGATCCTTCGGTAATAATCTCTCTTCGTTATTCGAACATATACATTTCCTCATAATACATCGAACGTTCAAAAAGATTTCATATACATGTATCATATTGTATCTATTCAATGTACACACTTTTGTACACATTTACTAGGTTCTTTTGAAGTATTACTCCTGATTTTCTGGGAAAATTGGATGAACATTGTTGCCTATTTGAAAACCAAATATTTTGTGAGTATAAATTTAAATTATATTACAATTGTCTTGTTACTGGGATCGCGTAGAGACAGGCAACAGTCGGCAGCCGTCGGGCCACGTGATTAGTGGTCTTCGTTTGGAACGAATTGGTTCAATCGTGGTGGAGACGCGACATTTATGGTTTAGCGCTGCCATATTCGACAAATTTATTCTATAAAACATCAATATCACCCTCACTCAAATAGCGTACGTCGGTAAGTAATTTTATAAACTGTATCTTTATTTATAATCGACGTTTACTAACTATTAGTAAGCATGAATTTATCAGAATACTTGTACGCTAGTACTGCATATCTTTTTATTCATGGCTATGAGTCACATTGCAATGTTTTGTTTTTTTTTTCGGTTGGCAGCTCGACTTACTATCATAGATTATGATTACTTACAAAATGAGCTCTATCGTAATGGATTTAAAGGCTATTATTTTTTATACATACTTACGCAAAGTGCGAAATAATGAGTCGGTGTCATAAAACTTTATCATGCATATTACTTATTTTACGAATAGTATTATTTTTTATTTTAAACTAAATCATATTGATATATTACATAATTATTTCCATTTATAATATTTTGTTTTTTTTAATCTGCTTTTTTGTAAGTAAACTTGATTTGGACTTTAGTAATGCATACTGTACCTACATATTACCTAACATAGATTACCTAAACATTTGACTATAACAAATTTTATACTTTCTCAGATTACTTCTTTACACTTATAAATTTCTTCTTCCTGCCTTATCATTAAAAAAAAGTTGGCTTTCAGGGGATACTAGGTAGATGTAAAAAAAAACGTCATATAGTTTGTCGCCACGACATACGAGTCGGTTCGTCCAAGGAGCGCAAATAGATGTTTCATGTTAGTAGTATACTTTGGTCTCAGTAAAGCTTTGCTTAAAATTTCTTAAATATTTATCTAATTTATCTAGTATTTTGTAGAGACGCACAATTAAATGTATTTTTGGTAATAATGGTAGAGTACCTATATTCATTTCAGACCTACAAAAAATTGCGTATTCGTGGATGATATTTTAAAATTCAAGAAAAAATAAACAGTTTTAATTATTTCAGCTAATTGCTTCACAATTGTTGGTCTAGAAAAAACATTTCAGTATTTTTTATTTTATTAGTATAGATTTGAAAAGTTATTTCTTTTTATTTTGCTGATATTCAAAGTATACTAAGTCTGTTGTATCAGCTTTCTAATTATTTTAGAAATGTAACTAATGTAGCTTTCCTTTCGCATTTTGATTAACATGTCGATTACCCATAAAAATGAGACAATAGGAAGACAATAGGAAAACAATAGAAAGCTGGCGTAAACGCCAGGTTGGTGCTCAAGGGGTAAAATCGCGTTTTACATTATTTTGAACACAGTATGGAGAAGTTTCTAGAGTAAAATTCTAATTAAACAGTACAACTTGTAAACACTTTTTCTTCCAGTGTAGATATTTGTAAATTTCACACAATGGATTTATTCTTTATATGGCTGATAACTTTCGTGGGTGGATTTTGGATTTTTAAGAAAATTAAGGAATGGCAAATTTTGCCTCCTGGTCCCTGGAATTTGCCAATTGTTGGTTACCTTCCTTTCATAGAGCGCTACCACCCACATTTAAGTTTGACCAAGTTGTCTAAAATTTATGGTCCAGTATATGGAGTAAAAATGGGCAGCATATACTCTGTTATTTTATCGGATCATAAATTAATTAGAGAAGCTTTTGCTAAGGACACTTTTTCTGGAAGAGCCCCATTGTTCCTCACACATGGAATTATGCACGGGAATGGTAAGAAGGAGTATTTATTAATATTTACTTAATTAGCAACTTCTTTTAAATATTAATATTACCAATATTACTGCATTCCACATAGTACAGTTATTTGGTTGATAAACAGGGGTTACCTGGGAAATTTTCCGGGAATTTTGAGGATTATTACATTTATAATTTTTGATGTGCTTGTTTCGAAATTCCACTTTGCCACCTCATATCTTTGTCTCTCGCGCCGCCATATTGTAAAATGGCGTCTAAAAACGCCGCTTTTTTACCTCAAGTTGGTGTGGAAGCGTGCTTTTCAGCGAAAACACATGTTAAATAAAAAACACTTTGCGGTGCTTGTACGTCCAAATTATTGACTTTATGAAAAAAAAAATGTTAAGACATTTATGTTACAATTTATTGTAGGAAATGAAATTTTGTACATAGACGTTTTAATCGTAAAATCACTCGAAAAGTAGATATCGTCAAAAAACTGCTTTTAAACACCTTTTGTTATTAGGGCAGCGCGAGTGGCAAAGATAGATAGAAAACTATAAATTTTATTCACCCTCAAAACTCCCGGAAAACTTTCCAGGTAAAACTACCAGATTACTGTACTAACATACATGTAACTTCACTTACAATCAATGACACTTGATTTACCATGGAAATCCAAAGATAATAAGACGGCCTGCAGATAATCTCGTAAAAGCTATAGCATATAATGCATGGGTGGTGCTCTCCAGTAAGTACCAGTGTTGCGCCTTCTTCGAACGCGAAGAAACGCACCTGAACCCCCTCATAGTACAAGCCGTCTCGTACTTACCGATCCGAACACCCTCCCCAAGATGCGACGACCGCGTAACATCTTGACCGACCGCGAAGATAACATCACTCGCATGAATAGGATCTTCCCGCATCAACCGCGTTTACTTGCGAGCCAGCGCTCACGCCCGTGAAACCGCCGTTACCCCCGTCGGGGGACAGGCGGCTAACTTTGCTCCCGCACACACTCCTGGTCCCCCTCCGGTGGCGGCCTAAGGCGTGCTCCGTTCCCCAACTGGGGAGGCTCTTGACTCCGCTACCAGCGTGATACAGTGACACTGACCATGCATCAAGCATTACACGCACAACACTGTATAAACACTCCTGTACACAACACGAAGTTACGTAGGTCCTGTAAGGAACTTTTTTAAATATTAATAAATAAATATGTAGGGTTTAGCTAGGATCAAAATTCCGCGGGAATTTTCATACACAGGTAACGACCAAGCCGAGGTTCGTACCGCTTTGGTGTCTTGTGCTAGTTACCTTTTGCGGCGAGTGTCTTTAGCCCTCGCCCCCCCCCCCCCCCAGTTACGGTGAAGCTGTAAAGGCCCATCCAGTCAACAGCATTAGTTAGGTTAGAAGAAAAAAAAAAGTGTACTCTGGACTAGACCTCAAGCTGGCATTATACACTTACGTTTAATGAAATTTGTATATATACTAGTTATGTGTCCGCGGCTGCGTCCGCGTTTCATGTTTTCTTCACTTCATTAACCCTAATTTTTTTTGTACTACGATAAAGTAAAAATATATATCATAAATTCAAGCACTTGCCTGTAAAACTATGCACTGAATTGGATTTTATTCATTTTTTATGAGTTTTAATTTTTTTACGCGGAACCCTAATTTATTTTAAAAAGTATCCTAAGTTACTCGGAGTAATTTCAGCTATCTACCAAAAAAGTCCCATCAAAATCCTTCCAGTTGTTCCGGAGATTACCCGGAACAAACAGACAGACAGACAAAAATTTTAAAAATTGTATGTTTTGTATAGGTATCGTATCGTATATACATTCATATCTAATAAGTTAAAAAAAAAATTGACATGTTTACTCTATAAAATTCAAGTAAATTACTCAATTGTAATTTTTGTTATTTTTTTAATTTCCCTAGGAATTATATGTGCTGAAGGTGCACTATGGAAAGATCAAAGGAAACTGATAACGTCATGGCTTAAAAGCTTTGGAATGAGCAAACATGGAGTGTGTCTCGAGAAAAGTTGGAAAAACGTATCGCTTCTGGAGTTTATGAACTGCTTGAAGTATTATATTATATTTTTCAAAATATATATTTAAAGAACTTTCATACGATCATGATTTATTTTAACGTGCTATTATTTTAGAATATAGAGAAGTCATCGGGAGCCGCCTTGGATTTACCACGTATGATATCAAATTCACTCGGGAACGTAATCAATGAGATAATATTCGGTTTTAAGTTTCCCCCTGAAGATAAAACGTGGCACTGGTTTCGACAGATACAAGAAGAAGGTTGTCATGAGATGGGGGTAGCTGGAGTTGTAAACTTTTTGCCTTTTATTCGGTCAGTACTTTTAGAATTATGATAGAGTAATATTGAGAAAAGTGTAACCAAAGTAAAATTGTATTTTCAGGTTTATTTCACCGTCTACTCGAAAAACAATTGAAATTCTAATTCGAGGTCAAGCGCAAACTCACTCGTTATATGCGAGTATTATAGAAAAACGCCGTAAAATGTTGGGAATGGAGAAACCAAAGGGTGCAGAGTACCCACCGCATAATAATTTATTCGAAAAATACCCTAATGGACAAATAAAATGTATAAAATACAGCAAATATGCGCTAAATACAGAGCACTTCTTTGATCCGGAAATTTTGATACCGACAGAAGGTGAATGTATTTTGGACAATTTTTTAATAGAACAGAAGCGAAGATTTGATAGCGGGGAGGAAAATGCACGATTCGTGACCGATGAACAAATGCATTTCCTTTTAGCGGATATGTTTGGTGCGGGTTTAGATACAACTTCGGTCACACTTGCCTGGTTTTTTCTTTACATGGCTCTGTATCCTGATGAACAAGTAAGGTTATAGAATTTTTTATTATTTTCTTCCTCTATGACGTTGAAATTATCGTATTTTAATTGATTAATTGACAATTTTATCAATGTCCCCAGCATCTTGAAAATAAAAAGTCTAAAAATAATATTCTTGGAGATTTAACAAAATTTAGAATTAATAATATTAAATTGCCGTGCGGTTAGGTGCGGCTAACAATAATAACACCCCATTTTTTCCGTGGGTATCGTAAAAGGCGAATAAGGGATCAACAAGGGGATAGGCAGCATCATTCTCTGAGCACAAGGAACATCTACTGCGATCCTTAACCCAAAAACCGTGGCGATTATGATCCCTCCTTATCTTTGAAGGAGACCTATGCCCAGCAGTAGACGCCTAGATAATAGAAATAGAAAGAGGATGGATGGAAGATTAGTAACAATTAAATATTGTTTAGAATTCTGATCTTTAATCTGTTATTCTGTAAAGATCGTCAAGCCTAAGTTTAAGTTTTTTTTTAAATTATTTATAGGAAATAATCCGCAATGAGATTATTAAAGTTTATCCCGAAGACAATGATGTGGACGTGTCCAGATTACCACGTTTAATGGCGGCTATTTGTGAGACTCAACGTATTCGATCCATTGTGCCGATCGGCATTCCTCACGGATGTACCAAGGTTAGTTTTTTACTATAAAAGCAGTGATCATAAAACCCCGAGCTCCCTTAAGCCAGCGGCTCGGAGCGGGTTCCAATCCCCAACTAGGGAGATCTCTGTACTCGCTACCAGCGTGAATCTATGACACGTACATGCACTAGAATAACACGCAATGCATCACATTCTTGCAAAATACATGGGTTTTTTTCAAGAGACTGTAGTTTTCTTTACCTTAAAAAAGTTAGCTCAAAAATCGCAGAATTTAAGAGGACATGCGGTTGGGGAAAGATTTGAAAAGTAGGCGAAAACATCACTTCGTGGATACTACGTTTCCTCTTCCACGACGTAACCGATTTTTTATTTTCTTTCAGTTCTAGAATAAGACTAAGAATAAGACTTTGGCTATGCCGCTATGTTATTTTTATTCATCAAATTCGTTTGATGAGCGTATGAAGATGACGGTAAAAATCAAGCATTTCTTTCATTTTCAAAGGCTCCTATTTTGTACAATAATTAATTAATGGAAAAAATCAAAATCTACGGGCATGGTAGTGGTGGATATATATTATTTGGTATAAAAAGATTTACCATAATATTATTATCCAATAGGAATCAGGGGCCAACGTTTGTATAGAATATATGAAGCCCGCATATCCTCTTAATTCTCAGGTAGCATCCCAAGTCGAGGTACGAACCACTTTGGTGCCCCTGTGCTATGTACCACTTTTCCGGTTGAGCGCCCTAAGAGTATAGTTTGATGAAGCTGTCAAGGCCCCTCTGATCAACAGCATTTAGTTAGTAAGAAAAAAAAAAGCCAAGCCAAGCATAAACAAATTGAAATACTATGACGTCAATACGTTTTACCTTTAGAATTGGAAAAAACAGTTTACGTGCATGAATAATTATAAGAACTTCAAAACACCAAGTCTTTTTAACTGATATTTTAACGTTTATTTGTATTGATTGGTTATAATGCTATTTGTTTCTGTAATATATTTATTATGTTACTATTATTTATATGTCTTCATTATATTTATAAGTTAAATTCATTAAGAAAACCCGAAGGTTTTTTATTACTTTATTGATGTCAACTGTTAGTTTTATAGTGTATATATGTATATATATATATATTAACTTAACGTATTTTTTTTTCTAATCTATTTAATGCTGTTGACCAGAGGGCCTTTAAAGCTTCACCGAACTTTGTAGGCGAGTGCTGAAGGCACTCAGTCGCAAAAGGTAAACTTAACTTAAAAATAAATTTAAAAAAAACAACTAAATGCTAAATAGAGACATCAAATTAATGAAATTTTCCTTGTAGGTTAAATTTTGTTTTTCTAATATATACATATACGTTTTATTTTATGTAATCTCTTATCCATAAAGTACTATCAATTTATAGAAAGCATTTTTAATTTTACAGTTTATATGTTCAACAAACCGCATTGTTTCGTCTAGCATTAAACCTAAATTTCTAGTAACCCATACTCCTTTTATATTTTCATTTTTTATTGAAATATTCACTTTTTTTCTCTGCAAACTTATCTATCTGTTTATATGTACCTAAAATCATATACTTAGCCTTTAGTTTTAATAATTTTTTGTCGAATAAATGTATTATATCCAGATCTGATTGTATATTATCTACTGCTATGTACACATTTTCCTCGCTAATTGATTTATAAATTTGAGTATCATCAGCATATGAATGTATGTTACTCAATTTAGGAACTTGTACGAGATCCGTTGTAAATAGTATGAATAAAAGAGGACTTAAAATAGAACCCTGCGGGACACCTTGAGAGGTGTCCCGTATTTGGGAAACTTTTTTTATGATATACCAATACTACTTGTTGACATCTATTTGTTAAGTATGATATAAGTTTGGTTGTTACCGAAACACCATAGTAAGACAATTTTGATATCAGTAATTATTTATCTAAACAATCAAAAGCTCTAGAGAAATCAAGTAGAACTAAGATCGAAATTTCCCCGGTATCCGATGCTGAAATAATATCATCACATACTTTGGTTAAGGCAGTGCAAGTACTGTGGCCAGAGCGAAACCCGAAATTACCGATTGTTGAACCGAAAAAATTGTATTGAATAAATATTTATTAATTGTAGGACAGTTATTTGGCTAACTATTTTATACCGAAAGGCACTATGATAATACCGCTTCAGTGGGCTTTACATATGGATCCCGATGTTTGGCAAAACCCTGAAGAATTTAAACCAAGTCGATTTTTAACTGAAGATGGTAATTTATTGAAGCCACAAGAGTTTATACCTTTTCAAACAGGTGATTTTGAATTGTCTATTTTATTAAATATTTATTAAATGGTTTTTTTTTTTTGTATCTTATTAATGAAAGTGAATGGATTTAAAGGAAAACGGATGTGCCCCGGTGACGAACTGTCCAGAATGTTGTCCTGTGGTCTCGTGGTTCGATTATTTCGTTGTAAACGTTTGCGTTTGGCGTCTGGAATACCATCTCCTGACAAAATGAAAGGAACCGTGGGATTAACTCTTGCACCTCCACATGTTGAATATTATTGTGATCCTATATAATTTTGTAATATTTCTAAGTAATAATTGATATTGTCATTTATTATTAAAATCATTTATCATACATTATGTGATAATATGTAATAGTTATTAGAGTTAGACCTACTTATGTGTGTTTTAAATTTAAATAAATATGAGTATTTTATGTAACAAAAGCCTGAATTAAATTTTTTGTATACCTCGATCGAGCAGAATCTTACACGAAGTTAATTTTGACATTTATCTTGTAGTATGAAACCATATCACAGCATACTGCAATTTTAGGTATCATTTTGCTTTTTACTTTCTCCTAGAAAGGTGATATTAAGCTATTTAGCCCAGATAATTTATCTATATTTTAAGTAAAATGTTACTTGTCCATTAATGGATATACAGACATGAAAATAACCTTTCACTATATGCAAAGATGTAAAGGCAAGTTAAGTGGGTTAATAATAATATAGGTATATTATATAAATATATGTAGATGATAATTTAAAAACAATAATGATTTGTCACGATTTTATTTCAATTACATTTCGTACCATTGTTAAATCTTAAAACATCAATAGTTATGTTTAAAAATAAGAGTGGTATTTACAGGGTCAGGTAAAAACTAACTTGTGGTAATTTAACACAAAACATAAAAATAACGGTGAGCTGTTTGCTATAAGCCTTACTTCACCGTAGTATTCATCAGTACATGGCAACTTGGTTGCAAACACAATGAGTTTATAGAGGACTAAACAAACACTAAAAAAAAAATAATTAATTACTATTAGCGACAATATCGCTCTAGACTAGTTGCTGGTTCCTACTCTACCTGGAATGTCATTTCACCTCCTGATAGGTAAATCTTAAACTAGATTTTTTATACATGAACACTTTTAAATCCTTAAAAAACAATTCTTACATATAATGCAGCAGACATGAGATCACACTCAACAGACAACACTCTGAAGTGATTCCTATGAATAAATAATGACCTAGAATATACATTTTATTTTGGTATAGTTACTAGAACTTACATGCGTAATTCTTAAATTAATTGTATTACGTATATGATGCGAATAGTAGATGAAAAACCTTTCATTCAAAAAGAAAAAAATATTATCAATCATCCTAATACTGCAAGCATGCTCATATAATATTTTTTTAATAATCTCAACGATGGGAATTTTCAATATATAATAGGTATGTCTAAATCGTTCGGTCTACAATTAATTGAACACTTTATGCACAGCCTCGACTATCGACAGCGCGATGTCGTTACATATAAAGACTTAATTAATGGTCATAGATGCACTCTAAAACGAGTGATCATTGGATACTGGTGGGTGTGTGGCGGCAACGGACGCGTCGCAATCAGTGCGCTCCGACGTAACGCAAATGTTGATGATCCGGTAACAGCGCGGACGGTGGCATTAAAGGCACTGGCGACCTCGCTATGAACTTAACTCGAAAAGCTATGGGCGAGATCGTCGCACCGACCGTTCCTTCAAGAGAAGGCGGTGCGTCACCTGCCGGCATCTGCACGTCGAATTGATGCATCATGCACGAGAAGAACATGAACATTTCTTTACGCGCTAAGACATCACCCAAACACATCCGCCTGCCGACGCCGAAGGGCATGAAATACTCAGGGCGTCGGATCTTGCCGGTCTCATCGATGAATCGGCTTGGGTTGAATTTATTCGGCTCGTCCCAGAGATTCGGATCCATATGAACGCAGTTTATGAGAGGCACGACTTGACATCCCGCCGGTATCCTGTACCCGTTAAGGTGAACATCTCTGAAGACAAAGAATACATATTACATTTTCTGATCTACTAATTTAATGTTAATCTGCAAACATTTTTATTTCATTTATGCTTACTTCGTAGGGGAATGGGTGGTAGCCAGCGGTACGATGCTTGACATTCGTAGAGTTTCCAAAATTGTCGTTTCTGTGTAAGGAAGATTTTGGCATGTCTTCGATCGAAGGTAAACGATCACGACCTATAACTGAATCCAGCTCTTCGTGAACTTTACGCTTTACTTCAGGATTTCTTAACATGAAAACGATCATCCAAAGCAACGATGATTTAATGGTCTCCATACCGGCCGAAAATAAGTCTCCGAGAATTTGCTTCAGTTGTAATTCTAGACAAAAAAAAAACCATTTATTAAAAGTGAAATATTTGCGAAAGGGAATTAAGGTTATAATTAATTAATTAATTCGATTTATGTAATATTTTGTAATGTAGGAGGTACATACCGTGATCTCTACCCTCGAACAGTTCGCCGGCTCGCCCCTCCTGTTTTGCTTTTTCAATTTCAATTAGGTAGACATCAATAAGATCCCGAGTATTGTTCACATCGAGGGTCTCACGATGTTCGTTAATCAAAGTTTCGTAGAATGCAAACATTTCTTCGCGGTTTTTTGCCACCTTCTCTTGTGCTCGTGCTTTACCGGGGAGATACTGAAACCATACCATTCAATTAGTATGTCTTTTCACATTTTTAAACAATAATTAAGACAAATGACTAAACACGTAACTAGATTATTTATATTTTATACTAATAATGTGTTACTTTTATTTGTTCAGAAATTAATGAGTAAAACACTTCTTGGGTACTTACATTGTAGAGAGGAATGTATTCGCCGTAGTGAACTTCTCCGAAAAGCCTCATGCCTTCCTCAATTAAATAGTTAAGCCTCTCGAATCTTGCGTCTCCGTGGCTAAATCGCACCGACATGGTAATACCACAAATGACGTTGGACACGCCCAATGCAAGAAGTGGGTTAACATCGATAGGTGCGCCATCCGATCGATGGAGATTCGTAAGAAGTTCAAAAACTTCGTTCTGTTATAGAAAAAAAAGCAATAGTTTACAACATTATACATATAAGATTAATTTGAGAAATAGATATGTTAATTAAATTTTTGTATATTTAAAATATAGCTTAGTAAAAATAAGGACCTTGATTCTGCCTTCCATTATATTTTTTTTGCCATTTCCCATGTAAGTTACTCCGAACTCGCGTAGTTTATCATGCAGAAAGCGTCGTTGGCTTTTCCAAAGACGGCCCTCGCTGTTGATGATACCTGCAAAGAGGGAGGCGTTAGCAACTAACGCAAGTGTATGGGCGGCGCGCGACTTGCGGCGGGAGGGCTGGCCAGGTGCGTGACGCCCACATGCACATGTGCACTTTTTACAATTTTTATCTAAATTTTATCTCATATTAGAAATTACAAATTGGTAACGTTGGTTAACTCGTTGGAGTTATACAAATTTATATAAAAAACAATTTAGACTAATATTAGTAAGATTATATAATTGTGCCTAGTAAGAAAATATATTTTGACAGCATAGCTACTTACCAAGACCATCCAATGTGTGCATCAGTGGTGTGCTAGGTCGACCAGTGAACTCTTCTCGTCGGAAAGCTTCTCTAATAAGTTTGTAGTCACTAAGAACGACGGTCAACTGGTTGCCAAGACGTGCAGAAAAAAGAGCTCCGTAATTTCTTGCCAATTCCAAATATTTCTTATGCCTGACTCCAAGGAATGGTAGATATCCAACCACTGGAGGTGCCCATGGTCCTGGAGGTAGCTTCCGCATATCCCGGATTAACGCAGCCAACTTCGCCGACAGCACCGCAGTACCGGCCGCTATCAGCAAAGGTACCGATGTCCGCGAAATACAATAATTCACAAGTTGACATAGTCCCCACAATATAGCAGAATTTTCAAATATTGAAAACATGTTAATAAATGTCTGTATATATTTTTAAAAGTGAAAAAAAAAAAAAAATCAATTATAAAATAATCGAAACATTCGTGCGCGGAACATAAATCGCGCTAGTGCGATGTCAAGAACACTATGATTGTATATCCCGTGTGAGCGACGTTTGCGCACTGGCGTGCGGCTGGCGTGGCCTTGCGAATAAATACTACGAGCGGGGTGGCGCGCGCGCAGGCTCGTCCCACTGGAGTGGCGCGGCGCGCGGCGTCGCGCGGGTGCGCGCTTAACGCTTAGCTCCTCTCTCCAACGCTTTTCCAGCAGCGCGCTACGAACTCCGTAGCACTCACTCGTAGTCAAGGTACATGCTTAATTTTGCGTTCTGCGGCGATAACAATACAGCACAATTATTAACAAAATTAAATTTAAACAATAAAATACATGTGTATTTTAAATATGTTATGGGGTATATTTTCATTAGCTTCAATAAAATAATTAGACTTTTAAGATGTGAATTAAACATTATAATTATTTACTTTACAATAAATCATTACTATTATTAAAAAAAAAGTATAAAGCTTTAAAAAAGTATAATGAATGCCATCCAGCTCGCTACCAGACGGGAAGGTTCCCAGAAAACTGGTCGCTTTGCCACGTTGGATGGCAATGTTTTTACGCAGTGCAAAGTATTGGCCAGATCTCTGGTAGCAAGACGTGAAAACACAATACTTCATGAGAAGTAAATTATTTCTACATAATATATATATATAATACATTTACTATGAACCTAAAACATTATACTTTGCTACTTTCAATAAAACTTAACAGGAATACATGAAATATCGAGAATATACAGAGTTACTGAAGCTTGACTGTTAGCATTGCATATATAACCCATAGGTTATATTATATCCATAGATCATAAATCAATTCACACCCAACTTTCCACTCATTCGTTATCATATAATGTAATTTTCTAAATAATTCAAATAACAACAATAATTAACAAATTAAAAACACAGACTCATCAGTTTTCTTGTTTATGAACGCCTATTTTTGAAATTAAAGATATTAGCTATAATCAAATTATAGAAACCGCTAGAGCGCTACGAAACTGATTCAGTAAACTCAATAATTTTTCTACCTTACAAACTACAAAGCGTAGCCAGCTAATGCTACAGCCTACGGTAACTATACTAAAATATCATTTTAAAGTGCTCAACTACTAATTTTTATTGTGCTACGTATTTCGACTTTATGTATACACAAGCTGTTCCCACGGCTCCGCTCGCGAATTATAGTTTCTATTCAGCACTATTTTTTACTGTGTAATGTAGTTTTTAAATAATAATTGCAAAAGAATGGACTTTATTTTTTTATGTAGGGGCCCTAAATTATTTTTGATAGTATTAGAAAGTTCGGATTGTGTTCGCAATTTTATTAGTATTTTTTTCGAGTGGAACCCTAATTATTTTCTTAACATTATTTTTGGTACTAATAAGAAGCACAGATATTTTTCATCAGTTCAAACACTTACAGGTAAAACTATGCACACAATTTCATGAGTTTGCATTTTTAGGGGGTATTTTTACCGTAATTACTTTCCAAAAAAATACAATTAACTCATGCCTTATCACGTCGGCTATACGCCAGAAAAAGTCTCGTCAAGAACGGGCCAGCCGTTCACTAAGATTAGCCGGAACAAGTAGATAGACATACAACAAAAAAGTTGTATTTAGTATAACCAATTACATAGTTATATTTGGTGAAAAAAACTGTTTAGTTTGATATTAGAAATATACACTTTTTATGTATTGGAATAGATAAGCTATAATATAATTAATTCAGTGTATATATTTTATATACAAACATATAAGAAGCTAATCTTTACTAGCACTAAAACATTAACTTTGACGGTCCTATACAACATAGGTTATATATACTCGTATGCACATAACAGACATGTATATAATCTGGCCGAATGACATCGCTAGGCGTCGATTAAAATTTATAAGATATAAATTTTTATTTACCAAAATGAATAGGATCTTTGACTGCATTGTTAGTGATTACTTTCATAAGTAAATAACGTCGTTAGTCATAACATTACTACATATATAGAGACATATACGGTGCCGGTGATAAAACCGAAGTGTAGAAAATAGTGTTATATAATCATGAACTCACGGCCAGATTTGCAAGCGTGCTCTTGAATCGCTATGCTCGGTGTCGTGTATTTACTCTTTTCGAATTTTAAATAATGACTTTGGGGTTGGCCTTATATTGTGTACTTCATGTTAATGTAGGCGTTGAATTTCGGCGAGGGGGTGAAGGGGGCGATCGAGGTCGCGCGGGTGCGCATGCAGATGATAAGATTAACGAATTGCGTAAGTTGGCGCGATGTAAGGTGACGGCGGGTCAACGACTCGCAGCTGAGAGCCTTGGACAGACTTCTACGAGTTGCGACCTCTAATCGACACTTTAATATAAAAACTATATTATCCGATGAAAACTTTTTATCAATTAAAAATAAATTTTATTATTAAAAACGCGAATGCATTCAAGTTATTTAGTGACATGTTTTATTATATATTTATTAAATATTATATATGTTTCCCGTGGTTTCGCCCGCGCTTCATATATTCATCACTCCGTAATATAAATTTCGAATAATCATTGCAAAATAATGTTTTGATGGCGCTGTCCATTAAGTCGTGTTTTGTTCACAATTATATGAGTTTTAATATTTTTGACTAAATGACACTTTAATTATTTTCGTATTTTACTACTAATAGAAAGCAAAGCTAATTTTTATATTTTAAAGCACTTGTCAGTAAAACTAACCATTCAAACGCATCGAAACTAATGATTTTTCGACAATTTCTAGTGTTTTATGTTTTTTCTAAACCAGTGCCTCGATTCTCAAGTGATGCTGCAGGAACACACCTGTTGATATTTGGCGGCAGGTTTTCAAACTTCAGCGTGGTAGCTACGTAAGCGGGCATAATTAGAAAATGCCCTACCACCATGCTATGGTTACCTCACGATGTTTTCTTTCACCGAAAGCTCAGGCCGATTTTAGAGTCGCATAGGTGGGGATCGAACCCGTGTCGATTGACGCGGAATCCGGCCGCACTACCCGCTGCGCTATCATCTGGACAGTACTGAATTAATTTGAATTTAGTTTTCTGATTGACAAATTAGTAAACATGAAGAAGAATCTAGGCTACCCATATATTTTTCTTAACAAGTTTCGAATACCAGCTAGAAAGGTTGAGTTTTATTGAGGAGTAATATTACTGTGTTGTAACATTTTTTTAATTTATATTTTACAACAAGACCATGAGAGCTTAAATTAGTTTTTCCGTTCAAAATTACTTATTGTAGTTGTATTAAGTTCATGTCGTTGGAAAGAATTTCACTGATATTATTCCCCATTTTGTCTTATATATCAGCTAACTTCTACTAATAGGTACTTTAGATTGCATTGCAAAAAATAATAATCACTTTATGTCAACGTTCAACTGTGTTTGTTTTGAGTTACCTAACTTCAAAATTGTATTGTTTTATAACCTACATTTTCAAGAAAACAATTGTTATTGTTTATCACACATAAGAAAAACAATATAATAATGACCATTGAAACTTCTAGAACCTTAGGATAACATCTAATAAAAACTTGAACAAAATGTTCTTGATACTTTTTTGCGTGATGCACGTTTGTTATAGTCGGGACAGGCGTTATTAAAAAAACATTAGATCGCCATTTATAGCTTACCTGAAGTTGTTTATTATTGACTATATGCCCCCGCGACTCCATCCACGTGAATTTCCATCCATCCATCAATTCAACCGAAAGACCGTCACTGCTGGATATAGGTCTCCCCCAAAGATCTCCATGACGATCGGTCTTACATGCAGCGGATTCCCGCTATCTTCAGCAGGTCGTCGGTCCACTTTATGGGACGTCTACCCACGCTACGTCCTCCTTTGCGTGGCAGCCATTCGAAAACCCGTTGGCTCCATTGGGCATCGGTTCTGCGGGCAATGTGCCCAGCCCACTGCTACTTAAGTTTAACAATTCTTCGGGCAATATCGGTTTCATTAGTTCTTCTGCGGATCTCCTCATTCCTGTTTCGATCATGCAGTGAAACTCCAAGCTAACCCTCTCCATTGCCCTTGGAGCAACTTTGAGCTTTCTTATTAGGCCCATTGTAAGCGATCATGTCTCAATGCAGTATGTCACTGGCAACACACACGTGAAATTACGTCTTTGTAAAACGAAGATTTCGATAAAATATACGTATTATATTCACAGCTTCGACATTATATTTGACATACAAACATGTATGACTTATGTTCTAACAAATATAAATCAGCTTTTGGTCTACATTAGAAAATCAGAACTTAGTATTTATATATTATTGATTCTAAAGCCCTGAGAGTGGTTCTCCTAAGAGATTTTTACTACATTACAGTTTTTTTGCTTATAAGCATAGATGATAGTCAGTTTTTGCATGAGTGAACTTAATATTTTTACGTATTTAATTTTATTTTTTGTGAAACGCTAATTTTTTCATTTATAGTTAACAAGTTACATACAAAGTTTCAGGACTGTAACTTCAAAACTGACTTAATAAAAACACATAAAACTTTCCATCTCTTTTTTCACTCATATTTGAGTTAGTTTTCAATTTCTTATCTTAAATCTTATCTTAATTTTTATAGTCCCCGCGAATGGTTTGAAAATATTTTATACACAAATTTTGTTTTTTCTTTACAGTTTTATTATCAGTACATCGAATTATGAATAAATTCACGTAAATACTGTTTGGGCTATACATTTTTTTTTAAATAGTCTGGATATATTTAATTTTGTATCTGTGTACAAGTAAACTAGTATCCTGACACTGAATCGATAAACTGATCTATAAAGGCATCGGCTTTGTAATGGTACATGGAAGTATATTAAAAAAAAAATTAAACCAAAATGGTGTAATGTAATAAATTTAATGTAACTAGTAATGACACGCGAGCGAAGCTGTAAGTTTATGCAAATAAATATTTTAGTAACTCATCCGAAGTTAAGTGCTCATGCACTAAAGATGGAACCGATAATTTAATAAATAAAGCGTGTTAAAAAATATAATTACAGTAATTAAACTAATTTAAATTTATACCCATAAAATTATGTTTCTGTACATAATAATTATATGAGGAAGTTGTAAATGGAATGTAAAATATAGTTTGTAATGTATAAAAAAAAAGCTTGAATATATAAATTACGTTTTAAAAAAGTTTTGACTTAAAGTTAATATGATACATGTTACTGAAATATACTATTAACCCGTAATTGACAAACCATTAACAGTTATGTCAAGAGCGCACTTAAGCGCAATGAAGGATTATAACAACCGTCGGTAGGATGGATAATATCAATTGAAATATATTTTATTGATTGAAATAAGGAATCTATTTAATTACTAATTTTTTTTGTTTTAACCATTATAATTAATACTATTTATGCTATCTTTTATAATAAAACTTCATTTGTCTTGTTTACTACATATTTACAACGTTTTATCATTTTCGCATGTTTAATATTTATTTTCGTTATCGAATTTCATGATTATTACTTTACCCTTGACAAAGATAAAAACCATACCTACTTTAATTTTGTAGTTAAATTCCAGTAAAAAGTAATGTTTACAGAAATATGAAGTAGATTTCGTCATTTTTTCTTTCGGGAAAACAGTAGGTTTCTTGTTAAATACAAATCTCTTTTAGATAGTATTTCAATAATGCAAAAATACAAGACCTAACGGACAACAAAATTAGTTTTTATTGTTTTATAAAATAGTAAACACTTGTACACTATCTACAACTGATGTTATGTAATCACATGTTATTATTATTATTGTTCATAACCGATTTAAAGAATGGCTATAAAATGCAAAATATCATGTACAACTCATCAGACCTGAATTTAGGGGGGGGGGGGGGGGGCATTGCCGGGTCGAAATCTCTATTATTGATGTCCAGCTCAAAATACTCAACATTCAGAAATCGGCTCCAAATCAGAATCGAAGTTAAAAGGTCTATGCGAAAACCAATTATACTTTTACTGGAAAGGAGAAGAGTATTCGCTTCGCTGAGACGTCGCTTTTGTTGCCCACGGCCAAGCTCAACTTCAAGACCTGATGAACATATTTACGAGAGCATCTCTTCTCGATGTCCATTAATTTAAAAAATTACTGTCATTTTAGCTCAAGGATGTTCCGAACAATCAGAAATTTTGCTTAACGGCGCACCCTTGCAGGATATTTTGCTACTTAAATTTTCACATGTCGAGCAATCTCTCGCTTGATGCAGAGATTGATACCCGCATCGGCAAAACAGCCTCTACGTTTAGGAGACTTCAAAAAGCCTCGATCGGCCAATTTTTAACAAAGGTATATCACTTTGAGAGCCGTTTTTTTTAATTCATAGCTTTTTTCGAGATGGGTAAAAAATTTCTGGTAACCTTTTAGCCAAATCGAAAGGGGTCAGGATTAAAAGTAGTGGATTTAGTATGGAATACCCCAGATGTTCTGGGTATTTAATCATGCCTCACAAATGAAAAAGTTATTAGGTAATTGATAATAAATAGTTAAAATTTAATAAAAAGGTGTTTGTTTACAATCATTTATCTCAAATGCCGAAAACAGGGGCGCCACTACCAAGTTTTGCCCCGGTTAGAAACAATCGTAGATCCGAGCCTGCAACCGATGCGCCACACCACACCACATACTTGAAAATGCAACGTTGGTAAGACCTCCCACAAGGTAAGCTGACAACCTGGTGAAGGTCGCGGGAATCCGCTGGATGCGGGTGCCGTAAGACCGGTCGCTGTGAAGATCTTTGGGAGATACCTATGTCCCGCGTCTTACGGTTAAACTGATGGCAACAAGCGTTTGTAGTTAGTTGATTAATTTATTGAAAAATATAGACTTCAGGATTAATATAAGTGAATATAATACATATACTGAGAGAAATATTTCATTCCACTATTAAAATTCAGACATACAAGTGTTTAAAGTTTTTAGTGGAGATTAAGAGGGAACGCTCTATCGTTTACGCACAAAACAAATGTTATTATAGAACTTGTATGAAGGACGTAAAATGTGTCGTCATATCTTAGTCAAGTCCCACACTAGGATAAAATTCAAACGCTTATAAGTTCCTTATTTGTTATTAGATTTTAATTTTGTTTTCAGTATTTAACCCCCTTGAGCACTAACCTGGCGTTTACGCCAACTTTCTATAGTTTTCCTATTGTCTCATTTTTATGGGTAATCGACATAATAAACCTTATTGACGACCTTAATTTTTGGTCAAACAATAAAAAGGACTAGTGAGCATCCTTATGGGATTGAATTTTACCCCATGTACCAATCCGAGTATTTTTTAATTACCTACTGTAGAAATGGTTGTGCCATTGGTGCCTTTGTGATCGAATTTTGCAGAAATTTTACAACCCTTAGAAACACTACATACATATTTTAACACGGAATAATATTCAATTTTAATTAGGAAACTGTAAATTGACTCGGATTTTATTCACAACTTTATGATTTTTCATTTTTTTACCTATCCTAATTATTCTCGAAAAATTAAAGTCACCTAAGTTACGCGGAGTAACTTCAGCTATCTGCCAAAAAACGTCTCGTCAAAATCGGTCCAGCCGTTCCGGAATTTACCCGGAACAAACAAGTGTTAAAATTTGTATTTAGAATGTAGGTACCGTATATACATTGTACTTAGTAAAAAAAAGATTTTGACATTACAAACAGACACTTCAGTTTTACTTATTAGTATAGATAATGGTAGATAAAGTAACCTTGTATTTTAACGTACTTCATATTTTATTCAATTACAACGAAATTGTTGTAATAGATTTTTTTCACGAATAAAGTCACTATATACCAAGAATAGTAATGATATTATTTCGTCTACTAAGCGATAATTAGTTAGTCTACTTTACTAACTTTCACAGCTTAATGTCTTACGGTATTTTGCTGTGGAGTACAGCAGCAGAGGTAGACACCATTTTTACGTTACAAAAGAGAGCTGTTCGAGCAATATACAATATGGGACCTTGCGAATCTCTAAAGAACAAGTTTCAAGAATATGATATCTTAACTTTGCCCTCCCAATACATCTTCGATAACTTAATGCATATTCGTAAAAATTTAGACGAGCTCGATCTAGTGAATGATCGTCATAATTTTAATATAAGAAGTAAAGACAAGTTGGCCGTCCCACGCTTTAGGTTAAGTAAGTCTAAGAAAAGCTTTATAGGTAATAGTCTTCGGTTTTACAATAAGATCCCAAGTAAAATTACCGATTTACCTGATAATACGTTCAAGTATAATATTATGTCAAGCAAGTTTTAATCTCAAAAGGTTATTACAGGGTGGATCATTACGTGAACGATAGTGATGTCTGGAATTAACCCACATCTCTGTGCTTCCGCTAACATTATTAAGACTATGATTTGTATAGTTTTTTTTATATGACAAAAAAAATGATATATATTATATTTATAAAAAAAAGAACCAGATCGAGTTTCTTGCCGGCTCTTCTCGACTGGGTTGTTTTCCGAACCGGTGGTAGTGTTTTAGACGTTCATAAGCGCCTTTTTAGGGCCTAAATTGAATAAATACATTTTGATTTTTTTTGATTTTAAAATCACAGCATCTATGCTCTGCGGATAGTACAATGGTGTTAAAATATAGAATTTTGATGTACTGTTTGATAATATACGGAGTGATGATAAAATTGCATTAAGCTCTGCAGTTGTTATATTAATTAATCTCAGCGGTACGATTTTCCTGTATAATATTAAACATAATGAATACCCTATGTTATCTATTTAGCAGATAAACAGAAAATGTATAGGAATTCCCGGTTCATATACGTATGATTGGATAACTTCTGACTTCGAATCGATAATAGTTACGAAAATGCTAATAATATTACGTGATTTATACAAAATGCATACCATTACAAAATACAAACGCCGGCTAAGAAAAGTACCATCCCAATCTTCTCGTAAATGGCGACTAAGGGATAAACCAGGGGATGGGCAGCAGCATCAGAGTACCAAAAACACCTTACTGCTATCGCAAACCCGAATATTAATCCCCCCTTATTGGGGGAGAACTATGTCCAGCAGTAACCGTTTTATCATTGAATGGATGGGATATACAAATTGTACTGTTTTAACTTTTTATACTGTATAAGCTCACCACTTTGACCACAATCTCACCTGATTTTAAGTGGAGCTGTGGTCCAGGAAGGTAAACGCCCTAAGCTTAGAGGTTAAATAAGCAGATGGGCTTACGACAATGCTTACCAGGTCCCTACTATGGTGTCCTATCAATAATTTTCTTTACCGAACGCTTAGGGTTATTATAGATTTGTCATGTATAGCAGCTCCAGCCTAGGTCAGTACCATTTTGGTGCCCTTGTGGTGGCTACCATTCCTAGGCTGAGTGCCTTAACCGCTCTCCTCAAAGTTCGGAGAAGCTGTTAAGGCCCCTTCGCTCAACGGCGTTAGTCAGATAAAAAAAAGCTTATTATCGAATAGCATAAATGGATTCGAACCACCGCATCAACGTCGAATCTGACAACGCCATCACCTAGCCATATTCACTTCATAATCGTAATAGGATAATGTTTAATTTTATCAATAAAAAAACTAGCAGTGCCCGCAACTCCACTCGCGTTCTTTTCTTCAAAAAATATTCACTGAACTAAACATTTTACATAACTGAAAACTTCTATAGCGGCGTTATCAATTCGTCTGTATGTTTTTTTTTTGTATGTTTGTCACTCGATTTCAACTTCATTTGTGAGCCGATTAAAAAAAAAAAATAATCGCCGCAATACACTTTCGAGGTGGTCCCATTTGCACCAAATCAAGAACTGATCTGTGAAACTCAGGGAAATTGAGAAAAAACCCTCAAATATTACATACACTTACATGTGTTTCACATATTCGATTCCAAAGCTTTAGCTTTGAAACTTCTATGAAGTTTGCTGACTCTTACTCTTGTCGCATAGAAGTTTGTTGACTCTTACTTTTGTAGCCCTGTGAGGTTATGGAACCGTCTTCCTGTCAGGGTATTCCCTCCCTCGTATGATATTGGGTCCTTCGAAAGAGCCGTGAAGAAGTACTTAAGCCGGCTAGCATGACAACAGTGACTGGAGTGAATTCTGTTCAGTATCGGTCCCCGTTGTTTTTGGATTGTACCGTATTTAATTTCAGGTCCAGTGCAGTCACTTTGCTACGCAATATATAAAAAAAAGTTGTAGATTTCACAGCTATAGCTAATAGTACATACTTAAACTAACAAGTAGAAAAAAAAACTTTTTTAACTAAAAACAAAACCGACTTCAAAAGAATAAACTATAAAAATGCGCTAAAAAGTCCATAAATAATTACTTTATTAATCTGCTTCGTTAATTTTGATGTCGATGCCAGATAGAGTTAACCATGTAGTTATTAACAAATGGAAATAACTGAACTTATACCTATAGATAAGCTAAATAAAGGACCATGGTGATTTTAAAGAACAATTAATCAAAATTGAATGTAATTAGCGAACTGCCTCGGTGGCGCAGTGGTAATACGGTGCGACTGCCATTCTGAGGTCTCGGGTTCGATCCTCGGGTCGGGTCAAGTGGTATAGGGTTTTTATACTCAGTATCATCCCGGAGTTTGGAATTTGTACACGATATGGCGACAGGCTCGCCCCCTGTCACATCTGGGACGGAACTAAGCTCGGCGAAATGTGGGTGGTGTAGTTCGCTACTTCCCCTCTGCCTAACCCTTCGGGGATAACAGGCGTGAGCTTATGTTGTGTTATGTTTGAATATAATTAGCGACGTATAAGCGGGCACTGATTTCAAAATTAACGAAGCAGATTAATAAATAAATTATTTATTGCATGCTTTCAGTGCATTTTTATAGTTTATTATTTTTAAGTCGGTTTTGTTTTTAATGAAAAAATTTTGTTGTTGTATAATGTAAAGAACAGCAGTATAAGTGAACAACATAATTTAATATAATAAGTACAATGAAAAAAAAACAATTTTAATTAGGCTAATCTTTTTTTTTATATAAACGCTTTGAAGTAGTTTTTGATGGGGATTGTGGTGGATGCTTTATCCTTTTCCATTAAAACGAATATTGGTACAGAACTTGTACGAAACTTATAAAGTGTGACGTCATATCTTATTACAGTAATCTCTCTCTCTTTAGGATAAAATTAAAATGCTTATAAGATTTCGTTTTCAGTGGTCAGCCTTATTTACGATCTGCTTTTTAAATGAAACAATGGAAACCATACCTATTGTTAGGTTTCGCAAGACGATTATTATAATTAAAATTAAAAAAAAAGACACGCACATAACTTTAAATCTCGTCCCGCACTTGAACTGTACGATACTATTATTTGTAGTGTGAAGTGATTTCGCAAATAGATTTTTGCATAAAAACAAACAAGTCTGTACAAAAAATACCGTTGCCGACGTTGCATTAAACATTCAGTTTATATGTTGAACTTAATTTCAGGTCTCCTGTGAAGTGGTGGGTAATATAAGAATCGCCGGTCACGTACATATTGTGAACGCGCCGTGAACGAAAGATCAACGACCGTCCCTTTTACATCGTTAGACGGTAGACCACTGATTTATATTGCGTTGGAATTGTAATCGTGTTTCGTTCTTTCCTATCAACAGTATTAAAGATTAGAACTGTTGCGTTTTGCTGTTATGCCGATACGAGTTATGTAACTGGCCCTTTATTATCTGATAACTGTTTTTAAAACGGCTCCTGTTAACTTAATCTTTAGTTAAGATTCGTTGCGCAGCGTACCTAGGATTAAAAAGTTATTTTTTTAAATTAGGAGCTGTTACACCATTTTGGCGTATTTTTGATGTAGACAGAGATTACGACATTCCACTCGCTACGATCTGTCACACCTCTTTCGCTTCTTTTAGTTTCATAAGCGGTTTAATAAATACTCGGCGGTTATGGACACTTTTCATCTGATCTTTATTTAACCGCTTGAGCACCTTCCTGGCGTTTACGCCAGCTTTCCATTGTTTTCCTATTGTCTTTCTATTGTTTCATTTTTATGGGTACTCGACACATTAAGCATTAGATTGTGTATATAGAATAGTGTAGATTGTGTATGTATATTAACTTGTTGATATAGTTCTCAGTTGTTGGTGTCATGTTGTATATTTTATTTTTTTAATAAGTAGTGTTTCCGCAGCGCGTCAACAAACTTCAATCAGAATACCAGCGCTGCTTTGACAATTTTGAAGTTTCAGTGCAGCAATCAAGTTTAGGTAGGACCTTGCTTGCATAAGCGAAACACTTTGTATTATGTTCTAATCAATATATATTTCCTGTCTATTTGATATTTGTGTTTTCTTTTGTGCAAGTAACAAATTGTTTATTTCTTTCTATAAGACGCGCTTGATTTGCTCTAAATACGTTCGTATAGGTCGACCCTTACCAACGTACCCAGTCAACCTCGCCTTATAAATTCGTTTCGTCAATCTTCTGTTCTGTTCTTTCCACATGCCCGAACCAACTAAACATACCTTTCTTCAACTTAAATTAATTCTTAATATAAATTTGATAAAATAATACTTTTTTTTTTGTTTTCATTTATTTTCTATACTTTCCGAACATTGTCCGAGACTTTATATTCAATTTTGTTATGTCTTTATACATTGTTTTTGTACTAGCTCGGCAAAGTGACGGCATTGTGCCTGATGATAAGCAGTGGCGGGTAGCGAAAGATCGGTTGTCCATCGTCAGTCGTCCTGGTCATGCCGGCCTGCATGTATTTTATTTTGTGATTTGTTGGTGTCTTGTTAATTTAAATGTTTTTTTGTAGTCTTGTTATATATGTCAACAGGGAGTAAGAGTAATGGGCAAGCAATTCTTACTTTCTGACGAAATAAATGACGAATAAACTCTGTGGATTTTTAGTCATAAAGGATCGGATATAAACCACTCCACGCTACCCGGCGTGGATCTATAAGTGTTTTATGCAAGATTTGCCCTCGTAGAAAATATGTGTCATTCAACTGTCCGTTTTTGTTGTGTTTCCTTCCAAGTTTTGTATTTTTCCATTAATTTAGACAAAACGTTACAAGCGGTGTTATTTTTTATTATATAATTATTTTATTTTTATTTATAATATGAGACCTTGCGAATCACTTAAGAACAAACTTCCGGTAAATAATAACATAACTTGGCCCTCCCATTATATTCTTGATACCTAACTTACCTGTATATCCGCCAAAAATTTAGACAAACTTCAGCTTGTAAACGACCGGCATAATTTTAATACAAGGAATAAACATAAAATAATAATTCCATTTTATGAACATAAAACTAATAAGGGTTTGCTAGCTAATAGTGTTAGGTTTTATAATAAAATCCTAAAGCACATTACCGATTTACTGGACAATAAATTCAGACAAGTTTTCATTTACAAAGGTTATTATAAAAATAATCATTTTATGAACAATGATTATATCTGGAAATGATATTCTTATCTGTGCATCTACCACTTAGATTTTGTAACTATGAGTTGTATAGTTCAAAACACAAAATTGGTATGTTAAAATACCGTCTCCTCTCGACTGAGTTATTTTCCGAACCGGTGGTAGTTTACTGGCGTTTATAAGCGTTTGAATAAAGCCAATATTGAATAAAGTATTTTTACTTTGATTCATCTACCATAGACGTATGTTTCGTAAATTTCCAGGACCCCTTTTACTTTAATAGCAAAGATTATAATTTATACGACGTATTTACAAGATAGGTGTCATGGTGTATTATTTCTTAACTATACTGTTGATTAAATAGGATTTATCATCTTCTTTACCTACATTAAGTACATCATTCAAGTCCTACATTAAGTAGAGTCGGCACTAAAATGTGTATTCTTTCATTCTCTTCTGTTACCTACCATCTCAACATTCATACCTTTTTTACATAGAATGATGAATCTTCATACAATCAATTCATACCTTATACGGTCTTACTCTATATCCATCCACCTTCATATTTGAAACTCCTTCACACTTCACGTGACTTATATCTCATTTCGTTATGATATATGGATATATTATATTACTCTTTAACTTTTCTGTCACTAGATTTACCTTCAACCATCCTCTGATATACTTATTATAATCTTATCCATTTATATTTATACCATACATCCGTCTTATCATTCGCATTTCTCCTACGTGAATTCTTCTTTCATCCGTCTTCTCAGTAGCTTTATTTTCATACCCTATTCTCGGCACACTTGGGGTCGGTGCTATATGTTTTCTTCTTCCATAGGTCTCTATCAGCTGTCATTTCTTCATCTACTCCTTTTTGATCATTTCTTCTACACTCCATCCACATTTATTACTATTATCCATACAATATTTATTACTATTTTACCCACACGCACTTCTTCTCTTGTTCATACCCACGAACTTTTCCACCACTTGCGCAACTTTTAAACTTCTAATATTTGTTCCTTATTTTATCCATTCTTGTGACAGCATTCTACAGAAAATCGTGTCTCATCCATCTTCATACTAGCCCAGAATTCTGATCCTTACAATATGACCGGTGTTATGATGGACTTCCAAATCCTGTCCTTCAATTTAAAAAGCATTCTAGAGCAATAGTTTCAATAGAGACCTGTCGCCATTTCATCCAACCTGAGTTGATTTTCTGCCTTATCAGACTGGCACTATTACCACCATTATTGTTATAGTTATATGTTTTACTAATTACTACATTGATTATGATTCTCATTATTTTTTTTTTGTTATCAACAAAAGCTATCATCGTATTGAACGTTTTATATCAAATCTTATTGCTTTTTCATTGACCTCAATATTATGCCGATTTAATAATATATCACTTCCTATTTTAAACTAAGGTTGAAGGCTCTTCGTATCAGTTAAGAGGTTTGTCAAGGAGAAGTGGAATAAATCGATAATTCATTATATAATAATATGATTTAGTCATTAACTATACAAAATTATCATTTTTTTAACATCGAATTTAGAGATCAATATAATAAATTGTTACTATGAAGAACAAAATGAAACCGACCGAATGAAATAACACCGAGATATAAATGCCGTCACAACACCTTATCAAATTTCATGTGAATTAGGACACTGTTTTGTTTAACACAATACTCTCTGTTCGACGATGGGATTTGTGTGAAATCACTAAATCATCATAATACACTTAATGTTTTTAATATTTATGTTATAGTCACAGCCTGAAAAATGTTAATGTGTATATTACCTAGCTAGTCTGTAGATTAAGTGATTTGATTCGTTAAGGGCCTGTTCGGGTATTGCCCTAATGATAACTTAAGCCTTGGCATCTTTTTTACAAAAGCTGCTTAAGAATAAACAAAAGTGAATGAGTAAACATTGCTTACGGAATAACCGTTCAGAATCCCCGATTCTATTATATCAAAAATCAGCAGGGCATAGGATATGATTTGACGGATCAAACCAGTTAATCTGTGTATGTATTACCTGGATAATTTGTACAATATATGATTACTGCACTTTAGCGGTAACATATTATCGAGAACATTTTGTTTTAGTGTAACTGGTATGAATCTAATTTACAATACGCTGTCATTGTAATTTTTACCCTTAATAGGAGTTAATATTTTAGGATTAATTTATTTTGAATACAAAATTTGTAAATAACCAATTAAATATTAGATTTCTTACTTATTTATTTTTGAATAGATATATATTATGTTGTTATGTTCATTTCTATCGTATTTGTTAAACATAAAAGTCTTCGAGAACTGGAATCTCTTCGAATTAACAAAGGACTAAAACACTTATTTTTCTTTAACGTACTTTGTTTTCCCGCTAGCAATTAATACATTTGCAAGCATGGTCCCAAAGATCATACGTGCTTTCTCTAGGTTAAAAAATTAATCTTATTACAACATATAAATTTATTATGCAACATAGCAAAAAGGAAGACAAACAAAAAACTCAAGAGTGTTTTTCTCATTAGATTTATGTCTACAGTGATCTAAATAATTATAACAAGGTGTGTCATCAGTATTAGCGAGCGCTCATACTGAGAGCATAGAAATACAAAACAAATATTTAAACGCTAGAGGATATTAGGCAAAGCCGGCAATCATATTTAAAAAAATAAAATTAATTTATATTTTTTTCTCAGTAATCAAATGTCCATCAATTTGTAAAGGTTTTTAACGATTTCTAAGATTATAACGAGTAGTATTTTCCGCCAAACATCAGACAGACACACAAAAATTGAGTGTTTGTAATATCAAAATACCAACTTTTTACTGAATACATCTGTTTGGGTAATCTCCGGAACGGCTGGGCCGATTTTAACGTGTCCATTTCTAGCAGATAGATAAAGTTGAAAGGCATAAGGAAGGTTACTTTTATTTTAGGAAAATAATTTCGTGAAAAAAAATATTAGAACAACCGATTCAATGCAGTTTTGCTTGCAAGGTTTTGAATCAGTTAGAAATATATTTGCTTTCTGTTAGTAACAAAATAATTTAGGGGTATGCATAAAAAAAGGCTCCATGCTTTTCCAAAGATTATTAAAAACTATATTACGCGGTGGATATATGTAATGAATAGAAAAACATACACAAGCAGAGCCGCGGGAACAGCTATTTTCTAATAAACTTACCAATCTCTGAAACACTTCCTAGATCGCCTCCTATATTGATAATGACATGAAAAAAAATCCAAAATAGTTATAAAACTAGTCTATACTAATATTATAAAGAGAAAAGATTAGTATTTTGTATGTAATGAATAAACTTAAAGAATACTTGATTGATTTGGATGAAATTTCGTATGGAGATAGTTTCACATCCAGGGATTGACATAGGCTAGTTTTATTCCGAAAACCCCACGGGTCGGAAATTACGCGGGTAAACCCGAGAAGAGCGGCTAGTTAAATATATAATTCGATCACACAGCCCGTTTTACTTTTAAAATAACCTGTTCAATTGTTTTAAAAATGCACTTTGAGCGTTCTCAATTATGTTGATGAATAAACAATTTGTCTACATTAATAATACTGTCATAAAGTAAACAGTAAATGTGGCAATAGAGTTGAAGTACATAATTACAAAACAGCTTTAGCTCGGAGAACTTCCGCGTTATTAGCTAAAATATATTGAATAATTTATTTGAATTACGAACTGTCAAGAATTATATTATATTTGAATAATCCATTCAACCAAAAGACGTCCACTGCTGGACATAGGTCTCCCCCAAAGACTTCCATCACAACCGGTCTTGCGCCACCCACATCTAGCGAATTCCCGTGACCTTCACCAGGTCGTCGGTCCACTTTGTGGGGGGCCTTCCCACTCAACATCTTCCGGTGCGTGGTAGCCATTTGAAAACCCGTTGGCCTCATCGAGCATCGGTTCTACAGGCAATATGCTCAGCCCACTGACACTTAAGTTTCTATGTCCATGTATGTAGACTATGTCGGTTACTTTGGTTCTTCTGCGGATCTCCTCAATTCTGATTCGATCACGCAGTGAAACTTCAACCATAGCCCTCTCCATTGCCCTTTGAGCAACTTTGAACTTTTTTATTACACCCATTGTGAGTGACCACGTCTCAGTGGCGAATGTCATCATTGGCAACACACACTGGTCGAAAACTCTCGTCTTAAGACATTGAGGTGTTTCAGACGAGAAGATTATGCGTAGCTTCCCGAACGCGGCTGAGCCGAGTTGAATTCGACGATTAACCTCTTTCTCGAAGTTTGATTTACCTACCTGAATGGTTTGTCCCATTCCCATCCCATATATATTTAAAATATTATGAATAATCGTATAAAATTAATTTTAAAATTATAAAAGATAAAATTTCTATAATATACTTCTTTTAGTTTAGTCCACAGAACCATTGCAATGATGACAGATTATTTATCTGTTAGTCCGTGACACCGAGATCACAATAGTTTAAACGATTTGACGATTAAGAAATTTATTATAATAAAAATACATTATCTGCGACCTTCACAATACGCGAAAAGTAGGTGACCCCAATTTTGCATTACCTATACAATCGTCAGGACGATAACGGCCTGATTGATAACCGAGAGCCCTACGCCACACACAGATTGCGTGTCCACTTTCATATGAAACTTTCAACACAGCAGATACAATTTGCGTCGACGGAGTTTAAACTTACAGGGCGATCAAATCTAATAATCTAATAAATAAAATTAAATTGTTTGTTTATAATGTCACATGACATTTTTTTTTACTAAATAGATACGAAAGCATATACGATACAAAAATACATTTTTTTAAATTTTTCTGTGTTTGTTCCAACTAATCTCCAGAATGGCTGGACGGATTTTGACAGGATTTTTTTAATAGATAGCCGAAGTTAATCCGCGTTACTTTTAATTTTCGAAAATAAGGGTTCCGGATAAAAAAATAAAACTCCATAAAAATTTGAATAAAAAACCGAAATATATTACGAAATACTTTACTTTATCATATTACTACTTTTTAGTAACATAATTAGAGTCCCGTATAAAATAAATTAAAACGCAGCTAAGAACATAAGAAACGCGGGCGCAACCGCGGGTACAGGGCTAGTATTACAGAAACACAATTTAAGGCTCCCCCTCTTGTCAGCAATACCAAAAAAAAAAAAGTTCTTATCTCTCCTGCCTATGGTAAGGTAAGCATCATGTTTACAACATCTGCTAAAAATAATTAAAAGTAAGTAATTAAATACTGCTTACGTTATCACCATTCAGCCCCCACCCCTCTGCTCCCTATTGATGCTTACGTAATACTTAATGCCTTAATACTTAAAAAGCAAGTTTTACAATAAAATGCCAAAGCACATTACCGTTTTACCGGACAACAAGTTCAAGCACCATGTCAAGCAATTTTTAATTTATAAAGGTGTATTATAGCTTGGAATATTATCTGAACGAGGGTGATGTCTGGAAGTGACAGCATTTTCTGTGCACCTACTAATAATCTTTGTAAATATTAGTTGTAAAGTTCCAAAAAACATGCAGAAAAAACCAAATCGAATTCATCGCCGGTTCTTCTCGATGACTGGATTATTTTCTGCTCCGATGGTTGTATTTTGACGTTTATAAGCACCTTATCAACGCCTACATTGAATAAAGTATTAATGAATTTGAATTTTGAATTTGCAATGTTCAACTGTTTCTCAAACAGGACGGTGATTATCTCGGGTTGTTACGCTGAATAACAAAGCAGCAATGCCTCTTGTGTCCGTACTGTTTTACCGTTTACTCTCTAGTAGAGATTGGTATTTCGAATATTCGAATGTTCGATTTATTGGAATATTCACCAAATTTACTTAAATTTGATTGATTGATTGATACAACCGAAAGTCGTCCACTGCTGGACATAGGTCTTATCTAAAAAGAGCGGAATTGCCATAATCGCCACGCTTGGCTGGCGGGTTGGCGATTGCAGTCAGATGTTTATGCTACTCAGAGGATGCTGCTGCCCATCCCCTGATTGATATCCCTTACTCGCCATTTAAAACATCCACGGAAAGATATGGCGTGGTACTATTCTTAACCGGCACCACGCGACAATACTTAACTTTACTATTCGAATATTTCGATTTTTTTCGACTACTAATTAAAATATATACAATGGAAGTATTTGAACCATTCAAAACATTACCACGAACGGAATGAGCAAAAGAATTAACGAGATGTCGCATTAAAATAAACCTACAGACTATTGCAAAGTCTGTATTGTGATTCGGAATTTGAAGGTATTCTAGTTCTTCAGGTGAACCTGCAGTTACCTTGGAAGTGCCTTAAATACTTACCAGACATTACCCAGAGAAGCAAGCATAACCTTCAAATGCCCAGTATCTATTTGATTTGTTTGTCTAATTTATGTTTTTAATGAGTTCTCGAAAATATTAGTTTTTCTTTTCAAATGTACAATATATAGTTACTAGAGACTGTTACTTTAAGTGAGAACTTCAGTAAAATAAAGAATTATGTTGCTGATGTCCCAGAGTTTACTACTGCGATTATACTTCCACGTACTCGTATTTTATTCTCAATTAACAACTAATGTTTTTTTTATCACTATAACTTAATTATTTTTATTTATATATAATAATGACCTATAAATACTTTAAAAAAAAAAACATAAAACGTGGAAAAAGACGATTCAATGGACTTACAGCTCCATCAAAACATTATTTTCCGATGATTATTTGAAAGCTATATTACGCACTGAAGAATATATGAAACACGGCCAGAGCCGCTGGCACACAGATAGATAATAATAAAAGCGCTAAGCAACAGTTCGATTGTAATCAAACTAAAGTCAAAATTACGAGAACCATTAATCTTATCGTACAGGTAACAAGTTGTACCTACTTAGGTATGTAACTGTAGTATGTATTACAAAAGTCTACACTCGTACGAGTGACAATTATACGAATTTACTTTTGATAACAGCGAGTTTATATAATTGAGAAACAGATAAATGCCACACGAAAGAAAATATTAAATCTATAGTTTGCGGACTTATCAGTTCATTATAAATAATAACATTCATTCAGTTCGTAATAAAGAACCTTCGAGATTCCCAATAACTCTGTAAGAATGCTTAAAATCGATTCCATACAATTCCCAATTTTGGCGAGTTCAAACTAATTATATCTTCGTAAAAAAAACCTTTTCTATGACAGTTTTGTTGTATTAATGTACTCTCGTACGTGTAAATATTATACTTAAATATAATCATATCTAAATAAACTGTATTCATAGATTCATGAAATACATGATTCATTCAAACAAATTGTCATGAAATGCAAAGAAACCTTAAATATAAAGAATTCAACGAATGTTATTACAACAACATTTTAATAATAATATTTCAAATGAATTATCTTTTTATTACAGTAAAACTAAATAAACTGTAATGTGTGGTTAAATGTAACTTTTAGAAACTTTATTTAAATACATCAAAATTCACATTTTGTATAAAAATATGTGTAAAGTAAATCGGTACATTGATTATAATTAAAAAATATGTATTTTCTCGCAGTATTTTCTAATTTATTTTTGCATAAAACCCTAGCTTACTAATTATTCTACACCAGCTACGCCCGCGTTTCATATATTTTTCACTGCGTTTTATTTTTTTTAATACACAACCGTAACTTTAGTACTAAGATAAAGTAAAAATATTTCTCATAAATTATAGCACTTGCCCGTAAAACTGCATTCAATCGGATTTTATTCAAATTTTTATGACATTTTTTTACGCGCAACTCTAATTATTTTCTCAAATTCAAAGTTATACGGAGTAACTTTAGCTATCTACCAAAAGAGTTCCGTCCAAATCGGTAGAGCCGTTCCGGAATTACTCATTACAAACAAATAGACAGACAGACTAAAAGTTTAAAAATTGTGTTTACGGTAAATAAATTCATATCTATTTAGTAACAAAAAAAAATTTCGACATTACAAACAGACACTTCAATTTTAATTATTAGTACAGATTGAGCTTTATTCAATTTGTTTCTGAGTTGTATTATGGCTGGTAAAATGATACTCTTACTTAATACTTAAACTAAGGATTATAACAAATATGAATTCTAAGTCATGGTGATCGAATTTATTAATTCCGCGAAATACACATGGATAATCCCAAAATGATCAACGTGACTGTTATGTTTGTCTCATGTGCGTAAATCACTCGAAACAATTATATTGTGTTAAAAATAAGTTACCGCTCAAATATACGTCGAATTGAAAATAGGAATGATGTAGTACGCGCCACGTAACTAGAACCAACGCAGTGCAGTTATTGATTTCTATGAGTACTAAAAAGAAGTACCTGTTTAGTTGTTTTTTGTAATTCAAATATAATTTCAGTCTGTAATATTGCAAAAGTTAGACTACATAATATATGTTCATCATTAGACAACAGTCACGATTATTCAATTTCCAAATTTTTTTTGCGATCTGCATAAAAGCAATATGATGAGATCATATCTAAATACAGAACTGAAGTTTTCTTGGTGTTCTAAATAAGCAGTAAGTTTGAGATGGTTTGATGGTTAGGTAAGTACCTTTTTTCAGAAAGAAATCTTTTGTCGTCTGTCAAGAGAACTATTTTTTGACGAGTGCTAAATCGATACCAATAAAATTGAATTATCTATTTGTACTGTCAAAATAAGAGCTTTTAACTAAATACAACACAATATTGTTTGTTAGTCTCTCCGTCAGTCTATTTGTTCCGGTAAATCTTCGAACCAGCTTCGAACGGAGCCACGGGAACTACTATTAGAGAATATAATAGCACTTACTTTCAGTTAGAAGATTTGTTTTCTTCTTAAGAGTATAAAAGAATGTAGAAATATGATTAATATGAGTTGTAAACTCTTTGCAGGAGGTCCGATAAAACAATTAAGTATTGTTATCAAAACGAAGCGTCATTTTCACTTGTCACTAAAGTGGAACACGTGTGAGTCCGTCAAAACATCCAATAAGAAGTGTAAGCTGATCAGTTACTAGTGCTACTGTAGTTTGATTTTCAAGGACACAATACAAAATACATATGGTCGTTTCATATTTTGGCTAAATGGTATCTACCGTAACCAATTAACTACGTGTAAATAAATACAGGTGTGAAATATTCACATACATTATTATAATCAAAATAAAAACAAAATTTATTTATTCAATTTAGGCCCTAAGAAGGCGCTTATGAACGTCTAAAACACTACCACCGGTTCGGAAAACAACCCAGTCGAGAGAGCCGGCAAGAAACTCGATCTGGTTCTTTTTTTTATAAATATAATATATATTATATCATATTTTTTTTAATACCCCAAGCTACATATTATGTTATACACATAATTGAAATATCCTACTTCTAATATTTTGTTTTCTGTCTTTGGTATAAAATTAACTTTTCGAGTTTGTTTATTATTTTTACATTATATTTGTAAATTGAATAATTTTAGATTCAGCCAATAAGTTATATAATGTATATATTAAATTTTAATATATAATATACTGACTTCATTTACTATAAATAAGTTTTGCGCGCGACTTCGCACGCGTTGTATCAAATTTTTATTTTGAAATTCAAAAATACTTGATTCAATTTAGACCCTGATAAGGCGCTTATGAACAGCCATGTGGAAAAATAGCCCGGCAACAAAACTCGATCTGCTTTTCTAAAGAAATTGTCAATTTTAGAAACCTCATTAAAAAAATAGTAACTGCATTATTTTTATTATATTTTCTTTGATCATAATGTATCATTCTTTTTTCAATATTTGTTAGATTTATTGATAGTTAACTGTATACTGGGACCTTATCATTATTATTATTTACATTCCACAAAAATCAACGTCAACTCTGCTGTTTATTGGCTTATAACTGTAGGACCACTCAACCGATTTGCATGTTTTTTTTTGTAATTCAGTACTTATATATTTTATTAAATTAAATAGTATCTACGATATATTTGAAAAGTATTTTGAATAAAAATGAAAAGAACTTCACCAAATGATAATCATCGTGTTCTTTTTCTTACATTCTTATTCCCTAAATTATATAAAAGTTATATAAAAAAAAAAACAAAAAAAAACAACAAACATCAGTCAAAATTTTATAATTCACACGAGCGGCCGCGGGCACATCTAGTCTGTTTATAGGAAACAATGTAAGCAAATTATATCGTTACTGACTGCTCATGTCGGCATTTTTGTTAATACAAGTGTAATACGAATGCCTTCTCACACAGGGTTCACATGTCTATACGTAGAAATGTAGCGGCGAACCGACTTATTTCAACCCATGTCGAAATTGTAATGTCTTCCCGGGATTCCGACGACGCAGGTAACCCGAAACGATCCTCACATTACTCTTTAACTGTAATTCGCGCAATATGGCACGTATATAAGTAGCAATATTTTATATTTATCTCGTAGCATGTGCCCGCGGCTGCGCCCGCGTTTCATATATTCTTAACTGCGTGTTAATTTTTTTATACGGAACCCCAATTATTTTACTAAAAGTTTTATAGTACTAAGATAAAGTAAAGATAATTCTCATAAATGCAAGTACTTGCACGTAAAACTGTGTCAAGTACTTACCCGTAAAACTGTGCACTTAATCGGATTTTATTCAAATGTTTATGAGTTTTAAATTTTTTACACAGAACCTTATTTATTTTCGAAAATCAAAAGTACCCTATGTGACGCGGAATAACTTGAGCTATCTACCAAAAAAAGTGCCGTCAAAATTCGTCCCGCCGTGCCGGATATGTCATGTCATACATTCATATGTATTTAGTAAAAAAAATGATAGTTTGATATTACAAACAGATACTTCAATTTTATTTATTAGTACAGATTAACTTAGATATTAGCGGAACGACGATCTCTTTAAGACATGCGATTTTTGGATGACAATTTGAACTACAACATTGATTGTTCCGAGCTTATTTATAGGGACCCCTTAAAAACACACACGAAAATATGTAACTCGAAACCCGCATTTATTTGCACCCCAAAAAGTTAAACATATTTATGCAAAAAATACCGATTTTGTACATATATTTTGACACGTATCACATACGAAAATCTGTTATGTCGATCTATTTCAGCGAAGTAATTTTAGCATAAAAAACTTAAAATCCCATTTCGTTATTTATTTAGAGAAAGGGAACTAAGTAAACGTGTTTACTATTTACAACACTCACATACACGCAAAAACATACTTATAAAATTACATAGTAATTAGTTCTTAATTTAATTCTTAAATGTGAAACGAATATTTTGTATTATATTAAATCTACTGTAAAGTGATATACAAAAGATATGTGTTAGGATGTAAGTCTCTGCCCACCCTTAAGGTATAGAGGCATGATATGATTTACGTATTTCTTTAATTCTTTTCTTTTTTTTTAACTGCCTCGGTGTGCCTGCCGTTCTGAGGTCTCGAGTTCGATCCCCGGGTCGGGTCAAGTGGTATTGGGTTTTTCTACTCAATATCATCCCGGAGTTTGGAATTCGTACCCGATATGGCGACAGGCTCGCCCCCTGTCACATCTGGGACGGAACTAAGCTCGGCGAAATGGGGGTGGTGTAGTTCGCTATTTCACCTCTGCCTAACCCTTCGGGGATACAGCCGTCTTGATCACATCTTGTTATGATCCTGACACAAGTCTTTCGATTCTTCTACTTTCATAAGCACCTTCATACATGCTCTTCGGTTACGGGTACTTTTGTACTGGCATTTTTCCAGAACATCCTCAATCTGGTTAAATTCGCCTAGGATGACCCTTACCATTCCCAGTCACCCACGCCTTGTAAATTTTTTTCATCAATCTTCTTCAATCCATCCTCTCTACATAACCATACCGATTAAGCATCCGTTTCTCTGTCTTTGTCACTACAGTAATACCCCGCTTAGCGCGACCCCATTACGCGCGGTTTCACTATAACGCGAATTTCAAATTTCGTGCTCAAATGCCTCGCATTACGCGAAAGAGTGCATGTAAACATAATGTAAAGACAATAGATGTACTTTTCCGTAAAAAATAAGAGTATGTATTGCATAAAGTGTTCTTAGAATTAAAGTGATTGATTAAAATGATTTGTATTTTTTTGTATTAAATTTTGACTTTTGATATGTTTAATCATAAACCTCGATATACGCGAATTTCAGTTAACGCGATTTTTTCGGAACGTATCCCTCGCGTAAAGCGGGGTATTACTGTACACCACAACGTTCCCTTATCACACAATTCCTTACTTTATCTATTATTCTCATGCCACCTATACTTCTTTAACTTTTCATCTCTACTGCATTAATTTTGCTTTCATGTTTCTTCTGACAGACCGAGCATTCACTACCATACATAAGTGCAAGAACTAGCACACCCTGATGCACAGCCAAACGTGCCTTTTTAGACATATTCTAGCTGCACATAATGATACCGAGGGGCTCGTTCACTCGATCCCTAACACAACGTTCCTCGTTCAACGTCCTCTTCCTTCAACTCTTCGCTCGATATATATGCACATTCAGTCACACTTTCTTTTTTTTTTTCAAAAAAAATAATGATGATAAATCTATTTTTAATATATTTTAAATGTTTAAGAAATTCATATTATATTTGTTTACTGAATAATAATGTGTCGAGTACCCATAAAAATAAGACAATAGAAAGACGATAGGAAAACAATGGAAAGCTGGCGTAAACGCCAGCTAAGTGCTCAAGGGATAAAAAGTGAAGTCATAAAGTCCTTTTTGTATGTATTTTTTTTAGTGATTTCCTGGTTATATTGTTTTTTTTTTTCACTTACAATCTATATAATTATGTATTTCCTCAAAAGCACTTGAGAAACAGAACCCTTTTATTCGCATGTTTATTATCTAGGTAATTTAAATACATATAAGTTTACATTGTACAGAAAATTAAACATACAATTTGAATAGTTCATTATGTTACCAAATCTACATAATAGTAATAATTACGAATTACACGTGAATGGCCGGGGTCAACGACCTGTTTAGAACGGAGTGAGCGCAACGCAAGAGCGACCAATCGATAACGTCTTGCGTAAGCACTTTGCACGCCCTCCTAAGGGATATGCTACAAGGAACACAAAGCGTTCAAGACATTTTGCAATTAAGACTGGCATAAACTTAGCACGAAATGTTATATGAAATCCTGATAGTGCAAGTCGCTTTCTGCGCTGCGTAAGCCACGTATTAAAATAAATACGTACATAAATATATATTTAAATGTAACAAATAATTACAAATAAGTGTAGTTTATATTAGGTTCAGTTCTTAAAAATTTCATTGTTGTTCATTGAACATACCTTTATAGTAAAATTATATGCGCATAATAATCGTCAGCGTAAAAACTTTATACTGTTTCCTTAATTATTATTAACTCTTCGGCCATATTTCATGTTAAAGTAGGTAATAACGGAATTAAATATATGCCAAAGCATAACATTTAGCTAGATAGATATGTATCTTTGTTCACAGGTCGTTGCGACCCCTCGGGCTATGTTTCCCTAATAGTTTATTTATAAGGCAACCATTCATGACACCATGGGCTTTGTTGTAGTTTTATAATTCGTTTAACCCCTTGAGCACTAACCTGGCGTTTACCCCAGCCTTCCTATTGTCTCATTTTTATGGGTACTCGACACATTTACGCACTCCATGGTAAATATTGTTGTATTGATATAAACTATATTTGTAATAATGTAGAAATTATTATTTTAATTCACTTTATTTTGTTAGAGATAAATAATTCTCGGATATGATTTTAGCCCGAGCTTTCGGCGAAGGAAAACATCGTGAGGAAAGGTGGTGGTAGGGCATTTTCTAATGATGCCCGCCTGGCTAGCTACCACCTTCAAATTTGAAAACCTGTCGCCGAATACCATTAGGTGTGTTCCGGCAGCATCACTTGAGAACCAGTACCGCTAGGCTTATTGTGTTTACCATTCTGAACCACATCGTCACCGTGTAAAAAACATAAATATTACGTGTAAGAAAAAGTTTCGTAGGAAGTTTTTTTTAAATATATATATAATTTAATTCAACGCATCAAGGCCTGAGATGAAGCTAAATTTAACTTCATAGTCCCTGCATAAAACAGTCTATATTCATAAAAAAAAATTGTTTTCAAATATTTTAATCGAGAAATGCAAGAATATAAATGTAAGATTCGTACCTATGTGAATAAGTCCCTAATTTAATCTAATATTCATTACTTGTGACGTCATTGCGTCAAAACTATCAACGACGCACTTCGTTGGACAGTGATAACCTACTTAAGTTTGTAAATTGCGTTGCAAAAATTTTGATCAATCTACACTTTGTTGTCTGGATACAAATTTATCCCTATTTCAATTCAAACGTTATATTCAAACAAAAAACAAAAAAATATATATTTTCAAACATTATTAAATATAAGAAATGAAGATATGTTAATAAACGTACTATTGAAAAAACAAGTTAATAGGATGGCAAGAGCTATGAAGTATGCATGTCTTGTAATAGAAATGAGAAAAGTATTTTTACCTACTGAGATTTGAAACTATCTGATTGGATATATGTACTAAATTCAAAATATATTGCGTCAAAATTACTAACAATTTCAATACCTGTTTGTTACATTAATCATAATCTTTCATTTTAGATTAAACGATGAATAACTGACATATGAAATGAATTATAAAACATGAACTGTATTGAAACATCTGTGTTTATATAATTTTCTATAATAAATTTGCTTTATTGCCTTATTGGCTTTGTAACTACATTTTAACACATGTGCAAGATGAATTTAAGTACAGTAAAAATATCGTGTGCATATGGACATAGAAATGTCTTGCCTACTGTCATGCTATGGTTTTCTCACCATGTTTTCCTTCACCGAAAGCTCAGGCCGATTTTGAGGTCGCATAGGTGAGAATCGAACCCGCGTCGATTGACGCGGTATTCGGCCGCACTACCCGCGGTGCCATTATCGCTTCAAATCGCTACCACCCACAAGTTAGCAAAACTTGTCGCCAAGTACCATAGGTGTGTTCCCACAGCATCGCTAGAAACCCAGTACTTTTAGGCCTAGTGTGTATACCATCCTGGACTACATCGTCCCTTAATATCAGGTGAGATTGTATTCAAAGCACAGAGCTTAAAAACGTATGATAAAAAAACATGAGTTTGGATTGATAAAGTTCATTCACTGTATGTTATATGAGTTCCAACAGACTAGAAATGTTACTGAAGCAGTTGCAATTTGTTAGGTTTCAAAAAAAATGTAATCAGGTGATTCCGATCTTAGTGACAATGCTCTGGTTGATTTTTGACAGTCTGCCCCTTCTACTGAGATTGAGGACGAATAAGAGAATACTGTGTTTTCGGTGGGACCTCCAAAGGACCAATAGATATAGTCAAATATATTACTAACTTCATAATTTTTTTCCCTAGTCATAAACGGACATAACTTTATGGTAGGGCTATTATTATTATAAATAATAAATATTATTAAATCTATAAGGTAATTAATCGAATAAATTCATGTAAAACTTGTCTCTGTTTAGACTTTTCAGACCGAATCACGAAGCAAAATACTTATCTACTGATAAATTTTTTTGCAAACTAAATTTATTACATTTTATCAATACACTACAATAAAACAAACAATAATCATGGTTTTATCACAACAAATTACTTGAAGCGAAATTTTACTGTTACATTTAGTTTAACAAGTAATTTGGTATATTTTGTATATGTAATATGTGTGTTAGTTTAGATTTTTATAATCGGTAATTTATAAGATTTAGCTTGGTGATTTTTATCTCTCTGTTACTAAATGTTTTAAATATATAATTGAGATATTGAGAGACAATAAATAATGAAGATAGTCTAATTGAAACGACCACGATGATTAACAAACGAAGTTGTCAATTACGTAGAATGATATTAGTTCATGTGTGTAATATCCATTAATTATTACACACACCAATTGTCATTAACGAAGGTCAAAGAATGAAAACATGTTAGTAATTTGGAAATTTTGCAGTAGGTCACCTTGATGAGAAACCCATTGAAATTATTTATATATTACGAATTTTAGTACTACGACAAATAAGGATAATATAACATATTATTGATGTAATTAGTTAAAATAATTAAGCAAAATAATTGTTATTGTTACGGAATATTATAAAAAGATCTAAACAATCATGAACGTTGTTGTTTTAAAAGTGTGATTCGCAGGGAGGAAGAGGACGTTGTGAGAAAGGTGTTGGATATGTATGTGAACGGTTATATGGGAAGGGGAAGACCAAAGAAAAGATGGATGGATTGTGTGAAAGATGATATGTTTAGGAAGGAAGTGAATGAGGAGATGACTGCAAATAGAGAAGAATGCAAGAGGAAGTCATGTTGCCTCATGGCAACATTTGGTGTCCAAATGGAAATTGGATAAGGATAGCGAGATGAAGATTGCCGTTCTTTAAAACAATCTCTTTTCAAAGAGTTTGATAATGATAACGATATATCATAATGAAATTATTTTATATTCACGCCATTTTTAACCCATTTGTTATAAAGACATACTTTTTTTATGTTGTTCTTTACAAACTAGCGAGATTTTAAACTAACTTTAACTTATTAAATGAAAACTTATTTAGCGGTTTCGAGCGATTCTCGGTGGAGGTAAAATTTATAGATTCGGGTTTCCAATGCTATGCCGTCAGCCGTCAATATGCTGTATAAGTCGATTATAATATGGCGCTCAGAGATAAGTAATAAAATGTATACTTACGCAGCCTATCGTATGTTTAGATTATGAATAAAGTACATGTATGAAAGTGAACATAATTATTGCTCGAAGCGCCGATAGATGCAAAAACCAGACAAATGTGATATGTTTAAATCAGTTTTCCAATGTTTCGAGATGTTTCGAGTTAAATATAAGTAATCGAGTAATAATTACTATGATAAAATTACCTTTGGCACGTATTGGGGAACAAATTCGTAGAGAAAATCACTGCTCCATATTTAAAACTAACATTTAATCTATTCCAACTTATACTATGCGTCATTATATAAATAAATTGCCAACATAATCCTTTAATTAATCTTTTAACCTGAATGATAGTAGTATTACGTTTCTGGAAGCAATACCTGTGACATCATTATTATAACGAACTTCATTACATTCATATAAAAACTATTTACAGGACAAAGATTAGACTTGTCAATTGATACTTATCTATCATAATGAATAAAGTTTAAGTGTCTGTTTGTAATGACAATATTTTTTTACTAAATACATGTGAATGTATATGCGATGCTTATACCAAAAATACATTTTTTTTTACTTTTGTCTGTTTGTCATGGATAATCTCCGGAACTGCTGGACCGATTTTGACGGGACTCTTTTTGGTAGATAGCTGAATTTACTTTGGGTAACTTAGGGTACTTTTAATTTTCGAAAATAATTAGGGTTCCGCGTAAAAAAAACTCATAAAAATTTGAACAAAATCCGATTCAATGCACAGTTTTACGGGCAAGTGCTATAATTTATTAAAAATGTTTTAACTTTTTTTAAATACTAAATTTTTTTTAAAGAAAATAATTAGGGTTCCGTATAAAAAAAATTAAAACATAGTGAAGATTATAAGAAACGCGGGCACAGCCACGGAGACATACTTGGTATATCTATATAAGAAATATTTGCTATAATTAAACAGTTAATATTTTAACATAATTTCACAAAATGAGTGTGCAGTAACTTTGCCGACATGAAACATACCCAATGTATTATATAAATTATCTCGCAATAGCTACCAATCATTGGTATTATTTAGCTTATAGTTTTGCAATTTATAAAACCCTTAATGATATATCAGTGATAAATTTTTGCAGTAGGTAATAATAATGTATGGTTAAAGTTTTCTTTACTGTATTTTTGGGATTTAAGATCTGTTGACACCCGCGGCGGGTCACCCCCCTCCCCCTCCCTCAGCTATGCCGCTGTATGCGCATGCTTTCTTAAGAGTATATGCGGTCGGAAAAATAGGTATTTCAGAAATCTATTAATATCGCATTGAGCCCTTAAAGAAAGAATAGGGACAACTGCAGCTCGGGCTGTTTTTACCTATTCAAAATAGACGAAAACCCTCGTAGTAGTAGACGTAGTACCCTGTTTTCTCCTCCAAAAGGCTCCTAGTTTCTACAATAACTAATTAATGGAAAAAATCAAAACGTACGGGCAGGGCGGTTGTGGATATATATTATCTATACTAATATTATAAAAAGGAAATATTTGTATTTTTGTATGTAACGAGTAAACTTAGAAACTGTTTAACCGAATTGGAGGAAATTTGGTATGGGGATAGTTTGAAATCCAGGGATTGTAGAAACTTAGTAGATTTGTAAAATATGTTACCAGATTTTAGTAATTTGGCGTTCTTTTAATAGATTTGCTGAAAAAGATGTGGTCAATCTGGCAAGTGTTCGCGCTTCACTTAAAAGAACTTATTTTAACACCATGATATTATTATCGTGGTCGGTTAAGGTTTTAGCTGGTCTCCCCAGCCGTTGCGGGACATACGGGTCAGAGAATCAATGTACTTCAAAAGCGATGCTCCATTGTGTCATTAATTAATAATAACCAAAGGTCTCATGATTACATAATCATTTTGTAGAAAGAAAAAAAAAAACACAAAATGAATAAGTAAGGAATACTTACCGAATCACCGTTATTTCCCTCCCTCATATCATCAAAAATAAACAAAGTATAGACCACCCGCCACCCATTGATGCCTGCGTAATAGTCTGACGGTCCCTTGTATCAAATAGCTGATGCCACCAACGATGTCACATTAGATACACACAGGGACCTAAGTGCGTGTTCCGCATTAATCAGATTTGTCGACTATAATATTTTTCTTATTGATCTGGCTAAACGAATGCATTTTGATGTACCTGATTGTATGCGCATTACAATTCACCAATGAGCAAAGAGTGCTTTTGTTTTTTTACACAGTATAGACTTTGACCAAAATCTCATCTGATGTTACGCGACAATGTAGTCCAGGATGGCAAACACACTAAGCCTAGAGGTACGAGAATAATACAATTAATACATATAAAAAAAATTATTAGGCTAATACATTCTGATATATATGTAAACGTTTAAATTTTTTGAATTAGTTTGAAAAGAATGCACCTTTTATCCCTTTCCTGCATAACGAATGTTAGTATATAACTTGTACGAAGCACGTAAAGCGTGCACTAACCTGGCATTTACGCCAGCTTTCCATTGTTTTCCTATTGTCTCATTTTTATGGGTAATCAACATATTAAAATACACACATATAGGACAGTCGCAGTGATACAGGGACTGTTTTACCCTGCATAACCCCTTTTCGAATAATAATTATAATAGGTGAAACTGTCAAGACCCTTCTGGTCTAATAATTTCACGTATACCTTCAATACTCAATCACAATGACGTCTTAATGAAGAGTACGATGATTCCTCATACTCGAATTAAAACTGAACCGGGCAAAGAAATCGAAGAATTGCAATAGTAATAAATCAGATGCATTATTTGCATTTAACATTTGCTAATACCATAGTAGATTTTAGCGGAAGATGTGACGTCCAAGATGTGACATTGCAAAACCCAAATAGGTACTTAAAGACCGTACTGAACAGCGCGCAGGGCTTTTTAACATTTCCAATCATTATCTCGTATTGACTGAGCGCACCTAATTTTCGAGCTCGCTATATTAGTATTGTATCATCGAAACGTGCTGACATTTAAAGCGGATATGCGGTTGGCGTTTATTCCATACAGAGGTGTTCCCCTGTTTCCCCCCCCTGGATAACGGCATTATAGTGAATATTTTTATACTATATAATTACCAACGCCATTATGGTATTTTTTTGTCAAATGAAATCCATAACATTACCATGTGGTAAGCTGGAGGAGCATAAATTTAAGACAAAGGTCTCTTTATCGTTTCAGTAATCCGTTATTTTATATTAACACATTTTATAATATAACTGAAATAGCTACATTAGCCTTGCAGCAACTTTGCAAAAGTTATTTATTTACAAAAGTTTTAGTCACTATTTAGAAATCTGGTTCAAAGATACTAATTAACTATAAAATTTGAACAATATCTTTAAATAAATACTGAATAAGATATGAGGAAAGGGGTAAGTTTAAAATTATTAAAAGTATTTTTATTATCTGATGTAACTAAAAATTTATACTTTTCGCAATTTTGATTTATTGTACTTTTATAGGCTTTATAGGCGTTACTTCGTATCAAATTTCAAGATTCTGAGTTCACGGGAAGTACCCTGTAGGTTTTGATTCCCTTACGAATGTAGAAAATTTGCAGCATAAACGGCTGTATCTTCTGATTGCGTGGGCTTAGAAGTTTGATTTTTCCACAACTTCAAGGGACAGCAAACCTGAGTATTTGATATGAATTTCAGCTTGATACCTCCACGCGTTCCTGAGAAAAATGGTCCTGACAGACGGACAACTAAGTGATCCTATAAGAGTTCCGATTTTACCTTTTGAGTTACGGAACTCTAAAAAAAAGGATAACAAAGGAAAAGGCATAGCCAAAGTCTTTATTATTTTATAATTTAAAGAAACATTAAAACCGGTCCTTTTTCAAAGGAGGAAACAGGCGAAGTGATGATTTCGTCTATTTTGCATAGGTGTGTTCAGCCCGAGCAGCAGTGTCTCTTTCGCGTTTTATTGTACACTTTTGTAACATGTGGAAACTTTATTGGATTATGATAATTAATATATGATGTATTTAGTTTTAAGATTAAAGTACTGTTTGTTTCCCAAATAAATAATTAAATTGGTAACGACCGCTATCCTCTTAACGATTATTTCAATTTAGAGATAATTATCGTTACAAAATTAATCATTAATTAATATGATGATATAATTGGTAATATGTTATTATGAAGCAATTAAGACTAATTTAAAACGAGTAGGGGCAACAACAATGCATATTATGTCATTACAGTATATTTAATTTGCTAACATATGCCCGTGAAAATTGTTTTAACAGATATATATGCGTTATCAGAGTGGCAGCAGCTTGCTCTTTCTGATAATGTCAACTATTGCAATTTCGGTAACCTTGTTAATGTCATAGATAAACAAGTATGTCTCAAGGTGACACGTAAATTCGCCAATGTAAACATAACCCCTGTATCGTTCACGCACTTAAGTCACATATAATATTTTCGATAAACATAATTGAGTTCGAACCGTTTCGGTAATTAAAAAAAACCTAGTCACAGTAATGAAATTTTAAAAGTATTTGTATTGTTACTATGACAGTTCTAATTTAAATTATATTAGCTATTTTATATGAACATTTTTTTAGGTACTTTTTTACATCGATGACCGAGATCATTTTTATTCATTGGCAACCTCGTTAAAATCGGTCCTACTATGAGTCTCGTTGACAAAAACAATATTTAAAAAAATCTGTATTCAATTTAGTTTCAGAGAAGGCGTTCATAAACATCAAAACGATACCACCGGTTCGGAAAACAATCTATATTAATAATTAGCTGTGCACGCGGCTTCACCTGCATAATTCAGACCACTTGTAGCCTATTATATATTGTATTATATATATATATATATATATATATATATATGTCTCTCATGATTAAAACTACATATATGAAATTTCTCGCTTCTTACTTCCGAAATTACAAACTTTTAATATAAAAGTCCAACCCCTAATTCAATCTCTTAGAGGTAAATCTGAGAAAATCGCCTATTTATTTCTAAGCTGAAAAATGAAAATAGTTAATCCATTTTTGAGTTAAAGCCTTTTGAGTTAAAAAAAGATTGTTTCCTGAATGGTTTTTTTTACGAATTCTGTTACAAAATTTTGTAAGTAAAATTAAATTTCAAGATAAAGCTTAAATATTTTTTATATTACTACTGGTGCCCGCGGCTTCGCCCTCGTGATATTCTGACAATATGCAGCCTATATTCTTCTTCTGGATGCAATCTATCGCGCTTTGTCGAAATCTGTATTGGGGTTAATTATACTTAGCACTTTCACAGACAGACAGTCATTTCTAAAAATGATATAATTGTATTTAATTCCCTATTTTATTATATTTATAGATGACGGATTAAAAAGTTCTACTAACTCTATCAAACAGACGCAGACATACTAATAGAATATGATTCAGTAGGTGTTCGTTTAATTGGGATATTGAAGGGGTTTTATTCTGTGATTCATTCATAATTAAATTACAATTGGGAATTTCTTAACGCCGAGAGAGTAGGTAATGTAATATATTATTTTCGTAATAGCGTCTCCAATAAATGTCTCGTATGCAGCGTGTACTGAACTTCGATTCAACAAACATGGATATGCAAAATAATGATATGGCAATACGTATATTATACGAATTCACGTCACTGGAATGTCCTTATTTAGTTCGTCAACTGTGTATAAGAAGGCGGAATACTCTAGCGTTTTAAAAACATACATATATTTCATTGATACATAAATATCCTTAAAAGTATGTTATATACGACTAAATCAACCAATTATTTTTCCTTAAATTGTATTAATATGTAAAACGACACGTAACTAAGGTCCTTGATGAGCAAAACAAAAAACAACAAATTTAATTTAATAGTTACAAAAGTAGAATCCACTAAAATCTTTCGAAATATGTATTTTATTAGATGCGATTACCTAATCTCTATGGGTGATTCCGTGAAACATATTTAATTTTTTAACGCTTAATACAAAAGGAAAGTTCGCACAATTTGCAAAAAAGTAACATTGCCGTTACGACTGTGAAATCGTAAGATTTACATTAAAAAAAGCTAACAAGATGCAGCTGTTAAATTTTCGTTTTTCCATATAATATAAATATCATTCGGTTTGATTTGTAAGAAAATGATTACACAAAATTTCAAAAGTTCACAGTTGATATAATTAAAAACATTTACAATACATTCATCCATTATAGTAATTAATCTATTAATTCAACAACTCACACCAAATCAATTCCTTTCACTAGAAAGTGATAAACCTTAACCAATACACAACAGGTCATCGAAGAACTATGCACCCGTAGTGGCTAGTTATTGGATATCGACACTGTCCGTTATCTATTTGTGACATTTTGGCCTGTGCCAAAGTAGATGTACTTACTGCCATTCAGTATATTCATTCTTACATGTTATATTAATAAGATGACATGTATTGTTATGTTTAATAAAATCAAACAATTTATCAACAACTTAACTGACAGTGATATGTTTTATAACATTATCTGATATCTCATAATCCTTTGTATTATTTGCGATGATAAGTTACCACTGCTGTATAAGATGGTCTTCGTCGATCATTGATAGGAATAACGGAAAGGTGAGTTTGACATTTTATAGCGTAATATGCAGAGTATGACGCACACCCTTTACCATAAACTGTGTCGACGTTGAAGCAATAGAGAATGTAGATATTGGATATCCGAACGAATCTCACGCTATTTTCGGATACCCATATATATACTCTTATTACCAGAAAATACCAATTTCTATATATTTACTACTTAATAAATGAAATTAAAGTGTCTGTTTGTAATATGAAAATAACATTTTTTTTTACTAAATTCATATGAACGTATATACGAAACACAACAGAAATACAATCTTTTAATTTTTTTTTCTCTATCTATCTCCTCATTTCGAGTAATCTACGGAACTGCTGGAACGATTTTGACGGGACTTTTTTTGGCGTAACTTAGGCTGCTTTATTTTTTTATAAGAAGGTTTCGTGTAAGAAAATTAATGGAAAATGTATGAAAAATATATGAAACGCGGGTGCAGCAGCGGGCACACAGCTAGTAATATAATATATAAATCAGAGGAACAACAGTTTCTTAAAAAGTATAAATTACTAGGTTTTCATACCTCATTAGCAATTCTTAATGTGTGTTAATTTAATGTGTCAATACCGACTATATAAGCGATTATTTCGCTATTTTTTTACCCGTTTAATTTATAAATCATTAAATATACTGATAATATTAAGCAATTAAATTTAATTATACATTTTTTTTTCTATATTGTATAGTAATCTAAATTTTAATAACTTAATTTCTCTACCTTAGTACATTGTATAATTGAGAAAAAAAAACTTTCATTCATATTTATTAATCTGCGCATGCAGAATCGGTTATCGGTTGGTCGCGGATCGGTTCTTTAATTATCTAAAATGGCCACGTTAAATTTAAGCACCGAAATGATAACTTATATCAATACAACGAATATGATGCAACAAAATATTAGGATATATGCGCAGTTTCTTATGAGGAAGTGCAATGAAGCCAATTCAGGTGATTGTCGTGATGTTTTGAGGGGCGGACTGCGTCCACGTTGACAATTGGCTATAACAACCAGTAGTAAGGAGGTCATAGAGTTCAGGGTCACATCTTATCATACACATGTATATGTATAAATAAACATGTTTCTTGTTTGTCCATAAAATATTAAATTAGTTCGTACGAACACGTGCATCATTATATCTCTCGTAGCAATTATTTAAATTAGTCTCGTAGTAAGAAATAAGAATAACACCATTCATGGTCTTCCTATAAATTAGCTTTGGACTAAATGGAATTTTTTCAACAGACAAGTAGTTAGGATGACGTCAGTTATGCTTAAGGATGACACAAATAAGTTTCCGAAAGATTTTTGAAGAGGACTTGAAAATACATTTATTTAATTAATTATAATAGATTATACGTTAAAGACGAGTAAACAAGTCAATAAATATAATTATGTGGTAAAAATATAATCAAAGTGCCAAGGGCTTTCTATCTTGTTATAATGTGACAACTATTGATTCTTATTATCAACAAAATATTTATTGTAACGTCAATTTATTACATTAAAATGTCATTATGATTTCTCTAGGGCGGCTATTTTCTACATAGTGTACACCTAATTATAAATGTAACTATGACATAAACTAAAGATATTGTTATCTTTTACACTAGTTTTCATCACTGACTCCTCCCGCATGAACTTGAATTTTCACATACGTAATTAAACTACACTACATTTGAAATGATGATATTACTGGACAAGTTCAAATGCTATGTGATATATCCGAAATATTTATTCAAATATTTTGATTTAAAAAAATTACCCGCATTTTATTTCTACATTTTTTTTTACAATACTTAAAAAAGATTCTCTTAATGCTAATTATATATGTTTAAATTATCTGCCAAAGATGTATAAATTAATTCTAAATTTTATACAGGCTTTACAGAGGAATTGCTCACGACACTCATGCAACCCAAAATCAATATGTTTCAATTCCAGCCGTAGTGTAGTATCTTTACGTAAATAACTCAGTATATTCCACTTTATACATATTTACGTATTAGATTATAGCGAAAAACATTTTGTTTGTCTTACTTTCAAAAGCAAATAAAAAGACTAGTTTGGCAAACTATAAAAATAAAAAATAAACAATCTTCGTCAACATATTATTACCTTTTATCTAAAACTACTAATATCATGTTTCTAAGAATAAATAAATTATGCATGAAAACCCACCGAAACGAAACATTCCAAACAAAATTGTTTAGAACATACTTTACATGGTTTGACCGTCTGCTTTCATTACAAATAAATGCTGATTGCTGTATATCACAAATATTATTTCAGTTAAAGAATTAAGATCAATTTTTTTTTATTTATTTTGGGCCTTGAAAAGGCGCTTATGAACGTCAAAAAAGTACCAAAAAGTTTATTACCTCTATTTACCAAACAAAAATGTTGCTTAGTGTCTATTAATATGTCGATTACCCATAATAATGAGACAATAGGAATACAATGGAAAGCTGGCGTAATCGCCACGTTAGTGCCCAAAGGTTTAAATACTAATCAATGCTTGCTATAATAATTTCAAACACAAGTATATATTATACCAAGTTTAATAAGTCATTGATAAGATGGTCTCCGGGAACAAATGTTTACCTATTGCGGTAGAGAAGAACTCGGACGTAATGATTCATTTGTTTGTCGGAATGTCAAGGAGAAGTGGGTTAGTGTACGTAAGAAATTAATTACCGGGAGACGGTCAGACACATCGAGGCGAAATCTGAATACACTTGTTTTAATACATATCGACAAACAATAAATTACATTTTACATCTCTTTTTTAAATTAAATACTTTATTAGTTATACAATGTTTGATTAACAATTTTTCTACGTAATATATATGTTTTTAATATACATTAATACGAAGGGGTTGAAAAATTTTACCCTCAGATTGTGTTAATACGTAGGTATAATAATTGTACCTACTATGTGAACTTCGCCAATGTTATTGATCTTTAATAAATATAGTATATAATGTGGTAGCATTAATATTATTTTACATCTACCTATGTTTAATTATAATTTTTAATTATTTTATTATTCTTAATTACTTTTAAAACTCCGATAAAAGTGAGTAAGTGTATGAATCCGGTAATATATTATATAAAAAGACGGAACAGAAGACGTTTGCTTACGCAATATTTGCATAAATATTATTGTGTTTTGTTCAAGGTCTTGCGCATTGACAGAAATTACTATATTATGTGATATTGCGATGATTTATGTAACGATTGATTGAAATAATCCAGAAATTATTATGTTTAGTTACAGGCAACTAATATAACTAGTACCTACATAATATGCGAAACCGAGCTTGTTTCAGGTGTCACTATATTAAATCAGTTCAAAAAATATTGTTATAGGGTTGTTGCTTTACCTTAAATAACGTTTCAGGATTTTTAATGAAATAAATTAGACATGAAGTTAAATTTCAGGAGTCGAACTACAAAGTACCTACACGAAACGTGGTTTCTGTATCGAAAACACAAATAATTATTAAGTTAATTTATATATAAAAAAGTACAATAGACATTGAAAATTTGGACCACCCAAGTTTATTTTAATACCTACTTGTGGATGAAAAGAAATTATCATAAATTCATATGCAATAGCAAATTTTATATCACAATATTATAATAAATCTAACATAGTAAAAGGCGTTATAACTACCATTTAAATCCTGTTCCACACAATATAAATGTAAATTAATTTTTTTTATGAAGGTTGTTTACAAGTAGGTAATCTGCTGGCTCAACGACCCAAAGAGAGTCATGGCCACCGCAACGAGAGATCGCCAGTTTTATATGTTTAGCGCGTCTGGCCACTTTATCTTCAGTTCGTAACATAAACCTCATGTAGATCCTTCACTACCGTACTTTTTCTGTGATGTCTAGACTAACCAAAGATAACAAGTGGATGATCTCCTATTTGATAATACAAACACAATTCAGAAACAATCTTAAGGTATTCGATTAATAAAGGCGTCACTTTGCGGAAATTCATTATAAATAAATAATATGGTTCATTTTACTTAACCAAATGAAATCCTGCACAATCGCATTATTAGGCTTTTTTGGGAGTAAGGACTTCAATAGTTTCTATTGTACGTTAATATATTACGGATTTGTATAGAAATTACCTATTCAATTTGATCTTCTTCGTTCCCGTGTATCATCAATTTTCAAATTCAGTGACTATTTAAGAGCTTTTAAAATTAACACGAACTTTGTAATTTGTATCTTAAGAAAATAGTATTCAATTATTTATCGCTATTACAGAAGAGAATTAATAACTCTACCAATTTTTCTGTAACATAATATATGTACGTATATTTCTAGACTAATTAGTCGTGGTGAAATACTATTATAATACCGACTTATTTTATAATTTATCGACTTGTTTAAACATCATCTAATAACTCTAACATCAGACAGAACACACAAAATAAAAATATGTAACGCAAAAGTTACTTTAGCAAGGAAAAAGATGGCCAATTCGTGCGACGGTAACCTTGGCGGTTTGCGCACCTTCGGCCGGGATTCGGTTGCGCAACTCTGTAGGTCAAGGGTGGGAAGGCGCCGCATTTTTGGTGATAAACTTACCTACGCATACATAATCTTCTTTAAAATAACCTACAAGATATTACATGCGTAGACAGAATCGTCTTATTTAAACCTCATCATTCGCATTTAAATATCAAAAGTTATTATATATATTTACATATAAATATACTAGATACTAAGAAATTATCTGTAAACGTTAAACAAACAGTAGGTAATAAAGTCAACAACTGAATGCTAAAATGTGGATGGTACGAATAAAGTTCTAAATTACCGATGTTTTTCAATAGATAGACTTTAATCACCATAAAGTATGTATGAACACAGTTTATTGATTCCTCTTCGAATTAAGGAATGTGCTTGCGATGCGGCGCCAAACAACTTTTTGTGGGGCTATTGCGGTACGACCTTGACCTGTCTGTCCATAATCAAACCTGTTGTACAGCTAAAAGTAAAAGCTTTCACCGATAAAGCAGTGTACATACCCATTAAATAACCTCAATTAAATTAGTCTGTAATTTTTGCGATTATTTGACTGGAGTTTCCAAAAGGAAATTACTAGCTATTTGTTTGTAATTATTAATAAAATAATAAAACAAAAACTATATCAAATACTATGCCGTGTTAAATTAGAGATTCATTGACAACGGAATACATTTTTGCATGTAATTATAGTTTTTATTACTAAATCTGTATGTCAGAATGGATCAAGTAACAATTAAACAACTAGCAACTTGACAATAAAAAATGAATATTATACAAGATTGTAAATTCATACTTACATAATTGGATCTTGAATAACGGTAACATATACACATTTTATTTTAAATCAATTATGAAATAAATAGAAATGCGTTTATATATTTAAAGTTGATAAAATAATTAAGACACGATCACTATGCTAGCAAATGATCACTCATACACTGCGACTATCTCACATGTATAATGATTCACATATTATACGAGCTATTCAATTTACACTATGTTATTTCTGAATAATGTTTGTCTAATCGTTTTTAGTTGATACCATTGCGGGAGTGTTATTTCATGATGTCATAGTGAATAAAAACTCGCGTTAACATTTCAATCAACATTTCTCTTTGTGAAACATTAATAAACTTGTTGTGAGCCCGCGGCTGTGCCCGCGTTTCTTGTGTTCTTCACTACGTTTTAATTTTTTTTATGCTTCTGTAATTATTTTCTATAAACATTCTTTAGTACTTAGATAAAGTAAATATATCTCTCATAAATACAAGCACTTGCCCGTAAAACTGTGCATTTTATTCAATTTTTTATGAGTTTGTATTTTTTTACGCTGAACCGTAATTATTTTCGAAAATTAGAAGTACTCTAAGTTACCCGGAGTAACTTCAGCTATCTACCAAAAAATACCGTCAAAATCCGTCAAGCCGTTCCGGAGATTACCCGGATCAAACAGACAGACAAAAATTAAAAAAATTGTACTCTTGGTGTTTGTTATCTTAAATACATCATATCTATTTAGTAAAAAAACATAATTTTGACATTACAAACAGACAGTTCAATTTTATTCATTAGTATAGATACGGGGAGTAAATTATAATCTGATGTCGTTTGTAATACTAAAGTGAATAGAAACTCACTAAAGTCCCGATAAAATTCGTCCAGCCGTTCCGAAGATTGCCCGGAACAAACAGACGTCTGTCAGATAGACAGGCAGACAGACAAAATTTTTATAAAACTGTATTTATGGTATTGGTATCGCATATACATTTATATCTAGTTAGTAAAAAAAAATTGATATTACAAACAGACACTCCAATTTTATTTATTAGTATACATATTCATATATATCATGATTCAGGATGATTCTGATTCATGTCTCTACATAGCATAATACTAAGTCACTTTTCTCGTCTGTATGGCTATCTATCAAAACAATTTATTAAAGAATCTACTAATACTCCTAGAGAAAACATGTCAATGTCACATCTCTATCATCGATTGACTCACAACGAGAAATACTACGTCAAGAATCAACTTTGTCAATACAGACAAAGTTACTGGCAGAAATTAGTGTAATATAATTATGGTAAGCCGGACCTAATAGAAACAATTATCCTATTATAAATTTTAAACAACATGTCATGTAATTATAACGATAAGTTTCAAAGTACAAAATAAGTGTTTATATATCAAAATTCATTTAAGCATATAAATGTGAATGAATAATACTTGATAAGTGATTACACAAATGTGAACACAAATATTAAAAATCCATTTTGATTCCATAAGATCTTAACCATAATGAATTATTAAATATGGTGAAATATTTAACTTCACTAAAAATAAGGATAATTTAATTAATCTATATATATATATATATATATATATAAGCAAAGTTTGTTTTCTTTGTATATTTTTCAAATTCTATGAGCCCTTTGCCATGTTTTCTCAATTTGTTTGTTTATTAATTTATTTGCTCCCATAAAACAAAAGACAGGCATTTACCGGTAATATACATTTTTTCCGCTAATAAAAACAAAATACTCTTACTATTATTCATTAATTTGTTTTTTTTTTTTTAATTAGCTATAAATGAGACGTCATATACACAGAACATACGAAACGCGGGCGGAGCCGCGAGCACCAGGTAGTGATAAATAATTACATTCAGTGTAATTAATGCCTTTTATATAAAAACAAGTAGATGCGTATTATAGGAGCGAACTGTTTATTAGTAATGTACATTGTAAAGGATAAGGACCTTATTTTATCTCGGGATTCATAGAAATGTTGGGTAAAATCTTCTTTATGCTGTCAAGTCAAAGAAGAATGACTTTTGAGAAATGACAAACAGGAAATAACAATATATATTCATCCTTAGCATTCATGTAATAAGAAGGTTAAAAAGTTGCAAATACATAAGTTTCCTTCTCAATAAGCCCGAGAGCTGATTGACATTATAGAGTACGTGTTTGAGGCAACGTAAAAACTTGTAATAAATTACTTTTTTATGTTACCTTAACGCAAAAGTGTCGGTCTAGCTAAGCGGAGGTGGGACTTAAGCAACCCTTTATTTCTTTCATTAGATAGTTACTTTTTCTTCCTATGTTTAAATTGAATATTTAAGAATTAAAAAAAAATGAAAACCCCAGAACGTTTAGCCGGGTCTAAAAGTTAAATGTTTGTAATTTTTTTTGTCCAACACAAAAATTATTCGCGTCACTTTGAATTTTGAATTGTAATTTTATTATATACTTATATACATATAATTAACGTCTGCTTTGCCGATGACATATTCTATAAAAATTGCGAAATTATCGCCTACAAGATTAACCCATGTTTCCTAGTATGTTTGTACTATTAATATGTAGATTACTCATAAAAATGAGACAATAGGAAAACAATGGAAAGCTGGCGTAAACGCCAGGTTAGTGCTCAAGGGGTTAAATAATAATTCTAATTTTGAAAAAAAAAAACTATTTTTACATTTTTGTTAATCTGTTAATTTAATTTTTTTCAATGTGAATAAGTAAAAAATTATTTATTATGAAATGATTAATAATATTAATTTTGCTTCATTTCGATATTGAATTAAAACATATTACCAAAGAATAAATAAAAGATAAAGGTGTGAGGAGGTCTATGGGCCCCCGGTCGAAACGAAGTTCCTGTTGCTTTTTTGTAGACGTTTGCTATACGGTCATTATAATTTTGTATTATAAAAAACATGTTTTTAAACTGAAAAATTTACGATAAAATATATTTATTATAAAAAATAAATATTGATAAATTAAACACTGAATGATATGGGTCAAATAAGTTAATAACAAACAACAATTTACGAACTGTATAAATCTTATTGTAATGATAATACTTTTTTTTATTAATCACAGTAACAAGAAGTGTCGGAAAAAAAGGTTTGTTACACTTTTTTCAGTCTCACTGCTGTCCGCCCAGAGCGTGTATGTAACGTGCGATAAGACGCTTTGTTCTAAAAAAAAAATGTACAAGTTATATTATGCTTCAAGTCAAATTTGTAGTATTTTTATTTATAGACTAGCTGTGCCCCGCGGCTGCACCCTCGTTTCATATGTCGCTCATATGTTTACTGCGTTTTAATTTTTTATACGAAATCCTACTTATTTGAATACATTTTTTTACTATTGAGAAAAAGTAAAAATATTTCTCATAAATTCAAAACATTTGAATACAAAACAACTGCTCGTAAAACTGTGCATTGAATCGAAATATATTCAATTTTTTACGACTTTTAATTATTTTACGCGCAACAATTATGATGATGGCGACGACAATGTTGTCCTTATTGGGAAGACAGTGATTGATATTCGTAATTATTCGTATTTACATAATGATGACAACGCTGCTGTACTATTAGTTAACATTATAAAAACTACCCACGATCTTTACATACATACATACATATCATCACGCCTTTCTCCCGTGGGGGTAGGCAGAGATTACGTCCTTCCACTTGCTACGATCTTGACACACCTCTTTCGCTTCCTCTACTTTCATGAGCGCTTTCATACATGCTCGTCGGTTATGAATACTTTTTACCTGGCCTTTATTTAACACATGATTGGTTGAAAATAAACGTAGAATTTAACTTACATTTTTCCAACGAATTAAAAATGAAAACTAATAGTTACGTAGTTTCTAAAAAAGCGCACACAAACAAAATACAGGGAAAATGTTTCGGGAATACTATCCTTAAAATCTTAAATTCAATTAATAAAATTGTAGTGTCTGTTTGTAATGTCAAAATATTTTTTTTTACTACCATAAATACAATTTATCTGTCTGACTGTCCGTTTGCTCCAGCTTATCTCCGGAACGGCTGGACGGATTTTGACTGGACTTCTTTTGGTAGATAGCTGAAGTTACCCCGTGTAACATAGAGTACTTTTAATTTTCGGAAATAATTAGAGTTCTATAGCAACTGAATAAAATCCGTTTCAATGCACAGTTTTACGGGCAAGTGTTTATTTATGAGAAATATTTTTACTTTATCTTAGAATAAAATAAAATACGTAAATAATTAGTGTTTCATATAAAAAAATTAAAACGCAGTGAAGAATATATGAAAACCGGGCTCAGCCGCAGGCACACATGTATACAAAAATAAATAAGTTATTTACCCTTTTTTATCCTTTCATAAAGGCCTATTTACGCAAACATATTTATTATTTGAATTATGTAATCATTTAAACATTCTAAAATTCATTTTAAAATTTGTAAGAGTTTACAACATTTATTGGTATAACTAGAATTACTTTTAACGACGTTCATGGAAGGTATAAGTATGGGTTATTGCAACGCCCCTCTTATAATGATTATTAATAGTTCTTAAATGGAAAATTTATTCGCTTCGTCATCGCAGGGTAAGTAATTGATAAAATACATCCTTCCAATTCCCAGCTCATCAATCATTGTCTTATAAATGATAAATTTATATGGTCTACCTCACTCGGGAACAATATAAGGATTCATACATACAATAATATATAATCTGTATATTTATATACACACATATTTAAATTTATGGCTTACAAACAAAATAATTACGATCATTATGATATCTCTATATTATCTAAACAATGTTTTGTTAGAATTAATAAACAAACAAGTATATAAAATTCCGGAATATATATACGTGTAAACAATATGATTATAATAGTCAAATAAACAAATACCAAGAAATACTGAATAAACATTGTTTTGTTGGCTGTAACTATAAGGAAGTGTTATGTCCGCAGACATCAACGTAATGTGTTTGAGGCATCAATTATAATCTAATCAACGCCTACAACAGGTTTAAAAGGATGTAGATACGTCGTGATCACTGTTGCACAAAAATAATTGCACATAATAACACAAACCGAGCGCATTTCCTGTGCAGGATCTTATCGTGTGTTATGCAAGTGAGGCGAGCACGCGCAGACGCACGCCGGCGCCATACTGACGTTAGCCTAAGGTCAAGGTGAACACTATTATCCTTGTGACGTCATTAAATTACGCAACTCGATGCATATCACACAGCTATTTACTTGCACACTACGAAATGGCAACACAGACGGCGCGTCACTTTCTTTATTACTTAATTTTAATTACTACTGCAATAAAAATCATAATTAATTCTATTGTAATCATATTTTTATTTAATTGTAGTGTTTTATGTTTATACTAGTGGCATGCTCCGTCTTCACACGTCTTCACAACTCTTTAATTTAAAATAAATTATACCCTATGTTGCTTTCTAATGGCGAAAGAATCATTAAAATCGGTTTATTAGTTTCCGAGAAACAAACAAATATTTCCTCTTTATAATAAAAGTATAGACTAGTATAGATTTACAGAGACATTTCAATATCCTGTTGTTAATCAAGTAAGATTCTGGGCTTATATTCGATGTAAAGTCGAGGGCCCATTACGCATTACGGTAGACACCGTCTTTTCGTCTATACGCATTAACAGCTTATATATACCTTATAGGTTCAAAATTCAAATAAAAAAATTATTCATTATTCAGTAAGGGCCCTCATAAGGCGCTTATGGACGTTAAAATACTACCACCGGTTCCGAAAACATATATTCAAAGATATATCCTCTGGCCAAGTTTATAATAAATTATGTCGCTTTAGAAATTACCGCCAGAATAATAAATAACTAACTTCATTTAAGTTAAATATTCAAATAGTTAAATAATTCAGTAAATAAAGGAAATAGCATAAAAAAAATTCGTAGTAGAATAAATTTTAAAGCATTTTATATGTTACAGAAAGATTTACAGAGATAAAAAAAAAGTGTGAGTTCACATGTGATAGAAGTGAAACTTTGTTCTAGTTAAATATGAAATATACAGCATGTAATGGGGAATGGTCTCCATAGCGTGCAAAGTCCGTGCACGGGTCAGTATACAACGCTAGAGTAGTGGGAACACTACGAACAATAGCATAAAGAGGAGACGATAGATAAGGAAACTATATGGTAACGCATTCTATCTCCTTCTCTCACAGCTTAACCCTTATTTTTTTTCTTTTTCTTTTGACGGGGGAAATGCATTTACGCACTACCCTTACCTATTGCATTAGTGAGACCGAAGTCCCCCAATGCAATAGGTAAGGGGGCACGGAGGGACGAGCTCCGTGCCAGTGTGGGACTCGCCCGGGCGTGAAGCGCCCGGAAATACCCACTAAAACCCCCCGGGGCTGTCCGCCGCATTTGGGATGGAGGCGACACGGGGTGGCTTTCGCAGGCAACGCGTCGCCCCCTGCGGCGAACCCACCAGGCCTCGTCCGTGCAATGGCCCGGTAGGGATGGAGGAGAATACTTCCCCTCCACCTCTTAGCCCACCTCTTAGCCCACCTCTTAAAGAGAGGTATGACCTTAATTGTTCAAATATCCAGGGGGCGGGACATACTTCCCGTCCCCCATAGAAAGAAAAGGGAAGAGTTGGACAGAGCAGTGGCGGGCAAAGAGAAAAGGATGAAGAAACCCGCCACTGCTTTAAAAGGGAAGTAGGTCCCTCCCCTTCACTCGTCTTGTTTTAGTCGACAAGACGTAGGAATCACAGCTTAAACTCTACAAATACATATATAAGTTATCTCCTTTTCCTTCTCGTACACTCTACGGGTCCCCCTCCGGCGGCGACCCAAGACGTGTTTTGTTCCCCAACTGGGAAGGCTCTTGATGTCGTCGCCAGCGCGATATAGTGACACTGACCAGGCATTGAGCACTACACGCACAACACCGCATACACACTCCTGCACGCAACACGCAGGTACATAGGTCCTGTAAGGAAGCTTTTTTTGTGTTAAATAAAAAATGTAGGGATTAGCTAAGATTAAAATTCCGTGGGAGTTTTCACAGTCAGGAAGCGGCCAAGCCGAGGTTTGAACCCTTGTGCTAGTTACCTTTTGCGGCTAAATGCCTTTAGTACTCGCCCACAAAGTTCGGTGAAGCTGTAAAGGTCCTTTCGGTCAACAGCATTAGCTAGGTTATAAAAAAATATAAAAAAACTCTTTTTTCGTTTGATAAAATCCATTTCACACCGAACCAAGAGAAGTTTGACTTAAATAAAGGCGTAAAATTATATTTAAAAAATGTGTTTTCAGGGAGCGGAGTCATGGATAACAGGTATGTGTACATAATTAGGTTATGATTATTTGACACGTTTCTAAGATAATTTATTAGTGGGATAGTTAATATAACAAACCAGTAAATAGTAGGCGCAGTATAACATACTAACATAGTTTCGTCTACATTCGTTTGAATACATTATACTTACATATTTGTATAGCATGTGGCCTGTAACGTCAATCACTACTACGATTTACTTATAGTCATGATTATTTGATGTATCTACTATGAATAAATTTATTCCTACATACCTGCATTTCATTCAACGACTTTAACAACATTAATTACGCAATAAAAAATGGCGACGGCTTTATAGTATTTAACATGTTCTATTATAAAATATAGTCAAAATTGTTAAATGGGAATTAATTAATGAATCAAATATTGATTCACTTATTCAATTGTTTTATTTATACAAATATAGTTTTAATATACGTACATAAGTAACATATTATTACGTTAAAATGTACCAGAGTGGTGTAGGTGCTGTCATTTTTAACATTCATTAATTTCATTATACTTAATTTTTTTACTGTATATATTTAATAACTGTTACTCATGAAGAGTACCAAATTAAAAAAAATGCACCCAAAAATTTTTAAGTGTGCAAGTACTTTGAGGTGTTCGACTCCATACCTTTATCGTTTAATTCAACGTATTGTTCATAAACTAAATAATATTTAAATTTATAAATAAAAATTGTTTACAATTATTACTAGTGTCATATCACAAAGTAAGTAGTAATTAATAAACGTGTGAGATCACGTTTTAGCTTCTGTTTTATAATAATCGATGTGTACGAGCGGAAACCCTGAATCGGGCCGACACAAGCATCTCCGTAACGATAAATATATACGCCATTGACCCCATTGTGAACAGTGTACATAAACAATGGCGTTAGTAGTTTCTTATCTGAGTGTATCTGATCGAGAACGCTTGTAAAGGGCATGCCGGCAGATCTAAATCACAACATCGATATAGTCTATTGACGGCTGAAATTATTTTAACTGAAAATCTAAATTCAAAACTAAACCATATTCTCTACGGATGTACATTCAGTTGATAACGGTATGGTTCATATCTTCATAATGAACTTATAGCATACTAGATATCGTATATTCGCGCATACAATATACCATTGTTTACTAATACTAATCAAATTTAGTTGGTATTAGCAGAAATAAAATCCGTGACCTCTTTAGCTTTGATCTTGACCTTAACCGCTAGACGACAGAGGTGGCATTTGTATATAATTTATAGACACTGTTAAGAAATGTTACTTAAATTTTATAAGTGTTAAAAGTTTCTTAACATTTAATTCATATTCATAGCGTAACAAACGCCTAACAGACAGTGCGCTCCCGTATCCGTCACCTGCAGACCTCGGCTAAAGCCTATAGATAGGTCTTGATATAAACAGTCTGACCCGGAACGCACGTGACACTAAGGCAGGGTTATTTCACAATTTTTGAAAATGTATGTTTTCGTATTTATTGTATACACCCGACGCGTAGTTTTTTAGTATTATTCGAACAATTCTAGGCGTTTCTAAATGCTATAAATTATTATCACACACTGCAGTGATGTAATAGCGTCTTATTGCAAATGCATCGTTTTCCTTGTATGTACTTCAATGCCGGGGTCGGCTTGTATTACTTACTCTTTATAGCTAACCTTACAATCGTTTTGTTATAAGTCCAATGAAATAGGAAACCGTTATTTACTTGCACAATTTAACATTTATATGTCGCATCAGAAAAACTATGAAGATCGATACATATATGTATTTAGCAGTAGCAAAGAAGGAATATAAAGATTATACTTTCAACTATTAGTAAGTGACAATTTGCGAGTTAGATTAGTCTGCTGTTGAACATATTTACGAATTTTCTAATATTGGTCTTTCTTAATATAATTCCATTTTGATTATCTGTTAAGGAAAATATCTCTATACATCTCATCCGAAGTACCACAGTGTGTTAAGAGAAAAGTCTTCGACCAGTGTGTGTTGCCAGTGATGACTTACGGCACTGAGACGTGGTCGCTTACATTAATAGAGAGAGCTATGTTAGGAGGTTCACTGCATAATCAAATCAGAAATGAGGAGATCCATAGAGAAACTTAAGTGACAATAGGCTGGGCACATTGCTCGTAGAACCGATGCCCGATGGGCAAACGGGTTTTCGAATGTCTGCCGTGCACCGAAAGACGCAACTTGGGCAGGCCCCCTGCAAGGTGTACCGGCGACCTGGAGAAGGTTGCGGGAGTCCGTTGGATGCGGGTTACGAAAACCGGTCGTAGTGGTGATCTTTGGAGGAGACCTATGTCCTGCAGTGGAAATCTTTAGTTTAGCTATAAATTCACGTCTTGGATAGCAGCCTAAGCCGAGGTCCGTATCACTTTGATGCCTTAATGCTAGCTTTATGGTACCTGTCTCCTGGCTGAGTGCCCTAACCCTTAGCCTGAAAAGTTCGGCGAAGCTGCCAAGGCCCTTCCAGTAAACAGTATTTAGTCAGTTCGAAAAAAAAACAAGCAAACTCTGAAACCTTACTAAATTTTTAACATAATATTTCCATCACCGTACACTTGTAAAAATCCCCTCATAGTTAACGCGCGTTGCGTTCCGGAATCAGTAAACGTACATCAAGACCTACGCAGAGGCTTTGCTGTGGTAAATGTAGGTCAGTATGATGATGCCGGCTGTCGATAGATCGCTCATCTAACAGTGGTCATCGTCGTTCATTAAAATTAGTTTATTTAACACTAGCAACCCAGCCGTCTTTGCACGGGTATATAGAAATCTGTAATAAAAATACCTATATAGATATAATTATACTTATATACTTATATACTCGCAGATAATTTAGTGTTCTACAGATGAAAGAATTTTTAAAATCAATTAAGTGGTTTTTTTTAATTTATCAATAATTAAAAAAAACAATTTAACCTTTTTATATAATACTATCATTTCAAGTACATTCATTTGCAGAGTTCGAATGAAATTAAACTGATTAAAGTTAAAACAAACACGGTTTCTCCTCAACTACAAAAGTTAAAACTCTCGGAAGGAATACCAATGCCCCTACAGATGACCGCTTAGTGTTTCTTATTATTAAGTGCTAACGATGTCTGATATCTAGAATATTAATGCATTCTAAGTTATTAATAATAAACTCGTACCTTAGTTATTTTATTGATACAATATATATTTAATTTACGAAATTTAATAGTGAACTTTTAAAAATCTTTGTTGTAAAAGATGTAAATTCTGATAGAGGGTTATAGGATTGTCCATTGATTATTGTTTCTGTTTATAATTTATTACGACCCTGAATACAAGTTCTTTAGGCCTAATTTCGTATTATTTTACTAACTTTCAACGCTCAACAAAATGGCGGTAATTTATTAAGTGTTCCTATGGAGTTAATAGGAGATTGAAAAATGTACGCTCAGTGTAATTATTTTTCATTCACTAGAGCACAACAACTAAAATATATCACGTAAAATGCCTTAAAATGACATAATACGTAGTCAAATACTTCAAGTTAATAAATTAAAAACAAGGACTATACATGTCAGACGGAAATCACGCCAAGATCTTGGCATTGCTTCAATCTTTGAGACATTATCAAAGCTTCCAAAAATTACGATAATCATCAGTTCTTCCACGTTAATTACCATCAAAATCGTGTATTTTGAATCGATGTTTACATAATATTTTTAAGTCTAAGTCTAAGTACTTACAAATAAATAATCTTCAGCTGATATAGGGGTCAAGTACAAATTATAATCCCTGATCTAAGATCCCGGTATTACATGTAAATAATAATGAAAAACAATATAGAAACATTAATAATAATAATATAGTAACATTCTAGGTTAAGGTCTCATGCGTGATTCCCTAACCATATTTATGTAATTGTTTTATCTCAAATTTAGATTAAAATCCTTCATTTGGTTTATGAGCGGACGGACAGCGAGGTTTCCTTTACACAACGAATAATATTCGATTAATAAATTTTTCTAGGCAAAAGTCATAAGTTAGCTAAATCCGACTAAAAAATACTTAAATAAAGATTACTGTATTCTGGTAAAAAAAAAATATGCTCAATCATTCATCATATAATGTTCAAATTAGACTTAGCTATTTTTTGTAGGTCTGTATTATTAATATTTACAAAGTTTTTTATTTACAAAAAAGACAATTTTTTTCATTACTTGGAATAGCTTATGTGCTGTTTACTGTATGTCTCAAATAATTAGTAAAATTGTAATATAACTTATTTTCTCTTAGGTGTAGTTTGTCCAAAAATGTCCACTGTACTCATTTTTAGAAAACTATTTCTTTCTTTCTTGTATATTCCAGGCTCAGGTTATTTAGAAAATAATGATTCTATTGAAACTGAAAAACATGAATTATGTACGTACATACTGTACATACTTTGAACTACATGTGAATATATTAAATAGACAAGAAATTCATTACTATATATAGAAATATAATTCCAGAAATTTCAAATATTGTAAAACTTATAATTAAAATAAAAATGTGTACGTACATATACGATACTTTTTGTATTTGAAGAAAAAGAAGTAAATGTCATCCACCTTATTCTAACCACATGTTGCAAATATACACATCATCCACTTCTCAGCACAGATTATTATGACGACCCCGACATCGCTTTTTGAATTTCAAGACAAAATGATACCACCCTTCCAAAATGTACACCAAACAGTAACTTTTTTTGATCCATTTAAACAGATAAGCCACTTGTAGAATCTTATAACATTAAGTTCGACAATTTCGATTATTAACATATTTATAAGTCGAATTGAGCATTCATTTTGATAGGAAAGTTTAATATAATTTGCAATGTGAATTTACTTTACTCTAGTTACCTACTATAATCTCCAAATATAACAACTGCTGTAATAAATAACATAGCCGCAATATATCGTTCAAGCGTTTCTATTGGAAATTCTATATAATTGAAGCGATGTTTGAAATCTCAAAATAAATTATTTTTAATAAATAGATATGAATATCAAATAACAAATTTTTACTAAATCCATATAAATGTATATACGACCACCTATACCAAAAATACAATTTTTAATATTTTTCTCTCTCTGTCTTTTTGTTCCGGGTAATCTCTAAAACGGCTGGACCGATTTTGACGGGACTGTTTTTGGTAGATAGCTGAAGTAACACCGCGTAAGTTAGGGTACATTTATTTTTCTAAAATAATTAGGGTTCCGCGTAAGAAAAAAAAAACTCATAAAATTGGGAATAAAATCCGATTCAATGCACAATTTGTTATCTAGCTACCTGCTGTTCAAATACCTGTATTTGAATATGTGAATAACATCTTTGCTTAATGTTAGTAGCAACAAAATATTGAATAAATAGTTAGGGTTCCGTATAAAAAAATTAGAAAAAATATTACGCAATGAAAGATATATTAAACGCGGGTGCAACCGCGGGCACTCAGCTTGTGCAATAATAAAAATACATATATATAATATTAAAAGCACTTATGTCTATTACTATAAAATGTTATTAATTCCTGACCAGCAAACTATCACAAATGGTAGAGTGTGACTGATTTACAGAAACAATAATAAATGTGATAACAGTCCAATGTGGATTGCAGAAAACCCAAGTCCTTGATCCTAATAGTTTGTTATTACATACAAATATAGTAATGTCTATTTGCACCAATATTTACGTATTATATATGCCAATTTTAAAATTAACAATGTGTCTATAATAACGGAGTATATTTATTATAGCAAAGACATGATAAGTGACGAAAATATTTTACAAAAATTCCATATTTGAATATAATTGGCAATTAAAATTACACAGTAAGAAGCATTTTATATAATAAAAGTATATATTTGATTTACTTAATCAGTAGTATTCAAGTTTCTAAGAACAGTAATATTATAATAATACACCAAAATCAAAATGAATAACAGAGTAAAAGTTCGAGTAAATTCTGTACTATTATTTATCCTCTTTGACCTTGGCGCTCAGAGTCTGAATATCAAACCAACTACACGTGATAAATTTAAGGGTGCGTTTCATGCACAACTCATTATTATGGAACATACGTAGTAATGAATAATTCTTTATGTAATATTATTTCAAAACATCATTTACCCTAAATTCTTTTATTGTATGTTATTAAATCTAATTAAATAACTTAAATATTAACCGTAATTTCTTCAGGAAGAAAATATCTAAGGCTGACATTTGCACAAAATGAAATAATCAAATAACATGGCTAATTAACATTTATCTACGTTTGCATTTTTGATAATATTCGTTTGAAATTTAGATATTTAACGTTACAGTTGTGTATACATTCATGCAAGCATAAAACATCCACTGCTGGATCCCCCAATGGGGGAACCGCTATAAATACCACGTTTGGCAGCGGGTTGGTGATCGCATGGTAAGGTGTTTGTGGTACTCAGAGGAAGATGCTGCCCATCGCCTGGTTTATATCCCTTAGTCGGCATTTACGACACCTATGGGAAGATCTGAAGTGGTACTATTCTTAGCCGGCACCAAATGACATATGTTGTCAAATGTACTTACTACATATTATGTTAATTAATGTATTAATTGCTAATACATTAAGTAAACCATTAAAAATATAGACAATAAACAAAATTAAAATGTGTTTCCCTAATCTATTTCCTAAATTATCAATAAATATAAGAAGCGCATTTAATTTGTTGTTTATTGAAAATCAATATTAAGTCCTTGAACTTACCGTGTGAGTTCACGCAACATATGAATTATATTCTGTGAATAGCTTCTCCCTTCTGACCTTCTAAAGCGAAAAGGCCTTGAAAGGGATAACCAGTTTGATTGTGCCACGTTTATTCAGTATTATATAATCGCTCCTTTATACTTGCTTTATTATAAAACCTATTCAGTCCAAATATAAATGAGCAATATGCAATGGGTTATGTAAGAACAACTTTTAATTTAAATAGCACGCTAGGTTATATAGATGAATACCAACCCTACGTGAGTATGAATTTTAATTCGTGAGAATCTCGTCCATGCGCGGCTTTTGTATTTGGACGGTTTTGTAGTCGATAAATCAATGAAATAGAGTAGAGGTTCTGTATGATAAATATAAAGAATAATAACATAAACATACTCAATATACAAATAAAAAAACACCATTAATTTGTAGTAAGAATTAAACATGCATTTTTTAATATGAAGATCTGTTTCATGTAGCTCGCTAGACTGATCTTACAGTGCCTGATGGTAAGAGCGGTGGTCACATTGGTTTTTTTTAAAACCATTCCACTTATGATCTGAAATAAGTGTTAATTACTAATTGTAACTGTAATAAGTGTTAATTACTAAAATAATAAAATAAATAAAAACAGTCTTAAAATTTTCTGTCTGCATGTTTGTGATTCAAGATTTAAATAAAAAAGTACTCTTTTAATTTGAATGAAATTAGGTGTTCGGGATGTATGAGTGGTTATGTAACTGACAGATAGATTAAACTTCATATAACATTAGCAAAATCAAAGCAGAAAGGTATCATCATTCGATCCCTTACGTACGTGCCTATACAATAGATACCTTACATCTTTGCAGAAATGACTCTCCAGCTGATTAAAATAAATAGCCCTTGTAATAGTTGAAAATATTTTCTGCGCATGCCTCAAATTCCACCATGTTTTTCGAGCACTCTACGAATATACATAAAATAGACAGTACGTTTTCTATACAATAAAAAAAAAGTAGTTACAATCACTTATGTTTAAAAAATAGTCAATTTTAAATGAATACAAACTCATAATTAAAAGGTTGAATAAGTATTTTTATAGATATTAAAAATGCTACTAATAAAAAAAAAAGTTGCAAAAAACGTTGTTGTTATGTTGTTATTGTCCTGTTCTAGCTTCAACCACTTACCTTATCTAGACTTGGATCTGTTGGAACGCCGTTGCGAATTGTGTTCTTGACCTTAAAAAAATTACAACCATTTTAAACGTTCAGATTTCTTAAAAATGAATTCACAGAAGAATTTTGTTTTACTTATCATTAAAATTGTTATTCTAACCTCTCAACTAATTCTGATTTATTTCCACGTTGAAGACGCCCATCACACTTCAACCACCGTCTAAATTCAATACAGTTATGTGTTGTTTGGGCATGGAGAAAGGATGGATAACAGAAAATAAACGATACGAATTTATAAGGCGAGGGTGAATGGGCAAGTCGGTAAGGGTCGACCTAAGCGAACGTATCTAGACCAAATCGTCTTAAATAAAGGCCAGGTGAAAAGTACTCATAACCGAAGAGCATGGATGAAAGCGCTCATGAAATGAATGAAGCGAAAGAGATGTGGCAAGATCGTAGCAAGTAGAAGGACGTAATCATCTGCCTACCCCCACAGGAGAAAGGTGTGATGATATGTATGTATGTATTTGATTATGAGCTTCTACCGTAGAATGCTCTAATGATGCACCATCAATTAATTTTTCATTTAATTGTACTGGTAACGGAGGTGATAATGCTTGTTGCCCGGTCATAATCTTAAAATGTGCCCGAAACTTTCTTATTGTCACCTTTTAAACATGGCGGATGCGTGTGCGCTCAGCAAATCATTGAAAGGACTATCAGCGAAATTGATAATATTAGATATGTTTGTATTAGTTGCTAATAGCTTAAACAAAACTCAAGTTCTGATTATGGCCTGATGTCTTGGTGTCTTGTAAATATAATAATTATGTTGTTTATAGTTCATGATTCATTCGACATTTGTGATTCGATTTCTAATTTTATTGTATCGATACGCTAGAAAATGGAATGACTTTCAAATGATCCAAAAATCGCTGTATCGTATGTCGAGACACGATCTTTTGCAAGCTTGAATCGAATGGGCGCATCCCTAATTTGATTGTAGGTCCAGCCCTTCAACACAACGTTTTGTGACGCCTCTCATAGTATATAGGGATAACAGGTGAGTCACGGTATCAAATATTTACCGGCACCCTCTTTTAGGGATGGCCCCCATCACACAAATGTCAAAAGATACTTGACCAGCCTCCGCCAAAAGTTGACATCGTTACCTAATTTACACCGTCTGGCGGATTTCCTTACATGCTAGATGTTTGTATCTATATTTGTGTTACCAGAACTAAAAATCAATGTAACGTACCCTAGGATGGTATCTTAAGCTGAAGTTATTAGCGTTATCAGTTAAATTTTTGTTTTTACAAATTATAATGTACTGCTTAAATTGCTATCTGCCAAAAATACATTGTTTCCTGTTATATAACAGCAGAAATGAAGAGTGAATGGGAACACTGTTACATTGCAAATTATTATATTGGGCGACCAATTGAAGCTCAATCCAAAGTGGTATCTTCATTTTTGATTGTATATTCCTTAACAGGATAATGGACGTAGAAACAGAAACGCATGACAACAGCTGTGGTGTTGTTATAATCCAAATTGTATTAATACATTTTCTTCTTATATAATCTGGAACGCTACATCTATTATTCCAATTATATTTATCACCGTTAAATTGTGAGGAATCAATCGAGGAAATAATGTAATTAATTAACAGATAATCATGAGGTGTAGTGATTCACCGCTTTATAGACTTTCCTCTTTAAAATAATGTTTTCTTTTTATCAATAAATTAACGGGTGCCAGCGAATACGTCTACATGTTTTATCTTGTTTAAATAAGGGATGTATGCAAAAGATGTATCCGTTAACAATGAAGGAAAAACGTGCTAAATCCTATGAAATTTTTCTTCACCAAGCGACAAAACTATAGATTTCTCAGCTTTAGAAATAATCAATACGTCCCGTGTTAGTTTCTCATTATACACGTAACCAAGTACTTTCTATTATAAAGGGTTTTAACTATTAATGACGCAGATGATATCGATTGTCCTTTTTAATATGCAGAGGTTTTAAATAAATCTTAATTATGCTGTTAATTATATTGTTAACTAGCTGTGTGCCCGCGGCTCCACCCGCGTTTCATATATTCTTCACTGCGTTTTGATTTCTTTATACGAAATCCTAATTATTTTCTTAAAAAGATTTAGTACTAAGAAAAAGTTAAAATATTTCTCATAGATTATAGCACCCTCCCGTAAAACTGCATTGAATCGGATTTAATTCAATTTTTTATGAGTTTTACGCAGAACCTTAATTATTTTCGAAAATTAAATGTATCCTAACTTACCCGGAATAATTCCAGCTATATACCAAAAAAAGTCCCGTCCAAATCAGTACAGCCATTCCAGAGATTACCCATTACAAACACACAGACAGACAAAAATTAAAAAAAAATATTTTTGGTATAGGTGTCGTGTATACATTCATATCTATTTAGAAAAACAAAAGAATTTTGACATTACAAACAGACACCTCAATTTTATTAGTATATAGATATAGATTTACGATTTTTGTTTATTGAAAGAATTTAACCATTTTGTATTAAGATAAAAAATAATTTCAAAATTATGATTCATTGATCTCATAATTAATGTGTCAAGTAGTACCCATGAAAATGAAACAATAGAAAGATAATAGGATAAATAGAAAGCTGGCGTAAAAGCCGGGATGGTGCTTGAGCACCATCATATTAAGTACCCATAAATAGAGTATGTATGAAAGAGCTCATTAAAATAAAGAAGTGAAAGACGTGTGTCAGGATCGTAGCAAATGGAAGGATATAGTCTTTTCCGCCTGAGACTGAGGCAATAAAAATCAATGGATAAATTATCTTGGAATTCTCACTTGAGAGCCGCTTTAGGAAATAATTTTCTGTTAAAAATTTGAGAAATTTATTTCTAAAATTGAACTCACTGTTTCTCCGTCCATTATCCCTTCTGGAACCAGAGGGATACAGAAAGTAGCGTTGTTTATTGCCCAAGTTAGGTACGTTGACTAATAAAAATACGAAGAGGTTACTGGATTTCGTACCCTAATGTGAATATCGAAGAAATTGCAAATGAAATATCTTTTCTCTTGGGACAGTTTAACATTTGAGAAATTTACTTTTTCATAATTGATTAACTATAAATATTGTAACTGACTGAGAAATATTGTAAATGACCATTAAAACTTGGCTGTTATTACTTAATTCTAAATTGATTTGATCAATATCAAACTAATAAGACTTCATGATATTTATTATTTCAATGTTATATTCAAATACAATTATGGTTAACTGTAGAATTGAATTAATGTTGATGGTTTTATATTGAAAATATGTAAGTCAAATTACTTACGCAATGAGTTTTTTAAATACTCACTTCAAGAATGTTGATAATTTTTGGGCTTCGTGTAAAATAATTACTGTAATATATTAAAATAATGGATAATATAGGTTAGTATTATATATAATAGATTATTAACCTTTATTGTACATTTTTACACTAATATTATTTTACATATATCCCCAAATAACACAAACATTTTTTTTGTGTAGCCATTTTATAAAACTTTATTTAAATAAATTATATTATATTATATTAATATTCTTATTTATTAGTAATTTAATAAAGGCTTAGTTAGTAGTATTTTAACATCAAATATCTCATTTAGATCAAACACTGAGTCCAAATGTTGTTTCTGGTTTTCATACAAACTTTGAAATGCCTAAAATATTCGTCGAGTACATAATAAACGGTATTTGAAATCGAAACCTCAAATATTTATACGACAAATTATAAACACACAGACAACTAATCACATAATTAATGTAACAATTTTTTAATAATAATTATTAATTTGTTAGTTCATGACATAGGTACATTACATTATCAATGAAAAAAGTTTTTGGTATCGTTATGTTTATATAAGCTGTTTAATAAATCAGGTCAATGAAAGAGAAAGAACTAATCGGTTGATAGTACAAAGTTATTTAATATTATGTTATTTAATAAACTGTTATCACGTTTTCATATTTTTACAAACAAACAAAATTATACTCGTTTACCTACATTGTGTTAATAAATAAATTATTACGTGGAATTTTATTTCGGGGTTATTGACCGTCAAGGTCGTACGATTGTCAAATAAATCACGAATTGACGTAATCACACTATTATGGACAACAGCACAACTAATGAACTTTAAGCAGAAATATTGTTCCTGGTTGAATACACTCAGAAGAATTTTTGCCGAAAACCATTGAAACTTTTTCGTTTTGACGACTAATTTATTTAGGTAGGTTCATTAAAATAACATAGGTAGACGTTTTGTTGTTGTGAAATATAATACACCTGCTTCGGAATTATTTATACCTACATTTCAATGAAGTAGGTTGTTATTTTTGTAATTCTAATCCATTTTATACAAAGGCATTAACATATTTATTACTTTAAGGATCTTGATCGTCTGACCGATCTTTATCATATAAAGAATTAAATTGCCCACTGATACAACTTTATAATATATAAATTAGTGTCCGACCGAAACTGGATGTTGAGCTGAAACCGAAATCAAAGTCGAACCTTCGGCCTGGGTCTCAGTTTCGGCCGAAACCGAAACCGAACCTTTGTAAGATTTGTACAATTAAGTAATTTATTCAGAAATTTAGTACATCATTCACACAAATATAGATAAGCAAATTGTGTGGCTGAACAACACTCAACAGTTACATTGAACTAAGTAACAAGAGTGTTTATTTCGCCCGCGTTTCATGTATTCTTCACTGCGAAATCTATATTTATACGGAGACTTATACTAAGGAGACGAAATCTGTACATTGAAGATGTTTAAGAAAAAATACTATGCGGGGCTTCAGAATCGACTACAGAACACATTTCCATAGTTACTTTTTTGTTTGTCTGTCTGTTTATTAATTTGTTCAGCAATCACGCAAAAATAATGAACCGAATTCGATGAAATTCGATTTGGTTTTGTCTCATCTCGTCTTGACAATTCTTGAAAAGTATTATCTTGTCTTGACAAAACTATATATTTAAAATTCCCGCCTTTGCCTTTACGCGTAGCGTAATGAACCTACATCTTTAAATTGTATTTATCAGTGACTTAATATTTATAAATAACTAGCTGTGCCCACGACTTCGTTCACGTTAAAAAAAATTATTAAATAAACATTATCCGTTGGAGCAAATTGTGAATCTAAACCATTCTCGATTCCTCAGGAATAGACTCAAAAAAATTTATTGAAATCGTTTCAGCCGTTTAGGAGGAGTTTAGTCAAATAAAAACGCAAAGAAGATTTATATAAAGATACCCATTATTAAAATTTAATTGTTAACGTAATAACCAAATTATTTATTCAAAACTATACATAAAGTAAGTACTTAAAATAATAAGTGTACATTTACACAACTTTGTTATCCTTAAGCTGACACCGATTTAAAAATTATTAAGTCATTAGAACAAAGGATATATTAAATAAATAGAAATAGATTAAATAACTAGTTATTTATTTACTTTTTAGTGCATTTTATATTATATTCGTTTGAAGTCGATTTTGTTTATAATTAATTTTTTTTTGTTGGTATCCAAAGTTATCCATTTTCCAGTCACTTCCACTACAAATTTTTTGTGTCTTTAATTTTTCGTATAGTTTATCATAAAATACCAATGATAATTAAATATTGATCAAACATCTCATGTACTTAATATGTAGATTACCCATAAAAATGAGACAATAGGAAAACAATGGAAAGCTGGCGTAAACGCCAGGTTAGTGATCAAGGGGTTAATGTACTGTAATGTGCACGTAGGTTTGATAATACGTCTGTTCCACTCTTCTTCTTATTCGCAGTCGATTTATCTGACTCTAACATATTCTCCCTTAGCTTAAATACATTTTTTCATAATAAACATGCTTTTTCAACCTCTTCTGGTATTGAAAATCGTTGACTGTGTAGAAAATGTTTGATATTTGAAAATAGGATGAAGTCGCATGGTCCCATGTCGGATGATTGAGCCTTAAATCGCCCTCAACGCCGGGCGAGTCACACACACCCTTCTATCGACTCCATCGGGAAACTTTACTCTTCAGTGTGGTCAAATGCATTCCCCTCGACATAAAAAATTAAAAGTTGAGCCTTAAATTATATCTACGTTTTTGCGTTATAAAAATTTAGTTTGTCTGAGACTGGACTTGTGAGATCTGGCAATGTCATGATGCAAAATGGAACGGCGTTTTTGATCATTTTTACAGGGTTAATCTATAACTTCCGGCAATCAAATGCTCGTATTCCAATCGCTATTTATTGTACGACGATCTTAAGCGCAAACTACACTTAAAATCGTAGTAAATCATATTCCGAAATTTTTTACTAGTTAAGTCCATTGTAATATAGTAACACCCTATATTTAAAATAGCAAATAGTTCATCTATAAACTGTATTTTAGTTATACTGAGAAATACACTTTCAATTGTCATAATTATAATAATAATAATAATAATAATAATAATAAACTTTATTGAACAAAGGTTCATGTACAGAAAATACTAATGTGGGTATCTGCACTGGTTACACCGTATCGCAGATATCATAGCATTAGTTTTTAGTTTTATTAATGTAAGTGACTTTTAACCTCCAAAAAGTTCCTTGGTACCATGGGTTTTTGGCCGAAACTGGCCGAAACCGAAACCGAAACCTTCGTTCGGATACTAATATAAATTATTTTATAAATGTATACTAGCTGTGAGCCCACGGCTGCGCCCGTGTTTTATATATTCATAACTGCGTTTTAATGTTTTTTTACCGTAATTATTTTCCTAAAAATGTTTTAATACTAAAATAAAGTAAAAAAATCTCATAAGTTCAAGCACTTGTATGTATAACTGTGCATTGAATCGGATTTTATTAAAATGTTTATCACTTGAGAACTAATATCTAGGTTTAGTGTGTTTACCATCCTGGACCACGTCGTCACTTAACATCAGGTAAGATTGTGGTCACAGCACTGAGCTTATATCGTGTGAAAAAAACTATAAATATATTTAATCATGACTGAGTTGAAATCCATGTATGCAACATAAAATATCAAAGCAAGTTCAAAGCGATGATGACGCAGTGGTATTGTAGCCGGTTACTGCGTCGTTGGACAACCTTTTCAATAATTAACCTTTTTTTTTCTTTTATTTTTTTGACGGGGGAAATGCATTTACGCACTGCCCTTATCTATTGTATTTGAAGGATCAGAGTCCCCCAAATACAATAGATAAGGGGGCACGGAGTGACGAGTTCCGTGCCAGTGTGGGACTCACCCGGGCGAGAGTCGCCCGGAAATACCCACTAAAACCCCCCGGGGCCGTCCACTGCATTTGGGATGGGGGCGACACGGGGTGGCTTTCGCAAGCACCGCGTCGCCCCCTGCAGCGAACCCACCCGGCCCGTCAGTGCAATGGCCCGGTGGGGATGGAGAAGAATAGTTCCCCTCCACCTCTTAGCCCGCCTCAGGAGAGGCTTGACCTACGGTCACACATCCAGGGGGCGGAATAAGTTTCCGCCCCCCATAAAGAGAAAGGGGAAGAATTGTAGAGAGCAGTGGCGGGCAAAGGGAAATATGGGGAAGAAACCCGCCACTGCTTTAAGAGAAGTAGGTCCCTCCCCTTCACTCGTCTTGTCTTAGTCGACAAGACGTAGGAAGGAGAGGGATACCTGAAGAAAAACGAAGGAAGAGACAAGAAAAGAGAACACAAACAGAAGAAGTACGGCACAAGCCACCCACACAAGACCCCTTCAATAATTAACCTGAGCTATTGCTAAAAAAAATATCATTATGTAAGCATAACTAGCCACCTTCAAATTTGAAAACCTGTCACCTAACACCTTTAAATGTGATCCAGTAGCATCTCTTAAGAGTTAATACTTGTTTTAAGTTTAGCTTGTTTACACGTCTTTACTTCATATTATTGTGGTCAAAGCGCTGGGCCTAAACGTTATAAAAACAATACTGAAACTGAAACAGCTGAGCGCACTGCTATTTTGAGGTAGAAATAATTGTCGTTGTAGTTATTCTACAGTAGAATATACATCAAATCTACCACTCTTAATTACCCCAATACTTCACAAAAGGAATCTAATATCTAACTTACTAATTGTAACTTTAGTCGTTTCACATAGCAATGATCATCGGAGTCTGTATTGTTTTGAATAATTAAAACAATCACAACAATTTAAATGGTTCTTCGAGATCATTCTGTGCAGTTCTATATTTAAATTAATTACAATAGATTCCTTTCTTGCCTGATGTAATTATATCATTCAAGATATTCCTAAGAAAGTGTAATAAATTCCTACGTTTCCTTATTTATCTACTATTTATGGGTATGCGTCATTGCTATCTACGTCAAATTATTATTAAATGAGTAAATAACACATTGGCAATGACCTACTATTATCAGTTAGTAACTATAGTAATTTAGATGTAAGTTACACTTAAAAATAATAATTCGACTTTTACACATACTTTGTTTTTTGTTTGTATGATAAATTGTTTTTTTTAATGGATAAAAGTTTATTAAGAAATCTATCAGAATTCTTGGCGAGATTTTGGTTTGTTATGTAGTAATTAATACTTATTTTTATTTCATTAATTTGTAGTATTTGACTCTATTGTATTAATTTTAGTGGCATTTTACATAATGTAGTTATTATTATTTTTTTATTGGTCTACAAAACTGGGTACAATTTTCAATTTTACAAATAACTTATTTGAATACAGTTGATTTAAATTGCCCCTTCTCGGCGTAGACACAGCTTCTATTAATTCTAATATAGCGACGTTACAAAGAATAACAAAACTATAACTGAGAGTAAAGACAATAATAAAACTAACAATAAAAATATAAGAAAGACACAATTAAAATGTTAAATTTTAATCAAATATAAAAGCTGGAAAAAAGCATTAAAAATCAATGCGAATTTTTATTCACAATTTTGTTGGTAAAGAGGTAAGGTAAAGCTTTTCGAATGCATACTAGGCTTGATGAACGTGGAATGGAAAAAGATAATCTTTCTAATAAGGAATAAGATAATCTTTCTAATAATTCAGGGGAATCGACATATCCGTGGACTAACTTGTATAAAATCCAATATCAGTAATTTCCCTACGAGATTGCAGTGTTTCAAGATTGTAGTACGATAATCGTTTTATATACGAATCAAGAGTCCGACACTTATTATACTCGTAAAATAATGTTAAATAGTATAAAAATCGTTTTTTGGACGCACTCAATCCTGTTGATGTGAATCTGGTAGTAGGGGTTCCATACGGTACTATACTACAATACTCTAAAACACCGCAAACAATCGCAATATATATTCAAATTGTTACACTAGACTGCCAAAATAATATCATTTTTCTGTTTATGAAACCTGCTAAATGAGAAGTCTTTTTAATTATATCATTCATGTGAGGTCTAAAACTTAAAGAGCTATCAATTATAATTCCAAGATCACGAATACAGGACACTTCGGATAGTATAGTATTATTTATGTTATAGACAGCGGAAGATGGGTGAGTTTTTTTGTGAACTTTATATGGCAGCATTTTTCTAGATTCAGTTTCATCTTATTTGGAAAAGACCAGTTTTGAATGTTGTTAAGATCATTTTGCAACATTATTATATCTTTCTCATTCATAATTGTGCGGTATATTTTCAAATCATCTGCATACAATTTACATTTGGAGTTTATTGTATTTGTGATGTCGTTTATAAAGACTAATTAGTTATTGTGTACAAGTGAAGTGAGTTGAAAATAATGCCAGAAAAAACGAAATCTGAGATATTCCAACAACTTCCTTGGAATAGCTTTAACAAAGGGCCGCCATTTTATTACAACGTCGTAGAAATAGGTTTCCTAACCACAGACTTGGCTGGATGGTCTTGTTTGTGCCTTTGCCTTTTCTTAGAAAGAAATAAATGGACCAAAAAATATAAACACCTTATAACATAATGAACTTGATTCGATTTTTATTTGTGAATTGATGTTATTGACGTTGTCTACAGTAAAATAATTTTTGATGCTTCGTCTTATATTTTTTAATATTTTATTAGTATTCGGGTATTACAAAATTTATATATGTGGTTTTTCATAATTCAACTAGAACAACAATAGCAATAAACCACAGTGTACAATAAATATTTACGTAGTCTTAAACTACTTATATTATAGTATTGTTAATAAAGATTAATGTGAATTTTCAATATTCATGTCGATGACTATACGGTAAATAAACTATCAGGGGATTGAACTGATACTGACCTGTGCAGTTGAGATGCAATGTAGTTCGAAGCTCAAAGACCCTTGTTTATGCTTTGATGCAAATCAAAGATTATTTACCTTCGAAGTCAAGAGACTTAACTGATGTGAACGATCGTTTATTATAGTTTAGCAGGAAATAATATAAAAAAATATAATGTATTGTTATTTATTTCTTTTATACGTTTAATTAATTTTAGAATTAACAGTTGTATTATTGTTTACGGTGTTTAAAAAATAAATTAATTAGATCATCTAGTATTTTATTTATACGTAGTTGTTGCTAATGATATACATAGTTATGTTAAGTTTTAAATGAGTAATTTACAATACACTCACTTCAGATATACACTTTTGTGTATTTACTGCCGAAGCAAGTACAGATATACACATTTAGTGTTATTGATATGGTAGGTACGTTCCCACATGCATGGGCCTGGGGCATATCCGGGCGAGGTGCACGGCGCAAGTCGATAGGGCGGCCCAGTGCTTCCGCTGTGGGGCACTGGGGCACAAGGCGGTGGATTGCGCGGCTGAGAAGCCGAGGTGCGTACGCTGTGCGGAGGAGGGGAGGCAGGATGGTCACCAGATGGGGGGAGCATACTGCTTCCCCTCTTCTAGTGCGCGGTCGCCCTCTGGGGGGGGGGGCTAGGTAGCTGGGAGGTTGGCTGGGGTTCAGCCAGTTAGTTAGGCATTTTGTGGCTCGGGTCCCCTTCCTCGCTACACCCTGTTGGCTATAACAGGATGAGATGAGGGGGGGGGGGGGGGTCCGTGCCACAGATGCCGGGAGGGGAGGGTGCTCAGGGAGGGGGGGTGAGAGGAGACACTCTCTACCCACCTCCCGGGTGTGATTAGGTTGGTCATCTCTTTGCGGCCACTGGAGCATTCGCGGTGCATGCTTAGTCCGATCTCGTGCTTGCTCCAACTATGTGGCGGGAGGTACCGAGGGGTTTAGTGGGTAGTGGTCAACGGCACTTCTCGCCGCGAGTCCCACACTAATCCTATGTGACAGCTCCTTGCACTTGTGCGAGAGACTGTCACACATCTTCAGACGCGCTTCAGTCAGTCCTGGAAGGGTACGTCCCTATCAGGGCTGACTGGACAGCTAGTGCGTAAATTCATTCCACTCGTAAAAAAAAAAAAAAAAAAAGTACGTTCCCACATATTTTGTATTAGCTGTTCCCGCGGCTCCTCGCGCATATTACACTTTCTATTCATTACGTCCGTCCATCCATTCAACCTAAAAACGTCCACTGCTGGACATATGTAGATCACCCCAATTTAGGAGTAATTGCCGTAATCGCCACGCTTGGCTAGCGGGTTGAAGGCCGCAGTAGGTGTTTGTGGTGATCAGAGAAAGCTGCCGCCCATCCCCTGGTTTATCCCTTAGTCGTCTTTTAAGACACCCAAGGGTGGATATAGCCTGGTACTATTTTTAGCTGCAACCACACGACTTACGTGCGTACTACGTAGTATATAATTCTTGAGTTTTAATCAGTGGCAAAATATTAAGCCCACTTTTTTATACAGACGTTGAATTATTTTTGGTAGTAACATAAAGATATTTCTCGAAAATTTAAATTTGACTCTGCCAGTAATGGGCGTTAAGGTACTGCATGAAATATAACTGTATAACGCTGTAGGTGATTTTTAAACCTCCCCAGTTGGAAATCGGACACGTCTTGGAAGTGGGCTCCGGGTGTGTGTATCAGCGTAAAAGTAGGCCGGGTTGTCTCCGATGGCAGGAACCATGGTTTTGCGGCGTTTCTTGGTCTCTCGGATGTGACAGGAAGGTTCGGTTTGGGAGTGTTTTTTTTTAATTCTCGGTGTCAGTAAAGATGCTATGCGACAGTCGTTCCTTTCAGGGGGAATTCGAATCTATGATATAATACCACCATACAACTCACCTGTATATCTCCTCAATCGAAGTAATTATTGGTTAGGGACTTTCTAATGGATTCGAACGCAACTAGATCCTGGTCTTTGTAGAGGTTTACATACCTCTGGAACGACAGAGTTTTACGGATTGTTTTACGAACAGATTTTGGATACCTTGCAGAGGGGGACAAATGAGACGTTGCCATAGAGGCAAATTGTCAGTAATTATTGTCCGTAACATCAGAACAGGTGACATCTGACACACGTTGAGGTGGTTGGAGATCTATTTTACTGTTCAAATTTATTAGAGAGCGACTTAGAACCATGGCGGCCTGGTTCCAAAATTTTTAACGTGGTGTTAGTACGTCATATTGTTGTCTAGGATTATACCTATACTTGACTTTGGTGACCCATGGCATTTCACTACCTGAGTAACTAAGGGACGGAGTTTGTTTTTACGATTTCCTAAATCGAACAGTATGGCGTTGGTCTTTCCCGGGTTTATTTTTATTCGCGATTTATTACACCAAGAGCTAAGGATGTTATCGGATCATTGGATACGAGATCTGAGGTGATGTCTATGGCGGAGAAAATTACTGTGTCTTTGACGTATCGAACTAACTCAATGTTGGGTGAAGGTCAGTGATGTATAGATTTAAAAGAACAGGCACCAGAATAGAGCCTTGGAGAAATCCTGCGCGTATGGGGTGGACTAAAGAGAGAGTCCCCTCTGTTCTAAATTGGAGCTTTCTTCTTTGTCTGATTCAAAAACATATACATTATATAATATAGGTATCTAACTTCGTGCATTCATTAAAACATGGTCGACGCGAAATGTCACACCAGTCATACGCTTTGTATTATAAGTTTACATTCGCATACGCGAATACTCGCGATAAATACGCGATAATAACGTGCGTTACATCACTATTTTCGATATATTTGCACAACACCCAAATTATTTATTATAAAGAAGTTTTATCTATTCTAAATAAACGTTATGTTATCTTAAAAAAATATAAATAGGTAAGACAATATATAATAAGTCTTTTTTTTTTGTGGTCCCAGGAAATCGATGCGCTGAAACGTGTTTCTATGGTGGAGATTCCACAACGTGCATAGTGTTCGCGACCCAGTCGAACATGAGAACCTTACCACCCCATAAAAATTACGTTTAATGAAAGTTGTTAATTTTTTCCTAGTAGCTTTCAAAACGATTTCAATAGAGCATTGCCCGCGGTTAGATTGTATAATGTAAAATGTCAACTCAAAAGCAATACATACATACATACTGTTTATTATTTCGTTGTATGCAATCAAGTATGTTTTGAAATCAAGTAAAAAAGTACTATCCTGTGCCAATATGAATTTATGCGTAAATCGATTTTTTACAGATAATTAAGTTTTGCGCTATTTTATATAATAATTTATAAATATAGCCGGCCTTTTTTCATTACAATTTTTATGATCATATTATTACTTGGTATATATAGCGTAATGTATCCTTCAATATTTTTTCTAAATACCAAGTCATTTAACATAGATTTCGATAATTTTTAAAACACTAGTAATTACTCAATGTTTAGCGGTATTTATTTGTAAATATCGTAAACTACACCTTAAACCGCAATGTCAATTCAGTTGAAAGGTGTTTGACCTATCCGGTTCTAAAACGATTAATTGGTTATTAATAACCTTATATACATTAAACAGTTATGTGAATTTCATACGATTTTAAAGTAATTTTGCAAATATTTATTGAGAAATGCCTACGTGATGAAGTGTGTCGAGAAATTCGCGGAAGTGTGACGTAATTAATAATTTAGTAAGTATACCTTTTACCAAGTAAGTAAGTAAGTAGTTAACTAAGTTAGTATATAGTGCTTTTAGGCTAATAATTATTAATGATAACAAAAAAAAATATTTTACTCCTGCGTCTATAACATAATAAAAATAAATTAAACTGTAACACTATATACCTTTTTTTTACTTTCATTACCTTTCTTTAGAGAATCTCTAAGCGTAAATTTTCACATCTTCTATTAGGTTTTCATGTCTTTAATTAAGTTGAATAAACAAATTTTTCAAAAGCAAACTAATGGTCTGCAGCCAACAGCAGTGCTTTAGAAATAATATTTTTAAATCATTGTTTTTAATAGAAATTAACATTACGTAGTGTTATACATGTAAAAAAGGAGATCACATTTTTCATATTAACACTCATAGTAGTTTTGTAAATACTATAAATAATAGTTTTCCTTTCTTATTCTTACATTGTAATTGAGAGGTCGTATCTCTATGTATCTCATCGTTAATCGCCTGAAGACGACATGCGGTCGGAAAAGTAGGTATTTCAGAAATCTATTACTATCGCGTTCCGCCTCAAAGAGAGAATAGGGACAACTGCAACTCGGGCTGATTTTACTTATGCAAAATAGTAGAAAACATCACTTCGTAGTACCCGGTTTCCTCCTCCAAAACCGAACCGATTTTTAATTTTCTTTCAGTTTTAGAATAATAAAGACTTTGGCTATGCCTGTATGTTTTGCTTTTTAAAATTTTATACATCAAATTTGCTTGACGAAAAGGAGGGTAAAAATCGAGCATTTCTTCATCTTCAAAGGCTCCTAGTTTCTAAAATAACTAATTTATGGAAAAAATCAAAACGTACGGACATGTCATTCTTTATTGAATCAAAGATATATTTTCTGCTCTGTTTTTATTACATCTATACTAATAAATAAAATTGAAGTGTCTGCTTGTAATGTCAAAATATTATTTTTTACTAAGTAGATGTGAATCTATAAACCTATTTTTGTCTGTCTGTTTGTTGAGGGTAATCTCCGGAACGGGTAGATCGATTTTGACGAGACATTTTTTGGCAGGTAACTGAAGTTACTCCGCTTAACTTAGGCTGTTTTAATTTTTCGAAAATAATTAGGTTTCCGTGTGTGAATAAAATCCGATTAAGTGCACAGTTTTACTGACAGATATTTGAATTTGTGAGAAATATATTTACTTAGTGTTACTACCCAAAAAAAATGCAAAATAATTAGGATTCCGTATAAATAAAATAAAAGCTATATTTCGCAGTGAAAATATATGAAACGGGGGCACAGACGCGAGCACACAGCTAGTTGGCTAATAAATAGAAAAAATAATAAGCTTAAGAGTGAAAAAGAATTCGACTTCAAAATTACAACCTTTTCGTTCTTTGTAACACTTTAATTAAAAACCATTAAATATTTTAGAGATCTAGCAGAGCAAATCGTTGCAGCTGTTTAATTACCTAATTAAAATTATATAAGAAGTAACTAGTTCTGACTAATAGATCTAAAAAAGAATACACTCCTAATTTTTGCATTTGATATTTGCACTTACTCTTCTTACGTTCTTGTATATTCCTCGTGGACTACATACAGACGTAATAACAATATCCTTTATTAAAGATTTAAAAATAAATGTCAAGCTGCTCCCACACACCCTAGTTAGCTAAGTGAACAAGCATCAATAAATGAATTCGGTCATCTTAGTTGACGACGGTACCGGGCTGGCCGTACTTCTCATTTCACTTTCGTCGAGGCGGTCTTAGACCCGCGCACCCAGTGTCGTTGACCCCGTGTCCTCGCAGCCGCGTGCCGATTAGATAATTTCCGCGGTGCGTTGTCAAAATACTCATGACCTAATGGTACAGTGAATACGCGGGTCGTTGAACCCGCCGCGATCGCGCAAATCCACTTGTATACGTGATCGGGTTTTTTTTAGTGGTATTTCGATAAGGAAGTCACTATCTGACGATAATACCGCAATATCGAGATTACTTTGCGTTTTATTTTTTTTTTTAAGTAAAATAATAGATATTGTTATAGATAATCTATTTTCTATACAGAGATATTGATTTCAGAATGATTACGCAATAATTTATTTTATTCAGTCAATGGTTTTCTTTTTATCTGACTAACGCTATTGATCCGAAAGGCCTTAACAGCTTCACTGAACACTTCTGTCAATGAACAGTATCATTAATGAAGTAAGCACAGAATAAGTTTATAATTCATAATACCTCAAAAATATGTCGATAATATGAATATTTGTATTAACAAAAATATATCCAGGGTGAGCTTTAACATGTGCAAAGAACCGAACGAAATAATTTTGATAAGAAGTAGCGTTTGATAACTTTGTTTTTTAATGATATTAATAAAATTATCAGATGTTATGCTCAAAACGTGTAGAGACTGTTGAAACATTGATGTTTCAATATGTTGCATAAATTATTATAATACGATAGCGTTTCTTAACATTTTTGCTATCGAGACCTACAAAATAGGAATGAAATTTAAGCAAAAACCATAGCGGTCTTTCAAATCTTGACTACATTAAATTAATTTGACGTTTATCAAACATTTACCTCGGGCTGATAAACTTAACCGCGGTACGATGCGGTACTTTTTATTTATGCGAAAAATCCTTAATATAAAATTTACCGTAGTAATTATGTTATTATCCATCCATCCATTCAACCGAAAGATGTCCACTGCTGGGCTTAGGCCACCCCCAAAAATCTCCACAAGGACCAGGCTTGCGCCACCCGCATCTAATAGTATTTCCGCGAACTTTACCAGGTCGTCGGTCTATCATGTGGGGGGTTACCCACGCTACGTATTCCGATACGAAGCAGCCATTTGAGAATCTAATGGGCCCCTCAGGAATTAGTTTTCTAAGCAATGTGCCTACAGCCACTTCAGTTTGGCAATTCTTTAGGCAGCGTGAGTAACTTCAGTTCTTCTGCGAATCTCCTCACTTCTGATTCGATCACACAGTGAAACTCCAAGCATAGCCCTCTCCATTGCCCTTTGGGTAACTTTGAGCTTTCTTATGTTGTTATAACTTATTTTATTATGTTGCTTTTTATTTGGTAATATTTAATTTTAAAGCATTTCTTTTTTAATTGTTTCGTATATATTAACGAATTGCGACACTCCCCTATTCTTGATTGCGTCCTCCTAGTTTGGAAATAATAACTAAAGTTACACCAAAACATCAGTTTTCAGGAAATATTTCAACATTATTTTTACATTCCAAAATTATATAGAAATAATTACAATAATGAAATTGAAACTTCAAATCACATTAGTCCATTTTTATCCGTTAGATAAATGCGTGCTAAGCCGAAAATTAAATGCCGAAAGTTACTGAGCTCGTAGCTTAAAAAAAATGGTAGATGTACGATTTTAAATTTTCGCATTCCATATTTAAACCACGGTTGGTGAAACCTAGCGAAACGTCGAGATAGGAAAAAGGAAAGGAAAAAAAAGGTAACGCGTGAAGACCCATTTCAATAATTAAATATAAAATGATAGATAACGAGAAAAAACATAAATATCTCTTCTTTTGCTCTATTTCTGGCGAGTTTTTTTTGTTTCAATTATTATATTATTATCTTTAGTAAAATGCACTTTGCACAGAAGCTCGGATAAACGAACTTTTTGCAATAAAACATAAATGTTTTTCTTAATTAAACGTATGACGTAGGAGTTATATATAATTGGTAATTCAAAATCCATAATCATTAATAATATTAAAATGACGTAAATTAAAATTACTTATTTATAACGTATAATTAATATCAACGTAAGTGTGGGTAAATGTATTCTCGAATGAGTAATATTTCATCTTTGAAGGAACGATAAGTTATTATTGTCAAGTACAAACTACATCAGTGCACGTTTTAATCCCGTGCAAAACTGTTTTAAGTCAATTTTTATATGCGGTAAATTATAAATAAGAGGGGTGTTTTTTCATGTAGGATGTGAACAGAGCATACGGGTGATTGTTATTCCGGATTAATGGTGTACTGACGTCAATGATGGTAGTGGTGTGGAATTTGACTACAAGCTCTTATCAACTACATACCAATAGAGTTTTACAAGTTATTATCTGAGAGGATGTACTTTAATGTAATGTGTTTTTTTTTTTTAATACTGTATAGGCCTAGCGTTTTTACAACAATCTCAACTGATTTTAAGTGACGATGTTTTCCAGGATAGAATTCATCGAAATCACGTTCTTTACTGGTTTAATTAAAATCCTCATCAAACACGATATAACTCGAAAAGAAATTCCATATCAAACTCACCTTTTGACATTTTTCAAATTAGCATAAATTACAAATAATGTCATAACTTTTAAAATGTCAATTTATTTTTTTACGTCATCGCTGAATTTAAAAAACCTTGCCTTAAAACATAGAAATACTTACTTATGTGAAATCACATGTATCACAAACGTATCCGCAAGATAATTACTTGCAAAAATTCTTCAAATCTAGTACGTAGTTAGAATACAGTAATAAAATATTTATTTCTTCTCCTTCAACAGTCACGTTCCTAATGCTAACGATTGATTCATTGGACGCGGCAATTAAAGTTGTGATTAGGCCGTTAGGTGATTAACAAAGTAAAAGTTAGCTGAAACTGTGAACCTGACAAAATAAATACATTTAAATTTAAAACAAAGAGATTACAAACTAAATGTTTATTCATATTACTATATACAATCATTATGGAACACTTTAATTAAAAAAAAGGAACTGTTTTATTAAATCTATAGCTCTGTGCCAGCTGCTGCGCCCGCGTTTTTCATATATTCTTCACTGTGTTTTATACGGAACCCTAATTATTTTCGTAAAGTACCCAAGTTACGCGGAGTAACTTCAGATATCTACCAAAAGAAGCCCCGTCAAAATTGGTCCAGTCGTTCCGAAGATTACAAACGGATACACTCAAATACAGAAAACAATTTTAAAACTTGTATTTTCGGTGTAGGTGTTGTATATACATTCATATGTATTTGGTAAAAAAAAAAAATGTTATTTTGACATTACAAACAGACACTTCAATTTTATTTATTAGCATAGATTTATTAGCTTATAGTTGTAGACATAGACAGTATATTTTTATCAATTCCCTCTTTCTCTTAGACATAATTCGAGACCTTAGTTGTCTTGTATTTTTCTTTTATTTTACTGTGCTATTTAGTTTTTTCCCACCCTCTTTTTTACTTCTTATTTCTTACTTTTATAATTTCCTAAAATTTTTATTTCTTGTACAACCTAATAATAATAATAAAGCCTTTTATTCGGACAACAGATATACAATTATGTTTCTTGTAGTACTGCACTGTTATATATTTATATATTTTACACAATTAAAATTATTCGTGTATTTGGTCCTTATTAACTTTCTATATGTCCGTTGCCAGTCGGCAAAAGTCTCCTCCAATATACTCCATTCTGATCTCTCCCGGGCTACTCTACTCCATCTTATGCCTGCAACCTGTCTGATATCATCGAATAGTATAAGAAATTATTCGTTTATTTCGTTTATTTTTGCTGCAGCCACAACAACTTTATGATCAAATTCCAACAACTTCCGGCGCTTTCCCACGTCCTCCATCAGGAAGGCCAGGTTTCCCTGTCCCATCTTAATGTACAGATTGCACTCTAGGCATAAAGTATTGAGGAACATTCTATAGATGAAAACTTTTAAACAGGCGAATTATTTTGCATAAGGGCCAGATCTAAGTCTTACAACGCTAAAGAAAATTTATGGCATTTTTTTAAATAAAAGTTGAAAATTTTTTCTTTACGCTTCTAAATGAGTACAAGGTAAACATGACGTGTCGACACTCATCTTAGAAACTGACTATCAGTCGATATTTATATCATCAATCAGAATAAACGTGATTCGTTGATATTTTTAGAAAAATATTTATCGGCAAAAAAGTCTTGCTCTTTAAACATATGAAACAGAGAGTTTCAACTGTTTTATTTTCGTATCGCTTGGCCAGAGAACGTCTCAATGACAGAATTAAGCAATAAATATATTAGAAGTTATAATATAATTGAAATATGCACGTTCGGCGGTCATTGGCCTTTTCGTCCGATACGAGGCCGTTCGATCACCTCCCTTATGTAATCAACCATAAATTTGTTCGCCTACTAGTAGTGTTCCCAAACGTTAGACTTGAGTGAAGAAATTCTAACCAATCACCAGTCTCAATCATTAGAATAGTAATTGCCGATTATCACGTGCACAGAAGTAATGAACAAAGTACCTAATAGAAAATTTGTCAAAATTTTGACCTGCTTGGTCTGTTGGTAATCGGTCTGACTGACTGAACTGATTGATTAATAATTAGTTACATCTACACTAATAAATAAAATTGAAGTGTCTGTCTGTAACGTCAAAATACTTTTTTTGCTAAATAGATATGTATGTGTATGCGCCTATATCAAAAATATAGAATTTAAAATTGTTATCTATCTGTTTATTACGGGTAATCTCCGGAATGGCGGGGCCGATTTTGACGGGACTTTTTTGGTAGATAGCTGAAGTTATTCCGCGTAATATGGTAGTTCTGATTTTGGAAAATTTAAACTCATAAAAAAATTATTAAAATCCGATTCAATGCACAGTTTTACTGGCAAGTGTTTTAATTCATGACAAATATTTTTAATTTATCTTAGTATTTTGAAAAAATTTAGGAAAAATAATTAGGGTTTCGTATAAAATAATTAAAATGCAGTTAAAAATACATGAAACGCGAGCGCAGCCGCGGGCACACAGCTAGTATTTAATAAAAAATATTTCATAGTTTATGATAAACCATCGATGATGGTCTATAAAAAAGTTAATAGTACCGAATTTCCTCTAATTAAAAAAAACTAAAGAAAAAAAAGAACTATTACTGTAATTTCATGTGACTCAACTTCCCTTTTCAAAATTGATTGGCGATTTTTTGTTTTATGTATAACTGGCCTAGGTCATTCAATACCACAAAAAAATTAAACAGAAAATAATAGGTTGTACAAAGTGTAGGTACATCTTCTATTTCTTGTATTTTAAATCCAAATGAATGTACACAAATAAATATATGCTTTGTTACTAAAATTATTATTAAAATTTTACACAGTTATGTTAGGTTTGGTTACCCTAATATCTCTATAATGGATACAAATGTTGCACGACAGACTGGTGTTTGGTTATTACTTATACGCTAGGTAATCACCTGTTTGTGTGAATACGCATCAAAAACGTTTATAAGTAAATAAAATACCCAGAGTTTACTCCGAGTGCTCGAGTTCGTTGCCTCTTGAGGTAGGTAGTGGTCACCTAATTGCCGATATGAGGTTAATGCCGCAGGGTCAATGGTTTTAAATACTATATTACTGATATTGTAAGTACTACAAAAATGGACTCACAATATAATTATTGTATATTTAATATAATATAGTAAACATAATACAATCATTACCTCTAGCCGGAATAAAAACTATAGAAGTTACAATGAAAAAATATAAAAGGGAAACAATTTAAGGAATCAAACGTATGGTAATTTACTTTTGTAAATCTTTTGTGTGTTTTACTCTAGTATATTTTTTTATCCTATACAATTTTTTAAATTAAAATAGGTAATTTTTTAAACAGTTTTTTTAACACCTTGAAAGGCTGTACAATAATTTATATCATAAAAAAAACTTTTTCTAGTTTTTTTAAATATAATGATATTACCGTTTAAAATGATCAGAGCATGCCCTAGAATATATTAAGACTAATAAAACCTTATATAACTTACATAATAATATAGATAAGCAAATTAAATTAAATTTCAAATCTACTTTGCATATTATTAAAATATAATTAAATTATATCTGAAATTAGAAAGTAAGCGTATCGAGATAATCAATGGCTTTGTATATAGTATTTATTTTTAGGCCTTGATAAATTTATGTTTACTTTTAAATTGTCTTAGCTGTATTTCGAAAAATATATCGAAAAAGTTGTATTGTGCCTTACCAGTCAACACATGACCGAATAATAAATAAAATTTGTCCTGAACGTTTTGGTGACATCTTGCTCTGCCTAATCCTTGTTTTTTAATTGAAAAAACTTGTAGTATTTGTCCCTATTACATGTTATATTGACGAGGTTTTACATGATATAGTTTAGTTATTGAGCACAAATGGTGGAAATTATGACACGGAGCGTGAATTATTAGATGTGTCAAACACTCCCTAAAAGGTTCGAACAATGGGCCGCCAATTTGTTGGAGTGTTTTATGAAAAGAGTTCCAATGGTCAGACTTAACTGCATGGTACCTTTGCCTTTTCGTGGTATACAAAAATAAAAATATCGCACCACCCGTATCCAGCAAACTCCTGCAACCTTCACCAGGTCGTCGGTCCACCTTATGGGACCTTATGAGCCTACCAACGCTGCGTCTTCCGTTACGCGGCAGCCGTTCGCTCATCGGGCATCGGTTCTTTGAGCAATGTTCCTAGCCCATTGCCACTTAAGTTTGGCAATTCTTCGAGCAATGTCGGTTACTTTAGTTTATAGATACGCCCCTGCACACTAATTTTATGACGTAAGGAATTTATATCCCTGGAAGATTTTTTGAAATTTTATGTATGATTTTTATAATACATAAAATCGTGGGACAACAATTACCGCCGTATTTATTTTATAGGTAATTATATTTTTGATGGATACATTTATTTATTTTAATATATCAACGATAAGCATGTTCTTTGAGTCGTCGAGTCGGGCCAGTGAATATGAAAGGGCATTACGCAATCCTATCTAAAGCCCAAACGCTACAACATAGCAAACTGTAGAAGGTTAAAATGTTAAAGTTTTCAAACTACCTTGAACCCCCTATTAACCTCGGTCAGTTGTAGGACATGTTTTGTAGTGCTTATTAATGATCTTACCTTATTGATTTTTTGTTGGTCAGTTATTTTAAAGAACATAATAGACGTGACGTTTTCTATATTATTAATAAATTTGTTTGTCGCTTTTTGCACGCTCAAATTTTAGTCTGTATCTAATTGTGTGTACGAATTCAACTAAAAAAAAGCCTTAAGTAATTTAAATGAAATTTCTGTGTATTGTGTATATCTAGTACATAGTGTAGTGTTGAAAAACCAGTCACATTAACATCTTTTAGCGTGTCGCATTCGGTCAGTTTTTGTATTACACTGTATTTGCTCAGAGTTTTGACCACAATCTCACCTGATGTTAACTGATGATATGGTTCAGGATGGTAAACACACTATGTTATCGAGTGATGCTGCCGGAACACACCTATTGGTGTTTGGCGTCAAGTTTTCAAACTTGAGGGTGGTAGCTACCTAGACGGGCATTATTAAAAAATACCCTTTTTTATTCTTTTTTTTTTGACAAGGGGAATGCATTTACGCACTACCCTTACCTATCAAAAAATAAAAAATACCCTACGCCTACAACCACGTTAAGGTCTCCTCTGGGTGTTTTCTTTTACCGAAAGCTCAGGCTGATTTTAGAGTTGGATGGGTGGGCTCATTATCAACGTTCGTATATGCATTACATTAGTGTATACTATTAATCCGACTATTGTGAAGACTAAGTGGAGAGCAAAGATTCCGGATAACATTTGCTAGTTTAGGGCACACGTTAGGGCCTCTATAACCCGTGAGCCCCATATCATTGATACGGAGGTAGCTACGCTTCTGGTCAAATTCAATTCACACGGATATTTGAATGTGCTCGCATATACACAACGTATTCTCTGTGGTCGATAGTTTTATAAAACAGTAACTTAATTAAACAATATATGATATTACTCTTCTCTATCTATTTCTTTTCCGACAGGAAACCTATTAGGCTCACATTCAAATGTGTTCTTGTAAATAGAGCTTTGCTTTATTGTTTATTACATAAGTATTGTTCCTATCTTACCTAATATTTATAAACGAATATACCAAAAATAATTTAATTTTGGTATATTTAATTTGTACTGTCTAAATATCTAACTAGGACTCAAAATTATTTATACTAAATTCACGCCATCTGTTAGTGTTTATCAACATTATTTACATTGTTTTAGGCCATGGAAAATATAGACAGGAGGCCCATCTCTGAGTAGAAAAAGTGTCCATCGGAAAGCGTTAAATTAGGGTTGCGTTATAACTGTAGAAAGAGAATAAATTTCAAATAAGTTTTTAGGTTAATATATGTATGTATCTTAGAAAATTTTTGTTATACGTAAAGAGTTGAGATTTTGCATGCTACGGTTTCTTTAATCATTCTCCAGTCTCCGTAAATATTACCTTTTTCAACTCAGCTCACTTCAATACGTCAAGAACTGCTATATTCATACCATATACCAGAGACAAATAATAAAATCACCATATATACCCTTAAGCTACGCTAGCGCCATTTTGGTTTCAGTCTGTCAACAACTGCTATATTCATACCATATACCCTTTGCCTATGCTGGGGCCATTTTATAGGGTTTTGAACTGTAATTTACTGCTTATAACTTTAAACCTATGTTACTACTCCGTACTTTCAACTTTGCCCTCATATGAGACGTTCTTCTTTACCTTTATTCTCCATGGTTTAGGCGTCGCGATGCTTGATATATCCATTTAATGTTATATGTAGAATATTTTACATTATTTTGGGTCATTGTACGGTCATTGTCATTATTTTACGAGAACAATAAAGTACACGAAAAAAACTTCATTTCTCTGGGATTACTTTCAGCCATTTACAAATAGTTTGAGAGAGTTTCTGTGATATAGCAAAAGGCAAACGAAAGAAACAAAGCGCCTTTGAATCTGATAAAAACTAATTTCCTACTTATTTACTTCAACCTTAATACACACTGTAAAAATATTGTACAGCCGTTTAGTAATTATAGTTATTTGTTCAAAGTTACTAAAAGTACTGAAAAATATATTTTAAAGCAAAATAATAAAGTAAAATAAATCATACGTTATTTTGACATAATATCTTTTTTGTTTCTACCTTTAATAACCAATGCACTTTATTTGCCCCCAAAAAAGGTGGCAACTCTACGTATATTATATAATTTGATAGCATTTCACGTGATATCGCCTAGTCGACACAAGCGTCGAGTTATTTATTGTAAACAATAACATAACACAAATTCTAAGATGTCACTAAAACTCCATGAATATTTGTAGCAAAATAACTGACATTTTAACGTATCCACATAATAATAGCAAAATGAGTACACATCTACAGTTATCATTAGTTTTATTAAGCACAAGGTAAATCTAAAGTACTTAATCTGAATGGTATGGTATGTCTATCCTGTGTATACGGGAAAATTATAAATTTTGTGACGTAAAATTGATTCGTTGGTAAAAAAAATATTGCAAAAATGATCAAGTAGGTAATATAGTTGTGGTATTTTAGTATCTCTATACCATTGTAATGTTTATTTTTCTTCCTTGTTTATATTAGTTTCGGGATCCTTTCAGACTGACAGAATTACCTATTTCAGAATGGTCGGCGAGTTTGCTCTTCTCGTGTTTTAATGTAACAAGACTTTCCTCGAGACCCGAGATGTTTAAAAGTGGAATAATTTTGGGATAGTAAATAAAACGAGCTCTTTTTATAAAAATACATAAAAATAAAGAATATTTAATAGGTACAAAAAAACATGTACATAGATCAGTTAACACGAACTTAAAATAACAAAAAACCAAAGCAGTCGGTACGTACATTTACATGTTAGTCATATAAATATATCGAATTATCTTATAAACAATATTAACTTAATAAACTTAAATTATAACATTTTTACGTACGTATATTTCATTTTACATACATAATTTTAAGGATTATTCTTATTATGACAATATGAAACAAATAAAAAAAATGTCACATAATTTTACATTATATAGTAAAATATATAAATAGGACCTTTTTTTTTATTCTTGCTAATGAAATACGTTCCATTAGTACAAAGTCCATAGTAGGTATTATTTCACGTTCCTTACTTAGTTACTTCATTCGTATTTTTTTATAATTATTTTTTATCTAAGTGACGTAGAAAGGCATATTGCTTAATTCCTTAGTGGCCAACCTTGCCGCCCTGTTTAGAGCAACGTTACAATGCGTATGTAACGACTCTAAGCAATCGGTCTGCCTTTTACTCCATTTAGATTCCATAGCACCAGAGAATGTAGTACAAGAGAACGTACAAAGCAGACTGATTAGAAGACAAACTCTCATTCTGAGAGCATCGTTCGATTGTTCTAGAAGGTACATGAAGTTAAAGTTTGGATTATCGAATAATATCTTCTCTACGACGTCAGCGAGTTCCGGTAAGTCTTGCAGAACAGTTATTAGTAGGCCGATGATGTTTAATACTATGCGTGGTGTTTTACAATCTATGAATGACAAATTACATATAATTTTATATACACTTTATAATAGTTTAACTCTAAAAAAAAATTATATATATATTATATTTATAAAAAAAGAACTAGATCGAGTTTCTTGCCGGCTCTTCTCGACTGGGTTGTTTTCCAAACCGGTGGTACTGTTTTAGACGGTCATAAGCGCCTACTTAAGGCCTAAATTGAGTAAAGATTTTTTTTATTTGGTTTTTTTTTAATGATATGTAAATTCATTTAAACTACATACTAATAAATAGTAGTAAAACAAATATGAAAAACAAAATAATTTTTTTATTGTTTATTAATATTATATCGAATTCTTAATATTTATTCATTGTATTATATAATTAAAATAGTCAGAAAAAGTAGTTAAAGTATAATCAAAAAAATATAATTATTCTGGAAACGAGTTTATTTATTTATTTTCCTAGAGGTAATAAGTTTTAATAAGCTATTAAAACTTTGTAGTATATTTTGAATGGTTTATGTATTGATTACTGTAATTTAATTAACGTCAATAAAATCAGCTACAGAAAGAGAGACAAATACAAAAAAAAAAAAAACTTTGTTGAGACGATGTTTCTTGTAACACTTTGTAAAAATTCTCCTCAATTGCAAAGAAGTATTTAGTAATAGCAATTAGCAGAGAATTGCGAAGTTAACCATTATTGTTGTTCTCTGCATTTACTTTTGTATAACTTTTTTGTTTTTGAGTTATGAGCTAACTTATGGGCGCGATAAGGTTAAGTAAATTAGCCAAACGCATTTTACTAGCCTATTCGATAGATGGCGTAATAAATGTAATGATTACAGCGCCATCTATCAAATCCTACCATAACTGTGTATCGACAAAAACTCGTATTTTTTTGATACTGTGATACTTTGACCTGATGTTAAGTGTCGACGTGATCCAGAGTGGTAAAAACACTAAAACTAATGAAACTGGCTCTCAGGTGATGTTTCTGGAACCTGTTGGTGCTTGGCAACAAATTTTCAGATTTAAATGTGGTAGTTAACCCAGTCGGACATTTTTAGCCCTGCCCTATCACCATACTATGGTTTCCTCGCGATGTTTTTCTTCAGCGACGTGACGTCACGTGTCTATTTACCGTATCCATACATTTTGTGCATAGATTTGTAATGTGACCACACTACCCGTCCACAATAGGTATAACTAATTTAATAAATAAACAATATCAAAACGCATGCAAGTAAATTTGTTTCATCTGCATGTATGACTAGCTATGTTCCCGCAGCTACGCTCGCGTTTGTTATATTATTTACTGCGTTTTTTATTACGCGGAACCCTAATTATTTGCGCAAAATTAAAAGTACCCTAAGTTATCCGAAGTAACTTCAGCTATCTACCAAAAAAAAAGTTCCGTAAAATCCATCCAACAGTTCCGGAGATTACCCGGAACAAACGTACAGAAAGAAAAAAAATGTTAAAAATTGTATTTATGGTATAGGTATCTACTTAGTAAAAAAAATAATTTTGACATTACAAACAGACACTTCACTTTTATTTATTAGTATAGATAATAATTTGTAAAAAAAAAAAGTGTGCGTGTACTTATGTACTCGTAGGCACGTAAGAAGTTATAGGTACTTCTTTGACGTAATAATAGAAAAAACTAAAATGTTGACAGCTAACTTCAGGTAGTTGGTTTTTCGTGAAAGTTGCGCGCGCGCATCGTAAAAATTCACTCTCATCATTTTTCCCTAACACTCAAAAAGAAGTATAAGTTCAAAAAGGTTCCTTACAGATGACTTATGTACCGGAGGTACGGTATGTATGACGTATGTTATGTGCAGGAGAGTGTGTGCAGTGTTGTACGTGTAATGCTTCACACATGTTCAGTGTCACTGTATCGCGCTGGTAGCGGCGTCAAGAGCCTCCCCAGTTGGGGAAAGGAGCACGTCTTGCGCCGCCACCGAAGAATTAACATAGAACAACATACAGTTAGTCAAGAGTCTTGTGAAAACCGGACAAGCGTTATGAGCGGCGAGCGCTGTAGCGAACTGTCGCACGCCCCGACAGGAGCGTACGCACAGCCACGAACACACTTCCAACATGCGATTCACACCTTGGAACCTGTAAATCAATTTCAGCTCTTTTTTTTCACACGTGCTTCGACCACAATCTCATCTGATGTCAAGTGTCGATGTGGTCCAGGATGGTAAACACACTAAACCGGTTCTAAAGTAACGCTGCCGGAACGCACCTATTCGTATTTGGCGTATTTTCAAACTTGAGGATGGTAGTTGCCAAGGTGGGCATTATTAGAAAATGCTCTACCACCATGCTATGGTTTCCTCACAATGTTTTCCTTTCACCGAAAGCTCAGGCTGATTTTAAAGTTGGATAGGCGGGTTTGAACCCGCGTCTGTTGACGCGGAATCCGGCCATACTATGCACTGCGTCATAATCGCTTTAAAAAAACGTGGTACGCGGTAGCCATTCGAAAACCCGTTGGTAACATCTGGCATCAAGACTAAGAGTAATACTGCCAGTTAATTTGGGCTACTCTATGGCTAATGACGAATACTTTGGTTCTTAGATAGATCTCCTAGTCGCTGTTGCGTTAGCGGTTTGAAACTCCGAATATGGAGCCATTGCCCTTTGAGTATCGTTGAGCTTTATATGTTAAGCCCTTTTTTGAGCATTTGTGGAAGACTTTCATAATGTCTTAGTGGAGTTATAAATGATATAGAATTAGTTATTATACAAGTGAGGTATATTAAAAATAATGAGACAGAGGTATGAACTCTCTTGGATCGCTTTAACAATAACCCGTCACTTTGTTGGATCATTATTAGTAAATACGAAATTGTGCCAAAAAAACTTGTATTCAGGGACGTAATAAATTAAAAAAAAAAGACTTTCGCCTTGAAACACTGGTTGGAGTTTTTAACGGAATCTCAGTCTGTCATGGAGCTGTTATTTCCTTTAATTAAATTATTTGTGTATTTGACTCTATATCATGTAATCTTTGTGGCGTATTCTGTGATATTGTTTGGTTATTGTGTACAAGTTAAGTTTATTATGGAAAAAAAAAAAAACGCGTAGCATTTATTCTGAGGTGCCGCATAAACCTCCATGGAAAGTTCGAGTAGGATGAGGCAAAAATCTTGCTGAAGCTTGGTAACGCTGCTACAAGATTGAAAATACATCTTACCTACATGACACTGGCAGAAATTGTTTGTACACAAATTGCCATTATCTACAAAGAAGAGGCACTGGTATTACGATAGAGAAATTTCTGCATAGCTGCCTGAATGCATGTCAGTCGAGTTGTATTCGACGATTGGCCACTTTCTCTAAATTAAACGTACCTAACTAGATAATTTGTCTATATTATGAGAAAAAAAGGGAAAAAATAAACTAGTTCAGTACCCTCTCCTCTACTATTTTGCAACCGATTTTCTTTTTTGTTCATGTAACTATTGACGACGTTTTACCATCAATTTTAATTAAAAACGATTAAGGTAGAATTTCGATTACTAGGTGAAGGATAGTTTTAATAAATGATATATATATATATATATATATATATATATATATATATATATATATATATATATATATATATATATATATATATGTATTATTTTACCTGTCTTCTGATTCACCATCAGTATCAGTACTGTTTTTCATAAGAATATTTATTGCAGCGACAAAATTATAAACCACCTTTGCCTCAAGATATACCTGAAACATTTAGGAAAGTATTTTAAATATTAAACCATAGATTTCATACAAATTTACTAGGAATAATCATTTATAATATACCCCAACTAGATGTTGTTGATATACAGTTTTACTTTATTGATTATCAAATGAAGTGCAAACATTTCATCGAGTTCGATTGCACAAAACAAAAAAACATACAAATTTCCAGTGTTGATAATAAAAAGCATTTTAAATTTACAAATTATCATCAAAATAGAGTAATTTATTTTTTATAATTTAAATGTAATGAAATGAAATAGAATGGTCATCATACGATAAGTAATTGAATAATGGAAAAACTTTTTCTAATGATCACCTGGCTGCTTGTAAGTAGCCAGTTTGTGAGTTGTTACTTTCAAGATTAAAAAATCCGTTTTCAAGCAATTTTTTAATTTTTTTTTATTCGGTGATGATGTGCTCCATGATGGTAAACACTAAGCCTATAGGTACTGGTTCTCAAGCGATGCTGCCGGAACACAACTATGGTATTGGGGGGCAGGTGTTCAAACCCGAAGGTGTTACCTACCCACGCGGGCATTATTAGAAAATTCCTTACCACCATACTATGATTACCTCACGATGTTTTCCTTCACCGAAAGCTCAGCCTGATTTTAGAGTTGAATGGGTGGGTTCGAACCCGCGTCCATTGACGCGGAATCCGGCAGCACTATCCACTGCGCCGTATAATCAGGCAGCATCATTTGAAAACCAGTGATTCTATCCTTGGTCGTATACTCGCTTGTGATCAGGTGAGATTGCGGCGAAATACTAATAGTGTTAATAGACGTTGCAACTCGATGCGAATAGGATAATGGACAACATGGTACGCCGGACGATAGAATTTATCAGATGCTTTACTTAGCATCCCATTCCCATAAAAGGGAATATCTAGGCGTCTGTCTGTCCGTAACTTGCATAAATAGGATTTTTTTTCGCACTCCGATCAGTCGTCTTATATATTATAAAAGGCCACATTTATCCTTCTGTCTGTCCATTACTTACATAAATAGCATTTTTTTTGGGTTCAGATAATATCATAGGAATGATATCCGTAACGAAATATTCACACAAAACGACTGACAAGTTCGGTCATCCGTCTTACTAAATAACCTTCGTACGTTCCGTACTGAGTTTCAACGTCTGTTAATACTATTGGGTAATAATGTAAAAAATTAAACAGTCATAAAAGTATTTATTATTATTTAGCAAGATAATTTGACTAACATCCTGTATATTCAGCAGAGTGTGCCTAGGCAATGTGTGCACTAATGCGGGTAAAGCTAACAACGCAGCCACAGCACCACAGACACGACCACCACGAGCCCCCCGCGCCGCGCTACCCACGACCCCGACTACCATACTTACCTGTAATTTAAGCAAAAAAAAAAAGGAAATTTTTGTGTACATAATACACTCGTCAATCGTGAAATGTCTTTGGCAAATAAAAGTCACATAGAATCAAAAGCGGCTATCTACACTTCCGACTTATTTTTGGCAAAATGGAAAAAATGTTTTTTTTTTTTTATAGCAGTGATGATTGATGTATAAACTGTATTTTAATCTATAGGTAGTCCACTTATGTGGCAACATGAAGTTAGTAGCACAAAGTTTAAAAATAAACCAACATGAACGTTTTTTTTGTTGGCGCTTGCAGATAGCTAAATTGTAGATAGCCGACTATGATTCCATACGACTCAAATATTAATAAGGGATAATAAATATTAAAGAAATTACATATGTACGCAAACAAGAGTGCTTAAAAATCCTCCCTTAACTTAAATGTTTGAGGTGGATTAGAAAAAAGACCTCGAGAATGTCGGACGCTGTACCTCAACTCTAGAGCAAAAGTCATTATAGCACTAAAATCTTATAGATCTTAAATGACTTTATATAATCTCCTAATTAAGGTAATCAAAATTTATTATGATATAGATTTGTCAAGCTTTAAAAGCCACCTTGCAGAACATACAATGCGTATTTTTTTTTAAGTATTAAAATGAACAAGTGTAATTTCAGTTTAAATAAAAATTCTCATGTTAAATGTATACGAGACGAAAATAATGCATTGGTAATCGCGTGTGTTAGTGTGTGTAATGTTTTTTTTTTATTGATTTAACGTATTTTTTATGCATAATTAAAAAAAAAAATATTAGCATTCTGCACTCCTCTTTATAAACTATAAGTGTGTGATATTTCATACTCCTCCGTCCACGCAATTTTCGTAAAAAGTTTTTGGCAAAGGCAAAGTTTTTGCTTCAAGTATTAATATTTAGATAATATTGCTACCTTTAAAATCGAATTTATATCATAATTTATTTCATTTATTAATGTGTCGAGTACCCATAAAAATTAAACAATAGAAAGACAATAGGAAAACAATGGAAAGCTAGCGTAAACGCCGGGAAGGTGCTCAAGTGGTTAACACTCACCATATTCAATTGTGTCAGAGATTCAACATCACCATCCATAACCTCACTTATATTAGAGTTAAGAAATGCTTCCCATTCTTCGAGTTCTATAGTTGAAGGTTCTTTACCTGTAAATGTATAATTACACTAGCTCTGTGCCCGCGGCTGCGCTCGCGTTTCATATATTCGTCACTGCATTTTTATTTTATACGGAACCCCTATATTTGTTTAGTAATAAGATATAGTAAAAATATTACTCATAAATTCAAGCACTTGCCCGTAAAACTGTGCATTGAATCGGATATTATGCGGAACCCTAATTATATTCGAAAACTACCCTAAGTTACCCGGAGTAACTTCAGCTATCTATTAAAAATGTCCCGTCAAAATCCGACCCGTCGTTCCGGAAATTACCCGGAACAAATAAAAAGACATGACAAAATTTTCAAAATTGCTTTTTTATATAGGTATCGTGTATATATATATTTAATTAGTAAAAAATAATAATTTTATCATTACAAACAGACACTCCAATTTATTATTACTAGTAAGTATAAACGATAATAATAGTAATAAATCTATTACTACCGTCATTTCTATCTTCTGAGTGAATTATTCGATCATTATCAGCAATGTCTTTATCATCAGACATATTATCCTCTATCACTTCACACTTTTCTACATCTTCATCCTTTTCTTCTTTGGAACATTTCCCCTCATCGCCTACAATATGATGTGGTATCTCGACTGTTGGCTCGCTAATTCTTCTTTGACCGTCGCCTTTATTCTTGTCCCAACTTTTAATATTGAACGAGCGCTTAATGCTCCTCGTTAGTTTATTCCCGCCACTGGCAAATCTTAGTTTATCTCTTGAGAATTGTAATATTTTCTGTTTATAAGAAGGCGGAACACTTTTACTGAGACCAGATTTACAACTGATGTCACTACTACATTTGGTAGAGCTTTTTGGATTTTCCAAACTTTGCGATGCAGTATCGATAGACTTTACTTTCTGTTTAGTATCTAACATTTCCGTATTAGCCTCATGATTTGTTATATCCTTTTTTGCTACTTCCGGCCTCTCAGTACACTTCTCTTCATCTATTTTGTCCATTTTAATTAAATTTGTATCATTTTGTTTCTTATTAACGGCCATCAATTGCGCCATGTTGTTTTCAAGATTACAAACGACAAGATTCGAATTATCCATCACATTGTACTCGTGTCGGAGCAGTTTTGCATTGGCTGCAGTTATTAAGTTTGCCTGATCTTCGTCATCAGTTTTGAGACTATCTCTGACACTGAACGCACTTGTAGCTCGAATACTGTCATCGTCTGAAATCGGAACACATTCCGTACCCTGCATTACTCGAACATTTCTTAAATCATGTTCTCTCATATCCTTTCTCACTGCATCACATTCCATTTTCATAACTCTACAAACACAATTTTAAACAAAAAAAAATGTATTAACATATTATCTATACATATATAAGGAAAATGGGGTTAGTTTACCTCAAAACTACTGAACATATCGGGATGGGACTACTACTATTCGCGACGCGGAATTTTTCGTAGATGGTTATAGGCTATTTATTTTTTGGATTCCATTGACACCTCATAATTTTTTCAATTTACTTTTATGCACATTTTTCCCCGCTAATAAAAACAAAATATTCTCATTTTTGTTCATTCATTTGTTTTTTTTTCAGGTTAGACATAAATGAAATGTTTTATGCACTTTTTCGCTCACACCTAAAGAACATATGAAACGCGGGCGGATATACTTCCTGCCCCCCATAAAAGGAAAAGAGAAGAGTTGGACAGAGCAGTGGCGGGCAAAGAGAAAAAAATGAAGAAACCCGCCACTGCTATGAAAAGGAAATAGGTCCCTCTCCTTCACTCATCTTGTCTTAGTCTACAAGACGTAGGAAGGAGAGGGATACCTGAAGACCAGAAGAAAGAAGAAAAACGGAGAAGAACAAGGAAAACAACACACCTACCCCCCCCCCAAACACCACTCCCCCAAACCCAACCCCAAGACCCCCCCGGGCACGACTACATGCGGAAGAAACTCCGCACGTAGCGTGCCCATCGTAATTAAATTACCTGGCATTACTACTAATTTTGTCTCTCTGTAATTGTTTAGCTTCTTGCTGGCTATGTGTCAAAGGTTTAGTAAATGGTGATTCACTAAGAACATCTTCAGGCAATATAAGTATCTGACCAATAACAAAAGGATGTTCCAAAATCTCAGGCCAGCTCAATCTCTTCATTGGATCCTTATGCAGTAAGCCCTTAAAATTATAAAAAACATAATATGTCAAAACAGTTGATTTTACATATAAATAGAATATTCTATTCAATAATAAGTTTTTTTTTTAATTCTAATCAACATCTTTATACGAAATTAATACATCTATAATATTACAGGTACAGATTTTACCTGTAAAAATGATCGAGCTTCTACACTTATGAAACTAGGCCACTGAACAGGCTTGTGTCTTATCATCATTCGTACTAACTGCCAAATTGACATTGTACAAAATGGTGGTTGACCAGCTATTAACTCATATACTATACACCCAAGAGACCAGAGATCAGCCTGAAATAAATACCAAGTTATAGTCGACAAGTGACATTTTATATACATCTTTTTATAGAACATAATGAACTTCTGAAATATTTTAGTAAAATACATAAGAAAAGCGGATGAGCAAATGAATGAAATAAAACGAACTATTAACTAGAATTGTATAGATTATTAAAGGTAAGTTATAGCATAGTGTAGCAGTCTATATTAGCACTGTTCAAATTATAGTGCCATAAGAGCTGATATAAGAAAAAAACATTATTTTACCACGTAACTTTCAACATCAAATAAAAACAATATTAATTTAATTTACTTGATGATCGTATGGTTTTTCATCTATTAATTCAGGGGCCATATACAGAGGTGTGCCTTTGATTGATGTCAATATATGTGTTGCATTTGTCATTATTCGAGCTAAACCGAAATCACATAATTTGGCACGACCGGTTCCATCCAAAAGAACATTCTGTGGTTTCAAATCCCTATAAAACAGAGAAGTTAAAATAGATTAAAAAAATATCACAACAAAAAGTCATGCATTATGAATAAAATAACTTGCAATTTGAATAATTTTCAATAATCTTAAGTATCCGTTATTGTCTCTAATAACATTTTTCAAATTAAAAATTACTTTTATATTGTGGCTTTAAATACTATTATTTAAGTTTAATTAATAAACCTAAATAAAAAATACAGTACTTTAGCACGAAGATAATATTCTGCATGGAATTGTGGCTTGAATACATTTTGCTCACACACCAACTACCCGTTTCACATGCGACAACCCCACCACTTATGAACGGCTATATAAGCTAAAGCATGGCCAACATTGCTTAATTTTTACCTAGACACTTACTAGTGAGATAGCCCCAAAGCAGTCCACTGTAAAGTGGAGTTAGGGAGTGAGGTAAGGATGCGTAGCCTTAGGTATTTCACTCCGACAATCGAGTTTTAATTGTTTAGCTATGTTTCATAATTGTATCAATTCCTGTGATCAATATAACAGTGAATACTGTCAGCATATTTTTCTTCTACCCTATAGTACCAGTTTATTTTTAATGTTCAATCTCAAATATAGAAGCACTTTATTATTTGTATAATTTTACTATAATATATAATAATTTCCTGACTTTGTATTGAATAATAATTTATTGAAGTTTAGAATAAAGTAACGTATAGTACCTGTGAAGAACTCTGTGTGAATGTAAATAATATAAAGCTGATACTAAGTCGCACGTGATTTTCTTGACTTTTTCTTCATTAAGGCATCCTTCTTTTGCCAAAATACTATGTAGTTCTTTCTCAGCATATTCCGTAACAACCACTAACTCTGATTCTGTGTCGAAACTTTCTATCATTCGTATTATGTTTGGATGGTTTAACTGTTGTTGAATTTCACATTCCTGTTTTAAATTCTTCAGATCTTTTGATGATCGTCCCTTCTGTAAAATCATGTTTGGTTGAAGTAATTATTTATAAAATGTAATAAGTAAAGAACATAAAATAACATACCTTGCGTATAACTTTTAATGCTACAACTGCATCGGATTCCTTGTGTTTCGCTTTGAAAACACGTCCGAATGATCCTTCCCCAATAAAAGAGATTACAGTGTAACTCTCCATAATTTATAACAAAATTCACAAGACAAAGAATATACAAACAAAATAAGATCCTTGTTTTATTTACAATTTCCATTCACAGAATCACCACAGCCACAGAGCACAAACTCTTTTTTTTTTTGGTTCCATTTATTACTTTTTAAGGAAAAGGCAAAGAAACTAATAGACCATGCAGCCAAGTCAGACGTTAGAAACACTATCAATAAATGAATGGCGGTAACAAAATGATGGCCTTCTATTACGACCACAACGGAAATGTTTGAAAAATTTCAGATGTCACGCTCCGTGTCAATTTTTTTCACTTCACTACACTTATGTATTATAACTACACTATATCACGTAAAATGCCACCAAAATTACATAATATGTAAACAAATACTGCAAAATAATGAATAAAAATAAGGAAGACGACATAACAGACCAAAATGTTGTCCAGATCCCGCGCACAAAACAAAAATGGCGGCCTTCTGTTATAACCAAAACAGGAATGATTGGGACATTTTAGCGGCGAGTTCAGCACTCGCCCCCAATGTTACGGTGAAGCTGTAAAGGCCCTTCCGGGCAAAAGCATTAGCTAGGTTAGAAAAAATAATTGGGACACTTTTGAATTCACGCTCCGTGTCATTATTTTCACTTCACTGCACATGTGCATCATAACTACACTATATTACGTAAAATGCCATCAAAATTACATAATAAATAGTTAAATACTGCAAGATAATGAATTAAAAATAAGGACGACTACATGACAAACCAAAATAGCGTCAAGCACCCCAGAGCACAAACTAGTAGAACAGAGGCAAACACAGAAACAATTATCTTTTTTATTACATTTATTAGTTGTTGAAGAAAAGGTAAAAATACTAGAACATGCTGTCAAGTCTGTCGTTGAGAAAATTATTAATAAACGCAGTAACGAATTGTGTATTTCACGCGTGTCGCTTTTTATGAAAGTGAAAAGCAGCAACAAAATGGAAGCCTTTTGTACAGCTTCTTCAATGGGAGTAATTGGGAGATCTCAGAATTCACGCTCAGTGTCTTTATTTCAAAATAATTTGACTGATGCACTAAAACTAAACGATAACACCTAAAATGTCGCCAAAATTACATAATACATTTTGGCTTCACAATATATCTCATGTGAGTGTAATTTATAAACTGTGGTGTAAGGAGTTATAGTTAATTGATTAACATGTTGTATTTGGCTATATATTGTATAATTTTGATGGAATTTTGCACGATATTGTTTAGTTATAGTGCCTAAGTGAACTGAAAATAATTACAAGGAATTTGAATATTGAAAGCGACTACCTTGGATTAACTGCAACAGAAGGCCCCTATTTTGTTACTGCGTAATAAAAAGTGTTGCCAATGTCAGATTTAGCTGCCTAACATACCTTTGCCTTTTTGTTAAAAAGAATAAATGGAACCATGAAAAATTGTGTAAGTATAATCTTATATCTACTTACCAGAGATAAATAACAAAATGACTACTTCTTATAGATTTATCGTTATTATTGAAACAGCAGTGCGTAAAGCTAGATAGTAAAATGTAAGAAGTACCAATTACTTGTGTAGTGGCAAAAAAATCATAAAACGTGTAATAACGTGTAAAACGAATGTGACGCTTCACAGTATATACATAATGTACTTTTGTGATGACGCTTACGTAATATTCGAACGGCCCCTAAATTCCAGGTTGTACGATAATTTCGTCATTAAAGCGATAATTGTATATTCAAGAGTTGGCAGCACTAATCCATTTTGTTATATGTGTACCTTTGTATGTGAATTCAAACAATAAGCAGCAGAAATGAATAATAAAATGAACAGATAGTACTCACAGTACCAAAAATGAGCACTGATTGTATACACGAAATATTAAATCTGCCTTGGTTTTACATATAAAAAATATTATGGGCTGCGATATGACCATTTATCAAATACTCTCAGTTATAGTTTAATGTAATTTAAAATCATTTTGCAAAAGTATAAAGGTTTAACGTAAAAAATTTAATACCAGTGTAAAGATTTATTTATGACTAGCTGTGTGCCCGCGGCTGCCCCCCCCCCCCCCGTCTCATATATTCTTCACTTCGTTTTATACGTTTACAAATAAAAAAAAAAGGCTTTTATTCCATGCATTTACAAAATAGTTTTACAATATTGATTTTTTTTATATACATGAACCCTCTCAGTTGAATGTCTCCTCCAAAAATATCCTTTTGTCTCTGTCTCTGGCGACATAAATCCAGTGCGGTCCAGAAATATTTCTTATGTCGTCCTCCCAGCGTGTGTACGGAACCCTAAATTTTTTTTGGTACTAAGATAAAGTAAAAATATTTCTCATAAATTCAAATACTTACCCGTAAAACCGTGCATTGAATCGGATTTTATTCAATTATTTATGAGTTTTAATTTTTTTACTCGGATCCCTAATTATATTCGAAAATTAAAAGTTACCCGGAGTAACTCCAGCTATCTATAAAATAAGTCCCGTCAAAATCCGTCCCGCCGTTCCGGAGATTACCCGGTACAAACAAAGAGACAGACGGACAGACAGACAGACAACATTTAAAAAAATTATATCTTTGGTATAGGTATCGTATATACATTCATATCTAAATAGATATGAACAGTTATAAAAATACGATGTTACAAACAGACACTTCAATTTCATTTATAGGGATAGACGTATTTTTTCGATTTCAAATAATAAGGAAGTAATGCGTTATTTGAAGCGTATGTAGAAATACAATGTAGATTACGTATTGTAGCACTTTTATCTTATGCATTCTGTATACAAGGAAGTCTTAGGATTTAAAATTAATGTAAAGGGCAGTTCTTTAAAGTTGTGTAGAATTGACATCCAAATAGGTTATTATTCTAGCAAGTGTGTTAATCGGTATCATGTACTCACATTTTCAAGGTCAAGACTTTGATAAATCTACACTGCTTTCTAATAAAGATTTAACACCGGACAATATAAATATAAACTTATTAGGTGACCTATATTTAATGTTAATAGCCGGATACTAGTCTAAACTTATGTTACATATTCCAGATATACCTATTAAATAGTGTACCAATGCATCAAATTGCATGATAATAAGGAAAACTGTTTAAATATCCAAAAGTTTAATACAAGAATCGCTTTATAACATTGCTGAATATAGGTACAGTCCAATCCAAGTCCTTCCATTTATCACTTCGTAAATTGCACTGACTGGCTGAGTCAATTGAAAATCAAATTCGTTACGTCTGTCAAGTAATGAGTCAATGTTTATATTCAACTGAAAAGTTATCATGGGTACTTCATTTTCAACGAAAATATTATTTGAAATTTGGCTATAGGTACGTACCTAAACTGTACGATAATATTTTAATAAATATACAATGTTGGTGTCTATATATACGATTTAACTCATTGTTTATTGTAGCGTAGATCTATGATAGATTATGTAGTCATGCATGATTGCATATTCAGTATCGTACATATAAGAGTAAAAAAAAAATAATTCTAATGCTGCTGAGTAAAAAAACTAATGAAATAAGTAATAAATTTGAATGGTTTTTGCTTCAAATCGACTAGACGTTGTTATACCAAGGAACCTCGATAATTTAATTGGAATTTTGGGATGAACGTTTAAAATGTTAGCTAGCGTAAGGGTACCAAAATGGTACGGACCTTGGTCGAGGTAAATCTCACGATGGTTTAAGTAAAAACAAGGTTCCTCACAGATTCCATGTACCTGTGTGTAGTATTGATGGGTTCAATGAGGTGCAGTGTAATGCGTGTGATGTTGGAATTTCTGATGATTTGTGTTCTGATGAATTGTTCGACATAATGCCGACACCTAATTTATACCATCGTACGGCTCACCATCGGCAGGGAGTTCACCCTCACATCTTGGAGCCAAAATGGACCCTGGCAATGCGGTTCCAGAGGAGTTTGAGATTGAGCTCCCAGCTGCCATGTTTTCCGGGAAATACAGTATTGACTGATGATTGATTTATTCAACAGAAAGAAGTCCACTACTAGACATAGGTCTCCCCCAAAAAGGGGGAATTGAAATAATCACCACACTTGGCAGGCGCGTTAGCGATCGCAGTAGGTGTTTGTGATGCTCAACGGATGCTGCTGTGCATCCCCTGATTTATCCTTTTGGTCGCCTATAAGGTAAAGAGTTGGCACTTAATACCTCTAGCGTTGCATCCATAGACTACAGTGATCGTTTACCATCAGCCAGATCATATACCTGTTAGCCACTTTTGTAGATTAAAAAATACGATGTCACTGTATTACGCTGGCAGCACGCATGGAAGCTACCCCAGTTTGAAATCGAAGCACATCCCCACTGTTAGAATGACATTTGCCAGAAATTAAAATGTGTTTTGGAGAATATTTTCGTATCTATCTAATCCATTATCAGTAATAACATTTTAATATTTGCACTGTAATTCAATACCTACTTATATGAATTGTATCGTCCCATTTTTTGGAAATAGTTCTTCTAACATGTTGCATAGATTTGTAAAGCATTCTCATTGTTTTTAAAGTGTAAAACTTATAGTTTGATATCGTACCTATGCAGATAGAAATGGTAGTAGATAAATCTTAATTGTGATAGAATTTTGGAATATTGTTAAATATTGAAAGTTAACGGATTTTACTATAGTATAAACTCGAAAATGAAATTCAAATGAAAATAGCATGTACGAAACATTTACTCCAGATATTTCATCAGTTACCCAATAAAAATATTATAAACATATTTACTTGTTAACATAAAATAAAGAACAAATCGGTATGTTGCGTCGCGCTCGTATCGCTATAATAATTAATTTTCGCAGTTAACATTAAACCTTGAATTACAAACATCATAAATTAATTTAATGAAAGCATTATTTAACACGCTCGAGTGAATATAGATGAAAGAAAATAGAACAATATTCTTAATTCGAACGATCGTAAAGCACGCGAACGCGACCGTTGGATGCCGTCGGAAAGACAACATTCGACAGCAAACGGTATTCGATACGAGTGGATATGTTGACGCATTGTTGTTAACCTATTTATAATCGGATTATTCGGCAACCAGCTATATGAGATAAAACTCAAAATCGCATACACACAATAAAACACGAACGCGAACTAACCTAAAGTTCGAACGGGAGCATTATTTCACGTTGAAACATATCACTCGGCGAGCGAGCGCCATTCTCTTAAACAAATGTGGTTACATGAGCGTAGGTGAATCTTGGGTTTTTCAAAGATTCACGTCTTAGATAGATTACAAACAAATGGTAATCTACGTCGATTACGGAAAAAACAAGTCAAACGATAAATGGTGAAAAATTATAATATTCCAAATGATAAATATATTCTATATATTTATACATATTATTTTCGAGAAATTTATTACCGTATTCCGCACCTAACATCTGTTTATTTACAATATGTCCATTATCTTTACAGTTACAAAACGTTTTAGTTTTATTTATGGTTTATATAATTAATAACCATTATTTATATTATCCATTTAGCATAACAGAAGTATATTGTACAAGAAATGAAGTTATGTAACTGCGAAAATTAATAATAGCTTTTGTCTAAGAACTTAAGTGATCAATAGACCGAAGCAGTTTTAAAATTTTGTTTTACTAATAAAAATTAAATGATGGTAAGGCAGTTTATATAATTATTATTGTGTGTCCGCGGCTGCGCCCGCGTTTTATATGTTCTTCACTGGGTTTTAATATTTTACGCGGAACTCTAATTATTATCGAAAATTAAAACTACCTTAAGTCCCGACAAAATCCGTCCAGCCGTTCCGGGGATTACCAAGAACAAACAGACAGACAAATATTTCAAAAATTGTATTTTTGGTATAGGTATCGTATATACATTCATACCTAATTAGTACAAAAACAAATTTTGACATTACAAAGCAGACACTCCAATTTTATTTATTAGTATAGATATAGATAAGATAACTCTCACTTTCTAGTAAATTATCAAATTTATTTATTGGAAAATTCTAGTTGCGTCGGTACTGGTAAGTTTGACAACTGCGTTTAGGTCAGTAGTATAGTGTACACATTCTAGACTTGTCGAGTTGTCATCTTATTCCGGTGGCGGGGAGCTAACTTTGCTCCCATACAAACTCCGGGACCCTCTCCAGCAGTTGTACAAGATATGCTCCGATCCCCATCTGGGGAAGCTCTTGTAGCCGCCGTCAGCGCGATACAGTAACACTGCATGCACTAGCATCAAATGATTTAATGCACAGTTTTACGGGCTAGTGGTTGAATTTATGAGAAATATATTTCATTTATCTTAGTACTAAAAATGTTTAAAAAAAAATGATTAGGGTTACGCATAAAGAAATTAAATCGCTTTGAAGAACATGTCAAACGCGGGTGCAGCCGCATGCACACAGCTAGAAGAGAAGGCTATGCTTGGAGTTTCACTGCGTGATCGAATCAGGGATTACGAGATCCGCAGAATAACCAAAGAAACCGACATTGCCCGAAGAATTGCTAAACTTAAGTGCCAGAGGGCAGGGCACATTGCTCGCAGATCCGATGCCCGATGGGCCAACGGGTTCTCGAACGAGTACAAAGCACCGGAAGACGTAGCGTGGGTAGGCCACCACAAGGTGGACCAACGACCTGGTGAAGGTCGCGGGAATCCGCTGGATACGGGTGGCGCAAGATCGGTCGTCGTGGAGATCTTTGGGGTAACCTATGTCCAGCAGTGGACGTCTTTCGGTTGAATGGATGGATGGAACTTGAAGAAAATTGCAAGCGACAATACTACTAGTTATCAAACTATAAGTTATTAGCTGTGCCCGTGTCTTCACCCGTTGAATTGAGGCAATTTGCAACCTATATACATTCTCTGGATGTAAAATTTAGAAAAATAGCAATATGTGTGTTCATTTCTTTCTACCTAGAAACAAGAATATTAAATTTCATGCTTCAAAAATGTCAAACTTTCCATATAAACTTGCAATCCTTAATTCACCCTCTTAGGAGTAATATTTTGAAAAACGGTAATACAATTGTTCATTTATTGGTAATCAAAAGCAGATATATGAATTTTCATGCTTCTTACTTCAAAAATATCGAACTTCCATACAAACTTGCAACCCCTAATACACCCCTGAGGAGTAACATTTCGAAATATCGATATACGTTTACATTTATTTCTGTCCAGAAATATGTACGTTCGTTATTCCTGGTTTGAAAATGACTTTTCAACGATTTATCCCTTATTCTAGCCTCTCAGGGATGAAATTGCCAAAAATCGTTTCTTAGTGGACGCTTTCATCATGTAAGGTATCTATTGGTAAAATTTCAAGTTTGTAGGCACAGCGGTTTAGGTTCTGCGTTGATGAATCAGCCAGGTAAGTAATTAAGTCGGGTAGGATAAATGGATCCTTATTGTTAAATAAGCGATTAGATTTATTAACTTATCGAATAAACGTCTACATCTATTAAGTAATCAGAATCTATTAGATTAAAATTTAAAAGATTTTATTCATTTATAAATGATACCTGTGCCAATATCCCAATCATCGCATTGCATGATGGTTGGAGATTTTCTAAGATTGCTCACCTGCGCCCTGGACCTCACCGTCACTTAATATCACATTAGATTGTGGTCAAAGCACTGGTCTTATACAGTTAAAAAACCGGAGTAGGAGAAATACCGAGAGTGCACGTTTTTTATTTCTTTAAATTTGTCCGGACCAACAAGTCTAATATTGGACGTTGGATTGAACGCTCTCAGATGTGTTCCCAGTTAATGCTTGTTTACTTTACTTTATTTACCTTTTAATACTGTTAATACTTTAAGAAAATTGAAAAAAATAAACCAACAACTAGAAAAAAACGATGTTGTAAGATGATTGAGTGTAATTAACGGGCTTATAATTTTCATTACAGCTCGAACGGTCTTTAAACATTTTACCATAATATCTATATTTTTAAACTGGTATTTTATTAGGTATGGACGTAAAATAATGTCTCTCCAGTACATAACAATAATGCTCGCATTGGTATATTACATTATAGCCGTGCTGAATTCAAATTGCTTTACGAACTGTGGAGTTCATAACTGAAGCTCAGAATAGCTTCCCTCGTGTTTTCCAGTGCTCATAAAAATGTAATTGATTTATGTTCCTTTTCATTTGTATTGGCAGTCACCCATTGCGAGTATATTATAGGACCGAGTGGCAGAGTCGTGTTTAATAACAATCAATTATTCAAATTATTTTATTTAACATACATGTTTGTATTAGTCATTGTACAAGTCTGTTTAACGTCACAAAAATAAAAGAGCGATGATAGAAGGTACAATTTGCTTCAATTTTACGTTCATATATTTCATTATATTATAAATGCCAGGTAATTACATAACGTACTTTATTAAATAAAACGTAGAATTTTGTCTGAGAGAAGTTTCTATCAAAGGCTCTGTTCTCATCTATTCATACATTCAACCGAAATTGTTTATTGCTGGGCATAGGTCTCGATCTCCACCACGACAGGTTTTACGCTACTCGCATCCAGCGGAACTCTACAACCTTCACCAGGTCATCCGTCCACCTTGTGGAGGGCCTACACACGTTGTGTTTTCCGGTACGCGACAGTCAATCAAGAACCCACTGGCCCCATCAGGCATCGGTTTTACGAGTAATGTGCTCAACCCATTGCCACTTAAGTTTAGGAATTCTTTGGGCTATGTCGGTTACTTTGGGTCTTGTGCGGATCTTCTCATTTCTGATTCTCATAAAATTACTATTTCTGTGATCGAATAAAAGAATGATCACTTGATATAATTATTATTGTCATAGAGTATTAGCGCTAAGACAGAAGAAACAAAAACTCGCTTAACATTGAAGCTAAAAAATATGTATGCGTGTGTAAGCGGTACGGAGTTACAAAATCACCGATAGTGACGTAAGGCGTACGTGGCCTTTTATGGTTTCACTCCGCATGTGAAACAACAGACGTTCTGAGTGTTTTATTTCTAAGTTTATTATTTACACTATATCTTATAAATGATATAAATATATCTTACAAATGAAAATTTCAGCGTAACCATTTAATATGATCATGAAAATTCATCATTAAAACGTCTATGTATTGTAATAGGGACTTTGTTTTGTAATTCGAATAATTTCGATGCTTTGGTGATGTTCTCCCGGCCAGGGTTTATTCTTTTGTATATTACACGGTTTTGTTTTTTTTTTGCAATTGCAAAAAAATTTGCAAATTTTGTTTCGTTTAACATAGTCTCATTGGTCTTTCTGTAGAATGTTCAAGGGTTTTTTAAGATATTTCTTTCATAATCACGAAGATTTTTACTATTTACCATAAATGCTATAATTATGAAATGAAAATAAATCCCGTAAATTATCATTTTACCAAATTCTTGGGAGTTTAACGGTATGTTATAAAAATTGTATACCTTATTAAATTACTTTTTAATTTTTTACATAAAATAGCACTGATCGAATAAATATAAATTCATCATGTAAGTAGAAAAAGTGTACTAAAAGATTTTCAATTGATTATTGGATTGATTTTAAGTTACTAAGGAAAATCATTTACGAACGGTCTCTATATGCGATCTCAATTTGTTTTTACAAATTGAAGTTCTAAATTTCAATCCTTTTTTTGATTAAAGTCTTTTGATTTGATCTCAATCTAAAATTCGATATTGAAAGCCGCCGTTGGTCAGTCTTTATCTTCCTCTAGTCTTTTTCCTTAGTGATTTTGTTTTAAAGGATTATGACACTCAACATTATAAAACAATTTATAAAATCAAAGATATTGAAATATTTTTATATTTCGAATTTGAAGTAAAATTATTTCTAAAATTAGGTAAACTAAATAAATTGAATAAATAACTAAAGTAATTGAAATCTTCGCATTTATATTTATAAAAAAAAAAAACTTATATATGTCCTATATATATTGATAAAATTTTTGATAAGATATTTTTGTTAGAGACGACTGTCGTCACTGTAATTAAATTATTAATTAAACTCAATTTTACATTTTATAATGTATGAATATTAACGTATATTGTTGGTTAATTTCTTTAAAGCATTTTAATTTACTTACTATCAGTTATATTTATTCCTTTATTTTATAATATATTTTCTTCTATCAGAAGCGTTAAGTGCAACCGCATTTATAAGAAGATATGCGATACCATTAAGAAAATTCGCCAGAGTTGCAAAAATGAAAAACAATAGAATATGTTTATTTACTAACACGAGTGTAAGGCCAATGAGGGCAATGGACTAAGGTTAGGAGAACGTTATTGCAACTCATTCTGTGCCAATTCGACGCTTGAACTCAACTCATTTTAGGACAATATGCATCATTTGGTATGATGACAGATTGTTTTCGTTGAGTTTAGATGACATGTTGTTTTCTCTCTTATACCAATGCACTTACAGTTCCATAATCGACTCCAAATGATGTGGTGAGATTTCATTTTCAGAATATTTACCTACCTTTATATTTTAAAGTTGCTTCTGCCCGCGACTCCGTTAGCGTTGACATTAGAATTTGGTCCAGGGAGAAACTTTGTTATTTTGATTCAATCGTAGGACCTTGAGATATGTTTAACTTGAGATTGTTTTCTCTAGGATTTTTGAACAACCATAATTCTTTAGTACCTGTATAACTTTGATATATATCTTAAGATAATATGCGAGGGGCGTTTATTCCATGCAAACGTAGTCCCCTGTTTCCTTCCTGGATTGTGTTAAATATTTTTATACTAAATAATACATATTCACCACTGCCATGCCAGTACATTTTGATTTTTTCCATAAAAAGTTATTTTAGAAACTCCTTTGAAAGTGAAAAAATGCTCAATTTTTACCGTCATTTTTAGACGTTCGTCAAACCCAATTTGATGGATAATATTTCAAAAAGTCTACACAGTACAGTGCGTACAGGAATAGCCAAAGTCTTTATTATTATAAAACTGAAAGAAATTTGAAAATCGGTTCAGTTTTGGAGGAGGAAACCGGGTACTACGAAGTGATTTTTCGTCTATTTTGCATAGGTAAAATCAGCCCGAGCTGCAGTTAGCCTATGTAAGTAGGTAATGAAAATATTTTTTTTGTGGGTTGGTTAAAAAAAATCTGATTTGTTATATAAAGGCTTAATTAGAAATAAATATATAAACCTTCCATGAAAAAAACTTACTGAGATCAGTTAATTTTAACGGGTTTTTACGCGTTGCCTTTGGTTTTTTCTTCCTATCCTTGGTTGGTTGGTGAAACCCAGCCGAAACGTCGGGATAGGAAGAAAAAAAAACAAAGGTAACGCGTAAAAACCCGTTAAAATTAACTGATTTTAAATATGGAACGCGAAAAACTTAAAAAAAATAAAAACTTACTGAGATTTAATACTATATTCAAATCCGTAACTTCGTTACGGAGGAATCATCGGATAAACTGACAGCAAGTGGCTTAATTTCATACTATGTATAAACTTAATTTACTTTTTAATTATATTCAGTGTAATATTTTTTTACACGCTATGGGCTCAGTTCTTTGACCAGAATCTCACCTGATGTTAAGTGACGATGTGGTCCAGGATGGTAAACACACTAAGCCTAGAGAAGCCTTGAGAACCAGTACGGTTCTGAATTAATGCTGCCGGAAAAACACCTATTGGTATTTGGCGACAGGATTTCAAACTTGAGGGTGGTAATTACACAGGCGGGCATTATTAGGAAACGCCCTACCACCATGCTATGGTTCTCTCACGATGTTTGCCTTCACCGAAAGCTGAGGCTGATTTTATAGTTGGATAGGTGGGCTCGAATCTGCGTCAATTGACGCGGAATCCGGCTGCACAATCCACATCGCCATCATCGCTTCAAATATACTAATAGTAATCATGTTAATTTAAAGTACATACTTGTTATTAAATGAATTTCAAAAATCTACCATCTTTAGCCCAATTAATTCTATAATTAAATTGTGAAATTGCTTGTTGCTAACTACTTTACAGATAAAAAGAAACGCTCTGGTTAAGAAAATTTGTGTACAATAAATACAGTTTTGTAAATATTATGCGAATTCCGCTGTTTGAGAAGTCTTGCGTTTGCACATTGCTTATTTATTATATACGGATATCCTAAATTATATGAAGCTATTTACATCTGCAACAATTGTATATTTCCATGACTCAACTGAATTATTAGTAATAGAGAAAGTATTTAGAATATTTTAAACATAACCTTATTATTTTAATCTCATAAAACCTGGTCTAAAGCCAGTCTAAAGTTTCTCATTTGGAAAATACGTAAACATTAAGGTATCTATTATAGAAATAAAGAAACATTTATTAGATGTATATAAATAAACAATAAATTATCACGTTCAACGTAGAAAAAAAAGCATGTGCTACAAACAAATTGTCATAGACCTGATTTCAACCAGGCCCACATATATTTGCTATATTGTTATCTTGTTTTATTATACTTTTATAATATATCATTAATCCAAATTGCTATACAAATAATTAGATTATAATAATTACATTATTACTGGTTGCCTGTGATAGGCAGATTTAACGTTATAATCATTTTTGTACTTTTAAACTTGCCTATTAATAACAGAAAACTCATAAACTAGATATCATCAAAGTAAACATTACAGTCTTTAATATCGTAATGGTAACGTCCTACACATGACAAACAACTTTAAAATTATAATTATTCACATTTATGACAGAGTGTAATATTATGATGGGGTCTCGCTTACAGGGTGGGAGGGAGGAGTTCCACGTTCTCGACACCGCACGCATCGCTTGTTTACGTTTTTTCAAACCACGTTTCGACTAAAAATACTTTAGCATCCTGCCGTTTGAGGCTCACGCGATTGGTCAGAGCGTAGCACAGGCAGCCAGGAGGGCTTGGACCGGCTAGCCGATTATATATGAAAGTATACGAAAGGCCAGAGGCGTGAGCCAGCAGAAAATAACCCTGAACGCTGGAATCAACGAAATTGCGGGCAGTCGTGTTGTGCGTCTCACGGTGTTAACTAGTGACATTAAACATGGTTCTGGATACCGAAGACTGGGTAGGTGTCCAGTCCTATCAGTATATTACGATTTAATTTAAAAAAAAAAAACAATAATATTATTACTAATAATTTTACTAAAAAAAAATTAAATCCATTCAGAGTGAGACACTGTTAATTAGATGCTAACAGATACTGTCGTTGTATTTGAAACGGATTCAGATGTTTTTAGGACAGTTGACTGACAGCGATTAAGAGAGGCCGTTAAAAAGTTAATTTTAACAACAAATTTTAAATAACTTTACTTATTTTTTTTTTATATTCCATTCACATCTTTCTAATTACTTATAATACTCATATTTTTACCTAAAACAGTTTTAGGTATTACTGAATGAAAATCCTTCAAATTTCTTATTCATTATAATAGCCATATGAATTGCAATTATAGATGATATCCAAAAAGTGTTAGTAATGAGTACCTAATTTTGAGGAATTAACATGAATGAATAACTTACATGGAAATTCGTAATAAGAAAATCCTTAATAAATGTATAATATAAGATGCTGAGTTAATGCTTATCGCCTTTACTCATTTGTCTTCATAATATCATAAATAAAAACTAAATCATGTTAAAGTAATGAAACGAACAAACATTGACAGTTAAATCAGAACGTAATAATTGTTCTAGAAAATTCGGTACATTTATACAAAATCCTGTATTCATGGATAACTTACAACAATGTTTTGTAAATCGACTACGCTACTCTTAATTTCAACGCTACCTTGTATGCAAAATATCTAACAAATATCTTTCAATTTATAATTATTTTGTGTATAATTATGAACTGTGAGAAATATATGCTGTATGTCTGAAACCCAGAGACCGGGAATACGCAAGATCGTATCTATTTTTATTTCAAATGCACATAAAATATATTTATTATGGCCTCACTAAAACACTCCTACGAGAAATCGGCCTCTACTGAATATAACGTATAAATACATTTCTACGTTTAAATAAATACAACATGTAAATTTAGTTAGAGGGATATTTTGTTACTAACTATTGTGAATTCGAGATTATTATGAATTTTGGAGTAAACTAGAAACATTATTTAATACTCTATTATCAACTATGCTGAACATTTTAAAACGTGTGTAGCGTGTAGTAACGTGATATATATTGGTAATATTTATGCTTAGTATCTTTGATGAATGTGTCTAAAAACATTTTTATTTAGATCAGTAAATAAATTGAGTTAGTAAATAAACCTTCTTAATTTCCAGGCCGATGAGCTCCCACCAGAACAAATTGCCGGTAAGTGGATCATCAAAATAACCCCGTCTGCTGTTGACGTTAACATTTTACAAATATATTATAAAAGAATATTTTTAATAAAGTTTAAATCATATGTTGAAATGTTTACATAAATAAGAGGAAAAAACGCAAGCTTAGTATTGGCTTACAGCCAGCCGGACAATGGAGGTGACTCCATAAAAAAAAACAGCAAGCCACGCGTTATAAATTAATTCTTAAAAAATTTGCGTGTGGGCTTCATAAAAGTCGTCCAAGAATAGCTTGTCCAGAGGGCGTGGTCGCTGGAAGAAAATCAAGTAGACTATTTTTAATCACAGTATTGAAATACACACTTTTTTTTATTAATTAAAGACTTTACAGAAATGTATATACTTTATTTCCTTCTATCAGTACTTTACACGAAATGGCACAGCCAAAAATTTAAAATACTCAAAAGAAAAAAATATCCATATACTAAGTACAAGTATACATATATAGTAAAATAATTATTAATTAAAATCAGTTCCACAAATGCACATAGATTTAGATGATCTTTGTTGAGTTTTGATCTAAAATGGAGTTTTTTCCGATTATTAACATAATATGATTCAACAAAATAAAATGATATTTTATCAGTTTAAAATATTCTTGACTGTTTTTTTAATCAGCATAAATTATTGTAAAAACTTTTACTTTGACTTTAAATTGTTGGTACTAACTTTTATCTTTAGATCAGTTTAAAATAGAGCCACTACGATGTTAAATATGTACACAGATGAAATTTATTTCCACTAATTTAATTATCTATTTAGCTGCCAAAACTCAAGCAATAGTTTTACGTAAAATATATTAAAATGACAGAAAATTAGTCCTCCGACTCAAATAATGATAATATTTTGTCATAATAACAACACTCCAACATATTTTTTTAAGTAGCCAGATGTCGTCCGAGAGCTCATTATTGTCAATAAGAAAGATATCCAGCGAATAAAACATCACACCTATCTATGAATTACATTTTCATATGACTTATCTACCTTTTTATTGAATTTATTAGTAACCAGTCAGTTATAAAAAAATGAGGATATTTTAAATAGGTTTACATCTTTTGATCTCATTACATTATATAAATGTTTACCACAAGCTGTCCGTGTTTTAAAAATTATATTCATTCCTCTATTAATAACATTTTTCAACGAGCGACTGCTGCAATCTAACAATGTTATCCATATTGCGAAAGTGCAAGAGATTTTGTTTATTGCTTTAACTACGAAAATGATTTGAATGTTTTGGGGTAGAACCGCGCTAGTAGGACAACAATGCTTTCGAAACTGTTTGGATATGTTTATATTTTTATATCGCAGACGTGAAAATGCATCGACGAATGCGAGACAGTTCGTCGCCGGCTGTGTATTTCAACAGCGTAACTCTACTACGATACTCGATTAATACTAATCTATATTTACCCAATTGTTAGTCAAGTGAAAATACACGGATTGGGAGTTCAGAATTTATAAAATATAATTAAAGTACAGTTTGTAACAAAATTTTTCACGGATTATATATAGGTGCTTATCATTTTAAAACAATTTTAGTAGTACTAATCAAAATAAATGTAACGTAATAATCATAAAGTTTGTCATGGAATATGAACCGAGCAGATTAATAAATAATCAAATGTTTTTCAGCTGTCACGTCTTTTGGAACTTGTTTTGTTTATTCTGGATTTCCGCAAAGTATCACATTCATCAATCAAATATCCAGCAGATTGATCTTGAGAGGGACTAAACCTTTACTTGTATAAATGTAGTTTGTTGTATATATTTATATATATATAAAGGTAGGCATCGCCAATAGTGAGTAGCAGGTTCGTAGGGATTTCGTATCAGACAGGATAGTGACCTCCATGCACATAGAATAACATTTCGTTTTTTTTTAATAAAAAAAAAACAACATACTTACTGCCGGTTTAAATATGGAATCTTAACTTTTAAATTGAGATGAAATAAAAAAAAAAACGGTTTTTATGATTGATCTCTGATAGAGAAAAAGCTTGAAGTTTCAGATTTCTGTGGGTGAAAACAGATTGAGATCGCATATTTTAACCTACCGTTATTAGAGGTTTTAGCCGTGGCAGATTATAGTTACTATTGGTAGATTCTCATTTATCGTCGAGCTCGATAAAAAAAATGCACCATGAGTTACACGCTTAATAAAAGTACTATTCGATTTATGACTGAATAGATATTTATATTGTATATAGATTAATTGTTAAATATTAAATTAGAATATGTTATGGTGACTATACATACGGCACGGCACGGGTGGTGGCGGTTAGGCGTGCCGTGGTAACACGCTTGGACGCTAGCCAATGTAACGTGGAAATCAAATAGAACGTGCTCTCGTCATTGTTTAACCAAAATCTCGTAACTATTTTCTTAGAACTGTACAGTATCGAAAATCATTGATGATGTAAACACTGTTTTATAACCGCTTGCGACTTACAATGTTATTGAGCCTGTACAACTTTGATTATTGCATTGGTAGGATATAGTGTTTACTATAATTAACTACTATTTCTATGGATAAAATAAATTCTTAAGTGGTTTTAAAATCTTAACTAAAACCTCATTCCGAAATGTCATTTTACCTGGCCTAATTTTGAAATATATGACAAGTATGTAGGAACATGATAGTATCTAATTGTTCGGCACTATTATATCATAAGAACATTTTAATTAGCTCATAATAATTTCAGTCTCTTTTGATACCATACAAAATATAATATATACACCCTATTGTTGTAACATAATGAGAAATTTTTAACTTGAAGGTGAGAAGCGAGCGTTAGTTACCTTTTAAAATCATATCTATCAACTTTCATAACGATGTGGCTATTCCTTTACTATTTTAAGATTGATTGATGTGACTAAAATGCTACACGGAGATGTCATCATATTATAATTAATAAAATAAAGTAAATAATTATTGCATAAAATTGATCCACTAAATGCTACCTAATGTTGTCTACATCCACATACATAAGACAAGGTCTTACAAAATATAAAAAAGAATGTTTTGATTACAATAAATATTACGCGGAGATTTCATTATATTGTTTACTACTCAGAACACGTAAGACTAGACGATCAAGTTTCATCTCACAATTCATAAGTCACAATACGTATCATATGCCAAAGCTATACATGTTATTTCTGCAAAACGTGCTAAACTTTTCTTCCTCCTTTCCTTATAAAGTACAGTTAGTCGGTGCGGTCGGATCCCACCTATCCTATAGAAGCGACGATGACGTAGCGGGCAGTGCGGCCGGATTCCGCGTCAATCGACGTGGGTTCGATCCCCACCTATCCGACTCTAAAATCGGTTTGAGCTTTCGGTGAAGGAAAACATCGTGAGGAAACCATATCATGGTGGTAGGGGATTTTCTAATGATGTCCGCCGATGTAGTAGCTACCACCCTCAAATTTGAAAACATGTCGCCTAATACCAACAGATGTTTTCCAGCATCATCACTTGAGAACTAGTACCTCTAGACTTAATGAGCTTACCGTCCTGGACCACATCGTCACTTAACATCAGGTGAGATAGTGGTCAAAGAACTGAGCCTATTCCATGTGAAAAAAAAATCCAACTGTAAAATCAGGCTGAGCTTTCGGTGAAGGAAAACATCGCGAGAAAACCATAGCATGGTGGTAGGGTATTTTCTAATAATGCCCGCCTGGGTAGCTACAACCCTCAAGTTTGAAAACCTGTCACCAAATATCAATAGCAATAGTTCCAGTAGGATCACTTGAAAACCAGTATCTCTAGGCTTAGTGTATTTACCATCGACACTTAACATCAGGTGGGATTGTGGTCAAAACACTGAGCCTATACAATATTTAAAAAAATCGGTACATCTCTAGTTCGGAAAAATATTCTCCTATATTATTGTCTAAACTGATAACAGATGAGTTGTGTTCTATTTGTAAAGCTGTCCTTAATTGTACATAGAACTAAACTGAGAATTTAATTTAATATGAAAAATGTTATAAAAAATCAATGTAAAACGTATACTTATATATGATCGTATAAGCCTTTAGTGTCATTTGAGATAAATATGTTCTTTGCGTTTAAATCAAAGAGATATGATAAAAAAAACATACAAATACAATTAAAAGTATTAATTTTCGTTTCGTTCTTGTTTTCCGATTTCAAAACTTTTATTTTATTAGGACTATTGTGCTTTTAACTTGCTGCTAATGCGAAAAAGTATAGTTAAAATAAAAGTCTCGTTCAATTTGAAAACTGAATATATCTATTATTATAATTATCATTATATTTATTAAAAAAAAGAACCAGATCGAGTTTCCTGCCGGCTCTTCTCGGATGGGTTGTTTACCGAACCGGTGGTAGTGTTTTAGACGTTCATAAGCGCCTTCTTAGGGCCTAAATTGAATAAAGATGTTTTTGATTTTGATTTTGATTTTATTAACTACAAAAATAACTGTAAAAGTTATGCAACGTATATGCTTGTGGCTTTTGTAGTAAATAAATAATTTCTGTTTAACAAAACTATTTCATTTAAAAAAATTATATGTATTGTATTCAATAATCTTATTTTAGATATAACGAAAAATATAAGCAGAAATCTATTTTTTTAAGCATTGGCATCAGTGATTTTTACAACTTATATGTATGCAATAGATATTAACTTCTTGAGCACTTACCTGGCGTTTACGCCAGCTTTCCATTGTTTTTCTATTGTCTTCCTATTATCTTATTTTTATGGGTCATCGACACATTAAGTAATTTTTATTGCAATCGTTATAAAAACATATGAAATGTTTTAGTTTTGTATAAAATGAATCTTGTGTTTTATTTTCTTTAGTTACTGATTTAAGAAAACACCACGTGTAAAACTGGTAACTGGTTTTTATGATTTTTTTTATTGAATCGACGCATCTCAATTTTAATTTTCATAAAGAAGCTAAATTTAAAAATATTTAGATAATTACTGGTGAGGATAATCATTATTACAATTATACCTACTGATTGTGTTCGTTAGAATAGTTGGTAAATTGTTTAATGTGTCTTAAAAATGTAGGCGGGTAATTAATAAATGGCTGAAATCAAGAAAAAAAAATCTAATAAAACTCATGGAACAGAGACAACTGCCAAGAAATACTCCGATTAGAATTAAGAACACGAGGATCCGGCAAAAATAAAATTCATGTTTTAAAACTATTTTTTGTTGCCAAAATTTCATGAAACAGCTGCACAGTGTTTAACGTGTGTACTGCTGCTATCATGAACAAATTTATTCGTGTATTTAAAAAAAAAGTAAGACTATTTGATATCTTCAAGATTACTAATATAGAACTGTTTTAAGAATAATATTTTGGTAATTTGATCACGCGGCGTATTAAATCTTAAAATACTCAACCTTTTTTGTAGCTATTTGTTCCGTTCGCAATTGCAGCGCCTATAAAGCATATTTAACCTATTTATCCATTGTGATCTTTTTAATCTATGTATTCGTATTACGAAATAAACTCGACTGTATTTTTTGATAGAATTATGAGATAAAATTAAACTTGTTTCCAATTATAACCGTGGAATATTATTAGCGTTTATAAATAATGAAGGACATCATTTGCATCATTAAACTTTCCCTTGAGTTTAATTGAAAGCGTTATTAAACGAACTTACGTCATTGGTTCTCTTTTATCTTAAATTATTGCGGAAACTGAACCCGATGAAATGTGCTACTCTGTCTAACGGATGTGAATTTATTGCTCCGCTGCTATGAATAATAAAACTTTTTTCTAAACATTCTAACATTAATTAAATTATGCATTGAATATAGGAACGTCCCATTTAATTATATTTGTGTATTTTTTTTTATTACCATTACATAAATATCGATAAAATGATTAGTATACTTCATCATAACAATATCCGAAAACCACTATCTTAGCTTTGTTCGTAATGAAAATTTGCACGTCCAAGATGGTAAATACTATTGACACAATGATAATTAATGTTTGCTGCTAATTTGTTAAGGTATTTAGATGAAACTGTAGATTGCAAAAGTAATGGTTGAAATTTGTGTAAGCTGGTGCATAGGTATATATATCTGTAAGCCAGATTTACGCTTAGATCAGTATGAAGATTGGTATTAACGCCCACGCCATGACACATTTTCCACAGATTTATCTTTACTGAAGGAAATTACCTCCGATGAAAATTTTATTACTACCGTTTACTCATTTATGCACCTCACTGTCTCGACGGGTAAATTTATAGCTTCATCGTGTCTGTACTGTTACTCTTTTCACGAAAACGACTAACCGTTTTAGATTATTGTGCATTTAATTTGGTACTTTAATTTTTTTTTTTTTTACCGACTTAAGTTAGCATTTGCCCAAAATCTCATCAGATATTAAATGACAACCTAGTTGGAGATGCAAATACATTAAGTTTAACAAGAGAATTAACTAGGCTATCAACTTTGGATGCGGAAAAAGCCAATAGATATTTAAGAGTGGTAGTTAACTAGTCGAAAATTAGATAATGCCCTAAAATTTTATTATAGTACCGATGTGACTCATTTCTTCGCCTAAAGAAATCCTGAGCCTTTAATGTATTTGATTGTATGCAAGTATTTGATACAATGTGCATCTCACGTAATATCTCATCAACTATCATAATTGAAAATTATATCATCTGTATTAAATCATAGATAAAATATTAATATTGTCTTTGATTAAATATAGAAAGTTTTTAATCTTATCTTTCTAGAAAATACAATACAAGCTTTTAATAGAAAACAATAGGTAAGGACGACACAGCGAGAATTTAGATTTTTTTTCTCCAAAAATGTAGATGTATAACTAGGAAAGATAAAATATTAACGTAACTTTTTCTTCTGTCTGTGAACCGATTTTCTTTTTTTGACAAACCGTTGACAAGTTGTAGTATTGTAGATTTTAAAAATTAGGACACAAAATTGTACTCAATTTTTAGAAATTTTATTTCTCGAATTTTGACCACTGGACGCCGAACACTTGTTTTTATAGTTGTAACTAAGTTTAGACGAAGAAGGTTAAACATTGACCGGTGATAAAAATTATGTTTATATCATTTATCATTGGCCTATAAATGCAGAAACGAAAAAGCGGGCAGCTAGCTAGGTCTGTGTGATGCACCACGTCTCACGTTAGTGCACAGAAATAACTGCATTGCTCAATACGTGTATATATTTGCATTAACTACATCTCAGTACGTTGAACTGCTCTCATCTACCGAACGACACACACCTTACGATCAGTTTATCTCATTTTACTGCCCGTGCTACACACAACACAGTTCCTGGTTAACTCAATAGTTTAGCAAATATTGTAAAATCACCTATTATTTCATCGGATCACAATGAGTGGACTGAATGTCGAGGGTATTTGACTTTCTTCTAAATCTCCGGTGGTTACGTAACAAATCCCGGACTGAATGTAGCACAAGTTGTCTCTTGTTCTAGTCCTTCGCAAGGCGTTTGATGGCTTCGACCACAACCGCTCAGGCAGCATCCCCTGTGACTTCGTCGCTGATATCCTCAGGATGATGGGGCAGCCGTTTAACAAGAAAATCCTAGAGGAGCTGATCGAGGAAGTCGATGCCGACAGTGAGTGACCCAAAAAACTATATTTCTAGAATTTTTATTTAGAATAAATTATATTAAATCATATTATAAACCAAATATTTTTATCTGTTTTTGTATTGTATTTGTAATCAAAAAATTTAGTCTAAAAGTATTGTTTTTTTGTACTTTTCAGAGTCTGGACGTCTTGAATTTCCCGAGTTCGTAACGCTGGCCGCTAAGTTCATCGTTGAAGAGGACGCTGAGGCTATGCAGAAGGAACTCAGGGAAGCATTTAGACTGTACGACAAAGAAGGTAAGTTTTTATATTATTCATTATTGTACACAAAATTCGGTTGTACGTTTCCAAATGTCTTAGTTAAAATAACAACTCTTATGTCATCAACTTTCATTCCCTTTTTTTGCCTACCAAAAAGTGTAATTATTAACAATAATTAATAGTAATAATTAATAAATTTTGTGTTTTTTGTATTTTTAATGTAGTGAATGGTTTATTGAAGGAATTTATAAATGAGAAATATGTTCTATTATTGCAGGCAACGGTTACATTCCCACCTCAAGCTTGCGTGAAATCTTACGCGAGCTGGACGAGCAGCTTACGGACGACGAGCTCGATGGCCTTATTCAGGAAATCGATACGGACGGCAGCGGTACTGTGGACTTTGACGGTAAAAATATTTAAGATTTACGTACCACCTACTTTAATTTATAAACTATACAAACATAAATAAGATTTAGAAGAGAGAAATTCACATCGATAAGTAGATCTAATTTCAAAGGCACTTTTAACATTATCAGTTTATTTTCTATTTCAAACTACACGTAATACGAACTTGAGCCCAAATCATAATTGATCACATTGAGGTTTAAGTTACAAGTGTTCCTTGCATATAGAATTCAATCGGCATAATTTTTTGTTTCAGAGTTCATGGAGATGATGACAGGAGAATAAACATCTTTTTGTGTATTTGTTTATTTAATATTTTTATTATAAGTTATTCTACATTTCGGTACTTCAACCTTTCGAGTCTTGGAAACATTGGTTACATTATCAGTTTACTTATTATAAGTTAAAATCAGAATTATTAAATACGAACCATCATTTATAATTTAACTTTCATGTATTATGTATGTATTGTAAAAAATATTAATAATTTGTCCATGTTTAATTGATGCGTGTGGTTGAGTAATGTTTATATTATCTACTTATTAATAAATCTTTTATTCTACTGTCTATTTTCTTAATATCATTTCTAGTGTAGTGTAATGTTAGACGTTACCAGATATAGGAGTTTAAAAATAATTTACACCTATAAATAAAACCCTTTTAGCAACTATAAATTTGAATTCTTGAAATTACGTAGATATGAGTATAATGACTATTCCATTTTTAAAGGCGGACACGAAATCGTCCTAGATAATTTTGATGACACAAAATTTCAAGATTTGGCCACCGTCCAGGAGTTAGTAATGACACAATTCAAGATAGAATTAAACAAGAATAGAATCGGCGCGGGAAACTATATTACAAAACAAATAAAACTAGATTTATTAAATTATATTTATTTATTCATTTTACATAATATTATTTTGTTCGTTGACTTCCGCCGTTGTTTATTTAACTTCGTATGAGATGATTTTTTTGAATGATAATATACAGAAAAGTAGGTACCCTAATCTCTCTACCTACCTCATTAGAAACACTAGATGGCTTTCAATGCATACATCTTTTTTGCTACTAAAGAAAACATTCAACATTCCACTAATTCATAAATCGATTAGAAAAACAAGGGGTTAAATTTGTTTCGAAAAATATTTTTGCTATAAGTGAACGATTTAGACTGAATAGATTAACAGAATAGATTTAATAAAACCACTAGGTACATTTATTCAAACATTTTCATAATCGAAGATTAGGTAATCGTACTTACAGAGAGAACTTATGTTTATAACATATTTGTATGTATACGAAAAAAAATAATCTCTTAAATAATTTAAAAAAGCCTACATAAAACGTAGACTTCGCTTAATAATAATACAGAGTTTAGTAAATAATAAGAATAAAGACATTTATAAAAAAAAATAGGATATTGTTGAATAAATAAATATTCAAATAAATTATAATGAAGAGAGAATAATAAACAGTACAGTATTTTGTTCATGGAATGCAGCTGATATAAGATAAAACATATAAATAAGTAAGTTATAATAATTAAAGCAGCCTATATACAAATATAATCAGAATACATTTTTATTTATAAATAGTCATTCTTCATGAACAGTTGAAGTACTAAGTGGAATTAACACAGCTTTTCACATTAATTAAGTAGATGTAGATAAGAAGAAACAAATGAAAATGACTCATTGGAGGACCGTTCATGATGGCACAATAGTACATACACTCGTAGACGAGAATAAATTTGATAACGTTTCATTTTATAATAAGTACAAATTAAAATAAATAATTAACATAATATTATCCCTATTTTAATATACATCGAAGTCAACATTAAATTCATTGGTAACGTATCTACAACTAAGTTTTCAATAGTCTTCATTGTAAACTATAATAAATTTAAGTCGTAAAATAAAACGTTTGATGGATTACGTGCTTCAAACATAGCGCACATTTGTTTAGCTTCTTGGCTTCGGATAGCTAGATTGTTGTTGTTTTTGTTTTTATCTAAGACTTTCGTAAACTACCTACAACAGATGAGATCTCAATTTGAACTATGTTTTACAAAACGTTCTTCTTTCTGCCTGAAATCCTATTCAAACCTAATAATTATCACATGAACAGAAACGTTTAGTATTTAGACCGTTATATATAAACTACTAAGTATAATTTGAAAATAGCTTATTTCGCCTACAACATAAATACAAAAACCAGCCTACGTAAAACAATACTTATTAAGTCATTAATATTGTTTTGTTTTAATAAACAAATAATTTTCTTATATGTTATTTATTTATTTATTGCCGGCCGACACACGCGAGGCAATGGCGAGCTAATTTGTTGATCTTGATTATAATATATTCTCATTTACCTAACTAGAAGTAGTTTTATGAATACTGCTTGATTAGATAGATCTTCATTCCTTATAAAGCTGGTAGCGCCTTTCAGATGCAACCTACATACAGATCAGATGCGAATGCTCATAATGGTCTGAAACAAAAAAATCATTTTAAGTATTTATTTTGGTGCAATAGGATGATATCACGCGTGATTAATCGGTTCTAACTACACCATATTTATAAATTTGGTATCTCAGAAAAATAAAACAAAATTAACTATACTTTTTTACATTAATAAAATAATTCAACGATGAGATACACAGCTCCAAAATATAGAGACTTGCACAGACGCATGGTTAGGCAAAATTCACAATTTTTTTAAACTGACTAAACACTGTTATATTTGTCAGCTTCACTTGACTTTGAGGTGAAATGACGAATGAAAGGTGACGTGAAATTTGAGAAATAGGTATTTGAGATATCTATTGTTATCGCGTTGCTCCCTAAAGAAACGAGTTGTAGTCATAGGTATGTTTCCTCCTCCAAAACTGGGCCGATTTAATTTTTTCTTTCATTTATATAGATCAAGAAAGACTGGCTATGTTTCTACGTTTTACTTTTTTTTTTGTTTTTATTCATAAAAGTTATTTGATGGACGTAAGAAAGCGATGGTAACAATTAAGCATCTTTTTCTCATTTTCTACAATAATTAATGTATGGAAAACATACGGGCATGCGGGTGATGAATATACATATGTGGTACAAAAGAGTTTACCATAATGCTATTATCCAGTGTGGAAAACAAGGGCACTCATCCGAAAAATGTAGTTACGTTTATGGGCTCCAAAATGTTACGAACCTAGGCTTGAGCTGTATAAAAACTTCGTGAAATATGCTCTAAGTAACTAACCAGATTTTAAATACAAAATTGAAATGTTATCTTATCGAACTCATATAATTATTATTGCATAATTATTATCATCAAGCGTAATGTAGATATACATACATAATAAACAACAACAAATTCGAGTATTAGATGTTATAAATATAAAATTTTGGAAACTGGATAACTGAAATTTTAAATTACAATTATTGTTGAATTTCGACGAATGAGTGAACATGACATTTAACTTTTCACTAAACAATCACTTCCGAAACTGAATAAATTGGATTTTAAAATGAATCTAGGATTTAACACGACAATGATTGTAGGCTAGCTACACTTTTTTTTTTGTTGGAGTTAAGGAGTGGTGATCAATTATTTACTTTTAATCTAGATAAGACACGTAGTTTCGGGGAAATATTGAAAGTATTTCCATATTAACCAATTTACGGATAGCACTCACCTCACATCTTCGCTCTGGCAGTTTTGACTAGTAGAATGTCGCCACATAGGATTCAATGTAATATAGGCGGCGGAGGGCGAGCGCGGTTAGGTTTGTTCGGTTTGGGTATAGCACTCAAATCCATTAGGTTTTCCTCTTTGTTCTTGTTATTGCGAGTAGATGAGGCTTTGCGAGCGCGTGTGAGCCACGGCGGCGGCGGGCCCTCGCACCACGCCGTCCTCGCCCACTTGTTCGGCTCCGCACCGAGTCGCGTGCACTCCCGAGCGTACGCTCTGTACGCGGCGCAGTGACACCGCGTGCCCGTACAGCTTCGCGCATCCAACTCGCAAGCTTCCTGATAATGGTGAGGGTTCACTTTTGCTCCGCAATCCGAGAACGCTTCGTATCTGACAAATCCTCGGCACAGACGCCGCGCTTTCGACAGCTTAGACTGCCGTAACGGGGTATTCATTCGGTTCTTATGTCGCCGCGTGCAAGACTTCGGACCGCCGACTCGCCAAGACGACCCGAATCTCCACGTATCGTTTACCAGCTTCCCGTCCCGAGCTTTCATATCGTCTCTAGCGACAGAATTAAAATTGCCGCATAAACCGCACAGTTTTCCTTTGTAGGCACTAGACACCGTAACTTCCAAAAAACCATCGCCATCCCATAACATATGAACGCCTATTTCTGACTTCAACAGAACAGACCCATTGCTCCGTACGATGTCTGCAACTCCAATAATTCTATGTGGAAGAGAGACTCTACGTCCGTTCACTTTTATACGCATTCGCTTTCCCATATTGATTTTTGTAGAACCAATATGAAGCGTTGCCGTGCGAGTCCACGATGAATGCGAAGTATTTCTGGCATCATTTGATATTCGAATTGAGAAAGTACCGTTCACACAATCAGAAGCCAGTTGGTACTTGCATGATCCCTGAAAACTGTAAAATTTTCCATCGAATGTCTTATAATGAGGATCTCCGAACACGGTGCAGATGCCGTCAGTATCGATGCATTTCGGACAACACTGCCCTGGTAATTGACGAAGCATTTGATCTGGAGGACAACTCATCACCGGACATCTTTCCATTGCACACCTGGGTTCACCGCCGTGGCATTCACATGACTTGCAAGCATCCAGCTGCCATATTTCTCCATCCTGAAATAGCAAATATTTAATTCTGTTAATCAAAAAGAACAGACCGTCTTAAGATATTGTGGTACCTCGATTAAATTTCCATATATTTCATGGAAAGAATTTTGAATAACATTGGGAACATTGAAACCACAGACATATTAAGTTGGTATCTTGTATTCAACAACATACAAATCAATAATAATAGCAGAGTGATGAGTTATCTTGTCTAATTAGAACATAAATATGAAAAGTAGCTCCAATCACAGTAGCACGGTCCGGTTCATCAATATCTTCAGTAATCCAACTATATTCAATTATCTCGACATTTACCTTTGGTCAGTGTTGTTATCACTTTGTACATTATTTACCATCGCATTGTAATGTAAAAATAAAGATATTATATTTCAGATTATTAAGGCAACAGATACCAACCTGATAAGTCTTTTGTCCGATGATGCATGCCGTTTTAGCCTGTTCGATTTGTGGGCATTCTGGGCAACATTTCCCTGGCGCTGGTGGTAATGCTCGCGCTCCGCAAGTTAACACAGGGCAAGTGTGACGCGTACAAACAGCTGTACCATTCATACATGTACAGTCTGTGCATGGATCGACACGGAACGGACTTAAATGTCTATGGTATTCTTTGCCGATGACACAAGGTTTCCAAGCGATACTTCCTGAAACTGATCAAAGAAATGAATCAATATTAAAAAGTAAGTTAATAAATAAACACTTTCACAGGTTAAATCAATGTGATACACATACATATATGTTACTATATTCCAATTATCTTTAATAGTCCTCTCCACTCCGTCTATTTATAAGATTTGTAAGTTCGTTTTCTTCGAAAAATTACAGAGTCGTTTAAATAACCTAAATAATTATATATATGGAATGTCTATGATCAACTACTTAAAGCAAATTATGTAAATAAGTATTATTATAAACACAGTACTTACTAGGAAGTATTTTCTCGGAGGTAGGATGTGAACACCTAGGACAGCATTCCCCTGCCGGAGTGTACTGTTGAGAATGGGCGCAAGGAAGGACAGGGCACGCCCGTTTGGTACAGGAAAGTGAGCCATGAACGCACCGACACGAAAGACAAGGCTCCTCAGGAATTCTTACATCTCGACCCTCCCACACTCGTTGTCCGTTGATAACGCACTCTAAAAAATGTAAATATTCGAATCAAACATCTAAATATATATTCATTCCTAAACAACTCATCCGCTATTATTCATTTATGTTACTAAATTTATCGTAATAAATTAAATGTCAAATTAAGCGTTACATAACACGCGAGATCTTCGCAATTGACTTTATTAAATTATTTATAATAAAATTATATGTGAGATCATTTTAAAAACTTTGGAATGTTTCGAATTTAGAGAGGGGTATGTTTTGAAATCTCAACGCATAAATAAGAACACGGACAAGGTGACTCATCAAGTGACAAATGAATCCATTAAAAAGGTTAGAAGCAAAAATAAAAGCTATTGTTTGCCAACTCGAAATGAAGCTTCTGGCGGCAAACTAAAGTGCAACGTCCATAAATTAGTGACAGGAAAACTATGAATCAATCAAGAAGCTAATGAATGATGCCGTGCCGAGGAAGGCCTCACACAGTGCGCCTACCGCTGCGCCCGACCACCTATAGGGATACCATACTTTATTGACAGGATTGTTATCAACACTTATCAACAAATACTCATACTTTAAGTTAAGTAATTTTTCTAAAACTTACAATTATTTAATAATTGTAATATAAATTTGTTTTTAAATGTATTCATTCTGTAAATATATTTTATTCATATTATAATACTCGACGACCGTCTCTCGTCGATGCGGTGCATATTATATTGTAGCCACAGGCAACAAGAACAACCGTCTGTCGTAAAACTATACAAAGTAGGCTGTCCTTTTGTGGTCAAACAATTAAGTATTCATTGTTAGTACGAGTCGTTCATATTCGTATGAGCGATGCGCTTTGTCATCGACTAAGCATAAACCCGACTAGCATTCATTTGCTATAAGAAAATAACAGTCATATTGAAAACTATAATAATTATAAACTTACAATCATTATTTACTTTAGTAATCGTAAATATTTTTTTTTCACAGCCCGATAGGTATTAATATATCTATACTAATAAATAAAAGTTTCTGTTTGTTCCGGGTAATCTCCGGTACGGCTGGACGGATTTTGACGGGACATTTTTGAAAGAAGAAAGAAATACGTTTATTACCATGTTTTAGAATAGATTACAAAATTTACAAAAAAAAACTACAATTAAGCATATACACAAAATAAAAACATATGGTAATAAGAACTGACGTCAGCATTTGCCGCTTTATAATTGTTGCCATAAAAACGGCGCTGTTTTTTTGGTAGATAGCTGAAGTTACTCCGGGTAACTTAGGGTACTTTTAATTTTCGAAAATAATTAGGGTTCCGCGTAAAAAATTAAAACTTATAAAAAATGAATAAAATCCAGCTCATTACACAGTTTTACGGGCAAGTGCTTGAATTTATGAGAAATATTTTTACTCTATCTTAGTACTAAACAAAAATTATAATTTCGTATAAAAAATGCAGAGAATATTCTGCGTAGCTTCCCAAACGTAGATGGTTATAAGCTATTTATATTTTGGATTCCATCGCCCCTTTTCTCTTTTTTTTTTCAATTTAGTCTTATGAACATTTTTTCAGCTAATAAAAACAAAAGACTCATTTTTCTTCATTCATCTGTTTTTTAGGTTAGGTATAAATGAAATGTTATATAGACTTTTTTACTCACACCTAAAGAACATATGAAACGCAGGCGGACCCGCAGGCACCAGCTAGAATATTCATAAAATCTTATTGTGAAATATCCTCTGATTATGCTAATATGTTTTGATCAAGTTTTACTGAGATATAAATCATGTAAGTCACTATAAACTAAAGTATTACAATGGAAATAAAATATTTGAAAAAAATCACATCACGCATTCAGCGTACATCACAGGCTAATTATTTCAATTTCTTATGTCGCCGTCGCAGGCATACCTAATAACGCGCAGTTCACAAAACACCACATGAATTCAGATTAGACCGGTTTATTTCGTTTTAGCATCTCATACAAATTTTACGAGAAATAAGCTGGCTCATTTAAAAAAAAAAGCACTACGCCGTTCACAAGAGAACTTTTTAGTATCTAATAAGGTGGCGATTCATTCTTGTTTTCCGTTCGCGGCGAACCAAACAAGGTTCTGTTGATAAAACTAAAAATCATAATCTGTGAAAAAAAGAACTTAATGCACTGTAGCGATCGTAAAACAAACAAACAGAGGATTCACCTCTACATTCCCACAACCGCATCGACGTCGGCCGCTTTGACCGGCAGACAAAAATCAGCCAGAACCTTTTAAGTAGGTTGTTAACTTTTTGATTTATGGACAATAATAGAGATGGAACGCCGTGGGAGACTGCGCCCACCGAAAAAAGATAATTTAGAGGCACCCCAAGACGATAATATGGTAGGCGGTTGTCGATTCTCTGATCTGTAGGAGTAATTATCGAGTAAAACAGAATATACGCGAAATGAATCACACGGGTGATATGTTGCAAAACAGTTAAAATAAATTATTTATACGTTTATAATTCGGAATTATTCTTTTCATTCGCAATATAAGTTCCTGACGATCAAACCTTTGTAATCACATCTTCGCGTTCCATGAAATATTTTATGGCGAGTAAACTTAAAAACGTTTATTTGTTCAATAAAAACGAAGTGTAATGTTCAATAAACACTGTGGCGCCACCCATATGTACACTCCATGGTACACAGCCATCACCTATGTACAAAACATCTTACTTGCTTAACCTTCAAATGCGAAAAGTACATACAATTTTATAGTAATGGAATGGAATATGGACGATTAAATTGCTTCGTTGTTTTATGTATTTAATAATCTTCTCGTGCCCCGCATGGTAGTGACTCGGCTTATAATAAAGGAGACAATAGATCAACCATTGTCTGCTGGAATGCTACTTTGTAACAATTCCTGTGCAGGTCTATCAATTGTTTCGTCAACCAAACGAATTTCAATGATCAATAATAATTCCTTAATATATATATCTACCAATAATAAAACTGAAGTCTGTACATTTGATTTTTTTTTATTATTCCACTAACCTCGAATCTGAAATTTAAAAAAATGTGTCTGTCTGTGTATGTTCGGATTTAACTACAAAACGACTTGACCGATTTTGAGGAAACTTTGTACACGCAGTATATATATGTCAATAGATAAGCTATATATATTTTAGAAGTTATTTTTAGAATTAAGAAATTTAAGAAGAAAAAAAATTATGAAGAAAAAAAAATCCGTTAGTGATCAAATCAAAAACAGGTTGACCGATTTTGATAACATCATGAGACTGTGCATCGGATTTTATTGAAATTTCTATGAGTTTTCTTTTTTTTTATGCGGAACCCTGCTTATTTTCGAAAATTAAAAACCCTAAGTTACCCGGAGTAATTTCAGGTACCTACCAAAATAGTCCCGTTAAAATCGGTCCAGCCGTTCCGAAGATTACCCGATACAAACATTTTAATAATTTTGACATTACCAACACACACTTCAATTTCCTTTATACGTATAGAAAAAAATAAGGAAACTTTTGCATGAAAAACAAAAAAAAAAAAATTACGGCATCCCACAATCAATCAAGATAAGATACGCAGACAAAGCCGCGGGCGCCTGCTAATTCTTTAATAAATTAACAAAACTAACTTTTCTGTTTAATATTATCGTAACTTTTATTCACCATATTGACTCACATTAGTTTATTTAAAAATTGGGACAGTAAATAAAATTTAAATAATATATACATATCTATATCTGTAGAGGTATAAATTGATTAATCATCACAGCGTAATGATTAAGCAAGGTCATCGAGGTGCAGGGGATCCCTTGATCTCATACCGCTTAGCGACGGACTGGTAATTAATGAATTATAAATATAAGTAATAAAACGATAGTTTGGAATGTGGCGGCATATTCAAAAGCTATTCCAAATCATCGTGTAATTACTATTATTGTTACGGAATTTAATAAACTTGTTAGGATTTGGAGGCGGAGGTGAATTGCCTGTCGTTATGGTTTTATTAAGTTCGCAAGGCTATTGTTTGTTTTCGTAAGGGTATTTATTTGTGGTTGGTTGTTTTTTTGCCGCGAGCGCGTCTGGGTGGGCGCACTCCGAGACACCGGTGCGCCACGCCATGCCCACGCTATGAATTATGCTCTCCGAGGAATACCACACGTAATGGATCAAACAAAGGTATAATTGAACCCCTCTTATATTTATTTTGTAATTATTGATTCAATTAACTTGTCAGAGCAATATCACTATATGATTTCTCAGAGATACATTAAATGGTTCGGTTTCCGCCAACTGTATAATTGAAATGAAATCTTCTTTAGCCGCGTTTAGAGATTCTCGATAGAGGAAGGTTCGCGTTACCAATACTATGACGTCAGCCGTCAACATGCTATAGTATGTCAAGTATAAGATGGCATTTAAATGCTAGCGCTCAGAGGTAAATAATAAAGTGTATACTTACGCAGCCTATCGTATGTTTTGATTATGAATAAACTACGTGAAATTGTGAACTATTATTGGTTGAATTGCGAATAGATGTAAAAACCAGATAAATTATCTAATATGTTAAAATTTAGTTTATGTTAATAATTTAAATCAAGGCTACTCAACCCTATGCCCGCAGGCCAATAATGTGGCCCGAATATGATCTTTGAATGGTCCGCGTAAGTAATATTCCCACCAAGTTGAGTCTTGCGTACGCGGTCACTAACGGAAGATGTTTGTGAAAAGCTCTGCTTAAATCATAGTTGTCTCAAAAATAAATACCGCATATTAGTAACTGAACACCATATTTGTGACCGGTTATTGCTATCAACATTTAATTTAAGTCCAGGCATAAATATTATATTATAACAAAAGCTATGCGAAAATTCACATTGATTATAGGTATCGGTTACATACCTGTTTTCATTTACATTTTTTTTTGGCATAAGGTGCATTAAAAATCAATTTTGTTTTCGGAAAAAATTGATATTCCTAGGATGTTGATGATCAGCGACGTCACGAACTAAAGTAACATGGAGGCTAACGTTTTCTTTAGCTTTAATTTATAAGTTAAATTACTTTTTAGGGCACTTAACGCTGTCTAAATTAATAAATAAAAATCGAATATTTAATTATCATTAAAGGATCAAAATAAGGAACAATAACCTATTATAGTTAACAACAGCAACAGTTAGTGACCCGCCAAAAAAAAAATCTGAACCGTCCTTTTGGCCCGACTAATAAAACCTTGATTAAAATTAACATGTTATGATTTTTAAACATAAAAAAAAAAAAAAAACAGTTTTTCCATAGTTACGAGTTTTCACTTTCACTTCTGTCGGGAGTCTCGATGGCTACCATTTTTTAAAAAGTACATATATACTAACCATCACATACGGGACAGTTGTAATGTGTATGTCGTTGGTGTATAGGGTGGTCACAGGGTGCGTAGCATTCCGGCCTTGAAATAGTGATGACACCAGCTTCACATCGCAGTAGTTTCCCATCCTCATTCCATTCACTATGGGAACCGTATTCGGTTCCATTGTACCAACATCCTTTGCATCTCGCACAGCATCCTTCGCGAGGCATCACGACCGCACAGTCATCCATCTGCCCGCACTCTTCTACTCCAGTCCGGCACTCCACAAAACCGTTCTATAAACAGTAAATAACATTTATTATGACTCCTGTCACACGAACAGATAGACCAGGTGAGTTACGATAAATAACGATTTACAATAAATGTGTTTAGAATTTTAAAGTGCAGTTTGCATTCTATTTAAATTTCTTGCTGGTACAAAGCCAAACAACTAGCCAATTTAAACTAAGTTTCAGAGTTTTGTTGAGCCTGTTTATTTATTACCCAACCCTGTGCGTATTGTCTAAAAACATGTTGGACTGAAAAATTTGAACTCTGTTCGATACATTAATCTATATAAATATTATTATTATTATATTATAATAAATAAATTGAAGTGTCTGTTTGTAATGTCAAAGATAATATTTTTACTAAATAGATATGATACATATACCAAAAACACTTAAATTTTTTGTCTGTTTGATCAGGTAATCTCCGAAACGGATGGACCGATTTTGACGGGACTTTTTTGTTAGGTACCTGAAATTACTCCGGGTAACTTAGGGTACTTTCAATTTTCGAACATAATTAGAGTTCTGCGTAAAAAAAAAACAAAACTCAGAAAAATTTGAATAAAATCCGATTCAATCAATGCACAGTTTTACGGGCAAGTGTTATAATTAATGAGAAATATTTTTACTTTATCTTAGTACTAAACATTTTTAATGAAAATAATTAGGTTTCCGTATAAAAAAATTAAAATGCAGTGAAGAATACATAAAACACGGGCGCAACCGCGGGCACAAAGCTAGTATTAAATAAAATTTAAGACATGTTGATGAAAGAGTACATTATATTACAATTTTGTCTGTAAGTCCGTACAGTGGACACTGGTAATCAATTTGATAATATATTATTTACATTTTTTACACTGTATACTCAGGGCTTTGAACACAATCTCACCTGATATCAATTGACGATGTGGTCTAGGATTATAGACACATTAAGCCTGGAGGTATACTTTTATACTTTTAAAACATGAGGGTGGTAGTTGCCCAGGCGGACATTGTTAAACAAATGCCATTCTATCACCATGATATGGTTTTCTCACGATGTTTTCCTTCACCAAGAGCTCAGGCTGATTTTAAATTTGGATATGTGGACTCGAACTTGCGTCCATTGACGCGGCATCCGGCAGCACTACCAACTTTTTTTCTTTTTTTTTAACGTGGGGAAATCCTCGTGGACGAACCCCTCTCCCGGGCACAAGGAAAGAACATCCTGTGCCCGGGAGAGAGGAACAGTGCCGGACTCTTACCGGTTAAAACCCCACGGCCGCATCGGCGCGCATTTGGGCAGGGTCTCGGGATAACGATTAGCATGCGCCGCTACCCTGTCCACGCGCCTGGGTGCCGCACGGCGTGCGGGCAACCCTCGTCTCGGGGAGAGAGATTGTTGTTGTCTCCCCATACTTCTTTGTGTATGAAGCGGCGGCTGTTAACCCAGCTTCTCCTTCACGGGTTTGTTCTTCCTCGGTAACGGACACCCCTGTATCCGTTACCTAAACTATCGTCACGGAGGCATTTGGTGGAAGTCTGCTCTCCGTCTTCCCCGACCCGTGCTCCTGCGACTAACTGCCAGAGCTTCCCCTCTCTCTTTGCCTTTCGGCCTCCTCTTTCTGCGTGAGGACGCTCTCGCAGAAAGAGACGACTGCGTTCCAACACCTCTCTCCACCGACCATTGAGCGAACGACAGTCGGTAGGGAGAGATCACTACCAACCTCGGCAACGAGTTGTCCTCGCTCTGCATCCCAAGCCGAGCATTCCTCCAAAGTGTGCTTACAGGAATCTAACACACCCTTGTCACATGGTGACACTCGCCAGTCAGCTCTTTTCCGACGATCTGGTGCAAATACCGACCAAAAAGCCCATGACCAGTCAGCATTTGCACCAGTCGGAAAGTGAGTGTTCCGCTTCTTCTTTCTAGCCATTCCCAGAAGACGGGACGGATAGCCTCTATTGTTGTTAGGCCAGTACTCGGATTGGTCAGGGAATCCCACCAATTTTGCAGCATTATGCGGTGCAAGTAGGTCCTCTGAACTTCCTTTTCTCTGGGGGATATATTCTCACCCCGAGCAAGCCTCTCAGTGCGCCAAAAGAACAACTGTGCATGGGAGTGTGCAACCAACTCCCACGGTGGAGAACCAGCCAACAGACACGATGCCCCGAAGGAGATCGTTCTGTACCCTCGTATGACCCTGACAGCCATTATCCGCTGTAATTTACGCAGTACGGCAGCACTGCATGGTGTCAGAATCTCATGCCAAACTGGAGCCTCATATAGGGTCATCGATTGCACGACTCTCATGTACAGTGTGCGGCTGTTGGAACCCGCTCCATCGAGATTCGGCAAAATGCTTGTAAGCACCGAGGCACTGTGTAGCACTTTCGGAGCAAGTTGGAGAAAATGCTCCGTAAACTTCCAGCGACTATCCAATAAGAGTCCCAGATATTTAAGCTTGGAGCACACGTTGGTTCGTACTCCACCGACCACAATATGAGTGTCGGAAGGAGGAGCTTTACGAGGACTGTGAAAACATACGGCCTCGGTTTTGCTGAGGGCCACCTCGAGTCCCAGCTTCCTTATCCTTCCTACGACTTGAGCTACTGACACCGTGATCAGCCGGATAGCACTGCGGAGATTATCTCCGCCGTCTGTCACTAGGGTGTCATCTGCGTAACATGTCACAGCAGCGCCGGGCAGAAGGGCGCCCCGCAACACCCAATCATATCCGATGTTCCACAGGAGCGGTCCGAAGACCGACCCCTGTGGAACACCGCATAACATCTCGCGCCGGTGGATGCGTGCGTCCTGCCCGACGCATGTGACATGCTTGCCCTCCAGGTAGGAGCTGATTAAACGTCGCAGGTACAATGGCACTCTGTGGTGTTTTAACCCCTCTTTGATACATTCCCAGGGCAGGGTGTTAAAGGCATTGACGATATCCAATGATACTGCCACTAACACCCCACCCCGAGAGACCACCGCTTCCGAGAGGGCCTTGACACGCAATATGGCGTCCACGGTCGATCGTGAGAGATACCCGTTTGGTAAGCCGAAGTGTGCGCACGCACGCTAAGGTCGCTCGCACAAATACGTTTCACGTGTTCGATCTCGTTATCGCCGCCTTCGAAGTTCGTTCGCTTGCGTAGCAACAGCCGTTAAATTTATTTAACGGTTGAGGTGACGCAAGCGCGCGCGCCGCGTCGTGTACCCGGTGTGGGTTTCCCGCGCTGAGGTATTTTTGCGAGCGTTGAATACTCGATTTTATAAATCTCATTTATAACTTCGTGTATTTTTTCGAAAAACGTACTTATCAGTACGCGCGCGTTTTTTACGTATACTCACCCTTAAGGTGAGGATACGTGTCGCTTCACGACTTAGATAAAACCCACTCTCTCTTGATTGTGGTCATCACCGGAGACCTAACGGTGCCAACGTAAGGTGGTGCAGGGTTTAGCAGGTTCCCTGGGGACCCCCTTCTGGGGTCACCAAATACCGGAATCTGGTGTGTGATCACACCGGGTTTCCCTCTTTCTTACCCGATTTCCGCTCCTGCTACAGATCCATCCCCTGGGTGCTGTTTGGGGGGTCTGACCCACGTCCTCGGCCCTAGGGCTTGTTAGGGCTTCCCCCTAGGCTCCGTAGGCTCCCAACTACCTTGAGTCATTGCACTTTGACTCAACGGTCACTTGCGAGACTCGCGTAGTCTCATAGATTTTTGGCGCGCCCCCCTGCCCCTCAGGCAGGGAGGTAGTTCACCCCCCCCTGCCCTCTTGCCATCGCGGGATGGCCGATTTCGTGACGACGGAGCGTCAGCTCCTTAGTTTCGTAAAGGTTTTGTTGTCGAAGTCTCCCGAACTCGCTCGGGAGTTCGCGACATTCAAGAACAGTTTGCCGAGCACATCCGCCGCGCTCCCTCAACGCGTCCGTAAACCGGTCGCAAACATCAACGCCCCGGAGCGTTCTCGCGCGCGTTCACCACTCGCGTCTCACTCGGGAAGGGACTCCTCCTTCTCCGACTGTAGGTCTAGGTCGCGTTCACGTTCCTATTCACCGCGTCGTCCGCGTTCAGCGGACATTATTAATGTGTCTACGGGGAATAGTTTTTCCCTCTTGTCCCCCCAAAACTCGGCTGACAGGCGTCCTAGCCTAATGCCGAACTTCGCCACCACCTCCGCCCAGCTGTCCGGGTCAGACTCGGACAACATGGAGCTGGAGTACCCGCCGCTCGGCAGTGACGGATTTGTCGCTGCTAGGCGAAAAACCAAAAGGAAGGCGACGGCTTCTCCGCCGCTTTCATCATCACTCTCTGGTCCTAAGATCCTCGCTGCTGAGGATTCGGCTAAACAGCCCACTCCGGTGCCAGTAGCGGCACCGAGAGTTCCCAAACCCGCGGCTAAGTCCTCCCAGGCGCAGCCTAAGAAGGTGCGTCCCCCCCCCCCTGTAACGATCCAGGACAAAGCGTCCTGGACTAAAATCTCTGCGGCATTAGCGAGCCGCAAGATCCACTTCACCACCGCGACGAATGTTCGCGATGGTATAATGGTGAAGGTGTCGACCACGGACACCTTCCGCGACCTCACGCGGTTCTTCGTGAGGCGAAATATGCCCACTTCACTCACGCGCTGGAGGAGGAGAAGTCCCTCCGCGTCGTGATCAAGAGAGTTCCAAAAGAACTCTCTTGCGAAGATATATCCGCCTCCCTTAGGGAGCAGGGTTTCCCCGATGCTGAAGTGCATAGGATGCACGATCAGCGAGGCAGGAGGCCATATAATATGGTCCTTGTCGCACTCCCCGCCAACGAGGTTAGCAAGAAGGTCTTCGGTCTGAAGACCCTATGCGGCCTCTCTCGCATCTGTGTGGAAGTCCCACACAAGAAATCGTACCCCTCGCAGTGTCACCGCTGCCAGGGGTACGGACATAGCTCTCGGAGCTGCTTTATGGCTCCGAGATGCGTAAAGTGTCTAGGAGATCACTTGACCCCTGACTGCCCCCGTCCTAAGGACACAGCCGACCCTCCAAGCTGCGTTTTGTGCAGGCAGGAGGGTCATCCTGCAAATTACCGTGGGTGCCCTTGTGCACCTAAGGTAAGGCGCAATCACCCAAAAAAGGGTGGTAGGTATGTTCCTCAGAGGAACGCCGCTCCCCTCCTCCTCCAACCTCAAGTGCCGCCTATGACACTGAGGTCTTTCCCGTGCCTCCCAGGCACGTCGGCGTCGCCTTCCGCGGTGCCGACCCGTCCCGCCGCCCCCCCCCGCCCCGCAGCCCCTCTGGCTCCGTGGGCACCTAGGCCCCAAGCCAAGGCGCAGCCGCGCCTGGCTACCCCCCCTCAGGCCCCTCAGGCCCACTCCACCGGCCTAGACCGGGTTCTCTTCCTCCTGCGCGTCCACGACGTGCAGGATGTCGTCGCGTTCAACACTCTGTTGAACAGCGGCGCCGGAAACGCCGAGTTAGACGCTATAACTCGGTTTCCCGCCATCGCCATGACCCTCCAAGGGCTGGCACGCGCTTCCCAACACCCGTAATCAATGGCTAAGATAAAGCCACGCGGTTTGTCCCTTTCGTTCTTTAACGCGCGGAAACTAGTTCCGCAGCGTGAACTCGTCGCGAATTTCCTCCGCGATCGTCAAATAGACGTGTTTCTTGTCCAGGAAACCCTACTGAAGCCCAAAGATCGCGATCCTAAGATCGCGAATTATAATATCGTTCGGAACGATAGATTGCCCCCAACTAGGGGCGGTGGTACCTTAATTTATTATAAGCGGTCTCTGTATTGCACGCCGCTAGACCCTCCTGAGCTAGAAAACTTAGAGGTTTCTATATGCAGAATCGGAATGACCGGCCATCAGTCGATCGTTCTGGTGTCCGTATATCTCTCGCCCAATAAGCGCATATTAGCTTCCGATTTAGGGAAACTTTTCTCTCTCGGAGACTCCGTCATTATCGCGGGTGATCTCAATTGCGGGCACACCCTTTGGAACAGTTCGAGTAATACCAGTAATGGGATTGCTCTTACTGGGCTGATGGATGAGCTCGATTTTGAGGTCATCGCTCCTTTAGAGCCTACCCATTTCATGCCGCACTGCCGCCGCCCGACAGTGCTAGACGTAGCTATCCTTAAAGGGGTTCGGCTTCCTGTGCGTCTCATACAAGTCGTACACGAACTCGACTCCGACCACCGCCCAGTCATTTTACAGTTAGGTCATTCGGATGACTCTAGCCCGCCAGTTGTAAAGGTCGCGGACTATTACAAACTCGGCAGATATCTCAAGGACCATCAGTCCTCCCCCCCGCTCGACATGATCCCCGACGTACTGGATACGCCTGCGGACACGGATCTCGCGATCGCCTCTCTGGTTGAGCATCTCAACACCGGAATCAGGGAGACCTCGAAAGAGGTACAAGCGGCGAACGATCGCCGCTTTATACTCCCTGATGACGTGAGAGCTCTGCTCACCCAGAAGAACGCCGCGACCCGTGCCCACGACGCGTATCCGACTGAGGAAAATCGTGCACGCTTACGTTCCTTGCGTAGAGCGGTGAAAGACCGCATAGATCAGCTCCGTGATAACAGGTGGAACAGTCTCCTCGAGGAGCTGGTACCTTCCCACCTCGCGTACTGGAAGCTTGCACGATCGATGAAGATGGACCGTTCCGTCGCTAGCATGCCCCCCCTGGACAGAAACACTCAGGGTCTTCCACCCGCATTTGACGATGACGACAAAGCCGAGTGCTTAGCCGATAGCCTCGAGCAGCAATGTTCCCCCGTCATTGACAACGTTGACGTCCTCCACGTCTCCGAAGTAGAGTCCTCGGTACAGGACCTAGACGCTCTTTCCCCGGTTGTTCCCCTCACACCTGTCACCTGTGATGAGGTCATTACAACCATTAAGGGCCTTAAGCCTAGAAAATCTCCCGGTCCGGACGGGATCAGGAATGAAGTGCTTAAGCTTCTTCCGCCCCGTCTCATCGCGCTACTGGTCTGCATCTTCAATGCGGCCATCAAAAACCACCACTTTCCAGCCGCCTGGAAAGAAGCGATAGTGATAGGTATACACAAGTCTGGCAAAGATGCCAGGTCACCCGATAGTTACCGCCCAATCAGCTTGCTAAGCACAATAGGTAAACTCTACGAGCGGATCCTTCTGAACCGACTCCTCGTAGTGATAGAGGACAAAAATCTCTTGCCTCCCGAACAGTTTGGTTTCAGAGCCAGACACTCTTGCGCGCACCAAGTGCAACGCCTCACGGAGCACATCCTGTCAAATTTTCATCGAACCCCAAACACACCCTGGCGTACGCTCGCTGTCTTCTTCGACGTCGCTAAGGCATTCGACAAGGTCTGGCATGCCGGCCTTGTATTTAAACTAGTTAGGTTAGGCGTCCCTGACTGGGGTATGAAGTCAGGCCGCCTCCACGTGGCATATCCTGGGCAACGGCGGTCAATGAGATCGACGGCTGAGAGTCTGACCGACTTCTGTCGTTAAAAATGGCTGGAGAGCTGCTAACAAATACTCCTGAGTGTGGCGTGTGAGCAGCGCACTCAGTACTGGGCTAGGGCCGATGAGGGCTCAGTCTGAGCACCAAGGGCTTTTAGTACCAGATAGCGGTTGGCGGGCTGGTGGGTCATTCCAGTTCCGGTAGGCGCACTGCGAACTTGACGAATAGCAAGTACGAATATGGAAATGGCAAATTTACAAAAAGTACTACCCCAGGAGGGTACCAGCGTCTCCGACGTTGGAGAATCCCTCTCCGAGCTTTCCAGCTCGGGCTGCCCCACGTACTCTGGGGGGGGCAAAAATTTGCTTAATTCACAAACAACGACCAAGGCGTGCACAACGGATTCCGATTCCGCTCTTGATTTGGTAGGTGTCGATCCCGAAACAACAACACAGGCGTGTTCACGGACTTCCGATACGAACAACATGGTTATGGCATTACAGGAAATAGAATTACCCCAGGAGGGTACCAGCGCCCCCGGCGTTGGAGAATCCCTCCCTGGACCTTCGGGTCTAGGCTGCCCCGCGTTCTCTGGGGGGGGCAACGTACTGCCGGTAGTTAGGTTGGTGAGGGACCCGTCCATTGACTGCTTGTCAGTCAGCAGCGGCGGGAGCTGCGCCACAATGGTGTCCGTGGATGAGATCCGCGGCCCATTCTGGCGGAAGAGGAAGGGCTGCACATCTGGCCCTGGCCTCTCGTCGGACTCGTCGTCCTCGGGCGCCGAGTCCGGCCCGTCGGTCGCTCGGAGCCGGTCCCCGCTCGCCCCTAAAAGGGGCAAGGGCCGTCGTCCGACGACAGGCAAGTACGTCGGCCGGACGGCAGGTGCGGCCGAGTACACCAAGAAGGAGGAAGAGCTCCATCTCTCCGCTGAGGAGGAGCTCATCGAAGTGGCGTCCCGCATCAGGCACGAGCGGACTTTCAGGAAACTGGAGTCCGTGCATCCGGAGCAGCTCGGTCACGAGCTGAGCCGGATCGTGCAAGACAAAGTCAACGTCATTCTTGACGTTGTCAAAAGGTCGGGGCATATTAAGGGCACGTTCCAACGTGCCCTTAAGGAGGCGGCGGCGTCCATCGCGGAAGCCACCGTCGAATACGGTAGGAGGACCACCTCCGAAGAGCTGGAGAGGGCGAACGATGCCCACTCTAAGCTGAAGGAGGAGTACGCCAAGCAGGCGGGCGAGCTCGCTCGGCTCCGAAAGGAGTTCGAGGAGTTTAAGGCGGGCCAATCTGAGGCTCGCCGGCCCGTCCCCGTGGCGTGCCCATCCTCCGGCGTTGGAGGCGGCTCGTCGCGCTCCCCGCCTCAGAAGAAGGCGGCCCGCGAGGAGTTTCCACCGCTGCCTAGGCGGCAGGCGGCAGCTCCCCCTACAGTGGACGACAGACTCTCGCGGATCGAGGAGTCCATTTCGCGCCTTAGCACGATGTGGTCTGCTCGATTCGAGGGACTGCAGGACAGGCTTCTCCCGGAGAAGCGTCTGCGTCCTCCGCTCGCGGCCGACGGGAGGGCTGCGTCAGGGACCGGCAACGCGTCGGCCCCTGAAGCGAGCCCACCTAAGCTCCCTGCGTCCCGGCAACCCGCCGGGAAGAAGGGGAGCGGGGGAAGGCCAAGCCTGCAGCCTCTGTTCCCGAGGCGGGGCCGTCCAAACTCCCAACGTCCCAGCAATCTGCCGGGAAGACTGGGAAGAAGGGTGGCCGGAAGGCTAAGAAGGCGCCTGCAAAGGCGAACAAGCCTACCCCTCTCACGTACAGTGAGACACTGGCGTCCGCCAAGCCCTCCTCGGGCGAGTGGACGTTGGTGGGGAAAGGGGGTAAGCCCGCGAAGCCCCGATCGGCGGGGAAGCCGAGGAGGGCAGCAGCCAAGGCGGCGCGTCCTGTAGGGGCGGCCCCCAAATTCCGCGAGGCCAAATCGACTGCAGTTGTATTGACACTGCAGCCGGAGGCTGCGGGTAAGGGGGTCTCCTATACGGACGTGCTGTCCAAGGCGTGGGCGGCAATCGACCTCCGCTCCCTCGGCGTCGAGGAGCTGAGGTACCGCAAGGCGAGGACTGGAGCGATCCTCTTGGAGTTGCCGGGTGCGGAGACCGGACCCAAGGCGGACGTCCTAGCCGCCAAGGTGAAGGAGGCGATACCGGCTGACGTCGTGCGTGTCACCAGGCCCACGAGGTGCGCAGATCTGCGCATCTCAGGGCTCGATGAAACAGTCACGGCGGAAAAGCTCATCGCCGCAGTGGTCAGGGCTGGGGACTGTTCCCCAGACCAGGTGAAGACTGCTGGCCCGCGTCCCGCCTACGACGGGACGGGATCAGCGGTCGTCACTTGTCCCGTGGCGACTGCAAAGAGGTTGGCGGACGCCGGGCGTCTTCTGGTCGGATGGGTGTCGGCGAGGGTGAAAGTCCTCCCGCCCCGTCCCCAGAGATGTTTCCGGTGTCTCCGCGGTGGCCACGTCGGTGCAAAGTGCCCGGCGGGAATAGACTGCAGTCGGATGTGTTTCCGCTGCAGTCAGGAGGGCCACACCTCCGGGCAGTGTTCCGCTGCTCTGCACTGCGCGATCTGCGCGGCCCGCAGGCAAGGCAGCGGGTCACCGAGTAGGCAGTAAGGCCTGCTCGGTGAAATCCTCGTCGTCTTCGTCGTCGTCCTCGGGGAAGAAGGGGGGGAAGTCAGGAAAGGGGAAGAGGGGAAAACGTTCCCCGAAACCCCTGGCTGAGTCGGCGGCCGATGAGGCACCGACAAAGCCAACGTACGAGGGAATGGACGTCGCCTTTTAATGGCGCTCCAGATCCTCTACGGGAATTTAAACCACTGCGCCAGAGCTCAGGACTTGTTTTCCCAGAGCCTGGCGGAGTGGTCGATCAGCGTGGCCGTGGTGGCGGAGCCCTATTTCGTTCCACCCAATCAAGACTGGGTGGGCGACGTAGATGACTCCGTGGCCATAGTTACGCGCCCCGCCGCAGGATCCTCTCCTCTCGCCGACGTGTCGAGAGGCGTGGGTCGCGTGGCGGCGCGTATAGGAGGAATTGTCGTGGTCGGGGTCTACGCACCCCCGCGTTGGAACGTGGCCACTTTCGAAGATCTCCTGCAAGATCTGCAGAGGGTCGTCGCGAGTAGCCACCCTCGCCCCGTGTTAGTGCTCGGTGATTTCAACGCCAAATCGGCGCGTTGGGGTTGTCCGTTCACTGACATGCGCGGCGATCTGTTGGAGGAGTGGGCGGCATCGTTGGGTCTTTCGTGTCTCAATCGAGGTTCCGTCAACACGTGCGTGCGTCAGCAGGGCGGATCCATAGTGGACGTGTCGTTCGCTAGCCCGGCTCTCGCTCGCCGTGTCCGGGGCTGGAGAGTTCTCGAGGAGGTGGAGACGTTGTCGGATCACCGGTACATCCGGTTCGACGTCTCCGCCGCCGACTCGGGCTCTCCCGCCCGCAACGCTTCGGTTGTCGGTGGTGGTCCTCGTTGGGTCTTAGGGCGTCTCGACCGTGAAGCTTTTCTCGAGGCGACTATCGTGCAGAACTGGGTCAGGGGTGTTCCAGCCCCTGCCAGCGATGCCGATGTCGACCGGGAGGCGGATCGGCTACGAGAGGCAGTGTCGCAGGCCTGCGACGCGGCGATGCCTAGAGTCAGTTCCAGACCAGCCAAGAACCAGGTGTACTGGTGGAGTGCGGAGATCGCTCAGCTTCGGCGTGAGTGTATCTCGGCGCGCCGTCAGTACACCAGGATCAGGCGAAGGCGTCGCCGCACGCAGGGCGTTGCGGATGCTAGGGAGGCGGAACTCTACGAGGGTTACCGAGCCGCTAGACGAGTCCTCCGGAGAGCCATCGAGCTCGCCAAGGCCCAGGCTAACGCGGAGTTTCTCGAGTCGCTCGACCGGGACCCGTGGGGTCGTCCTTACCGCCTCGTGCGGGGCAAGTTACGCCAAAGGGCACCCCCGGTGACCGTGAGCCTCGAGCCCGGTTTCCTGGCGGAGGTCGTCAGCACTCTGTTTCCGTCTAGGGAACCGTTTACGCCGCCGACGATGGCTCCGGCCGTCGAAAGCGGCTCGCTGGTCGACGAGGTCGTCTCCCCCGAGATCACTCGGGACGAGTTTAGGTCGGCAGTGGACAGGCTCCGGTCTAAAACCACCGCTCCGGGTCCTGACGGCATTCCGGGCCGTGCGTGGGTGTTGTCGCTGTCTTCGGAGTTCGTAGAGGATAGGGTGCTAGGACTCTTTAGACTTTGCGTAGGGCAGGGCCGGTTTCCACTCTCGTGGAAAACCGGGAAACTCGTGCTTCTCCAGAAGCCCGATCGTCCGGCGGACTCTCCGTCTGCGTTCCGTCCCATCGTGCTGCTCGACGAGGTGGGCAAGCTATTCGAAAGAGTAGTTGCAAACCGCCTCGTCGACCATCTCACGCGCGTAGGTCCGGACCTGGCGGAGAACCAGTTCGGTTTCCGCAGAGGTCGCTCCACTGTAGATGCGATCATGTGGGTTAGGCGTCACGCGGAGGCGGCGGTCGCCGACGGTAAGGTCGTCTTGGCGGTGTCTTTAGACATCGTCAACGCGTTCAACACCTTACCGTGGGACTGTATCCGAGAGGGTCTCCGGTATCACCGGGTACCCTCGGACCTCAGGCGTGTCGTCGACGCCTACCTGTCGCACAGGTCGGTCGTGTATCCCGCTCAGCGGGAATGGCATAGGCGCGAAATGGTATGCGGTGTTCCCCAGGGGTCGGTTCTGGGCCCTCTCCTATGGAACATCGGATACGACTGGGTCTTGCGGGGCACGCCCATCTCTGGCGTCAGCGTCGTCTGCTACGCGGACGATACGCTGGTTCTAGCGAGGGGTGAGTCATGCAGAGACGCAGCAATTCGAATGACTGCGGGCGTCGCTCATGTGGTAGGAAGGATTAGGCGTCTGGGTCTCGAGGTGGCATTGCACAAGTCCGAAGCTCTGTGTTTTCGCGGGCCTAGGACTTCGCTACCGAGAGATTTAGGCATCGTAGTCGCCGGAGTCCGGATTCCCGTCGGGAAGACGATGAGATATCTCGGACTCGTTCTCGACGGTCGTTGGGACTTTGGCGAACACTTCCGACAGTTATCCCCTCGACTGATGGGCACGGTCGGCGCACTCGCGCGCGACTGTTGCCTAACGTCAGGGGGCCGAACACGGCCTGTCGGAAGCTGTACCTAGGGGTCGTTCGATCTATGGCTCTTTACGGGGCTCCGGTCTGGGCGGACAATCTGTCCAGACGGAACATCGCCGCTCTGCGGGCTCCGCAGAGGGTGATGTCGATTAGGTCGATACGGGGGTACTGTACGGTGTCGTTCGAGGCCGCGACCCTGCTTGCCGGCTCCCCTCCGTGGGACCTGGAGGCTAGGGCTCTCGCCGCCTTGTATAGGTGGTGCAGGGATCGTTCGGATAGGATGCAACGCCCGACGCCTCGAGAGATCGAGGCGCGGCGGGCGGAGCTCAGTATCTCGATCGTCCTAGAAGGGTGGGAAAGGCGGTTGGAGAATCCAAGCGCCGGGGTCGCTACAGTGGAGGCCGTTCGGCCCCACCTTAGGGACTGGTTAGGGAGGACTCACGGAGTTCTGAGTTACCGCCTTACGCAGGTGCTGACGGGGCACGGGTGCTTCGGCAGTTACCTGAATCGTATAGGAAGGGAACTCTCTCCGTGTTGTCATCACTGTGCCGGCGGAGTCGTCGACGACGTCGAGCACACGTTGGTCGTGTGTCCCGCGTGGAGGGAGTCTTTCAGAGACTTGGCGTCCGACGTGGGTAGGGTCCTCTCCTTGCCGTCGCTCGTGAGGGCGATGGTCGGGAGCTCTAGGGCTTGGGCGGTTGTCTCTTCCTGTTGCGAAGCCGTCATGCTCGCAAAGGAGGAGGCAGAGCGGGAGAGGGAGCGGGCAGCGCACCCCAACCGAGCGAGGCGTGTCACACGCCGGGGCACCGGACGCAGCCGTCCGGGCGCCCGTCGAGGTCGCCAAGCCTCGTAAAATAATTTGACGTCGGACCTCCCGTGAGGTATGGCGTTGCCAGGGCCTCTGCAGAATACATGTATAATGTGCTCCGGAGGCCCTGGCATCTTTGCGCCGGTTAGGGACGTGGAGTGTTTAGTCAGTCGGCTGCGGCCAACCTGACACACGGACACCTAAGTCAATTGACTCGGTGTCTACGGTCTGTCGCGAGGATCACACGTGTGCGAAAAACTGGGTTTTTCGGCGCACGTCCGAGCGTTCAACGAGCAGATTTAAACCACGTTAAAAAAAAAAAAAAAAAAAAAAAAAAGGCGTCCCTGACACATTAGTTCACATCCTACGCGATTACCTTTCGAATCGTAGTTTCCGCTTTAGAGTAGAGTCCGCTCTCTCTTCAGCCCGCCCGATCCGCGCAGGAGTCCCCCAGGGCTCCATTCTGGCGCCTGTCCTCTTCAACCTTTACATAGCGGACTTACCAGACCTAAATCCGAACCTGAAAGACGACCCGCTCGAAGGAGTGGCGGCTAGTAAGGTTCATTTAGGTCTCTATGCCGATGACACGGTCATCTATTTTTTCGTACAGACATAGAGACACTCTCAGATCCCGCGTCCAAAAGGCTGTTAACATCTTAAGCTTTTGGTACTTGAAGTGGCGCATAGCGATTAACCCGGGAAAGAGCACCGCGATTATGTTCTCCGTAGAGAAATCTGACCCTCCTCGTCCAGTCACTTACCTAGGAGTAGAGATCCCATGGGCGACCGAGGTCAAGTACCTCGGTGTCACACTAGACGCCCACATGACTTTCAAATCTCACGTTTTGAAAGTCAGAAACCGTGCCAACATGGTTATGGGACGTCTTTTCCCTCTTTACAACGCTCGTAGTAAGATGGCCGTCCGCCATAAAATTACATTATACAAAACGGTAGTTAGGCCCATTCTCACTTATTGCGCCCCTGCCTTCGCTTATACAGATCTGTCCTCCTTCCAAGTGGTTCAGAACCGCTTCACCAGGAGAGCCGTAGGTGCCCGGTGGTACGAGAGGGATGTGGACATCCACAGAGACCTCAATCTACCATCCATTCACTCTGTTATCAAATCCCTGTGTCGCGCATTTTTCGATCGCGCAGAGACACACCCGAATCCGCTCATAGCGAAAGCCGTCGCGTACTCCTCCGACCCGCTAGCTCCGAAACCGCTTCGGAGACCGCGTAACGTTCTCACCGATCCCGATGATAAAATCACGTGCGAAAATAGGATCTTTCCTTTTCAACCGATCCAGTATGCGTGCCAGCGCCCACGCCCGCGTAACCGCCGTTCCCGCCGCCGGGGACAGGCGGCTAATTTTGCTCCCGCACACTCTCCGGGTCCCCCTCAGGCGGCGGCCCAGGACGTGCTTCGTTCCCCAACTGGGGAGGCTCTTGACGTCGCCGCCAGCGCGATACAGTGACACTGCCCATGCATTGAGCATTACACGCACAACACTGCAAACACACTCTTGCACATAACATGCAGGTACATAGGTCCTGTAAGGAACCTTTTTTTTTTTTTTTTATTAATAAAAAATGTAGGGAATAGCTAGGTTCAAACTCGCGAGAGAGTCTTACACTCAGGTGACGGCCAAGCCGAGGTTCGTACCACTTTGGTAACCCTTGAGCTAGTCACCTTATTGCGGCTGAGTGCCTTCAGCACTCGCCCCCAAAATTCGGTGAAGCTGTAAAGGCCCTTCCGGTCAACAGCGTTAGCTAGGTTCGAAAAAAAAAAAAAAAAAAAAAAAAAAAAAACGGTCGATCGTCCCTCTCTGAATCCATATTGTAACGGCGATAAATCAGGCCCCGACCCGGATAGGTGTTGAGACAGGCGTCGCGCAATGATTCGCTCCAGAAGCTTTCCGGCCTCGTCAAGCAACACAATAGGGCGATATGCAGCAGGAGAATCTACTGGTCGTCCATGCTTCTTCAATAAGACCAGGCGGCCTTCCATAACTGGGGGAAGTGCCCCGATTCAAAACAGGCATTGAAAAGCCTCCTGAGCCGTTCCCCTAGAGCTTCTACACTCAGAAACCAGACGCGACTAGGGATTCCGTCGGGCCCCGGGGCAGTGTTCTCGGAGCCGTCACACGGCCGCGTCTAGCTCTATTTCGGTGATTGTGGGCACCTCATCATCGACCTCTCGTAATGTGGTCGTGGCCAGATAAGGAGGCAAGAACCCACCCCTCTGTGGGAACAATTCTGCCAAGATATTGTCTAGCAGACGAGGTTCAAAACTCTGTGAAGCCGGGGGAGCCGACGGTCGAATGAAACCCATAACCGTTCGATAGGGGCGTCCCCACGGATCGTTGTCTACGGCTTCACAGAGCTCTTCCCTCGCCTGCGACTTGGACTGTCTGACTGCTATTTGTAGGCACTTTTTTGCCTCCCTATACACATTCTAGAGTTGGGCCTCAATAGTCGCATTCCGGCCGAGCAATACCAACTGTGCCATCATCGCAACTAAAATTAGGTATGCTAATATTTTACATCATCAATCAAATCTGAAATAATCTTCAGATCTAAAAATATTCAATTATATTAAGTAAGGCCTTCGAGTAAATTATGGTATATTTTTAGAAATTCAATTAAATAATCAAAAATACTATTTATATGAAATATATAAAAATCTAGGTACATTATATATATTCATGACGTATGCTCTTACGTATTTATACAAAATAGGTAGACGATTATAAATAGAAATATCTATTATTTATATTTTTATACTTAATAGTTATTATTACAAAGAAAAAACTAATAAGCTAGTAAGTTATTTTATAAAATTAAAGTAAGTTCTTTTACAAAAGTACGCTATTGCTTTTCTACACTTCCATTTCATAAATATTTAATAAACTAATTAAACATTTGCACAAAAGTTCCTAATGTTATTGTGTTGCGTCCAAACTATTTACATATAAATTTGAAATTTAAATTAACCGTCATTCATCTTGTAACCACTTCACGAATTTATTAGCTATTAATATTTAAATCAAATTAGTAATTAAAATCGGCTACATGATTAGTGTGAAACAAATTAATAAATACATCCGTGAAGAGCTTTGTCGTTGTCACTATAGCGAAATTATTAAATAAAAATAAATTTATGTTTGTAATTATTAAATTATAAATAAGTACAACAGATTATATACCAATATTTTATTTATTTATCGAGTAAACAAATTACAATCATAAGTTCTAATAAAAAATCTATCGTTTGTCTGGTCTCTTAGAGTTAATGTCAATGTTCTTGATAAAAATGTCGAAGGTTGTAAGTTTGACATCCCAATTAAATTTATCGTTAATGTAAATAATATATTTTAATTTCGCTTAGCAATTAATCACGTACGAGATACGTCCGTAGTAAAAGTCCAATCCCGATATCACTAGTGAAATTAGTTCTTCCCTACACGAGAAATGTATGGGTTAAATACATTAAAAAAAAAATTGGGGCCTTGCTAGTCCAATACAATAACGTATTTAGAGCAACATTGGTACTGCCGCGTCTGCGATTCTGTATCGCTTCTGTGAAATTTTGCAAATAGTATATTGTACTTATATGGTATTGTCTAGGATACACAAAAGTGTGGCATCATCCCAAAGTAGACTTTACAGTAGTCAAATAGGATCATAAAGACACTTTTTAACATGAACAACAGTCCTTTTACAAACCACTGGAGGTAAGTGGTTGTAGGTATGATATTGTTGTGTCACATGACATAATATTGTTTAATTATAATAATCGATTTTATTTTTAATACAGTTGTAATTTGCCATTATTTTATTAGTAGACGACATGAGGTCCTCTACGAATTTAAAAAAATACATAACAAATGAAGATAACAAAATTAGATAAAAAATATCACGATTTTCCATTAGAAGTTAATTCAAGTCAGGGATGAAATTCTCTATGTTTCAAGTACATACGTGTATGAAAAGTATTTAAATTCTTAATAACCCTTTGTGTGGTATTATGCATGACAGAAAATAAATGTACATTTAAAAGTTTGCGGTTAACGACAACGTTGATATATATTTTTTCCTTATAACGTTTTATTGTGTGATTTTTATTTTACGATACGGCTCTGATTATGCATTACACGACTGCGCAGAGATACACTTCGCATTTCAATTTATTTAAAAGGTGAAATATTTTCCATACGAGACATTTATACGAAAAAGATTAAATTTTTCGAAAAATTTAATATCAGTAATCCGTATGCTTCCTCCTTGTTAGAAAGTAGTTTGTCTTATAAGCCCAGAACTACTGAACTAATTTCAATACATTTTTATAAATGTTAACTCGGGGAACGATCCAAGCAATACGTCATCACGCTCTTTTATGGGAGTTTAGCAGTTATGAAAAAAAAATACACAAGAAATTAACTGCGGACAACAGGTTGTCTATCTATACTAGCTATACTAATAAATAAAACTGAAGTGTCTGTTTGTAATGTAAAATATTTTTTTTTACTAAATAGATATGAATGTATATACGACTAGCTGTGTGCCCGCATCCGCGTTTCATGTATTCTTCACTGCGTTTTAATTTTTTTATACGAAACACTAATTATTTTCTAAAATAAAAAGTACCCTAAGTTACGCGGAGTAACTTCAGCTATCTACCAAAAAAAAATCATCAGTCCAGCCGTTCTGGAGATTACCCGGAGCAGACAGACAGACAAAAAATATATATCTTGACATTATAAACAAGCACTTTAATTATATCTATTAGTATAGATACCTATACCAAAAATACAATGTAAAACATTTTTATTTGTCTGTTTGTTCCAGTTAATCTCCGGAACCGCTGGTACGCTTTGATGGGATTTTTGGTAGATAGCTGGAAGTTACTCTGAGTAACTTAGGTTACTTTTGTTTTTCGAAAAAAATTAAGGTCCGTATAAAAAAAATTAAAACTATGTTACCTAGTGAAAATTTATATGAAACACGGGCGCAGCCGCAGGCAACAGGTAGTTTAAAATAAGTACTAAATTTAGATAAGTCTTTTTAATGTATTTTGTAAGACATGCTTATTAAGGTATATGAAATAAAAATAAAAACCTATTCAAGTATTCTATTTTTTTTCTAAACTACTATCTTTTACTATGTGGTAAGTAGTGACTCTACAGTAGGTACCTAAATAGATTTACATACTGCGTAGAATATTATTAGCCGAGTGATAATAAATGATACGTTAATAAATGCGTGTACAGCAAATAAATGCATTAAATTTATTCACGATGATAATTCAAAACGTTTTAAACGATAACAAGATCACAAACGGCCGTCATAATTATTTAATGTATTCTTTAACGGCTCTTTGTTCTAAAATGCATTTGCATAGGCACGTGGCTTACCCGAGGCAAATGTTAATAGCTTTTCTACATAATAACACCACCGCACGCATGCGCAAGTGCTTACCTATATATAGGCGAGGGCGTAAAACCATTTCGTTGCAACATTCATGTTTACACAACATTCCATCCATCCATTCAACCGAAAGACGTGAACTGCTGGACAAGATCTCCACGACGACCGGTCTCGCGCCACCTGCATCCAGCGGACTCCCGCGACCTTCACTAGGTCGTCGGGCCGCCTTGTGAGGAGCCTACCTACGCTACGTCTTCCAGTACGCGGCAGCCATTTCAAAACCCATTGGGTCCATCGAGCATCGGTTCCACAAGCAATTTGCCCAGCCCATTGCCACTTCAGTTTGTCAATTCTTTGCAAAAAAAAGCAACAACCAAAAAACATTTGCTAATTATATTTTTCATAGATCTTCCTCATAATTTTCAAATTTAAACCATATACGGAAAAATATTAAACATAATTTAATAACATGTGTGTATGTATTTTAAATCTCAAAAGAGTTAAGCAACTTATTAGCATGTAAACTGGCAGACATGTTCAATATTAGTGACCAATATTTGCATAAATCAGTAAACTTATCAAACGTTTTAACACCAAACAAAGCTGCGTCCTAATTCGTTTTACCACCCATGAGCATTGTAAAATACTGTCTAGTAATAAAACTTTTTAGTTATGAGTTTTATTTTTATTTCTACGCATCACCTGCTGTTAATCATGTAAAATATACATTGGTGGGATTTTTTTTTGTATGGAATGGAAATAAACGGACAGTGGAAAATACAACTGAATCTTTTGTGATTACTATAAAGTATTCGAGACCGATCACAGTTAAGTGATCGTCCATTAAAAGGAAATGCGGCCGGCGACAGATTTGAAATGTAGATATTTCAGAAACAAATTGCTATCGCGTTACGCCCCAAAGAAACAGTTATAAAACACGAATGGGATAACTGCAGCTCGGGCTAATTTTACCTATGAAAAATAGATGAAAACACCACTTCGTAGACCACTGTTTACTCCTCCAAAGCTAAACCGATGAATTATTTTCTTTCAGTTATATAATAAAAACTTGGGCCATAGCCCAGGAGGCCTACCCCCACTTTTTCCATTTATAAATTTTACCTGTAAAATTTATTTGACGAATGGCTGAAAATGACAGTAAAAATCGACCATTTTTCATTTACAAAGGCTCCTAATTTCTACAATAACTAATTTATAGAAAATTTCATGGCATTACATGGCGGTGGTGATTTTACATTATTTGGTATAATAAAATATTTGCCATAATGCTATTATTTAGGGAGGAAACAGGGGACTACGTTTGTATCAAATAAATGCCTCACACATATCGTTTTAATCACGTGAAACTCGAAAAAACACAGTTCGGAATAAATCAAGAATTAACGCAAGCGTGAAGCCCTCTTCACACTGTCCGTTTATTTCCATCATATAAAAAATCCCACGTGAGATACGAGCATTTATTAATTTTTATTACACTGTGTGTGAAATTTTCCCTGGCTAAATTAGATTAGACCTGTATTTCAAGATTACAAAACTTTGTATCAAAACAGTCCAAGTGAATTTGGGTAGGTTAGTCTAAAACATTACGATGTACCACCAGGGAGAGAATTAAATGAGTTGCTAAAAATATCACATGATTAATGGATGACCCTTAATTTACTATTCCTGAAGACTAATTTGGAAGTCTCCATTAAATTTGCTTTCATTCCAGTTTTGGAAACTTACTTGTATATTAATTTGCCTTTGTTCTTTTACAGGTTCAAACTTGAACAACTTTATAAATAGATGTATATAATAGGGTGAATGCGATATTTTTCAGTTTTCACAAGTTCACAATTAAAAACCCAATCGTACAACAATTACACAACAAAATAAACAAAAAAAAAATAAACTCAAATCCTTATACTGGTAATTAATTCCAAAACAATTAATTAAATTCTAATAACAATTATTTATACTTAACATTCTAAGTCTTAGTAGCCATAGTGTTCATTCAGCAAAAAAAAAAACCGAGGAGATTTTGCGGTACTTAGTTTATCAACCTTACATAATATAAAAGACAACATCACTTTGTCTGCTTGTTACTTGGATACTCGAGAATCACTAAACCGATTTAAATGCTATCTGGTCCGGTTTTAGTATTTAATTTTATTACATTAGGTGGTGTATAGGACAACTTATAAGGATAATAGTGAATGAAAACCCCAAAAAAGGACAAAATTGTCCACCATTATATTCCTTGCAATATTTATTTTAATTTGAAATCAACGAAAATTTAAGACATTTAATACAGTAGATAATGATAAAGTTTATTATTGAAATAATCATTTTACAAACACGCGGACGGATGCTCAAGCACAGCTAGTTACAAATTTATTTTTATAAATAACTTTCCATTATTTTTTCCTGTACTGATGACGTTTTATGTTATGTAGTTTGGTTTTTATGCATAAGTAAAATTAATTAAAAACAATATATTAAAAATCCATCCATCCAACCCTAAAGGCGTCCACTGTTTGTCTTGGTCTCCCCGAAAGAAAAGGAGGGAATTCCCATAATCGCCACGCTTGGCAGGCGGGTTGGCGATAGCAATAGATGTTTTTGGTCCTCAGAAGACGCTGCTGCCCATCCCCTTGTGTATCCGTGGGAGTCGCCTTTTACGACATCCACGGATATATATGGAATAGTACTATTCTTAAACCGGCAACACACGGAAAAGCCCGTACCATACGGAATTTTAAAATAAGGACCAAAAATTCTAAGATTTAACAAAATCTCCCTGAAAAAAAACAATAGACCATCGCTTCAATAAAAAAAACCATTTCAATTTACGGAAAATAATATCTATCAAGTTAGGCATAAAGAACTTTATAATAAATATTTGGGAAAAAAAAAACTCTGTAGATAAATATCAGCCAGTTGTTTCTTATGTTTCCTTTCTGTATTATCATTTTACTTATAAGATCGTAGATATAAACCACTAGGTAATAAATGTACGTAATTACGATGTATTTATCAAAATAGAAAATTTATAGGTTTATACATAAATTATAAAATAAATTTCCAAACACAACAAACTCCTTTCACGTATAAACCTATTTAATCTTTATTAATTTTTAGGTAATGAAAATAGGTTACTGAGTTGTGTTACTATGTGATTCAGTTACTATAGCACGATTGCGTGCGGGGGCGCGGTCCAGACGCACGTACGCCTAAGACTAGTGTTACCAGGTGCATTTTACACGGGAGTTTAATCCAAAAATACCAACAAGTGGTATATTTCTAGAATTAAAATAAACTATAAAATAATAATTTAAAGTGTGAATACTAAACTAAGAGATTCTAAGAAATATATAACAAACATACCTTCTTGGTAAATGGTGCCTTTCGTAAAAAAATATACCGTGTTTATTTACTTTTAGTTTACGGTGTAATATGCACCACATTTTACGATCTTTAAAATATTTGAATCGTATTATGTCAAAAATTTTAGATGTACGAATTTTCTCGTATTATTATTTAAAATTAAAAAAAAACTGTAAACAAAAAAATAGACATATTAAAGTTTAAAAAAAATTGTCATTATTATAAATAATTGTTATGTGGGAAAAAAATCTGCCAATTTCAAACAGAAGAACGATACTTTAACTTCACGAAACCGCAAGACGGTCATTCACAAAAAAAGGTTTGTTTCGTGTTGATAACCGGCATACACTTTTCACTTAGTCCATATTCATTATAAAAGAGAGGCCCTCTCAGTTTCCAGATCGCTATGTGTAACACTAACCGAGGTCGTCCGCTGTTTATTGTTTTTCAATACTTCGCCCGAATTTTACGCGCGGCTCTCTTTGAAATCACCCTCAAATAGCGAAATATTTACGTTAAAACGTCGAATAATAACTCTAAGTCTGTCGACTGGTCATTACTTGCAAATGTGTATAGAACAAAATAGAACAGATTATTTAAGAGAATACAAATTTGGATCGATATATCGGGGTACCTCACTAACTATATTGCGATAACCTTGAATCTTGTTATCTACTACATAGAATTCTTTTGCACAGATCATAAAGTTCGATTATTTTTTGTTCTTTATTTTTCAATAAGCCTTGAATTGAATTTCCCTTGTCTTGTCTTTACAATGTGATCAAAATATTTAACCAATTTATTTGCAGTTCATACCACACCCAGTAGGTACTTTAAAAAGTTACTACTTTCATATCCTAACAGTACAATCTTAAATTATTTATTTATTATAAAGAATCACACAGTTATATCAACATATAAAAACCAACAAAAACAATGCAAACAAAAAAATCTTTATTTAATTTAGGCCCTAAGAAGGTGCTTATGAACGTCAAAAACACTACCACCGGTTCGGAAAACAAGCCCGTCGAGAAGAGCTGGCAAGAAACTCGATCTGGTTTTTTTAATAAATATAATATATATCATATTTATAAAATATAAAAACTATACAAATCATAGTCATGACCGATGTTAGCAGAAGCATAGAGATGTGGGTTAATTCTAGACATCACTGTCGTTCACGTAATGATCCACCCTGTAATAACTTTTTGAAATTAAGACTTACTTGACATAATACTTGAACTTATTGTCAGGTAAATCGTTAATATTATTTGGGATCTTAATGTAAAACCGAATACTATTACCTATAAACCTTTCATTAGACTTACTTAGTCTAAAGCGTGGGACAGCCTACTTGTCTTTATTTATAATATTAAAATTATGACAATCATTCACTAGATCGAGCTTGTCTAAATTTTTACGTATATACATTAAGTTATCGAAGATGTATTGGGAGTGCAAAGTTAAGATACCTTAACTTCCTTCCTTGAAACTTGTTCTTTAGAGATTCGCGAGGTCCCATATTGTATATAGCTCGAAGAGCTCTCTTTTGTAACGTCAAAATGGTGTCTACCTCAGCTGCAAAATACCGTAAGACATTAATCTATGAAAGTAGCAATATCCGTCAACTGGCGAATTTTTCGAATCGCAAAAGCAGCGGAGCTAAATCTTTCTGCCAAAGTTTTAATATGAGGACCATTGTAACTTATTAACAAGTGTAATACCTCAAAATACCTAAAAACAGAGTTTTGTCAACTTAGCCTACTAAGTTCCCTTCAATCTCTAACCTACAATCAATATGTTGCACATTGGGCAACATAAATTGTATACATTTAGTTTTCTTGGTATTTAGAAATTATTTAATGAAAATTATTTAGAACTATTTCCTAGTGTATTATTTTACAGCCTAACCTCTGATTCTGTTCTTTTTACTTTAAATATAAGTGAAGTATCGTCTGAAAAAAGAACCACATCAGCTGAGTTATTAACCATTAGCGGTTAGTCATTATTATAAATCAGGAATAAAAACGGTCCTAAATCAACCCCTGCGGAACACCGATTCGAACTAATGATCCAATCCAATGTAACCCCATTTACATTTACTTTCAGACACTGATAGTTAAATAAGAGGCCAGGAAAAAGACAGATGTTTCAGAAACACCATAATGTTTTAGTTTCATTATAAGTGTACTGCGATCAACGCCTTTGAGAGATCGCAGAATACACCTATTGCATCCTGCCAATTCTCCCAATATATGACTTATTAACGTTGCACCAGCGTCAGTGGTAGATTTGGATTTCGTAAAACCGAACTGCCGACCATCTAAAATGTTTTCTGCTCTAAAATATTCAACTAACTGATTAATCATAATCTTTTCGAAAATCTTACCAAACGATGGAAGTACTGAAACAGGTTTATAATTTTCAGGACTACTTCTACAACCTGATTTAAATAAGGGTATCACTCCTTTTTTTTTCATTAAATTAGAGAAAGTGCCTGTTGCTATGCATCGGTTAAATATGTTAGCCACATGTAGTGAACTCTTAACAATCATGGATTGGAGAACTATTACCGACATTCCTCATATGTCTTGCGTATGTTTTAAATTTAATTGCTTGAAAATTTAATATGTCACCTGCAGTACTAGATGTAAAATACAATTTTGAATTTATAGAGGCACTCAAATTATTAAAGAGCAATGCGGCACAATGGGGTGATGAAGTTATATGTTTTATAATTACAAGAGGGATGTTAGTAAAGTAGTCCTCAAAAACAGTTGCTACCTCTGAATTGTTACTGAACTAAAAATACCCATAGTTCCCTAAATATATAAGAAATGTATACCATACATTTTGTGTATTTTATTATAAATTATAAATAACCTGACTCTGTAATTTTTACAAAAACTAAAAATTCAACACAAAATATAAGATTAATTATACATGATTTTTTAAATACTTTTTTTTACATTGGTAAGATAAACATTAAAAGGATCAATATTATTTATATTAATATACATTATTGTAAAATTTACATGCACGTCTAATAAATGAGTTTCCTGTGTAACACGTTTTAAAAGGTGATATCGAGTACAGATTTTTAAATAAATAAAGTTAAATTATAAATTCAATTTACAATAGTTTCTATTCTAGTGTCTACAAACCTCATAAAGTGTAATCGATTCGACAATCGATTATATTCCTATTTTTTTATATTTATTTACTAACAAAAATATTATAGATGGATCATCGTACATGTGACAAAAACAACATCAATGCGTACTTTACGTATTGCATGTCTTTTGTAATATGTGTCATTACATGTTGTCTTTCTATCCTTGCGTTTGTGGGCTTTAAACTCGAGAACCGATTTACTTAAATTTATATATTTATTTTCAATAGTTGATATATTCGCTGGTCAATTTTTCATAGATCTTTTGTCTTAAATCAGGTAATACAATACAATAATCAGGTAATAGGATAATAGAATTTTTGTCACGATTTTGTTATTCATGTAGTAGTCCTTGTTTCAATTCAGTATTTTACTGAATATTATGTAACTTTGGTGCCATTTTACGTGAATATTCTGATTATTGTGCGCAAATAAGTATTGTGTAAATAGCATTATTTTGCGTAAATTCTGGGACCTCACAAAAACTCTTCTGGAAAGTATTACCAAAGACACATCATTTTTTTGGAACACAGAAGAAAAAAATAATACAATGTTGAGCCTAAAGAACTTGTACTTAAGCCTGTAATTGAAAAAGCTATGAAAATAATTATGAGTGAAGTCGAGAAAAATAGAGATCACTAACGCATTCCTTGGAATACTTTATCGAAACTATAGTAAATTTAAGAGAAGGAGAGAAACTTTAAACTTAAGATGTTAACCTTAAACTTTACCACTATTCGCATGGCAACTGATAATAATCTTAGAGAAAATAAGACTTAGAATAAAGTTTTATCGCGGAAGAATTTGTAAATTACTGTTGAGATAACTTATGTAGCCGGCTGTTCTCATTTCCTCGATAAATCAATGTATTTAAAAAACAACTCAACGTTTTCGTGAATAAACTGCAATTTTGCTTCGCGCATGATTGATCCTGATCTGGTACATTACAAATATGAGTCATTAATAGAAGTTTTGGATATGTTGCATTATAATTGTATTATATTCAAAAATAACATTGCAATTGCAACGTGATAATGATGGACTTGTACTTATAATTTCTTTTTAAATCACCAATAAAATTTCAAATCAAATGTTTTAAGGTAACCTCAAAACTGCAAGATCTAAATGACTATAGGTCAAGGCATTAATTATTAACAACGTTTGCTTCCACTTACATGACCTAACCATCTCAACCTACATAATATTAACATGCAAATGTTTATACAAATTAACATACTGTTCTAAACAGTGCAAAAATACACTACTGGTTTCTACCAAATATTACAGCCCCATTTTGAATTATTCTTTACTAATACTTTTCGTTTAATATACAGTAAATTCGTTTTTGATTAGTCATAGAAGTATACAGATTTAACGCCTAAAACTTAACGCTTTTTTGTATATCAAAAACCGAGTCACAAACGCAACTATAGGAATGCGTGTAGATTGTATTTTTATAATTATACCACATTACACAGTACAAATAAACTAATTATCTTAAAAAAATGTATATAATGTCTACGTAAATGCTACGCGGATCTACGAAATTATATTATATTGGCTACAAGTATATTTATTTCACATGTACAACTTTATAAACTGCTTATACTGTGTTTATATTTTATAATGATCATGTGATTTAAATTCTTTTAACATCATTATCGTTTATACATGACTGTGTAAAAACGGACACTTCTACTCTACGTTGGATTATATAAAAGACTGTGTGAATGAGAGAAAACAGGCGAAACGTTCAGTGATGTTCGATCTACATTATCTGTGTATTTTAAAAACAAATATTTTGTCAGTTTATTTCTTACTTTACTCTTCAATGATGCTATTTTCGTATAATTAATTGAATTAAATATAGGTAGGTAACATACGTTCTAAATAATTAAAAATCAAAGTAGGTAGTGCTAGAAAGTTTTGATAATGCATAAGTTTAGAAATATGTATTTGAATTCTGAACATCTAAAATATTAGATTAAAGAGTTAGTAATAAAAAATGTATTTGCTATTTTATCACGGTTGTTAATGATATTTTTTTAACCGGATGTATTGAACATTATCACAACGGATTCGTCCGTGTCTGTGAAGTATCTGAAACATCTAGATACGTTGCTAGTTTTTTATCAATTAACCTTGTTCTTTATTAAAAATATAAAAGCTTAGATATCTATTTATAGGATGCGTTTGGAAAGCTGCGTAGAGTCTTCTCTTCCGAAATACCGTAATGCCTGAAGTCGAAAGTCTTCGACCAGTGTGTGTTGCCAGTTATGACTTACGGCACTCAGAACGGGTCGCTTACAATAGGCCTAATTACAAAGCCCAAAGTTACCCAAAGAGCAAGAGGCAGGGCTATGCCCAGAGTTTCACTGACAAAACCAAAGTAACCGACATTGCTCCTAGAATTGTCAAACTGAATGAGCTGGGCACATTGCTCGTAGAACCGATGTGGCCAACAGGTTCTCGAATGGCTGCCGCGTACCGGAAGACACAAAATTCAAATAAAAAAATACTTTATCCAATCTAGGCCCTGATAAGCCGCTTATGAACGTCAAAATATTATCACGGGTTCGGAAAACAATCCAGTCATCGAGAAGAACCGGCAAGAAACTCGATCTGGTTTTTTGTATGCATGTTTTTTTTGGAACTTTACAACTAACAGTTACAAAGTATATAAGTAGATGCACAGAGAAAACGGGTACTTTCCGACATCACCATCGTTCACATAATGATCCACTCTATAAAAAACCCATACAAATCAAGTATCAAAAAAACACAATGTGGGTACCTTATGACGGTCGCGGGAATCCGTTGGATACGGGTGGCGCAAGACCGGTCGTTGAGGAGATCTTTCGGGGAGACCAATGTCCAGCAGTCTTTCGGTTGAATGAGTGGATGGATGGATCAGATAGATATAAATATATATATTTATAACTATTTCAAAATGTATATTTTTCAACATACTCAGCGTACTGTAATGTAGCAGTTCTTGCCTGTAATATTATTAATTTGCATTCTTTTGACCATATATCATGTGATTTTATTGATGTTTTGGGTGATATAGTATGATTGTTGTACACAAGTGAAGTGTGTTGGAATTAATAATGCGAAACGTTTAGTCTAAGGTGTCATAAAAACTGTCTGAAAAGTTCTAGATGTTGCCGTTTTGCTGAAGCAGTGATTGTTAATGTAATACAAAAAATATTTTATATTCTTGACACTGGCAGAACTGTGTTTGCAAGAATATATTGCTATTAATAAAAAAAGAACACAAGACGGGTAGTAACTTGCAACTACAAATATAAAATGCAACTGAACATGCTTTATGAATTAATTGATATTCGTCACGATGAATAAGTTTGTAATTAAGAATTATTTGCATAAATTTCAAAATGAATTAAGTTACAATTGAAAATTTTCATTATTAATATTGAAACGGATTACAAGTATGGTATTGGGTATGAAATCTAATATTCGTTCTTGAGTAAATAAAGTTTATTTTTATTTCCTTACAAAATTAGATAATAAAATACACGTGTCATTCGCGATAAAAGTAATTTTATTAATACATTTCTGATCTCAAATCAACATGTAATATAACAATTTTTAGAGATTATATTTATTATCCGACCTTGGAATTTAATAAAAAAACTCTGTTCTAAACTATATAATATGTGATATCATAACTAGATATAATAAAAAAAATGTGTCTAAGTTTCAGGATGACCGTCACGACACTTCCTGTTCCATTGATAGTAACGAACATATAGACGTCACAGTAGTTCCTGATTTTGCGTAATTTTCCAATGACGCCTTTAATAAAATGTATCACATATTTCATAAATTTTATATGAATTTATTCTAAAATACCGTAATGTATAAAATTATTTTTTCATATTCCAATGAGCATCACTTGGAACCTACTGAAGCGATTAGAATGGCGTTTCCAGATTAATAACACGAAAGTAAAAACGGTTAAGTATTTAGGTTTTAGGTTAGGTTAGGAAAAGTAACTGACATTGTCCGAAAAATTACTAAACTTAACCCCTTGAACACTAACCTGACGTTTACGCCAGCTTTACATTGTTTTCCTATTATTTTCCTATTGTCTCATTTTTATGGGTAATCGACATATTAAGTGATAGTGGGCTGGGCACATTGCTCACAGAATCGATGCCCGATGGGGACAACGGGTTCTCGAATGGCTACCATCCACCGGAAGACGCAACGTGAGTAGTTCCCCCACAAGGTGGACTGGCTACCTGGTGAAGGTCGCGGAAATCCGCTGGATGCGGGTAGCGCAAGATCGGTCGTCGTGGAGATTTATCGGGAAAACCTATGTCCAGCAGTGGACGACTTTCTGTTGAAGGGATGGATGGATGGAGGTAGGTTAAGTATTACATATGCATCAATTCCCATTGATATATCCTTAGTTTAGTTTTGGTTACATGATGGAGGGGGATGATGGAAGGATTACGTACTTATTTTCTATTCAACACTATGCCAATGCAAACAAGATCCTAAATACAGCCTGTCGTCTCTTGTATAAATCAAAATGCTGCCCCATAAAGGTGATGAATGAAAGGAGAATGAATGCAGCCGAGATGAGAATGTTAAGATTGATGTAGGGTAACAAGAATGGACAGAATTAGGAATGAGCAAGGCATAAGAAATTTGAAAATGGCACCAGTTATAGAGAAGGTAAGGAGCAGGTGGATGTCTTAGTATGGGCATGTAATGCGCAGGGAGAAAGAGAATGTTGTAAGAAATGTATTGTAAGTATGAATGTGGACGGTTATGGAAAGGGAGGACCAAAGGAATGATGGATGGACAGCGTGAAAGATGATATATTTAGAAAGGGAGTGAATTTATATATGATTTCAAATAGAAGAGGAAGACATATTACGCCGACCCCAAATAAAAATGATAAGGTCAGAGAAATTATATACCAATGCTTCCGTAACCATTGGGGAGTTTAAAAACTTTCTTTGCTGTTATTGACAAGGAGGAGAGAAGAATCAAAAAATGTCTGAAACTTTGCTAACGAAATACCTGAACGACCTCTTACAGAACTGTAATTTGAAGTGTTCGTCCACTCTAGTTCTGATGCAGTCCACTCTAACTGAGACCGAGGACCTATATTCACCCAGCTGCGCTGCGAGGAAGATAATCTATATAAAATAATAGCTGAACCCGGCAAACGTTGTCTTGCCAGTGTATATACAATATAAAGAATAACATTACCATAGAAACGGTTACCATGGTAATGGTCACCGTAGCCACCGTTAGGATAGCAACGGTTCAGCTGATGTGTGTGATCGTAGATGAAAAAAACCGGTTTAAGATAAGATTTGCATAAAACATTTGAAGACAATCGGTTATATCGTTTTTGAGATCTCATGACGAGTTAGTTAGTAGTATTTAGCTATTATATTTTTTTTATTATTGTATTTTACTTAACAGTACATTTAAGTAGTACCAATTACAAAGTAATTATAATTAAATTTTGTTATGCAGAATAACGTATTAATATTAAAATTTAATTGTATGTTATGTGTGGGTGTGTGTATGTATGAGTGTGTATATGTATGTGTGTGTGTGTGTTATAAATACAGTAATACCCCGCTTTACGCGAGGGATATGTTCCGAAAAAAATCGCGTTAACTGAAATTCGCGTATATTGAGGTTTATGATTAAACATAGTCAAAATTTAATACAAAAAAAATACAAATCATTTAATCAATCACTTTAATTCTAAGAACACTTTATGCAATACATACTCTTATTTTTTACGGAAAAATACATCTATTGTCTTTACATTATGTTTATACGCACTCTTTCGCGTAATGTGAGGCATTTGAGGGCGAAATTTCAAATTCGCGTTATAGTGAATCCGCGCGTAACGGGGTCGCGCTAAGCGGGGTATTACTGTAGTGAAAATGTTTACTAAGTTCATTTTCTCTCACCGTATGTACGTACTAACGTAATAGGATTTTAGGTTTTAAGTTCTTTATGAAGATGTTCCTGTTTGGCTGAAAAAGATCAGTATACTAGAATTTCGCATGATACGTGTCAAAACATCTGTGCAAAACCTAGTTTTTTTGTATAATTATTTTTAACTTTTTGGGTTGCAAATAAATGAGGATATCGAGTTATTTTCATATGTATTTTTAAGGGGATCCTATACAGTAATTCGGGACAGTCACAACATTGACTCATAAAAGTTCAAAATGTCATACAAAAATCGTATATCGTAAAGAGATCGTCGTTCCGCTAATGAAGTTAAATTATAAAAGTATATTTATGTTACCAATGTGGAACTAATTTATTAAACGCCTTGAGGAATAAAACATCAGTAAAAACAAAAGAGGAAGAATCTAATATAAAATCTAATAAAAAAGAAGAGACAATCATCGAGGAATAAAACCTTATTAAACTTTAGAAATCAGTGTGGTAAAAAGTGATACGCATGCAGTTCCTAATCCCCGGCAAAATAGGTAGCAAATGTGGACCCATACTTAGCTGCTCGCCAATGGTGCACATCTTATGCACGATTTTCCCGCGTAAAAAAGTACTACAATATGAAGAAATAGTGTCAACGTGTATTCAAATATATTATTCAACAACCAATATTATAATTAACACAGGCCTTGCGATTTATTCATTACACAAATTACTCACCCGGGGATTCGAAACTCGACCATGATTATTATAGTCTATTTGAGTAGATTTTTTTATTGATAACACTAAAACTTCTCAACACCTATTATATAAAATAAAAAAAAATCAGTTATTAAACATAGGAAAAATTGTACCGAATTGAATGTTTCATCTTCGCATATATGTATATTGACTGGCTGTAACTCGTGACTTCGCCTATATATTTTATCTTGATAAAATGTGAGATGTGTAGCCTATAATTTACCTAGCAATATATGCTTCCCGTTTACCATTTTTCGGTCAAATCAATCAAGCCCTTTTTGAGTTTTTTTTTTATAATTTCTAAATATGATATTTTCTAAATATAATTATTTTATATATATAGACTGTCAATCTATAAAAAATGTCGATGTTATCAAAATAGGTCAACCCGTTTTTTAATTAAAGCCAAAGACATTTTTTCTAAATAATTTTTTTACCAATTTGAAAAATCTTTGTAACCTAGGCTAGGTTGCTACATTAGGTTGCGGTTGCTCTTTGATACATACTTCCTGTGTAATCGTGTTTCATTAAAATCGATCTAACGGTTTTTGAGTTAAATCCGGACATAGGGTAGACACAAAAAGACAAACAGACAAAAAATGTTACACTGTTAAATTCCAGATTAGTAACAGGTAAAATGATATCTGTCACAAAATTTGTAAAAAAAAAAAAATTGTAAAAATTATGTTCTTATAAAATGTTACCTCATAAAGGTGACGGACGAAAGAAGATTACATGCAGCTGAGATGCGAATGTTGAGATGGATGTGTGGGGTAACAAGAATGGACAGGATTAGGAATGAGTATATTAGAGGAAGTTTGAAAGTGGCGCCAATAGCAGACAAGTTAAGAGGCGGTTGTTTGTCCTGGTATGGACATATGATGCGCAGGGAGAAAGAGGATGTTGTAAGAAAGGTATTGGATATGAATTTGGATGGTTACATGGGAAGGGGAAGACCAAAGAAAAGATGGATGGACTGTGTGAAAAATGATATGCTTAGGAAAGGAGTGAATACGGAAATGACAACAAATAGTGAGGAATGGAAGACGAAGCCATGTTGCGCCGACCCCAAATAAAAATGGGAAAAGCGTAGGGAGATGATGATGAAAAAATCTAATTTCAAATTACAGTAGCGCCCCGTTGATAACTTTAGTCGCCTTGAAGTTTATGTTGCTAGATGTAGTCACTAACTAGACGTCGTGAACAAACTGAGAAGATTCATTTAAAATGTTTATTTCTGAATTTACATAATGAAGTCGCGCTCTGCACAGACTGCTCGGGGACTCGACTCTCAGCTACGAGAAATGTTGTTAATAATGTATTAAGCATCATTCATTTGAATTCTTTTACAATATATACGAATACTTGAAGATTTTTACTTTTTTTTTAGGTTATACAAATCTTTGTACAAGTATTAGTTACTTTTGAGTTTATGTATGGATTCTATATAAAATTATTGACAATATAAGCATAGTTTTAATTATTTACAACTCAAATTAAAATTGTCTATTTTATTGTGTAGCTTATTTCAGAATGATTATAGATTAACTAAGTCATACAAATCCGTTCGACTGTAACTTGTTCTATATATATAACTTTATCTAAGAAAATATACACAGAAACCATACTAGTATATATAAGAGTATATATATAAATATAAATATGTCTGTGTGTAATTATTATTTTAAAAACATAAGCATGTAAATTTGTGACGTGGTTCTTGCTTTATTAGTGAACTAACGGGCTTATTTACAAAGACATAATATCCTTTATAATAACGATTACTTGATTTTTCCAACATTATTCCAACGAAATAATTTTGTCATTACTGCTTAATCCTCATGAACCTTAGCCTTATTTCCTTTCTCGAGTTTGCTCCTTTATTAATCTGCGCAACTACACTCAAATCAATTAAAAGTTTACCGGCGGAGTCCGTTCCAACATGGAAAAAATTCAAATATCTTACATAACATACGAGCTACGTAAGTTACCGACCAAGTATAAATATTATGGAGAACTGTTATTTAAATACATTAGCGTAAAGTTGATATATAGAAAAACATTTAATGTCCAATTGTACCTATTCTATGTAATATTATCTATGTAAATGATCCTAGGGCGCGACAGTGCAAGGCCGAATGTGGGCTGCGTGCACCGTCTCGCATAGGGGACTATTCTCGTCTATTCACACAACGTCATGTTAATCGAAATATTATATAAGATTTTTTTCTCATAGTAAGATTTTATTTTAAACAAGTATGGAAGCAGGTGCTTTATATTTTAATAAATTATATATACCGTTATCACTTCACTATTCACTCAATAATTCCGTTAAGTATATCGTAAACCAAACATTAGTTAGTTCGAAAAATGAAGTGCGTAATTATAACGCTTTACATTATAATCGATTTACATAATATAAATACATAGTTTGTAATAATATATATTTATATATCGATTCCTGCGGCAATAATTTCATTGTTGAGAAAACTTTTCGTCTTATTTATGACGTGGAGAAACGCAATCGCCTAACAAATATGCCAGAATATTTTAACAATTTGTTATGTCTGATACAAAATTCCTACGGGCTCCCTCGAGTAATAGAAGCGTAACTATAGTGAGCTGATTCATACTCATAAATTATAACGATGTTTTGTTGAATTTTGATAAACATGTCTATAAGTTTATCATATGTTCAATAGTAATCATGACTCATGTTTTTTTTAATTCTTATGAGTTTACACTTTCGAAAATGGGATGAGGTAGGTTGTATTAACATTACATTTTCTGCGAAACTATTTAGCCGGAAAAATCACTTTGTGAATCCTCGTACAAATGTTTTAATAAACCGATTAATTACAACTTTTTAGTAACGTTGTCTTAGTTCAAAATTAACTTCAGATAATTGATGAATTAAATAGAGGTCATTGAAACTCTAATATTTGTATGTAAATGTATTATTGTAAAGTGTATTATTATTATTGGTGCGTGTTACTAAGAAAACACAATTATATTCATATAAATATATCGAAATGTAGAGAATAAAGCTCCTGGCGCCTTCTCCTATTGCAAATTTTGTACGTGATACGCGCGTCTAGTATCTTATTTTTTGTCTTTATTTCATCAGTAATAGATTGGATATAAACTATAAATTAAAAAGTTCTAAATTGTAATCAAAACAATATATTTGTTTAGTAATTAACATACGTTAAGTAATTAGCTGTAAATAAATACTAATTTATTAACTTATAACTGGATAAATAGTTGCACTAAATGTATTTGTTATTTAAAATACTACTATTAAACATAGTCTTATACTTTATACGGTAAAAGTATTTTAAATCCGTTATTGGAAGTAAAATTATGAATAAAGTGAAAAGCGAACCAATGAAACGTTTAAACTACACTAAGTTTAATAGCGTATCAATATTCAAATTCTATAACAACTAACTGTAGATTAATAATTATGCCCATAGATAGATTAGACGGATATAAGGCTCGGAGCGCATTGCTCTTTTTGATTATCAGTATAACGGCACGGTCTTCGTGTATAGAACTTGCAACAGAATTATCGATGATTTTTTGCATCAGTATAACAACAATGTCGATGATATGTGTCTTATAAAAAATTCGCGTTTGCTAGAAGAACCGGTGAGACCGCATACCACGCGGGCGCTCGCGGCAAGGCCTTGCCGGCACCTGCGCACTGTGCACTGAGCGCGAACACACGCGTCCGCGAGCGTGCTCGCTTCCGCCCAATGCGCTTTCACATTTTTTTACCCAAAAATACAATTTCGTGTCAATATAAATTCCATTAAACGTTATCCACTAGGGCTTTTTAAATAGTTTATAAGCTTTTTAAAAAAATATTATTAGTTACAAAAAATTGCATAACGTTGCGAAATAGAGAAGTAGTACTCTCATAATCTTGAAGAAATTTTGTTTATTAAGATTTTATTTTCACCTTTCTTATAAGGTTCTTGTAAATCCTACATTAAGTAGGATTGACACAACATATTCCACCTTCAGCTATTCTATAGCACCTTTTATATCACACAATCCATCTACCATAGTAGATACCTGTACCAAATTAAGTAACACTTTAACCTCTCTATCACTAGCTACCCCTGTTGTTTGCAATTCTAATCTTATCCGTTCAATTACACCATACACCAGTACATCATGATAAGTAAAAATATCAACGGCGAATATTTTTCAATGGTAACTTATTCAGTTTAATGCCAGTCACAAGTCACTCACTATGTTTTTTTTTCTTTAATCTAACTATTGAAAAATCATCTACCAAAGAAGCCTCTCAGATGAATAACTTTTGTTTAGTAACAATTTTGTTTAACGTCTTCATAGCATGATTAGGGTTGTTTCGACACTGTAGACTGTTGGGAACATTTACTAAAGCGTCAGTAGACGATTGTCACACAATATTTAGTAAATAATTTAGTAAGTATACTCACTAATGTGTGAAAGCTCTAATAGTAAGTTTATAGAGAATGTTATCTGTTAGATTAAATAATTCCTTCCTTAACCACTAGACATAGTTAAAAAAAGTATGTGCGACTTGTAATCTACTGGTTTTTGTTCTAGTTCGGTTACTGTATATAGAAAATAAACTTTATTGGATGGATTATGTTTGAAATAAATAACTATTCGACTTTTAAATAATAAAGTAGTGACTATAAATATATAATAAAAGAATAAAAAATTAATTGAAATCTTTCTATTCAGGTTGCATAAAATTGTCTTTGTATATTGATGAAAATGCTAATAGTAAAACTTGATCCAGTTTTCTGGTATGTTGAATTTTATTTATAATATATGTCCACGCAAATAGGTAGGTTATAGGTACTCTACTTACATATAAGTTTGAAGTATATACATAGATCAATGTGATGGTTTTATGCGTTTAGGATTTAAGAAATATTTTACCAGACCTGCAAACGAGGTTAAGAGAATATGCTAGCGGCATTTATTCCATACAAACGTAGTCCTCTATTTCCTCCCTCGATAATAGCATTATGGTAAATATTTTTATACCAAATAATATATATTCACCACCACCATGTCCGTAAGTTTTTATTTTTTTCCATTTCCATAAATTAGTTATTGTTGAAACTGGGAGCCTATGAAAATGAAAAAATGCTCTATTTTTACCGTCATTTTCAACCATTCGTCAAACAAATTTGATGGATAAAATTTAAAAAAAGCAAAACGTGCAGGCATAGTCAAAGTCTTTATTATTCTAAATCTTAAAGACAATAAAAAATCTTTTTAGCTTTAGAGGAGGAAACAAGGTACTACTAAGTGATGTTTGCGTCTACTTTGCATTGGCAAAACCAGCCCAAACTGCAGTTGTCCCTTCCATAATTTATAACTCTTTCTTTGGGGCGCAACGCGATAGCAATAGATTTCAGAAATACCTACTTTTTCGACCGCAAGCCTCCTAAGTGTGGTAATCAGCACGTGCATAGACAATGTCTCGATAAATGTCATGGCTCATTAAAATAAGCTGTATGCGGTAGATAAGTGAGTGATGCTATCGATCGATTACTGGTTACTTTATAATTCTTATAAACGCAACACTCCAACTCTCCTCCACATATATAAACTCGTGAAACTAACAACAATAACTGTCAACAAGAACTGACGTAACAAAAACAAAATAAAATACAATTATTCGATAATAAATTTAAATAAAAGTGAACATCTAACCTATTTCGCATTGCAAACTGTCAGATAAAATTGATAAATCATAAAAAAATTCCATCAACAACGAGACGACATCCCGTGGTCGTTATTTGGCACGCGACAAAAAAGTCCATTAGGTAAGCAAATGTATATTTTAATGCAGAATAAGCGATAAATCTCGCTATGGGCTTTCGAATTCCGTACAAGTCACCCGACGAGGTGAGATCGGCTGGGAAATACCACTATAAACTGTACGTATATATGTATGTATGTACTTGTACACTTACATACATGCCGAAGTTGCGTTGACACGCACCCATATTTATTAAGCAGTATTAAAACAATTATAATTTTATTTTAAATATAACCTTTAGAAAATAATGTTTTGATTATGCTATCCTTTGAATCGGATTTTATTCGAAATTTTAAAAGTTTTAATTTGCTTTACCGTTGAACTGTAATTATTTACGAAAAACAAAAGTACTCTAAGTTACGCGGATTAACTTCATATATCTACGGAAAAAAGTGCCGTCAAAATAGGTCCAGTCGTTCCGAATATTATCAGGAACAAATAAACACACAAACATTAAAAAAAAATTTTTTTTAGTATAGGTATCGACATTCATATGCATTTAGAAAACATTGTTATTTTAAGATTACAAACAGACACTTCAACTTTATTTATTAGTATAGATATGTAAGTAATCTTAAATCATGTTTAAGAATCGATTATGTAAGCAAAATAATGGTTATGGTGAATTATAATTGAACGCCCGGAGGACATGCGTAAAGATATAAGAATTGTGCGATGGTCTTGCAGTCGTCAGTCGATGCTAATGGATATAGGCAGCCCAATAGACAGATTTCCATGTTTCTTAAACGCGACTTACGACTGTATAATACCGATTGTATACAAGAGGCTATAGAGTGAGTCCAAAGTTTTCGCTAGAGATCTAGCTGTTGGGCATAGCCGATTGACCAAGCTGAAGGCTGACGACGGCAGAATCATATCCTCCAGGCCTGAGCTCTTGAGGGAAGTCAAGAAATTCTACAGGCAGCTTTATACATCAACACAATAACCCACTCGAAATCTATCTCGAGACCCGAGAGCTATATTAACCCGACACTTCACCGAAGATATCCCGGACGTCATCCTGTACGAAATTAGAATGTCTCTCAAACAGCTCAAGAACAACAAGACGCCGAGTGATGATGGAATAACAGCTGAGGTGCTGAAAGCGGGTGGACAACGGATCCTTGAGGCCCTTCTCACCTCTTTCATTCCATCATAATAGAGGGAAAAGCGCCACAGGCGTGGCACAGAAAGTGATAATCCTCTTTTTCAAAAATGGTCATAACACCCTTTTGAAAAATTGTAGACCCATCTCACTTCTGAGTCATGTCTATAAGCTATTTTCGAGAGTCCTCACGAACCGACTAGCGCACAGACTCGACTTCCAGCCTCCCGAACAAGCCGGCTTCAGAAAAGGCTTTAGCATCGTAGATCACATTTATATGCTGTGGCACGTTATATAGAAGACCGAGGAGTAACCTAACCCTTTGTTTATCGTTTATGGACTACGAAAAAGCCTTCGATTCGATCGGCTGTACTGGAGTCTCTCTAGCAGTGCTAAGTGGACTATGGGTATATCAAAGCGTTGAAGGATTTGTACGAAAACACCACCATGTTAGACTCAACTCTCTAAGTTGTTGTCAGTTATGTATACCTGGGACAAACCGTCTAGTAAGGTAGATCCAACTTCGAGAAAGACGTTAATCGTCGATTCCAACTCGGCTGGGCTGCGTTCGGAAAACTATGCAGAACCTTCTCGTGCGAAATACCGCAGTATCTCAAGACGAAAGTCTTGGACCAGTGTGTGTTGCCGGTGATGACTTATGACACTGAGACGTGATCGCTTACAACGGACCTAATAAAATTGCTCAAAGTTGCTCAAAGGGCACTGGAGAAGAGTATGCTTGGAGTATCACTGCGTGATCGAATCAAGAATGAGGAGATCCGCGGAAGAACTAAAGTACCCGAAGTAGCCTGAAGAATTGCTAAATTTAAGTGGCAGTGGGCTGGGCACATTGATCGCAAAACCGATGCCCGATGGAAACACCGGGTTCTCGAAAGGCTACCACGCACCGGAAGCGTAGCGTGGGAAGGCCCCCGACAAGGTGGACCGACGACCTAAAGGTCGCGGTAATCCGTTGGAAGCGGGTGGAGCAACACCGGTCGTCGTGGAGATCTTTGGGAGAGACCTATGTCCAACAATGGACGTCTTTCGTTTGAATGAATGGAATATATATCAACCACCGCCATGCCCGTACGTTTTGATTTATTATTTATTCATAAATTAGTTATTATAGATACTAGGAACCTTTTAAAATGAAAAAAATGCTCGATTTTTATCGTCGTTTTCAGACGTTTGTCAAACAAATTTGATCAAAAAAAAAAAAGGAAGCTAAACGTGCAGGCATAGCAAGTTTTTATTATTCTAAAACTGAAATAAAATAACTCATCGGATTAGTTTTGGAGGAGAAAACAGGCTACTACAAAGTGATGTTGACGTTTATTTTGCATAGGTAAAATCAGCCTGAGCTGCAGTTATCCCTTTCGTGTTTTATAACTCTTTCTTTGAGGGGCAACACGATAGCAATAGATTTCTGAAATACCTACTTTTTCGACCGCATGCCCTCGATTTCATGTGACTCAATTAAAATAACATCTCAATAGATATCAGTACTCTATTTGAATTGATAACATTTTCCAATGAAGACTGATTATTCAGTTAGACTAGAATCAGTATAATAAATAAGCTCAGGTTATTTGTTCAAGATTACTTATGCCGGTATCGTGGTCTATTAGTCATAGTTATTTTCTGAAACGCTGAGCGTATGTGCAATGCATGCACCATACACTGAATCACAGAGCATCTTGTGCCAATGCATATAGATAACAATCCTTATGAAAAATCTAAAATGATCTTAATAAATCACCTATTAGTTAGCGAGGATAAAGATAGGGAGACCCACAATATATAGAATCGATATTATCGAAAAGTACAGATGCATCGATTTTTATGAGACCTCATCATACGTCGAAGTTTTGCATGAGAATTAGATTCATCATCATCATCATCTCCCTACCCTTTTCACATTTTTATTTGGGGTCGGTGCAACATGTCGTCCTCTTCCATTCCTCTCTATTTGTTGTCATCTCCGCATTCACTCCTTTCCTAAGCATATCATCTTTCACACAGTCCATCCATCTTTTCTTTGGTCTTCCCCTTCCCATGTAACCGTCCACATTCATATCCAATACCTTTCTTACAACATCCTCTTTCTCCCTGCGCATCACATGTCCATACCAGGACAAACGATTGCCTCTTAACTTGTAAATAAATAACATATTTATTAGATTATTTAGTTAAGTTGCGTTATTGAATCCTAAAATATGTAATTTTGGCCGCAGTTTTTTGTGATGAAATTTGGTTATTGTGTAGCGTATTGAAAATAATAATTCGGATAATGAATTCGATATTCCATTTTAATTAAGCGTTTTATGCAAATTAGAAATATATATTTTTTAATAATGTAAAGGCTCAGTAATTTGACCACGATCTCATCGAATGTTAAGCGACGATGTGGTCGAGGGTGGTAAACATTCTAAGCCTAGAGGTATTGGTTCTCAAGCGATGCTGCCGGAACACACCTATTGGTATTTGGCGACAGGATTTCTTACTTGAAGGTGATAATTACCCAGGTGGGCATTATAATAAAATTCCCTACCACCATGCTATGGTTTCCTCGCGATGTTTTCCTTCACCGAAATCTCATGCTGATTTTATAGTTGGATAGGTGGGCTTGAACCCGCGTCCATTGATGCAGAATCCGGCCGCACTATCCACTGCGCCAACATCGCCTATATGGTATATGTACATAATAGCTGTTATTTCTTATTATTCATCAAAATAGACCATAAAACAGCTGATCAACGAAAACAAAATTAAAATCTAAACAAAACTATGATATGACGTTAAAGTAATGTTTCTTTTGGCGGGAAAAGGGATAAAGCATTATTCCCACCAAAAATTTTAAACGCTTTGATCTTAGAATTTTATCAACCGAACGAAATATTTTTTCAGTATAGACATTTAATTATATTATTAACATAATTAAACAAATACCAGTCAAATACTTTATCTGCGTGGTATTGACAGAATTGTGTAAAACTCACACTTACTATTGACTAAGAAGAATGTTATTATATTACTAGCTATGTCCCCGCGGCTGCGCCCGTGTATCAAATGTTCTTCACTGCGTTTTATTTTTCTTATACGGAACCTTAATTATTTTCTTAAAATTTGTTTAGTAGGTACTAAGATAAAGGAAAAATATTTCTCATAAATTCAAACACTTGCCCGTAAAACTGCATCGAATAGGATTTTATTCAATGTTTTATGACTATTAATTGTTTTTATGCGGAATAATTAGGAAATTATTATCGAAAATCAAAAAAGTGACGAGAATTTACTTTAGCTGTCTATCAAAAAACCCGTCAAAATTGGTTCAGTCGTTTCAGAGATTACCCGGAACAAAGAGAACGGACAGACAGACAAGGTGATAAAAATTGTATTTTTGGTATAGGTACCATATATACCTGTGCATTCTTATGTATTTAGTAAAAAAATGTTATTTTGAAAATACGAACAGCCACTTCAATTTTATTTATTAGTATAGATTTTAAACAGTTCGATGGTCATAATATCTATATCTATGCTAATAAATAAAATTAGAAGTGTCTGTTTGTAATGTCTATTTTTTTTATTTAATATATATTAATTTATATACGATAACTATACCAAAAATACAATTTTTAAAATTTTGGCTGTCTGGCTTTTTCTAATGGGTAATCTCCGAAACGGCTGGGCCGATTTTACTGGGCCTTTTTTTGTTACATAGTTGAAGTTACTCTGGATAACTGAGGTAACTTTTAATTTCGAGAATAAACGTATAAAAAAAACTCATAAAAATTTGAACAAAATCCGATTAAATGCACAGTTTTTTACGGACAAGTACCATAATTTATGAGAAATATTTTTACATTTTGTTAGTATCTACTAAATTTTTTCTAGGAATAGAATTAGGGTTCCGTATAAAAAAATTAAAACGCAGTGAAGAACATGAGAAACGCGGGCGCTTGCGCAGCCAGTCAGCTAGTATTAAATATGTGTGTAGACTAATATTATTTGAATCCAAATAAGTGGTCCTTACCTTCACACATGACGATGCGAGTTAGAAACGTCAGATATTTGTGTTTGAAGTTTACACATATTGCTCTATGTAAACTTGCAATAACGGAGATTATTCTTTTAGGTATTATTATGTTAAGAAGTTAAGTATAGGCTGCATGCCTAAAATAATATTACTTCAGTAAAAAATGTGTAAAAATCATTTTAATTTAATTTAACTTCTTTTTTTAATAAGCTTTAAAATAAAATTTTCCAACATAATCGAAATCGATCGTTGTATTGACTTTATTCAAATACAAATAATTTATTTACAAAAAAAATTTCATTATTCAAGAATGTGTTTTAACATTTCTGTGTATTGTTTGAAACATTCTTTAACCTATCTGTTATTATAACTTAACAAATAATAAAAGCTTAATATAATAACTGTTGTTGTAATTCTTATTAAACTTATGACTTGTTTAATTTTTATGGTGTGTTTGTCACCGATTAAAAAATAAATAGTAGCCATCATAAATGATAAAGCGACACGCCAAGGAATTCTTAGAAAAGAATGTACGATAATTAAATTACTGGTTATTGTTTAGGTGTGAACTCGTCGCACGCGCGACTTAAAATTATTATTCTAAACTTGGTGGGTGATAAATTGATTTGGTGACAGTGGTCACCGTGTCGCCATACAAACACACCATAAGTAAATCCCAGATAGGTATAATTACGATGGTCTTGTACTTCGCGCCTTTTATACATTTTTACATTTGGAAATGAACTCCTTAATTTTATTCTGCGGTTAACACGTTGCGCGAATTATTTTGCATGTTAAAATATCTATACCCCCTTGGGAATAATTTGATTCAAGACAAAGTGAATAGTTTATATTATACTAGCTGTTTGTCCTAAGCTGCGTTCGTGTTACATATAAGTTTTCATGTCGTAATATAGTTATTAACTTTTTTATACGGAACCCTAATTATATTCCAACTTTTTTGCTACTAACATTACTCATAGATATTTCTCACAAGTTAAAATACCTGCCAGTAAAACTATCCATTGAATCGAATTTTATTCATATAATTTCATGGGTTTTAATTTTTTTACGGGGAGACCCAATTATTTTCGAAAAACAAAAGTTACGCGGAGTAACTCCAGCTATCTACCAAATAATGTAGATAATAGATATGACTGTATATACGAAACCTATAAACAAAAATTATATATTTTTTTAAATTTTGTCTGGTTGTTTGTTCCGGCTAATCTCCGGAACGGCTGGACCGATAATGACGGGACTTTTTTGGTAGATATTTAAAGTTAGTCATCGTAACTCAGGCTACTTCAATATCCAAAAAATAATTAGGGTTCCGCGTAAAATATTAAAACTCATGAAATTGTGAAGAAAATCCGATTCAGTGCGCAGTTTTACTGCCAGGTGTTTGAATCTTGCTCTCTGTTAGTACTAAAAATAATTATTAATGTTCCACATAAAAATAAAACACACGAAATTGTGAAAATACCATTCAGTGGTCATGTTCAGTGGTCAGTTTTACTGGTAAGTGCTTGAATTTGTGAAAATTATTTTTTTGTTTTCTTTTAGTACCAAAAAAAAAAATTAGGAAAATAATTAGTATTCCGTATAAAAAAATAAACCATAAAACATTATTTTCCAATGACATAGGAAAAGCGAGCGAAGCCGTGGACACACAGCCAGTAATGAAATATCTATGCATTTAAATCTATAACACCAACTTCATGCATCGTTTTATAGTAAAAGTCCAGATGTTTATATATGCTACTTATTAAATGTAACATTTAATCAATAGTTTATATAGAAGTTGCAAATCCATTTGTAAAATTCCTAAGTACCTTGTAATAAAATTTGAAACGTAAATAGGAAATATCAAATAACATAAGTAATTATATACAAGTATGTCGTAAACTTTGCTAAACCAATATAAGGTAAATGATAATAAACATACCATCTAACGTATCTAATATAACGTCATCTATATAGATATAAGACACTATAAACATTAATAAAAAAACTAAAAATTACTTTAATTTACCAAGTTTATTGCATAATGCGCATGTTAATAAACTATTTGACGATTGTTAACAATGTATAAAATTATTACTATTTTATTCAATAAGTCTAATAAAATACTAAGTGTACCATTTAACTGCTCGATAATATGATTTACTAGCACGTGTTGATTGATCAGAAGTTGGCAAATTAATAGGCCAAACACGACCGTACATTTGGTATTTGACATAAATCAAGGAGGGCGCATACCGCTAATATGTAATATAATAAATAACTAAATAACCTTCAACTTGCTTCACGTACACTGCTTCTATGATATATTATTCAATATATATTTATGTGAAATCATTCCAATTCAAAGCTATCTGAGCGAGTGTTAGTTACCTTACATATACAACGAAAACAGCTACTCCAGTCTTGCTCGAGTCTGGCGTCCTGAAGTCCAACAGGCTCACCCTCGTTAGAGCATGGTGCTCGTTGACCTTCTGAAATAGGAAATGATAAATTATTCATAATCAGATCAATCCTACAATAATTAAGCACAAATGAAATTCATTTTAGTTTTAGGACCCCAACAGGGAGAATACGCTGAATGCGGATGGTATCGTGCGGTGCCGACTAAGAATAGCAATATCATGTCCCATCTTCCCGTGGGTGTCGTAAAATCCGACTAAGGGGTGATCTAGGGGATGAGCAGCAGCATCCTCTGAGTATCAAAAACTTAAAATGATTGGAGGAGACCTATATCCAGCAATAGATGTCTTATGGTTGAATGGATGAATGGGTGGCGCAAAGATCGGTCGTTGTGGAGTTACTTGTAAAAGGGCTACCTACATCCAGCAATGAACGCCTTACGGTTTAAATGTTAAAATTATATTTTTACTCGAACAAATTACACAACATTTTTATCATCGGTGGCAGATCTAGCCGATGTCCATATCGCTTTGGTTCCCTTCCGCTAGTTACATATTTGTACAGCCCAATGAAGCTGTCAAGATTTACAACGTTTTAGTCAGTTTAAAAAAAAGTACAAATATAATAAGAGCTTAAAAATTTACCGCGTGCATAAAATTAACGCACGAATTAAGTTTGTTATATCGACTGTAGTTGCACGTTGTAACTGACAATAATCCTGTGAATGACCAAGTGAAGCGCGTAGGTGGTCGCGGTAGTTTGTGCAACACTCGCGTGAGAAACTAAACTCCTATATTATTCACAAATGCACCGATCGCCGGTGCTGAACTACAAACATTTTAAACGAGTTTAACGTCAAATAAATTAATGGCAATAGCCAAAGAATATAAATTAAGAGTTTGATAAATTCGACGAATCGGACGCAATCAATGTTGTCGTCCTTCGTCACGCTGAATTCCTATATAATTGGTGGAGCTATTAATGAAAATATAAATTTTAAAATTGCTCTCTGAATACCAAGCAATTATTGAAAGTTTTAGTAGTACGTTATTACTTTTACCCCCCTCCATAGTAAAGTATTTTTATAACATCGGCATCTGGAATTTTTATACTACTATAAATAAACTGTAAAAACGTTGTAATAAATTTTTAGTTTCTCAATTTCATTACAATAATAGTTATAGTTATAAATTAATTATTGTTTACATTTTTGTTTTATTTACATACTATATTTGCTTTAAATAATTATTTTAGTGTCGTGTAAGTTTTATAGAGATGGCATGATCGCGTTACTTCTCAGTGTTGTTGATGTCGTCGCCGCCTGATCACATTTTACCTTGATTTAGATCTACGGATCCGCATTCTTATTACGTAGTCATTTCGGGCGCCACTAGCACCGGTCGCAGTGCTCCGGCCCGTGTAAATATTTTTGTAGGTAATTAATATGTGTTCGTCTTCGAGAACATTCTTCACCGTTTGCGTTCATCATTATGTAAGTCAATACCATGTTTTGTTGCTTAGACGACTGATCTTATCAATATCTAATGAGTTATGAATTATTTATATTTACTCATAGACGGACAGCTTCATACCGCTAAAATTGATAAGTAACAATAAATCACCGATTTCAATGAGAATGTATTTTTTATGATATCCACCACTCTTCTATATTCATTATTTAGACAAAATGTATTTACGTATAAAATATCACATAGTAACTAATGGATTTCAAGGCGAACGAATTTATAAATAGCCCGCTGAATTGTAAATTAACCAATTAGGTAATTCAAATTGTCGGAAAATTTAATTAAAGAAAAAATCTAATTTATTACGGTAACATTAATCTTAAGTCAATCGTTAAGGTACGTATATAATGACGCGAATATAATATTTTGAATATAGGCATATACAAAGCGTTTATTTATTTCATAAATCATAGACAAGCCTTGTTGTGCACTGATAGTTGGTATAATTCGCGATTCCCGCGAAGAATTGGCTATTAGATAATGAACATAGGATTCTTATATCACAATCTATGTTTGTTAATTAGTTGCTTAGATAGCGCAGTAGGAGATACGCTATATTTGAAACAAAATATAAGACTTCTGTGATATTAACCTCTAAACATCAATTAATACTCAAATAAGGATAACGAATGAAATTCAAAAAACATTCTAATACAAAACGTAGCATCATCCGAGAAGGAATTCCTTGGAAATCGATTGCTCAAGTTATAACGCGAATGGAACCTAATTGTCACTCATTGTATTCGATTTGAAATATTATATTTAAGTCACGTTTAACCTTACTGCTAACATCAAAAGTGTGTGTAACCTAGATAAGGATATAATAGATAAGCAATTTAATTGAGCGTCAATGTCAATAGGCAATGGTTCGACATTAATTCATATTGAACTTGACCTCCAGAACACAGCTGCTTGGCACTGTTGATGACACTTACATATATATACAAAACTCGCTTCCTTATTAATCAGGCTAGTCGTTTTTAGTGTTTTTATTATTCTTAGTTATTGCTCTGTTTTTTAAAGTTTAGAATAATATAATACACTATATTTTTACAGTTATATAGAACGTTATTAAAAAAAAAACTTTGTTAATACTACTAAGAAAAATGAAGTAAATTTTTTGTAATATTGTAACGGATATATATTTTAGCCGTTACTTATCTCGAATATGACATTGATTTTTTTTTTTGTCTATCTGTCTATCCAGATTTAACTCAAAAACGGCTTGACCGATTTTGATGATATTTTGCACGCAAAAGTGTATGTCAAAGATTCGTTGATAGGCTACATAGATTTTCAAAATTATTTTTAGATTTCGCAATAAATCATAATCGAGGAAAGAATATTTTCGACTTTAACTCTAAATCGGGTCTAGCGATTTTTATAAAATTTTGTGTGCATAAAGTATTTGTTAATTAGAGACTAAATAGGCTATAAAAATTAAATCAAATTTGCTGTAAGGTCGTTCGATTACTCAGCTATGAAAAATAAAACAAAATCAGTACATCTCACATCCAATCAAGATGAAACACGTAAACGAAGTCGCGGGCGATCACTAGATATTCATATTTTTTTATAAAATTTTACAAAACACTTCAAAAAGATCGGAAATGTAGAGATCAGACTTAGCCAATGACGAATTGCTAACGAGTAACCAAGTGAAGTCAATAAAGGACTTGTTAGTAAACAGGATTAGTAATGGCATATATTTATGTTTCTTTTATGAACCTCACGCTTGACCTCAATTGTATTTGATAGAAAGCTACGACAATAGAAACAATAGTACGTTTCATAGGAATTGTTTTGAATTTTCACTCTTACTACGCATAAATTACGGAATACAGACTAAGTGGTCAAGATTTTAAATCATGTATAGACTATTTACCCCAGTAATTGCTAACAAGTGTGATAGCGGTTACAAAGGTTAAAGCAAACATGGATATTTAATCCGAATCCTAATTTCTCATCCCGCATCAGATTAACTTTTGTGTGACAATAATTATTGCTCTAATATGCTGAATATTGGTTATTTAATTTGATTGTCTTTTTAATTGGCACGCCTGTTTGGAATCGAATAATAGTTTCTAATATTGTCTTCGTGAATATTTGTTTATAGTGTCAAATATATTATTTGATTTGTTTATTTATTTATAATAATAATATAGATATGTCTTCTTTTGCCGTATGGTGCGGGCTAAGCATAGTGTCACCCCATATCTTCCCCCCGTGAGTGTCGTAAAAGGCGACTAAGGGATGCACAGTAGCATCCTCTCGGAGCATCACAAACACCCACTGCGATCGCCAACCCAAGCGTGACGATTATGACAATTCTCTCCTTCTTTGGAGGAAACCTATCCAGTAGTGGACGTTTTTCGGTTGAATCAATCAATGAACGTCTTTTTTTAAGTAATAAAATCAATACCGATTCATTTAAAACTCTTCTTAAGTCGATCCAATTTTACTAAACATGATTTTACATTCTTAAAGTATAAATTCGGGAATATGTTTTCACTTTTTTGTTACCCATTTCACAAAATTCATTAATTAACATTTATTGCACATCGAAGTCTCAATAAAAAATCTATCCAATTATATCAAATTAGATATTTAATTCTTTCATAACTTGAAATAACCTTTAATTTTTTTTCTTAACAATATTAATTTGAGATACGTAATGCCTAATATAGTTTTTTTTAATCGAAGTTTCTTTCTGTTCAACCTAATTGAAATATGATATATTCCAGGCACTAACTGATCAGTCAGTTGAATATGTGATCTTGCTTTAGGAATGTTAAAGAGACTTCGGTATATCTTCCTTAAGAGATTCATTGACAATATAATAATATATGACAACTCTTGTTTTTAGAATACTTATAAAAAACATTCAAATATAAGAATGTAATATTGTATAATAGCCAGCCGTAAATTGAAATATAAACAAAGGTTTTAACACGCCCCCTCAATTTACAGCTGCTTCAACCCTAAGCCATTACAAAAATCATTATGTTTGACAATAGGTAAAGCCTTAGTAAAACCATCAGCAAGCATCAAACTTGTCGACACATACTTTAAGTTGACCGCTTTGTTGTTAATTAGTTCTCTGATGAAATGAAATTTAATATCTATATGTTTACTACGATTGTGGCAAACGGTATCACCTGCGAGATATATCGCCCCCTGATTGTCAGCATAGACAGTAGTTTTAGACATTGTAAATTCGCCTAACTCTTTTAATAAACTACCTAAGTATAAAGCTTCTTTCATAGCTTCAGACATACTGACATATTCGGCTTCTGTAGAGGAAGTAGCGACAGTTCTTTGCTTTTGAGATCTCCAAGAGATTGCAGCTCCACCCAAAAGAAAAACATATCCCGAATACGATCGTCGATCTACCAAACAATTGCCCCAATCAGCATCAGAGTAACCTATCAATGGTTTACCATTATTTTCAAAAACAAGACGATAATCAATAGTTTTCTTTAAATATCGTAATACTCTTTTAGCAGAAATCCAATGCGCATGTGAAGGATTCGACGTAAACTGTGCTAATTTTGATACAGTATTACTTATATCAGGTCTCGTTCCAACACTCAGATACATTAAAGTGCCAATCAGTTCTCGATACGGCAACTGCAACTGTTCATGTTCTTTACGTTCTTCAAACTTTAAGCCGACTTCTAACGGGGTTTGAACAGTTTTTACAGTCTTCCATACGGAATTTCTTCAACGTATCTTGTATATACTTTTGTTGTGACAAAAATATTTTATTGCCTTTTCTTTCGATCTCAATACCTAAACAGTATTTAGCAGGACCGAAGTCTTTCAAATCAAACTCTTTAGCTAAAACTGTTTTAAATTCCTTAATCAAATCCTCATCTTGAGAAGCAATCAATATGTCATCCACATAAATAATAACTAGTAAAATAGTATTATCTTCTCTACGCATGTGGTACATACATGGTTCATTAACTGTAGGTCTCAATTTCATTGATCTAAGTTTTTTATCCAACCTTAAATACCATTGACGACCAGCCTGCTTTAAACCATATAAAGATCGCTTTAAAAGGCATGCATTTCCACCAGCTTCAAGATTCTGTAACATTAATTTTGATCGATTACGAATCTCTGTTTTCTCACTTTTGTCATTAATCAAAGTACATAAAGTTTCCTTTAACAATTTTGGAACCTGCATATAAATTTCTTCATCTAAATTACCATTTAGATAAGCCGTATTTACATCCAACTGATGAATTTTAAGATCTAGTTCTACAGCTAAAGCTAGCAATAATCTTACTGTCTCAAGTCTTGCCACGGGAGCATATGTTCTGTGATAATCTAATCCGTAGTGTTGACTAAAACCTTTGGCAACCAAGCGTGCCTTCTTCTTCTCTGTTTTGTCAACATTTACTTTAGTCGTTAAAACATAACGACAACCAACTGTATTTCGTCCCTCTGGTTTCTTTACGATATCCCAAGTATCATTCTTAATCAGACTTCTGACTTCAGATAAAATTGCATTCTGCCACTCTTCACTTTCATCGTTTGATAGAGCATCTTTCAATGAAATCTCAGGGGCAGCTGAACAGAACTCATCATCACCATCATCATTAATAACTTGCTCATTATTTTCTATCTCTTTTTCATCAGTACATACTTCGACTGTTTTGTAAATTTTTCTTGGTCTACCACGTTGTCCTTTAATTAACTTTGGTCTACCTGGAGCACGTTTGACAATAACATTTTTGATAGAATCATTATTATTATTATAATGACTTTCCGAAAGTTCACTTTCATTCTGATTCTCAGACTCATTCAAATGTTCAACCATAACGTAGTCTTTACTTCGACTTGAACATTCGTTAGTATGATCACCAACGTTCTGTACATGTGACCTGTCAACTAACTCTACAGATGAATCTATTGTTTGAACACGTGGCTCTTTTTTGGCATTCTGTAGAAACAATTACAGGATTATCCGTTTTATTAGATAAATGCTTTATTTCATCTTGAAACCTTACGTCTCGAGCTACTATTACTCTGTGTTCATCAGGAATCCAAACTCGATAGCCTTTAGTTGTTCTAGGATAACCAATAAATACGCCCTCTACTGTACGAGCATTAAATTTGCCTTTTAATGGTTTCTTATCCAATAGAAACGCCTTAGCTCCAAAAGTGTGTAGATTACTTAATTCTAACCTTCTCTTTGTCCATTTTTCAAAAGGGATACTACCATTAAGACTACTAGTTGGACAGCGATTGCGAATATAACACGCAGTCATAACGGCCTCTGCCCAAAAACCTACTGACAAACCAGAAGATAATAACATGCATCTTGCCATTTCAACTATACTTCTGTTCATACGTTCGGCAACACCATTCATTTGTGGTGTACGTGCAACAGTTAATCTCCTTTGAATACCTTCATTCCGTAGAAAAATATTAAAATCGTGATTACAGTACTCACCTCCGTTGTCTGTCTGAAGAAATTTTATTTTCTTGCCAGTCAACTTTTCTACGTAATTTTTATACTCTTTGAAGGCATTAAGTACTTGACCTTTTTGTGTGAGCAAATACACTTCACACCACCGTGTACTGTCATCTATAAATGTCACGAAATATTTCGCGCCACCAATAGACTGACTTTTGATTGGTCCTACGACGTCGGAATAAATTATCCTCAATTTTTCATTACATGGGCCACCTGCCTTTGTAAAAGGTAATGCACTCATCTTTGCCTTGATACATATATCACAATCTTTTAATTCTTGTACATCTGTATCCGTCACGTGAAAGTTATGTGAACTCAGTAGTTTTTGTAGATCCCTATTGTTCAAATGGCCTATCCGCTCATGCCATAAGTGAATATCAACCTTACTTTGAGCAATACCTGCTTGATCATTAAACTCATTAACATGATAGAGATTGCCCTTTCGCTCAGCAGTTAGTAGGACCTTATTCGCTTTATCAACAATTAAAGCTTCACCTTTCTCAAAAATAACTTTATAACCGTTATCCGTAATTTTAGCTACAGAAATTAAGTTACTTCGTAACTTAGGTACATATAAAGCATTTTTAAAAGTTACCTGCCCTCTGCCTGATGCTGACAATCTAATATCACCTTTACCTTTAACGTCTGTCGACAAATCTGATGCCAGGTTCAATTTGGCCTGTAAATTAGAAAAACTAATGTTAAATTTATCTCGATCATTACATAAATGTGAAGTACAACCACTATCTAAGATCCAGTAATTTTTGAAAATATCAATATTGTCTACACAATTAAATAAAATATCAAAAGAACTGTCCTCAGCTTCTGGTTCCACCGCACATTGAGATGTAACACGTCCTTTAATTTGTTTCATTGTACATTCCGAAGCCTTATGTCCCAAAATATGACATTTGTAACATCTATATTTATAAATCTTCTGTTCATTAGCCACCAATTTATCTTGGTTGAATTTCGACTTCTTTTTTACAATAGGACGTTTGACGTACATGACACCATCTGTATGATTTTCACCAACATTGTCTTTCCTTGAACAGTTTTGTTCTAAAATCTTTATTTTTAATGTTTCTATACCAGGTAATTCATCACGACTCTCCATTGCACATCTGAAGTTTTCATAGCTACTTGGTAGGCTACACAACAACAAAATTGACAACATATCTTCATGTATTATGACACCCATGTCATTTAACATATTCGCCGCTTCAAAGAAAATGTCCAAATGACCTTTTACATCATCACTTTCTTTCATTCGGCTCAATATTAGTCGTTTAAGCAAACTCGCTTTTCTTACCGGTCCTTTAGAAGCATATACCTTTTCAAGTTTCACCCAAATATCGTGTGATGTAGCACACCCTCGTATGTTCTTCAGCTCCTTTGGTTCTATAGACATAATCAGATCAGCCTTAGCCTTGTCATCACAATCTGACCATTTCTCTGCCGCCTCCTTATCGATCGGCATTGTTATAGAGCCATTCACATACTTCCAATATTCATTTTTTATTAACAGGGCTTGGACTTGAATTTTCCACGTCTCATAATTGTTGCCATTTAACAATTCGATCTTTACATTACCCATTACTTATAATAAAAAGCATAATCTGGGCCCATAACCTGTTAAAGAGACTTCGGTATATCTTCCTTAAGAGATTCATTGACAATATAATAATATATGACAACTCTTGTTTTTAGAATACTTATAAAAAACATTCAAATATAAGAATGTAGTATTGTATAATAGCCAGCCGTAAATTGAAATATAAACAAAGGTTTTAACAAGGAATACGGTTTTGCAACTGAATAATTGTTATTGAGTACCTACAGGTAATTGTGCAAACGGAAATAATATCGAAATTCATTTACTAACGGAATTATAATAAAAGTAAAAAGCTGTAAAGTAACACTACATTTTTAAGTAAACATAATTAATTAAATTACATTCAAATTAGGATTTTAAAATGTTCTTAAAAACTTATCTTCAGTTCGAAATTAAACAGATATGTATGAATCTTTATATAGTTATTACGAACATATAAAAAAATGTTTTGTAATTATAAAAATAATGTCCGTTAAAATGAACATTTATAGAATAAAATAGTGCTTATTTACATTTAAAAAATTTAATGTATTATAAATATAATAAGTAATCTTTGTCAACCGTATGTATTTGTATTATATATAGGTACGGGCATTTGAGTAAAATCTCATCGGATGTTAAGTTGGTAAATAGTACGTTAAAGATACTGGTGTATCGCTTTCAAGTGACTCTGCTGGAACACATTTGTATTTGCTTGCAACAGATTTTATTCATTTTTATTCATTATATGGTTTCATCACAATGTTTTTACCTTTAAAGCTGGTACCTTTAGCTCAGGGTTGTTTTGGAACAAGATAGATTCCAACCAACGTCCATCGAATTCTATTTATATCCAGAAAATACTTTTATTACTTTTTTTTTAATTTATTATTATTTTTTTAAGTGAATCCACGTAAATATATTCCAAATAGCAAATGGAACAACCATTCCGCCTTCAATGTTCGCTCACAATAACACTTTGGTTTGACTTCACCTTTGTTCTATACGCGCTGTATATTTTATTCTTTTAGTATGATGGTAAATATATATTAGAGGGAGTTTTAAAGTTGCGTCAATGGTAGAAAAGTTGAAAGGTTCTCGTTTGTCGTGGTATGGACACGTTATGAGAAGAGAGGAAGCGCATGTGGGTAAAATAGTAATGAATATGAATGTGGAAGGATGGAAAAGTAGAGGAAGGCCAAAGAAAGTGTGGATGGAGTGTGTAAAAAATGATATGAAAGAAAAAGGAGTGAATGAAGAGATGACGGCTAATAGGGACGTATGGAAGAAGAAAACATACTGCGCCGACCCCAAGTGGGGAAAAGGCAGGAGAATGATAAGTATGATGGTAAATATTAAAACCTCAGATAGAGTCAATGCATGGATGATATAGTTATTCGTCGAAAATTATGATTTTCAATTAAATATACATCGAAAATAATCTAAAAACTGCAATTTCATTCTGTTCAATAATCAAATTAAGCTCACAAATGATATTATGTTTTTTAATAAGACAAGTATTTAGATATAATTATTGTATATACTTGGGTATACATACTAATAACAGCGGATGAGGCTAAAGCAGAGTTCTCAGCGATGATGATGGCGAGCACATATAAGCATGCAGCGGTGTATGCGGTTCGGCGCGGGCTCCGCATGGTCGCGTCTACTCGCGGCGCCTGCGCCCGCCGTGCCGCTTTCCTTGCATCACACCCTCGCGCCACGCCGCATGCGCGCAATTCCTGAAACAACACTATATTTTCTGACAATCGTTCGTTATTTCTTATGATACCACTAAGTGGCAAACAGATGCACGATCTGTCACCGTAGTATGGGCGGCTTTAACACCTAAGGTACCATGTTCGGGTTCCTGACTATTTCAAACTTCTTTCTTCCATTTTTTAACGGACTTCAAAAAAGGAGGTTTTCAATTCGTCTGTGCGTTTTGTTTTACATGTTAGTTACGCGATTTCTCCGTCAATTGTGGATCAACTTGTAAAAATAGGAGTTTAATAATATTTGTAAATGTTGTAGTTTATTTATTTGTACTAATTGTCAAGAAGAAGAAGAGGAATTTAATACGGTAGGTAATACGATTATTTTTTAGAGAAAAGAAAAACAAAAACTTGCTTCAAAACTATATAGCCCAAGAGCTTACGACAGTTAGACCTTCGTTATTTTATAAAGGCTGAAAGATTCTCTATATATAAATCTCCAACACAGGTAAAAACGATTCCAGAATATGAAACTGGAGTAGTTGTGGCTTTGGGAGACAACAGGTACAAAAAGTGTAAAAAATTGCTCTAAGATTCGTTATAATATAAAACTCATTTATTAAACATTTTATTCGGGATAATATTAGAAATCACGTGTAACGTGATTACATTACCAGACACTTACCATGGTTCCTAACCCCTTTTTTTCTTTTTTTTTTTTCGGGGGGAAATGCATTTACGCACTACCCTTACCTATTGCATTAGTGAGACCGAAGTCCCCCAATGCAATAGGTAAGGGGGACACGCAGGGACGAACTCCGTGCCAGTGTGGGACTCGCCCGGGCGTGAAGCGCCCGGAAATACCCACTAAAACCCCTCGGGGCGGTCCGCCGCATTTGGGATGGGGGCGACACGGGGTGGCTTTCGCAAGCACCGCGTCGCCCCCTGCGGCGAACCCACCGGGCCTCATCCGTGCAATGGCCCAATGGAGATGGGGGAGAATACTTCTCCACCCCACCTCTTCGCCCGCCTCTCGAAAGAGGAATGACCGAAACCGGTCAACCATCCAGGGGGGCAGGATATACTTACTGCACCCCAATGAAACACGAAAAATGGGACAGACAGTGACGGGCAAAGAAAAAGGGAAAGAAGCCCGCCACTGCTGAAAACAAGAAGAATGGGTCCCTCTCCTTTACTCATCTTGCCAAACCGACAAGACAAGCAAGGAGAGGGATATGGTTCCTAACCCCTGCCAGACACCCTTAAACTACAGTAAATTATAACTATACTTTCGTTATAGTATAAAAACAAATTTTTATATATCTCACTTAGGGAAGTATCAATAGATGTTTTCTCAGTAGCTAGACAGCTTCGACAGTTCCTTCATCTTGCCAGACACTTTAAAAACTGCCGTAAAAGCGAACACGAGTGAAGTAATACGTTTGGTCTATTGCGATCTTTTACTGCGTATCATCTGTCGTACATTCTGTATTATCTGATGATCTGTTTCTGATGTATCAGAAAATTACATTACATAAAATTATTTATGACTAGCTGTGCCCGCGACTTCGCTCGCGTGGAATTTAGGCGTCCCGACTTTATACAAATATCAAATTACTATAACTTATGATAGAGTAGACATATTTTAACGAAATAAAGTTTGATGTTACCCCGGAATATGCTTTATAATTATCTTTTTGATTTTTTTAAATATACCTGGTACTTTCTAATTGATACCTACAAAGCCAGGCAGACGGACTGACAAACAGACAGACATTTTAAAAAATGATAGAAATGTGTTTAATTACATATTTTTTAGCCCCTTCCAATAATTATTTTCACAAAAATGGAAAATTTACAGACACGTGAAATTTACAATTTTATTATTAGTTAAGATAAATGAAATTAATAAATGAATTGGAAAATGAATGAATGAATTTAAAAAAAAAATCAAAACAAAAACCTCATATATTTATCAATATTGCTTTTGAGTTTTATGGGTACAAAAAACTGTTACTAAAGTTTAGCGATTCTTCAGGTAATGTTGGCTACTTTGGCTCTTCTGCGGATATTCTCATTCCTGATTCGATCACGCAGTGAAACTCTAAACATTATTACAAATTATAAACGATTATTCACAAAACCATCCCAAATCGGTTTTTAAAAGGGTAGATGAGCATTTTCTTAATTGACAATGTATGAACTTTATCGGCCAAATAGAATGTGTTTATATTTACATTACGTCACAACGCCACTCACCGGTGTTACACGTGATCGATGTTTACGATATTTAGTTAAACGCAATAAAGATACGATTGGTATTCGTATTTAATTCTTTGATATCTATCTTTATTGCTGAACGTAACTGTCCGTTTGTTTTTAATAAAAGTAAAAAAAAAATGTTTTAGATTTAAAAACGAATTTAGGTACAAATTTATTCACCTTCATAATGCAGTAAACGTCTTTTTCTGAAAAATTTAGTAAAAAAACACAATACTGTCGGCCATTTTTCACTCGTAAGTGTAGCTTCGTTTGTCATCTAGTGATAACAAATATACTTGCATTATTCGGTTAATTATAATTAAATAGCGCCAGTGAATAGTTAAATATGCACGTTGATATTTATAAACGTAAATAAATAGGAAAATCATAGATTAGTTATTCACAACTAATAATCGATTATAATGACGGTGAGCATAATGGAGCATCGGTTCTACGGTTTGTAGAACTATGGACTGATGTCCTTAACGCATTTTTTATAGCATTCCCCAAGTACGTTGACCTCGAGTACTCGGAGTACGCGAACGTATGGCATTTATATATTATTAATAAAATAATATAAGGAAGCAAAAAGTGGTTCATATTACGAACAGTTAGTACACAGGCGGGTACGACCGGCATCTTCATTTACTATCAAAAGTTATAACATCCATGATCGTTTCAGGTTTAACCATTATTATTACTTTTAATGTAACAGTCAGTCAGTTGAAGTAACAGTTATAGCAAGGAGGTTGGCATTTATTAGCAGTATAGTTAGTTCACCGCCTACTTTGAGACAAAGGTTTTTTTTTCTAGAGTCCATCATCTTAATTTTGTCCTTATTTCTAATCTGTTCGCACCCACGGATTCATATTTTAAATATTTTTATTGTAACATCTCGTAAATAAATTAGGTACTACATATTTTTTTCCACAGTACCAAAAAAATAATTTTCAAGCAAACCGATACCGTGCTTATAAAAATTCTAAATATGTAAATGATGTGTTATAATATACTTCTTTCATTTGATGTATATCTCTCAAACAAAACTCATAAATCTATAAGTTTTCTTACCACAGAATCTCAATATATTTTAAATATTCTTGATATTTTTAACAAAACCAGATAAACTATGCCTCCTAATATTCTCGGAGATTTTGGTATATTTAAAAATATCACCTATTGAAACTGTAAAATATATGCCCGAATGTCAAAATTAAAACACAAATAAATAACTCTCGGAATCTATTGCCAATTAAGCTAGTTCCGGTTTCAGATCCTCTTTGGTAATGCGTTTAGTTAGTTACACGTACAAAAAATACATAAAAACGTAATTGAATCGCTTAACATATTCTTTTTATTGAAGGCAAATGAAAAATACGGCAAATAAATTAGGCAAAGTGCGGGCAACGTGAAAGCACCAATTATAGACAATATAAAAACGTGATAAGAATTTCATTTTTTACAATAATTAAAATTATAATTGTGAGTTTTTTTAAATCATAAAAACGCTGTATCGATTCTTCATTAGTCATATATAAAAGTCTTGAACGTTTTAAATTTAAATATTAGGTACAAGATGTTTTGAAGCGATGGAAACTCAATGGTCGTATACCGCGTCGATGTACGTACATTGGACTCCTGAACTTTTAGTGACGGAAAACATCGTTATTAAACCATAGAACAGTCATCATCATCGTCCTGCTCTTGGGATCGTAAATTGGGGTCGGCGCATTATGTCTTCTACTTTCATACATCTCTATCAGACACCATATTTTCATTTACTCCCTTTGCCTTCATATCTTTCCTCACACACTGTTCCATCCCTATACTTTCATAGTCATCACTTTCTCCGTCATATGCGTTTCGTCTCTTTTCAAAACATATCCATATCAAAACAAACGATTCCCTTTCAAATTTTCAATCACTGGAGCCACTTTCAAACATCCTCTAACATACTCATTCCTGAATGGATAGGCCATTCTGGTCACGCCACACATCCATCTCAACATTCGCATCTCTGCTTCATGCAGCCGTAGAACCATAGATTAGTGGTAGAGAATTTTCTAATAATACTCACTTATCTACCACCTTCAAGTTTGAAAATCTGTCGCCAAGTACTCACATATATATTCCGGGAAAATTACTTGAGAGCAAAACCTCCAAACGGCGCACTATGTTTATCATTCTGATCTGGATCATAACTTAACATCACATTAGAATGAAGTCAAAGCGCTACGTCTCTACACCATAAAAACAGGAAAATATACAAGCATACAATTATTGGTTCTTTTATCATCTTTATTCTGATAATTTAATTTAAAACAATGCCACTATTTCGTAGGTTGTATTTTTATCTGACTTGATGACGTTGTACGTTTAACTTCCGCTCTATATCTGGCCTACTCCAACAGTTGTTGTTCCTATGGCGGGGACGAGATTCATCGAAGATTCTCAGAAAGGTTATCTTCAATAGTAAATTATATAGACCGTTAAAAATGATGATTGAAATAATTCTTTCCTACATAGAACACAGTAAGGAAAGATAGTAGTTGAAATTCCGAAAAAATAATCTACTTCGAAGAATCATGAAATAAATAAACGACGTAATAGATGATTTCGAAGAACAGATAAATAAGGAATTTACAATAAAACGGGAGTGGCGCAGACGATCGATACTCGATCATTATTCGGCAGTGGTGGCCCAACCAATTCGCAATAAAAAAAAATTATCTCTCGTAAGGACATTCTAGAAAACTGTACTCAAACAATGGACACCATAACAACTTGAGATGAGTCCAACATAGCAAATACATTTTGGCGTATGGATTTCTTCTTTAGCGTTATCATAAAAATGCTAAGTCACATTAATTATGAAATAAAAACGCAAAGATAAAATAGTAAAGCACACTTTCTTCGTATGCTGTTTCTCAATCGTTTTCAATTTTGTTTTCTTTAGTACTTATTGACAAAATTGACTTTCATGAATTCAAAGTTTTGGAAACAGTTTGTTTCTTCAAATTTTCAACTATAGTTCGATCACCGACTAAAGAAAACTAGTATAAACTAGCAGTCGCCCGCAAACATTGATTCGGGGATTTTTTTTTTATCTACTAACCTTAAAAAGTGTAATTATCTTGGAACCCGACCCTTCCTCAAGTTAATAATGCCTGTATTAATTAGATAATTACATTGACAGAGAGGTAGGTCTTTTGAGCCTAAGTCAGGACGGCGCATATAAAATGACATAATTATGCCGATTTCCAACTAATTATCAGCTATCGGATGTCGTTATGTTCTTGGATTGTACTCTGTACTGTACAGAAGCGATGATGGCGTACTTGGTAGTGTGGTTGGGTTCCGTGTCATTGGACACGGGTTCGAGCCCATCTATCCATCTCCAAAATCAGCCTAAGATTTTGGTGAAGGAAAACATCGTAAGGTAACTATAGCATGTTAGTAGGGCATTTTCTAATAATGGCCTCCTGGGTAGCTACCCCTTCAAGTTTGAAAACCAATAGCTGCGTTCCGGCAGAATCACTTGAGAGCCAGCACCTCTAGGCTTAATATGCTTAGCTTCCTGGACCCCATCATCACTTAACCTCAGGTGAGATTTTAATCAAAGCACGGAGTCCATACAGTGTAAAAAACTTGGTTTTAACATGAGACGGATTTTAGCGATGTTCCGGAGCTCGAATTAAAACACACATTCAAATCTGTTTAGTCACATCCGTAGATAATTCGATTATCGACTGAGATTGTTATGCGCAAAAACTTACATTGTGTCCTAATGGTGGAAATATACTAACTTTTAAGTGATCACCCAAAACACGTATTTCTTTCTTCGTAAGCATCATAGTTAGTTATCGACTAACCGCACATAACATATGAAGGCGACTGACTGAAAGCCTGAGAAGTAACAGGTTCCACGAATAGAACTTATGAGCGAGTAGTACAAGCCGCCAAGCGAGCCATCCTGGAAACTCGTGCTAAGCATTCGATTGTGTTTAGTTTCACGAAGCGTATGTCAATAATTATTTATATAACGATATTTCTTCGAAAACATTGAGTAACTCGTTTCATACGTGTTCGCATACGGAATTATTATCTTTTAATATTTATTTATATAAATAATTGCCGTGTGCCCGCGGCTGCGCACGCGTTTCATACGTTCTTCACTGCGTTTTATTTTTTAACGCATAACCTTAATTATTTTCGAAAATCAAAAGTACCCTTAGTTACTCGGATAACTTCAGCAATTTACCAAAAAAATCCCGTCCATTATCGGCCTAGCTGTTCCTAGATTACCCGGAACAAACAGACAGACAGATAATAAAAATTTTAAAATTGTATTTTTGGTATAGGTATTTAAAAAAATATTTTGGCATTACAAACAGACATTTCGATTTTATTTATTAGTATAGATATATAGATGTTGTAGTGTCATTAATTTCAAACGTTACAAGTGTACACATTCGTTAACATTTTTTAAAATAATCTGTGTTGAACCGGGACAACATATGGCTGTCGAATTTTTATATAAAAAATATCTATGTGGTAAAGGAAATTGTTCATAATAATTGTCATTCCACGTCGATGTTATTAACGGCTACGTGATATTTCTTCAATCACAATTCTTACGCCTAATTGCATGTAAAATTCATGAGACCAGTTTTACTAGAAAATATATGATTGAATAAATTTTTTACCTTTTTTTATATCTTGTAGCTCGTCACTTCTAATATTATACAGGTCGTGATTCCATTATAAACAAGTCAGTGCAATACCTATAAGAGTTTTTACTATTTTATAGAATAATTAAATGGTGAAATAACATACAAATCATTTTAACATTTCAAACTACATTACATACATTTGATTATTTAGTATATGAGAGAAAAATTTGTTGTCCACCTAATAATATTAACATTTAATTATATCATAGCCGTACAATTAATGCCGGTACTGTTTTATACAATACAAACTACAGCGCTTTTATCACAATCTCACCTGATGTTAAGTTACTATATGGTTCAGGATGGTAAACACACCAGGCTTCAGAGGTGCTCCCTATTGATACTTAGCGATAGGTTTTAAAATTTGAGTGTGGTAGCTACCCAGGCGGGCTATATTATAAATGCCTATACTATGGTTTCCTCACGAAGTTTTCCTTCATCGAGAGCTCAGGCTTATTGATTTAATTGGATGAGTTCTGATTCTGGAAGTGTAGTAGACACTTTCGCCGAGTAGGTTAAAGATTTATCGAGAACAAAAGATTATGAGCATGCATCAAGGTTTTTGTGATTTTATTTAGTTTGTTAGCCGCATTAATGTTGGGTTTTTAGCACTATACTGATAGTGATTTAAGAAAAATGCTATTAAATCGTGAGTAAAATTAACCCCTTGAGCACTAGCCTGGCGTTTACGCCAGCTTTCCATTGTTTTCCTATTGTCTTTCTATTGTGTCATTTTTATGGGTACTCGACACATTAATAAAGTAATTGACTTATTAGTGCGTTTCTATAGTTTATTCTTTTGAAGTCGGTTTTGTTTATAATTAAAAAAAAGGTTTTTTTTTTCTTTTAGTACAAATGTTTAAGTAATTATAATTATACGAAATATATTAGTAACTTTTTATAGCCTTGGTTTCAGAAAAAAAAAATTACTCATTATCACTCCCCGCTTATTTAGTAATATTATATCTTCTAGTGACCTATTAAATAATCGTAATTAAATCATCCTCATATATGTGATGCTGTCATTCGAAAGCTTTTTATAATATAAATTCTTTAAATCCAGGTCGAAATGAACATATCCATCTTTTATTTCTCTCATTGTGTGTACATTAAATAATGAACTAGCAGAAAAACATGTTGAAATTTTATAGTATAGTTTTGAATTTAATAGTAAACGTACTTTGGATAACATCATCATGTAAGTATCTTTAGGATACTTAAGTTTTTGATTTGATTTGATTCTAAAATACAAATTAAATAACAATATCAGAATGCAATGTCAGGCAAAAATAGGTAAAGAAAACAAACACTGTTTCGTAAAGATCCATATTTTGACTATAAAAGTATTTCAGTACAACTCTGGGACATTATAAATAAGCTAATGTCTGAATATAGAAAGCCGCTTTTAAAATCTGGCGTAGTAAGGGCCCCGCACTGGTTCGAGTGCGTGGAGACGGGTAGCACCGCGGCCGCGGGCTTCGTGCAGCTTCACCTACTTTCACAGAGGCAGCACCGTAGGATTGACCACTTGCGTGGCGACTGAGGCGGAGTGGGTAGAGGGAGGGGGGAGAAGCGGAGAGGTTGCATACGCGACAAGGTCGCCGTGAGGCAAACCACTCGTCGTACAGAATTTCTTCGGTTCAGAAACACGCGCATACCAGCCCGGGAGCGGAACGCGGTCGCAATAAAAACGCTCGGATATATTTCACGCGTGCGCAACATTATTGTGTCTCACTCAGCTCCGATTACTTAATTCTCCGTCGTAGCTAACTGTATACGCGGATGGTAACAAGATCAGATTTTTTTTTTCTTTGGAAGTTCGTCGCTATGGACATCTCTACAGAGGGCTGTAACCATAGTAATTACCCAGGAAAACATTGCATTACATTAATAATCTTTCATTCTCATTAATATTGTCTATACTAACGAAACGAAATCGGTACATTAACGATATTTAAGAAAATATACTATGCAGGGCTTCAGAATCGACTACAGAACACATTTCGATAGTTTAAAAATTGTTTGTTTGTCTGTCTCTCTGTTTATTAATTTGTTCGTCAATCACGCAAAAACGATTGAACCGATTTCTATGAAATTTAGTACTGACATATACTACATCCAGGGAGAGAATATAGGATGTAATTTGTCTGAATTCCAAGCGGGTGAAGCCGCGCGCACAGCTAGTATTATAATATGTCGTATCTTTGAAGTCAAAAATCGAGGTGTAAAAATGACTAAATGAAACATTTCAACAATGTCATATTAACTTAATTGAGTTTTTTTTATAAATCTATAAGAAAGAACAGGCTATTAAAAACCCAGCCTTTTAAAAACTTTAATCGCCATTTTGTCAAAATTATTTTTTTAATTAAGTCACCCATTTTATTTAAATGTATGTACCTAAAGTCCGTTCGTGGTAGTTATCTATTTATACCACGATGTCTATTAAACCAATTACATACGAGTGACAACATGGCAAATAATATTCTATATGTGTATTTTCGTATTAAACAATTTTGTTGAATTCGTATTGAACGTACAGTTAATTTTAAACTATTGTAATTTATCTGCTCTATTCCTTAAATGGTATGTAAGTTATGAACTTTTTATAATAGTTTTTTATTCCAAATTATATACACCACTCGTAAAAATGGAATCAAACTCAAGTCAGTAGATTTCGCAATATAATTTATTTTCTTCATTGTATTTATGTCTACCTACATACGTTTAATTGTGTTATTTGGAATTCAACAACAGAGATATAACATTAATGTGTTATATTTTTTCTGCGAAATGTAAATATTACAGTACAAAATTAGTGCTCACAATAACAAAAGACACCTAACTTTGTTTTTATATGTGAGAGAAATATTTTGCAATACAATAAAATGTTTGAAAAAGTCTGCGGTGTATTAAAAAAAAACCATTTAACAATAAAACAATAATATCGAAATTATCTTTATTACCGCCGGCATCGAGATTTATCTTCAGCTAATATTGAAGGTGAATCCGTACCCACCTTTTGTTTGCAAATCTGAGATAAAATTGGATAATTATATTGTAACTGTGAACCGGATAGGTAGGTAGGTAAACATATTTCCTTGAGAAACTGTACGTGCATAGTGTAATTCTTTGTTTCAACGGATTTACATTGTTTCAGATCTAATGCATGTGCATAAAAAGTCACTGGCGAAATATTAAAGATTTCTTTGTAATGTATAAACAATGGATACCGTTGACTGACTGGCTAAAGTCTTGCTCGTACGGCTAATTGAATTAGCAGGCTCGAACACAGCATATCCATTAAGATTCTGTAAACATGTGTAAGTACGTTCTGTTGACTTTAAAGTCTGTACTAACGTTCGTGAGACTTTACAAACGCTAGAGGCCATTCAAGACAACTACCAATGGTGTCCGAGAAGAGGTATTGGGGTCTATGCTTTGCTTTTTTGATGGTGCGTTTGGATGGTAGTAACGTAAGCAATGTTTACTTATACACTTCTTTTTTGAAGTGGAAACTTCATTAGCATCGTTGAGCGATTCTCGTTACGAGCAAAATTTATAGATTCGCGTTGCCAATGCTATAACGTCAGCCGTCAACATGCTACAGTATGTCAAAAATAAGACGGCGTTTAAGTGCTAGCGTTCACAGATAAATAATACAATGTATACTCACGCAGCCTGTCGTATGTTTTGATTATGAAACGCTTTATGAAAATCTACATTTTTTTTTCTACACTTGCAAGTCGCATGAGGAGTACCAAATAGATGTAAAAACTAGACAAATGTTATTTGTATTAAATCTTAGGTTATGTCAATAATTAACAATTAACAATTAATTTAGACAAATTTATTCACAGGTTTCGTGTTTTTACATCTGTCGGCAATCCCTGGCACGTGCATGTGATGCGCAGGGAGGAAGAGGATGTTGCAAAAAAGGTATTGGATATGAATGTGAACGGTTACATGGGGTGGGGAAGACCAAAGAAAAGATGGATGGACTGTGTGAAAGATGATATGTTTATTAAAAGGAGTGAAAGCGGAAATTACTGCAAATAAAGAGGAATGCTAGAGTAAGACATGTTGCACCGACCCCAAATGAAAATGGGATAAGGGTAAAGATATGTTGATGTCGGCAGTGTCTATGGTTGCCTAGTTTTTTTTTTTATTATACCAACGCTTACTTTATCGTGAGGGGAGAGGGGGTCAATCCTTTGGTTAACATTCCTGACAAGTGGAATTAAAAATATCTAAAATCTTAGTACTTCAATGACCCATTAAGTAACGAAATAACCAAGTATACACTTGGTACGCACTTAAAAAAATAACAATAATTTTAAGAATTAATTATAGTCGTTTATCATAATAATCATGTAAAATAGTCAGTCAATAGGTAGGTAGGTACGTTTATAAATATGCGGAAATTATAATGCGAATATAATCTTTCAAATTATTGTTAGAAACTATTCTCGAAAAAAAAATCCTCGACTGTGCCGTTATGTTTTTAAATTTTTTACAATATTTATTATCTCATTATTTATTGTGAATCGAATGCAAATAATTTAATTTTAAATATATAATATGATATCAAACATGCGGGTTTTTTTTAAGTTATGTATTATAATTATTACTTAATTTTTTTGTTGTTGTTGTGTCGTATTCAAATCAAAAATTGTTTACAAGAAGTGTTTTTTTTTAAAGCGTATTCATTATATTTTATTAAAGTGCGACAAGAGTAGAAACAACGAATTTGACGATAGTTGCAGTTCTCATAATTAAAACTAGAATAGGTCGAAACTGAGACCCAGACCAAACGTTCGATTTCGGTTTCGGCTTAAAATCCTGTTTCGGTCGAACACTGATTATTATCAACTTTTGATGGATCTTCTCAATTGACAATATTTGAAAAATGTCCGTCATTATCAGGTTGCGATATCACACAACGCTTACGTTACGCTACGCCTTGCGCTTTTATTTTAGTCCGATCAAAACCCAATATTGTTAAGGAGAGGTTGTGTGACTTTTAGTATTGACTGCATCAATATTACGTTTCTTTGCGATTAAACCGTTATACTAATAATACTGTTTTTTACTTATTTTTATTTATTCATTAACTTGCATTATTTTACTTAATATTATATCACTTTAATATGCCTCATGAATAAAATTGTGGGATGTCACAAAAGTTCTCTGGACTGTACGAGTAAAATGGTCTCCATTTTTTTTACACGATATATGCTCAGTGTTTTGACCACAATCTCACCTGATGTTAAGAGACGATGTGGTCCAGGGTGGAAAACATACTAAGCCTATAGGTACTGGTTCTCAAGTGATGCTGCCGGAACACACCTAGGTGTTGGTATTTGGTGACAGATTTTGAAACTTGAGGGGGAGCATTATTAAAAAATGCTCAACCACCATGCTATAGTTCCCTCACGATGTTTTCCTACACCGAAAGTTCAGGTTCATTTTAGAGTTGGATAGGTGGGTTTGAACCCGCTTGAATCGCTTATACTATTTTGCTAGAGAGCTAAGGTGGAATCGATTTGTCGACGTCTCATCGGGTCATTTATAGTGTCTTTTTGGCAATAGAAGATACCACAATAAAGTACAAATCGATTTGATTCAACGCGCGACACGTCTCAACGAATGCCGTGGCGTGTCGAAACATTCAACCCCCTTGACATTGGCAAAATTTGTGTAAGATTATACTTATGCGTGGTTGTGTGGTATACGTTAATATCAAATTAATATACGTATATTCTGCATGTACGTAACATAGGTAATTATAAAAACTAGTTGTAATATACAAGTAGGTACCTATAATAAAATTTGAAATATAGAGTAATTATTTTTGATTAAATTTGATATTTTATATCAGATCACTTTTGTACTTTTCTTAAAAGAAAAATGCCTTAAACGTGAATAAAAATAAACATTATAGTTATTTGACAACAAATTTGAAATTTATTTGAAAAAAAAAACGAACCCTTCAAGTGATTAATTAATTACAATTATAAATTCGCGGGCAAAGCCGCTAATAAAAACGAATTGCAAGCTATTTCACAACGTGTTCCTACAATTTAAATGTGACGAGTTTTCCCAGTGGATAACAATGTGACAAGAAGCGATAGAAATTGTTCAAAACAAAAGTATATCAAATAGTATACAAATTAACCGGTTTATAATGAGAAAAATCTGTCTCCGAGACAATAGTACTAGATTGTTCCGATACTGATATGTGCGTGTAAATGAGAAATATGTAGGTACACGTTTTTTTATTGCTATCCTATAATTTCACATAGTAACCGTACGCATAGTAGTTAATCACATAATAGATAATGATATGCGACACTTAGGAGATGCAAATTAAAAATAAACAACATAAATAAAAATAGCTTAAGGCTTCCCTACTGACGCAATTCAATAAAAAAAATAGTTTAAGGCTTCCTTACTGACGAAATTTAATAAAAAAAATTTCAAGTTAAAATAACAAAATCTTTAATTAGAATAAGTGCAAGTAATCGGAGGACTGAAGAGCATATACAATTTAGGGCATGTTATATTTATTTATAGGTTCACAATAACTTTTACGTCGACTCATGCTATTAGATTTTAACTAAATCTAACATTGTGATGTACATTGTGATCTCTAATTTGTGAAAGAAAGTAATATGCGAACATTAAACTTAAATAATATAAATATATAAATAATTGATAGTTACAGTTAATAACAAGAAAAAAAAATTAACTGTAAGTGACCGGATAATATATTTAAATTTCGATCGGTCAGTGTCAAATATTTCTAGAGTTTTGTATTTGTTGTATAACTTAGAGAAATCCTAGTAACGGGAGAATTCGTACCTAAAACAGTTATAATGAAAAAGGTTAATATATCGTACAGAATATGAAAATATATTCAAATATAACAGTCGTAAGAATCATTTGAACTAGACAGTGAGTAAGTTGCACTATTTACAAGACGTTATAATAATATTCGTTATAAAAATCATTCGAATTAATCATTTAACAATAAAGATGTTTGTAATTTTATGTGTTGTTTCACTTCCATAACCGAGACAGAGATATATTAGTAGTCTCAGATGAAACAAATTGAAATGGCGCGCGGCCTCGAGTCGAATGTTTAGAAATTAAAATAAGGTTATAGGATCGCCGGGCGGTTATCGAAGTGGAATCAGCAGGTTGGGGGTGTGTTACGCTATGCCACGCCTTCTCACCTTCTCACGCCTACGGTAACATAATCACCTGACATCGAAACAAATGCTAAGAATAATATTAAATAAAATATATAAAACTGTTACATTTGATGACGATTTGCGTGTTATAGTTTCATTACTTAATTACTGAAAATAATACGGTATAGCCTCAGTTCTTTGACCACAATCTCACCTGATGTTAAATGACGATGTGGTCCAGGATGGTAAACACATTAACCCTAGAGGTACTGGTTCCCAAGTGATGCTGCCGGAACACACCTATTGATATTTGGCGACAGGTTTTCAAACTTGAGGGTGGTAGCTACCCAGACAGGCATTATTAGAAAATGCCCTACCACCATGCTATGCTTTTCTCACGCTTCAATTGATTCATCATCGCCATAAAAAAAATTTTGGGATGCCGCAAAAACTCTCAGGACTGTTCTGTTAAAATGACCACCATTTTGATAGAGAGCTAAGGTGGAATTAAATTCTTGACGTCTCATGGAGTGTTTATAGTATATTTTTGGCAATAGAAGATAGTAAAGAGGTGTTAAAGGAAAATAACAAATATATATTAACTAGTTATTACATATTCTATCGACTTTATAATATGGCGAACTAAAACAGGAAATGTTGGCGATACGTTAGAGGCGAGAGTTAATACGTAGACTTAGATGTCATTAACATGTTATTTGTTTAACAAATCTCGGATTTCAATGAAAAGCCTATTTTACGTCATACATAGAACATGTTAATAAAACAATTTTAGATCTTTCATACGAATTGATGAATCTTAGCGAGAAAACAACATATTATTCATAGAATTGATTAAAAAAAAACATTTTTTTAATTGTTAAAGTAAAAAGTAGATTTTGGTTTACTTTAGCAGATTACCTATAACTGTATATTTAATTATAACATCATATATATTTTAAATTTAAAAAACATTAAAAACTATTTCCCGTAAAATTCTAAAAAAGCTATACTTTCTAATGCATATTTTTATGAATTTTTCACACACGCTACGTTTAAAAAACAAACAATTGACTGGTTAATATTTACTCTCTGCCACCTTATGGTCCTGAAAGAGTTAATAAAGTGGTGAACAAAGCCAGATTAAAGAAATTCCTTTGTTACCATTTGACTAATTAAATTGGAAAGGACAAATTTCAAGTCTAATACATGTATTTTCAAAACTAAGCTCATACGAGTATATTAACTATACGCTAAAAACTGAATTCATACCTACATATGGCTTTAATCCACCCATTCAACCATAAGACGTCCACTGTTGGACATAGGTCTCCCCCAATGAGGGAGGCAATGCCATAATCGCCACGCTTGGCAGGCGGGTTGGCGATCGCAGTATATGATTGTGATACTCATAGGATGCTGCTGCCCATTCTCTGGTTTTTATCCCTTAGTAGACTTTTACGACACCCGCGGGAAGATATGAGGTGGTACTATTCTTGGCCGGCACAACACGGCACATGTATTTAATAAAATATATTAGTCCACCTATGTTGACACTCAGCCGCCGTATTTTTAATCTTTTTGTAAACTTCGTCTTACGCAAGTCTTAAGTAGAAAATCAATTCCATCTTTAAATAAAAGCCTCATAAAAATAATCTCTTAAAATAACTCCTTTAGCTCACCGGAGATGATAAACTTTGTCATTGTAGTTATTTCTTTCTTTGAAATCAAAATACTCAATATATATATAAGGAAAACACAAAACTTTGCGTGGTTTTAAATATATATTTGATGTGTTAGTTGCTAAATAGTCTTATAAAAAATTATAAGAAGCGGTTCCTTGTTTAGTGTCAAAAATCTATCTTGATAGAATCCTAAGAAAAGGAAAAGATATCTTAAATTAAGCTACTTTTTTTTCGAGGTTAATAGACGTTTTAAATGTTTGTACAACATATTTATGAATTTATTTCTAGTTTCTGATAATTTATCGTGACCTTTCGAATAACTCTTTTATCGCTGTCCGTGTATCCGTTACCAAATGGGCATAAGAATAAAGACAAAGTCCATAATGTATATTGTAACTAGGTACCAAGTGTAATTAGCACCACCTCAATTTAGTATTTTTTTCCAATGCCCAAGTACACTTTTCGAGTGCTAAAACGTACAAAAAAAGTTCCTTTAATATCAGTCAATACGTTTTCGAAATATCATCAAAATAGCCGTCCGTGAAAAAAAATATTTCTTTCATGGATTTTTTCTTTTACTTATTCTCCTATCATAGACCAGAAAAATCGGTCCAGTACTAACAAATTACAAATCCGAGTAACTAACCCGACTTTTTATAGATATGTTTAGATATACAAGAAGCATTTATATGAAAACAGACTTATTATATCTCATTATAGGTGCAAATAGTTTAATGACAGGAGTGGAAAATAATCTCGAAGAACAATAGGGTTGTGGTATCAGATGAATTATTAATAGAGTTAATGAGGCGCGGGCTGCGTGCTTGCGATAGCGGGGTGAACATTGCGACCTCGCAACAACGATAGTGGCCCACGCAGCCTGATTGTCGCCAACAACCGAAAACCAAACAGTTTTAACATTACGAATTAACGAACAGTAGCGCTATCTACACAGTTATACGGGTTTATAATTAAATGACAACATGTGGAGAGCTTCCTCGGTAACATGGTAGGGCTTTACATGCACTATAATTCTTTTATCTCTAATATTGTTTAAAGTAACTAATAAATGTAAACACGTGTAATTTTACGCACGATTACGCTTTGTTTGAAATGTAACAATGAGTTATTTGAATTAGATATTATAGAATTATAAGGAGTACATTGTTTTATTATTATTGTATTATAATAAAAAAAAACAGTAATTTTTGTATTACACGACAACGGTTGGTGTTTCATAATATTATATAGGTATTCATTTTTATATTTTATTACAATTACATATCCGTTTTAATATGGAATAATTGTTTATTTAAATGTGTTTTGTTTCATTCACAAGTTTATATTGAATGTATGAATATTAGTCTCGAACATGGGAAAAACTAATTTGTGAATTCTGTAAAATTTTGTTATTATTTTTAACCGACTTAAAAAAGAGGAGGTTCTCAATACATCTGTATGTTCTTTTTTCGAATGTTTATTACACGATTTCATCGTCAATTTAGGAACGATTTGTTTTTTTATTATTCGAAAGAGTAAACTCGGGAGTTTAATTGTCAACAAGTCAGTACCTGATCAATGGATGTAACAGAAATCGAGAGCATCCCTCAAACATTATAGACACATTCATTCAAGTATTTGCGTATTGAAAGAAAACAACAGTAAACACAAGTGGGCTAATAACGTAATTATTTACTTTTAGTGCATTTTTATAGTAAATTTTCTATTAAAGTCGGTTTTGTTTTAATTAGAAAAATTTTATTACTAGTAATAACTTATTTGCTAAATTATTTAAATGATATTATTAACATTTAAATATATTGTTCTAAACACAATCGAACAAAGAAAAAGTTGGCCATCATGGACGCTCAGCCGATGTGGAATATTAAACGTCGGATTATCAACCGTCACGTCGTACGAGTCGGTTTGATACCAATATTTAATTTTAAAAACATTTTTAATGCCTCTTTAATTTAAAACTAATGATCAATAATAACCTCTAAACTAGACAACGCCTTTACTTGAAGGTTATCATACTTGGAATTTAAATTTAATTTAATAACTTAAAAGGAATTCGAAATACATCAGACTAAATTCACAGAAATAATATGTTTATTTATATAAATATATATTTAATGAAATACGTACCCAATTATAATTATCTTAACCTAAAATGTACATACGTAAATCATGCTACATATTGGTTTATGAAGATGGATTGAGTACGATCGCCTCTGTACTGTACCAACGTTGATAAGGAAAATCGTCGGATATTCATTCAAGCTCTAATTATAATTAATGAATGGATACTCTGAGCAACGTCTTAATTATATTTATATAATAATTTCAATATTTTCTGTATAACTAACTACATTACAAACAACGCGTGTGATTAGTACCTACCTAGCTAATTATAATTGTTGTTTTTATTTTTTACAGTATAAAGGTCGGGTAAATAAACATCATGTCATCGCTACGTAGCGTTGTAATTTAGCAGTATTATTTCAAGTTTACTGCTAAGCAAACAGGTCTCTAGTTTCAAATCGCATAGGTAATGATCTTATATCTTATCTATGAAATCGAAAGACTGCGTGTAAGAACTGATTTTAAATTATTACACTTATGTATATGCTTATAAGTGTTATATTGTGCAAGGTAGCGTCTCTCTTTCTTCCTTTCTTTTTTTTTTTCATTTGTTGTTTTAAACTCGAGAATCATCGACCAAATTTAATATGATCCTTTTTTAAATCATAGTATTATTATTTGACTATGTTTTAAGATATAGTTTGTTACAAAACGTATTATACGGAAAAAGTTCTATGAATAATCGTGGATTAAGTTGACAAATATAAGCATTCAATACATTATCTAATTATTCTGTTACAACGTTGACCTACGAAACGAAAATACGCAACCTGTCCCGATCCTGTACCTTTTTTTTTCAAATTTCTTTTGGTTTTTCCCCCGTTCAATCAGCCAGTGACAAGTTAATCGTTGCTATTTTGACGGAAAGTAAGTGGCCGAACTAAAGAAGTCTTTGGGATTTGGATTGCCGATGTTTGGTTCTTGGCGTTTATCCGGCTACTTTCTATACACTTCGGACTACAGACGGACGGACTTCATCTACTCATCATCATCATCGGCGCAGTATGTTTTGTTCTTCCATACGTCCCTATCAGCCGCCATCTCTTCATATACTCCTTTTTCTTTCATATCTTTTATTACATACTCCATCCAAACTTTGACCTTTCTCTACTTTCCATCCTTCCATTTTCATGATCATTACTATTTTACATAAACGATTCTATGTTGAATAGGTTTTCTACTACTGGTGCAACTTTCTTTAATTCATTCCTTATTTTAATTCCCAGTCTTGTTACACACATCCATCTCAACATTCGCATCTTAGCTGCATGCAATTTCTTAATAGCCCAGCTTTCTGATCTATACAATATGACAGGTCTTATGATGGACTTATAAAGCCTGCCCTGCCCATCCTAGAGTCTTAAATCACACCAGAGACCTGTAGCCATTTCATTCAGCCTGAGTTGATTCTTTGTCTTATTTCTCGTATGATTTTCTTCATCTACTTTGAATGTGAAAAATATAAATAATTATCAATGAACTGTAACCATTTCGAGGTGAAAAGAAGTACATTAAAGGACAATTTTAATACATCTATATTGCGAGTCATTATCTTCTTTATAAACTGTTCTGTTCTTTAGTGACATGCGTGAACACGTGTATTCCTAAAGCTAAGAAAGAGGTAAGTTCATAATACTTAAGTTGGAAAACTGGAAATAAAAATCGAGCACAAAGTATAGTACATTAATATCACATACTAATAAAATGCAACTATTAAAATCGAATAAACTTTATTTATTCCCATTAACAGACGTTAATGGACACGTTGTACATTGGAAATGTTAATGTAATATTTTATTTTAAAACATGATATAAATATCTAAAATCGAAATCAAATCTATAACAAAAATCAGTGTTTCACAATGTTTATACAATTTAAAATTTTATCAAAGTTAAATATATAACGTGTCTGATCATGATCGACATTTATACGACACGCTTTTGTCGTCCATTTTATTCATTTTACTATTACCTATTATAAATATGTCTCCACCATATTCAAATAAAACAAAGGACTAGACATATTGTGAACGTTCAGCAAATTTACTAGGTACTTTTATTGAAAAATGTTAATCCCCGCTGACGAAGACACCGCAACACCTCAGTCGTCTCGTGACCACGGCCTGTGTAACCAGGCCGCAACGACGATAATATAATAAAGGACACGTTCTAAACTCGAAAAAAAATATATATAAATTAAAATGTTAATATTATTATTACTAATTCCACTTTTCCATCCAATTTAATTCTTCAAATATACTATTGACTTGCCGTTTAAATGTACAATTTCTTATTAAAGCTTACTATAATATCATGTCGCCTTATAATATAACAATAAACGTCTATCGCTGTATTAAAAAAACCATATTACGTCAATTGAGAATAATATCGAAGAATTAAATGATAAGGGTTAAGTCAAAGGAAAGTATTATTAATGAAATATATATATCTGTTTGGTAGACAGGTATCGATAACAGCTTTACTATTTAGATTATGTTTGTGGATTTGTACGATTTTGTAATTAACACACCAGAATTATAGCTTTTGTCTGGGACGGACACATCACAATTTTGTATACAGGGCCTAATTTAGAAAGCTTGGAGGGCTTTGAGGCAAGAAATGTAAAGACCAAATAATTGTGATTATAAATTATTCATCAATAGAATAACAATTATAAATACTCTTTGTATTCATTGGAAAAGCGCTAATTAAATTTCAAGTTTTTATCTTAATCAACACGGACTTTATTTTTTTCTTATCTCAAAAAAAATCAAATTGCAAATGCTGCTCTAATGTGAGGGCTCTGCGTTTGAAGCTCCTGTTCTAAAATCCGGCCCGGGACAAATACAAGTAGAAATAAAAAAAACGTATAATCTGTTTAATCATTTAACCAAAATAACTTTATTATCAGTTTTATTAGGGACCGTGAGGGTTTGTATATTATATTTATAGCACGCGGTAATAATTGTCAAATTGTCAGCGGTAAATTGAATTTAAAATGGTATAAAATATAATCACCCAATGTAAATCCGTTGGACAGTTTTAGTAGGTATATTTACAGAGAGCACCGCCAGAAATAATAAGAACACGTTAATATTTTAACTATCGAAGTTAACAATTTCTTCTGGAATTTAATGTACTTGTATTATTTTTTTTTAATTTACTTTAAAACTTTTACTGGTCATATGCTCAGTGTTTGACCACAATCTTACCTTATGTTAAATGACGATGTGGTTCAGGATGGTAAACACACTAAGCCTAGAGGTACTAGTTCTCAAGTGATCCAGCCTAATGGTATTTGGCGACAGGTTTTCAAACTTGTAGGTGGTAGCTACCCAGGCCAGCATTATTACAAAATGCCCTACCACCATGCTATGTTTTCCTCACGATGTTTTCCTTCAACGTATTGTAAAACCAAACACTATATTACCTAGTAGACTCTTATTAGTTTTGCTAAGTTTAACGTTTTAGTTTAATTAAAAAAAACCTATTAACGTACAATAAAAATAATATAAATTCGATAAACATGTATTATCTTCTACAATTCATCGAATTGTTTATTGGCAAAAAGCAATTAGCAAGGGCATTGTACAGGTGTTAGGCGCCTCCATCAATCAACCAAGGCCTATCAGTAATAATGACCGATGATAGTAATTCAGCCGGTATTGACTAGTTTAATTATATGAACATCTAACAGTGTAAAGTGAAAATCAGTTGATACTCTGATTCCCAATTGTAACTGAAATAATTCTCGTGTGCGTTTGTCCAAATAAAGCAAAAAAAAAAATTTTACACCTCATAATTTTCTTGTCCACAGCACACATTAACAGTGTTTTAACAAATATTCAAGTAATGAAACGATGTTTTGAAATGAATATTAAAATTCACAAAATTATTTCCTGTTTAGTTAGAGTTGTTTTTCTTTTAACTAAATTGACTGGTACCTTAGCACACTTATATGTATGTATATACACTTTAAAAGAATATCTAGCGCCAGACCCTAACAACGTGCTATATTGTTGTCACAATATTTGACGTCACCGAAAGGTCAGGGATAAATCAGCTTATGAGATAGCAGAATTAAGGATTCATAGAGTGAATCATAATGTAAACGATAGTGATGTCTGGTAATGAAACCTCTCTCTCTTTGCTTCCCATAAAAACGATTGTAACTATAATTTGTATAGCTTTTATAAATACCTACATAAAAAATACGATCGAGTTCCTTGACTGGATTATCTTTCGAGCTAATGGTAGTATTTTGACGTTCTGAAGTGCATTTCTGAGGGCTTACATTTTTTTTAAACATTGCCGTGGCATATATATACCTCATACATAAGATTAATTATATCTTACGTATCCAATAAACCTCTTAAACCCTGTTACAAACACATGTTTATTTTAAGTTCAAACGTGTTCGTATGAAATTGAACCGAATGACGTAACTCTACGCGTAGGAGTTAGCAAATATAACAGTGCTTGTCCCAATCTCCCAATATAACATAAATTTTGCCGATTGTGTTTACGGAAACCTCCCTTACATTAATCACAAAAGTAAAACCCTTACAGAGAGTAAATATCATGTAACAATTCCAAGAAAAAATATTACAGATTTTATCGTTGTATGTTTCTTTCTATTAATTAAATTAATAGTCTTTATGTTTTTGTTTTTATTGTACAGAATTAAACATTTTAGACGCTAAGTTAAACCCATTAATTTTAATACGTAATGCATACAAAATCGGTTATTATAAAAAATTAGGAGCGAATACCACAGGTTATTAAAAATGCAATAAAACCTATAATTCAGATTCTAAATACAAACAAAACACACGAACACGTTGAAGATTATAAAAAGACGCAAAAATACGTTGTAATAAAATAAGCACTTAAATTATTAAAGTAGATTCGCATTATAAAAATAAACATTTATTTAAAACAGTTTATTTATTTATTTATTCCAATAAACAGTTTTTGTATATATTCTATTTGGAGGATTTTACCGCCACATATATTTCCGTGGGTGTCGTAAAAGGCGACTAAGGGATAAACCAGAGGATGGGCACCAGCATCCTTTGAGTACCACAAGCACCTGAATGACATCGCCAACCCCCCTAGCACGCGCGGCGATTATGACAATCCAGTGGACATCTTTTAGTTGAATGGTATGATTTGGTACACTAAAATTACAAACTCTAATTTTTCACTTATTTCACGTAACAATCTATAATTAACAAAAGTAATTAAAGTGTCAGTTTGTAATTTCAGAATAACATTTTTTTACTAAATACATATATGAATGTACGATACCTGTACCAAAAATGTATTTTTTTTTTGTCTGTCTGTTTGTTCCGGGTAATCACTGGAACGGCGGAACAGATTTTGAAGGGACCTTTTTTGGTAGATAGCTGAAGTTACTTCGCGTAACATAGGCTACTTTTGATTTTTTAAATCTAATTAGGGTTCCGCCTAAAAAAAATTGGAACTCATAAAATTTCGAATAAAATCCGATTCAATAGTCAGTTTTACGGGCAAGTACTTGAATTTATGATAAATATTCTTTTTTATCTAATAAGATATAAGAAATAACCAAAAAAAAACGGAAATAATTCGGATTCCGTATAAATATGAAACGCGGGCGCAGCCGTGGGCACTCAGCTAGTTTAGAATAAAACTAGAAGAAGTTACTAACATGCAGTGGAATATTTCCATTTGTTTATCCTTATATTATTTTTCTACCAAAACATGATGTCCATCAATTATTCTCAAAAGTGTATAAATAGATTACGTGATGTCATTACAAGTTTAAATTTCCATCAAATAAAAATAGTTTAATTAATTAATAGGTAATAAATTCAATAACAGTGTCTCTGTTACCTGTTATTCAGCCTAGTTTGTAATTCAATGGGAGGGAAAGAAAATTTTCCAGGAAATTTCTTCAATATAACCTATAAACACTTTTACAATGTTTGCTGTACACTTTCATATTGGAATGTAACGATAATAATCAGTTAGCAATTAAGATATAGAAGAAAATAATTCTCTTCATTGTAAGAATACGATAAATGCTAAATTCTTTCAATGATTACACATGATTACAGATAATTACGTACGCGAAGAGAATAGTTCTGTGATGACGTGTAAATTATTTTTATTGATAAGATTTATTACATTATTACCGTGCAAATTTTCACAATATTCTAATCTCCTTATGACAGAAATTATATGTGTATATTATTTGTGATTTAAATTATTGATATTATTACGAAACAAATTTATAAAATGTGCTTTCTACATATTTTTATTAACCCCTTGAGCACTAACCTGGCTTTTACGCCAGCTTTCTATTGTTTTCCTGTTGTCTTCATATTATCTCTTTTTTATGGGTAATCGACATATTCATATTCTATAACAATAATAATATTTAACTGATGTTATTATGTAATACATAAAAGTAATAAAATAAAATCAAACATAAATTTTGTCGCTAAATTTTTATAACTAATTGTAATTGTAAACTTTGAACAATAATTGAAACATTATGAAAAGTAAAATGCTATTAGCAAGTAGTAATCGCTTATATTAGTAGTAACATCACATGATTAAATTATCATACGATAGTTTGTGTGCCGGCAACGCTAATCCAAAAGCGAATAAGGAATAAAGTATTACAAACAATTGAATGAGCATTACGAAATTGTTTTTAACTGTATGTATATAATAACATTATTGTAAATAGTACGGCGACTCTGTATCAACACAATACTAAATATTTCAATTACTTTATTTCTGTATAGAGTACCCACATAATTGGCCAATATTTGTCCAGGTTGTCTTTCCAATAGAAGTTTACTTCTCCTAAATTTAGGATGAAATAGAGAAATCCAGATCATTGAGAAAATGTTTTACTGCATAAGCCTGGAGTCCTCTTTTCCATTGCATTTCACTTTATTTAAGATTCCAAAAACAGTAAAATTTAATAATCATTTATTTTGTTATTAAATTGTAAATAAATAACAATGATTCTTCTTTAATTTAAAGGATTAAAGGACTAATAACATAAAAACCTCTATTCTCCACTCCAATTACTCCACTTTCTTCAACTTTGACATCTTAAAAGAAGATCTAGATACGCCGAGACAGATTTTCATTGTGCGATAGTCATATTTCCTTTTAACAATGTTTTTCTTCTTTAATTTAAAGGATTAAAGGACTAATAACATAAAAACCTTTATTCTCCGCTCCAATTACTCCACTTTCTTCAACTTTGACATCTTAAAAGAAGATCTAGATACGCCGAGACACAATTTCATTGTGCGATCGTCATATTTCCTTTTAACAATGTTTTTCGTCTTTAATTGTACTATCTTTTTCTGACGTCACAATAGGAATCTGCATTCTAAATATCGTGTATATTTTTAAGGATTCTACCTAAGTATTGACAATGCAACTTGAACACAGAAATATTCTGAAGGAATGGATTAAATTAAATAAAAGTCATAAGAAGCCAAAAATTGCTTTGCTTGGGCGAATAACGTTTACATGATATGTCTAAACCACAGTTTGTAGTGAATGTCTCTAAGAGGCCGTCTCTATTTTAAGATACAGATACCCAACAGACCTATCTGTTTATCATCACGTAGTGCCCTTATATTATTAAGATTAAAAGCTACTTCTACATTTGAAGTACTATATCGTTCTTAACACGTTTATCAATCTCCTCACATATCTTCGCTTACGTTTAAGGATTTATATCATCTACTGTCTCATTTCACTTATTAATCTCATTTAGCTAAAACATTCACAATACTTATGCTAAATTGTAGACACTCAGTATGACAATATGTACTGTCAATAAAAATGTATTGTTATAGAAGCTTCCTTTTATAAAACATCCATACATCCATCCATTCAACCGAAATACGAAAGGGGAGGGATAGGTCTCCCCTAAAGATCTCCACGATGACCGGCCTTGCGCCACACACATGCAGCGGATTCCCGCGACCTTCTGGTGGTCATCGGTCCATCTTGTGGGAGGTCTACCCGCGCTACGTCTTCCAGTGTGTGGTAGCCATTCGAGAACCCGTTGGCCTCATCGGGCATTGGTTCTGTGAGTAATCCCAGCCCACTGCCACTTAAGTTTAGCAATTCTTCGGGCAATGTCGGTTACTTTGGCTCGTCATTCGATTTCGTAATTCCTGATTCGATCACGCAGTGAAACTCCAAGCATAGCCCTATCTAATTGCCCTTTGAGCAACTTTCAGCTTTGTCATGAAAACATCCATTATGATTAAATAAATATACCTGTGGAATAAAATGGAAGAGGAAGACATGTTGCGCCGACTCAAAATAAAATGAGAAAAATGGTAGGGAGATGATGATGATACCTGTGGAATAAAAAATAAGCAGAGCTTTTTCATTTACGACTTATACATCGTCAGTCATCGTTGTCATACTTGCCTGTTTGTTACAAGTAACTGTTTTCAATTAACTATTGTTCCTTTGGGACCACACAAGTATTACGTAAGAATCATTGGGGACCGGAGTGTCTATGCGTATATTTGATAACATGGGGCACGGGATTTCATATAGATGATTATTAACTTCAGCAGATTTTGTAAAGCAATGCTTACGTTGCTGATGACGGAGAACGGGAGTCAAAAGTGGTTAAAATTCAGCTAACGTAACACTAGGCCCCTTTACTATATTCCTGTATAATAAAATTATAGTCTAGCTAGACATAATACGTAAGTCTTTAATTTATAATAATATTTCTACAATAAGTAAATAAATTGTTTGTTATATAATATATACACGATAAATCATTCTAAACGGTATAAATAATTGAATTTATTTCACAAACAAAAAAAAATGTAATCTAGCGTGTTTTTGTTCCTAGCCGGTGTCCATAATTATGAATTTAATTATTATTTACGAATTGACTCTCCTATGGTCTGAAGAAATTTTACAGTATACGCAGTGGGCTATTGTTGTGAGCTCTTAACGAACTCAGACGGAAATTCCATACTATTACACGACAAAAACAAATAAAATTTTATTTTCAAGTTTAAAAGTTCCCATAGGAACATTCGCATTGAAACGTGCCATTGTAAGTAAAGACGGGAAATGCCTGTCTGGATGATAGTTGACTCACAGCATCTTTCGCTGAACCGATGATACATAAACTAGTCATAATGATATCGACTAACGGACTAGTTGACGTAAATAAAATTGAAGTGCTTGTTTGTAATGTAATTTTTTTTTACTGAATATATATGAATGTATATACGATACCTATACTAAAAATACAATTTTTAAATTTTTTGTCTTTCTGCCTCTTTGTTCCGAGTAATCTCCGGAACAACTAGACTGATTTTGACGGGACGTTTTTTGGTAGACAGCTGACGTTACTCCGCGTAACTTAGAGTACTTTTGTTTTCTGAAAATAATTAGGGTTACACGTAAAAAAAAAACTGAAAAATGAAAAAAACTCATGAAATTGTGAATCAAATCCGATTCAATACACAGTTTTACTGGCAGGTATTTGAATTTTCGAGTAATATTTTTGCTAATCACTTTGTAATGTTAGTAGCAAAAAAAATTTTTGTAATTTAATTAGGGTCCCGTAAAAAAAATAATTAAAAACTCTAATTATCTGTCGATTACCCATAAAAATGAGACAATAGGAAGACTATAGGAAAACAATGGAGAGTTGGAGTAAACGCCAGGTTAGTGCTCAAAGGGTGCAATGAAAAGTATTTGAAACGCAGACGCAGCCACGGGCACATAGCTAATATGAAATAAAGTGAGTAGACTTCAGTTTGATAACACAGATCAAAGGAATATTGCTTTTTCAGAATTCAAATTTTTACTAAAGCATGTTTCACTATTTGGTATAAATAACTAACAAATTTGTTGTTTCCGACGATAAACTCGAATAAATTATAAACTTTGTTAGAACATAACCCTTAGGATGTCATGTTAAAGCTTGAAAAAGATCAGACAAAAATCATCTTTCAAATGCAGCTTTACACCCATACATAACAGAGTTGATTAGCTTATTTATTTCATTTACTTCTTCTTCTTAGCTAATGGCAATTTGTGTTCAAACAATTAGTGCCAATGTTATGTAGGTAAGATGTATTTTCAATCTTGTAGCAGCGTTACTAAGCTCCAGCATAACTGTGGCTCATCCTGCTAGAACTTTATATGAAGCTTTGTGCGGCACCTCAGAATAAATGCCACGCGTTATTTTCCATAATAAACTCGACTTGTATACAATAACCAATCTATATCACACAAAATGCCACCAAAATTACATGATATAGAGTAAAATATACAAATTTAATGAATTAAAGAAAACAACCGCTACATGACAGACTGAGATCCCGCCAAAAACTCCATTCATTTACTTATCATCCTAATTAAAACTCACCTGTAAAATATTTATTTTAGTAGTAAGTAGTATTTGGAAAAGTTAGCTTTATAAAATGGCATGGCAAAAAATGTACAAAAAAAAAATTCAAGCTGTAACTTTTTGTACATTTTTGAGGTAACACTTTTTTAGACCCCATGTTGTTCAAAACTTACACATAATAAATATTATGATAATTATTTGAAACTTAGATTTTATTCAGTCGGAAGTAAGGTTTTCCAACAGAAATGACGTTCAGTAGTTTACGCTATTTTTTTTACTCATACCCTTTGATTGTAAATTATTACCGCTGCGTAATTACTACTGCAAAACCGCATTATTACCGATGCGTTTCCGACATTAAGAGGATATGCGGCTGCGTCAAAATTTGAAAACTAGGTATTTCAGAAATCTATAGCCATCGCGTTGCGCCCCAAAGAAAGAGTTACAAATTATGGAAGGGACAACTGCAGTTTGGGCTGGTTTTGCCTATGCAAAGTAGACGCAAACATCACTTCGTAATAGCCTGTTTCCTCCTCCAAAACTAAACAGATATTTAATTTTCTTTCAGCAATAGTAACAAGATTTGCTATGCCTCTATTTTAACCTTTGTTTTTTGTTTTAATTTAGCAAATTTGTTTAACGGACGTCTGAAAATGCCGGTAAAAATCGAACATTTTTTTCATTCTCAAAGGCTCCTAGTATCTAAAATAACTAACTTATGGAAAATATCAAAACGTATGAGCATGGCGGTGATGGACATGTATTATTTGATGCAAAAATATTTACCAGAATGCTATTATCCCGGGAAGAAACAGAGGACTACGCTTGTACGGACTAAAACCGCACATCCTCTTAAATAACGTTTTTCATTCTCTTCTGGAAGAGCCCCATGTTATAACCGCGGGGGACAACATTTTGCAGCGCAATTTTTTAATATGGTATCTATTTTAAATGTTTTTATTTTTTCTCTTTCCATTTATCAATAAGCTTACCTGATATCAAGAGACGATGTAAAATAAGTCTGGTAACTGACCCACAAGATCAACTGTCAGAAGTTTTCATGTTGAATATGGCCAGGCGAATATTACATAATTTCCTATAACCATGTGGTTCTAATAGGAAGTTTTCCTCCATTAGAACTAAGGATCATCTAAGATTCGAAATTAATGGATAATCATTAAGCCTTCATCGTTTTAAAATATGTTTGATATTATTTCAGATTTTAAAATGACTTCCATAAATGAATATCTAGACGTAACTGCAAGCTGTTAATACTTTTCAGTGATTTATTTCACAATACTGTTTAACCTCTTGAGCACTTACCTGGCGTTTACGCCAGCTTTCCATTGTTTTCCTATTGTCTTTCTATTGTCTTATTTTTATGACTACTCGACACATTAATATGATATCATTAATGTTTCCTGACATGATTTTGATGAATCTCGTAAATTATGAAAAGTGATTCTTGGCGACATACTCAAAAGCTTAAGTAGATTATATTATAAACTTAAATTTTCTGTCAAAAAATATCTAACTAAGGGTGAAAGCTGTATTAAAATCGGTTGCGTGAATTAGGTGGAGTTTGCAGACAAACAAAACAATAGACAGTCGAAAAACAAAATTGTTTTATAATATGTATAGATAGACTACCCAATCATTAAAATAGGATTATTCAACTAAATTTATGATAAAACTTTGTTTAAGAATGTCTGAAGTGTAACTTAAATATGTGCGTATGTATAACCACATTCTTAGAAGACAAAAAATAATTAATATCTTCATCTATTTGTAATATCGAATAAAATAAATGTTTCTTGTAATTGAATTAAGTTTTGTGTCTGTAAAAGTGATTAATATGGTTCATTATAATTTTATTTTATCTTGATGGCTTTCTAAATTTATTCGACTGGTATGATAAGTGGCATTCACATAACCGAGGCATATGTGTTTCGAATACTTGTAAGTTGTAGTGGATGAATATCATATTAGGGTTACAACATCATCAACTGGTTTATACTTATTCCTAAAGTTGTTTTGCTGGAAGCAAATATAAAAGATATAATCTTTAAAGATTAGAATCATTCGATTTTTTTTAATTAAGTATGTATCAACGACTGTTTGTTCGCGTACAATAAGTTTTTGTGATAAAATAAGGAAAAATACTTGTCAATTCATTGTTTATAGAATTATTTTAAGCCCAGTCGTCGAATATGTACGTAATATGTTTGAAGAATCGTACATTATTTAACTTGTCCCAACATAACGAGGTTACATCAACTTGAGTGCGTACTTGCGTACATACTGTCCATGTAGCTTTAACTTGTTTCGTTGCTATGTGAGTAACTTTCTAATATAACATACAAAATTACAGTACTTTATACTTATAATATATGCTATTATATATATGTGTATATAAATAATTAATATGACAAATAACATACCTTAAAATTCAGATCGTTAAGTCCACAACCGGTGTATGATAATTTTGACTACACTCGCGATGCACTAAGAAACTCGGGTAAAACAATAAAAAAATAACACCTTTTAAAAAAATGTAAACATACGAGGATGTTGGGAAACTACTCCGTTTGTGGGGAACAATTAGAGACGTAACGGACGTCTAATATTTTTTGGATTTTTTTTGTGCATGAGACGTGATACTTTTAATTAGGGTTGTGCGATATTCGTGGTTATGGTATATGTATCGTAAGTGCGTAGATGACCGCACTATCGGACACGCAGGCTAGCGGCGGCGAGGCAGCGCGTGTACTGAGTCGAATCAGCCATAGCCGGTGGCGCGTCGCTGCCCCGCGCGTGCGCCGGACCAGTTCCTAACAGCCTCCCGTACGCCGTACCAACCAGCTTGCATCGCAACCAACGTTATTGCCAAGCCGCTCTGCTCTCACTTCACTCATAAAAATCACAATACATACTTTCCAACCAGTCACCTTTTTCAGCATGACACTTGAATTTATTGAAAAGATATGATTTTTTTGTTTTTATAATGTAAGGCCTTATCTGATGGTAAGTAACGATGTGATACAGGATGGTAAGCACACTTAGCCTAGAAGCACTGGTTTTCAAGTGATGCTGGTACGCCTAATAGTATTTGGCGACAAATTTTCAAACTTGAGGAGGTAGTTATCCAGGCGGGCATTATTAGAAAATGCCCTACCAGTATGTTATGGTATGCACAATAATATATTCACAACTGCATTTACATATGTAAAAGTTGATTCTACCACTAATTGTAATTGTCAGCGAGGTCTGAAAATCTATCAGGCAACGGAAAACTGTAAGATTTGATACCTTTATATTATATAAAACTGTAAAAAGAATCAACTTTTATGAAAATGGTTCATATAAACCAAATCAGCATAAGTAGTGTAGGTATTCTTATTTGAAACAAAACTTCTTTTCTCGATAATGTTTTTCTAAACTTTCAATACTGTTTAGCGGAAGGGCCTTTACAGATTCACTGAACTTTGTGGACGAATGCTGAAGGCACTCAGCCGCAAAAAGGTAACTAGCACTAGGCTTACCAAAGTGGTACCTTTTTTTTTTAAAGTCGGGTGATGCATATACGCGTTCTCCTATCAGCTCTAATCCGGGATTAATAAAGTGGTACTTACCTGTATGCCAAAGTTCCGCGGAATTTAAATCCTGGCTAATCCCTACATTTTTATCCATACTAACAAATAAAATAGAAGTGTCTGTTTGTAATGTCAAAATAGCAATTTTTTACTAAATATGAATGTAGATACGATACATCTACCAAAAATACAATTTTTAAAATTTTTGTCTGTCTATCTGTTTGTTCCGGGTAATCTCCGGAACGGCTGGACCGATTTTGACGGGACTTTGTTTTGTTAGATAGATGATAGTTATTCCGGGTAAGTTATGGTACTTTTGATTTACGAAAATAATTGGGGTTCCGCGTAAAAAAATTAAAGCTCATAAAAATTGAAAAAAATCCCATTGAATGCACAGTTTTACGGCCGTGTTTGAATTTATGAGAAATACTTTATCTTAACTACTTGAGCACTAACATGGTGTTTACGCCAGCTTTAAATTATTTTCCTATTGTCTAATTTTTATGAGTAATCAATATATTAATACTATAGAAGGAAAATAATTGTGGTTCCGGATAAAAAAATAAAAACCCAGTGAAGAACATATAAACGCGGGTACAGCCGTAACAGCCCTCACAGCTAGTTTATTACCAATAATAAAAAAATAAAGGTTCCTTTCAGAACCAATGTACCTGTGTGTTCTATGCAAGAGTGTATTAGCAGTTATGCGCATGTTTATTTACAAGGTATAGGCTTAGTGCTATGACCACAATCTCACCTGACGTTAAGTGACGATGTGGTCCAGTATGGTAAACACACTAAGCCTAGATAATACTTAATGCATGGTCAGTGTCACTGTATCGTGCTGGTGGCGACATCAAGGGACTCCCCAGTTGAGGAACGAGGCACGTCTTGGGCCCCCACAGGAGGGGGAACAGATGAGTGTGCGGGGCTTACATGACTTAATGTCATATAAAATACCTGTAAGGAACCTTTTTTTATTTTTTATTAAATAAATATGTAGGGAATAGCTAGGTTCAAACTCGCAAGAGAGTTTTACACTCAGGTGACAGCCAAGCCGAGGTTCGTAGCATTTTGGTAGCCCTTGTGCTAGTCACCTTTTGCGGCTGAGTGCCTTCAGCACTCGCCCCCAAAGTCACGGTGAAGCTGTAAAGGCCCTTCCGGTCAACAGCGTTAGCTAGGTTCGAAAAAAAAAAACATATAAAATACAATATATACATATATCTAGCGAGACTTACATTTTGAAAATAATAGAAACTTGTTCTGTCATTTAATCTAAAGTCTCAACGTTTTTGTTTCTTTACATTTATATTATAAATATAAATATTTATTTATTGATTATCCAAAGTTAAAGAGAGCCTAAACATTTGTAAGTACAAATTAAAAATAATAACGGATATAAAATCGGTTCATATTCTCGTAAGACTATTTAGATAAAGTTTGAGATATCCTATAGATTATTACATCTGTTTCAGGATATTCTAGATTCATAATAATCAACAAAATTAATAATTCGTCACATTAAACAATCAGAGAATTAGAATCATCACAATCGAACCGTCAAAAATATCTCTTATCACGCACGAAATCGCTATGATTAATACAATATAAATGTTTACAACAAAGAGCGTCGATTGAATGAAATGACGGTTGCACTTTAGATACTTTGGTGTCAGGTATTTTTTTTCCTTTACCAGATAACGACGTCCTGTCGTGAGTCACATTGTAACAGTTCCATCGATGCTGCATTCGAAGTAAAACGTATAAGACATATAATGATAACAAACAAAGTAATAGGAAGGAATTTAACGGCTGTTCACGTTTGGAAATATTTCTTTTACATCATCGTTTGAAGGTTTGATTTGCTATCAGTATAAACCCGATATAAAACTGTATCGTTGATATTGAATCGTTGTTATTCCCAGTTTTGCCATCTTTAGGACAGGACTGTGGACACTAATTTTTATATCTTCGTCAGAGGTGACAATGCCCTCCTGATTCTACATGCAAATGTCATTTATGAATTAGTTATCCTATTTTTCTAAATATTTTATTGATGTCTGATAACAATATCACCTGATGTTAACGGTATATGGTTTAAAATGCTTATTTTTTACGCGTAGAAGCAAACAGACTCTCGAATACATTAATGTCGTAGCTAACAAGGAGAGAATTATAAAATCTTTTACCGCCATGCAAGTGACAAAGTCTATAGATTCAAGCTGTGTTTTAATTCTCAAGCAATAATCATTTACTACAGAATTATTGATGCAAATTTTGTTGATGATTAAGTATTAGGTCGTTACATATGAATTTAGCGTTTTATATATAGAAAAAATAAAACGAAAAAAATATTATAAAATTATATATAGGTAATCAATCAAATGAAGTATGTACCATTATTATATATCCACTTGCGTTTTATTTTGTTATACATTCCATTACTGAAAAATTGTGGAAACGAGTAACAGTAAAATCTATGAAGCCGGTTTGGGCTGCTTTATCGGAATTGAACTTTTTTCCTTGTAGGAATTTGTCATGGTTCCGAAAATCTGTAGGAGCAAGGTCCAGGGTGTATGGTCCCTGTCGTGTAGTATGAGGTTGTCCTGAAGCAACAGTGAGCTAGAGGAATTGACCAGTTTCGGTAGTTCAACGGCTAGCTTTTCCACCATAGTCTGCAATTGTTGACAATACATTTGGTTGAGTAATGTAACGCAGTGTTTGTTAGTGTACTTCAGTTAATTCATACAGTAACCATTCCTTGAGGATTTTGACTTTTTTAATCTGTTTCAAGTGAGTTAGAAAGGTTTTATCTCTCACACGGAAGCCTGTCGCTAACTCTGACGTAGTTTGGGGTGGATCTGCTTCTACGACCACATTCTAATTCTACATTGTCAACTAGGGTCTCGGGCCGTCCACGAGACTTGTTCCGTAGGTTTTTATTTCAAAAAGGAAAGTATTGGTACAAAATACGTGCCATGGTTTCTTTTACAGTAGCTTCCACATACACATCATTCATTCCTTCGAGCGGCTTCTGCAGCGCTGGTTCCACGGTTGAACTCGTATATTAAATAACGCAATATTTTAAGTTTTCCTTTTGCGAACAGAACGATTTCAAATAAAAATTAAATGGTGCGAAAATCAATGAGTATATTCGAAATACAAATATTAAGCGTAGATTTTAAATAAATTTGAATTTGGAATTCCTAACCAAACGTCAGATGTTTGAGATCATAGTTGCCAATTCGATAAAACGCCAATTTCATATGTAAGGACCTAATATATAGGAATGAGAACTAATTATGAACGTATATTATTCTAATCGATTAGATTATCGATAGAATATACAATTTTCTAGCGAATTAATTCGATAATTTCACAGTCAACAATTTTATTAACATTTCTGATTAGTAACAATAGATAATAGTGCAAAAACTTGAGTATTACCCCCACCTGTTTTAGACGATCTATAATTTATTATACAAACAAGAAATATACACTTATGTGAAGAGTAAATTACATTTCTGGCATAATAAAATAGCGATATAATGTAACATAATAAATCAAGTAGACCATTAATAAACATCTTGTTACGATAGTTGTTATTGTAACAACTTCATCTGTTACCAGTAACGTGTGAAACTATGACGAAATGATTTGTAACTCGCTACAATTGACATTCCGCGTACTATTTTCATGGACTACATGAAGTTATATTATACTGTCAGAAGGCTTTTAGACGATTAAAATAAATCTTGTTTCACGGCTCGAAGTCATACAAGTTTGAATGAGTCAAATTATTTTCTGTAGTACTTTTGCATAGGATCTTAGAATTCTATGCTTAGAATGTTTCTATGGTTCATAATGTTTAGACGATGTTTGACAGAAAGGATGTTTTGCTACACAGAGAGAAAATTATTATGTATTTACTACATTGTACGATAAACGTTATCAACTTTTTCAAAACACGTCATCATATCATATAGGTATTTGTTGTCATAATAATACTTTGTTACACCATTTTTTGCAATTTCAGAATAAACGATTAATTATTATTAGTAAGTTTTAGGTTATGACCTAAATAGTTCAGATAAGGTTATGATTAATTGACTTTCTTATTGATAAAAAAGAAAGTTATCGCTTTTAAGTCTGAGAAATATTTTAAACAATGTGTACCTGTGTATGGATATCAAGTAACTAAACAATATAATAGCATTTGTACATATATCAATGTTTACCGAACTACGTAATAATAGATATTTATTTTAAAAAAAACTTCAACTTGTGCTTATGAAGCGTAGTTTATGTTTTCAAATATAGCATTTTATTATATCGACAAAGGATTCACGGTTACTCAATTCACACTCGATATAAGATATAAATTATTATACCAAACATAATCGATCGGTGTGATTTACTATACCAAAGTGAGAATGGCATAGGTGATAATAACTGGCTTAGTCGAGACAAGCCATTACGGTTTGAGCAAATTACTTTTGTAAGAATCTAATGGATTTTAGTTAAATTATGTTCAATCGAGCAATAATAACATATAAACGCAATACCTAGTTAACTATAAGGAGTTTGTCAGAGTGACTACGTATTATTATATTCATATTTAAAATGTATTTTCCCTGTATCTACAACAAATTCCATATTGTTATTTTGTGGCACCGTAAAGAACAATAAAATTAGCAGAAAATTCTATAGACACTAATTAATTTAAGATTATGTTCAAATACCCTTTAATTAAGTAAATAATGTGTTAAAACAGCATCAACAACCGAGAAATATACATATAGTCTTTCTTATTCTATAACTGAGAGAAAAAATTAAAAATCGATTTAGTTTTGGAGGAGGAAACAAGCTATTACGAAGTGATGTTTTTGTCTTCTTTGCATAGGTAAATCAGCCCGAGCTGCAGTTGTCCCTTTCATGTTTTATAACTCTTTCTTTGGGGTACAACGCGATAGCAATAGATTTCTCTTTATGACGGAAACGCATCGGTAATAATGATTCTGGTGTTTCAGTAGTCTATACGCGACGGTAATCATTGGCTGTTTGTTGTCCTTTGCTCTATCTGGCACCGATTTCAAAATTATGAAAGATGATAAAACAAAAGTTACATTGAAGTACACAGAAGCAGATTAATAAAGTAATTATTTATTTACCTTTTAGTACATTTTTATAGTTTATTCGTTTTGTTTTTATTTAAAAAAAAATTCTTTCAAATCATTTCGCACACACTCCATCTACACTTTGTTTGGCGTTACTCTACTTTTTCATCCTTATTAGTATTACATTAACATGCATTACTATTTTACCTACATGCACTGCCCTCTATTCTTATGAGAATAGACTTAAGCAGGCCAGCATGACAGCGGTGACTGGCATTGAATTCTGTTCAGTGTCAGTCACCGCTGTTTTGGATTGTACTGTACTTATCATCAGGTCCAGTACAGTCACTGTGCTGTGCATTATAAAAAAAAAAAACATGTCCTTACCACGACAACCGGGTACCTTTCAACTTTTCTACCACTGACGCAACTCCATCTATATTCATTCCTTATTTCATCCACTGTTGTCACACCACACATCCATCTCAACATTCGCATCTTAGCTGCATTCAATTGTTTATCATCCATCGTCTTACTATCCCAGCATTCTGATCTATATAATTTCAAAAATAAACCATTGATCAAAAAAACATTAAAAAAAATAAAGAATTCCACAATTTGTTCATAATATATTAATAAATTAATGTACGTGGTATAACCATAGTAGCTTTACTGTCTCTGAATGTAACCGCAAGCGACGAAGTAAACACCACTATAATCATAACCTGCAACCTGCCAATTACAAGCGTATTTAATAAGTGTCCAAGAAGAAAAATATGCTGTGCTAATAACATTCGAATAGGTAAACGTTCACAATTATCGAGCACCATTATTATTTATTATCTATAAGTTCTACTATTTCCCGTATTATTTTATATTACCTACCGAACGATATGGCGCGACGTGGCGTCAAGCTCTTGGTCCTATATATGTAGGTATATATTTGACACATAATAGTTAGGAAGGATTGAAGGACTAGGAAATAACCGAGCGGGTTTGGACTTACTCCGATTCTCAACTGTGAAGGCTTCAGTAACTGCGACCAGTGCGAATACAGTGACACTTTTATGCAATATCATAAAAAACCCATTACATTGCATCTCACACCCCTGCACATTGCAAACAAGTACATGACTTCTGTAAGAGACCTTTAGATTAGTGTATTGTCTATATCACTTTAGGGATAGCGCGAGACAAATTCCTTCTTTTATTTACTCGGTCAAGCTCATTGGTTTGACCATAATCTCACCTGATGTCAAGTGATGATGTGGTTCAGGATGGTAAACACACTAAGGCTAGAGGTGTCGCCGGAATACATCTATCAATGCTTGGCGACAGGTTTTTTTGTTTAAGCTTATATAATGTTGCCGAAATTAACATACATTAATGTAAAGATGATAAATATTATTAACTAGCTGTGTGCTCGCGGCTTCGCCTGCGTTTCATATATTTTTCAGCTTTTATTTTTATTTTATACGGGACCCTAATTATCTTCCAATTTTTTTTTGCTACTAACATTAAGCAAGGATTTTTCTCACAAATTCTAGTATCTCCCAGTAAAGCTGTGCATTGAATAGGATTTCATTTTAATTTTTATGAGTTATTATTTTTGACAATAAATATAAAAAAAATAAATTATATGGTACGTATGCTATTTTACCATATAGTTTATTCAGTCTATCGGACAGTAACATTAAATATACACTATTTACTAATGGCCGGTTTCTATATGCGATCTCAATCTGTTTTTTTTTTTCGTAATTTCAATCCTTTTTCTCTCTATAGTTCAGATCAATGTCAGTATCAGTCAGCAAACCCCATATATTTTTAGTTCCACTTTAATCTTAAATTTTAGGATTTGATGTCGATCTCTTTAGTGACCATTGGCCAACGAAAATGTATTTAAAAAAAAAAAGGTGTCATGAGACACCAGGTAAGAACGAAGTTCCTTCAGATAATATAGAAGCAACACAATTTGCAAAAAAAAAAAAAAAGTACTTATTGCTTAATTTTATATGTATTTTCGTGATATTTTTTAATATTGCTGGTTTTTTTTATGTACATACAACTGTTTAGGAAATTTAGTATTTTAGAAAATAACAAATAACGTACATAAAAAAATCAACCAAAAAAAATAGTAATCAAATTATTAAGTAAAATAAAAAAAACATATCTGTTTATTTTTTATTCGACAATATAAAATACATAAGTAAGTAAACAAAAAAAATTCATCTGCAAAATTGTTGATAAGTCATGCGAATATATTACGCATGGCGAGACGGAATGGTATCAGACAGAGAAGGCATGAGAGAACGGAAAGAAAGAGAGAAAAAGAACGACTATAGCACTTCTGTTATACATTTTTCTTACGGTTTTAGTCTTAGATTTTTTTCAGAACTATCTCCCTATCTCCTCCAAGCCTACTGTAAGAAACTTCGTTCCAATATACATACGTGTCCGTCCATCCATCCATTCAACCATAAGTCGTCCACTGCTGGACATAGGTCTCCCCCAATAAGGGGCCATTGCCATAATCGCCACGCTTAGCAGGTGGGTTGGTGATCGCAGTAAGTGTTTGTACTTGTACTCAAAGGATGCCGCTGCCGATCCTCTGTTTTTTAGTCGCCTTTTACGACACCCACGGGAAGATATGGGGTGATACTATTCTTGGCTGGCACCAGACGGCACTTTTTTTTACATTCTACCTAGGTATTTTTTTCCCCCTACTAAACAAAAGGATTTATCGTCTAGTTTGTATGACAGCAGTAAATTTTTCAGGACAATTTTTTTTTAAAGAATTTAAACTTTTTTCTAATAATGGTAATTTTCTCATGAGTAACTGTGATGTGCCCGCCACTCCGTATCTTATTTCTATTCAGCACAATTCATCTCCGCGTAATACTTTTAAATAGGTAATCATTGGAAGATAATGTTTTTATGGCCCCTATTTTTCTCCATAAATTGTTTTCCTGAAATTATTTACTACTAATAGAAAGCAAAGACATTTCTCATAAATTGAAATACTTGGCAGTAACACTGCGCATTCAATCGTATTTTCTTCACAGTTTCATGAGGTTTTTTACGCGTAACCCTAAGTATTTTCCAAAAATAAAAGTAGTCTAAGCTACGCCGTGTAAATTTATTTATCTGACAGAAAAAGCCTCGTCATGTTCGATACACCTATTCTGGAACTTAACCGGAACAAACAGATACAAATTTAAATGTTTTTGGTTTATTTACCATTTACATTAATATGTATTTGGTAAAAACTTGTTATTGTTTTATTACATTTTGGTAATTTTTTAACATACACTTAAATTTTATTTATTAATATAAATAATTCTACTTTTTAGGTGCCTAGACAGTATAGTCCATCATGAATTATAAGATAATATAAAAAATTGAGAACAAGGAACCTTTACGCGCTAGTATTACTAAAGAAAAGATTAAACACCAAATAGTTAATATGTTATTTAAAAGATTAGCTTTTATTTTACATTAGGAGTAATAAAAAAATCATATTTACTGAACGTCATTTATGTTTGAAACAATTACTTCTTCGTCCGAAAAAGATCTGAGTTACCTACTCGTCATAACGCGCCTATAAAGGATTTACTTACAAAATATATAACATATTACTCCGTATACTTTCAACGCGTTAGCGAAATACGCCTCCTCTTTGCGGTAAATATGTGCCACTTAAAAAAAAAAATCATCAAAAAGATATAGCCGGTTCAGAAAAAAACACGCTAAATACATATCTACTAACAGACAGATCGCTTAGGTGCGATACTGTCATAATACATAGTTTGCTCTTCCAGTGGGTGTAGCTAATAGAATTTTCGTGTGTGTCTCACATACAAAATACCTAATAAGTGCCGGGTGACCATGTGTGTTACCTACTGGCCGCAGTAGACAATTACATCACCGTTCAACTCCAGACGTGTTACTGACTATGGGATTCATAAATCAACTTATACTTTTGAATCAGTTACTTCGTCGAGACATTGTTATTACAATTAGAAGCGTTGATTGCGCAGTTGGTAGTACTGTCGGATTACGCGTCAATGTACGCGCGTTCGATCTCACCTATTCAACTCTAAAATCAGCCTAAGATTTCGGTAAAAGAAAACATCATGTAGAAGCCATAGCATGCTTGTAGGGCATTTTCTAGTACTGGATAACTACCACTCAAGCTTAAAAACCTGTCGCGAAATACCAACAGGTGTGTTCCGGCAACTTCTCTTGAGTACCTAGGCTTAGTGTGTATACCATCCTGGACCACATCGTCACTTAACATCAGGTGAGATCGTGGTCAAAGCACTGAGCCTGTACCGTGTGAAAAAAACGTAATAATGAGTAAGAGCTTTACGTGCTATTACTAACAAGGGCAGAAGGGGGAATTAAAAATATCGAAAATATTGCTTATTAGTAACATAAATGGCCCCTAACCAAACAACATTTAAATGTTCTAAATAAAATTGCACAATTTAAAACAAACATTTTCCATTATATAAAAATTGCTGTTTTATTGTTATCACGTTAGTATATATAACTATTATTAGCGTATGAGGTTTATCACAGGAATGTTATTTTAAATATCTTAATTATATATTATGTAGGTATGTTAGACAAACGGAAAATTACATGCGGAGTAAAATAGTCAAATGAGGTTATCATTATTACCTAATAAAGTAGACCAGTGAACATAGCGTGCAGTTAGGCAGACCGTGGTCTTGTTCTAGATAATCAATGAGTCTCAGTTTACATTAAAGCGCTGGGTGTCGCAACCCACCAGTCCACAAGTGTCTGTTTCACGCTAAACTTAACTGACATTTAGTTAGTTAACTTTCAAGCAATAGTAAAGTATCATAACAGAATTCAAGTTCGTAAAAGCCATTTAAAGTAAGTTCGTTTTAGCACATGAATTTTTATAATCAAATGTTCGTTTTTGAATTTACTCTCCATACATACAAATATTCTTTCTCGAGATATTAAAATTTAAAATACTATTATAAGTTTAAAAAATAAAATAAAATTTATAAAAGGTAAAGCCTTCACACAATAAATCTATATAAATAAATATATCATTACATTAAATATAAAAAAATCGAGTCACAAATCCCTCCTTTGTTGCATTAGGATGGGCTTTCAATTCAAAGATTGACAATATTTCTATGCTTTATCAAATTTTTTTTGTACACGGAATAGGCTTATTGCTTTGACCACAATCTCGCCTGATGTTAAATGATGATGTGGTCCAGGATGGTAAGCACACTAAGGCTAGAGGTACTGGTTCTCAAGTGATGCTGCCGGAACACACCTATTGGTATTTGGCAACAGGTTTTCAAACTTGAGGGTGGTAGCTACCCAGGCGGGCATCATTCGAAAATGCCCTACCACCATGCTATGGTTTCCTCATGATGTTTTCCTTCACCGAAAGCCCATGCCGATTTTAGAGACGGATAGGTGGGGATCGAACCCGCGTCGATTGACGCGGAATCCGGCTGCACTACCCTCTGCGCCATCATCGCTTCAATTTTGTATATCATTGCAAGAATTACGTAAAATCACTGAACGGATACGAACAAAACCTTCTAACTTCTATTTAAATTTATACGGAACTTAAGTTTTAAGGTAATCAAACTTTTACATAAAGAGCAAGGTATACATGGAAAAGAGTTTCTGGTTTATGATTACTTTCATATATCATTCAAAGATAAGATCTTTGTCATGATTGTTTTATAAAGAAAGTTTTAAACGATAAAGTAATAGTATTTACATTCTTTTTATTCAAGTTATTCAGTTCACATGGACCAGCGTGTTTTATCACAAACGCACGGATCATGATTGTTTGAAAGCGACCGTTCTTTGAATCTCTTAAGATAGTAAATTTACAACCTTATTACATTAATTAAACAAAATCACGGTATTAAAAGCTCTAGGTTCAAAATATTTATGATCACATTTACCTATGTCGCCATGTAGGAAATAAATTATTTCGTTATATCTTTCTTTATTTGGACAACGGTATGTTACTACCATTTAAAGTGAGTACACTGACCATTTTTAGTGTTTTTGTAGCGTTGTATATCGAATGCGTGGGTTCTCCTTAATTCATTCATTGGATGAGTTTAAAATTTTCATAAGGGCAGGGCATCTTCGCGACGGTTCTTTCTCCCTTTCTTCTTGGCCCGCTTCTGCTCTATTCCTCCTTCCCTTTTCTTTTCATGGGGGGGCAGGTTATACTGCCTCCCCGGAATGTGACCGTTGGGTCAGTCCTCCCTTCGGGGGGGTGGGTGAAGAGGTGGGGTCGAGAATATTCTCCCCCATCCCCATTGGGCCATTGCACGACGAGGCCCGGTGGGTTCGCTGCAGGGGGGCGACGCGGTGACATGCCTTGGCAACCCCGTATCGCCCCCCATCCCAAATGCAGCGGACGGCCCCGGGGGGTTTTAGTGGGTATTTCCGGGCGACTCTCGCCCGGGTGAGTCCCACACTGGCACGGAGCTCGTCACTCCGTGCTCCCTTATATAAAAAAATATACCGTCAAAAAAAAAAAAAAAAAAAAGGGCATCTTCGCGACAACGACCGTGAAACACCGGCGAACCAATGCCTTAGGATGTGTGCCTGTAAATATGAACTAAAATTACATCTTCTAATTAGATTGTTAAACAAATGAAAATATAAATATTACACACTCTATTTACACTTATAATGGTAATAATGAACAAAAGGAGTAAGTACTTAAAATCATAACGGTTAAATAAAAATGTATTTAAAACAATTACCATCTCATATTTATATTTATAACTGTCTGTATCCAAAGGCTTATAATATAATAATCTATGTACTTACCCACTATGTTACTTCTCATAAATATTCAGGTTTAGTTACTGAAAAAAAACGTGTTCGACTTAAGTATTTTTGTCACCTTGATACGCTAGTATTGTCATTACTTGTTACAATATTAAATAGTGTAACAAAGTGTGCATCTATGGCACCATTCATGGCTTATTGGTGACCACTCTCCCGATAATCAAGACTCTTTACGTTAACAGCATGTAGTCAGCTCTAAAAATAAAGTATATGTAAACCAAAACATTTATGATTATACATCAGAATTGTAAAATGCAGGTTAATGTTTCTCAAGTTATAGTCAAAAAAGTGGTCTCAAGTCACCCACTTACAGACAAACCTTTATCATAATTATAAATAAGGATAAGGAAACGTCACAAAAATAAGATTTTGTTTTTAAATTAATTATTTCTTGTTACTACTTCAAAACGATCACTAAAGTAGTTTTCATATATAAGCAATTACATCCTATAAGACATTCCACGTATAAGTTGGATCGAAATAGTTGAATATTTAATTCAGTAATAGAATGATGTCATCTGTATTCAGCAAGAGCACTGCTCACGCACTGATCACTTGAAAGTATCAAAATAAAAAGCAGATTCAGACTTGTTAATGTAATTACAATGAACATTTAAGAAGTGCTAAAACTATACCAGTTGCCTATTAAATTGATTATGTCTATAGGAGATGAATTGAGCACTTGGCTTTAGTACAAAATGTAATATAACCTTAATCCTTCAAGAGGCCAGTTATATATAGGTGACTTTATCTGCGAAATAACTTGGAATACCCAGCGGATTTCATTCTTGTTGCTAAGCTCGTTGCAGAAACTGGTGCATAGCTTAGTTTTTTAGAGAATGTGTGTAGCTGTTGTGTTGTTTCTTCATCGAGTTAAACGAAGGATCTAGAATCTTTGAATTTATCCGAGAATTCATATCGTCATCTCTAAACATACATATATCAACATTCATTATGTGATAGGGGTATAAATCTTGCAACTTTATTTTATGACTTTACTAGTTGATAGGAACGACCGCTTAGTTGTCGTTTTGCTTACTATCGCTGACAAGGAGGGATTGGGGGGGGGTTAAAAGATGACCAAAATTAAGCTTATGTAATATTTACACCGCACTAAAATACGTGGAACAGGCTAGCTAGCCGGTCTCTAATTTCTCTTATTTACTCTGAGAGTAGGCCCCTCACAAAGTGGACCGACGTCCTGGTGAAGGTCGTGCGAATCCGCCGGATGCGGGTGGCGCAAAACCGGTCGTCGTGGAGATCTTTGGGGGAGACCTAAGCCAAGCAATGGACGTCTGTCGGCTGAATGGACTCTGAGGGGCGGATGAAACACTAATTTGCTGATGCTAAGAATTTAAAAAAATATATTGGCTAAGTACCGCGAGCAATGTCTTCTTTTATTACAAATCCGGCGATCCTGGATCATGCGTGGATGAGTTGCGTTGTATAGAAGCGGCGATGGTGTAATTTCAATATTTTTCCAACGTTGAGCATCGTTGTGCGTTCGCGGGTATTCTTTTTTGAATATACTCGGATATTAAAATTGGTGTGTCTCACGGCACTAGTTACCAGACGAGAAAAAATATTACTCGGCCAAGAATGACAGGTATTCCGACATTCTTTCCCTTTCAACCGAATGATTCGCTAGTGTATAACATTGTAATTGATTATAAATCAGGAGGAAGGCTTGTTACCATTTTACTTAGGAAATGAATAAATCTCTTTACTGTATTATAGAGATCATACTATATATTTTCAAATCGGTATATGATAGAACCAAACATTAAACGTCACTTTTTTAAACTGAATCAATTTTGGTTAATATCAGAGGATAATAATAATTATGTTTCGACATGATGGCAGAAAAAATATTCTTTAATTAATCATAAAATTTTCAGAATCGTTAATTAAGTCATTAGATAATTAAAGAAAGAAAAAAGTAATACTTAAAATAAACTATTAAATACGGTATATATTTACCTACTGTAAATTATAATTATCTACAAGTTTCCAGTAGATTTTTCATTATTAATAAAATATGAATAGAACTCTTCATTAATCTTTAGTACCTACGTACTTACTGTTGTTCGCTTTGAATTATTTACATTTATATATGAGCGTACGTTAAACGTACGACATTTGATTAATGATCGCTCTGAGATATCAGCGAGCACGCAAATAAAACACATTGGCTACCACATCCGGTAATAAAGCTACTGCAGAATTGTATAGGTACCTACCTATACATATGCGGAACGGCAGGGTACTTGTACCAAACCAAATCACGGTCATCATACTATGTATCCGTGCCCGGCAAGTACATTTCGATAAGTAAAATACATGAACTTGTTATGACAGCTATTTATCTCGTGTTATCTCTTGGCTTTTTATTATAAACTAATATACCACGGTTCACCCGGTGGTAAAAATTCGACCGTAAATAATAATTATTGGAAAGTGAAACAAAAGAAATACTATTTTCAAAATTTGTGATAACACACATATACACTACAGTCATACGTACGTACGAAACTTGAATTGAGCTACTTCCAGCTCCATGGCATTATGCAAGTTCTACGGAATCCTAACCTATCCATTTTACACGAAAAAAATATTCTTTTTTTATATGGGCACGACACATTGCACTTTATCTGATGTGAAATAAATTAAATCCGAAGAAAGGTGACGACCATCGATAGATGAGAATACATAGACAGCAGTGTAGCTATAACATCTGAGGCCCGTGGCAAATGTGTTTGGTGGTGATCCAGTAAATATTGTCACTTTGTAATTTGATTTTAATAAATCAATATAGCGTACAAATATATAACCCTGTCTAACTTTAATTAAATTTATAATGTTTACTAAATTTTGTTAAAAATGTTAAGATACTTCTGAGCTCGCGGCTTTGTGGGCCGAGGCCTCATCGGAATGGGGCACGTGGCATTTTTCCAGCTCTGCCACCCTATAGTTTCGCCACTGAAAGACAGTTGTCATGCTGGACTACAGGTCAAATACACCTAAAGACTCTAAGGATAAGGTTCTCCTAATATTCTATGACAAGTCCCAACTGGGGAGGCTCTTGACGTCGCCGCCAGCGCGATACAGTGATACTGCCCATGCATTGAGCATTACACGCACAACACTGCATACCCACTCCTGCACATAACACGCAGGTACATAGGTACCTGCAAGGAAACTTTTTTTTTTTATGTTAAATAAAAAATGTAGGGAGTAGCTAGGATAAAAATTCCGCGGGAGTTTTCACACTCAGGTAGCGGCCAAGCCGAGGTTCGAACCCTTGTGCTAGTTACCTTTTGCGGCTGAGTGCCTTCAGCACTCGCCCTCAAAGTTCGGTGAAACTGTAAAGTAAGCCCTTCCGGTCAACAGCATTAGCTAGGTTAAAAAAAAAATTCAGTAGTGAATAAAAAATCAGATTAAGATCTCATATTGAAACCGATAACTGATGGATCTACATTGGCTGATTCTGGAATACGAAACGCGAAAACACATGTCACTATGGCGGATTTACCGCTTACAGAACCAATGTACCTTGCATGCGATGGGTAAGCGTGTGATGTGCAGTGCGTTGCTAGTTCATAAGCTAATGATTGCAATAATTACAAAGCACTTATTCATTTTGAAGCCATTATATCAAAATGATTTGATTGTTTAAATTGATAAAGTAATAAAGTTCATAATACGAATGTTTAGTGTATGCAATACATCGTTATTTAGAAGCCAGTGGTTCTCAAAAATATTCATGTATTCTAACGTACTTATTATTTTGATTGATTGATTCAACCGAAAGAGTCCACTACTGGACATAGGTATCCCCCAAAAAAGGGGAAATTGTCTTAATCGCCACGCTTGGCAGGAGGACTGGCGATCGCAGTTAGGTGTTTGTGATGCTCAGAGGATGGTGCTGCCCATCCTCCAGTATCATCTTCGATAACTTAATACACATTCGTAAAAATTTAGACAAGCTAGATCTAGTGAATGATCGTCATAATTTTAATATTAGAAGTAAAGACAAGTTGGCCGTCCCACGCTTTAGGTTAAGTAAGTGTAATAAAAGCTTTATAGGTAATAGTATTCGGTTTTACAATAAGATCCCAAGTAACATTACCGATTTACCTGACAATAAGTTCAAGTATTATATCAAGCAAGTTTTAATCTCAAAAGGTTATTACAGGGTGGATCATTACGTGAACGATAGTGATGTCTGGAATTAACCCACATCTCTGTGCTTCCACTAACATTATTAAGACTACGATTTGTATAGTTTTTTATATGACAAAAAAAATGATATATATTATATTTATAAAAAAAAAGAACCAGATCGAGTTTCTTGCCGGCTCTTCTCGACTGGGTTGTTTTCCGAACCGGTGGTAGTGTTTTAGACGTTCATAAGCGCCTTCTTAGGGCCTAAATTGAATAAATAAATTTTGATTTTGATTTCTCTTAGTCTCTTTTTACGACACCCACGGGAAGATATGGAGTGGTACTATTCTTAGCCAGCATCACACGGCTATCATTTTCATACCAAGACTTGAATTGAAAATATGAAACTTTTGATCGTGTATGAAAATTATTTAAATTCTTAATCACAGACACTCATACTTAATTAAACTTTTAAGAAATATCGCCATGGGCATCAGTAGTTTTTAGTTTACCATATATGTTTTATTTTTATTATTACAATTGACATGTATTCTATTACCTAAGATATGTTTTGTGATACTTATATAACTGCATAATATAGTAAATATATAAAAATGTCTATGCATTACCAATTTACCTAAATAACGCTTGGTTAATTATGCGGTTAATGGCCATTACATTTTATTTTCTTAATTAGGTTTATAACATTGAGGCCAAGGTGACTTTTGAAAACAAATATAATATTTTTTGCCCTAGGTAGTCCAATAAAACCTAAATCTAATTAAACAGCTAAGACCTGCTTATTTCAATATCGATAGGTAGGTAGGTAATGTGATGAAAACATTTGCGATAACTTCATGAAGTAATCTTATAATGTAAAATTTGTCATTTACTAAATCAATATTTCAAGTGACGTATTACGGCTTCGCTCTAGATCAATTTAGAAAACAATTTAGCAGGAATAATCTGAAATATATTTTTTGCATATTTACTATAATTTATTAATATATCTATAAACAATATTTACAGTTAAATTTTCTCAGAATTTACCTATATTATTATTTTTTTAGTAAAGTATCTCGACCTATTGTCGAAAATCATCAAATAAAACACCGAATTAACCCTCTCTTTAGCTTGTTATATTCGTTCATTACCTATTTTGAGCTACAATTCTGCAAAACACCGGTTTTCCTATGCAGTTAACGACACTCATATCTGATAGATTTCCCCGCTTTAAAAATCGCACATAAAAGCATTTAAATATTACCGACATACATATATTAAAATAGAGATTAATACTGTATAGCAAATAAGTTATTTTAAATAACGCAATATTTATTCATTAAAATGTTAATGTTCATATTAAGTCATTTGTAGGAGGTATCTCTCAAAATTTAGCCTGCGGATGCCATGAATTTTTTTACCCACTCGGTTACAGAATGTAGACTTTTTCTACACTAAACCAAAATTATATAAAAATATATAACTGTGAATGAAAACCGCATAAAAAAAAAATGGAATGTGTAGTTTAGGAGGAGTCGGATAAACAGAAACAAGACAAGAACGTTTACTATAATACACTAGAGAATATATATATACATTGTGTTCCTTGAGTTATTTGATAATTGTTCATATATTTACCTTATTTACAAAGCAGTAGTACATTTGTCACTTCTTTGAAATTTTTACCAACAACAATTACTATTTCTAATCGGTTGTTAGCACTCGCTTATACTGTACTTACTGAAGTATTGTGTTCTATTTTCTTCCTGAATGTGTCCTATAGAAAATAATTTATCTAGACTTATAATAAAAGGCTCGAAATCTGTACGTTGAAGATATATAAGAATAAATACTATGCGGGTATTCAGAATCTATTAATTCTATAGTTTAAAAAAATACTGCCTATCTATCTGTTTATTAATTTGTTCACCACGTAAAAACTACTTAACCGAATTCGATTAAAGTTGATAATGACATTGCATCCAAGGGAAAGCACAGGCTGCAGATTGTCCTAATTCCAAGCAGGTAAAACCGCGGACACAGCTAGTAACAAGTATCATCATCTCCCTATCCTTTTCCCATTTTTATTTGGGGTCGGCGCAACATGTCTTCCTCTTCCATTTCTCTCTATTTGTTGTCAGTTTTTCATGTTGCATTTTAGGTTTCGGCTGTTTGATTTTACGACCGGCCGCCTGCCTGACGTCAACCCTCCTTGGGAATGCTATTGTTGATGGTAAACCGCCACCTACAGTCTGGGTGTAGATATATGCCCGTGTTTTTCCGTTTTTGTCACCTTTTACGACACCCCACGGGATAGGACAGGAGGTGGTAGTATTCTAGAGCCGCCACCACACGACTAGCTAGTAACAAGTATATTAATATTAAAATATAGATCATAAATATAATTAAATTAGATAAATATTTAAAATACCTACATTGGAAATTCTATTATAGGTAGTCCCCAAAGACGAATATATTAATTAATAAACAACTCCGGAATTGACAAGCATATAAAAAACCTTCCATGTACACTTATAGTAAAATAATTAATTTCATTGATATGATTTTATTTATAAAGCAATAAAGTTAATGTTAACAATTGGCTCAATGCCCGTAACGTATTAACATGATACGTATGTTTTACAACATTACTTGTAATTTTTATGATTTATGAGATGCTCCAAATATTAAATGACACAAATCATTATATTGCACTACTAGCTGTGCGCGAGACTTCGCTCGGGTGAAATTCAGACATTTACATTCTAATAGACATCCTGCATCCCGTACCGTTCCGTACCCCATACATAATATACCTTTAAGAGCTAAAAATAGGTAATTAAACACATTTCTATAATTTTTAGAAATGTCTATCTGTTTGTTACGTGACGGGACGGGACGTGAATAACAAATTTATTTTGACTAACTATATACTTAGACTTCGCTTTCATATAACAATATCTACTCATAAGAATTATGCACTCAAATGGCTACAAGATAATGTAATGCTTGGTAATGTTTTTGTCGACTTAACAATAATAGTAGTCCTCTTAACTTTTTACATACATTATATGGAAAAAATCTATCGATCGTCGCGTCGCCATCTTCATGCCGGTCTACATCTACCACGGCTAACGTCTGTAAATAGGTCTGAATATACACTAGCTAGTTCGAAACGTGACAAGTCAAATGAGTCACTGTAACGTGATTTAACAAGTCTTTATTGGTCGCCACCATACAACATTGCCTTTTATAATAAAGTAAGGATAATTTAGATAGAATACTAGTGTCAATTTTTCTATTAAATTATTTGCCATAAATGACTTAATCAGTTTGACTGTGAATATTGTTCTGTTACAAGTTACATTTTTATTTAAACTATACATACAGTTTAGGCTCAAAAGGTTTTGATAACAGCCTCGCCTGATGTTAGGTAAATATACTTGAAGCCTGTTGTTACTTGGCGACAGGTTTTCAAACTTGAAGGCGGCTGCTACCCGGTAGATAGGCGGGTGTTAATAGAAAATTCCCTGCCACCATGCTCAGCTCATGAAAGCCTAGGCTCATTATCCATCGTATCGTATCCATCGACTCGGAATCCGACAGGACCAACTGCGCTATCATCGCTTTTGTGATATAATTTGACTGAAACAGATTTTTAAGCCTAAAGCAGTTGCTACATAGGCTTTTATTACCAAATAAACAGCGAGTGCATCTGAAATTACATATGCAAATGTGCGACATTTAATCAACGTATAGGAACCGAAAGGTTGATTGGCATGTTAACCTCCATGCCTCCTATCACTCGGCCTGTAATTGAACAGAAGCCTTAATACATTTCAATTGTCTCGTCTGCTATTGGTTTGACTTAATGAGCTCGGTAATAACAAGTCTGGTTATTAGACTTACTCACATAATGATTGAAATCAAAATATTTTAACCATGCGTTAACAATCATCCTTGGAGACATTTACAATATAGACATTTCAACCTAATATACTTCTTGAGCTTATTTCTAATGTTTCTGTTGCTTTGTTCTTTGTTATGTATTTAGTTTTAGAAAAACATAATTGTGATCGGAGGACTCCCGTCAGGAACGAAGTTTTTAGTTAAAACAGAAATAGAAAAACAAAACTATATAACATGTAGGTCACATGTGATAATTAGAAAATGACTCGTTGTGAAAAAAATATCTTAATTTATTATTACACCTTCTTAATTAAAAATTAAAAATCGTGCGACGCCATCTAGTGTTCAAACATTGAACGTTTAACAAATTACATCAGTGAGAATCTGGTTCAGTATTATAGAATAAAGCGCCATCACTTATTTCTAGTACAATAATAATATACAAAGAAACAGCTATTCACTTGAATAATAATAATAATATGATATATTAATAATAATAGCAAACTGCTGTAATAATAACAGTCATTACGTAGACTATACATTAGATAGTGTATAGTCATCATACGTAGACTATACATAAAAGAAAAAAAAGGAAAAAATATGTGTCAAGTATAACTAGTATGTTATAGTGGCTGAAATTCGATCAAAATATTTATTAAAAAAACTTTGGTTGTAATAATAATCTATTTCTAAATATGTTATATAAATAACTTTAAAGTACGTCAATATTAAACAAAAAAAAAAACATACAGAGAAAATAAATATAGTGAAATGTCTTATGATTGACTATTTATATGTAGATGAGCCTATATCGTATTAAAAAATACATATATATATATATATATATATATAATATTTATTATACTAAGTTAATCTAAAATCACGGTCAGAACTATTCACAAAATGGCTTCATTTTCAACGAGTTACTACTAATATTTTCATAACTTTTTTCTAGTAAAATGAAATTACATATTTTATATGTAAAGTGAAAATTATTTACTCTGTTCAAAAATGTCTACTTATAGATTCAAAGTTTAGCAAAATTTGTAAATAATTGGTGGCACAATATAGGTAAAAATATCACAAATTTTGTATCATATATTGCACTTTGTAATATCTCATTAGTTTTTAAATTAAGTACTATCTAAATAGTTATAATACATTAAAATAAATACGCACACCACGCACGCATACTTGTATAAGCTCCTCGTGCTAATTTATTAAATTATTCAGTGTCGTTGCCGACTAACGTGTCAACTCCTGCCGCATAGCAACAAATCACATTTCGCTCAACCTTCACCGATCTAAAATACCATAAACCTTGTAATAAACATTAACACCTTTTGTATCACATTTTCATATTAATCCGAAGTCATAATATAAGAATATTGTTATGTTAATAACAGCTCACGTCACTGATAATATCAGCTGTCATTTAATTAATTACCATATTATTGCCGTTAACGTGGACCAGAACTTCCCTATCGGTATTCAAAGTAAATGTTATCTACATTTTCCAACTTCCTATTCAATTAACGCACAAAAGCGAAATAAACACAAAATTTCCTACCAAGAAATTATATGCGCAAAATGGGCCCGTGTTGAAATAGTGACTAGATAATTAATTTTGTTACGTGTCAAATTTGTTATTTCATTAATTAACTTGACCACGCTTGAAGTTGGCAGTTATAAAGTGTGAAATTTAAACTGATACGTTTATTTATCTGATATACCATTGCAAAAATTATATTTAAATTGAATTAGTAGCATAATTTACGCGGGAAATATTTCCCGACTTCCCTTTTTAACCGACTACAAAAAGGAGGAGGTTATCAATTCGTCCGTATTTTTTTGTATGTTTGTAACTCGACTTCTACGTCAATTGTGAACCGATTTACCAATTTTTTTATTACTGAAACAGTACACTCCCGAATTGGTCCCATTTCCACCAAATCAGGATCTGATATGTGGATCTCAGGGAAATCAAGAGAAACCCTCGAAATCTATAGAATATTTATACATTTGTATATGTATTTGCTTCCACAGCTATTCAAGTGTTTGTGTATTGCAGTTTTATTTTGCTGATTTGATGATGACGATGTTGTACTTTATTTATATGCACTAACAGTGAATAAAAAAGAGAAAAAAAAAAAAAATTATTACGGAAAAAAATATTTTTACAAAAAAATAATAAACTGTACCTAAAAGGCTAAAAGTATATACAAACTAAAAAGTAGGAAACAAAACTAACGGAAAAGGATATATCGAAGTTAGCAGAAGTAGATAAATAAATTAAGTATTTACTTACTTTTAGTGGATTTTTATAGAATATTCCTGTGAAGTTTGTTTTGTTTTTAATTAAAAAGGTTTTTAAACATATACAATATGATGCAAGCTTTGTCTCTGCTAAATATCGTAAATTTGTCAGCAGTTAGTTTATAAAAGTATAAAATAGACAAAGGTGATAATAATTATAAAGTAATTTAATTCTTTCCGTTTTATCTTGATTGGTCAAAAAGACATTAAATAAATACTTTTTATTTCTTACCAATATGATGAGTTTTTATTACCAAACTTGAAAAATGATTTTTTACCCATACAACCTTTCATCCTCTACATCGCCACCTTCAAGTTTTTCTAATGCATAGAGTGGCCTATTTTCATCTATTTTTATTAAAAAAAAGTTATAAAAATTGATTCACCGACTTTTGCGTGAAAACGTAATAGGCAAGCAGTTCCCTTCGCATTTATAACATTAGTATAGATATGTCTAAACTTTTTTAACAGAACTTTATTTTAATAATGGTGATGTAAGCTTCTAGATCAAATAAAATATGCAGATGACTAAATCCTATATCACCCGATTACGTAGCTTTCAATTAACAAGCAAATCAAAACAAATGTTTGTTCAGGCGTACAGTAAGTAAATGAATGCAATGACGTCAGCCAATAGAGCTGTCTGCAAAGGGCTCCGTTGTCGATTAGCTATTAAGTAAATTGACGCACGGTGATTGATTAAATAAAACTCTAATGGTAGATAAAGCCTACGCGCTTTTGTTAGGCACTATAATCCGGTGACAAATGATATGGCGAGCACAATTATCTAAGTGCTATTCTAACGTATTGTGATAAAATTCAAATTGCAAAATTTTAACTTACAAATATTATATTCATATAATGATCGCATAGATTGCTGGTTTTATATTGTTTTTGTTTTTTCACAATTCTTTGTACTATATTATTTATTCCTTCAAACAAAGCACGAAGAAGACTTCATAATCACACCGGGCGTTGCTATCTATTCCTCTTCGAGAAGCCCTCGAGCTACTTGACTTTGGTACTAGACTCTATTTACCATAACTTGCTGGCTCGAATCACACACACACACCTATAGAAGAAAATTTAACTTGACAAAAAACGCCCAGCAGGCAGTAAAAGATGCCCATACCATTGTGGTATGGTTTCATCATGATATCAAAACCTCAAGCTAGGGTTTAGCATTCGAACTTATGTCCACAAACACGTTGATTACTACGCTAGCACAACTTTAAAATAAAGTTAACCAATAATACACGATTTAAAAAAGATTTTTTATGATGCAAGGTTCGTGTCACAATGCCTTATCATATCTTATCGTAAATATCTTAGAATTTCGCAACAAAAACAAACCAGAGAGAAATCGAAATAGTTCATAGAACCATTTGAGGTAACAAGTTTAACTTATTGCTTATTTTTGCAATACGATACATTTGTGACGCAGATATTTGTCTGGCAAATACTAAGACGAAAGGCATTCGCCAATAAATCTCAGATAGGAGTGCAGTTAAAATTTTACCCAATTTTTAAGTACAACTGGTCACATTTCTAAACGTAACAATTGCAAAAGTTACAAATAAGTTTATCTTATGATACTTCCCCTCCTCTCGGTACACCCATTCTTGGGGATCGTGATTCTCTATGGTGCTTGTCTTGAAATGTTTGGCGCCAATTTTTAGGGTCCTCTGACAGACGTATAGCCTCTTGTATATTAATCTGCAGAGTAGTAACTGTTTGATCCGTCCATTTAAGTCGGTTTTCGTTCACGAGATTTTTATCCTTCGACTTTCCCTAACAAAATGTTCAGTTCTAGACTGTCATCATAGGTCTAAAGCATTATTCTAGCATCCGTGTAGAGTGCCAGCTGCGCAAGTGATGAAATAAGCTAATACGTGATACACAAAACGCGGTGCACCACTGGCAAATATTTCCTTAGGGGTTCATAGTAGGCGCTAAGTTATACGTTGTTTTACTAGTCCGCTTGGTGCATTTATTTGCCAACGCCTCCAACCTTTTAGATTGTAACTTTTTGATATTTACTTCTTTTATTCTATTCGTATCATAATAAGATTTATAATTCTTTATTAGGTACTATTATCAATTGTGTTAAAGTAAATCGAAACTGTGACATACAAACATACCTAATTGTATCTAATCTACATAAAACAAAAACAAAAATGGGTGAACCAATATTATTATCTATTTCAGTGAAAGACGCTACATGTCTTGGCATGTTACGACTAGTAACTACGCTTAGGAAATTGTAATCATATCGTTCATTTTATGTTTACGATAAGCATAATACAGAAACTATTTTCACTATTTATCATTTTCTATCAACACGAAATGGTGCGTAGTGATAAGAAATTGTCAAAAATGTTGTCTACGTAATTAATACCTTACCTAATAATATTCTCTTGTGTAAAATGGCGGTGTTATATCTTGTAAAAGGTTATACAAAAAGGAAAATAAAATTTTTTAACAGCAACGTGGGTGGTGTTTGTTAGGAGAATTTAAACTATTTATCTAAATACATCCGGCAAATTACCAAAGACTATCAGACATAAACTTTGCCTTATCGCGACCTTTGCCACGACGACTCCGGTCAACACTTCAAAACAAGAAGGCGAAAATAGGGCTTATATTATTATTATTATAACTCTTATTTATTGCATATTGTAAACACATAAAGTAATATTTCATTGTATGTAGATAATTATAACGAATTTATGAAATTTTGCTTAGTTAGGGTAGTCAAAAATCTTAAGACAGTTTATTATACAGTTATCAAAAATAGGTATTATTTAAAGCGATGATTGTTAAATTAGGCCTTTCAAGGATCGAGGAGAGGTGTAAGAGTTTGGGGGGAAGTGTCAAAAACGACTAAAATACTTGGTAGGACCAAATGGACAAAAGAGGTTGAAGACAGTTTCACAAATATCATGGTAAGAAAAGTTACTCCAAAGCAGTGCTAGACTAGCTAGTTAATCATTTCGTAAGTAATAGCCCATTGAGCACTAACCTGGCGTTTACGCCAGCTTTCTATTGTTTTCCTATTTTCTAATTTTTATGGGTAATCGACATATTAAAAATACATTACTAAAACTATTCGTAACAGGCTTTTCGGCGGCACGTCAGTCAGATGTAGCTGTTATCTTGAATTCAATATCATGTGTTATAGTGCCCTATATTCCGTGATTTTAGTTACAGTGCACAATTGAAGTAAATTGAAAATAATGGCACGAAGCGTTTATTCTGAGGTGCCACGAGAATCCATGAGATATTCTAGAGGGATTGCCATCTTCTTTCTAGGGTATTGATACAAGTTTGAACTTCAGAATAGGTGGTATAGACAAAAACATTTCCTAGCCTGTCGCATATTTCTACTACTATTCGTAACATCTGTATTTGAAACCAAGTGTCAAAGTATTTAGTGTAATTACTGACCAATTTTAACTTATATAATATATCAATGGTAGTGAAATAAAGAGAGAATTTTTTACTTAATACGCAATAAAAAACAACATAATATATTCCTTCATACTGCTTATTAACATTAACAAACTTATATACTGATTTTACTTGACTATATTATACATTTTTAAAAGAAATATTTGATCATTAAAAGTGTCAGTCGTATTAAAGAAAAACTCGTTCCGCTCATTAAACAGAATTGCGGTATATCCGCAATAAGTATTAGTAATTAAATTCAACATTGAACGACATTGAGCTGATGGAACAGACATTATTATTATCATCATTATTATCTTGTCTTATTAATATGAAATTGCCATGTCCTTTATACATGCAAAGGATGCCAAAGATGCGATGCAATGAACCATCATAATATCGTGGTATAATAGGTCGAAAACCTTTATGAAACATTTCTATTATGCGATTGAATGTTTTAATATTGATAATGCATTGGGTAACAAACGCCGCATTTTGAAATGAAAGGCATAATATCGATTCAAAACTCCAAAGTGCGTTGATCTCATTGCAAGTCGTGGACGTATAGGTACGTCGAGATAATTAATTAATTGTTTCACCAATAAGTAAATCGATTCGCTGTATGTTTATCTCGGTCATAATATACGATCGAATGTAAATATTTAATTAATTAATAAAATAGTGTAAACGACAGCAGCATGAGTTCTAATTTAAATTATGAAAATAAATTAATAGCAATGTTACGTTGTTTAAATGATTGATTTCAATGTTGCTTTATACATTACTGGTTGCGTGCCCGCGGCTGCGCCCGCGTTATATATATCCTTCACTGAATTTGTTTTATACGGACACCTAATTTTCCTAATTTTTTTTATGGTACTAAGACAAATTAAAAATATTTCCCTTAAATTCAAGCATTTGCCCGTAAAAGTGACCTTTGAATCGGATTTTATTCGAAATTTCATGAGTTTTAATTTTTTACCCTACTTATTTTCTAAAATCAAAAGTACCCTAAGTTACGTGGAGTACCTTCAGCTACATACCAAAATAGTTCCGTCAAGATCTGTATACAATTTGCTTATTGTTAGTAGCAAAATATTTTTTAGAAAATAAGTAGGGTTCCGTATAAAAATATTAAAAACTATATTCCATTCTTCTATTCAAGCGAAAGACGTCCACTACTGGATATAGGTCTCCCCAAGGATCTCCACATCAACCGGTCTTGCGCCACCTGGATCCAGCGGACTCCCGCGACCTTCATCAGGTCGCCGTCCACCTTGTGGGGGCCACCTTGTGCCTACCCACGCTGCGTCTTCCACGGTATGAGGGAGCCATTAGAGAACCTGTTGACCTCATCGGGCATCGCTTCTACGAGCAATGCGGCCAGCCCATTGCCACTTCAGTTTGGCAAAAAAATATTATGCAGTAAAAAATTATATGAAACGCGGGCACACAGCTAATCTATTATAAATGCTGTATACACCAAAGCTTCCTTCAACTTAGCACTTAGAATATTCAGAATGAGGTGATAAAGTATTACATTACAAAATTTTCGGGACATTTTTAACTAGAAAGAGAATGAATAAAATTGTACATTTAAAAATGACTACACTAAAATAATAAATCTCGCATGCATTCCTACATAATTATCAACATTCTACACGATAAAGATTCATAAATATTTAATTTGTAGAACAAGCAATAATAAGCTTGCTGTCAAATATTAATGACTCAAAAAATTCACTTTTTCTTTGACAGTGCCGTTATGCACACAAAGCGGAGCGTTAGGTAGATAAGCGGTTATTGATTTTGTGTAACAAAAATTTCTTTCTGTTTCCTTTTACGGCGTGGCGCTAAGTGGCAACCCACTGCGTTGCGAGGGATGGCACATTCCCGAGATAAGATAGCGGGTCCTACCTCCGAGTTCTTCGAGTTGGACGCATTGCAATCCGCTACGTCACCTGAACATATAATTCTCAACGTGTTGTTTACCTCTCGACATCCTGTCAAAATGCTTTACAGCTCATTTACACTATATATCCGTTATGCTCACATTGTTATTTTGATAAATTTTAGGTTATTTTTAATTATAGTCAAGTATTTGATTGTTGAACAATAAAGGATTCTATATTTCTTATTAAATGCTTTGATAAACGAGTAGCTTTGCCCATAACTTCGTCCACCTTGTCCATAGAGAAACCGTGCCAGTTGTAAGACATAAAGATTTGCCATCACTATGTTTTCTCAGAGATTTTTGAAAAACCACTATCATTCCTAGTATATTGTTTTGATATCTCTCTTAAGAAGAAGCCTACGGAAGCCATGAACATTGAAGTATACGTACCTACGGCCTCAATGGCCATGAAAATAGATTTTTTAACAAGTTGGTTACAACATATTAAATTTTTCTAATTATACAACAACTTAATAATTAGGATATATTATCTAACTGAGATTGTAAACCACATCAAAATTCGTTGCGTGGTTTAGAAAAATTAGTGGATAAATACATAAAATATACAGGCAGACTCGACTTTGTTCTATATTATATACCCACAAGCTGCGTGACCGCGGCTGCACCCACGTTCTATATGTTCTTCACTTCGTTTTTTATACGGAACCCTAATCATTTTCCTTAATTCTTTTTAGTACTAAGATAAAGTAAAAATATTTCTCATAAATTCGAACACTTGCCCATAAAACATTTTTGTACGCGGAACCCTTAATACCGCCGTGTGGTGCCGGCTAAGAATAGTACCACCCCATCTCTTCCCGTGGGTGTCGTGTAAGGCGACTGACAGATACTCCAGAGGATGGGCAGCAGCGTCTTCTGAGTACCACAAACACCTATTGCCATCGCCAACCCGCCTTGTTTTTTTTTTTTTTTTTTTTGACGCGGAGAAATGCATTTACGCACTACCCTTATCTATTGTACTTAGGGGATCAAAGTCCCCCAATACAATAGATAAGGGGCACGGAATGACGAGCTCTGTGCAGTGTGGGACTCACCCGGGCGTAAAGCACCCGGAAATACCCACTAAATCCCCCGGGGCCATCCGCTGCATTTGGGATGGGGGCGACACGGGGTGGCTTTCGCAAGCACCGCGTCGCCCCCTGCAGCGAACCCACCGGGGTCGCCAACCCGCCTGCCAAGCGTGGAGATTATGGTAATTCCCCCCTTATCTTTGGGGGAGACCTATGTTCATCATTGGACGTCTTTCGGTTGAATGGATGAATGGATGGATGGAACCCCAACTATTTACGAAAATCAAAAGTACCCTAAGTTACGCGGAGTAACTTCAGCTATCTACAAATAGAAGTCCTGTCACAATCGGTCCAACCGTTCCGGAGATTATCCGGAACAAACAGACAGACAAACAGAAAAAACTAAAAAAAAAAAATGTATTTTTGGAATGAGTATCGTATATACATTAATATGTATTTATAGTAAAAAATAATGTTATTTTGACATTACAACACACGCACTTCAATTTTATTTATTAGTACAGATTGTAAAATTTCTATACCTATTAGATAGCTCGTAATGAACAGGATTTACAAAGTCGTTTAAGATAGGAAAATTATATTTTACTCATTTATTTTATCGGTTGAACATGAGAAATCTCGGGGTCAAAGCCGGTATAATAAAGATAGTCAAGTAATGCAGCTGGTGTGACTCGTAAATCGCGCACAATCGTTCCTGTTGTGCTGGCAAGTTTTATTGCTGCGTAATAATGAACGAGTTTATTCAATTATCGATACCTAGAACCAATGTCGCGAGGATGAATGATTTACGTCGCGTCGTACGTTACTTTGCCTCTGTCATTGATCCGATACATCATCATTATGCTCGGTACATAATGTACCTAGTTTATTTTTTTTTTTTTTTAAATAAAACAATTTTCTGATTTTTTTGATAACTTAAATAATATTCCGTAATAATTATATCAGTAGATAGGTACTATTAAAATTATTTATTATATATTATGTTTTGAAAATAATTTTATAAATTATTGTGGTTACCTATTGTATAAATTGTGTTTTATAAAATTATGTGGTGCCAGCTAGGAGTATTATCACCCTATATCTTCCCGTGGGTGTCGTAAAAGGCGACTACGGGATAAACCATAGGATGGGCGGCAGCATCCTCTGAGCACCACAAACACCAGACTGTGATCGCCAACCCGCCTGCCAAGCGTGGTGTTTATAGAATTACCCCCTCCTTTTAGGGGAGACCTATGTCCAGCAGTGACGCCTTTCGGTTGACAAGAAGAAGAAGATTCTTTACAAGGTAATACTAGTAAATTCGTCTTCGTTGCTACATTTTTAACAACTTTGTATTAAATGAAGTATCGTCATTTTTTCCTTTACATTAGGACTATATTTCTAAAAGTAAACAACAAAAAAATGAACTATCCATTCGTTTTTTTTTTACAAGATTTAGGCTCAGTGCTTTGATCACAATCTCATCTGATGTTAAGCGACCTTGCTGATGTGAGTTAAGTCGTCCAGGATGGTAAACACACTAAGCCTAGAGGCACTGGTTCTCAAGTGCAAAAGTTTTGCTTGATGCTCGTATAACAGCAGTTTTAAATTTATATTAATAAGTAATACATTAAAAATGTTCTCTTTACAAATTATATAAAATCGAGTAAGTTAAATAGTTTAATTTGTCTCAGATTTATGTACCAAATAAGATTTATAAATTATAAAAAAAAAACACTCATCACGCAACAAATAATTCCATATTTCTAGCCAAATATGATCATTGGCTTAAAAGAATAATTTAAAATGTGAGAAAACTGTAATTTTGCAACAAATAACTCGATATTCTATTCTTACTAATTAGAAATGATAGGTATGCCGTTATTCTAACTTTTTTTTTTTTTTTTTTTTTTTTTGACGGGGGGAAATGCATTTACGCACTACCCTTACGGGGTGGCTTTCGCAAGCACCGCGTCGCCCCCTGCAGCGAACCCGCCGGGCCTCGTCGTGCAATGGCCCAGTGGGGATGGGGGAGTGTACGCACTTCTCAACCCCACCTCTTCGCCCGCCTCCCGAAGGAAGCATGACCTAGATGGTCAACCAGCCGGGGGACAGGATGAGTTTCCTGCCCCCCATAAAGATGAAGAAAATTGGGACAGATCAGTGGCGGGCACAGAGAAAGAGGGAAGAAACCCGCCACTGAAGAAGAGAATTGGGTCCCTCCCCTTCACTCACCTTGTCATACACGACAAGGCGTAGAAAGGAGAGGGATACCGTTATTCTAACCTAACCTAACTTCAGATTTACTACAGTTTTTTCTATTCGTAAGAACAAAAAAAAAAAAAGAAAATATCCAATATGTATTTAGGTTGTAAATTTCTTCGTTTCGACAGCATTATCAATTTAGCAACAAATTTATTGTTGATCACACTTTTACAGTAATTATCTTGATCATGTCCCGCAAATGAAATTACCAACCCTTACTTATTAAAGGCAGCGCCTGTCCCTCAAAAGGCTTATAACTCGAAAACTACAAAACCCATTTACATTATCTTTTTTTAAACGCAGATATATTATCTAACCAAGTTTTAATGTATAGGCATTAGGTTACATTGGGTAATTGTCGTATGGATAATTTATGAGGATAATAATAATAAAAGTTGACACAAAATTAACCAGAATTGTATTACTTACAATATTTTAATAATACCAAAGAATACTTAAGAGATCTAACATAGTAAAAAATTCATAAAAGTCATCTTTTCACAGACGAAGAATGCCACGCTGCCCACGGGCACAATTAGTTCATATACATATATATTATTTATTCCCAATAGCGTTACCTTTAGAGATATTTTAAATAGTCTTTAAAATATTTGCAGCAATAGATTTTAGATCCTATATTCTCTGGTTCGCACCTCAGCACTTACCAACGAACTTATCAGAATTCGCGTACATTTACTAATTTGAACTTAATTAGTAACACTAAGGCCGACGCGGCGACTATGCCGCCGTGCACGAACACATTGTGAGAAAACATAAAAGCTAGAGATAATATGTTTTTATGACAACAGTTCACCCATCCAATGGCAAACATATAATCTGAGTATTATAATTTGGTAATAACTACATTTGTTATTTTTACTTCTAAAGTGTCGTACAATTATTTGTTTTCTCTCAGCCTTTGTCCAGCATCAAATACCAATATTATATTAATTAGGTTTTAGGTTAGGTTATTTTAATTGACACTCTCAATAAGCTATTCAGTAGAAAACGAGAAGAATCTGTTTTATACAAACGTTCCTTAAAATATGTTGTTAATTTTTTTAATTGAATAATATGTATGCTCACAGCTGCATGAAAGAATTTGACTGCCCAGTCTCGTCTTTGAATCGAATTAACTAATTGACGAGGTTTCGTCTGCAAGTAATTGTTACTGTCAATTTTATTAGTATTTATATCTGGTACAAAAAAACAATATTTATTTATTATGTAGGTATATATCATATCACATTCAATTCTAATTTTTATTCTCCAAAAATAACCAATATCCTAGTAGGTATTTGTTGTATAAATCTCCCGTTACCATATATCACACGTTATAGATTCATCCATACAACATTCAACCATAGATTATAGTTTTACCTATAGAAAATAATCTCCGAATGTATACAATATGTTTGATCAAGCCCTGATGCTGTTTCCCCGTGTCCCCTATTAGTTCGTAAGTTTAGTAATAGTGTAGTCTGTAGTTACCAAAAATTGTATATTTTTTGTTTAAATAATAAATAATTGTTAGGGAGCACACGCCACACTGTTTGCTAAGCTCTTCGGACAAATGCGGGTTGCACGAGAAGATTGCTCATCAATACGTTTGATTTTTTTTACACGGTATAGGCTCAGTGCTTTGACCACAATCTCACCTGATGTTAAGTGACGATGTGGTCCAGGACGCTAAACATACTGAGCCTAGAGTTCCATGGTTCTCAATTGATACTGCCGGAACACACCTATTGGTGTTTGTTACCCAGGCGGGCATTATTCCAGGCGGGCTTTATTTGAAAATGTCCTACCACCATGCTATGGTTTCCTCACGAAGTATTCCTTCACCGAAAGCACAGACTGATTTCAGAGCTGGACATGTGGGGCTCGAATCAGCGTTCATTGACGCAGAATCCTGCCGCACTATCCACTGCGCCATCATCGCTTCGCCGCACTATTCACTCCGAGAAATAATATGACCGAATTCAATATAACTGTAGGTCGTATGTTTTAATATTCTCATAGTCATTTGCTCGGTGTTAATTTACTGAGTTCTCGTACTTGCCTTTACAATGTTATTATTATTCATGAAATTGACGTGCGAACCATGTTATTCCTATAGTGCCGGGACTAAATTAAAATACTTTCTCGATATATGTCACTGTCTTCCTAATATGTTAATAATTAAAAATTACAATTTCTATTTAGTCCAAATTTTAGTTTTAAGCTGGTATTAGTGAGAAAATATGTTAATAGTTTACCTAATTTAATGAATTCAAAACGAAGTATTGCATTCCAGCCCTGTGCTCAAAAATATAACCTAATAATCATAGGATCTCCCGAAGAAGTTTTGTTTATTAATTGCATTAGTTAGTGAACTATTTTTTCAAGAAATAATTGAAAAAAAACACTTCTTTAAATTAGGTTTGTGACAGTAATATGAAACTTTGCATGAACTTTGTAAATAGTATATGGATTTATTTTCTGGTACATATTTGTGTCCACGATAGATTCACATCACCTGATTTTGATTGACAAAATTGACCTTTTAAAAAGTTATAGGTAAGTACGGAGTTTTTGCGGCATTTTAGTTGAGATTATAGAAATCCTTATTTGTAATTCATTCAATTGCCGTATTTGGCCTACCTATTGTGTAAATTTAGTGGCTTTTTGAGTGTTAGAATTTGGTTGACAAACTAATTTTGATTAACTTTTGTTATTGTAATAGAGAACATGTTTAGAAGAGCATTATCTTTTGAATTAACGTGACACTAGTTGTAATGATTGGTTTTAATTAAATTTGTTTTTAATATTCATTATATGTTAATAAGCGTTATTATCGTAATAAAATTAAAACCAATCAATAAGCCAATAAATAACCAATCCAGGTTCGGTAATTCTGGAACTGATATTGTTCTTCAAAGGTACTCTACCATTTTTAATCGTTCGTGGACCATATTTTAGATCCTGCGGACCACTCCTTGAGTAGCATTGGTCTAAATGCCATTGCCTTCTCCTTAGAAAGGAATAATTGGAGCCATATAAATCTATAAATAGTACGAACTAACACTGAAATGCGCCATTTTATTCTATTTCACTATGAATCATAAACTTAATCATGAATTAGATAGCTGTAGGTACTTATTTCATTTATGACAAACTATACGTTTTCCTGGAACAAAAAAGTTATTTTTAACCCGCCCTAACAGTGCTGTGGTTACGTTGATTCATTAATTAATCGTGAAACATAAATAACATTACTAAGAATAAGTTATAAATAAAGGTATAAATTAAATTATAACGGATGGATACACAAAGGATTTTGCTTTCGGTGCATACTTGTAGACAATCTGCGTTGCCATTCATGGTAATACTAGTTTCGATATAGCACGGGTCGAATAATGAATCACACGCGCACAGACTATCGCACCGCCCGTCCACTTACGGTAGCGACCATATCGACCTTTTTTTTTTTTTTTTTTTTTTTTGACGAGGGGAAATGCATTTACGCACTACCCTTATCTATTGTATTTGCGGGATCAGAGTCCCCCAAATACAATAGATAAGAGGGCACGGAGTGACGAGCTCCGTGCCAGTGTGGGACTCACCCGGGCGTGAAGCGCTCCGGAAATACCCACTAAAACCCCCCGGAGCCGTCCGCTGCATTTGGAATGGAGGCGACACGGGGTAGCTTTCGCAAGCACCGCGTCGCCCCCTGCAGCGAACCCACCAGGCCCGTCAGTGCAATGGCCCAATGGGGATGGAGGAGAAAAGTTCCCCTCCACCACTTAGCCCGCCTCTTGAGGAGAGGCATGACCAAAGGTCAGACATCCAGGGGGCGGTATAAATACCCACCCCCCATAGAAAAAAAAAAAAAAAAAAAAAAAAACCCCGGCCGCGCTATGTACGGAGAAAACTCCGCGCATAGCGCGCCCGTCTCCCTCTGGGCCTCTTACGCCTCCGAGGATCCGCCCCCGGATCCTCTTCACGGGCCCTCTCGGCCGCCTCCTTCTGCGACATTATCTGTTCGCAAAAGGAGGCAACCACCTCCCAGACCTCCTCGCTGCCGACCATGGCCTTAACGACCGTCGGCAGCGAGAGGTCTGACCCAACCGCCGCCACCACTGCCCGGCGCGGCTCCTCCCATACGGCGCACTCCGCAAAAGTGTGGTGCGCCGTATCTTCCGCCGCACCACAATGGTGGCACACCGCCGACGGCTCCCTTCTAGCTATCTTGTGCAGATACCACCCGAAGCAACCATGTCCGGATAGTATCTGCACAAGCCTGAAGCTGAGGGAGCCGTGACGCCTCTCCATCCACTCCCGGAGGACCGGGCGGATGGCGTCTATGGTTGGTCGCCCATAGCGCGCATCCGCCAGGTCCTCCTCCCACCTGCCTAACTCTATCTCCCTCCTCTCCTTTCTAATCTCTGCCGGGTGCAAGCGGAGCCCACCACCATCCCTCCCCGCTGCCGAGTACCGGTACACGGCAGCGAGCACCTCCGCTTCTCGCTCCCACGGCAGGGAGCCGGCGAGCACACAGGCCGCCGCCGCGGACACCGTGCGGTAACCGCGCACCGCCCTCAACGCCACCGTGCGCTGCACTGATCGCAGCACACGGATATTACTGGCGTTGAGGGCGTCCGCCCACACAGGTGCCCCGTAGACGGCCATGCTTCGCACGACCCCTGCGTGGAGCCGGCGGCACCTCTGGCCAGGCCCCCCCACATTCGGGAGGAGCCGCCCCAGTGCCGCCGCGGCACCGGCGATGCGCGGTCCGAGTCCCTTAAAATGGGACTCGAACCGCCATCTCCCGTTCAGGATGAGGCCCAGATACTTCATCTGGGCCTTCACCCGGATCCGGTGCCCCCCCACCGAGATGCTCGCCCCAGGGGGCGGCCCATGCCGAGGCCCATGAAACAACAAGGCCTCGGTCTTTTCGGCCGCTACCCTGAGCCCGAGCATCTCGATGCGCTTGACCACCAGGGCTACTCCCATCGTGGCCAAGCGCTCCACCTCCCCCCACCCCCCACCCCGGGCTACGACAAGGGTGTCGTCTGCGTAACAAATCAGGCGCACCCCACTCGGAAGTGCGCCCCGGACGACCCAGTCGTATCCCACGTTCCACAGGAGCGGTCCGAGCACCGACCCCTGTGGAACCCCGCAGCCCGCCGGACGCTGGACGACGACGCCTTGGCTGTCCACACAGGACACCTCCCTCCCTCGGAGATAGTCCTCCACCAGCCCCCGCAGATAGTGGGGCACTCCGAATGATCGGAGCGCCGCCACTATCACAGAGTGCGGAAGGCTGTTGAAGGCGTTGGCGATGTCGAGCGACACCGCCAACAACCTATCCCCCTGAGAGGTGGCCTCCATCGACCACCTCTTCAGCCTCACCAAGGCGTCTACCGTCGAGCGTCCCACCCGGAACCCGAACTGCACGTCCGCCAAATCCGGCCCCACGTCCCTCATATGCTGGATGATGCGGGAAGATATTATCCTCTCGAACATCTTCCCGACATCATCCAGCATGACGAGGGGCCGATACGCGGACGGGCAGTCCGGGGGGCGGCCCTCCTTTCCTATGAGGCAGAGACGGCCCTGTTTCCAGGGCCTAGGGAACTGTCCCCATCACTAGTGTGGGGAGGGAGAAGGTGGAGCGACCATATCGACCTGCTTTTTTTGATTATATACTACCTTTTTCCCGCATCTCCCCTTCATATAATATTCCTTTATTCTCCACAATTATTCACTGCTTATTTTAGTTTATAAATAATCATTGGAAAACTTTGTACAGGCCCTAAATTATTATCCAAATTATTTTTCACAAATTAAAACAGTTGACGACTAAATCGTTTTTTTTTATACAATTATATGACTTTCCTAAATATATTTTGGTACTAATAAACATTGTAGTATATATATAACAAAAAGCAAAGATATTTTTCTTACAAATTCACATACTTGCTAGTATTGAATCGGATTTTATTCACTATTACATGAGTTTTAATTTTTTTACGTGGAACCTTAACTATTTTTCAAAAAAAATAAATTAGGCCAAGCCAAGCCAGCTATCTGTCAAAAAAACGTCTCGTCAAATTCGGTCCAGCCATTCCGGAGATTATCCGGAACAAACAGACAGACAGAAGGACAGACAGACAAAAAATTGTAAAAATTGTATTTTTGGTATAGGTTAAGTATACATTCATATGTATTTACTAAAAGATTGTTATTTCGATATTACAAACAGGCACTTTAATTTTATTTATTAGCATAGATGTAGGAAAATAGTATCTTAGATAAATTATCCTCATGAGTATTATATTATATTATAGTTGTTTATTTATTTTTTCTTTCCCTACACAAATTATGTCCTAACTTATTCGAATATATTTTAACCGCTTTGATACGAACTTGTACAAAGGAGTCATAAATAACTTTGGGGAAACGGGGATGAACAGCATCATATTTCAGTCGTCTTTTGTTTACTTGTACATAAATACCAAGACAAATATTATTTTACAAACAAAAATCAGGAATTTCTTATTCTTTTTGTTTTTTCAATAGGTATATCATATTTTTTACCACTTCAATATAATATGTAAGTAAAAATTTTAAAATAAATTGAGATATTATAATTTTTATATATCTGAATGTATAAAATAAGCTATGTAATTAAATTAGGTTTCAATTAAAATGAAAAATATATAAATTGATTAACAAAAAGAAACTAAGTTTTATCAATCTACACCTGGCAACCTGCACGATATTAATCCTCAAAAGCCATGCTAGAAAGTAAACTGCATAACCATAGCAAGATTAATTTGCTGTTTAAAAAACGGAAGCACAAGTTATTCACTAAATAGACCTATTATCTATGTACTAATAAATAAAACTGAAGTGTCTGTTTGTAATATGAAAATAACAACTATTTACTAAATACATATGAATGCATATACGATACCCCATACCAGAAATACCATTTTTAAAATTCTTGTTTGTCTGTTTGTTCCGGACAAGTAATCCCCGATAGGGTTAGACCGATTTTGGAGTTGGACTTTTTTTGGTAGATAGCTGAAGTTACTCTGCGTAACTATAAATTTTGAAAATAATTAAGCATCTATTTAAAAAAATTAAAAGTCATGAAATTGTTAACAATATACGATTCAACAGACAGAACAATCAAAACAGTATTTTACAATTATTAATTTAGAAGGTATATTACACAGTAAAGAATATATGTGAAAGCGGGCAGAGCTGCGAGTACACAACTAGTAAGTAAATAATAAAATAATGTTTGTCCTCTGCGGACTCCTAACTATATATCCGATTGTGATTAAACTTAGGTAAGTTGTTCAGTGAAATGTCATTATTATAGAATAAATAGGTCAGATGTATTCGAACCGACGTCCACCGACACTATATAAAAAAGACTACCACATAATAATCACCATTATATTTTAGTAAAGAATGAGCGAGATAAATATACACAGATAATTCACGAAAACAATTGATAAATAAAAAATAAAACCTCCTACAAGACAGAACAAAAAATCTCGCTTTATTTTATAAATGACATGCTGTTGATCTAAAAAGCTCTGACAGCTTCACCGGACTTTGAGTCGAGGGCTTAATACCAAAAATCATGGGTGCAAACAAGCTAGTGCAAGGACACCAAAATGGTCGGCTTGCGCTGGTAGTTTTATTAAAAATGCAACTGAATTTGTGCTAGCTCTAACCCTACGATGAATAAAAACAAGGGAAAAAAAGGTACTTTACAGAACCTAGAATGCATGCCGTTTCCTGCATCGCGTTGGGGGCGCGGTGGCTGCATTCTGCAAAAGCCGAAGCATTTAGGTAGATTTGAAGAAGTTGGGTATCGGAGCAAGTCTTGAGTGGCTGTCGGAAGGTGACACGGAGTAAAAATCACGTCTGAATTGTGTTATGTAGTTAAACGAAAGATTAAACCATCTGAGTAGTTTTTTCGAATGTGTGGCCAGTGATTATTTCCGCTTAATTATTCATTAATTAACGAGTATTTAGTTAATTAGTTTAGTTAATGTTAATTTTAGTTAATGAGTATTTTAGTACAACAGTACTACGCGTCTCTGGAAAGCACAATTATTTATATATAGGTACTAAATTTTATTGTTACTTTTATCCCTCATTACTTTTAAGTACAGATTGGCACACAAGAATCTGCATATGGTGTTCGTTGACCTTGAAAAGGCATATGACCGGATTTCTCGTGAAGTCTTGTGGTAGGCCCTTAAGAAGAAAGGAGTGCCCGTGAAATACCTGCAGTTGATTCAAGCCATGTACTGCAAATGCATTACTCAGGTTCGGTCTACTGTTGGTGTCACAGCCAGCTTTGATGTGGCTGTCGGTTTGCACCAGGGATCGGCTCTTAGCCCATAACTCTTCCTGTTAGTAATGGACGCTATAACGTCGGATATACAGGAAGAGGCACCCTGGTGCATGATGTTCGCCGATGAGATCGTGCTGGTCGGTGAGAGTGGCCAAGAGGTGCAAACAGACTGGATGAGTGGCGGCAAAGACTGGAGAATTTAGGCCTAAAAGTTAGCAGAACAAAACCAGAATATTTGTTCTACGACTATGGCGGTATCTCCAGTCTGAAGCCAATATCACTCGGAGGAACACCAGTACCACTCTGTTCTACCTCGCGTTCTTAATTCCGCTACCTCGGGTCAATCTTGCAGTGTGACGGAGAAATCGACCGCGAAATAAGGCATAGAATCAACTCAGGAGAAATCAATTTGTGACTCCAGGATGCCCCTTAAATTGAAGGGGAGGATATATAAGTCCATCATAAGACCTGTCATATTGTTTGTATCAGAATGCTGGGCTAGTAAGAAGATGGATGAGAAGCGACTGCATGTAGCTGAGATGCGAATGTTGAGATGGATGTGTGGTGTTACAAGAATGGGTAAAATAAGAAATGAATATATTAGAGGGTGTTTGAAAGTTGCGTCAATGGTAGAAAAGTTGAAAGATTCTCGTTTGTCGTGCTATGGACATGTTATATACATGAGAAGAGAGGAAGCGTATGTGGGTAAAATAGTAATGAATATGAATGTGGAAGGATGGAAAAGTAGAGGAAGGCCAAAGAAAGTGTAGATGGAGTTTGTAAGAAATGATATGAAAGAAAAAGGAGTGAATGAAGAGATGACGGCTGATAGGGACGTATGGAAGAAGAAAACATACTACGCCGATCCCAAGTGAGTTGGGAAAAGGCAGGAGACTGATGATACTTTTAACCCTGTGCTTTTCTATTTTTAAAGAATGAACGAGATAACCCATCGGTATCTGTTTACACGTAATGTGTATTTTATCTATATTAACCAGTTACTTAAATAAGTGTTAAGAATATGTTTTAAACAATGCTGTAACTGATAGGTGCTTAATTATTGTCTAAATGTGTTTCGTCATTGTAGTTAGGAGGTTTTTACTTATACGCTTATTGTAGGTTGGTTTTTAAAACATAAATGAAACATTTTAACTCTTGTAGTAAAACCACCTTCCTAGTATTATAATATATATTAAATACACACACATATTGTAATAATAAATAAATAATAAAACATATAGTAATTGGATTGATCATTAATTATTTTTGTATGGTTAATATTATTTGTATTTTTTTACAATTCTTATTCTTACACACTGTGAAAATTACGTCCCTATGTCTACTAGTTGATTTATAACTTGGGATTCTGTGAAAGGATTTAATACTTTTTTTTAAATTATGGGTGTAGTTTGTAGCCAGGTTTATACAGAAAAAAGTTATCACGATAACATCGGATGTTCAAACAAAAATGACAACCAGTACCTAAGTGCTAAAATATGTTGGTTCATTTCAGTGACGCATCTTGCCTTTTATCAAAATTTATCAAAAGTCCCTCGAGTGACATAGCCGAAATGGAGAGCAAAGATTTTCCACAAAAGAAACAAAAACGCTCGCATTAATTAAATGCATATTATTAAATTTTGAATAAGATAGAAATACTATAAAAGTAGTAAATAATTAGAAATAAATAAATAAACAAATAAGTTATTACCTCCACTTAATGCCACTAAGAACCAAGTTACTATGTACGTATGTACTACACGTAGATGTTTGTCGTTTTGTTTTTTGTATCTCTATATTTTAAGAGAAGTATTTGTAAACACATATCAAATAAAGAGTGTGGACAAAGAGTCCGGAACGTGTGAAAAAAAAATAACCTAGTTAGCTAAACAATTAAAATATATATTTTTGTAGCCTTTTTTGGCAAACCTAATTATCAAATCATTCATATCTGAAGACGATTTTAACTTTTAGTATTTGCTACCTGCATATACTACTGGCAAGTCTGACAGAAACTCTAAACTTTTGAGTGTATCGTGTGGCCTAATAATAATAATTTAAATGATATATGTATTCATTTTTATTACTATAAGTTGAGGCCTCTGTAGCCCGGAGCCCCAATTTTATTGATACGGCGGTAACAACCCCCTGGTTCATTTGAAGCAAAGCGGAACAACCAAGAAAGTCGAAAATGGAGTATCTCAACTCGGCGGCATTGCGGAATCGACACAATGTCGGAGGAGTTTTCAGCCGATTGTTATTTACTTATGATAAAACTGAAACATATCTGTACACAATAACCAAACTATATCACATAAAACACCACCAAGATTACATGATACAGAGTCAAATAAACAAATTTAATGAATTAAAAAAAAGAAATGCTACATGACTGACTGAGATCCCGCCAAAAACTTAACTTAAAAATTGTGTATATACACTACTGTCACTATACCAGAAAAACGAGAAAGCGAGGCAGAGATTTTTAAAGTAAAAACTTCTTTAGCGGCGTTGAACCATTCTCGGTAGCGGGAAAAAACTTATAGATTCGCGTTACCAATGCTATGACGTCAGCCGTCAACATTCTACAGTGTGTCAAGTATAAGATGTCGTTTATGTGCTAGCGCTCAGAGATAAATAATAAAATGTATACTTATGCAGCCTATGGTATACCTTGCATATCAAAATGTACATAATTATTGCTCGGAGCGCCTTGCGCCAATAGATGTAAAAAACATACAAATGTTATAAGTACGATAAATGTTAAGTTATGTTATGTAAATTATGAAATTTGAAATTTCCAAAAAAAATTGTTTTTTAAAGTTTCAAGTTTTCAGTTCTGTCGGCAGTCCCCATGGCTGCCTAATTTTTGTTTTATATACTCCTATTTAAGAAAATACTAGACTATGCAGCCAAGTCTAATAGGAATACCTTTCATACACCGTCCTAAAAAATTCTAATTTCTTCTATATTGTGACAAGACAAGACGACGCCAGAAAATCTTCGATTTCCACTTCTTCATTTTAAAATAAACATCTTACCTATGTTTTATAACTTTCCTTTCATCCATCTAAACCGTTTACTAGGTCTATACATACCTGTAGTTAACAAAAATGAACAGTCTTTGGCGGGCTTTTGGTCTCTAATATAGTAATTTTTTATTTGTTATTCGTGTACTTGCAATATTTTTCTCTACATTTTGTAATACATATTAGAATATATGTATGTACGTGCTATCGTTTGGTTATTGTGCTCAAGTAAAGTGCGTTAGAAATAATATATTAAAATGTTAATTTTGAGGTATCAAAAATATTTTACGAGAGTATTGAAACTTAAATGATTAAACTTCACTGATCAACATTTGACAATATACAACCAAAATGGTCAAAGTACCTTTGCTTTTTTCCTTACCAGAAAGGAAAAAATTGGAACAAAAAAACTGAGTACTTTCATTCATCTCTGCTAAGTACTATTATTATTATTCTTCTTCTTAGATAATGGGAATTTGTGTTCAAACAATTAGTGCCAACGTCATATAGGTAAGATGTATTTTCAATCTTGGATCAACATTACCAAGCTCCAGCTAAACTGTGGCTCATCCTGCTAGAACTTTCCATGGAGATTTGTCGGTACCTCAGAATAAATGCTATGCGTTATCTTTTATAATAAACTTGGCTTGTACACGATAACCAACTATATCACAACAAAGGCCACCAAAATTACATGATATAGTCAGATACACACATTTAATGATTTTAAGAAAACAACCCCGAAATGCCAGACTGAGATCCCGCCAAAAACTTCTATTATTCTTCTTCTTCTTGTGTTTTTTAATGGCTCTGCACGGCTTGTGTCTTAGCCAGTGTCAAGTAAATTTTTCCATGTGTCAATTTATGGCTTGACAAGGTTTGAGAATAAAATCGGTTTCAAACATTATGTACCTATTTACAACAAACGCGGGAAACATAACGCGGAAAACAAAACCGCGAATAAAATAAGAATTAAAAAAAAAATCAGAATAATAATAACTAAAACATATTCAAGTAGCTAGTCCTACAGTTTAATGCTATTATATACAATAAATTTATTTATTACATTATATACAGAAGGTTCACAAGTACTAAGTAGTAAAGAAATGTTAGTAGGGAAAGGAATACAAAGAGAGACTAAAGACTCATAGAGAGAAGAATGGTCATACAAACTTCTATTATTATTCATACCTACTGAGTACTGTCTAGAGATGGCGATTCTTTCAAAAAAAGATTTATTTTTAATCTATTTGAATTGAAGCTATATGAATCGATTAAAAAAATCGTGATCTGACAGATTGATTTCTATAAAAACAATCTTTTTTCGACTTTATATTTATGCTTAAATGTTCTTCTAATTATCGAAATTAGGTAATTATCACCATTTATTGAAAATTTGAGGTAAAAACTGTTTTCAAAATAATTTTATTGATAAAGTACGTCAATAAAAATTAAAAAATAAAAGGCAACAGACGACAGACTGAGGAGAAAAAGATTCTAAACTATTTTATCTTTGCATATTTATAGGTGTATCCATATCAGACAAAACATAAGGGACACTATAACAATAAATCTTTTATCATTTTAAAATAATTAGAGTTGTTTTTTACAAGCAAATCAAAGTTAAAGGTATAAAGTGAAGAGAGTTTATAGTTGACATTACACTTTAAATTCTCTTGATGTAGTAAGCGCCCCACTTACACTGTGAGTGTTTACTTACCATCAGGTAAGATATTTGTCTGCCATCTTAATTGCATGCAAAATTTACATTACAATTTACAAATTTGACTTTTTGAATCTCACAAAGAAGCGAGAAAAACGATTCACCAACTATCTCTTGAGTTTTTGATTAATTAAGTGAAAATCTTTCATACGTTTACTTGTGTTTGGGTACCTCTTAAATGTAAATAATTTTATGGTTCTTATTGTACCAGAGATAATTAAACATCAATTCCTAGGTTCTAAAACCGATTCACTGGGTCGTTTCAATATCGATTATAAATGTTTTTTCTGTTGATCCATAATATTGATTAATCGATTAATCGATCTTGGATCGGCAACCCTAAGTACTGACAATTGACAGAAAATTTAGCGCGAAACGTTGTTTTAGTTGAAGTTGTTGGTTATTGTCGTGTTTATAAATTATTATTTAGTTATTTTGTTAGTTAACCGCTATTAATTACTAATAACACATACATTTAAACAATTGACATCGTTCTACTTTTCAAAAATGGACAAAAAGAAACAGTTCAAAGGGCCACCACCAAAAAGATTTAAATCTGTTGACGATGACGAAGATAATGACGTACCATGTAGTTTTGAAGAGCAACTGGCTGGAATGGAAAATGTCGAGATTGACTCACAACAAGTATATGGTGAAGGCCCAGAAAACCAGTGTACTAGTATGAAATGGTCTCGACCGCCTGCACCTATTTTAGCTTCAGAAAAAGACAACTTGGTTTTTCAACAATTAGATATCGACCATTATAATGGTCAACCTATGCAAGGTATGCCCGGTTCGCAACTTGCTCCTGTTCCTATCATGAGAATGTATGGTATCACAATGGAAGGAAACTCTGTTTGTTGTCATGTTCATGGTTTTACTCCTTACTTTTATGTAACAGTTCCATCAAATTTTACTGATCATTCATGCAATGAAATGAAAACGAATCTAAACAAAGTGATACTCGAAGACTTACGAAGTAATAAAGACAATATCAAAGAGGCTGTCTTAGAAGTTCGTTTAGTAAAAGCAAAGTCTATTATGTATTATAAGGGTGATACAGATATTACTTTTGCCCGTGTATCTGTGGCTTTGCCAAAACTAATTGCTGCAGCAAAACGATTAACTGAGAGACAACCCACTTCATTTGGACTTATGGATCCTACATTTTATGAGACAAATATAGACTTTGATATCCGTTTTATGGTTGACACTTCAGTGGTTGGCTGCAGTTGGATTGAATTGCCAAAGAAGAAATGGTTACTGAGGTCTAAAGATTCTCAAGTAAAAACTGAATCTAGGTGCCAAATTGAAGTAGATGTGGCTTGGAATGCATTTTTTGCTCATCAACCAGAAGGTGAGTGGTCAAAAGTAGCTCCATTTAGAATCTTAAGTTTTGATATAGAATGTGCAGGAAGAAAAAAGGTATTTTTCCTGAGCCTAATCATGATCCAGTCATACAAATTGCATCAATGGTGATAAAACAAGGTGACACAGAACCATATTTGCGAAATGTTTTTACATTAAATACTTGTGCACCTATAGTCGGTTCCCAAGTTTTCAGTTATCAAAATGAATCAGAAATGTTATCAAAGTGGTCTGATTTCTTTCGTGAACTTGATCCTGATATAATAACTGGCTACAATATAAATAATTTTGACTGGCCATACCTTATAAACAGAGCTAAACGTCTGAATGTTCACAACTTTGATTTCTTGGGACGAATAAAGAACATTAAATCAGTTATAAAGGATTCAGTACTACAGTCTAAACAGATGGGCCGTAGAGAAAATAAAAGCATTAATTTTGAAGGTAGAGTTCCATTTGATTTACTACTAGTTCTTGTTAGAGATTATAAACTTCGTTCTTATACTTTGAATGCAGTCAGCTACCATTTTCTTCGGGAACAAAAAGAAGATGTTCATCACAGCATTATTTCTGATTTGCAAAATGAAAATGAACAGACTAGAAGAAGATTGGCAATGTATTGCCTCAAAGATGCTTACCTGCCACTGAAATTACTAAATAAACTAATGTGTATTATCAACTATATGGAGATGGCTAGAGTAACTGGAGTTCCATTGTTATGTTTGCTCACCAGGGGGCAACAAATCAAAGTTGTAAGTCAGTTGTTACGTAAAGCAAAAGAAGCAGGATATTTAATGCCAGCACATCATGGTCAAGGTTCTGATGATCAGTTTGAGGGTGCAACTGTGATTGAACCAAAAAAAGGTTATTATGCGGACCCTATTTCAACATTAGATTTTGCATCTCTATACCCTAGCATTATGATGGCTCATAATTTATGTTATACAACACTTATTTCAGCAAGTGGACAAAACCAACATAAACTTGAAAATGATGACATAACGATTACACCACTAAAAAATATGTTTGTAAAATCACACATTAGGAAAGGTTTATTGCCTGAAATTTTGGAATCATTACTTAGTGCTAGAAAGAAAGCCAAAGCAGATTTAAAAGAAGAAAAAGATCCATTTAAAAGATCAGTACTAGATGGTAGGCAACTAGCATTGAAAATTAGTGCAAATTCTGTGTATGGTTTTACAGGTGCGCAAGTAGGCAAATTACCTTGTTTAGAAATTTCTGGAAGTGTAACTGCCTATGGCCGTACTATGATAGAATTTACAAAATCAGAAGTTGAAAAAAAATACACAAAAGCAAATGGATATAAAGAGGATGCTATTGTGATTTATGGGGATACAGATTCTGTTATGGTTAAATTTGGTGTTAAAACTCTAGAAGATAGTATGGCATTAGGAAGGGAAGCTGCTGATTTTGTAACTTCTAAATTTGTTAAACCAATCAAGCTAGAATTTGAAAAAGTATACTACCCATATTTACTCATAAACAAAAAAAGATATGCTGGTCTATATTTTACAAAGCCAGATAAATATGATAAAATGGATTGCAAGGGTATTGAGACAGTAAGAAGAGATAATTGCCCTCTTGTATCTAATATGATGAGTACATGTCTTCAAAAGCTACTTATAGATAGGGATCCTGATGGTGCCGTGAACTATGCAAAACAAATTATTTCTGATTTGTTATGTAACCGCATAGATATTTCTCAACTTGTAATAACAAAGGAACTTACAAAAAATGACTATGCTGCAAAACAAGCTCATGTAGAATTGGCTAATAAAATGAAAAAACGTGATGCAGGCACTGCACCAAAACTGGTGATAGAGTCCCTTATGTACTATGTTGTGCTGCAAAAAAACTCCCTGCTTATATGAAAGCAGAAGATCCCATTTATGTCCTTGAGAATAGTATCCCAATAGACTTCAATTACTACATGGAAAACCAATTATCAAAACCTCTTCTTAGAATTTTTGAACCTATCCTTGGTGAAAAAGCAGAATCTCTCCTATTAAAAGGTGAACACACAAGAACAAAGGCAATGGTAACTTCAAAAGTAGGTGCTCTGGCTGCATTCACAACAAAGAAAGAGAAATGTGTAGGTTGTAAAACTGTTATGCCTAACAGTTCTAGAAAAGCTTTGTGCTCTCATTGCTTAGAAAAAGAAGGACCATTGTATATTTCAGAAATATTTAAATTAAGGCAGCTCCAAGAAAAGTTTTCAAAGCTGTGGACAGAATGTCAAAGATGTCAAGGAAGTTTACATGAAGAAGTATTATGCACAAACAGGGATTGTACTATATTTTATATGAGAAAGAAAATGGGAATGGAATTAGATAGTCAAGAAAAACTTGTATTGAGATTTGGTGAATCAGTACTATGATTGGTATAAAACAACTCTGATATATTTTATTATAAAAAATCAAATACCATTGTTGATGTCTAATAAAATGGACTTTTTTAAAATCTATAATTATGTAAAATGATAACAATAAATCAGTTTCATGAGACTTTATAATCTCATTTATTATAAAATCATCATCAAATATATCAGTTAAAAAATCACAGAAATGAAAATTATAAGTATATAAGTCACTAACTTCCATAAATAGAAACATATGGATCTGTATTAAAAATAAACAAGCATACTTGTCTTCTCATAACATCTGAAAAAATAGAACTCATAAATATAAGTGACAGTGAATATTTTAATAGCTATGATAGGAATAAACCAAGTTAAAAAATAATATAGGAACACATAATTAATAATTTTAAATATGTTTTAAAGTATACATAAGTACCTTTAAATATAATTACAGATAAAAGCATTATTTGTTTTCAAAATGGCAGGTACTTCACTTATATTTCAACGCTCATAATATGTTAGATACAATAATATAGACTTTTATATTACATTTACTACCAATAACCATTTTTTATAATAGTTTATGAAGTTAATAATACAACATTTCACCTATTTTCTTGAGATATGGACCTGCTCAAATTCTGTTTAAAAGTTTTGTTACATGTCTGAGATTTACTAGAACAGTTATTTTTGTTAATCACTAAATTGGGTATGGGCATCTCATATGCAGTATTTCCACCAGTGTTGGTGGTTAATTTCATTATATCTTCTAAAGTCCTTATAAAAGTGTCACATGTAGCTGTCAGTAAACTTGTTGCATCATCAATTTTCTGTAAATAAAGTAAAAACCTCTTAAATATTAAAAAAAATTGTTTACATATAAATTATATAGCTGCCTATTCCAATGATAAAGTTAACATTTAGAATTAATGTTCCATTTTGTTAAACTTATTCTGTACAACAAAACCTGAATAGTTCATTAGATGGTGAACACATTATAAACTAAAAAAAAAACATACAGAAAAATTGATAACGTCCTCCTTTTTGAAGCTGGTTAAAAGTCAATGGTCTAATGATATTAATTCAGATATTTTTTTATATTGCTGTAAACACCACCACTACTAAAAAATATTGATGTATATCCACTACACTACATTTAATTCATAAGTAATCAGTACCATTATTTATCTCTTATATAATTGAACCATATATACCTGAACTTCAGGCCCTTCTTCACAATTTACAGCACTCTTCACTGCATGTACCTGTTGCATCATGAGATCACAATACAATCTCAACTCAGATTTCTTGTGGCTTAATGAATTTGTGTCCTCTAATACTGCAACTATGGTGAAATCAAACAATTTAATAATTTGTAACAAATAATTAAATTTATTAATGATCCTAAAATATGATGGAAGATACAAATATTCTTTACTTTACCTTTCACGTCTTTGAATCTACACAGGCTTTAGCACTGCCCAAAGCAACCAACCACTTCTGTCGGTCTTGTGGTGATGGGGCTCTTAAATACATGTGTTGCTGACCTGGTATAACTAAATCGAGTCTTGTATTGTCAATATTATTAACTGAAAACCATAAAAAACAAATTCATCAATTAAGTATATTACAAAAGTTGATAAACAGAAGGATGTATTGATTTTAATGGTAAGTTCAGACCTTCAAAAATAGACATATGTTAAATTATATTTGAATTAATCTGCTTTTAATGTTGCTATATTACACACTGCTGAGATGAAAAAGTAAAATAATTATATAAATTTAAATGACAGAATATAAACACTTATGCAACATTTTATCACTGTACTTCTTTATAAGTTAATGCCCAAACACAATACAAACTGCTTAAGTAACATTTGGCATTTTATGTACATTCATTTTTTTTAAGTAAAAGTACTTACCATTTATTTGGCAAACTGACACCTTTACTGATCCCTTAGAACCTTGAATAACTTCGTCTTGAGATTTATAATACGAAAGAATTCCATTTTCCAAAACAAACCATCTCGTTTGCCAGCCTGTATACAAAATTGATAAATATTGTAAATAAACACCACTTTCAAAAATAGAATAAATATTTGCATGAAAGTTACCATTCCAATAGTTTGTCCATTTCCACAAAATCCCTTCCATTTGAAACGTAAGTGACTTATTTAGTAATATAATTTCTATATTTTGTTATAATAATCGTTGACTACAGTAAAGAAGTAAGTACATTATATACCTAACTTTTCGTCTTGTTGGATTACAATTGTCAAATCAAAGTGTCAAATATTATTTTTATATTTGACAACTTATAAAGAAACAACCAGAGATAAATAATAAAAGATACAACGACAAACCAAAGAGATTATAACCATTACGTTTCTGTTTGTTTTCGTTCTTTGTAAAAATAGTCTTAAATAACATCAAACCATTATGTTATTTAAATCTATAAAAGATTTCTAATGTATATTATGTATTCTATACTCAAATTATTAGTATGGTAACGTGCAAAATAAATTTAAGATACCCTTTTTTACCGAGATCTCACGCCCGCGCGGACTTAACGACGAAGTTTTTGCTAAGGTTCTCTCTGAGATCACCCATACGACCTCCTTCGTCACGGAGTCCGACTATCCGGACGTCCGCCCGTTTCGTCGGCCTGGGACTACCTGGACATCAAAGTAGATGCCTTAAATAGGCTAGCAAGGCCTCGAGCTCCACGCCGTGAGAGACCAGGCTTCTCTACGATCCGGGATCCCGTTAAGGACTTTTTTTGTCTGTTATGGGGAACTTTTAAAACTCAATCTGGAGACCCTATAACAATCGTTTATCGGGTAGGCTCAAACCAGTGTCTGTAAACAAGTTAATAAAAAAAAGTTGATCGGCTCATCATACTATAGAATTATATAGAAATCAAATAACGCTACTAAATGACATAATACACTAGAAATCGCCATCTTAGATATGAGAGTATGTCTTTTATCCTTGTCAGTTGTCACTAAAAATTTCATGGTGGTGTCCATGTTAGTAAAGTTTAGTCTGCGCGAGCATTACTTTCTATATTTAAGTTCATTCGACAAACTGTATCGCAGTTTCTGTTCGCTTTATACTTACTCACTCTTTTATTTTCTAAAGAGAAGATTGAAACTGGGATTGCAAATAGAAATAAAGCTGGTAAGATAACAATATTTATAATTATTATTTGTTAGGTTATGTTTTTATTGATATTGTTATAGTGTTGTTACATATTAACAAATTATAGACTATCGATAATCTAAATTTAGTTTTTTTTAATAATTTTTTTTTTTTTTTCTAAAGGTTTCAACAACAAATAGTTTACGTAATCATTTACAGTGGTGAATTTTACATTTATCATTTTTTAATAGTGTAGTTACTATGAATAACATTGGTGACATAACTTTTTAAATTCGTAAGACGTAAGTGTAATATAATATACATACCGAAGTATATGTAAATTCATTATTAACTTTGCTTTTTAGTGGCATCTTTGTCTGTTATTATTCCTTTGTTATTACTCCATAATATTAATTCATGAATACCCGCAAAATAGTAGATCTTTTTTATGTTACCTTTATTTTAGTAAGCCTTCTAAAAAACTATACATAAATAAAATAAAGTACTTAATTAACTCTTTGGCCATGTATTATGTAAAATTTGGTAATGTTTCAATTTTGATTATCATCATCATGTTTAATGGCCTTAATCGTAAAAATCTTGCTTGTCAAAACTTTACTAAACCTATATTTTTAATTCAACATTTTCTAAGCATATGTAAAACTTGTGTTTGATATTTATGTAACAAGGCGGTTTCACTTTTTGTATAAATGGGTTTGATCCATAACGTGTTCAATATTTTCTTTAATATAATTTTAAAAGGACAATAGATAAATATATAATAGTAGGGTACAATTTTTGCTAACCTAGCGTTTCCCAAAATATATTTGATTATAACTTCGTTAGTAATAGGTATTTTATTAGATTTAAAGTTGTTACTATTAATTATGACCAAGTATTTTTGTTAATGTCGTTTTCAACTTTTTTATTGTACTGAGTGCTCCATACCTTTAATAACATTTTAAAAAGTACAACTCCTTTCTAGGAGTGCTATTAATTATAGTTCATGGATGCTAAACTTTTATGATCATATATAGAACTCGTTTTAGGAAATATCAAGGTCTACAGGAATTTAGTGCATAGAATTGAATAATACTGTCTCAGGTTTATATCAAATGTTTGTATAAAATAGTTTCTCACTATCTTATGCATTGTTATGAATACGTCATGTGTATGTTATTACGTCTTAGTAAAACGAAAAAGTAAAATTAATCCTGAAAATAATTTATTTTGCTCATATACTTGAAACTCAAACTTTTCAGTAGCACATCAAGTCTTAACAAAATAGAAATATACTAGCATAACCTTTATTCAGTTTAAGTTTATAACAGCAAAGTAATTTCAAGCAATTCATTTAATTGTAACTCATGTTTGTATTAACTATATATTATCACCAATATGATGGTCATAACTAGTGCCCCGCAATATTATATTCATTGTATTTAAGATCATTGCTTGCTTATATAAATATATGTTTACTTGGTTAATAAAGCCTTGACAAAATTATATTAATTACATAATAAGTGAAGTGTTGGTTTGTAATAAACAATGTTTCTTGTTGATTTATTTATTTTAATACAATATTTCAAATAATATTTGCTTATTATTTCGCTGGATACTTTTACAAAAGCCAAAATTTCTCATTTTTGAACCTATTATGTTTTATATAGTCTGGCTACTATAACTTTGCAGTAATGAAAATTCGGAGCATTGTATATGCAATGCAATATACTTGAGAATGCATTTTTATATAGGAAAACGTTTAAATTACACCAATTTCTTACTACTCAAAGTTAGCATAACTAATCTTCAATAAGTAACTTTCTATCGAAGTGGGTTCGTCCCTAGGGCCTAATAATAAAGTTGCCAGCATACAAAAATTACTTTTTTTGGCTAGGATCAATAAATACGGCGCTGCTTAGTATATCAGTCCTTCCCCCCGTACCTCAACCCTAACGTTAAACCCCGGCCAACAAGATTCGCGTCTATACTTGTAAGTTATACCTTACTCGGGTTATGTCGGGTGTGGCGCTTTATGGGAATTTGCGGTTGCAATATAATATAAATATAAAAGTAAATAGCTACCTATTATAAATCGAAATGGAAATTAAATATATCTTTGTACTTGTATTTATATGTTATCTTCGCCAAGGTAAGTGCTCATTTTTAAGTTTACGCCGAAATTGACAGATACATTTTGTTTACTAATAGTTTTGTAAACTTTTCAGCGGTTTGTCTAGAATGTTATGTGTGTGAAAACCAAGAAGATAATAATGAAAAATGTGTGAAGACTATAAAGCCTTGCGAATACAATCAAGGCGACGTTTGCTTAACGGAGGTAAAATGGGGTAGCACACCTTATTGGTCTCAAGGGGCCAAGAAGCAATACTACATTTCAAAGAGATGTTCTAATAAAACAGAGTGTGCAAGAACTAAGCAGAGTAACATGCCTCTATGCACACATATTTGGTATCAGGACTGGGTGTGTTCAGATTGTTGCCTTGGTGACCGTTGTAATTATTATATAATTGTAAGTATATTATTCTTGAATTATTTATAGTAATATATCAATTTACCAAAACTAATAATCCTTGGCATCAGAAATAATAATTGATTATAAAATCAATTGTTCATAAGCATCCCCAACTAAAATCAATTTCTACAATATTTAACATCTAATTCCCTATTATGTTAATAGAGACTCTACACTCTTATTTTTCTTGCTTTGCTTTTCATTAATTTACTTAGTTTAGATTAATGTACTCTATTTTGAAAAATTTAATTTTCCATTGTAGAATATTAGACTTTTTCGTTTTTTATTATTTTACTGTGATTAAATCGATGTTTTAAAAAAAAGTATATTACCTTTGTTTTTTTTTTCAGAGTGGGAGTACAGACATCAAACCAATTGGATTCATATTTTTGACTATATTGTCAGTACATCTGATATTTAAAAATAATATAAACTAAATGAGTCCACTTGTGGATATTAATTAAGCAAGAAAATGTAATAAATAAAGGCTGAATTGATATTTTTATAACATATTGTATTCCGTCCATAAAGTAAAAGTTATCAGGCCATTTTTTTATATTGGATTATTATTCACATTATTTTATATTTAATTGTTTAGGTTTATTAAATACCTTATATCAGTTATATAGACTTTGTTAAGTGACATGGTTTATTAATTAAATGTTATTTTTAAATACTTTATATAACAAAGTTAATATATTATTGGATAAATCAGTCTACAAGATATGATATAAATAGAAAAAATAAGTACATACGTATTTTTATATACAACTAATATTTACTCTGGACTAACAATGTATTTTATAAATTATAAACATTGAAAACATTGATACCTGTACAATTATTTTGATATTGTTTTTTTAATCTGGTTATGATGACACCACTACTGATTGATTATGATGTTTTATTATACTGACTGTTTGTTGGCAGTGGCATATTTTGAAATTGTCAACTTTTGCTCATTGTCACTGGAGATTTGCCAGTACATTACAGTTACTATCAATTTTAGTGTTTGCTGATTATATCTAACATTATGATAAAATATAGATTTGGAAAAAATCTTAACTTTTATTTAGATGTTAAAGTTAATATAGTAATGTTTGTCCATTATAAAACTATTTACTTTGTTGTTTTAAATTATCAGTAAAATTAATAGTTATCATGTCAAAAATGCTCTTATGTTGGGTTAAAACATTTGAATCTCATTTCTTTTTAAAATGTCTGTAACAGATTAATTTGTATTTCAAATGGATATTTGTTTTTTTAAATACAAAGATTTTAAATAATGTGTTGTGCTCTATAAGATATTTGTTTTTTTAAATACAAAGATTTTAAATAATGTGTTGTGCTCTATAACAAATGTCTACTAGAATAATATATGAATAGTAGGAATAATCATTTTCAAAACAATTATAGTAATATTATATTCTATAATTGTACATGTGTGACTTTTGTCATGTATAGATTTAAATCTAGGTATTTACTTTTCTACTGATAGCAATTGTAAGTCTAACTTGCTAGGTTAATATTCTAAATCGTGCTTTATGTTATATTGGATCTATAATAAGATAGGTTATTATAACAGTATATTAAATACTAATATTATAATTACACATTTATAATTTTCAATTTGGGTTTTATTTGTAGGATCATAGATATTTTGGAGTTGTGCATGAGTCTATTGTATTTCGATAAATAGGTTGAAGTCATTTATGAATATGTGAAATACGCTTAATTTTTTAAATCATATTATTTTGAATAAGTGAATCCCTCCAAGAATCAATTTATTCTGATTTGAATTTTGAACAATACACCAGATCGTTTTTATAAGAGATAAATACAAGTTTTATAAAGTTGGCACAGTCGGCTTACAGCTATATTCTTATTGGTCAGTTTTAATCTGTGATTTACACAATTCTGCCAGTGTCATATGATAAAAATGTACTTAATTTCGTGGCACTTCATAATACACGTTTCGCGAAATTATTTCCAATACACTTCACCACGGAATTTCGTGGAATGTTCTAGCAAAATGAGGAACCGTTTTGCAAGAAATTAAATGTTTGATACAAGATTTTTTAAAATGTTGCTACCCAAGTGACAATGGGTAAATTTTCTGACTTACAGATTGTCATTAACTAAGAAGACGAAGGACTACCATATTTCAGACCCAAATATTGTGCCAAGGACTAGTAAACTATAGCGAACATTAAAACTATTAATTTTGTTAATGTGCGTCGTTGGTTCAAAATGATCTTGACAGCATGCTCAAAAATTTTTACATTGACAGATTGATATTAAAAGACCTAAAATAAACATCCATTACAGAATTTTAAGTATATGTTTATAATAATAAAATGTACATAGAGAGCCTACATAATTTATAGAATAGTGTAAACTTATTAAATTTCTTATTAAGACCAAAAGCTTATTGCTTTTAATTCATTAGTAACATCTCTAATTTGCTATCATGTCAGCGGCTAACAAGCAGCCAACTTCATGCAACGAACTGCCAATGCCAGCAGTAGTTGTGGCCGGTGCTCCATTTTTTCTTGTTCATCAAAAAATTCTTCCTTTACTGCAACATGAAGCGAAATAGCATTAATTTTTTAAGCTACAGATTGGTAGCATGTATTATATTTATGGTAAGTTTATTTATTTCAATATAATCGAGCGTGGGAAGCGACTGACATATGAGTTGATTGTTTTATGTTATGGTCAATTACAAATGATGAACATGTAATTGTTATAAAAACTAAATATTGTTTTGTTTCAGGTATGCCACAGTTTTTACAATCCCACCGATAGTGGAGCAGTACAAATTACTCAGAGTAATTTGGATATGGTCTTAGGTAAGTTTCAATTTACACTCGACCGTAGTATCGAAGAAATCTATAAGATTTTTACTTTCTCACGATATATATTGGCTTTATGAAGAATTTTCAGTAACGATGTTGAGTTTATTTTCAGTGACATAAAGTTTTTTAACAAACATATTATTAGTCAGTGATTTAATGCCTAGAACGTTTTTCATAGCAGCTTGATTACAAGAATAATAACAGTAATTATTTTTAATACAAGCCGGATATGTACTACAACATTTCATATTTATATGCACCAAAACAAAATATTTATATTAATTTATTGAACATATCACATATTTCTATTATCATCAGCCAACCACTAGACATCCACTATTAGACATAGGTCTCGCCCAATAAGGAAGGGTGTGCACATGTTTATTTCATTACAAACTATGGCATGTACTATGGTAACTAAACAATAAATTAATATTCTTAACACAAGTTTTATGAGAATTAAAATCAAATTAATTGTCTGTTAGCTTGATAGCCGGAACTACCACTGCATTAGACTTATATAACTTTAGGTAATATGAAGTATTTTGATAATTTTAGTAACATGTTTATTCATTCCTGGTAAATATAAAATTGGTATTTTAGTTTATATGAAATATAATTGTTATATTATTTTTTTATTTGGTTGATAAACTGATAGTACTTAGTTATTGTCTAGATTATTGATAAAATAAAAATTGTTGAGCATAACAAATATGTGATTGTTACATCTCTACAAAATTCTCACCACTGACCATACTCTCTGTATAAATTAGTGGGTGAATATGTTTATTATGACCTTGAATAGAAGGTATAGTACATATTGTACAATGAGGTAGCAGAGTAAATTACACTTAAAGAGAACTTTATATTGTATGTTAACAAACTTGCCATATTACTTACATATTTTATTTTTTGGTAATTAATCAGGTATTTTAGATTTCAACTTGAATGTCATTAAAAGTGCATTATTTTTGGCATTTTTATATTGAATGTATTTTTATGGTTTTAACATTTTATCATTATTCCAGAAAAAGATAGGAAAAATTCTATGTGTTCTGGTTTATGAGTATATATAACTAGTAAATTATGTTTAATGTTTGTACACATTTCTGTATTACTCTAAAGTAATTCTAATTTACTTAACTAATGTAATTAAGAAAATTCATTTATTAACCTCATTATGGTCAGCATGGCTGATAGCTTGAAAAGTGAAGTTTGATGATGGGTTCAGAATATATAACATATATAAATATTATAAAAAAAAATAGTGCCCTACACCTATTAAGGGATTATTACTTGTTATTTAGTAAATTAATTCAAGGATATATTTTTTGTTTCATGGTTTGACTACTTTTGTTTTACCATATAGTAAAAATACTTAAATTTTTATGTTTGAAGTGCAGATGTATAATAATGTTTTGTGGTTGTAAAAATATGAATTAATTGCTTTGTAGCAATCAACTTTCCTGTAATAAAATAAATAATAGCCGGTACAATTAGAAACAGTTACTTCTAATTTTGATATGTATAAGGTAAAAATCTAAAACTGAAATGTTTTGTAACTTGTTATCAGATAAGTTTGTCTTTATTAATGTGTCTTTTGTTTACGGATACAGTTTTCATTATTACTTTGGTTTTATTTGATGATCTTTATTAATAAATTCAATTATATAACAAAGTTTTATGAGCATATCAAAACATTAATGGAGTTATACAATATACATGTATGTAGATTTAATAACTCAGTTATGTTTGTAACTCCTAGGGGCCATTCAAATATTACGTAAGCATCAATGGGGGTGCGGGCGTCACGTTTTCCTTATTTTTTATCACATGGTGGGTGTGGGTGCTCTGAATAGTGATTACATAAGCAGTATATGCTTATTGAATTTCGTTTTTCCATTTAAAATTATGCCAATGCTTGGGAGTGGGCAATGGGAGTGGAGGGTAAAGCTTTGCTTACAAAAGGAGGGGTCAAAAATGACTAATATTTTGCTTACGTAATATTTGAATGGCCCCTATTCATCTTTTTTCGTAGATATTATAATAATTCTATTTTTAATTGTGTAACATTTCTGATAAACCTATTTTAACCTCTATAAAAAGGCAATGATGTTTTTGGCTTCCATTCTTTCTCGAGTTAAGAATGAGTCGAGTTCAGTTCTGAAATTTGGCTTAGTAATCTTCAAGTGATGCACATTCCAAAATGGAATACTTAAAACTTTATTATATAGACAGCTATACTATTTGATTAATGTAACATTTTTTTTCAGCTTCAAATGAGGTTGTATTTATTAATTTTTATGCTGAATGGTGTAAATTCAGTAACATGCTGATGCCAATATTTGACGATGCTGCTGATGAAGTCACAAAAGCTAGTTATGATACTGGAAAAGTAGTCATGGGTAAAGTAGACTGTGACAGAGAGGGTGCTATTGCCACAAGATTCCACATAACTAAATATCCTACATTGAAGCTCTTCCGAAATGGCTTGCCAGCAAAGAAAGAATACAGAGGTGATTAAAAAATAATATTTCTCAACTTAATATAGATGTGGTTTCAAACATACCATATGGGTATTTCAAAGATAGATAACATATTAATATTTATATAAACAACAAATTATAAATGTTATACTAGTAAGAATTATACGATCATACCCTTTGAAAAAAAAATATTTTACATGATTAGCCAATTAAAGTTGATTACTTTATAAATATTTATAAAGTTTATATAACAGTTGGTATTCCCTTTAATCATATTTTACACAGTTAAACGTATCACAGTTTTTTTTTTTTCTCTACTGCCTATATTTTGATGTATCATATTATCAGAATAATATATTTTACATTACAATCTGTGTTATTGTGGATTTTTTATTTGCAGGTCAGCGCTCTGTTGAAGCTTTTGCCGAATTCATTAAGAATCAAGTAACAGACCCAGTAATTACATTTGGATCTCTTAAGGAGCTTCTGGAGCTCAGTGATGAGAAGAGACATATTATAGGATACATGGATAGGAGGGATCAGCCAGAATATGAAGTACTTAGAAGAGTGGCGGCTACGCTTAAAGATGAATGCCTCTTTCATGCAGGCTTCGGAGATGCATCACAGCAAATGCATCCGCCAGGTGATACAACCAACTATATTTGTTTAATTTTTGAAGTGAATACTTCTTTAGCGCCATTGAGCAATTCTCGGTTGCTATGACGTCAGCCATCAACAAGCTACAGTATGTCAAGTAGAAGATGGCGCTCAGTGATAAATAATATAATATATGCTTATGCAGCCTACCATGTTTTTATTGTGAACTAGCTGTGTGCCCGCGGCTGCGCTCTTGTTTCATATATTCTTCACGACGTTTAATTTTTTTAAATCGGAGCCCTAATATTTTTTTAGGACTAAGATAAAGTAAAAATATTTCTCATAAATACAAGCACTTGCCCGTAAAACCGAACATTGAATTGGATTTTATTAAATTTTTATGAGTTTTAATTTTTTTAATCCAGACCCCTATTTTTGAAAATTAAAAGTACCCTAAGTTACCCGAAGTAACTTCAGCTATCTATCAAAAAAAGTTCCGTCAAAATCTGACCAGCGGTTCCGGAGATTACCCGGAATAAACAGACAGACAAACAAAAAAAATTTTAAATTGTGTTTTTGTTATAGGTTTATATCGTACATACATCCCTATTTGGTAAAAAAATATATTTTAACATTACAAACTGACACCCCTATTTTATTTACTAGTACCATATAAAAATGTACTAAGTGCGGTGCGCCAGTAGATGTAAAAATCAGACAAATGTTAGGTTAGGTTAATAATTTCGATTAACAAATTATGAATTTAAACATTAAAAAACAGTTTTTCGTAAGTTTCGAGTTTGCCTAGTTTTTTTATAGTTTAACGTGTCCTTCAAATTTATTCTTCAACTGACTGATGTACGTATTTATTAAATTGTTTTTTATATTACACCAGCTGTATATTTATAAGATATTTTTATTTGTTTACAGTTATTGTTCTGTACAATGTTTAAGTTTATTCAGTTGGTCCTTATAAAGATTAAATGTAGATTTTTTTTTGTATTTATGCTGATGATCTCTTAGTTGATGCCATCTTAATAGTTTCTTGAATAGGTATATATGGTTTGAAGAATTTAATTACTTATTTGTTGGGCAAATTATTTCTATTTAACATGTTATATAATATATTTTCCTTTTTGTATCTTACTTTTTTCCCCTCATTTATTAATGAACTCCGCGGCTTCGCCCTTGTAACACTGTCCATTGAATCATATATGATTTCATGGGTTTTAATTTCTTTACATGGAACCCTAATTACTTTCCTAACAATTTATTTATGCTAAGAGAAAAACAATAACACTTCTAAATTTAAGCATTCGCAAGTAAAACTGACCATTGAATAGTTTATTTTTGCACAATTTCTTGTGTTTGTTATTTTTTTATAACGACCCTAATTAGTTTCCTAAAATTATTTTCGGTACTAACAGAAAACAAAGATACTTCTCACAAATTTCAGTATTTGCATTGAATGGGATTTTACTCATATTTCATGAGTTTTAGTTTTTTTTTAAATCCTAATTACTTTTGAAAAATAAAATTAGCTTTAGGTACCGCCGTGTCCTGTCGTTTCGGAGATTAGGCGAAACAAACATACAGACAGTTTTTTTTTAAGTTTTTACTAAGAAATGATATTATTATAGATTACATTGTTTGTTCAGGTCAACCTATAGTAGTATTCCGAGCGGATAGAAAAAGATCAACGGAACCCGATGAAACATACAACGGTGCATGGACGTTTGATGAGCTCTACAGTTGGGTCCAAGAAAAATGCATCCCTCTGGTCCGTGAGATTACATTTGAAAACGCAGAAGAACTAACCGAGGAAGGATTGCCATTCCTAATACTGTTCCATAATCCAACCGATACGGAAAGCGTGAAGAGATACAAGGAAGTTATTCAAAACGAATTGGAATCTGAGAAACGTAAGAAGATATTTTTTAAATTTTAACTCTTAACTTAACTTATTTTGTGTTAGGAATTTTAAATGTGTATTGTTATTGAAAACGTATCTCACAAGTTTATGGTGGTTAAAATTTAATCAATGTTAACAACAAACACTTTATTGTATTTTTTTTTTGCAATAATCTTCAAAACATGCATAAAAGAAACCAGCTTGAGTTTCATGCCGGTTCTTCTCGATGACTGCATTGTTTTTTGAACCGGTGGAAGTATTTTGTGTGGATATTTTATAAGCGCCTTATCAGGGTCTAAATTGAATAGAGTTTTTTTTTTAATAAAAATTTTCATTTCTTTACTTTGTTTATTGCGTGTAATTATACAAATTTTGCATGTTTATCATTTTATTGCAATTCATTCATAGCAGTTTTATTGCATCACTGCAATTTGTCACTCGGGATAATGTTAGTTATTTGTTAATGACTAGTCATTAGGAAACGTTAAAAAAATCTTTAGTAGCATTAAACTGGTCATTGAATAAGGAATATATTTTTAAATATTTATAAAAAAAATACCTGACCAAGGTTATTTATATTAATAATTCGCTCAAGTGGTATGGTAGACTCCACTGAAACTTTACCTGAATGTAAAACATAAAAAATGAATGATTTCGAGTCGACAACATATATCCGCAAAATTCGGATTGTCGAGTAGTTTGTTAAATTCTAATGGTGCAAATGGCAGTCGCCATATTGGCTTAAATTCGTTAAAGCCGATTCACACGTATCAGTGCCGATTCACACACAGTCATCGTGGAGATCTTTGGGGGAAACTTATGTCGAGAATTGGATGTCTTTCAGTTGAATGGATGGATACAGCAACGCCATTACTCAATACAACACATCATTCATACCCTGCGGAGACATTCAATAGTGTTGCCACATATCATACTTTAATTTTAATGTATGAGTATTAGGGGTGTAAACAACATTCTTTCTTTAATTATTGTATAATACGTTTAATTTTTTTATATGTTTTTTTTTTTTACAGAGAACATAAATTTCCTGACGGCCGACGGTGTACGTTTTGAACATCCGTTACATCATTTGGGTAAATCTATTGGAGATTTGCCGCTTATAGCCATCGATTCATTCCGGCATATGTATTTGTTCCCCGATTACAAGGATATGGAGAGACCGGGCAAATTGAAACAGTTCCTTCAAGATTTATATTCAGGAAAATTACACAGGTAAAATAATAAACGATATATCATATTCTATATTAATAAAAAAAAAATAGAAGTGTCTGTTGTGATTTGTGAAAATGATTTTTTTTTACTAAATAGATATGAATGTAAATACGTGATAACTATATAATAAATACAATTTTTAAAATTTTTGTCGGACGGATTTTTGACGGGTATTTTTTTTGTTAGATAGCTGAAGTTACTCTGCGTGACTTAGGGTACTTTTAATTGTCGAAAATAATTAGGGTTCCGCGTAAATAAATTAAAACTCATAAAAAATTGAATGTAATCCGATTCAATGCACAGTTTTACGGGCAAATGCTTAAATTTATGGGAAATATTATTACTTTATCTTAGTATAAAAAAGAATAGGGTTCCGTATAAATAAAAATGAAATGCAGTGAAGAATATATGAAACGCGAGTGCAGCCGCGGGCACACAGCTAGTCTTTCCCATAAATTCAAACACTTGGCCGTAAATTTGTGCATTGAATATGGTTTTATTCAATTTTTTTTACGCGGAACCCTAATTATTTTTGAAAATTACACGTACCTTAAGTTACGCGTCGTAAATTCAGCTATCTACCAAAAAAAGAGCCGGAACAAACAGCCCGACAGACAAAAAAATTAAAAATTGCTTTTTTGTTATAGGTATCGTAAATGCATTTAGTAAAAAAAAAATTTTTGAAATTACAAACAGACACTTCAATTTTATTTATTAGTATATAGATGTTTGATTATTTTCAATTCAATACACTATAATATAGCCACACGTAAGTACATTTTGTAAAAAGAACTTTTCAATACAAAAAAGGCCTTCATAAACAAAGTATTCATACTCATTCGAAACTATTTTGTTTGCAAAACTATTAAAGAGTTAAAAACTTTTTTGATTACGTTGTTAGATCAACCTCTTTGATAAAGAACTTGATAATCTGTCATTTTGTTGATTAGACTCTTTACAGAGAACGAATTTTTCATATTTCTTTTGATATTATTTTTATCGAGATGTTAATGTTGATAAATATATACAGTAATACCCTGCTTTACGCGAGGGATACGTTCCGAAGAAAATCGCGTTAACTGAAATTCGTGTATATCGAGGTTTATGATTAAACATAGTCAAAATTTAATACAACAAAATACAAATCATTTTAATCAATTACTTTAATTCTAAGAACACTTTATGCAATACATACTCTTAATTTTTACGGAAAAATACATCTATTGTCTTTACATTATGTTTATACGCACTCTTTCGCGTAATGCGAGGCATTTGAGCGCGAAATTTGACATTCGCGTTATAGTGAAACCGCGCGTAACGGGATCGCGCTAAGCGGGGTATTACTGTATATATATATTTTTATATAAATGTATGTAGGAATGACGTAGTTATGACCTGAGGTTATGATTAACTTTTTATTGTTTTGGCGAGAATAATAAAGGTAGTTATATCGTGTTGATCCTAGTATAAGTCTGCGGGTTTTCACGAGAAAGAACATTAAATATGGCCATACAATTATTGTAACAACTTCTTTAGACGCGTTGAGCGATTCTCAGTATGGGGAAAAAGTTATAGATTTGCGTTGCCAATGCTATGACGTTATCCGTTAACGTGCTACAGTATGCCACGTATAAGATGGCGTTTAAGTGTTAGTTCTCAGAATAAACTATACGAAGATGTACATAATTATTGCTATAGACGTAAAAAAAACCAGACAAATGTTACATGTCAAGTGTAAGGTTATGTTAATAATTCCAATTAAGGAATTATGATAAGTTAAACATTAAAAGCCGTGTGGCGCCGGCTGAGAATACTAGCACCCCATATCGTCCCGTGTGTGTTTTTTAAAAGACGACTAAGGGATATGAACCAGGGGATGAGCAGCAACATCCATCCTCTGGGTACCAAAAACACCTTACTCCGACCGCCAACTCGACTGCCAAGCGTGGCGATTATGGCAATCCCCCGTTAATGGTGGAGACCTTATGTCCAGTAGTGGAGGTCTTATGGTTGAATGAATGAATGAAACGGCTCTATGGGTTCCTTGTTTTTTTTTAATAATTACTATTTATGCCCTTTATTGTTATAAAATACATTTAATACTAGTAATTTTTCCTTATATATTTAAATAGCGATTGTGATCGGTATTATTTATAGTAATAATTATAATTGAAGTGTCTGTTTGTAATGTCGAAATTATTATTTTTTTTACTAAATAAATATGAATGTATATACGATACCTATACCAAGAATACATTTATTAAAATTTTTGTCTGTCTGTCTGTTTGTTTGTTCCGGGTAATCTCCAGAATGGTTGGACGGATTTTGATTGGTCTTTTTTTGGTAGATAGCTGAAATTACTCCGTGTAACTTAGGGTACTTATATTTTTCGTAAAATAATCAGGGTACTGCGTAAAAACATTAAAAATATACAAAATTGAATAAAATTCGATTCGGTGCACAGTTTTACGGGCAAGTGCTTGAATTTATGAGAAATATTTTACTTTATTTTAATACTATAAACAAATAATAAAAACAATCATTTAAAAAAAAAATGCAGTGAAGAATATATGAAACGCGGGCGCAGCCGCGGGCACACAGCTAGTGTATAAATAAAAATCAACTACGAGTTCGAATACGAAATAATTACATTGTAGTGTAAATAGTTTAATGTCCGTTAATATTTACTGTTGTTTATGCTACCTGACTAAAGATGGGAGGGAGGAGGAGGGGGGGGGGTGAATAGTCCATTAAATAAATTATGATCTGTATTGAATTCCAGAGAATTCCACTATGGACCGGATCCAGTTAACGATATAGCCAGTAGTTCTGAAAACAAGGTGACCACTCCACCGGAATCCACATTCAAGAAATTGGCACCATCCAAAAATAGATACACTCTCCTTAGAGACGAATTATAAGATCACTCTCATAGTAAATATATTTATAAATAATATATAGTCTATGCAACTTAATATAAGTTACTTAATAAGTACTTGTAAAAAGAAAAGTGTTTTATCTCGTTTCCTTTTAAAATTTAATCTTTACTTATGTTTCTCATTTTCTCTTGATATTCAATTATTTATTGATTTGAGTCATTGCTAGTTATCTCTCTGTTATTGGGCATACAATGTAGGCCCGATAAGTACTTAGCCTTAAAAAAAAAAACATTTTTTTCCTTTGAGTTCGATACTCTTAACCCAGCGATGTTCCAACTTCTTTAGGAGGCCTTCTGGAGGTCTGCAAAATGGGCTAGGGATTTTTTCAAATTTGGGAACAAAAATAATTCGCACGGGGCCAATTACGGTGGATAGGGAAAAGCAGTTCAGTTCATAGCCTAATTCTACCAATTTGGCCGTGTCGATGGCGGAAATGTGAGCCGGTGCGTTGTCATAATGGAAGAGCACTTTTTCGTTTGCCAAACGGGGCCGTTTTTACTGGAATTTGGCGTCGAATCGGCCCAATAATTCGGCATAATAGAGCCCTGTGACCGTTTTACCATTCTCCATGAAGCGGATTTAGATCAAATCCCAGAAAACGGTGGCCATCACCTTTCCGGCCGATAGGGGCAGTTTTTGCCTTCTTCGGAGCTCGTTCGCGGATAAGTCCACTGTTTGGACTGTTCCTTGGTCTCTGGTGTGTTTCAGCGTATCCATGTTTCGTCACGAAACGACGAAAAAACTCCTTCGGATTGCGCTTAAACTTCGTCAAACACTGCCTCTGTAGTGGTCTCACGGTTGCGCTTGTTGTCCGGAGTGTGCAAACCCATCGCGCCAAAAGCTTTTTATGGCCCACACGGTCTTTTGAGATACCTACTGTCTCAGCTATCTAGCGCATCTTCAATCGGCGGTCTACCAATACAAGATTATGGATTTTTGTTACGTTATCTTCCGTGGTAGCCGTTTTCGGACCATTCGGGCGTGGCTCACCAAAAACCGACCTGCGACCACGTTGAAACTCGTTAAACCAATTTTTGACGGTCGCCATCGAAAGGGTAGGATCACCGTACACAGCGTCCAAATGCTCTTTGATTTCGCTACGCGATTTCCCTTACGAAAACAAATATCGAATCGCCGACCGATATTACTCTTTTTACATTCTTCTCAAAACCGCGGACACATTAGCTTCTATACGCTGTCAAAACAAAACTAGGCGTTCAAATCTGCTGAAATTCGAATGAAAACATACTACGTGATAAAAAATTGCTCTTGCGATAGTGGTGCTATCTATTGGTGAGGCTAAGTACTTATCGGACCACCCTCTTATGTTGATGATATTTCGAAATCTCAAAATTACGTTTCATATTATATAGTAGATACGTTCCGTTATTTGTTTCAATTAGTTAAAGATCAGAATTACAATATATAATATGTTGTAATTCTTGACAGATGGCATAGTGACGTTGCTCACATTAGTGCGGCCGCTGGTAGTTTCTGTCACGTGTCACTTGAACGTGACTAGAGATGGGTAATAAAAGTATAGTAATACAGGTAATAATACTGTTTCACGCACGTGGATAACTAAAATGTCGTTGCGATACAATAAAAGTTTATTCGTCACAAACACGAATTATAACACATATTATATAATTACGTAAGTGCGATACTATTGTTTAAACAATACTGTGTTTGTTCAATATTGAAACTGAACTGACTGGGTCGACCCGCGCTCCACTTATGTAGTGATAGTAGCTGCTCTCCGTGGTTTTACTCGTGTAGTTCCCGTTCCCGTGGGATTTTCGGAATAAAAACTATGTCACTTCCTGGATTTCAAACTATCTCCATACCAAATTTCATCCAAATCGGTCCATAATTTTTAAGTTTATTCGGTACATAGAAAAATACAAATCTTTCCACATTATAATATTAGTATAGATAAAGAGGTCTTGTGCTAGTGTTACCTTTTCCTAGTGCTAGTTACCATTTTGCGGCTTAGTGCCTTCAGCACTCCCTGAAGTCACGGTGAAGCTGTAAAGACCCTTCCAGTCAACAGCGTTAGCTAGTTAGAAAAAAAAATCCAAAACGGCTTGCAAATATCAAAGCCAAATGATCCCATGTACATCACTGGGGTTTTCTTTTACAATCCTTTTGTGTCAACAATACTAATTTTTTTTGTTTTTAATTAACATTACTTATTTTCACTAGTTACATACATCACTTTTGACTGTCTGGTGTTTTATTTATTTATTACTACTTATTTTGAGTTTGTAATATAACCCTGAAACAAATTACTGTGTATCGGCCGTTTATTTTTAAAATTAGTATTGAACTAATTTGTATATACAGTGTATGTTAGAATATTATATGAGATCGCTAAACTCCAATGCTGTTCGACGCCATTTTTATGTTTCGTCGACATTCAGAACTGTATGGTGCTGCATTATATCAATAAATTCTGCATACTCATATATTTTATAAAAGAAATAAACACATGGGAACTTATATATGTTATAGCTCTAAATAGCTCCACCGATTTAAATCGCGTGGTTTGAATTGAGCCAAACGAAGCGGACGGACGGGTAACGGTTAGTTTATTGTACGTAATTAATGAATTTTAATTAAATTAGCGTATAGGTATGAAATTGGATTCATAGAAACTATCGATTTATTTGAAATTTTTTACTTGGGTAAACTTTTACTTTATAAGTTGGCTTAGATAAATAACACCTTTATTTTTTCATTTATAATCGACGTTTTTAATGTGATTAACTTTTTGTTAAGGGATTTAGGAAAGCAGCTGAAAATTGTTTTTTTTATTTATAATCCTAAAAGGGTGCCCGAAAGAAAACTGGACACTTTTTAGGTGGACTATTTTTATGACCTGTATATATTGTAATAAAGGATTCCCTAAAATCTAAATTAATTTTTAATGTCTATATTTTAAATGAAAATAAAATATGTTTATTATTATTTTTTTTAAAAGGAAAAAATAATCTTATCAGTAACAATCCATGTTTAAGAATCTTTGTTTACTTTAGAGTAAAAGAAAAATTAACAAAACTAAGGGAAACGCATGAAGTTTCGAAAATCTTAATTTTCACATTGATCAGATCTTTGAATTACATTTATTTTAATCAATATATTTATACCCATATTACCTATGCAACAATAGATGGCGCAACATTTTAGCGCTTATGTAATTACGTCGCACCTTTAGAATGAAACCGACTCAAGTAAAAAATCGATATATCGAGTTAATAAAACATTTAAACAATGTTATATTAACTTAATTATGTTAAAAATATGTTAAAATATTTATTTATGAATCTATAGGAAAATGAGGACGAATAAACGGAAAGGTGAAGATTTAAAAAAAACTTTCATCAGTGTGTTTACTCAAAACTTCAATTTTTGGTGTTAGGTCACTTTCTATGTGAAGATATGATATAATATTTAACGTTTCAAATTCACATACAAATCGAAAAAAAATTCAAATTCAAATCGTTCAATTGAGGTTCTAAGAAGGCGCTTATGAACGTCAAAACATTACCACCGGTTCGGAAAATAACACAGTCGAGAAGAGCTTCTGCACGTCGTCGATTCCTGTCAGGCCACGAACTGTCAAGAAATGCATTCTCTAAGTGGCCGCACTGTAATTTTGTCTTTTTAGTTCATTTACATTTCAGGCGAGTATTGCCATATTGCTTTATTAAAACATAATATATGACCTCACTCTCATCCATTGGTGCATTTGGCTCACAGAACTTTCTGGTACTCACACCAGGGTTACCAGTTTAAATAATTGTTTCCCGAAACATGTTAAGTCGATAAGACTTAACTTATAATTTTCAAGGGTTAGATCTCTTCTGAAATAACCCAAGATATGCCTTTGCTAGTGTATGTTGATGTCATTTATAATTGTCATTTTGGTCTAGCTTGAAAACATTAGTCTTAAGTAGGTAGTATAAATAAAATAACTTTCTCACCCACACAATGAACATTTAATAAATATAGGTTTTCACGTTGTCAACTCCAATGTTTTTTTTTGTCGTGTTTCAATGTACACTTATGATGTAGGATATTTTTAGAAATACATACATTTTTATAAATATGGGTAATGGTAATGTAAATAAAACCTTTGCAAATTATTTATTTTGATTTTTATTAACATATTTATGATTTCGGTTCTTTTTTTTATAAGTATATTATCCAGATTAATCGAATTGGTAAAAAGATAATGATTATTACAAAGTTCATTATATAAAATAATGTATATAAACCATTATATAAAAAATATTTAGTATATCTTTTTAAAAATTTATTATTTACTTTTGTCAAAATAAATATAATTTTACGATAAAAAAAATGTCAAAACTACATCATAAACAATACCTACAATATTTAAAAAAATCAATATTAAGTAAAAGCTTGAATAGTTTTCTTTCATTTTCAGTTATGAAGAGATAAAACATTATCCGTGTAAAATGATTAGTCATTATTTACCTATTATCTATATTATTATTATTGTGGAAGTGAAACGGTTGTACAAATTGTATGTTACGTGACGTGAGTTGTAATAAATTTTTCGATCCTCTTATTTCGTTTTATTATTTGTTGAATGTAACTTCATACATCCTGAACATAAACTCCTGTGATGGAGGAATGTTGAATGAACTAATCTACCAATCAAACGATCGATACGACAGTACTCGGCGCAGCAGTGACCAATCGGAACTAAATATCGATATTTGCAAATGTAAAAGATGTTTGCCGATCAATATAAACATTTCGAAAAATATAAAAAAACAATTATGACAGCGAATCTACTCGCAAACAATATATTTTACTTTACATTTATTCTTATCTCTTACATATTTAATGATTTGTGTATTGTAGGAAAAAATCCAAATTGATATTTTTTGTGGATGGTCGAAGTATACCGTAGGCAGGATTCTAGACATTTTTGACTCCCCTTTTCCATCGTAACAATAGTACATATCTAGACAAAGCTTGATAAATTAATGATTGACAGAATGTTTACAAAATCTTAAGTAATTAAAAACAAATAAATAAACACTGCTACGTAATCACCATTCAAAACACCCCGTCCTCCATGTGATCAAAAATAAGCAGCGCAATGACATGCTGACATTCCTCCATTGGTGATTACGTAATAGTTATAACTTGAACGACTTCATTTTATTAGACATTACTATAACTTTGTAGTACCTAACATAAATTTGACATAAAATAATTAGGAATTGTTTGGACATTGTCAAAATAAAATAGGTACTTAGTTGTCAAAACGAATATCAAATCAAAGCTTTATACTATTATTTTATAATACCTAGATATCTATTCATTGTGCTTTGTTTCTTGGACTACTAAATAAATACGTTGGTAACACATGTGGGAATACAATTTATCTGGTCAGGATATACTTCTACGAACACGAAGAGTCGAAACGTGTTACTATCGTAAGATTTTTCACCATGAGTATGGTTGTTGCTGGTTACAAATTAGTTGGTTACGAAAGATCTACCACACCGCTAGGTGTTAGCTATTTCGTTTCCGTGCGGAACGGATATTTTCAGTTTGGCTTTTATTCCCAGAAAACCTCTTAATTTAATAACTTGATGTAGATACACTTTAAATATAAGTAAATCATTTTTATTGACCTCCATTGATGAAATAACACTTTTTTCTTGTCTTAACGGATATTTCACCGACGGAATCTATATCAGTACATCAACAATATAGATTAAAGTGAAAGTAGATAATTCGTAAATAAATATAGGTATTGTTTAACTCTAACAAGCTGTTTTCATTTAATCTAATAACCGATACTACTCGATTATGATTATTTGTTAGGAATTTTAAAAACAGTAACTTGTAATTTAAAAAAGTCAATATATATAATAAAGCAACCAGAATACAAAGACAGTTGGCAGGATAAATTTTGTTTAAACTAAAAATACTTATTCATCCTTAAGGAATCATGTCGTAAACTTTCGTTACCACAACACTAATCGATAGAGTCATAATAGATAGATAGATACTATTAATATACTATTATTTACTATTTATTTATTTACTTTAGCATAAGGTACATCTGAGGTACAAACAAATTAAACTTAGTAAAGTAAAATCCAACAAGTAGGGAAGAATATGTTATTTCCATTGCTTCGAATAGATACCTACAACCGGCCATTTTGCTAAGCGAGCATGCATAAAAAAGTGTCATCGTTATATCTTCAAATAGGGTGTTGTAGAAAACAAACTGATATCGTTTTTATTCATGTCGAGCAATTTCGGCTGTCACTTGGAAGAAAGAGTGCCTTTTGATGGGTACCGCGTCACCACGGGGCGCCTCGATCCGCAGAATTCCTTTGCCTTATAATTTTTTGTGACTGACCAAATGGTGACGGACAGATTATGGTGTTACAATTTTTGGATAAATTACCTAGTAGGTAACCTACCTATATCTATGTAGAAAATGTTTCTGGACAGACGTGGGACAAGTTGAAAAGTTTATTTCATAAATTATTTCTACTATTTTGATACGATTGTTTCATAGTTATGGAAGTGATTTATTAATTAAAGGTGAATTTTCGTTAATACCGTAAGTAAAAGCCCATATATTTATTATTGAACATTTATTTTGGTGTAGGTATTCGGTATATACCCATAGTTGATCTAAATAATTTATATTGAAAAGTAAAATAAAAATTATAAGTAGGTAGTGGTAATATTATGTTTCTTGTAAAATATAAGTTTAATAAAATACTTATTTAGGCAAATAAATGTATCTACAACCATCATGAATCATGACATGAATATTTTTTATTAGATAGGTGTACCTATATTTATATTTAATGTTATTGAGATTTCAAGATGGATGCATTGCCTTGTTTGTAGTCTACAGGCAAAACAATATACCTATTTGTAACGAATTTGTAAAAAAAAAGAGATATTTAGTAGGTAAATGATTTAATACTCTATAAAAATAGGTACTATAAATAGACATTATACGGCATCGATTGAAAATCTCCAATGAAATCTAGTTAAAATAAAAAGAAACAATTGATTGATATAATTTTTTACTATATGCGTTTCTAAACGACACGTAGTTACAAAAGGATGACAAGGGAACATCGCTTCAAACCTGCGTTGGTATAGTTATTGTTACGAACAGGTACATCGAGTGATCTGGTTACACGTAACAATGTCTACTGATATTCACTCCTTTAAATAATATCTTAATACTCGTATAAACCGAGCGGAATTCCGATCAGATAACACCAGCGTCCGTTTTATTGCACAATAGCAATGCATTCACGATTTACGATACATTATAGCTTTTTATACCTATTGTTAGGTATTGCACGTATCAAATGTCTGAATATTATAAACTATTGTATTTTATAAAATAACTAATCATGTATTGAAATATTGACAAGGTTTTATTGATTATACAATCTTATCTATACCATTTAAAACTAAACAGGTAAATGAATATACAGTAGCCTTTTTTGTAATAGGTCGGGGAAAAAGTCTTTTCGCATGCAGTATGTATAAACTTATAATAAAACCTATTTGTATCTAGTTGGTTTTAATGACATTAAAAAACTTATTATTCAAAAAAGAAACAAGTTAATAAAATGTTGTTTCCAGCTATTCTTCATTTGTTTTTCTTTCTGTCAAAATTAATGAAACTAATGAAGAAATTTGATATATTTAAAAATTTGATTGGAAAAATTGCAACACAGGTAAGCAGCGATAAAAATTAGTGACGTTTATGGTTCAGTGTTAGTAGGAGTAGCACAAAGTTGGTTTAATCCGTAAATTTTGATGTCAAAGATGGACCTTATTTCTGGTCGCCCTGTTACGGATAAAGTGGAAAAGCAATTTTTGATAAAGTGGAGCGGAGTTAAATAAACTTTGGAAAAAAATGTCCAAAGTTTTCATATAAAACGCGAACAAACTTTTTCCCCGACCTAATATATAATCTGTACCTACAATGTATATTTATGACAATACTGGAAAAACTACGCATTTTTATTTATTTTACATTTATTAAAAATAAAAAGCGTGAATTCATTTTGATTTTATTTTTATTTATGCTCATTAAAGTATTCTTTAATTTAGTTTTTATTTCATAAAGCTAGGTCAGGTACTTAAGATGATTTTCTAACCGACTCTTTTTCTTTGCGGTCCAGTGTATAATAATGTAAAAACTGTATATTTAAACGTGTCCAAAAATGCATGTAGGTTTTTTTAATTTGAATTGGATTTAGTGATTCTCGAATTATAACTCAACTAACGAACAGATTGAAAGAGATAGGTACTTTACCTTTTATAATAGATAAGCGTTTTGTTAAAATTAATGTTCAGAATAAAGATTGTGTCTTTTTACCGATTTTTGTACATATATTAGATATAGTAAAGATTAAATATTTTGAAGCGATGATGGCGTAGTTAGTAGTGCGGTTGGATTCCGCGTGAATGGACTCATGTGCGAGGTCACCTATTTGACTCTAAAATAAGAATGCTTTTTCGGTTAAGAAAAACATCCTGAGGAAACCATAAAATGGTGTAGGACATTTTCTTATAATAACCGTAAAGGTAGCTATCACCCACAAGTTTGAAGAGCATCACTTAAGAGCCAGAACCTTAGCGTGTTTTCCATATTCGCCACTAATATCAGATAAGATTTTGGTTAAAGCATATAGGTAGGTAAAGTGTAACAAAAAGTCGTATTGTAAAATTGTGCTTGTATAGACTGACAAAGCTCAAAATCCTAAAAAAAAAACACTTATTAATTAGACTAAATTATTTCAAATTTAACATGAATGATAGTATAAAAACACTTTACGCACGATTTATACAACGTAAAACCAACAGTTGATTTTCTTATTGCGGGTGCCGCGCTGGCTAGTGGCTGCTTGTTCCTCGACAATGCATGAAATGTGACACCGTAACGTCGCACCGTGTCGGTATACTTTATAAGGTTAGTCATAAAGTACACCGAAGCCATTCACGAGGGCGCTCGGCCAAAAGACAGGAAGTGAAGGACAGCGTGCGATCAGACCAATTACCCGCCCACGTTATGAGAAACCCGTAATTATGTGTAAACTATAAGTACGAATATCATCAAAGGAAACAATAATCATCATTCAGTATGTTTCTCTAAAGAAATGGATGAAAATCAAATGCCAATTTGTACCTGTGGTATAAGTATTTAAAATTGTTTATAATTATAATAAAACTGTAATTTTAAAATCAATGAACACATTTTTATTATTTATTGGAATTTTTGTCTATCTGTTTGTCTTTGCACGCATCTTTATTCATTACTGAACGGATTTTAATGAAATTCGGTATGGAAGTAATGTATATCCCGGAGTAACATATTGCAAGCAATTATTGAACAACGGGTTTTTACGCGTTACCTTTCCTTTTTTCTATCCCGAAGTTTCGGATGGGTTTCACCAACCGTGGTCACGGGCTAACTGGCTGTTAAGATTCCACCGGCCGAAAGTTTTAGCCATTGATCGCCAGTACTTTAGCAGAATAGCTCGCGAAGCGATTGAAAAAAAAACAAAAAATTTAATCGCGAGGATGGATATAGGCTTTCCTCTGTGTGGAATCCGGTGTTAGAAATTATCAAGGTTCGCGATTTATCGCCACAGCCATCGTCGATGGACATAATTACTATTAGTGTTGTGGCTATAATAAATATAAAGACCAAACGGAGACAGTTCATCAAAATACCCCTCGACGCAGTAAGCGACGCCGCGCACCGCCAGTCAGCCCGTGGTGAAACCCAGCCGAAACGTCGGGATAAGAAAAAGGAAAGGTAATGCGTGAAAACCCGTCGTTCAATAATTGCAATTAACACATAGAATTAAAAAAAAAACAATTGTAAACTTCTCTCAATATGGGTGAAAGTGAGATGCAAATTTGTATGAAAGTAAGTCGTTTGTATGTTTAGTTTAATATAGTACTTTTGGATATACATATGTTTATATTTTCTTAAAGTCATGGTTTTACAATCACGAAATTTTACACGGTCAGACTTGTGTAGAATTTAGTTATCATCTCTGTAACCTTTTCCCATTTTTTATTTGAGGTAGGCGCAACATGTTATCCTCTTCCATTAAAATGAATAAGTAAACTAGTTTGGATAACCATAAAATAGCTGAAATTTAGTTCTAAGTAACCAAATTATTATTAAAATAGCTGAATGGACTGAGTTTATTTTTTAGTAGGCCTTAATTTAGTACTCCTCCGATTTTTGAAGCCAAATTTGAGCTACGTACTCTAAGCATATCATTTTTCACACACAGTCCTTTCTTTGGTCATAGCTAGCAATTAATAAAGAAAAAAAGAACATATACTTACTTTACATCAACTAATTGTATAGCAAATTAAAAATATAAATAATATAAGTAGGTGTTTAATATGTAACCCCTTGAGCACTAACCTGGCGTTTACTCCAGCTTTCCATTGTTTTTCTGTTCTCTTCCTATTGCTCCATTTTTATGGATAATCGATATATTAAGAATAATGTACTTGGATCTTATAATTAAGCTTCTCTTCATCCATCGACTATCTTTAGCTTCTTTACAACTAGAATATGTTTATATCGCAAATAATCTATGAATTTATTTTTAATAAATCAAATCCAGACAAAATTTTAATTGACAATATCCAGTTCACATCAACCTATGTCCCAGCAATTTAAAAAGAGTTGATTCACGTTTATGGGTAAATTATTTAAACTGTTGGTTACTAGAACAAGATCAACATGCAGTTAATTAGGTAACAAAATGCATTCTGCTACCGGTTTAGATTTTCAACAAAGCAACTTCATAGTTGACTCTTTATAAAGAGCACGGTCGAAGAATGCCGGTAATTTAAAAAGATTTTTTTTCATTCGCTCGTCGCTTGCAAAAACACAGTAGCCCTGACGATTTATGACATAGAAGAGCGATCATAGCGCATTAGTAGACGGCATTGTCCCTCCCCATGTGGGCTTTGTGAACGACCAGTCTTAGTGTATTTACAACAGTAGCGATCCGCTGTTGTCTAATGCCACATTCGGTCCTATTGTTCCAGAAAGTCATAAACATGTCGTCAGGTTGAATTGTAGTAAGTTGTAACAGTAACGAAAGGTAAAAAAGCTAAAAGTATAAGAACATTTCTTTTAGAGTTTGCTTTTAGAGACTAATTGGTGGTGCTTTCCCAATTATAAATACTAAATGTTTTAGCCCCATTTAAGGCAATAATGCTCAGGTCCGTTAATTTAGTGTGTCCATCATTAGAAAAAGAAAGAAAAGAAAGAAATTTTTATCATAATTAATAGCGAAGCGTGGGTTGGCCCCCAAAAGGTGGACCTTCTGAAGGTCGCTGAAGGTAGTCCGCTGGATTCGGGTGGTGCAAGACCGGTCATCGTGTAGATCTTTAGGGAGACCTATGTCCAGCAGTGGTTGTCTTTCGGTTGAATGGATAAATAGATGGAATAGTTAATATCTATTAACTACTCCAAAATCGGTGGATAAGTAATGATAATAAAGCATTTGCCTATTATACTTTATCCACACGCGGGATTGACTATATTTTGATTTTATTTATGCCTATTATTGTTTATTATTACATGAAATGTACTAGCTATTCACTATTTATTATTATTGTTTAATTATTATTAGCTAATGTGGCAGGTCTAACCTAACAACACACCACGTGTTTTCACAATTTAGTATAATTTAAAAATATTCCCTTAAAACTCGTGCAATCTTTTTCAGATATATTTTAATAAATCTTGTACGAGGGTATTTGTTTTTTTAAATTTGTACGAGTAGGCAGCATACAGATTTCATAAAGGCTTTGTTGACTAATCGTAAATCAACAACGAAAAGTACCTACATTGTTTAAGATTGGTGAAGTGTGACAATATGATTTGATTCAATTTTTCTTGGTTTGAATTTAGTATCAGCTTTGAATTCTTGTACTAAAATTATCTTTTAGTAATATGTTACTAGGTGTATATTTTGACATAGTACTTATACGTAGTAATTTAAAAGTAGGTAATATAACTATAATATTTTTTAGCGCTTTACTTGATATGTTAGTGTTTGCGATTGTAACTATTATTTAAAAATATATGTTTTAATAAAATTTTATCTATTTAACTTTAAAAATATAGAGAAAAGAAGCAAATGTATTTATGAACATAGGAGAGTGTCTGAAGAGCGCGCGGTGTTTAGTGAAATAAAAACACAAGGAATAATTTAACAAACTGCCATATTTTAACAACGTGTAATTAAAGGTTTGGCTCCGCTCGTATATGCATAAATCATACGTCTGCCGGGAACTGCCGACCGAAATAGAGAAAAAATTAAATACAATAAGCGCCTGGGAGTTACAAAAAGAAATATCTACATATCTAACCACCATCAACATTGTTAATATAATGCGTTAACGAAATTATAAGAAATTTTAACCTTTACTGTATTAATTTACGTACATACTTACATAATTATATTTAGAAAAAATATCTTACTGAATTAAAATTAGTTTAGTCTTAATGTTTTTCATTATTTTATTGTCTCTTGTATGTAAACCGTGATGTGAAATTAATTGTAGTCCATACTATTATACAGTGTTGCCAAATTACATCCTTGCGTTTTATCAAGTTTTCGTAGTAATCATATAATATTATGCAATATTAAATTTAATGAAGATATTAAAGTAAATTCAAAGATAAATTATAATGTGTAATAAAATATGTATGTTGTTTATACCTATCGAACGCCGCCATCTCACTCTCATGGTTATCGCGTTCTCAAGAGTTGAACTGGTAAGCTCATAATTCACGGACGTGGAGTGGGGTGTGTCGGAGGCTGCGCTGGCCGATGCCGGGGGCCGGGGTGCGCGCGCGCCGGTCCCGGCTTCGCGAGGCAGGCAAGGGGCGGAAGGGGAGGGGGGGGTGAGGTGACAACCGCTCGTTACTTCTATTCCAAGCCAGTTATTAAAAACGTCTCGGCGCGAGCGGTGTGCCGCCCTGTAATTATCCAGTTGAAGGTTTTCGTCGCGCTACGTTGTCACCACTGTTACCGGAAATGCAATACGTGGATCCGCCTGCGCAACAGGTCTGTCCGCCCGCCCACGCCCTCCACTTATTAACCGACACATTGACACTCTATTTACATTAAACAATATTTAGTCTTGTAATTCTGCATATTTTGATAGTGAAAAAAATAGTATTATCTTAAATATACTACGCGTAACTTTCTCAATTGTGTATCGTTTAAAAATAAAAATATAATTTACTTTTAAATTTGCTTCAGATGATGAATATTATGTCCGGCTATGGGTGCGGTTACGGACGTGGCGATGCGTTGTCCCCTGCCTCGGATTTATCTTCATGCAGCAGCGCATCGTCTGGGGCTTGGTGTGGTCCCGCTACGTGGCGAGATTTACCTCCGTATCCGTCACAATATCCGGCATACTGGCCTCCGGTTGCCGCCGCAGCTGCAGCAGAAGAGGCTCGAGAACTTCAGCGTCGTTGTGCAAAGTGTCGCTGTCCCAACTGCCTGACAGAGGCCGCCGGCTTCGGACCAAATTACGGCAAAGACGGCGCAAAACGAGAACACGTCTGCCACGTACCGGGTTGTGGAAAAGTTTACGGAAAAACATCGCATTTGAAAGCTCATTTGAGATGGCATACCGGAGAACGGCCTTTCGTTTGCAATTGGCTATTTTGCGGCAAGAGATTCACGCGATCTGATGAGTTGCAACGGCATCTACGTACTCACACCGGAGAGAAGAGATTTGCTTGTCAGCTATGTACAAAACGATTCATGCGATCGGATCACTTGGCTAAGCATGTCAAGACTCACGCCAACGTGTCAAGAAAGAGTAAAAAGGTAAAAGACGATGAAAAAGAAGAGTCGACAAACGAGAAAAGTGATAGATTATTGACTGAAAACGGCACCAGCGGCTTCTGTTGGAAGCACACATTACGGAACAACGAACACCGCTATTGCTAACACAAAACAAAACGTTATATATACCGAAGTGAGTTATCCTTCGGCTGTTCCTAATGTTACAACTGCAACTAATGTTTATAACAGTGCTGCGATGTACGGCAATAATGGAATGATGAACGGATGGTACCCTGAAGTTAGGCAAGAGACTTTGTATCCGCGTCCACCGACTCGACACTACCAACAGTACCCTACTCCGATAACAACATACCAGTGCGCCGCTAAAGACAATTACGCTGTATTTCAGGGGCATTATAACTTACAACCCCCTGTGGCTCTTGGACAATGATTATATTATTTCGTTAATAACAAAAGTGTATGTAATACGTAAATTCAATTTTTTTACAAATATTATTATTGCATGTTATTCATTTGCATGCTTTAAACTTAATTCTTTTTAATCTTAAGTTACCATACATTAAAAATGTGATTTTAATTATATAGTTAAGATCCGTAAGTGTAGTTTAAGATAATTGTGCCTTTTTTTGTTAAATAAACTAATTAGATATGAGAGTTTTCGTTTAATCATTCTCGAAATAATAATATAATACCTAATTTTATATTATTTATCTAATTAAGAAATGTCCTTTGAGTCTATATTATACTTTATTAATTTATTACGATAAAATAAGAAAAACATTTATCATGAATAATAAAACTAATTACGGAACTAAATAATATAAAATGTGTTTGGATTAATACAATGTAAATTTGAACAAAATAATATATACCACTTTTTCCAAACGAAATAGGTATCTAATAAGTTTAGAACCGATTTATAAAAAAAAAACATTAAAATTATTAATTCCGAATTCAGTAATAAACGTTAATTGAAATAGTTCGATAAGACACATGCTCATTTTGTTGCGAATATATGCACACAGTAGAGGCTGTGTATTGGTTGTATTTTTTTAAAATACTAACAGACCGATAGTTATATTTGTTCATTTATAACAATTACTCTTGAATTAAATATAATCACTTGTGAAAAAAATATTCAACACAATTATCCACTGCGTAATATAGTGTTAATATAACCGTTAGAAAAGAATGCACTTTATTTTTTGTACAGGCCCTATTTTTGGCACTAACGGAATGTAAAGATATTTCTTACAAATTCAAACATTTGTCAGTAAAACTGTCCGTTGAGTCGGATTCTGTTCCACACTTTCATGAGTTTTAATTTTTAACGTGGAACCCTAATTATTTTCTCAAAATAAGAGTAGCTTAAGTTTTATAATTTCAGCTATCTATATAAAAAGTTTCGTAAAAATCTGTCAAGCCGTCCCGGAGCTTAACCGGAACAAACAGACAGACCGAGAAAAAAATTTAAAATAGCTTTTTGGTATAACCTACCTAATACACATTCACATTTATTTGGTAAAAAAACTGTTACTTTGGTTATAATTTTATTGAAATGTATACATAGCTGCATTATAGTATTCACAATAGCACTTTTATTCAGCATTTGTTAATTTTAAATTTCCATTTTAAAACAACATCATTAATATTTTCAAATTAGTACGATTAATTTAAATATATCATGACTTTCATATATTACTTTGTTGTTACTAAGATGTATGGGAATCTAATGAATGTGTTCTAATTACTTAAATTTATTGTTATTTACGTGATGAATTAGTATTTCCATAAAATTTACTCTAGGTACTCTGTTTTTACTTTCCACTTTTAATGATCGGTACGATATCGCGGTGTACAGCTACGCGATGACTACGCAGTACGCTACGTAACCGGTAGTAAAAAGCACTCGTAGGTACCTACTGAGTTCATTCATTCTTTTGATACATAATTAAGAGTTTTTAACCTCAGTTGAGATGTAAACTATAGAAGTTTTGCTTACATTCATAATCTCTATTATATTCATAACTACCTGTGTGCTCGCGGCTGCGCTCGCGTTTCATATATTTCTTCACTGCATTTTTTTTTATACTGTACCCTAATTATTTTCCTTAATTTTTTTCGGTGCTAAGATTAAGTAAAACTATTTCTGATAAATTTTAAACACTTGCCAGTGAAACTCTGCGTTGAATCGGATTTTATTCGAAATTTCATGAGTTTTAATTTTTTTATGTGGTACCCTAATTATTTTCAAAAAACAAACGCGCTCGATTTAGTGAATGATCGTCATAATTTTAATATTACAAATAAATACAAGTTGGCTGTCCCTCGCTTTAGGCTAAGTAATTCTAATAAAATCTTTATAGGTAAAATTCGGTTTTACAATAAGTTATTACGTTATTACAGTATGATCATTACATGAACGATAGTGATGTCTGGAATTAACACATATCTCTGTGCTTCCGCTGTGTTTTTCTATAAAAATGATATAATATAATAATATATATATATATATATTCTCGACTGGGTTATTTTTCGGAATGGTGGTAGTGTTTTTAGACGTTCATAGGCGCCTTATTCAGTCTTTTTATTTTGATAACCCTAAGTTACGCAGTGTAACTTCAGGTATCTAACAAAAATAGTCCCGTTAAAATCGGTTCTGCCGTTCCGGATATTACTCAAAACAAACTGACAGATTGGCAAAAATGATAAAACTTGTATTATTGCTATTCGTGTCGTATATAGCATTCATATGTATTTAGTAAAAAAAACATATTTCCACATTACAAACAGACACTTAAATTTAATTTATTAGTTATACAAGTACAGATAGAATCATTTGATATATTCGAGAGAGAATAATTTGTATTTTAAAAGTTTATTAGTACCGTTTAGTACCGCCTCCCAGTAAGAGATGGCGTTACGAGTAATGCTTGTCGTCACAGGCGGCCGCGTAGCGTAGGTAATTGCACGCGTCTATTATCTGGGCGGCGCTCGCCGCGCATGGCGGCCGGTGCGAGCGGGATGCACTCGATAATACGTAAAACAAAACAAGGGAGTAATAATGGTAAAAAACGAACAGCACGCAAATTATAGTGAGAAATGAGGCAGCCGGTAGCGGTGGGGGCGCTCGTGGTGCGGTGGGGGCCATCAGGCGGCAGTCGCGCTCGCTCGGCGCACGCAGATCGCCCGCGCCGCCTGCGCGCCGCGTCCCGGCAGTGTTGTGAGTGTGTGAGATGCGCCATCAGCAGCGTCATGAGCGGCAAGGGCTCCTCCTCACCGGACCTGCTCATGAATGTGAGTCTACATGATGAGACAACTCACGCTTCAACACCCTACCATTACTAACAATTACGTCGCCTCATTCTTTAGGCCTAAATGAATCCTTTACATTATATTATTATTATGTTTAACTATTCGAAACTATTCACGGCTAGTAAGTTTTAACATATACAATAAATAAAGAGCAAAATAAGACCATGAAATAGTTTATTAGTCGGCAGGATACCCCGGGGTATTGTCGATTTAGCACGCACCATAAGCGACGCATTACCCCGGGATTGAGTCTGCGAGCCGGGCCTCTGGGACCCCTAACCTCTATTACTATTCATGACGACCGCCCCCGCGGGTCGAGTGGACCCACGACATTTATACTAGAAACTGTCTTCTCTATTTATAAGTTCAAGTAAATATAAGATTAAATTTTATTCTATAAATATCTATGTTCCCTTTTAAAGCAATGTATGTCTATTATTATATTTTATAAATTAATTACATACAAACAGATAAAACATTAAAACAACATTAGTACATATTATAACTAATGTTTTGTATAACCCATATTCATTCCAGTGGTAAAGTATGAACAAACTCACGTAACTTAGATTTATCTTTTGTTATAGAAAAAACAAAACAATAAACATAATGTATACGATTTGTTTATAATAGTTATGAAGCAATATTGTTCACCTAAACTTAATTGTTATTATCCCCATTTATGTTAGTTCCGAAACATTACTGGCACATCGTAAAAACTACCGAAAAGTTAATTCAATTAAATGAAATCAAATAAATAAAGGTGCCGGCACTTTCGAGCGGCATGACCAATTCTTAATGACACATAGAGCCTTCGACCATTTTCTACCCAATTTCCTTTTCATATTAGTTTAATCTAGAGGCAGGACTACTGGCGCCAAAAATTATGCCGCGACGGCCGTGTCGGGCGCGGTTAATCTGTTTAACGTTATATTGAAGGGCGACCGGCTCCTTTGTGATGTGAAAAAAGGAAGAAATTTGTGCGCTTCGGCGTCGTGTGTGAGTTTTTGTCAGAATGTAATTAATAATTCGGCGGTAAAACTAACAGTGTTTTCATTGTTGCGTCTCAACCACATGATTAATGCACTGCGAGACAAATGCAAACCGCTATTACGTTTTCGATAGTAATTTTTGTTTTCATTATTTTAAATCTGTACTTTATTAAATCTTACCTTTAAAGGCTAACGAGACGAAATCTGTACATTGAAGATATTTAAGAAAAATTATATGCGGGGCTTCAGAATAGACTACAGATCAAATTTCGATTGTTTGAAAAAAAGCGTCTGTCTTTTCGTCTGTTAATTTTAATTCCCTCAATCATGCAAAAACTAATTTCATGAAATTTAGTATTGACATATCTCTTTGGATCCAGGGGCGAATATAGGATCCAAATTTTCTAAATTCGAAGCCAGTGAAGCCGCGGGTACAGCTAGTATATAATACTAGCAACCCGCCTCGATTAAAAATCTTTCATTAAATAAAATATAGCTTGTTTCCCGGTAATAGTTCTTTTTCTACAGGATTTGTTTATTAATCGGTTAAGATTTTTTTTCACTTTATCCGTATTAAACAAAAAACCATAGTCTTTGTATAGTATATATTAAAAATATGTTTTACCTTAAGTGAATAGGTTTGTCACAAAAAATGTTTAACATAACATATTGGATTTAACACACGGTCGTTTTAAAAAGCATATTCTGAAAAGTCTTTGAACTTTACAAGCCAACATAATTTAAGATATGTACAACCAGATGTACAACAGACAACCTATAATTGTACCTATATGTTTTTCAAAACGTGTTTCACCGGAACTGATATGGCGTAGGCGCTCAGCCCTACTTTGACCGCTTAAGTTACAAGTCACGCTGCAACTGTGCTTCGACGCACTCCATTCATGTATGATCGACTACGATACAAATATTTGTTTTATATTAGTTAAGTTAGCTGGATGAAATAAATAATAGATAATGTTTTCTGCTTTATAATTATATTTACGTAAATTATATAGAAGAAAACATTATTGCCTTATAACATTTTGTTGTCATGTGCATAAAACATTTAATGTCTTTAGTAAAATGAACATAAAAGTTTTTCAGTATTCTGGAAGAGATGTATGATAATATAGGTTCAAACAATACAAGATGCTCAGAGCATTAGTCGGACAAATTCATTGTGATGTAACAGTAGATAGGGTATTTTCTCTTAATGTTCCCATATATAGCTAGCTACCATAATCATCTTTAAAATTACTAGGCAAGTAACTGTTGAAAGCCAGTTTTTCTTATTCTGTTTATTGGCACATTTGGCTACATGTTCATATAATACTAGGTGAAATAAATCAAACGCTAAATGTAAATACTCTGTATAGTAACATTGGAAAAATGTCACTTATGTTAGTGAAATCTTGAAATGTATACTTTCTTAAATGTAAAGAGAAATGAAATAAGTTATGCACCTACTGTAAACTAGATCTATATGACTTACGCGCATCAAAAGAAGAAATTTAAATAAATTTAAAGATCACGAAGAAAGAAGTTTACAAATTAGTCAAAAGTTATTATTCTTCCTTTCTGTCTTCTTCAATATTGCTTCTAATGTATACGGGGTTATAATCGAATGGGCATAACAGTAAACTTAAAATCGATGTAAAATACTTAGTAAATAAACCAACACTGTTCGTAGAAACTAAGTGATATTTATTACAGGCGATATTTGCCAACGCTTGCAACGTTCAACTGTCGTCTGGTCTAGTTACGTTGACACATCGCATAGCGGAGGATATGAGCAATTTAAAGCGAGTCGTGTATAAGTTATTTCACTTTGTACTCGAATGTACCGTTGGTCAGCCGAAGTGGCACTCCGGCAGCCGTGCGGCAATACATTTTAATTGACCACGCGATGTAGTCCGACTTTTTCTCCACTCTTCAAATTGCTCTCAAGTGCTTAATGAACGATGCGTGCAATCACCGTTTCCCCGTACGAGTGAGTGTCTGCTCTTATTTTACATACGTAAATAGTTCAGCTCGACGAACTAATGCCGATTCTCTCAGTACTGTAATTGCGTCTGTGACAGGCTTCGCCATTCCAGAGGCTGGCGGTTAAACGCCAAACGCCGGCGTCGTTCAAATTATAGTTATTTCGCATTAATAGCGTACACATCGAGGAGTGCGTGCGCGCACCTTACTCCGGCCACCATTGACATTTGCAGTAAACTTACCTATACGAGTCGCTAAGAAATAAATTATTTTATAATGTAGACGACTTCATATTGTTATAATTACTTGAATAGATGCCCAATTTACGGCTATTTAATTTGATAGAGTCATTTTATTTAATAAAGTTATTCGGAAATAACCTTTTCATGCTTACACGTGCTGTTAAGGATACAGTACAAGTCATTTTGATGGCAAACAATCTATAAATAAAAACAAAACATAATTAATAGTATAAGTAATATATAGGGATATAAATACATATCTGAAAATACACCTAATAAATTTTAAGATATTTTTGGGGATATAAAATAATTTAGATTTTTTAAAGTATATTCAGACTCTATAAAAAGCGATGAAACTGTTTTATAAAAAGTGGGTTAGTGTGGTTGATGCCGCGTCAATCAAAATTGATTCGAATTCTAAAATGAATTCTTTTCGGCAAAGGAAAATAACGCCATACTGCTATTTCAGGATACTTTATAATGCCCACCTGATTAGCTACAACCTCCAAGTTGAAAATCTCTCGCTAAGATGTGTTTCCGGTACATGACTTGAACACCAATTTCTTAAGTTTTAGTGAAGACTAAACTTATGCGGCATAAAAAATATTTTATGTATCATTCATTTTGTCTAATGATAGTGTAGATATAAACTTTCTAACAAATACAGAGAAGCGAAGTTATCATTTAAAAATACATGGATTGTTACTCCTCATTGACTGTATAAATGTATTACCAGTCTATAATTTATGATTTCAACTAAGTTGATGTTGGATCTGCTTTTCATATTACACACCACTTGGATATTTAAAAATAGACGAACCAAATTAATTACTTAAATGGGGTGCTCTGATATACTTCTTAGATATTGTTTTGATATTGTAAGTTTTTAAATTTTTCGCGTTCCATATTTAAATCCCGGCGTTTCGGCTGGGTTAGGAAAAAGGAAAGGTAACGCGTGAAAACGCGTTGTTGCATTAAATTATTGTCGTTAAAATCCGTTAAAATCCATTCATACATGCATACATAGTAATACGCCTTTCTCCCGTGGGGGTAAGCAGAGATTAGATCCTTCTACTTGCTACGATCTTGACACACCTCATTCGCTTCCTCTACTTTCCCATACGTGCTAGTCGGTTATTGGTACTTTTTACTTTTTTTAAAAGTGGTAAATGCATCGGGAATAATCTCCCGGATTAGAGATTGCGGACAGAGGGGGGGGGGTATATGTGGGACTCACCCTGACTATGGGTACTTTTAACCTGGCCTTTCCAAGGAATCCAATAAGAGATAATAACATTTTTATCTCTTATTTATTATAAAACGCTTTATAATCACATGTACCTTCGTAAGCTCATTAGGCATATCAGGCCCAATAAATACTATTTTTAACGTTAATTCGCTCGATTTATCGTTTTTCCAGAATATTCAGGATAATATATTGTAATGAGCGCCTTCGTCATGCTATCAAGTTAAGACATTAAATTAATAGGAAACACTTTAGACAGGGCATAAGGTGATAATTGAATGTCGTTTATAATGTGAATGTTGTTGTTTTATGAACATTTATAATATTTCCAGTATTCTGCTTAAATATACAGGCGATAACAATTTTTAAACTTCTGAACATTATTTTTCTTTTATATTTTGTCTTATCATTAATTTGTGTTATGCTTATAAATGAATATTTACGCCGTATGTATGTTCAGCGATGTAAGAACTTTTCGTAGATTTTTAAACTTTAATACACAAATAATTTCATACTCTTTTAAGTATGCCATATTACTTACTATCTTCTATTATTTGTAAAAAAAAAATCATAAGACAGCATTTAGTATTATAAGATTTATATTTTGTTTCATTTGTTTTATAATAGTGCCATTCGCGCTATACAATATCCTTACATTATATAAAAGGCAACGTCTATATGTTTGTTTGTTAGTTGGCTTTATTTGATTGTTGTTTTGAAATCGTAGATATATTATTTAGTCAGGTTTTAGTATATAATTTGTTACATTATGTAATATGTAGGAGTACATAGGAAATATAAACAGGATAATAAAAATATTTTTTTCAAAAATGCCCCTTATCCTGTTCCTTCGTTAAATCCTAATATAAAAGGCAACGTTTACTTGTTTGTCTATCCGTTAGTATACGCGACCGAAGTCGCGGGTACACAGCTAGTAACTAATGAAACAAAAATGAAGAGTAATAATCGTAGTCATACTTTCAGCTCAGATTTAATTATATGAAAATATTATTATTTTTTAATCAGAGAAATCAAGAAAAGGCAGAAAGGAATACCTGTGATTTTGATAATAAAAATATGCATCAACATATGAGTTTTCGACTATCATGAATTTAGCGATCGAACTATCAAAACTTCATTTCATTTCATTCACTCATATCATATAGATTATAAACTAATTATAATTACAGCAATAAATATATTATTATAATTATGTGTCTTATATACTAATAAGAAGAAACATTGCCTCATGATAAAGCTCAAAGTAACCCAAAGAACAATTGAGAATAAGTTCGGAGTTTCACCGAGTGATCGTATCGGAAAGTATTAGATGCGCAGAAGAACCAAGCTAACTGATATTGTCCGAAGAATTGCCAAACTTAAGTGGTAGAGGACGGGTCACACTACTCGTAAAACCGCTGTTTCATGGGGTTAACGGGTTCTCGAATAGCGACAACATGCTGGAGGACGTAGCGAAGATAAGTCTATTCCAAGGTGGATCGACGTCCAGGTGAAGGTCGCAGAAATCTGCTGGATGCGGGTGGGGCAAACTGGTCGTTGGGGGGTGCCTTAAAGGAATCCCATATCTAGCAGTGGATTTTTTTCGACGATGATGATGATATATTCATAACTAATATAGCCTAAAATATGTTACGCAAAGAGACGAAGGCGTGTCTCGCAATAGGTTGATGCAATTTTACCATGGCAGCCATTTGCAAACCATTTAATATACTTATTAAAGCTCATATTAACCAGATATTTTAGTGTTTTTACTACAGGTATTTATGTAATAAAATAGTAGTTTTAATAATTGGTTTTAGAGAGACTTGTAGTTATAATTATAATCTTAATCATATCATTTATATATTTTGGATTTTGGTTACTCTTTTTTTCGTTATAATATTTCTGTTCATACCAGATTTACAGTGGTAAGTTAACTGTCAATTTTTTCCTCTTTATTGGTTTTATAATGTTCTGTGCTGTATGTACAAAGTTGGTCTACGTTTTATCTTTTCACCACTAACTGTTGAAAGGTCAGTCGTGTATGAACGCTACACACAGCTTTCTCATGCAACCATGGAAGACCAGTAGATATTGATCGACAGCATTATATCTTCCTTTAGTACGTAATCAAGCAAAAAGTACTAATAAGAACTGTAAAGAAACATGATATTTATTTCAGATGATAATGATAAAAAAAATATCTTCTATACATAGGTAATATGACTTTGGAGGACCGCCATTAGTATTATTAATCAATGAATTCTCAAGTCGAAGACTGAATAAATCCTACGTGAGTAAGCAGTAGCTCTAAATACATAGAATTAACATATGTTTGTTAACAATACAATATTCTTTACATCCTACGAACTGTTTGACAGCAAAAGACATTACCATATAGCTATAACTAACTCCATGAAACTAAGACGTATCTACATTGTAATATATCATAATGTAAGTTTTATGCGCGTTTTTTGTTAAATGTCTATGAATGTAGTGAGATGCATTCTTCTATTTTATTGTTACAAGCAATTTTACGAGCAGAACACTAGTGCCTATTGAAGTATAGATGCGAATTGACTCAACGGTATCTACGATTTTTAAAATGTATATTTTATTGTCATTTCTATTAAGGCGAATGTTGAAGAATTTGTTTTTTTTTTTTTTGCTGTGACAACTAAGTTGTGAATCGTTGCCTCGATTTTAAGTGATCTCTGTTGTTTATAGTTTTGTATTGTATAGACTCTGGGTTTTCTTTACTAAGTGGCCATGTGACGCAAGGTTTTAAACACGTTAAACATAGTGGTACTGGCTTTCATGTGATACTGCTAAAACACGTCCAGGTATTGGTGCTTGGTGATAGAATTTTTAATTTGGAGGTGGTAACTAGTCAGTCGGGTATTAGAAAATACTCTACCACTAAACTGTTGTTTTATTTCGATGTTTCCCTCCACTGAAAGCTGAGCTTATCTATAAAAATAAATAAATTGAAGTGTCTGTTTGTAGTGTGTAATATACCTTTTTGTTGGATCTAAAAAAAGATTTTCTAAATTATTCCTAAACGTTAAGGATAGGTACGTTTTCTTAGAGGTATTTAAATCGGTAAACAGTTCGTTTGGTATTACTTTACTAATTAAAAGATCTGAAGTGGAATTAGCAAATCAAAACCAATTAAGAGAATAGAATTGGAAGCGGAAAATAAAGGTAGAAAAGTAATATCAATCAAATCTATTGCCGCCGCCATCAATTACACGTTCACACTTTTATTGCATTACTACGTACAAATATTTTACTCGACGAAATTTTTTTCAAACTTCGAATATTTATGACGTCGACACGCCCCAGCAACAAGTGTAAACTTTATAATTTTACCTTTTACAATCATTGAATTAATTAAGGCTTAAATTTATTACCTACTAGCTGTGTACACGCGGCTGCGTCCGCGTTTTATTTGTTCTTCACTGGGCTTTAATTTGTTTATACGGAACCCTAATTATAATATTTTCCTAAAAAATGTTAGTACTATGACAAAGTAAACATATTTCTCATAAATTCAAACACTTGTCCGTAAAACTGTGAATTGAATCGAATTTTATTCTTTTTTTATTAGTTTTAAGCTTTTTATACACGACCTTAATTATTTTCTAAAATCAAAAGTTACTTTTAAAACTCTAAATAACTTGTCTATTCATCAAAAAAAGTCCCGTCAAAATCGGTCCAACCGTTCCAGAAATTACCAGGAACAAACAGAAAGATAGACAAAGCCGAATATGTAAAGTACAAAGGTGGACGTCCCGAGTATATTTTCCATTGCGTATTGAAGAGGACGCTGAGACTTGTAACGGCGATATACGAGGTGGACGAGTTGCTCTTCTTGTCCGGTATCAAAATCGAGGCGTGGAGGGGCAACCGGGAGCCGGCCCAATGCCACCACTACCAACAGTTCAGGCACTCGTCCCACTACCATAACTCGCAGGACAATGCGATCGCCCAATGGAAGCCCTGCCGACCTGTGCAAAGTGCGGAGACCCGCACCCGGTTAACAAGGTGCTGCAGTGTTCCGGCGAGAGACGCTAAACCTTCACGCTGGCGCTGTACCGCGCACCGGGTGCCTTACCAATGCCGCCGTGCCGGTAGGTACCATCGTACCGGCAACCACAGAACCGCACCTGATAGCACCGGTCAACGCTTCCACATCCAGAAGGGACCCTCTCCCCCAACGAATGAGATGAAAAAGGCGATTGAGGCGGGGAGCCAGGAGTCAGCAATGTCGTGGAAGCAACGGCTAGTCCAGAGGCCAATGTGTGTTTGCACATCACGGTGCAACTACTGAATAGGGTGTTGCGCCCTGACTCAGTATCCCTACTTCCCTATGCATAGAGGCCGAGAAAGCTACGAGAGCGACAGACAAAAATTTTAAAAATTGGTTTAGGTCTTTTGGTATACGTATCGTATATGCATTCATATATATTTAGTAAACAAATGTTATTTTGACATTACAAACACACACTTCAATTTTATTTATTAGTATAGATTAACTATTAATGTATACGTTTATTGTTTAAGTTACAAATCCACCTATTTGAATTCCAAAGAAACAAGTTTAAATTTCACGTCAAATTTGCTCCAATTTACAATTATTATTAGGGTATACGATTAAGAAAACTCTATTTATACTATAAATAATATCAGGATGATGTGCATTTTTACATTGACCACGCGACATGAAGATAAATCTACATATTCCACTGAGTGCTTCATTTCCGGGACAAGTCGCTATGTCGTTAAACATATTTTCGAGGATAAATGGCTTTATTACCATAAAATAGCAGTTTATTATTACTTTTCCTGTACATATACTAGACGTTCAGAGTGATGTGACACGTGACTCAATGCAATAATGTTTCCGCTAAGCTTTAATCTATTGAAGATAGAAATATAATTGAATGATATTTAATCCATTCGAGTATTTGCAATGTCTATAAAGTTTATTGTATTACTGCAAAATTCTGTATAATATATCATACATAGTATATCTATATTGTAGAAAAAAACAACATCTTTCTGTAAATTGTTGGCTTATAACTCGTGAATCAATTAATTGATTTACATGTCCATTGTAATTTCATTTCATCGTAGATTTTTTATTGTATTTATTGTTACATCAGGTTACAGTCCGATGCAAACTTTATGGCGGTTCGGAACATAGTGCGAGACGACGCTCAGAACTCAATTTAAGGCATCTGCAGGGCAAAGTAAGATACAGCGGTGACGCATACCCCCGCGCCCGTCATGTGGACCGAAGTGGCCACATGCGTCATGTTTGCGATCCTCATTGTTGTCTAAGTACAGTCGACCTCCTAACATTTTTGTATTGGTTCTTAAGTTTGCAGTTATTATTTTTCGGTTAGTTTTTATTATTATCGAATTTTAAAGAGTCGGAAACGTACACGTTATGTTACATATCTTTGGTGTCGCAGGCTCCTATAGGCTACGGTGACCGCTTACCATCAGCAGATCTTTCCTGCTTTCATGGTATGAAAAACTGTTTCATCTGTTCATTATTTATGTTAAGTTTTTGAATTTTGTTGATTATGTTATTTCAGTGTTCAATGAAATACTTTTCTCCTACAAGTAATACACTACAATACAATATAATTTCATAAAAAGCATACGTTTTACATTTTCCTTCAAACCTGCAGTTAAATTGCCATACTTTCCGTAATAAAGCCTATCTATAACTTTAAATATTATTTTATGAAAACTTTCGTAAGTAAATAAAGAAAAGTTAAACGACCCTAAATTATTTTCGACTTGACTGTACCTGCGCGTGTTCGTGCTTGCGATTAACTTCCGAGCCGCCTTAAAGTTTGCATCGTCCTATAGTATATAGAAAAAGGGATGAGCAAAATAGTGAATACAAACATTTAGTATCGCTATCGTGTTTTGGAAATAGTGTAACCAAATCGTCACATATTTTAGAACATAATTATATTTTACATTGATTGGATTTAAACCATAGAAAAAGTTAATCAAAGCGAAGCCTCTGGTATTTCTTGTGGTAATACATATATAGCTTTAGATCTGTGTATATATTGAAGTTACAATGACTCATTTATAGTGTAGTCGGATATCGAGTTGATAGCCGTAGGTTCGAAACCACCAACTATCGTATTCCAAAATAAGCTTAAGCTATCGGAAAAGAAAAACGTGCTGAAATTATAACCGATCACAATTGCCAAGCACCTAAGCCAGTACCTCTAAGCTTAATGTATTTATTATTCTGAACCACATCGTGCAATCATGTGAGATTGTGGTTAAGAACGGAATTTAAACAGTTTATATAATAAAAGTCTATAAAAGTGATTTTATTTCCTCAAATCTGTAACATTTTGTTCGTTAAGTCGACATGGTCACCCTCGCTTACAGAGCATGACCAAAACATTGCAGTTCTCACTCGACTCTGTTCGCAGTTTCCAAGTCATTAACTCCCGCATATCGTTTCCGCACTTATGCCTCGTTTTGACATTTATCTTGTCACTTTTTCACTGTCACTTTAGCAATGTTATTGTGTTTTATATTGGAAAAAAAGGATAGTGCTTTCAAGAATTCAGTATGAGATATAGTCTATACTAATAAATAAAATTGAAGTGTTTGTTTATAATGTCAATATAATTTTTTTTTACTAAATTCATATGAATGTATACACGATACCTATAACAAAAATACAATTTTTATATTTTTGTCTATATGTCAAGTGTTTGAATTTATGAGAAATATTTTTACTTTATATTAGTACCAAAAAATTTTAGGAAAATAATTAGGGTTACGAATATAAAAATCTGTATAAAAAACGCGGTGGAGAATGTACGAAACGCGGGAGCAGCCGCGGGCACACAGCTAGTTATTTCCATCCATTCAACCGAAAGACGTCCACTGCTGGACATAGATCTCCACAACGACCGGTCTTGCGCCAACCGATCCAGCGTATTCCTGCGACCTTCATCAGGTCGTCGGTCCACCTTGTGAGGGGCTTACCCACTCTGTGTCTTCCGGTACGAGACAGCCATTTGAGAACCCGTTGTTTCTACGATCAGTATGCCCTGCCTATTGCCACTTAAATTTGGCAATTCTTCGGGCAACGTCAGTTACTTTAGTTCTCCTGCGGATCTTCTGATTTCTGATTTGATCACGCAATGAAAATGCGAACATAGTCTTACCCTTTGGTTAACTTTGAACTTTCTAATTAGACCCATTGTAAGTGACCACATCTCAGGTAACACACACTGATCGAAGAATTTTATCTTGTTTTACTGCGCCATTTAGTAATATAATAATAAATAAACCCAAATAAATAACTCTAAATTAATATTGTTTATATTAAATTTATTTGAATTCGCACCTGCGCGCCAAACATTTAACTTAAGTCAGTTTCGAGTCTCGGTAAGACATGAGACGTGCGTCACGCGACTCATGCGCCGAGGCCCAAGAGCGACGATTATAATTTCGAGCTCCGATCAACATAAAAATGAAGGTCCATAAATTTATATTGTCGGCCAGTTCGCCTCGGGCTTGCATTATATATAAAATATGTCAAGAATCAAGCATTATCGTACTAAGAATAATTTACGCGGATAAATAATAATTTGTTATTTCATAATCTCAATGTCTTGAAGTGTTGGGAATGTAAATTTTAAGTACTAACAGTTTCATATTAAATAGCTCAGGGAAAAAGTCGTTTCACGTATGGTATGCACATCAATTTTTCATAAAATCTCTTTGGCTGTACTATTTGTATATGGCTGATTTTGATGACATTAAAAAGGTTACATTTCAAAAAATAAACAAATTAGTAAAAAGTTTTTTCCAGCTATTATATTTTTCTTTTGTTTATCTTTCTATCAAAATGTACGAATCCAATGAGGACATTAGATAGATAGATGAAATTCGATACATTTTAAAATTTTATTACAAAACAGAAAAAAATGCAACGCTAACCGCGATAAAAACGGAATAGACCTAATGTAGTGTCAGTAAGAGTTTAGAGTAGCACAAAGTTGGTTTAAGCGTTTTCAATTCGGGAATTTTTATGTCAAAGATGCAAATCGCTGTGGCAATACTGATAATGTGGACGCCATTTTGAATAAGTAAAAAAAAATGGGAATTGACCACAAAACTGTTTTGACCCATTTGAAAAGATTCATCGAACAAAACCACACATATATACTGTAATTAAAAGTAAATAAACTTTGAAAAAATAATGTCTTGAGTTTTTCATATAAAATGCGAAGAAACTTTTTCCTCAACACGATTGGCCTGGGAAGTCATGTGAATTACTACTACCATTGACGTAACAAAGTATGTACCTACATACAATATACAATATAACAGTTATAAAAAAACTTCCATAAAATGTACTTTGTATTAAGTATAAAATTACAATTAGAATATATTTTACTACTTATAAGAAATTGTAGTTTGGTTCCGATATGCTCACTCTGCATTCGTCGAGATGGCTATTTTATAAATGTAAATTTATTGCACAATTTTTTAAAATAAATTCCATCTGATCACTATTATCGATGGCCTTACATTGTTACATCACGTAATTACGGCCGGCTATAAAAATAATTATTATAATTTTCTTATAATCACGTCCGCGTCGACGTGCGATATTATTTTTTACGGAGTTATGTGGGTTCTGATTTTGTAGGTATAATATAACAAACGCTTAAAAAACGGTCCGAGTATATTTAATTAAAAACAATTTTGTATGAAATATGTTTCAATAAGTTGGTTCTTTTTTAATGGAAAAATGCTTAATTTTTATATTTAATTTTCTTATCAGGCACAAGACAGTATTACGTGGTTATTTCTTTTATCCTTTAAAAATACAAATACCTATATGTATAATAGGTTACAAACTAATTTCTATCGACCGCATTTTAATAATTTTTTTAATAAAATTTAGTCATTAAAAGTGAATTAATGATTACGGCTATCATCAATGTCCAGTAGAACGCATGGTTATATTCTTAATTGTGTCTTATTATCTCTAGTTTATTTATATATAATTTTGGTCGATCGTGAAAAGATCATTAAGTGGATAACAATTATAACGCAAACATCTGCATTCAAACAATCATGAAAATGTAGAGTCCGCTCGGCGCACAAAATCACCGGCGATTCATCTAACGAAATACAAAAATTAATTATAGGATAGTAGTAGTCTTCACAAATCTTTTCGATATCGTGTTTTTAATTACACAGCCCCTACATTGTATGATTTATTGTATAAACACGTGTGCGCTTGATTTATGAAATCTGAAGCATCCTGAACTAAAAGACGTATTTTTGATAAAATCTTAAAGATAGATTTAATAATTGTTAATACTATTTTTTTCAATGAATACCAAAAACAACTTGGTAAGTGTAATTAGCGTGTAATTTTGTCCACTGATTTCATTATTTTAGCAGCATATATTTTATTATGTAGTTTAAAATGACATTTAGAATAAATCTTTTTGAGCAAACGCAGAAGCCATTTTTGATTACATGACAACTCATAGTAACATATTGTAGATATACAGACAATGTATTATTATCTAATAAGTAACTTATAAATGTTAAATTTATACATTTAATTACAGGTATTTCTCTAAAGATACTCAAAATGATTTTTTATTAACCACTAACCAGATCTACTTTTAGGTACTCTAACGTTTATTATTTAAGACACGACAAAAATATTTAAAGGTAAGAAAACTTCGTATAGGTTTCCGAATAATCACTGTATCATAATCAAGTACTAACCGGCTTTATATTAAGCATTTATGTTGTTTGCTAAGTTTAAAACTAAAGTAATAAAATAAAACTAAAATAAACCGATCAGCGTAACTATAAAAAAATACATAGAAAGCATAAGATTCTCTATAACTCGCTTCGAAACGCGTGAAACCGAACACCTTTCAAATAACTAGCTTTAATTAAAACTACGATGTAATTATGTCCTTTGGCCCGTCTGTACGTTAAAATAATTATACGTGATTACAGAGTAAGGGCGTCTTTAAAATCCATACTAGAGAGAATACGTAGTCGATCAAATAAATTATCAGGCCAGTTTGAAACACGGAAACTTAATTGTCAGAGGATTTTGAATATTTGATCAAATAACACCTGAAATAAGCTTCAGTGCGACATGAAATGTATATAATAGATCGGTAATTAAAGACGGTAATTGTTAAGGGAATTGCTAAAGGCGTACCTAAAAGCAACTACATACGATGTATTATTGACATTTCTAGTTAGTAAGTGGATAATATATAACTTACTATAGGTATAATTTTATAATTTGTTGTATACAGACTATTTACCAATTATTTATGCTATTACTAATATGATGTCTCATTCTATAGCTTTATCTAGAAAATAATGGAGTTTTATTTTTTATTATTCAAAAAAAGTCTAATATTTTGCATCACTTTAAATAACTGTACTTTGTCTTTTTTTACTGGGCTTCTACCTAAACGTAGATTGAAATAAGAACATTTAGAACACGACATAGTTATTTAATTATTTTAACCAATGTTATTGTTATGATTAACAAAAGTAAAACAAACGATTTACGTGGAAAAATAGTTACTGGACAAAATTAAGTCTCCATAGTATTAAAGTTGAATTTTTAGTTCTTCTTGAAAATGCTCACGAGTCAATTAATTCTGATTTCTTAGTAAATAATATACCTGCGTTTGCAAGCAAGCAATAAATAATATTTTATTTTATGTTATTTATTTTAATATTTTATATAGGTATCTAGACCTATGTAACTAATATAAGTCCATGTATCTATACTTTATAGTTTAACAAATCATTTCTAGTAAATTGTATCTCTATGTTAACATAAAACAACCGATGAGTTCCTACTACGTAGTAAGCGTATATTTATGATTATTTATTCTAAAAATAAATAATTTTAAAGACAAATCAAAATAAAATGTTACTTAATTTGTAGAAGCAGATATAGAAAGGTTCGATATATTCAACTCCTCGAGACGCGTAGATATAGTATCTGCGAGAAATGTGACACTCAAGACTTTCGTCGTGACTTAATGTGACTTTTATTGCGTTCCACTTCCAGTTCAATTGTTCCCTTCCCTCGTTCCCTTCTTAAAAGCGCAAGCGATATGTTACCGCTTGAAAGTACATATTTACTTTTATATTTATGTACCATTTGTTGATAATAATTTATAAACGATCATCTAATTAATTGTCACAGTGTTCGTTGAAAAATGGCGCAACAATTTTTATTTACATTCTTTCTATTATATTAATTAATGAATAATAATAGAAATTTTGTATAATAGTTTGTAATAATTCGTATTATCATGGCAAGTCCATACATTCAACTGAAAGACGTCCACTGCTGGAGATAGGTCTCCCTCGAAGATCACCACGACTACCGGTCTTGCCCCACATGCATCCAACGGATTCCCGCAACCTTCAAAAGATTTTTGGTCCACCTTGTGGGGGGCCAACGTCTCCCAGTGCGTGGTAGCCGTTTGAGAACCCGTTGGCCCCATCGAGCATCGGTTTTGCGAGCAATGTGCCCAGCCCACTGCCACTTAAGCTTAGCAATTCATCAGTCAATGTCGGATACTTTGGTTCTTCTGCGGATCTCCTCATCCCTGAAGTAATTTATTGTAACGCTTATGACATGTATTGCAAGCTAGTTGTCTGTCCCAGCGAACTTTGAACCGCTTATGTACCAATAAATGTTGTGTTATTAGCTGAATTAAATTTTAGTTGTTCTTCCGATTCACGAAGAAACTTCTCGAGTACGAGAGAGATAAACAAAAAAAACTGAAAGTTACCCAAAGAGCAATGGAGAGGGTTGGGGAAGGGAGAAATGAGGAGACATTGCCGAAGAATTGCCAAACTGAAGCTGCAATGGGCTAGGTACATTGTTTGTAGAACCGATGCCCGATGTGGCCAACGGGTTCTCGAATGGCTGCCACGTACTGGAAGACGCAGTGTGGGCAAGCATCCCACAACGTGGACTGACGACCTGGTGAAGGTCGCGGGAGTCTGCTGGTAGCGCAAGACCGGCCATCGTGAAAATCTTAGGGGAAGACTTATGTCCAGCAGTGGACGTCTTTCGGTTGAATGGATGCATGGATGGAAACAAGAAAAAACATCGAAATAAATCAACCCGTTCTCGAGATAAATAAAAGCAGCACGTTCCATACAAGCTGTATGAAAAAAATGTCGTTTCTTAATTAAATTTTGTTATGAAATTCTCCGTTGTTTTTAAAGTGACTCTGCTATTCTGAGTAGAGACAAAATTAAGGACATAAAACTCGCTTAAGCCGTTATTGAGTTATAAATGGTGTGTAACCATCCCGACTTTATTTTATGCATCTAAGATATAATAACGAAAATAAAAATATTTATTATTAGTAGCATACCATATTTTAGTCCAATCACGTATTTCACTTCACAGGTCCGTTAACAATATGTTTTTCTGTCATTTGATTGCAAAACAAACTATAGTACATCCCCCCACATCCTGACAAGGTCATATTAGCCATATGCCATGACATGGTAGGGGGGCGACGCGCGGGAATGACCACTGCCATTCATCATATCACCGCAAATATACCGCGTCGTTTTCATTTTCACAACGCCATGTTTTAAAAAGCCACAGCCCTTTCACCCTTCGCGATAAAGCCATCATCGCGGTGTATTTGTATTTTCGACAAACGTACCTTACACAGCAACACAAAAGGGGAACTTTTGGTGCTATAATGATGAGCGAATAATATCTCTCTTCCGGCATGAATTTGATAATGAACCGTAATCGATTTAAGTATCCACAGTGGTTTTTGGGTGTGAAATTTAATAGATTTTTATTGTTTAAAAGTAAATTTTAAGGTTAGCTTACGTCGATCTTGCGATGTGTTAGGTCTCTGCGGATTCTTAAAGCACTAACTTTTACACACTAATTTAAAAAAGCAAATACTTCAGGTGAATTAACACGGCATAAGGACGCAGATTGACTAACAAATTATTCGAAGGCAAGCAGTTTTATAAAAATATAAAACTAGGGGGCGCCCGCGACATCGTCCTCTTGTCTTTTTTTAATTGTAATTCGTTCAGTATGGTTTAATGCATATGTGTAATTGGTGTATTCATCTGAAAACCACATAATATCGACATCATCATCATCATCATCATCAAATGATTTTTAAAGCAATGATGTCTCAGTGATAATGTTATTGAAAACTGGGTTCGATTCCCACAAGGATCCTAAGCTGAAGGAAAATATCTTGATAAAGACTTATCTTGGTTATAAAGCATTTTATCATGCCCGTTCATTTAATTAAGAGGACATCCTAGCGGCATTTATCCCATACGAACGTAGTCCCTTGTTTCCTCCCTGGATAATATTATAGCATTATGGTAAATATTTTATACCAAATAACATCCACCACCGTCATGCCCGTACGTTTTGATTTTTTTCATAAATTAGTTATTGTAGAAACTAGGAGCCTTTGAAAATGAAAAAAAAAATGCTCGATTTTTACAGTCATTTTTAGACGTTCGTCAAACATATTTGATAGATAAAATTGAAAAAAGCAAAACGTACAGGCATAGCCCATAACATAATAAAAATGTCAAATTTACGATTATATGCTTCGATTTATAACATTTATTTTGCCCATCCGTGGTATGTTGTAGATTAAAAATAAATTAAAATTATTAGTTTTTAATGTAATTTCTAAAAATGATACTGATAATTATTATAGCCTGTCAATCGCTTAATAACACAAATTGTTAACAAAATCGGTCAAATCGTTTGTGAGTTAAAGTTATATAATGCGTATAATCGCAAAAAAAAGCTTTACAAACTATACCTAAGTAAGTCCTATTTATTTGTTTTTCAATTGAATAAAAAAAAATGTTGTAATGTTGAAACACATGCTTAATCATCAAAAACGATGAAGGGCACCGAGAAATGAAACCGAGGGCTGAAACGAACGACTGCAAGCGAATTAAATTTCGTCCACAATTAACTGCTCGTGTTTCTAATTGAGACATCAAAGAATCCGTCGAGATTCGGTGGCTTGTAACTCTCCTCGCATCATGTATCGTTTATTTGCATCATTATTACTTATTATTACCTTTAAACAGAAATACAATTTATTATCATAACATGACATATAACATAAGCTCACGCCTGTCATTCCCGAAGGGTTAGGCAGAGGTGTAATAGCGAACTACACCACCTACATTTCGCCGAGCTTAGTTCCGTCCCAGATGTGACAGGGGGCGAGCCTGTCGCCATATCGGGCACAAATTCCAAACTCCGGGATGATATTGAGTAGAAAAACCCAATACCACTTGACCCGACCCGGGGATCGAACCCGAGACCTCAGAACGGCAGTAGCACCGTAATACAACTGCGCCACCGAGGCAGACATCGTTTATAATAATTTATAATTCTATCAATCAATTCTGTTACATTATCATAATAAAAAGTCCATTTTAATGATCTTTATATGCAAATGTAATTGTAACGTTGTTACAAAATTAAAGCGATTTGTATTTTTCGAGTTGTATATAAATAATAATTTATTCATATAAATAAATCTATATATTAGAAGCATTAACACGTAAGTCTTCAGTAACTGTTTTAACCTTAAACCCTAATGATTATAATATAGGTAGAAATAATATAATAATTAAAATCATTGAATTTGATACCACAGATAAAGTCACGTAGAATCAATAATTTACTTGATAATTATTCTCCAGCCATAGATCATTTTATAATTATTTACCTACGAATCAATATTAATTAAGATCACGAATTTAATACATTAAATTATCATGTTTACTTTTTATAAGGTGTACAAAAATCTATACTTCTATCGGCATTATTTTGAACCAAATTGTATTTATAAATTTTTGAAAGTTTTTGCAGGACTTCTTAAGGACAAATTAACTGCTCACCACATCCAACAAAACAACACTCACTAAACCTGCAAAACCTACTCACTCTTTAAGTTTGAGAAAGTGTCACAATATGTGGTCCGAATATTTTAATTTAAGGTCTTTAACAAAGGGAATCTGGTACAAGACCATTCAACCATTTTTAGGTTCTGTCTCTTAGTTCGAAGAGTCCGATATGAGCAGGTACACGATTGTACTGGCTTTAAGAATTCGTTCTGGACATATTCCATTAAATAAATTCAATTTTTTAATGAATAAAAACGAATCTCCGAATTGTAGTATTTGTAATGTGCAGGAAGATATATATCATATAATTATGGAATGTACCCAGAATGAAACTCAAAGACGTCTAATTTTTGGAATTAATTATGATGTTGGTTTGTGCAATGTATTCTTGGCTCACCCAATATCGAAAGCAGCCAAATCGATTTATGATTTGGTGGACGTCGTCATTAGGGCGAGGAAGTGATTACTTATTTTGTTTTATTTTTCTTTAAGTTTCTATTGTAGTTGTTTTATTATAATATAGGCTTTATGTATGTATGTAATGGATGAGGGTGGCATGTTCAGTATGAACAAACTCTCTGTAAAATAAAGATAAAAAAAAAAGTTGTAACAACGCAATGTAATTATGAAATGAAGGTGAATGGACTTTTTAATAATTTATCATAAAATTATAACTATCTTTAGAATCACTATTTATTTGGCCCTTAAAGAGTATTTAGATTATACCTCAGTCACTGAAGTTATTTGGCGAATAGAGCCTATCTGATGATTGACAAATTCATTACTTGCTAACTTTAATCAGGTCTTAGGTAGAAATAGAGTTTTTACCTGGCATCTGCGGTCTTAATTCATTAATTCCAAGTACTGAATATTAAAAATACCGAGAAAAATTAGTTCACTTTTTTATTTTAATTTACTACTTTCAATTAAGATATCTAGCTACCACCTGGAGTATAATAAGCGTTTATTGGTATATATTTTTAATTGTAATATTTTTAATTGTGTATTTTTAAAAGCTGAAATGTTTAACTGAGACTAAGGATGCGAAATTTTAAGAAATAAATTAATAAATAAACATAACATTAACCCCTTTAGCACTTACCTGGCGTTTTTACGCCAGCTTTCGATTGTTTTCCTATTGTCTTATTTTTATGGGGACTCGACACATTAAGATCAATATTAGATTAAAGATACCTTCTAGAGAGACAAACAAAGAGTGGGTTTAATTCTGCAAGAGTAAATCTGCCGATATCGTTTTCATTTAACCTCAAAATAAATTTAAAAAAATACCTAAGCTATTTCAGATGTATAGAACAGCTATCAATGTGTTTCAGAGATAATTAGAGTAGTAAATGCAATTACTTTGTAAATTAACGCCTTCGTCGAAGAAATAGATTATTTTGTTGTAAACTTAACTAATTTTTTTAATAATTACATTTTGTATTAATATCGTTTGTTTTATATTAAACTAATTAAATTACAATGTAGACGACATTTTGATGTAATAACTGTATGAAATCGCTCGGATAAATGTCAGCAAAGTTTCATTATGGTAATTGAGAAATTATAGGACATTAATGTATTTTAATACAAAATGCGTGTTTTCTCTATCAATATTCATGTTTTAGTTATATTGTATCGATTAATGTGCTACAGCTTGAGGCGACTCGTCGAGTCAGTTTGTACCGCTCGAATAACAGCAATATGGGGTCAGCTGATAAAGCCTGCGTAATTACGCCAAACACTACTTGCCAGGGGTGTAGCGAAGTGCGATACAAATATGTACACATATTAGCAAGATTTTGCGTATCAAACAAGAAATGTATACAGGTAAGTTTTGTAAAATTTCAACAATAATTTTTATATTTCTAAGGACTTTCTAAGGAAGGATTTTTTAGCTAAAATAAAGATTAGATTAATTTGTAGATTAACTATATTACATTTAATTAATCTCTATAAACTTATGTTAACAATAACGTTTTCCGAAAGGTTATAGTAAAATAATGTGAACATTTTCTATACAATCTTTGTATCTTAGGACATAAATATAATATAATATTATAATAGAAAATAAACAATTTTATAAAATACTTTTATATGATTAATACTCAATGAAATAAATATAAAAAAATAAGAATATGTCAAAATATTTTCTAATGAAAATTCTTAAGTGAGTCAATACCTGGGCACGTATCTGGAAGATATTAGCTTGTTTAAAACGCAAATAACACATTTTTTATAATATACGTACGATCAAATATTATAGTTGTGACGCGTATACCTTATTGTTAATGGTACTCGTATGTACACTTACAATTATCTAGATTCTAAATTATCACGAAATTAGATCGACAGATGTCTATTTTGCCTTTGGCACTGGTCAGTACTTTATGACGTATTTACTGAAGCGATTAGATCAAACGTTGTTTTCTAGTGGCTCTTTCAACATTTCTTACTTAAACTTTTTAAAATAAGACTTGATGGTACATAACCGCTTTGTAGAGTGTAAATAACATTACCATGGTAACAGTTACTTCGGCAACGTTTGCCATAGCCACGGTTACTTAGTGTAGGTGACTCAGGGTAATATAAGTAAGATTGCATTTACAAGACGCTGTTTATTTATTTATTTAATATGGCAAACAAAACAGGATACAGTCAAATATAAATACAAAACATTGAAAAAAAAATGTTAAATCTAGGCTGATTCCTAATAAAAATGTTTACACATAAAAACCAAAGAATCAAAACACGCTCACGCTATATTTAATGGTAATATATACATATATAAAAAGACTGATAATTTGCTATGTCATCCCACTAGTTAAGTTATTATCAGCGTTGTATAAATAGAGACAACTCATTACAATTGAGGGTTACCAGTCCTTTGGAAGAAAGCAAGCTTTCGAATTATAACGATTTGTAAGTTTTCATTCGACTGACTTAATAGTTCGACTTAGTGAAATCACTCGTCAAATGGCGTCGTGTAAATGATCCATGATCGATACGTTTAATAATAGTGAGCGTCTATAACGTGAAAGGAGTGTTTATGCTTAATTGAAAACCGTTCACACAGAGCGTTACAACAAACATTTTCTCAAAAAAAACTTTTTCAATGAAAAACAAAACCAACTTCAAAAGAATAAACTATAAAAATGCACTAAAACGTCAATAAATAATAATTTTATTAATCTGCTTCCTTAATTTTAAAATCGGTTTAAACCGTTCAAAATCTACTACAAAGTATTAATAACTTATTGAAAATTCTTATCTCGCAATAAATAAATAAACTCGTTTCCTGAAAAAGAAAATACTTTTTTATTATGTATCGATTTGTGAAAACGCTCCCCTATTTTAAGTCGGTTGTGAGTATAACTTTAAAGATTTCGTTATGAATCAGTGGATGGTATTTCACTTATCTAGATATAGATTAAAACCCTTACACATGATTTAAGGCAATGTTATTTTATCTGTTGGCCTACTAGTGCTCTTATATATGTATAAGTCGAAAACAACTACATCGGTTTAACTCGCTTATGCATCACAGGGCAATATTTTTTATGTATTTTGTTATGTTTTTTATATATATCTAATTAACGAGGCTTCAGTACATTTATTATCCTACATACATAGTACATTTATCATCCTGGGTGACTATACCAGCTTCATAGGAAGAGACGATGGTATATGTCATTTCCAGTTACTAATTACTTTATGAGCACTAAAGAGATATTTTTTAGAAAATTCTGGCAGATCCTGAGCTTTCTGTGAAGGAAAACACATTGAACCATTGCACAGCTGTAGGGCAGTTTGTAATGCCTGCCTCGTTAACTATCATTATCAAGTTTAGTGTGCTTACCTTTCCGAATCACATGATCACTTAACATCAAGTAATATTGTGGTCTAAGCGCTAAGACTAATCTATCTTCTATATATATATATAAGGAAATGATATATCATCACCTCAAAACTACTGAACATATCGGGATGGCGAACATACTATTCGACGCGGAATTTTGCGTAGATGCTTATAGGCTTTTTTTTGGACTCCATCGAACCTTTCTTATATTTTGTTTTTCGATTTACTCATATGTACATTTTTTCAGTTAATAAAAACAAAATACTCTCATTTTCATCATCATCATTAATTTCTTTGTTTTTAGGTTAGGTATCATTTTTTTACTCGCACCTAATGCACATATAAAACGTGGGCGGAGCCGCGAACACCAGCTAGTAGGTACATACAATAAAAAGGTTAAGTGAATTAATATAACAATTCTCATTGCGAATTAATAAGAAAATTTATAACTAATTGTATGAAATTACTTATAACGTAAATAAATTCATAATATATACATAATTAATTTAAATAACCTTGTATACAGAGCCTATTAGGGATATTATTATAAGATTGAAAACTGTCAGTTTGAATGCTTAGTACTGTATATAATATGGCCTGCACGATATCTAGGTAACGAAATTGGAAAACATGAAAAAATAAATGAAGACTAAATAATTATGGTTATCGTAATAATAGTAGATACATCTGTCTAAAACAATTTTATAGAAATTGAAACAATATCGATATTGTGGTATGATATTGGATCGTTTATAGTGAACCGAAAGGTGTCGGATCGATATTAATGGTCCATTACAAAGCCACATTAATAAAAGCCCACGTGGGAGTAAAAATATTGTTAAAGTATATAGGCATATACGCATTTACTGCGAAAGGAATAAAAATGACTTTAATGTAGGGTTATGATAAGATGTTGTTTTAAAATAAATACATAATACCAATTCCATATGTTATTAAATTGATATTCAATTGTTTAACATTATTTATGGAATTGAGCTTCATTTACATATCTAAGTGATTAGTTATGTGTTTATTTGAGTACTCGTTTTATTTAACCAGTTTCTGCTCAATGTTATTTACGTAGTGTTTCACGATTGTTTGCATATTGCAAGCAGTCATTTATGTATTTATTACATTAAATAGTAATTTAAAACGGAATACAAGGCGACACAATTTCTTTTTGTTCCCATAATCATACAGTCCGTTACAATATAACAAATCATAATTACTAATTAGATGAATGATAAATTAATTTAACATTTTGGTCATTAATTATGACACAGTTAACAAGTGTTCGGGTTAATATGTAGGTACCTATAATGCCTTACTACTAGTAACATATTTTAACAGGGTTGACACCGAAAAGTTTACCTGAAAGTGCCTAATAGTAGATATCAAGCCATAGAACCTCCTATATCATTATTTATAACTTTTGCCTTGTGTTATGATAAGGAGAGTAAATGTTTTTTGTAATATATACTTAACAAAATATACTTAAGATGAGAAAAACTACAAGTTTTTAATATAAGAACAATAATAACCATAATTGCCTATAATACAATTTTTTAAATAAATACCTACTCTAAAAAATAATTTATTGTGAAATATGTATGTATCTATCTATCTATCTATCTGTATATGTAAAGAAGTTTAAAATTGTTTTTTATGGATAAACTCAAAAACTATTTAACAGATTTCAAAAATTCTTTTACCTTTATAAAGCTGTACTAATACCGAGTAACATGGGTTAATTTTTTTGTCAATAAGAAATTTCTTAAAACCTTAGTGGAGCCGGGTTGGTTCTAGTTTTATATAATATTATATTTACCATACAAAACTATAATGAACACATGCGAATGTTAAAGAAGCTTAGTAGAATATATAAAATGTATCAGAATGGACAAATGAATGACATTTGAACATGCGAACTAAGGCAGAGCATCTGAAACAACATCAGTCATGACGTCTACAAGGGAACAATCGACCGAGAACCAACAATTTACATAGCGGCTGCTCCTCCGGCAATTTGTGTCCGTCGCATTCGTTAAACGCTACTGGAATGTAGACCTGTGCTCCGATATCTTTAAACTACAGTCGCCCGGACGAGTGAAATACAAGCTAATTGTGGGCAATTTTCAAAATCGATCGTGGAGCTCTTACATTACCCGTGGCTTCCCGTCTTCGCGAATTTCCCAACTAATTTAAAATTGAATTCGCAATACTCGAATATTACTTTGTAATTCGAAAGTTTAATGCGTTAGATGCAGTTAAAATAAGGCGTCCTTGAGTCATAAAACAGAATATAAGATTGTAAGTAATTTAGCAAAGTGAATTATGAACTCGTAGACAGATGCCGATACTGGCTACCATTTAATAAAGGTATCATCACGGGGCACCGAGAATTTGATCTGATGAACGGTTGTGCAATAGCCTAGTGGAGTTGAATCAAATTATCGATCGATCGGTTCTAGATTGTATCTCAATAATCCTTGTTCGAGATCTAGTAGGTACAAGATTGCACAGCGGTCGTGCGCCAAGCTACTAACTACATTCTTCTGTGTATAAACTAGGTATGTATAATCGATGGAGCATAGTTTTTATAATTGTCATGGAATGAGTTCAAACTAATAATGGCATTAGAAAGTACGAGTATAGGCATGCTACGGTCGAAACTGCACGCCAGTGACCGTCGGGACGCGGTAATTGATGACGTCGCGGGCAAGCGGTGTCCGCCCATTTTCCGTCAATTTTCGTCTCTTGAGTGATGGTAGAACGTCCCGCCCATCGCGGTTCAACCCCCCTCGCCCCGTCGCCCCTTACACCCGCGTCACTCTTGAACGGCACGCGCCGTGCTAAATTTAAATGGGATGAACTTGTAACGGGCGGCCGCCGCCGTGGAATGTGAGCGGCATAAGACGTTAATCATACATATGTGACAGTTACACTCGAAGACTTCTTCGAATCACTTGAAAAAACGTCCGTCCGGGTTATATTCTATTTGTCCTGTCATGTTAGCACGTTTGTAGATATCGCATAAGATTATAATTTCATTTTGATATATTTTGGTACGTAGGCTGCTTGCTTGCATTTAATATAAAAAATAAATCACAGAACAAAAAATTAACGGGTCAAATGTGATAGTTACCGATGCCGCCACCCAGAAATTAAGATTATTTTACTTTCATTTGGTTGTGACATTATTTTTTTATCCATAAGTTTCAACTTATAAACTTTTCTTTGATTAAACTGTATTGATTACTGTTTTGCCAATTTCTCTAATTAGTTTGATTATCATAACAGCCTAATCTTACGGACTACTAGATACTAATACGAAACATTACGAATATGCAGCATAATATGAAGAGTGTGTCATAGGATACATTTAAATATATTACATTATAAATATTTAATTTAAAAAAAAATTATCATTAACATTCCTAATACGGTGTTGCGTAATACATACTTCAACTGCATGAAACTTATTTTTAAATAATGGACAACTTCTCTAGATTGAAAAGCCTGCTAAGACGTAACTTGACAAATGCGTAAGCCCCTCTCAATATTGACCTCTCTCGGAGGAGTGCAAAGTCAGCCACAGACAAAGAGCTACCTAATTTCCCCTGCCGTAACAATAGCCCGTGGGGATATAAATAAAATGGGTCCCACTTAATGAAACACATAAACTGAAGAGAGGTAGTGGCTCGAGAAATAGCCGTGTTACCATGACAACCAACCTACCCAGCATAATACAGTATAGTAGCTATACCTACGATATATTATAGTTATTTATGATAATATGGTTGTTTTTTTCTCATAATTAAACTGATTACGTAGTCATTTTTATACTATTTTTAATCGTTTCTAATAAAAAGATAGTTGGCTTTTCAAATCTTTAAGCAATTGCACCCACAAACGCCTATTGATTTTACCAGCGAAATTACAAACTGAAACAGAACGAGACAAAGTCGTTGTTAAAGAAATAAGAGATTTCATCTTCCAGCACTACTGCTTATCCTTTAACGTTTAACAAGCGTGATGATAAAATAGATCAATTAATAAAAATGGCTAGACGAGCTGATGAGTGGCATTATCCGATGCGGAGCGCGCACGTGTTTCTTTTTCATACAACTATTATGCTGTCAGAAACTAACATATTAAGTACGTTTAAGTTACGCTATTGTAAACTTGTTTTTAAACGCCTTGAGGTTTTGGTACTAAATTCAAATTTTATATAAAGATATAAATATTATTTTATGTTTAAGATTGACTGACTGATGTTTAGATATCTTTAAAAAAAACCCAACTCCCAAGTTTCTCGCTCGTTCTACTATAGGGAAATCTGCGCCTTGAACTATCCGTAGTGTGAAAAAAAATGTGTAACATCTTTCAAGTATAATGTAACTTACCTACGAAATTTTGACTTAAATAAACGACCTAATTTTGATTTCATTATTTAGACGTTTTAGCAGGCAGTTAGTAATTTATTTAAAGCTTTCATAAATTATCTATTTATAAGAGATTCGTCAATTTGACGTGTATGATTTTGGGGGAGTCATGACCCACTCTCGGACCGCCACTGACTAATTGTAACACGGTTGTAAGGAGACTCTCTAAAATCAAAAGCAATAAACTATTTTACGATCAAGCTGTACGAAACCTCTAAATGAAGTGGATTATAATTTTAGTAAAGTTTGTTTATATTTATTTTAGGGCAAATCCGAATACGTTTTCCATAATTTTAATTGAAATTGATTTCGTTCTATCAATCATCAATCACTAACAACTACCTTTCTATAGTAGAAGAAATACGTTCAATGGAGCAAAGGGCGTTTGCCCATACTGGCTATTCTGAAGTTCACCCTAGCAAGAGGATGGCAATCCATCTAAAATGTTCAATGGAGTTCTCGTGGCACCTCAGTATAAACGCTTCGTATCATTGTTTTCAATTCACTTCACTAGTACACAATAACCAATCTACATTACATAAATGCCATCTAAATCACACAAAACAAGTCATTGAATTAAAGGTAACAGTTACAACATGAAAAACTGAGTTGCCGCCAAAAAGCCTAACGCCCTCTCTTTTTCTTCTTCTTAGTTAATGGCAATCTGTGTGTACACACAATTTGTGCCAATGTCATGTGAGTAAGATTTTCAATCTTGTATCAGCGTTACCAAGCTCCAACAAAACGGTGGCCCATCTTGCTCGAACTTTCCATGGAGCTTTGTCGGCACCTCAGAATATATGCTACGCGTTGTCTTCTGTAATAAACTTAACCTGAACACAATAACTAAACTATTTCACACAAAACGCCACCAAAATTACATGATATAGAGTCAAATACACAAGTTTAATGAATTAAAGAAAACAATTGCTACATGTCAGACTGAGATCCCGCCAAAAACTCTAACGCAGAGGGCGTTAACAGCAAATACTAAAAGAAATTTACAATGAGGTTAATTATGTGCAAAAACTTTTTTTTAGAAATAATAGAACGCTTTGTGACAATATATAGTATACAATTTAAAAAAAAAACACCCATGATTTAAATAAATACTGAATACTAATTGATAGCTATTGTCGATTAGTGACGTCTGAAACTGTATTGAACCTGAAGTGTATATAATCCGCTACAATTAAAATAACAATAGCGGGCTTTCAATATAATTACTAGTATCGTGGTGTATTTGTATAAGTTCATTAGATACCTATAGGTATCTATGATAGTAGCGTATGAAGTAAACGTTTGATGTCGCATGCAGTCTGAATGATTTATGTATCTTTGTGCGTCACGAGACTGATGTGTCAATATTACGAACTGAAAAATTCTTGTCATGTTTTCCTTATAATATACCTATTTAGTAAAATTATTTTTTTTATGTATTTTCAGAACGATACTTATAGCTATACTTTATGCCTTGTGTTTTAATTTCTTTATTTACGCGCTCTAATTATAAAACGAGTGAGCAAATTAAGAATAGATACAATAAAATAAGTTGTCATAATATGTAAGGTTATATTAGATTATTTTTTTTTGTAAAAATGCGAGCAAAATACTTTTAAATGAAGTCATTGTCTAAAATAAATTATAAAATATGTTAGACTTTTGAAATATGTATATATAGTCTCTAAATATATAGGTAATAAATCACCGAGCCGTTGTTTGATTTGAAGTTGTGAATAAACTTGTTTTTTTTTTAAGTAAAAGGGCAGCAAACAGGCAAACGCTCATCTGATGGTAAATGGTTACCGTCGTCTATAGATAACTGCAACACCAGAGGCATTACTGTTAAATTGCCGACCTCGGAGAGTGCTTTTCAATCACTTCTTGAAGAGCCCATGTCATAGTCTTCGGGGAAAACCGAGCTGGGTAACCCATTCCATAACGCTAGCATACGCGCCAAAAAAAGTTTTAGAGTACCTTAGTGTTGTCACGTTTTGGCTGGGTTTAAGGGTGTGGGGATGAGCAGTCAACCAACAGCGTAAGATGTGAGTTTGGAAAGGTGACGAGCGCACCATATAAAAGAGTTCCTCAGAGCATTCCCCGTTGTATATACGGTAGAATACACAAAGAGAGTCAACGTCTCTACAAGATTCTAAGGCATTTAGGCCGCCTGTTAGCTCGGGATCATTAACAATTCAAATAGCTCGCCTTTGCATGGAATTAAGAGGAGAGAGCTGGTACGCAGGAGAAAGTGTTGGCAAAACGACAACACTAATGCTAAGTGTAACCCAAGGACAGCGGTAATTTCAAGCATATGAGAATCAATTACATAACATACAAACGACAGATCGCTTTACTACTGAACTTGCTAACACTGTGAATGTCACTATGTGAAAAAAGAAAGAAAGAAAGAAATTTTTATTGTTGGTTAATAAATATATACATTACAAATACAAAAACACACATTTTAAATAGTTACGAGTGAATCCAATGTGCTGCTATATATTAATTTGTTAATCTCCAAACAAACAAACTTACCGCAGCGATCCAGGAAAAGTTATTTATCATTAATAAAACGATCCATCACCATCTCCCTATCCTTACCCCATTTTCATTTGGGGACAGCACAACAAGTCTTCCTCTTCCATTCCTTTCTATTTGCAGTAATCTCCATATTCACTCCCTTTATAAACAAATCTTCTTTCACACAATCCATCCATCTTTTCTTTGGTCTTCCCTATCCCCTATAACCGTCCATAATCATATCCAATACCTTTCTTACAACACCCTTTTTCTCCCTGCGCTTCACATTCCCATACCAGAACATACAATTACTGCTTAACTTTCCTGTTACTGACGCCTGACCGTAGATGGCGGATTTAGGAGCCAACGGGTTCTTGAATGACTATCGCGTACCGGAAAACGCAACGTGGGTAAGCCGACGATCTATTGAAGGTCGCGGGAGTCCGCTGGATGCGGATGGCACAAGACCGGTCGTTGTGGAGATCTGTAGGGGAGTCCAGCAGTGGACGTCTTTTGATTGAATGGATGGATGGAGACGACCTGTCGTAAAACCAATTAGGTTTGAAACTTCAAAACTTAAACAGTTGCTTTTGAACATAATAATCCAGGATATTAAACTGGACTTATAAAAACAAAACTTGTGTAGACATTAATTCAGCGAGAAATAATGAAATATTTCATATAGGATATAAATAAAGAAATTTATAGATTATTTAATATTACCGTTAAATGTTGAGACAAACCATGATATCACCGAGGTCGGTTGACGCAACCGTTGTAAATCGCGCGGGGGCGTAACCGATCGATACAACGCGATAGTCCGTGATTTACCTACCAAATAATAAAGGTAAGCGTCCACGAATCAGACGCTCTTATCGTAAATTAATTTCATTCCACACCCTATGTTAATTAACTTCGTGAGAATATCTATATATCTATACTAAAGTTTTATTAAACTATCAATAATAAAACTTAATTTTGTTTATTCATTTTCAATCAATTTTTTTAATTTGCTTTTGTTATGGAAAGCTATTTTTTATATCGTATTGAAGACGCGTAATTTTGAATCATTCAAGTTCAAGTTTACCCACAAACTTATTCTATTAAATCAATTTTAAGCTGAGAAACAGCGCGAAAATAAATAGAGACTAAAGATTGGATAAAAATATATCGAAATAAAACAGGTTTTTAATACATAGACTTTATATAGTATTGTGATCAAGATTACATAACATTCTAAGATATATTTCTTTTAAGCTTTTAAAATATCGACCTGTAATATCTCCATCTGACTAATAGAACACCTTAAGTTTTTTCTAATGACTTTTTTAAGAATCATTGCTATGAAACACAACAAAATGGTATTTAGGATTTGTAATCCAATCCAGAAAAAGTGCTGCGGTCGGGAGAAGTGGCGGCGTCACGCTGCCTACACACGACGGAAACGTTCCACTCATGCATTATTCAAAAGAGAAGGCAAATACAAATAAATAGGCACGAAATAAATACAAACAGGCTGAATGGAGCCACGGCGGTGGGCGGGGCCGCGCGACATAAATATCGGCCGGGCTGTCATAAGACGCGGCGGATATCTGGACAGAGCTATTTTAGATGCGACGCCTTTTAACGTGTCGTCTGGAGGAAATATAACATTATTAGATATTTTTTGGGTACAGTTATAACAAATACATTTCATTGCTATCCATAGGTAATTAATTACACGATTTATATACGGCTGGTTTCAATATGTGATATATATCTTTTTTATTAGTTATCTATATTTAATTTAAGAACTTCGGTTCACCAAGAACATGTCAGTTGCATCGTAATCTAAACTTAAACAACAACAGCTTTAACAATCTATAGCTTAATATTACTCGTAAACTTCTATAAAATGTTGGCTTCTACATTTACAGGCAAAGCGAAAACTTCATGAAAGGTTCATAGATTCTACAAATTGAGATAAAATTGTTTTGGTACACTATTTCTTTCAGTTTAGTTACGGCCTCAATTCTATCAAAAGATGGTGAATGGTCGATCTCGATCTGTTTTTTTCCGAAATTCAAACCCTTTATTTAAGTGTCAGTTGTCAGTCAGAAAACTGAAATATTTTTGGTTTGATCTTAATCTTAACTTTTAAGTTTCGATAATGAAACGCACCGATAATGAATGAGACAACTTTAAGATGCATGAGAGTACTACAAACGGCGTGGTAGTAATCAGTTGTTGGATCACAAGCACCGAACAATTGTGCAAACCCTCTCGTAATGCCAAGTTTAGGTGCATCGTGTTAATTTTTTTACAAGGAGAAATACATTTACGCATACTCCTCTCAACTTTAAACGAAGAGGGGGTATGCGGGACTCGCCCGGTTTGAAATGAGTGCTGGGAATACCCACTAAACTCCTTGGTGCCTTCTCACACCTTTTTGGCCGGGGAGCGGGAGCTTCACTGTACTACCTCCACTCAGTGCGTCATGTTCCTGCATCAACAAATGTATATCTTGAGCTTATGTTTGCAACTATCATTCATTTTTTTTTAATGTAAAAAATCTGCAAACCGGCAAACGGTAAATGGTTACCGTCGCCTTATGGACAACTGCAACACCAGAGGCATTTCTGTTGCGTTACCGATCTTGGAGAGCGCTTTTCAATCCCTTCTTCAAACCCATTCCACAACGCAAGCGTAAGCGACAAAAAAGTTGTAGAGTGCCTTTGGGTTGTTGTGTTTTTGGCTGAGTTTAAGGGTGTAGAGATGAGCAGCCAGTCAACGACGTAAGGTGCGAGTTTGGAACGGCAGAACAAAATTTGGATATATCGACGGTTATCATCTTTATTGGACTGTATTTTATGTGTACCGACTGTGTGCCCGCGGCTCCATCTGCATAAAACTGTCCATTGAATCGTATTAGATCACATTTTTTTTACACGAGCCCATAATATTTTTTTTAGGAATAGCAAATTCTTTTATCACACAATATTTGGGATCTTGCGTTTTCAACAGAAAATGTATAAAGGTAGCTGTGGTTGTCAGGTGCGCAACTTATTTTCTTAACAATATCTTTACGTTTGAAATATTTTAATAATAAACATGAAAATTTAACGACCCGGGGAACTTTTAATCTACATCATCTATACATGTGAATATATGAAGCGAAATATTTTTCAAATACATATAAGCAATCTTGAATTTGATGATCAATTATATTGCAAAATCAAATAGTTTCATGAACCAATTATTTTGCGAACCTCACCTGCCTTAATTGTATAATTCTACTATAATACGTTCATTGTAGGTGCTTGCGTTATTTTTTTTTTCTTTAACGATAATAGTTTTATACGCATAATATTGTAATGACTGAATCCTTATTACGTTTGACGTGGAATTTTTATAACGTTCAATTATTGGTTTCTTAACTAGATTGTGGATAGGTCAATTCCATGATCAGTTCGCGTAAACGCCGACGATTGGTTTCAATGTAGTAGTAATAAAAATGCACAGGCGTTGTTCACGTTATAAATAAATTCATGTTTTTAAAACTCCACTCAAGACTTTAAGACGTCCGTTGACATAATCATCATCATTAGTTGTTGAAATTGATTTAACTAGACTGTCTTATATTTAAATGGTTGCATAGTATGCCATGAAACTATTGTAAACCTATTTAAGACCCATTTTAGAATTTATTCAAACTGTCATAGTTTAGACAAGCACGTTCATCCGTATGCCTTAACAAAACACTTATTACTCACACATCACACACACACTCTCTCTTGCTCACTCATCTAATTTGCAAATTATAATTTCTTGTTCAATGGCATTCAAGAGTACCTTTATATTGTTTTGTGATATCTACGATGCGGTTTGTAACCAGTACAGATACTCACATTAGTATCTTTTGGACATCTAGAACCTTTGTCAAGAGAGTTTATTATTATTTATTATTATTATCATCTATTTACTACCGCCCTCATAGTTATTTATCTAATATCCTATGATATAATCACACTCTTACGCACACATTTGTCCATAAAAGGCAACGAAATCTATCTATCTGTGTTCGTTTATAACTTAGGAATTGGTAATCTAATTTACATGATATCTTCAAAAAAATTATAGATACATTTTCTGGTGCTATTTTGGTAAACATTTTGCTACATTTTGTATAGGTATATGGAGAAAATAATGAATAAAATTGATGTATATAGAATATTTTAACTAATGCATTATAGAAATACAATTTAATGTGTGATTACAAAGTAAATTTACCTATATGCGAGTAGAGTCGCAGGTGAAAACTAGTGATGTAAAAATAAATTGTTTCCAGAAAGTTTTGACACATTAGTTGTTTTATAATATTATTATTATCTGTTTTCGCAGTACCTACTAATAATACGTGCTAATTCATAAAACAAATTACATACAATAATGTCGGACGCATACTGCCCATAAAATTATCGGTATGAATAAAGAAATAACATACTGGCATTCTATCAATATATTTCAATCACATTTAGGAATATGTTATCGTATCAAATATAATATTTATCTTGTAGGCATGCGTGCTTTTACTGCCCGAGTTCGAGACATGCGCACAGTTCGCGTCTCGCTATCTCATTCACTCTTCGTTTTAAATTACGTGCAATTTGTTACTCAACAAGGACCAGGATAAATTATCATAAAACCATTTACAAACAATTATTTTATGAATAATTTAATCTCTAAAACAAATGACGAAAGATTTTCCAAATAAAAATATACGTCACGTACTTAGATAATAATCATTAATTATTCTATAATTGTTTCAACATCTTATTTGTTTTAATTTTTAAACAATGTAGGACTGTGAACTTAAAGTTTTTTTTTTTAAAGATGCAACATTTAAGTACTAGCAACGTAAGAAATATACAATGTGATTGGTTTACGTTGTTTAAAAAATAAATAATTGTCAAGTAATTTGATGCACATTAAAATTTTAATTAAAAATTCAAGTCAATCTCGGTAATTGCGAAATTTCACCCACTTGTCCGCTGCTCGTAAATTTTACGATTTGCCATAAATTGCACAAAATCGCAAATTACAAGGATAATGTCTGGAGCGACGTCAACGTCTGAACAGAATTCCAGCTAAGCACGAACTTACGACGTGCCAATATTAACTCGATCTTTTGTTCCTGATCAAAATATATAGATTTCGTAATCAGCGGCAAAATCAATATGTTATTTACCTTACTAAAAACTATGTTGGTTTGGTAATGGTTTCGAATCGCGATCTGAATTTGTTGAACCTACTGGAATCCTAAATTTCAACATGTTTTTATTTTTGGTTTTATCTCAATCTAAAAGTTAAGATTCAATTTTGAAATCGACCGTTATTAGATACCTAATAGAAAGAATAGAAGAAATATAAAGAAAGAAAAGTTAGGTTGATCCAAATAATATAGTAGATGACAAAGCGCATCGTTGATCTGGTAAAGGCCGCGGGAATCCATTGGATGCGGGTGTTACAAGACACCAGTTGTTATAGTTTCTTGGGGGAGGCCTAACCACTGCAGTATATGTATGTCTTTCGGCTTGGATAATGATGACGCTTAAAACGATTTTCTACTGATACGCTTCTAGGAAGCTTCCAAAAGACACGCTTTTTTCAATACACGGTATTGGCTCAGTGCTTAGACCATAATCTCACCTGGTGTTAAATAACGATGTGATTCAGGATGGTAAACACACTAAGCCTAGGTACTGGTTCTCAACCACCCCGTGTCGCCCCCATCCCAAATGCAGCGGACGGCCCCGGGGGGTTTTAGTGGGTATTTCCGGGCGACTCTCGCCCGGGCGAGTCCCACACTGGCACGGAGCTCGTCACTCCGTGCCCCCTTATCTATTGTATTTGGGGGACTTTGATCCTCCAAATACAATAGATAAGGGTAGTGCGTAAATGCATATCCCCCCTTCAAAAAAAAAAAAAAGGTACTGGTTCTCAAGAGATGCTGCCGGAACAAACCTATTGATATTTGGCGACACGTTTTCAAACTTGAGGGTGGTAGCTACCCAGGCGGGCATTATTAGAAAATGCCCTACAACCATGCTATGGTTTCCTTGCGATGTTTTTTTTCACTGAAGGCTTAGGCTGATTTTAGAGTTGGATAGGCGGGCTCGAACCCGCGCCCATTATCGCGAAATCCGCCCGCTCTATCCACTGCGCCATCATCGCATTAAAGCTGTTAGCGATAGAGAACTAGCTTATACTGATAACTGAAAATCAATTAAAGCAGAATTAGCGAAGCAATGTCAAACACATTATTTGTGATGGATTTCCGAAAGGAACATCTTAATTTATCGAACGAAGCGAGTCTTTCATGTCCTTGTCTATGTCAAATTGTCACGTAGGTATTGAATTATGAATCGCGCTACTTATATTTACGGCCGCAAGATTAAAAATCTTATAACCGAATTAATGACAGGACAATGTAAGTCGCTTAGTAGGCAACAAAATTCTATGTATGTAAGTTGATATAATCTATTGCTGAATTATGCGACATTACGTCGATCATTTACTCTAATTCTAACACAATCTATCGTCCTCCCCTAGTCATGAATAAAAGTAATATTATAGTGTCCGTATAAAGATCGTAAAATGGTAATTATTACGATACGTTCGTTCGATTAAATATGAGGTGAATGCAAATTACCAATACGCAGCTATTATTATATATTTTCAAATTACTTAGGTACCTACTTCTCACCTGTCGACATATAGGTACCTAGACAGAAAAATGAAAAAAAAAACAGTTTACGATATTTTTTTAAAATTAGATCTTTATTAATGTGTCGAGTACCCATAAAAATAAGACAATAGGAAAATAATGGAAAGCTGGCGTAAACGCCAGGTAAGTGCTCAAGGTGTTAAGACGTGTATAAAATCAGAAATGAGTTAGGTTATATAACGATGCTTAGATCTCAAGCGATTTCCTGGAGTTGGATTTGGATGTTTGGATTTATAAATTAATGCGTCCAGGAAAGAACATTTCTGAGATTAATATTGGTTTATTCCTTCCTAATTTTATTTTTTCTGGTGTGTCTTTAAGTGTCCTTTTATCGTTGATCATATCTATAATCATATATGAACCAAATACTGTGTGATATTAAAAGGATTAATTATACAGACTTTACGAATATAGAAACACGTATTAGATGACCTATTCGACCTTACCGTTTTAATACACAGCGTTAAGCACTTAATGACAGCAATTTACTTTTAAAATTTTAGCACGAAAATCTCATCAAGCCCCGAAATAATATTGTCCTTTAAACAGAAGACCTTTGCGGACGGGATCGCCCGAATAAAAGGCGGTGTTATTATGTTGGTAAAACAGAATTCACCATAATGGCCTCATTATATGGCGAAAATTGCCCGAGAGCTTTTTTGTGAGTATAATATAAATAATGTATTTGTAATAGCTTTTAGAAATATTGCGAAGGAGCGGGTCAAGAAAGGGACGCTGCGTCTGATAAACCGAAACTTAATTTATTTTCATATTTATAAATAATATAATAGGTAAGTGTACAAAAATTTATCCGTAGAGGCGTGGGAAACGGTCCTGTCGCCGGCGGCCTCTATTACGTCATTATTTCCTATATTAAATTGAACATTAATAGAGAATCGATAAGCTCGTATACCCGTACTGCCTACCTATAGACGAATATAATAAAACACTATAAGGGTGGGCGTTGAATTAACTAACTGGTTTAATTAATGCTTTGAAAATTAACAAACTTGTAATGCAAGTACGTATACTACGTATAAATTTGAAATGAAATCTAATTAAATTATATAATTGGATAAGAATGTTAGGTTATATTTTATTCAAAATTAATTAAATGCTGTTTGAGGATAGACAAATGAAAGGTTTTGACGTACATTGACAAAGTTCGGTTTTATTGAATGTACATATCTGCTAAACGTGGATTAATTACTTATCCTATTATGTATATATCGAATATTAATGTGTAAAGCGTATAAAGTTTTGTTCCTTTTAGAATAGTGAATCTAGGTAGTATTCTTGTTTGTTATACGTGTTTACCTGTACAACGAAATTTTCTATATAACAGTATATTGGCTTCAATAAATCGACTAGACATTAATCACGTCCTAAATTGATCACAGCACATAAAATTGTACTCCGTAATAAAAACTAACCAATCGATTATAATTAGCATGGCAGCCGTTAAACGAATCTTGTCAATTGGTCCCTAATAAAGTCTGTGAATGTTAATGAATCGCTTTTCGGTGTGTTCTGTTGTGAGATGTGTGTCATAAAACGGGCCACTGGTTCGGTTGTCGCGGCCGGTGCGCCCCGGGGGTCCGTGGGGGAGGCCTAATTGATTTGTGCCCCAGGCCACAATCAAAACAGATCGTATTTTATAAGATGTACACTTGATAAAGAGGGAGAGGGTGCGTTGCGATGTGTGGACGCAAACGTTTTTAGTATGTTCCAACTCGAAGTTTCAGTTCGATTCTATTTGGAATATATTTTAGTGTTGTTCTAACAATAATTGGGCTCGAAGTTATGTTATGATTTTATAAATACCCATGTAATTATTATCACCGCATGAAATTTCAAAGAAAGAGAAAGCTCAAAGTAACTCAATGGACAACGGAGAGAGTTATGCCTGGAGCTTCACTTTGTCATCGAATCAGAAATGAGAAAGTTCGCAGAAGAACCAAAGTAACCGACATTGCCCGAAGAATTGCAAAACTTAAGTGGTAGTGGGCTGAGCACATTGATCGCAGAATCGATGCCCGATAGGGCGAACGGGTTCTCGAATGGCTACCAAGCACCGGAAGATGCAGCGTGGGGAGGTCTTCCACAAGGTGAACTGACGACCTGGTGAAGGTCGTGGAAATCTACCGGATTCGGGTGGTGAAAGAACGGTCGCTGTGGAGATCTTTCGGGAAAACTTATTTCCAGCAGTGGGAGTCTTTCGGTTGAATGGATGAAATTTAAAAGTTTTGATTTTCGGGGTGGCAAGGCTTTTGTGTTAGCCTGTATCGCATCCACCACAAATATGTTGAAAATCGCACCATAGCGATATAATACGATGCGTCGCTTTCCGAGACCAGCAAGTCTATATACAGGACTAAAAACATGAGATAAAACTACTAAATATTCTTAATGCATTCTTCTTTTTTTGGTTAATGTCAATTTGTGAGTAACACAATTCTCCCACTGTTATCGGAACAACGCTATATATGTAATATTGTATCGATGTATTTTTAATATTGCCAGAATTTTCCATTTCATGGCTCCTCAGAATATATGAATATATTAATTTATATTATAATTGTCAATATATTACGAAACTATATTAGGTAAAACGTAAGTTAATGAATTAAAGACAATAACTGCCACAATAAAGACTTAGATCCCGCCCAAAAACTCTCATTATAATGTTTCGTGTTTGTCGTAGATATCAATAAATATAAAAAAACATGGTTTTAAAACATTTAATAAGTGAAGCTACTTCACGGATTTTTATTGGTGTGGCAAATTCTAATGTGCTCAATGATCAAACACAAGAAAATCAAATGATCATTTGATAAATAGTCCCGCGTGGTGCATGCACGCTACGCCGCGCCGCGCCGCATCGTGGATCTCATAATACGGTCAACTGGCGTACCCTACCCCCGGCAACCCCTAGAACCCTCGCTGATGTGAACGGTTGTGTCACGAAAAATTATCACTTTAGTTTTTAACGCTCTGTGAGCACTTGTTCATTATAACAGTTAACAACGTCAAAGACGGTACTTATTTTACTCTTATAAAAAAAATAATTATATTTTTATTATTATTGACTAAATCCGATTGACATCCGATTGGACAAAATATATTACTTGGATCTCCGTAAATACAAACCCAAAAAGAAGAAATTTTGAAAAAAAATGTAACCAATTAGACAAAGAATCGCTGAGAGTAGAATAACTTTTTACAAAAATTTCTTTTTTTGGCATATGTGAAAACTATTGATACCTACAGGAATAAAATAAAATTCTCTCCACAATATTTACAATTATCAGAAAATAATATTAAAATGTTACAATTCGTTTTGTTTTCGAGTTTCCATTTGGTATATTGGACGTATAGTTTGTGATGATACGATACCAAGTAAACGCAATTTTTTCAAATAAAACACTTGGACGATTAAATTAAAAGCTAATTAAATAAAAATAAATTTTAGTTGTTAGGAAGGAAGACTTTTACAGTTTTGCCGAACAAAATACGGATATTAAGGAAATAGGATATTAAATTATTAAGGAACGATAAAATTTAACATAAGGAAATTAATGTAAAACACTCCACAAGAAAATGCACTACTAATTCGGAGTTGAACAATAAATACATAAGCCGTTAACATTAATCACTCTGCACTTGATTCGAGTCGACGTGAGGAGACGACAATAATTCCTCTTATCCATATTACTACACAATTATAAAGGCAACGTATCTCTGTCTGACTATTTATTCTACAACGAGAAGACAATTAACTTGAGTGTTTTTTTTTAGTGATTGCTTTTTTGGGAGGATTCATACATAAAAACATACATAAACATACATAAAAAATATAACGTGTTGAAGAATTAAATTTGTTATGTGCGAACGGAGCAGCAGGTATAGCTAGAACATTCTATAAATCTTTTTGATAATGTTGTGCGACACATGAGATGCTCTGAAAAATTACCGATGGGAATCCAAAATAAAGATATCTCAGATTTCGTATCTATTCGCGGGATCAATTAATTTTTTGTTGTATGATTGGTTAACAAATATAAGGTGGTTTAAAAATAAAACTCGATCTTAAATGTGTCTTTGTCTTAGCACAAGAAAAAACATAACTGGTGTAAGTTAACGAATATGGATTGAATCAAGAGTATAAACATACATCAATACGTTTGTTCTAAACTATAATGTTTCTATTTTGTAAATTAGATATATTATTTATTCTAGTTTACATGAAAATATTTTGATACACAAAAGACCATCAATAATATTGTAATTTTTTTTTCAACAATCAACATCAAATATCTATTTACTTACAACAGTTTTCAGTTGACGGAAAGTGGGACGGTTTGAGAATAGATACAAGTATTGGTTACGGATGTTCGTGTATCTAGCAGTGGTAGATGAATGCTGGTGACGTGATATGAAACGTTAATAGTAAGTACAATTTCTGACTTACCTAAGGGCTGATGTGCTTATGCAATAACTGTTCGAAGCACGCGAGCGAACAAAGCATGCGTGCGTTCACCCACGCGTTCAAACATTGTATGCAAATCGTAGGTCGCAGGTCGCCGTTAGCATCGAGAGTTTCGACCGCCATGACTTATTCTGCTTTTATTGGTTTATAATATTAGTAATATAATTCATTTAAACTTTTTATAACTATACTAGGATAAATTATTTTATGCCACATCAAATTTATGAAATAAAAATATTAATATGGCGGAGTTTACACGGAAATTTATACAATAATAACCCCTTTTTCTTAGCGAATTCGGTCTAAAAATCTCACTTTACACAGGTTATGACTTGGTTAACAATTGGTAACAAATATGTTGGATTCCATTACAAGAGTATTAGTTGTGATTACTTGAAATAATTTATCTTTTTTTATTATTAGGTACGCTATTTTATAATCTTATGTAGTATCTGTCATTACTATGTGTTGTGACATAGGGTTTTAAACTCGATGCTTGGAAGTCGTAATGTTTTAAGCGAATTTTAAGCTTTTTGTGGTTAAACCTTAAAGCGTTACTACTTAAAGAAGACTACATGGATGTTTGCTACTATATCTAAAAATAAGTTTTAAGAGATATTTATTGACCTTTAATTTCATGTACCTAGTCCTTATATTTGTAAAAACATATAACATTGTTTATTTTTAGTTCGTGTAATGTTATATGTGTTGTTAATAGCTCATAAGTGATGCATGTTTAGCGCAAAGAGCATGAATGGTCACACATTCCGCCGCGTCATGACGGGAATCCCATTGTGTCTCAAGAAATCACGACAACGATAAGGTGCCACGACACGACACTACGCTAATTGTGAATGAACGAGGGTCAGAGATCGACGATCGATGGCATATAGAATCGATTCCTATTGCCTCGAATAAATTTAGATTAAACTTTAAAAAAAGAATTCAAAAGAGTAACATTATAAAGCTTAAAAAATATTATTTATTTAACATAGGAATTAAATATAATATTTAATTTTCAGTATAAGTAAATTCGATACATTACATTTATTGGCTACGAGTGTAAAAATAGTATTTGGGAAAGATTTTTATAGCAAAAAATCTGCAGCGTAGCAACACAATACGTACCCTTCTTATTCAACTATACCAGTATTTCAGAGCTTAGTGTGTTTCTTCACCATGCTGGACCACATCGTCACTTAACATCAGTTGAGATTGTGAGCCTATACAGTATTAAAAAAAGTATGGTGTGTTGTGGATTTTCGTATTCGGCTTATCAGGATCAAAGAAGACAATCAAATATATCAATAGTTACCATGTGCATATTATACCTACAAAGTATAACGGAGTCAATTTGGCAATTTGGATTAAAATATATTAAAAAAAACAATATATTAAAAAATATAATCACTCTAAGTGTTTTTTCATTTCTTTGTTTTTGTTCTTCGGACAATAATTATCCTCAAGAGAGCGTCATTATCTTTGTATGGCGGCTGGACATAAACCTTTCTACAAGGTTACCCGTGTCGAGTCACATTGGAATGGGAATACAATTCTTAACTATAAAGTATTTATAGTGTTCAAATGTTATCTATTCTTTTGGAAAGTACTCACTCATTTTATGTGAAAAACTTATAATATCCGATTTACCGTTTCACCCAAAATCTTGCCTGATATTAAAGGATAATGTGATCTAAGTTGTAAGATGTAACCATGTTATCTACTAAACCTAAAGTCTATTGGCTCTCAAGTGATAAAACCAGAACACACTGCGATATACACGATCGCGTTGGAATTCTGCGGACAAGCTATAAACAGTGGACTAGCATGGTATTTGATTACCAAAAGCAGTTTAAAGATGAGCGAAATTCTGCTGAAGCCTCAAACTACACTTAAAATCATATAACGTAGACTCGCAATATTTAAAATGATGTCAAAATGTAAAAAACAATTGGTAAATAAGATGATTTTATTTTAAAGCTAAAGAGTACCATTTTCAAAAACCGCAATTACTTTTTAAATAGTCTTAATTAAAGTGTCCAGTTCTAAAAACTTTTAGTGCGCCCTATGAATGAACGTTGAACAAAAGAATGACGTTTTCTTATAAAACAACAAATATGCGATGAAATATTAGGCAACTTTGTATAATAAATAAAAAAATATGTTTATTAATATCAGATCAAACCGTTCCGAGTGCCTGATCTAAATTATTTAAATGAGAGACTCAATTACGAGTCACTGCACCTCGATTCCGTCCTTAGATAGTGCCCTCATGTAATTAACTATAAAACTTTTTTCTTCAATGCCCTGTTTTACTATAGATAAGTTTTCGTCATGTCAACGTGTATTGTCGGATGTGGGACGTTTTATTAAAATTATTTACTAATAATAGCTATGAAATAAACGTTAAAAATACGTTTCCTTATGAATAAATTAATATTTATTTATCAATTAACTTTCAACAACAAATTGTTTTTTAAATTTGTTATATTAATTTTATATTGTCTTAACTGACAATTTATAACTTATTGGGAAATTTGATGATAAAGTTTCATCACCTTGACACATGTTCCATTACACTTTAAAAGAATATGAGTTTCACAGAAAAGTTGTAATTTGTTAATATGTTGATTACCCATAAAAATGAGACAATAGGAAATCAATGTAAAGCTGACGTAAACGCCAGGTTAATGCTCAAGCGGTTAAACCTATTTGTCATATATCAATTTCCTTGATAAAATATAACACTATTACAAATTTAACTTAAATCGGTTACATTTTTCAATTAAGAAACAAAATGTAACGTAATTGTAAAGTTAGTAACAAATAAATTTATTTACATAGTATAAAATGCTCTCTATGACGACAAAAAATAAATATAAGTATACTTTTATCATTTATTAATAATACGAGATTGAAAAACAAAATGATAAGCAAAATTAAAAAAGCAATTGAAAATTTTATGTTACTCTAAAATGTTCATACGAAAAGTCAATAATGTAATTCGATAAACAAACGGGTTAAGCGCGGCAACAGTGAGTTAATCCTCTATAAGCCAGATAGAGAAAGAACAATACACCGCAGAGAGAGGACGCATCCAGAAATTTACTGTCCATAATTACAGGGTTGCGTCATTTAATTGCAGGCGGGCGCTCGTCCCGCGGTGCGTCGCTCGCTTTTTTCGACTAAATAAAAATTGACTAATATTCATAATAAATAATGAAATTCTCCGTTCTCAGGACTTTCGAGGGATCACGTATTAGATTTTCGGTCGATTAATATTTTGAGAGTTAATCGAATTGGGAATCGGGTAATGCTTTGCCAGTGTTACTTTCGTATGGTTTTTTTTAATATTTTACTTAACTAGCTGCGTTTGCGGCTAGTTACCTATGATACATACATATATTAGTGTTTTTATCTGTTGTATAAATCATTTGTTTTAAATAAAGAATAATTTCAATTGGTTAACTGGTTCATGAGTTGTAAGCTCACATAGAGGCGGTGTCTTTTATAAAAAAAGTTTTATATTTTTAAGAACTGAAAAAAGGACTGTAAAATTTATAATAAGTTGAAAATAAAAACATTAATATTACGGCTCTGATTGTAAATCTGTTAAGCATACTTCAGAATATTGACTACATATAAAGTGGATATATAGATTATTGGTACCTATATTTCCATTTTCCTCTAGGATTATTTATGTTCACTTTATTGGTAATTATAATTACCTACACTCTCCATGTTTTTCCATCTGTATCCAAACTTTCCAGTTGTATTAATTAGTATTTTTTAGCAATAATAGTAAAACATAACTTAGGCGTATGTCAACCATAAATCGTTACATATAATGAATAATTTTCATATTTTAGTTTTGATGATATTTCAATTGAAATTATAAAAGAACTAGCTAAGTAATAATTTGTTAACACTTGTCTGTTCAATAAAATAAACACATACATTCTTTTACTTTCGAATTTTTACTTTTAATAAAGGTTAGCCTGTAAATCTCTTCGAATAAACTTTAATTTCATCACATACCTATGCGAATGCAGAAAAGTTTTTTTGTTATTGTTTTAGAATGCTCCTACCTATATCTATCATAATTTAGGGAACGAGGCAAAAACTGGCTCACATCGTTGCATGTTGTTCGTCGTTGCTCCAGGCTCTCCTTATAATTGCAGGGTTTCACCCAAAAGCCTTCAATTATAAAATAATAGCAGATGTGGATCATAGTAATAACAATTATTATCACGCTCGTTCGGTATCATTATTGTTGAAATATGGACGACGTGTTGAGGTCATGCGTTCTATGCAAACTTTGGCATTCCATAGGGATTATCTTTACGAAACTAGTTTATTTGTATGACTTATTACCATTCACATAGTTTACATTCTTGCGCAGGATTAATTCAATTAAATAGAGCATTTAAAATTGCAACTGCAACTAGTTTCGTTTGCACTTTTATCGCAGTATTATGAAAAGTGTGTCAAGTAAGTTTGTTTATTGTCAAAAGCGGCAGAGTAGACCCGACCTGTAATTTTGGTAAATAAAAAAACATATAAATTACAATTATATTTGCAATCACAGACAATTATTTTTATTGCTATGTTATTACTTGTTTTTCATTGTAGAGCTTCAAAAAAAAATCCATCAACATTTGAATTTTTGTATTTTCTCATTTCACTCCTCTATACTCGATTTTAAACTACCCAAATCTTAAAATCAAATAATCTTTACTTAGACGAGATGCAAAGAATGAACTTATAACGCTAATATTAAGAAATATACATAGATTATTTATTTATTTATTTGTTGGAAGACCAAAAGTTATATCTTACATTAGTTAACAATTACATTAGTAATAAAAAAAACCATCCTCGCCGTTTAGTAGCAAATTAAAAATCAAACGGTTTATTATTACATTACAACATATTACTATATGAACCTAAAATTAAAATACAAAAATGGAAAGTTTATAATTACTTACAACCGCCATAATTAAAGAAGAGGCTACTTAAGGATGTTGAGGTTTACTTAGAGTGTTAACGTTCCAAGGTCCTCCATTATATGCACACACGTTATCTACGGTCTTCGGAAAACCTGATTCTTGAAGGTACAGTTCATTCCATGAACTTTCTAGATAAATCCTTTACAGGTATTCGCAGCGCGACTATAGAACGCTCTCCTACTTACTATAAGAAGAGCGCAATCGCTATACATATTTAAAAAATTGGTTAACATTGCTTCAACGTTAAATACTTTGTCATTGTATTGTATATATTTAATGTATTTATGATACGTTTATATGTATATACCTTTATGTGTATCTATGTATATAATATGTCTTAAACATATTATGATTCTTCTTAATGAACCTATATATATTGCTTTCACTACACCCTACTGCACCTGATTTCCTAAGACAAATCCATCCAAAGGTGCCTGGAAGAAATTTCTGGCAGCAATAAGACCTCCCTTTGTACTTTAATGCATAACATAAGCTCACTACTGTTATCCCCTGAAGGTTAGGCAGAGGTGAAATAGCGAAACTACACCCACCTACATTTCGCCGAGATTAGTTCCGTTCCAGATGTGACAGGGGGCGGTGCCTGTCGCCATATCAGGCTCAAATTCTAGACTCCGGAATGATACTGAGTAGAAAAACCCAATATCACTTGACTCCTTTTTTTAACATAGGGAAATGCGTTTAGGCACCGTCCTCCCACGCGGGGGCAGGGAGGGTGTGTGGAACTAACACTAGGAAAGGAGACCCTAGCGACTACCCACTAAAACCCTATGAGTGACCGTCTCTACCGCCACATAAGGAGGGCAACACGGGATCGCAAGCATACACTGCGACATACCTCCCGGACGGATGACCTAGCCCGAAGGCCAAGTCCCTACCCGCAAAAGTACTAGTCCTGGTCAAGCAAGACTAAGCCCCCCGACGGCTTCCCCAGTGCAATGGAAGGTCAGGGCCCCCGCACCTTCCCCTCTTGGGTCAACAATGTGAAAAAGTCCCGGTGCCGCACGGGCGACACCCGGACTCGGCCACCGTCTACGTTCAGCCTACGCGAGGCTGAAAGGCAACTATGTCCCTCGCCAAATATCACTTGGCCCGACATGAGATCGAACCCGAGACCTCAGAACGACAATCGTACCGTAATACAACTGAGCCACCGAGGCACTCTAATGCAATCGCTATATTATGTGCAATATCTATTTCATTGGTGTACAATAAATTATTAAATAAATAAATAACCCAAAAAAAAGAAAGTATATCATTTTTTAATAACCTTGGGATTGTAATATTTATTATGAACTTCATATAAAGATAAAATAAACCGTTCTTATTTCAAGTATAGTACCTATTTACACGCTTCTAAGAAATGAAAGTGTGAAGCGTTTTACATATACTCGGACATATAAAATGCTATGTTGAATGTTAACTGTCAATAATTATTGTGATTACTGTGCAAAACGGCTCAGTGGCAAGTCATCAAAGTGAACATTACAAAATGTATTTGTTGACCGACTAATAAGTTTTATTAACACGGAACATTATATACTCATGACTTTATAATTACACGTTGCAATCCAGGAATATTTGACTATAATATGTTATAATGGTTAAATTGTGCAGATTATTCAATTTCACGAACAAGTAGGCGGAAACGCCTCTTTGCAATCGTAATATTAATAAAGACTTCCTAGGTGCACTGTAAATTATTTCTTCTTATAGCATTTAGACAGACATAGTTTCATTAGAGTTATAACAATTATTTACAGTTAATAATTAAATATTATTAAATGATTAAATAATTAAATATTATTAATTATTAAATGATTTAGAATCGAGATGTAGCGGTAGGATTTCTCATAATCTCGATGTGCAGTAAATTTAAGTTAATTGTTCTGTCTTTTATTTCTAGTTGATACCTTTAATTAATCTTATGCTTAATTTTGTATGTTTAATTGAAGTTAGCTATAATACACATTTAAGAATAAATAAGTTTCAAATTAAAATGTAATATACAATCTTTATAAATTTATCAGTTGATATCAATACTGTACGCATTTTTATGTTCCAATCTATAGGCTGTATTTTTTCAGTTATATTGGTTATATGAGGTACAAAATATCTACGATTAACATCGGAGAGTAGGGTGATCCATTATATCTATATCCATTATCCATAGTAATAAAAATTCATCAAGAAACAACAAAAGGTTCATAAGTTAGTAGGTAAGCTCAATCATTTACATATATGTACGTTGCAGGTTATTTTTGTAACCAAAGCGAATACTAGACTATAGTAACGCTATATATATGTAGTTGAAATATTGGTATGAAGAAACTTGATAAAAACAAAATTCACTTGTTATTAGTAGTATTTAGGATTTATTATTTTATCCGTGTACTTAAAATATACACATATGAACTTAATTGGACTTAGGGGTTGTTCGTGTGTTACGTTATCATCAATGGGAATCTATGCTTTTCTTATGTTTGATTGCATAGAGTCTGACAAGTGATTACGCAAGTGAATTTATTTATTTATTTTTAAATTGTGACAATGTTTAGGTAATTCAAGGGGCCAAGAGTTTGCTTAGCTAAGAGAGGGGGAGGAGGTGTACAAATGTCAGAAATGTTGCTCACGTAATATGTGAACATTCCCTTAAGAGGATATGCTAGCGGCATTTATTCCCTACAAACGTAGTTCCCTGTTTCTTCTCTGGATAATAGCATTATGGTAGATATTTTTATACCACATAATTAATTATATCCACCACCGTCATGCCCATATGTTTTGATTTTTTCCATAAATTAGTTACCTATTGTAGAAACTAGGAGCCTATGAAAATGAAAAAAAATACTCGACTTTTACCGTCATTTTCAGATGTTCGTCAAACAAACATGATGAATAAAATTTAAAAAAGCAAAACGTAACCAACGTAGAATAGCCAAAGTCTTTCTATAGCTGAAAGAAAAATAAAAATCGGTTCAGTTTGCTGGAGTTGTCCCTTTTGTGTTTTGTAACTCTTTATTTGGGGCACAAGGTTATAGATTTCTGAAATACCTACTTTTCAAATTTGTCACCCACCGCATATCCTCTTTAAGAACTATTTTGTACCATGATTTAGGTATCCATTCCGTAGCGTGGATTTGAAGCCATCATTACATCGGCAGCCCAACCGATTAATCATTCTTCCTCTACCGGATAATTCGGCGGTTGATTTAAGTAAGAAAAAACAACGAACGTATTATTATTTACTGGGATAAATCTCTATCTAGAAAAGCTAAGAAGGTCTAAGCGAGTCTCTGATTTATAACCTTTCCGGCTATCGGCGATTACCTCGCATTTGATTTGTGTTTCTATATATAAGAACTTTGTTTTTCTCGCATTTAGTTGAATTTTAATTAATGGCTATAAAATTATACGTTGTTGTTCATAATTGTACACGACGAGGCCGTTGATTTTTGCTTTTAAATGTTTTAGATTTATATATGTAAGTTATTTTGTACATAAAATAGGAAATGTTTAAATAATTCTTTTTATGTAAGTAAAAGGAAACAATTTATGTTATTCAATTTTTATTTCACGAAAAAGAGTTACGTATGTTAAAACGATAATTTAATTAGGTACATCTTTAAGCAGCTAATTAAAAAAAAAGTTAAATAATGCGAAGTGTAATAATGATTATTCAAATGTGTGTTTTGTGTTATTAGTTAATATAACATATATGTAAAAATAGAGGTACAAGTAACTTTTATAAGTCTTTACGAAAAATTCTCGATATCATCTGATATAGTGAAATAACATCAATAATATTTCTTCTAACAGATTTGTTCCATCATCAACATAGAATTCTACCATAAGGAATTCTTTTACTGGCCCCAGATTTTTTAAGGTCATTGCGAAAATCCAATTACGTCCATTTAAGTAGGTATATATTACGTATACAATAATCTTAAATACCTATATTGATAAATGAAGTGAAGACTGATTGCAATTGGTATAATAAAATACATGGAAAAAATACATTTAAAAAGACCTACTTCATGAATTTCTTTCATATTGCAACAATACACACAAATAGAGTAATGCGTATCTATTATAAAATTTTGACATTTACGTCGTTATTTAGAAAACGAATGTTCTGTTAGGAATTAAAATAAATACAGGTATCTACTTTATAAATAAAATCATTTCAAAATAAATTCATAATCAAATTTTTAAAACTTCGTATGACATTTTACAAAACATTTATGTTTTTATTTTGCTGTATGTTTTTTTACAAAATGTGAATAGAATAACTCCTTAGGTACTTATTATTTCTACATATATATAAATACTATTTATTTTCTTTCCTACAGGATAAATAGACTACGTATTCGGAAATTTTAAAAAGTACATAAATGATACCTACTGTAATATGTACCAGTACCTCTAGGCTCATTGTGTTTACCATCCTGGACCACATCGTCGCTTACCACCAGCTGAGATTGCGGTCAAAGCACTGAGCCTATTCCGTGTAAAAAATAATGTCCAATAATATTTAAATCTTTTAATTCGTATCATATTTATTTATAGTACATTTTTATTATTACTATATGAAAAATTAAAGTACAAATAAACACTTTCCCTAATACTTATGAAATCATTACTGCAGGTACGTGAAATTCATATATCCGACAAACTCTGGCAACTTACCAGTGTAGTTGTAATGCTCGTGCGAAGATAATATCTTGATTTATTGCGGCTATCAACCCTCCCCCTCCGCGCCCTTTGCCTCACACCTCACAGGGTAAAAGTAACCGAGCTCACCTGGAGACAATATATTAGGTACAATTTATTTTAATTCAGAATGTAAAATGTTTAGTTTCCTTTAATTCCAAAAAACATATGAGGCTCAATCGTGTTGATTGGAACCCTATAGAATAATGTAGGTAATTTTTAGTTAAAACGTTTCTCGCTTTCGTTGCCATCAGCCATCCTAGCGCTTCGTCGTGAGTATACCTGTGTAATTAAAACAGCTATCGTGGAAGCTCGCTTCTTTCATTAAAATAAAGGTAATTATATAAAAATATTAGCCAAGGAGCTAACATTTGTTTTTTTCTTGCTTTTTGACCACAATTTCTCCTGGTGTTACGAGCAAGTGACGATGTGCCTCACGATGACAATCTACCTCAATCCAGAGATACTTACCGATAGGTTCTCAAGTGATGTGGTGATTCACCGAAAACTGAGGTTCATTATGGAACAATCAAACCTAAGGCTATTGAAGCGGAACCCAAACATATATCACCACTGAGCCATTATCGCTTCAATAATGTATATCACGTACCTAAAAGTTCAAACTCAGAGTTTTGTTTGTTGGTAATTTACGCGCCACCCGTCATAGCAGGCAGGCTTCTCAAAAATCCAATTCAGTTTTTTACAAAGTTTTACAATATTAAAAAAAATACAAATTGTATTAAATAACGTATTTTTTTAAGTCCATAGTTAACCAGTGTCGTTCTGAAGGACGAGGGGTCGTAGTGGTCATGTCCCCTTGACCGTACGTTGAAATTACAAAGCTCTTAAAAATAGGTAATTTATGGAAGTTTCAAATAAATTACTAACATCGCGTTTAAAACGTGTAAACAATAAAATTAAATATAGGTAAGTAGGTATTCAAAATAACACGAAAATAAATTATTAAGTCCGTCTTTGTACTAAAGTGTTTGTAAAAAGCGTGAGTTAAATAAAATAATTCCTCCCTCCCCAAAAGTTCACCAAAGTTTTTGGCTGCGACTGCGCCTGTAGGTACGTTTAAAACACTAATATAGTTTACTAGAGTGAAATGTAACAGCAAGCTATTAACTCTGACATTATTACGTATGCATACTTACAATATGCTGGAAAATTGTAAAGAATTATGTACCTATATCGTTATCTCACCAAATAGTAGGTAATATTAATATTTGCTCGGTGGGTTCGCTGCAGGGGGCGACGCGGCGACATGCCTGGCAACCCCGTATCGCCCCCATCCCAAATGCAGCGGACGGCCCCGGGGGGTTTTAGTGGGTATTTCCGGGCGACTTTCGCCCGTGTGAGTCCCACACTGGCACGGAGCTCGTCACTCCGTGCCCCCTTATCTATTGTATTTGGGAGACTCTGATCCCACAAATACAATAGATAAGGGTAGTGCGTAAATGCATTTCCCCCCGTCAAAAAAAAAAAAGTAATATTTATATTTGGTTGAGAGTGTGTTATTATTATTTTCAGCTACATAACCACATAATAGCAAGTGGGATCGCGATAGAACGCTAAAATCTTGTTAATTTGATTTTTTAAAAGGTAAAACAAAAAATTAAATGCTTCGAAGCGTATAAATACGCCGTCAATATTTTATCGTACATGCTACGTACTTAAAAAAGTGATCGTCAATCTAGGATTTGCATATTGATCATTAAATTAATAGTTTACTTATCAAAATCTAAGCCGATAAAGAAATAACCGTAATACTTCATTATTAATAAACCTATCGTTGACCCATCTCAGACGTTTAGAGAGGCGAGCGATGTTGCGGGAAATTAATGAAGTCTTCCGCGGAGTGTTTCGCGGTTTAATAGCAGCCATTAATATTATCTCAACAACCGACTGTGATGGCAACATTGCGACGCTTATAATATTAAATACATATTTTTAAATTCGAAGTTTTGATTTGGTCTTCGTATTGTTATATTTTGTTTATAATATTAATTACATCTGTACGACTCTTTTTCTTTCATTTAAAAAGTATAATTGAAGCTATGATGACGCAGTTGGCGGTTCGGTCGTATGTAAGTCTATCTATCCAACTCTATACTGAGTCTGAACTTTCGGTGAAGGAAAACATCGTGAGGAAAAATATAGTGCTAGGGCATATCTTAATAAAGCCCGCCTGGGTAGCTACCCCCTTCGAGATTAAAAACCTGTCTGCAATTTGTTGAGAGCTAGTACCAGTAGCGAAACTATAGGGTGGCAGAGCTAGCAAAATGCAACGGGCCCCGATCCGATAAGGCCCTGGCGCGCGGAGCCGCGAGCTTAAAAGTATCCTAACATTTTTAACAAAATTTAGTAAAACAATTAATTACAATTAAAATTAGACACGACTAAATATTTAAATGCTTTAGTGATTACTTTAGTGATTTTAAAAAATCAAACTACAACGTGACAATTTTTACCGGGGCCCCATCCAACGAATTTACCACTGGCCTCAAGTGCTATAGTTACGCCACTGGCTAGTACCTCTAGCCTTAGTTTAACACCCTAGACCACATCGACACTTAACATCAGGAGAGTCTGTGGTCAAACAGCCGAAAAGTCTTTGAAGTATAAAAACTTTTTTGTTATAACAATTCAATTGATTTTCATGTTATCGAAGTTATATTTTTTGGTTAATAATTACAAACAGGGTTAAGATTCCCCTTACATATCCACATTAGCGAACATAAGTAAAAATATTTCATTCCACCAACAACATCATGAAGGCACCAAAAGTACCTAAGCCAATTTAAAACCAGTTTTCGACTGAATACTGAATCTTTAAACTCACAGTGAGTATTCAATAAAACTTTCCCGGTATAATAAAGCGCAGTGCGCCGTAGCGGCCGGCGTACGAAGCAAAAAAAAAACGTCAAGTAGAAGCTTACAAAAGCTCGTAAAAGCTCTCGAAGACTATTATGTAGTTATTGTTACGGGGTGGAAGCACCATTATTATAAAGGTCCAGTGGTTTATTTTGTTAGTTGGCACGTCGCCGTGGCGTACCGGTGTTTCTATCACAAATGGTAGCACTGTTTGGCGCTTGAACTCTGGTAAAGATTCAAAAAGGTTGGCACTTTCGTATCTACATCTCGTTCTTGTAGGTACCACATTACTCTTGTATACATTTCTGGTGTTACCATTCTACTGTTTAATTTGTGTTAAACATCTTAAACTATATTATCTACACTAATTAAAAATATAGAAGTGTTTCTTTGTATCATCAAAATAAAAACTTTTTGCTAAATACATAGCATACCTATGCCAAAACACAATTACAAAAAAAATTCTGTCTGTTTGGTCCGGCTAATCTCGGGAACACCGGCACCGATTTTGACGGAACTTTTTTTGGCAGATAGCTGAAGTAATTTTGCGTAACTTATGTTACATTTACTTTTAGAAAATAATTAAGGCTCAGCTAAAAAAAATTAAAAACTAATGAAATTGTGAATAAAATTCGATTAAATGTATAGTTTTACGTGCAGATATGTGCTTTTTCTTAGTACCAAAAAAATTTTTAAAAATAGTTAGGATTCTATGTAAAAAATACTCTCATGCATACCTCTCATTGTGAACAAAATAAGATATAATGGTTAGTAACTTAGTACCATGCAACATTATTTTCCAATGATTATTTAAAAATCGATGCCCGATGGGGCCAACGGGTTCTCGAATGGCTACCACGGACCGGAAGACGTAGCGTGGGTAGGCCCCCCACAAGGTGGACCGACGACATGGTCGCAAGAATCAGCTGGATGCGGGTGGCGCCAGACCGGTCTTCGTGGAGATCTTTGGAGGAGACCTATGACCAGTAGTGGACGTCTTTCGGTTGAATATATGGATGGATCGATTTAAAAACTGTATTTTTCAATAAAGAATATATGAAACGCGGGCGGAGCCGCGGGCACACAGCTAGTGTACACATATTTACCATTTTAGTTTCACCACACATTCGACTTCCATTCATCCTCGATAAGTAACCGTTGGCATGGCAACCGTAACGTAAACGAAGTTGCGGAAGCAGCCTAGTATAATACAATATTTCCCAGACTTCGAAATGCCCAAATCTTATCTAATATTCATATTTCAAAACATAATCCACTACTACTCGAATTTAATCCTATTATATGCGTAAACAGTGTCAGCTTGTGACATCTCCGTCAGTCAAGTGAGCATTTCGAAATCGTTCATTGTCCGCCGGACACTTGTGCACTTTCCATAGATAGATTGAGAGAACATTTCAACGGAAACATCACATGAATAATACCTACCTTTATTCCGGGATTACGCGGGATTTCGCATAGGAAGCTGTCGGTCGAATGTCGCTCCATTGAAACTGGCACTCGTTGAATGAACCGTCTCGTCTATGAATGGAACAGTAAGCTGAGAACGTCAACAATACCGTCGTATCTAAATTGAGAAATCGTATGAATTTTGAACACATTTTGTATAACAATAATACGTATACGAAATGTATTTTTTTAGTGGAAATCACTTATTATTTACAAATGAATGTTTCGTTTTATGTAATACTAGAAGTGCCGCGGCTTTACCCGCTTGGAATTCAAGCAAGGTTATCCTTCTGGTTGTAATATACATATGTCATTACCAAATTTCAACGAATTCGGTTAATTAATTTTTTCCCAGATTGACTAACAATTTAATAAACAAACAGTGACTCGCTGCGTTGACTACATTCTCATATTATGTTAAATGACGATGTGGTCTAGGATGATAAACACACTAGAAGTACTAGCTCTTAAGCGATGCTGCTGGAACACACCTATATATATGTGTTTGGCGACAGATTTTTCATCATGAAACTAGTGAGGCGGCCATTATTACTAAATATTCTGACACTATGCTATTATTTCATTAAGGTTCTTTTGTTTTTTTCACTTTAAAGTTAATTATAGATTATGATAGATGGATTCGAAGATAGTCAATCGACTCGGCATCCGACCACAAAGCTACTGTGCCATTATCGTTTTGTGAGGTAGCAACAAACATTCACGTTTCCGTAAAATAGATGCTCAGACCGTTGTTAGTCTGAGCCAATTGACTGCACATTGAGCAACGGAAGTCGGTGTAAGATTCCAACCGGATATGTTGCACCCCTTCTATAGTAACTGACTGTTCTGTTGTAGTCTACATACAGTACGACTCGAAGGGTATGGACTACACATTTGTATGAGTAGAATGCTATAACTATAAATATACAATATTTCATTTACGTCCTGGCGTGAAATGGTTTTATTCGTTGTAAATATAGTTGTTGCTCATGAAGAAACGTAGAAATGATTGAAGATTGTCAACAATAGAAGAAATTATTATGTAAAATTCATAAAATGAATTACGTGTTTAATTTTTTAATATGGATTACCTTTAATGTATGATTAAAAGTTTGAAATGAAAATTATCTCATATCTCTCTAATGATTTCTAACTCAGGTACTTTAAATAAAATAAAAATATCAAAGACGCGTAAGAGTAAATGTGAAGGACTGCGGAAAATAGTAATTTAATATTAATGTACACTGTTTGAATTGCTTCGGTGGCGCAGATGTATTACGGTACGACTGTCGTTCTGAGGTCTCGGGTTCGACACTCGGGTCGGGTCAAGTGATATTGGGTTTTTCTACTCTGTATCATCCCGGAGTCTGGAATTTGTGGCCAATATGGCGACAGGCTCGCCTCCTGTCACATCTGGGACAGAACTAAGCTCGGCGAAGTGTGGGTGGTGTAGTTCGCTATTTCACCTCTGCCTAACCATTCGGGTATTGGTATAACAAGCGTGAGCTTATGTTATGTATGTTAAGTTATGTTAAATTTATATTATTATCATATTAAGCAAAGAGAGAAATACCTATAGTTAAGAGTAATTCAGAGCGTCTACTAATAATCAATTTAAAACGTTCATGTTCTTACTTCGAATTTATTCATGCTCCTTTATTTGGCTTAAATAAAAAATAATAATGTCGGTGCTTTTATTAGATTCTGTTGATGGAAATTTGAAATACGTAATTTAGTTATTTTATTTGATTCATTCAAAATCAAGAAAATTCACTTCGATTCAATCAAAACCCACACCACCAGTTGACAATTAGCAGCCACAACTGAATATGACTTTATATTTTATGTATTATCAATACACGTTTATTAAATGTATTTAACGTTTGGTAAAACTGCTCCAAAAAAAAAATATTGCGCTTAATGTATTCTATGTATTTATATAAGTGCAAACAAACAACTGTTATTCGATTTGAATTCTATTAACAATGAATCAAAAGACCGAAAACATAATGGAAGTGCTATTCTGTTTGTTATTTTTGTAATTGTAATTTGATCCGCGCAGTACATAAGGGTCTGGGCGGAGGCTGGGCGGCGCTGAGGGCGGACTGTGCCAGATGCGCACGCGACGTTACAATGTAAGCGTGTTCCTTTTACAAATACTACAACGTTAAATTAATTTAAAAAAATCGTTTAATTATTGATTAAAAAAACTTTACAGCTTTTTAAAATGCCTTAAAAATATAAAGGTAATCTGAAAATTGTAAAACAATTGTACCTTCTGGAAATACGTATATGAAATGTACATAAGTTATAATTTATTTAAATAAAAACATTTGTGATAGGTACTTTGTGATAATGCCATCCTGAGTAGCTACCACGCTCAGGTTTGAAAACTTATCGCCAAATACCCATAGGTGTGTTTTGGAAGCATCACTCGAGAACCAGTGCATACTAGTAGGCTTAGTCTGTCACTTAAGATCAGGTGAGATTATGGTCAAAGCACTGAACCTATACAGTATTTAAAATAGCTGATACCTACTGAGCCTAATAACAATATAAATAGGTAAAAAGCAGAACGATTGCTCATATTTCTTACACCTGTTTGATAACTGTAAGAAATTATAGGTACGATAAAAGCGACCGGTGCAGTTTAAAAAAATATCTAAGTTTTATATGACTCAACAAAGGCTGGGCTACTGAATTAGTTTTTGTGAGGAGAGCGGAGTGTGTTAACATGGTAACAATAGGACTGCTGTAGGACTGAGCGAAGTGGTGCGTCGCAGCGCAGCGTGCCCTGTGGAATTACAATAATTACCCGCGCACGAGTCTCGCCCACTGTACTCGCAGTATAATCACTATCATTTGCGCATGTTATTCTATATTCCATACAAAATTCTTGCCCTATCGGCGTTGACATCTCTTATAACTTTTGTGACGTCACAGAACAAGCAGCAACCATCTTATTTATTTACATTCAATGTGATTTACATATGGCATGTTTGTTCATTAAAGTTTTTTTTTTTAAATTATTAGTTTAATCACTACTTTTACTATTATGGGTTTTGTGTTACATTAATAATAATAATTGATTGATTTCAAATTGAATTGCATACGTGTCATATGACTTGGATTCTCCTAATTTTTCAGATCAATTAAAAATAAGCTTAATCCAATAAATCGAAAGTAAAAAAAAATTGTGACCGACATATTTTAGTTAAAAAACGCACACCAGCATAAAATGCAATTACTGACGTGTAAAACATCTTTTTAACAACATTAATATCCAAAATATAAATGTCATTTTAAAAAGCGTACGGGTTTGGTTTTTTAAAGATTTTTTTTAAATTTTATTGATTTGAATGGACTACAGTAATAGACAACCAAATGTTATTTTTTAACTATGGCAATCAATTCATTTATTTCCGGTAAAGTACGTAAATATTAATATAAAACCATTATAAATATTAGCAGTGGGTAGTACGGCCGAATTTCGTGTCATTCGACGCGGTTTCGATCCCACCGATCCAACTCTAAAATCGGCCTCAACTTTCGGTGAAGGAAAACATCACGAGGAAACCATAGCATGGTAGTAGGAAATTTTCTAATGATGGCTGCCTGGGTAGCTACCACCCTCGAGTTTGAAAACATGTCGCCAAATACTACTAATAGGTGTGCTCCATCAGCATCATTTAAGAACCAGTACCTAGGTTTAGTAAGTTTGACATCCTGGACCACACATCGCTTCTTAACATTAGGAGAGATTTTTGTCGTAGCACTGAACCTATATTGTGTCAAAAAAATATATTTCTTTGAATTTAAGAGTAAAATAATTATTATAATAGTGTATCGAACTAAAAGTATAACATCTGTTATAGTATCACATGACGAGATTTCGCGTGATATATCAATAATGAAAAGAAAGTATATCCTGTCATACGAGCTGTATCCGCCCACGCACAGATTGTGACGGTAAAAAAATGAACCAATTTTTATAATAGTCGTACGTATGTAGGGGTACGATACAAATGTTCTTTATTACAAGCCGGAAATGTTTATTACCTTTTGATCATAAAAAATATTACCAACTTACTGGTAATAATAAAGTACGTGGTATTCTAGTAATCACGTTTGCGACGAAAAAGAAACTGTAGGAAGTCTACATTTTAACTTTAAATCGTCCATTCTATAGTTAACGTTCTACATAAGCTTTTATTATTCGAAAGCTTTCATTAATTTTACTAGTTTTTTTAGTGTTTATGCTTCTTTTGTAAAAATGTGTAAAAATATCTCTTTTTATCTTAGCGTCCACAGGCAAAATCATAATTAACTACCTATATAATTTATTTCATATCTCTTAATATGTCGATTACTTATAAAATGAGACAATATGAAAACAATGGAAAGCTTGCGTAAACGCCAGGTTAGTGCTTAGAGGGTTAAATTATAATATTACAAAAAGTATTTAGGTGTTCAGAATCCGTTAAGTAATAGTTCCATAATGAGAGTTCAAATATACAAACCTTATTGTTAAAAAAATTCTATCACGTAATAAAGGAGTTGTTTTTTTAACCGTTAAACTACCAACGTGGCGTTTACGCCAGTTCCAATTGTTTTCCTATTGTTAATTTTTTTTTTTGGTATTTGAGGTAAAATGAAATGTTTATTAGGTCCCTATACAACAACTGTGCATTGTGTTATATCCATACTTACAAGGGACTTAAACGACAGTATAGAAAACTTCATATAGTACAAACAGCTGCTCTAGGAACAAATTAGGAATGAAATTCGAATGAATTATTCGAATAAATTCGTTCAGTAAAGATTATACCTATTATTATATACCTCTATCCATATTTTTAATTTGTATTTATTTTTAGTAAAGTGATATAAAAATTAGTAGATATTCAAAATGATATTATTTAATTAAAACTAAATTAATGCATATGAATTATAACGTTATCTTTATGATAGTAGAAAGTGCGTTATTAGAGTTTTTTATAGTTTTATGTGTGCGTTATCAACGCCCGCCCTAAAGCCGCCCTACGCCACTCGCGCCGCCCCGCGAGTAAACAAACAAACGCAACGCACAAGCGCGCTAGCATGCGGCACCAGAGCGAGAGGGCCGCGGTGCGAGCGGGATAAGTTCGAACCTCGTCCGACCGCGAACCCTACAATTAGTTAGCGAGATTCGTTCGCCGACATCGATTCGTTACGAGATAATTGCTCCGAGAAATTCTCTACGTAAAAATTCTTAACATCGCGTGTGATGAAGTGACATTATTAAACAGTGAACTAATTGTCTTCGGGTGCCGTATAAGAATCTGATGGGCCGATATGAACTGCGCGTACTATCAACAGCACGGGGGACCGTACCCGGTCCAACACAATGTTAATAATAACTACTTCAACGAGGTAGGTGAATTGGGAAAAATTCTTTATTAATTCTACAATTTAAAAAAATATATATGCACAGACTGCCGACGGAAGTGTAAACTTAAAACAGTGGGAAAATTGTTTTTTTTTTTTTTATATATTTGAATTTCATCATGTGTTAATTGAGATTATTAACATACCATTACATTTTCTGATTTTTACACCTATTAGCTCTGCGATAATAATCCACATTTTCATATGGGTTATTCTAAATCAAAATACACGATAGGCTGCGTCTTTAGTTGACATACCGTAGCATGTTGACGGATTAACTCATAGTATTGGTAACGCGAATCTTTAAGTTTTCCCCTAGCGAGAATCTTGAAATCAATACTCGATTCGATCTTATGCGGGCTCAACTTTTCTCCTTAATTCTTAACAAAAAACTTTCGCATAAATAAGGCCAACAAAGGCGCACATCGGTTAGGTTACACACAAAGGCAGAATGGGAATAGAAATATTTAATTGGCGTGATTACGGTGTGATTATTGCGGACAAACGCCTCCCGCGGTCCCGTCATGCGTCACTCCACGGTGTTATGACGCCGACAATAAGCCGTGTGAAGTTTCTTTTCTTGTGTCAACAATACCTATGCTATTATGATATTTAGTTGCTCAACTTTCTATTAGTAAGGTGTAATAATATATAATGTCAATTTACTGTAATGAATAATTGAAAAAATAATGGTTTTATTGATAACGCAATAACATGTTCTAATAAGAAAAATATAAGTCACAAACATACAATTTATATGTTTAAAAATATGCAATATAATTACTTATTATTCAGAAGACGATTGAGAATAAAACATTTATTTGTAATAACAGAGGAATTATGAAAAATAACTTATACCTTTTGTTATTTAGGTTTCTGTATTCTTTTAACTGTTTCTTTTAATGAACTTAAATTTAAACACTTGGGCACTAACTATAAGTGATTGTTTTTTTTTTCTACTTTTATTTGGTATTCATATTTTTTTAAAGATTTCATTCCATATTTAGTGGGCTGTAATTTTTTTTCTACCTAATAACTATAGTAATACAAGGATAACGCGTAACGATACCATTTTTGTAAACCCACATTACTTTTCGTAAATACTGTATTGTAGTACTGTACTGTTTTGACCACAATCTCACCTGTTATTAAGTGACGATGTGGTCCAGAGCGGTAAATCCACTAAACCTAGAGATCTGACTATCAAGGAGAAAATTACTCATACGTATAATGCAATTGGAAAACATACTTTCCAAGTTGATAGCAAGGTTGTTCGACAGGCCAGATAACCTTAGCTATCTAAAAGCCATCTGATATTACAATATTTTGATAAAGCCAAAATAAAATCTTGTTCTTGAATAAAGTGCTGTGTGTGTATCGAATAACATAACGAATAAGTTCGAAGCGATGATGACGCAGTGGATGGTGCTGCCAGATTCCAAATCAGCCTGAGCTTTCGGTGAAGGAAAACATCGTGAGGATACCATACCATGGTGCTAGAACATTTTCTAATAATATCTGCCTGGGTAGCTACCACCCTCAAGTTTGAAAACCTGCCGCCAAATACCGATAGGTGTGATTCGGGGACATCATTTGAGAATTAGTACCTCTAGGCTTAGTATCTTTACCGTCCTGGATCACATTGTCACTAAATATCAGGTGAGATTGTGGTCAAAGCACTGAGCCTATGCCGTGTAAAAAAATATCATTACATTTATCTTAAATTTACATATATTAGTTTCAAACAAATGAACACGACATAGTACAGATTCTGATGTCAGTACGAATAACGGAACACAATGAAACTACAGTCACAGTGACTTATTGCGTCAATCGCGTTATGAGATCTGAGAGTGTATCTAGCTATGTACCTACTAGTAGGTCGAACCTGATAATTATCGATAAGGTCCATCTCTCAATGTTAGATGTTCTTGGATTGTAAGCCACTTCTCTTCGGATGGAATGCGAGCATCCCGCCAAGATCGTATAGATCAGTATGTTAAAGTAATTTTAAAACTGGAAATATAAAAAAAAAATTCTATTAATGAGATCGTATATACTTAATTCACAGAATCAAACGAAAAATTCCTGGCGTAAATTTATTCTCATTAGCTATCTATTAATTAAAATATTATATATCAATATTTACAAATAATCCAATATATTTACCTAATATGGTAATATTCGTAAAGCAATTTGTACGTAACAACAAGAAATTTCAAATATTTTCAACAGTCACCTAGTAAAATATACACGATCCTAATTTCTACATAATAGATGTTGGACAGTATAGCTGGAACAAATGCAATTCGTGCATTAATATAAGTCATTTGTTCGATCTAACTCTATAATTATGATAATGTAAACGTAAAATATTTTTTTTTACATCAGTATTAAGCCAGTCATCGTGATTGAATGCAATCCTTTTCTGTCTCACTCACTCGGTCAGAAAGTAAATTATGTTCTTTGGTAAGTATTTGAATCAATGACGTCACAGGTTAATTTGGTAAAATAATTTCGGATAATTATTATTCGTTCCAACAACAAAGTATGTAAACTATATAGCGATTCGGTTAAGATGCTAAAAATTAATAAAATTTGTGAAATCTTCCAGAACAATCTTTTAACACTTAATTTAAATCAACGGTAAACAGTAAATATTTGAATGAAACCTTAGGAATAGCCTGAATTATTTATCTTAGAGATGACACGAAAAGTTGGAATTTTTTAATTAACTGGAAACAAAAACCTGCAGAAATTGCATTGTTACTATTCAAGATATGACCCAAATTTTGTGATTGCCGTTCAAATTTATTATTCAGATTTCAGGACCATTAGCTATCCTCAGCTAGGTAGAGGCACAAGGATTGAGGCGCGGGGTACACTCTGTTGGGTCTCGCAATTATGGGGCCCATAATTACAGGGCTAGCGGCCGCTCGGCGCCCAAACCAGCCCGACTCCCAACGAATCTCCTGGCGTAATTAAAAAAGCTCCAAATTAAATTCGCTCGTGTGTACGCGTTTCCGACTTATGATATTAACTTTTTAGGGCCCTTTCTAATTAGTTTTGTTTTTTATTTGTTATGGCTTATGTGAAAATGGAAAAGGGAACATTAATAATTTATACTAGCATCAGCTCACAACTTCGTTTACGTAAAATAATTCTTTATTATGAAAAAGTGTATCATATGTAGGTATCCAAAATCTTTTTTGAATTCATTATTCTATTAATCTGAAAACTGTATGCAAATTTATGTGATAATGCCATCGTATAAAACAATATTAAAAGACTAATTCATTACGAATTCTTAATAATTTAATATGTTTATTTTGTTATATTAAAAAGTATTTTATAATATTTAAATAATTATTTTTTCAGGTTAGTATCGACACCGTGTCCGCGGATCCCAAGGACATGAAGATATTAGTAAGTACTTACTATTCAAATTATGTTTATTTATATATTAACCCGTTGAGCACTTTCCCGGCGTTTACGCCAGCTTTCCATTGTTTTCCTATTGTTTCATTTTTATGGGTACTCGACACATACATATATATATTTAATTATTTATGTATTTAAAGTAACATAATGTTTGTTCTAAAAATTAAGTCCGAAACTGTAGATTAGAATATATCACAATTACAGAGCTAAATAAGAGAATTGGATTTTCTTCCCCTAATTTAGTTCCTATTTTGTCCATATAAAAATAGAGTAATAAGAGATTGAGAAAAAAAAATCACTTTGATTTGAATCCGAATACTTGTCTATATGTAGATATATCTTTTTATCAATATCTTATCTTTTCTGATTATGTAAATGAAACGAAAAAAAAAATCCCAACGTAGATTTAGAAAGTTCCTATTTTAATGGTTTTACGTTAAAGATATATGTATATATTTGTCGTCTTCATGTGTTGACGGAGTTACGCCCAATACTACATAGCTTTACGGTATAAATAAATGGTTACAATTACCTATATGTATTAGATATGAACACAATTGACCACACACAGTTCGCTTAAGGCAAACTCTGTAACATTATACAGATTACAAAACTCAATGCGAACTTCCAAACCGCTATTGTTCATCGATTTCACGTTCTTAGTGTAAGCTAGACGTGAATTGTTTCAAGAAATTAATTGTTTCATACCAAGCTCTGTAGATAACTGAACTTATAAATCCTTAAATCAATATTATTATTTGATATATTTTAACGGAACTATTTTTATGGGTCGACTCGATAAAATTATTAGTGTGAACGTATTTTTTTCTTTATTTATACCATTACTACCTATTTTTATTTTTACAATATGACGGGAAGTGAAGAAAATTAAAGGGTTCGATCAGGATTTGATGACTTTGTTGTCGATTGTCGGAACACACCGATAGGAATAACTTGAAGTAACTAGAGATGTTAACATTAGGAAATAAGTTGAGTAATTTCAAATGATTTCATCGTATCCTGCTTACTTCTGTTTCTTAACTTTTTACATATTCTGAAAGTGTAGTTCGATGTAGTTTCTCGGTATTATAGCAAAGGACCGGATAAACCGGGAGATTCTCCCTATACGTAAACCTCTTGGTTCGTTTACCTATGTGTTATTATTAGGACACATATACGTATGGAGATGTTTATAAATACAATAATTTCCCTCCTTCATATGATATTGGGTCCTTCAAAAGAGGCGTGAAGAGGCATTTAAGCAGGCCAGCATGACAGCGGTGACTGGCAGTGAATTCTGTTCAGTGTCAGTCGCCGCTGTTTTTGATTGTACTGTACTTACCATCAAGTCCAGTGCAGTCACTGTGCTGTGCATTATAAAAAAAATAAAAATAATAATAATAAATAAACATAACATTAAACCCTTTAGCACTTACCTGGCGTTTCCGCCAGCTTTCGATTGTTTTCCTATTGTCTTATTTTTATGGCTAATCGACACATTAAGATCAATATTAGATTAAAGATACCTTCTGGAGAGACAAATAAAGTATGGGTTTAATACTGCAAGAGCAAATCTGCCAATATCGTTTTCATATACCCACAAAATAAATTTAAAAAAATACCTAAGCTATTTCAGGTGGATATAACAGCTATCAATGTGTTTCAGACATAATTAGAGTAGTAAACGCAATTACTTTGTATTATAAAAAAAATAATAATAATTCCTGCTTCAAATTTACTATATCATAATCAAAACCTATCTTTATAGAAATTTAAAGCGGTGGTGGCTCAATTGTGTGGTCGCATTCCGTATCGATGAACGTAGTTTCGAATCCATTTATAGAATTGAATAAATTTTTATTTGCATATATCACAATATAAATATCAAATTTACAATACAATATATCAATACACAATATAAAACAGGTTTATAACAACATAAAACAAAGTGTTAAAGATGTGGTCCAGGATGGTAAATAATGCATTTCCCCCCGTCAAAAAAAAAAAAAAAAAAAAGGATGGTAAACATACTAAGCCTAGAGGTACTTGTTGTCAAGTGATATTGCAGGAATACACCTTTTGGTATTTGGCAACATCTTTTTAAAGTTGAGGGTGGTAGCTACCTAGGCGGGTATTATTAGAAAATGCTATGGTTTCCTCACGATGTTTTCCTTCAACGAAAGCTCAAGCTAGTTTTAGAGTTAGATAGGTGGCTTCGAACCCGCGTCTGTTGACGCGGAATCCGACGATACAAGCAAATGCACCGCTTTGCATATAGCGTCACTAATCCAACCATCCATTCAACCATAAGACGTCCACTTCTGAACATAGGCCTCCCCCAATAAGGTGGGAGATTGCCATAATCGCTACGCTGTTTTTGGTACTCAGAGGAAACTACTACCCATCCCCTACTTTATCCCTTAGTCGGCTTTTACGAAACGGAAGATATGGGGACTCGGAGGTACTATTTTTATCTGACACCACACGGTCACGATCACAACGTCACTTATATGTTCATCAAAAAGCGTTTACTTCCGTCATATCTGATTAATCATAAAGCGTAGATATCGACAAACTACGAGATATAATGTTTTTGAAAGGCATGGTGATGTGGTTACGTGAATCCATAGACTCGCCGTACCACTACTCCCAGCCCGTGTCGAATGGATTATCGCCCTTCTCAAAGCCCGCACAATGCCTCTTTCATAGTCACAGTGTCCCGTCAATCGATGTAACAAATCAAAATAAATTATCAATTCCGTCATACCGAAACTATTTCAGATACAATTTTCAGATTTTATACCGGAAAATTGTTATATTGCACTATTATTACCTGTAAGTAGTCTTATATATATAATCAAGGTATTGCCTACTTACGGGTAATAAATTAGGAATTATCAGCGCACAATTTGTCCGACATAATTACAGGTAATATTTTATTGAATCACAAGGCTACCTAGTATTTTGATGTTTGTTTCTATATTTTATAGACCAGAACATTGTTTTTGCCGTAAACGTATCTCGGTTTTATTTATTTCATAAATGTTATTAAGAGTATTATTAATAAATAAGAATATTACTAAATAAGGATATTCATTAAAAATTCACGTTATCTTCATCTCTTTTTATCATTGTATAATTATAATATGTCTTAATTGATTTTATAAAATTTGGTAATACCAAACAAAGATGTAAAATATCTGAAAATAAAATAGTCTAAGAATAAGTTTGTAAGTGTGACTATGATAATAGCTGTAAAAAATTTAACACTTTTAAAAAATAGTAGTCAAGTTAGTAAGTGGTCATCACGAAGCGACCCCGGTTATAGGGTCCGGCGTCGATCACTTCCGCCTATTTCCGCCGGCTTCATCTGACCGATACGGCGCCGGTCACACACGTAAACAGAATTCAAGTTTACCTACAGGTACATGGGGTTCTGTATATAATTTTTTTTTAACAAACCGTAATGTTTACCTGTAGGACAAATACTGTGGATTATTTTTTTTATATATCTAGCAGCTCAAGCCAATGTTCATACTTTTTTAGAGTTCTTGCACTAGCTACATAATTCTGCTGGAGTGTCTTAAGCGTTCGCTCCAAAAATTCAGTTACACTAAGGACTAGCATTTAGTCAGTTAAAAAAAATGTTAATCTATATGATATCCCATAATATTAAGTCACGTAGGTACGTAAAAATGAAATCCTATATACCTAGTTTCAGTATATACCTAGGTGCTTTTAGCATAAGCCATAAAAGCCCTATTATAATCTAATATTACTAAAATTAAAATTCTTACATACATCATCTTTCAGTCAATTCACATAGCATTTTAGCAATGTCATTAGTATAATCAAATCTATTATATAATTTACTAAAATTCTATCGAACATTCGCACATGTAATGTATTTAACTTAAATTTATCAATAAGATATATCCTAATATTTATTGTTAACACTGCGATCTCAGTTTTTGGGTAAGAAATTTAAATTGATCTGACAAAATGTGTCCCGATCTTAACCTACTTATTCAGTCTGTACTTATAATAAAAGACTAACGAGACGAAATCTGTACATTGAATATATTTAAAAAAAAATACTATGCTTCAGTATCGACTACAGGACACATTTCAATAGTTTTAAATCTTTTTGTCTATCTGTCTGTTTATTAATTTGTCCGCCAATCACACAAAAAAATACTAACCTGAATTCGATGAAAGTTGGCAAAGATATATATTGCATCTATAAGGGGAGAACATATGCTGCAAATTGTCTGTATTCTAAGCGGGTAAAGCCGCGGGGACGGGTAGTAATACTAAAAAACATCTCTTCGATGCACAATCACAGAATCAAGGTGTTCGAAGCGGCCGACTTTGTAAGGTCTTATACCGTATTCCCTTTATAGTTATCTTTAAATGTGACTATTCGATGGTTAAAATATTATAGTAAATTATAACATAGTTCAAAAAAACACCATCATACGAGTATTAAAATGTTAACAGCTCGTGAAATTTCCACATAATTCGATTCCTTCGCTCACAACGCCCTCTCGCGCCGTAATTTCGCATCTCAGCATGAGTTTCGTGTTCATATTAAAATGTTTTTATTGCATTAAGCGAATTCGCACGGTCTCCTATGAGACTGGAGCGTTTTTATTTCGTTTTCGTATTAAGGGGCACGCCCATCGCTCCCTTTATTCTTCCTCCTCAAACCCTTCTCCTCGCCCCGCAGATGTTTCACCTTTGCCACGAAAATTTTATAAAACCCGATTTCACCCCTTGTCTCTAATGTCGCTATAATGCCCCGCGACTGTCATTTCCGGGCTTTTTAGGAAGTTTCGTTATAGGATCTTGGACCTTATTCAAGTTGAATAAAAAACAATATCGGTTGTCGGTGTCTACACGAACGCTTTACATGGTATTATGCGTGTCATAAAACTATTAGCCGCTTAAGCTATTCTTAAAGCGTCGACGTACCTTTCAGAGTGGTTAGTTGTGTGCCCACGGACTTGCAGGGTGTGGGGTTTGGAATCCGTACCTTATTTTTACAGTAAACTAATTTTTTTTTAATCTATTATTATTATATTGGGAATTGTATTACGTTGTCATTAGTACCATTACGGTAATATTGTATTTAAACAGAAGCAAATGTTTTAAAGAAAATTAATTTCGTTGGAAAGTTTTGTTAGGCGAATAATATAGTGGATTAGGATTATCTTAATTTATTTAAGTAAGTTTATTAAGAAAGAAAAAAAAAACATTGACAAAAAGTAACAGGTTGTTTTAGAAATTTTAGGAAAGTAGATGTAGATAGGCAGGTACCTAGATTTTCTGTCAAAATATTTGGCATTCTTTGGACTATTAGTGCCAATTTCAATGAGCTGTCGAAGAAGATATTTTTGTAATATCTTCTTTATGCCCCTGTAACATAAAGTGAAGTATTTTTTGTACTAGGTGCCTATACTGTAATCTAGATAAGTAGATAGATATAGATCGTAAATAAAAAAAATCACTAATCAAGGGGAGCAAAATTTACTTACCTACTGTATTTACTTACCTAATGACGTGGTTTGTGTATGTAAATAGAACCCACTTAGTTTTCTACGATTTCTAGATTAGTTTAGCAAGTGTACCCAAAACTATATTGCCTAAGTCATTTTAAAATTTAAGTATTTAGTTAAATTAGATCACAAGTTTCTTTTGCATAAATATCGAATTTAGATATATTAAATATGAAACATTTGAACATCATTCTATAAGAATTCATACAACATAAATTATGATAATGAAGTTATATCTTTCAAATTTAGCTTTGTACATTTTTATGAAGTCTTTTATCTTTTTTAATTATGATACACAATTCTAATGACATCCACAGATAGAACATAGACGACTAAGTAAGTTATATGAATTGGTAACGAAAAAGTTTATGTAAATCGAGGGAACCGAAATAAAATGGAGTCTTGGTAGAATGGTTGGTAGGTTGGTTGGTGAGTCCGTGCGAGCGCGTGCGATCGATGCGCTCGTCCCGCGCGACCTTGCAGGCGGGACAGCGTGTGGGCGGGAAGCAATAAGAGGCTGGGATTGGCTCGCTCCGCCCACCGCCCCCCCCCCGCAACCGTCTCCCCCGCCACCTACAACGCACCCCCTCGACACCCAGCGAACCTGTTAATGCTCGATGCTCGCGCGGTGACAAGCAGCACGCGCGCGCGCCGCAAAATCGTACAAGCTATGTGACCGTTCCGTCGCGTCTATTATTGTGTGTGTGACATTCGTTAATTAATTTTATCGCTTTGTTAGTTGTTTTTTCTTATTTAATCGGAATGTGTAGTGCTTGTTGAAGTGTAAGGGACAATGATCACAGACATGTACACGCCGATGTCGGCGCCGGCGACTTCTAACAAATCAATTGTGAGTTTGTTGTGTGTTCTATGACTTTATTGTCGTTTAGTCATGTATAGGTTTTTTATTTTTTTACACTTAATAGGTATATTAGTAACTTATCACAAATACGAGTTAATAATATTTAACCTAACCCATGTCTCTAGGTAATGTATATGCTTTTTTGATTCTTATTGGAATATATATAAAAAAACCATACAACTAAAAATTAAATTATTACTTCTTATTTCTCTATCGATATTTTGTAGTTTATTAGTGTTTTATAGTACACCACAATAGTTCCAATTGCAAAGCTTTAATGTTCTTTGCATCTTATAAGTTATTAGGAAATTGAAACGTACATAAGTTACTATATGTACGCACCTTGGACCATAAAATAGTAACATAATCATTTTTGTTTATTTTTATTATTTACCTGTGGTTGTCGTAAAAGGCGACTAAGGGATACATCAGGGGATGGGCAGCAGCATCCTCTGAGGACCACAAACACCTACTGAGATCGCTAACCCGACTGTCAAGCGTGGCGATTATTGCAATTCCCCCTTATCTTTGGGGGAGACCGAGTCCAGCAGTGGACGCCTTTACGGTCAGATGGATGGATAGACCTATCTACTTTTAATACTATTTTTACAGAATATTTGTAGGTTTATGTAATAAAGATTAGTTGTATTTTACAATTTTTTTACTAATTAAAAATATAGGTAGATATATAGGTAGGTACTTATTGCAATTTTCCTACCTGTTCAAAGTATTTATAATTATTTATTATTGAGCAATAATTTAAAACCATTAGCTTATTATGAATACTATACATTTAAAAGTGTATTGAGCATTTAACAAAAAAAAAAAACTGTGCATGTACTTATGTACGTACGTAAGAAGTTATACTTCTTTGCTGTAATAATGGAAAAAACTAAAACGTTGACACCTTTTTTTTTTTTTCTTTTTTTTTTGTCGGGGGGAAATGCCTTTACGCACTACCCTTACCCATTGCATTAGTGAGACCGAAGTCCCCCAATGCAATGGGTAAGGGGGTAAAACGTTGACACCTGACTTCAGGGTGTCGTTGTTTCGTGACAGTTGCGCGCGCATCGTAAAAATTTACTCTCATCATATTTCCCTGACGCGCCAAAACAAAATATAACTTAAAAAAAAAGGAAAAAGATATTGTATAGATCATGGAAAATGATAGGTACTCGATCACATCCAATCAAAGTCGACAGCACAAAAGCTACCGAACGAATATCCGAACGGTTCGAGCACGATCAATCATTATTGCGAATAAATATTTGTGTCATCGTACCTACATTCGGGTTTCGAATTCAATGCGTTAGTTTTTTTTTAAATCAGCTTTGTTAATAAACAATATTGTGCGTTATGTTTATTTATATATCTTGGATTAATTGAAGCTAATAATGGAATCACTTTATACCTAAGTACTTAATTATGTTCATTCTATTACAAGAAATATATCAAGAAGAATATGATGAAGCGATGATGCAGTGGACAGTGCGGCCGGATTCCGCGTCAATGGACGCGGGTTCGAACCCGCCTGTCCAACTCTAAAATACCTGAGCATACATCGTGTTAAAATACATCGTGAGGAATAGAGCATGGTGGTAGAGCATTTTCTAATAATGCCCGCCTGGGTAGCTACCACCCTCAAGTTTGAAAACCTGTCGCCAAATACCAATAAGTGTGTTCCGGCAGCATCACTTGAGATCCAGTACCTCTAGTACCTAAGTGGTTTTACCATCCTGGACCACAACGTCACTTAACATCGATGAGATTGTAGTCAAAGCACCTCAGTCTATAACGTGCAAAAAAAACTTTCCTTATTATATTTTTTTTTAATTCGTAATAATTATAATTAATAATATCGTGTTTGAACACATAGGTTAGCTTATCATTCGAAAACCACTGAAGCCATTTTAATATATTTGTCAGATTTATACTGGATTCAATCCAAAAAATATCTAGGTCAAAAATTATTGTGTTTTTTTTAATATTTCATAAGAAAAAGAAATTACTAGCATCGCCTGGTATAAAATATGTAAATCTTCGTACGTTTAATCATGAAATATAATAAATTATCTTTAATAAACTCATTCATCATTCATAATTCTCAAATTATCTATCGACAATTTTTTTTTTTATTTCTTTTAGTGTATTTAGGTATATAGTATTTCTTTTATTTTTTATTTATTTTTCCCCCCTATTATTACAATCTATATGTCTCATGACCGGTTATTCATATAGTGATTCACACTGAATCACCTTTCGACTAAGAGGCGCGAAGATAAAATAATATGGACCTATAAATAGATATATATCTGAAACATCTCATTACCGTATAACAATGATATCAACTCTTAGATTCAATCGATTGAATGATGCATGAATAAATCCTATTACCGACTACAAGACACGACTTGGATTAGTTTTTTTTTTTTTTTTTTGGTATTAATATTAGATAAATAAGTGTAAGAGTCTGATTAAAGTAACAATTGATATTAATGTGTCGATTATCCATAGAAATGAGACAATAGGAAAACAATGGAAAGCTGGCGTAAACGCCTGGTTAGTGCTCAAGGGATAGTGCTTAGTGGAGGTTAGTGCTTAAGTGTGGTGAGAAAATAAATGTATGGTAATAGATTTATTAAGTAGAAACCACATGATAGTTTTTTTTTTACTCTATAAGTTCAGAACTTTGACCACAGTGTTACTTGGTTTTATGATGTGATTTTGGATAGTAAATATACTAAGGAGCCTACTGGCTCTTAAGTTATGTTGCCGGAATAGTCCAATAACAGATGCTTAGCGAAAGCTTTTCAAACTTGAGGATGGTAGTTAGCCTCAGGATCTTTATATGAGAGAATTAGGGGGGTCAAACTTACACTAAACCATCGTTTCATTTTCATAACCTCTTTCTTGATTCTTTACACTAATTTACCTAATGTATCCGTATTGTTACATAAGATAGACTAGTTCGTAGCGACAAATAAAATATTTAAATAAAAATAAATTAAATATTGAATAAAATCTCAGTAAAACAAGCAGGCGGCTATGAATAGAAAATGCGTAGAAAAGGCGGTCCGTTCACAAACAATGTAGAATAACAGAGAATTAGTTTAACTGCGTAGAGTTTTAAAAGATTAAATAATTACTTAATTAAAATTATTACTTTAACCTTTAAATAAAAATAAAACTGGATAAGTCGTTGTAAATTCGTACATCGATGACATTTGTCTATAGCATACAGTCGGTTTGTACGATCGCATACCTACCTAGAAACTATTATGCGTGTCTAATAGATTTTTTTGGCGTTGGCCCATTCACAGGCGCAGCGTGAAGTCCCGTCAATGGCCATTGTGGCATTGAGCCGAACCGACAACCGACAAACTTTTATTTGTAATGGCCCTAAATGGCTGTTGTCGGGATTAAGGTGCTCTTTGCATTGTCATCTTGTCCACGACGACGATGGTAAATTCGACAAATCCGCCAGAATAATGCTAAGCGAATGGCATTAAACTAATGTGGGTTACAATGCGCTCTCTTGAGATCTGTCATTTTCGATTGTGGAAGTGTTTTGTGTGACAGTTTACACGGGGGATTAAACACTTACGGATATCTGGCCACTTGAAGTTTAAAAAGTTTATTTTGGGTTTACATATACCTATCTATAAGAAAACAAATTCAAATGCCAAAACGTAATATTTGTTTTTTATTTTTTTTATTTTTAAGAGTTTGAAGGTGTCATTAAATTTTTTGGATATATTTGAAATCTTCACGGAACAAAATCATCTACAGTTTCCGATATTTTATAGGAATAATTACATAGACATTTTCATATACGATTTTTTTCCATATACATTTTTAAAGGAAGTTTGGTACAAGTCCAAACTTTTTACTTTTTATTTGATAGGCTGCAATTGATTTAGGTACGTTTATTATTAATTGCTTAAATAAACATCAATAAATACGTTTCAGTGTAATTTATGTAAAGTTTTCTATTTTCTTTGATTTTTATTAACAAGTATATATTTCACCTGTGATCCAAGAAAAAAAACCGTCTCCTTTTTTAAAAAAATTGATAACAGAATAAAGAAAATTTTTTGAAACAGTCATACTAATATATAAAATTGAAGTGTCTGTTTGTAATGTCAAAATAACAATTTTTTAATAAACACATATGAATGTATATATGATATGATACCTATAAAAAATACAATTTTTAAAATGTTTGTCTTTCTGTCTGTCTGTTTGTTCCGGGTAATCTCCGTAACGGCTGGACCGATTTTGACCGACTTTTTTTAGTAGATAGCTGATGTTACTCCGCGTACCTTAGGTGACTTTAATGTTACGAAAATAATTAAGGTTTCGCGTAAAAAAATTAAAACTTATGAAAAATTGCACAGTTCGATGCACAGTTTTAAGGGCAAGTGTTTGAATTTATGAGAAATATTTTTATTTTATCTTAGTAGTAAAAAAAAATTACGAAAACATATAGGGTTCCGTATAAAAAAAATTAAAACGCAGTGAAGAATATATGAAAGGCGAGCGAAGCCACGGGTACACAGCTAGTAGATTATAAAATTAAGTACGTTGAATAAAGTACGCTGCGTTCATTTCATAAATAAATTATGTAGTAGAAACTTTAACATCGAATCTAAAATAGACTTTTACTTTCTAATTAAAATATCTCTCGTAAGTGTATCGACTAATTAATTACGTATGAGAAAATAAAATCTGTCGAGCTTCGGTGGCGACAGGAGAGCCCTTCATAATTCTCTTTTTTATCGCAATACCGCGTCGTGTTTAACCCGTCCATTGACAAAAGGTATTTAAATGAAGCTGTCGAGGAAATTATATTTACTGCTCTCTGTGTGTACGTATAATGACATTCGTGCCGGTAAAACAATGCAGCGTTAGATGGAAACCAAATTTAAAATGCATTTAAAACAATTTTCATTTTGTACGTATTTTTAAAGTAGACGCGTACGTGTATTTTAACAAGAAATTAGTTTTTTTTATATACTTGTCTTAAATTACTTACCTTTTACGACGATATTTGAACTTTAAAAACTGTTTATTTTCAAAGTAGGTCTAAATAAAATAATAAAAACTTAGTTAAACAAAAATATTTTTTTAATTCGATACCGGCTTTCATTTTTCTTACTTCACATAAATATAATGACCTAAGTAGACCATAATAAACATAAATATATTTTATGAAATAGGTACACTAACCCCTTGAGGACCTTCCCGGCGTTTACGCCAGCTTTCCATTGTTTTTCTATTGTTTCATTTTTATGGGTACTCGACAAATTAAGAAACTGATTTAAGCCAATAAATTGAGACGGCTATTAAATTATGTCTTTATGTCTAATATTATTATAGCTGTTATAATACATGAAAAAAAAGAGTTTCCTAGACATACATTTCAAATTTCCATTGTAAATTTTATTTAACAAAGTAATACCTACTAAACTTTTGCATAATAAATATTTAAACATAATTTATTATAGCACTACGTATAACTAGTGTCAACATGATTATAATTAGATGTACCGACGTACAGTTTTCTTGTTAGTTATTTATGTGCGTATCCGTCAATGTTACGTCTCGCCGGAGACAAATTTAACAATGTTACTGTCTCTCTTTGTCGACGAGTGATCGTTTTATTAGAGCAAAAAAAAAAAAACACCAGTTAATTATGTGCAAATACGTCAGCAGCGACGTTCTCGCCGATTTATTGTTCTATATTCAATTGTTTTTGTTTGAATCAATTTTACGCTCAACTGCAAATGACGCTGGGAATAATTTATTTCGGATTTCAAATTATAATTGTAATGTTCGGTAAACGTTAATAAGGTTCTGAATAATTGTCTGCGTGTCAAATTGCATTCATACATTTTCAATTATCTTTAAAAGAATTGCTTCGTCGTAGCGTATTATACTAATTCCATCGTTAAAAGTTTTAGATTCGAAATTTCTTTTAGATGCTATTTAATTTAGTTTTAAGGTTCAAGAAGTGTAGGGAATTTATTATGGTGTATTTTTAAATGCCTTTTTTTAATACGAAATAAATAAATGTGCGATATTACCTTCTTAATACATAAAATCACATAAACTTGAAATCACAATAATACTGTCAACTGCAAACGTTTTTTTTATCTATCTACATATTTTGCCATTCACAAGTCAAAATTTCAAAGTTATATTTCTCACACTGTGACCACAATTTCACCTGGTTTTTAGTCATTATGTGATCCAGGATAGTAAACACTTTAAGCCTAGAGGTACTGGTTCGCAAGTGATGTTGCCAAACACACCTATTGGTATTAGACGATAGGTTGTTAAACTTGAGGGTGTTAGCTACCCAAGCGGGCAGTATTTGAAAAATGCCTTACCACCATACTTACAATACGGTTTCCTCAAGATATTTCCTTTCACCGAAAGCTAAGGCTGATTTTAGAGAAATATGGTTGGGCTCGAACCTGTGTCCATTGTCGCAGAATCTGGCCGCACTACCAACTGAGCCATAGGTACTCTGTGAATGTTTGGTACATGCGTTATACATTAGTAGTATTGCATTGCCCTTTGAGCAACTTTGAGCTTTTTTATTAGGCCCATTGTGAGCAACCACGTCTCAATGCCGTATGCCATACTGGTAACACGCACTGGTTGAAGACTTTCGTCTTGAGACACTGCGGTATTTCGGACGAGAAGATTGTGCGTAGCTTTACTCGACTCGACAATTAACCTCTTTCTCGAAGTTGGATCTAACTAACTGGACGGTTTGTCCCAAGTATTCATAACTGTCAACAACTTCGAGCGTAGAGTCACCTATTTTTATAGGAGTTGGCACAACATGGACATTAGACATAACTTTCGTCTTTTCCATGTTTATTTTAAGGCCAATTCGTTCGGAGGCTCTAATGAGGCCACCGAGCATAGTAATTAGGTCTTCTGCTGTCTCAGCCATGCCTATATCATCAGCCAAGTGGAGGTGTGTTATGTACTCGCCGTTTATGTTGATGCCAAGTCCTTTCCAATCCAGAACCTTGAAGACATCCTCGAGCGCAGCGGTGAACAGTTTCGGAGAAATAACATCTCCCTGTCTAACGCCACACCGCTAAGCAATTGTATTTTTGGTATAGGTATTATATATGTAATGTATATAGAACAGACATACCTATAGTATGATGTTTTGCGACGTGTTCCGCTCGAGCGACTAGACCGTTCAATTACTTACTGAAGTGTGGTTTGTTAAACACGACTTACATTCGCCACACATAGCGGCCGCCGCACAAAAACGGTCCGACCACAAGCCAACTGCAGCGGTTTCCTGCCGGCGCGGCCGCAAATGACCTTTTAATACTCCTTGTTATGTTACCGATGTTAATTTTCAACCGTTATAGCATACCTACCAGGTAATTATTGACTTAAGAGTATCAATTGCTATGGTTTGTCAAAACACGTCCTGTACTTTCTAACGTCTATGAATAGTTAACGTTATTAAATTTGAGTAATAATTAGATGTTGAAGTTTTCTCTACATATACAAATACGAGTAAAGAAAATAGCAGTCCCTGTTTTTAATATGAAATTAACAAAGTTTTTACGAACAAAAATACAATTTAAAAAAAAAAATCTGTCTTGTCAGACAGCTGCTTGTTCTGGCTAATCCACGGAACGGCTGGACTGATTTAGACGGAACTTTTTCTGGCATATAGCTGAAATTACTCCGTGGAACATGAGACTATACTTAATTTTGGAAAAAAATAGGGCTCCCTGTAAAAGAAGAAAATTCATGAAATTGTCAACAAAATCCGATTCAATACACAATTTTACTGGGAAGTATTTGAATTTGCGAAAAATATATCTGCTTTCTGTTTGTACCAAAAATTTAGGCAATTATTAGGGTTCCGTATAAAAAATTAAAATCGAAGACATTGTAAAAAAAACAATTCAATGGTTACTTTTACTGGCAAGTGCTTAAAGACGTGAAAAAAATTTTCTTACCAAACTTGGTACTATCGTAGCAAAAAGTCTTTTATGAAAATAATTAGGGTTACGTGTAAAAATATGAAAACTAAGGAAATTGTGAACGAAATACGATTCAATGGACAGTACCGTCAAGACATTATTTTCCAATTATTACCTAAAAACTATATTAAGCAGTGAAGAATATGTGAAACTCGCGACAAGCCGTGGGCACACAGCTAGCCCTCTATAAGATTTTTCTATGGAAATATTCAGATTGATTTTACGGTTCTCTCACAATTCAATTTCTTATTTTTATTACTAGTGTTAAACCTCCTTGATAGAGTATAATAACATATGAACGTAGGTGTCATCTTCATTTGAGGTTATCCAATCTCCGGAACGGCTTGACGGATTTTGACGGGACTTTTATTAATAGATAGCTGAAGTTACTCCGGGTTACTTTTAATTTTCTAAAATAATTAGGGTTCCGTATAAAAAAATTAAAATGCAGTGAAGTATAAATGAAACGCGGGTGCAGCCGCGGGAGCAGAGCCAGTAATTAATACATTTAGTTTGGCAACAGTAACACTAGCAAAATAAGATATTAACACTGGCAAATGCTTTATTGGCGCCTAGAATAGAGTAAAAAACGTTTTGGTTACCTATCTTCTCATTCATTCGTTACATTATTAGCTATGTGGATAATAACTCCATATTATATTACATTATTATTGAGATGTCAATTCGAATATATTTTCGAAGCTATAAATTACGTATAAACATACAACAGTAAAAAAGAATCATTTCGGGGATAGGTACGTACGTTTTATTTTCAAATAAATTGATGTAATACCTATTTGTTTCTGTTATTACAAGTTGACAGGTTGTACCTGGATGTGAGTAGTTAATCGTTGAAATGAGTTATGATTTCGAATGTACAAAACACGTTAAGACATTATGATAATTGGTACTTTAAAAACACTACTTCATTTAATCAGGACTAGGCACATACTTTTATTCTTTTTAACTGAGTTACATAAATAATTCTGCCAGTAACGATATTTTGCAATCTTGTTTTAATACTCAGTGCTTTAGCAAAACGGTGGTCACGTGGCTAGAACTTTCCTTAGAGTTTTCGTGGCAACTCAAAATAAACGTTTCTTGATATATTTCATTCATTCGTATAAAATTAAATAATATCGTGCATAAACATGCTTACATGTTAATAAATTCGCCAAAACTCCACATATGTTACTACCAATAATTATTAAAATTACGCTCAACTCTATTATCTATTTACTAGTTAATATCGTCATTTATTGTGGTGCTGGCTAAGAATAGTACCATCCCATATCTTCCCGTGGGTGTTATAAAAGGCGTCTAAAGGTAGCAGAATCCTTTGGGTACCAAAAACACCTTACTGTGATCGCCAACCCGCCTGCCAAGCGTGGCGATTATATAATTCCCCCCTTTTAATGGTGGAGTAGTGGACGTCTTATCGTTGAATTCATGAATGAATTGTCAAATATATCTATAAAATGTATCGATATTAATTTTTAGTTTAAAAATAGCTGTGTGCCCGCGGCTGCTCCCGCGTTGTGTATGTTCTTTATTGCGTTTTTTTTATACAGAGCCCTAATTATTTTCCTAATTTTTTTCGGCACTAATATAAAGTAAAACTATGCGTTGAATCGGATCTTATTCGAAATCATACACAAACCCGGAACAAACTGAAAGGCAGACGTAAATTTGAAAAAATGTATTTTTGGTATAAGTACCTTACACATTCATATGTATTTAGTAAAAAAATATTATTTTGACAATACAAACAGACACATTTATTATATGTACTATGTAGTACATTAACATACAATAACCTCGTCATAAACTTATCAAAGAAATACTCAATTCAATCATCGCTAAACAAACACCATGAACATAGGTATACTACCATCTCTACCATCTCACACATCGCCGCTACAATCAACAATAATGATCGCCTCAAAAGGCGTCTGCGACGACTTTGTTGTTACCGCCCGCAGTTAATGGACATCGAGTCCAAGAGGTACTAATACCAGAAACCTCGAAAAAACATGCGCTGGCATCATTAATGTCGTCAGAATCGAACAGTCGGCTCCTGGAATATTTCAACGAATAGTGCTGAGAAATTGTGAATCTTTCGTCTTGGTTTTAAAAGATGACAGTTGTTTGGTAGCCGATGTTGAGTTGAGTTGAGTCGACGACGGACAGGGATTTTGCAACTCATTGCATTAGCCCGGCTTGTTAGTGGGGCCGGTCGGAGGCGCGTAATAAAGCCGAGGTGCAAGTCACGGGGCCAGAGGCGCCGCCGCCGCCCGTCAGCGCGTCACCGCGCGCGCTGTCAATATCTGACGGCTCGACAACGGAGAAGGTTATTTCCGAAGATGCACCACTAATTAATGCTTTCTAGGCGCTAAAAAAATTCTTACGAACCGGCAGCGTCATTGTCCTACTGTCAACTTTACTAGCCGAGCCGAATATAACTCTGGCATTTTTTAAATAGTTGTTATATAAAAATCGCTAATCTCATAGAACTAAAATTATACTGAATTTATTGTCGATGTGTAGTTAATACCACAATATTAATTGATTTATTTATTGTAATAGTTCCTCTTATAAAACACTAGGTGATTGATGTGTCACGAAGTTTAATATTGAAAGGGGGAAATTCTCATCGAAGAAAATACACACATATATGTACATTTTGTTTGAAAATTATTCGTACGAAAGAAACTTTTTCGAAGTGAAGAACAACTACGATATATTTAAATGATATACGCACATTTGTACTGGTAACAATTAATTTAACACTTAACCAAAAGTACAAAAGATAGGAGCGTAGAAATCGCCCCCCCGACAGGAAAGCTGCAGGGCGCCGTCGCTTCCCGCGGCGTTCACTGCGCACTGACACTGATAGCGCCATTCATACTACACCCTTCGCCAAATCATATCAATGTACCAAAATACTATTTAAAACACGATGACTTTCATTTCTCGATGTAGAAACACTGTATCAATTTGATATTAACATTAATACTTTTTATTCGAAAACCGCAAAATCATTATCAAGAGATCTTAAAAACGTACACGTTTTTAAATGTTTTTTTTTAACATATATTTATTTCAAGTATGATTTCAAAAGGTTAGAACTATTCTAGTGATATCATTGATTATTTGTGATTATTGTTCATTGAATTTTGGTTGATAAATGTAGTAAAAAAATAGGAAATAATTGTACTCTAACAATTGTACAAAGCACATTTTTTCAATCATGTGACAAATACCTTCTATTTATTAAATGTAATAACGGATAATATTTATACTCTATTTTTCGTAGCTCTCCCATAAACTAGCAAGTTATTAAAATATGGTTGGTCTTTTTATTTATTACCTACTGATTATTGTAATTCAACAGAGTTATAAAGTCACAAAAGTTTTGTCAAGTCTTATAACGATTGTATTTTTATGTACATAAATGAAATATCTATTTCTTTTAAGTATGTGTACATCTTATACATATATATGTACAAATAGGTACTATTACTAACTAAAATAAACAATAAAACCATCGATCGTTCCATTAGAACGATAATAATAAGATATATCGGAAATTGCAACTATTTACTTTTGCATCCGGCTTTTAACTGTAAATTTTCCGGTTGCAATTTGTCCCACGGATAAGTTAAAATGCTCCCTCTGATATGGGGCCATTAAACACACTCCTCGTTGAGGTTTGTCAAGTTATGAATTCGAATGGCCACTTCACTTGAAAAGGATAGGGACCGAAAGTCAAAGGCAGTTAAGTAACAAATAGAGCAGTAAACTTATTTTTATACTAAATAAAGTAAGAATAGACGTTAAGACTTAGGTATTTCTTTTGATCAATATATTTATTTAAAAATACATGTCATTTTTTTTTTGCATTGGTTATTTATTTTGTACCTAAGGTCTATTCAATTGCTTAGTGTAATTATAGGTACATAATTTAATGGGAGTAATTAGTGTTATTATCTAATAAAATCACAATTTTTCACAAGTTTAACCATTTTTTTTTACATTTCATTCTCGTAATTTAATTTTGGTATTTTTTTTATTTTAGTATTAATTCTATTGTATTTTGATAAGTACCTAGCCGTTTTAATTAAATTTAATTTAAGTTTAATCAAATTAAATTAAATTCAAACTATTTTTGTAAAGCTAATTAGTAATGATTATACTTGATTTTATTTTTTTAATTTATCGCGTTTTATCCAAACTTATACTACGCAAACGCAGTATTCTTCCAAACATCTCTATCAGCCACCATATTTTTATTCACCCCTTTTGTCTTCATATTTTCCCTGATACACTCCAAGCATCTTTTCTTTGGGTGTCTTCTCCCTATCTACCTCTCAACTTTCATGGTCATCACTTTGTTTGTCATATGCGTTTCGTCTCTTCTTAAAATATGTTCATACCAGAACGATCGATTCATTTTCATCATTTCTATCACTGGAGCCGCTTCCTCCAAAATACTCGTTCCTGACACCAGCGCCCGCTCTAGCAGTTAGGGCACCCCGGACAAAAAGATAAATTGCCACCCAACAAGTCGTACATGAACTTGACTCCGACCACCGTCTAGTAATTACTAGTAGTAAGTAGTAGTCACAGTTAGGTCACTCGGATGACACTAACCCGCCAGCTATAGAGATCCTGGACTTTTACAAGCTCGTCCGTTATCTGAAAAACTATTAGTCTGCACCCTCCCTCGATAGGATCCCAGATTTACTCGATACACCTGCGAACACGGATCTCGCGATCAATTCTTTGGTTGAACATCTCAATATCGGCATCAGGGAGGATTCGAAAGAAATACAAGCGGCGAACCATCGCCGCTTTATACTCCCTGATAACGTGAGAGCCCTGCTTACTCAAAAGAACGCTGCCACCCGCGCCCATGACGCTTATACGCCTGAGGAAAATCGTGCACGCTTACGTTATTTGCCTAGGGCATTGAAAGACCGCATAGATCAGCTCCGTGATAACAGGTGGAACAGTCTCAGTGCAGATGAGTGCCTTCAGCACTCGCTCATAGAGTTCGGTGAAGCTGTAAAGGCCCTTCCGGTCAACAGCTTAAGTTAGGTTAAAAAAAAGTTTTGACACGGTTTGAGTCTGACAGGCCTGAAAGCCAGACGCTCAGTATTAACGTAACTGTTCGTTTCTTCTACTTTAAAGTGTAAATGAAAAAGTGATTTAAATTTAAATTGTCTTTCGTTCGAGTACCCACGACGGTGCCCACACTACCAAAAATTATGTCTGATGAAAATGAATTGTCCTGGTTTACTGATTCATCACTGCAGACCCTGAACTGCTGAAATGTTGATAATAGATACCTTTCATGATGCAATAATCAATTAATGATTCAATCCACTAAGAAACGTTTCTGGAAATTTTTAGAGAACGAAGAGATTGATATCCGAATTTTTCTCTTTGTTGTTTACCAATAAATAGCAATTTACCATATCATTTTTTACAACCTAACGGTCGCTGCAGCGCTCCCAAATTTTGGTGCCCTGGGCGAATACCCGGGTTGCCCCCCCCCCTCTAGAGCGGGCGTTGCTAGCACTATGCATTCTAGTCACACCACACGTCCATCTCACCATTCGATCTTTACTACATGCAGTCCTTTTTCATACATCTTCTTACTAGCCCAACATTCCATTCCATACAGTATGACAGGTCTTATAACGGACTTATATATACTGTCCTTCAGTTTAACGGGCATCCAACAGTCGCAAGTGATGCTTGAGATCTGTCGCCATTTCATACAACCTGAGTTGATTCTCCACCTCACTTCTCGGTCTATGTCACCATTACTTTGTATGAGCGACCCGAGGTATCGAAAGTCAGTACAGACCAGTAGGGGTACTCCCGCCAGTATTATTGGCAGATCACTTGAGATAGCACCAAAGTCGCAGAACATATATTCTGTTTTGTTTTTACTTCTTTTTAGCTCTAACTTCTCTAGTCTCTGCCTCCACAGATCCAGTCTGTTCTGTACCTCTTGGCCACTTTCACCGATCATCAACTACACCACGACTTCCCTGCCCTCTCCTACATTTTCTTTAAAAAGCTATGCAGCATCTTAGTTGCTTAATCTTAGATGTTTATGATATTAACTCAGTTTGTTTTTATTAGTTATCGAATAAAGAAATCAAAGTGGTCCCTCCACATGAATAGTTTGGGAACCACTGGTTTAAATGATTACTCGGAATGCAAATTTCGTAAGCAACGTTGTCCAACGTGACATTTAGTGCATTCGGACTGCGGTTAGTCCATTCAAAGCGACTGTTGGTGCGTTGGACCACGTTCCTAACGACAACCGTACAATGAATGTTATCCAGACCAGGATGTGTGGAAACGTCTATAATAATGTTGTATAGATAGATGACTTAGGTATATAGTATAGTACATACTATAGTCATTTTGTATTGAATTTCGACAAATGTTTGATTCAAGCCTATAGAATATTTTGTAATAAATATTTTTTTAATACTACGTTAGGTACGGTATATATTTGGCTTGGCGATTTTTTTAGCACATATTTTACAATATTAATGGATTACCTATAACGATTTAAGAGGATATTCTAGCGGCATTTGTTCCATACAAACGTTGTCCCCTGTTTCCTCTATGGATAATAGCATTATGGTAAATATTTTTATACCCATGTAATATATATCTACTACCGCCATGCCCATAAGTTTTGATTTTTTATATAAATTAGTTATTGAAGAAACTAGGAGCCTTTGAAAATGAAAAAAATGCCCGATTTTTTACCATCATTTTCAGACGTTCATCAAACAAATTTGATAAATACAATTAAAAATACCAAAACGTACAGACATAGCCAAAGTTTTTTTTATTCTAAAACTGAAAGAAAATTAAGAAGCGGTTCAGTTTTGGAGGAGGAAACGGGGCACTACGAAGTAATGTTTTCGTCTATTTTGCATACGGTAATATCAGCCCGTGCTGCTGTTGTCCCTTTCGTGTCTTATAATTCTTTCTTTGGGGCGCAACACGATAGCAATAGATTTCTGAAATACCTACTTTTCCGGTCGCATGACCTCTTAACCTTTGATTTTATAAAAAGTAACGACTGTCAATTTGGCCGTTACTTGGCTTTTAACTGGAGAACCATATGATTGTTTTTTAAATCGTAGATATTTAATCGCCAGATTTCAGTACCTAGGCATATTTCTTATAATAAAACGTAGTAAGAAAGAAGTTATAAGAAACGTAGTAAGAAGAAGAAGTATAACTATGCATCAAGTTCAAAAAAATTACAACCGACACTAATGATATGCAACACCAAAGTATACATTTAATAATATTATAAAATAAAGAGTGTTAGAAAACTTAAAAGTAAGCAAGTATATTATACGTAGGCACAAGTGTTAACATGTAAAATATAAACTCATGTGATCTAACGCTTTTTTCTAACCATTTTCCCTTAGAAATTCAAATGTTTCAAATTATGGAAGATAAAAGTTGTTGATTATATCTGACCTAAACAGAGTTGCAAGAAGAACTTCAAATGAAATCTATAGAGGATTAAAACATTGGTGGTCGCGTGGCGAGACCGCCCGTAGGGACCGGTGCTGCGCTATGCTAATTCAATTGTGTTACGAGTCAGTCGTAGCGGACAGAGTCGCCGCGATACAATCGGCTCCGCCCGCATTGCCGCATTATCATAATAATGCGCGAGTCACCACGCAGACGAATCAGCTCTCTCGACATACATTACGATATCCGAATACACACCATATAACCTATATTGTAATCTAGTTTCTTTAGTTTTTTTTAGTAAAGTTATTATACACGAAATCTTATCTCTTGTCTGTTTTACAGTTTTCATTCCTGTTGTCATTATTAAATTATATTCTTAATTTCTATATGTATTAGGCAAATATAAAAGAGGTTCAGCAACTTTTTTTATAATACTCTATTTGTCAGTTTTTTTCTTATTAACTAGCTTTTGTCTATTTATATATGTTTATATATGTGCCTATATAGTTTATTTATTTACATTTTCAATAATGATTCGAATTTCGAAATTCGAATGAACATCAGAGACAAAAGTATTTATACTGTATATGTAAAAATCTTGTTATAAAAGTTAAAATTATTTGTAAACAATACCTTATACTATTTCGATTTAAAAGTTCGAAGAATGTATTTAAACATGACGACGGCCCTGTTATGATTTTTATAAGAATGAATAAGAATGAAATGAGAATGCAATATTCTTTGATCTACATATAATAATTGATATAATAATCGATTCCTATCTATACACATGACTATAATTAATTAAAACGTAGAAAGGACATGTTATTTACTTTTTGTAAATAGAAAAAAATAATACGTACATCACACGATGTTAATGTAAGCTATAACAACCTATTTAGTAAAAGAAACGTTATCTATTTGAAGTGTTGAAAAATGGCGAAAGTTACAACCATCAAGCGCTTACGGTTTATAACCAAACTCGTACATCTTTTCGGACGATTATATCCGTCGGGATGCAAATTGAATTATGGGGCTTTTTGTGGCCGTTGGATTGTTTGATACGTTCGCTTTGTTCTTGTGCCGCAGTTATATACGTGACGATTGAGCACTCAGCGCCTTGTAATCGTCGCTATCTCCTCGCGATTGTTCCGCACCACCTCTTTCCGTGACTCCAAATTACAGTCTTTTGTTTTTTTCCTTATCTAATTGTTGCCATTGTTAGATATGATGAAATCTCTTCATCTTTTGGAACCTATTATAATATTAAACAAACTCTTTATTAGTGCCAAAATGTTTGATGTCGTTTATTGTGGCATAAATTTGTAACATTGATTTGCGAAATTGTTTAAAAATCACAATTCAAACACATAACTTAGCTCAATCAATGAATCTATTCAATAACTAGCTGTGTGCCTCCGGCTTCGTCCACGTTTCATATATTCTTCACTGTGCAATTTAGTTTTTAATTAGTCACTAGCTGTGCCCGCGACTTCGTTTAATTCATATATAAACAATTAAATTGGACCAAATTGTGAATCTAAACCATTCTCGAATCCTCACGAATAGGCACAAAAAAAATTCATTGAAATCGGTTCAGCCGTTTAAGAGGAGTTTAGTCACATACACACGCACAGAAGATTTACACATATATATAAAGATTAGAAAATAATGTTATAATGGTGCTGTCTATGTCCGATGAATCGTATTTCGTTCAGAATTTCATGAGTTTTATTTTTTTTACACGGGAATGCTAATTATTTTCCTAAAAAATTGTATTCCTTCATAACTACCAAAGAAAGCAAAGATATTTTTCATAAATTTAAGTACTTACCAATAAAACTGATTATCAACGGTTTTTATTTTTTACAAATTCTTGTTTTAATTTTCTTTTACGCGGAAACATAATTATTTTTGAAAAAAGTGGCTTAATTTGCTTGGAGTATTTTCAGCTATCTGGCAAAAAAATAGTCCCATTAAAATCAGTTCAGCCGTTCTGGAGATTAGCCGGAAAAAAACAGAGAGACAGCTAAAAAAATAATAAAAATATATTTTTGGTATAGGTACAATCATATATATTTAGTAAAAATTAGTTATTTTGATATTACACACAGACATTTCAAAATTGGTATAAATTAAAAGCTGTACTAATATTGTCGTTCTTTATAATGAAATAATAGTTTTATGATAAAAAATAAAGTCAATTACCTACCACTTTTAATTTAAAACTTAATGAATACAAAATAAGTTGATATTTATAGAGTTTATTTAATATAAAATAACAGTAGTAGGCCAGAAAAAAAAACCAATCATTCAAATTACGAAACGAAAAAAAATAATACAAAATTCATAATTAATGTCAGCCATAATTATTAAGAAATAAACAATTGAGTGCATGATAATTGATCATGTTTTATATTCTAATACGTTGTACTATGCCTTTGTGGTTCGGCCCTTGAGGCTTCTGCGTCGGTAATTTTCCCAGCAATTAATATACCCGTTGAATTAGTTATATGTAAAAGAAACATAAAACTGGAGTCGAAATTACTATAACGTAATAACGTATATTGAAAAGATTAATGTAAAATGTAGGTACAGGATGAAATGTCAACTAATTAGCTTTAGTCTATTATGTACACATATGTCATTGCGGTTTTACTTGAATACTGAACAGTGCTACGTTCTTTATACGGAATACTATAATAATACTAATAATAATAATAATAATAAATCTTTTTAAATAAACTATAGACTAGTTGTTATTTATATTTTTATTGTGTTGAATCTGTGAAAAATCTTGAGGTTTTGTTAGCGAGGTTAGTAGAATTTTGGTGACCTTGGGTTAGCTAATATTATCCTGATGAGTGCCTTAAGCCTTAAGTGCCTTGACTCAAAACTTGGTGAAGCTGTCAACAGCATTTTCCAGCAGATTTCAATACGCGTTCACGATTTTTTTTTCTTTAAAGTGTCAGTGATCAGACACAAAAACCTATAGATTTTTGGTTTGATCTCAATCTTCATGTTTGAAGATTCTATATAGAAACCAGCCGTTAGTCAATTCGAAAATGAAATCTTGATGCTTTCTATGTAATATTTTTATTACGCGGTATAGGTTAAGTGCTTGACCACAATCTCACCTGATGTTAAGTGACGATGTGGTTCAGGATGGTAAACCCACTAAGCCTAGAATGTACTGGTTCTCAAACGATGCTACCGAAACACACCTATTGGTATTTGGCGACAGGTTTTCTAACTTGAGGGTGGACATTATTTTTAAATTCCCTATCACCCTGTTATGGTTTCCTCACGATGTTTTCCTTCACCGATAGATCAGGCTGATTTTAGAGGTGGATAGGTGCGTTTGAATTGGTATATTGACGCGAAATCCGACCAAACTACAACTAAACCATCATCGAAGGTATTTAAACTTTGCAGCTTAGTTTTAATTTAAACCATAGACATAGCATGTTGTCACGATTCTGTATATAAATATTTCACTTGCTTATACTTGCTACACGAAACATCCTATGCATTTAAATCTCTGTACTTTTTCATTAAAATAAGTACATAACATAAACAACAAGTATACAGAAGTTATGTTAACTTCATTCACTGTTATTGCGCATAAAGTTGCTTCAGATATTAGCTGATGAAACAAGCTATACCGTTCAGTGGTTCACGACCAATAGTCCACGAACGGACTATGCAACATTGCTTTTTACATTCTTTTAGGATGTTATAACCGATCGATATGAAACATGTGATTATATTAAAACGATTGATTCAATGTTTGCACTTAACTTATTTCCTTCTTTTCTGTTTCAAATATCTCCTATGCTCGGTAAAGGTGACAACTCTCAAGAAATACAATCGGTTTAATCATAACGCCATTTTAGCACGTAAAGGGAACTTTACAAGACGACATATTTATAACTATTTATTTACCAACATTAAAAGAACAGAGGATTAGGCTACTTCGCATTCAAATAATAACCTTACTAATGAAACTCGAATTAGTAAATATACGCGAATTTTATAATATAAAGTAACAATACTTTCCGAGGTTCGAACGTGCGAACTACAGGTTTATATTCCGCTAAACTAAGTAATCATCAACAAAGAGTATTCTGATGCTCTTAATAACTACATGCACGCTATTACAAAATCACTGGGATAAAGTGAAAGATATATTCACGTGTCAGTATAGAGATAGGTATGCTTGAAAAACGTTTTATTTGTTTGTTAGTACTGTATAAACGGAGCTAATTATAATAATTTCATAAGAAAATTACTGGCATTAAAACCGCTACCAAATATACGTGAGTTTAACGACTATTTCTCGGAATTGTCGGTCGGAGACGACGCGAATGGCTGCGTTGATCGACACGCACGCAAAGCACGTATTTGCAACACGACCTTGAACTGATCTGTTAAGATAAATAACTATGTTCACGAATTATTAAAAATTTACAATAAATATATATACTTATAAATTTAGGTATATTTTTATTTTTTGTTGTCGCTCACAATAGGCTTAATAAGAAAGCTCAAAATTGCTCAAAGGGCAATGGAGTGGGCTATGCTTGGAGTTTCATTGCGCGATCGAATCAAGAATGAGGAGATCCACAAAAGAACCAAAGTAACCGACATTGCTCGAAGAATTGCTAATCTTAAGTGGCAGTGGGCTGGACACATTGCTCGTAGAACCGATGGCCGATGGGGTCAACGAGTTCTTGAATGGCTATCACTCACCGGAAGAAGCACCGGTGGTAGTTAAATCTAAGTTTCACCAAAATGATTTCTAATAGAAGGATAATAATTACAAATTAGTTTTACTGGGTTCATTGAAACATGTTTATACTATATATACCTATACGTTACATATATACATAATTATGAATCATATCATATGTACGTATAGAAAATTTCACAGAATACAATTTTTGACGTCTATTACAGAGCGACAGAACAAAGGTTTCGGAGAATGGGTTCCTTGTTTCGATTCGTCCGTCGCTTGTATTATTTTTTTCGTGCTGCGAACTGGTTTCTCAAATTGGTGCACCGCACCTATTATCTGATCCCGGCCGGTGAAGGCCGACCGTCACTTCATCTTGAAACAAATACCGACACGCAAAATATTGGTACCTACGTGTAGATTAGGTAGAGGTGCATTACAACACACGTACGTATCTATTGATGTTCAAAATTATCTATTTCGAAATTGTGAACGACAATGTAGTGTACCTTTCTCGTGTTAACTAAAATTACAATGGTTTCTGAACCATTATGTATGTGCATACATTTCACCTTTAAAATGTACCCGGTCAAACCTAATGCAGTATCAACAAATTCAGGTTAAGCAATAAAGTGTCTCCTACAATGACGATAATTTTGTTTTTAATTTATTTTAACCCGCAATAAAAAACATTGTTTAAGAGACTTATTTCAGTTTCACAAACTATTTGAATTACACCGAAACTTAATAATAGTGCTAAGTATTTTAGATCCATATAAAACCTATTTTTAAATTTTATGAAAATGTACCGGTTTATCGTTACTACAGAGTAAAAAACGTGAAACAATAAACTTAAATTTGTTTGTAATAAAAACAAATATTAATTTAGTTGTGGGTATTTAGGATTCTAAAATAAACCATGATAGTGCTTTACTAAACTAAGGCCGGCATTAAAACCTCCGGGCAAATGTTCGGACAACGATTGCGCCGCGCCGCTCTCGCCCATGTCCGACACATTACCACACTATTTCATCGACTTATCAAAATTTAAACGCTCACTACACTAAGGGTGAGCTTTTCTCATGAATAATAAGTCATCGTTTCGACGCAACCATTTTTGTTTTTCGTAAAAAATGTATTTTGTTTCATGTCGTCCAATCGTTTCGCTGTGATGTAAAATTATTCATAAAATAATTCATTTTTTCACAATTTAAATTAGCACACTATAGTTTTTTTTTCAATAATTTGTAAAATTATTGTCGTTTTAAGATGTCATATAATGAAAATTAAAACGTATAAGATAATCTTCCGATAGTTTTAAAGGAATAAGTAACGGTGTCCACTATCGCAATAAACTACACCAAGTTACATAGACGTTACAGTATAGTAGTTACATAATCCATCTAAATAACAAATTAGAAAATGTTAAAACAATTAGGAAAGTGGTAAAGCATTCATGCTCGATCATGAATGATCACCATAAACATAACAGTCACTTATGCAGTCACTATACCTACCTATTTGCCCTAGTTTTATAATGACAACAATTGTCCAGGCCGCCGAGCCAACATAAAAATATACATAGTTTTAAATAAAAGTTCTAAAATATATTTTGGGCAAAACTTTTTTTCTACTAGATGTACATATATCAAATATCAACTGGCCTGAGATAACATGTGCAAACTAAAAAAATAATTTATCGTAATTAGCAAATTGACCATAAATGTTTGAATCGGAAAACTTGTTCGAAATAGTTCAAACTAGTGTCGTATGTCAGTTGAATCAAAAACACATGCGGTGATGCGTTTCAAAAGCGCCGGGCGGCGTCAGGTCACAAACAACGAGTTCCATTTAAATAATTTGTTTCGGGTCAATTTGTGGAGGCGACGCGTCATGTGGCGCCGCGCAGCGGATAACTTAATGACCTTCGTAACTGGCGCGGTTTCACGCCTTCACTCACCATACCATAGCACCTTCCCCACATATGTGGACGCTCGACCTCCTTGTTATGGAAAATGAGCCGTACGTCAATTAGGTTCCCAAATTACAAAAACCATAGAGCAGTTACTATAACTACACAGTAAATTTATTCAAGCCAAATTTCAAATATCAATATATATTTTTTTATCAAATTCAACATATATTTTTTTATAGATTTAAAACTAGAAAATTGTATGACTTGACTTCAAACTGTTATTATTAAATAATAAATGTAAAGAACTAAAGTTTTTTTTACACGGTATAGGTTCGGTGGTTTGACCACAATCTCACCTGATGTTAAGTGACGATGTGGTTCAGGATGGTAAGCAGTTAAGCACATTAAGCCTAAAGGTACTTGTACTCAAGTAATATTGCCGGAACACACCTGTTACTTTTCAAACTTGAGGGTGGTACCTACCCAGGCGGGCATTATTGATAAATGTCCTTCCACCATGCTGTGGTTTCCTTACGATATTTTCCTTCACCAAAAGCTCAGGCTGATTCTAGAGTTGAATAGTAGTAGGGCTCGAACCCGCGTCCACTGACGCGGAATCCGGCCGTACTACTTACTCCGCCGTCATCGCTTAAGTAATTAATTACAAACAATTTAATTTTATATTTGATACAAAATAGAGAGATAATCTTAAAAGTTATTTTTATTATTTGTAAACGTACAAAACATTTAGAATTATATTTCTTTGTCATATATTCATTCTCAAATTCTTTTTCTACAATAATATTATAACTCAATGATAGTGAACTGGAAAACTGTGCCTGATTATGACATCTTAAATTTTACGATAAATCTAAGAATACGATCATAGAAAACCGTAACGAGACCATAAGACGGCGATAATTACTTTTATTCTGTATTATATCACATTCAAATCTATTAAAGCGATATAAAAAAAATACAAACTACCTATATTATTATTAAAGCACAACTAATACTTACCGTGAAAAAGTTGAATATAAATGCAATTTTCCAGTTTGTCAATAATAAAATAAAAGTCATTATAAGTGACGAGATAAGTCAGTTCAGGAATTATCATCCTTAAGTCTTGTCGTGTAGCCGTATTGTTCTATACATTTAAAATGTTAAGGATTTAACGAAGTACAAACGATCGATATTTTCCCTCGGGAATATCAAATAACAGTAATAACCCTTAACCCTCGCATGGCAACTTCTAATGAACTAGGACAAGATGTTGTAAATTATTTTGTAATTCGATGTCTCCATCATTATATTTATTTAACAAATTATTTCTCAATTTATAAGATACATTAGGCGCGCACTGGTAAATATTAATTACCTACTTGTTTAAAAATGTTTCTACGTCCATACAAATAGTTTTGTTATGTTGTTTTAAATTCGTTCTTTACGTTTTGTTTAGATATATCTTCTTTCAACAAAAATGCAGCGTAGAGAATTATATATCTATCTTATAAATGGAGAATATTAAAAAAATATTGATAACGTAAAATCCATACTATTCTTACGATTATTCAATGTTTAATCGTATTACACTAGTACTTTGGCTTAGCACGGGTTTATTAGAAAAAAGTAATTTAAAAAAATATAATTCGTATTACAAACTGATAATGTAGCTTTCTAGAGTTGGATTTATTTTTAAAATGCCTTAAATAGTTTTTGAATTTATCCATAATAAACACAAAATCAATTATACGCCTTTATACTTAGATTATAGTATAGATGTAGTAATTCATATATAAAAAAGAAAAATGGGGGTCCTTTGAAGAACCATCACTTCAAAACTACTGAATGTATCGGGATGGGACTATTATCATTCGACGCGGAATTTATTGTAGATTATTTATTTTTTGGATTCCGTTGACCTTTTCTAATTTTGTTTTTCAATTTACTCTTATGTACATTTTTTCCGTGCTAATAAAATCAAAAGATTCTCATTTCACTTCGTTCGTTTTTTTCGGTACGCCGTGACGAATAAATGAAACGCGGGCGGAGCCGTGGACACCAGCTAGTAAATATGTGTATATATTTCGAAACCCTTCATGTTAAAACCGTGAGGAATTTAAAAAAATTCTAAATACATCTTATGACATTTCGCTGCACAACATTAAATCTCTCAAAATGGTAAATTAACCGGAGCATCAAAACCAACAATATGCCATAAATTGTAAATTCAGCATTAGACTTAGTTTGCATTAGAATAGTAAGCGAGATGGGGTGAACAGATGAGGGTCGCGTTTCGATGATAAGGGCTCGTTCAGGTATTACGGAACGAAGCAAGAATGCTTAGCTTATTTTTACTTCACGGACGGGATTCTGATTGGAGTATTGGTGTAAACTTTAGTTAAGTTAACCTTTTAATTTTGTTGAAGCGAAAACTTTTTTAGGGGCGTTAAGCGATTCTCGGTAGGGTAATAATTTACAGATTTGCGTTGCCAATGCTATGACGTCAGCCGTCAACATAAGCATTGCATGTTGGATAGAAGGCATTTAAGTACCAGTACTTAGCGTTACCAATGCTATGTTGTCAGCCGACAACATGCTACAGTATTTGAAGTATAAGATTGCATTTAAGTTCTGCTGGCGCTAAGAGATAAATAATAAAATGTATATTTATGTACACGAATATAGCTCTGAGCGTAAATACATGTAAAAACCAAACAAATGTATGCTAAATGTTAGGTTATTGTAATAATTTCAATTAACAAATTATGTTTGTTAAACATTAAGTAAGACTATGATTTGTACAGTTTTTTATAAGAAAAAAAAAAGACATATATTATATTTATTTAAATAAAGTACCAGATCGAGTTTCTTGCCGGCTCTTCTCGATTGGGTTATTTTCCGAACCGGTGGTAGTGTTTTAGACTTTTATAAGCGCTTTTAGGGCCTAAATTGAATAAAGATTTTTTAGATTTTTGAATTTGATTAAAAAATCAGTTTTCCGAAGTTTCGAATTTTCACTGCTGTCGGCAGTCCACATGGCTGCCTAAGATTTTTTGTTTTCAATTGCGTACTCCTACGTAATCATGGAGGGGTGGGGTAAAAAATGTCAAAAGTTTTGCTAACGTAATACTGGTACGGTCCGCAATGTAGAGTGCGCAGTGATGGCGTATCGAGTTGGGTCGCGTATCGTCATTTCGTACGACAACGGCGTACGGTTTCAACCGGAATTAACTCGATAATTCCCTAATTGTTCAATTAACCAATAGCAATTTACTGACACGCCGTATCGATCGGACTTAAATAATTTGACACGGAAGTAATTTTAAAACCTTAATTATAATAATATATTCAATATGATTACATTAAAATAAATTATTATTATCTATCTATAATATTAGTCACTAACGTAGTAATCATTAGGTATTTTAGTAGTATAATTTTATATTCCTATCCTTATATTTATATAAACAGCAATGTCAATCTGTCTGTCTTTCTGTCCGTACTTACTTAATTTATACAATTTTATTTTTACAATTAAATGTATTAATTACTTGTCCAAAATATAAAAAAGTGAATTAAGTAAAGTAGTAAGCTACGTAAGTAAGCTAAACGTACATAAAACTAAATTAAAAATATTTAATATATATTAAACGGTTGTTAATAGATAAATCTACATACTTTTGACACCCATATAAATAATTCGTTTTAGATTTTGTACAAGCAGATATAAAAAAATTAACAATAATAAATTTTATAGCTTCGTACTTACAACATCGGAACATTGTCCGCATTCGACTATAATTATTATTTTCAACAAACTTGTTGTTGAAAAATTATTAGGTCATAAGTATTATGGTTGTGAATTTTATGAAATACAATTTCGTCGGTAACGACTTCACGATCATCTTAATAACACGTCCAGGGCTAAACGGTTCGCTTGAATATTCATTTCGGCTCATCATAATAATTTTGGTAGATAATTTTAAATTATCCAATCCGCGCCGCGCTAACGCGAACCCATCTCGTATAATATACCTCTCTATCTATAAACGCCTATCTATCTACTCTTGAAGAACACGAATGTTTCAATAATTTCTCACACTAGTTTAATTATGTTGAACATGAGGAGACTGTGTGAAATATCTTTTATCTATTGCATTATCTGTTACCTATATATATATATTCATAAATAAAATTGAAGTGTCTGCTGGTTACGTCAAAATTAAATTATTTTACTAAATAGAATGTATACAATACTTATACTAGAAATGCAATGTTTAAAATTTTTGCCTGTCTGTTTGTACCGGATAATCTCCGGAGCGGTTGGACGGTATTTGACGGGACTTTTTTGGTAGATAGCTGAAGTTACTCCGGGTAACTTTGGGTACTTTGAATTTTCTAAAATAATTAGGGTTCTCTGTAAAAAAATTAAAACTCATAAAAAATTGAATAAAAAACCGATTTTACGAGCAAGTGCTTGAATTGATGAGAAATATTTTTACTTTATCTTAGTACTAAACAAAAATTAATGTTCCGCATAAAAAAATGCAGTGAAGAATATATGAAACGCGGGAGCAACCGCGGGCACACAGATAGTTTATTAATGAAATAGTTTTAGTTTAGTTTAGTTTCAGATTTAGTTTTAGTTTTAGTTCATCTATTTTATTCTTAAAATAATTCTTCAGATATAGGTATATCCATTAAATTTTTTTTAAATTTCGTCTATTGACTCTGATCGTGGAATTTATTTTACAAGCGTTAAAAATATTTTTTACAGTTTGGTTTTAATGATAATCATTAACCGTGTACAACTAATACTCGGATTTAAGTGTATATTTCTAGTCTTTTCCATAATAATTAGGCACAGCGCTTGAAACACAATATCACCATGATAATATATATGCAAAACTTGAAGTATTAGCTCTCAAATGATACTGTCAGAATACATTTATAGGCGCTTGGTGACAGAATTAAACTTCAGTAGCATAGAATCGTAAAAAAAATCGCACTACCGAAAGCTCAGTTCCTTTGTGGAATAAGAAGAGGCATTAGGGAAACTATAGGGTGGCAGAGCTGGCAAAATGCCACGGGGTCCCGGTCCGATAGGGTCCCGGACCGCGTTGCCGCGATCTTAGAAGTATCCTAACATTTTTAACAAAATTTAGTAAAAATTATAAATACAATTATAGTTATATACGACTAAATATTTCAACGCTTCAAATCAAATTACAACGTGACAATTTTTACCGGGCCCCTATCCAACAAATTTTCCACGGGCCTCACACGATATAGTTACGCCACTGAGAAGAGAATTCGAACCTACGCACGTAGAGCAATTATATAGAGTATATCCAAAACTTAAACCCAATAAGTGTATACTCGCTTATATACAACTCGCCTAACTTAAAACTTTTTAGTTATCAAATATGTGTCGTTCGTTGAAAAAGTGGTGTTACCCATAAATTATATATTTTGACTTTTATGTACAATGATATTACATTTAGATTTATCTAAATGTCAATTAATTCCATAACATGCATTAGATACCTGTAGATAAAACTTATTTATTGAAGGGAAGTATAATATGTAAAAAATATGTATTATAAACGTGAAGTGAGTCAGTGAGATAATTTTTTCTTATACGGTATAGGCTCAGTGCTTTGAACACAATCTGACCAGATGTTAAGTGACGATGTGACACACTAAGCCTAGAGGTACTTCTAAAGTTCACTTTTATTGTGACCGATAAAAAACGTAAATTCGTAATTACACAATCTGATTGCTTTTATAAGTTTAAACGAATTTTTTATTGAGTATCCATTTATCAAATAGACATCTAATACACTTCTCTTGTACATTTACATGTCCGTTCTCTTTTCAATTTATTATGCAATGAAAATATTTTAAGAAGTATCGCCGCAATTGGCACTTCTATTCTGCATTCGCCTCTTCAAACTAAGTGACTGATCTTGAGACTTAATTGCTCGGAACTCGTATTCGAGAATACCTAACAATTATTATTTCAGCACAACTACATTAATATTCAAGGTTAATAGAACCTAACATTAATATCGAAATCGAAATAATTACACAACAGTGAAAAAGCTTTAAATTTTAGGTTTTTTTTAAATATGATTTGTAAGTTATTTTTTATACGTTTAAGTTACTTTTTAATAGTTTATAATTTTTATAAATGTTGTCTAATATGATACAAATCTATCTAGTTTATTTATATTTTTCATTTAAGTTGTGAACTTTGTTGTAAATACATAAATATATTTCTAATCCTAAACATTTTGTAAAAAGAGGAGTATCTCAGTCTCTCTTTCCGTTAGTTAGGTACCATTTTTTTACGAGGAGATGCATTTATGCACTACACTTACCAAGTTCATTAAGAAGACCGAAGTCTCCCCAATGAAGTTGGTAGGGGGGTGTGGAGGGCAGGGGGCGACGCGGTGCTTGCGAAAGCCACCCCGTGTCGCTCCCATCCCAAATGCAGCGGACGGCCCCGGGGGGTTTTAGTGGGTATTTCCGGACGCTACGCGTCCGGGCGAGTCCCACACTGGCACGGAGTCTTCCCTCCGTGCCCCCTTACCTATTGCATTGGGGGACTCCGGTCTCACTAATGCAATAGGTAAGGGTAGTGCGTAAATGCATTTCCCCCCGTCAAAAAAAAAAAAAGGGGGGTGTGGAAGGACGTCTCCACACCAGTGTGAGACTCACCCGGCGAAAAGCGCCGGAAATACCCACTAAACCCCCCGGGGCCGCCCGCCGCATTCAGGGGACGATACGGAATCGGTGTCACAAGCACCGCGTCGTCCCCTGCGGCAGGCCCAACAGGGCTACATCCAGTAAATTAGCCCGTTTGGGATGTGGGGGAAATCGCTGCCTGACCCACAGGCTCTATCCCCCACACCTCTTCGCCCGATTCTCATAGAGAATTTTCGTTCGGAGGGAAGGGGCGCTTCACCCCTACCCCCCCTAAAAGGAAAGGAAAAGGGGCAGAGAACAAAACCGAAACAGAAAGAAAGAAATAAACTACCCGATACGGGGAAGGGTCCCTCTCCTCTTACTCGTCTTGTAAGGACAAGACGTAGCGAGGAGAGGGCCCTGAAGAACAAGAAACAAGAAGAAGAAGAAATTTTGAGGACATTAGAGGGGGAAACAAGTTGAAAAAAGTAGTTAGGTACCCTAAGAAATAGATAACCACTTAAACAATTTCCATTATTTTTAATCAGTGGTGTTTTATAGGTCAAGTTTTTCAATATGTTTTGAATACCTACATTGGGTTGTGTATGCGATGTCGCCATGGTGGCTCAGTTGATAGTGTGATTTGATTTCGCGTCGATGAATCTAGTTAAAACTCATCCAATTCTATAACGATATTGGGCTTTCGTCGAATGAAACCATCGTAAGCAAACCATTGTGGTAATTTTTTTTCTAATACTACCAACCTCGAGTTTGAAAACCTGTCTCCAAACATCAGTAGGCGTGTTCCCGCATTAACATTTGAAAACCAGTAGGTATTTCTAGGCTCAGTGTAGGGATGTGCATCTAGAAAAAATATCGACATTTTTTATAAATCGTAAGCTCAACTCAAGTCCGTCTCAAAAATGTTATAATTGTGTATTTTTTTTTATTATCTATATTTAATTTAGGGACTTGAGTTCATCAAGAACATGTCAGTCCCATCGTACTTAATACTAACAAACTATATCTTAATATTACTCGAAAACTTCCACAAAATTTTGGCTTCTACACTTGCAGTTATCTATTATTGAAACATAACAATATTAGAACTGGCATATAGTGTACTTTTAATTCTGTTCGATATATTTATCGATATCAGATGGTTCAATATTATCGGGTTGATTCGATTTATAGAGAGTATGTATCGATTATTTTTTGAATATCAAAATCGAATTCATATATCCGTACACTTCTAGCTCGACACCGAGCGAGATTATAGTCAAAGCATTGAGGCTTATTTATACTTATGATGGTAATAGTAAAAGAAAGCAGCACCATAATGATCATCGTAGCGTTCTTTACAATATTAACTATTAGGAATATTTTAAAGATAAAGGGCAGTGCAAAAATATTATTATTATTATAAATTACGAGTAGAGAAACTGACATAAATCTATTATCTGACGATTGTGTTGCATTGCGTTCAATCCAGGTTATTTTTTATACTTCAAATATTTGATTTGTGACGACACTACAATCTAGTAGTAATCTACAATGTATAAGTTGTGTCTATAAACATAGTTTACTTATTAGTAACAAGCTGCGTGCCCGCGGCCGCGCCCACGATTCATACATTCTTCACAACGTTTTAATTTGTTTATACGGAACCCTAATTTTTCTTTGTAATAAGATAAAGTAAAAATATTTCTCATAAATTCAAGCACTTGTCCGTAAAACTGTGCATTGAATCAGATTTTATTCAATTTTTTATATTTTTTATTTTTTTACGCGGAACCCTGATTATTTTCGAAAATTAAGAGCACCCTAAATTACCCGGAGTAACTTTTGTTATCTACCAAAACAAGTAGCGTTAAAATCCGTCCCGCCGCTCCAGAGAATAGCCGGAACAAACAGACAGACACAAAAATTTTTAAAAATTGTATTTTTGGTATAGGATCGTATATACATTCATATCTACTCAGTAATAAAAAAATATTTTGATATTACAAACAGACACTCAAACTTTATTTATTAGCATAGATATAGATAAAAAATAATTGTATCGAATAGTCACTTATCTTTTTTCATATAGAAACACATAGTTTATCTTATTGAAATCGCGTGATGTTATAACACAATTCTATATGGTATCTGGTACTTAATACGAAAAATTACGGTTACGTCGGCTACCTGAACTGAGATACCGTAATTTTGACCTCACGTTAGATAATCTTCATTTATTTTCTTTTCGTATATACCTATATTTTTTTACGACAAAAGATCTTCGTCATTTTTGACAAGGAAAAGGGCATCAACATTGTATAATGCGAAGGTGGCGCCGGTGTGTCGCCGCAGAGGCATCATCCACGCTTTGATCGAATCTTGCGGCGCGCGGTCATCTCGAAACCTACCGGCCTCGGTCGAGTTGACGACCAATTACACGATATCACTCTGTTTCGGCCTGCGCCCAAATGGAGCATAATGCCTAGGGTAATTATGTTTTCAGTTGTCCATTGACTTCAACCGCATCTTACACCGATTCTACCGTATAGCGCATAGCGTTGTACTTATTTATTACCGTCTAAATTACCCTAAAATAATTTCCTTTAATAACGTTTCATTCAAAATTATAACGTTAATTCGATGATTTTCTTCCATTTTTATTGTAGTTTTGGGTGATTATTCATTAAAATTAAAGTAGAACAATAAAAGTTATTCAACCGAATTCTACGATTCAGAACAACAAATAATGGAATTATGTTTCGTATAGGTACCTAAGAGCAGTAAGTGCTTGCCGCCGCAATTTGACCGCGCTTTATTATTTTTTTATGGTAATTGTAATTGTCGTGGGGTTAATTGAGAACGCAGCCATATTTACAACTCAGGTCCGTAGATCTCTTCGTCGTCGATAGCGGCGTGGGTTGGTTCCATTATTTCTATTTACTATTACAGAATGCCGCCGTTGACCTACATGGTTTTAATATAATGATTAAATATTTTCTCTGGTTTGCCTATAACGCTGTGTCTTTAATGTTATTAGTTACATCATGTATATTATATTACTATTAAGATTTACTTTAACAGAAAATAAAGGGTAATTAAAAGTTATAGGTATGCGTGAAAGAATAAAACTATAGGTTGACTAGAGATTTATATTGTCAAAAATGTTATAATTAAATGAATATCGTTAGGAGAATAAAACATTTCATTTACAAAAAAAGGAAATAATAAAAAAGTAAATTAATCAAATCGGGATAATGCAATATTTAAGCCTTTGTTTAATCTTGTTTAGAGCTGTAAGGGGCATACACCTTCCATCTGTATTTACCTTTTATAACCTCTAGCTGGAAGACATTTAGGATGCCCAAAAACATACGGTGTCGTACAAATCGTATTCTCTATCACCATTAACCGCAGAGAATTTCCAACACTTATGATCGTGCTGATGTGTATACAACATTAATACCATTTTTAAATTGAACGATGCACTGTTAAAAATAAATACAGCACTTTAAATTTAGAACAATAAACAATCAAGCTAAATTTTCTGATAGCATTTTAGTATTTATTCCTTATCTGTAAATTTCTTCCACGTCTTCGTTATTATTTATTTGTAAACTGTTTGTCAAGTGTTTAGCGTACATTAATAGGAATACACATTGTTTTACATAAAATAAGTATTATTTTATGGTGTAGTAAGGTAATCAGATCATATCCAGCAGTTTTCTGTCGTTCGATGCAACAGCTGCGCCAATCGCTGTGTAAAGGGCGTGTCCCGTCTCCCCTTCCATCCACTCCCGAGTCCCGATCCCGGATTACATTGAGCACAATAGAATTATTTTTTTATATCAACCCATTGTGCTTTATATTAGGGTGAAATATCCGGCCGGATGTCCCACCGGCTCTCACCTTTTAACTCCTCAAAGTGAACAACTGAACGGATTTAAATTTTATAAACTCTCTTGCTATTATTCAAAATAATTCATTATTTATTTAAAGTTGTTCTATGATTTTTATATTATTCTGCTGATATATGTGAATATTTTATGTGAAATTTATGTTAAGAGACTGTAGGTTGATATAATTAATTAATAATATCTTCCAGTCGACGGGGTAAACCCGCGGACGAATACGTTTACAAACCTTAATCTGGTTCGATACTCGCGTAGGCCAGTTGAATATGTTGGTTTAGCTTAATTAGGAGTTTTATTAATGTTTAGCACAATCTAATTAATGTGTCGAGTTATCCATAAAAATAAGACAATAGGAAAATAATGGAAAGCTGGCGTAAACGCCAGGTAAGTGCTCAAGGGGTTAAAAATTAAACAATAAAGCTCTATGTATTGCAGTTATATTCCTGGAGTAGAAGAATATACTTGGTGACTTGTATAATGAATTAAGAAAAATTATTAAGGTACTACAGACTATGAAGTAGCATAAAACTTTATTAATTACGACATTGCACTGCTTCCGAGCAGTAGCATCCACCTGTCACCTACTCGACTAATTGTAAATACACTCCCTATAAGCTCTGAATAATTTATTTATATTATTTTTGATCGCCCTCGGGCTTCAGAAGAACGCCAACGTATTAGTTGGTTCACATATAAATTAGACTATAAATCAGATTTGACACTCAGGCCCGTTTCTCACGGTACAGCGGTGCAACTGTATGGACCGACCGATAATTAAAACTGAATAAAAAATAATGGCTTTTTGTTTTAGGAATACAATTATTAATTTTTTATTTTCTTACTTTCCAGGAACACCCTAGTTTACGTGGGACGCCGTTGGCGATGCTGGCGGCACAATGTAACAAGCTCTCTAGTAAATCTCCTCCGCCACTAGCAGACGCCGCAGTTGGAAAAGGCTTTCATCCGTGGAAGAAAAGCCCTGGAACCCACTCACCACCCGGACCTGGAGTGACCCCGAGATCACAGCCTCCAGCTTGCACGCCGTACGGTCGAGCTCCTACCTCTTGTGCTGCAGCTCCGTCTTATGGCAACGACTTGTACTTCCCATCTTCTGGTGATCAATTGTTAGGCAAAAGTGAATCGAGCGCCAGTCTCGGTTCTATGTATTCTAGACATCCTTATGAATCGTGGCCCTTCAATGTTAGCGGCGGAGGAGGAAGTGGTGCACTTAAAGCTGCCGAAATGAGTGGTGTGAGCGCAGTTGGTAGCACCTGGTGGGATGTGCACAGTGGCTGGTTAGATGTAGGAGGACAGATGGCTAATTACGCTGGCCAAGACTATTCACAACTGACACATTCTCTTTCCGGTGGTGCCCACCTATTGCCACCCGCACCCCACCTTTTACAGGATGCTTATAAATCAGTGCTACCCACACAAGGATCGTTTGGTCTACACGCCCCCGGATCACCGGCACCTCCAACGCAAGCGCCCTCGCCCCGGTCACAGCGTCGCTATGCCGGACGAGCCACATGCGACTGTCCTAATTGCCAAGAAGCGGAAAGACTCGGTCCGGCTGGAGCTCACCTTCGTAAGAAAAATATACACAGTTGTCACATACCAGGATGTGGCAAAGTGTATGGTAAAACATCTCACTTGAAAGCCCACCTACGCTGGCACACCGGTGAGCGGCCATTCGTATGCAACTGGTTGTTCTGTGGGAAGCGATTCACACGGTCCGATGAACTTCAGCGACACCTGCGCACTCACACCGGGGAGAAGAGATTTGCGTGTCCGGTTTGCAATAAAAGGTTTATGCGGTCCGATCACTTGGCTAAACACGTGAAGACGCACAATGGAGGGAAGAAAGGTAGCTCGGAGTCGTGTTCAGACTCGGAGGAGAACAGCCAAGGGGAAGGGGGCACGGGTAGTAGGTCCCCGGAGCACGCGTTAGACGTGAAGCCGAGTCCGCTGGTGTGACGTGGGTGCGCGGCGCTGCCCGTGCCGCATTACGTCTCGTCGCTCCTGTGATACCGCCTCCGCCGCGTCGAGTCGCCGTCGCCGCTCTATACGATACATTCTGTATATACCACATATCACGATACTGTATAAAATTATTTGGACTTGTAATTATGAACGTTGCGGTGCATAACGCAGCCGTTGTGTATGTACGTATTTGCTGTGAGACTTAAAAGTGTTGTACAGAATAGATATTATTGAATAATTATCGTATAATATAGCTAGATCGTGGGTCGAATTTCTGATTTCTGAATACATTTTTTTTAATTTATTCGAAATTACCCGATATGTGAAGGCAAATCTACAAATAAAGAAAATTTAATTTAAAACTTGATCCTTTCAAACAACTTTTTGTTTTTTTTAATTCAGTAAATTTGACCCAGTGTATGTTAAATAACTAGTTTAAGTAGAATCGCTATGTAATGCAGTTTTAATTTATTTGTATACAATACCTCAAAATATGAAGAAAATATTGTCAATTTCTTATGTACTATAATATATAGTAAAATAATAAAATGTCATGTTGTGTAGTAATTATTAAAATTATTATGAATCTAATAATTTCAACGCCTACCATTAACTATCTTATTTTCTTCAATTTGATAATGATAATAATGTAATTCTTTTTATGGCAAGTAACTATTTTAACAAACGATAAAATTACATATATACTTTATAATAGAAAATATTAATTTTTTTTTCATTAATATGCATTTTTGGAAAAGTAGTTGTAACTATTTCTATAGATAAAATTTATAAATTACAATATAGGTAATATCGAAGAAACAAAATTTATAGGAAAAAAAATAGCAGCATTTAGATAATGTCAGCAATCTGTTAGCTATTTTCTATTAAATTACTCAATTATTATTATTATTGTAATGATTATCGGCTTGATATTTAAAATTAAAAATATGATTGTATATTGTAAAATAAAATACATGTGCGAATCAAAGAAAATGCCTAAAATGGATTTTATAAAAATTGAAATATATTTTTCCGAGTGGATATTTGTATTATTATTGATATCAATTACTACAAAAGTGTATTATTTTTTCATATAAAATGATTAAGGCTCTTTTGAATCTAAAACAGATAACACTGAACTAGGAGATGCGAATATTTTATAAAGACTTCAAATTTCTTCTTGTCTCTCCGTACATAATAGGTCTATATGTATTTTTATATGTGCAAATATATACTTAAATTCAAAAGAGTACAGATCATTATTTATATTGCAAACATGCTTATTAGCATGCTGGATATGAATTTTCAAAACCGTAATCGGAACACCTAAAATTTTAGTTGGCGCTTGTGGATTTAGCAATATGTATTTGAAGAACGATACATAAATGTGAGTATATTAGTTGAATGTGATATCAAAGAATATCCAGAGAGTTCTAAATGGCTCGTTAGTTTTGTGCTAAAGGAAAATATCAAATTCACATAGGAAACCGTCCCTCATCCGTTGAATATCTAGTTGAATATCCCTCACTTAACCTCCGATCGATAGATAAGTGATCGTTTCTAATTTCTCGGTTTAGCTTGTTACCATTTCACTTGATACGGTCACTTAACATCAGGTATGGTGGAATTGTACATATAAATCAATATGGATAGGTAACCATTTAACACATTTTTTAACTCTGTTTATATACGAAGGAACTTTTGGATATGAGCCTAGGTCACCGCACAAAATATTCACCTTTCGCTAATGATTCGTCGCCCATCTCTACACCCTTAAATCTAGCCGTAATCCGACAACACTAAGGTAGTTACTCTGGGTATGGTAGCGTTGTGGAATGAGTTACTACTATCTAGATATTTTCATGAAGGGACTAAAAACGTTCTTCGAAGTCGGCAATGAAATAGTAATAATCTTGTTATCGCAGTGGTCCATAGGTGATTAAGCATCAGATATCTTGCTGTTTGCTACCCCTTGGCATACTTGAATACTTCACATACAATGCAGCGATGATGGCACGATTGCTAGTGCGGCAGGATTCCGCGTTAATGGACGCGGGTTCGAACCCGCCTATCCAACTCTAAAATCAGCCTAAGTTTTCGGTAAAGGAAAACATCGTAAGGAAACCATAGCATGGTGGTGGGGCATTAAGTAATATAGTTTACCTGAGAAACTACCACTCAAGTTCGAAAACCTGTCACCAAACATCAATAGATGTGTTCCGGCAGCATCACTCGAGAATCAGTTTCTCTAGGCTTAGTGAGACTATCCTGGACAGGTGAGATTGTGGTGAAAGCACTAAGATTGTATAGTGTAAAAACAAATCTAAAAAATAATTAAATCTGGTCTAAGGTAATAATATAATAGACCTAGAGGAAATTGGTTCTCAAGTGATGAACATACCTATTAATAAGTAGTGATAAATTTTCAAACTTGAGGGCTTTAGTTCGATAAGCAGGCTCTACCAGCACGACATGGTTTCATTATGATGCTTTTCCTTCGTCCAAAGTTGAGGCTCGGTATAGAAAATGATAGTTACTGTATTCGAACTTAGTCGATAGACATGGTATCCGACTATACTGCACTGAATCATCATCGTTTTAAACTTCAAGTTATTACAGTAATTATTAATTTTTAAACAAATTATTTTATTTTGTAAAACAGTTCGTATTTAACTTTCAATCACAACAAATAAATAGCGACAAGGAAGCTGAAACATAACACTATTGTATTTTTACATATTGATCGCCGTAACCTATATTTAACATTCACATTTCACAATATAATTCAATAAACAATCTAGATATCATAACTTGGCCTGATAATAAATCTATAACTAAAAAGGATTGTGTAAAATCACTTGGAAAGTTCCATAAGCCAACTAACAGCGAGACACGGAAAGACGTTGACTTAAATAATTACTAAGGATACAGACATATTATTATAATATTTATTTAGTGTTATTTTTTAATATGATAGACACTTAAATCAATTACCGAGGTTAATCCTTTAAGTCTCTGAACAAGCGAAAATGAACTGTACGTCTGTAACGTGATAATATAAATACTTAGATGAGATTAAAGTATTTATTACAACAACACTGGGTGGAGTAATTTAGACAGGCGACGCGTTCGTAAAAAGCGAATTGAAACCACAAGCAATACGCTCCCCTCGAGACGCAGTAAGTGTCGCCTCCGCGGGTGGCCGCAAACTCGTGCCGTTAAAACCGAACTCATCTGCGCCAGAAGCCGACTCTATTACTCCACGGCCGTAGTCTCTATCTAGCTTTTAAATATAAATTTTATTAATGACCGCTTCACTCTCAGTTGTCTTTTGAGTATCGTAAACAGACGCCGCGTGTATTTGTTGAGCTTCCATCGTGATGACAATAATTTGAACAATGGCTTCGTAGCTCGATGCGCGTTATCATATTTTTGTGTCAAAACCTATAAGTATTTTCAAAAGAATCTTTGTATGCTTTAATAGTACCCATATTGAGACACGAAATAACTATATTAGTAAGCAGTAGTATACTTCATTCTTCTATTAACTAAAGATATCTATGAACGTAAAAAATCTTTATCATTAAATTCGGAAACTACATTTCATAGCACACCTATACTTTTACACAAAATTCATAAAATAAGTAACAAGCTGGTAAGAGTTACGACCAGATCGAGGACATTCTCAAAAATGTCCAGGTCAAAGGTACCCGTAATCGAAGAGCATGTATGAAAGTAGAAGAAGGGAAAGACTTGCGTCAGGATCGTAGTAAGTTAAAGTATATAGTCTCTGCCTACTCTTATGAGAGCGAGCTGTGACGTTATGGTATAAAACAAGGCTTCTTTTTTTTATTACACGGTATAGGCTCAGTGCTTTGACCACAATCTCACCTGATGTTAAGTGACGATGTAGTCCAGGGTGATTAATGCACTAACCCTAGATACTGGTTCCCAAGTGATGCTGCCGGATACTTTTTGGTATTTGGCGACAGGTTTTCGAACTTAAGGGTGGTAGCTAACTAGGCGGGCATTGTTAGAAAATGTCCTACCACCATGCTATGGTTTCCTCACAATGTTTTTCTTCACCGAAAGCTCAGGCTGATTTTAGAGTTGGATAGGTGGGTTTGGACCTGCGTCCATTGACGCAGAATCCGGCCGCACTATCCACTGCGCCATCATCGTTTCAACTTATTACTTAAAACACAATTTTACACTTCGGAGATCAATAAAGAATGTGATCATTTTTTTCTCTTCTAGCCTAGCTAATGCTGTTGAATGGAAGGGCTTCACCGTAACTTTGGAAGCGTGTACTGAAGGCACCCGCCGTACATTTCCCCAATCCTCCTTTCTTTCTACACTTTATATCTATAGAAATACTTTAAAATATCAGTTTATGACAACAAATAAGCATGATATAACTTAATTTTTCTCAATTAGTCACTTATTTCAATACATTTAGGCGGATATCAACAATTGTCAAAATGATAAAACTTATTATCAGACAATCTATTCTGCATAAATAAGAATGTAAATACATAAATTATAAACTGTAAAACATAATAACACAATTCGCTAAATGTCGCCTCGTTGAATTAAGAATTCTGCATACACTAGATGGCAGCACAATCACAACGCCGACTTATACCTACCAATGTCAGAGCTTTATCAATAAAGTTATTTATATTCAGCATCTTATAAGACCATTGTATAAATATGCTATGGTACGGCGTATGGCGCCGAGACGTGGATGCTCTTAGTTGATGCTGTGCACAAAATACGGTACAAGTGGCATAGAGAGCCATGGAGCTGGTCATGCTCAGTATTTGATTACAAGCTCGAGTAAGAAATGTCTAGATGCGACGTCGCACTAAGGTCGGCGACGTTGGTAAGATAAGATAATCAAGAAACTAAAATGGGGTTTGGCAGGCTATATTTTTAGACAGAGTGATGGCATGTGGAATAAAATGTTGACGAAATGGTGGCCACGTGGCTATAAAAGGGGAATCAGGCGTCCACTAACCCGTTGGGCGGACGATATAATAAAAACCGTGGGTCAAACCTGGTTAAGGCTAGTTCAGGACCAAATCGAGTAGCGTATAAGAAGAGTGCTTATGCTCAGCAGTGGGCGATGATCAGCTGATGATGATGATGATAATAAATAAAATCAATATTACGTGATAAGACAAAACTGGTATTTGTATTTTAAAAAGTGAAGTATTATTTGGGATAATAATTTAATATTGTAATACTTTTTTTTTAAACTAAGAAGAAACTTGATGTTTTTAATTGATTATTAGCTATCTCAAGGACCATCACGATGATATTTTAGAGGATACAAATAAATTTCAATTTTACAAATACGATTAAAAACAGAAATCACAGAATTAATTATGGGTAAGATGACCTTCATAATAATATTATCGAGACTGTTATAGGAGTCGCCCCCGATAATCGAATCAAGTCCCCGGGTCCCCATATCTAAACAGAGATTTATCGCCCCTAAACGAATTATCTTTAAACTGATTGAGCGTACAAGATGAGAGGGAGTTCTCCTAACTGTTTTATATTCAAGTCGTACCGCAACGGTTATTGCAAATGATCAGAGTTCGCGAAAAGTCACATAAAATATTTTGTATTATTTGTATATTATGAAGGGATGACTGACTGCTCAGTTGATAGTGCTTTTGTATACCATATCGACGGTCGTAGGTTTGAACCTATCCATGCAATTCTATAATGTGCTTGAAGGAAGGAGAAGGTCATGAGGAAACCATAGCATTCTAATGGTACTTAGGGTACTTTGTAATAATGTTCGCTTGGGTAGCTAATACTTTTAAGTTTGAAAATCTGTTATTGAATACCAATAGGTACGTTCCAGCAGCATCACTTGAGAGCCTATATTTCTAGACTTAGTGAGCTTACGTCATTTAATATCAGGTGAGATTGTGCTCAAAGCGCTAAGCCTATAGATTATAAGTCGAACACAATTTTAATAAATGTAAATAAAGGTACCTATAAAAATAGTGCTGTATTTTAATTGGCTTTAATAATATTTGCTCTGTAACTCCTTCGCCACATTGTGATGTCACTAAATGAACATTTCCGTCTGTTCATTAATATGGTTAAAATCGATAACCACTGATTTGATTTATGTCATTTATAGATAAGTTCTATGATCAGATTTCGGTACATATTTTATTACCGTAAGTAACATAGGAAATAAGTAATGATGAAAATCGTAGATCAAGTCAGACGTAAAAAACATTACCACCGCTTTTCCTGCTGCCTATTGTTAAATGTAAGAATAAATTGATGTAGGTATGTTACGTATATAGGATAAAAGAAATAAAAGTAATTTTGTATTATTTAGTTATATTTTAAGCACAATCAATGATTTATATTTATATCTAAGCATTGTTCTTGATTAAAATATACAATTTAATAATTATAAATATTTAATGTAAGCGCTTTTTTTTTTTACAATACCTATTTTTCTTAAAATAAATTGAAATATGTTAGAAATGTTTATTTAAGTTCTTCAATAGTGTAATTTAAAAGAAATAGTAGTGGCATGAGAAGTCATTTTGTATTCACTTTATGCATTGTATTTGCGATGATGGTGCAGTGGATGGTGAGGCCGGATCCCGCGTCAATGGACGCGGTTTCGAGCCCACCTATCCAACTCTGAAATTATCCTGAGCTTTTGTGAAGGAAAATATTGTGAGAAAACCACAGCATGTTGGTAGGGCATTTTCTAACAAAGCTCGCCAGAGTAGCTACCACCTTTATGTTTGAATACCTGTCGCCAAACACCAAAAAGTGTGCTCCGGCAGCATCACTTGAGAACCAGTACCTCTAGCCTTAGTGTGTTTACCATACTGGACCACATTGTCACTTAACGTCAGATGAGATTTTGGTCAAAGCACTAAACCTATAACGTGTAAAAAAAAATCACCATTATCCTCAATAACTTTTTTCTTGCGATAAAAAAAATAAACATGACAATAGGTTCATTAATAACAAACAAATAGATAGGCATTGACATTTATATGTAAATATGTAATTAAGACAATGAAATTAAGTTCGTATAATCCACGCGTACGTATCCACGTGCTCATTTTGTCGTCTATAAAGTCAATCGAATTCAAACTTTATAAATATACAAGTCACAAAACTGTACCCAATAAAAAGATATATGTCGCTATTTCCTATATCACTTCTAAATACTAGTTCAGGAAACAAACAGGTGCTTTACTGTGAACCTATTATCTCATTACGCACTGTAGGCAATAAACGGTTCTACGCATCTGGTAGCTGTTGTCATCAAAGAAACTCTCAGCTCACGACTTTATGTGGCGAGATGTAGCGATGAGTCTTTTCGACGTTATTCAACCGACACGGTGGCGTGACGTGACGGGCACCTCAAAGAAAACCATTACATACAAGTCACGCGAAACGCACCTCTTTGCACGTGCATTGTGCAAACGTACGAGTCTACATACACATTCGTATTCGCGAATACAGGAGATAAATATTTGCATTTAATATTCGTTACATCACTAATCCTCACGGAGCATTCTCCGTGCTCTAAAGCTGCGAATTTTATTAATGAACTAGCTGTGTGCTCGCAACTGCGCTCGTGTTTCATATATTCTTCACTGCCTTTTAATTTTTTATACGGAACCCTATTTTCCTAAACATTTTTCAGTACTAAGAACAAGTAAAATTATTTTTATAAATTCAAGCACTTGGCCGTAAAACTGTGCATTGGTTAGAATTTTATTCACAATTTCATGTTTTCATATTTTTTTTACGCTAATTATTTTCAAAAATCAAAAGGGTAACTTAAGAGTGAGTTACCCAAAGTAACTTCAGCTGTCTACCAAATAAACGTCCCGCAAAATCGATCTAGCCGTTCCGGACATTACCCGGAACAAACAAACGGACAAGGAGGCAAAATTGTATTTTTGGAATAGGTATCGTGTATACATTCATATCTATTTAGTAAAAAATAATAATTTTGACACACAAAAAGACACTTCAATTTTATTTATTAGTATAGATATAGATTATAGAGTATAGATTGTTTTGAGATAATTTTATTATGAAGTGAAATATTGATATTACTTTACGAACGTACAACACGTTGGGCAATTATAGTAAACTAAAAAAACATACTTCTCATTATAAATTAACATTTATGAGAACAACAGTCATTTGCACCTTTTAAGTATGGTACATACACGACGATATTAAAGTTTAATTGTAAAGTGATTTTTAACATAATACCTATACGATGTTTTAGCTAATATAATAATTTACTCCTGACATTTTTGTCGTTTGGTTGATATTACCTAAGTACTTTACTGATTTCGCTTAAAATTTCCGCTAACTGACGTCTACGTCAAACAAAAAAAAAACTACTAGTTTAACGAGAAACATAATTTTATGTACGTAGATATTATACTCGTTTCATTGACTGATAAACTTTCTCTAATTATAGACAAGCAAACATTAGAAATAAAAATTGATAGCACAAGTTTGAGTTATTAAAAGCGTGACAATTATAAAAAAAAATATCCGCTTTATGATGAAAATTACACTCTCATTAATATATGATTAATACTGAATCATAAATCGTGATAACATCTGAGTCAAAAGAGACGCCGGCTCTGAACACGTGTGCCGGGCGGTGACACCTTCCAAGAAATGATTCATTTTTTGGCATGACGTCAGGTCACATGTTAAATTTTAATAATTTAACCTATTTAATCAATGACTTTCATCAATGATAAGTCGCTCTTTTAGTTAATTATTGTTAAATTTGAGATTGATGATACGATTGGTAACGTATACGATTCCTGTAGACGCTTGACTTTGCATGATGTTATACAAATACAAAAAAAAACGTAAACCTATATCGACTATTTGATTAAAATAGTACAATGCTAGTTCTATTTTGGTTTGAAATCAAATAAATACGTATTGGTGTTTACTGCCAGAAGTTTGTCAACTTTGTCTTTAACCCTTAGAAACCTGATAGACTAAACTAAATCAAGAAATATAGTATATATGTATTTTCAAAAATAAACTTCAACATACAATATTGAAACAATTTGAAAGCTGGCGTGTTTATTTTGTTCAATAGAACATTTCGCATTGGTGGACTCATATTAGAAACACACCAATAAAAAATGTAAATATTCATGTAAAAGTCTGATATCATATTTGAAATTTTGAGCATATAAGAGTTAACAAAAATAGTTATAATTTGGAACGTGATTTTATAGGAAATAACATGTGATTAAATATTACGTTGCTTAGCAACGTTCCACGAAAAAAGAATTAAACTTTTTGAAGAAACCTTTCAATGAAACCTTTCCGACTGGCCACACGAAAATATATTATTAACGTAGATACCTAACATGTTAACAAAATGTGAAAACAATGTTGCCAAGTGCGGCGGAAACACAGGCAGTTTACAACTTTTTAACAGCGATGCCCGGTCGTAGTAAATCACAACGTTAGACCCCCTTCAGAAGTAATATCGACTTCTTCGAACAAACATTAATCTGCCATACTTCAATATGAGAAAGGAAATGTCGAAACACGAAAGCGTGTACATATTTAACGAATACCAACACTAAGATATACAAAAATAAAATACTGTTTTAAAAAAAAAAGTATCAAGAAAGTAACTGAGTCTTTAGAAAAAAAATATAGAGTTAATTTAAATGTTTAATAAGTATGCTTTCATTTAATTTCTAATATCACGTACCGTGTCGTTTGTTTACTTTTTGTGAGATGAACCGACTATTGGAACTGTCAGCAGTATTCATAAAACAGTAGCGCCGCAATCTCTCTTGCGTGGAGTGGCTCACGTGACACTTTACTTCGAATAGAAATAAAAACGAATTGAGTCGTTATTAAAATATTTTTAACAATATTCAATTTAATAATATTCATACCCCAATCAATGTTTAATTTCAGAATATCCAATTCAATATTTAACTTCAGAATATAATCGGTTTCAGATTTATTCAAAATTTAATATATAACTTGATATAATAATCTGAAATAAATGTTAACAATGTTATTAAAAAAAACTCTTTAACTTATCTATGAAGGAAAATATGTTATATTTTATATACGTACTACCATCTAGTAAATATGCCGAAAGATACCCGGGTGAGTAGAAGCTTAATCAACGAGCTAGCCAACGAAGCATTAACGTTTTGAGAACGTCAACTAATATTTATTAAAAAAAAAAAATCCTGATAGTTACCGGTAAACATACCTATAAATATGGATTCACGAACTTAAGGACATAATTACTTGCTGTTTAAGCTCCGAGATAGTTAATATCAGGGGTCTACTATGAGTTTCAAATATTTCAACAAGAATTTTGAACGTATTAGTATTGTAATTCAAATTAAGAACAGCACCACTTATCAATATCAACATATAAGTGAATTGTTCACTTATCTGGGTCAATATCGCACTACTTTATTAACAATTTCACCATCTTAGTGTTTCTTACTCAAGGTTCAATCAGTGGTAGTATTACGCCAACTTCTTACATTATAAAAATATGTATAAGGTTTTTCAAAAATCTACCACATTATTTATTATTTGTCATTAATCGTTAATACAGGTTTTCTAGTAATAGTCAATACAAGGTGAAATGTATGTTTTTTTTGCAGCTTAGTGAAAATTGAGTAGAGAACCATTTTAAACTTAATTAAACTGTAGTATATTCCACACAACTCTGTTTGTTCAAGGGCAAACCTTTAAAACCGTGTAACCGTGACACTGGCTGTCAAGTTAAAATGTTTTAATTTAGTGGCGCAGTTCGTCACACGCCGTCATATCCGCCATCCGCCGCGCCATTTGACACCCGCTTTCTTAGAGGCGATAAATCTATATAATAATAACCAACACGGCTGCACTAATCAGAGAAACGAAAACAACCCTTCACTCGTTTCCATATTATATTTTACTCAAATATAATAACCATCTGGAAATCCAATATACATTTTAAGACCAAGTTTAAGCATATAGGATATTGTAAGAATAACAAACAAATCGCTCCCTAAACGTTTATACGTTTGCAGGGAAACAAACAATTTACCTATTTCCTCGTGCGACAGAGACAAGATCAAACACTAGTTAATAAACAACATGACGACGACGCCAATAAAGGGAGAGGGCGTCGGATTCGCACACCGAACATAGACAACGTATTTAAAATTTTATTGAATACGTCACGCTAATTCCGTGTCGTCTCTTTGTTATCTGATAAAATAATGTGGCTTAGTGGAGTTTTTGTCGGTATCTCAGTCTGTCATGTAAGAGTTATCTTTTTAAAATCCATTACCTTGTGTATTCTTGTGTATACTCTATATCATGTAATCTTAGTGGCGTTTTGTGTGATATACGAGTAGTTTGATTTTTGTGGACAAGTTAAGTTTATTATAAATAATAACGCGTAACGTTTATTCTGAGGTGCCAAGAAAAATCCATACAAAGTTCCGGCAATAGGATGGGCCACCGTTTTACTGGAGGTTGGTATCCTTGATAAAAGATTAAAGTACATCTTACCCACATGACACTGGCACAGATTGCTGTTATCTATAAACTAGACGAATAACAGCTCGACATAAAATTATCTAATATTTTTACTTTTAAACTATTTACTATTAAATTGCTAACTTTTTAATGAAACCTTATGTAATAATCGTTTATTATTTCTTATATTCGTTTTAGCATCTAACTACGGTGATTGTACGTAATGCTTAACAAGCATAATCAACATTATAATTGGTTTATACTTTCTACACGTCTTAAAAGTCATTATGGAAATTGTTTTTAGACCAGTATAAATTTTCCTGGTGTAGGTACGCAAATGCAATCGAATTTCATCACGACCCGAATTCCTAAATCATGTAGAATCACAAAGAGAACAAACATACAAACATTGATATTTGTTAAAAAAAAAAAAAAAAGAAATCTTTATTATTTTTTACAAATTTAACACACAAATATATGTCTATTGATCCCCGCACTAGGAATTAATTCCTGTATCGCAGGAGATCATTCAAATTCCGAGTTATAGCTATAGACTTATATATTACGCTGTGGTTGTGTTATATATTTGTATGAATATATAACATCTTATAGATTAAAATAATTTGCAAGAGTTTCATAGATAAAGATGATGCAAATTAATGCATCTATTCACTAAAACGAATACTCGGGTCTGTCATTTGATGTCGCTTGGGGGAGCATTTCAATCAGCCCTCGTTTGGGGATTTTAAGCATTAAAGCAATCTCCTATTGCAACACTTTATTAGTTTCTGCTTTATTTAGACCTTTTGATGTTAGAATTAATCTAGCTCCTATTGACGCTTTTTGATTTTAAAATGAGAGAGGGATACACAGTATAAATATTTTGCTTTCTTTATTAACTCCGCTGAGATCGTCCTTCTGTATATTTTATTGCTGACTAATTTTAAACCTATTCTTAGACTATATTAGATTATTAAATATTAATGTGTTTTTTTTTTCTTTTCATTATAGATCGGCAGTGACGGCATTGTGACTAATGTTAAGCACAATGCAATCCTAAAACAGTGGCGATTGGTGAGAGATCGGTTATCCATCGTCAGTCGTTCCTGTCATGTCGGCATAGATATCTTTTCAGGCTACGCTGGAAGTACGCGATATTACAGTACGGCAAAGGTATGACGAATCGAAATGTTTGGTTCATGCCTGGATTAGAGTTACTGTAAAACTATGGCTTCGAAGCCCAGAGCGTGTGGTTTAATTATGGAAGTATCAGATTAAACAGTTCTTTTTCTAAATGTTGAAATATTATTACTTTCCAGTTGACACGGAATAAGAAAAAAAGATGCACAGAGTAGTTCAGTGATCTACTAAATAGTATGCAAAGTAATAATAATAAATTGCCTAAATAAAATCATTTAACAGCCACAAAATAATTACTTACTCGTAATTTTAACATACAATATATCGACAATTTATTACTAGAATATTTTTACTCTTTTATTTTGGCTTATCTTATTAGGAAAGATTTGTTAAATATTTATTTTATAAGTCATGCGTTATAGTATACTAAATGTATATACGGAACATGAGAGTACATACAACATTGGACTTAAAAGAAAGTCGGAAGCGAACGACATTCATTACCATACCAGTACCTACGTTCTACATACGTCCCAGGGGTTATAGCCATGGAATAGGAATGAGCTTCGAGATACGACGTGAATGACAAAGTGGATGCAAATGTCGCTTTGTCGGCAAACGGTTGCGAGCAATTGGCGAGCATCACCAATCAAACAATGGCTGGGTAATGCGGGGCGGATGTTTCAGACAAACTTTTTCATGCTATAGGTAGTTGTTTTTTTTTTCGAGCTTTTAATACACTGTACGGAGTTGCTATTCACAAAAATTTAATCTAACTATTCCAGGAATTAATCAGGAGTTAATCAGGAATTAATGTGTTAAATCGTTTTTGAGGAGTTACTGTTGGAGAGGTTGTGTATTATTATCACGACACAGGTATATATAATCTATTACATGTCAACTTATATATTTAAATATATAGAACAGTTCGATATGTTGTGTCAATAAAACGTATATTTGTATATTCTATAAAAATTATGTAAATTATAAATAACTTACGAATAAATACTATACTGCGCTATACTCTGCTTGTTCCTCATCATAGCATATAGATACCCTAAAGTAAAAGTCTTCTTTGTTCTGTCCTCTCTTTCTATAAAAGTTTTCTTTAAAATGTATATTTCCACTTTGGCACTGGATTCGAATTATCCTTTTATTCTCTCTCGACTACCACTCTATCAGGAATCTTCTCCAGGTACCTACTGTATTTGCTTTTAACTAAGGCATAATAATATAACAACTTTAAAAGTTATTAGTTACTGTAGATATGTATAAAAATCCAGTGATTTTCATTGTAATAGAATACCATAATCATATGATAAAATTAAATAGACCATTTTTTTTTGTTCAACATAACCTCTATAATGACTGTCGTGTGTCAAGGCAAAAACTGAAATTCCATATGTTTATAAATCAGCTAAGTTTGCAGGGTCGGCACTTTTAATTAATTATGAGAATATTTGTCACTGAACCTTTACGACTTCGCATTCGGAGTTGAAAAAATTCATAAATCATTATTAGATTCGGTATCTGTCATAAATAATTTAATTTTAAGTGAAAAGTGACAATTTATCTATTTTGTCTTCTTCTTCTTATTTAATGGCAATCAGTGTACATACAATTTGTGGCAATGTCATGTGGGTGGGATGGATTTTCAATCTTGTAACAGCGTTACCAAGCTCCAGCAAAACAGTGGCCCATCCTGCTCGAACTTTTCATGGAGCTTTGTCAGCACCTCAGAATATATGCTACGCGTTATCTTCTATAATAAACTTAACTTGTACACAATAACTAAACTATATCACACAAAACGCCATCAAGATTACATGATATAGAGTCAAATACACAAGTTTAATTAATTAATGAAAACAACTGCTACATGTCAGACTGAGATCCCGCCAAAAAACCTTTGTCTATTTCAATTGATACTGTTATTCAAATTATTTCTTAAAATAACAAATAAAACTATACAAAACTGCTTGTATTTATAATATTATTCCGTATTGTAATTATTACAGAAATAAAATATGACAAGTATAAAAAAATAAACAAAGCTAACTTCGCGCCTATTTCAAACTTCAGGTGATTAAAAATGGCGTAGTCGGTCAATAAGATCAAGGGCATTATTCTTGAATTAAAATATGTAGTTTTATTAAAATTATTCAACAGCTGCAAAGGTACTGTTGGATACAATATAGCAAAAGGAAAAGTGTTGAATTTCACAAAGTACAAGAATTCGGAAGGCGTGAGTGTCGACATCGGCGCACACGCGCGACCGGATGCGGAAGTTCGTAATTACGTCACTATTTTGCAAAAATGTCTCTATTCTCCCGCTGCAGATGGCGTACGACCCGAATTGTTCAAACATTCCTTGAATAGTTCAGCTGTTGTATGACTTTACAACGCCTACTCTTCAGATATACTCCGTTCGCTAAATAAGAGTAAGTAGAGGTACAAAGACTTTTTTTAAACAGTATTTTTGTTACCTCAAACAAAATCAACTCTACTACTGTCTTAATCTGTTCTAAGTATTTTTCCTTGTATCTATATATACATTTGGCTAATTTTTGTTAATAGCTCGCACATACTTTTTGGTCTATAAATTATATTTAATTCTATAGATTTACACTAATAAAAATGACTTATTTGTACCATCATCATTTAAATATGATAATCATTAAAAATCAATACATAATGTAGAGTTGTACTGGATTTAAATAAAAAATAATATTATATGTAATACCTAATACAAATACAGGTAGGTGGGTATCTATAATAAATTATGTTGTGTATTGAAAGACTTTTGCATTGAAATCGGTTCGGTGCGAATAAAATAAATGAATAAAATAAATTATTGAATGTCTTTTTAATAAAGTGCTTATTGTTTTATCCCGTATAATGGCGATCCATTGTGCTCACGGCGCCGCCCAGGCTTATTTCTGTGCCGGCGACACAATGCACAAAATAATAAATAGTCGTATTTTGTTCGCATTTTCTGCGCTCGGTCGCTTCGCCGTTGTTCTGTTAATTGGTGGTCGGAAATAAATTAATTAAATTAAATCGCTTCAGAAGAGGTAACACGTCCGTTGCTTAAATGTTTGGACGTTCAGCAATTAAACAACTGTACAAGTGCAGTCATTTGTGGTAATTTCCTTCATTGTTTTTCTATGTCATTGTAATGGCGCATTTTAGTTGTAGGTACAACTTCGTACGGAATCGATTTAAAAAAAAGAATTTTAAAGCCAGTAATTCAGTACAGAATTATTAATGCAAATAAACACTTTAAACTGTTGTCTTTTATTAATGAATTTTGTAATTTATCGTTTATCTAAGTACGTATATAGATATAAAATAAAAATAAAATATTGAATAGCTACCTACTCCAATCTGACACCTTTCATCTCATCTGTCAAATATTTGGTTATCTCAAACAATGTAAAAGGTAATTTATAAATTCAAGAAAATCATTTTTCTAAAAATAGACCAATACATTTTAAAATAACACACCAAATATCAATACCAGTATAATATTGTTATTTGGCTTTGTTATTTAAAGTTTATTGCCTTTTAATGTTTATATTTCTTTATTAATTGAAAATATTAACATAACCTAACATTTAACATACAGAATTTGTCTGGTTTATACATCTATTGGCGCTCCTAGCGATAATTGTGTACATTTTTATATAGTTTATTCATAATAAAAAAATACGATAGTCTACGTATTAGCATATTATTGCAAAGGCCGTGAAATAGGCAATTGCAGGTCGAGTATGAATTTGTTTTTTCTCAAACCAGCTTGGAAATATTGTCATTATTTTCAAATAAACATGCACGCGAAGTATCGAATTTACGTAGAAAGAAAATCAAAAACATTGCAGGAGCGTTTTTTCAATTTCGAACATTACAACGCTCCAGTAATGTTATATGAAACGGCGTGCTGAGGTTACTAAATACTCTTTGATTGGATCTCTTTTATCATTCTTGGCATACAAAAGTAAGTCTCTTTGCTTAGTACAAATTGCGTTTATGTGGCTGTATAGACATAACGAACCCAACTGACTTTCAAAATTCACATCCAGAAAGTCAAGCGCCAGTCCGCCATGGTTCTAGGTCGTTCTACTCTTGACGCGGTGCTTGCGAAAGCCACCCCGTGTCGCCCCCATCCCAAATGCAGCGGACGGCCCCGGGGGGTTTTAGTGGGTATTTCCGGGCGACTCTCGCCCGGGTGAGTCCCACACTGGCACGGAGCTCGTCACTCCGTGCCCCCCCTTATCTAGTGTATTTGGAGGACCTTGATCCTCCAAATACAATAGATAAGGGTAGTGCGTAAATGCATTTCCCCCCGTCAAAAAAAAAAAAAAAAAAAAAAAAATAAAAAGGTCGTTTCTACTCGCTCTATAATTCCAAGAGCAGAATGGCCATAAAATTACCCTGTACAAGATGGTGGTTAGACCCATGATCACGTACTGTGCACCCGCGTTACCACGCACCAATATGACTAATGTAACTTTTAAATATTAATTAAATTAACAAAGTATATATGCCTTGGCGGAAATGTCTTGTATTAGTGAAGTCAAACTCATACTCGACCTGCAATTACTTATGTGAAATAGGTTTTTGGTATAAATGATTGCCAGCAATTAATAGCTATCTTATACATGACATAATGTAGCATGTTGATGGCTGACGTCAAACAAACGGTAACGCGAATCTATAAGTTTTTCCCCTACTGAGAATTGCTCAACGCCGTTAAACACTTTACACTTAAAAAAACAAACATCGTTCACATAAAACTTACATAAGCAGTTTACAAATATATCCTGTATCACATTTATTACGGCAAAATACTAGTAAATTTTTAAGTTTTCCCTTTTATTACCTAGTTATGTAACTTCTATAAAATAATACAATGAAAGTGAACAAAATAATTTAATTTACAAATTTAATATTAAACTGTTCAAGCAAATACAACATAAACAAATGTATCCGTAACAGTCGTTAATGGTTTTACACTTAACGCCATCTATTAGCGAGTAGATGATAATTTGCAGTTAACTCGGAAACTAAAAAAATATTTTTTATATTATATACGCTAGAAGTTTAGCTATACAATTATAATTAAATTGGTGTCTAAAATAATCTAATTAACAATATTATAATTAAATGATATCAATAAAATTATTCTGAATAGACTACAGAAACGAACAGTTTTGATATGAAATCTCGAACTGACATTTCAATCCTTTCCAAAATAGATCAATGTCGATGATCAGTCAGAAAAATCGATATATTTTTGGTTTGATCTAGATCTTATATTTTAAAATTCGATATTGAAACCCGCCGTAACATAATATAATAAAGAGCTACTTAATATTGAACAGAAATATTTTTTTATGTTATATAATATACCTATCTATTACACACCTACTTGTATTTCTTATCGTTAAAAGTATGATAAAACAGACCGACGTCAAAACATTGAAATGCAAATTATTACATTAGCAAAATAACTACTAAACACAGGAATTTATTATTATTTTACTGCGGTAATATTTACTTACTTTCTAAATAGCCGGTTATTACGTTAAGAAATATATTGCGGTTAGAAGCAAACTATCAATTTTACGGCAGTTTGATGACGATTGACGAATGCAGTAACCGAAACGTCGAAACTTTCTATCCGTTCGCGTCTTTGTTACGCGTACTTTCTTATTTCTTTATTCGGATAATTAGCTTTTATGGTATTAAACGTGGTCGTGTAACAAAAGACTCCGCAAGGGAACTGTGGAGTTGAAAAGCGTAGGAAGTAATTAGACGGGTGGCAGATGGCGCGCGGGTGCCCTTGTCCTGGGTACACGTGACCGCAATGAGCTACCGTCCAACTGAGTGCATTTTAGACTTCACACATGTTTGTATTCCTTTATAGCTTAACTCTTCTCACACACTGAGATATTAGTATTAATTGTTTCACAACATAAATACTTGTATTTATTAAACAGTTATTAATAATATAATAACCTATAAACTTATTTTACTAAAAAAGTATTAAAATCATCTGAAAGTGAGCCGTCATATCTTAAACTTCGGTTGTGGTTAAAAACACTAAAGTCGACGTTAAGTTGTATATCTACTATATAATAAGGTAGCCATTTCTAACTAGAATGGATATCTCATGAATCTCTTGGTGAAAAAATCACTTCACTTCATCACTTCATTTCATTCACATTCAATCACTTTCATTCTCCGTGATATATGCAAATCGACAGATGACAATTATTTGTTGTTGCCATTGAAATTGATTGTAAAAGTAATAACTAGTAAGAAGTATTTATTCTTTTTTTTGTTCCTAATAGAACTTGTTGTGCAAAAGCTGATGCGTAGGTTATATTGAACCAATGTAGGTAGGTAAATTTTAAAAGGAAAATTTGTAATGCATAGTGATTTTATTATGTTAATTTATTCATTTAATAAGTTAATGAGTTTAACCCTTTGAGCACTAACCTGGCGTTTACGCCAGCTTTCCATTATTTTCCTATTGTCTCATTTTTATGGGTAATCGACATATTAAAAACTAAACATACATAAACCTTGCTATACTTGTTCGTAAAATTTATGAATTCACTGACATATGTTAAAATGTACACACATACACATATGCTCACGCCTGTTTTCCCCGAAGGGTTAGGCAGAGGTGAAGTAGCGAACTACACCACCCACATTTCGCCGAGTTTAGTTCCGTCCCAGATGTGACAGGGGGCGAGCCTGTCGCCATATCGGGCACAAATTCCGAACTCCGGGATGATACTGAGTAGAAAAAACCCAATATCACTTGTCCCGATCCGGGGATCGAACCCGAGACCTCAGAACGGCAGTCGTATGTAATACAACTGCGCTACCGAGGCAGTTAAAATGTAACTAACGTTTTATGACTTTAATAAAATTTTGTTAATTGCCTTCACGAATAGTTTATGCAGTTACGACTTAAAATCCGTATAACCAAAGTAGTATAAATTCTTTCAGTATTCGTACATGGTAATTAATAGAAGTAAATGAGGTATCATTGGAGTATTATTATTCTTTGCCCAGAGGTATTTGGACGCCCAGAATGAATTTCTGTTTCCGTATAAAAGTTTGTCTTTCTATCAATTTTTTTTATATAAGCAGACCCCTACTTGTTCCGTAAAATATTAGGAATAGAATGTACGATTCTCTTATTGTTGAAGTAGTGCTAAAGTTGAGTTATTAATAAGTCTAGGTATTAATTTAAACCGATGCAGCTTTGAAACTGTACTTGGAAGCTCGTATGTAGCATAACATCTACCACCACTTCTTATCTTATTCTGATCTTATAGGTCTAATATCAACTTAATTTTTATACAATACTAAAACACAGTTCCGACTATAATTAAACTAATATTCTCTCAACTTCTATCGGTTATATTGTGGGGAAAGTGTTCTGTTTAACTACGCAAACCTATTTCATAGTAATCGTTTATCCACAGTAGCGAAATACACCGAGTTTCTATTCAAGTGTACATTCTACGTAATAGCATGATATGTTTGTTTGTTTCATCAAAACTTCGCTTTACAGTTTTTTAAACGAAGTTTGAATTTTAAATTTATTGATAGACACGTTGTATCATTTAGGCATTATAAACGTAAGTCGTGATTCCCTTCTTAAGAGGATATACGAGCGGCGTTTATTCAATACAAACGTATTCCCCAGTTTCCTCTCTGGATAATCGCATTATGGTAAATATTTTTGTACCATTAAAATTATTTATTTACCACCATCGTCCCCGTGCGTTTTGATTTTGATGAATTAAAAAAAAAAAGTAGAGGCATAGCCAAAGTCTATATTCTATAATAAAAAGTATTTTTTTTAAAAGGGCCCAGTTTTGAAGGGTGATACAAAGTAATGTTTTCTATTTTAATGTATAGGTATTCTTATTTTTATGTTTCTTATTTTGTATAGGTAAAATGAGCCCAAGCTGCATTTGACCCTTTCGTGTTTTATAACTGTTTCTTTGGGGCGATAGCAATGTGTTTCTGAAATACCTATTTTACAAATTTGTCGTCGACTGCATATGCTCTTCAGAGAGGAGCGGCTAAGTTTGGTCCCACACACACTCTGGGTCGCCCTCCGACAGCGGTACGAGACATGCTTCGAACCTCAACTGGGAAAGCCTTTTTAACCGCCGCGACATGCAGTGATCAGAGCCGGATTTGCCTACAGTGTAGAATGTGCAGCGCACACTGGCGTAGTGTTTAAGGGGCACCCAGCGACACCTACAAATATCTGTCGTTCGGGGCGCCAACACTCAAAAGGTGCCAGGATATTGGTGACACACGGACGCTACAAGGACTAGAGCCGCTGCTGACAGTGCTCCGCTTGCACCAGTACGGCAGATAGCATGGGTTCTGTGAGGAATCTTTTTTGAAGAGAAAACTTCTTTAGCGGCGTTAAGTGATTCTCGGTAAAGGAAAAACTTATAGATTTGCATTACCAATACTATGACGTCACCGTCAACATGCTACAGTATGTCAAGTAAGGGGTTTAAGTATTGGTACTCAAAGAGCAATATTAAAACGTACTCTTGCGCAGTATATCTTTTATTTTGTTCTCTTATTTTTACCTTATCTATTATCTTATCTTAGCTATTTTAGTTTACCTAGGGCAATTATCGCAGAGTTTTTAAAGCAGATCGCAGATCAAGCTGAGGTTCATACCGTTTTCGGCTGTGTGCATTAAGAGCTCGCCCCAAAGTACAGTAAAGCCGACAAGGACCTACAGTATAACGGCGCGAGACAGTTAAAATTACATCTTCTGGTCTTCAAATAAAACACCTGTACTGATTAATTAGACCAAATTATTCTGTTATATTCATAATGGTTGACTAGTAAAATATGATTAACGTAAACTCATAATAAAATATGAAATCATGTTCCACTTATTCAATTTATTACCTACCAATAATTGAAGTCCACCAAGTTATGGTAGACAAATCAAGATAATTTAATTAATTTCGGTTTAAGTGTGGGTGGATAATTTACGATATAACTATCAATCCATACCAATGATGGCTGTACTAATAATGTGTTTTGGGTTTATATACGCACGTAATTGTAGAATTTTGTATTCAATTCATGTAATTTTAATATTATGGATCAGCTTTTATTCCTACATGTAGGTCTATATTAATTCTGGCTATTCTTAACCATTTGAATTATTTAATTAAATGTACTTTTATAATTTTAACCGTAATATAATGCACCTAACGAAAGGTTAGAAACACAAGGTGTTGATCTAAATTATTTACGTCGAAAAATTATATGATTCTCTCCCTGCCTTTATCCCATTTTTATTTGAGGTCGGCGCAACATGTCTTTCTCTTCCATTCATCTCTATTTGAGGTCATACCAACATTTACTCTTTTTCTAAACACAGTCCATCCATATTTTCTTTGGTTGTCCTTTAAAATTATATATTATGCCTAAAATTCATTAAATTCTAAAACTCTTCATGGTCGATCATGTGGATGCAATTAGAAAAAAAAAAATCGTTTAAGGCTGTAACACGGTGATAGAAATCACCACAACACTACCACTAGCATAAATTCTGTATCCATAGCTCAAGCGTCAACCACATTATGTCATAGAACAGTAATCCCAAAAGCAGTTTTTCAAATTTAGCCTAGTAAAGCTTAACCATTCGGATCAGGAGAAGTACGAGTATTATTAAAGGAAGATATTGACAGTTTGTCATTTTTCTTATTAATAAGTATTATTTAGTGTTATTAATGTGTCGAGTACCCATAAAAATGAAACAATAGAAAGACAATAGAAACAATGGAAAGCTGGCGTAAACGCCGGGAAGGTGCTCAAGGGGTTAATATTATAAAGTTTTAGGTAAGTTATTTTAGAATACGGGCGTATAATAACTAGTTTGATGAAGTTATGTCGATATTTTAGGTAGAATTTTTATTTCAATTCTATTTATCTTCATTTGGTAGGTATTTTATATTAAGTCTGAACTTACAACAAAGGAAAATATAGTGATGAAACCATAGAATGATGATGAATGGGCATTATCTAATACCACTGGCTTATTACCACCTTACCACCTTAGTTTATTTATACAGATATAAAGATCATTAACGCACAGTATACCTCATGACAGCTGATAAAGATTAACTCTTTTTTCTCGAAGAATCATATTATTGAATATTTTGATATAGTTATATTAAAAATTGTTGAAAAATAAGAGTTACGGAAAATAATCACGCAAATAAAAAAAACCCAGTAGGTTTAACTATTCTCCATAAATTAAATACCTACTCGTATATTCCTCTGTTACCTATTTTGAAACCGATGAATGTTAAATGTATATGATTAAATATGAAGTAACAAATAGCCGATTGTTATGATATTATAGTTAATTTACACAACGAAAAAAAACAACATTAGCTATGTCGTATTAAAAAGTATAAATTCACCAAATAAAACACAACAATAGTTCAATACGTGTGTGCCCGAAGTGACAAAATGCCGAAAATTACCCTCATTATTGATGGGAACTTTAGAATAATAGTTCGTCGCAGTCAGAGGCATCGAAAACCCCGCCGCGCGCTCAACAGCTGGTGACAAACTACCCGCGACCGCTCTGCCCATTCTCTATGCCTTTTTGACTTTGATTTATGAATTTTTTATGCCCTATTCACCCGTCACGGTTACTTTGGATCCTATTCCTGTTACGCGAAATTCTGTTAATTCCACTTTCTAAAATTTAAACTCTTAAATGATTACTTTAGAGTTTATTTTAAATCTGATTTGTTACGCTTCTCGACTGTAACAAATGTAGCGAAGTGCGTACGTTCCACAGTTGCGTGCGTCTGCGCAGAGTATCGCTACATCATCTCTTAATAGTAGGGGATGTAGAGAGGGGTTTTTATTTTATTTCCACAGTAATTCGTTTTGTTAGGCAACAATAATGTCATTGTGCTGTTCAATTTTAAAGCAAATACGTGTAAGTTTGGAGGGAGTGCCAGGGACACGGTCCACACCCTCTTCAACGAACACAAAATAAGTATGAAATTAACTAACATCGGATTTGATGAACAAAAAGTCTGTCGAATAGAATTTCCAGTGACAGTGCTCATCACTAGGTATTGCTTACGCATTCGTATGTTCAAATAAAATATTTTACTACAAGAAAATGTTTCTATTGTTATTTTTCGTTGAATGTTAATTAATTATAATAATTTGACATTACATATTTGCTAATTACGTTTTATCTTAAAATATAACTAATATGGTATACAAATAGCTCTTTTGTTCCAGTTCCAAAATACTTATAGGTTTAACATAAACAATAAGATTTATAATATTGCTTACAATAAGAAAACCTAGTTTAGAATTAAGCATAACCATCGCATTTTGAGCATAATTAAACAGGTTAAATCATGCCAGTACGTCTTTTAGTCCAGATTTTTATTTCATTGCAAAAATTATGAGTCTCTAGAACCTATCTGGCTAATAAATACAGTCTGGAATTTCTTCAAAGCACAATAAGATACCGTGGTACAAAGGTTTAATGACATTATGTTTGCTTTACATTCGAACTCTCAATACACAAGCCAAACATTTATCGGCTATAGAAACCAATTCACAATGCGACCAAACCAATTTATCATATCGTAAAAATATTTGAGATGCTTCTCGCGACCTTAGCAACATAATGAAATCGATTCCCTGGCAAAGAAGTGCGAATTATAGTTGACAAAAGTCATTTTGTAATTCATTGTGCGGGTAGCGGTGTCGGCAATAGTATCTCGGCGGTTCAGTAGCTGACAATGCGGCGGCAAGCGAGCGGGGCAATTTGTCAGCATCGACAATGCGGCCCGACATATTGACCATTATTTATGGAGCTTTGTGAAATACGTCCACGGTTTTATTACGGGAACAACTGAACATCGTGTATTACACGCGATGACGTTGCATACACTTTGTTGCATGCCAAAAAATATGACCGATTGTCTGTACATATCAGTTAACCTATAAATTTATAGTGGCAGTATACCATGATTTCGTATCATATAAAAACTGTAATGGTTCTCAATGCACAGTTTACTTCGTACATATTCATATTAAAATGTTTTATTCATAGAGTAGAAATACCACTGAATCCCAAAAAATTGTTATCAACGCAATAAATTTTAGCGAGAAAAAAATTCAGACGTCGGTGACTAACCCGGGGCCGATATTAACCATACATTTAGCACAGTGAGAAAAGTAATAAATATCTGAATATAATATGATCTTTTTAGTATTTATAAGTTTTTTTTTGTTTTATTACTGGTACTATCATAAAATACTTAGGTTACTGTGTGTGTGATACTGCACAAACTTGATGCGTCCCTGTACTTGTCTAAATATTTCTAATGTATATTAAGTTTACTAATTGCTTCAACTCTTTTTCGCTATTTCCAATTTACCTTTCCTTTTAGATTACCTCAATTATCGTTCGATCTTCGATCTGAGTGACAGCCGCCATCGGCTATACCAACCGCCGCCATTCGAGAGAATATCGCAAATACCAGGTCTCCTGAGCGTTCATGCTGTCTGCCGAACATCCCAGGCCAAAACAAAATCTCCATTTTTAAAATGCTTGAGAACTTGGTCTACTTATACATTGCAATATAAAATGGCTTTTTCATTGTTTTAAATAACGGAACACCTTAGAAGTTTATTTTTTTGTACTGAATAATGATACGAATATGGTTTTAAGTTCTAGCACAGAGATATAATTCAGTAACAGCTATGTTTAAATAGTGAAACTTTTTTACGTTCAATAAATGCTAATAATTTGATAAGAGGAACAAATAGTCAATAATTAATATAAACTACGAAACAGAAAAAAAACTAAAACGAAAATAATAAAATGATAAACTGATGGTAATTTTTACCGGGGAAAAAAGTCTGTCAATACGGTTTTACGACTAAGCATTAGTGAAAACAAAGAAGTCAATATGTGTTACCTGTAGCCTGTGTACAGGCTTTCAAATTGTTTTAGTAAATATGATGATACAAAAGTGATAAGTAGGTAAAGCTGTACAATATTGAATTCATTATCTCCAATACGGGGGGATACCTAAAGGGCGTGAAATTAATTTTACGGGGTTGTACGTTAGTGTTATTTGCGCCTAACAATGATCGAGCCGGACCCGGGACGCCCTGACCGCCCTCTCGGCTGCCGTTCTTTGTATCTAGATCCTACAATACCGCACACGTGTAAAGTTATCGATGAAGCAATTGCGTCCCTGAACCAGCTGTACATGAGAAACCAACAGAGAGTTTTTTTATTAACATAAAATTACAGAATGAAACCTCCTTTATTGAATCTTTCATACTTTCTTCCGAGTCTATTAAGGATTTTGGCGGCACCTCGGTCTGTGTAGTAGCTGTTATCTTTTAAGTCAACAACTTGTGTTATTGCCATTGGACACTATATTGTATGATTTTGGTGGCATTTTACGTAATTATCTTTTTGGTTGTTGTGTACAAGTGAAGTGTATTAAAATGATAGCACGAATCGGTTATTCTGAGTTGCCAAGAAAATCCAAAAGAACATTCTAGAGAGATTCCATCGTCTTGCTAGGGTTAACAAGTTTGAACATCAGAATAGACAGTATTGGCAAACATCTTGTTACGACTAATATTTCTACTAGGTATTACCTCAACCTACTGAGTCTATTAAGTCTAAGACGTAGTAGGAATTAACATTTCTTTGGACTTCGATTACTTTATCCTCTATGATGTTGTCTTTATTTTAGTTTTAGTTATGTTGCAGATTGTATTGAATTAGGTGATTACGTAAATATTACATAGGCATCAGTAAAGGACGAGGTTTATTTTTGCTGATATGGGGGACGGTAGGTTTGAATGGTGGATTACGTAAGCAAAGTTTACTTATTTACTTTTAATTATTCAAGAAATAACTCAATGCTAACATTACCTGGTGGGGTAATTGGGAGGGGGAGGGGTTTGGTTACTTGACAATTGGGGTGATAGGAGGAGGTTAAAACGACCAAAAATATGTTTAAGAAATACCGTAATGGCTCCATTCACGCAACTTCGTCGGTGTTATTGAAACTTTAATAACTTCATATCAAATGAAGATATATATCTGTCTAAGAAGAAGTAAAAAAAATGAACGAAATCTACGATTTTTAAAATGTCATTTACATAAATACTGAGCTCAAAATAAAATGTATATATTACCATTCGTGACAGCTTAATCCACTAAAGTAGCAATAGAACATTACTAAAGATTATTTTATATTATTACTATGTTTTATCAGTTGTTTTACTAACAAATAATGAACTTCTATATAACGGCTTTGTATAAAACAGATCGATAAAAAATATCACATTATTGGTGGGTTAACCGAAATTTATTTCAAAAAACAATGAAACCTACGCCAAAAGAAAATATCACTTATTGTTTTTCAATAACAAATACACAGATAAAAATTTAGATAAATAAATACATATGAACCCAAAAACGAAGTTCCATACATAAATAGCGTTATCGGCTATTTATTATGTATAACGATGCATCGATTGCATGTCAGTCTGCAGTTGAAGTCTGCTTCATTATCTCATTCGGCGCTTATGAATACTGCAGAACACTTGGAAGGCGGAACACGATCGTGTTTTTTTCCACTATTAGTAAAAAGCAAATGGCACATATCGCAACGCCCACATACAAAGGGAAACGTGGTAATTAAATTCCTAATGGTATACCCATTAATGTTGTAATACAGTATTTAATATCCACATTAGATACACGATTGCAGTAATTTAATGACTGTGTGGTTATTAGTAACTGTAGGCTTTTATTCTTTATTAGTTTTTTTTTGTGAAATCGAGTTAGTTTTATAAATGAGTATCTACTTTACTAATAAGTGTAGTAGAACTTTTGCAAGGTTTTTCTAAGTACCAAAACCTGTTACCTATAAAGCGCTCTTCTCTGAAGTAAAAACTGATGTTAAAAATATTTTGTTGATTTATTGAATTAATCATATTAATGTTTATGATCGACTTTCGTAAAGTATAAATGTATTCATCAATGAAATACCTCTTATTGGCTGACTTCAGTGGGCACTACGATCCTGTTTACGTTAGTTATCAGATATATCAGTTATAGATATTTACAGACACACATTAGCACACAAATTACATATACTTCACTTATACTTATAAAAAACACAAAAAATATACATATACACATACATAAATACACACACACACATATATACACACATGTAAACATTATCTTATAATTAGTTTTTAAATAATGATGAATTCAGTTTTGGATCTTTATTTTATGTATCGGTTTAGTTTATATTTCTATTTTATACGAGCTGTGAATTTTTAATGTAAATAAACAAATATGATAATGCTTCATAACATTATTTTTTATTTAGATTTTTTAAACACCAAATCTAAAAACAAAATTGGTACTATTTAATATAGCTAATATTACATATAAAATGAATGTCAAATCAAACAATAACACGAGATATATCAAAACTGTTTAAGTAAATAATTGGTTTAAATTTCAAATTATTTTATGTTTTATAATTTGTAGAAATTATCGAATTTGACGAGCGATGCTTTTTAAATACAATTAGAAATTCTAAGCCTGCCATCTTGTGGAGAGTAGCGAAAACTATTAAAAAGTTTTCAAAGATGTTTATTCACCTTTCATCTATTAAATTTAATTTAATATTCAGCTATTCATTTTCTTATATTTATTTAGGTATTGTATTTAATTAACTACACTAAATAGTAGTAAATGTCTCAAAGATTCCTAAAAATTGACTACCTCTTACGCATAGGAGACCGGATATTTTCGCTGCGCTCAAAAGAACAACAAAGCGTGGGAGTGAGAAGTCTTAATTAAGTACATATCGCCTAAAAGAAAGGGTTCTGTAAGATACCTTAATTTCCGTTTCCTATCTTAACTACCGTATGTTTAGCTAAGGTAACTTCAACACGTCTTGTGCAGATACTATCCGGACACGGTTGTTTCGGGTGGTATCTGTACAAGATAGCCAAGAGGGAGCCGACAGCAGCGTGCCATCACTGCGGCGCTGCAGAGGATACCGCACAGTACACTTTTGCGGAGTATGCTGCGTGGGTCGAGCAGCATCGCAATGTGGTGGCAGAGATGGGACCGGACCTGTCATTGCTGAGTGTGGTGAGAGCCATGGTCGGCAGTGAGAGGGTCTGGCACACTATGGCCTCCTTCTGTGAGCAAGTCTTGCTGCAGAAGGAGGCCGCAGAGAAGGAGCGGGATGAGGATCCCTCGGCGGATCTTCTTCGCCGCAGGAGGGTGGGTGGCAGAAGGGCACGGTTCGCCCATGCAATTCTGCCACTTTGAGCCAGCCACCCGTCCCAAGTCCTTCTCCTTTGGAGTTCTTGTTCATACAAGAACCCAAGGAGAAAAGAAGTGGGACATTTTTGCTGGCGGCAGGAAAGAGGGGGGTTGCTTTGTACCGAGCTCCCCCCATCTGCTTCGAATATAGGAAGGGGCCCGACTCGGCATGGCAGGTTGTTTTCCTGTCAAGTTATGAAGATAAAACATAATATTTAAATTCAGCCATGCCGAGGTGGTAGATGTTCTAATATTCGTATGATTAGCTATCAATACATCATTAAAACAGATTTTGAAATACTCTGGATAGATTATAAATTATAATAACATTATAGGTATATATATTTTTTTTCTTTTCACTTAATTCATTTCACGTATAAGAAAACAACAAATTCGAATGAAACACAATAACATATTAGGTATTGGTTTTTATATCGAAATGATCGTCGTATTTTCAAATCACATTAATTACGATACAATCTTTGTCAAATTTGAGTCAATTTGAGACCATAAAACGACATTTTATGTCACATTTACGTTGATGTAGTCTCTATCTAAGGTGTAATTACGAAAGGGGCTCAAGGAAACCCCAGTGGGCCCGGCCACCGATTTATCATATTTACCTATGAATTGTCAGGTTAATTTGTTTTTAAATTACATCTATTTATTCCTCATTTTATTTAGCAAAAAAATTATATATAATCATTATTACCCTGCGATAGGCGTAAGGCTGTCTTACTAATATGTAATTTTTTTACGTTTGCTTTTTAACCTTTAATTAAACTCGTATTTCAATGATTGTCGCAGAAACTTTCCTTCACCTCTTTTATGTTACTACTAGTTGTATGCCCGAGGCTGCGCTCGCGTTTCATATATTCTTCACTGCGATTTAATTTTTTTTGTATACGGAACCCTAATTCATTTCTCAATTTATTTTTCGTACTAAGATAAATTAAAAATATTTCTCATAAATTCAAGCACTTGGCCGTAAAAGCGACCGTTGAATCTGATTTGATTCCCAATTTCATGAGTTTAATTTTTTTGTTTTTTGCGTAAGTCTAATTATTTTCGAAAAATCAAAGTAGCCTAAGTTTTGTGAAATAAGCTATTCAGCTATCTGCCAAGAAGAGTCTCGACAAAATCGGTCCAGCCGTTCCGGAGATTAATCGCAACAGACAGACAACAATTTTAAAAATTGTATTTATAATATATGTATCGTATATACATTCATATGAATTTAGTAAAAAAACATTGTTACTTTGATATTACAAATAGGCAGTTCAATTGTATTTATTGGTATAGATGATTGTGCTGTGTATGATTTTTTTTGTTTCTAATGCATTAACTAAAAAATCCTTCATCGAAATTGAAAAATCTTTCAACCTACAGAAATCTACAATATCGCGGAATAATATATGATACATTTTGTTTCTTTTTAAATTAGAGATCTCTACGACAATCACAGTAATGTATGTCAAGGTACCCAAAAATAATGCAGTACTACTTCATACCACATAATGTGTTGTTTATTGTGAATAAATTTCAACAATTGCAAAACAAAATTTCTACATAAAAATGTTGTGTAAAATCATTTTTCCTTCTAATTTTCCGATCATAAAATAACAGGTCGTAGTTCACAATCAAAACCGTCTTTTGTTAATGCATTCCCGTTACCGCAGTCCCACGGACAGGTACGAGGGGGGAGGTAGGGGGGTATCATTGCATACACCATCTCTATAATTTTGCCACAGCCAATCATTATGTATAGAAAACACTAGGCCGGAGGACACAATGAAAAACTCCCATTGCAACGTGGAAAATAAAAAACGATTATATTCTTTTTATCAGTACCTACATATACAGGTCGAATATAATTTTTTTTTAAACGAAAATATTGAATTGAATAATTGAGATTTTTTTTTTTGTTTTATCAATTGATGCACTATTTTCAATAATTTATCGAACCTTACCGTAATTCCTCTAATGGTATGCGTATGAATTTATGAAAACTTTTATTTATGGGTGTCTGCTATAAATATGTTGTTACATATTATTTTACTCATTTCGTAGAGAATTGATTGACAAAAATGAAGTATTCTCAAAGTTTCGCGGAGGACGGTGTCATATTTAATTGTTGTGTGTTCGCACTGCTTTCGGTTCAAGGTGTGAACTGGTACCTAAGGTGTGTTTGAAATGGTTTCTAAGGCTAATTGTAATAAAAAAGTACACTGATCATTTCAAATCGCGATAAAAACTATACGATATTTGATTTGAAAAGACTTTGTTTGGTTGATTTTAGGTACTTTATTGATTTCGCTTCAAAAAGACTTTCAGCTGTTATGTCTGTGTATTTCTAACTACATAATACAAGAGAAACTAATTTTCTAGAAAAAAATAATTCTACATCACGACAAGTAATAATTTAAAAAAATACAAGTTAATTAATAATTGGATAATTTATTTATAGCTTTTTTTTTTTAAGAATAAAGTATGGCTTGAATTTATCTTTGTTTTTACAATAATTACAATTCTTGGTAAAATGATTAGATACCAATGTTCGTAATGCACATTTGCTACTAAGCACATTTAAAATTTGCTAGATATATACAGGTTACTTAAAAGGTGCATTTGATCATTGGTGTTTTTGTTTTCTATTCTAATTTTTGAGATAACAGTGGGTACGTTTTAGGAATAGAGACAATTTAGGTAAATCGTCCTCATAGCAAGGATCATTTTATGCTTACACACAGGCCTCTTGTGTGTCTTCACTGGGGCAACACGTTAGAATGCTTTAGCCATCCCGTATTGCTCCACACAAGGTAGCGGGAAGAACCGGAGGGTTTAGTGGGTAGTGATCGCGCTTCTCGCCTCGAGTCCCACACTAATTTTGGTGTGTGACAGCCTCTCACACGCAAGTGTGAGAGGCTGTCACACATCCCCGGCTTCAGCCTTTCCCGGGGGTTCGCCCCTTTGGGTTAGGTTGGACAGCTAGTGCGTAAATGCATTCCCCTCGAGAAAAAAAAAGGCCTCTTGTGTGCCAGTTGTAGCCAAAAAAACTTTGTTGCTGTGGAAGGGGAGGGTAATATTTGGGGGCTACGTTAAAGTATTACACGCATTTTTCTAAATCATTTTGAATACCTACCGACCTATTTTTAATTTCATTGCTTACACATTTTAACCAGGAATTTTGTGATGTTTTAACCAGGACGATTTCGTAGTTTTTTCTATTTGTAAAAGATTTGTTTATGAGACGTGTACAAATTTGGGGGCGTCCCATCTCGGACTGGCACTGGCCCAAGCTGGGGTCTTTACAACTTTGGTATCCTTGCATTTGTTATTTACTCGCCCAGCGAAGGTAGTCCCAAAAGTTTGATGAAGCTGTCAAGGCCCTAGGAAGACAGGCAAGAAGGCCTTACATCTACATTTAGTCAGTTCGAAAAAAAATTATGTGCCTATTATTGCTTTACTATCCAAGATAGTCTTCACCGATATGTCGATCTGAATATACTTAAACTGTTTATAGCCAGTCACTATGTCGGGGTTTTCAATTGTAATAGTATTCGTTAATATTATTCTTTACAGGTGAAGCTAACCTCCCCTGAACGGTTGACCGCTGGTCTAAACTTCTCTTCTGAGAAATGGGTGAAGAGGTGGGTGGCGAGAGAGCCTGTGGGTCAGGCATCGGCATTCTCCCCCCCCCCCCTCATCCCCAACGGGCTAAATTATGGACGTGGCCCTGTTGGGTCTGTCGCAGGGGACGATGCGGTGCTTGCGAAAGCCATCCCGTATCGTCCCCAGCCCAAATTTGGCAGACGGCCCCGGGGGCTTTAGTGGGTATTTCCGGACGCTTCATACCCGGGTGAGTCCCACACGGAGGAACGTCTCCGCACCCCCTTACCAATTTCATTGGGGGACTTCGGTCTCACTAATGCAATTGGTAAGGGTAGTGAGTAAATGCATTCCCCTCGTCAAAAAAAAAAGGTGAAGCTAACCTGAACGTATCAAAGGTCATTCAACCTTAAGAATAAGAACTTCACACGTAAGAATAATTGAGGAATATTTGTTTTTGTTCAAGTAAATATTTTTCATATTAAAAAACACTCAACCCTGTATATGTGTTAAATTCACTTGTATACACATAGGTATAGTTAGCTGTGGTACGTAGAAACTGCTTCCACTGTGTGAAATACTGCATTTTTCATGTAGGAAAAATGCCCACTGTCTTATTGTTTTCCATTACAGTATCTATCCATAAATTTGAATTTTAAAATTGCAATTGAACCTTTGTTTACTTACTGTATGAAGGGATGATGGTGCAGCGGGTAGTGCGGCCGGATTCCGCGTCAATCGACGTGGGTTCGATCCCCACTTATTCGACTCTAAAACCTGCCTGAGCTTCCGGTGAAGGAAAACATCGTGAGGAAACTATAACATGATGGAAGGGCATTTTCTAATGAATCCCGCCTGGGTAGCTACCACCTTCAAGTTTGAAAACCAGTTGCCAAATGCCAATAGGTTTGTTCCGGCAACATCACTTGACAACCGGCTTAGTGTGCCTACTATCCTGGACCACATTATCACTTAACGTCAGGTGAAATTGTGGTCAAAGCACTGAACCTATTCCGTGTAAAAAAAAAGAACTTCATCGTGATAATTGTGAATAATATTGTTTACTACATACTTTTTCAGGTTTACAAGGTTTAATCGAAATTATTTGCGTATTTTTTATGAGACGTTAAACGCGCATGTGATTTAATTTTACGTGAACTCCATAAATTAAATAATATTCGTTCTATTATGTAATTAATCTATAACAGGAATGTACAAGCTTATATGTACAGGAATGTACAAAATATGTACTTATATTAGAGGAAGCTTGAAAATAGCACCAGCGACAAAGGAGTTTTATTATTTACTAGCTGTGTGCCCGCAGCTCCGCCCGAGTATCACACACTCTTCGCTGCGTAATATAGTTTTTAAATAATCATTGGAAACTAATTTTTTAATTGTGTTGTCCATTGAACCATCTTTTCTTCACAATTTTACGGGTTTTAATTGTTTTACACGGAACCGTAATTATTTTCCTAATTTTTTTTATGGTATAAGAGAAAGCAAAGATCCATCCATCCATTCATTCAACCGAGAGACTGCTGGACATTAGTCTCCCCCAAAGATCTCCACGACGACCGGTCTTACGCCACCCGCATCCAGCAGATACCTGCGACCTTCACCAGGTCGTGGGCCCACCTAGTGGGAAGCCTATCCATACTACGTCTTCCGGTTCAAGGTAGTCATTCGAGGACCGAGTAGCCCCATCGGGCATCGGTTCTGTGAGCAATGTCCCCAGCCCACAGCCACTTAAGTTTAGTAATTCTTCGGGTAATGTCGGTTACTTTGGTTCTTCTGCGGATATCCTGATTCTTGATTCGATCACGCAGTGAAACTCCAAGCATAGCCCTCTTCATTGCCCTTTGAGCAATTTTTTTTTTATTAGGCCCATTGTGAGCGACCACGTCCAGTGCCGTATGTCGTTACTGGCAACAGACACTAGTCGAAGACTTTCGTCTTGAAACACTGCGGTATTTCTGACGAAAAGATTCTGCGTAGCTTCCCGAACGCGCCCAGCCGAGTTGGATTCGACAATTAACCTCTTTCTCAAAGTTGGATCTACCTAACTGGACTGTTTTTGAAAGCAAAGATATTTATCGCAAATTCAAGCACTTGCTAGTAAAAATTACCATTGAAACATTTATTTTTACAATTTCTTGGGTTTTAGGTTATTTATACGGAACCCTATTTTTTTTCTATTTTTTATATTAACAGAAAACAATGTTTCTTTCAAATTCAAATACCTGCCAGTAAAAATAGGCATTGAGGATTTTATTCACAATTTTACAAGTTTTAATTTTTTTACGCGAAACCCTAATATTTAAAAAAAATTAAAAGTAGCTTGAGTTACGAGAAGTAAATTCAGCTATTTACCAAAAAAACCTGTCATAATCAGTCCAGCAGTTCCCGAGATTAGCCGGAACAAACAGACAGACAAAAAAGTTAAATATTGTGTTTTTGGTAAGTATAGAATGTATCATATGTAGGTATTTAGTTAAAAGTTGTTATTATCATATTACAAATAGACACTTCAGATTTATATGATAGTTCAGATTTCCCCTTTTCCCTGAAACATAATCCGAGAATTTAGTAGTATTGTTTTTTTCGTTTAGTTGGAGCTAATTTTTTTTTCATTTTCTCTTACTTTTAATCACCCAAGTATAATACATTACTATTCTTTTTTAACAGCCCTGGACTTAAGCCCTGGATTCTTATTGACAATTTAAATATGACTAAAACCGTTTTTTTTTTTCAAAGTTTCGATTTTAGTCCGTAGTCCCCAAAGCTGCATAGTTTTTTTTAAAGTTGAATTCAGGTGCTCTTACCCAACGCCTGTAGCTAAGAATCAATTCGCAACACTTGATTGAGACCATTATACTATACCCAGTCGATACGGTCGTCGAGCCGCCTCCAATCACCGTGATCATTGTAGTCCGAGCCACGCCGCGGGCTAGGATTATATCATTATCCTCAATACCGCTGTCTGTGGGTACCGTTGAAACTCGATAGCCCATAGGCACCAAACGCAATCATTCTCCATGGAATAGTGCACCTTACAACAATCGATTCGTAGAGGTTATTTAGATTAGTTTTCAATTGATAGTTTAGAATTTACAACAGATGTAAGCACTAGTAATCTATAATAGGCACACCTATTATCCTACCGTTGGTCACTGTCATAAGTTGACTAAAGATGGCGCATAAATTTTAACTTGTATTAAACAAAACACAACTACATTCATTGTTACAGTGACCATCAAATATGACCTTTAGTTGTTATCAATAAAAACATTCTAATATTTTTTTTCTTTTCAAAGTTTTTAATAATGATTATGATCGAAATCAACTACTAGGTGAAAACTAGTATGTATATACACTCTGCGCTTTCTAATGTGAGTAATGTAGTATGTGCATGAACCATAAGGCAATGCAAGCGTGGAAAACGTGACTGCATGATGTGGGCGTGACTACAGCCGCCTACGATTGGATCGGACAACGCCAATGCGTACGCGCCGCGCCGCACGGTAGCCGATGTGTTTCCTTTACTGCCATTCTTATGTATTGATTCAAAGTAATATATTATAATACTATTTATGTAACTGCTTTATTCAATTTACTATACTTTAAAAAACTCTTTAAACTCCGGCATTTACACTCGCCATAAAATCAATCCTGGTATAGTCAACAGATATCCGATTTTTTATCTCTTTAATTAATTCTTCAATAACCAGCCCGTTTTAAAAAATCAGTACATCACCAGAAACGAATCGCTTGAATTTCCCTACATAATCGTAATTTATAAACAGTGTTAATTTACTTACAAGAAACGCAATACACTTTTCTTCAAGTGTTCTATGTTTCTGCCATCTTATTTTGTTTAGCTCATAACATTCAACTAAACATAATTGTAATGAATATCGTGTTTTTTTTTAAACTTCCACTATCATTGGACATTCAGCACAATTATAGAGAAGGTTACGACCCATATAGTGTAGTATACAGGTATGTTAGACATTAAATAAGTGTTAATAAACAGACTGGATCGGAGAGAGTAGGTTACGGGTTACCTTTCAATATCTCTTACACAGCACACTATAAGATAAATACTAATTTAATAGCTATTATATATGACCTTAAAAATAATCCATCACATGACTATACGACTCGAACCGACAGTCGGCTTCCTAACAACGTTTAAAAGCCCGATATTACCAATAATTGAAGACGCATCGGGTCATTAAGCCCGCAGCCGGGGCAGTTTCTATGTTGATTACCTTCTCGTGGTTATATAGAATTTTGATCATTGTCCGTCCGACGACCACGGGCGCTTCTTCATAATAACGATAATGATAACTGAAATTATATGATTTGAATGGAATTTCGTTGGAAATGGCGAAAATATTACAGAAAACTGCCTACCGACAGGGGGTAGTTGTTAGGATGACGGGCGGTGCGATGCCCAAGGCGGTTCACTCCACCGATACTATGCAAATTAAACGTAATCAAAATAATAATTTCATATGAAGCGAACAGAAACAACACGGACCCGTCGAACTGACCAGTAGGTAGGTACACCCTCTCCCTCTAGCTCCCGCTTCGAACATTGGAGAGAAAGGAAAACCCACCAGCCACAACATCGGAAATGCAAATTGTACAGGTAGGTTTACGCCCGTTTCGTTTTTATTATTTCTTATATTGTTCATGCACCCACCTATATCGTAATTATGCACGCGATAGTGGCATAATGCGCGAAATTACTATAAGTGGGCCGAAGTATTTCAGTAGTGATTACATAGTTAGACACGGCTCTCGGAGCCTTATAGTCATAAAACAGCGATACCATATCTCCTTGGAGAAAATTACATCGGAAGCATAGGAGTTTTCTGTCCGAGGAACTACTAGCTAGACGATTTAACGTGGTTAACTTGGCAAATGGTAGCTTCAATCGTAGAAAATAAAAAAAGAATAGTCTAGAACCATTTTAAGTTACCATTTACCTATTATAGGTATTTTTGTCTCAAGTTTAGGTAATGTATGCCAGACGTAACCGGTTTTTGAGACAACTTGTAAATTAGCTGGATCAATTTATTCATTATGTTTTTATAATACTGTGAAGAACATAGGCTATTTTTTTTTATTTTTGTTTAATATATTTTCAACATAAACGTAACATGGGCCAACAAAATTAACAGAGAGAGATAAAACAGTTCAGTATCTAGTTCTACTCTGTTTGTCAACCGTCTTTCTTGTGTTTTATTTCGTAGTTATTGACGAGTATTAATGTTATCCATGTAAAATAGAGATTGTATATATTTTTTTTTTTTGTACATTTCTTAAAAGTCAGATAAATTCACTACTTATAATGAATAACAAAAACAAAACCCTAGTCGTTTTACAAAACATTTCTTTATGATTTAGTAATATAATTGACTATGAGATAAATTAAAATGGAAGCCTAATATTATAGCTAATTTGGAGCTTTCTAAAAATATATTTTTAAATAGGCAAATATGTGAAAATTGAATATTTTGAAAGAAACCTTTCGTTGGGTTTGTTGTCATATGTACCAAGTGAATTATCATCAAGATATATAGTTTTATATATACCTAGGAAATAGTTAGGTATATTTATATAGACAGTAGCCGCAGAGCCTGTGAGAGCTACCGTTTAATTAAGGTTACGCTTGGCCAACCGTGGAGTAGTATTTAACGAGCAGTTAGCCGTAGTTCGTCATGCCGTACCAATTGGATGCGATTAAAAATAATTTTCATTTTTTTGTCGACGTTATTGTCAATTCACTCATTACAACGAGCTCCGATGCGGATAATTCCTATTAGGTAGGTAGGTAGGTACCTACGCGAAACGGCAAAATCCTACGGAACAATCTTTTACAATTTTTGTACTTGGGTAGGTAGGTTCACTTAAACGTAATACTGTAACAGCGTATGATTCCAAGACTGAAGATTCTTTTTTTGAACTGACTAAATGCTGTTGAAAGCTAATCGTATACCGAACTTTTGAGGTGAGTACTTAACGCTCAGCCGGGAGTGGTATAAATGCAGCAAAGTGGTGTACGTTTCACGGCTGGATTGATTTGCTATCTAATAAATAAATTCCGCTGTGATTACCCCGCGCTAAACCTACGGCGATATAGGGAAACTGCGGATCTCAAGGTGCATTACAGAACTCATGTACTTGCGTCTAGTATGGACGGGTTTGAGGTGCAGTTTAATGCGTGTCACGCTAGTGCATAAAAATGTCACTGTATCACGTTGAAGACGGGTAGAGAAGCCTCTCCAGTTGGAGATCTAAACACGTCCTGTACCACTTTCGGAGAGTGGAGTATATTTTTGTAGTAGCGGTTTCGAATGGATTCGAATGGATGGTCCTTAACGTGGGCAATAACATTCCCTTGGGGCAGTTGAATACCTAGAAAAAATTAGGGCTCATTGAAAGAAGAGGGGGTGTTGGCAGATTAAAAATATAGTTCAATAAAACTTTTTTAATTAAAAACAAAACCGACTTAAACAGAATATACTATAAAATGCACTAAAAAATAAAAACAAATAATAACTTTATTTATCTACTTTTGCTAACTTCGATAGGTATATCCTCTGTTTTAATACCATTTTATTTCCGTATTAATTTGTTCTTTTTCCTTTTTTTTATTCACTGTTAGTTAGTACATATAAATAAAATACAACAACAACAAAATATTCTACTCTCTACTCGTTAAAATGTTGCACCTTCCATCATCAGATCAACAAAATAAAATGGTGACTGCAATACACAAACACTTGAATAGCTGTGCAAGCAAATTGTATACAAATCTATAAATATTCTATAGAACTCGAGAGTTTCTCTTGATTTTCCTGAGATCCACTGATCAGATCCTGATTTGTTGGAAATGGGAAGACATCGTGAGTGTACTATTTCGATTTAAAAAAATGTTTTACAAATCGGTCCATAATTGACAGAGAAATCTTACTCGATTTCGTACAAACATACAAAAAAAAAATACAAATGAATTGATAACCTCCTCCTTTTTGAAGTCGATTAAAAAGGCAAGAAAATCCTAGACTCTAGAAAAAACCATGTTCTCAAAAAGAACGCTGATCAAATTAATAACATTGAGAAACTGTGAAATAGATGTTGCTGGATGTAGGTTGAACTCCAGAATTTTAACAATAATTCTGAGTGTTTCGTTGAAGGAAAAACATCTTGATAAAATCATGTTATTAGACGGTAGAGTATTTTCTAATTCCCGCGTGATTAGTTACCCTCAAGTTAGAACCTATAGGTGTGTTTCAAAAAGTGGCAAAACCCGTCCTAAATTAAAACTTTATTAAAAGTTGTTGATGACCATAAGGTGTAATATATAAGTATTGTCTTATTCAACAAGACCTTTAGGTTTTTTTAAGTAAAATTTTACGAATTACGGTTCCCGTATCTTTGATATACATTCGCCGATACAACACTGGATTAGATAGGTGTCAATGTTACATGTTGCTAAAAACTTTTGCAACCTGCTAACTAACTTAACTAATACCTAGGTCTAGTGCTAACTGCTACGCCTTGTTGTTGCAACAAGGCGAGTTCAGTAGAGGGACCTATCTCTCTTTTCTCTTCTTAGTGGAGGCGGGCCTCCTTCGTCTTTCCTCTTGGCCCGCCTCCGTTCTGTCCCTCTCTTCCCGTTTCTTTTTATTGGGGCAGGAGTATATCCTGCCTCGGAATGTTGACCGATGGGTCATGCTCCCCTTCGGGGGGGAGGGTGAAGAGGTGGGGGGTTGAGGAATATCCTCCCCCATCCCCATTGGGCCATTGCACGACGAGGCCCGGTGGGTTCGCTGCAGGGGGCGACGCGGCAACATGCCTTGGCAACCACGTATCGCCCTCATCCCAAATGCAGCGGACGGCCCCGGGGGGTTTTAGTGGGTATTTCCGGGCGACTCTCGCCCGGGTGAGTCCCACACTGGCACGGAGCTCGTCACTCCGTGCCCCCTTATCTATTGTATTTGGGGGACTCTGATCCTTCAAATACAATAGATAAGGGCAGTGCGTAAATGCATTTCCCCCCGTCAAAAAAAAAAAAAAGGTCTAGTGCTAACTACTGGCAATTTCCGTACATAATAGTTATTAAGGCTATTTCGTAGTCCAAATATAAAAAAAAAAAAAAATTTAGTCATGGCTGTGTTTAATAAATGTATCGGAGCCGTCAAATATACTATACGTATTTAAACACGAATAAAAAAATATAAATAATATACATTCTTATCTATATTTGTATTCGAAAGTCGACTATATCCACTACTGAAATTTTGAGAAAAAAAAAAAAAAAAAGAAAAACAAAATGATATCATATTTAATTTATTTATAGCATTTAACAATAGAGCAGAATAGAAATACCTACTGAACCATTTTAATTTTACCTATGTATGGATAGATTTGTAATCATACAAGTGACGTGACAGCTGTTCGTAAATCATTCAGTATTAGAAAATAACATACTTCATCACTTAGGATGAATTTCCACCAAATATTACTTAATTCAATCAAATATCTCAATATTTTTTCAAAGCACATCTACGAATATTAAAGTTAATTTAAAGTATTTATCTGATAATAATGAGGAATTACGTTAATAATTATTACATCCATACTGCTATCCGTATATTAAAATAACACGTTTTTTTTTTTTTTTTAAGACATAGAGTACATATATTATAAAAGTATATACCATATGATCATGGTGTATGTATGGAGATGTATGACCCGTAGGCAGTGTTTACTCGTACAAGGGCAATGGTTATTACGCAAATTACCACAAATAATAGGCCGGCGACAATTAGGTAGATGGTTTTCTTTAATGAATGTACGAGTGAGTCGTCGTCAAGTGTCCTACATGCATATTCAGATGGAGATGAGTACATTACTTTCAGGTTGAACATTACAGGTTATTATGAACCAACACCGAATTAAATGTGTTTTTAAAACAAAACATATCGAGTAAAAATATGCAAAAATACACACTAAACAATGCAGTTTTGAATTTATAATGTTTATAATCAGGAATGAAGAGATCTGCAGAAGAACCAAAGTAACCGATATTGTCTGATGAATTGCTAAATTTAAGTGGCAGTGTGCTAAGGATATTGCTCGCAGCACCGATGCTCGATGGATCCAATGGGTTCTTGAATGAGTACCACGCACCGGAAAACATACCGTGGGTAGGCCCACACAAGATGGACCGACGACTTGGTGAAGGTTGCAAGAATCCGCTGGATGCTGTTGCGGCAAGACCGGTCGATGTTGAGATCTTTGGGGAAGACCTATGTTCAGCAGTGGACATATTTCGGTTGAATGAATGAATGGCAGTATCCATGTACATTCTTTCGCAGTAAGTACTTACCATTTAAAAGTTGGCAAAATACTTCCGATGGATCAAATAGCTACAGGCTAGAACAGTTCTGTACCACTGCGACCTAGATAGATATATTTTGGTCGTCTCCATGCTGCTAAAGCTCACTGTCTAGACCTACAGACATATTTTTTCTGTCTACATGTTTCATCAGAATCAGTCCACCCATTATCGAGTTAAATCCGGACATGCATACAGATAAAAAAAAATCAAAATTAGTAAATTAGATATCTGTCACAAAATTTGTAAAAAAATATTAAATTAAAGACAAAGCTTCAGATTTATTAAAATTATACATTTTAACGATAAATATGTATTCATTTTATGGTTTTGACATAAACAATCAATAGATTTTGCAAATTTTAAAAATAAATCTTGACGTATTTACTTATTTCCAAGCTTTCTATTGTATGTATGTTTTTCATTACAGCGGTTTTTTTTTTTTACTAAATAAAATCATAACATAAGCTCACGCCTGTTATCCCCGAAGGGTTAGGCAGAGGTGATATAGCGAACTACACCACCCCCAAATATAAATAAAATACGGAAACTGCGAAAAAAGGCAGTAAAAATTGTATTACAGAGTATAAAAGCAGTATATCACATGTTACTGCTTTTTGATTTACAACAGTTAAAGACGAAAATTCACTTGTTTTGCGGCTTCGAAACTCTCTATAAAGTTACATAAAATAGTATTCATTTATTTTTGTTATATCATTGTAAATTATTTTTATTTTGTTAATATAATTGTTAATCATTTATTTAGTTTTAAAAATTCCAAAACTTTGAACTCAGTTTTTTCTAGCTGGCACCGATTTCAAAATTATTAATGACATTAAAGCAAAGGATATATTGAAGTAAACAGAAGCAGCTTAATAAAGTAATTATTTATTTACTTTTTATTGCATTATTATAGTTTAATATATTGAAGTCGGTTTCGTTTTTAAATTAAAAAAGTTTTTATCCTCTAGAGTGTCAAATCAGTGTCTGTCAATGATCAGTCAGAATTACCGATATATTTATGGTTTGATCTCAATCTTAACATTAAGATTCAATATTGAAACCCCCCTTAACCTTACATAGATAATAACGTAAAACATTCTTTTTACGAAGGTATCTTTCAACAGATTTACAGATACATACTTTCAAGAGATACCTACATATGAAATTGAAATCTTCATTACCACATACCTATAATAGATACGTGGGGATATTACTGAAACGTTTCGAGTTCACGCTTTTGCCGGCAATCGGCATTACTAGGAGTACATACGTAGGTACATAGTCGCGGCGGCTGTGCGTTAGATGTGCGCAATTTGCCTCCATTTGACGTAATGACAGACTTCGCGGTTGCTGCATAATGAGCCTCTCCTATCCGATTGATCGTAACTACGCCGTATGTGCGTCCCACGCCTACACATAACCAGATGATGATACCTAAGCCCGAACAAGTAGGACGGGAAAATAAAACATAGGTACCCAACGCATAGAACTATGAAGCCATCATTAAAATCTTCATATAAGCTCCTGGCTTCAAGTGACGACAATTATTATGCGCTAGTTGTGTGCCCGTGAATGCGCCCGCATTTCTTATATATATATTTTTTTTACGCAGAACCCTAATTATTATCGAAAAAATAAAATAGTACTACGCGGGGTAACTTCAGCTATCTAACAAAAAATGTCCCGACCATTTGGTCGGTTTAGCCGTTTCGGGGATTAGCTGTTACAATGAGACAGAAATGCAAAATTAAAAAAAAATGCATTTTTGGTATAGGCATCATATGTAATTATATATGTATTTAGTAAAAATAAATTAATATATTTACGACAACAAAAATTTATTTTCTTTGAACGATTCTACATCGTGCTATGGTTGTGTTGTCTTCCATTATACATATATGTTTCGAAACAGTCTTTACGCTACGCCTCAAGCTGTGTGTGAGTGCCTTCAGCACTCGTCCTTGAAGTTACGGTGAAACTGTAAAATTTTTCCGGTCAACAGCATTAGCCAGGTTAAAAAAAAACTACGCTTCAATTTTATTTATTGGTATAAATATAGATGAAATTTCATAAGATACACAAACATAATATAAATTACTTTAAAAAAATACTATTTCACTGTCTGCAGACGAATATTTTGATTTAGTATCTAAGGAGAAGGGAATTTGGTATCGAACCATTCAGTGTCAGCCTCCACCTATTCCCTGGTTTAAACAAATGAACATGGACCGTAATTCTGTCGTTACAATGTTAAGGTTAAGGTCTGGACACATTCCGTCAAGAAAGTATGGATATCTCATGAAAACTACAGATTCTCCTTTATGTATCAAATGTAACAGGATTGATGATGTCCATCATTTCTTGATGGAATGTTCAATTAATTACAACAATAGGATAACACTTGTTACTAAGTTCAATATTAATATCTGGAATATAGGTGCATACCACAGCATTCTGGCAGATCCAACATCAGAGCCTGCCAGAATGCTGTGCAATTCTTTTAAATTTAGTTAATAATGTATTAAAAAATTTTTTTTTCTAGTTGTATTTTAAAGTATTATATAAGTATCATAAGTATTAAGATTAATATTAAGATTAGTTACGATGGGACTGGCATGTCTTTTAAGACAAAAGTCCCTTAAAAAATAAAGAGAAAAAAAAAAAAAAAAAAACTGTCTGCAGACGCGTGTATCCTTTATTCACGTGCAAATACTTTTGATATGCCGTGTATTATAATAATTTTATTATAACCCTATTAGATCGTATCCCTCGCATAAAATTCTACATCAATCTGAAAGCTATATTTAAATTACTTATTTATTATCAAGTAAGAGATGTTATATGAGGCGCTCGCCTCAAAGTTCACTGAAAAACTGTTAAGGCCCTTCCGGCAACACCAAACTCAAATAAAAGAAAAATGCCCAACCACCATGCTATGATTTTCTCCGATCAACGAAAGCGCAGGCTTATTATAAAGTTGGATAGGTGGGTTCCGACCTACTTTCATTGTCGCAGAGTCCGAGCACGCTACCAACTGAACCATCTTTGTTTGATACTCTCAAGTGAAAGACCATTATTTCTTTTTATAGTTTCTAATTTTATTATCATACAGAACCTATAATGCCCTGGTAACATTTGACTCCAATATATACATACTAATTACTTAAAAAATAATATATACATGATCATATAGTTATTCTGAATCCACGAACGGAACATACGTAAAGGTACATTTAACATAAATTTGATAGTTGTACAAACAACAACTAGACCGCGTTGGTATCGGCGAGGGTGCCCTACTAGAACGAATGAGTTACAAAAGCATATGTTTTGAGCACTAGAGCACACCTTATCATTTACCACATTACGTGGACAATGATTATAGTAATCTGCTCATGAGGGAACAATAGCTGCACTCGCCGTGCCACCGCATGCGGCCCCGACTGCATAATATACAGGCTGATACACGACACGACGCTAAAGAATATTTGAGCCGTCTGAAATAATAAATTTTGATGTTTTTTAACATGTATAAACCTCAAAATCTCTCCATGTACCTTACTAACGTCTATGATTGTTTCAAAAAAATGTTCGCTATATAGTATATTTTAAACTAATCAATAATGTCATTCTCCGCCACATAGCTAGGTATACATTGGATGTGACGACGTTTGATATTAGACGATGTATTTAATGTAACAGTGTGGGTACATAGCAACCATGCATATTATACACAAATTATAAAAAAACTTTTTTAGAGATAGAATTTCCGAAAAATACGCAAACTATAACTTTCAATAAAATACTAACACGAAAGATTCAAAATTTGATGAATATGTATACCTATGTTTTTTTATATTACAAAATTTATAAACGCACAGTAATAATAAGTATAACGAACACAGAATAAAATAATAAAAAGATACTGGGTATCAAATGATGCTGCCTGAACACAGTTGGTGCTAGTCGCCAGATTTTTAAACTTGAAGCGTTGATCGCTCAATTGGTAGTCGCATTCCGCCTCGATAAACGTAGTTTCAAACCCAACTATCCAAAAAAAATCCAATCTATAATGACTCTGAGCTGTCGATGATGAAAAACATCCTGAGGAAACCATAGTATGCTCCCATGCATAGTATTTTGTAAAAAAAAAATCCAATCTATAATGACTCTGAGCTTTCGATGATGAAAAACATCCTGAGGAAACCATAGTATGCTCCCATGCATAGTATTTTGTAATAATGCCTACCTGGGTAGCTACCAAACTCAAGACTGAAAACATGTCGCCAAAGACCAATAGTTGGGTTCACTTGAAAGCCTCGTCACTTATCATCAGATAAGATGGTGGTCAACGGTAAAGCATATACATACTGTAAAACTTGAAAACGATCGAAGGAGAAAGAAGTTAACAATGCAGAAAATACTATGCTTACAACACGACGTTTACCTTTACCGAAAGCTTAACACCATTATATGATAGAATATATGAATTCAAACGCAGAATCTTTTCGTCCAAAATACCGCAGTGTCTCTAGACGAACGTCTTCGACCAGTGTGTGTTGCCAGTAACGATATACGGCATTGGCCTTGGCGCTCACAATGGGCCTAATAGAAAAGCTCAAATTGGTCAAAGGAGAGGGCTATGCTTGGAGTTTCAATGCGTGATTGAATCAGGAATGAGGAGATCCGAAGAAGAACCAAAGTAACCGACATTGTCCAAAGAATTGCTAAACTTAAGTGGCAGAGGGCTGGGCATATTATTCGCAGAACCGATGCCCGGTGCGGCCAATGGGTTCTCAAATGGCTACCACACACCGGAAGGCGTAGTGTGGGTAGGCCAGGCCCCCTACAAGATGGACCGACGACCTGACGAAGGTCGCGGAAATCTGCTGGATGCAGGTGACGCAAGACCGGTCGTCATGGAGGTCTTTGGAGGAGACCTATATCCAGCAATGGACGTCTTTCAGTTGAATGGATGTATAGATGAAATGGATTCGAACCTAAGTTCATCAATGTGTCACCCGATTACAATATCATCCAACCATCATCACTTCAAACACTTCTATATAAGTACGCACATAAATAACAATCAATTATCCGCTGTCGATAATAAAAAATAAAAACACCATGTACATAAATACATTTGTGTAAATTTAATAGAAAATATGACCCTTTCACTGTTCGAACATAATTAAGGAGTGCGCAACAAGCACAAAGAGCCTATCGGCTACACTCTGTTAACAATGTTTTTTATTCGTTGGAATCGGTTGACAATGGTACCCTTTCTTCGACAATTTGGCGCACAGCAGTGTCCGGAAGTCCGATGCTAAGTATGAAATTATGGAACCTTAGACTCTCCAGGATCATATTGTTACGATAGAGACTCCGCCCCGTAAGATTTTATAGCACAAGTCAGCACGTGACACCTTATTGTAAAGGTTGACGTTCGCATTGAGTGTAAGTGTGAATAACAGTTATATAAAATTATAAGAACACATGTGCAAGACCGTTACGTCTAGCAAAGTTTTTCATTTATATATACTATGTATGTAAGATTATCTCTATCAAATTAAAAACGTGAATTATTGGAAGTTCGTTCCGTAACATTCGGAATCGATTTCCATGAACATGGAACTTATCTCAGATGGGCAAAAAATCTTTTTGTAACTATAAATAACTCTCTCTAAAAACTATAAAAAATCTAGTTGACAGGATTTAGAAACATATTATATATTATAACATAAAACCATTAATAAAGAGGTTCACAGTAACATTATTTGCGTTAAACCTCTTTTAATATGTCGATTACCCATAAAAATGAAACAATAGGAAGACGATAGGAAAACAATGGAAAGCTTTCGTAAATGCCAGGTTCAAGGGGTTAAAAAAAAACCTGTTTTGTTTAGACTAACATACATTTATTACATATATAAACTGAAATGTTGAAAGAATAATCTATTAATTTTCCCAAAGTTTAGGGTGAGAATTAATATCTGTCTGAATTAATATCTCTATTAATATAATAGAGATCTCGATAGTGAATTTCAACTAGTTTCAGCATATTTCAATTTAGACTAGTAATAGCTATGAGTTTTGTACCCATTGGCTTTTTATTTATATCCAGCTTTATTTCTTAAATCATCATACCTATTCGTATCTAGGTTTCTGTAAATGAAACTACGCAAAATTAATTATTTAATATACGTGTACTAACTGAATGTCTACATATTCTGTTATATTATACTTTTATTAAAATTATCGTGATTCATATTCCAACGACACAGCCGCGCCATCGAGACGCCTTATCGTTTAGCCTAAAATTATTTCATTGGAGCCCATCGCGGCGACCTTGTCCAGCAACGGAACGGAATGCAACCACTGATTACCGAATTACCAACTGCCCTCGCCTATACTTACGGCAACGATTTAAATAATAAATATCTTATCTAAATAACACCCAACCATTGTTTCACCTTCGTCGAACAGGGTCATAATTGTGTGCATTAAGTCGAAACGCTAATAATAAAATTAGGCTCATCCGTAATTTGACTTAATTTAGCGGAATCATGTAGGTATATTATGAGATTAATACGTTGCAAAATTATTCAGTGATCGTAAATCAGATTTCCTTATTCGGTTATAGTTATGTGTGTGTGATCAGTAGTTTTGCAGTCAATTTGTATGAATGACTCCACAAGATATCGTTCGATTTTCCAATAAGATCATCTTATAGTTACTTCCTACTCGATTGCAGTTTGATTTTTAATACACTCGACAAAAATTTCACTAAAATAGATACAGGATTTCATCAAATTAAAGAAATGGTGAGTTGAGAGGATACGCGGTGCGCGCTGTATAGAAAGAGTTATAAATCGCGAAAGGGATAACTGCAGTTCAGGCTGGTTATACCTATGCAAAATAGACGAAATCGTTACTTCGTATTACCTTATTTCCTCCTTCATAACTCGGCCGATTTTAATTTTACTTTTAATTTTAAAATAAGTAAGCCTATGCCTCTACGTTTTGCTTTTTTGTTTGTATACGTCAAATTTATACGTCTGAAAATAAGGGTAAAAATTGTGCGGTCGGGGGACCCCCGTCAGGTACGAAGTTCTTAGTTAAAATAGAAAAAGAAAAACAAAACTATATACGGCCTACATGTAATAATTAGAACATGACTCGTTATAAAGAAAATATCTTAAATTATTATTATACTTTCTTAACTAAAAATTAAACATTGTGCGACGCCATCTAGTGTTCAAACTTTGAATGTTTAAGAAATTAATTCAGTGAGAATCGCACGCGACTTAAGAGTAGATAGTCTTGACGTTTCCATCAGCAGTCTGGCTACCAATATGTTCAGTAGGGCAGTAGGCGCAGGCGGGCGCTATCCCCAAAGAAAGCTGTTGTGTTTGAAAGATTTCACGCAATAAGGTTGTATCATGACATTAAAGTAACTGTCGTCGATAATCGAACGAATAAAATGATTAGCCTACCCTAGAATATGTCTGTATTTAGGTAAGTATTATTAAAACGTTTTTAAACAAAACAATTAAAAAACAATAGATAGGTCGTTATATTTACCATAGTTTTTATTTTGCACTGAAGTGCCTTAGGCTGCTTCTATTTGATTTTGGTCAAATCTTACACGTAGATATATTTACTCTTACATATTGTACAAGTATACGTTCTAATTTATAACTCGAGACCTAAGTACTGAAGAAGATATTCTTTGGTCATGTTTCAGGGTATAAATATTTAGTTCTATACGTACAATGTTATAAGGATAACAGTGAATATAACCAATATCGTGATTTTTGCAATATTTTGTAACTAAACTAAATTGTATTAAATAATTGTTAAGTTATTTATTTAATCCTTTGAAATATTTATTTTGTTCATTGTATATATACTTATACTAGGTGCACAAATATTTAAGATATACATAGATACCAAAGGTTAGAAAATACGTGGGCGCTTATGTCTTTTCAATGATTCGTACAGAAAACATTGCAAAGGTAGCAAAAAAAATTCTTACTGACTGACGAACAAATATCCTACATATATAATCGTGTAAATTACATCTAAATCCGTCTAACAGAACTTGTGAGCTAACAGACACGCAAGAGGACAGCAAAATGTTGCATTTTATAAATGTACGAAAATTAAATAAATAAAATGCTACATTGGATGATTGAGAACTTATATATTAACGGAAATACACATTTTACTATAACTTTACTACAGATTAAAAAACAACAATATTTCAAAGACAATATATCCACTGATATACGTAAAGAACGTCAATGGAAGCTACTAATTAATCCGCCATATTAGCTAATTGTTCCCGCCCGCCACAGAGTCACGCTACGGTCCACTCGTTTTGCAATAATTACTGCTGGTCTGTTTCCGGTAGGTATGTAACGGTTTTTAAACATCATTATGTTCATTAAAAAATACAGTATTTCAACATTTTTTTATGTTTCACTACTATATATTATAGTCCTTCTTATGTTTGTCTACTGTCGATACTTTGGACGATAATTCAACGTGCGGTTCCGTCGCAAATGCTTTTACACACAGAATATATCGCTAAAGAATTCAATGTTTGAGTCAAATTACTTTCAATTATTAATACCTAATCTTTACGTGGTTTGCATCATATCAGTAATAATTTTAAGGGAGAGTCCACAGAAGCGTTGTTCATTATATTTTCCGATACACTTAATTAAAAATACCTAAATGCCAAGATTATTTAAAACTTTAATTTTCGTAGATAATATTTTGATTTATAATATTTGATTGTATATGCATGTGTATGTATGTGCTGCTGTGTTTTTTTTTTAAAGTGAAATTTTCATGCGTGCTCCTTTTGTGTGCTCGGAACAGAATTCGTTTAATACTGACTGACTCAAACTGCTCGGTTATTTTCAACATACTCGTACATTTTGAGCCAGGCTCTGGGACACTTGAGCGTTCTTCCAGCACGAAACTGTTCCAGCAGCGGGTCCGGGCCTCGCGAGCCTTGGCCTAAATCTATAGCACTGACTACCACCCTAAAGTTTGAAATAATATGGACTAATAAATATCTACATACACTTATTATTTACCCGTTAACAATCGCATCTTACATGATTAACCTAATTTTAAGGCATGAAATACTTAATAGGTAATTACATATTTTTTTACAACTACTGTACCAACATTAACTATATTATATCTACAAAAAATTCTAAGAGTTTTTTTTAATCCTGTACCTACTTATAGATGTACCTATATAGATTTACTTATGATATGATCGAAGATAGTTTGTTTCCTCTTCCTAAACTGAACCGATTGTTTAATTTTCTTTATTTCAGTTATAGAATAAGACAGAGTTTGGCTATCCCTCTACGTTTTCCTTTTTTTGAATTTTATTCATCACATTTTATTGACCAACTTCTGAAAATGACAGTAAATATCGAGCAATATTTTTTCTTTTTCAAAGGGTCCTACATTCTATAATAACTAATTTATGGAAAAAACCACAACCCGTACGTTTTGGCATGGCGGTGCTGGATATATATAATTTGGTATAAATATTTACCATAATCCAGGGAGGAAACAGGAGACTACGTTTGTATGGAATAAATGCCGCCAGTATATCCTCTTAAAACAATGACTTAAACCAGGCACGTCAAACTCAGAAATATTTGGTGGGCCAAATTTAATAAGTTAGACTAAATGAGCCGCAGGCTCGCAACGCCTAAACTAGACTAAGAAAACTCATTGTATTGATCGAAGAACAGAACAGACCAGCAAATGTGTATTGTTTTAAGAAAAAATTGACATAATATGTCTTTACTATGTTGTCTATTTAGAGGGTTATTTTATTTCAATGGTAACACATACCCAAAAGTACCTATTTTTATTTGTTTTCAAAAGTTTCGTGTCCGTCATGTGCAAGAGAAAAGTACCTAATGTAAAGTAATTATCGTTAAAAAAAAAGATCCTACAGTTAAAAATTTCACACGAAAACGCGAACCGTGCTCTTGTTTCTGGTGCAAGAGCGTTCAAAAATTGAATTAGAGGTGTCCTAGCGGTTACAACCTTTTGACTAGGACTTAGCAAAGCCTGCGTGCTGAGGTTCTCTGGAACAATGAGAGAGCGTTTACAGATGCTGGGTGTAAAATACATTTCGTATAAACTAGGGAAGTTTTAGTATATCGGAACAGTTTCAATACTTACGAGCTATGTAAGGCGATCTCTTAAAGAAGCCGACGGAATTAAATGGGTAAATATGGTATATTTTTTCTTTCATTTAATAAGAAAGTGTGCAAGAGTGACACTCGGCTCTTGGATCGATAATATCACTAGAGTGTGTGTTTATTTAAACTTTTAACAGTAGTAATTTATATTTCTCAGGATGCATCAGGAAAAAATGGTCGACCAATGCAAGTTTGACACGCCTGAATTAAACCAATATACAACTGAAATTTCGAATAATTGTTTTTATATTTCTTTTTTTTTATTCCATTATGAACTACTAATGTAGCTAATTTGCTATAATTTAATTTAATTTACTACATTTAATTCAGTATAATTTTATGTAATATGAATCATTTTAAATTTCATATGTATGGACGAGTTTTATAGCACATATGCCGCGGGCTGAGGGCGTACGCGCTCATCCAACCAATAACGAATCACCGCGGCCGAGAAGATATGCCTCTGCATATTTAGGTAGGTATCCATTTTTCAACGACCAACTACGTTATTTAATTTACTTGATTTGGATACTTCGATCATTTTGGCAAGAGAAACAAAATAAAAATGCTAATAGGTAACTTTAAAGACTTTAAACTTAGGGACTTTAAACTTAGGTATTTACATAATTATCTACATGTACCTATTTTTTATTGATTAGATACATACATAAACTAATATATTAATATAATCCCTTTCGTAAAGTGATTTTCTATACCTACTGAAATATCAGTTTATTTATGGGAGAGCAAGATTAGTTGAGGATAAAAGACACAAAGCATAACAGTCTTTAAAAAAAAAATAGATTCTACTTGGTCTTGTCAAAGCGTATGTAGGTAAGTACATACATAAGATTTTTATGCCTTTCCTTTTTAGGATGCCAATAATTATGGGACCAATAAAATTATTCCTTGACCTTACTTTAATCGTTAATTTTGAAGCGATGATGGCGCAGTGGGTGTAATGGCCGGTTTACCGTCAATGGAAGCGGGTTCAAATCAAATCAAATCAAAATGTATTTATTCAATTTAGGCCCTAAGAAGGCGCTTATGAACGTCTAAAACACTACCACCGGTTCGGAAAACAACCCAGTCGAGAAGAGCCGGCAAGAAACTCGATCTGGTTCTTTTTTTTATAAATATAATATATATCATTTTTTTTGTCATAAAACTATACAAATCGTAGTCTTAATAATGTTAGCGGAAGCACAGAGATGTGGGTTCGAGTCCACCTATCCAACTCAAAAATTAGCCTGAGCTTTCGGTGAATGAAAACATCGTGAGGAAACCATAGCATAGTGGTAGACCCTTTTTCTAATAATGCCCGCCTGGGTAGCTACCACTCTCAAGTTTGAAAACCTGTCGCTAAATACCAATAGGTGTGTTCCGGCAGTATCACTTGAGAATCAGTACCTCTAGGCTTAGTGTTTACCATCCTGGACCACATCGTCACTTAACATCAGGTGACATTGTGGTAAGCACTGAGTCTATACCGTATAAAAAAAATGCAATGAAAATTTTATAGTAGGGAATTACGCAGGTAGGTGTATTATGATATTGTGAAAAATATTTTTTTTTATTTTGTGCCTGTAATAAAATATGAAATGACCTTAATTGTTCTTTCTTTTTTTTAGAATATAGATTTAGACCATGAATTAAAAAATATATAGTAGGTATATATGCTCATCATAAAATAAAGAAACCACCGGGTTGAAACAGTCTGAAACTGAAGAATTATTTATTAGATATTTTACTCTGGCAATAATTAATCGTTATACATCAATAGTAGTAGCGCGATCTTTCTCTGTCATATATATATAGTAACCCTTGTTTTTAATTCATTCGTTTACAGTTAATGTCTACGTATTATGTAATTTTGTAGGCGTTCTACGTGATATAGTTTGTTGAATGTGGTCATGTGAAATGTATTGAAAATAAAAACAATTTGTGAATTCTAAATATACCAAAAACTCCCTTGAAACGCGTAACACATGTCCGCCACTTTATTGGAACACTGAAGATGAGTAGAATAATATTAAATTTTCTTTAAAGATGTCATATTCATGCCCCTAATATAAAAAAAATATCACATCTGGTTGTTTTTTGGCGGAGAGTTCTGTGTGCGATTTTGATTTGTTATACAGTCGTCTTTGTATATTTTTCATAATTATTTGACTATATATTATATTATTTCGGTGGCTAATTAAGTTTAGTTATAGTGCACAAGTGAAGTGAATTGAAAATAATGACACGGAGCGTGAATACTGATATCTCCCAACCACACCCTTTGAAATAGATGTATCAGAAGGCCGCCATTGCATTAACTCGTTTATGGATAGTGTTCTTAAAGTCAAACTTCCCTGAATGGTCTTCTAACATGCCTTTTTCTTAAAAATGAATAAAAACGAAATAAAAAAATGTTTATGGTGGGTTAATGTTTGTAGTGGTCATTGTTCGTAATTTTTTCTACAAAACGATTGAATAAAAAATACGAGTTCGCAATCATTCTAATTTAAATATAGAGTTTACAAGGGAGTACTTGGCGTGATTTTGGTTTGTCATGTTGTCGTCCTTATTTTTAATTAATTTTTTCTTGCAGAATTTGATTATATATTATGTAATTTTGGTAGCATTTTACGTGATATAGTGCAGTTAAGATGCACAAGTGTAGTGAAGTGAAAATAATAACATGGAGCGTGAATTCTGAAATGTCCCAATATTTATCTCTGGTCGCAATTATTTCTGGTGTGGTCGTAACAGAATGCCACCATTTTGTTACCGTCATTTATTTATTGATAGTGTTCCTAACGCCTAACTTGGCTGCATGGTCTACTAGTATTTTTGCCTTTGCCTTAAAAAGGAATAAATGGAACCAAAAAAAAATAAAGATTACAAGTTTGGTAGATTTTATTACTACATATTTTAGTAGTGCTATCTCAGTTAATCAGTTATTATACAATTAGTATGACTTTAAACTCATATTTACTTATGATTATTGAAAGAAACACCCAATCATAAATTACTGAAATTATTTTTTTAAAGATACTATTTAAGTTATTTATATACTAATTAATATCATAATATCGGTAATTTGACGTTACGATTGTTGAACATAAAATGAATTTGGTCCGTAGGTTTATTTCCGGTAGTAGTATTATTTTTCTCTGCCTCCATCATAGATTCCATGACTTATTGAAAATGAATTTATTTTATAAAATATTCCTAACAGTTGTATGAATTTTTTTACTGCTGGTAGCCCTGAGCGTGACATTTTGTTGAAGTTACATTCAGTTGTACGACAGCAAGTCATTAATTAATTTACGATTTAACGTTATTTTATTATATCACCGAATATCTCTAAGAAATTACATCCAGCAAAACAAGTTTGTAATCGTTTCAATTATTTGTGGGCCACTAATAAAAACTCAAAAGGTTTGTTCAGTAGTACAAAAATCCTTGAAAATACACAATTTTCTACGTTGCTTCATATTATTGGGAATACAAATTATCAATTTGTGTTATTAATATAAGATACACATTACTTAAATAAGGAAGTAACTGTCCTGGTGTCTGATAACACTTGTCTTTCACTAAGTTTTGTGATGCAAGAATAGATGCTTAAATGTGGCTGCAGAGTTGATTTTACACCAAGGCTGCTCAACCCTATGCCCGCGGGCTATATTATGGCTTGCTTACGATTTTTGAATGACCCGCGTAAGTAATATATATTACCACCAAATTCAGAGTACAATAACAGTTAGTGGCCCGCCAAAAATTTCTGAATCGTTTGTTTGGCCAGACTGATAAAAAAGTTGAGCAGCCTTGTTGTACACCATACATTACAAATTTGTTTATTGTTAATTTTGTATATTTTTAAATCTATGAGAAACTTCATATTATGTAAATAGAATACTAAACCTCTAGAAAATAAATTAAATACTTGTTGTGTAAGTTTAAATCTTTAAAAGTTATCAAAATGATTTATATGTTTTCCAGATGCAACTGACATCAGATCCTAGACGTGCTGATAGAGAGCGTCGATATAAGCCCCCTCCAGCTACATCATCCCCAACAGAAGATCTTACTACTGATTATATGAACATATTTGGTGAATAATTAAAACCTAATAAAAACCATTTAAAAGTTCTCAGCAAAATAAAACAGTATATTTTTGAATTAATATTATTCACTGCATTTTACATTTTTATCTTTTGGTTCTTGATTCACACCTTGATATAGATATATTGATTATTACAGTTGTTAAATTATTTTAGTTCATTTACTTTTTCCTTATAGGTATGCTCTTCTCCATGTGTGGACTTATGATGAGGATGAAGTGGTGTGCATGGACAGCAGTCTTCTGTTCAAGTATTAGTTTTGCCAATTCAAGAGTATCAGATGACACTAAACAGGTAAATTCAAAGTTTACTTAAAGAATATTGTAAATGATCTAACTTCTGTAAAATGCTTATAACTATGTTATGTTAAATTTCTTTTCCAGATTGTTAGCTCTTTTATGCTGTCAATATCTGCAGTAGTGATGTCATATCTACAGAATCCAGCACCAATGTCTCCACCATGGGCTACCTTAGTTACATAAATAATTCAATAATATAGATTCTAATATAACATAAATGAAAAATCTAAATCATTGTTTTTAACTTGGATGTATGACTAATATATGTACATATTCCTAATATTATTTGAATTTCAGGTTTTAATTAAGATCACATAGTTTTCAACTAGTTGTTAAACTTTGGCATAGAAAGTCTCCTGTTCATGGCTTATTTTTCGAAACCAAGATGTATTTTATATAATGAATATATCTAATGTATATGAAATAGAATATGTGAGTTTCACATTCAAGATGTTTATAGATATACAAAACTTTTACAAATACATTTACAGTAAGTAGTCCTTCAATATAATTTTTTGCATTAACATACTGTAGCATAAAAGATACAATAATATCTGGAGTTCTTCCAGAGCATATTTATGATGCCGGAAATCTCACAAAAACTACTTGGTGGATTAAGATAGTACTTAATCTTTAGTTTTAAAGTAAAATAAAGACAGAAAACTATCATTACATTTAAAGTGATCATTATAACAATACTATTGTATGTTTCCATTCTAATAAAATAAATAAATCACATGTCAAAATTTTATATAGTACTTCAGCCTGTATTTACTTGTTGGAATTATGAATAGAAACACCAAGTATTTTTGTAAATAATGTAGAATTCTCGATGCAATTCTGATCTGTCATATAGTATAGCTCTTGTATGTAATTTTGGTAGTTTTTCATCCTTTACGTCATAGTTTGGTTATTGAAAATAATGGATATGAAGCATGAATTCTGATATCTCGAAATAACTCCCTTAGAACACATTAATAAAAGGTCGCCACATTGTTGGAACATTGAATATTACTAAAATAATAAGAAGTTGCACAAGAAGAACTTGAATTCAGAGCCTTATTAAATTATAAACTAAAAATTTAAAGTAACAGTGGCTTTCGTAGTAAAGTCTGTCGTGTCGTGGGTTTTGTTTTTAATTCCTTAACTATATTAGCTGTATTTGATTCTATATAGGTTAATATTGATGGAGTTTTATGTTATATAGGTAGTTTACATAGGCAAATAATAAGACTAAATATTAATTTTGAGATGTCACAAATACTAGCGAAGTTCTACTGAAACGCCAGTATTTTGTGTTAACACGTATATTGCAAATTAGAAAATAAAACATAGTTTAGAGCTAAAGAACTTTTATTCATTATCGTAACAAATTAAAAACTACTGCCTGTCAAGCAGTGTTGCCGAATTAGCTCTTAGCGCTAAATTCAGCTCGTATCTATCGTATTATCCATAGTTCTTTTTTAAAGATTTTTTGCCCTGTTCCATGCCATGAAAAAATTACACACCTGATGCATAAAATGGACCATGATGAAGAATTTATCAATAAAGTAGAAACGCGATTAAATAAAATCACCCTAGTGCTGTGGGAAAAGAAGAATAACAATAAAATGTTGGTCTGACGTTTTACTACACCAAGTTGCGACTGACAGCAATCTTGCCACATGTTTTCTTTCGCTCTTTCAGAATAAAATTGCCCTTTTTTTTTTGACGGGGGGAAATGCATTTACGCACTACCCTTACCTATTGTATTAGTGAGACCGAAGTCCCCCAATACAATAGGAAGGGGGCACGGAGTGAAGAATAAAATTGTCCTGACATTAAGCTAAATTTAAAATGGTATTTTATCAGCTTAATAATTTCAACAACAATTCCAGAAACAGACTTAAGAATGACACCATTAATACAATTTAGACTATTAGGTTAGGACTAGTTGAAAAATCCTTTCTCAATTACGAATTGCGGAAAGATGTATTATAAAAAATAGGTACAATGACAACTTACGAAAAATTAAGAACGAGTGAAGAAAAACCAAGTAAAAATGGTATAAGATTAATAAATAATTGTTTTGACGACACTAATGGATCATAATATATTATCTGACGTTTCTTAATTTTTATACTATCTAAAAATTCTTCGTATAGATAATTGTTTTAATTTATTAAGATTATTAGACTTTGCATATAAGTTACCTTATATCAGTGTAAGTCAATGATTAAAATTTTAATTTCAGATGCTTATTTTATTTATTTCTTTTTTACTAAAATTATTATCTATATTTAGCTATAATTTCATGTACTTTTAGCTCTTTTTCCAAGTACAGAATTGGCAATTCTCCCCATTGGGAAACCAAGAATTTGGCAACATTGCTGTCAATGCTAGGGATGCCGATTCTTTCCGAATAAAAAAGAAAACTAAACAAAATGAGGTGATCAAGATAGTGAATTCGTTTCTCTTTGCATATTCATAGGTAAATCCATATTACGAGACGAAAGACTAAAATAGTCGATCTTATAACATTTTAAAATGATTAGTTTATTTTACAAGCATATCAGGTATTAATGCAGAGATTTAGAATTGGTAGTACACTAAAATATTAATGCCCTAATGTATTAAGCGTTCGTAGTTTTATTATTCATGTCTGGTTTGTAGATTACAACGGTTTTATTATTTACCTCTAGGCTACAATGTTTATTTACCATCAGGCAAAATATTTTTCTACCATCTTATTAGTACCTTTAATTATTCATCTCTGTTAGTATCTATAAAAAAGACTTTTTAATATCACAAAGAGGCAAAAAGAGCTGACCAAAAAGCCATCATTTGTCTCTTTAAATAATGAAAATAGTTAGAGAAAAACTTTCATTCCTTTACTTGTCTTTTGGTAAATCATAAATGTTAATAACTTTATGGTTTTTATCGAATTATAAAAACTCGAATCTCGATTTCCTAGGCCCTAAGATCAATCCAATGCTAGATATTGATTATAACAATCGATTTATTGGTCTAGAAGATATACAATTATTTCAGATTGCCATCCCTAGTCAATATCAAATACCGCAATACAAAAAGGACACACGTTTTGGGATTTAATAAAAATTAAAGTAAAATTCGGGTAGGTACATACTTTGGGTTCTTGTTCCTGTAAAATACTTCCGCTTTACTTACATAAGTATTTTTCAAGTAAGTTATCTCTTTTTTATTTACACTGTAGGTTATACTTACTTCAATATGTTTTCTAGCTTTTATACATATGTAAATAAGCCAAATAACATTTCGTTAATCGAATAAAATATTATATACGTTTCCGTATTGGTATCTAGCATATTATATGTAATAATATGCTCTAGTTTATAAATTTTCATAAAGTTGGTTTGTTATTTATATGTGCGCGCAAGGAAAAGTTATGAGAACTACCAAAGAATAGATCCTAAGTAGAAAAAATCGTATTATAAGTAATTATTCTAGTTCATGTTTTAATCAAAAATAGTTATTGCAAATCATCTATTTCACAACTATAACACATAGTACTTCAATCTTAAATGACTAACATATATAATTGCTCAATAAATTAGTTTTATACACAATAATAAAACATTAGATAAAATTATTAAATAACCTGTCTTAATTCATTACCTTTTTATCATGATATTTTGGCTGTGTTACACCAACAGTGTTCACAGACTGACTAGCAGATCTAATTATGGAATATGAAAATTAAATAAATAAAATAATAAAATATTTCTATTGTGCAACACATATTTTTAAATAATTCAGAATCACATTTTTTTTCTTATCTATAAAATTTTTTATTGCCTAATTATGATTAAATCTGTTTATGTCATTTGTGGTCATACCGACTTTAAATTATTATGGTAGTTTATTACAAAAAATATTTATTTCAGAATGCCACCCAAAAAGGTTGAAGAACCCGAGAAAAAACCACTCATTGGACGTGTGGGAACAAACTTAAAAGTGGGTATTGTTGGTGTACCCAATGTTGGAAAGTCAACATTCTTTAATGTGTTGACTAAAAGCCAGGCTGCCGCTGAAAATTTTCCATTCTGCACAATAGATCCTAATGAAAATAAGTATTGCATTATAATTTATTTTGATAAGTTGCATGTTAGAGTGATACCATTATTCATGTGGTCAAAAGTTTACAAATTTATAGTTAATTAATTTATTGAAAATAAAAAGTACCATTATCATACTGAAATTATTATAGATTAATTATTTCATTATTGTATGAAATATTAATAATTAATTGTTCACAATTATTATATCATGCACTTTATGATTTATGTTTATTTAGTTTAGAACTACTTACTATTTGTTTTCTAAATTTGTGTCTAATGTGTCCTTTTTTCTTTAATTAAAAAAAAAAACAATAAATTCTGTCAACCAATAATTTTGAGAAATGTCAAAGACAAAAGGTTAAACTATATTGGAATATATTTACATGTTTACATCATGTTTAACTTAGAGAACTATAAAAATAATATTGATGTTGAAGATAAATATGATATAAAGAATATAAGTGTGGGTAAAAATGTTATCTACAGAGGATCAATGAACATTGTAAGCAAAAATAAGCCTCGAGAAAATATTAACCATTTTCAGCCTTTGGCTGCTGCTATAGTTGGCATAAATAATACTGCTGCTTCCCTTTTAAGAGATTTTAATCATCACACTACCTGGACTGATATTGATACTCAAGAAACAATTATGAACACAAAACCAACATGCTATATAATTCTAGGGAAACCTGGCTCAGGCACATATACCCTTGGTGAAGCACTGTCTAAAAAACTTAAGTGTATCCATATCTGTCCCAAGAATGTATTAATAGATGAAATTGACCAAAAAAGTCCTACAGGTTTATGTTTAGATTTTAATATGAGACATAATAATGTTATAAGATATAATTATATTCTGTCTATTATGAAACAAAAATTAAAATCTTCAAGTGTTGAACACAGAGGGTATATTATAACTGGCCTTCCTCTTGTTACATCAGACAGAAGTTTAAAATATTTATTTACTTCTGTGCATGGTGAAGAGTCTATATTAGTTGTTCAGGAATTGTTAAATGATATTGTTTACGATTTAAAAAAGAAACACATAAAGTCAAAACAAATTACTTCCACATCTCAGTCATCTGTCAGCAGTAACGTCCAAATAATGGAAGAAGAAGGAGCACAGCAAGAAGAATTAGAGGCAGAAGAGAATGCTCTAGTAGAAGAAGAAGAAGAACTGCCTTTACAATTACCAAAATTCTTCTTGGATTCTTGTTCAGATATTATTTGTAATCACAAGCCTTATTTTGATACAAAGAAAGCTACATTCGTTAAACAGCTCAATGAAATATTTACATTAGATATGTCCACAGATATTATAATCTACCTTTCTTGCCCTGATGTTGACTTGGTAACAATCAAATTTCATAAGTTTGTAAACCATAGTAATAGTCTACATTCTATGGATCCATTTTTGACAAAATTTGAAAGAGAATTGAGATGGCCTGTAAAATATATTGAGAATGATTATACTAGGCCTTATGATATACATAATTATAACACCAAATACAGATGTAGGCAACCCATCAATTTTAAAGAGGAGTCTAAGGAGCAAATGTGTAACTATCGACTTAATATATTCCCATACATAGAAAAAAAACTGAAGGATTTTAATCCCAAATATGTACTAAAATTAGATGCACGTAAATCTGTTCATGAAATGATTCATCAATTAACGGAAAGGTTTATTTTATTACCAGTAAAACCTGTATTAATACCTGAACCTTTACTTCATGATGAACAATTTGAAGATATTGAAGAATTTTGGAAATTCATGCAAGAATTAAATGTAATTCAAAGTGGTGTTGTACAGTTTAGCAGATATACATCTCCTTGGTTCAACAGATGTCCAGTTGAACTTAAAAATAGGCAATCAGTTCAAGGAAACACTAAATATGCAGTTATTTTCTTTAAACATATTTATCTGTTATCTTCTCTGTCAAATATGATTTCATTCTGTACAAATCCTCGACCATTTTTAAAACTTAAATATTTAGAACCTACATGTAGAATTATAATATTAGGAACTAAATCATCAGGTAAAACTTTTATTTCGGAATGTTTGTCATGGATTTTCGACACAGCAGTTATTGATTACGATGTTTTTTTAGAATCTCAGAAACAAAAAAAATATGAACTATTTTCTAGAAATATTTTATCAGAAATAATTGCCACAATAGAAGATGCGAGATTTGAAATATGGCAAAGTATGGAGATGAGCAGATATTCAAAACTAGAAATATGGTGTAGTTCAACTTTTGCAATGCTTAATGAATATATACCATTACTTGTTGAATATAATAAATACCAAAAAGAGGTAGAGCATTTTGAAGAACAGAAAATACTAGCTAGTGAATCACAGCTAGTGGGGTTTGCTGATTTAGAAGAATGTGGCATTGATTTTAATATTTTTTTAAATTATACAAACCAACTTTCATTTTTACCATTTTTGTACAATGTAGAGAAATGTGAACAGGCTTTGACTGACAAAAATTTTTTGATTCAATTTGCACCTGAAAATTTAAGAACTGTGAAAGAGAAACCTGGTATTCCTGCACTAGGTGACGAAGATGTGACTAATGCTATTTCTGCTTATATTGTTACTAATGATTTACAGAAAGAGATAGAACCGACTATAGAGGAAATAATGAACGAAATGGTTATAGTTTTATCTAATTTAGACAAAGAATGTAGAGAAACAACAAGTTTTGAACAACTTTATAGTAAATTTATTATTGATGGATTTCCATCAGAACCAGAATATTGGGAATATCTTATTAATGCTAAATTATTGCCAGATTATACCATTGCTTTAATAGAAAATAGAGAAATTAATACTGAATTAATCAAGTATTATTTAAATGTACAGAAAACTGTAAAAAATTATCTACAAAGATTTGTATTGTCAACTGACCCGTTAATGAAAATTAAACTTGCAACTAAAAAAACATCAGAGTTAGAAAAAATGGATATAAAAATCATTGTAAATGATGTCATCAACAATAGTTTAAACCAAATGTATGAATCCGACGAAGAAGAAAAAAATTGACGAAGCTCAGGTTTTGACTTTATTTACAGAGTCTATAGAAAAATTTAGGGAGGACTGGGATAGTATAAAAACTAAAATTAGAAGAAAATCTTAAATGTTTTATTGAAGTTGAACTTGAAAATAAGACAGATATTCAAGTAATAGATGATGTTTTATTAGGTATGCGAAAATGTTATACCGCGCCTTGTGAACCCTATGAAGATATACACACCGAAGTTGAAGACGAAGATGAAGATGAAACTACAAAAGATCTGCTTATTTACAATAACCACCAATTTCTAAGTGAAACCAAACTTTATTGCCCTATTTCCTTTTATGATTATGGTATCCTTTGGGAAGGTAAATCGGAGTTTTGTGTCAAATATAACAACAAAGTTTGTTATTTTTCCAAACCCGAGTGTTTAAACTTATTCCAAAAAGATCCCACAAAATATCAGTCATATAATCAACCCCACAAACATTTGCCACCTTTAAGAATTTGTGTTGTAGGTTCAATTGGAAGTGGCAAGACAGCAGTATCAAAATATATCGCTAAAGAACTTGGATTACTGTATATTAATTTAACAGATTTTATTAACGCCTACTTGCTGCCGAAGCATTTCAAAAAAGTTGGACGTCAGTACGAAAATTCTTTTACTGATTCTCCATTAGATGATGAAGCAGTAGTTGAGTTTCAAATAGATGAAGACAACGAAAATCTTATGTTTGAAATTTTGTCTAATGAAAAAGAATTAAGGCGCATGGTTAATAATTATTTTGAACATTGTTCACCAATCTTACCAGTACTGATGCAAAAAACAATTAAGAAAATCTGGTTCGAAGAACCTTTTCTTGGTACTGGTATTGTCTTGGATGGTTACCCAAGATTGCCAGATGATGTAGAAAATATGATAACATGTTTTTGCATACCGGATTTAGTAATAGAATTAGAAAGTAGTATTGAAAGTTCTCTTGGACGTATGTCTCCTTTAATGTTTTCATCTTGGAAAACACAATTAAATGTGGCTAAAAATAAAGCGAAAATAAAATTAGACAGAGAAAGGAAAGAGTGGATGGAATTTATAGCAAAAAATATAATTGCGAAACTTGTAAGTGATGAAATATTCGATAACATATTTTTTTCAATTGGGGATTCACTTGGTGACCCGTCCAATGAAAGTTTAATTATTGATGCTAATCCATCAGGATCTTCAAATGTAGATGCAAACTTATTTAACACATTTAACCTTATGATAAAAGAATTTCCGGAACCAGTTGACAACAATGAATGGGAAAAAACCAGAAGAAGTACGCGAGAGAATAGAAGTCAGAATAGAAAGTATTTTTGAAAGGGAAGAGGAAAACATTCAAATACTAAAAGAATTGTTGCTTGAAAATAATATAAAGACCTTTTCCGTTAATGGTACGAAGTCTTTTTATGAAGTAATACAACTATCATTACTCAAATTAAGCAAAATAAGAAATAGAAATCAATCTTTTTTTGAAGAAACATATATTACTGACTTAGATATTGCGGAAATACTATTATCACGAGGCTTTTATTTTTTAAGTAAATTTAATCGTATGTGTCCAGTATCTATATTTTTCAATCCAAATATTACTTTTAATCCATATAAATTACATAAACGTAAAGGTAAATTGTTTCCGATTATACATCGGTCCTATATTTACTTCATAGCGGGTGAAGAAAACGTAAAAAAATTTAGATTGGACCCGTTGAAATATGTAGAGAGTAATGTTATAATGTCATACTTTGAATATCCGTTAACAATTAGTGTAATTGGACCTCCTAAGTCAGGGAAAAGTGAACTGGCACAAAAAAACTTGCAAAAAAATATGGTTTATTATATATATCAAAAGGAATAGCTTTGCGTAAAACATTGGAATCTATGAATTGGACAGAACTATCGTGTAAAATAATTAAGAAACTACGCGAAGGAATTATTATTGATCCTTACTTCGTTATGAAGTCTGTTCAAATGGCTGCCCTTGATCACCGTGCGGACACTTACGGGTACGTGTTTGATGGGTTTCCGGAAACAAGTTTAGAGGCAACGGAATTAAAAAGAAAAGGTTTGTATCCAAATATAGTGTTCGATATTTTAGGTTCGGAGGATCAAATTCTAGATAGATCTCAAAAAGAAATTTACTATGATATAGTAAAGAGCAAACCACCCTATTGTAAACCATTCATACAACAAAGATACAAGAAATGGATTGAAAAATCGGAAAGCATTCGTAATTGGATAAATGAAGATTATCAAAATATGTATGTACTTAATGGAGATAATTCAAGATGGCAATGTTTACACGATGCTGATGATATTATTCTTGATATCATGCGCAAAACCCATTATTATTTTAATAATGAAAAAATAGCTCTAGTACCAGTTGATAGTATGTGCATTTCTAATGAAATATTTAAGCAGAGAATGTCGCAGTTTAAGAATTTATGTCCATTATGTTTCCGTTCTAATTCTTTAAGGCATAGTGAATTCCCGATTGATAGAAAAGGTATAGTTCAATTTAAAAATAAATTTTACTGGATTTGTGGAGAACATATGAATAAAGTTTTAAAGAATCCACATTCTATTACGACGACACAGGAGGTTTACATACCTGAAATTCCTGCTACAGTGAAAACGGTTAATCTAAAACTCGTTTACGAAAATGGTGTGTATGTATTGTCACATACGCTGAAAACTTACCAGGTCAGAAAATTGAGATGGGTAGCAATAAATTCGCTGCCAGTTATCAAGAGAGAACATACTTATTTTGTAGTTTAATATGTCTTCAAAAATTTATGGAGAAGCCGCATATGTATTATGATATTGTGGTTTTTAAGGAAAGAAAGTTGTTTCCATTGTTATCTGTGAAAAAGTTACCTAATCTCGGATATCTAGAGCAAACCATAGGTAAAATCTTAACAGATGCTTGTTGTTCCGTCAATGTAACACGGCCAAAATATCCTGGGCTTAGTATTAAATTGTCGGGCTTGATTTTTATTGCGCTATATTTGAAGAGAAAAAATCCACAAATTGATAAATTTAATTTAGTTTACGAAAGAGTTCTGAAGACATATGAAGCTAGGTGCAAACTTATTCTTGACGTTGGTTTACGTTTAAGGTCGATGGATAATCCTTTTGCTAAGTATCCTATTTGCTGTCGCGGTTCACACAATAATAACTGTACAACGTTATATAGATCGAGAAGTTCGATCACAAGTTCAACTGGGTTATCAGTTGCTATTTCTGATTTTAATAAATGATTAGTTAAATATTTTAAGCTTGGATATTCTCTGATGTTATGTTTTTTTTTTAATTCAAATATAATAAATTGTGTTTCAATTTAGAATTGAGTTTAATTTCTCAATAATATTATGATAGAATTTAAATGGACTATATTGTAATTTAGAACTTGAAGGTACCATTTTTCACTTCTTAATGTGTCGAGTACCCACAAAAATAAGACAATAGGAAAACAATGGAAAACTGGCATAAACGCCAGGTAAGTGCTCATGGGGTGAAAACACCTTCAAACCAAACAAATATTTCGAAAAAACACATAGTATTAATAACCTGAAATATGCATAAATCACACTTTATACCATATCTTTATTGAACCGAATAACATGAACATGAACGAATACCTATAGCAAAAAAAAAGCCTAATGTTTACCAATCCCTGTGATTTTATAAAAGTTGTGTCTCAAATTGCATGTTTTATTTGGATATTAACATAATTCTTTTTTCAAAACTTTGTGGCGAATATTTATCGTGGTTAATAATAATAATAAAAGCCTTTATTCGCTGACCTTTTTAACTTACATGCTATTCTTATAAAACAGTAGTATTTTCAATTCTAATTTATATATAATAGCAAAATAGTAAATTTATTTATTAGCAACCATCTTGGTCAGGTTGTCTGTCGACATAGGCCTCATTTATCGTGGTTAGGTATTTTTGAAGAATTTGTAGGACAGCTACGTAAACTGGTTCGGTTTGTTTAGTTACCTAATTTATTAGGGATATATATTCTAGATGTTTACGATATATATTAATATGTAGCAAGCACAACTGTAGGACAAATGAAGTTTTTGGTTTATATTTAACTAAAATTACTGACCCATGATATAGTCATATATATATAATATATATAGTCAGTCGGACTAGAACTGTTTATTGGGTTCTTGTTTGCAATAATTATAATAAAATAATCAGGAAAGTAGAACAAAGAAGTAAAGAAATGAATCCTCAGATTAATAAGGTTATTTGTTTCAGCACGTAGAGTTCCAGTACCGGATGAAAGGTTCGATTACTTGTGCGAGTTCCACAAACCGCTCAGGTCTGTATTCTTTGTATGAATTTGTTTAGAAAAAATAAGCTGTTGTTTTATAAGATCAAATGATCATAATTTAATAGAACAGAATTAGTAGTAGCAAATAAACTCATTACCTTAAAAATAGTTGTGAAAATAAATTTGGGTTATTAAAAAAAATATTTTTAAATAGATTTTATACTTATATCTATCTATCTATACTAATAAATAAAATTGAAGTGTCTGTTTGTAATATCAAAATAATAACTTGTTAATAAAAACTTGTCAATAGTATATACGGTACCTACAACAAAACTAACATTTTTTAAATTATTGTCTGTCTGTCTGTTTGTTCCGGCTAATTTTCGAAACGGCGGGATTGATTTTGACGGGACTTTTTTTAGTATAATCCTATATACCTTTAATGTTAACAGTAAAAAAAATAGAAAATAGTTTTGTTGCTCAAACCTTTTTATATAGAGAACACCCAATTTGCGACCACGAACGGAACTAGTCACTTTTTAATTACTAGTAAATATATGATTGGATGGTTTATGATGTTGCTAAAACTAGATACGTGCTATTTACATCGTTTTGTTTTCCTATACTAATTCGAAAGTTGGGTATATGAACTTACGATAAATTACAGCAAAGTGCCAGCATTTCTGAACGTGGTAGATATTGCCGGGTTGGTTCGCGGAGCAGCCGAAGGTCAAGGTCTCGGAAACGCTTTCCTGTCACACATTAAAGCCTGTGACGCTATTTTCAATCTGTGCCGTAAGTAAAATGTATTGACTAAAATATCGGCTTATTAATAAAACTAAATGTGCATTCGTTTTTGCTCGATTTCTCTGAATTTCTGTTCTTACTGCATTTTACCTCTTTATGGCTTAAGTGACTTAAGACTTAAGTACTTCCATGAGAAATTTTATAGTGGATTATTTCTTTCTCATCTTATTTTACTACTATTCTGATAACTATTGTTGTATAAACTACTTGATGTAACAGAATAGATAGATAGTATTTCAAAAAAGGATAAATATTATTCTAATTAAGCCGTAATTAATATTTAGTAACAAAGTTGTAATGATTGGTTTTGCAAATAATTTATTTTTGTAATATTTATTATATTATTATTATTTACATTCATTATCAAAACCCGAAGGTTTTGTATTAGTTTATTCATGTCAACTGTCAGTATATCTTACTGCCGTCTAAGAAAGAATATGTCAAATTTAAAACATTTAGAGAAGAAATAGAATTTTAATGTGATTAAGAAAAACGAAAGGATAATCAATCTCATCATCAAAATTTCAAATGAAAATATTAGAAAATATAATAAACAAATATAACACGATGCAGTGGGAGAGAACGTGAGATAATGGATAACGGAACGATCTTTAGACCAATTTTTACATTATTATATAAAGTAATGTATTCCGTCACACTATGGGTGATGAAAACAACCGGATCAACGGGCATTTTATTGAATATAGTAAACAGATGGACAATATTAGATCCGGCAACACTATTTACATTATACCGTATAGACTTTCGGATGAGGCAAGCGTATATAAGCGTACAGTTCAACAAATTCCGGTATAAGTATTGCAGTGTTATATGGGACGAGTCTCTTTGCTGGCAAGGTTTATTATGTTTTATATTACACTACATATTTTTTATGTAAGGGAGAACCGTCAGTTTTCATACATTTTATATTGTTTCATATTTTCATTTCGTTTTTAATTTATTCCTTGGTGTAAATTTAATTCAGTTGTCCTCGCGCCAAAAACGATGTTCATGAACGTCGGCTAAATTAATCTTAATAGATACGTCAAAACGATGTCCTCGAGAATTCTGGTTCTACAAGAATATTTGAGAAAGATTGGCAAATCTCTATCTAATACGTTTGACTCATAATAGTTTATCTCTGGACCAATTTATAAAGTCAACACAGACAAAGTCACGATCAAAAACTAGTTTATAGTAAAACCTTGGTCGGATAATATATCTACAGTAAAAAAAATCAACCAGCAGGCAGACGTTTTTTTTAATACGACTAGTTTTTTGTTATAAATAAAAGAAAAACTATTTTTATTTTTGCAGAATAAATAGTAACTGAAAATAACTACTTTAACCCCTTAAGCACTTACCTGGCGTTTACGCCAGCTTTCCATTATTTTCCTATTGTCTTATTTATCGACACATTAATAATAATAATAATTTATTAGTGCAAAAACTTAATAATTTGGCAGATCTGCTTGCTACACTAGGATTCCCTGTATCTTGGCAAGTATCTTGGTTTCGCTCTGTTGATAAATGTCCATCTGCCGTTTCATATTATAGTTAATAATTAACCACTTGAGCACTTAACTGGCGTTTATGCCAGCTTTCCATTGTTTTCCTATTGATTATTTTTACTGGTACTCGACACAATGTAAGATGCGTCAATGTAAGTGTGGAAGTAAATTGTAAATAAATCAAATAGTTGGGTAAACCCAACTAATACAATATGTACTCGAATGTGATGTGTGTGAGAGTTGTACGAGCGTGTTGTTAATATGTATTTAGGATTAATGTAACTTAATTTACATAATATAGCATATATTTTAGCTCGTTTTATTTATGATTAGGTTTCCTTAATACTAACTTAATATTGGCAAATCTACCGAAAAAAAAAAAACCGTTATTACATTTTAATGTTTTCTACTAATAAACTGTGGTCTCAAACCCCTTTTATAGGAGGTTGTAATGTTTTATTTTTTAATAGGCGCCTTCGACGATGAAGACGTGATACACGTCGACGGTGACGTGAATCCTGTTAGAGATCTGGAGACGATCGGCGAAGAACTGCGGCTGAAGGACGAGGAACAGCTCTTACAGAACATCGATAAACTCGACAGGACCGTTAACCGCGGCGGCGATAAAAAACTTAAACCTGAATATGTATGCGATTAAAACAATATATTACGTGTACATATTTTCTATAATAACAAAATATATATATATATATTATTTTTAATTTCCATAGAAATTAATATCTAAAAAAAGTATCGATTTATTAATTAGTATCGAGAATTCTACTCTCTTTTGGTAAATAAATAATAAAAGGGTTTTTGCTAGTATTTAATTCACCGGATTAATAATACATGGGTAATAATTTTTAATCCGGTCTTAATGTAATTTTTAGGAAACGTTAATGAAAATCAAAACCATTTTGATAGACGAGAAGAAACATATTAGATTCGGTGATTGGAGTGCGGCCGATGTAAGTCAATTTTTTTGAGCATACTTTCACCTAACACGATATATATAAGTAACTTAAAACATTTTGTAAACTGTACAGAAACATCATCCTTCTCATGCCTTTTTCTCAACTAACTTGTGGTCGGCGCAATATGTTTTCTTCTTACATACGTCATCTCTTCATTTACTGCTTTTTCTAACATATCATTTCTTACACACTCCACAGTTTCTTTGGCCTTCCTCTACTTTTCCATTATTCCACACTCATATTTATTACTGTTTTACCCACACGCGCTTCCTCTCTTCTCATAACATATCCATATAAAGACAAACGGGAACCTTTTAACTGTGCAAAAACATTGTTTATTATTTTAAAATCCGTTCAACCCAAAGACGTCCACTGCTGGGCATAGGTCTCCCCCCCAAAAACCTTTTACGGTGACCGGTCTTGTGTCACCCGCATCCAGCGGATTCCCGCAACCTTCACCAGGTTGTCGATCCCCCTTTTAGGGGGTCTTAACCCACGCTGTGTCTTTCGGTGTGTGGTATCCATTCGAGAACCCTATGGCCCCATCGGGCATTGGTTCTACGAGCAATGTCCCAGCAAATTGCCACTTAAGTTGAACAATTGTTCGGGCAATATCAGTTACTTTGATTCTTCTGCGGATCTCCTCATGTCTGATTCGATCACGCAGTGAAACTCCGAGCATAGCCCTTTCCATTGTCCTTTGGGTAACTTTGAACTTTCTAATTAGGTATATTGTAAGCGATTTTATAAATTCTCGCAACAGAGAACGCTAATTGACTATATTCTCAATTAATCTGTTAGAATTTTTCTAGAAAGTTCTTTCCTGTGTTTTATTATTTTTAATACATTTCACGTGCGTATTTTACATTCGTGTAAATACCATTAAAATTGCATAGTATATAGTCAAATAATGCATGTTAATAAAAAAAACGAGACATATATACTACATGACAGACTAAGGATTTCGCCAAAAACTCTCACGATTTCTTCAAATAACGAGTGTTGCCATCACTTGTATCATATTACAGAGGTTATCCTGTAGGATATGTATATGTATATAATTAACAAAACATATTTTTTCCAGCCTCTTTGATGATTTTTATTATTGTCATTAAATTACAACACGACAATCTGAATTAATAAAATAATGAAAAATTTTCTTCCAGATAGAAGTTCTGAATAGATATCTATTCCTAACATCGAAACCGGCACTTTATCTCGTCAACTTATCAGAAAAGGATTATATCCGTAAGAAAAACAAATGGTTCGATTTCGATATAAAACGATTTATTTATTCACAATTCATTATTCACATTATTACAATGAAAAATATGTTTCTATTTTTTTTTAGGTTACCAAAATTAAAAGAGTGGATCGATAAGAACGATCCCGGTGCGCCTCTTATACCATTTTCAGGGGTTTTAGAAATGAAATTGTTCGAGATGGATCCCAGTGAAAAAGCTGCCTTCTTGAAAGAAAATAATCTCACCAGGTAATTATTTTTTTACGTAGATTTAGTATGTAAATTTTGCTATTAACCCCCTTGAGCACTAGCCTGGCGTTTACGCCAGCTCTCCATTGTTTTCCTATTGTCTTATTTTTATGGGTACTCGACCCATCAATGTTTTATGTAAATTAAATAGTTTCAAACATGTCTTGAATATACAAAGGTTTTAAATAATGTTCCAAAATGTCTACTGCAGTTTGGATAACGTTTTAATTGACTTTCAAGTTATTGTTCTTCTTATTCAATGGCAATCTGTGTACACACAATTTGTGCCAGTGTCATTTGGTTAAGATGTATTCTCATTCTTGTACCAGTGTTACCAAACTCCAGCGAAACGGTGGCTCATCCTGCACGAACTTGTAACGATTGGTTTTAATATAATTTGTTTTTGTAATATTTGTTATATTATTATTTATATATCTTTATTATAATATATTTATTTATTTAATTCATAAAGAAAAACCCGAAGGTTTTCTATTATTTTCTATTTATGTCAAATTTTATATTATATCTTACTCGTGCGCTCTGCTAATGTAACATGATTTTATAATGGATTTATTAAGGCCGTTTAAGAAGGAACATTCAAAATTTCAAATTACGAACATCTAGAAGGAATAGAATTTTAATGAATAAATATTGTTCACGTAATCACCGTTCAGACGTAATACATAATCGGACCATATGGACTATAAAAGACGTATTCATTGTAATTGTATATTTACAGTGCTTTAGATAAAATCATTGTACAAGGTTACAAGGCCCTGCAGTTGGAGTATTTCTTCACCGCTGGAGCGGATGAAGTGAAAGCTTGGACTATTCAGGTTAGTTATTTATATTAATAATATGTGAATTTCGATTTTATAGACAGCATCGTGAAATAAATCGTCTTATAGCAGCAATGATAAAGTCTCGACCTAGGTCTGAAAAGTATGGTTGAAGCCTTCAAAAACTCATTGTTTCTTGCAATAACAAACCTTTTAATTGTCTACATAGGCCTGCAGATACAGTGGATGTCTATTTTGTTTCTTTTCTGTAATTTATTAAGGCCATGAATGTAAGTTTTTAAGGTCCAACTACATACGTATTACTTTTTCTAATCTTCAGGATTTAAACAAAATGACTGTCGTTTGTTAGAATATTCTAGGTAGTTTTTGTGACGTCTCAGAATTCACATTGAAATACATAATAACTAGTACATGACAAACCAAAATCTCACCAAAACACCTTCTCTTATTATTTTTTTTTAAATCTTCTTTGTTGATATACTTTCTCTGGTGATACTAGTAGACAATATTACTAGGAAGCAGTAAAAATTAGGATATTAAAAAAATAGTAATAATGTTTTGTCACAATAGATTAATTTAGAAACTCAGATATAATTTTGGAAGCAATTGGTTGATCAACTAAAAAATTCAAAAACCGTTAACTTTATACATAAATTAAGTACATTAAATGCATATGCAACAATATGCAGTACTTTTCTTAACTTTCAAAATTAACTAAAACTGGTTAGGTTAGGTCGGCTGATATTCTAGAAATATTGGGAATCTATGATCTTATAATACCAGGATAATACCGGGGACTAGGATTGTTTTTTGCGTGACAACGTCAAATAAAGTTCATTGTCAATATTATTCTAGTAATAATGATAGTCATTTGGAGATGCTAGATTAGTTATTTGATTGGGATAGTGATAACGACATACAAATCTGTGATTAAACGCGATTTCTAAATATAATTGCAGATAATTAATACGTATAAAATAAACATCCAAATCAGTTACTACGGTTATTATTATTTAATAAGAAGATAGTTTAATTAATATTTGTCTAGTTTAAGTGCCGCCGTTAAAAAAAATGTCTAAATCAGATCGCAAACGAAACGAAAAAATACATGCTCCATTTCGTCTAAAACATTTGTGTTTTTGTCATAATGGTCAAAAGGGAAGGGATCGTGTGCAATCTGTCGTCAATAAAAATTGAGATAACGGAGTTGAGTTATTGGCATTTAGATAAGCGCTCGATCGAAAAATATGCAATAATCGAAGATCGAGCTTAATCTTGGATGGGAGATACATTATTAATTTCGGGTGGTAACCATGTGTCGAAATTGACAGGTAGGTTATTGACACGCTCCAATTGTCATTTACGTACAGAGTACAATCTTTAATCTGTGATCCATCCTCCCAAAGATGGATTGAAAAAAGCTAGAAACCTCAATCACTGGTTTGATTATTGGCTCGGGTTCTCTTAAAAATATGTTGAAATATTAATCTTAGCAAAATTTAATTCAGGATTGATTATTAATTTAAGCCGTTATAACTTAATGTAACATAGTTAAAATGTTTTATTTACAGTAATCTTACTACCATTTTACATTTATTTTGAGTGAAGTCAGTTTTATTCTGAAGGTGTACATAAATAGTTTGCCATATATATTAAGTTACGCTATATATTGCAAATCTTTTATTATCCCCAGAAAGGCACAAAGGCCCCGCAGGCCGCTGGTAGGATTCACACAGATTTCGAGAAAGGATTCATAATGGCCGAAGTGATGCATTTCAAAGACTTCAAAGAGGAAGGGACGGAAGCCGCTTGTAAAGCCGCAGGAAAATACCGACAACAAGGTAAATCATTACATTTATATGACATCCAATAAACAAATAACATTATAAATTAATACAAACATTGATAAATTTACAGTTCACTGATTGGTTTATTAAGTTTCAAATATCGATCTTTTATTTTCATTCGATGCATCGAAATAATATAACAAGCCTTCTTATGATACGATAGGAATAGTTTCAAAGCAGACCAAAAACACCGATAATTATATCATGTTAAGTTATTTTCCCACAAAATAACCTAAAATAAATTTCTAACCTAGTTAATGCTGTTGACCGGAAGGGCCTTTACAGCTTCGCCGTAACCTAAATCAGATCAAAGATTAAAGTTTACTTTAAATTTATCACCACTGCATGATATTTGTCATAAGATTTAGAAATTCCAGAAACTCCAATTTTTCTTTTAAAATAAGTACTAATTACAAATATCATTCAAAGAAAAAAATTCTTAATTTTTATACTTTCTTAATCTTTGTAAATATGTCGATATTGTTGTCGAATATCGTAGGTATTTTAAATATCGATTTTTCGATGCATTTTAAACAATCGATTCAATATTTTTATGATGTATCTGTTCGAATAAAACAATGATGTGATTCATTCAGTTTTATATTTCCTTGCAATTTAAGTATTATTAAAATTAATTCAGGAATTCTTTGTGCGATTTTGGACTGTTTTTAATTCATTAACTTGTAACATATAACTCTATATTGTGTAATTTTTATGGCATTTTACGCAATATAGTTTCGTTGTTATGCACAAGTGCAGTATATCGAAAATAATGACACAGAGCGTGAATTCTGAAATCTCCCAAGAACTTCCTTGGAACACTTAACAAATGGCCATCACTTTCTTGGGTGTTAGAGATGAAGATTAATAAAATCATACAAACATTGTAAAATAACTACAGGCTCAAACGGGTTAGAATCCATGGCCGTTAATCAAGTTAAAAAAAAAGTAGAATTATTTAATTATTGTGTTTAAGGGTGCTTGGCGCGATTTTGGTCTGTCATGTTTTCGTCTTTATTTTTAATGCAGTATTTGGCTATATATTATGTAATTTATGTATGTAAAAGTGAATTGAAAATAATGACAATGGCCGTGAATTCTGAAGCGTTCCAATCATGCCCGTTGTGGTTATAACAGAAGGCCGCCATTTTGTTATCGCCAGTTATTGATAGCATTCTTAACGGCTACTTTGGCTGCATGGTCTATTAGTACCTTTGCCTTTTCCTTAAATGAAACCAAAAAAAATAAATATTGTGTTTAATTATTCTCTTCAGGTCGTAACTATGTTGTAGAAGACGGTGATATCATATTCTTCAAGTTTAACGCCGGCGCCGGTCTTAAGGATGCTAAGAAAAAATGACGTGACAAGGTCCTTCTTCTGTTAGTGCACTATTTGTATCTGAATCTTGTCTTATATTCACTACTACACGTCGCTTAAATTGTCTTTAAAGGTTTTTTTTACATAACAATATTATTTATATTAAAAAATAAAGATATTATGTAATTTCTTTAAATTTCTATTCAATAATAAAGCTTTGTTGAAGTTTGTGTAATATCATTTATTTAATTCATTTATTAATATTTACAACGTGTAAATATAGAAAAGGTAACGTCATTATATGGTTCTCATTTAAAATAATATGACTATTCTTTCTTTGATCAGGTTTTATTGTATATTAGCTCTGTGCCCGCGGTTGCGCCGCGTTTTTCATATATTCTTCACTGCATTTTTTTATTTTATTTTATAACCATAATTTTTTTAATACTATAAGATACAGTAAAATATTTCTCGTAAATTCAAGCACTCGCCCGTAAAACTGTGCATTGAATCGGATTTTATTACATTTTTTTTTAGCCTTAATTTTTTTACGCGGATCCCTAATTATTTACGAAAATTAAAATTACCCTAAGTTACCCGGAGTAACTTCAGCTATCTGCCAGAAAAAGGCCCGTCAAAATCCGTCCAGCCGTTCCGGAGATTACCCGGAACAAACAGACCAAAATTTATAAAATCGTATTTTTGGTTTAGGGTATCATATATACATTCAAACCTATTTAGTAAAAAAAAATTATATTGACATTACAAACAGACACTCCAATTGTATTTATTAGTATATAGAGCTATTGTAGCATATTGACGGTTGAAGTCATAACATTGGTAACGCTGATCGATAAGTTTTTCCTCTATCCAGAATAGCTCAACGGCACCTGAGCCCTTGACCCCCCGATTTAGCAAACCACTTTAAAACAGACAATTACGAGAGCTTTAAATCAATCACTAGCTTCCTGCTAAAACGTCTAAACATTGAAATTAAAATAGGTATTCAAGATAATTTTGAAAAATGCGTGAAACAGTAATGAAAAGAATACGCTTACCATATCAATAGAATTTTAACGCCATCGAATAAACCTATTTCCAATATCTATATTTTATAGTTTTCTATTGGCATTAATTTAATTTTACCTTAATATCTACTAATATTATATGTATCCCCAAAAAATATTGCGGGTGGGTGGAAAATAAATCTTTTGTGCCAATGTGATATCATGGATGTCATTTTAAGATACAGTCGCCGAAACCATTAAATAAACAATTAGTAACTTGTTAGTGTTCTATAATGAGATTGGACTTTAGCTGGAAAGGGCGTGATGTTAAGTGACTACATTGCTCTCTCGTTTCATAGATGTATTCCGGCAACATCGCTAGAGACCCAGTACCTCTGGTCTTAGTTTGTTTACCATCCTGGAATTTATTGTCACTTAACATCAGGTGAAATTCTGGTTAAAGCACAGTCTATATATGCAGTACATATATGTATATAAAAAGCAAAGTGTCTATTGTTTTTAAAATATGAACAAACCGTGATAAAGTTTTATCTTATAATATAATTATATTTCATCTAAAGAACTTGCACGAACTCTTCGATACGTTTAGGACTTTCTTGCTTTCTATTTTCTTCGGCATCAAAGAACATTTTATCAAATATTATTCTCAATTGCTTGAGACACCGTCTCATATTAATTGGTGATAACACACCTTGCTCGGTCAACGGCGCCAACTTTTCTTTGTCCTTTTCTGATTTTTTAAAAAGGTTATTAACAGTGTAAGTTATAGCTTGTGTAACAGCTTCTTCCCATTCCTTTAAGTCATAAATAGAAAAAACTGGTTTATACTTATTAATCCTATTTTGTCTAAACCCACGTGTTTTTTAATACCTACCTGATAATCTTCATAAAGGCAATTCAACGCCAACATCTCTTCAATCAGTTTTACTTTGAAAGCATCTTGTTTAGTTTGCTTCAACAGATAAATTATAAGATGGCCGACAGTTATTAAAGTGCTGCCAGCTCTAAAATCAAAATGTATTAACTAAGTATTATTAATAACTTGATGTAAAATGTATTTTAGTTTATATTAGATGAATGTAATCATTCTAAAGATCATTTCAAAGAGCTTATCAGGCAATTAAACTCACCGCAAAACTAAAAAAGATACAAGTATTAGTGAGAGCACTAACTCTCTGATTCATTTTTTGCCATTTACTTAATTTGTATACTGCTCTTTTTCTCTAACAATCTATTTTTTTTAATAAATATCCTTATATAGGTAACTACTAATACATATGTATGTCTCTTAGTTAATATATGGTCACAATACAAGATACAGTTACACAACAGCCGTTTCTATTGTCACAATAGCGTAACCTATAAACTAACACTAACTTAACCTAAGAATGGGAGACAAGCGGGGTAACCGCTTCAGGGCATTGATCTATGGTGGCTTTTTTCGCTGTCTGAGAAGGCAGACGGGTCATTTAGAAGAAGCGTTTCCTCGTAGTCTTCTTTTCTGAGTTTTCATCTGGAATCTAACGGTTCTTGTGATGTGCGTGACCGTTGATCTCAGCTACTCAGCTAGGTGAGGGTACCCGGTTGAGGTCACGTGCTTGAGACTTTCTACAAGGCTTTGTCTGAGCTAACACATGCATTGGTGTCATTGTGTCACAACATTGGTGTCCAGAACACGAGAATGGACTGTGAAATTATAGATGAAATCCCAAAGCACATTTTGTGTGAATGTGATGTGAATTACTACGTAACCGTTCTAGATAAGGACGATTAACTCTAACAAACGCTCTCTGCTAAAAAGATTAAACAATAAATTCAGGATGTAAGTCTAAGTAATGAGCTTTAGTAATGTGGTTGCGATCACAATAGATTATTTTAGCTTGCAGTTGATACGGAACTCTTCTAGTTTGCATAGATCCTTTCGGAATAATAACAACAAATCATCCTAATAACTTTTGACGCTCGAGAATCAAAGGACAATCCAGAGAAAATATTGTAAAAATATTTGCTATTATTGCTTACATTAAAATCTAAAATTACGCACGGAACTACATAATTATGTAACGGTTGGACGGTTCCTTACATATATTACGTTTAATTATTAAATGTTACCTGTTCACAATTTTTTTGTAACTGATTATTTCATTGGCTGTTTCAATTATACGTTTATGTGTATCCTTCATAAGAAATTCCAGCGGGTCGCAGTTACCAGGCGGCAGGGATCCGTATTGTACCAGAAGCTTCTTTTGTATTAGTGTAAACTGAGATTGTAGTGTAATCAGTGTATTCTATAAAAATAAGTAGTGTTATAAATATATACGTAGGTTATGTGTAATAACTAATGTTATTTCATATATTTAACTGTATAGATAGATATTAATGAGACAGTGATACATTTTTAAAATTTATATTTTGTTAATTTTAAGTTGTTAAATTAATTTTGTTTGAATTGAATTTTTACACTGCCGCAAAAACAATATTTCGGAAGTTTATATGTATGTAGGTATATAGCGCATTTATTTGGATTCAGCTCTAGGTTCCATTCAATCATGGCGTTTTTTATTTTTGTATTTATCACTTTAATATTATTTTTAAAAGCAAAAATGAGATTTAAAAAATCCTTCCTAAACCCAAGAGACTACGGACCTAAGCATAAATCCGATATATAATTATATAGGTACATCGAACGAATATATAGGTTGATACAACGCCTTTTTATGTTTGGAATACAAAACATTGGTAAAGGAAGATACAGCATGTGTTGTCCCTACAAGGTAGACCGACGACCTGGTGAAGGTCGGAAGTCCGCTGGATGCGGGTGGCGCAAGACCGTTCGTCTTGGAGAACTTTGGGGAAGATCTATGCAGTAATTAACTAATGTTCAGTCAGTTGTCTACACCTTAAACATGAATGTTACATCGACATATACTACTACATTTTCTTCGTCATAAAATTTTTTTTACAGATTATCTTAAATTAGTCAAAACTTACATTCAAGCTGTTCAATTTGATTCGTTCTTTTGCATGAATCTCGATGCTTTTGAAAAATTGAAGTAATATTTGCTTTAACAACTCTTTATCATGAACTATTTCAAAACGAAAATTCTTTATTTCCATTCTTTTATAATGATCAGATAGCCGAATTAGAAAGTGATCCAACACAGCAGTTATTACAGTAAAATCATCACCTTCTATGAAATACTTGTCGTTTGAAGATTTTAAAGTTACATATTTTTTAGTCGTTCTATACTGGAATGTAATAATTGTGTCGTTTCCATATTTTGACAAATCTTCATCTGTGAAATCTAAAAATAACATTCAATAGTTTCCGCTTAAAATATTATTTAAGTAGAGAATATCATTTTCGTACAATAAATAGCGTACCCGTAAATATTTGAGCGAATCCAATACAAGTTTGGTTAGGCTTGATACAAAGTCTATACCGGTTTTCTGTTACTACATCCACTGGAGAACAATATAGACTCAAAGGTAACAAAACCTTACGAGAAAGTACTGTGATCTTACCCGCCGAATCAATTATAGTAAATAATATATTGACACGAGTCTCACTTATATCGGAATCGTTTGATAGAAAAATTTGAGTTTCTATGATTTCTGTGCCGTTTACACCATCTAAGCAAATTGTAGATTCAGAGCACGTGAACGGTAAACAACATTCATATGTGATTTGAATGCTCTGGATCATTTTTGGATCCTCGCAACTCAACATAACAATGATGGGGCACATCAGTAAATGTAAAGCTTCATCTCCTTGGGGAAACTCTTGAAACAAGTTCTGAACTGGCTTACTAACGTCTGCTTTTATATTGATTATTTGATCTACTAGACATAAATTATCTGCATCTGAAAAATAAGCGAAGATAACTTTAATTGGTACATGGTATTTGTAATTTTATCCAAGAATATTTTAATTGGTTTAGTTGATAACAATTTGGACGAAGATATAGTTTTTATCAATTTGAATTCTTACCGTTATTACCCAAAATCTTTTGTAATGAATCCTCTATCATTTCGAGTTCAATTTGAACTTGCTCTGGATCGAAAACCTCATTAATCACTGGTGGAGCGTAACTGTTTAAATCTGGTTCTGTACCTAAATAGCAAACGTTTATTGTTCCATTATTTGAGAGCGTCACTAGACCGCCCGAAAGATGCTTTAAATGGCAACGATTTAAATATATAGCTGGAGTTAATAAATCGCATGACCAAAGAAGGTTTGTGTTTTCGTAAATGTATAGTTTAGAATCCTCTGATGAAACCATAACCAGCAATCGAGCTGTAGGTTCTGAAAACATAAAATCATACACTATACATATGTACCAATTAAATTTGAATAAATCGCTACTAATAAGTAAAAGGAGATATAACTTACCATAGTACCAACCAATCAGATAAGCGTAGAAGGAAATCGGCATAAAGTTAAATTTGTTTATGTATTTCATTAAACCGTTGTCTTGAAAACAGCAAAGATGCCGTTCACCGAGTGCTACGATACTTGAAAAATTATTACTTGTCTGAAAACAAAAGTAATCGTTTTATTATATCGCAGTGTTAATTAATTATTTGAAGACCCTTGTGATATGTATGTATGAGTAAGGTTCAAATTCAACCTTTATATTTGAAATTGAAATAAACAGAAGCACTAATATATGGGGTATTGCATGCCAAATCAAACACTTTTGAACCTTACCCCTTTAGATTTCGCTTAAATTTTTTTATCTTTTTCCACTCGATGAAAGACGTTATTCAGAATTTTTTAATTTTTTTTTATCCAAACCAAAAAAAGTTATGATGCTTTAAAAAAAATGGCTCTTTTATTTTCAAATAGCCATAACTCTCTCAAAAAGTGACCTTTCGGGACGGTTTTTTTTCAAAAATTTAACATGATCGCTTCTATGAAATAATCGCGTTCGAGTAGAAAAAGATGAAAAAATTCAGCGAAATCTAAAGGGGTAAGGTTCAAAAGTGGTCGATTTGGCATGGAATACCCCATATGTAGATCAGTGGTCGTCAAACTGCGGGCCGCATGTGACCCTTGGACGGTATTTGTGCGGCCGATGATGTCCTAAACAATTTTGGTCGACTCAAAACCGAGTTCACATATAGTTTGTTGGATTAGTTAGTTTATAGTTAATGCCATACAAAACCCATAGGGAAATCGCGTTTGGCACCTTACAAAAATATGTCAATTAATAGATGGGTTTAACTACATAATCCATAAAAGTGCGGCCCACAATGTTACCTCACATTGACCTAATGTGGCTCTTGACCAGAATAGTGTGACGACCACTGGTATAGATTATTCAATTGCCAGTAAAGATGCCTAATTTATACCCTCATCTAAGCTCTATATATAATGAAGAATGTAGCATAATTTGTAATAAATATAAGACCTAAACGTATTAATTTATTCTCAGGCCATGTGTTGCCGGCTAAGAAGAGTACCAGCCCATATCTTCCCTTGGGTGTAGTAAAAGGCGACCATTGGATAAACCAGAGGATGGGCAGCAGCATCCTCTCTGAGTATTATGGCAATTCCTCCCTTATTGGGTGAAAACTATGTCCAACAATGGATGTCTATCGGTTGGCTGATGATGATGATGAACTACCTACCTGAATTACTTGAATTTGAGTAATTTCTTCTCCTGCATTATATGCCCACTGTGGTATATTCCGTTTATTCTGTCTTATACTTAGTTCGCTGAATTCTCTTAACTGTTGATAACTGTAATAAAAATATATATTTAGTACCATCACAAATAGTCTGATCTTGTCATGAATAGTCGGAACTTACCTGTAAATCTCCAATAACCATGTTGATTTGCAAATAACAAACGAATTACAATTTGCAATGTAACATACTGGTATGGGAATAATTATATCGTTGAAAATGCACATAAACAAAAACGAGTCCTGATCAAAAAAAACTCAGACTACCATCGAGTCCTTGTATGCATATTAAATCTCGTGTTTTAACATTTCCAAATGAACCGCAAGTTAAAGAAGCTGCTTTTGTAGTGAATGTATGTTTAATTACAAGTTCCAACAAGTACTGTTCTCCTGTGTACAAAAATTTTTCGTTTATAAATAAAACCAGGAAGTTTAGTACCCCTATTTAATTTATTAATAAGCTATTAATATACCTGCGTCAATGTGTCCCTCTTGTCGTTTTAAATTAAATATCGCGTAGCTTTGCGGATGTAAAACAATGATTTGATGCTCTGTGAATCCTCTAAAAGTTATTTTTAGATATACTACGTATGTTTGTAGTAAAGTGCCGTCCAAGTATTACGTAACCAAGATTTTGGTTATTTTTGACCTCCCCTTGTCAGCAATAGTAAACAAAGCTATTTTGTTGAAAGTAAATCATTTAGACCCTCCCAGTATAACCAAAAACAAACAAAGCATGGACCACCGGCGCCTTTTGATGCTTACGAAATACGTAGACGGCCTTTTATACACAAATTTAATTTGAATAGGTTATAAAAAAAAACTAGGCAGACATGGTATCTGCCGACAGAAGTGAAAACTGAAAACTTTGAAAAAACTAAATTTCATAATTTGTTAACATAGCCTAACATATAACATTTATCTGGGTTTAACATCTATTGGAGCTCCGAGCAATTAATTATGTAGATTTTCATATAGGTTATACATAATCAAAATATATATTAGACTGCGTAAGTATAAATTTTATTACTTGTCTCCGAGCAGCAGCGCTTTAAAGTCATCTTAGACTTGACCTTTAGCACGTTGATGGCGGACGTCATAAGATTGGTAACGCGATTCTATAAGTTCTTTCTATATCGAGAATCGCTCAACGCCGCTAAAGAAGTTTGCACTTTATAAATAACATTAACATTTGTAAAAATCTAAATCTGGTTCAAGAACATATCTTACCCCACATATTTACCAGTGCTAATTTGCAATACTATGTCGTCTAACTCCATTTCTAAAATACAGTGAGATACGTTTTGTTCTAATGTGGGTCTATATATTTTTAATAATGTCTGTGTCGCAAGTAGAACACAATCACTATCACTAATAGTAATAAATTTATCCACTACAAGGCATCCAGGATTTATTGCACCCAAAGCAGATTCGTCATTTTGTTGCTCATTATTAGACCACCAGTACTTTACTTTGAATATTGACATCTCTATTTAAATATTTCAATCCTGTATTAATATAATAAATAATTATATTATTCAAAATTTAACACGTTCTTTGGTGTCTCGAACAGTTGCCTTAGCAACAAGCTGTACACAAACTTTTTCTTTGTTACTGTCTAGCTTTATTAGCATCCATTAGGTATATACTGATTCAATATAATTATAGACTTGGAATGTAGAATCCTGTGGAATGTAGACTACGACTGGGTCGTCTGCGACGCACTCCCCGGAGTGCGCTTTGTTTGTTATGCTGACGACACCTTAGTCGTGGTCCAGGGTGGTGGGGGGAAGTGGAACGCCGGACCACAGAGGGAGTGGCCCTGGTAGACAGGCGGATCGAGATGCTCGGCCTCAGAGTTGCGGTAGAGAAGACCGAGGCCTTGTTGATTCATGGACCGCGGCGAAGTCCACCCCCTGGGGCGAGCATCTTTGGTCGGAGGGCACCGAGTCCGGATGAAGGCCCACATGAAATATTTGGACCTAATCCTGGACGGGAGATGCCAGTTCGAGTCCCATCTCAAGAGGCTCGGGCTACGCATTTCTGATGCTGCGGCGGCACTGGGACGATTCATAATTTTTAAGATCCGTAATTTCATAATTACGGAACCTATTATTATGAAATTTTAATGAAGTTCATCGTATTTGAGATTGTGATAGTGACTTATTTCAGATTTTCACGTTGCGTTTATTTATAGATGGTCTCATTTATGGGCTTTCGCAATACTTACTATTTGCAAATCAACCAACACGAGACGTCATCGTTAACTACGACTATTTTCGGATATGTCCGTCGCACGTTAGTCGATGTTATTTGTGGATTTTATTGTAGGTATATACTGTAACTGACAGTATTTTTGGTATAAGTACCTATAATAGATAACGCCAAATAGTTACAATGAAAACTCTTCTACCTCGTATCGTTTGAAGTTACCGACATTAAAGATCCTCGAAATTTTTATTATAACTCTTATTCTAAGAGTCTTCCTTGAAACATTTTGGAATCCACACAACCTCTGACATTCGGAACAAAATTCGGAAATCGCTTTTGAGTATACAACAGTGGTGCAAAATAATTTTATTATTTTGGGACTCTAATTATTTTTGAAAATTAAAGGTACCCGGAGTAACGTCAGCTATCTACCAAAAAAAGTCCCGTCAAAATCCGTCCAGACGTTCTGGAGATTACCCGGAACAAACAGACAGGCAGACAAAAATTGTAGTTTTGGTATAGGAATCGTATATACCTCTATTTAATAAAACAATTCAATTTTGTCATTAAGTCGTTACAATTTTATGTATTAGTTTAGATTAATTGTTTGTGTCTGATTAGTAGATGTAGCTATGGAATAGAATTACTACTCTCAGAATGTCACTTCATATGACAGAATGAAACAGCGTGATATGTTTAAATTATATTACCTATTTTTTTTTTTTTTTTCAACTCCTATTAAAGTTTTATGAATCGATTCACAAAAAAATCGACTTATAAAAGATCGATCTCTAGAAAATCAATCTTTTATCCACTTGTTTATTATTCGTAACTAGTTTTCTTTAATTGGTCCAAATAAGACCATAATCATCATTTATTGAAAATTTGAGGTAAAAACTGTTTCCAAAATTTTTTATTTTAAAGCTCGTCAATATAAATGAAACAAAAGACAAACAGTCTGAGGAGAAAAATATACTAAACTCTTTTATCTTTGCGTATTTAAAGGTTAATTCATAAAAGACAAAACAAAAGGGACACTATAACAATCAATCTTTTATCGTTTAAAATAATTAAAGTTGTTTTTTAAAAGTACATCAAAGTTAAAGGTATAAAGTGAGAAGATTTTATGTTTGGCAGTCTACCTTAAATACTCTTGTGTATATTAACTGTTGTATAATAATTTACTTGTGTTTGGGTACATTCTTAACTGTAAATAATTTTATACTTCTTACAGAACCAGACAAAAAATAAACCTCGATTTCTTAGGTTCTAAGATCGATTCAGTAGATATCGATGTAAAAGTTAATGTATGGTTCTTAAAAATCGATTCTTTTATTATTCAATCTCAGATCGTCATCCCTACTGTGTTCATGTGATTGATTTATCTTATCGCGTAAACTTCTTTTATTTATATTTGAGTAGCATAAGTTTGTGTACTTCCCTTTCAGTGTTTATAAATATCATAAATATTTTGGTGAAAATCATCAGCAAACATCGATATGGCTGATGAAATACCTCTAAACAATGGAGAAGAAAGAGAACAAAGACCGAACGGCAGCGGTGATGAAGGCGACGCATGGGGCAGCCACGAATCTTCACATGTGCGTCGTCATGCAAGAATGCCTGTGGACAGAAACTCACCTTATTATAACATGAACCATAAACATCGCGGTATCGCTTTTATTTTTAATCACGAACATTTCGATATACACAGCCTAAAATCTCGTACTGGAACTAACGTAGACAGCGATAATTTGCACAAAGTTCTTAAGGGCCTTGGCTTTTTAGTCACCGTACGCCATAATTGTAAAGCTGAAGAGGTGAACAATTATATACAGCAGATTGCTGATATGGATCATTCTGACAATGACTGCTTGCTTGTCGCAGTATTAACTCATGGCGAGCTGGGAATGTTGTATGCTAAAGACACTCATTATAAACCAGATAATCTGTGGTACTACTTCACTGCTGATAAATGTCCCACTTTGGCAGGCAAACCAAAGTTATTCTTCATTCAGGCTTGTCAAGGTGATAAGCTAGATGGAGGTATAACACTTTCGAACCGTACAGAGACTGATGGATCTTCTAATGCCTCATATAGAATCCCCATCCATGCAGACTTCTTAATTGTGTTCTCAACTGTACCAGGATATTATTCTTGGAGAAACACTACTCGTGGCTCTTGGTTTATGCAAGCTCTTTGTGAAGAACTGCGATACAATGGATGTGAAAGAGATATTCTTACTCTTCTGACTTTTGTTTGCCAGAGAGTAGCTTTGGACTTCGAGTCAAACACACCAGATATTCTACCAATGCACCAACAGAAACAGGTGCCTTGTATCACGAGCATGCTTACTCGCTTACTTGTTTTTGGTAAAAAATAATTCCGTCATTAGTTTCTATCTATCTTCTAGGTACACATTATTACAATTTTAAAAATTATGGGTTTTTGTCTGAATATCCAATAATGAAATAAATTCTTAATTATTGGGGATTTTAAACATATACGTACCAATAGAGATTATTCCATACTTTATTTTTTTATGATTTTGTTGTTTATAATGATTCATTGTTATTACATCTTGATATGTAGAAAGAAAGTATGTCACAACAATGTAATGTTAAATTTGATGGTGAAATTGTTAATATCATTAGGTTAATTAGGTATTTGTATGTTGTGATTTTATGCATTCTCACAAACATTCAGCTGACAAAAGAATGGTTTTGTCACAAACTTTTAGACATAATAATTTTAGTTTTGCATAATTAATGTTTGTTGTAATAAACTAAATTAATTATTAACCATCAAATAAGATGGTACTAAAGAGTTTGCTCAAATTATTCCATGTATTGAAGCTTTAATCATATCCAATTTATTGAAGATAGAGATAATATTTTTTTTATATCTAGTTCAAGCAAGAAGGCTGGTTTTGTGTACTTAATGCCTAGGATCATATATAATAATATTGGTAATTATATTTCATAAATAAAAGTTGTCACAAAATCTCATTCATTATAATATGTTTTTAAAAGTATGTAGTAACTTTGAATACATTGCTTTTAGACTCTTAGTAAATGATTATATAAATATTTTATATACCTTTTTTTACTATAAATTGCTTGGTTATATTATACATGGTGATGAAATCTGAGAAACTAAGATTGTGTTACCAAATTAATTTTGTTATGTTTTGTTTAATTAATACCTAGAATTATCATACAATTCATAATGGGGGATAATTTCTCCCTAAGTATAGCATTTATTGTTCATAGATATACTGCCATAATAGAACAAAATGCCATTGTTGTTATTGTTTGATTTATGTGTGTATGTGTGTACTGCATCCTCAGTTTCTCTTTTATAAATAAGAATTTACTGTAATTGTATTATAATATGAATAAAATTTCTCAGCAATAAAGAATCTCGAATAATGGATTCCATTTGATGTGTATGTGATAAAAAGTTAATGACTGATTTTGAGGATAAATTTATAAGTAAGATTAGTAAAAATCTGTGAGGAATCATTTCAAATTCGAGTATTATAATTACGATAATTAGAAAATGTGGTGCCTTGTATAGTAAACATTTTAAAAAATTGTGGAGATTTAACTATGCACAATTAATAGGTATTGTAATGAACTGGGCTCCTCACAGATATTTGATGCCACTAAATGACATAGTTTATTAGAAATGGTTTATATTTTATCTAAGCAATAAAAGTTTCTTCAAATAAATATAAATGTTTATTTCATTCTCTCATTATAATATTAAACTTTAAAAAATTACAATAACATGTTTTAGCTTATTTTTAATCAGCACGGGATACCACGAGCTTTGTCTTTTAATTCCCAACAGTGATCCCAAAATTGGCTTAACCTTTGTTCTTGATTTGCGCAAAAATGCTTAAAATCGCGTAACATTCTCATTTGAAAAGGCTCATCTCCAGTTGCTGGAGTTTGAGATGATTTCCATTTTTTTGATATCATATGATTCCAAGACCATAAAAAGCCCATCTGCAAAAACAAACACCAACTGTTGAAACTTACTCTTTAAAACATTTATTTTAATTAAACCTGATATCTTTCCGAAAATAAGCTAAAATCAACACACTATAGAAATGTGTACTCTACTACTGAAATTAAAATGTTTTCGTTACAATTATTTTTCGTCATAATTAATGGAAAAAATTTAGTAAACATATCCAAACATATGAAGTTATGATTTTGAAAATATGAACTAAATACATGTGTATTCTTATCATACAAAATAACAAAGAGATGTTAATAAGAGAGGTTTATGAACGTTAGTTATATCTATCTATATGTACTATATCAATTGTATTACTAAATTGTTATAAATGATAACAATAATGAGTTTATGGTCCTAATAGTAATTTACTCACACGTCTGCTATTATTGTAGTCGTTATTTTTATCACCAACGTGACGTGATATGTATGCTTCATGAGGACTTGGCGCTGCTTCAGTATAAACAGGATATCTGAACATATAAACAATAAAAATATTTATAATTCAGAACACTTTAATTCAAAATAACATGAAGATTGTTTATTAGGACGGAGTTCTTAAATTATCCCGATGACATATCCTGTTATTTCATTTTTGTTATGATATTAAATTTTCCTTTGTTTTTTTTTCTTATTCTTATTTAATAATTTTTATAGTGAATAATCACTAAGCTCTTAAATTGAAATTAGATAGAAATACATGTTTGTGAAAATTTGTTAGGTTCTATTGTATTTGTACACTTTATTGGATTCATGAAGAACGTTTTATAAAGTAAATGGCTTTTTTCTAAATAGGTATATCTGATTTGATGATTTTTTGTAAGGGAATACTAATTCTAATTTCCCCACATTTCCACTAGAAGAAAAATGATGTTTCATTAAAGTATAAATATTATACTTTACAGTATTATAAATATATATACTATTTAAACTAATAGCTGACAACTATTTAAAATGACATCAGGTTAGGGCTGCTAACAATACCTACTATAATATATTTCTTGTTTTGCTTAATATAACTATTAAACAAATATTCAATACCTAAATTTTATACATATGTATTTTTTATAGGTAAGACAGGTGCGTATTTCACATATAAATACGAAAGTTTGGGAATGATTTGATTCTATCAATGAAATGTAAATAGGATACCCGTATTTAAATAGCCGAGTTATATAATTTACACGAAGGAGGTGTCAGAAATGAATTTAAAATTATTAAATATGTTTGTATGTAATTATCGAGACGTAATGAACGTTGTCGCTCACAATGGGTCTAATAAGAAAGCTTACAGGGTATTTGAGACGCCTATGTTCGGAGGTGCATCGTGTGATCGAATCAGGAATGCGGAGATTCGCAGAAGAACCAAAGTAATTAATATTGCCCGAATAGTTGCCAAATTTAAGTGGCAGTGGGCTGGGCATATTGCTCGCAGAACCGATGCCCGATGGGGCCAACGGAGTCTTGAATGGCTGCTACGTATTTTAGCTATACCTAGCAACCCTACCTTGATTCCCTTACTCATCTCACCCTAAATAGCCAAGTCAGCACCCTTGTATCCCACACACCCATATCCTACCTCTCGCCCAGAAGGTCTTAAAAATATATTATTTCAATTATCACGAGGTGCAAATTGCACCAAACATACCCGAGAAAAAAAAAGAAGTAGAGGCCGCCCGCCATCGACCTGGTGGTCAAATATTAAACGAGACCTCAAGACAGCCCAATTGCCTGAAATGACAACCCAAGAGAGATCAACTCGGCGCAAAATTGTGAGGAGACTCGACCCCAAATAACGGGATCAGGTAAGGAAGAAGACGAGGATATTATTTCAGTTATAAGTGAACTTTTTTTAATAATTTAAGTCACCATTTTTCGTATAACAGTACCGGAAAACGCAGCGGAGGTAAGGTCCCTACAAGATGGACCGATGACAAGTTGAAAGTCGTGGGAATCTGCTGGATACGGGTGACGTATGAGCGTTCTTTGTGAAGATCTCTGGGGTAGACCTATGTCCAGCAGTGGACGTCTATCAGTCGATAGATGTATAATTACCTGCTAGGGTTAACTGGTTTATTGGCAGGTTTATTCCGCAATGATTTCTGTTCGGCTTTCACAGTGGTCGGTATCAGTATAAACATATTGCCAGTGACGTGCACGTAAAGATGATCTCCCACACTCCTGTCGCTCTCGTGCGATGTGCTCTCAGTGCATTTCACGAAACCGAATCGACCCACAATGGCTTCTTGGAATAAAAATAATCTCTCCAACCAAGTATCTTCTGGGAAACCTGGTTTAGTGAAAATTATAGGAAACAAAAAATAATACTTTATTCAATTTAGACTCTGATAAGGCGGTTATGAGCGTCGAAACACTGCCAGCAGCTGTTCGAAAGTTAATATGATTATCGAGAAGAGCCGGCGATAACTCGGATCTGGATTTTGTATTATTTTGAAATTAATGGCAATAATTAAATGGGAGCGTGTAATTAAATTCAAAAACGTTTTTAATATGTCGAGTTCTCGTAAAAATAAGACAATAGGAAAACAATGGAAAGCTGGCGTAAACGCCAGGTAAGTGCTCAAGGGGTTAAATATGTTTGTGGAATAAAAATATTAAATAATTATAAGAATTATAAGACATGCATTATGAATTCAATTAAAGGATCAAAATAGAGTAGCCGTTTTGCAGCGGTCGATATCAGCTGATGTGCGAGAGTGCGAGTGAGGTCATCCCCCGCCGAATACTTGTCTGGGACACTACTACGTTTTGATACAATAATTATATTTTTAATTTAATTCATTTTTCTACTATATTTTTTACTTGGCACTTATTCAGAATTATACTTATGAGCTCCCATTTAATTATTGCCATTGATTTCAAAGTCACCATGTATATATACACTGCCGGAATATGGTTATAGGTGTTTAGCGACTTATTCTCAAATTCCAGATGATAACTAGACAAACAAGCGCTCAAAATTCTCTATACAAGATGCAAAAACGGACTTTGTACATATTTGTATTATAAATCTCACATCATATAATTTTTTCACGGTTATTAATTACCCTATACTTTTAGAACTGATTTATTCATTATTCATTTTAATGTACGAGCTTTTCTATTAATTATTAATGCTTTTCTATTCGAAAATTGCAAATTTTACTTTATTTTTATTAGGTTCTCATCTAGTCAAGCAATTTTAAGATTGACAACTTTGCCAAACATTAAAATGTATTAGAAGTTGTCAAACGTTTTGGATATTTGGTTTAAGACTTTAAAGTCAAGGCTACTCAACTCTATGCCCGCGGGCTATAATGAAGCCTGCTTACGATGTTTGAAAGGCACGCGTAAGCAAAGTATATTCGGTGCCTTGCTTACATACCATTGTTTACACTGAGAGACTTATTTTATGTTTCTACAAAAAAATTTGATTCTTAGCATAAAATGAATTCAAAAATCGATCTTTTTCAGAGAGAATCGAATTTCGATTGATCAGTGACGTCACGAACTAAAGCAACATGGTAGCTATCGATTTCACGCGGTAATTTACAATTAAAATTCTTTTTAGGGGACCTAACGTTATCTAAAAAAAATGTATAAATAATCTAAAACTTTATTATCATCAAAGGATCAAAATAAATCACAATATAGGGTATTTATATAGTTAACAACAGTAACAGTTAGTGGTCCCACCAAAAAATTCTGAATCGTCCGTTTGGCATGTCTAATAAAATGTTGAGTTGCAGTGCTTTAAGTAATAAAGGGGTTAGGAACAATATTTGTTTGATAATAGCGCTGAAAATAAATTCAATTATAATATTATTTATAAAAAAAACTGATCAGTTATAATTAATAGATATTTACCTTCAAATAATGCAGTTTTATTTCTAAGTAGCGGTTCTACATTCAGGGGTACATAGATGGGACCTCGCAGTGGGTCAGATTTCAACGTGAATGGTAATGCGAGCGGGTCGGCCGGTATGGGCACCATTTGTAGCCGACAGTTCTGCGCTTTACGAGCCCATCCAAATATCTAAAACCGTATCAATAAACTGATCTTAATTGTCTCCGAACACAAAATCGGCTATAGAAAAGACATTACGATTATAACTTATTTTAATTAAACTAGACTGTATAATCTTTATGACGTTGATGTATTATTTTTCTGAAGATGATGATAACACGTATAGAAAAAAAGCTTAAAGAGTTCAGTGTCAAACTAGGGGGTTATTGAGGTAGTGCAGAGGGGACGTAGACAGATTAAAAATAGAGTCTAAAAAATGTTTACAAAATTACTGAAAAGACTGGAAAATATCTAAAAAATGCCTGGTGATAAATTTTCAAACTTGAGAGTGATATCTAGCCAATCAGTTATAATTACGGTATGGCTTCATTGCGATATTTACCTTTAGCCAAAGCATAGTCTCACTTACATTTGGATTTAATTTGACGTCGATATACGTGATCTCTTTGGACCCACGGATCAAGAATAGCTTACAATTAGATATACATAACATTTAAGTCTCTTTAACAGGGATCACCAAAAAGCGGACCGACGCCCTGTTTTGTGCGAATACCAGTATTGTAGATAAAATTTGTCTGTAATTCAAAATATACAGAACCCTTTAGAAGCTTAGTTAGAAATTTGTATAATATTTGGTTTGACATATAGCTGCGAAGCGGCATTACGCAAAATGAATTTTATTAGAAAAAAAAAATAGTTGTCGTCGACTAACCGAAGGTAATTTTCAGGATTTTTTATATTTTATTATGGGAAGACTTTAAACAAAAACGCACTTTGTGAATAGATTTTTTTTCGACTAGACCCCGCTTTTAGTATCGATACAGACCACTTCATACATTCAGGTGACTTCAAATCTAAAATGTATGTGGTGAATACGGACCAATTCAGCGACAATGTTCCCGCTAGCGACTGCCCACTGTATACACATCTCGTACGCCTGATCCGGACGGAAGGTAGCCTGGTACCGCGCGTGGCCCCACTCTATACGATCGCTCTTGTTGTTCACGTCGATGTCCAAGTGGGTTTTTTTGTACAGCGGATCTTTCATAACGTGAATAAACGTTAACACATCGTTGAAAAAAAAAACGATCCCGATGTGGTAGGGTCGTGATAACTATAAACCTGGAGTAAACCTGGCAATAGTTGTCATGTTTCGACGCGTTACATTCGGGGTGAACAGTAATGGTTTCGTCATACAGCGGACGGATCGGGAGGCCAAGATGCTTTAATTATAGAAAAGGTACCGTACGGCTTGCGTCAACGCGATGGCTTCAATTGAAACTTCACACTGGTGTGTGGTGCTCCACCCGCTGTGTGGCAAACCATAAGTGTACCACATATTCAGAGCTACCTAGAGGTCTTTGCCAGTGATAAATATAGGCTGGTATGCTGATGCCGAGTGTGTCATATTTGACATCAGATGAAGTGTAGTCAACTTTAAAACTATTTCATATATTGTGATGAAGTAAATTGTATAATGCGTCTAATTGATGAGAACAAAAAAAAATAGAAGAAAATATTTCTTCACTACATCCTCTACTACAACCACAGCGTTCTCTTATCATACTATTGATCACTTTGTCTATCATCTTAACTTCAGTTATACTTTTCATCTCCACAGCGTTAATCTTACTCTAATGATTTTTTTGTCAAACCCAGCACTCACTAACACTACCCAAGTGTAGGGTGAGGATATGGAACCGTCTTCCTGTGAGGGCATTCCCTCCTTCATATGATAATGGGCCCCTTCAAAAGAGGCGTGAAGAGACCTAATTAAGCAGGCCAGCATGACAGCGGTTACTGGCAGTGAATTCTGTTCAGTGTCAGTCGCCGCTGTTTTGGGATTGTACTGTACTTCACATCAGGCCCTATCACTTTACTGCGCAATATATAAAAAAGGACTGTAGCACTTTCGATAAACAGCCAAACGTGACTTTTCAGTTACTTCTTGGTTGCACATGAAGTTATGCATGGTCTCATTCACTCTATTCCCTAAAAAAACTGTTCGCTCAATAACACCGTCACACTTTCCATCTCTAGTAGCCTTCTATCCCAAGTACCTACACATGCTCTTTCACTTGTTTCACTCTTGTTCACACTTTGTTCTAAAATTTCATCAATCCAACCGTAAAGGCGTCCACTGCTGGACTAGGTCTCCTTCAAAGATAAAGGGGGAAATGCCATAATCGCCACGCTTGGCAGGCGGGTTGGCGATCACAGTAGGTCTTTGTGGTCCTCAGAGGATGCTGCTGCCTATTCTCCGGTTTTTATCCATTAGTCGCTTCTTACGACACCCACGGCTAGATATGGGGTGGTACTATTCCTAAGCCGGCACCACACGGCTAAAATGAATGTACTATAAATTTGAGTACTGATAATCAATTCAAGAACTATATTATTTATAAAACAATAAAATAGATTTTCGTTTTCCTCATCGCCTCATCGCCCGAGTATAGTGGGAGTGACATAATGACGTACACTTTCTTTTAAAACTACATATTGTGCGATAGCTCTGTTTGGATTTAGATTTTTAACTAATCGAATCTTTAATTAAGAGAGCCGTTTAAGTATTACGTAAGCATTAATAAGGGGCGGTGAATCTACGATTTGCTTATATTTTATGACATGGGAGACGTCTTAATGGTGATTAGGTAAACAATATTCACTTACTAACAAACGATGCTAATGCTTACGTTATTGTGGGGGGGAATGTTAATCTTTGTTTATTATTGATATTATTGGTGGCGGCTGGGGGAGATCAAAATTACCAAAATTCAGCTAACTTAATACTTGAACGACCCCTTGACACCAATACTATATTTGATTTAGGTAAAATAAATTAAGGCAGAGGTTTCGTTTTATCCTAGATATGGATAACTATGAGTTTTAATAAACGTACCTGCTTGAAATTTAAATATACAATTAAGTACATTTTTAAGAAACTATACTAAATATTTCAATAAAACTTACTGTCAGCGTCACTTTCCAAATGCATATAGTTAGGATCGACGTTGTCGCAGAGAAAGGGCGGCACTCCAGTGTCGTCGGTTACGGGGCTCGAACCCATTATATCTATACCGCCGGTAGTTGCCTCTATGGGGATGAGGGGGGATCGTGAACCCAACACTTCGACCTCCATCCATTCGTTTTCGAAGCTTTGTAAGTCGCCGAGCGGTTTAACATAATCGGGTGGTTCTGTTAAATTTTCACATTATTTGAATTCTCACCCGTTAAATCTATCTTTTTATCAAAGTCCAAAATTTCTTTTAAACGAATTCAAAAACACAATTATTAAGTTATGAAGTAAAAACATGCAATTTCTGTGGTAGGTTAGACAATTGAAATAAAGTAATTTTGACCATAATCCAATTTTGCTGATATTTTGATTCCATGCAAACTTGAGAAAGCTTCAGTCGATCAACCATAGAATAACCATATTACAGCCTTAGCCCACTGAACTTAATTTTTTAAAATTACATATCAACGAAGGCAATAAATAACTTTACAATAAAAAGCACATATACTTGTAACATATATCAATATCACCTTTATCTTTCTTCTGAGGCAAGATGTGGTACATGTAATACCCGACAACAAAACGTTTAGCGGTGTCACCTGAGGCGTGGCATATCATTTTTTCTTGTAATAATTTCTACAACAGACATAGTTACCTTTAAATGCATTATCATCATGTCAATCAAAAAATGTCAACTGTAAGTATACAACATAGGAAGCAATAGTGGCTCAGTTGGTAGTGCAGTCGGATTCCACAACGAATGACAAAGGTCCGAACCCGCCTATCCATCTCTATAATAAACCTGACCTTTCAGTGAAAGAACACATCATGAGGAAACCATAGTACGCTGGGAGGGAGTTTTCTAATAACGCCCTTCTGAGTAGCTCCAGCCTTTAAGTTTGTAAACCTGTCGCCAACCAACAATAGGTGTTCCGGCAACATCATTTGAGAGCCCGTACTTCTCATCGGATCACATCGTTGGTTAATTTCAGATAAGATTGTGGTTAAAGCAATGAGATCTATGCAGTATATAAAAATATAGGCCCCCAAAGATTTCTTCGACTGATGTTGTGGCACTTTTAACTATCCACGTTGCGTCTTCAAGCACGTGGTAGCCATTCGAGAAACCGTTAGCTCCACCCAGTATCGATTGTACGTTGTATTGTCAATTAATTTAATTATCTCTACACAACTTTTATAGTGTAATTTCATAGATTTATCCTCCTGTCTCCTATTTTCGAAATACGTAAACGAATTACCTAAGATGAGTCCTTCAATATTTTTTTTACATTTAGATATATTGAAATGAATATTATAATTATTTAACAAATACATGAAAATTGACAAATGATGTATGTTTATAAGAACGGTTAAAAAAACAGAGAGCTGACATATAACAAAAATATTTTGCAATAAATGAGTAATGTAATAGTTGTTATTAGTAATCTTTTCAAGACCAGGGGAAACATTTTTCCGCATTCAAAATTGGTAATATTACTATTTTATTTATATTATATACATTTAAAAAAAGAAAAATATTGAAAAAAGTTTGCAAGAAAATTCTACATAAGCTACACTTTTTAATGCATTATTTTCATGTATAATTTACAAAAAAAACGTAAAACAAATAGTTGAATAGTTAATTATTTACTATCCGCCACCTTATGGTCCTGAAAGGGTTAAAATAATCTAGCTATATAGTTAAGAAATAGATGGAAATGTGAATTAATAAATAGCAGGTAGATTAAATAAATAAAACCTTAATAATAAGATCGCGCATTATGTCCGAGAGAAAGTAAGAGCCTTTAATCATAAACAACATATCTTAATAATAAAATGGTACTACCTCCATAACAGTGATGGCTTTTTCATAAGTCATTCCTTCCATATTGGCTTGCAACCAATGTATGGCGTATATAGATACAAAAGTGTGTGACGGCAAGCTAACTGTCTGCTGTAAGAAGCCCACACCTAACGTGGGGTTACGCATGCGCTCTATAATTTCCGTCAATGGCGCATTCGGTTTCAGTTTTGGTTCTACTACCCTACGAAGGAAAATTTACTCGTATATACAGATGACATTGAAATTGATGACAAAAATTATTATTCAGAAACATTTTTAAATACGTTTAGTGGAGAAAATATTAAATAAAATTATAAACCGTGCTTTATAATTTCAACTAAAGTATCAAAATCGCGTAGCCGATAGCCCGTTAACCATGCACGTAAGATTATCAGCGGGTGCTTATTACGAATGCGAGTTGGATCATCGTCCGCAAGGTTTTGATACATTTTATTACATTTTTAATTTAACTATTTTTTTACTAAGTTATGTTTGGCTTTGCACTTATTCAGAATCATAATTATAAGCTCCCATTTAATTATTACCATTGATTCACCTGTTTATATTTCAAATTGAGAAGCTTCACACACTAAAATCATTAAAATACACAGTGGAAAGTCGTGAATTTTTTTATGCGTTGTATATAAAAAAAAACAAGTAAATATAATCTAATTTCCATTTTATTATTAATAGAAACATTGTGTAAAAAATACCTATATTGCATATTTATTTCCGTCCTGTTTGAAACTTCCGTTCGTGACATTTTATTTATTATGAGTTATATCAAACGTGTGTTAAGGACGTTCACTTTATAAATGGTAAAATTACCAGAAGAATATATATGCACATACATAGGTACATGACATTTACAGTATAATAAACTCACCCGTCATCATAAGTATCGTCACATTCGCCCGTTTGCGATTGAGTCCTTTCAAGCACCGCCTTCGCCGCACTCCTATACAAAAAATTCAATGGATTTACTGTTCCGATAATCTCCGTGGAACACAACAAGCGAATAATTGCAAAACGCAAAAGCAACCAAGCAATAAAAACAATAATTATTATGAAGGAACAAAACATGATAGGTGAAGCGTATCATACTTACTTGTTACACTGTGCATTGTTTAGTGACTTAGTAGGTGATACTTGCTGGAATGAAACATTCAGAAAAGGATAAGAATAAGCAATTAACAGGTAAGCATTCCGACAGCCTAAAGTAGAACCGAATAAGTTATTAAAGCAGACGATTAATTTGTAAATAATACTTTATATATTAAAGATAATCTGGAAAAAAGAAACATATCTTAATAAATAATAAAATAGGTGCATAAAAGAAAAATAATGTTAATAATTTGAAAAACAAATACTTATATAAAAAATAGATAGATAGAAAAATAATTAATTAAAACATTATTATTATTAATTAATAATAAAAAAATAATTATTATAATAATGTTAATAATGAAAATAAATAAATAAGAAATTATGTAAATTAAGAAAGCGCCTGCACACATTGCGATTCCAGCAAAGCTAAATAAATGCCCAAAAGTATAAAAGACATGCTCATATTTCATACGCGTCTAATGTTTAAAAACTGTAATTTTACTTTGTTTTTATTGTAATTGTACGCTTATTTTTAACAGCTATAGGTAATTTAGTAATTGTAATGATATTATTAATTACAAAAATGCCATAACTTTATTTCTATCGCACAAGTGGATCTTTTGTAATCATAATAACGTATCGAAAGTGAAAATAATTTGTTTATACTAATATAATAAAAAAGTTATGAAATAGCATTTTATAAATAATATAAAAGCCTTGATAAATATCGTAAAACCACAAACCAAAGTAATACATTCGTTTATACAAAAAAAAAGAGTACTTTAGAAGCGTATAAAACTGTATTTTTAACAATTTGATATAAAACAAATATATCAAACAACACCTTCAGAATGAAAGTAACCCAACTCGACAAATTAAGTCTGCGTAAACCTTTGCACATATACTTCAATATTATCTTTTAGATTTTTAAAAACTAATTTTAATTTATCTTTTAAACACAATTAAGTTAACATACGGAGCCGTTCAAGTATAGAGTTGTATTGTGGTATGATATGGCTGTATACCACCCTCAGGTTTAAAAACCAGACAGCAAATACAAATAGGCAGTATCGCTTGAGAATTCACGTGTGTTTATCCTCCTGGACTACATCGTCATATCAGGTATACCGTGTACGGAGTTCGTCCCTCCGCTTCGGAGTTCGTCCCTCCGCTTCGGAGTTCATCCCTCCGTGCCCCCTCGGAGTTCGTCCCTCCGTGCCCCCTTACCTATTGCATTGGGGGACTCCGGTCTCACTAATGCAATAGGTAAGGGTAGTGCGTAAATGCATTTCCAACCGTCAAAAAAAAAAAAAAAAAGTATACCGTGTAAAAAAAATAACGTAAGGATTGACATAGCTCTGAAACAACAACAACACAAAAAAAAAACCGAATATTTATAAGTAAATACTGCGTAGTATGTAATTACCGTTCAGACTGCCTAGTCCCCTATGCCATCCAATATACTTGATACTTGAACGGCCCCTAACTTAGTTGTGAATGTTTCATTTAAAGTCATTTTACGACTCGTAAATTAATATCTCGATTTTGATTTCTGTCAGTCTCATTATGAAGGTGTATATTGAGGTAGGTATGCGGTTCGGGTACTGACATAGCTTCGATCCGCAGTCGGGGCCGGTCGGGCAGGCGCGTGCTGCCAACGCGCTCTCTGAACGGAGAACTCGACACACCGGCCGCGCCCTGGCCCACCACACACACAACAACAACTTTAACAACTTACTCACCAACAAACAAACAAATAAACTAAACTAACTACACGACTAAAATTTAACATTTCATAGAATATGATATTTAGCAACAAAACAAAAACGTATCAAATATTAAAAGCCCTAACAGGCGCGCGGGTTTAGGGCGAACGAGGTTGGATGTGTATCTAGGAAATATATCGATATTTTTTGCGATATTATATATCGTAACGTTGTGTCGACACTATGCGATATATGTATATAAGCTCAACTCTAGCCCACCCTATTTCAGAACTCTTATAATTATCTTGATTGAAATATAACATTAGAAATGGGGTTTGTAAAGTAAATAAATTAAGCAAAAATAGTGTGCGAGTATTTTGTTCGATATGTTTATATCGGATGAAATATATCGATATCAGATGATTCGATATATCGAGAGTATGTATCGATATTCCACAGTCCTAGACCGAACCTCGGTCTTAGAATCAGATCTCATTACCGAAGTGCAAGAAAATTGCTACTGCTTAATGCGCCATAAAAATCCGTATATATTATAATAGGCTATCGCTCTGTGTGTCCTATTCCACTCTTGCTTTTGCGTAATTAGTGTAGATAAATATTCAAAATATGAATTTCATATAAACAAAAATTTCAATTTTATTCGCGCTTCGATAATGAGGTACGCGCCTGACTGTGCCCACAAGGCAATTGATAACATCGGTCAGTTTGGTCATCTGCCGTACCATGTTCGAGTTCCGGTCCGCGCGTCTGTTATTACTTTAAAACAAAAGCAATTACTGTTTATTTGTTTCAAAAACTAACATATTCTATTATAATGTTACACATAATTTTTAACTACTTTTACTTAAAACCGAATCTCAAAAAAAAAAAATTAAGAAAATAAGCGAGCAAACATAATTATGTCACAGATTTTTATATGTGCATACCGTGCATAATAAATTGCAATTTTATATAAAGCAGTGCAAATATAGTATACTACGCATGTAATGATGTGGTGATAGCACTTATTTAACATTATCAACAAAATACTATGGTACCTGTATAATTTATTTCAACCTTTCTATGGGACGGTTAATTGATTTTTAGTGTGTCCAGTATTTCAACATAGGTATATGCTCAATTGTAAACATATATAATCGATTAGATATATAGTAACAACACTATGTTTTACTATTCTTTAAGGGAAGCCATATTTTTCTGTGTACAATAGACAGATACAATGTTGAACGTATACAAATGTGAACGGCGTTTATCTGCTAGCCCCGACCATACGGCACAATTTACTACTATGTTATTATATGTTTTAAATTCTTTCACCTGTTAAAATAATAACTGCACTGTCTATCTATAAAATTGCTATGTATAAAATAACTTAATCCTTATTATTAGTATGTTGTAATTTGTCACACTGTTACCATTAGTTTCTAAATAGTTAAGGTGTGAGGATTACGTAAAAGACCACTCCAGAGTTAAAGTTATTAAGATAATGTATATATTTTAAAAATAACGAACCCTTTTTCTATCTCGTTGCCAATGAAAATGAGTGCGCATAATGTAATAATATGCGACAGAAAAAAAAATAACATTAAATTTCGATCGATAATAATAAAACTACGATCAAAGGAACAGACCAGATGGGTGAAGAGTGATAAATGTTTTATGGGTTTTTGAACCTGTGATAATGAACATGAGCAGGACCGGGTCTGTCTCATTGATCTCATCATTGATAATAACCAACTTAGCGCAAAGGCAGAGGGACTGGCGGCGGGTGGGGAGCGTAATCAGCCTAATACCTACTAACAACTGCTTAAATTTTACTTCAGCAAAACTGCACAAAACGCAAATTGAATACTGCAAGAGTATGGTTTCATAGTTTGATACCAATTTTGAAACTATTTAGTTGTAGTATCATATTAAAATGTCATAGTACCTATACAATTTTCAATAAATAAGGTAGGTGAACTACAGAATGACTTCAAAGAAATTTTAAATTTTTTTTGCCTATAAATCTTATAAATCAATAATGAAATAATCTAGGTAAAAAAATATATTGCAGGATAATTTTGTCGTTTTACCAATTTCGATTTAAATAATTTTGAATATCACAATGGACTATTAATTTGGCAGCATTTAATTTACGAAAGGCAGTATTGGTCTGGCAGTGTATGCAGGCGAAAACATTAAACAGGGAGCGATAACGATATACCGAGTCAGATCAAGTCAATGGAATATACCCAGAGTCCGCAAAATCTCTCATAGTATTGCCAGCTTCCTTCACTGGAAATTGTTATGAAGTACCATCATAAAAAAAACCTACAAGAACTGTTAATAACTCTTTATTCGTTGTCAACATCACACACTTACATGTTTGTGTGATACTGTCTTTTAATCGAATACAGTAATACCCCCTTAGCGCGACCCCGTTACGCGCGGTTTCACCATAACGCGAATTTCAAATTTCGCGCTCAAATGCCTCGCATTACGCGAACGAGTGCGTATAAACATAATGTAAAGACAATAGATGTATTTTTCCGTAAAAAATTAGAGTATGTATTGCATAAAGTTTTCTTAGAATTAAAGTGATTGATTAAAATGATTTGTATTTTTTTGTATTAAATTTTGACTATGTTTAATCATAAACCTCGATATACGCGAATTTCAGTTAACGCGATTTTTTTCGGAACGTATCCATCGCGTAAAGCGGGGTACTACTGTATAATATTAGAATGTAAGTACCTACTCGAATACTCTTTAAATTAATAAGTAATCGGCACGGATTTGAAGCGCTCGCGAAAAGCGTGTGGGTCTGTTGAGCATTGTACACTTTAGGCAAAATAAATAATAGTTCAATGATTCATTTTTTTACAGGATTCTAAAGCAAAAAATTTCTTTTTGTTCACTATTATTCGGGTCTGAAATTTGCACTAATTATGATACAATGAACAGATAATATTAATCAACGATAAATAACAGGGTTGAATAAAATCTCTGGGACTAGTCAGTCACACCAGAAAGATCAGCGTATTCATAATTTTTTTTCACTGATATATTGCTAAAATATTTGCAGATGGTATTAGTCACTTATCATAATGTTTTGACTTATTGGGAGCTAGGTAGTATATTTAAGAACATATTTACACGCGTACGAAATTCGCGGGCGGAGGTTATAATGTTACATAACATCAAAGTAATCATCACAAAGTATGTGCATATATTATTATTGTAAAAATTCTATGCCGTCCATCAAATATTATAGCTAATAGTAGTAACGGTAACAAGATATTATAAAAAGCCTAAATTGAGAATTCGAGTCGAATAAAATTGCACGGAAGTGTACAAAAAGGACGAATCACGAATAGTGACCACTGAGTCGTCCAATCACGAGCATTGAAATCTTAGCGTTCAAGATTCGTGCCGGTCGTTATAATAAAATAAACGTCTGCAAGAAATAACTGACTCGGCACATCACTATGGGGAGAGGTGGGTGATAACTCGGTAAGAAGTGACGGGTTGGGGGGCAGGCTGGGTGGTGTTGCCTGGTGGTACCTGGGCGTTCCGGGTGAGGATCGAGGTCGAGTGCCGCCGGTGTGTGAGCGCCGCGTCGCAGGCGCCACCAGCTGCTCCCGCCATCTGTGCACCACCGACAACGCGCGACTTAACGCGCTACCACCATACACATGGTGCCTGTATCTCTTTACATATACTCCGTGTCGCCTCCCCGCGGAACGGACGCACCAACAACCGTGTTGACAATCCGTCCTCCCGAGGCATTTTACTAACGTGTATTTAACGAGCGACCTCTCTATCATTATGTCGAAGAACTTTACCTACATTACCATTAGTGAGATTGGCACAATAATTAAAGATAAAAATTAATAAAGATTATAATTATCTAGAAAAAAAGTATATAATTACAGACCTCCGTAACTATATATAAAAAATTAACCCTCATATAAAATTTCATTAGTAATACTGGATGATCTAAATTATTTCATCCTTTCATAAAACTGAAAATATCGACATACGGCCATCTGTGGCGTTTAAAATTAATTGGTTCGAATTACTCCTCATACATTCTCGATCTCAAACAAGAAATTACAAATAACATGTTTTACGTTATGCAACATACATAGACAATGTGTATATAGGTATATATATAACAATCATGCTTTCATTAAATAAGTGCATTTTGCAGTACATTCTAATGTGCAACAGCGATGTTACCATTACAAGATGTTGATAATTAAAAAAAAAAAAAAACACAAAAAAAAAAAAAAACAAGAAAAATTCGTTTAAAATGAATTCTCGTTCAAACAATACTTTATAATACGATGTATTGTTATAAAAATATATTCATACATACGAAAATATAAACAATTGTCATTTTTAATTTAAAGTTTGAGAAATAGTTTATCGAGTATTAAAATATTAAAACTGTATTTCTTCATCGAAAAACATTTACGAATATGGTTATTTGTTATTGTATTAGGTCTACTAAAAAATCAATTATATTTTTTTAGATATAAATTCAAGCTTTTTTTCAATAATAAATGTAATGATTAATCTAGAAAAAAAAAACGTGCTAAACAAATTTAACATGCAGTGCAATATAATCTACGTGATATTAATAATAATATGTGCAAATATATAAGTTTCATGCCAAATTTTAAACGGCATTTATTTATAAACAATGCCTTAAATTAAGTCTTAAAACAATGTTTATAAATAGTGCGACAGGCGTACTTTTCATATGCAAACTAATAATAAATTTACAAGGTGTTGCGTTTTATATAATACAGTTTTTTTTAAATTAAAATGACATCAGCGCCATACTTTTTAGTATGCACAATTAAATCAAATCATGGTATAATAAATAATTGGTATATATACTGAGATTGTACATTGACTGACTATCAACATTGTTTTTTTAAACGTAATTTGAAATCTTAACAAAACTTTTAATTTATTCCTTTAAGAAGTCAATCTTTATGAAGAAAAATATTATCAATCGAAAACTTGTAAACGATAATGTCAAGTATCTTGTATTTTTTTTTTTCCCTTTCGGAAATAAACTATCAAAATCATGTTTCATGGTGTAACTACTAGCGGAATCGATATCCGTTTCCGATAGTACTCTATGGAACTTCATTATTTCTAATAGTAACGAGGAATATCTTATTCAGTTGTATTTTTAACTGTATTGTAAATAATGGGGGTAATTCTTCGATAAGGCTGGCCACACACTAAGTGTAAAAGCCATTAAGAATAAAAGGTGATATAAAAAAAAAAAACTACGCAGGCATGGGAAATGCCGACAGAAGTGGAAACTCAAAACAACTATCTTTTAATGTTTAAATTATAGTATGAATAATTAATGCCGTGTAGAATAGTATCTAATCTTCCTGCGGGTGTCGTAAAAGACGACTAAGGGATAAATCAGGGGATGGACAGCAGCACCCCCTGAGAACCACAAAGACATACAGCATTATCGCAATTCTCCTTATGGGAGGAGACCTGTATCCAACAGTGGACGTGTTCCGGTTGAACCAATCAAATGAATAATTATAAATTTCATATAAATTTAATTTGTTCCCCCTACCGAGAACCGCTCAAAGAAGTTTTAACTTCAGTAAATATCGAAATCGATAAATCGGTCAATGTAACAACAACACGGTATCGAACGATACGGAAGAACGGTCTCACCCTCTGCTTGTTCGGTCTCTTGACTTTATTAAAATACAGTTCAGTCATTTTGAGGAAGCCGTCGGTGAGTTGGTCGAGGTCGTGGCGCGTCGGCGTCGGGTATATGTCGCAATGCGTTGTCTCGTCTTCGAGGATTTGTCTCGTTGCTGGATTGTTTAACGGTAGGAGCAAGGTACGGAACCTCCAGTACTTGAGAGCCTTTACGACAAATAAACTAACTCAGTGCCGGATTAAGCAAGCGCGGGGCCCGTAGCAAACTCTTTCAAAAAGCCTTTGATCTGCTGCTATGGGTTCTTAAGTATAAAGTGGTAAAAATACAATTCAATACATTTATTTACTCAGGCAAAGATGAGTGGGTTTAAACATGCGGGGCCCACTTTCGCGCGGGGCCCGTAGCAATTGCTACCCTTGCTACGTACTTGCTACATCGTAACCCCCCGCCAAGACACAATGCGCACCAAAGACAAGACCAGGACCAAGTTTCTGGATCACAAATGCTAGTCGGTAGCATACATACAATACCTATTATTTATCTTGAATAAAAATGATGCGTCTGTTTATAACGTTTAAATAACATTTTTTTTACTAAATACATATGAATGTATATACTATACCTACCTATACCCAAAAATACAATTTATAAAATGTTTTATCTGTCTGTCTGTTCCGGGTAATCTCCGGGACAGCTGAGCCAATTTTGACGAGACCTAATTTTGTTCCACAGCTGTAGTAACTACGCGTAACTTTACTTTTATTTTTCGATAATAATTATGTTTCCGCGTAAAAAAAATTAAAAGTCACAAAAATTTGAATAGAATCCGATTCTATGCAAAGTTTTACTGGCAGGTATTTCAGTTTGTGAGAAATATTTTTGCATAATGTTAGTAGCAAAAAAATTTTGAAAATAATTAGGGTCCCGAAAAAAAAAATTAAAACCTATATTACGGAGTGAAAAATATTAACTAGCCAAAAATACAATTTGTTAAAATTTTAGAGCGATTTGGATGAAACTTTTTTAAATTGATTGTTGTATTAAATGTCAAAAAAAATCTTGTTATTTTAAATTTTAGAACGTATGTAATTATTAGAATTAAGATTTTTCAAATAACAAATCAATATGCAGGAAACGCTACCATTAGAATGATGTCACCTAATGGAGAACTATAATAATTATAATAAAACTAACCGTGTGCCCGCGGCTGCGTACGCCCTTCATATGCTCTTCGCAACGTTTTATTTTTTTATCTGAAACCCTATTTTTTGCCTAATATTTTTGGATACTAAGATAAAAGTAAAAATATTTCTCATCAATTCAAATTAATGTCTTTCTCCGTAAACTGACCATTGAATCGGATTTCATTCACAATTTCATAAGTTTTATTTTTTTTACGCGGAACCCTAATTACTTTCGAAAATCAAAAGTACCCGAAGTAACTTCATCTGTCTACCAAAAAAAGATTACCCGAAACAAACAGATAGAAAAACTAAAATTTTAAATATTGTATTTTTGGTATAAGCATCGTATATACTATACATTCATATCTATTTATTACATTTTTTTTATTATATTTTGACATTACAAAAAGACACTTCAATTTTATTTATTAGTCTAAAAGTATAGATTAATCATTCAAGTGATGATTATATTTATATTAGCTGTTACTATTTCCAACTGTTTATGAGTGACATAGTAAAACGGAAACGGTAAGTTTCAATCCCGACCTTTGATTTGCCACTTTCTTTATTTATTTTTTTTATGCAATAATGGTAAATACCTCTACGAGAGCGAAGTCGCTGTCACCGCGTGTACATATGTAATGGTCCATATAATTCCAGTTGTAAGTTTCCAGTTTCTCCGTAGTGAAGGAGACCCACGATACTTCGTAAGTATCGTGGTTCGGTGCGTGGAAACGATACCTGTAGTGTATGTTGAACGGCGGGTACGGATGCCTAAAATATTGTTTCACCAATTAAATGGTAGAAAATACCGAATGCGGGCTGGCGGCTTAATAAACTCCCTATTTCTTGCCGAGGGGCTGGTGGCAACACTGGATCGCTCAGGGTGAAAATATAAGACGTTTCATATGTTCTGTGCATATGACGTTTCATTTATAGGTAATTTTAAAAAAACAAATGAATGAATAAAAGTAAGAGTATTTTGTTTTTATTAGCGGAAAAAATGTATATAAGCGTAAATTGAAGTGGAAAATGTACAAAAGAGTAAAAAAAATGAGAGAGGATCGGTGGAATCCAAAAAATACCTGTCTACGAAAAATACTGCGTTGAAAGGTATTAACCCTATCCCGATATGTTCAGTAGTTTTGAGGTGATGGTGCGTCAAAGGAACCCCATTTTCCTTTTAGTTATTACAAGGATAAATGCCTGTCTTTTGTATTATGGGAGCAAATAAATTAATAAACAAACAAATTGAGAAAACATGGCAAAGGGTTCATAGAATTTGAAAAATATATAGCCTATAAACATCTACGATTAATTCCGCGTCGAATAGTTGTGGTTTCATGCTGATCGGTCCAGTAGTTTTCGAGTTTACCTCGGACAAAGAAAACAAACGTTGCTTATATATATATATAGATATGTACATATACCGAGAAATCTCTCGTGCACTTCCAGTCCCAAAGTTCCAGGACCTCTCGTATTGGCGCGTGGAGCGGTTTAAGCGATGTAAAGCGGCGATTATATAAATTAAAAAAAAAACTGTGGTTTTCCCGACGGAGCGGTTGCGCGTATAATTTTTTTACGAAGTGTCAAATGTAAACGACAAGCGGCGCGGGTTGCCAGCCACGAGAAAATCACTCGGCAAGAATGACAGTGATTCCTGACATTCTCACCCCAGCAACCGAATGATTCACCACCAATGTTCATCTATCTATATCGTACCTTCATAATGAAAATTACCTCTAACTAAAAAAATAGATCTCTAGCTAGAAAATTAATAGCATATTAGAGGAAGTGTGAAATTTCAAACCCACAAAAAAATTAGCCTGATCTTTCGGTAAAGGAAAACACCGTGAGGAAACCATAGCATGGTGGTAGGGCATTTTATAATAATGCCCGCCTAAGTAGCTACCACTCTCAAGTTTGAAAACCTGTCGCCAAATACCAATATGTGTGTTCCGGCAGCATCACTTGAGAACCAATATCTAGGCTTAGTGTGTTTACCACCCTTGAAACCACATTGCAACTTAACATCAGGTGAGATTGTGGTCAAAGAACTGAGCCTATACTGCGTAAAAAAAAAAGTGCCGCCAGCAACAGATAAGTTAAAGAGCAGTAGTCAGTTCTGATACGGGCATGTGATACGCTGGAAGGAAGAGGATGTCGTAAGGTATTGGATGTGAATGTAGATGTGAGGTTATAGGGGAAGGGAAAACCCAAAGAGAAGATGAATGGATTGTGTGAAAGATGATATGTTTAGAATAAGAGAGTGAATGCGGAGATAATTGTAAATAGAGATGAATGGAAAAAGAAGACATTTTGCGCCGACTCCAAATGAAAATGGAGCTTACTCCTTTTTACCCTTACCCTTAGGTAGGGAGGTGATCAATAGTACCTTGGACGGTATCTCGTAACAGTGATTGTTGATCCCACTAATGTTAACTTGTGGAATATCCGTCCGATAGATAGCAGGTATCGTTTGGTTGGGGCCGCGTTGGTCGGCTTCCCGCACTGCGGTGCCACTTTCGACGGCGGTGGAGTGGCAGTCGACGGGCAGTGTGATTCTATGACTTCGTTCTCGTTCACGCCAACAATTAACTGAAAGCCCTACGTACACAAACCAAATCAAAAATACTTTTAACGTCAAAATACTACCACCAGTGCGGTAAACAGTCCAGTTGTCGAAAAGAACCGGCAAGAAACTCGATCTGGTTTTTTTTCCATACGTACGGTCCCTACGTACAAAGCGACATGTCAAAAATGACATTCGATCGAGACTTGACCGACAGTGTTTTGACAATTTGACAATATAGACACAGGCATCTCTATCAGGTTTTTCATGAATACATGAAAATATATATAATATGGTGAATAGCATTATAAACTTCAAAAATATTTTTTTTACACGATATAGGCTCAGTACTTTGACCACAATCTCACCTGATGTTAAGCGACGATGTGGACACCAGGATGGCAAACACACTAAACCTAGGTACTGGTTCTCAAATGATGCTGCCGAAATACACCTATTGGTATTTGGCGACAGGTTTTCGAAATTAAGGGTGGTAGCACAATGCTATGGTTTCATCACGATGTTTTCCTTCACCAAAGGCTCAGGCCGATTTTAGAGTTTGTTAGATGGGTTCGAAACCGCGTCGATTGACGCGGAATCCGGCCGAACTACCCACTGCGCCATCATCGCTTCAAAAATAAATAAAACATTGCAGAAAACATAAATATTCAAAATGTAAATAGATTAATTTCTAGAGTGATTTGAATATTCATTACGCTCTCGTGTAAACCTTGGTTTTAGACATGTCGCTTTGTACGTAGGGATCGTTGATATATTTTTTATAGAATTGTACAACTCATAGTTGCAAGGTTTATTAGTAGATACGCAGAGAAAGGTGTCATTTATTCCCTGTTTTCTAGAGATAATGTGATATTGAATTTGAGAACAGACACGATTGTATCTAAAGAAACGATGGACTAACAGCTAAATTACCGCTAATTGTATATGTACAATGCAAGGGATAAACACTTTACAGAAAAGAGATCCGATACCATAAACAAACATGGAAAAATGTATAAAACCGAATATTAAAAATATTGCTATTTTAAAAATACAATTTATATGTCAGAATGCACGTTTACAAATCTACTATTTTTACTCATTTTCGTAGAAAATAGTTCAATACTTTGATAACGCACGGAAAGTAAAACATAAAGTAAATAATTAATAATTAGGATATTTAATAATAGATGAACTATACAAATCGGATATTTAACCTTTTTTATCTACTTTATAATAATTGGCATCAAAGACAATTATGTGCTACGGTTTTACGGAGACATGTTTTGTTAAAATATCTGTCAACGGGTAATGTCCAGTTCCCTAATAGGAATACTGGATTATCAATAATGGTCGCGCTGTAAATTTTTTTACAAGAACATAAATTACTAAGTTTTTAAGTTCCTTAATTTAAAAATAAAAACATATGTAATAAATAATACTCTTTACACGAACCTGTGCCAATCTTTGTGAGACTAATTCCTTGAAGACTTCCATAGTTGTAAGCGGGTCCTTATAAATGGCCCTGTTTTGTGCGAAATCGGCGTTTACATCGTCAGGTAAAAGATTATAGTCCGATACTAAGTAGTCGTTCTGTAGAGAACGTTTGTCGGGGAAGTAATCCGTCGTTATGGGTAAACAAGCCGGAATCGTCAACGACTTCCAATCAACACCTGTTGATAATGTTTAGGCGTATTCAGAGCCCATACTTCATTGGAATTAATAATTTAATTAATTAATATAAAAAAAGCATTTGCATAATTTATTAGTATGGGAAAAATTACTTTCCACATGCATTTCGGGCCTATTGAAATGTGAAGCGTTTTAGAGGCATTAAAAATTTCGTTTGATACCTCAAATAATATATAATTATCATAAATTAAGAGTAAAATAATTTTGTTTTTACAGTTTACCGATTATAATCATCATACAATTACGTATAGTCCGTATAAAAAAAATGATGAATGTTGCATTGATAAGAAATAAGCAAAAAAAAAAAAAAAATACTAAATTAAGTTAAAATTTGAAAAATAAGATTGACAGATGATTGCGAAAAGCTAGTTCTATGAAATTGTAAAATAAACATTTTGTTTAATGAATAACATGCAGATAAGTAGGTGACGAAATCATGCAGCCATTACAAAAAGAGCGTTGTGAAGCCGAGCTTTTATTGTAAATAATCTAAGTGATAAGAAACGTATTAAAACATATTTTACAAAATATTATCGGAATAGATAAAAACACAGTTTCTAACTGTGATTTAGGATTTGCTAGTGACAAAAATATATAAGCAATAATAATGATTTAATCAAGTTCCCTTAGCAATTTAGGTAAAATTACTATTATTAACATATAAAAGAAATAATATGCATTAACTACTGTATAATAATGCAAATCCAGTAAACGTGGATATCAAACCTATAGCTCGGTTGGCTTTGGACCCAATTGTACCCAGCGTGGTTTTGATGGTTATTTTTCGACACGACGATATCATGAAAAATCAGAAATGAGGTGATGTTTTAGTAATATAATACTGCTTCTAATTAATAACCATAAGACAGTGAAGTTTGAATAATGGTTTTTTTTTATTTTTTATTTTAATTAATGATGAAATTATAATATGTACAAATAGAAAATCGCAAATTTATAAAGCTGATTTTTTTTAGTGCTGGTAATATTGCTCTTAACACCCGTGGTAATTCCTTTATGAACTTTATGATTTTACTTTATGATTCCTTCGTATGAACGTGTAATAATTTTTTCTAATAACAGTAGATAAAGAATACGTAAGTCTTGTGATGCCCTAGCACTAAACATTGAAATGACAGCTTGCTCCATTTAACCCGAGCATATTTAGTCAACAAGTTCAAAAACATATAAAGTTCTTAAAAATACGTGCGATAGCTTATTCGATTCGCAATAACATCTAGAAAATTGTATCTCGAGTATTTCTTAGGACATAGAAAAATTGCAATTAAAATATATTTCGTTTTTCGTGAATAACTCAAAAACTATTAATATTTAAAACCTATAAGACATGTCGCAAGACATGTCCGTCAAGCTAAACTTATTTTTTATATTAATGAAATAGCCATATAGCAGATTGGCTTCGTTATTTTTATTAAATAAAGGATTTCAAACTTCTTTGGAAGAAGAAACGCTGATACGAATTATCTAATTACATAAAAATATACGTGTCTATGTTTAAAAATTGCGGTTGTGGTGACTCATTCACCTCATTTTGAGGTTGACATTTATTGGTTAATTAAAATAATTAATGATAAATAATATTGAAAAAAAAAACTGATATTTTTCTTATAAGCAGAAAACGATATAAAGGGTATTTTGATTATCCAGAAATCAACAACGGATTGAATACTGTACATTACTTTTTCCGTATATCTTCTACCACATTCAAAATTTCAATTATATAATCTCAAACAAAATATAACTAAAATTTAGTCCTCAAGATACACCTTTTTATAAATACTAAATTGGCTCTCATACAATGCTGCCTGAACACACTTATAGCTGGCTTGGCTCAAATTTTGCTTTGACATCCTAAACAATAGACAAGTAAAACCATCCAGTTCATTAAAATATCTATTTTTTTGTGAGTTACTTCGCAGCTATCACTTTACTGTTATATTTTTAAATCAACGAAACGTGTTACTATCGTCATCATCATCCTGCTTACAATCTGTTATTCGGGGTCGGCACAGTATGTCTTTTCTTCCATAGATCTCTATCAGCCACCGTGTCTTCATTCATCGTTTTGCTTTCATACCTTCCCTCATATACTTCCATATTTTCTTTGTACGTCCTTTCCCCCTCCATCCCTCAACTTTCATATTAACCACATACTTCATCACATGCGTTTCATTTCTTCTCAAAACATGTCCATACCTAAACAAGGGATTTCCTTTCAGCTTAACTATCACTGGAGCCATCTTCAAACTTTCTCTAACATACTAATTCCTGATCCTGTCCATTCTGGTCACACATACATACATCTCAACATTCGCATCTCTACTGCATGCAGTCGTTTCTAAATAAGGATATCAACATTTTCTCTAAAAATATATAGATAAAGTAATTATCAAGTCCAGCTTAATATCTTAATTGTTTTTCCAGTAGGAGGTTAATTTTTAATTTTGAAGTATATTATATCTATTTTGAAACCTATTTGACAACATATATTTAGTCATTTATTTAAAAAAAAAACTGAAATATAAGTTTACAAGACTCGATAATGATTTTATGACATTTTTTCGAAAGATAGACTAGGAAACAAGCGAGGGTCTAGCCTCCAGATAAAGTTACGATCATGGCTACTAAATCGGAAACTATACCTAATTTCACGAACTAACAGGATCAAATGCGATCATGTGTTATGGACCTTCAAAGTTAAGAACAAGTCACAAATGCACATTACGTAGTCAATTATTATTTTTAGTAAAAAGTATTAAATGAATTATGGCCATATTGACTATATATGTGGATCCGACACTGCTCGCTTACTTTAAAGCGTAAATGAACAAACATAAGCAAAACAGAGTCAACCTTTCAAGAAAAGGGCAGTTATACATTATAACTTGTGTTTTTTTTTTTCATACCAGTGGTTAAGGTTATGCAACATATTGATAGAAAGATTAAAATAAAAACGTTATGTGACATGATAGCACATTTTTTTCTTGATTTCACAGAACACTACAGTAATACCCCGCTTTTACGCGAGGGATACGTTCTGAAAAAAAATCGCGTTAACTGAAATTCGCGTATATCGAGGTTTATGATTAAACATAGTCAAAATTTAATACAAAAAAATACAAATCATTTTAATCAATCACTTTAATTCTAAGAACACTTTGTGCAATACATACTCTTATTTTTTACGGAAAAATACATCTATTGTCTTTACATTATGTTTATACGCACTCTTTCGCGTAATGCGAGGCATTTGAGCGCGAAATTTGAAATTCGCGTTATAGTGAAACCGCGCGTAACGGGGTCGCGCTAAGCGGGGTATTACTGTACTTTGTAAAACGTACTACGTTATTATGTGACCTTGAGTTTTACGAAGTCTCCGATTTTTTTTTGTTGTTTTTAATAGTTGACACTGTATTGTTTATTAGCGTCTAAATAATTGTTTTGCTAATATAATTCATTCGATGCACAAACATTGTTTTTGAATCGTCATATCTCCGTCACTACTAACCTGTTGTTAAGGCAGGTGTCCACTCTTGTTCGCCGGTAGCTCCCCATAGTAGCGCCAGCGATGCGTTGTTTGTATTAGGAGTTCCCGACACCCCGAGTACACCCAATGTTCCCGACGTACTTATCATTCGTTTTCTTGTCATTACGTTTCCTTTCATGAGATTTATCACGGTTAACTTAACCCTTGACTTATTTTTTATTGAAACGCGCGTCTTAAAATTCACGCGGTAAAAAAGGAAGGTAGTCCCTAGACTTTCTCCTCACTTATTGTATCCTCTTTGTTTATGACTACATACACAGCTGAATAGCTTTGCTAAAATGTTATGTAAGTATATAATATGTACTATCTTGATAGTACTCTTAAGACAAGGTACTATACTAAGATATGACGTCACAGTTTACGTCTATATTAACATTCGTTTTACTGGAAATGGATAGAACATCCCTTCTCGATACCCACCAAAGACTTTAAAAGCATATATACGAGGGTGGTCTGAAAAGTTTCCGACCTCAACACGAAGATGGCAGGACTAATAAACAAAAGATAGTGACTTTCGTCGTTCACCTGTTGACAGTTATTCACTTTGTTTTTGAAAGGCAATACGCCTACGCAAATCAAAGATGAGTTGGATTCTGTGTATGGGGACTCTGCACCATCATCTACCACAGTGAAATTTTGGGCAGCTGAATTTAAACGTGGCCGTAAGAGCTTGGGAGACGATGAAGGTTCGGGACGTCCAAAAACTGCAACTACTGACGAAAAACATCGCCCAAGTTCATCAAACGGTGCTAGACGACCCGCCGAATTAAAGTGAGAGAGATAGCAGAGGTTATGAACATGTCAAAAGAACTCGTTTGTCACATATTAAATCAACATGTAGCCATGAGAAATCTGTCCGCGCGTTGGGTGCCGCGTTTGCTCACGTTAGACCAAAAACGTGTTCGACTGAACATTTCCAACCTCTGTTGGCGCAGTTTAGACACAATAAATCCGAGTTTTGGCGCCGATTAATTATTGTAGATGAAACTAGGATACACCATTATATGCCCGAAACAAAAATACAGTCCAAACAGTGGACTGCAAAGGGGGGAACCGGCTCCAAAAAAAGCAAAAAACTGTTTTATCGGTTGGGAAAGTGATGGTGTCTGTTTTTTGGAATAGTCATGGAGTTATTTTGATCGACTATATTCAAAAAGGAAAAAAAACATTACAGGAGCATATTACGCATCATTACTTGACAGGCTGAAGGCAGAATTTGCGGAAAAACGGCCACATTTGCAGGAAAAAAATCCTGTTTCACCAAGACAACGCACCGTCTCACACCTCAGCGGTTGCCATGGCGAAAATCCACGAATTGAAAAATTAAAAAAATAATTCTGAAAAAATGTCTTGTATCTTTGTTAGGTCGTAAACTTTTCAGACCACCCTCGTATATCACAATTGTATCAACCGAATTATATTTTTATTTCCGCGCACGTATTACATTCAATTATATGAATCACTATCGGCCGGATTCAATATGCGATCTCAATCCGTTCTTACCTATCGAAATAGGAAATTTCATGTGATCATTCAGAAAAAATGGTTTGACCTCAATCTGATAAGATTCGATATTAAAACCGGCCGTAAGTCAACTGCTAAGTAATCGATCATATTTAATTTGCCAGTTTGTCGGCGACCACGTATAAACTGTTTATCTAACTTTGTGTTTAGCATATTCATATCAAGTTATCTAGTAGCTGAATGAGGGACTGTCGTTGGATAAACTCGAAAATATTTCTAATGTTAATTTTTTTTTGTCTATTAATTTATTATCCGACAATAAATTGCTTTTTTATTTTTCTAAATAGATAAATTAAAATCTGTAAAATAATTTCATCGTTCAAAATATCAATAAACATTTAATAATAGTAAAACAGTTGGAAGATGGCGTAAACGCCAGGTAGGTGCTAGACCAGTGATGGGCAAAGTACGGCCCGCGGGCCAACTCCGGCCCGCGAAAGTATTTAATCCGGCCCGCCGAGGGTCCATCGACATGGATAGTACATGGCCCGTTATAATTATGTTTTGGCGGTCGAGAAGAAAAAGTAGATTTTACTTTGTAGAATAATAGATGCATGAAGCTAAACTAGTCGCGTAGTTCTTGTGATGCGTAATACTGATCTGACTGATGATGATGATTAAAAGCTTCAACACAAAATGCATTTTTTCTATAATTCTGGCCCTCCTCTAGAATTTCTTAGACTTTGTGGTCCGCCATTAAAAAAGTTTACCCACCACTGTGCTAGACCGTTTATTAAAAAAAAAAGAAGAATCTTACCATCGACTTGATAGATAGAATGACTGTTGCTAACAACGGAACTGCCGTTATCCTTGTTGTTGGTAACGTTGGCATGTTGATGGTCGTCGGTCTTGGCGGGCTCGCCGGCGGGACGCGCCTGGTAGTGGTGCTGTTGTATCAGAACCCCGGTCGGACCTAAATTGACCCGATATACTGAACTCCTTTCCTTACATTATATAAAACACTAGCTGCTCTTCGCGGGTTTACACGCGTACGTCACGTCGTAACCAGTGCCGGATTAAGCAAGCGCGGGGCCCGTAGCAAATTCTTTCAAAAAGCCCTTGCTCTGCTATGGATTCTTAAATATAAAGTGGTAAAAATACAATTCAATACACAATACATTTATTTACTCGGGCATAGATGAGCGGGTTTAAACATGCGGGGCCCACTTTCGCGCGGGGCCCGTAGCTATTGCTACTCTTGCTACGTAGTTAATCCGGCACTGGTTGTATCTTCCGAATAAAACCTATGTCACTGCCTGAATTTCAAACTGTCTCCATACTAAATTTCACCCAAATTGATCCGGAAGTTTATAAATTTATTTCTTACATACAAAAATACATTACGACGATTTACATGATTTTGAAGTGAAAACCCCTCATTAAGCGGCGCCGAGTGATTCTCGATAGAGAAAGAAGCTACACGGATAGCGTTACCAATGCTGTGTCGTCAGCCGCAACATGCTACAGTATATCAAGTGTAAGATTGCGTTTAAAACCTGGTGGCGCTAAGAGATACATAATAAAATGTATGTACGTATGACAATGTACATATTTATTGACTATAATACATGTAAAAATCCAGTTAATGATTATTAAATTTAAAAAATGTTAATACTAAATGTTATGTCAATAATTTTAATTAACAAATTATGAAATCTAAACATGAAAAAAACAACAGTTTTTTTTACAAAGTTTCGAGTTTTTATTTCTGCCGGTGCTTTGACCCCGATATCACCTAATGTTAAGTGACGATATAGTCCAGGATGGTAAATACATTAAGTTTACAGGCTCAAGTGTAGCTGCCGGAACACACGTACTACTATTTCGGGACTGGTTTTCAAACTTGAGACTGCATCAAACCACCAAGCAAATACACACAAACAGTTTCTACATCGACCCCATTTTATTACCGACCAAATAAGACATTTTTATTATATATACCTTTGGGGAATATATGTGTCCAACGTCGCCTGTTACTGGTCAGTTTCACTGTGACGTGGGAAGGATCGAATGGATTGATTAGTGCGCGACCGGTCCTCATGACGGGCTTGTTCGACGACATCGAACTGCGCGGCGACAAACGATTACTAGATATAGGGGAATCGGTCGCGTCGCTTCCCGTTTCAAACGGACTCTGCTTACCTAAAAACGCATATACGAGTCGTGTACAATCAAAAGCGGCTATCGTTTACACTTTTGGCGAAGTAGAAAAAAAAAATCTTCTTTTTTGTCTATAGTATACTTATATGGTAACATGAAGTTAGTAGCGCAAAGTTTAAAAATAAACCAATACTATCGTTTTTTTTGTTGTTGGCGATTGTAGATATCCGCCTATGATTCAATACGACTCATATGGTAATTAATGCAAACCGTTCGTATTGTAACGTCCTGTATATCCTAGGTTTTCAACGTGGACGGATAACGCCCCCTTGTGGAAATAGAAGACCCAGAGAAAAACATAGGCATTAGAGGCGGCAGATTCTAAATAAGATATATTTTGTAAAATAATAGTCTAAAAAAGGCAAAAACATTAAGATTAAGGGACTTTAGAAAAAACATGTATTTACACAAAATTAAAGAAAAAAAAAAAGGAATTAAAGTTATAAAAGGAACATGAAAAAACTAAAATGTTGACGCAAATAGAACTATTAGATAGACTTCCCATGTAATTCTCATACACTTTGGATATTCCATATATATGTACCGCGGGTCGACCCGGTCAGTCCAGTTCGAGTTTGAACATCGGAGCGTAGAATAAGCGATTTACGAGTGAATAGTGGACGGTGTCATGTTTACAAAATCAGTGAACGTATTTATGTGTGCATTTTGTGTTATTTATTATTCGTGTGCAATTATTTTATAGTAAAACACGCCATTTTAGTTACACACGAGTGTAACAGAACGGCAATGTTAGTTTAATACATTATGTATATAAAAAACTCCTTAGCTTTTCTGGTATTAATTAGCTTTTCTTGTATTTAGGCCCACGATATATAAGAGTGATAAAAGCATATCGTAGGCCTATCATGACTAGAATTAGAATGTCGCATAACTAAGAGTGTTAAGAGGACATGCGGTCAGAAAAGTAGGTATTTCAGAAAACTATTGCTGTCGCGTTACGCCCCAATGAAAGCGAAAGAGACAACTGCAGCGCGGGCTGATTTGCCTCTGCAAAATAGACGAAAACATCACTTCGTAGTACCCTATTCCTTCAAAACTGAACCGATTTTTAATTTTCTTTCAGTTTAAGAATAATAAAGACTTTGGCTACGCCTGTACGTTTTGCTTTTTTTTTATCCATCACTACTGCATGACGAACGTCTAAAAATGTCGGTAAATATCGAGCATTTTTTTTTCATTTCCAAAGGCTTCTAGCTCCTACAAATTTATGGAAAAATTATCAAAAAATACGGACATGGCGGCGGTGGATATATATTATTCGGTTTAAAAATATTTAACATAATGCTATTATCCAGGGAGGAAACGGGGGACTACGTTTGGATGGAATAAAGGCCGCTAGCATATCCTCTTAAGAGATCGCTGTAAAAGTGTTCTGTGTGTATGTTTTTAAAACAGATAATACATATTAATAATAATATCAATATTATATACGCACTTCCCGAGATAAGTATATCGCCAAGACTATGATGAATGTCAGGGTCGGACATTTTCCTATGATGCAGACCGGACGCCGGAGGACTCCGCCTGCTGATGCCTTCGAGTCCAGCTACAGACGTTTTCTTCGTACGTGGTATTCTTTGTACACTGCTAAATTTAGTAAAATAATCATTTTAGAGTTTTTTTTTTTAAATCAAAATCAAATCATTAAAAAATCTTTATTCAATTTAGGCCCTAAGAAGGCGCTTATGAACGTCAAAAACACTAGCACCGGTTCGGAAAACAACCCAGCCGAGAAGAGCAGGCAAGAAACTCAATCTGGTTCTTTTGTAACTACTCTAACCAGATTTTTTAAAATCATTTTTAGAGATTATCCTAATGTCCTAATTAATATCACGTTACGTCAAAAATCGTATGTAAAAAAAGCTTCAAAAAATATAACATGGTAATGTCATGATATATTTCTTATGTTAATTAAATTACTTCATTTACCCTATTCTAGAACAGCCATACTCAAAGTGCATGGGGTCCTATGGGTTCCGCTAAGGCCTCCGTGGGGGCTCCACCAAAATACTGATGAATGATAATAATGAGAAACCGGATATCAACCAATAACGAAAAATAAGAAACATTTTCCAAACTCCCATTAGATATTTTAATTACACAATTGTTAATAAAGAATGTTCATAAACAATTTATTTTAGGGTTCCGTCACCAAAAAAGTTTGAGAACCACCGTTCTGGAATATTCAATATCAAAATTAATAACAAATATTAATTAGGGTTTTTGGCGGGATCTCAGTCTGTCATGTAGCGGTTGTTTCCTTTAATTCATTAAACATGTATATTTGACTCTATATCATGTAATGTTGGTGGCGTTTTATGTGATATTATTTGGTTATTGTGTACAAGTTAAGTTTATTATGGAAAAAAACGCGTAGCATTTATTCTGAGGTGCCGCCAAAACTCCATGGAAAGTTCGAGCAGGATGATTTAAAATACATCTTACCCGCATGACACTGGCACAAATTGTTTACACACAGATTGCCATTAACTAAAAAGAAGAAGAAAGAAATATAAATTCCTTATTTTACTCACCACGTGCTATGTGCTGGAGGCAATTGGAACACCTGAGCGTCGTACGCGTCGAAATCAAATATCGAATTATGCATGTACTCGTCTTCTTTCAATAACTTCCCTTTCTTCTCATCTTCATACATCTTCCTCAGGGGTTCCTGACTCTTCCTCGGCGGTAGCTTTATGCGCGGTATGAAATTTGAGTACGCCACTTTCTTGTTCGTCGAGTAAAACGACAGATTGATCCAATGAGGCATCGAGTAATCGTCGATCGAATTTAAATTGTTATCTTTATTGTGAAACTTTAATAAGGGAACTGCGTGCAATGGCTGTTCACCGACGCACACTAGATCGCTACCGACGCCGTTATCAATAATCCTTTGCTTCGTAACATTAGTCAGTTCCCTGTCGACTTCAAACACACCGACGCCGGGTGTTATGACAACGCTCAGTTGACCGGTGCGATCGAAACATCTATCTAAATAGTGCTTTTCGAATACTAAAAAGGGAGTTGAAACAGAAATGCATTTATATTACGAACTAGCTGAGTGCCCGCGGCTGCGCTCGCGTTTCATATAATCTTCGCTGTATTTTTTAATTTTAATACGGAACCCTAATTTTTGTTTAGTACGATATAGTTATACGATACCTATGCCAAAAATTTTTATCTCTTTGTTTATTCCGGGGAATCTCCGGAACGGTTTGACGGATTTTGACAGGACTTTTTGTTTGGTAGACAGCTAGAGTTACTCTGAGTAACTTAGGGTACTTTAAATTTTCGAAAATAATTAGGGGTACGCGTAAAAAAATTAAAGCTATTAAAAAAAATTGAATACACAGTTTTACGGGCAAGTGCTTGAATTTGTGAGAATAATTTTTATTTCCATGATTTTGTCCGATGTATTAATAGTTATTCTGCTATTCGGGGCGGACAGCAATCCAACAAATATAACATCATAAAAATCGGTCCAGCCGTTCCTGAGTTATAAATAGTGTAAATAACCCGACTTTTTTCATATATAGCTTTATGTACTTTGTAAATTACACTACGTGAAATTAACATTTTATTTAAATTATTTACTATTAAATCATTTATTGACACAACAAAAACACGTGCACAAAAGTATACACACTCTTTTTTATTTTTTTAACATCTACTATTAATTTCAATAATACTGCAAAAAGGAATTACTCCAAATTATAGCTCGTACAATTTTAGATTTATATAGAATATTTTATTTTTGACAATAACATTAACATTTTAAATACGAATAGGTTTATGTTACAAAAAAATCTACGGAAATTATAAAATTAAAATTATTGTATTATTTTTTTGTTATCTTACCATTTAAACTCATATTCAAGACTTCTAGAAAGTTTCCTTGTGCAGCAGTTGAATTAATCGCTGTTGGGATTTCCATGTTAGTTCTTTCATGGTACTGCAAAACTATTTTCTGGTAATCTGTAAACAGCCTCCGTAACTGTAAAAGCACATTTGACCAGTCTTCGTATCGTTCATTTTGCACTGCGACCCTGTAAAATAACAAGACTGAAGTTATTTGGCTTCTTATTTTTTTTTTTTTGGTACCATTTCTTCTACTTCTTCTTAGATAATGGCAATTTGTGTTCAAACAATTAGTGACAATGTCATGTAGGTATTATGTATTTTCATCCATAGATTGGTGTGTTAACAAGCTCCAGCAAAACTGGCTCATCCTGCTAGATCTTTCCATGGAGCTTCGTGAGGCACCTCAGAATAAATGCCACGCGTTATTTTCCATAATAAACTTGACTTGTATACAATAACTAAACTATATCACACAAAAACGCCACCAAAATCACATGAATTCACCAAAATGACATGGTTTATTAAATACACAAATTTAATTAATTAAAGAAAACAACCGCTACATGAAAGACTGAGAACCCACCAAAAACTCTTGGTCCCATTTATTCCTTTTTAAGGAAAAGGCGTACTAGACCATGCAGCCAAGTCAGACGTTAGGAACACTATCAATAACTGGCAATAACAAAATCTGGTATAACCACAACGGGGATGATTTAAAATGCTTCAGAATTCAAGGTCAGTGTCATTATTTTCACTTCACTACAGTTGCGCATCATAACCACACTATATGCCACCAAAATTACAAAATATATAGTCAAATACTCCAAAATGATTAATTAAAAATCAGGACGACAACAGTACAGACCGAAATCGCGACAAGCACAGCCTATGGTTTTTTTAATTAATCGCAGTATTTAACTATGCCACAGATATTTAAGACAAAGTTCATATTTAACACTAGACACGGAATTTTTTAGTCTATAATGCGGCATCATAGTCGTATCATGTAGCGGTTTATTTTGTTATTCATAAACTTGTACTAACTGGCTCTATATTTTGTAAGATTGTTGGCATTTTACATGTATAGTTATTGTTTTCAAATGAAATTTATTGCAAATAATAACATATCAATACATATAAAACATATCAATTGTATCATACCTCAAAAACTACATGTAAAGTTTTAACAAGATAGCCACCATTTTGCTAGAATATTGGAACCTTGAAACAGGATTAGAATTTCTAATTTGCCTGTATGGTTTTGGTAACTTTGCCTTTTCTTTCGTAAAAAAATCGATAGATACTGAAAAAATTTTAAGATAGTACCTGTAAAAATCTTCATAAAATCTTCCTCTGTAGTCCTTTTGTAAACATTCTTTCATGTGTTCAGGAAACTCTTCTAAAGACTTTGCCTTGTAAAATGTTCTCGAGAACAAAACTATTGTCACTTCATGATTGCTGCCATTTTTCTAATAAAATGATACAAAAATAGAGTATCAAATGAAACTTTCATCTCATCATAAGTCTAACTCCCTGTAATAATTACTTTAGTCACAAACAAAGTCATATCAGACCTTCATTTTAGCTACAGGAATCACATAACTTTAGTATAATTTTGAATGCTCAGTTTAAATATGAAAAATTAATAAAATACATACAGAGAGAAATTTTATTTTATTTCAGATCTGATCTTGGTTTTGATTTGATTCTTGTTACATATGACTTGTAAAGTATGAGGTTAGCACCGAGGTTATTTTACAAGCTTTAAAAAAATATATATTTCGAAGTAATATACACATTTAAGAACCCCTGTTTTATTCACACATTTATCTTAAAATTATCACGGATGAATAAATAAAAAATTAAAAGGTACCTTCCACTTAGCAAAGAGATCTGCAAGGAAACCATTAACTGCTTTCTCAAAATACAAATCTCCGTGTATGTCAAAATCCCACATTTCAGAAGACATTTGTATGAAGAGATAGACCATGGAAGTTGAAGATCGGAACACTATTTTAGTATCTTCAGTGATAACTCCACATGCCACACGATCTCCTTGTGACCACATTTCATAAACCTGGCATCTGATAGCTCCACTGCAATATTCTATTTTTTTGTTTATATATACACATGTGCTCACCTACAACATTTTTGTTTATTTTATTTCATTTTACAACTATGTAATTACAATTTACTCTGAAATACCTATATAGGTCGTTTTATAGTAATAAATACATTTTCTTGTATTCAAGATCAACAAAATGAGTTTGTTTTGATGTTAAATATTAAAGTCCAAGAGTGGCGGTTGATAGATGAAAATCTATCAGGTCTCCATCACAATATCAAACTAAATCCACATGAAGTTGGGAGTCTCTACAAACTTGGAAAGCATTTGTTGGTCACGATCCAGTCTGACTTAAATGCCACCACATTGTTATATTGATTTACACTGTCTGATCCTGAAACATGACTTTAGACATATGTAACTATGGTGGATTAATTAAATCCAGTGATTAAATAACTATAAGCTTGGAAACCCAGTCAGGCATGAAAGCCCTACCACCTTAAATACATACATTATTTAACATCTATACTGTAGCTGCTCTATAGCCACATATTAATAATTACGTAACTACCATCTCCACCATGACTGCCTCGGTGGCGCAGTTGTTTTACGTTACGACTGTCGTTCTGAGGTCTCGGGTTCGATCCCAGGGTCGGGTCAAGTGATATTGGGTTTTTCTACTTAGTATCATCCTGGAGTCTGGAATTTGTGCCCGATATAGCGTCAGGCTCGCCCCCTGTCACATCTGGGACAGAACTAAGCTCGGCGAAATGTGGGTGGTGTAGTTCACTATTTCACCTCTGCCTAACACTTCGGGCATAACAGGCGTGAACTTATGTTAATACCATCATCATTACGTTATTACCAAGATCGCCTAAAAACAAAGAGGTAATTGTCGTCCCGAAAAAAATAGCGGAAACTCTCCTCAGAACACGACCGGCAGAGAGGCGCCGGCGCCCCATCGTTGTTACCTGCAGTCAACCCAAATAATCGTCGCGCAGAAGGGCAAAATACCCCTAATGGATGAAACCCGCCGCGAATGGCGCCAAGCCGTTAACGCGCCGACCCTACACGACCATAAACCACATTGATGCAATTCAAGAGAAGATCAAGCGATCGGATTTCTCACTGGCACAGATCCACATTTTCGGGTATAAAAGTAGGCACATTTATTAAGAAATATATGCTTCATATTCAATATTTCATTTCTACACCAACATTGAACCCAAATTCACCAGAGCTAGTACCTCTCTTAAAGTTCTCTTAAAATACTAATAAATAAATTTGAAGTGTCTGATTGTAATGTCAAAATTTTTACTAAATAGATATGAAGGTATATACAATACCTATATAAAAATAATTGTCTGTTTGTTCCAGATGTTCTCTGGAACGGTTGGAGGGATTTTGACGGGACTTTTTTTGGTAGATAGCTGAAGTTATTCCAGGTAAGTTATGGTACTTGTAATTTTCGAAAATAATTAGGACTCATAAAAAATTTAATGAAATCCAATTCAATGCACAGTTTTACGGGCAAGTGCTTGAATTAATGAGAAATATTTTTATTTTATATTATGACAAAAACATAGTGAAGAATATATGAAACGAAGGTGCAGCCCCGCAGCAACACAGCTACTCTTAATATAGAATTGTAACTCTAAATTTAATTTGTACATTACCAGATGATTCTTCAACCTCCACATTTCTGACCTCCCCATATACTGATCCTTGAATGTGAGCTCCACAGAGTCCAGTGCAACATCGGCAACATTAACAATATTAACATAGACATCAGCAAATGTTCTTAGTTGAAATGTTGTAGCTATACTTTGTTCAACACTAATAGTATCTGTAACGATTTTAAAAATAGGTGGTTACCAATTTTTTATTATAGTTTTTAGTTTTATTGTTTATGATGATGATACTCTCTGTATAATCTAAAAAACTGTGGGTTGGAACAAAGTTTTATTATAAATTAAATGAACTTGATTGTTGTGAGGGATGGAGGTATAATAACGAAGTTCAAATGGAACTACATACAGTAACAATAATAAGTTCAACAAACAAATTAAGATTTTTCTATACCAATCCCACTATATAAGAAATACAAGTTTTTATAAGAAAATATGAAACTATATCACATATCTCAGTACATACTCTCTAGTATAAAACAAAAATTATTATTTCTGATCAGATTTTAACTTCGTTTTCAGTAGTCAGCTTTATTCATGGTCTGTCAAGAATGGCAGAATAAAGTATAATAGCAAAAATTTCATAAAGCAACTTTATTTTATTCATAATTTATTCATAGAGTAACTTTCTGGATAGCAACATCAGTGCTACCATAACACACAAGATATCTTGTTGTGCCATTTAGATGACTATTTATCTGTCACTTTCGGACCACTTATGAATTATATTTGAAAGTAATTTCCCATACTATCTACATATACAAGCAAATATTATTACCTCTTACACGGCCTGGAACATCAACCTTCGTTACCTGCAGTAAAAGTCGAGGGTAGTCATTTTCAGGATGATAAATTTCTACTATATCTTTTTCTTTTAATCCTGGGTAATCTCTTAAGCTTATTATTAAGTCCTCCGCTGAAAAAATTATGATTTTGATTTCATAAACTTTAATATTCGTATGATTAGTAGTAAATGGTTTACTTACGACTAAAACTTGATTGATGAACAATCAGTTTGAAAGATTTCATTTTCACAACCAAAGAGTATTACAATTTAATTACTGTCGTCGTGATTTTATCACAATATACCCTCCCATTATCCAAAGCATTTAGCAATGAACTCTGAAATAATTGAATTTTTTATAATATTTATTATTCGCATAAGCACTAAGCAGATACAAAACAACAGCCTAGTAATTAAGGATGTGCTTAATGGAATACCAATGATTGAAAAATCGGTTATTTAATAATCGATTATGATCAATTATCACTGATATAATTAATAATAATTAAGTTCTTTTTTTTACTGTTTAGGGTTCCGTACCATAATGGTTACAAAGAACTTTTATGGTGAGACTCCCATGTCTGTCTATTTGTCTGTCTCTACATCCGTCCGTCCAGCTCTATGTCACATATATTTACCTCAGGTAATTTTTTTTAGAAATAGAATGTATGGAAAAAAAATCGCAAGTTCCAAGTTTCATCCTACAACTAACTATTGACTAATAACATCTTGACTATTGTGTATAGGATATAATAAAGTTAAAATAAATAAACCTAGGATATAATAAATAAATAAAGTTGTTAGATATAATGTAGTTGATGTATTAATTATGTAATATTATAAATTGCACTTTTAATATGTAAAAAGGATGCAAATTATAATAGCAGTCTGGACAAAATACATTGTTGAACAACCCAGTGAAGGAGTTTGCGTGCGTGGGTTTATACTATACTCACCGCACAGGCTCCGCGGCTATAGGTGCTACAGCTATTAAAAATTTAGATTTTTTAGAATCCTATACCCAGGGTTGATCAAACGCTTTTAAGCGAGTTGATCATAGTTATCTAACGATAACTACACTGCCAAACATAGAAAAATAGGCACAATCGATTGAGAATCGATTAATAATCAATTTATATTCTTATGTGTAAACACTCAATAGATTACTAAAATAATTGAATTGGTACATCACTACTAGTAATGTACAAGTACAGGCGCGAATCTGGATTGTGAGGAATACGTCGCAAGGGTAGGTACGGGGAAGGGCCGATACACTAAGCAGTGCCATATTTATTGATACTAGCCGAAAAAAGGAATTTTATCAGCTGGCAACATTATTTTTAGGACCCAGGGACGACCCCACTTCAAAATATATCGATAAAATTTATTTATTGAAGTGTAACCAAGCTAACTTTGCAGTAATAAAATATTGGTGTAATTTAAACGTTTCCCTAAACTAAAATTGTGTTCTCACGTACCATGTGCAAATAGTAAAATACGTAGTCAGACTATACAAAACATAATGGGTTCAATGAGGAATTTTAGCTTTAGTAAAAGTATCCAACAAAATAATAAGAAAATTTTATTTGAAATAGTATATTAACATAAATAAATCAATAAGAAAAATTATTATTTACATGCCAACACTTAACATATTATGTAATTAATATAATTTCAACATGGCTTTATCGAACTAGAAAACATATTTTTTTAAAAGGTCTTAAATACAATAAATATATATCATTGCGTGGCACTAGTTATGACCATTATATTGGTAAAAATATATAGTTAATATAAACATGAGTTATAAATAAATGAACTGTTTGAAATGACCGAGACCGAAGCTGATTAAAGGCATATGTCTATTAGTATTAGTATATCTCTATTTTTGTTGGCACTTGATACAGGGACACCCTGAAAAGTTTGCGTTTCCTGTATCTCATATACAATAAAATCAATAAAATATTTTATGGATTAATTTTACTTTTTGTTTTACTCAGACATAATTACATACACCTGTATTCATGAAAAATACATAAAGTAGTAAGAAAGGAACGCTATTTTATAAAAAAAAAAATGAAATGAAATGAAGTACAATAAAATCACCTATTTTAGATATTTTAAAATCGACATTAACAAATATTGAACACATTATTGATCAAACACATTTTTACAAAAAGGAAAATCATCTTGTTACAAAAAGATCGAACATGTGTTGAACATATGCTTAGAAAAAGTTTATTACAAAATAGCGTTTTATAGTTATTAGATATAAACAAATTTTTAAATAATGTTTAAAAACATAGGCTTAGTAAAGTCTTAGCAAGCTAGATTTTTAACAACGAAGGCCATTCAATGAATCATGATGACGATAATTAAAGATGAAATGTTACCAAATTTACATAATATATGGCTAATTAGTTAAATAAGTACTTTATTTTATTGATGATTGATTGATTTTATTTGAATGCTTACTAGAATATAGGTGATATAAAAAGACCAAATATATTGTTGATGAAATATAATGAATTAATAATAAGGACTAATAACAAAGGAATAATGACAGCCAAAGATGCCGCTAAAAGTCATAGATAATAATTAATTTACATATACTTCGGCATGCATATTACAATTATTTCTTACGGATTTAAAAAATTATGTCAACCAATTTTTTACATAGATACTACAATTTAAAAAAAAATGATAAAAACAAAATCACCACTATAAATTATCATGTGAACTTAGACTATTTTCTGTTGTAATCTCTACAGAAAATTAAAATTTATTTTTGAAAAATTAAATTTATATTATTGATAGTCTATAATGTGTTAATTTGTCATAACACGATGACAATATGAAAATAAAAGTCTAATATCTATAAATATTGTTATCTTACTGGTGTTTTTTTTATTTGGAATCTCAGTTTATATCTCCTCTTTAGAAAATAAAGTGGGAGTAAGAACAAAGCATCCAGTTACAGCTATACAGTTTGTCGAATGAACTCAAATATATAAAACAATGCTAGCGCAGACATAACTTTGTAACACTGACGTTATCTTGAAATTTTTAGTGACAAGGGTGGATGACATACTTTCTCATCTCTAAGATGGCGATTTCTAGTGTATTTTATGATTAAGGAGCTTTATTTGGATTTCTATGAATTCTATAGTATGATACAGTATGACATCGTTAATAATGTTGCCTGTTGTTACAGGAAAATTACGTACAATCTCGAATAAGAAACAAAAATAATTATTTAACCACTTATAATAATTATAAGCAGATTTTAAAAACATCAACAATATTAGATATACCAGTATTTGAGTATAATGCATTATGTTACGGTTTTTTTCTGATTTATGACTATTTATTGGTTATTGAAAATTACATACTTTATAAAATAATATCTTATATCGTACCAATAGCTAAATTATCGTACATATCGATAATTATTGTACGTGTTGAAAACGCTGCCAATGTCTTCGGAAATTTATTTATTTTTGGCAAATACCAATTGTATTGTTGTCAGATCACTTTTAGAATGAGTCAGCTATTACTCCTTAAAGTTTCAAATTGCAAGTCTTGGAAATACTTCTTTTGAGCGTAACCAACCTGTACGATGATTGTGTAGGATTACAATAAATTAGCCTTGGTGCGATATACGAGACTGAATATCTAAATTAGGCTTAATGTACGATAATATTCATCAACATCAATGTGCAAACATCATGGTACAAATCGCATTTTTCATAACCAAAAATTAACTATAAATACAATAATGTGATCTTCAATTGTTGGCTGCTCTACTGTAGACTACAAATGTCAGGCTTGAACCCAGGGCCCAAAGATAAATAATAAAATAATTAATTTAATAATAAAACTACAAATGCCAGATTTTTAACGCGATTGTTGAATGATATGTTGTAATACTTGATGTTAATTTAGTAACTTGTAATCTATAACTTTATATTATGTAATTATGGTGGCATTTACGTGATATACTTTTTGTTATTATGCACTTCTGCATAATAATAAAATAATAATAATAATAAAGTATAGAAAATAACGATACAAAACGTGTATTCTAAAATTTTCCAACAACTCTCTTGGAACACTTAACAAATAGCCTCCACTTTTTGGGCATTGAAGATGAAGATTAATAAAAGAATATGAATAGGTATTGTCTAGTAACTCCAGAGTCAAAAGGGTTTGAAATCAGGGCTGTTAAACATGGTAATAAAAAAACTAAAAATGTCAGATTAGAAATTTGTAGTGTTGTTGTAGGGATGTTCATGGAAATAAAATATCGATACTTTATTACAAAAATTTTTAGATATTTCAATATATCGGATGCTCAACTCAAGTGCACCAAAACCCAGCATAGCACCCCCACTGTCTCAGAAATGGTGGCATTTTTGCAATCCACCAAACTACTTTGAATTTTTGACACTCAGAGTGAAATCGATATTAATTAATAAAATTGTCTGTTTGTAACATCAAAATAATTTACCATTCAAACGTTTTTTTTTACTAAATTCATATGTATGTCTAAACGGTACCTATATTAAAAACATAATTTTTCACATTTTTGTCTGTCTGTTTGGTCTGGCTAGTCTCTGAAACAGCTGGACCAATTTTAGTGGAGATTTTTTGTACATACCTGAAGTTAGTCCATGTAACTTGGCCTCTTTTATTTTTCAAAAATAATTAGGTTACAAAATGAAAATTCCTGAAATTGTAAAAAAAAAAGATTCAATGGTCAGTTTCACTGACAAGCGTTTAAATTTGTAAGAAATATCTTTGTTTTCTCACAATGCTAAAGTGAAAATAAATAGGAAAATAATTATGAATCTGTATAAAACAGGCGGAGCCGCGGGCACCCAGCTAGTAGAAAATATATTCAGAGTAGCCAACATCGAAATAAAGTACAATAAGTGTATTTTTATTACTATTGGAAGTAATATATCGATATAGAATGGTTGATAAAACTGGTTGTTTCGATATATTCAGAGAATGTATCGATATATATTGAACACCCTACGTTCTAAGCTTTAAGTTGTTTGGTTGGTTGGTCAATTCAAGAAGCTGGGACGTTGATGATGTGTTGTAGAAATGTAAACATAGGTACTTCAAACTATAAAAAGCAGAGAGCTTGCTAAATAATGTTATAATTATAGTTGAAAGAGTATCATCATGATTTTATCAGATTTAAAGGATTTTGTTAGTACTTCGGCTGTTATAGCGACGGTTTTACAATTTTTGTCGGGCGCGTAGGTGTTAAACTACATATTTTTATTTATCATGCAGGTAAAGCATAATTTTTTAATTTATAAATGCTATGTGTTGTAGATTGGTGTGTAAGCAGTATATGAAAAATCGGACCACGGCAGAGTCGTCGCCTTTACCTTTTATATGTGGTGAAGTGGCGTAAGTTTACTGTTTTTAACATAAATTGTAGACATTAGATATATATTTGATATAAAATATTAATAAAAAGTATGTTGATATGAACTAATTGTAAATAAAAAAAAGTAAGAAATGTTTTTGAAAAATCTGTTAAGAAATCCATATTAGCTGCCCTTATTATATATTTTTTAGTTCTTTAAGATTTTTTTTCTGTATTTCAAACTACAATTTGTTTTATAATGAAATGTAATATATAATGTAATTTTATAATTAATAAAGTAATCATATTTAATCTATTAATTAAATAAATTAGAAAAAAATATTTGATTTTTTTTTTTCCCAAAAAAAAGACAAGTTTCTGTGGTGCATTATGATTTGGTATAGAATATTTTTAATTTTGTATTTTTCTAGATATTTCATTGTTTAAACAAGCAATTCCAAATCTCGAAATCGAATCTAATCTAAAGTTAAAGTTTATGGATAATAGTTACTCTGACTATTAACTAGTCCTTTAATTTAATAAATATTTTTTTGAAAATTGGATAATAAATTTGTTTTTCATTACAGGTGTGGCCTATGGCTGTTGTATGGTATGGTAAAGCAGGATAATAAAATAATACTGGTCAATTTCATTGGTATCAGTTTAATGTCTGCATATATAATTGTGTTTTATTGCTACACATTCAAGAAGTCAAGTCTTTTGAAACAAGTTTTTGCTATGGCATCTTTTATGTTCCTTGTACTTGGCTATGTGTATGTTGAGACAGATAATGAGTTACTTTTGAGTCATATAGGTAAGCTGTTATTGTTATTATATGACATCTGTATTTATTTTGATGCTTATTAATTGCATATGTATGCATTTAAACAAAGTTCATAGTTTGTCCTCATTGTCATTTTGCTTAATTATTTAAACTATATCATATTAAAAGGATTTATCTGTTATCTACACAGAAAATAATATCAATTATAGATTAGTTTATATCATTTTAATTAAAACATTATCATTTTAACTAATTATTTTTAATTATAGGAATGACTGCCTTAGTTACATTTGACTAATAATTTTTGAATGGAAATTAATTATGATCACCATTTCAGGTCTTTTGGCATGCACACTTTCATTACTTACTATTGGGGCACCATTAAGTAAACTATTCTATGTTGTGAAAATGAAATGCACAGATTGTTTACCATTTCCTATGATAGTTATGTCCTTCTTTGTGTCAACACTATGGTTTCTCTATGGATTAATAGAAGAAGATATATATATGACGGTAATTGTATTTATCTATGCGTAGTGTAAATCAAAATAACTTTTTGATCCTGCTTGCTTATTCATCCAAAAACTCCTTAAAAGCAATCATGCCCTACATAGGCCAGGTGGTGCCGGCTTATGAATAGTACAACTCCATATCATTCCTGTGGGTCTCATAAAAGCAGACTAAGGGATAAACCAGGGGATATGCAGCAGCATTATCTGAGCACCACAAGCATCTACTGCGATCACCAACCCGCCTGCCAAGCGTGGCGATTATGGCAAATCCCCCCTTATCTTTGAGGGAGACCTGTGTCCAGTAGTGGTTTGTAGTTAGTTACCAGTAGTAGTTACGGTTGAATGGATCGATGGATTTCAAGAGATGCAACATAAAAATATGCTAGAGCATTGTGGTTCTTCAAAAATTCCTGAGAAGAGTATGAGATGGCTTATCTTTAAACAATACGAATTTTTTTACATTTTATAGGCTCAGTGCTTTGACCACAATCTCACCTGTTGTTAAGTGACAATATGGTCCAGGATAGTAAACACTAAGCCTAGTTGTACTGGTTCTCAAGTGATGCTGCGGGAACACATGTTTTAGTATTTGTAGACAGGTTTTCAAACTTAAGGGTGGTAGCTACCCAGTGGTATTATTAGAAAATGCCCTACCAGCATGCTATGGTTTCCTCATGAGGTTTTCCTTCACCGACAGCTCAGGCTAACTTTAGAGTTAGATAGGGGGGCTAGAACCCGCATGCATTGAATATGGCTGCACTACCCACTGCACTTTCATCTCCCTAAATTAATGTTACTTCCACATACAAAGACGATATGTGATTACAGGTGACTTTGTCATTTGTTTAATTAAAGGGCCGCCTCCGGTAGCGGTTCAGGACATTTTCTGGTTCCCAACTGGGAAGGCTACTATATGCAGCGACGATTTTATGCTTTGCTTATTTTTGTACACATGGGGAAGGTGGGGAGAGGGTTTAAGTGGTGATTACGTAAACAATATAAACTTATTATAATCTTTGTTTTTTTGTTCAAAAGTATGCCAATGGTTACATAATTATGTATCCCCCCATGGTGGGTACAAGGTTTGATAACCATCCTTGGGAAGGAATAGGTAGTCAAAATGACCAAGTTTGCTTAAGTAATATAGCTCATCAATTGCTAGGGAAACATAAAAAAATGTTGACTTGTATATCTATTCTAATAAATAAAATTGAAGTATTTGTTTGTAATGACAAAATATTTTTTTTACATGAATGTTCATACGATACTTATAACAAAAATAAAATTTTTTAAATTTTAGTCTGCCTGTCTGTTTTATCCGTGTAATCTTCGGAACGGATGGACGGATTTTGACGGGACTTTATTTGGTAGATAGCTGAAGTTTTTCCGGGTAACATAGGATACTTTTTAATTTCGAAAATAATTAGGGTTCTCTTAAAAAAATTAAAACTCACAAAAAATAGAATAAAATCCGATTCTAGGCACAGTTTTACTGGCAAATACTTGAATTTATGAGAAATATTTTTACTTCATCTTATTACAAAAAAATAGGGCTTCATATAAAAAAAAATTAAAACGCAACGAAGAATGTATGAAAAGCGGGCGCAGCTGCGGGCACACAGCTAGTTGATATTATAATTGAAATTCATTTCACTACTTCCATAAAATTACTAAAAAAAATGCATATAATATATAGGCTAAACAGGCTAAAATGCTTAGATATTGCATAAAAATATCAAAATGTTGTTTTCTTGTTATTTTTTCATAGACATTTATTATTTATATACTATATATGTATATATATATTTTATATCAACCAATCAATCTTAATCAATCTATCTTTTTTTTGTTCTCGGATAAGATAAAAACGCATTTATTTACAAATTCTTCTTTCATACTATAGACGCCGCGTGTAATTCAAATTACTATAATTCTTGATAGAGTAGACCGATTTTAATGAAATAAAGTTTTGATGTTACCCCCGAATTATCTTTTTGAATTTTTAAAATATACCTAGTAGGTACCTACTTTCTAATTGATACCTGCACAGACAGACAGACATTCCCAAAATGATAGAAATGTGTTTAATTACCTATTTTAAGCGCCTTGCAATAATTCTTTTCACAAAAATCTAAAATGTACAGACACGTGAAATTTACAATTTTATTATTAGTTAGAAAATGTTCTTCCAATTTAATTCATATTTCTCGGTACTCGTTAGTCTTTGCGAAGCAAACCTATGCAGTATTTATATTTGGTTTCGATTTAGTCGTATATTCAATTATGATAAAACATTGATTTGTTTCATCTTTTCAGACTCCTAATATTATCGGTGGTGCATTGGCTGTGTTCCAGTTGTCCTTCTTTTTTATTTACCCTAGCAAACAGTCAGTATCGTCTGAATCATCTAAAAGTATGATGGCGTAATACGTTTATGTAAAGTTAGGTTTTTTTTGTAGTGAAAACATCTTTAGCGGCGTTGAACAATTCTCGGTAGGGGAAAAACTTGTAGATTCGCCTTACTAAAATGGAATGTGATATTAGCTATCAACCTGCTGTCAACGACATGGAATTTTAGATGGAAAGATTTTTATTTCTTTTCTTTTCGTCGCAGAAGGAATTGCCAGAGTTTTATTATTTATCTCTGATGGAAAGGAATGTTAAGTATGATGGCAAATTCCTAAGCTTTTGCGTTGCCACACCTAAAATATCATTTAAACAACAAAAAAAAGTAGTCTGACTAGATTTTTATTTTTATTTTGTTTGAACTAATAGGATTTTATACTCATTAGAGATTAATTATAGTCCCTATAAATATTACTGAATATTTTTTGAAAAATATTCCCTATGGTAAAAAAAAGTTGAATGACAAAAGCTGAAGAGATAATACTTGCATAAAGTGCCTCTAGATTTAATAATAAAGGAGATTGATTAGGTTTAATTTATTTTATGTTATTAACAATATAAATATACTTTTTATTTATAGAAACAAAACAAAGAATGTGTGTTGCTCGTTTTTTTTTGTTTTGACTAAGTTTATTTTTACGCGTTGAGAAAATATGTGTTACCACTAACTAAATGCATTTAATAAAGTATTATAAGTTTTTTTTAGTGGAATGATATGGTTTAGGTAATGTCAAAGAACGACTGTAAAATATTGATGTTTAGTTAATTATAAATTGTACCTCTACAAAATTAGAGGTAATGAATAAAAGTATTTGTAACATAATTATTTTAAACAATTCGAGATTACTGAATTAGTTGATAATTTAATTGTGCCACAAAAATATGTATGGGCATACAAGATGGTAACAAAATATTTTTTTTCTTAGATTAAAACAAATGACAAGAAATTATGTACCTAGTTCATTCGAATCATATAATATTAATTTTATTATATACTATATCTTGATCTCTTCTATGTAGTTATTATTTTAATTTATCCAATGTTTATTTTAATTTTACATAATCAGTAACAGATCGGCTATTACTACTCTACTAACGCTTTAATTTTGCATACTTTAGATAAAAAAACATTATTCAAGAATATACTTTAGAACCATATCTCAGATAAAATCTACTTTTTATTTCACGAATACCGTTTCATGTATACCGGTCAAGGTTTTACCACTTACTTTTTAAATAAATTTTATGGTTAAATCAAATTATTTCACTGGCAATTGAAGCGTCAACCAGATCCAGAATTAATAACCATTCTCTTCACAGAAGCTAGTTCTGTGCAGATATTGAACCTGAAAACTCTAGGCTAAATAGTAGATAGTAGGGTTTAGGTTTACCACAATGCCACGAGGCTTATCATATTGCATTTCTATATTACTTAATAAGCCAGTGTGTTGTATTATTTGTTGTTCTGTCATTCTATTTATACTTTTAAATTTATTTTTATTATAATTCATTAGTTTCAAATTGGGTTTTATTATATAATTTTATGATCTATAATCTCACTACTTGGATAAAACAGTTGTAACAAATGTTGTGATATAAGTATTATAATAGATTAAAATACGTATGCCTATGTAATATTTTAATCATATTTGGGTTAGATATAATATTCTGTAAGTAAAGATTTGACATAAGTATATGCTTTCATTAGACGTTATATACATTTAATCAATTTTAAACTTAACCTTTATAAATTATTAGAAGTACCTTCTCGTCCGAAATATTGTAGTGTCTCAAGACGAAAGACTCAAAGCGCAATGGAGTATAAAATAACTCAAGTAACCGATATAGTACGAAAAATGGCAAACTAAAGTAGAGGTGGCATGGCACGTCATAGGTAGATTAGATGCCAGGTGCCAACGAGTGCTTGAATGTCGACCACTTAGCGGATTATGTAGCTTGGATATTGAGTAGGACCCCATCAAGGTGGACCGAGGATTTGTTGAAGATGCTTGATGCGAATGCTCTTTGGTCTTCCGTTCGTTGTAAAATTTTTGGGGGAGACCTATGTCCAGCAGTGAACGTCTTTCGCTTGACATGATGATAATTTACTAAATTTGCGGTCCATCGTACCAGACGTCAAGGCGGTAGCAGCGAAGCAATAACCATATATATTTTCGCATCTACGACTATAACCATAACATCAAATAAACTATGTATGATACTTTTACCAATGAAATTACTATATGAAATTAGCGGATGGATCATAGCAAACTGATTGCAACAATATTCTGTGTCCAGTGTTTCACATCGGATGCATTTTATCGCGTTGATGCGTACGATGTGAATTTTTAACAACCACTCAGATATATGTTGGGTAGGTATACATAGGCTTTATAAGTACGTGGTAAAGACAAAGCCATTAATCCTCTTCGTTTATTAATAGATCTACTTTTTTGTGTAGTAGCAGAGAAGAGTATGTGGTATTAATAGATCTTCTAACCATATAGACATTATAAAGTTCCCTTGAATCGTCAGTCTGTCCGTACGCGAAAAAACTCAAAAACCACTGAGTGGACTTTCACAACAAGATCGATTGATTCATAAGAGAGTTTTAGTTTGGCGTATATTCTATGCTTTCCGTAAGAAGCGGTGGCTTGTCAGTACTGTTTAAATGTTTAATAAAATACTAACTAAAGGACCCATTAATGCGAATCGTTATAATATTTCTATAATTCAAAATACTTTACTGTATTTTACTTTTTATGTATAACGGTTTAGTGAAAGTATTCCATTTGCAAGATAATTAAAATTATTAATAACTGATGTAAATCATTTCGGTGTTTCTTGAGTTATAAACTAACTAACGGATACCTACCTGCCTATGATGCTTCTTATCTATATATAAAAAAATATATAAATTTGTTGGCTAATCTTTACATTTTAATGTGACAGATTTTAGACGTTAATATGTATGGCTTGGCTTATTAACTAAACGGCTGGCTCAATTTATATGAAACTTTGTACATGGGTAGTATATGTCCTGGAGCAATTGATAGGATATAAAGACTTTAAAAATTATTTCCTGGAATCGTAATAGCGCAAGTCGTTCGGTAACCGATAAGCTATCAAAACAACCCACATTCAATCAAGATAAAACGATGTTGCGGTCACCTGCTAGTAGTATACAAGATTAATTAAAAAATATAGTGTCGGTGATTTATTCCAGTTATAAAATTAAGTTTATTATGATTATTGATTTGTATTTTGAGTTGATTTATGAAAATGAGCCTTGCGATATTGCTGTCGGTGCTTTTCCTAACATTATGACAGAGACACCGTTAGTAGGTAAGTGATTTCGGGTTTTTATTCAGCACAGGAATAATATACGAAGGTTTCATCAATAGAACAGTAATAAGTAAAATGAGATTAATATTTAGGCATTATTTTATCTTTATTACAACTGGTGACATTGCATAAACAATATATTTGATGATTAGGATTTATTGCACAATTACCTTTGCCATGGTGCGACAAAAGTAGAATCGGTGACAAAATACTCAGTTTGTTATCATCGTCAAGTATTGTAGCTTCGTATATCAAATGTCCAGGGACCATTTTGAATGCTATGACATAGTAAAATTTATTATTGTACCAGTAGAAATGCCTCCTTATAACGGATTCTAGTTCTAAATCTTGGCACACCGAACAAGGAATTGTTTTAATAGTCTTCGCTTTGTTTCTGACGTATGATACTGCTAACCTCAAACTAATCTCTGCTCTTTCATCATAATCATCAATGTTGATCATGTTATGGCAACTGCACCATTGTTCTTCAATGCCGATCTCATTGCATTTTCTGTAACTTGTATATTTAGTAAATAAACCAGGACAACGAACACAAGAGTCTGCATTAGAAGCCTCAGTAAGATGGCCAGACAGTGATAGAATGTTGATCAGTGTAACATATACATCGTATGGTGTTATTAAAAGATCTTGATTGAACAATGCATTGTTTGTTTCTTGTATAAATAATTTCTTAAAATTATCCGGGATCCACATGAAAAACATTGGCAGCCGCTCCTCATAGTAGGCTTCAACTGGAATTCTTAATCTGCCGTTTGTGATACCATGGTCACTGAGTAAAATTATAAAAGTATTTTTTTATATACCGATTTTGGTAATATGTTTTAAGAAATCGACGAGGTCTTTATCAATGGTCGATGGGTTGATCTCAAAATCATTGTCGAAGGAACTCAACCAAAACATTCCAAAAAACTTTCTGTTCTTATATACAGTGGCAAATTGTCTGGCATAGTCGAGTAGTTGTGTACTGTAAGTTTTCGTACACGAATCATTCTGGGATAGTATTCCCTCGTTTGATATAAATGATTGTAAATAATGATCTGAGGGTAAATTGTATAGTCTGTGTTTAGAGAAGACATTCGACAGTTGGAAATGATCATCACCGAAAGCTGTGACGTAGTCAGCATTTTTATATTGCTGCCAAACAGAAACGTTATCGCATTTTATCGAGTTCATACTGCAGGCTTTATTAAATGTAGACATATTTCTTCCCGTTAAAAGTGATATTAAACTCTGCAGTGTATTATAGCCGACCTTAAAAAGAAAATGTACAGAATGTAGCGTTACAGTGTAGTATAATTATAGGATAATATTTTTTATACTCCTAAGACCTTAAACTCAAAGTTTTGATCACATTATAATCTGATGTTAAGTGACGATATAGTCCAGGATAGTAAACACACTAAACGTAGAGGTATAGGCTCTCAAGTGATAGCGCTGGAACACACCTATTGGTGGTTGGCGACAGGTTTCCAAACTTGAGATTGCGGCAAACCTGGCCGCAAATTGAGAGTATTCCATTCGCGGTCACTAACAGATGTTTATGAAACACTCTTATACCTTAGTGGTGTAAAAAATAAATATCGCACATCAGTAATTGAACAACATATATATTATAACAAAAGTTATTGATTATACATTTCGTTTATATACAATAGTTTTCTATGGCATGAATGGAAAAAACGATCTTTTTCGGAAAGCTCCTACCTACATCCCTAGGACGTTTAATTGATCAGTGACGCCACGAACTAAAGCAACATGGCTGCTAGAGTTTTCGCGTGGGAATTTATAATTGAAATTACTTTTAGAGCACTTAATAAAAATAAAAAAACAATCTAAAACTTTATTATCACTGAAGTATCAAAACATGGCACACAATACCCTGTTATAATTAGCAACAATAACAGTTAGTGGCCCGCCAAAAGTTTCTGAATCGTCCGTTTGTCTCGGCTGATTAAAAAGTTGAGCAGCCTTGCGTAAATCGTAATATTTTTCGTTGATTTAATATACTTGTTTATGGTTGACTTATGAATGCGGCTTTGTTTAATCCTAACTTTCTTCTTAAACACATAAGCTAGATTAGAAATATGAATATAAAGATTACAAATTCTGTTTTTGGATTACATAATACCGATGTAATATCTAGGAATCTACTAATTTAACGTTCATAGTTTTTGGGAGTATGTTGTTATTGGTAATGTATTTACAATTAAAATATGTTAATTGTATAGTTTCCGATTTACAAAAACTAAATCGATGATAGTCATATCATAAACACGGTTGCTTTTTTACATTATAGGGTACTTTTTTTTTCTCTTGTGGTCGGCAGGACGTTAATGACGCATATGTCAGTGTCTTGTTTTATTTGTAGGTACTTTCACCGCCGTGATAATAATTTTAAATTCAGATGTTAACATAAAACAGTAGAGAATAAATATGGTACGTTTGTGTTGAAAATTATAGTACATTGATTCATGCTTAATCAATCACTCATGAACTACGAATACAAAAAATGTTTTTTATTACTATGAATTTAAGGTTACTGTTTGTTAGTATTAATGTCAGGGATGTTTGTCTAGGTTGTGGTTTTGTTGACTTGTCGCCGCTATTACACCGTATTATGATATGCTAAACATAAATAAATATTTGCTGTTGTCGTTCCTAAATCGAATGTGAAGAAACTTTGGTAGTTATTCTGCGTGCTAACTACAGCTGCATCTACGAGAAGGAAGTTCGGCGGACTCGCTTTTACAGATTGCAGCGGACGGCGGAGACAGTTTTGGTGTACGAAGCTGTCTTTCCCATTGTCGACCCGGTAAGATCCGGGATGGCCGCTGTAATAAAGCGGTAGAATGCAGGTTTAATCCCGCATCACACTGAACCAAGCGGCGTATGGTACACCGTGTAGTTTTAGGGAGTAAGAGTATTACATAAGCCTACTGTTCCCCCGGACGCTAGGGTACCCATAAGAGTTTCCCCACGCAAGAAAAAAGAAGTTATTCTGCGTAGGCACGTCCGCAAAGATTTCAGACCCAACAAAACCTTTCCGTAACATCGCAATGCATGCTAAGTACCGCGAGTATAATTTAATGATAACAATATCTCTACTATATAATAAAGATAATGCAGACGATACTGAATTTTTCAAGCCGCTTCAGCTGCGCAGGGGCATCGCCTTGCTAAGCGTGTTTTTTACCGTCTGTATAATGGCGAGTGCTCTAAAGAATTGTTGAACTTGAACCCTTCTTCTATGTTCCGTAATAGAACCACACGTGCTGGAATATGCAGCAGTCTTCCGGCCTATGTATTCCCTCTTTTCTTCCTCACGTCCTTCCAACGTGGCGTAAAGAGACATCGATGCAGGCCGGCTATGATAGGCTACGATTGACAATGTATGACCGATCTCACTACGATCGCCACTGTTTCTCGATTCTGTTACTATCAGGCCCAATGTTATCACTTTGCTGAGCTACTATAAACAAAACATACTTCATCGTATTATATTTTATGTAGCTAGGTAATACATGAAGTCCCTATGACTTAGTATTAAACTGCATTCTCTTAACAAGTTACGCCAATATACGGAAAACCATAGATAAAATATTAGTCTTTGTTAAAACATCAAAATATGCACCTTATGATATCCTTTGTAATCTAACCATTTATTATGCTGTAAGAAGTTAACAGTTTGCGGCATCGCTTTATATATTCTGGCACGTGACATTGTACCAATTCCCAATAACATCACGTTCCACCATTGACTTGTCGATTTCTTGATTGTTGTCGATTTAGGTTTTATCTTGATAAAAACGTCATCGTAAATAAATTCTGCGTTTTTCTTTCCAGAATTCACCTCGCAGGAGACCCTTATAATTTCTCCTAATTGTTTAACTACCATACCAGCTTTCAACGGTACGCAGTCATTGTACCTGAAATGGTGAATTATTGGTTAATAAAGCATATTATAGGTTAAATTAAATTATTAATTGAGACTTTCCTCTCCAAGTTTTTTTTTAAATAAATGTACTATATATAATATGAAGTGTATATCTACATACATTCATAAATTCATAAAATATTCATCAAATATTGAATTGTTAAAGTTACCGGCAGTGATGCACTTTTTAGTACTTTCTTTAATATATCAAACAATGGATGTTTTATGGGTGTGAATTATGTACATATATACATATGCATAGCATCTTGTCTCTCTCCCATGGGGGTAAACAGAAACTACGTCTTTTCACTTCTTATGATGTTTACACAATTCTTTCGCTTCTTCTGGGTTACACAATTCTTTCGTTTATGGGTATTTTTTACCTGGCCTTCCTTTAAGACAGCTTCGATCTGGTCGAGATACATTCGCCTAGGTTGACCTGTGAGGACGTGCCTAGTCATTCTCGACTTATAAATTTGTTTCGTCATTCTTCTGTCATCCATCCTCTTAACGTGCCTGAACCAACTAGTTGGTAGTCGATCAATTATGTAAAGGAGCGTAAAAGAGAAATAACGTAAAATAGAGAAAGAAATCCAATGAAATATTTTAATTGTAAGAAAGTTCTTGACCAATTTCTATCGTAACACTTCTAATCTTTTAGTAATGGTAAGTTTTAGTAAGATAAATTATTACTTACACTTGCTTTTTGCCGAGTACTGATTGTTGTATACCAAATTGATAGCAGCACTGGAATTTGATATGTTTCTTAAGGTAATATTTAATTTTTTTCTCATTTATATAGAAAGCGATTTTATCATTATCCACTGGTTTTATAAATATAGCTCGATGGTCACACGGTTTGTTTAGAGTCTGTAATTTTGTGTACGACCAGTTCTTAGCATAGTTTGGAATTATGCAACCTATGGTGTTGATTAGTAAATCCTGGGGATCTGTAGGAAATCGAATATATTGATAAAGTCTTTGAAAATGTTACTGTAATAGTATGTTACACGGGGTTTGGCCAGACGCTTTACCAACTTGTGTTAAAAATGGTTTTATTTTACTACTTTCCAATATTCGGCGACATGTTTTATGTAAAAGTCATTTAACTTCCTTTTTCGTATATTTTAGAATTAATTTTGTACAAATATTAATCCACAATTAAAATATGAAATTAATTACACACCTGTAATGTTGGGAATTATACTGTGACTGTTAAATAAATCAGAATTTGTAGCACTTCTTCTGTAGTATGTCAGGAATATCAAAATGCTCGCGAAGATAAAGCATTTTTTCAAGTGGTATCTCATAGTAAGACACGTAGCACTGAAAACTTACTAATTTTTCAAGGTTTGATATTGTGTTAAATAGTAATTCTCTTTATATGATTATAAAGTTTTATTTTTATCAAAATTGAAAATATATCTTGTTATAATGTTAAACCTTCATACGTGGCAACGGCTGAAACAAGTTATTAAAAGATGTGGTCTACTCGATTGTGATAGCTATCTGTGCCAGAATAACAATATTTTCTCCTATAATGATGTTTTCATTCGCTGTAACCTAACGTTCGTTCTAAAATTAAAAAAACGTAATGCTGGGACAATGTCTTCCAATAAATAACAATATTAAACAATAATGAGTTTAGAGATTTATAATTTTTAATTATCATAAATATTTTTTATGTTATGTTATGTTAAGCATATTATGTTTTTGTAAATGAGAAGTAACATGAAACTGAAGTGATTGTTTTATTAACAACTCTTGCACGATGAAAAATTTTAAAATGCATTTTTTTATCAATTAAACTTATAATTAACAAGCGTGATATAATAGTTGTAAACGGAAGTAGCACAGAGCGATAACAATAATTCTCTGGACGGTGTGATATAGTTGAAATGTGGTGATAAATTCAAATGTACGTATGTTTAAGCTTCAATAGTTGAGTTTGATGTACCTACGTAATGCTAATACCTATTGCCAATTATCAGACCAATGGTGTAACGTAATTAGTGTTGTGACGTAATTAGGTAGTGATACTATCTCTGGTGATACTCTCGTCATCGATAAAGAATATAATTAAGATGCTGGCATCGTCGATAAACAATAAAATACAAAAATATTAATTACAAATCGTAATTAAATCAAAATTACCTAACCTAACCTAAAATTAATCTACTGATCAGTAATAAATTTTATTACGATATATTTAAGATCAAAATTATTCGACGAGGCTTTTAATATTCGACAACAGTCTTATCGAATGTCAAATGAAAATGTGACTGAAGATGGTGACATCCTAAGCCAAGAAGAGCTTGTTCTCAATTGCATCTCAAAATATTAAGTCACGAGTTAGGTGAGAATTAAAAAATGACTTGCGTACGAATGTCTTCTTTGAATACCAGAGTCAAAATACATGTGCTTATTATTATAGATTTTAATATATATTATTAATGTAAGTAGACATTTAATAAATGGCAACGTGCAAGGGTTAAAATATGTCATTCTATTTTCTCTACAATTAGTTAAATGTGAACAACATTATTATCATTATTAAAATGAGAGACTATCAAATAACAAATTAAGATTTTTCGGCTAGATAGGTACATCTGAAAGTTTTCAAAATTAACAAATAAAATAGAAATTACTTACATTTAAATCGTAGTTTTAGGGTACTTTAATTATGTTTAGTTATTTTTTGACACACAGAAACTTGATTCACTTCATTTATTAACATCGGCGTATAACACTTATAAATGCAGATGGAATAAATTTTTATACTAAGTAAAATATAATATATTACCTTAATACTTAAATAACTAAAATAGTACTTATTCTTATTTATGAATGGTTATGAGGAGCGGGCGCTATGTCCGACCTCATAAGATTTTTGTGCAGTAATATTTATAAACCATGCATCACAACGATTCAGATATTTATGTTTGACGTAAACACTACAGCATTCAGATAACAAATGTTCAGTTATTCGGTTTTGTAAAATAAAATGCATTATATACATATATTTATAGTTAATCGCCAATCGTTCGGGAAGCTACGCAGAATCTTCTCGTCCGAAATACCGCAGGGTCTCAAGACGAAAGTCTTCGACCAGTGTGTGTTGCCAGTAAAGGCATGCGGCACTGAAATGTGGTTGCTCACAATGAGCCTAATAAAAAAATTAAAGTTGCTCAAAGGGTAATGGAGAGGGCTATGCTTGGAGTTTAATTGGGTGATAGAATAAGGAATGAGGAGAACCGCAGAAGAACCAAAGTAACCGACATAGCTCGAAGAATTGCTAAACTTAAGTAGCAGTTTACTGGGCACATTGCTCGCAGAACTGATGCGCGATGGGGCCAATGAGTTCTCAAATGGGTACCACGCACCGGAAGACGTAGTGTAGGTAGGCATCCTAAAAGGTGGACGTACGACCTGGTGAATGTCGCGGGAATCCGCTGGATACGGGTGGCGCAAGACCGGTCGTTGTGGAGATCTTTGTGGGAGACATATGCTAGTAGTGGACGTCTTTCGGTAGAATGGATGGATAATTAATATGCTCCAGCCGGTTATGAAAGCCCTACAACCCTGCATATTCTAAAACAAAAAAGAGAACATGTCCAGAGCGGCTTCGTAAGTATTATATTTAGTAAAAGTTCCGTTACGTAAGAACCAGTTTAGTGATATTTAGTTAGGTAGGCACTAGAATGAGGAACAATTTTGAACTTTTTTGCATATACAAAACATACGATCTCGAGATTTTAAAGTACATCGTCCAGTATTTCTGTACGGTGATATTACGCTAATTTGTCCTATGAGCTTCATAGTGTCTTCTTTCTTTGCGACGGTAGCTTCGTAAGACATTTCACCAGGGAAAACAGTGAATGCAACGACATAAATCATACTAACTGTATCTTTACTATAGTAAAAGTGTACTCTTATAACTTTTTTAAGGTACAACTTTAAGCAGCTATAGCATTCACTAGTGAGAGCAGATTTAAGAATAGAATTAATTAAGGATATAACCTTTGCGACAGCTTTCGCACCATCATTGTCTTGAATTGGGAGAGGAAATAAATTATGACAACTGCACCATTCCAAATGAATTCCAGCATCATCGCATGTTCGATATTCGCTAATTACGTTAAGTATACTTTGACCAATACGATCTGAGTGAGAAGAAATTGAGGTGGTAGAATTCTGACAGATTACAATATTTTTTATTTCTTTTAGAGTCTTAAATAGGTCGTAAGGTGTTACTAATCTGAATTGATTCGTAACCAAATACCTGAGTTTTTGGGAATGAGATCCTCTAAAGAATGTCGGTGCCCAGATAAATAAAAATGGCATTCTCTCATCGTAATAGGATTCAACCTTCATACGTTGATCACCGAATCGTATCCCTTCATCACTGAGAAACATTACAAAAGTGTTCATCAAGGAGCCCGTGTAGGATAATTTAAAAAAGAAATTCTCAAACATCTTGTCAGTGTTTTGTGAACAATTATTTATATCTAAACTATGCGAATCCACCCAGAACACACCAAAAAATGTTTGTTTTTTATACGTATTCACAAAGTCTAAAGCGTAATTTAACAATTGCTGCCCATATGAACTTTTCCCTGAGCATGTGTTTGTTTTCATTGGTTTTGTTAGGAAACGCGGGTTTTTAAGTAGTGGTCGATAGGTTCCATATCAGTAAACAATGTATTTCGTTTGAATGTATTTCTTATGGGCATAGAATCTTCACCAAAAGCGGTCACGTAACCCTCCTTTTTAAAATTGCTCCAGATAAAAGAATCACGGCATTTATTCTCTTCTTCTGAACATTCATTCCACGCAGAAAAGTTTTGACCCGTCAGTAGTGCTATTAAATTTGGGAGCGTATTATCGCCGATCTGCAAATTAAAATGTCAAGATTATAAGTATATAGACATAATTTGATAGCTCACTCTTTTAATATAGTATACGAAACCTTATGATAGCCTCTAAAACCGAGCCAATAATTATCCTTAAAGAATTTTATCGTTCGTGGCATTAATTGTACAACGCGAGGTAATGACATTGAATTCATTCCTATCACCAAAACGTTGTATTTCATATCGCAAAGTTTATCATTGACCTTGTCGATAGTGATTTTCTTGGTAAAAACATAAAAGTCATCATAGACTGTGTGGGATACGTTTTCATTATCGTACTCAAAGCATTTAACGTTCACAAAATCTGTTTCCAATTGGTAAACGCTGCCGTGTTCGATGTTTCTGCAAACTGTGTACCTGGAATTATACGAAAGAATAATACTCAGTATGTATTATTTGAAATTATTCCACCATTGTATGTAATAGGACGAATTTCAGCAAACAAATACACCGATAATAAAACCGTTAAAGTTTATAATACCAATAAAAATACAATAGTAGGTATAAACACATACTTAATACTTTCATCCTTGATAGGTTTACGATCTCTTATGGATCTATAGCAACAGTAATAATTAGCACCGTGTGATAAATATTGCTTCATTATACTACTATCCACGTAAATTCTTATTTTATTTCCATCTTCCCTATTTAAAAATATAGCTCGTTGTCCGCACGGATCCATACATTTGTTAATATCACTTTTGTTAATCTTTAAATATTTTCTATAATTGATCATTGCTAAAGGTATTTTACATCCAGGTGTATCTAACATGTTTACTGCAAAGTGAAAGTAACTGCATCAACATTTTTAAAAAATTTCTAAACCCTGAATCAATTTTTATGTATTCCTCCTTAACATAAGAATACTATTAGACTCAACTTTATCAAATGCTTTATATATATCAGCAATTGCAAATTAATCCCAGCTTTGTTTTGTAGAAGGCGTTCCTAAATAAAGTTTCTGTTTTAATTATCTCCCAATGCAAATGAATGTTGAAGTCTTTAAATGTAATTGTAATATGTAATTTTATTGGTTGAACGAGCAAAAAACTTAATTGAAATAAGTCAATTCGTTCACATGATATTATTAGAAAAGGCGTTCCATATAAACTATGAAAATATGTATTTTCTTCATAATCTCGTTTACGTGATATTTTCGTTTTTTTTTAATTTATTCTGCTATTTAGAGCCGAAATAAACCCAAAAGGTCTCATAAAAATCCATCCAGGCGTTCTTGAGTTATAAATGGTAAAACTAACCTGACTTTATTTTAGATGTAAACATATACATCTATAAAATATTAATAATTTTATTGTTGACTTATTGTCAACATATCTTGACATATCTAGCTATATGTCTATAGCTTTAGTCTTTAACTATAGACATATCCTATTTCAGAGGGAAACCTAAATATTAATTACTAGTTGTAATTACTTAAAAATAGTTTGTTTACCTTGTCTTCGATCATTCATCATACCAAATGTGTCGTTATCATCTGGAATGTTCTTGTAAATTTTGTTTAACGGCACATGCCTCATTGGAGAACCTCTAATGCTCTTTTTAGTCGTTGTGTCATTTATAATAATAGTTGTGCTAGTAGTTTTTTGAAATATATTCAATGTAGGATGATTCCATAACAGAAATAACAAGGTAAAAATAATAAGAGTACTAGTCGATAATAATATTAATATCTTGAATTGCCACGATTGAGGTTTTTTATATATTTTTTTTAACCTGTCAGATAAAATGTAGTAATCTGTTATTAAATAGGATTCATGTACACATCTCCTTTTAATGAGTTATTTATATAGACACATACATTAATGCCTTAAAATGATAGATTTTATATTATCTCAAACACCTTAAGCAAAAATAAACTGCAGACAAAAAACATATTTTTAATGTTTAAAATAAACACTGTATTTAAATACTTGCAGTCTTATATTTACAAAATAATTTTAAAATACTCTACCTATATTTTTTTTAATTGTAAATAAAACAGATAATATGTCGCGTTTATATGGACTTTAATAACTGCAGTTAGTTTATATTTTTTTAAATACACGATGGTTTATAATTTGAGAACCACTGAACCGATTTCAATTATTCTTTTATTATATCGTGCAAATATTATCTGATCAGGTTAATACACAAGGTTACAAATTAATTAAGACAAAAAAAATTACGACCAGCAAGCAGCAAACTCTTTTACTACTTCATTACATATTTAAAAACTAGATTATGCTGTGAATATGTGTGGAATAAAAATTTGAAACACTAGTACAGCCGGGGGGCACCGCTAGTCTCTACATTATATAAAAAAGTATCGTCTCTCTGTCTGTCCTTTTGATTCTTTTAGGATCATAAATATGTCTGGTCAGAGGTTTATATATATTTCGTAGCATTTATTAGTATGCGGAAAAAGTTATAATAGTCATTGAGGTCGACACAAAAATGGCCACCATCGCGTTTCTTGTGTTACGTACTGTTATTAAACCATCGAATATAAATTTTTATATGTGAGCGATTTTACTCGCGCATATAGTTTAGGATATATAAAACTCTTACCTGATGAAAGGGTGAATTAAACATTTTAATTTTTTTATTAAACACGATAGCGGATATCTTCTTTTTATGTACATTATTCTGTAATTACAAAATAAATAATATTGATTAGGACGTGTGTAACAGTAGACATACAGTGCGTAGTATATTTTTACGTGATTGAATGCATGATTCAAGATACATTCTGTACAACGATGTTTATGATTATGAATTTGTAAATAAATTTGAATCTTCGTAAACAATTAATACTTCTCATGTACATGATAACTATTAGGTAGGTATTTTACTAAAGCGAATTACGGAAAATATATTTTTAGGTATACAATTTTTTTTTTGTTAACAAGCGCCTCGGTGGTCACGTCCAATCTTCAGGTCCTCCAGGGCCTAGCAGTGGAGTATAGTGTACTCCTGACTTTCTAGAAAGAAACTGCCCTGGTCAACAGGGATTTTTGAGAGCGCTAGCACTGGCGTAACCATACCATCTGAGGCCCGTGGCAAATTCGTTGATGCTCAGTAAAAATTGTCACATTGTAATTTGTTTTTAATAAACTACTAATCACTGAAGCGTTTAAATATTTACTCGAGGCTAACTTTTTTTTTTTTTGACCTAGCTAATGCTGTTGACCGGAAGGGCCTTTACAGCTTCACCGAACTTTGGGGGCGAGTGCTGAAGGCACTCAGCCGCAATAAGGTGACTAGCTCAAGGGCTACCAAAGTGGTACGAACCTCGGCTTGGCCGTCACCGGAGTTATTCAAAACTCACTCGCGAGTTGTGTCCTAGCTATCCCTACATTTTTTATATTAATATTAAAAAAAAAAGGTTCCTTACAGGACCTGTGTACCTGCATGTTATGCATGAGTGTGAATGGAGTGTTGTGCGTGTAATTGCTCAATGCATGGGCAGTGTTACTGTATCGCGCTGACGGCGACGTCAAGAGCCTCCCCAGTTGGGGAACGAGACACGTTTTGGGTCGCCGCCTGAGGGGGACCCGGAGTGTGTGCGGGAGCAAAGTTAGCCGCCTGTTCCCGGCGGCGGGAACGGCGGTTTGGCGGGCGTGGGCGCTGGCACGCATTTGTACGAGGTAAAGGAAGGAAGATCCTATTACTACGAGTTATGGTATCGTCGCGACACGATAAGATCCTACGCGGCCGACGTATACGACGCGGCTTACGTCTTAGCAAGTACGAGACGGCTCGCACGATGAGGGGACTCGAGTGTGTCTCTGCGCGTTCGAAGAATGCGCGACACTGGGTTTTAAACACGGACCTAATGGAGGGCAGGTTGAGATTCCTGTGTAAATCCACAGTTCTCTCGAACCATTGGGCACCTACTGCCTTCCTTACAAAGCGATTCTGAATCCTTTGTAAGGCGTGCATACGACGAGTCTAACTTTAAATGTGTTTATAATTTATACTAAATTTTGTTTCAAATGTTATGATACAGCTGAGTAGAGCTGATATAGTTTCGCCACTGAGCGCTAGTGAGTTATCTGATTGGTAGAGTCGTGCTCAACTGGAACACCATGTATATAGTGATGAATTCATTATAGACTAGTAACATGTTCTGGTACGTAGCATTCTGTTATCAACTATTGTAAATCTAGTAGGTCACGGGGTGGTAATACAGTTGAAATCGGCTGTATTGTACACCGTACATTTGGAAAAAACACGTTATAGTGGCACAGCAAAGTGCGTCACGTTTTAGGATTAGCAAGTGTATATCCAGACCTACCTAAAAGCTTCACCCGTGGTAAATATAAGCCATCAAGTGCAGTTATATTACATAACATAACATAAGCTCACACCTGTTATCCCCGAAGGGTTAGTCAGAGGTAAACTAGCGGAACTACATCACCCACATTTCGCCGAGCTTAGTTCCGTACTGTATGTGTGACAGGGGGCGAGTCTGTCACCATATCAGGCACAAATTCCAGACTCCGGGATGATACTGAGTAGAAAAACTCAACATCATTTGACCCGACTTGGGGATCGAGCCCGAGACCTCGGAACGACAGTCGTACCGTTATTCAACTGCGCCACCGAGCCAGTTTATATTATAGTGTTATATTAGTAATGAAGTTAATTGTTAAGAATAGTCTATTGTGGCGTTAAATGTGTAGTTATTGCTGTGTTTTAAATTTTAATTTCGAGGTTAGGTTTCTTTGTGGTATGCGCGCTAAATTGATCCTACATCGTTCTGTGAAAAGGGAAGGCGGCGTCGTGGGGTTTTGTTGGATATTCTCGGCGCTTCCCCCCGTACGAGTTCTATATGCATCAAATTCTTCAATGTTATAGGATGTTAGGATATAATCACCAATGTTTCCATCAAAACTTTTACATAAAAGCATATTGTTGTAGTTTTTTCAAGTGAAAACTTGTATAGAGATGTTGAGTGATTCTCGGTAGGGGAAAAACATATATATTCGTGTTACTAATGCTATGAGATCCATCGTAAACAGTATTTGTCAAGTATAAGGTGGCGTTTAAGTGCTGGCGCTTAGAAATAAATAATAAAATGTATACTTACGCAGCCTATCGTATGTTTTGATTATGTACAAACTATATGAAAATGTACATCATTTTTGCTCGGAACACCATTAGATGTAAAAATCAGACAAATGTTATATATTGGGTTTTATGTTAATAATTTCAACCAACAAGTTATGAAATTTAAACATAAAAAAACAGCTTTTTCAAAGTTTCGTTTTGACTTCTTGCGGCATTTCCAATGGCTGCCTAGTTTTTTTTAATTTGCTATACAGACACAGCGCTTTGATCAGATATTAGGTGGCGATGCTGTTTAAGATGGTAAACACGCTAAGTATAGAGGTACTAGTTTTCAATTGTTGCTGTCGGAACACACCTGTAGATGCTTGGGAACAATTTTTTCAACTTTAGGGTGGTAGCTAACCAAATGGACATTAGAAAATGCCATACTACCATGCTATGATTTTGTCTCAATATTTTTCTTCACCACAAGCCGAAGCTCATTATAAAGTAGGATTAGTGGATTCATATTAATAATGTCCATTGACCCAGAATCCAACCACACTATCACCATAGATAAATTAGTCTTTGCTACCACTAAGCTCTCATAGGAATACATATAACAAATTTGTAGTTTATTCTAACCTATAAGAATTATGTCAATATTCTTAAACGATATTGTTAGTAAAAATAATAAATCCAAAACACATGTTATAATAAAATTTATTTAATAAATAAGGGTATAAACACATTCATTGACATCACACAAAACAAAAAGTACACACTTATAATACAAAAAGTCATAATAGAATCTAGTAGACTATCGTTTGTCAGCTCTCAAAGTTGTTTATTATTAGCCTTCTTTATTAATGTGATTGTTGACGTCACGCCAGGGTAATTTCATAATTTCATTAAGCACTATCTTAAGTCTTAACCTTTATAAAAATAACCTTATTAATTTGTTTTGTTAAGACCCCAAGGATTATTTCTATTTGGTGCGTAGGTGATTCGTTGAACGCAAGAACTATGGAGATAACGTTGAGTAACTATGAACTAGTGATCATTCAAGTATTTATTTCATAATATCATTAGGGGTCTATGCTCAGTTTTTATTTTGACATGAGGGTCAAGGGGGCTGAGTAGTGTTTACGTAAGCAATATTTCCCGATTAAACTTAGTTTTTTATTAAATTATTTTTTTACACGATATAGTTAAGTGGCGATGTGATTCAGGATGGTAAACACACTAAGCCCAGAGGTACTGGTTCTCAAGTGATGCTACCGGAACACATCTATTGGTTTTCAAAGTTGAGAGTGGTAGCTAGTAGCTACACAGGCAGGCATTATTCCAAAATGCCCTGCCAACATGCAACGGTTTCCTCGCGATGTTTTCTTTCACCGAAAGCTCAGGCTGATTTAAGAGTTAGATTGGTGGGCTCGAATCCGCGTCCATTGACGTGGAATCCGGGGACATTATCCACTGCGCCATAATCGCTTCAATGCTTACGTTGGCAAGGGAGTTGGGGGAAAGGGTGTGTCATAGATATCCAAAGTGTACTCGTACGATCCCTTATATAGATAAATAACTTCACACACTTTAACTTAAACATCTACTTACTTATATCCTATAAGTTTTGCTTAAAAATCGGAGGAATAAAGTTAATTTCGATTCATACAAATGACTCCGTAATAATAAAAAAATAATTAATATATAGTAATTTAAATAAATTATAGCCATTATTTACAACTCCGCTACTAACTAGTCTAAGTAATATTAGTGGGAACTATACTAATTTATTTCTAGCATTGACAGTACCACATTTCAGTCTTTTTTGGGTAGCGTGAATAATCTTGTGTTAACAGAGAGTTTATGGATTGTAATAAAAAAATATATATTTTAATGTAAAAATAAGCTATAAAATTGAGATTAAATAAAAAATCGTGTACGTCACAATTTGAAGTTAATAATAAAACATTCTAAAAAAAAATTGAAAAATATTTGTGACTAGGTACTGTATGGAATTAAGATTTATGGTTAAATAAGTGAAAACAAGAAATTTAGTTCTTAGATTTTTTGTTAATTATTTGTAGAGGAGTATTATTCAATTATGTACATATTATATGAATTTATTACATTTTTAAAACGACTAAAGTTTTGTGGAACGAGATTTTTTTATTAATAATAGTATTACGATTAAAAAGTTTACTTTGAACGGTGATCTTAATGTGGTTAATAATTTACATTTAAAGTTTTGTGAGATAAATATTGGAATGTTCCAGTAGATTCGATACAGTATGCGTGTATAGAGGATGCTTATTTCACGGCGATTTTGACGGCGGCGGACATTCTGTAGAAATAATAAGTAGATTTTAATGACTGCCTTGTCGTAATATACGGATCCGTCGTAAAACATTTTTATGAGTCTAACGGAATCGAATGTGTATCATATCGACAACGTATGTACAAAGGTGAGACATCCAAATATATAATTTATAACATTTAAAGTTGTTTCTACCTATGATTTTTGTGATTAGATTGTGATGTACGAATTACGGGTTTAATCCCTTGGCTTCCTCTTTAAGACACGTGTCTTAATTTTTACTATGGTCATGAGTAAAGCAAAGAAGATATAAACACATTTTTTATAATGTTGGCGTTTGACCACATTTTCACCCAATATTAAATGCTGACTTGGCCTAAGATGGTAACAAGCTAAGTCTAGAAGAGAAAATGACTCTCAAGGGATGTTGCCAGCTGCAGATTTAAAAACTTGATATCAGACGGGCATTAGAAAATGTCCTAAAAACAAATTTGTTATAATAACTGTTTTTTTTACACTGTATAGCCTCAATGCTTTGACTACAATCTCACATTATGTTAAGTGACGATGTGGTCCAGGATGGCAAACACTAAACTAGAGGTACTAGCTCTCATGTGATGCTGCAGAAACACACCTATTCGCACTTATTCACATACATGACGATAGGTTTTCAAACATTCGGGTGATAGCTACCCAGGCGAGCATTATTAGAAAATTCCCTATTACCCCATGGTAACATCATCCATCATCAGAAAATACCGTAAAGGAACCATAATGGATGGAACCAGCGACCACTGACACGGATTCCGATCACATTACCAATTGCGACATCATCCCTTTTATTTTTGTTTTACTTTTACATATATTGTTTATATGTAATATACATAAAATACAATAAAGAAGTTTATTAATAAAATCGATGATATTAAAAACTTACTACAAACAGTACAAGCAATTTCGTCGCTGTTGTCACCGCATCCATCTCGACCTGAACAGGCCACGGCCGTACTCCTGCAGCGACCATTTCCGCATCGCAACGGGCAAAAGTCTGCGGCCCTCCATCTGAGCAAACATAAACGATACCACCATGACATATACGTTACACTAAAGATATAATATATGCATATTGCATGTAGTTGGTACGAGTAGGTCAAATATTTGGTCAAATACCGTTATGAGTTAGTTACACACGTGTCTCGATTACGAAATAGCAAATGTAACAAACGACGATTTAACACTTTCCTATTGTAAGAATTATTTAAGGCGACATGTTATTATTATTTATGTTTATATTGTCTTTTCAATAAATGTTATATTTTGATCTAAATTGAACCTACATTTATGAAATACTCCCTATATTGTATATATAGTAGCTTCAAATAACATGATTATTATTAATTTGCCATATTATGTAGGAATGCTTTCCGCAAAAATAAGGCCTTCATCGAATGGAATATCAGAGGTAATTACATAAATATTGACCGCCTGTTAATTTTGACCGACCGGTATATTTTAACTACCGTACTTTACTAATAATTATATACCTATGTACAGTCCGGCAGGCGTATCTTGACTGCTCTGAAGTTAGTTTCTGCGAACTTTCGCGCAAGTATCCTTTCAGAATGAAAATTTTTAACTAACACAATATATAAAGTAACGAATAGATTTTAGAAATATACAGTATAAATTCAAATAATGTGTTGTTATCGTTAGTACCTATTATTCAATAAATAAATCTCTTCACTTATACAAAATTCAGTCCAGCCAAGTTTCGTCGGTTTGTACTGCATATTTAGATAGATATAGTTTCCGAAAGAGGGAAGGGAAATATTAAACTTTCTGCGATAGAGTTGATAGATTGATAGAGTTTAGAGTATAGATAGATTATAAAATCTGCTACAAATCAATTACTACGGATGTTAACTAAATGCTGTGCATAGATAGTTCTTTTTAAACGTTGATGAGATAAACAGTATTCGTTACCTAGATTGTTCGTTGCACAGATGCGGTGGTTCATCCGATGCATCTTTGCAGGAAATAATGGCGTTACAAAACTCGTACTCCGGCAAGCATTCGCCTGAACCACAACGGAATGTATGACGGGGACAACTGAAACATTTTTTACAACAATAAACACTGCAGTAGTATCCAACTATTGTAGATACAAGAGTAGTGTGTACTTGATAGATAGATAATATTAAAATCAAAATGTAATACGTATGTTAAGGTAGCAAGAATAATTTGTTATATTTCAATTGCCTATTTAAAAAAAATCAATTTACTTATTTTAATTTTAATAGTTTCAGCGAGTAATAGTTTTATCTATTATAATTTATTTATAGTACCATAAATATCATTCTATTTTATTTAGTTGACCAATACTGGTACGATTTACCAATAAAACAAAATATGTCATATAATTTATTTGCAAAGTACCTATTAATTATTAATTTTGATTATTCGATTATTAATTTGTTAAATGTAGAGAATCTCCCAAGGATACTATAAAAGGTAAACAAGGTAATAGTTTAGATTATATTTTTAATAGAACTCGTCCATTATTACATTACCACTTGAAGTAGATAATGTTACGAATATTTTAAGTATATAGTTTTATTTATTTCCGTTATTTTTGAAGTGAAAACTTTAGCGGCGTTGATATATTCTCGGTAGGGGAAAAACTAAGAATGTCTCATTACCAATGCTATGACGTCAGCCGTCAAAATGCTACAGTATGTCAAGTATAAGATGGCGTTTAAGTGCTGGCGCTCAAAGAAACAATAACATTTATACTTACGAATTATGAATAAACTATATGAAGATCTGCATAATTATGACTCGGAGCACCAATAGATGTAAAAACCAGACAAATGTTATATGTTAGGTTATGTTAATAATTTGAATTAAAAAATTATGAAAAATGAACATTAAAAAAAAAAACTGTTTTTCCAATGTTTCGAGTTGTCACATTTGTCGGCGGTCCCCATGGCTGCCTAGTTTTTAAGTAATTCAAATAATATGTGCGTTATACTGAAGCGGTTCCTAGAAAACCAACTTACCCTTTACGCCGTGTCGCTTTACAGTTCCTCTCGTCGTCTTCACCGTCAGGACATTGGGGAGTTCCATCGCACCTCGAGGCTCGCGACACACAGCGAGACCCGGGACCGCCACACCTAAACGAATTTATCGGACATCTCTCACCCGTACCATCTGTAAATGTAAAAAAAAAATAAGACGGGGAGAGAGAAAGAGAGGGAGCTAAAATTTAATCAAATTATGCTTAACATTGAATGTCATTATTCAACAATATTCATGGTAAATGTGTCGAGTACCCATAAAAATGAAACAATAGAAAGACAATAGGAAAACGATGGAAAGCTGGTGTAAACGCCGGGAAGGTGCTCAAGGGGTTAAGGATGAAATGACTCGCATGCTGAGTTTTTAGCGGCTTCTCAGTCTGTCATGTACCAGTTATTTTCTTTAATTTATTAACTTGTGTGTTTGATTCTATATGATGTAATCTTGGTGGCGTTTTGTGTGATATAGTTTGGTTATTATGTACAAGTTAGGTTTATTATAAACAATAACGCGTAATGTTTATTCTGAGATGCCGAGAAAACTCCATGGCAAGTTCGAGTAGGATGGACCACCGTTTTGCTGGAGCTTGGTATCGCTGATATATGATAGAATATAAATATTGAATAAGATGTCCCTAGCACAAATTATGTGTAAGGAACACACATATTACCATAATCTAAGAAGAATGCTGTAACTGGAAAAGATATTTGATATTTCACATTTTGTACTTTCAAGTCAACAAAACTGAATGCATTTTTTTAAATAATAAAGTTCGTTGTTTTTTCCTATCTATACTAATGAATAAAATTAAAGTGTCTGTTTATAATGTCAATTTTTTTTTTTTACTAAATACATATGAACGATACACGATACCTATACCAAAAATGCAATTTTTAAAACTTTGGTTTGCATGTCTGTTTGTCTGTTTGTTCCGGGTAATTTCCAAAACTGTTGGATGGATTTTGACGGGACTTTTTTTGGTAGATAGCTGAAGTTACCCCGGGTAACTTAGGGCACTTTTAATAATGGGGGGCAGGAAGAAAAATGGAGGGCAGGAAGATTTATGGGGGGCAGGAAGTATATCCTGCCCCTGGACTGTCGACCTAATGGTCGTGCCTCCTTCTGAGGCAGGCTAAGTGGTGGAGGGGAATTATTCTCCTTCATCCCTACCGGGCCATTGCACTGACGAGGCCTGGTGGGTTTGCTGCAGGGGGCGACGCAGCGACATGCCTAGCAACCCCGTATCGCCCCCATCCCAAATGCAGCGGACGGCCCCGGGGGGTTTTAGTGGGTATTTCCGGGCGACTCTCGCCCGGGTGAGTCCCACACTGGCACGGAGCTCGTCACTCCGTGCCTCCTTATCTATTGTATTGGGGGACTCTGATCCCACAAATATAATAGATAAGGGTAGTGCGTAAATGCATTTCCCCCCGTCAAAAAAAAAAAAAAGGGGCACTTTTAATAATCAGGGTTTCGGGTAAGAAAATTAAAACTCATAAAACATTAAATGAAATCCGATATTACGGGCAAGTGCTTGAATTTATGAGAAATATTTTTACTTTTTCTTAGAACTAAACAAAAATTAGGATTCCGTATAAAAAAAATGCAGAGAAGAATATATAAAACGCGGTCGCAGCCGCAGGCACACAGCTAGTATATAATAAAACATAATACTTTAAACAAGGTACATGACAATTCGATTTTTGTGCTGTTAATAGAAATTAAAGTTACATATATAAGTGTGAGATAGAGCGTGCGTCATAGATATAGTGCATATAGATAATTACCTTTACCAGTACCTTGACACTTTTCATCAGATCCATCGGGGCAGTCTTTACGTCCGTCGCATACGAAGTACCAGCTGATGCAAGCACCGGTCGACCGACACTAAATATACATACGATTAATCATTATAATAGAAGTTAAGGACTTAGAAAATTGCGCCCGTGGTACACAAGTTAAGAGGTTCTCGTTAGTCGTGGTATGGCCATTTTATGAGAAGAGAGGAAGCACATGTGGGTAAAATAGTAATGAATATGAATGTGGAATGATGGAAAATTGGAGTGTGTAAGAAATGATATGAAAGAAACGGGAGTAAATGAAGATATGAAGGCTGATAGGGAAGTATGGAAGAAAAAAACACACTGCTCCGAACCCAAGTAAGTTGGAAACAGGGCATAAAAATAATGATGAGAGATTATATATTAAACTCGTGAAGCTTGGAAGGGGAGGGAAAAAGTTCTGAAAAAATCAAGCAATATCACAAGGGGAGAGGGGATTCAGAGAGATATTACGTTTTTATTTATCATTTCTTTTTGATAGTCAATTAATGAATAACCCATTATATGTTCCAAAACGATACCAGCTTTAAGCTTTCAATTTTCTCTAAACGCATAAATTTCATGTAACTTGCCAAGAATGAAAGTTTTATTCATGCAAAAATAGTATTAAAAAGCCAATAATAGAAAGTACAAGCAGTTATTACTTTAAAATTTGTAAAATTCATGTAAAATCAACATGAATCAGTAGACAGATTTACAGTCATTAGAAAGCTGTAAAAAAACTTTGATTTATTGCTACTTCGATAAATTCACGGATTCGGTATTAAAAAAAGGGTTTCGGATGAATTGATATGTTTTTTTTATTATCATCATCAAGTAAAGTCACCATGAATGACGCGAAAGTATTATCTTGCCAGAGAAATTAAATTTAATATTTATTTCAGCGTAGTAAGGTTTATCGGATTAGTCTTGAACGAAGCTGGGTTGTAAACAAAACGGTAAATTATAAATCACATTCTCTTAAAAACTAAAATGCAAATTAAAACAGTAAACGTACTTGGAAGGTTCCAGGCATGCAACCTCTATTGCGAGTTGAGCAAGCAGAAGTAGAATTACTTCTATATGTACAGTCGCATCTTTTATTGAAACATCTGGTATAAGGATCCACTTCTTGACATTGTGAGTCAGTTACGCATAACATTCCAAGAGATGCTGGACCGAGATCAATTGCTGGAATTTGCTCCGTGCGATTACGATGTTTATCTGTAAAAAAGTCTAAATTTATAACTATTTGAAATCTTGAAGATTATAAGTTGGTTATAGAAATGAAAAAAAAATCATCCTCCAATTAAAGTTTTAAGTACATCGTATCTACGTAAAGTTTAAAAAACTTTTTCTATATTCAGAGGTAAAAAGGTAATACACGATACTAAAAGTTGCTGAACTGGACTTATTATAGGATACAAGAAGTTTATTACACTATTTTATAATTTATTTATTTAGTAAGTGACATAGTTGGAATGGAATTAATCAAGGAATCTAACCTTTTAAAGAAGATTTCTTTTGATGCCCCGTTTTATGAGATTTTTGCTGTTCCTTAGTGGAATTGTTTTTTTTATAAGATTTCTTTTCTACTGACGGCTGTGTAACTACTCTGTATATGGGCTGATCATTAGCGTGTAAATTTGCTATCATATCGTCCCCCCGTATAACTTCATTTGCTTCGCCATCCTTTCTGATCGATATCGGCAATCGTTTGGAAGCTTCTACTTTTGGTGCATTTGGGGTTTCTTGTGTTTGTTGGGTACCATCATCAGTGCCTAGTACATCGTTACTGTATATTTCAGAGGATTCCACATTTGGCGGAGCAGCAGTTACTGTTGGTTTGGGATACTTATTGGATAATTCATAGCTAGGACTTTTAGATGGGTCTAGAACAGAATTTTGTTCAGCAACAACAGCTTCTGTGACGTAAGTAGGTAGTTTGGTTGATACACATTTGTCTCCGCTTTGTCTGAAGTAAGAATTGCATGTGCATCTTCCAAATAAATTTAGTATAACAAATTCACAACGGCTCTCCTTATCCCATAAGCGACAGTGTTCGTTGCTGTAGCAAACGTGGCCTGGCGGTGCAGCTATAAAATAAAACTATGTATTAGATTGATTAGTCTTACTTTGTATAAGTCATAAATTGTAAGTTACTTGGCCGTTGAAAGTAAATCGCCTCTTTATTGACCTAAAAGCAAGTTGCTTGTAGCAATTTTCCTACGGTCGATTATAATATGGTCTACCATTATATGCTCTAATGACTTTAGAAATACAGTTTTAATACACTGTAACTTATTTGACTTGACATGATATGACACGTACGTATTTTGCAAATTTCAAGAATAACAATATTTTAAAAAACTTGTATGCCTATTTGATTATGGTATTTTTTTACTTTGTAAAATTTTCAAAGCAAATGTGATTGATTGTATGGTAATTAAGGACAGTTAACCACTTCATAGTTAACCTACAATTGTGCAAGTATAATTTATTATTATACCACATAGTTTTACCAAACCGGTAATTTATCAAATAAGTTAAATGTGAGGATGCCAAAGGATTATTAACTTGTCAAGATGTGCTCTTTCTTTATTTACTGCATCAGTTGTTTCTATTTCTCAATGAACTTACGGTATTTTTAAGCATTTAAATATATACGGAGACTATACAAAACTTCACGAATAATATGCTCTTAATAATAATAAAAGGTTGTCAATTAATCAGGTGATGTTTTAGCCATTTTTTAAATCTCCTCCTCTCCTCCATTATTCCTCGTGAGATACGTAGTGGTTACCTGATTTTGGCTAAAAAGATCAAACGTATTTTTTATTACAATTTTTCAACAAAGTACTTAAACTATTTCCTGCAAATATTACAATGAAGAAAGTAAATTTTAAAATAGACTTAATTTAATTTCAACATAGTAGCAGTAAAAGCGTTATAATTGGTGGCGATAAGCTGCTGCAGATATCACTGTCTGCTAATCTAATGGAGCATCTTATATTTCTGACATTTTTCTCACACCAAGCTCTTGATATTCCTTCGTATTATAAGGTAATAAGCGTGGTTCACATGAGTAAGTAATTTTTCTCTTAGAATGAGTACACGATGTTAATACACTATATTATTAAGATTAGAATCATAGATCTAAATTATTATTCAAATTAAAGATTACTACAAACTAAAACTTAAAGCGTGGTCAAGGTTAATGGATCTCATTACTTAAAAAAAAACATATAGATGACTACTATTTTACTATCATTACTACATATTCAGGTTTAATTATTTCTTTTCCTATTTTAACCTTTTCAATTTGTATTTTGAAATAGGCATATTATGGAATAGTTCTAATATGGGTTTTGAATCAAAATTTCATATGTCAAAGGTACGAAATCTAATGAAGTAGGTAAGAGGTAATCATTAAATTCAAGGAAATTCAAGACGTTTGTTTTCATTCACAGATAAGATCATTTTCAGATAAAGTACAGTGAATTGGTATATAGTGTTACGTCGTTTGATGTGGTTAAAAATAATGTAATAATGTTATTTCAAATCTTTACTTTCATCTCGCCTCCTTATTTATAGAATTACACGGTAGTTTATCCGTTTCAATTCAGCACAGTAAGTCCGACCGGCCGAGTTCGATTTGGCATGACGCGATTATCGAAACGCGAGATGAAAACGAAAGTTTAAAAGACGTTTACATTTTTAAATATAATTTCCAAGAAAATAAGTAAAAGAAAAACGATTAGGATGTTTTTTGTTGAAGAACATTAAAACTTTGAATTGGCGTGCTGCTTTATGATCAAATTTACCGTAAGATACTTTTTTATAAGCCAAGGATTCTTACTTGTGTTAGCTTCACGGTGCATGCAATCGTTGCCCGGCAAGTTATTGTAGCTGTTTATTTTTATTTTAGCATTTACCTGTTAACCTTATTATTAAAATATTATATTGAGCGTAATTTGTACAGATGTAAAAAAAAATACTCACGTGAGAGACAGGTATGTTTTCTGAACTGCAAGTGCCCGTCGGTGCAACGGCACACTCCCTCCAAGCATGCACTATAAGCCACTTTTAAAGTACACTGCTCAGAAACTACGCATTCTGAGCCCAGGAGCGTTGCTATAAAACAAAAATATTGTAAAAATATTTCAATAACAAAAATTAAGTTAGCATGTAGATAGATATGTGTACGGGTTTAAACATCTTTGATTTTTTACCAAATTTCACTAAACTAACAAAATAATACAGGATAGAGGACAATTTTGTTAATATTTTAGCTTGTGTGCTAAACTCGCAGTACATTGAAGCCAACAAATCTGTATGTGTGAAAGCGACATAGAATTGCGTAATCACTGGCAGGTAACAAAAGACGCACATGGCCTTTAAAGCCAACTTAAATTGGCTTCTGACCGTTTTTAATTTTTATTTATCCATAATGTCACTTTAAACGGTAACCATAAATCAGTGCCATGATTAGTGTATAGCAAGTAATTTTAGAAAACTCTAAGTAACCAGATTCGGAACACATTTTGATTAATACGTGTGATATATTACCTATGTTGTAGTGAACAAAGCATCCGGCAGTGGTTTTAATAACTTTATTAGTGTGAACTTTATTAGTGAATAAGAGTTTATTAGTGTGTAATAAATACTAAGGTGTTTGTTATTTTCATTACCTAATTGCAATTTTATGAATATCTTTATTATGCCATATTTATTTTCAAATAGGCACGAGTGGTTAGCGATACATTGTGGTCGAAATTCATTGATAATTATTATTGAAAGTTAAAGTAAAAAAAGTGGTTTTCGATTTTTACTGATAACAATAATACTCGTCAAAAGCTACTAAACATAAAAGAAATTGACAATCAAAGAAGAAAAAAAGGTAATGTACTGAGATTTTATCATTTTAGTCCAAACTATAACATTTTTAATACAATAATTGTTGTTAAAGTTACAAAAAGTGAACATGGATTTGGTTATTATTATAATTTTTGATTCCAGTTGTAGTCTATACGGAACTCTACCAAAAATCTACCGACATACTGGCTCAAGAGATCGATGTAGAATAAATTATCAATTTAAACATATTAAAAAAATGTTTTTTTTTTTTTTTTTTTGTTTAAATGATGATGACAAACGCTTAATAAAAATTATATCACGATAACAACAATATGCATTTTATTTTCAAAGTAAATGAGAGTTTACTGAACTTTCAGTTTCAATTATCGCCGTACGGATTGAGTTGGATAGTGTAACGAATTTCGAAGCGCACTAAAATCAATTATGACATGATTTAAAATTCTTTTCGCATATAAAATGAAATGTTAATAAACTTGAATATGAAAAAAGTTCTCACCGAGCTCGCTTTTGTGTTATCACAAAGCCGATAATGACCACACGATTTTTATGAAATAAATGACGTTGCTAAAGCGTTCATTGTCACGGTCCAAAGTTACAAAATTACATTTTAATTCATTTCGCCTTATCTTCGTCGCTATCTGTTTGCGAGCTTCTCTGACACATTAATCTAAAAACCGAGACACTTGCGTTTCGAGATTCAGAACGATACTGACGCCCGTGAAAATTGGTTCCTCATGTGCGTGATTTTTAAAAATTTCTAACTCGAGATATGATCTTATTATTCATTACAAAGTCAAGGTCGATTCGATTTAGTTGCAAAGTTTGCTATGGTAAATTAGGGCTACGGAACACTTTTGTTTTGACTACTATCGGGATTTAGATTTTAATAACATTATTACGATTATCTAAGACTATGTTTTACGAATGAGAAGCTAATTTTAGACTGAGAGGCCCCCGAGAAGAAGTTCAACTACCGGTGTATTTTTTTTATAGTTTCTATCTTTACTTATGATCAGTTATAATTGAGACACAGTGTCACATATTTTACATAATTTAAATGTTTTTAGAATTATGTCGTTCGACCTCACTGAATTAAAGTACCTTATACATTGGCAACTAATCGGAAATGCTACATAGAATGATAGGAAACATAAAGAATACATCAATATGAAAGACATTACCCATAAAAATCTTATTGTACAAAAATTTAAGTAAGACTTTAAAACCTATTTTAATTGTATCTGTAAAACTTGGGTAACGTTATAATTAAACCTTTGAGCACTAACCTGGCGTTTACGCCATCTTTCCATTGTTTTCCTGTTGTCTTCCTATTGTCTCATTTTTATGGGTGATCGACATATTATAAGTATAATTTTATTACGGCTTCTATGATTTATAATACATAGAAAAAAGTAAAATAAATGTTACATAAACTATTACATTTAGGTATCGTTAATTACTTATGATTTTGCTATGCAGGTTCTTTTGAGTTTTGGATAACATAGCGAATATTGCAAGAAATATTCAATAATTATTTGGCGGCTTTTTTTAATATAAGGTTAACTTTTCCACGCAAATGTACAGATATACTCGTAGGGGTCGCGTGAACAGTACTATGCCATTTATGGAACGCACGCTTTCGACTATAATAACGGTAATCAGTAATTTTGCTTGTTCAAAAATATCTAAGTCATCATACGTGAAAGACTCTAAAAATATTGTAAAACAATATTTCATACAATTAACTAACGTTTATATTACATTTGACCCTGTATGTACCCCGTATCATTGACAGTACGTAACCAATCTTCTAGAATTGTATACACTAATCTATCTATATAGCAATAAAATAAGTTGTAATTGTCCGTTTGTAATGTCAAAATATTTTTTTTACTTAATAGATACGAATATATCTCCAATACATATACCAAAAATACAATTCTTAAAAATTTTGTCTTTTGTTACGGGTAATCTCCGGTTTTTGGTTGATAGCTTTGTTCTTCGTGAAATTTTGAATAAAACCCGATTCAATGCATAGATTTGCTGACAGGTATTTGAATGTGTAAGAAATAACTTTGCTTAATGTTAGTAGTTAGTAATTTTTTTGGAAAATAATTAGGGTTCCGTATAAACAAATATTAAAAACTATATTAGGCAGTGAAAAATATATGAAACGCGGGAGTAGCCGTTGGCACACAGCTAGCCACTTATATATTTATAAATAAGCAAAGATAAAACAGTTCAATACCCTTTTCTCCTCTGTTTGTAGAACCGATATATTATTTTGTTATTTATTGGATAGGTATTGAAGAACTTTAGTGTTCGTTATCACTTTAAAACATTTGCATACCTTTTTCTGCAAAATTTTAATATAGATTATGTTCAAACTACGACCATAGTGTGAATACCAATTATATTAAATTAGTTGTGCACAATATAGGAGACTATTGTGTGTACTAACGGACAAACAGACAGATTGTTTACGTTTTTTATATGATGTAAGAATAAGGGTGTAAAAAGAAACACGATAATGATAATTTTCTATTATTTTGACTGCTTTGGTGGCGTGTTGTATTACGGTACGATGTCGTTCTGAGGTCTCGTGTTCGATCCCCGGGCCGGGTCAAGTTATATTGGGTTTTTGTTCTCAGTATCATCCCGGAGTCTGGAATTTGTTCTCGATATGGCGACAGGCTCGCCACCTGTCACATCTGGGATGGAACTAAGCTAGGCAAAATGTGTGTAGTGTAGATCGCTATTTCACCTCTGCCTAACCCTTCGGGGAAACAGGCGTGAGCTTATGTATGTTATTATATGTCTAGTATTTTGATTACTTTACTTGTATACTCATGCATACTAAGAAAAGTAACAAAATATAATAAAATACTAATGCCATATAATATATCTACGATTATTCGAGAAGAATATATATCGGTTAAGTTGGAGAACCAATTATGCACTCGTATAAACCAACTAACGGACAGACAGACAGATAAACATGGCCTTTATTTACTTAATTTAAGGATGATCTACTATTAGAATTATCGTAATTTTTAATTTTGATATACATCTGTAACAAAGTCTACACTATTTTTTATTATTATCGGAATATCGGATTAAACGGTGGAAAAGATTTTAAAAGCTGTCTCTGTTTGTTTTAAATCGCATGTATCGCGAAACGTCAATTTCTAAACTAGTAGTAATTACACAAGAAAATTAAGCGTGTTTTTTTTTATAATGTCTGACAGTAGACATTATGCGTGTTACCTACAATGGTACTTGTGCTATGTAATTAAAACCAATATAACTTGATTATGAATGTAAATTGCAAACTCAATTTTTTTATGGGTAGTTACTCATTTTAATACAAGGTTCATGTAATGAATGGTAATTTTTTTAATCTTTTACTTTTGATATTATTTTATAAATAGTTATATAACCAAAAATATAATTAAAATAATTATAGTGATCCAGATTCTGCCATAATTTACTAAAAAAAAAAACAAAAGGAAAACCAAAGAAGTAAAACATATAGAACCATTGAAACATATATGTGTGTGTTATTAGCATAAAATAATTATATAATCAATTTATTACATATTATGCTTTGTTTATAAGGTTATCTATGTCATATAATACTACGGTCATAATTATAAAAACCTATAAGATTTATAGATATAAATTATCTTTATACGTCCCGATAAATGAAGGTTTTTGGTTTCTTCAAAATTATTCACATGCTATGCATATCTGGGTTAATGGACGCAGGTGCAATAAAGTATAGAAAAACTCATGTTCCGCATCCATAACTTCAAACTATCATAGGTAAGTATAGACATGTATCATATCACATAAGAAATTGTAGCAAACATGTAAAATATAACTACTTTGGTATAAGTAGTCAGAACCGGATCTGACGTAGCCTATAATAAAAATATTTAGTTGAAATTATTTATGGCTCTACACTACATAACTTTGTTACGTACAGGTTCTGTGTAGTGATAATATATTTAAAACTACTGAATGAGCAATTCTTGTGGAATAAATATGTATACGTGTGTTTATGTATTGGTTTTTGGGGAACAACTTAACGATGTTAACAAAAAATTTGATTATATATAATGCTTTATTTCTCAAGTGAATTTTGATGTAGGTTTGATTTATTTTCTAATATGGCATTTCTAATCAACATATGTATTTCTAATGGTATCAGCTACTCCATGATAAATTACACTATGCTATGCAACGAGATATAAATCACAAATCAGTCACTCAAATATTTATCTTTATTAATAATGTGATTTATTAGTATTATGTTGATTAAAGTTATAAAGATAGCACATAAAACATTTTATTTACAAGTTGTTAAAGCTCGTAAAAATTGTACAAAATGCTAACTATGTACGTTAACAGCTTACGAACTGTTTTAATGATGATGATATTATTATGTTTCTTTTTACTCTTTTGTGTGTTAAGAATCTCAAAATAGCTTGGCGCAAAACTGTGGTATAAAGCACCTACCGCTTGTACAGTTTATGCCAAGGACGGTGCATCAGGATTAATTTATGGTATTTGAACGTAGTATAAGTCTGGAAACTGCTCCGAGTCTGCATTTTCATCATTGATACGACAAATAATGGAGAGAGACTTATTCAAGTTAGAAGAATCAAGATTTATTGGTATGGCAAAGTGGAATATAATTGATGTTGTGACATATTATCTGATTTAGTTTTTATATTGTTGATGTATTTTTTTTACACGGAATAGGCTCAGTGCTTTGACCATAATCTCACCTGATGTTAAGTGACGATCTTGATCCACTCAAGATGGTAAACACAGTAAGTAAGTCTCGAGGAGTACCTCGATATTAACTTTTGTATTATTGAAAATCTGACTTCGCTTTCCGTTACTTACATGCAATTTTTAAAATAGTTGTACGACCTTACCCAAACCCTTAACCAGTAGGTTCTTAAGTGATGCTGCCGGAACACACATATTGGTATTGGGCGACTTTCAGACTTGAGCGTGGTAGCTATCCAGGCGGGTATCATTAGAAATTGCTCTACCACCTTGCTACGGTTTCCTTACGATGTTTTTCTTCACCGAAAGCTCAGGCCGATTTTAAAGTCGGATAGTTTGGGATCGAACCCGCGTCGATTGACGCGGAATCCGGCTGCACTACCCGCTGCACCATCATCGCTTCAATATTATTGTAAATATATTTTTAAGAATTACATAAATAATTATTGAGTTCGTTTTTATATTAAAAAGAAAACTAAAGAACGATGTAAAGAAAATAGTTTTGCGAACTTTTATTGTAACGTTCATTTCATAAGAAATATATGAATTAATATTTATTACTTACAACTGGTTCCTTATTAATATTCGAGACACGTTAAAAATAGTTACGAGTTGCGAATGCACGTTTTTTGTGACACATTGACCAGAAGGAAATTTTAAAAATGATAGGCTGACAGGTTGTGCCTGCAAATTGACGTTTAGAGATATGGCTCTATAGGTTGTTCCGTGAATATTTGGGCATCAATCAAAATATGCACTACGGGTGTGTAGGCCATTAAATGTAGATTCAATATCTAACGTTGCTTTTTTAAATATAAATTAACCTATGACTTAACGGTAAATAGTAAACATTTCCGTGCATTTATACCTGCATCAAGTTCCCATAAAAGGATAACACGAGAAAATTATGATTTATAAAGTTGGTGCTTCGCGAGAGGCTTACATAGGATAGGATACTCATTTGAAATGCCGTCAAACAGGACACGCGAGTCCAGAAACTATGTTACATACGTCTGGAATTCTTCCTTGTACCGTAAGCAATAAATATATGCACAGTATGATCGAACGTTTTCACATTTGTTATCATTTCATACCTTTCGATATAAAATGGACCGTTCATGACTAGATGTCAACAAAATTTAATCGCTTCCAAAAATATTTGTTTTATTATTATGATTTAGTATTTTCGTCTCTATACTGGTTTTTCTTTATAGTAGGTAATTAAAAAAATATTATCACGACATTAAAGGGCTAATAAATCACATTTAAGTGTAGGTATACCAATTATCGAAGCATCATTAAAACTGCCATAAATACGACAAATAATTCATTAATATACGAGTAGCCACAATCTATAAACGGAGGGCTTATAAAAACACCGTTGTACTTTCGAAAACTCGGCGAATTTGTAAGCTTTATATTTATTATATCGGTCCTTGGTAAATCCGTGCTATAATTCGGCTATGTAGTACGTTAACTGCTTCGAGTAAAATAAAGTCAGATGCATTGACGGACAATACTCTATTTACGGTCAGATCACTAAGGACTTATAGGGATATAGTAAGTTTCTATTTTTATTATATATTTACTAATAAAAAAAAATTCAACCTAGCTAATACTTTCAACCGGAAGAGCCTTTACAGTTTCACCGTAACTTTGGAGGCGAGTGCTGAATGCAATATAAAATTGAAGTATATATGAAGCATATACGATACCTACACCAAAAAGGCAATTAAAAATAGTTGTTTTGTAATGGCTAATCTCCGGAACGACTAAACCGATTTGGACGGGACTTTTTTTGTTAGATAGCTGAAATTACTCCAAGTAACTTATGCTACATTGTTTTTTGGAAAAAAATTAGGGTTCCGCTTAAAAAAAATAAAACGCAGTGAAGGATATATGAAACGCGGGCACAGCCCCGCGGCACACAGTTAGTTTGAAATAAATAGCTATTCAATTTGTAGGTGATTATAGTAATAATTCGATTTGAATACAGTGGATTATTAAAATAGATATGGAAAATATTTCAAATTTACATTCAATATAATTTTATTTCCCACATTATTGAGATTGATTATGATTTAAAATGTTTATGAAAATATTTTTTTTGTATTCTAAAGGTGTTCTTATCAATTTCATCTAATAAATAAGGTTAGGTTATTGAATCTATTACTGACAAATATTAGTTACTTCGTCTGCATAACTAGTCGCCTGTAGCACCTATTAGTTGTTTTCCGGTATTTATAAAATAATTCAGTGTGCCGACAGCACTTTTTTTGTCTTCATTAAATTTCTTGAATTATGAGTAGATCATAGCGCGTGAATTATAATGGTAAAATGTTTTGGACAAAGCGTGATCTCTTGTGATTATTAAAGTTTTACTTAAATAGTTAAGACTGATGCCAGCAGTTTTGAGTCTCGACGTTGATATTAAACAGTGTTTTTTTGTTAATTCGTGTATACTATATTCATTAATCTGAAGTTATTTATTAATATCGTTTAAAGATTGTATATACACATATAACTCGCAAAGACGTTTTTGCTTAAAAGATCCATTGAAAGGTTTATAAATACACAATAACAAGAAAATGCCTCAGTGGCGCAGTTGTATCACGGTACGGATGTCGTTCTGAGGTATCAGGTTCGACCTGATACCCAAGTCGAGTCAAATGATATTGGGTTTTTCTACTCAGTCTGGAATTTGTGCCCGATATGGCGACAGGCTCGCCCCCTGTCACATTTGGGACGGAACTAAGCTCGACGAAATGTGGGTGGTGTATTTCGCTATTTCACCTCTGCCTAGAAATTATGTGTATACAGAAATACAGGCGTGAGCTTATGTTATGTCAATAACAAGAAAATATATTGAGTATATTACATACAAAAGTGTTTGTAGACTTAGATGTCTAGTTTTGGTTCGTACAACTATTTTAAAAATTGCATGTAAGTAACAGAAAGGGTTATTATATTATCTATAATACAAAAGTTTATATCGATCTGTCCGAAGAAAATCTTTATGGTTATTGCCTTATTGGGTATGGAGTGAAAGTAATTTGTGCACCTCGCCACAAACAGCGTAAGGATCATTAGTTTCAGACGTGCCAACAAGATTGAAGTGAAAACCAGTTGTTAAATAACGTCAATCATTGAAATACGAATGATAAAGTAGGAATTCATATTGCCGTTATTTTTCTTCTTAATTTAATTTGGATATTTTTTTAATAAAAGTAAGACATCAAATTTTAACGTTCGAATTGCGGTAAAATTGAAATCAGATCAATTGACGTATTTTATATTAATTAGCTCTGTGTCCGCGGCTGAAACCCCTGTGTAATATATTCTTTAGTGCGTTTAATTTTTTTTATACATAACCCTAATTACTTTCCAATATAATTAATAAAATCCGATTCAGTGCACAGTTTTACGGGCAATTACTATAATTTATGAGAATAATTAGGGTAATGTATAAAAAAAATGCAGTGAAGAATATATGAAACGTGGGCGTGACCACAGGCACACAGTTAAATAATAAAACTATAGTATTAATAGTATATTAAACTGTGTTGACTCGGTAGAAATGAAAATGATTAGTGACGAAAAGTTAAAAGTGTTTTCGTTCGATGGCAACTTAAACAAGTTTTGTATTTACAAATGACTTAACTGAGAGGGGAAGAGTAAAAATACCAGTGGAACTAGCTATGAAGATATACTATGTTATGGTAAATGAAATGGAAAGCTACTTACATTCGAGACAAGTGGTGTTATCAACCTGAGCGTAATATGGTTGACATGCGCACACGCCTTTGTCGCAGTGAGCGTTCGATACACTGCAATCCATGTTGCCTTGACATCGTGCCCCTAACTGCGTCGCGCTTATCTGCATTATCTGATGAACAAAACAATTTTGTAGCATCTACATACTATGTAGGTTTATCTTTGTTGTCTAAATAAGTTTAAATGTAATCGCAGGTTTTCTTAATTAAATTGTTATTGGACTGTGTTATGCTTAGTATTAATTATGTTGATAAATTTCTATATCTAATATTATTATTATTGTTTATTTAACTATGATTTATTATTAAAAATTAGTGGACTGACAGTACGTTGTCCTATATAGAAAATAAAAAATTAAAACCAATAAGTCCAATGGCATTGCCACCGGGTCCATTTATTGAGAACCTAAACCATCCAGTATATCACTAAATTAACTACTTACAAAAATATAAAAAATACAGAAAAACATAGGGTAATCATCAAAATAGGTCTAGCTGTTTGGGAAGAATTCAGTGATAAACATACGTACACAGAAATTATATAACATAGCATAACATAAGCTCACGCCTGTTATCCCCGAAGGGTAGACAGAGGTGAAATAGCGAACTACACCATCCACATTTCACATACAACTGCGCCACCGAGGCAGCCAGAAATTATATACAGATGTAAATATTAAAAAATATTGTATGAAAACAAAGTGCTATTACAATCTTATTTGGTCGCGTAAAATTAGTCTTTGAGCTAATATATCTAAATAACTATTATGAGAATTAACTAACACAGCTAGTTCTACGTTTCAATTCTTTCTAATATTAAATAAACAATTAATTAAATTTTGAATCTGTTACCGGAAGATTGACGTTTCAATTTTTTTTTTTATAAAATATTTAAGATAAAAATACTTTCTTCAATTTTCATAAACCTACCTAATTTATATAAGTAATTTAGATCGGGAGTTAAACTCACGAACATGTTTTTCATACCACATTTAAAAGGGAGTCAATAATACAATTAAAGTAATTTACTTAATATGTTCACACGCATAAAATACAGGATTGAATTTAAGGCGTAGGCATGCCTTGAAAAATGGCTTAATGTCTTAAGGGATATATCGTATAGGTTACAAAGAACATAAGCGGAGATAAAATTATTTATCACGTTGGCAGATCACAAGGCTTCCAAGAAAAAGTATACAAGCGAAATCCTGTGTAAACTTCGTAATTTTTTTTTTGTTTAACGTAAAAAAGTATTTTTAGCTGTCCAAATAAGGATAAAAAACTCAATCCAGTACGATTACTTTTGTGTAGTAGTGTAGTATAAATACACGTAAATTATATTGATATGCGAAGGAGTGAAATTCTAACATTTGTAGTTAGCGTTATGAATGTAGGAAATTGATTCGTTTGAATCGGTCGGAGCAAATTACTACCTATAAAATTCAACTTGGATTCAGACGATTTAGAATAATCTCTGAATACATAGATATATTCGTTGACTCGTTTCTTCATAATGTCGCATAGAAATAAAGTAAGAATCCACGTGAATGTATTTTAGTTATATTTTATTTACAATACCAGCTTTGTGCTCGCGGCTGCGCCCGCGTGTCATACATTATTCAGTGCGTTATAATTTTTTTAGACGGTACCTTAATTTTTTTTACGTACTAAGATAAAGTAAAAATATTTCTCATAAATTCAAGCACTTGACCGTATTGAAATGATTTTATTAAATTTTTTAGGAGTTTTAATTTTTTACGCGGAACCCTAATTATTTTCTAAAATTAAGAGTAACTTCAGCTATCTACCCGGAACAAAAACACAGACAAAATTTTTAAAAATTGTATATTTGGTATTGGTATCGTATATACATTCATATAAATTTAGTAAAAAAAAATGACATTAAAAACAGACACTTCAATTTTATTAATAAGTATATTTATCCTTTTATTGTTATCCGTCGTATCCATTTTCTACAGTTTAAACTGTCCTTTTCTTGTTTGCTTTATATATTACGTAATTGTTGCAAATTGTCACGGTATTTGAAGTCTAAACTTGTCTTCGCATATATAAGGATGTCCGTTCTACCCACGACGGCGATACATCATCTAAATGATCTCAACTAACAGGTGTGATGATGCCTAATAAATAAATGAAAGTATGAATCTTGTCATGTTACTAACCTACACATTTTATTGTATGTTTTTTTTTTATGTTAACGCTTGCTAGTGGCACTGTTATACCGATCCAGTATTTTCTGAATTGTTATAATGAATCTTTGGTATTGTAAATTTACCAAATTTGAATTTTATTACAAGGAACTAATGGGCAACGTTGTGAGATAGCTTGATTGATAGATGTTTTTAAAAATTGAAAGATATATATTATGCATAATATGATAATATATTATTCTCGTGGAATTATTATACTCTTGATGTATTGTCATTGTAATACCTGCTTATATTTACTATTGGTATTTACTTATTTTTTATTTACTATGTCCAGTTGTGGACGTCTTTTTTCATACTCACTCATACTTCATCAGATTTGTCTGCAAATAAATTCTAAGCTTTAAGTAGAGTATTGAAAAAACTTGCACCTTTCTTCGGGAAAATACCTAGTAATTTACACCGATATCAAATATACCATAAGAAAACATATCACAAACCATACATACAATTTGTCGAGAATACATAACTTAACCTACTTACTATTGAAATAGTATTAAATTTTAACGAAACGCTGCGACATAATTTATTCAAAGCGAAGCAGGAAACATGAAATTATATAGAAAGGAAGGAGGGTCCCCTGAAACTTCCATTGTAGGTATTCCATAATTCATGAGAAAATTTCCTTTGATGATTTACAAATAAAAAATAATGTTCGTAACTATTTTTTTTTGTGTAGTTGATGTGTTTTCCTTTATCTATATATTATATGTAACAAATTCGGTTTTATGAACCATTTATGATTTAAGATCGGCTTTCTTATTTCGTTATGATCTGTGATTCGTTGGGTTTTTCACCGTTGCGAATTGCAGAATAATTATTGAATCAATGAAAAAACACACGAAAGACAATACACTGTTTCTCATACAGTTTGTAGGAGCCGTTTTTTTTTTGATGATTCGTAAACCAATTGACTGATTCTGGTGACATTTTTTGTTCGTCTCGGATTCGTGAAATTTTTCGGTTCTAAGACAATACAAAGTATACTATGATTTTCGGTGTTATGGTCAATCTAGATATGGCTTAGATTACATACTAGTTAAATGATGCATACGAGTATATCTATACTAATAAATAAAATTGAAGTGTCCGTTTATAATGAAAAAAAAATTTTTTTATTTGGTCTTTATGTTCGTTCCGGGTAATCTCCGGAACGGCTAAACCGATTTTTTTCGCAAATAGCTGAAGTTAGTCTGCGTATCTTAGGGTGTTTTTTTTTTTTTCAAAAATAATTAGTGATCCACGTAAATAATTTTTTCAAGTCATGAAATTGTGACAAAAATCCGATTCAATGCACAGTTTTACTGGCAGGTATTTGAATTTGTGAAAAATATCTTTGCTTAATCTGAGTAGTAGCAAAAAAAAAATTGGAAAATAATTAGAGTTCCGAATTAATAAAAACAATACTACGCTGTGCCGCATAAATACGTTTTACATAAATAATTTCGGCGTATGTGTGTTACTTAAAATACAGATGCTATTTATTTTTTTTTGATAAATACATTTTCGTATACATTTAATAGAAAAAGCGATACGTTCTGGAGTAAAACATAATTTTGTTGCTGCAGAATTTAGTGGAACCGAAGGTTACCTAACTTAGCAAGGTGATACTAATCTATTAAATACTGCGTACAATATTATTCGCTGCGGATTAAATTGTTAAAAACTGAAATATTGTACTTTTGAAAGATTAGAAACATAACATACTCAGATGGAGACGTAAATTTTAATAAACTTTATAATTGGATGTAAGCGATTTTAATCGTTCTTTTTATATGGATGGCAATTTTCAAAAAAATTTATATACTTAATCTATATTTAAGACCTAACGGATTTATTAATTAAAGTATTGTTTGTAATTCTCTATAGGATTTAAATTTGGGATCTATGGTTTTCCATAATATTATAAATATTTATAAATTTTACATTTTATTTATAAGTTTACCTTCGTTCTTAAGTCTATTGGTTGGATATAATATAAAATATCCAACATTTTCTCTATATTCTGTATGCAAATAGACAACGATAAAACTGTTCAAGTAATTTTTCACTTCTGGTAAGGTATTGTTTTTTTTTTTTTAGTTTAGCTATTAATGAACTTTAGTGTTATCAATAAAAAAATACAGGGAGTTTAGTTTCCTAAACATTTTCAAAAATGATTATGTATCGGCCACCAGGCGAACAATAGTTGTAATAAAATAAAAGTAGTATTTACTTTTTCCAAATACAAACAATGGGTGGTCGGCCACAATAAAATGGTGTAGCATTGTAAATAAGTGTAGTTACTACACCCAAAATACAATTGAACTTTTTCTCGTTAAGAATCGAATAATTATAGTCTCTGTAAGTAACGGACGTATTGTATTCTTCGCAGATATAGTAACCCAATTTCGATGTAATCAAATTTAAACCACATTTTTTTTTACTTAATAACGATTGTTGAAATACAAACGGCAAGAAATGGCAAAAAAAAACGGCTCCGCTATCGTTTCTATGATGCCAATTGCGGTTAAAAAGGCTGTGTGTTACATTGACTATTGTTAAAAGCTGTACTCATACAGTATGTACGTGAGACGTGACTTGTTAATTTCCTTATATAATTTGAAAGTGGATTTTTTTTTCTTTTTTCAAATAAATATTATAAATAGCATCCCTAAAGAGGGTTGATATCAGGCAGGTGGCCGGTTGTAAAATAAATAGCGAAAACTTAAAGCAACATGGATTCGAAGAGGAAAACATATTATTTTCTATGGATTTAGTTGTATATTGTATAATTATATGAAATGATTTAGCCTAATATTATACATACATACATAGACTAATAACTCTAAGAGTGATAGTTTTAAACAAAAAAAACTATGTTTAACATTGAAGCCAAAAAATATACGCATATTTGAGAGTGTAAGCGATACGGAATTACGTAATAACCGGAATGTAAGGTAAGGCGTACGTGGTATTTTAAGGCTAACTTGAAATGGCTTCATTCCTCGTTCGACTACTGCCGTTCTGAGTGTTTTATTTCTATTCATACAGACATAATTCTCTTTAAAACATTATTAATTTTCTGGGTTATTTTTTTTGTTTACGCATCACTGCATATACATGCAATTATAAACTGGTAAGCTGATAATTATGAAAATTGGTGTTACTACAAACATGTTTGTATGTTGTCCTTAAATGGAATTACTCTATCTACCAAAAAGAGTCCCGTCAAAATCCGTACAGCCGTTCCGGAGATTAGCCGGAACAAAGAGACAGACTTTAAAAATTGTGTTTTTGGTATAGGGATCGTATATGTTCGCCGTGTGTTGTCGGCCAAGAATAGTACCACTCCATGTCTTACCGCGGGTGTCGTAATAGGCGACTAAGGAATAAAAACCAGAGAATGGGTAGCAAAATCATCTGAGTATCACAAACACCTACTGCGATCGCCAACCCGCCTGCCAAACGTGACGATTATGACATTCCCCCCCTTATTGGAGGATGTATATGAGTGGATGCCTTATAGTTGAATGGATGGATACGTTCATATCTAATTAGTAAAAAAAATATTTTGACTTTGCAAACAGACACATTACATTATACCGACCGCTTTATTCACCCATGAATATGTATTGTATTTACATACATACATATCATCACGCCTTTCTCCCGTGGGGATAGGCAGAGATTACGTCCTTCCACTTGCTACGATCTTGACACACATCATTCGCTTCCTCTACTTTCATGAGCGCTTACATACATGCTCGTCGGTTATGAGTACTTTTTACCTGGCCTTTATTTAAAACATGATTGTATTTATTGTGGTTATAATTAGAAAACCAGAAATTTACGTATTCATGTTCTCTATAGATAACATCGTTGATATATAATTAAACATAGTTATATTATCACGTAACTGCGGTGTAATTACACGTTTTGATATGCAACATGATAATGATTAATGCACACAACCGTCATATTGAGCATCGCTTTCCATTTTACTTTCAAGGAAATGCTTTTTTTTTGCGGCGTTTATTCCAAACAGTCGTATTCCTACCTGGGTAATGCGGTTACAGTAGTTTATTATTATAGAAACTAGGAGCCGTTGGGGGATAACCAATGTCTTTCTTATTTTATAATTGAAAGAAAAATTAAAATCGGTTCAGTTCTGGAGTATGACACAGGGGTTTACGAAGTGATGATTTCGTTTATTTTGCATATGAATAATCAGCCCGAGCTGCAGATGCCCGTTTTGTGTTTTATAACTCTTTATTTGGGGAGTAAAGCGATAGAAATATATTTCTGAAATACCTATTCGTCCATTTTGTTGCCGACCGCGCATCCTCTTAAATTCTCCTTCATCCTCATTCCGTATGTATTAAAATGATTTATTATTATACTATGTATATTTAGGAGACTTCCACTCACTCATTACCAGATCTTCACAACTATACAGCTGATTCAATTGAAATTTGACATTTTTACTCCTTTTTGTGATGCAGAAGGATGCGGATTTTTACACAAATATTATCTAGAATTGATTTTTCATCATTTTTTGAAGTGAATACTTATTTAGCGGCGTTGAGCGATTCTCGGTAGGGAAAAAGCTTCTAGATTTGCATTACCCATGCCGTCAGCCGTAAACATGCTACAGTATATCAAATATAAGATGGCCTTTAAATGTTGGCACTCAGAGATAAATAATAAAATATATACTTATCCAGACGTAATATGTTCAGATTATGAATAACATATAATAAAACGTATATAGATAATTATTGCTCAGAGTGGCAATAGATGTAAAAACCAAAAAAAATTTAAAGTAATGTTAATAATTTCAATAAACAAATTATGAAATTTAAACAGTAAAACATTAAAAACACAGTTTGTTCAAAATTTCGAGTTTTCACTTCAGTCGGCAGTCCCCATAGTTGTCTAGTTTTTTTTATTTCATCACGTAAACAACTCCCTCCCATCCATCCACGGCAATTAACCGTTGCTATGCCAACCGTAACGTAAACAAGTTAAGTACTATAAAAGTTGATGCATAGGAGTTTTTGGCGGGTTCTCAGTCTGTCATGTAGCAATTATTTTATTTAATTCATTAATTTGTGTATTTGACTCTATATCATGTAATCTTAGTGGCGTTTTATGTGATATAGTTTGGTTGCTGTGTTCAAGTTAAGTTTTTTATAGAAGATAACACGTAATATTTATTCTGAGGTACCGACGAAGCTTCATGAAAAATTTGAGAAGGATGGACCACCATTTTGCTTGAGCTTGGTAACGCTGAAAATATATCTTATCCACATGACACTGGCACAAATTGTGTGTACACAGATTGCCATTATCTAAGAAGAAGAAGAAAATTGATGCATATAAAATAGAGGAAGACCGAAGAAGGTATGGATGGTTTGTGTGATGAATGATATGTGTATAAAAGGTGTGAATGGTGAGATGATAGCAGGCAGAAATCTTGTTCCTACTTAATGTAGAACAAGGTATAGAAAATTACGTAACACATACTAAAACTTAGTATAAAATACACGATTAAAAAAAGAATCGGTTGAAGGGTCCTTAAGTTCAAAAACCTGCTAATAGATAGACAGTCAGAAGTTGCCTATAGTCCTTGTCCTCGTCTAGTTGTCGAAATTCGACCCAAATCATTATTGAAAGTTTGAGAAATAAAAGCTAATAAAATAAAATTAAACAAAAAAATTAAAAAAAGAAAATCGATTGACAAGCAGATGAGATAAATATACCTATTTTTTTCTTTCGTGATATATATTTAATATGAATTAAAATAAAAACCTGTTTAACCTTTCCTATTTTGTGTTTTTATTATACGACTAAGCGTTGGACATATTTGAAAACAAAGGAATATCGAATTACATGCACACTTACTAGCTACTAAATCCCATTTTTAACTATCATAAATTGACTGTGAGAACATAGACCTCTTTTAAGGGTGTCCACCTTTGAAAGCGATCTTACTTCACTTTATCTGATGGTAAATAAAGTACAGGATAAGGATGATGATCAAGAATCTGCCTACAGTCGGTATCATCATGCCAGCCTTCATCTATCTCGTGTAAAGCCTGTAGCTAGATCTAATATGCGCTTACTGGTACCGGAACGGGCTGCGTCGCAATTGTCACTGTGACGGATTTTTATCAAGTGTACAATGATCTCAATCAAGTCTCAAATGGCGGCCATACCACCGGGCTAATTACTGGGTCTATACTGTCTGATCACGTAAAGTAATGTTCCAAAACATGTTCCAATAGTGGATTTTCACAAGCTTTTACAGTGTACAATCTCAGTGCTTTGACCACAATCTCATCTGATGTTAAGTAACGATGCGGTCCAGGATAGAAAACACACAGGCTAGAGGTAGTGTTTCTCAAGTGATGCTGCTGGAACACATCGTTTGGTATTTGGTAACAAGTTTTCAAACATGAGGGTGGTAGTTATCCTGGCCGGCATTATTAGAAAATGCCGTATCACCATGATTTCTTCATGAAAACATCAGTTTTCCTTCACTGAAAGCTCTGGTTGGTTTTTTAGAGTTGGATTGGTGTGCTTGAACCCGCCTGCATTGACGCGGAATCCGACCGCACTAAGAACTACGTCATCATCGCTTCGTCGACCCAGTCGAGCACGAAAGACCTACCATCACAAGGCATTTTGAAAACACTGACTGATGTTTCAATTACTTTCTTTCTCATTGTTGGACATGGCTTTCATCTTGTATTAAGGGTACCAGGAGGAGCCAGATGGCAAATTGTTAGTTAATCTGTTGTACGCCCAAGATCCAAAAAAAGGACATACCACGCTCACTTCTATACTCTGATCTAAATCTTTTATTGTCTATAATTGATACCTCCTGGTATCTAATGCACAATAAAAAATCTCACAATTTAACTATGCGGAACAAAAAACACAACTATGAATGACTAGCTGCTCTCCGCGGTTTTACCCGCGTTGTACGCGTTCCCGTAGGATTTCCGGTTTAAAAACTATTCTATGTCACTCCCTGAATTTTAAACTATCTCATCCAAATCAGTCCAGTAGTTTTTAATTTTATTCGTTACATACAAAAATACAAATCTTTATAATATTAGTATAGAAAATATTTATCAAATAAAATCATTAAATAACTATGATTAAATAAGAAAACAATATATACTGATATAATAAACATGTTCATCGTTGAAATATAAGAAAAAACTAATCATACAAAATATAATTTGGTGATACCGTAAAGGTTAATAGGGTAACCGCTAACTTTTGTTTGAAGAAATTAGGTTTGTGCAACGGATTTTTTCTTTAGTCTCGTTGTATTTGTAACAAGCTAATTTAAAATGAAATGAGATTTATTTTATCTGATACAGCATCGAAACTCTCAATACATTAGCATGATAAAGATAATATAAAAATTACGTTCAGTTATACGTACACGAAACGTCACAAAAGTCATTTTACTTTTACTTCGGAAATATGATCCAAATGTCGGAGAGAAGTTAAGTTAAAGGGATAAATCAACATCATGTCTATATAAGGAATGAAAGTTTGATTATAACCGGTAAAACACCGAGTCTCTGTGGCTAAATAAATACTGTTTATTTTATAGAATTTATCGCATTTAGAAAGTTTTGAGTGAAACGGCTTATCCACATTTAGGATAAGATATAAGGTGATATTAGGTATCACTTGAACTGATGGACATGCGCCAGGAAATTTTATTGTCTTCTAAATTTATGTCAACTGAGTAGCGGTTTAGAATTTCAAAAATGTTTACGTACTTTTCGAGGATAACACTACAATTACAATACGTGATTTTAAAATTGAAATGAATTTTCTTCAAACTGTACGTGACCAAACAGAGTAGGAGTTTATAAATCTACTATGTTGACTTTCATATTACTTATTACAGATCAGATACATACTATACAGCTAGCATTAAGCCTCTCATGTGGGGGTAGGCAGAGATTACGTCCTTCCACTCGCTACGATCTTGACACACCTCATTCGCTTATTCTACTTTCATGAGCGTTTTCATACGTGCTCGTCGGTTTTGCGTACTTTTCGCCTGGCCTTTATCTAAATAACATAACATAAGTTCGCGCCTGTTATCTCCGAAGGGTTAGGCAGAGGTGAAATAGCGAACTACACACCACCCACATTTAAATAACGCTTGATCTAAATCACGTTTTATAGAAAATGTGAAGAGATTACACCGATGACTGTACGCTTGTATTAGAACCAGCGTTGCAGTATCTACCGCAAGGTGATGCTGCAACAAGTAGCTGAATAGGGGGCTATTGTTTGGATTCACTCGTAACTATTTAAAATGTGTGTTTTTGTATTTGTAATGTATATATTTACTATCCAAAAATAAAATTTCTTTCTTTCTTTCTTTCAGAAGAACAGGTGAATTTTCATTTTAAAGATAAATGAATGTACCTTCGGGTACAGTCGCGACAACTGTTTTGTTTTTATTTATTTATTTAATTTCCTTAATAGAAGCTGTTCAAGGATTAATGTGGGCGGAGAGTCTACGTTTTGCTTATTTTTAACTGAGTGCTGGCGGGTCCGCCCGGGTTTCATATATTCTTCACAACGTAATATATTTCTTAAATAATTATTGGAAAATAATGTTTTGATGGTGCTTTCCATTGAATCGTATTTTGTTTACAATTTCATGAGTTTTAATTTTTTAACACGGGTCCTGAATTATTTTCGTTTATTTTTTTTTGTACAAAGATAGAGCAAAGATATTGTTCACAAATTTAAACACTTGCCAGTAAAACCGAGCATTTAATCGTTTTGTTTTTACAATTTAAAAGGTTTTAATTATTTCACGCAGGAACCTAGTAATTTTCGAAAAAATTAAGTAAGTTACGCTATCTGCCTGTCAGAAAAAGTTCGATCAAATCGATTTAGCCGTTCCCGAGATTAACCAGAACACACAGACAGATAAACATTTTAAAAATAGTATATTTGGTATAGGTATCGTATATTCATTAATTTTTTTTTAAATCTTGTGGATGGGCTTTGTCGCTTTGCGAGGATGATACCCCGTAAGTACCAAAAAATATTTGGATTATTTTCACACTAACTTATACTAACTTAAGCTAAAGCTAATTTACCTATTTTAAACAATAATTTGGCTCTCTCGGGCATAGAGCTTGCCAGTATCGAATTACAAATGCGTTTCCATGGATCGAGTCAACTTAAATAAACTTCTACAATTTTCATTCCGTACACACTGACATCAATGACGCCACATGTCGTGCAACTTGGTGATTGTACTTCGCGCATTAAATATAAAAACTTATTTGATGGCAATTATTTCAATGTTACAAACAGACACAACAATTTTTTTTACCAGTACAGATATACATCTAGGGGAGTAGTCTGACTGGTGTTTAAGTAAAAAATATCTAGTCAAGAAGCATACCTATTTTTACTGTATGTATTTTAATGCAATATATAAAATGATGTAAGTACTTTTTTTAATAAACAGAAGTAAATTATTTACAATTTTAAAGCATCTAGTAATCAGGTTTTATTTTTTTAATTATATTTATTAATACAAATAAAATAGAGGAATATAAATAAAAAAATTTTTTTTATAAATAAGTATTGTTTTATACTTCTTCAATTAAAATTCGCACAGGTTCATATCCTCTTAAAGTAATAATTATTGAATTTATCAACGTAAAGATATAAATTAATGTAGACGTTTTTGATTTTAATTAATCACATTAAAGTTAATTTACATTATCAACCTACATGCATAGATAATTATTTTCTCTACCAAGAATAAGTTGACTATAAACACAAAGCGACAGTATAAGAATAAATATCGCTTTTACCGAAAGATAAACATGACCATTTATGGTCTAAAACTATGCGGGCGGTATACAAACAACTCGGATTACGTATAAGAAATGGAAATGTTATGCGTAATTTGTTATTCTGTTTGGTAGATCATGCAGCGTAACAGTGAGGCCGAATAAATAACATACATATTTTTTTAAAGATACACTTAAATGTTTACTCGTATGTTAGAACTAAAGTAAGACATTGCTCGAAGAATGACCAAACTTAAGTGGCAATGGGCTCGACAAATGAATCGCAAAACCGATACCCGATAATGTCCACAAATTCTCGAATGGCTATCGCGTACCGGAAGATGCAATGTGGGCTTTGTGTCCACACAAGGTCTACCGATGACCTGGTGAAGGTCGAAGAAATCGGCTGGATGTGGGTGGCGCATGACAGGTCCATGGCATAAAACCTATGTACAGCAGTGGACGTCTTTCGGTTGAATTGATGGATATTTGTTTCCAAAACTATCAAGAGCCTAAATGTAGTTTTCTTATAAAAAAATCAAATATTTTTGATAAACTATGTACTGTATGATCATTACTTCACTATACGATAATATCTATAAAGATAACTTATCGTTAGATTTTGTTATCTATAAGTAAAAATGTTCGGCAGCGCATGAAATATTTCACAACATTGTAAATTATTTTCTAATATAGTGTTTTCACTATTTGGAAAATCATTGATACCTACATAACTTCACATCGCAGTAGCGACTGTTATAATTTAATTGCCTTACTATATTCATGCTTTATTGCGCAATTGTCTTATCTCGTACTAAACACAAAATATATAAAATCATTTATGGTATTTAACTTTTCGACTGCGGTGTAAAATTAAATGTCATATTTATTACTGAGAGGACTAAAATTTCATTAAAAATAAGACGATTTTTTTTAAAAAACCATTGAAATCAATCTTTTGAAAACGGAGAGAAATTTGAGATTGTTGCTAGCCCGTTGAATTTGTAGTGACGCCTCGTCTTACTGATTCTGTGTGGTACATAACACAATAAAGTATACCTAAAGGATTTTATTGTTTTCTACAAAACCATCGATTCCTAACATTTTATTTAAAAGATCGAACTTCATGTTATTTTCAATGAAAAGTAACCACAAATCACATTGTGTAAATTTGCAAGTGTAACAATGATGACCACAACGAGTTATATTCGCTTGCGGTTACTTACCAATTGTTTCAAATGGAAACCACCTTAAATGCTTTTAATAGCATTCTTAAATGACTTTTTCATAAAGCATTAACAGTTAGAAATGCTGTACACTTTAGCAGCAGAAGACATCTTATGCGACACGTCATTTAGACGGCCGTTTTTATATCATATACGGTACAAATTTCGTTGTTTAAATTAAATATTTTGCTGTTATTAAACACTTATTGACATTTTCTTCTTTTTTTTTAATCATTTTTATGGTATGGTTTCTAAATTGGTATCTGACTGGTATTCACCAGAACTAACCTTGAAAAGTATGGCAATTCTAACTAAGGTTAGTGAATAATATATTACTCTACTATTGAGGACTAAATTAAAACGTCTCATATGCCATGTGGATGTCTTCCACCCTTCGTATAGAAACACAAGCACATATTTAGTAAGAAGATTGTGCGGTTTCCTACGTCCAACCTCATGTAGTTTACCATTAATTTCGATGTAGTAGTTTAATATAATCTATACTTATCTCATAATATATGATAACATGCACTTATGTGCGGTGTGGCAAGAATGGATACAGTCAGATAGGAAGATATGAAAGGGAGCTTCAAAGTATTGATAGAAAACTTGAAAGGTTCTCGGTTGTCGTGATATGGAGATGTTATGAGAAGATAGTAAGCGCATGTGAATAAAATAGTAATGAATATTAATGTGGAAGGATGGAAAAGTTGATAAAAAACTAAGTAGTCTGTAAAGAATAATATTAAAGAAAAGGTAGTAAATGAAGAAATGATGTCTGATAGGGACGCATGGAAGAAGAAAACGTACTACTCCGATCCCAAGTATGTTGGGAACAGGGCATAAGATTGATGAAAATACGCATGTCTATTGTCGAAAATGTCATTGGTAAACAAAGCTATACTGATCCCTAAGATAAAGATAGTAATTTTTCTCTAAATGAAACCAAACCTACAACGAACGAACATAGATTAAAATTATAATCATTTAATAATAGACAAGACATTAACCCTCTAAATTATGATGAATAAAATAAAGGTGTTCAAGTTTTCGATACCAATTTTAAGTTGTATTTTATAACTACAATTACAAAATAACATGGAATATTACTTAATTAATGTTGGCAATACGGATGTTAAGAAATGAATGTATTTATAATGCATTCTATGAAATATGTAAAAGGTGGTTTGTATGAACGATGCATTGTTTGTCAATCGTGATGCATTCCAGACGAGCATGCTTTGGTTTTCGCATGAAGTTTAAATGTACGCGCAATACCGAAGAAGTTGACGGTTTAGTTACAACATTATTCCTAGTATGTTAAAGTCTAATTTTCTTTCAAGTATTCAATTACTGAATGACTGCAAGAAGTTTACGTTTGTACAAATAATTACAGCTTACGTTAGTTAATACTTATGTATTGTTATAAGTTTGTGTTCGTTTGAAGTTACTATTTCTTTAGTATAATTTCATTATATTTCTATACTTTCGACTTCTTAGCAATTTTCGTATGTCAATACCTAAAACATAAATTATGTAAAATTATTATATCTATACTAATACTAATAAATAAAATTGAAGTGTCTGTTTGTAATGTCAAAATTTTTGTCTATCTGCTTGTTCCTGGTAAACTCCGGAACGGCTGGACGGGTTTTGACGGAACTCTTTTGTCCCGTTACTCCGGGTAGCTTAGGGTACTTTCAATTTTCGAAAATAATCAGGGACCGGCGTAAAAAAAAATGAAACTCATAAACAATTGATTAAAATCCGATTTTACGGGCAAGTGCTTGAATTTATGAGAAATATTTTTAGTTTATCTTACTTAGTACTAAACAAAAATTAGAGCTCCGTATAAAAAAAAATGCAGTGAAGAATATACGAAACGCGGGCGCAGCCGCGGGCACACTACTAGTTTTGAATATAAACAATTTGCGGAAATTTAATGTTGTAGGTTTTTATATTGATTTTCTGATGACATAATGAATGATGATGATATATCACATATTCAGTTCGTGTATCTAAAAGAATATAAAGTATACAAAACTTAACATAACTATTAATGTAATTTTATTTATTTATCATATACATATTTTACTCAAAAACATAAACTAATATACTTGAAAATAATTTTATTTAGTATTCACTTATATTTTTAGAACTAATTCGGTAATAACTCCTACCGTTACTAATTTCAGTGTTAGATTGACCTCTTTACGTTTTTACTCATTAAATATGCTTGCGTTGTTTTAACACGAGTATTTATAAGGTAGTCAATACAGTCGCGATCACTAGATTGAATAATATGAAAGAAAAACAAATGCGGACAAAATCAAATTTGTGTATAAAACGATTCTTTACATTATAGAATGTGATTAAAGATCCAACAAGACATTAGAATGCAAAAGTAAAAAACATAATTTCCTGAAAAGTAGTTTGCATAACTAACATACTCATGTTATAAGCATTTTTATTTTACGACTAAAACAATTGTTTATATTTAATATAAACTACTCTCTCGTTGGACTTGACGTTGCGCTTGAGGATAAGATAAACATCATATAAATGTTCAGAAAGCTCCAGCACGATTGCAAGCTGTTATTAATTTTAAACACGAAATCACATAGAAACATGCTTCCTATGAGTTGTTCTATTGCAATTTATACTTGAAGATATTTGCTTATCTATATACTAAGCAATAAAACTGAAGTGTCTGTTTGTAATGTGAAAATTATATTAAGAAAATTTAATACATAGATATGAATGTGTACACGTACCTATATCAAAAATGCAATTTTTAAAAAGTGTTGTCTGTCCGGGTAATTTCCGAAACAGCTGAACGGATTTTGACTGGACTTTTTTTGGTACATAGCTGTAGTTACTCCGGGCAACTAAGCGTACTTTTAATTTTCGAAAATAATTAGGGTACCGTGTAAAAAGAATTGAATGAAATCCGATTCAATGCATAGTTTTACGGCCAAGTGCTTGAATTTATGAGAAGTATACAGCCACGGGCGCACAGCTAGTACAGATAATCAACATGTAGAATCGTTTCTTAATTATGTATTTTTTATCTCTGTGAAAGTGTCGTCCGTGGATTGTGTGTGAAAATTCGTTTTGAGCGAATTACATACAAATGAGCAGTAGGATTCAATGGTTTTTTTTTAATTACGTTAATATATTTCCATGTATAAATATTGTATTATGCAGAACTAATATAAAAAGTTAAGATTCCGGTTTTAGATGTAATGTGTATTAATGTCTTAGTTTTCCTTTCAATTTTTTTTACACGATATAGGCTTAGTGCTTTGACCACAATCTCACCTGATGTTAAGTGAAGATGTGGTCCAGGATGCTGCCGGAACACATCTATTAGTATTTGGCAACAGGTATTCAAACTTGATGGTGGTAGCTACCCAGGCATCTTTACAAAATGCCCTACCACCATGCTATGGTCTCCTCACGATGTTTTCCTTCACCGAAAGCTCAGGCCGATTTTAGAGTTTGATAGGTGGGCTCGAACCCGCGTCCCCATTGACGCGGAATCCGGGCGCACTATCTACTGCGCCATAATCGCTTCAAATCTACAAATCGCTTCATTTATAGGAATCAAGGGTTATTGGTAAATCTGTTTAAAAAAACTTGCCTTGAATTTTACACTAGTTCAGGTTGTAAATATGTATGGTTATTTTTGATACTTCTAAACTACGGAATGATCCATGCCAGAAAATAGTATGAAATATAAATGTACATTTTTACAATGCAATTAAATTTTTACATAGTTTAATTATAATCGCTACATATCTGTTTGTTTATATAACCTCTGTTTTATATATTTTTGAAAACATAGTTTTTTTTTTACGCCTACAACAAATATTACATAGACAGTGTTGCCGACAATAATTATTTTTATTTGCATTCCATTAAATCGCTTGGTTAAACATTAAAAATAATTCTGAGATAAATAGTTAAACAACAAATAACTAAAGAGTCCTGTTAAAATTATACAAAGTCACAAGACCAGTAAGGCTCTGGAACTGTAGGACTGATACCATCATATTATGTATTTGTGACGTAATTATCAAAGCGCGCGAAAGCGTTGACCAAGCGTGTTCATTGGGGCCGCAATAGCTAGTCGCGTATTATTAGAGTGCAGGTAACATTAACTTGCAATGCACAAGAGCACAAGTGAACTTGTGCGTCGTGTGAGTTGATGGTCGTTGACCGAGCTGCGAGCGGCAGGCACGCGCCCTCTACTTTGAGCCTTCATGAACATTGAACATCAATGAGAATTTACTGCATCTTTATAACAAACGCACTGGATATAAAAGCGGCTCCGTTCGCATACAAAGGTTTGTGTTATGTGTTATTTGAATAGAAATTAAATAAAATTGAATAAAACATATATGGAGATAATGAAATTACAGAAGGAAGATTAATCTTCTGTGAAAATACATTTTTCGAAGTATTTACATAAATATTGTTTTCAAAAAATTCAAATACGAAATTCTTCATCTAATTTGGGCCCTGAAAAGGCACTAATGAACGACAAAGAACTATCACAGATTCGGAAAACACAGTCGAGAAGAGCCGGCAAGAAACTCGATGTTTTTTTGTTGTTGTAATTTTTTTTATGTATAATTCTTTGGTATAATATTAATAATACAATTCATAATGATAAAAAGTGTTAGCGGCAGCACAGAGAGAGTTGTCATTTTTAAACATCACTATCGTTCACGCAATGATCCAACCTATGATAACCTTTGGATATTTAGTTTAGATGTAAAATATAAGTAGATTTAAGCTCACTTAATTAATTATGAAAGAAGGTAACTGCATAGCTGCATGAACTATTATAGGCAATTTTTTCTGACGCAAGTCGAATTAAACCTTCAACATAAAAAAAAGTTGTGGACCCAGAGCCTGCAGAATATGTTTTATTTTATTAAAAAAAAAAAAAGAAAAACTTCTGGATATTAAAACTTGCTTGACATAGCGCTTGAAGTTATTATAATGCAAATCAGTAATGTGCTTTGGAATATTGTAAAATCTAACACTATTACCTAAAAAAATTCTGTTACACTTACTAAGCTTACAGCATTGAGCACGGTACGACTAATTTGTGATTATTTCTGGTATTAAAATGATGTCGGCCGTATGTAAATATGCACAAATGGTAAAAGATTATATTACGTCATTACATTTGTTGATATGAATGCTAATTAACAAACAACACATTATTAAAAAATACATTGAATATTCGTAACCGGGACCGCATCATTGTGATGTACAAAATATCTTTTTCTTCAATTCCACATCGTTTTTATGTCAAAATGAACAGTTAAATAGTGCAGTTACCTCGTAGAGATGGGTTCACGATTTTACGAAACACAATAATATAAATCGTAACGAGAGATAATTTTTATTACAACTTATTCGTCGACGTTCACCATTGTTGTGATAAAAAGATATTGAAATGAGAGCAAAAAAAAAAAAAGAATTAAACGCACGATTATTGCAGGATCAAAGTTCAACTTTGATATTTTGCTCGTGACCTTTTCGATATTCAATTTATTATGTTTATACATTCGATTCAATTATATTGGAGTAAATTTTTTTTTATTCCATATAGACTCAGCAGATTGATCACAATCTGACCTGGTGTGGTCTAGAATGGAAACCACGCTATATCTGCTGGCAAATCTCTATAGATGCTTAATGACAGGCTTTCAAATTCGACAGTGTTAGTCAAAAACCAGATGGGCATCAGCTTTTTACTAAATACATATAAATGTTTATACCAAACTTATGCCAAAAACACGTCTTTATATTGTTAACTGATAGCTGAAATCATAAGTCGTAACTCAGGCTACTTTTATTTTTGGAAAATAATTCGAGTTTCGCGTAAAAAAATTAAAACTTATGAAATGATGAACAAAATCCAACTCAATGGACAGATTTAATGGTAAGTGTTTGAATTTGTTACAAATATATTTGTTTTCTGTTGGGAACTAAAATAATTTAAACCCGTCAAACAAAAAATCTTGAAAAAATGTAATAAATAATTATTTCGAAACAATGTACTCTATAAATAATTGTGCAGAATAGGAAATACGATACGGAAGCGGAGCCGCGGGAACAGCTAGTAGTAAATAAAATAAATTAACAGTTTATATGTATATTATAAGGAAGAAAATTTCCCAAACAAACGATATCATTCGAGAGTCTTTACGTTTTAAAATACAACCTTTATTATAAAAAAGTCATTGATATTTTGGGTTATATTTTGTAAAATATGGAAGTATCAATGGAATTAATTTCACTTTCAGTTCTCATGAGGTATAAGATAAAATAAAAAAACGACGAGAGCTTAGTTCAACTAAATTTTAACAAAGGAAATATAATGAAGTTTTTGTCGTAAAAAAAGTGATACATATAGGGAAGTAAAGATAATATCGATATTGCAAAACGATACTGGTATAGACATTCGTATTTGTCGAAGCAAATTGAATATGATTTTATTGGTTTGCAATATTGTATTATATCCCCAGGGTAAAACCCTCCTCTGTTGCGTCTAGACAAGTACTTTGGATTATTATATATCCAGATAAACAAACTTAATTTTACAAATAGTTATTAAGTATTTTCAAATACCAATATAATTATTAGTAAAAAAAATCTGTATATTTCAATATTGTATAATCGTTAATCAATTTACGTTGTGAATAAATCTATTTTTAAATTGTTTCAATAGAAAATGTAAATAAGGCATATTCAAAACAGAAATGCAGAATTTTTTAATTGGCAAAAATCTATAAAACAGTAGACATAAATATGTACATAAAAAGGTTACCTACATAAAAAATAATCACATATATTGCGGTTCATAAAAAAACCCGTACTTAATTGAGTATACTATTTATCTTTAAGAATGTATACGTGACAGATAATGTAATTATTGTAACAATGATATTAGAATTGATAACGAAATTATAATGATTTACAACAAAAAATTGTAAAAACAAAATTGACCCGTGTAAGATTATTTTGTAAGTCATCGTTATGTTACAATTAGCGTCGCGGGGGTAAACGATAAATCGATTTTTTTCAATTCGAAATACAATCATAAGTGATTGTTTCCTATCTTTTTTTGTAATTCGAATCACGATAAAACAAGACGTGGATGTGTTTACAAATTTGCCAATATACAAATATTTACTATGAATTTTAATGCTATTTACTAATGGTTTTTTTTTACTCATAAAATTGTACATTTAGTGTTAGTTAGTACATTTATTCTACATCTATTTCTGATAAAACGAACGAAATACTATACTATATTTAATTTTTTTTTTATAGAAATGACGTACCTACTCGTATTTATGAATGACAATCGCATTTGTCATGTGTTCCTTTCAAGTTCCATTTGGGTTTATACCTGACAGATACCATATTACTATTAGAAGTTAGGAGTAAGGAAGACAAGGTTATGCCAGTGCCACTAATTGGCATTTTTATCAAATCTCCAATAGATAAATCTTTTTACAGATAGGTAATATAATTTTCTTAATTGATTTATTAAATTATGTGAATGTATTAATTTTTATTATTCATGGAAGTATAGATTTTTTATTTCATTTTGATAATATATTATAATTGTCTATGACTTTACTTACTAGAGAAAACAATAGCTGGTATATTTTTTGAAATTGGCGAAATAGGTGCAAATTGATGTGTATATGTTATTAATGTTTGCTAGTTATTATTAATATTTTAACAGACTTCAAAAAGGAGCTCCTCCTTTATCAATTAGTCTGTATGTTTTTATTGTATGTTTGTTACTCGATTTTACCGTCAATTGTGAACCAAGTTGCAGCTTTTTTTTTCATCGAAAGAGTACACTTCCGAGGTGGTCCTTTTTCCACCAGATAAAACTTTTTGGCACTACTAACTTTTAACTACCTTTTTAGCACATTAAAATGGGCCTAATTTTGCGGATTTTTGCTTCTAATTTCGATAATCGAATTATGCCATAAAAAGGTGAGATATTGTATTTACTTGGATAAATGAATTATTTTGAGATCTAAGGTTAAGAAAGTACTTAACATGATTATATGGCATGTATAGTATCTCACCCTTGCAGAAATGGATTCGTTGTGGAAGGGAATGTAATCTCTTTGCCAGCGATCGTGCGCTGCGCCGTTCTGATGTAGTCTATAATTGGGTATTAGCGTTTAATACCTCTCTATTATATATCTCCCGTATGTATGTGAAAATCTTAACACATTTCTAAAATTATTGTAATTATAAAACAATATAATAATTTAATTTTTATTTACTTCTAGGATGTTCAAAAGAGATTCATTTAGATATGAAATAAATAAATGTTTATTTTACCTTATACCTTATTAATACTATATTTACGTTATTAAGGCAAAGATTGATACTATATTGAACTATTCCCAAAACTATTATATTGTATAAATTAAAGAAAAAAAAATTTAGTAATAGGAATATAGAGAAATAATACGTTCTATTTTTTTTCTCACATTTTGGAGGATATAATATCTGGATATATTAATTTTATTATTCATGGAAGTATAGATTTTATATTTTATTTTGTAAGGAAAAATATTATTTATATATTATAATTGTCTATAACTTTACTTACTAGAAAAAAGAAATAGCTGTTACATTTTTTGGAATTGGTGAAATAGGTACCAATTAATGTTTATGTAAGTCATGAATGTTTGCGAGTTAATATTTTAATGGCAATAATCTAAATTTAAATATCCTAAGAAATATTATAAAAACTTACGCTGAGTAAAATCATACTTTGCTTAAAAAACATCATATTCTAGCATTTTCTGTTTTTTTTTTACAATTAATTATTGAATTATATCTTTTAAATATTGAATAGTTTACGCCAAGTATAGCATGAAATCGTTTTAGAAATTGCTTTTTATCGTTGTAAATATCATCGTTGGTTGTTCCGCAGTTCACACGTTGCAACAAAATATAGATCAAAACCTTCCTAAAGAACAGTTTAAAATCCTACGATAAAAAAAAATAATATTTTAATTTGCTTAGTAATTACCAAGTTATAAATGCATAAACAGACAGATAGAGATATGTTGACTGTAATAACATCACATTAAAAATAGAATAATCTGCTTAGTACAATAGAATGAACAGCTGTTGCCTTTTGACTGTAGGTACTTTTAAGTTAGATCAATTCGCATCGTTTAATTTCACATAATATTATCGCAGTAAATTGTTATTCTCGTTTGTAGGTAGGTACTCGTTAACTACACATTTCTATCGGCTAACATCTATCAGAAAATGTCTGTGTCGGCAAACAGTTAACTGTTTTTAGGCGTTGATAATTCTTTTGTATGCCAATTACATCGGTTAAATACTTAGAAATAAGTAGAAAATAAAACAAAGATCAGTTTTACAACATAGCTAAATATTATGTTATCGTATTAAAGGATTGTGTTTGTTGTTTCAGAGCCATGGACGATTTTTTGATAAAAACAAAAATTGTAAGTGTTGATGGTTCAGTGGTATCGTGGTCAGATACCGCTTTGAGCGACTTAGTTTCGAATACATGTATTTTATGACTAGCTGTGTGCCCGCGGCTGTGCCCACGCTTCATATATTCTTCTTTGCATTTTTTTATACGGAACGCTAATTTTTTTTTAGTTCTAAGATAAAGTAAAAAAAAATCTTATAAATTCAAGCACTTGCCATTAAAACCGTGCATTGAATCAGATTTTATTAAATTTTTTTTGAGTTCTAATTTACGCGGTACCTTGATTATTTTCGAAAATTAAAAGTACCCGAAGTAACTTTAGTTATCTACCAAAAAAAGTCCCGTCAAAATCCGTCCAGCCGTTCCGGATATTACCCGGAACAAACAGACAGACAGACAGGTAGACCGACAGACAGACAGACAAAAGTTGTAAAAATTGGATTTTTGGTATAAGTATCACGTATACATTCATATCTATTTAGTAAAAAAAAATTGACATTACAGACAGACGCCAATTTTATTTATTTGTATAGATAGTAATTTAAGCTTTAGCTGAAGGAAAACGATGGTAAGGAAACCATATGTGGTGGTCCAGGTGGTCTAGAAAATAATCTAATTTCTACTTGAAATGATAAAAGTTTAAAAATCTGTTGTCAATGACCTGTACGTGGGTCCCGGCAATATCACTTAAGAACCAACGTCTCTAGGTTTAGCGGGCCTAACATATTTACCACTTTTCTACCAAGCTTTGTAACTAACATTTTTCAGTCGGATTTACAAATATGTACAAAAAAAAAAAAAACAATACAATTTTGATAGTCGGATATTAAAATTTTAAAATAATTTAATAACATTATATTACAAATTTACAGTAAATGTTTCATGCATCGTGCGTATAAATAATATACTTAAGGTAATATCTTTAATTCACTTGTATACATAACATATTGATGAGTAAATCGTTCAACGAAACCGAAGAATTCTTAAAGATTATTGAATAATTTAGTATTTAGGAACCTAGTCATAATTAAAACCAGTTACTAAAATAGCTAAAATATATGTTATATTGTCTTAATTAAGTTACATTCATCTTAAACACATATACATACATACACGCTCGTACACTCTGACACACATCACATACATACTGTATTAGTTGGGTTCACCGTAAATTTATTTACACTTACACTCATTTACACATCTTATTTATATATTAATATCCTTAAGTTGAATATTGAAGCAGCAGATAAGCACTTGTCAACAGAGCAAAACCTACTGCCAAGATACAGGGAAACCTAGTTTGGCAGGTAGATATGTAAAATCATTAAGTTATGCTCCCAAAACTTCTGTGTAATTTTTTTGGTCTAATAAATTATTATTATTAATTAACGTGAAATGTTATATTACAACAGAAAATAATATACTAGTAAAAAAATACGTATGCATTATTCTTATGTTAAGGTCTGCTTTTTGTATTTGCCAGTGGAAATTGGACATAGGAGAGTACACATGACGTCATCACAATTTTAACGACAAATACGAGTTCCAATTAATTTCCCAATGTAGGGTAGGGTAACATTTGTACCAATACGACCGTCCATGATGTCCGTACCGTCGAATTACAAATATTATAGAAACGCAGTAATTTCGACAGTGATTTATATAGCGGGGTGGATGCCACCCTCCCGAGGGGCACTGGCCACCACAATAGCAAACAACATTGATTTCTCTAAACGGGAGACAAGTTTGAGTCGTGTCAGTATATCATGTATCATGTTAAAGCTAAAATGAATGTACGGAAGATAAAATTTGTTATATGTAGGCACATTAATTATTTACGCAAATATTGTAACCTAATTATAATTTTTACTATATTAGGATACTTCTTAACGTGAAAGGAACAAAGTGTCTACGCAAAAAAATCCATTGAAAGATTAAGTGTATAGGATCAAATATTAATTAAATTTCTGTATAGAAAACAAAGTTCTTACCACCCGAATCTAAAATGTTCCACACGAATTCATCGATATTGGTTGGAAATAAAAATAAAATACGTTGCGAAAAACAGTCCGCTTTCACTCGTTTTAGTTGATCGAGTATTGACAATAACTTAATACAGAAATCGGTATAACAATAAAAAAAAAAATTATTTCAGACTTAATCCATATATTGATACTTTTTGTATTAAATTAATATTAGTATGTACATTGTATACTAAGTCTATGACTATGATCAATTCATCACGTGTAGTTTTTTTTACGGACATGTAGTTTCATACAATTGATTAAAAAGGTCCATCTAATTTACAAACGAATACCTTCTGGGTGGTATTGGTACTGGTCCTGAACCTCTGTAACATCGAGTAAGAACACTGACGCATGATGGAAAAAAAGTCATCGTTAATCAAATTATCTTTCGTGATCCAATATTTTACAAAATACGACATTATAAAGATGAGGTTATGTAAAAGGTCGCAGCAACTTTCGCTTCTTTCATAATTAAGAATAAACTAAAGTACCGGATTAATAATTTGAATCGTTTGAATGGAATCTTTAATGGCGTGTGGCAGATAAAATTAATTGGAAATAAACAAACAAATAATTAATTCACAAGTCAAATCAAATCGTATATGTAAATCAACAATTTGTCATAGTACAAATCATTTTCTTCATTGCAGATGATAAATCATTTTTATCTGACGGCACTGGAGTTTGATTGTCAGTCGTAAGAACTCTTACGGGATAATTAATTCAATTAAATATTAACCATCAAATTACAGTCGTCGAATGATAAAATCTTGTCGTCCAAAGTTGTCTGGTGGTCGTAAGGTCAAATAGAATTGAACGAAGGCTAATTATAAATATCTGGAAACATACATTTTTATTGTTGTACATTTCACAATAGTACGATAAGAAAATTAAAAAAATAATAATAAAGGTAAAATTAAGAAAAGAATATTGTTCTGGAACTTTTACTAATGTCCACTTTCACTGGTAATGTTGTAACCGGCCATTGTTAAAACTTTAGTACTGCAAGTTCATTTCCTTAATAGCAGTATCTACCTACTTAAACACTTTCATATTATACGCATGGTACAGTTTTTTTAAGAGTGCAAAAATCTTTGAGAATACCAAAAGAGCGTGAGACAACGTACACTTTTATTGTTATGTACACGTTATAATAAAACCTGTTATTAATATTTTTGAGTGAATAAATGTCAGTTTTCACGAGAGGGAGACAGAGAGAAAGCTATATCCATAATAATAACAGTTATAGACGCCTGATTTTAATGCAGCACTTTGTTTTTTTTTTTTTTGCAAAGAAACCGTGTTAATTAATTAACAGTGATCCTTAATACGGGTAAACGGGTCATGCATCATTCACCTGTCAGCGATCTCATCGGGTAATTGATCTGATATGGCTGAATGGTTTGCAACTTTTTGTGTCGGTCTTGTATAATGACAGCGCTTGTCATATTTCTAACGATTACTTAATTAAATTATTAAGTACTCACTCGTAGAAAAAATGATAGCTTTAGTTATAGATAATTCTTCAATAAACGTATTATAATTTTTTGTGTACGCTTTCAATCGATCAAATACGATCGTATCGAATATTTTGATTATAGATAAATTGTGTGTACGTAGGTACATATTTAAATTTTCAAGCTGTTCATTAATTATTCGCAGTTAAACGGACTAAATTGTGTTCGCGTGTTCTTGTTGTGATGTTTCGCAAACAGTGATTCACGGCTAATTTCGTAACGGCATACATTGGCTGTTCAGTTTGTCTATTTATCGTAATTTTATTAAATATCGATTACACGGATTTAAAAACGATATGTTAGTGACGGTTTGAACTTAGAACCGCTGTACACCTACATATTTTGGTTTTTGTATCTAGGTAGCATCAATTTGTAGCGCACTTTTGGTTTTGAAATGTGTTACTTCGATGAATTAATTATATAATTGTAACAAATCAGACATACTTTCATGTATTCTAGCGTTCATTTTATGGATTTTTATTATTCGAATGACTTGAGTAATAAACCTATACATTATTAAACTCCTTGAGCACTAACCTGTCGTTTACACCAGCTTTCCATATTGTCTCATTTTTATGGGTAATCGAGATTTAAACGAATTTGAGCGCGAAACGATAATTAACAAATTATCATCTGTTTTTTTTATAACACGAAAGTGGCCAACAGGCATACTGTACACATGATTGTAAGCGATCACCGTAGTCTAAAGACACTTGTGAGACCAAAGGACTCGCAAGCGCGTTGCTGACTCTTTAAAAACAATTCAAGAACTACATATAATCCTGACCCCGTTCTTATAATAGAATAGTGTATAAAAATTAAGAAAAAAAAACATAAGTACGCGCTTATTATATAAGTGCCTATATTTAATTTCCTTTGAATTAGATTGATATAATGATTATGTATATTATTATGTTAATCGTGGTTGCGTAGGTAATTTTTTTTTTCTAAGGCATAAATAACGTACGAGTGAGCGGTTATCGCGGATGTTAATTTACAAATCAGGTTTTATGTAGTTAGTCTTTTATGGATCGATAGGGTATTAAGGGTCGTAGGCACAGCGACCCGGCAGGCCGTCGCGTCGGTCGCGTCGACTGCAAGCAATATTACGATGCGATGCATCGACACGACGCATCCAACGGTAAACCGTATGCACTCGCCATCTCCATTCACCATGTAAAACTAACTGCAATTACTTCATAATACCTTCATAAAGGATTAGAAGTACCGTATAAACTTAATTTCCTTTAACTCATTTATACGTACGTATTCATCAGGTTTTCATGCTGGACAGTCGAGTGTTGTATGTACGATTTCGACAAAGTAAAAGGTAGGGCAGATAGTAAGTACCTCGGCATTTGAGAATTGGAGGGAGGATCTGGTAGACGTGCGCTACGGGAAGTACACCGTAGACGCCATCTGTCCTGTCCCTAACGGGTGATGCAAGACTTATGCGGGTACTACTTGGATATGAATGATTGATCGGGTGGTACCAGCACACGATCGCCAGAAGGGAACCAATGGCGATCTGTCATCATTGTGGCGCTGCGGAAGACACCGCACAGCATACTCTCTCTTTCTGCATGTGACGAGCAGCGCAGTGCTATGATGGCAGAGGAAATGCCAGACCTCTTGTTGCCGAGCGTGGTGAGAGCTATGCTTGGCAGCGACATGGTCTGGAGTACAGTGGCCTCCTTCTGTGAGGATCCTTTTGCGGATCCTCTTCTCCGCAGGAGGGCGAGGGGCGGTAGGGCACGGTTCACCCGTATTCTTCCTCCTCCCAAAGCCAACCACCGGTCCTACATGTCCCTCTCTTCCGGAGTTCTTATCGACAGGTAACAACCAAAGGAAGAGATAGGGCTGGGCCACTTGACTGACGACTGAGGACTTAGGGGAGCGTGGCTGATTCAAAGGAGACAAGGGAAGTGGTCTGATTCGGGCCTGCCGCCGGGGCGACGCTTAGTGTGCTCGATAATTCCTGTGTCGCCCCAGCGAGGCAGCGGTGGGTGAAGTTGGTTTTAGTGGCCATTCTCGGTGCTTCGCGCCGGGCGGGTTCCACATACCTCTCTGGCATCTCTAATCCAGGAGACTACCCCCGGATTAGAGATGGCAAGGGGGATGCGTGAAGGCAATTCCCGCTATTAACTAGTACCTCTAGGCTTATAGTGCTTACCATCTTAGATAACAACTTCACATAACATAAAGTGAGATTGTAGTCAAAGCGCTGAACCTTATACAGTGCAAAAACTCACTGAACTGATTTGAATTTCGTTTTCAGATTATTTGCAAAAATGAACCCAATGACGGATATAGGCTGAAAATCATTACGTTTATTCATATGGATTCAAGTAAAACAACAATAGTCATGTGTTTAACTTTTTTTATTAAATGTTGTTAACAATTTATTAAAAGAATCTTCTTAGTAAACGTAATTAAGTAATCTTTATAACGCTTACAAATGTTAATAAAATAAATTATATTATTATGGAAGTTTCTTAGCATAACTTTTTTTGTTAACTAAATCGTATTTAGTCACCTTGTTCTTCATTAATTTAGACTTAATACACAAAAGAGTAAAACCGTTAAAATTTTTGACTTAAAGAAGATATTATAAAACGGTGTCCGTTTTACTCTTTTTAAAAAATAAATTACAAAAATTGAGAACCTTCCAATTTTCTTTAAATTTCTCCCTAGGTTCAAGCCTTTTTTTTAGCCAGTTGCGTATATAATTAAAAAATATATATGTACTATTTATTGATACGTTATCTTCTTCTTCTTCTTAGTTAATGGCAATCTGTGTGTACACACAATTTGTGCCAATGTCATGTAGGTAAGATTTTCAATCTTATATCAGCGTTACCAAGCTCCAACAGAACGGTGGCCTATCCTGCTCGAACTTTCCATGGAGCTTTGTCGGCACCTCAGAATGTATGCTACGCGTTGTCTTCTATAATAAACTCAACTTGAACACAATAACTAAACTATTTCACACAAACGCCACCAAGATTACATGATATAGAGTCAAGTACACAAGTTTAATGAATTAAAGAAAACAATTGCTACATGTCAGACTGAGATCCCGCCAAAAACTCTCAATACGTTATCTATAATGAGTTATGACAACCTGCAAAAACGTAATGCTTGATGTCATATGGATTCATATTATAATCATCCGAGTGATTAATAATGAATTTTAACAAGTATATCTTGTAACTGCCTCGGTGGCGTAATTGTATTACGGTACGACTGTCGTTCTGAGGTCTAGGGTGCGATCCCCGGGTCGTGTCAAGTGATATAGGGTTTTACTACTCAGTATCATCCCGGAGTCTGGAATTTGTGCCCGATATGGCAACAGGCTCGCACCCTGTTACATCTGGGACGGAACTAAGCTCGACGAAATGTTGGTGTATAACAGGCGTGAGCTTATGTTATGTTATCTTGTATATCATTGAACAAGATTTCTGATGTGAATTTTCTGTGTTTTTATTAATCGTATCGTTTTTTAGCCACAGAATCTAACTCCGCAGTTTACGAATAAACCATAATTTTAATGCCTTTATTATTGAGTATGAGTTTTGATAGTGTTGTAAAGTTATAGTAAGAGAAAGCAAAGGAACTTCTCACTGATTCAAACACCAGCGAGTAAAACTGTGCATTGATTTTATTTACAGTTTCATAAGTTTTCATTTATTTTACGCGGAAACCTAATTATTGAAATAAATAAAAGTTAGCTATATTATGCGAAGGAACTTTAGCTAGCTACCTAAAAAAGTCCCGTCAGAATCGGTCTAGTCGTTCCAGAGATTAGTTGGAACAAACAGCCAGACAGACAACATTTTTAAAAATTCTGTTTTTGGCGTAGGTACTGTATGTATACATTCGTATATATATACGTATATATATATATATATATATATATATATATATATATATATATATATATATATATATATATATATATATATACATTCGTATGTATTAAATAAAAAGTTGTTATGTTGATATTACAAACAGACATTTAAATTTTATTTGTCAGATAGTTAGTACTGTATATAATAAAAGTTAACCAACTCATGACTGTGACGATTTATTGATAAAAAAGCATTATTTATATTTATTCTAATTTTGTCGAATTATTAATTTTCTGAAAATAAAAACCAACAAAACAAATAGGAGCTTAACATACTCGTATACACTGTTACTTCAATATTAATTGATTGGTTATTAGGAACAGTGTTGTTTATGATTGTCAGTGACTTAGGCTCATAGTTTTTATCTAAAACAATCTTTTATAGTTTAGATGTTGACAACTACACAGCCGCGAACGTACGGCAAATTGATTCACGCGTGAAAAAACCAATTTATATCACAGGTAATAAAAAAAAACTTCTTATAATGCAACTATAATTGGATTGGGTTGTTGACCTTAACACATATATGATAATATTTGAGGCTATTATTTTTCGCGTATCACTTTCCTTACTTTTAAGTTAGTTTTGAAATGTCTATAGTTTCTTTCATGAACTCCAGGTATTTGCGAAATAAATAATAAAAATTATATGACAGAACTTAGGCTCCGATATAACCATTTATTGTGTATTGTAAAATAAATATTGCTGTGTGAAATATTACTAACCTTAACGTTTGTGCTCGTATGTCGCAAAAAATTAAAAGATTTTTATAGACGACAATCATAATGCCCCTTTAAATCTAATTATATTAAAACTTTCACTTAGCTGTATCATAATAATCTAACTACGTATACAGAATTAATTTATGTAATTTCTCGCACATATCCACTCCCCAGGAAACTGAAATCCATCTTGTAATTTTAAGATAGGCGGTATTAATAAATGAACGTTAGAAAAATGTTCCATTAGAAACGGTTTACATTAAATATACGTTGAATTCTATTTTGCGTATTAGTAAAATTATTGTACGTAACTTATTATTATTATACTACCTTCGTGCCCGCGGCTGCGCACGCGTTTTATATATTCTTCATTGCGTTTTAATTTTTTTTTATACGGAATTTACGTAATTTTTTTTGGTATTAAGATAAAGTAACAATATTTCTCATAGAATTTATGAGAAGCACTTGCCTGTAAAACAGCATTGAATCGGATTTTATCCAACTTTTTATGAGTTTTATCTTTTTACGCGGATCCCTAATTCATTTCGAAAATTTAAAGTACCCTAAGTTACCCGGAGTAACTTCAGCTATCTACCAAAAACGTCCCGTCTAAATCCGTACTGCCGTTCCGGAGATTACCCGGAAGAAACAGATAGACAGACAAAAAAGTTTTAATAATTATATTTTTGGTTTAGGTATCGTATATACATTCATATCTATTTAGTAAAAAAAAAATAATTTTGACATTACAAACAGACACTTCAATTTTATATATTAGTATAGAACTATCTATCTACACATCGTAAAGTTTACCTGGCTTCGTGTTAAATTTATAGCGCTTCGTGAACAATTAAGTTTTAAATATTGTTTATTGTAATATTAGCGGAGAAGTCGTAATATATTTATGTACCTACTACGCATGAGGTTTCATTGCTTCGACAAGGAGAATCGCAATAAAAACAGTAAGTACGTGCGGTAATTGAGTGCCCTGCTCTCTCTCTGCGTTCCCTAATTGTATGGATGGAGACGATTCCCACGCGCCGCTCAGTACAGTAGATCAACCTTCAGGCGTGGACGACCGACGTTATGTAACTTTAATCAAAATTCTGTGAAATTGCGACTTCACCTCGACCACTAACTAGATATTTTTTATTTCATTTTAAAGTAACTTCACGTATTTTGTACCTACACGCCTAATAAACTACACTAGTGAAATTTGAACACTTTACCTAAGCACCAAGCAAGCATACTTTTTTATTATTAAGTAATGTATTCATTGTAATTTAAATATAATATAATCATATCTAACCCTAACAAATTGGTTGTTTTTTGCGTCTTGAGTCCTTATGCTACATTGTAATGTTGTTAAATATTTTTATTTTAAAGTTCTCCTTAAGGTTTAGTATGAAGATATAGTAATAAATAGATATAAGCATAGATAAATTGTCTATTATATAGTCTTTGATATAAATAATTTTAAATTTACTAGTATTCAAATAGTAGTCGAAAGTCGTCCCTAGAAATGATTATTGAAATGGAAAAAAAAACTGATTATAAATTTAATCACGTCACTAAATCTCGTCAATGATAATTAAGGAATAAGCAAATCGGTTAACAAAGAGCTATTTATCTTTGCCTATTTATTTATAGATTAGATAACGAAAGCTATTAGTTTTTCTTAAAACACGTTTACCATACAAATTCAGTGTTGAACGGTGCTAGAATGATCTCGTAACTGACACGTACTGGAGTAATTCGATGTAGAGTTTGTAATTGGGTGCACCCGAGCGGTTCTTGCTTAGACGTAATTGATACAGTATGCTTTAGCTAGCGGTTTTACACCGACTCACGTATTTAGTAACGCCTTAAGAGTTCGATGTATAAGAAGGTTACTCCGCAAGTTCATTCTGACCATCGAACTTTCTGAAAAAGATTGATACGACAGAACGATGTTGCAACGTTTACGGTTAGAGACATAGCACGCTAATGGGATTAAATACTTGTTGCGGATGTTGTAATAGTAATGACAGTATCTTATCGTTTTAACGTACAACGGGCGGGCCGGGACGCCAGCGCGATTTTACTAAGGAATAACTCGCCCTCAGGCGCCCGGTGTGTGTTGATATTGAAAGTACATTTGCAAGCAGCCAGGCAACTCAATACCTTGGTGTAAAAAAATATGGTTAAAAATTATTTTTGTACATGAATCGAAAAGTCTTGAATCTTGTTATGTACAAAAATTCATGAATTTTGATTCTTAACGATTGAATGCATGTGAGTAAGATTTGATAATGACTTAAAGTTTTTTTTTAAATCAACAGTATATATAAAAATAGAAATAATATAAACTGTTTAAATTTGACAACAAAGAAGTTCGATTTGCTTATTACGGATTTAAATCTATTATATTTATATTTTAAAATTATGAGAAATTATCGTAAGTTCGGCAAGCTTGGTGATAAAGGTCCGAGGGCTCTCATGAGTTTTAGGGCCCCGGTTCAAGGCACCGCTTAGCTATTTAGAAGTTTCGCCTCCGTACATAACAATAGCAGAAGAAAATTGTTACCATACATTTGAGCTACACGATAAAACGAAGCTCTATTGAAATTTATTAGATTAATCTTGTCAATTCATATTTTGTAACAATTTGTAACAAATAAAAAAAGATATATTGTGTGTATGTATGTATGTATTTATAAACACAAATATTATATTTTCTATATATTATCAATGCGCTAATTTACCCGCAAGATTTATAGACACAGGCATACAGGAAACTGGGATGTAATAAATCTCGATTGAGAAAAAACGAACAACTTTGATTACCTTAAAAATAATGTTGATAATTCACTGAACATAAAATACCTAACTCATCTATTTACACAAGAATATATTTCCTTTTAAAATAACAGTTTTTGATAGTTTATCGAAATATATTTTATGTGAAATGTTCTTTGTTAAAATGTAATTAAAGTTGTGAAGAACAATTAAATATAAAACTTTATAGACTTTTTTCTAAATACACAGTTTTGAACTTAATTGTGATTATGTTATTTTTTTATATTTTTTTAAAGTAATGCTAGTAAAAATATAACACATATGTAAATAAGTGAGTATTCATACTATTGCTTGCTTCTAAAGTGTATATAAAATAAAACTTTGTGTAAAATAAATTCTCAAACAAAATATACATAAACAAATTTAAAAAAATCAAAACACACTTCATACGTTTTTATAAATCAACTGGTCTTACCATTATATTAATTAAGACGAACCATAGCAATATCATCGTGTACATTTTCACGGCAAACACATAAAACTTCGGGTTATTGTCTTGTAACGTTTCGCAGGATTATTATTGTTAGACCCGCGCAAGGTTTACGTTCCCACAGTACCTTGGTGGAGTGCTCTGTGCAATATAACTCGCACACGGCTGTTAACTGACGCTAAACCCGCCAAACTGATGCAAAGGCGCAAGCCGCAAAGCACTGAGTGAGAGCTTCGCGAGTCGTCTTTGAATGGCCCACTCCACGAGGGAGGAATTGAGGTAGCCGGGAGGGACAATCTGTAGGGGAAACCGCCGACCGCCTCCGGTAATTCACTAAGAAAGTTATTTGACGATTTGCCGCAGAGGGAATCGACGATGTAATAGAAAAATGAAAACGATTTAAATGTTAATAGAAACGTAGTGTTATAGCTTTATTTATTTAGATATAGATTTCAAAGTTTGTTTTATATGAGGAATGAGATCGATTCCTTTGATAAAATATTAATGATACTAACATTATATGAATTATGCGTAGCTACAAAAGTTACACTGGCTTGAATAAACAGTTTCGTTTTTAAGCTATTAACTACTTTCTTGTACCCCAACCTCTATTAGTGTATCGATATACATAAAACTAAGTTATAAGGAATAAGATTATTTAGGCCTTGCAATGAACTCCATCCTCGATGTTTTACTTCCAGAAATTTCTCTAACGTGTTTTAATAAATTAATGTTGCTTTTTAAATTTTTTAAACAACATTTATATTACCTACCAGCTGTGTGCCCGCGTCTGCGCCTGCGTTTTCGTATATTCTCCACTGCACTTTTTTTTTAAGCGGAACCCTAATTTTTTTAGTCCTAAGATAATGTAAAAATATTTCTCATAAATTCAAGCACTTGCCCGTAAAACCGTGCATTGAATCGGATTCTATTCGATTTTTTATGAGTACCCTGAGTAACTTCAGCTATCTACCAAAAAAAGTCCCACCAAAAAATCCGTCTAGCCGTTCAAGAGATTACCCGAAACAAACAGACTGACAGACAAAAATTTTAAGAATTGTATTTTTGGTATGGGTATCATACATACATTCATGTCAATTCAGTAAAAAAAACTAATTTTGACATTACAAACAGACACTCCAATTTTATTTATTAGTGTAGTTTAAAAGTGTACTCTCGCTAACACGTACTAACTTATCGTTTAACAATATTTATAATTAGGTTTTATTTTAGTAGCTTTATTAGCTACGTGAAGAGTTATGAACGCTGCAAATTTTTGTCGTTTGTCGATTCAAACGTACGAGTACTTCTTAAGTATAACGTGTCCTGATGTTAATGATATAGAGATCAAAAAGAAATATTATTCTTTTAATTTTCCTTTTTTATTTAAGGAATTTACATCATAAGGACCATATTCCTTCGTCAGAATTCACAAATTAATATAGATAATTTACAACATTAACAAAAAATTTAAACTCAAATCTGTTAACCTAACGTTTTCAAATATCAATTCTGCGAATAAAGCTGCTATTTAGAAAGTCAATACTATTAGTCGATTCGTTTCAAAACATAATATTCTATAGTTTTTATTTTCCTTGTAATTCATACTCATGCGTGTGAGAATATGAATTGATTTTGTTATTTTTAAAACGTATATTTATTACTAACGGTGTTGCCGCGGCTCCGACCGCGTATCTTATCGTCTATTCTGCACTTCACTAATAATGTAGTTTTTTTTTTTTAAATAATTGGGAAGTAATATTTTGGTGGTTACTGTTTTTTAGATTTCGCACAAATTGAAACACTTCTCCGTAAAACTTTCCATTGAATCATATTAATTCGTTTTAAATTTTTATTCTAATTCTAATATTTTTTTAATTTTTATTGGTACTAAAAGAAAGTAAATTTATTTCTCACAAATATAAACACCTGCCAGTAAAACTTTGCATAGAATCGGATTTTATTTACAGTTCCCTTCATGTGAACCCAAATTACTTCTTTTTTTTTTCAAGTAGCTTAAGTTACGCTGCGTAACTTCATCTTTCATTAATTCTCCTAGTCTCGTTAAAATCGGTCTAGTCGTTCCACAGATTAGACGAAAGAAACAGACATACAATACTTGTGTTTTTGTATTGGTACCGTATCTAGATTCATTCATAAAAAGTTGTTATTTTAATTTTACAAACAGACACTTCAATTTTTTTATTTTTTTACGTATAAATAATTTTATGAAAACTAAGAGTATAAGATATTTATTAAAATAGCCAAGATATGATATTTTTTAACCTTTAAAAATATTTGCTCACATACCTATGTGATGTGAAATTAGATGACGGCGAAAATAAACACGTGGGAAATATTTTCACTGCACTACCTACCAATGCACAGTTACCGTTGTGTATCAGAAAAATCAAAGAACTGGATTACTCAGTACTTTGTTGACTGGCGTGTTAATTAAGCCGGCATCTACTTTCTATAAGAAGGGGCTTTTACCAAATATTAAGACGTCTGCTACCTACTCAACTGGTATAAGACTACGCTCAGGACACACATTCCATCAAAAAAGTAAATTGCCTGTTTTACTGGCAGATCGACGTTGTGCACCATATTTTTAGTGGAATGTGTTCGAAGTAAAGAAATAAGATTAAAGCTTAATGCATCTGGACATTTTCACATTGGTTTACTGGTATTTAATTCCATGTCAGCTGACTTGATAGACTTCTTATTTTGTAAAGATCTATACAAAATTAAGTTAAGTAAATAATGAAAGTAAATTGTAAGTCATATTTCAATTTATATACAAGGACTAGATGTGTGCCCACGACTCTGCCCGCATTTCATATAGTCTTCACTGCATAATATAGTTTTTAAAAAGTCATTAGAACATGATGTTTTGCTGGCGTTTTCCATTGAATCTTATTACGTTCACAATTTTATGAGTTTTAATTATTTTTACACAGAATCCTAATTTTTTCCTAAAAATATTTTCGTACTAAAAGAAAGCAAAGACATTTCTCAAAAATCCAAATACCTGCCAGTAAAACTGTGCATTGAATGGGATTTTATTCACAATTTTAGGAGTTTAAATTTTTTCACGGAACCCTAATAATTATAAAAAAAAGTTACGTGGAGTATCTTCAGCTATCTGCCAAAAAAGACACGTCAAAATCAGTCGAGTGGTTCCGGAAATTAGCCGGAACAAACAAACAGACATTAAAAAATGTCAAGCATTGTATTTTTGGTATAGGTAAAATATTTACGCGCGATTAAAATAAAACTATTTTGGCAGATAGGTATTACTGCAAAGATTAAACTTATATTGGGAAAAATAAATATCATGATAGAGTTTCGTTATATCTAGGGATCATAAAATTCCCAATTAATAATATGAGGCTACATTTATATTAAGCATAGCTGTTCCCGCGGCACAGCTCATGTTTTCTAGTCCGCACAATTATTCACTTCGTAATGTAGTTTTTAAATAACTATTGTAAAAAAAAACGCTATTTTCTGTACAGGCCCTAAATTATTTTTGGTAGTAATAAAAACAAAAGTTATTTTACACAAATTCAAAAACTTCCTGGTAAAACTTTATTGAATCGGAGTTTAATAACTTCACTTAAGTATTAGTTCCTCTGTTGGGCCTTAATATCAGGTGTCATCGCTAAAAGGGCCGCTAGTAAAAAGACCTCAACCAACTATGATCAGTATCCTGTTTCGTACGCGAAGCGATTAATAAGTGCTGAAAGAGTTGGGACCTGGCAGGCGCACTACATACGCGCCAGCACTGGTGAAGTGATACGAGTCTTCTTACCTAAGGTGGAATAATCCCACCAGATGGTGAGGAAGATTCATTTGTCCTCAACCCATGTGCAGGCATTCACAGGCCATGGAGTCTTTGCGGCGTACCTACCTTTTTTACAGGTTTAAGCTCAAGGACAGTACTACTAGTGTGTGACCCGGATGTCGCCAAAACAATGTTCCACAATGTTTTACACTGTCCTATATTCAGAAATGACCAGAAATGACCTCGAATGCAGGACAGGGATAAAGTTGAAGATGGAGAGCTTGGCTTCCCTGCTGGTTGACAGCGAGACGAGGCATGTTTTGCTAGATTTAATCTCATATGAGGTAACCATCGGCGGAAAACGGCACAAATAAGTAAAAGCAATATATACGTGACAGCGTGCTGATTATTAGCATAATTATTATTACTTATTTACTTTTCATTATTATATTTATTGTTATTATTGAAATTATCAATTGTTCTAATTAAAATTATTACCATTGGAAAAAGGGCAACATTATTGACATGCCAAAAGAAGGAGGTGGAAGAAATTAGATTTAAGAATAGGCTAAACAATACTGTAAAACTAGAGTTAGGGGAAGACATGATTGTTAATTAGATATAGTTATTTTTGAAAAAATATTAGGAACAAGATACACTAATCGGGAAAAATAAAAAAAGATTAGACCGACAATACTCCGGACTATGTTCGGGCAGTACGGGGACCAAATAAAAAAATATCAGGTGAATTTGAGGTCGACTAAGAAAAAAAATGCTATTCTTTGTACTCATTGACATTGGTTTTCCGAGATAACTCTTCGATTACTTTACAAGTACAATCCATTTTGTACTATTTGCATTACGCAAAGGACATCTGTTTAAACAAATTGTTGCTGGCATCTAAGTAATGCATGGGTCTATCTGTGAAAGGCGATTTATTTCTACGAAAATGTTCGAGGGCTTCTCAATTTGTTTATAAGCAGACCCTGTATTACATTTAAGCGATTGTGCAAACCAGTAACACATCAATTTTGTTTCGTATGAAATTAAATTAATTATATCTGTTCTATTAATGAAATAAAATGTTTACGGATTAAAAAAAGAACGCATATATCTGTATGTATCTATCACTTTTCGTACATTAATGTTAATATAATTATTATTTGACTCTTGTCTGCTCACTTTGTAATAATATGAAATTATGAACTCCACGCTTTGTAATAATTTCAGGTCAACGGATTTGTACTCGACGAATTATAACCTTCTTTTTAAAATACAGTGCAGTAAACCTTTCTAATTACAGTTTATCTTCGTACAGTTCTTTAAGATAGGTTCTTATTAAGCAGTCAGTTGTGTTTTGAATTAATGACTTAATTTTTGCTTTTATTTTAAGTTATGATATATTCGATTGTAATTTATAAGAGAAATTTAAACATATACTTAATTTTTAAGATTGTCATAGCCTAAAGTGAAACATTTATTAACAAAGTCTGGTTGGTACTTACAAGTCTGTAAATACAAAATTGTATATAAATAATAGGAAGTCCGTTATTTACCAACCTGACATTCTCATTTGAATTGGGAATTTGTTTAGAGATAAATTTTTAAAACACATTGATCTCTTTCTAAGTGAGGCGTAGTTTTCCAAACTTTAATGAGGAGGTTTTTGCAGTTTTCGGATTTATTGTTCCTGTTTAATTTGATTAAATAATTTAAAAAAAATGACCAATCAGTTTCTTTTAGTTTCAATTAGATGTAAACAGAAGTCGATATTCAATTGTATTGTTATATTTTATATTTAAACTTGTAATCCTAAAGTTGACTTTATAGCCGGTTTTAATATCGAATCCTAAATTTTAGATTGAGATGAAACCATAAAAAGATCTGTTTACGGCTGACTGATCACTGACACTGATCTAAAGATAAAAAGGGCTGGTATTTCAGATTTCGGTAGGTAAAAATCGCATACAAACCGGCCGTTAGAGATTTACTTACATCAACGACATATTTTCATCAAAAACGTAACCACTTTCATTTTAAGCAACATTAGTAGGTAATTTACAGATTTCATGAAGAAATTAATATTAGCGGTATTGGGTGTGTTTACGAATTTCAAAAATTGTTACTAGATTTTTTTATATTGATCGCACAGTTTATTATATGAGTGATAAAATTATTTCAAGTACTTATAAAAATAACAAATAAAGCGTATGCGGATTTTTTTCTTCTATTCAGGCGAATAAAAAAAAATACTTAAACGAGTCATAATACAATAACATTTTATAAGTAATTGAAAGAAATAACAATAAAAAATCAGAAGAGCGCAATATCTCTATCAAGTATTTGGTTAAAGTTAGCATTGAAACTTGTCTTTTTTATTATAATATATACTTAATTATCTTAGGCCTAACAATCAAGATGATAGCCAAGTTTAAAAAGTATCTTGATAAATAACAGACACCCTAATATACTGTATCTTCGCTTCAGTTCATGTAAATTTAGATATTTTATTATCTGAAATACATGATGCCTAAAATAATATTGACTCCCACATTCGCAGTTACGACTTTTGATAACAAGAAACAAATATTTGCAATTAAAATAATTACACTTTAAAAAAAAATTAGCTTAGTACTTATTACAATCAAAATAACCGAAGAAATTATGAACTAAGAAAGTTAGTTGAGTGTATGAAATCAGCAATTTGTGGTCATAAATAATTTATCGACATAAGTACTACACAGTTTATTTATATTTGTTATCCATCCATTCAACCGACAGACGTCCACTGCTGGAAATAGATGTCCACCAAAGATCTCAACGAATACCGGGTTTACACCACCCGCATCCAGCGAACACCCGCGACCTTCATCAGGTCGTCCGTCCACCTTGTGGGGGTCCTACCCACGCTGCGTTATCCAGTACGTGGCAGCCATTCGAGAACCTGTTGGCCCCATCGGGCATCGGTTCTACGAGCAATGTGCCCATTGCCACTTCAGTTCGGGAATACTTCAGGCAATGTCGATTGCTTTGGTTCTTTTGCGGATCACCTAATTTCTGATTCGATCGATCACACAGTGAAACTCCGAGCATAGCCCTCTCCATTGCTCTTTGGGTAACTTTGAGCTTTCTTATATTTGTTTACTTAACCAAATAAGTCTCTACGTACATCAAAGTATGTAACTGTACCGACCCATGTCCGTACTATGTGATAACAACACTGTTAAAATCTACACATTTAGTAAAAAAGTAAATAGATTTACGAATTTTTACTTTAAGAAATAGACAAGAAACAATGTATTTAAAATCGTATATAATTTTTTGCATTTAAAAATTCTCGGGGTGCGAACTAAATTCGGGATGCGTTATCGCTTGCTTCAAATGTATGTAAATTCAAAATGTTGTTTCTAATTTACCTTTTTTTACACGGTATAGGCTGTGCTATGACTACAAACTCACCTGATGTTAATTGACGATGTGGTGTAGAATGGTAAACACACTAAGTCTAGATGTACTGGTTCTCAAACGATGCTGCCGAAACACACCTTATGGTATTTGACGACAGGTTTTTTAACTTGAGGGTGGTAGCTACCCAAACGGGCATTATTTTAAAATGCTCCAACCATGCTATGGTTTCCTTCACCGAAAGCTCAGCCTGATTTTAGAGGTGAATAGGTGGGTATGAACCTGCATCCATTGACGGGAAATCCGACCGCACTACCAACTAAGCCATCGTCGCATCTATCTCGCTATCATCGCTGACCTATTGTTTAAATACCCAGTCTCGGCTAGTAATGATAACGGGGTCGAAGATTATGACGTTAATATTATGGGCACATACGAGTTTGATTAAGGTTCATATTATCGTGATAGGTGTGAGCATAACATTCGTCAGTGACACGTAATTTTTATCAAATTCGCACACAAACATAATTATGTAATTACATTTATTGACAAGTAGTAGTGTGCCCGCGTTTCTATATATTCTTCACTAATTTTTTTTTTAATATCTAACCCTAGTTTTTGTTTAGTACTAAGCTAAAGGAAAAATATTTCTCATAAAATCAAGCTCTTGCCCGTAAAACTGTGCAGTGAATCGGATTTTATTGCATTGTTTATGAGTTTTAATTTTTTACCCTGAGTAACTTTAGCTATGTAACAAAAAAGGTCCCGTCAAAATCCGTGCAACCGTTCCGGGGATTGCCCGGAACAAACAGACAGACAGACAAAATTTGTAATAATTACTTTTTTGGTATAGGTATCGTGTATACATTCATATGTATTTAGTAAAAAAAAATTTTTTTTGGCATTACAAACAGAACCTTCAATTTTATTTATTAGTGTAGATATCGATGTCGTCGGTAAACTATCTAAATCATACCAAAACGAATAATTGCGATAAACTTCGTTAGTACGGCTACACTCATCAATCTCATAGAGCGGTAAAACAAAGATTACTTGCCAATTACATATACATAATATGTAAATTGTACTGTAATTGTAATTGTACTGTATGTCCGCGGCTCCGCCTGTGTTTCATGGTTTTATAATAATCATTGTAAAATAATGTTTTGTTGGTGCTGTCTATTGTATTTTGTTTACCATTCCATAATTTTTTTATTTATTTTTACGCGAAACCCTATTCATTTTCAAAAAATAAATGTAGCCCAAGTTACGCGGAATAAATTCAGCTATCTACAAAAAAAAGGCTCAGCAAAATTGGTCCAACCATTCCGGAGATTAGTCGGAACAAACAAAAGACAGACAACAATTTTGAAAATTGTGCTTTTGGTATATGCTTCGTATATACATTCATATGTATTTAGTAAAAAGTTGTTATTTTGATATTACAAAGAGACACGGTAATTTTTATTTATTAGTATACATTAAGATAATAAAAATTTCTATTTGAGCAATCAAATGAACCTAGATTTTGACAAAAAATCTCTTGTTGAGCTATTTCTATAATTGTTAAAATTCAGCAACGTCTTTTTTATTTAAATAGTAAGGATTTAACATTTAACTAATTGTTGATATATGTAACACAACTGCATTTAATTTATTACGCTGGTTTTCTATGTAAATACCTACATGATTTGTCGCGACATTTTAAACACCGGTGTTAGTGTAATTATGTATGTGACTACATCATTTATTACACACTTCTATAAGTATGACAATGAATTGTGTTCCAATAAAGCATTAATTTGACTCTTAAACAAAGTGTATAGTATGAAACGTTTACCTATAAATACGTTTTATTATCTATGTATATTCTACAAATAAATAAAATTGAAGTGTCTGTTTATAAAGTCAAAATAACATACTAAATACATATATATAAATAGTTCTTCTACCAAAAAACACAATTTTTATTATTTTTGTCGGTCTGTTTGTTCAGAAAATTCTCCGAAACGGCTGGACCGATTTTAACGGAACTTTTCCGGCACATTGTTGAAGTTACAAGCTATAACTTCGGTTACGTTCGTTTTATGGAAAATAAATAGGGATACGGGAATTACATGAAAATCCGACTTAATGCAGTCTTACTGGCAAGTGTTTAAATTTGTATGAAATATCCTTTCTTTCTGTTACTGCCAGATAATATGATTAGCTATGTCAGTAATAAAAATAACTTAGAGCATGTATAAAAATGGGTCAATTGTTTTAACCCCTTGAGCACTAACCTGGCGTTTCCGCCAGCTTTCCTATTGTCTCATTTTATGGGTAATCGACACATTAAATTATTATTTAAAAACTATATTACACAATAAATTATTGTGCCGAATAGAAAATATGATACACGAATGGAGCCACGGGAAGTGTTATGTTTATGTTATAATTTTAACATTTTAAAAGCTAATTACTAACCTCATTCGATGTTGTATCAAATGCTGCTAGTTGAACGATCATCAACGTTATCAAAATTAATCAGTTTTAATCGTTACAATAATTTTTAGATTATCGTATAGTACAATTTATATAAATAAGACTCAGAAATACTAACATTTTACCAAGACAACAAGTCATTATGGACGCTTGCGGTACGATTATTAATGTGATTATAAAATCATGAACTGCCTGTCAACAATAAAATGACTTCTACGTTCCTGAATTCTTATCAGTTATCAAAATGGGTTTGGCCTGTCTGCCCACACTGTGATATTGTTTAATAAATTCTCACGTGATAATTTCATCCATGTAAATTACCAACGCGCAATTTTTTGATAATACAATAGTAGTGTTGATTGGTTGTTACGTAATTTTTAAAATAAAATAAATAGAAAGCCAATCTTTTTTATTTCTTGTTACAAATATGAAGTTAGAAAATAATAATAAATAACTTGTCAACAAATAAATGCTGTCGATCCAAAAGTACCCTTAGTTCCCAAGTAAAAAACGATGGTCTTGTGCAATTCATAAACTGCACATTTTTCTATTTACAAGCAGTCATTTACCCAAAGCTTTTTTTAGATTTTCTGCAAGTTTATCTATAAACTCGAATGTTTCATAGTAGTCGGCTCTTTTAACATTGTTCATTCCTTTGATGCAAATAGCAAGATCTTTAGTCATAACACCTGATTCAATGGTGTCGATGCACACTTTCTCCAAAGATTCAGCAAAATTCTTAAGTTCATTATTGTTATCTAACTTGGCACGATGCAAAAGGCCCCTGGTCCATGCGAAAATGGAAGCAATTGGATTGGTAGATGTCTCTTTCCCTTGTTGGTAAAAACGATAATGTCTAGTGACAGTACCATGGGCTGCCTCAGCTTCCACAGTTTTGCCATCAGGACAAATAAGAACCGAGGTCATAAGACCTAATGAGCCATAACCTTGAGCCACAGAATCTGACTGTACATCTCCATCGTAATTTTTGCACGCCCAAACAAAACCACCCTCCGATTTCATTGCATAAGCAACCATATCATCAATTAATCTATGTTCATACCAGATTCCTGCAGCTTCAAATTGAGTCTTGTATTCCTTTTCATAGATTTCTTGGAAAATGTCCTTGAAGCGACCATCATACTTTTTGAGAATAGTGTTCTTAGTACTCAGATACAGAGGATATTTTCTATCCAAAGCGTATTTGAATGATGAGTGAGCAAAATCTATAATAGAAGCATCTGTATTGAACATGCCCAGTGCTACTCCAGCACCCTTGTATTCATTAACAATGTGTCTAATTGGCTCTCCAGATGGAGGTGTAAAGATAAGTTCAAGTTTACCAGCACCAGGTACAACAAAGTCAGTTGCTTTGTATTGATCAGCATGCGCATGACGACCAATGATTATTGGTTTGTCCCATCCAGTGACAAGACGAGGAATATTATTACAAATGATAGCTTCCCTGAAGACTGTACCACCAAGAATATTACGAATTGTACCGTTTGGACTCTTCCACATTTTTTTCAAGCTGAATTCTTCGACTCTATTTTCATCTGGAGTTATGGTTGCACACTTGATACCAACATTATACTTTTTGACAGCTTCAGCACAGTCAATTGTGACTTGATCATCTGTCTTATCTCGGTTTTCAATGCCTAAATCATAAATGTGCAATTCGATATCTAAGAAAGGTAAGATAAGTTTCTCTTTGATAAGATCCCAAATAATTCTAGTCATCTCATCACCTAAAATATCAACGACAGGTCCGGCCTTAATCTTCGACATGTTGTATATTCTGAAAAATATTAAATTAAAAAATAATATAGCCATTGCAACTTTATATAATTAAAATTCTTTGTAGTCACGTTTATAAATATTTAAATACATGATTGTTAACATTTTTGTTTTGTTGAAGAAATTGAATAGAAACAATAAATAATTGAAGATAATAAATATAATCAGTCTCTTTATTATTCACATAGATCAAAGTTGAACAAACATTTTTTAAAAAAATTTTGTCATGTAAGTAATAGTTTTAACATATTAACTTATATTGATGCTTGCAATTAATTGAATGAATTATGAGAATGTTGATATGGATGTGTGGGGTAACAAAAAATGGACAGGATTAGGAATGAATACACTAGAGGAAGTTTGAAAGTGGTTCCAGTAACAGAGAAGGTAAGGAGCAGGTGTCTGTCTTGTTATAGGCATGTAATAAGCTGGGAGGATAAGGATGTTGTAAGAAATGTATTGGATATGAATGTGGATGAGTACAGGGGAAGAGAAAGACCAAAGGAAGGATGGATGGACTGTGTGAAAGATGATGTGGATAGAAAGAAAGTGAATGTAGGTATGATCTTAAATAGAGATGAATGGAAGAGGAAAACATGTTACACCAACTCCAAATAAAAATGGGATATGGGCAGGGAGATGATGATTCATCTAACTAGCAAATTACAGAAAAATATCATCTGTGTGTAAATTTGTCTATATAAGCACAAGTATTTTGTAATGTGGTAATTGATAAACATCATTTAACTATGATAATATATGTTATTATCAATTATATGATATGATTGCCTTTTAATAGATATTGATTTTAAGATTAGATTTATTAATTTTAGAATTTATTTATTTAATCTATTAGAATTTAACCCTCATGAGTGGCCACAATTCTATTACACCATATTTAGTCTACCTCCTTTTTTTTCTGTACTACCACTAGACAAATTACTTGGACCATATAAAAAAAAGTAAATGTTTCCCATTAGTAAACCAAGAAAAATAATTTATTTGCATATAATGTAATAATTAACACAACATTGAACATTATTGTCAAGGCTGTTGTTTAACTTTGAATATTTAAAAAAATTATACAGGTAATAAGGCACTTTATTTTAAAAAAATCTTAAAACTAGTTTTCTACAATACAGGAATGTTGTAGTAAAAAAACCAAATAGTGTAATTAAAGTTTTCATCTAATTTTTTGTCACTTCGACTAGAGAACGCAAGCTGAACTATTGCCATGGTTTTACCGAGTTCTAAAAGAATCTAAGTGTCATGGATATGGTGATGTGGCAATGGGAGTTTCTAAATTATTTTTGTACGTAATTTCACCTCATGTCAAACCTTGAAAGCAGGTTTGTAGCACGGTACAAAGTTCAATAGGTTTAAATGCATTAATATAATATCAAAAAATTAAATTACAAATAAAGGTAAAAAAGATCATATTATTATAGTTTACTTATTATTAAAAAGCACTAATGGGAACGATTGAAACACCTACCTTGTAAGATAATTCAATAAATAGTGAAATATACACCCAAACTCCGTCACTTCTTCAAATGAACTATCTAAATCTAAAAGTATAAGTGCTTTACAGAAACTAAAGTACTCTGCAATAAAATGAAGTGTGAAAAAATCAAAACTAATGATGTGCTCAATCGATTACCAATAATCGATTAATAATTTATTTAATGATTCGACCATAATCGATTTTCAGTGAAATAAACGATAATCATCGACTTTTTTTTTTAGGGTTCTGTAGCATAATGGTAAAAAGGAACCCTTATTCTGAGACTCAAATGTCTGTCTGTCCGTTAATCCGTCCGTATGTATGTTACACCCAATTATCTCTAGTGAGTTAGTACTATAAAAGCTAGCGATTTGAAATTAGGTACAGATCTATATAATGTTAGTGGCTACAAAGTTTTGTAGAAATATAATGTCTGTAATGAAAATGGAGTTTGAAATGAGTTACAAAAAAATAAACCTTCTCGATATGGTCATATGGGGTATCATTTGAAAGGTCTTCATGTAAGTATTTCAATAGTGTTTTTTCAATTTTTATGTAATAGATTTTTATTTGGTAACTTCAAGAAAAGTGAAAAAATGGACTATACCCCATATATTATCTCTGAAGTTTAGGGGCCAAAAAATCTGAAACAATTCAGGAAGTTAGATAATAATCTAAAGTTTACAGGAAAAATATAACAAAGTAGAATTAATTGTTAATTTTAGAAAAAAAAAATACAAAACTATGTAACAATCGCGAGTTCCAAATTCTTCCTACACACTAATAATCTTGACTATTGTGTCTAGGGCATAACAAATCTATTCAGTTGATGTATTAACTATTTAATATTATAAATAGCACTTTCAATATGTAAAAAGTATGTAAATTATAATGTTATAACTTCATTTACAATAAGTATTTTATTCATCCAGACTGCATAAAATACATTGTTTAACAACCCACTGAAGGAGGTTGTAAGCGTGAATTCATACTATCTTCACACCACGTGCTCCGGCTATGGGTGTTATGGTTATTTCAAATTTAGAAGTTTTAGAATCCTATATCCAGAATAACTCAAACGTTTTTAAGCGTGTTGATCATCGTTGTTGAATGATCATAACACTGCCAAGTAAAAAAAATTGGCATCATCGATTGAAAACCGATTAATAATTAAGTATTGTTATGATACGTAATCGATATATCAAGTACTAAAATAATTGAATCGGTACATCACTACCCAAAACCACAGCATCACGTCTTAGCCACAGACTAATAATGTTGGCAGTAAGGATACCATTCTTATTAATTAATCAATCCTTGAGTCCAAAAACTTGATTATTTATAATCAATTTCTAAAACTGAATTGATCTCAAACTTAAGAAAACGAGATTCAATTTTTTCTGGTTTTATAAACTATAGATTATTTATAACACAAGTACATGTATGAAAGATTTTCACTTAACTAACATAAAACTGAAGATATGGCTTTGTGATCAGTTTCTTTTGGTTCTTTGTAAGATTAAAATGTCTTCTTGTACACTATTAAGACGGCAAACAAATATTTTGCCTGATGGCAAGTAAACACATACAATGTTAGTTGAACGCTTACTACATCAAGAGTATTTAAGTTGGACTACCAACCATAAAATATTTTCACTTTATACCCTTAACTTTGATATACTTGCATGAACAACTTCAATTATTTAAACCGATAAAAGTTTGATTATTAAAGTATCTTTAAGAGAACTTTATGAGTTAGTACCACTCTGGTGCTTTGGGATCGTCGTATGTGAAGAAATGAAACGTTCAATCAGAAGGTTGAATATGACGTATATATTTCTTAATAAATGTGCCTACTTTTATACCCAAAAATTTAGATCTATGCGAGTGAGAATCCAATCGCTGGATCTTCTCTTGCATTGCGTCAAAGTGGTTTATGGCCTACAAATGTTGTGTGGGCTCAGCGCGGTCGCTTTGGCGCCACCTCCGGCGAGTTTCATCCATTAGGGGTATTATTATACTGCGTGACGATCCTTTGTGTTGTTGAGTGCAGGTAACAACGACGAGGCATCGGCGCCTCTCTGCCGGTTGCGTTCTGTAGAGAGCTTCCGTTCTTTTTCGGGTTGACACGTACCTCTTTGTTTGTAGATGATCCTGTTAATTACGTAATGATTATAGTATTTAAGTTATTATTAATACACATGTAGCTATAGAGTTGCTACATGTTCCTTTTGTTTTTTCTTATATTGATTTACGTATAAATATGCAGAGATATAACAGTGTAATTTCTTTTTCTCCACAGTTTGTTTATCTTTTGTCGTTTAATTTCTATTGACGAGCTTCAGTGGTATAAATAAAATGATTAATAAAACAGTTTTAATCTCAAATATTCAATAAGTGGTGATTATGGTCTAATTTTAGCCAATAGAAGAACCCTAGTTAAGAATATAAAAAAAAAACAAGTTGAAAGAAAATTGATTTTCCAACAATCAATCTTTTAGAATTCATTTTTTTTTAATTCATTCATCCAGCTTCAATTCGAACCGATTCAACAAGCATTTTTTTTTTTTTGGAAAGAATCGCCATCTCTATAGTAACAGAGGTGAATTTCATCGGCAAGATATATCACGTTAGCCTGAAGTTACGCGGAAGGGTTAATAGACTATGCAGCACCATATTTAGTGATACCAGCCAAAAAATTAATTCAGTTTATAATATAAATTAGCAACATTATTATTAGGACCTAGGGACGAACCCACTTCAACGTATATCGATAAAAGGATACTCAATGTAGTCTAGCTACGCTAACTTTGCAGTTATAACTTAAATACTATAGTATACTATAAAAATAAACTAAAAAGGAAGTAAAAAATTTAACTTACTTCTGCTAACTTCGATATTTTCTTTGTTTTAATATCATTAATAATTTTCAAATTGGTGCCAGCTTATGAATAACAATTGCATCTCGCGAATTATGTTCGATTTTGATTTAGTATTCCTTAAAATCACCTTAGACCTTATGATAAATTCATTTAAGCGTATATGTAATTGTGATAAAGTATAGGCAGTTATTTTCATTTATAAAAGAGTATATTGGTTAACTGTAGCTGGCATTGACTCCTATATTATTAATGGTATTAAAACATAAGATATATCGAAGTTAACTGAGTTAGATTCATATAGTAATTATTTATCTACTCTTTAGTGCATTTTTATAGTATATTCATTTAAAGTCGGTTTTGTTTTTAATTTAAAAGTTTTGTTTTCTGCTTTTTAGTTTAAGTATGTACTTTTAGCCTTTTAAGTTATAAAGCCAGATTTTGAATTTTCTCTAAAATAATTTTACTTATGTATTCATTTGTTCTTTGTCCTATTTTTTATTAACTTTTACTGCATATACATAAAGAATAACAAGAAATAAATACTCTACTCCTACTCGTTAAAATGTTGTATTTTTCATAATCAGATCAGCAAAATAAGATGGTAAATGCAATATGTTAACACTTGAATTAACTATGGAAATAAATTTATATTCGAATGTATAAGTTTTTTATAAAATTCGACGGTTTCTCTTGATTTCTCTGAAATCTACTGATCATATCCAGACTTGGTGACAATGGGACCACCTCGGGAGTAAACTCCTTCGATAAAGACACATTTCGATAGTTTTAAAAAGTTTCTCTGTCTATTGATTAGTTTGTTCGCCAATCACGCAAAAACTACTGAACCGATTTCGATGAAATTTCTTATGGTAGTAGTTTATACTCCATAGTAACATCTTTTTACACATATATGTATATAATTAATGGAAATTAATATTTGTATGACTCGATGGCTGGATTGTTTTCCATTGGTGGTAGTATTATGTTTAATCAATATCCCTGCGTTGCTTCCAATGTTTGAGCCTGAGTCATATTCGCCCAGTCTGTCTTTTGGGGTCGACCAATGTTTATTACAATATATCTGTCTATGTATGTTGGTAACATACCAACACTTCAGCTATTATAAAAATTGTATGATTTCGTCATGGCTTTGTTGAACTAATAAACAATATATAAACAAGTAATGATCTTAAATATAATGAAAACAACATTGCGTGGCACTACTTGTGACCATTATATCAGTGAAAATATATTGTTAATAAAAAAGAATTACAATCAAATTAATTGTATGAAATTACTTTGTTACTATAAATTGAAACTGGTTAAAACTGCATGTCTATTAGTATATGTCTATTTAATTAGCACTTGATGTGCTATTGAAAACTTTCAATTGAATCCGTGAGTATAATAAAATATTTTCAGGATTAATTTTACTTTATGTTTTGCTAAGACACAATAACTTACACTTGTATTCGTGAACAATACATAAGATAGTCAGAAAAACATGCTTTTTTGTCCAAAAATGTCATATGAACCTGAGATAGTATATTATTTAATTCCATACAATATCATACAATATACAGCCATAGTACATGTATAAAAGTATATTAACTCTTTGAGCACTTACCTGGCGTTTACGCCAGCTTTCCATTGTTTTCATATTGTCTTTCTATTGTCTTATTTTTACGGGTACTCGATACATTAAACACATTATACATGAAATTAATTTTTACTAAAAGTGAAACCGTTTTGTTACAAAAAGGTTGCACACGTGTTAACATAAGCTTAGAAAAAGTTGAACTAAAAAAGAACATTATAGGGTTGTTTAGGTATAGATATGTTTTAAACATTGTTTAAAAAGAATAGTCTAGTTGTGTTTTGGCAAGCAAGATTTTTACAACTAAGGTCATTCAATTAAACATGATGTTGATGATGATAATTAAAAATGAATCGTTACCAAATTTACATAATATATGGGCAAATAGTTATTAAAATGCTGTATTTTATTAAAGTATAGTTTTTTAGAAGGCTCACTATAACACAGGTAAAAAATATATATTATTGGTATTACTGATTTGATAATGAAAACTAATAAAAAAGGACAGCCAAAGATGTTTTTAAAAAGCAAAGTTAATAATTAGTTTACATACACTTCACCGTGTATTACATTTACGTCTTATGGATTAAAAGACTTATATTACCACTTAAAAAAAATCTTGTATATTAGCAGAATAAATAAATACAAAAATCACAAGTTTAATTATAATAATATAGCTTGGCATGTAATGTGAAGTTTAAAAGTATCGCGAACATTAAGGCTTACAATAACTTTACTGCTGCAAACCTTAAAAATACAATTTTTTATAAAAAAAAAATAAACTCAGATTGACCATATTCTATAATTTGTTAATATCTCACAACACTATAATTATAACAATAAACATAAAACATATAAATATAAACATAACCTAGCATCCAATCATTATAAATATTCTTATCTTACTCGCTTCATTTCTATTTGGGATTCTAAAGTGGGAGTAAGAGCAAAGCGAGCATTTTTTGACACAGTTTGTCGAATGAACTTCGCTTGAAAATGTTTATGAAAAATTCTGCTTTACAGTATGACCTTTTGAGCTTTTATGTAGTTGCAATAATGCAGGATCATTGATAGATTAGCCCCGCATGAAATTTTTGAAAAGCTTACTTCTTGGAAAAGCGTATATATGAACTTCAAACTTAGAACTGGCTCAATTTTGGAACACAGACGTATCTAACATTATTATGTAATACATTTAAAATGCCTTTCCATGACAAGTATAATTCACTTTATTTTCATAAAATTAGTAAACTTTAAATTAAAAATTAAGTAAATAAATAAAATAATGCTCGCGCAGACAAAATTAACTCACACTGACGCCAACCTTCAAATATTAGTGACAAGTATGGATGACATAGTCCATTATCTTTGTTATGGCGAATTCTAGTGTGTTATGTCATTGCTTAGCTTTAGGTTCTATGTATTTTGGGTTGTATAAGTTTCCATAGTATGGTTTATAATCACTTTTAGGAAGCCGTATTTATAATATATTTTTTACTCTTTATTGTGAATGAAACTAATGTTATTCTAGTATGGAAATTCCGGAGAAACATCTGTAAGGTTTCTTCGAAATGGTGGTGCAAAAGAATTGGAATAGTATAGAAGTGTTAAAACCAAATCCGATTCCCGAAAATACAGGCGGTTCATGGAGCTTCCCAACACCTAAAACTGGAAACGTTCGCATGACTACCACTTGCAATATGCAGACGGTAAGTGTTTATTAATTTGTATTCTATTACTTACATTATGTTAGATATTAATTTGGTTGATACCTTCTTTCCTTCTATAATTTTCTAACATTTGTTATATTATTCTATTTACTTATAACTAGAATGTGTAATTTTTTTTGTAAAGTTTATGGTTACATAAAAAACATGAGATCATATGCTAAATGTATATTTTGATCTATAACTTGCTAACAGGGTTGCAGGGTGAGCTTAGTTAGTTTTTTTTAGTATAGGCTCAGTACTTTGACCACACTCCCATTGGTATTTGGCGACAGGTTTTCAAACTTGAGGTTGGTAGCTACCTAGGCGGGCATTGCTAGAAAATGTCCTTCTACCCATGGTTTATAGCTATAGTTTCCTCACTATCTTTCTTTCACCAAAAGCTCTGGCTGATTTTAGACTTGAATAGTTGGGGATCGAAAACGCGTCGATCGACGCGGAATCCGGCCGCGTTATCCGCTGTGCGATTATCACCACATAGTTTTTTACTTTTGAGTACTTATGCCCAGTTTCTGAGCACTTTTAACTGTAGTTTATCCTTTTGAGCACTATCAGTTTAATAACTTGTTTAATTCCGTTTCTGAATACCACACTGTGCGATAAACTTCGTTTGGTTTAACTCACCAGCAAGGCCTGCTCATCTGTTCAATGAGTAATATTTGATATTTCTTTTGTCAAATATGTTTGAAATTAGCTTAAAACTGTTTCATTTGCTTGAATATTAAACTGCTTGTAGCACTTATTACTTATTTGGATTGGTATATTTGTATAAAATTGGAAATATTTTTTTTTTTTAAGTACTTAATGTAATTAATATCAGAGTTATTGGATATCCTAACATATAAATTCATTATATGTTATATATATTTATATATATTCACAGATGAAGAATTTAAAATGAAATACTGTCATATTTTTGTGATAAATAAACAATCCCTGATTTGCTCCAATATGTTATCATAAATATACATTTCTTGTTGCAAAGAACAAAATTGTATTTTGTTATGCCAAAGATACTTTCCAGGTAGTTCCAGCTATACCAAAAATTGCTAAACAACAGAACAAATACACAAAATCTTTTTTATGATTGACCTTTTAACAATGAAGTCTTCTTACAGCTGTTGATAAATAAGAATTATCATACTTTATAATAATTAAAAAACTACTACTACTCTTGGAAAAATATGGTGTATTGGCAAATGTAGTGGCAAATTGTTAAACTCAATCTTGTGAATAGACCAATCTAGTGTCATTTTAAGTAACTGTTGCACAGTTATTGTTTGCCTCACTGGGTATTCAGAAACACAGTGAAACTTAACTGACATTTATCCTATAGGGATAACTTTATCGAGTCAATAATTAGTGAGAGCTTAACTGAGAACTTCAGATACTGGACATAAATTACCAAACCTGTAAAGGATAAATAAAAAATTACAAAATTCTGTATTGGTGTCAGTCACTTTCATAGACATAAATTTTACAAGTTCTGGTAAAAAATGTTACTATTGTGTTGTTCAAATTCTATTTTATGAATAAATCACTTTAAATATGCTTTCTTAATATCATGTTATACCTGAATTAATTAGAAAATTATTTTATTTAAGTTTCAGAAGCAACCTATAACAAGGCAAATAGCTATAAACACGTTAGCAGCAATGCATAGACGATTTAGCCTTCCTGGTCCAGTACAGCCACATTCCAGACCTATTGCAGAATTTCGAGCCAGTGCCAACAAGTCTTTGGATATGCTACGACAAACAATACAGTCGGCTGTCACCAGAGAAATTGATCAAGTCATTAAAAAATACCTTGAGGTTGTTATATGTATTTTTTTACAAATATATACTAGTTTCCGTATAAAATTTATTTTGTTTAATAGTATTTGCTTTACATCCCAAAGGAATATATATAAAGATCTTGTAGAGACTTTGTATGCATGAAAGAGATGTTTTATCGATAATTACGTCATTAATTCTCCTTGAATATATTGCATCTTCGCTCTGATCATCCAGTACACAGTAACTGAGATTGATACTCACTTATGTCTAGCTTACACATAAAACTGCTGACAAAACATCTCTTTCATGCATAAAAAATTTCCTACAATCTTAACACATACATATAAAGTTTTCAGTTAAACTATATGCGTAAATTTATGTGGGGAAATATATTGTATACTTAAATCTTAGATATAATGGTATATGTTACACAATTCGTATTAAATAAAAAAAATCTACAAAGGGCTCAGATATTCAGGCCCGATCTACGATTTTTTCGAACCGGGGCAGAAACATGATAGTGGTGCCTCCAACATTTGAAGGATTCTACATCACGTTGTTCACGTGGTGGATGTATTCACATGGTTCTGTTGCATTCTATTATACATATATGTTTCGAAACAGTCTGCGCTTTATTTTTATTTATAAGTTATCATGATTTTGGCGCCCCCTAAAAGTGACGCCCGGGGCGCATGCCCCAGCTTGCCCGCCCTATATCCGATCCTGCACTTATTACCAGCAGTGTGCAGCTTCTAAAGGCCTCAGACCCTAACAACCAAGCTAGCCGAAGTTATGATAATTTTTCCCATTTTTATGATAAAAAATATATTGGGTTATGACACAACCATAATCATGGCAATTCCCGCTTACTATCAGGCGGATCGTATGCCTGTTTGCCACTTTATTAGTGTAAAAAATAAATGAAAAATATGATTTTCATTGTTATAATATTCTTTCGTACACCAGCTTTAGCTAGCCATTAATTACTAGAATTTAAGGTAAAATTTTTAGCATTTGAAGAAAGTTTAAGTTGTTCTCCATTTAACATTTATTCCGTCTTACTATTGTTAAAAAAATTATGCAAATAATTTACTTCAACAACAGTAGACAGATATTTGTGTGTAAATATTAGTGAAAGGGGTAACACATAACATCTTAAAACACCTGACCCGCATATAGCTGCTGCCATACTCTATAAAAAAAAAAGAAATGGGTTGCTCTTTATTTGTGTAGTGTACTGCATGCTATAAAACCAGACATAGTGACTAACTATTGTGCATTTCATTTCTGAGTGAACTTGTGTATATTTATATAAATATCTAGTAGCTTGCAAAGTATATGATTATGGTGGATACATACTGTCAATAAATATGTATTAATTTTGAACTGTAATTGCTAAGCTAATAGTAATGTTATCAATTTGAGAAGCAACCAATTTGATTAATTTGTTTTGTATTTATTTCAGAAGTTTTTCGTACCGGCTGTTAACAATATAAGGCTGAATTTAGGGGATGAATCTGTCAGTGAGGATCAAGTAAGAATTTTCCTTTATTTTCATCAATCAGTGATTTATACTAAATAAAATTGAAGTGTCTGTTTGTAATTCCAAAATTATTATTTTTTACTAAATATACGTTAATGTATATACGATACCTATGACAGAAATACAATTTTTGTCTGTCTGTTTGTTCTGAGTAATTTCCGGAACGGCTGGACGGAATTTGAAGGGACTTTTTTTTAATACAAAGCTGAAGTTACTCTGAATAACATAGAGTACTTTTATTTTCAAAAATAATTAGGGATCCGCGTAAAAAAATTTAAACTCTTAAAAAATTAAACAAAATCCGATTCAATGCACAGTTTTACGGGTAAGTGATAACTTATGAGACTTTTTCTTACTTTATTTAAGTACTAAAAAAAAATTGCGGAAGTAATTAGGGTTCCATATAGAAGTAATTATAAACGCAGTTAAGAATATACGAAACGCGGACGCAGCCGTGGCCGCACAGCTAGTCCTTCATAAAGTTGCGGTTTTTTAGTTTAAATGTAATTTATTGTTTCACAATTATCATTAATCGATTATTAATCGAAAGGTACGTGCAGTATGTCGAGCGATGTTGGATGCAACACGATTATTATACACAACACCCCCCCCCTCGACCAGTACCGTCCCCATATGAAAACCCCCTGCACAGTGACTCCGAGTCTAATAACAGCACTGATTCTAGATTTGTTAAACGTAATAATAATGTAAGTACTTAAATATTAGTTATAAGTTATGAATAGTTTCTAAATTAGTGATATCCATCCGTCCATTCGACCGAAAAGACGTCCACTGCTGGACATAGGTCTTTCCCAACGATGTCCACAACGAACGGTCTTGCGTCACCCGCATCCAGCGGACTCCCGCGACTTTCACTAAGTCTTTGGTCCACCTTCTGGGGGGCCTAGCTACGATATGCCTTCCGTTGCGTGGTAGCCATATAAGAACCCGTTGGGCACATCGGGCATCGGTTCTGCGAGCAATGTTCTCAGCCCACTGCCACTTAAGTTTAGCAATTCTTCGGGCAATGGCGGTTACTTTGGTTCTTCTGCGGATCTCCTCATTCTTGATTCGATCACGCAGTTAAATTACAAGCATAGCCCTCTCCATTGCCCTCTGAGCAACATTGAGCTCTTTTATTAAGCTCATTGTGAGGGACCACGTTTCTGTGCCGTATGTCATCACTGGTCGAAGACTTCCGTCTTGAGACACTGCTGTATTACGGACGAGAAGATTCCGCGTAATACACCATTGATAATGTACGTTTTCAAATTAATGATGAAAATGGGCTTTTCAATTATTGATATGACATAAATTGTATTTTTGAAATGCAACCTTGCAGTCTAATTTTTTATTAAGGTTTTTATACCTGTAGCTATCAAATTTTGAAGTTTCCGTTTTTTATAGTGTAGTGTAAAGTAATATACTGGTGTAATTTATAGGTACAGTAATACCCCGCTTAGCGCGACCCCGTTACGCGCGGTTTTACTATAACGCGAATTTCAAATTTCGCGCTCAAATGCCTCGAATTACGCGAAAGAGTGCGTATAAACATAATGTAAAGACAATAGATGTATTTTTCCATAAAAAATTAGAGTATGTATTGCATAAAATGTTCTTAGAATTAAAGTGATTGATTAAAATTATTTGTATTTTTTTGTATTAAATTTTGACTATGTTTAATCATAAACCTCGATATACGCGATTTTCAGTTAACGCGTTTTTTTCGGAACGTATCCCTCGCGTAAAGCGGGGTATTACTGTATTTATAATTTAGTTTTGTGTAGACCTTACTCAATTCAATAATATTATTAATAATATTCATGCTTTGACCACAACCTTACCTGATGTTAAGTGACGATGATGGTACAGAATGATAAACATACTAAGCCTAGAGTGACTGGCTCCCTTGTGGCGCCCGAACACACCTACTGGTGCTTGGTGACAGGTTTTCAAACTTGGGTTTGATAACTACCCAGGCGGGAATTATGTTTTCCTCCATCGAAAGTTTAGGATCATTACAGAGTTGTAGGTGGGTTTGAACCTACGTCCATCGATACAGAATCCGCCAATACTACCAATTCAGCCAGTCAAGCTTCAATCATTTACTTAAATTTGAGTTAAACGTAATTTTTTTCATTCATTAATTTAACAGTTGTTGCATATTTTTATGCATGTAATGAATTATCAGATGCGTAATTCACGAATTATAAACAGTTACAGAGTCCATTACAAAATAAAAGAAAAGAAGCAGACAATGATTTTGATGCAAATTTAAAAATAAAGAAGATAAAACAAGAAGATAACACTGACAGTGCATCTTCATCGCCATTACCGTCACCAGCTGCGAGAGATCCTGAAAAATGGAATCCTGATAGATTAACTCAGGAGACTCTTTTTATTATGGGATCACATGCACATAAAGTAAGTAAATTATACTATATAATATAGAACTGTACATTAAGAGGACATGCGGTCGGAAGAATAGGGTTTTTCAGAAATCAGACTGATTTTACCGCATGCAAAATAGACGAAAACATCACTTTGTAGTAGCCTGTTTTCACCTCCAAAACTTAACCGATTTTTAATTTTCTTTCAGTTTTAGAACATTAAAGAATTTGGCTATGCCTGTACGTTTTGATTTTTAAATTTTTTTTTGCATCTAATTTGTTTGACAAACATCTGAATGTGATGGTAAAAATCGTGATTTTTTTTTGTCATTTTTAATGGCTCCTAGTTTCCACAGTAACTAATTTATGGAAGAAATCAAAACGTACGGGCATGCCGGTGATGGATATATATTATTTTGTATAAAAATATTTACTATAACCCTATTATCCAGAAAGGAAAAACGGGACTATGTTTGTATGGAATAAAGGCCGTTAGAATATCCTTTTAATATTCCGAAATATTCTTTCACATTTTGACACACACAGTAATACCCCGCTTTACGCGAGGGATACGTTCCGAAAAAAATCGCGTTAACAGAAATTCGCGTATATCGAGGTTTATGATAAAACATAGTCAAAATTTAATACAAAAAAATACAAATCATTTTAATCAATCACTTTAATTCTAAGAACACTTTATGCAATACATACTCTTATTTTTTACGGAAAAATTACATCTATTGTCTTTACATTATGTTTATACGCAAACTTTCGCGTAATGCGAGGCATTTGAGCGCGAAATTTCAAATTCGCGTTATAGTGAGACCGCGCGTAACGGGGTCGCGCTAAGCGGGGTATTACTGTATATTAAAGTTCAAAATTGATTCATTCAAATATCATTCGTTCATTAAATTTTTTTTAGGTTCTCGGATTAGGTAATTCACGAGGACGTCTTTATACGCGACATTCCGGCTTACTCCGATACCCAGCAGATACTATTGATAAGGAATGGATTGCCAATCATAACTTAGTCAATGCAGTCGGCGGTAAAACCTATATTATGGTAAGATTCTAACTCGTATTAAAAAAAAAATATATTCTAAATTCTTCTACTAAATAGCTGTCAATACGTTTAACTCTTTCTCTCAGGTTCTAGATGATATCGAGGAACTTGCTAATAGCGAAGCTTATAAACATAGCTCTCTGCCGATGCTCGGTGAATTAACTGGGTTTAAAGTACCACTTTTCATGTTGAGGAAAATAAAAACATATGTACTAAAACGAGCACTTATCGAAGACTTCCGTTGTGTCAATAGTCCCAAACCGTCTAATAGCGTCGTTCAAGATGATGAGAAATTTAAAGAAATCAAGACGGAACCGAATACGGAACATTATAACAATAATAGTTTTTTCAACCCCAGTCATGATTATATTACAAATACTGGTAATAGTCGTGGCGGTTTTCCCGATGTTGCCATGATGAAGGAAGAGGATACAGATTTTGCTGACATTAAAGTCGAGGACATGGACGATATAAAGGTTGACGGAATCAAAGTTGAAGATTTGGATGAGATAAAAGTGGAAAGAATCAAAGTCGAAGGTTTAGACGTTAACGATATCAAAGTTGAAAACATCGATAATATAAACGTGGACGCTATTAAAGTGGAAGATATAAAATTGGAGAGCGATGATACTTTTGATCTTTGCAAGCGAGCCGAGGAGGAACAAAGTGACTTGGTTGATGGTTTACTGGAAGCGGATATTGAGTTTCTCAGTAGGAACTTGGGGAATATTGAGAGCGATGCTGACGCTAGGAAAGCGATAGAAAAATTAACAGGCGCAAATCCCGATACGATCAGTTTAGTCGGCGATGAATTTGATTTGGGGAGCACATTGAATACTAATAACGTAAGTTTTCTTTATATTTGATTTTTTTTAATTTTTTTTTTTTTATTTGTAGAAGCTTTTTATTAGCAATAGTCAACTATTATATATTTTTATGTATTGTAATATTAGTCTGTAAGCTTTTCCAAAACTAATAAATAAAATAAATAAAATAAATAAAATAAATAAAATAAATAAAATAAATAAAATAAATAAAATAAATAAAATAAATAAAATAAATAAAATAAATAAAATAAATAAAATAAATAAAATAAATAAAATAAATAAAATAAATAAAATAAATAAAATAAAAAAAATAAATAAAATAAAACTATGACAACACTTTTGAATTTAATAATTGTTATTAAGAGGATATGCGGCCGGTGAGATATTTGAAAAGTAGGTGTTTCAGAAATCTTTCGGGCGGTAATCGCCCCTTTTCCCCCCGGACGATGAGTGCCTCTCTTAGAGAGGCGGGCGAAGAGGTGGGGGCGGGTCTTTCTCCCCCCTCAACCCCATTGTGCCATTGCACGGACGAGGACTGGTGGGCTTGCCGTAGGGGGCGACGCGGTGCAATACGCAATCCCGTATCGCCCCCATCCCAAATGCGGCGGGCGGTTCCGGGGGGTTTAGTGGGTATTTCCGGTCGCTTCACGTCCGGGCGAGTCCCACACTGGTGCGGAGACGTCCCTTCGCACACCCTTACCCGTTGCATTGGGGGACTCCGGTCTCACTAATGCAATGGGTAAGGGTAGTGCATAAATGCATTCCCCTCGTCAAAAATAAAAAAAGAAAGGTGTTTCAGAAATCTATTGATATCGCGTTGCGCCCCGAAGAAACGAGTTATAAAACACGTAACTGCGGTTCGGGTTGATTTTATCTATGCAAAATATACGAAAGCAATACTTCGTAGTACCCTGTTTCCTCTCTCTTTTTACAAGTAGTAAGTTAAGAGATAATTTAATTTAGTTGTATATATATTTTTTATTGTGATGTAAGATATATTGGGTATGCTCCGATAGGGCTGGCATACACTAATGTGTAAAAGCCCTGTGTTAATAAATGATTAAAAAAAAAGAATAATAAGAAGGATTGGCTATGCCTCTAAGTTTTGATTTTTTATTTTATTGTTTTATTTATCAAATTTGTTTGACAATCGTCTGAAAATGACGGGAAATTCGAGCATTTTTTTTTTTCATTTTCAAAATAGGAGATTGTAGAATAACTAATTTACGGAAAAAAGCAAAACGTGGATATATATTATTTGGTATAAAAATGTTTCTCTCATAATGCTATTATCCAGGGAGGAAACAGGGGACTTTTGTATGGAATAAACCTCGCTCGCATATCCTCTTAATATGCTTACTGATTTAATTGTATTTCGTATTCTTTTGATTTCATAGTTAGATGTTTTTTAGGGATATAAATTTTGTGATCGACTTCAGTCTAGAGTGGAATGTCAAAATTTTTTTTTTTACTAAATAGATATGAATGTATATACGATACCTATACCAAAAATACAATTTATAAAATTTTTGTCTGTCTGCTTGTCTGTTTGTTCCGGGTAATCTCCGGAACGGCTGGACCGATTTTGGTTGGGGTTTTTTTTTTTAGGTAGCTTAAGTTACTCCACGTAACTTAGGGATACTTTTATTTTGCGAATATAATTTGTGTATCGCTTGAAAAAAAAAATCATGAATAAAATTCGATACAATTTCTTATAGCTTCATAGCTTTTCTGGCAGGTATTTAGAATTTTTAAGAAATATATTTTTGTGTAATTTATATAGAAATATACAAGATAGATTTGTGAACATATTTTACGACGTATGTATACCAACCCCCTTGAGCACTTACCTGGCGTTTACGCGAGCTTTCTATTGTTTTTCCTTTTGTCTTATTTTTATGGGTACTGGACAAATTAATGTAGAGAGGATGGATGAGAGAAGATTAACGAAATTAATTTATAAGGCGAGGGTGAATGGGCAAGTCGGTAAGGGTCGACCTAGGCGAACGTATCTAGACCAAATCAGGTAAAAAGTACTCATAACCGACGAGCATGTATGAAAGCGCTCATGAAAGTAGAGGAAGCGAAAGAGGTATGTCAAGATCGTAGCAAGTGGAAGGACGTAATCACTGCCTACCCCCGCGGCAGAAAGGCGCGATGATATGTATGACAAATTAACTTTCATAATTAAACCCGTTCATTTAGTTTACGGGGAATCAAACCAAGTGCATAACCGTCGCATCAACGACGAGCGGTATGATACATAGCGTGCCGGTAGCACACATTGCGGCCCCGCCCCGTATAACGGGCAGTACTGTCCATTACTACACCAGTTCGAACCTGCAACCGACATGCCAGAGGACCATACACCACTTACCGCAAGCCACTGTCACTATACAAAGCCTCCCCGGTTCTACTTCGCAGATGATACGCGGGTGAGTTGTCCTAATATCGTACGATTTTACTGTATTTTTTTTTATACTGTATAGGCTCAAGACTAGGACCACTAACTTAAGTGATGATGCGAACTAAACACACTAAAACTAAAGGTGGTTCTTGCGCAACACATTAATTGGTGTTCGGCAACTGGTTTCAAACTAGAGGTTGGTAGGTACCAGTGGAGAAGAGCTCTATAACCCGCTTTATTATAGTCTTACTAAAAAAATAAAAAAAAACAAATGAATGAATAAAAGTAAGAGTATTTTGTTTATTTTGTTATTAGCGGTAAAAATGTATATAAGCGTAAATCGAAGTGGAAAATGTACAAAAGAGTAAATCGAAAAAAAAAATGAGAGAGGATCGGTGGAATCCAAAAAATACCTGTCTACGAAAAATACTGCGTTGAAAGGTATTAGTCCTATCCCGATATGGCAAAGGGCTCATAGAATTTGAAAAATATATAGCCTATAACCATCTACGATTAATTCCGCGTCGAATGGTTGTGGTTTCACGCTGATCGGTCCAGTAGTTTTCGAGTTTACCTCGGACAAGGAAACATTGCTTATATATATAGATAGATAGATTACATGGTGTTATAACAACCACACACTCTTAAACACAAAACACGCATACTAAAATACTAAAAACCAGCCCATACAAGCCGGCAAGAAACGTCGGAATTGAATTCACATATACATGCACATTTCACTTTAATTATCACCCACGCAAATGAAAGCGTTATAATATTCTATAAAAACAGTGTGTTTTTTTTGTTGTTAAAATATGCCGGTGAATTGAGGCTTATTCCATTTAATTTTGAACTTTATCTTTATAGAGGTACGTTTTCTTTTGTAAACGACATTTATCGCAAAATTTTGTCACTTTCTAAACGGGATACATACGGCAGTCCTGCCTTTTTTTTTTTTTTTTGACGGGGGGAAATGCATTTACGCACTACCCTTATCTATTGTACTTAGGGGATCGAAGTCCCCCAGTACACTAGATAAGGGGCACGGAGTGACGAGCTCCGTGCAGTGTGGGACTCACCCGGGCGAGAGTCGCCCGGAAATACCCACTAAAACCCCCCGGGGCCGTCCGCTGCATTTGGGATGGGGGCGACACGGGGTGGCTTTCGCAAGCACCGCGTCGCCCCCTGCAGCGAACCCGCCGGGACGGCAGTCCTGCCTAGTGATGCCAACTGCACTGCAATTACAGTAGATTGAATGTAATTTTACCTAAATTGTAGCGTTCACTATTTTCTGTAGTACAAAAATACAGTGCATAAAAACTACGGGATTCAAATAAATTTTACAAATTAAAGATGCTTTGAGAAGTTTAAAACTCTACGCATCGTATAAATAGTTAATTTTAATATAATACATTTTGTTTTTTTTTTAAAGTTGCTTTATTTTAGTCGAATATGTAATGAATTTATGGATAATGTATAAATTTGTGAAAATATACCATTTCCAAGTGATTTTTAGAAATTATTTTAACTACTGTAAATCAACGTGTTTAAATATAAAATATTTTTTGTTCCCATCTACTGTTACGTTTACTGTAAAAACCTAAATCCGACCTGGCTACACTGATCTTGCCACACATGTTCTTTACCTTTAGAGATGCTGATTATTTCCGATAAAGATCGATTTTTGATTCGATTCGAATTGATGCTTTATACAAATATACATTTTTAATCTCACAAAGAAGCGAAAGAAACTGACAACAAAGACATCTCTTGAGTTTTTTAATTAATTTAGAGAAAATTTTGTCATACATTTACTTGTGTTTGGGTACATTCTTAATTGTAAATAATTTTATGGTTCTCATAGAACCAGAAAAATTAACATCGATTTCCTGGATTCTAAGATCGATATAGAGCTAGATATCGATTATAAAATTCTTTTTTTTTATTTTAAATTTCGAATCTTCAATTAATCGATCTCAGTTCACCATCCCTAATAACATTGTTTTATTTTTATTTGGTAGCTTACGAAAGTTTGTCATTAAAATAAGTAAATTTATTAGAATTCTGTGACAATTGCACATAATTTACCTGTGAAATTAAACTTAATACTTAGTGTGTGTGATAGAGTAGTTACCTAGTAATGTGACTGTGGGACTGCGATTTTTTCGGGGTTAGTGTTTGATTCAAGTCACTTTATAGTTTTGTAATTTTTTGCTCAGACCTTATGCAGCCCGGGTATAAATGGAATATTCTCTTTCAGATTATCAATATCTTGTTATTAATTATAATATTATTAATAGTTTTATTATAGGAGAGTTGAATACTTTTATTTTTATGATTGTGTTTGTACCTTTTATGTGTCAATCAGTAGGTAATTTTTGTTTTGTTTTATGAAAAAGGGCGTACAATATCTTTGTTTCTTTTAATAGTAGTAGGTAATATAATTTTTACCGGGTTTTGGGCTTAAATTCTTTTTACTGTATATTTTTATACCTGTATTTATAAACTAACGTGTGTGTATGTGTAATTATTATTACGTGCATAACACAAGTACTTTTATTACTAAGATAAAATATAATATAATCTATCACAGATAAAATAACTGTTTGAAGAAACTTGATAGCTTCCCTCAGCAGCATAATCATCCATCATTCATTACTGTACTAATTTTCAAGAGGAAGAAGTATGACGACCAGGTAGATTTTTTATTAGGTACTCAGGCGATCATTATTAGAAAATGCCCTACTACCATGCTATGGTTTCCTCGCGATGTTTTCCTTTACTGAAACCTCAGGCTTATTTTAGGGTAGGATCTTAGTGGGATTTTAGAGTGGGCTCGAACTAGCGTCCACTGCGCCATCATCGCTTTGATATCACGATAATATTTATATAAGTTACCTTTTTAAGTTCACATTATTTTCCGCCATTAACAATATAATTTTCATGTAGTCCGAATACCCAGACGCCCAGGAGCACGCGTACCACAGAATGGTAATAGATTATGTACTGACAAAGTACTCTCTATATTATAATAAATAAAATTAAAGTGTCTGTTTGTAATGTAAAAATTAATATTTTTTGTTAAATAGGTATGAATGTTTTGAGAAATAAAATTTTTGTCTGTCTGTCTGTTTATCCGTCTGTCTGTAACCTAACCTAATTTCCTCCTAGTAGAGGAGTAACCAGGTAACTTAGGGTATTTTTAATTTTCGAAAATGATGACGGTTTCGCGTAATGCAAAGTTTTACGGGCAAGTGCTTGAATTTATGAGAAATATTTTAACTTTATTTTAGTACTAAATTTTTTTTGTAGCAACAAAATTAGGGGTTACGTATAAAAAAATTAAAACGCAGTGAATAATATATGAAATGCGGGCGCAGCCGCATGCACACGGCTAGTACTGATTAGTATTACTAACCTCATTTCACATATTACAGAGTTCCCATAACATCGAAAACTGGATCGTTCAGCACAGTAATGTCCCAAGGTACGGCCAGTACGATATTCGGTTACGGTTCGAGGGCATCGAACACCACACTAATTGGGAATCCGCAATACGTGAACGTCACTTCCAAGTCATTCCCGACTGGAAACATCCTTCACAATGCTATAGTGTCGAGAAACATCATCAACCGGTCCACCGCGGCCACGTCCGGAGTATCGTTCAACGTCACCACAGTCGGACCTATTTCACATACGACCATGTCTAAAATAAGCACCGGCGTCACTACGCCGAGCTCTAGTGACTTCGATAGTATATCGACGACGAAGGATATGATCGATAACGCTTGTAACACATCGGTCATGTTAAAGAAAGTACTAACTCTAGGCGGTACCGGTGCAGCTAAATCGTTTATGATGCACAACACTCAGAGAGTTCTGTCGACCGGTTTCGCGAACGGTGTTGCACCGCCGCCGCCGAATGTGACTATTGTGAGTTCCGGGGGCGGTGGTGGGGGGTTATTGGGCAACGGTCACGCTGTATCGAGTCTCGTTAGTCCCACTAGTGGTACTCTCAGTGCCACCCATGCTACGTTGTCAGCTCTGTTGGCGTCCAGTGGCGAAAAACGCTCCGCAAGGTAATAATTAAGGTTGTGCTTAGTTTAATGAAACGACATATAAATACAATTGAAGTGTCTGTTTGTAATGGGTAATCTCTGGAACGTCTGGACCAATTTTGACGGGACTTTTAATTTTCGAAAATAATTAGGGTTTCGCATAAAAACAATAAAACTCATAAAAACTTGAATAAAATCCGATTCAATGTTCAGTTAGTTTTTTAAGGTTAAGTGGTTAAAATTTATGAAAAATATTTTATCTTGATCTTAGTACCTTAGTAAAAAAATATTGTGAAAATAATTAGGGTTCCGTATAAAATTTTTAAAAAGCAATGAAGGATATTCGAAAAGCTAGCGCAGCCGCGGGCACACAGCTAGTTTGTAAAATTCTTAATATATGGATTTTTTTTGTAAATTACCCACACATCTATCAAATAATTGTGAATGTAGTTTCAAATACAAATCGGGGTAAAAGTACGAAAGAAAGTTACGTTATTTAGAAATGCACTACTATAACGTCGAATCTAGATTCGAGGTTCGTGTAATGTCTAGTTTCGAATTGAGACGCTGCAAATTTCATATTACCCACTCCTATATATTTTGAAAATTAGTGGACACTAAAACTTGATTTTCATTCCATCCAGTATTAATATAATTATTTAGAGAATACTTAATTTTTTAGCGATGACATAGATCTTAGTTTTAGTTTTTTTTTTTTTTTTTAGAAATTATAATAAAGTTTTGAGAGGATATAGATCTGGATTTATCTACAATCCTCAGTGAAAGCTGAGAAAAATCCATGAAACTTTTCAGACATTTTTATATTACAATTCAATATGTACTGATGTACATTAAGCCTCACACATTACTCAAGAATCGACTGTCTATACAGATAATTTAAAACGAATGCAGGAAACAATATTTTAATGTTATAATTATAAATTTTCCATAACTAGAAGTAAGACTAAAGTACCATTTTTCATAGAACTCATCACTTATGTATGTATGATTTTCAGTAGGTATGTGGTTTTTTTTCTAGACAGGCGAGTTTGAAATTGAAATTCTATTGAATTGATCGATTAATATAAACTTCTAGATGTTTAGTGTTCGTGAAGTGTTTATTAGACTTAGTTTTGAGTGTATAGAAAGTAATTTAAAATTAATTCTTAATATTGATTTATAATCTACCTCTTATGCTACTTGAATGTTATAATGTTAACGGATTATTAATAATGTTGAGGTTGTATTATCGAATAGTATTAATTAGGATCACGTGTTATTTGCTCTATGTACGCAGCACTATTACATCGTTCCATTTAAAATACTTGAACGATTATTATTGTTGTGTGTATTGTTTCGTATTGCCATATTTATTTTTATACATCGATATACAATTAATGTACGGTTAATAATATTAGACACACTATTAATCGGAATCAGTATATATATGTTCATAGCAACGATTATAGATTTCATCGTTACGTAATACACGTATAATTATATATGAAAAGGTCATTGCTCAATATCGTTCAGTATTATTATGAATTTGCGATCAAATCTTAATTTAAATAGTGATGAGTGTCGAAATATTTTAAAAGAATACATTGGAAGACGACCAATTAATCGATTTCGAACGAATCGATAGTTAGCGGTTTCGAAGGAGCCGATACGAAAATACGATAATTACAATCGAGAAGAATCGATTCGTTTTGATAATTGAATTAATCCATACTACTCTTCACTATTTTAGAAATAATGAATGCATGTAAAATAATATTTACATTTTTTTGTGGATTAAAATATGAATCATATAAAACAGTGGTCGTCACACTTTTCTGGTCAAGGGCCACATAGGTCAATGTGAGATACCTTTGCGGGCCGCACTTTTACAGATTGGGTCGTTGATACCATCTATTAAGAGGATACACTAGCGACATTTATTCTATACAAACGTAGTCCCCTGTTTTCTCCTTGGATAATAGCATTATGGTAAATATTTTTTACACCAAATGATACCTACATATCCACTACCGCCATGCCCGTACGTTTTGATTTTTTTTCATAAATTAGTTATTGTAGGACCTTAAAAATGAAAAAAAAAATGCTCGATTTTTACCGTCATTTTCAGACTTTCGTCTCAAACAAATTGGATGGATCAAATTAAAAAAAGCAAAACGTACAAAGCATACCCAAAGTCATTATTATAACAACTGATAGAAAATTAAAAATCGGTTCAGTTTTGGAGGAACGTTTCAGTTCGTAGTACCCTCCTGACTACGAAGTCATGTTTTTGTCTATTTTGCATACTTAAATTCAGTCCGAGCTGCCTTTCGTGTTTTATAATTTTTTCTTAGGTGCGCAACGCGATAGAAATAGATTTCTGAAGTACCTACTTTCCCGACCGCGTGCCCCCTTAATTTTCATTTTTTTCTTTACGAAATAGGGGGCAAACGAGCCAGAGGAATTTGATTTTATGGCGCGTTGTGCGGTGGTTGTATGAGAAACGCGAGTTTCCCATAGTTTCATGTTATTTATTATATGCCAATAACAACCTATGAAGTCATTTTTTCACAACTTAATTCTCCCAAGTATTCATTGATTTCAAAGCAATTAGAAATGTATTTTACAGTTATTTGAAAATGATGGGATAAAATGAGAGATAAAATGATGTGTTTTGGTTCATGGTGTCAATCAGTTATCTAATCCCATAACATTTTAGTCGCAACGTAGGTAGCACAGTGAGAATGAATGTGAACGCATAATGTATATTGAAAAAAGATAAAAATATTTTTTTTTTACCATATACAAACATTAGGTACATATTTGGGTATTTTTTTTTACCACGTAGGTTCAAATATATTAGTTTCAAATGCTAATATTTAATTCATCATTTGTCTAATCAGTTTGTTAGGACTTTGCCTTATTAAAGTTCTTAATATCAACCAAAAAGCAGAGAAGAGTTGGAAAAAAAAGTGCGGGTCGTTAATTAACTTTATAGTATTTTAATTCTGTATTGATTCTTTGTCTACTAAAAATTGTTTACTTAGTCGCGGGCCGCACAAATATCAGCCAAGGGCCGCAGTTTGACGACCACTGATATCAAACCAAAAGTGGCAAATTAGGTTTGACCTAAAATTTCGCAAATAATAAAATAAATATCTTCTGTCTCCACAGAAAATTATGTTTATAGCAAATCTTTGCAGAGTTCACACTTAGTTTTTTGTATTGTTTTTTGATTTTATATATAGATCCTAATGTAATGTAAGAGTTTGTAAAAACGTGGTCAATAAGTTATTATACGATTAGGGGGAAAGAACATTTGAAAGTGTTAGCATAGTTGTTGGTCATTGTAGTTTGCTATACGTACACTTTTTGTGTATATGCGATGAATGGTCACCTATGACTTATTTGTTGGTTGTGAAATTACAATTTGGTTTATGTTTGTTCATAAATATCGTGGTTCCTCTATTAATATTTTGCTTTATGAATGTTAGAATATAATTTTGGTGATGCGCTTTTGCTCCTTGCTGCATTAGCTTTTCTTTTAAATATTGAGGTTTTTTGTAGCTTGCTGTAAAACAGTTCTTATCCTTGTGTTCTATGTTTTTCTGTCTGTATATCCACTAACCCCTAAAACAAACAACGGGTGTAGATGCGGCTTTAATTCCAAGATAGATTTTTTTTTCCAGGAAGGTTATATTTCCTAATGAAGCTTTTCTGTCAGTAGCAATTAATTTGTAACCGAGTTGACAAGATGTTAATTTTCATGGTTTACGTAAGCTAAAATTATAAGGAGATGTATGATAAATGATCTAGGTATCAATGTTTGTGTGTAAGAGCCACAGCTCTTCAAAACTCCTAGAGAACAGTTCCAGATGGTATATCGTTACTACTATCATTTACTTACAACAACACAGTTTCTCTCTGAGCTAAATTCTAGGCAGAGGTGGCGTAAGGCGTAGGCGACGGCCTACGGCCTCGCGCCAGAGCCTAAATATATACATATTACTAGCTGAGTGCCCGCTGCTCCACCCGCTTTGTAGATATTACATTTGGCATTGCGCTGCTGTCGCATCGGCCTCGCAAAATGCACTTCGCCCACATCAAGTTATAGTCTTGCCACATCACTGAGTCTAGGTATGCGGACGAAGACATCTTGGTAAATTAATATTTATTATCGTAAAGCAATAAATTGCTTACGTATGCCGGAATAAAGGTTTTTTATGTTCTTTATTGTTGCCATTTTGTTTTGTATTGTGTTGTTGCATATTTTTTTTTTTTGTAGAGTTCCGTAGCATATCTTATTTTTTTGCCTTTTTTAGACTATATTTTTAGTCTGCACACACCTCCCTGCGTTATCTCATTGCCCCCTATTTTTCTGGGTGTCTAGGGCGCATAAGGAGGTATTGTCGTTAGGTGCTAGAGGTAGCTACATCTATCCATTCAACTGAAAGACGTTCATTGCACAACATAGGACTTTCCCAAAGATCTCCACAACGACTGGTTGTTTTTTTATTTTACACGGTGTAGGCTTAGTGCTTTGACCACAATCTCACCTGATGTTAAGTGACGATGTGGTCCAAGGTGGTAAACACACTAAGCCTAGGTACTCGTACTCAAGCGATGCTGCCGGAACACACTAATTATTTTTACTTTACTTTTACTTTTAATTATATTTTACTAATTTGGCGACAGGTTTTTCAAACTTGAGGTTGGTATCTACCCAGACGGTCATTATTAGAAAATCACCATGCAATGGTTTTCTCACGATGTTTTCTCTCATCGAAAGCTCAGGCTGATTTTAGAGTTGAGTAAGTGGGATCTAGCCTGCGTCGATTGACGCGGAATTCGATCACACTACCCACTGCGCACAGGTTAGCACCCCTTGCCCCGTCCTTAGCTCATAATGAGCAGGAGTAGCGGGGCTGCTGGGGACTAGTGTCCGATTTATTAGTGTGTCGTTCAATATGGGGGATTGCCATAATCGCCACGCTTGGCAGGCGGGTTATGGATCACAGTCAGGTGTTTGTTGTACTCAAATAATGCTACTGCCGATCCCCTGGATTGTCCCTTAGTCGCCTTTTACGACACCCACGGGAATATATGGGGTAGTGCTATTCTTAGCTGCCGGCACCGCACAGAACACCTCTAAATCAATCGCTTTTTACGAACACACTCCATTTTATTAAAAGTTCTTAGATCCAACAACGTACAAATTTTGTTTATAAACGCGTTTGGGTCTTAAAGTTTTAAATCTAGTGAGTCTAGATTTTTAAGATATATGTAGTGAGAACAAAGAGTTAGAAAAAAAGTATCTATTTACTACCTATATAAATTAACCATGCGCTTTGAAGAGCATTGCTGCTTAAGTATCTGGTTGATTTTTGAAAATGGAAATATGCGAATATTTTTAGAAGTATTTAAAGCTGTGATTTATCGCGCGCGTGCAATATTTATTTACGAAATTGCTTTTTACTAGCGTTAAACTTGCTTTATTATAGTTATCAAAGCTTTATATATTGTGCATTATGCATTATTGATACTTTTTTTTTTTTTTGCAATATTTTCTCCCTATTTAGTGGAACTGTTGTATTGTAATATTCTATATTATTTTTGCTTGTTAGTGCAATTTCGCTATGAGTTTTTATTTTCGCAGCTGTTATTTTATGTATAATTTTTAATCAAGTTATAAATTGCGCTTCGTTTGGGTTATTGCAAAATTTAACTACACTTTGGTTTGTTTATGGTTACGTGATATTTTTTTTACTTATCTACTCAAATTTTGTTTGTGATTGTTTAAAAAAAAGTGATTTCTATACCATTCCAGGTCTTTCTAATCAATGTTATTTTTGATACCGATACAGTTTATTTTTCTTTTAATATAAGACTGATTCAATCTCATATGAGTACCTGATCTTATCTATTTATCATGTAAATCTTGTTTTATCATTAATCTATAGACTTGTAATACATTTTTTACGTGGCTGTGTAACTGTGATTTGTCTAAAATAAAGCTCAATATTTATTTTTCATGGAAATTTTAAACGAATACTAAACAGTACTAAAAACGATTCTGTATTATATAAAGTAAGTAATTGTTAAAACTTAAATGTACTTTATAAGTACTATTTTATCTACAATATTTAGCTTGATACAACTTAATATGTTTTAATTAGTAAACCTGTTGATTGTTCAGTCTTTTGTATGTTTGTTTCATCATAATTTTATTTTGTATAATTTATATTTAAAACATTTTTTTAATAATTATAACTAAGGTAACAAAGTCTTTGCCGTCAAATGCCGTTTCTTATTTTAAATTGATTTTAAAACTTTTGGAAATTAACGCAAAATTTTAATCTAATTAAAAAGTCAAAGGATTTTGCTTTAAACATCTTATAAAGGCTACTTACTACATGCACGATTATTTATTTATATATGGTACTGTTAATTAATTACAATTTCTATTTCTCTTTGTCCAATTGAATTATACATGTTTGTCGAAAAAACTCTTAACATATTTTTCAATTAACGGTTGTAAATTACTAACCAAACATTTTGTTGTTTCTTTACATTTATGTAAAACGTTCTGTAATTATTAATAACGTTGTGAATTGGTAAATAAAGGTTTTATTATGTGGCAAAGGGAAATTGTTATTATTATAAAATTTCCTCTATTCGAAATTTTCTTATATTCCCCTTAAGCACTAACCTGGCGTTTACGCCAGCATTCCGTTGTTTTCCTATTGTCTCATTTTTATGGGTAATCGACATATTAATAAAAAATATTGTGATAGTACACGAATAAAATGTTATCTTTTATGTATGTTTCTAGTGTTAACATCTGTAAATTTTTAATGGAATACTTTATAATGAACAAAAAAGAAGCTATTCATCGGACATAAATATATAACTCACATAAATATTATTAATATGAGAAATATTTATAACATATATAATATTCCTTCATATAACTCAAGAGATTGCAGATATGAACGTAGAAGTAAATGACAGTGGTCGAAATTTTTTAAAACTGATACAGTTAAATATGGCATAATTTCACGAAATCCGCTGTCAAAGAAAATTATGCAATTGTGTATTTTGAGATCCTTCAATTTAGTAATTAATGTTATTTCCATGATCGTTAGTCTTAAGTGTGACTTTACATCGTACATAAGTTGAATGCTTTTGAATAAATGAAGTGCATTTGTGTTGTATGATTTGCAATATTGATTCCTTTCATGTGGATAGTTTTGATGGGAGTTACTAATTATTCAGTGAGAGATAAAATATTAAATTTTTTTATGGAAGACTTATTTTGTAAAGAATGATTTCAAACTAAAAATGAAGTTAAATATATAGAAAAGAAACCCCGATTGGCACAGATTGTTCAGGTATTGAAATATATTTCACGTTGTCAGTTTATCTAAATCAACTTTTAAGGGTGGAGTGCATGAAATCTCCGGTTACAGTAAAGATTAAATTTAAACTTAATCTTTACTATATCTTTAACCATAGCAGTAGCAAAGCTTCGAGTGCACAACCCAACTTTTAGTTAGGGTTAAAGTTAAAAGAGTTGTCAGTTGAAAGATACATCAATCTCCTAATAAATATTAAGGAGAATATTTTATGTATGGTAACATCGTTAAAAATGTCAAAAACAATAGTAACAAATAGAAAACAAATCTGTTGCTATTGTTGTCAGTTTGGACTAAAACAAAAATTTTGGATATATTTCGTTATGGATCAAATTCTATTAACTGTAAAAACCAAGTAAGTTTATCAAGAATGAAAAAGATTGTATATGTCTTACATTTATTACTGGAATATATATCCTAATGAAAGACATTTTAATTATTATTGTTGCCGAGTATTATTACTTATTCATTCGTGTTTATGTTTTAGGGATAAAATTAGTAGCTTTACAAAATCTGAAATATTAAGTCTTCAAACACTTATAAAAACATTTTACATCTTATTTTACATTTTATGTCAAAAAAATGATGGTATTAGTTTTGAAACAAAAAGAGAAAACATCGCTAGAAGACGATTCCCACGAAATATCTTACAATAGAGACATATTTTTGTACAATTTAAGTAATAGGATCTCTTAAATATCGTTGGCAGATGACATGATAATCGAAATAAACTTGGTTTAAATTTTAAACGCCCAAATTTCGTGGGTTATGGTTACAGTTAAATTATGACGTAATTTAAGCTAAACTCGGATGGTGCAACACGTTTTTGCCTAACTGTAGATTTAACTACGGATTTGACTATTGTTAAATATGAGCTTAGATGATGCACGCCAGCCTAATAATTCTAGACAATTGAACTCAAATATTTAATAAAAGAAATCTCATTTCGCTTGTTGCTAGACGTTGGAATAGGTGCTTAGAGTAAATATGAAAAATAACTAAATTGGTTATTTTTATTTTCTTTTTAAACACTTGATCCAATGTGAATTACTTAAACACACTTTTTTGTCTTCAGTGATAATATTAATAACGTTAAACATAATTTTATATAATTACTTATCTGAATAATAATCATATTGAGTTAAACATATGATTTAATTAACGTAGAGTATACAAAATTAAATTATGGTAATAGTTTTAGTTAATTGTGAGGTCTGTCTTGATATAATGAAAAGGATTTCGGCAGGCACGTGCGGCGGAGATATACTCGCGATCTACTACGTAGGATTATGTCGTAGTACATTGCTACGGAACGCGCGGCCCTCGTGCCGCTGTTTGCTTCTTGCTATATCACAACGTAATATTTTATCAACATTTAGATTATAATCTATATTTATTCTATGAAACTAAGTTACATTATTTTCTTCTAAAACAATATTAAGTACAGCCGTAATGTATTACGATTATTTTGGCTGATGGATAAAATTTATGTTAAAAATATTTTAGAAAAACTTAATAAAATATAATTAGGGCAATTGTTATTAATAAACATTTATCCCAAATACTCTTTTTATGAAAATTTATAATTGCTATTTTTTTTAGGTTTCGAAAAGTTTATTGTTAAGGAAAAGTTAGTGTAATTTGCGCAGGGGTGGTTATGTATTGTAGTGGGCGCGCGGTGGGCGTACTTTGTTGGGCGCCGGAAAGCGCGTGTGTGTGTGGAGGGGCGCGAGCACGTGCCGCGCGCTCACGTGGTGGTGCCGAGCGCGCTGCTGCTCTCATCCATCGTGCCGGCCGTATGAATAATTGTGTACGGAGTGAATGAATCGATGCGAGGACGGGGGCATTGCGGGGCGGCGGGCGGCGGTCGCTGTCGTCCGCTGCGTGGAGGGGTGCGCCGCGACGCGCCAGTCTCGTGCCGGTAGTCGGTAGTGCAGCCGAGTGACTCCGGGAGCCGTCCCCGCCGCGTCATCGCTATTTCGTAGTCTAGTGCGCCCGCCGACCGGCTCGCAAAGCGTGCCGGCGACAGCCCCCATGGAGACCCAAAACCAGGATGCGGCCCGTAGCCCCGGAGAGGTGCCCAACGACCCCGGGTACGTTTACCACCCGGAAGACATGGGCCTACAAACCGTTTTCCACTTCTTCTGATTGTTATGCTTATCTTGCAGGAAGATGTTCGTCGGAGGACTCAGCTGGCAGACTAGTCCAGGTACGCTCGTCGGTCACCGGCCGCGCTTCTCCTACGCCGCCCACGGATGTGCATCTGATGCACCGGTCGGCAAAGGTCAAGTGCCCACCTAACGCGCCGGAGACCATTTCTTTTGACTCTGAAATACGAAATGCGTATCGCTTTCAGTGATAAAATAACATTTTTGATACATAAACACCCGACCCGGCAAAAGTTTTATGATCAGCTGATCGTTTGAGGTTATTGACGTGTTTTGAAGTTATATCACTGTCGGCGTGTACTAGTAGTGCGCGTGATGCTTTCTGTGAAAAATGCAGGACCTTTAGGGTATCTTTAATTTGTGTAAAATATGCTATTATTTAGTTATATTTAAAAGAATATTGCCAGTCAGATGTGCAATGGTGGCCATATCGGTTGCGCGCGCATCCTACATCGAGACCGCTTAAAACTTTCCGATGTGCAAGCTTTCGCGCTAGTTTGATTCTTATTCGTATTCAAACTCGGCAGTAAATTCCATATCATAACACTTGTCGGCTTTTACCCCCCAAATCATAATCACAACATAACCTCGAATCTGAACTAAGTGAAGCAGGATACCGGCGCGCTTTTACGTTGATTCAATTTTAATTTTGCATAATTTTAAATCGTAATAAGAATTGGCTATAGATAGGTTAAACTAACTTGTATTTAATTTATGTACATTTTTCGAAATACATAACAAATTCGTAATCATTGTTTTATTCCTATCCTTTTAATTTCTGGTAAAAATTTATACTTAGTTTTCCACATTAAAAACACCATTAAAATTCAGTTCCCAAACGCCCCAGATCCCAAAAGTAAAATGGTAATTTCATATTATGAAATCGGAACGGAAACCTTTAAATGCTGTACTCCAGGAAGTCTAATAAAGTTCATCAATTTTATTACGTGTACAACAAACAAATGAATTGTTGAGCGCAGAACGCAAAAGGTCCGCAACGCGTTTACGCCGCGCGCGGTATTGGGTCGTGCGCCCACGCCGCACTTTGATCCTCACCAAGTCCATGCCAATTTGTTCTCCTCTGGACATAGATGATAGATATCTAGGGCACTGCATCGGCAGTTACGGACAATCTTAAGCGTTTATCGTATTTATCTATCGTGTACTTCAGTACGAACGACTCTTGCATGATACAAATAATTCAAAATCTTCAAACGTAACTACTCTGACCCCCTTATATTTCAATTCTAAAAGTGTAAAAGAAACCTTTTATTTTTATTATCTAAAAGCTATTTTTACAAATTCACGTGACTTCAAATGACTGCCAATTCTCTTACTTACCTTAATCGAATTTCAGTAAAATTTAAAAACTAAGAACCGAGCCAAATTCTTTTTAACTTAAAATTATTTCTGGTCAATGCACCTAATGTGAAAAATTTTTATTCACATAAAATTTGTCTGTTGTAGTGTATAGTGTTATTTGTTTAAGATGTTTGCACCACGGTGGAGCCATGATAAGATAATTTTTGAAATTTGTTCACGACACAGCGAGTGTTATCACCGCATTTCGATATCGACCTAAGCACTGTACGACTTAATCTCAGCGTTACAAATATCTAAGTCTTCAATAATATCGAGCTGTCTGAACGTTTTTAATATAAAAATCAATCACGGTTCGCGATAAGATTGACAGGTACACACTATTGTACAAATAACGTTGAGTTAATCTATAAGGTTTAGTTATTTTTATTATTCGGGAAATTGTCAAGATTGTAAAATATTTCATACCGTGTAAATCCTACGGATAACATTGCTAAGTAAATCGTGGTGTAATCTTTTAATCATATTTTTGATAACATGAATTAATTTTAGATTAGTTGCGGGAAAAACGGTACATTTATTATACCTATTAATTTCTGATTTGCATTCTATTTTCCAGTTTTAAAATCATTCGGAAACGTAACGAGTTTTGTTTTATACTATAAATGTTATAACAATGTTTTTTTTTTAATATTAAGTAGAGTAATAAAAAACTATGAACATTATTTTTAAAAATACACCTCGTTCGCTAGATATATTATTAAAACGGGGCAAGGATAAGTTGTAACTCTTATGACTTAATGACTCATTATGTTAGTTATGTTTGACAGTTTCATAGTTTCTGCCTAGATTTCAAACAAAAGGTTGTTTTATTATGTGGTACATTCAGAACTCTGCATATGTCGTTTGTGCGTCATTGACACATTGCGCTGCCCCAGTACATCTTCGTATAGGTAACGTTTCTATCTCATTCTACTAAAGTTTATATGTAGAGCTCTCCGGGAATATATCCATCGAATATTGCGGAGAAAAATATAATTACAATGTTACTTTCTTCAGATTGCTTAAATTTATAACATAACTTGCTTTGTGCGCGCGGCTGCGCCCGCGTTTTTTTAAATTCCTCACTGTGTAATATAGTTTTTAAATACTCTTTGGTAATTCGTGTTTTGATGGTGCTATCCATTGAATCTTATCTTGTTTACAATCTCATGAGTTTTAACTTTTTTACAAGGAACCATAATTATTTTCCTAATATTTTTGGTACTACGCGGAGTAAATTCAGCTATCTAGCAAAAGAGTCCGAAAAAGATTAACCGGAACAGACAACAATTTTAAAATAGTATGTCGACATCTCGTTTTGACATAACGAACAGGCACTTCAAGTTTGAAACAAGAAAATTGTAAATTCACTTTTCTGTGGATTCTTTTCGGCTTTCTAAAACTAACACAATACATTTGATTTTTAAGTTATTTAAGATAATTTAAACTTTTCAAATTGAGAAATAACTGACATCATATTATTGCATTCTATAGTAAGTAGAACAATCATTTGATATAATATGATCTACGGTATGATATAGTCACCTAATAATATACAAATATAATATTTGAAACTACCAAGCAACACATATGAGTTGTTAGTTTCATAATCAATTATCTTCATGCAAGAAACTGTCGTTATGGATTGTAAAACAATATGATTTCAGATGGACTGTCAGCAATGACATTCAACTTATGTACATAGATTTATAAAATTAGATGCGTTAAGCCGTTGTTGACGTGTCACTTCTAATGTTCGTTTCAATAACAAAGCTGATGTAAACGTTACTGACGACGAACTTACTCGTTACAATTATGATCATAATGATTGTAGACTCGTGGCCGTGTGTATCTCGGAGATATTACAATCCCATTAAGTACAAAAATACGCTAATACCTTTCTTCACAAATATAACTCATTTTAACTGTTTAAACGAAGGCTGAACAACCCTATGGCCACGGGCCATATTGTGGCCTGCTTACGATTTTTTGAAATGTCGTCTAATTAAACTCTATTCCCACCAAGTTGTATAATAGGGTACAATACTTTATTATAGTTAACAACAGTAACAGTTAGTGGTCCGCCAAATATTTCTGAATCGTCCGTTTGCCTGGACGTAAAAAAGTTGAGCATAAAATGAAATCGGGGACTATAGAAAAAAACATATTCTCAAAGTGTCACAAAAAGGTTGAGACACTGTGGTCTAAACGATGTTGATCTGAAGGGCCTTGGTAACTTCACTAGACTTAAGCGCGAGCGCTCACGGCACTCGGCTGAAAATTGTCGCTAGCGCAAGGACACCAAGATGGTACGATCATCGGCTTGAGGTGGTAACTGTGTTAAAAACTTCGCGGAATTCGCCCTAGCTATTAGATAATCCAAAAGTTAATTAATGGCAAAAGAAAAAAATGGTCCCTTGCAAAACCCATGCGCCTTGCGTGTAGTCTACGAGTGTGTGTATGCAATATGATGCGTGTGACGCTAATGCACGTGGTGTGACTGTATGACGCTGGTCGTGGCTACAAGAGCTTACCTAGTTGAGTCCCGGAGTTTTTGTCAACTTCAATGGTAGCAATTAATTTAATACAAGAAACTATAGTAATATCGAAGAAACCATCAAAGGACTATAAACAGAAAATAGAATTGATATAGAAGAAATTGTAAAATCCCGTACTTACGCGTACGTACGTGTCTCTATGGAATTTATAAAATGTTATAAATCAGATCAATATCTTGCAAAAGCGATCTTGTTTTTACCTCTAGTGTATTTGTAATTTTGTGTGCTATTTTTACGGTTATGAACTTCAGCTGAGGTTTGAAGCGTGAATGGTATGGTATAGTCGTGTGCTTTCGGATACCATCATAAATAATTTGGGTTCGGATCATACAAAAAGTATTTTAATTCAACCATTGTATTTCGATAACGCGTTTTGTGCTTATTTGCTTTGTTATTGACTCTTCTAATTTTATAATCTATTGCTGGACACTTACGTTGTTCTCTAGTAATTGTATTACTGTCTCCTTATATTAATTTCCCTTATTTGTCGTCGAGTGATTTGATAGGTTAGTAGATATTAGCCTATATTGAAAATAATCCTTACAAAATCTACTTCAAATTGATCATCACTACATATGTCTTTCTGGTTATATGTTACTTCATTTGTAAGTCTAGAATCACGTAAACTGATTTACATTATTTTTATATTAATCATTTAGACTATGATCACGTTTAATTTTTATTTTGTTACATTAAGTTAGATAAAAAAACTTTTTTCGTAGTGACTAACGAACTGAAGTAGAAGAAATCATCACAATTACGTTCTGCCGGGTTACATGATGTAGATGAAGCCTACGTCTTTCTAGATACGATGTCGTTTGCAAATCGTACTGTATTGATTATTTGTATAGGTACATTGAACAATGCAATAACGGATTCTTATAATTTAATTTGCAGTATGGTTGACGTCTTTTAGTATTTAGATGACAATATTTATTTGTTGATTATATTTTAGGTTAATGTTTCCAAGAAGGAAATCTTTAGTGTATTTGTTATTGATGCTAGCAATAAATTATACAATATTAAAGATGGACCTTATGCTTCTTTTAGATCAGGCACTTAATTTTTTATTAAAATACTTTTGAGTGAATTATAATTAGCTATAATAGTCGACTGGATACGGTATGTTAATTTATTAAAAGGCTTTTAATAGCTTCATACGTATGTGCCTATGTAACGGTAACTTTGAACATGATTTTGACCCCCTTCAAAACGTCGGATTGACTCGAAATTTGGCATACTTATCAAGGACCGATGACGATTCAATACTTTAAACTGTTAGCCCAGTTATCCTTACCAGGATTTTTTAGAATCTAATATCAGAAAACTAAAAAAAAAAACGCTTTTAAAAAAAATCCACTAAAAAATGAAAAATGAATAATAGTTAAAAAAGAATACTAAAAAATACGCTTTTATAAAAAAAATCCAAGAACAAAAAAATTAATAAACATAAATTAAGAATAGTGTAACTAAGAGAAAAAAATGGATTTTATTGTAAAAAAAAAGCGTGGGGTGATTTTATCAAAGTGATAATCCTTGTACACATATCCGTCAATAAAATATTTATAACTATTGACACCATGCACCACACGCTTTTTTACAATAAAATACATTTTTTTATATTATTTACACTATTTTTAATTTATATTTATTAGTTATTTACTAATTTTTTTTTAGTTTGATTTTTTAAAAAAATGTGTTTTTTTTTAACTATTATTTTAACGTTTGAAACAATTGTGAACGAGGATAGCATATCTTACATTTTTTTCTTCTTTTTAAAGTATTCAACATTTTTTTTTAAATATAATATTATACATGAATTAACATATGACTAAAATTAGGATTACATTATTATTTCAAAGATTCGGTTGTTTGTAATAAAATTTATAGAAAACTGCTAAGTTACATCATGTTTAAATTTATCTCATTTGTGAGAAATGGAGTGCAATATATTGAGTCATTAAAAAGAAAAGAATCTATGACTATTAAATAGTAAACCATATTGTAATAAATAGGCGAGTAGTAATAAAGAATAGCGTGGTGTTCTTAAACAAGCAAATACAGTTTGGAACTGACTAGGAACCGGATACACGTTTCGTTTTGCTAGTTATTTCGGCTAGGCCACAAATAGAAATGAGTGTGTGCGTTCGAATGATTCTTTGACGAATAGAATCGGGCCTAAAAAATTATAAATCCTATAATGGTATTTTATAACTATTTACTTAACTTCTAACGAATGAATGTATATTAAATTTAATTCAATTGATATAAACTGTATATGTTTTATTCACAATTAATCATCAATTTACATTCATTTCAAAGACCTGTAAACGTTGATATTTTTGAAAATGATTCATGTTTTCATCAAGTTTTAAATGAGTTATTTCCTTTGATACGACTTTCTCGATGTCCGTTAACTAATTTTATCGTAGACGATTCGTTGATTCAGTAGCTTTATATCTATGATATTTATATTTTTAACACGAGCATATATTAACATACCAATTTTATTATTATTAGCCTACGTGCCTCTTGTTTATTTTGTTTAATTCACGTTCAAATTTAATTGACCTCAATAAAAGATTCTACGATGTACTAGTATAATATATAGTATAATATATTACGGAACGTTTCATTTCTATTTACATTTTTCGTAAGCTCCTTCGTCGAGAAGTTGAACCACGTGTCTTAGATATGAAAACGTTATCTGAGCACATCGTAAATTAAAAGAGTTGAGGGATGTTTGTAACACACATAGTTGTATCCATTGCTCTTGTTTATCACAGAATAAAGATTTACTTTTATTTACATAACATTCATTATGAATATCACTTTTAACTTGACTACTTTTTATAGGTTATTCTAAAAAGTTACTATATGAGTTTCCGTATTGCATCTATGGAGTTCGTGATTGATTTAAATTGAATGAATATTTGGTTGCATATTTCATGCATACTGTATGTACGCACATCTGGTAACGTTTGGAGACGATACATGCCGCTGCGTTGTTGTCATTACTCATCTGTCGCGCACACGATTTCATGGTACTAACTTGCGTTTACTATACACTGAACGTCACATTCAATCATATAACACACAAGAATGGACCTTAATGTTCTTGTATTATGGAATAATTCCAAATTCCTGAGTATAATATCTTGTAATGTAACAGTTGGTGCAACATAACAGCGTCTTCAAACGACATGCTAATTGACGTCGGCGTGAAGCGAGGGCTAAAGGCGACGAGACTATTTCTTTAAGTTTTAGTCACAGTACGTCATTTGTTTTAGTAACTGATGTCGACATTTTAAAATGATTCGAGTATTATAAGGGATTATAACATCGAGGAGGCATTTCTTTAAAATATTTTAGAAACAACTTTTCTATCATGCTTTCCCTTAAATGCATGTATTTCTAGTTAACTGTACCAGCGGCTTCACCCCGCTTGTAATTCAGACAATTTGCACCCTTTGTTCTTCCCCTGGATGGAATATATATCAGTACCAATTTTCATCGAATTCGGTTTAGTAGTTTTTGCGAGATTGACGAAGATCTTAATTAACAGATATAAAAAATTCAACTATCGACATGTATTCTGTGGTCGATTCTGAAGCTCCACATAGTATATTTCTTAAATATCTTCAATGTACAGATTTTGTCTCTTTAGCCTTTTATTATAAGTATAGATTTTCATAGATAAACCGTGGAATGGGTGTATTTGTTGGAAAAATTTTAAAGATTCTTTTTGTCATAATATTTAAATATATATATAAAAAAAAGTAATAGTAATTTGTAATACCTTCGGGGTTTTCACCCCGCTTATAAAAAAAAAAAAAATATTAACTGCCAAGAAATCTAGTTATTTTTGTAAATAATAAAATTATTAAACAGTAAAATTAAAATTGACAAAAAAACAGTCGATGACGATACAGATCTACATCATTATACAATTTAAGGGTTAAAGAAATGCCTGGAATATACTACCTAGTCAATTGTAGGTAGATAGAGGTCGCATACTTTAGAAGAACCTTTATTATTATTATTTTGAAAAGTATAGTAATCAAAAACTTTGTCACTTAGCTAAGCACTAAGCGGTAAGAACATCTTCAGCTGAAGTGACCAGTCGCCTGGAGTTCAGTGCGTCACGGACAGAAACCGTCGAACGATCCTTGCATTGTCGAGCAGAATGGCACAAAGCCATGCTGTTGTCGGTTTTCCACGTAATCCCAGCCCCCTAAGGTATTCATCGAGATTGGAAGGGATTAACCCGTTGACAAATATCACTATTAGTACTATTTCCGTGGATGAGAAACTCCATATTTCTGTGATTTCGTGAGCCAGATCAAGATTTTCGGTTTTCTTTGTCAGCTTCGGCTTTCACGAGTTTCTCGTCAAAAGGGATGCTAATATCCACGAGAAATATCTTTGACTGCGAGCGATCCGTCAACACTAAATCAGGTTTGTTCGATGTTATGGTTCTATCAGTCACGATAGATTGATCCCAGTAGAGCAGTGCGCGGTCATTCTCAAGCACAGGTTGTATGTAATGGTATGATTATTATTTATTATATTTAGTTAGCAATACGAATCTTCGCCTGCATATGCAGAATAGCTCATCAAAGTTTCATCACAATGTGATAAATAGTTTTTGAGTTGAGAGAGGACAAACATACTTAGCTACACTGATTATAATTTACATATCTAGCTGTTTGCCTGCACCCGCGTTTCGTATATATTCTTCACTGCGTTTTAATTCTTTTTTTCGGAACCCTTTTTTTTTTCTGTACTAAGTAATTAAAATTATTTCTCATAAATTCAAGCACTTGCCCGTAAAACTGTGCATTTTATTTATATTTTTAGGAGTTTTTTTTACGTGGAATCCTAATTATTTCCCAAATTAAAAGTATCCTAAGTTATCTGGAGTAACTTCAGGTATATACCTAAAAAGCCCCGTCAAAATCCGTCCAGCCGTTCCGCAGATTACCCGGAACAAACACAGATATAAAGACAGAAAATAATTTACTTTGACATTACAAACAAACACTTCAATTTTATTGATGTGAAACATCTATAGCCGCACATAAAACCGATTTCTGGCGTGACGACGCATGCCGTGGCGACGCGTCGCCACGCTATATGATGGTATATATATACAGTCTGTATGCAGTAGTGTGTACGATGCATATTACTTTTTACAAAATAATGTCGATGTTTCACATCTGCCAGGCGTCCCGTGACGGTTCACATTTTTTTTATTAGTATAGATATATGTATAACATCTCTAGGTTTCCCGTGCACGTCATATTAGAATCAAATTGTAGGTATGTTGTATTATTATAAAGCGTGTTTTTCTTACCGTATAAACTAACGAATAAAATGATGAAACGACACTATCAAATTTGCTTGTCTATATTTATTTTTAAAGATAAAACTTACGATAGTAATAGTAGGTGTTTATGGAATTTCTGATTGTAATCGCTTAGATAATTTATTATTTACGCACATTGCGCCAGTACCTACGTATCTGTACATTGAGTATACGTTAGCTAATGCGGTAGCTCTCATAACAAGTTCATTAAACGAATGTTTTTATTGATAAGGTGATAAAGTCTTTAGTAAACACTTTTTGCGACTGTATTTAATTATTAGAACCATACAATATTAACTTCGATTTGTATTCCTTCTATTGTAAAGCTGTACAAATATGTACCTAAAATTCCTATAAAGACTTTCTTTTAGTTCGCCAAGTTATTTATTTAATTTTAACGTGAAAAATAACTTCACCTTTGATTTTCAATTAATTCACAATTATTATTATGATCTGTGTCATATATTATCTATTGTGATAATGTGTATAAAACCAGGAAATTCATATGTGATTTACGTTAAGAATCTTGTAATTCAATTCGGTATTTCTTAAGTTAAACTTATTAATTACCAAACAGGCTCATATACTGAGAGACTTTATGTTATACATTACGGAAGGATAACAATTTATCTAAGGGAAAATACTGTTATATAGATACCGTGCTCAATATGCGTTCTCTATGGTTTTGGATCGAAATTTTGTCTGTAATATAAATTTTTGAACAAATTTAATACGAATAACCTTGTACAAGTTGTGTGCTTTTGAAATATTAGGTAATAGCAAACACGATTACTGTGCTGACAGTGTGAGTGTGCGATGCCGTGCAGCACACTGTGATTGATTGTCTTGCATGGAGACAGTCTTGTCGGGAGTAGTCGTCGACGCAGATGTAGATCACTCTGTCCTGTCGCTTATCGGCTGTCTTGCTCACAAATGAGGTGATAGATAGGAACAGAGAGCGACACTCGTCGTATTCCTGCCGCGTTGCATGGTCAACGAGGTAGACTTCCATTCCCTGTAATATTTCAACTCAAACAAAAAATGGCCCAAACAAAGGGCGTACAGTTTCATGACTGTTATTACTTTTTAAGTGGAGCCTAGCATGGCCTACGCGTTAAGGTTGTCTGGAAGAGTTTGAAGGTGTCACACTTGTTGATTAGTTAGCGACAGATTTAGGCCGTCGGTTACTGGTTCCTGGCCCAAAAAATACTACGTATGCCGGGCATGGCTAGTAATAAATAAAAAAAACGGGTACACTATGCACAACACATATTAATTTTAATTTCTTAACCTCGTATCCATAAGTAATAGAATCTTCATATTAACAAATGTACGTTAATTGTGAAAGTAAAATGATGAAATATTGTCATTAACTACGCAACGAACATTTATAATCGCTAAGTATGACATTAATAACTAGGTAAAATCTTATACCACTGACTTTATCTCATAACATACGCGAACTTTGCACTAATGCTAATCAAATAATATCAACAGTAATCAATTAAAAGCCACATTTCTTCATTATAATGATAATATACCTAATGACATATCTTAGATCTTTGTGCATCAATACCTATAAATTTTTTCCAGAACTCTGAGCAATCACAGCTAATTAATTTGCTATCTATTGATTGTAATCGTGAAGCTACGTTTGAATTCATTATAGTAATGTATTTATCTTAACTACGCAATAGATACGAAAGTGGTCTCAGTACATGTGATATAAGTCTGAATACGCTCTATAGATTTGTTATCGCCATTTTTAAGGAAGAGAGAATCAGCATACCAGTCTTACTGTTAAATCCATTTAATGGTTTCGTCACACAGCGAGCGGGTCGGGACGCCACCGCGATGAGTTCATAGAAGACATCGCTACCTCTTCTACAGGAAAAGCACGCTAGCTCCCGCTTTGTGACAATACCATTAGAGGTATTTAACGATCAATCATTTATCTATAATTATATTAGGTTAAAGACGGATACACGTAACAATATTTGTCAAATCATGTGAATATTCGGTATGTTGCAGAAATTAAATAACGCCAATTTTAGGGTTAAACAACTCATTATATTTTTTCCGTACAGTCTTATTTAGTTTTAATGTGTCGAGTGAGTACCCATAAAAATGAAACAATAGAAAGACAATAGGAAAACAATGGAAAGCTGGCGTAAACGCCGGGAAGGTGCTCAAGGGGTTAATATATATAAAATTTCTGTACGTTCTTATTTCAGAAATAAGGAAAAAGTCTATTTATGTTTTGCTTGTTCACAAAGTAATGAGTATAAATTTATTTTTTTATTAACTATTTACTTACTCATCTGAGTTTTGTGAGAAATAAAGATAATAACTCTTTCATTTTTAGTTTCGAGTATGCAGCTTTGATATTGATTAGTATCATATTTATAATATTATTGATATAAAATATAGGTAGGAAATAGAACATTAATCGTTCTATAACGTATGTTTATACAACTCATCTTTCTCAAAGTTTACGAAGTTAATGGCTTATATTTTATCTCCATTCGCACGCGTCGATCATGCTAACCGTTGTCGCTTAGTGATTAATTGCTATGCGAGCATTAGCAAGATGAAGATAATGGAGATATTCATGCAAAATACCTACTAAAAAAAATTACTATATAAGCCGCTCGTTGATTCTCCTGTAGCTGGTTAGGGTATAAAAAATTAAGAAAGTAAAATACTACGTGTGTGTCGTGGTAATAATGTTTCTAAACCATTCCTGATTATGATGAAACTATGCTGAGGGATCGAGAAGGTTCCTGCAAAATAAAAATGGTCTTTCCGTGGTATTGAAATGGATGTCGGGCACAAAATTTTATTCAGAAAGCGATATTTAGGTTTTTAAAGTCCTTTATCACAGCGACCTACAGTCTTGTGATTTATAGCTTATAGTACCTGGATGTACAGCCTGGATATACTGTAGAATCTTTTTGGTAGTGATCGTCTGTACCTCCTTCAGAAGCTGTTTAGTGTTCGCTTACCCAGAACTCGGCTACAAGTAGTAATCCAAAATCTTAAAAAAACGCCATTTACTTTTCCTTTATCTGTTTGAAGCAAATAGCTAATATTTTGAAGTGGATCGAAATCATGAATAACTAGGTTACTAATTTTCACTGATTTTTCGTTTTCTCTCCTAGTCCAGAGTTCAATGAACACTAACCAAATATATTATCTCAGTATTTCTATCTGAAAAATAATAAGATTTCTCCGTGATGGACACATCTGGTTGTTCGGTTCATATTTTATTTATGAATCTAGAACGTTTGCGTATATCGGCCTTGACTGGTGTATAGTCTAACTGATATATGATTTCATATGAGAGAATTATAGGAAACCATTACAGGTCGTGTAAGCTCCGGTAGCAAAGTATTTATGTCTACCGTATGCATTCCTTATGATTGTCTTGTTGTTCAAAGTTAATACCAAAAATGATTTACATTACCGAGTTCATTAAGAACTACATTAAATGCAATAATTAAATAAAAGTTTGATTAACTGGATTTTAATTAATAACATGACATTTTCGGAGTAAAAAGTTTTCTTTAGACTATTAATTATAGTCTTATTGGATGCAACGATATAGTACATACTTTCTTATATTTAGTACACCTAATATTTACCAAGTTATCATAATTTTTATTGAACATATGAAATAGTCGACTTAAATATTTATAGCTTGTACAACGCTAGTAATTGCATGACGTACAAAACTGCTCTGTGAATTACGCTTGTTTGTTTGTTTTTTTCTAATTGGATGCTTCCGCAATTAAGCCGTTTGAAGGAACTTAACGAATGTTAAAAACGAATAGTAGGTATGCAAATAACTTCTGAAATGTGTAAAATATTATATTACATTTTCTATTTCGTTTGATTTTATTTGACAAAGCTTTAGACTATTTTTATAACAGTGTTGAAATTATTAAAAATATATTGTATTTTGAAACATGCTTACGATTTTTTTTCGACAGGCTAGGAAGTAAAGAATGTCTTTATTATAATCTTCATCATACGAAGGAGGATGTTTTAGATTATATTTTTTTTAAATCTAACATCGTTCTCAACTAAATTCTTACAGATTAATGTTTCCATTCATTCATCAATCCATCCAATCGGAAGACGTCCACTGCTGGACATAGGTGTCCTCCAAAGTTAAGGTGGCGGGGAATTGCCATACTCGCCACGCTGGGCAGGCGAGCTGGCGATTGCAGTAAATATTTGTGGCACTCAGAGGATACTGCTGCCCATCCCCTGGTTCTATTTTATTAATATTTACATGCAAATAATTATTAAAGTCAAAATTAGTTTTTTTTTTAATTTTGTGCTACTATTATGATATGTTCAAAAGACGAGAACACTATTAAATTTGCAAGCCGATAAAAATTCTTTTTTTACCAGGATTATTATTGGGACAACGACAATAAAGACTGAAACATTAAAATTAGAAAAGCCAATACGTATAACGTACTTGCATCATCACCACAAGCTCCGTTGATGTAAAACACTTTTTAAACAGTACTTGCTTTTATGCAATTACTTCATTATTTGACTAAAAGTATTTGGCTTGGGTTCAAAGAATGTTGTCACGATAAGAGAATGAACATAGCAAAATAAACAGTTCACCTAATTATATCGATTTATCTGATCGTTTACTGTATCTATTTTTAAACAAACTATAATAATTATTGATTGAATTCAAATTTAATTTAATTTTAATAATTGTGTTTTTTTACGAATAACAAATTCTGAATTTTTATCATATATCTCGGTAAGAAAACAGACGCACTTAAAATATTATTATAACTCTAACCAACAGTGCTTACCTTTTGAGGAGAGTATTTCAAAGTTTATGCTTGTCATTAGTACTTTTTCCTTGTAGACGTTACTAGAAATAATGTCAAAACTTCATGGTCGTATTAAATGCTATTATACTTTACAAACATGACTGTAGAGCTTGGAAATGTTATGTTTTATATGGAAAGTTAGATGCCAATTTAGACTTGCAGTATCGATCTACGCGAATGAATCTAACTGCAATCTATTAATAGGGCGGTTCAATGTGCAAGTTCTATTGTTCTGCTTTCGCGTTGAGATTTGTTGATTTTAGTACATCAGAGTTTGATTTTGTGCTATTATTCAATGAGAATATTTAAGTGAGTCTAGTCAGGTTTCATAAAATATTTGAAATACCTCGACTATAATTTGCAGATTAAAGCGAATGGTAAAAAACTTAATTACCTATATGAAACCGTTTATAATAATAATACACATAATAATATAATTGTGCATAACAGATTATTTTTTGTTTGCAATCACTAATTTCAATTCGCGCGTTATTTAATAATGATTATGTAGAGAAATAGTTAGAAAGTATTATATTGGGTATATTATTATATAAACAATTTTAAGTATTGTCTTGTTGGTCCTTAGTTGCTGTCTACATTTTCAACTGTTCTATAAATAAGGTTCAGGTTTAATTTGGTTTGTACAGAGTTGTGTATAAAAAAAAAACAGGAGTTAAGCGATTTTAGTGTCGCTCTTTCAAATCGATGCGCCGTGCACTAATATTCGACCTGAACTAAATCCATACCTAATTATTTTTTCGAACACCTATATATATTGTGTTAGTCATTTTGAGGTTACAATTTTTATGTGTACATTTCATACTGATTGAAGTGTGTTATCATGCATTATTTTAATTTAAAAAAGTACTCGTAACAAGTAACTTTTTTTTCTTTTCTTTTACACGTAATGGGCTCACTGCTTTGACCACAATCTCATCTGATGTTAAGTGACGACGTGGTCCAGGATGGTAAACACACTAAGCCTAGAGGTACTGGTTCACAAGTGATGCTGCCGGAACACACCTATTGGTATTTGGCGACAGGTATTTAAACTAGAGAGTGGTAGCTCTACCATAATTAGTTAATGCCCTACCGCTATGCTATGGTTTCCTCACGATGTTTTCCTTCACCGAAAGCTCAGGCCGATTTTAGAGTCGAACAGATGAGGATAGAACCCGCGTCGATTGACGCAGAATCCGGCCGCACTACCCGCTGCGCCATCATCGCTTCGAACTAGTTTTCTTATAACTACCAACGTGTTTTCCTATTTTCTCAAAAAGACAAAAATGTGACTAGGATCATTATGGTTCTAACATTGTCATATACAAGTCTTGCATGCCTAGATACTTCTTTAGGTTATTCCTTCGGCGTTATTCGATTATTTTACTGACGGTAATGACCGTTAGATTAGCAGATTACTAGGTGAAATGTCATTGAACTTAGCTATAATACACCCGTTTATATACAAAGGATTCCACAAACGTCAAAATAGCCGTGGCTAGATCGCTTTGAATCTAGTATTACGTAAATAAATCACGAGATTTCGTTCATCAAATTCCAAATTTTATCTAATGCTAAAATACATTTAACAGCTCAAATAAAACGAACGCGGTTTTTAGATACGAAATTAAAATTGATTGATTGCATTTAGACCGTGAGTTAAATGAACTTTACATCCGGATAAAAGATGAAATTTTTATATCTGAAAAATAATCGTTTAGTAGGTATGCGTATGTACGTTTTATTTTGAAAATATAAAGAATTACTAAGAAACCATGACTGAGATATCAAATGTTATTATCCGTATATAATATAGACTCGACGATACAAAATAGTCTTTGTTAATAATATCATGATATTATTTTGTTGAAAATAATACAGACGTATGACTTCATTGTTTTAAGTTTTTCCATTCTCTTTGCTTTGTTGGCACACGTATGCGGACGTATATGAAGAAATAAATAAACAAAAACTTGAGTCCATTCACTCTGCGCTGACATTTCTACTGCGTTTCATGCCAGTGCACCTATTATATATCAGAGATCTAGGATTGAATTTTGTTTAGACGGTGTGATGGACATTTCTCAGTAGAAATTAATATTTCATAACTTAAAATTTAGAGAAATGTGAGCCGAACGAATTAAATAGACAATCTGAGAATAGTTTATATTAATTATATTTTTGTTTTCGTGGTATTCCGGATATACTCGTCATTTGATGATTGAATGTGGGTTCATTCTGTGAAATCGTTAATGTTTTATTTTCTTTTTGATATGTTTAGTCTTTTTATATTCATATGAATGTGCGCCTACATTATTAGGTAGAAGAGATGAAGCGCCATTTCAAATAATACAAAGTCAAGTAATTTCATTTATTTATTTATTACAGTGAAACTTTTTTACATTGTCTCAAATTTTTTCGTCCGTCTATTGCATGTTGCATTACAGGCGAATACGGAGTCGGGGTAAAGTGAAAGGCGTTCGGCAGAGCAGCCAATATGGCGGCGCCGATGGCTTGCATCAGTTACCCGTGTAGCATCTATATTCAAACTCATTCGTGCAAGTACTCCGCGGTATTAGTGTATTTGTGCCCATAAATGTAAATATTATTTTGATTGATGTAATTATTAAACCACGCAATGTTTTTTTTAATTTGAACAGATACCACTTAGTAGAAATATCACTTAATTTAAAATACATTATTTTGTGATTTCATATTTATGCGTTATTTATATTTAATATTTTACATTACATTTTTAAAATAGACTTTTAGGTCTAGGTAAATTAAATTGTCTGATGTTAAATGTAAAGAAAATCTTAACATATTAAAAATGGAAAAAAGATCTCCACGACGACCGGCCTTGCGTCACCTGCATCCAGTGGATTCCCGCCACCTTCACCAGGTCGTCAGTCCTCCTTGTAGGGGGGAGGAGGCTACTCACGCTATGTCTTCCGGTGGGTGGTAGCCATTCGAGAACTCGTTGGCCCCGTCAGGAATCGGTTCTGCGAGCAATGTGCCCAGCCTACTGCTACTTAAGTTTAGCAATTCTTCAGGCAATGTCGGTTATTTTGGTTCTTCTGCGGATCTCCTCATTCCTGATTCGATCACGCAGTGAAACTCCAAGTATTATAGCCCTCTTCATTGCCCTTTAAACAACTTTCAGCTTTGTTATTAGGTCCATTGTGAGCGACCACGTCTCAGTGCCGTATGTCGTCACTGGTAACACCTTAGTCGAAGACTTTCGTCTAGAGACACTGCGGTATTTCGGAAGATTATGAGTATTATGATTTATATTAAACTAGATGTACCAGTGTTTCCACTCGTATGTAATATGTTTTTTTAATATAGTTAATTAAACGTAATTAAAATTATATACTATTTATTTCACTATTTCTTCATCAGTTTTTGTGTATGTTACCTAATCTAACAAAGTCCATTCTAAAATATACATTTTAAAAATAAATACAAAAAGGTAAAGACAAAATAGCTTAATACGACAAATGTATAGATGTCGTCTTTTAAAACATAGAATGTTAGATTTGAATCATTAAACTTGAATGCAATAAATCATTGACAGATATGTCCTTTGATACCACCACGCCCCACTACGTCATCGTTTTTTACAAGTCTTCTTTTCTATACGACTTTACATATATTTCACAACAATCTAAAGATAACGATCATGTAGAATGTATCAGTGATTATACTACGGTTGCTTGTATAAAAAATTATTGCGCAACTCGACCGTTTCATTTTTCAAACTGACGCAATTACAGTATGTGAAAAATATTTTGAATGTGAAACAGCTATTGGCGCGTCTTGGCAATTAAACCGACTCGTATGCCGTGACGAATTTCAAATTTACGAAGCGTCCTGTGATAGTCAATTTTTTTTTTATTAATTGTCTTTTTCATGTATATCCTTTTTTGACAAGTACCATGATTAAAACTCGATGTCATAGATTTGAATTTCGTCAGAGCAAATTTAAATTACGGTCGAACCCATTCAAATAAATAAATAAAAACTACCACTTTCGCTGCTCAAGTTTGAAAATAATCTACCGAGTAAAACTGCAAAGCCACTGCAAGTGTGTCAGTATCATTTGAGAGCCAGTGCTTCTAGATTACAAAGATATGTGCTTTTAGATTTTTTAACTGACTTAATGCTATCGACCTGAAGAGCCTTGACAAATTTGATGCGACTTTTGATGCGAGCGGTCGGCACAAGGAGACCAAAGTGGTACGGACCTCGGCTTGGGCTGCTTGCTACCTGTGACGAAGCTTGCGCGGAATTTGCCCCGCGCTTATCCTATAGTGGTTAGTAAGGAAAACTACGGATCTCAGAGTTGTTTACAGAATCAATATATATACGTGTAATGTGGAGGAGTGTGGGATGCAGTGTAATGCGCATTATGCTAGTGCAAAAATTCACTGTATCACGCCAGCGGCGGGTACAGAACCTTCCTTAGTTGGAGATCGGAACACGTCCTGGGCCGCTCTACCGGTACCTATAAAAATATGTTCATCACATATGTTTGTTTTTAAAATATGCCCAACATTTGAGTCGAGCATTTCCTTAACAACCGAGTTTATTAACTTGTTTACTTGTAACTTTAGTGTGTTCTTATCAAATGATAGCGATGTCGCACGTTTAATGCCCACGGTACAAATTATCAGATTGGTTAGAATTACTCAAATAATTTTATGTAGTGATGTTCTTAATCACATAAGGTCATGACTCATCGTGTGTCGTCAGACTAAACAATTTGTTTCCTTCGAAAGGTGAATGACTTAAAACGTTTTGTAAATTCAAATGACGTCATTACACTTGATATCTATAGGGATCGGCAGAGAGCCATATATATTGGTTTATTATATGAAATATATTAAAGATATGAATTGTAAATTTTGATTATTTAATTGTTTTATGGATTGGTTGATTTAACTGAAAGATGTTGGACATAGGTCTCTATTAAAAAGAGACGAATTGCCATAATCGCCACGCTTGGCAGGTAGATTGGCGATCGCAGTCAGGTGTTTATTATACTCAGAGGATGCTGCTATCCTTTTTTTTACAAGGATAAATAAAAGGATGTACGCAACCGCCCTCTCAACCTGGAACGGAACGGGGTATGTGGGACTAGCACAGCTCGACATGGGAGCCCGGAATATCCACTAAAACTCCTTGGTGCCTTCTCACACCTTGTGACTGGGGAGCGGGAGTTGCGCTTTGCTACTGCTAGCCATACCCTGGTTTATCCTTTAGTCGCCTTTTTGACACCCACGGGGAGATGTAGGTTGGTACCATTCCTAGCAGACACCATACGGTTTTGCTATTTATCACACATTGTTTTATTACATTATATTAAACTGCTATATCAATAATATTTTTATAAATAGCTGAATATTCCTAAATATCACAAACGTCTTTTTATATTTCGAGAAAAAATTAACATATTTACATGATTACTTCTTAAATAACAGACATATTATCTGTGACTATGTTTTGTCATATTAAGGATTTTTGCCATAAGAATTAGTTATAAGAATAATAGTGAATAATCTTAGAAAAAAATTATACTTAATTATTGATGATGTATTTTATTAATTCGACAATATTATTGAGATTATTAAAAATACTAGCAACACTGACGGAACTGTTTAGTTTTTCAATGAGAGTAATTTATGCATCAACGAAAAAAACTATTATCATAGAACTTACATCACTAAACTCTAACAAAATGCTAAAAATGCTAAAGTGCAAAATGCTAAAGTACATGTAAAGAACATGTCCCGAATGTATAGATGTCATAATTTCAGCAAAAGCTGGTATAACAAAATATTGATAAATATCAATGAAATCATTCATTCGATTCTTTTTCTTTTTAGTTAATGGCAATCTGTGTACACACAATTTGAGCCAGAGTCATATGAGTGACAGGTATTTTTAATCTTGTCTGATACAAGATTACCAAATTCCAACAACAAGAGTGGCACATCCTACTCAAACTTTCCATGGTGCTATGTCGGCCCCTCAGAATAAATGTTACGCGTTATTTCCTATAATAAAGTACACTTGCCCACTATATCACACAAAACACCACCAAGATTACATGATATAGAATCAATGCACAAGTTTAATGAATTAAAGAAGTCAAATGCTACATCCCAGACTGAGATCCCGCCAAAAACACCATATTCATTCGATTTTTAATAATTTATATAAATTACTTTTCTGCAAAGAAATATGGCTGGCTGAATTAGCCAGCAACATTTGTGGTTTTCTTGATCTCAATACTTTTATAAATAGAAAATATCTTCAAGAATTAAAACCAATCGTTAAATGAAGTTATTTAATCTAGTAAAAAAAATATATACAAGAAATTTATAATATACACGACCTAATAATTTGGTCTTCCACAGTACATATTTTAGACGGATGAATTAAAAGTGGAAACAACAGGCACCTGTAACATACAATTAATATTAATTATATATCCCTAACCACTATTGTACTCTTAAAACTCTTTATTTATTTCAATTCTATAACATAAATATCTGATCATATTATATATGAAGTCATAATAGTTTCTCATGTTCTTTAAAAAATAACAAATGAGAAACGACTAAGTTCTTTTTTCAGATGTTTTTTACGATGCGACATTTTTTTAAAAGAAAGATGATATAATTCTAAAGGAAAAAAATGCCGTGCACTTTATTATTCTATTTATTACTAAAAGAAATTTAAAATTCACATTTATACATACAGTATGACAGAAAGAGAAACATTTTCAGAGAACACTTTTCAACCGTTGCAATCGTAACTCATAAACTAGAACGATATTTATTTTTAAAATGCACTACAAAGCTCAGATATTATTTTGTTATATTGTAAATCTATAATTAAAGTGTTGAAGAGAGTCGAACAGTTTCAAAAATAGCTTGTTCATGTGACACCGTAAATCTCGGCAACGACGAAAGTTTACTGTGTAAATCATTGCGCTACGGCCGGACTTAATGGTACATTTGAATTTTATTGCATACTCATAATAATAATAATTTTATGTAACACACTGTAATAATTAACAATGATTATAATCATAAGACGTTAGTTAATGACTTTTAATAATTTTATAATCACACACTTTCCATCAGAGCTGATGGTATGACGTTAGCTATTGACATTCCACAGTATGCCAAGTATAAGATGACGTTTAAGTGCTAGAAGTCAGGGATAAATAATAATAAATTATTACGCAGTCTATTGTATGTTTTAATTATGAATAAACTGCATGAAAAAGTATATCATTATTTCTCGGAATACCAATAAAAGTAAACACCAGAGAGATGTGATATATGTTAAATGTTAGGTTACGTTAATAATTTAAATTAACAAATGATGATATTTAAAATTTAAAAAATACTGTTCCAAAGTTTTGAGTTTTCACTTTTGTCGGCGGTCTCCATGGATGCCTATTTAAATATATATATCATAGTTACGTTGGGTATTAATAATCTTATCTTTCCTCTTCATATATTTGCGTAAAAACTAGACTGGCTAATAAAATGCACTGGGTTGTTCGATATAATTGTATATTTATTTCCTAGGTATTTATGAGAACCTGTTTGTATTACGGTAAATATTGTACTTACCTTCTGTTCTCTTGAACTTCTATGAACTTTTACATGTCAAATTAAATATGGTACTGAAACAAAATTATTAATGTACGTTAGTTTATCACTTCAACAACGGTGCGAAGAGGAATGCCACCAATTAGTTTTATTGGGGGTTTGTATCAAAACTAAAATAAATTTTGGCGGTTCTCTCGCGCGATTATTAAGGGAAGAAACAAAATTGAGTGTTACCATTTATCAATCAAAATACGTATTTACAATCTTCACATGAAACACATAAGCGGCAGACAAACTCCATTGCCTTTTATGATATGTAAGAATAATTTTATAGTAATACTAGGCCTACCCGTCTTTTTCCAGGTTAAATTTATGTTAAAAAAAAATTACATATATATTATTCCAGATTTTTTAATAGTTATAGACTGCACCTCTATGACTTATTTATAAAAACATGTAATGCAAAATTATAAAAAAGAAATTAATATAGTATGGATTTAGATAAATTATAGGATATTAGCAAAATTTCTCTTTTAATTGTTGGCATTTACAACTAATTTCCATTTATAAACGTTTGTGGTTTTGGTAAGCATTTTGCCGACCACATCAGCGGCAAACACCGTCAATGTTAACCCAATTTAACAGAAGTGCGACGTAATGATATAAATCGCGAATGCAGCGCCGTACCAACAGCTAGTTACCAATGAATAGGTCAGTAATCATCTGCATTTGAAACCATTATCTCAATTGGCGAGCACTCAATGAGCGCCCGACCTCCGCTGCCGGACACCGCACCCGTTCGGGCTACTCCGCGACTCTTGTCCTTACAATATGCTTTGTCTGTCCGTTCGATTTATACTCAATTGATATATTCTACAGATTCGAAAAGTACCTACATTATTATCCTTCTAAATTGAAGAGTGAATGAAAATGTATGGTACTACCATGCTATTCTTTTAATCATGATAAAAAGAACAAAAGAAAAAATAACAATTATTAAATTAAATCAATCATTTTAGCGTGTAGTTTTTATTTCTTGTTTCGTCAATATTAGATGGTTCATAATAAACTATGTGAATTCTAGAAAAATTTAGTGGTATATATTTTTGACACGTACAATTAATTCACTTTGTTGGTAACAAATGCTGGATCTTTGTTTTTTATATTTTTGATTGAGTGGTAACTATCGTAAAGTGCAGGGTATGAGTGCTATTTGTATTAAATTCAGTTAATTTTAACGGGTTTTCACGCGTTACCTTTGCTTTTTTCTATCCCGACGTTTCGGCTGGGTTTCACCAACCGTGGTCACGGGCTGACTGGCGGTGCGCGGCTTCGCCTGCAGCGTTGAGGGGTATTTTGATGAACTACCCCCGTTTGGTCTTTATATTTATTATAGTCACAGCACACAACTGTTTATTAATGTATTAATGTTATTTGCGGAATAAAATATTTTATATCAGTAAAAAAACATACGAGTTGCTTGTTTCATTTGTTATTTCGTAAGTTCTTAATTCTGTATCATAATGTGCCAATAAACATTTATTAATGAAATACATCTTTTGCAGGTTGTAACTACTGCCACTTAATAACATTAATGGTAATATTAAACATTACAGATTATTCAAATTCACTTCTTTAGATCACTGTAGAATTTACTTAACTATGTACTTCTTGATTACCTTCACTATTGTCTCGATCTATTATTTTAAATTGCGAACAATGACGACTATTAGTTACCAATTGTTGCGATTGAGTGTCACACCATGTCTATACAAGTATTATTTATTAAGTTTTAGTTCTATAGATGAGTATACAGTGCCGGTTAGCGGTATTAGTATTAGATTTTAATTTGATTGCCTTTTTTTTCAACAAGTAGAATAACTCCAGTAATTTTTTTTACGATCCAATAAAATCAAAACCAGAAATTCCTATCTTCATAGCTTTAAATGAAGTATAAATCAGCATGTTAAATTTAAGATAATATCACAGACCCGAGTAATTATTTCACGGAGTAATTATTGAAATTAATCCCTCCCACCCTTATATTTATTTATAAGAAACAACCAATCACTGTTATAAGAATTACTTACACGTTAGATTCACGGAGAAAAATATTTTTCCCAGGGTTACGCAAGCGGTAATTGTGGTGGAGCACCTTAGTTGCCATCTTCCGAAGTTTGGTAAGTGAGGCACTCCATTAATACACAGTATGCCCGACGTGATTCCGGAGAGAAATATTTTGTCGATTGTACCGCTGATGCCCTGTTAACACAGCTTCATCATTACACGAACAGAAACATATTGCGGAACATAACGCATAAATAGATCTTTCCCAGGAACCACGGGAAGCATTCCTCACCATAGTTGTAGCCGCTTCAGATATTAGTCAGCTTGCTAGATTAGTCGAGCGTCTAACGGCCTCTGCCACGCTATGCATGATTACAATAAGTGCACAATTCTTTTTATTTATTTATTTATTTTTATTGTATTATTCACGTACGTAATATTGTGTTGTACTTTTTATAGTCTTTATTGCACATGTTTTTTAAAACTCTTTGTATAGATAGTGTCGTTATGTTTTTTATACATTTTTATAGCACTTTAATTGTTAAAAAATATGTGTTAACTATTATTAAAAAAATATTGAAATTGTTATACTTATGCTTTAAGTGAAAACACTTAAAGTTTATGGAAGTTATAAGCGTAGATTCTAGGAAGGCGGTTAGCCAGTGAACCTGCACTGATGCCGAGTGATCCGTGTAATAGAAATCTGATGGACTCATTTCAGATAATTTTGTATTTTCGAATATTCAAGAATAGTATTTTTTGTATATTATCTATTCTATAGGTAAGAGTACCCTTTAAGTAGTGGGAATTTAATATACTTGTATTCAACTGATGTTCGAATTTGATGAAAATAAAAACTGTTACTATATTTTTTTATTGATAATCCTAAAGCTCGTCAACAGCTACTAATAAGAAGGAAGAAGGTCGGTTTTAAGTTTTATGGTGGGTCTTTCAGATTTGTAAATAGGTTAGGGAAATTCTAAAACTGCAAGCCATTTTAACGGCATCTCATGTCAATATTATTTAACTATAAAATCTCCTGGGAGTTTTGGCGGGATCTCAGTTTATTATGTAGCAGTTATTTTCTTTAATTCTTTGTGTAAACTTGTGTATTTGACTCTATTTCATGTAATCTTGGTGGCGTTTTGTGTGACATAGTTTGGTTATTGTGTACAAGTTAAGTTAATTATAGAAAATAACGCGTAACATTTATTCTGGGGTGCCGACAAAGCTCCATGGAAAGTTCGAGAAGGATGGACGACCGTTTTGCTGGAGCTTGGTACTGCTGATACAAGATTGAAAGTACATCTTACCTACATTCCACTGGAACAAATTCTGTATACACAGATTGCCATTATATAAGGAGAAGAAAAAAATCAGAAGATTTCTGACTTCGTCTATATTGTTAATTAAAACGGAGTTATCGTAATAACTATTTTAGATAAAGACCAAGTGTCTAAGAATTGAACTAAAAGAAAATTATAGAGCTCAATATTCCATAGGTACCGTAGTTTTTGTGTGATGCGTGCACAACAGCAGTCTTCTATCATTTTAGCTACCTTGTTATTTTTACTTACGATAAAATCCTAAGTAAGGGGCAAGTCAAATCGTATTTATTTATATGCAGTTGGTGTGCGGAACGCATACGCTTCCAAACGACACTCGTCCTCTATCTAATCCGATTATGTGTAACAAAATGCTACTGCGCGGCGCAGCCACTGCCGCGACGATTCGCAGACAAGTTTCCAGAGTGTATATTACATGTATTACCACTTGCTCACAGAGTATAGTATGTTAGTCATTACACATTATGTTACTCGAGGTCACATTCTGAACTACTATTAACGTATAATATTGCCATGTTTACTGCAAACCGTTTATTGTTTTGCAGACACGAATTAAAGTTGATTACATGTACATGCTATGGTCGGAATTTCATAGTGTAATCGAATCAAAATGATGAGATTCGTTGAGGAACTAAAGTAATTGACATGATCTGCTGAATTACCATACTAAAGTGGCAGTGAACTGGGCAAATTGCTCGCAAAAAACCAATGCTCGTTAAGGCCAACGGCTTCCCGAATTGGACGTATTGGACGCAGCGTAAGTAGGTTCTCGATAAGGTGGACCGACAACCTGGTGAAGGTAGCAGAAATCTGCTGGAAATTAGTGGCTCAAGACCAGTCGTTGTGGAGATCTTTGGGGTAGACCTATGTCCAGCAGTGGACGTCTTTCGGTTGACTGGATATATGGATATGTACATCAATTCGATTTTCTTAATGAATAATACATATGTTTCGAGTCGACAGGTATGTACATTTATATGAAATTAATTTTAATACATTTATATGGTCTTAGTACTTCTTTTAAAAAAATAAAATTGTTGTCTTTGTAGGGGTTTAATTGTTACTTTGACTAAATTTCGTCGTAAAAAAAGTTTTAAAAAGTCGTTGAATTTTGAAGACTTACGTGCACGTTCCTTTAGTTTCAGAGTTGTTCAGGTTCTTTAGAATTTTATAATTTATTTATGTACATAATTAAATAAGGGTGCTTTCGTAAATAATCTTAATAAAATATTTCATATTAAGGCAATTAAACACAAAAATAATATAAATTCGTGACATTGAATTCTTTTCTCATTTTTTTTTATTATTTACGAGATAAAGAAATTTGTAGGATACTGTATTAATTGATCAATTTTCAGCTATAAACCAAAACCGTGCACTTGAATTATGCAACAGATGTTGACTTGTAGACTGTTTTGTTTATTACATAAAAAGAAAAGGAAACTGTACATACAACCCTTGTCACAACGCGAGGAGACATGAAGTTAGAAGCTCCCAGTAATCCGATTACTTGACAAAACGTTTGTGTCACTTTAGTCGACAGAGACGATCTTTCTAATCTCACAAATTGATATTTAATTTTGCAACGATAAAAGTATTTCTAGTTATCCTTTTAATGGATTTATTATTATTGTTTATAGTTATTAACCCTTATTTAATGTTATCATACATTCTTGTAGATAGATTTTCAGGATAAGGATAGTAATTAGAAAAACAGTAAATGTCCTACGACGTCGATTGTTACTTTCTCTGGCTCTTTTTAGGAATTGGACTCATGTTCGGCATGCTGTCGCTACTATAATAGTTTCAGTAGATAGAACAACTGAAATATATAACTTTTCTAATTCTGTTTCTATGAATCATTTCTACTGTTTGTTATTCTACTATGTTAATAGTTGTACAATATTTGATGGTTACTGGTATAATTAAAATACAACGGCGACTTTTGGGGATAGTTTTTATTGGCTCTTGTAACTGTCACGTCGGTCTTCTAATAAGCCCCTTCATACTTCACTTGTATATTCTGTTTTGTTTTTTTTTTAATCTTTGTTAATAAAAAAAATTACGGTCCATATAAATTCATAAGGCGCGCCTACTGTTTTTATTAATTGGTACTTCTTTTACATAAGTATCTTGGAAATATCAACGTCTAAAGGTCTGTTTAAGTTAATTCTATGAGTTTCAATAATTGTCTAGATTATATGGACCCAAAAGATGGTGTATGTAAGGCCTATAAAGAGCGCTTAGTTTTTTTTAGTAATGTAAATCCGACTTAATAATAACCTTATTTGTCAAATTCTTTACAAAAATTGCTATGCAGCATTATCGATTTTTCTATTCTTAGATATTTCTACCTCACGTACGTGAGGAATGGTCGTAATACTTTGTTTACCCTGTAATAAATTTTCGCATACAGTATCTCTTATCAATTGGTTTTCCACTTTCCTCGATTTATGTAAGATCCAGCCGTTGTTCGAATGTTCTCTTAAATTTATTGATCTACCCAAAATGGGCTTTGTCCTACACTTTTATAGGTCGTAGTGCTTTCATCTAAAATTATTCGTTATTATTGTGATGTAAATAAAAAAAATTTGAAGTTGAAGACATTTACGTTATATTTTGTTCTTCGTTAATTAACACTAAATTTAATGTTATAGAAATTCTGGTTCTGACTCTGGTACTAGCACATCCAGCAAACTTTAATAAACTTATGTATTATTCCGTATCCATCAATAGTAAGACAAGTTAAACTAAAAAATATTCATAATAGTTCTTCTATAAAAATTATAAACTTTTCCGTGAACGAAGCTCATAAAATATTTAACGTTTTGAAGTCGTTTTAAGAGTTTCGACAATTAAGAAAGTTTAAACTGTATTTACTTATTAGCTTATATTTAATCATGGATGGATGGGGATGGCGCAAGAGTGGTCGTTGTGGAGACTTTTTGGGGAAGACCTAAATTCAGCAGTGGACGTCTTTCTGTTGAATGGATGAATACATAAAAAGGGTTATTACACAAATAAAGTAGCAGATATATATTAGCGAATTAATCATTCTATGAAGCCATAGTTTTATTTTCTTTTATTAATACGGAAAAAAAAGACTGGAATGTTCTTGCAACAAGGTAGCTTATTGAAGCTACTATTAAATAGTGCTTAATAAAATAAACATTACTATGTAATACACCATAAATTGACCGTTATTAAGCTGTCTTTTGTGTTGTGAAACGTAAATGATGACGAGGTCGGCCGTCGTATCGTTTACCTGGCTCATTCATTTTTGATAGGTCGACCGCCAGACGGTCGTTGGGTAAGACCCTAATAGCCATTGTTTAGTGTCTAATTATTAATATAACTGTATAAAATTAACAGTTCAATCTTAACTCTAAAATTTTCATTTATGATCAGAACTTATATTTCATTAATACCCTTCTAAATTTCTGGTTTATAGTCTGTGTGTTTAATGAGTCTTGAACGTTATTAAATGAAGTTTTTGACGGTACCTCAGTCCATTTTATTAGTTTGTGTCTGATCCTGTATTGCATGATTTTGATTGCGTTTTGCGTGATATAATTTGGTTATTGTGCATAAGTGAAGTGTATTGGAAATAATATCGTCGAACGTTTATTCTGTAGTTATATCAATTATTTCTGGAAAGTTTCAACGAGTTAAACGCCGTTTTGCTTAAGTTTAAACCGTTGAATACAAATACATGGTTTGAAAGATATCGTTGTCTACATGAGACTGGCAGATATGTGGATGCAACTTACAGATTGCCATTAACTAAAAACATGAGAATATGTTTTTGTAACGCAGGTACAGTTGCGATGTATTTATGATAACTCATCAGTTACCCATGAATTGTCGTCTAATGTAAATTTAAATTGATCTTTGCCAGTAAGAGCTAAATGAGAAAAATGTTCTTGTTTAAAGCGATTGCGTTGAACGGAAGCACGCTGTAATTGCGCACTTAGGCGGTCCACCTATTTGTCTTTTTGCAGCCGAATTAAGCTGTGGTTAGTTTAAGCAGCAAGAATCAGTCTCTACCGGCTAACTAACGGACAAAAACCGGCAACAACTAAATTAACAAATACGAGCATTCAGCTCCGTAACAGGAAGGCAACACTTACCGCATAATATATACATTGTGATGTTCGTGTAATCAACACAGCTACCTCCTTTCGTTTTGTTAGTATTTGAATTAACTATTTTAGTGAAGTTTTTAAGTATATTTAAATCATATTTTTTAAGTATATACATATCTTTGGGAGATTTGAGAGTAGAATTGTAACTTTTTTTTCTGTTTGGTAAAGAATAAAAGCTATCCACTTGATATTAAGTGATCATTACAATTTATAGCTCTTTATGGTGGACTTCGAATAGGAAAGCTGCCGATAATAGATATGCTTTGATTCTTGAGGATGGAATGGAACGCCTAATCTATCACAGTGTTTAAATGAACCCTGGGTGGTGCAGTTGTATTACGGTGCGACTGCCGTTCTGAGGTCTCGGGTTCGAACTCCGGGTCGGGTCAAGTGGTATTGGGTTTTTTTTTACTCAGTATCATCCCGGAGTTTGGAATTTGTGCCCGATATGGCAACAGGCTCGCCCCCTGTCACATCTGGGATGGAACTAAGCTCGGCGAAACGTGGGTGGTGTAGTTCGCTATTTCACCTCTGCCTAACCCTTCGGGGATAACAGGCGTGAGCTTATGTTATGTTATGTATGTTTAAATGAACCCATATATTAGTATAGATCATTCAATAGCAATGCTTTAGGCCCGAAATAGGTGTAGTGATGTTTCTAATGTCAATTCTCTATAACTCGTGTTGTATGCCAATTGCCGCTGACCTACTACAATATAAATCGCTTTCGTTTGTTTTACATTCTCTTTTTTAATATACCGTAGAACATTTATTTGCATGCGAAAGTAATTTTCTGAAATGATCATTATGTTTCAAATATTCACATCGTTGTGTTATATGTGTCGTTGTTAGAATATTATTTTTGTAATTTCGAATGGTGATTCAAACTATCATTTTATGGTTCGCCGAAGTGGTCCTCCAGTTGTTTTGATTCATAACTTCGACTAACACGTTTTTGCTTTATTCTGTCAGCTACTATATAAATATGTTATTATGTACGTAAAAGGTTTTTGTTATCGATCATTATTATGATTGCATTATAATTTTATAATCTAGATATATCATTCGTTGTTTACCAATATATATATATACCATACATAATACCATACATAATACATAATACCATATATAATAATATACCAATTAATGTTGTCATGTACATGCCTAAAGTCATTTTTGTTTATTATTATTTTAAGTGTTTCTTTTCTTCAGCCCGTGATAGTCCACTGCTGGGCTAAGTCGCGTCACTGTTCTCGATGCTCTACCTTGAAACTCCTGCTCCAATGCTACCTGTAACCCCTACCGTGTGCAGAAATATTGCGTCTGCTAGGCCACGTTTGCATACTACGCAGTTCTGTAAAGGACCTTTTTTCCTCTTATTTTTACTTACCGTTGGGTTACAGTTCAAACCGAGGTTCGTACCATTCTGGTGCTTTTGTGCTAGCTACTACTTTCAAGTGAGAGCATAAAGCATACGTGTCATAGTTCGCTGAAACTGTCAAGATGCCCTTTAGGTTAGACAGTATAAAAAAAGTAATCTAGGTGTTACTTTACTCCCTTAGTTCATAACTGTTTACTTACTTTTAATGTCAATAATCTCAAATAACGTACGTAATAAATGTACTAGAACAACTGTTTTAAAAATTTAAGTGTTTCAAAAATGTAAAGAATATTTTTTTTGTTGTTAAAAGATCTCGTTATAAATTTAATGGTTTATGTAGATTACGGAATATTTTAATATAATTATATTATTTCTATTACTAATAAACTTTATTACCAGTTGAATTTAATTTAGGAGGTCGTTAGAGATATTTATTCGTTTAGTCGTTTACATGAATTGGTTCAATTGATATTTCTAACAAAACAGCTTTCAATTATTTAAACTGGTAAGATAATTCAATACAAACATCAACAGTAGCAATTAGTATTATACATATTTTATAGACAATATTTAAACTATTATGTTATTTATCAAGATTATTCCAATTATAATTAACCAAACGTTTTGTACAAATATACAAGGTATTTCATTCGTTTAAAGCCGTGTTTCAGTATCGTCAATTTATATACTTAATCTTGTTAACGTCCATATTAATAACTTCCAAAGAGCCTACTTAATTTAATTTAAATTTATTATTTACAAACACTTATCTGTGGATCTTTTAACAACGGAAATTATTATTGATAAATTGATCGATTTTGTCATGTAGACTGATTTAAATTTAAACCACGTAGAAATTATATTTTGTTCACCTGGTCAACCATCATAAAAAATACGAATAGATTAAAAGAAAAATATCTATATGAGTGTTCAATCAACAGCGCTTGAGAACTAGTTTGCTTTTTTTAGGGTGGTTCCATCCATTTATCCATTCAACCGAAAGACGTCCACTGCTGGATATATGTAGGTCTTACCCAATGTATTGCCATAGTCGTCACGCTTGGTAGTCGCGTTGGCGATCGCAGTCAAGTGTTTCTCGTACTCAGAGTTGCTGTTGCCCGTGCACTGGTTTATCCTTTATTCGCTTTTTACGGTATCCGCGGAAGATATGTGGTGGGACAATTCTTACCGGGTACCACACGTAAGATACAGGTGATATTTGATATAGATTGGAGTGAAACGCAAGCCTAATTCAAATCTATAGAAAATTATTTTTTTCTTTTTGATTACCGATAAATAACTATTTACTTAGTAAATATGATCGGTAAACAACCCAGGCAAAACTTATTGCATTTTATTACAAACTTTTCTTTTGTAATTGATTCTGATTAATCATCTTATATTGTACCTTGTCCTACATCAATTAGGGCACAATTTGTTTTCTTTTTTAACTCTTTGCCGTCAATCAATCAATACCTTTATACTTAACACTCTTCTATTTAGGTGAATTTCATGTCTACTCAGGACCTCATACTCATACCACGATAACCTATTGCTTCTGAACTTCTCTGTCATTTTTGTTACTTTAAAGCTTCCTCTGATATATTTATTTCCAATTGCATCCATTTTAGTCATATCACACACCCATCTTAAAATTATCATCTTTGTCACTTGCACTCTTATTTCAGCCGTCTTTTTAGTAACCTTATAGCTTCTATCTTATAGCTATCTTCAAGCTTTGGGAGCATTTGCAAGTCACATGTAACTCTTGTAGACCTGATGTTATTTCATTTTCATTTCAAATTCAAATTCAAAAATTCTTTATTCAATTTAGGCCTTAATAAGGCGCTTATGAGCGTCAAAATACTACAACCGGTTCGGAAAATAATCCATTCATCGAGAAGAACCGGGAAGAAACTCGATTTGGATTTTTTCTGCATGTTTTTTTAAAACTTTACAACTAACAGTTACACAGTTTATTAATACATGCACAGAGAAGGGTGTCATTTTCAGACATTACCATTGTTTACATAATGATTATACCCTATAATATCCTTTGCAAATTGAAACTTGCTTGATATGGTATCTGAACTTATTGTCCGGTAGATCGGTAATGTGCTTTGTGACTTTATTGTAAAATCTAACACTATAATTATACTTAGAAAACTTTTATTTGTTTTACTAAGTCTGAAAACAGGAACTGTTAATTTATGTTTATTCCTTGTAATAAAATTATGCTGGTCAAGGTTAAGCTTCTCTAAATGTTTGCGGACATTCATTTCATTATATACTTATTTAGTAATACTAATCTAAATATATAAATATTAACCCCTATTTCTCCTGGTCACGCGATAACTTGAGAACGGCTTTACCGATTTCATTCATCTTTTTTTAAATGCTTTCTTATACTTTGTAGAAGGTTCTTACATTAAAAAAAAAAAGAAAATTGTTCATAAACTAAAAAAATTTAACGACCATATAAACTTTTATAACGTAAAACTTATGGCGTTCGATATAACAGTCAATTTTTTGACAGTTGGCGTGATTGACAGAATGCGCTCAGCAAATATCATTTAAAACAGCTGTATCGGTTGGTGTTATATAAATAATTAATTTATCATTTCTTGGTGCACATATTTTGTAATAAATATTTTTTTGTGAATTTATACAATTCGAATTCAATATTCATAGTTAAATCAAGGCAAAGTCTGTCGGGTCAGCTAGTATATTACAATTTGTTTTCTATTCATACCTTTTTTATTTTGTAATATTTACATTAAGTAACTAAAAGATTACATACGGATATAACTACATAAGCCTTCTATCATTCTGATAAACTGTACCTAATGTTTTCTTTCCGAGTTTTTTTTCGTGATAAGAATTCTGTTTGTTTAGCAATAGCTACGTAATCTCTAGGTAGAAAAAATCAGGATGTCAGACGCGATAAGTGATACTCGTATAAGACGTACGTTTAATATTTTATTACGTCTTTTAAATTTAAGTGGAATAATGAGATATTAAAATGTAATTATTTGAAATCTCTTTTATGATTTGTTGAGACAACAAGAATCGAGTGCGCCATTAACCGAGATATTAAAAACAACAAGAATATATGAGTTTCTGTATAATATTAAATGATTCCAGTAAAAGTTGTTTTTTTAGGAAATTAATCTGATTACAGAAAATGAAGAAGCTTAATATTTAGATGTAGAAAATTATTGAACTTAGAGAAATTAGTTGTTCATTGATCATGTCAAGTCAGTGAATTAAGATAACAATAGATCACGTTGATTGATGTTACCGTAACATACATTGCTTGGCGATAGATTTTCAATCTTAACCGTCAGCTAGTGAGTTAGTCAGGTGAGAAATAGAAAATATCCTACAAACTTATTTCAGTTATAACGTAATGTTTTCATTTACCGAAAGCTCAGGTTCATTGACGAATAGGACAGGTGAGTTTGAACCTACGTACATCGACGTGGAATTTGGTTAGATTAGTATTTATTTAGATTATTAGTACGGTCGTACTACTTACTAATAAGGTATCATTGCTTGTGATTCTATTTGATGAGATAATTGTTTAGTTCTGGGTTTGTCAATGCTTTTTGATTGTCCATTTTGTTACTTAACTAATGTATGACACATTGCCTGGAAGTTTACTTCTTTTCCACTATCTATACTAATTAATAAAATTGAAGTTTCCGTTTGTAATATTAAAATAGCATTTTTTTTACTAAATACATATGAATGTATATACGATATCAATACCAAAAATACAATATTTTAAAAATTTTATCTGTCTCTCTGTTTGTTTGTTTGTTTCTTCTAATCTCCGAAACCGTTGGACAGATTTTGACGGCAGATAGCTGAAGTTGCTCCGCGTAACTTAGGCTACTTTAATTTTTTGAAAATAATTAGGGTTCCACGTAAAAAAATGTATACTCATGAAATTATGTATAAAATTCGATTCAATTCACAGTTTTACTGGCAGGTATTTGAATTTGTCAGAAATATCTTTGCTTAATGTTAGTAAAAAAAAAAGGGAAAATAATTAGGGTTCCGTGTAAAAAAATTAAAAACTATATTACGCAGTGAAAAATATATAAAAACGCTAGCGCAGCCGGGTCGCACAGTTAGCTTTAGTATATAAATCGTTTATTACAATTTGTATGTGTGTATATATTACAAACTATAAATTCTGACTTAGATTTTCGCTCGTGCTAATTCAATTTGTGATTGAGTCGGTCAGGGCCTCGCAAGTAATTTACTGTGTGATTGATGTAGGTAAAGTAATGTGTTATAGTAACTTATTTATACGACTGTAGTACACCACTATAATAGCAAAAATGGACCCAACTAACATTTTTTGTAAAATTAAATTTATTGGTATTCAAAATTATTTCAAAGTGTGCGTTTACCTATCCTTTGAACATACATCTAAGAAATTATTTTTGAAAATATTTCGTAAGCAAAAGAGGTGTATTTCACAAATATTTACTACTATAAAGAGAAGAGAATGTATTTTGCTGAGTTGGAAGGACTTATTTAATCAGACCCCTCCACGATTTTGTGTTAATTTATCATGTTTGCGAAGTTTCAACTTCTTCCTCAGAAAGTTATTTTTGTCCTGCGATTATTTTTTTTTGTCAATAATTATCGTTGCTATCTTCTCTGGCTTCAAAATTGGTTTATTTCCCATATGAACGTATTCTCCTTCTATTTTACTATTGTAAAGGAATTATAATAATTAATAATAATAAATCTAATCTAAATTCACATAACTCTAATATCATAGGTATTGATTTTTTACAAATTTTACTTTAAAGGTTTCTTTTGAATCGTTTGAATCATCAATGACATTTTAGATTTATTCTAGAAATATGTGGATGTCAACTCAAAGCACGAAAAGTAGGTGCATGACTTCGTCAAATTAAAGTTTCAGCAAAGTATGTGGTCCAATATTTATTCTGCCTCGCCAGTTACCGCATCCGCTATGATATGTTCAACATCATTTTATTTTTAAAACTAGCTGTGTGCTCGCGGCGCGCCCGCTTTTCTTGAATTCTTCATTGCGTTTTAATTTTTTAGTACAGAATCCTTATAATTTCTTTAGTACTAAGATAAAATAAAAATGTTTTTTACAAATTCATACACTTACCCGAAAACTGTGCATTGAATCGGGTTTTATTTGATTTTTTATGAGTTTTTTTTTACGTGGAACCCTAATTATTTTCGAAAATTAAAAGTACCCAAGTTACCTGGACTAAATTCAGTTATCTACCAAAAAAGTCCCGTCAAAATCGATCTAGCCGTTCTGGAGATTACGCGTTACAAACAGACAGACAAAGAGACAGACAAAAATTTTAAAAATTGTATTTTTGGTATAGGTGTCGTAAACATATTCATATCTATAAAAAAATAACATTAGAAACAGACACTTCAATTTTATTTATTACTATAGATATAAAAGTCAGTTGATTTACTTTTAAAAGTTTTTAACGAATAATTATTTTATTATTAAACAAAAATTCAAATAGAATAATATCCAGGAAATCAATATACGTACTTCTACAACAGTCCACGGGTTCACGAATAAATTAGATGCAATATCAATGCCAGATAACGGCAGTAATTGCTCTATAAAGACGGGGAACGATGTCACAACGCCTGGAAACACAATTACGTCAATACAAGCATACTCACGAAAGTACGTAACTATAAAATCTTATTCAATTGCATACCATGTCGTCGAATTTTTGGGGTGCTCAGAATCAATACGAGGCTAGTTGCTGTCTGCACAAATAAAGACGTCTGAGCAGAGTTCCCCAGTAACTTATTACATTTTACTGCAAATGTAGTTACCTATGTAATATAACTGTCTTATTTTTTAAGCATTTTCATACGAAATATTGAAGGACTGTAGTGCTACGAGTAATTTAGTTGTTAAACGTTGTTTCTTACTTAATAAATGAAATGAAGACCATTTATGTTACTTGGAGATTATGTAAATGTATAACTAATTGATTCAAGGTTGAAATTGTTAATTATATGGCAGGTTGTTGATATGTAGATTATACAAATAACCAGTGGGCGTGATACATGATAAATTATAGATTAAATCTATATGAGATATGATATAAAATTTAACAAAAGCGTAGAAAAATTCAAACAAATTTCAGGCTCTGGCTTATCCATTTATACATTATACCTGACATTATCACAGGTAAGATTATTGTATTAAATATTATCACTTTGCTTTTTATTACTGTAATAAATCGAAATTATCAGCTCGCATTTAATTCCGAACAACAAAGAGTTATCTAATGTTATTTTAAAATCGTATACAATAAAATACATTTTTTCTATTTTATAGTTTATATCTGTAATTATTCTATTATACCAATGCAGGAATAAATATAACATAACCTATGTTTTAAGTAGTTAATAACATGAAATATAGTAAACACTGTTCTTACAACTGATGAAAGATTTGCGTGAGAGACTATTCTGCAGACATTCTGTGACTCATCTGCATTTACATAATCTTTGAGAAATATCTTTAAGTTATACATATATTACAATATGGACCGTTTGCTAAAGTTTTCATAACATAAACTGTCTTCGCATCGTAAGGGAATAATTCAAAAATTTGGCTGTGGAGACTGTCCCGAGTGTATGGCGCAAACGTAATTGTGCTGAGTATTATGGCTTACTATGCCGGATTTAGGGGTATTTTCGTAACTCTTCGAATATACGTAGCTGCAGTTTGCACTCAGAAGATATTCGGACGGATTGCTAATATCGTCCTAGCCCACCTATATAATACTTTGAGAGCCAATGTTATATAAAATTCTATTTTGTGCATCAAGGGATACCCATTGAATTGGATTTCAAAGAATAGGAACATTTTTAACACATTTATTATGTTCTGTACATACATTTTCTGATTGGTATATTTACAACTAGCTGTGACCTCGACTTCGTTCGCGTAGAATTCAGATTATGTTCCAATTGACAGCCTATATTAAGCCTTTAGATGCAATCTATCTCATTACCAATATATTATTATTTATACTAAATCTATGTAGGCCTCTACTCGCGGAGGAGGTTTGAAATTCACTTTTATTTCTGCTCATTTCAGAGTATATACTTACAATCATACCAAATTTCGTCCAATAGTTTTGCGTGATTAGCGAAAAAATTAATAAACAGACAGACAGACAAAATTTAAAAAAATCATCGAATTGTGTTTTTCTGTCGATTTTGAACCCGCTCATGGTATTTTTTTCAGAAATATCTTCAATGCACTGATTTCGTCCCTTTAATCTTTTATTATAAGTATAGATTTTATATAACGGCAAATTCCGCGGAATTTTTATCACGGGTAGCAGCTCAAGCCGAGGATCGTGCCATTTTGGTGCCCTCCTGCTGGCTACCATTCCTAGGCTGAGCGCCTTAATCGCTCGCCACAAAGCTCGGTGAGCCCCTTCCGGTCAACAGCATTAGTCAGATAAAAAAGATTTTATACAACTTAAGAGTACTTCTGACTTACATGCCATTTATAATGTATTAAAATCTTATTTGTGTAATAGACATTACAAATAATGTGGAAGTTTTTAGTGTCTAAAGTTCTAGTTAGGATAAGTATTAGCTTTATGGTGAGTATTATTTTACTTGAATTATGTTCATCCTAGTCCGATCAAAAGTAGTAGATATCTCTGTGACAGAACCATCGAGAAGTGTTCGATTATTTCGAATACATCGCGAAGCGGCTAGGAGCGAGTGGGGCTCGATCGAATGCGATAAGGGACTGTAGGATCGCGATTTTATTTGATTCAGTAATCACGATAATCGATTACAATAGCAAACGGCGGAGGACATAATTTATTTAAATATTCAATTATTTTTCATTCGATATTACAATATCAAATTTATTGAAGATTAGCTTTCTGCGCAAAAGGTGCCACTTCCATACATTACTATCGTTCACATAATAATCCACCCAACAAAATAACCTTTGCAAATTAAAACTTGCTTGACATATTGCCTGAACTTATTGTCCGATATATCGGTAATTTACTTTGGGACTTTATTCTAATGTATTTATTAAAATCTAACAGTATTATTACCTAGAAAACTCTTACTAGTTTTACTAAGTCTCAAACATGAAATTGTGAATTTGTGTTTGTTCTTTTTTCCTATCATGTTGGTAAATTATTAGAGAACGGATATTAATTTATACTAATGAATAAAATTGAAGTGGCTGGGCGGATTTTGACGAAACTTTTTTTAGTAAATAGCTGAAGTTACTCCGGGTAACTTAGGTACAATTAATTTTCTAATAATTAGGGTTCCGAGTAAAAAAATTAAAACTCTTAAAAAATTGAATAAAATCCGATTCAATGCGTAGTTTTGCGGACACTTGTTTGTATTGATGAGAAATACTTTGTCTTAGTACTAAAAAAAATTAGGAATATAATTAGGGTTCCGTATAAAAAAAATATAATGTAGTGAAGAATATATAAAACGCGGCCGCAGGTGCGAGTACACAGCTAGTAGAAAATATACACCCTATCAGATATTCATTGTTATAATAATTAAGACCGTGATACCATTTGTGATATATTGATTTCAGTAGTCCATTAGTGGTTATATCCGACATCGAATTGCAAAACATGACGGTAGTAATGTAGGAAACTCTGGCTTGTTTGACAGTTCCCGTCGGCACTCGATCACCGAGCGCACTCAATGCATCAGAATTACTGAGAATATTATCATATGTACGTTTGATGGGTTATTTGGCAGACATCAATTATTCTTTGAATTACTTGGATTATTATTTAAATAGTTTACTGCTCAAAATTAAAATATAACAATCTAAAAGGTTTTCGTTGATTAAAATATTTAGAAGTTATTTGTGTGGTAATAGGTACTAGGTGTGCCCGCGGCTTCACCCGCTTGGATTTCAGATAATTTGTTAATAACACAGACACACAAAAAAAAAGTGGAACTGTCCAGACACTTTGCACATAATTTCCTATGGTTCTCTCTCGACCTGCTGATTCCGAATCCGGGGTCAAAAAAAACTTCCATAGAGTCATTTTTTTTAAATCGCGAATAAAGGTGAAAAAAACACACAAAAAATACAAGAAAAGTCAATAAATCTTGGGATCAAAGTTTAGAATCGGATCAAAAATGACAGCCAGCGCAAATATATAAATCAGAGATATAAGAAGGATCAATTTCGTCAGGTATAACCACTGTCGACAATCAAAAAGATTTAAAAATACACGGATTTGTTTTATATCTAAAATTGTATGTGCTGACGTTGCTTCAGTTAAATAAACAACCTAGAGAAAGACATTATATACAAAAAGAATGGGTAAAAAGGACAGACTTCCAACCAGGTGTTAAAATCATAATACGCAAATCTTTAGTTGAACCATAAAATATTTTACTGCCTCCTCTTCATATTAAATTAGCCCTTATGAAGCAGTTTGTCAAAGCCTTAGACAAAGATGGTAAGTGTTTTGAGTACTTGCAAGGAAAATTTCCTGAAGTTAGGGATGCTAAATTGAAAGAAAATGGTCCTCAAACTCGTACGTTATTTAATGATAAAAATTTCATCACAAAAATGAATGAACTTGAAGCTACAGCTTGGCTTAGTTTTATGAAAGTTTCTCAGAATTTAACAGTTTATTTTTTGTGTTTTTCACCTTTTTCGCGATTTAAATGATGATTCGGAATCAATAGGTGGAGAACCATAGGAAATTATGTGCAAAGTGTCTGGACAGTTCCACTTTTTTTTTGTGTGTCTGTGTAATCTTATATCCTTCCCCTGGATGCAATAATGTCATTACCAAATTTCGTCGAATTCGACTCAGTAGTTTTTGTGTGATCGACGAAAGACTTAATAAACAGATATAAAAATTATAAACTATCGAAATGTGTTCTGTAGTCAATTTTGAAGCCCCGCATAGTATTTTTTCTTAAATATCTTCAATGTACAGATTTCATCTCTTTAGCCTTTTAGTATAAGTATAGATTGCGAAGAACATTGGTGATTTTTTTTATATTATTTTGCATTAAGAATTTAATATAATTAAACAAAATTAAATAGATGCTAACTACGCTACTCTTTGTGGCTACAGTCACGATCTTAAAAATGTTGTGCCATACTATATTTTTGTAATTTAACGTCATTTGTTTATCTCTTTTACATAATTTTAAAACCAGGCAAACCCGGATATAAGAGATAGTGAGTAATTTTATAATCATCATGACGTTAATAACGTTTTTCTTAAAGCGTTCCAGTCATCATAGTACAGTTAAAAAATAATAACATCTAAAGTTCTGTATGAATATAAAGGAACAGACACATTTAAATTCTTTAACACGTTCATTTTAAGATGTGAAGCCATACTTTTAAAAAAAAAAATTACTACTTTTGTGTACATAATTACTTTTATAAAATGTTATTCTCGTGTGTGGCTCATTTTGTATGCCGAGTAACTTGTCTCGTGAATAATGTATTCTCAATGAGTTAACGGTTCAAGGTATTTCTAATCCGCGCTTACTTTTTATTGTTAATTCTTAATATTATATAAATTATATATCAGCTGTACGTGATGGAGACACAGAAAGTCGAAGATTGGAATTAGAAATAGAGCACATTGAAATTTAGCAACTGCTTGTCGAGCCGCATTACCGACTCCGCTATCGTATTTATAAATATTGTGCCGACGTTTTGAACTATCCGATGTATTATAGGTCATGATATTTAAAGCTTATTTAAAAAAAACATACACACAGACTCAAACAATAATTTATACATAATGAAAATTGTACCTATAAAATTAGTTTATTTATTACCATGGCAGTATTGATGCTCTATAAGATTTGAGTACACAAGGTTTGAACATCTGTCGCTAAGCATCTATTATAAGTGTGTTTCGGCAACATCACTTGAGAGTGAGTACAGCTACGTTTAGCTTGTTTACATATCTTGAGCCACATCGTAATTTAACAACAAACGAGATTGTGGATAAAGTAATGAACCTATAGGATATAAAAAAAAAATAACTAGACCAACAAAGCGCTAAGAGTTAAAAGGCGAAAAATATTCTATATTCCAAACATGTAGGTAAATAATTCTTTAAATATTTTCACGAATTTTGATTTCGTAGATAACCATGATATATGTACTTGTAAATTGTAAATTTTAGATTTCGGAGAAAAGGTCATATTTTGCGATTTGCGATCAAAATTTAAACGTAATTATATTTGAAATCGTGATCATCGAGACTCCAACATCTCGTAACGTAATAATATGATGACAGACAGCAATAATTTCTCTTGAATGCACACACATCGAAGTATCGACGAAGAGGGCGTCCCTCGAGGTATGCTCACACTAGTTGAATCTCGTTAGTGTGAACAAAACATGACCATAGCTAAAGGGATTACCCGGATCATGGTAGCGTAAAAAGGGGAATGGACTGCAGACTATAGACTAGTCACGTCGACCGTCGATGGTTCAAGGGTTAGTAACTCCCATATTGACATCAGAATATCTAAATTAACATTAACTCATTTTGATAACTATAGTTTGATAAAAATAATTTAATCTATACACTTACCCGTTTATTATATTCATCTTGGCTGCAGATCACAATAAAATATGAATTTAAACGCTCTCATAAAAATAAAATATCGTTTTACATTATATACAGTATTCACATTATTATTAATACATAAAATGATACATTTCTTTTATTTAATATACGTAAAATAAAATAAAAATTAAGAATATGCTAAGAATAAAGACATATGCTTGTATAAACTATCATTAAAATCAAATTCTGGCGAACTTCCAGGCCTCAGATATATTGTTTGTAGTCTTTGCAGGATAAGGACTATGAAGTCTGAAGATAATCGTTGCTTGTTATTTGTTATACATTATTACGATTGAAAGATCACGTGATTATCTACCATAAAAAAATATATATAAACTTCGAAATCGTAGTAATCATAGTGTCCACCGCAATAATTACATTGACGCATAATGCTTATAATCTTGCTAGGCACATAGTTCAAGAATATATTTTTTTCTTCTAAAAATACAAAAGACTTCAGCGGTCATTTAGTGGTAATGACTGTGAGTGGCCATTGGAATAGTTATAAAAATACAAAAATCTGTAGTCATCTCATTATTTCACTGAATAATTTGGCCATTCACATTATGAATGTTAGGATCACCGCTGGTATTCTGGATATGTTTGTTTACTTTAAGTATATGATAAATCTATGACAAATTCATTAAATGCATAAAGCGTAGAATCAATATGTGAATTTTGTTATAGGAGAGGAGATTTTAGTTAAATTTCATCCTTTTTAATACGTATTAACATATTCTATTTTTTCAAGTCATTACATTTACGTAAGTTAGATGTATTTCAAAACAATATTTTGGTAGATTTTCATGAACATTGCGTGTCACAAAAATGCACTCATACTCTCGTTCGCTCAATAAATCGTTGGTTAAAATTAGATTCAAAACAAATTTAAATGTAGCAGTTGCACCCACAACTATTTCTATCACTATGAGAGTATATACTCAACGTTGAGACAAATGTATCGATAATTTGTGGTCAAACATTTATTTCAAAAGAGCAACGAGATCGACATCGTCTTATTTTATTATGTTAGCTCTCCGGTGTAGGCTTACAGTGCTCTAAAATACATCAGTAGTCAACCGAGACCGAGCTAAAATAAAACCAGCGCATTGATTGATGTCAAGTCTCATGCTCGCTTGTTTTTGACATCTAGTTGTCAAGAAAAAGGAGTGTCAACCGACATAGCCCGGTTACGATGTTTTTTTTTCTACTAGTCGAAATTGGAAGAGCGTTCGGTCACATGATCAATGTATATGAACTTTTAGAACAGGAAACTTGGTGTCATTAGGATGAAACTTTTAGTTCGAATTGCTTTACGAACTATAACGTATTTCAGGTATAGATTTGGTAACTGTATTAGCTATATAATTCTGTTGAAAATTATTGTTATTCGTTCAATATTTTACAAAGATTTTTGTTATTGTCAAGTTTATTTTAAGTTTGAATCGAATTAACAAAATTATATTTAAACTCAAATAAATGATCTTTCCAATCGAATAGTCGTTAAAATTGATTTTTTATTTCGTATACGTAAGTGAAAACACGATAGCGAATCGGTTCTAGCGTTCACAGTTAAAAGTGTTGCCGGGAGCAAATTTGATTCGATATTTTCGCGTAGATGATTCAGTTAGACGGTTTGCGCAGGAGGCTGGGACGCAATCTCCGGTGAAGTTACGGAAGCCACCCCTGACCACCCCGTTATCACCCGTACTCTGTCTCACGCCCTTAGACAGGTCTCTTCGAGCTTAATAAATGAATCTAAAGTAAATAGTAAGCCGTAACTAAATAAACAGGAGGAAATAATTTTATATTCTCGTGAATTTTCCATCTCGCGACAACATTTGCTACAATTTGTTATGACAAGTAATGTTTCTCTTAATAGAATGTAGAAATCAAAGGATGTTAAAACAATAGATAATATTTTATGTCACATCATATTGGCAATAGAAAAAATATCATAATAAGAAAAGATAATATTTTGAATTTAAATCGTTTAATCAAAATACTTCTAAAGTAATGCACAATTTTACGATTTTGCCATTAATTTATTTGTTTGTAATTTTATATAATAGATGCATTTTGATACAATAATAATGATTTAGCGGAGAAGTTAAGCTTTAATAATTTAAGTAGAAGGCTTTTATTCATTATTTTATTATTTCCTAAATTAAGATAACCATATCACAAGATACAAATTACCATAAATTATAGGCTGTAATTAGAAAAAGTTTAAAACGTTAAGATAACATCTGCTAATCCATTGTAACATTTAACCAAATATATTTAATGTATATTTATCAAAACTATTTTATAAAAAGTAAGTAAAAAAAAAATCGACGTAGGGAAAGTATCCCAAAAAATTATATTTCTTACAATAAAATACAATCTAAATGTAGAGCCAGACGAAGCGGTAATTCGGGGGATATTTTCCGATTACAGTTAGAGATCTAGTTTCCGTAGGCGCGCCATAAACTAGTTATTGGCGTTAGTGTGCGTCCTGAAGGGGAGATTGTCATAAGGGAGGAAAGGTATAACTCAGCCGTGTAATTAATAAACGAAGGGGAAGGGAACACCAATAGGTTTGATGAGTTGTGAAAGTGTTTAAGTGTAGTAAAGCGTACTATGTCACACTGATACAATCTTGGATCAGTAAAGGAAAAGGTTCAACATCTTATGCTTCGTATTTCTAAATTACTTGTGTACTTCGTGCTTGAATTTATTTCCTTTATATTTAACCGAGTTAAATATTTCACACGTTTTGCATTAAATTTGTTATTTTAATGTTTAAGATATTAAAAAAGAAACAAAATCGATACCTTGAAATATGAATTAAACCATATACCGACTATTTTTTAACGAAAATAGTATTATAGGTCGTTAGAAAAGTGATTACAAAATATCTATAGTTTTGTACACCAATTTAAGTGAAACTTACACATATTACTAATTAGTTTTATTGTGTTTTAAAAAAAAATCAAGATTATTTTGCGTTTATTTCAGTGTTCTCTCTAGGACAATTATGCATTACAGTTTATTGCTAGAATATTATAATGGATTGAAAAAAGAAAACACCGAGTCGATTGTAATATATTTGTTCTGATTTACACATACATATTATTGTCAGCGAGCTCGTGTCAAATGTCTCTCAGACCGACTCGTTGTGGCTGCAATAGAATGCAGCGCACAACGTTGAAAGCAACCAGACCCGTTTGCTTATCTCATATTTTCCCACGCTAAATTGAACTTAAAGTATCCTGTGTTAAAATCGTGATTTGCTTGTTCCACAAAGTCCTAGATAGCCTTCAGCTAGAAACAGTTCATTTGTTTCCGTTAGCACTTCTGGCCGACAGCATCTTCGGAAAAGTATCAGATGTTGTGAACTTTTTTATGTTTGATTGGAGAAGCACGATTTGAATAGATTGAAAGTTGAATGTGACACTTCGTGGTCGACTAAGCAAATATGACCGCGTTGTTTACAATATTTTTTTAACTACAGATGATGTGTTAAACATGGTTTCACGCATTTAAATAGACAGTACACGAGTATTGTAAAACACCATGATTTATTAATTAGCATCAAACTAAAAGAATAATTGAGGTTGATAACCGTTAGTCGAACGGGATATGTATTATGTCGTAAAATAATTAAGTTTTTGAGTCAAAGTGTTTATTGAGTTCAATTGACAAGACAATGTTGATCACTATATGCTTGCGAAAAAAATTGGGCGGTTAACAATCACTGATCACTCAACGATTACGTGGATGAATACCGCAACGATAGACGTAGGTTTGAATCGACATATCGTATTCCAAAGTGAGCTTTTCAGCTCACGGTGAAGACAATCATCGCGATGAAATCAAGCATAGGGACTTTTTTTAATACCAACTGGTTAGTTATCATTTTTTTATACGTTTAGGAAAAGCATTTACGTATGCCCTCGGCGCGGGATCACGGAGGGGTATGTGCAACTTATACAATAGTCGTAACCGCCGCTAATAGGCACCTGGCTAACAACCTAAAGTCTGAAAATCTGTCGCTATTTGTGTTGCAGTACTGGAGAGCCAGCCAACCAATTTTGAGCTTTACGTGATTATCATCCTAAACCACATCGTTGCTTAACATCGGGTCAGATTGTGGTCAAAGTGGCTGCGATAGGTGTATTAATAAATAGTATTAAGAAAGCTTTTATTATAGCCATAAAATATTTTAGTAGTCATGGCAATAAAATTTAATTTCTTGCATAATGCCGGGAAAAAGTATTCATGAAATCCAATATGTTTATTACTTAAGTCTAGAAGAAAGAACTTAGTAATATTTTTATAAATGAGATATGATTTTCCAAATACAACATTACTATTTTTTCTTACTACTTTTAAATAGCAGTATCGTATATACGAAATTATTTAATGTAGTTTATATATTATTAGTCATTTAGAAAATCGTAAATCGTATCGTCACTTGCAAAATTACTAAACTAATTTGAATTTAGTTATTAAATTAATCAAATAATTTTTTTTTTAATTAAATTTGTGTACTGAGAAGGCGCTTATGAAAGTTAAAAAACTATTACCGGTTCGGAAAACAACCCGGTCGAGAAGAGCCGGCAAGAAACTCGATCTGGTTTTTTCTACATGTTTTTTTTAGTTATTACAATTATACAATTAATAACTACAATAAATGGAGTTTTTGGCGGGATCTCAGTCTGACATGTAGCAATTGTTTTCTTTAATTCATTAAACTTGTGTACTTGACTCTATATCATGTAATCTTGGTGGCGTTTGTGTGAAATAGTTTAGTTAACTTGTGTTCAAGTTAAGTTTATTATAGAAGACAACGCGTAGCATACATTCTGAGGTGCCGACAAAGCTCCATGGAAAGTTCGAGCAGGATAGGCCACCGTTCTGTTGGAGCTTGGTAACGCTGATACAAGATTGAAAATCTTACCTACATGACATTGGCACAAATTGTGTGTACACACAGATTGCCATTAACTAAGAAGAAGAAGAACTACAATAAACGGTTTTAGCTGAAGCACAAAGAGGGGTGGTGTCACTTCCAGACATCACTATCGATATAGGATTTCCCAATAAATAATCTATACTACATATATAACGCTTTTTTATATAAAGTTCTAAATAGGAATTACAAAACAATATAAACATAGTTCAATTTACATCCACAAAATCATAAGTATTAGGTTTTCAATAAGTTTAAAATTTTAGTTTATTAGATAATTGTGTCTCTGTAGATAATTCTCATTTGAATAAATTTCATAAAGTTGGGATTTGAACTTAAGTAACCTTTTATGGATATTTGTTTATTTTTACTACCCATCATGCTGCCGGGCTGTCTTGTTTGACCTTTCGATGGAGATAAGGCAAGGAAAGTGTTACCAGCATAATTACAATGTTATATGGAAATCTTTAGTAAATTAGGAGCTATGAAGTAATTCATAGTCATGGCTGATTTTTGATAAAAAAAAACTCTGCCTGTTGGTATGTTTACATTTAATATATTTGGATTAATAAAATAGATTAAACTGTTTGTAAAGCTTTTGTAATTTTTGTGAAACTTCTTAGACGGTGAGTTGATTATTGAATGAAACATGAGAGTAAAATTTCAAGGAGAGAGAGAAGAAAGATATAATTCTAATGTAGAGAAAAGGATAAAGAGAGTATACACAGTTTAGACTATCCGCGTCTTATTGAATGAAGAGAGTATTTTTCCTGCATATTTTTTTGTAGTTCTTCCAAATCTTTCTCTCTTATTCTATGTTTTCTTTAGAATTTACACTTGTATTACGTGTACGCGCATTTTTTAAAATCCTGTAATTATAAATAATTCTTAATTATTTTGCACCACAATTCGAATTATTGATTTAGAGCGTTGTAAAATAACATAGAAATTTTAAAATATGAATAGGAATTCATGTACAATTCAATATGTAATTAAATGCCTACATTATTTGACCATTGAAGACTTTAGTTTACTGCACGTCAATAATATTGTCATGTTCTAATAGATTTATTACATGTATCACCCGCTGCGCTGTTTCATTTAAGCAACATTGTACGCTCTGAGGCTCACACTATACGTCGGATACCGCTATTGTAATATATTAGTGCATAAATCGTATCTACGATTCATTATTCCAGAGCCAGAGTTACGTTTTCATGGTATAGTAAAATGATTGCGACCACATCATTCGCGTCTGCACGGGTTAATTATAAAACTGACTCAGATTGACCAATCGCAGTCATAAAATTGACCGTTGACGTTTGAACGAGTGTAGTTAAAACCGTTTGATGTTCGGTTACGAGAGTGAAATTGAAATCGGAAGTAATGATGGTATTTACACGACCAATGATGTTGCTTAATTTGAGTTATTTTTTACGATTTATTAAGGCACTAAATTAAACTTCTTTAGGCACAATTTTGTATTATTTTTCTAACCGCCAACAAAAGGGCCGGCATTTGTTAAAAGTTTCCAAAGGAGATTTTGTACGATAGCAGAATTTACGACCCGTCTTGTTATACATTTCACTTATGCACAGTAACTAAACTATATCACTTAAAATGCCAGCAAACGTTTTTTTATGGGATTAGGTCAAATACTGCATGCAGTTCACGACAAACCAAAATCAATGAGTTCATAGAAAATTCAAAGTTAACCCTACGATTATATTGTACAGTAATATGTAATATAGGGCTAAGAGTGGCTATAGAGCTAGTTCCAGACATGTATAAAGTGACTTATCAATGAATGTTGACCTCAATTTCTTTTAATATTTCGTTTCAATCAGGAGAAAATAAAATGTTTTGTTGTTTTAAATCATCAATCATTATTTCTTTATGTCATAAACTTCGATCATTAGACTTTTAAACGCACGTGTTGTGTTTATAAGCCATATGTCGACGAAAATTAAAATATCGTCATCGGCTTCGTGTCAGACATTTCGTAATAATTAATGATCATGACTATTTTTTACTGGTTAGGTAAAGCACCCATAATCAAACGGATGGTGACTTAGTTGTAGAAGATTATTCATTCAATACCGAATGTTGTAGATATATCGATTCGCAAATGTAACTACTAGGCAGCTATTCATACATGTTGATGTCAAAATAAAGAAAGTGACGGTATCATGTAAATGGACTTTGGTGGTTACGGTTAAGTTATGGTCTTATTTTAATATAGAAATCATCTACTGGGATTTTGATTTAATTGTATTTGTTGGTGGTAATCAATTAAATATATTATAATTATAATTTATGTATCTAGTTGATAACATTTTCATTTTAATGTTGTTCGTTGGTTTTGAAGTAACACGGCCAACATATTGCTCAGTTGTGGGTAAGAGAGAGTTGATGTCACCTACTTCTATTCTCTGAATTATTAATTATTTTTCATTTAACGGTTTATGTGTTAAATTCATCGTATCTATATCACAATAATATGGAATTCTATAGAAATTCACATTAAGTTCAAACTCGTTAAACACAGTTTTGTTCACAACTTTTAAATTTTCAACTTTGAATATTTCAAAGTATTCTTTTGTTATAATTCTTTGTTGTTCTTTATACGTTATATTATTAAACAAACGAGTTATATTTACGTGGCTGATATAGGTAGTTTTTTGTAATTTCTTAATCATGATTATGGATACCATCATACCAATATACTGGAATAAAAATAAACTTTTAAGAGTTTACAATTTCGTCGTACGATTTCTCTTTTGAAAATGGGTTAATATATATATATATATATATATAATTAATATATGAAGAGTAAAAATCATCAGAACAGAGGCACATTCATTATATCTAGTTTGTTCTGTATTAATACAAGAATTTCAAAAATAACAGTATCGCACGAAGTAGACTTAAATGATGTCTTTTTAGCTGCAAAATATTATACTTTAGATTATTATTTTTCATTTTGTTGAGCTTAGCGCGTTTCACGTGCGCCATGCGCCATTTATACGAGCAACTGACAAAGAATCCATGTAATCTAGCGAAATATTTCAAATTTTGTGGGACGAGACATATTAGATCTGACTTACAGTTACAAAAATTAACTTTAGGTTAAAATTGTATATTACATTCGAAATATGTGTGCGAAAAGCGCGTGCTTTATAAATACGAAGAAAATTTCAATTATACTTTGCTGTGTTTTTTTTCAACAAATTTGAAGCGAAAGCAAATACGCTTATTGAAGTTATCCATTCAACCATAATACGTCCATTGCTGGACATAGGTCTCCCCCAATAAGGGAAGGGATTGCAATTATCGCCACGCTTAGCATGTGGGCTGACGATCGCAATAAGGTGTTTGTGATACTCAGAGGTTGCTGCTGCCCATCGCCTGGTTTATCCCTTAGTCGCGTTTTACGACACCCACGAGAAGATATGGTGGTACAAATTAGCCGACACCGCACGACTTATTATGCTTAGATTGTATTATTATCATCGTTGCTACGTCGCATACATAATTTACAATACCAAAACGTCACACTTGATTGTACTGATAAAATTTTAATTCATCCGTCACGCTGTGACGTGAGCTATCGTCTTTAGATTTTTCCGCCAGTATGTAGATGTTTGCTTTGCCCCGACTTTTCTTAATCGATCACTGTCAACGGAATGTACTGAAGTAGGTATGTACCTACACATATTATTATCAACTGCGGTACATTGACCTGTATTTTGTAGATTACGCACACAAAAAGACCATTGTGCCTATTAAGCAATTTGATAACGCATACGCACCCTGTACCAGATTTATCTTGTTTGTCTGACGCTTCATGGAACGTTTGTGTGACGAAGCATGAGAAAACTTTTTATTTGTACATTTAAATTCCAATGACGCAATAGCTCTGTATATTATATCAATAACCTGGAGTAAAATTTATTAATAATTCGTGACGAGTCATTATTTGTCACTACCAATATGACTTGCAGACAAGATTCAGTCTGAAATGAGCCTACTATATTTATCTCATTAAATAATTATAAACAAAATTGGATATTTTAAAATTACTTACAGATATAAAATGCTTAGTCATATTCTGAGTTCAATAAATACCCATTATTTGAAATTAGTTGACAATAACTTAGAGGAATTATTGTAAAGCGTTTTTTTTAATTGTAATTAATGAGTTATTACGATATTTATATATAGAATATGTGTAACAAAAGTATATAAAGACAGCATTGCATTCGTAATAGTTCGCATAATAAAGACATTAAATTGGACAATAACATTATTAAGTTAACTGATATTTAAATGATGTTTATTGTTTTTCAATGATTTTAAATCATTATTAGCTCCATCATAGAACTATATTTCTTTATAAACGAACTTGGTAATAGAAATATCTTGATCGTTGAGAGATATGGGAAGCGTTGGGAAATATGTTAATGAAGCAATAATTGACTGCTTAACAGACTGTGTAGTAAAGCAATCTCGCAGCCTCGAGGCTTTCGAGCTACAATATCTCCCCAGTTCATGATGTTTATTTTGCTGTAAGATTAAGCGCGGTTTGCATCTTACCGAATAATAACGCTCCATCTTCATGATAGATTATTAAGTGCTTTCTAATACTTTTATCAAATTATATTATAATGTATACGGACCTATTGATATAACTTATTGTTTCGTGTTCCTTTAACGACTGTTAACATAATAACAGATAATAGCAATCGAAAAAAACTTTCGATGTATATATTTGGGACCATGTAAATTATATGTTTACCAAAGAATACTAGAGCTTATAAAACATTTTTTGTATTTCATCAGATATGAAGTTTAGTGCTTCCGAATACAAATCCTGAGCGTCAATATCTCTTCTTATACACCATTTCTCTTTGTCCTTGATTTAGACTCCTCGGGGTGTGACCTACGGTTTTCAAAATATCGTTGAATCAAGAAGCTGGTGGACGTATAATTCTTTGAATTAATGTTCATTATTTCTAATGTAAGCTAAGCTCAATGCTAAGTATTATAAGTTTCAAAATTGAGAATATTTGTATAGGTGATATGAGAAATTATTATAAAAAAACTATAAACGATACCTTATAACTATACGTATTTATTCACTATAAAATAATAGTCATTAAATAAAAGGACAATTTATAATTATGCGTTCATAAAGCGTCAATAATGGTACGTATTAAAAATTACCGTTCATAAAGGTGACGCTGCAAATAAAAGTAGGTTAATTGCAGAGCATTTTCGCGACGTAGAAAAAAACCCAAAGAGTTGGAATTAAAAATAGCACCTATTATCTCAGAGTATACCCACAGGTTTTACTATTAAATACGCGGTTGTTATATTTTTCAAGATATAATTGAATGCTATATGCATATATTTATTGTAAACAAACTTTTGCGGTTTGCACTCATAATCTTAGTAATAGAGAATCTAGAACAATAACTAACAAACACAAAATACTATATTGCAAAACACCCCAATCACTGCATCGAACTGCAACATCCAAAAATCCTGTCCACAATATGTCTCTAATATCCTAAGAAAAAGAAGCAATTGATTTTTTTAAAATAAATCAGGAAAACCGACTTTAACTATCTTCTGCATACAATCCAGTGATTGATAAACTAAAAACGTGATCGACAGAGTTGATACAGTGAGTGTAGTGTGCCGAAATATCTTTAATAACTATGAACCGATAGAACAAATAATTATCCCTGTGACGAAGATACTGCAACTCCTCATTCAAATCGTAACAAAGACCTGTGCAAGCAGGCCAAAACGTCAAAAAAGTAAAAGGTAAGTAAGCACGCGTTCTAGGCTCGATATTAATAAAAACTTTTTTAATTAAAACAAAATCTATTTCAAAGAATATACTATAAATTGCAATAAAAAGCAAATAAATAAATACGTTATTAATCAACTTCTGCCACCATTATTCTACTATTAATACCATTAATAATTTTATAAATCGGTTCACAATGGACGGAGAAATCGAGTAACAAACATTCAGACGAATGAACGATCTCCTCCTTTGTGAAGTCGGTTAAAAATACTTACTGAATTGAAAGGTAATGGACACTAATTTAGTTCACAAATATCAGATTTACGTATGGAGTGTGTAAAATTTCGGAGTTGTGGCCAGTGAGGACTCAGTGTAAACACCGCGGATGTTGTTTATATTGTCGAGCGAGTTCTTAAGAAACGTGAGCCGTCGCGCTCCAGATGAGATGCCCGCGCTGAGATACGACGCGAGTACTGTTTATTTTTCGCAAGGCATTTTTCGAATGTCTTATACTTAGTGTTTCTAGGTGTTCCATTTACGTCGCAACGTCCCTGTTAATAGTGCTTCACTATGTACCTCTACCCGCTGTGTGTCCATCTATATTCCAGAAGCTTTGATTTTAAATTTATAATTGTTTTTTTTTTTTGTCAGTATCATATTTCCATTCTTCCATTTATTATAAACTAGCTATCTAGATGAACTTCGTGCCGCCTTAGAATCAATACATGTTCTGTTAATAGCTGAATTAAATTATTAAAAAGATTATTCCAATTCGCGAAGTAACTTTTGGAGTCCGAGAGGCGCAAAAAATAAATTCATCGAAATCCGTTCCCGAGATATTATTAAGAACAACCATTTTATATAAACTGCATGAATTTTCTTCATATTTTTTACCCGTGAATTTTTGTGTTGTGATAGTAGCTATTCTACTATTAAACGTCAACAAATCAAATGCCATAAAAATCGATATAACCGTTTTAAATTATAAATATTGGACTAAACCGACTTTGTTATATAAACAGGCAAAAATTCTTTATAGTTTTCTTCTTTATTTGCCAACTTTCTTTTTACCCGTTTAGCAAATATGGGTGAGCTTTATCTTATCTTCTTCTTTTTTTAGCAAATAAAAATCTATAGGTTATGTAAATCATAATGTACAAAGAAACAAAAAATAACCTTATATGATTTATGAATATTACATATAATCTAAATACGTATTTTTATACATTTATAGTGCAAGCAAAAAAATTATTTTATCTTTCTTATGTTCAAGGTCACGTCATAAACTAATTAAGGTTCACTTTAGAACTGACTTAATAAAACAGATTCGTTTTGGTTTTATAAATTATCTTTACATAGGTATAGTGTGATCATACGAGACTATACTTTGTATAATTCTGAGATAGGTGTTTTATGTGACGTCGACATTTTATTTATCCGTGTGTTTTACCTCAATAAAATACAAAGCGACAAATTATTAGGTTGAAACGATGACTCTACAATTTGTGAGGATATTGCAAGTTTCGCGTTTAAACTGGCGGGTTATTCGCAGAGCACGTCATTAATCTAAATGACGATAGTTTGAATTAAACGAAAAATAGAGATATTAATTGGTGATATTTTTTATATTATATGGAATTCGGGAAGCTACGCAGAATCTTCTCGTCCAAAATATCGCAGTGTTTCAAGACGAAAGTCTTCGACCAGTGCGTGTTGCCAGTAATGACATACGGCACTGAGACGTGTTTGCTCATAATGGGCCTAATAAAAAAGCTCAAAGTTGCTCAAAGGGCATTGGAGAGGAATATGCTTGGAGTTTCACTGCGTGATTGAATCAGAAATGAGAAGATCCGCAGAAGAACCAAAGTAACCGACATTTCCCGAAGAATTGCTAAACTTAACTGGCAGTGGGCTAGGCACATGACTCGCAAATCCGATACCCGATATGGCCAACGAGTTCTCGAATGGCTACCACGCACCGGATGACGTCGCGAGGGTAGGCCCCCACAATGTGGGCCGACGACCTGGTATAGGTCGCAGGAATCCGCTGGACGCGGGTGGCGTAAGATCAGTCGTCTTGGGGATCTTTGGGGAAGACCTATCTCCAGCAGTGGACGTCTTTCGGTTGAATGAATGATATTATATAGAATTAAAAAACAAAAATATGCTGTATAAAATGAAGTTTCTCGACGTTTTGAATATCAAAAATGTTGGTATCGGTTTATAAATCATATTCATTTTTGATACTAATACGATTAAGGTTTGGATTAAGGATTATTAAAGATTTTGTACTTGATAATTTCAAAATAATGTGCTTATAATTTTATTTATTTTTATTTTAATCGTTATCATTCACAAACCGACCTACCCATTTCTTGTAGACCATAGCATCTGTTTTTTTACTTGCGACTCGGATTTATTTTCCAGTAATCAGTAAACATTCGTAATATTAAATTCCATGGACAGTTACACGTCATTAATATGTATTATGGCATTAATTCACCGCGCTACATAATAATCATGCGACATTAATTTATGTTACATATTTATTACTTTATGAAAAAAACATGTGTTTTTGTGCTTTTTTTGATACCTAAAAGTATTATTTCTTTATTAGTTGAAGTTAATATATAAAAAAAAATCCAGTTTGAAAATGATACAACTTAATTAAAACAAACAAGATTTTCAACACATAACTTTATCTTTATAACAAATTATTTAATCACTTTAAAAGTTAGTACATTAATTGACATACAACTATCTATGAATGATTTATAATTATACTGTGTTTTTATAATATAGTTATTATAACTATAATTCACAGGATAACATTAAAAATATATATAATAGAAATACTAACCTGACCACCCAGTACACTATATGATAACAAATGTCGAAAACCAATAAAACATCTTGATAAATATATAATATTCAACAAGTCTCAACAAAGTTTGAAAAGGGTTTATAAGGGTCATTAGCTTTTAAATCATTGCAGGTATTTATTATAATCATCCCAAACAAGCGTGTTCGATAACTAATCGCTATAAAATTATTATTATCTCCAATTGAAATTTTAAAATATCAGAATCCATTTATGTTCATTTATAACATTGCTAATACGGGCATGAATAATTTTGCATGTGACATGATATTTCGCTTTAAAATTCGACTAAATCCGAGTAGAGGTAGGATAATTCGGGAAATGTCACACCGTAAGTGGGTCAATAGAGTGGTTTTATATTTAAGAACAAACGAGACTGTGGCTCCATTAACATTGCATTATTTGGACAGGTAGACTTGCTAACCGGGTCGGCATTGCTATATTTGGCTCGATCGAAGCATGCTATTGTAAGAATGATCTGTACACTGGAAAATAGTTTTGAATTTCAACTGCTACTTGATGTCTATATCAATTCGGTTTGGTAAAGGGACAATTATTTTGGTATAGTTTTTTTTTTCTCGTATATTGTGATGCGATTGATTAATCAGATCAAGGTATATTTGTTTGTGCATGAATAGGTTTAATGTAGGACGATAGGCAGTCAGTAGTCGGTGAAAAAGGTTTATCTTTTTTTATTCGATAAATGAAGGGTATACTTTGCGGATATCCATTTTAAATAATATGGTTGATGTGACAGATGAAAATCATTTGAAGCGAAATTAGCAAAATAACATCAACCATATTATTATTGTATTTACACCGTGTGAGCTTTGTAGACTAGATTGTTAAACAAACAAATCTTAAAGGTACCGACTCTCAAGTGATGCTGCCGAAACACATTGCGACAGGTTTTCAAACTTAAGGGTGGTAGGTATCCAGTTAGGCCGAAAATGCCCTACTATAGCTTACTCACGATGTTCTGAAACCGAAAGGTCAGGTTCATTATAAAATTAGATAGATGGCTTTAATCGACGCGGGTTCGCACTTACCTATCCAACTATAAAGTCAGCCTGAGCTTTCGGTGAAGGAAAATATCATGATGAAGCCATAGCATGGTGTTAGTCTTTTCTAATAATACTCGACTGGGTAGTTGCCACTCTCAAATTTAAAAATCTGCCGTCAAATACCAATAGTTGTATTCCGGCAGCTTTACTTGAGATCCAGTACCAGAAGATTTTATGCCCTTCGAAATCTGGCAACAAGAATATCTATAAATATGATTGTAGACTACACTTAAGGGATATTTCTTTTAAGGGTTTAGTTTTTTATTAAGTACGTTAGCTGCATCATCAAGTGAGGTTCTGTTTAAATTTTATATTATTCTTTCATGAATCTGTTGTATAGATTTAAAGTTATCGATAATAACTAATGAATACATTGTGTTTATTTAATTATGTAAATATAAGCTACATAAATATTGGAGTTCACTAATACATTTTCTTCTTGTTTCAGGTAGAATTATGCAATAAATCACACAAGAAGTGTTTTTTTTGACTCATTACAACCTGCTTTAAACATCGAAGAAACGTAAGTTTACGTAATAGGTTTAAGTCTTTAGCTATTAGAATTTATGAATAATTAATATCAAATCCCGAAGCGAGCTAGAATAATTATGTATAATTGAAAATGATATTAAATCTTTTAACAGATATAACTTTCGGTAATTATACTAAAATTAATACAGATATAGTAAGTGATATTATAAATTACAATGCGTTTTGTCACATATCGAATGAAACAGACCGACACAGCTTCTTTAATAGGTCTAAACTGTGTGTAGATTATTTGTAGCTTCGTCAAACAGAAAATATCACAGAACGGAAGCCATTATATTATTTTAAATGCATAGAAAGAGATTGATTGATAATAAATTAGTCGTAAAACTCAAAAATAGGATTTGAATAGAACTGTAATAGATTTCGGTGATATTTGACAAGATTTGTGAGAATAGTTTGTAATTGAAACGGTAATTTACAAACAATATTAAATGCAATTTTGTACTAAGTATGTACAAAATAATTTAGCATAAGGTATCGTAAACTTTACCTCAGTTAGTTAAAGGGTCAACAAAATATTAATATGAACGGAACATTGAGAATACTCTTAACCGGAGTTTTATGTAAAAAAAAAACAAACAAACATCCGTATTAAAATCACCGTTGAAAATTAAAATCCCCAAGAAAATAAACGTTAATCTTATTATGCAATAAAAAAAGAGAGAATGATATCAGATTTAATACATTTTCTACAAAATTTAATGTTAACAAATTTAAAGAGGAAAAAATTTCTCATTGTTGGCATTAAACGCTTGCGTGGGGTGGATGGTGTAATAATAGGGCATAATATATTCAAGGCGAGTCAAATAAAATTAGCACGGTGAAAAATGTAAACGGTCCTTTTACTGCCTCGAGGACGTGTAAGTATTAGCTTGTGTGGAGAATTTTCCTTTGACCAGGAACGCTGTGTCGTGCCCCGCAAAATTCTGCTTAATAGATAAAAATTAAACAATTCCTTTTGTAGATATGATAAATCGACTGAAGCAATTAAGCTTGTAACTTTATATATATTTCTTTAGGTTAATAAAATATATTCATCTTGTACATTTTTGAAGTTAATACTTCATAGATTCGCGTTACCAATGCTATGTCCTCAGCCGTTAATATACTACAGTATGTCAAGTATAATATGGCATTTAAGTGCTGGCGTTCGATGATAAATAATACAATGCATATCTACGCAGCCTATGGTATGTTTTGGTTATAAATTAACTATTTGAAAGTGTACAGAATTATTGCTCCAAGCGCCAATAGATGTAAAAACCCCCACAAATGTTATATGTGAAATGTTTGGGTATAGTTTAATAATTAAAGATTAATTAATTGATCACGGAATTAAAAAAAAAAGTTTTTCTAAATTTTCGTGTTTTCTCCGATATTTTTCTTAAATAAATCTATAAAAATTTCAAGACTTTAAGATACTGGCATTACCTAGTTTGTAGTCTACAGACAAAACTCTATATATTTATAACCAATTTGTAAATAAACACATTTAGAATTTTTTGAATTCTCTTCTGTCGGCAGTTCGAATTACTGCTTAGGATTTTTGTCTGTGGCGCTTTGACCACAGGCTCACCTGATGCTAAATGATGTGGCCCACACAAAACCTAGAAATACTAGCTCTCAAGTGATGCTACTCGAACACACGTATTAGTGTTGGGCGGCAGGTTTTCAAATTTGAGAGCGGTATCTACCCAGTAACGCATTATTAAAATTAATGCCCTACCACTACTCTATTACTTGCTTACGATATTCTCCTTCAGTGAAAGCTTAGGCTCATTATCTATCGACACAGAAATCGAGAGCACTGCCAACTGCGCCATTATAGCTTGTCGTAAATTTTATACAGCGGATTGTAACTCTTCAAGGGAAGATTTTTAAAGTTCTTAAATACAATCTTTTCAGAGTATTTTACTGAGGAAAACTTTCACCATTTGTTTATTAGAACCTACATTAGGGAAACTTTTCTTTTCAAAAGGACAAACCCATATAATAAATCGTTTGAAAGCACCTATTACTACTATACTCAGTCCCTTAGGGTGTTTTGAGATAAAATGAATTACCTGAAACGAACAATTGAGATCATCAATTTCTTATTTAGCAATACTCATTGATGTAATTAAATAAAGCGATGGTTAACTTTGGTCATGGGTTAATTGACCAGGAAATAGCATCGATTGACAGTTTCGTACGTTCCTGATGTTCGAGATTTTTAACTTGTTTAACGGCTCTGCTTCAATCCAGAATCCCTTTTAAACCTTACAGAATTAAGTAATTTGTTCTGATTATCATCACTGGTGGCTGGAGCTATGTTTATCATATGAATTATGATTTATTATTTTAGGTAAAAATAATTTACTGAAAATATAAACGCACAAACAATGTCTTGTTAGCTGTTTTATTAAATAATTTGGGATTTAAATGTTATTCAACAGGAGAGAATTAATAGTTGATTTTTTAATCTAGTTTACGTGGTATAAATACGAGGATTATTTGCATAGTTCGTGCAGAATAATTGAACTCCATAATAGTGTAAGAAGTAGGCACATAATATTTTATTTTTAATATGATCGAGATAATTATTATCATTAGTACCTAATTTTACCAATGTGAAATATTTGCTTTTATATATTTGGGTATAAAAAATTGAAATAGTAATACGAATCTATCACAAGCCTGTGTTGTAGCTTTGACTCGAACCGAAGAAAAACCAGTAAATAGACTAACTATATTTACATATTCATATGAACTACCAAGTTTACTAAATACTAATTGAAATGCGTTTTGCGTTTATTCCTAATGGATTTGTCACGAGTCGACAGCATATTTGAGTCATTTTCGACTCCAATCTATTCCTGTGCCCGTGACGACTGTATAAACAAATGAGGATATACTATCAAAATATTTAATCTGACTGACATAGAAAACATGTGTTATTGACACAACAAAAATTATCCGTTGGACATAAATTGTTTTTGTTAATATTAGATGTTTATTAAGTTACACAAAATATAATAAAGGTACATTTTACATTCGGACCTCAAGGCTTAAGTACCTTATTTTGTCTATAATATGAAGCTTCTGGGCTATTTGTTTTAATCTTCCTGTACATTATATCGGTTGTGCTGTTGTTGTGATTTGTTCACCGAGTTCGTTTAAAAACATGTCGTAGTAGAAATCAAGTCTATTTTTAAATATAATAGGTACGTATTCTTATATTTCAGGATTATCTGTTCGTTAGCGTGCAGAAATTTCTGATTATATTCACAGAATTATAAATACCATAGTATTGATACATTATTGGAAGATAAATTACATAATTAATGATTAATTTTTATTAACTGTATTGTAACTAGATGTTTTTAAAAGTTGAGATATTTAATATCATACATTGTTTTACGTATTCAATTCTTATAATCTGAATTTTTCTTCATTGTGTTCAAAAAATGAAAATTAAAAATATCTTTATTCAATTTAGGCCCTGAGAAGGCGCTTATGAACGTCTAAAACACTACCACCGGTTCGGAAAACAACCCAGCCGAGAAGAACCGGCAAGAAACTCGATCTGGTTTTTTTTTTTAATAAATATAATACATTTTTTTCATATAAAAAACTATACAAATCAGTCTTAATAATATTAGCGGAAGCGCAGAGATGTGGGTTAATTCCAGACATCACTATCGTTCATGTAATGATCCACCCTGTAATAACCTTTTGAGATTAAAACTTGCTTGACATAATACTTGAACTTATTGTCAGGTAAATCGGTAATGTTACTTGGGATCTTATTGTATAACCGAATACTATTACATATAAAGCTTTTATTAGACTTACTTATCCTAAAGCGTGGGACGGCGAACTTGTCTTTACTTCTAATATTAAAATTATGACGATCATTCACTAGACGATCTAGATGTTACTTTTAATCGTTTAACTATGTGAATGAACAGTTTATTTTTCGTTTGCTATTATTAGTGTTCCCAGTGCAAATGCGGATGAACAAAAATTGTTGTAACTTCTGATGAATTAAAAAATATATATATGAAATTTTTTTGCTCATTTTGAACATTCAAACATGCCGTTAAGATCTTAACTTTTAATTAGAATTACGTACATAGCGTATGGGCAATCTCGGACCTGAATAGAGACAGAGCCAAAAGGCATTAACGTTTTGCAAACTTTATCTGTGCAAATGTGAATATTAGCTAGAAAAAGTCTTTTAGCATGTGCGTTTTAGTGTCGGGTAGACATTTGAATGGAGTTAATTGGACAGTCAGGTCATTGAGGCATGTTGGGACTAGCAGTTTGGCCAACGCGAACGACGCAAGTGCCAGTTGGCTGATTCTCGCAACCGGCTAATCTGCTCAAGGGAATATTTTGTTTAAGAGTACCCATCATATGGTTGAAGTTTAATCTAAATTATCTGTACTAGTAAATAAAAGTGTCTGTTTGTATGTATGAAAACAACAATTTTTTCCTAAATATATATGAATGTAAATACACGATACATATATCGAAATACAATCCGACTGTTTGTTCCGGGTAATCTCCGAAACGGCTGCACCGATTTCGACGGGACTTTTTACCGCAGATGGTTGAAGCTACTCGGCGTATTTTTTTTTTAATTCAGTGCGCTCCGATGTTATGCATAGTTTTACTGGAAGGTATTTGAATTTGTGAGAAATATTTGTTGTTAGTGTTAGTATCAAAAAAAAAGTTGAAAAATAATTAGGGATTCGTATAAGAAAAATTAAAACTCAAGAAACAGTAAAAATTCAGTTTTACTGACAAGTGCTTGAATTTGTGAGAAATATATTTGCTTTCTCTTAGTACAAACAAATTTAGGAAAATAATTCGGGTTCCGTGTAAAAAAATGTAAAACTATATTAAGCAGTGAAGAATATATGAGAAACACAGCTGCGTGCACACAGCTAGACAATAAGATAATTAAAATCTATTTCTTATATATATAGACAAAACTATTGAATATAGGTGCACTAAATTAACTTCTAATGCTTTTTCCAAATATTGCTGAAATTTCAATAGTAGTTTCGATTTGGCAGTGGAATGCAACTAATTTTACCCTGTGATATGAAATTTGTAAATGTTTTTAAGGACTGAAATGACAAATTAAATTAAAGTCTAATCATGAATCATTATACAATCATTGGATTATAAAAACTACCTGTATTTTTTATTTATTTATACCATACTGATTTTTAATCTAATTTTATAACAATTCCCAATATACCATTTAACATGTCACAATATATGTACGTCGATTTTACTATCATTTGAAACATAATCGAATAGGCAAGACTTACAATAAAAACATTATTCAACATTATGGTTTCCAATTAATATAGGCATTAATATGTAATAAACAGAAATATAATAATTAATTGTTTTACGTAATTAATATAATATATATGTCGCTTCTAACCTTTTGCCTTGAGACATCCGGGATCTACTAGGATGGTGGTAAAATACTTGAGCTGGTTTATCATTCGTGTAAGAATTTTCGCTAAAAAGTTAGTGTTTTTGTCTGGTACTTGATAATGCACCGTGAAATTATTGTTCACACCTCCCGCCCCTCGAATGTTTTGCTATCTTTGCGTTACGAAGCCGGTTTCACGCGTGCTGATTTTTCGACTTCAGTGCCCCAGTGTAGGGTCCCCACGAGAATTGCTTAAGTAATACGAGTTTTTGTAGAAATTTTATTGCTTGAAGTGATGGCGATGGCAAAGTGATGATGGCACATCGGCTAGTGCGGCCAGATTCCGCGTCTATCGACGTGGGTTCGATCCCCACCTATCCGACTCTAAAAATCGGCCTGAGCTTTCGGTAAAGGAAAACATAGTGAGGAATCCATAGCATGGTTGTAGGGCATTTTCTAATGATGCCCGCATGTGTAGCTACCATCTTCAAGTTTCAAAACCTGTCACCAAATTCCAATAGGTGTGTTCTGGCAGCATCACTTGCGAACCAGTACCTCTAGGCTTATTGTATTTACCATCCTGGATCACAACGTTACTTAACATCAGGTGAGATTGTGATCAAAGCACTGAGCCTATTCCGTATAAAAAAAAGAGAAAACTTCTTCAGGCGCGATGACTGATTTTCGGGTCATCACCAACACGTCTTGCAATACGTCACCAACATGCAAAGGTTAAAGTGTCTCTAACTCCCCACTCGCAACCGGCATGTGAAAACGCATCAGTAGCACGATTGCACGATGTCAACTGCGGATGTTGAGTTCTCAAAGGAAACACTGCTATTTTATAGGTTTAAGATTTCACTTCTATCAGCGGCAGACTGCCAAATGCTTTTTTATTAGTGCTTGGCAAAATGTCTGAACTTCATCTATTGTTAAGTAAAGCATAGTCGAAGAAGGATGACAACCGCCGCTAGATGTGAATCTATTGACAGTCGCCATCATCATTATGGCTAAAGTCTCTAGGTCACAAATGAGTCACTATGTCGTGACTTAGTAGTTAGCAGTATACTTAGTATTTTTGAATAACCTTTAACATTATTACATCTTTCACGTATCGAGAGTAATACATAATATTTAAAATTATTATTAAAGAAATGCAAAATGAAAATTAGTTACATAAACATACAGCATGAATGAGATAGATGTTTGACGCCTCAACTGCGACCTTTTTGCTTTTATATCAAACTGGCCGTTAGGAAATACGTCATTAAGAGATGAAATGCGGTCGGTGACAGATTTGAATAAATTTATTAATATTCTTTATTCCTTCTTATGTTTGTGATATTTTAATTTCATCTGTAAGATACAGTACATATACCTGTATATATTTTTTATGATTCAGATCAGTAAGTATTTATAAATTGCTCCTATCACATCGAAAACACATGGTTACCCTACCGGAGACGAACGCGTACAAAATTACCCGGTACCCGGTAAATTCAAGAAGCACGGTCGTCACAAAACATCATTTCAAACGAACTCGCCTTAGAATCCGTTGAATCACTAACAAGTGCTCCAAAGTTTACCGATACTAACAATGTTTTGTTAGATACGTGTTTTGTTTTCTGTTTCAACAAATGCTGTTTATCTTCATCTGTCAGAATTCTATTAACAATGCGTTATATCGAATGCACCCGACATACATTTACCAGCATTATGAACCGCATAAAGTATGATATTTATAACCGATTATTTCAATAAGACTGTACAATTGAATCATTCACCAAAGAACTTTTAGTCTTAAGTTTAGTACTTGTAAATTTGTTATTTAAGAAACTCTGTTTATTACACTTGAAACTACCACAAGACTAACCCCAAACTTAAAAACTTTCAAACAATTTAGTAACAAAGTGCTATGGATCTTCTGAACTAAAAAAATGTCATGTCACAAATAATTAACACTATATAGTTTGGTATCAATTTGAAAAAGTAAAAATATCTTTAAATGATATCTAATAACTTATGTGATTGATTGTATGGGCTTGTATGCTAAAAAATAAATTTCATAAGCACGTTAAACTTTAGCATTTAAATACTTTTACTCAACTCGCAATATACTAATTTACGTAATACTAATAAGAGTGTAACTAAAATGGACTCGAGTTCGAGCCCACCATTCCAATTCTAAAATCAGCCTGCTGAAAGAAAACATCGTGAGGAAACCATAGTATAATGGTAAGGTATCTTCTAATAATGCCTGCCTGGGTAGCTACCACATTTGAGTTCGAAATCCTCTCCTCAAATACACTAATAGGTGTGTTCCGGCAGTACACTTGAGAACCAGTGCCTCTAGGCTTAGTGTGTTTACCATCCTGGACTACATCGTCATGTAATATCAGGTGAGTTGTGGTCAAAGAACTGACCCTATAGCGTATAAAGAAGTACATTTTTGTATGGCAGTGAAGCCTGAGTATGTTAGAAGAACGCAGTCCAAATTAATGGTACCACTGTGCGGCTCCTGATAGATATAAAATATGTAGAGTGGTTAATATGAAACGGATTGTCAACAATTTAAAGTTTATTTGCATAGTCCCTTGGTGTCAACTCAACGAACATATGACCGATGGATGGTGATATCGGTAGCAAATAAGAATATTTATGAAATATTTTTCGAACTAAATACAAACATTACTAACCTTAATCATATTAATGGTGATAAGACACGTACGGACCGGACCGCGGACATAGCACGGCGGGCGGCCGATGCTATCAGTCCCCTAAGTAGGGTTGGGAATCCTTTCCGAAAAAGATCGATTTTTGAATGGATTCACAAAACATCTAGGCCCAAAAGATCGATCTTCCAAACTAATAAAGTATCGATTATTAGAGTGTTTTTTATCTATGAAATGATGATTATATGTAAATAGGTAGAAATAAAACAGTTCAGCGTCCATTTTCCTTAGTAGGTTAGACATTCTACTTTTTTTGTTTAGTTGCTATTGATGACCTTTAGCGCTATTAATAAAAAAAAATGAAATCAGATTTTGAAATAAATGATAATATAGTCTAATTTCGACTACTGGAAGAATACTATTTACGAATAAACAGTCAAATAAAACTGATCTCACCCGCTCGACATACCATGCCCGCAGTCAGGTCCGTGCGTGTATTAACAGGATAAAAATCACTCAGAAGCAATGAAATAACGTATGTTGAAAGCAACACAGATATGCAAGAACAGAGAAAAGTTCCTTCTGCCTTACAAGAGACAAGGCGTGATCATAGCCCAATCATTTAAAATTTTCTTAATTAATATTATAATTATCTTCTATTATTACAATTATCAATTACAATAAACTCTTAAAATAACTCTCAAAACGGAAATAAGGAACGGAAGAACATTTCAGAAAGTATTTTGTCACTAGCAATATTAAATGAAGCAATATCCTTAAATTGATTCCCTTTATAAATAAGTTTCCAGAAATGAGATTCAACGCTTCTTAATCTCGTGAACTGAGTACTTTATTGAACGAGAAGTGTAATTCAGATCCATTAGTAACGCAGGTAGTAATTGAAACATGTCTTCTTTTTTAATTGTATTCTTTACTGTCTGTATGCCCGCGGTTGTTCCCGCGTTTCACACGTTCTTCACTGCGTTTTTTTTTTATGGAACCCTAATTATTTTCCTACATTTTTTTTAGTACTAAGACAAAGTTAAAATATTTCTCATAAATTCAAATATTTGCCCGTAAAACTGTGCATTGTATCAGATTGTATTACATTTTTTATGATTTTTAATTTTTTTACGCGGACCCCTAATTATTATCGAAAATCAAAAGTACCCTAAGATACGCGGAATAACTTCAGCTTATCTTACCTTAGCTTAACTAACTTCCCGTAAAAATAGATCCAGCCGTTTCGGAGATTACCCGTAACAAATAGGCAGATAGACAAAAATTTAAAAAATTCTATTTTTGGTATAGGTATCGAACATACATTCATATGTATTTAGTAAAAAAAAATGAAAAAAAAAAAATACAAACAGACACTTCAATTTTCTTTATTAGTATAGTATACGCCCCTCAACACTACTCGAATGTAATTCGACACATTTTATACATGTAACTTGTACTTTTTTTTTTTTTTTTTTTTTTAATGAACAGCACAGTGACTGTACTGGACCTGATGGTAAGTACAGTACAATCCAAAACAGCGGCGACTGACACTGAACAGAATTCAGTGCCAGTCACCGCTGTCATGCTGGCCTGCTTAAGTACCTCTTCACGCCTCTTTTGAAGGACCCAATATCGTATGAAGGAGGGAACACGCTGACAGGAAGTCGGTTCCATAACCTCACAGTGCGACAAAAGTAAGAGTCAGCAAACTTTTTGGTTCTTGAAGTTATGGGTGTCACCGTGAAACTGTGACACCGAAGTCCCGCCCGCGTGGTTCTGTTATGGAATGGAGAGGAGGGGATCAGGTCAAAGAGCTCTTCAGAACACTCGCCATGATAAAAGCGGTAAAATACGCTTAGAGAGGCTATGTCCCTGCGCAATTGAAGCGGTTCTATGGAGTTGGTGATGTCTGTATCATTTACAATGCGGACAGCGCGCCTCTGCATCCTGTCTATCGATCCAGTTCTTTTACTGTAATTATCCATTATAATTTATACCTGACTCCTGATATTCTAGCAGACCCATCATTAAGGAAAGTAGAGACGGGTTATGGATCTTCCAGAAACGTAGAGAGACAGTCCTGACCCAAGTTATATCCAGTCCTGATCTCGAGGTCACTCTTCATCTCACTATATTGGAAGTAGTGTGATTGGATACTCTATCGTTCCTTCAAATTGTGTTCTATAATTCACTTTTGGGCGAAGGAAAACATCGTGATGAACCATTATTTCGAATATTTGTCATAAAGACGTTTCGGCATCATTACTTGATAGCCAGTGAAATTGTGTTGAAAAGGCTCAGCCTAAACAATATAAAATATTTAAAAAAAAATCCAAATAAACAATTAATATGGAATTTCGATATTATCTTAGGGAATATGTATTAATTTTGTTAGAAGCAGTAAAGAACCAAGCAACTATATGATGTGAAGAGGCCATTGCAGTCTTATATAGTTGTGACCATTATCAACCAAAGAGGACTGAATTTAATCGCTTCATATGTTACTGCGTGTCGGCAGTCATATTCTACGAATTGGAACGTAACAGCAAAGTACGGCTTTGCGACATATATGAAAGTAAGCGGTGATATAAGAAGGCTCTGCCATTTTTATGTACACCTGGTATAATCTATATTGGTTAGTAATATCAAAATAACATTTTTTTATGAATAAATAAATAATAAATATATATGAATGTAATTACGATACCTATACCTAAAACACAATTTTTATTTTTTTTTGCTATGTGTCTATCTGTTTGTTCCGGGTAGCCTCCTGAATAACAGGACAGATTTTGACTGAACTTTTTTTGACAGATGGCCGAAGTTCCTTCGCGTAGCTTAGGGTACTTTTGTTTTTCGAAAATAATTAAAGTATGAAATTTAAGCTGATATATTTCTATGAATTATAGAAATCAATGAACACTCACTATTTTCGATACAATAATTTGAAATCGTCATTTTTTAAACAACTTGTCTTAGTTAATTGAAGTAAGCTTTAAAATTTTTACAGTGTGAGCACAGTAGGATATCTTTTTAGGCTAGTTTTAATTACATTTTAAATAAATGAAATTGAATGATTAAGGAAATAATTAAAAAAATATACAACTCTTTTTCGTATTACCTAATAATTGTGTGTTCAAATATAAATACGACCAAAGTGAAGAATTTGATTCTTCGATTAAAGTGTAGGTAATTTGACTGGAATATTTAAAATTATATTTTCCATCGATCTATACTAAAATAATATATCGTTTATGATCCTCTCTAAGAATAAATTCGTGTTTAAAAATATTTCTATTTGTTTTTTTTTTTTCCACAAATCCATGTTAGTGATACTCCATAATCCAGCCGTAGAGTATATAATTTTTCTTTGCAACTCTGAAGGCAAGTAATTTTATTTAAACAAAAATCTTATAATTCCTAAGTCATGTAACTTAATCCTCGTCGTCATTATGCAGAGATAAGTGGTGAGGGCAGGCCGCGGCTATAATTCAAAAGGCCTTTCCGCCCCCGCTCTGAGAGGAAACCCCGCTTCTCGGAACTGTAGTCACGTTTCCAACAATCCATGTCTTGTGTTACAGAATCCGGTAAATAGGATTGTTTTTTGTAGGTGTCCGGCTTAAGTTTTAGCTGAAGTCCAAGGCTTAGATATTTTTGTAACATTTTAAATAATATAATACAGTTTGATCCACAAATTTATAATACACATAAACAATCCCATAATTTGTGACTTTTTCATTTATAAGTAGTAATAAATAAAATTGAAGAGTGTGTAATGTCAAATTATTTTTTTTTACTAAATAGATATGAATACGATACCTATACCAAAAATACAATTTTTAAAATTTTTGTCTGTCTGTCTGTTTGTATTGAGTAATCTCCGGAACGGCTGGACCGATTTTGAAGAGACTTTTTTTGGTAGATAGCTGAACTTAAAATAATTAGGGTTCCGCGTAAAAAAAACTCATAAAAATTTGAATAAAATCCGATTCAGTGCACACTTTTACGGGCAAGTGTTCTAATTTTTGAGAAATATTTTTACTTTATCTTAGTACTAACACTTTATTTAGGAAAATAATTAGAGTTTCCTATAAAAAGATTAAAACATAATGAAGAACATCTGAAAAGCGGTCGCAGCCGCGGGTATACAGCTAGTTTTAAATATAACAATAGAAGATCGTAATATGTTTGCTTGTGAAGAAGGAATGAGTAGTTTATACGAGGATATTGTGAGAAAATTTACTGATAATTACGAACGTTGCGTAGATCTTAAAATTTATTCGTGTAAAATAATCTAAAATTTATAAAAAAGTATTAAGCTCTTCGGCAAGAAATTACAAAAAAATCGAGTATAAATACGGAATAGTATTGAATCTGACATCCTTATTAACAGGTTTAAAATACTTCATCTTATTATAACACAGTTAAACAAATTGTATATATAAACCAATATGCAGTAGAATCGAAATATTGTTTATGTAATAGTAATAGAGCTATCTCAAAATATGTGTAAAAATAAAGTGCGTAACACACGTATTGCTTACTGTAGAATATAAAGGCTTACTTCTATTGCAGGTTGCCAAGCGATAACATAAGGAGCCAAATCCTTTCGTCCTTAATCCGCTCAGTCACAAATTTAACTATTAGCTCAGAGTCTCGCAGCGTTCAGTAGTCGGCTTAAATCTGCGTGCACTCGACGTCGGCCCTGTAAACGAGGTCGACGAGATATCCCTTTGCTATTCCAGATCCTATTCACAATAGAATACATTTACTACAGATTTATGGTTTTTTTTTTTATTGTATAGTGTGGTATATAGTATGAGCAAAATCACGTAAAGTGGACTTCTCGTTTTCCACTGGATCATAGAATTTATATATAATTATTTTATTGCAATATAGTAATAATAAAAACTATTTATAACTAGATTTTTAATTTAAAAAAATCCAAGGGAATGGAGGGTAATACTTGATGTAATCTTGGTTACATCTGGTATGGTTATTGGATCTAAGATTATAATTCACAAAGTAACCATATATTTTGCCACCTATGATTATATTCGAGACCTTATTTTGTATAAAACTGAAAACATAATTAATATTAAGTTAATGCACAAAATATTTCTCTTACTATTAAATGAATATAAAGTTATAATATAATAATTTTGCTGTAAATGTGTTTTTTATAAATTACATAAGAAAACATAACATAATAATCTTTACTACTCAAGTTTTTGGTTTTAAAAACTATTTTAATTTTTCGGACAAAAGTTTACGAAAGAAATTTCAAATTATAAATTTTTATAGTTCACTTGCACCTGTCTCGCTGTAAATAAACTCTAACGAGAAACAAGACTTAACTGCGATTAAGCCGTAAACAAAACTACTTCGAGTTCTCTTTGTAATCAAGAACTAAAGCGACAAGTTATTTCATTTACATAAATAGTTTATGCATAAACGGGGTTTTTTTTTCATCTTACTGAAGAATGCGACACTTTTATTTACTATTTTTTTTGGCTTCAGAGCTTAATACTCGTTGTTTCAATATACGTAGAGTTGAACTTTAAAAAATAAAACAAAGAAATGTTTTAATATAGTGCTTACATGATACCAATATTAAATTATAAATACAACGTCAGGATAATTTAAAAGAGTTGTTACTGCAGTATTTTTAATATTTTTTACTGTATATTATCAACTAGCTGTGTACCCGCGTTTCATATATTTGCACCGCGTAATATAGTTTTAATTTTTTTATACTCCCGCATAATTATTTTTCAATTTTTTTTGATACGAACATTAAGCTAATATATTTCTCACAAATTCCAATTCCTGCCAGCAAAACTGTGCATTGAATCTGATTTTATTCCAATTTTTATGAGATTTAATTTTTTTTTTACGCGGAACCTTAATTATTTTCGACAAAATAAAGTAGCCTAAGTTACGCGGAGTAACTTCAGCTATCTAACAAAAAAGTCCCGTCCAAATCGGCCCAGCCGCTCTGGAGCTTAGTCGAAACCAACAGACAGACACAAAATTAAAAAAAAATGTATTTTTGGTATAAGTATCGGATATATAATACATTCATATATGTTTAGTAAAAAAATAATTTTCACATTACAAACGGACAGTTCAATTTTATTTATCAGTATAGTAAATAAAATATAGTAAATAATATAGTAATAAAAGTACGTAGAAACTTTAAAATTTAAAAAACAATAATAATTTTATATGTCAATTATTTATACGTTTCTGTGAGAGTGTAAAAATAATTTATAGGTTCTTTGTTGGTGGTTCATAAATTTATCTCCAGCTAGTTACGCTGCGTAAGTAGACGCCCGACGGCAGCGTACGCAGTAACGGTAGCTTGAAGCCGCTATGTCGTGTTAAATTAGTCGCTCCAGTGTACAGTACGAGTCGTTTAATAGTTGCAGTGGCAAAGAAGCCGCGCTGATAAATTAATGGGTAAGCTGGATAAAGGATCCTTTAATGGCCGGCGTTGCGCTGGTTTCAACAGTACACCACAGTGGACGGATTGCGGAGACCATCATCTGTATGGTAATTGCGTTCATTCGCACGTGTCATACGGATACGTACAGCTCGTCTCGACGGCCGTGAGAGATTACTTAACTGTGAGCGAATGAACTGCGCGTTAACACGCTTTGTATATTTGCATCTTGTTTAGACCATGCCGTCGAATTGCATAAATTGACGTGTCATTTCTCTTGCTGAATGGTTGTACCGTAAGAATTTTGTTTATCACATGCATCTACGCAGATATAGGCTATTTTCGAATACGTTATCTTGGTAACCACATTTTTAAAGCACATAGCGCTATGTTACATTCTATGCAAACAACTAGCTGCCTACCTTTTATATCTGTAAATGATCACATTACCTTCGTTAATCGAAATTGTATTGCAGTGTTTTTTTGTTATATTTTAATGCTTACTAGGAAGTTTTGTGATTGTACTAGCGGACCCAGCAGACGATGTCTTGCCTTTAAAATAGAAAAAAACCTGAAACTCAACTGCGTTACCTAACGGCCAGCGGGTCCAGTTGTAAATATAAACCATCTTGGTATCCACTCAAACAAACAAAAAGTAAACATCCAAATGTGTCCAGCACTTTAGAAAAAGTTACAATCGTAGACACACTTACAGAAGAATTTGCGATCGGTAACATTCATAAAGAAATAAGAAATTTAAAATTCATATGTCGACTACCCATAAAAATAAAACAATAGAAAGACAGAAATGTAATTTTTTTAAGTTTTCGCGTTCCATATTTAAAATCAGTTAATTTTAACAGCCCGTGACCACGGTTGGTGAAACCCAGCCGAAACGTCGGGATAGGAAGAAAAAACCAAAGGTAACGCGTAAAAAACCCGTTAAAATTAACTGATTTTAGAAAGACAGAAAACAATGGAAAGCTGGCGTTAACGCCAGGTTAGTGCTCAAGGGGTTAAAGATTTTTATCTTTGCTGTACTATATAAATGTAGCATTTCTGTCTACCTCCCAGTGTGTTCTCTCTCTTCCTATGGTGTTGGGTCCTTAAAACGAAGTGCTTAGAAGTATTTTAGGAGACCTACATAATGGCGACTATCGTCAACCACGTGTAGGTCATTTTTTGAACTGTCTCGCATTATTAGGTGTGCAGTGATTATTTCGAGAAAATATAAAAGAAGGTGTAGGCGATATGTTATATGTTGTCGCTATTTAAAATTATAGTATATATAAAACAATACTATTTTGAAGTTTCTTTAGCACACGCTAAATGAATTTCTTTTATTAGCCGTCTAGTTTGGCGTCACGCAGAGTTTGTGAACATTGATCGTGTGAATAGATCATGGTTCGTGGTTTTACATGAGTGAGATGTATTGTCGGCCGCATCTGTTTGTACAATAGTCTATTTAGTATTGTCCCTGTATATAATGCAGGTATTAGCAGTTCCCACGGCTCCTTTATATGTTGCAATGATATTATGTTCGGAATGAATGTGAGTTACGCTCAACGTAATCTATATACTATTACGAAACTATGATTTCCGTTCTTAGAAATTAAATATCAACAATTATTACAATTTCAGGAGTGCGTAATGTACAAAATAAAGATACGGTATTTATTTATTCAAAAATTAAAAAATATATAATATTTAGAAAATTATTGACCGTTTTGTGTCTTAATGTATTTGTTCTTGTTGATGGGCTCCTGTTTTCGCAACTAGACACATCAGCGGTCTGTTGCGGGTGCAGGATCAGCCAGCTACTCAAAAAGCTGTATATAAAACACTTAATAAAAAAATAGTTATTTTTAGCACTTTTAATATTAAGTAAAGAGAAGTATCATGGGTGTAAGTTTTCTAAAAATCTCGCAGTGTCATACAAGTTTTAACTATTAACATTTGATTAGTACATAATCATGATGACTTAATTGTAGTGTGAGCGGATTTCAAATTAATTGACGTAGGTTCGATAAGCATTAGACTGAATACTTCAGTAAGAAATCGTAATATGGAGTATCGTATGGAGTTATCTTATGCCCTTGGTTATGATTTCAAGTATAAAAATCTGTTAACAAATACCTAGAGGTGTGTCCTCGCAGCATTACATGAAAGCCAGCACTTCTGGGCTTTATCAACCTGCACAAAATTGATAATATTAATGCTTGATAATACATGATTGCTAATTTGGAGAATAGGGTTTAAAAAAACTTTATCTGCTACAGTATAAAAGAATACATAACAATTATTTACAATTATTAATGATAAACAAATTATTGGATTACAAAGCTTCAAAACGGACCACTGAGAACCATTATTAGATATTTGTAAAAGATAGTAAAATTCATAATGCATTTCTTTATTCATTAATTCTTCTGAAAATATTTATTTAAAAGGTCGGCAATATTTACAATACAAACTGTCAAGTTATACAGACTATACAAACCTGTGTTAAATTATGAGAATCCAATATCGGGTTAGGCTCGGCTTGGGCCCAAATTGTCCGTATCGATGTTGGTGCCAACTATTTGGATATAGCTGACTGGATTGTTGTAACCATGATGCACACATGCACCAACTATATATAAAGCTCCCGATGTCAATTGTTCTACTGAATATCCACTAACCAAGCCATGTTAGTTTTTATATTGATGGAATCTATGCATATCGACAAAAATGTTCGTGGCTTTGAAATATGCTTTAATTTGTATCAAAGGTAAATAATTAAAAGTGAAAACAAAGATTGCAATTTAACAGTGCAAAATGGATTTATTTTGATGACGGTATTTAAGTTAAAGGTCATTGGAAAATGCCTTACCATCATGCTATATTTGAGGTATTATGATTCGACAGGATCACATGAGAAACCTGTCTCTTTGAGCTTAGCCACGTTTAGTCATACCGTCACAAACCAGAAAAAATTTATTTCAAACTTATGTACAGTTTAAAACAAATAACTTCATAGGCCAAAGTGATGGATATACATCATGATTATTCAATAATTGGGAATACTTGAAATTGTTCGTAATAATAAATTCAAAGTCATGTTATTACTATATGAGTGGGAGTTATGCTATTTCTACAATACGTAATGAGATAATATCTGCGTATATGTATTAGTTGCAATCTATTTTTTTTTTAAACAAGATTTCGTTATGATTTTCTTTCTGCCCCTCCGCTAGTTAACATTGTTTTCTTTTAAGCAGAATCGACGACGAAAGGATCGACTTTGAATATTTTTATCGCAAGATAGTTATTTTTAGTGTTTGTAAATGTAGTAGCGCACGTAAAATATTTCTTATGTTCAGTGGAGTGAGAAATGTATTAACTAAAATTGTTAATTTGAATTTTATTATTTAATATAGGCATTTAAGTATTAAGTTTCACTATTTTCTGTTAATACACACTACTTGTGTTTTTACATTAATAATAATCTACGCACTCCGTTGACTCAATTGTTTGGCTGTATCCATTGTCCATTATAATCCTTTATCCATCCCTTAAATTGTTCAAGAAATAGATAAAAAACTATTTATTTTTCATTGATACTGATTAGAGTTTTTAAAGGCTTTTTTTTTAAATAAAATAATTTAAAACAACATTATCAAGTTACATTCATTAGTATATTATAATATTTTATTTTTGAGATTTCGTCCACTTTATTTATTGTTCAAATACGTACACGTATTGCGACCGACGCCTACAATCAGATGTTCCATAAGTCCTCAGTTCGTTTTTATAGCATTAAAAAGTTAGTGATGCAAAAGTAACATCGTGTTTTAAAGGAACGTAAAAGTATAGAGTAATATTAGGGTTTTCAACTATAAAACAATTATGTGGTCTTTGATTTGTTACAAAGGCTGTGTATTATTGAACGAAGAGGGATTTTGTTAGGGAATACGGTTGATGGGGCACTACGTAACTTCACGTGGAGCTAGAAAGTAGTTTGGCTGTGCATCGAGGTGACCTGGCCCCTACACTTGGGTATGGTAGTGAGTGCTAGGTTTGGTAGAAGTATGATGAAATTAAGATTAACGCTGTGGAGATGAGAAGTATAGCTGGGGTGAAGATGATCGACAAAATCACGCTGTGGTGTGATAGAGGATGCAATGAGGAAGATAGAGAAAGGTATGCTTAGTTGGTTCGGGTATGTGGAGATGACAGGTAATAGAAGATTGACAAAACGAATTTATAAGGGGAGGGTAACTGGGCACGTCGGTAAAGGTCGACCTAGGCGAACGTATTTTGATCAAACCAAACAAGTCTTAAATAAAGGCCAGTTCAAAAGTACCCATAATCGACGAGCATGTACGAAAGCGTTCATGAAAGTAGCGGAAGCGAAAGAGGTGTTTCAAGACCGTAGTAAGTGGAAGGACGTAATCTCTGCTTACCATCACGGCAAAATGGCGTTATACTATGTATGTATGTTATTTAAATTGTGAATTAAATCCGATTCAATATAAAGTTTTACTGGCAAGTGTTTACGAAATATCTTTGCATTCTGTTAGTACAAAAACATAATTAAAACCATTAAAACGTTATTTTCCAATTATTATTTAAAAACTATATTACGCAGCGAAGAATTTTGCGGAATAGAAAATATGGTACGCGGGCGCGTCTACGGGCTTATATATATAGTACTTTAAATAGTATTTTAAATATAAATAAAACAATATACGAGTAGGTTACCGGTGACAATAGTATATATGCTTTATACTATTTCTATTAGATATTTGACAACCCTACATGGCGTAGAAGGGGATTAACGATATCGCCACCACGCAGACAGAAGTACTCATAAAAACACGTTTTTATTTCTTAGTGGTTCTTTTCGTGCAAGAAATTCACTTTCGTTTGTGATGTAAAATAATGGTTTTTTATTTAAATAGTAAAAGGTGTCTGTATTTGACATAAAATTGTTATGGTATTTATAAAGATGATATATCATTTCACTTACATTTTCAACTGGGAATGTTGCAATTGTAATAGTATAATACTATAATTATATTAGTACATTGCTTGGTACATGAAATTGAAAAGTATGTTGCGAATATTTTTCAGTGGACATTCAATTTCAAAGAAAAGCGACGATAGCGTTAGTTAGTAGTGCGACCGGATTCCGCGTCGATAAACGTGTGTTCGAGCCGACCAATCCAACTCTAAAAATCAGCCTGTGCTTTCGGCGAAGGAAAGCATCGTGAGGAAACATAGCATGGTGGTTGGGCATTTTCCAATAATGCCCGCCTGGATGGGTAAATACAACCTTCAAGTTTTAAAACCTGTCGCTAAATACCAATAGGTGAGTTCCGGCAGCATCATTTGAGAACCAGTATCTAGGCTTAGTGTGTTTCCATCCTGGACCACATCGTCACTTAACATCAGGTTAGATTCTGGTCAAAGCACTGAGCCTATACATACAGTATAAAAAGTAATTTTAGCAATCGATATGCTAACTTTATATGGACACAGATAAACAACACAGCGTTAACCTACATGATCAACATTTTGAGAAAATGAAAGTTAAACATTTAGAGCATATTTATTAATAACATAACATAAGCTCAAGCCTGTTATCCCCGAAGGGTTAGGCAGAGGTGAAATAGCGAACTACACCACCCCCACATTTCGCCGAGCTTAGTTCCGTCCCAGATGTGACAGGGGGCGAGCCTGTCGCCATATCGGGCACACATTCCAAACTCCGGGATGATACTGAATAGAAAAACCCAATACCACTTGACCCGACCCGGGGATCGAACCCTAGACCTCAGAACGGCTGTCGCACCATAATATAACTGCGCCATCTAGGCAGTTTATTAATAATATAAATATAATAGTGATTGATAGAACGAATAAAAAAATGTTAAGGTGTGTATAACATGCTGTCGAAATATCTTTGATTGGAAATTGGTTGTGTTTTAACCTTTTTAATTAAATAGAAATATTAAACTATACCACACGTGATATGTGAGTCCATTATAAGACCTGTAGAAAATAAGAAGTAAGTAAGAAGATGGATGAGAAACGATTGCATGTAGCTGAGATGCGAATGTTGAGATGAATAGACGTCTGGTGTGACAAGAATGGATAAGTAAGAATGGATGAATGCATAAAATAGACATGAATATAAATGTGAAAGGATGGAAAATAGAGGAAGGCAAAAGAATGTGTGTGAAAATAATAGTATGAAAGGATAAAGAGGGGGGAAGGAGAGAAAAATACAGGTATGCATGGAAGAAGAAAAACATACTGCGCCAAGTGAGTTGGGAATAGGGCATGAGAACGATCATATCACACAATATTATTTTGTAAAATGCACGTTATTATGTGATCTTGCGTTTGACAGCAAAATCTCGGTTTTTGTATTCGATGCTTTACATTGTATTACTTATCAGCTTCCATGTACATTATCTAATTTCATGTTTATAAAGAATACTATAAAATTCCTTGAAATAAATTGTATTATATACGTTTTTATTTGCGTTAAAATAAAGGTAAAAAGTTTATACTAACGTATATATTAGTATAGGTAGAGTCAGATATCGGTACAACGTCGGATGTGGCAGTCCACATGACGCCATCCGGTGTCGGTCGGCACCGGTCATCCATTCCCTCGACATCGACCTCTTCATTGTTACCATGCACGGAGGTCACGAGGAAAATTTGAAATACGAATTATTTCCATCTAAAATACTATCAAACAACCCCCGAAAGTTAAAGGCGAGTCCGAAAATTCGGACAATAGTCGTTTTAATATCTTTGGCGATGGCTCTTTACAATTCTATGCAATTCGTCTAGTACTTAATTTTTTTACTTTTGCATGCCTTGTTATAAGCTTATAGTTATTTTTATGGAATCATTTTTTCTTAGAGTTCACCTAGTGATCGGCATTTGACCATAATAATTATTCACTTATTGAATAATAAATTGTTAATTATTACTAAAATATTTAAATTAATTATGACTATAAATGAAATAATACTAAAGCTCATGGGCCGATGTCCGATGGGGCCAACGGGTTTTTGAATGCCTATAAGATTTTTTTTTATATAATGCACAGCACAGTGATTGCACTGGACCTGATGGTAAGTAAAGTACAATCCAAAACAGCGGCGACTGACACTGAACAGGATTCAATGCCACAAGGTAGTTCCCCCACAAGGTGGACCGACAATATGGTGAAGGTCGCAGGAGTCCGTTGGATGCGTGTGGCACAAGATCGGTCGTTGTGGGATCTTTGTGGTTGACCAATGTCCAGTAGTGGATGTCTTTTGGTTGAATGGATGGATAGATGGAAAGATGGAAAGCTCATCGATAGCTACGTATTAATCAATAAAACAAAAGAAAATAGATTTATAAACAGAGGTTCAAAAAATAATGTTTTGTTTTCTGTATTGTTCAATTTAGTTCCACCCCATTTGCGGTGAGAGCTTTGGAATAGTAATAATACATAGGTTTATAACAATAAATGAAACGCTCCACAGCGTTTGAAATCTGGAATAATTAGTTATAGTTCATCTCGTTGTAATATTTTTAATGAATTAGGCATGTTTTCTTTCCAATATTTTATTTTATTTGACCGAAATCAATATATTTTCTACAAAAGTATTAAAGCTAAATAAATTAATACACAAGATTCAATATCGAAGTGTGAAAAATGTATTTCTGTGGATCCATTTTCTTTATGTTTTGTTTGTGTCAAATTTCATACAGACAGAGATGAAAAGCCTTTCATAAATCCATTATCAGATGCTATTTATTGCAAACTATGACGGACGCGGCCACGCCGACAATAATCGTGTGTGACACACAGAGCTGTAACAAAGTCAAAATTATGTCTGACAACCTGTCAATCAAATTTAAATAAGTGATTAGGTTATTTGGAACACAACTTTGGAGTATTGTGATAAAAACAAAAAAAATATTTGAACAAATATTTTTGTAATTTATTTAAAGTAGCGATGCAATAATTTTTAATCATTTGATTTATTTATCTGTGTATATTACTTAATTTACACACATGTATGCCAAAATTGTTTTAAGCCAATTTAAAATACTTTTATATTTACATGTTTAAATACTCTTCATCATCTTCCTGCCCTTATCCCAATTTTATTTAGGTTCGGCGCAACATGTCTTCCTCTTCCATTCATCTCTATTTGAGGTACATACCTACATTCACTCTCTTTCTAAGCATATCATCTTTCGCACAGTCCATCCATCTTTTTTCTTGGTCTTCCTCTTTCCCTATATCTGTCCACATTCATATCCAATACCATTCTTACAGCATAATCTTCCTCCCTGCGCATCACATGCCCATACCAAGCCAGACGCCTGCTCCTTATCTTCCTAGTCACTGGTACCATTTTCAGACTTCCTCTTCTTCTTGTTAGTTAATGGCAATTTGTGCCAATGTCATGTGGGTAAGATGTATTTTCAATCTTGTATCAGCGTTACCAAGCTCCAGTAAAACGGTGGCTCACCCTGCTCGAACTTTCCATGGAGCTGAGTCGGTACCTCAGAATAATAATGGCTACGCGTTATTTTCAATAATAAACGTAACTTGTACACAATAAATAAACTACATCACACAAAAAGACACCAACATTACATGATACACAAGTCAAATACACAAGTTTAATGAATTAAACAAATCAATCGCTGTACAACAAACATGACAGACTGAGATCCCTCCAAAAACTCAGACTTCTTCTAATGTATTCATTACTAATCCTGTCCATTCATGTAACCCCACACATCCATCTCAACATTCTAATTTCGGCTGCATGCAGTCCCTTTCATCCATTACCTTTATGAACCAAGAATCTGGTCCATACAAGACGACAGGCCGGATCATGCTCTTGTATATATTCCCCTTTAATTTAAGGGGTATTTGCGGATCACGAGTGGTAGCTGTGATCTGCCGCCATTTCATCAATGTTGCGTTTGTTCTATGATTTACACTCCCCGGTCTATTTCGCCGTCGCTTTGTAGAAGTGAGCCGAGGTACTTGAAGTCGAGGCAGATTGGTACCGGGTTGCCATCAACAATATGTTTATCATAATGTTTCAAATATTCTTAACCCCTTGGGCACTAACCTGGCGTTTATGCCAGTTTTCCATTGTTTTCCTATTGTCTTCCTATTGTCTCATTTTATAGGTAATCGATATATTAAAATGTGTTTTAAATTAACCGTTATTTGGAATTCTAACATTGAATTATTTGGCTACTCAATAAATATTAATTTATGTCATCAGTATAATTTTAGTAACGACTATATTGAGTTAAAATGTGTACTGATTTTGTAAGAAATTTGTTACAAAAACGATTAATATATGAACAATACTTTAATTATATTTTGTACTAGTTCGAGTATAGTTAAGCTTGTAAATATTTCATCTAACTCTAAATGGTTTGCACACGGAAATTAGACGAGTTTTACATAAATACATACTTTCCTGTAAATTTCAAAAAAATCTCAATATTTTTTTATCTAATTTTGTTGCATGATGTTTTTTACATGTAAAAAACTGCTTATTATCCTCTATTGGCAGAAATGCACGTTGCATTGGATAGCGTGGCTTTTTAAAAGTGTCTCGGGGCCTTAGTGATTTCAACATACAGCGTGATTTTTCTATAGAAATACGTATTTCTATAGAAGACGTCCTGCCCCCCAAACTAGTACACGACGAATTGTCAAACGTCAATTTAAAAAATTAAAAACAAATAAGATAATGCGATCACAAAATCGGTGTAATAATCGATTACGTTCTGCGTTTATTCTATACATAAGTATGTCATATATTCACCAGAAAACATTTGTAAAGAATACAAGCGACGCGCCGATCTAGCGGTCGCTAAACCTTACTAAAGCGTTTCTGATCGACTTGTACTTAGTTGCGGAAACATTCGCCGGTCCTCAATACTTGGCTATTAACGGACTTGTTACACTGTTTTAATTACTTTACAACTTTAATTAGAATTACTCGTGATTATACGAAATAATAACTTGTTTTATACGGTTTCTGAAAACTTTTCGCGTTGTTGTTGCCGCCTTTTGTTACGGTTTTTACGAAACATGATTTCTATTGTGAATTTCAATTATTACTTTATTTCGACACTTTAATGAAAATTAGTTAACATTTATTTTACCGAGCAGAATGATTGGAGGCGTATTAAAAACGTTGACCTATTGGTTTGGGGGACGGAAATTAATTAATTCATTTACACATACTAATCAATTTTACGTGAAGTTATTACAAAATGTAAAATCTAACTCTTAAAATGATGATTGTGTGAACTTAAATATATCGAGATTATATTTGAAGAACTCCTTAATATGTTTATTATATTTGATTACATTATTAGGAATTGCCGGGAGATCAACAATTAATAACATTTTGGAATATTTTTCATAAACAGTATCATTTAAAGATAATTAAGCGCCGAAAATTTCGATTATATGTATGAATTAAACTAATTTAAAAACCATAATGTTACCAGTTACAAACTCATTGTTTTTATTTCAATTATTATAATATGAGTTTAAGGAAATATAATAAACTTGTCTACTAAAAGTACCTGAACCTTACCAGATTGTGTTACTTTGAAATTGGTTTATTGATGGGAGAAAAATAACACTCAAATCAAATTGTTGACTATTTAAGATACTTAAATATGTTAGTACTGAGTAGCTATTTGCGAAATAACGTATTATAACTTGAGGTTAAAGCAAAGGTTCTCCGTTACGCAAGCTTCACTGCTCCGCGACATCAGAGGTGGGTTAATGACACCACAGAGGTCGGCCATTGTTTTTGTAAACAATGCACCGACGGCTGGCTCCGTCAATCCTTCCAGTTATTCGCTCCACTAGGTGACGCGAAGCGACCCTATAAGCTTTTACGTGAAAAATGTATGGAATGCTTTTCAAAAGTTTTAATTAAACTTTGTAATAATACGTGATCCTTCACATAATCCTTATTTGTTAAACATATTTGATTTAGAAATTTACTAATATAAAATTTTATAACATAAATCCATTGATTAATGCATGTACTCTTCTTAGATAATGGCGATTTGTGTTCAATGTTAGTGCCAATGTCATGTAGGTAAGATGTATTTTCAACATTTTATCAAGGTTAGCAAGCTCCAGCAAAACTGTGGCTCATCTTGCTAGAACTTTCCATGGAGCTTTGTGCGGCACCTCAGAATAAATGCTACGCGTTTTTCCATAATAAACTTGACTTATACAAAATAAGCAAACTATATCACACAAAACACCACCAAAGTTACATAATATAGAATCAAACACACAAGTAAATAAATTAAAGAAAATAACTGGTACATGACTGACTGAGATCCCGCTAAAAACCATGTACTCATTACTATTTACCTACATTACCTTTTTATGTATGACAAGGGATTATAACACGAGTGTATTGTGTTTCGTGTCCTGGTATTTCGCACACGATCATCATTAAGGTCTTGATTAAGAGTGACAGCTTCATCACTTAGTTTGTGAGTAAGACATAGCCCCAAAATAGATATATGTATGGTACGATCATTAACAAAGAGATCTGCAGACGCTAGACTCAGCAGGTGTATCGTCCTTGCAATTAATAGACTGGCAGTTACAGGCGAATGCGTGTTCTACGTGCGTCTTTTTCGGTTCGTCTTTCAACATCTAGTTCGTCTTCAAAAAGAAGCCTTCAATAAAGAAAGCCCGTACTTACCAGAGTTTAGATGTTATATAAAAGGAGTCCCTAGTACTCACTCAAAAAGGCGTACGTAAGAATACAAAGAATCGTAGGGTTGTAGTCAGTAAGAGTCAGACCTAAACCACTCTGTCACTCGGTGGAAGGATTAGATTTTGCCACGTACAAAGCGGTTTTAAGGATCGAAACTCAGCTCTAGAATGTTTAACAAGGTTTTTCTTTCATTGTACATTACATATCCTAGATTTCCTATTCGATCGAAAATAATTCCGATACCTCAAAAGAGTACATACAAACTTTAGAAATTGACAGTATTTATATTATTTCAATAAATTGAAAATAAAGTATTATTATTATACGTTCTTAATATAGATTTATAAATTGAAATACCAAAAAAACTTAAATACCTTATTTTACCTTTTAATTGTTTCTTAAAATTAAAAGATAGGTAATTTCTGAAAAGATGTACTAAACCATGTCATCATCATAATTGTCATGCCCTGTTCCCAATTCACTTGGGGTCGGCGCAATATGTTTTCTTCTTTCATACGTCCTTATTAGCTGTCATCTCTTCATTTACTCCTTTTTCTAACATATCATTTCTTACAGACTCCATCCACACTTCCTTTGGCCTTCCTCGTCTTTTCCATCATTCCACACTCATATTCATTACTATTTTACCCACATGCGCTTCTTTTATTCTCATAACTTGTCCATACCACGACAAACGAGAACCTTTTAACTTTGATACCACTGGCGCAACTTTCAAACATGCTCTAATATATTAATTCCTTACTTTGTCCAATATTGTGACACCACACATCTATGTCGCCATTCGCATCTCAGTTACATGCAACCGTTTCTCATCCATCTTCTAACTAGCTCTACTACTTATAAACTATGTACAAAATAAATAAGTTCTTAGCGGAGGATCTCAAGCGCAAATATGCTACCCTTGGTTAGGGTTATATATTTGTCCCATTTGGGGTCGAAACTCTGGGGCCGTGGGGTCCTAGTGCTCATAGTCTTTTTAAGAAGCTCGCGAGTGGACACGTTTCGCGACCAGAGGGCCTGCCAATATTTGCCAGAGTGAATTTGCATTGCCATCCAACGTAGCAATATGGCCAGCCTTCCGGCGAGCTGGACACCATTCATTTTTAAAGTTTTTTTTAATTTAATTATAAATTATTATATAAATTAATGTACTTTTTGTATTAATTAAATGTTTACTTCTTAATTATAGTAATAATCTTTCCAGGCTTATGAAGTCATGTCTCTTGGGTAGGAAGGAACTTTAGGCTAACTTTAAATTTCGAAAAAACAATAAATGAATGAATTCGGATTACTTATTTTATTATTAAATTTAAATCATTAAATAATTCTTTGAGGTGGTCCACTATTTTAGTAGTAGTAAATAATTAGTGACGCCACATTATATATCAAAGTGTGGAGTTCAATTAAAATTTCGATAAAATTCGTCACGCTCTTCTGTTTCTCTAATGTGACCCTTAATATTAGTGATGTGTATTAATTATGAAATGATAGGTTTAATATAAATTATGACGCATATTAAAAATATTTTATAAACCATCCTTCAGTGAGCGTTCATAAAATGAGACGGGATAAAAGAAATTAAAACCATATTTTCTTCCGCTGAAAACCCAGCGTCGCGGACAAAACTGGGGTGAAGTATAATTTAAGATCATCTTGTTATGCAGCTCTGAAAAGTCACTCTTGGATTGTTTCAACTTGAGCTATTTACGTCGTTTCTTACTGAAATATCCCTTCAATTAACTTTCGACAAATTAACGGGAAAAAGAGAAAAGAAATGTATAAAAGTGAAATTGAGTAGGTAGTAGGTAGCCTCCCCCCCTATAAGGGGGAAGAATAACCAGTTTCGCGGATAATTAATGGTTTCATTTATGTTTCTGCACTTGAGAGTCTTGATTGTGCTGGGTTAGGCCCGCTTTTGTACGTTTTTTTTTCTCCAAGTTTTAAATTGCTATTGTTTAACCGAGACCGGATTGGAAATTGTAAAGGTTCGGTAATCACGGCTAACGGGCTTGCCTAAGCTCACCAGCGGCCTCGATTTTAGGCGTTAATAAAATTTACATTTTATCCCAGAGTTCTTGCATGTTCATGTAAAAAATTTAATAGAATAATAAATACAGTACCAAGTATTGTTACTTAACTACCATCCATCCATCCATTCAACCGAAAAACTTCCGCTGTTGGGCATAGGACATAAGATCCTAAAAAATATTATCAATGGAAGTGTTGTAAAAAATCGTCTATGAGATTATCTCCGTTCGATTTATATAATTGAATGTAAGGCAATGCTACCTAAGTGACATCAATGGACACAAAGTAATGGTTAGGACATTTATTTTGTCGACATATATCTTCAATAACTTAATGCATATTCGCAAAAATTTTGACATGCTAAATCTAGTGAATGATCGTCATAATTTTAATATTAGAAGTAAAGACAAGTTGGCCGTCCCACGCTTTAGTTAAGTAAGTCTAATAAAAGCTTTATAGGTAATAGTATTCGGTTTTACAATAAGATTCCAAGTAACATTACCGATTTACCTGACAATAAGTTCAAGTATTATGTCAAGGAAGTTTTAATCTCAAAAGGTTATTACAGGGTGGATCATTACGTGAACGATAGTGATGTCTGGAATTAACTCACATCTCTGTGCTTCCGCTAACATTATTAAGACTATGATTTGTATAGTTTTTTATACGAAAAAAAAAATATATGTATTATATTTATTAAAAAAAAAAAAGAACCAGATCGAGTTTCTTGCCGGCTCTTCTCGACTGGGTTGTTTTCCGAACCGGTGGTGGTGTTTTAGACGTTCATAAGCGCCTTCTTAGGGCCTAAATTGAATAAAGATGTTTTTGATTTTGACATGCAGTATTTCAAAAACATCTTCAGCGAATTCGATGACAATCTGTAACATTGCGTCAAAATGTACTCTGAAAACCAACTTTTATGTGTAAACCCTTGAGCACTAACCTGGCGTTTACGCCAACTTACCATTGTTTCCTATTGCCTATTTTTTATGGGTAAACTACATATTAATTAAGTAATTACTTAAGAACTACTGATGATTTATGAGAGGTGGGCTAAAGATATGAGTTGTATTACAGGAAAATCTTTATACTAAATATGTGCTAGATAATGGAAATAATTATAAATAAATAAAATAATTGATGTATTATTAATTAATTGATAACGATAATACATTGAATTTTAATTTCTTGTCTAGATAAAATCACATAATATATTCAGTTATGGATAAGTGGTTATAATAATATGGTATTGCGTAATTTTTTTTTTATTTGAAATATTTTTAATTTGTGTGTACTTTTACATTTATCGATATTATCTATAAATCGATGTATATTCTGGTATTTAACAAAGAGGAATGTGGCAATGAAGATAGATTTTCTCAAGGGAAAATCCAGACTTTACTTACTGTATCAGTTCTTAGTACTCATTCGTTAATCGTCATAGTGCTAAACTAAACTGCTTATAATAATAATTTCAGTTATTTTTAATAATGTTCTCCTTTGTCGATAACCGAACATAATTAATTATACACTAGTAAAATAATTGAAAAAAAAAAACGATTGAACCAAGAGAAATCGAATTAATTTTTCGATGTTTTTCCGGAATTTTAATCTGTCATGTCTACATGAAATACTTTTAATTTGCTACACATTCGCTTGTGCTTTTTATTCTCTATATTGTCTAATTTTGAAGACATTTTTTTAATTTTTGATATGGTTTTGTTATTGAGTTTTTGATATAATTCATTCTACATTGGAAATAATTTCTCGGAATATGAATTATAGGGTGCCATAAAAAATTCCTTTTAGCAAAATGGCCGCCATTTTGTTGGAACGTTATATTAAAACTATAAAAATCTAATGAAATTCTATCAATGTGACATTAGCAGAAATGTGTCTATTCACAATTGCCATTGATTAAGAATAGGATAAATTGGTATGAATTTATTTATATGAACAATTTGACCACCATTGTTTTTTGTACCTAAGTACCTATGTACCTAAGTACATTGTTTTTATTCACTGTATTACTGATTTGTGCACTGTATGCTGTATTTATTAAATTCCATTTTTTTTGTAAATAAAGCTCAAATGATTAGACGTTACATATTTATAATGGCTTACGTTTTAAATGCCCCTGGATTCGTTTTGATGAATCGCTAGAGAGATGTGTTGCTGTCTGTTGTGACGTGTAACAAAATGTCATCTAATTCCATTCAGTGTTGCCGTGCTATTAATATTCACACAGACGTAACGTCTTTCCTCTGATGTCATTTATTTATGAATATTCGTCGTCTCGCTCTTTTCTCATTTTATTGAAAAGGAAAACGATATTCGAAAACCGTCAAGAGACAGGTTGAAATATGCTTCTATTTGAACTTAACTGTATTATTATTAATTCAATTATACTCCTACATTTATGTTAAAACACATACATCATTTTTACGACATGGTAGGTATTTAGAGAAATATAACAAATGTTAACTTTCCATCAGATTATTTGAATTTTGTACTCACACAAAATTTCTATGAAGAAATTACATTAACCAATAGTGTACAAATTAGAACTTACTATAATTATATATTGATTTCGGTCCTTTACATTAGTTTCAAAATCATAAGGATATTATCAAAATATTAATTATACACCATGAGATAAAGAGTTTTGATATTTATCATAATATATATAATGATTATTCCATTTCGGTGACTGATTATAACCGATTGTGTATTTAGATAAATGAATTATGTATTTCCTTGTTATTATTGAAAGAACATTTTGTATCAAAGGCATGTATGTACAGGCAAGTGTATTTATTTATCAAAGATACAGAATCAAGTTTGTAAAGTCGGTACCCGTATTGTACCCGTGCAGATTCGATGCAGGGATTCTAAACAGTGTTGTATTGTTATTCGGAACACGATTGGTGAGGCGCGTCACGATTACGTTTCGTCCCGGCAACCCTGACCCCATGAACTCTGTTCGGGGAAAATGTCAACGGGACAAGAAGACAATATTCACCGTTCCTTCCCAGCACTGTTCCGGTGTTTGAGCATTCGCTTATCGCGTCAGGGTTTATCTGTGTCGTTTCGAACGTTTCGAATTTAATTTACTAGCGCGTATCTTGGAATTTTCGATTTGCGATACATCATTACACAGTTTCTTCAATGGGGCAAACGGAATTACATTCATCGCCTTTTCTTTTTTGTATGTTTTTTTTTTCCACTTTCCTATTATTACTTATATTATTTACAGTTGTAGTTTTCAGTTTTATTTTTAGGTATTGCGTTAAAAACAATTTTAAAGTCATTAAGTTTTTAATTTCACTTTTTATGGTTATTGTAATTACTGTTGTATTTCTATAAACATAAATAACGATATATTTTTGACACATTTATTACGTTGTTTAAGATTGATTTTATTGGCAATTTGAATTCATAACTAGTGTGATTTGTATGAATTTGTTCTATTTTATATGATAATAGTCAAGACGAAAACCGTATATAAAATTACAGCGTCGCATCTCTAAGACCAATAATTTTCTAGAAAATGTTTTTCTATGAAGCCTACCTATTTTAAATAGCCGGTTAATGGTGGTACGTCCTTAATTAGAAAGTGTACGGAGGGAAATTGAAGCTCTTTTTCAGTTATTACTAGATGAATATCGCGTGATCCCTTTCGCACTGTTTTGGCTCCGCCCATCGGGCGGTGAAAAAATCAATAACCTACTTCAGAAGTGCGTTTAGTATCGTACGATGCTGACGTATGTCGCCGGCGGATGTAACAGCTTAGAAGCATGTCAAAAGTTATAGTGCCAATGAAATATTCGATTTTAAATAACTTCAATGTATTGTTATACCTTACGTAGTTGTATGAAATATTTCATTTTTAAAGATTATTACTTCGAATTTACTAAAGAATTTATGATTTATGATAGTTTTTTTTTATATGCAGCTATAAACCAGATTTTTAGAAAGCAGAAAGTAATATTTAATGATCAAAAATTTCACAGTAATTAAGACTATATCAAGAACATTTTCAATATTGTATTTATTATATTATTAATGAAATGATTCGAGAGAAGCAATAAGAAGCTTGTTAAACATAGGTAATCGGTTTTAAATGAAATAACGATGCCGGGCGTTGAAACTTTCAAAGGCGTATTCCATAGAATTAATATCGCACGAAAATTTCTACGTGTTACAGAGAACAGTTTGCCGATAATTGCTGTGGATCTGTTCCAGTAACTTGGTAGAAATGCGAGCACCTGCATTAATTAAAAGACTTAGCGTCATCCTTATCCACCATTAATAAGGACTTCTTCCAATATTTTTTTTGACAAACTTTGTTGATAGAGTTTCGCAGGAAAATAAAAACGTCATTACATTGTTATTGTATTATTTTTTTTTTAGAAAAAGTATGATTGTTACTGTTTACATTCACTTCATTTACGATCTATCGAAGAGGTAGAAAATGTTTATTTCGTCGTATCATGCATTCGGTGTTTACAATTTAGAATTTAACCTAATAACAAAATGCAATAAAATCTATACTCGTAAAAATACAATATAATACTTAAAAAAATAAGAAAAATTAATTCTAAATTATATACAATTTTATATAATCTAATCTGTATTATTACTTATTTGTATTTGCCGTCAGTATTTTTTTCAGTTGTAAAAAGAAATTGAAAAGTTTTTTAATAGATATCACAGATATATTCAGGTAGGTAAATGGATTACATATTACTAATGTTTGCAAAGTTGAAAAAATAAAATTAAGTAGAGAGTTTAAATTATATTATAATTTTTAATTAAGACAGAATAATAATGAATAATAAAACCAAAGATTAATTATTGTTATAGAGTCGAATTTTAAGAATTCGCTACTTTGTCGAGTCGAGTCGGTATTCAGAATTTAATTTAAAAATTCCGAAGTTTAACGAGACAGGTGAGCCGAACTGCTAAGCGCGTTATGAATTTTACCCCACACGGTACTAGTTTCGGGAATTTTTGCTGCTCCTACAAACTTTATGGCTTATCCAAACGCATTCCCTACCTATTTATTACCTGTGCGAAAGTTTTACACGAATACTAAATGTTAAAATACTTGCATAATTTAGTATATAATAAAGTGATAGACTTTTTAAATAGGTCGCATTATATCTACGTAGTCAATCTCCTTTTATTTTTTAACTTTGATCTAAATATTATCTGATTGGATAGTTATTTATTGATAACATTAAAGTTTCGATATTAAAAATGGATGTGTTAACATTATGGCGTCGTAATTAGATATTAACTATGTGTAAGGACAGGTAAAAAATCATCGCTAATGAATATTATTTTAACAAAGATGTAGGGAACAACAGAAATTTCACATTCACGACACTTTACTAGTTATAAGTTACTTCCAAATATACCGATTGAATCTAACGTACCTACTAGTGGGTTAGACTTTATTATATTTCAATGGCGTCATTTATCGATAATAATACATCGTAATATACTATAACGAATAATAAAAAAAAAAAGCATAACAAGCTCGGAGAATGAATAATGTTTATGAACTAATGATGAAACTTAGTTGTTTCATCAATGTTAATTACTCGCATAATAATCGATAAGAATCGTATACCAGTTAAAATTAAGTTCCCATTTGGTAAATTTTACGAGTCAAGTTTGGCAAATTAGAAATTAAAGCGTGATTCTACCAAATAGTATTTACACGTCATAGCGTATTAGTCAACAATGTTGTACAGGACTATCGAGGTATTGTTTTTATTTCAATAGCCATAAGTTTAAGAGGCTTTTTCTTCCTAATTCTTATACTTTGATTCTTCATTTTAAAAAACATAAAAGATAATTAGTTTCATGTTTTAATTTGGATCGGTTAGTAAGAACTGTTATTTATATTAATTTTGTTTACTGTTGCATAAACAATAGAAACATCTAGTTTCTTTTTCATGCAATATTTTTTATTAATTTCAATAGATAATTATAACGTTTTACAAAAATTGTTTATGTTATTTGCATGTATGTAAGCAACAAATTCAAACGTACAATATATGTAAGGTAGGTAGATTTTTTTTTGCCATCCGAATTTTTTTATCCGTAAAAGGTATTGTTTGCATGAATATACCTGTTATATAAACACGTAAAAATAACTTTTCTTTCTTTCTTAATTTTCTTTGCTATGAATAAACTCAAAAACTATCTAACTCCTTGAGCACTAACCTGGCGTTTACGCCAGCTTTCCATTGTTTTCCTATTGTCTCATTTTTATGGGTAATCGACATATTAAACGATTTAAAAAAAATCTTATGTATAATGAAACATTACCAGGGATTAACTATTGTTATGCACTATTTTGTATGTTTAAAAATTAAATATGAATTTTTATAAATCTGTTAACATACGCACGGACCGGATATCGGACATGGTACGGCGGGAGACCGAAGTCATTTAGTCGCCTAAGTATGGAAGGGGAAAAAGATATTTCATAAGGATCGATTTTTTGAATTGATTTAGGTTCCAAGAAATCAATCTTTTTTCAACTTGTTTTATTTGACTTTTTATTCGTAAATAGTTTTCTTCCAGTGATCGAAATTAGGCTATAATCATTATTTATTGCAAAAACTGTTTTTTTTTTACGCTGCCACGTTAAATATCCTCAATACTAACTAAACAAAAAATGAAAAAAAAACTCTTATCCTACTAAGGACAAAATAGGACACTGAGCTGTTTGTTCTTTGCCTATTTATAGATAATCATCATATCATAGAAAACAAAAAGGATAATCTAATAAACGATACTTTATTAGTTTAAAAGATCGATCTTATGGACTTTGATGTTTTGTGAATCGATTCATCAAGGTTAGATTCGAATCTATTCAAAATTAAATCTTTTTCCGCGACACCGCCATACCATCCGCGGTCCCCATAAGGTCCGTACGTGTCTTAACAGCTTTATAATCCCGTGGCGGGAGGACGGACCGTTAGTTATAAATAAATTGAATACATTAAATTTCATAATATCTTTTTTTTTTACGACTTTGCTAACGCTGTTGACCCGTATCGCTTTGATAGCTACATAGAACGCTTAAGGCGCTCAGGAGAAAATGGTAACTAGCACATGACCACTTAAATGTTACAAACTTCGGATTTGCTCGGTTACCTAAGTAAAAATTCCGAGGAATATACCCTAGTCAAACCCTAAGATTTGTAAAAAATAGAAAAAGAGGTCACTTACAGAACACTTGCACCTGCGTCTGATTTGCAGGTGTTTGCATGCAGTGTGATGCGTGTACTGCTAGAATGCGTGCAGTGTCATTGTATTGCATTGGTGGCGGCTGTAGGAAGCTCCGCAGTCGGTGATCGAAGCACGTCTTGGGGGGCTGTTGGAAAGGGAACCGGAGTTATAATATTATGATTTTATTATTAAATTATAATAACCTAAGGAATATTACCCAATCAACATGTTAATTCATTGATTGCCTTTTAATTGAAACTTACGCATGAGTCTATAAATTCCAAATATTGTATTGAGCTCTATAACCAATATACTATAACAAAAATGCCTATATTTTTATTTATACCGATCATACCCGCCGTGTCGTGGCTATTTAGGCCACGTCAGAATCATTTGCATTGTCAAATTCAAACAAGTCGATTATCATGAGATCAGCAAAATTATGTCATTGTCATATGACAGAGAGTGCAGTCGCCGTTTCATTAATTATGTGATAAAAAAGCGGTTAACAATTTTGGTAAGTTTTTGTTCATTTATTTCGGCTTAGACAATCGGTCGGTCGCTTTTGATGATCTGTGTTTCTCTATCGTGGCTTTAGGTTTCTGTACTATGCCGTACGATTTACATAATCGTGTTAAAAATAATTAAGAGCCCAAAAATAGTGACCATCGAAACATTATTTTTCAATGATCCAAGTCCCCGGGAACAGCTAGTTAGTTTATACGAAATGTCGAAAGAACAAAACAAATAATAGTATAATTGTGATTGTTACTAAATAACTCTTAAACGATTGCATCAATCCAAATGAAATTTCGAATGAAATTCAAATAAGGTACATTTTAAAGTCTTCAATAACTCCACCGTGTTATAGCGACGTGTTTATTTTACATCAAACGAATTAAGCCGATAAATAAAAATATATCTAATATTTCTTATCAATAGCAACAATTTGTTTAACCATGACCAATAATACTAAGACTAAAAATAATAACAAGACCAATAATTAATCGACTAAACACTTTAAACAAAGATATACTACCTACAACATGTAAATTGAAGGTAACGTAGGTAGATACTATTCCAAAAGGTAAAATGTATCGCCGGAGATACTTTATTTAGAATTATGGTATTTTCTTGAAACCGCAGCACCGGGCCCGGTTTACAGCGGGCGGCGGGGGGTTGATGCTGCTTTGGCGCACCTGCATTAATTAAGAGACTTATCCCTTCCATTAATGACGAGGGCCGGGTCCGCCCGGTCGACAACTCTGGCCCCAACTTAACATCGCGTCTACTCGTAGGTACACCCTTGATTGATTTAGGTAAACAACAGCTTTACATTTCGCTTAAAATTAAAACAAAGAGGTGCTCGCTTTTCAACGCTCCGCAGTGATAACGTTTTACCCTTGTTTCTAATTTAATATAATACTTGCTGCGTGCCCGCGGCTGCGCCCGCGTTTCATATATTCTTCACTGCGTTTTAATTTTTTTATACGGAACCCTAATTATTTTACAACTTTTTTTAGTACTAAGAAAAAGTATAAATGTTTCTTATAAATTCAAACACTTGCCCATAAAAGTGCCCATAAAGTTCCGTTAAAATAGGTCCATCCGTTACGGAGGTTACTAGAAACAAACTTTGACAGATAAAAATTTGAAAAATTGAATTTTTGGTATAGATTTCGTATATTCATATGTATTTAGTAAAAAAATTATAATTTCAACAGTACAAAAAACTAAAGTGTTGTTTTATTTTATAGTATACATGAATTCAGTTTATAATAATTTACCGTAATAAAATACTATGTGACTCGTTATTTTCTTCTTAATTTTAATTGTCAAACAAATCCAGTCTTTATTTTTGTTTTTTTTTTTTTATTAGTTGTAGGTTTTCTAATTAAAGTAACATAGACGTTATTAATTTTTGTTCTCAGTTGACAAGAAGTGTTTATTCGAAATAATCATACCTACTCCTATAGGTTCTGCATTAGAACCGTAAAGTTTTAAACCGTGCTTTACATAGTTGCAACGCGTGCACATAGATGGCGCGAAAACAATAAATCAATTCATTTCTGCTTATTTTGAAATAGAGGCAATTTATGTGATTTATAAAGATTGTTACAATGATAATATTTCCATATTATTTACCGATATATTATTATTTTTGAATTGATAAAATATAGTGTCTTAAAGAATATAATACATTACTTATGATTCAATATTTTGTTTCTGTATTTTACTTGTATCTTAAGTCACATCAAATCTACTAAACCATTTTATCATAAAAATGATGTAGTAAATAATGTACAAATTTTTATATGTTTTATCTATTCACTATAATAATCATATTTTGTTAGATACGTCAAGTTCTTAAAGTAGTGCATTTAAGTAACCTATTATTATTTAAAAATTACACAGCTGTAAGTATTTTTTTAAAGGAACTATTTACGAGTATAAGAAAGCGTCAAGTTTAATTATTTAGATGCAAAATTTAAACAAATACTTAAACAATGCACTCGGCTTTCGACACGGTATGCGCTAGTTTTTGTTGAATAACATGAGTTGCGTGTCTTGTGTACAAAGTATTTGTATGAATTTTCACGTGGGTAATTGTAACAGAAACAAAACGTGCTATTATGGGTGACTTCATTTAGTTTAGCATCGTTAACAAACAGACTTTGTCACGTGATAGCACACAGGTGTTTGCACAATCGGTTACAAAAGTGTATTTACCCTTAACCTGTTAATGTAATGTAAATGTAAATAGCTCTTATAATTTGAAAATATTCAACTTGTTGTATTTGCCTAAGTTGGTTTTATAGAATTAATTATTAATTAGTAATTATACGTGGTATTTACGTGTTGTATTGATTTGGTTAATCATATTATTTGTTAGCGACTACGCTTGCTTATAACAGTAGTTACTATTATTTCTGGTGATTAATTATTTCTAAAATATCGAATGGTTAATAACGCTTTTTTTCGAATTGGTCTTAATACCGTTGACTCGAGGGGCCTTGGCAGCTTCACGGAACTTTTATGGCGAGTGCTTATGGCATTCGACTAGCGCAAGGATACCAAATAGGCACAACCTTAGTTTGGGCTTTGCAAAAAATTTTGCGGATTTTGTTTTAACTCTACGTCATATAAAATGATAAAATAGGTCCTTGTAGCGTGCAAGTGATGAGAGTGATGCTAGTGCATACGGTTTCACTGCATAGTGGCCGATAGAAGAGCTTCCACGGTTGCAAGCACGTACTGGACCGCTGCCGGATGGGGAATTAAGAATACGATAGTGGTCATTTCGGTACAGGGAGAGTTGTAGTCCAAATTTATTCTTTCCGTTCACCCCAGAGGGTGTTGGTAAATTTTTTGTGGTGAAAAACAGGGTACTTAATTTACGTAGAGTTTTTCGTGGGTAGTGTGTATGTAAAAAAGTATTACTTAATTAACAAAACACATATTAAAATCTGCCTAGGGAATATAACTACGATTGTAACCAAGTATTCAGGTAAATCGGCTTCCTGATTCGGCAGAAATGCTTTATTTACTTTGTGTAATATGTAAGGATTTTTATCACAGTTACAAAGAAATGTGGGAAGTCCTTGTGTTCGGAGAGTTAACGATTCGATAAATATATCTAAACGTGCTACGGTAGAACCAGTATTAAGTCTAGCCTGTTTTTTTCTATTCTTTTATCTTAGCAAAATAAGTTAAACTACTTTTTATTACACCCTCTACTTGGCATTAACAACTATATAAAATAACATATAGCGTAGGTTGCTTTTTATAACTGTACTTAATGAGACAAAAATAATATTTCAGATATACAAAATATTATTTGAGTGTATAATTTAAAAATTGATATAACGTACATTGTATACGATTCTATTGTTTTTGTAACTAATTAAAAAGAACTACAAACTGTTACATTTACATTGTTATTTAATAATCTTTAAATCAATGAGTTGGAAGTATTACTTTGAAATATATATTTTCAGTGAAGTATTATTAGTAGCCTTTGTTACTGATTTGTTACACAGAATCCGACAGGATTAAAATTAAATCGCATTTAGTTATTCTGCCAAAACAGATTATGTGCATCATGAATTTTTGTTTGCTTAGAATGTATATTTGGTTATGTTTACAATTGAATTTGTCTTACGTTAAGGTTTTGTTTTTAGAATTGACTAAATTCTGTTTGCTTAATTTTTGAGGTGAGTCTTTACGGCGATCAGTTGGCAGAAGTGGTAACTATCGTGAGGAAATCAAAGTGGTACGTTCGTCGGCTTGAGCTGCTATTCGAGACTTAAATTCCGCGGAATTTGCTCTAGCTAAACCTAAGTTAAATCAAACTATTGATATATAGGTCCCATAAAAACTAGGTAACCAAATACACAACCATTCATTACCTTTTTTTTTTTTTTTTCTTTGACGGGGGTAATGCATTTACGCACTCACCTTACCTATTGTATTAGTGGGACCTGAGTCCCTCCAATACAATAGGTAAGGGGGCACGGAGTGACGAGTTCCGTGCCAGTGTGGGACTCAAACCCGGGCGAGAAAAGCCCGGGAATACCCACTAAAACCCCCCGGGACCGTCCGCCGCATTTGAGATAGGGGGCGATACGGGGTTGCAAGGCATGTCGCCGCGTCGCCCCCCTGCGGCAAACCCACCAGGCCCGTCTGTGCAATGGCCCAGCGGGGGTGGGGGAGAATTTCTCTACCCCAACTCTTCGCCCGCCTCTGAAAGAGGCATTACCTTCCGGAGGGAAGAGGAGTGATCACTGCGACCGCAGTAATCACCTCCCCCCCCCCCCCCTCAAAAAGTGGGCTTTCGCCCAGCCGCCCAGTCAGACTATTAGCCGGCAACCTTTCATTACCTAGGTAGTAGGATACGACTGGTTCACTCTATTTTGACTTTAATTGTTTCGTTATTTTGATGTGGGGGATAGCAGCTGAGGTAGAAATAATATTTCTATTACAAAAACAGGTAATTCGATCAATTTACAATATGGACCTTTACGAATCACTGAATAACAAGATTTAGGAATATGTAACTTTACCTTCCTAAAAATAATTTAATGTATGTTCGTAAAAAATTAGTAAACGATTCATCGTTAATTTTAATAAAATAAGTAAATACAAATTAGCCGCCTCATATTTAAGACCTAGTAAGATTAATAAACGTTTTAGGTCATAGTAATAGGCTCTACAATGAGATCCCAACGTACATCTACCGGATCTACCGGATAAGAAATTCAAGCACGATGTCAAGCAAGTTATAATTTCAAAACGTTCAAGTAGGGTGGATGGATCATTACGTGAACGCTAATGGTGTCCCGATGACGACTTTCCTTTCTGAATGATATTTGTTAAATCACGAATTTTTTTGCTTTGTGTCACGACATAAATAAACTGATCAGAATTGGTAAATTAATTATTTTGTATATAAGTAGGTATACAATACAATAACAATGTCTTTTAATAGTATTAGTGTTGTGAAAAATACCTTATTCTGTAGTAAGTCTTATTGACTACGTCATTTCATGAAGTCTGAACATGCGTACTTTAAATTAGATTTGCGTAGAGTTTTACATTTTTCTCAATGGTTAAGATAAAATGTATTTGAGACGTAATATCGAAGAGTTACATATTTGGAAACAGTCTATTACGCTCGTTGTTATATCAAAATAGCATGGTAACCGGCGCACATCGCCAGATATGGCCACTTATTTTCTATTGTTACATCATGTAGATAAGCGCGTAGTGAAATTTTGGCATTCTTTCAATGTCGTTTAACACTATTCGAAAACGAAAATATCGTTCAGACTTCTTATAATGCTATTGAAATGTGTATATAAAAATAGATGTATAGTTTATGCTAAACTAACTGTGCCTCGTGGCTCCCCTTGGACTTAACAATTTCTGTTTTCCACAATTATTATTCAATGCATAATATTTAAAGATTTAAGCGAAGTAATTATAAATTTTAAATTAATAATTTAGTTGACCATTTTATAATTTTAATGAATTCATAATTTTATAATGTGCCTGAGCTTTCGGTCAAGAAAAATATTGTTTCCAATGCCTACACCCTGGTGGACGACATATTACTTTGTACATATTTAATTAAAAAATCATGTATCTATATCAAGTGATAATATTATGTGAAATTAGAAGAATAATTTGACCCAATTTTGCAAATAGATTAAGATTACATTGACTCTACCGATGAAAAAACCTGAAGGAATCTTCACTAAATAAATGTCGTACTAAAAATTACGACCTTGAATTTTGTAGTCAAACAATATGCAGTCTCTTATTGGAATAATCAGAAATATTTGTCAGGTCTACACAATAAATTCCTGTACTTTTATACAATTTGTGAATTTTTGAAGGTATTTCGTTGTTGTACTTTAGTGATGTAAATTTTTAGTGATAAATTATGCAACAAAATTTCCAAAAGATTGTTGATTTTTTTAATTATATTTGTTTAATTATTATTTGCGTTTACTCGTTACAATTTATCGTAGAGACTTGTTGGGACTCTAAATAATAATTTAGTTTAAGAAAATATAAGTTTTAAGATTTTAATATTATACAAGATATCTAATTTTATCCAAGATTTAGATAAAAAAACACAGTTATTTTAAAAGTAGATTATGAATTTTAGTTTTTTTTTTCATTCAAAACTTTAAGTATTGCAATATAACAAAATAAATTATGCTACACTGGTTCGCTAAAACGATCTCTTTGTGGCGTAATAAAATAAATAATACATTCATGTTTTATAATATGGGTATGAACTCATTTTGTAAAGTAGCGTATAATAATAAAAATATTATCGGCTTGTAAATACTAAATGTTGGATCAAGCATATTTTCAATAGGGTCTTAACAAAATCAAATCAAATAAACATTATTAAATTTAAGCCCTGATAAGGTACCTATGAACGTCAAAATACCACCATACTACAAATCACCAAACACTAAAACACATTAATGAATTGAAACATTAAGACAGTACAGTTTTGTACATATCTCAATATATCTACGGAAATAATCTTTAAACGATCAGGTTCTCTTGTGATATTTTCCTTTATCTTTCAGTGTTTGTAATTGAATTTCATTTAATACCTCTACATGATATTTGAAAAATCTGTTTATATACGTCGAGAACAGTCTGTAGACGTCGGGTCAATATTCTATTGTTTTTAAACAATCCGTCGACTGCGACTGTTTTACTTTTCTTAGATGTGTTAAGTTTTACACTAGAAATATCTCTGTATCTCTATTCAACCAAAATACCTCACTGTTGGACATATTTTTCCCCCAATAAGGGGGGGATTGCCATAATCGGCACGCTTGGCAGGCGGATTGGCGATTGCAGTCAGGTATTTGTGGTACACAGAGGATGCTGTTGCCTATGTTTTATCCCTTAGTCGCATTTTAGGACACCCACGAGAAAATACGCAGTGGTACTATTCTTACCCGGCATCACACAGCTTAATAGAAATTAATTACTAGAAATATAATCAGTGGAGAAAAATATCCTAAAGACAATTAGTTCAACATACTGAATATTAGAATATAATCTATATCTTTTTCAGTATTCTGTCTCTTTTTTGTGGTATGAAATAACAAAGAGTCTATCTGAAGTAAAGTGCTTTTTATGTACTTCATAGATAATAGAAAACTAGAACCGTAATTCACTTATAAGTTGCTATGGTGAATATTGAATTAAAACCCCCACTCGTTTCTTGTTTATATTTTATTACGCTCCTGAATACAAGTTCTTTAAGTTAACTTCATTCTAGAAATAGTGTTCCACTTGGCGATACTTGGTTTAAACTTTCCAGGAAGTTTTTGTTACAATTCCGACTTTACGTTTCATTCTTATCTTGTACTCAATAATCGAACTAACTTTATATATCAAGGAAAAATGCCATCAACATTACATAATATAGGATCAAATACAAGTTAATGAATTACAATTACTGCTACATGACAAGCTGCAATTCCGCCAAAAACTCTAAAACCCCTCGCTCTTCTTCTTATTAACTTGTCTAACTGCCCTGAGTTCTAGCTTTTTTGTGCCTGTAGTTATTTTACAATGTTCGTGTTATTTTATTACGTTCGCAGGTACTACAATTTCTTTTGATTTGCATGCTTATGATATGTAAACAGAAAGCAACGTAAAAAACTCAATATAGTCTAAGAGTTTATCTTTCCATTCGATTGGTCAGTAACGCAGATTCTCTCAATATTTACAGAGATACGAGCGGATTGTTTGATCGCCGACGATTATTTTCATTGTTTCATAAATGTAGCAAGTTCGCACAAAATGCTCGTGGCGTTGCAATGCTACTACTGCATATTGTATCGGAAAAATACAATATTAAAATGTAAGGCAGAGATATAACATTATTAATGCAGTGAAATGTAATTTTAAAGTATCATTTTATTTTAACTTTAGAGTAATTAGTAATTATTACAAATAGGTTATTATTTTGTTGTGTAGATATGGTATCGAGTGGTTTTAGAATACGTCTGTTTTGTCCAACGTCTTCTTAATTTTAATGTAGTTACGGATTTATTTAAATCTTTGATGGTTTGAATTTGCCTGAATTTCCTGTTTCCATTTTCATGACTCTGCATAAACAGTTGAGCTATATCTATTACAGGCCATTATTCAAGTTATTCAAGTCATTCTAGAGGGTTCTGATCATTAATGATTTTTTCTTTATCAACTATAGGATCAGCTCGATGACCAGAATATTACCAGATGCTTAGTGACGATGTGATTGAGGATAGTAAACAGATTAAGCCTAGAGGTGCTGGCTGTCGGAATACGCCTATGGGTGCTAGACGACAGGTTTTGAAACTTGAAGGTGTTAGTTACCCAGGCGGGTTATATGAGAAAATTCCATACCAAAAGCTATGGTTTCCTTCATCGAAAGATCAGCCCCATGATAGGAAAGAATAAGTAGGTTTGAACTTACGTCCATCGTCACGGAATCTGACCAAAATACCAACTGAGACATCAACGCTTTAATGAAGCAAATACATGCAATAATATTTACTAACACCTCAGTACATCTTCAATTGGAATGTCTGTAATTTTCCGTAATGCTATTTACATTTGCCTCTAACTTAATAAATTCTGCTACTTAATTGATAATAAACGTGTACATAAATAAATCATAGAATGTTGTATGTCATTGTTTTTAATTTATTTTCATATTCGAACAACCTGTTTTGTTTGTAATAATACATTCTGTTTATTGTCAATTTGCGAAAATTGTATTTTTGTTGACAACGCCCCTGTATGTGTAGATTATCCTTTTTATTTGCTCTTATTTATTTTGAACGTGAATTCGCGATGTTATTGTACAATATCGATGTGTATATATTTTTCGTGTGTACTTTGAGTTAGGACGAGTTTATTAAAATATGTATTACTACTTGTGTTTACATTTTAGATTTTTTTATTCGAAAACGTCTATTTCTGAGAGTATTTATTTTTAAGCTCAAATATTTGTTTAAGTTTAAATAGCTCTTGTCGTTTACAAGTACCTTTTACGAATAATTTTAAATTGAATTAGTTATAACAAATTATCGACTTCGCAAAGCGTGGCTATGTCAAATATTATGAAAAACAAAGTGATTTTGATAGAAGACTTTATAATATGTGATTAAAAAAAAAAAAATATTCCTTTTTTTATCCAACAAGGTTTAGAGAAAATCTCACATGATGTTAAGTGATGGTCTGCCTTTAGATGGCGATGTCACAAGTGTAGAAATATTGATTTAAAAGTAATGGTGCCAGGTACTTGGCGATAGATTTGAACTTTATTCCTTACCAACATAATGTGGTTTCACAAAAGCTTAGGTTTATTGTGGCCAATGTCAAATGTGTCGGCATGTGAGAATACGCTGCTATAAAGTCATCGTTTAAAAAAAATCTAGTGGTAAAAGCGAATACAGAAATGAACAAATCAAAGACACGAGTGAACAAAACACTTTAATTTTTTATAACAGCGATTCCGTATTCCGTCTCATTCTACAGTTAATCACGTGGTTAGCGTCACGCGGACGTTAGCCCGTGTTCCGAACCGACGTCAGGTTACTAAGCCCGATTGCGCGAAGTGCTACGTAAGATCATACCGCGTGATCGACTGCATTCATAGCAATAATTAATATGTTTTAAATTGATACGTATTCTTCAGTTTGACAATATTTTACAATCAAATCATTTTAAATTATAATTATGTATTCTTATTATTGTAGTGAAAACTTCTTTAGCTGCGTTGAGCGATTCTCGGTAGGAGAATTACATATACTCGTAGATTCGCGTTACTAATGCATCAGCCGTCAACATCCTACAGTATGTGAAGATGGCGTGCTCAGAAATAAATCATAAAATTTATATTAACGCAGCCTCGTATCGTATCGTATCGCATCGTATGTTTTGATAATGAAAACACTATATAAAAGTGTATCTACCTAATTTTTGCTCGAAGCACCAATATATGTAAACACCAAATAAATGTTGTTTGATAAATATTAGGTTATTAGGATAAATGTTAGGTGGGATAGGATTCCGCATCATTTCAATACCCCACGGTATTCTGTCGTGCACATTTTTGGCCAAGGAGTAGGAGTTGCTTTTGCATTATCTCTACTGTCAAATTTGCTAGCTGAATTTATATTCTCGTAGTTCTGGTAGCCCTTATATACTTTCATCCCAATTATATTTCGAGACGCGCAGTTCTTGGTAATTACCTATTTTGTGCCTTAGTATTAGTAACGTCAAACGTTAATTGCAATATTGTAAGTGTGCATTAAATAATTAGCGGAATTAAAGGATTTAGGTCTCAATATACTTTGCGTTAAATTTAGGCTTAATAGAACAAATAGGGAACGACACGAAGCTTATATTTTATGTTTATAATTCAGAAATAATTCAATAACAAACAATCTAAATTCTTTTAGAAAGAAATCACAGTATATACTATAGGTTATTTAAAAATCTTTTTTTTTTAATCATGCGTCATTGTCCATTTGTCTAGTTTGTTGGCTTGTGGCAATCGTCATGTGACTTCTCGCCGAATTCCCATTATTTTTCTGAGTCTAAAACCGATGTGTAGGTATATTAAAATTTGCACAGACGGTATTCTTGTGAGAAATTTATGTCAAGTTAATCTGTGAAATATTTTATCATTTTGAATAATATATCGGCAGCCATTGTGACTTTTCACAACATAATCTTTTCAATTTATTTATTCATGTTGCAAAATCTTTTCAAATAAGAAACTCTTTTTTTATACGGTATACGCTCACTGCTTTGGCCACAATCTCATCTGATGGTAGTGACGATGTGGTCCAGGATGGTAATCACACTAAGCCTAGGTACTGGTTCTCAAGTGATGCTGCCGGAACACACCTATTGGTATTTGGAGACAGGTTTTCAAACTTGAGGGTGGTAGCTACCCAGGCGGGCATTATTAGAAAATACCCTACCACCATGCTATGTTTTCCTTCCTTATGATTTTAGAGTTGGATAAGTGGAATAGCACCTGCGTTGATTGATGCGGAATCCGATCGCAATATCCACTATGCCATCATCGCTTCATGCTTCACTCCAAAATATTTCGTGATTTTGTTTTAATATTTCATTATTTTTATAATATATATTAAAAAAATCTTTTGAAATATTAGACAATACAAGTTTATGAAAAATATAATACAATTTTACAATATTTGGATTTATCTTCTGGGATTAGTCGGATATTGATATGTCCAACAAGTCACATTAAGAATTAACAATTCCTTTATTTCCAAAATGTTAAATCCTTGACAGCATCAAGGACCGAAATTAATAAAGTGCTGCACTATATTCTGCGTATACGTTTCGCACGATTTAATCTAAAGTAGGACGGAACAATTAAAAAAAAAATCTTTATAAATCATATAGATTAACATGTCATAATGTTGAATTTGTGATTTTTTGTGTGATTATAAAACACGAACGTGTTTAGTAATGCCAGCGTTCAAATAAATGTCTAACAAACTTATTTTTTTAGGAATATGGAGAATATAAAATATGGTTGAATAAAATATTACTGTTTCTGGTTTCAGTACTTATACGAATAATGCTAAAGTAGTAATACCGGTGCCTACTTTCTCGTTAATTCGTTATTAACCCCTTGAGCACTTAACTGACGTTTACGCCAGCTTTTCGTTGTTTTCCTAATGTCTTATTTTACATTAATAATTATTTAAGTGAAATTCAGTCATTTGTAGGAAGTCGTTTATTCTTCGTATTTCATAAGTATATATATCTACCACATTCTAGATAAATTGCTTTCATTTTCTATATATTTTGTTACTTACGGCGTGCTTCTATAAATTTCTATAAACTGCCTCGTTGGCGCAGTTGTATTACGGTGCGACTGCCGTTCTGAGGTCTCGGGTTCGATCCCCGGGTCGGGTCAAGTGGTATTGGGTTTTTCTACTCAGTATCATCCCTGAGTTTGGAATTTGTGCCCGATGTGGCGACAGGGTCGCCCCCTGTCACATCTGGGACGGAACTAAGCTAGGCGAAATGTGGGTGGTGTAGTTCGCTATTTCACCTCTGCCTAACCCTTCCGGGATAACAGGCGTGAGCTTATGTTTATGTTTATGTATGCTCTATAAATTAATTTAATTCAATTATTTACATTACAGTTATAATGTTCAAATTGTTAATGAGATTACGGGGGATTCAACTTTCAGTTGGCTCTATCTGTAAATGGTTAAGTCTTTTTAGGAATTCTTTGTACTCTGAAGTACTTTGGTAGACAAATGTAGCTTTGAAGTTTTGATGGGTCACATTTTTTAGACAATAAGCAGTACGTTAAAATAGCTAAATAATAGCGGTATAATGATAATATATTTAAAATATATATTCACTTGACAATTAAATGTCCACAGAAAGTGAGAAATGAAAAACTTAATCGAAATTACCACATTGGTAAATCAGTAATGGTATAATTTAAAGCATCTAATTTACAGCGTTTATCTTCATCAATTGGGACAATAAAAACATCACAAGAAAAAACAAATACCGCCGCTATTCATTACGGTTTCCGTTGCCAAATTTTATTAAAGGAAAATTAATGGGTATTTTTATAAAAATAAATTAAAGTATTTTGGGCGTGTGTCGAGATGCGTCTCATTATGTCTAGGGACGTGTGATAAATGAGCCTATTGGAAAACGCCTTGGCACGCCTAACGCGTCACGATGACGGGATATAAATGAGTTTTATATTGTCTGTTCTCACCTAAGCCCATGCTTCAACTCGTCCTGATAACCGATCAGTAAAGGGAGCAACTAAATGTCGACTTGTTTCATTCATTTTGTGACAGTACCGAGTTAGACGACCGGTTCAATTGTTTGGCATATATCCAACACTGTAAATTAACGCACTTTTTTTCTATTGTTTGCAGGTAAATCGCTGAAAGATATGTTTGAGGGGAGAGCGGAAACTTCGCTGTGTCCATTGGCTTCGTGATACAATTACATTTATTGAACATGTTATAATCATTAATTTATCTAAACTGTTAAATGTAATTCATTCACATGTAACGTATTTGGTTATTAATGGATGTAATAAATAGAGTTAAACAACAATGAGAGTAATAATTTTGTTTGTCATATACTAAATTAATACATAATTATGTTTGAAGAATAATTAGGATAGTATAGTGTTACGCAGTTAGTTTATACGAGAAGGTAATATTATCATAGAAGCAGAGATGCAATTACACGAAACTCGAAAGTAAGAAGCAGGAGACTAAGTAAACACAAGGCATCCACTTAGCGACTATTGCCAAACTTTAATATAACGTGTACCTACACTCTGCGTCGTTCATAGTGTTGGCTCAAGTGGTTTTGGCAAGCAGACGGGCCAACGTCTGCTCGACTTAATCAGGCCGCACCTTAACCGGGCTTAAGCTCAGGCACGAGCTGAGCAATACTCGTAATGAGAAGGGCCCGGGGACATCTTACCACCGTTTAGCTTGTTCATTACATAATATTAAATTAATAATATTAACTCGTAATGTTTGGTGTAATCGTTCATAATTATTACTAGTCACAGAAAATTAGAAATTACTTGTGGATAATTGAACTAAATTCCTAATGATACTATAATAAGGATATTTACATTGATACTATACTTCGGGTGTCTGATATTCGTTTTGTTTAGTCTTGTATATTCATCGTTCCATTTAAACCGTAGTTTAGTTAAAAAGGAACATTGCCTTAATTCCAAAGAGTTACCTCACAAGGCAGTTTATGATCAAATCAATGCTGGTATTGAGAAAATATTACTAACACAGTTAAATTTGATATAACAGTTAATGTAACAAAAGTCTTTTTATTTATACATATGAAACGAAATTTATATGGTATGGCAGTTATGGCAGTTGTGTAAAAAATGCATTCACAATCTACGCTCGAAAATAACACACAAAAGAATTAAAAATAATTGTTAATGAAATTATCATTGTCCAAATATTGCCAAATATATACCGCATTTTACAACGGAAACGAACTAGAGTACCATATGATGCGGTGAAATTGCTATCATTCTGATTTTCAACTGGGCTCACAGGAATTCTTATGACTTGTGTCCCACCAGGTGTCTTGGTCCGTAACATGCAACCATTTCCAATTCCTTCGAATGCATGACAGAGTTTTTACCTAAACTGGCTGTTGAGATTTCGTTGAAATATCTACGATATGACAACGTATCCATTAAAAAATTACTTCAAAATTAATCATTACTTTATGAAGTAAAAAGCAGCATGATACAATCGTTTGCCTGTGATATCAAAATATTATTCAGGTATTGTAAAAGTATTAGCGTTGATTGTTATCGACGTACAGTAAGTGTACACACAGTAAGCTGTAATTTTTTGGCAAGAGTTAGATATATCACCATGTGGCGATCAACAGGCGTTGGAAATTTGAAAATTACAATCCATTCGAAACGATAAATTTGTTGAACTGTCGCTACCAAGTGTCGGCAGTACACGATTGTAGATTGATTCGTTGATTGAAGAGCACAATTTGTTTCACTGATACATAGAGACCGGTTAGTCTTAATTGCGAACGAAGATTGGGTATATTGGAAACCAATATACCAACATTAATAGTTACCAACATTATTGTTGGTTACGATCTCGTTTGTAAATTAGCCCATTACAGTCATTTTATTTTATGTTAAATTGACAACAAAAAAACAACTTTAAAGATTTTTAAATCCAATACGGAAAATACTAAAGAATAAAAATATGAAAATAATTTCTTTTTTAAAATGTTTATTATTTAGAAACGTTCTTAAATGTTGTATTACAAATGTGCCACAAAGTAGGTTTTCATTTAAGTACCTTTAATTGCAATTTTTCTTTAATATGTTAAATTTTTCGATTCTGTTATTCGAAAAAACGGGAAAGTCAAATCATTTGCGTGTAAGGCATCTTCTTTAGTTGTGTATTTTTATTTAAATATCTAAATCCTATTCGTGATTAAGGTAGGAAGTTGTGAAAGAAACTGAGTAAATATATCTCGGGGAAAATGTAGTAAGGAAATATAAAAAGTAGAAATAGTATATATTTATCAGATACTTTTACTTTATTCAATGATTACTTCAGTGGTAGTTATGTTAAATAAAAATTTATGTATAACTATATTCCCTTTATTCTTATTAAGGTGCGTCAATAGTCCTTAATGTGTCGAGTACCCATAAAAATGAAACAATAGGAAAAGAATGGAAAGCTGGCGTAAACGCCGGGAAGGTGCTCAAGGGGTTAATTTAGTGTATGTTATGTTGTTGCAATTATAATAAGAAGAGCAAATAATTTATAAATGTATCGTTTTCAAGAGAAGGATAAATTATAGAATTCTGTTGGAATAATATTTACGAATAAATTTTAATGGGCTTTATTATATGTATTTGGTGTAGGAGAACAAGTGTAATAAATAAAGTTATCACTTTGTCAAATTCGTAACTAAGCTAAATTCCAAAGCGAGCAGCAAGAGCTTCCAATATGAAGTTGCAAAGTAAACAAAAACAGTTTTTTTTTGAGTATCTAAATGAAATAAACAATTTTTGCTGATTTTTAATTTCGAAGGAGTTAATAGAGCCGTGTAATTTATTAATCGCTTGAATGATACACTAAAACATACCGTCATTATCGGTAGGTAGTTCTTATTAAAAATGAGTTCCTTCTCTACACAGTAAAGGGAATTCATATTTGAAATCTTCAGCTATTAGATACCGGTCACAATTAAAGTGACATGTCAAGGAGTTCATGATTACAAGTTCGCAGTGGGCAGAGACGTGCTCTGCTAGGCAATGTCGCACTCGACCTCACCGACCCACTTTCATTCGCTCGTACTTACGTCTTGATTTACTGGGATTGAATTCTTAACTGTACCTTCGTAAATATAATGTATTCCTTTGCAAAAAGTTAAGCAAAAATTAATTTGAAATTAATATGAAAAACTAACTTTGTGTACCTACTTTTATTATTGAAAATATATAAATAAAATTGAAGAGTCTGTTTGTAATATTAAAATAATAACTTTTTAGTAAATGCATATGAATGTATACAAGGTACATATGCCAAAAATACAATTAAAAAAAATTCTTTGTGTCTCTGTTTGTTACGGTTTATCTCCGAAAAGGCTCGACTAATTTTGGCAGATAGCTGAAACTACTCCGCGTAAGTTATCGAAAATGATTAGGTTCCCCGGTAAAAAATTAAAATACTAGAAATTGTAAAAACTATTTAGTGATTAGTTATACTGGCAAGTGCTTGAATTTATGACAAATTTTCTTTTTTCTTTCTCGTTGCGTCAAAAAAAAATTGTAAAATAATGAAGGTTCCTTATAAAAAAATTAAAACCTCATTAAATTGTGAATAAAATGCGATTTAATGGACAGCACCGTCAAAACATTATTCTCCAATGAATATTTAGAAACGATATTACTCAGTTAAGGATATGTAAAAGCGGGCGGAGCCGCGGGCACACCTCTGGATAATTAATACGTATCAATTATTCATTTCACAATAGTTATATCTGTACTAATAAATAAAATTGAAGTGTCTGTTTGTAATGTGAAAATTATTTTTTTTATTAATTAGATATGAATGTACATATATACGATATCTATAGCAGAAACACAATTATAAAAAAACTTTGACTGTCTGTCTCTCTGTTTGTAATGGGTTCCGTAAACGGCTGGACCGATTTTCACAGGACTTCTCTGGTAGATAGCTGAAGTTACTCCGGTAACTTAGGGTACTTTTAATTTACGAAAGTAATTAGGGATCCGCGTAAAAAAAAAAACTCCTAACAAAAATAAATAAAATCCGATTCAATGCACAGTTTTTAAGGGCAAGTGCTATAGTTTATGAGAAATATTTTTACTTCATCTTAGTACTAAAATTTTTAGGAAAATAATTAGGTTTCCGTGTAAAAAAATTAAAACGCAGTGAAGAATATATAAAATGCAAGCCCAGCCGCGGTCACACAGCTAGTTCTTAATATAATCTAATGATTCTTGATTACTATATATGACTCTATCTCTACGTATTATATCTTATCAAATAGTACATACATTAATCATGTATTTTGCTCATGTTTACATAATATAATTCCTCATACATATCAGCTAATAATTAAAATTCAAAGTTGATATCAATTCTCACATATGCTCTTTTTACTTTTAAATGTAAAAAAAAATAATTATTTTATTTGACTAATTTTAATATTAAGACTAGGTATACGTGATAATGTTATTAATTATACATAAGTATAAAGTATAAAATATGAAAATTATAAATATTTAGGTAGCTCGTCATAAATCTTTCATCTCGCTCACACGTGTCGCGGTGATAATTGAATTAAAAACTATAGTTATGAACTAACTAACGGTCCAGATAAGCAGAAATGTTACTTACAATTATTCTATTATCTCTATAATTAAAAATTAAAAGTTTTTCTTTATGTGTTTCTATATCATAAACTCGATAATGATTAAATTTGGTGAGTTATTTGCAAACGTTCGCGAAAGTTCTTAATAAAAAATATATACTCGTATTTCCGTGACATTGTAACTCATGCCGGGACGAACACAGCTAGTATGCTGAAAAGATGGGGCGGATTTAAGTCAATAATTTATTATATATTTAATAATAGAGATAACGAATGGGCACTAGTGTGATGTCACTATGCGAAGTGCATCATAGATCATGTATTAATTCGTGCTATTATAGAACACATCTCGAGCCGTTGTGAAGAGCCAATCTCATCTATTATTTTCACGCCGATTGAATTATAGCTTACTAACTTGTCATTCTAAATGTAAGCCGTACAACAAATCTAGTTTTATAGTTTTCGCTTTAATGTTTATTTGTAATGTAAATATAGTTTTAGGTGTAATTTGTCTTCGTGTAGATAAAGTTACACGTAACTGAATTACACAATACGTGTTGTTAATATTATTTTTAAACAATCTATTCGTTACATTCATTTGTTTTTCAATAATTTTGAAATCTTCAAAGTTTCTTCACTGATTCATAACTATGGAAGTAAATAGCCTGTTAAGAACGGTGTCGTGTGTAAGAGGGTTTCTGAAGTCGTTCGCATCTCGATGACACTACAAAAATCTTTGACACTTTTGACACAACGTTCTAAACGCTTTGCAGTGCATCTCAGTACACGATCGCTATTATTTTACCAATTATATTTTTATTGTTTATCATTTTTACTTATGTATATATTTAAATAACTTTGTTTTGATTTTTGTGTATTACATTATTCAAGGGTGTAATTTTCTGAGTACTAGTAGATAGAACTTAACCTTAAATGTATTATGCTGATCTTGTTTGTGTTTGAAGGTATTAAAATTAAGTTAGTTTATCTATAGTATTATAGTAGTTTATAATAAATTTACCGCTTATTTATAAGACCCATCCATATAGTTTATTCAGAGTTTGTTTGTTTTCATGAGCCACACCGAAAACGATAGGCGGCCGCGAATAGCCTAATACCGCAATAAATTTATTCCTCGTGTACGGATTTATACTTAGATATACGTTGAATAATAGCTAAGCCTAGAAATACTAGAATATAATTTAAGCGGTAAGAATACTTTACATACTTCATTTAGATAGAACAATTAAAATATTTTATATTATATGATAACGCGAATGTTGAGATAGATGTGTGAGAAAAATGCATATAGTTAGAAAATAATGTATTAGAGTGAGTTCCAAAGTGGCGGGGATGGTAGAAACGTTTTGAGAAGAGAGGAAGCGCATGTGGATAAAATAGTAAATGCATATGAACGTGGAAGGATGGAAAGTAGAGGGAGGCCAAAGAAACTGTGGATGGAGTTTGTGAGGAAAAATATTAAAGAAAGAATAATGAATAGATGCCAGTTTATAGGGATCCATGGAAGATGAAATGTGCGCTAACTTAAGTGAGTTAGCAACAGGGGATGAGTATGTCGATTTAATATCAGTTTGGCATGAATTTATGAGAAATATTTGTACTTTATCTAAGTACCAAAACATTTTTAGGGAAGTAATTAGGGTTCCGTGTAAAAAAAAAAAACTCACGAAATTGTGATAAAAAATGCGATTCAATGGACAGCACCAACAAGACATTATTCTCCAAAGATTTATAAAAATCTATATTACGCAGTGAAGTACATATGTAACGCGGGCAGAGCCGCGGGCACATAGTTAGTACGACATAAATTTAGTCCTTTCAATTAGCACGACGTAAGAATTTCTCTATGGATGCTAACCCGGTTACCGAGGTCGGTCTTTTGTGGCGATCTCTTCATCCTTTCAATTCTCGATGGTCCTCGAGATCGCTTCGCCGCTTGCCATAGAGTATGCGGGCTTATTCACCCCGTTTGTATCAGCTATTTGCGGCATCCGTTTGCGTCATTAATGGTTTATTTCATGAGGCGTTTCGTAATCGTAAAACGACAATGGACTTTTAAGTAGGTACTGAGTAATAGCACGCTCTAACGTACAATATTCGCGGCTTTATCGATGTATTTTTTTTTTACGATTTTTTTCGTATTACTAAATTTGCACTTAATCTTTATGTAATTGATTATTGTCTATTTTTCGGGTAAAATATTTTGTAGGGTAAAATTGAAGTGTTTGTAATGTCAAAATAACAATTTTTTTTGCTGAATACATATAAATGTTTATACGGTATAGGTACCTATACCAAAAATACTACTTTAACATTTTTTGTTATTTTCTCTGTTTGTTTCGGGCAATCTGACTGACCCATGGTGGCCATTTTTATTTATTATGACTACCATATTACAGTAAATACAATCTGACGTAATTCTATTCTGTGTTCCGTTCCGCTCTGTTCTTTTCTATATTTAGGTTTTTTTATTTATTCAGTAGACATTTTTCCTGCAAATATAGTCTTGTTTCTAAAAGCCTATATTGTGACAAAAGTAAATAAAAATTGATTGAACCATGAGCACAGATAAAAAATACAGTAATAATGCGAAGAAAGAAAAATTGTAACAAATATGTATTTTTAGCACAAAAAAAAAACATGTTGTATTTTATCAATATCATGAAACTTTGACCGCTTCTGTTGTTAGTAATGATATTCTATTTTTATAAAAGTAATGATGAATCCACAGAATTTGTAGTGACAAATTTTATGATGAAATTTTTTTATGAATGACTGAATAATAAATTAAAAACTGAATTATACCTTTTACATTATTTGTAAACAGGATTGTGATTATACAATTCGTAGGTATTTTTACGTTTTTAAATCGATATACAATATACCTATATTACGCAATATATTACGCAAATACATAGAATAAATAGATAAAATTGGTTTGTAGTTTTTTGGTTCTGTAGAAATTATAGCCAAATCTATAGTATGAATTATTGTTATAATAATTTAAAATGATGTTCGGATATGATCAATAGAAACTAGTCAATAAGTAATTATTATGATAGTTTACTTTTACAACGTATTCAGTTACTTGATTAAGTGTAGAAAGCCATTGTAATCCACGTTTGCATCATAAAATTTGTAACTTGCAAGTCAGCAGATAACTTTTCGATGCATTCATTAGTGGCTTCAAACTTTCTTAATTCCAAGCCGACATAACGCCGGCTTGTCGTTCGTTATATTCCTCATTATTTACCGTGAATTAGACATTCATGGCTTCATTTATTATATTTAGTTCTGTCTATCTACAGACAGGTTTTATTTCTTGATGTTTGCTGGTAACGTTTAAATCATGTTTCAAATATGAGTCATTATTGATTGAATGAATCGTTTCAGAATAGGTTATATTTATTTTGAGATTACCTTTGGGGCCACTCAGAGCAAAATTTTGTATATTATTAACCGATACTATCCCTTGTCAGGAATAGTAAGCAAATTTCTTAAACCTTATCCCCCTATGATTACGTAAGCGTTAGCATAATTTAACATAAACAAAAAAACGAAAACTGTTAAGTAAACATTAACTTTCTTAGCCTCCCGTCTTTTATTTCGTCAAAAATTAACAAAACATAGACACCCCGCTCGCAATTGATGCTTACTAATATTTAACGATACTTTTTGCAAGCAGCTTTGATCATATAATATTTATTCAACACGTAACTATAATTTACTGTAGTTTTAGATAGTTTTATCAAATTATAAAGAAGCTATTTTTATTTTATGAAATTAACAATTGTTGAAGCTACGCCTTAATGAATAAGTATCTATTGTACAAATACGTTATAGCTATCTCCATATTGTACACAATGTACAGTGCATCGTAATGTAACCTTTTAATTTATAAACATATAAATTTCGTTCCATATTAATATTGTCCTTGATACACAGACATGAAGCTGCTTAATACATAATATTTTCGTAAAATGACAAATTTAATAAAGTGGCCGTAGACGTTGAATTATTCACATGCGATGGAACGTTATACATTATTTATGATGATGACATGTCGTAGGTAACATAAGTCTCCGTTTGGTCTGCGGTTTTGCGTCTCGAAGGCTCGATATTAAGGTACCAGTCGAGTGCTTCGGACCTTCACACTCGAACGCAAACACTAATGTGGGTGGCGGTAGTCTAGTCTGCCAGTTTAAAAAAACAATTTTATACACTTTAGTGGTAAGTCAAATTTATATATAACTCAGAAAATATTTGTTTAACTCGGAGACATAAATAGACAAAAAAATAAAAAAGTCTAACGACATACATCTCCTGTGTTTACAACTGATTTTTTCTTTTTTGTAAATATCTAATTAAATTAGGTTTGAAGCAATAAATTGACCTTATTAATGGCTGAGCTAGTTTATTTCTTAATAATGACTGCCTGCGTAGCTACTATCCTTCAGTTTCAAAAACTATAGCTAAGCCACTAATAAGTAGGTTTTTTTTATCGATGGTAATACATTTATGCACTTCCTCTATCGACCTCACCAAAGAGTGATGTCTCTCCGATGGGGTCGATAGAGGCGAGTGTGGGACTCTCCCGGAAATGAGGGCGCTAGGAATATCCACTAAACCCCCCGGGGCCACCTGCCGCATTAAAGAGGCGATACGGGATCGGAGACGCAAGTGCCGTGCACCCTTTGCGACAGGCCCAACTGGGCCTCGTCCACTCATCACGCTCAGTCGAGGTGGAGGGAGTCGCTGCCTGACCCACAGGCTTGATTCCATCCCCCCACTATGATGTAGTATCCGGCCGCCAGCAGATTGAAGGTACCTCTCCTCTTACTCGTCTTGTAACGTCAAGACGTAGTGAGAAGAGGGACCTTGAAGAAGACGCAATCTGCTGGTTTTTACCGTGGGGAGAGCGTTGCACGAATCGTGCCCTCCCCTGATCGACTCTCTTGCGGCGCAGGGGATCTGCTTGTGGATCCCCCCTCCCGTTCTCGTTCGGCGGCCTTCGGCGGCAGCATAATCTGCTCGCAGAAGAAGACGATAATATTCCAGACCTCCTCGCAGTGGCTTTCACCACGTCCGGCAACGAGAAATCCGGTCCCATAGCCACTGCCACCATGCGGCGCGGCTCCTCCCACGCAGCGCGCTCAACCAATGTGTGGTACGCTGTATCTTCAGCCGCTCCGCAGTGATCACACGCGGCTGACGGTTCCCTTCTGGTTGTCTTGTGTAGATACCATCCGAAGCATCCATACCCGGACAGTATTTGCACAAGCCTGAACGTCAGGGAGCCATGCTTTCGTTTCATCTATTCCTTGAGGACCGGACGAACTGCATTTACTGTCGAACGACCGTATCGCACGTCCGCCAGGTCCTCCTTCCATCGCCGATATGCCTCCTCCTTCCTTAACGCTGCTCTCTATCCTTACTCTGATTGTGCGAAGCGAAGCCCACCACCTTCCCTCCTCGCTGCCGAAACCCTGTACACGGGAGCGAGCACCTCCGCTTCCCGCTCCTATGGCAAGAAGCCGGCCGCCGCTGTGGACTCGGTGCGCTGCTCGCAGCACACGCTTGTTGCTGGTGCTGAGGTCGTCCACCCACACTGGTGCCCCGTAGATGGCCATGCTCCACTTGACCCCTGCGTGGAGCTGGCGGCACCTCTGGTCGGCCCCCCCCATGTTCGAGAGCAGCCGCCCCAGTACCAGTAGCCGCGGCACCGACGATGCGAGGCCCGAGCCCCTTGAAGCTGGGCTTGAATCCCCACCGACCATCCAGGATCAGGTCCAGGTACTTTATCTGGGCCCTCACCCGGATTTGATGCCTTCCTACCGAGATGCACGCTCCATGGGGCGGCCCACGCCGAGGTTCGTGAAAAGCAGGACATAGGTCTTTTCGGCCGCTTCCCTAAGGCCGATCATCTCTATGCGCTTGACCACAAGGACTACTCCCGTCGTGGCCAAGCGCTCCATTTACTCCTACCTCCCCCCCCCGGACTACGACAAGGGTCCGCGTAACAAATAAGGCGCACCCCATTTGGAAGTGCGCCCCGGACGACCCAGTCTTAGCCCACGTTCTACAAGAGCGGTTCGGTACCGAGCCCTGTGGAGCCCCGCAGCCCGCCGGACGCTGGACGGACACGCCCCGACCGTTGATGTAGGCCACCTCCCTATGTAATAGATATGTTTCGGCAGCATCATTTTAGTGTCTCTAGGCTTATTTACCGCCTTGGACTAGATTATTATTTAATATCAGGTGAGATTGTGCTCATAACGCTGAGGCTATATAGGATTCCAGTAAATTAAGGATCGAACTCATCTAGTAATTTTGGACTTCCTTAATATAAAATGGCAGATAAGAGATGACATTCATATGTCATCCTGACTCTTTAGAAATCTTTAAAAATAAAAAACTCAACTGTCAGAAAAAATGTGATGAGCTTTAGTGATACCAATAAAAATAAACGGACTTTTTCTTCATATTTGCGATAATAATTATGACCAATACCAATGAATAATACGTCGACCAGTCTTGTATATTTTAATAACTGAAAATGTATAAAGAAAATATATCTGTTATAAACAGATAAACAAAAGAACCGAAGGATAAGTCGTCACAAAGGCAAGTACACGGTAACGACTTAGGACTGAAGTGTCACCTGGACGGAGCTGAGTCCAGGGACACTCGTTAGAGTTCTTTAAAAGCGAACTTGTTCAAATAGAGCTCTAGAGCTATCTGTAAGCGGATTACTCGACATTCAGTGAAACAATACTAAGCCTTGCGAGATTATATTTTATCGATATTATATTTTGAGAGTTTTCTTGTAGTTGTACAAATTACAAAATAAAATCTTTTTATTTTGCCTTTAAAATGTAGGTAAAATATATCCTGAACCGCCTGATCAAAATTTAATCTAAATTATTGAAGATAGACGAAAATTGAAAAAAGATTAATCTAATAATGCAGAAGTGAAGAAAGATATATAATAAAGTTTTATCGAATATCACAAGTTATGAGCGATGATGGGCTCAGTGGCAATATGGTCGGATACCGCTTTGGTCTATGTGGGTTCGATAATTATTCAACAATAAGCTGTAGCTTTTGTTAGAGGTAATTATCACGAGGAAAATATAGTATTGTGATAGTGTTTTTTATTTATAACTTCTTATAGTTATACTCTTGCAGCGCCTCTTAGCACAGCTTCTTAGGTCCCATTGTAATTTAAGATCAGGTGAGTTTGTGGTTAAACACTAAAATAAATAATTTATTAGACTAAAATTACATTTTATTTCGACATTATAAAATAACAAAAGTATTGAAAATATAACACATGAATTTTGAGTTTTTGAATGCCAAACTAGGAGTCTCTGTATTTTGGCCGCAGTTTTGGCTCTGTATTAAACGATATAGTACTAAAAGCACACTAGTATCATAATATAATAATTTAAAATGATAACACTAGCTTATAAATGTTAAACTTCTGACCAAAAGCGTTTTTCAGAGGCCAAATATGAGCTTCATATTCAGTCTTCAGTATAATGTTATCACCACACAAATTAGTTCTATTCATCAAACTTTTAACTCCTAAATACATCATTAAGGAAAAAAGTGTAAGCTTTCAACAAATCTGAATGATTCACATAGCTAAAGCAAAAATGAATTATGAATAATATATTTCCGCATATTATTCCTTCATTCATTCATTCCACATATTATGTAAAATATTAGTAAACAATATGGTGCAATAGAAAAAAAGTTAAAATTAATAAAAAAATTCCTATTTTATATGCCTCATTTCTCATATAAATAAATATTGCGTTTCTTCTGCCATAATCTACAGTAGGTATTATTATCTTTTGTTTGAATTGTGCAAACGAATGTTAATAATTTAAAGCGTATTATATTATCTTCGAATTCGTATTGGTACAAACGATTCATTATATAGTTGTAAGCAATCATAACAAGGAACGTTGAGTTTGATTCGTCCCACATGTGCGCGGACGCAAATCATGACGGCCGCGGCACATTGCACCTCCACGGTTTATGATTCGGTCTATTTAATTGTAGATGCGATGATATGCACACATTTATTTAAGTTAATTTTGACAATATTATCTACATTTAATCTATCTAGATCAAGTTGGGGTTTTAAAAGGTTTTGCATTTGTTCAGATACTTATTCCTGAGGAAAGTCACTAAGAAACTTGATTGGGATTGTCTAGGTTAAGTTTTTTAATTGGATAAATTATTTTAACATATTATTCATAGCATGTAGCAATTAAATACGATATTTATAAATGTATTTTAGGCTTCTATTACGACGGATTACACAATACTGGTATTTACTTCTAATTCTGCTAACGTTAGCATTTGATTATATTTAATAACAATATGGTAAAATATAATCCAAACCCATGTAACTGGCCCTTAAATGCCATTGTAGGAAAAAAGAGGAACAACAGAAAGCCATGCGGTGATGTATGTTAAATGTGAATATAGTAGAGATATCAATTCTTGACTATAACTACAAGAATACTATGTTTTCTTTTATCAAATTCTTAAACTCAGACGGTCTAAATATTACCAATCAGTTCACATATATTTTATAAGTTTTTCCAGTTGCTTTGAAGCAGAAAAATTTAGACATAAGAAATATTAATTCAAAAATAATTTTAAAATGCACAAGTAGATTGCAGATTATATCTAAGCTTCTTAGAATACTCTTTAAATTGTTTTATTTTATAACTTTGTTCAATTTTACAAATATTATTTACAATTTTTGCGTATGTTGTAAAAAAATAAAACTGAAAAGGTTTGCCTTAAATGCAACATTGTCACCTAATAACAGAATTTTAAATAAAAAAATAACTATAGTTAGTTTTACTTCGAATATTTAAATTTACCCTGTGGAATTGACATAAAATTACTTTATGCATGTTTCATTAAGTTTAATATAATATGTCTAATAAAATTAACATAGTTACGCATGTTTTGATGTTACAGTGATTTATACACTTGTAGTCATGTCATTAACTGTTGAGTGGCGGAAACTACATGACGTTTATATCTCGGGCGATGTCGCAGAAGTGAATTTAGAGGTTTTATTTATCTATAATGCGTAACAAAATTTATGACTTTTAATATATCGGTTCGTAACGTGTCATATGTACTCCCGAAAGCCTATTAAGGTGTTGTTGCTGTGTGGAAAAAACGGGCAGTGCGTCATATGTTTTGTCGACATGTCAACGGTATTATTGTTTGAGTTAGTGCTTGGAGCTATAGGTTTTTGAAAAGATTTAAAAGCCTTGATTTATTAGGACGCGTGTGTTTTTCTATTATTTTTCATTGGTATTATTTTTTATATTATTCTTGTTAAGAATAGTTATAATAACCATACAACATTATCTGTGATTAATCGCTCAAATACCAATAAAAATTTGACAATAGGAAAACAATTGTAAGTTGGCGTGAACGCCAGGTTAGTTCTTCACCGGTTAAACACTAATCAGGGGTCGTCTAAGTATTACGTACACATTAATGGCGAGGCTATTTTCTATATTTTGCTTATTTTTGATGACATGGAAGACGGGATGATCTAAATGTTGATTAAGTAGGTAAGCAAAATGTTTTGTTTTTTTTTTATTAATTACGTTAACATTTCAGAAAGGTAGGAATGAATTTGCTTACTATTGCTAAAAAGGGGAAGGGGGATAAACAAAATGTCTCAAATTTTACTTATGGTTCGCCACACAGCGGGCAGGGTGGGACGCCACCTCGATGTTTCTATAGAAGATTTCGCGTCGAGGTGTGCCGAGACTCCGGGTCCCTCCGGGAGTTGCACACGACGTGCTCCGATCCTCATTTGTGGAAGTTCTTGTAGCCACTGTCAGCGCGATACAATGACACTGCATCACACGCATCATACTGCACACAAATACTTGCACACTACACGCAAGCTACATATGTAGGTTCTTTAGGACTTTTTTTTACTTTAGAGGTTTACTATCGGCTCGGTTATTGTGAAGCAAATTCCCCAGAATTTTATCACGGGTAGCAGCTCAAGCCGAGGTTCGTACCATTTTGGTGCCCTTGTTCTAGCTACCATTTTTAGGCTGAGCGCCTTAAGCTCTCGCCTCAATATTCCGTGAAGTTGTTAAGGGCCTTGCGTTCAACATCGAAAAGGATATTTTCGGCAATTGCAATTAATTTGATCTAACAAGCGACAAATATTTCATTGTAATAATCCTAATTACGTTATCTAAAACTTAACCCTTCTCTGCATATTTGTCTGTCCGTTAGATGGCTTGTTCAACCCCTTGAGCACTAACTTGGCGTTTACGTCAGCTTTTAATTGTTTTCCTATTGTCTCATTTTTATGGGTAATCGACATATTAAGTTACAATCGCAAGTATGATATTAGCTTATATTTTAGTATATACATTTTGTTACATTAACTGCTCTACGAGTATATAAGAGAAGTAATTTAAATCAAAAAGAATCGAAACTTCATGAAATTACAATTATCGCTGGCATTGCTTTCAATAATTTCCGAAGGATACGTACTCGACGCAATACTGCGTCAGAGTGACGGGTTGATGCGACACGCAGACGCGCACTGTCCGACCGTTTCGCATATGTTTTAACTATAAATAATTTCAGAACAGAAGCCACTAGCGTCATCGCAACCGATCGGCGTGTCAAGTTAGATAAATGACAAACAACTTTCGGTGAAAACTAATTGTCGCAGTGGTAATTTCTCAATTCCTCGACGTCTGAGACGAATTCCATTGGACATAACTCGCGATGCTATTATTTATAAGTTTCAATTTATTACTATTTATTGCATTGAACTTTTAACAATGGATTTAATTATTATCTTAGATTCGGTTTGCGTTACCAATGTTTTATTAAAATATTTTTTCGAATTTTCACAACAACGTTTTAATTGAAGTGGTGAACAAAACTAACATTTAATATAACTATCATATTGAAATTACTATGTCGAATTACATTGGCGAACCACAGCTTGTGGTCTTTATATAATAATTAAGTTCCATTTTGGAATAATAGTCGTAAAAACAGTAAAGAAAATGTGAGGAGTCAGCACAAACAGTGTCAGCGAAATCAGCGATGTACATTGTCCACTGGTGGGGCGGAATGCGGCGCAGCGTGGGCGGTAGCCGCGAAATGGCATTCGTTTCGGACCGCCGTTCTGCACACCCCGCCGAACTTAATTGCTCTATTGTTAATTAAGTAACATTTCACCGTTGACCGCATTGTGACCGGATTGCTGGCTGATATAAGTTTTAATTTCATTATATAAAATTTATATGTATATATATACATTGTGCTACTAGGTACTTTACATATGAAGTTATAGCATAATAATATTTCAGCATTTTGTTATATACGTATGATATACACGTTGTGATTTTATCATCATTTATTTAACCACAATGACTATTTCAACTGAAAGACAGTTCCTTTCAAAATTAGAAAATAAAATAAATAATAGGTCTTTCGTTATTTTTGATAGAAAGGTAATAATTGTGTAATATTTAAAATTTCAGACTGAGATATATCATATAAATGCTTGTGTAACTTTTTAGCTTAATATCCGTGAAGCAGTAGATTAAGAGCTTTGAATAATTAAATAATAATGCGAGGACAAAGGGTAAATTCAAATGAATACAATTGAAAAAGAATTCTTGGTGCGTTTTCGTTTGGGCATATAATAGTGCTTATGTTTAATTAATTAACTTGCAGTATTTGACTTGTATTATGCACATATTTTTGGTGACGTTGTATGTGATATAGTTTGGATATTGTGTACAAATGAAGTGTATTGAAGATCCCAAAACAACTGCCTTGAACGCTTCATTAAATGCCCACCACTTTGTTGGAACATTGAACATTAGTAAAATAATACGAAGACGGGCTTAAAGAACTTATATTCACTGTCGTAATAAATTATTTATAGTAAACTAAGCAGCCATGGCAACCGACGGAATTAAAACTTGAAATTTTGGAACGACTGTTTTTTAATGTTTAATATGTCGATTATCCATAAAAATGAGACAATAGGAAAACAATGGAAAGCTGGCGTTAACGCCAGGTTAGTGCTCAAGGGGTTAAATGATAGTATGAATAATTAAAATTAATTTATTCAAAAAAGTTTAAAAGCTTATAAAGCGTCAGCACTTAAACGCCATCGTATACATGACATTTTATAGCATGCTGTTGGCTGACGTCATAGTATTGTTGGTAACGCGAATCTATAAGTTTTCTCCTTACCGGGAATCGGTCAACGCCGCTAAAGAAGTTTTAACTTCAAAAATTAAACAAGTGTGTATAAACATGTAGCACTTAAACCCTCTTAGGTAGCGGTATCTACCCCCACTCAGCGGATATTTCGATGTTTGCTCGACGAGATCTGATAATCCTCTCCATCCCTATCGCGGTCGCTTGTTTTAAAGTTTAATTAAATGTAATAATGTTTGGGCGATGATAAATGTCTTTATCGATAACTCGAAATGTTTCAATTGGATTAAACTTATACGGCTGTTTATAGCCGCTCGGGGTCGGGGGATTTCGTGTATCGCGCACGATAAATAATGTTCGTAACTGTTATAATGTAATGTAAACCAAAAGTTTCACATGTATAGGATTTTCGAAAATATATTCGTTAAAGTGTTCCTTAGATAAAATTAGTAAAATACATAAACAGGTAGTTGGATTGTGGAGGCTTGTGTAGGAAATTTGAATAAAATCGTAGTTTCAATTGATTTGATATAAGGACTATCGATGAGGTATCCGTTACTTTATTGATTGTCGTAAAAAAGTTGAAATATTTTTGTATTGATATCGACAATGTTTAACGTTAAAAAAATTATACATTTAGACTAGTGATGCCTCGTGACTTCGCTCCCATTAAACAAATCTTTAATTACAATTTGATAAAGTGATTGCGGCCATTTTTGGTATTACCTTTATTAGCTAACTTTATAAATAATGTAACAAAGAATCACATCGGAATAGGAACAGATCGGTTCAGTGATTGTCAAGTCATAAGACAACTAATAGATAGGGATTTTGTTAAAGTGCGCTCTGTTAACTTTTGCTGTCATGGAGAAGTTGGTGGGGGGGGGGGGGGGGTCAAAAATATATAAAATTCTGTGTACGTCATACTTAAATGGTCACTTATTAAGATATACTCATTATGTAGGTACATAAATAAAAAGCATTCTTTAAAAAATATGGACCTAACTAATCGTGAAAACCACATTAAAATCCGTTACATGGTATCGGAGGAGTCAACGGATATGAAGAAAAACAAATTTTATACTATGTGTAGATTTTATAGGCATTTCGTTATGTTAAACATAATGTACTCTTGAATTAAGTACGATATGACCTAGTTAGATCATTTGTACCGACACTTTCAACGTTAAATTACTACGTAATAATACAGTCAACCGAGTTTACTTCTAACTAGGTTTATAACACGTCCACACCACCCTTTGAACGAAGCCATAGCAGTCTCTCTTAGACTGTTGCAAAGTACCCCGTAATAAATGCAGTTATTTAAGATCACGCTCTTGAAGGAAATTGCATTTGCTTATCGCCTGCACATTTTGACGTATTCGCACCTCTCGTGTTCGTTCACCTTACTACTAATGACTAAATTACACACGTGTACAGTTTTAAAAGAGCTTAAGATGTTTTAGTTATATTTTGAACCGTAACGTCCTAGAAATAAGGTAAAAAATAAATAATACATAAAAGTTACTAGAACGTTATTACAAGCGAATTTATAATTTTAAGAATACCTAGTTAAATAGGTACTTAAAACATTTGCTTACAAAACACTGTATTAATTTTTTACCGTTGTTAACGTTGATAACTCCTGATGTAGATATGACGATTGATATGATTTTTTTTGTTCTACTTAATTACAGAGAACTTTTTTGGAACAAAGATTAGTTTATCTATACTATCTATATACTAATAAATAATATTGAAGTGTCTATTTGTAATGTCAAAAAAACATTTTTTTTACTAAATAGATATAAATGTAGTATATACGACGCATATACCAAAAATACAATTTTTAAAATTTTTGCATCTCTGTTTTCGTGTTTGTTACAGATAATCTTCGGAACAGCTGTACCGATTTTGACGAAACTTTTTTTTCCAGATAGTTGAAATTACTCCGCGTAACTTAGGCTACTTTAATTTTTCGTATATAATTAGTATTCCGCGTAAAAAAATTAAAACTAAATTAATTATGGATAAAATCCGTATTAATGCACAGTTTTACTGGCAAGTATTTGAATTTGTGAGAAATATATTTGCTTAATGTTAGAAACAAACAGTTTTTCTGTAAATTAATTAAGTTCCGTATAAAAAAATATTTAAGAATAATATTACGCAATGAAAAATATATTAAACGCGGACGCAGGCACGGGCACACAGCTAGTGAGTTACATAGTTACAAAGAAGAGTAGTGTCTTCTTAATTTATTGAATTTTGATCCGTGTCGTACCGGATAAGAAAGTAGCTCTCCATGTTTTCCCGTGGGTGTCGTAAAAAGCGACTAAGGGATACACCAAGGGATGGGCAGCAGCATTCTCTGAGGACCACAAACATTTTACTGCTATAGTCAACCCGCTTACCAAGCGTGGCGATTAGGCAATTCCCCCCTTTTTGGAGGAAATCTACATTCAACAGTGGACGTCTATCGGTTGATTCAAATCCGACTGCATTTATGGCAAATATTATGCGTCTACTTTTTATATATTTCGGCTTGAATACATTACAGAATATGGTGCTGTAGTCGTGAGTGTAACAAATTGAAAAATAAAGAAAAAAAAACTTCCGATAAAAACGAAGTGAACTTTTTCAATTACTAACTTGCATGGTACGGGTGGATATTAAGTATGGGAAACGATAGAACTTGTCTAATTCATAGTTTCCGACTTAGCAATATCTATATGTCCGCAAAAGTTTCTAAGAGTTGTTGGAATTCTAATTATATTGTTTTTATATCATGTTATCAATTAAAGTATATTATTACTTAACGATCGTTTACGTAAACAATTCAAGGGATATAAGGTATATTTGAAATTAAAAGATTTGTGAAAAGTCTCGTAAGTTACCTTATCAATACCAACTGGGGCACTTGTGAAATTAGAACTCTTTTAAATTTCAGAATAGGACCGAACTTTTATCAGTTATAAAATTTTGTGACAGTTAACTAAGAATTATTATCGCTTTAGCTTCCACTTTAGTTTTCAGAGGAAAGTCGAAATTCAAGATCTCGTACTTTTACGTTATTTTTTTATTTTATTTTATTTAGTAATTTAAAAGTATTTAACAGTTATGAAATTAAATTCAGTAGTATCATTATTTTAATAAAATTTGCAATATCATACCCTATTACATAAGTGAACAACTTAGATAGTTACGAACTCTTATTATGAGTGAAATTAATTTTAATCAATTTTACAGGAATTATAATATTTTTAAGCAATTTAAACGTAGTTGTAGAAAAAAATAAAAACATAATAAAAACACTATTAAAAAATAGGAGATGTATGCAATCAAACTTTTGAATTTTATTTAACTATTTAAAAGTATGTCGTGTTGAACATGAATTTCATTGTAGTGCCTATAGATTCTATAAATCGGATTATTCTCTGAAACGTTATCATTACGAGCTGGCACACTAAACAATTGTTGATACTGTTGTAGGCGCCTTTATGTTGAGTTTACTCGGTAACTCGCCACCAAGTATTCCATTAGATATTTTCTGAAGCCTCAGGTCAGCGATAGTTCTGTATTCGAGGCTTTTAAGGTTGAATTCCTTAAGCCTAGTTTCGTATTTTGATAGCTTACGTCGGAATCCAAGCATGCTGCACAACGATCTTAGGAACCTTCGCTGCATAGATTCAATTCTGTCAACATGTACCCGAAATATCTGTCCCCATATTGATGCCCAATACTCCAATATACTCCGCACTAAATTTATGTACAGTATTATGCAAGATTTGCTTTTTTAAATAGTGTACATCTTTTTACAATGTATCTCCAATATTTTTGTCAAAATCGTGTTGTAACATATAATTGACACTTGGATATTTGTTATCAAACTTTATGATTAATCTTAAAAGAAAATTCCAGTAAACTAAAATAATTAACCCCCTAAGCACTAGCCTGGCGTTTACGCCAGCTTTCCATTGTTGTCTTATTGTCTTCCTATTGTCTCATTTTTATGGGTAATCGATATATTAAGTAGATTTTTAAAATATGTGTTATCTCTGCATAATTACAATTGTCTGTTGTAATGTCAATTTTTTTTAAACTAAATAGTAGTATATATGATATCTATACCAAAAATACCATTTTCAATTTTTTTGTATGTCTGTTTGTTCCGGCTAATCTCCGGAATGGATCGACGGATTTTGATGGGACTCTTTTTGGTAGATAACTGAAGTTACTCCGCCTAATAAAGCATACTTAATAAGATCCGATTCAATGCACAGTTTTACGGGCAAGCGCTTGAATTTATGAGAAATATTTTGACCATATATTATAAAGTACTTATTTACAAATATTTAGGAAAATAATTAGGGTTCCTTATAAAAAAATAAAACGCAGTGAAGAATATATAAAAAGCGGGCGTAGCTCACAGCTACACAGCTCACAGTTAGTTATTAATAAATACAAAAAATATATTGTATAGATTCTGAAATTCTGAAATCACGTGTAAATTAGTCAGCATTGTGTTTCCTCCCTCGCCGTACCACAAACGCAGCCAACGGTGAAAGTTAATTAAATAAAAATACCAAACCGAATCCGCTCCCGCTGAGGTGTCAAACAGCAATCAGCAAATAAAGGACCGCCAATAAGTTAGCGAGGCCATTCACAGAATCGAAAAGGTTCTGATTCATTGTCACGTCTCGTTTTGATTGGACGTGCTTTGATATCGATAGACGGGATTGGGATCGTTCAAAAATTTTAATATATTTTTTTTTTATTTTTTACTTTCGATTCTATCCGATGCGGCTTTGCGATATTTATTCGGTTTCGTTTTTGTTTTTACAAATCCCTTGGCCGAGGTCGTTCTCTTGTAACCGTTTGCAATCGTTTATCGAATCTCTGTCTGCTAGAGGTTATAATAGGCAAGGAACACGTGTAAGCATAACAATGGCGTCCTGAAAGTTTTTTTTATCTGCAGTAGTTTAGATATGATCTTGTCCAGAATAAGAGGTATCATTCTTCTTCTTCTTAGTTAATGGCAATCTGTGCGTACACACAATTTGTGCCAATGTCATGTGGGTAAGATTTTCAATCTTGTATCAGCGTTACCAAGCTCCAACAGAACGGTGGCCTATCCTGCTCGAACTTTCCATGGAGCTTTGTCGGCACCTCAGAATGTATGCTACGCGTTGTCTTCTATAATAAACTTGAACACAATAACTAAACTATTTCACACAAAACGCCACCAAGATTATATGATATAGAGTCAAGTACACAAGTTTAATGAATTAAAGAAAACAATTGCTACATGTCAGACTGAGATCCCGCCAAAAACCAAGAGGTATCATTATAAATACATTTCATACTATTACAAAACTATAAGAGAATACCGTCTACTACCGATTATAAAACTTTTTTATAGGACTTCTTCTCATGATAATTGTATAAACAACTATAAAGCGATGATGGCACAGTTTATAGTGCGGCCGAATTCCGCATCAATGGATGCGGGTTCGAGCCCAACTATCCAACTCTAAAATCAGCCTGAGCTTTCGGTGAAGAAAAATATCATGAGGAACAATGTCCGACTGGCTAGCCACCATCCTTAAATTTGAAAACCTGTCGTCAAATGCCAATAGGTGTGTTCCAGCAGCATCACTTGAGAACCAGTACCTTTAGGCTTACTTTGTTTACTATCCTAAACTACATCGTCACTTAACGTCAGGTAAGATTGTGATCCAAGGACAGAACCTATAATATAGTATAAAAAATTGTTTGTTTATAAAATACATTAATTATAACACCTTTTTTCCTTACATTACAGTTTGAAACTTAACAGATTACAACTATGTTTTGCGTGGTATAAACTAGAGATGGACCGAATATGAACGAATACAGGAGATTATCCGGAACTAACAGACACAGACGAAAATTTGAAAATTGTGTTTTTGGTACCTATGGGTATTGTATATACATTCATATCTATATAGTAAAAAATATTTTCAAATTTACAAATGGTCACTTCAATTTTATTTATTAGTATAGATATATATATAGTATAGATGTAACAACATATAAGTGACAGTTTCGTATTATTTTACATCTATTTTTCAACATTTTAAACTCTAAACTATAATACTTCATAACAAAGAGACAAACACATAAATCAATAGGATAAAGTTCACTTATTAGATTTTATGCTTCGAATTCAACTGATTGATAATTTCGCAATAAAACTTGCTGTAGCTATGTTTGTAACGTTTACTATACGGAGTATAGACGTCGGTTCAAAACCTATCGGGGTTATTTTTTGTTATGGGTTTATTATGTTATTCTTTTTTTAAGAAGCATAGAGACATTTTAGCTAATTTGTTTGCTATAGCACAAATTAAATTTCATCAAAAATCTGTCGAGAACTTCTTTACTACAAATTTTTGACTTTTGTCCATTATCCTAGAGAATATCCTATTGCGTTTTATTGGATAATCCTAGATGTTACTTTATAATATTAGTTATTACTATGTTAAGATTCGTCAAAACTGGTTCAGTACTTTCAGAGTGATACGCGTACATAGGGAAAGACAGACAGATAAACATTCGAAATAAAAAAGTTTGGCTTCCTATATCAATAACAAATTCCACTCCGATTATACTTTTCAAAAAATATTTAATATACAGATTTGGCCTAGTTACAGTTTTATTCCATTATAAATATAGAATAGATAACTGCGTAACAGTGAAAGAAAAACGTTTTTCTCGCAATTTCATTTAAGTAACAAAATATTAATTCGGTATTAATTATAAACATATTAAACAGAGCCATGGAGGCATTACGCCATTATTTCATAAATATAACGTGCCGGTGACGTTTCATTCATTATGCGACGCTGAATATGATTCGCTTGGATAAAGCTTCTCTAATTATTTCCGCGGCCCTGTCGTCATCGAAACTCGGCCAAGCTTGGATATATTCTATGAAACGTATTGATTATTATTCTTCACTGCTTATTATTACAGTTCACTTATATTTTAAAATCTTATTTGTGCCATCAACAGCGTACAAACAAATGAATAGAGAAAATAAAACATAACAATGTTGTGCCCTAACTAAAGCCGGACACAGCATACAATATCTGCGTGCATTATTTATTTATGGATTAATTAAACATTAATCATATATTGAGTAGTAAAGTTATAAAAAAAAAAAAATTGAACTCGTTTTAAGAAAGTCAATAGGTTTGAAAGAGGTCAAAGAACTAGAGAAAATGTCCGAATTTTAGAGTAAATGCCATTAGATATATTACACATACTCTAAATGGGAGATTGTTTACCTAAATTATTTTTTTTACCCCACGATATTCAGAGACTATTTAATGTTTAAATTTATTAACTTTGAGCAAGAAAAATTAAATTATACACAGTAAGAAACTATTTTTAACTTATAGAAGACACGAAAACATGTTAATGTGTCAACGGTCTATTAATTATATTATATTATTTTGTGGTTACCACTAGACAACGTTTAGAATTATGTAAATCGTTCATTAATATTGTAATTCACTCTTGTTAATAAGTCTATGTGTATCTATGAGACGTATGAACTTCTTTCTAAAAACAAAGTTCTATAAATAAGTGAAATTCCTCAGTACGAGAACGTTCTTTCTGATGTTTTTATCTTATGGCTTCAATTTGTTTTATTATTTATAAGTCTGTTAAAGTTAACGCTGCAACTCGTGATTAATAGTGAAATCATTTAACCGTAAACATTTTGTTTTTGTTTTAAACTAAAAAGATGTAATTAAGATGGTTCGGGGTCACGTCACCATGTCGGACTCATTAGTTAAAAATATTATTAACAAACAAGCGTCGTTAGACAAAATCACTGATGCTATTTTATGCTACAGAATATAAATAAAATTTGAACAGGTGCGCTGTCTCCAAAAGCACGCGCTGCACTGATTCCCATCGCCACGGATCAAATACCGATTTGAAAAACATCGTAAAATTTCAACATTTTATAATAATAATAAATTAAGAAAAGCTTAAACGTCTAATCAAACGTTAAGATATACTAATGACGTGAACTGTATTTTACAATAAGCTTTAACGAAATTTTCTTATATTTGTATGGTGTAGTGGTGATTGAACGAAAATCATTGTGTGATGCACGGTCTGTCTTTTATGTTCATTAACGATTTGAAATTTCTGTTTTGGTCTTATTTGCGAAAACACAGAGTCGTCTAACATGATAACTATTCCGCACAATTATGCACTGCTTGATATATTTTTTAAATATTCAATGGAATAGAACGTATACTAATAGAAAGCAAAGATACTCTCCACACAAATTCAAACACTTGCGAGTAGAACTGTGAATCCAATCGGATTTTGTTCACAATTTCATGAGTTTTAATTTTTTTAAACGGATGTCCAACATAAAATATAAATAACCTAAGTTATGCCCCTTAACTTCAGCAATCAGGCAGAAAAAGTCTCGTTAAAATTGATGCAGCCGTTTTGGAGACAGTCAGAAACTCGGAACTAACCGACAGAAGACGGACAGAGAGAGAATAAGATAAAAATTGTGTTTTTCATATTATATATAGATTCATATGCATTCAGTAAAAAGTTGCGATTTTGATATCATAAGCAGATACTTCAATTTTATTGATTTGTGTAAATCACGTTTACTTATCTTTAATAAAATAAACTAGTCTATTCGAGTGCACTCAACAACTTTACAGGAATAGAATAAATTCCCGAAATCGAAGTGCTATTATTCTTACATACAATGTTTTATTTATTTTCACAAAACAAAAGCAGTTTCAAAATGTAATATAGATTATGCGTTGACCACATTGTTGTCACAAAAGCAGATTACACTTCAACGTTGAAATATATGTTACTAAGACTTGGGGATTGTAAACGACAGTTAATTTTAGACTCAATATGTTGGACTGTAAATATATGAGAACTAACATTTTACGACATATGAAATCTACATTTTGATTGGTGAATAATGTAACAGATATTTATTTATAGAAGTACATTTATTAATAACTATCTGTGTTTATCGGTTAGTGCGATTTGCATTAACTAGTTTTTTCCAGTGAAATATACACTCGTTTCGATTGATCGAGTTGGATTATGGTATAATTTGAAAAATCAACAGTGTTTGAATAACAATTAGAGTTTGCGACTGTTACAAATAACGTCGATTATACACAAAAAACTACCCAGTATATTTATTATGTGTGCTTGTTTTAATAATGGTTTTTATATAGGACTAGCTGTGTGCCCGCGTTTCATATATTCTTCACTGAGTTTTTTTTATAGGGGCTCCCCCTAATTATTATCGTAATTTTTTTTGGTTTTGAGATAAAGTAAAAATATTTCTCATAAATTAACTTTCCCGTAAAACTGTGCATCAAGTTGGATTTTATTCAAATTTTTATTTAGTTTTAATTTTTTTACACGGAACCTTAATTATTTTCGATAATTAAAAGTACTTTAAGTTACGCAGAGTAACTTCAGCTATCTACCAAAAAAATGTCCCGCCAAAATTCGTCTAGTCGTTCCGATGTGTTTTTGGTACAGTTATCGTATATACATTTATATCTATTCAGTAAAAAAAAATATGTTATTTTGATGTTACAAACAGATACTTTAATTTTATTTATTAGTATAGATATCAACTATAGAGAATTAAGTGAATAGTTAGTTAGTGTGATAAGAGAAGGCCGTGGTGTGATAGAGGATGTAGTGACCAATATAGAGAAAGGTGTGCTTAGTTGGTTCGGGCACGTGGAGAGGTTGGATGACAGAAGATTGACGAAACGAATTTATAAGGCGAAGGTTACTGGACACGTCGGTAAGAGTCGACATAGGCGAACGTATTTTGACCAAATTGCGCAAGTCTTAAATAAAGGTCAGGTGAAAAGTACCCATAATCGGCTAGCATGTATGAAAGCGCTCATGGAAGTAGAGGAAGCGAATGATGTGTGTCAAGATCGTAGCAAGTGGAAGGATGTAATCTCTGCCTACCTCCACGGGAGAAAGACGTAATACTACATGTATGTTCAATTACATTATTTTCGTCATTTCTATTTTTATAAAGTAGTTTTTTTATAACACATATAATCTATAAATGAAGCGTCCATTTTCCGTATGCGTTAACAAAAAAAAAAACAACTACAAAAATTTAGATAAACACGGTTTAGTCTATCGAGCCAGACCGTTTATTGTCCTGTTATTGGCATGAGAACCGGCAGTCAAAATTTATTGTTTGTACATATGCAACGCACAATATTTGGTGAATTGATCTAACGCAGCCAGAAGCGGCTCTGTTAAATTTGTTTTTTTTTTTGGATCCAAACTTGTAGTAAATATTTGCAAATTAGTGTTTTTTGTATAAATTATGGTAGAGATAAAATTATATTATTAAAATTGTGTTACATAAATATAGTAATATAAAAACTATTTCATTAGTAGTTTGCTGATTGTTATGTCAATATGCTATACTATTCCACTGTTTTGAAAACTGGTAAAAGTAAGGTTGAAATTATATAGCAAATAAGGAGATTTAAACCTTAAAAAAATACTTTCAAAGTTTCGTTTCTCACTTCTGTCGGCAGTCTGCTTAGTTTTTTATGCAGTCGCGAACATAGACCCTAGCGCTCCACTACATATAATCTTGACTTATAATAAAAGGCTAACGAGACGAAATCTGTATATTGAAGATATTCAAGAAAAAATACTATGTGGGGCTTCAGAATCGACTACAGACCATATTTCAATAGTTTTAAATTTTTCTGTCTGTCTGTTTATTAATTTGTTCGCCAATAATGCAAAAACTACTGAACCGACTTCGATGAAATTTGGTACGGTACAGTTTTTTTTACTGTATAGTAACATCTTTTGCACACATATATGTATTTATACATTTATGAAAGCGTCTGTGAAAGTAGAAAAAGCGTAAAAAAGCGAAAATGGTGTGTCAGGATCGTAGAAAATGGAAGGACGCAGTCTCTATCTACCCCTAAGAGAGAAAGGCATGATCCTATGTATGTTATTTCTTAGTTTTGTATAGTATTATTAATCAACCAGTGTATCGACTTTATCATCAGGTATTATAAATGTACGACTAGTGTAGTTTAGTTAGTGTTAAAATTGCACACTCGTACGATTAACAACAGCAAACTATAGCAATATTTCGATTAATACTATATTATGAATGAATGTTATAAAGTTATCGCACGAAGCTAGCTCGTTGAAAAATAGTCTCCAATAAATGAGCAGGACCAGTATAACATAGAAATACATACAACACGATACTCTAGAACGTTATAACCCATTGTTAAGCGGATTATGCTGCGCACATTGACAATAATACTTATTCAGTGGTCGTGAATGACGCATTTTAGTATTTTAAATGGAAATTCATACAATTCGTATCCTGTAATAAAATTTATTCTTAAACGTTTTCGGTTTATGGAGTAATTTAAAGAACTATTCGGTTTTATTTAGATTAGATAGGAAATAAAATTAAACGAAAATTTTGAATCCGTTCATATTGTTACATTTGAATACACTTACATTTACACTTTCGGTTGTAAACTTTTTGGACTTTGAAGTTAAAAACCAAATACTTACTCATCTATCTTCTATCCCAAATGGCTTGTGATCATTAATATCAAATTTCATTAATATCGAATACTAACAGAAAATTTGAAGTGCACGAAATGACGACTTTCAATCGAATATTAAAACGGTACATTTCAAAGAAAAAAAAACATCCAGACCGCGAATTGTACACGATACTTGTCCGGTTTTTCGTATAACTGTTATTACGTTTTAAAGGTTCGGTTTAAAATTGATTATGTTATGAGAAGGATTTCAATTGTTTTGCATTTATTACCACAATCTAACTTTGCAATATAAGATTCGCAAACGTGAACAATGAGAAAGGAAATAGCTGGTAGGTGGTATTGTACTTTTCCCATCCCGCATGTGAACGCACCGTTTAATGCGTCTGAGTACAGGGTAAGTTTCTGTCGGATCTCGTTCAAAGCCGACGTTTTGAGACGGCACTTTTATAATACAAGTTTTAAAAAGCTTCGCTATGTCCATTCAGTGTTGAAGTTCGAGAAAAATTCTTCTGCTCCGTCCGTCACATACTAAGAATTGCCAAAGTTTCTATATAACATGATATGAACTCTATGTTTAACTTCATTTATGCTATCGCTAATTTTATTGCGGATGTGTTTTTGTTTCAAATTTTCTATTCTACAGTTTTATTTTATCACTTTCTGATAGCCTGAATTACTATTCAGTTATCAAATTACTCTTTAATATCAGAAGTTTCTTGTTTTACAGAAAATGATTTTTTATTTGTTGAAGGATATTTGGACACTCGTACGCGATAACCATTTTGAAAAAAGACAGTTATACTTTTATAACATATTATTAAATTATAGAAAAGTAGTTACTGTAGACTTTTAACTGGTTTTGAATTTTTTTTTATACGTGTTTGACGTGTCATCTTATTTAAAACATTAATAGACAGAAGGCAACAAAAATAGTAAGTTATGTTGCTGAAATGTCTTTGATTAGAAACTGGTTCCGTTACAACTTTTTGCGCTTCTTTATATCATTTTTGTAAAATGTACGTTATTATGTGATGCGATTGACACTAGAATCTCTATTTTTTTTTGTTTTCAATTGGTCTCAATTATAAACACTTTAATGAAGAAGATGGCAATCACCTTTGCTTTCACATAATGTCATTATACGAGTATGTTTACGGTTTTTAGTAAGTGTAGTTCGAAATATCCTTAATTTAGGTGAAGCAATCTAGCTAGCAGCAGTTACAACTTACGAAAAGGTGGACGCTTACATTGGAATCAGCGACGAGCTTGAGAGTGGCTTGCGTGCAATAAAATAAAACAGTCTGATGATAAGCGTTGATTACAATAATTTGCCTCAACGTTCATACAAAATGACATTACAATTTTTTTTTGTTTGTTGTAATAATAAATATGCATACAGTATCGGTTATGTGCACTGAATACTCGAGCTTGGCGCGTATATCAGACAAATCAGTCATCTATCGGCTATGAAAGGGTATGGCTATCTGCCAGATTGTGCAAGCGTATGTGTCTTACGGTTAAACTCAAGGATTTCGAATAGTGCGTACTCGAACACTAATAATTTATCCACCTTGAAAAGTGCGTATGAATTTCTATCAACAGGTTACCAACACTTTTTATACATTCTACTAATATTATTTAAGAGCGTTTTTTGTAATTTGGACTTGTTATAACATCAACTGAGCACGATGAATCGTCTACAATTTTAAATATATCATATTTCTTTTTAACTAGGTTTGAATACGTAGGGAAAAATATGGAACGTTGATTTATGAATTATTACTAAACACTTATGGTTCTGTTAACTTTTTCAAATTTTAAAGCCTCAATCGATCATGGAATACGTGATAAAACAAATATGTATTTACTGACATATACATAGATACCAGATAAAGGTTATGTTTAACAATCTGCTAAGAATGATTTATAGTTATGATAATGAACTGAAAACAGTTGTGAGATAAAGTTATAAATGCATCTAAGTAATACATTTCTGTTATTCTCATATAAATTAATGTCTACCTGGGTTTTCGGGTCAGGAAATCTTAGTTTCCGACTAAAATAATTATATTATAGGAAAATATATAGAAAGTAGGATGTTTCAGTAACCAAAGACAGTTTAGGTATTATTTGATTTTGTAAGTTTTTTAAATATTAACTATTAGCTTAGCTGTAGAACCCAAAAACAGACTGCAAGAAAAATGTTTTCTAAATCTATTCTGTATACTTAAAAAAAGTGATAATGATTCAGATGCTAGTGTAGTCCATTTCGGATTGATGGGTGTAGGTTCAATCCAACCTATCAAATTATATTATGAGCCTGATCTTTTAGTGAAAGAAAATATCGTAAGGAAGCCATAACATGGTTGTAAGATATTTTCTAATATTGCCATTGGAACCATTTTCAAATTTGGAAAACTACGCCTATGCACCAATAAGTGTGTTCTGGCAGCATCAGTTGACAGCCAGTACCTCTAGGCTTAGTGTCTTTACCATCTTCACATCTTGACTTAATACTAGGTGAGATTGAGGTCAAAGCGCCACCTAGTATAAAAAAAACACTTGACAATCATTGTATTCATCTATCTAAACTCAAGGTTTTCAACAAAAGCAATAACGTCCCTTTATGGATGTAGCAACTCAGAGAAAATTAGAGGTTATTGAGATAACGATAAGGGGGCATGGGTAGATTAAAGATATGGTATAAAAAAGGCAAAAAAATTAAGATGGGAGACTATAGAAAAACATACTATTATAGTGGGCGGTGAGGAAAATCAGGTTGAGAAACTGTGATCTTTAAACTATATCAATTTTGGAACCACATTTTATAAAGTAATTTTTCACACAAATTTTTTTTTCTGGCAATCGCCTTTTTCATTATTATTTAAAAGAGTCTTTTTTTATAAATATAGAATTTGTAAAGAGCCAGCACACCTCATGTTTCCTTAAGTAAAGCCGAGTACCAAATTATTCGTACACAAACAATCTGTTTACAATATGAAAGGAAATATTTTAAGCAGTCAATCTGAATTTGAATTAGACCCTTTTATGTGAAGAACACCTTCCATACGTAAATAGGGGTACATTGTAGTCTTGGCGATATGAAGTCGATCCAGTAGGTATTCAGGTATCCTGCTGCCGCCTACACGTAGATATCTATTGTGATTCATATTTCAATTTAAGTTCAAGTATTTTTCATATTAATATATAACCTCTTCAGACGAATTCTTTGCTTAGTGCATATTATACACTCAAAAATAAAAATACCTTACAACAAATGTTTGTTGATGTAATTTTCCTTTTTCATTGAACCGTTTTTGGAGATTAAATAATTATTTATTGTAATTATCAAGCTAAAGCTTGATCTGGTAAACGATCGTCATAATTTTAATATTAGAAATAAAGGTAAGTTAGCCGACCCACGCTTTAAACTAAGTAAACCTAATAAATGTTTTATAGGTAATACATATAATAGTGTTCGGTTTTATAATAAGATCCAAAAGAATTAAAAAGATTACCGATTTACCTGACAATAAGTTCAAGCTCTATGTCAAGCATGTCTTAATTTCAAAAGGTTATTACAGGATGGATCGTTACGTGAACGATACTGATGTCTCAAATTTATACCGCTCTCTATCGGAAGCACACTTCCACTAACAATGGTTGTAATTATGATTTGTATAGTTTTTTTTTCTAAAAATAATATGTATATTTTTAATTAATAAAAGAGTAAATATCCAGGTACACTTAGAAATCAAAGCTTTACCTATATGAAAAGTTTCGTTAGATCATTACAGCTGTTCCCGAAAAATAAATTGTAAAAAAATTGCTGACTGACTGATTCAAATAGTAGTTGTCTCAGACTCATAGAGAATAAAATAAAAAGAAAATGATAAAGACATTAATCGCTTCAAAATAGATCAATAACATTTCCTCTAGAGAAATGTTCCTGACCGTGAAAGAGCAAAGTAGCTGCTGATTTGTGGTCGTCGCCAACGTCGCAGCATTCCTAGAGGAATGCGGTGCCTATAGATATGTTCTTATTGCGTCCAAGTTATAAGAGTAAAGCGGGTCCTTTATTTACTAGAAGCATTTACTCTTAATTAATGATATGTTATAAGGTAAATCGAATAGTGTTGTTGTCATTATTATTGTAATTTACTGTTTTTTTATGAGTATCAATAAACGTTAAATTTGTCTAATTTAAATATCAAATTACCTTCAAACACAATTCGTAACACATTTTTATATTTACCTATTATGACATTAGAAACATTTTAAATCAATATTACTAACATCGGTTTATCTTTTATGAAGGTCCTAACAAATATTAGTTACACAAAGCCCTCACGAATTCTGGTTCTTGGTTCTTGTGCGTGTTGAATGTAAGGTTTAAATAGAGTAACAAATTTGTTGATATTTATGAATTCTGTGAATCACTAAGTTTTTTAATAGACGTTAAGAATAGCAAAGAACTTTTTTTTCATTCCTTGTAAAAACTACTGTGATGACATTTTACATGAATGTAATAACATAATTTATTTATGACTGGACATTATAAGAAAATGTCTCTGTGTATTAGTTCTCCTAGTTGGCTTACAACTAGAAAACCACTGTATTGATCTAGATGATTTATATTTACAACATCTATTATAGACATATTCTTTCATGTTTTAGTATACTACGTTATATCTGTATAATTAAAATGAATGTAAGTATACGAGTATATGCGCTCTCTGGGCGTTGCTAGGCCATTCAATTTTGGTGAGTTGTTATGCATAGGTTCGAGATGGTTCCTAACATAAAAAAATCTATTTGTAGTCGGTTACAGGTAGTAGTTGTTATATAGAAAAAGGTATAGTAACAATAAATTGAATTGATAATAAAATTACCAATATATATTTTCTTACAATACTTTCATCTAAGCCTAATTACAGTGAAATTTATCAAGCGTAGTCGCTCGTACATTTGACTCAAACGACTGCGTACCGCGTCGCTTAAACCAACCGTATAGGACAAAGGTAAAGATTCTGAATATATATCTGGTGTATAAAGCAAAATGAACAAGCTGGCGTATGCCCAACCAAGTGTAGTCGCAGCTTGTTACATACGTCACATTAATTAACCATCAGATCTGTATGATGTTTGTGATACATGTTCAAACTATAACATCTGGTCTAGCATTCTTAACAGTTCTATGGAAATAATTATAATGTTTATTTATATGTTTAAGCTATCAAAAACATGGTGTATATGGTACACTTTTATTACTATCCATCTCTACTAATCATTTACTTAATTAATATTATTAATTGTTGAACAACTTAATCATAAATTAAAAGTTTTTTTTAAATATTGTATATATCCTTAGTGTTTTGAACGCTTATCTGATGTTTAATATGGTCCAGGATGGTCTAATACATGAAATAATAATACTCCTATAGGTGTGCCAAACTTGAGAGTGGTAGCTAATCAGGAAATGGCTGTAGGACAGTCAAGTTTGAAAATCTTTCGCCAAATACCAATAGGTGTGCTCCGGCAGCATCACTTGAGAACCAGTACCTAGGCTGAGTTTGTTCACCATCGTCACTATTGTGGTCAAAGCACTGAGCCTATACCATGTAAAAAAATGCCCTATCATCATGTTATGCTTTCATTTCGACGTTTCTCTTCACCGAACTCTCAGACTCATAATAAATTTTAGACCTACGTCCATCTACGTAGAATCCCGACCACAATAACAACTGTGCCATAATCGCTTCACAAGTTAAGAATGTTATTAATACACGTAAAATAAATCCTCTAGTTTTACTTAGTAATTAAACAAAAATTTAAAATAAATAATGTTATTGTAAATCAAATCTATCATTTTAGTAATAATACCGTTATTTAAATTTAAAGAATAGTAGTTTCAAAAATAAATTATGTAATTTTTTTTTAAATAATGTATCTCTGTTGCTATCCGCTCAGACTTTGGACCGAATTTATAAGATGGACGGACTCGAATCGCCATTTACATGAGGGGTCAGCCGCTTTGCTATCTCCCTGATTTACAACCATATTCAATTGTTAGCTGTACTTGTATCAACAGCTGTCTCCGACAAACAGTTTACCCGTTTCTCTATGTTATGTGATGTATATTTGATATAATAATAATTATTATTAACATCTCTTTACTATTAAGAAATTATTTATACTTTATTACTAAGGACTTAATGTTTGAATTGGCGCATTCATTATAAATAAATAACTATTACTATAAACGATGTTTTATTGCCTCTCACATTTACAGTTAAACTCATAATTTTATTGCTATTACTACCCCGAAAGATTAGAAAATTATATTCCTTTAAGGAGATCGAATCTGCCAAGTTTAATGTGATAAGTTGGTTAAACTGAATAAATTTCGTCTGCGATTTTAGACATTTATCGTAGCCGTTAAATTATATTATAATTAATGTGAATGTAAATATAAATTACTTAAATAGAAAACAATAAGAGGCATTTTAAAATGTTCAACAATTAATTCACAAGACGACACCAGAGCCCGGTGTACGTTATTGAAAAACAACCAAATACTGAACTTGACAACTTTAAATTTGAAATTCAAAATAGCATTAGCAATTCAGAAATTTCATTTCGTAGTCTCGTAATGTTAATAGAAAACCGTTTTAAACCTAAAAAGTGAAACTGGATTGTAGATTGTATGGGTACTTATTATATATAAGTGATTGAAATTTGAATGAGACGAACGTTACGGCTTATTTCATAGATTCAGAAATTTATTAGTTTTAACACAAAAAATATAAAAGCTATATAATGCAATTTGAAATTTATGTTATTTGTGAATGTTTAATAATTTCTTTTAACTAAACGGAAATAACTTTCAATAAATAGTGTTTTCTTTAAATATAGAATAAAACATTGTTTCTTTTTGCACAAGCGACCCGCCCCGGCTTATATAGAATATATAGAATACTCGTATATGTAGAAATCTCTTATTAAAACAAAAACAATTATAACTTATGGTACAAAATCGGTTAAGTAGTTTTTGAGTTTATCCTTAATAAATAAAAAAATTATTTTACCTCTTTATCTATCTTCTATATATATATGAGGAAAATAGGGATCGCTTGAGGCACCATCACCTCAAAACTATTGCACGTATCAGGAAGGGACTATTACCATTCGATGTGGAATTTTTCGTAGAGGCTATCCTTTTTTTGAATTCCATCGACCATTTCCCATTTTTTTTTTTCTATTTACTGTTGTGTACATTTTTTCCGCTAATAAAAACAAAAGGACTCACTTTTCTTCATTCATTCATTCATTGTTTTTTTTAGGTTAAGCATAAATTATTTAAAAACTATATAAAACAGTGAAGATTATATGAAATGCGGGCAGAACCGCGGGCACACAGCTAGTTCATATATAACAGTATATATTATCCAAAATAGAGAAACAACAAAGGTAACATAATTTTTCATGATTAAATCCAATGACTTAATAGTTGCATATAAACATATTTAAGGGCAGAAAAAAAGGTTCGTATGTATGTTCACGTTTCCCTACTAAGTAGGCTGCGTTTTTCTTTGGCGGTGTGTCCTAGGAAGTCTCGTCGTGGGTAAACAGGCTGGTACGATTTATGCGCAGTTTGAGCGGCATTCGTTCTTTGTTCCAGGTAATGACCCCGCTTTCATGTCGGCCTCAATGGGCTCTATCTAGCAAAGAGTTCAGATATTCTGGTCGTGTGGCGCACCTCGACGCTCTATGTATGGCGATGTTACATTTTATAACCGAACAATCATAGAAGTTGTTTGTACAAATTAATTTTTAGTAAGTTTTAAAGTTATCAAAAGGATGTTTTTAATTTTATTCGAAGGCTAGGAAAATGATTTATTTCGTTTGATTTTTTTATTGTATAGGCTTAGCGCTTTGACCAAAGTGTGATCTGATGTTAAGTAATGATGTGGTCCAGGGTTGGGAAACACACTAAGCCTAGAGACCGATAATAGGCCTAGAAAGCCTGTTCTCGACTGGGTTGTATACCGAACAGGTGGTAGTGTTTTGACGTTCATAAGTGCTACTGGCACTAGTTCTCAAGCGATACTGCCGGAACATAATGGTGCTAAGCAGCAGATTTTCAAACTTTAGGGTTATAGTTACCGAGTGAGGCATTATTAGAAAATACCCTGCAACTATAATTTATGGTTTCATAATGATGTTTATCTTCACCGAAACCTTTTTTTACACCTTTTTTTACAGGCTCAGTGCTTTGATCATAATCTCAGTTGATGTTAAGAGGCGACGTGGTCTAGGATGGTTAAGACACTAAGCCTAGAGGTACTGATTCTCAAGTGATGCCGCTGGAACACACCTATTGGTATTTGGCGGTAGGTTTTCAATCTTGAGGTTGGTAGCTATCCAGGCGAGCATTATTAGAAAATGCTCTACCACTATACAGTGGTTTCCTCACGAAGTTTTCCTTCACCGAAAGTTCAGGCTGATTTAGAGGTGGATAGGTGGGCTCGAACCCGCGTTCATTGATGTCAAATCCGAACGCAAAATCAACTGTGCCAACATCGCATAAAAGCACGGGCTTATTATGCAGTTGGACTATGTAGGTTTGAACCTACGTCTATCGACATGGAATCCGACCGCACTACTGAACAAGCCATCCTAAATAAAGTACAGTAAAATTACGATGACTATCACTGATAGATGAGTATTTATTGATAGTCGCCATTATTATACTGGCCTTCGTCTTTTACGGCTAAAACCGTTTGTTGATCTTGGCATACAAAGCGCCTCGACGTAATCACTAAGGCGGATTTTTACCATTTATTCGGTTGTCGCGACTCAGTTAGCTACGAAAGCCATCCCATTTATACTTTCTGCAAATTTTCTATTCATTATAAAAAAAAACCTTATAAAAAAAATTAGCTTATTGTCTGCATATTAATTAATTAAGTATACACTTTTCGTTAATTTACTATATCCACCTACTGTTATAAAATGACTTCCTATATTAATTAAACTTAATTAAATTATGAGATATGCATTGCATTTTTAAGTTGAATGAAAACTCCAGAAACCTAATTCATTTTATACAAATTTTTTTTTAATGTAATACCATAGATAAAAATTATATTAATACATTCTTACTTACACGAAGCGTTTATGACCAATTGGTATTGGGATCGGATACCGCGTTGATGGACATAGATTTTATATGATACTGAGCTTTTGGTGAAAAAAAAACATCATCGCAATGAAAACTATACCATGGTGGCAGAGTATTTTCTATTCCCCGGTTAGCTATCTTTAAGTTGAAAAATTCGTCGTCAAGCATCTATAGGCATGTCTCGCAACATTACTTAACAGACAGTAATCTCTAGCTTTAGGATGTTTATCATTTTCAGACATAGCGTTACTCAACATCAGATGGAATTGTAGTCAAAACGGTATATATACGGTAGACATTAACAAAAAATTCAATGCATTCTAAATGCAATTTCTTAAACCCGTACAAGTAATCCCTTGAAATCAATAGTAAACAGAGCTCTACAGGTAAGAACCTCTGACCCCCCAAATGATTTCGTAAGCATTGGAAGAAATAGTCTTTCAGTATTTGGGTATACATTGGCTGATCTCAAAGTGCAGTACCTACATCTAGCGCTTTATACCTGGAGTATATTGCTTGCGATCTAATCGTGCACAATTTTCTTCAATCCTTCCAGCCACATAATGTCTCAGACGGACAAACAAATATACGTTATACTTGTTTTTAGTACACTGTATACAAATTGAACAGTAAAATTAGTTACAAGAATAATTAGGATTGCCAATTATATATATAGAGTACAGATATTTTCTTCGGCTAAAATTGAATCATGACAGTTTGGTTTGAGAGTTTGTAAATTACGATCTTTTATGAGTAGCTTATTTCGCGTGAAATAACTTGTAGTAGCTGTAAACGCAATTATTTAATATCTGTATAAAATAATAAAGTATAGAATTTTATCTACAAAGGAATAAAATGTCTAATACATACCAAATCCAACGTATTTAATTTAGTGAATCCTATATAGTGTCAACATTTCTGACAGGCCCTTAAAAATCCTTCTTCAGTGCGTCCATAGGAGTATCCCACTGTTAAATACTTGAATTGTACGGTTATTATCCGACGTGTTTGTTGACTTTATTAATACGATCAATAATTGTTTTATTTTAATTAACAATTGAATTCAAAAGTTAATTTGCCAAGTATATATTTCATTAGTAAATATGTTGGTAGTTAATTTATTATGTTCTACATAAAATCATTTATTTATTTGTACTGTAAATGTTTAACGTTTTACCGATATCTCAACTGATTTTAATTGACAATATGGCTTCAAAGGTTAATAGGTAAGCCCAGAGAGGTAACTGGGTATTGTCGTAATACATTTACAGACGTTTGGCTGTAGAATTTCAACTTGAACTAGTTAAGGTGCTAGCAATTATTTTATGCAATACCTTCGCACGAAGTATTTTCAATCTTCGTAAACCGTAAATGAATGAAGTAAGCTATTTGCGTCTGCGTTTTCAATATTCTACAATATAAGGGTCTTCGAAAGAAGACTGAAACAGTTTTTATTGAGTGACTACGTACCATCGTCGGCCGTGTAACGTTTCAATAAGGTGTGATTGAGGTTAAGCTTCGAGAAATACATCAAAAAACAACGGTAAAGTCTTATCCCATAGTTTTACTTTGCCAAAAAATTAGATCCATTGTAAGATTCAAAGTAACGCGCGGTTGACGCGGTATCCACAGTGTAACAGAATCATCATTGCCTTACTGTACATTTCATATATGGTTTAAATATGACGCTTTACATGAGGGTGGAATAACGTCACTCGGGACGTTCTCACTGAAATGGCACTACTATAACAGTCGGCGTTATTATTTATTTTGTTTTTAGCTGAAAACATTATAACAGTATCATAGAAATGAAATAAATTCTTGCAAGTTCAAATTTTTAACTCTGGTGAAAAAATGGCTTAGCGCTTATCTATACTAACAAATAAAAATTGAAGTATCTGTTTATAATATCAAAATTAATTGTTGATACTAAATAGATATGAATATGAATATGATACCTATACCAAAAATTCATTTTTTAATAAATTTATCTGTCCGTAATGGGTATTCTCCGGAACGGGTGGACCGATTTTGTTGAAACTTTTTTTGGTAGATAGCTGAAGTTACTTCGGGAACTTTTAATTTTCTAAAATAATTAGGGTTACGCGTAAAAAAAAAAAACTCGTAAAAATTTGAATAAAATCCGATTCTATTTTTAATGGCAAGTGTATTGAATAAAATTGGAGTGTCTGTTTGTAATGTCAAAATTATTTTTTTTAACTAAATAGATATGAATGTATATACCTATACCAAAGATACAATTTTTAAAATTTGTGTTTGTCTCTGTCTGTCTGTTTGTTCCGGGTAATCTCCGAAACGGCTGTACAGATTTTGACGAGACATTTTTGGGTAGATAGCTGAAGTTACTTATAGTAAGTTCAGCATAAAAAAATTAAAACTTATAAAAATTGGAATAAAATCTGATTCAATTTTTAGTTATACAAGTAAGTGTTTTAATTTATGAGAAATATTTTTACTATATCTTAGTACTATTTTTTTTTTGAAAAATAATTAGGGTTCCATATGAAAATTTTAAACGTAGTGAAGAATATAAGAAACGCGGGCGCAGTCGCGGGCGCAGTCGCGGGCACACAGCTAGTTCATAATAAATTAAAACACATATATAAGAATAAAGTACATTAAATTAAAAGACATTACACAATCATCATTTTTCCAAGTCGCTATACAAGTATGTCGTATAAATCTTTAAGATATAGTATATTTCTTATTCAATTGTCTTTCTATTGTAATTTTGATACTTATTATATCTCAACAAATTAATTACTCTATTCTATAATACCCTGTTTAGACAAGTACGATTGGTAATTACTAAAATATGTAATTAAATTATATAGCACTTCACGTAAGATTGACGGCTGTAGATCAGTCGGTTTGATTAAAATAAGGCTTAATAATTAAAATACAAAATACTAAGATAATTGTTAAACGAATTAATATTTAGATAATAAATTACGTACGTACCTGAATAATTAGAGGTTTAATGTACTATACATTGTAACTTCAAGTAAGATGTATCGAAAATGAACATAGTGCCTATGCATTTTGTAATGAACTGTGTTGATAATAAATTACCTATTGTTTTTATTTGCCCTCTATAGATATAAAATCATTTAAAAGGTTTCATGGGACACCAGGTAGGGACAAAGTTCCTTGGGATAATATAAAAGCAACACGCAAAATGCTTAATTTTATTATTTATTTTCTTGATTGTTTTTTAATTTGCTGATAGGATTTTATTTAAGTACGTAAAAGTATTTAAGAAATGTAGTATTTTAGAAAATAAAAAATAACGTAAAATAATATATGTCTTACAAAAAAAAAAAAATTGTAATTCAAAATATTAAGTAAAATAATGACATACATATGTCTCTTAATTTTTTTTTCGACAATATAAAATTACATAAATAATCAAATCAATAAATTTTCATGTGCTTAATTGACGTTAAAGTTATGAGTATATTATATACTATGCATTGCATTGGCGAAGCGGAGTGGTATAAGAACGAGAAGGAATGAGAGAACAGAATTAAGAGAGAGAAAGCACGTCTCTAGCACTTCCGTTGTATATTTTTCTTACGGTTTTAGTCTCCCTTTTTTCAGTTCGGTTGCGCAGCACAATCCCTATCTCCTCCAAGCCTGCTGTATGGAATTTCGTTCCAACAATAATATAATAATTTCGTAAATAATTACAACGAGAAGATCTACATACAATTGAGGCAGAAAGTAAATATGCCTATCGTGACTAACATAAGAGAGATTTATGTAAAATAATTATATTTTAGTAACATATTCTATACAGCCTAATTTAATTGTAAAATTAATACAATCTATGCTCATTTAGTCACATAATGTCACAAAATAACTTTTATATATTTATACAAATACATTTAGACATTTAGGTGTAACTAAATAACGCTGTTTAAAATAAAATGAGCATCCAATACTAATGCGTTAATATAAATATGAACAATGGTGTTTGTTATTATTATTATACATCTAATAATAGCAAATGAAAGTTTTCACGACACTCATTTCATTATCTCTCGTTATTGGAAACTCAATAAACATCTATAAATGCTATTCTCCTCCTTTACTTTTTTTTTGTTTTTCTCGCACCTGTAGTGAGAATATATTTTTCGTTCGCTTGTCTGACTGTGGGTGAAATAAATATATGAAATAGCTCCACTGAACACGACGGTTTTATTGTATTATTCCGATATATTCGACCGCCTTAGTGGTTATTAGGTATAGGAAGACCCAGCTATTCCAACTTTTTGGACTAAGTAAGTCTAATAGCTCTTTGGTAATAGTGTTCGGTTTTAAAACAAGATCCCTACACAAATTTTATACATTTAGATTTCTTAATATTTAAGAGGAAATTATTTACCCCATCAAAATCAATTTTTTTAAATTCAATTTGGGCCCTGGGAAGACGCTTATGAACGTCAAAAATGACCAACGGTTGGGAAAACAACGCAGTCGAGAAGAGGCGGGAAGAAACTCGAACTGGTTTTCTTTTAAAATGTTTTGTACGAGGTATAACATAAATTAAATTTAACATAATAACAATAAACGGTTTTAACGGAAGCACAGAGAAGGGAAGACATCACTATCGTTCACGTAATGATCCATCATGTATTATTACAGGTTATCCTTTGAATATTAAAACCTGTTTGACTTAGAGCTTAAACTTATTGTCTGGTAATACAGTGATGTGCTTTAAAACCATGTTCTATGACCTAACACTATTACCTAAAAAGCTTTTATTGGATTTACTAAGCCAAAAGCAAGGGACGGCTAATCTGTGATTACTTCTGGTATTAAAATTATGCCGGTTGTTTGTTATATCAAACTTCTTTAAATTATTTCGGACGTACATTAAATTATCTAGGAAATATTGGAAAGGCAAAGTTTACTAAGAAATACTACGTTTCTTAAATTTATTCGTCAGTGATTCGCGAGGTTTCTTTTCATTTTGAATAAAAGTTAAGTGTCATCTGCCATAGAACTGCAATAGAGAACTATGTCAGCAAAGTTACTAACCATTAGCTGTAGATCATTTACCTATACCAGGAATAAAAAAACATTAATACCACTACAAGGAATAAAAATAGTCTCAAAATCGAGCCTTGCGGGACACCTATTTGAGCTAATGATTCCGCGGAGGTAACGTTATTCACATTTACTTTCTGCAATCGGTCTGTTTAAATAAGAAACCAATAAGCAGGGAGAGGTTTCAGAAACAATATAATGTTTCAGTTTCGGTATAAGTGTAATGTGATCAATGCAGTCAAAGGCCTTTGAGATATCGTAGAAAACACCAATTGCAACCTACGAATCTTTCCAGGGTCGTAGTATAAGACTCATTAACATTACACCAACGTGAGTGGTAGATTTAGATATCGTGAAACCAAACTGCAGACCATCTCCATAAAATCTCTTCTGCTTCAAAATAATCGGCTAGCTGATTGATCATAATTTTCTCGATAATTTAATAAGTTGATGGAAATACAGAACTTGGTCCATAATTTTGAAAAAGACGTCTTCTTCATCCTGATTTAAATAAAGATACCACTTTACTTATTTTAATTAAATTGCAAAAAGTGTTTGAAATAAAAACATGTTACTTTTGAATTAAGGTAAACGTTAAAATTTCATCAATTGCATTATTCGTTTAGAAACAATCAGCCGGCTATTACAATGCAAAGTTAAAACGAAAGTAAAAAGCACGCGAGCCAATAAACGACCTTAACGACTCCGGTTAGATGAATTAATGATTGAATTTTCAATTAAGATTACAAAGGCGACGTCTAACTTTCTTAATACCTAATTGTTATGATTCAAAATTCATCTGACATTATTCTTTTTCACTTTGATATTATCAAGATTTAATTTACTTTGTCACATTTAATTTAATAGGGTTTTACTCTTTTAAAAAATAGTTAAAAAAACGACGATCTAATTCGTAATTTTAAGGAGATTTTTAAAGCCACACATACATTATTGCTTTATTTCCGTTTTATTAATTTGTAATGCTTTTATTGTATTAATTTTGTAAAAAAAAGTTGTAAACAGATTTCAAATAAAGAATTTTTAGACAGGGATTAATTAATGCAGAGCAGGCATGGTATGATCTTAAATTTTGAGGACTTCATTGAAAGTTTTTACGATTGGAGTTTATTAGTCTTATTATTTTAACTTTAATTATCTTACTATGATAATATAATTATATTCTTGTTTAAGATTAGATTAAAAGTAATTAACTACGTACATAATATATTTAGAATAATATTAAAACGTATTGTTTGTAAATTATTTAATAGAAGTATTTTACATTTATTCAAAACGATTATTGTTTTATGAATTACTCAAAACTTGAATATATAAAAGTTGCAATATCGTAATTTTTTATGAACTCTGTAATCACTTCACGGGATGAAATGGACGAGTGAAACAAAAGGGTCTATCCCACTCATTTATTCAAGAGCAGAAGATTTCAACTGCTGCAAACATTCTCTTATACTTTGTTAACAATAATTAAATTTCAGATTGTTGTAATATGCAAATCATTTACAAAATGCTCAATACTACATATATGCTTTTTTTATAGGGCTTTACAGGGCTTATAGGCTCAGTTTTTTTATCACAATCTAACCTGTTGGTAAGTGACGATGTGGTCTAGGATGGTAAACACACTAAGAGGTACTGGTTTTCAAATGATGCTGCCGGAACACACCTATTGGTATTTGGCGAGAGGTTTTCAAATTTGAGAGTGTCAGCTATCCAGGCGTGCATTATTATAAAATTTCTTACCACCAAGCTATATGGTTACCTCAGGATGTTATCCTTTACTAAAAGCTCGGGCTGATTTTAGAGTTGAATAGGCGGGCTTGAACCCGCGTCCATTTGCGCGAAATCTGGCCGCACTATCTAATACGCCATCACCGCATACTACTATTTTGCACGTACGTATACATATAGTTTGGTTTACATTAGCTCATATAAAATTAACATGTAAAATTGTAGCAAATAAAAAAAATCGGGTATAGACAAACAAAAAGTGATGTTTCAAATTAGTTTTACTTAGTAGCTTACTAAACTTTCGGTCTTATTTTTTATAATTGATCGCCGTAACAGCGGAATATTATACCATTAGTATAATTGCAAACACTCTTTATTTCATTAACCTGTATGTGATTCTTGTTTTTATCAAAGGACAACATTTACGGGTCCATAATGTTTATCGCGAACGGTATGTAGATTGGTGAATAGTGTATTTTAAATGTAAAAGACTTGATGTACGGTGAGTTTCAATATTGAATCTTAAAAGTTAGAATTCAGCGAACCAAAAATATATCGTTTTTTCTTACCGACCATTAACATTACTCTGATACTTTAGAGAAAAAAAGGATTTAAATTTCGGATTCCATTGGGTAAAATAGATTGAGATCGCATAATGAAATCGGCCGGTAGTCGATATACAGGTTATCGTTGAGAAGATAAGCAACACTGTCTATGTGACAGAAATATGTAGAACATGTCCGGGCAGCCTGTCTAATTATAATCGATCCTCCGGAGATTGACACATGTTGTGTTTATGTGTACAGTCCTAGGGAGAATTGTTGACAAAAAGTCTAATATTGTGTTTAGGTATTAAGATAAAATGGAATAAAAAAAAACGATTTATTATGCATATTTTATTTTTAAAGCGCAATGAACATACATAGAAAAAAAATTATTAAATTTAGATAACGTACTCAAAAGTACACTGTGACACAAATTTCTGGAAGAATTTATATAAGAAAACTTTTATATGTGTAAAAAGATAACAATAGGTTTTGCGTGGAGGCAAATAATTTCAGAGAAATGTCCGAATGAGTCCTCATAATTTTTGACCAATTTGGCTCTTAGTGTTTTGATTATTGAAAATAAATAAAATTTCTCATTGACTGTACATAGCAGTCATCGTGAGAGAAGCGGCATATGCCGACGGAACTGATGAGTGATGTATGAACTTTTTTTTATTTAGCAATAGAACGTACCAGAAAGCTATTTACGTTTGAATCGTGTGAAAATAAACTCGGTCATTAGTTACAGTAAATATTCATTTTCACCACATCATTCACGACCCGACCACGGATTCAAAGAAACTTCTAAGATACATAAGTTTAATTAATTTTCAAACTATAAAGATTTTAAAACGCGGTTTTAAATTCACATTATTCTATTTGTTGTGTACCTATAAGTTATCTAACTACATCTATGCCTTATCTTTAAATGTTTTCATGGCTCATCATAATGACACCGATTATTACTAAAAATTTTATATTACAAAAATTCTAATTATTATGAAGTTTAATATATTAGTAAGTAAATTCATTGTTGATTTTTTAACAAAATACAAGTATAAAAGTATTTGATTTTCGAATAAAATGGGTTTATTTAAACAACCTAACTACTAAACAACCTACTACTAAAAACTACTAAACTACTACTAAAACTACTAAAAAACCTAACTAACCTAAACAACTAACACCTAAATAACTGATATCGTCTGTAGGAAAGTGTAGGATACATTTTACTATTATTTAAATTAACAACTACAACAAAATTTAATAAGAAAAAAAAAATGTATATTTTTAAGTATTATTGTTGCAAAACTGAAGTATAGCGCCATCTATTGATCTTGGGTGTATCTACTTTATATTCCACCGTAAATGCGAAGTTGATGCATAAAAATGCATTCGAGCGTGAAACAATCACGTAAACTATTTTAAAGTTCCATTCCACTTATAATAATATAGTCGCTACATAGTGAATTCTATCATTTTCTCTATCTTCAAAGCATCTACGTAGTTAATATTGATATTATTTCAATTTAATCTATATATGTACTAATAAATTAAAGTGTCTGTTTGTAAAGTTAAAATGTTTTTTTTTTCACTGAACACATGTGAATGTATATACGATACTTATACAAAAGATACAATTTTTAGAATTTTGTTTCTCTGTTTGTTCCGGTTAATCTCCAGAACGGCTGGGCTGACTGACGGATTTTGATTAGATTTTTCTTGGTAGATAGGTATCGTTCCGCATTCAGTTATTCGTCCGTTATTCAGTGAACAGTTTACGAGCAAGTGCTTGAAATTATGAAAAATATTTTACTTTATCTTAGTAAGTACAAAAGTTAAGGTTCCGTAAAAAAAAAAATTAAAACGAAGTGAAGAACATATGAAGTGCGGGCCCAACCGCGGGCACACAGCTAGTTACCAATTTAAATATTAATACTATGTTTGAGAATAGGTAAAGAAATAATAGACATTCTACTGCAAAATAGCTATGCTCGTAACGCTGTGTATGGGACCAAACGGTGTCGTGTCTTAAAGAACCGGTCTACAAAGCGTTCTAATTAAGTCTCTGAAAGTCTCTAATTTTAATTCTATAAAAAAGCTATAAATTACATTCGGTGTATTGCATACCTATTTTTTACTCCATATCATAAAACAAAAATATCATTGAATTGTTTTGAGTAGATCACTTTACTTCTTTACCACATAATAAAGATAGAACTTTTCTTTACTAATGTTAGTTAAAGTTTTGCTATAAAGACTGCCAAAATAAAACATGTGAGGATACAGACACAAGTCCTGCACAATCGTAAAACTAGCGGCTGGATATCGACTTCCATATTTAACTTTATTTCGTACAACAAAAGACACAAAGGCGCATAAAGAATCCCTAAAGGTTCGAACTTCGGGTGGGTAGTTTTAGCTTCTACTCGGACAAACGTAGCGTGTTGACCGGCCTATTAGGCTGCAGCGCAGCAATGGATAATTATGTTGTCAACTGACTAAAGCAAACGACTATACAAAGCGGATCTGGGCCGGATCAGTCGCTTTTTGTGCGCGACAAAGGCCATTACGCGATCCGTTTCCGAGCGCAAAGTCAACACTGTTATGAAGTTTTCATTGAGTTTTCGCCGGAAAATCGGCTAACGTGGGAAAGCTGCGACTGCGATTTGAATGGATAATGAGCTCCGATGTATTCGTTAATTGAGTCGATATGTAAATAAACAGGGACTGACGCTCAATCATCATTGTTCAGCTCAAAGGCAAGCGCGCTATTTTATTGTTGGATCCTGATTGTTTGGTAAACCTTTATATGTAGTTTAAATGGCTTCAGCCAGATTTTACTGCAGTTTGTTTGTTATACATACGATTTGTTTTATGCATTTTTGAATCAAATTACATTATGCATTTTAGAAAAACATTGTTGAAACATTTGTACCATTAGTGTGTTTATGAAGAAGTTATATTTCCTGGATACTAACTACTTATAAAATTGGTCAGAGCAAGATTTGATAATTGATGCAAGAAGTATATATATACTGAGATTGATTCTGTTGTAATCTTTATCTAATTACGAAAATCTGATCGTGAGTAGTTCTATAATATATCATGCCGAACAAAGAGTTAACAGTTCTGGTTTGTTTAATGGAATTAAAAAAAAAAAACACAAATTATTCTCATTTATCTTATTTACCGTATTTCACAGAATTCAAATGACATTTCACTTAACTATTCATTGTGGTCACGTTTCGATATATGTGGTTTAAATGTTGTAATGATTAATTTATAATAATTTGCTGTCTATTTACCTAGTTACTCATTCGAAATAAATTAATTTTATTGCAATATTGACAATCAGACAATGATATCTATCGGACGGCACGAACATTAATTATATATGAATATTTTGTTCAAATGAATGGATGCATTAACATATAATATTGTACGTTTAAATAATGAATATTTTATTTATCGTTAAACCTTTTTTGTTAGGTTACGATAACCTTAGTTTAAGGTTAAGATGAGGTGAGTATATAATGGGATTGTTTTCCAACACCTTTGTCTTGGAATTCGTTTAAACAGGCAACCCTATCGATCCGATAAGATATCTTCAACTAAATCTTTAATTAGATTACTTCAAATTAGATTTTATGACTCGTGCATGTACATATATTTAATTATCCAACAAAATGGTATTAAATTACAGAGGGTAAACAAAAATTGGAACATAATTATGGGTACAAATAAATACAGAAAAAATAGTAATACATACTTACTTATAAATAACTATAAATATTTATGTTATATTTAAAAATAATATAGCATTGCATTTCTGTTATACATAAATTTTTCATTTTTTTTTGTAAGTAAACATTTGTAATTTTTGCCAATAACCATATAATTTATTAATAACGAATTCAGCGCCATCTGTCGGATTCTAGCATAGACTTAAACTAGATAAATATATCATGTATATTTGATCTCAACTAATAGACAGGGCACGAAATTTATTTCAAAAACCTTCTATGTTATATTTAAAAAAGGTCTTACTTTTATTAGATATATACCACAGAAGCCCTCTACCAATACTCTCACAGTTAATTTAGAACAGGTATCAATTAAAACTGTCTCGTGGTGATTTATTTTATTGGTTCGGCAATTGATTACATTACGGCAAATTGACCGCAATGGATGCGAGACTTGCGGCGCTGCATTGCGTTCAAAAATTGACATAATATATTCTTTACACCTTCGGTTTAATTAAAAAGATAGTGTTCGACTCCATTAATTACACATTACTTATTACATTTATTCTATCAATATTATTTTATAGATAATTATGCTTTAAATGCGTAAATGAAGTTATTCTTTAAACTCGAGATTGTTTAGGTGATTTTATCGTATTTTCGATTCGTAGTATCGATCACTAATTTTTCAAAATGAAAGCCTCAGCAAATTGGTTGATTTTTTTTTTAATTTTGAAATTGGTTGAATTAGTTGAATAAAATTGGAGTGTCTGTTTGTAATGTCAAAATTAGTTTTTTTAACTAAATAGATATGAATGTATGTACATATAGCAAAGATACAATTTTTTAAATTTGTGTTTGTCTCTGTTTGTCTGTTTGTTTCGGGTAATCTCCGAAACGGCTGTACGGATTTTGACGAGACATTTTTTGGTAGATATCTGAAGTTACTTATAGCATGTTCCGCATAAAAAAATTAAAACTCATAAAAATTGGAATAAAATCTGATTCAATTTTTAGTTATACAAGTAAGTGCTTTAATTTATGAGAAAAATATGTTTACTGTATTTTAGTACTAAAAAACTTTTAAGGAATATAATTAGGGTTTCGTATAAAAAAAAAAAACTTGAAACGCAGTAAAGAATATATAAAACGCGGGCAAACAGCTAATATATAATATAATATAAAAGAAAGGTGTGAATAGGTTCGCAATATAAGAAATAATTTTAACTGTCTTGATTGAAGTAAAGAGTTAGAAAAAGAAAACTCTGTTGGACAAATGGCGCGTGTGAAATTAACGAGAAGTGTTTTGTTTTTGAAGATATTCTGCACACTCTTGACTAATACGAATTCTATTCACAGCCATAATCTGGTATACATAATGCTGTTATAAATTTGAAAGATTTAGGTAAGCTACGGGAATATCCTAATCTAAATTCTTTGACATTACCATTTACATCGTTAACATTGCCTTAAAAAAGCTTACAAGAATACATTTACTTATCTAAAATAAGCTTCATTATGAAGATAGAAGAGATAGATACATAGAAGCTACATAAATAAAGCAAAACTTTTGAAAGTGATTCATTAATTAAACGAAACGTAAAATTTTCTACATTGCCAGTTTCAAGTCAATGATACGAGTTGTCACTGTTTGTAAATTTAGTTTTTTACATGATATAGGCTCAGTGCTTTGACCTCAAGCTCACCGGATGTTAAGTGACGATGTGGTCCAGGATGTTAAATACACTAAGCCTAGAGGTACTGATTCTCAAGTGATGCTGCCGAAATAGACCTATTGGTATTCGGCGACAGGTTTTCAAAATTGAGGGTCGCAGCTACCCAGGCGGGCATTATTAGAAAATGTCCTACCACCATGCCAAGGCTTCCTCATGGTGTTTTCCTTCACTGAAAGCTCAGGCTGATTTTAGAGTTGGACAAGTGGGATCGAACTCGCGTCCATTAACGCGGAATCCGGCCGCACTATCCACTGCGCCATCATCGCTCCAGACGCCAATTTTTTTTTTCCGATATTCAGTTGTCTTCCAAATTTTAAAAGCTTATTTTAATTGACAACTTTATGACATTGTTGTTTGTGTGTTCAACGTGCAAGTGTTACTTATATTAATTACATTAATTTATAAAGAGAGTTAACATATTTTGCAAAAAAGAAGACGAAAAAAGCTAAACTAATATCCTCATTTGAATTTCGAAAGTAAAGTCCAACGTAATTAATTAAGGCAATCACATGTGATCTAATATTTGCTATGTATTTTGAGAGTCCATGTTATGTGGTAGTTGTGATTGAAATATTTTATAATGTTCGGTCAATTGGTCATGTATATTAGATTAATAGGTGTGGTGGTAGCGGGCTACGCTTACACGCAATAAATTATATTATTCACTGCGTTATAGCTCTGAAATAAATAATGGTCAGGGTAAGTATTTTCAAGAGATTTTTTTAAGGCTGTAGAGATATGTCAAACTGTCATTGATTAAGATTTTGTGGTGTGAGACATGAGAAGTAGTGGAGAGATAGGGCTTAACTAAAGCATGTATGAACTTAATTTGTGTACTAAAACCAAATTATGTCACGTAAAATGTCACAAAAATTATAGAACATATGGTCAAATTTATCGACTGTCGAAAATACCAGGCTACATCTACCACGGCTTTAGGTTAAAACCTATAGGTAGGTCTGGACATAGCTGATCCCGGAAACGATGCGCTTTAGCCTGTCATTATAACGTTTTTAGACGCTCTTTTCTAGTCCTAGTATGCTACCACCCCGCGGCTGGCTGTTGGATCTAAACTGGCTGATCCTTAAACTCATGAAGCCGAAACGTGACACGTAAGTTTTTCACCATGTATATCGTGGTCGTGAATACTCTTCCACCAAGCGTTACTGATTTAAAATGCGTTATATAGATAGATAGATAGTGAACAACAATTATTTTAATCCACAAGGTTCCTAACCTTCAAGTCTCGGTTACACTAAACCGCTTACATCACCCCGATAGAAAAAAATATTTTTATTAAATAACCATCACTACACGTAGTGAACTAACTATCAATCACTATACTAATTGCGTTATTTATATACCCCCCATTCTGAAACAGCGCTGTCATCGGCTTATGTAATTTCACTTAGCGGACCTTTAGATAGTATTATGTCTTGGTATAATCCGCCACTCATCTTGACCTAGCTATGAAATAGTGTATTAAGAATTTTTCAGGGAAGTCATGATCGTCATTTGTTTGGATTAATAGATAACGATATGCCACATAGAAGTTTTTTTTGAATATTTAAATTTATTTAGCACACCATAAATCTAAGTAACGGTTGACAGCGAAAGATAAAATAAATAAACTTGCACAATTTCTTTGATTTTGAAAGATCGCTGACAACGTGCGTATTACCCGTGCGTTTAGAATAGTGGACTTTGTGCTGTACAGCAGGGTAGTATGAAGTAAATAATGAGATGTTTGTCCTAGCGTCGGTCGCCACTCTTTTTTAACGGTAACAACGGTAACAATACACTTTATATTAAGCTGTCATTTCAGCAAATTTAAAACAAAACACAGTCCTATAACCGTACCTATTTATCATAAGCACTTTTTTTTGCTAGACACTATACATAATTGATTATAAATAAAATTGTAGTTATTCATTCACTTACTAGTCTTCCGCAGTATCTTATTACCCCATACTTAATTTATCATACTTTAGTTAAAGTACCTAGTAATAACATAAGGTGCAATTTCATTTAACAATTTGCATATTCTGTATATTATTAATGGGACGGCATACGTTTTAACTCGCATTTGGTATTTAAAATATTAATCAAAAGTCAAGCTTCAAAATTCTAAAGGCTAGTAGTCTTTTACGGTCGTGCTTTGTAATAAATTACATAAAACCTTTATTAATGCCGTGTTAAAATGGCGCGCAAAGAAAGGTCAGTCTCTTTAGAAACGTGGCCGATTCTTGCTTAGTTAAATATTTTCAGGAGATCTTCGTGAATCTGAAGAGGGTCGGTGGCCGGCCAAGCCCCGGCCGACTCTCGGAGAATTTTGGCGATTGTGATGATATATGAGGGCGTATTATTTTCTTATCTTTTCTGCTTGTAACTCCAACGGCCATACTTCATTCCCTTTCGTATTATAAAGGTTTTTCATTTTCATATAATATCTTATTAAGGTTATTATTGGTGTTAGTATTACGTTCTTATTTTTAGGGTCAGTAAGTGCAAAAAAAGCTTTTTAGGTAATAGTGTCCGGTTCTACAATATGGTTCCAAAGAACATATCCGACTTACCTGACAATATTTTAAGCACTATATCAAGCAAGTTTTAATATCCAAAGGTGATTATAGGGTCATTATGTGAATGATGTCTGGAAATGACACTCTCTCTGTGCTTCCGCTATAACGGCCTGTAACTATGAGTTATACATTTAAAACAAATCATATTATTTAAAAAACCGAGTTTCTTGCCTGCTGTACTCGACTGGGAGTTTTACGAACCAGTGGTAGTTTTTTGACGTTTTCTGCTGTACTCATAACCGACGAGCATGTATGAAAGCGCTCATGAAAGTAGAGGAAGCGAAAGAGGTATTCCAAGATCGTAGCAAGTGGAAGGACGTAATCTCTGCCTACCCCCACGGGAGAAAGGCGTGATGATATGTATGTATGTATGTTCTCAGGGCCCTAATTGAATAAAGAATTTTTGATTTTGATTTATATTTTCAAATTTACAATGGTGATTACATTCGTCAGTAATAGTAACTGATCCGTGCAAAAAGTGAAACAGACACACACCTTGATGAAGAAGTTAATGACAATTTAGGAATTTAAAAAAGGATGACTTCTATGATATTATATTTATTTGTATCACATACATATCATATCTTATCTTTTATGATTTTTTCAAATGACTACATTTATTGAAAATACGATACAGCACTAAAGACAATCTTTTGCTATTGTAGAAATAGCTTCTAGATTCATACATTTTTTAGACATCTTTTACGAATGTATGTATAGATGTGCTATTTTATTATTATCATCTTGTATGTTAATTTAATTTTGTTCACACTAAGATGTAAATTAATCTTTTATTGAATGTTGCTTAATTATTTTCTGAAATTGATGCATTATAGTGGATGAAGTATCATAAAAATAAAACTCATAAAAATTTGAATAAAATCCAAATAAATGCACAGTTTTACGGGCAAGTGCTAATATTTATGAGAAATATTTTTACTCTATCTTAGTGATAATTTTTGTTTTAGGAAAATAATTAGGGTTCCGTATAAAAAAATTAAAACGCAGTGAAGAATATATGTAACGTGGCGCAGCCGCGGGCGTCTGCTAGTGTTAAATAAAGGTGTCATAGAGATCAAGTAAGAACTCAGAGCATGTCACGCCTTCATTAATTTAATGCGTCAGAATTCTTGAGAAGGTAATTTACTTTTTAATTAGGGACACCTTTGATGCGAGTAGAAACTAAATAGGAGTTATACCAATTTCAATTAAGGCAGGTTATATGCAGAGAAACACGTGAATAATTACTGTTCTCTGATAAATGCAATTTTCAAAAACAGTTACATCTATAATTTTACGTATCCAACTATCTATTCAACCGAAAGACGTCCACTACTGCATCTCCACGATGACCGGTTTTGCCCTACCCGCATCCAGCGGATTCTCGCGACCTTGATCATATCGTCGACCCACCTTGTGGGGGGGCCTACCCACGCTACGTATTCCGGTGCGTGGTAGCCATTCGAGAACCCGTTGGCCCCATCGGGGATCGGTTCTGCAAGCAATGTGCCCAGCCCACTGCCACTTAACTTGAACAATTATGTCGCTTACTTTGGTTCTTATAAAGTTAATTTTTTAATTAAACAATATTGTTATTATAAGAAAACAAATTTACTTTGAAACCAATCAATATTGTGTGTTGTATTGAATAGGGTATACACCAATAGGACAGATTTGGTCTAAATGGCAATTCAGTAACTGATGCGTTGATCGCAAAACTCAGGGTTTATCCTATGTTATTGAATACTCCAGTCGCTTATTGGATCGACTGCCGATGCTAGATTGAGATCGTTAGGTCTGTGGAATCCCCATATCTCACAAAGTAGGGTCTACTGTATGAAGGATCGGTATTAGAACTGGATATGAATATATAGTTTTTTATTGGAATACATTTCTAGGAAAATGTTGTCAAGTGTAGATTAAGGATTAGTAAATTATTTTTTACTTTGTATCTCGTTTGTAATAAAATCAATACGTATATTGTATTACAAATTATAATACGAGGGTATTATATGTATTACTGTAACAACGTTGTATGAAAATAGAAAACAAATGATAGTTCCAGAGATGTTATTTTTTCACTATTCCTATAAACAACGCAGGACTAAATATTAATACCAAAATGTGTTACTACTTTGAACCAGAATATATGGAACAGTTCATGTGTATACAGTGTTACATAACATTAGTGATACAAGGAACATTGAAATCAATTAGGTAACTCTAGACATACTTATCCTTAGTGTTTTGATTTACTACTACAAAATATGTAAAGGGTGAACAATAGGTCAAAAGAAAAGGGGGTGTAGTTGGTTTATTAAAATATCAATATATAATTCTTGGAATATGCCTTTGAATAGAGAGAGATAATAGAGAATTATATATTACTTGTTGCGTGCGTTTCATATATTCTTCACTGCGTTTTTCTACACGGATACCTATTTATTTTTGAATATTCAAAGTTGTCCCAGGTTACCCGGAGTAATTTCAGCTATCTATCAAAAAAGTCTCGTAAAAATCAGTTCAGCCGTGCCGCAGATTACTCATTAATACCGGTCAGACAGACAAAAATTTTACAAATCGTATTTTTGGTGTTGGTGTCGTTATATATATTCATATATATTTAGTAAAGAAAAAATTGACTTTACAAAACAAACACTTCAATTATACTCTATAATATATATTAATAAGATTATATCTATAACGATTTTAACAGAAAGTCGGGCATAAACTCATGTTAAATTATATATTGTTAAATTTCTAACTAATTTTGTTATTGAAATAGTTCTTACAATAATGTAAGAGGAAAACGTCTAGAAAATATATCGTTATGTGATCAAAGCTTAATTGCATTGACCGCTTCGACGGCGGACGTCCGGTGATCCGGACGACAAAGAAAATGGCTTAAAATAAATATAGAAGCTAAAACCATTTGGAAGCAAAAAAAATGTGATCTAACGTTTACTGATCCATGTTTTATAAGATTTCATAAAGATACTCATAATTATCATTGTCTGGGTATGATAAACCAATATTAAAAGATGGTAGAAAATACCAAATACGGGCTGGCCGGCCTCCAAATCTCCTATTTCCTGCCGAGAGGCTGGTGACAACACTAGATCGCTCAGGGTGAAAATATAAGCAATATGTCCACTTACCGAGCAATTTCTCTTGAACTTCAAGCATCCTGGACCTTGCGTAGTGGCGTGCAAGCGGTGTAAGTGACGTGATGCGGCGGTATTGTAAATTCTAAAAAATGCGATTTGCGCTGGGCAGCTGTTGCGCGTATAGATTCGAACGAAGTGTCAAATGTTACTACGAGCGGCGCGGGTTGCCAGGCACGAGAAAATCACTCGGCAAGAATGACAGTGATTCCTGACATTCTCACCCTAGCAACCGAACGATTCACCAAATATGACACCAAAAAGAGAACCAAGATATGTGGAGAGAGAGACAGATCTATTTCGCTGCCATTTAATGTTTTAAATAATACAAGATTTTTTTTTACGGTAGAATATGCATTTTTTTTTTGTCGAATCGCTTCTATTTATAGAAAATATACATTAAAAATTTTACGGTTGGCTATTAGGTTATGTTAATTCTTAATTAAACAAAACGAAAAAATAATTATTTTTATATAGAATTTATTTATATCTATAATATTACAATTTACACGTCATAAGAACAAAGATAATTTATTATAAGAAATCGTTGTTTTACTATAAGTTTATACAAAATTTGTAAACACTAATATATAGTCATTTGGCTTATAGTTACTGCTTTTATATAAATGATTCTAATATCAAATTTAAAAATTCGAAATGGGATACGCCAAGATTGTCGCAACTCGATGCCCGTGCGCTGGATAGAAGCCACAGCGGAAAATAAAATTGATAACGCTCCGCCGCGGGGCGCTCCGAGAAAAAGTATTTTCAAATAAATGACTTTTTAAATTTCATCGTTGCACACAGTTTCTCTATCAATTGTCGGGGCTTGCTGCACGTAACTAGATTCCGCTTCGGGCATTTATTGTGAACGGCATGCGATGTTGCGCGACTTTTCCAGACCTTTGATATCTATGAGAATGCTATAAGTCGAATACAGAAGCCAATCAGTGCAATTCTGCGGCTAGCTACCTATACTATTTGTCGAAGACGATTACGTAGGTACAGAATGTTGCTTTATAAAGTAAGTCGTTTTAAATTATATTTAAATGTTCTATATTAATAGTTACTGGACATGAATAGTTGTCACGTAGTCGAAGCGTAAAAGTTCGTATTGTGTGTCATTTCTTTAAATTAGCTACTGATTTTTATTGTGACTGCCTCGATGGTGCAGTTGTATTATGGTTTGACTGTCGTTCTGAGGTCTCGGGTTCGATCCCCGGGTCGGGTCAAGTGATATTGGGTTTTTCTACTTAATATCATCCCGGAGTCTGGACTTTGTGTTAGATATGGCGACAGGCTCGCCCCCTGTCACATTTGGGACGGAACTCAGTTCAGCGAAATGTGGGTGGTGTAGTTCGTTATTTCACCTCTGCCTAACCCTTTGGGGATAACAGGCGTGGGCTTATATATGTATGTATTTTTATTGTGAAATAAAAATTACGTCGAATAATTAAAAATACGAATACATATTTATATATTGTATCTTGTAGAACGTGATCAGATTGTTCATACAAAAATCTACACAAGTGAATTAACGAAAGAATCGTGGTTAAGCATTCGCGAATAACTGAACGAATTTGTTTTATTACATACAAAAAATGTATCCATAATAAAGCAACAACGACCGACGAGTGATATATTTTCGAAAATAGAAATAAAGTGATCGTAAGTTATACGACAGACATGTAACGAGGCGATTACTGTTGTGCGTCATGTGTTGTGTTAATAAACATGCTCACATATTTTTATATTACACAACAATATACACGATATCACACAACAATACATTTACTGCCTACGATGGTAAAGATTTTCATGCCGGGTTTCTAGAGGACACTACATCGTCTACGTCATAGTATAAAATCTTTTATATCTATCAACTAAAAAGCTTAGTGCTGTTCGTGTAATTGTTATTCGCCTGCAATGCAATTCCATTGTATAGAAACGTACATTATTTTTATTTAAATAAACTTGTTCTATTATGTACATGACATTTATAAGGAATCAATATCAGTATTTTGAAAAATACTTACAGTGTATTCAATTAAAAAATAGTATGTTTATTAACGTAATATTTATCTAATCTATACGAAATATATTGATAAAGAATCATAGCCCTCCAAATCGCTAACGCAAGAAAACGTATCCAGAATGCTGGCAGCATTACCACGTTGTATCCTAATTCTAATTCTGTCACAAAGAACTAGGCCAGTGTCCTCGCCCAGACAACCCGCGAGCTCCTTTTACATGCTACAAGCACTCGGGTCCCTAGACCTCGGAGTTTAGACTCCAAACGGCACAAATACGTAAACACTGCCGAAGGCAGCTTCGTTAATAAAAGTAGTAGGTATAATTTTATTTTGACTTGTGTGTGCTATAATAAATTCTTTTTTAAAAATACAGGAATTATAAGATTTAATTATTATTACAATATCTGTAACGCTGCTGGAAACCATTAATAATAATTATGAATAGTTATTAATATCTGATAATATCAAATAAACAATTTAATGCCAATAGTTAAAGGTGAAAATACTATTATTTGATTTAAAATAAATAATAAAGGATGATTGTTAAATAAAGAAATTATACCAAGTAATATAGTTACCATAATGTAATAATGTGACCGATGATAGCTTAGTTGGTAGTGCGGTCGGATTTCGCGTCAATGGACGCGTGTTCAAACTTACCTACCCAACTCTAAAATCAGCCTGAGCTTTCAGTGAAGGAAAACATCGTGAGAAAACCATACCTTGATTATAGCGGTTTTGAAAATAATGCCCGTCTGGGTAGCTACCACCCTCAAGTTAGAAAACCTGTCGCCAAATACTAATTGATGTGTTCCGGCAGTATCAATTAAGAACCAGCATCTTAGTGTGTTTACCATCCTGGACCACATCGTCATTTAACATCAGGTGAGATTGAGGTCAAAAGCACAGAGCCTAAATCCTGTTAAATAATAAAATATATAATTAAATAAAAGCACACGCTAGCCTTAATGCAGATTAGAACTAAAGTAACCAGTTTTAATATAGTTGCCGAATCATCTATGTCATAGAAATCTTCCTTAAGTTTTAAGAAATGTTTAGTTAAAACGTTGCTACGTTTATTTAACATGCAGCAAAGGGTGTGTATAAACAAATTGCCGCTCGTACATCTCATTAACGTCAGTCACAGAGTCGGCGACGCGTCGCAGCGAAGAAAGCCACGTTTTTGTCACGCGTCGCTACTCGACAGGTGTGAACTTTCACCTCCGGTGTACAGTAACTATGAAACACTATATTCGATTATGTTCACTGTCACTTAATGCCTTGACTATTTTAAGAAAGTGTGCAGGAATTATTTAGTATTTGAACAAAAAACAAATTTTGTACACGGTATAGGTTTGACCACAATCTCTCCTGATGTTAAGCGACCATGTAGTCAAGGATGGTAAACGTACTAAGTCTGTATAATGGTTCTCAAGTGATGCTGCCGGAACACACCTATTGGTATTTGGCGACAGGTTTTCGAACTTGAGAGTGGTAACTACCAAGGCAGGGATTGTTAGAAAATGCCCTACCACCATGCTATGGTTTTCTCACGACGTTTTCCGTCACCGAAAAGCTCAGGCTGATTTTAGGGTGATTAGTTGAGTTTGAGCCCTCGTCCATTGACGCGGAATCCGGCTACACTACCCATTGCGCTATCATAGCTTCGCAAACTGAACACCTTCGTGCATATTTGTGTATTAAAGGATTTAAAATAATATCGATGTTAGCTTTAAAAAAATCTATTATGATATCCGTTATAAATAGAACTTCATATTTGAAAAAAACATTCTGATATTGAAGATAGGAAGGCGCGATCGAAGAGAGATTTTACAATATCTGGAAACAAAAGAAAAGGTTATTAACCCCTTGAGCACTAACCTGGCGTTTACACCAGCTTTCCATTGTTTTCCTATTGTCTCATTTTTACGGGTAATCGACATATTAATATAAAAAGATTCAGTTAAAATATTATAAATGAAAAACATGGTAAAAAAAAAATTAATTCATAGCATAGTTTGTTAAAACTTCAATCTGTAGTTTAATAATTAAAGTTTGTTTATATCGTACAGGAGTTAGTAGACACTTTACATATTAAATTACGCATAGGTACAGGTTAAGTGTTAAATAAACAGTTGAACTTTATGCCCTTCGCTGTCCTACCTTCTCTAATTCTGGACATATAGCGGTATAATTCTCTTCTCTTAATTTATATCTTAAGCTAAAATTGAATATTTTTTAAGAAACTTCTCTTTGGTTTGGATTAAACAGATGGTTAGTTTATTTAAGGCGTTGTATATTATTATTTATAGGCGAAAATCACGGTGATTAAGGCATGTTGTCAGGAGCACAGTTATGCAATTTAATGAAATATATGATTTCACGCCTCGAATCACACGAACTAGACGGCAATTTGAAATACAAATAATGTGGTAAGCGAATAAATCATAATAACCAATGATTTAAGCTGTCATGGCCTGTTATTTTGATAAGTTGCGTAGTGGTAACACCTCTTCAAACAAGTATGCAATTCTTCTAGATTTTTTGTAGGAGTAGTTATATAGCGATATGTTATGTCTATTTAAAACCTATTTTAAGCTTTTCTTATCTAAGTCTGGCAGTCAAGCAAGCCTATTGCTTGCTAGGAAGTGACGAGCTGTGAGATTACTAGGATGAACGTTGCCTTTACCGAGTGTGCCTTTTGATAGAGTTGTGGGTTGTCGGTACAGGGACCGTATTTGTGTTCCTTATATTCGTCAAATAAGATACACGCATGAATTTATATATGACTTCACTGCCTGAAATTTATTGGTAACTTATACCTATATTCAATGCGGTGACAGAATAATGATATTGTTGAACTCTGGGTCGATTGATTTAGATTCGAAGCTTGCTCTATACTGAAGCGTTTGCTAAAGAAAAACATTGTGCTAAAAACAGCAACAATTTTAAATACCTGGAAAAAAATGACTTGGTTCAGAAGTTTGGCCTAACCTGTATATCACTGCAACTGCTGCTGTCGGTGAACCTTCACACAAAATTCACACAAAAGATTAAAATAAACGCCCCTTAAAACATATACCATTATAAACGGACCGCCATCTGAGATAGGTCAGTAATAATTTTTGACTGTTCATCCAGGCGATCTGTGCTGTGAATTCCCGTATTGTAGTTTACCTAAATAAGAAAACGCCCGGAAATCTACCAGTATTAGCATTGGTGATAATAGTGATAGGATGCCTTCTATTGCCCCCCAAGCTAGCTACCACCCTTAAATTGAAAGTCTGTCACCTAATTACTTTCGAATGTTAACTATAAGATTACTTAAAAGTTAATTTAAAAAAAAAATCAAGTTCATGTTATATTTTCGGCTATTTCATCGTTTAACATCAAATAAACTTATGATCAAACTAGATATCTATATTGCATAGAAAAGCTTAATGTATCGCCGATAATCTTTAATTAATCTTTTAATGCATTAAAGTATTAGCTTGTTATTGGGTAGCACTCCAAGACTTCAGCCTAAGTCCATTTATCTGGATACTATGTATGCATCGACATTATTACGAATTCAGCACCAAATACAATATTACATTACAATACGTATATTACATTATTCTAGAATAGGGCTGCACACCTCGTCGAGTCGGCCGCTGTCACTCCGCGTTCAAGATCACGGCCTCTCCAGCGGGATTATGTATGTGTTCCGAATGACAATTAGTTGTGAACTGCATAAGTTACACGAACGTCGAACAACTAGAATGTTTTAACTGAATTTAAAATGGAAATAAGGATTTGTTTACAGGAGAACTTGGCTTTTGCGTCAGACCGTACTTTCAATAGGTATCGGAGTTACTTTAAAAGAAAGTGCTGGTAAACTTACGTGCGCTGTATTTAGAGCGCTTCGTATATATTTTTATAAAGAAGGTGAAAGAAGACTTTTAATGAATACTCTTTATTGCTAGTATAAATAAAAGAAGAACTTGTTTAATTATAATTAGTATTCTTTACTAAAATTTAAACATATTTTACTGCAATTTCGTTAACTTTCTATGTTGAAAAGATGAGTAAATTTAGGGGAATAACAATTTATCTTAATTTTATTAAAATCTTAGAGGTGTTTTATTGGATTGTATTCATTTTCTCTATGTATGATATTTTGATTTAAAATTCTAGGTATTTTGTATTAGTTTTAATAGTTAAGAACGCTTTTATAGTTATGAAAGAAAAAACCTTGGGAAATTGAATTTCGCATACTTCAGATGACTTTGAAAATATTATAAAAGTGCTATTTTATAGAATAGTTGCTGCTAAATACAGATTGTTCTACGTAAATTTTGTATACAGTAAAGTTAAAAAGTTATTACGCTAAAAATGTTCTGGCAATCACATTTTCAGGTGTTTGAAATCGTCGACACGTTTTTTTATTTATAACGTTGATTATAATAATTATTATTGCTTCTTTAGTATTGTGGAGAGGTTGATGATGCTGAATTAAAATATACAAATATCTTATCATCGTCGTTATTTTGACTGAAGTACACCCACTACTGGATATAGGTCTATCCCAATGTTTCCGCTACCCTTGTCCTGCCATTACTTTGGCCAGTACCACAGACTACGAGTCGGTTTATTATTGTGTCGTTCATTTGGGAGAAGGTGGATACCATAACGCCAGGCTTGGTAGGTGGGTTGAGGATCACATTCAGATAATTGTGGTACTCGGAAGATGCTGCAGCCCATTCCCAGGGTTATCCTTTAGTCGCCTTTTCCAATATCCACGGGAAGATATACAGTGGTACTATTCTTAGTCGGCATCACACGGATAGTACCTACATAAAAATGGTTTCATATTACAAAGAAATCTAAAATAAGATTAACCACAGAAAAAAATTAAAACAAAATCTTAGTAAATCTCCTTGGTGCGTATCGCTGTGTAAGTACGTAATGAAGCGCATGGGTCCTCTGAGGGCAGTACAAGGAGTCAGTGATGCGATCAGCTCACGGACCGCATCAGGAATCAATTAGGAACGGCAGGCGGCCACGACGTGCCTACCGCATGAATTATTGACGATGCCGCTCGTCCGCGCGAGTTCACACTACCACCGGTACTCGATAACAAGTCACCGTAATATTTGCGAGTTCCAGAATTCGACTGCTGCCTGCAATTAATGAACACTCGAATGTGAATGAGGGTTGCTTAATTTGTCGCGTTGACGCTTTCGAGCGATCGCAAATGGGGACACAATAGTTACCTACGTAAAATTTAAAAGTAAAATCGACAGATATTTAAATTGAACCTCATTTTCTGTTGTTTAAGTGTATAGTTATATACTTGGCAATTTACGATTTACTGGAAAAAAGAAAACATTTTTTTTTGGTTAAAGTAAGAATTTTATGTAAATTCAAAATGAATCGTTTTAAATAGAGAGAATAAAAAAACCCTAAAAAAGCTTAACTTTGTAATAGTGTCATTTGCGTAGCAAAGACTTTTTAAGTGATCGTAAAGGTCTGAATAAAATATTCAAAGTTCAAAGTCTCAGATAAAATCTACTGTCATAGTCTAAAAGAATTTTAATTTGTAACATTTTAAAGAGTTAGGGTTTTTATGATTAATCAGCATATTGTAGTTTCGTTCGACAATGTATCGTAATATATTCACTTACTTCCCACCTAACAATAGTAATGCAGTAGGCCGATTAGAAAACCAGAATGACAAAATTAAAAACAAAAAAAATATTTTTATAATATGTTACTTAATGCTCAATAAATTGTATAAGTAACGTACAACGTGTATTATTCAAATTTGTATTAATACATTATTGTTACATTCTAGTGTTTGAACTATTCTTATGTGTGCATTTTGAAAGAAATTTATCATTATTATAGTTCAATTATCTCAGTCAGGGAATGCGAAATTTACATGTTTCATTAAATTTAAAAACGTCTTTCTATAGAAAAGACGTCATCAATTTTAAGATAAATTGATATTCCTTCTAAGAGCTGCTCAGTTACATTGTTGATTAAATATTTTTTCTGAGACCGGTCTTGTATTATTTTGAAAACATCTAACATTATTATTTAACAGTAATTTGTAGTAATAACAAAATCAACAAATGAAAATGAAAAACACCTTTATTCAATTTAGGCCTTAAGAAGGCGCTTATGAACGTCTAAAGCACTACCACAAGTTCGGAAAACAACCCAGTCGAGAAGAGCCGGCAAGAAACTCGATCTGGTTCTTTTTTTTTAAATAAATATAATACATATCATTTTTTATGTGAAACATCTATAGCCGCACGTAAAACCGATTTCTGGTGTGGCGAGGCATGCCGTGGCGACGCGTCGCCACGCTATATGATGGTTTATATATACAGTCTATTTATTATTATATTAAATAAATTCGTAAATTTTTGTATTGAATGAAAATAAATTTTTATTCAATAAATAGTCATCGTTATCTGGAAAAAAAAATCGTAATATTTTATTTTATCATTATGACATATTTAGTTCCTATCACAATCTGTTCTTTTCTGCATATTACTTTTACAAAATAATGTCGATGTTTCACATCTGCCAGGCGTCCCGTGACTGCTCACATTTTTTTTAACACTGTAGTAGTTGACAAATTTGAACAATACGTATTAAATTATCGAATTTATAATCTCGTTACACTTTATTAAAAGGTTTATAAATATTTATACTTTTAATAAAATATAAATAGTTTTTTGTTAAGAATACCATATAACTAAATTATTAAAATAAGTGAGTACGCCCTCTGTAAATACTTTAATAATGAATCTCCTCTAGTACGTATTATAATAACGAATAGATATTATCAGGCTAAGTCTAGATAATAAGTAAAATAAACCTATAAATTTTCTACAATTCCAATTACAATAGCGCGGCAATGGAGACACTCGATTCCATTGAAAAGGGGGATTACACAAGTATCAGTTTTGTTTGGAATTCGTGACCTTGCAAGTGAAGTACTATTTAAGCTTATTAAGTTTCTTGATATTAATTATTTAGTAGTAGTTATAGTTATAATTTCGAAATTCTCCTTAAATAATATGAACATTTCGATGGGTTTTGTTATTCGAGTAAACCGAAATTTCTATACTGAATATATGATATACAATACATAGAAATAGGTACTATGAATAGACCTTGATACACATGATAATGATAGTTTCGTTCAGATTACAAGAGTAAAGTTTATAAAAGTAATGAAATGAAACCAAAGACTGGACAATACGAGATTCATTTTTCATGACATATCATGTCTACGATTCTCATAGTAACAAATATAACGTTTATACATTTTGTTAGATATAATTTAAAAAAAATTGAATTTATGAATTAGCTATTTTATTGAATATGTCGATTACTCATAAAAATGAGACAATAGGAAAACAATGAAAAGCTGGCGTAAACGCCAGGTTAGTGCTCAAGGGATTAAGGACTTGCGTGTACTAAATTAAGATAGTGCATTTTAAGTATAAATTTACAAAAGTTGGTTTATATAGCAATTAGAAATTACTATATTGTAATAAAGTAAGTAATTATAACAATAGGATGACACTTGTTACTAAGTTTAGTATTAATATCTGGAATGTCAACTACATTTACTACTACAGATCCAACATCAGAGTCTGCCAGAATGCTGTGCTTTCTTTTAAATTTAGTTGATAATTTATTAAAATTTATTTGTCTAGTTGTATTTTAAAGTATTTAAGATTAGTTACGATGGGTCTGGCATGTCTTTTAAGACGAAAGTCCCAAAAAAAATAGTTAGTTTAAATTAAATTTCCAAGTTGGACCCACTGTTTGATTTAGTTTAAAATGCCTCCTAGAAAACTATTTTTATCTTTGAAGTAGTAGATTTAATTTTAAATTTTGTCTTCCTTAGGGCCAAGGTGAAAATCGTAACTTTTAATAAATGTTAAAAATTAAAAAATCCACATACATAGGCTATCTCTCACGTATTCGATATCTAAAATTTAATGCCTTACTTACAGTAAATAATTCTATTTAGTACCACTAGCATCGCAGTATCGAATCTATTACCTATGCTAATATTTCAGTATTCAATTATCGATTTGAATTGATGACGGGCGTGGGTGGTCGCCGTATCGATTTATATTTAATGAAGTAACATTGGACAATATTCAAATTCATATTATCATTATGCATTCATTTTGATTCAGTGGAATAAGCGTGTAAATTATTGGATATGTTTAAGTATATATTTGTGCCTTCAACCAATTTTTTTTTAAATAAATATGATCACATATTTTATGCATACACTAATGTTATGTTGAGATGTGCACATTAAAATATTGTAACTATTACATATTTGTGTAATATTGTTAACTCTATTTCCTATTTGTCTCGCTTCAAATAGATTCAAAACAAAATAATTAACTATTTAAATCTTACCCAAATTTAAATCGTATTGTTTGTAGTTTTTTTTAATTTAATTATAATTGATTAGAGATTTAAAATTATACATACCTATAAAATGTTTGTATCACTTTAGATTATATAATCAGAGAACATGTCTAGAAAGGATTCGAGGTATAAATAGCACTTTGACTGTACGTATAAAACTATCAATAATATATATTTGATTTTTAACCCCTTGAGCACCTTGCCGGCGTTTACGCCAGCTTTCCATTGTTTTCCTATTGTTTCATTTTTATGGGTACTCGACACATTAATAAAGTCTTGTCCATCATAATTGCCTTTTTATTGTTTTAATAATTTAATTTAATTGTTTATGAAAATAACTATTACAACAATATACCATTAAAACTGTTCTAAAATATAATTAACTAAAAGTTAATTTGGCAGCGTTAATAGCGAACTCTTACTTATAATAATAATTATCTTGTATAAAATTATAATCAGCTGCGATACGTTGACCTTTTCGTATTTTAACATAAACTGTTTCTATTTGTATTCTGTTAAATTTCTTATACATATTGTAGAGGTATATCAGGTTTATTTTGATATTATTTACTGCCAGTTTTCGTAGTAATCTATATTATCACATTGTCATCATTTTTACGTGTATTATAGATGTATTTTGTGACTACGCTCGATGACATAAAACATTTAATTCCTTTAAAATATCCACAGGGATATTTTTTTAATTATCAATTGTATAGGTAATATAATATATGTCGTAGCTGAGGTTGCCGAGATGTCTTAATGATTACGATAAACCATTTATTAGTAGTATAAAATTAATTAAGAATTAGTCTAAAATTCGTGATAATAGATCTACTTATCATGTTGTTAATTTTTACCTGATAATATTCTAAAATTGTGAATCGATGATTTTATCAGCGCCGCCTGGCGCTTATTTATTATTTAGATTTGGAATGTTAATATGGCGTCAGTTAAGCATTTTACGGATAAGCCAACAAATCAACAAGTACCTAAGTGGTTCTTGCTTTCTTTATTTCTTTGATAATGTTTGAAATAATATTCTGTGTGTTACTCTGTTAAACCAATTTATGAGAATAGTTTATTTGGAAAAATATCTAAAGCTGTACCAGCAAGTTAGGCTGGCTAGGGAGAAAAAGCGAACAGTGAAGGTGAGTGTTTATGCATTGAAAAGGGATCCCATAAACTTACACCTCCCTGCCATAAGAAGTTCATTTCTTATTGTTCCAAATATAACAAATTAAAGTGTTCTAAATGTGTTTCTTTAAACCATATAGTTTCCCTGACAATTAAATACAGTTTAATATAGCGAAACCTGAGCCTTTGAAGAAGGTGAATGAGTTTGCTTATTCTTGGTCATTTTTAATATTATTAACTCAACTTTCTATTATCTCCGACATATATAATAGGTATCACGTGACAGCAATGGACATGACACTCCAATGACATGTTCCTTTTCTGAGTGTGAGTGTGTATACGCATGTGCTGTTAAGTTATGTACTGCGTTTGTTTTTCTATTCGACTATAGCATATTTACTTGACTAGTTTACCGCTTGTATACACAATATGCATTATTTTTGTTATTGTTATTAATCCTACTCAATATATTTCTACTATCCTACGGCTCGATAACAGCAGAGAGCTCATTAAAGAGTCAACAACGCGCATATTACTTCTAGTGTTGCAGACGTCCATAGGCTATGGTGATTGCTTCAGGTGTATCACATGCCTGTTTGCCACTTTCGTGTTGTAACAAAAAATCTTTATTGTTTTTCATTAATTATACATTATACCATCAACTTTGTTGTTACGTTTCTGTCGAGCGTCCCGTGACGAAATTTTTTTTTAATCTACTTAACTATTTTTCACCGCTTTTTCACTTAGATATTGCAACGAAATAAATACTAAAACCTGGTCATAATGTACATCTATTAAATACTTTAAAAAAAGAGTTATGTTATTCGGTCCCGTGGGTTTTGAGTTGTATAATAGCAAATTTGCGAAATAACAGAAATATGTATACAAAATACGGCAACAAAGGTGAAAGATTGTGGTTTTTTAAACTCAGTATTTTGTATTGTTACCTATCTTGTTACTCGTATCGGTATGTTTAAACCTATTACTTTGTAAAAGTTTCCATTGAGTACCGTATGTACCAGCGCAGTCGTAAGTTTCAGAAACGTCTTCGTAGCGAAAAAGAAAATGTTCTGCGACTAACTCCATTTCAAAGTGCTTTTTCGCGACGCACCAAGTTTAGTCCACTTAGATGCCCAAGAACACCTTGAAACTTGAGTAGGTACATATCTAACGTTTATGTAATCTGAGTAGACAGCTTCCATTCCAATGGAATATGCTTCGAGTTCACCCGATAACTTATCTCCAATTCTTTGACTTATGTACTTACGTACGAATCGGTTCATAATATATTGCTATTTGAGATTGAAGTCGACTGTGAAATATGGCTTATTGGTAAAGTTTTATTGTTCTTGTCACAGGTGCTATCCACATTCGAATGTTTTTACTTTAGATTTGTTTTTACGCTCCATTGATTTATGTAGATATATGGATAACGATTTTAATAGGCCTTTAATAGTAAATTGGTATTTTATTAAGTAGATCAAAAGTCAATCATATCTTTATCTCACTGCAAATAGAACTTTAAAAACATTACAGTGACATAAAAGGATAAAGAACATGGACTTTACGAACAACATGATAGAGATATTTTTATCATACTAGTTAGAACAATATTACGATATTTTCTAAGGATATGTTTTTGTTATGATGTTTTGAAGATTTATTAAATTGTAAGAGTCATAAGTATCATAATAAAAAAATTAAATTATTAGGTGTTACATAAATACCAGACCACGATATTTTCAATTTCACGAAACAATTATTCCGCCATGTCATCAATTGGATTCCCGCTTTGATTGCGCGGCAAATTCGTTTTGTTTGGACACAAAAATTGCAATATAAAGAGCTGCCACATCATTCCCTTTTGGGTTAACGTAGATTGCTTCCAAAATGTAATATTGTTTGCAATTCATTTAGAACGGACAATTGACCACTTTTATCCTTTAAGAGTTATATATTTATATATAATATCGATACTAACTTAATAATAAACGAGAAGTGTGTAATAGGAATCGGAGAAACTACTGAATTGATATAATTTAATTGAACAGAAAATCCTTCCGAAGAAATTGTAAAGAAAGTTGTGGAAAGCGCGAGTGGGGAAGTGCCCAAGGCGTACTGTTATACCTGAGATAGAACAAATGCGAGAGCACCTTGTTGCGCCGACTTCTTTGTACCGACGTCTATAATAACACCTCCGTTTTATTGAAACAGATTTAAAAAAAAAATTGATATTTAATTACTACGTTCATTTTTTTACAAGTTTGATCTAGTAAATGATCGGCATAATATTAATACCAGAAATAAATACTGGAAATGACACCCTTCTACGTACTTCAGTTTAAAACGAGTATAAATATGATTTGTATAATTTTTATATTAAAGAATTATATATTTATATTAAAAAAAAAGACCAGGTCGAGTTTCATGCAGGTTCTTCTTGGTGTTTGGACTGTTTTAAGCACACGTGGTAGTGTTTTAATTTTCATTAGCGCTTTCTTAGGGCATAAATTGAATTTAAAAAAAAAATGTTTTCAATACATTTTCACATGGTTTATATTATGTAATTTGTAACTGAAGATTTTTTCTCCTCTATTTTTTTTACAAAGGGATTGGAACTTGGTTGTACCAGCCTAATCGAAGCATGTCAAAATACATAAAACAAAGCGCACAAGAATAACCTAAATAAAATGGCTACGTATTATTTTCTTACTTATTATCAGTAGCTAACGATGAAATTCCACTGTTTAGAATAAAATATACATGTAAAAATGAACTTCAAAAAGTTCATCTTAAAATTGGAGGAGGTCGCGACGGAGTTCTCCTGTTATGTCGCAACATAATCAGACTGCAACTGCAGCCGCGAGCTAATCTCGATGTACTATTCCGGGAGTCGCCTATGTTCCTATTATTACATTCTTTTCATGTTGGTATTATTACAGTTTCTACCTAAATACGTGTAATATTATAACCTGCATTTCGTAGATTACTATGATGTGTTTTTTCGTATAATGTGAAACAAATTAAATTTGTACAAGGTATGCTATTCTAAATAATTGTGTTGTTTCTTGTAAATTTAACTTGTTGAAAATTCGAAAACTTATCGGTGTGTTTGTCAAAGATTAAAATCATAAATAAAATGCGAGCATTTAAGCGGATGAAGTTTAAAAGACTTAGCGGGGTGAAAGTTAAAAAGCGCTACAATTCATGCAGCGCTGGTGACCAGCGGTTTATCAGCCCCTCGCAGTCGAGCTTGCAGGGCGGACGGGGTGTCCGCTTGGGATACCCGCGACGTGGCCGACCATCCGCACACCTATCAAGAGCTAGAAGAACTTGCAACGCCATGGATAATCGTCTCATTTATAAAGTTTAGCGGGACAAAGCTGCGCCGGTTTTTGATTGAAAATAAACTTAGAAGGGACAGCCTCATTTGAATAAGTATTCTGAGAATAAAGTGTGGCTTTATGTTTTCCTTTAGGTGTTTTTTTTTCCTTTGTTATGCAAAACAATGTTCCACCTTGTTTAGGTACTATAACACGCTTTATTTTTGAGCGAAAGACTCTTTTGAAGTTAAGCTTTCCTGTATAAATTATTTTATTTTCAGTTTATTGTTCTAAAAGTCAGTCTTTTCAAAGTTTAATAGTCCTCGCGGCTCTTCACCTCGGAATCGCAGTTTATCATTGTTAATTGTTACTCATTTTATAAGTTCGCATTTTCATTTGCGAATGTATAATTTCAATATAAGTATAATACTTGAAGGAGTTTCAGTTAATAAAATAGACACAAAACTTGTGTTAAGCAAAAAAATTAATCTCTGAATTCGGAATAAAGACGGGGTGAACAATGTCAATCTTGACAAAAACCATACGCATTGACCGTTCGATTTGTGTCCAGCCAATTATTGCCCCTTCGTTCGTTTGGACGCGATGGCAGAACGCTAATCATGTGACATTCTGGAACATTCTCTGATCGACGCGAAACATGCTAATCGTGGATGCGTGGTTAACTGAATTAACCGGCGAATGTGAGAATTATTCGAAGCGTGTATATTACGTCTACTTAATAAACGTCGCTGTGATAATTTAGAACATAAAGATAATAAATATTCTGAATTTTAATTATAAGAAATTAGACACGAATTATGAATTCTATTGCTTTAATAAAAGAGAAAAGCACACTAGACAACGTCAAATCGATAGTCCGTAACAAGTTACTCACGACATATTAAGAAATATTTAATGAAGGGGCGTCGATCGGCATTTACAGAAACACAATTAGAAAAGATCAATATCAATCAACTTATTTATTCAGCGGCTTTCCAATATAACCGACTATGTTGTTCCTATACGTGGAATAAACCAGGAAAGTTAACAAGGTTTTATAAAATGTTTATATCTATAATTATTGAAATTATGTTCGATTAAATATTAAGAAAGTCAAATGAATTTGATAATGATGTATATTTTATAAATTGAAACTGATGATACTATATTATTTATATGGATTTGAATAGTACATCTATACCTATACTAATAAAAAAAAATGAAGCGTAGACTGTTTCGAAACACATATGTATAATGGAAGACAACAGAACCATAGCGCGATGTAAAATCATACAAAGAAAATCATTTTTTGCCATCATTAATATCTAAAATTGAAGTGTATGTTTCTTTTTACTAAATACATATAAATGTGTATAGGATACCAATACCGAAAATGCAATTTTTGAAATTTACGGCGTTTAATGTTTAATATTGCTTTCGGTAATAGCGTTTTTTTTAAGTTTCTAGAGCCCACTTGACATTTTATCATATCTGAAATATGAGAAAGTAAGTAAACGTGTAAAGAAATTTTATTTTAAAATCTCTTCTTATAATGTAGGTTAGGTTTTATTACGTTTTAACTTAACATTTTTCATAATAGAAGAGTGTCGACAATTTACGCACCCATAAAATTAAAAAGCCAGTGTAGCTATTAGGCATGCGACGAAACCGCACACTGAGCTTAGTTTAACGATGCTCGTAAACAACACTTTTATTGCTTGTTCTCTCCGCATGCTGAGAAAAACGTAGGAAGCGAGCTTCTATCCCACTGACATTGTCAATCTAGTGGTTTCTTTAAATCTTTAAAGTCTTCTTAATTTACAACTCTTTTAATGGGTACCTACTTACTATCTTGGTATTTGAGTATGGTGACACACAATATATTTTTGTAAAGTTTTTTCTAGGTTATTTTAATACGTAGCAAAAAATTTAAACATCAAGGAACTCACAACACAAAAATTGAAAAATAATTGTCATAGGTAATAATAAATTTTACAGTTCCTAGATTATTCTTTATTTTTTCATTTTCCTTGAAAAGTTTATAGAGATTGATTTATTTCAGAAATACTTTAGCCAAAGTCGCGTCCATTTGTCAGTTTACATCGGTTCTAAATTTAGTTGAATGAATGTATCCTACAGAATTTTAATAGATTATATAATTATAACAAACTTTGTGAATTTTGAAAAAGTTACAATATCTATTCATAATATCGAAGTCGAAGTCAAAACTCAATAGGTAAGTAAATCGCAGAATTATCGTGAAAATCCAATTATCGCCTGCACAAAGGGTCACGAAACAATCTAAACTAAGAAAATTAATCTTCAGAGTCCAGAGAGGAGCGCTGTCTGCGCAAACTTAGACAATGGATTTATAGTTCATCGATTTGGAGCCATCGGTTGCGAAGTGTGACTGAATATCGTAATAGTACGGACGTAATTCTATTGAAATCACACTCTTACATTACATGGATTATGACGTCGAGAATATTTCGATCGGCTCCTTACTCTTATCCCAGACAATATGAATATATCGTCGGATTAGTGGAAAATGACCATCTACCATAGATCCGTGATTCTATTTATGATTTTGATGACTTATTAAGAATTCCAATGTGCATTTGTGTACAAAAATTTCATTTATTTTGAGAACACTAATTGACGGAAATGTTTTGGGAAATCTAGATATGCTGAGAGTAATAAGTGTAATTGAATTATGCCTAATTTTTTTTAATATTAATTGGACGCATGATTAATTTTGATTGCCAAACGAAAAAAACGTTAAAGCGACTTAAGCTGGTAACACTAAAATTGGCGCGTTGCATGTTGTAAGATCAATTTTAGGACTAGGTACATTTAGAATATTTCTCTATTTACTTTAAGAATAATAATTTTACTTTTAGTATAAAGTGACTGTAATGATTTTCTATAACTGTATTAAAGCTTTAGTAGAGTCATGCCCGAAGTGAATCTTAAATACATATAAGAACAAAGTTCGAATCATTCGTGTTCAGTGCGTTTAAAATCGTATCTTTGTTTCAAGTTATGAGCTGAATAGATAACAAAAGAGAGCTTCCGCATTCAAATCCTGCATAGATTAAAAAAATTTAGAACGTAATAAATTGGATATCAGTTTGGTCAATTCAAATTAAAACTTCTATAGATGACCTTTGGCATCGTATTATAAAGTAGTAGTATAGTTATGGTTCGTATAGTTTCAGTTTTACTTGATTTACAGTATAATCAATCTTTTAATTATTGTTTTATATTATTAATACGTATAATCATTTCTATTCTCATACCAATATTTTGTTATTATAACCGTGTTTAAGTTGAATGTTTGTGACTTTTAAATATAAAAAGTAAGTTTGGGTATTGTAAGAAAATAAGTTTTAAAAAAGGCACGCGAATAAATCAGCAATCGAGAGACAGCGTTGAAAAACAAAATGTAAAAAAAGTAGAAACGTCGGGGGTTGATTTACGTAGATCTGATTAAAAGATAAAAAGTATTTGAAAACTGCTTAAAGGAATGAAAATACTGTGAGTACATGATATAGTCTTCAAATATGCAAACGTAACAAAATACTATTATCTATTACAGGTTTTTTATAACGGTAATATGTCTTTGTCATAAGAAAATTGTTTTAGTTAAGTAAACGGAAACTCATTAATCCTTACTAATGATATAAACGCGAAAGTAATTTTGTCTTTTTGTCTGTGTGTTTGTCGCGCTTTAACGCCAAAACTACTGAACCGATTTAAATTTGGTACACAGTTAGTCTAGAGCCTAAAAAAGGGCGTAGGCTTTTTAATACGAAAAAGGGTAGTAAGGGGTTGAAAGGAGGAGATGAAAAGTTGTATGGAAGCATCGTCATTTTTAGAGCTAGAAGTTGGAAACTAATTTTTTGAGTTGTTTATTCGATATAAATAAATATGGCATTCAAAGTTTTAAAAGTTTTACCCTCAAGGGTGTAAAATAACAATAGGCGATGAAAGTTTGTAGGGAAATATGTAACATTTATGTGAACGTTTTATAAGTTTGCGACAAGAGACAAAATATTAGAGTTATTCTGATGTAACATTTACGGAATCATTACAAAATCTGAAACTGAAGTTAACACGAGTAAGAAACTTGCCAAGCACCGCGCCTTACACAGTGAGCGCTGTGCAGCCGCGCGGGGTGTTGAGGGGGTTGCAGCACGGCGTGGTACGGCGCGATGTAGGTGGGGAAATATGCCTAACCGTGCTTACTGCTTACCCGAACGGAGAGATACGTGAGGGCCACAGACTACTAATAGGATACTCCATATCATGGGAGCAGACGACTGTGCCACACGCATGCGAATACTGATTTTTTCCACTACAAATTTATTATAATTTTCTCATATTGATTACAATTCGATTTGCTTACACGATTTGTTGTTTATTTAATTAATGTTCTTCGTGAAATATAAATAACTTTTACGTTTTTGGGTTAGGGTTAGGTTATTAAATATTTTATTTTCTTTAGTTTATTTTATTCGTCAAAAGTAAATTACTATCGAGTCTTATATTTTGACTAAATATGGTAAAACAAAAAAAATGTAGTTTATAAAAATCATCCTAAATAAACCCAAATCAATACTTTATATACATTTATACTTTATGTACTTAAATAATTTCATAATCTCTATGAAGTGATACACTGCAAATAGCTCATTAAAGTATTTATATCTATGTGTCTTATTTATAAAATAATTAAAAATTCTAACCAAAGACACCATTCCACGCGGACGAAGTCGCGGGCACAGCTAGTATTAAATATATATTAAAAATTTAAAAAGTTTTATGCATCACTGGATTCTTGGAAACTTAGAAGTGTATGTTAAGTAAAAATAAATCTGACTAAGAACAGTTAAATATCAGAGTAATAACCAACGATTTATAAAACTAAGGAAAATACATTATAAGGTTTCTTTAAAGAAAATAATCTTATTCAGTATTTGACTGCAACGACTCTGGTTAAATTGACTGAGAATAACGGTTCAGTAGAACGAGCCGTGCATCTTGAATGTTCTATAAATTGAACGCAAAATTTGTTGGCAATCTGAATCTCGTTGGAAATGAGGTAAATAAAGCGAAACGGTGTACCGGTTGAGGGCAGAAGGTAGTGCTTGCAAAATTCGCATAAAATATTGTAAACATGCAAAAAAATATGAAGATCTGAAATTGGATTAGCAACATGTACTTTCGCATTTTATTATAAAGCGACCGAACAATTCATTTGGTTTTTTTTAAACATATTATATAGTATGGCAGTTAGATTTAGAGTAATGAAATATCGCTTGCATTCGTTTATCTAACTTGTTCGAGTCTAGTAAAGTATGTTGAAATCAAAGCTCATATCGAAACTATTTGGTTAAAATGGATGAACATGAGATAGTGTTCTCTAATTTAAGTTCTAAAATTGAAAAATATTATATTTCTTAAGGATTCTTTCATAGATGTAATATTATTATTATTCGAAAAGGGGCTATGCAGGCTAAAACAGTTCTGTGTCACTGCGACCTAGTCAGATCTATTGTGATCGCCCGTATATTGCTAAAGCTCACTATCTACAACCTGAATATACTGCAGGATCTTTTTGGCAAAGAGCGTCTGTACCTCCCCCGGGAGCAACACATGCTTACCTAGAATTCGGTTACGTATGGGTATTAATGGATCACATTCACACAAGATGAACATTGGTGTTTCGTCTGTGATTTCACAGAACCTGCACTCTCTTGTGTTTTGGACACCGATGTTGTGCATATGCTTACCCAAACAACAGTGCCCAGTTAGTGCTCTCACTAATAATCGTGTCTGATTCCTACTGAGGATCAGGGTTTCTTCAGCTTTGCTCTGAGAGAATGCCCTAATGAGTTCTTTGGTATGAATTTGTCCTGGCAATTTATTCCAGAATTCTATAGCCTTATATGTGTGTCAGTCGAACTAGAATTTTTAGAATACCACATAATGGTTCAGGCCCAATTTGTGTTTCCATAGCTCCTGCTCTTGTTGGCGGATCCGCAGCTTCACTATCGGGAAATCCTGCATACCTTGGGATCCATCTTAAAATCAGCCTGTTATTCTTACCCAGGATGTTTAGCATTGCCATAAAATTGGCAACTAGCTTCGACTCAATTACGTCCGAAGCCAGCGCCAAGAGTGCGGGTTGACTATCCGAATGGATATATATTATATGGTTCTTGTAGGCTTTCTGCAGATTTATACAGGAACATTCTAGAATGCCGTATACCTCTGTCTGGAAAATGGAGGTGAAACTACCAATATTAGTTGCTTAGGTCGCTGTCCATATATTCCAAAGCCTACGTTAAGTCGTATTTTGGACCCGTTAGTAAATTTCCATAGTAAGCTTCCATTCCTTCACGTTATCTCACTGTTTAACCAGGAGTCCCGTGGAGGGATTTCGACATCATACAATTTTTTATGATAAGTTTAAGGAATCATATTTGATATCGTCCCTAAAACTAGTGTTTCTATTACTGAGTCTAAAAAAAATCTCATGGACTGGGATATCCATTGTCTCCTCCCGAAGGCGTACATGCTGTGTATAATTAACCTCGCCACCTTCTCTACATGTAGATGAAGGGGCGTCAGATTTAACAGAGCATACAGAGCCGCTCCAGGGGCGGTCGACATGGCTCCTGTCACTAAAATAGTAGCCATTCTTTGTGCTGAAGCTATTCGGGTATAAACCAACTGCTGTTGTGCCTTTTTGCACCAAACCGTATAAAGCCATATGGTTAGCCTGGGATTTAAACCCTGCGCTTTTCGGCCATTCGACTACAAATCCTCATTGCTATCTTATTAATAAATCTTATCTTGTTAATAATATTATGTAATAAAAGTGCAACATTTTTTTTATTTGTATTTGTAGGACAGTAAGATCCGAATCCTTGGAAGGTACTTACAAGATTCGAAAAGTCACATAGATCAAAAAATAAAAGTTCACCCTTGTCAAATATAAACTTAAAAAAAAATTATATGTAGTAAAATTATCATGCTTATTAAAATCTTCTTAGAATCTATTACTGGTAGGACAAATATATGGTAAAAAGAAGTCCTTAACTTTGCATTTTTACATTACTTGATTTTGTAAACGCAATTATCCAGTTTTGATACAATTGACCATGTAACAGTATCTAGTCTCCTATGTCTTGACGGATATAAGAGTATTGTTCCATTTTACCATTGGTTCAAGTTTGGTTACAGAATTGTTAGATGGATAGCTTGTTTACTAAATCGAGAAACAAAAAACATACCTATATATTATGAATTTGTTTGATTTTCCAATTTATTGACAATATAAATATCGACGATGCATGACGTTTATAAGGGTGGACGACCGAGATTTCAAATATTGATGGTGAACAATCAAATCAAACAATGCATGACGATCGATCATACATTATAAATCTGGAGCGGATGTTTTACGTTTTATGTTATCAAGTTGAAAATATGTTCTTGTAGTAAGTTAATATTTAATAAATAACAAATTAATTTTAATGGTTTTCAATTATTTATGACTTAATAATGAGAAACGTATTGAACAGATGAAATAGCTTCATTTTTTATTATATTTAATCACACCGATAAAAGGTGGACTACTATCATTACCACTACCACCATACCTCATTGGATAACACAATCCATAGAAATTATAAACTGACTGGTTTGGCCCAGTTCGAATGAATTATGCTAGGTCTAAATCAGGTTCATGCAATCAGAATTTTATTTTATTTTTTAATTGTGGAAATAATGTTATCTTTTCATAATTTCCGACATTTATGCTGAAATCTATTTTTAGATGTAGGATATTTTTAGGCTGATTACAAAAGTGATTGCAAATGCTAACTCATAAAATGAAAATATATTCTCTTCAATTGTAAGCACCTTAGGGTCACGGAAAACATGAATTTGCTTTAAATTTATAAATACATTATTTAATAATGCAATCTCGAAGAATGTGAATAAACTAGGAAAGTAGTAAAATTATATTTTCTTAAATTAAAATCAAAGCGAGCGGAGCTGCTTTTGTAAGATATGCTTGGCTGGTCGCATTTCCTTCTAGCTGTCACAATTTTATCTTTCTATTTATTTATTTTATTTTAGTTATTATTGCTTTAGATTTTACCTTCTTAACTTTATATTGGCGTTAATAATTATGACTGAACATTTTCATTAGAGCTTATTAAAATCGTTTGACTTTAACAATATGAAACGGTATTAAAGTAATTTCTGTAATGGAACGAATAAACTCGTCCGATAAATAAAGATTGGGTAAAATTGATTATAAAGATATAAAAAGCATCTGAAACTTGTGTGGACCTAGATACAAAAGTATACAAATAAAAATAATTGGTGTTACAACTTAAAATTTCAAACGTAAAATTCGAAACTGTACAATTAATATAAACACTATTAAACACATTTCTTGCGAAACCACCACTCGAAATAACCTAAATGTCTAAATGTTAATATTCAAAATTGATGTGATACCATTAGAGGAGATTTTAAAGGTAAGGTAAATATCAAATTGGTGTCTCTGTGTCTCACCGCGTCCCGTCATTCTTGGTACGTTTAATATCTTAAACATTCGGATCACGCTCCATCTTCAACGGCCGCTCTGATTGCTCCTAAATTGAACTAAAAACTTCTTCAATGCTCCTAAAACGTTTCAATTATTATTATATTATATTCAAGCTAAAGCTTGTATATTCTTAATCTATCTTCATTTCCGTTGTATTTTTTATGTCATTAAGTTATCTGAATTCAAATATTTAAGACGATCTAAATCTATATAATCTTTTATTTATATTATGAGATTTGAATTTCAATGTTCAATTGCAAGTACTCTGGTCGCTACCAATTTATTACCATAGCGCGTAGAACTATGAATAGCTTTAAGATGATTTCAATGGAACGCCAACAACGCGATGTAAAGTTTTACAATAGTGCGCTCTCGGATCGTGCAATTATTGCTTACCGAGTACTGATTGAATTCTTAGGTCAAGTTTGCTGCGAAAGTTTACACAAAGGACTTTTGCAAATTAACAATTTTCTTGTTAACCGTTACTCGTTTCGAAAACTAACTTTCTTATAATTAAAAACAAATTAAATACGGCACGAATCTTACCCGTTTATATTTATTTTCATTTAATTGTAGAATTCTAATAATACATAAAAGAATTGGCCAAATTCAAAGGTTTTATTAATACACTAAGTTCCATTTGCGTATTCCAAAAGGCTGTTTGAAATTTAAAAGGGATTAGCCTAAAAAGTATTCATTAGAATTCGCATTTTCAATGAGCGTGAACCGGCAGGTGAGTGACTTGTTTGCCTGTAGATCGCGTTTGCCAATACAAGCAAAACTACTGACAGTTTAGTCGGTGCAGTATCCGAGCAACCTATATAAATCAACTGGCGATTGAAGCCTTCCCACGGGGAGGGATCGATTCAGGATTCACCATAATACAAGGAATTTTGGTTAAAGACGATTTATACGACATTTATTCCAATAAAGCAATACCGACTGTGCTCCTAGTAAATAACAATGAAGCTCCCAATAATGATTTTAGTGTCATTGTCAAAAACGTAAGTGTCAGTTTTTTCTGTCTGTTTATCTCTCCGTTATTTACAAGAACCATATACCCTATTTTAACCATATTTTTGTAAATAATATTTCATCTGGTCAGGTTATAATAAATTGTTATATTCAATAATACATGGAGAAACTAAACGGTAATCAGTCAATTAAATTAACAAAAAAAATAAATTGTAGGTCATGAGTTGTAACATGGAAGGAAAGTATGGATGGTTTCTTTATCTATATGTAACTAATAATAATAGTGTATATTTTACTTTATAAAAATTTTTAATTAAATTATAATACAATATAAATAGAAATTTATGGATATAGAGAATATTTAAAAAAATCAGATATATTTAGAAACACTTTACTGGTTTTTGTATTACAACGTTTTTCACTAATATTGTTTTTCAGTATACTTTTAAGGTTTTTAATTTATCTTCAATAAATATTTTTTCAATCTAATTTGTACTTTAAATACATTAAGCCGATAGAGAAAATTCATTTATAAATCACTATGATATTGGCTGCACAACTAAGCTGTGCGGAGGCACACAAGCGGTACATTTAATATTTTACAAAGTCGCCTCACGCGCCATCTTCAACGGGCCCTGATTGTCGTCCGATCGAAATTATATTTCACAGACACATTCAAAATGGAGCCGGACAAGATTTCTAGCCAAATATATGACATAATATTCTTACCTATCCAGAGAAAACATGATTATTTAGATTATAGATGATAAATTTTGTAGAAATCGTCAATTTACAAAATATTTCTGTTAATCATGATTTCTGTTAGCAATATAAGTTATATTATTACCAAAACTATAAATGTATACTGTTATATAAAATAACAGTGAATTGAATAAACTATAATGTAATCAACTTTTTTCTAATCTCAGTTAGAGTTAATCTAAGTTTACATTCGTCTCATTTATGCGATGATTGGGAAAAACGGTTAATTCGTTAATTATGTATATTTGAATTTGAAATATTAGTTTATATTGTAAATATTATTAAAATAACAGTAAAGTCTCAGTAAAGAGACTCAGATGTTATGAAGCTACAACTTAAAGGAGCGCGTCACATTTACAATAGTTGGTGTATTTCCTCTTGGCTAAATTTACGAATCCATAACTACTCTTGATTGAGTTTGGAATGAGTTACAGTAAGCAATTATATTACTAAGAAATTTACATAATGTAATAATGACTGATGGCAAAACAATGTAAAGATAATACTTAAGGCATGCTTCGTTGGGTCAGGAACTACGAACAGATGATAGATTTAGTATATGCAATGTGAATGTAGGTTAAATAAAAAACTTTTGTCCGCGAGGAAAGTACATAATACATCCGATACAGTTATATGCATGATTTAATGATTCTGGAGAAGTAAACGAGTTGTACAAGGATTTAGCACGTTCTCCTTATTTTTGCTTACTCTAATAGAAACTTAAAGATAATAAAAAGATAGTGGATATAATTCTGTTGTATTACATACGTAATCTGGTTTGATACATACAGTCTGTTCTTCTTTAATACATTCTTTACGCAAAGGTTGATAATGAAAATGAATACTATAGAAATAAATTTACGAAACAAAAATCTGAAATTTAATATTAAGGTGAATATTTTGTACGTTTTTGTGTAAACAAGCGGGCTGATCGCGTGACAAAACGCCGTACCTCAGCCTGGGTGGAATGAGTAGCCACAATATTTGTTAATCTCTGTTTCATTGTGTAAAATACTTGAGAATACACTCCTGAAAGCTTTTGTGCGCCTAAGGCCGATCATTCGGTAGGGAAATAATAACGTTTTATTTGTGTCCGCCGTGTTGCAAACGGGATATAAAGTGTGAAATCTAGATGTAAAGGAATTACAGACACTTGTTGATTGATAATATGTTTTCAAATTAATACAAATGTATTTTTTCATACTTTATAGCAGTATGCTTTTAGCGATTTGAGCGCAATCTTAACTGATGTTAAATAATGATGTGGCTTAAGGATTTACAACGCTGGGTTCTATCTCATAATCGGATAATATCATTAAAGTTTAATGTTTTAACAATGTATTAAATGAATTAACTATACCATTATTTGCTTGATGTTAGTCTCATGTGTGTGTGTAAGATGTTAATAATATCACCAACTAATTTATGGATTTAATTTAAAATATTTAGATCATATTTTAATATACGACAAAGTTCAATGCATTAATAATGGGATTAAATCATTGAGGAGTACATAAAATTAAATTTTAAATTTATCTGTCATATATGTCAGGAAAATAATTAGAAATTTAGTAAAATCATTTTCTACAATTACGTAACCTACAAATAAGTAACCTACAATAAACATAATCTAAAAGTTATATAGATTACTTAAAATATTTTATGCAACAATTCTGAGTAGGTAGTCTTTACAGGATTCAATATAATTTGTAATTCCTACATGAAAAGTTCGACTGCCAATTATTTAAGACATTAGTGCCAGAGTATCTCTGCTTAGTACATATCGGAAACTTGAACGTACGAATACATTCTCAAATAACGTCATTTCTATATTACCATACATATGTATAGAATTTTAATTTTATTAAAGAATTATTGAAATAATAGTAACTTTTAGCTTTTCATGTGTTAAAAGTATTCTATTGGCTAAAAATTAATTGTATTTATACTAGAGGCTTGCGAATAGTTCTTCGAGAAATGTATTTTTTTTATTGGCAAAGTTGATTTATTGGCTTTTATATAAACATTTCAACCAGAGTAAAGTAAACTTCGTTTAAATTAAAATTACACGAGAGCGTAGTAGATTTATTAAAATTGATGTGATATAATTTTAGGCTTCGGATAATTATTTATAGGCCAATCAATACTTAAGGCGTCCAAAGTGGAATATTATTAAACGCTACATACATTTTCTGTTAACTTTTTGCTAGATTGTGGAATCTGTAAGAAACAAAAGATAACGCATAGTTATACTAAACTTTCATAGAAACTAGTGTTCGAATTTAGGTTTGATTTTAACAACTGTTAACGTGGCCCCCCGCAACAGAAAAATAAATAATTGTGATGTTATTTAAATAGTAGTTAATAATGAACGAACAAAAGCTATTTTGGTACCCATTTCAATTTAAGGACAGGGCTTGTGTACAAACTTACCCAAGTTCCGACTGTAGTTTACAAGAAACTCCATCCTTCCCGGCATTGTCTATTAAATCTGCGAGATACATTTCTAAATACTGAGACGTTCTCAAAATAATATATAATACAATTCATTAATTGTTTGAATTCCCATTGCATTTCTTGTACTGGGAGAAACTTTGTTTTTTCCGTTGGTTTTTCTCAAGGTTTCTTTTAAAGTTTCCGCTGTTTAAATTTAATAATATACCTTACGTATACAAATAATGAGTTAGGTGTATGCTCAAGAATTGATCAGTTAGAACTTAATACATTCCACATAAATGTTGCAAGTATAGTCTTAGTTGTGGACGAGATAAAAATTTAAAGTTATTAACGAATTGAAGTTAGAGTTTATCTACTACTATCTACTTTAGATATTTATCTTTACGTACATAAATACAAGTACAGCATGCATCCATAACATCTAAGTTAATGTCTTGGAACTAACCCACAAGTTCCGATCAAAGACCCGACGGGTGTACTCTCCGTGACAGTCTCAAGTAATCCCAGATGGCGTCCTAGACGATGAATTAAAGTCACTCAGACTAGTTGATTCTGGAGTTGTGTTATAACAGATATTATTTCTATAGTCGTAATAAAGTTTCTAAATTTACTTTTACAATTAATTTGTTTATTGTTTAAAGCTATTGCTTTGAGTGGATGAATTTATTTTATAATTACAGGTGAAATGATTATATTTTTCATACTATTGATAGTTTTGGGTTAATAGTTTGATTACACATTCCTGATGTCAAGAGACTCATATTTCAATGTACTCATTGTAATATAGGGTTTATTTTGTAAACACATTGCTAGTGTTAAAATATGATGCATTTACTAAAATAAATTAATTGACATGTTAGTAAATTGTACTTGTTAGACAAAAAACACATTTGTGTATTAATACCGAAACGTGGGAATATTTAAGTCTGAAATATATAAAACAAATAGAATGTCGATTACTATTAAACATTACATTTCATTGCTAACAAATTATACATATATAATATATTCACTAGAAATATTAATTCGTAGCGTCTCATTTACTTATAAATGTTTGCATTTGTATCTAAAGCTATTTTGAAGCTAAAATAGATTATTACCAAAAGAAAGATAAAATTGCGTTTAATAAAAAGATTTTCTTTCGTAATAATGTAAGGGTAATGAAAATAATAGCTTCGCTATATACAGGAAAGTGTCAAAACAACAATAACATACACCGCGATGTGAGTATAAAACAGAAAATCTTAACTTAAGTCAAACGCGACACGACATTGTGGCGAAGACGATATTATAAACAAGCCAAACTTAATATTAGACCACAACGGCGCAGTTTATTCATGTCACCAGGTGTAAAGAGACGGCCTAAAACACTCCTAAGTTACTGTCGTGTATGCGTAATGCGATATACAGACGTGTTACACTCAACTTTATGACACAGTACTGAGGTGGAAAGCTTCTGTTTATGAATCTTTAAACGTCATTTAAAATACATATCTCATAACGTTTCGTGTTTAAATGAACTGTGCTTAATGTGTTTGATGGTGGTTGCAATTTTCCGCTGATTTTAGTTGGTCGTTAATTATTATATCAGGTACAAATTATTTTCTTGGCCCGCCTCCGTTCTGTCCCTTTCTTCCCTTTTCGTTTTATGGGGGTAGGAAATATATCCTGCCCCCGGAATGTTGACCGATGGGTCATGCCTCCCTTCGGGGGGGTGAGTTAAGAGGTGGGGTTGAGAAATATTCTCCCCCATCCCCATTGGGCCATTGCACGACGAGGCCCGGTGGGTTCGCTGCAGGGGGCGACGCGGCGACATGCCTGGCAACCCCGTATCGCCCCCATCCCAAATGCAGCGGACGGCCCCGGGGGGTTTTAGTGGGTGTTTTCCGGGCGCTTAGCGCCCGGGCGAGTCCCACACTGGCGCGGAGCTCGTCACTCCGTGCCCCCTTACCTATTGTATTGGGGGACTTCGGTCTCACTAATACAATAGATAAGGGTAGTGCGTAAATGCATTTCCCCCCCCCGTCAAAAAAAAAAAAAAAGGTACAAATAATTTAAAAAAAATATAGACCGCTGCCACCTTAACTAGCCTACCTGACGGAGGCAGTGATATTTTTATCTAAGTTATATTTATAGCAACAATTAAAAACAACTACAAAGTATAGAAGATAAACAGTACAACTATATTCTTCACTGCTTTTTATTTTTTTTTATATGTTACCCTAATTATACACATATTACATAATTTTTTTTTTGCTACTAACATTAAGCGAATATATTTTTCACAAATTCAAATACTAGTCAGTGAAACTGTTCATTAAATCATATTTTATTCACAATTTCATGAGGTTTTATTTTTTTTACGCGGAACCCTAATTACACTCGAAAAATAAAAGTATCCTAAGTTAAGTGGAGTAACTTCAGTTATCTACCAAAAAAAGTCCCGTCCAAATCGGTGCATCCGTTCTGGAGATTACCCGTATTCAGTTTATTCGCACATTCATATCTACTCAGTAAACTTTTTATTTTGACATTACAAAGAGACATTTTAATTTTATTTATTTACTAGCTGTATACCACGTCTGCGCCCGCGCTTCACATATTCTTCACTACGTTTTAAATTTTTATACGGAACCATAATTATTTTCCAAAAAAAATATTATAGTTCTAAGATAAAGTAAGAATATTTCTCATAAATTATAGCACTTTCCCGTAAAACTGTGCATTGAATCGGATATTATTAAATTTTTTATGAATATTATTTTTTTATGCGGAACTCTAATTATTTTTGAAAATGAAAAGTTACGCGGAGTAAGTTCAGCTATCTACCAAAAGAAGTCCCGTCAAAACCGGTCCAGCCGTTCCGGAGACTACCCATTACAAACAGACAGGCAGACAAAAATTTTACAATTTGTATTTTTGGTATAGATGTCGTATATACATTCATATCTATTAAGTATAAAAAAATAATTTCGATATTACAAACAGACACTTCAATTTAATTTATTAGTATAGATTTATTAATCAATAGATACAGTAATAATTAAAAAAGACCTTATTAATAACAACCACATATATGATCCTCATATCAAACAATGATAGCCATAGCTTATGATAGTATTTATCTATAGTATCTCGATTTAAAAATAGTAAGGACCAAGTATACTGTAAATATTTCCGCCAGTAATAATGCCTCATTTTGATTACAATTAATATTATGAAGCCAAAATTTCATTTTATTTATTTAAATGTAAAGACCAATTTGTTTTTATGATTATTTGGTTAATAAAGGTAATTTAATATAACTGATATTAGTAATAAATATTTTAATAATAAATGTATTGGTGGTAGTGTTTCAATTTTCAACAAACGTGGGATACCAGGTATTCATAATAGATGTGTAATTATTTACTGCCACGTTTAATAGCCGGTTCCGTTTTCAAAGATAATTTATAGGTATAACAAATTTATGATGCATGTTCGGCCTACGGGTAGACATTTCGTTTTTTTTAAAGTACCATTTGTTTTGAATAAAAAGCCATTGTCAATGGTTCGACAGAAGTTTATATTTGTTTTATTTTTGACTATTTAAATTATTACTTTAACAACATTTAGCTATATATTTAGTAGTCAATTTTCTGTAACTAAATTTTATTATGTTCCTAAACAGTCCCAAGACGAATTTACATAATAAAAACTCGTTTAAAAAAAACTTATTAACGGTTAAAAAATAAAATATTGACTAATAATATTTTTGATATATTTAAAAGTAAACTTGTGTGATAGAGTAAAATCCGTCAAATCAACTGATTTTAAAAACAATTGCATGTAAACACGTTGAATGGAAGTATACGATAGTAAAATAAACAATTTAAAAAAATTGGTAAGTAATTCCACTAAAAACAGCAAAGTAAACTAATTTCAGCGAAATGACCATTTATTGTCGATATAAATTAATTTCAAGTTAACATTCTCTTAGTGATACACTTTCATAATACTTTTGGTATATTATCATCGCAATTCGTTTATGAATCTTTCATCTGTCCGTAAACGACGAAGCAAACGGACGACACTAAATTAGCAAGGTGTAGTGTGCCAGCTCATATCTCATCGTGAGACATCTACGGTTGTCCACAGATATTGTGACAATTACACGCTAGTACTTTATAACATTTATAATATATGGCCGAGTGTATGCGATGTTATTGCCACTTATTCTGTCATTGAATTCAATGCGACGCGACTTAGAATCTAGTGATAGAATTTAATTATTGAAATATATTAGCTCGCTTATTACTTGCATAAACAGCATTCAATGGTTATTATTATTGTTCTATACACGGTCTCAAATACGTTATTTTGTATAATACTAGCGACCCGTCTTGGCTTCGCACGGGTTCTTTGGAACGGCTGAACCTATTTTGACGGGACTTTTTTGGCAAATATCTGAAGTTACTCGGCGTAACTTATCCTAATTATATTTTTGGAAAATAATTAGGGTTCTATGTTAATCCGGTGGAGCCCCGGGCAATCAGATAGTATAAGAAATAGATATCATGATGTACTATGCAAAATAGAATAATACAATACACGGTTTATTTCATTAAACGATTTATATTACGTAATCAAAAAATTGAAGATTTTATTCGAGTATGTTCTTCCTTTTATCAGCATTCCATCCATTCAACCGAAAGACCTTTACTGCTGAACATAGGTCACCCCAAAGATCTCCACGATAACCGTTTATGTGCCCACCATCGTGCTGCGAATTCCCGCAACCTTCACCAGGTCGTCGGTCCGCTATGTGAGGGGCCTACCCCCGCTACGTCTTCCGGTGCATGGTAGCCATTCGAGAACCCGTTGGCCCCATCGGGGCATCGGTTCTGCGAGCAATGTGTCCCTTTGCCATTGAAATTTAGCAATTCTTCGGGAAATGTCGGTTACTTTGGTTTTTCTGCGGATTCGATAACGCAGTGAAACACCAAGCGCAGCCCTCGCCATTGGCCTTTAAGGAACTTTGAGGTTTCTTTTTAAGCTCATTATGAGGGACCACGCCTCAGTGCGATATGTCGTCACTGGCAACACACACTGGACGAAGACTTTCGTTTTGAGATACTGCCGTATTTCGCCCGAAAATATTTTTCGTAGCTTCCCGAACGCATTGTAAACAAGTAACTCTTATAAACTTTGCTTACGTAATCGGTTACTCTCCCGTGTCATCAAAATAAGCAGAGCGTAGATCTCCCCTCCATTAATTCTTATGTTATACTTGAACGGCCCCAAATCAGTAATTATCACATTAAATTCGTACCTAACGTAGGTAATGTAATCGGAGTTTCCTTAAAACCAATACTTATATTGGGAATTCAAAATATTGTGTAAATTACACAATATTTCGGTGTTCATTATTTAAAAAAAACGTAAACTAAAAACAAATGTGATTTTGATATTTCTGGTTTTTACTTTAGAATGTACTTTTTTTATTTAGACTTTAGATACAAGGAAATGTAAATTATGAACGTGTTTGTTATGTACCCGGGATGTCAGTTGCGAGATTAGTTGACAATGTCAGTGTATAGTTCCCCTAAAGTTCATCTTGTGAAACTTCTTACACAGTGCGTCCTTAATTTGAAACAGTACGCGACATCTGCACTAGCTTGATAGTTAATGAAACTAAATTACTTGTACACGTTCTATAATAATATGAGCAAATAAGGTAGGTAGGTAGGTGTGTTTGTGATTTTGTTAAATTTGTAAAATAAAATTAATTAATTCTTGGAAATTGAGCAAACAATAGCAAAATTAACAACCTTCGTGGGCATAGGTGTTTCATTGTTTGTATTTGTGTTGTTGAAATATAGCTTAGTGTTTATGTATCGTAGAAAGAGACAAAAAACAATTGATTCGTTTTTCTGAGTAGCTATCAGAAGGGAATAAAATACCAATACGATGATTCTGACTCAGGATATTCATTGGTTTTATGGTGTGTACATGACCTTATTTTTTTTTTTTTTTTTGACGGTGTGAAATGTATTTACGCTATACCCTTATCTATTGCATTAGTGAGATCGGAGTCCCCCAATGCAATAGGTAAGGGGGCACGGAGGGACGACTCCGTGTCAGTGTGGGACTCGCCCGGACGTGAAGCGTCCGGAAATACCCACTAAAACCTCCCGGATCCGTCCGCCGCATTTGGGATGGGGTGATACGGGATGGCTTTCGCAAGCACCGCGTCGCCCCCTGCGGCGAACCCACCGGGCCTCGTCCGTGCAATGGCCCAGCGGGGATGGGGGCGGGAACTCCCCCACCCACCTCTTCGCCCGCCTCTCAAAGAGAAGCATGGCCAAAGGTCAGCATTCCAGGGGGCAGGATATACTTCCTGCCCCCCATGTGTGTACATGACCTTTTTTTTTTTTTTTTTGACGGGGGGAAATGCATTTACGCACTACCCTTATCTATTGTATTTGGAGGATCAAAGTCCCCCAAATACAATAGATAAGGGGGCACGGAGTGACGAGCTCCGTGCCAGTGTGGGACTCACCCGGGCGAGAGTCGCCCGGAAATACCCACTAAAACCCCCCGGGGCCGTCCGCTGCATTTGGGATGGGGGCGACACGGGGTGGCTTTCGCAAGCACCGCGTCGCAAGGTGTGTACATGACCTATCACATACTATGGTGGTAGGGCATGTTCTAGTGATGCCCGCTTAGGTAGCTGATAGCTTTATTGAGAATAAAAAGAGATAAATAATTACTCAAGTCACATGTAAAAATATTAAATACAATATGCAAACAGCGACAGGGTGAAAAAAAATCGTAAAAAAAACCATATATTACGATCGTGTATATTATGGTCGAATCTGAATGTGTCAGTGCGTAATTTATCGCGGTTACCTTTTTTATTTGTGTTAGGCTTTCACTTGACCTCATAAAACACAGAGCTGCAGGGATGGAATCAGAGGCGGGGGCACTCGAACCCGAAATGCGACCGGCGAGGCCATCGAAAGTGTGAAAAACAAGCGATCACCACTCGACTCAGACGGCAGGATGACACTTTACGTGTCTCGACGCGATTTTAACAACGCTACTAACCACATTGGGCGCTGTGGCGATTTTCACTCGGTTTAAAACGTTAGTGAAAGTGTTCAATTCATGAACATATATTTTTAGTTTGTAATCTGGCAACTTCCCTAAATAACTGTATTTTCGTTTTTCTTACTCTTGTAATACCAGATTACTATTACAGTTTTAATATCTAAAAATGTATCAAATATTTGGTATGATTATAATATTTTTTTTGCTAGTTTAGTGTTAACATTATTTGTTGGCTTCGATGTTTATTAACAGAGGAAATCAGTCCAAAAATACAAAAATAAATCGGAATAAATGTTTACCTTAGTAGTTACAATCATATCATCAAAAGGACTACTTGTAAAGGCGATAAAACTGAAAGATATATTGGAGTAAGAAAGTTTACATCGTTACCAGGTAAAACAATAAAAATAACATGTTCCCAAAACATCAGAATGCGGAAATAAGAATTCTTTGACCTTGCAAATCAACATGTCTATAATTTGCTTTATCGCAAAGGATTTCTTTCAAATAACTTTGACGCTATGTTAATAGTGAAATAAAAATCTGAGGTGATTTGTGTTTATACATCAACATAACATCAACATAGAACACATTACGCAGTCTTACAAAGTCATACTACATTACTATTTTATCTTATAATCCCAGAATCCTTGCACATTTGTGTACAACCCTATTCGTGCGTTACTTCAGAAATAAACTTTCAGAGGTAGTGATGAGTCTTTTACATTCTTAATATTCATACCACTTGCAGCCTATATTCTACCACATGATTTAAACTATATGAAATTTCATATTTCTTACTACAAAAATGACAAACTTCCCATATAAAATTACAACCCCTAATTCACCCTCTTAAAGATAAATTTTTGAAAAGCTTTGATAAAGCCTAATACATGATATGGTGGTATTTATAATAATTCCGAAAAATTATCAGCAAAAATTAAAATAAATTTAAGATATATAATTAATAAGCAGTAATTATGCAGTCTATACAAATAATAAATAATTTTACAACATTAAGGCAGTATTAGAAAATGTGATTATTAACTAATTAATTATAAATATTACGTTTTGACGCTATGCTCCGAACTAGGAGATGTCTATCTGTATCTTGAAGTGTTTACAAATACCCGTGACAATATCAGCGATCCTTAAAAGTATTATTTTCAGTCCTAAGATTCGAGTAATATGGAAATATTACGTTGGAATGCGTCCAGTATATTGATTTTCAATGTTTTATATATGTCGATTGTCAAATCCTCGGCCGGTGGTAGAGCGAGAGATTCTGAGAGCGGTGCACCGGCGCACTCTGGCAGGTAGCCAACCGCAATACACATTTAACTGGACCGTTTTACACGCAGGACGCTATTTGAAACTACTCTATAAACATTGGGAGAAACATAATGGGCTGTGTATTTGTTTATTATTTTTATTTTTCAGTTTAGTTACGAGTAGATGTTGAGTTAGTATTTTCCTGACTTACGCCGTTTGATATGTAAATGTATAAAATTATATGCCACGGGTACTATGTAAAAAAAGTATGACTATAGATCCAGGAGAATCCGTGACTGTATCGATATTGTTAGATAAATTTAAAGTTTCGTAAAATGCACAGTATTCAATCAATAGGTCACAAAAAGTAATATATGATACCAGATCTGTAATTTTTTTAAGTTTTCGCGTTCCATATTTAAATTTAGTTAATTTTAGCGGGTTTTCACGCGTTACCTTTGCTTTTTTTCTATCCCGACGTTTCGGCTGGGTTTCACCAACCGTGGTCTCGGGCTGACAGGCAGTGCGCGGCGTCGCTTGCTGCGTTGAGGGGTATTTTGATGAACTACCCCCGTTTGGTCTTTATATTTATAACCGGCCGAAAGTTTTATCCACTGATCGCCAATACTATCGTAGAATGGCTCGCGAAGCGATTGAAATTAAAAAAACATCCAAATTTCAATCGCATGGATGGATATAGGCTTTCCTCAGCGTGGAATCCGGTGCTAGAAAATCTTAAGGTTCGGGATTTATCGTCACAGGCATCGTCGATGGACACTGTTAGTGTTGTGTGTTGTGACTATAATAAATATAAAGACCAAACGGGGGTAGTTCATCAAAATACCCCTCAACGCAGCGCACTGCCAGTCAGCCCGTGACCACGGTTGGTGAAACCCAGCCGAAACGTCGGGATAAAAAAAGCAAAGGTAACGCGTGAAAACCCGTTAAAATTAACTGAATTTAGATACCAGATCTCATTTATACACAATTATATCAACAACAGAGTGACTTGCTTGCGCAGGTCCAAAATTTAATACTTTAACCCAATTTAATAGTATGTAAATAGCCAAAGATTCCGACATAAAGAATAAGAAGACAGTTGAGTATCTTTTTTTCAGTTACTTGTCAGTTTTTTTTACCAATAAGCACGATGTATATATGCATTATAAACAAGTAACAAATATACAGAAATGTCTACAGAATCAACTTTATAACTATAGTATGTCAATTTAGCATAAGTCTTCCCAAAACTTACTGCAGCACGTTTTATTTGCTGACAGTACTGAAAATTTGCGTCAGGCTAAGTGCCAAATTTATAACATTGCAACTGGATAGTATGTAAAGTTTTTACACTAATTGGTTCGGTTGGACTAGGATTGTTAAAGATAAAATATACAATGCAGAACGCTATTCGTTTTGCATTCTGATTGATTACTTTTTTAATTATTATTGTGATGTCGACAAACTCAATAGCATGCTATATTATATGCATGCTATATTCCATAAATTAAAATATAAATGTAGCATTTATAATGCTTTAAATTTAATGTTTAAAAAAATAATTATTTTCTAAGAAACTGCTGTTATTTTTATTTCACTTGATATTTAAAAAATACTAAAAACCAAATTCTGATCAAAATCAATATACCACAATCTATTCGATTATAATAAACAATAAAATCAATTGAAAGACTTGAAATAAACCAAATTAACCACCGCATTTGGGGTATAATTTGCCAAAATAAATTTCTAAATTCCAGTTAGAAGGTTTTGATTCGTTTCGCCACCGACCACGACAAGTTGTTTCGTACTTTTGCTGAGTTGCTGTACAAAAGTTAGTAGATTAAAACTGCCAATTAGGAAGCATTTGAATTCCAAGTTGTTTTAGAATCCGTGTAATTACTGTTGGATGAACAATTATAAAAAGGACGAGTATGGGATTTTTTTAAATATAATTTTATTTAAATATTTTATAATTATTATTTTTAAAGAATTTAATTATAAAAAATACGTATCTACATAATTGAAAATATTCACTACCCACATTAAGTTATTATTTTTGTTTTACATGCTAATTATCGTTATATGATTATTATAAGATGATAGAACCAGTACCGCAGTCAGAATTAGTGTGTTGGTATACCATTCAAGAACACATAGTCACTTAACAGCAGACGGGATTGTGGACAAAATACTGAGCATACAGAGTATTAAAAAAAGTGACAAATAGGACGTAGGATTGATTATGAGATGCTATTTTCAAATTTTTATGTAAAAGCGTTGCAACTAGGTAAACTGAATGTAATTATTACAGCTGTTTATCTACAATTGGAACACTAGGCGAATTACCAACGTTGGAGAGTACTTTTTAGTCTCGGCTTAAACAGTTATAAGTCATATCCCTGTGGGAAGAGCAGGCTGGATAACTTATTACACAATGCTAGTCTGCGCAACGAAAAGATTCTAGAGTACCTTAGTATTGTCACTTTTCGACTTGGTTTAAGGTTGTAAGGATAAACAGCTAACTAACGGCGAAAGGGCCGGGTTTGAAATAATGTTAAAGTTATCATATCAAAACCTTTCTTGAAAACTATTATATTGTGAAATAGTTGTATACTATAAATGCTTTGCATTTGACCACAATCTCGCCCAATATTAAATGACAGTCTGACTTAAAATAGATAATCTTTGAGAAACTCGTTCGGTGATACATTTTCTAGCTTGGTTATTAGAAAAAATTCTATCAAAATGGCTTTATAGCGACATTTTCCTTTACCGAATAGGGTTCGTAAATTCAAACTTACATCAATCGGTGAAACATGAAGCTAGAGGTGGGTATTTACGGATCGTAATGGGTGCAGGAACGATGTCCTTTACGGGAACTTATCGTTCCAATCAGTTCCAATTTGTGAACATTCATAAAATATAATAGTATTTCAAGAAATAATTAAGTTTAAGTTTGATAACATGTCGCCAAATACCAATAGGTGTGATACGTCAACATCGCTTGAGAGCCAGTACCTCCAGGCTTAGCGTGTTTACCACCCTGGACTTAGCATTAGGTGAAATTGTGAACAAAGCGCTGAGCCTATATAGTATAAAAACATTTTAATGTCATATTAATTATTGGTTAAAAAACCTAAAAATGTGAACCTGAATGAGACTTTTTTGAACTAAAAGTTTTAAATTAAGACTGTCTGCCTCGCTATGCGGTCTGAAAGAACAGATGAACTCTTAAAACATACATAAATGATATCCTGTTTGCTCCAATGACACGAACATGAAGCAAATGATACATGTGATTTCAATGAACAAGACAGTTCTCCGAACCTGCTTACTGCACCTAGTTCCCCTATGCAAAGGAACTGCTACAGGTTCAATCCGCAGCCAGCCTTGTTTTGCGCAAGACTACATCAAGTACACACAACGATATTGTATAGTAAAAGCGTATTTTGTATGGGTCCTAGAATTTATAATAAATTACCTAAAGAAATTCTGAACATCGAGAGTAGACCAATTTAAAAAAAAAGTTAGAGAAATTCGACTAAAGAAAGCTTGCTACACATTAGATGAATAGTTCAAGGATACAAACGTATTATTGTGATATTATTTAGAAATTCTATGCTGTAATTATTAGAATTCACACCAAATTCGTAATATTGTGTTATTATTATTATTTGTATTATAAGTGACTATAAAATTGTATGTATAAAGTTGAGTCTTTCTGCATGTAACTATGTCTGTGTATAACTTTGTTTTCCTCTTTACACTTTTACGCCCACTGTTGGTATAACATAGCGACCTAATCAGATATAACACCCTCCATTATTGTATAATTACTATGTTAACGAAATTTCATTTGATCTGACCGTAGTAATAGTCATAATTGCTTCCAATTATATGTAGAAAAAAACATGACATTGAATGGATTAATTAAAACGTCACACTCCAATGACGTAATGTACTAGTAGTAACAAGGTACTACTAGTTCAGTAAGTACGGCAAGTTTCAATTTAATGGTGGTTGAGCAACCGCGCTGCCTCTCCACGCAATGTTATTAATTTTATTGCCAACTAACAACTAGACATAATTAAATCATTATCATATTAAATCACTCACAGAAATAAGTTTTGTGCACAACTGATTTGCATTTTAAAAGAATGTTCTGATCGGCCTTTATCTGATTTCTTTAAAACTTAAGCTTATTTAAAACTAGCTGTGTGCTCGCGGCCACGGCCGCGTTTCATATATTCTTCACTGCATTTTAATTTAATATACGGAATTTTTTAGTGCTAAGATAAAGTAACAATATTTCTCATAAATTCAATTACTTGCCCGTATAACTGTGCATTGAATCGGATTTTATTCATTTTTTTATGAGTTTCATTTTTTTTACGCGAAGCCCTAATTATTTTTAAAATTCAAAAGTACCCTAAGTTACCCGGAGTTACTTTAGCTATCTATCAAAAAAGCCACCTCAAAATCCGCCCTGCCGTTTCGGAGACTAAACGGAACAAACAGACGGACAGACAGAAAAAAATGTTAAAAATTGCATTTTTGGTATAGGTATCGTTATATACATTCGTATCTATTTAGTAAAAAAAAGTTTTGGTATCGTATACATCCATGTCTATTTAATAAAAAAAATATTTTGACATTACAAACAGACACTTTAATTTTATTATTAGTATAGATTAATTTAATTTTACAACGCACTATTTTCCTATTTTATTAGTACATGTGTTCTGAATTTGAATAAATTGATTTAGCACTTTTATTATAAATTTTACTTTTTAAATATTTAAATACGATATTTCCTAAATTTACATTAATATTGTTTTTATTATTGAGTGTTGTAATAATGTAGACTTATTTTAAAAATCACAAACTTTATTATTTATCTATACTAATAAATAAAATTGACGTGTCTGTTTGTAATGTCAAAATATTTTTTTTTTTTTATTAAATAGACATGGATGTATACGATACCAAAACTACAAATCCAATTTTAAAAATTTTGTCTTTCAGTTTGTTCCGGGTAATCTCTAGAACGTTGAGACAGATTTTGACGGGACTTTTATTGGCAGATAGCTGAAGTTACTCGAGCGTAACTTAGGCTACTTAAAACAAAATAAAGCTAAAAAAAGAGTTTAAAAAAATTAAAACTCATGAAATTGTGAATAAAATCCAATTCAGTACACAGTTTTACTGGTAGGTATTTGAATCTGTGAGTAATATATTTTCTTAATGTTAGTAGTGAATAAAATTTCGGAAAATAATTAGGATTCTGTATACTAAAAAAATTAAAAGACTATATTACACACTGAGAAATATATGAAACGCGGGCGCAGCCGCAGGCACACAGCTAGTAATAGTTATATAATAAATCGTATTTAATATACCAATTACATGTCAGATGTCTAATATCGTTTACTTCAGTTGTGTTGACAAATAATTCAGGTAGAAAGAGACTTGTTCAAATGAAAATGCTACTCGCCAGCCAAATGCTAATTTTATGGTGGTTGAGCAACTGTGCCGAATACGCGCGCCCTGTCGTCCGCAGTATTGCCTCTGCCGTCATCTATGTAAAATATCCGGCGAATAACAAGGGTTAGCATTGGATTATGTCTAACAATTATTATTTGTTAATTAATTTAATTTCTGTCAGGGCCGCTGTAACGTTTCTTCTTTCGGTTTTTTTTTTTAAATCAATTAGATACTTGTTGCAAGGACTCTCATTTGGTATTATAATTGCAAGGGTAGCAGTTGTACATTTCGTTAGGTCTAAATCTTTTTTTATTAAAATTAAATCAAGTCGAAACATTTTAAAATAAAAGTTTGATGTTACATACATACATAGATATACATATCATCACGCCTTTCTCCCGTGGGGATAGGCAGAGATTACGTCCTTCCACTTGCTACTATCTTAACACATCTCTTTCGCTTCCTCTACTTTCATACATGCTCGTCGGTTATGAGTACTTTTCACCTGGCCTTTATTTATTTGATATTGAAGCGGCCATTTTGTATTTTACGAAAGTTAATATTATCAATAGTTTGAATTCATCGTCTCTGGGCACCCCATATCAGCTTCTTCCATTCGACCACATCCAACGCAGAGTGTGGCGAATTGTTAATAACTAAGTTCTGTCCGATCGACTTGATACACTGGCATTGCGAAGAGATGTGGAAAGAGACGTGACGTATTTTATATAGAATTTACCATGGGGAGTGTTCAGAGGAGTTGTTCGGATTAATACCTACTGCTGGATTCCGTACAACGCGTCATAAACTCAAATTCTACCCTTACCATCAGGATGAATGGTGATCCAAGTCGGTGCGTTTCGCGCGGAATTTTTTGCCATTTTGTGGAACCAACTTGCGTCGGCGGTATTTCCGGACCGATACGACTTGGAAACCTTCAAGAAGAGAGCCTACTCATACCTCAAAGGCTGGCAACGCATATACGATTTCTCTGGTGTTGTGGGTGGGCCATGGGCGGTGGTGATCACTTGCCATCAGATCATCCGCTGGCTCGTTTGCCCTCTATTTCATAAAAAAATGTAAATAAATAATTTCTGTAATTTAATCTAAGGAGATTGTGTATTAAAGTTTCCCTAAGACCATCTATACTTATTATTCGTTTGTTCTTGTTAGGGCTGAGTAATTGGTTTAGAATAAACAATAATTGGAGATAAGCAATACAGTGTACCTCACGTACGTCAGTAGTTCAGCATTGCGCTTTATGGTAAGCACAATGGTGTTCAAAAACAGTGGCGACCGTCGAGAGATCGGCTATCTATCGTCAGTCGTCCCTGTCATGCCGGCCATGTCATCATTTAAATGATAAAGAAAATTACAAGTAACTGCATACATTTACTTGGTTTTGATTTTATTATGTCAGTGATTGACATATAATTTTACTGAAGAATTAAATAAAAATGTTAAGGTATGTAACATTTTTGTTCAAAATGTCTTTGATTGAAAAATGTTATATTTTTAAACTTTCTTGCTTTTTTTAGAATAAAAATAATATTTGATCTCTTGCGTTTGATATCAAAATCACTTTTGTATTTTTGACAATTGACCACTGTATTGGTTATTAGCGTCCAATTATAAATAAGAGAGTAAATTATGTATTAGCATGCATTTGGAACATATGGAATATAGGTCTTTTCGGTTTGTGGATCTATACCGTAATGTAAATATGAAAAAGCAAAAAATACAAGGGCCAACGATCTAATTTAGACTACTTTTTAAATTATATGACGAAGACGACTTTAGCTTCATAGACACTTGTTTGTCGTGGACGAAAATTCGGAAAATATTACGGACAATCGCAAAAAGTTCGGTATAATGTTTCTCGTGATTAATGGTTAAAGGCAGCGTGCAATCGTTTCTTTTCATTACTGTTTGTAAGTGCACGACTGAAGGCTGGCCAGCGGTCAGATTAGAAAACTTCCGTAAATAAGTCGAAAATCGACTTTAACACAGCGGAGGAACATTTGGTTTCAGAAACGCTCGTTCTATCGAATTGTGAAGGCAACTTTAAATTGGAATGTATCCCGCAATAAGCCTCTCGTGATTGGACTGTTTGTTCTTAATTAGTATTAATCGAGAACTTTAAACATGGAAGACTTACAATATAAAATATTTGATTATCAATGAAAAACAATCCTGTCTGACCATTACGATAACTTTGGGTTTAACAATCTCAATAAACTTCAAGTAACAATATGGTTTTAGATAGTAACGCTAAGTGTAGAATTACTTACTCGTAAGAATTACTACCGGAGTCACCTTATAGGTGCTTGATAGATTTTCAAACTCGAGGGGCATAACCAGCCGGGCGTTTGAAAATGCTCCATCGCTATACTGTACTTAGCTTAAGATCATATAGAGTAGGTTATTTGGGCTCAAGACGCAGTAGCTGACCTCACTGCCATTTATTATCCATATTGGTCATATAACCAGTTATAAATATAGACAGTAATAGGAATAATTTTCAGAATTAAGTCCATCTATTCAACCGAAAGACGTCAACTGCTCGATATAGGTCTTCCCCAAAAATCTCCACAACGACCAGTCTTACCCCACTCGCATCTAGCGATATTCACCAGGTCGTTAGTCTACCTTATGAGGGTAGGCCCTCATGCTGCATTTTCCGGTACGCGGCAGCCACTCGAGAACCCGTTGGCTCCATCAGACATCAGTTCTACGAGCAAAGTTCTTTTTTTTACGCACTACTCTAAACGAGTAAAGTGCATAGCCTATTGCCACTTAAGTTTGATAATTCTTCGGGTAATGTCGGTTACTTTTGTTCTTAACTAAAGCATAACTCCACTGTCATTTGGGTAACTGAACTTTCTAATTAAGCCCATTGTAAGCGAGTACGTCTCTGTGCTATAAGTCACTGGCAACACACACTGGTAGAACTCTTTTGTCTTGAGACACTGCGGTGCACTATCAAAAAAATCAAGGTATATTCAGAGTTACTTAGAGGCTTTGGCTGAGGTGAATACCAGCGATATATTCTCATTTATCGGTAGCTAACACCATTTTTGAACTGAACATTATTTAATATTCTGATGATGATTTGTCAAGTCCCAGTCGTTGTTTCAAGCTTGAATTAAAAGAAAAACCTAACCAAAACATAGATTTATATTTTTATTTGAACAATTTCTTGGTTTGTTTTACCTTAAGTTAAAACAATATATATTTTATTAATCTAACGTTATACAAATGTTTTCTTCAAATAAGAAACAGGATACCGAGCACTTCAGTTTGTAGATTCAAAACCTCTCGTGACACGACAAACAGCCGGAACGTCTTGCTTGAAGAGCTCCTCCGACATTTGCGTGACGATTCAGTCATTTGTAAGAAACGAGTCTTATCGTCTTACAGTTATAGAGTGCGAATCGAAAGGCTTCAGAATTACACAACGGGGCTCTTTACTACCAGGGTTTGAGCGAGTGTACGGGGAGAGAGGTCATTGTACTAACCTTACGGAGTTTTTGACATATTTATATAAAATCCACGTTTGGAACGCAATACCTTTTTCTTTTCTATTTAATTTATGATTGAATTATTGTAATCAGTAAAATAGATTTTATGTTTGTGTTTATATTAACACCCAATATTTGCTCATTTAAACTGGTTACAATATTTTGAAAGAATTTTTCGTTCCATATCTTGAAGCTTGTTCCTAAGATAGCTACATAAATTACACATGGAAGTGCACTCCGCATCTGTCACTAGTATCACATCAGAAATTAAAAGGTTTTTGTGCATTCTCTTGTTAATATGTACTGGAGAGACTATTTTGAACATTACTATTATTCATTTTCCGTGTAACTCAGGGATTCACTGATGTAGCATGTCTAAAAATATTATACTTTGCATATGTTCGCAGCATACTAGAATACTGCAGCACAGTATGGAATGTGCCATAACATATGAACATGCTATTAAGCGCTTGCAGATAAAGTTTGTAAAATTCTTAAGTTTCCGTTGTAAATTACCATTCGAAGATTACGAGCTAGCTTGTCAAAAACATAAGCTACTATCACTGCGTAATGGGCGAATCCTTCAAGACATGTTACTATTATATTATATACAGGCGGATTCGATTGTTCTACACTCATCAACAAAATGTTGCGACTACATGCGCTGAGCACACGTACTCGACACACACAACTATTTCATATTCCCAAGCATTCGAACAAACTATGGGTTCAATAACTTGACGAGCAGAATTTCGCGTACTTATAATAAACAATTTAGTGATATAGATCTATTTAACTTCAAACTTCATAACAAAAATATATCTAAAAACAGTTTTAGAAATCAAATGAAAATCTCTTTAGTAAACAATTAACACAAAATTTATCCACATTTATACACATTACAACGCACTCACACATACACACACACATACAAGTAAACATTGTCTGATAATTAGTTTTTAAATAGTTATAAATTAATTTTTGGCTCTTTATTTTATTTATCGGTTAGTTTATATGTATTTTTATACGAGCTCTGAATTTTAATGTAAATAAATAAATTAATTAATTAAAATTATTTGTAGGATAATTTCTTAAATGTAATATCTTGATTGTACTTGGTAGAATTAACAAATATTCTTTACTAATAAAACCATAACTAATAAAACGATTATATAAATTCATGCAAACTTCATGTATCATAAATTCTGCTTTGCACATTTTAACATGAATGTAATTTAAAATGTAAAATGTTTTTTCTCTCTGTTCCAGAAAGCCTTCGAGACTACTTTAGCAAATTCGGGGAAATTACAGAAGTCATGGTTATGAAGGATCCATCAACGAGACGGTCGAGGTATGTTTTAAACTCATTACTAGAATTAATGTATGTTTGAGGAATATTGAGTTAACACCACTAAATGCTGTTATCTACTTACTTTATATAATATCATTACACTGTGTTAGAACTATTAAAATAGTCACTGCATTCTGTAATAGCATTTTTTTAGTGGTTAGTTTTTGGTATTATGTTTATATTATATCTGCTGTAATATTTTGTAAAACGTAAATATATTGTTATTATAATGGCCAGATACACAAGAATGCTTTGTGGTATAGTTGGCAAGCAATGGTTGTTGGACCGAGTGTGGCGTGAACTGACCAACTCCATTCGTGTTTAAAAGTTATCGGTTTGCAGATTCTATAGAGGCATACTCATTTCAAAATTTGCGGTTACCTTTGAATTGTAAGCAGTTAAATGTTGGACTCCAAAATTTAGGAACTTAACAATAGAACTCGAATTATTCCAACTGAATTAAGCATTTGGATGAGTTGAATGAGGATTTCGGTATTCACTTTACAGGTTGCTAAACTAAATTCCTTTAATGGCCGTATAGCTTTGGGCATAGCCGAAATATTTCATTGCGTATTCCTCAACCCTTGTTTACCTTAAAGTTTTTAACTACTCCGTATATTATTACCTTCATTATTGATGTGGTGTTTCCACACACAAGGGCACTTCCATGAGTTATTACAGATAAATTAAAATAATTTAGATCAGTGGAAGTAAGTTGTATAATATCTTGGTAAATTACAATCATGTCGCTCTGTGAATAAAGTGAGTGGTTTAGTAACTTCTCTAGACAAGAAATAAGTTGTCAAAGTGTCGAGCTGAAGTTGTTCCGTTAACAGAGTCTCCCGTTAGGTAAATCGTTGGTTTCACAACTCAATATTGCCCCGCGTCCCTCTGCTCTGGGTCTGGAATAATATACCGAGCGCCGATATTGGAGCGGCTCAACTGGGAATCTAAATGCAGCTTGCAGCCATTTCGTGCCCTGCCTCGGCCGAATGTAACGTAAACGTCTTTTGTTTATGCTTATTGCTTGCGAATATCGAGTTGCTGTTGATACCCTGTTAATTAAAGGACAGGGTTGATATAGCTCGCTTTAAAATTAAACGATTTGCACCATATGGTGTGAACGGATTTCACGGAGTATGTGTTAATTCCCGATATGATAATAACTCTTCTCCCTTATCTTCAGATAGTTAAAACTTAACTTGAATATAATGTTCATAATTTTTCAAGTAGGATTGTGACATCGTAAAATCTTTAGTTAAAGACACACGGATCTGTGTCTAATTAATTACATTACAATTTTACACATGACGTTAATTACATTTGATCAATTATTTTACTATTAAAAGAAAGAAACGAAACATTTGTTCACTAATGAGATACAAACACATATAAAAAAATTACAAAAATAGTAATAATGTAAAAATTATACTCAAAAAATACTCATTAGCAGAGTAACTATATCTGTCACTCACCAGCGCATATCATTAGATGAAAAGGTTTCCAGCTTAGCCTCTGCTGAAGTACCGAGAGATACTGAGCGCGGATTTTTATCTGGACAAAAACATTTTTAAAAACAATAATTTGATTCTATACGATAATTACCATAATATTAATCGGATAATCGTATAATACTGGTAGAAATGAAATTTATTACATTAAATATTTACTCCGAAAATTTTCACTTACAAAAGGCGTGTGTAACACGAAGAAAACATTTTAGAATAAAAGCATTTTCAGACTATATTTTAAGTTTTAAATCTTCGGTTGCGTTCCGCGCGGAGGACGCGCAAAACTTTTTAGGGTTTTTATCGTGATTGTAAATCAAGTGGACACCGGTTAAGGCCATGATGCACAGCAGGCCGTGGAAATGATAAGTGTTTAGTATTTGTTTTTGTAAATAATGGTTTCTCAGAACACAGAGTGTTATAAATGTATACTAAATATATAATGTATTATGTTAATTTAGTTTTTATTTTACATAAGATGAGCCTGAAAATTTTGTGATTCCTTTAATTTTTCTAATTCCATTGATTACTTATTTTTTTACTTAGCTAATGAAGCATTCAGAATCACCGCATAATGATACGAATTTTTTATTTATTTCTATGTATGTTCTAAAATTTTTTATATTGTTTTTATTTCGCTATACTTTTAATAGATAGGATGAATATTTCGATTACGTGCAACTCTTTGGAGGAATCGTAGCTGGTTCGCCGTCGGCTTCACTATCTGTAGCTTATGCAAGCAGAGTAAATCAATATCCAAAGTCAATGAATCAAGAGTAATATATTCGGGTACATAATAAATGTGCGCTACCTGAAAGCAATATCTGAAAAATTTGCCTGCTCGATATTGCTTACAAGGGAGTTTCCTTTCTCCCCAAAATTTAATGCGTCGCTCGCATTTTTATAAAAAGAAGTAGGTAAGTGAAATAATTTGCGGTCGGTGCTTTATTTCCTTTTATTTATTTTAATGGTAGGTCTCCTTTGTTTTTTTTTCTTAGAAAAACGAGGGGTTTCGTGCAAAGACGTGTTGAAATATACATACATAATAATAAAGATAAGACGTGTTAACCTGATTTACTTTTAAATATATCACCTTCACATTTTTTTAACCCCTTGAGCACTTACCTGGCGTTTACGCCAGCTTTCCATTGTTTTCCTATTGTCTTATTTTTATGGATACTCGACACATTAATTTAAGATGTTTATAATTAATCAATTCAAAATTAATATATTTTATACAATATAATAGCTAACTGGTGAATATTTTAACATCGTTATAATTTCTTATATGAGCGTTAAGTGTTTAAACGGAAATGGTGCTGGATTTAACTCGTAAAAACAGAACCTTTATCATAATTTTATGGTTCAAGTTTCATGAGTTAAGACGCCCATTTCGCGTTAGGGTGCTGTATGCGGATGGATGACAGAATCTGCCGCCTTAACTTGTAATTTAATTTTAAAAGACGTGAGCTATAAATGAAAATATTCCAAATATATAAGGGTAACTTAAGGTTAGCTGATATACGAGGCAATGAATAGCACTGTATATCATCGCCGGGGCTTACACCGGCTTTAAACGGTCCCGTCTCCATTCAAACTCGTTTCATTCGTTTCGGTTTCCACTAGAAATCTAAAATCAATAAAGGATCACTGTGTAAATGCAAAGATTACTACACCGTTCGTTTTCGTATCATGAAAAATGTGTAAGCCTTTAGACGAGCCGTCCGAAATAAAACCGCGAATCACTATGAGAGTGTAAGTAGTACCATAAAGGGAGGATCCTGAGTTGGAATCGCTTCGGCAAACACCTACAGTGGAATGGAGTGGTGTTAAATGAGAGGGATTGCGAGACCACCCCCCCTCCACCCTACTCGCTACTCAAGAAGACGTCATCTAGTGGCAGATGCGCAAATGTTACACGGGGTTTTCATATTTAAACGAATCATTAAGCACTAGTTCTGACAAAGGGTTTAATATTATTTTATTTTAAGTATCGGACTTATTATTAGAGTATATGTAAGGCGTAGATTGAAAATTTTAAACATTTTATAAAGGACTTGTATAAGTGATTAAATGAATTTGTAATTAAACAATTTTTTTCATAATTACCAATTATTATAATTTACAGTTTTTTAGGATAGTTTTTAAATTTTAATTAATCTAAACATCGCAAACATATTTCTAATAAGACGTCCACTGTTGAACATACATATGTCTCCTCCAATGAGGGGGGCATTGCCATAATCGCCACGCTTGGCAGGCGGGTTGGCGATCGCAGTAGGTGTTTGTGATACTCAGAGGATGCTGCCGCTCATTCTCTGGTTTTTATCTCTTAGTCACCTCTTACGACACTCGCGAAAAGATATGGGGGTGGTACTATTCTTGGCAGGCACCGCACGACATATGTGTATCCATTATTATTATTATGTTATAATGTGTAATCTGACATGTTATTTTACTTAAAAACATTAGACTTGTGATTATAGATAAGAAAATTATGCACTATATAATCTATGAGAAAATCAGTACTTCAGTGTATTAGCTTTTTCATCCACACTAAGAGTTCAATTTCTAATCTGATCCGCTTGACTTTGAATAGGTTCGATCGCTTCGAATCTCGTTCGTGGCGGAATAACGTAATAACAATGCACGCGCATCGCCTATGTATTATTCTAACCGATTGAGCACATGTATACGTGATATATACAAAGTAGGTACGTTGTATAATCATTTATATTCAATTTATATGCATAATTGATAATAATGAATATTGCGATGAGTTAACAGGACCGTTTAATTAGCTCGTGATTTGCTACAGTTATCATAAATTAAATGCATGACCTAAAGCTTTCGGTATATTAATCCAATTATAATAGTTTGGTCGACAAAGGTTTTTAGAAAATGAAATTAAAATTCTATGTTAGGATTAATAACTATAATTAAATTGTAGTTTTTATTAGCTTACCGATAAGTAGGCATGTGAAAAAGTTCAGTATTATAATTTCATACGTTAAAATCAACTGGCTTCATAAATATTGTCTCTCTCTCTCTCTCTCTCTCTATATATATATATATATATATATATATATACATATATACATATATATGTATGTGGCTAATGTAAGTGGCTATCGTCAGTATCACTGGACAGTGAATCCTTCTATGTGTACTTTTTTTCCTTTTTTTTAATATGGGGAAATCTTGCATAAGACCTACTCTTGGTAGTGAAGAGCGAATTTTGTCAGACTCTGACTGACTAAAACTCCACGGCGGTTCATTATTACTTATATACGCAGGTAGTAAGGACTGTTTAATTTGCTCGGTAGGGTATCACCAGCATCTTTTAACCAGATCATAATTTAACACCATGTAAAATAATGGTCAAACATAAAAATTCATCATCATCTCTCTACCCTTTTCCCATTTTCATTTGGGGTCGGCGCAACATGTCTTCCTCTTCCATTCCTATCTATTTGTTGTCATCTCCGCATTCACTCCTTTCTTAATATGTCGATTACCCATAAAAATGAGATAATAGGAAAACAATGGAAAGCTGGCGTAAACGCCAGATTAGTGCTCAATGGGTTAAGCATATCAACTTTCACACAGTCTATCCATCTTTTATTTGATCTTCCCCTTCCCATATAATCGTCCACAGTCATATCCAATACAAAAATAGAAAAAAATAGGTTTCATGTATATGAAGTAAGGATACATATTCGAACGAAAGTTACTCACAATTCAAACATAGAAAGTTTCATTACAGACGAAATCGATATAATGGTGAAGTACCGCGGATGCATAATCAAGTAGCAGAGGCTGCGTCCGCAAGGGGTTAGGGTGGAGGGTTAACAGTAAAACTATTACTGCAACGTTCTGCGGCACTGAGCCGGCTTCATTAATCGGCCGTCGTATGAAGTTATCAACTAGCGTTATGATATGATGGAGGTCGACGTATAGCCTGTCTACTCCAGTAGATTAACAGTTTTCGCTACTGTTGATCAACTTGTTTAATTTACTAAAATCACTACATTCTGTGTTCCGAAATTGTTTTAGATTATAAACGATATCTACTAGAAAATAAATACATACTGTTACGAGTAAATAAAATTTAAATTGAGTGTTTAATTCTAGAATTTAGTACTTAGTAATAAAATGAAGGATAACTGTCTACAGCACTGATTTATTTTTAATGTTGCCCAGCAATGTTACTGCGCTGGACCTGATGTTAAGCTCAGTACTATTAATACTACCGATATTTTTTTAATGTAATTAACGAGTACAAAAATATAAACGATAGCAACTTATGTATTTACATACAATATATTTCGTAATATATTCGTGCAAGCCTCTGAAAAGAAGACATGCAGAAAATTAGATGTATTAAGTAAGATAATAACGGAACTATTGAACATTTGTTGTATATGTTTTCTTGGTTTTTTTTACTTCGAACCAACAACTTCCCTTTTATATTGTTTACCTTATCGGCTGTTACAGCATCGCCGAACAATATGTAGCTTTGACACATCTGTAATACAGTACCTAGTAGTGTGAATGTATTTATATGATTTTATTTTACTTTGTTTAAAAAAAATAATTTTGATTATTAATGTGTCGAGAACCCTTAAAAATGAAACAATAGAAAGACAATAGAAAATCTTGGATTGTAAGATTTGGAACAATGGAAAGCTGGCGTAACCGCTGGGAAGGTGTCCAGGGGGTTAAATATAAATAAATTAAAAATAAAATAAAATTAAAAATAAAAAATAAATCTTCGAATACAACTCGGTTGGGCCACGTTCAGGAAGCTACGCAGAATCTTCTCGTCTGAAATATGGCAGTGTCTCAAGACGAAAGTCTTCGATCAGTGTGTGTTGCCAATGATGACATGACATACGGCACGGAGACGTGGTCGCTTACAATGGGCCTAATAAAAATGCTCAAAGTTGTACAAAGGGCAATGGAGAAGGCTATGCTTGGAGCTTCACTACGTGATCGAATCAGGAATGAGGACATCCGTCGAAGAACCAAAGTAACCGACATTGTCCGAAGAATTGCTAAACTTAAGTGGCAGTAGGCTGGGCACATTGCTTGCAGAACCGATGCCTGATGGCGCCAACGGGTTCTCGAATGCCTACCACGCACCGGAAGACGTAGCGTGGAGAGGACCCCACAAGGCGGACCGACGACCTGGTGAAGGTCGCGGGAATCTGCTGGATGCGAATGGCGCTAGACCGGTCGGCGTGGAGATCATTGGGGGAAACCTATGTCCAGCAGTGGACGTCTTTCGGTTGAATGGACGGATGGAAATATAAATCAGGCATAAATAGTGCAGTACATTTTTGTATCCTTTTTGTTAAACGATTTTCTTTTTAATATAAATAGTAACAGTAAACAGGCTTTAGTGTTGACATAAAAAAAAATAGAATCAGCTTTTCTTCAAATTTTCAATAATTGTGTTGGTAAGATTTCAACCACTAGGCGAACGCTAATTATTATCAATATAATATCAAAAGTTTCTGAGAAATTTACTAATTTATTATTGTCAAGTGTCCTTAATTTTTTTAGTTTCATTTTAGTCCTTTATACATATTAATTTTGCTCAACACATATTTAGAGTTGATTGCCATGTAAACTAAACTTTCGAAATAAAAGAATTATAAAGGTATTGGGCTAAACATAAATTAATCTGTGTCGATATTTTTAAATAGAATTCGATATAAATTTATATAAAAAGCATTTTAGCTTCAACTTTAATGTCAAATATTTAGATAGTATACAATTAAAACGAGGTGCTGTGAATGTTCTAAAGCAGAGTGGTAGATCTGGTTACAATTATCCGATGGAAGAGCAATCTCCGTGAGTGGGAAAATCGTTGAAGCGATTGTACCGGACGCTGAACTAACTATTCTGTTTCTAGTTCGTCACTGGCATTGATAGGATTAAGATTTGAACACACTGTCTGGGTTGTCGGTAAAATTGATAACGAATCGATTCTGAAATTTACGGGTATTAAAAATTAAACAGAATAGTGGAATTATTAGTCTACAATAGTAAATAAAATGGGAGTCTCATTGTAATGTCAAAATATTTTTTTTTACTCAATAGATATAAATGTATATACAATACCAAAATTGCAATTTTTTTTTCTGTCTATCTGTTTCGGTTTATCTCCGGAACAGCTGGACGGATTTTTATGGGACTTTTTTATAAGATTGCTGAAGTGACTTAGAGTACTTTTAATATTCGAAAATATTTAGGGTTCCTTGTAATGAAATAAAAACTAATCAAAATTTGAATTAAATCCGATTCAGTGCACAATTTTGCAGACAATTGCTTGAATTAGTAGCGAAAACAATTTTGGAATATAATTAGGGCACCGTATAAAATAAATTAAAACTCAATGAAGAACATATGAAACGAGGATGCAGCCGCGGGCTCACAGCTAGTTTTAAAATGTATTAGATTATATTTATATATTTCATAAACATGCTCTAACGATTATCCAAGCCTTGGCTTTAACTAATAGAAGGATAGGTTTAACAGTCACTCGATTTACTAATTTGTTGTACGATTGTACAAAGAAATTTGGAAAAATACACTGGACATTATTTTATGCTCACGTCTAAACGAAATATTAATAACAGTTTTTAATTTATTTAGCCTAAAAAAATAATTGTATGGAACTTTCCACATTTTTGAAGCAAGAAGTATAAAATTTCACATACTTCCATGTGGTTAAAAATAAATGAACACGCATAACGCAATTTTTCAAAATGTTACACCTATGAGGGTGAATTAGGGGTAGAAAGTTTGTATGGAAAGTTTGACATTTTTAGGTAAGATGGATGAAATTTTATATACTTTCTTCTGGTTACAAATAAATAAACATGTATATCGCAATTTTTCAAAATGTTACCCCTAAAGAGGGTAAATTAAAGTTTGCAAGTTTGTATGGAAATTTTCACATTTTTGACGTAAGAAGCATGAAATTTCATAGCATACTTCTGGTTAGAAATAAATGAACACGTATATTGAAGTCGAGGAGGACTGCGTTATATTTATTTACTCGTTGGTACTGTTTTGACGTTCATAAGCGTCTTCTTAGCGTCTAAATTGAATAAAGTATTTTGTCAATTAGATTTTGATGTTCTTCAAATGTTACCTCTAAAAGGGTGTATTAGAGATTGTAAGTTTATGCGGTAATTTCATTTTACTTAAGTTAGAACCATGAAATTTTACCTCTAAGAGTATAAATTAGGCATGACCATCCGTAGGCAGGAATCGATCAACTGTTTGTCACCTTAGATCTGAGCTATAAGGTTAACTTGAAACGTTCAAGATGAATAAAAGACATTTTAAATATGTTCTAATTGCTAGTACTAATTCTACACAGACGAAGCCTCGCGCACCAACTAGCTCTGTATGTCTACCTATTACCTTTTCACAGATACACATTTCATTACAAAATTTGGTAATGTAATAGATTACATTCAGAGGAAGAATATATGTTGCAAATTGTTTGAATTTCACGCAAGCGTATCCGCGGGCACAGCTAGTATGATATAAAATTCATAATATTTCATAATTAATTTTAAAAATATATGATATAAATTTATAAGACTATTAGGTAAATCGTCTATATTGTATCAAACTAATACTAATGACACATTGAAAATTAATTAAATCTGTTACCAAAACCAAGATCTTTTCAATTTCTATAACTGCTCAGTAGTGTAATCATATTCGTCCATCCATCCATTCAACCAAAAGACGTCCACTGCTGGACATAGGTCTCCTCCAAAGATCTCTACGACGACCGGTCTTGCGCAACCCGCATCCAGCGGATTCCCGCGACCTTCACCAGGTCATCGGTCTACCTTGTGGTGGACCTACCCAAGCTACGTCTTCCGGGACGTAGTAGCCATTCGAGAACCTGTTGATTATATCAGGCGTCGGTTCTGCTAGTAATGTGACCATCCCATTGCAACTTAAGTTCAGAAATTCTTCGGGCAATGTCGGCTCTTGGTTCGTGGTTCTTCTGCGGATTTCCTCATTCCTCATTCGATTACGCAGTGAAACTCCAACTTCAAACTCCATAGCCCTATCCATTACCTTTTAAGCAACTTTGAACTTTTTTAATAGGCCCATTGTGAGCGGCCACGTCTCAGTGCCTTATGTCATCCCTGGCAACACACACTAGTCGAAGATTTTCGCCTTGAGATACTGCGGTATTTCAGACGAGAAGATTCCTCGTAGTTTCCCGAATGCGGCCGAGCTGAGTTAGATTCGACGATTAACCTCTTTCTCGAAGTTGGATCTACCCAACTGGACGGTTTGTCCCAAGTATACATAAGTGTCAACAACTTCGAGCGTAAAGTCACTGCTTACCATGCTCATACAATCTTGGAAATAATGTAATTTGTAACTGACAGTACATTAATAATTAACTTTAAGTGATACAGCTTGTGTTATTGTATTATGACGTATTAAATATAGATAAAGAACTGTTATATCAATTGATATTTTTATATACGAACATGCCGTTAACGTAATGCCAAGGATTAAGATTTGCAATGTTGGACACGAACAAATAGATGCCATAACACACCAGATAGTGATTGATTCTTATGTCAAACAGACAACCGTGTGTTACTGGCCAGTAACTTTCATTACGGCTTGTCATAGAATGTGTGCCATTTTATATCAATTGTAGGATGATATGTGACCTACATCATATATAGAGAATAATACATCTGCAATGTAATGGTTGGTTTCGATTATCTATTATAACCTTGTTTCTTTAGAATTTATTTCGGACTTTACGTAAAAGACAGTGATGTCTGGAAATGATACACCTGTCCGTGCTATCGCTAATAATGGTTAAAACTATAATTTATGTAGTTTTTATTTAAGAAAAATAACACATAAAAACAACACATAAACCAGATTGTTGTTATTAGTAGGTATTCGAATATTTTTGATGACTGGGTTGTTTTTCGGAGCGGTGGTAGTGTTTTGACGTTCATAAGCGCCTTCTAAAGACCTCAATTTAGATATTGACAATTTTGATATTTTTTTATTTATTGAGAAATCATACTACTCTTTTTAACTGAAGACTCCTTAAGGAAACAAAACATATGCAAAATAGTATCGAACATTGAACAGAATTATTTGTATAATTTCTTGATGACTTATTAAATTATCAAGTTAGTTGATTTTCAAGTAATATAAAGATTTTGTACAAATATTTTAATTCGTCTAAAAACTTAAATCATTTTATACATACTAACTATACTTTAAATTAAAAAATCAAAAATCAAAACACAGTAATATATGTTTTTTTTTAAATATTATTAATACGTCTAGTAATTCCTAATATGAATACAGTAATATGTATTTTTTTTATGCATAGGTCGGTATAGATACGTTATTTTCTTCGATTTCAAAAATAGAAAAATTTGCTTATGACACAACAATGTCCGTGAATAAGTGGAAGATGCTATTAAGTATCTGTACTAATGAATACGAAAGCTTACTAATGTTTATTAAGATCTATCTTTTATTACACAATTTTTTTAAATCTATTGCAAAATATTAGTTTTGAGCTGTCTCAGTTAACAAATGCTGTCCGCGGGAGAGATGCCAATAAAAAATTGGTTAATTTCGCAAGTGGCTCGAACAAAGTGGAAGTTTGCCTTTATAGTTTCTAACTCATGTATTATGTATAGCCGAAGATAAGCCATCGACCATTGGAAGTCTAGACATAGTGCAAATATTGATTTTTTTAAATTAAATATAATGGAACAATATTATATTAACCAATGTGACCGACATTTCCCGAAGAGTTGCTAAACTTAAGTTGCAGTGGGCTGGGCACATTGTGGACTGATGACCTGGTGAAGGTTGCAGGAGTCCGCTGGATACGGGTGGCGTAAGACGACGACCACGACGACCGGTCGTGGAGATCTTTGGGGAGACCTATGTCCAGCAGTGGACGTCTTTCGGTTGAATGGATGGATATTATGTTTATTTTATTAGTAGGTTTTAACCGATCCATTGAAGGAAAAAAAAACAATTAAATAATAATGTGCGTAGTGATGAAACGTAAGCATAAAAATCTGTCGGAATCTTTGAAATACAAATTTATCTTTTTAATGCAATAAGAATGTAAACTTTCCTTTTCGATCGTACAATAAACTAATGAACTGTGAGTTTTCAAATTAATATAGTTGTGAACCATTGGCAGGAAGGATGTGGGATTATATTAAACTTATTCATAAGAATTAAGTAGATAATAATTTGATAGTTATTTCTCATTTAAACGAAGTTACAGATTGTATCTGTTAATCTATATCTATACTAATAAATAAAATTGAAGCGTCTATTTGTAATGTCAAAATTAATATTTTTACTAAATAGACATGTATGTATACGATACCTATACTAAAAATATACTTTTTAAAATTTTCTGTAATGGGTAATCTCCGGAACGACTGGAGCGATTTTCACGGGACTTTTTATGGTAGGTACATGAAGTTACTCCGGGTAACTTAGGGTACTTTTAATTTTCAAAAATAATTAGAATTTTGCGTGAAAAAAAATAAAACGCAGTGAAGAATATACGATACGCGGGCGCAGGCGCGGGCAGCTAGTTAATAAATAATAAGAGATCTGTCTATATTATGGTAGTATTTGAAAGTATAAATTAAATAACAAATATTATTTTAGATTGTTCTAAAAGAAAAGGTAAAATGATTACAAATTATGACATGATACAATATTTTTAATCTGGCACCTGAAAAAAATTATCAACGTCAATAAAGGCAAAAAGAAGAGCCCGCGTACCCACAATGTTTATCTTGAAACGTGATACCACAATAGAAAATGTCGCTATCGTAAAACAAGCGAGTCGGCCGAAAGAAAGGAACGTTAAAACTGTCTACGACATATTGCCAAACATATATCACAAAGTGTGACAACATCGGTACGTGGATGCTCACCTTACGTTTACGACTTCGCCTTATCACAGCTTCGTTTTCCTATCGATGATAATAATATATTCAATGTTAAATTCATTCGATCATACTTATCGACTTGTTTTTTCTTCTTAGCCATCTTTTAACTTGCGTCGGAAACAAACTTATCATTCATATATCTATACACTAGAAAGCTTTCTGTATGATAGAAGTTTGAGTCATCTTGTAAAGATCGTTTTTCCTGGTTGAGTTTACGTGTCTAAAGAGTTTTGATACTGTGCAATTTTTTATCCACAATATCACTCGAAGGTAATAATGCGAGACTTTATTTGTTTGCGTGTAATTGTCCCCTTTTATTTTTAATAACATTACTTAATACAAAATTAATTTGTACCATTAATAATATTTAATAAATGCATTATATAATTGAGGGAATTAAAAGTACAAAAATACTTTTTACGTTGTTGATTACGGCCGTTACCCCGCCTTCAACAGGAGCATGTTTTTCTTCATTTTTTTTTTATTATCTACTATCTGTGGGACCCAGGCTCCACCCGGATTTCGTATATTGTTCACAGAGTATTATAGTTTTTAAATAATAATGGGAAAATAATGTTTTGATACTGCTGTCCAATTAATCGCATATATTTACAGTTTTAGGAGTAATAATAAAAGTAGCCTATGTCACACGGAGTAACTTCAGCTATCTGCAAAAAAATCCCGACAAAATAGGCAAAGCCGTTCCGGAGTTTAGCCGGAACAAACAAACAAATTAAAAAAAAAATTGTTTTTGGTATCGGGTAGCGTATTTATATGTTTTTAGTTAAAAGTTGTTATTCTGGTATTTTTAAACAGACACTTCAGTTTTTTTTTTTTTTTTTAATATTAATATTTTTATTTTTATTCTATAAGGACTCTTTCACGCTACGCCTAGGAGTACTGGCTCTCAAGTGATGCAGCCCAAACACACCTATAGACGAGTATACAGATTTTTATTATTACACATTATAATCAATTGAATGCTATGTTATCTATATAGATTAATTAATAAATTTATTGCAAAATACAGCACAGAACGACTCAAGACATTTAAATGGATTTACTTACATAAGATGAATGCTTAGCGTCTTAAAGTTTAAAGTCTTTAAGTCTTAAAGTCTTAAAGTTTAAGTCTTAAAGTTTTATGTATGCAACGTAACTCTTTATTGATACTTGATCTTTACATGGCTTACAACTGCGACAAATTTAAAGTAGTTGAAGGAACATATTCCGTTTGGCATTTGCTCTAACTTCTAGAGTTCCCTACATATTGAATAAGTACGTTTTTCAAATCCTTGATGCTACGACTGAAACTAACAATATAAATTAATACGTATAAAAAATAACGTTTTTTTGGAATTTTTTATGTTTTCGCGTTCCATATTTAAAATCAGTTAATTTTAACGGGTTTTTACGCGTTACCTTTCGTTTTTTCTTCCTATCCCGACGTTTCGGCTGGGTTTCGCCAACCGTGGTCACGGGCTGACTGGCGGTGCGCGGCGTCGCCTGCTGCGTTGAGGGGTATTTTGATGAACTACCCCCGTTTGGTCTTTATATTTATTATAGTCACAACACACAACACTAACAGTATCCATCGACGATGCCTGTGATGATAAATCACGAACCTTTAGATTTTCTAGCACCGGATTCCACGCTGAGGAAAGCCTATACCCATCCTCGCGATTAAAATTTGGATGTTTTTTAATTTCAATCGCTTCGCGAGCCATTCTTCGATACTATTGGCGATCAGTGGATAAAACTCGGCCACGGTTGGTGAAACCCAGCCGAAACGTCGAGATAGGAAGAAAAAAACGAAAGGTAACGCGTAAAAACCCGTTAAAATTAACTGATTTTAACGTTTTTTTTGGTTTAAACTATGTAGTATCTGATTGACTTTACAAGTCTGTATATTGAAAACGTATTACATAATATACAAAGTTAAATTAATTTTATCAGAATTATTTCCATTTCTTAGATGTTTCAACTGCACGATTACATGTCATAAGTTTTATAACTCGAAAGTTTCAAAGTAAATTGGAACGTTCATCGATAAATCTCGCCGACGCCCTGAACGATTTCATTTTCAAATTTCAGGACCGATTGCCTCCACTGTTAAAGTTTCCCTGAAAAATGTGCGCGGACGATTGACTCGCTATAAACGGAAATAAAAAGTTTCGTGTTAGAGCAATAACGTTGTACGGAGCGGTATATAAAGCAAAGAAAATGCTCCAAAGAGGATCACTTTTGGACGTTCCACAATAAAAATTGGAACAAAGTTTTTTTCGTTCGTCACTTGTTATAAAAGCTAGATCACAGAAGTAGTCACCTTCGTGTTATTGATAGTAAAACGATTTTAGGTCAATTTGCTTGAGATCTGGCTATCGTAGAAAAAGTACGTACGTTTTTCTGTTAAATAACAACCTTTCCTGAGTTATATTATTTCACAAATGTATTGGAATATATTTTATTTAAATTTTGAACCAAAACCGATGTGATGTGGCTTTTTCAATAACTATATTTGGCTATTATAAATTACAAAAATACGAAGTTTATCCTATGAAATATACATCTTGTTTATGTAAATGTCTCTTAGTGCTTTTACCAGGCCGAACCTGTATCATAAATATTCCTCGCTTTCAGTAATATATTAGTTTTAGAAAACTCTTGAAATTTCATCCATCCATACATTCAACCGAAACACGTCCACTGATGCAGGATAGGTCTCCCCCCAAAGATCTCCACAACGACCGGTCTTGCGCCTCCCGTATCCAGCATACTTCCGTTACCTTCACCAGGTCGTCGATTCACCTTGTGGGTGCCTACCCACACTGCGTCTTCCAGTACTCGGCCGCCATTCGAGAACCCGTTAGCCACATCGGGCATCGGTTCTACGAACTATGTGGCTAGTCCATTGTCACTTCAGTTTGGCAATTTTCCGGGCAATGTCGGTTACTTTGGTTCTTCTGCGGATCTCTTCGTTACTGATTCGATCACGCAGTGAAACTCCAAGCATAGCCTTTTCCATTGCCCTTTGGGCAACTTTGACCTTTTTTATTAGGCCCATTGTGGGCGACCACGTCTCAGTGCCGTATGTCGTTCCTGGCAACACACACTTGTCGAAGACTTTCGTCTTGAGACTCTGCGGTATTTAGACGAGAAGATTCTGCGTAGGTTCCCGAACGTGGAAATTTCAATAAAAATCATATAAAAACGTGGAATCTATACGGATCAATAATTTAGTTATAAAAATAATGACTTGACTTGTGTACATAGGTCTACACACGTCGACAGCTAATGTAGAATGAACTACGATCCTCATTGCAACGCTCTTTTATTAGAGAGGATAGTTTTAATTTAATAATAGTGTAATTTTACTTTAACTTATTTAAATATTACATCAATATATTTCAATATAAGAATGATGCAGGTTACTTACCTGTTCATTCTTTTTTTTTTTTTTTTTTTTACTTTTTTTGAAATTTCTATAAATAGCATTCGACAGTATAAATTTGATTGTTACATATATTGATAATAATATTTGCTGTCTCATTTTTACACAGAGCAGTATTATTTTCTAACTTATGTCCATGTTTCATGCACTATAAAGTATTTTGTGAGTTATTTATTATTAAAATCCATAGATGGGGTACCACTTGCCGTCATAACAAGCTCTTTACAAATACCTCTTCAAACAGAATTTTAAATACACAATTAAGTAAAGGTCTATATATCTGTCTATGTTCCAAGGTTGGATAATTTTTAAAGTGCTTACTTAAGAACATGCATCAGTTTTTAAAACTGAAACTGGTGTCTATGTGAAATGTCTCAGAAACTACATGTGTGGGTTGATTTAAAGTATGGACATTTTTTATTGTATTGCTTAATTGTATCCTGTATTTTATCATAACATAGTTAACTGCCCGGAGTGTGACGGATGTTACGACAATCAGATGAACAATTTTCTATTTCTTTTAACATTTATATTAAAAGTACTAAATTTAAAAATAAAAATCTAACCATAATTTATATTATTGTAACCAAGAACAGTGAAAATTACACGGACGAACAAAATGATAATACAGTGCAAAATAAATTCCCTAGAGCAATAAACATAAACACGAAATTCATAGAGAGAGAGCACAATTTTAATTCAGTTAGGCTAGTGTATGTGAAGCTACGTTCCGCATTATCATTACTAAAACAGCTTTTATTATTCCACGATATTTGGCTGTAGGGGCCTCACACGCGCGCTAATGGAATAAAAAGTAAGGTTACAAAGTAAAAAGATACAGAGCATCTCCCGTGGCGGCGGTTCGTACGAATTTCGACTGAAAATTTTATACATTCAATCTATTCTGAGCGCCTTTATGCCATGTCTCGCGAACCCGCGCAAAACAGTTTCGTTTTCAATTATTGCCCACTTGTGGAACAGGATTCGATGGGAAAACAAAAGAGCTGGAAATGATATTTTATAGACAAGTCGCTTTATTTGATGTTTACTGCATCGCGATTTGTTCCTGATTCTGATCTGTGATGCTCAAAGCAAAATTATTGACGAAACGTGCCTAGATGGAGTTATTCTGAAAGAACAGTGATTTGTGAAAAAAGTCTTTATGGCAATACGATTCTTGATATTTTTAACAATTGGTTTTTTTTTTTTTTTTCGTTCCTTTAGTTGTGTTATTAAAAGAAAAGATCAGTATGTTTTTGTTGCCTGTAAAATTATATTGCTGGCAACTTTACTTCACATAAAGTGTTAAGAAGATATTAAAATTCAAGCAGGAAAATGAGCTCTGACAAATAAATGAATATTGTTATCTTTTATGTTGTGTTAAACATTTTCGTTATATTTCCCGGAGCCAAATTGAATATTTTTAAGTAAAAAATATTTGTGACTATACTGTGAAATTTTTTCATTTTATTTTATTACAATAAAAGAAGGTCCATTTATAGATAAAAATTAAAGTGTCTGTTTGTATTTTCAAAACTATTTTATTTACTAAATAGATATGAATGTATACTATACAATAATCAAAAATATAAGTTTTAAAATTTTTGTCTGTATCTCTGTTTGTATCTGGTAATCTCCGGAACGGCAAGTCCGGTTTTGACGGGACTTTTTTGGGTAGATAGCTTATATTACTCTGGGTAACTTAAGGTTGTTTTAATTTTCGAAAATAAATAAGGTCCCGCGTAAAAAAATAAAACTCATAAAAATTTCAATAAAATCCGATTCAATGCTCAGTTACAGGCGAGTGCTATAATTCATGATAAATATTTTTACTTTTTCTTGGTACGAAAATTTGATATATAAAAAACTTTGTTTAAATTTAGCTATACGAGATACATTTTATAAAAAAACTAGCTGTGTGCCTGGAGCTGCGCCCGCGTTTTATATATTCTTTACTACGTTTTAATGTTTTTATACGGAACCCTAATTATTATCCTGAAAACATTTAGTACTAAGATAAAATAAAAATATTTCTCATAAATTATAGCACTAAACTGTGCATTGAATCGGATTTTATGAAAATTTTTAAGAGTTTTTGTTTTACACGGATCCTTAATCATTTTTGAAAATTAAAAGTACCCTAAGTTACTCGGAGTAACTTCACCTATCTACCAAAAAAAAAACACTGTCAAAATCGGTAAAGCCGTTCCGGAGATTACCCGTTACAAACAGACGACAGGTAAAAAAAATTAAAAATTGTATTTTTGGTATAGGTATAGTACACACATTAATATCGATTTAGTAAAAACAAAATTGACATTACAAATAGACACTTCAATTTTATTTATTAGTATATATAATATGTTATATACGATACAGAGTCAGCAATAATGAATTTCTAATGGGCGAATTAATTCAATTTCCTGCTTTTTTATTTTTTAAATATTCGTCATTATTTAAGAACACAAACGTATTATTTTGTTATATTTAATAAAGCAAAACAAAATTTTTAACTTTATTGAGTTCTACAAAATAACATTTTCAGCTGGCATCATAAAATAAATTACATTTCTTTACATCCGTTACATACTTTACATATATTACATATGGCCACACATAAATAAATCTTTATCGTATTAAAATTTATATTTGCTTTCATGATATTATGTAAATGTTAGGTAGCCTTTAACGTATTCAACATTTTGTTAGTGAGCGAAATAAAATATGGGAACTTTCATTAGACGATTGCATGCGTGGCTTTACATGCATTTTTCTAGATTATAAATCTAAAGCCAGCTCCACGAGTTCTCAATTAAGACCGACGTTTGTGAAAAAGAAAATTAATAAATGTTTTTAATTTGCACGTATCATAGCAAAGAGCTTAATAGTTTAGTGGATCATGAGAATTGGAATGAATACATTAGAGGTAGATTGAAAGTTGCGTCAGTGGTAGAAAAGTTGAAAGGTTCCCCTTGTTTTTTTTACACGCTCAGTGTTTTTACCACAATTCACCTGATATTAAGTGACGATATGATCCAGGATGTTAAACACACTAAACCTAGGTACTGCTTCTCAAGTGATGCTGCTGGAGCACACTTATTGGTTTTTGGCGACAGGTTTTCAAACTTGAGGTTGGTAGCTACCCAGGCGGGCATCACTAAAAAATACCCTACCATGCTATGGTTTCTTCACGATATTTTCTTTCACCAAAAGTTCAGGCCGATTTTAGAGTTGGATAGGTGAGATTGAACCCTCGTCGATTAACGCGGAATCCGGTCGCATTACCCACTGCGATATCATCGCTTCGTTCTTTGTTGTCATGAGAAGTTATGTTGTTATGAGAAGAGAGGTAGCGCATGTGGGTAAAATAGCAATGAATATGAATGAGGAAGGATGGAAAAGTAGTAGAAGGCCAAAGAAAGTGTGGATAGAGTGTGTGAGGAAGGATATGTTAGAATAACGAGTAAATGAAGAGAGGACGGCTGATAAGGACGTATGGAAGAAGAAAACATACTACGTCGACCCCAAGTAATTTGTGAATAAGGTATGGGAATGATGATGGTGAGAATTGTTAATGTAATTTATTCGCTAAAGTACGTAATGAACGAAACAGTTAAAATAAAAATAAAATCAAGGGTCACTGATTATGTTTAAATGAAAATGTTTGTAATAATATAGGAAAATTATATTTCACCGCCAATATTATCACCAATTCGTGGTCGCCTGTAACTGTTATGAACATTGCCCGTACATGTTTGATGAATATTGCCTGTCTGTTTGATCGAGATAAGAGTGCAATATTTAAATGAACTTCGATACTATGTGCTCCATGTTTAATGTAAGGGAAATTCAATTTTAACATAATTATTTCCGTTTAGTTAATAATTTGTAAGAATTGTAAAAAAAAAAGGAAGTTATTTAGGTGATAGTTTTGATAAAACTAGTTAATGGTATAACAGATTATTTTGTGAAATAGTATTGTGTATTTTGATCTCTAAATAGTAAGGTGTAGTTAAATTTAATATCCATTCAATCGTAAGGCGTCCACTGTTGGACATAGGACTCCAAGAATAAGGGGGGATTGACATAATCGCCACGCTTGGCAGGCGGGTTGGCGATCGCTGTAGGTGTTTGTTCTTATACTCAGAGGGTGCTGATACCCATCCTCTGGTGTTTCCCTTAGTCGCCTTTTACGACACCGACGGAAAGATATGGGGTGATACTATTCTTGGCACCGCACAAATTTCATATAAAAAATATAATTTTAATCTCTAAATGTTGATTCTTATTTGAAAGAAGAAATCATAATACGCTAGGTGTAAAAGCAGCAAATTTATAATATAGTGATATGATGTCTAGTGAAACGTTTACATTAATATACTGCTATCAGTCGTTCGGAGTCGGTATGGAGGCGTACAACGGACATCATGCAGCGGACGACTGAACTTTCCAGTCGTATTTTGCTCACAGTCAGTTACGGACGTCTTTGCCCGCGATAATGTTGTAGAGTGGAAAAAAGATTATTGATGCAACTAGCACATTGACGTGATATATGTTCTTTTTTATAATGTGAAAAGATTTTTATAGCGGCGTTAACGTTGCCAGCATCATTATAGTAATTTTTTGCGCTTTGATTATATCAAAAAAGTTACGTCCATAACTGACTTTTTATCGAAAACGACTGATAAGTTTGGTCATCCAGCGTTCCATATCTGTAGTACGCTCCGTATCGAATCTATTAACACTATTGTAATTATAAAATATTGTGAACTAATAATTTCATTTATATTTTTACAGTTAAATTAAACGTTTTTTGTTAAACATTTCAAATTATATATTAGATGCTATAATCTAGATCGAGTTTCACTTTTTCGCGTAGTATGTATTAATTTTTTATACACACTAAATATAACAGCTGGAAAATATTTATAACTCGAATAAAAATATGCTCTTAGAAACGTATCTGTCATTTCAGTTATAGACTGATTAATTACATCTAATTTCTTTCGGCGGAAATATTGATATGGCTTCATCGTGAAATAATTTTAAAGGGTTTTATTGATTTCATTATTGAGGATATCGAACCACATCGCAGTAATGGCTGCCGCCAATCAATGTACTAGTACATTTTGCATAGCCGATGCCCTATTCACAACTGTCGAAGACTTATTAATATTCATGAATTGCACAAATTTTTCAATTTGTGCCGCGAGCAGGTAACTATATTTATAACGTTGATATGAATTTGTGTCAATAAAGTCAGGATAAAAGTTATATGGAGGTGCATTGAATTTTACCTCATATTAGTAGTAAAGTTTGGCAGGTACAATGTGACAGTTTTACATATCTTATTATTTGGCTTTTGCTTCTTTTATTCTGTTAATTGATTATTTTTGGTAATAACTATATTCGTTGATATCAAAGTAATGTATTTTTGTTGAAGTAATTATAACTAGTTATATGTATTTAATGAATAAATCTATAATAACATTAATCTAATAGTAAAATTATAAAAAATTCGATTACACCTATTTCAATAATGATTCGTAGCTACGATTATAAGGAAAATATTAAAGTGAATATGAATATTTATGAACTTATATATATATATATAAATTTAGTTGTCCTGATTGATTCATTAACACAGAGCCTAAACCGTTGGGGCTGCAAACTTGAAATTTTAAAATAGATACCTTTTATTATGTATGTATCCTCTAAGAAAGGATTTTCGGAAATGTGGGATGGAAGCTCGTCACTTTTAAACTAATAAGCACGTAATTTATTATGTACATACTTCAGGTTACAAAAAATTGGCGTTTTTAACAATTTTACTCTTTAAGACGAATAAATTAGGCACGGTCATCAGATGGGAAAAAATCGATCAACTATCCTGTCACCGTTAGATCTGAGCTATAAAGTTTACTTGAAAACGTTCAAGACAGACGATTTTTTTATTTATTTAATTGGTAAAGGGACTAATGAACGCTTAAAGTAAAAAATAGGGTACTCAAAAACTAATTCTACACAGACGAGCTAGCTCTGTCTGCCAATCTATTACTGAATAGATTTCGATAAAATTTAGTAATGAGATAGATAGCATTCAGAGGCATAATAAAGGATAGTGAATTGTCTAGAATAGTGAAATTGTCTAGATTCTACACAGGTGTCGCCGCGGGGCACAGGTAGTAATAACATGTATAGAGCAATCTTTGTGTTTTTCATTAAACTAAATGAAGAATAATAATAATTTAGTTTTGAATATTATTTTTGTTGTTTTCTTTTATATTTTACTTCGAAAATAAACACGTCCCGGACAGTTTCATAGCGGGCTCAGTATAAAACAGATGAAAATCGTTCGAAAGAAACTGTAACGAAACTGATTCCCGGCGGTGCCTGCGTCTTGGAGGTAATGGGAGATTGTAAAAGGAGGCAATAAAAGCTTAGCATTGTGTGTGAGGCCCGTAGGGGGACCGTGTATTGTGTTCGGTACCGCGGAGGCCCCCAAGAACCGTCTGACCATAGACGCGGTCAAATTGTACAGAAATGAAATTATCAAGATACGCTGCCGATTTTCCGAACCAATGAATCAAGATCCAATTCCCTTTTGTAATACATCGTCGCGAAACGTTACCGATGTACTCTACTACACTACCCACTGAGTGGTCGCTTAGCTTCTCACAACATATAGGATGTTTTATTTATTACTAGTTGTGTGCTCGCGCATCCGTTTGCGTTTCATATATTGTTCAGTGCGTAATATGGTTTTTAAATAATTATTGGAATATAATATTTTGATCGTTTTCCGTGTGGTGGCAATTCTTTCCTTATCTTTGGGGGAGACCAAGTCCAGCTGTGGGTACCTTTACGGTTGTTTGGATGGATTGATGGATGGATGGTGCTGCTCAAAGAAATGTATTTTATTCAAAATTTTTTACACGGTATAAGTTCAGTGCTTTGACCACAATCTCACCTTCTGTTAAGGGACGATGTGGTCCAGAATGGTAAACACACTGGTACTGGTTCTCAAGTGATGCTGCCGGAACACTCTTATTGGTATATGGCGACAGGTTTTCCAACTTGAGGGTAGTAGCTACCCAGGCGGGCATTATTAGAAAATGCCCTACCACAATGCTATGGTTTTCTTATGATCGTTTTCTTTACCGAAAGCTCAAGCTGATTTTATTATTTCCTGAGTTTCAATTATTTTAGACGACGAACCCTATTATTAAAAAAAAAATTGGTACTATGAGAAAGAGAAGATATTTCTCATAAACTTATGTACTTTCAGTAAATTTTATTCATAATTTTATGAGTTTTACACTGAAAACAAAAATTTTTGAACTAATTATCCAGTGACTATGATATGTGATTTTCATGTAACTTGAAAACATGATAGTTTTATTTATGTTTTTATTCGAGCTCGGCAGAATGACTGAACGTCATCTGATGTTAAATAAAATTCACTTCTTTCTATGAAGTATGGTAACTTTCTGTTAGTTAACTGTAGTAGTTAATGTGTCGAGTACCCGTAAAAATAAGAGAATAGAAAGACAATAGGAAAACAATGGAAAGCTGGCGTAAATGCCAGATAAGTGCTCAAGGGGTTAAGTAACTATAGTAAGAAATGCACAATAAGAATATAATTTAAAAGAAGTGACATTGGGTCTAATTTAAGTGATTAAAATGTAAATAAAAATACAAGTAACAAAAAGTAGTAAGTTGAGATTTCATTTAATTTTTTTTACTATCAAACTATCCAATCCTGTATATTGTCTTTTATCTCAGATAATTAACAAATTGAGTCAACTTGACTAAATATATGTACATTGAAATTACTAAATTCATGCAGTATTATGCCTACGAATATAACGACCAAATTTTACAATAAAGACATGTTTTGACAGGCTCTGTCTGTTACAATTTTGAATTGAATTAATTCATTGTTTTTATTCATAACAAAGAGACGTCTCAAAATATTCGTTCGATATTTATAAGACTTTTCAGTCGTTTCATAATCTGTGTCAAATTGACTTTTCCGGGGGGAAACTGACGAGCGTTCCACAGTAATATGCCATAAACGACCCAAACGTATTGGACCCGATCCGCGAAGGTTGATAAATTTCGGTGATATTTGAATGCGTTATTCCTTTTGGGTTATAGGCGACCATCCCTTCAATAAATACTCGGAATATGTCAAAATTCTAGTAACGTATCAAAAGCCTTTATTAATGAAAACCTTTTTTTTTTGTCAATAATAATACATACACTACGTTCAGAATTTTCGGAAAATGATTTTCTTGTGGCGGATAGTTTTAGTCGCCAGACAAAATCCGAGTTAATTTAGCTGAAGTACAAGCTAAGTGGTTAAGATGATTAGTATCGTGCTTCGTTTTTTGAGGTCGTTGAAATAAAGCATTGAAAAAATAAATCTTTTCGGAATTAAATGATTTCATATTTTTCGCTGAGTTAGTGTAAAAATAATTCCTTAAAAAAGTATAATTTTTTTTTTTGGTTTGAAAATACATTTGCGTCATTTCCTGTCTTTTTGGAGTAACGTAGAAATTATCGGACATCCTGAGGCGGCGGCATTTAAAATTAATGAATAATGTTATCTGATAATGATTTCGGAAAGTTTAATTAAAGTTTTTTTTTTCTTATTCAAACAAAACTTTCCCTCTTTTTAATCGCATAAACGTCTGGATTTTTTTTTATTACATACATAGCGCTTTCTTTAAAAGTTCAACCGTGAATTTTACGGATAAGTATAATCCGAAGACGTTGAGATTTGCTTGAATAAGAATTTTAAGAATGACAATTGACTTATTTCTTCTATGTTACTATTTTTACATTTAAGATCTTTTAAGTTTTTTTTCTATACCATGTAAATATCGTAATTTATAATCAAAATTACGATATCTCTTGGTAATAAACAGTATTCGACGGTTGACTCATAAACATATCTATTTAAAATATAAATATTAACCCCTTGAGCACTAACCTGGCGTTTACGCCAGCTTTACATTGTTTTCCTATTGTCTCATTTTTATGGGTAATCGACATATTAATCAAGTTTTTCTTGCAGAATGCTTAGGCTAAGTAGAACGGTGACTTAAGAAAAAAAAGTTAACAAATATATTATTTAACATAAAAATATTTAACTCATTTTCTAAATACTTACTTGAAATCGTTTTCACCGACCACTAAGTTTGGTTATAAAATTATGAACGATGAGTAATGTATTATAGAAAGAAAGTATTTCCTCTCTATTTGAAATATTATATAGTATTTACAGTAATCCTATGATTTCTAACTAAGCTTTATCGTTTCACAAAAGAATCGTGATATGCGGTCGAGGGATTCAAAACCTAGAGTCAAATATAAAGAATTTAGATAAAAAGGAGTGGAAACATTCGAGAAATCGCGATAAAATCATTGAAAGGAAGTGGAATGGCGAGTATTGTACACCTTTGTATGGATAAATAAATCTGAATAGTGCTGATAGTTATTTGAAAAGTTTTAAATTGCAAAAGTTGATTTTTTTCTTTTTGTCTTTGCTGTTACTTACATTTTAAATAGATATAAGTTAGTGAGATAACTTAACCAGTGCTAATATTTTCTGTTTAAAATGAGGATTATAAAATATAAGTAAAGAGCTTATCTATGTATCTATTGTCTATAGTAATATCTGTTATATACTATAAAATAATGTTTATTTAAAATTCGGATTTGTAAAAAAAAAACCGAAACTTCTGCAACAAATTGGACATTTCAAACATTTAAATGCAAAATCACATCAATAGATATTTATATATAAACTAGCTGTGCCCGCAACTTCGTTCACGTTAATTAAATAAACATTATCCATTGGATCAAATTGTGAATCTTAAAAACCATCCTCGAATCCTCAGGAATAGCCACAATAAATTTCATTAAAATCGGTTCATCCGTTTAAGAGGAATTTAGTCACATACACACGCACAGAAAATAAAGCAGTTCAAGATTTTTTTCTTCTTCGTTTAGGAATAATTTTTTTTATCTACTAGATAGATTGATTAAAGTGCTTGAGTTATATATTAAAAAAATAGTTTTTTTTTCAAATTATCAATAACGTGTCATGAATAATGTGATCATAATATCACATTTCTAATACTAGTTTATATGAATATTACTAAAAAGATATTTGATATAAACATTCGTGTCGATATTGAGTTTAATTCCTGTTAATATAAACGAACTTTTTCCATGCGTAGATATAGTAACATCGCTGGAAAATTTTCATTCTCTATTTTGTCAATATTTATACATACTATTATGAATTTATTATAGTACGAAGTTCGGTTTAAAAATATGTCGTCATGAACACAAAAGGTGAGGGGGTGGTTGGCGTTGCGGTAATTGCTGGCAATTTGTAATGGCCGTGTGATTGCCGGGCGGAACGTCGGCTCTAAACTGCGCTATTAATTTCGTACATTTGATTAACGAAACTACTTGTTATGGTAATGAACGTGGGGAAAGAATGCATGCTAACGTGCTAACTCGACGCCTTGTCGACAACTTGTCGTGCTCGCAATATTTTCGCTTTACTTCCTTTATAATAATAATTATTATTATGTAAATGTTTTGAAATTTTTTAAACGATTATTCTACATACATACATTAACATAAGCTCACGCCTGTTATCCCCAAAGTGTTAGGCAGAGGTGAAATAGCGAACTACACCACACACATTTCGCTGAGCTTCGTTCCAACCCAGATGTGACAGGTGGCGATCCTGTCGTCATATCGGGCACAAATTTTAGGCTCCGGGATGATACTGAGTAGAAAAACCCAATATCACTTGACCCGACCCGAGGATCGAACCCGAGACCTTAGAACGACAGTCGTACCGTAATACAACTTTGCCACCGAGGCAGTCGGTACGTTAGTACGATATTTCTAACTTAATATAAATTAATATTTCATATCAGTTTGTTAGATATTTATATTTTGCATTTTTTTTACAACATTTACAACAAGGATACCTCCTTGATGTTTGTATAATATTGTGCTTTTCGCTTTTCCGTATTTACGTATAGAAGAGAATATCTCGTAAATAGTTGCACATCTAAATTGTATTCTAGATTCAATTTTATAATTATATTACTAAGTTCTATATTAGATATTATGAACAATAGTTTAAAAACGTAAACGAAATTAATAATCATATGTTCGTGCTATGAGAAATGTTATTGACGCAATAATTGTAATAAACTCTGAATTTACAGTCACTGTGTTTATTTTAACTTCGTTGCTTAGTTTATTTCTATCCACCGAAAATTTAATAATAATCGACATAAATCTAAAATGTATTCTTCACAGTATGCAACAGGTTTATGGAGTAGTTATTAAACGTGACAAAATCTATGTGACGTTAGATTACGTACTAAGTATGAGTGCTGCCGCACTCTTTATGAAAATAATTTCTTTTCTGTTTATTCTTCAAAGATCTTTGTAATTTTATATCTTATTGCAATTTAATAAAATAGGTTAAAGTGATCAAAGCTATGAAGTTAAATACAGAAGTTTGTAAATCGATCGTTTGTTCTTTTTTATATTCCCTAAAATTCCCTATAATGCGGGGCATTGTTGCTCTGATTAATTCAACCGAAAGACATCCACTGTTGCACATTTGTTTCCCCAAAAAGGGGGGAAATTGCCATTATCGCCACGCTTGGCAGGTGGGTTGGCGATCGGAGTAGGTGTTTGCGGTTCTCAGAGGATGCTGCTGCCCATCGCCTGGTTTATCCCTTAGTCGCCTTTTACGACACTTACGGGTAGATATGGGGTGGTACTATTCTTAGCTGATACCACACGGCAACTAATCTCTACAAATTTTTCCCCACTAGTGTATCCCATGCTCTATTTATAATATTTAGTTGGTAAATAATATATCACACAAAATTATTATCATCGCAATACTTAAAAAAAGCTCCATTAGAATGTTTATGCTTTATTTATAAGCATTCTTGTTTCTAATTTTAAATTAAACTTTAATATAATTTAGTATATTCTTTGGGCTTAAGTATAGTTTAGCATTGTTTAGCCTATTCTTAAATCTAATTTTTTCTTCTTCTTTTAACATGTCAGTAATTTTCCAATATTTGATAATTTTAATAATATGAATAACAGCAAATAGTATATAGTTTATATAAATTATAAATAAATTTACAATAATGATTTCAAGAATAATAATAAAGATGATCATTTGTTAAATAATCTAAGTAAAAGAGTGACTGACATAATATTTCATAATATAACTGTATTCAAATGTAACGTTGTCATTTATAATGTTTCCTATCCTTTGCAAATGTTTAAGCGAATGTACCTTGGCACATCATAGAACGATCATCAAGATTCATGAAGGTACAAATTCGTGACTTGTCGATACCGCAAGGGTATCGATTGGGTTCAGAGACGAGCCCAAAAGAAAAGTTTATAACACGGAACGGTGGACGGAACGCACGCGATCCTCCGCCCGCATAGGAATTAGGAACCTTAATTTTTTCGTCGGTAGCACAAATTCGGTTGATTTTTTTGTTCGTTATATTTGAACTAGTTATTTATCTTCAAAGGGGTTAGTGGTACATTGACGTCCAGATTTGTTAGCACAGTTAGAAGGTTTATTCCATATTTATAAAGAATATATGCGCACAGTAAAAATGTGCTTAGACAACAGCAATTTAACATTCTACAATAGTTTGATGACGAGTTAAAATAAAAAGTGATTCCATATCGTTTATTAGATTCTATAATGTGAACAAGAATTACTTTTAAAAGTATAATTTTTAACAATGAAGTTTGATCGTGATTTATTTTTAACCTTTTAGCTCTTTTTAAGTCGATAATCCAAAAACTTTTTTTAATGCATACTTGTAATCATACAACAAAATTACTATTCGTTACTCAAGAATGGCCCAACAACAAAAATGATCAGTAACGCAGTTAACAGGACAGTAAATAATTTAAATCACGTAACCTACAAACTCACGAATAAAAACTAAATTACACCAAAATTTTGAGTATAACTCAATAACTTAGTCCCCCATCGATGTCTTTGATATCAAAAATTATAAATAAAGATAATTATTATTAATAATTATTGTGTATGCCTAAAAATAAAAACAATACAATAAAATTGGATTTCTTGAATATCAATATATATTTACATCTATTTAATTTAATATTTACTTCTATCTTAACTAATTAAATATCCGGTTAATTAACGAAAATTTCATAATGAACTAGACTTTTACTTTTACTTCCAGTTTAACTATTCAGTTACTAGTAATTAATTAGTAAAAGGAGGTAATTTAAATACCGAAGAATTTACAGGTATCAGTAAGAAATTATGGCATGACATATTATTAACTTTTTAAATACTAGCTGCTCTCCGCGGTTTTACCCGCGTAGTTCTCGCTCCCGTGGGATTTTTCGGAATAAAAAAAAGAATTAATAGTAACTAGAAATTGGGAACCGGAAAACTAAACAAAACACAAAGACAGAAAAATAAAAACTAGAAAGCAAAACCCTCCACCAAGCCGACTGGTCCTCGTGGGGTAAAATGACCTCGACCCTCGAAGCAGAAAAAAAAAAAAATGATGATGAAACAAACAAACCGATCTAGGATATTTACATAGCGACCCTTAACACGCGATCACTACGTACGCCTGAAAAACTAACGGAACAAGAGTTGGCATTGGACAACGGAATTGAGAAGTGAACCAAACAAGTTACAGAATGGTACCCACGTGATAGTAAAAGGTAAAAAGGTAAACAAACTAAACGTTGGGAAGGGTGACATAAAGAAGATTGCTGGTTCAAAGTGGACATGAACTGCAAAGAGCAGCTTAAAATGGAAAGCTTTAGAGGTGGCCTTTGTCAAAGGACAAGCTGTAAAAGAAAAAAACCGGTTCCCAATACAATAACTTCAATCGTTAGATAGTGTATTAATTTAAATCTTTATTATTATGTATTGACCCCTTGAGCACTAACCTATCGTTTACGCTAGCTTTCCATTGTTTTCCTATTGTCTCATTTTTATAGGTAACTGACATATTAAGTATAGCAATAAAGGTTTATAATTTTATAATTTTAATTTTGTATAATTTAAATATTTGTAACACATATAAATAAATATAGGTTTTCTCCATTTATTATATTTATAAACTTTAACTATATGCCAAATCTCATATCCCTCCATTCACGCAGTATTTTTAAATAGGTATGAAAAGTTTTCGCTTCACCTTTTAATTGATTATATCTCTCTTAAATTGAATAATACATTTATCTAGCAAATATAAAAAGAACGTGGTGTATAATATACGACTAAATTAATCAAGAAGTAGAAGCGATTTTCCCTTTGTTTATTTCGTTCGGTTCCAAGGAGGGGCGTTCCGTCAAAAGCCCCGAAAGTGATTTTATGCATTAATTAAGACCACAGACCGAGATTTACAATTACACGGACTCCTATAAACAAACTTGATTGCTTTACAAAAACTCAAATAACTAAGGCAGTGTCTCAAGTAGAGGCTCATTTGAATATCAAAGACGAAATTCAAATTACGCCGTTTACAATAAAGGCTCAGCCGGTACGGTATTACGAGCTGATGTAAATTTTCGATACTCATTTTGAGAATGAAGTATTGTGATGTTACAATCGTAAACCGTTTCAAGTAGTGCAGTTAGTAGTTTAAAAAAAATGAAACGGTAGTAAGTTTGAATGAAGCTGACCTCATTAATCATAATAATAGTTGCGGCTTGTTTTTTAAGTACTGCGATGATAATGATTTATGTGATATATTATTTACCAACTTCAAAAAGGAGGAGATTCTAAATTCGTCTCCTTTTTTCTGTATGTTTGTTACGCGATTTCTCTGTCAATTGCGGACAGATTTGCAAACTTTTAAATCCAAGGAGTACACTCCTGAGGTGGTCCCATTTCCACCAAATCAGGGTCTCATCAGCGGAATTCAGTGAAATCGAGTAAAACCCTCGAATATTATAGACACATGTGTTTCATATATTCGTTTCCAAAGCTATTAAGTAGACTTCACAACTATAACTAAAGGTACATACTTAAACTGAAAAGTAGAAAAAAAAAAACGCTTGTTGATTAAAAAACTTAATTTATAGTTTATTCTTTTGAAGTTGGTATCGTATTGAATTTTTTTTTTCCATTGAAATGCTTATTTAAATGTTGTTTTGTAGGTAATAGCTACTAAAATATATATATAAATATATAAAAATAAAATCGAACGAAATTTAAGCACATAAAATAGAAGATTAAACTCTTACTCAAATAAGAAAACAAAATCACAGTGCCGTTTGCTTTGAAATCAACGAATAACTTCAAAAAGAAATAAACTACCCAGTCTATATTACACCGAATAACTTAAAAGAAAAAAAAAAAACCGTGGAAATACGCTCGTCGTTTTATCTGTCCCTTCTGACCTACAATTTATTCGATGCTTTTACGGTTGACTTAAATGCCAAAGCATGTAAGTTAGGTTAATAATCAAATTCCCTTTTCGAAGTTCGTAATTCAGATTTACAGAATCTACTAACATTTTTTTTAATCTATGCTAATAAATAAAATTGAAGTATCTATTTGTAATATCAAAATAACAATTTTTACTAAATACATATGAATGTATATCCGATACCTACCCCAAAAACATAATTTTTAAATATTTGTCTCTGTCTGTCTGTTTGTTCCGGCTAATCTCCGGAACGGCTAAACCGATTTTGACGGGACTTGTTTTCGTAGGTAGCTTAAGTTACTCCGCGTAACTAAGGCTACATTTGTTTTTCGAAAATAATTAGGGTTCTGCGTAAAAAAATAAAACTTCTAAAATTGTAAACGAAATACGATTAATTGGACAGCACCATGAAAACATTATCATCTTCCAATGATTATTTAAAAACTATATTACGCAGTGAAGAATATATGAAACGAGGGCACACAGCTAATTTTTGTGTAAAAATACACTTTTCCGACAAATAAATATCCCCCATTTGTAAAATCACATGAAAATTTTACATCGTAAAAATAATTTAAACACGTTCATTGTAAAAATTACAAGGCCAATTTTGATTTTTAACTTTGTTATCGTTTTAAACTTGTTTATTCGACGTTTTTAGATAACGTGACTCCATTAGGCGGCCATAACGGTCACGAGCCGCTTCCTTTTATTACTCTCCGCGATGCTTTGCTTCCTGTTGCTTCTTTTTTTCTCTGAAATATTCTGCTAATTAAGGAAGGAGTGGAGGCTGAAGATTTCCTGCTGCTCTAGCAGATTACTGGCGGTATCTCGGAGAAAAATGTTACCGACGGAATTCATTTGTGTGGCTTAACTTTTTATACTCTTTTTGAAATTTTACGAATAGATCTGTAAATCTGTACATAAGATAATATACTTATACTTGAGAAAAACCACTCGGATGATCTTTAAAATCAATGGCGGAACCAATCTCTATATTTTTGTCACTCTACCTGTCAATGAAAGCATCTCGCGGAAACTATTGGTGGGATTAAATAGTGTATACCCCGAAGCAACTTATAGGGTTAAAATAATTTTTAAAACTCTGAAATGTTTAAATGTGCATCAGGAACAATTAAGTTTTGTGTCATGAAATCGTGTATCTTGTATCTTAGTTACGTACGAACTAGTCTTTATCTCGAAGTAGCATATAGGATTTAAAAAAATGAGTACACGCCCCTAAATGGAATACAAATTTGTGTGAAAATAAGCCATATTTACATTTACTTTAATATCGAAGCGTCGTTTTACAAAGACATATTTCCATGCGAGCATTACAGGCATAACTAATATCATTTAAATCTCAGGCACAAAATATTTACTACACAAAAATGAATACAAAAGTGAACGTTTAAATCAATTAAGGTCGGCTACGTTTGTAGCTTCGATTGGTTCTAAGATAACATCTTCTACGTCGGACAATAGAACTATTATGAGAGTGGCTTCATCTTGTTCGATATACGAGGGGGAACTAACTGGCATAATACGATCAGGCTATGAATCTGAGAGCCGAACTGGCATTGAAATGTTATACCAGGTTTGATTTTGATAAAGTTCGACATCTGTGTTATTATCTATTGGAAGCTTCTTGCACTTTGTTAGATAAACAATGAGGCGTTTGTAAACTTTGTTAAGTCGATCATTTTCGATATTCTATTGGATATTTAGACATAAGGGTAAAGTTCGATATATCTGTTAAATTTATTTAGAGGATATCGGACATTGCACTATTGTAACTGGAATTTAGGTAATTAAGCAATTATGTTATTCACATTAAACCTGACGGTGATAATATTCATTTAATTTGGTCATTTAGGAAAGGTACTAAACGTTAGATTCAGATGAACCTATTTTGAAATAATATCAACTACTTTTTCACCAAATATTTTTTTAGTAGCTCATAATTATTACTTTGTGTATCATATAGAAATAAATAAAAATAGATTTGAAGTGTAGGTTTTGATTTAAATTACTAAAAATACATGTATTTATATTGTAAACAATTATTATAAAATTACATACGAATAATTTATTATATTAGGTATTTTATTTTGATATTAGTATGTATGTTTTAAAGTAATTCTGTAAGCGTCTTTGGCTTATCCAGTATTGTTAATAATTATTTAAATGAATATGTAATTAAGAGCTGTTTCATTGCATTATACTTTTATTCAAAAAAGTTCTACAAAATATCAAAGTAAGAATTAAAAATATTTTGTACATTATGTGTTCATGAAATATAAACGAGACCTATAAATACCGTTTTCTTTTGTACTGTACTTAGTCATTTCTGTATTCTGTATTCGATACGATCGGTTAGTTTAGCTTTATGTTGGTATGCATCAAATTCGGAGCATTGTTATGTAAATACCGGTGGTTCGGTGAGCCCACCACAGTAGTGTAAGACAAAGCGACGTTGACGACCCACATCGGCTGTTCCTATCAAACTGACATCCTATGGATCCACTCCACTGGTTCGGTCTGCGTAGATTCGACGTGTTATAGATATATGTTTGCTCTCTGAATTCGCATTTCGATAGAAACGGAATAGTTATTATATGATACTTGACGAATATTTATGTAGTTCTAGTTTTATTAATCTACTAGCTTTATGCCCGCGGCTACGCCCGTATTTCATATACTCTCCACTATGAATTAATAACACTAATAATAATGAAACAAAGGATACATTGAAGTAAACAGAAGCAGATTCATAAAGTAATTATTTACTTACTTTTTAGAGCATTTTTATAGTTTATTCTTTTGAAGTCGGTTTTGTTTTTTCTACTTTTAAGTTTAAGTATGTACTTTTAGGTATAGCAGTGAAACATACTTAATAGCTTTAAAAACGATATGAAACGCGTATAAGTGTTTATAATATTCCAGGGTTTTTTCGATTTCTCTGAGTTCCATTGATCGGATCCAGACTTGGTGACAGTGGGACCTTCGAATAAAAAAACAATTACAAATCAATCCTGAATTGACGGAAAAATCGCGTAACAAACACACAAAAAAAAAAAATTCAGACGAATTTAGACCCTCTTTCTTTTTAAAGTCGGTAAAAACAATATCCCGCTGTTAATAATTATATTAATAGCTAGCTATGTGCCCGCTGCTGCGCTGCGTTTTATATATTCTTCACTGCATTATTTTTTTAAACGGAACCTAATTATTTGAAAAAAAAAAGTAACTTTAGTTCCTCTGAGTAACTTAAGCTATCTAGTAAAAAAATCCCGCCAAAATTCGTCTAGCCTTTCCAGATATTACTCAGAACGAACAGACAGATATACAAAAATTTTAAAACTTGTATTTTTGGTATAGGTAATGTATATGTATTCATATCTAAATAGTAAAAGAAAATTATTTTCACATTACAAACATACACTTCAATTTTATTTATTAGTAAAGATATTAGATAACAGTGTGATATGAGAGTGTATATTTATTATTCCTAGTCTTACAAAATGGTTTACTATGTAAAATGTATAGAATTTCAAATTGCGTTTTCATTTTTTTCCTCTCGAGGCATTCCAGTATCAGTGAGATGCATACCCTTGAGATGCAAAGTGTGAGAGCCGAAGCTTTTTATATTTGCGGCATCCACGCTTGGATTTGCATAATATTGCTTCCTTAAGATTCAACTGTATGGGTAAAAGAAAAACGAACGCTCTAAGGGTCCTCGCTGAATTTGAAGCGATTTTAGTTGCCGTGTAAATTACGCTTGTACTATTATGTAATATGTAAATGTTATAAAAAAAACATGTACGAGAGTGTGGTTGGTTACAAAATGTTTCTAACAGTAATCCTAGCCTACAATAAAAATAATATAGAAATTGTGATTGATCTTCAACAGCGGCCTAATTACGGGTATATAAGAATCTCTGATTTAAAAATGCTATCCTACTCACAGCTTTGTAAAGGTGAAAGAAATTTAAAAAATCGGTTATTAAGTTTTTGAGTTTATCCATAACAAACAAAACATTAAACTACCTCTTCATATTTCTTATCTGTACTAATAAATAAAAAATTTGGTGTCTGTTTGTAATGTCAAAATAATATTTTTTTTACTAAATACACATGAATGTATATACGATACCTAGTTATACCAACAACACAATTTTTAAATCGTTTGTTTGTCTGTATGTTTGTACCGTATAATCTCCGCAACGGCTTGTCCGATTTTGACGGGACTTTTTTTAGCATATAGCTGAAGATATTCCGCGTAACATTGGGTACTTTTGTTTTTCGAAAATAATTAGAGTTCCGCGTAAAAAAATTAAAACTCATGAAATTTTCATTAGAATCCGATTCAATGCACAGTTTAACTGCATGATAATTTAATTTGTGAAAAATACCTTTACTTAATATTAATACTAAAAAAATTTGTTCTGTTCCGTATAAAAAAAAATATAAACTATATTACACAGTGAAAAATATATGAAACGTGGGCGCACAGCTAATATGAAATAATTATAGATTAAGAAATTTTACTTATACCCGCATATTAAAATTGCATTATAATGAGTTTATATCAAAAATGTATTATTATATTTTTTTATTATAATGAGTTTATATCAAAAATGTATTATTATATTTTTTTAATTTAACATGAATTTACAATCATTAGAACTCATATAAATAACGTTCAAGATTTTTACCACGTTTTTAAAAATATTCCATTAGATAAGAAGCAAAGGTTATATCTCGGATGATTTAGTTTTTGTTCGTTTAACCGATTTAAGAATTCAAAATCAAAATCAAAATTTATTTATTCAATTTAGGCCCTAAGAAGGCGCTTATGAACATCTAAAACACTACCACCGGTTCGGAAAACAACCCAGTCGAGAAGAGCCGGCAACAGGACTCAATATAGATTTGTAAAAATTTGTAAAGAAATAATGTGTTATATAGTTTTAGAAATGTAATCATATTTTTCTTAGATCTACATATATTGGTAGATATTGGATATACTCCTGTAGATATCCTGTTAATTTTACTACTAGGTAAATTTGTAAATAACCTAGTCTCAGAGCAATTTTCAATTGAAATAAATATAAAAAGAAATCTTTCTGTTCAAAATAAATATAACCGATATATTTTAATAAAATTATGATTCGATTTTTACGTCACAAAATATTATTATGTCGCACAGGAGCGTGTATGTGACAGCGAACGGAACACGTGAAAGTGACGGTATTATTTGCTTCCAGCTTTATTTATTCGAAACTTTTGCCCGTTTCGGATGACCACTGTCCACTCACAACCTGTCAGTGTATTTTCCTGACCCTTTATTTTCACTTGACAAGAATATGCCGGGCCCTGTCCTCTCGATATTACATCCCGATATGACTTTTTATTCCTGATACATTTTTCCAATTGTCTCCACTGCACGAATCCCCGTACTTTGGCAAAAACTAACGGAATAGAATTTTCAAACAGTTTTGATTGATAAAGGTAGACAGGTTTTCGTTTTCTTTGTTTGCGAAAATTAGATTCGGGAGGTAGCGTGAAACTTCAGAGTTCCACTTGATTAATGGTGATTCAGAGGGTGAATCCGAGAAAAAGAAACGATCGCAGGTCGCCCGATTTTATATATTGGGAGGGAATTATCCACTGAAACGATTTTACACGGTAAACTAAGTTTTATTTGAAAATAAGCGCGTTTAGATTTAGATGCATGAACGCGATATTATCCCATTTGTTGAAACAACGCTCGGGCCGTGTTAATATTTGATGTGTTCTCGACTTTTCTCCAAATTTAACGCGCCGATTAAACAACGCCCGGCGAAGGATTTTATGTGAATATTTAAAATGCTATATTGGTTCCAGTTGAACAGAAAAAAACAAGTCCATTGTTCATGTAACATCTTCCAACGTTAAATTATCGATATTGCTTAGTTTTACGAGAGTGTTGAATTAGGAATTTGTTGATGACATAAGTTCGAGCGTGTTCATAACGTAACATGCAAATAAAACTGTCTCGTAGCGTTAGGATTAGTGATCGTGTCAGGAGGATAGAATCGGTACGGAGCAAATTGAACACATTGTTGCATCCCGCAGGTTGGGAGACCATTAAAATAGCAGGATTACTTTTATTGCCCGGTTGTCCCGCTTGAGATAATATCGGTAAATTTTATGGTCGTAATAAAGGGAATTCGATTTTACCTAGTCATCTGTATGTAATTGTAATGTAGGAAACAAAGACAGGTAAAGGGTTCGATTTGTCCTAAGTTATTTATTTATATATAAACATTCAAGGATAAAACAGATCAGTACCTTTGTCTTCTTTATTTATCCGCCGTATTTCTTTTATTCCTGGTTAGTTGTTATTGAAAAAGTATTGAAGACAAACACAGGAACTTCATTTAAAATTTTTAATAACGTTTGTCGTTAGATGTTCAGCTATTCTATTTCTTAAAATGGGATTTAAAATATAATTTTACACAAAGTTTACCTCGCAAAAGTATCAACTAAATTAATGCATCTGGCTTTAATTAAAACAGCGATACTCCTTGGTGTCATGTATTTCTATTTCACGCCCCTAGCGGATTCTGTCAGTTTTGATACTGTCAATTTACAGAATTTGTCATATCCTTTTATATATATTTCTTAATATATTATATAATAATTAAGTACATCATCATTCAAATGCAAAAATGATTTAATTTACGAAACTCATAAAAGATTCAACACAACTAAAGAATAAGGAACTTCTCGAAGTTTACATTCACACAATCAAAAAGTGGGTTAATGAGATTCGTCGAAGAAAAACATCTCGTTAAAACATACATTATTCAAGCTTTTGCGAAGTTATTCCGCGTTCACGCGTTCATTAGGTTGGTGAATACAAACTTACAATTCCTGTAATGCCGACATAGGCGTATATTGTAACTCGCATATTCGCCCGGCGCGGAAACTATTCCTAAGTATTTCGGGCGGCATCCGCGCCGACACCCTTGTTATCAAAATTTATCATTCAACTTCTATCCTTTTAAATTCATCGTAACAGGTAATATTTCACGGGTTATTAATTACTTTAGTCTGGTATCTTTGTGTTGGAACTCTTATTACATTATGTCAGTTGCAAATTGAAAAATTCTCGGGGCGCGGCGTGTGTCCCGTCTCCTCGAAGTATTTCGGCGAAATTATTCTCATTCATTAAGTCGAGGAGAGAACTGGAGGGAGCGCCCGCGAGATCGTCGACCCACCACCGTTCACTCGTGAGTAACGAGGTGACTTCCTCTTATTAGTAATGTTGGCAAATTGTTTTTCTTACGCTTTCATATCAATTGCTTCGTATAGATTTCATATTAATTGTTAAATATATTTACAACTTCAATGCGTTTAAATTATCCTAATAATGTTAAGTAGTAAAGTTAATTGTTTGTTTGTTATGGATAAACTCAAAAACTACTTAACAGATTTTAAAAATTCTTTCACCTGTAGAAAGGGACAATATCGCAGAGTAACATTGGCTGTATATACTAAATTAGAGATTTATATATAATACTAAAAACCTGGGACGAGGTGTAATTGGCTTATATATATATATATTTTGTTCTGTTTGTCAACTGTTTTTTACTATTATTTAGTTACTATCGATTAGTTTCAGTGTTATCAATATAAACAGCATTTCTCTTCAAATTTTCAATAAAATAATTATAATAGAATTTCACTACTGCGGTCTTAAACATTAGTTATATTTATGAAAATTTAATTTATCATACATCTAGTGTAAACTTTTTTTTAAAACTTCAAAATTATAAAATGTTTATAAATGAAATTCAAAAGTTCACTATGTTTTCAAAAACTTCATTTATAAATGATTATAACATATATGCGTTGTAATTATATTGTCCTTCTGAATACGCATGTCTCCGAGTGCCGATCCATTAATTAAAACTTATTTCGAAACTGTACCTACATGAGATCATTGAATGTCGACAAACAATTTCGTATGCTTAGTTTCAGAACTTAAACTTACAATTATTGAGTACATTCGGATAATAGATTAGCTTGATTAAGTAGGACGGAGGGTGATTGCAACTAAAACAGAACCCAAACACGACATTATCGCTATTCCTTATTCTATCTATCGTTCGCGTAAAGGTAATTAATTTATCAATTAAATTACTAATAATTAGTCATTTCAAATTTAAAAACCAAGTGTCGCTATTACTAATATGTATTTTAAGGAAAGTAATTATTATTTACCGAGTTATTTATATATTTATGTAATTTAATTCTACAATAATTTTCCCCAGAAAAATCACTTAGATAATTTTACGTTTACACCTACAATATGTACTATTCACGATACAGACAATGGTTTCTATAATGCATCAGAATAAGATGATTTTGTTTGTGAGATCATTAATTTTAGAGTATAAGTTATTTTTTATAAGTAAAACAAAGTTTAAGTGACAGGTTTGTCACACGTATCACGCAACTCATAATATTATCTTGTCATTTTACACAGTATTATTATTATTCGAAAAGGGGCTATGCAGGCTTAAACAGTCCTGTATCACTGCGACCTAGTCAGATCTATTGTGATCGCCACCTATATTGCTAAAGCTCACTGCCTAGACCTACAACCTGAATATACTGTAGTATCTTTTTGGCAGAGAGCGTCTGTACCTCCTCCGGAAGCAACACATGCTTACCCAGAATTCGGTTACGAATGGGTATTAATGGATCACATTCACACAAGATGTGCTTTGGTGTTTCGTCTGCTATTTCACAGAACCTGCACTCTCTTGTGTACTGGACACCGATGTTGTGCATATGCTTGCCCAAACAACAGTGCCCAGTTAGTGCTCTCACTAATACTCGTAGCTGATTCCTACTGAGCATCAGGGCTTCTTCAGCTTTGCGCTGAGTGAATGCTCTGATGAGCTCTTTGGAATGAATTTGTCCTGGCAATTTATTCCAGAATTCTATAGCCTTATAGGTATATTGGTCCCTTATGGTCAGTCGAACTAGGCTTTTTGGAATGCCACAAAATGGTTCAGGCCCAATTTGTGTTTCCATAGCACACAGTAACTATTAATTATACTTTTTGTATAAAGCTTTGATTTCTAAGTTTCATAGATATATATTAAGTAGGTATATGCCTAGACCAAACGAAACAATGCCTTTAAAATAAATACGTATGTATGCTTACTTTATTACATACGATCAGAGTTTAATGAGTTTTAATTTTTATTAATGCGGAACCCTAATTATTTTAAAAAATTAAGGTAACGGTACGCAGAGTAAATTCAGCTACATACCAAAAAAAGTCCCATCCAGATTCGTCCAGCAGTTCCGGAGATTAGCCGGAAAACAACAGACAGACAGACGGACAAACAAAAATTTTAAAAATTGTTTTTATGTTATAGGTTTCGTATATACATTCATACGTATTTAGTAAAAAATGTTATATTGATATTACAAACATACACTTCAATTTAATTTATTTGTATAGATTCAATATTTGCCAGCTTTGTACAAAACTGAATAGTTTAAATCCCAGGCTTTCCAATATTAAGCATCATTTCGGGAAATCGTTGCACTCTTTATTCTCGACGTCCAATACAATCCACCTCAAAGCTACTGCGAAGAAGGGAAATCTCTCAAAAGAATAGAGTTTAGCACGAGACAAAGACCGTTTTAGAAGTGCTGGCAAAGCCTGCGTCTATCCGGGCTACTATTTACTTTTCGCGAGAGACCGCAAATTTTACAGAGCGGAATACTTTCACTTTGTACGTTTCCCCTCTCTAATCGAATGCGAACAAATTTCGAAGAATCCCAGGTACATATTCTCTTAACTTTATCAATCGTTAAATGTGAATAGGTCGCGGTAGCATCAACCAGGAGCGTGCGACATGTCCTACGAATGCCTCAGGTCATAATCCCAAAATGTTCTCATATGTGCCACCGCCGTCGTTCGAAGATAATTCCTCCTTATAATTTCCTATGCTTAACTCGGCGTAATGAAGTTTATTCGTCGCTACTTCATTGTGAGTCGTTTATGGCGGAGGCGGCGAGGAATGTAATCAGTTGCGAACTAATACCGTGTCGTTTGCAAAGCCCCCCCCTTCGCGTATGGAAATGCCTCGTTGGAGACGCCGTTAGTTCTTTTGATTGCTGAGTTCTCCTTGTCGAATTAAAACCGAGATCGAGCTCGGGTGATTTCGAGAAAATTAAAGGAGCGTTTCATTTTCAGAGATGACTCTTTAAGGTTAACATTATTATGATTGCGGGAGACTTTCTTGTGTGCTGTGAACTTGAGCACATACTTACTTATATATTGTTTTCAACGTTTATTAAATTAAATTAACTCCTTATCATGTTTTACTAATTGTGAGTCGCAGGCACCAACGCGCTAAGTTTGTTTTGTGTATACGAATCCCTTTTTGAACTGACACTCTTTGAAACGTTCTTTCAAAGAAAAGGTAAAACATGAGGAGTAATGTGAAAGTAAGATATTGCATGTGATAGCGACAAGTTCGGGTGAAGATAAACGCGATGTATTATGAGCTTTAAATTATGGGAATAGGATCGAAAATTTTAAAATCAGAAACATTTACAGTGGTACGATTAATGCATTTTAAGAAACGCTTTAGTTGCAACTGAAAACTTTGATTCCTGGAGCGTAACGGAGCAATGCGATGCTACAAGGAGAATGTCCTGTACTATAATTTATCAACTTAAATAATAAATTAACTTATTTGATATGTTTCTATTTTGAAATATAAGGAATGAAATTACACGTCATATTCCTTGGTTATCATACACTGTATAATATGGATTGCATTGCTGTTCGTTTCGTTATATTGATACATAATAACACGTTTTTAGTTTTCTCCCGTTACAATATAATATTGAAATAGGCTTTCTTAAGAAATTTTATCAACCATAGATATTTTAAAAATTTGAATTAAATCAGAAACAATTCTTATAAAGCATGTAGGTATCTATTGTAATAAATAAAATTGACGCGTCTGTTTGTAATGTCAAAATAACAATTTTTTTACTAAGTACATATGAATGTATGTACGATGTCTATACTAAAAACACAACTTTTAAAAATGTTGTCTGTCTGTTTGGTACCGGTAATCTCCGGAACGTCTGAACCGATTTTGACGGGACTGCTACTCCGCGTAACTAAGAGTATTTTTATTTTGAAATTTATTAGGGGTTCCGCGTATAAAAATTAAAACTCATGATATATTAGCCGATTCAACGCACAGTTTCACTGGCAATTGTTTTGTGAAAAATAGTTTTACATTATCTTAGGAGAATAAAGTAAAATAATAAGAGTTTCGTATAAAAACAATAAAACGCGGTGAAGAACATATGAAACGCGGGCGGTGCCGCGGGCACACAGTTTATTATGTTATAAAAGATTAGTATTTACTACATTATAAAGGCATAGTCTGAGCGGTGTAAAGTCGCTCGCGTTCGTCAAACTAATCGCTGACGCCGTTATTTTTGCTTCGATGCAAATTAAATTACACTCAAGTTTCGCTGACTCAAGTGCACTTGTTCTTTAAGCTAAGGATAACGCTTGTTTCTCTGACGCGGTATTGTCAGTTCGGTTAAAAATATCGTTGATCATATTGGATATCATGTAACTAATATTATTGGTACCAATACAAAGCCAATTTATAAAGACATCGAAAGATATGGTTATAATTGAAAAATAAGGTAAAGTTACATTTAAAAATAGTATAATTTCATACTACTTTTTGCCACATAATTTCTCTAATTGACAAAAAGAAAAAAATGATACGATTTATTTAACATCCTATTTTAAAACAAATGCAATTATTAGCAAAATAGGTAATAGTATTTTTTTTTTTTTTAAATTACAGTTCTAGTATATTGAAATTGATTAATCGAATTACCTGAGAATTAATTATATTTCATCCCCTAATGAAGTCAAATTATAGGTTAAAATGTATATTGATGTGTCTACAACAAACACTAAAATATGAGTTTTCTATTTAGAATCGCTTTAGAATAAGATATCAAGTCAAGTGCCAAATACAAATCATACTTCACAATCGCAATAATTTAGTCACTTTATGACCGTTATATGATTCAAGTTGTCTTACGGCAGGTTTCAATATCGAATCTTAAAAGTTAAGATTGAGATGAAATTAAAAATACATTGGGTTTTTTTTACTGATCACTGGAACTAATCTGATACTTTAGAGAAAAAAGGATTGACATTTCGGAAAAACATATTGCGATATTATATTTAATCTGCCTGGTATTAAATAAGAATTAATAATTTCTCAATCGATCAACGTGCAATTTTACCAGCTCTGTGATAGGTTTAACATCTAGGTTAAACTTGTTAACGTGTCTTATCCAGATTTTGTTTGCGGATATAACTTTGTCTGTATATCGCTTGTCATTATTCGAAGGACAATTTTATTATGTTGTGAATGAATAATCATGTAACGTCCTCAAACTAGAACCAGAAAATAAATTTTAAATTAGGATTTTGAGATGTATTTATAAATTACAGATAACGTTAAAATTTTAAATAGATTTTAGAATCGATTACTTGAAATGTAACTACTTGTATAATATACCTATTTCACAAAAATATGACTTTTTTGTTCCGCAGGTCCGCCCGTGTTTCGTATATTCTTTAATCCGTAATATCGTTTTTAAATAATAATTCGAGAGTAATGTTTTGATGATGCTGCTATTTGAATCACGTTTTGTTCACAATTTCATGAGTTTTAATTTTTTTGACACGGAATCTAATTATTTTTGAATAATAATAGTAGCCTAAGTTATGCGGAGTAATTTCCACTATATGCCAGAAAAAGTCTTGTTAAAGTCGGTCCTACTGGAAATTACTTTTAACAAACAGACAGGCAGACAGACAGACAAAATGTAAGAAAAACATTTGGTTTTTGGTTGTACATTGAATGTATGTAAATACATTCATATGTATTTAGTAACAAAATAAAAATTTATATTACAAACACACTCTTTAATTTTATTTATTAGATTAGTTGTGTGCGCACGGCTGCGCCCGCGTTTTATATGTTCTTCACTGCGTTTTATTTTTATCATACGAAAACCTTATTATTTTCCAAAAAAAAAAAATAGTACTAAGATAAAGTTAATATATTTATTATATATTCAAACACTTGCCCGTAAAACTGTGCATTGTATCGGATTTTTATTAATTTTTATTTTTTACACGGACCCCTAATTTTTTTCGAAAAATAAAAATACCCTATGTTACCCTGAGTAACTTTAGCTATCTATCAAAAAAAAATCCCGTCGAAATCTATCCAGCTATTCCGGAGATTACCCGGAAGAAACATACAGACAGACAAAATTTTGTTTTTGGTATAGGTATTGGATATACATTCATTCCTATTTAGTAACAAAAAATTGACATGACAAACAGACATTCAAATTTTATTTATTAGTATAGATATTATGTTATCTTTTCTTTTCAGGACATTAAACGTATTTTTAATATGTACAGACACTTATGCAAATTAAATTCAATGATTTATAATGCACTCTATATTACTCACAATTTGGTAAAGTTGTTTGTTTAAAATTGAGAATGTAGTTTTGCACTAGATTTTTACAAAAATCTTAAAAGTACAACTATTTTTAATTTTCATGACATGTATAAATGACGAATTATTACAGTATACAAATGACTCATAAGATAAAAGTTTTTAATAAGAAGGAAGTTGGAAGGGTAGTGATAATATATCGTTGCGTTTGCGGCTGTCACAAATTAATATTTTAAAGGTACTAGTTTCACACTATATTAATTTAGCAACCAGTAAACGAAATAGATATCCATAGTTAGATAACTCCTAGTAACTTCATTTTTTATTTACTACCAATAGTATTTGACTTATAAGATCATTTGAAATAAATAAATATTTATGTCACTTAAAAATATAAATCACGTTAACAAAATTTTGATATATTGGAAACGCTTTCTTATCGGGTGCATGCCAATGTGAAATTAAAGGTTCAATAAATCAATAAAGTTACGAATTGACTGTTAATTGGTTAAGGATCTATATATCTAGTCAATAGTTAGTACCACATCTACAAACAGTCTAACATGTTTAACACCTGCATCGATGATAATTCGCTTTAAATATTTCTCTTTAAGTCTAGATGCAAATTAAACTACCATAGTATTTAATTAAGTTAGATATTCTATGCGAAGGATTCCTCGAAACATTTATGAAGTACATATGAACAATGTCGCAGTACGGCAAACCGTTCCTTGAAGAAAGATAGATATAAATAGATGAATCGATATGCGGTCTGCAAAGGGTATCGATCGCTTATTACTTGAACAAACACAACGTTTAAGTGAATGTAATACGAAAATAACTACACACATTTGTTCTAGTCAAGGGGAAATAAATTATGTACACTGTAGCGTCTTATATTTCGTTTCAGCTTACCTACGAGGCCTACAACCTACTACATTTAGTCCGAATAATATAGTAGTAATTTTTAAATCGTAATTGAATGCAATTCCAATATTCTCGCCGCACATATCAAAATGTTGCATAGAAAGTAGTTGGTCGGATATGTCTGATCGTTGCAAAAATTATGGCATATATATTATTCTGAACAGAGTACAAGCTTAAATTGTTCGTAAAAGCATTATGCGCTCGACGGTTTCAATTTCCTCGAGGACTGACCACTGCAGATGTTCGTATTACCCGTAAATATGATCAAATATCGTTTTATGTATATTGCATAAACTTTTATCTACGTCGAGGAACCCGGTTTTAATGGCGTCATAGTTTCCAGCACAAAAGCAGCAGACGGTTTAATATAGGACTGCATGATCTGTAAATTTCGTTGAAATGATCCGTTATCACGATACTTCGAGGTGGTCATGTAATGCAGTTCTAATGTTCAATTGCCTAATACAATGGAAGTGTCGCCCGTTTCTTATTTGTAATAATTTTTATGTTTACGTTCAGTTATCATTAAACCTTTTTTTATAAAAATAAAAATGACGCTGTTCATGTTCTGGACGTAGGGTCGTTTAGGTATCAATTATATTTCATTGTGAATCTTTAGAAAAGGAAAGCATGTGGACAATAGTTTAAAGTGGCTATTAATTTTATCTCTATTAAAGCGATGATGGCTGAGGATACTACCGGATTCCGCGTCAATCGACACGGGTTCTATCCCACTTATCCAACTCTAAAGTTGGCCTTTTGGTGAAGGAAAACATCGTGAGGAAAAAACCGTAGCTTGGTGGTAGGGCTTTTTCTAATGATGCCCATCTAGATAGCAACACTCTCAAGTTTAAAAACCTGTTGCCAAATACTAATAGGTGTGTTCCGGCAGAGTAACTTGAGAAGCAGTACCTAGGCTTAGTGTGTGTACCATCCTGGACCACAACGTCACTTAACATCAAGTGAGATTGTGGTCAAAGCACTGAGCCTATATCGTGTAAAAGAAAATGACTAGTTTGTTTTTTTAATAACAAAAATCAATTAATGATTATGGTTGTGCTATTAACACAATTATTGCGGTTGTTATCATATGAAGATATTTATACAGTACTTAACAAAATGTGTAGTAATCGAAAATCTAAAAGCTTTAATCTTTTTTAATCACGGCGATTTTAATAAAAAATGTGTTATTTGTGTACCCGTTTTATTTTTTTATGAGAAATATTAAAACACATTAGTATATTCTTGAGTCATTCACGGCTTTCGAACTTCAGACGATGACGATGTTTCCTTTTTTACTAAGCGATAACTATAAACATTTTTTTTCCGATATCTAGATTATGGTTTGATCGTCCAGCCATCCAACCATTCAACTGATAGCCTTCCTCTGCTGCACATAGGTCTCCCCTAAAGATCTCCACAACTACCGGTCTTGAGCCACCCGTATTCAGTAGATTCTCGCGACCTGGACCAGGTCGTCGGTACATCTTGTCCAGCCTACCCACGTTTTCAGGAGCGTGGTAACGATTGGAGAACCCGATGGCCCCACCAGGCATCGGTTCTCAGAGCAATGTGCCTAACTCACTGCCACATAAGCAATGTCAGTTCGGTTCTTCTGCGGATCTCCGCATTTCTGATTCGATCACACGGTGAGAATCCGACCACAACCTAATTTGGGCTTAATTTGAAAGTTCCAAGTTTATAGAATATGCGTAAAAAAGTTGTAAATAAAAAATCAAACGCTAACAAAAAATTGTTTGAAATATAGTCACAGCTGAATGCCGTTTGACAAATTCCCATGTTGTCTCTCCCTTGATTATATTGTCAAGGACACTATCCAAGGTCAGGGCATTAATAGCTTGTTACTTACGGGTATACACCTGAGAAAACATTCTGCGACATTCTCTTACATTTAAGACGTTCCGTTACTCCTATTATTCATCTTCAAGTGAGTGTGGAGGACCGGCAAAACATTATTAGTTACCTACGTTATTTATGTTACACTCAGTGAGACGCCGAATTTATTATTCCTACTGAAATTACCTAAAGGTCTATCACGCAAGTTTGTTCATTCGTTCTTCGACTATTCATATTAATAACAATTGTATAAATAACTATATAATAACAGTCATTTGTTTACAATAATCTATATTATTTTAACTATTATATAAAACAGATTTAAAGTTATTTTTTATTTGTCATGGATAAACTCAAAAAACTACTTAACCGATTTTAAAAAATTTTCACACGTAGTTAGTTACAATATCAGTGTACAATATTGGTAATATAAAAAAATAGCGATTTCTATATACCCGAGGGGGGTCCGCTAATGTTAAAGTAAAATGAAAATTGATTTTTATATTAATATTGTTTTTAAATATTAATACAAAATATTTTTTTCTGACATACACTAAATATAATATGATCGACAACGTTATTGTTTATCGCTTAATGAGCTCAAAAACAAAGATTTTCATGTAAAATTAGAACATGTAAATAAATTAAGAGGTACTGAATAGTTTAGTATTACTTGTACAAAAAAGGAACCAAAAAAAATTAAATACGGCTAAAACAGCAATAGTTTCATTGTATATTCTATTAGAGTAAGATAGAAATGTGACCTTTTACCTTTTATGAAGATAGTCAACATAAGGTAGCAGTAATAATGAAATAATAACATAGTATTATATAATCTCATAATGAACGTTATTTCCAGGCAAATAATTTAATATTTTCACATTGCTCATACACGCGGAAAATATGAAATGAGATTACAAATTTAGATATTCAGAAATAATTGTATTAAAGAGGTCTGTTAATGGAGTTCTTGATAGAATTAGAAAATGGTTCTGCTTATATCTTAACTCAATAATATCAAATTTATTTTTTGTTAATAATTATTATTTTGCTTTTTTTATCTCGACTAATGTTAATTGATAATCTACGAGGATCAAATAAAGTTATTATTTATACAAGCTCGGCAAAATTACTAGGCTTCATCAGATTATATAGGTAAAATTGTTTTTTTTTGTTTCTTATGGATAAACTCAAAAACTAATTTTAATAATCCATTCATTCGTAGAAAGCTACAGGTATAAAATGCATATGCAAGGCGGTAGAAAATTTTCTAATAATGCAGCCCTGGATAGCTACCACCCTCAAGTTTGAAAACATGTCGCCAAACAGCAATAGGTCTACTCCGGTAGCATAAATTAAAACCAGTACTTCCAGACCTGGTGCGGTTACCATCCTGAACCACATCGTCACTTAACACCAGGTGAGATTGTGATCAAAGAACTGTAAAAAAAATTCACTAAATTATATATTTTTTAAATACGAGATTTTTATATACCCGTGCGAAGCCTGGGCGGGACTATAGTGTTAAATAAAGTGCAGTCCAAAATGATGAGGAACGCTAAGAGATGATAATTCATCAACAATCGCCATTACTTGCTGATTCTGGAACGTGTCACCATGCTGATTTATTCACAAGTCTACGGTAGTCACGACCCAGTAGGATTTAATTGTCCTACGGCTTTGTTAGCAACTGGATCTACACCGAATTGCGATATACCAAAATGGCTAAGAGGGGTTTTCACGGTGATCGCATCCCAGGCAAAAAAGCCTTACTACCTCGTAAATTAAAAATTATGGCTAAAGGTACCACACCTTGAAGAGGCACCAAATCGATTGACGTGGTTTGAAATACTATCGTGATGAAATCATAGTACGAGGTAAAGTAGTCCTAATGTATGCGTTTAGCCATTTTACAACATTTAACCATAAAATCTAACATCCAAATACATTTAAATGAGTTTCAGTAGTTATCAACTGGGAGCTAGTTTGATGAGATTTGGTGTTACATCATCACTTAATGTGTGGTAAGACTTTGGTCAAACACTAAATAAAGCCATACAAAGTTAACAGATATACAGACGTACGGAATACTGGAAATTTATCGAGTCGTTAAACGTTGCCAGTTTTGTTTATGATATACGGCGACGCCTTGGAAGCTCTTAATTTTTCGATTGTATTTCGTGGTTTTAATTTGAGAATTTCTTAAAAGACAAACGTAATCGTGAACTGATTCGAAATGTTTATATTGTTTGTCATTAAATATTATGTATTCGAACTATATTAATAATGTAAAAATGTAGGGCATATTCTAATAATGCCCCTCTGAGAAGCTACCAGCCTCAAGTTTCAAAACTTGTCGTCAAATGCCAATAGGTGTGTTCCGGCAGCATAACTTGAGAATTCTAGGCTTAGTGTGTTTACCATCCTAGACTACATCTTCACTTAACATCAGGTGTGATTGTGGCCAAAGCGCTGTGCCTATATTCTGTAAAAAAAATGGTTGACAATAGTTTTCCTGATTGAGAATTGAAATGCCAAAATGCCCACAATATATTGATAATACTTGACGCAGAAACATTAATATTTTTCGTACTCATCCACTCCACATCTACATACATACATGCTGTGAATGTAAACCTTTTAACTTACAGATGGTATCTAGAAAAACATTATAAATGATACTATCTTCATGCTGTGGTTTTATAACGATTTTTTTCTACGCTTCTTTTTCTTCATTTGATTTGGTATCAGACCACACTGAAACATTATAACTTCAAAACGACCTCCTCACTTCATTAAGCTTCGTCAAATCGATAATAATTTCGATACAAAGAATAAAATATAGAAGGACCGTATATAAACAACGTGCGTTTGCAATAATTACAATCCATTAATCTAGAGCTGGAGAGCTTTCCGTTACAGGCCACAAATTAATTACATTACTGTAGTACACTACGTAGATTATCGTCTGTATAATAATTATTACGAATGCATTATTTTGTTGTGACGAATGGTTTCCTGTTTCATCGTAAATGAACACTATAGTGGTTCTAACGTTATTATGAAAATGTAACGGGATAATGACATTGAAATTTCTTTATAAACTATTATATTTATTTGATTTTTATCAACAATTATCAACAAATTATAGTTGATTTTAACTGGTATTTAGCACCTGAATGTAATTACGATTTTTGGGTAAAGGTAAATTTGCAAGCCCAATGCCAAATTTAAGTAACAGTGGGCGGGTAACGTTTTTCATAGAACCGATGACCAATGGGATGAATGAATTTTCGAATGGCGACTATTTAGTGGAACAAACAGCATGGATAGACCCCAAAAAGGCGGTAAATCAGCTGGAAGTGAGTAGTATAAAACCGGGCATTGTGGCGATCCTTCAAGGAGATCTATGCCCAGCAATCTTCTATGCCCAGTGCCTTTTAGCTGTCATGATAATGGTAATTATGATAAAAGTACATGGAAAAAGAGTTACAGGCATAATGGGTTTTTCTTGGGATTAGGCCTTTACATTGTATAGGTAAAAAGACGATTATTATTATTGTATACGCAAAGCAGAAAAGATCATGCCGGCTATGTCATGTCCATCGGATGAACCTAGGGTAACTCTTCTTGAAGAGATAGCATATAAACGGCCAGTGGGACGTCCTATGTAAAGGCGAAGAGCAACGTAGTATTCTTTGACATAGATTTCCTTAACTGGGAATTTTACACCAAAGACCGAGATCAGTAGAGTAAAGGTCTTGCAGGTGGTCTCAAAGTTCATCACAATTCACTGTCGGAAGCGTTAACCAAAAAAAACCTACCAAGTAAGCCGCAAAAAAAGCCTAACAGTGGTGCGGTCATGGCTGTGAATCCCGTATTGGCTTGTTCAGCCACATACGCAGACCTTACACGCATTTTGCTTTAAGCCATCTGGATAGTTGTTTTAGATCTATATCGATGATGATGTATAGGTACTTTTTATGAAAAATTTAATTAAGTCGTTTAGTAAGGCCAATTACGTATGCTATTTTTAGACACCCTCCATTACATATGATTAATTGCATAGTAAAGAATTATTTGTATTTGATAATCATTTAACATTGTACATAGTACAATCATATACCAGCAAACTGTTTAATTTAATTTTCAATTTTATTATGTAATCAATTTATTTTCTTTTACATTAATAGCAATAAGAACTAGCTCTTACAGAGACCAATAAACATAATTATTTCAAAATTAATATCATAATATATTTCGACGTACTTACAATCGATTATTAATATAACAAACATATGTGTTATCAAATAATAGATAATTTAATATTATAATTAATATTATATAACCCGGAATATGGAGGTGGCTTATGTAATTATTAACTAAGCAAACAGCGCCCTCTATCGCGGTATCCTTGTACTCATTCGACAAACAATGCCAGTTGCTCACTGCAAACAAATAATACGCTGTGAATTATTACCCGTGTGACTAATTGTGACTCCATGCCTATTGTCTTTAGAATATTGTTTGACCTTGAAAGTGATAAAGAGGATTTGTTGTTATTGGAATTCATCTAAATAATAACAAAAGTACGACGTATATTCAATTTAAATATTAAAAAAAAGCCTTTTAAATTTCTCTATTATATAAATTTAATATAAAACTGCTTATAACATGTTTCTCCTCCGGTTGTCAAACGAGTTTAAAAAAATTGGATAACAAATTTTGCTCAACATTTCCAATGATCACGGTTAAATTTCAAGCAGGGCGAACACTAATAAGTAATAAAGAAACGAAAAACCAGCACATATTTTTAACCAATACATTTAGACCAGATTTAAACCCTAAATGTATGTCGATTTAAATATATCAATTTTTATGTGTAAATGTATATTTTTCAAACTATATGGCTTGTTTTTATTTTTGTTTTATGTATAACCTTTCACACTTTTTTACACCGGCTACACCGTGGTCAGACCTCAAGCTCTGAGATGGACTAGAGAAGCGCGTGCGCAGAGTACACCGCCCGTACCGTCTTGGGTCTGCGTGCAATGCACCGGACTCGCCCAAAGCCCGGCGCGTGCAGGCCACTCTATGGCGGGCGCAGGTCGTTTCCGACCCTACGCCTGCCAGTCCGTCGACCGCGAGAGCAGAGCAGGATGGGCTTCTCCCTCTCTCTCTCTCTCTGCTGCCTCCTTTGTGACCAGAACTGCCTCACAGAATCAAGCTGAAGCTCACTATCGCTCTTATAAACGACGGAAAATAAAGCAATATATTGTGCCAACCCTGATTAATGTAGGACAAAGTAAAGAATGTGATAATTTCAGAAGGTTCATGTCTTATATGACAGATGTTTTTTATTCAAATAATATCTGAAATATATTAACATTCTATTTACCTACCTTGTTATATGACAACACACGTATTCGAAACATCCTCTCTAATCGAATCCGTATGCAGCTAGAACATTGTGCATTAATTATTCACTGTTCCAATAATGTTTTACAAGGCAATGTCCAATACAAATCGGTGGACAATTTCCTACCTTATATATAAGAATTTTATATCACTAAAAGTTTAGGTAAAGTTGAACTTGTGAACGACCAATATAATTTTAATACAAGGCGTAAACGTAAATTGACAGTCCCATGTTTCAAACTTAGCAAAACTAATAAATGTTAGGTTTACAATAAAATCCCAAAGCACATTACCGATTTACCGGACAATAAGTTCAGGCGCCATGTCAAGCAAGTTTTAATTTGCAAAGGTTATTTACCCATAATAACCTTTTTAACCCTAGTTAAAAAAATACTAATACAGATAAATTAACTAATTAACTTGTGAAGTAACATTTTCTGGAAGAAATAAAAGGCTTTTTTATTTATTTTTTAGTTATTATTATAGGTTGGATCATTATCAGTGACAGACTTCTCTGTGCATCTACTAATAAACTTTCTAACCATTGTAACCATTGTAAAGTTCCAAAAAAACATGAAGTAAAAATACCGGTTCGTGTTTCTTGCCGGTTCTTCTTGATGACTGGCTTATCTTTGAACTGAAGTTAGTATTAGGTCGTTCATAAGCACCTTATAAAGAGTTAAATTGAATACCTTTTGAGTTATCATTTTTCTTTAAATATACTTTACCACTTTATGAATACTCAATGTTATTTTATAATTCAAACCCACGTCTTATGATGGAGTGCAGTGCCACTGACCATATCAATTTAAACGAATTAAAAACTGTATTTTTGGTATAATATTAAAATAATTATATTGATTAAACGTAAAACTAGTTAGTTACTAGGCTGGTAGGTTTGTAATAAATAAACCAAGTGTGTGCTCGAAGCGATAAGGCGGAGTTGAAGCAACATCAACCGGCTGCGTCTGAACCTCCCTCCACCCTCCCACGATAGACACCTAGTTGTTGATGTCATTATACAAAATTACAATGTTCTATTATAGTCATGTCTCATTTGAATATGAATAGTTAACCCAGTTAATTTCTTAACATAATAAATCAGGCGCATACGTAAATCTCCGCAGGAAAAACATAAGTTTGTGATGCGATCTGATAAATAACCTCAAATATAATACACATAACATCTTTATATAGTTTTAGTATACATAACTAAATAACAAAAGAATAAAAGCCATAATTATAGTTAGTGTAAATAGAAGAGAAAAAAGTCTTAGAAATTGGGTTCAAAGTTTCCATATAACTCAATTTACGTACAACCATGTCCTACAAGTTTTTGCTATAGTAATTAGAGGCTGGCATGAGAACGGCGATTACTGACAGTCACTGTTATTGAAAATGAGCTATGCCTAAAACTACATATTCGGAGTCAAGAGCCAATATAAAAAATGTTGGTCGTCACTGGACGCTCGACAGATGTGAAGTTCCTCAAGTCCGAACACAACAAAATAAAAAAAAAAAAAAACGGAATTTCTGAATCGGTCATTGGTAGTTCCATTCCATCACAAAATTTATTTTAACTATTATTAAAACGATTATGTTTTTATTCCTTTCATTTGGGACTCTTTACACTAACTAAATCCACAATTGTTATTTTAATTTAGAGCATGTACTATGATTACACCAAATTATACTTTTATGTGTAGGTTAATCTTGTATAAAATCCCCCACATGTTTGACTTTTTGTTTCATTATTTATTACAAGGTCCATCATAAAAATACATATTCTGTCGGCTATGTTAGATAACGTGGGCTTAATAATAGGGTTTTTTCTTTGAAAACGGACGCTCGGAATGGTACTAAATCGCAATGAAACAAGATGCACAACAAATATAAAGGCTCACTGATCTCTTGTAAAAATAGTTTATTTTAAATTCTATCTTCGATACTTTGGAATTTGAGATAAATAGCGAGAAATAAAACAGTACACTAGCTCTTTCTTCTCGACTTGTCAACCAATTATATGTTTTTGTTTAAATAAATGAAGTGAAAAAAAATTGTTTTCCTCATATCATCAAGAATAATTATGGTTTAATTACGTCTCGTGGGTGAACATTTGTGAAGATATGTCTTCGTAAAATGAAAACTTCCCGAGTTTTCAAAATAAACTATAATATTTTTTTACATGGTATGTGGTAGGTATGTGGTCCAGGGTGGTAAACTCATTAAGCCTAGGAGTACTGGTTCTCAAACGATGCTGCCAGAACACACCTATTGGTATTTGGTGACAGGTTTTCAAACTTAAGGTTAGTAGATAGCCAGGCGGGCATTATTAGAAAATCCCCTACCACCATGCTATGGTTTGCTCGCGATGTTCTCCGTCACCGAAAGCTCAGGCTAATTTTAGAGTTGGATAGATTAGCTCAAACCCGCGTCCATTGACGCGGAATCCGGCAACACTACACACTGCTCCATCATAGCTTTTAGAACTAAAAGCTGTGTGTATGTGTGTTTGATATGCATTAGAAACTGCAGGCACATTTTATTGAATGTTTATTTTTTATATTTTACCATATCAATTATCATAACTTATACACTGTTAAATATTCAAAGGTAAACTCTATTAATAATATTTACGTTGTATCATTTAACACGTCATGTCGGAAAATGCAGTGGACCGGCGTAAAGGTGAGATTACTCTGTCTAAATTCGGGCTTAAATTTTAATCACCGTTTAAAGCTTACCCAAACGGAGTTGGGTAGATTATATTGAAAATTTAGCGTCGTTTTCTTAAATGTTCTATCGTTACTTCAGTGCTTAATGGAGTAAAAGCATACAATGATTTTCTTTTATAATATTACCAGCTGGGTGCCCGCGGCCGCGCCCGAATTTCAGATAAATTTTCACTGCATAATATAGTTTTTATTTTTTTTTAAACGGAACCCTATTTATTTTCCGAACATTTTATTGCTACTAACATTAAGCAAATATATTTTAAAATAAATTCTTTTTTTATAAACTCAAATACTTGCCAGTAAAACTGTCCATTGAATCAGATTTTTTCGGATTTTTTTTACGCGAAACTACGAATGTTTTTTACGCAATTATTTTCGAAAAACAAAAGTACCCTAAGTTACTTTAGTTATCTATAAAAAAAGTCACTTCAAAGTCGGTCCAGCCGTATCGGAGATTACCCGAAACAAACAGAATGATCGAAAGACAGACAAAAAAAATAATTAAATTTTTATTTTTGGTACAGTTATCGTATATACATTCATTTATATTTAGTAAAACAACATTAGTTTTAACATTACAAACAGAAACTTCAATTTCAATTTTATTTATTAGTATAGACGATTAAGGTGATTCAGTAAAAAAAAAATTGACTAAGTGGTTCGTACAGGAGTCGTGAACAGCTAGTAACTGTACGCATTATTTTTTTACTTGGCTTTATTTTTACGCGCGGCGCAACATCGACCGTCCGCCGTGGTACGGGATTCTAATCAATTTAATTTATCAGGGATCCCCGGAGGCGGCCATTCACTTCATTTAATGCGCGTATTTTGCGGGAGAGCTGATTGTTTTGAACCATTCGGCTGTACGGTCCATTTAGATTAATTATTGGATTACTTAATTTCGTGGCGGGATATTTATGATGTATCTGCTTGATATATCTCCTTAAAAAGTCTACTGAAAAAAATAATATTGGTCTTCATAAATTATGATCACGCATTAATTTAAATACAATTTATAATAGTTCATATAAATTTCTTACACAATTTTCTTACTAAACCTTATGTAATTTAAAATCTGGTAATACTGTTTTACATGGTTAGTTAACTTACCAGTTTTAATGTAAATACAAAATATAAGTTGTCATTATTGGCAAAAAAATCGAGAAAGTTCGCCCTCGAAGCGTTGATATGCAGTGGCATTAAGAGGAAATGCGGTCGGAAAAGTAAGTATTACAGAAATATATTGCTATCGCGTTGCGCCCCAAAGAAATAATTATAAAACACAAAAGGGACAACTGCAGCTCGGGCTGATTTTACCTATACAAAATAGACGAAAACATCACTTCGTAATATCCTGTTTCTTCCTCGAAAATGTACCGATTTTTCAGTTTCTTCAGTTTCAGAATAATAAAGACTTTGGCTGTGCCTTTACTTTTTGACTTTTAAAATTTTGTCCATCAAATGTGTTTGAAGAACGTCTGAAAATTACGGTAAAATTGGAGCATTATTTTCATTTTCAAAAAATTTTACAACAACTAATTTATGGAAAAAATCAAAACGTACGGGAATGCCGGTGGTTGATATATTATTTGGTATGAAATACTTACCATAATTCTATTATTCAGGAAGGAAACAGTGGACTATATTTGTATGGAATAAATGCCGCTAGGATATCCTCTTAAATCTCACAATTAACTTAAGAGAAGGCAAGCTGATCCTTGCAACACGACTGACTTTAGGTTGTTGAGTGTCATTATCAATTGTGCATCTATTAGGCGTCGTTCACGTATTATGTTATCCGCTAACTTCTTTAAGTTTTAAATATCTATTTATCTGTATAGGTAACCACAGTGCTTAGCTTGGGGTTACAAATTAAATTAGTTAATAGACCTTTTGTGGGCTATCCCAAAAACAGCAAGCAATTCATTTTGACGAGTATAACAAAGTGTATGCTTGGTGGTTTCATTCAATCGGATATGAATAGTACTTTACCTTAATGAGATTAAAAGATGACACGGTTAATTAATTTTGTTTTGTAATCTAAACTAATAGATAGAATCGAAGTGTCTGTTTGTAATATTTTTCCTCTCATCTAATCGATATAGCAGTAAAATTGATCACAATTACCGGTAACAGAACTTAATATAATAATAATACATAACGTACAAGTGACATAATCCCAAACCGGTAATATCATTCCTGGTCGCTAAAGAATTCATTCAAATTAGTCTTAGTAAATATAATTTATACAATGCAGTTAATTATGTACCATGCTTAGATGGTGTATACCGGGCTGGAGAACGTAGGTTCGATCCTATTCCAAAATGAGCCTGAATTTTCGAACGAAAACATGAAATGAAATCATAGTATGTTGGTAAAGCTAGCTACTACTTTAAAGTTTGAAATCGTATCGCCAAGCACGTATAATTGTAATGCCATTACCAGTATTTACCATCTTGAACAACATCGACTCATCTTATCAGGTGAGCTTTTCAGATGATGATCAGACCAAAGAAGCATGATCAAATCGTTGTCTATATAGAGTTTAAACAGGAAGTTAATCCGATAGGCAATATTATATTACATTGTTGTATCACAAAAATATATTTTTGGAACAGATATGTTATTGTTTCTTACATTATTTTACTATGAGACTTCAATACAGGGCGATTGGAAGCTCTCACCTGATGTTAATTGTCATTGTGATCTTGGATAGTAACAAAGCCTAGAGATACTAGCACATAAGTATTGCTGCCGGAATATACCTATTCGTGCTTGTCGAGAGATTTCAAAGTCAAGGGTGGTAGCTGTCTAGGCAAGCATCACTAAAAATCCAACTACCAACACCATATTAGTTTCCTCGTAATATATATGTGCACTCAAAATCAAGCTTATTTAATATACACTTGGATATCTGTATTCGTAATCCATTGATGCGTAATCCGACCACACTACCAATTGTGCCATCAACGCTTTATTGTCGTATCAGTTTTATGAGCTTTACTTTTACTTTACGTTACATAAAGTAGCACTGAATTATAAAGAAATCGCGCATTAGTGTATACGTAAACGTCAATAGAAGAATCCACCCGTACGTAGTAGGGAGCATTAATTACCGTCAAGATAAAATAAGAAGGGCAGAAATCGATAAACGGGAATAAGGGTGGAATTACGACAGAGAGGCGGCATTTGTCCCGGCAACTAATAAAGGAGACAATATTGCACTCGATACGTATAAATGTGCGAGTAGCATTTGGGGCGTGATATTAATTTCGCCAGTAATTGCTATCGGTTTCAAGCCGGGCTTGCAGCCGAGAGCCATGAATACGGGAGTTACCGCTATTTGTTCCTGACGCTGCGGTTTAGGGTTTTACCTCGGGCCCAACGGCGTCCTATATTTATTTTCTTCGAGTTTTGTCCAAACACACAATAGCCGAGTGGATTATCGGGCTCGGATTTCGATAGTTCAAGCCTAACGCCCTGGAAATCAATGGATTTATATACGAAATAACAAAATTATACTTTAGGCATATGCTTAAAGAGGGACGACTACTGTAGTCGCTATTGATACCGATTTATAGTTTATCTGTGAAACTGAAATCGTATCAAATATACTCCTGAATGAACGAAAACGAGAAACACGTGAATAGAGAGATAACTATTGAGGCGAATATACAGAAAAATACAATAGGCTTTCATGAACATAAGTATTTAACTTTTTTTGCAATATAGTTAGATTAAAAAGGTTTCATTTTTCTTTCATTATTCTTAATTCAAATAATATATAAAAATATATAATTCAATTATAACATCCAGGAAAAAAAAAATTTGAGTAAAATTTATATAGTCTAGGCCACATAAATTTTAAATCATTTACATCAACTGTCATATTTGCATTACATACAACGTAGTTAATATCTTAAAGCAAATTTAGGGATAAATATATTGGGAGTTAATTAAACAGTAGATGTGGTAGTATTATCGAAATCTCGTCATCCATAAATAAAAGGAATGTGGTTACACTTGGCGCCGACTGAGCCGTTTAAGCTCCATTGTGCATAAACGAAGAGATTCTTAACGTGGTATTATGTAATTAATAAAATGATTTAATTGGCTTTGAATGTATTTTCGAGATTTAATACATCTATGTAATTAATTTATACTACATTTTTCATTAATGTTTTGTAATGATATACGAGTAAATTACTGGGTTAACTTTTTCTTTCTTTAGTCTTAACCTGAAGAAATTTTATAGTTAATATTCCAACAATAAAGAAAAAAAAGCACAAATTCATGCAATACAAAGCGGAACACATCCTGCACCAGGATTTGTGGCTTATAACTTGATATTTACTTGATTGGCAGTCGATTTTTTTTTTTCAATACGCTTATCATTGTATTCGAACTAGACTGAACTTATTAAGTGTTATTATTACAATACTTTTATCAGTATCAAAAAGTAAAAATGAATTATATATTTCCTACGAAAAGTTAGAAGATACTGACTTTTAAAAGTATATAGCAAAAATAAAAGTTGTATAAAAACGTAAGATTCTTGCCAAATATTAATTTCAGCCGATTTTTATTATTATTTCAAAAGCAGCGAACAATTTCTTAAAAAAAATTACAAAAACAAATAACCCAGTAAGAAAACACACTTATAAGCTTATTACCGCGTTTTATAGAAGGAGAATTGAGTTGTACCTCTTTTCCAAGAGGAAGAAAATAAGGCACATACCCTTATAGATAAGTAGGACGTAACTCCATTCTGTAAAGGGCCTCTCAACAGTACTCACGCTGTGCTTCCAGGGACACGAGACCCGCCACGTTTCCTGCACAGGTGTGAAGATTAGACCAGATAGGGGTTATTGAAAGGTGTATGAGGGGTCATTTACGAGTGGTCGGACGGTACATAGTCGGCTTGATGCGCGGCATGAACTGAAGCCCTCGTTATTTTCAATTTCCATATATGACCACCCTTCCTCTACACGTACGTGCATATTATAGGAAAATGTATTAACCTTCATGAATCTTATAAAGACCGGAGTTAATCTAAATATCTTTACAACTGGGTTTATTGCGTTAATTAATTGTTCCATGTACACATGTATTTGACAAACTTGTTAATTTAATTAAATACTATAATTAAATTTCAAGATATCCCCGCAGAGGTAAGTTATCAAGTGTAACCAATGAAAATCTTCTAATACCTATTTTTTCCGTAACTTAAGTTTACTTCGGCTTAAAAATTATTACATGTTATAAGTATATTAGTAAACATCGTCGTTGATATTATTCAGAGGTTTTATGGACTTATTATAGATTAAAAAGAAACACGAAATTGACGTGAATCTATATATACCTATATATCGATAACAATTATGTCACATATAATTACGAATTAAGTTTGTCAAACTGACAGGGTTTTGATAATCTATTTTAATATTCCACCGAATATTGGTTTCGACTTCATATTTACTACTTCACGTATTCAAAAAATTGTTTAGACTTATTCTAAATAAATTATGAGGAATTTTCTACGATGAAAAACTTTGAAAATGTAATATTTATACGGTAAAAAATCCTAATGAAATATCTTAATTGTCAGAGAGCGACTGAAAAAAGGATATATGTTACAGCTAGTACATTCGCATTGGCTCGGTATTTTACCTTACATTGGTTTCCATGGAAGGTGTTGTTGTTATAACACATCGCTGGCAACACCTATAGTGGGCCGACCGACGGAGTAAAACGAGAAAATTGTATTTCCATTTTTACAATTTCAATTTAGTATTAATTCGAGTCCGGAGTACGGTCGGGCGCGCCGCCACATGTAAAATATGGATCGGCTAAGTGAAATTAAAATGCTCTATAAATTGTGATTTTTGCAAGTCCTAAAGTGGAGAAGGCTTTTTATTATTTATCGCCTGCCCAGTACCGGCCCCGTTTACTGAAAATCGCTGTGTTATTATTCAATTTACTTGTTTGAATTATTAACGTGAATCGGAATAATCTTTACATAAATGTCTCATTTACGTTTTATTTTCTTTTTATTCGGCGTTTTGTTCACCACAGATAAAGTCGTCTATAGCAAAAAAAAACTTAAAAAATTTGATTTACATTTTTTTGTTTATTGAATTATTGTATTGTTAATCTTTGTCCTTGAATGAAGCAAGTTAGCAAACAGAAATCTCGATTCGTTCAGTACAAAAGTGGAAAAAAAAAATATAAAGTGCAAAAACAATTTAAAGAGTTTCGAGACAAGTTTAAAGTGAATAAAAACAAATATAGGCGTCATTAGATTCCCAAGTCCGATTCCGTTGTGCAATCAGTGGGACAGGTCGTATCGGCAAGTCCGTTCTACCGGCCAAGACGTCTTACCGTGCGCATTCGAGACGTCTCCAATTTTTTATTCTGTGCACTTCTACTGTAAATTGTATTGACATTTTTTTTTTCTTCATAGACATCGATAAAAAAGTCTAACTGATTTGTATTATTAAAATCATTAATTCGTTAAATGAATTCTAATTTAACACCGTTCTTGATAAATCTAATAAATAAAATTGAAGCGTCTGTTTGTAATGTCAAAATAACATTTTCTTTTACTAAATACATGTGAATATACTACACAATCGGTGCCTGTACCAAAAGTCCAATTTTAATTTTTTTTGTCTATCCGTTTGTTTGTTTCGGGTGGACCTATTTTGACCGGACTTTTTATGGTAGAAAGCTCAAGGTACTCCGGGTACTTTTGGTACTTTTGATTTTCGAAAATAATAAGGGTAGTTCCGCGTAAAAAATAATAAAACTCATGAAATTGTGAATAAAGTGACAATTCAATAGTCAGTTTTACGGGCAAGTGCTTGAATTTATCTACACTAATATTATAAAGAGGAAAGATTTGTAGTTTTGTAACGAATAAGCTTAAAAACTACTGGACCAATTTGGATGAAATTTGGTATGGAGATAGTTTGTAATCCAGGGAGTGACATAGGATATAGTTTATATTCCGAAAATCCCACGGGAACGGGAACTACGCGGTTAAAAATCGCTTAGAGCAGCTAGTGAGAAATATTTTTACTTTATCTAAGTTTCAAAATTTTTTAGGAACATATTAGGGTTAATACGCAGATACGAATGTAAATAAAGCGAGCGCCGCCGCGAGCACACAGTTAGTATCGCATAAAAATTATCTTTAAGTGACAGTGATGTATTCAAATTTGAGCTGTTCAAAGTTATCATGTAATCGATGTTACGGGATAAACCAACACCTATTCTTATAAATTTATGATATTTCATTGTACTATTGCTCGTCCAGTGATTGAAATTGATGATTATAATCTTTATTTTAAAAAAATGCAAGAAACAATACCTGTTTTCAGAATATTTTTTTGAATCACACTAAAGCTCATAGATAGGTTTAAAAATTTAAAAAATATCGGTTGATTAACAAGATGAGAAAAATAATTAATTTTCGTTTGTGTATATTTACTAGTATAGATACTATTTAAGATTTCCTTGTACAATCACTACGTATTCGTAATAGCGTTTTTGCCGTGGTTAAGCTCAGATGATTAATTCTTCTTACTGCTGTAATGATTTTTCGTTGATGTTTCTTACGGTATCATTTGTCTCAATATATTATTCGTTTCTCTATTTACGATATGAACAGTTACAATACGGTAAACTGTTCAGATCGAACTAAGTAGAAATGATTAAGTGTAAAGTTAAATGGAATGGATTAAAATTAAATATATGTATATATTTTTAATGATCAGGCATTTTGTTTAACAATGGTAGCAACGCTTTAGTCAGTTCAATTAATGTTAAATATCATGTTATATTAAACAGATGATATTCAAAAATTATGAAACGAGTTGAAGTTTAAATAGATTTTTTTTTATCTGTATAAATTTAGGACGTGATGAGTTTTGATTGCCACTTTAAGACCAATTAAATAAACCATACTCATTCAATAAGAAAATCAATTAAAAAGCTCTGATCAGAAAAACCCGTTGGATCCTTACAACATTTTGTTTTTTTTTGTTCATAACCAACTATACCCGACATGCGTTGCTATGCAATGGATTTTTTTGGAGAAAAAGTCTTTGAAGTCGTAATTAAACAAACTTATGACACTCTGATGCTATGAAAATGAATAGTTTAAGCACCTACAACATTCATTCTATTATATAGATCATATTTATTTAAAAAAATAAAACATTTACATTATATTTGTTTCAGGGGCTTTGGCTTTATCACATTCGGCGACCCAGCTAGTGTAGACAAAGTTTTAGAGCAAGGAACACATGAATTAGACGGCAAAAAGGTATGTAACTCAATATTTTGTAATTTCATTAAATTCTTAAAGATAACCTAAAGGGAAAACCGTCATATAGCAGTAATCAGTAATATCACAGAATTGATTCATTACACGATAGAAGATAAACGATATTTCTCTATATTAATTTTGGTTTAATATTTTTATAAATTTCGCTATTTAAAATGGAAAAAAAATCTTACTCTAAGAATTGAATACATAAGTGAACGAGGGGTATGGAAATAATTTGTAGTAATTGAGAAAATGGTTGAAAAAATTGTTAACACAACTTTACTGAGAAAATGTTGTATAAAACTCCATTTATCGCTTCTTTAATATTAACTTATGTTACTAATCCAAGGTAGCCTTCGGATATAACTCCATCATCACTCGATATTTCTGAAACAATGAAATTTAAAATGGGTTGTTTTTGTACCCAAACAGTAGTCACGTGAACGTAAACAAATGTCTTCAATCAAGTAAACGAATTAAGTATTTCTATAACTGTAATAAAAGATTGTTTACATTTCATTTACTTTATACTTACTTAAATATAAAGTAAATTCTTAGTGTCCACTTGGAGACTAAGAAGAAATGAAAATAACTAGATAATTTTTGTACCTATAGAAAGAAAACATAGTTTCAAGTAAATTACCAGGTCGGTGTTGTTTACTTTCAATACTACGCTCCCGGCTGTTTAGCTGGGATTAGATTGGCCACTCAAACCAACAGAAAGTGAAACATTATGTCAGCATTATTAGAACATCTTATTTTACTTCATATTTATTAAGCTCGAGAATTAATAATTTCCGAGAAAGATAATATTTATTTACCTTGTAATGTTACCATTACTTTAGACAGGCAGAGTGTTGAACTTGATTTTATTTATGAAGCTCTTTATATTTTTTTTATATATATGTTATGAAATAGCCTTTGTTAACACGATTTAGTGATAAATCTCAACTGGTTTCTGTATAAATTACAGCAAAACACGTAATATTTTGTTTATTAACTGTAAAATTGAGTACAGTTTTATTTTCACAGTTTGCTTGTTCCTGCGAACTTACTGCGGTGAATTTTTAATTACGTTTACGAGCAACTTTTAGTGTAACAGTTTAACGGATGATTATTGTACATTACTTTGAATTTCAAATTTAGATTTGTATAATTTAAATACATACAATATCCGGTTTCATTTAGAATATTATTATTTACTATTTTATTATATGTAATTCCGTTGTATGACATATATTATATTTAAACACCACGTACCTATAGTGCATGAAATAATGCATCAATCTTGTACTGCACATAACTGATTAATATCTATATTTCGTCCTATACCAAATATTAATTTAGGAATTTAAAATAAATCCTATTACTCTATTTCATAGCTTTTTTTGAGGGAAATGCTACAAATGTATGAATGCAGTGATTTTGGAGTAATTTAACAACCAATAAAAAATAATCATTAAAATAAAGAAAAAACATGGAAGAAACGTACTGAAAGAGAATTATCAACAAGTATAATAATATACTACACTTATTGACAGATAGGAAGTGTTTCAAACTTCATATATTAACAATATTATATGTTAAATATTGTTTGCATATCAAACATAACAAACCAAACTTATAATTATAAAGTGGGTACTTTATAGCTGAATAAGGAAAACTAGTAGGTCTACTACACTAAAGACAAGCGGAATAATATTGTGTATGAAATAATTCGGGATATGCCTCGGTAATAATAAAATATATGAGACACTATTTTTCTGTATAGTAGTATCGTGCCGCTCATGTAGATAATAATCATTTTTATATCTCGGCTTTGGGACATTACGATCTCCGCTCAAAGCGTTTCTATTTACAGATGAAGAAAAAAGTCGATTACTATCGCTCGCTCGCCACAAAATAATCTAGATAAATTACGGGGCCGGTCGTTGTTTACTTTGATTAAATTGTAGTCGACTGGCGGAAGATTAGCTCAGGCCTCGCAAATCGAGGAAAAGAGAATATTTTCACAATTTGCATAGAGAGAGAACGTGGATAGAGGCAATAGTATTTACTTTTGGTCTCGAGATTTTTTTAAAACTTTATTGCCATTTTGATTGCTATTTATGTTGATATCACCGATGTTAGTATTGAATGGAATCAATAAAGAATACTTTCAATTTGATTAACTCAGGAATCCATTTTTTTCCTCACTATATATCAGAGGAAGGACGTGTTCGCTTACAATAGGCCTAATTAGAAAGCTCAAAGTTAGCCATAGGACAATGGAGAGGGATATGCTCGGAGTTTCATTCCTTGATCGAATCAGAAATGATCCAAAATCCAAATTAAGCGACATTGCCTAAAGAATTGCCAAACTTAAGTGGCAATGGGCTGGGCAGTGGGCACATTGCTCGTAGAACCGATGCCCGATGAGGCACACGGATTCTCGAATGGCTACCGCGTACTGGAAAACGCAGCGTGAGTAGAGCCCCACAAGGTGGACCAACGACCTGGTGAAGGTCGCGGAAATCAGCTGGTTTCGGTATCTTTGGAATGGGACGATGTCATGAGGATATATGAAAGTCAAGTAACTAGAAGAGTGTTAGATATGAAGGTATAGAGGTAGAGAGAGACTGAAGAAGGTATGGATAGATCGTACGAAGAATCATTTTATGTATAAAAGATGTGAATGTTGAGGTGACAAATGACAGGTAAGAGTTGAAGAACATATCCGACCCTATTTAATATAGGATAAGGTATAACGAGGTGATGGTAATGACTAAACTGGCAAGTAGTGGAATATGTATATCGTGAGCAGATTCATTAAATTTATTTATCGATTTAATTCTATTAAATAGATTTATCTATAAATATATATATTAGTGGCATATGTAATAATAACGATGCATAATAACTATTGCGAATTTAATTAACTGTTTTAATTACAGTATTCAAGTGATTTTAATATTATGTACTTTATGATTTATGGTTGTAGAGAATGTCACTTGTCATTTACAAGCAGAACTTACGATCCTAAGCAGGACACGCCATAACTTGATTATTAGGCATTAACTTCGGGACCAATAAATATGAATCAGAGTCCATTTATATGTATCTATATATTTTGTGAAATATGGTGAAAATAAAAATTTACTATTTAGTGTAAGGTTATAATTTTAAATGTATTTCTTTTCAAATAATATTTCGACTATTTTTATATGTTTCTTTATTAAACATTACTTGAAAATAGTTTATTTTATAAATATATATCATATTGCGTTTAAATATTGAAAAAATAATTAAGCATTGAAGTGAAATAGTGTATATTAAATGTTTAATAACTAATCATGGAAGTTTGACATAAAAACATTTTGACAGTTGACATTTGTTAATATCCTATCATTTAAAAGTTAGATAATATGTTATCCCTTCTATGTAAGAAGGGATAAAGATATAAAACAAATCCTTATATCTCGTAGAAAATACATTGAAGGTTCGACGAAACCTTTCATCGTGGCGTTTGATGTCAAAAATGATGTCCAAATAAAAGTTATTTATCAATAAAAATGTAGATAGAAATTGTTGAGAGTAAAACTTATAACGAGAAAACACAACCGACCTCGGAAGAAAATTAAACTGTCAAAGAAGATTTTTAAGGCTTCAGGATAATCAAGTTATTTGAAAACCTTACAGTTTATTATGACGATTTATTTAATTATTAAAATTTCTGCTTAAGACCTTTTTTTTTAAAGGTAGGTGCTTTATTTATTCGATATTTCATATTATGTTATTTAGTGTATAAATGACATTTTAAAATTATATTCATAAATCCAAGTTGAGTTTTTTACACCATTTATAAGTTAAAAAAGGCTGAATTGATTTTTATGACATTTAATTTGAAAAAAAAAGAAATAACATTTTTTTAGAGTTTCTTCATTCATTTTTTCATTCAGTTTGTACGGAATAGATTTTTTGTGTGATATCTTTAGAAGGGATTGACTAACTTCGACGTATTGCTTTGTTCGTCTCGGACTCGAGTAGTATCCTCGCGTAGGTATTAAAAAATAAAATCTGAATCGAATTCAGCTATTAAGCTTCAACATTTATTGATTCTGGGGTGGTACATAAAGTAAAAAAGTAAATATAACTGTTTCTGATATTTCTAGAGTTTCTGTGTTTATCTAACTTACTTACCTAGACAAACTAATTCACTTATATATATACGAATATAAACGATGATGAAGTCAGTTAATTTCCCAAAATAATTTACAGCGTTGATAGCGTTCAACATAATGTTATAACAGTGCCGTATCTAAATGGAAAAGTGTATCGCGTGTCTTTACGTCGTAAATCGTGCACATATTTCGTGTAGGTACGTCTGTAGGTAACAGCTTTCTGCGTCATCAATATTTATCTGTGTTTACGATTCAACCGCTAAACATCGTGCACATGTGCCAACTGCCATCCCTTAGCGAATCAAATGTTATGTCATTTTATAATGAACTAGCGACCCGCCCCTGTTTCACACGGGTATATAGAAATATCTAATTAAAAACAAATGTTGCTTGTGTTATTCGGTGATGCTAAAGCTTTCTACATATGAAATATTTGTGTACAAATTGGTTAAATAGGTTTTAAGTTTATCCTTAAAAACGATTTTCCCCTCTTTATATTTAAATGGTAAAGATAATGTAAGCTTTGTAAAAACATTTTTTAATTCTCTTTCTTGACTTGAACTAGCGGTTTCATCCGATAGTTTTTACAAAATTTTCATCCTTTATTTCACTCAGTTATGGATTATTTATTTTCTAAGCCAAAAATAAGTACATTTATTAACTTTTATATTTATACATAATAATTTTCATTATTATATTTTATACATTTAAGTGTGGAATTTTCAAAAATTGATTCTTATTACTTTAATAAGAAGAGTTTACAATTCATATTGAATTTGGCATGGTTGGCTTTGATTGTCCTGATAAGCCAAATAACGTTCTATAAATTGATTACTTCCCGCTTTTGAGCCGCTTAATATGTCGATTACCCATAAAAATAAAAAATAGGAAGACAATAGGAAAACAATGAAAAGCTGGCGTAAACGCTAGGTTAGTGCTCAAGAGGTTAATTGTTTTTTAATTCAATTTATACATAATTTTGAACCCCTTATAAAAGTAATAATTATAATTTCCAAAAAAAAAAGAATAAAAAATTGGCAATATCTGAAGTTAGTTGTAGCTTGGATTTACCTATTTTTTTAAATATGATATTCATTTATATAATTAAATATTAACAATGCATAAGTAAATTTTATTTCTCGCAATAATTAAGGTTCCGCTTAAATAATTTAAAAATCATGTAATTGTGAACAAAATCCGTTACAATACACAGTTTTACTGGCGGGTATTTGAATTTTTTAAAATGTTTGCTTACTGTTAGTAAAAAATCAGAAAGATAATTAGGGTGCCATGTAAAAAAAATCAAAACTAAAGAAATTCTAAAACAGATCGATTTATTGAGCAGTTGTAGTGGCAAGAGGTTGAATTTGTTAGAAATATAATTACTTTCTTTTAGTAGCAAAAATATAAGAAGAATAATTAGGGTACCGTATAAAAAAAACACGCACGAAATTATGAACAACAAACGATTCAATGGATCACGATCAAAACATTGTTATCCAAATATTATTTAAAATGTATATTAGGCAGTGAAGGATACATAAAACACCGGCGAAGTCGCGGGCACACATGTGGTCATTAATTAAATACAGAATATATAAAATTACATGCTTGTTAAATTCAGTTAATTTTAACGGGTTTTCACGCGTTACCTTTGCTTTTTTCTATCCCGACGTTTCGGCTGGGTTTCACCAACCGTGGTCACGGGCTGACTGGCGGTGCGCGGCTTCGCCTGCAGCGTTGAGGGGTATTTTGATGAACTACCCCCGTTTGGTCTTTATATTTATTATAGTCACAACACACAACACTAACAGTGTCCATCGACGATGCCTGTGACGATAAATCACGAACCTTAAGATTTTCTAGCACCGGATTCCACGCTGAGGAAAGTCTATACCCATCCTCGCGATTGAAATTTGGATGTTTTTTAATTTCAATCGCTTCGCGAGCCATTCTACGATAGTATTGGCGATCAGTGGATAAAACTTTCGGCCGGTGGAATTCGATCCAATGGTTGGTATTGGAGTTGAGCAGATGTTCTGCTATCGCTGACTTCGTTGTTTGGCGATTCTTTACAGCTGCGATATGTTCTTTGACTCTTTGCGCGATAGTGCGCTTAGTCTGCCCGATATAGGAACTACCGCAACTGCAGTCGATTTTGTAGACACCTGGTGTCTGGTACGGGATTACATCCTTCGGCGTGCGAATCAAATTTTCAATTTTGGAGAACGGAACGTATACAGTCTTGATGGAGAATTTTTTGAAAACTGTTCCAACTTTGTCCGTTACTCCTTTGATATATGGCATGAACGCAGACTGCCTATTGACCTCCGGATGTTTCGTACGTTGTCGACCTAAGCCGTTTCGACTCGCTTTGTACCCGTTTTCTTCTTAGGGTCTCCTGAACGTGTGCGAGCTCCGTATTTAAATGTTCAGGGTCACAAAGTTCATAGGCTCGCTTCGTCAAGGATTTTTCAACAGATAGTAGGTGTCGCGGGTGATGGTGCGAGGAAGCGTTCAGGTATCTGTCTGTGTGTGTGGGTTTCCGGTGTACAGTGTGTCCCAGAGAGCCATCCTCTCGTACATTTAACCTGACGTCCAGGAATGCCAGTGAGCGTTCACTCTCCATTTCATAAGTAAAACGGATCTTACTATGAATGGAGTTGAGGTGACCGAGGTATTGTTCTACCTCTCGTTTGGTTCCCCTGATTAGGCAGAATACGTCATCAACATACCTTTTTTCCAAAATCGGATACTGAACGGCCCTGAGGCCAACGCTTTTTCCTCGAAATATTCCATCCAGATGTTGGCCAGCGCTGGTGCTACAGGACTACCCATAGCTACTCCATCAATCTGAAGGTAATGTTGATGCTGGTATAGGAAATAGTTGGCGTCTAAACAGTGTTCCAGTAATACTATATACCTATCAGAAATACCATGCAATTAGCCTCTTGAATGAAATCCAGTTGGAACCTGATGAGATATTGGTGAGTTTTGATGTTGAATCGTTGTTCACCAACGTTCCATTGAAAGAATGCCTAGAGGTGATTAAGGAAAAATTGTTTTTGCATGGTATTTCTGATAGGTATATAGTATTACTGGAACACTGTTTAGACGCCAACTATTTCCTATACCAGCATCAACATTACCTTCAGATTGATGGAGTAGCTATGGGTAGTCCTGTAGCACCAGCGCTGGCCAACATCTGGATGGAATATTTCGAGGAAAAAGCGTTGGCCTCAGGGCCGTTCAGTATCCGATTTTGGAAAAGGTATGTTGATGACGTATTCTGCCTAATCAGGGGAACCAAACGAGAGGTAGAACAATACCTCGGTCACCTCAACTCCATTCATAGTAAGATCCGTTTTACTTATGAAATGGAGAGTGAACGCTCACTGGCATTCCTGGACGTCAGGTTAAATGTACGAGAGGATGGCTCTCTGGGACACACTGTACACCGGAAACCCACACACACAGACAGATACCTGAACGCTTCCTCGCACCATCACCCGCGACACCTACTATCTGTTGAAAAATCCTTGACGAAGCGAGCCTATGAACTTTGTGACCCTGAACATTTAAATACGGAGCTCGCACACGTTCAGGAGACCCTAAGAAGAAACGGGTACAAAGCGAGTCGAAACGGCTTAGGTCGACAACGTACGAAACATCCGGAGGTCAATAGGCAGTCTGCGTTCATGCCATATATCAAAGGAGTAACGGACAAAGTTGGAACAGTTTTCAAAAAATTCTCCATCAAGACTGTATACGTTCCGTTCTCCAAAATTGAAAATTTGATTCGCACGCCGAAGGATGTAATCCCGTACCAGACACCAGGTGTCTACAAAATCGACTGCAGTTGCGGTAGTTCCTATATCGGGCAGACTAAGCGCACTATCGCGCAAAGAGTCAAAGAACATATCGCAGCTGTAAAGAATCGCCAAACAACGAAGTCAGCGATAGCAGAACATCTGCTCAACTCCAATACCAACCATTGGATCGAATTCCACCGGCCGAAAGTTTTATCCACTGATCGCCAATACTATCGTAGAATGGCTCGCGAAGCGATTGAAATTAAAAAACATCCAAATTTCAATCGCGAGGATGGGTATAGACTTTCCTCAGCGTGGAATCCGGTGCTAGAAAATCTTAAGGTTCGTGATTTATCGTCACAGGCATCGTCGATGGACACTGTTAGTGTTGTGTGTTGTGACTATAATAAATATAAAGACCAAACGGGGGTAGTTCATCAAAATACCCCTCAACGCTGCAGGCGAAGCCGCGCACCGCCAGTCAGCCCGTGACCACGGTTGGTGAAACCCAGCCGAAACGTCGGGATAGAAAAAAGCAAAGGTAACGCGTGAAAACCCGTTAAAATTAACTGAATTTAAATATGGAACGCGAAAACTTAAAAAATTACATTACATGCTTGTTAGTTTTTTATTGACATTGTATAATTAAATATACTATACGTAGTAATAGAACTATCTGTTACTTTCTTTAAGTATAAGTAAAGTTTCACCATTTATATTTTATTAAGAGGAAATACTGAAACTTGCGTAGTTCCTCCATCAACTTTGTTTCAATACTCGTCGATACCGACGTCTCAATATAACTTGGTTAACACTTACAGTTAAGTTTATACGATTTTTCTATACACTAATAATGTATTTATAAATCGAGGAAACATCTTCCTACATCTATCTACATAGTCAAATACCAATTTAAATAGGAAAACAATTGGAAGCTGGCGTAAACGCCAGGTTGGTGCTTCACCGGTTTATACACTGCTTTTACTAAAGAGAACTGAATTAAGTCAACGATAATAGTGGTATTTTAAAATTAGAAACTGGGTTATTTTATTTATACTAATAAATAAAATTGAAGTGTCTGTTTGTAATGTATTAACATTTGTTTTTACTAAATACATATTAATGTATCTACTGTACTGTAAACTTATTTTTTTAAATTTTTGTCTGTCTGTTTGTTCCGTTTAATCTCCGGAACGAATGGACGAATTTTGACGGGACTTTTTCTGGTAGATTAGTTCTGGGTAACTTAGGGTACTTTTAATTTTCGAAAATAATTAGTTCCGCATAAAAAAAAATTTAAAACTCGTAAAAATTTAATAAAATACGATTCGGTGCACAGTTTTAAGGGCAAGTACTAAAATTTATTAGAAATATTTTTTCTTTATCTTCGTACTAAACAAAAATTAGGATATCATATTTAAAAAAAAATGCAGTGAAGGATATATTAAACGAGGGTGCAGCCGCGAGCACACAGCTAGTTTATTCATATAATAACCAAAAGTTATCAATATAAATTAATGAAACACAGTCTACCCGTTTACAATATATAATTTTTTATATTAAAATACTAAAAAGGTTAAAGTATCATAGGGAACGTTTCTAAACATGGCGACGAAGCACGTAGTTATTGATATGTTAATAAATTAATTTGATAAATAGATGATAAAAAAGTCTATGTAACTATAATAAAATAAAATACAAAAATATTCCTTTTACATAAGTTCAATATATTATTCAATTAAGGTAATCCCTCACACGCGATGGTGTAAATAAATCCTTATTCGCCGCTAAATTATTCGAACACATATAAAATATTTCGTAGAGTAGAAATAGATAAGCATTACATAACATTTACCGTTAAAAATAGCTTAAATATTTATATAAAAATAACTAGCTAACAACAGTTTTTAATAACAGTTTATAACTAATGTTCATATGGTGATCAAAATTTGACGAAAGCCATTATTGAATAATAAAAAGAAATAGGTATTTATGGGGACTATCGATAGAAGTGAAAACTCAAAACTATACAATACCTGTTATAGAAATTCATGATAAAATACTATCAAACAACTAGAAATCCATTTACCCCCCCCGCTGGTAATATGATTTCTTAGCCACAATGAAATATTCATTGGATGTGGTGTATTACAGAGATTAAATATTAGAAAATTAAATAGTAATATCAAAAAATTCAATGCAAATATTATAATACTAATATTGGAAATATTCGAAAATAAATGCTAGTTTTTGCTATTTATTTTTCTACACGACCAGTTTAACGCAACACGACACATGAATGTCGGTGACGCGAACCCATAAGTTTTCCCTCTACCAAATATCGTACGACGTACGACGCGGCTAAAGAAGTTTGCACATCAAAAAGTTTTAATTTTTATTTTATTGATATGACTAAAGATCATCAATAGTGTAAACTCCTTTTATATATGAATCCCACAAACTGTTCTTTTTAATACAATTTGTTTCATATGCATCATTATTATAAGAGTTAATGGTAAATGTAAAATGGAATATACGAGTGATAAAGAGCATAAATATTACGCAACTATGTTCCAGTGCGTTAAAATTATTTAGTAATTAATTTTTGTTTGTTATGAATAAACTCAAAACTACCAAACCGTTTTCTGAAACTCTTTCATGCAGAGAAAGCTAAATTATCAGTGAGTAATTTAGTTTTATAATTTAATTAAAGATTACTATAGAAAAAGCCGGACCTTGGCATTAGTAGTTGATAAAGAGAGGATAAAAATGTCTTCAACTGTTTATTCTTTAACTATTCATAGATATAGAAATAACTATATGGTTACTGGAGTGTACCTGCTAGTAAAAACGATATATTTAGAAGCCACTGTCATTCTAGCACGCCTAAGTGTCTCTTCACATTACACTTGAAGGGATTAATGTCATACTCGGTATATATTGTGCGGTCATTCTCCTATTCTTTGGAAATATTCGTGACAATTTACGTAGTATTCTAGCTGAGTCGATTATTTATTGACAGTAAAATTATTATTTTTACCGTTAACATACGAAAGAATCACGGTAAATAATATGGATTTACTTTATTTAAAAAAACCTTGCTGTATAAATTTATTACGACATTGTTAGAAAATAACATAAATCTAAATCACTTACGTTCAAAACGAAACATAAAATATGTTACTCGGTTAAATGATATAATTGGCATTTATGTATGTTTCCGCATTAATAAATCACTGTGGAATTTAAAATATAGCGTTGTACTGTTTTCGGGAAATTAAAATTTCCACATCCATAATAGGAAATGTACGATATTTTACGCGGTTTCATATATTTATGGTGTGTAAAAAATATGATACTCTTTGTTAACTCTATCTCTGTTATTTTATCTATACTAATAAATTAAATTTAAATGTCTGTTTGTAATAATCAAAATAATAAGTTTTTTACTAAATACATATGAATGTAGGTAAGGTATATACGGTACCTATACGAATAACATAATAATTAAAATTTGTGTTTGTTTTTTTGTACCGGCTATTCTCCGAAACGGCTGGACGGGACTTTATTTGGCTCAAGTTACTCTGCGTAACTTAGGCTAATATTATTTTGCGAAAATAATTTGGGTTTGCGAAAAAAAAAATGAATGAAATTGTAAATTTAATCCGTTTCAATTGACAGCACCATCGAATAATTATTCTCCAATTATTATTTTAAAAGCTATATAATGCAGTGAAAAAAAAAACGCGAGCGGAGCCGCGGTCACATAACTATTGTTACAATATATATAATATCTGTTATTATTATGTTGTAATATGGGTTGAAAGATAATTTGTGCAATGTCAATAACTCATTGTTATTAAACAAGACACAAAACACTGTCACTTCATCTAAAATATATAACTAAATGCCTATCATAATATCAGAAACTTTTGCATAATGAATAAAGTTTAAATAGGAACACACTTTTCATTTTAACTGCCCGTTAGGGCCTATCAAGCCGTTAAGACTGGGGAAATATTTTAGATTTATTTTTTTCTTGTTTTATCAACCATTATTTTTCGACATTTAAATTGGTTTTTTCCAGTATATGCTAAATAACCTCTCGAAAACCATACTACATTTTATGCTTACTTTTTGGCTGGACCTGTATTAAGTGGAATTAAGTAAGTGAAATTAAGAACACGTTATATATATTTCACTCATTTTCAATTAATGAAATTGAAAATAGGTAGTAGTAAGTGACAAGTAAACTAAATCCCTATTAAACGGAGATCGTAATTTTTTCTACGTCATCCATCGACATATGAACGGACGTAAAGCGTTACGTATAACGTAATACTTTCTCATTAATCTATGTAGATATTATTTCTTTTATTTATTTTTATTTAAATTCCACGAGTTATCTAACACTAGTTTGTTAATGAAGATTATTCTAAATGTATATATTTATAATTTTCCTCCCAGAAATAAGCGATAGAAAAGTAAACGTTATCAAAGAACTTTTTTTTACTAGGAATTTTGCTGAAAATAGTTAAAACCAACGTCCGTAACAAATTGCGTTGTGAAAAAAGCGGTTTTGTTGTAAGTTATATGGGCTTTTATTTGGAGGCCAATTAAAAATTCCTTTTCTCGTTGTACGCCGTCCCTGGGGCTCCCTTTTGTCGCGGCCGGATCTACGTGGAGCCTCATCCGACTGGGATGACTCTTAAATGTCATCTACTGAGACCTAACGAGACAACAAGGGGGTTACTGGTAACATGCACGAAAAAAGAAATTTGCTTTTTAATGCTTTTTTTTTCATTCACCAAATTATTATTATTATTTATTTTTTTTACAGTTTACTTTAATAACTCTAATTATATTTAATGTGCTCGCTGCTGCGCCCGCTTTTCATATGTTCTTCACTGTGTTTTAATTTTTTTATACGGAACACGAATTTTTTTCCTAAACTTTTTTGGTATTAAAATAAAGTAAATATATTTCTCATAAAATCAAATACCTCCTTTAAAACTGTGCATTGAATCGGATTTTTTTCACAATTTCATGAGTTTTCATTTTTTTTACGTGGAATACTAATTATTTTCGAAAATTAAAAGTACCTAAGTTACGCGGAATAACTTCAGCTATCTACCAAAAAAAATCCCGTCTAAATCCGTCCAGCCATTCCGGAGATTAAGACAAAAATTTTAATAATTGTATTTTACAATTACTACATTCTATTTAGTGTAAAAATTTACAAAGGGACACTTCAATTTTATTTATTTTAGTATGTGTAGATTATTTTCTTGTAGAATTTACACTCATTTCAATTTGATAAATACCGATGGATTATAAAGCTGAAGAAACTGCGTTAATGTAAGAAAAACAAATAAGAAAGAAAGAGGAATTAAAAAAAGCATACTTACAATTCAGTTTTATTAGTACACACTTTTAGATATGAAGAAGAATTACGAATGTGATTTCAAATTTCATCGCCATTTCCTCAATTCCTCGTCGTTTTAGTCCCTAGAAATAAAATCCTTTCCGATTCAGCCATTGAAGTGTGTTACCGTGCAGAAGCATAAATTTGCCGTAGTACGCTATTTGAATTATTGCATAACTTGTAAACACGTTTAGAGCGGACCCGCTCGTGGAAATGCCTTTCCTTTTGTATCTTATCGACATCTGTGTAAAGTATGGTGAACGCGAGTTCGCTGCTTTAAAACGAATGTAGATTTCTCACTCTTTATTTAATGAATTTATACACTAATGTATTTTATCGAGAACTCTAGAGAGAAATCTAGTATTAGTGTAAAGTTTGTTATGTAAATTATTTGTTTTGAATGTGATTTATTTCATTTTTTTTCACATTAACGTTTTTCATTAATCTTAAAATCTAATACTTGCAAAAGTCAACGTCTACGTCGTTAAAATACGACACGATAAAATACGATACGATAAAATAAAAAAAAAAACACAATATTATATTACAATAATAATTTTTATTTACCTTTATTCGTAATCTAAAAGATCCTTAAAACTTTTACTGTAAATAAATTAAATTATTTCCAAATATAGCTCAAAAATATTTCGAGTAAAAAAAGAACTTTTATCTACAACGCATTTTATTTTTAATATAAAACACTATCAAATTAACTCGAATCATTCTGTAGTGAGGTTGTTTCGTTAGAATTTTCTATAAGATCCTCATTTAGAGCTTACTCATACTTGAACGTTCTAGAATATTCCAAGAGAAAATTAATTTTTAAATATTATATGACTCGTTCCACATAAATGGTCTGGTTATTATGTTGTTGGTGGTTAGTTGAAACGTCTAGAACGTCTATTCGCGCACTAAGTGATTTTTTATCGTTCAACGATTATGTACTGACAATATTCCCACTATATTTTGTAGATTCTTTTGTTTTCACAGTTGATTTAGCCGTTTGGATAAACAGAACGTCCGGAGATACAAATAAAGGGTTGTTACACTAACCGAATCCGGTGTTATTCTTACAAAATTAACTCGTAACGCCAAGAGCTCTTGGATTTTTTTTTGTCTGTAATCTGCTTTAATGGGCGTGTGGCCAGTTGTTTTTTCGTGGATTGGCCGCCGCACGCCCCAACCGCGAAATGGGAATCTTTAAAATAGTGTATACACGTTTTTAATGTCACGTCCGGGGTTCAATTGTGGCAACAATTAGCGTTATAACGAGGTCCATTAATTGTGGCATGTTATGAAAACTGTTTAAAAACATGCACAAGATAACCGGTTGAACGGTAGTGATGCCCAAAAATCTGGCTTATGTATGTATGCCTACGTTTAATTTTTTTTTTTGTGGAAACATAAAATGACGAGAGATTTTAATATAGGGATTAAATGTATGATACATATGTAAATGTGTATTACAGGCGCGGCTAAGAGAAAAACAAACGGCTCGCATGCGGCCCCCGAAATAATAACTTGAAGTTGAGTTCATGTCCCCGCCCGCGCCCACCTGAAGAGATTGGGGGGATAGGAATGCTTAATATAGAGTCCTTTACTTGCACCGGGTCGCCAAATAACATTGCCGACTACGTTACCTACGAATGCTACGGCTTTCGGTTTGTGACTGTTTTCTTGCTCTCCTGAAGTTATTTTATATATTGTATTCTCGGAAGATTGTTTTGCTGGAACTTAAACTATATTATATTATTTAATATTCTTAGAGTAATTGTATCGTTGAAACATGATATAAATTAAATGGTATTTTGTCAGGTAATAAGCATTTTTAGACGTTTGTGATGAAACTATATAGCGGTATAATAAGGCTTTTTTGTAACACTCATTTAAGTAACTTTGGCTATTACATTTTATTTATCTTGTTAGATAACTATTCGCGTAGTCCGGAAATCATATTGAAAAAATAGTAATATTAAAAAAAAAATTATTACATGCACAAAAAGGCCAATTTAGCAGCATTTATTGAAGTGAACACTTTTTTAACAGCGTTGAGCTGTCCTTGGTAGTGGAAAAACTTATAGATTCGCGTTACTAATTAAATGTGACATTATCTATCAACCTGCTGTCAACAATATGGAATTTCCCATGAAAATCCGATATGAGTAATAAAAATGGAAAGTTTTATAAATGTTTTTGTTTTTTTTTTTTGCGTCACAGAAGCACTTGTCATGGTGTTATTGATGCCATTTATCTCTGATTTAAAGGAATGTTAATTATGATGGCAGATTCCTAAGCTTTTGTGCTGCTACATCTAAAATATCGTTTAAACAACAACAAAAAACATATTTTGCAAAGTTTTCACTTCTGTCGGCAATCCCCATGGCTGCCTAGTTTTTTTCATAGTAACAGATTTTTTTTGTAAATCAAAAAATTTAAGTCTATTTATCTGAAGATATTCCTACAATAAAGAACTGTTCGCTATTAAGACTATCGCGGCTACTGAAACAAAGTGATACGTATTTAACCACAGTTTTTTTAACTCAAAATGGTTGTCAAGCACTGGAAATTATTCTGCTGTCTCGCACATATAACATGACTTTTTATCTCAACTCTTAACTCATCTCATTAACGTCTATTAAGTCCCCTTCACGGATTATTGATTTTCTATTCAATTCAGTTTCGGCAGGTAAATTACTGAATATCGTTTAGTGTTATATCCCGTTATTTGTAAAAGGTACATTTTTAGTTAAAACACCCTTTTTGTTACGATAGTAGTTTACGTTACTCTATACCTTATATTTATTACATTACTTTTATTACAGCTTTTACGAACAAGTAAATATAGAAAAATATTTCAACTTACATATAAATTATTATTAATCCGTTGTATAATTCAGTGTCGGCGAACCCCAATCCAAAACCTGAATATATCGCAAGTATTTTGCTTGCATGTTTACGTTGAACTGACAGGCATTCGTTCTATGCACGAAAAGTTTCTAGCTGCGGTGTCAGTCCACGGCGAACTTCCCTCGGACATCAGGAACCGCACACAATGGTATAAAGTAACATCCGAAGCTAGTTGGGAGTTAATAAATAATACAGAAACGGAGTGACATGCGCAGAGTGCAGCGACTACCGACTTAAGTCTGTTTTGACTGCAAATATCTGCGCCGGATGTCTGCACGATGCTTATTGACTAGAGGATACTAGATGTGTCGTTCATCATTGGACGTATTGAAAGAGATAACAATAATATGTATTTACTTACTAAAGTTGTTTTGCTTTTGAATTCACATTACAAAAGTAACATGATTTGGGCAGATTTAATTTATACTGTGATAAATCTGTAAAGTAAGTTATGAGGATATTAGCGGATGAGTTCGGTTTAAAAATACATCTTTCAGTCAATATTTAAGTGATATAATATAGTGAATAATTATGCAGAATATAAATTGTTATGTGCAAGCGTAGCCAATGGTAAAATAAGTATGATACATTAAAAAGAAATAAAAAACTTATGAATGCTGTAAATTACGCAATATTTCGAGAAAATAAAACAATCGTAATACATTTTAAATGAAACTATTATTATTTGTTCCTAGTATTATATATTCTAAATTGGTAACAAACTGTAAATTTTTTTACAAAACTGATTTTATTTATTTGTAAATTTAATAGTATTGAAATTCTACGTTGTAATTTAAATTTAAAAAAAAAAAAAAACGTTTGTATCTCAATGTATTGTATTTTAAGTAAGAATAGAATTTCAATGGACACGTTATGAAGATATCCAGTAGCTTTTCAGTGTGTTATCGTCGGTTTTGGCGAGCCGGTTTCGTCGCTTGGGTGAACAGTACGTAATCTTTGCCTCGAGAGACCACCGGCCACATTGTCCTAATACCACCGACGTTGCCTTTTGTACTGACCTGAATCGCTAGATAAGCTTAAACTCACAGCCTTTTATCTCTCCTGTCAATTGTTAAACTCCGTTAAAAGAGTTTACTTGGGTAAGGCTTTGTTTAGTTTACTAATGAATGCTTGGGCACAGGTGCGTTTTTATAGAATAGTATATACGGATGCGGGAATGGTTTTAATATATATTCTTTCAAACTTCCGTAGTTCCAATTGGCAATAATTGAAGTATGTAAACTGTCTATAATAAAATAGTAATTTTTCATAGTTTAGCAAACATCACTGGAAAAGTACTGAACGGGTTTTAATAGAGTTTTCAGCTAAAATACCGTGTACCATTTATTAATGTTAAAATTGACAGATAAATAATATCCTAAATTATCCGTGTTTGTTGATTATATTATTAAAATAAAAAAAATATTTAGGGAGTTTTTATGAGTTATTTACTTAGTATAAATGATAAAACTTGTAAAATAAAATTAGTTTTCAGATGTTTTGTCTTCATTATTATTTTAGAATATGTACCATTTGATAACTATTAAAGAGTTTTTATTTTAACGGCAACATTACCTATTTAAAACGCAAAAAGGTGATGAAACCCTTGAGGTCTGGGTAGTGTTATCAAATATGCTTCCACATAAAGATAAAGCAGTAAACATATTATTTAAATCAAAAACATAGTTATTTCATTATTAATACTAAAGATAAGATTCAAAATTACTAAAGTATTCGTCGTAAAAAAATTTAGCAGAAATCGCTACTCGAAATACGTGGTTCCTATGGAACATATAACCATTTTCATGTGAACGTAATTACATAAAATACATTTTAAAGTCGTAAGTGCGCAAGTGTGTGAGATAATATGTGTGTCGTTGAGCGAATGAAACAGTGAACCGAAACAGTTAACAAATGGGTAGAAAATTAACAAGACATTAAGAAAATAGAACGGTACCGTTAAGGAGGCCCCAGCATTTACGGCGGCCGTGTTACACGAAGAATAAGGACTATGAATAAAACACACGTTAATAGACGCGCCTCTAATAACACAAAGCGCCCACATTAGTGCCTAACGTATAAGGTTCCGGTGATATATATAAGATTACATTTTCTCCTCTACGAATCGAGTTTTCGACTCGCTTTTAAGTGAAAGTAATATCTGACAAATTGGATAAGGTGGGTATGGGTAGGTGTATTTTGGCTGCACTTAGGTGCGAAGGGACGAACGGACGCCCTCGTGTTGATTCCCACGCGGCCGCCTATCTCGTGTTACAATGAAAAGAATCCCATCTCTTTTTTTTTTCTCACAGAATTAAACGAGCGATAAAATTCTTGTGACGTCGCATGAAAATGTGCGTTACCTGCCTTGCATATTTATGCGTGCCCTAGTAATGACGTTTGCCGAACGTTCTCACTAGCCGGTTTCCATTACCTGTCTCCCTCTGCCACACGTTGGTTTACTCTACGTATAAACTCTTTTAAAAATCAGTATCAAGTTGCCTTTTTGGCATAGCCTTTTTCAAAATAGTAAATTCTATAAAGATATCTTATATATTCAAGTGAGTAGAAATAATCGTTCAATTGTTTTGGGCGAACAATTTTTTGGTTTTGTATAAGGAATATAACTTTATGGTGATCTGAACTTTTATTTTATGTATAATCTTGTAGTTAAGACACGAGAGGAAACGCGGACAGCAACACATGGAAAAATATATATTTCAGAAATGTATTGCTATCGTGTTGCCCCTCACTGAAAAGAGTTATAAATCGCGATAGGGATAAATGCAGCTTTGACTGAATTGAAACATACAATATTAACGTAATCATCACTTCGTCTTCCCTCATTTCCTCCTTCAAAACTGTCCTGATTTTAATTTTTCTTCCAACTAAACATAAAACCAAATATAAATTATTTAATTTTGAAGCAAAATATTGTTGTTTAATTTAATTCAATTTAGTGGTAATGGATAGCGTGCGCCTCAAACTGCGAGCCCCAAGTCGCATATTGCACATCGAATATTTCAAGGGAAACGGCGTCGGATACAGGTACTAGCAGTAGCACGTTGGTCGCCCCACAATCTTGAGCCAAGTCGAGTGTTGCACCTGCAGCCAAATTCGTTCCAATTAGTAGGAGTTAGAGTGCGCGTTGCTGACTGAACGGCAAATGATGCGGTCCCCACTTGACGACGCGCCGCCCGTGCGACACTTATGTACTACGTGTCGACGACTGAACGTAAATAAATTCAGTTAGTTCCGCTGAGTGCACGCCATTAAACTTTCTTGTCTTTAACTCGACTCAACCGTGTGACGTTTGTTAATTATTGGGATTTCGGGAGTTGATTGTTGATCAAGATTACAATATATTTACGGATCAGACACATTAATTAGACGAAGCCAATCCTTTCGTAAGCGAGAATTCCGTAGTGAGTTTCATTTGTGCTTTACATTTGTTTATTTCATTGTAGCCGCTCGTTGACCTTATAATTAGTCTTGTTTGACACTTTTAATTTTATTCGTAATAAATTTACAAATTTTTGTATTTGTTATTTAGATAAATTGAATGTAGTGAAAAATTTCAAATAGTAATAAAAATGCATTGAATATGAATATTTTATGTCAACAAATAAAATCTAAACAATATTGTTTATAATTATATGAAAACAAATAATTATAGTTACAGAATACCTATGTCCTCTTATGTGTTATATTAAAATACAATTTAAAGATACTGAAACGTTCTATAGCATGCCTTCTTTATCCTGTACTGACACGCCACTAATGTGCTTTCGCCTTCCTTTCTTGCGATGAGACGCTAAAACCTTATTCTGATTTATAACAACTTCGATTCTATTACAATATAATTTGAGTTTATTCTCCTTTAAACGGTCATGTTTTTGTTACGATAATTCCGAAGTTAAACCAGTGATGTCAATCTTTATCGTAAGGGAATCCGTAGGGGGAGTACAGCAGTAAGGGTGCGCCACTGCGTCTTTTGTAATCACGCAAATGGTTTCATATCAAAATGTCAAATCGGTTTTGTTTTGCGCAAGAGCAATATACGCTTATAGATTTTATTCGTTTTTCTCTTCTAGTTCATTGCTTTAATTAGTAATTATTGATATTTATACGAGTATAAAAACAAAATTAATATTGCTTATTTGTTAATAATACTGCATCAAAAAATAGTTTTAAAGCTGCATTTAAGTGCAAAAATATTACAAAATGTTTAGATGTAATAAAGTCATGTCCTCGTGTTGCGATGATGGCGCAGTGGATAGTGCAGCCAGATTCCGCGTCAATGGACGCAGGTTCAAACCCACCTATCCAACTCTAAAATAAGCCTGAGCATTCGTTGAAGGAAAACATCGTGAAGGAACCATAGCATGGTGCTTGGTAGGGCATTTTCTAACAATGCCCGTCTGGGTAGCTACCACCCTTAAGTTCGAAAACCTGTCGCTAAATACTAATAAGTTTATTCCGGCAGCATCACTTGAGAACCAGTATCTAGGCTAAGTTTGTTTACCATCCTGGATCACATCGTCACTTAACATCAGGTAAGATTGTGATCAAAACCTATAAAAAAATATAATTCAGCAGGATACTGGTGTAAGCACATATATTATGCTTCAGGCTTAGATATTAAAAACTTTTAAAAAGCAAAACAATTTTTTTATATCAGGAATAAGAAGAGCAACTAAAATCATGCGATTATTGCACTTCTATTCTATAGACAGTAGCGTCTTTGGATTTATAGCCCTCAATAGTAATTAAGGTAAATATGTCATAATCCAAATATTTACACTTAAATATGGTAATGAATGTTGAATTTAGTAAAAAAGGATGAAAGTTAGATTAACCATGTGGAGATGAGAAGTCTGAAAAGAATAACTGGAGTGAAGATGGTGGACAAATTAATGAATTGTATGATAAGAAAACACTGTAGTGTGATAGAAGATATAGTGGCAAAGATTGAGAAAGGAATGCTTAGTTTGGTCGGGCACATTAATGAGAGAATACCAATGAAACAGATTTATAAGACGTTTCTCGACCAGATTGAAGACGTTCTAAAGAAAGGCCAAAGGTAAATAGAGTATCCGTAATGGACGCGCGTGTATGTAAGCGCCCATGAAAGTAGAAGAAGTGAAAGAGGTGTGTCAATGATCATAGCAAGTGGAGGGATGTATTGTCTGCCTACCCCCCGTGGGGGAACAACATGATGTTATTATATGCAATTTATTAGATAATAGCAAAAATAAAACATTAAATAATCATTGTTCCATTTAACTTAGGGAATGTTTGACAACAAAAATCACAGATCAGCTTGTGATATTAAAACATCTTTTGGAGTGTTTGGTTTTTATTTTTCTATCGACACAGGCTGCCGGCTAGCCACTGACTGGGATCACCTCCATTAAAATAACTCGTTAAAATTTATCATCGACCCGCTTAATCGCTTTAGCGCCACCATCTGGATTTTTATGATTTTTTTTTTTGCTTGTTTTATACAATTTCGTGGCCATTTTACAACGTTTACAGAATTACTTACACGATAAAAGCTTTTGGGACAACATTTAGTTTCTTCCGTAGCGATTTTGTGCTTAAACATATTTAGATGGATTAGAAGTGCTTTTATAAAATGATATGTGACTTTGATACCTATTAATAGTTCAATAGACAGAGTTGTTAATATTATATTAATTAAAATATGAGTGAGTAATGTGTGAATAAATTTATTTTAATACTTAGTCATTCATTTATTCGTTTTCATATAACCAACTAACTGCTCTCCGTGGTTTTACCCACGTAGTTCCAATTCCCGTGGAATTTTTGGAATAAAAGTCCAGTAATTTTTAGGTTTATTCGTTACATAAAAAAATAGGAGTATTTCCTCTTTATAATATTAGTATAGATCATTCATAACATATATAACATTCATATAACCTAATTACTAATCTTATAAAACTTAAAGGTTTTATAAATTTCTAGTGTAAGTGAGTACTCTCTTTCTCTAGTCTATCAGTCCATTAAGGATACGCTATTTTGTTTTGAATTTCAGCAGATCTGGTAATTAAATAATTGAAATTTTATGAATTACACTATTGAGCGGTTTTGTGTAACGTAATTATATTATAGTATACGTCACTTGAGCGAAATCTTTTAAATTATTCTCTCATGGTCCTTATATAACTATGGATTCTAGAGATTGATTTGCACGCTAAATGTTACATATGTGTTTTTTTTTAAATAATGTAAGATATCTTTTTTTATTTATTTTCTACAACGTATAATACTAACATATCTACCATGGGCTTTGTTTCAATATAGAACTACGTCATTTTTTACATAAAAAAGGTGATTTTTTCTACAATACTTGAAATTTATTTATTTATTAAATATGGATCATTTGCGTATTTAACTGTATTAAAATTTAAAACAATAAAAGTATTCTAAATTAAAAAATACCGTTACAATTATAAATTATCACTTCATTTACAGAACTTAAAAACAAATCTTAATTACATAAATACCAAATTTAAAAAAGTCAGTGAAATAAATCATATAATTAAATAAAAAAATCAAACTAAATTTGCCAATTTTTCTTAACAAATCCTTTATTCTACTTCATTTGTATACTGCAGGTAACTAACGATAACACTCGCAATAGTTAATTTGAATATGATCATATAAATTTAATATATAATCTTACGAACTAAAGACTGAACTAAATATTGTAATTTTCTTCCACTGGGATATGAAACAATATTAATTTTTTTTTTTTAGATAAATTACACAACCACTTTTTAGTTGTTTTCATTGTATATGTAAAGTTTTTGTTTACCATATCGTAAGACGTTTATAAAAATATGACACATACGTAAAAAAAACGCATTCATACCTAAAGTTTTATTACAAAGATTTTTCATAAAACTGTCGTAGCTTCACCGTTGAATGTTGGAAACTTTCGACAAAACGTTAAGCAAGAGTGGAAATGAAACATTTTACCACTAAAATGTCAAAGGTAGCTGGCTAGCTAGCAGCTTCTTTAGGTTTATATTTTGCGTTTATAGTGGTCAACGGTGCGGTGAAAATGTGAGCAAAAAGGCCAGGAACTAGCTCGCTTGCGAGAGAAAATCTCAGGGCTTAAACACTACCGCCGCGTATGAAATAGTGGCGCTCGGTTACATGAAAAAGACGAGAGGCGAAATCGAGTGACAGGACTCTACGGCGCGGCGCAGGGTTTTCAGTCCGTTGCCTTTTTGCAGTCGGGATTTTAGTACTGGACATTGCAGCCACAAATGCGATGCGAATTTATCGTACCCGTTTCAGACATACGTACGACCAATGATTAGTTAGATACTATGCTACAAATTTATTTTTACATTAAAAATCAGAATATGCTTCGTTCGCGTTTCTATTTAGGACATAAATGAAGCCATGATGTATTGTTTCTGGTCGTTGGATGTACGTTCGTACTCACCTATCCAATTTTATAATTAATTAAGGAAAATATCGTGAGAAAATCATAGCATGCTGGTAGGTCTTTTTCCAATGTCCACTTGAGTAACTACAAGTTTGAAAATCTGTCGCCAACCACTGATACGATACACACCGACAGCTCATCTTCATTTAACATCAAGTGAGATTGTGTTCAAAACAATATGCCTATGCAATATAAAAATACATATGTACAAAACAAATAACTTATTAATACAGTTATTTCCATTTCAGATTGATCCCAAAGTGGCCTTTCCTAGAAGAGCACACCCAAAGGTAAGCGTTCAACACGATTCTTTCGCAGCGTAATTTATATGTAAATTGAATATTAAACCTTTTATAATAAACTCATTCCGACGTTAAATTGCCACAAAACGGTGCGGTTCCACAGCGAAGTTACGACATATTCCGACTGTAAAGCATACCGCTTGAACACCGCTTGTTTATTTTCAAACATTTACACAAAATATTATTTTAGGCTGGACATAACTCTCGCTTGCTATTAAGATGTTGGCTCACGATGCATAAATAACTAAGGGTCTAATAATTTAGTATGCGGCCTGTGATCTCAGCTCCGTCCGTATAGTAGATAGTCTTGTGATTGAATCGCATAACAGCCTATTTAGTTCATTTCCCTTTTTCCTTCCGCCCGTCTGTTTATTTAATAAAAAGGTTAAATCGTACGATAATAAATAGAGTTTGTCTTCGCTGATGTACGCAAAAATGTTTGCTGCGTAAACACTACTTATAGGGAGAGTGGCGTGGAACAAATCTTACATACAAAATCCCCTCACATCTTATTGAACATTAATACTTGGAAGATATTATTCGTTTTTAAATCAATAATGATCTATTATACCAACACTTACTTACCATTTTAAGTTACTTTTAATCTTACCTAAAATTAGACCTTAACATTGCATTTTTTAATTTAAAATAACAATAGTAAATAATAGTTTTTGAAACGATGATGGCTTAGTTGATAGAGCGTCAACGGATGCGGGTTCAAACTCATCTATCAAACTTTAAAACCAGCGTAAGCTTTACTGTGAAGGAAAGTATCGTAAAGAAACCATAACATGGTGGTAGGGCATTTTTTAATAATGCCCACCTGGGTAACTACCACCCTCAAGTTTGAAAATCTGTCGCCAAATAACAATAGGTGTGTTTCGGCAGCATCACTTGAAAAGTAGTACCTAGGCTTAGTGTATTTAGACTTAGTGTATTTACCATCCTGGACCACATATTGACTTAACATCAGGTGAGATTGTGGTCAAAGCAATGAGCCTATAAAGTGTTAAAAACCTTATAGGTTATATTACGATAATTATAATTTAAGCTCCTATTAAAAAAGGCATGAGTACGATAAATAAAGTCAACCTAAAATACAACAATTTGAAATCGAGCCTAATATCTTAAACTTTCCATGCAGTACATAGGCATGAATCTGTCTTTAAATTACGTAATTCGAATAGTAATAAAAAAAATGAAATATAAGTTCACGCCTGTTATCCCCGAAGGGTTAGGCAGAGGTGAAATAGCACTACATCACCCACATTTCGCCGAGCTTAGTTCCGTCCCAGATTTGACAGGGGTCGAGCCTGTCGCCATATCGGGCACGGAATCTAGACTCCGGAATGATACTGAGTAGAAAAACCCAATATCACTTGACCCGACCCGGGGATCGAACCCGAGACCTCAGAACGACAGACGTACCATAATACAACTGCGCCACCGAGGCTGTAAAAAAACATTAAGACAATAATATTTAATTTAATGTCTAATACTTCTAGATTTTAATAATTATCTATGATATTAATTGTCATAAAGTGATTCTATTATTTGCATGCACATATAGCATTCAGTGGTAAGAAAAATCTTCAATGTTTCGTTAAAACAATATAATTTGAACGTCATGTTTTTATAATACATTAAGTATAAATTATAGCACAAATGCTAATCAGACGCTTTACTTAACTTCGCCCTGGAGAATAATAACGAAAATCACTGTGAAGTTAAAACGGAGAGTGGAGTCACATTAAGAACATAAAAAGATTAAGAAAAGTTATTAAACTATTATGAAATCAATTCTAACTAATCTAACAATCGTTTTTGGGAAGGTTTTAATATTTATTTCAAACTAGCTCCGCCCGCAACTTCGCTCACGTGGAATTCAGACAATTATATTCTAATAAACGGCCTATATTCTCTGTTTACATACAATCTATCCCATTACCAATATATTCTATGTCTCGTAAAATGTTGCGTTTCGTTCTTATTAGATTTTATACTTATTATTTTGAAGTGATTGATAATTTCACAAAGAAACGCTATGTTGCTGTAGCTAAATTGTAACATTCATTACACGACACAAAGATGTCGATTCAAAACCTAGCGATGGGTTTTTTTGTTATTCGCCTTTTTAAGAACCAGAAAGATGAAACATTTTGAGTTAATTTGTGGTACAAAGAAAATTTCATATACTACAAATTTTTTACTTTTGCCCGTAATCCTGAAGAACCCCTCGCATTTTATGCGATAAAAAGTTCTATATGTTACTTTATAATATTAGTTATCATTATGTCAAAGTTCGTCAAAATTGGTTCAGTATTTTCAGAGTGGTACACAGGGAAAGACTGACATACAAAAATTGTAAATAAATTATTTCTGGCATCGATAAAAAAGTTCATACCGATTATAGTTTTCAAAAAAATATTTAATGGACAGATTTGACCTAGTTTATTATATGTAATATGTATATATGCACATAGCATATTAGACGATACGAAAAATATTATTGTATGCACACATCATACTATTTAAAGTTATTTTCTTCATTCGTATTAATAAAAAAGTGGTTGAACTATCTCGTACCTTAATAAAAGTGATACCTTGCGCGCATTCATATTTAATGCAATAAAAAAGTAAAATGTGTAAAAAATTCACTCATCACATTTGCAAAGGTTCCTCAAAGCGACCTCGTCGGAACCGCATAATATAGATAATTTTGAATTCAGCAACGAAACGTTGAAAGCTTGCATTGAAATAAGGTGGTGTATTAGGGATCAGTTGCAGAATACTCTACACCTGTGCATTAAAAAAGGCGTGTATATAATTTTATTAACCAAATTAAATCATTAATATTAAAATGTAGGGATATTACCAATGTAAGAGTAAGTTAAAACAAACTACCATTAATTGTTTGAGGCAGAATCACTTGCAAATTATTATATTATAATATAATATGAAGTCATATAATTAGCTTCATTACTATTGTTCTGAGAGGATACACTAATAAGATTACAAATAAGAGAAAACTTTAAGTAAAGACAATTCGTAACGCAGATATTCATTTAATAAAACAAAATTAAAGTAAGAATTTTAACGTGTTTGGAACTAATTAAATTAAGCTATTTGTTTATGATTTAAAACTAAAACTTTGTTAATTTTTAATTCGTTAATTAAAACCTAATTGCTTGTTAAGTCATTGAAAATAATAGCTCCAAACAAATTTTAAACTCTATCTAAATGTTAAACTTTGAATACGTTCCGGCATGGTAGGTCTGGTGAAGTGTCAATTGTCATTGGTGGGTGCAAGCCGCATTTAATGTAAATTGGTGTCAGGCTTGCAGCTAGTACGGTTGCTTCTCAAAGTTTTTGCATTCAAGTAGCTGATAGTTACGGTTATATAAATAAACCTACTCTCGCTAGCGCTTCTATAGTTAATTATCCGATGTTCTAATTTCGGTAATCGGTATTTAGTTAAAACTAAACCGCTATAGCAGACGTTCCATGGCTTTAAAATTAACTTAAGAAGTTTTGCTATTATCTTAAAACAGTAATTACAAATGAATATGTTTACTATAGCTACGATAGAGTTTGCGTAAATTTCGACTATGCAAGTACTACTACCAAACCTTATCTATTTCTACCACAAAGCAGCAGTGCAAGGAATGCTATGTTCCGATGCGAAGGGTGTGTTTAGTGTTATGAATTACGTACATAAGGCGTTCCTAACTAGTTTACTGAAATTGCAAACTGTTATTGATAAGGCCTGAAATAGATTTTCTATTTTTGGTTAGTTATAAATAGATATAGTGTAAAGTGATGATGGATCAGATGTATCATTGGACGTAGGATTATATCCTACCGCGCCTCGGTGGCGCAGTTCTATTACGGTGCGACTGCCGTTCTGAGGTCTCAGGTTCAAACCCCGGGTTGAGTGATATTGAGTTGTTCTACTTAGTATCGTCCCGGAGTTTGGAATTTGTGCCCGATATGGCGACAGGCTCACCCCCTGTCACATCTGGGACGGAACTAAGCTCGGCGAAATGTGGGTGGAGTAGTTCGCTATTTCACCTCTGCCTAACCCTTCGGGGATAACAGGCGTGAGCTTATCTTATGTTATGATATTCTCTAAGCAGCATGACCTGATGATGTAGGAGAAAATTGAGTTGAAACCATACCGACCATTGTGGTAGGACATTTTTTAATAGCCATGTATGCAGTTAGTTGAAAATCTGTCGTCAAGTACGTCTAAATTTAGTGTAGACTTCATCTCGGGTCACATCGACATTTAGTATTTGGTTATATTGTAGTCAAATCGGTAGGCCCGTACAGTATGAAAATACTGCAATAATAATTACACTTCAGGTGGAATGTATGCATTCCTATTTGCTATTTAACATTGGAGAGAGAAATACTAGAATTTAAAAAAAAAAAACCAAAATGATGATTTCTACGGCAACTTCGCCGCATACAATTTGTAAATGGAATGAAAAATATATATATTTACTATTCTATTTTAACTTTTCATTTAGGTTATTTAAAATTATTATGGACAAGCGAACATATTGATAAACAACAATAATTAGCCGTGTAAGGATAGAAAAAATAAGGCCTTGTTTGAACCGTGTAGTCAGCCAATAGACTAATTAAAATTGGAGTATTTTTTAAATTATCTGTGAATTTGATTTACTTGACAGTTTTGATCTTGTATGTAAATAAAACCGTTACAAGTTAATTAAGGGAATATTACCTGTAGAAAGTAACATTAAAACAAATTTTGCAAAATTCAAGTGAAAAAATGAAATCTACTGTTGTAGTCGGTATACCGCCTCCTTCTTTTTATATGGACATTAAACGTGATGGATGGTTTTAAAACATCACGTTATATTACTGTATCCGGACGGTGCGGTGTTGCGTGGCCGGTCAAAGGGGATGCCGGCTATGCGAATTACATGAATACATTAAGGGAACGCCGCCTCGTGTGTACATATATGCTGCATTGTAATGCTCACGAATATATTTAGATCATATTACTTCATACTATAATACAGAACCTGTTATAATAAAAATATCCTTATTTTTTTAAAAATGTCCTTCGTTTCTTCTATTTTCATGAACGCTCTTTTACATGGTCTTGGAATAAGGGTAACAGTTACTTTTGACCAGGCCTTTCTTTTTGTTTGTTGTCACAATTTCTTGATTAATTATTGACTGCAATATAATAATTGTGGCTGTTTTTTTCAACTTGTACAAATATAATTTGTACATGTGTTTTACAATGTTTTGGTAATGTTTATGCGAATTTCAAATATCCAACAAGATTTTTTAAATGGAAAAGAAATCATAAATTAACCTAAAACGAATTTTTGAAGTTTTATATCCTTTGAGTAAAGGTGATTATAAAAAATATTTATTTTATAACAGAACAACGAAACAAGAAAAAATTATAAAGTTTGTATTGAATTTCTGATACAGCTGTCCGTTGACATAAACAATTCTGTGAGACCGAGATAATTTTTTATTCGCCTAATTAATTGTTGTGATAAACGACGCACAAAATCGGATGATTTTGTCAGTACCGAACTTGTGGGGTGAGAAATTCAAATTTCTGATTATCGTTTGCCGCCGCCTCTGCGTTCGCTTCTTGCGCAAACAATGGAAAAAAGGGGAGGGGGCAGCGTTCCACCGGGCGCTGTCTAAGAACAAAACAAACGAATTTTTAATATCGTCTTTATCGATAATTGAGAGGCTCTTTCGAAAAACCTCTTATTTCGAAAACTTTCAGAGACTGCAAAAGAGGAATGGTGAAGGAAAATGGAATTCGAGGAAAAAACTTTTTTCATCTTCTTTTATTTGACATTGACAGTCGCTGAACTTTGTATTTTACACTGGATCTATTTAATTTTGGAACTGATTTCGTGAGATTTAATGTCCAGCATCTGGAGAATGACATCGAGAAATATTTCGATTTTAATATTTTAGACACCGATGTTTTAACATTCGCTTATTGCTTTTTTATTTAAAACTTCACGTAGTTACATATTAAAATGCCTTTATAACCTATATATATATATTAGTTTGATTACAAAATGCTTATAAAATCAATTAAACAACTTCAGCCCTGAAAAGACGCTTACTAATGTAAAAAAACTTATGTGTTAAAATGAATAATATATTTTTCTCTTGGTAGGACATTAAATTAGATGATTATGTACGGTAAGGAAGGCCTAGTGAGAGCTGAGAATATAACAGTAATAACTAAAAATAGTGGCGAGTGACATAAATTAGATTATGCATCGTTGTAGGATAATTAAAGCTATGATGATAAAAAGATGAGATCATTAAAAAAATTAGTGACGTCTATTTAAGGTCAAAGTAAATACGAATCATTATTATCCTCATGACACATAAATACTTTCACTGCAGGACTTAAGCCTGCTTCAAGGATTTGTATAGCAGATTCCCATAACCTCCGCGTGGCTCTCCTTGTGGGGAACTGCCCAAGCTACATCTTCCGGTACGTGGTCGCTATTTAAGATCCTATTGGCCAAATCGGGAATCGGTTCTGCGGAAAATATATCCTTCCCATTGCCACTTAAGTTTGGTAATTCTTCGGGAAATTTTGGTTACTTTGGGTCTTCTGAATATCTCTTTATTTCTGAATCGATCACAAAGTGAAACTTCGAATATAGCCTTCTCCAATGCCCTTTGAGCAGCATTGAGCCTTTTTATGAAAGCCATTGTAAGCGACGACGTCTCAGTGCCGTATGTCATCACTGGCAACACACACTAGGCGAAACCTTTTATCTTTAGGCACTGGGGTATTTTGTGCGAGAGTATTCTGGGTTAGCTTCTCGAATGCAGCACAGTCGAGTTGATTTCGACGATTGGCCTCTTTTTTAATTTGAACCTAACCTAACTGAATAGTTTCTTTATCAATAACTGCCAGTAAAAATATATCACCATCACACACAAACAAACAAACTTCAAATATTCAAACAGCTCCTCTTATATACTGTTGTTGTTCACAATTTTAATATTAAAATAATTATTGATAATTTATTGGACATTAATTTAGCACGAGTGCACATAACTGCCTTCTTGGAAGTGTCTACGGTGGATATGGATTAGCGAGTGGTAGTATGTCGTATAACAAAGGCCAATATGTCATCGCGGCTAGTTAATTGGCGTGGCTTCCGCAGAAACGCGAGCGGAACGCACAAGCCGTTTCCTCCGCTTACATATTTACATTTATGGAGCTGGACTGACTCATTATATAATGAAAAATATACATTTTTTTTTTAATGAAATAAATAAGTTGCAGTATCTGAACTATAGAGGTTTGCTCTAGGTAAGAAATGATATGAGTATTTCACCCTCGATAGCTAGAAATACACTAATAGATCATAAACACAGATATTTAATTCATTTAAATAGTTTTGCCACTATAGCGTAGGACTTCCCGTTTGTTTTCTCTTGTAATAATTTCAAAGCTAAATCCAATTCAATGATGCATGTAATACAGACAATAAAATACTTGAAACTTATTTGACATGAAAGTTATTAAACAATTATATCAATTAAACGTTACTAATCGACATAGAAGCGGTCGCCGAAATCAACAGCATTTGTAACCACCGCAGCCTGAGCTTATAGTCTTTAATGGACTTTGTAGAAGTAGTTTCAACTCTCCTTACGGCTAAGATATTTGAGGAAAAAACTACCCGCCACCTACAGCAGTAAGTGGCAAAGTTGCCAAACTATGGCAGGCGCGGAGGGCAGGGCGGGCGGAGTGGCGCGTCGCGTCGCGGTGTAGCATGGCGGCGTAGCGGGCCCACTTGGCGCGATTTAACGTGTTTCATTAAAACGTTTTGTCGGTGTAATCGCAAGTAATTTAAGTGAAGAGAGCCGAGCTTCCGACTTTGTAAGTATTTTGTGTTTTCTTTTTTAATTACTTCGTTTTAACTTTGTTGTCGGGCTTTTAAAAGCTGACTGACAGCCAAATAACGAACTTCTTTATAACTATTTAAGAAGGTTTTAATGAAATTGTTCCTCTATGATATTCCATCATGTAATTAAAATGTTACTACCAGTTGCATTCAGGTTTAGAGAACCCACTTGGTTTATTTTCTAAAGTAGTGACAAGTCTCTAAATTATGCAATTTAAAAATATATTTAAGTTAAGATTTTAGACTGAATTAGAAACTTGTGCTTTTTCTTATTCTCTATTTTTATAAATGAGAAAAGTTCTCTTAATTCGCTCATAAAAATCTCTTATTTAATATTTGTAAACAGTCTTATCCAAAAATAGCCATCAAATCTTTTTATGAGTAGGCAAAGATAACACGTTCAGTATTTCCTTTCCTGTGTTTGTCCAGCTAATTTCTTAATATTTTTTTTAATTGGAAGTGTATATTTTATTTGTTGTATATATAGAAAAATCAGGTTAATTCACAATTTATAACTCAAGAACGACTGATCCGACTTTTATGACCTTTGATTAGTTGAAAATTTAATAACTCCCAAAAATAGAATAACCATCATAAATTTTAAAACAAGCATAAAATTCACGAAAATAAAATATAAAAGTTATTTTTTCCATACATTTTGTACGAAACGACTAATTTCTATGAATACTTCTGTTCGTATGGGTCTCGAGAAGTATCCTCGCGCATTAGAAAAAGATCTGAATTTAATCCAGCTAAATTCACAAGACTTATCGATTTTGAGGTGGTACAAATTTCGTTGGAACTGCTAGTACTTATAATGGGCTAATTTTAACCACTGAGCGTAAAATAGTATAAATAAATTAATGATCATACTACATAATTTTCTTTCACTGTACATACATCTGTGTACTGTGTATACGTCATAATAACAAATCAATAACCAATAGTTACTATTTAAAATGAAAAGCTGGTTAACGTCGACCGGTTCATTAATAATTATATAATTCGCAAAGCTCGAAACATCCACGTTAAATACTACAAAGCTGTGAATGATGTAAGCGAGGCTGGCTGCAGCTCGCTTCACTCTGCGGTCTTGGGACTTATGCGCCTCCGTACTGTAGTTATGACCTTTGTATCTCGTCCATAAGTCACTCTCTACATCTGTTCATTCGGAACATAACATTTAAGTAATTGTATTAATAAATTTCATATGAAAAGTTTGAAAATATTTCGTAGTTAAGTTATGTTTGTTCGATCAATTTATACAATGCTTTGACCACAATCTCACATGATGTTAAGTGACGATGTGGTCCAGGATTGTAAACACACTAAGTGTAGATGTACTCAAGTGATGCAGCCGGAACACACCTATTAGTATTCGGCGACTGGTTTTCAAATTTGAGGGTGGTACCTACCCAGGCAGGAATTATTAGAAAAAGCCCTATCATAATGCTATGGTTTTCTCATGATGTTTTCCTTCACCGAAAGCTCAGGCTGATGTTAGAGTTGGATAAGTGGACTCGAACGCGCGCCCATTGACGCGGAATCCAGACGCACTACGAACTGCGCCATCATCGCTATAAAATGTTATGTTTGTTAGATTGTTATGTTCTGTTTCGACAAGGATCAGATAATAGTTTACTGTAACGGCTTGAAGCCTCAAAGTGCACGTTAAATACAACGAAGCTATTAATGTTGTAACCGCTTTGGATGTAACTTGCAGAGCGCATCTCAGCGGTTTTGGGGGGTTTATGGGCTCTTGTACAGTAGTAATGAGCTTCGGAGCGTCCATAAGTCATTTCTTACATCTGTTTGTACTCAAAGAAACTACTTCATGTATCCATTTTTTAAACGTTAACATTATGCTAATGGAGACATATCATTTTATATAAAGCTGGTCTTGTGTCCGCGGGTGCGCCCGCGTTTTTTATGTTCTTCAATGCGTTTTATTTTATTTTTTAAGGAATCCTAATTATATTATTTTACTACTTTTTGGTACTAAGATAAAATAAAACTGTTTTACAAATTTAACACCAATGAAACTATGCGTTAAATCGTATTTTTATTCGAAATTTCATGAGTGTAATTTTTTTTACGTGGAACCTTAATTATTTTCGAAAAACCAAAGTAATCTAAGTTAAATTTTTCTAACAATAGAGTTCCGTCAAAATCATTTCAGAGAGGCAGACAGATTAACAAAAAAAAATTGTATCTTTGGTATAGGTATCGTATACACAATAATTACATATTTAGAAAAAAAAAATGATATCACAAACAGACACTTCAATTTTATTTATTAGTATAGATTAATATGGTAAAAAAAATAAACCCTAAGCTAATTTGCTTAATTGCTAGTTGTTTTTACAACTTCTTGATAAGGTTGATATAAAATTATAAAATGAAAAATTGGACTGATGTATTATTCACAAACCTTTTTAAAACGATACGTGTTCGTAGTTGTTTTAACACGATATAAAGATATATAAGTACCAACATAAAACATTTAAAGTGCTTTACTGTATGTACCTACTGACAGTAATACAATAAATAATTATTTAGCTAACAAGGCAGACAACATAAAGATAAAAGTGTTGGGTTCTAGAAGGGTTTCGGAATAGCGTGACACGGTAAACCTGTGGTTTGACTTCGTATAACTTTAGTTCTATTTTCACCTTAAAACGGTAGCAACAAAACTTAAACATTGCACGTGAAAGTGTTAAATTAAAAAAAAAAAAATACTTGGCAGCCGTGGGACTGCCGACAGAAGTGAAAAGTTTGGAAAAGTACAATGTTATAATTTTGTTGATTTAAATAATTATCAGAATCTAACATATATTTTTTTTACATCTATTGGCGCTGCGAACAATAATGATGCACATTTTCTCAAAGTTTCTTATTCATAATCAAAACTTACGATAAGCTGCATAAGTATAAATTTAATTATTATTTGTCTCGTCATGGGTGACGTTAACTTATATTTGTCATAATGTGGCATGTGGCGGCGACGTCATAGTAATGGTAACACAGACCTATAAGTCTTTCTCCTACCGACAATCTCTCAATAGCGCCAAAGAAGTTTTCACTTTAAAATATATTTGATATAAAGTATTGTCCTAAAATAATAGTGTAATTTAGTAGTTTGACTTTAAAATATTATACAATCGTCATCAATCATCGGATATCTCATATCGTTACATACCGAAGAAATAATAGGTCAACAAATACTGAAAAATCTTTAAAAACTATTCGCCACACCTGCTAGAAAGTTACTTCTTCTTAACCTTATATTTTAAAACAATTTATTTTTTAGTCTATTATTATAACAAATAAAATACTTTTTAAATGTCACAATTTTCTTACATGCTTTTTTTAAAATAAGTACTCGAGTATAATCAAAAGAATGAATTAATGCACAGTAATAAACTTGAAGTTATTGTTTTCAATTTATAAAATCACGTTAACAAGATAATTGAGTTTTCACGTAACCTCTTTTTCGCTTTCCGAAACTTATAAATTGCTCCAGAATAGGCAAAGTCGAGAATAGGGTCTTTTGAAAGCAAAAGTTCCAACAACGGGGCATACTTTGTAAAGAAATTGCATTTAATCATGTTGAGACCTCATATCTTCGCTTCCTCTTAGTAAAAGTATTTTATGAATTTTAAACATACTTCTTGTCAACAATTACTCTAATATTTTCATCTTACGAAGTTAATATAGGATTTTATGACAAATACTTTGTGAAGAATTATTCTCTGATGAACGAATGTAACAACATTCCAGGTTATTGTTATAGTATTGAGATGGAATACAGTTTAACATACATGTTATCGTTGTAGGCGAGATTTAAAAAAAAAACCATTATAAAAACAAATTATATACTAAGCAGCATCCTCTGAGTACCAAAAACACCTTGCTGCGATCACCAACCCGCCTGCCAAGCGTGGCGATTATACCAGTCCCATCCCCAACATAATATAGTGTCTCTAAGTTGAGTTGACTAATAAGATTTATACCTACCATCCTTTCACTTAATAACATTGTTTTTAACTTCCACTTATTAACTCCTTGAGTAGTACCTGGCGCTTACGCCAGCTTTCCATTGTTTTCCTATTGTCTTATTTTTATGGGTACTCGACACATTAGGCAAAATTATCAAACTTAATTTATTTTGATTAACATGGTTAAGCTCTGCGACAAACATTATAATGTGTCACGAATCAGAGTCGTTAAACGTTTTTATACTAGAAATATCTAATATACATTTTGGGAAGTTCACTGATAACGTCAAAACACGAACCATATATTGATTTGAATGATGAAACAACAAGACATTTTGCATACTATTATACATTGTTTACGTATATGGTACAAGAAATTTTTGGGTGATATTTCCGTCTATCGTGTAGTGCTTTTTGTCTTTAATTCAATTTTGTGGCTTTTTATGTCTCATTGTTTTCTTGTTGTATATTGATTGGAAATAATGACGTAGAGCGTGAATTTTGAGGTGCCACAAAAACTACCTGAATAATCCTAGCAAAATAGCCGCCATTTTGCTGGAATATTGCATGGAAACTAGAAGAATATGATAACATTCCATAAACGCGATGTTAGCAGAAATACTCACAATTCACTCACAATTGAGAAGAAAAAAAAAATAAAAGTAGGTAGCCGTGGCGACTTTCAATAGAAATGAGAACTCAAAACTGTTTTTTTAATGTTTAAATTTCATAATTTGTAAATTTAAATTATTAACATAACCTAACATTGAACTTTTGTCTGGATTTTACATCTATTGGTGTTTCGAGCAATAATTGTGTACATTTTCATATGGTTTATTAGTAATTAAATCACGATAGGCTGCCTAAGTATACATTTTATTATTTATCTCTGAGCGTCAGTACTTAAATGCCATCTTATACTTGACATACTATAGCATGTTGAGGGCTGACGTCATAACATTGGCAACGCGGACATATAAGTTTACACTTCAGAAACAAAAAATGAAAAAAAAAAAATCTTACAATTAAGCATCCCGTATCTGATTTTCACAACGTAACTTTTAGAACTGTGTAACACCCATTTTCGTCGGAATAACAACATTAATTAATAACTTGAAAGTGAACGCGCTCACCCTGTCATTAGTTAGTACAGAGACGCGTTGGTGTATCAATCATAGGCCGCGTTATCGCGTTCGCACACGACGTGCGAACGACGCGCCTTCAGACAACTCTGAAACGTCGTGTTCGCTTGTATTCGGTTTGTTTGTTATTATAAGTTTTTGGCCTCATATTTGATTAATTTTATACCATTCTACTATAACTATTTAAATATATATACATTGTAGTATAACTTTTTAAATGCCATTCGGATTGTGACGACTGCAAATTCCTCGTGACATCCGATTGTATCGTGTCAGTTGGTAATATAAATTTATTATCATTATAATTTTATTCTCCTAAACATACTAATTTTATTAACATTGGTGGTTTAGGTTACATAAGTTAGTACAGAGTTGTAGTATTTTTTATAATAAGATACCGAATTGATATTATTTGTAATACAATGACCACGAGTTGTTCTAAATATATCCATGTTAATGCATTATCCAGCACAATTTTTATACAAGGAAGGAAGGTATACCTTTTGGTGTTGGAGCTATCATTATACAATAGTACTGACTACGTATTTTCCATTGGCCTAACCGTTTGCCCGTTTGTTGCCCTTTGACAATAACAAGTAAATTAGTTTATTGTAGTCGGTCTTTAGTAACGTTATTGTAAGTTAATATTATAATATTTATGCAATGTAATAGATTACCTAAAATTATAATAGCCACGAATTTGATATTTATAAACATTACATGATAAAGTCAACGTTCGTTCATTTTCCGCCGCCGAGCCCGACCGCATCCGTTGTTATTTCCAGCCTGATAAAAAATTACACACCTTTTGTTTTAGTCCGAATTTAATGTTGTAAACTGGATTTTGAAACGGCCCGGGATCAGTGCGGCTTTGCGCATGTCCACCTTACTTTTCAACCCGAAATTCCTAACCGCGAATTTAATATTTAATCTAACCCTTGTCTAGAACATTTACCGGGCGGCTCCAAAAATACTTCCCTCGTATATGATGCGGTAGGCTTATATTGGTTAGGTACAGTTTTTTAATCGCTCGACCAGCACTTGACGGCCGACCGTGATGGATGGCGGCCACTGGCCGAGGTCGCGTTTTGTCATTTTATTATTACTTAAATTGGTCACCCGTGACGCGAGCGAAATATGAAGAGGAGACTACATGTAACAAACACTCTCGTATTTTCTACACGTTTTCATCGTTGTAAATCTTTTTTTTAACTATCACAACCTTGTCATCCTTTATAACGTTACCGTTTAAGACCATCCTGATTGGTAGCTAATAAACATACTGTAAATAAACAAAGTAACACAAATTTTTACAATATTATTTATATTAGGCATGATGAATTGTTCATTATTATGTGTGCGAAGTAAATTATTTTCGTTGTGATGAATCTTATAAATAAAATTATATCGAAAACATATGTAGGTGAGTTTTGTTATAACACATGGAAATGTTAAACAAAGTTTAATTTTATAATCACCATTATTATAAAGAATAAAGCCGGTAATTACGTTTTTGTTGGCTAATTAAAGGTTCGTATTCAATTTTGTTAACCTCATCAGCTAACTATAATATTATTGAATACTAAATTGTAAATTCAATTGACCTTCTTCTTTGTCTATAATTTAATACGACAACTTAAAGTAAGACATTAAAGATAGAAAATAAAATTGTCCAAGAAATTCTAAAAACTGTTTTCACTATTGCGACACGGGTAAGTGCTTTTTTCGACTCTACAATTTCTCACGACCATTTTTTACGCCGCACCCGATAAGATAGCATTAGTAACTAAGCTCCGAAAATATAGGTAATACGTTACAACAATGTTCCTAAAAGTTGCCTCTATTTTCTAGTTACTCCGTTCGATATTTCAGTGTAAAACGGTGTCAATAAAGGAGAGCGCCGGCCGCGATCGTGGCTCTGCTTCTGATGAGGTAGTTACATATAAGTCGACCTATCATCTACTATGACACGCCATTAAACCCCGGACCGCTCGCTAACTTACTTCGTTAATATATTTCTAAATAGGCGTTGCCCTTGACTTTAACCGTCTTTGCTCGGTGTAGAATTTAATTTAACAAAGATCAGAACCGTTGTTTGTAACTAAATGAATTAAGTTTCATTTTTGTTGTTATTTTTCTTTAAAGCTAGTACCAAAATAAAATGTATGCGTGCTAACATTTGTGAAACGTCCTTTGTTTGTTATTTAAAAATTGGTTTTTTGGATCGTAACAATACTTTACTGATCACATGTAATAACAGCAAAAATTTGATTTTTGACTAACTTACCGATGCTATGAAAATATTATTTTATTTATATCAGGAACTTTCTCAAATGCACGTAGAACAACTAACCAAAGTTACGTCACAATCGTATTTGTTACAATTTATTTTATGTTCCTCTTAAAACGAAACTCAAAACAATCAATTTACATTCCTTTCAGATTAACTTACTTGATTCTAATAATTGTTCCAGACTGTCTAGATCATCTGTTTTTATCGATGTTGCAAAAAATTAATCTCAACTTTAGAAATTGGGATGAAATTACTTGGATATTTATAAATTATTTTTAGTACTTTTGTATTAATCAGTCGATTTATACAAAATTGACTAAATAGATGCACTGAATTCGGTAAATGTTTATTATATAATTAATATCAGAGACGGATATGTCGTAATGGATACTTGAGAAAAGGACCAATAATATATCCACCAATTCGCTTTGATGTCCTCCGGCATCTACTTCACAGCACAGCTAATCTCCAAGGGGACATTGATCAAGTGTACACAATCGTCAGTTACTAGAATCCTTAGCAATGTCATGTATAAATTACATTTACCATTATAATTTGTATGTGTGAAATGGCTGCAATAAAAATATGATTACCTCTATATCATTCTTACGCCCATTTTTGTGTTGATATAATTCGTAAATATTATTCGTTTTCTTATTGTACTACCATAAGAGGATATTTTCGTTATCATTATAATTCAAACTTTGTATTAATTAGTACTATACTATACTAATAAATACAATTTTTTGTCTATCTGTCTGTTTATAATGGGTAATCTCCGATACGGCGGGATTGATTTTGACGGGACTTTTTTTGTAGATGGCTGAAGTTCATAAAGTCATAAAAATTGGAATAAAATCAGATTCGATCCACGGTTTTACTGGCAAGTATTTGAATTTGTGAGAAATACCTTTGCTTAATGGTACCGCGTAGTAAACAATTTTTGGTAAATAATTATGGTTTCGTATAAAATAATAAATAAACTATATTATGCATTGAAAATTTATATGAAAAGCGGACGCAGCCGCGATCACACAGCTAGTTAAGTTATATATTTAAAAAAAAACATAGGCAATCCTATCTTGATCACTACTAACTGTATAATTACAATGAAATGTTTTTTTTTCTTATTAAGTATAGTTCAAAATGTCTTGTACCTTGTCGATAACAAATGAAGCAACTACAGTTTATAAATATATATACTTCTTCACTGAACTTAATTTTGTTTAGAAAATTTTTCGACAAAAGTCACCATAACGATGTTATAAACAAACACTACTCTACGTTGGTCCCTATTACAGGGTTTATGTTAACCGGACATGATATTGGGGGCTTATAAATGAAGATACCCCGAGTTGAGTTATGTGCACCGAAAACCCGGTCATTTAAAATTACTTTCATTTATGTTTACTATTTTTATTTATTTATTTAGCCTTATTTATTTCCTGTAACATAATTTTTTTTACAATTTTGGTATTAACTATACTTTCATCTTGTTCTGTTATTATAACTGTTTTTTTGTATTATTTAAGTAACAGGAACCCTCTCCGGTGAAGGCTTCCTCCAAGGCTTGCCATCTCCCTCTGTTCTGAGCTATTTAGATCATTTGTATACCCGCGAGTTTCTTGATTTCATCATTCCATCGAATGCATGTTTAGTATTAATGGGTAATAATTATGACAGCATATTATTTTAACTGCTACTTCAAGCTATTTACTTTTACTAAATATAAAAATACTTCAATAGATTAGATCATAGTTCAAGGTTCCCGTTCTGAATAATATTTTTACGGGAATAATATCCTGGCTTAATTCATACTTTAAAAGTTAACGGTTTGGAAACTCTATAATATTATTAACTAAACAAATAAACTGTAATCACCTATTCTTTGTTTTGTTTTCTACACAGTATAAGCTCAGTGCTTTGATCACAATTCCACCTGATGTTAAGTGACGATGTAGTCCAGGATGGTAAACACATTACGCCTAAAAATACTGGTTCTCAAGTGATGCTGCCAGAACACACCTATTGGTATTTGGCGACAGGTTTCAAACTCGAGGGTGGTAGCTACCCAGACGGGCATCATTAGAAACTGCCCTACCACCATGCTTTGGTTTCCTCACGATGTTTTCCTTCACCGAAAGCTCAGGCTGATTTTAGAGTTGGATAGGTGGGCTCGAATCGGTGTCCATTGACGCGGAACCAGGCCGCACTAGCCACTGCGCCATCATCGCTTCTTTCACACAACTAATAATTTATAGCAAGTAAAATAACAACAAACCATAATACAAAGAACTTTTAGAAATATGAAATAGAAACTTATAAGTAATCATTTGTTATAAAATCTAAAATTAACTGTGTTCGAACGCGCATTATCTTGAAAATGATTGAAAAATTTGGCTGAAGTTTTCAGATTAATAAAAAAATAAAACCAAAAAAAAATATATTACGTAACTTTTTAAAGTAGTTAAGTAGTAATTGTAACATTACAATAAAATAGTATATTTTTAATTCAAAGAAGTTATCACAAGAACACACAGAAGTGAAGTTGCAAGCGCCATCTAGTATAAACAAAAAAAAACTTATCATTCAAAATTATTATAACGTTATAATTATTATTAATACTTCATTTTTTTTAACGGTTGTAAAATTATGAAAACCTGATAACTACGATTTTCTTAGAACAGTTTTAGAATTTAGGTCGGCATTGAACCTCTTCAAATTAATTAAACAGCGATGTTATTTGTCTATTTTGCCAGCAAAACCTTGCCGAGGTCACGAACTTATTAGCTTCATTCATCATTGAAGACGTGAAGCTTGTCTGACGCATTTTGTCTAGCTTATCTATTCGGTATGTAGGCACGCGCTCAACCTTGAAACTGGCTACAGTAAACAGATAGCTTTGCTAGGTACCAATTTGGTAATCGTACTTATTTACAAAATATATTTAAATCAGAGTATGTGTATTTCTTCCCTATCTATCAAATTGATCATACTAATAATTTCAAGATGATTTTGAATGCGGTCATAACTAGTCAGTGATATAGCCTATAAATGTAATGTATAATAATAAGCATAAGTCTCGGATCGTAAAATAAATGCACCTTCGAAAGAGTAGCAATTTAGTGTGGTAGGTATAATTTTTCCGTGTGATTACGATATGATGTTTCGGCGCATCGTTCGACAAATAGCTCCCGTCGCAGTCCGCAGGGTGGTTTGCTGATGTTACAATTTCTACTGCGCGCTTGCTGAAGCAATAGTGAGTAGGAAAAAATGTCGAGATTGGCGCGGAGAACAGCGCAGTCTTGGAGTGCCGGTAGCCGATTCGCTACGTTGCAACACGAAGATTGTGTCGTCTGTTTTGTTTGTCCCTTGCCATCTTATTTCCGTCCCGTGAAATTGTACGAAGGCGTATATGACTTTAAATTGTTATTTTCTTAGTGCTAAAAAATAATAATATTCGAAAAACTTTAAGTGACTCCAGGGAGAACGTGGTTTAAAAAAAATAAAATTAATTGCAATCTTCAACCGGAAAATGTCTTTTCTGCCAAAGATAGTTAACGCTATCTAGTTAGTAGTTAAATAGCTCATTCTCGTTCTTGGAAACGTTCCCTAACGTAATAAACGACAAGAGTAGGAAGCTTCGCGTTAAAGTTGAGAGCGTATGCTATCTCATGCAAATTACGGAAGATTTATCATAAGACGTCTCCGTAATTGCGACGTGAGGAGATACGACGGGAGCGCTTAAAGCCACTTTTCAGAAAAAAAAAAGGCAATTAAAGGGATAAACTGGAACAGTTAGGTCGGGCATCTCGCTTGCGATATCTCTAGAGAGCGCGCGTGTTGTTCGAGCGAGACGCTGCGGCGCGGTGCTGGCGTACCGCGTGCGTGATCGCGCCTCTTCCACCGCCTTCAGACCCCGTCGAACACGTAAAGGGCGTGGAGCAATATCATAGACTACAGACTGGAAACGGGGGGAACATCCGCCACTGACGCTATTGCACTTGAAGCTTTACAAAGCTAAAAGCAATACAGTTATTTGATTTAAGTCGGGTGTGTACCACCGCCTTCCGTCGGATTGTGTTTGTTCTGGTTTGGCACATGTCAAAGTTGTATATTTTGAAACAGAGACTCACTGTTGTTTGCAATATTTGTTCTGGGATGGAAAGTATTAGTTACTTACCCTATGTTTTCACATTTGCTCGACGCAATTTATGTCATAATAAAATTGATCAATATAGAGTCGGGTTTCTTTGGTATGCACTCTCTACTTTATCGATAACAAGAGCAAGAAAACTTTAAAATTCAAACTCACTTTGTCCCATTTATTTTGATATTTTGATGGATATTTGAGAGATTCGAATCTCGATAAAATTTCATGTAAATACATTAAGATTCTACACAATAATAAGGTAGATATTATACTAAAATACATATAGCTAGCAATCAGTTCCCATGCGTTTTATTTTAATTACTCCCATACAGTAAAAAATGTATGCAAGCAAATTTAAACTTTAAACCTTCTGCATTTCTCTGTTAATAGTAAATAAATACGATGTCTATTAGTAAAAATTCATTGAACGATGGCACTGGCTTATCGCTGAATATCAAAATGTGATGGATCAAAATCATTTGCTTTACGAGAACACTGTCGATATGACATTCTGTGTGGTAATTAATGTAAATCAATGGCGGAACGTGCGATTGATTCCACACTGTCGGAAAGCCGATCAATTAGGTTAATGAGCTCCGAGGTTCCATATCGCTGACGTTATGCAAATGCTTACGCTTATTTGCAGGGTAATATACCAGAGGGTATTCGAATGCACCTTCTAAGTCAGTACGCGTTAGAGTAATAGTAATTTGCTGATTGATCAATTTGTTACGAATATTTATATTTTACGCGCTGATGGCGCAGCGGATGGTGCGGCCGGATTCCACGTCAATCGACGCGGGTTCGATTCCCACATATTCGACTCTAAATCAGCCTGAGCTTTCGGTAAATGAAAACATCGCAAGGAAGCCATAGTATGGTGGTAGGGCATTTTCTAATAATACCTGTCGCCAAACACAAATAGGTGTGTTCCGGCAGATTCACTTGAGAACTAGTACCTCAAGGCTTAGTGTTTACACATCATCACTTAACATCAGATGAGATTGTGGTCAAAGCACTGACCCTATACCACGTAAAAAAAGAAATATCTTTATCTTCAAAACGTCAGTTGGAAGTACTTTATAATTAAAGTGGTTAATTGTATAGTATGTTATTTCTAAGGCCTTAATATATCTCATGACATGAAAGGTATCAATATTAACTTTTCTCGTTAGATTAGGCAAGTAAATAATTGGCACTCAACCGCACCGTAGATTCGATATCGTAAGCCGATCAATGGCTAATGACCTATTGGTGAATTTCAATATTATGCAAATGCAACTAGCTACATGAAAGCCTTTGCTGGCCGTCTTCACCATCGCAAACTTTAACAAAAGCTTGTCTGTGTTATCAGTTTATGTTTGTATAAATCTCGTGGCCAATTAATACAATTACATTTGATGCGTCGATAGCTTACTGCTAAACCATTTTTACTGATTAATAGATAGATATATGTCAGTTCAAATTCTTCTTGAACTTCGACGTATTTAATCTTTCAGCGATGGAAAACATCACGACGAACATCAGACGGCAGGATATTTGCACGCTACCATTCTCAAATACAAAATCTGTAAACAAGTCCATATTCTAACAGCTGTACTTGAGATGTCTTATTATAAAAATATTATATGTATTTATTAATGAGCACTTAATAAACCTTTAAGGTATATAAACATTTGTAAGGAAATTATTCTGATAAACACCAAGAGAATACTGTTACCAAATATGCATATAGCAAAACAATGTGTTGTGTACCTAATTATCCTTAGAATGAGGTGTATCACCTGTAGTAAGGAAATCTAGAAACGAAGTAAACATTCTTGTAGAACCATTATCAAGTTATTATTTAGAATTTAAAGGATTTATTGACTTCTGGAATTAATAGTTTATCAAAATAAGCCATTCTTTGTGTCTTGTTTTTCTTAAAAAACGATAGCTAAGATTAATTAAATTTCTAGTACGCCTTGGTCGGTTAAGAATAAAATAAACTGTGCTCTATATAACCAATAATAAGTTCCCGTATAATAGTATATTCATAAGAAAGATTTCGTGTAGAATTCTTATCAGCTTGTTAAAATACATATTCAGAAGTGTATTGTAAAATAGTTCCATAATTAATTAGTAAGTTTCTTTATAATTGGACAATTATTTTAGTATTAATATTAGTTACGACGAGACTAGCACGACAAAAGTCCCTACATTTTTAAATATATTTACTGGTTCCTATGCAAGCGTAAGCTTAATTAAGTAATTAATATTTTTGTTTCTTATTGAATACTTTGTTTTATGTCTTGTTAGTGTATTTATGTTGACATTAAAGTTATTAAACCTTACCAAAACCAATTATAGTTGCATGTGGTGTGGTTTACTTATATGACTCATACCCAAAGAATGAGGTGGTGAAGAGGTGGAAGAACAAGGTGTACCGACGACCTGGTAAAGGTCGTGGGAATCCGCTGGATGCGGGAAACGCAAGTCGTCTTGGAGATCTTTGAGGGAGACCTATGTCTAGCAGTGGACATCATTCGGTTGAATGGATGCTACGTACTAGGTTGGTTATATCAAATAGGATACATTACGTTATGAACAAAAAAAAAACAATAAAAGAACAATATCTTAAAATTAACTTCGAGGAAATAAATCCTTAGGAGAAGACATCAAAAGTGTCTATACGACTAACTCGACATCGAAAGCTCACTTACAATATTCCACTTATGTGCAATAAACTGTATCAAGCAAATAAAGGACTACCATAAGCACTTTCGTTGGACATAATATCACGTTAGTAGTCATAAAAACTACGCGGATGGTGTGTAAACAAGGGTTGGGCTGAGATGTAGTAACCGCAATGCACCAAAGTAGGTGACGTGGCTTGTTGTAGGGCGACACTGACTGCCTCGTTTATCAAAGTCAATATCGACTGTCGACGCTCAGACACACATATTATAGGGACCTATTACTTGCACACACGCGTTATCGCGACGCTGTGTAACTTCATTTTCGTGATATATATTTAACGTTGTAGAATATACTATGAAGAATTTGAGTTTCATAACTTTCATTAAAATTATAAAATTAATCTATTAACTGCGTAACTAATAGTGTTATTTTTTTATGTAGTTCTTTCCGTTTCTTGCTTTTCTATTATTTCGTATATATGAGGCTTTATTATTACTTCATAACTAAAATACGCTAAAACATTAACCTAAGAATAATCATTATTTACTTAATTTAGTTTCTATTTTTTGAACTATTTAATAACATAATATCATTGGAAATTAGATTGGCATTTTGAATGAAGGTGTATGGAACATATTAAGCCTCCATAGAATACCTCCTTAGTGTAATTCCCGTAACACAGCCACAGGTGCTTTGCTACATATTCTCAGCTAATGTTAGAAAATAGGAAGACGAGTTTTAGAAAACGTCCTACCGCTAAATACAGTTTACCATTAGACAAGCATCGATAAATAATTTAAGAAACTTTTGGACCGTTTTTAATTTATAATTTTATTAAGTTCGTTTTATTGAGTCATTATAAAACATGATGCGATAGATAAAAAGATAAATATGGTGAGCAACATTTCAAAAGGACAGAATAATAATATCACGGTCTTTTGTAGAAGTTCTCGCTGAATGTATAGAGAATTCGGTACTGAGATAATTATTTCAAAGTCCAATTACGAAAGTTAGATACAATTAGACCTTTGCCTAATTATAATATAGCGTCGAAATAGATTATCATAAAGTCAGTGAAATGAGAGCGATCATCTAGATTGTATAGATTTATAGAATCTGTAAATCTAATATATAGATTGAGGCATTTATACCTAAATAAGAAAAATCAAATACGTCCTTATACGTTACTTTGTAAATTCTGGCGTTTGTCTTGGAATAAATATTAAGTTTGTTAGTAAAATATTAAAGTCCTTTAGTGTCGAATGAAATAAATCCGACATGACCTGGGGTTATCTTCAAAAGAAAACTCGCCTTTATATTATTATTCTTCGGTAATATTTCATCTTTAGGTAATGCTTTTCAAATCTTTTTAATAAATATGCTTATTATTTTATTCATAAGTATAAAAGTAACTTTGGTTTGTAATATTATTTTCACGAGTTCCATTTCGAAATTATATTAAAAATGAAAGTTTATATATTATTTATTTTTGTTTGTTGTTTGAACCAAATGGATCAAATTTGATTTATGGGTTTAAGAACTTACTCAAAGCCCAAGTTTCGTTTTAAAATATTGATGTGAGTTAAATATATTTTTACTACAAGTTTTTGCAAAAAATAATAATAATTATTCTTAGTATCATATTATCCACAGCGTAGATTCTAATATCGTGTCGTGTAAATTTTGACATAACTTCATAAAATGGTATTCTTGAACTTTATACAATATTTTACATACAAATAAAAATCCACTACTACATGCAAACTTTTCAAATGATTTCTATGGTGATTATCAACATGAAATTAGAGAAAAGTTGCTATTGATGACGCCGCGATGGTATTAGATAGAAATAGAGTCACCCGCCAGTATCGTACGAAACAATACGAAATATTGACATAAATCAAACTTTTATATCGCTATCAATATTCCTGATATTGAAACGCACGGGTCGGTTGCGTGTCTCGAAGGATCTTCCTTATTGACGCTTCTATTATTAAAAGGTAATACACTGTCTTGTCATATTTCACCAAGTATTTAATAGTATCTGTAATGCACGTTTAGTTTTTTAATTATTATAAAAGGTGAATACAGATTGTGCATTATTTTAAATATTCCGTAAGAAGTATGTATATGTTAATAATGTTTTAATGTATATAATGTTGTTATCAATGGTGAAGAAAGTAGTAAAGGAGGGAATGAGAATGCTCTTATTCGTTCTTTAGCAGCAGCAAACGTCTTCAATGATGATTCCGTTCAATGTCATCCTAAAGCAGCTTCGTTAGCGCACGAGCTTTCGATGTTACCTACATATATTTAAATTCCAGCACTTGGATCTCCACACATATACTATGCGAAAAAGACAAAATAGGCCCTTACACCTGTGCCTGCTATATCTTGAATAATATTACGACAGCACCATAGGCTCGTGAAGAAAAGTCTGAAACACTATCTTAAAAGGATTATCGTAAAAGGAGTAATGAGAGTTATTTGTTAAATTAAGCTAACCGGCGCTTGCAAAGATTGTAAAGAATAAATCATTTATTTCATATTCTATTTGAAAATAAATTAAAATAAAATAATTCATTGTATTATTAACTGTAAATAAGTAACGTATCTCGACTAAATCGAAGAAGTATTTAATAAAGGCAAGGTGAAAAGTAACAATAACCGACGAACATGCATGAAAGCCCTAATGAAAGAAGCTAAAGAAGTGTGTCAAGATCCTGGCAAGTAAAAGCACGTAGTCTCTGCCTATCACCACGACAGAAAGGCGTGATCCTATATATGTATGCATGTATGTAAATAAGTAAGTTTATTTGTTACACTTACAAACCTCAACATCCGATCATCACAAAATTTTGCTTAATCATTGTCAGGGATACAAAAAAGTAACTTTCATCCTTAAATTAATTGACAGAATGTACATTAATGCGATCGAAGCCATTTGCAAAAGTTAGCATCTTAATATTTATATGTTATTTGCTTCGTAATAAAATTATTTTAGGGGTATGATGTCGTCATTTTATCATCATATATGACGTCTGCATTCTTCACAATCTATAGAATACCTAAAACCCTTTAAATACTTTATCATTATTAAAGACAGGCTGTGTGCCCGAAACTCCGTCCAGGTGTAGTTCCGTATTTGTAAAACGACGATTGTTATAAAATTTAGATAATATTCGCAGCTTCTAGATTAAGTTTACAAATATGCTCCTCTTCTCATACTTTCGAAAATCAAAGAAATTTACAGATTTTTTTTTTTTGTTCAGAGTATTATTATAAGTATAGATATAGACTAGGTCTAGTCGACGTGTAGAAGTCATTAGGTAATATGGATTACATTCCATCTTGCAAACGCAAGTTTAAATCGAGGGACTTGTGCTAAAATAAGGATACTCCAGCTCCAGTCGTCATATTTCATGGTTTGCCCAATGCTGTATAAACACGTTCCCCGTTCAATCATCGGGCGATAGGCGACGCCGGCTCGAATAAATCAAGCCTCTCACTTTTTCACCTGCCACACACAAAAGCTTTCGCACTGAAACTTGATTCGGGTTATTTCTGACGAAATATCAGCCTATTTGTTATACTATTGATAGGGACGCACGTGCGCCGCGTAAGTTTGTACTTGTTGACGAGAAGGGATTGAGTGAAAATTGCTTTCCGACAATGTGCATAGAATTTGATGGTAACAGGCACGAGAAATGTTTAGGTATTTTTTATGAAGGGAAATATTTTAATGTGAAACCAATATCACAATAAATTCTGAGATTATAATATGGTGTTTTAGGGTAGAAGCAAGTTTTTCCATTATATTAAATAATAGAAATAGGAAATCGCCTTTCTAAGATTACGAAGTAATGTTATTAAAATCATATTTTTTTCTTTGTAATTCGATTCGAATAGTATATATATATATAATAGAATATATAACCGACTAATTTTATACAATACATTGTTTTGTTTTTTGCATAAAAAATTGCATTTTATTTTTTTATGTATTTTATCTAAACTTGACTATTTCTGTATTTATTATATTAGAATTACTGAAATATTGAACACTATTTAAATAACATATTTGAAAAATTGATGAAAAAATAAAAATAAATAAGGTCTATTGGAAACTGCAATTGCTTAAACCACATTATAAACAATATATAACTTCATAGATAGTATACACTGACAAACTTAATAATTTTAAAATGTATTGCCGTCGCCAATACTGTGTTTATACTGTATTATAGATACCTAATCGTAAATAAATGTAATTACATTATTTTTCACACATCATAAACACATTAAATTGAAGAGAGAGTGTAGAGTATGTAATAATTCAATTATGGTATAAAACGCAGCACCTATCGTGGATGATAGCACAATCTCGTCGAGCGATAGCTGAGGTGAGGCGTCTCGTTGCGAGTCGGTAAGTGCCTATTTGAGGCTATATAACTTCTTATAGCGACGTGGACCGATAGCGTAATGCGAATCAACTTTTAATGCTATCATTGCGCCTAATATAATTGTAATTTTAAGTAAAAGTTACACTTTCTTTAATCAGGTGATTTTATGGTAAAAAATCACAAACTAAGTTTTTCAATTTTGTGTGTAGTTTTTTCTTTAGGTTCTAATTGTATAAAACATATTTGATTTTCACTTTACAGTTAATTTCTGTTTTGACTACATTTTTAACCTTTGCCACAGTAGCTGTCATAGCGTACGGCGTAAAGTTTAAGGACATAAGTTTATGTAAACTTTTGAAATTGTTACAAACTAATATATTGAACTCGACTATTACGATATAAAATACAGCATTAGAAAAGGTTACAAGAATTGGATAATGTCACAAAATCATAATATTCTTCCAAACTGTGACTTTTGTGAAAAAATAAAAACACTTGTCAACTAAAAGAATGTAAAATTAAAAATAACTAACCCTTATATAATTAGAACGGGAATGAGAATGTAACTGCCAAGTAAACTAAATCAAAATAAATGTGAATAGTGGAAACAACTATATAGAACAGTGATCAAAACAAAGCTTCAATTCCAACGAATGGTACGAGAGAGCTAATCGTCTGAGGAGGGTCTAATAACCAAGTCAAATTTGCATAAACAGAGCTCTGACTGGCGGGTGTTATCATTCAATTAAATAAGATTTTGCGATACCAAGACTACTGTTGGGTATACCTGTTTTGGACCACGATTCTATTTCATTTAGTATTGTAACTGTTTGAAACCATTGTATAATTTTGTTACGAATTTTGTATAGTTTTCTTAGGGTTGTGATACGCCGTTTCTGTGAACTTATAATTATATCCCGGAGTATAAACTCAACTTTTGTGGAGTATTGTGAAGGATATATTTTCAAAACCTTGAACACTAAACTGGCGTTTACGCCAGCATTCCATTATTTTCCTATTGTCTGACTATTGTCTCATTTTTTATGCGAAATCGACATATTAAGATAAATTTGAAACTGGTTTATATGTCGAAAGTTTTAGAAAATTAAATAAAGTCAAACAGAAATATACTCAGTTTACTTGGTGAGAGAAATTTCACTATTATCGTTATTAAAGTTTTGAAAAAAAATACCGTTTTTTTTTAAATTGATAACGTTAAAGCTCATTAATAGAAAACTAAACTAAAAAGGGAAAAAGGGAAAAAAGAGATTTGATTTTTGCAATTCATCTTAAAATCGCCCAAAACTTAGAAATCTTTGAAATAAATGCGACTGACAATTAACAAGAAAAACTACAAGGTGTTTGGCACGTGACATATTAACAATATTTTTATGTGCTTTAATTACCACAATGTCTAGAAAACTCGTTATGGTACTTACTCAAATTGCATAACACACCAAATCTAGCCTCATGACACGTACTTTGTTATTGGCAACTAATCAATGACCCTGCAGGAAGAAACATCGTCCGGCCACGTCGATGCGCCAACCGGTTTTACCCCTACTAATCTTATCAATTTACTACAGAAGTTTACCGTACATTGCTTAGAATCTGAATACCGCATAGGTATTGCGTAGGGCTGTGCCATATCTAGCCGACCTATGCATTTGTACGTGCTTGCAATGTAATCAGAATCCAAATTACATTTCAGTTCTGTTTGTTAAATAGAATGCAACCTGTAAGCGTTAACGGGAATATATTTTTATTATTACTCTTTGTTTTCATTGTTGAAACTTTTGTAAATCTATTTTGAGTAGACATTTCTCCGTGTATTTAATTAAGCTGTCTATATAATTGCATTCTGTTGGAAATATTTGTGCTCGTGTGTTTGATAGAAACGGAACCAGAGTAGATAGTCCATATAATGATATCAAAAATGTTTGGTATTTTTTTCGGATTCTATAGTATAAATACGTCGATATCTTTATTTTGCCGTGTGGTGCTGGGTAAGAATATTACCACTCTTTATATTCCCGTGGGTGTCGTAAAAGGAGATTAAGGGATAAACTAGGGGTTGAGCAGCAGCATCCTTTGGGTACCAAAAACAACTGAATGCGATTCTCAACCCACCTGACAAGCGAGGCGTTTATGGCAATCCCTCTTTATTGGAGGAGCTATAGCATGGTAGTAGGGCATTTTCTAATGATGCCCGCCTGGGTAGCTACCACCCTCAAGTTTGAAGACCTGTCACCAAATATCAATAGGTGTGTTCCGACAGCATCACTTGAGAACCTGTATCTCTAGGCTTAGTGTGTTTACCATCCTGGACCACATCGTCACTAAACATCAGATGAGATTGTGGTCCAAGGCACTGAGCCTAGTCCGTGTAAAATAAAAGGAGACCTATCTTCAACAGTGGACGTCTTACGGTTGAATATATAGACAGATCGATTTTTAATTTGCAACTTTCACCCGTAGCACCAAAATTATTAAGAACTATTTTCATCTTGATAAGAAAGTTAGGATTCATTTGTTTTTTTAAATAAAAAATATCTTTATTTTCACAACAACGTGGAGATAGTCTAAGAACATAACGTAAGTGCAATTGTTTACAGCAGTACTAGATCAAAACATTTATTGTAAAAAGCTCGTACATTATTTACGACCTAGAATTCGATAAATAAATTCTGCTAATAATGATAAAAGTTAAAATTACATACCATCTTGTAACTAGTTAGCAGGCGCCCCTACCTCGTGCTAAAGTCGAGTTATAAGGGCCGAGAATCATTTTCGGAAAGGCAATCGCCAGTAAATTTCCCTTGTAATGTTTGCCTTTATTGGATGCCCGAGTTGTGCTTATTTTCTGTTGATTCGTATAATAAAGTAGTCCGATGAAACGGAAACATCTTACTTTAGCTCTGTTGCTCGATGAGTTCAGTCGAAGTTCGATATTTTTTTTCCAATATAATATATGCCCTACTAACTAACTGCATCAATTTGATCTGCATCTGATGTTCGTGCATTATATCTATTATACTAGATAAGAATACACACGAAAGCACAATTTCATTATTTCTCGAAGGTATCGCAAAATATAACTAATTAATATAATTAAGACAAGGTAAGATCAGTCTGGACTTATGGTTAGTTCGACTGCTATAAAATGTTCCTGGGTCTTGATTAATGTAGTAATGATAACGTTATTTGAAATAATTATTCTGATAAAGCACATGTGTCAACTTGCGAATCTGATCGATGAGCTCAAAGAAACTTGTGTGTGTATGTGTTTAGGAGATATCACTTCTGTTTCGCCTTGTCAATAATACTACAAAGACAATAATACTACATTTTACGGTGTTTCTTCATGCATTAATAATAAGTAATGTGCAAGTAAAGCATATACAAAGAGATGAAAAGTACGGTACTGTTTTCTTCACTTTTAATCGACGTGTCAGAAGCAGTTATTCGTGTTTTTATTTTAATAAAGTAGGTACAATGATAATAGAATTAATCACATCACGCCTCTCTCTCATTAGGGTAGGCAGATACTACATCCTTCCACCTGCTACGGCCGACATACGTCTGTTACTTTTTCTACTTTCATAAGCGTTTTTATAGATGCTCTTCTGAAAAGTACCAAACTTTTGACCTATTCTTTCTTTAGAACGTCCTCGATCTGGTCGAGATACGTTTGTCTAGGATGACCGTTACCAGCTTGCCCAGTCACCCTCGCTTGGAAAATTTGTTTCGTTAATCTTCTTTCATCCATTTTTTCTACGTGTCCGAAGCAATTAAGGATTTAACATTAGATTTAAAATAATAGTATTAAAAGAAGTATTTACAAAGTTTTATGTGTGATGAATCTAATAATATAGAAAACTTGTTTATTTTTTTTAAACTACGCGCTAATTTAACATCGAGAGACTTTAAAGCAAAACACTCTGCTGCTAGAAACTTCGCATAAAATATACCAAGTAATTACAATAAGAAGCGAGATCGTGGAAAATCACTGGGTAGCGGAGTCGCAATTAGCGGACGAACACCCAACGGAAATAAATAAGGATATTAGCCTCCTTGCCGCAGATCCGACCGAGGATAAAAATTATATTATTGTAGTGAGACGTGGACCTATTTCAATAAATAATAAATTACAGTTACTTAACGGGATTGCGAAATATCCACTCGATACTAGGGCATATTAGTTAATTTAGTGTTTATTTACCGTACACGTGGATAAGGTTCTAGATACATATTAGGTGCTAGCTATGTACCAGCGACTGCGCCCGCGTTTTATATGTTCTTCGCTGTGATTTATTTTTTTAATACGGAACCCTAATCTTTTTTTTTTTGTAATAAGATGAAGTAAAAATATTTCTAATACCCGTATAACTGAACATTGAATCGGATTTTATTAAATTTGTTACAAGTTTTAATTTTTTTACGCGCAACCCTAATTATTTTCGAAAATTAACAGTAACCCATGTTATCCGGAGTAACTTTAGCTATGTACCAAAAAAAGTCCAATCAAAATCCGTGCAGCTGTTCCGGAGATTACCCGAAACAAACAGACAAATTAAAAAAGAATGTTTTTTTTTTGTTATAGGTATCGTATATACTTCATATTTATTTAGAAAAAAAAAACAATTTTGACATTACAAACAGACACTTCAATTTTATTTGTTAGTATAGATTTATACGTAAAAACAAAATTTTAAATATCATTTCCATCCATATTTTATTACATCACACGTTAAAGGACAGAGAGGGGGCTCCACAAAATGTGACAACTTATAAGAGGTGCGCGCGCGCGGATACATATTATATGCAAGCGGATTCGCAGGAACAGCTAGTTTCCGATAAAAAAGATAATTTTTGTAGCTAATATTCAAACATTTAATAAAACATTATTACAAAGGCCGTGAAATAGGCAATTGCAGGTCGAGTATGACTTCACTAGTACGAGACAGGCAACTGGCATTGGCAAAATAAAACACACTTTTTATATTAAACATTAAATTTAATTAATACTAAAATCTATATTTATAAGTATGTAAATAACAAATCAAGACAAATTTTCAGCTTTGCCGCCAATTTTCTGTTTATCATCTGTGCCGAAAGGCATGCTCATTTATGGCTATACAGTCACATGAACCGCAATTTATCTTCTTCGATTATGGCAATTTGTATTCAAACAATTAGTGCCAATGTCATGTAGGTAAGATGTATTTTCAATCCTGTATCAGCGTTACCAAGCTCCAACAAAACTGTGGCCTATCCTGCTAGAACTTTCCATGCAGCTTTGTCGGCACCTCAGAATAAATGTTTAATTTAGCTTAAACACAATAACCAAACTACATCTCCTAAAACGCTACCAAGATTACATGATATAGAGTCAAATTCAAAAATTTAATGGCTTAAAGAAAATAACCGCTACATGACAGAAAACATGAAAGCATGAAGAACTCCAACCGCAATATGTACTAAGCAAAGAGACTTACTTTGGTATCCCAAGAATGATAAAAGAGATCCAATCAAAGAGTTATTTAATAACCCCATCAGCACGCCGTTTCATAAAACATTTGTGGCGCGTTGTAATGTTCCAAATTAAAAAAACGCTCCTACAATGGATTTGATTTTATTTGTCCGTAGATTTGATATTTTGCGTGTTCTTTTTTCGAAAATAATAATGCATGTATGAGAAACAACAATTTATAGTGTTAACCAAAAAAATACTGCTTTTAATTATTGTTAATACGAAGGTAACGTAACAAAGAAAATGCTAATAGCAACTTATCGATAGGTTTTTGAAAAGATCAATAATTGAACTAAAAGATTTCAGTTTATGGAAATTTTTCTAGTACCAATTACTATTATCGAAGTACCAATGCATCAAACTTTTAATTTGAATGAAGAGCGAATCGTTCTTTATTAAGAAAGTTCGTTCTATCGCTAGACAGTCGGTATACGATTTATAAAACAATATGAATTAGTTTTTATATGATATAGTATATTGTTAGAAAAATAATTGCAATGTTAGTTCCTCGCTTGTGTTCGCAATGAACGATAGGCGAAGTGGGCAGGCAAATGGCACGCGGGACTCGTCTGTGATTAGATTGGGGACTGCACTAGTTAACGCACTCCTATTACCTTTTATATATAGAAAATATTTATCAGGATTATCCTATTGTATTATTATATCTGACCGGGTCAGATTATTTCAAATGTACGTGAATTTTTTAAAGTGTTCTAAAAACTTAGGCGTTTATTTCTGTTGATACTTAATTAGGGCATGGAGATGTTACACCACGTATCGTCTTGTAGATTACATGAGTTTTTTTAAGTCTCCACGAACACGATTCGAGACCTTATTTGTCTATATTAAGGTTCATGTTCTACATATATTATCCTTCCTATATTTTATTTTACTGCATAGAATTAAAGTAAGATCCCGGAGATTACATATTCGATACACAATTTAGTCTTATATCTAATAAATTATTTACATGTTATTATACATTTTAATGCTATACTCCTATTATATTATCATTGTAATTTTAATCAACCTTTTTCAACTTTTGTTTATAGCTTTAATTTAGGAGCTAAGTGATTATAATTACAATGAATCATTAAATATAATATGTCAATGTTTTTTTAATATTAGAGATAGAGGCATAGGAGAGATAGAGCACATGAGTTTTATCAAGCTTTTATAACAGGTGTCTATATTCTATAAATAGATACTATTTTAGACAACAAGGAAGGAACAATTGAAACTGTAAACATTATCTTAATTCATAACCACGATATTTATCATTTTTAAATTTATTTCAATATTGCCCTGTGGAGATGACAATAAACTATTTATTTTTATTGATAGCACTATAGCTAATCAAAAAGCTAAAACACAAAAAGAAATAATATAGTCGCTTGGCAAAGTGAAAAGAAAAAGCTAATAGATAATGTTAACTGTTTTATTATGGCCTATTTATGCACACTACGTTTCAAATAAGAATGTGCATGAACCTGCGCCATATTGTGATGTCATAGTTGACAAAAAAAAAAAGTGTGTATGGTACATTAAATAATGCATACTAAAAGTCTTAATAATTGGGCAAATAATTCACTAAAAAAACAAGAAAACTATGTAAATATTTTAGTTGCTCTCCATACTTTTTTAATCGAGCTTTGACAGATCAAGGTCATTGACGCGCACATTCTTATTTGTAACGCATAGGATTGGTCTTATGCTATTTATCAGTGCTCTATGAAATTAAATTAGATTAGATTTTTTAAAATTGACTTATCATTAGTCATTTGAAAATAATTCAATTCAGCGCTTGAATTTGCAACTCATATTATAGAAAGGGAGTATTATAACTGCACACTGCTCTTCGTTTTATTCAGTAAGCCGGTCCCTAACGCTTCTCTCCGTTAAAACCGATTCCTTGTTACTTGATTTCTGCATTTCGAAAAAGCATAAATATTTTCCTCTCGGGTGCTTTTGCAGCGGTGAAAAAAATTCAATGGTAGCTTCAATATTCACAATTATCACACTTAAATCTGATTCAGTTTTTCATAAAATAATATTTTGCTGATAATTTTACATCCAAACGGACGAACTTTTTTTTATTTTGCTTACAATTATATTAAAAGATAAGCTATGCCCGCGGCTTTACCCGTTTGAAATTCAGACAATTTACAACCTATGTTCTCCACTTGTATGCAATATATGTTATTAACCACATTCATCGAATTCGATTCCATAATTTTTTGCGTGATTGCAGAACAAATTAATAAGCAACAGGCAGACAATTTTTATTTCAAACTATCGAAATGTGTTCTGTAGTCGATTCTGAAGCTTCGCATAGTATTTTTTCTTAAATATCTTCAATGTCCAGATTTCGTCTCGTTAACCTTTTATTATATCTATAGATTAGTGTGGTTGCCGGCTTAGAATAGTATTACCCCGTATCTTCCCGTGTGTGTCGTAAAATGCGACTATGGGATAAAAACCACGGTATGGCCGCAGCATTCTCTGAGTACCAAAAACACCTTACTGTGATCACCAAGCGTTTCGATTATGGCAATCCCCCCCTTATTGGGGAAGACCTATGTCCAGCAATCGACGTCTTACGGTTGAATAGATAGATTAGATTTAAAATTAGAAGACAACTAAATGATTAAACATCTATTAATAATACTAATTTAAACAGATAGTTTGAATACTAATTCGTTTTTTATATAGTTTGAATGGCTTCTCTAATAGAACTTGGATCTATACATGAAGGGGTTCACCGAAAGGCCGGTGAGTATGCATTTAATTTGAGTGAGTGGCAAACTGGGGCCGAGCTCTTGCCACAACTTTATGCGCTAGAACTTTGGTGGCCTTTTCTAATTTGAACGTTTCCGAGTGCACAGAACGTTTGAAATGTGAAATGCAAATTGATAATAAATATAATACTTTTTCTTTCCATACATACATACATACAAATAAAACAAGGAATTGATTGAAAAGCCATCAATCCAATTCAGCTTATTGCGAGAGTTTTAATAAAAATTGAAACATATTTCGGTTTCTGGTAAAAGCTAAGTACATTCGGGGCTTTTCCTATGTTTTTTTTTCTTTTGTAAGAGATTGCGCTAAGTGATCACATTTCGATATTAAACCATTTTGCCGAAGGCCGGTGGGTGCCGGCTACGTATTTCATTTTACTGAGTGTCTGACGCGAATTTTGGAGACTTCCTTTTTGTCGAAATTATTTTTCTATCTTTTTATTACAGTTAGTGTCAATTTAACGTCTCATTTGTATCAAAACTAATGTCTTCCTGGGAAATAGATTAATTGTGAACTTTATTAAATTAGATATATTACTTTTATCAATTTATCATTACTTATTAACTTCGATTTTAAATACGTTTCCCTTTTACATTATAAAATTTGGAAGTCACTTATATTTGTCTATGTTAGCTCTGACAACTATTTTTGTATTCCGAGCTTTTTTTTACGCATCTTCATTTCCATTATTTAATCCCTTTATATATTTCTAACGGCTTTTGCAGTGATTTCATTTTTAAAAAATGGCATTATTCGGTTCTATAATACTGAATGTTCTCTCCAAAAGTTAAATCGAAAAAAATTAGCTGAACAAATATTATCAATCTCATATTTATTTCATCTATACCTATTCTTAAAAGACTATTATAATAGTCATCGCGTAATTATAAACTCAGTAATAGGGATTTTTAGTATGTTTTTTTAAACGAAATGCCATCAAAAACAAGTAGAAAATAGATTAATGGTAGTCGAAGAAATAAATTAACACAATCGACTTACGCCTCCTTCTACCGCATATATATCAGCCATTTTGTCTAGTTTTATAGTTCTAGTGTTAATATATCAATCAATACATTTGTTTTTACGTTGATAGAAAATTCTATTTTAGTGTAATTAAGATTTTATTTAATTGAAGATTAATTTTATAACATTAAACTGTTTTAATAAAAACATCCAATTAGGTACCTATACGATGCACAAACTGTTTGTTATTTTACGTGTTCCTCTGCGTACTCCTGCCTCTGTGAAATTAGTAAAGTTTGAACTGAACTCCGACGTTAAGTAAAAAAGTCATCTTTATTTGCAAGTATCTCGGTTAAGTAGTGAAGTTTTGATACGATGAAAACATTTTCAATTTTCATAACGCATTTTGTAGCTTTTACAATAATTATAACTAAAGTAGACGCTCCATTATAGGTAGTTAGAAACATACTTTGTTTTCTAGTTTTATTTAATGTGTATTAATTTAGCCTATAGTATTTACAGTAGGTATAGTAATTTTATCTATACCTAGAATTTAATAATTTCCTATAATCAATATTCAGTTTAACAGCAGCGTTAAATTTAGCCTACCACATAACTACTTTGTATAAGAATGGAGGAATCCATTCTTGCTGACCTTAACCACATGAGATTAGTAATTAAAAAAAAAAATGTTGACTCTAAATAGAATAAATGGATATGAATAAATAGAATGGATAACAAAATAATCATCATAAGAAATCTAACAAGCGGCCATTTTATAAGGATTTTGTATTGTTTTCTTTAATTCAGTTTCTAATAAATTAAAAGGTCTTATTAAAAGATAATCAAAGAGATCCTTGAGCATGGTACTAAAGGAATTTACAAATGTAAAGTAGCACTCATATAACCCACCTTAATATATGTATATATATTTTGTTTCAGAACAAGAAACGTAATAATATTTAAAAACGTGTCAACAAGTGAATTTTTCTTATTATTTAAAGTATGACTAAAAATATATATATTTTGTTTTCACTCCGTTTTGCGACTCCCCCTGTATTGTAACAGCATTCGGAATTGAAACTTCGTGAAGTTCCCTCGCTATACAACTCCCAGTTTCTTCACTCATTAAGTTCATTAACAAGATTCAACGTCAGTATTTTTGATGCTCTCAGCTCGCTTTCAATATTTTCTATTCGTATAATTCACTTTGTGTTATACTCGACGTCTGTGTAAGCGAAATTATTTCAGATACGCTTTGAATGTCGACGTTTGAGGTAAATAATAATTTAAAGCACTTGTGAAAACTTTCGTGCTCTTGATTAACGGAGCTCAATTAGATACTTTAAGTTAAACATTTTCAACAGCGCTTTTGTCTATTAATTGTTAGACATTCGTTAGAGGTTACAGAAAACTTTCTACTTAGCTAATAAAATAACGCTTATGGTTAAGTTGTTTATCGTTCAAGTTGAGACTACATAAAAAAAGTTTCAACAGTCATTTCAATTTGCCAAAGTGCATAATTTTAAGGAAACCGCAGTGAGGGAAGACCGTAAAAAGAGTCTTGAAAAATCTTAGACACGTAATACAATAGCCGGATTTAGACTCAAATTTCAACATTTTAAATATTACAATGTACTTCGTCGAACTGCAGTGCGGGCTCTGTAAATTCCATTTAGTTAAATAGCTTTTGAGAAAGATAAGAATCTACCATACAATGCTTGCCTGTTTCGAACAGGAAACTAAGAAAATTGAAAAGAGGAGAGTCGCGGAGCAAGGCTGCATGCACAGCATCGGTCCGATTTCAGGGAACCCGAGTTTCAGAATTGATGTGAAATTGTACGCTTATGAACAGTTGGCGTCAATTCAAGGTTTGACAAAGTTTTTACGTGAGACAATCTCCTTCTTGGGCTGGCAATCTTGGTTTTAATAACTATATAACGTTCCGGAGATGTACCTGTGAGAAGTGAATTTACATAATCATTACCATATCTGGCTCAGTGGCGCGCGTATTATGCCCGGGAGGTTAATAATGCTATTTTCTCGCCACGTTTTCACGTTCCTATTTCACTTTATCGACCCCTCTTATCTGCGTCGTCATTGTTACTAGCCACTGGTGGAACGACTCGATCTTATTCCTTTAGCATTCTGTATAGGCAGGATGCGTTTTTTTTTTTTTCGTCACTTGCTATTTTAATATCGATGAATGATGTGCTGAAGTCGTTTTGAATTAGTTTTATATGAGCATATGTAGATTGTTTTACTCTTTCTTTATATTTACTTCGTGGAATATTTGAATTTATAACGCAATTATAAAGAAAGTAAAACCTCAAAGTTTATGTCGATGTTTCTGTTTATGTGCTAGTTTATTTTGCTTCTAGTAATTTGTTTACTTCTTATGCCGTTGTGATTAAATAGGCATCTTTCCTATGAAGATTAATTAAATTTAATTTGATATGTATTCTCAGTTAAAATTTATCTTTCCCTTCTACCTGCAGCTGCGTGAAGTTTTTTTGACAGTGATTTTTATGTTTTGACCTTAAGACTGGGAGCTATATTTCATTTACTATGTGGACCAATAGCTTTTTGGGTGAAGGTCTGCGTTTTATCTTATATTTAGAATTGTAATTTCGTAACCTTGACTAGCCTAGATCAACTAAAAAATTAGCTCTTTTTAGGTTACATTTTCTAGTGTGTTCCATCTTCTAACCATGTATTAGGTAGGGTACATAGATAGATCGAAATCTTGATACCCCTGTTTTATAGAGATAAAGTATTCTACTGATACTAATAGAACTAGAATGAAGTATTGTAATACATTTTTTTAGTATCGTACTTAAGTCCAAATAAAATATTTTCCATAACGTGTTCTTAAGCAGAAGACGAGGCGAGTGTGACGGTGCGTAGCGCACATGCTCGGAAGTCAGCCCGACTCACTTTAAGTCTATTTAACGGATCGCGGATTGTGTTCCTTCAAAAATAGATAAGTAAGCGCTCATGCGTTGCGGTACTTCAAATTACTTTTTGCATGGCGGACTGAATGGAGGAATTGAACCGGTAAAATGGCCCCCGCTGACGGTAACGAATGTGTCATTTCCAGCTAAAATGTGAGCACGAATCTTAATTCGAATTGGGCCTATTCGTCTCGTTATAATTAATCTTTTGATTCTTTGTCGACATTTAAATGGTGTTAAGATTAAATTATGTATTTATATAAAGGTTTGCAGGAATCTTTAAAACATAATTTTAGTACATTTGTTGATAGCTCGTTTGTCAAACTTAAAAGGGTAATCAGTATATAATATAAAATAATAATAAAAATAGCCTTTTATTTCTTGTTCCATAAACGAATATATACGTAGAAACAAAAAAAAAAATAGACTAAGTGATAGTATCAAATAAATAATTTAAAGTATTTGAAATCCAAGAACCACTCATGTGAGGATAAAAGCCTCTTCCAGACTTGTCCAGTAGTTTTTGTTTTTTTGGCTTTCATTGTCAATGTTATTCCTATTAATTTTATAATATCATCTTCCTATCGAGCTTTGGGTCTTCCTTTCCTTCTCGCGCCCACTAGACCAGACCATTTAGTAGCTGACTCGTCCAGTGGTCATCGCGTATTCTTGAGACATATTCGCCACAACGCAACTATTGTTTTAGTGAATAGGTACTCCGTCACTTTTGTTTCGCTTCTAATAATGGAATCAATAAATGGATAATTTGTTTAAACTTAATTGAATATACTTACATTACTGTATTCGAAAGTCTTCGATTCATGTTATGATTGAAAATAATCCTACAACTATCAAACGGCTCGGTAACTAATAAATACAATCGTAAACCCCATCAGACGGGAATACGAAATCGTATCGATATGATTTAGTATTAAAAACAACTAAATCTGGCAAGCCAACTTACGCCACGGACAATAAATCTAAACTTTGCAAGAAAGTAATTCTGTTTCTATGCTCATGCGATATCCCGCCTTCAAAGATAAACTATACTCCGTAATCTGCTGAATGAGCGACACGATGTAATCGCACCTATTTGTTTTGTTACAACGGTTCTATTTTACTTTTCGTTACGTAATCGCGTATAATCATACGTAAAAACCGACTAAACTTTATCCCCTCACACAACAATAGTGACGGTATCGCAAAAAAGTAAGAACGAAATCTCGTAGAAATTTCACTTGGACGCTTAAGAGCGCGCTTTGTCACTGAAATAGGGAGTTTTTCAGTAGAACAGTTACCTTTATAAGGACTTAACGTCACAGGAAACGGCCGTCTAAGTATACGAGCGCAGGGGCGCCCTCCCGTTGCTGATAACAGAATTATCCGAATGCCGTCATCTGTCTTTTAAATGTGCACCTTACTTTTGGGCCGTGTGCCGGTGTCACTCTCGCAAGCCGCCACGTTTTACCCGTCGATATTAAAAATTCATTTATGTGTTTCACTGTACGTTTGTCACAATTACGTTTGTTTTGCGTGAGTGTACGAAGAATAACACATATATTACGTAATCTATATGTAAAATTATTGGAATAAAATACCTGAAGTGGTAAGAAAATTAGTGTTTTTTAATACAAAATACATGTGTACAATCATATTTTGACTTTACATAAATATAAAACAAAGTCGGTTTGGTTACACCATTTGCAACTTGAGAATGGCTGGACTGGATGATGACTTTGTACTTTATAACTTACATTTCTAGCATATTAAACTATCATTGTTATCCGTTGAATTACATGATTTTACATGATTACACGAGAACCGATTTACATGATTCTTTTTTTTTAAATCGTAGATATATTAACGAATCAGTAAATAATAAGCATGAGTAAATAGTAATTGCCTCGGTGGCGCAGTTGTATTACAGTGCGACTGCCGTTCTGAGGTCTCGGGTTCGATCCCCAGGTCGGGTCAAGTGGTATTGGGTTTTTCTACTTAATATCATCCCGGAGTTTGGAATTTGTGCCCGATATGGCGACAGGCTCGCCCCCTGTCACATCTGGGACGTAACTAAGCTCGGCGAAATGTGGGTGGTGTAGTTCGCTACTTCACCTCTGCCTAACCCTTCGGGGATAACAGGCGTGACCTAATTTTTTTTATGTTAAATAGTAAAAGTAATCAGAATAAAAAAAAAAAACTTCACAAAAATAACTATTATCGTTTTCGTTATTACATCCTAATTCCGTTACATTATATAAAAGGAAACATTTATCTACATGTCCATTATTATACGCGAGAGAAACCGTAGGAACAAACTTAGTTAAGATTTGTTACTAGTTTCTATTATAACACCGAGGTGTCGCATCGTTATTATGTATATTTATGTGTCGCATACGCTGCACCATCTTGTTTGTAGATGAACACCATAAAGCATTATCTGATTACCAACAGGCTCTACCTTTCGACACGTTCGTCGCGCAACAACCGACGTCTTATATACTATGTTAACTATTAACTATACATGACATTGATATGTATTCGAATATTTAGCTTGTATGATTGTACAAGAGATTGTAATATAACTAGCTGTGTGCCCGCGGCTGCGCCTGTGTTTCATATGTTCGTCACTACGTTTTAATTTTTTTATAGGCAACATTAATTCATCATCATTCTCTTGCCTTTTCCCAACTCACTTGGGGTCGGCGCAGTATGTTTTCTTCTTCCATACGTTCCTATCAGCCGTCATTTCTTCATTCACTCCTCTTTCTTTAATATCATTTCTTACACACTCTATCGACACTTTCTTTGGCCTTCCTCTACTTTTCCATCCTTCCACATTCATATTCATTACTATTTTACCCACATGCGCTTACTCTCTTCTCATAACATGCCCATAAATCACATACGGGAACCTTTCAACTTTTCTACCACTGGCGCAACTTTCAAACTTTAATTATTTTCTTAAATATTAATAAATTAAAATAAAAAAAATTCTCCTAGATTCAAACATTTACCCGTAAAAACTCTGCATGAAAAATCGGATTTCATTCAATTTTTTATGAATTTTATTTTTTTTACGCATAGAAGTATGCGGAGTAACTTCAGCTATCTACCAAAAAAGTCCTGTCAAAATCGGTCGAGCAGTTTCAGAGATTACCCGGAATAAAACAGGCAGACAACAATTTTAAAAATTGTATTCTTGACATAGGTATCCGTATATACATTCATATCTATTTAGTAAGAAAAAAATAATTTTGACATTACAAAGACTTCAATTTTATTTATTAGTTTAGATAGTAGGAAAAAAAAACTAATTAACTCGTGCAACAAGATTTATACGATCTAAACGAACCATAGGTACGCCAACGTAAACGATAACGAGCGCTATAGTTATTATAGCTATAGCGACGTATAGGTGTTCCCATAATAACTTTAACGAGAGTTTAATTTGAACTACGGGTATGTTGAACCATCATTAAAGGTAACGTTGACGTATTACCTCCGTTGTCGCCGTTTACAGCGAACATTGACATATCTTTGTTATTTCAATTAGCGTGAATATTTAGAACATTCGTTTAGTTGACTATATTTCATCGCGCTTTAGTCTGTTAGTTCGTAAATAGGAATAAATGGCGTTTTACTTTACCAATTGTATTCTTGGTATGTTATATTTTCCAAAGTGTTATTAAATTATTATACTATTTGTTATTTGATGTGAAACTTTTAGTGTTGTTTCCCACGATATGGTTTGATTATTGGGTACAAATAATAAAACGGTATGTATCGTTATCAAATTAAGGTATTACATGGTTTGACGTTCAGATCCCTGGATGAATTTTGGGATGTCACAAAAACACCTTGAAAACTTCCTAATTAAATGGTCGCCGTTCAGTTAATAACAAGTACCTGAAAGTATGCTAAAATTAGTTACCACGTGTTTGCTGGTTTTGGATAGTCCTGCGTATAAGCGATTCCTTATAAATCTTAGATATAAATTTCGAAACAGAAAACTGACTTAAAAAAATACTATGTAATTTCGTTTTGGCATTATAAGAAAACATGTTTCTCCGATAGGCAGTTGTAAATGTTCTATACTATCAAGTAACCGTTTGATCTTTATATATTTCACGTGAAGTTAAGTGACGATGTGGCTTTATATTTGAAGAGATATTGTTGTAATTTGACATTAGTAACGTGAAAATAAATATACAACTTGAGAGTGGTAGCTACTAGCTAGACAGGTATCAAAAAATGTTGTATTAGTGTGCTATATTTGCAGGCCATAAAACAATTGGTTCCCGACTGGTATATGATGTATCCTTTAACCGTAAAAGATGTAGGCCGGCATGACGACTGTAAATTCTCGTCTATCGTCATCATTCTTGGATTGTACATTATTCAAAATCAGATTAAATTCAGTATTTTTTCAGTGCTCTATTAGAAAAAAATTGCTTTACATTTTCTAGCTCGTCCTCGTAAAATTCAAACCCAGGTCCATAACCAAAACCATACTACTAATGATTCATAACTTCAAAGTAGTATTGTAGGTTAAAAAAAATACATGAATTATCTCAACTGAATTTATATTCTACTGTAGAATATAAAGTACCTACATATATTTACGAATTCTATAGAATTAAAACCATTGTCGTAACGTGCCTTCATTGTAAACGCTCGTTCTTTCGTATAATAACGTGTCGCTGTGTGCGTTTTATTCCTTCGCACGTTACGTCAAATTATCATCTGTTTTCAACTGTAGCATGCCTCTCAACCCTCTTACGGCAAACACACATTTGCAACTCCATTATTTATCCCCTTAAGACGATACATGTAAGCCAGTAAATATTGCGTTCTGTTTAAAGAAAATATGTTAAACACGCACGCCGCGGCGGCTTTTGTTGTTGAGAGACGTATCTGGGACGATGATTTCGTTTCACACCGAAGAACACATTTTTTTTTATTTATCGTTTTGAAAGAAAATCAATTACATAAGAGTATTACAACGAATCTTTTGCCTTTTACGTATTTATGGTTTGCGAAGAGGAGTATTCGTAATAGAAAATTAATATTCATCGATTTGCTCTGATAAAAAAAAACATTTTCCTGTAATAAGAGTGTGTATAGAAGAGGAAATAAAATTACTTTCCCTGTTTAACGTATAGCATAGCGTGTAACATTTACCTATATATATATACTTATTAAAGTCAGTAACAGATCATTTATCAGATTTTACGATTTATTCAAAATATGATATTTATTATTAAGGAATTGTTTAATATAAATTATGTAGTACCGTAAATATAAAAGACGTCACTCCCGAATGCGAATGTCCGAATTAATTTTCCATGTCCACAGAACTAATGGAACTACAACTGATCCCGAAGCGCACTATAAAAGTTTACGGGAAGTTTTCTTATATTTAATAATATGACGGGTGTATGTCGAACTTTTCTAGCGCACAAATAATAAGTAGGAAACACAAATAATAGTTGACGTAGGGCCCAGAGGCGGTAGGAGCCTCGGGCGGCCTCATAGGGGGTGCGGGGTGCGAGATGCGGCGGTAATCAGCCCGGACAGTAATTCGGGAGCCTTAAGGGTGTGATCGGTTAGCGCAGACAAGGGTACCACCACTTACATCCTTAGAGAGAAGGAATACTTTAGTTCAACATTTCCAATGTGGTTTTGTTGTGTAGCTCTTCGAGATTAGACAATTTCTCAATAAACATGTGACCCATCGGGCAGCTCCTATTGCTTAGTTTGTTAGCCGTCTCCGGAGAAATTAATGTAATGTGGTCTAATATAAGAGTGAGAGTTGGGGGGCTACTTAATAAGATTGTGTTCAATGTTTCTGTTCGATTTCTCTTGATAGATTGTTCGGTATAAATTATACGCGCAATAATTTTTCGACAGTATATTTGGAAACGAAATTAGAAATTGAGATTTCTTGTGGCTTAATTAAAATATAAATACGATTAAAATATAATACCAAATAAAGCGATATTCTGACGCTGTAATAATATCTACACGGCTTTAATCAATAATTTTAAAAGGAAACGTTTGAAACAATATAATCCTAATATAAAAAAAAACATCGATTCATCCATTCAACAAAAAGACGTCCACTGCTGGACGTAGGTCTCCTCCAACTATCTCCACGACGACCGGTCTTACGCCACCCGCATCCGGCGATCGTGATTGTATTCATTAAAAATTAGTTTAATTTCCTGAAACTAGAGACAAACAAAATTAAAATTCTTTCATGTATGTATATAGCTATTACTGATATTTTAAATATGATTTATTTGTTTTTCAACAGCCACTTAAGAAAATAATTTTGTAATAAAATAATCTGCAAGTCACGTAAACTAAGTATTGCGCAACAAAATATAATACCAACTTATTTAGAGAAAAATCGGTATAAACATTGATTTGAGATTTTAATTTCATAATGTAGTCACAGAAAAAAGAGTATACAAAAAAATATAAATTAATAAAAAGTAAAAAAAAGTAATTCTAAGCAATTAAGTTCGTCTTTGAATCTTTTGAACGCATTCATTCGATAGAGGAATAAAGTCGGTGTACGCAACACTCATCGGTTTTGAGTACACAGCCGACCGCTGAAGGGTCCTCCAGTCGGCAGGCTTCGGATATCTTTGCACCTTAATTACACTCGCCTTCGGCACGGGAACGACACGTATCTCTATCGTAGCCAAAATGAAAAGGGGAGCATAAAAATCGAACAAACAAAAAAAAAACCTTCGACAAAGTGCGAGAGTCCTTCACAAAGGATTCCGTTACATTCGAATTTTATTTGTCTTCTTTTTTTTAAGTGATGTGAACATAATAATATATAAGTACCATTAAAAATAAAAATATAATTATGACTTTCATTAACATGTCATTTTATTAAAATTATTTTAAAATTTTTAATTCATGCTATAATGTAATATCATTCAAGATAAGACACCAAATCATTTTATCGTATTTGAAACGATGATGACTTGCTTACTAATACGGTCAGATTTCCTTTCGATGGACGTAGATTCAAACCCGCCTATAGTAAAAAATTTCATATTACTTGATAAAGGTTACTTAAATAAAATGAAATCAAATAAAAACATGTTTACGTCGTTGTAAATTTAAAAAAAAAACAGCATTAAAATCATTCCATCCAACCTTCCATAAAATAATCCCTGTTAATTAGATTAAGAAACACGTTTCGTATAATAAATACAATTTAAAACACTAACAGTTTAATTAAGAGACGGTTTTATAACATTACAGCTACCCTTATCTGTTATAAGGATATTATGAATGAATCAGGGTCCCATTAATTTTTTTTCACCAAAGTTGGAGATCACGTTTCGGTAAATATTAAGACCTGTGTTTTACATATATACTAGATTCTGCTCTCAACTTCGACCCCGTTGCCTTTAGAATTGGGCATAGACAGAAACACTATTAAGCTTTTAATACACGTATGGGCCGGACCGCGGACATGGTACGGTGAACGGCAAAGGTCATCAGTTGCCTAAGTAGGAATAGTACGGTGGACGGCCGAAGTCATCAGTTGCCTAAGTAGGACCGAAAGAGGTCGACTTTTTAATCGATTTAACCGAGATCCAATTTGTTTATTTTTCAAGCTAATAAAGTATCGATAATGTAATAGAGTATGCTTTTGGTTTTCTATGATATGACCATTATCTGTAAATAGGCAAAGATAAAACAGTTCAGTGTAATTTTTCCGTAGGTTAAGCATTCTTCTTTTTTTGTATAGTTTATATATATGAACTTTAGTGATGTCAATAAAAAAAATTGTAAACGGTTTTTGGAATAAATGATGATTATTGTTTAATTTCGACAAATTTAAGATTACTATTTACGAATAAAAAGGTCAGAAAAAAAAGGCGAAAAAAAAATTGATCTTTTGGACCTCGATCTTTTGGACCTCGATATTTTAGGAAACGATGCATCCCTAGTTAGGCGACTGGTAACGTTGGCCGCCCATCATACCATGTCCGCGGTCTGGTCCGTACATGTGTTAACAGCTTTAATATGTTTTCTCTAGGATTATTTAAAAAACACATTCATGTAATACATAATTTTGATGTATCTCTTGATTTCACTTAAGTACAAATATAGTAATGTAGATTTTACAAATAGCGTTGTGTGATTTAAGGTAATATTTCTATATCAAAAAAGCAAAAGAAAAAATTAAAACGAAACCTGTTTCCAGTCAAAATAATTTCATACTAGCATGTTACATACCTTAAACATTTTTATTTCATTCAGATGAATCAACCGTTGAATCAATAATATACGTTTTAAATTAACATTTATAACTCTACCCGATGAATAATATATAGTATGATAGCTAGTTTATAATTAAATTTTTTTACCAGAATTTAATTACCAACATCTGCAAGTAATATAATAAAATAATTGAAATGATTTATATAAGGTAAAATTAAATTTTATAAATATTATTTAGAAATAACAATCATAATATGGTAAATTCAAGATACTATAATAACACTATAACATAACCTGGCCAAAGTCCTAGAGGCTCAGGAGGTAATATTCAGCTTTGCTGAGCGCAACGCGAAGCCTGCTAAAGCCATCCTTATCTGGCAACTTTTACATTATCCGCCGAACTCTTCCATAAATTTGAGCTCAAAGTCTACTTACGCTTATCAAGTCAAAACTACTTAAACGTGTATTTATTTGTTTCTATTTTCTGGTTGATTGAGTCTGTGTAACTTCAATGGAAGAGGCTCGGTGTGGGATGGCCTACCTCGCGAAAGTTCCTCGCTCCTGATTCGAAATCAGTTAATGCAAAAGTTTATTTTTATAAGTAAGATTACACGAAGTTCGGATAGAACTTTATGCGAGCAGCTTTCTTTCGGAAATCCCACAAAGTATGAAAGAAACGGTGCCTGGGACACGGTTCGAGGATTAATACTGAATTTAAAATTATTTTGGGACACTTTCCTTGTTTTAGTTGATGTCCGGCAACTTTCTTATCGTCGTATGTCATTGTGTAACTTTACTATAACAAGATTTGTAACCCTTTTAGTTAAAAATTTGAGCTATTTTGTACATAAGTACATAAACAATTTGTTCTTTAAATATCGTATAAGATTTTTTAAATAGTTGCGGTCAATGGTGTTGAATCTCGTGATATTTGATTTGCATCTCTGTGAGCTTCTTTTGTTTTACAAAGCAAAATGATTTACCATAATCACACTATTGCTAAGTCACCATATAGCATAATCGGTAACAAGCTACTCTTAGTTAGGAGATTGGCTCTATATTACAATAGTCGGAACATATATATGTGGGAAACGGAACGTAAGAATGACGAAGGATACCCAATGGACTAGAGAGATATAGAATAAGATGGCGACACGATTGTAAAGGATGGTTGTCAAAAAGCTTTTCTAATAATAAATAGTTATTTCATTTCATTAACTGTTTGCTCTGATTAAATCCTACATATATAGCATTTTTGTTTCCCCTTCCAGCAGTGGATCAGACGTGCGATCTCCAACTGGAAGAGCTCTTATAGCCATCACCAGCACGATACAGTAACATCGTATGCACTAGAATCACACTGCACACAAATTCTTGCACACTACACGCGGTTACATTGATTTAATTTCTACTAGCCGTATTATTATCTAGGACAAAACCCGCGGAATTTTTTACTCAGGTGTGCCTCTTTGGTCCTGAGTATCATAAGCTCTCGCCCTATGAGATCAAGGCCCCTGGGGTAACAGCATTTAATTTTTTTATTTACCTACTTGACAACTAGTCAGATGGAAATTACAAGAATCTCTTACACTGAAGTCCTAGCTTTATCAAAATGTTTTCCCTTATTGATGATAGTTTAGGCTCATTATAGAATTAGTGCTCGTGTTGAACGACTCCTTATTTGAGGGTAATACAATTAAGAGGGTAAGCGGTCAGCGACAAATTTGAAAAGCAGGTATTACAGAAATCTATTGCTGCCACGTTGTGGCCCAAAGAAAGAGTTATAAAACACGAAAGGGATAACTACTACACCTCAGACTGATTTTACCAACGCAAAATAGACGAAAACATCATCACAAGCGATGATGGCGCAGCGGGTAGTGCGACCGGATTCCGCGTCAATGGACGCGGGTTCGATCCCCATCTATCTGACTCTAAAATTGGCCTGAGCTTTCAGTGAAGGAAAACATCGTTAGGAAACCTTATCACGGTAGTAGGGCATTTTCTATTGATGCCTGCCTGTGTTGCTATCACCCTTAAATTTGAAAACCTGTCGCCAAATAGCAATATGTGTATTCCGGTAGTATCAGTTGAGAACCAGTACCTCTAGGCTTAGTCTGTTTACATTCCTGTATCACATCGCAACTTAACATCAGGTGAGATTGTGATCAAAGCACTAAGCCTATTTCGTCTAAAAAAAAAATATGGAACTACTTTTATTTGGAACAGACGCCGCTCGCATATCCTCTTAAGTCATCACTGTAAAATAAAAATATCGGTGTACCTCATAAACATTGTAAAACTTCCGTCAGATGGCGAGCGTCGAGAGGACTATTCGATATTGTAACTCCGTGCCCCGCAAAATCGTGTCCAACCTCGTTTGTATTTTGAATGCCACAAAATAATTGCTGGGATACGTGTAAATTTTAAAATGCTTATTAAGCGGATTTCGCAAAAACAAACAAAAGTAGGTAGGTATCGTATGAAGTGGAAAATCGCCCCTGTAAGCTCGTTGATTCCAGTCGGTATGCATTGGGAGTGGTGTGCTTATAGACAATTTATATTAGCCTACGTCGGCACTCGGCTCACCTCTATTTAAATGAAACTGATATCCATAGTACTCTTGTGTTATTTGAACTCATCTGTTATACCACAGTGATCATTTTGGTTTACAAGTTTTTACAATAAATTACAGGTATCGTTTTTTTGGATGAATTTTAATTTGGTATATCATATTAATTTTACTTATAACAAAGTACATTCTGTCTGTGCATTAAATATATTTGACTAAATCTCTTTGGGAAACTTTAAAATTAATGACGGTAAACTTCTATGATATTTGGTTTTTTTTTTCAATCTGTTGTCCGTGTGTATGCACTCACCACGCAAAGACTACTGAATGGATTTTATAGAATATGAAAATAGTTTACAACTCAGAGTAACATATAGGCTTTATGTAGGTAAATCTTTAATACTTACTCCAAAGTGAGTGAAAAAAGAGATGCAAATTTGTATGGGAATTAAGTTAGTTTTAAAGTAAGAGTCATGAAAATGTATGAGTGCTTAGTTATTAAGGGAGAAAATGCATTTCAGTGTTTTAAAAAAATAGAGATAATGAGTAAACAAATTAAGGTAACATGCTTTGATCGAAAACGACTAATATTTTACTTGTAATGAGAGAAACAAAATTTACACGTTAAAAATATTTCAGAAAAACCACTCTGTGGACTTTAGAATCGGTTGAATGAACACATTTGTACAATTTTCGAAAATAGATGAAAACCGGGATGCATATTTTTGTGTTAAAATAAATCATATGTATGTGTAGTTTAAAATAGAATCAATGAATACTATACGCATCTATATTTTATAGAAATCGTAGTATTAGAAACACGGAAATCCACGCAGACGGAGTCGCAGGTACATCTAGGATAGATATAAAATGTTGACTGTAAACAAAGTGCTTGCCAAATTAACGTGTCGTTCATGAATTCGAGTCCTGGTTGAGCCATTTGAATTTATAGTTGAACTGCTTACGCCAGCTTTCCATTGTTTTCCTATTGTCTTATTTTTTGGGTACTCGTCACATTAAGAAGATTGGGATTATTGAATTTGTGATCTGCAACTTGCAAAATTTATTTCCGAAAAAATACATTCCCAAGTTATATCATCAAAACTACCCGCATTTAGCTCATGTTATAATTGCGAAAGTATGTTTGATTATTAATTTGCCCGGCAATCACATTCGAACGGTTCAACGTAATTAAATTAATTATGCCGTGATTTGAAATTCTTATGAGGAATTAATATTTGTTAGTTTTATTTACACTCAACGAAGCGGACGGGTAATGGCTGTAGTATCTATTGATTCATTTTATTTTCATATTAAAAAATAAAACAATGAACAGTTGTTTAATAAATATTGATACTTTAAAGAAAAATGTTTGAGAAATATTAATTAATATACCTATAATTGGGTAAAATACAATATAATTAAAATATATAAGTTTAACAACCCGTCATTTTGAAAGCTTTATTCACTCCGACATATTATGCCATTAACAGTTGAGCGACACGGCCTCTAATTCACGTTTAAAAGCTTGCACTCGAGTCAAAGTCAGCTGTTATTTAGCCTTAGCCAGTAATGCTCTCTAAAAAATCTAATTTGTCAAGAGCAACGCCGGAGACACTTAAGGTATTGTGCGAAGACGTTTTATTAATTTTTCTTACAACTTTATTAAAACGTGAACTATGGCAACTATGTTGTTAGAATATCAGCCTTTATGGCGTTTTCTTAAGCGCATCTATAACATTATTCGAAATCTTTATCCACCTGTCTATCATTTTATCATCAGAGTATATATAGTTATAAGAACCAGTTTAAAAAAAAATCCATTTCGAAATTTAGTGTATCATAAGAGAGATTATGATATATTAAAACTTTTATCTTGAGAACGAAACAATGTCTACACCGTTTAAAAAACGTATAATATAAAAAAAAAAAACGCGTACAGAGCAAAAGAATAGGGATAAAAGGATGATCTTAAGAAATTGTAATATTGAAATCTTTGATTCATCAGTTAGTAGTAGTCAGTAGTCAAGACAGTAGTAAAAAGAAACAAAAATTTTGATAATTTTTATAAGACTAATTTGTTAAAAAATCGTACATCCATCCATTCAACCGTAAGACGTCCACTGCTGAACATAGGTCTACCTAAAAGATCTCCACAACGATCAGTTTTACTCCACCCGCATCCAGCGGATTACAGCCAACTCTAACAGGTCGTCGGTTAAAAAAATTCTAATACGAAAAGTTGTTACTTATACATCTCGTACTTTCATGTACATACCAGTTTATAGAACACGATTAATCAGTTTCATAATACGTAGCTTTCTCATCAATCATATTTTTTCCCCGTTAATATTTGAAGTAGAATTGGGACACCGCGCGAATACTAGTTCTAGACTATAGATAATAGATGTACAATGTCTACTAACCGCTGCCTGAATTATCTATATTTGTAAGAGAAGGGGTATTTGACGATTGATAACGATATCGCCTTCAAATCAATCAAAAATTCTTTATTCAATTAGGGCCCTGGGAAGGCGCCCATAAACGTTAATAATTATCAACCGTTCGGAAAACAACACAGTCGAGAAGAACCGGCAAGAAACTCGATCTGGTTTCCTTTTAAAACGTTTTGTTTCAAGTAAAATTTAAATTAAATTATAATATAATACAAGATTATTATCCAATGTTCTCATCTCGAGTGCTAGTGCACGAATGTCCCAGTGTCTAGCGAAGGGTCGGTTTTATAGTAGCGATATAAACAAACATGACTCATCGGTATCCAACGTTGTTTTCTAAAGTCAGTTATCGATTTTTTTATGCTAATTATCAAAGCTTTTGCTGATATATTTATATAAAAAAGTTGAATAATAATAATTTGAAATATTATTTTCATGACTTTTTTAAGGTTATAGCTTCAACCCTTCTACGATCCACGTACTTAACGTAAATTTCATTTATAAAAATTTCTAATGCAAAATAATAATAAAAATAGCTCATGTCTTTGGCTTAGAAGAAACGTAGTAACGAAAATCCGATAAAAATCGGTCCAGTGGATTAAAACATTTACAAGAACGAAAATAAATAATTACGTGTTTTATTCATGTCGATACGAAGCGATGGTGGCGCAGTCGATTTCGCGGGGTCGAGCCCATCTATCCAACTCTATCAGCCTGAGCTTTCGGTGAAAGAAAACATCATGAGGAAACCAATAGCATGGTGGCAGGGCATTTTCTAATAATGCCCACCTGGTTAGCTATCACCCTTAAGTTTGAAAACCTGTCGCCAAATACAAATAGGTGTATTCCGGCAGCATCACTTGAGAATCAGTACCTCTAGTCTTAGTGTGTTTACTATCCTGGTGGAGATTGTGGTCAAAGTACTGAGCTTATACCATGTATTTTTTTTATTAACATTTGCATCGAAAATTAAAATAACTTAATTAATTGTTCTTAAACCGTTTAATAATTAATGCAGAAGATATATTAATAATCATTAATTAAAATTTTTAAAACATTGTGTTTCCTCGAAACATTTCATGGAATAATTAATTATACTAGAGTATTAAAATTCTATCTCTTTATAGACGGCGGAAGGAAAATTTATCAATTTTCTTGGAAAATATAATTGTACCTTTAACTCCTGTTTGTATGATTATTTTTGCTTATTAATTTTATTCAATCATTTATAACCAACATAAAATCGATATAATTAATACAACTGCAAATACAATCGGTGGCGCATTTGTATTACGATGCGACTGCCGTTCTGAGGTCTCGGGTTTGATCTCCGGGTCGGGTCAAGTGGTATTGGGTTTTTCTATTCAGTATCATCCCGGAATTTGGAATTTGTGCCCGATATGGCGACAGGCTCGTCCCTGTCACATCTGCGACGGAACTATGCTCGGCGAAATGTGGGTGGTGCAGTTCGCTATTTTACCTCTGCCTAACCCTTCGGTGATAACAGGCGTGAGCTTATGTTATGTTATGTTAATTAATACAATATTGACAGCTAAATCTATTAATTAACTTTATTTTATATAAAAGCGATGATCGCGCAATTGTAGTTTGGTCTGATACAGCTTCGATGGGCGTAAATTCGAATTCAACTATCCTATTTTATAATGATTTTTCAGTTTAGGAAAAAATCATGATATAGGATTGTGGTAGAGTATTTTCTAATGCCCAATTGCGTTTCTAATGCTTTACTATGATTAATATTACTAATAAATATATTAATATAATATTATTGTACAATTTACAATTTACAATTCTATCGCTTTCTTTATCCCTGTAAAGTACTCCCTAGTAAAGAAAGATTATTTAATATTAATTAATGTTTTTTGTTTTTATTTGTCAACAGGTATGTATTTTCAGCAACATTCGTGAAATGAACGCCCTCTAATATTGGTATGTAGCTAGAACTATGTAAATATAGTTATGTTCTTGACGTTTTTTATTATAATTTACAGATTATCTCTATAGTTATTACGTTGTTGTTAATTTTGTTAAGTTCTACTAAATATATACATTATATTTTAATTCATTCATTTTAAACGACACACATTTCAAAGTAATATAATTTTATCTGAACAGTTTCTTTAGGACTAAATACTAATTCTTTAAACAGTATTGTTCTCAGTTAAATATATTTTTCCGGATTTAATTCAACCAAAAAATTACTCATTCATTTGTGCGTAATGTTAGCAACAACAATGTAAATACATTTTGTTTTTGTTACCAAACAAAACTTTAATAATAATTCCCTTATCATAATTACTTGCTTACAATATAGAAGGTCCGTTCTGACAATGGATATTTCTATACATTGTTTCACAATATCCTACTTACCAACCCCAAAACTATCGAATAGTTAAATTACCTTTACGTTTCACGATAACTGAATCGCGATAAGCTATGAAAGCAATATAATAACCAATTTATTTTAAAATATACGAGTGGCCACGATACTGGCCGCTCGAGCAACATAATGGCGTTCTAAAATTCCAATTACAACTTTTTTTTTCTCAACTTTAGAATGCAAAATTTGCAAAATTTTAGTGGATTGTTAGGCGTTTGTTATAGTTTATTATAGATATTTAAAGCTGTTATTCGCTGTGAATATTTATAGAAACGAAAAATAAGTTATGAAAAAGTTGAAATAATATTGAGGCTTCGAATATTTAAAATGTTGTTTGCCAGTTTTCTATATTGTAAACAATATTGAGTTTGATCAATTGATATTCATGTAAAGTTGGCGAATAACTTGGACAAACATAACTGTGTTTAGTTTTAGTTTACAATGTGAACTGTGAATAAATAAAATATTTTAATTTTATTGAATTATTGTAAACGTTTTTGAATTCTAAATGTACTTAATATTCATCAATACAAATCATCTGATAAACGCGTTCAAGTCTCGGCAAAGTCTTTTTACACGTAAGAATTATTCCATTCATCCTTAAAATGGATTCCAAAGAAGGAAAGCAATTTCATTTGTGAGAACCTGCTACTGCTTATAATCCGTCCAAGGTAATAACATTTCATATTCGTAATAGAATCATTTCGCGTCGCCCGGAAACTTTATAGTCTCATTTTCATTGGAAGCGTTTAGTACGAATAAACTTGTAGAATATTTGATGCACAGTCGCGGAGTGAAACGGCCCAATCTCCGGACTCCCTTACTCTACTAATCAACATGGCTGCCGTTGACTATAATTTTTCTTCTATCTCATAAAAAAATGCAAGCCGAGGGAATCGAATTTTTTTTTTTTACCCTGCGTCTCTAATTTTCTTGGGGAAATGTTTTGTTGCATGTAAATGTAATCGTGCAGGATAATTTTGTTCAAGATAATATTTTACTTTCTGACAAAGTATATACATACAATGTATATAGCTATGTTTACTGGGATATGGTGCAGTTTATATTTAAAACTAATTGTATGCCCGTGGCTGCGGCCGCGTTTTATATATTCTTCACTGCATTTAATGTTTTTATACGGAACCCTATCTTTTTTTAATACTAAGATAAAGTAAAACTATTTCTGATAAATTCAAGCACTTGTCCGTAAAACTGTGCATTGAATAGGATTTTTGACCCTAATTATTTTCGAAAATTAAAAGTACCTTAAGATACCTGGAGTAACTTCAGGCTATCTACCAAAAAAAGTGCCGTCAAAACCGCCCAAACGTTCCAGAGATTATCCGGAACAAGCAGACAGACAGACAGACAAACATTTTAATAATTATATTTTTGGATATGTATCTTATATACATTCATAACTATTTAGTAACTAAATTTAATTTTAACATTACAAACAGACACTTCAATTTTATTTATTATTAGTACAGTATAGAAGGTCGCGGGAGTCCGCTGGATGCGGGTGGCGCAAGACCGGTCATCGTGGAGATCTTTAGAGGAGACCTATGTCCAGCAGTGGATGTCTTTCGGTTGAATGGATGGATGAATGGATAGTATAGATTTTTAACCCCTTGAGCACCTTCCCGGCGTTTACGTCAGCTTTCCAGTGCTTTCCTATTGTTTTTCTATTGTTTCATTTTTATGGGTACTCGACACATTAATAGTAATTGAATTTGCTACATTTGGTAACTGTAGCGTATACTCAAATTATCTAATTATTGAAGTAATTTCTCAATTTTAATGTACTCTAAATTTGCATAATTTATTCGTTTCTGTTGTTATTAATTACCAAGTGGTACCGGCTAACAATAATACCACTCCATATCTTTTCATGGGCGTTGTAAACGGCGGCTAAGGGATACCCAGGGGATGAGCAGCAGCATCCTCTGAAAACCACAAACACTAACTGCGAACGCCAATTCGCCTGCCAAGTGTGGCGATTATGGTAATTCGCTCCTATTTGGGGGAGATTTATATCCAGCAGTGGATGATTTTTGGATGAAACAATTAATCAAAAAATTACGTTTACCTACCTTTCTAAGCTCTTTTCAATAAAAATAACACGAGATAAAAAAAATCTGAATATCAATCGAAAATATGAATAAAATTAGTATTATTTACTTCATTATTACAATGCAATAGATTTACAACAAATTTATTTGTGTTATCTATTTTTTTTTTAAATTAACGTACTTAAATATTTTTTTTTCTGTTCACTTTTTAAGAGTCAAAAACTATATGAGACATATAAGTTTATACTTAATTAACAAACTATGATACGTAGTAGATCTTTCTTGTACGGGATTTTGTTTACACAATTACTTATTAAGGTCATGTCTTTAACGGAGCACCTGACAAAGATCTTCTGGGAAATCGTTAATTAAATCCAAAGGCGTAAGTAAAGGTGGTTTGTCAGCGTAAAAGCTTTGCTTAAAGTTAAGTTATACAGCAATAATGTAAACCGTATTAAAGCAATGATAAGAACTATCTGTCAGAAGAAGGCTGAAATTTATTTTAAACTAGCTGTGTGCCTGCGGCTGCGCCCGCGTTTCTTATCTTCTTCACTGTCGTATAATTTTTGAACATAGTAGTACCCTTATTATTTTCCTACAATTTTTTAGAACTAAGTTAAAGTAAAAATATATCTCACACAGTCACAAAAAATTGCCCGTAAAACTGTGCATTGAATCGGATTGTATTCAATTTTTTTATGAGATTTTTTTTTTACGCGGAACCCTGATTATTTTCGACAATCAAAAGTGCCCTAAGTTACTCGGAGTAACTTCAGCTATCTATCAAAAAAACTCCCACCAAAATCGACCCGCTCTACCCGGAGATTACCCAAAAAAAAACAGACAGCCAAAATTGTTAAAATTGTGTTTTTATAATAACATAACATAAGCTCACGCCTATTATCCCTGAAGGGTTAGGCAGAGGTGAAATAACGAACTACACCACCCACATTTCGCCGAGCTTAGTTTCGTCCCAGATGTGACAGAGGGCGAGCCTGTCGCCATATCGGACACAATTCCCAGACTCGGGGATGATACTGAGTAGAAAAACCCAAAATCACTTGATCCGACCCGGGGATCGAACCCGAGACCTCAGAACGACAGTCGTACCGTAATACAACTGTGCCACCGAGGTATTTTTATTATAGGTGTCGTATATACATTCGTATAAAATATAATATAAAAATAGTATAAAAATGTTATATTGAGAACACTAGAAACAGCTACTTCAATTTTATTTATTAGTACAGACTAACGCCCAAAAGTGACTTCATTCGTTTCGTTTGAAGAATTAAATCTTGAATTAATAATACTCTTGTAATTTCTTTTAGATTTTGGTATATTATGTTTACCATAGATAGAAAGAAACTTGATAGTACTTGGTTTTACAATAACGTATAATAAAGTGCTAATGAAAGGTCTGAATACATTAAAGAAAGTTTGAAAGTGGTGCCAGTAACAGAGAAGTTAAGGAACAGTCTGTCCTGGTATGAGAATGTGATGCACGGGGCGGAAGAGGATGTTGTAAGATAGGTATTGGATATGAATGTGGACGGTTATAGGGGAAGGGAAAGACCAAAGAAAAGATGGATGGACGGATTGTGTGCAAGATGATGTATTTAGAAATGGAGTGAATGCTGAGATGACTTCAAAAAGACAGGTATGGAAGAGTAAACTTTTGCGTCGATCCCAAATAAAATTATTTTATCTTGGTATTGCGGAGTCTACCAATATCTCATTGCACCTATTATATAATAATACATTTTATTTTGATTTATTGATTTAATTTACATATAATTTACATGAATTATTGATAAATGTATAACGCATTCCAAATAAATATACAAAGCTTTAAAAGAGATAAAAAAATTAATGAATAATATTCATAAAATCAATAAAAATATTAACTAAATACAAAACATGGTTAATATACATTTTTTATGAGGAACCATAGCTTGGGTACTTTTATATAAAACAAATGAATTAGTATTCTGCACGTACATAAAGTAACATCAAGTTATACATACATATGAAAAATGATGTGTGTACGTGTTAATAAAATAAAAAGCCACTCGAGTGAATCTCAACAAACCATATTAAGGCTTTAGGGATTATAAATTTATATTATACGGGGACTGAAACGTTTTTTTTTTTTTCCTATCTGTTTTATCTCATTTTTTTTCTTTCCACGGATTAATGTGGGAAGTCCTTTGACTTAAATCTTGATAATCTACAAATTTCATAGAAATAATGAAATAAGAAATTGAGGTAAAACAGATTAACTTGTAGTAATAATAGCTATTTTTTATTCAACCAACCTTTTCATTTTTTAAGTGAAATTTTTTTAGCGGTCTTGAGCGATTCTCGTTTGTGAAAACTTATAGATTCGCGTTACCAACGTTGCGACGTCAGTTATCAACATGTTAGAATATGTCAAGTATAAGAGGGATTTCAAAGATAAATAATAAAATTAAAAATTACGCACCCTACAGTATATTTTGATTAAGAATGAAGTATATGAAAATGTACTTTAAAGTATATATGTAAAAAACAGACTAATGTTATTTTTTAGCTAAGATAAGATGAACAGTTTTTTTACAGTCACCATCATTATGCCGGGCTAAATCTATCACAGATAAATACTTTAGCTGGTATGACTCCTTAACGCGATACAATGACGTGTTTTCACAAGAGTGTAGTTAGTCGGGTACGAAAGTGTTAATACCCCGTAAACTGATTAATTTTCGGAATCAATTCGTTCTTTTTTAATATCTGCACTGTATGATCATTTTTTGTAAACTAGTCATAGAAAAGTAGTAATTAAAACTAAAGTACTAATAATGATCAGCATTATTAATATCTCTTTGGTTCTTATCAAAAAAAAATTAAAACTCTTATTAACTTTTCGGTTACTGTTCCTTTTAAAAGAAAGGTTCTATTTTGAATGTGTTTTAGTTTATTATGTCATGAAACATATTAATGTAATCGCTGTATTGTTACAATTTATTTAAATAAATTTATTAATTAAATAAAGTGAATCAACATTTTCGAACAATTTAACATGCGATAATATATTTCAATTTACATTTATATTATTGCAAATTTACAAACGCTCCGAAATAAATACTTATTTGTTGTATTATCGAATTTATCGAGGCGGCGGTGCGTAGTTACCTGCGACTTGAGCTGGCGCCGTGCGAGTTTTCGCCAGGACAAGATTTATGTAAGGACTTTTGTGTTTATACGAGTAGTTAAGCAGAGGACCCAGGGACGAGGTGTGCCTCATCTACATTCGCTTTCGTACGTGACAGATAATACCTAACATAGAATAGAAATCTCTTTTGTCTTTAAGCTCTCATATTCTCTTCAGTTTTCTTCGACGTGTATGAAAATACACAGTTCGTTTTAAAATTACTGTACCCGGAGACGTACGTATATAGAAGTTACTTTTTGTTCCTTTTTTCACAATCTCTCGCCATAGACACATCATATGGCGTGGATGAGTTGTGTTGGGACGTAGGAAGTCTTTTGTCCGCGATATGAAAGTAAGACTTGTTGTAAGGAATATCCAACGTTGAGTGCAGGGAGCATTGTTTCGAAATCTAAACAACATGTACTTTTACAACAGCGCCAGAAGCAACACGTGGCGCGACATAAGTGATGAAATCTACTTAGTTTTAATTAAAAAGTCGTTACTACACAACTGTTAACCGATAAACTAAAATAGCTTAACTCGTAAAAGATTTTAGCGGTAGTTAACTTTTGTTATTTTATAGTAATCTCAGAGCGATAGGGCCGCACATAAAATGTGATGAATGGAGAGTAGACTGACATCAAATGCGTTTGAAATGTATACAAATTACATTACAGTATTTAGTGCGTAGCCTTCACTTGTTTATTATATTAGTTGTATTTTTTATTTTAATACTTTATCCAATTACGTCATTCATTTTTTTTAACTACCTTTTTTAGGCTATATTTTTTTAAAGTGTATTGAAAACAACCTGATACAAATTAAGTATTAAATTGTAATTAGAATCAAATGTTTTTTTTTATAATCTTGTTTTATATTGTACTAGGCTCAGCGTTTTGACCACAATCTCACCTACCTCGAATCTACGTCCATCGGTGCGAAAAACGACCATTGTAATATTGGGTTATCATTGCATCACAATTTTAGCGTTATCAAGTGCTCCAATCCTTTGATATACTGTCATCATGCGGCGGTTGTCATCGTTCATAGATAGTTGTTTATTTAACATCAGATGAAATAGCGGTCATTGTGCCGAGATTAATTACAAAAAAAAAAAAAAATACTTTTTCCAAAGTATTATAGCAAAAAACAAATATTATACTGATTAAGAATTCAAAACTAGAAAATGGATAGAAACCAACATGACAATGATATTCTCGAAAGAATACTTAATTTCGGATCCAGATAAATTTATTTATTAATTCTTATTTTTATCCTACTCTTCGACCTTTAACTTCGTTTTAATGGGAAATAATATCTAAATAAATCCCATTAACATGAAAACATTCTATCAAAACATATGTTAACATAGAAATAATAGTATCAAATATGATATTTTAAACAGTTTAGACTACAGTTTCCCCAAGAAAATGTGTTTTTTCTATGTTTATTATTGATGTGTTATCAGCGATTACTTTAATCATGGGGATAATATAGCGTATAGTCTTGTTATTATTGCCTCAATTAATCATAACTTTACCTCACTGAAATTATTCTGGTGGGTAGACCATTGGTGCATGAGCTCACGAAGGCATGAAATTGGATCGCAAAACCTTAACGTTCGCCGGTTTTCGAACTAGGGCACAGCTGATTATGAAATTTTAACAAAGCTTCCCGGTATTGCATTTAAACACTTGACATTAAATATTTTAATGAAATCAATTGTAGTAGGTACCTACGTAACGTTGTATTTACTTGTAAAAAAAATTTTGCTTATTGTACAGTTCATTTTCATTCGTTTTTACGAGTTTTTAAGATTTGGGATACAAGTAAAAAAATTAATAATTCTCAAAAAAATCTTTATGCAAACAACTAAAAATGTTTTTTCTGTGTCGACAGATTTTCGTCTTTTTTTATTGTTGAGTAAATATTGACGAACTTTAGTGTTAACAATAAAATAATTGTATGTATAAATATTTAAAAAATGTATAATATTATATGTACATATATTTTTCAAAAACGAACAACTTTATAAACTTTGTATCTAGTACAAAATTCAAACATATATATCCTGTTAATTATAAACTCAAAACTAAAATTGTTTTAATAACTATATCTGTTTAAAATCTCTTTCCTCAAAATACATAAATTTAATTACGACGTATAAGCATATTAATATAGTTAGGTTTTAAATTTAATAATTAACGCTTATAGTTTGTACGCTGTCTCTGACAAGGATGCAACAAATTGCATAAAACACTAAACTCTTCTTGTACCCAAGGCCGTGACAAAATGCAAGCGGGGGAATTATGATAGTTTTCAAGGAGTTTAGAAGCAGCAAATTTTCGCTTCTCCTTGTCGTAGCACGTGTCTCTACGCTAGCGTACCTGCTACGCTGCTACGTCGTAGACGATTTATGTTATAAAATTATGTTAGTTTTATAAACAGAAATTCAGTAGGACACTTTTTTGCGAGGATCTGTTTTCGGTTTTATGTATTATATTATATACTCGTGCATTAATGCATCGTGACTACAATAATAATAATGTCAGATTGTAAAAATATCACCGTTGGGCAAAGAACTCTTTCCGGTGAGCGTTAAATAATATACACAGATTATATTTTCATAGTTTAATATATTTATGCTATTTAAATAAAGCGCTTTGACCACAAAGGTGTGTTATATATTTCTTATTACCCCCTTCATATGGATATCAACCGAAAAGATATTTTACCTTTTAGTAGTAAATACAAAACTGCATCATTAATATGTGTCTTTAAAAATAAACATTAAATTTAAGAACATATTTATTTCTTCACTACACTACATCACTATATTTTGTAATTTAACAATTCCAAATAACAATTTACTGTGCTGTCGATGACAATTTACAATTTTAATTTAAACTTGTTAACATTTTAAACAATAAAATATAATTTTATAGTGCCGGTTACTAACTAAAATCCTCGTATTACATTTTTAGAAACGTAAAACCGTCTGTATGGTTTTATTTAAAAAGAGAAGTATTTAGTTGGTTAGGTTGTGTGTCTATTTTAAGTAATCGCGTTACTCTTTATTTTGACTCAGACATTGTTATTATTTAAGTAAAAAGTACATTATCACATATACAACTGTGTATTTACATTTTAATAAGTCACAAATTTATTTTTGATATAATTAATTTGGACCAACATAATGACATACTTCAAAATTTTTCGAGAGATTGGCGGTTCGTCGCCATTTTCAGCTCTAAAAGTGAGATAAATATTTTTTTTAAATTTATTTGAATAGGGCTTTTCACACATTAGTGTATGCCAGCCCTATCGGAGCATACCAAATATACCTTGCAAAAATAACAATAATAATAATTAAAAAAAAAAAAAAACACCTAAATTAAATTGTCTCTTAACTTACTACTTGTAATAATAAAGTTCCATAGTATACTAGCAGAATCGGACATCGGTTTTACTAGAACACTATAGAACATGCCTATATCTAAATAACATAACCCTAAGGCCAAAACCAAACAACTTCTAGCCCCCGCATTTCGGGTACATTCCACCAACAGATGCTGAGCGTCTTCGAAAAGGTGAGATATGTAGTAGCTTCTTGTGTTGATTATGAATCATCTCTCAATAATCATTGGTTAACCCCTTGATCACTTATCTGGCGTTAACGCCAGCTTTCCAATGTGTTTCTATTGTCTTATTTTTATGAGTACTCGACACATTAATGACAAAAATAGCTAATATGATATTGATGTAGTAACTTAATTAAACCTTTTATCGATTATTCTTCCTTATTGACAAAAATGTATTTAAAAATCGCCGGTAATTTTTTACCATACTTACGTCGTAGGTAGAGCAATTAATTGGGATTAGTCTGCGAGGTCGCGCGCACAGTTTCCACTTATTTTTCACGTTACGAAAAGTACGGGGTGTGCGGCGCTCGCGGCGGATTATTGAATTAAAGTTGATAAGTGTATTAGCCGGTGTTGTTGCTCCATTCTCTTGATTAATGGACGACCGTTGCTTTTTCTCTCTCATTTATATGATAATGAGTCAGTCGGCACGGCGGACGGACAATTTCGTGTGTAAATGGGTTCGTAGTTGGTTGGTTAAATCGCTTTTTTAAAATACTGTAAACGTTTGCGTAAATTACTATATTGAATGGGTGACTCTAAATTTACCAATGTGAATATTTCTTTACTTCAGTAAGTATTATATGTGTTCACGCGTATACTAACGGACACAAATACAGACGTTGCTTTTTTACAATTTAACATGATAATGGTCATTTTTGTGAAGTTTTCTATTTTCCTTTTAAAATTTCCTATAAAAGAACAAAAATTATTTAACGTAAGAAAATACCTTGTAAATTGGGTTACTGATTTTCGATTTATAAGCTAACTAATAGACAAACCGGCAGATAGATAGATAGACGTTGCCTTTTCTATAATGTAAGGGTATTATACCCATCAATAATCACTTCTATTTTTTAATGTGTCGAGTACCCATAAAAATGAGACAATAACAAAACAACGGAAAGCTGGCGTAAACGCCAGGTTAGTGCTCGAGGGGTTAATGAAATAGATTGAAAGTAAAGACCACTCTCTTCTTTATTCTTGTAAACTAATATCTCAAAGACCCCTGTCTGTTGCTAATACTTTTTATTGCGTGCACTTAATACTTGTTCTGTATCATTCAGAATATGTCGGTCTTGACTGGTTGCTATTTTCATATATTTTATTCAAAGTTTAGTAGTCCTTGTTATACGTGGTTTATAATTAATTGCGTATAATTTCCACTGGTGCGAAATGCTGCGGAACGGAGTGATTCTTGGTACAAGTAAGTTACAAACAGTCGTCATTCAAATTCATAACGCTCGCCAGGGTTCAGTGTGAAAAATGTATTGCAAGGCCTTACGAACCCTCGCATTGTGCCTCAACGTTGAATAAAACCACAGATGAGAAGCTGAGAGGAACAGTAGGTGGATTTGGATTCTTAGTTGCAGACTTGTTGCTAGCTTGGAGCACATCGAACGCAGAAATTAAGAGATTAGTCAAAAATGTTGGTCATTTTCTAAACTATTGAAATAGATTGAGGTTATCTCTTGCGCAATATTTTACCTCATACTCTGGTGTCACATGAGAAAATAAACATAGAGAAATATTCTTAAATTTGGGAGTTTTAATTCCAAAACTATCCCCAAAATGCATAGACGATTTCCAAAAAAAAAAATGTTTTCTTTCCGTATTTAACAAATATTTCTTGTTTCATTATTTTAATGAATATGTAAGCTAAAATGAAAATCGTATAAGTATATAGGGAATATATTTTTTTTTTTTTAAATAATATCGACACTTTTATAAAAGTTAAATTGTGTTAAACGTTTCATATAGTAAGTACTGTAAGATAAATTACATATGCTCCTGAATGTTAAACAGGATGAAAAGTTGAATTGTTTTTATTACAATTAACCTTTGGCTGTTTTTGGAACTGGATTACATTTAATTATTAACGTATATATTTTAACAGTATAATCGTATTAACACTCTCAGTTATTTATTCTTGAAAATATATAATAGTGTTTCTTTTTAATTATGTTTTCAGCCATTCCATTATCTCATGAAGAGTAACTAATAAAATGTCAGTTTAAGATGATTTAGACTTTAATTATACTTGACAAACAACAATTTGAAACGCAGGCTACTTATTGAATGAATAATACATTTATTTGTTTGTAGCTTAATTTCATGACGGAAATTTTTGAATGATAAGCAAATTGAAAGTTAAAATAAAATTAAAACAAATTATGATCATGTATAAGACGTAATAAAATATTTTATTTCTAATACACGCCTGCATAAGTTGGTTAAAACATATTGTAATTACTAACGTCTTTCTTTCTATCTCTTTGTTGGTTTATAACTTAAGAAACCCATTACTTTTTAAATCATATAGTTATCTATTATCTAAGTACCTTGTGGTAAATATTTTGTTATATTAGGTAGTATTTATAACATTAGGTAATAATTTATCTGTCTGCTTGTCCTTTGCTAAGCTTAGATAGCTTAATATAATTATTAGTTTACAATAATGTAACTGTTTTACAACGGCAAATGTACTTTTAGACCGTTTAATGACCTATAAAAACTTTATTCTAATTCTATTCCATTCTTATTCTAGATATAGCGTATCTTCGTGGAATGTATTTTTAAACAATATATATATATATATATTGTTGAGAAATGTTAATTTAAAAATATACCCTATCAGAATCTTTGAATACTCAACAAACCTTTCATCATAATATACTAATGAACGACTGTAAAATGTATTAAGCATGGTTTGCAATGGCTGTCATTCACTAGTAGATTCGACAGCACCTATCAACAGATAGCCGTCGGCTCGTTTGACAGCCTTCACGGCGGATAAGCGCACGCCAATACGACAAAAGGTAACGGTACGATATAAAATACATACAATTTTATCTATTCATAACATATTTTTTATGTATTTGGAATAATTTTGGTTTGTTATAATTTGTTGTTTTTTTTTTTAATTCAATTAACTGCAGAATATGGCTCCATGGTAGTTGGCATTTTACGTGATATAGTTCCAGGATTACAAGTGAGGTGTATTAAAAATAGTGACACAGAGCGTAATTTTTTATAAAATTCTTTTTTTCATTGAAGCTTTGCTCAGTAAACCTATTAAGTGATATACAGTCCAAAAACGGCAATCGGCGGTGGCAGATTCCACCAGCGGTCTTCATCGTCACATCGGCCTGATAAGATGTCTGTTCACGCATCCATAATTAAATTTCCTTTCCATAATTAAATATGAAGTTAATCGACTGTCTTATTTTTTTAATGGAAGTTTATAGAAAATTTGATGGAACTTTCAATCGAATGAGTTGAATCTTAAGTGAACATTGGAGTTTATTAAGCGAAAACGAATTCTACCGGTGTTCCCGCGCCTGACACTATCGAACTTTCTCTTCTAACAAAGCAACTAAGAAAAAGGCATAAAACACATTCCGAGAAGTCGCCGCCGAACAATAGAAAACTTTATTTCGATGAAACTGTTACGAAAAAATATGACGTTTGAAAAATTACACGCATTCACAAATAATACGGGCCCTCCATTGTAGAAAGTTCCGAACACAAAGGAATTGAACTCGTTCTTGATTCATTAAAATTTCAGCTCATATATGAAGTTGCTTGTTTGCTATATTAAATATAAATGTTTTCTTTTAAATTTACGGTGTACATACAAATATTTTTTTTTGTTGATCATATAATTTAAGTAAATACTAGTAAATCGTTTAATCCACTTGTTGAAATAATATTGTTTCAATAATAAAATCAGTTATATTTCAATGAAATATATATAAGCCTTTGTATTGACAAAAGTTATTATCATATGTAACGTCAATTTTAATGATTCGAGAAATCCTTTAATGAAAACTAAGTCGAAATTTCTATTAAATCTAACTTTATCAATTCCTGCAAAGTCCAAAAAAAATATTTAAAAAATACATTAATTATATATTACTCATATTTGGAATTTCATCATATTGATAGTATAGCAAGTTCAGACTGACCAAGCACAGCTTTAATAAAATAAAACTTGATTAATATCTGGGTACACGTAACATACCTGGACAAATCTAAAATATTGAACAAAAACGTCGAACCTTTGGAAATACAAATTTCCATTTACTGCCGGCAAGAGGAAATGAAGCAATTAATTCGGCAGATGGCGTCGCAGTGCGAGCATTAATCATTGACTAATCGTAACTGCAGTCTTCGATTAAAACCGCGTCGGCTCGCAGACATCGCGTGTCAACCCTGCATTATAATATCGTACTTATGAATTGTATTGATAATATATGATTTTAACATAAAAGCCATGGTATAACAGTTATATTTACACAAAATCAACATAGCTTCGTAGTCACTTCAAACATGATTGTGATCAAATCGCAATGAATAACGCATTTCAAATATTATCTGCATCGTAAGAAAATTAATAATTCTGTACATATTTTAGGTATTGAAAAGTGTTATGTTTTATAATTCGTCTGTCGCTTGACCTTACGTTTTATATTATAGATGCTAGGTAGTTGATTTTGTTTGTCTAGGACAAGATAAACATCATTTCCATAATATTTTCTTCAAAACAACTTTTCACTTACGTTTTGAACTACATTATTTTTTGGTACAACTTAATTCATGTTAATTTTTAAATTCATAAATCCCACAAAATAAGTCAATGGTGAATGTAAAATAAAGAAATTGGAAATTTGGTTGGTATTGAACCAAAACTATTTTTATAATTACAATAATCCTGTACTATGGCCCAGAGCAGCTTTATTCACACATCAAAAATAAAGAAATCAAAATAATAATATTACAGACGTAAAATATGAAATGTTTAATATCTGTATTGAACAGTAAATATCTACCCTATCTATCGCAATATGTGCTTCCCCTCTGATTATTATTACAACAATTTAACCAAAATCGATGTTGCAAGTAAAATATATCATAATTATAGTAAACCTTACTCCGTACATCCATATAACTTTGATACCACTTAGTTATCACGAGAGTAGTTTTCCCTAAGTTCGCATTGACACTGTTCAAAATTCATTGCCTGTATAGTTTAATGGCCATAGGTTCCATCGAAAGTACTTAAACTATCATCAAAGAGAAGCTATTTTGCTTTCTATTTTCGATTATTTGAATTATACATATATTAGACTAGCTGTGTGCCCGCGGCTGCGCCCCCGTTTCATATATTTTTCCCTGCATTTAATTTTTTTCATACGGAACCCTAATTTTTATTTAGCACTAAGATGAAGTAAAAATATTTTTCATAAATTCAAGCACTTGCCCGTAAAACTATGCATTGAAACGGAATTTATTCATTTTTTTAAGTTTTAATTTTTTTACGCGGAACCTTAATTATTTTCGGTAATTAAAAGTTACCCGGAGTAATTTCAGCTATTTACCAAAAACAGTCCCGTCAAAATCTGTCCAGCCATTCCCGGAAATTACCCGGAACAAACATACAGACAAAATTATTTTTAATTGCGTTATTTGTATAGGTATCGAGTATACATTCATATCTATAATACACAGAAAAAAAAAAATTGACAGTACATATAAATCATAATAAGCAATTTAAAGTTACGATGGCTCAGTTGGATTCCTTGTTGATGGAACCCACCTATTTAACTCAATAAGCCGGAGCTTTCGGCGAATGAAAACATCGTGAGGAAACAATAGCATGGTGGTAGGGCATTTTCTAATATTGCCCGCCTGGGTAGCTACCACCCTCAAGTTTAAGAACCTGTCACCAAGCAGCAATAGGCGTGTTCCGGCAGCATCACTTGAGGGCCAGTGTCTTTAAGCAGAGTATGTTTACCATCCTGGATCACGTTATTACTTAACATTAGGTAAGATTATGGTCAAAGCAATGAAAGCTATATATATACAGTCATGTTTGTTTGTAATGTGAATATTTATACAAAATATAGTCATTGTAACCATAACTCGTCATTTCAATCCCTCAAGAATAATGTACTTCAGAATCTATTTACAAATAAGTAAAGCAAAAAACAGTTTACTTTTTTTTTTTTTTTTTTTTAATTGTATTAAATCATAATTTTGTATTATAGTTGAATTTATGCTACTAGGAGAAAACTGATTTTAGTTAAAAAAAAATAATCGTATTTTATAAGTACATCATTTTAATCAATCGAATGGCATTGAGCGACAAAAGTTCGAAAACTGGAATTTCCTCGGCAAATTAACACAGATGCCATCCGTTGTCACATCGACGGAGGAAGTTATCTTTATAATTAATTCACATTTGAAAATTTAATAATCGTCAGCGAGAAAGCAATTAAAACAGGATTATATGTAAAAATGAAGCAAGAATGCTGTTTAAGTTGGAATCAGACGAAGATTGGGTAGATTAAGGCACTTGCCCGCCAGGGATTACTGGACAGGCTAGTGGTAATGAAATTCGCCCCGAGGAAATAGCGAGATATAAAGGCCTAGTTCTGTAAGCTCTGTCCAAGCGACCGCTGATTGTATTTGATGAGAGTTTTATCTGTTTTGTTCGATCGATCGTCGCCTTAATCTTGCCAATTTAATTTCTGCAGCTCTCGCCTAATTACTTGCGTTTGGGATTTAAAGTTCCTTTAATATTGGCTTAAGGCGATTGTTCGTGAAATGTTAATCGAGCAATAATCGCTTGTCGAAACTTTTCGCTTGTAAAATTTAGATTATTAACAACACGAGACTAAAGCTTACTGTTCTGTGGTATTGTTTAAATTTATTGACCTACACTTTTTATATAATTGTAATCAAAAAAGCTATATAGTTTATTAGAAACCATAATAACATACATTATTATTCAGTTATTAACAATATTTACAGATAGGGCTCATCGCTAAGACTGATCCCTAGCAGACAAACCTTTGAGTCATTGATTACAACAAATTTACTAATGATATAAAATACACACAAACATGTTAATATGACAAATACGATTTGAAAAAAAAAACAACTTATTTTTATATTAAAATTATAACACAGATTAAGAACGAAATCGATTGAATTAACAAAACTAAAATACTATTTTGTTTTAAAATGAATGAGATCTAATTTGAAATAAAGCGATGGTTTACGATTTGAAATCACGTCATAGTTTTGTAAATGTGACGAAAGTTCAAAGGGCATATCTATTCTTCTTATCTCCATTGGGACTACCAATGAAGATTCAACAGACCGTACCTTGACAATGTACCGATTTTGATCCAATTAGGGGCAGAAGCGCATCCGTTTACGTATTTAACTGGATGAGAAACTGTTGTTTTGTCTGTATATTATTATTAGGTCAGGTTATACCCTTGAGGTTAATAGCTCAACTGTAGAGTTGTTGTTTATTTTGATGTGTACATTAAAAATCATTAATTTATTTTATAATAAATTATATGACATTATTTTAAGAAATTATTTGAATACAATCACACTTGATATATAACGAAGCGGTCGTAATCTACTTCTATGAAACTAGAATGACGATTTATTTTCAACTGCAGATAGGCTATTCATATGATCACTTGATTTTCTCTTGCTTCGGGATATGGGTGTATCAAGGTATAATTTTTTTCAATAAAAGATTTATAATTGATACGTATACATATCTATAGAAGCGAATATACTAACTAAGTGCCTCCGGCTGCGCCCGTATTTTATATGGTTTTTACTGCGTAATATCGTTTTTAATTTTTTTTATACGGAAACTTAATATTTTTCAAATTTTTTTGCTACTAATATTAAGCAAAGTAATTTCTCACAAATTTAAATACATCCTAGTAAAACTGTGTTTTCAATCGGATTTTATCCCAAATTTTATGAGTTTTAACTTTTTTACGCAGAACCCTAATTATTTTGTAAAAAAATAAAGTAGCCTAAGTTACGTGGAGTAACTTCAGCTATCTAACAAAAATGTTCCGCAAAAGTCGGTCTAGCCGTTCCGGAGATCAGCTGGAACAAATAGACAGACAGACAAAAATCTTTGGTATAGAGATCTTATATACATTCCTATGTATTTAGTAAAAAAATGTTATTTTGATGTTACAAACAGACATTTTAATCTGATATTTTAACAACATCAAAAAATTATTTTCTTTGAGCGATTCTACATTGCGCTATGGTTTTGTTGTCTTCCATTATACATAGATGCTTCGAAACAGTCAATTTTCCTCAATTTTAATTTTCTGTACTTCAATTTTACTTATTAGTAAAAATAGATGAAAAATAGATGAAAAAAATCATGGTTTATTAGTTCCAATACTAATATAATACGAACAACATACTGAAGTCATTGTTGATAATCTTTTTAAAATTTATTTCTTCTAGGTTAATTTGTTCTTTAGTAAAACATATTTATCTTAATATGTGTGTTACAATGTACGAGTATAAAAGAAAAAATATCGGTAAAGCGAAAGGATAAAAAGTTGTAGGATGTTTAGTCGTTGAACATATCGGGGAATACGTTAAGTTTGTAACAAGTTCAAGACAGGTGCTCGACGTTGAGTATAAAAAAAACCCCCAAAATATTAGAATTCCATACACCACACAAACCAGTAATATCAATAAAAGTTATAAATGATCAATATTACTTGTAAAAGTAGTAAAAATATAATTTATCTACATATTTTTAATTATACGGACAAGAATTTAGGCTATTATAGCAGGTTAGCTATATCCACTGTTGAATATAAATAATAGCGTGACGTTATTATAGCAACGAGTTATTTAGTAAGATAAAAATCTGTCACAAAAAGTATATTTTCAATGCATTAAATTTAAGTGTACGTAAATAGTTTCTTCTAATAAAGTTACATTCAAGTTTCAAAATCTATCGCCGAGTGCCTTTAAGTGTGTTAAAACAGTATCATTTGAGAACCAGTGTCTCCATGCTTAGTGTGTTTACCGCCCTCATGTCGTGAGATCATGGTCATAATATGAAGTACAAAGCGTTGAACTTATCATCATGTTTTGATATTAAATGTTTGTCTTCGTCTGATACTTACCTGCCATATTAAATAGAAAGAGTTCATTGTTGTAGTGGATTATAAATAAAGAGTTAAAAGATAAGCGAGCACGCATGGCTCGCTATCTTATAGTATCCATTAAAGTGCACTAAAGTGCTATTTTCCAAATATATATCTATTAAAAATCATTTATGAAAGTTCGTTCGTATGAAAAATAAATACTTATGCAAGTGAATGAAAAAAATTAAAGACTAGTTGCGATAACCCAATTACATACACAAAAGTATTGCTCAATTGAAAGCAAAAGAAGAGATCTGACCAGGATCATTATTGTTAATAATATTCTAGGGTCTTTTTTAGTGCGAAGTTTTAATATAAACGTTGCAAGTATCATTCTATAGACCACCCAACTACTCACGCATAGAAAACAGCTGTGTTTTACTAATTACACTACAGATTTTATATACTAGCTGTTCCTGCGGCGTCACTCGCGTATCATACTATTTTTACATAAAACCCAAAAAAAAATCTAAAATAAAAGTAGCCTAAGTTACATGTTATAACTGCAACTATCTGCGAGAAAAGTCTGTTCAACATTGGTCCAGCCTTTTACGCAGATTAGCTGGAACTAACATATGGATAGACGTATAAAGATTATGTTTTTATATAACTACCGTATTAACATTAATACGTATTTTATTAAAAGTTATTATTTTGATACACTTCTATTTTATTTATTGGTCTTTTATTTTATAAATATTACAAAAAAAACAACACACTATGAAGGTTCTTATTGTTTATTAAATAAACTAATATATAATCCTAAGATTTGCTGGTTTTATTATATTTAATTAAATACAAATTTAAATTTATTTCTCATAATTAAAGTTAAAATATATAAAATAAATAAAATACAAATAACAAAAAGAAAAACTTCATTTTGAAAGATTTAAGTCGGAAAGTATTCGCGCCCGTATAACCCGTCGTAACCGACGCAGGTAGACAGACAGACGCGCCTATTATTTTTCATATCTCTACTTCCGTCCGTGCGTGTCGGTGATTACTTTTAATTTCAACCGTTTCGTTGTTAAAAACCATGTCGTACAACGAAAAAAAATGTTTGCGAACATATTTTTAATGACCGACCATCGTGTGTACGAGGTATTTTGACATGATAGTTTGATGGGACAACATTAAAATCTTGCTTTCATTTACAACAGTAGTACTGTTTTATAGTAATTATATCGTAATAAACTATGTTAATTTTTTTAGACTGTACGCTCAAAATATTTAAAAAATGTATTCATATATTTTGGATGTTTGATACGATAATAATTATTTTATGTCTATTTCTACGTTACCACCAATTAAAAATCTATCTCAATTTTTAAAAAAAGAAATGATAATACTATTAAACCCCTTGAGCACTTACCTGGCGTTTACGCCAGCTTTACATTGTTTTCCTATTGTCTTTCTATTGTCTTATTTTTTTATGGGTACTCGACACATTAAACATGAAATAGACTTTTCAATACTATGACCGTAAATTACTTTAGCTTATAGAACAATAAAATTCACCTACGAAAGAATACATATTCAGAGGCGGAATGTTTTTGGGAATTTTAGTTTATTTATCTTTTATAGATTTGACAGCATCATTGAACAAGACTGCTTTTTAGCAGGATACTATTATTAGTAGATATAACATTTCACAATGTTTTAGATACATTTTCTTTTCATTTATTTTGTTTAGAGACTGTTCTTAATAAAAGGATTGTTACCAAATCATAACGCGTGCGAAGAGTTTTAGTATTCATGATTTATTTTAGAAGTTTGCTTCATTCGTATATTAATTAGCAATTTCTTGGGTAAAATATTATTTATATATATTTACATCTATATATAGAAAAAGTTAACACAGTTCAATGCATCCTCTCTTTGTAAAGCAATTTTCTTTTTTTCTGTGTATTAGCTATTAATAAGTTTTATTGTTATCAATAATAAAAAAATACAAACAGTTTGTAATCCCTTCAAATATTCAAATACTGATCATAGTCGATTTTGCCATTAAGTTTATCATTATTTTGTCAATGCAAAACTGACTTAGGAATTATAAAATCAATCATTCATAATGTATTATTACATTAATTCTAACCCCATAATGATTTATAATTTATATTTCATTTCAAATATTTCTTTGTTTAGCCTAAATGTTTCATGTTATTACAAAACAATACAATGTTGGAAAGATAAAGTTTTATATATTTTTCTAGTCTCTACTCCGCATTACATCCGTCAGTGTCTCACAAGTTTTATTGCGACGAATATGATAGATATAGTTCCACAATCTCGCTTACAGGATCACGTCGGTAACCGTAAGACTATAAAATAAAATTGCATACCGACTACTTAAACAATTTCAAACGAGGTAAACGCAGGGCGACTCTTGTTTTGCATAAAAATGTCAGGACGTCAACCGTTTACAAATAGTTCCTTTACTGGTTTCAAGTAAACTTTGTTTTCCTCTTTATGAAATATTATGACATAAATATGAACGTATTTAAATTGAACTATGGTTAGTATGTTACGTTTTTAATTGGTCTCGGAACGGCGTAGTGTTTCAATATAAATTGCGTCAACACGTTTAAACTGTTCACGTGAGTTTTGTTAGCTACGTCGTAGAAATGTGCTACGTCGTAGACGCATTCTACGTCGTACTTGTAGGCTTCCGTGGCTACGTTTTTGAACTATGACGTAGCAAATTCGAGTGAGTTCAGTCGAAGATATCTTATGTTTAAATTCTCACTTACTATGTGTTTGAATATTGTTACAGATTTGGTACTTATATTTTATCTCCTATCATAATGAAATAGTACAAAAAAGTAACGACAGGTAAAGTTTCGATCGTTTATATATAGTAATGGGGAGCAAAGTCAGGTTTTTTTCCGAAAACAGAATTTTAACAAAAACACGACGTATATATTAAAAGCATTTAAACAGACTGTAATTATATTAAAACTATTTAGATGTATATCGTTAATACTTAGTGCTAATTTTAACAAAAATATTAGTGTTGGTAGTAAATTACTATTACCTCTGATAAGATCTAAACACTGTTTTTAATTTTTATAAACTGCCACGATAACGTGATCTTATCGTCGTTATATAGCTTAATTAAGTACAATTTATTTCCCTTTCGCTTACCTTTTTTACAATATGATGCAGTACCTTTTAATTTCGCAAAACATTATGAATTATTTTCAAAGTATTTATTGAAAGTAAGTACTATAAGAAATAAATTGCACATATTATTGTTCTTATAATTAAGTTTAAAGTGATTATGGTTTGTGTTCATAAAATAAATGTGTTTCATACATTTTAGGTTATTGGACAGGATGAATCGATGCTAATTAGTAGGTGATCGTTTGACACCAAGTTTCATCACAAGAATATTTTAGAGGCACCGCGGTGATAAATCAAACTCGAAACCGTAATGAAAGCGAACGGATCGCGTCGCGAAGAGAAGGGAGGAAAAAATATCACGGAAAAAATCAGGTGCGTCCCCCGGTCGGGTGCCGAGAGAAAAACAGTCGGTCGGGCGTCGCGGGTGGTGGGCGGGGGGCGGGTGGTGGCGGTCGATGCGGGGGGCGGGCGCTGGGCGGGCGACGCTTGCGCGATCCTGCCCCCGGCCGGCGGACGGCGGGCGGCGGTGGCGGCGGCGGCCACACTCCCAGCGGCACCGTCGCTCGTCGCTCGTCACACGCGTCGCCGTCCGCCGCAAGAGTCCGCGCCGCGCCGTCGCACCACCTCTCGCGCCGACGCCGGCCCGAGCCGTGCGACCATATACTCGCGTCCCCGCTTCGACTTTACATGTCCAAAGTGTTAAAGTCAGTGCTACCTACCGCGACTGCGACAGTGATCCCGAAGCAGATTCACGAGCCGGACCCAACCTGCACGCCGCTCAGGGTTAGTAACGAACTTGTACGCGGCACCGGTAACCCGTGCACTTGACAAACTCCGCCGCCGCCGCCACCGCCGTCTCCGTCAGTGATCAATGACGAGCGTTATAAAAAGTTTATTTCGGGAACGTAAAGTTTTGTAAAGTTGAAGAGTGCGCGCCGCGTCGGATGCACATTGCCCCAGCCGCAAGTGGTTCCTATCGGCTGGGCGGCGCCGTCGTGTCGCTCCCTCCTCTCGACCCTCACTAAAAACAACAAACAGATCAATCGACCTGTTATATTTATACAGATACTATAAATACGCATTTCGATTAATATTTTGTTTGGCCAGAACTAATTCAAATTCACTAAAAACGGTCGCAATATTTTGTTTTCATGCCTAAATATTGCGATAAGATAAGAGTCGCTACACTAATAACTGGAAATAAAATTGTGGAATCGCATGTAACGGTGATATTAACTGTGAAAGTTCCAAGTTTGCCCACTATTTTTTTTCTTGAATTAGTCGGCAGGCATTTGTTCAAAAGTACTATTGAGGATCTAGTTGTTGTTTTCTATGTGGGCATTATAATTAACTTGGTGTATGTAAATACGCACCGTGATTTTTTTTTAGAAAATATACTCGGTTTAACTAAAATAAATTTATCCATAAATAATTTTATATAGTGTTTATAACGTACCGTTTTGCAAATTTGACGAACTCTTCAATTGAATAATTTTATAACTATCAGTATTAAAAATAATAATATTATAAACATCCACTGATCAAACATTTTGTAATCGAATTGATTATTTTTTTAAATAATTAAAATATACAATTAACGAAACAATTCGAGGCAAAATTAAAATAATTGTTTTTCAGACGGTTTTAAATTATACGAATAATTAAATCAATTGCAATACATAATTTCCTAAAACATAAAGTATACGGAACGGGTTAATAAATTGTATAGAGAAACTACAATAGAACAAACAAGAACGAAAACTCAAAGCATCAAAATGGTAAGTAGAATAACTATCCGTGAACAGTTTTGATGTTTGATTTTTATAATTTAATCAATGCTTTTTCTGTTTATTTTCCTATCCAACCTTACTATAATGGCTAAGCTTCAATGAATCAATAATAATAGTTTCAATCGATCAATAAAAAAAATCAATAATAGTACAAATATGAATACTCAAAACTTTTAGCAACTGAAAATGGATACATCGTGTGCATATTGCCAGAATGATGATTTTACGAATTGACCTTTAAAAGAATAATCTTACCAGTAAATATATTGCATTCGTATTAATAGAACATCTAGTAATTTTTTTAAATAAATTATATTTGCAAAGTTCGTCTATCACTACCAACATCTCGTTAACTAAAAATAGTAAATAAGTGTTACACGAATATAATATTAATTATTTTATAATAAATATACAAGATTACTCCTAAATAATGAAATCTTAAAAATAATTATTAAAAAAATGAATAAAACTAGTTTTCACTGAGTAGTTGAAATTATAAAACGATTTTTGAAAATTAGAAGAAAAAATATTTTTCTAGAATATTTTTCTTGATATCAAGATAAATAAAATCTATACATTAAATTTTAAATTTTCACATAAGTAAAACACTTCGTAACTCATATTTTTATCTTTTTTTTGTATGTTTCAATGCGTAGCTAATATGATTTATTTCTAAATAATATATTTTAACCTTACAATAAAGCCAATAGAAGAATAGCGGGAAAATGGAAGAATCTGGATGTAATCGAGAATACAAAAAATTTAACTTAAATACTGTAGACTCTTTCAGTATCAGTGTAAATAATGTAACTGTTTTGTATTATAATACATTGGTCATTTATAGTTTCATATCAATTATATTTACATAAATAGTAATTAGTCTAAATATGCGGTAATTAAATTAATTCAAAGTTTTAATTATCTCTTAAAATACGTTTACAGAACGTCACTGTCTTTCTTTCATTAAACGTTTAATATTTTACAATCTCTCAGTCGATTAGTTTCGTAATTAAATTTCTACCCTTAATTGTAATCTAGGAATTATAACAATTTGTTTATATTTATATAAATGTTAATATTTTCATAGTCTATCGCTCCTGTCAAGAAACACCTACGCGTAGATTTTAGTCAGGGAAGTTTAAATTATATTTTTGACACAATCTCTAATTACGAAGAAGTTAGGTACGTTAAAGAAATATTTGTTATCGTTTTATCAAATACATTAATTATATTTAAATCTATTTAAAGCTATAAATATCAAATTATGTTAAATTATTTGAGACAAATAATTTTTCAAACAAAGAAAATTTTAAAAGAAATACGGAAGAAGATTATATTTTATTTCACACTAAAAAATTATACTAATTTCCTTCATTGTCAGTTATGGACATGAAGTATAAGAACCGTAAATTCGGTAAACCAAAGGTAATTTGATTGTCAAGTTTGGAGTATTTTAGCGTAACGTGGATGCAATATTTTTGTAATTCTTCTTTCAAATAAAAATCAATAAATGCGCACCGTAGTATCGGATGGCATCTCGCTTATACATGTGCTCGTAGACTCAAATTGCTGGTATTAGATAGCGGTCAGACATCTAATCTATACTATCTATTCTAATAAATAAAATTGAAGTGTCTGTTTGTAATATCAAAATAAACATTTTTTATACTAAATACATATGAATTTATGTACGATACCTATACTAAAAATATACTTTTCAAAAGACGAACAGATGTTTATTTGTTTCGTCTAATCTCCGGAACGGCTTTACCGATTTTGACGAAGCTTTTTATGGTAGATATCTGAAGTTACTCCGTGTAACTTAAGCTACCTTAATTTTTCTAAAATAATTCGCGTAAAAACAATAAAACTTATTAAGTTGTGAATCAAATTCGATTCAATGCACCCTTTTACTGGCAGCACTTTGAATTTGTGAGGAGTATTTTTGTTTTCTGTTAGTACCAAATACAGTTTCAGGAAAATTATCAGAGTTTAGCATAATAAAATTGAAGCACAAAAAGTTTGAAAAAAAAGACGTTTCAATGGCCAATTTTACGGGCAAGTGCCTGAGTTTATGAAAAATATATTTTTACTTTATATTAGTAGCAAAACATTTTTGGAAAATAATTATGGCCAATAAAATTAAAACGCATCGAAGAATATATGAAACATAGGCGCACCCGCGAGTACGCAGCAATTATATCAATAAAGTTCATCATTACAGTAAAATAAAAATAGAAGATAACCAACTCGAAACCCTTTATCATATTGTGAAATTGTTAACTTTAACAGGTATACGAAGAGTGCACTTAAATATATTTTTATTTCATATATCAATATCACAATAAACCTTTTAAAATGTCTAAAAACACACACACATATATATTCATAAATCTGATACGCATTAAACTTACTAATTAAAGATGCAAGGGAACTATAAGTTTAAATTAAAAATTAAGATACACAAGTTGATTGAGTTTAAAATTAAAAAAATATAATTATTGCTTAACCAGGAATAATATTGAGTATGAAGGAATATAACACTACAGTGAAATTTCAGGTAGAACGGATGCTTGATTTTATTCTCCTCCTTAATTATTGTTTTGCGTGATGTATCGTTAAAAATAATTATTACTTTATTATGACATACATTTCTATTGCTCATGCCGCTTTTATTGTTTAATATGACAGTTATTGTGTTTGTATGTATTATTAGATTGATATGATATTATATTACTGTTTATACATTTTACCATTAAATATTTTACAAATGCTCATAATCCCACCTCCTAATAATATTATAAAGGCGAAAGTTTGTGTGTTTGTTACTTTCTTCCGGCTCTAACGGCTAGACAAATTTTGATAGAATTTGGTATGGAGGTAGCCGACGCCCTGAATTAACACATAGGCTTATTTATTTACTTATCCCGAAACTCTTACAAACTCAAAAGGCTCGTCCAATTTTGAATTGTCTGAATTCAACGCGAGCGAAGTCGCGGACGCAGCTAGTGTTAATATATCTGTTACAAACAATAACACTCAGAAAAAAATGATACGTAAATGTATTATTTCATGTATTTTCTGATATATCTTTTACATGAATTATCTTGTTCTCTTTTATTTTCACAATTATAATTTATTCCTCATAATATTATGTGTAAATAATTAAACAATATTATATTGTAGATAATAAATATTTACGGATACTTATCCATCGATACTTTCTTTAAAATAATCTTTATGAACTTTTAAATTACGTTGTAACTTCATAAGAAATATGACATAATATCTAATAATACTTTGTTTGTACCTATTAAAACGTGCTATCAAAGAGTATAAAGAAAGTCTCAAGACCCATAACAACTATTAATAACACTTTCATGTATCTACTACAAAGTAACTGCTTCCTACTTTTATTCGCTTGCTTTGTCTTATACAAGTGAATTTTGTTCAATACGTAGGTAATATTTTTCATTATTAGTTAGCAATTGAATTTGAAAAATTTATCGAATAACTCCATTATAATAATATTCTTATTTTAACTTATAACGTATGTACGAGCTGTCCATATTTACTGCGTTCTAGATTCAATTGTTTTCGTAATGTCATTTTTTCACTTGTTTTTTTTTAATAAAAGAATATCTCGTAAAGAGTCAATTGTAACTTTAAATGTAATTTTAAATTTATCCGTTTATGCAGGTGATTATATGTAATTATTATTTAGCCATAATTATTTAGTTTCATTAGATGATGAACTATGCCAAATCTGTACATTTCACACTTTGAAAATTATAATCGGGTTAGACTTTATTGTTAATGTAGAAGCCAAAAATATTTATTTAGAATTTGTGTGTCTGTCTGTCTTGCCCTGTGTACACGGGTATCACTATGAAACTACTGAACTACGAAACTTACACTAATATTATAAAGTAACATATAAGATACCTATTGTAGAATATTACAAATGTTCCACTTTGATAAAAACAGGGTTAAAAAATGTCATTGAAACTACGAATATCTTCGTCGTGCCATATAAACACTTTGATCTAACAATAAACTTGTTAGCGGATACACATAATTATTGTTTTTTACATTATTGAAATATCGCACTGACAAATTGAATACATAAAAAAAATCCGGGTTTACCTTTATCACTTATAATGAAAACTCCAGAAAATTCATACATTACTACTTTATACATTGTAAGATCTTTTTATTTATTTATTATATAAAGGCAGCACCAACACATATTATACATATATTATACATTGGCCGCTTAATTATATAAATCTAAATATGATATGCGTACCCATTACGGGTACTCACAGTTTTGTCAGACATCTTATAACTAATTTACAATTACAATAATAACTTTATGAATCTCTATGATAATAATTTTTACATTGGTTATTATATGGCATAGTACATTATTATTGTCAAGTTCCACCAAAATTTCACAATATAAGGGAAAGTAATGTTTCCTTTATTTATTTGTGATTTTTTAATAATAAATTTAAATGCGATTCTCGCCAATAGACTCCAGTTTTTAAACCAAAAGTGTGACGCTGTAATTATTAAGGTATTCGTTGTTCTATCATTCATTTAATTGTTGTAACTCATTTGTACATTCCAATAATTCGGTTAATTGAGAAACGCATTTGACTACATTAATTTGAGTAACAGACGTCTAGGTTATATGATTACGACAACCAGCTCATAGGTAACATTGTAGTAGTGGGAAACGAAAAATCTCTACATATTTTACTCACACATTTTTGGATGGTATATTTTGCAGTAATATTACCTGCACCCCGTTCATAACAGAAAATCACCTTTTGTTGTAATTTTGAATGTGACGTCTACTGAACATTAAGCAATGTAGGGATATAAAAGTATGCATAAATGAATCTTTATTAAAAAAAAAACAATAATTCATGTTACCATTTTTTTTACATTTATGTAATTTGATTTTAATCTTTAAAATAGAATTATACGTATAAAACTTTATAGATTGAAATAAAGCACTTTTTATATCGAACAATATAGGCATCTTATAGTATGAAACTTTATTCGACCTTAACAGCAATATGGTGTTCTTGTCGTCGCGAAGACGGCTAATGATCCAATAGAGTGTGATGATGATGGATGATACTTAAATATATCTCACGGAAACATGACTTGTTTGTTGTTAAATCATCGAATATTATATAGTACTGAATTACATAAGACTCTTTTAGTACATTTCTCATATAATACAATCACTTTTTACTTGCCTTAATTTTACTTTTTTTAATGAATAATAATGCCGATATTTAATGTTAAATCAAAGAGTGAATGTTGATAGGACGTTATCTTATAACCATTATTATAAACATCGAACTACCATACATCTTTTTGATCTTATGGACATCTTAGATGGAAAAATTGTAAATTATATTACACCATTTTCGTATAATAACTGTTTACGAAAAATCCGAGATCAAAAAGAAGTGATTTATTTGCAGCGCTTACAGAGAATATCAAATTTTAGAACATTATTTACGTTTCCATTATGATATTTTAAATAAGAAATGTTTTTTTTTAATTTCTTTATTATATATTATATTTATCTATTTATTATTCTAAATTATTACATTCAGCAACGTCATCGATATTACAAATAGCAATTTATAATAGCTAAATTTGAATGTATAATAAAATATGAAGGACTAGACAAGAACGGTTTATTTATTTAATATGAGCTAATTAATAGTAAATAAATTGAGAAATTATTTTCATTTAATCAAGCCTTTCAAGTTCTAAAATGTTAAATTAAAACTACAGATTCACTATCGACGCTTTTGAAAATATTTTATTATATTTAAAAGTGTAAAAAAGTCAAACTTATTTTGAAATAAGCCCATGGGTTTTATTTAGAATCTGTTTGAAAAATTCTTTAATATTAAAACAAACAAAGAAATCGTCGAAAACGATCAACTATTGTCGTAACTGTTTGTTAGAGTTTGATGTGGTAGATGGTACAGCTGTAATTGCTTCTAGTTTGTTCTCAAGCTTATTATAATTATAAGCATGTGCGTCACTTCCCTCAGGACAGAAGGGTTAAGTTTGCCGTTATTAATTCACAACTTTACCTATTTATGCTGGTTAAGACTTGATATCATCAGATTTTCTATGTACTTAAATGCTACTAATATAATACACAGATACTACAGATTGGTCTACAAAACCCAGTTAAATTATGATTAATTCAGTTAGATTAATGTAATGATGCTTTAAAACTAGTCTGATTAGTTTCGTTCCAGAAATAATACAAAGGATAAGACGGGATCCATTAGATTCAATTAATTTCGCTAAGTTAAATTCAAAATGTATGGAAAATAATAGGAATATTAATAATTACTACGAAATAATTATATTACATACATAATTAAAATTCTACGACTAATAATAATGGAAATTCGGAAAGATAAATCTTATATTGAAACATTCACAATTACAATAAAAGTTGTGGACAACGGTAGGTTTTTAAAAGATGACAGAGCTTATTACTAATCAAGAGAAACGTCTATTTGAGTAAGAATTCTCTTTAATGAAACGAATTCGTAGACAATTGGTCTCATTTTGAAACGATACCGAATTATTATTTACTTTATATATTTCCATTATTATGAATAACAATGTCTACGTTACAGATATTATTAAAGATCTTATACCATATCTACATTGAAATAGTAGGTCATTATTTGTCAGAACATAAACTTAACCCGAAATAACTAAAATTTTACATAGAATATGATCGGAAATCTCCAGGAATGGCTTAAATATCAAACTATCAATTAAAATATCAAAATTAAAATTTCATATTTGATATATAGCTTGTATAAACTTCCTCGTAAAAAGTATGTAACAAATAATATTTACAAATGTTTTTGTAGAAATATATGAAGATTCTTATGTATTTTGATTCTGTAGTAATTATATATCACGGAAAATGAAATCAATTATGAACTTTGTATACGTACTATAATTGAGTCGTATAGAATCAAAAGCGGCTATCTACACTTCAGCTCATTTATTGGCAAAGTGGAAAAAAAAAAAATGTTTTTCTGAAGCATATCAGTGATGATTGACTGTATTTTAATCTATAGGTAGTTCACTTAAATGGAAAGATGTATTTAGTGCTACTAACAAAGTTTAAAAATAAACCAATATTAACGTTTTTTTGTCGGCGATTGTAGATAACCGCCTATGATTCTGTACGACTCAATTATGGTTGTGTGTACGATTAATTTTTACTTTATGTAGAAATTATTTTACACAAACTCGATAAAACACTATACGTTATAGTCAATGAAATAGAATCGATTAGGAAAAACAACAGACCATAAATATCAAGTCGAAAGCCTCTAAATAGTCTGATCTACTTAGGTTAAAATATAGTAACGTGAAACATGATTATAGATATTTCTTCTTTTGTAACTGAGTAGACGAAAGGTTTTTTTTTATAGGTAAAGTAATGTTTAAGTTATTAAAAAAACAGTAGCAATACAGACATACAGTTTATTGTTATCTATAACCATTATTCTGTAAATAATTCTTGTTAAATATTTTTGCGGCAAATATAGTTTCTCCAATGTTAATTTTAAGTAAAATTAGTATTGTAACGATGTTCAGTGGGTTTAAAATAACTAGTACAAAGCCAATTAATATTAAATGACAATAAAATTTTAGTACCAAAAATTTATTACCTAGTTTAATTATTTATATATTTAAACACAAATACAACTAGTGCAATTGACTTAACTACAATATCATCCAAATTTATATTAAACTTAAGCACGTTAATATAATAATTACTTACCCCGACATGCCTTGAAATAATCGGTTAAACTTATTTTAACTCGAATTAAATGGAACGCAAACACCTCGATTCAAACTTTCATACTTATGTAGTTTCAATACTCGTAGTTATAGTAAAACTCACTATGAGGGCAGCACATTAATTACTAACGTTAGTCTAAAGCCCAATAGAACGGTGTATTAAGTTCAACCATGTAGATTTACGATCAAACCCTTTCATTAAACAGGTATTAAGGCGACAGATAACGTTCTACATTACGCACTTGTTCATATAATTTGGGAGTTTCCATGAAAGCTTTGGTGGGACAAATGAACGTCCGACCCTAAGGCTCAATACGACTATCCCACCCCAATATATAAATGTTGCGGTTTAATTTATGTAGATGTATCTAGAACTTTCTACGCTAATGTGTGAAGGTTGAATCGGAGAATTTCGAAGGCTTCATCTAGTGTATTTTAGTAAATCCTTTGCGTCGATCGGTTTTATTAATGTTTTCCACTTTATTGAACTTCGTATAGTCGTATTTAAATACCCTTAGTATTTTTATACATCTATTCGATGCACCAAATTATTACTTTTCTCAGAAGCACAAAAATAAATATTTTCTTAGTTTATGCATTAGTATATTACATAAGATTTGTTTTTCTAATTCGAAATTAATTAATGTTAACATATTATATTAAATAGACGAGGTAAAATAATCGGATTATTGTAGGTATATTAATTTAGCCGATGTGTTCGGTGGATGCAAGCGCGTTGTTTCGTTTTGCACTTACAAAGAGCAATCGATTTTAAAGCTCGCTGGATTGAAAATTATATGAGGAGCCTTAGAGAACGGCCGGGTGCGGGTACCGTGTTCGTGAGCCGCCAATGCGCTTGTCTTTCGGTTCACTGGGCTTTCTTTAAATTGGCGACGGCTCTGCCACTGGTCGCTCCGCTTATTGCATCCCCACCCGCGCCGTCCACGATATTGCCCCCATTCGATCTTTAAGCAAATACCATTTTCCAGTTTCAAAATAGAATAGCATTATAAGGAGATCTTCGGCTAGTCAACGCGTCGTTTAAAAGGTAAAAATTCAATTTTCATCGTCATATTCGATTATTATAGGCTTCAGCAAAGTTTATTTCAATTCATTGTTCTCTTACGCTCGTTTATAACGCTCTTTCGTTTAAATCTGTGCGTGATGAAAAACAATCCTTCAGCGATGGTTAGTATATATTGTCTCATTTCGTTGGGTTCCAGGCGTTCTATTCATATTCATGTACGGAGGACGAGGCCGACGAAATACCATACAATGTCGTTTTTATACAGACGAGTGAACGCCAAGAAAGTTGCGTGTCCCGAGTATTTTCATCATGGGCCCTATCAAATAATAATGAGGTCGCCCTTCTTCGCCAGTACTCCGCCCGATATCGTGGCTCGAACTATTCAGTAACAATCGTTGACGATCTTTTGTACTTTATGATTATATGTTATTGTTATTTAGTCAATCGTTTTTTGTATTCGCTCATATAACATTACGAATAGAACATTAGGCGTTGTGCTATAAAATCTGTACTGTTGATAGATATATCATTTCTCATACGATTATAATAAGGCCGTATTGATAATGTACGTGATAAATAGGGAAAGGCTCATGTCTGCTGTATTGGCGCGCCCGTTCGGGTAAGCTTAAGCCTATTGTCGCCTGTACGAGACGCATCACGAATTCTGCCCGCGATCCACTAAAAGGTTTATTGTAATTTACAAAACTGACGGAGGTTTTGTTGCTATCATTTCGTTGAACGTTTGTTTTGTTAGGGAGCGTAACAGAGGAGGGTCTTGGTTACATGATTAGATTTCTTAAGCCAGAATTTAACCAAAGCATCGTATTTATATGGAATTTTTCCGTGTTAATCGTTGTTCTTATACATTTGACTATTGGGGATTTGACAAGAATAATTTAGAACTGTAACCGATGACTTACTAGCAATTAAGATATAATTAAAACGTACCAGTGGCGATTTTATCAACAGACTTATAAATAAGTATGATAGCGATTAGTTTTTGTCGAGAACGAAGGATTTTCAACCACTCTCGTATTCATATTGAATCAAATAGCGTCTTATATTACTTTGAACTTATTATTATTTTATATTTGAAATTAATTTAGTAAAAATAGGTAAAATTGTTTTTCACTACACAGTACGAGTAGCTGTTGCCTAGTATCTATGATTGCTCTCAGATGAAATTGCTTTGAATGTCTTGTTGGGTGATTTATCTGAATTAAAAGTATTCCCAATTTTTTTCCTGTGTTTTCGTACTGTTTAGTTCTAGGCTTTACGTTGTGTTTCAATGTTGCTACTTATGTGAAGCGTAGAAGCTTTTTCGAGTTCAGTACTGAAAACTGCATTAAAACACCAAAAAAAACTACTGTAGACTTCTTATACTATATGTAAAGGTTAATGTATTCATGTGAACAATGCACGCATACAATACAATATAAGAGTAAAAGATTTAAAACATAAAAAAAAACTCCTATGAAATTCGGCTACTTCTATATTCGCTTATTAAGAAATATACATATTATATAATATATTATAAGCAGAGTGGAAGGCTACTAATGGCATAAATTGAAGAGAGAGTGCTGAAAGCAACCACAGGATTTTACGTATTTGAAATTCAGTTATTTTCAATGCACGGTACAGCGTAGCGAAGATTTTAGAACCGATCGCTTGTGGTCTCCGATCTTTATATTTCTATGTAGAACGAAGGAGATGGATCGTTTTAAAACGAGTCGAAACCGGAATTTCAAATTTGCATTCTAACACATTAAAGTACCAACTTTTAGTCTGTCCGTTTTAAGTCTATGTTACAAACATTTAAAAAATATATTGCAGTGTAATTAAAATCTAATTTAACCATGATTTCTATTATTTTAATGACTATATTTAAATAATGTGTAAATTGCTTTTACAAATTTATCAACGTTACCGAAATATATCGGAAGATTCGAATATAACACGCTATTTTAAAAGCTCCAATTTAATATTTTAAACATAGAAAACTAATCACAACGTAAATAGAATTAGGTACAGTACTTAATAATCATGAGCCTATGTAGATATCGTATCACAAATGCATAGACGTCTCTGATCAAATGACAAGAGAAACGCAGCGGAGCAAGATGATCTGAATAGCGTCATATCAATCACCATTGCCGTGAAGCAGGCTCCTTGGAACTTGGCCTAAATTCGAAATTACACAAATTTACGTAGCGGGCCTAACCGACGGTGTTAGCCGGGCTAGGGATTAAGCGCTTGAACGCAGCTTACATCGGATGCCGGCTTCAATACCACGCTTAACCGATGTCCATCCAATCTTTGCTCCGATTTTTCCCTATTTGTCATCCCAAATGGAGCAAATAAGCTCTTAATACAGAAGTTAATAAGTACAAAAGTTTGAATAAACTCTTAACTCATCAATATTGAGAACCATCAGCGACTGTCTACTTTGGCGAAAGTTATTGCTAAGTAGGATTTGTTAACTTACTGTTTCCTCAAAAGGATTATGCGAATATCATCCCGGCAACATATTTGGTGAAACTTTAACGTTATCAAATCTCGGTAAATTTCAGTTATAACTTTGTATTATGTTACGAAACAAAATGTTTACAAACGTATTTACTTACTATTTGATTTGGCCTAATATATAGACATCACGTTGCTGAAGTAAATTAGGCGCATATGTTATGAAAATGTTTTTTACCGTTTCTCGCTGAATCGCTGTTTGTTGTAACATTAAACACGCGTAATACCCTTTCATTTATAACTCCCGTTGCGGTTCTTGATATAGGCTCGTCCTTAATTCCGACTTAATTAGTGTCACGCAAGTTCCGTAATCCTAGGCTCGGGATCGTACGACCGTTCTTAAAATGGAGATTAGTGCGGGAAATATCTCCAACTACGCTATCCGTTCATAAAGCCACTACTTCACTTATAGAGTGTGTTTAAAAAAATGGCCTATAGATCCGACTGGATTGAAACCTTTTTTGCCAACTTTCAATTCTGCATTGACATATCTGTATCTTTCTGTATATTCTTTATCATTCTTGTAGTTGATCAATATTTTCGTATTTCCCTATAAATTATTATGTTAATAAATTAACAGTATATCCCCTTTTTTGTCGCCATAAGACAATGAAAATAAGAAATTTGATGCGGAATTCTAAAACAGCTAAACATAAACATACTATTTTGTGTACGGAAGTCCTTCCGTGGTTGTGTACAACGGATGTACAGGAAAACGCTTGCATACTGATTAGGCGTGCCTAAAAGACACTGCGGACTTTAGTTTACCTACAGCGGATTACACGAAACTTAAACACGCCATCTAAATCTGCGACATACCGTTAGATCCGAAGCCTTTAGCTAACTGACTTTACTACCTCTGTTTCTAACCGCTTTAAATTACAACCGAATTGCAGCTTTAAATCTTTACTTTAAAATTTAAATTTTATTCATGTAGTACGTCAGTGTTTTATACATTCGCATGTATAACAAATGTCAAGGGTATAATATTAATTTTTGCCATGTCTCTCAACTCAGTAATCTCGATTCTAGATAATCTTATTAAAATTTTAATCATAAAATTTACATCGTACGTCGCCAAAATTTATTCCGGGATTGTCCCTCAGCAGCATGTCATTAGACAAATTAGTTACGGGTTTAGTCTCGTCGAACGTCAGCCGATTTTTATTTTTAACGAGACATCAAACATTATCGAAGGCCCTGAAGTAGTTGCTCAAACGTCTGTTTACAAATAAGAAACGTCGAAGAGACGAGAGAGTAATAAATTTTATAACACGGCATCGATTCGGATTCGAACGTAATAATAATATATCGGCGCGAAATATTGGAATGTGTCGGTGCGCTCGGTTCGCGTCTCAAAATAGACCCTCATCAAAGACAAGCAGGTTTGCAGCTGTAAATCCATTTCACTGTGGTTTGTCCGCATTATAAATTGGAACGTACATATAAATATGCAAGTTTGTGTGTGGCGCACAACGCAAATTGTTTGTTTGGACCGACATTATGCCTCTGTGGACTAGTATCCTCATAACTCATTTACGATCTCTATTGACAACTAGATACAACATATGTTATGATTCCTAAACAGATTTTGTAAACATTCGTTAAATTACAAAAGAAACAAGCGAAACGGGTGTGTATACTTTTTTACTTAGGGAAACAGAAATTCTGCTACATTTCGTGATGGGAATGTTAATGTAAAAATGTTTTAATATGTTTTTATTATCTACAATGTGACTCTATTGACAAACTACCTACTCGAGTATGATAATTTGAATCGTACCGCATTTGATGAAATGCGGTACGCGAGCGAGGTTTCACAGAGCACTCTAGACGACCGTAGTGCATAGATTTGCATTTTACGGTTTTGATACGTAGAGCGAATATTCAGTGCGGTGTCGGCGTAGGTATCTTTTCAATTCGACGCGGCGGGCACCGAGTGGCTGCTCGAGTGTGCTCGAGTAGTGGAGCGTGCTCGAGTACCGGTCGCGATGCGCCTGCGCACGGCACTTCCCCCCTGACCCCCTTCCCACCCTACTCCGTTTAACGATGCGCCCGTCCTTCGAAGGCTACAATTAACTGCAACGCCGAGATTAAGAGTAAAACTTTTTGGCATGAAATGCAACAACAAATTACTGTAAGATTTTTTTTTTATATTCAACTAACAAAAGACAATAACACTTTATATATCTTTATAATACGTTAGAAATCAGTTTTATTGTTGGTATTATTGAAAAAAAACATGGACCAGATTGAAATTATTATAATTTATTACTAAGTACCGCTTTAGTGTTTTTTTTTTTTTCAAAATGTATCGCATTTGCAAAGTTCTTTTACGGTCTGGTCTGGTACTTCAATTTATTGGTAGGTATTTCAAAAATTGTATTTTATCGAATCATTTTTTACGATCAGGCTTCAAGTGGCATCAGATTATATTAAATTATAAAATCATTTTATTTGTTGTTTCGTATAATGCACGCCCAATATATATTTAAACATTTATGAGGCAGTTTTTTAGAACTATAATTTAATATTAATGAAATTTCAGCGTTTATTTATTTACTATAATTTATTTTCACATTTCGGAAATTTTGATTTTTCGGCTCGACGTAAGTAATGTAAGCACTAGGTATGTATATTGAATTTCTAAAGTCATAGGTATAAACAAAAATTTATATACTCGCATCTCATACATAACTACACAGAAGATCAAATGTTAAAAAGAATGAATAAAATGAATTAGATTTCTTTGCTAGTATTACCAAGCCTAATATTGAGATAAGTAACTAAAAAAATACATATTTTGTCATAAATATATCTATATACTGTGTGTCCGTGGCTGCGATGGTGTTTCATATATTCTTTGCGTTTTCTACGGAACTCTAATTATTTTTTTTAAATAAGATAAAGTAAAAATATTTCTCATAAATTCAAACACTTGCCCGTAAAACTACATTTTATTAAATTTTTTATGATGTTTATTTTTTTTTTTTTTTTCGCGGACCCCTAATTTATTTTCAGAAATTAAAAGTACCCTAAATTATCTGGAGTAACTTCAGCTATCTACTAAAAAAGTTCCGTCATAATCGTTCAAGTCTTTCCTGAGATTACCCATTACAAACATACTGACAAAGAGACAATTTTTTTAAATTGTATTAATTTTGTATAGGTATAGTATATCCATTCATATCTATTTGGTAAAAAAAATAATTTTGAGATTACAAACAGACACTTCAATTTTATTTAATAGTATAGATAAATGGATAAGAACAAAATTGTTCAGAACTATTTCCTACTTCTATTTGTAAATCGATTTTTAGTGGCTGTACGACCTTTAATAATAAAAAATTTGAAAATAGTTTTTTCCCATTCAAAATATATATTATCGAAAGTTGAAACTAGTATTTTTCAATAAAAATAAAAATCGATATTAATCGATCATAATATAAATGGTATTTTATATAAGTTGGTATACGAAAATTTCGACTATATCGGAATAACGAATAAATCATGCATCAAAAACACTCATGGAAGAGGGGAGACAGGATGAAATCTGTCGCACTGTAGGGGTGGCTTTCGAACTATCCATTCATTTCAGATACATCACTCCGGCACGTAGCCGAATCGTATCCAGGGCAATTAGTAACGCCGATTCATTCTCATTATTTCTTTCGTCAATAAAATACCTACCGACGCGACGTTAATATAAAAAGATGGCAAATATTAATATTTCTTTCTGTAATAAGCAATATTTCACAGTTATAGGTTCAGCTAACAGCTTTTACCTTTTACGTGATAATTAACAATTTTTTTTGTAAAACAATTATTCTCTTGTCAATTCGAATACTTATTCTCGTAAATAAATTGGTGGCAGAATTTCTCCAAATTAATAACAATTTCAATATTTTGTTATTATTTTTGTAGTATATTTAATCTGATAATGAAATTCAGAAAAAGTAGTTGGTTTTTTTTAATGTCATTTTCTGATTAATACAGCAGTTAACTAGTGTCCATATACTTCAAATGTAATCGTTTATTCTTACTGAGTGTACTAATGAGTACAGTATAAAATGATTCTATCATTTTGGTGTGATATCATTTTGAGTTGGTGTTTTAAACGATTTCTCAAAATTTATTGACATCCAGTTTCCCTTGCCAGAAAAGAACTCAAGTTTTGTGGCAAAAACTCCGCACTCTTTAGGCCTGCTAACTAGCATATATTCGAAAAAAGTTTACACGTATGTACATACCATCATAGGCAAAATATATAAGTCTATGATATCATATATAAACTCCGGTACGTACTTATTTGCCTTAATTTTTAATCCCCCAGTACACCAACGAACAAATTACGAGCGAATTAAAAAATATTACACACAACAGCTGATATTCAATCAAAAATTCTTTTTTGCACAATAATTATAAGTTAATTAAATATTTACATTCGTTCCTTGTGACTGAATGTTTAATATTATATTACCCTTTCGTACAATTTTCTACATGTCTAATAATACATTCTATTTGTCATTCAACTGTGTAAAGGATATAATTTAACTAATTTCTGAGGTGTGTGTGTGTGTGTGTGCGAGAGACGCGACACATTCGCTGCTACGACGTACCTTTTGTATAATTAAACTGCGGGCAAACCCAGTTTAAGTTTAATCCTATAGCCTCTTGACACCGCACTCCCGGTCGGAGGGAAGCTTATTTTGTTCGTCATCACTATCGACCGATGGGTAGATGAAAACGCCCGAGCTACAAGTGTCAAGGGGATTAGCACTGTCACTCTCTAGCAAGATGGTTCAGTTTTCGTTGCATTCATTTCGAGAAGTCGTTTTCTTTTGCTAGAGATAGGGGAAAAAAATACGGTTACGACGCGTATAGAGTTCAGTCAGACGGTAATCATTCATGGGGATTGCATGTTTTGTAGGCTCTGTTCGTCATATGCGACACTTGTTTCGGCAGTTTATATTTTTATTTACTCTAACAAATGGTACGCCGAATATGACTGTGTGACTCTGTATAAAAAGCTTTTCAACAGTATAATAGACACAACGTCTGGCCATCATGCACCAGTTCTATAGCATTAAAGAATGTTGAAGTAAATAACTTTGAAAGCGACTTCCTTATGTCAAATTTTTGTTTTATTCCTAATGCGTTAATATTTTACTTTCAGATTTAAAGTTAATGTATATTTGGAGAACTTTAATAATTGCACTATTATACTTACTACAGAATTCTCAGTCCTTTGGGCTTTTTTTTTTAATTTGAAACCTTATATTCCCCACAACATACTGACCCTATTGTATCTCATTCCTAAATATGTAAAAATTTGCTTTTTAAATTTAGGTTATCAATCAGTAATTCTCTCTTTTGATTCTGTTATTGACACACTTATAGTAAGTGGTACATCATCAACTTTTTCACATAATATGTCGTATAGGATAATTGATGAAAACATAGCGCTTTACGCCTAATAATTATTTTATACTTTGGTCTACTAATAAAATGAGAACACTAGTATTTTGGTGGTTTTTTTGGCATTTACGTCCATTTCTAATTAATTGTTTTAACCTAAAGGTTCTCAAAATCACGAGTCGTAGAATACATTCTTTGGCGAACTTCGCAAATCAGATTTGCTAGGTCGATAGAGAATTAAAAACTGTTTCCGCCCTGTCGATATAAATTTACTAATAATAACTATTACATTTCTACATGTAACTTGAGTTATTCATGTTTTCGTAAAAACTTAAACAAACAAAAAAAACAAGATTATGATTGAGAGATCATAATAATATAATAGATATCTACAAACTTTTGTACGAAATTTTGTTGGAAAAATATTGACATTTGCAAGATTTACACACGTATTATGATTATTTTCCTTACGTGTCATGGAATAATAATAAAATTCACGTATAAAATATTTACGAAGTTTTTCATACACATAAAAGTAGCCCGTCTGTCCAACCCTCCGTATTTAATGGATGCCCTTGATAAACCCACGACGGCTTATAGCATTTAGGCACTTATTACGCATTCTCAGCATTTGTTTAATGTATGAAAATTTGAAAGAACGAACCATGTTGATGGCACTCGAAACAAAATAATTGCTACGGTCTCGCGGTCCGGGATTCGGCCTTCTCATTCATTATTCACTTTTTATTTTGCCCTCCCCTCGGCTTATAATTTGACTTGAAACATAAAATCAAGTTTTATTTGATTATGCGTAGCGAAAAGAAAAACTCCAGAGTATCTTGTATCCTTCACTTTTAATAGGGAATGGAATCTAACATTATGATTCACTAAGGAAGGTCCATTCCGTTTCCTCCGGCTAATAATTTCATATAAAATTGTCATATTGTAGCCAAAGTTTTTTTTTTGCATATTTAATATTTGTAAATAATGCTTCTGTTTTTATCGATCGAACATTTTAAACGCGTCTACAAGAACGACATATCTAGAAGGAATATAAAAATATGTAGAGGTGAATAAAAATCTATCATAATAGAAATCTCACTCCTTCCACATATCGTCATTTGTTTCCAAATAGTATCCAAACAAAGCAGTCTCAGTCGAACCTAAAGCTAAAAAGTGCTGTAGGCACAGTTTTTTAACCAAGATAAGCGACAAGGCATCTCGACGTCTCGCTTTCAACCACTCACTTGGTGCTACTGTATAAAAGAAACCGACTACATACATACACATATACATACACATACATACATATGCCTACGTATGCCGTATGCCTACGTACCTATACGACAAAATGTCGAAAACCTTACGTACCTACGACGTCATTCTGATGTGTTCCAAATGGCTTTCGATGACGAGTGCGCTCAATCGTTTCACTTTTTAGGCGCCCTAACTACTTCTATTGTTTTAAAAGCGCTCGCGGCTGCATTGTGCAGCCAACGAGTTGCCAAGTTAAAGACTGCACTTTCACCTATTGAATATAAAAAGCGACATTCCTTTGAAAGACATTCGTTTATTCCATAAATTGAATTGATTATTATTAATCATATTTTGAAGACAATGGAGACATTATGATGACTAAGATGTATTATATACTGCAGTTACTTTGCGTTGCATTGAGATAAATTTATTACTTTTTATGTAATCTTTTTCCTATAAAACATTCCAACTCGTTGCCAGTACGATACAGTGATATTGCACGTACTAGCATCACACGTAATATTCTGCACACCACACTTTTACACACTACATGTAGGTACACGGATTCTCTAAGAAACCTTGTTTTTTTTTCCGTGACCACCATAGTATTTCAAGCTAGGCCAAAATTCATGTAATTTTCTTCGCAGGTATGTTCATTTTAAGAACACCAAATTCAAGGTTCTAATTAGTGTCCTTGCACTAAGTATTATTTCTGGGCTGAGCGCTCGCCCCAAAAGTCGGGTTGAATTGTCAAGGCTCCTCAGGTCAACAGTATCCACTTAGTAAAAAAGGTTTTATAGCATGAGTTTACCGCCGCACTTTTTGTATTATGTACCAACAATGTCCATGCCATTCGGTAGTAGATTGAGAAATGTCTTCTGGAAGAATACAAAAATCTTTTCCAGATTCCGGTACAAAATGTATTCCGTAGAGAAAAGGTGGTTTAGTCAGTCGAAACTGTTTCTATATCAGGTCAAACTGACATCGTTCCAAAGAGTTTTGTTGCATGAAAATATCTGATAATTGTGGTGATATTTGGGAAAGATTTATATCCAGCAGTGGACTTCTTACAGTTGTATGGATAGATCGACGGAAGAGAAGAAAGAACCGTTAACTTTCTTGATAATTGATATAGATGTTGAAAAGATAAAAACATTATTGATTGAAACTGACTAATTAACTTCTGGCAGAATAAGCTACTTACTCGTACTTACTTTTGAAGGACGCACCATAATACGCTTTACGATAAGTTATTTTATCAATATAACATATAACATTTTAAATATTAGGTACAATGTACTTTCGTTTTAATTAATAAATTAGGATTTCATAATCAAGTTACTATTTACTAACATATTTATTTAGATTTTTTATTTAAAATAAAACTAACATAACCTTCATGCAATATAACTATCAAATAATTTCAAATGTTTTCATGATTAAAAAAGCACTATAAATATGTTATTATACAGCAACTAGGTTCAAACATTTTTATAGCTATTAAAATATGTACTACACTAAGTTTCGAAAGCGTAGCCTAACATTTATGATGCTAGACAGAAAATTTTATTACATTTTATTCGACATTGTTGTTTGTATTTTAATGCTTAAATCCTACGTTCACTAAACGAACTTGATTAAAAATGTAAAGAGCAATCTAATCGTATCATAAGAATGTATCTTTTTTATGTTAGCATTCATATTACATGTACCTAAAGAGGTTGTTTTTTGTTCGCACATTGATTATTAGAAAGTGTTATAAAAAATAAACACTTATCGATACTCTTTTGCTTCATGCATTTCGAGTATTATTGGAATTCTCTTTAAAATATTTATCGGGTTTATCAAGATATCGATACGATGTTATCTATTCAGATAACGGTTGCCGCCTAAAAAGTATTTATTTCATTTACATTTATTCCTTTAATAAGTTAAAGTTCGTGTAGAGGATATCGAATCAAGATAACGCTAAAAATTAATGATTTTTCGTTTGTAAGTTATTCTAGCTTAAAGATATGCGAGTTTCGAATAATAAGAAATAGGAATACATTCTTTCCTTTTTTCTTTTTTTTATAGTAGCTCGGCAAAGTGACGGCATTGTGCCTGATGGTAAGCACAATGCAATCCTGAAACAGTGGCGACTGGCGAGATGTCGGTTATCTATCGTACCCATCATGCCGGCCTGCACATATATCTATATATTAGATTTATTTAAAAAAAAACCAGATCGAGTATCTTGCCGGCTCTTCTCGACTGGGTTGTTTTTCAAACCGGTGGTAGTGTTTTAGACGTTCATAAGCCCCTTCTTAGGGCCTAAATTGAATAAAGATTTTTTTTATTTTGATTTTGATTTTGAATAGGTTTAAGCCTTATATCAAGCAGGTTTTAATGTCCAAAGGTTATTACAGAGTGGATACAGATGACAGATTACAGAGTGAACGATAGTAATGTCTGAAAATGACAGACTCACTATGCTTCCGTTAAAACCGTTTGTTACTATGAACTATATTATATACTATACATAAACACATTTTTAACGTTCATAGGCGCCTTTTCAGGGATATTTTATTTGATTTGAATTATAAATATGGATACTGGTGATATGACTACATGCTCGCTCAGTAAAAGTTAATTCTTTATTCTTTGAAAGTACCGGTTTTCAAGCTGGTATTATTTACCAGTCTCTCCCTATATTGTAACAATTGTAATAGAGATCTGATGTCGCACCGTGCGCGGCCTAATGAGCTGTGAACTTGATAAGGTGTGTGCGGTAGGAGAAGACGAAATCGTCCCCTATCTTCGAATGCTCAGTGTTCTGTGTCAAATGTTAGTAATAATTATAAACGTCGTTACTAGATAACCCCGGGGTTTATATATGAGGCTTAATTCTTTTAAACAGTTTGATACAACGCAGTTTTCCTTACAAGTTATAATAACAACATTTTTTGTTGTTGTATTATAACTCAGAAAAATATATTCTTTAAATGCAATTATTATTTGTAAAAATGTTTACTTTACTTTATTTCTTACTTTTTACTATGTTTACTTTACTAGGTTTACTTAAGTACCTGTTCATGAAAGATTTTGATAGAATTTTTCTGTTATGTTTCTTGTAATATTTAAAAGGTCATAGACTATATTTTTATTATTTTGAAAGTAAATATTATTCTGTTTTTTTATCATGTAATATAATATATTTATTTATTTTTTACATAAAAGTAACTGAGGCAACATCGAATACTCTAGTTAACAATAAGACTAAATCGATTTTATTTATGTCATGTATTGTTATTAAGTTTACCTTTTGTTGTGATTTGATTGGTTTTAATCAATGTATGAAGATATTATTAGCCCCTTAAGCACTAACTTGGCGTTTACGCCAACTTTCCATTGTTTTTCTATTGTCTCATTTTTATGGATAATCTCGACATATTAATATCCGTAAATCCTTGACTGAAATAGTTGGTTAAGCTTCGACGGATGTAATCCCAGCATAATAAACATACCGTTATAACATCTATTCACAACGTCAAATAAAAAGAGGTCACATTTCATCTGGTGAGTGTAGAAGAGATAATAAAAATATGTGATTCAAAATACGCATTTATTCAGGAAGACAAAGAACAGACAAGCGAGCCGGAGGCTGTGGGCAAACAAAAACGAAATGCAACGTAAGCGTCGGGTCGACCTTTGTACCCTAGTGCGACGATCCCCCAAAATTCTCTGTGTAAAAATTGATTAATATTGTCCCCGGCGAGCACCGCACCGCAAGCGGTAAGGTAAAATGTGAAAGAGAAATGTTCTCGACTGAATTTCGAAAGCTGTAATTTACAAAAAAAAATAAGAAGTTTTGCTACGACTTTGAGTGAATTTAAAACGATAAAAATAACCGTTCGAAAGTATTATATCAGTGCTGACGTCGTTTGGAATGTATTATGTGTGTTTTATAAGACTCACTTTGTTACAAAATATTTGAAAGTTGTGCATAAAACATATAATATATCTTTGGTATTGACAATCGATCTTCTCTATGATTATTCCTTCAACGTAGAAACCAAGGAAGAATAACTAATTGTTAATAATGTGAGTTATTTACGAATTTACATTAAAATGTAGTCAAATCATGGTATACTCTTTACTGAGCCTATTATATATTAATTATCTAGTAAAATGATTTACAATCAAAGTTATAGTGGCTGTTCTTCCAGAAATGTTTAGGACTTTTGCCATTTTTCTATTATACATTGTAGTGCTATTGCTTTGTATATAGAAATGAAAAATAAATCGAAAATGTCTGTAATGAAATACAAAAACGACTAAATTGAAGGTACGCAATAAAAAAATAGTCACAACGCTTCTGGTAGAGAAATAAAATGTAGCGTATAGTAGGATGTGGCGTGACTTTCACACATTATGAATTGAGTTAAAGTTACACATAAGTCTGAGCTGGTCGTAGCGTAAAAGGCGGGTGCCGTCCATGGCGGCCGTTGCGTCCGTAATTGGAATGTGTAGGTGACTTTTTGTGCCGCGGCAGTTCGGTGTTTGCTCGTGGTCAAGTTACCCTAAATTAAATTGTTGTATTTTTCATAACGAAAATTACTTCGACTGGAACTGACTCCCGTTAACGAGGCTGTGAAACTAATGTCGTTTGGCAGAAAATGCACGATCCAGTTTTTTTTTTTTGTTTTGTTTCTGTCTCTGTAGTAAAATATTTCGCTTCAAACGTATTATCGTATTGTCTCTAAATTTATGCTAAAATCAGTTCGTTTGATGAAATATTTTTGAGACATTATTACCTAAAAAAAGGCTGGAGTTGTTTGTATATCAAGTCCATTATCATACAAAGGGCGACCTTGTCAGACGAAGCTATATTTTTACATTACATTTTCAAGGTGACAATGACGCAGTATGTAACTGAATTAAGATGCAAGATTTTTCACACTCATATTTAAAACCATAGTTATTCTGTTTGGGGTGTTTTTTTTTATCTTTGTCGTGTAATTTAGTAAGCAGTATTTGTTTGTCATGCCGGCGCACTTCTACGACTGTTAATGAATGAAAGAATGTATGAGTTCATTATTTAAGGATGAATGAATAATTCTTAATTCTAAGTTTTTATCGTATATTGGCGATCTTGAAACTTACAAATTTAATCTATGAGAGTTTCGAGAAACAACAGCAAATAGTGCTGAAAGAAACATAGACAGCGTACAACAATATCACATTTATACATTTCTGCTAAATCCGTTGTACATTTTTTCTTTTTCTGTACCATTATTGAAATGTCTTCCCATGCGAAGTGATAGAATGGGTTATTTTGTAATTAAAATATGGCTCATATTATTTATGAATATGAAATCTATGACATAATGAGAGATTAAGGTTACGTAACAAGAAAAGTGTCAGGTATGAAGGTCTTTAACCAGGTCAGGTATGAACTAGAAAAGAATCTTGAGATGACAACTGGTCAAAAGAGAGTGGAACAAGAAAACATGTTGTTACCCTGCTTGATATGGGACAAAGTAGAGAAAACGATGATGATGAAAGAAAGACGATGTATTTCGAAATGAAAATAAATTTTAAAGATACGATATAATTCATTCATGACTAAAACAAATATAGATAACTTTAGTAACAGTTTTATTGCAGTCAGTTTCCGTTCATTAAATTTACACAAATTGTTTTTGTAACGTCATCAAAATTCATAAAGCGTTATTGCGTAGATATGTTTGTTGAATCTACGAGTTTGTTATTGTTTGAAAAAAAAACTAATATATCTTGATATTCATATACAGGTGCTAGTACTGTTTAGATTTTTTTTTTTGAAAATAAGCTTTTTGATTTAAACACCTGTCAAACTGAAACCAATCATTAGTCTTCACAATATGAGAATAACACTATTCTTTGTTAATTGTGTAATTTCAAGAAATTTATAATTAAGCTACTTCAGTTTTTTTTTTTCAGTTAAACTTAACGAAACAAAATATCAGATAAAAACATTGTTAAGCAATAAGAAAATCATTGGGAGAATGTTTGCTTAACCGATGGACTTTAGCCGAGGCGATTAATTCAAGTAATCACAAACGCTTCCCAATTTATACCGGACCAAAAATTGGATATGCGGTGAATAATAATTCTCCCAACGGATTTAACTACGTTGTCCACATTTAAAGTAATTGCCACCAGTTCGAGCTGACGGGTTGACGAGGTCGGCAAACCTGACACTCGCTCCTAAGGGACAACCTTTACAATCAAATTTATAAATTCCATTTAATCAAATTTTATTTATGATTCTGCTTTTTCCACGGTAATTGTTCGTGCTTTTTTTACGTTCTAAAACTAATTACGTAATTTTTTTGGAAAACTATATAATTATTTATACAAGCATTTGTCACTTTATATATCTTTCATGGATTTATGGACTACAGAGTTATAATTCTTCAGGTCAATGATAGTTATAAAATTATGTGCAAGAATTTACAAATTTTCGTTCCTGAGACTGAAATATACTACGAAAAATTGAACTCATTCTAACCCTTCTAGTTCGTTTTACATTGATAACTGCAAAAACTCTAAATACTGTTTTAAATTTGTAATTGGCATTGTTATATAAGATTGTTTTGCATTTTTGCATTGTTATACAAGATATTAGAGGGAGTTTGAAAGTTGCGTCAATGGTAGAAAAGTTGAAAGGTTCTCGTTTGTCGTGGTATGGAAATGTTATGAGAAGAGAGGAAGCGCATGTGGGTAAAATAGTAATGAATATGAATGTGGAAGGATGGAAAAGTAGAGGAAGGCCAAAGAAAGTGTGGATGGAGTGTGTAAGAAATGACATGAAAGAAAAAGGAGTGAATGAAGAGATGACGGCTGATAGGGACGTATGGAAGAAGAAAACATACTGCGCCGACCCCAAGTGAGTTGGGAAAAGGCAGGAGAATGATGATTGTTATATAAGATTGTTCTAAGATTTATTACACAAAAATGATTCAGTGTTTTATTTTTATTTTGCACATTTTGGCGATATTTTATGACGTAATAAGGAATAAAATCATCCCAGCGGTAGCAAATGCATCCCTCACGAAACCAAATCACTAGGTATCAAAAGAATTCTGTAAATACTTCCCTGAAACCAATATTTCATATCGTGCGTGATACATTTGCACCTTCCGTTTTATGACCATTTCTCAATATATCATTTTATACAGAATATACCCTGAAACTTTATATGACCAATAGATTTTTTTCGGATTACTGTGGTAAGTGTTGTTTATTACTTGAATTATGTTTCATACGAAATGATTATACAAAATTACATAAATGTATGTGAGTCAATGCGAATTTGTTACACGGTTTGTCATAGATAATTTTATATCTGTTTAAATCGACATCTCATGGTATTTAATTGATCGGCGCATAACAAGAGTAATACCAACACATTAACTCATTTATAGCCTAGTTATTTCAGTATGCGTGTAATCATAAAGCCGAGTTACTGCAATTTCAAAAGTTTATTTCACCGCTTACACCCAGGCCAATGAACTGGCATTGAATGAAGATTATGTTTGTTTTTGCGGATGCTTTTATACCCACGTTTCATGGAATTTTAATATACGTTAGAATGTTATTGAAGGAACATTTTTGCGTAGGCTCAAAGAGGAACGTCACCTCTTTCTAAGTTGGATGAAAATGTTATGATTCCCTACATTGTGTAATGTTTTTTATACATTTTTTACATAAGAAAGTTGTAAATTATTATTAATTACAACACAAAAAATAAAAATGCATTAAACAGTTTTATAATTTCTGGCTATTCCATTTTTTACTGTCATTTGATATTTTTTACTTTATTCGCCAATATCGTAAAAGAGTATCTCTATAATATATCTGGAGTTAATATCTTATTTGTCCTGAGATTTCGGTCTATTAAGTAGTTTAAAGGCTCTTCGTTCTAAGAAGAGCTTCAATAAGTTTATTTCGCGAAAGTCCTTACAGTAGAGTAGCTCGTAAAAAAAAATTAAACAGACAAAAAATACCTAGATTTGATACGGCAACGTGGATAGAGAGTCGCGCAGCATTTTCACACTCGACATTTACAAGGAAAAGGCAAAAGGTTTGTGCGGCGAAAAGGGGAACGGCACTTGGACACGTAGCTACCCCACGACTTTCCTCCACGCCACTTATTCATCATTTACGTATATATTTGAGTGTGATTCTGTTGGGGATCGTTCCAAAACTGAGGCCCTCTTACTCACTTACATTAGTTACATTAGATGTTACCGTATCTTGTTTTATTCAATTTCTACAGATCTATTATCTTTCGCCACTCATAGTAATAGGGATTCCTCTCTGAGCCGTAATAATATTTCTTGTGATGGTGCCTGAAAGGTTTAAGGGATTGTTACTATCGTCATATAATGGAGGGCTTCGAGATGAAAAGGATCAAATGTAATAGTATAATAATTATTTACTAAAGAGTTTATTCGATTCGGAGAAATCGTTTCCTTGGCCATACATTAAACGTAAATAAAAAAAAACATTTAATCAAATAGCAATTTATGACTGTTCGGATTAATAGTTACACACAATATAATTAGTAATAGCATTAAAAGAGTTTTCTTTCTTAATGATAATCATCATATTTTCAACGAAAACTAATTATTCAGTTGTCGGCTTCGATAATGTAAATTTATTTATAGATCCAATAATCTTTTTGATTAATATTATTTTTGTATTTATAGTTAAACATTATATAATCAAAGTATGACAAAAACAGTAATAACCTATGAACTTATCGAAGTCTTAATTTTTATATTCTCTTAGCAGCAGACCCTTTCATTTCGGATGCAAGCTAACTTTTCAAGGTCTAATTTCTATTTGTTATTAAAGAACAACGATAGATTTACGAGTAAACTGGTAAAGAAAATACTATTTTCATAGATCAATACCTTACATCTATCTGAAAAATAATACTGTTAAAGTTACGTAAACAGTCTGTCTAATTGAATCCGCAAAGACATTCGCATTTAAAATGCACCTACCTAAGCTTCACATAGACAATTCAAAATTTAGTGAATCAACTTTAATAAGACATGCATTCGGAAAAGTAGGTATTTGGGAAATCTATTGGTATCGCGTTGTGCCCCAAAGAAATAATTATAAAACACGAAAGGGACAACTGCAGCTCGGGCAAATTTTACCTATACAAAATAGACGAAAACATCACTTCGTAATACCCTGTTTCCTCCTCCAAAACTGAACTAAATTTTAATTTCCTTGCTGTCTCATAATTATAAAGACTTTGGCTATGCCTGTACGTTTTGTTTTTTTTTTTTAATTTTATTCATCAAATTTGTTTGATGAACGTCTGAAAATGACGGCAAAAATCGATCGTTTTTTTTCAATTTAATGTCTCCGTATTTATACAATATCTAATTTATGGAAATAAATCAAAACGTACGGGCATGGCGTTAGTGGATATATATTATTTGGTATGAAAATATTTACCACAATGCTATTATCCAGGGAGGAAACAGGGAAGTACGTTTGTATAGAATAAATGCCACTAGCATATCCTCTTAAGCCTGACAAAATTCTATCAACGTACCATTTCGGTAAACTCTCGCAATACGTGGAAATTGAGCCCGTATTTCAACAAGCGACCGCCGAGTTTAAAAACACCGGTGTAACAGCTCACCAGGGGGTTAATTGTTTGAGTTTCGTAGTTAACTTTACCGGTCAAATGATATACCTAATGCTGGCCATGGATCCAACACGTTTGTCTACTCTGGACATCTACTTATCATAAATTCATACGTTTTGTATATTAATAACATCATGGTTATTCTATACAAAGAATTATTATATCAAATGAAAATTTAAACTCTGTTTTCTTTTAATACGTTACGTCATGTAAAGGCTAGAATTTTGCTTGAATTTTTTTTTATACCAGAGGAACCAGCGTGAATAAAATTCTTCGTTAAAAAAAGACTTGTTTGTATGATACCAAATAGGACACTGTTAAGGACTAATATATAATACGTAGTTATGAGAATATATTCACGTAGATGAAACAATATATATAATAAAACTTGACCAGATAAGATACCTACGATTTAAAAGAAGAATGATGTAAATCGGTTCATTGGTTCTCGAGTTATAAGCTAAGTAAGAGATTGAAAGACAGATTTTATATATTGTAAGGAAAAGGATACTATATGATATGTAGATTATTTATTCTCGATTACATAGAAATAACAGTTATTATTTAATTCTAAAAAGTCATATTTTTCATTCGAGAAAATCTCAATGAAGTCAAAATTTGTTATAAACTAATCCATATGCAAACTATAATTATAATAGTTCGTTTAAGCACTCACTCCTGTGCTGTCTCGTTAACTACAGCGAATATTTCAATGGCCATTGTTAAATCTGTCGCTTGCATTTTTCACTTCATTATTAAACGCATAAATATTCAAGATATCCGATACTTTGAGGTAGACTCGAAAACTTTATTGACATTTTAATGAAATCTCGTTTAAGCGACATTAATTCGATTATTTAAATATGCATTGAATGAATAAATTGAACGATAATATTGCACAGGTTATAAAGGCGAGGGTTATATATAACATTTATGGTAAATACTAGCTGTACCCTCAACTCCGTTCGCGTGGAATTGCGTATTTGTAAAACGACTCAATAAAACTTCGATATTTAATTAAACGTACATAAGGATTTTTTTTCATTCCATTTTTTTTTTAAACTGGGACATAACTGCTCTCTATATAATTAACACTTTAAATACAGACTTCCGTAACTCTAAAACTAACGTAATTCACTATACAAATTTTCTCCTTTTTTTCATCAGTTACTAAATAAAATTTCATGAAAATTCATCCATTAGTTATTGAGTGATGCGACAAACATTTCAAAAATCATAGAAATGTATTCTCTCATTGATTTAAAAAGTTCTCGGAGTGATTTTTCTCAAAGTCATTCAATGTAGGTACAAATTTATTATACGTAGGTATAGATAGAGTGACGTAGCTCGTCTGTCGATGATATTATTTCACGAAGTTATTATGTATTATGCATTCATCTAGCGGTGAGAGGATTGCATAATATAGTAACTATAATTATTTGAAGATTTCGGACACCCTCGTAGTGTTCGCTTGCGCTACGCCTCCAATTGTTTTTACGTTACCGACTATTTATAACCTCGTAACTTGCATAATATCGAATAGTCTTGAATTCTCTGACAGAATTCAACGTAAAAATAGTTATTAATTTGTTTATCATTAACTTGTTGATATAGCTCTCAGTTTTAAGTGTTAAATTATTTTAACTTTTTTAAATTTTAGTATGTTGTGTTTTCACAGCTCGCCAACAAGGTTCAACCAGAATACCAGCACTGCTCTGATACTTTTGAAGTTTCAGTGCAGCAATCAAGCTAGTTTGGACCTTGTTTGCAAAAGCGTAACACTTTGTTATATGTTGTAATAACAAATGTATTTCCTGTGTATTTTTCTATTTGTGTTCGTGCAAATAAAAATTATTTTAGTCTATTATTTTTTATAATAATAATTTTTCTAATTTGTAGTTTTGTGTTTTTATATATTTTACATCTATTCAACCATAAGACGTCCATTGTTGGATATAGGTCTCCCCCAATAAGAGGGGGATTGCCATAATCGCCAAGCTTGTTAGGTGGGTTGGCGATCGCAGTAGATTCTTGTGATACTCAGAGGATGCTGCTACCCATCCTCTGGTTTTTATCCCTTAGTTGCCTTCTACGACACCCACGGGAAAGATATGGGGTGGTACTATTCTTGGCCGACACCACAAGGTTTTTTTTACATTACGAAAAAAAAAGGAACAACAACAATTTGTATGTAAAAGAACTCGGCTTTATAGTTAAGGTGAATTGTTTTTTTTTTTATATGTAAACTATAATCATTATAGAATATTTCAAGAAAAAGCAGTTTTGAAATTTTTTCTATGGACAACATTAAAGCTCGTCAATTCCTCGTAGAAAAAAAAAAAAATTAAATCGGTTGACTAACTGAGGAGTAAACTTTGCCAAACTGTTTATCTTTGCCCATTTGTATATAGACTTCGTTTCTCGTGTATGTCGGGGTTTATGCAAACAATTTTAGTTTAAAATAAGTGTAAATAAGTGTACTCAATCGTTTTTTTTTTGTTCAGTATTCGATATTGAAAATCTATATATGTTTGTTTCAGATGGTCACCAGGACAAAGAAAATCTTCGTCGGAGGGCTATCAGCACCCACAACGCTCGAAGACGTTAAGAACTACTTCGAACAGTTTGGACCGGTAAGTAAAATTAAAATACATAACTTTAAAAAGTATTTATTGTAAACGCATATAATAATATAGTTTCATATTTGTGAAGAATAACAATTTAAATATTGTATACAGATTATTTAACAAGGCTTTATTTTATACTTTATCATAATTACAATGAATCTATACAAATAAATAAAATTGAAGTTTCAGTTTGTAACATCAAAAATAACAAATGTTAACTAAATATGTATATATGAATGTATATACGGTAGGTACTTATACCAAAAACACTTTTTGAAGTTACACTTCTTTTGGCGCGTTAGGGAAAAATGATGAGAGTAAGTTTTTGCGCGCAGCGTAAACCGTCGCGTAAAACATACCAATGAAGTTAGCTGACAACGTTTTATTTTTTTTTATTATTACCTCTGAGAAGTACAGTACAGAGAATTAGTTATTACGTGCGTATATACACAATTACACACACACTTTTTTTTAAGACTTTTAGAACTGTACGGACGGATTTTACAAAACTTTCTCAGGCAGATAGCTGATAAGTTATAAGGCGTAACTTTAGCTATTTTTATTTTCAGAAAATAATAAGAGTTTTGTGTAAAAAATTCATGATATTGTCAACAAAACTCTATTCAATAGACAATTTAACTTTCTGTCAGTATTAAAAATAATTTACGGCATACACAAAAAACAGGATCCATTCTGTATCAATGATTATTAATAATACACATATATTTTTTAAAACACAAATAATAGCAAAATAATGTAAAACACTTTTTTAAATTTCTAATATTCAATTGACGTATAAGGTACACGCTCATATTATGTACCGCGTCTCTAGTAGATACCAACGCGAAGTTGCGCACGGCTAACTTCGCTCGATTGATTTAATTTACACAAAACTTTTTGGTAAAGTATACAGAATTCGCGCTGTCATGTCTCACTTGTTATTAGCGAACGCTAATTTTATCCGGAGCTAAATCATTCCGTGCACATAATAATTAAACACGTTAGCTACCATGAAAATTTGACGCGTCGGTCATACTAGCAAATTGTGTTATTATGATTTTGCGCATGCTTTACCTACCTACATTGTTTTAATGGAAATTCATAATAGAACAGCTTAGTGGTGAATGATTGAAGCGATATTTAATTCTGTATAGATATTTTTGTACAAATAAATCGATGCTATTACTTCAAATTGAAGCTTTCAACGAAAAATTAATGTTGTTTTGTTTTAATGGATGTTAAATGATGAAGCTGGGGATTAAAATCATGGAAACAATTTCTTTGTACCCGTTATTGTCTGAGGGTCGATATTGAATAAGACTGTCGTCTTAAAAGTGAGATATCGCTGTTCCTCGAAGAGTTATAAGCGAAAATGGACTTTCGAATCAATAGTTAAAGTTAACATTCCTGTGATGGGAGGAGTGCTTCTGTAAGTCGGTGATAACTCGGTCTTTGTGTGTCGATCGCGACTCAGTGCAGGTGTCTATCTACAAAAGTTTCCTTGTAATTAGTCGTCGTATCTAGACGTCGATGCGGACTAAGGAACTTTTCAGTATTCGACATTAACTATAACCGGGGAGTCATTCTGGTGGCTCTCAAAGTAATCGGAGCCCGTCAGCCGGTCGCGACGATCAAGACCTTCATTACCAATTATGAGAGTTTAGAATAAAGCCAACGAGTTTTTCGGAGTGAATGTGATTGATGCCTAGCTGAGGAAATATCTCTGTAGAGATAAAAGGAATTTAATGAAGACTCTTTAAGAATAATGATTAAGGGAATGGTTATTCCTTTCCGTTGTCGGCCTAATGATGGTTTCTTTGAGTAACTTTTTCGGTCCACATAATGTTATATAAAAGTAATTAATCCAATTAAAATGATTCACGTATTATATAATTATATCTTAATATTACAAATACGTATATATAATAATTTTACTGTTTTCTATTGATTTCTATTCACATTTTAGAACAAAATAACTTATTTACTGTACGAATAATAGAAAGTCGTTAAAAGCATTTTTGTTATGCTAAGAAGCTTTAAAGATTGATACTCAGAGAATAAAGAAAATGTTCTTTTATCATATTTTAACAACAAACTGTGATTGTTTCCAGTTCTTGCTTATTTGAATTGATTTAAAATGTAATTGTATTTGTGAATAGGCTTCACGACCCAATATCAAAACTTCCATTCCTTTTACAAATAAGATTTCCACTTTTCAATGAAGACATACATAATTCATACAGGTACGTATTATTACTTGAACATTTTATTCAAGACACACAAGATTCTGATTACGAATTAATTCAATAACATTTAAACCGTGCACTGAGCTCCCGATCTGGGCGTCATTTCGTAAGGATGTCACATTTCGAGCGAGTTTAATTAACAATCTAGTCGCTTTTGTAGGTGCCTTCATTAGTGTATTTGTGGATAAACATCGCGCAAACTCGGCGGATATGTGTGCGTGCTGTTATATCGGACTCTGTGATTAGCTTTTTAAAAAAAAAAACAGTTTCACACACTGGAATGTTATTTTATTTTAATTAGTTGCGGTTAACTATAAATTAAGTGTAATTATAATTATGCGGAGGATTACAAGAGAACCGCAGTGGACTGAGTATGGACGAGGACTGACTGACTGACTCTCCGGATTCAACGGAGAGAGCCTGATGGACAATAATGCTGACGGGACTAGGATTAGGGCGGCGTAGGCATTACGCCTTGCACTTCAGGGGTATAACAGCCCCCCGGTGAAGAGTAAACATCGGGGTTGGAGCCGAAGTTTATGTAGGTTTCGGGGTTAAGGTGGTGGATTAGATATTATGTCTAAGTCTAGGAAGTGGTATATTTTCAGGATCTACGTTAGAGTCAGGGTTTTCACTTTGATCAGGAATGGAAATAAGAAGAGAAGGAATTAGGACACATTTTACATACCTATATAATCTATAAAACACATAACATATTATTAAAATTAAAATTATTATAGTTAAAACTGAGTAGTGTGTCCCATATTTTATTATATGTGAACTCGTAAGAACTTCATCGGCATCTTCTAAGATTTTTGCAAAGATGTGTTTATTTACTTTTAAATCATCTAACTCTAAGTTTTGTAAGATAGGAGGCACACTATTCATATCCCTTTTGAATGTTGTTATGTTACAGCAGGTATCATTAATTAGGTTAAAATCAGGAAATACAATGGGTGTTGTTACATTCATTACGGTATATTTCGGATTTAAAATAGTACTTTTGCAATAGCCAATACAATTATTAGGAATTGTAATTATACCGGTTCCTAATATATTTATTTCATGGAGGTCTTCATCTCTACAATCTATGGACACTTTACTTGATACCGACTGTACATAGATCCATTTATTATTAATAATAGGTTTCCATACATCTAATTCTCCAATGATAAATTTAGTCTCACAATATTTTGGAATGACACTTATTGCCTTTGACATAATTTCGCTTTCACATGTCGGCTTGGTGTCTGACATAAACACAGTTGATATATCGCAGACAAAGTATTCAGCATAAATTGATTTACAGTTTTTTAGATCATTTAAAGTACAGTAATAGGTTTTATCCTTGGTTTATAGCAATATATTTAGAACTTGGCACAATTAAACTAAAGGTATTGGGGTTTTCCGAATCATGTGGCATCGGTAACCCAATGTTATGAAACAGCATATATTCTTTATTATACACTAATGGGATTTGTAAAATAAAAAATTACCTTATTATTAAAATAGTAAGAAGCTACCTTAGATATTTTTAACATAAGATACATAGAACTTAAATCTAGATTTACAGGTATTTCCAAGTCACTAGGTAAGTACTGATGATTATCGACGAGTTCTCGAAGTAGTTGTTGTATTGTCATAATGGAAGGATGTAAAATATTTTGGTTACTAAATAAGATTGCATTTGTTATGTCCTCAAGTTGAAATGACAAAGTTAATAAAGAGGTTTCTAGGTTATTGAGTATTTGGCTCAAACTAAATTGTGACCATAACTTATTAGTGATTAAAGTAATATTAGATATGTCATTCGAGAGTTCGTTGATAGCTTTAGTTAATTTCAATTCATTAGTTTTGATTTTATGTACAGTATCGTTGTATGATGAGATTACAGATGATGTAAACAAGATGTTATTTTTTATTAGTGACACTAATTTCTTTTGGTCGTTGAATAGACTGTTTATGGATTCCTCAAACCTAACACCATCGCTTTCGTCAAGGTTACCGAAAATATGTTTCATTAAATAGCCTACTCCTCCTATCCAAGCTCGTTTTGTTCTCTTATTGATCAAATGTGAAATCGATGAGAATTCTCTATTCATATCCTCGAATCTTACCATCAAGGGTTCTAAGATATTGCGACAATTATTTTCCAATAAGTGAGTCTGGTTACATAGGTTTTGGGTAGTTCCTAATGCATGATTTAAGTTTTCGATATGAATACTAAAATGGGAAACATCTACTGGTATTACGACATTTAGTTGCTCGTTAGTTATTTTCATCCTTCCGAGATAGTCGAAGTAGAGACCTGGACTTGAACTGATGCGTTGAACATAGGGATTTTGATTGCTTTGTACTAGTAAGGGAATTATTAGGATGACCACGGCCGTCCTGGAATGAAATAGTACTTATTATATTATTAACCACGCAATCTAGTTATATATGTTTATTTAGTTTAATGTTATTATTAATAAAAAATAATTATTATATGTAGTATATTATATTTTCAATACGAATTAAGAATTAGAAGAATTAAGAATCGCGACGGCGGGCTAATTTTACTTGATCATAATGATGAGTTACGTGTCGCCGATTTATTAATAAAGTTAGACTATTCCTACCATTTACTTTAATGATTTTGTAAGGCCCCTTCCATATCGGAGATAGGGCTTTACGCAACCGAAGGTGATTTTTTAAATACACGTAATCGCCAGCACGATAATTTGCTGGGCGAGTGTGGGTGTCGTAGTAGGCTTTGGAGGACTCTTTAGACTTATTTATAAACTCAATAGCCTTTTCTCGTGTAATCTTAAGACGGTGTTGTAACATTTTGATATAGTCCGGGTAAGTTGCGTCTGAGGCAGACTCATAGATAGAATTGGGTAGAACGGGCTTATGACCAAAGACCAACTCGTAAGGGGTATAATTAGTTGTCGAATGAATTGCCGTGTTGTATGCTAACATGGCCGTGAATACATATTTGGCCAATTGTCCTGATTCTCGTTTATGTATGATTTTAAATATTCCTTCAGCGTAGAGTGACTTCTCTCTAACGCGCCTTGCGTCTGTGGATGATACGGTGAGGACCAAAGTTGCTTGATCCTGAGGAATTTACAAGTTTCTTTGAACATTTCTGCGGTAAAGTTTGTACCTTGGTCTGTTAGGACTGTTTTTGGAATTCCGAATAATGAAATGAAATGGATTAAGCAGTCACTAGTTTCTTCAGCGGTAGTGCTGCGAATAGGATAAGCTACGGAATATTTCGTTAAATCATCTTGAAGAGTGAGGATATATTTTACTTTGGCTGTGCCGGATTCAGGAAGAGGTCCGACTATATCAAGAGATATCCTCTCAAAAGGAGCTGTGGAGGTAGTGGTTATTTGCATTGGTGCTCGGTTAATTTTCCTGAGCGCTTTGTTCGTCTGACATGATGTGCAATTTTTTACGTAATTTTCTATTTCGCTACGCATGTTTTTCCAATAATATTGTTCGCGAATTTTGTTAAACATTCTAATGGAACCTAGATGTCCGGCTATTGGGATATCATGATTTTCACGAAGAATTTTTTGAACTTCGGAAGGACTGGGATAGTATATTTTGTTACGGTAGATATTAATTTGTATGCCGGTTCCGTGGAACAGGTGTGTTAGAATGTTATATATTTTAATGTATGTATGCTTGTCGAATGGATTTTTAAAATCAGTTATGCCAATTTTATCAATAGGTTCAATTTCGGATGTCAGGTGGTTTCGAATATTTTTTAATGATTCAAATATATCAGTGTATGAACAATTGTCGAAATGGTGTACCTTAGTGAATAAGAAATAGTATTTTTTATTGCCGTATGAAAGTGATTTGAAAGATAGTAAAGTTCTTTCAGAATTTATAAACGATTCGGAGTCCGATGTATTAGATAATATTTCCTGGACATAAGGTATAGATTCGTCTAGGTCCAGTGAAGTAGGTATTATTAGAATTTTGTGTTTTGACTTTTCAACAAACTATCATTATGTTCGACAATAATTGTGTCATACTTTATGGTTGGAGAAGTCTTTAGGCACTTTGAGTATGTGTCCTCGTCATTGATACTATCTATGGATTGCGGGGTAGGAATATTGAAATCCTCAGGCAGTTCGAAATCTTCAGGAAGTATAAAATCGTCGGGTAAATCTAATATCTCGGGTATATTAGTTGGGCTGGCTTGAGGATTTATCTGATCATTAGTAATTTCATTTTCTGTTTCAGGAATATCGTCGTGAAGAATAATTTCAGGACCTTCATGAACCGGGTTTATATGAACAGTGTTATTTACGGGATATCGAGACAGCGCGTCGGCATTACAATTTAATTTTCCTTTTTTATATTGGATTTTATAATCAAATTCTTCCAATTTAAGACGCCATCTGACTAACCTGGACCCGGGATCTTTACAATTGAATAGCCAATTTAAAGGTTTGTGGTCTGTAACTATAGTAAAGTGTTGACCAAAGAGGTAAGGTCGGAACGTTTTGACGCCAAAAATTATTGCAAGGCATTCCTTTTCTGTAACGTTATAATTGCACTCCGTTTTATTCAAAGTTCGAGACGCATATGCAATTGGTCTATCTTTGCCGATTTCCCCTTGGGAGAGAATCGCTGAGATAGCGAAACTTGAGGCGTCACAGGTTAATACAAATGGTCTGCTAAAATCGGGATATGCTAAGATTGGAGAGGTAATTAAGCTTTCTTTCAGTTGTTCAAATGCCAGCTGTTGTGGATTGGTCCAATGGAATGGAATATCCTTTTTAAGTAGAGAGGTAAGGGGTTTTACAATTTTTGAAAAATTAGGTATGAACCTCCTATAATAGGATGCAAGCCCGAGAAATGATTTAATCTCTTTTGGACTGCTTGGTACAGGAAATTGTTTTACTGCCTTAATTTTCTCAGGATTAGGCTTGACACCTTGGTCGCTTATAATGTGACCGAGGTATGCAACTTCCTTACGTAAAAATTCGCACTTATTAGGTTGCAGTTTTAAGTTAAAACTACGAAGTTTCTCGAATACTTTAGTAAGTTTATCAATATGGGAAGAGAGATCTGTTGAATATATCACAATATCGTCGAGATAGACAAAACAGTGGACACCCTGCAGTCCAGAGAGAGCAGTGTTCATTAGTCTTTGAAAAGTGGAAGGGGCGTTCTTAAGACCGAAAGGCATTCGATTGAATTCGAAGTGTCCTTGAGGAACACTGAATGCAGTTTTGGGTGCATCTGAAGGAAGGATTTTAATTTGGTGAAATCCTGAAGCTAGATCTAGAGTAGAAAAATATTTACTCTGACCTAATTGGTCAAGAATTTCATTGATCTGTGGCATTGGGTATGTCTCTCCTATTGTTATATCGTTTAACTTGCGATAGTCGATAACTATTCGCCAATTTTTCTGACCGGAAGCATCCTCCTTCTTAGGTACCACCCAAATGGGTGACGACCATGGAGATGTGGAGGGTTTAATGATTTCTTGATCAAGCATTTTAGTTATTTGACTGGCAACTTCCTGTTTATGCACCTCTGGGAATCTATAGGATTTGACATTAATAGGTTGTGAGGAGGAAGTATTGATTTCGTGTTTGACCGCATTTGTAGCAGTCAATTTTTCATCAGGTAAATGAAATATGTCTGAAAACTCAGAGCAAATTTCAAACAAAGCATTTGATTCTTCCGAATTTAAATGAGATGTTCTTAAACTATTTAGGACCTCTTTTGTTCTAAGACTACAAGAGGAACTATTATCGGTTGGTTGTTGAAGGTTGTTATTATTAAAGGGAGAAAGTGTAAACTTTACATTTGACAAAATAGGTATAGGATCATCGGATACATTGAGAACGGTTGTATTTATACGATTATTATGTTTAACAGACACGATACAATTAGCAACTAGAAGAGAATCTGTAATATGCTGATCAAGGATAACACCTTCTTTAAGTTCAGGGTTAGTTACAGGACATTCTATTATAACCTCTGAACGCGGAGGAATGATATACTGTGGTTCTCTGAATTGCAATTGCAGTTTAGAACCATTTATTTCAATGGACTTTGTACTGTAGTCGATTCGACAATTGTACTGTTTGAATATATCATTACCTATAATGCCATCATGTGGTAAATTAATCCCGTCAAGGATATGGAATCGATGGCCAAGTGGCTCATCTTTATTTAGGAACAAGGCCAGTCGGAAATCACCCATGCTTTCGATGGGCTTCTGAGGGGTTATCCCCTTGACTAATATCTTGTTCCTTGATAATTGTGGCATTATTTCCACGGAAGATTTCTTTAATAAAGAGATACCTGCACCGGTATCTATAAGTAAGGATAGTGGTTTACTGGATACTGAAGTCCTGAGTGTAACACAAGGTAAGTATCGATCTTTAATATTAATTTCATGAATAGTAGTGGATATAGAATTTTCGGGTCTTGGTTTCGGATAGGTAGGATTTTTACTACTATGTTGCGTTTTGGTTTCGTGCTCCGATTTATTAGTTAAAATAGGTTTAGTAAGACTGTAGATATTACCTAAATTAGTATGGTTTTTATCCTGGTTATTCTCATCTACCTTATCTGGTACCTTACGTGAATTTTTAGAGGTGTATTGTATAGATTTAAGTCTAAAATTAGGATGTTTCAAAGTGGTTGTGTCGGTTTTGCGTGGTGACGATCCCGCACGACACGCAAACGGGACCCCTATTCGTTTAAATGATTCACGTCGTTATCATCGTATTCAGTGCTGTCTTGGTTATTATTTGTATAGTATTGCGGTTCCGAGTTATTTGGCAACTCTACATTTTCTACATGATGCACGCGTGAGCCAATGCCAGCTGAAAACTTCGCTCTCTGATCGGATGAAAGTTGAGGAGTTATATTAACGTGTGGGCCGTTCCCATATTTTTTATTGTTAAATTCGCGCAGGCGGCAATTTTCTAAAGAGTGCCCTAACTTTTTGCAATAACGGCAAAAAGGCGGTTGCTGTTTACTGTTTGGAATTGTTGGCCTTGGGTTACGAAAATTATTTTGTGGTTTAATGTTCTGTTGTTCAGGTGATTTTGTTTTTGTTTGTGCATTCTTATATATGATCTGTTGAATTTTCTCCTCGGAAACTGCCAGATTTATAGCCTCATTTAAGGATTTTGGATCTTTACTGCGAATTATATTAGATATGCGTGGATATAAACCAATAGTAAAAATATGTAAAGCCAGATCTTCCATGGACGCAAGACGACCGGCTAACTCACCTTTCTTTGTATTTGATATGTGAATTTCCATTAATAACTGCGATAAGCAGGTTTCGATGCGTAATGCAAACTGATTTACCGTTTCGTTATTATTTTGCCTACATTCTTGCAAGTCGGTCAGGAGATGAGCGTAGTGTTTTCTTTCGCCGAATTGACTTTTAAGAAAATCTTTTAGACTAGTCCAATTTTCAAATTCTTTTATAGAACACGCTATTTCAGCTTTGCCTTCTAGCTGACTCAAGGTATACTTTAATATGAGGTCCTGCTGATTAGTATTGGCCAATTTGTAAGCACTATCACAATTATTTAAAAACGCGTTTAACCTATCGCGTGACCCGTCGTAAGGTTTAATAAATTTTAGCAAAAAATTCAAGGGTATTTCGTCGGAATCGAATCTGAGCTCCTTTTTACCTGTAGCCATTATTAAGGTTTAAAACGGATAAATAACTAAATACGAAAAGGGGTAAAAGAATGACAATTAAAATAAAAGTATTATTATAGCTGTCGTGAATATGTGTAGAACTCTGCCTACCTACTCGTAGACACGGGATAATGTTTGAATATAAAAGTCTCGGACCTCTACTTAGTTCTCGGTAAGGAGATAAGATGAAACTTTATACATGCAGCTGCCCTGACGATAACGATGGATATTACGTTTGAGTTAGTCTTAATATTAAACTGCATTACAAAATAGATTATGATTAATTATATTATATATATTTTAGTATAATACTAGCACCGATTTTTCACTGTATAATTTTGCACCGTTATTTTCACTTAGACCACCAAGACACTGTTGTAACAGTAATGAAATAATGTTGTCACTTACAGGATAGGTTTATTCACCATGATTAGCACTTGGTAGTGCCTTAGCTGCGACAGGATACCACCAGACAGGATACGACAGGCTTTGCTGGAGAACTCCAGGACTTTGTTGCGATGTGATTTAATCACCAATGGATATACACATATATTTTATTGGAGCACTTATGATCAGAACACTGGCTGATCGGAATACTTATTTTATCACAACACTTGTATACACTTATCAGGATAATCTGTTGATTTTTATATATAATTAGGTCCGCGAATTATTTTGGGGCGTTACCGGGATATATATAGGAACCCGGCATCCCACCGCTGCCACCAAATGTTATATCGGACTCTGTGATTAGCTTTTTAAAAAAAAAACAGTTTCACACACTGGAATGTTATTTTATTTTAATTAGTTGCGGTTAACTATAAATTAAGTGTAATTATAATTATGCGGAGGATTACAAGAGAACCGCAGTGGACTGAGTATGGACGAGGACTGACTGACTGACTCTCCGGATTCAACGGAGAGAGCCTGATGGACAATAATGCTGACGGGACTAGGATTAGGGCGGCGTAGGCATTACGCCTTGCACTTCAGGGGTATAACAGTGCGGTTGCGTGCGTGGTAACCGTTGTCAATACACGCATCAGATCCTCATATCCGACACCGGCGGGTCACGTGTCGACACATTCATGAAGAGTTGCGGCTGCCATGTGGATACACGCGTCGCCGCATACTACCTGCCTATATATACTTATGTGTGTGCGACTTCGATATCTCGATACTCCGTTGCCTACGTGCGAGCTTTTCGAACGTAAACTGTCTCGGAATTTCAAATGAGCCACTTATATACGTACCCGTACGGTACGGCCTACCTGAAGGAAAGGCGGCCCGGGGCTAGTGCACGTAGAGTCGTGACTAAAAGGTAAAAGTAAAGCTTCGTCCCGGGTAATGATTTCGTTTTCATAATGGTGAATTTTCTGTAGGAAGCTGTTTTGTAATTTCTTTTACACGTGGCAATATTTGTCCTACCACATACACCTCTAATATTCACATTGGTATTATACTATCATTACATTAATATCTTTTTACCATATAAAAACGTTCGCTTGAATAAAAAAGTTGGAGAATATAAAATGTATACAGTAGGTACTCTGCAATTATGCGAAAAAAGGGATTGAAAAAAATGAGGAGATTGCAGTTAATTTAATGGCGGGAAAACGCTTAAGCTAAAACAAACACGTACGCGAAATTAATTTTGAGCAAACATTTTCTAGAGTAATTTAAAATAAAAGTAACTTACTAAATACTCCGTCTACATGTTGCAAGGTGTTTCACCTTAGTGTTATTGTATTTATAACATATTTTTTTTATGAATATTTTTAATTTAGTAACAAAATAATGACTATTGGATGGCAAATAATATAGAATTATTTCAAATAAATAAACATGATACAATTCAAAATAAAAATGTTATTCTCATTAACTTAGTTAATAAAAAAAAAATATCTGATCCCATATACAGTTTATATCGAATTCATTGTGAATATGTAAAACACTTAATAATATGTATGAAAAATATGTTTAAATAAATAATCTAACATGTGAAACGGAAGGCCAACTATATATACTCAGAATTTATTTAATTAATTCATAATTAATTATACGTATACAAAAGTGAGGCGGTTTTGTACACAAATTAATTCTGAGAACTTTCAACAAAACAACAACACGATTTCATAATTCGAAATCGGAAATACAAACCGCTTCTATAATATGTAAATCGCTGTCGAATTCGCTCGAAAGTAGAAACCGGCTCTGAGATTCCGACTTAAAAATTAATTAGCCGAACGACCGGTGTAATCGTTGGAGCCAAGGACGATTAAGGACGATCTCCGCTGTTTATTCTATCTAATCTTGCCTTCAACAGTACGTATTACGATACCCTTTCCGGAAACATACATTGGCGCTTAGGGCTTCTCTTTCCTCGTCTTATACTCAACATCAGCCGATTTCTTCTTTCAGTCAACAGAACCACACTTAGCCTCCACAATTCCGTCTCGGGTGGCTTGTATTTTTTTTTTTCTGTTCTCATGAAAATGTATGCCGTCTCTATCTGTATGTCTGGTTTTACCCGAAAGATTTTATATTTAATGTTAAGCGTAAAACCGTTAAAATATATCAATAAATAACAATTTTAAAAGTACTATTTTTGTTCTCAATTTATTTGTAATTTATATTTATTATGAAATATTATAACTACATTTATAACTAGCTGTGTACCCGCGGCTGCGAATGCATTTCGTATAGATTTCGTTATATTGTTTGTAATTTTTTTATACGAAACCCTAAATATTTTCAAAAAAAAAAAAAAAATTCTACTTTCACTAAGCACATATATTTCTTACAAATTCAAATACCTGCCAGTAAAATTGTGCATTGAATCGGATTTTATTCACAATTACAAGAGTTTCAATTTTTTTACGCGGAACCCTAATTATTTGTGAAAAATAAAAGTACTCAAGTAACGCGGAGTTACTTCAGCTATCTACCTAAAAAGTCCCGTCAAAATCGGTCAAGCCGTTTCGGACATTATCCAGACAGACAAAAGTGTAAAAAATTGTATTTTTGGTATAGGCACCGTATACACATTCATATGTATTTAATAAAAAAATGATATTTTGACATGACAAAGAGACACTTCAACTTTATTATTTAGTATACATAACCCTTTGATTAAGCTACGTCCAAAATATGCACACAATTTTCAATTACAATTTGTAAATCAGTTTCATTTAATGAATAATTAGTTTCCTTACAACTAGTTCATATTATTTAACGTTAAGTTCTACTTATTCATTAATCAGTTCGATGGTTTCTTGCAATTTGATGCTTTCATTGTTTCAAGGCATCTCGGCTGGGAACGTTGAAGTTTCCCAACCAATATAAAGTTCGTGAGCTCGTTCGCTAAGCGTCGCACGCACAAGAGGGTGTCTCTGAAAAGTTCCGTTGCATGTTTGATTCGCTGTTGTTTTTTAGCCGTCGAGACCGAAACCAAACTCTGACCGTCTCGCGTCATCGTTCGCACCACCGATAACTAGTACGCAACTCTACCTCACTGCAACGCGATTACTTGTTAACTCGATATCCGTTCCTTTAGCTTATAATATTAGCTATCAACAAGTTAGTTCCTTTGAACTACCCACTCTGGCTATGAATTACTGAAATCGAAATCGCATATGGTCGATTAACTATTAAGAACTTGACTAGCAGAATATATCGATGATGGTACAGTTGATAGTATGGACGGATTGCGCGTCAATGGACGCGGATTCGAACCCATTTATACATCTCTAAAATCAGCATCGTGTGAAAACCATACCATAATGTATTTACCATCCTGGACCACATCGTCCCTTAACATCAGTTGAGATTATGGACAAAACATTGAGCTTATATAGTATAAAATATATACATTATGAAATAAAAACAAATCCAAGACGAAGTACGAAACAACATGGCGAATCTTAGAGTTTAGACAGAATACCTACATACAAACTAAAATTAAGATATTTACTAAAACCAAGGACTTTGTCTAGTCCAGACTCCGTATAATCTAAAGGACTATTTGGCGTTAGGTTTGCTAAAAATAATACGTCATTAGTAATACACCACAACAACCAAGTTGAGATAAAAGGTTAAACCTAGTTATTTTTTAACTTTAAAAATTATCTGCAACATCATTATATTTCTTTACAATAAAATCGTTTAGTTTAATGTTTTGTTTTATGTTATATCAGTTAGTAACACTACTTGCGTAGAGTAGGTACCCCACCCACGTACTTACAAAAAATCATTCATAGCAGAGAAAGTATAATAATAAGTTTACGGAACGAGAACATAGGAATTATTTCCCGTGGCGTAACAATTTGGCGGAGTTTCAAAAAAAAAATTAACACAGGTTTACTTTGGGGGTAGTGTATTTGACCAAAACAAACATTGCAAAAGCGATAGTCAACTTTGACGCGCTCGCTTACTATATAAACATCGTTTAATGTCAACAGCACTCGAACTGTAACTGAGGCGGGTCCGGAATTCGGTCTCCACCGACTACGTGATAGGTATGTACGATATCATCGGAGGCAGTATATCAATCAGTTGTTACAGCGCTCCACGGTTGTCGTTTATCTTCGGGGCCGGCTCGGAACTATCTGTCTAGATTCGTGCATTGTTCCGACATTAGCCGTGGCTACTGAAATGGTGGATATCTGAAATGCCTGTGCGGTATTGGCGTTCTCGTTGCGCTGCTGGACCGAGCGGCAGATAGCGTTTCCAATTTCCCGACTTAAATTGCTCTAATTTGCTTACGGGATGTCGGGTGTTCGTAGGTAACTAAAGATGGGCCACTGGCAAATGCTATATGCTTTTTTATACTACAATTTTTAAAATGATAACTTCTTTACTGGCGTTGATTTATTGGTGGGCGAAAAACTTATAGATTCGCGTTACTAATGGAATGTGACATTAGCATTCAACCTGCTCTCAACGACATGGAATTTTCATGGATTTTTTTTCTCTTATCGCAGAAGCATTTGCCAGAATTTTATTATTTATATCTCTGATGGAAAGTAATGCTAAGTGTGATGGCAGATTCCTAAGCTTTTGTGTTACCAGATCTAAACTATTTCCACCTAAATGCCCGAATACATAAAGTAACAAAGAGTATGTCTTAATTCTGTGCAGATTAACTTTACTTAACGTTAATAAATATATGAAAACCAGATAAATGTTAATCATTTCAATGAACAAACTAAGAAATTTTATTTATTCAAGCATCATTTAAACAACAAAAAATCACGTCTTTTCAAAGTTTTCACTTCTGTCGGCAGTCCCCATAGGTTGCCTAGTTTTTTTTTTAAAATAGATGTCTTCTTATATTTCAGAATGAATTATTTGTCGAAAAAAATACAAACAATTTAGTTCAAAGATCCAGGATGACTTTAAGTTTCCGACATTTTACCGTTGATACTTTTACATTATGGCGGTTAATATATTAAGTAAATGACAACATAATTGAAGTTTTATTTCCAGCTATTAGATTCTCAAAATTACATTTTAAGTACTTTCAATAGCAGTTATTCCGATTTAATTTATATAATTATTTTGAAAAATAACATATGTATATTATGCATGGTTTATATGTTTCATTTAAATACAAATGGTTTGTCTTCTAAAGGCTATATTAGCTACATTAAATTTATGTCTTACAAGGTTGTAGCTAAAGACATAAATATACACTTGCACAACTTTTTACAACCTGGTGGTAGTGCGTTTAACAAACTCAATTTTGATATTCATATAAGTTAAAAAGAGGTAAATAATTTTTTTGTCAACTACTGCGTTAAAATCAAGAATTGCATTTGTTTTTCCTCATGAAACTAGTCTAATACATTCGCTAAAATCCTTTAAATCACCTAGGTATTTCAAATTCGATTTTGTTTTTGTCCATTAAATCGGCGGCAGTTCAGTGCTAATATATTAAGCTAATGGGGAATTAATTACGCTCTTTATTTGTTCAAAGAATCACGGTAATTGTCCCTAAAGGCATTGTGTAAAACTCACAGACTTTTATAGCGTCTATAATTTTTTACCCTTTTTCCGATGTTTGTTTTAAAGACCGTTAACACTGAGATTTGCTTATCTTAACAATATATTTTAATTTTATTAAAAATTATAAACATTTTCCTTGTATTTGTTACCGGTCCTTATTCCTATTGAAGTAACTTTCTTATAACTGCAAATAAATTGCATTCGGTAAAACGTCTTAATAGATTAATGTACTTAAATGTGAATCAATAAGAAAATATTTACAGTGGTAGATAAAACAAAAACAATTCGTATTTATGAATTCGTTTCATTACAGTCTAATATTATGTAACACATTCACAAACAGGGTAAAATTAACAAATCGAAGGAAACATATATCATGATTGAAATTTACTGTTAATATCTAATGTATACTTTAGAAATATTTTAATATCTGTAAAGAATCGATTTCTCTAAAAAGTTTACATAAATTACCCTAGTGACCGCCCGCGACTTTGTAGGTATTAGTTGAAATATTAAATTTAATAGTAAATAAAACATAACTCATAGAGACTAGCTTAGTGGAAGAGTTTTCATAAATAACCAGGATCCGCATTTCAGAATATTATCTGCGACATTTGTTTACAATATTTACATATGTAAATGTATTTATATACAAACAACTGCAAACATGAATATATGTCAGTTTCGTTCAGTATTACGTTTCACTTGCTCTTAATAAATCCATAACAAATAAAAAAACGGAATCACGTTAATAGCAAATATGCATAAAGAAAAAAAAACATTTGTTATCCCGTCGAGACAGTCTGATAGATGCGTAAAAATATTTACAATGCAAATAGAAACAAAAAAAAAAAAAAACAAACAGAAAACAAAAAAAAATCGTCGCCGAATTTGCGTCGCGAGTGAAATAAAATAGGGAACGATGATGTAATAGTTTCGGAAAAGGTAGGGAGAGAGGAGTTTCGTATAAATGTTCAACCCCGGGGTGAACGATTTGTATTAGCCGTCTAGCACTGTACACGTAATTGTCGACGCCGGGGGCTACGTTTTGCTCTCAGACACGCAAGAGGAGTGGCAAATCCGAAAAAGTAATGAGAAACCTTCAATCGATACTTCAGTTTCCTATATCCTTTATTTTGTCGATTTATGCTCGCTTGACTGTTTTTCTATATGCCTGTGTGTTCATTTGTAAACTGCTGTGATCCCATAGCAAATTTGAATAAAGTCTTCATTTGTAAGTGGAAGATATTTTTTTTGTGTCTATTCTTGAGGATTCGAGAATGGTTTAGATTCACAATTTGGTCCAATTTATTTTTATTATACATAAAACGCGAACGAAGTCGCTTTCGCAACTATTATATACTTAATTTACAATATTAATTAATATAAACGAGGTGTTGCTCTTTACTTTTATTAAAATGACTTTTTTAGTTCATTTTTTATAAGTCCAAATTGAAACTACAATTATAATTTGAAACATATTTGACATTTAAGAAAATATTATAACGGCCAGCATGACATTTCTAATCATAGAAGCTAAACTAAAGACTATAAAAATAATTCCTATGTCGTTTTTAATTGAAGAGATACATTAAAAATATAAATGTGGGACCTAACTATCTTGTATTTTAGATAAAAGAATGCCATTTTCACTACATTATAAAAGTGATTCGACTAAATCAAATAAGGAATCTTTTCGTGAACGCATGAACCTGATGATTTAAAGTTTGTTCGGAGAATGTTTAACTTGCAACGAACATTTTACTACATTTTACAACGAATGCTTCTTGAAAATAAAATCAAATACCTATAAAATAAATTGGAAATATAAAATAAAACACGATAAATACGATTTACGCGTCAACTGGTTGATCCTGTTACAATGTTCGAATTGATGGGGCGATATAAGCTGATCATTTTCCAAATGAAATATAAAAAAAAGGCTTAACAAATTAATAGGTACGGTAGAAAAATGGCTGGCAATATTTTCAGACCAAAAATTAATATTACACATTTTACTTGTTTCATTTTAATTTAAGTTTAATGTTCTTGTGATCGAACATTTTAACTATACTGTATTATTGTTATTATTATTTGTAAATATATGGTTTTATTATGAGATATTCAAACATAATTAACACAAGTAAAAATTTTTAGATAAATAAATGTATTTTATATAGTGTTATAAATATATATATATATATATATATATATATATATATATATATATATATATATATATATATATATATATATATATTTAAAGTAATGACTTGCAATTTTAATTTATAAAGTATTTTATGAACAAAAGTTTTTATCCGACATAGCAATGCATGTACATAAACAATTAAACATGCACTATATATTTTACGGCTGACAATAGCAACACCATATTCAATGTGGCCAACAAGAATTTCATTATTGTAAACCACACTGTAATTGATGGGTTTTTTTATATTTATGATCATTCGAATCTCTCGTCTATTGGTGTTTCGCGACGGGTTTTCGAACTTTCGGGTGGTAGCTACCAAGATGAGCATTATTAGAAAGCGCTCTACCACTATGCTATGGTTTCCTCACGATGTTTTCTTCACCGAAAGCTCAGACACATTGTAGAGTCAGATGGTGGGTTTCAAACCCGCTTCAATCGACTCAGAATCCAACTGCGTCATCATCGTTTCAAGTGTTCAATTGTTATAGGAAAAGTGTTATAACAGTAACTCTTCGGTAACTTTTCACGTTTGTAATAGGGTTGCATTTAAAATAAAATAAAAAAAAAGTATTGAGCTCTTAACAGAGAACCTTATTCAACGTATCTTTGGAATAGATAATAATCGTCATAGGTATCTATGGGTGTGGAAACACTATGAACCATACAGCAATATCCAATGTTGAATAAAGGAGTTTTAATTTTTTACCAGACAGTAAAATTTAAAGTTATTTCAATTTACATATATATTTTAGTCCCGTGCTGAAAAAAACCGGATTTGCATGTGGATCTAGTTGGCAAATTGTTCAAAAAATTTTGATTGCCTCGAAGAAATCCACCCGGATTTCACTGAGGGGCCGCCTCCTGTTTTTATTCTCGTTGCGAGGGACAATTAGGTATGCTAATTCACTTTTTTTATGACAGCCTCAATAACAATCTTGAAAATAGAACAATTTCTAGATTAAAATCTGAAGCCCTGTTAAGCTTTATTTAAGATATTAAAAAAGCTTTGATTGCTTTTTTAGACTTTTCTTTATACCATTACTGGATTCTGGCATGTTGCGCGGTAATATATTTTTATACTATATTAATTAGGCTTAGTAAGAATCAAATCTAGAAGTTATATTCGTTTCCTACTGTAATGTTATGTTACTGTACTGGTAATGAACGGATTTAGTGGATGGAAGATGGAAATCAGTGATCGCTCATCAGGCTGCTAATAAGATCCAAATTATATTCCAGTTTAAAATAAATTAATTTATAACTGCCACTTTATTATTTAAAGGTAAACATAGTAAAATGTCATAACATGATAAGTCATCTAACTTTTGGTTTCAATATAAATACAAAGTTGTTCAATACAAAGTTAAGATTGAGTTCAAACCAAAAATACATCGGTTTTTAGGACTGATTACACTTTAGAGAAAAAAAAAAGGATTAAAATTTCGGAAAAAAACAGATCGCATATTGAAACCGTCCGTAAATGTAACAATACAAGTGTTAATGTAATAAGAGAGCGTCTGAAATCTCAAAAATGTGTTACAAAATAATCTCCTTCTTAAACATTAAGACGGTATAGAGTAGATGCGGAAGCAAACAGGGAATGGGACACGGTAAACATAATTATAAGAGCGGCCATGTTGATTGGACAAGACGCGCTGACACTTCCCGGAAGAAATTGCACGCGAAAGGTAATATTTCACTCGGATAAGAACCTTTGATACGCATTTTGGTTAAGATATAAATATAAAGATAAAATTTCTCAGATAAGAGATATTTTCGTTCAAACGCGGGGAAATTTAATTCAATTTTTATCGGAAAAACCCAGTCATGTGAAAATAAGTTTTCCCCCCCTCGTATAATCGTAACTTTGTCATAAAAATCCAGGTTTACCTGTTTTATTTATGTGTAATGGAAAGCGACGTTTATACTAAAACTCTTTCGCAGTGTCCATTGTTATTATGAGTCATAGTGATTTAGTTAAATATCTTCACGTGTATGTTACTGTTTAAATAAGATTATGAAATATCCCCTCTAAGGTATTTACAATCTATGTCTTGAGGTTCGATGCTATCGTACGCTATACTAAATTCTGTTAACCTTTATATTTTATTTTAATACAACTAGCCTCAGGTTTACACAATTATTTTACTGTATACATCATTATAGGAAATTAAAATCTTTAAATTAAATTCTGATATATGTATAAAACTAAAATCACAATAGCAGTTGCTCATACGACTAAGCTTAAAATATATAAAATATAGATCGAGCCTTGACTAGATGTTTATTAAAATGTTATTGAAATGCATATAACCAATATAGTGCTTGCAATTGTTACCTAGATATATACAGTTAACCAACCCTGCGTTCGAGTGACTTAATGTACAAACAGAAACACCAAATGTGACAATTCTAACCTTCAAATAAGTCAAGATACGGTGCGACGTTTCTCACAATCAGCTAGATGTACAACCGAGCAGCGAGACACTGTTGTACGCTTCGTTTTTTTCCATCCATTCGGTTTGTTTATTTCTCGTTTCGCCTTATAAATATAAGAATTCGGTACCTCTGCACGAATTCCCAAGATGAAAAGGTATTTTTCACGGACGGGCTCTGACGCGCCAATGCGCCAAACTATATTCGCTACTGCCGAAGCTATTCACTATCGATGCATAAGTTATTGTCGCGTGTATTTTGTTAAATCTTTATGAACATATCCGAACATTAATCTATTAATATACACATTAGTCAATGAAGGTTGATTATTTCTTTTCTATTATTTCTGCATAATATTGTTTAAATAAACGACATATTGTCACATGATTTAAGTTACTAATAAGGTTTGAATATATTTTCTATATAATTTAATGAAAATAAGAATAAAATATTGTTGCTAATACAAACTCATAACAAGTAACTATGAGTGGGTTAATTAAATATTTCAGTTTTTTTTACAGTGATGCAATCAACAATTTACAGTTTGCTAAGTAATCCTTAATATTGTCATGAATACCACATATTTATTTGAAATATACTTCAGTTATTTAAAACAAACGTTAAATTGTATAGATATATTTTTTTACAATATTTATATGCCATTGGAAAAGCCTGAGAAATACAGTTCGAATTTTGGTTCGACAAAATAAAATACGTAGTTGATTCCGCCTACTCACAATTTCGTAGACTAGATTACTCCGTATCCGATGATAATAAAAGAAAATTCTTTTGTATAAATGTTAATAGAAAATTATATAATATAATATCTCTTCAGAATTTATAAAGAACATTTATAGCAGGGCAAATTATGATCGAAACATCGTTACGTATTTCGAGGTAAATTCGTCTATTACATTTTTTTTTACGTGTGTCGTTATTTTCCTTGAGCACGAAAAAGATAATGCCTATTAAATTACAATAGGCTGTGGAATCTCATCGGCGACTAAAGGCATCACAACATTCTCCACTTACGGCATAACGTCGTAACCTCGTGTTTTAGATATCATAAAAGAAAACAATAGCAAGCGTGCCCGAAGTAATAAAGGCACTCGATTTCCGCTATTCAGGACAGAGGGAATTAAAGTTCTTTTAAGGAAAGTTTATTTTAGTATACATAAAATGTATCCAGAGGATAATAAGAATTCCCTAGTAGGGTGGGCTGTGCGGGGTAAGGGTACACGGCCACTTTGACGAAAACACGATGATGAAGCACGATCATGAGGCACCCCCACCTAGCTCACTGACAAATTGTTCAACATTTTTTTTTTCCGCTAAAATTCCTTTACTCCGAATCCAATTATTGAGTCTTACCAATAGAACACGGAGTTCTTATTCGGCGTTCGATCGCTATATTTTCTCATTTCATTACATTTTTCTTAGATCTTCATCGCGCTCTGTTACTTCGAAATTTGTTAATGTAAATCTTATGAAGTTAAAACTACTTTAGCCATATTGAGCGATTTTCGGTAGTCGGAACACATAAATAATAAAATATATACTTGCGCAGCCTTTTATGTGTTTTTCATGTGTTTAAGTACATAAATAATGCTCAGACCGTTAATAGATGCAACTAAACAAATGTTTTAATTTAAAGTTAGATTATATTAATAATCGCAATTAACAAATTCGAGTTTGCACTTCTGTCCGCAGCCCCCCGGCTGCCTAGTTTATTTTATTATTACGTATATGAAAAATGCTTCTAAATCGATAGAAAATTGCCTTCCTGGTATAACTGGTTTGGAGAGTCGATATATAGTCGGAATACCAATGCCAATACGTATTCTGTACTCTCTAATTTTATTCTGCTCTACGTTTCCTACAACAGGATGCGCAATTTCGTTCAACTCAGGCTGGTTAAATTGGTATGTTATGCAAACATCAAACAAAACCGAGAGACCTAACATTCAGTTACATAATAACATTAGGAACGACTTTTAAAAATACATTGTTTATTGAACGGATGCGTTAGAAGTTACCATTTCTTGGTTTGCTACTCATAAAATATATGCAAAACTAATAAATATCAATGAAAAAAAAAAACTTATATAAAATATTTAACGCTATTAAACGAAAATTATATAGATGGTTTAAAGGCAGTATTTAAAATAAATTCACTAAGATTCACAATTATATTATAACTATCTGTTTACGAACAGAAAGCAAAGATATTTCTTACAAATTCACACGCTTGCCAGTAAAACTGCCCCTTGAATTGGATTTTGTTCACAACTTCATGAGTTTGAATCATTATTTACAAGGAACTCTAGTTATTTTCCTGTTATAAAAATAGACTAAGTTTCCTTATATAACTTCATTTAAATCCGTTCAACCGTTTTGGAGATTACCCAGAAAAAAGACACAGATAAAAAAATTGGTATAGGTGCTATATATTATAACACAGCAAAATTAGTCATTTTAAATTATATACTACCATTTAAAATTTTGAGAATGTTGTATCTATCACTTGCTGACTCTGTAATTAGTCATGACATAAATACCTATGGAAATACCTTTAAAATACATCTAGAAGACATTCACAAACTACAAATAGGACTATTTAAGACGATAGTACTTAATTAAACAAAAAAAAAAAAAAGTATAAAGATAATGAAGAAGGCTTATTCAATCATTATAGAATTGCGAGTGTTTTTGAAAAATGAAAAATAGTCCTTATATGTGAAAACCCAAACAAAAATTGTAAACTTACAAAAAAAACAGCGTCATGTATAAATGCGGAAGTTGGCATATATTTCAATGTTCACACTCTTAGAATATAATAACTTCTATGGCATGCGTACATGGGAGTATATCCTGCCTTCGATTTTGAATAACGTACCAAAAACTAGGTTGAAGAATTTATGTAATATGATGATGAAAAGTGGACTCAACGTGTATTAAGAGAATATTTTTAACATGGTGTTGTTCCTCACCGAACGCTCACGAACTGAACACCTCCCTTCAAATTAAACCACGATAGTGGTTTTAGAAGGTGAGTCATTATTAACGTTTATATGAATTATAATTGTAATAGATAATAAAGGAAAAAAACAATATGTATTTAGTAAAAAAAAAACATGTTACATATATTCATATTACAAACAGATACTTTAATTTTATTTACTTGTATAGAGACATTATTTGTTGAAGAATTTTTCTATTTTATAACCGGTCTGAAAGCGGGTGCCATTGACAGCTGTAAATATAAACATGCAGATAACAAAACAATGCCCGGGTCGACCATTGACATAAACGGCGTGGACCCACTACGAAATACTAAGTCGATACAAACCGTGATAAAGGTTCGATTGTATGTAGTAAATAAAATATGACTTGGCCATATTTCCACTTTCGTTTCTTCTCATTTTACGCCCTTTCTGGCCCTCCCCGGGAAACCGTTCATACAAAATACCTTTCCGATATTGCCCGACTTTATTAGCATTGGTGGGCACGTGTTTTTATATCTGAAATATCTTTCACTTCTGCACCAATTCTGTGGAATAAAGATTGCCACATGTGTTCAGGGCATTATAATATCGTGATAAAATACATAATATGAAAAGATTTTTTTTTCTTCTTTTTATTCGTGTTATTTATTATGACTGTTGTAACTTGAACCACGAAGATCTGGGGCACGGTAGTGCCCCTGCCAAGTCGAGCAATAGCAAAAACAAACGGCATGGCCGTACCATCCTTTTCTCGAAGCAGTTCAGAGTATTTTCAACCCCTATAACTTCGTTGTCGATAAACTAGAAGCCTCAATTTTAAGTAACTAAGCAAGCATTGTATAAGCACGGTATTTTTCAAATTTCATTCAACTTTAACCAGTAGTTTAATTATTATAACTAGTCAAAATTTCTTGATTTTGTCACTCACTGACTGACTGACTGACTGACCGATCATCAAAACTCTAAGACACTTCTAGTAGACATAGAAGTTTTCAAATTTAGAATACAATTAGCGTTTAGTTTATAAATCAAGGAAAAACTAAAATCATTTGTAATTTCGTTTTCTAGTTTTCTAGATACACCAACTGCATAAATCCCATATAAATATATAGGATTACAAAGGTACATTTGCGGTTAATGAATCAGTACACATGTCATGTTTTAATAAGTACTTTAAAAGTTACGTTTACTATTAATCATATTCCTGCACAAAAAAAACTCTTGTGTACCAGTACTAGCAGTCGCAATGGGTTCGGAAATACTGAATGACCATCCTTGCCCACACTGGGGTTTTCCTATACCTGGCGATGTTTAGTGTTTATTTCATTCTTTGTCATTCTCCATGTATCGGAATATGAGGTCGTCTGAGGTTAGACTTGCTATAGTCGAGTATGCGGATAAAAAAAGAAATGAGATGCCATCTAAAACAAAACTTGTAAAAAAAAACCAAGTCTCGGAACTCAGTACTTCTACCGTAAAATGTTGTGAGATCCATGTTATACCAAGTCGGTTACTTTATTAAGTCCCTACTTTAAGGGACCTTCTGTTTTAGGTTATTACGTAATTAGCTAACCCAACAACATCTTATAATGACTATATCATTGTTAAAAAAAAACTTTTACGTTTTTTAAGAGGACAAAAAAAAACATAAATTTTCTCTCGAGTGCAATTAAAAGTATTATTATTTAAAATACCGTTGGTAATTCAGTTCTAGTGGATTGAGTAAATAAATTGCTTCTTCGAGAGCTATCCTGAAAGCGTGTTAGAATAATGCACTGTGATTTGGCATTTCAACAAGCGAGTACTTCGAAATGGCCCTCGGTGGATTGTACGGGTGTTCTGTTGAATTTGGTTATAAATAGAGCTACTGTGACTATAAGGGCCCTGTACAACTGTACTATGCAGCATTTAATTCCAAATTCGCAGCGATACATGAAACAAAATAAAAAAAAAAATACTATAGCACCTATACAACATTAATACTCTTCAATATCTTTTAATTGTAAGTTTAACAATTAATTTTTATTTTATTTTGGTAAAATAAGTTTTATTGTTTAATTTATATAGCTAAAACAAATTAAATTTTCATTTCAATTCAATTCTTAGAATACATTTTAACAATTTATATTAATTAGGAGTATAACATATAAATAAAACCAAGTTTATTAGAATAGTAAATATAATAAAAGACAGATTAATCCATGAGATCTGTTTACTGGAGCAAATTTCATGAAGCCGTACTGTTGTACTATATATGTATAATATTAATACTAAAAGTGAAAACTTTAGATCCCTTTTTAAGAACAATGAAGCGCACTGAGGAGTGCTCAATTTGGTATAGTTAAATTATATGGAGAAAGAGAGCAAAAATATCTTTATATATATAAATCTTCTGTGCGTGTGTAAGTTACTAAACTCCTTTGAAACGGGTGAACCGATTTTAATGATTTTTTTTTGTCTATTCCTGAGGGTTCGAGAATGGTTTAGATTCACAATTTGGTTCAATGGATAATGTTTATTTAATTAATTTGTGCGAACGAAGTCGTTGGAGCAAGTAGTTTTATATAATATGCATTAGAAATATAATAAAATATTTAAAAAAAAATGTATAATTATCCCTAACGATTACCAACGCATTATTGATCACGTGTCATTGTCAGACTTGATACTTATTTACTGCGTTGAGAGAATGCTTACTTTTGATGGGGTTGTACTTTAAGCAATTGACAAAGAAAGGCAAGCATAATTGTTAGCGGTTTTAAAATTAATTATCACTCATTAATAAAAGAAACTAAATGCTTGAATGGTTATGGTCGAATTTAGAATAAAACCGAGGACTAGTTTAAGAAAATTTGTTAAAATGATTCATATTTTATTTTTTCGATAGAGACATCGCAAATCCAATGATAGAGTATATATCCCGCAATAAAATTACCATAAGTTCTTCATTCTGAAGTTTGACGCATTTTTTTAATCGAATTCTACGAAAATGGGTACCACGTATTTTTATATTATTTCATCGGAACTGTAACTTCAAACTACATACCTACATATGTTTCAACATGCACCAGATTGAAAACGGAGACCGTACATAGGATTCAATATAGCAAAGAAGCGGAATAGGAAGCAGAGTTGCATTCATACATGTTGAAAAGTCATAATATGATTTCGAATCGAATGCGCCGCCGCCGCTCATGTACGTTTTTATGGTCTTTGTAAGCAGGTCGGATAAAATTTTATTCAAACTCAACTTTATATACGTATAGCATCCCCTAATGCATTTAAATGTGTAAGCATTTTCATTCTTTAATAATTATTTAAGATATTATATATTTTTTACTTGCGTTCACCGGGCTGTGAATATTTCTTGTTCTTCGTTAATGGCGATCTGTGTACACACGATTTGTGCCAGTGTCTTGTGGATAAGATGTATTTTCAATTTTGTATCAACGTTAACAAGCTCCAGCAAATCGGTGGCCCATCCTGCTCGAACTTTCCATGGAGCTTTGTCAGCATCTCATATATGTTACGAGTTAACCTCTATAATAAAATTAAGCTAAACACAATAACTAAGCTATATCAAACATAAAACACTACAAAAATTATATATAATAGAGTCAAATACGCAAGTTTAATGGATTAAAGAAAATTAATGCTACAAGACAGACTGAGATCCCACCAAAAATACCTGTGCAAGTTTGAACATAACCAATACAAGAAACTTAAAGAAAAAAAAAAACAATTTCAAGATTTTAACCAACATTTAAAGCTCATCAATGACTTCCAAAATAAATACAATCAATATATATATATATATATATATATTTAATATCATTAATGAAACCTTATGTAAATGAAGAACTATTGTTATTAAATATTTTACTCAATTCCATGGCGCACATTGATTTAACCCCTTGAGCACTAACCTGGCGTTTACGCCAGCTTTCCATTGTTTTCTTATTGTCTCATTTTTATGGGTAATCGACATATTAAAACTTTTCAAAATTTACTTCACCTCAGTTATTAATGTTACCTGTAGATAGAATCGATGTAATGAAACGTTAATCAAATTGACCTTTAAATAACAGTTTTTTGTGATAACTTACTACATGATAGCAGAACGATGTTAATTGTTGAAACTATATGAAATTAGTTGTCTAAATATTAGAAATGAAACTTTTCATTACCTACAGAAAGAAAACATTTTTTTTTCCAAAGAAGGAATAAACAATGAACTTTATTATTTTGTTTGAAAAAATGCCTATTAAGTATCGAACCTTAAACATTTTATGACCTGACACAAAGCTTTAAATACTCTTAAATGCCGCCCTAAAAATCAATAAAAGCCGTACTTTCATCAACGTAGAAGTAATAAAACGTTCTTTACTGTTATCCGCGACTGTGGAATTAGATAATGTATCTTTGTAAAAAGTTCCCTTTTCTCCAGTAACTTTAAAGCAGTAAAAATCTAATTGCTATAGGTAATAAATATTTGCTGTTGAAACTGTCTTGGCGCCTCCAATGCCGATAGGGCAGGGTTCCCTAATGCATGTCAATAAGGAGACTCACGATTTGCAAGGGTCCTGTGTAATCTAATTCTGGTCGTAATACATTTTAAATATTCCTTTTACTTTTTCTTATTGATTCACATGATTGTGTAATAAGCGTGTTACCCTATGATTTTAGTATTAATTAAAAATAATCATTTATTTCAAGTTGTTTTTTATAACATAATATAATAAATATTATTAAAATATATTACTTACTACCTACTGTTTATAATTTAAATCAGTTAAAAATAATGATATTTCAAATGATCAAATTATTTTCAATATTCGCCGTGGATTATTGACATTATAGACATTGAAAAATATAGAGTATGATGCATATATATAATACAAAACACATAACTTACGATTATTAAATATATGTAACATGAGATCTACGGAACACATAAAAAAATTTATACCTTTGCGAAAACGAATGTGTTAGTGATTTTACAGAAATTAAAAGTAAGGGTATAATGATGATGATAATTTAATCCATATTAAATGAAAATTGAGTTAATTTTACAACAAATATCTGTTTTATAAGAAGACGAATAAATCAGCAGCGAATATCGCAGTAGATGTATTTAGAAAAATCAAGTTACTATTTTATTTCTCTTTTATACTGTCATCATCATTATCATGCCGTATTCCTAACTTACTTAGGGTCGGCGCAGTATGTTTTCTTCTTCCATACGTCCCTATCAGGCATCATCTCTCTATTTACTACCTTTTATTTCATATAATTCCTTACGCACTACTTGGCCTTCCTCTACTTTTCCATCCTTCCGCATTCATATACATTACTATTTTACCCACATGATTTTATACCCACTCTCTTATACTGTATATGTTATAATTAATATCAATAATTATAGAAATACACCTAAGCGATGTCTCGAAACACTTTGATACGGGAATGTTACATTAAACGAGCTCCGTCGCAGCCAAAGCTAGTTTAATAAATAAAATGATTAGGTACTGAGCTGCTTGCGCCGCGGGTAACGCCATAAAAACTACGACACTTGGAGCCATCAAAGGCGTACTAATAAAAGCAAACAGTAACAAAGCGAGCTACAATAGCTGTAACAATGTTCCTATGTTTACTCTACTCGATGACTTTCTCTTTGTTATCAATTTCTTTTATTTTTGTTTGTTTTCAATCCTTTGGTGGTTTTGTATTGTATTGCAGCATTTGGCTTAATAAATCAATTACCAGACGTGTGTTATAACAAATACATATTCATTTTTCATACACCTAAATATGGTAGAAAAAAAACTATATATATATTTAAATAAGTGGATACAAAAAATAGCGATTATAGTTGAAGCGATCATGGCTTAGTTGGTAGTGCGGCCGGAATTTGCATAAATGGAGGCGGGTACAAATACACCAACCCAACTTTAAAATCAGCCGGAGCTTTCGGTGAAGAAAACCATAGTGAGGAAACCATAGCATGGTGGTAGGGCATTTGAAAATAATGTCCGCCTAGGTAGCTACCACCTTCAAGTTTGAAAACCTGTCGCCAAATACTAATGGGCTTGTTTCGGCAGCATAACTTGAGTATTAGTACCTCTAGGCTTAGTCTGTTTACCATTCTGGACCACATCGTCACTTGTGGAGATTGTGTTCAAAGCACTGATCCTATACCGTGTATTTTTTTTAATTTATAATACTTATTTGTAAAAAAAAAAACATTCAACTAAGATAACCGAAACCAGCTAAATGCATCGATCTGCATTTATCATAAAATAATTTGATGGACAGTCGAATCGAATATAATTCAACTAATTGCTGATGAGTAAGAAATAAATAATAGTAAATAATATTTTTTTACAGTAAGTGCTGACATGTAATAATGAAAATATTGACGCATTTAATAAAAATAGAAATTTATTTTCAATGCTTTTTTTAAATCTCTGAATATAAAAGAAAGTTTCTCTGTAACTCGGTAAATGATCTATTTTTAAAATAAAGATCAGTTCGTTCCATTGAAATATTTAATAAGATAAAATTTCTAAACAAATTCTTTAAAAACAGCATTACAGTGTAAGGCATATAAAAACTATGAAAAAAGTTCACAAAAAAAAAATATACATAAAGGCTTCCAAAGGTATGGAAGCCTCGTTTTTTCAACTATGAACCAATTTAATTTAATGTAAATGATTTACCAAAGAGTGAGCGCAAACTCTTAAATTATACATAATAATATTCTATTTACACCTTACTAAGTGCTAGGACAGTTAAACGTTACCTGCTTGGAATGTTTTACGTGTATCCGTCACCAGTAATTAGGTTTTCCTTTGTAATCTATTTGTCTGTAGTAACAAACATGCAACATTGTGTGTCTTTAATGAAAACTACGCGACTGCTCGTGTTTAATGTTTATTGGGTTGTATTTAGTTTTTAAAGTCCTTCCATCTCACGATCTTACAAGTCAGAACGGTAAGAGAGACGTTGCTACTTGATTTCTTTTAAATTATTGTTGACTGTCTCATAAATGCTAAGTGTTACTGAACTTAAAATCGCCCTTGTGTGTGAATGTCTTTTATATATTTTAGTACTTTAGAACAGTACTTAAGTATTTAAGCTCTTTAAAATAACAATCAATTTTTTTTCAATTACAGCTATGTAAAAAAATCTCTATGTGATAGTTAATAATGGAATTCATATTAAGTGAAACGATTTAATTAAAACGTTTTTTTTTTATGTTGCGAAAGTTTATTATAATTATATATTATAATACGTACTAATTATATCTAAATTCTTAATTATCAAGATTAGTTTGTTAAAATATAAGATTATTTTTAACATACTTCAAAAATGAGGAGTTTCTCAATTTGATTGTATGTTTTTTTTATTTGTTTATTATGCAATTTCTCCCTCAATTGTGGACCAATTAAAATTTATATTCCAAATTGTATACTTCTGGAATGGGCTCATAGTAACCAAGTCAGGATCTATTGAGTGAGTCCCGGGGATATCGAGAACAACTCTCAAATAGTACAGAAATGTACAACGTGTTTCATATATTTATTTCTAAAGCTTCGAATAACTTTTTATTCTTCTGAAGACAATATTGTTTGTGATTAAATGAAATTATATTTTATATTAAACTTTAACTTATTTGTAACGATTTTTTTCTCTGTCGCGCATCTAAATCATATTTGTATATTTCCATTTTTCACATTTAACAAAATGGATTAAATTTTTCTATTAAAATGTTTCATTTTATATCCAAGAATGAGTACAAACATTTTAGTGGAATCACTTACTACAGAATAAACATATACATAGAAATATAGTATATAGAAATATATAAGTCATAGTGAAGTTGTAATTCCGCTTTCTAAAGTTCTTTTCTTTCACGATGACGCACTCCAATTTTCTGTTGTATATTATATAAATGAAGAATGAAATAATCTTACTATTCAACACTTCAAGTTATTGGAACAATACCTGAATAGTAGGAGAGACTTTTAAGTGACAGTCTGACTACCGGTTTCAATATGCGACCTCAATCTTTCTTACCTACTGAAATCAGAAATTTCAAGACTTTTCTTCCTCTAAAATGTCAGCTATCATTCAGAAAAATCGAATGTTTTTGGGTTGATCCCAATCTTAACTTTTAAGATTCAATATTGAAACACGCTTTTTTTTCGTTGTTGCGTGTTGCAAATATCAGAATTATGTACCTATTTTTTTTTTTTTTTGACGGGGGGAAATGCATTTACGCACTACCCTTACCTATTGTATTAGTCCAAAGTCCCCCAATACAATAGGTAAGGGGGCACGGAGGGACGAACTCCGTGCCAGTGTGGGACTCGCCCGGGCGTGAAGCGCCGGAAAATACCCACTAAAACCCCCCGGGGCCGTCCACTGCATTTGGGATGGGGGCGACACAGGGTGGCTTTCGCAAGCACCGCGTATGTACCTATTATACCTATATACTACATATATTTTGACCTTTGACGGTGTAAAAGCTGAGATAGATTCTCAAAAAAAAGAGAAGGAAATTGTAGATGCAATCTTATTTCAATTTCAATAAATAAAGTGCTACATGCACAAAAATGCAAATATTAAGATTGAAATGTGGTGTAACTAGAATAGATAAGAACAGAAGATGCTTGAAAGTAGTGACAGAGAGGGATAATATGTTGTCGTAGTTTGGGTAAAATATGAAGATAGATGTCAGTCACGTAACTCTAGAAGAGTGTGAAATATGAAGGTGGATGGAGAGTGAGTAAGAGGGAGATCGAAGAAGGTATGAAAGAAAAAAAAAAACATATTCTGCTGAACCTACTTACAAGATAGAATAAAGCAAAGAAGATAGTGATGATTAAAATCTGCTAGCTAATAGAACAAACTTATACACAAACTAAGATGTTTTTATTATAAGACATCCTAGAGCTTGTACAATATTTATAATTTCTGATAAAATACAGTTTTTCAAATGTACTGCTGATTTATATTACTGTACTTGTTTCAATTTCAGTGCTTTAAGAAGATATGCTTTTTACAAATAAATAAAACATGAATATACACGATTTTGATATATAACGTCACATTTATGCCCGAAGGACAGTTTACCGCTGATTCGAGTCAATTGACTAAAATAAAATATCGTAGATAATGTTTGACAATCTCTTTGAAAGGTTTTCGGTTCACAGATTTGTTGTTTTCTTGGGAATGCTTTGACAGATTCCAGAATCAACCAAGTTGAACAACAAAAGTTGTTGGAACAGTTGTTTATTTATGGGACGAATTCAAATTTACTTTACTCTGGTTTATTTGTATATATATTGATAGCTAGCAAGTGTTATTTAATAATTATCTTGTGTGTTGACAGCTCAGTATTGTCAGTTTCAAATTCCAAGAGAAAATTTAATCTCGTATCGTCTATATCTATTATTATAATTATTCTAGAATTGAATATTGTAGAATATGATTTAAATCATTATAATTTAGAGTGATTAATTATAACTATTATATTACGAAACAAATATTATACAAAATATATTTTGTAATATATTAGTAGATAAATATATCGCCTTATCAAATAAAGAAATAATTTGACGTGATATTTAAATGTGACATGGAATGGACAGTTTTATAATGATTTTGTGGAATTTCATAATATCAATACAATAATAACGCGAAAAAGGTTAACATTTTGTGGGATACACCTACATCAGTGTCAATTTGATTCAGGGCAGTTTTCTGACATTTTTATAAGTTAATGTCAATACCCGAATCATAAATTGGCTAATAGTCCATACCTTTCTCCTTAAATATTCCTTCCATTACTTATTATTCCATCCAGTTAAAACAAAAAACAATTTTCCCTTGTTTCATGAAGGAAATGATGAGCTGAGTTATGTTGAGACTTAATGACTAATCAACGATATAGATGTTACCAAACTAACAGTTACAAGAAATCTCGTACTTTGTTTGAAAAATATGGTTTGAAAAAAAGATAGTAAAAACTTCTCAACCAGTTGGCTTCTTAGCGATAATCTTTTTAAAGAAACTCAAATCACTCTGGTCATGTTTAGATTTAGATTTAAGTAGATTCACTAAAAATATTCGATATTACATTTAAATATAAATGTTTCACAATCTATTTAAAAGGACAGACATAACTTTTAAAGGTACTTTCTTGCGTGATCATAGTGTTTTGGCTAATTTTTGGCAGGCAATAAGGATTTAAGAATTTACCTGTCGCTCTTTATATACTTGATTTAGCTCTGAAGTTATAACAAATAGATATCTGTGTTCTAAGTAAATTTGTTTACCTAATTATACATGTATAGCGATTGTGGTGAATATTATTCGGAACGCCTCTGAGCAACGTGTTCTGCAAAAAACGTGTGTTTCTATAAAGCCTTGTAGTACACGTATCGAGAGCGTTGCCCGAGATTTATACGACGTTTTTATTGTTTACTACGGTCGCTCCTTGTTTTAATTTCGCACAAGTATCCGCTTGTTCTCGTTCGCCGGTAGCTGCGTCCGTAGTCCGACTATGGAGTCTAGGACCCCTCTTTCGCCGTGGGCCTAATGTCGCGAGGCGACGAAATTTATCGCAGCACTTGTAATTCCACCCAACGCGGGTCGCAACGCCACCCTGACGCGTCGCCCGTATCACCCCATCACCCGACAACACACTTATAACATTTTCTAATGAAATTGTCCACAAACTCCCGTTCGGCGTAGCCCCCAGCCCGTCGTCTCCGCCGGATGAACCGAAAAAAGTACAGCTCGCGTTACTAATGGCTTCATTTATCACAGTCACTAACAGTGATACACCGCAACGACGTTTTATATTTAATTTGGCTCTCTGTGGAATAAATTACAGCAATATCGAGCCCAGAACGATAAAGGACAAGCGGCGGAGCTCTTGAATTATCGGGACAGGTCATAGTATTAAGACAGTAATCTTGTTGAATTAATTTGTTCGTGGCTAAGTGATAAGTTAGCGGGTGGCTGGCCCAACGGATCGAAACTTACGGTGTGTCACCAGAACGGGGATAGTAAATAGGCTATTTCCTAAAATAATCTGTTTAACACGGAATTGAAACGAAAACCAGTGCGAAACGGTTGCGATAGCTATAGAAAGTTATTCGGTAATAAAGATAACGTTCATGTGGACGTTTAGTGAAACGTGTAGTAAATTAAAACAATAAGTCGTCGTACTGAGAAAGTCAGGTTTAGTGTGAATGGACGGCGTGTGCAAGCCGGAATGGTTTTAAAGGCATTGAAATAAAGAACCGTCTGTTCAAATACACTTGGTGTAATTGTTCGTCCGTTTAACAGGTTGCTTTATTCTCCACGTAGTGTAAAGCCCATACAGTTTGACATATATTGTTCTGGTTTATGGTCTACGATAAACGTATCTATCTGCACTAGTGGGTGCATGCTTGCATCTCTGCTTAAATCCAACGTACATTTTCTTGACAAACTGTATATTCTTTATTTATTTTACCTACTTTAGAAAATAATTATAGTTTTAACAGTAAATTAAGGGGGGTTAAAATAGATTCCAAAGTATTTTCGCAAAATTGTAAAAAAACAGTTTTATTTATAGTAATTTTTTACTAAAACTTTGTCCGAAACGGCAAAAAGCAAATTCATTCTTCCCTATAATCAGTATCGCTCCAAGCTATAAGCAATAATTAGGTTTCCATTTTAAGCATTTATTTAGTCTTATATCGCTTGTTTTATTGTAAATATAATACCAATGTAAAAATTTACATGTAAATATGAAAATTCATAGTTTTAGGTTATGAAATTTCAAATTGTTTTATCCGCGATATTGATGATATAAATTATTGCTAATTTAAATCTACTTTTGTTATAGCATTTAAATGTAGTTATTTAGGCAAAAAAAAACAATCTGTAGTTATTGACGAGGCTAACTTTTTATATTGAATAATTATACACTTGGTTTTTCTACACACATTAGATATGTACAAGTAAGTACATTGACATTAAAGTAACTCCACATTTAAACAGAGCAACGTGCAATTTGCCATGTGAGCTGTGATTAGATAGCGCTTCACTCTCGTTAGCGTAATGAGAACGGCTTTGTTAACGTTTGATTTATAAATTAACCGTATTTCTGGGAAAGGATACATTAGTTTTACTACTGAGTTATCCGATTTATTATTATGAATATTCTAAATATCCTATATCAAGTATCTTATTTAATACTTATCAATAATATTACAGTTTTTATTGATAATTAATTTTTCCTAAATAATCACAGCAGTAAAGTTTGATCCGGGGTCAGTCACTAATAGATCAGAACATCTTACACAAAGCCTGTATGTCATAGTACGCTCTTTTTAGAGAAATCTTAGAAGCGCAAGGATGTATCGTTTTAAGAAAAGTGTATGGAACACAAGTAAAACACAATCAAACTATTTATAACTACATAAAGGTCAAGGTAAAAGCAGTCGATCGTTTGAACGTATTATAGTTTGAATCTCTCCCAACCCTATGATACATAATCATAAGTAATGCTTAGATAGACTAATAAAAAGGTGGACACCTCATAGTGCTTTAGTGCTATTTATTTACCTTACTTTATTGCTATTTATTTACTTAAAATAATATTAGAATGAAAACAGCCTCTAAAATTGTTAGAAACTCTTTATTTATTTTAGAATTTATTACTGTTAAAGAAAATCCTTGCAAATTCTCGAACGCTTAATACTCTATATGTCTAAATGCTAGGTAACGATGTGAGTTTGTATCCACAGTTTGGCGAACACGACTTACAATTTCGGAAGAGCAATGTGGCGAACACAACTTACAATTTCGGAAGCAATGTAAATCGTCGGAGTCCACGGCGAACTTCCCGAGATATCTCGGCAAAGGACAAGACGTTAATATATGCGAAATCCTGCACCACGTATTGTGTAGCCTAATGCAGCGAGTTTGTCGGCTGTTTCTATTTACGCTTCGTTAGTTGCGAATTCGTGAATTTTCATGCTCGTTATTAGTCGGAATACGTGTTTTTTTATGTATTTCACTTCTGCATAACGTTGTAAACGAATAACATTTTATATAGTGTATGAAAATGGAGTTTACGGGAAAACTCGTTTTAAGTTTTTTATAAAGTGCTTTTTCATTATTATATATGAAGTAGAAAGAAGTGGTTTACGTAATAGCAGTAAACATTTGACATGATACTTTTTAATGTAATAATTACAACAGTATTCTTTTGATGACAATTTACATTAAATATAAAAACAATGAATTAAAAAGACATTTAAACATTAATGTAGGCAGATAAAGTGTTTCAAAATGGTAAATTTCGTTTTATTATAAATACTGATTATTATGTAAGTATGAGAAAGATAGATAGTGACGTCTCGAAATTCTATACAGAATTCTTTTTAACAAAATGATACAAATTGACGCTTCCGTAAATACACCCGTCAGATTTCCCTTTAACAATACCTACGTTGCAACACAAGGATTCAACTAAAGAATAGTGTTTGTATTTCATTATCAACAAAAGCTTTGTTGAAAAGATGACGCTCAGCGCAAATTCGAGGTGTAGCCACCCACGAGCAAACCGGAGAAAGCCGCACTCAGAAGATATTTCGCAGTCGTATTTATTCAGGCGTGCCTAAATTGTTTGCTTACATGTTTGACGCGCCGCACGCAACGCTCATTATGGCGAACGGGGCTTTGTTCAGACTTAGACAACATATTGTTACACCCAATGGAGCTGAATGTGCTTTATATGTTTATTTTTATCATTACAGGTAAGTTCCTGAAGCGCTTGCAGTTTTGTAATTGCTACGGTCGGGTGAGAATTTTCCTTTGAGTATCATTATAGAGATGTTAAAAATGCAATTTGTCTCTCCGAGGATCTTTAAAGGACTATTTTATTTAGTGCTTATTAGACTACTGAACTGTGTAAAATGAAACATTCATACATTAGTGATAAAATAACTAGGTGTGATTCATGTCATTAAGAATAATGTAATAAAATACAATTAGCTTTTTAAGTTTTGCAAATTACTGCACATAATTACCATCATATCAGCCGAAAGACGTCCACTTCTAGACATAGGCTTCCACCAAAGATCTCCATAATGACCGGTATGATATCACCTGGATCCAGTTTATTCTCACAATCCTCCTCAGGTTGTCAGTCCGCCTTGTTGGAAGACTGCCACGCTGCGTCTTCCGGTACGTGGTCGTTATTTAAGAAACCGTTGGCCCCATTGGACATCAGTTCTACAAGTAATATGCCCAGCCCACTGTCACTTTAGTTTGGCAATAGTTTTTTTTTTTTGCACGTTATAGTGCTTTGACCGCAATCTCACATAATGTTAAATGACGATGTGGTCCAGGACGGTAAACACACTAAGCCTAGAGTTACTGGTTCTCAAGTGATTCTGCCAGAACACACGTATTGGTATTTGGCGACAGGTTTTTTCAAACTTGAGGGTGGTAGCTACCCAGGCGAGCATTATTAGAAAATGTCCTACCACCATGCTAATTATTCGCGCAATGACAGTTACTTTGGTTCTTCTGCGAATCTTATGCCTTCTTATGAGGCTCATAGTCAGCGACCACGTCTCAAAGCGTATGGTATAGATCACACAGACTGGTTAAAGATTATGTTACTGCACAGTATCGCCTAAAAAAAGACGATAAAAATGTGGTTTCTATATTTCCTAATTCATACAAGACGGTCACGGAAAATTCAAAGATTCGATTGAAAGTAAAATAAATTGACTTGCCATTTTGTCTGTAAATAGTTCATAGATAAACGATACAACGTGAATAAAATATTATAGGTGCCGATCTATATAATATACCTAGAGGTTTTCTTAGCCTCATCCCAAACCGGATCACTGTTGTACCTAAAGTAATTATGCCACATAACGTATTAGTCTTTTGGGACTGAAAACGTGTTGTAAACGCTTCATCACTTACGTTGTTACATTTGCGTACGCAAATAATCCGTTAATTTAATTTCGGTGCCGGTATTTATGACGCTTATTTAATTTATTATCATATCAAAGTGCGTGGGCTTTATTTTGCGACTTTTGTGTGCGTGTGTACAAACGTTAATAATAATGTTACCTGTACACGGATATATTTTTAAAAACAATCACATAATGTTGACGTTTAGAAAGTTTTCTGACAAATTCAGACGTCATAGCTTTTTCATTTTCTTGTTTTTTTTAGTTGCCGTTCGCCATAATGGATGTACTTCATTTGTAAACACAAATAAATAAAATTGAAGTGTATGTTTGTAATATCAAAATAACAACTTTTTACTTAACACGCATGAATTTACATTCAGCAAAAATACTAAAAAAAAAACATTTTTGAAATCTTTCTGCCTGTCTGTTTATTTCGGGTAATTTCCGGAACAGCTGAGCCGGAATAGCTATTTCTCTTTTTTTAATTTTATTCAGCAAATTTGTCTGATGAACGTCTGAAAATGACGGTAATAATCGAGATATTTTTTTATTTTCAAAGGCTCCTAGTTTCTACAATAACTAATTTATGGAAAAAATCAAAACGTACGAGGCATAGTGGTAGTGGATATGTATAATATTGTATAAAAATGTTTACCATAATACATTATCCAGAAAGGAAACAGGGGACTACGTTTGTATGGAATAAATGCCGCTAGCATATCGTCTTAAGTATCTATTGATAAGCTTTAGTATTGTCAATAAACATTGGAAATACTCTTCTTTTCTAACACAATAAATGGAGCATAACGTACAAAAAATGAGCAATTGAAAGAGTCTATGTTTGTCTCTAAATTAAACTCATGTAGAAAGGATCGATTGTTCTAAGCAGAAAATTTTAAATCTTACTAAAACTTTATTTCGCTCTAAGGGAGGAAGGGTCTTAAAAAGTATTAGGGCCAGAAAATAAATAACAAGAGCTATTTTATTGGACAGGACCTTGTTTGAAATCATAACAAATAGCCTTTTAGAAAACCACATCCCGTCCCAAAGTGTCCTACAAAAAGGGGTTCGTAAACATATTACAAATCTTTGCCGCAGCATCGCGCAGTTAAGAGGACTGTCAATGAAATCCCTTCTTTCTCCGACTATTCGTTATGTGTCTTAATGGATTACATAGAATAAAGTAGGCATCGACAAAACAAAAGGGCAAGCTGCTCTGAAAATCTCTAACCGCATAGTTTGCCGGCTAAAACTAAATTTATTACATTTGACCTTAGTAATTCTTCGTGAAGGTTTTCCATCCTAAATGTGTAATAGCCAGTTACGGCTTTCAAAGGTAGGGCTCGCGGTCGTCCGTTGCGGTTTATACACGACTAAATATTTTATTAGCTACAGAATAGTTTCCGTTTTTGTATGATTCATGTCGACACATCCCTAAGTCGTATTATTTTGATATGTATCGTTATTGTCGAATTATATTATTGTTACACAATAATATAGCGTTATTGGAATATATAGGGAAAAGTTAATGTTTTTATATTTATACTCCAAATTTATTCAAGACTTATTTTTTTTAAAGCTACTCAGATTATCTCTTCCATGCCTATTCAGATTATTATCTATGAAAACCTTAAAATTTCCATTGTCACCTTTTATTATATCTAGTATTATTTTAAAATATATAATAAACTTCGTCTAACCACACACAAGTATGTTATACATGAGCGTGGTAAAATATAATCGCCATAATGAAATTATTTGTGTAGAAACAAATTTTTAAAAGCACCAAGTGGACAAGTGTTACAAATAATTTCATGAAAGCAGTTATGTTTTTTAAATGTACTGCTCAACGCCTGTCCTCTGGCTGAGCCCGGCGATGGTAGTGGTCGCTCATTAAAAACTGATTTACTCTACTATTCCAAGAGCCAATTCCAATATTGTAGGAATTTGGAAACGGTTCATTTAATTTACATTTCGATTTGTACACGCATTTATAATAGGTAAATAAAAAATGTTTTTTTTCCTTCTACTCTTATAAATATCTGTTTTCTTCAATCCTTAAAAAAACTGTGAAAGTACTATAAACAATGTATGATAATTATAATTAAACTAAATCGTTAAAAATCACGAACATAAAGTTATATACTTCGATGACTATTAAAACTCATACTTAATTATTTGTCATTTGGGTTAGATGCGTTCGTTCTCTTCAAAGCGTGTGTTCATTTCGCGCTCTTTGAATGCCGACGCGTTTCCAAACGTTTTATTTACATAAACTTTTTAGCCGTGAATGCGTCTAGAGTCGCGCTAACGTCCCCCTTAGATTCAAAGACAAATAAGCGTAAGAGGAAGTTTTTAATTCGCCTAATGCATACGGAGTGCCTGTCTTTGCTAAAGTGTGTTCTTGTATAGACTACGGCACGTTGTCGGCGCACGGGGGCTGTCACATCGACGACTGTCACATCGTGACCGGTTTTGTTTTCGCTTCGAAATGCAACGTACTTCATTTTTCTAAAGGGGTCTTTATGAAACATTCTCGATTCTTTTTGTTTTGGAACTGGCATAGTTACACCACCTATACATATATACTTTGTAACTTTATACGTCTGCATAATTAAATTTTGCAAATTACTTCCAAATATATGCAAATTTAATTATTTTATATCTGAAATATTAATAACTCACAAGTAAGAAAGGCGAAAGTTTAAAAAGGTTTAAATTATTTCAAGTTCACTATTAGAGTAGGTATGCTTTGGCATAAATAAATAGTGAAGGTTTTTTTTTAAATTGTTCTTTTTTTTTCTCAATGCTCAGCGAGAGTTCACAAAAGATTATGTTTGTTATACATTTATTTTCATTTAATTACACAACCAAGTGACAAAATTATAGATTACAAAAAAAGGAATAATTTATTTTAAAGTTATTTATCGAATAATGTTCATTATTAATCGGTAAATTACAATTTACTTCTTATTGAAATTAGTTTATTTAATATTTATTTGTGTATATCTGCCACATTAATAAACTGAATTATGCTAAAAGTCAATATAATAAGAAACAAATAAAATAAACTAATTTTTTTTTCGTTGTTTGCTCAAACTTAACGATTGCTTTGATTTTCATCTCTCGCCGAGACGAAACGGAAACTTAATAAAAAGTCAAGTAAACTCAGTCGAATACAAATTTAAACATTAGTATGCAAGAGTAAAGTTTTTATTTAATATAACTTGCACAGTTTTATCTCTCGTTTATCTATTTCGCATCACAAGCGGGCGGAGTTATTCTTACCTACATTAGACTGCACACGATAAATTAAGTTTTAATTTTAACAACTAAATAATTATCATAAATAATACGTTATATTTACTAAAGACTCATCCTTTAGTATCACCATGTAACTATCTAATGTTTCATGTCTTGAATTCACGCAAAGGACAAACTTTTGTGTGATAAACTTGATTATTAGTTTTGTGTCTGGGTATATAGTACTTTGATGATCCTCCATGTATAATACCTATATGTATGTATGTATGTATATTATGTATGTTTAAGAAATGCTCGGTTACTAGACTCGGTTAAAGCGTTTGGTATAGAATTATATTGTTTGAGATTTGCACCTAAATATGTAACAATACACTTAGAAACTCTATATATAAATAGGGCAAAGGCAAAATAGATAAGTGGTTTTTTCTACTCTGACAACTGTTTTTCCTTTTTTTTTATTTAGTAGTTATACTGAGCTTAAGTGTTTTCGATTAAAAGAAATTAGAAACACCTTTATTTTGTATCTTTACAAGAGGTATGATACTAAAATGTTTTTGTAAATGATTTAAATCTTTAAATTCTCAGACGTAATAAAAGAATTTATCAGAATAAAAAAATGTAAATTCATATATCTTTTTCTTCAATTTTCAGTACAACTGACGATCGAAATTTAAACGCTGATATGAATAAATAAATTTATAAAGATAACTAAATACAAATAATATTTTGAATTCAGAATGATAAATATGAGTAGATATTTTTTGATGGGTTACGTACGGATAAAAATTACGTCCTTTAGAAGAAGTACGAATAAATTTGTAAATTGAGGTGATTTTAGATTTGATTTTTGGTATCTTTTTTTATGACGATTAGTGTATACTTTTTTTATTTTATTAAGATATGGTATCAAACATCCATCCCTTCATATTAATTAAAATACATGTAATAACTTATTGTAAACACAGAACAATAAATTCTGGTACATGAATATGAAATTGTATGTAAATATATCCCTGATGTTAGAGCAAAACTTGACAATCCGATTGCACTGTAAATTGTATATATTTGATGTTATACTGAGTGTAGGTGCACCGAAACATGCAAGTCCTTGCTTCAATACGAATCTCTGAATAAATTGTTTAGATTGTCGTATATCGCATAGTGTACATATGCATAGTTACAACGACTGCATTCCTGTAGCGACTAACCACGTAATCGACGAATTCGTCTGTCTGTAGTTAACTTGGATTGTTCTCGAATCGTAAACTATTGCCGCTATCTCACTTAATTAAATTCTACTACATCCATTTTAACGAGTATTGTAAATGATCATTTCTAATTTTTAGAATCGTTTAAAAACGATCACTTTGTTGTTCCAATTTATTCCTTTTTAAGGAAAGTGCAAAGGTACTAAACCGTGCAGCCAAGTCTGATTTTAGTAACACTTTTCAAATAATGCTTTAACAAAATGGCGACCCTTTGTTCAGTTGGTTTCCATTTAAGAGAGTCTTTGTGAGATTTCAGAATTCACACTCCGTGTCATTATTTTCAATACAAAGTATATTGTGCATATTAATCAAACTCCTTTAACCAATTGCATCAATGGAAAATAAGGACTACTATATAATTTACCAAACTCGCACCAAGAACTCCTATTAAGCAGATTGCAAAAAGCAGAATTCAGTCAGTTTATAACAAAATTTTAAATTTTAATCTGTGGATGTATTTTATAAATGTTTGAAAATTTATGTACAAAAAAATGCTAGTACTAATAGATACATCAAATATTAAATGACAGGAACTGTATAAACGGAGGCACTAAAACAGACAACAAGGTTGATGGGATGTCAACCGTGGCGACGCCTTATAATTAAAAAGTCACTGTTCGCATTATTGCTGACATTTTAGCCTGATTATCTTTAATTAAAAAGTTGTTTTAGGCCTCGACAAAACGCCAAGTATTAAAAGAAATTCTCGAGTGCCGCGAAGTGGTAACTCAGTGAATTTTCATAATTAGATTAACTCGAATTTACTAGGATTTTGAACAAGGTTTTTTAACCGACTCAAATAAATTATAACGTTCATGATTTTTCTTTTGATAATATAAATATATTCAAAACGGATCGTATTGTAGAATTTTTTTAATGCAACGTTTACTTATCTAATATGGAGTTGTCCATTAACCAGCATGTAATGTTTTTTTTTGAACTTTTTAATCCTCCCTACCTCCTGATGATTTTAGGTTAACGTTCTTCACCTATCTAAAATTAAATATATTTTTATGGTACACAGATTCTTAAACATTTTCAGAATATTATCTTTAAAGACAAATATCAAGTGATTTTGAAATTTATGTATACCTGGCAACGGCAATTCAAGATCACACGCCACTATTCGGTTTACATATCGCTCATACAACAAATAAATAGATGCACATAAGAATATCATTGCAACCCTTTCCTGTATGTGACGATTCATGGTTTTTTTTTTTTTAATAGCCCTATCTCCTTTCAAGCCTCATTGATTAATTGCCTATCACTAACTTACATTTTTATTACTGTATTTATCTCGATAGTACAACACGAATAGTTCACGTTTAGAATATCTCTATGAAAGTGTTGTGTCTCTCTCATGTTTAACATGCGTCCACGAGATATTTACGACATTATGCACTTCAAGCATCCGTGATATATCGCGGCGTAGCAGATTACACACTAGAATTATTGCGGACGATTTTTAACTGTCGTCGTCAATATTGAATGTTTTTTAAACAATCCACTGCGAATATTATATTCATACGTCCCGTTTAATATTGATACGTTTGAATGTTTACTAACGGGACGGGGGCAGCAGGGGAGAGTGCGTCATATTATTTTCTTTATTTATTTTAATCAAAATGGTTGTTGTGTTTCGATGCCATGACGTTTGTCGACGTACCTACCAGTTTGCATGTTTCACATTCCCCATGAATTCCGGTGTACCGACGGTCCTGTGGATAGATGAATGCTTTAACATTTTACATATCCGACGAATGAATTCGGTCTCGCAACTGACGGTTTTTCATTTTATTCAGTTATTTGATATCTTCTTTTTTTGTTGTTTATATTACGTTGGTACCTTGCGCGGTATGTTATCTTTGTCGGATTTACTCTCGTGGATTGTTACAAAATAATAAATGTACACGCATATTATAGAGAGCCGTTGTAGTATTTCGTATGTTGGTAACAAACGTATTTTAGGTTTCCGTCGGATTTATTACACGATATTGCCTACCAGTTACTGTGACTAATACTGTAGAACATTGTAATAAAATGGTTCGGTGTTTATATAAGTTGTAGAATTTTATTACTAAACTATAACATGAACCAAATTCCTATAAATTTACTGTTTTTATACCTATATATTGTTTAGAGTTAAACGTAAAATTGTATATTTTAAAGTTTATGTAAACAGTTATATTAATATACAAAGCTAAGAATATTTTCCAGAGAATAAACATCGATTGGATTGATAAATTTATACAAAATCATTAAAGATTAGCGGCTGTCCGCGTCTTCGTGTCTTATCTTTTGCTATTGTTGTTCGAAACTTATCTTGATTAATTAAATGCTGTCTTAATTTTGTTTTTCTTAACTTATTAGTTACCGAACGACACATGCTTCCCGTACTTACTGTTAATTTTTCAATCGATGAACGCCTTTTTTAATTTAAAACCTGACAGAATATTTCTTTTATTTATTTAAGATTTTAAAAAATATTTGAAAAACTTGTTTAGCCTATCAAATACTCTTTGACATATACCTTACCATACAAAGTTTCATCAAAATCGTTCAAACATTATACATTATGTCAGATTCGAGATTAGTGAAGGCTATAATAGACATCCGTCACAAAATTTGTATTAAAAATTAAATGTGCAGACAAAGTTTAAAATCAGTGTTGTAGGTAAAGTATAAAAAATAATTAATGTTTGATTTTAGTTTTATTAACACAAACGTTACTTTAGATAAAAAACCATATTTAGAAATTAGTTTGTCAAGTAATTAGAAATAGTTCTATTTAATCAAACAATAGAATCTTGTTAATTAATGAAAACTATGAAATGGACAACAAATACAATGCCTTTAACATTTAATATACATATTTCATGAACAAAACCAATATCGGTTTGTGGTCATTGCAAAATATGATTTCGCTCGCTCGCGGCGTGAGTACATGGATAATGAAAATCTTTGTAGTCTGTATATCTTTTTGTAATTGGCTCAGATACTTCTGTAACGATGCTCTGCGTGCATTCGGTTGTGGTCCGTTTGAGCTTGTACGAGGCAATCAGCGGTTATGACTCGTAAGGACGCAGTAGTACCGACTTTAGTACTGTTGGGATGGGTGGAGATATTAGGTACAAAAAAGCTAATTCGATACAAAAGCATTTTTTAATAACACTGCAGACTTTCAATTTAGCCTATTATACAATCAAAGATACGTTTATTATCAACAAATTGAATAGCACTTTGACGTACATTATAAGAAAAGTGTTTTGTACGTGTAAAATTATTCAAAGAGAAATAATCATAACCGATGTACGTATTCAAATTTAGCAAAAGAGCTTTTGGTGGGATTTTAGTTTGTCTTGATTTTCATTAATTATATTGCAATATTTAACTAATTGTTATTTAATTTTAGAGGCATTTTATGTAATATGTTTGAGTAATTTTGCACAAAAACCTCTAACATTAGCCCATTGTTGTGCTGAATTCTATTACAGGAAAATGTCAATAAAATAAATTTGAGCATAAAGGACTCATAACCGCCATAAATTATAAACAACATTATAATATGATACTTATTTAATAGGAATGATTAAAATTATTTTTCAAACACTCAATCAAGTACATGCGTATATTAGAGGAAGTTTGAAAGTGGCGCCTATAAGAGACAAGTTAAGAAGCGGTCGTTTGTCCTGGTATGGACATGTGATGCGCAGGGAGAAAGAGGATGTTGTAAGAAAGGTATTGTATATGAATGTGGACGGTTACATGGGAAGGGGAAGACCAAAGAAAAGATGGATGGACTGTTTGAAAGATGATATGCTTAGGAAAGGAGTGAATGCGGAGATGACAACAAATAGAGAGGAATGGAAGAGGAAGACATGTTGTGCCAACCCCAAATAAAAATGGGAAAAAGGTAGGGAGATGATGATGATGATGATGACATGCGTATGGGGTTTAAAACTATTTATAATAGTAAAAATAATTGTTAAAGTAGTCGTCTAATATGACCTATTGTACTAGGCTATTCGATTTTAATAAATAACTGATAGTTACAATTACAAGTTTTATTCCGGTGAATGTGGACATATAATCTGCTAAATGGAAACGGCTCCTACAAAATGGTGCAGTGATAGACGCAAGCGGTGAGGGCACAGTAATCATTTAAAAATGGTGTGCATTCACTGCGAAACGCATCTCGACTATTGCCGTTTACGTTGCACAATCAGATAACTCTCTCCCTCTCTCATATCGACTTTTTCCACTTCGTTTGTTTCACTCGGTTTTGGGAATAGTTTTTTTTTTTGTTATTTTTGGACTAATCAACGCCTATACACGGCCACGATACCTACTAGTTTCCTCGTTTTTGTTTTTGTAATATTTCCCTTTTCATAAGTCGTAATGATTTATTTGTATTGAACTGATACAGCAAACGAATTATATTTAGGATTGTTTTTGTAAAATTAATTTTACAATTATTATAGCGGCACACTAAACAACTAGTCTGTACATTTAGCCAAACCCACCTACTTATATTTATTTTGACGCGCTGAATTCAAATCTAAGGTCGGGCCGTTTCCCGTTTGGGCCGGGCTATACACCTTTAAAATTTCGACTAAACAGCAAAAAACTGGTATTATCAGATGAAAAATCTGATCTGAACTGAAACAGATCTGGATCGAGTAAGTAAATTCGATACGCTGAATTGGAATTCGAATTTTATTTCACTATTAAACTCACATACGGTTCTATCAAGACATAAATGAAATAGACAGATTATAATTAAGCGTATAGAAATAATTACATGGAAAACTTATACGAACTAGATCCATAAAAAGTCTTTTTTTTTTATTGCTAACAAATCTCATCTTTCCTTATTCCTACATTAACATGTTCATATAACAACAATCCATTACAAGCCGTTATACCACACATCCATCTTAACATATTCATCTCTATTACATGATTTCTTTGATTTCATTCACTCTAAGTTACTTCCTTAAATATAGTATTCTTAATTATATACGACAGTTATTGAATCCTTTTTTTACAAGGTAAAGGCTCAGTATTTTGATCACAATCTCACCTGATATTAAGTGACGATGTGGTCCAGGATGGTAAACACACTAAGCCTCTCAAGCGATTCTGCCGGAACACACCTATTGGTATTTAGCGACGGGTTCTCTAACTTGAGGGTGGTAGTTACCCAGGCGGTGATCATTAGAAAATGCCCTACTACCACTAAGCTATGGTTTCCTCACGATGTTTTTTTCTCATCGAAAGCTCAGCCTGTTTTTAGAGTTGTATAGGTAGCCAACTAAGCCATCATCGCTTAAATGAAGTATAATTTTACTAATATTAATAAATAGTAAATAATATCATTGTTGTGGCGAATCCGAAGAAATTGTAACTTAAATATTAATTGAACAAAGATTCATCAGACTTACTAGTCACCCAATGGATTCCATTATCAAGTTACAAAATTTCGCCGCTACCTACAAATGATTTCGTAGGAACAGTAATTGTGGTTATACGGTGCAAATATCGATTTACATGCCACTGTATAATTCAAGGGTTGAATAATGTATTACCTTTCATTAGCACATTGGCCAGTCCCGGGGCGTATTTGCACATAAATTCGCTTACCCACACCCCGAAGGAAACCTTACGTGTGAACGATTATCCTTTGAAGCGAAAATTCCATACAAATCCTTTTGTTTTTTACATCGTATTGCTATATCACTCAATCCACAAAGGCGCGTACGTTTGACAATTAAGATATAAAGGAATCCTTGTAATTTTATTTAAGTATTACGCAAAATAATAAATATCTAAAAGCAATACAAATAGATAATGAAATTAAATTGTTACGTTTAATATTCATTACATGAAAATTCTTTAATAGTCTGAAATATTTGAATTTAGAAGAAACATGTCTGAAATAGAATTAAGTATAACCTATCTACAATTTTGCGTAAAAATTATATGAGTCACAAAATCGACGTACAAATACCTAAGTGAATACCTAAATGAATACCTAAATGAAAACTCATAGGTGGAATAATATTACATTTTGTATTCTATTACCTGTATAATTTTCTGATATTTACCTTGATCCGTAGCACGGATTCCTAATAATAAGTGTTAGTAGTCAATCACGGCTCATCGCTACATTCCGATCACGAACTCAATAATACCGGAGATTAATTATATTACCAATATCATAGACAGATGAGACAGATCAATCGTAAGGATTGACAATTATTGATGCTGGTTCGTTTTTAACGTAGAACTGCTAATATAATTGGAAATATTACATTATAAGAGAATATGTATGTTCATAAGAGGTCGAATATGTTAATGTATTGTTTTTTAACAAAGAACGTTTCGAAACGTAAAACACTATAAGTGGATTCAACGAAATCTTAATTAAGTTATACAAACTACATGTCAAGTTAATTCTATATAAACTTATTTTTTTATAAACAAATAATTGAAAATTGGTTTAAAATACAAAACGTTTTTATGAAAATTATCGTAGTTAATATAAACTGAAAATTTCCTTATTATGTAAATTATAAATATTTAGACAGAATTTGTGCCTTTTTTAAATTAACTCTGAAAGTGTACTTTTACACACCGACGATGTCTGTCATATTACTATTCGATAAATGTTATACAGCGATTTGGATAAATGGAATGATAAAAAAAGGCATTTGGCAAATCGATGTATTTACAGAGCCAGTTTACTTTTAATTAAGCTACAGTCAACCGTTAAGCCGAACCGTATAGTAAAATTGGGTTCGCATCGTGCGGTACGTTAATAAGCCCGCGCGAATTTAACTCCAAACGTGGGCCGTAAATGAGAATCGCCAATAAATCGGGCATTATAATAAACATTAACGTTATTGTTTCCAGTTAAACGTTCCCCTCCCGCTCCGCAGCGCTTACCCCTGGCGCCGCCGCAACAATACGCTCGGAATTTCAACGAGTTCAATTATTGAGTGCCTACGGAAACCAAACCCTTTGGGCTCCTCAAGGGGCCGCACTGTCCATTTTGCCGAACGATAATGCCCGAACATGCGGTGTATGCCCACGTCGAATGAAATGTTATACCTACGTATCTTTTTTTTGTCAACTGTTGTTTATCACAGTTCCTTAGAGTGTTTAACCCCTTGAGCACTAACCTGACATTTACGCCAACTTTCCATTGTTTTCCTATTGTCTTCATATTGTCTCATTTATATGGGAATCAATATATACTAATAAATGAAATTGAAGTGTCTGATTGTAATGTAAAAAATTATTTTTTTGCTAAATAACTTATTTTTCGAAAATGAATAAAACTCATGAAATTTCACATAAAATCCGGTTCAACGTACAGTTTCACCGGCAAGTATTTGAATTTGTGAGAAATAGTTTTACTCTAGGTATCTTAGCAATTAAAACAATTATGGTTAGGTTAGGAATTCGGGTTCCGTATTTAAAAAAATAAAACGCAGTGAAGAACATATAAAACGCGGGCGTAGAAGCGGGCACACGGCTAGTTTAATATACAATTTAAAAAGTAACTACTAAATCTAATTTCTGAAAAAAACGGCAAAAGCTAAACACGAAACAACAACGAGTGAACATAAAATGGACAAAAATTAAAAAAAAAAAACTTTCATTCAAAACTCATGTTTCTCATTCACTTTGTAACGTGAAAAAATCGACATTTTATTATTCATAAATAGAATAATATAATATGTAGATCTAGTTGAAATAAAACGTTGGAAAAGTTGTATGAACCTACGCATATTTTGAAATAATTTATTTTATACACAAAGGAATCTGTCCTTCGAACTGACGCCTCTGAACACAAAATATATTACGATTACTCACCACGGCATGAATATAAGATGACCAGCGGTGAGGAAACTCGTTAATTCAACTGAAAGTTTGCATAATACCCATCTTTGGTCATCTATATCTTAGTAGGGGTAAAAGTTTTGCAATTCAAATAGTTACCCGTTTTGATATGATACATTTAAATGCAAAATAAATGTAGACGTTTAATATAATCACTATTTTAGACAAACAAACTATTATATTGATATTTGTATATTACCTATGCTGTTTAAAGTTTGTGTTTAATTCTTTGTATCTTCTATATTACTATCTATATATCTTTCTATGTATGTATATATATATTTAAAATAAAAACGGGGGTTCCTTTGACACAACGTCACCTCAAAACTACTGAACATATCGGGATAGGACTACTACCTTTCGACGAGGAATTTTTCGTAGATGGTTAAAGCCTGTTTATTCTTTGGATTCCATCGACCTTTTCTAATTTTTTACATTTTTTTCCGCCATTAAAAACAAATGATTCTTATTTTTCTTCATTCAGTTGTTTTTATGTTATGTATAAATTATTTCAAAACTATATTACGCAGTAATAATTATATGAAATGCAGGCAGAGACACGGGCACACAGCTAGTGTATTCATAATTTGCAAACATTAATACTTACTAAAATCGTTGTTGTCATATTAGAAATATATTTCTTCAAGGTACTTTATTCAAGAACACAAACGACATAGATGTTCTGATCATTGTATGTATCCTCGGCTTAATTGAAACTTAAGGCGGCATTAGTAAAAGTAATTGTATTAACGGAGTAAACAATTTACTAGCAACTTCCTCTTAGCGATTAAAGGCATTATCGAAACTAAATTAGGATGCTTACACACGCACGTCACGTTGCTAGTAACATCGACTCTTAGTGCAATCTGACCAGATGAGAAAACAATACCGCTTTTCAAAGGAAACAAAGGGGAACAATAAAGAATAGCCTACACTTATCACTATCACCAATATTATCGGGTGAGCTCAGACGGTACGTTTGCAAGGATGAAAATTGAAATATCAATCTTAACCGAGTTAGAGTAACATTATTTAATAATAAACAAAATATGAGTGCTACATGCAAATTTATTCGTCAGGCTTCTGATAAACCACTATGATTTTGTCCATGCTAAACGGGAGGTTAGCTGCTGGAATTTCAACGATTTTTTTCCGTTTTATGATTGACAGCACACGGGCCGTGTTCGGTCGCGCGTTTATGTCCAGCGAGCTGTGATCCACTACCAAGAGACATATCTATCTACCACCGGCTCATACATCATACGTTGCATCGTTATGCATTAGTTATACAAAAGCTCTATTCGTATAACTTAACACATCGAAAACTGTAACCATTGAACCGTTCTATGAAGGGTTTTGTGAACCTTTCAACTGTACGGAACAGTGTTCCAATAGTAATGTAATTAAGAAAATGAATTCACAGAGGGTTTTTTATACTAGTCTCTAAACGGGGTGAGGGAGAAAAAAAATGTGTTCATCTCGTTAAAACTTCAGTCTGCAGATATAAAATTCAATTTCCGAATGAGCGCAAAAATCCTCCGTCTTGTTTTTCGCATTCGTTTTGCATCAACCGGCGTAGAATCCTAATTATCTTTCCCAGTTAAACTTAAGTGAATTATTCTAACCGCCCACCGTAGCGTACAAACGGCGTCGAGTTCGCAACCTCAGTCGAAAATACTAAAACATTAAAGACCATTCCCGACGTACGTATAATATTCGTTAAGTAGTAAGTGTACGGGCCACATAAGCCGGCTATCTTGACGGAGGTAACAGAGCTGCGCTTTAGTAGCCGGCTCAACTTTTAATAACACCCACAAAATCATCTAATTAATCTGATTACAGACCGGTACACCCACGCAACACTCAGCACTAATGCTTACTTCTGAGCAGCATTAAATAAACTTATTTGTCCCATGTAGTATAACCTCAAGGATTAGTTAGCCAAGCCAGGCTTTGCGGTTCTCGCAGAATTTGCGCGATCCGAATGAAGTCTCAGCGAAATCACACGGACATCGCTCATCCTCTAAATAGACATTAGTCAAAATTAAGGAATCTTTTTTCCCCTTCGATTTAATGTATTCATAATCTTCAAAGGCAGTCCCGGTTTTCATCATACAAAACTAATCTGTATAAAATTTGCTATATTTACTACGTAATAGTGATTGTGTCTAAAATACTTAATGCCAATAAATACTGCCGTGCTTAAGTAAAAGGCAGTAAAGTATAAAAATTTAAATTACAGAAACTGGGTTCAAAGTTTTGTAATTTATAAAAATAAACAAATGGTATTATAATGAAATTATAGAAGTGACTGAATATTATAATTTTACATAACTTTATACAGAGTTATTTAAATGTGATTTTAGGTCATAACTATTTTCTAAGCCGTCATGTTTTATTTATTTAAATCAAAAAGTAGTAACCTGTGATATACTGCTTTTATACTCTGTAACAGAATTTTAACTGCCTTTGTTCGCAGTTTCTTTAATTTATTTATATTATTTTATCAGAAAAAAAACGCAGTAATGAAAAAAATAAATAAAAGAAGTGAAGTTGGAAATCAGTAACCATGTCAAGATTTACATTTAATATATACAAAATCTATTAATTATTTATGTCAAAACCACAACATTCATTGTTATCGTTAAAATATATACTTTTAATAGATCTGAAGCTTTGTCTGTACATTTATTATTTTTACATATTTTGTGACAGTTATCTAATTTACTTATATTGAATCTGATATTTGATTTTCTTTTGCTCGATAAAGGATGGATCGATTTTAACGGAAACTTTGTGGACGGGAAGAATATGTCAAGGAGTAATTTATAGTCTATATAGATTTTTAAATCTTATCAGTTTACTTCTTTGTCCGCCCTTAAATTTTCCCTAATATGTATTTGTTGTAGCTATGAAATCATTTACAATATTTAGCCTGATATTAGATATTATCAGTCCCATTTACGTATGTTCCTTACACCCGTTATTATGTGGTATTCGGAACTGTTTCTTTGGTTCACTCACACGATGAATGGGAAATGCCACTAATGGAGATTTTATCTCAACCTTCTACCAGATGGAGTAAGGTGATTGTCCTTAACGTTAAACTACGTTGTATATTATACAGAGCTTGTTTGAAAGTAGACCCAGTCCAGGTTATAAATAAGGTCCCGGCTTTGATTTCTGAAGGTGACCCCTTACTATACATTCCCCGGGGTCGGGGATCGTGAGATCCCTTTTAATAGTTTCTAAGGAAATCTTACTTAATTCGCATAATGATCACGTAATCCGCTAAACTAATCGAGATCTCTATAAATTATGTAGCAAAGATAGTATTGTAAGGAAGCCGTCATTGAAATATAACCGAATTATTGTAGCTTTCCCCCCCAATTATTTAATTAATAATTATAACGAATATTTTGAAAAAAGATATCGTAGATAATCTGTTTTTTTAAATCATATATTTGAAAACCACAATTTATGGAAATTCCTCTTTACTCAACGAGAAGGCACAAAGAAGATGACTGTTTAGTACAAGTAATTTTCAAAATTACATTGTTATTACGCCTTTAGATGTTGTAATAATTATCTCTGGTCTACTTTAACAAGCATTTAATTTGAGTGGGGAATAAAATTAAGCCCCGCTTTACACTAATTGGTTCTTGATAAGAAGTCAAATGTTACGCGACGAATTATGATTTAATCATCAACATTGCAAAATACGGCTAAATGTATTCATGTTATTATCATGGTGTCTCGATTAATACTAATATATACTCGTATTTAAACGTAAATTCATTGTAGGATAAAAAAATAAGGATTGAATTATCAAAGATATATTCAGAGATTTCAGTAAAAGTCAAAGCCTATTGGCGTGACGTGAATCGAGGGACAAAATACAGTAGGAGGCTGGCTGCGGGATACGAGAGCAGATAGGCAGCTAGAGCGACACGAATGCGACATTTCAATTTGTGTATATATTATTCATGGTAATGCGTTAAAAGCGGCAGCATACAACTCGCTCAGTGCGAGCGGGAAGCGAGTAATCGCCGCGCACGTGCGAACACCGCATCTATATTATTATACACGTTCAATGTTGTGCTTTAAATTTGTCGTTTCACGCCATTTGCAGTTGCCAGTGAGATGTGCTTCGCTTATAAAGTAACTCCACGAAATGTGGTAGTTGTTTTTATTTATTGCATAGCCGATTTAGCAATTACTAAATAACAAAAAAAAAAAAAACAGACGATCATTGAATTTGAAAAGAAGCAAACGATGCACCCGTCTCATGCACACTATATAAAATTTAAAATGATTGCATGAAACTATTTCATTGTAAATTTACATTACATTTTCTAATTAAAATTCCTTACCAGTTATATAAACTAAATATAAAGGGATGTCGTACAAATCGTACAGTTTCATAGATCGTTCCAAGTACGATATTTTATCAAGGTACATGTGGTACCCTAATTAGTTAAATTAAAAAAAAAACCTAAAACTATCACACCGAAAGTATGTTCAAAATAAATGTTGTTTATTATAAACTAATTACAAATCCAATATAGAGGCTACCTATAATAAATCCTAATAAAGGTACAGTGTAAGACATCAATATCGATTCTGGTTTATTTATTGTATCGGCCTAAATTGAATGTAGTTTCATTGTTCGGATATACACGTTTTAAAGGGCAACCCTAAAAATTAATAAATGGCAAACGGCTTTCTACAAATATGCCATGTAGGTACAATAATATTTATACTAAAGTGTGTTTAACGGGTCGTAGGAAAGTGCGCGAGTGTGCGTGAGAGAGGTCGAACTCAAGTTGCGGCTAACATCTATTATTCATCGGCGAAGACACGGGAACGAAATTTGTGTAAGTGCGTTGTGATCCAGCCAATCTCGCCATCTTTATTTCATTCGCAATAAATGGATTACGTTGTTCACAGACCTTGTTGCGTTATTGGTGTTTTTATTTGGCTCCCGTCGGCGCGGCGGTTGTCTTCGCTTTTATTGTTTTATAAGAGGTGTTTTTAAAGTTCCTGTCATACTTTATAACTGATTTATCGTTGAAGTAACTTTTTTATTACAACCTTTAGGAAGTTATATTGCTGTATTTCTAGAAATATTCAATTTAAATCATACTCCTTTAATGTTTTTATACAGAATTGATTCAGAAAGAATATGTCACTCTTCAAGATATCATAAATAAAGCCTACATATTAATGCGAAACTAGAATAATTATAATGTATGAGAAATCAATTCCTAGGTCTGACGCCGAAATTTATAAACTCATAGACTAGGTAATTTGACTTCTTACGATTATAGGATGAGTCAACTATTTATTACAAATACTATAAATACTAATATTATAAGTATTTTTAAATGTTTATGTGCTGTTTTATTCATACTTAATATTTTTAATTCAGCATTATTTAGTAACTTTACTATTAGAATGATTTGTTATTGTGCAGTAGATATTCTATCTAATACTAAATGTTTGTTTTAGTTGTAACAATTTTATATGATTATGCTGTTTCCCGCCATCGAAATCTTAGCTCATCTTATTAATGTAATTCATGTAATTAATAAGAATTTAAATGAATCGTAAATTGATCGTATCTCTGTTAACCAGAGCTCAGTGTAGCAATATTGTTTTTCAGAATTCCTTTGTTAGTGAGCTTGAATCTCTTTTAATTAATACCGTAATGGAATAAATCAATCTGTATTAAGTCATTATTATATAAATCTCGGTAATGGTATTGATTGATTGATTAAGCTCGGCTAAGGTTAGGCAGAGTATAGACATCCTGGATTGCCGAACTGTGTTGTAGGGTGCTTATACAGCTGTGTAAAATGGGTAGCCAATAAGGCAATAAATCTATGGTATACAGTATACGAATTCACCAAACAATACACAATTAATTTTAAAACTTAATTTAACACTTTTAATCCACATAACACATAAATATTTTCGAATCAATTTTATTCATGACAACAGTAAAGAAAAAATATTGAAACACATCTGAAATAATTTCTTTAATAATCTTCCCGGAGGAGAAACTTTTTTTTTAAGGTCTGGCTAAAAATGTTGAAATTCCACTGAGGCTCACCTGTGACCCAACTGTGCCATCATTTTATCGGTGCCCCAAGACATAAATTACAAGTAAAAGTAATCGTCTAAACTTTCCCGTAGCAAGCCAGAGTGAGGGCCAGAGAGGACTTGGAATTTGTGCCGAATTACCTGCCACTGGTTTTAAGACTTGTAATTTATCAACGGAGGCCGGTTCGATCGGTTAGGCCGGCGATCGCCACCCGTCCGGAAAATGGACCGTATCGTTGTTTTAAAGATCTGCCGGAAAGTATTAGTTCCAGTTAGTAACGACCGTATATACTACTTGTTGCGAAATCAATAAACATTTAGATACTCACTCAGCACATTACAATGTCATAAATAGTTACTTAGAACATCTATTTCCCAATGCATTTGAGATTTTTATTTCTAGGCTAGATTTACCTAATCATTTTTAAAATGCACCAATAAATTTTGCACCAAACATTTCATTTTAGTTTTACCTCCAGACCCGCTAGTAAACTACGGTAGATTGTCAACTTTAATTTCTTAGTTATTCAACAGTTAGTCTAATAATGTGTTTCATTTGTACCTTAACAAAATATGAACTAAACCATAGCCGGATAAATTTAAAAAATAATGTAAATAAACTTACTACAACTTACTAATTAGTTTTAGTAATTAGTAGTAGTATAATTAAATATTAATTAATACTTAAGTTATGGGTAAACTAACTTATAGAAAAACAAAACCATATTGCATTTGATAATATGCTATATGGAATACAGTCTACCTACAAAAAGTAAAATGACACTTCTGTTATACAAAGCATCTATCTAAAGACGACAGCTAGAAGCAATTTAGTACGAAAGGCTAACGAATGGTAAGACCGGCGAAAAAAACTGGGAGATGTCCACTTCCAGTAGTGGATTTATAATACCAATCTTATTTGGAATGTAATTGATCTGAAAAATTTACTCCGTTTCAAATTTCATCAATACGATAAAAAAATTTGAATATGGAATAGAATATCCAAAGATGAATATAGTAATTATGTAGTGTGATTTCTATAAATAATTGTTCTTTATAAATATACCTGTACTCCTAGCATTTGTATAGTTTCAGGTTATAAGTATCCAACTTTCTAGAGAATCATAATTATACTAATAATAGCGTAAAATTATTGTTACACTAAGCCCGTATCGAAATTTACTGTCTTCGAAAATTTCATTAAGGTTAGTTTCTATTTAATTCAATTTTATCTAAGTCTTTATACTTCGCTCGTTCAACCAGGCAAAAAAACGAAGTAACATCATTCATACACGAAAATAGCACCATAAAAATCTATAAAATAAAGGACGAAAAGAAAAAAAAAAAAATAAAGACATTAGCAAAGTATGGTTCGTGTGCGTACATTTACTGTGTCTGAAAAAAGGCGGGTTTTGATTGACGCCACCAATCGGCTTAACCTCGAGGCAAGTTTTGCGCGGAACACAAACGACTGGTTAAATTCGGAGGTCGAGGCAAAGCGACGCAATCTCTCACACGTCACACTGAAGGAGCATTCCGTATAAATCATTTCCCTATTCATATTTGTCTTACAGTTGAGTCGCGTACGCAACGTGTTGGTGTGTTCGTGCCAAAACACCAAAATAGTTGTTGTGTAACTTATAAATTATTATACTTACTTCGGTGTTATTGATAGCGCAATTTCAAAATTACTTTTACATAAAAAAAAACATGTCTAGCGAAATTAGAATGACTTGAACATTTTAACACAAGCTAGGACCTACTTACTTAAGTTTGTTGTAATTTAATACCATATCAATATCACTCATAAGTTTGAGTTAAGCATAAGATTTTGCAAAAGTAAAATTTTTATGAATTAGGATGAATTGTTTACAAAAAATCCTAAGTAAAAAGATAAATAACGTAAGCAAGCTCAAGCTTTAATTACAAAAGAATAGAAATCACATTTTATGTTCTACAATAATGTAACATTGCAAACTTTATATATTTCGACAAAACAATTGCAAATGTTAATTTTTAAAAAGATATAAAATTGATTTCAGTTACATTTACTTTTACTTTGAATGCCTTTTGATTATCTTTAAACAGGAATTGTCAATGAACTGTAGATGTTAGAAATCAGAAGATAAAATTTTCATTTCTAAGAGGGACGAAGAGAAACTCACTTACCTTATACCTTATGGCTTATATTCGGCGTTCAAGTTTACGTGACTGGAAATAGTAAAATCGGGTGATGATGTTGATAATGTACGTAGTAATGGGACATTGCCAATAAAACCTTACAGGTAAGCGATGGATTAAAAGGAACTGGGTCAGGGCAAGGCCCTCGCCTTATGAAAATAACGTGGTTTACACGCTTATACTAAATGTCAGAAGTGCGTTATGTATTATAGAGTTATCAGAGTTAATTTAACTTTGTATTATAAACACATACATGGTGTAATTATTTCTATATATATTATACAATTTATTTTTTTATCGCTAGTTGATTTCATTAATTGATTTTTATTTTATATATTGTATAGGTTTATTACTTTGACGACAATCTCTGGTAAGCACGTCTTATGATAATCTTAAAGTCACTGCTTATTGACTTTCAAGTGATGCTGTTTAAACACATCTAGAGGAGATTGACGACAGTCTTTCTAACTAGAGGTTATCCAAGGAGGTTTTAGAAAATACCGCTATGGTACTATGGTTACCACAATGGTTACCTTCGTCGAAAGCTTAGGTTAATTATAGAGTAGCATAAATGTATTCAAATCTACGTCTATCATCACAGTACTTGTACAGGTTAACACTTAGCGATCATTATTTCATAAACTTGACCACGGCATCAACAAAATGTATTCCATTTCGTCGTACTATTTAGTATCACAGACAAACTTTGATAAAATCTAACTGAGGCACGGTTTGAAAAAATCAAAGTTTTTTTTTCATTGAATAAACAATTCGTAATATACTTTTTTTTAAATTATTATATTAATTGGAAGACACATATTATATAAATAAAGATATTATAATTACTATTTTTGTAATATTTTAAAAATTTTATCGAAATGTACGTACGCTAGAAGGTCCGGTCCTTATTTGATTCGAAAAATATTTAAATATCACCTTTAATTTTATTGATCTGAATTAAATAAGAACAAGTTGATTTTACGTAATCTTAAATTAATACTTCGATATAAAAGCGAAGTTACATATTGTATTCAATAGAACGCTTAAAAAGTTTCCATAGAAAATGTTAACCTGAAGAAAAAAAACTGGCGGCAACTTCGTAATATCGCCCACTTGTTTCAGTCGAATGAATAATTATTATTGAAAGTGAAAATTCTTATTTTGATTACCAAGTTTGAAAGGGGTCGTCCCGGTTTTTTATTGAATGAAAAAGCTTTTTGTTTCGCTGTGAAAATTCTGATGTATATTAAGTAAATTAATATTACTAAATATTTATTACTGTTTGTTTATTAGAATATTATATTCAAAGAATTTTACTATAGTAATACTGGCAGTCTTTATTTATTAAATACTATCTGATCTCCGCGATTTTACCCGCCTTGTTCCCGTTGCCGTGGTATTTCGGAATAAAACTATCCCATGTCACTCCCTGGATTTTAAACTATCTCCATATAAGATTACATCCATATCAGTCCAGTAGTTTTTCAGTTTATTCGTTACATACAAAAATATAAATCTTCTCTCTTCATAATATTAGTATAGATGTACAGATTTTTGTCATTTGAATGTTTAAAATCTACCCTACCCTCTTTCACAACTTTATTTCACAGGAAATAGTTATAAAATATAGTATCGCTGCTTGATTCATTTTATAAAAAAAAGTGTAATGAAATATGTCTAGAACCTTCTTAAGTTTCACTCCTCTATTAATATGATAAATGTATTCAAGTTTTTCATTGAATATACGTTCGAATTCGGAATGTTTATAAATTTTTGCTTTCACGATTTAGGCATTCATTAGTTATAAATCTCATTGCAAAATATTATTCATTGTAACCTTTGTATGATTATTATTTTTTTATTTTATTTTAGAAAAAACTAACATCTAAAATAATAAGTATAATTAACAAAATGGAAGGTCATTTAAAAGTTATCACGAGTAAAATAATTAACTATAGTAAAGTTATATAATTTTGTTATAACTACATTTGCTAAATATATATATATATATATAAACATGAGTATATAAAGTTGGGTCTAATGGATAGGACGTGGTCATGTTTTGTTAACGGGTCATTTACACCAATCGTTACCAACAGCAGACGTCGACCGCATCCTACCCGACCTCAACGATTTTATTAACTGACATAAAACATTGAAATCAAAATATTTTTTGTCCAATATTAAAAGTTGTTTTTTTTATACGGTTTAGGCTCTGTGCTTTGATCACAATCTCACTTGATGTTAAGTAACGATATGGTCCAGGATGGTAACACACACTAAGCCTAGGTACTGCTTCTCAAGTGATGCTGCCGGAACACACCTACTGGTATTTGGCGACAGGTGTTTAAACTTGAGGGTGATAGATACCCAGGCGGGCGTTATTACAAAATGCCCTACCACCAAGCTATGGTTTTCTCATGCTGTTTTTTCCTTTACCGAAAGCTCAGGTTGATTTTAGAGTTGGATAATTTCAAACCTGCGTTCATCGATGCGGAATCCGGCCACACTATTCACTGCGCCATCATCGCTTCATAATTAAAAGTCTGATAGTTCTAAAATTTGTGAGTTTGAAGCGACGTTGCTTAAGTTGCTAGTTTGTCGGACTTCGCATCGATTGACGTAGGTTTGAACCTAGTTTGACCTTTCACTGCCAAGCATAATTGCTGCCATGATTGGCAGTGAGAGGGTATGGGATGCCGTAAAGGAATATTGTGAGGTGGTAATGGCAGCAAAGGAGGAAGCCGAAAAATTACGGGAAAGAGACCCAGAGGCTCCGTTATGGAGAAGGAGAAGACTGGGAGGGAGGCGGCGTCAGCGGTACGATAGAGATAGCACGATGACGAGTGCTTAATTCCTTCAAGGAGTTAGGAGGGGGCTCATAAGAGTCAGCTGTAGGTGGGCCGCGGTCAATACCAGTTCGGTACCGCGGTCCCCAAACAACACAGAGGTGGATTAAAAAAAAAAAAAAAAAAAAGTTTGAACCTAGTTATCTGACTATATAATGACCCTGAGCTTTTGGTGGACGAAAACATCGCTGGGAAACTACAACATGGTGGTAGGGAATTTTCCAATTTCTCAAGTTTTAAAAATGTTCCGGCAGCATCAGTTTTAGTACCTAAAGAACACGCGTGTTTACCGTCCTGAACTGTCACTTAACATCGAGTGAGATTGTGGTCAAGTCGATGAGCCTAAGAGTAAATCAAAAGAAAAATAACTTAGAATTTAAATTTTCCGATTAACAAATTAAAAATCTCGATGTAAAATTTACTAATACTTAAAATGGTAATAAATAGGCCTGGCAGTTTCCATCTTCCAAATCACTGCGTACCTATATTAAATGTTTACGCCAGATTTTCAACCTCCATTGTTCCGCACCGGCTTCGATCTATGTGAGAGAGCGAAGCCTAAGTCAATATCGTAACTTTTGCCCGCAAACTTAGTAACCACAGGCCGGTCGAAAGTTCCTTGCGGCTGATAATTTACATAATAGAAGACTAGGTCTATCCACTATCGGGGTCATCCAAACTTCTGCAGATTACAGCTTTCACGCTCAAGGCTTATCGGATTTTGAACGAATTTCGGGCTGCTTGCGATATAGACGTCATTATCGGTATCCGATTTATATGCAGATTGCGAGTCGAGTGGCGACGCGATGGGTGCAGAGCTGTGACGTCAGGTCTCGCTCGTACCGCTTGGCTATTCCCATAAAGTTGCGCCACCTTGTCTATATCACCCGGTTACTACAGAGTACTTAGATCTATGAAAATAGTCACACTCACTGGTCATCGTTTTGAACTCTGTCTCATTTGAAGATTATACAATTAATCTGATCCTTTTAGACAGTCAGTACCTACCGAGTATACTTATTCAACTTTTGCGCACTCGACCCGACGAAGACAGAGGATCTCTATTGTAAGGATTTAACAATTTATCCTGCCTCGTTGCATTTCACAGAGTAATAATAAAATATCACAATGGATGTCAGGTCTATTCAAGATGAGTATCCAAGACGGAGAGCGTTAGTGGCATAATTCTACAAATCAGATATTGTCATGAAAGAATTATTTTCTTTAGAAAGGGCTGTTGGATTCGTAACAATAATAATAATAGGTATCCTTTATTCAATACGAAGAGATCGAAATCAATGAATATGTTTTTTCTATTATTCATAGAGAGTGAATACATACATATTCTATCGTATTAGTGAAATAGGATAACCGGTTTATTGAAATCGTTAAAAATATTGAATCGTTAAATAAATTGTTCAATAACGATAGCCTTAAGTCAGCGTTTTTAGGATTTACATAATTTTTACATAACATAAGTTTCATTACTCTAAAAGATCGGTTGCAGGTTGTCTAACGTTTATCTAAACATTCAATCTCAATAATATATCACATAGACTTCTTGACTGTATTTATTCTATCCAACATCATATATCGTGAATCAAAATATTAAACGACTATGTACAAGTGTTGGTTGCATTTCAGCTATTTATAACAGGTTTTATTTACTTTTTAAATGTACTGTTTACCATACATTAAGTATAATTTAGATTTTTTATTCCTATAATACAGCTTTCCCTGACATTTATTTTGATTATCCGATTGTATTGTTTATGTAACTTTAGTTATATTTCTATCTAAACTTGCCAAAATGATTTCATTTGATATTAAATAAATTACAGTTTAAGATTGATGACGACAGCAAATGGATGAGAATTTAACGGTAGTTGCTATCATCCATACCGGTCTATATCTAGCACGGCTATAATCTCTAGGTAGGTTTGGATATACAATTTGTGATTCTGGAATGCTACGTGCCTTAATGTATCTTTATGAGCCGTTTTTAGTTGGACTCAATTGCTGCTAACTTAGTATTTAAAATATTTACAGCAAACGTTTGTTTCGTTAAATCTAAGAACCCGAAGTTTGATGAAACAGGTTTAAAGTTAATTTGAGATACTTTATTCAGGTGTAGATATTTAAAAAAAAACTTTACAAAATCATTTCAAAAATATACACATTATACAAATGAAGTCATTATTCTGTAGGTAACTTGTTATAAAAAATAACTTAAAATTGGCGTTTATTGAACACACATAGATATGCATAGTGACTCATTGATACGTTCAAAAATAATTTGACGAAATGAATTAATTATAAACGTTTTCATATTTCTGTTTTTAATTCCGTTTGATGCGGATCCATAATAATTAAGAATATGTATACGAGTATGTATTTAACTCTTGTAAAAGTTTATTATATTTATAATTTACAAAAGAGAATATAAAATTTCGATAAATTGTTATAAAAATTGAAAATTCTCCGTTTTTATCCCCGTACATAAACTGGTGTCAGCTTCAGTCACTTCGACGATTCATGTTTCCATTTTTTGCTGGAAAATGGCAACCAAATCGCCAGCACATCATTCATTTTTCAACCGAGCTGTCTATTATGAGTTGCAGTTTTTAAAAAGTTCGTAATTAACATGAAGCCAGGGTAAGCCAGGTCGCAACTTTTGAAGTATCGCGTAAAGTTTGAAAAATACCCCAATAATTAAAAGGCCTCGAGCTAGGATCGTGACTTTTTGTTCACGTTTTACTGATTGGTCGAGTCACGTACCTAATTATGAAAGTACATTAGGTTCGTTGTGTACAAGCTTGTAATATTTTTCTTCTAGCTCCTTTGATAAATAACCCAAAATTTTGCCAACAAAGTTTCGGTAAGTAAATTATATCATAATATACATTCAAAGAATAAATGAACATTTTAAGTAGGTATTCCAAATAGATTAATAACCAAATAAAATAAAAAGAAAATCATCCATGTGCTTTACTAACATTTTACTTATTTAAAATTCAATAGTAAATAGAGTTGTCCTAGACAGATTTTTTTTGTACTCAGAGGATGTTTCTTCTCATTCCCTGGTTTATTCCTTAGTCGCCTTTTATGACAAGCACGGAAAGATATGGGTTCTTGAATGGCTGCCGAGTACACCGGTAGACGCAGCGTGGGCAAGCTCCAATCAAGGTGAACAGACAACCAGATGAAGGTCGCGGGAATCTGCTGAATACGGGTGCCGAAAGATTGGTTATCGTGGATAAATTTAAGGCAGACCTATGTCCAGCAGTGGACATCTTTCGGTTAACGTGATGATCAATATATATATTTTACATCGTATAAAATATCTATGTACTTATAAATATAACCTATATTTTCATTATAACTTTAGTCGATTTCCAATATTGCCTCGATTTGTTAAACCTGCCGCTCGAGTGACACTTAACATTAAAAAATAATGAAAGGCAATGTTTTCCTTTTTATTTACCTTTTACATCGTATAATAAAAGAAACCAATGATATTATACTGAAAAGAAGTTCCTTACACAAAGCTCAATGTTTTCTTTGATGTTCGAGACATCTATTAAGACTACATTTAACAAAAGGTCTTTTCTGTCAACGTTTCCACGGTCTCAGCCACACACGCACACACTTACAAACATCTATTATATTATTGTCTTTCTAATTTATTTTAAATATTTAGTAATTTAATAATAGTGAGACAGTAATAGTGAGACTTAGCTCGTTTGCCATATTGAACGACATCATCACTTAACATCTCGTGAGATCATGGCCGAACACTAAGCTAAACTGTATTAAAAAAAATGGTAAAAGAGTTTTCTGAGTTTTATAATTACTCTAAATTATTAACTAGAACTAGATTCGACCACGACATGATAAAATATCGAAACTCTTTATGAATGCATAACAACATACTATTAGCCTTTAGAACTATTCAAATACAATCGTATCATATAAATGACTCGATACGTAATAACATATTATTATGAAATAAACTTTAATAAAACCCATACATAAATGTATCATTCCAGAATAGACTGTTCAATCAATACAATAGAGTAGTTTTTTTCTGTAAAATTACTGCACTTAAATATTTATTCAGGTTATTTAAAACAACGCATTTAAAAGAATTTGCATGGAAGCAAACGTATTATTAACCAGATATCAACTATTGAAGTTATTTTCTCCTATAAGTACGATGTTTTTTTTTGTCTCACAGTACTGTCCAAGTTAATAAGTAATGAAGGAAAATCGTCGGGGGTTATATTTATTTAATTGATTATTCAAATACGCAAAGCGTTCTCGGGTTCGCCTTCAAGCTGTCCTCATATTTTATTCACTGTTTTTTTTTTCACGGTACAAGAAAGTTATAATTGTTTATGTACTTTGCGTTTACAGTATGTATGAGTTTCCATAATTCAATTATTAAATATATTTGTTTTAATATATACATTAATTTCGTATATATCCCATGCGACATCTTACTTCAAAATAAAAACGCTTGTTTGAATCTTAACGCCTTGAGCACTAACCTGCTGCTCACCTGGCTGTTTACGCTAGCTTTCCATTGTTTTCCTATTGTCTTCCGATTCCCGCATTTTTATGGGTAATCAACATATTAAGAAAGAATGCGAGAAGAATGCGGTCGGAAAAGTAGGTATTTCAGAAATCTTTGAAGAATATTACAAAATGGTTCATGTTATTTTCCATTTAAAAGATATGTTTGTATATACTTACAATATGTAGCAAATATGTTATTTTCTTCTTCTATTAGTTTTGTTTTAGCTGTAGAAGTTACCGCATAAGAGTTATTAGGATTTACTTGATTTTTATTATAACTACACATTTCGGTATCACTGCTACATTCTTGAATAATTCTATAACTGTACAGGAAAATACTTAAACTATATAACGGATATAGTTAATAATATTAAAATAGATAACAAAGTGATATAGGTAATTTTAAAATATTCATTTCTAGTTATAAAATAATTTTTAAAAACTTCTTAAATAAATAAAGTAGCGCTTGTTTAAGTATTCCAGTCAAAATAAATCAAGTCATCGGATTATTGGCACGCATTTCAATAATGCGAAAGTAAAGCAAACAAAAAAAAATAGTTTTTTTTTGGCAAAGCATACAAATTTTTGCGAGCAACAGCTGAGGCTATCACACCGACATTACTTACATTGAATGGGCTATCTCTGCAAAAAAGAAAATAGTAAGTAGGCTAGTACGGGGATCCTTCCTTAGCGCATAATAAAAATATATAGAGTAACGTCGGCTGTCTTTCTCAACGTTTTGTTTTGTTATACATGTGTATAACAAAGCAAAACTTATACTTATCTAAATTCTGATAAATACAAATTGCTCATATAAGTTTTCGAATATAAAGCAATAAATTATAAATTTATGAAAGATTTAAAAACTTATTTATCTAATGTAAACTTTATACAAAAACTTATAACTTATATAAACTTGTTAAAAGTAAAATATCTTCGTTTTTTTTCCATGATTTCATTATTTTAAAACTTTTTATAATATACATAAAAATAATAGCTATTTCACATAATAATTACTTTGATAAAAACGAACATTGATATTCATGGGGTGAAATATAACCGCACGTTGTTTACCCTAGTAGGATTAGTACGTTATCATGATATAGAAATAGACTAAATCACAATTACTAAAATCTAGTTGTTACATAAATGAACATGTAAAAAATAGGAAGGAAAATTATAGAATAATTCCATGTTTTGTTATATTTTATACATCTGTGTAATCACCGGTGTATTCGTGGTATCTATTGAATCAATCAAAAAAGTTTTTATCCGAAACAGCCTCAACGGCTTTGCAAAAGTTGACGACTTAAAATGAAACATTTGAATTTATACTAGGATTAGGAAACTTTGCTATCTTTTTCTATCCCCGCAACACCCAAATTTCCCCTCTAGGATTGAATGTTTCGTAATTCGACATTCAAGAAGAGTTTGTACAACAGAAAAAATATCTATCTATATTTTACAATAGCCTCAAAGACTTGTAATATTTAATTATCACCACCGCCGAATTCTTGAGGGGGTATGTTAATAAGAATACTGAGTTTTCTCTCGTAACGGAAAACTTCCCAAAAGAAAACTAATCCAATCCCGAGATTATTTCCAGCGGCTTCCAATCAATTCGCCTATAAAAACACAGGGATAAAACGGTGCTATCCGTGGCGAGTTTACCCCCATGGAGAGAATCATTACGAAAATACGACAAAATTGTAGACGTTCAGTTCTCTAGAAAAGGGTTGTTATTTATGGAGGGCACAGACCCGGAGTGTATCTGAGTGGCTCTATTAGCTCAACTAATATTTTCTTCTTCGAGTTAATTGTTACATCTCCTTTAAGAGCAGGTGGCATGCCCCATTAGGCCGCCGCGGGCAAGTTAATGCAGAGAGAGAACCACGAAACTTGAGAGCCGCTGTGGGAACTACGACCCGCAGAAATATTTAAACAAATTAAAAACTTTTCTTTAGGTATATACCACTTCCCAGAGAAATTTTGCTATTGTGATTCGTATTCTATTGAATTTTCTACAGATTTTCTAATAATACATTGAGTTCATTGTAGAACAATAAATGTTGCCCATATTGAAGTTGTATTATTGTGAATTTTTTTTTGGCTCATTTTTTGTCGTTGAGTGGATGAGTTAAGTTTAGTATACTCTCTTTTAAAGTAAAATTAATATTGTTAATGATACAAGAAAATAGGTTCGTATTAAAATGGATAGTTTAACTTGTTTAGTTCTAGCTACAAAAAATTAAAACTTCTAATTTCAAAATAAATGTTGACTATACAACTTGTATAGACTTTTATCGAGTTTTACTTGAGTTTTTGTGATTTTTCGAACAGCGGAAAATATTTTTTTCCATAATGCTTACTTTTTGACAAAGTTTTAAAGTTAAAGAAGAAAGAAAAGTTAATCCACCCTAATATGTAAATCTCGTTTTTATTACTTCTAGATTTAAGACTAATTAATACTATACTTTTGTATATGAATGTCGGTTATATTTAATGGATCTCGATTTTTATTTTACAAGTAAAACTTAAAAGACAAGTTAAACGCCTGGTAACCGTTGAGAAAGTACTACGAGATAAATTATGTACAAAGTTCAGGCTAAGATGCCGTCCTTAAGCATTTACTACGTCATCCTGACACAGGGTGTATTGTAAACCGACTCTTAGCAGTCTGATTGACGTGAGGTTGACCGACGCTGGACGATTCTTGACTACAAACTAACCAGACCGAACTGAGAAAACAAGATGCATAGTTCCACAACTTCTTGTTACCGCCGACAGTTCGAATTTCTAAAATTAGTTCGGAATGAGTAATAATGGGACCTTTGTGGTCTGGTTATTTCGCGCATTACACTTAATCTATCGGTTGACTTCTGTAACTTTTGTGGTGCAAGTGTATAAGTTTCGGAATCTTTGAACCTTTAGTGTTTCTTTTGGTTTCGCTAAATATCAATTACTGTTTACTTTGTATATTTATAGTAATGTTTTTTATTTCTGTTTCCTTTGATAAGATTAATTCATATGCTAGCTGGTCTCTACAAGCCAGCTCTCCATGAATGATAAAGTTATATTTAATTATAAAAAAATAAATTTATCTCTTTATATAATAACTAGCTGGTGCCTGCGGCTCCGCCCGCGTTTCATATGTTCTTTAAGTGTGAGTGAAAAAGTGCATATAACATTTAATTTATACCCAACCTAAAAAAATAAATGAATGAAGAAAAATGAGAGTCTTTTATTTTTATTACCGGAAAAATATGTACATAAGAGTAAATCGAAAAGAAAATAGAAAGTGTCGATGGAATCCAAAAAACAATGGCCTATAACTACCTTCGAAATATTCCGTGTCGAATGGTAGTTGTCCCATCCCGATATGTTCAGTAGTTTTGGTTTTGGTTCAGGGGATGCTGCGTCAAGGTAACCCTATTTTCCAGTTTCTATAGCTAGTATAGATAATAAAACTGCGGTTTTTCTTTGTATATTTTCAATCATACATACATACATATCATCACGCCTTTCTCCCGTGGGAGTAGGCAGAGATTACGTCCTTCCACTTGCTACGATCTTGACACACCTCTTTCGCTTCCTCTAATTTCATGAGCGCTTTCATACATGCTCGTCAGTTATGAGTACTTTTTACCTGGCCTTTATTTAACACATGATTGATTTGGTGTAGATACGTTCACCTAGGTCGACCCTTACCGACTTGCACATTCACCCTCGCCTTATAAATTAATTTCGTTAATCTTCTCTCATCCATCCTGTCTACATGCCCAAACCTAACTAACTAATCATAAGTCATTGATATCAATTTCATTTTCATACAGACGAAACATGTAGGCAAAATGTATAATAGAACAATAGTTCAGAAATCACAGTTATCATGACGTCCGCATGCACGCAAACAATATGCATATGCACGCAAATAACGAGACGATTGTTCAGACATTAGTTGTACTGGTAAATGTTTGCGCGATCGGGATATCGCATCCGGTTTAATGAATTAGATACCGGAACCAATGTACAACAATTATTACATACATATTACAAATACCTATATTATATTAATAAAATTAACTATGAATATAATATAAACAAGAAAAATAAAATAATTTTAGTATCTTTGCTAATAATGCCTTGATATCTTAACTTTGCCCTCCCAATACATCTTCGATAACTTAATGCATATTCGTTAAATTTTAGACAAGCTAGATCTAGTGAATGATCGTCATAATTTTAATATTAGAATTAAAGACAAGTAGCCCGTCCCACGCTTTAGGCTAAGCAAGTCTAATAAAAGCTTTATAGGTAATAGTATTTGGTTTTACAATAAGATCCCAAGTATCATTACCGATTTACCTGACAATAAGTTCAAGTATTATGTCAAGCAATTTTTAATCTCAAAAGGTTATTACAGGATGGACCATTACGTGAACGATAGTGATGTCTGGAATTAACTCACATCTCTGTGCTTCCGCTAACATTATTAAGACTATGATTTGTATAGTTTTTTATATGAAATAAAATGATATAAATTATATTTATTAAAAAAAAAGAACCAGATCGAGTTTCTTGCCGGCTCTTCTCGGCTTTGTTGTTTTTCGAACCGGTGGTAGTGTTTTAGACGGTCATAAACGCCTTCTTAGGGCCTAAATTGAATAAAAATATTTTTGATTTTGATTTGTTTTTGTCCTATATTTTTAACAATTTTCTAATGACGAACTTTATTTGGTGTTATCAATAAAAAAATCGAAAGAGTTGCCTATTGTTTTTTCTTCAAATTTTCAATGATCACCATCACTTATGCTCATTAATTATAAATAACGAAATTAAAATATATTTAAAAAAATGATTACAATAAGTTAATATTTAACTTGGACACCGAATTATAACATAATTATTCAACAATAACGAAATGAAAAACAATAACCGGTAAACAGGATTTAATTAATTATATAAAGTTCTTATAAAATATATTATTATATTTGTATAGAATATTATTTGTAAATTTCTAGATATACGTATTATAATATTATTCACTACTAGCTGTGCCTGCGGCTTTCAGACAATTTGCATTATATGTTCTCCTTGTGGATGCAAAATATGTCATTCATCGAATTCGGTTCAGTAGTTTTTTCGTGATTGACGAAGAACTTAATAAACAAACAGACGATTTTTTTAAACTATCGAAACGTATTCCGTATTCTATTCTGAAGCCCCGCATAGCATTTATTCTTAAATATCTTCAATGTACAGGTTTCGTCTCGTTAGCCTTTTATTGTAAGTATGGATAATTCTGTTCAAGCACTGTGAAATTATTATGACGAATATTACATTTCTGCAAATACTTTTTTCTATGAGTAGCTTATAAAGTTGTTTGTCAGCATTTCTAATACAAAAAAATTCCGATACCACCGAACCCTTTGACGCAGCCAGGACGACACTAAAACCTAAACGAAGGATTACGGTTTTTCCAGCTTCCTTTGTGAGATATTCATAAATGTCAATCTATCTTCGCAGCTAGGCCTCATTTTCAAAAGAACGATTGGGATAATAATATCAATACTTTCACTTAAAATAAATTTACTAAAGTCTGAAATAAATTCTGGTAGTGTCATGCTATTGCCCAGAAACAAAATTGAAAGAAAAATGTAGAACTGTCTACAGTTTTCAATAAATCTAAAAGGCTCTTCAGAATATTTAATAATATTAAATTATTAATACAAAGATATTGCTGATACAAAGTGTAATCAATCTAAACTAATAATTAAATAATCTAAGTTGAATAACAGGCATATTATCGACTGGCTGTGTTTTATATATTTTTCACTGCGTAATGTAGTTAATTTGTCTTACGGGACCCGAGTTACTAACAGAAAAGTTTTTGCTACTAAAACTAAGCAAAGATGTTTCTCACGAATGTAATTTTAATCCAATTTTTATGACTTTTAATTTTTTTACGCGGATTCCTAATTAGTTTTGAAAAAATAAAGTAGCCTTAGTTATGCGGAGTAGCTTCAGCTATCTAACAAAAAAAAGTACTGTCGAAATCGATCCAGTCGTTTCTGATATTAGCCGTTACAAACAGACAGACAAAATTTTAAAAATTCGATTTTACATCGCGCTTAGGTTTTGTTGTCTTCCATTATACATATAATTTCGAAACAGTCTACGTTTCAATTTTATGACCATGCATTAAGTATTACACGCACAATACTGCATACACATTTCTGCACATAGCACGCAGGTACATAGGTCCTATAAGAAACCTTTTTTATGAATAATTAAAAAATGTAGGGTTTAGCAAGAGTTAAGATTCTGCGGAAGTTTTGAAACTCAGGTAGCGGCTAAGCCGAGGATCGAACCCTTGTGCTAGTTACCTTGTTAAAAATTACGGTGAAGCTGTTAAGGCTCTTCCGGTCAACAGCATTAGCTAGGTTAAAAAAATCTACACTTCAATTTTATTTATTGGTATAGATTAGATTATTCGATTTATTGAATTGAATTTTCAATTGCCGTAAAGCAGTATACTACAGGCTTTTATATATTATAATAATGAGCTGATTTAGAAAAGAACTAAAAATAGATAAGACCAGAACACAATATCTAGGTATTCATTTAGGTATAATTTATAACATAATTAGGTAACTTGTAATTGCCTATACTACTGGGCAAAATGCCTGAAATGTTGTATTTTAACTAAATTACGAATTGTTTTTAACCTTCTAGTCCATTTATTAATTGGCTCATTTAAATCCCTGTATAAAAAAAAACAACTTTACACAAAAAAAAAACAGAAAAAATAACCTCCAACGTGACTATAAGCTAATAACGCTATTTACGTCAAATCTGTAATAATAACTCAACTAAATCATCTAAACAACAAAGACGAAAATATAAGTGGATGTTCTTTGCGTACACGTAGCAAATTACTGCGACAGGTATCCCCAGGGACCTGCGGAGTGTCTCCCCTTAAATGAAATACTTAATAATAGAGACGGCGCTTAGTAGAAAAGCGGCGACATTAGAGAAAATTGTGCCTTTTGTTACAAGTGCGAGTTTATTGATATCATCCATGGGATGGATGTTCTCGAATATTTTCATTGTAATTTATGTCGCTTTGTTATTTTTATACAACCTATCTTATGTTAATAACTATTCGAGATTTTTAAGTGAAAACATTTTTAGCAGCGTTGTCAGCGATTTTCGGTAGGAAAAAAAATTATAGATTCGCATTACCGATGTAACCAACGATGCAACCGTCATTATGCCGATATCAAGTATAAGATGGTGTTTAAGTCTTGCCATTCAGAGATTAATAATAAAATGTATATTTATGCAGTCTATCGTATGTTTTCATTTCTGCCTTAGCATCCTGCCTAGTTTTTATAATGTATGGAGAGATAATATATTAGATAGAGAGTTTGAAAGATGCGCCAGTGGTAGAGAAGTTAAAAGGTTCTCGTTTGTCGTTGTATGGACATGTTATGAGAAGAGAGGAAGCGCACGTTGATACTAATTAATGCATATGAATGTGGAAGGTTGGCGAAAGGTAAAGAAAATGTGGATGGATACACGCATCATGTTTTTTTTTAATTATTGGACCACAAAACTGGCTTCTTTTTTAGTTTTACAATAGGTTAGTTTTACAATAACTTTAAATTGCCCCTTCTTGGTGTAGAAACAGCCTCCAATAATTATAAGAAAGCAACGTATTTCAAAATATTAAAAAAAAAACATATAAATATACATGAAAGAAATGATGTGAAAGAAAAAGGAGTAAACGAAGACATGACGGTTGATAGGGAAGAAGAAAACATACTGCCCCAAGTGAGATGGGAACAGGGCATGGGGATGATGATGATGAAGATCTTTGTACGGATTAGACATACTGTAGAAAAAAATCTAGTACTGTATAAAAAAGTAGGTTTCTTGTAAAAAAAAATATCCGTAAATTGCTCGTTTCATTTAAAAATATATATTTATTTTGGTATATAATATTACGTACTTCGTTCTCCCTTTTAATATGTTATCATGAATTTTCCAATATACTTATGTCATTACATATGTTCCGATGAGACTAACTAATCGTAACAAAAAGGTTTCAGCAATATTCTTCTAATAATTCCAGAAATTACCTATATATAAGAATGAACAACTTTATCCTTTAACTTTATAGATACATAAAGTATATTTTTCTTTGACAAGATATTGGTAATTCTAACTTTCATTGAATAGACTCATTGAATATATCCTAAGGTTAATGAAGTTTTTGCACTCCAATAGAAGATAACAATCATTATTTAGTTAATATTGGCCAATACCTTTACAAAGTCCTGTGTAAATACTAGGACTTGTTTAATTATCGTGTAGGAGTGACTATAAATTCTTATAACATTCTCTCTAATTTCGCTCACTTACGCGCTTGGGTTGACGTGAAAAATATTTGAACGAAAGTGGAATTGAGTAAAGTTGCCGGGAATAATATCATATGAACGACACACATTGTCGGAATATTAAAAAGCGAATTAGTGTTGACCACACTTCTTTGTGTTTATAAATGTTCTAATTAGGAATCTATTTGTTATAGAACATTTGAAGTGAACGTGACTCGTTGTTTCAAAAGTGATATTTTCATACAAATTAATTAATATTAAACGCTTTAGTAATTTCATTTTTTATTCGGAGTATTAACGGTCGAAAGTTGAAATTAATTAAATCATTTCTCACATAACTATTATTTCTATGAACTAACCTTATATTCATACATATTTCAACCTATAATCGCGAATAAATGGATAATAATCATAATATAAACTATTTTCGATTTACTTTCTCAAGACACTCCTGTTCATGAAATGTATTTCTTGTCACTCCATACGTACAAAATCATGGCGGCATTATAGTTTTAACTACCATCTATAGACTTACAAGTTGATTGACAAATATCCCCTTTATGATTTAAGGAAAAATATTTCTAATATCGATATCACTATATGATGCTGTATATAATATTCTATTGACACCTTTGCGTACTTATTTTTCTTTGTTTCAACTAACAATTAATATAACAGTTAACATGACATTTTATATTATCTGAGAGTATGGAAACTACATTAGTAATATACGAATGTGTTATATAATAAATATGTCTAAGTTTAATTTCAAAGCCGTTATTGTCAAGCTATTTGTAGATAAGAAAAGTTGCCAACGTTTCTAACTAACCTAACTTATCAGGTAAATTTTATAAATTTGATGTAAGCTTGATTATTATTGTCAACTATCAATTAAAATCACATTATTGTTTTGTTTGGTATGAAAACACTCCAATGGTATACTCAAGTAATCACGTACAATCATTAACTCAAAATACACCTTAGAGATTTAACATTGATCACTGAGTCGAAGTTCGGTTTCACGGTAACGTTACCCCGGGGAGTGTCCTCGGATAAGAGGCATATCATCTCTCTCGCACGCACACTATCTCTAGTCTGTAAGAAAGTGATGAAGCGTTATAGGTCTTAGAAACACTATTGCGTCATAATTTTACTATGGACGCCGTCAGAATGTAGTATTTTGTTTCAATTCTCATTGATACTAAATCTTCATTGACTCGATCGTTCGATCGGCATAAGTTGATTCATGTTGTTATACGTTTTATGTCATATGTATTATAAAATATTTTTATTTTCAAGAAAATAACCATATATCATATTTATTATTAAAAGTTCCAATACATTATCTACATATCATTTTTTTTATTTGTTTATCTGATATGACATTTTACAATATATTAGTATAGTCCGTTCACAGTTATTTTATCTCTAGCCGTTAAGTTGTCGTTCTGAATATTGTGTTACTATGTTTGATATTAATTATTCGCCATGACTTGATTGAATGTACAGTTTGGTGCCATCACCAAACATCTGTTTGGTGCCAGTTAAAGATAGTACCACATATCTTCCCGTGGGTGTCGTAAAAAGCTACTAAGAGATAAGCCAGGGTTTGAGCAGCTGCATCCTCTAAGTATGACCTATGTCCATCAGTGGACTTCTACGGTTGAATAGATGGATTAGGTTTACAATTTTAAAATATATATTTTAACACGTAACCCGCTTTCATAGGGTTTTTTTTTATTTAATTTTAAAATTTGTGTCCTGCCATCAATAACCAACATTTTTTACGTCAACAAAATATTCACGGTGTATATGCGCACGCAAAAAAAAAAAACGCACCAATTCCCGTTCAAACAAATCACCACTAAACAAACGTTTCTACGGGTAGAAATAATTCAGCGAAAGGTCACCTGTTACGGGTATACGACATCGATCATAGGGAGTACGTCCGCCGTACTGACCTTCCCGTAATGTCGCCCGGGGGAGCGTCCAACGCCGACGTCGAGACAAAACCCGCGGACCCCGCCGACCTTATCACGTGCCGAACTTACCTGCTTTTGTGACGCGTACGTTTTCTAACAGACACTCTTTTCATACTTTTGAATATTCCATTCCGACACGAGTCCCATATCTCTGACAACAATATCTATCCATTCAATCGAAAGACGTCAACTGCTGGACGTAGGTCTCCCCCAAAGATGTCCACAGCGACCGGTCTTGCGCCACCCGCTTCCAGCGTATTCCCACGATCTTCAACAAATCATCCCATATCTTCCCGTGGATGTTGTAAAAAGCGATTAAGGGTTAAACCAGGGGTGTGCAGCAGCATCCTCTGAATACCACAAATACTGACTGTGAATCTGCCTGTAAAGCGTAGCGATTATGGCAATTACCCCCTTCAGGAACCACAACAATATGAAAATTTAATAGGCAAGGAATTTATAATTACCTACTCTCATACACATACAAATACGTATGTAGGTAGGTAATGGTGTCACGCGTCGCCGTCGTCGACATGGAATATTTACAATGCAATTTAGTTACGTTTCAGATTTATCACACACAGGTTTATTAAGTGCAGAATTTAAAAAAAAAAAAAAAATATTCCTTCGTGGCCGAATTCGGGTTGGCAAGTCTGAAAGGCGGGTTGTCCCCGCGGTGACAGCGCATCTGCTTGTTTGTGTATTGTTCATGTTCTAACCGGCGACTTTCCATTTATTTCCCTATGAATACGTTATTACCTGCTCGCCCCGCGCTTATCAAAGTTTATTTGCAGCGTGCGGTTTACTTTGTACCGGTACTTATTCGTTATTACAACGTCGGAGTGTTTTATTACCGGGGCTAAAATCCTTCTCTGCTCTCTTGTTGTCACTAGGTCTCACTATGTTTTGACGATAATATTAAGTTTTATTTTTCTTCTTTGTTACAGATTGAAGACGCCATGTTAATGTTCGATAAACAAACCAATAGGCACAGAGGTAAGTGTATAAGATGATAATAAAACTCTAACATAAATTAATAACAACATAAATATTTGTTCGTTTAACGTAGGTAATTAAATTAAACTAGGCGCAATTTTGACGTAGTGGGTAGTGCGGCCGGATTCCACGTCAATCGACGCGGGTTCGAACCCACCAATCCAACTCTAAAATCGGTCTGAGCTTTCGGCGAAGGAAAACATTGTGAGGAAACCATAGCATCGTGGTAGGGTATTTTCTAATGATGACCGCCAGGATAGCTACCACCCTCAAGTTTGAAAACCTATCACCAATTACCAATAGGTTTGTTCCGGCAATATCACTTGAGAACCAGTATCTAGGTTTAGTGTGTTTACCATCCTGGACCATATCGTCACTTAACATCAGGTGAGATTGTAGTCAAAGCACTAAGCCTATATCGTGTAAAATAAAACTTACTATAAATCCAATCCCTAAAAGAAACATATTACTCATTTGCATGTATGTGTACTTATTTAGAGCAGACCAAATCAATAAGCTAACTTGACTTATATGATAAAAGTTCTATAAATTCTTAAAGCAGTAACATATTTATTAAAGTATATGGTATTACATATTAGTTTCTCTAGCCGTAACTGAAGCGCGGTTCGCACGCACGAATACCCCGTCTCACCTTGTTTTTGTACACAAAAATAAACGGAACTTCGAAACTTTTACACGTCACATGGTAACATATCATTTTTGTAATAGTTTCGCCTCATTTCTCTGACATTTTCATCGCTAAGTCGTCGCCTTACTAGCGACGGATAAATATACGTACTACGACGAGCATCGTCCATTATACGCAGAATCTCGTCATGAACTTACGTGTGTGTTTTGTTAATGATTAGTAATGGTGGAGAAGGGGCCAAGTTGTAATGGTTTAAGGCAAGCTTGATATGGAGTGAAGCAAAACGGAGGTAGAACGTCTTCGAGTAAGAACATCGTATTCGTTCTGCACCCCCCTATGTTACGACTATTCCCGGCTAATAAATAACAAATCGACGCCCGGGTAAAATATACGATTTCCTCTTGGAGATTTTTATATTATCGTCAAGGCAAAAGCGAAGTTTTCTTAAGAAATCTGCATGTTTCAATTTCGTATTTGGTTTGGTTTATCGCCATTATTCTCGCTTGAACAAGAAATATGTATTCGTATAAACAAACGAATAAGTTATATATTTAAAAACGCCTCTATAATCAGTCTTTAGCTGTAGAAGAAAGTCGCTAAGGTTTTAATTAAAATCCACGGAAATTGTATCAAGACGGATGGATGATAGTCTTTTTTCGGCGGAAGTCCCATTCCGTCCACCAGTTACAACAAATACAACATTAAATTTGCTTTTGTAATCCTTAATACACAAAAAACAGGTTGACCCAAATATACAGGCTCGGTAAAATATTGTTGCGCCGTCATTTATGCAAGTTCGCAAAAACCGAATCCTATTTCATTTCGAGGAAAGGCAAAAAGCTCCCTGAGACTTGGCGTAAGACTTAAAATAATTGGTCTGTGTTACTCAAGTTTTTACTTTCATTTATATAATTATTAATTAGATAGAACCTTAGAATAAAATAATAATTGAATTTATTATATTTGATTAAACTTAAACTAAAAATATCCATAGATTGATTACTTAGTTCAATAGTTTATATTAGTTAAGTTATGAGACATATTTTTGTTACATACATATGACTTGTAAAAGGTTTTTTTTTTTACATTTTAAATCCATTATGATTCTTAATAATATTAACACTGAAAAATACTCTATAGAATAATTTAAATTTCATAACGGAGGGAAATATCGCAATGGAATCATTGTATAATAACTGAGATTACTTTATGGGTTTAGTCTACCAATTATCTGACGCTCTAAATCCGGAGCAATACTTGAAATCAATTTTACCTTTTCAAAAGAAAGTATATCTCGTCTTCTATTATATCCACCATTTGGAATTCGGTGAAAGTATAGTGAATCGCTAGCATATAAACATAATGTGAAAAAAAAGTGATTTTGATGCTAAAACGTCAGTATATCAATTAAAGTAATTATTGTAAGTAAAAAATCCAAGTCGAAATTATAAATCATTGTTTTTCATATTGAAGATAACTTTACATAATCTCTCAATATGTATAATAAATATATTTATAAATAACACGTAAAATTAAAAAGATATCGTTAATATGAAGACAATATTGAAAATATATTTTTTTTTTTAAAATTAAAAACAAAACCGACTTCAAAAGAATACACTATAATAAAAATGCACTAAAAAGTCAATAAATAATTACTTTATTAATCTGCTTCGTTTATATTGAAATCGGTGCCAGCTTGTGGTAATAAAGTGGTGGTACGTCGCTAATTAAATTTAATTTTGATTAATTTCTTTCAAATCACCCTAGACCTTTATTAAGTTTATATGTAGTTGTGATAGCTAACTGGCACCGACTCCAAAATTAACGAAGCAGATTAATAAATAAATTATTTATTGACTTTTAAATGCATTTTTATTATAGTGTATTATTTTGAAGTCAAGTTTTATTTTTAATTAAAAAAGCTTATTTTTCTACGTTTTAGTTTAAGTATGTACTTTAAGTTATAGCTGTGAAGTCTACTTCATAGCTTTGGAAACGAATATATGAAACACGTGTAAGTGTCTATAATAAACAGGGTTTTTCTCAATTTCTCTGAATTCCACTGATCAGATCCCGATCTGGTGGAAACGGGACCTCCTCGGAACTGTACTTTTTCGATAAAAAGAAATTATTACAAATCGATACGCAAATAACGAAGAAATCGACTAACAAACATACAAAAAAAACATACAAACGAATTGATAACCTCCTTCTTTTAGAAATCCGTTAAAAACACAGACAATATACTTATATCATATACTATCATTCCTTTAGATATTCTAGATCCACTACCGAGTTATTACTCAGAAATGTAATCAGCCGAGTTGCGTTATAACCCCAAAGTTATGTAAAAATACCCGCCCCCTGTTTATTTGTATCAAATTCGGTCATGAGGCGACCCAAACGCGTATTCAAAGTGAATATGAATGCAAACTGCCCTAGCGAACGGCCGAAATGGCTAAAATCAAATTAGGTATGGCGTGAATACTTCACGGCGACGTCGGGCAAAAAAAAAATTGAAATCAAATATTCATTGACTTTCAACCGGATAAGCCGGCCCACGACCATTTCAATACATTTTATTATCTATTTTTCATTGCGACGACTGTACCACGACGAGACGGCGACTGGTCTATTAAATACAACTTTCCTTATAATAAAATTTATTTATCTTATCAATATAAACACATTTATTTTGTAAATAAAAATGTTGGATTTATTTATAGAGTCACTCTATTGAAGAATAATAAATAGATTGTTTTCCATCGATCCATCTATCCATTCTACGCAAAGACTTCCAACGCTGGACATAGGTCTCCCCCAAAGATCTGCACCAATAGATTGCTATACCATTTCATAATTTATAAATGAACACTTTAAAATAGTATGTACGTATAACATAATTACACATCTAACATTATTGGCATTAAAATAAAATCAAAAATACTAAAAAAACATAAACGTAGCGACATGTTCGTGAAGTTTAAATTTATTTAAGTTTAAATAAATAAATAAATAAAATTTCTTTGAGGCCTCAGATACTAGATGAGTTTCTGCCAATCTGACCTCTGGGATAAAAAGGGGTTGTGGTTATACTGAGTCATTTCCGAATATATCTTCTGTATACGGTAGTCATAAAAGGTCCTACCCTGTCTTACGAGAAATAACGTGTCAGTCATATTTCGTAAGCAATAATTACTAACCAAACTGATCTGTACTAATGAATAAAATTGAAGTGTTTGTTTGTAATGTTTCAAATAACAATTTTTAACTTAGTACATATGAATGTATATCCGATATCTATACCAAATATACATTTTTTAAAATTTTTATCTATCTATCTGTCTGTTTGTTCCGAGTAATCTCCGGAACAATGGACCTATATTTACGTGACTTTTTGTAGTGGATAGCTGAAGTTACTCTACGTAACTTAACGAGGGTACTTTAATTTTCAAAAATAATTAGGGTTTCGCGTAAAAAAAATTAAAACTCATAAAAATTTGAATAACATCCGATTCAATGCGCAGTTTTACGGGGAAGGGTTTGAAGTTATGAGAAATATTTTTACTTATAGTGCTAAAAAAATAATAATTCGGAAAAATAATTAGAGTTCCGTATAAAAAAAATGATAATCGCAGTAACGCAGTAAAAATATATGAAACGCTGGCGAAGCCGCGGGCGCTCAGCTAGTTTATTACTAAAATAGTTTTTATGTTAATATATACAAGAACCTTTCCCGTGTTTTATTAATTCGATGCGCTTAAATCATCTTGAATAATAGAATACGAAAACCACATTTTCAATGGCGAAATAATTCAAAGACTGATTTTATGCAAAGCTGTTTGAATGTGTGAAAAAAAATTAAAACCTTTTAGCCTTTTCAGTACATTAAATATGCCCAGAATAATGCGTTTAATAGCACCCTTTACATTTATTTACGACCTTTGCCGTTGAAAAAAATAATTAACGATGTCCCCTTACAAAATATTTTCCATTGTGTCGCCTTTTCATTGAATTATTTTTAAAACGCCCACGTTAATTAATATGAATTTTATTACATGGAGAATAGTTTTGAATGCTTGAAACTACATTTACAATTGCCATCCTGATATTCGATAAAAGATTTGTTGCTATCTATACTAATAAATAAAATTGCAGTGTTTTTTTTTGTGAAAACAAAATAACATTTTGTTACTAAATACATATGACACACACATATACGACGTATACATATACGACACCTATACCTAAAATTAAATTTTACATCTGTATCTTTCTGTTTGTTTCTTGGCAGATAGCAGAAGTTACTCTCCTTAACTTAAGCTAGGTACTTTAAATTTTCGAAAATAATTAGGGTCCCGGGTAAAAAAAATCGTAAAATTGTAAATAAAATCAATGTACAGTTTTACTGGCAGGTTCCATAGAAAAAAATTAAAAACTACATTACGCAGTGAAAATATATGTAACGCGGACAGTATAGATTATAGAATACAAAAGTGAAGACCTGCATTTTATTACTAAAATATTAAACTAATGTCAAAGGTTAAGAACAGAACATTTATTTATAAATTATTATAATTACTTAACATTACATTAAAATTCACAGGTCAAATTTATAAAATCCCTTTCAGAAAATCAAGATAAACGAATTAGAAATACCAAACCGTTTAGAAAACAGACATAATCAACGGTGCGTCACAAAAAGTGTTCACGTACGTTTACCATTCAGAATGTTTGTGGGGGCTTGAAGAAAATGTCATTACACAAAGGTAAAACGCGACGTGTGAGACTCCAGAGTTCATAAATATTAAACAAGAAAAAAAAAAGAAAAACTAGGCGACCAATCTCTGCGGGGTGTATTCCATTTGGTCGAACCAGCCCTGCTCGAGCACCTGCGGGACGCATTTCCACGAATGCGTGCCTTACAAATGTGAAAATTTCAACTCTCGTTTTGCATAAGAGCTAGTGTTATCTATATTTTATTCGACATCGTTCCGTTCGTGATGTGTAAAGACATCTATCGCGTGTAACATAAATTACACGTAAAAATAAAACTAATCTAGGTAGCATATATTAGTTACAAAAGTAAATACTATTCTCGTTAATGATTACTTTTCATGACCTGTATATTAATTATCTAAGGTATACATGTTTTATAAATTAAAAAACCATTACCGAGCAGACTTAGTTTAGTAACAATATTTTTAAATAGGTTTTTATCATACATTTGTAGTTAACTTACAGTATCGCTATATATAGTCAACTTTACGTTTCAAAACGCTCTCATTAAATTACATTAAAATTGTATACTCATCAACAGAATATATGTCTTTCAAGAGATCCAGGTTTTAAAATTCTTTTATTTAAATAAGTCTCGAGAAGTAATTGTATAGTTAAGTTCACTAAAGAAAGCTAAATTAATTTAAAAACAGTTTAGTTTAACTATTTTTATAAAAGTAATTTTAATACCGACAAAGGTTCTGAAGTGAGCTCACGGTTCACACCGTCTTTAACTTAGCAAGCTTGTCCAATGTTGCCGTGTAAAGGAAATTAATCTTTATAACTTGTTAATAAGAATCTTTTATACGCAATTGGAAACACGAAGCGCAAGTGCTAAGTGGTTGCACGTGGCTTATTCCCTAAGGGAGATACGGGAATACGCCACGCCGTCTTCAGATGCATCTTGTGGGTATCCAACACCCTTGTTACTATTATATTTCATTCAGTTAAAACAAACTAAGAGGTATAAACACTCTGTGTACATTTAATGTATCAGTTAAATTTAACATTTGCGTGTTTCAATATCATGTAAGACTATGTGTAAATTTTTTAACAAAAGTCATATTTTATAATTGTTAATTAAATTATGGGTTTAGCACAATTTGTAAATAATTAATAATAGATCTAAATAACCAAAAAATAGAACACTAATTGCTGTAACAGTGTGTGTTGTAATATATATCTGTAAATACAAACATTTTGTTTACTTCTTTTCTTCTTCAGATAATAAATTAAAAAAATAATAAAATCGTTAAATATTATAATTACTAAAAAAAAATCCTGTAAAACGATATGTATGTTATTTTCTAATGAGTATTTCGACAGACCTATAATTGGCTTTTTTTTATAGATTTTTAGCCTTATAATAAAATTGATTTGTTAATGAAGTTGCGAGAAACAGCTAGTCGAAAAATTATAATTAGTACTTCTCATTAAAAAACTTAACCAAGTCTAAACAACCTGTTAATTTCCTACTAATCTACAAAATTGAAAACATTTAGAATACCTCATTTAAACTTATTTCAAAATGTAAGCAAAACTATAGATTTATCTGAACTATATAGAGATACATATCCTACTAAATTTATCACAAAACCTGTCGCATCACTCTTCCGTAAACAACTGCTTTTCCGTAGCTCTAGAACCCTCGGGAGGTGATTACACTTCAATTTTAGAAGGAAGCGACATCAAATCGAAACTTCGATAATACATAGAAGCACTATTTCGTCCCGCGACAGATAAACTCCTTGGGGATATCGCGGTTGCATCAACCGTGATGCATGGATATGAGAAAGTGAAATGCAAGCGCATGGGAGCAAGCGTTAGAGATTTTTGTTTATAGAAAGGCATTTTGAACATCTTAATTTAAAAAATCGAATAAAAGGTTTTCATAGCTTAATGTCTTACGGTATTTTGCTGTGGGGTACAGCAGCAGAGGTAGACACCATTTTTACGTTACAAAAGAGAGCTGTTCGAGCAATATATAATATGGGACCTCGCGAATCTCTAAAGAACAAGTATCAAGAATATGATATTTTAACTTTGCCCTCCCAATACATCTTCGATAACTTAATGCATATTCGTAAAAATTTAGACAAGCTAGATTTAGTGAATGATCGTTATAATTTTAATATTAGAAGTAAAGACAAGTTGGCCGTCCCACGCTTTAGGATAAGTAAGTGTAATAAAAGCTTTATAGGTAATAATATTCGGTTTTACAATAAGATCCCAAGTAACATTACCGATTTACCTGACAATAAGTTCAAGTATTATGTCAAGCAAGTTTTAATCTCAAAAGGTTATTACAGGGTGGATCATTACGTGAACGATAGTGATGTCTGGAATTAACCCACATCTCTGTGCTTCCACTAACATTATTAAGACTACGATTTGTATAGTTTTTTTTATGACAAAAAAAAAATGATATATATTTTTATTTATTAAAAAAAAGAACCAGATCGAGTTTCTTGCCGGCTCTTCTCGACTGGGTTGTTTTCCGAACCGGTGGTAGTGTTTTAGACGTTCATAAGCGCCTTCTTAGGGCCTAAATTGAATAAATAAATTTTGATTTTGATTTGATTTGATTTCATACTCGTCAGATTATGGTGTAATCAATCTATATAAGTGTATATCAAAATATAAACATACATAGCATCACACCTTCTTCCCGTGGGGTTAGGCAGATTTTACGTTCTTTCACTTCCAACGGTCTTGAAATACCTCTTTCGCTTCCTCTACTTTCATGAGCGCTTTCATACATGCTCGCCGGTTATGGGTAGTTTCACCTGGCCTTTATTTAAGACGTGCTCGATTTAATAAATTCGTTTCGTCAATCTTCTGCCATCCATCCTCTCCACATGCCCGAACCAGTTAAGCATACCTTTATTTTAGTCACTACATCCTCTATCACATCACAGCGTTCTCGTATCACACTATTTCTGACTTTGTCAACCATCTTTATTTCAGCTATACTTCTCAGTCTTTTCATCTCCACACCGTTAATCTTACTTATAATATACACAATAAAAAAACATATTTTAATCAGTTAATGGACATCAGACACAGATTTTGTAAATCAGTATTTACTTACCATTACTTTATTCTTACGCCACCCTAGTTATTTAACTTTTGTACAATTTCTGAAAGACTTCATCGGAACATGAAATAAATACAAGACAAGGGATCGCTGCTAATTCTTTGAAAAGAGAATAATAGAAAAACAAAAAACAATATTCTTGATAATAGTAGCTAAATTAGGTAAGTAAACTTCACCCTCTCTATTGTGAACATAACATAATGCTTATTAATGATGTAACACTGCCTTCACTAGAATATTAAAGCGATTCTACCGATGGATAACTGCCACAACACAATAACACCATTTACGAGCCAGTAAGAGATCCGAATCCCAATAGGCCAAGAGAGAAATAACACGCAAGAAATATTAAGCTGTTTTAAACTATGTCTTTATTTTTGTTTATCTGTACATTTATAATAAAACTATCAACGTGTTCTGCAAAATTGTATACAGATTTAAATATAGTTGTTCAATTAATGTGTCGAGTACCCATAAAAATAAAACAATTGGAAGACAAAAGGAAAACAAATGAAAGCTGGCGTAAACGCCAGGTAAGTGCTCAAGGGGTAAATATAACATTGAAGAAAGAAATTTCTGGAGAAAATATCATTACAGTATTCCATGAAGTATATATATATATAAATAACACTTTTACTTTAATAACAAATACTAATTCCTGATAAACATACAAAGGATATTAACGTAAAGAAATGTGTCATTAATATACCTTAATTTATTTAATTATATTTCGCATTCAATAATCACAACGCCTGAGTATATATACTAAAATGTAATGAAATCTTATTAAAGCCAAAGATGATATGTCATCATAAACCATACGGATCAATTCCCTATTCACTACTTTTGAATATAATAATAATAATAATAATAAAACCTTTTATTTCCATGCACATTACATTAAATTAAAAGTAATGTAATCCTACAAAATATATTTAAATAGGTGTGTTTAGGGCATGGCTGCTCTCTGGATATAGACCTCCTCTAACTGCTTCCATAGTTTTCGATTTGCCGCCGTCGTCATCCAGTCTTCGTCATCCACTATTTTTGAATACCTAGTCTTAATATGTAGTAGTGAACGAAATATATTTTATTGTGTTCAGATATTAGTAAAATATAAAGGGATATGTTATTTAAATCAAATAATTATATAGCTATAAAAATAGTTTACACAAATCCAATGAACAGAAAAATCAAATCTACCACAAGAATAATCTGAGAGTCGTTTCGTAAATCAGATTATAGTCTATACTGAATCAGTGTAGCGACGACACATTTCTATCATATTCATATTCGTTAGCATTATTGAGAGCTCGTATAATTCGACCGGACGAAATCACATTCCGGTCGCAGCTCAATACGCCCAATAATTCCATTGGTATCAACAACAATAACGTCTTAAGAACGGGTAGCTATAAATCGAAATCTCAAGCATTGATCGTCGATAGGGCGTTAAGGAGCCGCTGACACTTTCACAATACACATTAAAGAGTGTGTTTTAGCAAATCACTTCCTAAGTGAAGGGTTCCGAAAATTTTGTAAGTGCAGGAAATGATACAGTGATAATCCATTGACGTTCCCTCCACCAATGTAAATGAAATGACACCGATTGAATAGATATCCATTGTAAAGAAATCGAATGTACTGTTTACATTGCCAAGCGTTTCAATAATAACCGTAGCGCTCTTCGAACAAATAACTCAGTGTAGTAATTACAGAGGCAACGCGGCAGCGTGTTGGTACTGCCGTTTATCGGTGATTTTCATTGTTACTATTTACACGCGTCGGGCGTGCTGCGTGATAATAACTTGCACGAGTCGATTCACGATTATTTTCAAGCTGTGAAATCAAATAAATTATATGGTCATAATAATACGCTATGCTTTATTTGTTATAAAATAAATTTAAAACTGCTCCTTATGAGTTATGAATATATATCTATGAATCTATGGAGGATATTTGATTAGATTTTAATAAATATTAAATAAAAAATACATGCAGTAGAAGTAAATCCTTCAAAAAACACTATACTAAATAAGATACTATAAATAAGATACATACAACGCGAATAAATGAAACATTTTCTAATGTATTCTATTTTATTCTCTCGCACGTTGAATACTTTAATAAAGTCTTTATCTCAGTTTAATGTCGCTTTTTATTTTCAAATCAGAACGAGGCTAAATAAGTTTTCTCTTCAACGTATATAAATTATAATTAGATTTATCAAATTAAAGCTAATAATATCTATAATCTAGCTATAATGTCCTTAAAGTCCTTAACTACTTAAAGTCAACACGTTACTGTGACAATTGTCGATTGTCGATAATTATCGAAGTTGTTTATATTAACAAAGACAAATCTAAAACACATCGGTAATACAATTCTCTAGCAATTACGTCAGTTTCTCGACACCCCCGTACCGTTAATATTATAAAATTTTAACCCGATTTCCAGTCTAGCCAGGCGGTTAACGGTAATCTGCTTAATAGGCAATTTCATCGTGGCACCTATATACATTCGCAGGTCTCAGTCTGGCAGGAAGCTCACACCAGTCACCCACGGGACGTCATTCACTCGTGCAATAATTATTTTCTGTTGTACACACACCGAGCTTTATTTTGAAACAGCAAACGGAATATTTTTATTTTTCTTTTCTTAAAATATAAAATTTTGATGTGCCAGTATGTCAACCGTATACAGCAAAATATCTAGAGGATGATTACATCACCACTCCATTTTGCTCGCGTTCCCTTCTCGGTTTTGCTTTCCCACGCAATTAACTTATCGCTGATATCCCACGCATAGTTCTTTGTTATCCTTTCATTTCATATACATATTTTGAAATATCTGCGTTCGACACATTTTGAACTTGTTTATTTAAAATCTTTTTATACCACATTTCCACCCATCCATCCATTCAACAATAAGACATCCACTGCTGAATATAAGACTCCCCTTGCCATAATCGCCACGCTTGGTAGGCGGGTTGGCGATCGCCGTAATGTTTTTAGTACTCAGAGGATGCTGCTGCCCATCTCCTGGTTTATATTTCTCAGTCACCTTTTACGATACCCATAGGAAGTGTACGGTGGTACTATTCTTAACCGGCGCCACACGGCCTTATTTCCTTTTCATACTTACATATTTATATTTAACATATCATTAGATAATTTTTTTTATTTCAAGAATTACTCAGTTAAGTTTATTAGGCGTCGCGCGTGTGTGAATGTCAATTTATCCTAATTTCGCAGTGCAAATGCCATTATTTTTAAATTATATTTACCATCAGATAAGTGCTTTGTTATCACCACATTCCGTCTTACTTAGATAACTCAGTTTATAATAAGATTCAATAAATAATTTTAAGTATCTACCATGTTGATACTAAGCCATTTCACAAACCCATTAACATCGAGTATCTAGACTCAAGTTATATCACGCCTGTTTTGATTATATTTAAGCATATAACAAGAATTATTATCGCACAACATCTCTAAACTACGCACTAATTTATTAACCATCTTAATAACTAAGACCGAGTTAATTACGACGGGTAAAACTTAACGCCTAAAGAGCGTTATCCCGTTAATTTAGTAAGGAGTCGCTTTTGGGGAAATCTCTTTATGTCATTCCCTTACGATATCGCTGAAGTTACTTCGGATAATATCAAACGGGCCACCTTTAACGTCGTCCAACTTTTCTGTAATAAAATTACGGAAAAAATCTTCGGCTGCTTTTAACATTTACTTTTATTTATGGCCGTAATAATTTACTGTCACCAAAATTAAAGCAATATCTGTGATATATATAGGAGCAGTCGAAAGCTGTCTTTTTAAAGAATAATTTTTGTTTCATATTATAGGGGACTATGATAAAGATTTTTTTGAGTCAGATGTAATGTCAATTAGTGCACCACGTCAAGCAGTTTTTAATTTCAAAGTATTATTATTGGGTAGCACAGAAGACTATAAGTAAGATTTTATAGGTTTTTTTTTTATAAAATATGTACAAGAAAAGGTATACAAAATCAAGTTTCTTACCAGCTCCTCTCGAATGGATTGTTTTCTAAAGAAGTGGTATTTTGATGTTTATAAGCGCCTTCTCAGGGTCTTGATTTGATATCGTAGTAGATGTATTTTTTGATAGATGTTCTATAGTGTTTCAGCTGATGCGGGTCAGCCAAAAGGCTATCTCATTACCTCCACTGACCGCATTTGGGCAATGATACAATGAATACAGAGTCACGCTACAGGCGCCCGCCGCACGAGGTTTTACCACAAACAAAATACAAATTCATACAATTTATTATCTCATTGTTTGTCTGGCTGTGAAAAGGTGAAATTATCCCTTCTTTTGTTTTGTGGCTCGATTTAGAATACAATCTGATTTTAATTAAACCGTAGAAAAAAAAATTTAATCATAGTAGATATCATAATTGAATAAGCGTAACGCATTCTATGAACATTAAATACATATAAACAAAATACATTTCGATTTAAATTTTGATTTCAAATAAATAACATTATTTAATTTTGAATAACAATTAATATAAACCTAGGAATATTTTTTTATCTATTATTGTCGTATAATATTATCGCTGATATGTAATTGTCTACTAAATGTATAAAATAAAAATTACTTTAAAAGAGCTAAGGAAAACAATTACAATTTACTTTTATTGTTAACATAATTTATAGTAACTTTGCATTTCATTCCAACTTAGTAGTTAAATAGTAAACAGAAAGAAATTAAATAAAAAACCTTAAATTAATTCACACAATTATCGATGAGGTAGGAAATGAAACGCGGGAATTTCGATCGGCTTTGGATGCGGGTAGATGCGGTTACGTTGTTTCACCTATGGCGAACGTACAATTGCAATCAGTCTAATATGTTGAACAGTAGGTCCATCTCATTACCATCGGCGACCACAGGCGAATGATGGCGCCGCTAGAGCTGCCCATTTTGTTTGTGGTCAATTTGACGCTGACGACAAACTGTTTGTTACACATCCCATACAGTGGTCATTCCCGATACTGAACAATAATTTTAATAGCAAATTTTTATTTTGTAACTATAATAAAAGTTTAATTTTAATGTAAAACTTATAATTAATTTGTAAAATTATTAATTATGTTTGCTGAATATTATAACTAGCGGTAGCTTAACTTATTCGTAAATTATCTTATAAATTTATTTTTATTTAAGTCTTATGCAAATTAAGTACGCTATGTAAAATTTAAATATCAGCTAAAACATATGCTGCTCATACTCGGAGTTTATATGAAAGCAGTATAATAGAGAAGATTATACTCTATTGTGGATATTTCATACTTTAATAATTTAAATCTATTCATACTTTGTTGATATTGATATAAGGTAGGCGCATTAGAGTTAAATGACATGTACCATTAAAATCGTAATAAAATATCGAAAAGTTTATGTTATCAGATTAACTATTTCATCAAGTTTTATGTCTATGGAAAGAAAAAAAACTAAAATAGCGAATACAAGGTAACAAGCTATCGTTATCCGCGAAATAGTGTAAGAAGAGGCGCGCACTTAACCGTCATAAAAGGAAAGAACCCTAAAAAGTTCATATTTATTTCCTTGTAGAGAGCGAACTAACTCTTGTTTTCATCCTCTTAACAAGAAAGTAATCTGTCGACCTACGCCACGATAACGGGATTTTTATGTAACAAACTCGAGTCGCGCCTACCCTCACCTAGCCTAAGGCTCTCTCTCTCGAAAAATCCCCGCATTGTCAGATTGTACTAAGGATTCGGAGTAATATACATTTTCTCGTGTTAGAATTACAACTGTGTTTCGCTCATGCTACATAAAATCGGCGTAAACGCGACGCCCATGAAAAAGTCCGGGTCGGAAATCTATAGCTTAAATCTATTTAGCTGGATATGGCGAAACAATATACTGAAAGTTTTAATGCAAAATAACTCAATGTTTCTTTTTTTTTAATCATATTTATCATAGTTGACTTTAATAACATTATAACGCGAAATACGAACTCTTAAAACCATAGATGTCATAATTACTGATAAAAAAAACTATACAACAATGATATTTAAAACGAATTATGTAAATAATGAATTTAATGAAGATAAAATATAAGGGACTGGCTACGCTAATAAATGCTCAAAAATTCAAGTCAAGAAGAAATTAATTCGCAATACATAATAACGTAAACGGCAACTGCGGTACACATTCTACATAATATAACATAGAAATAGGTGAATAGGTAACATAATTTCATCGAGCAAGTGCTGAGAATGTTAGTAACACAATAATAATGTCTTCTTCTACTTCCAGTTTATACCCAAATGCGTAATATTACTTAACCACACCGAAATTATAAACAAGTGACGCGCATAGGGGCTTGTAACACGTATGCCACTAAATTTTAGTTAAAGTCGTTCCTGGCAACAGGTGCTTTAGATGAGCCCGTTCGAGACTCGTAATTATCATCGCTCTGGTCTACACCAACCTATGTATGTATAGCTTGTGTACAATAAGAGCCGAGAATGTTCTGGAAAACCTTGGAATACTTACAGAAAAGTAGACATTTTTCAAATCAATTATTAATAATATTATTGTCGAAGATTATTCTAAGAATTTGGGGAAAACATAATGAAGTAATTAGAATATGTTAAGTAATATAGTCTTTAGTATTAGAATTAAGTGAAAAATCTACATATATACAAACCAGCATGTATAAAAACAAAGTCGGATTAGTTAAATCATTCATAACACAATTACGGCTGACGGATCTTCGGTTTGCTTTAGTCTCGAGTAGCAGAGTAACTATTGAAAAAAGGAATAGTTCAAGAAAATTAATTTATGCATGTAGTTAGTATGGACTGGTTTTTTGATGACATCTCGCGAACAGATTGACTGATTTCGATGAAATTTTTCATTCGTCACTTACTCGAGAAATTTCCTCGAGTATTGGGAGAAAAACTGAATTAAATTCAGATAATAACACAACATTTATTGATTCTGAAGCGGTACGAAGTATGCCGGGTCAGCTAGTTTCATATATAACACATACACAGTTAAAATTTTGCAGTAGGTTCGATTATTTTTAAATAATATTCAGATGGTAAAATCACTTGTCGAAAATATTTTGAGGTGCCTGATAAAGCAAAAGTAAATATTGATTCTATAACCGCAGAATATTAACGTGCCATTTATTAAATATACGTAGTATTTATTGCAACAGTTGTAATTAAGTAGATTTACTCCCATGAGCACACCTACCCATGATCGCCCTTTAGATGACAAATTTAAATTATTCCAAGGCTAAATTTATTTTCGATCCGCACCGTCGTCGGTTAGTAACACGCGACCATGTCCAGCCAAAACTGTTATATCGCATTTTATACACTTGTCATTTAAATGTCACGTGAGATACGCTTTGAATTTATTACTCATCGGTGTCCGAAAATCAACCGGCCAAATGGAGATTTGCATAAAAACATGTCCGAGAATACACATTCGAGCTTTACAACTGCGCAATATTTAGTTTGCGGATAGTAGGTAGATATATAGGTACCTACAAAAGTTCAAACAAAATTAAATGTAGTTTTAAAATAAGCAATAAACTGTTTGAACAGTAGTAGAGACAGTAGTTGAACAAAACTACTGGGATTATTGGTAATTTAAACATTTATTCAGGGTAAAATATAAACTCGGTTTGTGTTAAATTACCTATTTTCAGTGGTTAGGTATTTTCTATAGTGAAAGGCAATAATTTTTATCATATTTATTCGAAGTGCATATTTAATATGTCGATTACCCATAAAATTAGACAATAGGAAGACAATAGGTAAACAATGGAAAGCTGGCGTAAACGCCAGGTTAGTGATCAAGGGGTTAAAGAAAAATCTTTACTTTAATAAATGTATTATAATTTTCGCTTACATTGTAGTGTTTACCACAATCTCACCTCGTACTAAGTGATCATGTTAAGTAACTAAGATAGTAAAGATAATAAACCTAGAAGCACTGGTTATCAATGATGCTGCTGGAACACTGTTATTGTTACTTGGCGACAGGTTTTCAAACTTGAGGGGGGTTGCTACCCAGGCGAACATTATTAGAGAATGCCCTACCTTAATTCTATGGCTTTTTCACAATGTTTTCTTTCACCAAAAACTCAGGATCATTATAGAATGGAATAAATAGATATAAATCTACATCCACTGACCACCAATAGATTCATTTATAAATACAATGTATTTCTTAAAACCAAAAACTAACGTCGTGTTTAAAAGAAAGATGCTTTGTTTATTAGAAATGAGGTGATATTTTCGAAGTTTCGATGGAACCGTAAGAGGTTATAGTCATAAATTAATTCGAAACGGACTAAAATACGGTAACGAATGTATGCAACGCAGCGAGTAGATTTATAAACATGTCTTCCACGCAGAGTTTTTGCACTAAAAACCAAAAAAATGTACAGACTAATGAAATGATCTCGAATAAGTAATCCACCGTATGATCATATCAATAACTGTAATTAGTGAAACTTATTTTAATAATCTATATCTTACATGTAAAATTGATTTAAATCTATATTTATACTAAGAAATGATATTAAGTTTCTGTTTGTAATATAAAAATAACATCTTTTTTTACTAAATACAAATGAATGAACCTATATGGTTACCTATACTAAAGATACAATTTTTAAAACTTTTGTGTGCTTGTTCCGGCTAATCTCCGGAACAGCTTGATCGATTTTATTTAGAAAGCTGAAGTTATTATGCGTAACTTAATTTCTGAAAATAATTAGGGTTTCGCGTAAAAAAAAAATAAAACTCATGAAATTGTAAATAAAATCCGATTCAATGGTCGGTTTTACGGGTAAGTACTTGAGTTATGAAAATATTTTTACTTTATCTTAGAGCCAAAAATAATTTAGGAAAATAATTAGGGTTCCGTATAAAAAAATAAAAACACTGTGAAGAATTTATGAAACTCGGCGCAGCCGCTGGCACATAGCTAGCTATAAATAAGATTAGAAACATAAATTAAACAAAACTTCTATGAAAACAATTTAATGAATCAACATTATTTATTCTAAAAAATGGTCCTCGGAGTTTTTTAAATTCAGATTATTGGTGAGATTGTGATGTGTCAATCGAGAATTAATTTAAACTTTGCTGGGCAAAGCGAGCAGCGAACATCCTAAGGGACCGAACGGGTATCAAATCGAATAGAAGGTTATAATTGGGTCGGTTTAAGCGAACAAAAGCTCACGTAACTGTTAACGATCAATTGATTTTCGACTCTAAAACTTAACGGTGAACGTTGAAAATTGCTCGGATTTTCGGATGTGTTAAAAACTTATTTTCATCCGGTCGAAACGAAGCCGCTATCGTGGTGGGTCGAACACTCGCTTAGTAGGTGCTTCACAAAAGTAATTTGCGAGTTTCGTGGCCGATCATTTAGATCTTACCGCATTTACATACTTAATTAACATTTTCACATATGATTATCCCTATGTTGCGAAATATAACAGTCCAACAAATGTATGGTAGCACGATTTATTGACACTTGTATGGTAGGCCGGTTGCCCGTGCGTTCATTTAAATGGTTTTGTTAATTAAACATGTTAAATGAAACGATTAACATAACAGTACAGATGTGTCAGTTTCATAATTTCTTCTTGAAGTTACGCTCACTAATGTTAAAAGATAAAGTTTAAAGTCGATGTACATGAATTTTTAGTAAATCATATACATACATATATTATCTGGTCGAGTTTTAGTTTATGTTCTGTTACATTAAGTAATATGTAGAAAAAGTTTAATTATAATAAAAAATAAAATCCACACCAATATGATCATTTTCGGATTATTTCCTTATATTATATAAAATGCAACGTCTCTCAACGTCTATTAGTTGGTTTATAACTCGATTAACAATACACCGATCTACAAATTTCCAATTTTTTTTTACAAGATTTTGATAATTGTAAAACATGAAAATAAAAGTTAAAACTGTCAAAAAACGATCACCAGAGCATTCTCTTGGAATTATTTAACTAAAGCATTGAACATTTAATACATAATCCAATTAATATTTGTGAGGCACTGCCGTAACAAGGTCGGTGTCAGTGATACCTAGGCGCAAGGCGCAAACCCTGGAGCGACCCAGAAATGACCAGACCAGGACCAAGTTTTGGGTCATGCATGGTAATTAGTATCATACATACAATAGGTACCTATTAATAATCACATAATTAAAGTATAGTCGAGAGCAGGATGAGTCTTACTATAAGAAATATACACACTATTTATTAAATAAATAAATACTTATTCAGAATAACTTATACAGAGATTTGGTAATTAGGATGATAGACGATAGGATATATTTTATTGTAAGCGCCAGATAAGATTAGAACATTTTTCGAGGGCACAGACATAAACTCGTACCGTGTGTATGAAAAGCTAGTTAAGCCACTATTTTCAGGAGAGGGATATAAATGATTTTTTACACTAAAGCATTTTCGCGTCTAACTACTAGTTTAGCATAGAGCTGTATTAGTTTGTTATAAATGTATAAGACATTTAATTGCATTATTTGTTTAATAAACACCATCTGGCAAGCGTATGCAGATAATTTCACATGAATAAAATCTTGTTTTAATTTATTTACCAGTACGATTTGCAACCACCTATGCGATAGCTAGGTAAATAAATTATCAGCATTGAATTAATCACATTAAAAAGATTCTTTTTTATACACGGAATAGGCTCAGTTCTTTGACCACAATCTCACCTGATATAAGGTGACGGTGTGGTCCAGGATGGTAAACACACTAAGCCTAGAGGTACTGGTTCTCAAGTGATGCTGCCGGAACATACTTATTGGTATTTGGGGACAGGTTTTCAAACTTGAGGGTGATAGCTACCTAGGTGGGCATCATTAGAAAATCCCCTACCACCATGCTATGGTTTCCTCACGATGATTCCCTTCACCGAATCGAACCCAGGTCGATTGACGCGGAATCCGGCCACACTACCCGCTTAAAAGTTCTTCCAGATCTGTTCAAGATCTGTTGTTTAGTTAAAGTTATTTTAAAAGTAAAAGTAATGTATTAAATGAAAATTAAATAAATGCAGTAGTAGGTAGTGTGATTGAGAATTCAAATAAACTTTAAGCCAGACGGTTAACCGCGAACTATCAAATGCTATCATAGGAAACAACAAGCCCCAGGAGCTGACTATTTCCTGTCTACGTTGACGTACAGAGGCGCCTTGGAAGCTTCAACCCCGCCTCACTTTAATAACAGCGTTTCTTGATAGAAAATTAAAAACGTCAATCAGCCATAGTAGTAGAGCTATTACTAATAAATCAAAGCCATTCTTTGCGACTATTAATTGCATTCGAGCTAAATTGAGTTCGTTCATTCGTGTTTCAATGTAAGAAAATTAATGAAGTATTTATACCCAACCAATTTGATTCGTTACGACGATCGTGGCGGTACAATTTATAGAAAGTAATACACTTTTTGTATTATATTTTAATGGAATTCAATGATGGGGTAGTTATTATTTAAAAGTGTGAAATTAAACTTATAATATAATGTTTACTAGATAGGGTAAATTATTGTTTCTTTTTTAAATAATATGTAGGTTCAACGCTTTAGCCATAATCACATATGATGTTAAGTGAAGATGGTGACGATAAGCCTAGATGTACTGGCTCTTAAGTGATACTACCTAAACCTATATAAAGGTTCTTCAAACCTAAGAATGATACCTTTTTTATGTTATTTTTTGACGAGGGGAATGCATTTACGCACTAGCTATCCAACATACCCAGGAAAAACCCTAAGAAGGTTAGAACCGGGGCCGTGTGATAGTCTGATAGCAAGTGTGAGAGGCTGTCACATGCCATATTAGTGTGGAATTTATCAGCGAAAAGCGCCGGAAATAGCCACTAATTCGTCATCGCATTCTACCGCGTTGCCCCTGTACTTAGCCAGGGATTGGAAAATTCCTTACAATCATGTAATACCACCCAGAAGTGTTAAATTTAAGAAAATCTAGTAGATATATAATGAGTGCTATAAATTATGTAAAAACCCAAGCAGTGTAAGAATCTATTTCTCATTCGTTTGTCAGCTGGTTTTCTTTATTTTAATTTTACTTGGTATCCGTTGATGCACTTCAGTGTAATTAATAAACAATTTTAGAAATAGGAAACTATTTAATAATAAAATACCTCAAATTTCAATAATGATTATAATAAACTATCGACCACTCGACAAACATTAGTACACTTAAATTTAAAGAATACAACAATCAATAATTTCTTTTAAAAGTTATTGTCAATTTTTCTAATCATTTTAATAATACCTTAGGTTTTATAATCAAAAGGAGATTCCTCAATTTTATTTCACATTGTGTATACGATATAATCACAATAACAGGATATTATTGTACTCATCTGGCGTAAAATAAACAAAAAAAAAACTTTTGTAATCCACAAATAAAAGATAACATGAAATCTCTAAAGTGAAAACATCAGCTAAATTTTACGGTCAGAAAATCAAAAGCCTACAAGCCCAAGTTAAAATAACAATAGAGCCCTCATGTTTCAGTAATAAAAATTAACATTTACACTGTAGAATAGCTTGCAATTATTTCTAACAATGGATCGTGGTTGTTTTGATCTCCGCAAGGGTCTGTGATTAATTTTACCTTTAAAATTGAAAGAAAATATTGAAGTGTAAAGAAAATTTGCTAAATTGGCTACTCGGTCCTTTACAATATTTACGCGTGTAAGTTTACTTTTAAAATATTAATTATTCCGATATAATTTTTTAATTATTTAATAATAACGATAAAACAATGAACGTTATAACATAAATAAAAGATATAAAGAAAAACATAGAATTACTTTATTGCCGACTGGCTGGAGCCCCGCATCTTCATTCGTGTTAAAAAACATTACACTATTGTAATTAATATATATCCAAAATAACAATATATTGTATCGTAGATCTTATCTCAATGTAAAAAGTACATTCAGAAGTAATAATTGTTTCGTAAAATTGTTGTTGTTGTAAATAGTTTTAGATCTTATGATTCGCTAAATTCGTTTCCATCCATACATTCATCCATTCAACCGAAAACATTCACTACTGGACATATACATATCTCCCCCAAAGATGCCTACAATAACCAGTCTTGCGCCACTCGCATCCAGCGGATTCCCGTGACCTTCACCAAGTCATCGGTTGTCTAACTTATGGGAGTCCTTCCCACGTTGCATCTTCCGGTACGCGGTAGCCATTCAAGAAGCCGCTCGCACCATGGGGCATCGGTTTTACGAGCAATATGCCCAGCTTATTGCCACTTAAATTTGGATTTTCTTCAGGCAATGTCAGTTACTTTGGTTCTTCTTCAAGTATTTTCATTTCTGATTCGATCACGTAGTGAAACTCTGAGCATGCCCTCTTTATTGTCCTTGAGTTACTTTTAACTTTCTAATTAGACCCATTGTAAGCAACCATGTCTTGTTCCATAAGTCAACACTGGTAACACATACTGGTCGTGTAGTTAATGGTTACTGGATTAATGCATATAATTATATCAAATCGTTTTAAACAATGTAGTAAATACTAAAGATAAATATATTAAATTACAAACAATTCAAACCACTATCAAGCCACTGCTTTAAAAGTGATCTCAGTGTAATACCCTTGGAGCTGTAACAGAAACCCGACGTCAAAATGAGAATTTTCGCACAAATTTCTCATAAGTATGTAATTATCTACACACTCAGAGCTATTAAATACTTAAAGATACGAATTACAAAATAATGAATTTAATAACGCTCAAGTAATATTAATTCGCCGTGTTTAAATGCTTTTTCGAATCAATATTTTAAAAATATCATTTGAGATTTAAACGACCCATTGTTATAATGAGGTTAACAGACAATAAAACAGACTTTTTTTAAAATTTAAATAATTGAAACATAAATATACATATATTTACTTAAATGTTTTATCAGAAACTTGTAACTGTAAACCATATAAAATAAAACAATTTTACAAGTTAACTGTGGCATATTTTTTACGTACAAAATATTGACTAAGAGAGTTTTTGCTACAACCGACAATAAAATAAGAATTTTCATACTTCGATGGCTTCAAACGTACGACCTTATAGCAAATACAAAAACACTAAATTTCAACTTAATATTAATTGTAAAATGTATTATACATAATATCATCATAGGAAATAAAATGAAACCGCTTATGGACGTGTAAACGGTGATGAGAAACGTAATTGCAAACTATAATATTTCTCATTGTCGTATACGGAAAAAACAGTACGTAAAATCCAAGAAGAAATTTTTAAACTTTAAACATCACCACTATTCACTGTTTCTTTTTAAAGTGCCGACCAGTTTACCTAACTAGCTATTTCCGTAACGGCTAAAAGTCATCGCTTTAAAATCGGATCGCGCGGTGTGCACGAATACTTAAGTGGATCGTAACATTTACGCTTTGCAGATAACGCTTGCTTTTTGTGTACTAATGGATGATTTTATGAGTATTTTATTGCACCTTCATCTGATCGGGACTTCCACTTACTTACCTGGTTCTTGGAAACAATAGCTGATTACGTTTGATCGCCGTCTAAATGAGCATTTAACCTGATTTTTTATATTGCAATCTATTTAGAGTTGAATTTGTAATTAATTGTTACATCTTATATATATATGTATATATATATATATATATATATATCTAGAATCACTTTTTGGGTTCAAATTATTAATCTTCATGTCTTAACATTATTGTGCTAATTTTTTATAAAAACACGATAATAATCGTCATGTAAATTTCAGGATTTATGGAAATCGCATTAATCATCGAAGTATATCTCATATTTTATGTAAAGACCTTCATTTTTGTTACTTTATAAGATAACGTTAAGCTTACGGCTTTTCAGAAACAAAAAAAGGTAAATATTTATCCAACCTGACCAAATTCAAGATTAAACCCTTCCAACTTCGTGGAACAAAAAAAATACGGCTGTGTGTCAATACACAGGAGAGAGGCAGCTTTGTGTTATTTTCTAACCGTTCTTAGTAAAACAGTCGGCTAACAAATAACAGAGGGCGAAATAATGAATTGTCGAGAAAAAACGGAGCGGTTCTCGTTATGACCTAACATGCATAAATGATACAACGACAACGAATCTGACAAATGGAACGGCATACTATAACAATGCTAGTGCCTCGAAGTGCCTCGTTCAATTATGCAAATAGGCAGCGCCGATGTTCGTCCGGCAATAATAAAACTGTTTAACAGCTGACAACCGGCCGCTCGTCCCCGGCGATACAATTTTTGTATTCAGTCATCCGTCCCGTGCAATAAAACGAGCCCAGGTACATACAAGCCCCGACACGATGATGTCCCGCGCTCATATTAAATTAGACCACCACCCCTAGTCGTCCACTTTATTTTTATTTGAATCCCATGAAAATATGAAACGTGTTTGCTCATTCGCGTTCGGGATGAATGTAGGCCGTTTTTATACGCAAGTCAATGTTTATGAATTTGTTAATAAACACGTCGGGTGCGACTCTGTTACCTTTGCAATTTAGCTCTTGCAAAAAAAAAAACATATACCTCCTCAAAAACAAAAGTTACATTCGCCCGTAACTGTTATCGCTAATTATCCAGAGTGGGTTGTTCTGTTCAAATAAAAAGTAATCCGAGAGTAATTTGAATAAAAGAGTCTCCTTTTATGAGGTTCCGGGACTAGATTGGTGATGGTATAATTTCCTTTAAGGCCAGCCCTCCCACCCCCCTTACGGAACTCCCCTAGTTATTATACGAGGAGAAGTATTATAAATGGTAGTTCAAGTCTATCGACCGGCTAAGAGACTGAAAGTTATAAATTTTCGACATTTTAATCTTGTTGAAACAAATAGCTATCTCAAGATATTATGGTAATTAATTACAAAATTAAGCAGAAATGTATTTTTTTTTCTCTCAGTAACTCCTCATTAAACTGGATCCACGGTAGGTGCTTTATCACTCAGTCAAATTGCGTTTCGCTTAATTTTCTTTCCCTGGCAGGTGTGTTCGACAGAGCAATTATTTACAACGTCAGCCGTGACGTCACTCCCTCGCTCCCTGAACCCACCTCTCACGTGGTCCTCTGGGAATAAAACTAGGCATCGTTGTCTAGGTAGTAGTTTGATATTCTTAGTAAATTTAAAAGATTTTCTGTATTTTTTTTTTTAATTTATAAGAAAAATAAACAACAAAAATAATTTTCTGTCATTTTATTTAATATGTTACTGGCTATTTAATCACAGTGTTAATAAATAAATGACATCTTAATATAATATATTTAATTAAAATGAATCACACTCAAGTCAACTGACAACAATTTTGAATGTCACTCCCATATTCAAGAATAGCTTTATAAATTGTAATTGGATATAATGGAATGTTATACGTATCTCGCGCAACCCTTCTGCCCACCCAACTAGAGCGAAGGTCGCTTAAATACTTGAATGTCAAAACCATTTGTTCCCCCATGTTTAGAAATGTCACTAGGCCAGAGCCTCCTATACTTTAGCGTCTCTAATTTGACAGTGACATGTAGGATTAAATTGTGTCGTGCTTATCCAACAGAAAATGAATTTATGCTGAGATTGAGTATTCAAATCTAATTCTTTAATATATGTAATTTCGTTTACGGTTATAATAAATATCATTACGTGTAAGATAGTGATATTTAGAAGTGATACCCCTCTCTGTACTTCCGCTAAAACCGTTGTTTGTTATTATGAATTGTGAAATTTTAATAACTTAAAAAAGAAACGTGTAAAAAGACCAGATCGAATTTCTTGCTGGCTCTTTTCGATTGGATTATTTTCCGAACCGGTGGTAGTTTTAAGTAGGTACCTTCTTAGGGCTCAAATTGAATAAAGAATCTTTTGATTTTAAGGGATTTTAAGGAATATTATATTTAATACACATATGAAGTACTTATTCTGTAATCTTATTGAAAAACAAATAATTTTACACCATATAGGTTTCCAAGATTATGCTTAAATTTATTATTTTGTAGGTATTGTTTATTATGAACTTCATTTCATTACAAAAACCAATAAAGAAAAATTGTTTATTGTTATATTACACACATATATTAGAACACAAACAAACAAAGTGTTTTCCTTTAGTCTAAAACTTTAAGGTAAAATAGTTTAATTTCAAACATCACACGATTATGGTAACATGGCCTACGAGCATGCCAGGCATTGTAGGTTGGCATTTACGCAGGTGGCGCGGTAGTCTGGCATTTCGGTTAAAAAACAATTACAGTGCTACTCAAAACAATCGATGGCTAAATAACCTTTTGATGTACTTGATTATTCGACATTTAGACACGCAACTCGCGATGAATAATGACATAGTGAAGTCATAGGTTAAATTTAATTATTTACATAACATAATGTTAAGCAACCACGATATCGACAATGATATATTTTCAAATCATTATTGAATACAGGAGATTGAGAAAAGGAAGACCAAATAGTATTGCGTAATATTTTTTTTGGTCTTCAGAACTGCGTATAATTTTTGTTTTTCCACATAATTAATTCATTTTGCCAACTTGTATGCTGTGACGGCAAACGGCATGACGTTTGATGTCTCAGATCGGCTAGTTGTAACGTGGCTGCTAGTTTTTTAAATAATTAAAATTACACTTTTAATTTTTCGGGTTTTTTGAAAAAATGTCTTAGAACATATATTATATAACATCTAAAGAAATGCGAAATTATTATGAAAGTCGTGAGAATATCAATAGATTTATTTTGCTATTTGTCATTAATGTAAATGATTCATAATGTAACGAAATGATAAGAAAACACGAAATATATTTATAGCAGTTGGTTAAATGAATAAAAGGTCATTTCTAACGGTCATTTTGTTGAAGAGGTGGAACATTAACATTCTCGCAACGATATAATTAAAATTTAAACCTAAACTAACATTAAAGTAACAATAAAAATGACTTGTAGCGAATACTTTGACATGGAGCAATTTAAATTCCTAAGTATCCATTATTATAATATAAATAAACGAGTAAAGGATTACGTTTTATATTTTAATTCCTTACATTGTAATTATTATTTTATTAACCCTTTGAGCGCTAACCTGGCGTTTACGCCAGCTTTCCATTGTTTTCCTGTTGCCCTCCTATTGTCTGATTTTTATGGGTAATCGACATATTAAGATAATTATAAAATAATATAACTATTATTTATTGTTGTCCTTAATATAAAAATGGTATTGTAATTTATGTATAAATTATGAACATAGAATAAAGTGTCTTCATTAATAAATTTAAAACTTGTGTTAATATAATAGAATATTATTTTGAACTTGTTTGTTGTAATAAACATTCACAAGTACTTCAACCATTCTAATGATGAAAAAGGTTTGAAGTAATAAACCGTTTATAATGTATTCCTTTGATACTTTAGCCTGTATAGAATAGTATTACTTGTCTTTTAACTTCCGCTTCTAATACCTACAGGGAATTGTGTGACTAAGATTTCATATAACTCTTGCCAATGTATTATCAAATAAATATGACGAGACGGCGCGTTTTAGGATGAGTTGTATTATTTTTAGATTACGCTAATTAATTAAATATAATCTTGTCAATCACCTGCTCTGTTTTTTGAACAATCATTTCACACTGGTAGTACATTTGACATTGGCAATTTAATAAGTCAAATTGGCTAATTGCTTATTCTCGATCAGAATGAATTGTTTAAAAAAAAACTAATAAAGAATTTATTAGTTTCTTAATAATTAACTAAATTACTTGGAGTTGAAATTTAATTTAATTATTGAAAGGATCAACGTATAAAATTGAAAACATCTAAAACTAATCAAAATTTATGGTTTTCTTTTGTTACAAACATCTTGTAAAATTCTTCGTCAGAGACATTACTTCTCGAAGACTTTTAAAATCTCATCGGATAAACAAAATTACAACCGGCTTAGACCCTTTCCCGTATCCTGTTATCACTTTTCAAAATCTTAAGAGGAAACAATTTAAGTTTAAACCTGTAGTGAGAGCTCAGACATAGGATGGGGAGTCGAGAATGTAGTATCTACTCTTAGGATTTAGTGCATCACTAGTCCGCACACAGATAACTATCGTCAGTGACGCTTAAACTTATGAAATAGTCTCTTTGTACAGTCCTCTCTTCGTTCTTTGTTGACTGAATGCGAATAATTGCTCCGTTACTATTGGAATATGAATCGCAAACTTCTAGTACTTTGAAGCAGTTTGTGTTCTCAGTTAATGGATTTGTATTGTAATGAAAATCTTTAGACAGTTAAACAAGATTTTCAATATAAGCTTCTGCCATATCATCAATTTCTTTCTAGTCAACAACAGTAATAAAAAAAACGTTAATCTGTTTCTTAAAATCCGCGCCAAAAAAGTATAAATGAAAAGTTAATTCAGTTATGTTGTCAGTATTATATTAGGCTAGTGTGAGGAGAGCTCACACCTGATGGGCTTACTGATGGCAACAGGGGGTTAGTTCGTGTCACAATCGGCTTCCGCCGCTGCAGAATTAACCGCCGCGCGACCTGCTCTAAATGTCACTCTTATTATCGTCTGACACTTCTGGATTACCTAGAATTAATTGTTTTAACGTTTGAAGCGGCAATTTCACTTTATGTCGACGTTTGTTATCTTTCTGAATTAAAAAACGGTATTAGTCGGGCCATTTTATTAGCCTACCCTATCTTTTCTGTCAGAATTTAGTTCGTACTGTAGCTCGTCTGTTCGACAAAATTTAGGCATTGTTCTATTGATTGCAACAATCACCTATGTGCAAAAACTATTAAATTTGACGTACGAATAATGTTTCACAGACAGCAGCACGTCTACTAATAGCATTTTCCGTTTGGTTAATAAGTTTAGCATGCGCTATTACCAATCTAGCGTCGAGCTTGGCGCCTGCCGAGCGCCTCTGCAGCAATCAATTTGTTTCATGTTCGGACGTTTTGATTCTGCGAATTTCACTGGTATACGACACTGACTGTGTGCTCGTTGCGGCGTATCTTCATTTGCAAGTTTATGTTGTTTTGTTAATGGATTCTTGCAATGTTACCTTAAGAATGAAGTAGTACGTTTAAATTTCCTTAAATAAGTCTCGTTAACATTACCTTGAACTACGTCACTCGAGTAAAAGAATCCTATTGATAAGCAGGTCATGGTAAGTTTCCAAATAATTATCGATAGAAAATCACAATATTTAAATGTTGAAACGGATTTTAAGCTTCGAAGACCGGTTCTAAGTATCTCCGGCAACAGCGCCCTTCGGTTTCATTTGACATTCTATTCACGAACACTTCGAACGGTGTCTCTTGTAACGTCTCAGTCGAAAGAATTGCGTTACTTTTACCAGTTTATACACGAATTAATAGGAAATCTGAAAATCTTAGTTTGAGAAATAATGTACTCTCAGACCATTATCATGAAGTAGATGCTTTAAAAAATAACTTCACAAATGCAGTTGTTGTTCCTTGACTGATTTTATATAGTGCATAGGCTCAGTGATTTAAAGATAATCTCATCTGATGTAAAGTAACGATGTGGTCCAAGATAGTATATACATCGAACCTATAGATACAGGCTTTTAAGACATACTATCTGAACACTATAAGTGTAATATAGGATATAGATTTTCAAAATTAAGGGTGATAAATCGCTAGGCAGGTCTTAGAAATGGCTTAATTACAACGTTTTTTTAGCAACAATTTCAGGCTCATTCTGTAATAGCATAGGTAAATTCAAATCTACGTCCATCAATGTGATATCAGACCACAATACTTGTTTAATCGCTTCCAAACTCATCATGGGTTGCAATATTTTAACGGTGAGAGGTGAGAATATAATTTATTCATTACCCCGCAGTTTTTCTCACTAAGTCTGGCTCATGAAATGGAAATCTCTGAATAAGAACGCGGTTTGTCATTTTCGCGTTGGTCGCCTACGATATATCCTCGAGAGTATTCAAATCAATCTCTGAACATTTTCAATTTATTTCAGTGTCCTTATCTGTGACAGCCTCGGCGCAGAATTAATCTGAACGGACTCGGCCGGTCCCCCTCGCGCCCCTATCCGCTTCCTCTCACCGGAAATTAAACGAATTAACGCCATCCAAATGTACATTTTTCACTTTAGGACTTACGCGTCCTATCGATGAATCTTTCCAATCTTTTTTTCATTCTAAACCAATCTGCAGATCTATACGTTTATCTATCTTCACTCTGATTGAACAATAGATACGTCACTGATGTACGTTGAATTGTAAATTGAATTCGCGTTATTGATTCCTCTACGCTCCATTTATTTGGAAAGCGATTTGATTAAACGTAGCGACACCGTTATGTCTCATCTAAGCGTGGTTTGAATATAATTTTATAGCTCTCTTGCGGTAATCACTAAGGATACAAGTTTAGCATACAAATATGAATAGCTATTGTCTTGTCGCTTATCATGACATTATTTGAGAATGACGAGAAAAGTTTTCGTTGGGTTATTTTGTCTGACTGTCAGATAACTACATACTAAATGTAAGACGTCATCCCACACAAGAATATTAAGACAAAGGGACTACGAATATACATTTTATATTGTAGAACTTATCAAGAAAACGGTGCGTAAGAATAATATAGAAATATGATAACTTCTTTAACTTTTTTATATTTATCATTATTAGTTGATTCAAAATAAACATATAATGTATGTCAAACAATACGTCTACTCATGTATTTATTATTATTTATGCAGTCTTCTTCTCTCCTTATTCTTATTTATAATATTTAACACTCATTTCAATAAATTGTGTTAACAACGTATGTAGCAAGGAATAACTTTTTGTTTTGTAAATTAGTCTATATAATTATAAAACAAACTCGAGTTAGTTACATCATTTGTAACCGACGAACAGCTGGACCGATTTTTGTGATGTTTGATTTGTTGGGTTGGTATCTGCCCCGAATATCAGAATAGCATTGAAAAATTCCCGATAAAGGACATCATTTTATCACACATTTTGTATGGAATGGATTTAATTATTGATTAATTATCAAATATTAATAATGAAAATAAATGCGCATATTTTTTATGTATTACATATAATCAATAGAAAATCTATGAACTCATAAAACGGGAACACAACTCTAGTGATTTGCGTTTAAAATCCCTCAGCTGAAACAACCCATGTATTCTATATTGTAATGGCGCTGTAAAGCCCAATACACACCTGCCACGAACCGCACGACTAATTAATCCAAAACCGGCCATTGCCAGTCCTAGAGCTACTATTATTGTACTAAAATAGTCCCTCGTTTTACTAATATTATTTCTCTTTTAACATATGAAGTACTTAAGTGCCTCACGACTACGTAACTATAGTGACTTTCGCCTGCTACCACCACGCTACTCAATAATGGTTTTGTTTTTATGGATTAAATGGGATTTATTTAATAAGTAGGTCATACTTTGGAATATCTATTTAAATCCTAATTACATCTTCTCATTTTAAACTGTTTACAATTTTTAGGATTTCGTGTACAAATATTATTTTATACAATTTAACAATCATATTGATTTTATAAGATATTTTTAATTATTTTTAGTAGATTGACATACCGGGACAAGAAAACAAATTATAAAATAAAAAATAATGTAATTTCTTTAACAGTCCGTTTTAATGTGAACTTTAAATTAACTGTTGAAATATTTTTATTTTTTTATATTACAAGAAGTTTTTTTATTTAATTTATCAAATATCAAAACTACTTACTTGGTGTTTACGGCAACGATTTGCCTACTCAATAACTGTGAAACATTTAGTAATTATTTTATTAGGTATGTTTCAACTTTAATTTGTCAAATACCAAGTTGTAAGATGGAACTGTCAAGAATAATTAAATACATAAGAATTAAAAATATTATTACGTTTTATTATTATTATATAATAAAAGTAATATCATTTTATTTCTACATTTTCATCGATAAATTAAATAGTCACTACAATTTATTTTCTTTCTGAAATATTTCAGCGCATAAGAAAACTTATAATTTACACAGTTTAGTCTAAACTATTTATAGAGAAAGATATTACTATGACAAGATTAAGAAAAGTTTATTTAAATATTAAAAATAATTAACAAACAAACCACAGAGCGCCAATATATGCGAAGTCATAAACCAAAAATAATCAGTATCTTACTACATGTAAAATGTTACGAATTGAAACAATTGTTTACATTAATCTGTACACAGGGACATAATTTAAACCGAGAGAGCTTTGCCGCTCATCCTCTTAACGAGCTCGCACTGTCCAATAAATTGCTTTAAACTATGTACATTCTGATTAATAAAACTGATTATGTTTATATCGCAGAGTTTACATTTTATATTCACCGGCTTATTACTAATTATGCTCAAAATGCATTCGTTATCGTGAAGAATTTTTCTTATTTTTTTTTCAAGCCGTGGTTAACCGAAAAATTAGGGTTTTAAAAGTTACCATAAAATGTAAAAAAAAAAACAAAAGCGTAGGTATATTTAAGTGTTATTTCGAGTTGGGAGCAGCTGGCCGGCTTTGCTAACTAACCGTGATTACCCCTCCAAGCCGTGTCGTGTATCATTTTTTCAACCCTCTCCGGAGTACCGGCTCACCGTCTTGAGATCGCTATAAGAACTTAGCATTAAATTGTGAGCTCTTAAAAGTCGTTCCGCGCGGATTACGCGTTTTTTTTTTCAAAGCTCCGTGTAGATTGCGTTCGTTTAGCGCTTTGTAAATACCTTAAAGGTATCGGTGGGTATAAACTTGCCCCGCATCGACGTTGACATTAATGAGCCGGTCCCTTTCGCTATCTCAGAGATGTACGGTTATTTGGGTAAGTATTTGCGATACTTTTGAAAATCTTGCTTTAGATATTTTTTTACCTATTTAAGTTCTATCCAATTAGAGATTATTTCTGGGTAAAGAGAAATACATTTTATTAAAAATGAGAGACCATTCAAGTATTCTCAGTAATACGATTTCGAAATTAGCCGATGAACCCTGTTCGTTAGATGAAAACCCCTTATTCTTATTTACTTTTCCTAATATTGTCTATTCGGAGAGATAAAAGAAGTTAATTTTATAAATGACCCATTCCCAGTATACGTGGGTAATGTTGCGTTGGCGTTATCTGGTCCAATCGGCCAAAGACAGATAGCGTGGTCGACACGCGAACGGCGATTGATTAGCCGGGTCCGCACTACTCTGACGGGTTAATATAGCCGATAGCTGATTGGCTTGTAAGCCACCCGTTTGCTTACTCCGAACGTCGTGAATCGATATTTTCTATTTCGCATTTTATTAGCAATAATGGTATAAATAATATTTACTTATGTAATATATTAAAAGAACACTTTTTGTTAATTAAAAGAGTAATCAATTATTAATAATCGTAACAGTTTATGACTTGTTTAAGTATGTCTTCTATTAGTTATATTGGAATCGATGCAAAATTAGCTTGGAAATATTAAATTTAGATATTTATGTCACACATTAATTGATATAGATGTGTTATGTATTTAGAATAGATAGATATAAAATGTATGTATAATTTTACGCAATATGTCTTAATAAATAAACACTAACATAACTAAAATTTCAAGACGAAATATACCTCTTAAACCCTGGATACATCTCCAAGTAAAAGTGAATCTAAATAACAATATAAAACAATATTATATTTCTTATAGAAATTGGTGTAACAAGATTATTAGGTCTTTAAAAAACGAATACTATAAAGTACAGTTTCAATCAAATTTAGGAAACGTTAAAGGCACATGGAATGTTATAAAAACTGTATGTAATTTAGAGAGAGATAAAAAATCTAACTGGGAACTCTTAGATATTGAAGAAACTTATGTTAAATCTTTACACACTGTGAACAAATACTTTACCTCAATAGGATATCAATTAGCAATTCTTACTTTAAGCGAAATGAATATGACTGAGAAAGATTGGAAAGACTGGCTAAACATGCCACTAGTTTAAATACTCCCACAAACACAATGTCCCTATTCCCTACTGATCATTTAGAAATTGCAAATATTATATCCATTCAAATCACATACGGCTCCAGGTTGGGAGAGAATCTCAACAGAGTTTCTTAAAACTTATAAAAAGTTCTTAATGCATATGTTATTATGTGTGTATGTACGTAATCTGAGGTTAAAATTCGGGCACTTTCCTAATGTTTTTAAACCTACCGTTGTTACACCCATCTTTAAACCTAGCGATAATACACTTCCGGGTAATTATAGGCCTATTTCTCTTCTATCATCTTAATTAAAAGTACTTGAAAAGCTTGTTAAAAAAAGACTTACCAATTATTTAGAAATAAACAAAATCATCTCTGCTAACTAGTTTGGTTTTCGAGCGCATAAATCGACCGATGACACGGTCTTGAAATTAATCGTACACAAATATCGTACTACCTTGATAAAGGTGACAAATGTGTTGGTGTGTTTCTAGACTTAAAGAAAGTTTTTGACACTGTTTCGGTGTCTGTATTATTGACATGCCTAGAAAATATTGTAATTTGAGGGAATGCACTCCTATAGCTTGCAGATTACGTGTTGGATAGAATACAACGTGTTCGTGTAAATGAATATTTAAGTAACAGCGATGACTGCACCTACGGAGTACTGCAGGGCAGTACGCTTGGGCCTACGTTACTCCTAATTTATATTAATGACTTATGTAAGGTGCCGGAGACGAACGATTCCGAACTAATAATATTCGCGAATAATACCGTTTTTCTATTTTATTGGCCTACCTGGGATAGCATCACGGTGTATACAGAAATGGTTTATCTAAAATGTCTGCAGGGTTGGAAAACAGTCTTTTAACGCTTAATGTGGATAAAACTAAACATATATGTTTCAGTTTAACAAATTAAACAAGTCCCGACCACAGTTACAGCATAAAAAAAACACACACGTATTCATGTAATCGCAATGAAAAAAATTATAACGTAATATGTTCATGTACTAAACTCAATCGGACTGCAACTATGAAATATTTGGGAGTTACTATTGAAGAAAACTTAAGGTGGGCCGTGCATATAAATGAACTGTCAGGTCGGGTGAGGAAGCTCATATATATTTTTAAAGAACTGCGAGTTGTGGCTAGTTTTAGTATTCTTATCCAAACTTATAAGGATCTTTATGAATCTATAATAAGGTACTGCATTTGCTTGTGGGGTTGTTACTTCCAGCTCAGAATAAATTAATATAGAACGAGCGTAGAGGGCAGTTCTCAAAGTAATGATGCGATTACCCCACAACACTATTATACAAACAGCATAAAGTAATGTCAGTTCTAAAATTATTTGTGTTTTTCAGTGTATTAGACGATATTATGCAACTGTAAATCCTTTAATATCAAAAACCACCAGTCAAAAACGAATTGATCGCTTCCCTGTTCCCATGATTAAAACTAAACGTGTTCGTATGACTTATCGATATCTAGGGCCGCATCTATACAATTTATTAAATTATAAAAACACATTTAGAAATTTGAATAATTAAAGATTAAAAAATGAAATACAAAAAAAATATTTGATTATGATTATAATAATAGTATAGAGAATCTACTAAAAGCAATAAAGTAGATACAAGTTATATTACCCATATCTTATGTGAGCCAATGAATACATAGACGCATTCTCATTCATACACACGAAAACACGCATACAAATAGACATACCAATAAAATAGAAAAACGGTATTATATGCGAATATTATTAGTTCGGAACCGTTCGTTTCCGGCACCTTACATAAGTCATGCACACGCAACATTACAAGATAAGTGCACTAAATTAAGCATTTCTGTACTTTATAAGAATCATATTTTAGAGTGAGGAATTCTGTATATTGTGAAGACACTGACACCTGAGACATAGGCTGAAAAGCCTAGTTTTTTTTTTTTGACGGGGGGAAATGCATTTACGCACTACCCTTACCTATTGTATTAGTGAGACCGAAGTCCCCCAATACAATAGGTAAGGGGGCACAAGGTGACAGGGCCTAACCTTACGTTTTTGTAAAAATGTTATGGAAAATAAATTATTATAACTAGTATAACATACACATTATGTTTATATTGTTTAGCCAAACTTCTATCACGCTCATCGGCTTATTGGATTTACTGCGAAAGTGAGCAAAACTATACAATATACGCCTACGGACGAATGTATAACAATCGTGGTGTACAAAAGTATCAGTTTCAGATTAACAATCAACTTTCACGGTTCGCTCATCAAAGGGATTAGTAGTAGAGAACAACGGTTCTGTTTTAGTACAAAGTTTATTTCACTTTGCGGTGTGAATTAATCAAAGTATATCTGTGTAACACACTAAGTATGATTATAAAGCGATGTCGTGGAGCTTCGTCCGGCGCAAGTTTCGGCAACTGTTCTGGTCCGCGGGTCGGATTAGGCTGTGGCGCTGCTGCGGTCACAAGCAGGACTCACAAACACAGTATACGTTTCACAAAGTTCAGCGGTATTATAAAGTCACTCGACAACAAAATAAATCTGGATTTAGTTGGCTCTCTGGAAATGACATTTTTAAAGTCCCGTCTCGGAGGCCGACGACGGTCGGACGCACGAGCGGAGCGCATTATCCGAAGGAATGGGATTCGCGCGTTGCGTGGGATTATGCAACAAAAAACCGTGCGTTAAACTAACCCTTTTTTCTGCTAGCGCGAGCCGATGTGACGCGGAATTTCTTCAGGCGAACGGGCCAGCCTTGCGGGCGACGCGGCCTACCTAATTGTTTGACGAAAATAAATGATTCCCAAAATAAGTAAACGAGACTTTCGCGTTTCATGTTAATAATTTTTAACCTAGTTCCTTTTTATCGAATCTCAATCGACAAGAACTAACTGTGACACGATAAAAACAACATACATTTACTAATCGAATAAATATAATCAAATTGCTTACTTCATTTCACATCGGTTTTGGCACTCGGTTATTATTATTATTTAATAACAAATTAAAACAAAACATTGCGGTCTTCTGTTAAGAATGGTTTAAAATAAATTGTCTGCAATTTAACAACGTCGTTTAAAAGTGTGTAATTGAGTAATAATTTGTGAAAGTGGACAGATGGAGGATATAAAAAATAATTATGAACACACTTATGTGTAAACATTAAACTGCTTTGTAATACGGAATGTATGCACGCACGCCAACGCGCAGATATGGGTCAGAGCCAGTATTAAGGGTTTACCAATATTATTTACAGTGATGACTCGGCACAAATATGCGATATTTTAGATCCTTAATCACCTCAAATTTGGCTATACTGGACTTAGGAAAATCAATGCGTAATATTCAGATATGCTATTTAACTTCACAGCTATGCGTCGAATGATAAATTATGCAGACACGAAAACAATATAAAGAAATTATGTCGACTAGGAAATTAGATGTCCGTACTCGAGTGCCCCACTGAAAGAGATCATTGTGATGAAATTACAACATTGTAGTGAGGCATTTTCTGCTTGAATGACCACTTTCAGGTTGTAATCTACGGCCAAACTTAACATGTCAGTTGCAAGTTCCTTACCCCGAGGCTTGCCGTCTTATCATTTGCGGTCACGTTGTAAATTACCGCTTAGTGATTGCAATAAGTTTTTATTAAGAATACTGTCAAATTTAATTCTATGTTACTTCATTCAGTATTTATTATAATAGTAAATGCTAAACTAGAGTAAATCGTGTAGTGAATTTTATATTTTTGTCCCTAAAGAAAAAATATAATTCAACAACGTTCACACCGAACTGTCTTCAATAAACATTAATGGTATAATTTCATTTTTAATCAAATTGTTATAATATATCCAACTTATTTTAGATAGTACTAATTGATTATAGATTATTTTAGTTAAATAATATATTCATGAAGATGAATGAAATAAGTATAGAATTATTTACCTAACCTTTTTTTTTTTTTTGACGGGGGGAAATGCATTTACGCACTACCCTTATCTATTGTATTTGGAGGATCAAAGTCCCCCAAATACAATAGATAAGGGGGCACGGAGTGATAAGGGGGCACGGAGTGAATTAAGGGGGGCACGGAGTGATTATTTACCTAACCTACCTAAGGTGATGTGTTTGCAGCGTCTAGCTTAAATTTTATTCAAAAGGCTTATTTTTATTTCGCCCAATATTTAAATTGTAAAATTAAACTCTCTCAATACATAATATATTTTTGAAGAAATCGAAGCACGGATAGATATCGCCAACACAGAGTTTAATATACATCAGTATAATGGGCACCTTGTAAAGTCACGCGAGGTTAATCTGTCTTCATTTCCTATCTATCAGAATGGCGGTCGAGCCCGCAGCTGTAACGCAGTACCTACATACCAGGGCTGAGAACTTAACCATTACTAATGAATATTTATAATTTTTATTCTTTTTATATGCCTATTACGCAATTCGTAACCGTACTAGAAAAAAAAATTAAATGAATCTAGATAATACACTTTTGTTTTACAAGTAGGTACCTATTTGTAAATTTTCTCTGTATATTTAGAAATGGATTGTGGATGTTACAACAGTTTTTTTTTCAAATACATCTAATATCATAAAGTTGCCTCGGTGGCGCAGTTTCTTACGGTATTACGGTACGAGTGTAGTTCTGAGGTTTCGGGTTCCAATCCCGGGTAAGGTCAAGTGATATTGGGTTTTTTCTACTCAATATCATCCCGGAGTTTGGAATTTGTGCCCGATATGGCGACAGGCTCGCCCTCTGTCACAACTGGGACGGAACTAAGATCGGCGAAATGTGAGTGATGTATCATAAAGTTGATAAATTGGAGTCGGTATGTTGTATTTTTATAAGAAACAGAGCAATATCTATAAACAAGAACCAATCTGTTAACACAAATTTAGCTCTAACGAATCCATCAAGTATTTTTATTTTACTTTTCGCCTAGTGATCCAAATTCGATCATAATTATGATTGAAAAAAGTAATTCATATATAAACAGACGAGCAAAAATTACTTTATCGTTTTATCTTTGCCTATTTATATTTAGATATGTTTACTGCGACATAGTGTTTATTATTATTACTATAGCGCTGTTATAACAAATCGAACTACAAAAAAACGTTGGCAACCCTATACGTGAGGCATTAGCAACTATCATGCGACTCTGTTAGTGAAAAATGATTTTCTACCACACCTTGCCGAGGCTTGACAATCTTTCAATGTTTGCTTTGTGTTGCGAACGTTATCTACTGTCTGTGGTTTGCGTGCCGCCTTACTTATAAACTTTCATTTATTTATGAAAATTTCTTTTTGATTTCAGGTACGTATGCAAAACTAAATCTAAAGGTTTGTTTACAAAAATATTATTTATTTCGTCGACTTTTAGGTTAGCGTTTAAGCTTAACCTCATTTGGTGTGGAATGAAGAACTGAATGAATCTGCAGTTACATGCTAAACTTAGAAAGGTAAATATTGAGTATTTACTGCGGTCGCTGGAACGTACTGATCGGCTCCTGGGCATTAGTTTGTCAACTACCAAATGGCAGCTAACCAAGCGACCACTTTTAAATGCCCTAATTACATCTTATAGTTTCATTTCGATGTTTTCTTTCACAGTAAGCTCAGGTTAATTACAGGCTTTGAACTCATCTCGATTCTCTGAGCTATTGTCGCTTTTAAAACGTTAAACAAGTGTAAAGTGTCTACTTTATATAATATAGATTTCCTATATTTGAGTCTAATTAAATCCAAAACAAGCCATTTCACCATTCAAAGATCAAAAGTTGCGATGAAACTTATAAATTGTAATATTCTTTGTAAAACTCTTATTATTATTGATCTTTGAAGTACGGTATCTTTTATTTATGATATTTGGAAAAAACTGTAACATATATAAAAAAAATTAAAAGTAACGTAATATAAATTTAGATTTTATTTACCACGATAATTTTTGATGTGTCTAATATATTTGTTAAATGTTTCACGTTCAATGTCGGAGTAAATTAATATTCTCTAAAAAGAATTATTATTTAATAATCAAAACCACAAAACATAATGTAATAGTTACGTAATAGTAGCAAAACACTATTTTTATAAAATAATATTTTATACCCTTGTACCGTAGCAAGTATCACGATTGAGTATTATCGAGGAAAATGTAATTTACTCACCTCGTTATTTACGAGAAGCGTTTTCCGATCGTAATACCAGCTTATTTAAAAGATATCTCTGAACTTTGAACTATGTATGTTCTCCTATCGTGCCCACAATACATATACATGCTTTCCCATCTATATCATATTGATTTTCAATCTATTCGCACGAAATGTTACTTATTCGCTTCTTTGCGTAGTTTTTAAACGTGGAGTTTGTAATTACATTGATTTACCTTTACTTATTTGTTATTTTAAAATTTATACTAATATCTAAGTTATCAATATTTGTCTTCATGAACCCTCTCCTTCAGGTCTATTTAATCTCGTGTGTAGTCTTGTATTCGTAAAAACATTTCTATTATATCGAAGTTCAATCAATTCGCACAAAGTATTACTTACTTATTCCTTTGTCCAAACAGTTTAGAAGTGGGATTTTATGTTACCTTACCTTGATTTACCTTTGCTTACTTGGTTATGTGTAAGTTAGCTAAACTCGGCTTTATAATCACTCTCCTTCTGATGTATGTAATTGATGCCGAGTGTAGTCTTGTATGTAAAAAAACTAACACAATACAAAAAAGGTTTATTCGTAAATGATCTATCACTTATAATAAATGCAACTGTACCTTATACATGATGTAACAATAGTTACACATACTCAGAAACCAAGGTAGAGGATGATGTGAATTTTAATTACATTTTTATGATACTAAAGCGGACGCACTGAAGTATGTATGAGGGGCAGAGACCCCGCGCTTGGAAGCGTCGCTTCCGGCGTACGCACACAAAAACGTTAACCCTTGCTGACTTTACAGGCTCATTGAGACGAGCACAATCGAGATATATACTCACTATTCTATCCACATACAGCATAGGATAGGCTTTGATATGAAAATTTATAGCGCACTATAAATCTCTTTCAGTGTGTTTTACATTAATATGATGAATATTAATAGTAATGTTAATGTTTTAAGTAACTTCATTTGATGTATAATATTAAAATATATGCTACGTAGGCGTATAATATTTAGAAAACTACACCTCCTCATGTTACAAAAATTATAAGTAACAAAAAAAAAATAGTTTTATTTTATTGAAATTTTAAATTATTTTACAGCGTATATTCTATCTAATTCGAACACGTTTTATTGAGAATGAAAACATATGATATTAGAACTTATATTTTACCTCAAAAAGTAATAATATCTCAAGCAACTCTATATATATATTTTCTGTCAAGTTCTTCTTATTCCTAGGCGGTAAATAGTAGATTTTATTATATAGAGAATAGAATAGAGTTATAGCGGTAGATTTTATTTTCAAACTGTAAATTTTTCAACCGAGTAAATTTCGCTAACACACACATACTCATATACCTAAATATAATGCCGACTATTGAATATAATCGAACAATATTTCATCTAATGATATAGGGGATAGCAGTAAAATCCGAGATTCTGGTGCATGCGCGGCGGCCATTTATGTCTTATATCGTCCATTCAATTTTACGTTCGAATGTTTTCCGCCATTCAGAAAGATGTATTATTGAGTATGCAAATAAGCTCTATTTTTTTCAAGTAAATCACCACGATTTATCTTGGGGGAAGGCTAAATAGGCATTATTTTGTTTTACATAAACCAAAACAACCACATATTTTGCGAGAAGCATTAGTATTCACGTTCTTATGATCTATATTGGTCGATTCCGGCCCAAATAAAAGGGATATAAAATTTGAACGGAACTGAGGAAATATATTTGATAATAAAAACAGAGAAATTTTGTTTCAAAGTTTTAATCTGCCATACAATTGCCAATGTAATCCCAATTAAATTATGCAACTCAACTTTCTCGAAGAACCTAACAATTGTTTTATTTGTATTTTTAATAACTTCGTCAGTGGATTCGACGAATATAATCTAAACGATTTAAATTAGGACCGTTATTGTTTATTGAACTTATATTCAAATACCTATAGACATACATAATTCATATATTATTTGCTCACAATAAAAAATTAAGCAGTGTAATCAAAATCGACAACAATGAATCGTGGTTCCCATGAATACAGTATACGCTTTCATTACGGATGTGGGTTGGATTTTGAGAGTTTATAAAGCCACCGGAGCGTGGTCTGTATAAAACCAGATATTTGAATTATGAGATTCGGCATTAAAATCGCCTCGATGTTGTTTTGTTTTGAAGATTTTACGCCATTCAAATTATGCGGGGATCGCCGGACCCGTCTGTTCTCCCTTTACCGATATATTGACCGTCTAGAATTAGTATGCTTACCGCGAGCTTGTTTTTCTCCGTAATTTTTTTGTTAAAAAAGGGAAATAATAATATCATAAGTCAAGGGGAGATAAGCTTAACCGTGCCGTTGTTTATCACGTTTCAGTTTACATAGGGTTTTGTTTTTCATTTTTAATGGACTTTTGATGGTGTTATTAAATTTGTTGATAATCATTTTTGCTTGTTATATTTATTTATTTTTCTTAAACTTTAACATTGTACAGAAATAATATAATATCATAAGTCATAATGGTGCAGTGGGTAGTCCACCCGGATTCGCGTCAATGAAAACGGATTCGAGCTCACCTATCCAACTTTAAAACTAGCCTGAGTTTTCGGTGAAGAAAAACATCGTGAGGAAATTATACATATTATGGTGGTAATGCATTTTCTAATAATGCCCGTTTGGGCTACCGACCTCAAATTTGAAAACCTGTCGCCAAATACCAATAGGTGTCTTCTGGCAGCATCACTTGAGAACCAATACCTCTAAGTTTAGTGTGCTTACCATCCTGAACCATATCATCAGTTAACATCAGGTGAGATTGTGGTCAAAGCACTAAGGAAACTTACCGTGTAAAAAATCAGAATTGTTCTGCCATACTAAACAATTTACGCTTAGACTAAATCATAATTTATCTATGACTAAATACAGTTATTAAATAAGACGAATTGATTATCTTATCCACCTATATATATTTGAATTACAAATACTTAATAACAAAAAAAAAGAAACTCGATTTATAAACAGAGAACAAAAATATCATGTACTGTTTTAAATATATGTTTATTTATATACTTTAAGATAGAGAAGTAGTAAGTGCTAATTAAAAAAATATATTGTAACAATATCGTCTGGGCTTATGGAGTAGGCAGGGCAGAGTCCTATGCGTACATCCGGATGTGTACGCATTAAGGCTGGCCCTTCATACATAGTTGAGTGAGGTACGGCCTCGTCGAATTTAAAATTCACCCCGTAACGACGTCGAAATGAGGCCTGATGTTGGGACGCCATCATAGTGATGAAAGTGTAGCGACTCGAATAAATTTGCATCAATTATAAAGGTGTCAAAATTTACCAATGAAAATATTTTAAACGATTGGCATTTATTTGTATGATTTACGTGAGTTTATAACTGTAATATAAAAATGATATTAATACATTCTAAGCCTCATTCGAACTTTAATGATCTATATAGTATAGCTTGGATAGAAATGCGCAGGAATTTAATAAAGAAAACAGTAGAAGACGCAAGCGTAGGGCACATTCAATTTTATCATAACTTTAAATATAAACGGTAAAGCTGAATGTAAATAAAATAAAAATATAACCGTGTAAAAATAATTTGTAACGTTATTTTCAATTATTTTCCTTTTACTCGTAGTTTTTATTAAATATCATATTACCTGAAGAATAACAATATGTATTAAGTATAACAATTGCGAAAATTTTATATCACATTCCTATTTTATTTTCTGTTTAAGAACATAATTAAAATAAGGTATTGGATGTTGGATGTAAATATTTTTTTAACATCCCGTACACTTAATTCGTAGATTAATAATCAGTACTTAAGTGTATATTGTAATATCCTATAGACCGTATATTCATTATCCGGAGACCATCACTGCAGTTATGATAAATGAATACTTAGGAGCGCTTGATACTGAAAAATTATATCATAAAAATAATTTTCATTCAAAATTGACGTAATATTTTATTCATCCTCGTTGTTTTATCTGTTACATTAATAAAAATGTGGAAAGGTAAAGTAAATAACATGCTAGTAGATATAATTAACCCCTTGAGCTCTAACCTAGCGTTTACGCCAACCTTCCATTGTTTTCCTATTGTCTCATTTTTATGGGTACATCGACATATTAAACTTCTTTGTTACAAAGTTCGATAGATATTCGGTTTGTTAAGATAAAATGTTTTATGTGTATGTGTAATATTATATATTTATCAAGTGTGAATATTTTTATAATAGATAATTAAAATTAATATTAACTATTGATCAATTCTAATGTAATAAAGCAATATTAAACAAGAATATTATTTATCTAAACAGTATTTATAATTTGTTCTCGTTATGAGATTTTTGTAAATTTCTGTCAACCGTTAATATATCCTAAGATGAAATAGACTATTTGAAAATACACCTCGGAATGTTCATTCTAGATTACATAGTTTCTCATCTCAACCTTATTTTGCTCACCGCCCACTTTGAGAATATGTCTTTTTTAGTCCGTCATATTATTTTGAATCTCCGCATGCCTCCACTGCGCTATCTCAATGCCCCTAATTTTCTCTGGGTATTCTACTTCCACAAGGGTGTGTTACCGCCCACGTTGATGAATTCTAGAACACAATAATTCTCATGTACAATAAATACATTATTCATTAATCTTTATTTCCTAGTTCACTTTATTATTTATTTAATGGTTCACTAGCTATAAATTATATTAATAACTAGCTGTGTGCCCGAGGCTGAACCTTTTTTTTTTTTTTGACGGGGGGAAATGCATTTACGCAAAAATGCATTTACGCACGGGGGGAAATGCATTTACGCAGCCCGAGGCTGCACCTGCGTTTCGTAAGTTCTTCACTGCGTTTTAATTTTTTTACGAGCAACCCTAATTATTTTCGAAAAACAAAGGTTAAGTGGAGTAACTTTAGCTATGTAAAATTTTTTTCTCCAAAATAGCTTCAGCCGTTCTGGAGATAACTCGGAACAAATAGAAAGACAGACACACATTTTCAAAATTGTATTCTTGATATAGATATCGTATATACATTCATATGTACATAGTAAAAATTGTGATTTTGACATTACAGACAGATACTTCAATTTTCTGTATTAGTATCGACAATTTAATAATGAAGAATAAAGATAAAATGAAAAGATTAAAAAGAAAACGTAGCAAACGTAAATGCCTTATTACACTACGATAGTTTTCATCGTGGTGATCTCACGGTTGCGATCTGCCCGTGATAACCGGCCGTAATATAGCCCAACCCGTACCGCTCTTATCTTTTCTACACGGTGAACGCTGCACTTGATCCAATTTGCCAATACAATCGGATCCCGGGTATTGCAATGGCATTATCGCCGTCGTCCGTGGGCCGAGCGGTCTCTAATGCGATCGCTAAGAACTTTCGTTTGCCGCCTACAACCCATTTTACTTAAATCAAGTACTAATCTTTTCCTATCAATTCATTTATATTTATACCTATATAGTGGAATAAATTTCTAAACTACAATATAAAAGGATTTCCTATTTTATAAAGAGAGCATTTTGTGGGTTGGTAGAGTTCTCGTGTAACATTCTCCATTAGCTAGTGTAGTATCAGCAGTTATTGGGTTTGTGACGCAACTGAGGCCGATAGGATCGCGACCAATATACACTTATGAAAACCCTGTCATAATGTCACGTATGGTGCGTCGCGTTCTGAAATCAGCGAGTGTATATTCAAAGCTACCCAGAGACTTTACGTAGATGAAGATCGGCATAATAATGGTGACTGTCGATAGATTCTACATTATTTAACACCCGATACATAAACATCACGCCTCTCTCTCATAAGGGTATGAAGAGACTACAACGCTCTACCCGCTACGATCCTGTATTTGCACCTCACATGTATTTCGCTTCTTCTACTATCGTACACGTTCTTCATTCACGGGTACTTTTGACCGCGGCCTTTTTTTAGATCGGCTTCGATCTGGTCGAGGTCTAGGGTGTCCCTTATTATTATTATCCTTGGAGAGGCTATGCAGGCTAGAACAGACCTGTATCACTGCGACCTAAGAAGATCTATTGTGATAGCCCCACATTATTAAAGCTGACTGCTTAGACCTACAATCTGAATATACTGTAGGATCTTTTTGGCACAAAGCGTCTGTACCTCCTCCGGGAGCAAAACATACTTACCCAGAATTCGATTGCGTGGGTATTAGTGGATCACATTCACACAAGATTTGCTTTGGGGTTTCGTCTTGAATTTCACAGTACCTGCACTCTCCTGTGCTCTGGACATCAATGTTGTGCAAAATTTTGCTCAAACAACAATGTCCAGTCAGTGCTATCTAATACTCTTAGTTGATTCCTACTGAGCATCAAGGCTTCTTCAGCTTTGCGCTGAGTAAATATCCTGATAAGCTCTTTGGAATAATTTTGTCCTGGCAATTTCATCCAGAACTCTATAGCTTTACAGGTGTAGTGATCCCTTAAGGTCAATCAAACGACCCATACCAGCTTGTCGAGTCTTCCTCACCTTGTAAGTTTGTTTCAGCAATCTTATTTAATCCAACCTTTCCATTTGCCCAAAGCAATTCAGAAAACCTTTCTTTACCTTTGTCACTACAGCCTCTAAATGTTGATGAAGTGCACTTATTGTGAAGAGCTCGTATAGAAACAAATTCGATTTTTACATCGACTTAAAAGTGGAAGTATTTTGAGTACAGATTATTAATAACTTAATAAATAAATAAAAATAGATTCTTGAATTTAATACTCACGTAATTCTTATGTTTAATATATTATGTTCTAACATAAAATATGCAAATACAAAACACACTGAGAATGCACGGATAATAATTTGAAATCCAATCGTCGGCCCTCTGTCGACGCCGGGGGAAATCCTTCAAGGTGAGAGAGTACGCTGGACACTGGGAAATCTTCCCCTCTCTCCTCCCTTGATAAGATTGTCCAGTACAACTCCCTCAACGCAAAGGGATTGAAAAGTTCTACCGAAACGAAACCGAACATAGTATCCTGGGGGATCAATACGTTCGGAAATATAATATCTGTATAGTTCACGCTCGAGTTGAGATTCTGACTTCAAGATATATACTTTCTTTTTCGTTTTGTTTTCCCATTATTCGTTTAGCACTACGTTAATCTTTGTATGAAATATTATTTTTAGTATTTCATAACATTTACTACACCATAAGTATAATACAGTATTTTCAAATTATAATTACATACTTATCTCAATTGCAAAAATCAATACGTTATAATTTTATATACTTTTTTTATTAAAAATAATACCAAATGAAATAGATTTTTTTAAGTAATTTCATAGAACGGAGTAGTTGATCCAAACGCTGAAGACGTCTCTACCGTCCAAAAGCGTATGTGTTGAAGGTACCAAAATTTGATCTCGCTCCATTCAAATACTGATCTCGAGCCGGCAATGGCTTGAGTAACCAAGCTACGTTCAACTTCTTTCAATTTTATAATGATAAATGATAAATTGTATATATTGCTTACTTAAAAATAAAATTTACTGTTAAAACCTAAAAAATAACCTTGAAATATAAACCATTTGCTTAACACAAAATTTCATTCGAATAGTCAGGAACCGCTTTTGAGAAATCAATTATATTTACTTATAATAAATAAATAATTCAAAAATCTTTTTCGCCAGAAAATTATACTGAACAAATAAAACTTACTTAAAGTAAACCAAATTACTACAAGCGGACATTATCAGGAAGTCAACAAATAACAGCAACTAACACAATTCAATATATTTCTGAGAGATACACCCAACTATACAAGGTTATATTGTCTATGTCACTGCATACCTTGGAGACATAAATATAAGTGAGTTTGCGAATTTTTCTCTCGGTACAGTTAAGCGTTTGTTTGTACTGAAACCGAAGTTGTTTGCTTTAGTAGGTGGTTGGGGGGGGGGGGGGTAGTTGAGGGAATGGGAATCACTAATGTAATTAGTGTAGTTTGCACTGTCCGTACCTGAGCGCCGTCGCTTGACTTAATCTAGGAAAAGTGTTCTGAAATCGATAAACTTGAAATGTATGAGATAAATAATTACATTTGTATCAAATTAGCACGAAGTGATATTGAGTAAAACCTCCAAAATCTACCACATTAGCTTGTAACGAGGCCTGTCGATTACTTGTATATTTAATCATATTAATTTTTTCATACGAATCAAAATACAAAACTACTTATTGCAAAAATGTCAAAAACATCCAACAATGCAATCCGCTAGACTGAAGCAGATTTATACGTTTTCGCGTACCTATATTTAAATTTTATGTTTCATTGAATGATCACACATTCCATAGTCAACATTTTTAAACCTAATATGTATTATAGATAATATATATATTATAAACTATGTAAAAGAATCAAACACCGTATTTTCGATAATAAAAATTATTTTATATTTTGTCCACGACAATAGTTGTTAAGTTTGTAAGTTAGTGAGATATTCGATTATACACTTGAACGTTTCTAATTTCCTGGTACTTCCAACATGGTTAACGCAATTTCCGAGATTGTATGTTGAATGTACCTGGGGACCGTCGGGCACCGACGCTGGGGGCATTATCGTAAAATCAAATAAAGGAGTCTTTTGAAATTACACGATTGAGATGACATGTCAATATAAGCGTTTTATTGTACTTACTTACTACGTACGTGAAATGTGATCTTATTCCATTTAACTTAAATTCTATTTTAAAGAAATGTAATTCATTTTGGTAAATCATTAAATCGCTAGATTAAATATTTATATAGATATTTATACACACATAGTCATTGTTACTGTATATTAATACAGTTGTTTGTTAATATCAAAGTAATTTGTTCGTCAAAGAGATATATATCTTTAACTTGATTATCCAAAAAATGTCAAGAGGTTTAAATAATCATCGATCAATTAATATGTATATTCATTTAATACATTTACTTTGAGATAATATGTTTATGATGTAATAAAAATATTAAAAACCATATTTTTAAATCATCTATACCGAAGAAGATAAGTAAAGGCAACATGCTAAATTATTTTAGGGCCGTTATGATTATTGGATCAAAATATTACATAACACTTGTGTAATATACTAAAACACAAATTAATATAATAAAATATGAAGAAAAAAAACAACCGTCGAAGAAGAATGTAAATCTGTCTATTTGCTAAAAGGCAAAGTATGTATATATCTTTTAAGGCAGCCAAAATCGCAAAATAACTCCCGTGATGAAAAGACTCAATACCTACATTCCAACGTTCCCCTAGCCCAGATATTGATATTGGCAAGAATAAGAGAAAGAAAGAAAAAAGATAAATATTTGACAGTTCGTACGTAGTAGGGAAATTTTCCTCACTGAATGATAGACAATAATAAATAAGACACCACCACACTTTTTACAGAGTTCGGCAGCTAAATCTCGAATGTAGTTATGTCATTGAAAACCTTTTTTACATTTTTTATTATCCGTTTTATCCTGTATCTGTATTATCATTTCTTTTGACACCAATTGCTGTTTTTGTTTTTCTATCTAACTGTTCGTTTGAAGAGCCTTAACATCTTCACCGTGTTTTGTAAAAAGCGCACAGGATAACGGGTAACGGGTTCTCAAATGTTGACCTTTTACTGGTAGATGCATCGTAGACAGACCTTGAACATGGAGTACCAACGGCCTGCTGAAGACCGGCAGTTGTGATGCTCTTTGGCGGAGACCTAAATCCAGCAATGGGCATCTCTGAGATGAGATTATTATGATGATAATACTTCACACAAAAGTACACAAAATTGGTCTCCCAAACACCCAGTAGTATACTTCCAAAGCGGCATTCAACTTCGATGACGTCGTCACTCATTATCAGATGAGATTATATTCAAGCTTTATCCTAGACAACTCCAGTTTGCGATACTAAAGCAACTTATGTAACATGGTAAGTATTCCATTAAAAAGAGACATGAAGGGGGATTAATTTAAGCTTCTGAGACTACTTCTGATGTACATACTTTTAAATGTGAACTCCATTCGAATAAATATAGTGCCATTTATCATTAGCTTCATTTATTTTTGCGTCTTCGAGATATGATTTATCGCGGGAAGGCCAGCGTAGGTCTGTTTTTGCTTCGCCGCCGAGATATTAATCGTTATCGTGCGAGTACCTACCGACAGTCGTTTGTTTTCGTTACACTGGCAAAACCCATTAATTATCAATGAACGTCCGGCCTGAGTATGATGAAGGTGCCTTTATGTCCCAGCTTTTCCAGGTGACAGGCTACTCGGCATCAACCCTTTTTAAGCCTTCGCATTTAACGCGAAGTACCTGATGTCATAAAACTGTCCGATTTGGATACGTGACGTGGACGTTAAATTCGTAAAATTTGGAATTAAATTGTTCGGAATGCCGTCTCCTTCCTCTTTTGCAGGGCTTGTGATACAATACGCGGGATCTGTTGGTTATACGGAAGGCTTATTTTGCCCGTCTACTTTTTAAACATTATTTTAATTTTTAACTGTAAAGGTTAGATTTTTTTCAGTAATGATTGTGAATATCTAGAAAATATATTTTTCTTTAGTATATATGCTTTCTAAAAATTTTTACTTATTATATCGGTAGACGGTTTTTAGTCACAATTTTTAAAGATTCTAAGCAAAGAGTGTCTGCAAAGTAACAATCTTATTCTAAAATTGGTGAAATTTTGCAACATCCCAAAAGTCAAATTCTACAAAAAAACAAATAATAATTGAAAATAAATACAAAATTTAAATAAATTGTTTTTGACAATACAAATGTATACAGTACGTACGATGACAATAATTACCAACTTAGCCCCTTGACGGGAATTTTTACTATCCTTGATTATCAAAAACGTACTTTATGAAATAGGCTATTGTTTTCTAATTTTGCACTGTCGAATACGTTCCGCCATCTGGCGTGTTGCGACAGCCGCCATGATTTATTGATAGATGGCGTCACTTACACGCATGATTAATCGTTGACGTCACGATGGGAATGTCCGTCATCCGTCATACTGTATGTATTATAATTTTATATATTTACAGCTTACATATATAATAGGACTAGCTGGAGCTGGTCTATATATTTTCTTTAGGTGTGAGTGAAAAAGTGCAAATAACATTTCATTTATACTTAACCTAAAAAACAAAAGGAAGCAAGAAAAATTGAGACTCGTTTGTTTTAATTGCGGAAAAAATGAACATAAGAGTAAATCGAAAAAAAAGCAGAAATGGCCTAAATCCCACAATAGCTTATAACCGTCTACGAAAAATTCCACGTCGAATGGTAGTAGTATGTTCAGTAGTTTTGAGGTGATGGTGCGTCAAAGGAACTCCATTATCCTTTTATGTATGCAGTTTGACAGTAATACGTGGATAATATGATATGTTAAAGATATCAATAAACACTTGTTTTCATTTTAAATATTACATTTAAAAAACAATTAAACCTTTCGATAGCTGATAGGGATTCAGTCCCGGACTATGTTGCAACCATCATGCATTTAGTTCAAACGTTAAGACGCCTCGCATTCTTTATCAGGAAGTGTATATTTACGTTGATGTTATTACGTTGATGTTTTAGAAATAATAGATGTGAACCGGCAAAATGTCGATGAATTCATACATTCGTATATGTATGCATTTCATACTCGTATGCATCTACAGTTCATCGCCGTTCTCGCACTGTACTTAGTCGTTTTGCAGTGTTTGAATAAATAAAAAACTGAATTGAATATAAAACTGCGAAAGTACATTATTTTTATAATTTAGTCAAAAATACATTTAATAAACACAATACTGAAATGTAAAAACATAGGTAGCTAGTGTAGTATAATCTTTGTCAAATAAATTTCCGTATTATATCAGATTCTAACAAGGATAATAAATCGTCAAACTCTGATACTCGTGTGTCTGTAAGTAACAAACTATATTCGATCAATTAAATTGAAATTGGAAAGTTGGTTTTAATTGAAGATTCACGGATAAGACGACGCAAGGCGATGGGTCGACCACGTGAACGCAATTTTAGCGATTAATGATGCGAGGGTAATCCAACTAAGCAGGGAAATGGGAGAGACATCTAGGGACACATCCGCATACATTCACCTTACCAACTGTTCTCGAATCTTCTTGAAGAAATCATTATTTACACTGTTTCGGATACAACACTAATAAATTCAGATAGTAAAATCAAAATACTTTATCCAATTATGGCCCTGAGAAAGCATTTAAGAACGTCAAAACACTACCACTGCTTTGGAAAATAATCCAGTCGAGAAAACTCGGCAAGAAACTCGATATGGCTTATCTTTTTTTTTGTAGATTGTCATTGGTCATGGGTATCATTTACAGACATCATATTATAGTTCACGAAATGATCCTCCCTGTTATACAAACAAATACAAAACTCTTTATAATAAATTTATTGTCTAAAGGGTACCTTTTTTTATAGTGAGTAAACTTTTTTTACAGTGGAAAGACGTTTCTTTATCCAAAGGTTTTAGTTATTAAACAAATACAATAACAATATAACACAAAATACTTGATGTGTTGATATTTTTATACACCTTTCAAATAGGTTAAAACATTTGTTTATAGTAATTTTTAATATTTTGAATTATATTACTAACAAATAAATAACAGAAATAAAATTAAAATATTTACGATAGTAGGAATAATAAAACAAATTTCATAGATTAATATCATATAAGATAAAAACCATTGCAAACTTTTGAATTGATATAGCATTTAATCGCGAATAATGTAAAATCGCGCTCGCTATTAATGAGGTTGTTTCAAAATCACTCATCAGTACAACAAAATTGTTATATTTACGTGTATTAATCGATCGATAGGATATAATTCAATACAAAGTAATGTAAATCAATATCATTGTTTTTATTATAGCTAAACACTTCGGACAGTTGAAAGTTCTGTTTGAGACAATACCACAATTACAAGAACTAACTTAACACCTTTAAATTTAATATAAAACTATCTGGCGCCCGTTTATTCATAAGTGTGCCTGCTTTTGATGTTACAATGAAACTATATGTCTCATCTGAATTAAATGTAGCCTATGTTTTACTTTTAATAATCATACTTATACCATTATTGTTCGGGCCCCTTGGAAAACTGTCTCACATGGCTCAATCGAGTTCAATCCTATTTTAATCTAAAAACTACTATCGAAATAGCTTACTCGTTTTTAAGAAATAATTATTCAAATATTGTACAAAATTACGATTTTATTTTATAACTTGAAAACAAAATTTAAATTTTAACAACTATTTTATCCAATTCTTTTGTACAATTTTGTCCTCCGATATATATCTTGGTTTATAAATTTATTTCTTTATTGTTTTAAATTGACTAAAAGTAATTATCTAGCTTATAAGTCGACATATGTACAAATGAATTACGATCGAGTGCTTATGGTTAGTCTTTGAGACACGCCCGTTCATTAGCCCGACCATATTATCTCATGCCTTGATGATTTCACGCTTGGTACCAACATTTCGACAACTTTGATGGGACGGGGTGGGGTTCGTGTAATCATATCGTAAATTACGATTAAACTTTCGGTTTTATCTTCTTCGCTTGTTGATTAACCGGGCAGAAGTTTCGCTCGCGTGTTATGTTCTCAATCGATACGTAATAACTTTGTGAAATTTCTAGTCGTGAAACCGATAACGTTAGTGCAGTAAATTCCGTATTAATTAAATTGATGTTTAAATTAAAAAAATCCAATTACATTTTTTACTTACTCGCGTTATTTATGCGCTGATAATATCGACCAAATTTTGCTTTAACGAGAAATAAGGAAGACCATAACCATAAACCCCTAACCAGTACTAAGAGATTATCAATTCTTAAGTCACTTTTTTAAATTATTTTAAAAGCTCATTTTTTTTAAACATAAACGTGTCACATTTGCAAAATTATTACGTTAAACTAACTACATAATGATACCCGTATGAAGAGATTGTACCGTATTAACAATTTTAACATACATAAACGCGTTCGCGAACGATAAACATTTACAAGAAGAGTACACACTAATCTTTGTGTAACGTTTTATACGTTCAAATATCATACATGAACGAGACTGAAACCGAAATAGCTAGGTAAATTCTGTAAGAACAAAAGCAAATTACGAGTTTACTCGAAATGTACGGGATGGGGGAGAACGTTAAAACGCGTGGGAAGGACGAACGGAGCGTCAGGTGATATGCCTGTCGTATTACTTTATTTGCTTACCTCCTGAGATACTATAATCTCTATACTCTATACGAACGAGTTATGCTGATTGAATATATAAACCTTTTATTTTAGCCGAGTAAGAGATATTATTAAGTCCTTTTATCGATTAATCGAGTTCACGGAATGTCTCGCCGAATATTGTCTGTGGAGCGAAAACGATGAGTCAACATTTTTGAAGTAATTTTACATGTTACCAATTTATCGTCAATCTATTCTTATATATATCAAAGTTGTTGTTGGTATTTATGGATATTTTACATTTTAGCTGAATATTTTTTTACTTACTAAACTACAAAATAATGTGAACAAATTTAAGTAGGCGGAATTATATCTCTACCTACGCTGATTCGAATTTTATTGTTGAGAGGTTCTAAGAATAAATAAGGCCTTCTCTTTACTTTATACTAATGATGATAGATAATAAATACATTTTTACAAATGTCACTATAAATTTCCAAACGAATAAATACAAAGTCGTTTTTCATAAAAATCGAATAAGATTTATTTATTTATATTACTGTGACATTTATTTAATTAGGGACAGTTAACTCTAGTACAAACTAGTTTATAAATCATGATTCACATCATCATCATCATGATTCACAATTGTGATTAATTGTCAGAGGCAAATTCTTAATATATTCTTATAACATGATGGTGCTTATAAAAATATTAAAAGATTCCATAAGGCATATAGTTTAAAAATTAACTACCTACCCGATATTTTAATGAATATTCTGTCATAAATAACAAAAACAGTATCGCCGAATGTTATTATAAAGAAAATATAATGTATTATACAGAAAACAGTAAAATATGTTAATAAATACTAAACTTTAAATGTAATAAATTTCAACAAAAAATGTATTTTTAAACTAGAGAACAACAATATATCATTTTAATTCTACCTACACATTGTGTTATCAAATAAATTATGGCGACGTTTTCATCCAACTTTACAGAATAAACAATATAATAATAAAAATCTACATGGCTCCTACATACAACGCACCAAAGGTCGCATGCCGTCGGTCCGGGTGCAGTGCGTTGTGTTTTTCTTATCTTTACCATTATATATTATACTAGTTTTGTGCCCGCAGCTCCGCCCGCGTTGGGTATATTCTGCACTGCGTAATTATAGTAACTAAAAAAAACAAATGAATGAAGAAAAATGAGAGTGTTTTGTTTTTATTAGCAGAAAAAAATGTACATAAGAGTAAATCGAAAAAAAAAATTAGAAGGGTCAAAAATAAATAGCCTATAACCATCAACGAAAACTACTGCGTCGAATGGTAGTAGTTACATCCCGATATATTTATTAGTTTTGAGGTGATGGTGTCTCAAAGGACTCCCATTTTCCTTTTATATAAATAAAAGACACTAACTGTCCAACACTTCGTTGTCCAGGTTATCTATATATATAAAAAAATGAACCCCTATTTCTTCTGGTCACGCTGTAACTTGAAAACGGCTTTACCGATTTCATTCATCTTTTTTAATGTTTTCTAATAACACGTAGAAGATTATTACATTAAAAAAAAAGAAAATTGCGCATAAACTTTAGGAAAACTCAACGACCATGTTAACTTTAATAACGTTAACCTTATGGCGTTCGACATAACTGTCAATTGTCTGACAGTTGGCATGAGTGACGATTGCGCTCTGCAAATATCGTTTAAAACAGCTGTATCGGTTGGAATTATATAAATAATTAATTTATCATTTCTTGGACATCTTCACATATTTTGGAATCATATTTTTTTTAATGAATTATACAATTCGGATTCAATATTCATAGTTAAGGCAAGACAAATTCTGTCGGGTCAGCTAGTATATAATAATAACAACCTAAATTTTCCATCAATACAAATAAATGTTATGTACGTTTTGCTAATATTATAATAGTTACAACGATTATTCTTAAAGCAAACAATCATTAGAATAATATTGATATATACATCCAACGTTAAGACTCCGTATACGCGTATAAGTTTCTGAAGAGACAAATTCCGAGTTATTTATGTTAGTTGTATATCACTTACAAACAAGGAACAATGCTACCCTAAATTAAAGGGATTGTTCAAATCTGCATACGAATTAACCGGTTACACTATTCGCTTAATAGAATAAGTATTTACGTAGATGTAATGAATTTAATATTCCATGTCAATTTATAGGTAATATAAGATGCCCGTACATTAACAGACAATGAAAATTTAGGTTCTAGGAACTTATGAAAATCAAAATACTATCGTCAATTGGGTAAATATTCCAAACATCAAAAAGAGCTGGCAAAGCCCTGAAGCGGATTTATCAATGTCTTTCTTTCAATATATTTTTAAGGGAATAGTATGATAAGGAAATATTATGGTGTGATAGTAGCGGCAAATAAGAGTAAAATGATTTCCGAATATAGATGAGATGAATGCAAGTAGTTCAACGAAACAAATCAACAACCTGAGGGTAAATGGGCAAATCAGTTACGAGCGTATTTCAACCATATTTAATATGTCGATTATCCATAAAATGAGACAATAGGAAGACAATAGGAAAACAATGGAAAGCTGACGTAAACACCAGGTCAGTGCTCAAGGGGTTAAGAAGTTCTAAAAATGGTCAGGTCAATAGTATCCTTAAGTATCCTTAAGTGATGATAAACATGTAAGTAAGCGCTCATGATAGTAGAAGAGCTGTAAGACTTGTAACAGGATGTACTCCCTGTCTTGCCTCAGGGATGAGAAGCGTGATTCTAATGCATGTATTGAAATGGATTTTTAATAGTGCAAGTTATTAAATCATAATTTACTGTAATTGATGCTCACATAAATCATTCACCTTATTCTATTTTAGCTTTTGGTATACAACAAAAACAAATTACATATTATTAATCTTGTTTATTCAATTTTAGTAAAGTTAGTTTCGCGTTTTATAACCATATACCTTGCTAGCGAATAAATCACGTCTAGTAAAGTCTATTTGCGATTAAAATATAGCGACATTGTTTTCCAGAACAGCTTGAATATATTGTTTTTAGCTAAAAATCTGACAAATACAGACATTGTATGAGATACAACTAACACTCAAAGCCCCGTATAACATATTTGTTTTATGACAAAGCATTTACGTTCATGGGTGGATGAAAGAACGTCAAAATGTGTCTCAAGTTTAATTCGTTCTAATTTTAAAATTAAAATAACACAATAAATCGTGATATTTTTTGTTATCAAATTAGTTAGTATATAAAAGCATTCCTGACTTTAACTACCTTCTTATACACGTAAAGGATACGTTAAAATTTCACGTCAAATAAATTAACGATAATCAGAGCTTAACCACGTCTAGTTTAGACTCGCAAATTTCTTAAAGAGATCTCTCATTGTTGGTACCTACTTACTACTGAGACATTGTTCTGTAAATTTTACATTCACATTAGACGGAAATTTCGCCTCATCCTGATTTACGATCGGCCCTGGAGGAAGCGTCTAACTGCGAGATTATTTATTCCTCGCCTAACACTCCAGTGTGGAACTCGGGAACACAGAGGCACCGATTTGTTTATGCTAAATAACCTGCAACCGCCAGGCACACACTCAAAAATAATTTGCATATTAAAATAAAGACGCGTTATACCGCGCAGTCGCTAATCCCCGAAGCAGCCGTAAACTTGTTAATTGTGATTAGCCGCAAACCGTTATCATTATTTTAGTAGATAAATCACCGCGACCGAGGCGTGGCCCTTATTAATATTTCGATGCCTGAAAGAGTTAACGGCGTTCCGACACGATTGTTACCGAAACCGACGGAATTTTAATTCGTCTCGGAGTTTATTAAGTGCGTAAAGTTTTAGCAGTAGATAGGTACTCCGGCGCTCTCGGTAAATTAAGTGAATTTGCTCGAAGGCCTCGGGTTAGGTGGTGCTCAATCTGATCGTCGGGATATTAACAATTTTAATTGCAGTCTGCCGTTCCTATGTAGGCATCAGTTGCCTTGTTTTCGGTATTATTTTGTTTTTTAACATATTTAATGTGGTCATAACGCATCAGTACATATACACGAAACAACGTCCTCCGTAAATTTCTTCTGTTATTTAATACCGTGTAAATCACGCAAGTAAGGGTGGTTTATGTGTGTATAGTTGTATTCTTCGTCTCATATTAATTTACTATAACCATATAAATCAAGCTAAATATGACGAGAAATAATACGTCTATTTCATAAAATTGTTTACGTAACAAAAACACCGCGGTAAACAAAGTAAGATTTAATTGTATTTAATATAGGGTATGTTTTACTTTTTTACATATTGAAAATATATTAAAATGTTTTGTTAAATACAATAAGAATAATACAATTGACGATCCACTATATTTACCTTACCGGAACACATACCTAGATTCTATATAAAAAAAGATACGTAATAAAAGCCGAGTGAAATGAGTGAGGGGCCATAAAACTCTTTTCATACAATATTCAATAGAAAATATTTTTTTATTATACTGAGATTTCCACAATTTACTGATAAATTCGTGCTATATCACCCGTTTTATATCCATCCGTGGGGCAAATTTGTTTCTTTCTCGCGTGATACAGTTATAAATCGAGCTGTATGCGTTCGCTTCTTCGGTTACGAATCTATTTTATGACCGCACACGCCGAAGGTTAACCAATAAAACCTTTTAACAGCCGTAACTATTTCGTTATAAGTTCCGAGTACGCAATAAAAAACGACGAAACAGAAATAAATCTAAGGGCACAACAATGCAGGATAACAGGGGCGCGAGGAAGCGTCATAACGAGCCGATCACTGGTACTATGAAAAGGAATCGGTCATCGTGTAACTAAACCTCAGGTCACAACCCTACTACATGCTAGATTATCTAACGGCTTGTAAAACCAAATAGGTGCATGATATACACAATGTTGATGATATCTTCAACAACATACATTACAACGTGGTCGTTTTAAAGAAATAACTTCTTAACGTAGACCTTTTTTACAATTGACTAGAGTTATTGAAATTAAAGGTTTTGACAATGGTACGAGTTTCGGTTTAGCTGTTACCATCATGAAAATTCAGCAGAATTTTTCCTAGCTAAACCAATCTGTTTCTCAAAAAAGAAAATACATGTCCGTTATGACCTTATGACTATGCGTATAATGGGCATGTATTTTATGTACGGTGCATGTGTTGCTAGTGCATCACAGCAAATGCAATAGCTTTCCCAGTTGGGGATCGGGACACGTTTTGAGCTAATATCAGAGGAGCTGAACTCTGTAAACACTCAGTAAATACTCATTTCAAATATAAACATGGTTTCTACATACATATATAAATCACAGCGCATCATTCAAATAATAAAACTATTTAGAAGTGTTCGTTCTATCAAATCCATTTTCATAAAATTTTATACAACTTCATAAGTAGCAATTATCAACAGAGGGGCATTCAAGTACCTAAAGGCATTTTAAGTAACGTTTTATTGAATCAAAAATATTTATTAAACAATATTATGGAGTGATCATTTTCAAAAAACCTTGAATTAGCTTATCTGTGAAATAGCTTATAATTACTCTTCATTGCTACTGGTTCTAATTATATTAACTATCATGATTTTATTCGTAAAATGGCTGCTTTTGCATAATTATTATATACTAATATATCGTATCTTGATACACATGAGCGCTGATCGTTGAACATATATAAATATTGCGTTGCGTCGAACGTCAGCGTACAAACTTCCACGTATCAACGTTTGCTTCGAACTAACAAATCTCGTCCGCTTTGTACTCGCATCTCCAATCTTCTACCATACACTGCACGTCCAGAGTTATCTGTATTCTTAATCACCTACAAGTGAACAAAAGTTACTTAGACTCTAACATTTTTTTTTTTACATTCGTAAAGTCGCCTTGAAGTAGCCTACAATATTTCAACCTTCAACTAACCCGAGGTATCGTTTTTATTCAGTTATTCTGTGTCTCGTTCGAATACGTGTTCCTAAATTAAAAATAGCTTGTTCAATACAAGCTTCATTCACTAAAACTAACCTTACGACAAATTATCCCAACACATTCTCATCACGACGAGCCATTCGTTTCTCTCGTGACAAATCGTCAGTGAATCCTTTGGACATATGAGTATCTTTATCCGCTAAATAAAAGTGAAATCTTGTAGTTACTAAGTCAGCAAATGTTCTAGTATTTATGCTTGTACGTAGCGGCGCGGCGTATGGTTGTTTGTGTACACGACATAAGTATGAATCACAGCTGATAAGCGCTGCACACAGATTTGCAGGATCATACGACCGCACGTTCGCTGCCAAGTTTCTTGCACCACGCCTACACATTTACTATTTGATATATATAAAGTTAGACTTGATTTATAGAACTATGATTTGATCATTCCTATATGTATTTACGTAACATAAATATGTTTTCATAAATATATGAGAATATTCTTATAGATGGTAATGTATGACAAAAATTGAAATTAGTGCAAAATGGATTGGAATTATGGTTTTGTAAGCCTAAATAAGGCGGTCTGAGCGAAGTCGACGATAAATCAGCGTTTGTAGCGAAAACAACCGCAACTCGTTGGTACTCGAAAACCGGTCATTACTCAAAAGCATCTGAGTGCAACAAAAAGTTAACTAATTGAGCACTTGAAGGACAAGGGCCACTTCGCTCAGAAATCTACTCAGTCACGTTCAACTGTTTTTCTGTCTAGAGATTTGTTTATGCGATATATTTCAAACAATCTGTAGTCTGACTCTTGTTAAATTCGAACTTAAATTATTCCTCTGTTATATAAATAAACTACAAAAATATAAAATGGAATGTTAGAAGATTACAAGGAAAATACGTTATTTTAAGTAAATGAAGGCGTCGAGAAAATGAAAATATAAAACTAATTATTTCATACACAAATTCTGATAAATAAAATAAATTGAATCAATGCAACGGTTTAAAATTTTCTCCGTACACACTGCAAATAGTAAATTAAAAAAAAAAATATTTTTACCCAAGTTTTTTAATTATAAAAAGAAAAATCAGTAAGTTCACAACGAAACGTTAACGTTTCCGTATTGGTATATAAAGTTGACGTCTTGAAAACACAAACAAGCTTGAGTAAACACTTACAAGTTGCCTTTTGGGTAAGTTTAAAGAAATTGATTTTTAAACTGCAAACAAGTTGAAACATGAAAAAAGCGAGAAACATGAAAAAACTATTCTAACACGAAAGTTGGAAATGAAATTAGTTTTAAGCGACAACTTCATTTTAGTTCTTTTTACCGGCGAGCAGGTTCTGCAATTGCTAGGAGAATCCCGTGGAAAGTTTCTCAGTGCAGATTTTGATTACACACGCTCCTTCAAGAAGTTTCCTGCCGGATAGGAATATTAAATCTTATTTAAGTTAGACATCCGCAGCGGTTGTTATTTCGAATAAGGTGCTTTATAAACTATAAGTGCAACGAGGAACTTGCCGCGATGAACATTTTAACCTTACTTGTTTGTTAAGTTTTACTCAAAGTCACATTCTTACTTATATCTCAATGTCTTAATGATGACGTTTAAACAATTCTAAATTTCTTCTAGGTTTTAAGAGTTCGGTATTCTAAACGTACTCGTTATCCAAACTTTCATAATATTTATGTGCGCTCCCGACATTCACCTCTGATTTTGGTAACGACCTTTTAGGGAGCTCGCCACGCTCCGTCGAGATGAAATAAAGTACCGTACAATCTTCCTTACGATTTTAGGTACTACGCTTAAATTTTAATTGTGTAGTAAAAGTACAGTTATATAATCATTAGGTGGAACAATACGGCTGCTGAGCGAACGGTACGAGCCTCGATTCTACCGACGTCGCGTTACATGGTGCATTTACCTAATTACAGCTCAGTTCACTGGTGTGACAATTCGTGATTACCGAAACGGTTATTTCGGGAGACGTCTACTCTATACGGATAATGTTTTACGGAGCAGCTCGGCATCATCAGCCATAATCTCCGGGACCTTATTAAATAAAATTCAGGACCGCTTCACTGTAACACGATATGTACTTGATGAAAAACTTAAGTGATTCTCACAAACGTAGTAGGTACAGTACACTCAGTCTACGTCGTTTTTAAGTCTCCCTAGGGCTCTCGACATGCTTGTCTCATATTTCTAAAAATTAAGTGTTACAATTTATTAATTTGATAGATTAAATAAATCGATCGTACGCCAGATAGGGAATGGAATTTATAAGCTAGTGCTGGTAGTGAGGCACCCAATACAAAGTTAAATAAAGAACAACCTGTATACTTTAAAGTGTTTACGAATTTTGTACCACGTATATCGGTCTTAAAGTATCGTAGATTCGAAAGGAAACTGTCCTCTTCTATAATCAACTTGAGCTTAATATAGCATGGTGGAAGGGTATTTTCCAATATTCCCACCTGGGTAGCTAACATACTCTAGTTGGCAAAAAAACTGTCACCAAACATCAAGGAGCATCATGAATCACATTGTCACTATTAGAAGAGATTATAGTCAAAGAGCTGAGCTGATTTTGTACTAGCTGTGCGCCAGCGGCTGCGCCCGCGTTTCATATATTCTTTACTGCGTTTTTTAGGAGTTGTAATGTTTTTACGCGGGACCCTAATTATTTTCGAAAATTATAAGTACCCTAAGGTACCCGGAGTAACTTCAGCTATCTACCGAAAAAAGTCCCGCCAAAATCCGTCCAGCCGTTCCGAAGATTACCCGAAATAAATAGACAGACAAAAAAATTAAAAATTGTATTTTCGGTATTGGTATCGTATATACATTCATATCTATTTAGCAAACAAAAAAATAATTACAAACAGACACTCCGATTTTATTTATTAGTAAGTATAGATAAAACATAGAATACTTATAGGCAATGTAATTGTGATAATTGTGTTTTAAGTACACATTTATTTTTCAAATAAATTCATTAAACAGAACATCACAAAAATTAGTTTAATAATTACAAATACTATTTATGAAATGTATTAAACTTAATTAAATACCATATTTTAAAAATATAAAATTACATGTAAAAAATATACCCAATATCTTATTCACTAAAACTTTCGATGTATAAAAACTAGACGAAATGTATTGAACATCAAAAAAGACAGAGGATAGATATACTATTATTAGGCCACATACATAAACATTAAAAACGCGGCGGCTGTAGAAAAGATATTTTAATTTTATTAAAAATCCCTCTATACCCACCCGCCCGGAGTAAAGTAGATTTCTTTCGCTGGGAAGGAAGAATTTCAAGTCACATAATAATTTAGATTACGTAGCAGCAGTGAGCGTTCATTATAGTATCTTTTGTACCTGATTTCGTGAAGATCTCATTCGGATAGAGAGACGGCGGTCCGCGGCGCGGGCGTACTCTCGAAATGGAAAGTGCGAAAATGAAATTATAAAGCTCCGCGATAAAAATAAATTAAATCGGATTTCGCATTCGCCAGTAGGTAGGGATGAGGAGAGCATTTTGTAGTCTGCGAATTCCTTTCTCTTTTCAAATATTTGTTTTAACACTTGATTTGTGGCGTAATGAGAAAATTCGCACTTGGCAATTATTATTTTTTTCTTTTATTTTCTTTTGTATATTTTTTATCGGGTTTTTTCTACAGTGAAATAATTATACCGATTTTTATTTAAATGAAATATGATTAGATGATAGACGTTTATTATAGTTACTAACAAATAATTCGGATAAGTCGCAAGCTGCGGCAAATCACTATGCATTCCCAGCAACGATTATTCAAATTAGGAAACAGTACGACAAAGACGAATGGTACTAATATCGTTCGTTTCGCGATCGCCCGACGCGATAATACGCGCGCTACGTGCCCTACACACGCGCTACAGATTTCGTCCGGCGATAAACACCGATTGATCCAAACGATACGCTTTTTGCGTAAATACCCATGCTAGCATGCAGGTAACTTTGTTTACTGGGTCAACTACGAAAACGGTAACAAATGTGATATTGTTTCACTGAAACGTTGCGATGCAAGCTAATAAATATAATATTACTAAAAAAAATGGCACGTGGTACAAATTTACATTTATTGTAATTTCAAAACTTTTTACATCACAATTACTTGTATCTGGAATTTTGAATTATGATAACTGAATCTTCATAGCGAAGGAAATGAGTTAAAAATTAGTGATTATTTAATTAATCATAGTCATGTCTAATGACCATTTTGTGCCAACTCCTATAAAAATCGGTGACTCTGCGCTCGAAGTTGACAGTTATGTATACCTAGGACAAACCGTCCAGTTAGTTAGATCCAACTTCGAGAAAGAGGTTAATCGCTGAATCCAACTCGGCTGGGCCGCGTTCGGGAAGCTACGCAAAATGTTCTCTTCCGAAATATCGCAGTGTTTCAAGACGAAAGTCTTCGACCAGTATGCGTTGCCAGTAATGACATACGGCACTGAAACGTGCTCCGCTCACAATGGGCCTAAAGAAAAAGCTCAAAGTTACTCAAAGGGTAATAGAGAGGGCTTGGAATGTCACTCCGTGATCGAGTCAGGAATGAGGAGTTCCGCAGAAGAAACAAAGTAACCGACATTGCCTGAAAAATTCCTAAACTTAAGTGGCAGCCGGCTGTGCACATTGATCGCAGAATTGATGCCCGAAAGGGCCAACTGGTTCTCGAATGGCTACCACGCACTGGATAACGTAGCGTAGGAAGGTCTCCCACAAGGTGGACCGACGATCTGGTGAAGGTCGCAGGAATCTGCTGGATGCGGGTGGCGCAAAAGCAGTACGTCGTGGAGATCTTTACGGGAGACCTATGTCCAGTAATGGACGTCTTTCCGTTTGGTTGGATTGATGGATGGAATTAATAATTATTTACATGTTACTTTTAAACATACAGGATTTAAGTTATTAATAGATTTTGTTTTTTATAAAAAAGCTTTTTTACACTGTATAAGCTTACTGCTTTAACAATCTCACCTGTTATTAAGTGAAGATGTGGTCCAGGATGATAAACGCACTAAGCCTAGTTGAAAATACTTTACGACCATACTATAATTTCGTCACGATGTTTTCTTACGCCAAAAGCTAAGGCCAGGCTCATTATAGATTTAGATAGGTGGATTCAAACTTACATCCAAGAATGCGGAATCCGACCACACTACTAACTTAGTCATCATCCATCTACACATGAAATATTTGTGTCAGACCGACATAAATCATATTTATCTAAAGATCAACCTTGATTCCATAAATAAGTATGCGTAATCTGCAATTTATTAACGTTAAACCTTCCCTTAATTTGAACACTTGCCACGATAATAATTAGGTGAGCGTTAAGCGAAAAAAACCTAAAACGTGTTGAAAAAGTGTTTTAAATCATACGAAATTTCCTATTAACGTAACGTTAATGTGTAATATAATGCCAATTCTGTATCGTAAATATGTAATTTATTCGGTTTTTTTTTCGTTCGTTCATTGTCCGTTAATTTGATGTAAAACAATGTAATTATATTTTTATTGTTCATTCTATGTCCAGTAAATCGGTGTTTGAAATCCCGAGGGTCATTTTAAGCGAACCGACCCTACTTAATAGTCCTCCATCTAGGAGGGGTCAACTCATGCGACTAGATGCTTTTGTTTATATTTTCGTGTCCCTTGTGTTATGTAATCATTAGTGTAATTGCCGGGATTAAGTTCTCTCTATATAGGCCTTTTGCGATTAGGCTCGCCCCAGTCTAGTTTCAGTATTCTATGAAGTTGTTCCTTCATTTCGGGACGTACGTAATACACTGTAACTCAAGCAGAACATTACTGACGGACCATCTTGTGACAAAGATACTGTATTTTATGTCTGTGTAATTTTGAAGAGAATAGTATCTGCGCCTCGGTTTTAAAATATATAATTTTTATCTTTAATACGTAGGTATCTTAAAATGTGTAAATATTTAAAATTTATAACTGTGTTATTAACACATAAAGATAAAGTGGAACTTTCTGGAGTTCTGAAGTTCTGAAAAGCAACTGCCTTAATAACATGGAACTAAATTAACATTTTTCAAGTGGAGTAATGCATTTACGCATCCGCCTCCTCCAAAAAATTTTGGGAAGAGTACGTGGGGCTCGTTAGACGTGAAGAGCCAAGAATACCCACTAAAATTCCACGGTTTTACATACACATTCGCCGCTTTCATGGGGTGGCACATGGTTATTCTGCATGCACCGCGCCGCCCCAGCGGTAAAACTAAATCACCTGCCCTACCTTTGTTTTTTTTTTGTGGTAATCTATTTAAAATATAGATTCTTTAAATGGCTCTAAACAACATGCAAGTAATCTATATAAAATTACATTATCAAATTGCTTTCACGATACGTTCCAAAAACCGATTGCGCGCACTGGGAGTGATATTTCATATTTACATCTCGTCATAATTAAAGAATTAATTTTTTATATATTTTAATAGTTATATAGGAATGTGGTAAAATTTTTTTTCATATAACTATATTTTTATATAAATGTTTGTCACTTAAAACAGGATAATTACTATAACGAAATTTCTGTAATAGCGCCTTTATTACGCATGATATTTGCAATATAAATACATATATGTATTTTCACTGGTGCCGGCGGATCTGCCCGCGTTTTATATATTCTTCACTGTGTACCTAAAAAACAAATAAATGAAGGAAAATGAGAGTATTTTGTTTTTTCAGCAAAAAAAATTTACATAAGAGTAAATTTAAAAAATAAATGAATAAGGGTCGATGAAATATCCTATAACCATCAACGAAAAAATTCCGCGTAATATAATAGTCCAGTCTCGATATGTTCAGTAGTTTTGAGGAGACGGTGCGTCTATTAATTATAGATTAATTAATGGTTAACAACGAATTCTTACAACAGTTTGTAAGTAAAAATCTAAATCACAATACACCCGGCCCGTTCCTTAAGGTTTCAACATAGCCGAGAGCTTAATTCCAAATTTAGAACACGAAGAATAAAAACCCGGCCGCGTCTCGCCTAAGAAAGCTCTTTAATCTAGCCACAAAAGCGTCACCTGGTTCAGCGGGCCACGAGCGTATCTCTTCACATACAAACGTTGAGGAATGAAGCGGGAGAGTGCCCGGCACTTTGAATTACTTTCTAATGAAAAGAGCCCAGGAGTGGTACAGAGTGGGGGTTGAGTTTGTCACGCGGCTAACGCTAACGAATGCACGGGCCCTTGACGCCGCCGCTCGAGTGCTAGCTTGTCACGTTGCTTGCGAATTCTTCGGTTGAAAATTTGTCGATAGGTGTGAGTGAGTGACTGTTGATTTTCGTGTCATCAATAAGTATCCGAAATGGTTATAGTTGAAAATTATTAGCTTTACATTAATATCATCTTAAATTTATTAATGTTATTATTTTATATGGCGTTCTCCCGGTGGTCAAAATTTGTCAAAATAAAACTAAACGTCATTAATGTGTCGAGTACCCATAAAAATAAGACAATAGGAAAAAAATGAAAAGCTGGCGTAAACGCCAGGTTAGTGCTCAAGGGGCTAATAGTTACCGAACGATAAATATCTTGAACTATTTTATCTTTGCATATTTATAAATATATACTAGTTGTCTTTAACATTTCATTTGCAACATTTACACCTTTAATATGATTTTTTTTAATTTAGTTCATCAATCGAATTAAAGTTTGTCCTATCTGTTGGAACAAAACACACATCGTGTGTAAAATATTATTAAATCGGTTAAATAGTTTTAGAGTTTATTCCGAAAAAATATTATGACACGGGATTTTTATATTTATAAGATGTGACGTTCGGGAAATATTTTCAAAGAAATTACCACCATCTTCGAAAAAAAAAAAATAGATTTTTATGGCACGGAGTTGTCCGTACTCCACGATGCAGATGATGTTAAATGATCACAGGAATCTTAACTAGATTAACAAAGGACAAAATATTTTTTTTTTGTCAGCCATTATAATTGCTTATACTCCGTGAACTAATGTGGGAATGCGCCTCTACCTTTCTTGTTACAAGGTATTTACGAATAATTATGATTATAGTGGTCACTTGGAACTTATTTTATGATGATAGGGTCATCAAATGTAATAGTAGGTCGAGCAAGGTTACTACAAAAAACTCCTTAGCAAATTCTTAGTAGGTAGTCATAATAATATTACACTGGATAAAACCACATCTAAACTTTCCTAAAACAGCCTTTTCTTGTTTTAGTTGTATTTATATTTAATAACCAGCTGTGAGCCCGCGGCTGCGCCCGCGTTTTATTTATTGTTCACTGCATTTAAATTTGTTTATACGGAACCGTAATTCTTTTTAGTACTTAGATAAAGTAAAAATATTTCTCATAAATTCAAGAAGCATTTGCCCCGTACAACTGTGCATTTTATCGGAGTTTAATCAATTTTTTATGAGTTTTAATTTTTTTATCCAGAACTCTTATAAGTACTCTTAGTTACCCGGAGTTACTTCAGCAATCTACCAAAGTCCCGTCAAAATCCGTCCAACCGTTCCGGAGATTACCCGGAACAAACAAATAGACAGACAAACATTATAGAAATTGCATTTTTGAAATAGGTATCGTATATTATATATCTATTAAGAAAAAAAAAAAATTGATATTACAAACACAATTCAATTATATTTATTAGTATATAGATAGTAAAGTGATAAAATCAAATACTACCAAATGGAATGTTCGTGGTTATTTCACTCACTTGAAGCGTAGAACAAAGTAAATACAGGCTAAGTGAGTTAAATGTTTAATGTATTAATGGAAAAGTTTTACACAACGTTTTACGTAAATGAAAATATAATTTTTTTCTCGTGTATTTTCTTAAATATAAAATGAAATAATATTTATTTGTGAAATTTCCTGGGACTTCTTTAAAAGGAGTTGTAATATCTTTATGAATATTTTATTATGATGTCCGTTTAAATAATTCCGGGATTGGTAATAGTAATATCACAAACAAAGTTTATTTTTAACATAACATAACATAAGCTCGCGCCTGTTTTCCCCGAAGGGTTAGGCAGAGGTGAAATAGCGAAAACTACACCACCCAAATTTCGCCGAGCTTAGTTCCGTCCCAGATGTGACAGGGGGCGAGCCTGTCGCCATAACGAGCACAAATTCCAAACTCCGGGATGATATTGAATAGAAAAACCCAATACCACTTGACCCGACCCGGGGATCGAACCCGAGTCTTCAGAACGGCAGTCGCACCGTAATACAACTGCGCCACCGAGGCAGTTTATTTTTCCAATTTGCTATAAATTAAGAACACTAATTATCATAATAGAATTCAAAATCTGTATAAATAAAATTATAGAGATCAATAATTGTGAGGACATTATGTAAAATATTAATCGATTTTCAGCATTCCTTTTTTACTTTCAATTCTTAGATTTAAAAAAAAACAGTTTATCTTAATTTAATATATTGTTGAGGTAATAAAAATTGCAGACGGAAGTCATGGTTAGTTACGATTAGTTTAACACGTTCATTCACAAAAATCTCAAGTGAAATGAGTTTACTAAGTAAATGACTTTAGAATTTTGTTAACTCCTTGTATATTAGAAAATGCAGAAAACAATGCTCCATCCAAATGCACTTCATTGTTAGCCACAGTTAATTAGGCGTGCGCGTGACTTTTACTATAGACCACGAACTTATTTCGTAGCTCATATAAATGAGACCGGCATCACAAGCGTTCCTAACATCATTTTAAACTAGAAAACTAAATTATAAAATAAATTAATCTCCGTTGTAAGCAACAAATTTGATTAATATTGATCAATCAAATATGGAAATATATGACCGAACAATTCGAAAGATTTATTTAATAATATGAATTTTAATAAAGATAACACTTTTACAAGATATCAAATAATAAAAATGATAAATAACACTTAAATAAACTTGTATTTCTTGTGAGACACGGGTAAAGTTACCATACCCACGGTTCGAATTTGAGAAAAGCAAGTGTTGCAAAAGAAGCAAGTATGATATGCATTTTAATATATGTAATAGGTCCACCATAGCAGATCGTATCGGATAGCGCGCTCGCGTTCGTCCAATTGTAATGATTCGAATATCATTCCGATTGCATAACTGCGCAGATCAAACATTTTTATTTGTTTGCCCACTCAACCGCACGACTGAAACTAATGAAGAGGAGTTTCGATTAAATTAATACTGGTTTTATTTAAATTTTTTTCTCTCCTGCCGCCGGACGATGTGAGGGTTTTTATTTTTTTTAATTACCCGGTAGCCACTGCAGAATGTTTCATAACGATAATTGTTTAAATACGCTTCATTTGTTCAGGATATGCTGTTCGGTTGCTCATAATACGTTTCAATTTTTTTATTGTATCTTTTATAATGTTTGTTCGATTTATTATTATTTTATTTTTATTTTTTGTAAGGTTAACGTCGTAATGAAATGTGTTATGAAAATAAATGGAATATTATGAGTACGGTAGTCAAAGTATGACTGCCTCAGTGGCACAGTTGTATTATGATACGACTGTCGTTCTGAGGTCTCAGGTTCAAACCCCGGGTTGAGTGATATTGAGTTTTTCTACGCAGTATCATCCCGGAGTCTGGAATTTGTGCCCGATAAGGCGACAGGCTCGCCCCCTGTCACATCTGAGAAGGAACTAAGCTCGGCGAAATGTGTGTGGTATTATAGTTCGCTATTTCACTCCTGCCTAACCCTTCGGGTATAAACAGGCTTGAGCTTATGTATGTTATGTTATAGTCGAAGATTTGAATGGTGATATTCAGATTATTTAAATTTTTTACCAGGAAAGTTATTAAATTTGCAAAAATTACATAAATTTATAATAAATTTTCTTTTGAGCTATCGTTTACAAACAGGCGCGTAAGAAGCACTATAAGACATACAATACGTTTCAAATAAGAATGTGCATGGACCTGCGCCATGTTGTGATGTCATAGCTAACAAAAAAATTATATAGATGTTTAAGGTTCATTAACCCCTTGAGCACTTAGTAATGTATCTGTGTACTCGACACATTAAAACAACGCATATTATTAATTGTCTTAATAATTAGGCCGAATAATTCACAAAAAAAAAAATGCAAATATTTTTGTTGCTTTTCATACTTTTTTATCGAGCTTTGACAGATCAACGTCATTAAAGCGCACAATCTTATTTGAAACCCATAGATTAAAACTCGTTCAACTGTCTCATATTCATTTCATTGATTGATTTTATCTAATAATACGTATTCTAGTTTTTTTTTAATTTTATCTATACTATCTATTTAATGTTATTTTTTTACTAAATAGATATGAATGTATATACGATACCAATACAAAAAGCGCAATTTTTAAAATTTTTGTTTGTCTCTCTGTTTGTTCCGTCTAATCTCTGGAACGGCTGGACAGATTTTGACAGGACTTTTTTCGGTAGATAGCTGAAGTTACTCCGGGTAACTTAGGGTACTTTTACCTTTCGAAATTAATTAGAGTACCGCGTAAAAAATTAAAACTCATAAAAAATTGCATAATATATTGATCCTATGCACAGTTTACGGGCAAGTTCTTGAATTTATGAGAAATATTTTTACTTTATCTTTATACCAAAATAAAATTACGAAAATAATTAGGGTTCCGTATAAAATTTATTACAAAACATTGAAGAATATATGAAAACCGGGGGAAGCCGTGGGCACGCAGCCATTAAATAAATAAAACATTAATTACAAAAAGTAAAATATTATTCAAATATAAAAATTCCGCATCAACGATTTAAAGCTGTTTTTTTTTTTCATAAATACTTTGTACATTAATTATATATATTTTTTAAATATGGTATTAATTACTCTGTTGTTTTCAATTTCGAAACGTTTTACACTCATTTACCATTATATCGTACATCAGAATATGTTAATCCAAGAGTTATAATATAATTTTATCGGATAATATTTTAAAAATGTCTGAATTCTGATATACGATTTTCCCCCGATTAGAGTATAAACTTAACGCAAACACTCGTGTAACCGGTACCGGTAGTGGTTTACAAGTCTCATACAATAACTCCAAGGAGAAACGAAGCTTAATACGTAGCAACCGCAGAAGCGTTTCGCTCTCACGTTAAGTTTCTGACACAAAGTTAACGAGGTAATGTGTGTGCGCTACACGGCATGTTTTCAACTGTTATTAACACGATACAAATATCGAGAACATTCGGTAGCCGTTTATACTAACTCCGGTTTGAATTAATATTAATAGGATAGGCGAGCGGCATTTATTACATACAAACTTAGTCAACTGTTTTATCCCTAGATAATAGCATTATGGTTAATATTTTTATATCAAATAATATATATCCACAGCCATCATGCGCGTACCTTTTGATATTTTCCATAAATTAGCTATTGTAGAAACGAAGAGCTTTGAAAATGAAAAAAATGCTCGATTTTTACCGTCAGTTTCAGACGTTCGTCAAACAAATAAAAAACAGAATCATCATCATCAGACCGATCTGCAGTTGACCCTTTTGTGTTTTCCAACTCTTTCTTTGGGGCGTAACGCGATAGCTATAGATTTCTGTAATAGCTACTTTTCAAATCTTTCGCCGAGCGTGTGTCCTCTTAATATTTCCAGAAATGAATGTTATTTCTTGGAAATTCATACATGATATGAATAACCAGATATTTATTTATCAGTAACCTTATATTTTACGTTTACAAATAATGACGATTAAGAAAATAACAATGAATGACTACTCTATAGGCGGAGAACGTATACACACAACCTCTCGGCCTTGGAGTCGGATAAACAATGAAAGAATAGCGGAAATAGAGTGCAATCTCGCAGATGTGTCACTCGAAATCATACTGCGAGCTTAATGCTACCTGAGAGAAATTTCCCGCATATACCTATCTACAAACATACGTAGATTATGCATACATACCAAAGGCGTCTACATAGGTAGACTAAACCAAATACAGCATTTGACATTTTTGGGTTTCAGAGAGAATTGTTTTTATTTTTTCTAACTAGCTAACGCTGTTGACCGGAAGGGCCTTTACAGCTTCACCGTGTCTCTGGAAGCGAGTGCTGAAGGCACTCAGCCACGAAAAAAATAACTACACAAGGGTTGCCAAAGTGGTACCTCGGCTTGGCCGTTACCTGAGTGTAAAAATTCCGCGGAATTTTGAACTTAGCAAGCCCTACATTTTTATTTAATAAAAAATAGTTTCTTAAAGTACCTATGTACCTGCATGTTATGTGCAGGAGTTTGTGTGCAGTATTGTGCGTGTAATGCTTAATGCATGTTCAGTGTCACTGTATCGCGCTGGCAGCGGTGTCAAGAGCCTCCACAGTTGGCCACAGTTGGGGAAAAGGAAAAATTGTATTCGACGTATTTGCAATGAAATTAACCAATTGTGAAAGCAAAAACTTGTAGTTGTACCTCAATAACTCAAAATCAAAAAAATCTTTATTCAATTAAGGCCCTAAGAAGGCGCTTATGAACGTCTAAAATACTACCACCGGTTCGGATAACAACCCAGTCGAGAAGAGCTGACAAGAAACTCGATCTGATTCATTGTTTTTATAAATAAAACTTTTATAAATAATATATATCACTTTTTTTCCTATAAAAAACTATACAAATCATAGTCTTAACTAAAGTTAGCGAAAGCACAGAGATGTGGGTTAATTCCAGACATCACTATCGTTCACGTAATGATCCACCCTGTAATAACCTTTTGAGATTAAGACTTGCTTGACATAATACTTGAACATATTGTCAGGTAACTCGATAAACTAACACGGAACATCATACGCAACTGATTATTTACTATTTTACACATTTTTGACATTCGAGTCGAGTACCCGTAAAAATAAGACAATAGGAAAACAATGGAAAGCTGGCGTAAACGCCAGGTAAGTGCTCAAGGGGTTAACCTCTTACACTTTTGTTTGGGTAATTTATAATAGATCTCGCCTGGATGTCACTAATAAAAATTGAAATGACAGCAGAAGGCAACTTTCCAGCTCCTGGCACTAAAGAGATAGAGGCGATTACATAGAAAGCGCGTTCCTGATAAACGAATGTTACCGAGCAGTTGCCAAGGCATGCTACAACATAATATATTCAGTTGTACGATCATTTGTACTAACATTATATTTAAAAAAAAAGAAAATCTTTATAAACGAAAATATAATTTGTAAATTATAGACAGCCGCGTGCCGCTAGACTATTATGAGACGCGTAGGGTGCGGTCGGTAGTAACTATTTGTGGAGGTCATACAACGTCTAAGTAGAAATTGTCTGTATTTTTACAATATAGTATTTCATGATTGATGTAATGTAATGTATTTGAATTAAAATATTGACCAAAAGTATAATAGTGTATATTACATTAAACATTACAACGTTATCCTTAGTACTAAAAAAAAATTAATGCTTAAATTTAAAGTAAATTGACGAATAAAAAAAAGTAATGTAGGAATAACGTTACAAAATTTGGTGTGAAATAAAGTATATAATAACTAACTTGAAAACAGAAACTGTATTATAAAATTGTTTTTCTTAAAAATTAATTTCATAAAAAATACTCTTACGCATCTTATACTTTTGCTAAGTTATTCCTATTTATAGAAGATTAGATTCTTGTTATTAATCCTAAAATATTTCACAAGTCGACGTTAATTCTAAATTAAAACATCCAAACCCGAGAATGCCATCTTAAAAAAGTATCAAAAGAAAATGAATCTTTATAATCGCGCAGGTAATCGGCGCATGAAATCAGCCGCGTTGATAAATCTCATTAACCGAATCCCGCTTCTCAGCGACCGTCCTCAATTTCATTTCCACGTTACCAAATGATCCAGACGCACACTCACTCGTTTTGAATTAAAATTCGAGATGGACAACTTATTACGCACGATTAACCAGATTAATACCATTTTCTTTGTGATAATTTTATCATTCCAATCTATGAAATGTTACTGAATGATGCCTTAAAATATTAATGTATAATATATGACAACAAAATATGGATTAATAGTTAAGATCAGGAAAATATTGCTTGATGTTATCAGTATCGTCTGTTTCAGCAATTCCAGAACAAAGTCTTTCAAAAATTGTAATCTCTAGCACTTTAGCCTATCGGTAAAAGATCACATTCTAAAGAGTTGATATGAATTTATAAACATAATTTTAACTCTCAAATATAAATTATCAATAAGTGCCTAACACGCAAATAAATGATTGAGTGATTTATGGATTGCTTAAAGGAATGAATGAAACTAATGATTTACCTCTTTTATGGAAAATAGTTAATATTGAATCTCTATAAAAGCTTATACTACAGTTGCTTCATTCACCAATTCACAATTCCCAACTCACGTCGTTTTATTGCGGCGAGTTTTAACTAAACTCAAAGTTATTCGCTCTCGTAAAATATCTGTTAAAAGCACTCAATACAGCTAATTGTAAAAGTTGCGTTCGCTGCCGTACCTGGAGCAATCAAGCGATCTGAAATAAGCCAGTATACCTATTGTCAGGAAGTATTTCTGAACGGTCTATATAGTAGCTACAGATCGATCTAAATCGACCAGAACCATACGAATCGAACAGTCGTTAATGAAACTTCGCTTGCGCAATTAGGTAAAACCGTCTTGATTTTATTAAATTTAATCAAGAACTTGTGCAATATTACACAGATTGGGCCAATCAAGCCGTGTACAAGTTTCGATAACGCTGTAGTTGGAAACTAATTTCGGAAATAAGCGAAGCTATCTCGGTTTCTATCGGATCTTCTTATAAAAAGGGGATCAATGTTTTCTAACAAGATTAGGTACCTGATAAGAACTGTTCGTGGCGCTAAAGAGTTTGTTCACATTGATTCTACTTACAAACTGTTTACGCATCAATTCCAGCAAGCGCCTAAAAACTTTATTGTCTGAAGGAAGTCGAAACAATAATTATGTTTCTATTTGTACTAACGTTTAAAAATAAGTACCGTTTATGACATAGCAAATTACAACCCATAGAAATATGGCACAATTCATAGAAATAAATTACTTCTAAATATTTTCTATTTTTCATTTTATTCTTCATAATGTAAATTCTTGATAGAGTGAATTTTAGAAAGTATAAAATTAAAAACTGTTAAAATACGCCGTTGTCAAATTATCATCTGCTATGAGCACTCTTTGGATATTTCAGTACTTTGACTAGTCATAAATAATCGCATAAAATACTCCTATGTTATTATTTTATATTACTCAGTGCATTATACCGTGAACAGTGGTAGCTAATGAAAGACTTTGTTTACAAATCATTGCCGTGATATAATATAATAATAGGTTTCTCGGGATCCGCTGCACTGATCGCAATGAAACTTCGTATATAATTAAAGCTTTATTTTCTAAGATTATCTGAATTCCTAGTTTTTTTTATTACATCCACACGTTAATATTCAACATTTTTGTTTTGATTTAATGACATAACAACACAGGGCATTAATCTATATTGTTATTTATTTGCAAATGGTCGACAGTTGCTAGGCAACAACAGATGTCATTATAAATTATAATGTTACATTACTTTGTTAATTATTATTATTCAATATGTACTTGGTTTTTATAAAAGGTAGATTACATTTCATTATTCATAAACATGTATTATAGTACATTTTTCACATTTTGATGACTTTATAGATGGCCATTGAACAATTGATTAGTTGTAACAAAAATTGTCCACAGAAATAGAGATAAACTATTAACCTATTGGACTTCAGAAAGATAATTTTTATTTCGATTCTTTATTTATTTACGGTGTTGATTTTTTTTTAGTTTTATTTTGGTATTTTTTTCTAATTTGGCTAATTTATAGTTGCTAATGTATATTTAACATTTAGTTTTTGTGCTGTTTTTAGTAGTACTGTGAACTAATCACAGCACTGGTAACATTGAACTTATAACAAACTACAAAACTTTTGGAGAAGATAACATCTCGTATTTATGCTCTTTTTATTACAACGGTACTAAATATATTGACCTGATAATAGATATCGAAACTCTTCTGGCACTCATTGAAAACTGCTATGGAATGTTAAAAAATACTTATTCAAGAGTCCACGTTGCTCTGTTACTGCTCATCAAATTTTATAGAAATAATTTTTCATCTTCCATAAAAAAAAACATATGAAATAAAAACTAGATTGAGTTTCTTGTCGGCTCTTCTCGACGGTTGGGTTGTTTTCCGAACCGGTGGTGGTATTTTAACGTACATAAGCAACTTATCAGGGCCTAAATTGGATGAGTATCTTTTAATATGAATTTGACTAGACAGATAAATTGAAGCGTATTAAAAACATGAATAAGAGATAGCTTTTGGTTATCACTAATATAATAATACGACGTAAAATTCATAAAAAGGTAATTCACGATTAGGTTAAAACGGTTCAGTTACATGGTAGAGAACATGCCGGCGGAGGTGTTATCAAGTGCGATAAACCTTGCGGGCCGGAACTTGCCGCGGCCAACCGTCCGCTCGACGTACCTTTGCCGCGAGCTATATCTGCTACATTACAATCCTGCATATAACAAGCTTTTGGTTTCACACTCAACGTTCAGATTTGATTTGACTTAGATTTCTGGCCCGAATTCACTGGTAATTATTGTTTAATAATAGATGAAAAGGCTCAAAAGGGCTTGAACCCAGGGCGGTTAAACATGTTAATATAAAAAAATACATGAAATATCTCGCAATCGTCGTACTTACGGCGTTTAAATCGATACGAATTGAGTCGAAATTATTTTATACACTTTCATATAAAACCCTAACCCCTGGACTGTTTGTAAATAAATAAAACTACATTTGTTATGTAAATTGGAATTTATTCTGATTTAAAATTTGTTTTTGCTTAGTTTCTTCTTCTTTAATTAATTACTATGTGTCGTTTTACTGCCGTCAGCCATTCGGTTCACCGCCGCCTGAAAAAACAGGAATCCCTCGTACACTGATGATGCGCGACAAAAGGATTCCCCCTAAAACGTAAACTGAAACCACTGATGTGTCTTGAGAGAAATAGTTTCAGAAAAGTATTTGACGTATCTCGAAATGACTTAACTCAACTTGTAATTTGAACTTCTAGATAAATGCTTATTTATATGGAATTATATACATAATTATTTGTTATGGGAAAACATTCAATCATCGATGAAGCAGTTCGTTTTAAATTTTAGTATAAACACCTTTTCACTGTGTAAGGAGTGCGTGTCAATTCTACCAATCTATACACCATCTGGCATGATAAACCGTGCTATTCAAAACCTGGTACCGCAAGACATTTATTACTTGAATTTGTAATTCTTACACACTCGTACTATTTAATTTCCCACTTTGTTTGTAAAATTATTATTCTTAAAAAATACACAGCAAACATTTAATGCATTTTATTTTTCTTAAATATTTTATAACTTACTTAAATTCCGTGATATTACATCGGTGTTTATGATTACAAGAATTTTCATATATCACTGTAAAAAAATATTTACTAAAATATGGCTTTTACTTTAAAAATAAGAAGTTATGTAAATTGGTCGTGTGATTCTGGCTAAGAATAGTACTACCCCATATCTTCCTGTGAATGTCGTAAAAAGTGACTAAGAGATAAACCTACCCTCCTGGGCAGGAGCATCCTCCGAGTACCACAAACACATGATTGCGATCGCTAACCCTCTTGCTAAGCATGCGATTATGCTAATCCCCCTAATCTTTCGGTTGAATGAAAGAAAAAAATAAAGAAAATTTAAAAAATGAATGAATTTAAGGAAATAACTAAAATTGATAATTTTTTAATCCTTATACAATAGAAGATGCATCTTACAACTCACTGTTAAAAATATGTCCATCCTTTAGATTATCATTTTTTATTGTCTCTCTTATATCCTAAACCAGTCACTGGACAAATAAGTTACACATTTATTTAGACATGATCGACGAAAAATTCAAGTCACTATTTTAAGCAGCATCCGCCACACAAACAAAGACTTCGAAACTAACCCCCAACAGGCATTGTGTTAAGGTACGTAAAGCCGCGAACGCAGTTACGAACAAGTATTGCACAATTTTAAACAAAGCTACAGACTGGATTAGGCATTACCATAAACTATGGTCCAGTTTTGTGTGTCGCGAAATTGCTTTTTTGAACTCGCATAACGTTACGGCTATAACGAGTTAAGAAAAAGTTGAATATAGAAGTTGAAATGCTCGGGTGAATGTTGCAACAGTGTCTGGAGCTGAACCGACGACGCTTAGAAAGGTCGTGTGCAGGTTTGAAACTTTCTCTGTAAGATTAGAACTATTTAAGTAAGTACATTTGAGTACCGCGAATGTGCTTTTTAGCAATTTCACGACTCACACTTATCGCTTAAGAGGATAGTTATCAAGAGTCCTTATACAAGTACTTAAATGAACATTTCAAGTCGCTACACATTTACCAGGTTTGTCCCTTAAAAACCGTAGGTTAGCTATGACCAATTCTGTGGAATCTAGGGTACCAGCACAAACCGACTTCAAACCACTTTGGTGCCCTTACTCTAGCTAAAATATTCGGTAATGCTGTCAAGCTGTAATTCCATTAGCTAGCATTCTGTATTTGAAAGAAACACGCATTGCAATAAAAATATCACAGTTTGAATATTACAATATTAACGTTATATAAATAATTCATTATTACAAACGGCGTACATTGCTTCACTAATTTTAGTCCAAAACAAAATCCCTGACAGTGATAAACGCTAATAAAGGCCCATTATCAACGTACATCTAGATAGTGCTTGTGGCTCGTAAAGGTCCGGAACGCGATGTTCCGCACCGATATCGAGTCGTGCGTGAACATAATTCTCGACATCCATTTGACCACCGGTGATTATCAGAAATCCTTCACCCTCAAATATATCTTTAAGCTTTCTTCTACTTACCGTACCAACACGCGAATCCTTTTAACCCGTAGGTAGACCATTGTTTTTTTTCGTGCTTCAGTCTTGACCTGTGGGACATCGATAGCTTCATAAGACTTCTAGGGTGCATGACGCGCTCAACGGCACATAGACTGTCTATCGCTAGGGCTCCAGAGTGATACGGACATCGACTTTTGCTGTGGTTACCTTTGATGAAAATTTTGCAGTATTTGTCAAACCCTGTGAGGGTTACGTCACTTACAGTCGACACCTGCATGTAATATTCAGGAGAGTAAGGTGCAGTTTAATGCATGTAATGTCACTGTATCGCGCTGGCCGCGGGTAGAGAGGCCTACCAAGTTGAGGACCGCAGCTCATCTTGAGTCGCTGCCAGTGAGTCCGTAGATTAATTGTCGCCGCATAGCATAATAGGGAACTTATTGACAAGAAGTTATCTATAAGGACATATGATATCTATATGGGTAAATAATTACCTAGGAATATCATAAAAGACAATGTTAGGTTACCAAACTTGAGAAAATAATACTTAATGAAACAAACTATTGGCTTGTTTATATAGAGAATGTTAGTAAGATTTAGATTTCTATTGATAAGTCTTTTTTTAACCCCTTGACCACTAACCTGGCATTTACGCCAGCTTTCCATAGTTTTCCTATTGTTTTCCCAATGTATTATTTTTATGGGTACTCAACACATTAATATTGAGTATTGTATCATTTAAGCAACAACTCCAAATAATCATCTAGGTTTTTCAAACAATACACTAACCAAACTCAAAATAAATTGTTAAGATTTTATAAGTAAAGTTTTAAGAATTCTACAACATAACTATTATATTTTAGTTGTTCAATAATTATCAAAAGAAAATAAAAACTTTCTAATAGATGTGATAGACTTCGAATACAAAATGCCTAGAATTAAAGTAACTCCGCTTAACAGTAATAGTTTATAGGAAGCTATAATTAAAGTTTCAACAAATCACTTATATAAAGTGTAACGCAAGATACCATCAGGCCTAACGGTAACATAAAAGACGTGAATAGATCAAATTCATTGCCGTTTATACACACAACACGCAAGGGATTTATAAAAGTTTTGTTTTATAGATATCATGCAAATAGATTAATGCAATAAAAACTACTTTGATAACAAATTACCTTTCATCATTATATATCCTACCTAACATCATAGTCATTGAATAATTTTAAATGTACGTGTAAAAACCAATAGTAATATGATTTTTTTATATATTGGATTTTACAGTAAATATTCGAATGAAATATTTGAAAACACTATTCGCCAATAAAACTCGTAATCATAATATTGTTAACACGACACTCTGCGAAATATATATATCCATGTATTAACCAAAACAAATATAGAAAATTATGTTACAAAAGATAGTTAAATAATATCATAAATAATTACAGTAAACTATAATGCCCCGTCAACTGTGCGGTTGATTCATGGCATATTGTAATTTACCAATAATTTATTTTAAATCATGTCTCGTTCATAGCTCCGATCGTATTGTTTGCTTTAATTTTGCAGATAAATTTTGAATTGTACATTTTAAATTCAATAAAGCAGAAAGATACTTACGATTTTAGAATGTATTGGATAAAACGAGTCACGAAGTTCTAGAAAATTATGTATTTTACATTACCTCTTTAAACTTCTCGTTTAAAAACTAGTATTCGTAACTTTTAGCTCGATATAGCTAGAATATTAAAATACTTAAGTAAATATTCTAATATAGGCAGTATAAATAAACATAATTTACGTGTAGTGTAGACAAAATAAAAATTATTTACGAGTTGTACTAATTAACGGATTTGTATGTAGTCGTAACTCTATTAAAATGTATTCCAACACCAAAGAAAGTCCTTTCTTGTTCAATTTTTAATAAAAAAAATACCACAAATTGTATTTAAAATCTTTTAACTAGGTACGATAATCTTTCTTGTTATGAAAGACATTACAAATAATACTACTGCATTAATTTACAAGTATAAAATCAAAATGTCCATATACACAAACAAAATATTTAAAAGGCTCAAAGTGTTAAAGTAATCATCAGCAAATAAAGCAATAAGGTGTTTTACACCATTCACTTTTTACACGCGAAATTTCAAATATCAATTTTGGAACACGACGCGCCCTGCGGCAAATTTACGCCCTCATTTTTGATTATGTCAAACGGAATACCTAAAAACAGTGAAGACATAATAATTACTCTCCCCTGAAACGTTAGCGATTTATACATAATTATGGAAGGTCAGGAAATATCTATTACATTATTGTGGTTCATTAGTGGTGTAATGCGAACCTGTATCTCGGTCTAGCAATTAGGATGGAATACATAATTATTTACATAAGCATAAGGATTTGCCGATAAATGTGGATATTTAATATTTACCTTAGACATCGTTTGTATTAAATGGACAATTACAGTAATTGCTTTACAGCTTTAGAGTAATAATTGAATCGAGATCGTTATTATAGACCAACGAACAGAAACAATTTGAGAATTGATAAGAACTTTATAGGCATTATTATGTATTTAATGGCAAAGATTTTCTATTCGTTTAGGTTATATGTATATACATATGTATGTATAAATATCTCATTCATAGCGGTATGAAAATATATCCATAATAATATAAAAGAAAGTTGGAAGTTGGAAACTTTACCGTATACAGCTTAGACAAAATTGATAGCACTAAAAACGTGTAGTGTTTCAACGCGGAGTCACAATATAAATCGTTGTTATTACCAACAACGTGTAGCGTAATATGAAAACACTCTTAAAAAATGACGAGCTCAGTCCCTTGAGTTGAGATCAGAAACGACGGGAAGCCCGGTAAAGCACATTATGGGTATCTGTTACAGGAACGTGCAAGATAAGGATGTTTATTCAGTGTGTGCGCGGTGAACAAATTGTTTGTTCAAGCCTCTCTTTACCTGTGGCACCGAGTTTTCATAACAGCGCGTAGCCACGGGCGTTGTCCCCGGTGACAATTTGTAAGACGCGTCTCGCGTCTAAGGATTTGCTGACGAGTTAGCTTCACGTACTTTTTTCTCTTATAAATGAAAGGTAGCGACATCTGTTGCAAATATTTAGCCTGGTATGAAAAGTTAGAAAATTACTGCAAGTCGGATGTAAAAATAATAAACTTTTGTATGTATATTATAACAACTGGGATATTGGTCACGTAATATGATTTCCACATTTAAAAAAAATAATGAATATAGGATAAATATTTTTTTCTAGCCTATCTAATGCTGTTGATCGAAAGGCCTTTACAGCTTAACCGAACTTTGTGAGCGATTACTGATGGTACTCAGCCGCAAAAGGTAACTAGCACAAGGTTTAGCACAAGTTTTTTTTTATTATGGTAAAACCGATTTTAAAAATTCTTTTATCTGTAGTAAGTTACTCTATAAGTTACACCGAGTAACGTGGTTTATCTATTTACTTTAATTACAGATTTATAAATACTCATGCTAGGCGGGTCACTAATAAACAGATAAAGATAAAACAGTTCAGTAGGTATCAATTTCTCAGTTTGTGTGTCAACTTGATTTTCTTCTTTTTTAATTTAAAATTGAAGTTAGCATTATTGTTATCAATAAATAAAATTAAACTGTTTTTTTTTTTTCAATAATTATTTTCTTCGAAATTCGACAATTAAAAGAGTATCAATGTTATTAAAAAAAAATAAAGCTGTGAAATGTATTCTTATTTAGAAATTCGTCATAAATGATAAAGTTTTATGCTGTCTCAATACATAAAGTCAAACTATACGGTTTGAGGATACCTTCGATTATTTCTAAAAATATATTTAACAACATGGTGTCAGTAGCGTGCGTCACTCGGGACAGTTCATAACGTACAGATGTTAAAGTTTCCACAATGAAAGTAAATTACAGAAACTCGGTAAGTGTTAATTATGGTACCGTCCATATACTTTTCTATTTTATTAGATTGTTTTATAAATTATGTATAATACAACAGAACACATTCGATTTAATTATCTGTATTTTTTTTTGTTACTCAACGCTCAACGCTTTAATCACAATCTAACCTGATGTTAAGTAAACATGGTAAGTCTAGAGGCACTAACTCACAAGTGATGCTGCCGAAACATACCTTTTGGTGCTTGGTGCCAGGTTTTCAAACTTGAGAGTGGTAGCTACCTAGACGAGCACTATTGGAAATTACTCTGCCATCGTGTCATGGTTTCTTCACGATGATTTCAATTATGGAAAAAGCACAGTCTTAATGTATGAAGCAGAATCCGAGCATACTGCGTTATAATCGTAGAAAAGAAAACAACCTTTATAATAATACGCTTATGAACAAGTATATTCGTAAGTGCAATTCAGAAAAAACTATTCTGAAATTCCACAAGCGTACTTACGACGAAACTTATAAGGTTCCTTTTTTTCAATAAGTAAGTAGATTTGCAAGAAAAGGATAGCTGCAAAATATACCGATAAAACTTTATTGAACCTATAATACGCAAAATAAAATACTTGATCGCGCCGAAAGCCATTGAGAGATCGTGTAATTCGGTGCTGGGTGAATGCCTCATTTTCCCTTCGTTAGTTATTCAAGCAGTCGGCCCCGACTTGTTCCTGAGCACGGATAGGACACACAAAAAATCTTACATGCGGCACGCTGGTTTCTTCAAACACAAAAATGTCCACTTATACATAACGAAGCTTTGTGAATTATTCGTAAAATCTCTGTTTTTAAGGCGTTTGTTTCCCGTTCTCCGGTGGTAGGGATCAGCTTATCTATGTACCGTTTTAAACACTTGTACTTTATCATCTTACTAGCTGTGTACCCGCGGCTGCGCCTGCGTTTCATATGCTCTTTATTACATTTTTTTATATACGGAACCCTAATATTGTTTTTAGTCTTTAGATATAGTAAAAATATTTCTCTTTTAATTCAAAAACTTGCCCGTACAACTGTTCATTGAATCGGATGTTATTCAATTCTTTATCAGTTTGATATTTTTTACGCGGAACCCTAATTATTATTAAAATTAAAAGTACCCTATGTTACACAGAGTCACTTCAGCTATTTACCAAAAAAAAGGCCCGTTTAAAAAAGTTCCGGAGATTACCCAGAACAAACGGACAGAAAAAAAATTAAAAAATTGTATTTTTGGCATAGGTATCGTATAATAATACATTTATATCTATTGTAGTAAAAAAAACACTTCAACTTTATTTATTAGTATTGAAATAGATATAGACAACAAAATACACCAAAAATGTTTTTTTTTTTTTTATTTTAACTTGTCGCTTCTAACAGAGGAGCGCATTTGAATAAAGTATTCTTAAAACCTGTGGAGACAAGAAACGGGAGAACGCGGGAGGAGGGCTTTGTCGCCGCATGAGACTTCATTAGATGCGACCGTCCACCGCCGAGGGAATGTGACGTCACTTCTCCGTCGTAAGTTGTAGGGAACCGGAAACGGTAGTCGGTTATTGCGTTTTATAAATTATATGTCAAAGTTGGAAAGATGCATATCCTGCTGTGGGAAAAAGAAATTTATACTTATTTTATTTGTATAGATAATTATTGTGTATATAGGGTCTTTTTTAATTATTATTTTGATCAACAAACGAGTTAATTATATTTTGTAATTATCATGAAATTGTCATTCTATAGACGTTGTATTTATTTTACTAGTATGTGTTTCTTATTACAATACAATTAGTATATTTTTTTATTCTAAATAGCATATAGAATAATCTTATTATTTCACTAATAATTATGAGTTTTACTGCATATATTCAAAGGTTGTGGTAGCAATTTGTTAACAATATACCTAAGATTTTTAATTTATACATAAGACTTAATAATCTGTTTACATAAGGCGATAAAGCAATGATGGCTTAGTTGGCAGTACGGTCGGATTTCGTGTCAATGGACGCGGGTTAAGATCCACCTATCCAACTCTAATATCAGCCTGATCTTTCAATGAAGGAAAACATTGTGAGGAAACTATATCTTGGTGGTAGGGCATTTTAAAATGATGCTAGCTACCACCCTCAAGTTTGAAAACCAAATTTGTCGCCAAATACCAATAGATGTGATCCGGCAAGCATCACTTGAGAACCTGTTCCTCTAGGCTTTCTGTGTTTACCTTCCTGCACCACATTGTCACTTAACAACAGGTGAGGTTATGGTTAAAGCACTGAGCCTATACCGTGTTTTTCCTTATTACAACTAATGAACCAATCTGAGTGGAGTTTTTAAATTAATATGGAAGTGACCCGACAAAAGTTCTACTCTAATTATCATTTTTGCATTGGTGTTAAAACTTAATAATAAATTTTATTATATATATATGAATTTCTTCAAACCGTTACTAACTTCGTGACTTCCATGTAATAAATAAACCATTTTCTATCTCTATTTTATATACCTATCCACTCTTGTAAATATATGAAAAAATGTAGTTGCGTGACCGCGCGTAAAGAATACAGCGTAGTTAAAATCTGTAAGGCCTGCCTTTATACCTGCATCTCTCGAGATGCATCATTACGAGGCGTGGCGTACCACGGGGAGTTAAGAGGATGGGTAAGGTTGCGTTTACCTCGATAGCGATATAAATGCTTATATAAAAATCATTTTTTTATTACTTTTGATTCACTTATTACACTTAATAAGCTGACTGTTCAAAATAGAAATAAAGATATTTATTTACATATTTATATTTTTTATATTAATATTTTATAAAGATATTAATATTTTAATAACACTTGTTTACTCAAATTCTTCATTAAATTTGGTTTCAACAGTTTTATAAAACTTGTAATTGTAATTACAACACCAAATTTTTATCTATGATTTATAAGAGATTCACTTCATGTTTACAATTGCTTTCTTTTCGCCACATAAAGGATAAATATGAATAATATTATAAAAGAAATAAACAAAAACAAAGAAGATTCTTAGTATAGTGGTCATTAAGGCCTACACTAAAACCGAAAATGTTTTGTATGAATTCCAACACAAGACAGATTTGTATGACTATCGTCATAACTTTATTGATTCCGAGACTGGATTTTCATTCCAAATATGTGATTAGTATAAATAGTAAGTTTTATTTTTAAAATGGTCATGGTGATATCTTCTCGTAAATATTATTGTTAAATATTAATATTTACTAATAATTATATAAATAATAATTTCTAAAGTTCTTACTAAAATGCACATTTTTAAAATGCTGGAAATCATTTAATAAAGTAATAGTTGAGACCCCAAAACGCTGCCAGTATAAACGCACCCTAATATCTCATTTAAGACGTGTTTGCATAGTGTACAGACTCATCGCGAGACCGTGTCTTCACCAAAGTGCACACAAGACGTGCATCGCTATCATAGTTCTGAAGTTTTTAGACGAAGATTGAAATCTTTTCGTAGTGCGTTTTTGTTTGAGTTGATTGAGTGATTATGCGAAACTTTCATTTTAAGATAAAATATTTTATCCACCTACATATAATAAACTCGTAATTATTTTTAAATTCGAACGCACAAAACTAGTAAAGTATGAAATCGATTTAAATATACAGAGTTTGGAAGTTGAAGTAGGAGTGAACAGCTCAATTATAGGATTCAAGCTGTAATTGTTTAAAGTATACAAACTTGTAGATGTTATGAGAATCATAAATAAAATTAGTTTCAAAGGATTTAAGGTTGAAAGAAGTACTTTTATGCTTCTTCTACCAAACCGAGCACCTACCACCATACCTAAGAGGAGGGGCTATTAACGACCTATAGACTTACTATAATAATATGGTCCAACCAATATACGCGCGTTTCTTATTGAAGTTATACTTCATTTGGTCTATTAGGGAAAAATGATGAGAGTAAATTTTTACGATGCGAGCGCAACCGTCACAAAAAAACAGCACCCTAAAGTTAGCTGTCAACATCTTAGTTTCAAACATGAATTGCTTTTTATTAACTTATTCACGTTTGCCCTTAGAACACACGTTTGCAGACTATGGTGTTTGTCCCCACACCGTCGGTCGCATATGGTAGAAGCAGTAGGTATCAATTACACACTTTTTTATGACGTCAGAAGTTTTTGCTAATCCAAAAATCGCTCAACACACCTAAATATATTTCAAACTCAAAAATATTATAAATATTTATTGGAGAAATATAAAAAAGTACTTACTCAATATCTCAAATATTTATTGCATCTCCATCTCATAAATAACAGAAAGCTTCGATTTTCAAAGTTCGATTCGTCTGAAAGTTTAATCCCGTTATTATTTCATATCTTTGCAAACTCGATGTCTCAGATCGAGTATGTGAGTTGAATATAACCGTAGCAACTTCAATCAACTAGACTTTTATAAAACATTTTTACTATTATTGCACATTATTTTATTTTAGCGTTCACATTGTTTATTAGATATTAGTATTTTCGAAAGAAAACTTTACATAGGTACAACTGTTATTTTTGTGATTAATTGAACAATTTAGATAATGTATACTATAATTATTAAAACCTGTGTAAAAATGTATGTCAAATCATATATATTTATGTCTTCATAATGTCGTGGGTATTATTAAAGACATTACTATAATAGTTACATACAAATAACTTTAAAGCATATATATCACATGTACTGCACGTAAAGCACAAAATTAACTGTCCAGACGTTAAGGCATCAACATGACACTATATGCCATCATATCGTCGTGGATTAGATACACCAACGTATCCGCTCTGTGGTCATATCGGATGCGGTGCGATAGATAACATGTCAATCCTAACCCGAGTCATTATCGTAAACGTTAATGACAACGACAATTACTGACAGCCTTGGAGCTCCGCCGAGAGGCGGCCTCTGAAATTGAACATTCCCAATCTATCGGCCGGGCCCGATTTGTCCCGTCTATAAACTCCTTCCAATCGAACGGATTTAATTAAAATAGTTCCACGAGAAAAATAGTAAGGGTCCAACTTCATTTACACGTTAAACTTTTGTACAAAAAAGGTTTTACAATTACAATACAGCTGTATTACAATACAGCGGAATAGCAATTTAGTGTAACTTCAATATGAAACAAATAAATAAAGAACTAAAAATATTCATTCTTTTACTACATGTAAAAGATGTAATGTACATGTAAAGATGGCAAACTTTAAGAAAACATAGTTTCATAGTTAGGACATATTATAAATAATATCGAAATCAATACTAACCTATGGTCCATTAGATATTCTTATCTGAGGGGCTCTTTAATCTAATCTCTTCCTCTCCTTTCCATAACAGAACTGTATGACCTGGGCTTGGGAGCAACAGTTACTGGTAAAGACTTATACCACAGTTTCTCATCCTTATTTTGCTAACTGCCCACTATGAAAATCTGTTTTTTTTCTGGAGTCTTAATGTTTTTACACTTTTGGACTATATTTTAATCTGCCCATGCTCCTCTGCCTTAATATCAATGCCCCCTAAAATTCTCTGTGCATTCTACTGCGCCCTCGAAAGTCTGAAACGCCCACAAGGGAGCGTTTTCACCCATGTTGGGAACCTAAGAGTTATCCGGTAATTTCCATATCCTTACGAATCAAAATCTGATATCTTTTTCTTTCATTAACTTACCTTTGCCGTTTTATAATGGTGTGGAACAGTATCCCACCATTGTATTACCTCCTACGTACAATATGGTGTCGTACAAATGCAGAGTGAACAGATATTTGTGCAGGCCTGCACAACAAGTAACACCGTAGTTTTCGGATTTTTCTACAATTAGACAAAGTGTTGTCAACTTATCGTGCCTCTAAAAAAAATTGACTGAAATTTGGATTGAAAAAGTATTAAATATAAAATGTAATTAAAATATTTTATTTTAAAATTGCCTTAATTTTGTAGTAACAAGGACATCATTATTATATATAAGACCGGCAAATTATTCTAAAAGTTATATTACAGAGTGTTTAGAATCATTCTAAAACACATTATCCAATAAACGGCCTTTACATGGTTTGCGAGGATTAGAAACAGTTTACAAGTTAACTAAGCTAAACAGTTTTGCCATTTACCAGGCACAATTGTAATTGCCAAATGTGCGATTAACTGTATAACACATTAATGTAATTATCTGTGCTAACAAAGCCGTATTCATTCTTATGTACATTGCGTGTAAAATTTATATGGGATACAATTTAAGGTTGTTAGTTATAATCTCGGTTGTAGTTAATTAGTCGGGATATATTTGCTTCTCTACTAAAACTTTCTTCTCGTATTGTATTAAAGGCGTATTATATTTATCTTGTACATTTATGTATAGTTCTATAATTAATTAGAGAAATAGCCTTGTCGATAATTAAAAGTTTAAAATGTAAAGTCCAGTCTCACTGTACCTAGAAGCGATGGCATATTTTTCGCAAGGAAAACTTTTGACAAAAAGAAATGAGTGGTTCGTTTCCGTACAAACGACGCGTAATATACAAAGAGGCGACCACTCGAAAGACAATGGACGGCCGAGTAACTTTCAATATTAATGATGCGCCGAGAATGCACACAGAGCTCGCCGAGTTGCAAAGGCCTGGCCATTGATAGTCATTAACTATTGATTCATAAGTAATACCCTTTTACCGAACCATGTTGAAGCGTTCAACAACTTTCAAATTTAAAAGTGAAAGAGGATTTTGTTTTTGAATGAATCAATGTTATAAAAGGAGATTTTTTTTAAAATATATTTGTTCTCCATTTATTATAATAATGTCATGTTTTATTTATAATATGTAGAACGATAATATTTATAGATATGTTGATAGAATAACTAAAGTATAATTAATTATGATTTTTAAATATCAACTGTATGTGAGAGATAATTTGAAAGGTGAAAGAGTTTTTAATAATGTAGGTGTTTACGTCATGTCATTCATGAATAAAAAGTATTAAGGGGACATGCGGCACCAACAGATTGTCACGGCGAAGTAAAGGGCCTTCCGGTCAACAAAAAAAGCGCCAACAGATTTAAAAAGTAGGTATTTTAGAAATATATTGCTATTGCGTTGCTCCCCAAAGAAAGAGTTATAAAACACGAAAGGGAAACTGTTTGCTCCTCCAAAAACTGAACTGGTTTTTGATTTTCTTTCAGTTACATAACTTCGGCTATGAAATAATGCCGCTAGTATCCTCTTAAGAATGTAGTAATTTTATTTTGACCTCGTACTTCTGTTTGCGCAGTTATTGTACTTGGTGATGTATCTCAATATCTAAAATATTCTACTATCTTATTTTCTTACTCTACTACCGTATCTTACTTTTCTTCAGCAAGTAATAGTCATCTGCTGGACATAGGTTTCTTCTTCGAAGTGGCGTCAGTGCAATCGATCCTCAGCCGTGTCCATCCAACCGCTCCCAGCTATTTTCTGTATATCTACACCACATCTAGCAAATAAACGTCTCGCGCTACGTTTGCCCAAACGTGGTCTCCACTCGAAAACCCGTCTATTCCAACGATTGTTAGTTCTTCGACAGATAGGCCTATAAAATTATCTACAGTACTATATTATAGCATCAACAGGTATAATACAGAATTGATGGCAACTTTAAAAAGTGGAAATTACCTTCTTACCTTCTTACTTATAGATACCTTAAACCTTAGGGTTTGCTCATGTTTCATTCACTCTTCTCTGGACTCACTAATTTCTGGTGATTTTAAAAGTTATTCCATTTAATTTATTTATTTATAACCATATCACTAATTACCATCAATAATTCATTAGTTTTCTTCATATTATAAAAATGTTCAATTTTAAAGAAAGATTAGAAGAAAATGAAATGATTAAAGAAGTTCAAATTATCTAATTATAAGTAATTTAAAAAGATTTTTTTGTGTTTATAAATATAATGTAACATATAAAGTGCTGTAAACATATTTCACGATCTCTATTGTTTTTGACAACAAAATGTAGATATCGACCAGTTTAACGGACCACCTGTAGTAAATACGATGTCGAAATCCAATATATAATACTACTACTAAAATCCCATACTCTAATCAAACTCGTTATTAGAACATCAGATAGCAAATTTACAGGTAGAGGTCGTCCAATAAAGATGAGAGTGTAAGAGAGAGTTAACTGTGCGGAGTAATCGCGGGTCGAAACCGTTGTTTTACGATTCATACTTTGCATATCCCGACAGATGTTAGAACAATAAACTCAGAAAGAGACGCTTGGGTATTGTACCGTGCTGTTTGAATTGTAATTCCGTCGAAATCTATCTTTTAAAGGTTTAGAAACGTGTTCTAAAAATAGAATTTTTATGAAACAACTACGTTAAATTCGTATTGGACTTTTTTAATTCATATTTCGATATAGAAAGATTTATAGCCTCAAAAACATTAAATCTGGTAGTGCGTTTAATAATAATTTAAAGTTATTCTATGAATACTCACTGTAAGCTTAATGATTGTATTTTATTCTATGAACCGACTTCAAAAAGAAGGAGGTTATCAATTCGTCTGTATGGTTTTTTTTTTGTATGTTTGTTACTCGAATTCTCCTTAATTTGTGGCCCGAATTGAAAAAAATATTTGTTTCATCGGAAGAGTACACTTCCGAGGTGGCCCCATTTTCACCAAATCTGATAAGTGGAACTCATGGAAATTGAGACAAACTCTCATATATTGTAGACACTTACACTTGTTTCATATATTCGTTTCCAAAGCTATGAAGTAGACTTCACAGCTATACCTAAAAGTATATAATTAAATTAAAAAGTAGAAAAAAAACTTTTTTTGATTAAAAACAAGACCGACTTCAAAAGAATACACTATATAAATGCACTAAAAAGTCTATAAATAATTACTTCATTAATCTGCTTCGTTAATTTTTGGAGTCGGTGCCAGCTAGCTATCACAATTACATCTAAGCTTAACAAAGGACTAGGATGATTTTAAAGAACAATTAATCAAAAATTGTTATCCATAAGCTGGCACCGATTTCAAAATTAACGAAGCGGATTAATAAAGTAATTATTTATTGACTTTTTAGTGCATTTTATAGTGTATTCATTTAAAGTCGGTTTTGTTTTTAATAAAAAAAGTTTTTTACGCGGATAGTCGATTGTAATGAAAATGTTTTAAATTGCATTTATATAAAAATGACTGTGTGATGAATGCATAAACCTTAATAAGAAATGAATTAAAGAAAAAAAAACATTAAATTATACGATAAATTTCCAAGTAAACTGGATAAATTTGTCTAAATAAATGACTAGAAAAAAAAACCAATGATTCGATATCTTCTAGTATGTACCTTCTCGTCGATCCATGCGGAATCGTGCCACGCAAATACGTCTAGCACTTATTGCCGGCTATTTGTGTACATAACCATTTACGTTCGAGCAATGAAACATAAGTGCCGGATAAACTTTTGAACTTGTGCTATGAAATAATGAAATAACGAACTTGGAAACCGGTTTTTTTGTTGCTGTAGCGTAAATCATACATTGCATAGCTTGGTAACTTTAGTCATCCCCCTTTTGTGTGTAAATATGGTAGGTACACTATAAATATGGAAAAGCGTTTTTCCCTTACTTTTATATATTTCACTTAAAAAACTTACTTCCATCAACTTATCACATTTTACTCAGAACAAGTAGAACCTTAATAATTTAGCTTCGGAATAACAAGAAATTGCATCGTTTAAACTAAGTTCATGCTGACGTCTACTATACAAACAGAGTCCAGTATTAGAGCGAACAAACAGGTACAAAAATTGTGTGGTTGGAAAGAGACAGGTATCGGTCCGTCAGGCCCGATGTCATTTTCCAGAGGGCTCTTCAAGAAATGCCTTAAATTGCGACGTTGAGTGGACGCTTTTATTGCGAGATTTACAGACTCGGCAATACACTTTTGCGTCCTTTTTCTAGCTTTATTATTTTTTACGTATAATATTTTTACTCTTATCTAATCTCTTTCACTTTATACTTTATAGTCTAACTTGAATGCATCGAATAATATCATTAATATGATTCAAAGGGTATTATTATTATATCACAAAAAAAAACCTAATAGGTTATAAATATTTATTTGAAACATTTACATTTAATGAAATCAGAAATTTTCCTATGTAAACATAATGCATTTTTCAATTGAAAACAATTTTAAATCGATATTAGTGTAAGTTTTAAAAATTAATCTGCTAATAAATCTAAATTATATTATCCTTATACTTGTTGATAGGCTTAATTATTATAAAGTTTTGTTTTTGAAGGGAAATTACATGCACCAGCGAGTACAGAATGAAAAGCCAATCAAAGTTTATTATAATTTCAACAGAAATGAAACAAAAAAATGTGCCAACAAAGTAAAACACTACAATATTGCCAAAAATCAGCGTGGAAACATTTGAGTAGTGCTAAACAAACAAACGAATTCGCGCAATAACCCAAAACCTGTCGGTCCGCGGTCACTTACGAAAAACCAGAACACCCTCGTAACTTTAACATGACTTTCAATTTTTTTGTTTTTATAATTTTGCCAGTTTTCAGTTATATTTTTTCAACAGGGTAATTCCGTGCTCATTTGTAGTATTCATTGAACGATCATCTTTCATATATTAATGATAAAGGATAGTTTTGGATGAAATCTCACTGATCATATTATGGAATTATTAATAATAAAAATAGATATTATATAAACACACAATTAGATTATATAAATCAAAATTATCTTCTATTGTAGTAAATTCGCTGTAGGATTTTTTTGTTTGACTAGATTCCGACAACCATACACATGGTTAAAACCCGCTATAGCCAGTAGAACGTTACTACTCGTTGCGTTTCGGGATCAATTAGTGTTAGTAGCAGTTTGCAGAATGGTAAGGCAATTAAACTCGACTGGATCGTGAACACTGTACTCTTGTCAAAAAAAAAATCCTTAAATACGTCTTAACGCATTAACTTTGAGCCGTGAGCCGTAGTAGATGTAGAGAGGCAAAATAATGATGACTTTTGATAGATTCCCAGCTATTCGTAGTCATTATCATTCTATTCCTATATTCATCATCACAGATCGAATTAAAAAAAAATTTAGAGCGAATATTTTTAATTAATATTTCGTATCGGTCGGTATCTATCTACTAACATTATAAGACTAATTGAATTAATTATATGCTACAGCACTACATCTCAGTTGATGATTTATTTTTTTATTACTTCTATTATCTTAAAGAATTTATTTATTAAAATAATGAATCTGAATTACAAGGGAGATAACACACGTACGTTACAACAAATTCGATAGTCTTAACAAGTGACCCACGGCATACGTGCGAGAATCCCCTTCATTCGCAATCTTCCCGGTGTGCAGTATGTTTCTAGAATTACAAAGTCGGCATCTTAACTCCTCTATGGTTTTTCCCACCCACTTCTATTTGCAATTAAAACTTTTTTTTTCATTTCTTAGCTTTCTTTAAACTTTGCTTTCCTTGCATATTTTATAGGTCAATAAATTACTGTAACATAGTTTGTTTTTTTTAATAACACTTAATAGTAATAAACCAAAATATGTATGGTATGTTAGGCAAATAAATACATGATCCATGAATTATTATTAATTTAGAAAAAAAAACCTATACGGTTTTCAGAATATATCTGAATGAAAAATTATTACATATTAGGCTTCAGTACGTAGTTAATTGAATTTCAAACAATTAAAGAGAAATCGTAAATTAAAAAAAAAGTGTTCATACTTTCCAAAACTACAACTCCACAATTAACCCCTTGAGCACTAACCTGGCGTTTACGCCAGCTTTCCATTGTTTTCCTATTGTCTCATTTTTATAGTTAATCGACATATTAAACTGGACTTCTTCTTCTTCTTGTGTTTTTTGGCTCTGCACGGCTTGTGTCTTAGCCAGTGTCAAGTAAATAAACTAGACTTGTTGTTAATAAATTTACTTCACTATTCACTTAGGTCTCCATACCATTTAGTAGGTAAACATTATTTATCCATGTAAATATCAATCAAATAATACCACCAATTAATATGTCCGTATATTTTAATTTGGCAGTTTTACAATTTCCATTAGAGTGAATATTCTGGACTGTTTGCTCGTGATCCCTTGTACAAAGAGGTATCATGTAGTGTTGTGACCATAGCCCCATAGTATTCCTGTCTTATGTTCACAATCTCGTAAATCTCGTGCCTCGCGTCGTTGGCACGTGTCCTCTTCGAAGATTACAATGATATTACACTATTACTTATTATATTCGCAATAATAAAACATTTTACCTAGAAAATTATACTTTATGTAATTGTTTATTAATAACAAAACGTAGATAGTAGATATTCATTACACCTGTTAACGATTAAAATAAACTATTTTATATCTATTTCCCTCAGTTATGTATATAAATGTTTCGTAGAACCTTTAACTTCAGAAAAGTGCCGACGTAAAGTTTTAAGTTACTTATTCTATTAATTTACAAAAAAATAAATAAGTAACCCAATAAGAAGTTTGCCTTACACAATTTATTTGCGTATTTCGTGAATTTTACCTTGTAAAAAATGTCTGCCGCCTTTTTGCTTTTATTGGACGAAATAATAATTGTTACAATTTCATCATTTGGTAAACGAGTAAGGTAGGTCCGGTTCTTAGATTATAATTTACTCAATCATGGATTTTCTAAATATGCATCTAATCGTGTATAATCACGATTTCCTCATTAGGGACAATAAATAGAAGCATTATGTATAAATAGCCACAGCGAGGGTTTTAGGAACTTTTTTACTATGTTCCCGCCTTCCTACCTGAACGTCATAAAAACATGTTACCGACGCTACTAGAAAAAAACGGCAGCCATTTTAACAGTGTTCAATTACATTATTACGAGCTATAAATCCAAAATTCGGGTTTAGTGGTGCCTATATCAAATTCTTATTGCTTCATTACGTGCGACAAACGATCGAATTTAGAACGTTCCACATAACTTTTCTACTAATAAAAATATTATTACTATATTTATTACCCATAGGTACTTTCTCAAAGTTATCAAGTTTTATTTTTTAATAATATCTTCCTAATTATCAACATTATTTAAATCTTATTTCGTAAAGAGAATTTCTTTAAATTAAAGGTTTTTTACATCATTGTTTACGGTCTATTAATTGCAGAATTTCACTTGACATTTCGCAAAAAATGCTGATAATAAAACAAAACAATATCCCTGTGATACTCACAGGCAGAAACACTATCAAGGACCAAACTGTGTCGTAAAACAACAAGCACACGAATAAAAAGGACGGAATCTTATTAAAGTAAATATTTATGGCATTGCTATCAACCCGATTGGACAAGGGTACCCTTGATAAATTGTCCTGCCGGTTGCGGCCTAACGGCTACTCCAGAGTATTTCTCATGTAACAGATCGTTCTTTAAAAAAAATCGATGTATTTGATTTATGACATAATTTCCTTTCACACTTTTTGATAAGTTTCCTAGGAATTTTATCAGTCAGGATTAAGGATCACGTTTTTGTAAAAACATATGCACTGTCACAACAGAATATCTGATTTAATATGTCTATAACACTAAAACTTTTTATTGAAAACTTCGTAAAACGCTACAGGAACGTGGAATAAAATAAACTGAAACAGTTCCAAAATTCCGTTCCTGTCAAACGCTTGAAAACATTTCAAAAGCAATAAAAACAACTCTGTTCAAACTTTAGGATTTTCAAAATTGAACAACTTTCCGTACTTTTCGTAAGGAGAAGAGACAGAGTACATTGTGTTTTTTTTTGCTTACCTGAATCTAGACAATAAGAGTGTCTCCACACAATCAAGCCACCGAGAAAGTTGATAGTTCGTACCCCATTCAATTTAACAATAGAGAAAATGAAGAGGAGCCAATTCTTTCTTGCTTTTATCCGGCGTTTTCTTAGCCCATCTAAAGTTTACATTTAGATTCCCTACCTTGCGCTGAATGCATTATTTGTCTTGGCAAAGACTAGGCACATTATTCAATGCCACTGTTACAATAAACTGTGTGCGTTTCCGATTAATTTCTTAGGGAAATTTAATGTTATTGTTTTTCCCTACATTCACTTATAGAGTTAAGACATTTTTGTAATTATAATTGGGTATGATTAAAATAATATTATCGTTGATCTCTATTTACAATATTTAACAGTGATTTTAGGTTTTTGATGTTCTTTTAATCGCAGTTATATTTATTATAGTTTCTTCCAAAAAAATAAAAACATGTTATGAATAGTCAGTCTTTACTAAATTAATTATAGATAATAAATAAATATATAGACGGTAATTATGTCTAGATATTTTAGGTTACTAGTAATCTTGAATTTCTCCTTCAATTACCCAACTGAGGTCACGATATTTCTTCGTCGTAACTAATTGAACGTAAGTGTAAAACATTATTGGAAAGAATCGTAGACGAAAAGGTTGAACTCGAGGTCAAATCTACAGAAATTACCGCTTTTATATTGCGTAATAAGTACAAAATGGTGTTTTTATAAGAATACAGCACCAACCCTAGAATATACTTCACGTAATTACTTTTTAATAGACATTGATCGTATAAAAGACTCAGGGTTGTGATAATTTTATTTCATTACAAAGAGAATAATAAGTAGGGTTTTATTAACTATAGTAAACATTACGTCAGGATGAGATCAAGTTGATAAAACTTTCTGACAACTATTATTATATCAGAAGGGACGATTCGCGAGTATCTCTTAATTATTGTGCCCCGCGTATTTCGTATTACAATAATGAAGCGAAACAATAACAAAAGTTTGGACAACGAGTTGATGCGCAACTCCGGCCCTGATCATTTGAGTGCTTGTTCAGCTCTGTACTAATGAAAAGTTGCTAGTTACCGCCGAGACACAGAACACAGCACTTTTATTTGATACAAAAACAAGGATAAAACTAACGCTACAACGAATCCCGTTGACTCAGTTTCTCGATTGTTACCTACTTTTATATTTTAATTTAGCGACTTTGATTAATGAACTCAGTACCTTTAGATACATATACCTTTTATGGTACAGTATGAACTAACAGTCATAAAAGAGGTTTTATTTCTTCACACACCCCCCTAATAATATTAGGGACACCCAATGATAGCGATGGAAGTGAATTAAGCCCGCACGTGAGTTACAAGTTCGATCCCCTGTTTGTAACGTTGAATATTTCGCTGCGTTGGTAAATATTTATTTTCTTAAAGGGGAAGAAACATCCCGAGAATCTGTATGTATGAGAAGAAATTCTGTATAAGTGCGCCGTCTATCACGCTTGGAATTGAAAACACGACAAAATGCGAACATCGTTTTATTTAAGGGCATTTTACTGTATGTAATTTTTTGCTGTTGTATTATTCATTCAATTATAAAATGGAATATTTCATATAACTTCGACTGAGGAGAATAATATAATAAGTTATAATAAAAATATAACTTTTCCAACTGATAATCATGTACGTGGACGAATTGAATAAATATTCATAAACGGTGATTACTTTTTTTTGTTACCCATAAATTCGAACTCACGCTTAATTTAATATATAGTTACAATTTTTTAATCTTAATTCAAATGTAGTATGTGTAGGTAGCTTATTATACCGCTGGTAATGGTATATACATATATATAGATATATGTTATATGTATTTAAAATTACTTAGGAAGAAAACAAGGCGCCCAAAAAGTATCTTGATCATTTAGAACATTTTTTTTCATCCATCCATTCAATCGATCAACTGAAAGACGTCCACTACTGGACAAAGATCTCCCACAAAGATCGCCACAACGAATTGTGTCGTTCATAAGGGTAAGATTGGCATAATCGCCACGCTTGGCAGGCGGGTTGGTGGTCGTAGTCAAGTGTACCGACTCTGAGGATGCTGTTACCCATCCCCTGGTTTGTCCCTTAGTCGGTTTTTATGACACCCACGAAAAGATATGGGATGGTACTATTCTTAGCCGTCGCCACACGGACTTTTTTCAATAAGACCAATTGATTTACCTTAATTTTGTGTTCACATTTGTCATTCGTAACACACATACCTGACTGTGTTCATCACAATATTGTTGTGAAAAGTATGACTACTTTATTTCTACTCTCGAGAACTTGCAATAAAATCTTTTAGGTATTATTGTAAACACGAAGGTAACTTGGAAAACTTTGATACAACCTGCTACGCTAGCACAAACTGAAGGCCTTATACTTCGTATAACATCAGCTATCGACGCCTACAATAAGTCGCGTTTTATACGGTTATTATAGCGCCATAAACGCCACCGGCCGGTGTTTCATACAGTGCCGAGGCAGATTATACTGCCTATGACCCCTATTTGGGTGTGAGAGCGCGGGCCGCCCCCTGTCAGTTTCACGTGCCTCCCGACAGATGTGTCGAGATATCCGATATCCGGAGACACATTCATAATCTCTGCTTCAACCTCTCGATTCTTATATTAAAATGACCAAACCTTCTGCAGGTGTTAACTTGAAAGCATTATAATAAAATATTTAATTTGAAAACAGACATGTACTTGAATGTAGATTTTTAATAAAACTCTTAATTATACTTCGTTATTTATGATATTATTCTAATTCAGTCGCAGTTTCGATTACTTTTTTTGCTAAAGACCATTGCGTAAATTCTTGTGTTTTATTTGTTAAAGTACTCAGGATTCTTGAGCGGCGCGTTCGTGATGTTCGTCATTTGATTACAATATTCCTTTTTTTTGTTTTAAATAAAAGGTAATTGGAGTTGGAAAAATAAAGTTAATTCACGGAGCGTTCCTACAGAACTTTCATTAGCGTTTCACAGCTACAATTGCGAGTTCAAATAATTATGTTTACGAAATCCTTTTCTTACACAGAGATTATTTATCTTCTCTATTGTTACGAGAAGTGACGCGGACGAATTTCACGAAAATACCTCATTTATCTGGAGCGAGCACACAAAGGCAACAGAACACGAAACCCAAAACTTTTTACGTGGTCAGTGACAATGCTATGTCTCTTTTCTTTTAACGTTTCATTTTCAACCTTTAGTGGTTCTGTTCATTTATAGATATATAACTTGTATTGTATCATCGACCTAACTGAGTACTAATCCATTAAGAGGAACTTCGGTTGACTGGTCGGATTTCATATTTGTTCAACCATGTCGCCCGCAGATAACTTTACTTACCTAACATCGATGTTACTATTTTGTACCGATTTGTTGATCCGCATACATAAAGCGGATATCGAATCGACAAAGTGTCAAAGTCTTCATCGAAGTAGTTCAAGAACAAACGATGTTATGTAAAATATTGTAAAAGTTTACTGACGTTTATCCGCTTATACCCTTATTCCAAAGTCATATATTTGCACATATCAACGCTTGGACATGGAGGTGAGATAAGAGGGTACGTGGTCGGTAAAAAAATTAAAAAATAAATATTTCATATTTCATATTATAAATCGCGAAAGGGACAACTTTAGCTCGGGCTGATTTTACTTATGCAACTATTTCCTTCTCTAAAACTGGATCGATTTTAAAATTCTTCCAATTATAAAATTACATTTAGATTATGTCTACGCGGTTTACTTTTTTTGTTTGATTTGTTAAGTATGCTTCTTTGACGTGTGAAAATGACGGTAAAACCACACATTTTTTTTCTCATTTTTGAATGCTCCTAATGTCTATAATAATATATGGAAAAAATCAAAACGTGATGTATATTATATGGTATAAAAATATTCACTATAATGTCATTCTCGAGAGAGGAGACAGGGATTACGTTCGTAAGGAATTAACGTCGCTCCCATTTCCTCTTAAAAGTTGTAAAGTAACACGTGTATCCAACGTACCTTTCCTTGTATCTGCAAGCGTAATCGTGGCGCCACTTGTTTGCCAACCGGCTCGCTAATGCTGTTTACTATCGAGGGGTGGAGAGACACGTCATGACACTTTGTCTTAATCGTTAGAAACACACCTTCTCGTCGAATTGTTTTACTTTCCCATTTAAAGCCTGAACTTTGAACGCAGTTAGTTGATTAGTCCACGTGAGTTTACGAAAACATATAACTTACCCCGGTTTATTCCTGTGACAGATTGTATACGAAATTAAATTTAATATCGGAAAGCGATTCGTTTGTAACTCAAAATTGCAATTTGTAATTCATGAAATCACAGGAGGGGAATGAAACTTGAACGATGTGAATTCTAGTGGAGTAGGTATAAGGCCAAAGTTGGTTTTTATATTCGCCATAGCATGTTTTCTCATAAGTTGTATGTTTTTCTTTGGATTAGTAGTTTTTATTAAATGGATGGAAAACAACTGGGCTCATCCGCAACGGACTCGAAATACAGGCTGATAGGTGCTGTTGAAACTGATTGACGTGCCTTTTGATAATAAGTTTACACAAATTCGGCTTTAATTAAAACAATATCAAACGAGAATTACGATAAGTCACGATAACTTGTGCTTAATTCGAAAAGTTATCAGACCTGATGGCTGAGGTTTTAAGCTGTGTTTTATAGTACAACTGGAAAAGTCTAGAGTTAAATAAAAACCTCTAAAACTTTATTATTCCTCCACTTATTCGTGTTCTTAAGTAGCCACTCTGACGCTCACTCAACCGTTATTGATGAATTCCAAACATCTGTTCATTCAAACAATCAACAAATGTACTTTTAAAAGTAACATTTTCATTTATAAATTATCTTATCGACCTTTTTTACTTATCTTCGTTACTTATGAAAATTCTATTGAATTTAATACAAGCTATGATGAAAAAATATTCAAAATAGCTAATGTAATAATGATAAGAGTTCTATATCTTTATTGTGTATTTTTTTATGGTTTGTAAATAATTATAATCTATTTCATTTCAGGTTTCGGATTCGTCACATTTCAAAGCGAGGACATAGTTGACAAAGTGTGCGAAATACATTTTCATGAGATCAACAACAAAATGGTAAGTGAAACTTATAAATTTATTATTTTATAGTTTTTTTTAAGTTGTTTAAAATACACAACACGTGTTAAATTTACCTCAATATAAAGACATAAAACTCTCAAAGTTATGTTAACAAAACTTTTGTCTTCTTCTACGTCATGTGACGAAGTTTCATATTATTATTATGCCTTCGATAAATGTGAGATAACTTTTCTCCGTGTTTGTGTATTGTCTTCACAAAATTATTTTCAAATACAAATACTGTATATTTTAACCTTAATTTATTTTTAAGAACTACAAAAATTGGCTAATCTTAAGGGATTTTAAAGTAATATCCTTTTAAACAATATTACACTCGCTAAGTAACTCTATGATCCTTATTACACTAAAATTTTCTTCAAATATGTGAATCACACGTATTTTTATAAATATGTACGTACTTACGTATACAGTCCATAATAAGAAAAAATATATCTACCAATTCTAAGATTTTTATTAGAATTTTATAAATTACTAATTATAAAAAGCATACCGTATATTCGTGACCTCATTTGTTTTAAATCAATACATAAAATAGAGACTATACCATCTGCCATTAGTGATACGATGTTAAAATAACCGAAATCTGCGTACACAACTCAATCGCAACATTGTCGGTCAGATATCAATTAGAGACGAAAGAAAGAGCTGGCAGCGTTCCAAACTGGGCCAATAAAACGCCACTAAAGCCCGCTTTTACTGTGTTTAGATTTTTCCTCGAAACGAAGGAAGAGGGCGTTTGGTGACATGTGTATTCGAGAGGTAGCCATGCATTTTAGATAAACTTTAGAAATAATTAAAACATTCTTTTGACTTGATGCGAATGTAAATTTAGAATCATCATATGTCAATGTAATGATAAATGTTTATATAATGAAGAGACATAATTATTTAAAATAAAGATATTTTTTTTTCAATGCTTAGGTTCGTTTTAAATGCTACGTAATCATTATAAAGTGAGAAAGTTGTTATTAAAAACGTATAATATGTATGTATTTTAATATATTGTTAATGAAAATAATGTATTTAAGAGCACAAACAGTTTTAACAGCGAATATTATTAATCAGTCTTACATATAACTACAGTTAAAAAAAAAGTTATAGTCATACCAAAAAAGGCAACAATTTTTTTCTGTCAATTAGTGGTTTTATAATTTGGGAATAATTGGTACCTACAGATCAATTAACATGATTTTTTTTAATCATATACTTATTTTCAGGTCAGTTTTTTTTTATAAATATTTTGTGTTATGGTATTAATATCGAATTAAGAAGGCAACAAGACCTCCAATTTTTTAAATCTAAAGCGTTGAATACTTAAAAGACACATTTAAACCCATAATTTTGTATCATAAAAGTATTAATGGTAGTACTCTATTAATAAATGCTAGTAATAATCATTATTTTGTGTTATTTTATCGAAAAAAATATTCATAACAATAAATTTCATCAATAGCTATAGAACAAAAGAAAATCGGTTAACGGAGAAAAATTTACTGAATTGCCTATTTATATCTATTTACTAATAAATAAAATTGAAGTGTCTGTTTGTAATGTCACAATATTTTATAGATATAGAATATCACAATATTTTGTTTATTATTTTATAGAAATAGATATGAATGTATATACAACACCTATATCAAAAATACAATTTTTTTAAATGTCTGTCTGTCTGTTTGTAGGACCTTTTTTGGTATATAGTTGATGTTACACCGGGTAACTTAGGGTACTTTAAATTTTTCAAAATATTTAGGATTCCGTGTAAAAAGACGCATAAAAGTTTGAATTAAATCCGATTCAATGCACAATTTTACGGGCAAGTGTTATAATTTATGAGAAATATTTTTAGTTTATCTTAGTACTAAAATATTTTTAGGAAATTAAATAGGGTTCCGTTTAAAAAAATAAAACTCAGTGAAGAAAATATGAATCGCAGGCGCAGCCGCAAGCACACAGCTATTATAATATATAGATAAAAACGAATGTAAGTATATTTATCCTCCACTACTAAACTATTCATACGACTATGGTGAAACTTTGGTGAATTGTTCTGTAAATGTATTCGAGAAAAAAAAATAACGCTCATCAATCATCAACGCTTAGCGGACACTGCTAAATAAATAAATAAATCACTCAGTCAATTTCAGAATATAGTAACAAAATTATGTACCTTAATAATATAACTCTAATTGGCATTTTCGCATAACGCCGTCCTTTCAACGCAATACATTACCAGTCAGGCTCTAGCAAGCTATTACAATCATGTGAGGCCATAAACCTTACCACGATTAACTTGTAACCTACAACACAACACGACCATTGTCTACGCTAATTCATTTTATTATTTTAGTGTAAACTTTAGTACAGATTCTAAAATTAATTGTATTTACCCACGCTACTACCCTTTAAAAACGATATAATTAATGTTATCGTTATTATTACCTTTGTTAATGTCAAATCACGCACATTTTGAATGAATATTTTATCCACATTCATGACATGACATTTTAAGAATTGAAAGAAAAATAATATTGATAAAAATGATGAATGTTATATCTATTTAACCACTTGAGCACTTACCTGGCGTTTACGCCAGCTTTCCGTTGTTTTTCTATTGTCTTATTTTTATAGGTAATCGACATATTAATTATTTTAAGATTTTACTTGAACAGTAATTAAAGTTAATATCAAGTAACTAAATTTATGAATGACTTAACTTACAAAATTACTAATTAGTACTTAGGTAAATAATAACCTGTAATTCTTCATTTTGATTTTCTCATTCAAGATTAACTTCATAAAAGTTAGAAACGTTTAATGTTAATTAAATAAAATATAGTTTTATATAAAGACTTCTCAAACATAATTAATAAAATTTTAAGCTTTTATTCTATTCTGTATTTAACGAAATATCTACGGGAGAAAAGTAATTGAATTATTCAAAATGTCGACACGCAAATATGTAGTGAAAGAAGTCTTTAATTATTTTATACCGTTTATAATGTCGATTAAAAATAAATTTATGGTATTTAAAAGTAATGAAACAATCGAATATATAAAGGTACTAAGTTATTAACAGGTCACTGTACAAGACACGGTACATATAATTTATATTTATAGATTAACCTTAATAATAGTAAAAAATAAAATAAATAAACAAAACTAATTTGTGACGTGAGAACTCGAATCTATTTTAATAAATATTATGGTAACATTTTTGTATTCATATCACGTATTAAATGTATAAATTGCACTACAATATTCGCATCTATTATAATTAAGTATCAGATAAATAATAAACAGACCTTAATTTTTTTATCATTTAATCACTTATATTTTCAAACTATTTTTAATCTATTTCAAATAAGTATTTAATTTATTTAAGGTGAAGGCCTTCTCTAGAGATTTCCAAGTCTCCATATTCTTTGTTTTCTCCTTCAAATGTTCGCCAGTCAATTTAATGATATCGTTTGCTGGTCTACCTCTCTTCCTAGTGCCTGATGGTTCTTTCCTGAATGTTATACTGTAATTCCCTCAATGGTCTATTAATCTGGTTACGTGAACAGCCCAGCCCCGCTTAAGTTTTATAATGTAATATGTATTTTTACCGAGCGTCGTTAACTTTTTCTTTGCTTTAGATTATTTTAATAATTAATATATGTACTTCCTCCATACGTCTTTGACATGATATGATTTTTGTCTTAATTCAATCTGTAAGTTTAACTAGCGTAAATGAACGAAGTGAGTATTAAGGTATCCATAACTTTTTGCTTAACAACGATCGGCATATTAATAATAAAATGTAAAGTCGATTAAAATAGTCAGTCACATCTCGTAGGTATGCCGCCCGGAATATTACTTACATCGTCTTTGCCGGTTGAAGTTTCCATCACTATTATCTTTTCTTCTAAAAGAGCCGGCACGCAGCCACCCTTTTCTGTCGTCGATGCATATTCCTGATTATTAATGCTTGTTTTTTGTCTTTCCCCATTGTTTTGCGCGTAATGGCTGCACGAAACTGTACGCCGTGCGTCGGGGAAGCAAGGGTGATTCTCGCCCTAAGTGGAGCAAACAACGAACAAAGACATCAAACAAATGGGTAGTGTTTTAGAGTAATTACGGTTTGCTTCCGTGCGAAACGAGAGGTGTAGGTAGTATAAGTACACGAAGCGGGCCTTTCTGTGCACGCGTAATGTATGACGAGTAGATGTAAGCAGGTAGGTAGTTATATAGAGGTACATAGAATGGCGAAACGGGAAACTAATCGCTTATTATTTATTCCGTCCCGTTTTTGTTGCGTGCCAAGGAGAATGATCAATGTTACGTTAAACTCGGTTCCAACACAGCTTTCCGTAAACAATGTAAGAAAACAAGTTTACTAAGTAAAGCGTTTTGTTTCCTTTTATGCTTTTTTGACATCTCCCGGAGAATTAACGTTGACACATACCGTTTCCCGTGAAGCGAAAATAGACGCATTACAAACAAAAATGTGTATTTTACAGTATAGTAAAAAGAAATTCTTTTTTTTTCTTTTAGTTTAATTTAGAACAGTATTTTCTTAATATACAATACTATCAATAGTTTTTTTATGTGTCATATTTTGAATAGTTTAATTTACATAGGAAACACTTTTATTTGACCTTTAATGCCTTTATGATTTGAAAACCAACAAACTGATTTACATTATTATTGTTTGTAAAAGTCGTAGTCGTACAGTAAATATTTGCGAACAATCGAAACGGTTATTTGCGAATAGAATCCCAAAAAATAAACAGAAATCACTTTATTACTAAGATCAATTACGGTTTGAATATCTGCTTTATTAGCTTTAACATATCATCTTCTATACAAATAGAGGTAATTAAGCTTGTAGGAGATACGCTTGTAGGTACAAGTGAGATACATACGATTATTTATTTACCAATATTTTGTCATTCTAGTTATTTTTAACACGTTTCATTTGACAACGTAATATAAAGTGACACATAGCATTAGATATATTTAAATCGTGCTTAGATAAAAAATATTTGAAGTATAGTAATTTAGTATTGATTTCATTCATATTTTTATGAGTCACCAAAAAAGGCTTATTCAAATTTATTTAAGTTACACTTTCGGATTACATCCCAAATGCATAAAATAGTATTATTATATCCTCCTATATTATAATAAAGGTAAAACAGACCACCGAGAGAGATAGACTCTCTCTTTATTTAATTGTCTGTTAGTTAAATTATAACCCGATTTCCGCTGTACCAATTTACATGATTTTTGACCAGTTTTACGATACATTTTCATATATGAATTAGGAGGTATTAAAAACAAAGTTTTGGAGATAATAGTAAATTAATTCGACGTAGAAATGAGCACCATCGCGCGAATTGGAATTCCTTATTTAAACCATTACAAATGGACGAAGACGCTGACGTATTTAATAGAGAACTATGTACATTGTATTTATATAGCAAGAATATTAATTTGATTCGTGGAATTTCAATACGATTCAAAAGATCACGAACAAACAGGGCGATTATTACATTTTGAAGCACAAATACAGGCGCATCCATTAAAACGCTCGCAACAAATTCCCGTCACTCAATTACGTCCTACACATTCCCTTAATTGCTTCCGCTTAACATGAATTTTAACAACAAAAAGCACCGACGCGCCTCAAAATGGCTAAATTGTAGTTTGGATTTCAACTAACAACTTTAATATTAGCATACTAAGGTCATATTTGTTAGTAAGTTCTTAGCAGCTTTTGATTTAGTTTACAAAAAAAAAACATTTTAAATATTTTTTTATAACTGATTAACATTTTTTACTCGCAACTCCATGTATGATAAGTTCTATACCCACTGCATTCTATTTTAGTATTAAATTAGCGAATTAACTGATACAGACACGGAGAGCGATTTTGTTTTTTGTGTCATACTATTTACCAATAAAATTATTATATAACTCGAAGAATGTTTCAAATTTGTAAAACAAAAATTTAACTTATCACATCGCAGCACAAAAAAATTACTTGCTTAGCAAAAAAAACCTAATTTATTACGTTGAAGTAAGTAAGTATGTAGGTATATCTGAATACATCAAATTGTGCTATGGTAAAAAAATATTTTTTAACTTCGAGCATACGAAGCACATCGGTATCCATCACGACGCGGCGTCTAACTTACAACTTCATAGATCGTCCAACTTCGACGTATGTAAGTAACTTTTACGGCGTAACACAAGCAAACAAACTGTTTTATTTCACGAAAGACGCGAGGTACATTTTATTGAACATTTAACTAATGGTTTTCCAAAACAACGTGACAGCCGCACTCGATATAAGCGAGTTTTTCATACACTCACGGATTCTATATATGTATATGTATATATATACGTATCCTTGTATACTTAACATTTGTATTTATATATACACTGGCCGATATCAATACGTCCTAGAAATGTGTTGAAATATTATTTTTATTCTCCTTCCAATATTAAAATGTGTATTTAAATCTCTTTCTATACTATTGGATATCATTTGAAAAAAGTGAGTGATTAAAGACTTTAAAAACTATAATAAGATTTAATTGTAATAAATATTGGAAGTTAATGTAAAATTTTTTATTTACTTTCCGTTCGTCGGCGATCGTTAACTTTTAATGTACCTAGTATACAGTATTATTTGTAATCTACTTGTTTTGTTTAGTTATTGACTCTAATGATATTTTCAACTACGGATTGATTATGAATCCTTGAGACTTTACACTTGGACATTATTTATAAAAATTTGAGTACATAATCAAACATATATTATTAGTTTCCAGTGAAATTTTTTTTTTGTCATGAAATCATAATACTTTATAAAATTTTCCGATGCTTTTTAACTACGTAATAGTACAAATTGAAATATTTACACAGCAAAACTTTTTTTAACTAAACAGAAAACAGACTTCAAAAGAATATACTATAAAACTGCACCCAAAAGTAAATAAATAATTACTTTATTAATCTACTTCTATTAACTTCGATAATTATTTCTTTCAATACCATTAATAATTTGGAAGTCGGTGCCTCCTTTTTGAAGTCGGTTAAAAATGGAGATGAATCAATCTTATTTACGACTATTAGTCGTAGTATTCTAGTCTATATTCCATTGTATTAATATTATTACAAATTATGTCAGAAACCCGCAGAAAAATTAATCTTAAATGAAACTTAAACCTAAATAAATATATTTTTATTTTTGTAAAATAAAATAGTAACTACATTAATGTTAACATTAAATAAAAAAGAAGAAAATTTTAAAGACAAATGTGAAGTATATATTTCCTTTTAAATAGAGAAAAGGACAAATAAATTGCTTCTGTTTAGAAAATACCACTAAAAGTAGAATACGTTTGAAATTAATTCAAATATCATTCGGTATTCGATCGCCATTACTCTTAGTGTCTTAACAGCCTCACAGAAGAGTGGATGTATTCTTGACGTATTAGAATCACATAGAAAAGAGGTCCACGCCCTAACATTCGCAGTCTTTAATCGATCACTAGACAACGAGATTATTCCCACGATCCTTTTTTTAGAATAGCCGTTTGTTTCTTAAATTTCTTAACAAATATATTTCCTTGTGGCTTCGTTCGTGTATACCGAATTTCTCTTCCTACTCATCCTATTCTTATGCCTTAAATATGTAATAGTTTAGACAAAGTATTACAATAAATTATACAGAGTTATGTTAAGTATAAATCCCTCTGTAACTTCCTACAAATAATACTGAAAGTTTGAAAATAATCAGATGTATCAATTTTAAATAAATGATTATTCATAATGTAATTACTTTTGTATTTATGCTAACTTCGAAAAAAATCATAAATTACTAAGGGTTAATTGATTAAACGACACATATAACATTATTAATCTGTGTGTATATCATTTCTATAGAAACCATACGTCGCTCTTTCGCACTACTAGATATTCAAATATTAACTGCAAAATCTTATGTTATAACGCTGAATATTTAGAGCATACATACGCGAAATAAAATGTATAAAGTATTTATTTATTATAAAGGAACTACCAACAAAAAAATAAACTCAACGTCTTTCTTTAAATGTTGATTTAGTACAACAGTCATTTGTTTAAGACTGTTGATTAAAACCATAGAATTAGAAATGTGACCGCAACGACTTTGTTACTTTATGATTAAAACAGTAAATTAAAAATTATAAATCAGTTTCATGCTTAAGGTGCTATTGCTAATATAGGTTTTATTTTTAAATATTTCTTTTATGACCCATTAATTAATTAAACACACGAAAATTAATTTTACAGACAAGCATTGAAGCATTTGCTTGTAAAAGTATAATAGCACACATTACATAGTATGTAATATATATATATATAATCTCGGTTATATATAACTTAAATAATAGAGCATAATATCATAATAAAATGAGTATAGATAAGGTCAGATCTATGCTATATAATGTATGCTATACATTACACTTTTGCCAAGCACTCCCTCGACTATGTTCCGCATCGAACAATCAATCACGGATTCCTCCACAACGGTGATTACCATAAACTTCCCGTTTCAACTGGACCCCGCTTCTTCTAAGCACAATCGATTCCGCTCCTATTTTTGCGCGCCTCCCATATATCAGGGTCCCCGTCCTTTTTCATTGAAACTTGCAATTGCCAAGTGGGGGTCCGGAGATTTGGATGGATTTTGTCCTAGCCTTTCTACTAAAACTTTTTATTCAGAATCATGTTCTTTACATGAGAAAATAAAGTGGATATCGTATTCGATCGATTGTAAGCCTTAAGTGTAACTTGTTGAAGACACTTTTGCTTATTTGATACCTACTAGTTTGAAACTTATTCTCTTATTTTATTAGCAAAATATAATTATTTTGTGTGTGTGGGTGTTTTTATAAGATTTTGTCGATTACGATTCCTCGCTCGGAATGATCATAGGTAAGTAACATTTTAATACAATCTCATACAAAACTAAATCAGATCTTATGTGTCAATAATATAAAATGAATATTCTCCTTCATATTTTATAAAATATTACATATTTTGCTTTTCCCTCAATAATAAATTACTTTAAATAATAAACTAACCAATTTTTTATACATATATTATATTAAATAAATATAACACTATAATATAAAATTAAGATATAACACTCAACACTATAATTTAAATATACAAGTGTACTTTTTATATCAAATATTTTCTTATTCAAAATGAATCTTTAATATTTAATTATAATATTAAACCTAGCGGCTGGAACAAAGATTTTGTTTGGTATAATTTATTTTTGTAGTTTATAATTAAATTTGATTGATTATTAAATACAAAAAAAATTATAAGCACAACAATAGAACAACACAAACACGTTGTAGGGTTAGATGTAAAAAAAAAATATAATCAAACGGTAATCACTACTTGAACAACTATTTAATTTCCTATATACGTATATAGATTTAATGGTTATACAGGGTACACGGTATACGGCACACGCAATCTCCAAATGACGCAACTAAGTGAAGTTGAACGAAAAGACGTATATTATGGCTCAACAGGCCTTTCCTGTTGTTAACCGATTTCCACTTGAACTTAAAGTGTGAAAGAGAATTAATTAAACACAAGCGGCGGTGCATGGCTTCATTACACTTTGGTATTGTTCTCTTTATACATAGGTAAATAATTGCACTAGATCTGTATTCAACTTTCATGAGCGCTTTCATATATGCTCGTCGGTGTACTTTTCACCTGGCTTTTAAATATTTAAGACGTGTTCGATTTGTTCGAAATACCTTCGCCCTTACCGATGTGCCCAGTTACCTTCGCCTTATAAATTCGTTTCGTCCATCTTGTGTCTTCCTCCTTCTCCACGTGCCCGAACCAAGCGAAAAAAAAACGAAAGAGGTGTGCCAAGATCGTAGCAAGTGGAAGGTCGTAGTCTCTGCCTAACTCCACGTGAGCAAGGCGAGATGCTATGTATGTAGATCTGTATTACGTTAACATATGCATTTTTCATGTACTGTTTTCTTAATAAGTGACCGTTCAAGTATTTCGAAACTCTTCCCCCTACCCCCAGCAAAGTTCTTATCTCCCCCCATGGTTATTATAATTTTGAAAAAATAAACGAGAATTAATAAGCACATATTGCTTACATAATCACTAATCAGACGCCTCCCTCTTCCTTGTCAACCAAAAATAACCAATTAATGATAACGTAAAACTGGAACAATCCCTATTTTTCTGAAAAATTAAACACATATTAGATATTTCTACAGTCTACATAAACGAATGTGATACGATGGAAGTCACGATACGAATAACTCGTAAGAGTTACGCTTACTACGCTCAGAGAAATGATTCGACCGCAATAAAGTATTATATATAAAAAAAGAAGAAGCGAGTAATTGAAACTGTACCGCTGCGTACGAAGACAATAAAGTGAGTGTATTGAGGGTACCACAACCTACCGTTGCGTCGTCATCAATAAAGGCCATACGTTAAGGCAGGCCGGTTCATTACCGCGCGCTCGGTTCGCCGTCTCCTCTCCTCTCCACATACCTATTACGTGGGAGTTAGGAGACGCGAACGGCGATAAATAGCCGGCCGAAGAGGAGGAGCTCTGCTTTATTTCTCTTGCACACAATTTCATTAACATTAGACGTAGTGAAGCGAGTCTCCTCCTGAGAGAGTCATATGAAAGTCGCGTAGAGATTCATGCAAAACAAGTTACGAGCGGCGGGACCACGTGTCGCAGACCTTAATCTAGTCGGTAGTGTTGTGACAAGGCACCACCACCGACGCCCGACGCTCCTCCAACCTACTTAATTACTACTAATAGCTACAACTTATACATACATGTACGTGAGCTATAAACTTTCGCACCGGCTGTTATTAATTCTGAATATCACCCGGTTCGTTCTGTTTACTCTTCCTCGTAGACTTAGACTGCGTATTTATTTTAAACTTATTAAACATTATTAATGCGATTATTGAAATATTTATTAGTTTGGGTAATTATTTTAGGCTTTTAAAAATTATTTTAATGCACTTGGATTTTTTTTTGACACATTTGATTCAAAACTTTCAGAAGCATGTTTAGTTGCAATATTCAGAACAGTTTTATCATAATAATAAATATTTAACTACCTGAAAGTATAAAGTACATTTTATGAAAATCAAATCAAACAAAAAATCAAAAAATCTATTTTCACTCACTTTTCACTTTTTCTATACTTGAAAATAAATCTAGTAGAGAGCTTAGTAATTGTTAAAGATAATTTTAATATAAATTATGAATTCACATAATCTAATATTATAGCAAATATAGTTGCATTACAGACCGGACACAAATGAAAACTTATTTTTAAAAATTATTCATAAACTATAAACAACCGTTCTCATGAATTCAATAGCAAACTCTACTACCATTTGCAATTTTGTTAGAATTTATCTCATGAAATATTCTACAAAGAATTCGTATGTCATATATATATTACATTTTTAAATAAAAGCAATCTAATATAGTTTTACTATTTTCATTAACGCACTGGCGAGCGTTAGTATATGCGTTGTACGAATTAGGTAAGCAATGGTCCCGAGATAATCGTGTTTACTTACAATCGCAAACTGCTAATACCGTTGAGTGTTGCAAATGCAGTATGCTATCGTTTTGCTATCTAGTTAATTGGTTATTTTCGTTTGTTCAACTATCAAATAAATTGGCTAACTTTATGGGTTCATTTTATTATCTAATCTATATTGGTCTGCTGTTATTATTCGATATTACATTGATCGTATAAACAACATGTTTGTTCTTATATCATTTCATATTTTAGAGCCAATGTTTAGCTTTGTGGTGGATAAATGTATGAAAAGCTGGAAGCTTTACATTCGATGCAATGTAATTATTCGATTCTCATTTGTCTTCACCTCTTCCCGATATACAATGTTTTCTTAATCATGAGGCTATTTCACTGCTTTGCGTCCTTCTAAACCTCGGTCATCAAAGTGGCGATTAAAATAAATGAGAAATAAAAGAGATATGTTGCTCAAATTAAAATAGGCCATTTGATTACTAAAAGAAATTGTTGAATTTAACTTCAACGGTTATCGGATTACTGGTAAAATGTGGTTAAACTTATGTATGTACTTATGTAATATGTAAATGATTATTAAATATCTACAAATCATGTTGTCCATTGAATTTAAAAAAGAAGGACAGCATTTGAGCTTTCAACTTTGTTCAAGATTGCAAAAACTGGATTACCTTGGTGCTATCGTTCAGTGAAATAGTATATGTCTATTCCGTCGAGATTTTCTATGTGTACATTTTTCGTTGTAATATAAGAAATTCGTATCTAACATAAGCGATGGAGCAATCGCGTCGCTTATTGCGCCTCGATACAAGCGACGTAGCAACTTTACCTGCAACGTTTCAGAGATAGCCCTGAGCCAATACTGTATTGCAGACATTTTATTTCGTACCATTCCATACACGTTGGTCTGCTTCAATGCTCTTTACTATCCAATATATTAGGAAATGTGAAAATTATTCCTTCTTGTATTTCTATTTTATTTTTGCATACCTACCTATCCTTTTAAATGTATCATTTTCAATTCTGAATGAACTGGAATGAAATGGATGATGAAAGTATTCCAAGTACGAGTATTGTATCCCGTTTTAAAAGTAATTGTTTTATAATTTCAAAAACAAAGGAAGCTACCTTCTTAATATAAGTTCTTTCAACATGCTTTACTAGCTATGTGCTCGCAGCTTTTCCCGCGTGACGTATGTACTTCACTGCGTTTTATTTTATTTTTATACGGAAGCCTAATTATTTTACTCAATTTTTTCGGTACTAAGACAATGTAAAACTATTTCTAACAAATTCAAACACTTGCCAATTAATCTGTGCGTTGAATATGATTTTATTCCAAATTTCATGATTTTAATTTTTTTTACGCGGAACCCTAATAATATTCGAAAAACAAAAGTTCGGGGAGTAACTTCAGCTATATATTTAAGTTACGCAGAGTAACTTCAGCCATCTAACAATAAAAGTTCCGGTTGAGCTGTTCCGGAGATTACCCGGCAAACAGACAGACAGATACAATTATAAAAACTCTATTTTTGATATCGGTATCGTATATGTAATCATATGTTTTTACTAAAGACATTTTATGTTGACATTACAAACAGACACTTCAATTTTATTTATGAGAAAAGTTTTTTTTTAAATTGATGTATAGGTTAGAGTTTAATCACTATCTCTCGTAATGTTAATACGAATAAGTTTTAATGTAAAACCTATGATGATAATAAGCCGAATCTAAAAAAACTGATTCTATAAACTTGACTTGAAACTTACGTGTAGTACATACCTTACCAACATGCTATAATTTCTTCTCAATATGTTTCTTCACTGAAAGCTCAGACATAGTAGACTTAAGTATAAAAAATCCCACGATATTTTTATTAAGAAGAAATGTTTTAAATTAAAAATTAACAAAATGACCATTCGAGTAATTGTAGCTAATGTTGTTTTTTTAAATAATAAAAAATAAAGAGGGCAATAAGTAAGTAAACTAAACTAAAGACTACAATTAACTTGACAGGACATTCAATTTTAAATTTAAACCACATAAACGTCCGTAGCGCCCTCATAGAAAATGTTAGTTACACATTAAATATTAAGAGGGGTTCCATACATAGCGGTGCAACGTTCATGCACTGTTGAAGCCTGTCAAAAGCCTGGGGCTATTTCTGTGGGGATCGATAGTGGCAACCGCGACGTTTCTATACCGGAAACGTGAGACATTATTCGTTTTATATTTTGAAATGGCAATTTTTTTTAACTATAAATTGAATATACTAATCATACTTCATATTAATATACTCTTCATATAAAATTACAGTTACATTTTGTTTTATAATTTTTATACACAAAACTTCTTTCTAAATTACATCTAATATTGCATTTGTTATGTCAACTTATAATATATGTATTTGTGATTTATTGTATTAGTATGATTAGCAAACTGGTGAAAATGATTAATAACAATAATATAATTTACCTACAATTTATTCGACAACGCTTAGGAATATGGTTAAGTATAGAAAATAGATACTTTTTAATTATAACTTCTTAGTGACGGTCAACTTTGAAGTAAAAGTATAATAAAAAGATTAATCCTAATGCCTGTATTGTAGTATCATATAGTAGTAAAAAGTCACCAGAGTAAAAAATCCATACTAAAAGCGTGCTAAAATAGAAGAGAAAACATGCTTATCCTGTTCTTTTGAACAACAGTTAGGTAAATATAGAGAGAGCTCCCGCGGTGCGGCGGAGTATTTCATTATCCGTGACCTGTTGAGCGCGAGATTTCTGAATCATCTCCTTCGTGTAATGCAGTAGTATCCGCCTTCAACTTCATCTTATAGTTTTTCAAACAATAGAATTTTAATAAATTCACAACATAAATGGGTTTCTTTCACTGAGCGTTCATATTGTTTGTATGCTCAATATTATAACTGAAAAACACAATAACAGATTAAATCACTTTTAAATTTACATACGAACATAATTATGTAAAAAATTAAAGTATTGAAAATTCAACAAACAGAAAGCAAAGTATGCAATCTACATACAAAAGAAAAATGTTAAATAAAAAATATTTGCACACCTGGTGGAAGAGTTAGAGGTTAAGATAAACATTATTTTACCTGACATCAGCATTAACATTTTTATCTCTGTTGATATATAATTCTAAGCACTTACCTAGCCTCCGGTTCCCACGCCCGGGCTTCCGTTTAGCGGCAATCAGGCCCCGGCTTGCGACGCTCAGTCAATACGAAGGCGAGAGGTTTCCCTGATAAACTTATCTGGCACTCCCCCATCCCCCTGACTTCCCCCTGTCACCTCTGTTTATCTCTCACGTATGTACGTACGCTTTACCCGCACCGCATTTATTTTCGTTGAAACCCGTTCGTCTCTTACTTTTTGATACAATGTGCTCCTTTTTCCAGTTTTAAAAGGCGAAAATGTCAACATGTCACTTGTTCGCACATACCAATTTATATTCGTTTCAGTACACCGGAGATATTTCACCGATTTATGGAGGCATCTATTTGGCGTAATGCCCAAGATTCATAACAAAGTTTTCGTATGAAACAATACAATTAAATAAATGTTGTCTTATATAAAATTCATGAGTTTAAATTCATTCTGAAGTTTATTATATCACGGAACATAACTTATTAGATTCGACAAATTCTATTACTGATAACTTTACATCTCGAATCATGTTTATTGATGCATCTGCAATTTTAGTAATTTATACATTTTGAACTTATCGCTGTTCTCATCGATCTCTGTCCTACCATCTTGAACTTATATAGGTCATTCTTACCCTTAGCATTTTTGCATTTATATCACGGTTAAAAAATACTGATTGATAAAAAAATTACATAGATAAAATTATAAATTACTTTAGAGCTAAAACAACATAAAAATCTATTACTTTCTAATGAAACCTTATTTGGAAATATTCCTTGTTTGGTAATATATTTCGGTTATCTCCGATGTTGGTAGTATCACCCCTTAGTCTGTATCGGTTTACGGAACCATCGCTTAATTTAAGCTTCTTTGTTACAAAGGTTCCCAATAGCTTTTGGGTCGGCAATAACTTATATGATCCCATACTAAGTAGGCACTAACGTATGGGACTCATTTACGAAGCATTATTCTGATATAAAAAAATATTATATACTTACTTCTACAAAATTTATTTTCTATTTTGTAAAATATGTTACATCAGTTTATGTAGATATGTATTTTTGACTTGCTGACATGTTATTCGCATTATAGTAAAGCATTGTTTTAAAACCGTATTAGATTCAAGGCGATTATAGTTTGCTATTATATAAAGAGTTGACATTATTGCCAACTCGTAATTTGCACAAGCATACGATTATGATGAAAATTTTGAACAAAATAAACATGAATTAATGATTATTCCAGATAATTATATTGAATAAAAATGTTAAACTAACACATACACAATATATTCTCATGATATAAAATCACGAAAAAATTGTACTTGTAATAACATTTAACCGTTTTGATGGATTTTATAATACAATTCGAATTTACGAGACAGAGGTTCATGGAACCACCGTTATTTAAATGTGTCTGGAATAATGTGTCGAGCTTTTCTCAGTATTATTATTTAAATAAAATACAAATTGAACGTTCTTAAAAGGTAGACGTAATTCCTCAGGTTCAAATTTATTGACATAACTGTTTTACCTTAAAAGGTTTTCGCTCAAAACCAATTGAGCGAAAATTTAATGACTTCTCTCAGATTCGTATTAATTCAGCTCCACGTGAAAGCAAGGGGATGACAGAGCACGAAACATTGTGCTTTCTTGCGAAACAATTAAATATCTCATACATCGATGGCATTAGAAGTAGAATATGTCAACTGTATATGTAAGCTACGTACCCTGCCTACCTGCATTGCGTCGGAAAGTATTGAAGCGATTCTTAAGATCGCCGAGTTAAACTAAGATCTTGAACGTTGAATTATCGGGGGGCCGGATCGATATGTTGGCGGAGGGCGCGCCTACCCGGGGGTTAAATACAATTTACCTTTGTTATTTTTCGTGTCATTAAACTGCGTCGCGATCTCGAACGGTTGATCGGAATTGCGAACTTCGGTGCGTATTGTTTCTGAACTTTTGTTTTCCCACTCCGCTCGTAGTCGGTGGTGCGACGTCAATTAACTTCGAATCTCCGATTGAATATTCACGTTTTACTTACTCGTATTATTTTAATAGGTTTACCTGTTACATTTCAAATATTTTTTTTTTAAATACTAACGTTAATTTAAAAAAAAAACTTGCATTCGTGTTTAAAAAGTTAATTTGTTATAGGTTAAACGTTTTCCTAAATAATCTGTACTATACGTTTCTTTTTTATTATTCCAATAATATGTTTAAAATATCTGTAGGTAAAATTTGCTTTCGATTCGGAAAATATTAAAGATTTTGTTTTGTTTTAGTTTATATGTCATTATTCTATAATCAAGTGGTATTACTTCAAGTAAAATAGTTTTGCTGAAGCGTAGTTTGACGCAATGAGAGTTTCAGCTTTTAAATGCACACTAAATAAACACAAATGGGTCATACATTTGTATGAATTAATAGTAAACGTAGATAGGTTGAAAGTATAATACTGAATTATTAATATATGTTTACTAATAAATAAAATTGAACCGCAGACTATTTCGAAACGTTTATGTATAATGGAAGACAAAAAAAACATATCTAGATGTAGAATCGTTCAAAGAAAATACATTTTAATATCGTGTATACCAATAAATAAAATTGAAGTGTCTGTTTGTAAAGTCAGAATATTTTTTTTTACTAAATGAATGTATTATAGTTTTTGTCCGTCTGTCAGCTTATTTCGTGTAATCTCCGGAACGGCTTTTTGTCATGCTTTGGTCGATAGCTAAAGTTAGTCCGCGTAACTAAGGGTAAATATTCGAAAACAATTAGGGTTCCGCGGAAAAAAATTAAAACTCAGAAAAAAATTTAATAAAAATTAATACACAGTTTTACGGGCAAGTGTTTGAATTTATGAGAAATATTTTTACTTTATCTTAGTATTAAAAAATAAAAAATAATTAGGGTTCCGTATAAAAAAAATCAAAAATTATTACGCATATATGAAAGGCGAGCGCAGCCGCGGCCACACAGTTATTAATACAATTCCTAAACGTAGTGTCATAAAAATGATACTATTACAAACTATTAGGTTTAGTTGTAAATCCGTTTTAAATTATAATTTAAAGTTCAGTGAATTCACTCGAATTTGAATAAAAATACATACTTTATGTGATTTTCTAATGAATTATGCGTCTTAAGATGTTGTGGCCAATAGAAACTTTATAGCATGTTTATTACCAATACTTATAATTATCTTCTATATGTCGGCCATTTGCCACATGAATTCTACATTATATACATAATTGTGTGTGTGTGTGTGTGTGTATGGAATCAAATTCTTTGCATTTAATCGCCTTTCTATTGAAAAGTGCCAATATCAAACACCGTTATCAAACAGAACACACCAACTCCAACACTCCTTGATTTGGCTAAATTCAAGAACGCAAAAAAAAAATACAGTAAACTGTTTCTAACATACAAGCTGTAATATAACTTGTATTGATAGAAAGTATTTGGGATATCTCGAAAAAATTCAACCGAATTTGTTACTGCTCCTGACTTTCCTTAAACAAAATTCTGCCGGTTTTACCTTACTTCTTCTTTAAATATCATAGCAGATTAATGTTTATAGTATGATTCTTTGGAAGAAACGTTTTTATAAACATAATTATAATATAGCCAAAACACTGGATAACTTATATGATGAAGGTGAAAGTTTTAATAGTAAGAAATGGCTTTAGAGTGTAGTTTAGAAGTGATCGATTGAAACGATGATTACTCAGCAATGTTGTGGTCAGATAAAGTTAATGGACGTAGGTTTCAACGCATATATCGTATTCTATAATAAACCGGACCGGAACTCAGTACTGAAATGGTTAGTTACCAAGTTCTCAAGTTTAAAAATCTGTACGAAACACCTATACCTAGATGTGATCAAGTAGCATCACTTGGAGAGAAAGTAACTTTATGCTTTGTGTTTTTACAGTCCGAAACCACATCGTCACTTAGCATTAGCTGAGAATGTCATCAAAGAGCTAGGTCTAACTGCAACAAATAATTGTCAATATGAGAATATAAATACATTATATTCCTATAAAAATTGGTTACTAAGTGAAACGTGTGAAGTTTGACCTAAATGATATCTATAAGGAAAATACTAAAAAGAACCTAATTTCACTTGATTCTTTTTTTTTAACTGGTACAAAACCGCACAATTTGAAGATTATCATACCGAGACTATGCTTTTACGTCTTAATATTCAAAACGCCAAACTTGTAACACGTTGATTATTCAGTTTTATCTAGGTATGAAACTTTGCGAAAAGACACTCAACGCAAATCCGTGCTCGCATCTCCGCGTTAATGCAAAAGCACGTAGTAGTAGATCCATGTCGGCGCAGAAAGTTGTGTAAAGTGCACAAAGTGCGCGAACATCGTCGCAAAGCCTTCATTTGTCGGCTCATGGCGTCCGCGTGACAAATGTGGACGCGACTTTATGTACCCCTCCCGTCATAGGGGAAGGGGGAAATTATGCACCGCTGTGAATAATTTCACTGCAAATCGTCATGCGTCTGCTAAACTGCACTCTTTTATTCCAAAAGAAATTATTACACCATTGGATTGTTGTTTCCAATCTCGTGTTCAATCGTATGCCTACAAATGTTTTATTTTTTTAAATATACGTAGTTAAATCAAATCCTTAAATCCAAATACATAAATGTAAACTGTTCTATCTTGGTACTTACACTTGTGATGTCTATCATTTTATGATACGTGATGCATGAAGTGTTTCATTATAGGCACACATGAATAAATATTGCAAGTAGCACAATATTGCAGAAACTATAGAATATATTCATTAGAAATGTAATTATAGTATAAGTAAATAGTCGTGAATAAAAGTCTTGGGAGTGAAGATATTATAATCGGGGAGGTGAGACTTTTAGCTGAACTTTCTTCTCGACCTGAATAGTATAAAAGCTACGACATTCTCAAATGTAACATGTGATTCGCCGACATCCCTTCCAGAAATACTAGCTAGCTACATTAACTGTAATAAGAATATTACTAAAAGCTTCTTTTTATTATCATACTAGAGCTGTGTGCCCGCGGCTGCGCCCGCATTACATATATTCTTCGCTGGGTTTTAATTTTTCATCCGGAACTCTAATGACTTTCTTAAAACATCTTTTAGTACTGAGATAAAAGTAAAAATATTTCTCATAAATTCAAGCACATGTATGTAGCAAACTGTGCAATAGGTGGGATTTTATTCAAATATTTGTGATTTTTAATTTTTTTACCCAAGCCCTAATAGTTTTTGAAAATTTAAAGTATCCTAAATTACGCGGAGTAACTTCAGCTATCGTAAAAGTCTCAGCAAAATCCGTACCGCCGGTCCGGAGATTAGATGAAACAAATAGACAGACAAACGGACAGAGAGACAAAACATTTAAAAATTCATTCATAAGTATTTAGTAAAAAAAAAAGGTTATTTTGACATTACAAACAGACAATTCAATTTTATTTATCAGTATAGATTATTACAGTCCGATCGAAGGTCACCATCATGTATAAAAAAAGAATCAATTATTCACTTCTTTTCAATTATACCCACACAATGTATCATTATTGGAATATTATAATTTATGACGATATACGCTTTAAGTGGTAAATAATCTCATATCATAGGAAAATTTTGACATTTTTATATAATTAAATAATAAAACGCAAAGCTATCTATCCAAGTGGATTTAATTTAAGCCTACGTACTTTTCTGTAATGTCGGTCGGTACTCGGCAGCGAAAATTCTATTGCTAGAGGTTTAGGTTAGCGTAGATTGGGTAATTTATATTTGCCTCCTGCCCTCCCTCTCCATAGGGGAGGTAGAGGAAGATACAAGTACTGAAGAGAGCCGTATTGTTCGTTAAAATTACTTAATGGATCGATTAAACGTAGGGTTTAATTATGAGGTACATTAAATTGTGTCGGTAGTCAGCGGCACGACCACGACAACTGGATTATTTCGGTGCTTTATTTTATATTAACAAGTTTTGTAATAACTTTTATAATAACACAAGCTTGTACCATTGGTTTTACTCGCGTAATTTTTGCATTTAAATTGTATTGCGACATTTAACAATATATTGATAGTTAAAATTAAATCGGGCGACAATTGTGTACCAAGTTGGATGTTAATTTGATTACCATCTAATTTAATGCAAAATATATAGAATACAGTGGTATTTCCTGTATTTATTAACACTGTATGGGTTCTGTACTTTGACCACAATCTCACCTTAAGTTTAGGATGGTAAAAACAATCGGTGTTATTGCAAAAAAGTAGAAAAAAAATGTTTTGTTCTGTACCTATATATGTTACTCGGTCTATTGTTTATAATAAATTAAACTGCAGTCAATACAGTAAACCCATAGTATGTTCTATTTGGTTCTTTTATATTTAATACGAATCACTTCAAAACAAGTTTCCGGAATATAGTATAATATTTAGTAAATCTTTTAATATACACCTCGACTATGCCCATACCTTATGGGTTTCCATAAATTAATGATTACATAAAAACTCTCGTTGAACAGATGTTAAAAAAGGTTCAATTGCAATAAAGTGTTTTATGGTTGTTTAGAGATACATATTATATTACATACAATTTTGAATTTTAGACACTACTAAGCGTAAAAAGCGTGTTTAATGCTAGTTTATTTTTGTTTTTGTAATAAGACCGAATAAGCCTCGAGGCATTGCTCAAGTGGTGCTGCTGGAACACACTTATTGGTATTTGGCGATAGGTTTTCAAACTTGAGGATGGTAGCTACCCAGGCGGGCATTATTAGAAAATGTCGTACCACGATATATTATTACTTTAAATCTTGTATCTCTAATCCAGGGCATACTTAATGCGTTATGAATTAAATATGAATGAAATAAACTAAACCTCAGAAATTTAAAAAAGGATTGATTTTTTTTTGTTTCACTTTGAACCGGTAAACGAAAATACAGATATTTCATTGACTGTAATAATTTTAATATCATGAAACTTAAAATTTGGAGTTATTGCAAAATAACGCAACGTATAATATTTAGTTTCCTTTTGACGTGGAACTTAAATTATACAAGAAGTTAAGTGTAATATGTTTATACATAAATTTTGTTAACATATTTATGACTAGCTGTGTGCCCGCGGCTGTGCCCGCGTTTCATACATTCTTCTTCACTGCATTGTATTTTTTTATACGGAACCCTAATTATTTTCCTGGAAAAATTTTAGTACTGACATATATTAATATTATTTCTCATAAATTTTAACACTTGCCCGTATAACTGTGCATTTAATCGGATTTTATTCAAATTTTTATGAGTTGTATTATTTTTACGCGGAACTCTAATTATTTATTAAAAGTAAAGTAAAAAATTAAAAGTACCTTAAGTTACCCGGAATATCTTCTGCTATCTACCAAAAGTCCCATCAAAATCGGTCCAGCAGTTTCGGAGATTACCCGATACAAACAGACAGGCAGAGAGACAAAAATTTTAAAGATTGTATTTTTGGTAAAGGTATCGTACATTCATATCTATTTAGTAAAAAAAAAAATGACATTACAAACAGACGCTTATTAGTATAGATGTACAGCCATTGAGTGCAAACAATAGAATACATACAAAATCAAAATTAGAATGAAATCACCCATATTTATCATTTAGTTGAATCCCTAATATTACGTAATTAGTTACGACTTGAGGCATAATAAAATACATCTTGCTATATAATAAGTATTCAGTGATAAGCCCCTTGACTCGCTAAAGCAAATTAAAATTCAATTTGTGAGTGGAACCGTGAAGCATAACGGATTGTCGGCCGATTTTGATTGTCGCTCCCTTTCTTACATAAATTTCCGAATCACTCGATCTCGAAAAGATATTTGCTTAGATCTGCAACCTTCAATTATGGCTTAAGTGTTGCTCTTTAGTATTATATATCGGAGAACAATATTCCATTATCATGGACTAATTAATTATAGGATCTTTATAATATGTACAGTTCTGTGCTATGTGGTCTAGATGTTGGAGATTAGATTAGTTCAATACTTATTCTTGTATGATTTGTTTCAGGTGGAATGCAAAAAGGCACAACCAAAAGAAGTAATGCTCCCAGCAAACCTGGCTAAAACGAGAGCCGCCGGGCGTGGCGCGTATGGTGAGTTGTTAGGTAGCGCCGTAGCTGCAAGTGGAGTACGATACGCTCCTTATCCTGTTCACGCGCCGGCGCAGCTATTAGTTGCTAGTACGAGTGCGGGCGCGGGTGCTACCGGTGCTGTACACGCGGCTGCTTATCGCAGAGCTCTTGCCGCTCTACGTCCGACACCGCGAGCCCCGCGCCCTTCACTCGCCTCTCTCACAATCCCCCCAATAGCATACTCAGTATCCGAACTATTCGGTGCACATGCACTTGATATTCCCACCCTGTACTCTCCCCTCGCTCATACGACATTACCAGCTCCTTTGCCGCTCTGATCCGCGATACTCTTTCAGCAACAGCCACACCATCCCTTTTGAATGATTTCGTATAATATCCTCTACTGCGGCTCATTCCCTTCCTTACTTATATTTCGGTTACTTCTCCTATCCATTCCTAATTTTCTTTTACATTCCTGTTCTTTTCAAACCAAACTAAAGGGATTTACTATTCATATACGCTAAGGAAAATGAATTCTCCAAATTGTCTTATTAGCAACTATCATTAGTAAATCAGTTAGATTATTTTCGAAATTTGTATCAAATAAAATTAGAAAAGACATAGAATCTGTTTTATACAATAATATTTATTTATAATAAAATAAATTTTACTTGACCAGTAGAAAGAAAACGGAATTTTTACGTGGGGTCGATAGAGAAAAATATTTTTCTACCAGGTATTAGGTGCTTAATGCAATTTGATTTATGATACACATCTAGATAGAACAATATAGTATACGACCTGGGATTTTTTTCTCTTTTTCGTGTAGATGAAATAAAAATAATTGAATAAAGAGCCAAATGGTTCTGCTGATTCTTGCCAGATTTGCTACATATCCATCCATAAAATAATGTTAATCTTTATCGAAAAGAATCTAGATATAATTTTGCAAATGATAATTCGAATTGTATAGGTATATTTTCTTATGCGATATTACATTACATTATTTAGCATTTTATAACATGAATAGTTTCGCAGCTTGATGTCGGCTTTTCAAAGAATATTATCGTTGGAAGAAATGAGGTACCTCTATACTTTGTGGATGTATGTGTTACGAGTTTTAATAAATTCGTTTAGATATAAAGTATTTATTTTCGATTCAGTTGTGTGATATTTATTATTATTATTATTAACTTTAGATTTTATTTTTAAATTTATAAAATATATATGTGTGTTCCTAGTTAAAATAACTTAGGCTATCTGTACTTATTTGTTTCTTAAACTTCACTCATTAATTTATATTGTGCGATGCCAAATTAAATCTAAACAATATTATGTTTACTATTAGTTTGTAACTTTAGTTGTATTCCTTCTTATAATTCGTCATTAACTATTACTGTTAATAAACAGAAAACCTAGCATTTATTTAAATAAAAATTTCCAAATGTACTATCGAATCGTAGTTATCGTAAACTAATAGAATTAATTGTATTTATTAACGTTTTTTTTTATGTAGGTCAGTAGTATATAGGATAATAAATATCATTTCTAAAATATTTAAAAACGTCTGTTTGTTTAACATGTTTAGTTTTAGACTAACAATGTGTAGAATAGATTAACATGTTGATAAAACGAGCAATTTTTATAGTTAAATGGTTAACTAACATACCCCACACTATTTAAAAATACTTTAGCGCGTTCACTAGATCGCTATTTAGAAATAATAAATGTTCTACATATATATATAGATAATAATTATCATCATTCAGTGTGTAATCAATTTTTGTCTATTAATCATAATATATGTCGCCAAGCAAAATAGTGTCTCGTGGCACATTTAAAAATAAAATCTTGATATGAAACAATTTCAATTATGTAAATGTAAGGTGTAAGAATCGATCTATTTATGTAAATATTTTTACGTTTCTAGATTTCATGTGGTCATTGGGTGCTCTTCCTGACGGTAAGTTTTTTTATTATTTTTATATCAAGTCACTTCACATCGATACTAATAAATAAAATTGAAGTGTCTGTTTGTAATGTCAAAATATTTCTCTTTCACGAAGTAGATATGAATGTATTTACGAAACCTGTACCAAAAATACAATTATTAAAATGTTTATCTGTCTTTTTGTCTGTCTCCGACAGACTTTATTCCGGGTAATCTCCGACCGATTTTGACCGAGTTTTTTTTTTAGATAGCGGAAGTTACTCCGCGTAATTTAGGGTAACATTTTTCGAATACAATTAGGTTTCCGGGTAAAAAAAAAAAGTAAAATTCATGGAATTGTGAATAAAATCCTATTCAATGCACAGTTTTACTGGCAGGTATTGGAATTTGTAAGAAATATCTTGGTTTAATGTTAGTAGCAAAAAAATTAAAAATTAGGTTCCGTATAACAACAATTAAAAACTATATTACGCCGTGAAAAGTATATGAAACGCAGGCACAGCCGCGGGCACACAGCTAGTTCAATATTATTAATATCATTACAACTCATAAACTCAAGTTGTTAGTTTAAAAAAAAATACTTTTTTTTTACAAGTTCAAGCATATTCTTTACCGATTAAATACCAACTTGTGATCAATCAATTTGAAACGTAATTAATTGTCACAAGTAATTGGTTTATTAAATTAGTCCACGGGATACTACAATGTTCGTCCATTTGCCTGTGATAGATGATGGATCGAATCGCCAGACAGAAACACTATTTTGATTGGCAATAATATGATAAACGATCCGGTGTTGTAATCATATCAGCCAACATTCTATGACGAATGTCCATAGGTTTTCATTAACTGTAAAACGTACTTTGTTATCCGGAACTGATGATACAATATAATGTATGATAATTTAGTTTTTTTTTTTATAGATTCTTTAACTCTTAAATATAAATTTATAGATTATACAGTGTTTGACTTAGAGTAGATTTTGTAATATAGTAAGAATTAATTGTAATGAAGCACCCTCCGTAGCAGTTACTCTGATGTTTTAAACTCATTATCTGGACGTTATCCAAAATGTTTCCGTTCGAAGCGTGTGTACCGTCTAGTGCCTTTTATTCGATAGCTCTATTTTACAACTGGGGCATAAGAACATATACGACACAATATCGTGTAATAAATCTATAATGGTAAAATAATCACTGCTTAAATAACAATCAATCAGTATTTTATTAATAGTTGTATTATATTTTGATTAATGCATATAATTGTTTGTTATACAGGTTTCCCCGCAGCGTACGCCGCCTACGCGGCAGGACGTAGCTATTCGGGCTATCCTAGCTTCGGGCTGCCATACCCAGCAGGTAATCCCCTGGCGAGCTTGCACCACCAACTGTCTGGCAATCACTACCACCACTTGGCGACACTACTACCATACCACCCGCTCGAGCTCAGCGGGGTTTACAACGTTCATGCCATGCATCTGTGAACTCGTGCCGGCGACAATGCATTCCTCTAACCGCTACCGACTTACTTATAATAACATTCCACATTTATTTCTCTAACAAAGCATTATACGTAATCTGATGCGGTGGTGACTGTGTTCTAACTTCTCGTTCTAACTTGCCGAGGCGAAAGTTCGTGTGAACTCTCTCACTAACAACTTTACTAACAAGTTAACACCATTAACAATGACTGAGCCATCTAAATAAATCTGCCGCGCTGTCAATTACGAAAAGTCCATATTTCGGTGAAGGCGCTATTTATTGTTTATGTAGACAAGTGCCTAGCGAACTGCGAACGCGTCGCTCCTTGTTTGCTGACAATTTACAGTAACGTTTCTCAAATGCTACGCGTCGTGTGCAAATAAACAAACATCACGTTCATCTCTACTCCGTTTATCGGTCATGCTGTGATCCTAGCTGTAAGGTACGTTTCCAATGTCCGGTGTCGTAACATCTCTAGTTCTATAGCATTTTTTTTAATACATGTATCAATGTATTATGTATCAAACCGCGGAAAATTATTTTGAAAAATTTGATCTGAACACATAAAAAAATTGGAACTCCTTAACTTATTGTACGTCTTGTGAAGAAAAAAAAACTAGAATTAATTTATTAAATAATCTTCTATTAATATTCCTCAACAATCATCAGTGTATTGATATATCTATTAATCTATATTATTAATTTATTATATCGCAAATTATGAAAACGTTGTTAAGCGGTCAGGAACCTGTTAATTAAATTTCATGATTCGAATGTTAATTTCCCGACACAAAGCGGGATCACGCGCCCTTAATTAAATTATATTGCGAAGTAAAATACCGTAACGTCCTTTGATGCAGCAGATGCTATGACAAAGTGCAGCGCGCGGAGTGGCTGTGATCCACAACTTCGTTGGGAACCTTTAATATGGAGTTACTCCAACGAACTTAGGGAACGGCTGCATGCATTCGAGATAGTTTCAGATTGTATAAACGGCTTTGTGAGTCCGTAATAGAAACGAGTTGAAATAATTAAAAAAACTGCACAACTCTATTGATGCATTGAGGTAAATCGTAATAGGTGTTTTGTTTCATTTTGAAAGTCGGTAACATTTCACCGTTTATAAATTTAACGTAATTTGAAAATAGATATATAAATTTTATCTTCTATTAGTATTTAGATAATCGAAATTTTCATTACTAGTCACGAAATAAGAAATAACCGTACAGAGATTTAGATATTCTAAATCAATTTTACTATAGAATTAATTATACCCCAGAAGGAAAAATAATTACGTTTTTAAACCCTTAGAAAATTTCATAACAGACTTCATAATGTAATCTGCATAAATATTGGAAATTCTGTCTAAATTTTAGAATTCTCGATCATAATTATTAAATATTTAATATAAACGATACATTTAGATTTAGCTACATGTTAGTTGTTTGAACTTCTTCCTCTCTTATATTATTAGGCGTAGACTAGAATAGCGGCGAATAGATTTAGTCATTTCAGTATTAATGTTTATAGGTATATCAATATTCATATAACATACATAGCAGCATGCCTGTAGTTTGGTTAGAGTTTGAATTTTATAGGAATTAGGTAAGCTGGACACTGTGCTCGATTTTTACAATATAATTAGTTTAAAAAAAACAGTTACTTCAATAAAAATACACAATCTTTATGTTAAAAATGTAGTAAATTTTATATAATTATAGGATAAATTAACTGTAAGTTTAATAAGTAAACTGCAAAAACATTTCCACGAACTATTTTGAAAGTCCTAATAGATTGAATTTTATTCATAGATCTTGTAGTGCGAAATATAAGGTACCAAGTGTACCTTACATATCATTAGAAGTCCGTAATAAAACAACATGTAAAATTATCCTAAATTTTTAAATACATGTAAATTAAATTATTATGTGTTAGAATGATTTTATTTGTGATACTTGTATTAATTTGTTTTCAAATACGAATTTCAAGTATAAACCAAGCGCGGTGTCCAATCAGTTTTTTTGATATGGTACTAAATGCTAAGAGTAATCCATATAAAAATATATATAGGTAAGGTTGTAGAATTATTAATTTGTAACTTACTAAGTTTAGAGGATGAATACTGAATTAAATTTAGATTATAATTTGCGTAGTTGATCATAAATGTTAGCATTAGTTTAGTATCGTTATTATTTAACCCATAATATTTATAAAGATAAATAATATCGAGCTTGAAAAAATGTTACTTTTATATCTTATTGGATAATCGCTGTAATTTAATATATAAACATATTTTATTTTATTCAAAATAGTTAATTTCATAATTATATTTTAAATATTTACACTGCTTAAATGATAATGTTATTTATACTAATTAATATTAATTATTATTGTTGTTGTTATAGATATTTTTGGATGCAAATATTTTACGCTACCACCTTCATATTTATTGTTACTATGAGGCGGTTTAAATGTATTTAAAGAAATCAATGCAACACTAATTATCAAGTGTTATCCATCAGAAAAGTATCTACATGAGAATTATATTTTCGCTTCATGGCACTACCACGCAACTAATTTATTTGCCCTTATTTCAAGTTATTTATCGAATTTATAATATAAGTTAACGTTCCATCATATCGCTAAGTATGCGACCGTCCTCTTCGCCATCCTCTAAACTAGTCCTTTAGAAAATAAGCTTGAAATTGAATAATATATATATCCCATTATATAAAATAATCTATACGATTCGTAATCATAATGCATATTTCCGATCGAAACCTTTATTAATCAATTACTGGTAAGGTTAAAACTAAATGAAACAGTGCGTTTCAATTACGATACCTCCGGGTTTTTAAGGTCATATTTTCCTTTACCTCATCCATTGCGTGTTTAATTGTATTTTTTAATGAAATGATTAAGTAAATAACACAGTGTAATTTGTAGAATTATTTACAATACATACAATTTCGTATGTATATCGACCCTGGTTGCACTGCCTGTGCGTGATAGACAGGCTTTTTAAATCATAAAACAATAACACACCCGGTATATTACCATTTCGTGCGTACAAATAATTTAGAATTTCATGGAACGGTAAATATCTACGTTTTTTGTCATATTAAGATCCTATGAGTCGAAAAATAGTGTCATTTATGTAATTTATAGATACAAAATATTTTTTTATTTGCTTTTTATTATTAGTGTTACCGGGCTCCCGTAAGCTTCAATTTTAGTGCGTTTATTTTTTGTTGCGCGCGCGCGTTTTTTTTTGTCCTTCAGTAGTAGTAAACGGCTTTGTAGCTTTTTTTTTATTTTGTTGCCGCAGGTGTAGTGGGAGTTATACCGCCGGAAAGTCATCTCTTGGTCGGTGCCGAGTTTGTAAACCCGGCTGTCCTCGGGCAGAGTTCGTGAGAAATGCGGGGCTGAACTGTGACTCCTACAATGCCGCTTTACCACTTCTCTTACCCGGAACACACGTTAACGGCTCCCGGAAATACTATATAAATAAATCTTTTCACAAACAAACAAACAACTCTTTGGTCTTGCGCCCTCCGTTTCCCCCTCTCAAATCGTAAAGGAATGCAATGTCGCAATAAAGAGAGATAGAAAAAATTTGATGAAAATAATATCCGAATTCACAGATGCATGTTCAGATCGCCCGACTAGGTTTGCCCATATAGCCCGATAATGTATTTAAAATGTTATTAAATCAATTTTAATAATTAATCAAATTAATAAATTGCGGTATCCTTCAGGAAGTAATTCCAAGATCGAATACGTAAAAATTCTCTTATATAAATGTAGGTATTCCTAATGCGCAATAAAATACACCTTTATATTAAATATATATATATATAGTATGTAATTATTTCATGTGTCAAATTCTTTATATCTACCTATACGATATATTATAATAAATATTTACATAATATTAAGTTATCGTAATGTTCTTACCGCTGTTCTAACATATCGTCTTATATAATTAAATGTAAGTTTATGATTATTGTGAAGCCGCTATATTGTAAAAATAAAGGAAATTTGCCGTTGTATAAGCAAACAATATTTTATCGTTTATTTAATCCATATTTATTTATTGGTCAATACCTTGATTATACGTCATTCGAGTTATAAATGAACTGGAAGAGATAGTGTGTTTGAATGGAGTTAGCTAGAGTCTAATCGGGTTTGATTTTCTTATGTTAAACCGAGTCGTTCTGTTTCAAATGTATTTTAACGAAGTGTTACCGTTTTACTGACTCATCCAACGCTTCGCACACAGCGTGGTGCCCCCGCCGTTCGTCATCACAGCAAGCCGGTAAGCGCATGTGAGCGCGAGTCACATATTACGATCCTGTACCGTAGTAGATATACAAAGTATCGTCGGTATAGTCCCCGGATGGAGGCACGTACGACTACGGCCACCCGCAGCCGTCGCATGCACGACATTCCATACATTCTACACGACCGCCCTCAGAATGCAACGCGCGAACCAAATACGGTCCCACAAAACTATTTTACATTATCAAATCAATCGCACCTTTGAACAATAAAAGAAACATTTGCTTTATAAAACGTAACTGAGTTTATCCATATAGTTAAATTAAATTAGAATTGTAAAAGAAAGAAAGTTACGATAAATTATTTTAAAATTCCTTTGAAACGCTCGCTAAGTATGAATGTAGACAATTCGCTAGCGAGACGGCGTGTGGTCGTGTATCATCAACACAATCAACAATATTTTGTATTTTTTTTAATAATTTTACATTAGTACCTGTTAGGTTTAGTGCTTGTTGTTTAGGAAGAAATTTGGTACGTCTCTGTTCCATACTTACCTCTAACAGGTCATTCCTTAGATAACCATGTAAACACTTAGATATAGAATTCTTTATAGCAGCGTCTCCGCGCTGAATTAGCATTCCGTGTGCTATGTTTGGATGGGTCAGAAAGTTTTTTCATTTATTTTTGTTTTTTACTTTAGATAGATTTTCTTTCATGAATGCCCATAGATATATAAATACGCTAGTCTAGCGAACTCTATCGATAATAAATTTTTATTGTAGCATTCCATTGAATCGCAGTATGTCCATGAGCCCGGAATAGGCACTATTAGCATACTAATCTCTTCTAGTTAGTGGTGTACTACGCACACAAGTTCCACACTATGTGCTAGTGTTATAGTAAGTCCTTTCTCCCATGCATGGACGATGTATGTCCGCGGTAATAGCTCGTTGTTACAATAGCCTAATAGCGTATGTTCTAACCTCATAAACGATTTCGTATACGACGTAAACCGGCCCAATTGCGGATAAAGGATTTACTAATATACTTTATACAAAAAAAATATTTTGTCTATGAAAACATTTTTAAACAAATGTGATTATCGAGTGAACTGCGGCTTCGTGAATGAAGAGTGTCCACCGTGACATCAATAGGGCGAGTAAATTTGATTTTTGAACCTTATCAATTTTAATCAGTATTGTAAAACTTTTGAGAATTAGAATAGTGTAGGTATTATTTGACGAGACTTTGAATTCAATTTTTCATAATTATAAAACTAAAGTGTGGTAGCATAGAATTGTCAAAGTAAAATTGTAAAAAATAGCGAAATGTAGTACAAAACATTGTTAGAGTCTAGAATAGTATAAATTTAGCAAAAAAAAAAAGGTGTAAATCTAAAATTGTAGATTTTTAAATTTGTAACATAAAAAATTGGAATAGTATAAGTTTATTAGCCTAGTGAAGTTAGTTATTTTTTTAATAATATCGGGCGATCGGGCGTTAGGTTATAATGTATATTAGATAAGCTTCAAGTTAGAACGCAGAGATTTGTCGTATAATAGGAAATTAAATTAATTGTTACAACAGGTAGACTTTAGGCAAAGTTGTTGGTAATACATAAAGCAATTGGTGGTGCAAATTTTAACATATTATTTAGACATATTTATTGCTATTTAGTTAAGATTTCCATTTAGAATTTATTATAGTATTAATTACTCTTAAGTAAAAATTATGCTTTAGGCAAATGTAACAATAGATTTGTATGATTTTTTTTTTCAGAATTTGATTCATAATGTGTTTTAAGGAGAAAATTGATTAGAATAGTTAAAAGATGTCAATATTAAAGATAGTTTAGTCAAAATTATCTCCATTTTTGTAGTTACTAATGTAGCTATTAGATGAAATATTATCTATTTCAAATTGGTATAAAAAGGTAGTAATTACACAACTATTTTATAGATAATAATAGTAGAAATGATTTATTACGTTAAATTGGTATATATTATTTTTCATCATACAATAATTCGTGTTTAAAAAATATTTAGTTTTGCTTTTCTTTTACGCTTTAAATGTTTTTGTTTTATTAATATATTCCACTCTATGACTGAACCACAAATTAATTGTTAAGAAAATCCTGATTTAGCAAAACAACAAAGCTATAGAATTGACCTCGAGATAACTATAGAAAGGTCGCTTCCTTCATTGAATTACAAATCGTGCAGAGGTGGCTTAGGTATATGGGCCAGCAACAATCAGAATAGAAATTCGATTAATTTACAATTTAAATAAGTCGAAAAGATTAAACGATTGGGAGCCCGAAAAAGCGTATCATCTTCACGGGTCGTTATTGATGGCACCTATTAAATATACGTTTTCGTTGGTGAGACAAGCACTGGAGTGAACGTATACGGTGAACGTTCTAATAAAACATTTCAATCGGACCAAGTGGGAAATGAAGTATTAAGATCTTGTAGGTGAGAGATTGGGGATATCTAACTTTTGGGTACGCAAGCGTATTCGCACCGAAGTAACTTAATAGACGTCACAACTCGTACATTATTTTACTGCTCCGCTTAATTTGACACTATGTCTTGTTAACTGCTTACGATTTACCTTTTTAAGATAGGTAATATATTAGATGAAATCGACGCTCAATAGATCGATCCTTTAAAATATATCCATTTATAAAACACAACTTTATGAACACTTCTAATTATTTTATCGATTTAAAAATCCTACCTATTGTCTTATTTTTTTTGGTACTCAACACATTAATAATTCGGTCAATAGGTACGGTAGACTCAATTGAAACCTAACCTGAATAATGAAACATAAAAAATAATGATTTCGATTCGACAACATATATTTGCAAAATTCGGACTGTCAAGTATTTTGTTAAATTCTAATGGTGCAAATGGCAGTCGCCATATTGGCCACTCGGATGCCATCTTGAATTCGTTAAGGGCGATTCACACGTATCAGTGAAGTTACAGTTTCTATCTACCGATATTTTGTATAAGTTTGTGTATTATGAGTCACACTTCACCCGAGCGAAGCCGGGTTTATATCTAGTAATTACTAATGTGGTATTTTAATTTGTTAGTAACAAAATATTATTATCGAACGACATTACGCAGAAAAATTTACTGTAATAAAAAATATATATATCTCCCGGAAAATATTGTCAAAAATTGAAAGTGTTTTTTTTTCTTTAAATTAACCAAAAAATAAATAGAAACTTTCGCCGATAGATATCGAAACTTTTTCGATTTCTGTTACGACTTCCGAAATTAAGTAATAAAATACTTACCCACTTGTACCTTAAAATTCCGAGAGCCGATTTTAGAAGCTGGGAACATTGTTTCACATAAAAAGCGCCGCGTAATATAGTGGATTCAAGGGTGGGGTATTACGGTGAAAGTACGCTCCGTGAATATTTCCTTGGGCCGTCGTCATCTCACTTCTGAAGAAGAATTATTAAGTTTCACCGAACTTCACAATTATGAAAGTTCGAATAGCTCCGGCGAATAGCGACGACCCTTGAATTTATATATGAACGTATGCGCTCCATAACGTAAAGCACGTTACACATATCCGTTGCCAGAGATTTGTATCACTTTTATTAATTATTATCTGTGTGTCCACATTTTATATATTCTTCACTGAGTTTGAACTTTTCTACATGAAACCCTAATTATTTTACTAAAATTTTTTTGCTACTAAGTTAAAGTAAAAATATTTCTCATAAATTCAAGCATTTGCCCGTAAAACTATGCATTGAATCTATTTTATTTTAAATTTGTATGAATTTTAATTTTTTACGCGGAATCCTATTTGCTTTTGAAAAGTCAAATTACGCGGAGTAATTACGCGGTCTCGTCAAAATCCATCCAGCTGTTGTGTTTTTGGTATAGAAATCGTGTATACATTCATTCATACCTTTCTAGTAAAAAAAATAATTTTGGCATTACAAACATACATTTCAATTTTATTTATCACTATAGAGTTATTTATTTCAATATTTATTAATACCTATGTATTTATTAAATGATATATATTATATTTATTAAAAAAAAAGAACCAGATCGAGTTTCTTGCCGGCTCTTCTCGACTGGGTTGTTTTGCGAACCGGTGATAGTGTTTTAGACGTTCATAAGCGCCTTCTTAGGGCCTAAATTGAATAAATAAATTTTTGATTTGATTTGATTTAAAGTTATTATATTATTTCGAAATATGCATTAGTTAAATATAACTACGTATAAACTTTATAAATTTTTTTGTCCTTAAACTTTACAACTTGATTTTTATATTTCGCATATAAATAAAAAGTAATAAATTTTTTGTTAGTAGAATATTTAATTGTAAATATAGCTAGTAGAAATTATAGAATTTAGTAAGTAAACGAATTTCAGTTAACAGCTAGGATCAAAGCATCGGTAACTATAACATTTACTACACGCACAAACAACATTCGGGGCATGTGTTAACTATGGGTGTACAAAGTGTTGGGCCAAAGTTAACGTCCTACACAGATAAGACCTCTGTAGATAACTCAACGCTCGCACCTTACAAAGTTCGACCTACTAACTAAATAGTTTAAGACCGGGAATATTCGACGAACTTTGTCGATCGAAAATTACACGTTTAGTTATTTCAATTCACATTAAAAACTATACTAATCGAGCATGACTTTCATGAAATATCTAATACAATATAAATTTCATATTTTAAAAGATTTAAAAATAACTAGATTTAGATTATTTTTTTCAATGTAAGTCAACCATTCATAATCTATATTCTAGATTTTGTACTAATAAATGAAATTGGAGTTTCTGTTTGTAATGTCAAAATTATTTTTTTTACTAAATAGATACGATAGATATAATACGATACCTATACCAAAAATACAATTTTTTAAATTTTGTCTGCTTGTTCCGGGTAATCTCCGGAATGGCTGGATGGATTTTCTAGGGACTTTTTTTTAGTAGATAGCTGAAATTACTCCGGGTGACTTAGTAGGTTACTTTTAATTTTCGAAAATAATTAGACTTCCGCGTAAAACAAATAAAACTCATAAAAATTGTATAACATCCGATTCAATGCAAAGTTTTATGGGCAAGTGCTTGAATCTATGAGAAATATATTTATCTTAGTACTAAAAAAAAAATAGTAAAATAATTAAGATTCCGTATAAAAAAATTAAAACGCAGTGAAGAACATATGAAACGCGGGCGCAGTATCCTATAAAAGTACAAAATATAATCAACGCTAACTAATAAATTTAAGTCTAAATAGAAGCCACGTAAACAAATAGGCATCGACAAAGCATTTCTCCTCTGTTAATTAAATCGGTGAGCTTAAATGTTAACTATAAAGAATCATATAAACATTTTTTTAATCATTATACATTTCGACCGTAGGCGTAAAAAATTAGTAAAATTTTGTTCGTAAAATTTTATATCAGCTTACATTTTAAACACTTTTAGACTGTAAATATGTAATACATGTCATAACTTTATTATAATATTATAGTAGATACAACCCTTGTTGCAATAGTCGTAAAAAATAGTGAAACTGATCAACACCATCGATCACGGGAAGTGGCTGACCATTCAAATTCCTATTTATTACTCAGCGTCCCGCAAATAAATAGGCGCTCACATCGCAAAGTAATGTTATTAAAATGTGTCAGCATTTTAGTATGGCCAGTGCCGAGAGGCGGCGAGAACGAACTCACAGACGGGATGGGCCCTCCGCGCCATCTATCATTCATCCTCCATTACTTATATTGTACTTTTTTCGCAAAGTCACTCGCAGGCCGGTAATCACCTGGTGCGACCGTGGTCCTTCATTTTTCACACTAAATCATAGCTCGCGTTTCTGACAAAAATGAAATTTGTCGTACAAGCCAATAGGGGTAACGATGACGCTGTGAGAAACCGAAAAGTAAAAACGAAACAAGATTATTATTTACAATATTCTTATTTTTATTTGGACTATTACTTTTTATAAAAAATTTAATAACTTTCCATATCCATCCATGAACATAAATCTCCCCCTAAGATATCTATGACGACCGGTCTTGTGCCACCCGCGTCCAGCAGAATCCCGCGACCTTAACCAGGTCGTCGGTCCACCATATAGGGGGACTTCCCACGCTGCGTCTTCCAGTACGCAGCAGACATTCAAGATCCCGTTGGCCTTATCGGGCATCGATTTTATTACCAATGTGCTCAGTTTTTCACCACTTACGTTTGGCAATTATTCGGGCAATGTCGGTTTTTTTGGTTCTTCTGCTGATCTCCTCATTTCTGTTTCGATTACGCAATGCACGTAACTTTCCATATGGTTACGAGATATCGTTTCTTTCAATCCAGTATTCCGTTTATAATTTAATATAACTAAACTTATACATATTTCAAGATTCAAGTAAATAATTGTAATATAAATTGTATCCATACATAATTGTTATCAAATATGGCACGCAAATAACATATAGTACTGTCGTATGATAGTATTTTAACAGTAGAGTCAAGTCAGTAAGTGACAAGAGATAAGTTGATCTATCGCTAGCGACATACCATGCCACTCCACCCCGCCGGTCTTTGTCGCAAGTCATAAGACTACACAACGTGCGTCGTATGCTAATACCTTCCCTATTCAATAAGAAGACCGCCTCGTGCCGCCGAGAGAATTCGCGCGTCGGATAATTTACTAGATATTTTGTAAAAGTTTTTTTCGTCCTCTGTGATTTATAACCGCTAAACTTCGAGCTCTCTTTTTCATTTGAATGCACGTGACATACGTGATATTTTTTTTTTTGCGTTCCGACATAATCCGACTCCGGGGAGTCTTCGTTGTCCTCATTCGTCAGGCCGGCATCTGTCTTCAACGACTAAATTATTCATGCATTTACGCGCTCCTCGAGTTTATCCTCCGCGGAAAGACTTTTTAATATATTGAGATTATAACATCGATAGTCACTACTTTACCGGTTGATATGCGAATATTTACATAGTGGTTTTTTTTTTTCATAAATTATGATGGTTCAGTCATATGAATGTGTATGTGTAATATAACTAACGTTATAACGTGACAGAGGAGCGAATGCGAATCGTATGTATGTTTGCAGTTGACCTGACCAACGGCCAACTCACACCGAATAACAACACACCGCTGCTAGCGCAGGCGCTCTCAGGTGAGGACGCCCTTTAGCCTCATTACTTATGCACGTCTCTTCACACATCACAAATAAATCCACATACTTAACCATACAACTCTTACTTATCATTAATACACGGTAGAGTTCCTTCAAGTATTACATCGACAGATCTGAATGGTTATTACGTAAACAATGTTTACTTTTCGTTTTTTTTTAATAATCCTTACTTACTTTGCTTACTACTTACGCAATACTTGAGTGACTCTCTGCTACAAACAATCTTCAACCATTTCAAATCATCATCATTATATACTGGTACATATATTACCCACTGTGTTATATTAATTATACGTGTTAATTAATATTATAAACTAAATGCATTAGTGTGTGTGTGTGTGTGTGTATTTTAACGTGTCTTTGTTTGTTATTAAACTAGTTTTGTTCCTGAGTGTGCATTAACGTAAGAATAAGTTATATAATTATCAATCCTACATTGCAATTTTTTTTAATGTATATCAAAAGACAGCCTTATGTTCCGTGGATAATGCATTTGAAACAATAATTATTTTCAGTAAGAAGAATATGATAAAAACCTTTCATTTAGGGCAACACCTACCTCTTTTGGGAATAGCGGGTGCAAAAGAGGTAGATGTTGTCCTGATTGGGATCTTTTATATAAAGCTCCAAATCAAAAGCTCGAAGCAAATCAACTTAGATATCTGCAAGAACTAACTGTAATTATAATCACAAGACACAGGCGAAATGAATTCTAACTGAAATTAAAAAGCAAACGGCTAAAAACATTGAAAGAACTAACCCAAAATTCAAAACACTATATAAAATATTGCTAGCAACTGAAGAATTATAAAAAGAAGCCTAAATTAAGAAGAGCACATTTATCAAGATAAGTCAAGTTATGTGTACAAAAGATATCATGAATATCATTTATGATAATCATTTCTTACTTGAGAACTCTGTATGAATAATGAATGAAAAAATCGTGAAGATTGTAAAGAACAATTTATCTGTTTAAATATTTGATACCGTTTCTTTAAATTCCTCATAAGCATTCACAGTATACATACCGATTTGTTTATATTGTGTTATTAATATTAAAGCGTTATTAAAATGATGATGGTGCAGCGGATAGTGCGGCCGGATTCCGCGTCAATCGATCCCGACCTGTCCGACTCTAAAATCGGCCTGAGCTTTCGGTAAAGGAAAACAGCGTAAGAAAACCATAGTATAGCATGGTGGTAGGGCATTTTCTCATGATGCCTGCCGGGGTAGCTACCACCCTCAAACTTACAAACCTGTCGCCAAATACCAATAGGTGTGTTCCGGCAACATCACTTGAGAACCAGTACCTCTAGGCGTACTAGTGTTTACCATCCTGGACCACATGATCACTCGCATCGGGTGAGATTGTGGTCAAAGCACTGAATCTATTCCGTATATTAAAAAAACATTATAACGAATAGAATTAATATTTTCTAAAGCAGTACCTTAGCTTTAATATTTTTAGCATAAAAAGTAATATAATTATTTTGAATAGATTCAGATATAGTATTAATTAATTAATAATACTATAGTTACTCGTGAAATAACAATAAAAAAATCAAGCGAAATGAAATCTATATATATATCAGAGAGTCACACTTTACGTCCCTACACACTTATGGCCAAGAACACTGCCGACGTAGAATAAATCACAATACCGGCTGCCACGTTGTTTTATACGGACTTCATTAGAGATGGTAGTTGTTATTTAATAGTAAAATAAAATTTATCTGTTAGTAAAATAACAAAAATGCTTATGAAGAATTAATAATATTTTTAATTTTAAATTGTATTCTGATATTTTTTCTAAATTTACAATTAATGTGAGCTCATTCCATTGTCTCGTAATATTGTTCCTACACACACACACACGCTCACAGACACACACACACACACAAACACACATAAGAGACTAATGAGAGTTTATTGGCGTCCTCAGTGATGAACAACTATCAAGCAGCAGCCGCCGGGTTCGGTCCGCCTGCGTCACCGCACGCGGCCGGAGGGCGAGCTGGTTTTCCGGCAGCGAGCTCGCCGGGCCCTGCGATTGACGTGTATGGATCCGCGGCAGACAGCGTTGGCTACGTCCAGGCCGCAAGCCCCCAGCCCTCCGGTTTCCCTGCGATCGCAGTCAGCCGCGCTCCCCTCAACTACACTCCAGTAAGTTTTTTAACCCTATTTCCCAATAGGTTGGCAGTGATATAAGGTGAATAAAAATTCTTGTATCCGAGAGATAAGCCATTCGATAGTCGACGCGATAATACCGAACAACTGTAATCTCTCTTTTGTAATCAACTGCAGTCTCCATAACTCCGTAAAAGTGAATCTGGGTGTAATAACAATTGTCAAATTCAATTCTCAAAAGGTGGATCATTACGTGAACGATAGTGATGTCTGGAATTAACCCACATCTCTGTGCTTCCGCTAACATTATTAAGAATATGATTTGTATAGTTTTTTTTTATATGAAAAAAAAGTTATATGTATTATATTTATAAAAAAAAGAACCAGATCGAGTTTCTTGCCGGCTCTTCTCGGCTTTTTTTTTTTTTTTTATAATGGACAGCACAGTGCACACTGTGAACACTGAACAGAGTTCACTGCCAGTCACCGCTGTCATGCTGGCCTGCTTAAATACCTCTTCACGCCTCTTTTGAAGGACCCAATATCATATGAAGGAGGGAACACGCTGACAGGAAGACGGTTCCATAACCTCACAGTGCGACAAAAGTATGAGTCAGCAAACTTTTTGGTTCTGGGTTGTTTTCCGAACCGGTGGTATTGTTTTAGTCGTTCATAAGCGCCTTCTTAGGGCCTAAATTGAATAAAGATGTGTTTGATTTTGAATTAAAAGAATGGTCGATTTTATAAAATTTGCAAGCAGTTCCAAGCAAATGTCTATTTTTATAATAATGTTTAGTTAAAATTTAAAAAAGAACGTGATTATTATTCCCTTTCATAATGAGGATACTCATAATTTGTTCTATACACTCTCTGACGCAACAAAATATCTGGATCTTTTTACTAGAGACATTGATTTACTTGTCGTGAATTTTATAACCAACTAACGGATATACAGATAGAGGCTTATTACATGTAGATTTGAATAAGGTATGATTAAAAATATTTAGTATATCTTATGCTAAATTATTTCAACAAAAAAAAAAACGTGTTTTACAGCTTAAATAGTAGTTACATGGTCGACTATTTTCCAACAATCCAATTATGCGAAATAATGAACTGAATAAACTCAAAAGGTCAATATTGATATGTTATTTAATGATTATACATGCATGATTCTTACTGTAACTTAAACATATAAAAAAAATGTATGAACCTTAAGACGCAATAATATTAAAACAAGAAGAAAAAAAACGGTATTTCGTATAATGAGTAAAACAAAAGTTTCATACTTATTTTATTTCGTGATGAATGGGATAAAGTTATTAACTTTTGATTCTAACTTTTTTCATTTATTACGTCATGTTCAAAATGCCTATTTCAGTAGGCCAAAATAAAGGTAATTCCCAAAATTGTCCTTGTTCGAAAACTTTCGACTGTCACGGAATTCAAATTAATGTTTGTTCTATTTTATTTTTCAACATGGCCTCCGATTCATTTTCTATTATCTTAAATATTATCAAGTCATGAAATTATGAATAACGATTTATAGACATGGTATTTATATTTCATTTACTTTGAAGATGCAGGGATTTATTACGAAGACAAATTCCATTAATAGTGAGCCATAGAGCAAAAAACTTTAACGTTGTCGCGGCCGAGCATAAATTTTTCGCATGTCGAACAACATGATCGACACAAGCTGTGACACAATTAGCAACCGACCACACTCTAAAACTTTAGTGATACAAACCAATCTTATTACGGGGCTGATGTTCCTTGTCGCTCTTAAAGCGTAATCACCATAAGTTAGCGAACGAGTGAAGTGTGACAGATGCGATTATAAAATGTTCCGTAATATGAGTACAAGGCGAGCGATGGCGGCAATCTACGCGGTGCATTGCCACGGGTAATGGCTTTTTAAAACTGCGACCGCGCTCCATAACTGCTTCCCTGAGACGTCATCAGTCTTCATTGCTTGTCGACGCCCGCCTCCGACGCTGAGAACTTAACTCCTCACGTCCTTAGTATCTCGAACATACTTTTCAAAGAGTGTATAGTAAGGAAACTTATATTAATTTTTATCGTATCAATTTTGATAATTACATTGACTTCACTCTTATACCGTTAAGTTAAAGGCTTCGAATCTTGCCACTTAAGAAAACTTTACTGTGTACTATACATTGACTTAGTAAATTAATTTAAAGAGAATTATTTTCTCTTTGAAATCTGTAGACTTTGGCATTGTACAACCATTTTTGATTACGTTATATGAAACACGTAAATATAAATTAATACGAGGTGATGTTATGAAATAATAACAGAGGGTGTTTGGTGTTCCTTATTACTCGCAGATTCATTGGAGTCATCGACACGCACGACACACTAAGCTACCCTTCCGTTTCAGACTCATCATATATCAAACGGGATATTAACTCAATCGTCCGTAATCGCTGGGGCAAAACAAATACGTCGCTAATGAGAGAATGAACGGTCCAGAACGTCGGCCGGCCCGGACCGGAGCATGTGGTTCCCGGGTGTAAAACGGTCTTATTAGGTAACGGGAATGCCCCCACGGGCAATAACCGTAAATCAAGGAGAACAAGCGGTGTAATTACCGCTAGCGAGCGGTCGCGCGCTTTGCTCTAACTCATCCACTTCGCTGTTTTTTATTTTGTTTGCCACCGAATCCGCTACCACTCTATCGACTGCGAACACCAAACTTACTACCTTTAAAACTGCCCCGAGAGAGGGTAATGTTCGGTTAAACAGTTTATACTTACCTACAAACAATTAAAAACTGAATTCAATTTAGACGGAAACAGATGATAAATTTACATTAAACTAACTAGCTACAAATTTACTATCAATATGGAATTGTATTATTTCGCGTTTTTTTTTTACTATTTGTTAAAAAGTTTCTCAAAATACAACCCACCGCATATTGGTGATATCAACTTATATATTTCGTATTCTTTTCATTTCAGGGACCCTTGATTCCTGCGGCTTTTACCAACGGTTATCATTGAAAGTGTTTTAGCACAAATAATTTACGTAAGTAACAGATTTTTTACTCTTCTTTAATTTATTAGTATTTATTACTGCCGCTAAAATGTATACTTGAATTCAGTAGCACTTCAATTCAAAAATAATAAATGTTTTTTTTTGTATACGATAGTAACTGTGATATTTAGAAATGATTTATACTATTTAGTAAATATTTTAAGTTTTTAATTATCACACATTTGGCGGATGGGAGCTACATATCCGACCGATATTTGTTTAATTACACTCGTGCGGTTTTTTCTTGTACTTAGGTGGCGAGTGGCGTGGCGGCGCGTAGCGTTTCAAGAGCGTCCCGCATCCCCCAGCGCCAACCACCCGCTGCCACCGCCGCCCCCTCCTCCAGCCGCCGCAAGCGCAAACTATCCAGCTCATAACGGACTCACTACTGCGCCAACAGATCATATGATAACTCAAAAACCCCCACGAGCGCCTCCGTCAAAAGCGGCGATACCAATATACAACAACCTTTTTGTCCGTATTCCCTTACGTGTCCCTCCCCTCCATCTATCCGGTCACGAAGGCCTCGTCTATTGTAAATAATTTTTTGTCGTGTGAACGAGAGTTAGGATATCGATTGAACAGGTATTTTTTCAAACTTTTCTCGCTTTCGACTGTAACGTAGATGTGTTTTCAGAGTAATAAACAATTAAAACTATAAAAATATACATTTCATATTTCAAATTAAAGTGCATCTTGAGGATTTTATTGCAGAGAGGTATATATAATATATCTATATACATATATATATCTCTTAAAATATTTTATTATTATTCATAGATAAATTACAGTTTAAGGTGTAAACGGTCCTCGATACACGGGACTTTTATATTTCTATAGTTAAATTAATATGTTTACGGTGTACTCGTGTCCACCGTCGAGTCTGTTTCGCATAGGATTTACAATAGGAAGCTTATATGTCAGTTTTTCGAGTACGGCAAAGCGATCTTAATCGCAAGAAGCTTGTCCCTCCCTTCTTCCCTCTGTCGTCTACTGAGTTACGCCCTCTTGGCTGCGCCGACGACGCGCAGTTGTCCGCAAAGTGACGGTGGTCCACGACGCAACGTGACGGCACGCAACCGAACGCGACGCGACGCGACGCGGCGGCTGGAGACCGGAGACAATAACGCAGTGCGCAACACTGAGCGCCCGTCGCCCGCCTCCTCGCTCGTCCACAAACACATATTTTATTCTATTTTTAATATTAATGTCAAATATTAACATAATTATACTACTATGTATTTACGCATATTTTACCTATGAATGTAATTATTTTCGCCTAATTCGAATTGTATAAAATCACCTCTTTGAAATGCTGTTCCGTTTCAGTAGCGTACAATTTTTCTCGATTACTTCCGATAAGACTATGTTAGTTACGCGTATACATATGTACTTTTTAATATTATGTATTATGATATAAAATTTTATCCTAAGGATAATAATATGATCATGTTTACGATTCATATTAACGTTTGGAATGCTAATTCAAAACGTGTCAAAATATCTCTCATCGCGTTAAATAATAGTAATTCGTTTTTATCTTGTACCTTTCAAAGTAGGTATTGTAATTATAATTAATATAACAATTTTCTGCATTATGGAATAAAAATATTTCATTGTTTCTTACATCTATGTGTATTAACCGTAAATTAAGGTCACTGTTGAAAAATGTACTATACTCTGATAATAACTAAGAGTCACACCATTCTTAATTGTATTTTAAATTTGAATCAATAATCATTTCGTACAGACGATATAGTCACACGACACAAACATTTCAATGAAGTAAAGACAGGGATATTAAAAAGTAACAGCCAAAGGCGCAGGTTTGAGGTAATAGATTAAAATGTGAAGTCAATTCATTAATCATATTCGTTAGGTACTGGTGTCATTTTTATCGACCACTTTGATCTTGTTTGCAGTAATAGGTGAGCTACGCGGTTAGTGGTGTAGCAGCCGGCTACGGCTCTACGATTATTCGTAGCTATGCGCTACGCAGGGCAAAACGAATCGCCCGTACCACTTATACGTTCGCCTCTCGCTACACACATGCACTGAGTTGCATTCATTCGTTATTTACTATTATTATTATTAATCATTACCTACATCAATTAAACATTAATATTATAAATCTACTTAGGTATTAAATTTTAGGTAATAATAACAAACAATCTTTTAAATGCTATTATTATTATTATATAAATACGTTATAAATATGAATGTTTCCTGTTACAAAAAAAAATATTGAAAATGATACGAAATAAATCAATATTCTTTTTAAATGGTAATTTATTACTTATGAGTACGTAGTTAATTGAATAATGGAATGTTGATGGAGTGCGTTCGTCGCCGGGCGGCGCGCTCGCTTTGCGTTTTATGTTTGCCCGTGTTGAGTTCGTTCGCCGAATGTGTACAAGAGGCACACGTAACACGCTGAGCGCACGCAGCACGAGACGTACGAATCCTATGAGACGCGACCGCAATTATGTTGTTATAAACGTTAGCTAGGAAATTGATAATGAAATCGAAAGTGGTGTGAGTCTATAGGACGGTTGGAATATCGATATCATACCTAACAAATTAACGTAATTATTTGTTTTATATTTACGGTGTTATAGGTATTTAAGACATTTTTTCTTAGAATATATTATTAAACTATGTCGATGAGATGTTACATTTGTTAGGCCCGGGTCGGCGGCGTCGAAGCGTGCACGCTACCCGCCCTCGTCGGCCGTCTCATTCACTTTCACATCCTCACTATAATTATATTTTCTTACCAATCTTTTTAATATAGAGGAAGCGCGCACACGGCCGCTTATTTCCGTGTGAGTACGAGTACAATCAGATTTTAATGAGTGTGTTTCGCCGCGTTCGTGAGAAGCCATCGGTTCGCCGCGATTGCATGCGAGACGAAACGTGATGACGATTATTGTACATAATAGTTAGCCGCGTGTAAAAAGACGTTTAGGTAGCCGCCACATTTCGACGGATAGTTGTATGCGATCGACTTTACGCCGTGCACTCATTGCCAGCTGTTATCGTAACACGTTGATATATCGTTATCGACGTTCGTACAATATTTTATCATCCTAAGTAAAACATATTTTGTATACGACTTAAAATCTATCAAGAAAATAATAATGTAAACTTGCATAATCAATTATTAACAATACTTTTCTATTAAAACTTCTCGTCACTAATAATTATAGGATGCAAAAATATTGCACAACGATAATTTAAGCAGTTCTTATAGTCTTTACCATCTGATCGATATTAGATTCATTCGAGTTGCAATCAGGATTAGCTTGACAAGTGATTCGTTTATTGTTATTATAGTTTGTTAATAGGATTGTCAGGGTTTTCTTTAGTCACCTTAAATAAAGTAAAATTTGCATGCGGGCCATATTACGTTACACTTTAAATAATATTGTACGGGAAATTATATTCTCTTGTCACAATTAAATGTGACAGTCAATTAGAATGTCGTGCATCAAAAGCAACTGATTGATGATGAAATATGAGTTTTTAAGAAACGCAAGGTCCATTTGACATATATTAGGATTTACGACGTAGGGTTAGCAGATAATTAGATGCAGTGTCGACCGCTAATATGGCCCGTATTTCAAGAGCCAGACCACCGGTAGCGTCCGGGTTGGTGACCACGTTGGCAAGTATAGCTTAGCATGAGCATTGGCAAGCACGTGCCCGCGTGGTCATTCCCGCCGCAACTATTCTCGCTTGTTCATATACGCGCTAGTTTATTTACATGTTATAGATGTGTTCTGTGTCAAAATAACGGCAACGTAATAATAAGCGAGATCTCAAATTTATTTTAAAGATTCGTTATGTGATCCTAATATTTCGACTTAGCATACATTATGAAAATTAAAATAAAAAGATAATTTATTATATTTTGTATAAAACGACATTCTATATTATTTTACACTATCTATTTTATTTTATTGTTAAAGATAAATAATTAATTTTAATCTAATAACGTGACAGACTGGTAAACTTCGTAGAGTCGCCACGGCGGCGATAGAACAAGTAGCTTTGCATAATCGGCGATGGCCAACTGAACGTATTATGGACCAAAGGTATACTTATTCGCGTAGAACCGGATGCGCATTGGCTCCGCACGAACCGACTCCGACCGATCGGTTGTTCACTGCAGCATCAGAGCGTGTCTACGACTAGATGAGAGCTATGGGAATCACGACGGCGGGCTGAAAGGGCCGCTCCTCCGCCTTTGGCGGGTTGAATGTTTAGTACGTATTTGTTCGCGTAGCGCAGGAGCTCACTGCGCTCCCGCACGCAAATCACCCTGTCCCGCCCCGCGTAACGCCGCCCGCTTGGTTTTGTTCTCGCGGTTACTTCTCGATTGCGTGCTTCGCGTGCTGACTGATTTTCTATAGCAATAAAAAAAATCAATTACCTAAGATTTTACATTTAAAATAAATTTGAATTTATATATACGTTCGAATTTTGTGTCATGTATGGATGTACATTTAAAAATATTAGAGAATGGAGATAACGATTGGCGAACGTTCCGCGGCGCATCTCGTCCCGGAGTCGTCGCATTATTTTCGTCATTTCTTCGTGTATAATATGTTACATGAATCTGTATACAATATGGATATAAATCGTAATTATGAATAAAATTAGTTTTTATGGCATCTCTTTATTAAAATAATGATAATATCAAATGTTTTTTGTAAAATGCGGTGGGTACGTCCGCCGCCCCGATTTCGTGCACCAATGCACTTTCTTATTGGAATAATACATTATATAACGTACATATAATAATACTATGAGATATATAATCATACGGCCTCTCGGGGCGCGCGTGTATGGCGTTCGTATGTATACACATTGTGCAATGTACATATACCTATTATAATACAATGATTTAAGACAAGGTTCACATCGTGCCGTGTGTATGTGGTAATAAATATAATATGGACATTGTTCAAACAATAACCAGTTGTTTTATTTACAAACTTCACCCTTTGAGTTGAATAAGCCTAAGCACAGTTTCATATTGCATCAGAAAATTGACTTAGAACATAATTAATATTAAGTGAAAAACGTGCCTAAGTTTCAGCTCAAACTTTTACCTTTTTAATTATATTAACTGTATTATTATATAATACAAAAGTAATATATAAATGAATATGATAATAACACTTCAAATTTTATTAAAACGTTATTCAATCAGCTTGTAAGTATCAGTAACCGGAACATAGTTCATGAAATTAAATTAATATTTCATATAATTTTACATACTCAACGGTTAACCATGATCTCACCTGATGTTAAGTGATGATGATTAGAATAATATATACCTTGTTTTACGAAGTATCCTTAGGACATAAAAAGTTAATAAGAAATGTATTTATAAGTCGAAGCTTATCATTTACAAATAAACTCAATTAATCTTTGTTTTACTTTCAAAATCGCATCCATATTGGAAAGATATATTATACCCAAATAAATACTTTACATGAAAAGACTTTTTACATTCTGTATTTATTAAAAGTTTTTAACTTAATTTATCGACGGTCTTACCGATAAGTATAATGCCGTCACTTTGTCGAACTACTATACAAAAAAAACAAACAAACGTTAAAAAGAAAATTAAATAACAAAGAGAAATAAAAAATGATAACTTTTTAAGTATTATTTTATTTAATATTAAATCTATAGTAACTAAACAAATATTTAAATGAAAAACAAGAGACTATCAAATACAATAGTAAAATAATATTTATAAGACTAAACTAACATTATTCACACAATAATGTTAGAGAGCTGTTTCCTATTGTGGCCACGAAATTGAGATAAAAAATCCGAAATTTTCCATAGGATTTTACCCTCCTCAATCACACAAAGATACACTTTATTTGACGTATATTGTACGTTATTTTAGGAAAGTCAGTAAAGTGTAGAAAAAAAAAGATTAATAGACCCATACTCAGATGGGTTAATCATTTTTTCTTCTGAAATACAATTTTACTTCTTCGGTATATCTCAGAAATATGTCATCAAGACCTTTAATCGTTTTTAAAACTATTTAGACACTTTAATCTATATATTAACAATCATTATTCTCATTTCCCCTGTTAACAACTCACTTCGGGTTGGTGCAGTATCTTTTCTTCTTCCATACGCTCTTTCTTTCATATTATACCTAACACACTCCATCCACTCTTTGTTGTCCTTCTTCTTCTTTTCCATCTTCTCATATTCATATTAATTACTATTTTATCCGGATATGGTATCTCTCCTCTTCTCATTACATGTCCATACCACGACCAAGAATTTCTATTCAAACTTTCTACCACTGACGTTATTTTTGAACTTACTCTAATATATTAATTCCTAACATTAACCATTCTTATCACGCCACACATCTACCTTAACATTTGCATCACAACTACATGCAATTGTTTCTCATCTATCTTCTTACTAACCTAATATACTGATCCATACACTATGATAGGTCTTATAATGGACTTACGTATCCTGCCGTTTAATTTAAGGAGTATTCTGGATTCACAAATCACACCAAAGACCTGTGCCATTTCATCCAACCTGAATTGATGCTCTGTCTTATTTCTCGGTCGATTTCTTCATCACCTTGCAAGAGTAACCCTAGGTAAATATAGTCAAAAAAACTAGTACTGGTGCTCTTTATTAGTTTAAAACTAGAGATTCAACCAAAGAGACGAAACAAACTAAAAATAAATAAAAAAATTACAAAAAAAACCTATTTTGTTTATAAATGTTTACAATTATACATACAGTATTTTTCTAAAAATTATACTAAACTGAAAGAGCTTACTACATATAATATACACTATATATAATAATATATAGTGAATAAATTAAAACCATAGATAAGTTCTAAGAAATGTGTTCCGTTAGAAAAAGCAATTTCTTTGGTCCGTTCAACTCTCTAGTTATATTCGGACCAACGCACACACAAATACATACATACACCAGTTACAAAAATTTACTTTCTCATACGTTACGTGACTCTTTTTAAGAGCAACTGCCCTCTTTCTAGCAATTCAGTTGATTCGGGCCCAAACGGTCCAATCCATTGAAGCATTGTGATTCTATATAACAACAATTTGTGCAATCTAATCTTAAGTGGTTTAGTCAAATACGTTACGAAAACTCTATAGTTATCGCCAGCCAGAGGGACGCAGGAGCGATCTACATCTAAATAATCTGAAGTAAGTATTGAATATAAATTACGTAAGTATAAACATACTAACGATTGCCCGCAGCTTCGTTCATATGACCATGTTTTTTTCAATCAATTCAGAAATGAAAAATATAAGGCCTTCCAAGTAGTCTGGCAGTTCTTTGGGTGCAATCTTACCACTCTAAGCCAAAAGGTACTGACTCTCTAGTGATGCTGTCGGAACATACTGTAGGTAGTTGTCGACAGGTTTTTGAAATTGAGGGTGGTATATACCCAGATGGGCATTATTCAAAAATACCTTACCAGAATGCTATGGTTTTCTCACGATACTTTATAACAGAGCTAGGTGGGTTCGAACCTGCCTCCATCGACTTGGAATTTGATCATATTACCAATGGAGGCAACATAACTATTAAAGAGACTTCGGTATATTCAATCATTTATTTACAATGTGCATATATATATATACTCGTATATGATAACTCTTGTTTTTTAGATGACCTATAAACATTCAAATATAAGAACCTAATATTGTATAACAGCCAGCCGTAAATTGCAATATAAACAAAGGTTTTAACAATAACTTCATATAGTTAGTTTATGTCACACAGATAAAAGTGTATTAAACAATTAAACAAACTCACATTGGCATTTATAATACTAATTACGAATATTACTTAATGTGTCGGGTACCCATAAAAATAAGACAATAGGAAAACAATGGAAAGCTGGCGTAAACGCCAGGTTAGTGCTCAAGAGGTTAATACCATAAAATAATAACTTTAACAAGGCGTTTAATAACGGTTAACGGTTTGAAAATGATAGATAATATATAATCATTTACCTATGATAATATGAAATAATATATGGTAAAAACAGATATACATTGATAACAATTATTAAGAAACAAAAATAAAACAAACGTGTAAATTATTTACACGAACGTAACTCGAAGAAAAAAAATGTAATCATTATAGTGTGTTACATTTTCGTAATAAAATAATGTTTTGTGATGGTTTTTATTTTTAACCGACTTCAAATAGGTTATCAATTAGTCTGTATATTCTATTTTTTTTATATTTCTTGTATGTTTGTTACACGATTTCTCTGTCATTTGTGAACCGATTTGCAAACAGTTTTTTAATTAAAGAAGTGCACTTTCGAGTTGGTCCCATTTCCACCTGATCAGGATCTGATCGGTGGAACTCAGGGAAATTTAGAAAACCTCTCGACGTATACACGTCTTTCATATATTCGTATATCATATATTTATACATTGACAAAAAATTATTGAATATACCGAAATCTCTTTATGGTTATGGGCCCAGATTATGCTTTTTATAATCGAAATGTAAAATAACAACAATTGTGTGACGTAGAAAATTCAAATGCAAGCCCTGTTAAGAAAAAACGAATATTGGAAGTATGTGAATGGCTCCATAAGAAAGCCGATCGATGAGGAGGCGGCAGAGAAAAATGGTCAGATTTTGATGACAAGGTTAAGGCTGATCTGATTATGAACTAAAGGAGCTGAATAACATACGAGGGTGTGCTACATCACACGATATTTGAACGAAACTTGAAGAGGTATATGATTCTAAAGGACCGGTAAGAAAGGCGAGTTTGCTTAAACGACTAATATTGAGCCGAATGAAAGAAAGTGATGATGTAAAAGGTAAAGGATGGACATTTTCTTTAAATGAATATGTTAAATGACATGGCTGTCACAATACATGAAGATAGAGATAGAGTTAACCAATGTACTCATTTACGAATGGAAATATTTTTATCGCAATTACATATAAGCTAAATATAGGACTATGATGATTTTAAAGAACAATTAGTCAAGATCGAATACAAAATTAGTGACCTACATATACACCACTTTGTTATCCGTAGGCTGGCATCGATTTGAAAATTAACGAACCAGATTAGTAAAGATTTATTGACTTTTTAGTGCATTTTTATTCTTTTAATGTGTCGAGTAGCCATAAAAATGAGACAATAGGAAAACAATGGAAAGCTGTCGTAAACGCCAAGTTAGTGCTCAAGGGGTTAAAGTCGGTTTTTTGTATTAAAGAAATATTTTTTTAATTTATTAAAAAAACAACATACCTAATGAATAATATTATTAAACATATAACTAACGGAAACGAAAAAAAAAAAAAAAAAAAAAAAAAAACGCTCGATTAGTAAATCTCTAAGAAACAAGTTATAATTTTAGTGCTGATAGCTGTTAGTATAGAACTTATATGACGTCATAATATGAAATTATAATGCTAAGAAGTTTCTTACTTTAGATTTTGATTTTATTTTATGTGGTATATTTTTTTATGATACTTTAAAAAATTATCAGTAACTATCCTTGTTATCTTACATACACAGTCATATATACTGTTGTGGATTCCATTCAAAACTAGAATTCCCGATTCACAGCGCTGACGATTTTATCAATTTCATACATAATCTGTTAAATAAAGTAATCTGAAATCTGTTGAACAGACATGAATGCAGAAATTCTCAACAGGGGGGGTCTTACGCTTTTCTCTAATAATGAGTACGGTAAAGATTTTTTTATTCGGCTCCACTTCATGTCATGTAAAATATAGTATAGTCTAAGGACGATGACGACCGCCGATCGATGAGAATCTGACGACAGTTACCATCATTATGCAGGCCTAAATTTACAACAGCTAATAAATCTAGTTTGGTCTGGGTAAACAGTTACTGATCCTGGAACGCCTTAGCGTGTCGCTATGGCATTTGAAAACAAGTATATGGTGGCCGTGATCCAGTTGGGGTCTATTACCCTATCACTACGCTAACTGCTAGATGTACATTATCTGATAACGGAATGCGATGTGTCAAAAAGTGCCACTGGCGTGGATTTTTCAGCATGTCGAGCACTAAACCCTAGCAACCAAGCAATTGATCGATGTTTTCCATCACATCCATCCATTCAACTGAAAGACGTGCACTGCTTAACATAGGTCTTCTCCAAATTTCTACACGACAACCGGTCTTGCCCCACCCGCGTCCTTCACCAGGTCGTCGGTCCACCTTGTAAGGGACCTACCCTCGCTGCGTTTTTCTGTATATGGTAACCATTCGAGAACCCGTTGATTGATGGATGTTTTAGAACAATTTAATTAAACGAAGAAACATAAAATATAATTACGAATCTCTGCCGCTTTTATAAAAATTTTACTCTTGACCCCTTGAGCACTAACCTGGTGTTTACGCCAGCTTTTCATTGTTTTCCTATTATCTTCCTATTGTCTAATTTTTATAGGTAATCGACATATTTAAAAACATTTTTAATTAAAACGAAACCGAATTTAATTAGTACCCATACAAATGAGACAATAGGAAAACAACGGACAGCTGGCGTAAACGCCAGGTTAGTGCTCAAGGGGTTAAAAGAAGAAGAAACTATAATGAAAGAAGAAAAGTCAATAAATGACTACTTTATTAATCTGCTTCGTTAATTTTGTAATCGGTGCCAGCTTCTGGATAACAAAGTGGTGTACAATTTACGTCGCTAATTATGTTCAATTTTGATTAATAGTTCTTCAAAATCATCCTAGTCCTTTATTAAGCCTATATGTAATTGTGATAAAATTTAGGCAGTTATTTCCATTTGTAAATGAGTACATTGGTTAACTCTAGCTGGCACTGACTCCAAAATTAATGAAACAGATTAATAAAGTAATTATTTATTGACTCTTTAGTGCATTTTTATAGTGTATTCTTTTGAAGTCGGTTTTGTGTTTCATTAAAAAACTTTTTTTTTCTAATTTTTAGTTTAAGTATGTACTTTCAGTTATAGCAGTGAACCCTACTTAATAGCTTTGGAAACGAATATATGAAACACGTGCAAGTGTCTATAATATTCGAGGGTTTTTCTCGATTCTCTTAAGTTTCACTGATCAGATTCTAATCTGGTGGAAAATGGACTATATCGGAAGTGTAAACCTTCGATATAAAAAAAAATTGCAAATCAGTTCACAAATGAGTGAGAAATCGTGTAACAAGCATGCAAAAAAGAACATACAGACGATTTGATAACGTCCTCCTTATTAAATATAAAAATAAAAAATGTATACATTCGCAAATTTGTTATAACCAACTTAAATTTAACATAAATTTAAGTTTATTGGCATGATACGTGCATAGTAGTATAATAGAAATATTCATAGAAGTATCGTGCAAATGAAATCCATTTAAATTAAATTATTATAACATAAAAAAATTAACATTAAATACGAGTGGACATGTGCGAACATGAACAGTACATGAATTTACTTGTAATCAACTTTCGACAGTCATAAAAAGCCTAACTATGCAATTCCTATACAACGATAATTATGTGGTGCTAAAAAACTGCAAACTATACTGAACATTTGTTTGAATAACATTTAACGAAAGCAAACAAACAAGCACTGCGAACTGATTAAATTGGAACGCCTCTTGTGTCAGTATTGAATATCGAAAAATCTCACCTCTGAAATCGGAATACAGAAATGCGAACGCAGTTATTTTTTTAAATAAAATGATTCACAATTAATCTGTACGAAGTTTCTACCATCTTGTTAATGATATTTAATCTGTTTTGTCATGAAACTATTTATGACTTTTTTATTTATATCCTAGTCAGTTATATTATTTATTCGGTAACTGAAATACATCCCTGCATAGATAGCATTGTCCGATCATGTCCATATGTATTATATTATGAATATACTCTGCATTTGGCAACCGAAATAATCTTCCCACCCGAATGGGCGAACCGAATAATTAAAGCGATTGGTTCATGGACATAAGTTGGCAATTATCCTGCGATGTGTTTGTGCGTTACAGAATTAATGTAAACAGTATGAATAGTTTCATTATAGTGTATACTTTAAGGATGCTATTGCTCGAGAGTAGTTAGAAAAAAAATGATTACAGACTTCTATTTAAATTTCGAATTATTTTCTCCTCTTTGTGATACTCCTTCTTTTGAAAGCGAGCATATGACTGTATTTTAAAAAGTGGCTGTTGAGAATCCAACCTTTTTATACCTTTTTTGTCTAAGTAAAATAACCTTTTTTATTTTGTGTAGTTTTTACTTATAAAACAAATGTATTTTAATTTAAGAATTCGATGTATTGTCAATAACAGATAGTAAAATACACTCATAGAAGATACACCGAATATCGCCTTTTTTTTTCCTGTTTTCCATCATATTATTTGCCCGATCTTCACCTAAAACTGAGCAAATCCGCAACATTTTGGTCCTTCTCCTAAAAATTTTGAACTTACCTATTGAAAACGTGTCCATTTTCAAATGGTGAAAACTAGGGCTCAAAGTAAAATTCAGAAAACAGGAGACGATAAGTGTACCAAGGCTATCATGAATGAACCTGTGGCTAATAATAAAAACTCAAGGTACATTTTCAAACAAGAGTTCAAGGTCAGTACAATCTTCTTCTACAATTAGAGCTCAAAAGCTTGCACTGCAAGCCGAATTTGTCAGAAAAGTAGGCAAAGCAGAAGCTGAAGAAGCAGCAAGCGGCCGTAACGGCAGCGTCGGTAATAGCTGCCGCTGAGCGCAAAGCCGCTGAATTAGAGCTAGAGAGCCAGCTTGCAAAGTTGGACTCAGAAAGTAGTAGAAGTCGTGGAAGTTCTAATTCTTCAATACAAGAGTGGTTAAATACTATAGAAATTAATAATCAAGACGTATTGGTAAAACCTAATCAAGCTAATAAACGTCTTGATTGTTTAGGATTTCGCCAAATTGATAAAAAATGTGGTGGAAGAAGCTTACCAGAGCTATTTCAATCTACTGCCGCAGCGAACAATCCTACAAATGTTACTAATAGTATACAAAATAAAACTACTGAAATTAAAACAGAACAACCCACTGACATTTCTTTATTAGCGCAGGCTATTACATCGCTGGTTGATAACACCGCCGTAATTCCTTGCATTTTAACAGCGTCCAATTTACAAATGACCGAAACTCATATTTTATGGCAAAGTCAACTAGACTGTTTTAAAACAGAGATCTCTTGCCTAAAGAATAACACACCGCTACCACGTAACAGTAGATTGCTTAAACTATATCCAACTTTAAGCGATGACAACTTACTTCGCCTATTCGGACGTATCAGCGCTACTATACACATCAATACTCATTCGAAGTTCCCAATTATACTCGATGGAAGACATCCAGCTATCCGCCTACTAGTAATGCGTTACCACGAAAAAGCTGCGCATGCGAACACTGAGACAGTTGTGAACGAACTCCGCCAACGCTACTGGATCCTCAATCTGAGAACCACAGTTCGTTCTGTAGCTCACGACTGCCTATTTTGTAAACATCAAAGAGCTAAACCGTTAGATCCTCCTAGGGAAAAACTTCCAGATGAGCGATTTGCACACCAGATGACCAAAGACCTTTTTCTTTCATTGGAGTAAACTACTTCGGACCTCTTCAAGTTACCGTAGGCCGAAGACATGAAAAGCGGTACGTCGCTCTATATACGTGTCTGGTCACAAGAGCAGTACACTTGGAGGTAGTCTACAGCCTTAGTACAGATGCGGCAATGATGAGTCTGAAAAGATTTATTGCTCGACGCGGATTACCACGTAAAATTTTTTCTGACAACGGAACTGCCTTTGTCGGCCTTAGTAGAGAGAATAAAAAAACTGTACGAGAAACAAATCTTAACTTTCGCAGTAAATGAATTAATAGAGTGGAAGTTTATACCACCCGCTGCTCCTTTTATGGGTGGAGCTTGGGAGCGCTTAGTTCGAAGCATAAAGACTGCGCTTAAAGTGACACTCAAAGATAAGTCACCTACAGATGAAGTTTTATCAACTCTTCTCCTAGAAGCAGAAGCGATTGTAAACAGTAGACCTCTCACGCACGTCTCTCCTGATCCCGACTATCCGGAGGCACTCACTCCTTTTCATTTTTTAATTGGGACGTCTTCAATCAATCGCATACCTTTCGAAGTAGAAGAAAGCGATCTTCACGGTAGAATTCGATGGAAAAGAGCAGCCAGGATGGCGGACCACTTTTGGAGATGTTGGTTGGTCGAGTATTTACCTCTTTTGAACCCCACTACAGGCACTGGAGAGCGACCTCATATTAAAGTGGGAGATGTTGTTCTTATAGCTGACAGTAATTTACCTCGTGGTGTGTGGCCAAAAGGGAGAGTCATATCCCTATATAAGGACAAGGATGGAATTTCCAGAGTGGCTGATGTTGCCACATCTGCTGGCCAATTAAGGAGACCTCTTAAAAAATTAATTGTAATTACTACATAGCCAATTTAAAAAAAAAGAGGAGGATGTTGAGAATCCAACCTTTTTATACCTTTTTTGTCTAAGTAAAATAACCTTTTTTATTTTGTGTAGTTTTTACTTATAAAACAAATGTATTTTAATTTAAGAATTCGATGTATTGTCAATACCAGATAGTAATATACACTCATAGAAGATACACCGAATATCGCCTTTTTTTCCTGTTTTCCATCATAATATTTGCCCAATCTTCACCTAAAACTGAGCTAATCCGCAACATTGGCTGTACATATTTTTTATCTCTTTCTCGGTCTTTATCAATCTAAATATCAAGTCATAATTTGTGTTACAGATTTAAACTAAAAATTGCCAAAGAAACTTAATTTTTCACACGTGTACTCTGAACACATGTTATTATGTATTTTTATAAGCTGAGAAAAGACAAAAAAACACAAATATTGATATATTAAAGGTCACTCTAGAATTTTTTATTGGCAAAAACCAATAAAGAATGATTTGACAGTGGCAACAGTTAACATAAATATAAAGTATTTATAAAAATGGTAAAAGTGTAAAGTATACTGACTAGAATCGAATAAGAAGACACAAGTCACATAAAGGAACAACAAAAGGAGCATGACGGCATAAGAAAGTGTCATGCCGTTTACCGTCACGATATATAAGTTGCACCAATAAATGTTTCATATCAAAATACAGATAAAAAGTATAAAAAGTATAATATATATCACAATTGGATAAACTATGTGCAACAATGAAACATCCTCCAATATACTATTGGATACACGTAGTGTAATTGTCAAATCACTTACAATATTACTACTATATTTGACAGCTAAATTGAAGTTATATTATCATAAGCATTATCAAATATCTATCTTCTTCTATTTATATATAAGGAAAAGGGGGGTTCTTTGACGCACCATCACCTCAAAAGTACTGAACGTATCGGGATAGGACTACTACCATTCGATGCCGATTTTTTCGTAGACAGTTATACCTATAACCATATATATTTATTTATTGGATTCCATCGACTCTTTCTCATTTTTTATTTATTTACATTGTAGTACATTTTTTCGCTAATAAAAACAAAAGAATCTCATTTTTCTTCACTTATTTCTATTTTTATATTAGTTATAAATTTTATTTAGAAATTATATTACGCAATAAAGAATATATGAAACGCAAGCGAAGCCGCGGGTACACAGCTAGTCTATACTAAAAAATAAAATTGGAGTATCTGTTTGTAATGTCAAAATTGTTTTTTTTTTTTTTTTTTACTAAATAAATATGAATGTGTATACAATACCAATACCAAAAGTACAATTTTTAAATTTTTTATGTTTGTCTGCCTGTTTGTTCCGGGTAACCTTCGGAACGGCTGGACGGATTTTGACGGGACTTTTTTGGTAGATAGCTGAATCTACTCCGGGTAACTTAGGGTACTTTTAATTTTCGAAAATAATTATGGTTCTGCGTAAAAAAATTAAAACTCATAAAGAATTTATGAGAAATATATAATTTTATCATAATACTAAAGAATTTTAGAAAAAAAATTAGATCTCCCTGTAAAAAAAATTAAAACGCAGTGAAGAGCATAAGAAACGCGGGCGCAGCCGCGGGCAAATAACTAGTAATAAATAAAATGAAAGCTTGGTTACACGAATTTCACTAACAGTTTGAAGGTCCATCTCATATGTTATGTATCCAACTATAGATGTATGTATAAGAATGTTCTTTTTTATAATGTGAATAACAGAACTAGGGAATATTCGAGATCTCCTGGTCCGCATTAAAAATCTACCACTGAGACCACAAAATCTACCGGCAAACAGATATAAGCCATTATAAAATCGATAAATAAGAATAGACAATATTTTTAATTTGAACTATCAATCTTTCTGTCTATTAGAGTTACATTTTTGAGTTATTTTCTCATCAGATCGTGAATAAATAAATACTAAGATCAACATTGACTTCGAAAAGATTAATTTATATCTATAGTTAGACATGGATTGCAATAACTATAATTATTATACCACTCTAGATAGCTAGAAATTAAAACTGTTTCTTCGTATAAATATATTTATTGTAGTTTTAATTTTTAATGTCATAAATTTTAATCCCTTGAGCACTAACCTGGCGTTTACACCATCTTTCCATTGTTTCCTACTGTCGCATTTTTATGGGTAATCAACATATTAAGGAAACAACGTGAGGCTTTCTATTCTGTATAGGTTTAGTGCAATTAACCACAATCTAAACTGATGTTGATAAGGACCTTACGTGCCGTGGTAGTCTAGTATGATAAATAAGCTAAGCCTGGATTGACTGGCTCTTGATTGAATGTTGCCGGAACACACCTATATGTACTAGGCGCCATATTTGTGATTGGTTGGTAATAGAAAATGCTCTACCACCTAACCACGAGCATAATTTCACCCTGATATATTTTTTATTTGATCTGTCTTTCCGCGCACTTTGGCAGTTAATAAACCAACTCATATTTTATGACATTAATTAATGTTTGATCTGTCATTTCTACCAGGTGGCCTGTGACAACCAACTTATTTATTCTATCAACTTCTTTACTGGCCGCTCCATTTTTAATACAATTAAGAACTTATATAGCGCGCCGTGGCCTAAATTCCTAGTTTCTAGATATTTTTGTTTAACTGGAATCGGAACAGTTGAAAAATCTATTTCTGTTAAAGGTAAGTTAAATTTACAAATAGATTTATTAAGATACTAGAGCTAGATAAATTGTTAACGAAAAAAGAAATAGTCAACGGTTATCAATGTATCACAAAGTGTGGATGGATTAGACACATTACCTTCTTGACATAAAATAGCCGTTAGTTGAAACTAAAAAAAAAAAATTCATTTCAACTATATAAATAATTACGAAAAACTGAATAACTTACCAATGTTTCTTTTATATACAAATAATAATGATTAATAGTAATAAAAATCTTTGAATATCTTACTGCTAAAAAAAGATATCTTGCCGAGGAAAGGTTACGGCTTTAATGACTATTTGACAATCATGGGTCAAGCCATAACTTGTTAGCAATTTCAAAGGCCACTAAATATAAATATTCTGTATTTGTCCCACTTACTACATTTTAGAATTACGAGAATAAACTTTGACAGCGTTGTTTATTCAGTATCGTCAATTAAAATGAAATTACTAAATTTATTTGAATTACTAACGACTCATTAGTACACTTTTTTTAAACTGAAATATGCTTATGACTTGAGGTGCCTTGACAGCTTCAGTGAGCTTTGTGATGAGCTCTTAGGGCACCTAATACGCGGTGTGGTAGGGGGCTTTCATGCTCATCTGGACTGCGACCACTACACAAATAGGGAGAACACCGCCTTAGTGGCACATTGCGGTGTTTAGCGTTCTAGGACACCATCCAGTGTAGGTCTAGTAGTGAGCGAAATGGTAGGCTAATTGAGCCCAACTGGAATGCAACGTACTATTGTCAAAAATCACGCCATTGTAACACGTTAATACTCCTCTGCTGGACATAGATATCTCCCAATAATGGGGGGATTGCCACAATCGGCACGCTTGGCAATCGAGTTGGCGATCGCAGTAAGGTGTTTTTGTTGTTCAGACGATTCTGCTGCCCATCCCCTGATTTATATCCTTTTGTCGCCTTTTACGACACCCACGGGAACATATGGCCTGGTGCTTAGCCGGCACCTCACGATTATTCAAACATGGTACATCAAAAATAAAGCAAAGCATAGACCCTCTAGAATGGACCTTTAGTACACGTAAATACGTATAACGGACCTAGGATACAAATTCTTAAACATTCGCCTTTCGTTATTTATATTTGTATAACTATTTTGTTTAACTCGTTTCTATCCTTTCGATTCTTTTGCCGACCATTTTTATTGTGACATATAAAACTGTTTATCTTTACATATTTCAGTAATACTAAATCATCATATATCTATATACAATAAATAGGTTTTCATAGATACTCGAATCAACCCAAGCTCGAATGACATTAATGTGTTCTATTATAATCCTATCAAGCCATTAGAAACATGATGCGGCGTGGAACCACCACAGATACACACAATAATAGCTATAAGTAGACATGTCATCATTTAATGCTCAAATACTATTGTATTATGTCCGTATCGGAGTGGACCACAAACATATTTGTATAAATACTCTAAAGATAATTATAATAAAGAGGAATTCAATAAAAAGTCTAAGTTATAATGTTTGAATAATTACATTTTTATAGCCAAAAATACTTCATAACATTCTATTTCATGTTATTACATGAATAATAATAAAATAACAATAATTTGTTCACTGGATTATTAAGAACAACCAACCAATACACTATTTTTGTATTACTTAAAATTTTGTAAAATCAAAATGTCTGTACGCATTTTGCATGACATTTGAAAAGATTAATATCACACAGGCATTGTCTAAAATCACCACATATATATTTACTACAAAAGAAGTAAAATAATAAATAGAATATAGCTTAAAATTATTAATTAAATTAATACATTGTATATCTCATAAACGATTGCAGTGGAGCGGGTATTCCATCGATTGTGCTTTTATCTATCGTTCTGACGGAATTGTACCGGCAAATCCAAGATAATCTCCTTTCCGCCGTGTATCGTCGAGCTCCAGTATTATCCGTTTAAAACAAAATGTTATTGCAATAATAACTGAACTTCTATTACGTGTATTACTTTCAACGTCGGCGGATAATCTCTACAAAATATAAAGTTTTCGATTTGTCTCGCTAAATTAAGTCATTCTATTATATAATGATGACATTTCTATTCTATTATTACTTATCCTTGCAAATTATATCTTATAATAGCTATGTACCCGCGTCTGCGCCCGCGTTTTATATGCTTTTCACTGCGTTCTAATTTTTTTTACGGGAGCCTTATTAATTATTTTCCTAAAAAATGTATATCACTATGATAAAGTAAATATATTTCTCATAAATTCATGGACTTGTCCGTAACTGTGTATTAAATCGGATTTTATTCAATTTTTAAGTGTTTTTTTTACGTGAAACGCTCATTACTTTCGAAAATTAAAAGTTTCCCGGAGTAACTTCAGCTATCTATCAAAAAAAGTCTCGTCAAAATCCGTCCAGCCGATCCGGAGATTACCCGGAACAAACAGACAGACATACAAAAATTTTAAAAATTGTCTGTTTGTTATAGGTATCTTATATAGATTCATACATATTTAGTAAAAAAAAAATTACATTACAAACAGACACTCCAATTTTATTCATTAGTATAGATTATATACTAGCTGTGCCCAGCAAATGTTACTTTTATATTATTTTTTCTTTTTTTTCGCAGTTGTATGCAGAACTACATACCAAAGTTTCATCATAATGGGTTGAATAGTTTATGAGTGGCGTAGAGGACAATAATTATTGATTTTTTTTTAAAGGAGTAGTTTGAATTAAGTTTAAGTTAAGTTTATTAAGTTCTTTACTTCATATGAAATATGTTTTTTATTTTTTTCTTAATAATTTTTTATAACCATCACTGGCCTAGAAACTGTACTTAAACTTATTAACAAAATGCGGACTAACATAATATAATCTTTCTAATCTTTCAAATATGACGTAAACTTTAAAGGTCTATGTTTTGTTTATTTTTGATGACATGGGGGACGGGGTGTAAGCAAAGTTTACTTATTTACTTTTCGTTTTTTTTTTTTTAAGTGAAACTTCTTATGGGACGGTGTGAATTGGATTTTATGAAACGAAATTGTGTAACGCAAAAGCTTTCCATCATTAACCAATAGATGTCACTAAACGATATGCCTAATAGCTACAACACGTTTGTTTGTTAGTACAAAATTAACAAATTAGATGTCGCTAAAATAAAGTTTCACTTATACCGTGTGTGAACTCACACCTAATTAGTTATTTTTTAATATTATTCTAATGCTTACGAATACTAGAAAAGCCTCTTACGCCAATAATGTGATTCAGGGAGTAGCGTATTTACATTTACGACTGTCATGTTATTCAAAACCAGCGCTGCAGTATTTACCGCAAGGTGATGCTGCAGCGAGTAGCTGAAAATGGTGCTGATGTTAAATAAACTTGAAAATATTTCTAATGTTTATTTTTGTCTTTGTAATTTATTACCCAACAATAAATTTCTTCTCTCTTTGAACTACTTTCTATTTACGTTGGCAAAGCAACAATCAACAAGTTTATAATTGTAGAATATATACACTTTATAATGTTTTGGACATGTAATTAAGTTAATCCTGTGTCAGCAACAGACGAGTTAGTATGATGTAGGGCCAAGTTTCGATCCGAATTTAAATTTCTGGAACTTTAAGCGTGAGTAATATATTCGTATTAACAACCGCTAATAGACATAATACAGTAAGATACATTTATTTCAGTATTCCAATAAAAACTAGTTTTTTTTTTTCTTTGTTAATTAACTAAGAATATTATCAATAGAAATAGACAAAGATTTATATTATTCATGAGAAGAAAGCTAGATTCTTACAGACAGTAAGTACTTTACGTTTCGATAAATTTTGTCTGTCGACTTCGTAAAGAAGGTTAAATATTACAATTTATTACTTCACCATTAATGTTTTCTTAGACAATTTTTTTTAACATTATAAATGTGTGTATTCATAAAAAAAATATAAACGTTTCATACCTAAATATACAAATAATATTGTTTTCACGACAATAATTATGATAATTTTAGACATAATTATATTATTGAACAATAGATTAACCCAAATAAACTACACGTTATTAATTTTAATTTATAACTCAAATTATATTCAATACTAAATTGCAACACACACACACACAAACAACCGTTCGAAGATACACAAAAGCAGTATTTACTGAAATCTGGCAAGATATTTTAATTTCACTAGGTGTCTTTGATTTACGGCGTCCATATGAAAGAGCTGTGCGTACGACCATAACACAGTGGTCTTCAGAGGGTCTAGTGTTTTGTTTAATATCTCTTATATCTTAAGACGCTCGAGGGGTCAAACGATGCTGGCGCCATAACTGCCATCCGACTTCTGTTGGGTAAGTTATATTAGTTCGGCTATTCATTACCTATGTGTCGCGAGAATGCGTTATCTAAGATTAAGTTAGTGGAGCCCAGAGAATATTGGTTTTCATAATAAATATATACACCGTAACTTAATAAAAGCAAGTAAGTCCAATATTGTCCAAAGGAGGTTGCATGTAGTTGCTACTTATTAGTGATCATAAAAAAAAATTGTAGCGTAAAATAATTAATTAAGATTTTAACCATCTACGCGTTTTTAACCGTGAATTTCGTGCGGATCCATCTTCAATACAATGAATGGTTCGTCTGCAAATAGTACCAAATTATTATTTTGAACAATATAAATAAAATAAAAAAAAATTATGATCCAGTTTATTAAAAAAAAATATTCCATTCAATACTTATTATTTTTAAGTTACTTTTAAGTATAATTTTAACTGATAGTAAACACATATTAATGTACAACTATAAAAACATAACTAACGGACGCACGTGACTTTCTCTAAGTGTCTTATCTTGATTGCATATAGGTGATCTGGTTTTTTTTTGTTTGCATAGCCTATCAGTTACCGAACGATACATGCTTCGCATACACCAAATTTTATTCATAGTTTTTAATTATTAATTAATTAGTTTTCAAAAATAATATTGATCTGTTTATAGTCTATGGATGCTAATTGACATACTTTATCCACACAAAAATAATATCAAAAGCGATCAACCCCTGTTTGATTTCAAACCGAAAATAATTTTTACCAATTTTTTTTTACGAATTCTAAAAATAATTTCCAATATCTACCACCTTGACATATAATCATAATAAAGTATATATCTATCACAAAATTTAAAAAAATCAAATAATGTAGAGACAAAATTTCAGATTTATTATCACCAATAGATATAGGTACACAGATGATGAGTTTCGATAAATTCGGAACAGTTATAATCGTACGGGCAAAACCATATCTTTGGTGTTTACTTTCAGTGAAAATTCATACTTGCGAATTACTTCTTATTTTCATCGGTAATGTATCTCTACGAGATATTATCTCATGTCCATACCGCAATTAATCGCAAGTCGAACCCGCAGTGCGGACAAGCACCAAGATTATTACGAAGGCAATAAAAAGTTAATTTATTTAAAAAATTAGTAACAAATGTAGCGATAATTTTAATGATTTTCGTAAATAGGTAAAAATGAATGAATACTTGTATGAAATTAAGTCAAACATGTGTTAGGTTTAATATCGCAACTATGAATTTATATCGATATTTTATTGCAATTAGCTTCTTTTTTTACTGGGTACGAGTTCAGTGCTTTGAGCACAATCAGTGACGATGTGGTCAAGTATGGTTAACATATTAAGCCTAGAGGTACTGGTTCTCAAGTAAAGCTACGGGAACACACCTATTAGTATTTGGCGACAAGTTTTTTCAAACTTAAGGGTGGTGCTACCCGGGCGGGCATTTTTAGAAAATGCCCTACCGCCATGCTATGGTTTACTCACGATGTTTTCCTTCACCGAAAGCTCAGACTGATTTTAAAGTTGGATAGGTGGGGTTGATCTACGCGTCCACAGACGCGGAATCCGGCCGCTCTATCTACATCTACAGCGCCATCACCAGTTTTTTAAACGAAAGCTAGTATTGAATAATCTCTTATTATCAAGCAGACTAATAACTTTTTCACAGTTATAGTACCTACTAAATATAATTATTTTCATTATTACATAATTTAAGCACATCAAAGCAGAAATATAATTTTTCATAGGTATAAATCTGCTAGTATGCTATGGAACTTTATTATTATAAGTAGTAGGTTAAGAGATAATTTAATTTAGTTGTTTATTTTTTGTTATTATTGTTATTATGTAAGGTATATTGGGTATGCTCCGATAGGGCTGGCATACACTAATGTGTAAAAGCCCTGTTTAAATAAATGCTTTAAAAAAATCGGTATAAAGTAATTAAAATATAATTCGTTTAAAATTATAAACTTTATAAACTATATTGCATTTACCTGTAAGCCAGTGTGTACCGACTGACCAGTCAACATAACTTCAACTTGGATTAAGTACATAACTTCCTAGTAATCTTCCCGCGAGGTGAAGTTAAAATTCTGACATCGGTTTTCGGAATTAAGGAATTCACTTCATAAATTCATGAAGCCCGCTTACTCGACCTTAATCTTGTTTGTTTATTCGCGCAGCTCTATTAGCGGATAAATCGAATAAGTTATTCTGTTTCGTTGCTCCTTTGATTACGTTGGACTCGGGAGATGCCCGCATAATTGTAAAATTATTGTTGAATAACCAAATACCATTCGAAAATTTTCCGTTGTTTGTTAATTTCATTGCATTTTAAAATATGGCCGACGTAGTTACAAAATAATTAAAATCCCTCATGAGATCCGTCGTCATTAATTTGGGTAAGAGATATGCGCCATATTAAATAATAAAAAATAAAGGTGTTATTTTTTTTTCATTCTTCCAACGTTTTATAATAGTCATATTTATTATTACCGTTATTATTAACTGGCGGGTGACCGCGACTTCGTCTACGTATCTTATCTTAAAAAGATGTGGGTGTCCTAATTCTGTTTTATTTTTTTAAACTATCCTATCAATTACCAAACGACACATGCTTTTCCCGTACACCAAATTTAATTCAAATCGATCAAGCCTTTTTAGGTTTTTATAATTTCTAAAAGTAAGATTGATAATTTGAATAGCTTTTCACTTATATATACACATACACTTCACGCACACAAAGTTATATAATAATCGGTCACTCTGTTTTTAAGTCAAAGACAGAATTTCAAATATTCGAACAGATTTCCTTGACATAACGTCTCGTGTGCGTGATTTTATAGAAAATCAAAATAAAAAATAGAAAACAAATTTTAATAAATTTGAATTAAGAATAATGTTAAAAAATTTAATCGATATAAATTAATAATAGTGTAAATAAGAGAAAAAATGAATTAAAACATAACATACCATAAGCTCACGCGTGTTATTCCCGAAGGGTTAGGCAGAAGTGACATAGCGAGTTACCCCACCCGCATTTCGCCGAGCTTAGTTCTGTCCCAGATGTGATAGGAGGCGAGCCTGTCGCCATATCGGGCACAAATTCCAGACTCCAAGATGATACTGAATAGAAAAACCCAACATCACTTGACCCGACTCGAGGATCGAACTCGTAACCTCAGAACGACGTACCGTAGTACAACTGCGCCACCGAGACAATAAAATTGATTTTTTTATTGTAAAAAAAAAGCGTGGGGTATATGGTGTCAATAGTTATATTTTATTGACAGATATGTGTAGAAGGATTATCATTTTGATAGTAATAAAAAACAAGCCACACTTATTTACACTATTCTTAATTTATATTTTAATTATTTAAATTATTAATAATTATTTAAAAAAAAATATACCATTTTTATTTCAAATTTATTTTCTATTTTTTTAGTTGAATTTTCTATAAAAGCGTGATTTTTAGTTTTTAAAACATTATCAAAACTATATTACGTAGATAATAATTGTGCGGAATAGAAAATAGGATAGGAAAAAAATAATGTGATTATTAATTTATGCCAAATATACGATCGAAATCTATTACATTAACTAGTAATTTCCTCAGGAGACGTCACGCAAACTGGGGCGAGCTATAAACCCATAAGGTGTTTGTACATCACGCTGCCGCCGCGCTTATGACACACGGCTTTAGGCCATGATAAAGCACCTGTTCGCATATTTTATCGTACATACATATCGGGCTAAAAGGTATAAGATGCGTGGAACGAAACTCCGTCTCGAAATATTTCCAACAATTTACATACTAGGCCAGTACTAAATTGGCCGGGGGGATACCTACTTAATAGTCCAGTCGGCTGGCTAACGATTTCTATACGATATTTGGGAAAGTGCCTACCTCATTTATAACGGTCAGTCGCCATTTTTATACGGCAATACCCTTACGCAAACACTTGTATATTAGACGAACCTCGGTATAAACATCAGGAAAATTTTACTACCGTTGCGAGAAAAGCAAAAATAAATATTTTTATAGTTGGAACATTCGCATCTTAAATCTTAAAAGAAACTATTTATTTCAGGGTTGTCAACGAGATGTTTTATACAGTGGATTGATTTTTGAAATAAAGTTACTCTGAAAAGTCTATTAATATTTCAAAAACTAAATTTGTCTCGATTCTCCTTTTGCTGTTAAATTTTAAGCGATGATGGTTCAGTTTGTAGTATGGTCGTATACCGTCTATGGACGTAGGTTAGAGTCCATCTATTCTATATAAACCATAGCTATCGGTGAAAGAAACCAAAATGGTGTATCCATAGCTTGGTGGTACGACATTTTTAAATGCCCGCCTGACTAGATCTACTATCATTGTATTAAAAATTTTGTCGACAAGCACATACAGGTGCACGATTTGAGAACCAGTTGAGTATATTTAGTGTATTTACCAACTGTATCATCACTTAACATCAGATGAGATCGTAATAAAAGCGTTGAGCCTGCCTCTATATATTTAAAGGAACGTATAATATGAACAAATTTAAATGTGTACGATTATATGTGCTCAAGGCATTTGAGCAATGTTAGTATAAACATAAGGCAACATTTTTTTTCCTAACCTAGCTTATGCTTTTGACCGGAGAGGCCTTTTCAACTTCACCGAACTTCATGGGCGAGTACTGAAGGCACTCAGCCGTAAAAGATAACTAGCACAAGGGCACAAAAGTGGTAAGAAACTCGGCTTGGCCGTTACCTGTGTGTAAAAATTCTCGTGGAATTTGAATCCTAACTAATCCCTACATTTTTATTTAATATAAAAAAAGGTTCCTTACAGGACCTATGTACCTTGTTTTTTTTTTGACGTGGGGAAATGCCTTTACGCACTACCCTTACCTATTGCATTAGTGAGACCGGAGTCCCCCAATGCAATAGGTAAGGGGGTACAGAGGGACTCCGTGCCAGTGTGGTGAAGCGTCCGGAAATACCCACTAAAACCCCCCGGGGCCGTCCGCCGCATTTGGGATGGGGGCGATACGGGATAGGACCTACCTGCGTGTTCTATATGTTTGCAGTGTTGTAATATAAGGGAATACTTAACTTACTCAAATTTATAGGTAGTACAGATATCATAAACAAAATCAAATAACAATCAATCTTTATAAATAAAATTGTTCGCGCATTACGCAAAAACTAATGGATATATTTCGATTTGTTTTTTTTACATTTTAGATAGTTGGTTGTTATCTTGAAACTTATTATTACGAAATTTTAATTTAATATGTTGTCAAGACAATAAACAACAGAGCCAAAAACACGGGTATTAGATTTTTTTAAATTTAATAATAGTTACAACTTTTACACAAACGATGTTATCGGTAAAATGTAAAATAAATAATCATTTCATAAATGTACATATATATAATAATTATCTTTGTAGCATGCAGTATTTTTAATTTACGTAATATATAAAAATGCGAATTGAAAAATGAACGCAAACGTAAACTGGAAAACGGAGAGGTCACCTGAAACACTAATTTGTAACGTTCCCGCGAACGTTGTTCAGTTTTAATATTTTACACGGTATACAGTAACACCTGCAAGATTAAATCTTCCATTTTGACTAAAGATAGAATGCATATTATTTATTTAACTTCTACCTGATAGTTTTACTAATAATGATAATAACATCCTCTCTATTAAAAATATTACAAACTAACTTGTTATTTTATTTGGATGCTGTAGTTGAGCCAATAATAACACCATTGAAAAGGTTAGTAATAAATGGAACTAATACCATACAAACCAATATGCAATTATTTTATTGAACAGAAAAATACACGCTTAGAAATCTATTCAATTTGTATTGAAAGCCCTAGGCTCACTCAAATCATCAGTTCACCTTTCAGTGTTCGTTACAATATTATTCCGAATGGAATAAATATTAAATTTTATTCGATATCTCTTTTGAAAAGTTCATTATGCCGTATACTACAGTTACCTACGTAAGTACGTACCTAGCTACGTTAAGCAGATTGCATGAACTCTCAGAATAAGATTCCATTAAACTTACCCCGTCCAATATCGAAATATGCCGATTCTGCTACGAATGTGCCAACCGAACTACGAACTACGCCGCTATTGCTTTACGTATAGAAAATTGAAATCTCTTTAAATTGAAGACACCTGAAAATTTTATACGTTAGGTAGTAGTACTCTGTACTCTAGTACATTATATCAGTACTAATTTATAAGACTACGCTTCGCTAATAATGTATTTATGTTTTCTATAAAAGCTTTTATCTTTTAATAAATATTTTCTTGTTATACCAACTATAATTGGATACTGATAAGCATTACAGTGTTAATATACGTGATCAATGTTATAAGAAAATGTTACTTAAAATTTTGAACATATTTTAAATAATATAGAAAATTATAAGATTTGATATTGTTATAACAGTGAATGACGTATAACACATTAATATAATACAATCATGTTAGTAAGAAATGTCTTTTTTGGAAAGTGATTTCGTTTTAATATCAGTTTTTACTTTTTTAAATATAGAAATATAAAATTATGTCAAACACATATTTTACTAAATGTACGTTATTATGTCTTTATTATATCTTTCATTTGACACAGATATATTGAAAATATTTTTAGGTTTAACGTGTATTGCTTATCAGCGTCCAATTGAATTAAAGATCAAACTGGGCAGCGTTTAAACTCTTTTGTTTATCTTTAGTTGTCTTGAAACTGAGTAACACTATTTTAAGGCACTAGTTCATATAAATTTCTTCAAATTGAGATATATAAGTTCTACTAGTACACAAAGGTATTATATGAAACTTCGTTATATTTTCTATTATTTAATATTTTAGCAATAAATAGAATAGTGAAAGCGCCGGCCAAAACTTAAATCATCTCAGTATTTTTTATTAAAACGTAAAGTAGCTCTGTATGTTTGTTATCTTGTTCATCCATTTTGAAAAAATAAAGGTTTTTCTACATCTAAAATTGAAGCGTAGATTTTTTTTTGAACGTGGCTACTTAATGCTGTTGACCAGAAGGAAGGGCCTTAACAGCTTCACCATAACTTTGTGGGCGAGTACTGACGGCACTCGCCGCAAAAGGTAACTAGCGTACACTCATTCGAAATACGTATGTATGTATAATAGAAGATAACACAACTATAGTGCGATGTAGATTTTCAAATAAAATCAATTTTTGTTGTTGTTAATATATTAATTGTAGTGTCTGTTTTTTTTTTTACTAAATACATATGAATGTCTATACGATACCTAAACCAAAAATGCAATTTATTTGATTTTTTTCTGTCTATCTGTTTGTTTTGTTAGATAGGTGAAGTTACTCCGCGTATCTTAGACTACTTTATTTTATCTAAAATAATTAAGGTTCCGTGTAAAAAAATAACATGTAATTGTGAATAAGCTCCGATTCAATGCACAGTTTTACTGTATTTGTTTTACAGTATTTGAATTTATGAGATATATCTTAACTTAATATTAGTAGCTATATAATGCTTGGAAAATAAATAGGTTTCTTAAAAAAAAATGCAGAGATGAATATATGAAACACGGGCGCAGCCGCGGGTACATAGCTAGTCTTTAGTATGATTACTTGTTCTGTCGATGTTTATAATTATTTTAATATAGTAAGTAACATGATTATTATATATTACTAGCTGTGTGCCCACGACTGCGCCCGCGATTCATATATTTTTCACTGCATTTTATTTTTTATACGGAATCCTAATATTTTTAGTACGATTAGTAACATAAAGTAAAAATATTTCTCTTAAATTAACTTGTTCGTAAAACTGTGCATTGAATCGGATTTTATTCTAATTTTATGAGATTTTTTTTACGCAGAACCCTAATAATTTTAGAAAATTAAAAGTACCCTAAGTTACCCGGGGTAACTTCACCTATCTAACAAAGAAAGTCCCGTCGAAATCAGTTCAGCCGTTCCGGAGATTAGCCGAAACAAACAGATAGACGGACAAAAGTAAAAAAAAATGCATTTTTGGTTTAGGTATCGTATAGACATTCTTATGTATTTAGTAAAAAAAAAACCTTTGACATTACAAACAGACACTTCAATTTTATTTATTACTAAGAAGTATAGATTTACAGGTGCAAATGTACGTATTTAGTAATTTCAAAGAAACGAAACTAACTACAAATTCGATACGTAATGTTTACGCATAAGAAATCGGTACGCGAACAATACAGCATGGATCAATAATTCAAAGTTGGTAGAATAAAGACCGTAATATATTAACGAATCGAAAAAATTCACCACTCCATCATAACACACTCTATTCCGAACAAAATTCATAACATGCAATCCAACTGAACTATCAACGACTTCAATAAGCAATCAACATCGCGCCACGTTCCGACGCGTAATGAATAGCCCTAAAGTAATTCTACGTAACGAAATCACAATAACGTGAAAAGGCGTAGTTATAAATCGGTCTAATTCAAAACTACTCGACTCTCTGTACATCTCTCCCTTCACATTGGCCGTAGAGACTAACTTATTTCCGTTTGTATAATAGGTCGTGTGCTGATGAATTGCTCGACATAATGTCGACACCTAATTTCTACCTTCGTGAGGCTCGCCATCGGCAGGGAGATTACCCTAACATCATGGAGCTAAAACGGGTCCAGAGGAGTTTTCTCCCGCGAAGTATCCGGATGTGGAATGAGCTCTGAGCGGCCTTGTTTCCGTCGGAATACAGCATGGGATTCTTCAAAAGAGGCGTGAGCAAGATTTTTTTTTCGACACCTAATTTCTACCATCGTGAGGCTTGCCATCGGCAGGGAGATTACCCTAACATCATGGAGCTAAAACGGGTCCAGAGGAGTTTTCTCCCGCGAAGTATCCGGATGTGGAATGAGCTCTGAGCGGCCTTGTTTCCGTCGGAATACAGCATGGGATTCTTCAAAAGAGGCGTGAGCAAGATTTTTTTTTTCGACACCTAATTTCTACCATCGTGAGGCTTGCCATCGGCAGGGAGATTACCCTAACATCATGGAGCTAAAACGGGTCCAGAGGAGTTTTCTCCCGCGAAGTATCCGGATGTGGAATGAGCTCTGAGCGGCCTTGTTTCCGTCGGAATACAGCATGGGATTCTTCAAAAGAGGCGGAGCAAGATTTTTTTTTTTTTTTCGACACCTAATTTCTACCATCGTGAGGCTTGCCATCGGCAGGGAGATTACCCTAACATCATGGAGCTAAAACGGGTCCAGAGGAGTTTCCTCCCGCGAAGTATCCGGATGTGGAATGAGCTCTGAGCGGTCTTGTTTCCGTTGGAATACAGCATGGGATTCTTCAAAAGAGGCGTGAGCAAGATTTTTTTTTCGACACGTAATTTCTACCATCGTGAGGCTTGCCATCGGCAGGGAGATTACCCTAACATCATGGAGCTAAAACGGATCCAGAGGAGTTTCCTCCCGCGAAGTATCCGGATGTGGAATGAGCTCTGAGCGGCCTTGTTTCCGTCGGAATACAGCATGGGATTCTTCAAAAGAGGCGTGAGCAAGATTTTTTTAAAGTTGTGCCAACGCCCACGGTATACCTTTGGTGTTGCAAGCGTCCATACGCTACGGTGACCGCTTACCATCAGGCGGATTGCATACCCTTTCGCCACTTTAGTGATATGACAAAAATTTAAAAAACCTTATCTTAATTTAAAAAATTAAAAAAAATGGCATACATTTTCTTCATATAGAAATCATATATCAGAGTCGCCGCGAGCGTTATTAAAACTAAAGTCCGTGCGTATTAATTTAAAGTGAAAGCAGAACGTATGGCCGGTCACGAAGAATGATTTTGTGGTCAGAACCTCACAGCTGTTACGTATTACGTGCACCTGAAACTAACTCGAACTATATATAAAAAATATTACTACCTACTAAAACAAATTAAAACTAATCTTTATTTTAATCAATCTTCCTTTTTTATATTGCGCTACAAAGTGACTGCACGGGACCTGATGTTAAGTTCAGTACAATCCAAATCAGCGGCGACTGACACTTAACAGGATTCAATGCCAGTCACCGCTGTCATGCTGGCCTGCTTAAGTACCTCTTCACGCCTCTTTTGAAGGACTCAAATCCTATAATTTTTACATTATATATATTTAAATGCAATGTTCTCTCTGTCTAACAGTCCGTTAGTTGTCTCATAACTTGATGACGTAGTAATATATTAATCGATTTGTTAAGAGCGCATAATAACAAGAAAATGGCTAAAATAAGACAAACGTTTCCCTCTCTAGTTAAAATATTCATGTGTTTTATATAAAAAAAGTTTGTTTTTTTCTTTTTATTATTTATTGCCACAGAAATTTGAGATCTACTTCTACTACGTACTTGATGATATGATACATGATTAAACTTTTTTTAAATCATAAATTTATTATCTGATCAAATTATGAATATAAAAGTGAAGTAAGTTAAAAACCAACTATCACATTATTTGGCTAACGTTAAAACATTGAATATTTAAAAAAAATGTTTACTGCAGTGAATAATTTAAAAAAAAATAGAAATATCATAAGCGAATGGAACTAAAGATACAGCTAGTATGTAAGAAAATGAATTAATATAACAGTTAAAAACATAATTTTTTTATTGAACAATTTAGTATGTCTAATAAAACAGAGCACGGTATTCTCTACTCTTTCAGTTGAGTAATGTCAACTTAACTGTTCACTAAAATTGCGTAAAAACTTTATATTAAAAATGTATGCTATTATCATTTAAAAATACATTTAAATATCTACTTTCAATTATTTACGAAAGTATAAAATTAAACATAATATATATAAAGGTCTTTTGTAAAGCAAAGTTCACCCTACATTTGTATCTCGAGTCTGATTTTCATTCGTCAAATGGGAGCCGGCTTTATTCAACACAGTCCACAGGTGCCCGATAAGCTAGCACGAGATCAGCCACCGTTCCTCTCTACATTCAATGAAATTGCTTGTCTAACACATCGCAAAATATCTTCTTTGTACCTACCTATTCCATTGTATGATTTATTTTATAAAAAATAACGCGATTAATTGAAAAAGATATGTGTACGTCCCTATTAATAACGTTATAAGTAGAATACAATTTTAATTTATTATTTACAAAACGATAGATAAAACAGTTCAGGAACTTTTTCTCCTTTAGTGTTATCACATATTGTTTTCGTTTCGTTTGTCAGAATACAACTCAAAATTGGTTTTAAGGATTCCAACGTTAGATTTCATAGCAAGTATGGTAACGGAAGTGGCCGTAATTTGATATAAAACAGGTTCCTTCATTTAAAGAAAATAGCAACTTAGTGAAAAAATTAATACTGAGCATGAACATCTATATTAATAAATAAATCGAATATCTGTTTGTAATGTCAAAGTAATATTTTTTACTAAGTACATATGAATGTATACACGATATCAATTAATCAAAATATATCAAAAATACAATTTTTGAAAAGTTTGTTCCGGGTAATCTCCGGAACGGCCGGAGCGATTTTGACGGGACTTTTTTGGTTGTAAGGTACTTTTGACTTTCGAAAATTAGGGCTCCACGTAAAAAAATAAAACTCATGAATTTGTGAATAAGATTCGATTCAATGCACAGTTTTACGGGGAAGTGCTTGAATTTATGAAAAATATTTTTACTTTATCTTAGTACAAAAAAAAATAGGAAAATATTTAAGGTTCCGAAAACAACAAATTAAAACGCATTGAAGAAAACATGAAAAACGGGCGCAGCCGCGTGCACACAGCTAATGCATAATGAAAAAGAACATAAATAATATGAAATTTTAAATCATTTAGATATATATTAGTACCTTTACTAGCACAAGAACAGAACAACAGACGCATAATTAAAAATAAATATAAAAAATAAAGTTATTTATTTAGTTTTTTTTTTCTTTTCACACTTTCAATAATGGTCTCATTACTCTAAATCACTAATCTAACACAAACATGAAATAAAAAAGACAATTAAAATACTGTATTAGTAGTAATGTATTCAAATAGGATAACCTTGTGTCTGTGCGTATTATGTACAAATGTAATTTAATTTACTTCTGTCATAAACTTCTCTGAATAGTTATAATTCACATCTTATATAAATCTTTTTTCTTATTGTACTCAGTCTAAAGTCGATATTTTAAAAAAAAACAAGCATGTAATATATGAACCATCCATCGGAACGCCAGGTCAGAAAAATCAAACGAAAGGTTTCCGTAAACTAAATCTCTATTTCAATATACTGCCAGCAACAATCACGCAAGTAAAATGTCATTAAGAAGACTGATACAAAGTTCTTATTACGTATATTATTTCTAAGGATATAATAATGTTTGATTTAAATTACTTTATACAAATTTAGGATTTAATTATTTATAGATTTCATTTAAATAAACTTAATAATTATACTGCTATAAAATACAATACAAAGAATTGATTAATGTGACACACGATTTAAAACAATTATTTATTTTTAAAGTTATATTTACACCTTTAAAGAATATATTGGTTTATTAGTTGTATTCATAAAAATTATGCTTTTAACGATAGGCTTAGTGTTGACTATGATTTTTATCAGAAATCACTCAGCGCATCGTAATATCTTTCATGTTCATCAATATGTTGTTACCGTTGTTAATGATAATATGATGTTATCTAATTTTATGAAACACATGTATAAGAACAAATTAAAAAAAAATAGATTGAATATGTAACTTCTGTCATTTGTTTAAGTATCTCTTAAGTGTATTTCTTCCAATACGACGGCAAATTGAGTAGGAATCATTTAAAAATATGTATTATATTACATTGAGAAGAGTTTCGTGTGAGCTAGCGATAGCAATCTATAGCCATTGATATAAAGACATCTAATAGGCACTCTTGCCTATGATTAATTCCGGTCGAGCGGGTGACTCGTGCTCAATCGCCATCTGCCCTTATTAATTGCCTTGTCAGCCATAATCGCATGTCCTTCGCTTTACTCTCCCACGCTCGGACGTGTATACGTACGTGGTTTACGCAACATGACAACATTGTTTTCAATATGATCGTCCCTATACCCTATTTAAATATTGAATGCTCGATAATTTAAAGGGATAATGCGGCGATCTATTTAATTTCACACAGTTTTATTAGAAGGTCAAATAGTTGCGAAAGAGCGATTAAAAAGTCATCAGATTAGACTTAAACTGGGTTTATAAATTGTTTCAATGTAAAAACTCATTTAGATATAGTTTCTCTTTATTTAACCATTTTGTTCGATCGCTATTGTATTAACAGATTAATTGTTATATAATTAACTGATATACTTTTTAGTTCAATCATACTTTAAATTAAAATAGTAAAGTGTGATGCGTTTGTGAAAATACATACATCTATGATTTAGAAGAATAATCATAGAAATCGGCTTTATGGTTTTATAGTAATAAGGCAACTAACTTATAGATAGACATACATTTTTTTTTATGCTTAAATAATGTTGACCTTAGAACCTTGGTGAACCTTGTAAGAACCTTGATAGCTACACCAAACTTTTAGGGCAACCGTACAGGGCACTTTGTCAGGATAATGCAACAAGGGCACAAAAGTGGTGCAGTTCACGGCTTAGATTTCCTCCTAAGACGTAAATTGCCCAAGCTCAACCCTATGATTATTAATGGAGAATAAAACAAGATCCACTACAAAACTCATGTACGTTGCGTGTAGTACCTGTGTATAGGTTTGGGTAGTAAATGTAATTTTAATTCATGTAAATGTCGCGCTTGCGGCGGGTACAGATGCCTCCCCACTTGAAGCACATCCTGGGCCACTACCGGGGTGGTAATAGTGGGATAGAAAAAAAAGACTGGCTTTCGTAATACATAAAAAAGAACCAATGAACTAAACCTGTTTTAAATTTTAACTCTCATGTTAAATTTATCACGCTCTTTGAGGTTTTTTTTTAAATAAATAAATCGAATAAGTTTATAATTTAACATTAAATAAATAAATAAATCTCTTAGTTTCGTCGCTAGCTATTAATCTCTAGCGCTTGACTTATTAGCGCCTAATTATAATATATAAATGGATCTAAACGTATATAGGTGCGTTTTGACTAACGACTCGTACGAGAACAGCACAATCAACAGTTGACAAGCAATTAATTGAATTAATTGCCGCTGCCCGTACAAGCCGACCGGTGCTGTAGCCGGCGAGACGAGATGCTCCGATTGAATCCTTAATCGTGCTCTGACGTATCTTGAGCGTTCAATAAACGACTTACCGAGTATCGATTAACGTGATATATGTAGCTTAATAAAAATATTAAGATATTTCAAAGTTTTTACTATATTTCTTTCCAACTTATTCTGGTCTTTTTGAGGTTTCTTTAAGCACAGTATTGTAAGTGTTAATCGCATCTGCAACATTTTTCAATTTATTACAGACATACGTTTGACCTTATAGTGAGTTATGTTAATTGATATATATATACATACTCTACTAGTTACTATACGTTGATGTTTTGACTGATCATTACTTTAGTCACTAATTTTGCCTCAATAATCCTTCGTCCTCGACGCGATAAGTGAGTCAAAGTGGCTAGCAAATACTCGGCTGAACCAACCCAGAAACGATAGAAATATTCCACAAACGACATTACTTCTACGATGTCTATAACTAATTCTAATTTAAAGTGAACTATTGCTTTCGTCTCGATCGCGCCATTTTTAAACGCTTATATTTTCACTAATGACAATTTTAAAATCTGACATTTTATTACTATTCATATCATTACGAAGACAGAACCAAATGAATAGACAATTAAATACACAAGTTTTTTTTTTAATCTATAGAATTAACGAGATTAATTATGCCACCTGCCAGTGCATCCTGGATAATTATGCCACCCTCATAGGAGGATTCGGTGGTATATGTCACGTATAGTTATTAATTATTTATTTTATGTACACCAAAAAAAAAAAATTATAGAGAATTCTGGCAGTCTATGACGTTGATTTTCTTAACATTATTTTTATGTTCCCCATCCTCCTCCAGGAATCCGATAGCATTTTATGGCATATATCTTCAGTTTGGACACTCTACAGAAAATGTTAAAAAAAAAACAAGTTCAAAACGAGGTTCCCCATCAATCAGTCCAATAACTACACTTTGAAAACCGCCTCTACTTCTAACAACAAAATTATGACAACTATACAATAAACTAAAGGTTCGTTATTTATTTTTAAATTGCCCACTATAAAAATATATTTTACAAAAGCCGCAGGAATTTTCACAGGCCCGATATTAAATTCAGTTGAGACACGAACACAACTTAAACAATTTTACTACAATATTCTAAAATCTTTTTCCGACCTGAATACCTAAAGAGATCAAGAGCTTTTAATGGCTGGTGTAAGCGCCTACCGATATAATTGATTTTGACTGTAATTCCGTAGCTTACGTTTATTGTCACGAGCGAAGCGGACTGACTGAAATCATACCGGAAAATCGGATGACGATAATGATAAAAGTAAAATATCGCACCGAAATTGTATTAAAAAGTCTAATCGATTGTTTTTTTGTTTTTTGTGCATAGTAAATTTGAATAATCAAATTTGAAATTCATATCATTAACAATTTTTTAATTGAAACGGTGCTTTAAATTATTATACAACTTTAGATTTAGTTATGTAATGTTTCCTTTAAAACTATTGTTCTATATATATTTATAAACTGGGCCCTACTGAATGATTCATCAACGCTGGGCTTACAAACTTAAAAGTTTAGCATTAGATCCCTTTTATGGTATTACTATTCACTAAGAAAGGATTGTTATAACTGTTACCTTAAGGGTATAAAATAAAAAATGCACTATTGTATGAAAGTCTATCTTTTTCAAACTAAGAAGCACGAAATTTAATCTACATAATTCTGAGTAAAAATAAATGTGTACTTGTTCTCTACTTGAAAATACGGTTTTTTTTAAAATAGATCTACATTTAACTCTTGTCTCAATTAAATATTGTATCTGTTCATAATATACTAGCTGCTCTTCGCGATATTACCCGCTCAGTTCCAGTTCACGTGAGATTTTCGGAATAAAACTATCTCCATACCAAATTTCATTCAAATCCAGTAGTTTTTAAATTTATTCGTTACATATAAAAATACAAATATTTCCTGTTTATAATATTATAGTTTAAATGACATATTTGCTCCTTTTTTAATAATAAAAAAAAAACAAATAAGGCACACGCGTTGATTAAGATATCAAGCAAATTCATGCATTTTTCAAAGTAAATTGTGATTAAACGGTAATAGTTGTTAATAATAGTAATAAATAAAATCGATTTATAAATACAGTAGAAAATATTAAATAAACATTTTTCATTAAAAAAAATATAAAGGTAACTTAATAACACAGTTAGAATATGACAAAGCAAATTATTATGCTTAATAGAAGGTAATAACCGTGTCATCAGATAGGCATTGTTTAGATAATTGTTACGTTGAAATAACGGGTATGAGGCAGCTTGTCAACTGCAATTACCTTTATTGTTACTAGTTAGTACAAGTAAACAATTATTCCGATAACAATAATTTCATACTTATTTATGATTTTTCCTTCATGTTTAATGTGTGCCCTCATGTTTGTGTACACTACTCATTTTTGCTTCATAATTATTTGAATACCGTTATTATTTTGAATAAATATCTACGTTTGTTTTATTTTAAAAAATATTCCATTAATTCAATAATATAAGAAAAAATGTTCTTGACAAAATTTAATATAATATACGTTTTGTTGTTCCGTTCACATTACAAAGTGTAGATAATAATATCTCTCGGAGACAATAATTATTTAGATTTCGTAAACGTGACTGCGATAATAAATTATTATAAAAGTTAAGTAAGTTGTAATTTACAGAGGCGAAATGTCTTCACTGAAAGTTTGTTTTTATTATATTATAATTTACATCTCTCCTAAAAACTGAGTTATAAAGTTTCAATGTAAATTGATTTCTCGTTATCTAAATATTAATTATTTTCAACTAAGAATGAAAAAGTTTCGTATATTTCATCGTTAATTTTTGTTAAGAAATTTTTAGTAATTAAATTTTATATTTTAATAAACTTTATTAGTTTTGATGCTTTGGCCACAAACAGACCTGCAGTCAAGGAAAATACACACTCTAAGCTTAAAGGTATTGGCTATCACGTAATGTTACCAGAACACACCCACAGTTGATCGGCGAGAGTATTTCAAACTTGAAGATGGTTATCCAAGCGGCTATTAAAGAAATTCCCTAACACCATCCTATGGACCGATGATCTAGTGAAGATCGTGGGAATCCGCTGGATGCTGGTGGCGCAAGATCGATCGTCGTGGAGATCTTTGTGGGAGACCTATGTCCAGTAGTGGACGTCTTTCGGTTGTATGGTCGGTGGGATTTTCACCGAAAGCCCATTCTAGAGTAGAACAAGTAGTTTCGCATTTACTTCCATAAATGCGGCATACCACTTTTCTGAGCTCACACCATGCTATGGTTTCCTTCAATGAAAGATCAGAATTATATAGACTCATATAACACAAATGAATTCGAACGTACGTCTATCATCTATGCATCGAGCTGACCTCGCTATCACGCTATTTAACTCAACGATAATTTTGATATCACTATAGAAATAGCTAAATAAAAAAATACATGTAATATTTATAATATTCGACAGCTATAATGTAGAATTAAAATCAACTTTATCATTCGGGAAGGCAACAAAGCGTGTGTACGACTTCTCAAGTTTTCCGGGTCTCTCACACCTGCTACTTTCCCACAAATTGTAACCGGTCTCAACTCGCAAGTCGTCCGTCCCCGCCGCCGTAACTTGGCCTTATTCTCTCTTCATAATTAATTCTTCATTCGGAACAACTTCGACTTGGACAGAAGCGGGCCGCGTAAGCACTTAAATAGTCTAAATTGTGCCGGAGACGCGCCCATTTTTAATTAGTTCAAAAGAGCTCTTTTAATTTTTAATGACCATGTTTGAAGTTTCACTGTTAATTAAAGTTGTAATGAAGCCGAGGAGCATATCGGTTGCGATTGCAACCTCTAATTTTAATGGACATTTGTTTACGACTAATTCCATTATAATGAGCTTGTACTTGATACTAAATACATTAATATTTCTAGTAATCCTATCGTTTGCTTGTCAGTTTTCTTACTTAAGCATAGTTAAGCGTCCTTAAGCGTGCAATTGAAGTGTTTGTTTAATTTAAAATTACAAAACATATAATTCGGATTATTGGGTACTATAAGTATTAAACTGCAACCAATTCAACAAGCTCAAAAACCTAAGACATAAACGATGATTCTCCTGTTAATAATTCCTTGTTTACGTTTACTTACTTTGCATAGATATTCTGGGTAAACGTTGCGAAGGCTGCAACCTAGATCAACAGTGCACAGTTAAACCGAGATATCTGTTTTACCTACTAGCGATATCATCTATGTATTAGAAATTTCTGTTAAATACATAAACTTTCTAGATATGTACGTACTAATCAATGATTTAACGCGCAATAACATAAATCTATTTGTTACACAAACCAATTCCTTGTGTTTAGCGAGTGATGCCGGCGCACTAGTTTGTCATACTAGCTTTAGCTGGGATACCGCCTAGCTAAAGTTCGTTACATCCGGATGACAGATGGTGATTCCATTGTGACTGGACCATATATTAAAGCGTAAAACATATTTTCACATGAGTACATGCTTCTAAGACCTAAAGCAGATTTAGAAGTATTTCTTTTTTGTATTTTGATAAATTTTGATTTAAATAAATGGTTTTCAACTTCAGTTACATTTAATAGAATTAAATGTAAGAAATATATTTAAAGCTGCAAGAAATGATCCCGTAGATATTTCTGCAAGACGATAAATCGTTCACGATACTCCGAATTGGAATTTACAAATTGAAAACAAGGCAATAATGGATCTTTCAGATTATTTCCTAAATGACCATCACAATAAACACGTTGTTTTATTTCACATACATAATCCAATCAACTTCACAGTAAGCATCAATGCATTTACCATAGAGCATAAAGCATATTAATCAGCTAATCTCAATGCTTCTAATTACGCCTGACACTGACAGGGTTACACTAAACGGTGAGGTTACATGTGAGGCTTGCAAATAATAACGTTTATATTTGAAAGTCATACACAAATTGGACTTTATAGCTCAATATAAGGGTTCACCAGGATTAAGTTAAGTGACAATGTATGTTTGTGACGCGACTTCCACGTAGGTACTACATTGGTCAGGTTCATTATTTCATTTTGAAATTTAAATGCATCCGAAATTAATACTGTTAGTTTGAAAAGCTTGTTGTGAAATGCTTTACAGAAATCCAAAGGTCACATTAAAAATTACGTAAATCATCCATCATTTGAAATAATTAGCTGCCGAAATTCTTGAATTTATTTTATCTTACATTCATTCTTATTTTTATCTTCTAGTGTTTTCTGCTGCTCACATTAATTTAATTAATTTGTGTGATTATATAATGGTGGAATTCGAAAGGTAAAAACAATTTTTCTGCAAGATTCATCTTCGCAAGCATCACCGTCTTTGATTCTTTTACACTAAAACAATAGTATTTTAATTTACACCGGAAAGTTATCGTTAGCTTTAGGCAAAACTGTATGAAGCGTTCCAACTTAATATTCCGTTCTAGCGACCAATCCGAGATTGATCTGGAATAGAATTACACTTCAATTTGGAGTTGAATATCCGATTGCACGAGTTGTTGTTACCTTAACGCTGCATAGTTTTGACTAGTAGTTACTATAAAATAATCAATAAAAGTAAGATAATATGAATACAAAAATTTACAAATTTCCATTTAATTACACGGCAACAATTATACCCGTTTAAAAGCCACAACAAAACAGCCAATGGTAACAAACATTGTACGTCTGAGGACGACAAAGCATACGACACAATAACTACGACACAATGAGTACTGGGTGCACCCCGCAAACAGAGCTCTCCCTGCGCTCCGCTCTGTCACTGTCAGACCTAATTAACGCCGCCATTCAGATTGGCTGATTATTATGCGCATTGTTTCCTTGCATATCGCACGACGAACCGGTACCTACGTATACTAAACAGATATTAAACATTTGTTATAGTTTTTGTTTTATTTTAAAATGTTCATAAGAGACTAGCAGGTCATTTTATAACATATAAATTAATTTGAATGTAATGTTCATTCCTTAATGTGTCGATTTCCCATAAAAATGAGACTATAGGAAGACAATAGGAAAACAATGGAAAGCTGAGGTAAACGCCAGGTTAGTGCTCAGGGGGTTAATAACTTTTGAAATGAAATCTGGCATAGATTTCACTATCTCTAAATAGCTCCATCGAGTTCTATATAAAATTAACGTCAACCAAACCAAGTGAGCAATGAAAAAACATTGTACAATATGAGTACTATAAATTACTTAATTTTTATATCATACTAGCTATGTGCCCGCAGCTGCGCCCGCGTTTCATATATTCTTCACTGCGTTTTAATTTTTTCACACGGAACTCTATTTTATTTTTAGTACTAAGATAAAGTAAAAATATATTTCATAAAATCAAGCACTTGCCCGTAAATCTATGCATTGAATAGGATTTATTAATTTTTTTTTTACGCGGAACCCTAATTATTTTCGATAATTAAAAGTACCCTAATTAACCCGAGTATCCTCAGCTATATACTAAAAAAAGTCCTGTCAAAATCCGCCTAGACAAGACAAAACATTTAAATAATTTTATTTTTGGTATAGGTATCATATATACATTAATATCTATTTAGTAAAAAAAAATAATTATGACATTTGAAACAGACACTTCAATTTTATTTATTTAGTATAGATTAATTCAAAATGAAAATGTTATTAAAATGTCGATTACACATAAAAATTAATATGAATTACCCAAAAGGAAAACAATGGAAAGCTGGCGTAAGCGCCAGGTAAGTGCTTAAAGGGTTAAATAGAAAATCAATATATTTATGTTAATCATTCGCGAAGTGAATCATTTTGAATATTATTTAAATTAATCATTTAAATTTTTATCTATTTATAGTATCGACGTGTTGATAAAAATTCTGAATGACTTCATTTTTATTCTTATTTAATTGCTTACGGCTTAATTTATTAATAAATAAAAATATATTTAAGTAGAAAAGTAATCATTACATTTAACAATTCGGCCACTGTGACGATTACAAGAATAGACTGCAGGATAGACAGCTAACTCAGTGATAACCCGCGATGACTATACTCTATACACTCCTATGCAATGAGTGCCGTCCACAGTAGACACATAAAGCATGTCGTCAACCAAAAAGGGATTATTCAGACTCAGATTAATTCTAATATTATTAGGAATAAATAATAGAATATAATTCTATTATAAATTAAAAAAACATTTAAGGCATCTAAGAAATCAGTTGACTAAACCAACGACCTACCACCACTAGAGGAATGCTCATTTAGACAAAGCAAAAGTTTTAACAAGTGGAGCATAACGTCGCCCTAACTGAAGTACCTAAAGAGAAATACGTTCGACGAAATTACCAGTTTTTGTTGATAAATGTTCCCGTTCACCCGCAGGCTGCTGTTTATGTCACCATTAACTTGAAATACTTAGTTATTAATGAGTTATTTTATCACAATAATGATGATAATAATAACAATAATATAGCGAGTATTATAATATATGATATTCATTTCGTTTGATTTAAAATAACAATAAGCCAAGATTAGAATATATTCTAACAGGAGAATTTTATTAAAAAAAATAGTTTAAATAATTTTTTTGCGTATAACTGCATAATTTTTTTGCAAAAAGTATAGTTTATTCATTCGAAAATATGAATATTTACTGAATAAATAAAATCAGTAATAATTCAATAAAGAAGTTTTTTTTTATATTGACTACATTCTCACATGATGTTAGGTAGGGATGTGGTTAGTGTGGTAAAGCATGTTCAGCCGAGATGTTGACTCCTAAAACGCTGTTACCGGAATATGCCAATCGATACTTGTCGGCAGGTTTTCATCTTAGTTAGGTGGAAACATTTCTAAATAAATACCCTACCACCATGCTATGGTTTCTTTGCGATCTTTTCCTTCACCGCAACCTCAGCCCTCATTATATAGAATAGGAAAGGACGCATCATAGCTTCAAATATGTATAAGATTTTTTTAATATATCGAATTTAACTTAAATTGTCCCGTTTTGTCTCATAGATGCACAGTTGCATGTAAATATATTACAAGGAGAATAATATAACTGTTCGATTTACAATGCTGCTGATTGTGCGCATATAGGAAGTGCAGGTACCAGCCCGTTCCATCGCCATACTCGCGCTAATCGGATTACTGTGCGCGCACCATTGCTCTAAATATCAACTACAAAGCTGTACCAGTATATTGTGCTTTTGGAAATATTACGCCTACTCTGATAAAAAAAACACAATATAAGTCTTTTATTCATGTAATATTTGTATTTACTTAATAAAGATAGAATAGTTGAGGAAGGCTAAATAAAGTGTGGATAGTGTGTAAGACATGATATGAAAGCAAAAAGGAGTAGATGAAGAGATGCTGATAGGGACGTATGGAAGAAGAAAACCTACTGTGCCGACTCCAAGTTGTATACTAATATTTAAGTTTTTTTACACTATATAGGCTAAAATGACTTTATTCAAAACCTCACCTGATGTTAAGTGACGATGTAGTCTAAGACAGTATACACAGCAAGCCTAGAGCTACTGGTTCTCAAGTGATGCTGCCGGAACACACGTATTGGTATTTCGCGACATGGTTTCAAACTCGATGGTGGTAGCCATCCAGCCTACCTGGAAATACTAGAAAATACACTGCCACCATGCTATGGTTTCAACGGGATGGTTTCCTTAACCGAAAGCTTAGGCTCTATACAGAGTTAAAAAGGTGGATTCGGACCCACGTTGATCGATGCATCACCCGACAATACTGCCAACTGAGACACCAACGCTTAGTACATCATCTATAGAATATACGTTTATAAATTTACTACAAAAAAATTACAAACTCAGTAAGTAACAACGAAGAAATTCTGAAGCTATTCTTGTCCAATGTATCTTATCCGTAAAGTTAAGCCTAATAAAGGCTCTTAAGTACAGAACACATCCTAAAATTCCTTAATAGTGGCTTTCAATTTAAGATTGATTACTAATATCAGAGATAAGTTGTCATTAATAAATAACTTTGATTTCTAAATTTTTCTTAAAACACAAATATATAGTAGGTACGCTATAAGCAAATTATGTAATATGGATGTTAATCAAACTAACCATTTGAACAATCGCCAAGTGAAATAAAAAGTTATGATCTGTGCGATACGATTGAAAACAAGAGCTAGTTAGCGGTCATTTTTGTGTTACTTTGACAGTGTAAATAATTAAACTATTTTGTGTATATTATGGATAAAGTAGAATAATACTTAACCGATTTGAAAACTTCATTCACTTGTAGAAATCTACACTATCACGGAATAACATAGGCTATATTTCTTATAAATTAGATACTTCAGTATAACCGTACGTAGCCGGGTTAGGTCGATAGTGTGTAATATAATTATTCTTAATAATATTACTTACATTTGTAGCTAAAACAAATGTTAGTTGTCAAAAGGAAAACGTCAAAAATATAACGCAAGACCATTTGCTATTAATTAGATGTATCAATTTAAAAATCACAATTATAACTCAAGCTATCACCAAGGAAAATAATCACCCATACTGACCAAATATAAAAGTAACAACAAAAGTAAAACTTTAAGTAAATACACAATTTAATCCTAGTCGATATGTTCAACTATTACTGAGAAACTAATTACTAGTGTATATGCAAGAATGACTGCTTCCTTAATATTACTAAATGTACAGAGATTTCTTTAAACATGAGTTAGAATTTAGTTCTAATGACAATTTGTTTATAGCTGTATTGTTTACCTATTATTTATTTTCATGTTTACTCGGGAATTATTACCGTTTTTCCCGAGCTAAAAATATGTATCGCTATCCTTAAAAGCATATTGACCATACAATATAACAGCCGTTGTAAAACAAAGATATTAATTACTTCATATAACAATTAACCAAAATTACGTTCTAAAAATCTTAAGACATTCAACATCGTACCGTACGAATTTTGTGAAGGTACTATATACTATACGTACTCCGATTCAAAATATTACCCCAATAATTAATGAGTAGGCGCACAGAGACACGATTAATTATATCAAAGTAAATTTCCCTTTAAGCAATAATCGATTCAAACACAAGGTTTATAAAATTGAAAATTCCTTGAACAATTTTGACAGACAGTAAAATCAGTCTACGGTGTAAATCGTATATAAGTGCTCCTCTAAACATCGGGGTATTGTGGGTGAATACCTCGCTGTAATTATTATAAATAAATGTGCAAACTTTACGAACTTGGGCCATTTATTATACGGCTAGTAATAGAAGATTCGAATGTTAATGGTGCGTAAATATAACGTTATTATATTAAAAACCATTTTTTTTATTATTTTTTGCAGAATATTAACTGAATATTGTATAGTAAAGTATGATTGAATTCAAACCGCTCTATCGAGTTTGAAATCGATTATTCATAGTACCTATACGTAGAACATATTCTGAGTTTCCGCGGCAAGTCGTGTTCGTTTACATGTTAATAGCGCGCGTGTGGTTCCTGAGAAGTCGGAGCGTTTCGAGAACCTTCCATTGATACTGCACACGGGTTTTGTTCGTGAACTCTTTGTTCGCAATTGCTCTCGTTAGAAATTAATTTTGTATTTATTACTGTAATACAGATTTATGGAAGTCTTTCAATTAGGTCAATGTTTTAATATTATTAAGTGACAATTACCCTCTTTAACGAAATACAAGTAATAGAGCGCTGCAACGGGTATTGTAATTCATTCTACGTCGGTCGTCGACGCATGTAGGCCGGTGTACGTAAGTCACTATTGTTGGTCATATCTATGTACTAACATAAGACGTTTCATGCGGTCAGACTTTCTTATTGATCCATGTAGATTTCTCTTATTTTCTTTTATGTTTGACTTTTGCTTATGGGTACCTCGACAGTAGCAACCTTAGAATCATAGAATAGTTGGTAGTGGTAAGATATTTCCTAATATCCACATCTATTCACACGTCACAAGATTATAATCTGTCTTCTCCTTTTGTCTCGAAATTGCTAATATTTTCTCTGCCCATGATTTGGTGTGGCATATATTTTGTTAGCATTAAACAGTATAATTATAGAAAAGACTGTGAGGAAAATCGGGACTTACCGATGAGATGATAGTTAGCTCATAAAGAGTTAATTCAAATAATATCTGCTTAATATGAATAGAGTAAATACATCATTCTTGTTGAATAAATAATTGCAATTCCTAACTGATTATAATCTTTTTCTTTCTTTAATTTTATAGCACAAGATTTTCAACGTCAAAAGCATAAGCTTATATTTTGTAGTATTCATTTATCTATCATGATATCTAGAAAATAGGCGCCCTTTTTCTAGAACTATCGTTGCAGCGTTTACGGCAAGTTAGATTTAAAATTTCGTGTTATTATTTTCAATATTTGTTTACTTATATGTAACAAAATTCACAGGTTAAGTGTAAAATATAAATAAATTAAATTGATATGTAACGATAGAGCCAGTAATGTGTTTAATACTTTTTAAAATTAATTGTAAATACACTTGTGCACAATAACCAATCTACCCATTAACCCAATAACGTTAATTAATAAAAAATAAAACAATATCACTTCCCACCAAAAACTTCAACAACCAAATAAGTATGTCTATAAAATATTCTGCCTTCTCCTCCTTCAATAAATATAGAATGGACTGAAATAAACTTTTCACTTACTTCTAGCGATTTTATCATGAAGAATCATCCGTGAAATATCATCTTTATATTACGTAGAAAATAAAATAAAAAAAAAAAAACTCCACAAATCGCCTTAGCATTTCTGATGGCGCCTAAAAAAATAACCTCACCTCTTTACCGGCGGTAACGATAACAAAGATAGGTTATAAATAAATACGGCTGTGCAGAGGAATACGTTTTGCGATAATAATTCACTTTTATTATATCTTACACGCTCTTTACTATATTTATTACTGGCCTACGTATTGTGTGGTACTACACACCTTTATAAAATATAATGTGTAACAGTGTGCACATAATAGGTAATATTTTTCACACCAATTGTTGCGAACATTAATACCCGGCACACGGGTATTTGCCCGAAATTATTATACGGCCACAAATTACTAAAGAGCCTTTCGAATGTACCTCTACCATATTATACGTACTGGATACAACAGTTTTAATAATACAACACTTTATGTATTTATATAAAAATAAATGAATATTAAGAGTTCCTACTATGGCTCTTTTTAAATATTCAAGGGGTTATTTTACGGCTTTGGAATAAGCTTCAATATTAATATTTAACCTTCTAAATAAAAGTGTTAATAAGCGTATTTTATTTAATAAAGTTACTTATAATAAACTGTGGCTTGGTGTTTGAAATTCGATGGTAATAATTATTGAAAAAATAAGGGAAAAATCTCACTATTTCTAAAATTGATTCATATAAGTACTCGTCAATAGTTATGTAAATCAAAAAGGGGGAAAAAGAAAATCGTTAAATAGAGGGGAAAACCAGCTTTGAAATGTTTTACTTTCACCTATATATATACAGATTTCAAGTTAAAATTTACATATTTAATCTATAGAATTAGATATTTGCAAATAGAGCACATTTCTGTCAGTTATTTATTTATTGTGTATGTATTTTCGTTACATTTGATGCAAAAAAACCTCAGTTGCCCGTACAAAACCTTATTTTTTTCACTTCTTAGTAAATTTATTTATGTTTATAAATAATGACTAAATACTAGTTAATAGTAGTTATCAATAATTAATGGAATATCTCTGAGATATATCAGTATATTCTAATTACGTGTGGTAGAACCAGTTATTGTGGAACTAGAGAATCGATACTAACCGGACATGAAATTCCTCAGACACCTCACCAATATATCTCTGCTCGAACTACACTTATGGGCTCTCCATAAAGCATATTTACTTCATTTACAAAGCAAAATAATTATGCACATATTAAATCCTTATATCACTATCATTAAAGTTGATATTCGTGTAAATCGGAAGTATATATAACCGATGACGGTTAGAGCGATCGCACGGAAAGGGCATGTGCGTATGACAGTAGGTCGATTAGCGTACAAGACGTGGGTTCAAAGACTGACTACAATTTGGTACAACCAATGTCTGTTTAAGACGAAACACTGGTCATACTTGTACATTGATTTGACGTTAACAATTATTGCTTACATACAAAATATGTATAAAAGCATTTGTCAATCATTTTGTTTAAAGATAACCTCACCTCTTTACCGGCGGTATAATTTATAAGTTGGAACTTTTCATTACCAATACTTTAAATAAATTCTATTCCAGTCAAAAAAAATATATTTTATGCTGATGAAGTAAGTATTCTCATGATTATTGTATTTAAATTGGTAATGCACATTATTAGGTTTGCTAAAAGTGTATACATTATTTTAATATCAAATACATAAAACAATAATATTAAATATAATATACTAAAACAATAACAATGGATATTTAATTAATATGTCGATTACCCATAAAAATTAGACAATAGGAAAACAATGGAAAGCTGACGTAAACGCCAGGTTAGTGCTCAACCATCCTTTGTTTTAGTTCAATACAAACAAACTACTGCTAAAAGTTATCTACTATATCAAAAAAATATACTCGTATGTCATAAAAGGAAAATAACTGAGAAAGTTTCTTTTATTTATTTTTATTAAATTAATACGGTTTGAATTGTATAGAGTTTATTTAAAAAGGGAATATTATTATTATTATATATTTACGTATAAGTAATTAAATATTAATCTAGCTTGAATATTTTTACCGAGTAGTGAATTAGTATTGTATGGAACACAATTACGTCAGGGAAATCTATTAGGATTGTTTGTGACGTCGCAATATGGCTTACTATGCGTCCATTTGTCAAACAATACTCTCGTAAACGTGCATTAATATTGTAGATGTACTGCTTGGCTATTAAATATGCCATGAACAATATATCTCTGAATGAATTCCCATGTAGCGTGTAATAAATATGTCATGAATAGTAATTAATAATTTAAATCATTTATTTTTGATATTACCGCACGCAGGGATAACTATTAGATTTGGTATTATCCAAGTTGATATGGAGAAAAAGTAAGGAAAGCTAAAATTTGTATTTAATACAAATATTTAAATTAACTGTAAAATGCCACATGAAATCATTTTATTATTTCTTTCTTTATACTATATCGATGTCCTTTATCCTGTACCTACGACTTTCAACCGCATGTCATTGTCAGACTTGGAATTTATTTACTGCATAGACGTAATGTTTACTTTCAACACTGTCAAGAACATCAAGGATATGAAAACAAAAGATAAAAAAAATTAAATAAAAAAAAAAATTATCACTCTTTTATAAAATAAAGATAAAAAGTTAGTATAAAAAAGTATATTGACTTTATTAAAGTTAACCACCTTTGATTATATGATGTATAGGAAAAGAAATTAAGTCAGTACAACCCGTTAGTATAATTTTTATCTACCCGGGATATTTAACATTGTTGTTTTTCATATAATTATTTTACACGAAGCAGTAGACTATTAGATTGATTACCTTGAAGCAAGCGGAAATAATAAAATATTTTGTCGTGACGATTCCAAACGAAATCCCTGGAAAGACCCAAATTATTTAGAGCTACATTGTTTAGTGCTACAACCCGTAGCATATTATGTAGCAATGTCTACGTCTCGTAGCTTAGTAGGGAAATACTAAACCACCTGAGTTTCTTCCCATATTAATTACTTAAAGTTTATAATTATTTAATTAATATTTCCCATGTAAGTCCCATATATATTGCGTACAACATTATCACTTCTTAAATATTAAAAGTTTGTCAAAAAAAAAAAAAGCCAAAAGAAGAAAATGTTATTTTAAAAATAAAAATATTCGAAATCGGTACCTTTGATCGATCACAATTTTTCATAGCTGATAAATATGACAAAGCGTGACGACACACAGAGTAAAAACTTTCCAAATTGAAATGATAACAATGTAGTTAGGTACCGTTGCAGACGAGTTGTCTACATTGCCGTGAATTAGGCGCATTAGGCGACCGCACCCGTAATACACTGTGACAATGCGTTTATCCTTGATTATAGCATACACAACCAATACCTCTAGTTCAAAAACACACTTTAACCACATAGCAATAAAGTCCATTACTGTTCGTCGACATTATGTTGTTGTTACGTTACGTTTATGATGCAGCCATGACTATTTGTAGCAAGAGATAACAGCACCAGCCGGTAGTAGGACCTGTTGATGATAAGCTCCGTCGTCGATAAGGCCCTGCTGATGGACTGGCCGTGGCAGAATTTTGGCGAATGCATATTTCATGAGTTGATTAAATAGTTCACGCTTTGAATTTGGCCTAGCATACATATGCATGTATGTGGATACATATGCAGGGGGCTTCGGGCACGAATGCCGCAGTACGCCGCCTTATATATATACGACGACTATTTGGTTTACGTCTTTCAGTTCGTTGTTACTGGTGGAATTTTAACATACTCTTATTTATTTTACATTTCTATATTAGTGTTCCGTCTAGTATTATGTATATTTTTTCATTTACCTTATTTTAGTTAATTACTTCATATAAAATTTTTATTATCTTTTTGATACTTGTATTTACTTTATTTTTATACAAGCTCGTTAAAATAATTAAACTTCATCTGATGTTAAATAAGTTATATTACATAACATAACATAACATAAGCTCACACCCGTTATCCCCGAAGGGTTAGCCAGAGGTGAAATAACGAACTACACCATCCACATTTCGCCGAGCTTAGTTCCGTCCCAGATGTGACAGGGGGTGAGCCTGTCGCCATATCGGGCACAAATTTCAAACTCCGGGATGATACTGAGTAGAAAAACCCAATACCACTTGACCTGACCCGGGGATCGAACCCGAGATCTCAGAACGGCAGACGTACCGTAATACAACTGCGCCACCGAGGCATATTAATATGTCGATTACCAATAAAAATGAGGCAATAGGAAGACAATAGGAAAACAATAGAAAGCTGGCGTAAACGCCAGGTTAGTGCTCAAGGTATAAAAGAATATATTGAAAGTCGGTATTATTTTGCTTAAATGGGGTACAACTAAAGCCTTTAGGTAGCTTTAAATATAAACTTGTTGAACCCAAAACACTACGCAACATGACGTACCATTATGCCTATTTTTTCACAAGTATACGGTGGTCGCAATCTAGCCCAGCTAGCTGTATTGCCCTACCAACCCCTAACTGTTTAATTTACAGCGTCGAAACGCCTGACTAACTGTGGGTTTAGAGATCAAATCTCAAAAGTTAAGATTGAAATCAAACCCAAAAAAAAAAACGGTTTTTCTGTGTGATCACTGACACTGATCTGAGAAAAAGGATTGAAATTTCGGATTTCAGTATGTACAAACAGATTGAGATCGTAAATTGTAACCAGCCATATAGCGAGTGTTGTATGGTAATGATCGCGATCCAGTCGAGCGCGAAAGCTTTACTACTCCATGATACTACGCATATGATTCATATTCTTTGGTATAGAATAACGTACATATTTTTAAATATGTAATGAAGCTCTGTATCCCAAAACTAAATGAGTAATAACAGGTCAAAAGCTAAAAATGTACTAAACCTCACTTATATACTTGAACTGTTAAAGACATGTACTGAAATAAAATAACTGTAGGATAAATAGTTTTTCTATTAAAAACAATTTATTACGACTCATAAAATCCAAGAAGCAATGCTAATTCAATATTGCAACCCATACTTGCAGGCAAGTTTTAACAAAAATACGTACGTACTGCTCATTGCTATCTGTAATGATTTTTTTTTTAATATTAAATAATATGTTACACGAAAACTAAGGCCCTACGCCATTAAAAAGCACTAGAGATAAAAAGACTTTAAAAGGACACTTTGAATTCTTTTGTCTAAGTTAAATTCAGTGAACGATGCCGTTTTTTATAGTAGTTGAACGAGACAGTAAAAGTTATGGGTGGGTTTTTTGCATTATTCAATTTAATACTTCATCTACTTTGATATCTACTTCAATATTTAATAGTGCTTTGCTTGCTTGCCACTTTTTTTTCAATCAATACATTGACATCCATTAAGTGGACCAAGAAACTTATAAAATAATTGACTTTAAAACTTCATTATCCATACTAATAAATAAAATTGAAGGGTCTGTTTGTAATGTCAAAATATTTTTTTTTTTACTAAATAGATATGAATGTTTATACGACATCTATATCGAAAATACAATTTTTAAAATGTTTGTCTGTCTGTCTGTTTGTTCCGGGTAATCTCCGGAACGGTTGCACCGATTTTGCCGGGAGTGTTTTTAGTAGATGGCTGAAGTTACACCGCGTATCTTAGAGTAAGTTTGATTTTCGAAAATTCCGCTTGAAAAATTAAAACTCATGATATTGTGAACAAAATCCAATTCAATGCATAGTTTTACTGCCAGTAATGTTAGTAGCAAAAAAAACTTTGGAATAAATGAAAAAATATTAAATTCTATATTACGTAGTGAAAATTTATATGAAACCCAGGCGCAGTCGCGGACACTCAGCTAGTTTCATTAATAATACATATTCTAGCATCAATCAATAAATCAGAGCAGTCTTTTTTGAACAAACGGTAAAGCGATAAACATTCATCTTCAATACACAGTTGACTAAACGGTAGCGTTTCTAAATAAAAAAAGAATTTGGTCCCACTTGAGCGTGCGATTGCTACATACCAATACCAGTACAATGTGAACTCGAAAATAATATAATTATATATAAAATGTATTAAAACTTATTTCTTTGTATTCGAATGCTTAAAGTGCACTTATAGAATTCCTTTAATGTTTTAACATATATCACACTGGTAATGATGTTTTAAAAACTTAATTTGAAAATAGATTCAGATTCTCAATTACTTCTAAGTAGAAAATATTTATTAAAATATCTTATGATTTTTATGTGTTATTGGAGTCCTAAATATCATGTCAACATTTCACAACCGAAAATAATTTTAATTATTTTTAGTCATACTCAATTTTCACGTATCACTAATCTCTATTTAACTGAATGAAAACTATTTGCATTGTTCTTATCATCTACTATATTATAAATATCTTATTTCGAAGTTTTGTATGAACTGATATATCTGAGGTCTCAGACACGAATGCAATAAGATCTTTTCAGGCAATACTATTTAGTCTGTGCCCAGTTGTTTCGGTGTTTCGACTCTTGCCGGCCCCAATCTCGCTCGCCAACGGTCTCTCAGATACACGACATCGTCTCCACGGAATATTTTATATTTTATTCACTTCATCTATTATTTCGGCGTTTATTTTATGCCTAAAACGTGTTTAACGTGTGTGTGTGTGCTTGCATATTCGAACTATTAATAGAGAAAGATAAAACGGATAAGAGCGGCCGCTCAACAGTGAGAAAACACAGCAGAAGGAACTGTACATCGCACCAAGGCGAAGTATCTACATCACAACATACCAACTAAGTCGACACTGTACGACTGGGTGCGGTTATTTGGTGGGCCTGGTCAATTTATAAGGAGTACGAAGTCCCAGGATCTGCGATAAAGCTATCGATGTTATTTCATGGTCCTTCGTTTCGGTCACCACATCTCCAAGATCTATAATGGATTCTGGAGAAAATGTACGATTTTCTTATAATCCACTCAGAAATGGCGACGAAACAAATCGAGAACAAATAGTAATACATTAGTCGTCACACCACCGCGTGTGCAATAGGTAAGCAATGAATAAACGAGCGGCCGAGTACGACCGATAAAAATGATATATGTGCTCCAATGTGGACACCGCGCAACTACTTTATTTGTACCTTGAGCTTCACAACATCGTGGACAAATATATACATATCAAGTGAAATAATTATAGTAATTTACATTTTTGAATAAGTCATTTATTCTTAAACGTGTTGATTGATTCAACCGAAAGACATCCGCAGCTGGACCTATGGTCCCCCAAAAAGGGAAGATTTGCCATAGTCGCAAAGCTTGGCAGGAGGGTTGGCGATCGCAGTAGAATGCTCAGAGAATTCTGCTGCCCATCCCCCGGTTTATTTATTCCTTAATAGTCTTTTACGACATCCACGAGAAAATTAAATTTCGAGTGGTACTATTCTTGGTCGGCACCACACATCAGCACAAATCATGTATAGTAATTATAATGTGGGTAGGCTAGATAAATAATTATTCGCTGAGCGAATGCAGGAGAACAGGCTACGATGGTATGACCACGTAAAAAGGTAACCACCAGACTACTTAGAGAATTTAGTACTACAGCATTCCACTTTCGGTCAAAGATCTGGAGGCAGACCTAAAAACAAACTGGAACGGTGCAATGCTCAAAAGTATAAAAGATAGCACAGTTTCTAAAAACAATATCGAAAACAGAGCGAAGTGAATAAAAAAAATTCGGAAGCCTGACCACCCCTCCACCATATGAGAAGACAAGTAGCTAGAAAGAGTGAGAGAGTCCTAGTTTAGAGTATTATTTGCAAACAAATTCTTATACAATGTTAAGTAATAACTTTCTTAGATTCAGAATTGATACCGTAAGTAAAATTTGGTATATTATTTTGTTTACAAAATCGATGACATGAATACTTAAATTATTATGATATATATTAAAGCATTTGTTTCATTTTTTCTTTTTTACATAAAATATTTACAAAATGTATTTTCATATTTGCTAAACGGAACACTAGAGATGTTATTTTCCCTATAAAACTTTAGAACGGAATGTGAAATATAAAATAAACAAATTTTCGACCACTTTTCTCGAGTGTAAACGTTTATTTTTTCGACTAATGATCGTGTGGTCTCGACCGCGACGGGCCGGGTCTTCCTGCGAGATACCCTGCGGGTACCTATGGAAAGGTTAGCTTTTTCGGAGTTCGCATTAGGGAGGATAGTTACAAAAGCGAAATGAAATATCACGCGCTGTTATATACGTCGTGTTTTTCCTTTGTCGTGAGATTACGTGAAAATTATTACAAATGTTAATGAGCTAGATACAAATGTATTACGTGTGTAGATGGTATAAAGTTTTATTTCTATACAAATGCATTTTAGGTTAGTTGAGTGTTTTTCTACATTCTGAAAGTTGATAATCAAATGAACTGAGCAAATCTTAACAGATCCATGGTTCAGTGTTACAAGGATCACCCAGAAATTAATTTCAATAGTATTTTCTTCCTTATTTCTACAGTTAAAACATTTATAATTATTAATTTAATGTATCTAAAATCTATACATATAATAAAAATGTAACGGATCGCTGTCTGTACATGGAAGATATATGAGAAAAAATATTATTAGGACCTTCATAAACGCAAATAGGACCCAAAACAATGATTCTTAAAATTTTTGTCTGTTTGTCTGTTTGTCTGTGCGTTTGTGCACGCGAATCTCAGAAACGGCTTATCCGATTTACATGCAGTTTTCAGTAATATATTATAGTAAGCTTCACTTAACATTTAGTGTTTGTTTCATGTCAATCGGTACATAAATAAAAAAGTTATGTCAATTTAAAGAATCACGTTGAACATTTATTCTATTTAAATTCTTTCTGTGTTCAGATGTATTGTATGAAACTTTACTAAACTCCATAATGGTCTATATAAAAGTATGATTATATAATAATAAAATATGATAATAAATAGAAGTTAAAAATGATCAGTTTTGGAAATTTTATTATTCCAATTTAAGTTGACCTCAGATATATATCATCATTCATATGAAATAGGGTTCAGGTTAGGCTGGCAATACGGGTTGTTTATATATGTATAGATAAAGCACGTCGAGAGCCGGGCCGCTTTCGGAGGCGCATGGCATAACAGTTGCATTCGATAACACTGACTGTTTACTAATTTTATTTATTTATATTTTAGAGTTTGTAAATACATATTGTATGTACATAGTATAGGTTAATTAGTTTTCAAATTAGGTAAACACGTCTTATTAGTTAAACTGTAAATACAAGTTTAGACAAGTTCTTAATTGTTATGTTTAAAAAACAATTTAGTAATTTGCGATTAATTAATACATAAATGTATCTATTAGACATTTCTCTTATTTTCGATAATTAATAGGTTAGGTTAATACGTCTTAATAGTTATTTAACTGTAATAAAGTTAAACTGTATAATAATCTATTTATTAGTATTTTTTTTTTTGTTTATGATGAGTATGTGTTTACTAAATAACGCTGAGTTAGTACTAATTACTACTTATTGTAAGAATGCCTCGAAAAAGATCCAACCTCTCCCGGTGCAGCAGAAATGCTATAAGGATGAGATTAGTTCTCATTAGTTCACTGCATTTCAGTAACGTCAGGCCAGGTTTCATGTTACAGAAACTTCAGCTCAGCGAAAATCTCGATTGAGTTCACATCATTCTCGAATGATGGCCACTTGAGTTAGCACGAACAGGAAACAGCGTGAGGCACGTTTGTCCACCGATCGCAAGGCAATATCGCGTGAGGGAAACTGATAGGGAAGCCCGCCTGAGCTCTCAAAAAGCACGAACTTTGCAGTTTAGAAAGCTGGAAAGTAGAACAGGACAGCTGATCTAGAAGAAGAAAGAAACTGCAGAACAACGTCAGTCACAACTTAATACCGATCGACTTCGGCATACAATCAATAAAATGTTATCAAGTTCTCCAAGCGCCTTTGCCACCCCTCCAGGACGATCGAGATACTGAGCTCCACCCGCCGCGCCTCGATCTCTCGAGGCGTCGGGCGTTGCATCCTATCCGAACGATCCCTAGACCACCTATACAAGGCAGCGAGAGCCCTAGCCTCCAGGTCCCACGGAGGGGAGCCGGCAAGCAGGGTCACGGCCTCAAACGACACCGTATAGTACCCCCGTATCGACTTAATTGACATCACCCTCTGCGGAGCCCGCAGAGCGGCGATATTCCATCTAGACAGATTGTCCGCCCAGACCGGAGCCCCGTAGAGAGCCATAGATCGAACGAACCCCAAGTACAGCTTCCAAGAGGCCGTATTCGGCCCCCTGACGTTAGGCAACAGTCGCGCGAGTGCGCCGACCATGCCCATCAGTCGAGGGGATAACTGTCGGAAGTGTTCGCCAAAGTCCCAGCGACCGTCGAGAACGAGTCCTAGATACCTCATCGTCTTCCCGACAGGAATGCGGACTCCGGAGTATATAATGCCCTGCAGTATCCTTTGATATATTACCATGGTCAGGATGGGTACAATTTCAGACTCTACCAAGTTAATCCAAGCACTAGCATAACAAATTATAATAAAAAATATCAGCCTTACAGTTTTATTCATACCAGATACAAATTAGATGAAATTGTTGTATCTATTGCTACTATATTTTCTCTATAGTAACTTGAGATCGGTAACAGTGTGTATCCGCAGGAACAAGCAAAATTTGTTCTAAACGCAAACCTATGCTGCGGAGTTTCATGAATGCGAGACCTCTTATCATCCGTGCATGATATGTATGAAACGCAACGCAAATACCAACTTGCGAAAATTCATGGCTTTGCGAAAGAGCTATTTTAAGTCCACGAAACGACCAAGCAGCAGCAATAAATGCTGAAGTTTTGAGCTTTGTTTCGGGGGATAATGTGGAGTATATCTCCATTAACAGAGTTATGAAAGATGAAGAATCTACCAATTACCCAGTAGAATTTTTAGAATCCCTCAGTGCTCTTGGACTACCAGCTCATAAAATAAATTTCAAGTCGGCGTACCCATAATGCTGCTAAGAAATTTAAGACCGTCAAAACTTTGCAACAATACTAGATTAAAAGTGAATTTTTCTCTTTTAAATTTCTGATTCTGCGAAACCTGATAGAAGCAGAGATTTTAACAGGTGGTAGTTTTTTTATTACTCGGGTTCCTCTCATTCCAAACAATTTTCCGTTTAGTTTTAAACGAGTCCAGTTTCCAGTGAGTTTATGACCAGTTTCGCGATAACAATTAATAAAACCTATGGTCAGACGCTAAAAGTTGTGGATGTGGATCTAAGTATTAGATGTTTTTCGCTTGGTCAGCTTTATGTGGCTTTATCACATGTTAATAATTCTAGCAGCCTGTATGCTTTGTTCCCCGATGGCTATACGATGTAACGACGGTGATTATAATCCAGAATAAACCAAAATCTGAAAAATGCTGCCCAAAGTCACTATTCCACGCAGACGAAGTTGCGGGCACAGCTAGTATATTCTAAACTTCTGCCAACGCGCGCAATTTGATTTGGCTATCACGTCAAAGTTCAATATGAGTGTAACCAAATATATTTTTGTAATCGCATAAGCAAGATCTAGATAAGGCGTAGAAGTCCTGATGGAAAATAAATACCAAGAAATTCCAACGGATCAATCGATAACAGATACAAAAATCGCTGCAAATTTAAATTACTAAAAAGATTCCAAGCACATACTGAAAAAAAAACATTAAAAAAAACGAAATAATTGAATACCGTTTCAACGTATTAAAAAAGAAAAGAAATAAAAACCGTCTCCTCATTCATGAATTTAAATCACCACTCTGAATATATTTGCGGTGCAAAATATACGTACTTGGATATTCAGAGATCACAATAAAGTATTGAGAGTACAAAAGGCGTCGTAAGTTTAGCTTATCGTCTTTCGTGGCCCGTTAGCCACAACCGCGCAATTGATTCTACTGTTCCAGCACTCCCACTCCAGCTCTTTGCTATATAAAGCCCGCCTTCTGCATATTATCATATTTTATTATGTCAATTACAGCTTCAGGTAAGACGTGTTTACGGTTCGTGCATACGATTACTTGCAAAGTTGAAATCGAATGTCTCATTTAAAAGCAAATATATTAATACTATAGAATCTATATAACTTCTGCATTTTTATTTACTAACATAAGATAATTTGTATAATTATGATATAAACTTTACATTCTATTGCTTAGTTTTGTATTATTTTATAATATAAATCAAGAAAGATAAGTGCAGAAACAGATTTTAATTTTATTTTATTTTTGTGTCAGATCTCGTCGTGCGATGGTAGTAGGGGTCTACCATTTCAGTCATTTTGATCATTTACACATGTTATATAATACACGATTGCTGTTTAATTCTCTAGGTTTTAGAGTTCCACTCTAAACTCACATTTATTAAGTAAAGAGAAAAAAATCGTTAATATAACCCTATACGACGATGTAAGAAAGCACTTATGAAAGTAGAAGAAGCGAGAGAGGTGTATTAAGATCGTAGCAAGTGTAAAGATGTAGTCTCTGCCTACCCCCACGGCAGAAAGGCGTGATTCTATGTGTTTATAATATAACTATAAATTAATATAAATTTAGGTGCTTGGTAAATTTTCAACTTGACGATGACAACCCTCATGCTTAATTACGATATTTACTTACACCGCACCCTTAGACTTTCTTTACATATCAGTAAGAAAAAAAATATTATTAACATGTCGTTAAATTTCAGTTCCGATTAGGTATTATTATATTTATTATTTTAACGTAAAAAGAAAAACAAGACGATCTTATTGTTGTCATAAAATCCTCCCTCGAATATATCAAATTCGGTAAAGTCTGCAAATGACATTGCGACCCACAATAACCAGGGACCGTCAGGAAGGTGATATGCGCCCCATAAGTGTTCGGAAAATGGCCGAACTCACTAATATACGATACGAGAAAAGGAAGCGAATGTGCGAGCTCTTTACGAAAACGTTAATGACCCGGTCTGTATGTGACCCAATGGTTTTTTTTAACGTTTAAATCTCAGTAGGATGCACGATTTTTAACTGGCTTTAAAGAAGCAGGGTTATTTGTTTCCGTTTTGTATTTTTTTATATTACATTTTTTTAAGGTAAGAAAACTAAAAATATAATTATATCATGAAGACATTCTTAATAAGAAGTAACTTAAAAAATAGTTCATATTGAATTGCATTAAAACACAACACAATATGTATTTCTATGGGTAAGTAACAGACAAGTAAACATGCCAAATAGTAGACACCAATACATAAAAGTCCAACTGCTGGGCGAATAACTTATTGTTTTGCATTTCTTCGTCATTGTTAAATTTTCATTTTTATTTTTGAAAATAACTTTTTTTGTTCCTTATATTTTAGCATCGTGTACCTTAAAGTATTATTATTAACTACAATAGTTAGAGTGTTTTGTAGATATTGATTTGTTCTTGAATATTATGCAACGATTTTTTGTTCTATCATCAATAGTTTTCGCAGCGCATACGATGAAATATATTTTATATGCATATTTTTATACCTAGGGTAACATTATTGGTGTTTTAGTAGGGATCCTTATTTTTTTTCTTGCAATTAAAATAGCCTATATTAATCAGTGATAATATAACCTACAGATGGTGAAAGAGTTTTATAATCGGTCTTGCTTTTTAGGCAATTCGTTACAAACATACATACAAATCTTTTCTCTTTATAACATTAGTATAGATTAAAATTAATATTTAAAAAATGTTCACTATGAGAGTTTCAGTAAAATTCAAATTGGAAAAAACATCGATATTTTATTTTTGATGTGGCTATAATTTTCTTTTACTTACCCTATTTTTAAATAGTTCCTATTCATTAATAGAAGCTTAACTTGATGTAGTATGTATTTATGTATGTATGTATGTATCTATTTTATATCGTCATTGTATTTTACATTCAATTGTGCCTTGTAGGCTATTTTTCATACACAATACTATTTTTTGCCCCGTCCAGCACTTTAAATCTTTATTTTGCAAAATTACAAAATAAAACTTTGTAGAACAGGCTTTCTTGACAAAAGTCATCTAGACTGAATCACTAAAGTACTCGTCAACTTTTATATAAATATCAAAGTCAATACAAAATATACTCGAATAATTTCAACCTGATTTTGATATTTATGTTTGATAATATGTAAATTGATGTATAACCCCGACTTTACTCTTAAAATATATCCAATGCTGAAAGTCAACAAATGTTACAACGAGCCATAATAATCGTAGACCTTTAGGAATACGAGGTGCACCATAAGTACTCCTGAAACGGTCGAGCCGCTTAAAATATGACACGAGAAAGGAAAGGGAGCCAGCAACCTCTTTATGTAATCGTTAATGACCATGACGATGGGTTTGCAAGTGGTTTTTTTTTGACATTTCGTTTATCTTAACATGAGGTTTTCGTGCGTTTGTAAATATGAATACTGCTATAAACCGTTAACAAGCTGTTTGATTTACAATTTAAAATTATCTTATTGTGTGCCTTGTGTCGTTCATGTGGGGGTGATAGCCATAATCTTCACGCTTGGCAGGCGGGTTGGTGATTGCATTCATTTGTTTGTGGTAATCAGAAGATGCTGTTGCCCATCCCCGGGTTTATCCCTTAGTCGCCTTTTACGACACCCACGGGAAAACATGGGGTGCTACTGTTCTTGACCGGCTAAACACGGCATACGGTCGCGGGAGTTTGTTGGATGCGGGTGGCGCAAGACCGATCGACGTGTAGAACTTTGGGGGAGGCCTATGTCCAGCAGTGGACATCTTTCGGTTGAATAGATGGATGGATGGATGGTGCCTTCTGAGTTCTCTTGTATTTTTTCATTCGAAAGGCATTATTACATTAAAATTATTGTTGAATGTTAAAAATATGTCTGTAAATATGCATATAAGTGAGTGGTCTTTAAAATATTTAACTAGTGCGAATTTGGCACCAGAAATTCATATCGCAAAGAATAAAAGAGAATGGAGCTTTTAAAATTTATTTTTTCACGGTATAAGCTCATTGCTTTGACCACAGTCTCACCTGATGTTAAATGACTATTTGGACCAGGATAGTAAACGCACTAAGGCTAGAGGTACTGGTTTTCATGTGAGACTGCCGGAATACGCCTATTGGGATTTGGCAACAGGTTTTATAACTTGAGGTTGGTAGCTACTCAGGCGGGCATTATTTTAAAATGCCCTACCTCCAGGCTAAGATTTTCTCACCATGTTTTCCTTCACCGATAGCTCAGACTGATTTTAGAGTTGGATAGGTGGATTGGAACCCGTGTACATTGACGCGAAATCCGGCCACACTGCCAACTAAGCCATCATCGCTTGAAAAATCACTAAGTTTTTTCATAAACGATTAACTAAAATATATAAAAAAAAAAACAAACGAACATTATGTATCACAGTATTATCTATAAATTTTTATAACCAAAATTACTTGATACAAAACGTTTTATTTCAAATGATTTAAAAACAATTATAAAGAAAATATGTTTCTAAATAGCTAATTTCGAAGAATTTTGTAAGAATTTTGATTTTCAATAATTTATCAAGTTATTTTAAAATTCTAGGTACAATAATTTGACTCTAACATTAGACCTGGGAAATAACCCTTCAAATACAAGACCAGAATCCAGAACACCTGACATCTCAAAGTAATATAAAATACACGCATATAAAAATATAAAACAACAGTGTAATCCTGAATAAACAACTTAGTTCAGAATTAATACAATTTACGTCAAAACTAAGAAAACTTCGGTCGTATTTCCCTCATAAACCTCAAGATCTCTTCGTTATCCTGCATATAGTTTAGAGAAGTTTGTTTATGTAAAATAAAAATAGGAAAAAAAATAATAATAAAGCGCAGATCTCGTCGCTACCGCAACTTGACATTCGTAAGTTTTAATTGCCGCACTCCGAGGCGCTTGTGGTGGAAGTGGGCACACCAGCCGCCGCTACGCGACTCCTAACCTCGCAAAAACTACCCGCACACATTCATGCCCCCACTAAACACGTCGCTACACAACCGCAAATATGTTACTGTTGTACTTGATTGTTGTTTGCTAGCTTGAAAACTTCACAGATACTCCGGAAGTGCAGAATGCGGGCGAGATCTAAACTTTAGGATGCGTCTGGCTTTGCCGAGGCTTAATTTTAATTAAAATAGTAATTATTCCAACTGGCATTGACAAGGGAAATTGCAATCGGGAATTTTTATAAATAGTAATTTCTTACTTATTTGTAGCAATCAATGTGAAATAATGCTTTACCTATCTACTTATCACAGTCTTGACTAAATGCCTATACAACAGCGATAGAATGATTTGTTTTAGGTCCTTAATTTTAAAATATAAATCAGCCACATCATGTGGTGGTAACATAATAATGTGTTCTATAATAAGGAATAAATAGCCGTTGATCACTCTTGATTCACTCATTCTTTCTGATATTGATTAAATGCGCTTGTGTTTTTGTCCGGAACGCTAGTAATAAGCAAGTAACTAAAAATATGTATTGTTAATTGGTAGACCGTCATATGTTAGACAAAATCCATCACTACAAGTTCAGAATTAGCTGTCCGCATCAAAAAACAAAAGCTAAACGTTGCACCTGCTAGAGCAGTGGTTGCTCAACCTCGGCCTGTATTTGTGCGACTCACGACGTGTCAAACAATTTTAGTAATCAATAGTTCCAGCACACAACTTCTATAAAAACACTTCATTTTAGCTCTGATAAACCGATAATTTTCAATTAACTACAAATAATTTTTTCATTTGTTTTGAAATCAATAAATAGTTAGTTAATTAGGTTGTCAAAAATGAATTCATAGATTGTTTTATTCTAAACAAAACCTACAGGGAATTCGCGTTTAACAACTCATAAGTCATATGTCAATTAATAGATGTAATCAATTACCCAATCTATGGAAGTGCGGCCAGCAGTGGTAGCTCATATTGACTTATGTGACCCTTGAACAGAAAAATGTGACTACCACTGAGCTAGTGGAACATTTAATAACTGCACCGTTCGCTAAAACTCTATTTCCCTCGAACAAATTAGAACACAGAAGTATAAGTTACTTTCGAACGTTGATATAAAAGAACTAGATAGGCATTTTGAAAAATGGCATAGCTTATGTTGCCGAGTGAGAGAGCAGAATCAAGGCTCTGAAGGGAAGGGAGGAACGAGGGGGGTCATAGTTTATGGACCGAACTGATACCGGAGACTCGGGGAAGTGCTATGAGCTTACGCTTAGGATTTGTGTACGGGAACCATTTACATTGTATATTCTGTTGAAATGCGAATGAGTAGATTCTGAATCAGTTTATTTACAAAAATTACAGCTTACACGTAACTTGTGGGAAAAAGACTATGAATAATATTTATTCCCGGTTATCTGTATGAGGGATAAAACAAAGTACAACCAAAAATAGTGAAAATACATACGCTATATATATAATATGTACATAACTTACCTGTACATTTTCAATATAAACCTATTATGTTTTTACAATCACATTCGATAACTATAGAACAAACAGGACATACTTATAAAAAATCTACTTTTTAGTTTGGCTAGTGTTTGTAGTTGTAAAAAAGCATCAAGGGTGACTTAATACATTAATCCACTTGGAGACTTGATGTGGATAAAACTTCTTAGTAAAAATTCTGACAATTGTGATCAATTTGAGAATTTCAACTGACATTTTGAATTGTGAACCAATTATGTTAAAAGGTGTCGATTATGCATTTATAAATATATAAATGAATCTTATAAAAGCGTGGTAGATTCGACGATTGTAGCGAATAACTAATTTAACCAATTCTAGTCAGTTGACCGATTAATAGACTATTGATCATACTTAGTGCGTGATAATCTTCAGAGAGAGAGAGAGAAATGACCCGGGAAAGTACGGGGCCGAGGGACGGGAGGCGGGTCCTGCGGCAGACATGACTTATTACAAGCACCAGGATACAACCCTATTTCGACCCTAATGACGACGGTTCGTATAGGAGCCTTAATTTCGACGCCCCACGATTTTTATTAACGCATTGAAGTGGCGCGCAATTTGGGATGTCGCCGCTTTTGTTGATTCTAGTGGCTTTCGTGATTAATTGATTTTTCTTTTGGTGTCACTCGGGATTACATTTTACAATTGTTTTTTTAATTTAAATTAAGAAATAATTTAGTCGGTTTTCACTTCATACCAAAAAATTTATAATTCATAAATCATTATTAGCGTTTCACATATTTTTTATATGTTTTAACATTATACACCACTAGCCGGGGGCCGCGGCTGCGCCTGCGTTTTAATTTTTTTTTATACGGAACCCTAATTATTTTCGAATAACAAAAGTACCCTAAGCTACGCTACGCGGAGTAACTTCAGCTATCTACCAAAAACTCCCGTCAAAATCGGTGGAGCTGTTCCGGAGATTACCCGGATAGACAGACAGATTTTTTTTAATTGCATTTTTGGTATAGGTATCCCATACACATTAATATCTATTCAGTAAAAACATATTTTGACATTACAAACAGACACTTCAATTTTATTTATTAGAATAGATTTTCTAAAAATTGGAAATGACGTCATGGATACTCACAATAACTATTATTTGTACACACAACCTAAATCACTTTAGGAGTCTAAATTAAAAAAAAAGTGTTATATATCTCACTACTCATGATTAAAAGTAGAGGTTTATTTAAAATTTACTTTGTTAAGTTACTAATAGAGCCCGCGATTCCGTCCGTCTGGAATTCCAACACAACAGACATTAACAAATAATGAATGTAGCAGCTTAGTTTTAATATTTATTTCCACTTTTGTCCCAGTAACTTAAAACGACTCACGAAGGAAAATAACTGATACAGAAAGTGTAAAAACCACCCCAAACAGAGTACAATAACCTTGAGATTTGCAACTAGATTTGAAGAAAGTAGGAAAGATCAATAATGTATAATATGTAAACCCATGACCGCGACTTTTAGATATAGATCTATTGTGACCTTCCTTTAAGCTCATCCACAAAACTTCGGGCGAGGCAGAAGGCGGCAGGCTTTTACCCTTCGCTCGACAATAGATAGGAAACTTACATCACGATATATATATTTTCTGTCGACCATTGTACTTGTAAATGTAGTGCAAAAACAATTTCGACACTCACTAACTTTTTATAGGTCACAGAAATGTTTCTACGAATTATGGTAGATTTTGTTGTATCGCTTTATAAACGAGAAATCTTCATAAAAGTTGAACACTGAAATGTACTTGATTGTATTTCATTTTTTTATTATATTAACCCCATAACATACGCTAAACCATTTATGATGTTCTCGGACAGGTTTTAATACGTCTGGAATGATCATTACGTAAATCAGAAACATATGTATACTACAAAACATTTTTCGGTTGCATTTTTTATTTCTAACATGTTACAGTTAATAGTAGGTAATAAAACAATTATATTATTTAGTTAATTCTGTCGATTCTGAAAATATTTATTTAGTTATAAAGCGATGATACCTCAATGACAGCAGTATGATGAAATATTGTATAGGTCAACGTAGGTTCGTACCTTAAAACTATTCTGAACTTTCGATAAAGGAAAATATCTTGATGAAACCATGGTATGGGGATTAGAAGTTTTTCAAATACTCTTCTAGCTAACTATCACCCTCAAGTTTTAAAACCTATCCCTAGGCATATGTAAATATGTTCCGGTAACATTACTCGAGAGGTTGTACCTATAGGCTTAGCGTGTTTTCTATTTTAGATCTCCTCGTCTCTTAACATCTTGTGAAATTATAGGCAAAGCGCTAAATTTTATATAATCTATATTAGATAAATAGTAGATTAATTTTGAAGATATTTACGTCATTAACCCCTTGGGCACTAACCTGGCTTTAACGCGAGATTTCCATAGTTTTCCTATTGTCTCATTTTTATAAGTAATGGACATAATAATAAGATATCCTTTTTTTTTTTTTACTTGATAACATAAACAGGTGCATAATACTATGCCAATTATATGAACAATCTGCACATGAAATCCGTAGTACAAAATTGTTATAGTGCCTTCGTGCAATAAAGATCTATCAACAGTCATGATTGCGGCTTATAAACAAATCACTGAACATTTGAACATAAACTATGAGATAAAGAGTAATTGTGACTGGTTTCTCTAGTCTTTTATTGCGATCAAGTCAAACATTAACCTTCTATAACTGTTTAACACTCATTAGAATTATGAAATTGTATTAAATATGACTGTTTAAATCCAAAATTATTAATATTATAATAGTTTACAGCCTATTATTAAGTCTGAGAATGTTAATACATTCAACTGCATATTACTCTCATCCGTTTAACCACATCGTAAAACGCTAAATATACATTCGCACAAATAACGTTCTAATAAAACACTGTGCAGTTAGTTGCAGCTGTGGAATTAACACAAAAGCAAATGAAGCACTTGACATAATTGTCTCCACATTATTCGAGTGACATGAAAAATTCCCATTTCACTACTATACAACGAAACAACATACCTACGCTTAGAAAAGCACAGTATTAAATTAGCGAGCTTGTATAATTGGACGTCACACACACACACGTGTATAAGTAAGGTCCCCTACTGTTAAATTACATTGTTTTAAACTAGACTTTAATCCACGGTGTCGTTCATATTAAATGTTTCAACTTCGTTATTTTCGTAATTATTTCAAAATTTCATGTATTAACTCTCTCACAGTTTTAACGGTTATTGACAACATTTGCGTAATGACCTAAATATTAATTGAATAAATAGTCTGATTTTAGTTGAATAACGATTAGATTTGATGCGAAATGTTAAAGTTACGTACATGTGTGTAAAACTAAAAAAGGAATAATTTCGTATTATTCAAATGTTATATAGTATCCATGTAAAGATTAGCGTTTACTGACACAAAGGACCATATAACCTATTAGTTTATTTATTTGAAAGACACTAAAATAAAGAATCGCGTCTTAAAATAAGGCCTCTAATCAAAGTGAGTTAATAAGGTGTCAGAAAATTCATAAACAAAAAAATCAAATACATTATGGCTTCAAACTAAATTGTAATAAAATATTTGTAATATTAAATCAAATAAACATCCTTTAAATTATAATAAAGGAATCTTTTACGTAAACGAATTTTTTTTAATGTTATTTTGTTAGAAAGTCTTGTGGAATCAAGAAGACTATGATGGAACAATGAGCCTGGAAAATTCTTAGATACGTAAAACACGAGTTCCCAATTCATGGGCAAGAGGACAGACACTTCAAAGATTTCAAGAGACCGATCGCTCTCGGTTTCGCCACTACACAAAAATAAGGATTTAGGTAGAAATTTTACACAAAGCTCGTTGTAGCCTTGACAATGTCCTTAAAGAGAGAAAATTGAAAAGGCGAGAAAGTGTGTCATTATTCTTGAATTTATATTTAAGATTTATCATTCTAACTTTTACGCTTACGCTTACATGTAATATAAAGGAATGTACCAGCTAGCTTGGAACCTATTGGTTTGGTGCGTGACGATGGCAAAAGACCCGATGGGATTACGCTTATGCCTTGGAAGATGGGGCGGTCCTTAGTATGGGATGCAACTTGCGTCGATATTTTGGCACCGTCACATCTTCCAGTTACCTCTTTGAAGGCCGGCACAGCAGCTACATCAGCGGAGGATCTCAAGCGGTGCAAATTTGCTACCCTTGGTGAGTGTTACATATTTGTCCCGTTTGTGGTCGAAACTCTGGTACTGTGGGGTCCGAGTGCACATAGCCTTTTTAAGGAGCTCGCGAGTCGTCTAGTCGACAGTCAGAGGGCCGGCCAATATTTGGCACAGCGAATTAGCATTGCTATCCAACGTGGCAATATGGAATCTTCCCGTTTGGCGGTGAGCTGGACGGCATTCTTTATTTATAGCTTTTTTTAAAATGTAATTGTTCAATTCATGAACATATATTTTTAGTTATTAATTTGGCAACTGCCCTAAATAAGTGTATTGTATTTTTCTTACTCTAGTAATACTGGTTTCCATTTCCTTTTTTTTATCTTTTGTTTTATACATACATACATATGCTCACGCCTGTTTTCCCCGAAGGGTTAGGCAGAGGTGAAGTAGCGAACTACACCACCCACATTTCGCCGAGATTAGTTCCGTCCCAGATGTGACAGGGGGCGAGCCTGTCGCCATATCGAGCACGAATTCCAAACTCCGGGATGATACTGAGTAGAAAAAACCCAATATCACTTGACCCGACCCGGGGATCGAACCCGAGACCTCAGAACGGCAGTCGTATGTAATACAACTGCGCTACCGAGGCAGTTTTGTTTTATATTTATAGACACAATATTGTTACAATTCTGTATTTAAAATAGAAATAAAGTTTATTTCTAATATAAAGCTGTGTATTACTATATAATATACATAATTATAAAGTATTATATAAATTAATGTACTTTTTGATTTGAATAAATAAAATATAAAGTAATATTTATTTAAACGTCAAAATCATACAACGGTTGGAATATATCATAATTGGCTACAGTTCATAACACAATTCTGCCAGTTTCAAAACGATGGCCATCTTGCTAGAACATTCGAGGGGGGTTTTGTAGATCTCCAGAATGCATCTTCTGTGCTATTATTACGATAACAATTCACTGGTGCACCAATAATTCAAATATGTTACGCGGAACTCCCCCTAAATTACAAAATGCACTGTCAAAAAAAGGTACGTTGATGAATCAAAGAGTACCTTAGAAACCTTATTGTTTTTTAATACTTTGAACATATCAAAATAAAAGGAATCGTAAGAAATTGATTATTATTACGATTGAGTAGTTTAATCAATCAACCTTTTTTTTAAATATTTTTTTAAATATATTCATCTCATTTGATCTGATTTTGGATCATTTTAGAATAATACTAGTTGGACACTCCCACTCGAAATGGGGAGCGACTTTTGTTCAAATTTGCGTAAATTACGATAGCTGCTAAACAACGATCCTGTGAGTATTGTCATAATTTAATTTCGATATTTTAAAATTATTCACTGCATTTTATTCCTCATGTATTCAATAATTCAATTTTTATTGTCCTCGTTCACTATTACCTTGATAACTTTTCAACATATTATTTAATGTAATAACCAGATAATTTATGTATATGTTCATTCTTCAAGCTCAAACGTCTAGATCAAGTTTGATGCAATTTTGGCGTGGAGGTAGCTGGATTAACACGCATAGGCTAACATTATAAATACAAATAACATAACATAGGCTACTTTTTATCTCGATACTCTTTCAAACTCTGGATTAACACGCATAGGCTAACATTATAAATACAAATAACAACATAACATAGGCTACTTTTTATCTCGATACTCTTTCAAACTCTGGATTAACACGCATAGGCTAACATTATAAATACAAATAACATAACATAGGCTACTTTTTATCTCGATACTCTTTCAAACTCAAACAGTAATATTATAAAGAGATAAAGTTTGTGAGTTTGGATGTTCGGGGTAATCTTCGGTAGTACTGATCCGATTTTGAAAATTCTTTCACTGTTGGAAAGGTATAACAGAGCACTTTTTATTTCGGTAAGTACTTATTATCAACAATTAGTTGAAGTCGGCAAAAAATCTATAATATGGCGTGCGCTGCTTGGACAATTTGTTTAATACCCTGCGGAATGTTTGGGCTTTCACAAACGCTGCACTGCGCCTATGTGTTCAGGTGGGAAGTTACTCTATCACTACAATGTAGTGTGCTGTGCAGGTCGCCCTTCAAACCTATTAGGGCAAGAATGGCTGGGTGCGCATAGTTTCAGAGTACCCTCGAAGAAGATGAAGAGGACTCTCGACCTTACAAGTCGAGGACTACTAAACCGATTTAAATGATTCTTTTTTAAATCGTACGTATTTTTTTAGTCAGGTTTACTATATAATACGCTAGGTAATATATACAAAAAGTTATGAGGGTAATAAGTAAATATAGCCGACACAAAATTGTACACCATTGTATTACTTGCAATTTTTTTAAATGAAACCAACGAATATTTAAGAAATTTAATAAAGTAAACAAATAAATCAGCGTTATGTAAATAATAAATTTTACAGCTATAATTTTTTTATAATAATTATGTAAATCTATTTCATGTTTCCCAAGTTATAATCACAATAACTTACTGATAGACATAATGAAATCGCTTATTATAAAGAGTAAGTACTGACACTGGCATGAGACGATAACATCTTACTGTTATTTACAAATGGCGTGTATGTTCATTGTAAAAATTATTTAAATTGATAAAAATATATTACCATTATTTATGAAAATCTTTCGATCTACTAATAGTAAATATAGGTATATATATAATAGGATAATAACGGTCATCAACCAACAAACGATGTAACATTTATCATAATATCGACGGAGTGATAACGTAATTATTACCGATGTGCCCACACGAATATAGGCTGCTTGTTGTCAGACAATAGAATAAATTTACATATATTATATTCAGAGTTTCCTACTATAGTAAATAAAGTAGTACTTACGTAATCACATAATCGTATATTACTGTGATTTGCATAGCTTTATATTTATTTTATTACTGTATATTTTCGGACACTTTATTATCCTTGATATTCAACAAAATTAGCATGTGTTTAGTTAATAATAATCCTTTACTTCGTAATTATTTTACACTACCTATGTGCCCGCGTCTGCGCCATAGTTTTTTTTTTTTTTTATACGGGACCCTAATTATTTACCAAATTTTTTTTACTACTAACACTGAGCAAAGGTATTTCTCACAAATTCAAATACCCGACAGTAAAACTGTGCATTGAATGGGATTTTACTTCAATTTCTATGAGTTTTAATTTTTTTACGCGAAATTCTAATTATTATCTAAAAAATAAAGTAGCTTAAGATAAGCGGGGTTACTTCAGCTATCTAACAAAAAAAGTCCCGTCCAAATCGATCGAGCCGTTCCGGAAATTAGCCGGGACAAACAAACAGACAGATAAAAATTACAAAAAAAAAAATGCATTTTTAATATAGGTATCAGTGGCGAATCGCTCTAAAAAACCCGATTCCTTATAGCCTTACTAAAAAAAACACACAACAGTCACTTCACAACCAGCAAATATACTAATATTACATGGTGTTATAACAACCAACAAACATAAAAATCGCACACTAAAAACCTGCCCATACAAGCCGGCAAGAAATGTCGGAATTGAAATCACATTTACATGCACATTTCAATTTAATTATCACCCACACAATGAAAACGTCAGTGTATGTATTCTATAGAAGTAGCAGCTCCTAGTTTTTATAACAATTAATTTATGGAAAAAATCAAATCATACGGGAATGGCCGTGGTAAATATATATTATTTATAAAAATATTTACCATAATGTTATTATCCAGGAAGGTAAAAGGAGACTACGTTTGTATGGAATAAGTGCTGTTCGTATATCCTCTTATTCTCAATGCATTTCATCGTACTCGAGATGCACTGTTTATGTATCTTCAGTGAGGTCAAGTATGGTGATGGAGTTAAACACTAACAGCAACTGGATAGCTTCGCTCAGCATTACGAGCATACATCATTTTTTAATGTACTAATAGTCAAGATGAAGAAGTGTGACGACCAGGTAGGTTTTTTTAGCTATAGGTATCGTATATACATTCATGTGTACTTAGTTTTAAAAAACACACACTTCAATTTTACCTAATAACGACAACAAAAATTGATTTTCTTTGAACATCTACATCGCGCTATGGTTCTGTTGTCTTCCACTGTTTATATATAAAAATCATATAAAAAGTCTGATAGATAGATTTTTTTAGGTTCATTTAAATTTAAACAATCAGGAACATTAATTATAAATATTTTAATTGCATTAATACTTATTAATTAATGAATAACGGAATAAACAAAATACATATTTAAATATTATAAATTAAAGCCGCTTTCCACGTCTGTCTGTTTATTCACCAATCTCTCCTAAACCACGCAACGGAACGTAACTAGTATATTAATAACTTTCAAACAGATTATGTTTAGACTATAAAATATCTAGGTATATATTTACCAATGAATCACACAGCCGTTGCAGAAGTGAACACAGTTATGGAAATGTATTATGCGTCGGAAACAAGTACTTGCAAAACCGAGCTTTCTTTAACATATTGGTCTTCTGTGTAACATAAATAACAATAACTATGGAACAAATTTGAATATACCAAGGTTCCTTTATCTTCAATGTGAATTACGTAGCACAATACAGAATGCTATTTCCCACGCTTAGCTCGGCTATCTTATTTCATATGCATACAAACCTAATTTTGCTCATATAACTACTGTAAATAACCTTTCAACGATCAAATAATGTAATTATAAATCATCATATTTACATTATAATTAATTTAAAAAAAAAACAAAAAGTTTTTCATTTCCATTTTTTAAAACTTAAGGAGATTGAACTTTATCCTCAATAATATCTCTATATTAAATTTGAATAATGTTATACAAAATTAAACGTCATTTGGAAGCGATGCTGGCTTAGTTACAGAGAAGTTAAGAAGCAGTTGTCTGACTCTCCTGGTATGGTAATGTATTGCGCAGCGAGGAGTAGGATGTTGTAAGAAAGGTGTTGGATTTGAATGTAGACGGTTATAAGAGAAAGAAGAACAAAAAGAAAATGGATGGATTGTGTAAAAGACGATATATTTGAAAGGGAGCGAATGCAGAGACGTTTTCAAATAGTGAGGTTAAGAAGAGGATGACTTATTGGGCCGACCCCAAATAAAAATGTAGTAAGAGTAGGGAGTCCAGCCTGAAGTAACTAAAAACTCGCGTTTGGCTGATCATCGAGTAGTGCTAATCCCTACACTTAGGTATCGTAGTGAGTGCTGAGATTGACAGAAGAAGTATGAAAGTAAGATTATCGCTGTGGAGATGAGAAGTCTGAGAATTATAGTTGGAGTGCAGATGATTGACAAAGTCATAAATAGTGCTGTGGTGTGGTAGAGGATGTAGGGACCAAGATAGAAAAAGTAATGCTAAGTTGGTTCGGGCACATGGAGAGGTTGGACGACAGTAGATTCAGAAAACGAATTTACAAGGCAAGGGTGACTGGGCACGTTGGTAAGAGTCGACCTACACTAACGTATCTCGACCAAATCGAACACGTCTTAAATAAGGTGAAAAGTACTCACAACCGACGAGCATTTATCAAAGCGCTCATGAAAGTAGAAGAAGCAAAAGAGGTGTGTCAAGATCGTAGCAAATGTAAAGTCGTAGTCTCTGCCTAACCCCACAGGAGAAAGGCATGATGATATGTATGTATGTGTTTATGAACTTTAGTTTTATTACAACAATAAAAAAAAGGAAACAATTTTATTTCTACAAATTTCTAGAATGACTATGGTTGATTTCAACCACCATCAAGCAAATATTAGTTAATTTATACATATTAATTAATATGTACAAACTATCTAATAAAACGTTACGTGAAGTATGAACAGACCTCTGAGCGATACAAACAACAAATCTCTATTACGAGAGGCGCAAAGAAAGGCGTGCGTCGCGTGGCAATGCTTTAATTGCTAGTGTTTATCGTAGCTATTACTCTTTAGGTCGGGCTTAAATAGCGCTCATACGTCACAGGCACCGTGTAATTATTTTCCACGTGAAACACTCGAAAAACGACGGAGCATCTTCGAAACGAGAACCGTTACAAGGACGTTTTAATTTGTCTATCGCCAGCACTTAATTGCATACCTGAAACATACAATAATTTATTCCAACAACCGTAACAAAATTCAAACGGAATATCATTCATGTTGCTAGTTGATATTTCATAAGACGTAATTAAATTAATAACAATAAATCTTTATTTTATGTAATAGGCAAATATAGAGTGTTCAAGCTATTTTTCTCCGTCGATTTCTTTTATATATATATAGTAGCTATAGATAAGTTTTTGTGTTATTTTTTTTTTGAAGAAACAAAATAACAATAGTATAGGCTCAGTGCTTTGACCACAATCAGGTGAGAATGTTAAGTGATGATGTGATTCAGGATGGTAAACACACTAAACCTAGAGATACTAACTCTCAAGTGATACTTCCGAACAAAATTATTGGTTTTCGGTGATAGTTTTTCAAACTTGACGTTAGCAGCTACCCAGGCGGACATTATTAGAGAATGCACTGCCAACAAGCTATGGTTTCATCACTATGTTTTCCTACACCGAAAGCTCAGGATTATTATACAGTTGGATTTAAAGCATCGTGTTCAAGCTTCAAGTTTGACAATCTGCCGCTAAGTACCTATAGACATATTCCGCCATCATCACTTAGTACCTCTAGGCATAATATTTTAAATACCCTGGACCACATCGTCACTTGATATCAAATGAGACTCCGGTCAAAGTATTAAAAAATATTCAGTCAAGGGCGCCATTATCGCAAAAAAAATCATCTTTATTTATATACTTACCTATATAAGGTAGTAGACGGCAATTTAAAAACACTATGTATATTTGACAGTTTCATAATTCAACAGTGGTTAGGTAAACTCATCTCAAAATCAAAAATAGTAATAAATGACTTAATTATTTGATAATTTACAAAAGTATAAGAATAGGTCCTTTAGAAGTTTTAAAAATTATGTTCATTTATTATCTATATAAAACAAGGGACCACGTGTCAATACTCCCACGAATAAAGCCGAATAACTCCATAAGCACATGTACCCGCCATACTGGAGAACTCTTTACTTCTTAACAGTCGATACTCGTTGCCTTTATTACAAAAGTTTCGCGAGCATTCCTCTTTTATTACTTCAATTTTGTATGGTTAAGCCTATCTGGCGGGTTAGCGTGGACGTCTCCCTTGATCCATCAAACCATGTTTAGAGTTTGTATTATAACAAGCGTTTAATTTAACGCAACAATGTTGTGTAGATATATTTATGAAGAAATAAAAAAATATATATTCCATGCTCAGAAGCGATTATAATTGAATTTTTAGAAGTGAAAACATCTAGATCGACGTCGCGGGATTCTGGGTAGGGGAAAACATATAGCTTCACGTTACCAATTCTATGACGTCAGCTGTTAACATGCTACAGTATGACAAGTATAATAGCGTTTAAGTGCTGACGCTCAAACATAAAAATTATGAAATGTTAACATTAAAAAACTGGTTTATTTTTACAAACTTCCGAGTTTACCCTTCTGACAGCAGTCCCCATAGCTGCCTAGTTTTTTTTAAATCTAGATTATTCTCAATTCAACCTATACTTTTAAAACAAATACTTCCACAATATCATCGTTGGAATTATTAAATTTCATATTTATATGATGCACTAGCTGTGTCCGCGACTTCGCTCGCGTGGTATTCAGGCGTCCCGTCCCGACCCGTCCCATCCCGGCCCCTTCCAATGTTTCAGAACAGTCCAAATTATAAAAAATATGAATAGTGCCATAAATGAATAATCTTCAGATATTCTTTTATAATTTGCATACACATTCATCCATAAAGCTTTGTACTCCATGTCGTAAAAAAAAGTGAACCGTCGAATTATAGTCGGAATTAAATATGTAGAGACCTCATCAACATCTAACGGCACACTAGCGCGAGCCGCGGGCGCACGGGTTACATATATTTAATACCTCGTATGAGAGAAGTCCGTGTGTCCCGTCTCGCTCGCACTCTGCATGTTTCTGATTGACCACCGTAATCTTTGTAAGCCCTACGACTAACGAGGGATCTTTTAGAATTTAAGTTTCACTATATGTCCTCAGAATTAATCAGAATCAGAATCATAATCATATAATCAAATAATTAATCATATAAGAATCAGTTAATAAATAACTTTCAACTTGTACCACGACTTTCCCTCCAGTCATCCTTCAACTAGCGAGAAGCAACTAAAAATATAATATTATGTTCCGCGCCTTATTTTTCATTTACTATGTCTTAGATAATAATTAGTTATATTCATATACTATTCATAAATGTTATATTAAGTCCATCTTTTTTTTGTTCTCGAATAAGACTAAAACGCATTTCCTTACAAACTCTTCTTTCATACTAAAGTCGCCGCAGTCTTATATTGTCCTTTGTCGCCGCGTGTCATTCAAATTACTATGACTTCTGATAAAGTGGACCGATTTTAATGAAATAAAGTTTTCATGCTACTCCGGAATATACCTTATAATTATCGTTGAATTTTTGAAATATACTTAGTACTTTTTAATTGATGTCTGCACAGACAAACAGACAGACAGACATTTCTAAAAATGATAAAAAAGTGTTAGAAATTACCTATTTTTTGTCCCTTGCAATAATTCTTGCAATAATTTACAATTTTATTATTAGTATAGATAGATATACCGAACGTTTCGCTCAAAATAAAAACCAAAAGTTATTAATTGCTTAATTTAAACACAATATTTATCAGGGTTACCATTTATATAGATTAAATCTCAGATTTTATTAACCAAAAAAATTGTTACGAGAAAGTCGGTAATTATTTAAATCATTATTTTTTTTATCCCTTTGGCTTACGTGAAATACGTATGTAACGAAAAATAATATTTTATTTTTTAATTAGTTAAAAAAAACTTAGTTCGTTTTTTCGTATACAAATTCCAATTATATATCTATCAGCCCTCTTTTTTATAATCTCTTATGAATCCGATAACCTAAATAATGACGTTGGATATTATAAAAATCTCCATGACGCTAAATCCGCATGGCCGTAAATCGAATTTGCTTGCTAAAACCTCGCATGTTGCTTTATACTATGATGGTTTGCGAATGGGACTACGCAATCTTTATTATTTGAATTTCGATCGCTTACTGACTCCTTACTGATCCCCTATGGCATGTCACATGGCAACGAACTCAACGATGAGTCTACACTGTAATCCCTTGCGTGACAGTACATTATAAGCATTTGGATATATGGTCTGTTATATTCTTTAATATAAGATACTTCATATATATTTGTACCTATTATAGGGATATACCAAATATAGGGATGGATTCATAAACAATACCTACCTACCTACAGTTAGAAGATTTTTTTTTATTGTAACTTTTCATTCTTATTTAATGCCATGTCACACTTGTTCCTAGAGAAACGTATACCGTATAATAAGAATCTTCTTTCATAACAATGAAAAATTAGAGTATGTTATTTTTAATACCTGAAAAGGAGAAATTTATTTCTAAATTATTTGAAATTTTATGATATAAATAGTAGGTAGATTACTTGTTCCCAAACTTAACATGAAACTAAATAAATCCTATTGATTTACCTCAACGAAATACTGTAGAATGTAGATGCATTTGAAACAGGTTGCAACTCATATAGATAGTTAGCGTGTGTCAGCAAAGGACCGAATGTGCGATTACAGGGGTAATAGAGAGTGGAACGTCGCAGCACCCACCGCACTAGTTCCTATCGCAACATAAAATGTTAATAGAAGGTTCACTAGACAAATACTTTATTTTTAACGCTAAAAATAGCTTATGTTTTTTATTAAACTACTAACAGCTGTTTTACTGTACACTATACTCAATTCTAATTATTTTTGAAATTAATATCAGAGAGAGAGAAATGAGACCATAATTATAACTTTTCTTCAATTCGATTAAAAACAATTTTCCACCATAGAATAAAATCTGTTAAATATATGAATGAAAGGCCTAGGGCTATAAAAATTGTAAAGACTGGCTGTGTCCCCGTGGCTGCGCCCGTGTTTCATATATTCTTCACTGCATTTTAATTTTTTTATACGGAACCCTAATTTTTTTTAGTTCTAAGATAAACAAAAATATTTCTCATAATCTCAAGCACTTGCTCGTAAAACTGTGCATTGAATCGGATTTTATTCAAATTTTTATGAGATTTAATTTTTTTACGCGGGAGCCTAATTATTTTCGAAAATTAAAAGTACCGTAAGTTACCCGGAATAACTTCAGCTATCTACAAAGTCCCGTTAAAAACCGTCCGACCCGGAATAAACAGAGATTTTTTTTTTTTAATTGTATTTTTGGTATATGTATCGTATATGCATTAATACCTATTTAGTAAAAAATAATAATTTTGACATTACAAACAGACACTTCAATTTTATTTATTAGTATAAAAGTGTAGATAGATGACTCGATCAATAGAAATAGGTTTGTGGTTCGATCTGGTTTCTGAGAGAGGTTCTGGTTTCTGGTTTCAAATTATAATATCCTCCGCAACTCCGCAACTCCGCAACATTCATCAAAACCCGTCAAGTTTAAAAAATAGATAAATAAACAACTAATATTAAGTCAAAATAATCATAAGTCTTAATATCAAATAGCATAAGTACAAAAAGCATGTACATTTAATTGCATTCTAGGTTCCGTATAATGAGATACTTGATGCTGTTCCTGAATTTAATTATACTAGTTGATTATTGTTGCGTACTGGCTGTTGACAGTTATATGATGTGTTAGCTAGATAAGCTAAAGTACTAAATTAGATAAGATCCTCTCGCTGTTTACATTGCAAAATTACTATACTTGAGCAATTAAAACATTTATTACACACACATATTTTAGAAACAAGTTAAGTGTAAAGGAATTTATTTACGCCTATTTAATTTAGGTTAACGTTCTTTTTTATTCGATCTCGGTAAAACGCAGTTCATCTGATTTTAAACAAAGTGGAGTCCGAAACGATGACGAGGTGAAAATCTATTGATAGTCGCCTTCATCACTACGGCCTACATATAACCTACGTTTAAAACCTCCAAATAAACTTATATATACTCGTGCTAATACCGGAATAAAACTTAAGTTTCTCACAAGTGTATGGTGATTGCGATGCAGTCCGAATCAATTCTCACCGCTACACGGTTACCCTAGTAAATGTTCTCTGTATAAATAGATACGAATACTGAAATGAGTAATTAATGGAAATTAGCATTTACTATCAGTGTGAATTTTAAAAACGATAAATAATATAAATCAGTGTTTACGTATAATAAATATACTAAAGAAAACATTTCCAGTTCAGCCTTTGAAAAACAATGCTTAACGTTTGATTAAAAATATCAAGAGATTATATAGTTTACAATATCCAAATAAGCGAGATAATTACAATATAATTTAAATCAGATATATATAGTTAATAAAGTTTACTAAAATAAGAATAAGGCTGCTGTAATGAATTTGTTCTGTCGCAAAGATTGCACTCCGGGACGGGTCCGTCCGATTCGGACATATTAGATTAGGGACGTCGGCTGGCACGAACTATTTAGGGATCCACTTGAATCAGAGGTAACGTTTCGATGGTTAACTTATATGGAATAGGCTACTTACTATATTTTTTTACTTTTAATTGAAATACTTTCGTTTTTTAATTTTTATATTTAAATATGATCATGTTGTTTTTGTTAGATATATTTCCTTATAGTCAGGGGAAAAATAGTTTCTCTACACTTATTAGCTTTCTATTATCTACGTTAATATACTTTGTAGTCTATTGGTTGTTTGTGAAAATTAATTAAAAAAAGAATATTATCCATACAGATTTCCTATTTGACTATGTACATCCATAACAAAGGAACATTTTCCAACAAAACAATGACTACTTTATGAATAGACCAAAACATAATCCATTTCCATCAAGCCATTCGTTACACCATACATTACAATACTACACATTCGAATCATTAATTCAAAATCCCGATTCCCCGAATCGAGTTCCGCTAAGCCGTGTCCACGGAACGGTTCGCATTGTCCGAGAAAGTATGTGACATTTCCTTCAGACACTGACATGGGTTGGAATCTACCCCAAAAACTCAACTCTTGATTATGATAAACGACCTATGAAATTAAAACGGTTTCGTACAACAAGTCTCCATTCAAATTAATATCGGCTTTGTTGGAAAATACATTCTGTTGACAAATCACCGGCGTGCACTCTGTATACGACTGTTAAATTAAATGGGCCGACCGGCTATTGAAATCGTTTCTAGGAAGGCTATTCCGAGACAAAACGATAATACGTCAATCGCGCTCGCGTGGCGTGGCGTAGCGTGTCCGTTTTGTCCTAAAGCCGCTGTCACACAGATGCTATCAATATGAAGAAATTGATTCGATTTTTTTTAACAGAAGCTTAGAAAAGATGAAATAATCGTCAGACAAAAAATTTAGCAATTAAAAAAAAATAATTTACCCGAACTAATCAATAACACAAATGTTGTACGGTAAAATTACATTATGGGGCGAATAAAGTATTGCCTATGCAAAATTTTAGTAATTTATGAGCCTCGTCACCTTTATGAGTAACAGTAAAAAACCTCTAAGTCCCAATCCTCTCCTCCCATGTTTACGTAAGCATTAGCATAATTATTACTTACGTAATCACCAGTCAGACTCTCCCTCCCACATTTCAACAAACATAAGCATAACAGGAACCCATCCATATATGAATACTTATTTAAATTTTAACGGGCCCTAACCAATCGATACCACGTAGAATGCCACCAAAATCATAAATGTATTTAATATAGAGTCATGTACTTAACGAAAGTATATTGAACTGAATACCACTAGAATTGAAACTAAGATTCTGTAAGAAAAAAAATATCTTTTAATAATTTAATTTATAATAGGGTAAAAACTATTAATAAGATCGGGTCTACAAACATATCGCAAGTAATAATCTATCAAAATCCTTTAATAGTTTTGTATTTTTTATGACATTTAATAATTATTTTATATGATATACGTGAATTCCAACCAATAATACTTTATAAAATGTCACATGCTTCAGATGTTATACCCATATGTTTTTATTTATCTTATAGTTTCCCATTCAATCTAAATATATTGATATGCTAATAATTATTTCTAATTAATAATTTATAGTAAATAAAATTATAAAAGTTAAAATTGTCTTAATACTTTTACTCCTTCGAGAAAAAAAATCTATTTTAATAGTAAATTCCAAAACATATTTGCATAGTGTAAAGGTACGGTAATATAAACAAACACAACCAGGGTATTTATTATAGGTGCCCCGTTTTAGTTAACTTCAGTAGTTAGTGAAGTATGGACACGGCGTCACGTACGTCATTCCAGAAGGGTATATTATAATCGGTAGGGTTTCATTACTTATACGTACGTATATTCATAAAATGGTTGCAGGTGTGCCTCAATAGTATCCCCACGTTTCATGTGGCACAACCCTTACGTTAGGAACCTGAAATAGGCCGGTGAATATACAATGGCTGCGATATATCGATCTGGGTTACGTAGTAGAGGCAATCTTACAAATGTCTGTCCTATTATTTGCCTTGGAAAAAACATGATCGTATCGACAGGGACCGTAATGATTTCCGATGAAATTCTTTCTTGACCAGTTTGTTTTTCACTACATTAGGTACCTACTTAATTATATATCGAAATGGATGTACGTTTTAAAAAAACTTTACCTTCGTACCAGCTTCTATACGTTCATTGTTATTACTGTATTCTGAATTACCGAAGATTTTTTTTTGTACATGAAAATTTCTATGAAAATGTCACAAACATCTTAACATACAAAAATCTTAATAGAAAATAAACAACAAAACTTTTTAAATTAAAAACAAAACCGATTTCAAAAGGATATAGTATAAAAATGTAGTAAAAAGTAAATAAATAATTACTTTATTGATCTAATTATGTTTACTTCGATATATCCTTTGTTTTTATACCATTATTAATGTTGATAACGGTGCCAGATTACGGATAACAAAGTGGTGTAAATGTACGTCGCTAATTATATTGGATTTTGATTCATTGTTCCTTAAAATCACATTAGTCCTTAGGATAAGTTCAATTAAGCATTTATTTAATTTTGACGAGTACATTGGTTAAGAAGAGAATAGAGGAAGCGCAATTGGGTAAAATAGTAATGAATATGAATGTGGAAGGATGGAAAAGTAGAGGAAGGCCAAAGAAAGTGTGGATGGAGTGTGTAAGAAATGATATGAAAGAAAAAGGAGTGAATGAGGAGATGACGGCTGATAGGGACGTATGGAAGAAGAAAACATACTGCGCCGACCCCAAGTGAGTTGGGAAAAGGCAGGAGAATGATGAGTACATTGGTTAACTCTAGCTGGCACCGACTTCAAAATGGTATTAAAACAAAAAATATATCGAAGTAAACAGAAGTAGATTAATAAAGTGATTATTTGTTTAATTTTTAGTGCATTATTATAGTTTATTCTTTTGAAGTAAGTTTTGTTATTAATGAAAACAAATTGTGTTTTCTACTTTTTAGTTTAAGTATGTACTCGTAGGTATCATTTTGGAGTCACTTTTGGTTTTTTTCTTTAACATATAATTTTATTGTCGTATAAAATTTTTCTTCTTCCTCTTTTTTATTCACCATTGCACCTTCCATCATCAGATTAGCAAAATAAGTTGGTGCCGGCAATACTCCGAAGACCACCGCCCAGCCCTCTTGCAATACATGGATTGTATAGCAAGGGGTGCTGGGATACGCAACAAGTAAAGGTGGTCTTAAGCTGGTGGTTTGGAGGAAGGTGGACTCGGGAACCGTACAAATTGTATAATGGATCGTATAGTGACTCAGGTTTGCTCACAACATTGTTTTGATCTCATATAAGAGATATAGTACTGTTTATGCTTATGTTAAGTTTTAGGTTAAGTGACAATATGTTTAGACATTAAGCTATGATAAATGTAAGAAATAAAGAAAAAATGACAAAAGAGCTCAATAACATTAAATGTCTGGCAAAAGAACACGTCCAGCAAGGGATACTAAAAAAGAGCACACATTTTAACTAACAATACAAGTGGCAAAAGAACACGCCCACTTAAATAAAAATAAAGAGAGACCGGGGGATGTATAATTTATTTAGAATAGCAATAACAAAGTCCCTGATTACGTCAGGGGGACTAGAAAAAAAAAAAAAAAAAAAAATACTCAAATACTTGCATAGCTATTGAAACTAATATATGAAACACATGTAAGCGTCTATAATATTCGAGGATTGGTCTCAATTTCCCTGAGATCCACTGATCAGATCCTGACTTGGTAACAATGATACCACCTCAAAAGAATAATCCTTCGCATAAAAAAAATACAAATCGATGCACAATTGAATTATAATAGAAATCGCGTAACAAACATACAAAAAAAAAAACAAACAAATTAAGAACCTCCTCCTTTTAGAAATCGATTAAAAAGTAAATTTAATTCGTTGTAAATTATCTAGATTAAAACTTAAAACAAACTAATAGGTCCTACTTCTAACTAACACGTGTATGATAAAAATAAATATTCATGAATGAGCAAATAAACGAATGGGTCGTTAAAATACGTTGCTATCTTAAAATTTGAAACAAACTAGCTAAAATTAAATAAAACAATGCACAAGTTAAGCTTGTATAAAATTAAATTGCATCAAATGCAGTGATTTCTCTTGAATTACACAATTAAAGCTTATGTAAGTATTTTACTCGACTCTTAATTAAAAAGCTTTCAAACTATAGTCTCCTCCAGCGCTAATTGAGTCATACTTAGACAGAATGTGAACGCCGGCCGGCATTAAAACTCCCGAGTTAATTAAAGAGCTCTTTTATAGAAAATATCGACAACAATGCAGACGAGCGACGAAAGAGTGGAAAGGTAGAAAGAGAAAGACAGATATCCGTTTCGGCCGATCTTTGACATCGTTCCAATAACTTTGACATTCGCGCTATCTCAGCCGCGCACGCGCTGTCTGCTGACTCAGCTCTCCTGTCGTCCATCTTCACAAATTTTCAGTCGGAGCATACTGTTCACTGTAGTTTGTTTTCTTTGTGTCATTTCCTTATCGCTCTGCCAAAATACGTTTCCATGACTATTACGTCAGCTGAGACATTTTTAAGGTGTAAAATATAGTACGAGCAAACGGTTTTAATTCTTTATTCCCCGATTTTATAAAATAAAAAAAATATATTTATTGAAATCAATGTTTTATTGTATTTTTTTTTTTACTTTTGTCTATATTATATTACACAATATCATTTTCTGTATATGTTAATTACATTCTCATCGAAATAAAATAGTGACTTTTAATCTGTATATGTACTTATAAGATACACGTAGTGTATTGATATTCACTTTGTTGGTACCTAAGTAAATAAATACAATTAACATTATTAAAAATCATTTATCACACTAAACATAATCAAAATGGCATTATGATTGTGCATAACAAAGTGCTTAGATTTCGGGTTAAAATATTTGTAACCATACAATGGGAAAACAAAAATCACTATTTTATTCTCAAATCAATAAAAAAAGTTATTCAAATAACAGCGATTTTCTTTTGTTTTCGTACTAAAAAATAACAATCAGCAGTGTCGGGTTGGTCTTATATATTTAATTTCTATGTTTCGTTTATTTTCAATCAAGCTACTTGTCAATATATTTCTAAACAATTAATAAATAAGTATCTTAATATTCATTTTAAATGATTTAAATTAATATTGTCTAGTCAACACGTCTCGCGGCCAGAGGTCGGGCTAATATTTCGCACAGCGTATAAGAATTGCCATTCAATGTGGCCAGCATTCTGGGAACCTTCCCGTCTATAGTAATAATTAGGTACGTACTATTATTTACTTTTGCTTTGTTTAATTATACACTTAATGTCCATTTTTATTTGATTAAAAATAATATTACTTGATTGTCATGTTAATAATATAGTTAAAAAGAACCGCTCAATGTTGTCAAAATTGTAAATATTATTTGGAATAAAGTATCAAGATTGTTCGTGAACGTATCGTCACATGCATATACGGTGTGCGACAGAGTTCGCATGCAGTGAAACAACATCTATTTGATTCTTATCTCATCCCTCGTTGGCGACCACAACCCGCCACATTCGCGGACGTACATACCAGGTAGGTACCTACCACGTTTTTTTAACAACTAAAATATTTCATTTATAAAAATAAACCACATTATTATTATTTTTTATATATTTTTAACAGCTTACCAAAATGAACATTGGCGTGGTGAAATTATTATTTTGTTTTCGTCAAGTTTGCAAGCCAATTTTTGTAATATTTTATATCAGAAATATCCCAATAAAAATCTACCTTTTAAAACGAGCTAGAATGAGATTGTATCTATTTGTATCAGCAATTCCGTTATCGTATAAAAAAAAACTTTAATATATACAATTATTCAACTCATTATATCCATAAAACACTCAAAATACTGCAAAAGGACTTAAAACATCATTATGTATATGACTTGCTCCTAATGACTAAAATATATACTAAAAGCAGGTACCTAATACATATATCTCATGTAAAAATAACTATTTGTATCGGTTCTTTGTTATTCGACTTATAAACTTACAACATATACATACACATAGACAGACAAACAGAGATACGTTGCCTCTTATAACACATAAACTGTTATATTTTATTACAAAATATCACATTTCATAATTGTGTAAAGCGTTTTTTTCGAACTATCAAAAAATATTTTAACACCAAAGTCCGGAACGTAAAATTTTAACATGAAAATTTTAACAAAAACCTTCCTTTGAACATTAATTAACCAGCACAAGCCATTAACAAGTTGTACGTATAAAATACAACTGTTGGAATACAGTTTATATCACTTTAATAAATTAAAACAAAGTTTTCGTATTTTAAATTACACGGTACCTACTACATTAATTTAATTTAACTTTACTTACAACGGTTCTCAGAGATGTCTGTCTGTCTGTCAAGACAAAAAAAAAGCAGAATAAATGATGGCGGCAATGAATTGAAAGGAAAAGATGTACCTTCGCGTCTTTTTACGTCAATAAACGAGGCGAATCCGTCGGAATCGACTTGAATAAATTACAAAATTTTATACAACTCATCTCGGACAGAAATGTTTCCAGAATCATAGCACAAAATAAAAGTTTCATTGGTTGGCATTGTCTCGCCGAGTGGGTGTATTATATGTACCACAGTAAAGGTGTATAAAGTATTTATAAATAAACGTACAAATCTCCATATGTCAAATGTATAAAATGTCACATTAAAGTCATTTTTCTCAATATATATTAAACAGGAATCAATCTGTATATTTCCTTTAAACAGTTAATTAAACTAAGGCAACGATAAACATGTTTGCATTTCATTTTTTTTTCATAATTTTAAGACGTTTATTTATACATATTACCAAGCAATGGAGATAATAAAATCATTGCAATACATTCTGAAAAATTATTTTTAACGGTTTGTTATACGACAAAAAATTACTATTTCTCTCTGTAAAATGTCGTCATTCTCATAATGATTAGTTGAGTCTAAATTGTCATCGTTAATACTTATATGATATGACTGATAGGTAAAATATACATTCTATCAAAATGCAAAAGTTATACTAGTATCTACATGATTATGTATTACGTATTTATTGTATGTATTACTTTACCGGCAAAAAAGCCTGTATGGTGGCGGCTAAGAATAGTAACACTCCATATCTTAAAAGGCATATAAACCAGAAAATGGGCAGCTGTATGCTCTGAGTACGAAAAACACCTGAATGCAAACGCTAAACCGCCTGCCAAGCGTGGTGATTATGGCAATCTCCCACTTATTGGGGGAGACTTATGTTGAATAAATTGACATATGATTGAATTGAAGTATGATTCAATATATTTGATAACTTCTGATACAAGCATGTAGATAGAATACACATAGGATGGCAGTAGAAGAAACTTGCTTCGATAACGGTTACGCAGCCCAAAGCGAATCTCAAACTTACCGTTGCTCCTCACTGGACATAGCGAAGTTGCACAGTACGATTTTTGCGACAAGATACCTGTCTCACAGTGTTACAAAATTGTCAAATTTGACAGAAATATCCTATTAAAACAAATCAGAAGTAATAATAAAATAAGAAATTGTAAATTTTCCCTTTGAAATCGCACATCACTTAAAAACACTGGAACAAAATAAGTGTAGTTTTAAGATTAAAACAGGACTGAAATTGAGACCTGATTTAGGCTTTCCGTAGTAACTAATTAGTGAAAAGTTACAATAAATGAAATAAAGGTAACCTTCTTTTTATCGAGGCAAGATATCGTAGATGATCAAAACCATTTTTATGTTATAAAGTCCCAAGCACCTGCTAGTACTATTTTTAGTTATATGTGTATTGTTTCAGCAATTTATTTTTTCAGTAACTTATTTCTCGTAGTGAGAACAATCGATTCTAAATTCACTGAATTAAAAAATAAAAGTGTGAAACTAAAGTTCGACTACGCAATTAAAGCGCACTTTACCGCTACAATCTCTTGAAATAAAGAACTATAAAAAGAATGTCCTTTTTGTTCTGACGCCTTTATTTCTTGCACCCGTTCTACAGAAAATAGTGTGGCCACTGCAATAAAGGTGCCAGGTCGAGTCGTGCGCAATTGCACGCGACCGCCGCGCTGCCACGCGCCGCGGAATCTCAACACACGTTTTTTTTTTTTTTCAAAAAGTGCATTTCTTTTTTAAACGTCTTACCTTACCGTAAATTACAATTCAAAATTAAAATTTGAGACTGTAATCTAATTTGAGGTTGTAAATAATCATGTAACAAAGAATTAAGATTTTATAAATAAATTGACAAAATAATGATAAAAATAATTGCCTTCATGAATCAATTTAAAAATACAACAATTTAGAGTTCATACTATAAGAACAACTTATCGACCAATCAGACATTACATTAAATCTAAAATTCAATATTCACATTATGTGAAGTTATTTGTGTAGGTAGCAGAGATAAAGCGTCCATTTTCTCTATTCCTAATAACCCGTTTTATTTCATTCGTATTAAACCCTTCATGCATCCATTCCTATTCTGAGTAGTTTTTTTCTTGTCCAAGTAATAGAAATAAAGTTATTAGATTACAAATATATTTATAACTTAACTGACTTAAGAATTTACTACAAAACACCTCTATAATATTACAGCAACTTAGTTTAAGTTTAACTAAATTACGATTTATAAATCTGCACATAAATATACAATACAAAAATATAACAGCTCTATAAAAAAATCCCTTTATTTGTCTACCGACTTATTTTCGGCTTTAGTATTACCACCAACAAAAATTGAAAGATTTTACTTTTTTACTATAATTTTCATTAATAATTAATTATGGTTGAATTTCAAACACTAGTGAATATTATTACTTTATCTTGGGTGTAGAGTTAGCAACTAGTAATTATTATAAATAGTACTAGTTCAATATAATATTACGGTCAAAATACATGTGTGCATCTCAATTTGTTAATATCCTTTCACATTTATAATATAATGTTATTATAATAATATACTAAACACTAAGACGTTGCATGGGTAGGCCCCCCACAAGATAGACCTACGACCTGGTGAAGGTCGCGAGAATCCGCTGGATACGGGTGACGCAAGACCGGTCGTCGTAGCGATCTTTTGGGGAGACTTATGACCAGCAGTGGACGTCTATCGGATGAATGGATGGATGGATACTAAACATTAATATAGATCGATATTGCAGCATCAAACAGTGAAGAGAAATTGAATCATAATGTTATATACACTGTAATTTAACTATAATATTACTACCTAGCTGCTCTACCCGTCGTTGTCGGGGTTTTTTTTTAATCCTACAAAAACATTTAATTCGCAATAAAAAATATTAAGGTAATTAATCGGAATAAAAACTATCCCATCTTTTAACTTGGACCAAATAACACACGGTGTGCTAAATTTAATTAACATCGATATAGTAGTTTTGGAGTTTATTACGGACGAAGATTGTGCCTGGGATTTTTTTGTTTAAATATATATAGATATCAGTGAAAACCCTTCCAAAGCACTTTTAAATACGAAATATAATAAATTATTACGGTAATACTGTGTAATAGTTAAAATTAAGCTAGCGCTATATTTGTAAACGATTTATAATCTCTTATCGCAGGCAACTTTATTTTTGATACTGTTACTTATTCATCGAATAAAGTTGGTAAAGTAGAAAAGACATTTCCGTACTATTGTTGCTTTAACAAAGCAAGGAACCCTCACGTCTTCCGGCATTTAGGTGGACTTTGTATTACGTGGCTCGGGCTTTGTGTGCTTAGTACCTTATTATGTATCTACACGACTTTTATACCGTTAATGGGTAAGAATGAGTCTTGAAAAAAAAACTATTACAAGACCTAAGGGTTTATGAAACGGACTTTTGTGATTAGGACTGATACTTACTATAAATTATTATTGGTTTATGTATTTGATATAAATGTACTAAATGGTTTATAATAAACAATGACCATTATACTCATGCTCTGTTCCCAGCTCACTTGGGGTCGGCGCAGTTTATTTTCTTTTTCCGTACGTCCCCATAAGCCGTCATCTCTTCATTAACTTCTTTTTCTTTCTTCTTCTCAGATAATGGCAATCTCTGCACACACAATTGTCATGTGGATAAGATGTATTTTCAATCTTGTATCAGCGTTACCAAGCTCCAGCGAAATAGTGGCTTATCCTGCTCGAACTTTTCATAGAGCTTTGTCGACACCTCAGAATAAATGTTACTCGTTATCTTCCATAATACACTTATCTTGAACACTATAACCAAACTATATCACACAAAACGCCACCAAGATTACATTATATAGAGTCAAATACACATGTTTAATGAATTAAAGAAAGCAATCGCTACATGACAGACTGAGATCCCGATAAAAACTTCAACCCTTTTCTTTCATATCATTTCTTACACACTCCATCCACACTTTCTTTGGCCTTCCTCTACTTTCTACTTTGGATATTTCACATATTTGCATGCGATTTCTCTTATAGGGTGGATTAGGTGAACGATTGTGATGGCTGGAAATTACACCCATCTCTGCGTTTCCGCTAACAGTAGTTATAACTATAATTATACAGTCAAGTTATGACTCAGAAATCAATTATTACGTATAATCATTAATATGTCGATTACCCATAAAAATGAGACAATATGAAAACAATAGAAAGCTGGCGTAAACGCCAGGTTAGTGCTCAAGGGGTTAATATACCAAAATAACATGAAATAAATATTAATGAAACCTCTACTTAAATTAGCAGTTGTCGTAGCCGATCTAAAATAAATATTTAGGAATTGCTTTTTTTACATTTTAGCCTTACATATTTCAAAAAAAAATCGTGTTGCATGCCGTGATTTATTTATATCAACATAAAAAAATTCGCAAAATAACTACGTGCTGTGGAAGATTAATTAAATTTAAAAAAAACTTTTTACACTACCTCTCGGAGCCAAGTAATGCACTACTCGTAAGGTTATTATATTCGGCGTAACTTTTGCACGCTGAAAAAATGTAATAATTCACATCGCCTGTAATAAAATTAATACGTTTTTAAATAAAGTATTTTATAACGCGCCAAATGTTACGTCCCGCTGATTTTTTTTTCCAACAAAGCGCCTCTACCTTGTTACCTGTTTATTTTACTTATTTTCGACATTAACTTAAGTAATAAGGTTTGTTGTTTGAGCTAGGGCTCCTCCCGCGATCGAATGGAATAGCTTTAAGTTTAAAAGCATTTTATTTATTTACACATTATTACAACATACTGGTTATTAGGAAAAATAAATTAATGTTATTCTTAAATTGTATAAAAGACCAGGTTTGTCCGTTAGTTATAACTCAATAACCATTAGTTACATAATGTTATTAAATTATAGTTTTTTTACACGGAATAGGCTTATTGCTTTGACCATAATCTCACCCAATGTTAAGTGACGACATATCGTCACTACAGTCCAGGATGGTAAACCCACTAAGCCTAGAGGTACTGGTTCTCGAGTGATGATGCCGGAACACACCTATTGGTATTTGACGACAGGTTTTCAAACTTGAGGGTGGTAGCTACCCAGGCGGGAATCATTAGAAAATACCATGATGGTTTCCTCACGATGTTTTCCTTCAACGAAAGCTCAGGCCGATTTTAGAGTCGGATAGGTGGGGATCGAACCCGCGTCGATTGACGCGAAATCCGGCAGCAATACCCACTGCGTCATTATCGCTTCAAAAAATTATAAGGTTATATTAGATTAATTATAAGCTTCTTCTTACGTTAAATAATACTTATGAGTATTTAGGAAATTAATCAGAAAAATAGAAAAAAATACTTCATAAAAAATGACCATTATCATGTTTTTTATTACATCCTTAACCTTACATTACATAAAGACAACGTTTATCTATCTGTCTGTTTGTTAGTACACGTGAGAGAACACCTAATTTTCCCCTTCGGTCGAAATGCGACCATAATCATTACGGAAAATTTGAAGAAAACTTTTTGCAAATATTTTTTACAGATAACACAAAAGCTAATTATCACAAAAACATCATCTTTTTTTTCCCTTATCCTGCATGAAACAGGTTCTTCTTCCATTCCCTTATGTTAGCTGTCGTCTAAACATTCACATATTTTATACACATGTATTCTTCACGCAACCTTTTTCGGTCATCAATTTTTCACAAATATCGATAACTTTCATACTTAATACATCCCTAGTTAACTTGACTTTATCTCTCCCTACAACATTTTCATATTATACCAACTTATTACTTCTTAAATGCTCTATCCCTAGTACTACTACCAAGCTTCCTATGATATACTAATTTCTAATCTTATCCATTTTTCCTTATGTAATTCTAATCGCATCTCTGCTAAGTCTATTCTTCTTTCACCCGTCTCTTTAGTTCCCCTTCACTCAGATACATACAAAACGACACGTATTATATACCTAATGATCTAGTGAATGATCGTCATAATTTTAATATTAAAAATAAAGACAAGTTGGCCGTCTCACGCTTTAGGCTAAGTAAGTCTAATAAAATCTTTATAGGTAATAGTATTCGGTTTTACAATAAGATCCCAAGTAACATTACCGATTTACCTGACAATAAGTTCAAGTATTATGTCAAGCAAGTTTTAATCTAAAAGGTTATTACAGGGTGGTTCATTACGTGAGCAATAGTGATGTCTGGAATTAACCCACGTCTCTGTGGATTTGTATAGTTTTTTATATATAAAAAAAATGATATATTTATTATATTTCTATAAAAAAAACCAGATCGATTTTCTTGCCGGCTCTTCTCGACTGGGTTGTTTTCCGAACCGGTGGTAGTGTTTTAGACGTTCATAAGCGCCTTCTTAGGGCCTAAATCGATTTTTTTTTAAATTTGATTTCTTTTATTTTAACAGTCTAACATATAAGTAAATCTTTAGCTACTAAATAAAACATAAAAAAAGAAATCGATTGGCATATGGAGGAGAAAAAAAATAAGGCATTATTTTATCTTTGCGTATGAACAACAATAACAAAATGACATTTTTTTTGTGATTCCATTGACCATTAATCTATAAATAGAGATCAACAGAAAGAATAGCACTTAACGTCCATATCAGTTTTCTCCATAACCGTGCCCTTAAGACAAAAACCTGGGGAGGGGTAGCTCGCATAAATACCGTATAATTACCACTCTTCTTATGAAGGGTCGTATTAAGAAGTACAATGCAAAAACCCGTTGGGTGCTTTTTATACAGGAATAATTTTCAATAGAAAACAAAATTACAAAAGTCATCTGTAGAAACTTTTTGAATTTTCTATCAAAATGTATTTTAACCAAACATCATAAATATATTATATGACGTATTAACTCTGTCACTAAAATAAACTCATTTTATAACTGTTCTGTGTTTTCATGCGTACATTCTAGATTAGATGACGGTTATGATTACTGCTCCAGTACTTACCTGCGTGCTGTATCGCCTAGATAGAACCTTTTTTAAATAAACTAGAATTCAAAATAATTTGATTGTTTCTAAGTTCGACTAAAACTTCGCATCAGCTAAAACAGTTGCTGTTAAGATTTATATAGTTTTATTTTTAATACTAATACATATTTGCGAATAAAAAAAATACCAGATCTAGTTTCTTACCGGCTGGCTGAATAGGTTGTTTTCCGAAGCAGTGGTATTTACTTGTACGATCAAAGCATCTTTTCAGAGCCTAAACTTTATAGAATATATTTGTTTTTTACTTACGATTAGTTCGGAAATGCAGCTTAGAAAAATAAGTACTATAAGTATAAACTGACTCTTATTTAGTAATTTTTATTTTACAATTTTGTCATACAAACCACAGAATACAGATGATAATAATAGAATAGAAATAGAAGATTGTAGAACTGGGATATCATGATGCAATAATTGAAAACCGGTATATATGTTTAATAACATGCAGTAACGAAGTGATGAAGTAATAATTGTTACTGGTCGATTTATAACAAATTCTATTAACAAAAGTAAACTAAATATAAAACTTTTTTTAAATAGTATTTTGTAAACGTGTTTCTTTTTGTTCCAAATTGTATTTTATAATAGATGACCCGGTGAACTTTTTTATCACCTATCTTTTTGGCACGTGCTCGCTGTTGTGAGTTTGATGTACACAAATTCGTTGTATTCTATTGACTATTCATTTTCAGTAATTCTAGAACATATTAATGCGACTATTATAGTTTTCTGTCTCTCGCTGATCATCAGTGCGGTGAGCCCATGAGTTAGCTCGTAGGACATTTGCATTGTTAAGAAGTTTTTTTTTTAAAGAATTAATTTTCGTTAGCACATCGCCAATAAATATTTGATAGCCAACAATATTGTCAATCCATTGTGACAGTGACACTATTTACTTTGACAGTTCGTAGGGTAAAACGAAATTGCTGAAAAAAGAGTGTCAATTTTACTCACCGTACCGTATACCTACAATGGACTTCCCCAAATATATCAAAACCAAATTTAGAAAAATCGATCCAGTCGTTCTCGAGTTTTAGCGAGACTAACGAACACCAATTCATTATTATATGTGAAAAAAAGAACATAACATAAACTCACGCCTGTTATCCCCGAAGGGTTAGGCAGAGGTGAAATAGCGAAGTACACCACCCACATTTCGCCGACTTTAGTTCCGTCCCAGATGTGACAGGGGGCGAGCCTGTCGCCATATCGGGCATAAATTCCAAACTCCAAGATGATACTGAGTAGAAAAACCCAATATCACTGGTTCCGGGGCATCGAGCCTGAACCCTCAGAACGACAGTCGTACCTTAATACAACTGCGCCACCGAGGCAGTCTGAAAAAAAGAAGATTGTGTTTATATTAAAGTTTTATTAAGTTCTTAATTAATCACAAAAAATATAATTTTAAATAATGGCGTAGGTGCACGTAAATAAAAACACGCTCTATTAAGAATAGATACTGATTTTTTATGGCATTACAAACACATTGGGATTGCTTAGAAACGTATTTTAATTACCTATGGTTTTATTGCAATGTTTATCTTCACTAGAGTTCGACCTCATGTCGTTCGATGTAACTTCAGGGTAGTATTTAAAATATAATAACAGATTGTTAGATGTTAGATTCAACATCAAAACAGGTAAAGTAATGTATCGTGTTTATATATTTCAAATAATGTAAATCTAAATCCGACCCAGTCGACAAACCCTAATCCACACGAACGAAACATCGCTTGCATCCGATACAAGTGCGCTCAAGTGGGTCCTCAGCTAGGCATTGTTGCCAGTGGAACAAAGCCGAGAGCCCTCCGTGGCCGGCGCGACCTCGCACCGCCTCTCGCCCTGCGCGATACTCTTTGTGATATCACGTTTTTAGGCCGACGCTACCCACCGCGTTGTGAATTGCCTGTGTGTTGATAACAAGTGTTCCCTTTAATATAGCATTGTTAAGTACCCACTACTACCGCTATTCAACTACGCAATATAACGTCACGTTTCTGGAATAATATCAACTCGAATTCACGTTCGAGAATTAGAAATTTAAATCTTTACTAATAAATAAAATTAAAGCGACTGTTTGTAACATCAAAAACTTTTTTAATTATAAACAAAACCGACTTAAGAATAATAAACTATAAAGATGCACTAAAAAGACAATAAATAATTACTTTATTAATCTGCTTCATTAATTTTGTAATCGGTGCCAGCTTACGGATAACAAAGTGGTCTAAATGTACGTAGCTAATTATATTCAATTTTGATTATTAGTTCTTTAAAATCACCCTAGTCTTTTATTTAGCTTAGGTGTAATTGTGATAAAGTTTAGGCAGCTATTTTCTGTTTATTAATGAGTACATTGGTTAACTCTAGCTAGCACCGACTCCAAAATTAACGAAGCAGAATCATAAAGTAATTATTTATTGACTTTTTAGTGCACTTTTATAGTTGATTCTTTGTAAGTCGGTTTTGTTTTTTATTAAAAATGTATTTTTTTCTACTTTTTAGTTTAAGTATGTACTTTTAGGTATAACTGTGAAGCCTAATTCATAGCTATGGAAACGAATATATGAAACGCGTGTAAGTGTCTATAACATTCGAGGAGTTCCACTGATCAGAGCCTGGTCTGGTGGAAATGGGATCACCTCGGAAATGTACTCCTTCGATAAAAAAAATTGCAAATCGATTCACAAACGACGGAGAAATCACGTAACAAACATACAAATAAAATACAGACGAATTGATAACCTCCTCCTTTTTGAAGTATGTTAAAAATAACAACTTTTTACTGTATACATATTAATATAGATCCGGTTTTTGATTGATTGATTCAACCGAAAAATGTCCAATGCTGGACATAAGTCTCCCCCTACAAGGGAGGGATTGCCATAATCGCCACGCTTGGCAGACAGGTTGGCAATTGCAGTAGGTATTTGTAGTGTTTAGAGGATGGTATGCTGCCCATCCCCTGGTATATCCCTTTAGTCGCCTTTTACGACACTCACGGGAAGATTTGGGGTGGTGCTATTCTTGACCGGCACCATACGGCCGTTATTGATTATCTTTTTGAACTATTATTATTTTAAAAAATCTCTGCATAAAATTTAAACAATGAGAGAAATAGTCAATTTTTGTTATAGGTGTTGTGATATAAACACATCGCTAGGGTAAGCAGGTACTCGGAACAAAGACATAGTTCGCAGTTCGTACGCCGCGACCTCTTGAGGTGACGCTTTATGCGCCTCTCAACTTTCCGCATACGAAATACCATTTAGACTTTTTGTAACATTACACACGTAAATAAACAAAAATAAATTCGTAAGTAGAGATACAACTGTTCGATTTTATTTTTTGTAAACTTATTTAAGGACCCACAGTTTTTTTAGAATTTCAAAGAAAACTATTATAATAATGAACTACAATAATAGAGTGACTGTTAACTTTAATAATAATATCTTGGTAACGCAAAACATTTAGGTGTATTAATTCTTACCTAACATACCTAAATAACAATGTCTTAATATTGTTCAAATAAAATTCTTTATAGCTTTACGCATATTGATATGATATAAAGTAGACTAACGCTGTTTATCTCATTTCGTCAAGTGACGCATTAAAAATCAACATTTTGAGATGCACGACCTATTTTATTACATATAAAATCTAACAATGAACATTATTTAATCAGGAGCTCTTTTTGTCCACTTGCTTACCTGTATAATTGTCCGCAATACATGGTTTCCCATCCTAAAATCTACATGAATGTCAATAACCTAAAAATAAGTAAAAAAACACGACAAAGGTCTAACATAAAAATAATTTAAAATATAATAAATTATTACTGCCATATTATTGTAGCCGGGCGAAGAATCTTAATTATTTTAATGCTTAAACCATCTTTGCTTGCAGTAGTAATTTATAGTTTAGCATCTGCTGAGTACTCATTTTATTGTATCGTCAGCCGTGAACTGGCTTAACTAGTGCCCGGGTATTATTTCACAGATTTTCACGGTGTCTGCACATCTGAAGAGAGAGTTACAATTGAGCTTGTCTTTTAAGACCCATTCTTTTTTAAGTGCTCTCCGTTCGAGTTAAGTTATTCCGCCTTCCCGTCAGCAAGTTCGTATTCTTGGTGTGTCCCTCTTGAAACTCGAATAGCTTGTGCGAGAAAATACGAATTGTTTTAAATAATATAGTATGAGTTAGTAGTGACTTTAGGAATACGCTTAAATAAGTTTGTAAATTCAAATAAATCTTAAAAAATCATGGTTAGAATTTTAAATAAGAAACTTACGTCGCATATGATCATTTAATTTCTAGTATTTCAAAGTAAAATATTTTTTTGCGGTTTCAGAATTTTACCATAATCTCAACAGAAATGAAGTGATCTATGCAAATAAACCTTTAAGTTTAAAGAAGAGCCGGGTGTATCTATTACTGCCAAAACAAACCTGTAGGTAATTGATAACAGCTAGCCAGATCCTACCACCACGCTGATTTCATCACAATATTTTTCTTCATGTAAAACTCAGGCTCATTGTTGATATAGAATTCGAATTCACATCCATCTAATATCCCAGTTTATCTTCGCTCACGTTACTGACTATAAATCTTAATTTCAAAATTTATTTCTGTCTATAACGATATAAATACATTATAGTATGTTACCTAAATAGGTTCTAATACAGTTCATTAAGTCACGTAACCGTGCGAGATAAACATGCCAAGTTGGAATTGTGGAGGCTACAAACCTGTGCGATGCAGGCAGTGACTCTTCAACTCGGCGGAGCAGCGTGCGGTCGTGGCTAACCTGTACTGTTTCAACTATGTCCATGCAACATTGTTTCCTTGGTACGGTAAACCGCTTTACTAAGAAGTTTACACCCTATATATTTCATTCAAAATAAGATAATAATTTAGCTGTAACTTTTAAGTGTGCGCCTATGTTTTTAGTTAGGTATACTGCCGAAATATTTCGAATAATAAGCACCGTCAGTCACCAATAACATCATTAATTTCTTTATCAAATATTACTTTAAATATTTTGAATTAAAAAAGGTAAAATATATTATCAGGAAAGAATAAAACGCGTTTAATGTAAGTAACATTAAATTATGTCCCATGCATTTAATACAGTGAATTATTATTCCTCGCATACTGTAAATAGACAAAGAAAAAAAGAACCATATACGAATTTGACCATTTATACTCTAATGTAAATTAATATCAAGGACATTTATTTTCTAGAAACCTACTGTGTTACAATAACTTTTAAAAGGGTTAGAGTTTTCAAAATAGAGTTAATTCAGTGGTCGATCGAAAATTTGAAATAATTATGAATGGTAAAATAAAAAATTTACTGAGTTATTATATTGAGTTTTTCACAATTTACCCATTCTCTCCTCACTTTCTGAGTGGTGTTTTTAGAGTAGGTAGAATCTTGAAATAAACACAAAGTTCTCCGATGATTTATTGTAATTGATTTATTTTTAAATTTATTGGATGTAATTTAATATTACATTTAAAATGTAATATATTCTTTACATAGTAAAATATGGGTTTGTAATAATAAAAAAACAATAAAATTATACAGAAATTGTTGAAGAAAAATCGAAATATCTCAGCGAGTTTCGATTCTCGATGCAAAGCGATAAAACGCGTGAAAGATTCATCACGGCCCCCATGGGAGCGATTTCTCTTCAAAGTTGTTGCCGACCCTCCGACCTCAGGCTATATTATATCATATTTTTCAAAATTTCTCCCTTAAACTTTGTTGAAAAATTTCAAAGCACACCACTAAAAGCGGACTCTTGCTGGTATCGAATAGGATGTTCACCATCATTAGTACTTATTTATGCTGTGACCTAATTAGTATATTGCAGCAATTCCATCTAAATAATTTTTATATCTCCATTACCGACTTGTTTAGAAAAATAAATATAATAGGTAAAAACGACTATATAAAATAAATATAGGTTATCTTTTAGGACCTATTTTACGTTGTAATTAAAACTCTATTGCTTTTTTATTTATTTTCCCTCCATTTTCAAAAATTACACAAGCTAACAACTGTTTTTGCGTCTATCTGTGTATCCCCTTTTTTTAAATCCCGAAGCCTGAAAAATTACGAAAACATATATAAAATTATTGAGAAATTGGGCGTGTATCTGCTATACTTTTTAAATCGGTTTTTTTTTTTTATAATGTTGTCCCTTTTTATCTTATTTGGACAATATCTTAGCATGTGTCGACCGATTATGTATAAGTAATGTGCATTTAATCACCAAAAAGGTAAGAACAACCCAAAATTTTCGTTTAAAAATATCGTTTTTTTTTATTAAAACCACCAAAACCCAAAAAAATACCGCATAACCTACGTTATTTTAGTACATTTTATTGTTTATTCTACCAGATATTTTATAAAAAATCTGCTAACATTATATTATTGTAACTCTAAGACTTTAATAGTTAGTGGCCTTGCAAAAAAGTACCTAAAAATACAATAGATTTTTATATAGTTTTCATATACGTACACAAAACAAATAATTTAAACAGCGCTTATCCAATGATGACTTTCAGCCGATCAATTTACGTGCGTCGTAAATAATGATAGAAGTATGTAATTTCGTTTTAAATAGGATAATACGTTGTTATTAACAGTACATCAGGTAAACTACCTACTGAAATATTGTTTATTATAATATCACACGCCACCGATATCATTTACCTTAATACACAACTCATTTATATCATTCACCCAAAACATAAATCAATAAATTATAGTTATGGAAATAAAATAAACAAACACTCGACAACCTAACCTAACCTTTTTACCCAAAAACATTTAAGAAGAAAAGCTATCCCCAATAGTATTAAAAATACGGTTTGGAGATTACTTTAAGTTCACTAATATTCAAAAGTATATTAGGGGAGTTTAGAAATTTAAAAAAATTATACAAATAGGAATGAATAAAACAGTTTAAAAAACAATTTTTGTCCTGTGTTTATCAACCAATGTTACTTTTTTTTTTTTCAGTACCTATTTATGAACTTTAGTTCTATTAATAACAATTTTTAGGAATAGTTAGTTTTTTACTTATGATTACGGTTGAATTTTGTACACTAGTTTAATTAAATATAGATATAATTAATATTAAAAAAATCGTAAAAGATTTTCAAACTGCGGTGCAATGTAGGAGTATCTATCTACAGTAAGTAACAAGACATTAGTTTGTACGGTATCCAGTCAAATTGGCTGCCTCCGCTTGATTACAATTAACTGGCAAGTTATAGCCGAAGGCACTGCCTGCCTGTTAAGGATCATCACGTGAATTAAGTGTTGTGATGCAGGTTAAATACATAGTTAACTATTCTAAATAACTACGTTGGGTAAATGTATACTTTTTACAACATTACATTATTGCTGTAAATTTTATTTGAAAATATGTTTTATATTTTCATCGGCTCCGTTGGTGTTGAGGGTGGATTTCGCGTCAATGGACGTTGGTTCGAACCCACCTATCCAACTCTAAAAATGAGCGTGGCCTTTCGGTGAAAGAAATCATCCTGAGGAAATAATAGCATAGCGGTAAAGCATTTTCTAATTATATGTCTGCTTGGCAAGCTATCTCCCTCTAGTTTGTTCATCTATCGCCTAGCACCTATGGGTGTGTTCCGGCATGATCCAGCATAGCCAGTACCTCTAAGCTTAGTGGGTTTAATAGGATTTTACAACAGGTGAGATTATGGTCAAAGCACTATCCCCACACGTTATAATTACGTTCTAATTGTTCTTCTATTAGAAGAAAATTATAGAACTATCTATTACGTTATTAAAAATTTTAAGTTACATAACAATGAAGTAAATTTGCAAATACATAATATACGGAATAAATAAAATAAAAAACATTTCCATTAACATCAAGTAATACGTTAACGCTGAATTTTTATTTCCAAAATGATCACATCATAGGTCACAGCGAATCCTCTCTCATTCAGATTTATCCGCAGTTTTCCCATTTATTGAAACTTTGCCAAAACAAATGTCTTCAACGTGTGATTCGATTGGCTAGTCCCACTCGAGCACGTTTCGGGTCTATTATAAAAAAAGTACTTATAAATCTAGATTCTGAAATAATACTAGGCTTTTTCGTAAGTTTAGGCAGTATCTTCAGAAAGAATGTGTTTTAACAATGAAAAATAATAAAATATAAACCTATGGGATTTCAGCAATGCAGTTAGGTGGAATTTTTCGCTCGTCGAATTGCCAAGTCGAGATTCGTACCACTTTGCTCTTGTGCTAATTATCTGTTCTGGCTGAGTACCTTAAGCACTCGCTCCATAGTATAATGAAGACATCAAGTCTCCTCCATCCAACAGCGTTAGCCAATTAACAGTTGAAGTATTAATATACAATTAACATCATATATTACATTGTTTTATAGGTAAAGATCATAACGACTTTGAGAATCCACTGCTGCCAGTATCTTCAAACGACGAATTAAACTTAATATAGACGTTGGATGAATGGGTCTTCCAATATTATGACTCTTCGTATAAACTAATTGCTGAACGTAGATTATGAGCACAAGAGAAATTACACAAATATTTTAATGTGGTGATATTTAAAAGATGTCCGATCGTAATTGAAAATCCAAAACATGCAGGACATTATATAAAAAGAGCCTAATACTGAAGTGATTAAGAAGTAACAAATAAAGAAAAGAGCCATACGACTTGATGAAAAAATGTCATAAGTAATTTATTTAAAGAAACACTCGTCAAACGATATGATAACAAAGTATCAAACACAACAGGTAAACACTAACGCAGTAATCCTACACCAAACACGTCCCATATGGCAGTAAATAATCAAATCACTATGATATATTAGTGTAAGCCGGTATGCTTATTAAACTGTCAGGACGGCAATTCGATTGTGTTCGCTTACACGCAACGGTATTCCATAAGTAAATGCGCAATGGTGAGCTATGGTATACCAGTTAAATCGAAGATAGTAAGTACGTAGTTAGACATTTATTAATCAAATATCAAATTTAATCTGGCACTAAATGACTTAATCATAAATCAGAATCAAAAATTGAAGAAAAATCAATTTTATAAGGTTTTGCTTGGTTCTAAGCCGTCTTGTTTTTAAAACTTAACATTTAAAACCGTCGAGAAAAGCAAGCATTTCTTAATAGAAACAGGCATGTACTCACAGTTTATATCTAACTATAAACAGCATCAAACGGACCGCAGTCCTTTGGTCAATCACTAACAGATTGCTGCCTCTAAAGGCTAATCTAGGCCTCGTGTGGCATTACCTGTTGCCAAGCTTACTTTTCAAAGTGTATGCGTTGAATATTGCTGTTACAATTCTTGATACGAATGTAAAATCTAAAATGAATTACTAGATTAAAAACAATAAAAGAAAACTAGCCGTGTCTTGGTTGTAAGTAAATTGTGTAATATTACTATGACATATGCGTAGAAGGATAGAATCAACGGAGTATATAGCAAAGGTGACAGGAAACTAAGTGCAGCAGAGCGCGTCGAGCTGTGTCGTCTCAGGTCATAGGTAGGTATATTACTACTAAAACACGAACGCCTTTCGAACATAAACTTTACAGTAACAATTCAATGTAAATTCATATTATAATAATAATAGTGCTGTGATAGTCATGTTTTACTTATCTACGAGTACTAATAACAACTTACATCCAATATTGAATGAATGTTTGATGTGGGAGCAGGAATGATTTTAAATTAATTTGCACACGGTGGTAAAAACTTTTATATTTGCTTGGACATCGTATTATTATATTGAATTCAGGTAAATATTTCAAATTATGCTGCTTGAAAGAATCACCAAATTAACTGTTTCTTAATATTTTCACTTAATTTCAGTATAATTTTTTAAAGATTAATATTTGTGATATACACAGTTCAAGGAAGCTATTAAAGAAATATGCCATTTTATTTAGCCTCGATTCAATACGACCTTTAGTACTTTAGAAGGCACTGTATAAAATATATTTTTTGCATTTTAAAAATCTAATATCAAAATATTTTTGCATGCAAAAAGCCTGATGATAAAATCGTCGATAATTCAACAGGATAATGTCAGCATTGTCTAGATCCATCATTATTCAACATTCACATTTGTGTAGACCGATGATATTAGCTGATAGTATAGCAAAGGTGACAGGAAACGGAGTGCAACGGAGCGCGTCTAGCTCCGCTGACTCAGGACGAAGTACTCGTAATGCCACTACTATTTTAATACGAAACAAAATAATAGAAAAACTTTAACAAACGTTTGAAACGTCAACAAATAACTAAAAAATTATAAAAGATTTCATTCGAAGCCTTAAATGATACATTTACAAACTAGCTGTGTGCTCGAGGCTCCACTCGCACAGACAGACCTTTTATATGATGTAAGGATAATTATGTAAAAAGAAACACGACGAGAATGGGCATTTTTGTATATTTTTAATTTGATATTCTGATTAATTTTCCTATATATTCATACATATAACTTAACAAAATAATTTTAAAAAGAATAATGTAAATCCGTTCAATGGTTTTCGAGCTATAAGCCACTAGCGAATATAACTAAAGATAGAAGAAGAAAGATAGAAAGACAAACGTGTTCTATAAACGTGTCCTTGTATAATCTCAGGATAAAGATATATGAATATAAAATTAATATACCTATACCATAAGTAATTTACTAAACAGATTCATCGATTGTTGTATTATATTGTCCGTATATACTAAACTAGATAGTAACTCGAACAAAATCCGTATACGTATGTGCGAAATCATAATAGTATCGGACCGTTCCGAACGCGAATAAGCGATTTGGCACATTGCGCCCGGTTGTAGACCGCGCGCAGCAGAGGCGGCCCCCGCGGCGTAATTACGTACCTACCTACAAAATGTGAGCTGTCGCTTAAATCTTACACTGCTTAAATTTGAAGCGAATTCAACTGAAGCTGTGTTATTTCATTTTTTGTATTCGAAGTGGTTAGTAAGGAGGAACATACTACGTACACCGTTTTTCGCAATGTTTAAATTGCTTTGTTAGATCATGTGAAAAACTACAAAATAACAATAACACGGTTTTTAAATACACTCGTTTGTCATAATCCTTTAGATATTTAGAACGATTCATTAACTACATCGATTTTTTACGAAATAATTCTACGATGAAAGAAAAATTACAACTTATTATAGACCGACGTCAGAAAGCTAAATTTATCACGTTTGACACTAAATATTTTACAATTATTAGGTATCTAATGTTTAATGCTATAATTAAAAATATAGTTTACATAATATTATTTACCGAATAAAAGAATTAGTGTGTAGAATTATGTAAAAATATTAAATCGGAATATTGACAAAAGCCATATTCAGTTTTTACTTCTTATTTCGATATTTGCTGTGTGCCTGCGGCTGCACCCGCCGTTTCATATATTCGTCAGTCCATTTAATTTTTTTTTATACGGAACCTAATAATTGTTCTAAATAAATTTTTGTACTACAATAAAGTAAAAATGTTTAAAAATTATATTAAACTGTGGATTGAATCGGATTTTATTCAAATTTTTAAGAGTTTTATTTTATAACCGCGGAACCCTAATTATTTTCGAAAATTAAAAGTATCTTAAGTTACCCGGAGTGACTTCAGCTACCTGTGAAAAAAAGGCCCGTCCAAATCGGTCCAGCCGTTCCGAAGATTACCCATTACAAACGGACAGAAAGGCAGACACAAAAATTTAAAAATTATGTATTTTTTTATAGGTATCGTATATACAATCATGAAAAAAAATTAACTTTGACGTTACAAGCAGACACTTCAATTTTATTTATTAGTATAGATAGATAGACACTCGATACATATGGATAACCCTTCAAATGTCGACAGGATGAGAGCGAACCATGCCTCGAACGCATTAGACTACTAAAGCTGAACAATTTAATGACGATTGACTATTCATACCACATTCGAGCGGTTGACCGCTTTGCTACTCTTGATTTAGAGTCTAATTATTCTGCGATCTCAGCCGTGTCGGACGCTCGCGGAGTACGTAATGAGAGAGACTGGTGCGGTGCGGGGCGGTTGGGGGGGAGGTGAAATGCAGAATGTTGCAATTCCATTTCTCCGTCAGAAAAACAGCTTACACTAGCAAAAATAATTAAGAGTATTAGCAGAGTCGGCGAACGAAGTGTCGCGCAGTAAATAGTCTACTAAATACCTACCTATATATTTATTGGCGCCTAGGTTTCATGAAGCCCGGCGTAATGGCGGTAACAATTTTGCCTTTTAAATGCATATTTCTTTCGTTAATAAACTTTTCCGGTGATTAATATTTAGAGTGTAATAAAATTTTAAAAAAATATTGAATTAATTTTATGGAGTGGCTATAAAATGTACTGAATTATTATTTCTTGAATGTGAATGATAACATGTGTTTATATTTCAAAATTTTAATTGTGGTGTCCAGTTGTTCTGTTATATTTCATCGATTTACTAATAAATTAAAAATATCTTCTGGGTATCTACGTATATACAACACAGCTTACATGTTAAGACTTGATTACATAACCACTTACAACCTGTTAAGAATTACGTTAATAACATGTAATATGTCGGGACTTTAATACCTTAGTTTATAATCGATACCATAAATATACACTTTTGTTTACGTAGGTAGTACATTGTGATGTATTAAACATAAGTATTAAGTAAGCCCGTCATTTTATATATTAGATATCAACTTCTCTTGTTTGTAACTTTTAAATAATTATTTGATATTGTTTATAGAATCATAATTAGTTAGAACCATTAGATTATTATTCATTTCTGTAATTTAAGAACCTACCGTTCCCTATTTAAACTTAGATCCCGATACCACTGACATTAATTCTATCTCCAGATTCCAACTTCGAATAATTATGTATATTTTAAAAGTAATAAATTCTAATTTAGTTTTCAAAAACTTGCCTTACCTCTTCGCTGCGGAGCAAAGGTTTTCCTAACTGCGTAAAAAGAATTTACCTAAAGTACCATAAGCTCTCATGAATATAGAGCTCTCAGGAATTGTAATATTTCCAATACCAAGAATTTAACAGTTTTTAACGCACAATTTATCGGTTGTCACTGCGAATCTAGACGAAGGTCCGCCCTTAGAACAAGTAAACCATTAAAAAAAATAAAAATAATCCTTCAATTAAATCGAACCACTACCCGTGAAATTGTCTACCGTTAGAGTTAGGTAAAGATTTTTCAAATTACCTATGGAACATAAAAGAATGTCGAGTGTAAGATGTGAACGTAATTTTATGGGTCGTAGACAACGTTAAGCGTGTAGTAGGCAAGTAAAATTGTTTGAAATAAATATTTGAACATCTTTATACAGTTCTCAACATAAACACGAGATTTGGTTTACATATTTAACCATTAATTGGTTAACCATAAATGTGTTTCCCTCGTAAACGCTTAAATTTAATATGAAATCGTTACAATAAATAATTGAGACTGAAATCTGCATTTGAAACTTGAATATAATTTTCGAGATAACCCGGCACTCGGTCGATGTACTACTAAATAGGGAACGTTCAATCCATTCACTGAAAGACGTCCACTGCTGGACATAGGTATGCCCCAAAGATCTCCACAACAACCGGTCTTGTCCCACCCGCGACCCGCGGATTTCCACGACCTTCACCAAGTTGTCGGCCCGCCTTGTGGGTACCAACGCTGCGTGTTCCGGTACGCGGCAGTCATTCGAAAACCCGTTGGCCCCATCGGGTATCGGCGTCACAAGCCCTATGCCCATGTCTATTGCCGCTAGCATATCGTTCATAAGGAAGAGAGATTACCATAATTGCAAAGATTGCAAGGCGGGTTGACGATCGCAATCAGGTGTTTGTGGTACTCAGAGGATGCTGCTGCCCATCGCCAAGTTTATCCCTTAGTCGCCTTTTACGACACCCACGGGAAAGCATAGAGAGGTACTATTTTAACCCAGCACCACAAGGCTTACGGTGTAATAGACGTTGAAACGAGGTAAAAAAAAACAACATTACCAACACCGCACATTCCTTAACTTACCATAAATCTTAAGTTAAGACTTTTACCTAAATTATTTTATTTTTATTCATGACTAGTTGTACCCGCGAGGAATCAAATGACGGTTTAAATATAATTTCAATACATATGCGCCACCAACCCAGTTTTTACGTGATTCGTGCATTTACCTGGATACAGAGAGACAGAGAGACGGAAATTCTAAATATCATAGAAATATGTTGTGTCGTTATTTCTAAACCACTCCAAGTTTTTTCTTGTTTCTTTAGTTTTATCTTAAGTACTTAACTATTGACTCAGCCCGTGACCACGGTTGGTGAAACCCAGCCGAAACGTCGGGATAGAAAAAAGCAAAGGTAACGGGTTGTCACCCGTTTAAATGCGTATGCTTGCATAAGTATAAATAAGTAGGTATAATATCTACGTATACTGTCCATATATTTACATAACATAAGCAGTGGTAGTCAAATTGTGGACTTTGGACGGTAATTGTGGGGCCCGCAAAGTTCTAAACAGTTTTGGTAGATAAAAACTCAAAACTCACATTACATGTACTTTATCCAAAATGACTTCTTGGTTGTTATTGCCACACAAAATCTAAGGGAAAATCGCTTTTGACAAGTCATAAATATAAATATGTCAATTAATTGATTGTATTTAATTCTGGAATCAACTACACAATCCATAAAAATGCGCAGTGGTACCTCACATTGACCAATCTGACCCTTGATCAGAAAATTGTGACGACCACTGCTATAATGCGGACTTTGAATTAATTCTTTATTGTATCAATAATCAATAATAATGAAATCTATGAATCGTAATGTCTGTAATATTTATTACTTACAATTAATTGTAGCTAATTTTAAATGTATGTAGAAACTATATGAAATAACAACAAGAAACTAGAATCATTCACTCTGTAAAGTATCTCTCTATAAAGAAACAGTAACATCTACAAGTGTAGTCCATAGTTTTATTTCAATTCGGGGAACCTTCCCGGAACGCCCTTTACTGTCACTTAGTACAACGATGACCAATGAATACTAAATACCTAATAACAATATTATCTCTGAATCTACTATATAGCATTCGGTAAATTTATGTTCGTCACGTGTGTTATCTATATTGAATCTAGATGTGCTCTAGAAAATCCAATATCCTTCAGGCTAGTTTTTTATTGTCCCCATCAAATACATCAATGGCAAAGAGACACGTGTCGTACAGTGGTATCAGTTTTACTTCCAGTAAATTCACTGTTACCTGATTTAAAAAAAATATTTTATATTCCACAATATTATCTTGTATCTACTTACATACTTCATTATTCTTCGTTTAATAAAAAGTAATAATACTCCCTAAATAATCTTATATTTATAAATCCTTTATAAAGTTTCAGAATATTATATTTTGTTTATCGTTAGTTTGACTTTTCCAGAAACTTCCACATTTACTTATTGTGATCAATTAATTTACACAAAATATATCGGCGGCTATGCTAACATTTTTAATTATTTGTCATATTTTTGTAGTTTCATTCGATATTAAACTCAATTATTTCTATAGGTACACCTATCTAACATTTATTATGGTGGTTCTCGAGTTATATGGCAATAGATGGATAGACTTACTACTCCGTACCAAATCAGTTCATTAGTTTTTGCGTAAACAAAACTAAATAAATTAATAAACAGACAAAAAAAAAAACTATCGAAAAGTGTTCTGTACTCAATTCTGAAGCCCGGCATAGTATTTTTTCTGCAATATCTCCACTGTACAGATTTCGTCTCGTTAACCTTTTATTGTAAGATTTCAGTCGAAAGACAACTTGCAATATCTTAAATGACTCGAGTATCAGTAGCTTGGAAATGTGATTCTCACCTTAGATATTTTAAAGCTGTAGGCAAATCGACTTGCACTATCACCCTAAAACTGGTTTAGTAATAAGCAAAAATTTCTGTAGAATTAAAAAATAAAAGAACAGAATCACCACATTCGAGCACGATAAAGATTTAAGTTTTAATGGTATTGATTAATGCGTCTATATTTAAGGGAATATAACAGACTCTACAGATAATAAAAATAACAGAGTAGTGTATATAATTTATTACGAATTAAATAAATAGATACATACTTATTTTACAATTATTAACAGTAGACAATTTGAACGAAGGGAATGTTAACATACATATATTATTTCTTTTATTTGATATGTATCAATATAAGGTACTCTATTAACTTTTTAAATACATTATTATTTATTGCTCTATTCGTTCATTAATCCAACAATAAAGTAATTTAAATAATTCGAAGTAAATAAATAATTCTACATTACACTAACGGTGGCTTCACTCTTTTTTATTTCCATAAAAATTAGCATTTATAAATCATTGATGTCTGCAAAATGATAAATGACATAAATTACATTATATTTAACAATCCAATATTCGTTACCATTTTTACTTTTATATTTGCGTATCCATCTAATAATAACTAGGTATAGTACATTTTAGCGTTTAGCATGTAACCACAATCTCATCTGATGTAAGCGACTGTGTACCATAAAATAGTCTACGGTCATTGGCGACAGATTTCCAATTCTAGGAACAGAAGTTAGAAAATTTCCTAGTTATAGTTTCACGCCGATGTTTTCCTTCACCTTTAGCTCAGAATTATTGTGGGATAGAACTCTGACCCACGGCAATGTCATTACACTACCACTAGACCATCAACGCTTAAAGACGGAGACAGATACCCAGAAAGTATAATAAAAACATATCGGTAAGCTGAGCCGAAACAAAAGCATAAGGATTACACCTGAGTAGTCATCCACCAATCAGAGGCAACTGTCCAACTACACATGGAATATTTAGAACATAGCCAGTTTTGTCGGTTAATGAAAAATTCTGCTAATTATTCCACCCCCCCCCCCCCCCCCAAGCCATCGTAAATAAACTAAACACAACTCCTAAGCTTAATAAGGCACCTTTAATATTATCACTAGATAAAGATGAATACATATGACACAAACCATGAATTTATAAACCCTAAAGAGTCACAGACACACGTTTTCGTTTGTTAACATATTTCAGTTTTATACTATTACATACATTAATGTTTCGAGCACTCGTAAAAATAAGACAATAGAAAGACAATAGGAAAACAATGGAAAGCTGGCGTAAACGCCAGGTAAAGTGCTCAAGGGGTTATGTATCGATTAAAAGTAGGGCACTTTCGGAAATATGTTAAGCAAAAATGAATAAAAACACAACAACGAAAGATTGCTCAGGCATCCTAGAGCATTTGTAAATCTTTAATATGTCAGAATCCATTTATTTATTCAACAAAAACCTATGCACTCTGTAAATTACTTATATAGACGTAATTTAATATAAAACAGGCAGTGCAAAAAAAAAAAAAAATATTTAAAATACATTGGCCATTGAATTCTACGGCGACGATCTTCACACCGAAATTTACTCACTCAGCTAACTTCACGTAGATCTCATAACCTCATTTAATTAATTTAAACAAGATTCTCTAATATGAAAACGGTTCAATATTTATGTTAGTACAAAATTTAATACTGAAGTTTGTAATTTATACGACAGAAGTACTAAACATCTATAATCTGTAATAACATTACTTATATAATACTCTATACCTTCATCAACGGAAATTGTTTTTTCATTCGTAAAAATGTTTTTTTAATACGTAGATTTAAGAGAAAGCTCTAAATAAAAATATTTCTCTCTTAAAATTGTTTTCTCAATATATATAACATTCTGCTAAATGCTGAACTTTTTCATACTAATTCTGACTAATATTAACCAGAATATTGAATAAAAAATATTACCAAAGACATTTATAATACCGCTCTTATACAATTCGCTATTAAATTACTTAATAATTTACTTATATAGGTACTATAATATCACATATTTTTTTCTAAACCAAGCAATAATTGAAAATTTCAACAATATACATTTTAAATAGCGATTTCAGTTCTTTGGCACATGAATCAGAATTTAGAATCACAATACAGATCAACATTTATTTCAGAATATATTTTTAATCATGTCTTTTTATCAATCTATTCAATCGGTTTGAATAATTATTAATTAATAGTAAACGAAAATGAGTTTTATTACTATAAAGATTATGTTCAAAATCGCGTGAACACCTAACGACGACTATCTAGTTTGACAGTTGGTATTATTTTTTAAATATCTCAAACTGTTAAAGGCATGAAAACTTTTATTCTAACATTCTGAGATTATTAAGGGGCCGAATATTAATTCACTTTATTACTAAAAAATATTATTAAAAATACCTTCGAGAAAGCGAATAGCCACATGATAACAAAACATTAACATAACATAAGCTCACGCCTGTTATCCCCGAAGGGTTAGGCAGGGGTGAAGTAGCGAACTACACCACTCGCATTCCGCCGAGCTTAGTTCTGTCCCAGATGTGACGGGGGCGAGCCTGTCGCCATATCGGGCACAAATTCCAAACTCCGGGATGATACTGAGTAGAAAAACCCAATACCACTTCACCCGACTCGGGGATCGAACCCGAGACCACAGAATGGCAGTCGCACCGTAATACCACTGCGCCACCGAGTGATAACGTCTTACACTAATACGAACTAATCATTACGATTAATACAGATAACACGAACGTCAATTTTTTAGATATAGTTGACTTACTGTTCTACCGTGCCTAGATACTGTCGGTTTGTATGTAACGCCAAGTCCATTTTACTAAAGTTAAAGCATATATGTTCGACTTTTAAACTGACACGTGTAAAGTGTTAAATGTTTATCAAATCTACCGAGCGTCCCGTGACGGCCAACATTTTTATAACAGTTTATTCTACAAAATAAGAATATTAAGACTGTTTCAATAGCGATCTTGCTAGAAACTTCCAACGAGTCTTCGTATAATTCAGTATTTATGTTTCATGTCATTATTTCTGATTAATTCCAATTTGGCATCAACCTAAACTTTATCATGTAAAATTCCACCCATATTGTATAACATATAAGCCCTGTACTGTGTGACAATGAATTTTACCAAACTACTAAAATCCAGACAAAAACTTTAAAAAAATGTATTTGTTTGAAAATAATATTATTTTTTTGGCAAAGGGTTTTATAAACTCGAGTTTTACATTATTCTGTCATTTGAACGTCTACAGAAGTATTTAGGGTTAAAAATGATGTCTTCCATAAATTAATTGTAATACCCTTTTGTAAAAATCGATTAATTTAAACACATACATTTCATAGGAATGTGTTTTGGGTTTCCAAGTCTATTAAAATCGAGTTGAATTAATATCAAAACACGATTCAAAACTCAAAATTCGAATTACCTAGCTGATACTAGAAATATTCTATTATCAAAAAAAGATTTCCTATTTCAAATTCAATTAAATTATAATAAATTAATTATTTGCAATTATTATCTAATAAATTAGCTGATCCGACTTGAAGATATTTTTTTAACGAATAAATATATCCCAACAGGTTATTGAAAACGTTTTTAAATCCACTTTTATATATTTACACGTTAGTTGATTTCTTAGGCGGTTGTACTCTTGGTGAATTTCTGTACAGTTTCTTGAATAATTCTTGAATGTTGTTGTCAGGAAATAAATTTGTCAGTGTTGCTGTGAAAAAAAAACACAATAATTTTTATTGGAAAAAAATGTTTTATCTTTAACGTTAAACATTCCACTATTCGTTAAATGATATCATTCCGAGTAAAATGAGTCAGGGTCCATAATTCGAGTTGTCGAACAAACATTGCAAAAACAAAGGGTCGAGCTACTCTCGAACATCTGTGTCCATTATTATTTCTTGTGATAGTTTTGTTAATGATATTAGCTTTTTTTTATTTCGTCTTGTCTAAAATATTCTTTGATTTTATAATTTAATTCTTGAATTTAATATATTTTACAAGCCAAATAAATATTTGTACGAACTTGATATACATACTATACATAATGGAATACTGAATTCTTAAGAAAAACAAAATTCATAAACAAAAATATTACGAAAAAGATAATAAATAGCAGTACGTTGTAATTATTTAACAAATTATTTGATATAAATTAATATTACATAATGAAACTTCAAATGTTACACAAAAGCAATGAAACAGCTGTTCGCACTAGAGTTAACCGTCCGCCATCTTGCTAACCCGACTGAGGAATGGTTAAATTTTTTAACAAATGGTCACATTTTTGACAAATGGTTAGCTTAACTATGTTTCAAAAAACGCATCAGGGCATTATTTTAACCATTTGTTACAAATCTGACCATTACTCGAGTTGACTACGGACCAAAAAATTGGCCCTAAGATTACCTAACATTTAACATATTAAAATTTGTCTGGTTTTTACTTCAACTACTGGAAAGTCTTTATATAAATTGTTAGTCGCCCGATGATTGAAATCCGACAGTAATTCGAAATGCAAAAAACTGATGGTAATTTTTATTTAACACTAAAGCTCATAAACAGAAATATCATGAACTGTTCCTTATCGCTAGTTATTTAAATTGAGATAAAACTATTATAAAATACATGTATATTGATGGCATGTTTATTTGAAATTTCACGGTGAAACAGTTCCAATACTGGACAAATGGTTTAGTTTGTTTTTACTTATTTACCGTATATTTTTTGTACTGAATAGTCTCAGTGCTTTGACCTCAATTTCACCTGATATTAAGTGGCAATGTAGCCCAGACGGTAAACATGTTAAACCTTGAGATATACTGGCTGTCGAGTATATACAGCCGGAATTTGAAGGTGGTAGCTACCACCATGCCATAGTTTCCTCAAGATAATTTCTCACCAAAAGCTCAGGTTTTTTTTTGTAGACTTTGTATAAGTGGGAAATCAAAATTTAAAACAAAAAGAAACACTAATGATAGTGAAACGAATATCACTCACCTTCGAGGAGTATGAATATTAAACGTCTGTTTATTTCCTGTGTTTGGAAGAGATCAAATACGGTGAGTAAGCCACGCCTCGCCGTGTCCGTACCTACTATGTGCCTCAAATCGTCTGGTAAAAACAATATTTATTTATTACAGTATAAGAAATATACCAAACAGTAACACGAAAAACAAAACCAAAAAAAGAAATCCAAATTTGAATTTTAGACGAAATTAGATGTTTTAAAGAAATAGCAACAAACATCTTGAACGTAAAGTGTCGTATATGAGTAAAGTTTACTCAACTGATCTTTTTCTTTACACGGTATAGGCTCAGTGCTTTGACCACGATCTCACCTGATGTTAGGTGGCGATGTGTTCCAGGATGGTAAACGAACTAAACCTAGAAATACTGGTTCTCAAGCGATGTTGCCGGAACATACCTATTGGTATTTGGCAACAGGTTTTTCAAACTTGAAGGCGGTAGCTACCCAGGCGGGCATTAATAAAAAATGCCCTATTACCATGCTATGGTTTCCTCACGATGTTACTTCACCGAAAGCTCAGGCTGATTTTAGATTCTATTGACGCGGAATCCGACCGCACTATCCTCTCCGCCATCATTGCTTCTGAACTAATCACACGCTCGATACGAAGTTGCTCGAGCGTCGTCGACCAATCAGAACTAAATATCGATATCTACGTAGTCAAGGCCAATTGTCAAGATGTTTACAGGTATTTACACTTGAATTTTTTAAATTACGATGTGGTCGTAATAAATTAACACAGTAAATTTAGAAAAACTAGTGTTGCTATTGGAACACATCTATTAGGTTTTTGACAACAGATTTCCAATTTTAAGAAGTACTAAATAATTAAGGTTTTAGAAAATACATTACAGTAATACTTAGCGCGACCCCGTTACGCGCGGTTTCACTATAACGCGAATTTCAAATTTCGCGCTCAAATGCCTCGCATTACGCGAAAGAGTGTGTATAAACATAATGTAAAGACAATAGATGTATTTTTCCGTAAAAAATAAGAGTATGTATTGCATAAAGTGTTCTTAGAATTAAAGTGATTGATTAAAATGATTTGTATTTTTTTGTATTAAATTTTGACTATGTTTAATCATAAACCTCGATATACGCGAATTTCAGTTAACGCCATTTTCTTCGGAACGTAACCCTCGCGTAAAGCGGTGTATTACTGTATTACTATGCTAGAGTTGCATCATTATTTTTTCCCTTATCAAAAGCTTAAGGCTAAATACGGGATGGTATTTCAACACACGTTGATGAACGATAACGACCAAGCACACAGAGTCATTATTACTTACGATTTGGATTTGATGGTTCGCACTTATTTTAAGCTTTTTCAATATTTAAGAGACCTACCTATTGACAGTTTACGGTTAAATTCAGAAAAACCGATTGCGACGGTAAAATAGCTCAGGATAACAACTATCCACATGATGGAAAGAGAACTTACCAGAACAAGCGGATAACAGAGCAACTTTCGCAGCGACCCGGGTTCGAGCCTTGGTAGCCGAATCTCTGTTACCATAGCTAGTATTATTTCTACTCGTTAACCACTGCCTAAAACACAATTTAATTTCCTTTATATTTCAAGAAATATATATTTTTTTATTCGATTTTTAATGTTCAAGGATAATTTTACAAAATATGAATTCGTTTATTCTTTCTTAAAGCATAGATGTATTGTCTGTTTAGGTTATATCAGATAAGTTATGAGGATATTAATTAATTATTGAATTAAAAACCATTGAATATGTAATAGATAGATAATAAAGTGTGTGAGAAGAATTATTATATACGAGTAAAATCCGCGGACAAATCTAGGTTAACGTTTCAACATGCAGTTCTTCGAGACCAGAAGAAAAAAAACTTTTATTTGAAGATTATTTCAAAGTACTTTTCGGCCTAAATCGAAAACTGGTGACGGGTGTAAATAAAATAAATACCATATCCTTTGCGAAATGCAAAAAGACATATCACCAGCAGTCGGACACAATTTTATATCAAAAGCGCGTAAACATTTTGAATGTGCAAAAGGCGATAGGAAGAATATCCACCATTCTGACTTTGCAAAGCCACACTCTGTAAAGTAACACACTTTTAAGACGCCGCGTAACGCGTGTTGAGCTATATTAAATCGTAAAAACAAACATGGATCATCATATCCCATTTTCGGCGCAACATGTCTACCTCTTCCATTCCTCTCTATTTCCAGTCATCGCCTCATTCACTCCGTTTCTAAACGTTTATCATCTTTCACACAATCCATACATTTTCTTCTTTGGTCTTCCCCGTTCCTCTATAACCGTCCACATTAATATCCAATACCTTTACATATCAGGACAGACTACTGCTCCTTGACTACTCTGTTACTGGCATTTAATAAACATGAATATAAAAAAAAAAATATTTATGCGATCTATTGCCATAAAACCGTATCTAACTATTGCGGTACGCCCTTTTTACATTTGATATACTATATATATAAGATTCCTATAAATTTTATTTAAACCCATCACTATTTTTTAATTCCAGCCCCAAATGTACGTTGTATTAGTTTTGAAGCATCGTTAGGTACCAGATTAGCTCAAACTAAAAAAAAATCTATAATTTCCTAATTTAAATTTAATCTACATTAACCCCTTGAGCACTTACCTGGCGTTTACGCCAGCTTTCTATTGTTTTCCTATTGTCTTACTTTTATGGGTACTCGACACATTAATAAATAAAATTGAAGTGTCTATTTGTAATGCCAAAACTTTTTTTTACTAAATATATATATATGTATATGTGTTTATACAATAAGGTACCGATACCAAAAATACAATTACAAAAATTTTTGTCTGTCTGTCTGTTTGTTCCGGGTAATTTTCGGATCGACTGGACCGATTTTGACAAGGGTTTTTTTGATAGATGGCTGAAGTTACTCTGTGTAACTTAAGAGAATAATTAGGGTTCTGCGTAAAAAAAAACTCAGAAAAAAATAGAATAACGCACCGATTGAACGCACAGTTATACGGGCAAGAGTTTGAATTTACAAGAAATATTTTTACTTTTTCTTAGTGATTACTGAAAAGAAATTCGGAAAACAATCAGGGTTTCTCAAAAAAAAAATTAAAAAGCAGTGAAGAACATATGAAACGCAGGCGTAACCGCGGTAACACCAGCTAGTACTACATGGATATTTACTCGATGGCACTTACTTAAACGTTTTCAAATACTGAACAACATTCCGTGGTGACGTCAGCGACGATACTAATTCGAGCACCTTCCTGCGTTATAAATAAAATAGAAGACACAATTAGAACTTATATAAAACACGTGCAAATGTAAATGTTACGTATCGTTTACGTACTTATTGACTCTGTCGGCAATCAATGTCCTCAACGGGGCAAGCAAGCGACGCCGTAACCACAGCCCCCTTAAACCTAACACTTCCTCCAGTAACTTCAACGCCATACTTTCATCGGCGTCCTGTGAAAATAATAGAAAATATTTCGAAAAATACACTATATTAGTACTAACGTGTAAATTAGACTAGACAAGATATTGACGCCTAATCTATCTACAGAGTTCGCGTTGTAGTTTTCTATGGGACCTCATTAACTTTGACGTAATTGACTTTATATTTTACTAGCTGCTCTCAGCGATTTTACCCGCTTAGTACCCGTTCTCGTGGGATTTTCGGGATTAAAATTATTCTATGTCACTCCCTAGATTTGAAACTAAGTCCATACTAAATTTCATCCAAATCGGTCCAGTAGTTTTTATTTAAGTTTACTCGTTCCATACAAAAAATTCAAATCTTTCGTCTTTATAATATTAGTCTAGATTAGTGTAGATATTATGTAATTTAGTTGGCATTTTGCCCGATACCGTTTGGTTAATATGCTCAAATGAATTGCATTGGAAAAAATAACATTAAATATTTATTCTTAGATGACACAAAAAAAAACTCCCTGGAAAGTTCTAGCAAGATGCCGCCGTTTTATAAAGAAGCTTTGAATACATACATAATTTAAAAAATATCTTTATCCACATCACTCTGACAGGATTATGTATGTAACTTATAGGTTGTTTAAGAGGATATGGGGACGGCGACAAATTTGAAAAATCGGTATTTTAGAAATCTATTGCTATCGCGTTGCGCCCCAAAGAAAGAGTTATAAAACGCGAAAGGGTCAACTGCAGCTCGGGCTGATTTTATATATACAAAATAGACGAAAACATCACCTAGTATTCCCGTTTCTCCCCTAATTATATGGATTAATAACACGCACCGGCACACTACCTTCCCATTTAGTTTTCAGAGATAACAATAAATGACTTAGTTTATGTTACATTTATTTGTAAAGGTTAAAGTTACATATTATTAATTAATAACTGGTATTTATACAAATATATAAGTATCCATAAGTATATATGTACATCTACTTACATCTTGACCGTCGGACGCGTTACCACTTCTTAAATCATCGTAATTGTTCTCGCCGCTTTTACCTTGAAACACCTTGGAAATACCTGAGAATAAATTAAAAATGTAATTACCGTAACCATAGAATATATACGAAAATACATACATATCATCACGCATTTCTCCGGTTAGGGTAGTCAGAGATTACGTCCTTCCACTTGCTAGGATCTTGACACACCTCTTTCGCTTCCTCTACTTTCATGAGCGCTTTCATACATGCTCGTCGGTTATGAGTACATTTTACCTGGTCTTTATTAAACACGTGATCGATTTGGTCAAGATACGTTCGCCTAGGTCGACCCTTACTTGACAAGATGAGTAGAGGAGAGGGACCATTCTTCTTCTTTTCTTCTGCTTGGGTATCCCTCTCCTTGCTATGTCTTGTCGGTTTGGCAAGATGAGTAAAGGAGAGGGACCCATTCTTCTTCTTCTTCAGCAGTGGCGGACTTCTTCCCCTTTGGTCTTTGCCCGTCACTGCTCTGTTCCATTTTTCGTGTTTCATTGGGGGGGCAGGAAGTATATCCTGCCCCCCCCCCAAGGATGGTTGACCGGTCCCGGTCATACCTCTTTCGAGAGGTGGGTGGGGAAGTATTCCTCCCCCATCCCCACTGGGCCATTGCACGGACGAGGCCCAGTGGGTTCGCCGCAGGGGGCGACGCGGTGCTAAAGCCACCCCGTGTCGCCCCCATCCCAAATGCGGCGGACGGCCCCTGGGGGTTTTAGTGGGTATTTCCGGGCGCTTCACGCCAGGGTGAGTCCCACATTGGCACGGAGTTCGTCCCTCCGTGCCCCCTTACCCATTGCATTGGGGGACTTCGGTCTCACTAATGCAATGGGTAAGGGTAGAGCGTAAATCCATTTCCCCCCGTCAAAAAAAAAATTCACCTTCGCCTTATAAATTCGTTTCGTTATCTCTCATCCCTCGTCTGTACATGTCCAAACCAATTAAGCATACTTTTCTCTATTTTGGCCAACACATCCTCTACCACACCACAGCATCCCCTTATCATACTATTCCTGACTTTGTCAATCATCCTCACTCCAGCTATACTTCTCCAACTTCTCATCTCCACAGCGATAATGTAACTTGCATGCTTCTTTGCCAAACTCAGCAGTCACTACCATAACTAAGTGTAGAGACCAGGACTCCTCGGTGCACAGCCAAACGCGCCTTTTCATTCACTTTCTGGCTGCACATGAAGTTAGGCAGGGCCTCATACGAATTTGGAAGAACACCAGGAAGGAAAGGACCCCGAGGTGCCACGAGTGTGGAGCTGAGGAGTGTTCGAGGAACAGCAGAGAGCAGTAGGGAACGACCTGTCGTTGGGAAGGGTGGTAGAAGGAATGCTCAAGGATGAAGCAGGGTGGGAGGCTGTGGTATCATTTTGTGAAGATGTGATGCAGAGTAATGAAGCTGCGGAGCGGGTCCGGGAGCGTGATCTCTGAGGAGGCGTCGACAGCGACGTAGGGGGCTGCGGAGGTGCCCCTTCACGGTGTTTAGTTCACATAGCCACTGGGACAACGCGATTGAATGCATTTCCACCCCGTATTGTTCGACGCAAGGTCGCGGGAGGAACCGGGGGGTTAGTGGGTAGTGACAGCGCTTCTCGCCTCGAGCCCCACACTAATTCTGGTGTGTGACAGCCTCTCACACTTGCGTGTGAACCAGCTTCAACCTTTCCTGGGGGGTTTGCTCTGGGTTAGGTTGGACAGCAAGTGAGTAAAAATGCATTACCCTCTCAAAAAAAAAAGGGGCCTCATAAGAAAATATCCGTCTCTAATCAATATTAACACCCAATTTATAAGTACTTTTACCTACTGGACCCTATAGAATTATCAAAGGGCTACCAACTATATTTTTTCAATGTGTGTCTATACTAAGAATTTACTGAAATATTTTCATTACAAAATATTATATAATTACCGTCCATAACTCCGTCCACTGTGTTAGCGAATTGATCGGGCATGTTTTTAAGAGTTCTCATACCGGCCTTTAATGAGTTTACAAGAACAGCATCGATCTAAAATAATACATATTCCAATATTAATTTTAACATTCTCATATCTATAACAAAGTTTGTTTTCTATGTCCGAGGTAAACTCGAAAACTACTGGACCGATCAGCATGAGACCAAAACCATTCGACGCCGAATTAATCTTAGATGGTTATAGGCTATATATTTTTCAAATTCTATTGTACATTTTACTTTTATTCATTCATTTGTTTTTTTAAATTAGCTATGAAACACGGGCGGAACCGCGGGCACCAGCTAGTACTTTTATATACCTAATACAAAAGTTCGTTCATACTTTCTATTCCTATTTGAAGAGAAATTAATTAAGTTATGTCTTTAAAATTAAACCGTTTTCGTTGACGATAATTTGAAGAAAAAAAATTGTTTCCACATTATCGATAAATAATAAAATAATCTTCATAAAAAGTGAATCTCGTTAATAGCTATTCATATAAAAAGTGTTAATAAACAAGAGAAAAATATAAAAAATATAAATAAAAAAACGTGTCATCTGGTGCCGGCCAAGAATAGTAGCACCTTATATCTTCCCGCGGATGTCGTAAAGGGTGACTAAGAGATATAAACCAGGGGATGGGCAGAAGCAGCCTCTGAGTACCACAAACACCTACTGCTATCGCCAACCCGCCTGCCAAACGTGGCGATTATGGCAATCTCTCCCCTTATTGGGGGAGACCTATGTCCAACTGTGGACATTATGATTGAATGGAATGAAAATAACAAACAAAATAAGAATACTAAAGATCAACATACTGATTTATTACACGCAATATTCTCACAAACAATATAACAATGCAATGGATAATATCTCGACAAACTTCACTGTTAATGAAATTATTCGCTTACCGAATTACTGTGTTTTTCCGTCTGGTTTCCAGGACCTAGAAATCCCCCCAAGTAATCCTGTGACAGTAAAGTCATATACTTAGCGTCTCTCGCTAAATCGGCCAACGTTTGCAAGTAACTATTGAGCATTCTTTTCCTACTTTCCAATACGGTCCTCGACGTGTTTTGAAACGTTTTCTTTGCCGGAAACGGTAGATTCCCTAACTCTGGCCACTGAATTTAAAAAAAAAAAAACCATATTTAACACGTCAACTTTCTTGAGACGCGCGTCTTAAATTTTACACCGAATGTAATGTGACGTCAGTAAGACAAAAGGGGAAGAATTAATATCAGACCAATAATTAGGCATATAAAAAAAAAACAAAGACAATATTGTGTAGATATCGCGATCCGCACTTAAACTACAGTAATACCCCGCTTTACGCGAGGGATACGTTCCGAAGAAAACCGCGTTAACTGAAATTCGCGTATATCGAGGTTTATGATGAAACATAGTGAAAATTTAATACAAAAAAAAAATACAAATCATTTTAATCAATCACTTTAATTCTAAGAACACTTTATGCAATACATACTCTTATTTTTTACGGAAAAATACATCTATTGGCCTTATATTATGTTTATACGCACTCTTTCGCGTAATGCGAGGCATTTGAGCGCGAAATTTAACATTTGCGTTATAGTGAAACCGCGCGTAACGGGGTCGCGCTAATCGGGGTATTACTGTATATGAAGACAGTTAGTACCACGGACTTAAGACCGACCGATATTATAATTTCAATTTTGTGACAACTGTCAGCGATGGTAATAAAGCCCGAATATATTACATACCATAGTAATGTGTCAATTTAAAATGTTTTAAAGTTATTGAAACAAAGTCAAATAATTAGAATGACAGCTGTCATCGAGATCACGTGTTTTGTAAAGTTTTGTTTATTTTTCGTTTAAAATTCACGCTAGACAATGTCATGGTGGCGATGTCTTTACCTCATCATGATTTTCTTTTATCGTTATATTTTAGTATCGATTATTATAAATATTATAGATATTATAAATATGTTGTATTACGGTGCGACTGCCGTTCTGAGGTCTCGGGTTCGATCCCCGGGTCAAGTCACGGTCAAGTGGTATTGGGTTTTTCTACTCAGTATCATCCCGGAGTTTGGAATTTGTGCCCGATATGGCGACAGGCTCGCCCCTTGTCACATCTGGGACGGAACCAAGCTCGGCGGAATGCGAGTGGTGGAGTTTGCTACATCACCTCTGCCTAACCCTTCGGGGATAACAGGCGTGAGCTTATGTTATAGATAGTGTCAATTTACCAATGTTGGCGATTTCATATCACTCTCTACAATAAAACAGTATGCATATTTTTAATTATATGTACTATTTATAAAGACTAGTCACATTAGTTTGACAGCTGTCATTCCAATTAAGGCCAGGATTTTAAGCACAATGATCTATACCTTTTCTTTTATCGACACGTGTAAATCGTAAAAGTCGCTGTATCTTCTATAAATATGCCACACTTCGTTATCTGATAACCTCGTAACAGCTATAGCATATATACCGAAAGCACGGCCCTTCTCTTGAACCAAAGCTAAAACAGACGTAAAAAAAAAAAAATAATTACAGGCAATCTCAGTAAGAGTAAATCTCATCAACCGATTGAAAAAGAGAGCCGTTTTAAACATATGAAGATACTGATTTGTTAAAGTTCCATGGGATACAATACACAGTTAACAAAATAAGATAACAGGTTATAAATGACAGTCATCCTATTGAAAAAAAAATTTTTTTTTCAGTGTCAAACTGTTTCAACCCCTTGAGCACTAACCTGGCGTTTACACCAGCTTTCCGTTGTTTTCCTATGGTCTCATTTTTATGGGTAATCGACATACTAACTATTTATTATACGATCAATTACTTATAATTAGTAATATAAATTATTAACCAGTTTAACAAAAGAAAAACAACCTGCGAAGTTCAAGCAAAGCTGAATATCACTATGTAAATTTATCATAAAAGTTTATAAAACTGTAAACCTAACCAATTTATTATGGAAATAAAAGTATTGTCAAAAACTTACCAGTTTCAATAATACACGGGGACAGTGGCGATAGTAAATTCTTTGCGTTACGACTTATTTCCGAATGTGACATTGACAAATTGCCAGTATAAGTCGACGATAAACTAGACGGACCTATAAATTCAAATAAATTCAAATATCACAGAAAATGATTCTCCATAAAATAATTTAAATATACTACAACGCTGTTAGGATAAAAGCTATTCTACGTCCACAGGATGCTGCAGGCTGCTTTCAAACCTTTGATCAAATCCTATGAATAATCCTAAGCAATTTATCGGCAAAACAATAAATTGTAAAAAAATCACAATTGTTACGGTTTACAATTAACATTTTTGTCATTGCAAAGTTTATATTTTACCTTCAAAAACAATCCGGTAAACTATGCAAAAAATATATATGGTAATTATTAAATAATTTAACACGACTAAGGGATCGGCCATTATTCACGTGAAGCTCGAAATCGGGGAAAAAATCATGATACCAAACAAGATACATCACATGTATTTTTTCATTGAAACTTCCATGTTTATCCAGTTATTTTTATCATTGTGCTAAAATTTTCAGAATTAAATTAGATCATACATGTATTTAAGGTAACATTAAAAAAAATTAAGATACTTTAAAACTAAAAAATACACGTGATTTAGGGTAGGGAGTTTAGTCTAAAACCTCACCACGTGTCATCAGTTGGGAGAGAGGGTTAAAAGGTTGCTAAAAAAACATCACGCGATTAATGAACAGTTCCTAAATTACATATTTAATAAAATAAAATAAAAAGATCAAAAGTTTGAAAAACAGTCAAATTAAAAAATAAACCAAATCCAGTTACCAATCAATACTTTAGCATAAAACAATAAAAATATTCCCATTATCACTACGGGTATATAATAATTAATAAATTTAAAAAGCATATAATAAGTTCAATGAAAAAAAAATCAAGCTTAGCCGATGATGGAATCTCGTAAAAACTAAACCCCTTCTTAGTAGAAGCGGGTGTGTACTAAATATTGACCTGCACACTCATTGATCATACTTCGGGCCAAATTACCAACAATATCTGACCGTGAACGATTGTGTCTTGTCCCCGGTGGTACTGTTAATAAATCACCTGTAGGAATATCAAACACAATTTGGATTCACTGCTATTTTTAATGCTGTGTTCATTCAAAAATAACTTGCTAAAAATTACCTATACGAAGATGATAAATATGTACGATGTCAGTATTCCGCTACAGATTAAATAGAATTGTACACAGATACTATAATTTAATAACAGATTGACAATCAAACTGACTGTATTTGATTATAATGGATTTAAAAGAAATTTGTTTATTGACTATGAATATAAGTTCTTTAGGCGTAAATTAGTTTTATTTTTCAAACAAAATGAACTGACCCCCTTAGTCACATTTTTCCAAGGAATTTTTAACATGACATCTTAGAATGCACATTTCGTGTTTTTATGTCTAAAAACAACAACCAAACTATATCACGTAAATTACCACTAAAACTATATAATGTGCCTCTAGAAGTGAAAATAATAGTTTATAACACATTATCTGTTGGGAATACAAATACGGTAAAAATTATCAGTGAATCCGCATTTCTCTTGTGAAAATCGATAATTGTAAACGTCACTTGTAAAAATAATAATAAAAAACTATAGTTATTGATTATATTACCAAAACTAACTAACTAAACTTGTATACAAAAGTCAACAATACGTATAAAATACATCAAACTATTATACCAATATTAATTTTAAAAATACCAATATTATTGCATTTAGGTATGGTATGATTCTTGTTGGCCGGTATCCTCCTAGACAGCGAACGTGGGAAAGTGAACGATTTGTTTGGAAAATCATGTTTGTACTTCGATTTGAATAACTTCGGTAATTTTTTTAAACAACATTTCATAATTTTCATGCATTTCTCTATGTACCAAAATAACACTTTTAATACACAATATTTTTATGTATTATATTATAAATAAACATGTTTCTATTTACTTATTTGTTATTCATGGGTTATCAAGAAATTTATTAAAAAAATATATTTTTTTATATACATTTGAAGCGACCCGGGTTCGATCCCACCTATCCGTCTCTAAAAACGGCCTGCGCTTTCGGTGAAGGAAAAAATTGTGAGGAAACCCATAGCATGGTGCAAGGGCATTATTTAATAATGCCCGCCTCCGTAGCTACCACCCTCAAGTTTGAAAACCTGTAGCCAAATACCAATAGGTGTGTTCCAGCAGCATCACTTTTAGTGTGTGTTACCATCCTGGACCATATCGTTACTTAACATCAGGTGAGATTGTCGTGAAAGCCTATTCCGTGTAAAAAAAAAGTAGTAAATACAGACCATAAAAAATAGAAATATTCTATTATACGTCATTTTTTTTTACTTATTAGACACAAATTTTTTTTTAATAGTTTTTAAATAAATGTGTTACTTACCGCTATATTTCTTATTGTCGTTGTTATCGTCCTTCCTGAAATCACTGAAAAATATTATCTAATTAGGTCAATTAGGATTAATTTTTATTTGCAATCATTACCTACACAACGTAAATTCTATTTTTTTACCTATTATTTCTGTATGCGCTATCATCATTATCCATCATAAAATCAGACTGCCATGACGGATCCTCCTGAAACGAAATAAAAATCTATTTCCTATAAGTTTTCAATAACTTATAAAATGTATTTATTAAATCTACTTTTGCATTTATATCTTAAACTAATATAGTAATGCCGTGGTATTTGTAAAAAGTTTCTAGAAATCTCTTAAACATATTACGACCTACAATAAAACTCAAATTCATAGAATGATAAAGCTTTCTTATCTTTCGTGTCCGTCAACAGACGGCTAGAAATTTTGATAACATTATTTTGTTCATAAATATTCTAGTAAATAAAGATGATAAATCTAAGAATTAGTATCAAGAGTTAGTAATCATACTAAAATAAAAATAAAAAAACATCAAAACAAGCCACTTATTTTTTGACAATTATGAATAGTCATTAAAAATAATTTAACATCATCATCTCCCTATCCTTATCCCAATTTATATTTGGGGTCGGCGCAACATGACTTACTATTCCTCTCATCTCTATTTAAGGTCATAACTACATTCTATCTCTTTCTAAGCCTATCATCTTTCAAAGTTCATTTTTTCTTCATTCTTCCTCTTTCTCTAAACCCCGTCCATATTCATATCCAATACCTTTGTTACAACATCCTCTTCCTTCCTGCGCATTACATGCCCATACCAAGACAGACCCCTTCTCCTTAACCTCTCTATCACTGGTGCCACTTTCACAGTTCCTATTGTTGGCGTCGCTTCAAGAACTTAGAATTAAGAATTAATTGTAGATAAAATAAGATACTATGCGATTTGAAAATTATGTATAAGAAGATAATAAAGATATTGATTTTCTAGTTAGGTAGCGAGGTAGGTAGAGTAATTATTCAATGTATCCAAACGTATACATACATAATAATAATAGTCAACCATAGCACGCTACAGTAGGGGTAGACGCGTCGAGCGCCAATGAGAGCGCTTCTCGCGTACGGGGTGCCGAACTAGCCGGCAGAATAAGTTTAGGCCGTATGGGCTCAAAAGGGTAGTTTGCGGCTGAGTGCCTTCAGCACTCGCCCCCAAAGTTCGGTGAAGCTGTTAAGGACCTTCCGGTCAACAGCATTAGCTAGGTCAAAAAAAAAAAAAAAGTCAGAAAGGGTAGTCTCGTCGCGATCGTCAAAATTCAAGTAAAGTGATTTCATTGTAATAGTTTAGTGAGTTAACGTGAATAAACGGTGTGAACAGAATATTGCGTTGTGGCATTTTTCCTGCCAACGACCCGGTCCACGTGCTCTACTGCGTCCCTGTCGGCGTACAGAATTGTCAAACTGTCAAACTTATACCATCCTGTTTCGATGCTGACAGGGCGTGGCAGAGCAGTCTACTTAGTACACGGACGTTCGTACGGGTGTCCGCTCATACTCGTGTGTCCGTCCGTTACACCTATGATATACATATTCCTAATCCTGTCCATTCTTGTTACTCCATACATCCATCTCAACATTCTCATTTCGGCTGCATACAGTCTCCTTTCATACATCACCTTTATTAGCCGACATTCTAATCCATACAAGACAACAGGACGGATCATGCTCTTGTATATCTTCCGCTTTAATTTAGGAATGTGGGGGAGGGGGGGGGAGGATTTGCGGATCACAGGTTACACAAAGAAGCCTTTGAGTAGCTATGACCTGCTGCTGAAAAAAAATGTTGAAACACAAGTTTTTTTTTTTACAATAATAACGCACCTCCAAAGCTACACAGACGCATTTTTGCACTTCATCGAAACAGTTAGCAGGGTTGTTCGTAAAGTCATCACCTTCGGTCGTGATCTTTCGAACTAGTTCAGCGTGACAGTTCTCAGGCACACCCATAACGGTCGGCTTGTTCGGTGCTAGGTATAAATCGCATAATTCCAATGCCGATGATCGCAAATTATCGATAACCGCTTTAGAAGTGTGCGGTGCGTCTGCGGAAATATATAACGTCTACATTATACATCGCTTACAATGGTCCTAATTAGAAAGCTCAAAGATACCCAAAAGGCAATGGACCGGGCTACGCTCGAAGTTTCACTATGTGACCCAATCAGAGGAAGATCCTCAAAAAAACCAATGTAACAGAAATTGCCCGAAGAATTGCCATACTTAAGTGTCAAAGGGTTGGGCACATTGCTCGTAGAACCGATCCCCGATGGAGCCAACGGGTTCTCTAATGGCTGCCGCATGCCGGAAGACTCAGCGTGGGTGACCTTCCACAAGGTGTCCACTGGATGCGGGTGGCGCAAGATTGGTCGTTGTGGGGGAGACATATGTCCAGCATTGGACGTCAAATGGTTGAATAAATGGATGGGTTTTTTACATCTTTTTTTACTAACTACTACCACCTAGCATGTATTGGTGCTTGCATGACGACAGGTTTTCAAACCTGAGGGTGGTGGTAGCTATTATTATTATTGTTCGAAAAAGGGCTATGCAGGTTAAAACAGTCCTGTAACACTGGGACCTAGTCAGATCTATTGTGATCGCCCCTATATTGCTAAAGCTCACTGCCTAGACCTACAACCTGGATATACTGTAGGATCATTACCCAGGCGTGGATTATTAGAGAATACACCCCCACTATGCTACGGTTTACTTTATTTAATTGTATATTATGTCGTTTTCCTCATGATAATTTCCTTCACTGAAAGCACAACCTTATTTAAAAAATTAAATATATATGTGGGCTCAAACCTAAGTACATCTACGTGGAATACAACAAAATTACAGTCATCATCTTTTTGTTTTCTTGTCTGTCAGTTTACATATATTACATACTAGCTGCACTCCGCGGTTTTACCCGCGTAGCTCTCGTTCCCGTAGGATTTCCGGAATAAAAGTATTTTACGTCACACTATGGATTTCAAACTATCTCCATACCAAGTTTCATCAAAATCGGCCCAGTAGTTTTTAAGATTATTCGTTACATATAAAAATACAAATCTTTCCTCTTCATAATATTAGTGTAAATATAGATAAGTACGCTTAAAATTCTAAAAGCAGAGAGAGCCGATTTAGTTAATCCTTTTTTTCATTCATATGACATATTCATTATCTAAGTTTTAATAGAATCTATCTAAAGCCTTTAGGTTATTCTAGATTTACACTTGCTAGTCCAAGAACTAGACACCACATGTAAATATAACAGCATTTTCACAAGTGACTTGACCAACCACTTCGCTGACTACTAATATCAGAATTACCTAAATTGTTGTTAAACTGTTAAACAAACACGAGCAAATGTAAGCATTTTTTTTTCTATTCCTATTATAAATGAATATAAAAAAGTATTCAATATTAACTTACATACCAGCTTCATTTAATTCTATTTCTAGCAGATATTGCGCGTTCGATTTCCATGAGGCGGTGGCTCTTAAAAATTTCAATGTTCTAGAAACTTCTTCGGACATTTTTTCTGTATTGGTGTTATTTGAAGAGCCTGTGAATAATAACCACATATTTAAAAAAAAAACTAAACAAATTTTTCGTTTCATTTTTTATTATTAAAACTATAAAAATATTTACTGTTGGTATCTACATGTGAACAAAGTGTAATTTTATTACATTAGTTTGTTTTAATCTATGGTGACTTTACATTGTCTACGTCAATTCATGTTGACATATTTGACAACTCCTTTTTACTCTACCTCTTGTCTATTATCGAATGTAATTTTTTAGCACTATGTTTGTATTATCTGTGTAGTTAAAAGCCATGTTAATCACATTGTGTTTGTCTTTAAAACAATTAAAATCTAATATTTACCTTCCTGAGGGCCAAGAGTCGCTCTTTTGGCCTGAATGATCCGTGTCAAATACTGCAGAGATGAAAGCTTCTGACGATCTTGCAATTCCCATTCGCCGGCGCTATCTTTTGAATGCTACAATATTTTTAGGCATAAATAAATAAAAAAAAATAATGTGTGCAATTCACATGTGGTAGAAGTGAAACCTTCAAAACAAAACAAAAAAATGTTTTATGCACCCTGGGTTCGAACATGCGATATTCAGTCGTACCGTCTATGAGACACGCGGATTAGTCCACCGGGCTAACCACGCTCTCCAAAATTTTACGAACAAACCTGACCTCCATCAGAAACATACTGTCGCTTTTTCGTTTCAACGACTTTCAAATCACAACGATGCTAAAGAAGTTTTAATTTCAAATAAAAATAATAGATAATATTTTTTTCTATATATAGGGGTTATTTATATGCTTATTTTTGATGACATGGGGAATGGATATCTGAATAATGATTACGTAAGCAATATTTACTTATTAGTATATTTTTTTTTCAAAACCATACAAATATCGTACCAACTGTGTATTCATGGAGTACGATTTTTACTTACTATTGCTGACAAGACGAAGGGGTAAAAAAATGAGTAAAACTTTGCTGTACTTGAACAACCCTATATCAAGTAATTTGTACTTCAAAATTTTCCTACATACTTAGATTTTCCTAAAAGGGTTTAAAAATTCCATAATAGAACTCATTGTATGTAATATCGATTCTCAAAGTCTTAGAGGTCAAACTATAAAGAAAAGACTTTACACTTACAAGTTTCTGTATATCTTTTTGAACTAGTTCCAACGTGGCGTCCAATTCTTCTGCATCACCGCAACATCGTATAACTATCAGAAATAGTTCTGATGGAAGGCATGAATCACGACAACACTAGAAACGAAAATTATCTTTCCGCAAAAAGCCTTGAACATCTTCGATTTTAATAAATCCTTTTATGAGAGAAAATGTGCCAAGGCTTTGTCAGAGTTATATTAACTAACCAGCTTTGTGCCCACGGCTGCGCCTGCGTTTCATATATTCTTCACTGGATTTTAGTTTTTTTTTTTTTTATATGGAACCCTAATTTTTTTTAGTACTATAATAAAGAAATTTTTTTCTCATAATTTCAATCAAGCATTCGCCCGTAAAACTCTGCATTGAATCGTACTTTATTCAAATTTTTATGAGTTTAATTTTTTTCATGCAAAACCCTAATTATTTTCAAAAATTAAAAGTACCCAAGTTACCCGTAGATTGTATTTTAGGTATAGGTTGGTTACCTAGTACATTCATTTCTACTTTTTAAAAAATATTTCGAAAAGACAAAGAGACACTTCAATTTAATTTATTAGTACAGATTATATATTAAATGCACTTACGATTCGAATGATTGTTCTATTAATATTATCAGGATCACTTAGTAAATTAATTATAGAACGCAATACAACAGATGATATTAACTCTGTCAGGATAATTTTTAATGCATGACATCTCCAAGCTTCTTCTGGGGCAATTAAATATAACACTGCTTCAAAAACTTCACATAGTAATTCTGAAAACATAATTTACAGAAAGTATATTGTAACATACTGTTACAACCAGGTATTTTAGTTAAGATCCTATTCAGATCCAAAATAGCTCGTGATTATAGATGGACCAGGAAACTAGTAAAACACGCTTATCTTAAGATCTTGGAGGTTACTATATACTTTAACATGTATCAGGTACAGATGATCATCGCAGGATCAAAGATAAACAGGTGTCTTTTAATTTGGGTCTATTGAAAGGTTTCCTGAACATGAATATGCATGGTAGAAAAAAAAACATTCTAACATATGAGTCGTAAAGAATCAAACGTTTATATATAAACTGTATTAAAATGATTGGTTGATAAACTGTATCGATCAATCATCACTGCTATACTTTAGAAAAAAAAAAAATCATTTTTTCCACTTTCTCAAAAATGAGTTGAATTCTATAGGACTCACATATTACTAATGAGGAATAAGCTAATAAAAGATGAGTTATTTAATAAATTGTTATTATATTTACATTGAAAAACTTACTGCAGATATTGAGGTAGTAAGACAAAATCCAACAATAACCAAGCCATTATATATAAATATCAAGTTGCAAAAATAAACATCAAGCACAGAGATTTTAATTCAATCAAGTAAACTATAAAAGTGCATTATTATTATTATTATATATCACATCATTCTTTAAATTTATTACCATATTCTTTTTCAGCATCAGTGCAAAACATATCACGACATATTTCTCTATTTTCTATTGAGCATTCCAATTCAAAGAATATATCCTTTAGGGTGTTACCCGTTATATTTTCTGAGCTGTCATAAAATTTAGACTTTCCAAATGATTGGGAATCTGCAAAAAAAATTTGTTTGATTATTGATTAGTAGAAAATAAAAACTTTCATCAACTCAATACTCTATACTGACAGCATTTTTATACAAAAGGAAATAATAAAAGTCATATGTAGTCACTACTTCCATGAGAGGAGGTACACAGTAAATCTTTGACTTCTTTACTTTTATGAGAGTTTTTGTACATGCTCATTGGTTACAACTTACAGTATTTTAAAGCATCAGTTTCATGTTAAACAAACACCATTCTCTATAAACTATTTACAATGATATCATTTACCTGGTGGCCACAGTAAATCAGTTTCACTCTTATTCCTACGGTGTGTTCTTTTGTCTTCATGTTTTTTTGGACTTGACCTGATATTTTCATTGGTTACTTCTTTGGCACACAATAAATCTGCATGTTTTAATCTCACCCTGGATTGTTTGAATAATTTTAAATGTTTTGTCATTTCTTCTGGAAATCTTGTTGATAGGAGGTGAATCCAGTCTACACTTTTTATTCTGTAATCATATTGTTCTCCTATACATATTTCTGGGCATCTTTTAATATCAAAGACAAAAGTAATTTTAAATTTGAACCATGCACAGAAATATTATGTTCAAAGTAACTAAAATATTATTTATTTTAAAATAAAATTAAACTCTCACCTATTAGCTACATTAGCACCAGATGCCAGCACCACACGTTTTATAGCATGTGTTGTAAATTCCTCATCATTTGTTAATATTTCATACCAAGGAGTTACATAGTCACCCACAATTATAGTTATTATTTCATTTAAAAATGAATCTACAGTTTCACTCCCTGTAATTCTATTATCATACTTTGGTAATGGTGTCTTATTTTTTATTTGTTCTAGAACCTAAAAAAGCAACCATTGCTTAATATCTTATATATATCATTTTTAAAAATAACTGTATTTTTATATAATATGGATATATGCAGTTATGTTATATCACAAGAACATGAATTAGTAACAATTATGACATAGATTAATAAAAAAAATCGTGTAAAAGAATTTATTTAATCAAAGGAGACACATATATGTAATATTCAACAACACCTACTAAATAATCAGTAACTTAAATTTTTTGCAATTGTTATTAACCCCTTGAGCACTTACCTGGTGTTTACGCCAGCTTTCCATTGTTTTCCTATTGTCTTATTTTTACGGGTACTCGACACATTAAGTTAAAACAATCATTATGCTTACCTTAGGTATCTGAATGGAAAAGTCGATTTGCTGTAAAGGATCATCTAAACTGTCTAAATCAGCAGAAAATATCTTCTTGTCATCATAATTAAAATACAAAACTGTCAACATTCTGCAAAAGATTTTTCTTTAATAATTAAATACCTTGGTTATTTTGTGTTATAGTGAAATTTTAGATAACAAACTTTTTAATATCATAAATAATTATTCTTCGCCTATTTACATAGATGACAGAAATATTAGGGCACAAGCAGTATCAAATAACTGGAATTGAACTGGAAAACCTATTACAATATGAAAACTATCCTAATGAAAGTATTAAAATGTTATTAATTACAACTGTAGGGTTAATTGATAAAGTAGCTAAGTACGTACATAGTAGAAATATTTGACCAGAATGTTTCTACTCACCCCACAAGAAAAGACAAAATAATACACAACAAAGTTATATAAACTCCGAATCCACATAGACCTGTTATAATTACGGATATTAAACCAAACCAACTAATAGCTTTCATGAACATTTTTACTTCTGTTACTGTATTCCAAACCTACAATTTACAAGTAAATACAAAAAAAAGTGAAAACAAACTTTGACTGTTCGATCACTTGACACTTGACATCAGAGAAGATTTTTGTTTTTTTTTTTTTATTGTTCCATTTTTTCCTTTTTAAGGAAAAGACAACGGTACTAGTAGATCATGCAACCAAGGCAGATGTTAGTAGCACTATCAATAAATGAACTTCAGTAACAAAATGGTGGACTTCTATTACGACCCATGGTCTTATTTAATATAATGATTACGACCACACCGGAAATGATTGGGAGATTTCAGAATTTACGTTTCGTGTCATTATTTTCACCTCACTACACTTGTGTATCATAACTACACTTTATCACGTAAAATGCCACCCAAAATTACATAATATATAGTTAAATACTGCAAAATAATGAATTAAAATAAGTACAACATGTCAAACCAAAATCGTACCAAGCATCCTCATCAAAGATGAACTTGACATGTTCCTTCACATAGGTACTTTATGCCTAAAGCTAGTGCAGTACTATTTACCAGTGTCAAGTCAACGTTATATAACATTATAAAAAATCATCAGTTCAAAAAAGACGTCCTAGCAGAAAATTACTAAATATTTGTTTTACCTAAATTGTTCACTAACCTCTAGCTAGAAGGTAGACTAGTGGTCATTACACTTTTATGGTCAAGGGCTACACAGCTCAGTGTGAGGTACCACTGCGGGCCGCACTTTTATGGATTGAGTAGTTATCACTTATTAATGAACATATTTTTATGAGCTGTCAAACGCCAATTCTCTATAGATTTTGTATGGTAATAACAATCTATGAAGACATTTTAGACAACCTAATTCTATAACTTTAACTATATGTAAACTCAGTTTTGAGTCATTATCTACCAAAATTCACATCGCGGGCCGCATAAATACAATCCAAGGGCCACATGTGGCCCGCAATTTGACGACCACTGGTCTAGACCAATATATCTTCCTGAAGAAGAGCATGGGCTTAATAACCATACTGGTCTCCTTCGGTAGCGGTGCACGTGTTCGATCCCCAACTGAAGACGCTCTTGTAATATACAGTATATATAATTATAATGTACTGTTCTTGTAGCCAGTCCGCACAATACAGTGACATCGGATACACTAGCGTTACTCGCAACATACGACACACGCACACTATACGCAACATGAATTCCTGTTTTACTCTTATATTTACTTACAATCTTGCTTACTTTTGAATTCAAATACACCGCAACTCAAGCCGAGATTCATACCATTTAAGTGAATTTGTACTTGCTACGATTTTCAGCCAAGTGCCTTAAGCGCTCTCCCTTTCACGTCAACAGCGTTTAGACAGTAAAAAGAAACAATACCAGTCCTAAGTCGAACTAGCACGTTTACTTGCTTAAAATCTACATTTGATATGCTTCTTTCTCAGTTACATTATAGTACTACAATAATACTTATTCATGTTTCCTAACGATGTTCTCCTATTCGGTTAGTATCTAAATGTATAAGAATTCCGAAAATTTGCACTAAATTATATGTAACTCATTTGGTAAATTCACGTTTATACATTCATACATATCATCACGCTTTTCTCCCGTGGGGGTAAGTAGTGACTATGTCCTTACACTTGTAACGATCTTGATACACCTCTTTCGCTTCGTCTACTTTCATGAGCGATTTCATACATGCTCGTCGATTGTGGGTTATTTTCACCTGGGCTTTTTTTAAGATGTACTCGGTTTGGCCGAGATACATTCGTTTAGATAGACCCTTACCGATGTGTCCAGTCACCTTCGCCTTGTATCCTAGCGTTTATTATTTGCAAAAATAGAAGTACTTAATTTGTGTCCCACACTAAAGTGTAATGTTCACTTTGAGTAGAGTTGTTCTACAGTTACTACAAAGAGGTTAAAGGGCCTGCTTTTAATGCATTAATGTAATAAAAATAAGTAACAGCTAATTAATTTATTGAAATACAACACAATATCCTTTAATCATGTACACAGCTATAGACAATAGTATTACAACTATGTACCTAATAATACTTTTATTAGTACATTAAATTTTATTGTCAAAAACATGTCAAACGATTAATTTGAACATGATGAAACATTATCCACGAGGACAAAATGTAGTAGGTTCCGGTGCAATGAAAAGAGAAGTAATCATTGAAACAAAAATACATTTCCAAATTAAGCGACCGTCCATAAATTATGCCATTTAGGTTTGTCATACTATGTGGCGTGACACAATGTACGGAATATTTCAAGTTACTAACTGCCAGAGGCGTACTATAGGGTGGCAGAGCTGGGAAAATGCCACGGGCCCCGGTCAGATGGGGCCCCCGCTCGCGAAGCTGCAAGCTCAGTATACAAATTTTTTTAACAAAATTCAGTAGAAATTATAAATACAATTAAAGTGACACACGACTAAATATTTAAATGTATTAGTGACCACCTTAGTGATTTATTTAAATGAAATTACGTGTCGATTTTTACTTGCTCCCCCCCCCCCCCCCCATCAAATGAATTTACTAAATTTACAACTGGCTTCAGATGGTACAGTTTCGCCACTCATTTACTAAAAATTACCAAAACCATATAACATGTGTAAATCTTAAATAGTAAATCCCATAGAATATGAAAATGTGTAATTTTGTTTACATTACATAGGTAAAAATTTAAGATTAAAATTAATTATAACAATAACTGGAAAGTGCTTTAAATTATGCTACTGAAGTGATGTAAAATTTTTACTTTAATATAATTATACCCAATTCCTTCGTTAATATTAGTATAAATTACAAAAGGTATTCACACCTTTCACAATGACTAAATTAAATATATACTTTTTAATTTACTTTTTTATATATTTTCTCACCTGTGTAAAATATTATTTCCTGTATAGAAATGTTTCATTAAACAGGACATACATTGTGTCGTTAAACTTAAACGTAAATGAATACATAACATTTTATATAATATTGTTTTAACAAATGGTTTGTTTACATATTTAATTTTGTACGTCATACAAAGATAAGGCATATCCCACTTTCTCATTTTACACTAACTGATTGTAGGAAATAATATTAAAAAAAAAACACTTTTACACGATAAAAAACTATCGTGAATGTCAATAACCTTTAGAATTAGAACTGCAGTAGGATAAGGATTAATATTTAACGTATAATTTCTTAAGTCTATAAATAAATACATTATCCGTTTTGATAAAAAAAAATTCAAATTCCTGTAACATTACTTGTTAATAATATTATAATAGTTGACGATGATTCTTTTGTCAAATTTCTTTTAAATACTATGTGAAACTTTTAATATTATAATATTTAAATTTCGAATTGAAGCTATAAAAAACGTATCCAGTAAATATATTTTCTAGAAGCCTTTGAATAATTTTTCATAGAAAATACAATCATAAGCACATAATGGTTTTAGACGATGCGAAACAATAAAATTCGAATTATTAATATAAATATATTGATGTGTTTTGAACATTAAAGAAAAATTTGAATGTGATATTTCTTAATATATATATCACTGTTATTTAATTTTTTCTTTACCCAGCAGATTTTTTTTGTTTTTATAATTATTTATAGATAAATGTCGTATAATTATGTATCGCTATCAGAATAAAATTTACAACTTAATGCTTTTAAGTCATATCGAAATTCCTAGAAAAAAAATAGTCAGATCTTAATAGTGTTCGGCAGTACGCTTAAATACATGATTCATAAATAAATCATTGACAATTTTATAATATATCATTATATCTTTCATACAATTAATAAGATACTCATTAGATACATGTTTTAATTAAATATGTGTAAACTGATTAGAAATATTCTACTATTTCTATAAAAAATGTAAAGATTAAAACTGGTAACACAGGTAACTAAAATAAAATTACCCTAATATTATGTATAATAAATAGTAAATTACACAGCTGCTGCTTGATTAAATAACTTGTACTTTAAGCTTCAAATACTGAATTAAATAAATAAAAAAAAAAAAAATAATGCACTATTAAATTATTAAATAACAATTAAAATATTATAAAGGAAAATCATTAATACAAAATGCTAAAATTTACGTTTTCACAATTATAACCTATAAAATTCAATCGAAAAATTTCAAAAATATGCGATAAAAATTTATTGAGCTTTTAATTTATAAACATATTATGACTTTAAAAGTATATTTAAATGTATATATTATACTCAAATTAAAAGTGTTCAAAAAACAACGGAATTTTTATATACCAGAATCATATTAAAATGATATATATCTAAACTTGAAGTAATAAAACCTATATATAAAGCTGTACACATTAACAACTATTTATCTATTTATACATTATGTTACAACATACTCAACAAGAATATCAACAATGGACACGAGAGATTACAACTAAATAAATACATATATGTACTTAAATACTATTTTCCTTTGTATATAATATTATATACCTAGCGGTATATTTATATATATATGAGAGAATATGGTAACATTTACTATTCAGTTGAATATCATCGACGCAGATCTTGATCCCACCGTGAAATCTTTGTACTGGGAAAACACGCATAACTGAAATAATAAAAAAGACACGCAAAATAAACACATAGAATAAAAATAAACATTGTCTTTGACGCAGCATTAGATATGAATACATTAAATAATGTATTGAAATGAATAATGACATTTTAAAGTGTGAAAATCCTCCTATGATCATTACAGCGAGCAACGGTGGGTGAGTTATGTCAGATTTCTACTGACTAAAATCCCAGTGTATTCTCAAACTCTGTTACTGGGTGGAGCGGGGCACACGAGAGAGTACATTCGTCGCTCCAACCCCAGTGGGGTCCGGCCCCTCAGAGTGGGACTCCACTGCGGTCAGAGACGGACTAGAGATGCACGTGCGTATAGTACACCGCTACGTACCGTCTTACCGGACTCACCCAAAGCCCGGTGGTTGCAAGGCACTCTGTGGCGGGCGCAGGTCGTTTCCTACCAACGCCTGCCAGTCCGACACATTGTAGGGGCCATTCAAGTATAGCGTAAACAAAATTTTTGAATTTTTCAATCCCCTCCCCTTTGTCAGCAATAACAACCAAAATAGGATTTAGTTTATTTTTTTTTTTTCGGTTTATAGCCTCCCTTACTGCACCACGCTCTCGGTATGCGTGGCTTCATAATTAAACATTAGATTTATTCATTTTGATTATTTCTTATAAAGTAAATTAATGTATTTTAATTCGTAATTATAAATTTTTACCAGGTAGCGAAAATAAAAGCAACTACTAAATGGTTTAGATAAAACTTTATACGTATGAACAGGGCTTCAATGAAGGTAGAAATATATGTTGTTTTTAGTAGTGCTGGACAAAAATTTATGACTAAAAATAAAGATAATATGTTATCCATTTTTGATTTAATCAGTATACTGATAGATGTAATAATGTAGCATAAAATTTTGTTAAGGAAAACATTGTAAGAATTGAGGTGGCATTGAGGTCACTGATATAATCAAGATATTATATAAATTTTAACATAATACATGACGTAATTATTGTAAATAATAATATTAGCTTAAATTATAGTTTTTCACAATGACACATTTATCTGACAACAATTGTTGAAATTTAAGTCATATGAATATACTTTAAGAAAAAATACTATACAAACTGTGTAACAATAATAATCTACTTTTCTATATATTTATAGTAAAATGTTACTTTTATAAATTATATTTCGTTTTTACTACAACTCCTGTTTCTTCTAAACTGACAAAATAAATTAAAATTTATAACAGAAATAAATAGCATATCAAAGTTGTGAAAATATTCTCGGATATTAATACTTATCGACAAATAAAAACACAGACCTAAAACAACTATGTGAAATTATAGATGAGACAGAGAAAATCTTTGTCTATATCCACTAATTATTTATTTTAGAAAGCACAGTTTATTAAATATATAAAGAAGAAAACTTGGTTCAGCTTTTTAAGAAGTAAAGTAAACCTAATATTAAAATATTGGTCAACTAAAACTACTATTCAAATCCTCCTAGGACTAAGTAACAAAATTCAAGTGGTTCACTCTAAATGAATGTGTAATCTTGATAGTACCAACTCATAAGTATGTAAATATAAGATAAAAAGAATGAACAAATTATTTATTTGTAATTTAATTATTAAAAGTACATCGTTCACAATCTACCAGGAAAAATATAGTAATTATACATACAGGAAGGCGGTTCAACAATACCTTATCATAGTCATTCAATAATATAAATTTAGATAAAACTTTACTATTTAGGCTTTAGTTTATAGCCAATTGATAAGAGATACATCTGTTTTCAACCCACACCTCAAATATAAATGAATGTTTTACCATATTATACACATTTAATATGTCGATTACCCATAAAAATGAGACAATAGGAAAACAATCGAAAGCTGGAGTAAACGCCAGGTTAGTGCTCAATGGGTTAAGGATATAAAATGCATTTGTGTATAAAATATGCAGTTTATAGCATTTTGAAATTTTGATCAAAAATTTCGTATGTATAATATTGCATGTCACCTTTTTTACATAATGGGCAACACTATCATACCAAGTACCTACAGTAATTGTAATACCAAGAGTATTGAGAAATGGAAGCAAAACTCAATTTATTATCATATTTTTAACGAAAATTAGCATTACTTGATATAATTGAAATATAACAATAACGTTCGAAAATGAAATTACGCAATATCAGTAGATTGCAACTATAAAATGGACTCATTTTTAAGATAATTTACATTACTCATACTTATTCTTACACTAATATGTCAGCATAAGTTTGTACACTAATTAATATATTTACATTAATCTTTATTTTATCTAATTTACACAAGTGATAATTTTTTAATGTTATTTTTCATGATTTGTTTATAATTATTAAATGATAAAATCAATTAATTAGGGGGCAAAGTGCACAATTTAAATGGTATAATAACCAAATTAGCATAACAATTTTTTTTATAATATGACGAAAATGTAGGTCATCGCTCTTCTGACTAAGGGGCCTTCAAGTATTACAATGGGTATGTTTGAATGGTGATAACCTAAGAAATATTTACAATCTTTTTTTTTCCAAACTTATGCAAATTCTTACGTAACCATGGGATAGGTAAGAGTTTTTTTACCCACTAGTGCTGGCAATTCGGAGGGTGTGTCAAAAAATATCCACAATTTTACATATAACATATTACTTGAATGCACCCTAAGATAAAATCAGAAAATGAACTCACCTTATCCTTAAGTTGTTGGCACATATGAAGTGCAGCTGTCAACATAAATAACACATCACTTAACCATGGTACTGCACAATCAGCCTGACACGAATCAATCCTCATATTCCCATGTACAAAACTCAATTGGTAAGCCACAAATATTAACTTATGCGATTGTAAGTAGAAGGATATTGCTAAATCTTCAGGTAGATTTGGTGATAAGGCTTTCTGGAATATGAAAATATTTTTAATGTAATTAATTAATAATACTCTCCTTTCTGTCTGTAAACATATAAATTCAATTTAACAAAAGACTTTTATTTTAAGAGCTTGAATCATCAATCAATAGTTATATAGTTATAACCAATATATATCATTTTAGACTGAAATACTTTCCACACTGATAACCAAAAGCTAACAACATTAAACTTTGAAATTTATCGAGTTTACAATTTCAACAAAGAATACATACCATATTTCTACTGTTAATAAGCTCATCAATAGCTTTTTTTCTTAGGTAATACTAGGGCAGTGCGAGCTCGTTGCAGAGAACCAATGAGACACTGAATTATGTGTAACACTTCTTCTGAAGATCTAAATATTTCAAAATTATGTCAATCATCAAGACAAAATCCTCCTTGCAAAATTAAAAAAAAAAATGTATGACATGTATGTAGATAATTAAGCACTATCAACATATTCAATTTCATTCAAAGTTCTTGAGAGCAGTTTACAAGATGGCAATTACTAACACACACATATATATAAAACTTGCTCACTGAATAGACTTCAACTTAATTTATAAACATTTTTGTTTAATTTCAAGGACAATGCTAAAATTACATATATATGGAAATATTTATGTAATATATTAAAAAAAACATGTTACATTACCTAAAAATATAATGTTTATCTACATTATCAATGTAACCAATGGCCTGTTGTAAATGGTTTGCTGCATCTTGAATTTGCTGTAATTTCCATGGTCCATCCTGATTTACTGATGTTCGGCATATTGTGTGCATTTGTCGTAGCACTTTGAAGCTTATATCCTAGTAATAGTAAACATTTCTGTGTATTTCAAATGTGTGTATAATCAACATGTATTCTTACTTGAATACATCTAACAATAAAATATATATCTTGTTGTTATTTTTTCTATAAAAGCACATTTATTTACACTGGCATATTTTAAATTACTTATCTAGTAAAATTAATAGAAGAAAGCAAGATAGAAAAATTTGAATAATTATCTGGAAACTTAGTCCAAAATGAAAAGAAAGAAAAGGTCATAATCACAAAAAAACCCTAAACGCATTTATTACAAAGATAAGCACTTAAATATTTGTCAATATGTATTAGAAAGTAGACATTTTGAAAAATACTCTATATTCAAGAGTTTAATTATTGTATAATTTTAATGGCACATTACTCCTTTCCATGTAGCTCTTCTTCAATTCCTGGATTATTATCAACATTGTAAAAAGACAATTTCAATAAGTTTTATATTTCTGAATTGTAAATTTTATTTAACTGAAAAATTGTAGTGAACTATTTGATATTTTATGAAATGGTATTAATTCTAATAATTAAAACAATGTAATATTTCTAATATAATATGTTTATAATACAATTCTATATGTAAATCGATAGCTGCTTTTGTTAATTTAATATTTAAAATTGTATACTTACAGCATGTGATATGCTATCTCCAGTAAGTGTTACAATACATTTCAGCTGTTCAGGCTGTGAAGTCAATATAAATTTGTCCTGCTTTTGTCCCTCGTTACCGTAAAGTGGTACAGGGAATCTGTGGGCACATTCCTGCGGAAACGACATGTATTTGTATGTTTAGCTCAGATAATCAATCTTACTCAAGGTTTATCAGTGACACTTACGACTAAAACAGTATGTAGTTGGTGTAGAATAGCGTGAACCTCCTCGCGGAGAACCCATTCAAATTCTTCCTTCTGAAAGCAAGAGTGTTCAAATTATTTAGAATACAAAGTTCATAATGTTTTATATGGGCCTTTGATTACTTACCAAATTAGCTGCTTCTTCCTTCTCGTTATCACTCATCTCAAAGGATTCTGCACACCAAATAATAAATGATTAAATATTACTGTAAAGTAGTTAACGTCACCCATCCACGAGTTTTTAATTGATTAAAATTATGGCAAAACCCAAAAACTAAACTGACTGAAGGCTAATGTTGCCATGAGATATTTTTAAAAACTACCTAATAGATTTCATGATTTGATATCTATACTAATAAATAAAATTGAAGTGTCTGTTTATAATATCAAAATAACAACTTACGATACCTAAAAAATTTGGAATATCCTCAGATTCGGACATACAATCATTGGCCTACTTTGCTTTGTTGAAAAGCAGACTTTTCTAAAAATTCGGCTTTATAGATGTTCCAAGAACATGGCGTTTGCTTTGAACTAGAAAGACTGCGTGTAAGTCTGCAAACTCTTTTTGTGCCATCCTGATTGCCTTCAAACTAATTCATAAAAATTTCTTCCTTTACTTCTCCGTTTAAAAATGCCGTTGAAACATCAAACTGTTGCTGTTTTAAATTTTCTTAAGCAGCTATTGCAAGTAATGCTTGAACTGTGGTCATACGAACTACTGGACTAAAGGTTTTATCATAATCTACTCCATGTTGTTGAAAGTAACCCTTTATAACCAGGGTTTTTTTTTTTATTATTTAAATTAAACTATCTGCAGACTCTGGGTCCGCACCTTTTTTTAGATTGGAGATTTAAATCGACTTCCGTCGGAAAAAATTGCCTATAATAGCAATTCAAGCAGCTATGCAGTTAGTAATCTTCTTTCGCATATGTGAGCTTAAATCTACTTTATAACCAGGGTTGTCTTTACCTATAGTGCAGGGTATACAGTGCACATGGGCGCATGGTTTTAGGGAGCGCCGAGCGACGCTCGCGACCCATACATAGATGCGGTTCTCGGAGCGTCAACGCTCTTAAGGGCCCGCGTTATGGCCGACACCAAACGCGGTAATACTTAAAATAGCTCCCAGATATCAAAAATTGCATCCGAATTATCTTTTAAAAATATAACTGTAAGTATTCCATTTAGACCGTGCACCTACAAGAGGGTGCCAGGATATTGGTTGCACACAAACGCTACAAGGGCTAAACCAGCCTCTGTTTATAACCATTTTGGCTTTGTATTTGTTTTCAGAACCATCATGGTTCATCTTTACTTTAAACAGCCATCCTTTCGTTCTTTAGGGAGATCAACCAGATCCCAGGTCTCATTAACGTTCAAAGAAGTCATTTCACTTCACACGGCTTCTAACTATTTTTGTCTGTCAGGAGAATCTATCGCGTCTTTGAACGTAGAAGGTTCTTTGGGCTTATTGAGATTTTCAGTTTCTTGAGCAGCTGCTAAAATAAAATCATCAAAGCGTTTAGGTGCTGTGATTGTTGATCTATCTCTCAAAGACTTCGTTTTCGTAATGGTGCATTCATAATTATCACCAGAGAGTTACTCACTCTCACTTTCTATGTCTGTTGGTCCATTAGTGTTCTCGACTAAATCATGTAGTAAACATGTAACTGGATTTTTTATCAGTATCGTTGTCTTGAAGTTTATCATCTCTTTCGTTAAACGTCGCTCATACCTGCTTGCGAGGTACGTGTTGAGACTTTGTTTGTTTAGGTTGTTCAATTTGTGTAACGGTATTGAACAATTTGGATAGATCGTTTGTGTTTTGTGCATCATAATACATAGTCTTCATTATTCTAATATATTTAGAGATAATAGTTTTATTTCTCGAAGGTATCAAGATTCTGAAAACAAACACACCTGAAATAGCTTTCGGTGCAAATTTATGATCATGAGTACCTTTTTTCAGAACATAAGTCTTACTATCGAACACATACCCATGATGAATGCATGGCTTTCTACCGACTAATCTTTTAAATGGTGTTTAATTCTGAATTATACGATTTATCCTTTTATTAAATAAATAGTTTGTAGTAAAGACTGCTTCGCCCCAGAATTTCCATGGTGCCTTTGCTTCAATCATCATTGCTCTCGTTTTCTCTACGAGGGTATGGTTTTTTCGTTTAGTAACTCCGTTTTTACTTGAGGTTTAAGGTGCCGTAAGCCTTTTTTGTATTCCATTGCGTTTTAAATAAGTATCAAAGTCCTTGTTCACATATTCATTGCCATTGTCCAATCGTACGAACTTGATTTTAGTCCCAGTTTGCTTTTCGGATAACTTTATGAACTCTGTAAATTGATTTAATACTTCGACTTTGTTTTTGATTAAGTATAACAGCTGTAGTCGTCTATAAAAGTAACGAAGTATCTATTTCCACTTATTGTCGGCGTTTGTATAGGTTTACAAACATCACTATATACGATTTCTAAGCAGTGTGTTGTTCTTTGAGTTGTTTTCTCACTAGGAACTGGTACTTGATACATTTTTGCTTAAATGCATGTTTCATGTTTCACATTCAGTCAAAGTTTCTGAATCTTCAAAGTCTAAGCCAATTAAGTTCTCGTTCTTTAGGGCTATACGCATCTATTTGGCATTTATGTAACCAAGTTTTCTATGCCAGTCGATGATCATTGATGAGTTTGTTGTCGTTTTAACTGGTGACATCATTATCATTAAATGATGATATTTGTATCATTTCATTTTTATGTAATAAAGGCCATCCGATTGTTAAAATGCAGTGAGAGTTGTACGATTCATATGATTAGTGACTGTTGCTTTTGTTTTACTAAAATGTACAGAGCATTTAGCATCTGTCATCTTGCTGACGGACAAAAGATTAGTGGATAGACTACAGCGTATTTTTCTAATGAGTGAGAGTTATATCATCACCTAGCCTTGTTAGAACAGAGACTGTCCTAGTTCATTTTATCTTGGCTGTATGGTCCTCTGTTGCAAAATTTAATTTAATTTTATAGATGTACACTCAATGGCCGTAAATACTCGTAAATCTCTTTGGTATGTCATATGAGACGTACAACCGATATCTAAAACCCAAAATACTGTTTTCAGGCTTCTCATTTCGTGTGAGCAAGCACTGAGTAGTAAAATTGTTTTTATGAGATGAACTCTTGTGTTTATTAAATTTCTCATTGTTTTTCTTCCAGCAGTTTGTACAAACTGTATGATTTTTGCGTTTAAAGATGTTACCTCTTTGTTTGTAAATTTTACAAGAAGCTTAGTATGCTTCTTCTTGTAATGTGGATTCAAGTTCGTCGCTAGTAGACATTCTTTGACCGTGACGTGCGTCGCTTTCTTCAGTTATTTTCATCTTAAGCTCGTCTTGCTTTGAAACATTGTCTCTGGATTCTATAGCTACTCTGAAGTTCTTAAATTCAGGTGAAAAGCTGTATAACATCATAATAGTTAACAGATCTTCGTTCATGTTTACATCCGTGTCAGCTAATTTTTTAACTTTGTCAATGAATTTCATGAAATGAGATCGAACATCATTTACGTTTAATTTCAATAAAATCAGTTGTTTTAATAGAGATGCCTTTCTATTCGGTCCTTTACGTTGACTTCAATTTGTCCCATACATCTTTTGCAGTATAGCATTTTTTAATTAATTTCAACTCAGAAGGAGCAATTATCAAAAGTAATTCGGCTATAGCCAGTGTATTACCTTCTTTGTCATCTAAACTTGAATTTGCGGTCAACGAAGTCTCGACGTACTTTCATAACTTTTGTTTTACAAGGACTGGTTCGGCATGAATCGACCAAGTATCCTAGTTCTCTCGGGTCAAGGATTTAATTGCAGTTAGTAAAACACACTATTTTTATTTCACGCTCTGCTACCATGTTAAATTCGAGAACTTTATTTTAATAAATATGTTTTATTTGTAACTAAGCAACCACTATATATTTTATAAAAATATAAAGGAGTTTGTATCCAACATATATGGATACTTCACACTTTCATTCACACTCAATGAAGCATATGTGCTGTTACTTGTACGATGTATCCTATATTTATAGATAGTTTGTCAGGTTTACACACATAACCAAATAAAACTAGGAATCTTTAAGGACAGCCGACAGAAGTGAAAACTCGAAACTTTGTAAAAAATCCAGCACTTAAACGCCATCTTACACTTAACATATTGTAGCGTGTTGAGGGCTGAAGTGATAGCATCGGTAACGTGAATGTGTAAGTTTTTCCTCCACAGATAATCACAGTGAAAGAAGTGTTCACTTCAATTATGCTTGACAATCGTACTATTTGCACTTAATGCAATACCTAAGCACTATATTTTTCATCTCTGCTAAGCACTATTGATACAATCTTACTTATTATTACACTAGTTGTTGACTCAAAATAATTGGACAGAAATTACACTTGTATTTTGCAAAAAAGGCATTTTATGCAGCAGTATCAGGCCATTTGTAGTATACTTAGCAAATGTACAACTACACTTTAATATACATTATTAATGGAAAACCGTAGTAATATATCGCCTTATAGGCAAATAATAATTATACACACCAATTATACGCTTACAATCCTTTTTTTATGCGGTAATAAATAGGTATTCTTCTTATGTTAAGTGAGGATTTTAAACTACATTTTTATACCCCGCAGAGAATATGTATCACCAATATTAATTTTATAAATGATCTCTGACGTACATCCTGAAAACTCCTGAATAAACTGGAAAAATAGAACATCCATCTGCCCGATTACCTATTGTTGATTAGGTACTTTTTGTTTCACAAAATAATTTTATCTTAAATCTATGGTATATTTAAAAATAATATAATGGCATTCCAAAGAATGTTTTTATTGAACTTTGAAAACTAAATAACTTATTTGTTTGTAACACTATTCTATCCTAAGATTTATTTCGCTTAAAATTTAAAAACCATGGTTTTCCCACGAAATCTAGAAGATTTTTATGGTAAAATAGAAAAAATTCTCCGTGATGCAGGATGTATTGCCGGGTATTGTATAGCTTTTTATTAAATATCCTTTGGACTACCTGTAAATCTCTTTTATGGGTACATTACGGCCGGTGAATCTTGGTAGGAGTGAAATTCGTACATGTTTGCCACATTTATGTATACATGCACTAAACTTCGTAGAAACTCTGTGCAAAGTAACCAAAATATATCTACCGTACTGTACGTAGCTACCATAAAATATGATGAGGTGTAGTAAACTACGATAAAAGAAATTCGTAAGTCAATGAAATAAAAATAAAAATTTTAGTTCTGGTTACATTTAATATCTATGTTAAAAATAAGAACTTTATACAACTTCTTCCACCTAGATATGCTGTTGTTTTTTGAGAGGCATACCTTTTAAATGGTATGCTTCGCTGTAATATGTAACTCTTTTGATTAAATGTAAAGATAACTTTATTTTATTGTTTTAATCTTCGAAGAATTTATCGCAATTGTTATAAATAATATTCAGGTCATCAATTTTTTTATTTTTGTACAGGTAGCAATGCCTAATTAAAAGTTGTTCAATAATTCTAGTAAATCTGGAAGACACATGAAATACCCATATACATTATCTGCAAAGATTGCTCAGTTTCCAATATTTTACTACATGAAAAAGAATTTCATCTGGATGTACTACCCATTAGGATTGTTGGGCGGTTTTTACGTATTTGCCAAAATACACGCTATGGCTAATTCGGATGCTAATGTACGAAATTGGGCTGAAACTCAGCGTAAATTCGCAGAAAAAGAACAACGCCATTAAAATTACGTTCTTAATTACATATTACAATTACATATGTTTTATAAATTAACAATAAAAATATATATAAGTATATCCTCATTATGGTCTCATTTTCAACGGTTACAATAACCTTTATTTTTAGTTGTAGAATTATAAATAAATAGAAAATATAAAAATTATACGCTACTAGCTGTTACTTTTTTCTATTCCAAACAGTTATTCATTGCTTAAAATAGTTTTTAAATGATCATTTGAAAATAATGAACCCTATTTTTTGTACAAACCCAAAATTATTTTGGTATTAATACCAAAATATTACATACAAATTTAAACACATGCCAATAAAACTTCGAAATTAAAATTGAATCTAATTTTGTTCAAAGTTTTAACGTTTTAACGAGAACCCCAATTATACACAAAAATATAAAGTACCTTAAGTTACGTCCCTATATAAATTCACCTATCTGCCAAAAAAGTACATTTCAAATTGGTCCATTTTTCTGGAAATTAGTGGGAACAAAGAAACAGACAAAAAAATTAAAAATAGTTTTTAGTATAGCTACCGTACATACATTAATATGTACTCGTATTTAGTAAAAAGTTGTAATTTTGATTTTACAAACAGACACTATAACTTTATTTATTTGTGTAGATTAACCTTCAATATTATATTTAACCATCTTAGTGGTTTAAAATTAAAATAAAATTTAATAAAAAAATTAAATTAAAAAGATTATTGCAAATTTAAGAGTTCAAAAGATAATTTTAACATTTTTGTGACAATCCAGTTCTTACAAAACTAAAAAAACGAATCATTGTCAAGTATTTTTTTATTTGTTCAATCATAAAATATATATACTTATCTCAATTTGTATGTACAACAATTAAATTACAGTAGGTACAAACGTTGTATTTAGAGGGAGTATAATTTTCCAGTATTTTATTGTGGTTTTTGTGGATAATAGAATAAATAACGAAACGTAAGTTGTAATGTCAAAGTTAGACATGGGTAACTCAGCTAAAATACTTGCGTTAACTCAGTAACTAAGGCGCAGTTAACTGCGCCGACTTATTGCGTTAATTCAAAATTGCGCCATGGCCATTGTAGTTGATTACTATGCATATTTTATTTGTAATATATCTTGTCGCAAAATAAAGGGTTATATATTGTGCTAATATTTATTTTTTCATTAAAGGTTTTAAATCCTGTGGAAACTATTCATCCTGAGAAGCAGGATTGCATGTCAAGTCGCTTGAAACTCAATACATGTGCAAAAATGATATATTTCAATGCATTTTTATCGTTGTTAGTTCACTGCAATTTAGAACACAAAATAACAACGTTTTTGTACACTAAAACACACTTATACAAATCAAAATAAATCAATCATGCTTTTCCTTCAAGTTCTCCCCATAAAATCAAATGCAGTTCATTCGTTTTGATTTTCAAACGCAAACGTACCGTACCGTCATTTGTTTTTATACGCAGCTTTCAACTCAGCCATCTGTCAAATTGAAAACTTATGACCAATAATCAAAGTGAACTCTAGAAACAAAATATTACCTAGATATAACTGCATTTATATTTCACGGAGTTGCAGATTCTAAAAATGATATTCGAATTTCTCGGTCCTGCGCTGTGCGCCAATGCATTTTTAATGAGTTAATACATCCAGCGCAGTTAACTGAGTTGGCGGAAGTGCGCGGCGCAGCGCAGTGTTACACATCTCTAGTCAAAATTGTCAAATACCTGAAACAGTGTCAAAAAGTTATTCGTTGTTTGTGTTGAATAATTTTTTTGTATAGGACTAATGAATATAAAATGTGTATGTAAATTTACATTGATTAGATGATTATTGTCTAAAGTGCTTAGTTCAACATGTGGGTTAAACCTCAAGAAATATTCCTAAAAACTGCGTTATGGTAAATATTTCTTGTTTTTTTTGTCGTTTACAATGTTTATATATTTGATTGTATAATTGAAATCATATTTGTAACTTAGGGATTCAGACGAAACGACATTATATTTCGTTCTTCAAAGAAGGAAGGGGCATGGAAAGTCGAAAGGGCTATCTTCGCTCCTAGTTGGAACACTAGACAGCGTTAGAGATACGAAACCAGCTCCATATAGGATATTGCATCAAACACCTAATTCTGAAGTTTATTATGGTAAAAAAAAAAACAAAAGTTATTCTCAATATTAACAGTTCTATATAAATATTATTGTTTAATGGTAATTTATTGTAGATTTAATTAAAACAATTATAATGTATAGTTTTTTTTGTGTTCTATAGTTTCATATTAAATAAATATTTAATATAAATTGATTATAATATATGTGAACTACAGACGTGTAATCTTATGTATATATTTTGTCTGTACCAAAAGCACTATATCATTACGTCTAAAAAAATTCTTAACCCATTCATTTGTTGTCTATTTCGTACATGTAAACAATATATATATATATCTAGAGATATGAAATTTATATGTTTTAAATAAGCATGGTTTTATTGCATATTATTTGCTATTAATTTTATGAGTATGAAAAAACTAGGTTAGTAGAGACTTTTTACTAATTTTGTAATGCATGATCACTTATTTCTGTTTTGTGCATTATAATATTATTTCTACAGATGTAATAATATGAAATAAACACCAATTGTAATAAAGCATTACCAACTTCTACATCAAATGTATTTTCATTACCTAATTTATATCATATAAATCAAACCATTTTATCAAAATATGACTGACTTGACCTCTTACTTTTTTGTTAGAGTTTTGCTGAATATAACTGTCAATTTAATGTCCTAATAGGTAATGGTTGTAAACTTGTTCAATGTTTAACTGTAGAAGCATCACAGCTACTTCAATCAATAGTCAACCTTTTTTTCACTTGCCTCAAATGAAGCCGTTCTTAGCCTGTTCTATGGGGCGAAAAATTCTACTACTACCACTACTAATAAAAAAAAAAAAGTTACAGTGTCTGTTGACTGTATGCCTGCTGTTTTGCTACTTCCTACCAAATAAAAAATACAAACCATGTTGAAATAAAATGTTATAGTACATTATTATTTTAATGTATTTAATTACCAAGTAATAGTCTTTAAGGTATCAATACTATATTGTTGTAGTTATAGCAACGGCCTTGACGGAACAAGAAATACGTCAAGACTGGCAATGGTTGTTTGACAATGTTTGCCCAACATTACACTCTTTTGATACTGAGGAAGAAGTTACTGAGTTTGTATGTTGTAAAATAAACTCTGTTATTGCATCTGAGGAAGAGAATTTGACAGAAGGTACTTTAATTATTAAAATTAACTAATACATATGATACAAAGATGTTTAAAGATTGAGTGAACAAAATAAATTATTTAAAACACAATAAATAAAAAGTTATTCAAATTTAGAAGAATAAAATCATACATATTTTAATTATTTTAGATGATGATACAATATACAAAAATTTTGAATATGATTTTCATCAAAGATTCAACATGCCAAAGGATGAGAAATTGGTTTGTTATTATTCCTGTAGGTGAGTTTAGTTATATTTCTATAGCTATAGTTTAAAAAAATATATATTTTTTGAACATCTTTTCTCTTAATTATATTATATTATTATAATAATTTTTTAAATTATTTAGGCACTGCTTTGACCATAATTTCACCTGAGTGATAATGTGATTCAAGATTGTGTAAACACACTAAAGCTAGAAGTAGAGATGTTAAAATACTGGGTGGTGTAATTTACCTACAGTTAGATGGGCATTACAGTAAGCAATGTTATCCTTCATGAAAGTTCAAGCTTGTTATGGTATAGGATTCAAACCTACTGATGTGGTACATATGTATACACTATTACTGAGCCATCAACTCTTCAACTTCTTTCATTATGCATACATAATTTTTAGCAATTTAGAAATTGATATTTATTGTTGGCTTAATGTCATATGTAATACCTTAATTCCCATGAATATATATAACTATTTTTTAATTAGCATGTAAACTTGATGAGGATAATGTTTGAGCATGTTATTTTCTTTAAGAAGAAGCCTTTCCTCAGCAGTAGAATTTTTACTTTCTTAAACTGCATATTTTGCACCATATATTTTTTCTTATACGTTGAAATATATAAAGCAAATTTTTTAATCAAAAACATTTTTTATACAGCTACTGGAAAGGAAAAATGCCTCGGCAAGGCTGGATGTACTTATCGGTGCATTATATGTGTTTCTATTCCTATATATTTGGACGTAAAACATCTATTAAGATAAGATGGGCAGACGTCACGGAACTCGCCAAAACTAATAGTCTCTTATTCCCGGATTCAATTAAAGTAGTGACAAGAGATGATGAACATTATTTCACTTTGTTCTTGAAGAAAAACGAGACGTTTGCATTAATGCAGCAGTTTTAGCTAATATTGCCATGAAACAGTGAGTACATGTATTTACATATAACGATATAATAATTTTTAGATTCTATATTGCAATTGGGAAAAATTAATAACAACTCCAAAACATTTTTCTCTTCTGTTTACCGATCGATTTTCTATTTATTAGTTTTTTATTCGCTATTGATACATTTTAAAGTCTTAACAGACGCACTGACTGGACCGCGAACATAATACGCTGGACGATCGAACTTAATGAAGTTACCAGTCGCCTTATAAGCGCGAAAATAAAATAGAAATTGCTATTTATGCAAGTAATGGACAGGTAGTTGTTTCCTTTTATAAAGTGTTAAATTTTATCGCGCTTCGCTAATCACGTCCGTATCTGACTGCACTTACAAAGCGACTGATAACGTCAGTCGTCCTCCGTACCATGTATGTGGTCCGGTGTGCGCGTCTGCTAGGGATTTTAACATATCAAAAAAACATTTGGTATTATGAATTACTCATAAAAATTGAAGCTGAATATTTAAATATGAATGTCTTATCTTTTCGATATTTGTAATGTTGAATGTTGTGGTGTGGTAGAGGATATATTGACAAAAATAGAGAAATGAATACTTCAATTCCTTGACTACATAAAGAGGATAGATGAGAGAGGCGTGATTTTATATGTATGCTCATAAAGTAAATTTGATCAAAGCAATTTTAATTAATTTAGTTGTTCTCAGTACGTATCTTAATGCAGGCACAACAATTTTTATGCCATATGATAATAACCATGCACGTGTATAGTCTTGTGCAATATTTCGTGATTTTGTACTAAAAGTATATCATATTTTTAGATTGATCGACGATAAATCCGGTAGTTTTAATATTGATAAGGATTTACTTACTAAGTTGAGTAAAAACGTGCCCAAGAAAGCGTCCTTCCTGAAACGTGATTTGGACGCGAGAAAACAGTCAAATGTGTACACTTTGAGATTTCGTTTACCGCAATCCGAGAAACTTGATGGTACGGAAGAATGCACCCTCTGGACGCCTTACAATAAAAAACATAATTGGGGACGCCTTTATTTATCGCAAAACTTTATCTGCTTCGACAGTCGCGTAAGTAGTATTAAAAAGCCTATAATTCTATTCCTAAAACTCCCTTAATTCCTGTAACTTTTACCAACAAATAAAATCAAAAAAATAAAAAAAAAAATCTAAATTTGAAATTGAATTATATATGAACAGTTTATTAAGTGCAAATTAGTACATAAAGAATTTACTGTTCTCATATTATGTCGCTTGAAATTTCTGATATATAGGTACAGAGATACTTTATTCAAATAAAAAAATAAATTAAGTAAGAAGTAAAAGGTCATAATCACAAGATTTGTTTTCAGAATTCTGACTGATTTACTATGCAAATACTACATTTGCCGTATTAAGTCCATTTTTAAACAGTCTGTTATTGAGATTTCCATTGTCGTTTGTAATGAATGTACAATCATATAAGTACCTAATCGTTATCTATGTTACCTAGGAACTGTGAGTCACGACAAACTAGCATTGTTTACTGTTTATTAAGTCCTATTATAAACACTTAACGATCAATTTACAATTGAAAACTGTTCGCATTTAGTTAACATCTTGTTAAAGCAATGACGGTGCACAGTGATTCAACATTAGTAAAATAGAGACATAGTTATCCATAGTCGAAATTTTTTTTTTGCCCATCATTTCTCGCAAAATCAACGCTTTAAAGACTTACTTTACGCTCTATTGTAAACTAAAGTATTCTAAATATAAAATAAGAATCAGTGACGACCTGAGGGGTGTTATGAAACCTATGAAACCCGTTCCCCCTAAAATCGTACACGTGGAATGGACAAATCTCTTAAAAATAGACAATTAACGAATACAATATAAACAATAAATTTCTGATGTCCTGCTTAAAACATCTAAACAATGAAATAAAAAATAGGAAGTACTAAATCAAAATTACTTTGAATGCCGATTCAAAGTTATTTTGAAAAATTCGTGAAACATGAAAATTCTCGTCCCGTACTCTAAAGATGACAAGTCTTTGGCTGCGGACCACGCCTAGCACTGAGGTGCGGCTCGTGAGTTAATTACACCCAAAAGCGCTACTGTTTTACGTTATAATTTTTGCCTCAGATAATAAAAAAATATGTACTTGAAGAAATTCTAACTTGAGATATTTCTATATCTCACTTTTTCAATCCCTGGATCACTGTGCGGCGGTCGACTGTGACGTCTAATTTATGTGTCTGTGTCTAATTTATGACGTACCATTTGTGGTGTTTTTGTTATCATCGTTAGCGCTAACAGAAACTATTTAGATAAAATGTCAGAGAATTAATTAATCTAATTCGACAAATATGATACATTAACGTTTTTTTTCTTTGTATCGTGTTGATTTGAGGTAGTTTTTGTTTCATTTTTAATGAAATGCGCAATCGATCGTTCAGAACACTTTATTTTGTATCAATAATAATTAAACGTCCATATGAAACATGTTTATAATTACGCAATTGATTGAAAAAGAGCAATTAATGTTACTGGAATCGAATATCACATTACAGATAATGTTTCTGTATATATAGATAATTGATTATTTAGAGTTCTAAAAATTATAGAAGCATCTGTCTGATCAACTTAGCTGGGTAATTTTTTTTTTTGTTAAATTCAAAAATAAACATTTTGAGAAAGGCAAAAAAATAGTGATTCAAAATTTGGTATTTAAAAAAAATCAAAACTTTTCTTTTCTTAGACCCAAGTATCCCCTTCAAAACAAACTGGAGTTTTTTAAGATAAAGTAGTTTGCGAGATATTAAAAAAATAAACTTGAAAAAATAACAAAAAAATTAAATTATTACCGCCAATAGAGGACAATCTATCCACAGTTGTTATATCTACCACGACTTCTAGGTAGTTCTAAATGGATAGCAAGTTAGTGATACCGAAATGCTACGTATCTTAATGCGTCACTATTAGGCTCAATTATCCTACCACTCTGTTAACTGCTAGGTCTGCACTGGCTAATACCGGACCGTGACGCGTTGGAATATGTCTCTTGTGTATTGTAGTGTGTAAGTATCTCCCCGCAACAGAAAAAACCGGTTTATTTAATTAAATTTTTCTCAGGTTCATAACTTAGTCCGTCTAACGATTCCTCTACGGAACGTCCATCAAGTGGAACGTGCCGATTCTGGTGGTACGGGCAGTTCCGGTGACACCGGCAGTATACTCATCACCACAGCGCATCACACGAGCTTTCTCTTCGGCAATATATCGGACAGGGACTTCCTAGTCCATAAAATTTCCGAACTACTTGCAAAATTGCCGAAGTAAGCACAGTATTGTGGTTCTTGCATGTTTTCCGTTGACGGCAAATCATTGTACTTTTTTTTTGGAATTTTACCATTTTATTCTCCCTGAATATTTTGTAATCCTGATTAATTTATCATACCGCATGCATAATACGAAAGGTGATATGGTTTTAGAAATATAAAATCGATACCCACACATATTGGAAACATTCTCATTAAATTTCAGCATATAATGATAAGTTTTAATGCACATGTATCAATTTTATTTAATTTGTCGAATGTGTTACTTGAATTTTTGGGTAATGAGTTGGTGTTTTATATATATGACCGCACCCATTTTCGAAAATTTTAAAAAGCTTTCTACTTCTATTTAAAAAAATGATAATACTAAACCTCATAAATTATAACTACTAAGCAAAAAAGAAAATCGGTTGATAAATAGAGAAGAGAAATTGTCTTTGACTGTCTTTTTTATACCTTCCTATTTACATTAATTACTGCAAGGGAATGTTCCTATAAACTTTCTAATTGTAATAGTTATTGTTGTAAAAACTTTTTCCAGCTTTTACAATGTTATATTATATAGTTAATGTCTTGTTTAATTAACAGGGTGCTCGCCTAATACATCATACAGCATGATCGAGATGATGCGCAGCTACTAACGGTCATCACTTGTGGGAATGTTATATTTAATGTTACCTTCTAGAATACTAATTGTGTTTTGCGTGAATGTGCAGTGATATGTACAGGGAGAAGGCGAACCGAGCAGTCGGAGGACATCACAGCGAGAAGGCATGGACCGCGCAACCGCCACTCATGACCCTGTTCAGAACGCATCAGACATCGCCGATAAAGCAGATCCAACAGAAAAAGGTATCACGTATGTTCGTTCTTTCTACTTCCCATTCTCTCTCTCTCTCTCTCTCTTTTTCCCTTTCATAGTAAGTCCCACCATCGAACCGCGAGAATTATCGTGTTACAGATTGATTGCGATTCTGGATTAGATTATTACCGACGCCTAAGTTTTAAACTATGATAAACTAATTGTGCAACATGTGCGATCTATTTATGTTTACAGAACAGACACAATTTTTACGGCCTTTACTGGTTTTTGTCTTCACTCCTAATTATGTAGATTTTAGCAATTAATTCTAGAATGAAAAGTTATGTGGATGTGAAACTGTGACGATCTTTCATAGTTCGAAATGTAAAATTTTTATGTTTAGAGCAATTTTTAAATAAATATCAACCAAAAAGTTTTTATACGTCATTTTCTCATGTAATCTAATCTGACTGATTTGTTACGACCTCTTCTGTTTATTTTTGTACCCCTGACAGCATTTACGCATGTAACGTCACGATGATCTGTTGGATTAGTTAGGGCGTAAACGTACAACAAACAAACGAACTCTCATTCGAATTTGTGATAAATTAAAGGAAAAGAAATGGGAAGATCACATGGCGGAAGTCGGTCGCGGTATTAGTATGTATCAAACGACGGACGGTAGCGAACTAGTAGTCAACGGTATACCGGAATCGCTTCGCGGTGAATTGTGGAGCGTTTTCTCCGGTTCTATACTGCAGAAGGTACAGAACAAAGGCGCTTACGAGAGACTGGTCAATGAAGCACTCTCGTCCAAGAACCAAGCCAACGATGAGATCGAGAGAGACCTGCACAGGTCGTTGCCTGAACACAGGGCATTTCAAAATGATATCGGTAAGTGATACTCTATCTCCTCAGTCTATACTAATTAATAAAATTAAAAGTGTCTGGCTGTAATATCAAAATAACGACTTTTTATTAAAGACATCATCAAAACCCAAGAAATTGTAAAAAAAAAATATTCAATTTTTTTTAACGAACTCTATCTCCTATAATGCCTTACAATAACAAGTTTTCTCTCTGGACCTGGTTGATGGCTGTTCTAGTGGCTTCACTCTAAAATAACTAATATAAGATGTCTGTTTTTGATGTGAAACATCTATAGCCGCACGTAAAACCGATTTCTGGCGTGGCGACGCATGCCGTGGCGACGCGTCGCCACGTTATATGATGGTATATATATACAATCTATATGCAGTAGTGTGTACGATGTGGCGACGCATCGCCGTGACATCATTTCATTTTTACACGAGAGATTATTTCCGTACAGTCACAGAGGTTCAATAACTTTTAAAACAAATAAAGACAAACTACCATTGATTTTAGCTGGGGATTTCAATGTAAATTTTGCAAAAGATGAATCAACGCCATTAATTACGTTTCTCCAAGAAGAATTTCAACTGCAAATTAATAACAATCCAAGAGAACCTACGGAACAACAATAGATGCTGTATTTATTAGATATCTTGATAATGTTATGTCCAATACTTTTGTAACATACTGCAGTTACCATCGACCAATTGTCACAGTAATACCGTCCTCAGAGGCAACATCGAATATAACTATTACTGAAGTCACTGATTAAACGAATTAAGTAGTCACGATTTGAAATAAATTCGTAAATTTTTGTATTGAATGAAAATAAATGTTTATTCAATAAATAGTTTAAAAGGAAAACATTGGTCGAGTTACTTTTTTGCTTACATCATTTACTGTCATCCTCATAACTTCATATATGACGTTCGTTTCCTTTAGGTTGACAGCTGTCATTCTAATATTCATAATTTGTAAACAGAGTAAAAATAGGCTATAGTATTTTGAGATTATGCATTATTATAACATAAAATAAACACAACATAAGTTCACGCCTGTTATACCCCGAAGAGTTAGGCAGAGGTGAAATAGCGAACTACACCACTCGCATTCCGCCGAGCTTAGTTCCGTCCCGGATGTGACAGGGGGCGAGCTGTCGCCATATCGGGCACAAATTCCAGACTCCGTGTTGATACTGAGCAGAAAAAACCCAATATCACTTGACACGACCCGCGGATCGAATCCGAGACCTCAGAACGACAGTCTTACCGTAATATGACTGCACCCATATTAAAATTTAGCGTTCAATTGTTTTGCTATTGTTAAATTTTTATTGGTATTTGGGCGATTAAAATTTTCAGGTATATCTGCACTACGCCGTGTCCTATGCGCGTACGCACTGAAAAATCCTACCATTGGCTATTGTCAAGCGATGAACATTGTAGCGTCCGTACTGCTCATATACTGTCCTGAAGAGCAAGCCTTCTGGTTGTTGGCGACCATCTGCGAGACATTACTCCCTGATTACTATAACACGAGGGTTGTGGGAGCTTTGGTAATAATAAACATCTTATCCAAATAATTACAGATTCATTGGGCACGTCAACAGAATTCATCTCTGACACCTGTCATTGCACATGACTAGCGACATCGTTTGTTACTATATTACGTAATTGTTTTTACTCTTTTAGTATAACAAACGCGTTTCATTAACTCTGTGTGTATCGCATCACATAAAAATACAACGGTTAAAAGTTGTAAACTTGAAACAAGAAAAAAAAAAAACCTGATTACTTTCATAATAAAAATTCAATCTATCGTACTGATTTAGTAATATCGGAAAGTATTTTATTCCCAGTTTCAAAGTTACATCGACTATCCGACCGCAAACTGTCAAGACCTCATTCTCTCAGCGGTTGTACTGTAAATATAACTATATATAATATTATATTAAATTTACATATATATATAAGAAAAGTTTGTTTTCTTTGTCCGAGGTAAACTCGAAAACTTCTGGACCGATTAGCATGAAACCAAAACCATTCGACGCGGAATTAATCGTAGATGGTTATAGGCTATATATTTTTCAAATTCTATGAGCCCTTTGCCATGTTTTCTCAATTTGTTTGTTTATTCATTTATTTGCTCCCATAAAACAAAAGACAGACATTTATCCTGGGGTTCCTTTGACGCACCATCACCTCAAAAGTACTGAACATATCGGGATAGGACTAATACCTTTCAACGCAGTATTTTTCGTAGACAGGTATTTTTTGGATTCCACCGATCCTCTCTCATTTTTTTTTTTTTCGATTTACTCTTTTGTACATTTTCCACTTCAATTTGCGCTTATAAAACAAAATACTCTTACTTTTATTCATTCATTTGTTTTTTTTTAATTAGCTATAAATGAAACGTCATATGTACAGAACATATGAAACGCGGGCGTAGCCGCGGGTACCAGCTAGTATATATATATATATATATATATATATATATATATATATATATATATATAGACAGCGATAGAGTTGGCCGGAAAGTTGTCAAAATGATCTTACGTACTATACGTAAGCATTTATTAATATGGTTGTCCCCTAACCTATACTACCAATTTACAAAAAAATATAAAATTCATTTATGACAACTATTGAATTTCGTTATAACTGACCAATTTAATAGAATCAATTTATATATATATATATATATATATATATATATATATATATATATATATATATATATATATATATATATATATATATATATATATATATATATATATATATATATATATATATATATATATATATAACATTAAATTAATTACGTATAGTACGTAAGATGATTTTGGCAACTTTCCGGCCAACTCTTTTCGCTGGCACACTTTTCATTAATATTTTTTTTAAACTTTCCCGTCTCTCCTAGATGAGATTACTCTCAACCAACTCCCTTAACGTCTCACGTAATTGATCAGGGACCCCATTACTTAGGATATGCATTACTTATTTTTGGTAATTATTTTGTGGTTAGCTGTGCGCCTGCCTTTTATATATTCTTCCCTGCGTTTTAATTTTTTTTTTTATGCAGAATCCTAATTATTTTCCAAAAAAAAATTTAGTACTAAGGTAAAGTAAAAATATTTCTCATAAGTTATATAGCACTTGCCCGTAAAACTGTGGATTGAATCGATTTTTATTCAAATATTTATGAGGTTTTTTTACGCGGTACCCTAATTATTTTAGAAAGAGTAAATCTTTTACAAACTATGAATGTCATATTTATTTATATCGAATCAGCAGCTTAAAAAATAACTTTCAAGCTTCTAGCTCTAAAAATGACGATACTTCCATACAACTTTTCATCCTCCCCTTTCAATCCCTTGCAACACTTTTTTGGCATTGAAAAGTAGCCTATGTCCTTTCTCAGGCTCTAGACTATCTGTGCACCAAATTTCATTTAAATCGGTTCGGTAGTTTTGGCGTGAAAGCGCGACATACATACAAACGGACAGGATTTTTTTTTTATTTTATAGGTGGACCAAGGAGTATTGGAGGAATTAACCGAGGTCCATTTACCGGAACTGCACGCGAAGCTGGACGAACTCGGAATGATGAAAATGATCTCCCTGTCCTGGTTCCTTACGTTATTTATAAGTGTGATGCCGTACGAATGCGCCGTTAACGTTATGGACTGTTTCTTTTACGACGGCGCGAAGGTTATATTTCAGGTAACATTTCATTGTTTTTTTTTTTTTAATTTCCAGACTTGTATTGAAATTTAAATTCGAAATTCATGATATGTTGTAAGTGTCTATTTATATACTAAAGTTCACGGGGCAGTTGACATTTGATCATAATTCTTATTGGGGAAAGAAAACCACAAAATTTTTATTAGTGTTAGTACTAAAATAAATCATATAGTGTTAAGAAAGTAGTTATCGCGACCACCGTACACTTGGGAAAAACGTTGTCATTTTGACGTCTTAAGGCACGTCACGTTCCAGTTAGGAGTTATCGATATTCAACAATTTTTGTTTTATCGATACATACATATTTAATCCGATGTCTATACTAATTAAATAAAATTGAATTGTCTGTTTTGTAATGGTTATTTTTTTTATTACTGAATAGATATGAATATATACGAGTGTATGTACTTTTAATTTTGGAAAATAATTAGGGTTCCGCGTAAAACAAAAAATAAAACTCATAAAATATTGAACAAAATACGATTCGATGCACAGTTTTACGGGCAAGTGCTTGAATTTATGAGAAATATTTTTACTTAGTACTTAAAAAAAAATAGGGTTCCAATTAAAAACAATACAACAGTAAAAAAATATGTGAAACGCGTACGCAGCCGCAGGCACACAGCTAGCCCTATATATAATATATCGGACGAAATTAAAAATACACTAAAATTACTATATGTTTTTCAATATATCTACGATATGATAGAGCTTAGTGTCTATACATCGTATCGAAAACATATCGAGTTTGTTTCTATGAACATCCCTAGTTCATGTACCAACGAGTGGATATCCAGACGTACCTTTTTTTTTCTTTTGACGGAGGGGAAATGCATTTACGCACTACCCTTACCTATTGCATTAGTGAGACCGAAGTCCCCCAATGCAATAGGTAAGGGAGCACGGAGATCCAGACGCACCTAGAGGATTTAGCCATTGTGGTTATAGTGTTTTAGTTATGATGACATTGTCAATAGATTGATTATTGATGATCTTCATCTTTCTTGGACTATGGTTTATTTAACCGTTAGAACTGCAGTCATTTGCAAAGCTCCAGTTAAATAGAGAAAAAAAAATACTACTCGGCAAATAATAAATTTGAATGACGTTTGAAATCTTATTCAAAGTAAAACATTTTCATATAGTCCAAGTAATATTTGATGGCTTCATCTCGAAGCGGTAGTATCGACAACAAATTAAAATAGCCTTGAAACGGTTGAAAAATGACTGAGGAGGATATGCGAACGGGGCTTATTCCTCCTCACAAACGTATTCTCCTGTTTCCTTGCTGGATAATAACATTATATTAAATATATTTGTGTCGTTTAATATTTATCCACCACGGCCATGCCTGTAAGTTTTTTTTTTTTGTCACGAAACTAGGAGCCTTAGTCAAAGAGAAAAATCCATTTCAATTCACTTTTCAGACGTTCGACAAATAAATTAAAAACAAAAAACAAAATGTAGGAAGTTTATTTTATAAAAAATAAAAATAAATATAATAATAAAGTCGGCTCAGTTTTAGAGGAGGAAAACAGGTTACTACGAAGTATCCCTTTCGAGTTCTATATCTCTGCTGCGTATGCTCTTAACCGGTCAAGCACCGACCTGGCGTTTACGCCAGCATTCATTTGTTTTCCTATTGTTAAATTTTTATTGTTATTTGAGCGATGAATGGATGTAATTAATTTAGGTACTACGAAGTATCCCTTTCGAGTTTTATATCTCTGCTGCGTATGCTCTTAACCGGTCAAGCACTTACCTGGCGTTTACGCCAGCTTTCATTTATTTTGCTATTGTTAAATTTTTTATTGGTATTTGAGCGTAGAATGGACGTAATTAATTTATTTCCTCGTAGGTGACACTTGCAGTGTTGGATATTAATCGCGAGAAGCTTCTAAAATGTACGGAAGACGGTCAGGCGATGCAAGTGCTCAATGAATACCTTCAAGGTATTTACAATGAGGAAGCTATGGCTTTGTCGACTGAACCTCGGACTGCTGACAAGGTATACCACTTCGATAAGATAACTGCTTTCAAAATAAATTTATGAATTAACTAGCCGTGTGCCTGCGACTGCGTCTTCGTTTCATATGTTCTTCACTGCATTTTATAACAGAACTCTTAATTATTTTCTGGAATTTTTTTCAGTTCTAATAAACAAAGTAACAAACGATTGTGCATTGAATCGGATTTTATAAAAAAAATATTGAGTTTTAATTTTATTCACGTGGAACCCTAATTATTTTCGAAAGTCAAAAGTACTTCTCCAAGTTGCTTGGAGTAACTTCAGCTATTGTTATATGTGACGATGTGGTCCGGGATAGTAAACACACTATGCCTAGAGGTACTGGTTCGCACACCTATTGGTATTTGACGACAGGTTTTTTTTTCAAACTTGAGGGTGGTAGCTACCCAGGCAGGCATCATTAGAAAATGCCCTACCACCATGCTATGGTTTCCTCACGATGTTTCCATTCAACGAAAGCTCAGGCTGATTTTAGAGTCGGATAGGTGGAGATCGAACCTGCGTCCATTGACGCAGAATACGGCCGCGCTACCCGCTGTGCGATCATCCCTTCATTTTATCTGTTGTTAAAAAAGGACCAGTCAGACAAATATAGACTAGATAAGAATCTATCGACAGCGACCATTATCATACCAGCCTAGATCTACCACGGCTGAAAGGTTTTTCATAAGTATCCGGTGATTGTAAAAAACTAAGTAAGATAAGGATATTACTTAAATATGGTTTTCAGATTAAACAAGAATTGAGGTCATGAAAAGATCTAGAATACATTGGTACATTATGCTTTTTCGTTGGTGCTTAATACTAGATGCGGGTTCTCTTTCCACTAAGCTGTAAATCTCGCGTTATATTAATTTTAATATAGCGGGCATAATTATAAAATGCCCTACCGCCATGTTAAGGCTTCACCGAAACCGATAACGATTAATTCGATAAACTAACAATCTTTCAGACTATAAAGATTCAAGATCTAATTTATCGTACGTACTGTACTTACGGCGGTACGGTCAGCAGTGAGCATATAGAACATTTGAGGCTGAAACACAGGCTGAGGGTTGTCAGGCAGTTGGAGGACACACTCGAGAAAAACACCCTTAGGGCATTGCAGCAGGATAAACTGCTAGATCCTAACGAACTTCAGGTTAATTTGTAATTCTTACTTAGTCATATTTTGTATTGGTACAAACTAAAGCTGAAATAAAAACAATATCTCTGTCTCTCTCGCACAATACTAAACTAAACTAACGGGCCGTTAAATTATTACATAAAAAAACAACGGGAGCTGGGGGGCTGTATACTTGTAATATTGAGGGGGGATAAGAACTGTGTACTATTTAGTATTATATTGCAGACCTTGTATGTGCAATTACGATATTGTGATTTGATTGTTCAAAAAACTTTCCCCAAACACGCCTATCTATGTTAGAGATGTTTGCCGATATTTGTTTATTATTTACAAAAACTTCATGTATATATTTTAATTTTTGTGTATTTAAAGCAGGGGTTCCCAAAGTTGTTGATATCAGTTTCACAAGGGGTTCGACATAAACTAAAACTGATTTCGGGGGCCTGCGAGGTCAAAAAAAGCGACCCCTAGTAATTAAGTTCCTATTTTTAAACTTTCAAGATGGTGTTTAAGTTGTGTTACGTGTACCGACTTGTTTTAAGAATGACTAATATTTTAATAGGAAGTATCGTTGTTGTACTGTTAGAAACTCAACAAGTCGATAAGCGTGCACAAGTACGTACAAGATAAAAAAAACTCAACAAGTCGATAAGCGTGCACAAGTACGTACGAGATAAAAAAAAACTCAACAAGTCGATAAGCGTGCACAAGTACGTACGAGATAAAAAAAACTCAACAAGTCGATAAACGTGCACAAGTACGAACGAGATGAAAAACTCAACAAGTCGATAAGCGTGCACAAGTACGTACGAGATAAAAAAACTCTGCAAATCAATAACCGTGGACGAGTTTTGTGGCTGACGATTATAATTTGGCTATGTGGGTTCATACCCAGGTTGACTCCTGCCCAAAATCGTTTAGGAATCCCTGATTTGAATGAATGTGTATATTTATTTTTAACACCTGACTTCGTTTCGGACTCGCAGGAATTATTAAGTGCTATACGTGAAGAGTTGCTATGGGCTAAGAGGGTGCCTTGTGAGAGACTTGAAGCACCGTACGAAGCCTATAGACTCGACTATACGCAATTCAAAACATTATACACTGCTTTGTCCCCGTGGGCTAAGGGGGACTTTGCCGAAGCGATCACAGCTAGAATGTTTAAGGTATTTCTGGACTTTTTTTGTACACTGTACAGCCTTAATCTCAGCTGATGTTGAGTGATGGTATAGTCCAGGTTGGTTAACACACTAAGCTTGGAGGTGCCGGGTTTCATGTGATACTGTACTGTACACATCTATTTAAGGGTAGTGCGTCAATGCATTTCACCCTGTCAAAAAAAAAAAAAAAAAGTCTTACCACCAAGCTATGGGTTCCTTACGATGTTAATTTTAGAGTTGGGTCAGTGGGTTCGAACTCGCGTCGTTTTAAAGCGGTATCCGAACGCACTACCAATTGCGCCGTCATCGTTTAGATTTGTTTATCTCATGCTTTTGTTATGAGGTCCGTTCAACTAATTGTAATTATATATTGTTTTCATTATAATAACGTACAGTAATACCCCGCTTAGCGCGACCCCGTTACGCGCGGTTTCACTATAACGCGAATTTGAAATTTCGCGCTCAAAATGCCTCGTATTACGCGAACGAGTGCGTATAAACATAATGTAAAGACAATAGATGTATTTTTCCGTAAAAAATAAGAGTATGTATTGCATAAAATATTCTTAGAATTAAAGTGATTGATTAAAATGATTTGTATTTTTTTGTATTAAATTTTGATTATGTTTCATCATAATCCTCGATATACGCGAATTTCAGTTAACGCGATTTTTTTCGTAACGTATCCCTCGCGTAAAGCGGGGTATTACTGTATATGCAAATACGTGTAAACGTTTATTATAGTCCCTTTAACTCCTCAGACAAAATCGCAGGATTTTTTGTACCTGGTTCAACTTTTATTTCTTTTATTTAACTTCGTGTAAAATAACTTCACAGATCGTAGATTCTTTACTTATATCTTTTTCCTATATTTTGTTTGTGGTTTCGTTGATATTTATAACCTTATCGATAATTTTAAATATAGTTTACATTCCATTAGCCATTAATATTAATACATTTCTAGTCTGAGCTTTTTTGCTGTAGTGTTTCTTTTGTTTCTTTTATAGTTCTTTTTTTCCCCTTGATTTGACTGTTGCACTTGCTTTTTCAATACATTATTTATAACGCACTGTATGCCCACAATAGCATAATTTTAATACAAGGTATAAACGTAAATTAACAATACAATGTGCAGGCAATAAGCCAGGCAAATGTTAAGGTTAAGGTCTGGACCCATTCCGTCAAGAAAGTTTGGATATCTCATGAAAACTACAGATTCTCCTTTATGTATCAAATGTAACAGGATTGATGATGTCCATCATTTCTTGATGGAATGTTCAATTAATTACAACAATAGGATAACACTTGTTACTAAGTTCAATATTAATATCTGGAATGTAGGTGCGTACCACAGCATTCTGGCAGATCCAACATCAGAGTCTGCCAGAATGCTGTGCAATTCTTTTAAATTTAGTTAATAATTTATTAAAATATATTTTTCTAGTTGTATTTTAAAGTATCATAAGTATTTATGAACAGATTGAGATTAGTTACGATGGGACTGGCATGTCTTTTAAGACAAAAGTCCCTTAAAAAAAATAAAGAGAAAAAAAAAGCCAGGCAAGTATTAATTTGCAGAGGTGGATCATTATTGTGTGAACGATGGTGATGTCTGGAAGTGACAACTTTCTCTGTGCATCTGCTAATAAACAATACAACTGATAGTTGTAAAAAAAAAACTAGATCAACTTTCTTACTGATTCTTCTCGATGATTGGATTGTTTTCCGAACCGGTGTGTGGTAGTATTTTGACGTTCATAAGCGCTGTATCAGGGTCCAAATTGACTATGACGAAGTGTTGTATTGGTAAAGTTGATGGACGGTGATGATGACGGGTTGGTGAGCGCTCGCGGGTTGAGCGTAGCGCTCGGGTTGAGCACGCGCGCGGACGCCGTGGCCCGACTGCGAGCGTTGTATTGCGCGCACGCGCCGCCGCTACTCGCACCGCACGACTTGCGGCCCGCGCACTACACCGACACCGGCGAGGAACTCGCCACCGACGCCATCTCGTTCTTCCACAGGTATGTATGTATACACGACAACGCTACATATACAGGCTGACCTCGAAATCAACGGTAATACAGTAATACCCCGCTTAACGCGAGGGATACGTTCCGAAAAAAAAAATCGCGTTAACTGAAAATCGCGTATATCGAGGTTTATGATTAAACATAGTCAAAATTTAATACAAAAAAATACAAATCATTTTAATCAATCACTTTAATTCTAAGAACACTTTATGCAATACATACTCTTATTTTTTACGGAAAAATACATCTATTGTCTTTACATTATGTTTATACGCACTCTTTCGCGTAATGCGAGGCATTTGAGCGCGAAATTTGAAATTCGCGTTATAGTGAAACCGCGCGTAACGGGGGTCGCGCTAATCGGGGTATTACTGTAATTAAGCGGGAGCTTATAATTACGATTCTAAATAAGCACAAAGCAGAAAAGTAATCTATATATTCTATACTAACAAATAAAATTGGAGTGTCTTTTTGTAATTGTAAAATAACAACTTTTTACTAAATAAGGATACAATTTTTAAATTTTTGTCTGTTTGTTCCTCCGGGTATTCTTCGGAAAAGCTGGACCGATTTGGACGGGATTTTTTTTCGGTAGATAGCTATAGTTACTCCGTATTACTTGGGCGTGTTTTCTTATCGAAAATAATTAGGGCTCCGCGTGAAAACATTAAAAGTCATAAAATTGTGAAGAAAATCCATTCAATCACTGTCAAAACACTATTTATTTGACGCTCATCGCGTGACGCTACTTTGGAAATTTAATTTCAACAAGCGTAACAAAAAGTTTCTCTTCCAAAAAAACTTTGTCGCCTATTAGTTTACTGCAGCGGTTCTCAAACTTTTTGACTCAAATATTTGACGGAGCCCTAAAATAAACAAAAATTTGTTTATGAACATTCTTTATTGAGAATTGTGTTGTGTTGTGTTGTTGTGAGTTGTGTTGAAAATGTAATAGTTGCGTGATAATTAAATATATAATGGGAAGAATGAAACTGTTTCTTATTTTTTATTAATTGGTTGATATCAGGTTTCTAATTATCAATATTCTCGTGGGGGTTCCCACGTAAGCCTTTGCGGAACCCTAGGGCTCTGCGGAACACACTTTGAGTATGGCTGCTTTACCGAGTTCGAAAACAAAAAAAAAATCAAATTGCAGACATTAATTATGATTATTTCTAAATAATATGCCGTGTAGTGCCGGCCAAGAATAGTGCCACCCCATATCTTCCCGCGGGTGTCGTAAAAGGTGACTAAGAGATAACTATCAGAGGATGGGCAGCAGCATCCCCTGAGTACTACAAACACCTACTGCGATCGCCAACCCGCCTGCCAAGCGTGGCGATTATGGCAATCCGCCCTTATTGGGACCTATGTCCAATAGTCCAACGTCTCGTCGTTGAATGAATGGATATGCCTATTTCTATAAATGTTTTGCTTACAACTGTAGAACCCGTGAACCGATTATAAACTTAACTTATAACTTTTGTTAAATTATAAATGTATTACTTGGGCATGTCTCAATATACATACTTACATTAGATCTACACAAAAGAAAATAAATACCGCTATCGTGTTCCTTGCAATGTTTAAACAAGACAGTATAATATTTTATTAAAAAAAAAAGTGTGCGTCCCGGGACGCCCGACAGAAGTGATAACTAATCTAAGTTAAACTATTTAATATTGAAATTGTTTAACTTTAGAAAAGCTTAAGCGATTACGGCTAGCGCTGTTGGTTAGAGTGAGAGAGTAGGACCCCGCCTACCGTATGCGTGAGAGAGAGGGAAGCTAGACATACTGGCCCCGTAACGCGTTACGTAAAAAGCGGTTCAACCTCCCATAACAAGTTGTCGCTTCAAAAAACCGTCGTTTGTTTTGTTTTTCAGCGACGAAGAACCGTCGTCACCGGAACCGACGGTTAATATAAAACGGTCGATAAGCGAGATATGTGCCGATGGAAACGATTTGGAGAAATCCGTCGATAGTCAGCCAGGTTAGTATATTAATACCAGCCGAATTGATGCAAATGGTCGTAAGGTAATAGAAATAAGGTAGAAACAGGGATAAGAAGTAGGGATGATTAGTCCAAAATGTGTAGATGTAAGATAGAAACCGTACTAAATGATTAAGACAAAAGAGGAAAGTATGATGAAAAAAAGGAGAACAATAAAAGTAGGGGTGTACATAAATTATTTAAATAAAATTAACAAGTGCTCTGGCTACGCCTGAGGAGTGGAAGGGGATTAGAAATTTTAAAAAAAATAAACTACCTATTGGTATGCATTGGAAGGTTTGCGTGACGGCAAACGGCATGACGCTACCCTAAGACGTTATGTTCCCTCCGCACTCGGCTTATTATGTGTGATTATTTTACGCCATATTCAATCATCAACTTTGAATCTACCGGACGTCCCGTGACGGCCATCAATTTTTTTTATAAATGTGTAAAAGTAAACAGTTAAATACAAGATGGCGTCCAACGCGTCTTAAGGGAAAATACATCTGCAATATTGCTACTTTTTCACTAAGTATGTTGGTTAATAGCCCTTTGATACTGAGACTCGTCGACTTGTAAATATCTTAAAAAGACTAAGTACATTTGAAACCTTTAAAGTTTCTTATTCGAAACGGCAGGGCATTAAAAAGGTTTTCATAACTGCGTCTACTAGTTTCAAAAAAACTATGTGCATTTTTGAAAAAAGTGAATTTGATTGATAGCTATGGGTAATACTACATTTGTTAAATACTATTAGGACACTTGGCTCTGTAAAGTTATAGGATTTTTTAATTTGTCTTCATTCTATTGTAAGAACTAAGAAAACATTATTTACCGCAGAAGTTCTTCTGTTTTTTGTGACTAGTCGACTCAATTGAGCCTTTGAAACAATGAGTTGAGGAGTTCTGTTCTAACTCCAATTTAATGAACTGGTCTCAAAGTTCGGCCTCGGAGAGATATTTAACTGCAATTAATTTTAAGTATGCACCTTTTGGGGACAGTTGAAGGATTTCGTAAGCAATATTTTGGACATTTTAAATTCCCCCTTAAAGATTATGTAAGCGTTGCTATGATTTTGAAAAACAAAGACAGTAATACCCCGCTTTACGCGAGGGATACGTTCCGAAAAAAAAATCGCGTTAACTGAAATTCGCGTATATCGAGGTTTATGATCAAACATAATCAAAATTTAATACAAAAAAAAATACAAATCATTTTAATCAATCACTTTAATTCTAAGAACACTTTATGCAATGCATACTCTTATTTTTTACGGAAAAGTACATCTATTGTCTTTACATTATGTTTATACGCACACTTTCGCATAATGCGAGGCATTTAAGCGCGATATTTGAAATTCGCGTTATAGTGAAACCGCGCGTAACGGGGTCGCGCTAAGCGGGGTATTACTGTAATATGTAAAACTCGAACGATTGTCGATCAGGTTTGGGTAGTATTAACGAGGAGCACACGGCTGAATCGGTGCGCGCGTGCGCGCTGACTGGCCTGCCGGCCTCTTTGCCTTCGACCCCCGGCTCGACGCCCTCCCCCCCGCCGACCGCGCCCCCCCTGCCACGTGCGCACTTCCTGCAGTTGCTCGCGTCGCTGCACGACCTCACTCAGTACAACCACGCGCAATACGAAGCCGTCGTTATTGCAGGTATCTCGCTCCTTTACCTTACATCGTATGAGATAGGTATATATAAGTAACACTCGTCTTCGACATCGATAGTTGACGAAGGAGTAAATGTTTTGTGAGAAGTTAGCCATAAAATGGATGTTATACGTACCTTAATCACGTGATGTCTTTAGTAACTTTTGAATCTCTTGCCGCTCGAGAACCATTGACTTTAATTACTTGATTACTCTACCTAGGTTTTTATATACACTAGTGCTCGCTTGACGGTTGAATTTTTAATAACCTAAATTTAATAGTGAAAATGACTTGTACTGAAAAATGTGTAGTTTTGTCTTTGCCTATTTGGTATTTTTTTTTTATTGTGCGTGTTTGAATATTATAGGGGCTTTTATTTCGTTGAGTCGTTCAACGGATGATAAATGATAAAATGGTGCTTTATATTCGTGTCAAACACTCTCTGTCCTTGGGGCAATATAACGTGGAAATAGGACACGAGTAGTGTGGCACCAGTGTATTGTCGATACTAATAATAAAAGAAAAAAAAAAAAAAAAAAAAACATTTATTGAAATTAGGCCCTAAGAAGGCGCTTATGAACGTCTAAAACACTACCACCGGTTCGGAAAACAACCCAAGAGCAGGCAAGAAACTCGATTTTGTTCTTTTTTTTTTTATAAATATAATATATATCAATTTTTTTTCATATAAAAACTTAACATTAGTTAAGCACCGAAGCACGGAGATGTGGGTTAAAATACTCTGATAAAATATCGAATGAATGATTTCTTTTGTATTCAATATTAATTGATCTCGATAGATGTTAGATGACTAAAAAGGCACCAAAAAGCTATTTACACTATCAATAAGTCATAAATAAATTATTCCCACGCACGCTATTCAAGGTCGGCAACGCAACAGTAATGTCTCTGATGTTGCAGTTGTCTATAGGTGACGGTAACCATTTACCATCAGATGGGCCGTTTGCCTGTCTGTTGCCTTTTTTCTATATATAACCTCGTCACTAGTGCACCGATGGTTTATACTACCGCGCGTGTATTGAATGTTTGACGCTAGTATAGTCGAGCAATAAACGGTGAACCGTATGCGTTTGATTACACCAGTGCATTCGATACTATACCTTATTTACACCGAATAAGGTACTCGGGTTGTTACAACTGGGCGAGATGAATCACTGGCGACCTGAGTTGGGCCGTGAGTTCTCACAAGACAGTCTTTTCTTGGCCGCTTCGGGAAAACAACCTGGCTCTTCTGAGGTGAGAGTCCATAATTCTATGATTACGGATGTACTGTAAGTGTGATTAGAGCTTCTCGGTATAAGAGACATCGTGACGTAATCAAATATATCGTGATATTGCAGTTTCTTGCCACTCTCGAATTGTAAATCTGTCTTCATAAACCTTTACAGTAATACACCGCTTAGCGACCCCCGTTACGCGCGGTTTCACTATAACGCGAATTTCAAATTTCGCGCTCAAATGCCTCGCATTACGCGAACGAGTGCGTATAAACATAATGTAAAGACAATAGATGTATTTTTCCGTAAAAAATAAGAGTATGTATTGCATAAAGTGTTCTTAGAATTAAAGTGATTGATTAAAATGATTTGTATTTTTTTTGTATTAAATTTTGACTATGTTTAATCATAAACCTCGATATACGCGAATTTATGTTAACGCGATTTTTTTCGGAACGTATCCCTCGCGTAAAGCGGGGTATTACTGTATATGCATTAATTTAGAGCGAGTTTTTAGACTCGTGTTACTATCTTCGATTCGTTTTTACATCAGTCGAGATTATAATCCAACTTTTTTTTGTGTACTGTATACGTATGTTGGCGGGATTAATAATGACCCCCTGGGTAGCTAACACGTTCAAGTTTAAAAATCTGTCGCCAAATCAATGTCGAGGAGCCCTTATATTTGACTGTGACGAAGCTGAAGTGAAGGGTAAAATGTTTTATGGATTTTTGCTTAAACGCGTCGGGGGGTCTGAGACTCACATTATCATTGATATGACTGATACAGCAATAAATACGCCTCTCTGCCAAACACAAATAGGAGTAATTTGGTAAGCATCACTTAGAGCCGATTTTTTGATCCGTAGTCAAAGTTACTATTAGATCCATTTGTCAATTTTACTATTACCATTACACAAACAAATGGTTATAATCACAATGCGTTTTTTGATGACAAAATCTACTATGGTTAAATTTAGCAATAGTTATTCATGTTGCCAGTAAAATGAACTGTATAATAGAATACTTTTGATTCCGGTAATTTTTTTTTTGTATGATCATCATTATTTCTTGTGATAGTTTTGTAATGATATTAGCTTTTTTTTATTTCGTCTTGTCTAAAATATTATTTGATTTTATAATTTATTTATTTAATTTCATATATTTTACAAGCCAAATAAATATTTGTACGAACTTGATATACTATACATAATGGAATACTGAATTCTTATGAAAAACAAAATTCATAAACAAAAATATTACGAAAAAGATAATAAAATAGTAATACGTTGTAATTATTTAACAAATTATGTATTTTATATAAATTAATGTTAAATAATGAAACTTCAAATTATCTACTTAAAAATGTTACACAAAAGTAATGAAACAGCTGTTCGCACTAGAGTTAACCGTCCGCCATCTTGCTAACCCGACTGAGCTGAATGGTTAAATTTCTTAACAAATAGTCACATTTTTGACAAATCTTTAGCTTAACTATGTTTCAAAAAACGCATCAGGGCATTATTTAACCATTTGTTACAAATCTGACCATTTCTCGAGTTGACTACGGATCAAAAAATTGGCCCTTAGTGTTTTAAAGAGTTGGTAACTTGCATTTGATACGAATTGCCTTATCACCATACTATGGTTTCCTCACGGTGTTTCTCCTACGTTATTCACACATAAAGAGGTTTTAAAAAAACATATTTCAAATAGATTGAGCTGTTAATAAACAGTGTATAATTCGATTCTAATACATTGGCTCCATAAAATAAGTGATAAAACTTTGGAGTTTTTTAAATAATTAATAAGGATTGTCAACTTCCTTTATCGATATCGATGATATTTTTGATGTGAAACATCTATAGCCGCACGTAAAACCGATTCCTGGCGTGGCGACGCATGCCGTGGCGACGCGTCGCCACGCTATACGATGGTATATATATACAGTCTATATGCAGTAGTGTGTACGGTGCAAATTACTTGTACAAAATAATGTCGATGTTTCACATCTGCCAGGAGTCCCGTGACGTCTCAAATTTTTTTTATTTGTTTAAAAACTTTTTAACTACTGTTAAAATGTTGTACGATTTATAATCGTTCCGTTAGATCGATCCTAACGGTAACTCGACGGTAACCGAACAGGAGACGGTGAAGCCGTCGCCTCCGAGAGACAACGACCCGTCCGACGGTGTTTGGTGGATTACTTTGGAACAGTTTTTAGCGACGATGCTCGGACAACCGATATTAGATGAGTTTTTCAACGAGAAACACTCACTCTTACCTCAGCTAGAAGCGCTGAGACAGAGAGACAGACTTCAGTCCGTTTCATAGTCTACTGGGCTAATAAAGTATAGGAAATAATCGATTGCCTTTCTAAATAATCGTTGCCTTTATATGTACACGTGGGTTGTCTCTTGTTTGCTTGTGTTATTCCTTTGCGAACGATACGAATTTATTAATATTTACTTCTATCCTGTTAATATCGATTTATATTGCACTCGATAGCTTTCGGCATATTCGTGAAAAAATATTGTTAAATTATCCATAGACTTTACCAAATAAATTTTAAATATATTAAATCATTTCATGCGCTATCGAAATTATCAATTAACTAAAAGTATTAGGTATTCATAATAATATACCAAATCATTATACATTTATTTTAATAATATGTGGACAATAATTCCGCTTCCTGTACGTTTTGGAGCGTTACGATTGGTAGAATACGAACGGAAGTACGCAACGCCACTTCAAAAGTGACGTGTAAGATACATGTCGATAACATATGCATTTCACTTGTTACGTACTAATTTGAATATATAATTTAAATTTTAAATTAAATTCAATAGAGCTCTAATAATAAGAGGATGAAAATAATTTACTTTGAAATTCACTCCAATCTAATTACAATGTCAAAAGTATTGTGATCGGAACAAACGATGTCTTACTGTAGTAAAAGTCATTTTTATTTCGTGTCTTCGATTGTTTAAGTAATTTCATTTAACAACTCGTGGGCTATTTAAAATTATTTGGTAAACCTTTGGATTTTCGTTTGTAATTATTTCGTTAAATTGTTTAATTTTAAATTTCAAATTTGGTTGTACATTTTTTGGTAGTAGTTAGATATATATTTAAAACATTCCAAATTATATTTACGTTTGCAAAAAAAAAAATCTAAAAATATTTTTTCTTTCTCACTTTAAAGTATATTGGTAAGTGTTATAATAAATGTTGCCATAACATTAATCGATTACTGTATTGTTAAATATACTTTTCATATGTAAACATTTAAAAAAAAATTAGATTAATAATTGTTAACCTTTAGAATAGTACAAATATGTAGCATTTGATGGCCTTTAATGATCGATTTTTAATATTGCTTATTTGTAACATATAAAGGAATTGCAATAAGAAACGTTTATAATATATACAATATACGTAAATAATTAAGGATGATCAGGTTAACGCACTAAAGTATGTTTAGAAGCTTTCGCCTATGCGTGTTAAAAACTATTATAAAAATACACTCTAAATAATATTTTTCTTTTGGATAAAATCATATATAAACTGTATACAATGTAACCTACAAATAGACAATATAAAAATATATAGGTATATTTAGTGCATTAAACGAATTAATTAAAATTATGCAAAAGTTATATGGAAATGTAAATTCTATTGTAACGTATGTGCATACGTTTTTATGGAGTATTAATACGTTATCAGTTTCTACTTTGTTATCGAATAAAATTACATTTTATATTGCAACCCTTCGACTTGTTTATTTTAACCAGGATTATTAGTAACAATAATGTTATGTTATTACTAATGTAATGTTATAGTAACTTCATGTTCTTGTTTTTATGTTATCTGATTTACCCGATGTAGTTTAGTTGTTGTCTTCAACAAATAAAATTGAAAATTGATACGTAAATTTAGAAGCTACACTAAAATGACCTGAATCTTACCATTTTTTTTAATCATGAAAATAAAACAAAGTTGGTCTAAAGAACTTGTATTCATTACTCTAATAATTTGTTTACAAAAATCAAATTAATTTTACCATCACATTACATTTTATATTGGCGCTAAGGCGGGTGTCTTGATAAAGAAGTTAAAGGTTAAATAGACACCATGATTTCTATTTTAAAACTATATTTTGATTGCACATTAAAATTATTATGGCAACACTATGTTTAAACGGAAAATTTAAAACATAATTTAAAAGCACTGACAATTGTTTTGCTTGATAAGAAAATAATTTAGATAAATGATACTTATAATAGTATAAAAGTGGTCACATACATAATAAGGCAAATATTTGAGGACCCAACACTATTTGTGTAAACACTAATTTATTAATGCCGTTCTCCGCCTTCATTTGGAGAAATTGGACAGATGTTGCTGGCAATACCAGTCACTTTCAGGTGCGATGTAACTAAAGGCTCAAAGGGGCTTGAAACCAGGGCCATTAAACTAATTAATGAAAAAAAATCAGTTGCGCTGAGCACAGAAAATAGTAAGACTACAGTATAATTATATAAGTTCTAGTATTAATAAGCAAAAAGTTTTAAGTTTTTAGGTTTGTTATGTTGTTTAATAAATTGATTATTTTTCTCTGTGTACTTTATTTTTTCAATTCACAAAACCTACTTCTTACACATATTCCTACATATACTGATCTATTACAATTTTTTTATGCAACCTGCAATAAATAAATAAAATTTATCCTTTTTTTACATTATATATAAATTTAACATTAGAATTCAAAGTTGCGTTTTCATTGAAGAAGAGTTTGTTTTCTACAATATACATTTTCTATATTTGTTTTAAATATATTTGTACTGCGCAATATGAATAGTAATGAGCTTTAATAATATAAAATAAATGAAAGTGTATATATTTTTTATAAAAAAAAAGCTATTAGTTTCCCGATTATTAGGAACAAATTACTTTAAAGATTATTTGGGGGAAACCGTTAGATACTTATATTAAGGAAGATAGAGATGATGTATGAGAAGAGTTTATTGTTTAAATTATTTTTAGTAATAGTAACCAAAAGTTTTTAAATTAATTTAATAGTTAATATTTCTTTTTAATATATATATTTTTTTAGTTCATGATCATTTGTAACAATGTCGATATATTTAGATATAAATATACAGTCTACGTACTTGAAGTGGCTCCCTCTTATAAATTTTTTATCTTATGCTGTTGAACTTGTAGAAACCATATCTAATCGTTGAAATATCTCAGACACTACAATTGTATCCATTGATAAATATTCCTTAGCACAATGATTGTGTTAAGTATAACTTCATAAAGTTTGTATATCGGATCTTAAAATTTATAATATATCTGTTTGAAGTTAGAAATTGTTTTCATTTTATTATCGAAGACCTTTATGATTTAATGATAAAAAGGAATCGGATAATACAGACGTTCAAATAAAGCGCAAAGAAAACAAATGCAATGTCTTTTTTTTCAACGATTAGGATAACCATGAGGTACGCTAGCAAGGGTAGTTAGTGATATTGTCAACTTTCTAAAAGAGTGGTCGTCACACTTTTCTGGTCAAGGGTCACATAGGTCAATGTAAGATACCACTGCAGGCCGCACTATTATGAATTAGGTGGTTGATACCGTCTATTAATTGACATATTTTTATGAGTTGTCAAACGCGAATTCCCGTAGATTTTGCATGGCAATAACAACCTATGAAGTCATTTTTGACAACTAAATTCACTAGCTATTCATTGATATCAAAGCAATTTGCAGTTAATTGAAAATGATCGATTTTTCAGAGTTACAATAAAAGGTTTTTAGAAAAGTTGTGTTCTGGAATTATTGGTTAATGGTCAAATGCATTATATTCTTTTAGCAACGTAGATAGCATTATGGGAATATATAAGAATACAATAATCTATATTGAAAAACGACAGTAATCTGTTTTGTTTTAACACAAACATTAGGTAGATTATATATACCTAAATACAGCTATATGGGTATTGTTACTACGTAGTTTCTAGTAACATGTGAAAGACATTATCTTCAAATGTCTTGTTAGGATCTTAATGGACCTTAATAAGAATTAAACTTTATTGTAATACCAAACAAAAAGCTGGGAAGAACGAGCCGAACAGCCGTTAGCGAGAATTCTCTCCCGCAACCCACTTATTGTCTCTACTTATACGTATATTCCCATTGTCCGTAATTCTATTTAGTTAACTTTATAGTGTGCAAACTCGATTTTGAGTCATTATCTACATAAATTGTTAGACACGTCGCGGGCCGGGCAAATATCGGCCGATGGCCGCAATTTGATGAGCACTGGTCTAAAATGTTCCGGGTAATATTGTACTTATATTCAAACACTTCTTAAAAATGTTTTATGAAAATATAATCCTGAAGAATACTCTTTAAAGCGAGAGTAATTGCCATATAATTAACACCGAACGCAACATAATTACGTATAAATATGAATTTGTCAAAAGTTGCAGACTTAGATCAGTTTGAAAAAAGTTATAAAATAAAAACGAAGCATTAAGTTTGAAATTATTTATTTATTTCATTCAATAACGATATAAAAACAATCAAAGTTATTGTAATATAACAATTTAATAGTTCAGAATCAAGTACATTTGTATATGGTTGTTTAAATAATAAAAACTTTTACAATTACCTAGTCACATACCCCACACGTGGTTGTGTGAGCGTTAAACGCATTTACTTCAAAGTAAACTTTAATACCCACGCATATTCAGATTTTGTAGAAGCCTTGTTGGGTAGTTTGATATCAACATCTCCATTGACAATTGTCCACTGAAAAAAAAAACTCTTTAAACGTGTATTCTATAAGATAAATTAAAATGATTGAATTAATTTCTAAGATACTATATAAACAATTAATAACATTTAAAAGAAGACTTAACAGACAATAAGAGTTAATTACACAATATAAAATCATTTCCATCTTAATCACTTCAACGTAACAAATACGAACAATGCTGCAGTTTGAGTTTACAGATAACAAAACAAAATCAAAACAAACCACTCACATCCAAGTAGTCGCCTCGTTGCCCAACATCTCAACTTTATAGTTACCACTGTGCAAATAAGAAGTGACGTCTGCGAGTCGCAGCAAATCAACGTTTGGCCATTTGAGAACAATTGCGTAAATCGCTCTAATTGCGTCGGATTTTTTCGCTTTTGCCGTCGGTTTCTCTGCGTTATAATTTACCCTTTGGCACGTGTACCAGACGTTGCCGTTTGATGTATCGTTCTGTGATATCCACGGCGAACTGTTGTAGATAGCTTCGCCGTTAACTGTCAGCCATTCACCAAGGGACAGTAACCTTTCCTGGAATATCGGCGCTATTGTACCTTCTTTTGTCGGTCCGATGTTGATTAGAGCGTTACCTTCAAATATCAAAGTTCTCGATAAAGTGTTATTAAATCAAATAAAGGATTTGAATCATAGTCTGACGAGGAAAAACAACAGTTGTAAACAAACAAGCTGAGAAACTACTTTAATTTTACCTCCACAACTGACAGTAGTTACGACTTGTTCTAGTAATTCATTCATACTAAGTATTTCGTCTAATTTCATGGTCCTCCGATAACCCCAGGATTGTTTATCGACAGTAAATGCGTTTTCCCACTTGTGATGAAGAAGTACACCTGAAAGATCAATTAACGTCTACTGTAAATAACATATTACAACTATTTGTTATTGTATTTATAACATGATAAACGCGATGTACCTATTAGGTCGGTACAGAGAAAATATCAATAACAGAAATACTTTTGTAAGGGTTTTAGGATTTTGTTATCGCTACCGATCATCATTACCTTATCTTAACATTAAGTAAGTTCGGCACAAGATGTTTTATTCTTCCACTCTCCTCTGTTATCAAAACATTCACCTTTTATACACATAGCATTCTTCACACAATCCATTAATACCTACTGCGTTTGGTCTCCTCATTCTTCTAGTCACGTGACTTTCATCTCGAATGACATGTCTATACCACGCTTAACTGATACTCCTTAACTTCTCTGCCATTTTCAAGCTTCCTCTGATATACTCATTTACTACTAATAATAGTTTAATAAAAATAAAGGTCATCATATATAACATAAATAATATTTATGTTAGAATGACGTGTCATGTTACTAGCTTGTACTGTTTATATATTTATATTCAGCCCCGGATCTTGGAGGTGGAGGGTAAGCCGGGACATCCACCCCGGGCGGCAGCTTCAGGGGGCGCCAAAATTATAATAAAATATGATTAAAAATAAACTCCACGCTCCACAAAGTGCCACGAAACATGCCAAGGATTATATATTCATGAGTTTTTTTTGTAAAGTAATTTATTTTAAACGCTAAAGATGGGAACCACTATCAAGTTTCTGGCCCGATTCGAAAAAATCGCAGATCCTCTGCTGTTTTATCTTACCGGGATTATATCGGTCTTGATGGTTGAAAAAGTCACCATGTTTCCCCGGTATGTCGATGCCCCAACGATCATTGACGACTATTTCGTCTTTAACCGGACTGTCATTGTATAACCACGCTAAAAGTTCCGTTGATTTCCAGTACGTATCGTACGCTTCCCAATCGCCATCCGACCACAAAACTGATGGTTTGTAATCGTTCACAAGCTGTTTCACATCCGGCCATAGTTTAGTATCGACGTAGTTGCGCGTTGTAAAGTTATTACTCTTGTCCGTTAAGTAAATCGGGTTGAACCATTCGTACAGCGAGTGATAGACGCCGAATTTCATACCTTCAGCGCGTACAGCTTCGGACAAGTCTTTTACGAGATCGTGTTTGGGACCAACTTCAACAGCGTTCCAACTGAACGAGCGTTTCGATGGGAACAGTGTGAAACCTTCATGATGCTTGCTGGTAAGAACAATGTATCTAAAAAAGCAAAATGTGATGTGTACATAGACGACAGCTTAATGGTATGGAAGATTCGAATTGTTTTTGTTTAGGAATAGATCGTTATGAAGCCTTTATCATGGTATAGGTCAATCTCTAAGTTTGAAAATATGTCACAGAGCGTCGTCCACACATCTGTCTCTAGGCTTGTTACCATCCTACGCCATTTTATATGAAACTGTAGTCATGGCGATAATTTTAAAAATAGATACATAGTATAACTTTAAAAAATATAATATATTTGAATATTTCCTCAGATGTTTTGTGATTTTCAGCAAATAAGTAGTAAGTATATTTATTTGTAATTAATCATACGTAGACGTAAATCTACGAACTTGTTAGGTTATTCTGAAAATATAATCCAAAGCATTAAATTAATTACTTGGCTCCTGCTTTTGAGAAAAGTTGAGCCCACTGCTGAGGATCGAAGAATTCTGCTGTAAACATCGGTGCAAACTCCTGGTATGTAAATCCTGGAGGATAGTTTTTATCCATAAACAATGTGTACTTCAGAGAACCACCTGGAAATATGTAATTATAATGAATCGAATATCACCAGTACCTACCTATCTGATCAATGGATCGTTAAAATAGTACTAAATATTTTTGAATATCATTTATCTGCATATAGGTAGGTGTAAAATATATAAAAATTATAAACAATAAAAATCGTAGGTAACTTTATAATAAAATACTACAAAGTAACTAACACAATTAAAACTATAATTCAAAACTGAATTAAGTATCTGAACACACCTTTCCAATTACTCCAAAACCATTCTGACCCATAACTGGGAACGGAATACACACCCCAGTGTAAAAATATTCCTATTTTAGCTCTGTCGTACCATTCCGGTAATTTTCGTGTGTCCAAATCTTTCCAGTCCGGATTAAATTTTTTAGAGTTTACCTCATCATGTTCTGATATTGAATTTTCTAGATTATCAAAATTATATTTTTTAGCGCTCACCAAGTATACTAGCGATAACAATATGAATATTCTCATGATTCTGTAATAAAATAATTCGGTTAAAAACTTCTCATCAAAGTTATTGTAAACAAAATATGTCATTCACCCGTATTAAAACAGCTGATTGTCAAAGATCATAGGTTAGCAGCGTTTACAGAGTTGGTTTAATATCAGAACTTTGATAAATAAAACTATACCCACTCAGTATAAGTAATTTGTTTTTAATTCACAAGATGAACAATAATATTAATATGTATGATTTAAAAAAATAAGTATTAATAAAATTCAATGTAGTTCAATTTAAATTACGTAAACAATCTATAAGTATAAGGTATAAGTACCTATGGCAATGAAATGCGTTTCTAATAATTATGTCCTGCATATTAATAATACTTGATTACCTATTTTCTGTATAGCCTCATTTTTTATGGAATCTGATCATAAAAACAAATTTTAAACAAAATAAGCATTACATAAAAACTATAGTATGACCATGCCAACAACAATCGAACACAAAAAACGGTTGAATCATAAACATTTAGGGACATTAGATTCAACTTCAAAAATACCAACGAAGAAGGATATCTACATTGATTATACCTACTTACTTTAAGAATTTAATAACTATTAATAAAAATAATCACATTCACTAAGAACGAGGTAAAATATGAATACATGTACTAATAAATAAAATACAAATGCACGACTCCTAACTCGAAATACTGATCAACTACTGACCAATGACCATTATTGTGACAAACGGAGTATTGTACTTAACTGTTATATGTTGTACCTACGTATTGGGTGTTTCCTACCAATCGTACCTACTTTGTCAACTTGGGTTATCGTTTGCGTTACTATGGCAGTACTTACTATATTATCAGCCCCAATTAGGTAAAATAAATATAACATTCAAATCGTGTAAATACCTACTATAGATAAGTAACTTAAGTTATAGTTTATTGGTACAAAATAACACAAATGGCTTTATAATGAACTTAAATCGGTTAGGTGCTCGTAATTAGGTACATATGTTATAATATATAAACTGTAACTGTCGTAGTTAAGGGGTGACTTCACTTATTATAAATTTTAGTAGGTATGATAATATCAACATTAGGCATTATTTGGAAACAGATATTTGTTAATGAATTTGACTAAAAAATCATTATTTCTGCGTTGCTTGGTAATAGTAGTTAAGTCAACGAAAATATATTAAAGATGGAATGCAGTGAATACCTAAATTTAGATAATGCCTATAGAACCAATAGTACAAACTTATATTTTCAGTTCAAAATAAGTTTAAAGAGGCGATAAATTCCAATTCAGCTACGGGCGTTTTTTTTACTCGGTATAGGCACAGTGCTTTGACCAGTATTTCCCCTGATGTTCAGTGACGATGTGATCCAGGATGGTAAACACACTAAACCTTGATGTACTGGTGATGCTGCATCACTTGGTATTTGGCGACAGGTTTTCAAACGTGAGGGTGGTAGCTACCCAGGTGGGCATTATCAGAAAATGCTATGGTGCCATGCTATAATGGTATCCTTTGCTGAAAACTCAGGCTGATTTTAGAGATCGATAAGTGAGTTTGAACTCGCATTCATTGACGCACTACCAACTAAGCCATAATAGCTTCATTTCCGGACATAAGATATGATATCTATGCATATCATTGATTATAGAGTACTATTGAGTTTCTGCATATTCAGTATACATATATTAAAATGGTATAAAAAAATGGTCGTTGTTAGCAGATGTTAGGCTTTGTTGGTTAAAATGAGCAATGACTCCATTCCGAATGACAACCCAAAATCCTTTACAATTAACTCCTAACATTCTCTCACAACTCAAAATTTATTTAAAAATAATATCATAAATAATTAACAACTGTTATAAGCTTTTATCGATTTATTATAAATTATTTACATTATATTTGATATTATGTACAGGAAACTTTTATAGTACCTACTTATTATAAAAAAAGATTATTCAATACAAGTATAAATAAATATATATTGGACCGGCAATGGTAAATATCATCAACCTTTTTATCAACCGATAAATTAAAACACTCTCGACAAATTATTTCAGTTACTCAGAGTAGATTTGAAAACTTTGTTTGAGAAAATATAAGACAATGTTTTTTTAAATTACTATAATTTCATATTATTTGCACATTTGTGCTACATATATTATATTTTAATATTTGCGCAACAGGTATAAAATATGTTAATATTAATAATTGCCGAAGAAAAGAGAAATATTATTTAATCAAACAGACATTTAATTAAATTTTTCATACATGTATATTTTAAATTATCATAATATAATTAACGTATATTTTACATAACTTTTATACATATATAATTACATATGTAGGTTTAAACACGTGTACTTATAAGTAGCTTAGAAATAAGAAAATACATAAAACGCCGTCTGTATTTTTCAAATATTGGAGATCATTTCTATAATAATCTTGTAAATTAAATATTCAGTCTAGTTCATTTAGCTAGAAACCTTAATCACGACTAGAAAATGTTAATAATCCAAATAAACGATGAACAATAATCGAGGGCTATAAAAACAAAATCACTTAAGGTAACTGAGATAATTGAATTTTTTGTTTGTGTTTAGGGTTATTTAAAAAAAAATCATATACTAATGTTATGCCAATCATTTGCAAAACCTAATTCGAAATATCAAAAATGGAAATCATAACGCAAATAATACTAGTGAATGATTTGCTACATTTCTTCTTTTTCTCATGCTAGCTGATACTGATCTTAACATCGAAAATGCTTCTTAGTTCTTAATGTAAAAGTAAATCGGAGATTTTCTTTCATTACAATGAAATATAATGTAAAAACACAGAAAGACAAAACAACAATGGATTCAAGTATCTTTACATTTAAACACTATGTTTAATAGTTTAGATAGAAATAGATTACCAGTGTGGTAAATATTAAGAGCTTCAATTATGTATACTCAATTTAAAAATGACAATTTTGGATTAAAGCATATTTGTTTTTATACCCCTATATTATTCATGTAAAGAATATAATATTAATATTATTTTTATGTTTAAAACAAACTAAATGTTAGATAAGAAATTTATGGTAATTTAAAATAGTTATAATTTAATAAGAACCAAAATTCCAGAAAAATAATAAAATGCAAATTAAGTTAAGTAATTAAAAAATTTACTATAGTTTAGTTTTCATTTTGAACAATATCATAAAATCATATTCTTCAAAACATTTCCTTGTATAAATATTAATTTGGTAACACATTAATTAATGCAAATTAATAGTAAATGCTACCATATATCTTGTTTCAAGATGGAAGACCATAACGGTAAGATTATTTTACAAATTTAATATCCATTAACTTGTCAATTTTTTTTATCAAGTAACAAACTATAGGAAAAAATATTTAGCATAAAGTATGAAAAAACTAACAGTGTCAACTTCTAATAGAATAAGCTTCATTTTTATCCACTTCCTCACTGGGAAGTGGAAGGTGTTGCTATTGCGTGTCAACTTTAAAATTAGAGTAATGACATGCACCATTTATAATGATCTCACTGATACCAGTTGTTGGAGGCGTATGTGTTGCCGTCAACGGCTCTATATGTGAGGTTGCATTCAATGCAGGACTTGTATATAGTTTTCCACTATGTGTCGAGGTAGAAATATGTGGTTGTGTTGTATGAGCATAGACAGTACATATACTCCCTTGTTCAGGTCGCGGTTCAGAAATTATTCCCATTTTAACCTCAAATATAACGTCTTGTATCTTTTTCTTTGCAAGTAGTAAGTTCTTTTCCCCTTTCAAAGACCGCAGTTCATTCGCTATATATTCACCAAACACTGTAAATTCATCTCTATTTCTTTGCACAGATGGGAAAATAATTTCAGGTTTTAATGAATGAACTGAATCTATTCTAGAAATCTTGTGAGGCGGCGAGAGATTTGTCAATTTACAGTCATCAACACTGCTGTCCGAGTGTGCTGGCAGGACATTTACTTCAAAGTTCTCTTCCTGGAATTTAAAAATTTTGTTATTTTATTTGTGAATCATGTATATTACTATTTTTTTCCGCTTTATACTATTATTAATAATTGTCATATAAACTCTCACATATGAATTTCCTTGGATTACTAAAATATAATGCAATGAGATATTTATTAATAAATAAATATAATAACAAATAATTAATTAAATCCTTCTTTCTATATACCTCGAAATATAACTGTCTTCAAGATTATTATTACATTTATTTCATATTTTAATCTACAATAAATGGAATTACTTACGGAATGGAAGACACGGTATGGTTTATTAGAATCTTTCAAAAAATGCAGATATTCAAATGCGTACCAGTTACTAACATATCTATCGTTTGGATCTTCAACATTAGCGCGCATTTCACGTGCTGATTCTCTATTGTACTGGGTCCGAAGGTGTTGTATCTTTTTTGTTGCATCTGGCACAGATATACCTAATACACCAGCAATGCTTCTCAATTCCTCTCTTCTTTTCTGTTTATCTCGTCGAGTATCACACAAAGAAGGATTCCACAGAGTTGCATTCATTTGTAATAATTCGATTAACCTTAATGTCTTGTCTTTCGACCACTCCATAGCTGGATTCATATACAGAATTGTTCTAAGAAAATATAAACATTGAATTGATAAAATATTTATCAACTAATCCTTGGATTTTTGTCCAGATTTCCGATGAATAGTACTACACAGTACACAACACATTATACATAGTTCGGCAAAATGTCTAAAACTGTCAAGTGTCACATATGTCAAATACTAGGCTTGTGTTCCATAGCAATAAAATCAGAAGTTAATTTTCATAGCATAAATGTGCGAGTGATCGGAATCGAAAACCACTTACAAATTTAATGCGATGTTATTAAGTTTATACCTGCCAAAACATGTTTCACTTTTTAAATTCTAATATGATGTAAAACATAAAATTAATTTTTTTATGAAAAGACTTAATGTACCTCTTACATTATTGCATATCTATCTCTACCATTTAAATAAGAGCCACGTATTTTTACTTTAGGGCAGCGTTTCTCAACATTTTTTAATGTTGCGACCCACAAAAAAGCCGAATTGTTAAGTAAAAAGTCTCCCAACCCCGTACTAAAAAATTATAACAATATTTCAATTGTTTATTCAAACGTTTAATAACTAATTTTTGTTTTGTTACGTCACGGATATTGTATCATTTGTAAAAAAAATTGTCTTCTTCCGGACTTTTCATAATATTGGTCATAATAAATTAAAATATATTATTTTAATTAACTAATTTCATAAATAGTAACTTTTTCAAAACTCCCCCAGCTGTTAAAAAACGCTAAACCGCGCATTATAAATATAAATTTTCTGACGTATAAATCGCGCCCGTTAATTTGAGAGTCTATAAACTTACGACTGTCCTAGGCAAGATTTACCTGTGCGGTGTACTTGCACAAACTTATCAAATAAGCCGCTCCCGCATCCCGTGGCGCATACCTACGCTATTACAGGTTCGTACATGTTAATTGCAAAAGGACGCGAGACAGAGCTTCATTGTTATTTACATTTTTAATTAAATAGCATACGGAAGCAAGTACATACAACAACTATCTTATCCCCTCAGTGTTCGAGTTAGTCACGACTGTAATCAAAACGAATCGCGCTGGGCCCTAGTTTAAACGATTCGGGGTCGTGATTAACCCCGGCCGACCTGCGATTCGCAGTAGACCAAAATAATGTAAGATCGACACTTACCTCTCGAGTAACACCGGTGTCCTGCTTCACCTTCCGTAGCCCGTGTGTAGTAAACAGTGTATAGTGTGAATGTGTGAATTGAGTAATAGCTAGGAAGGCTTAACAATCAACAAACAATCAATTTAACATTTACCGCTAATCACAAATAACTTTCATCTATATCAACGTGTATTCTCGCGTCAAGTTATTTCCAAACACTGAACCCTGCGACAATTCTCGCGGGCACGAAAGAATTCAAGTGCCCCTTTTTTTTATGATCAATACTTAACAACCCCCCGTCCCGGACAGAAGGATTATGTCCGCTAGTAAATTGGTAAACGAGCTAAGGTGGCAATTGCTCGCTTCACAACCGAATCTCCTACCATAACTTCGGCCACTCTGGGGACCCCATCCGACCCGTAAATTAATTTTACAATACGTCCTCGACGCCAATGTAACAGCAATGAATTTGGTTCCTTGACCAGTACAAGATCTCCCTCCTTGGCTGGATCCGTCTTGTCCGTCCACTTAACGCGCTGTTGTAAAGTGTGCAGATATTCAAGAGACCAACGATGCCAAAAATTCTGAGACATCTGCTGTAACAATTGGAAACGAGTCAATCGTGATAGCTTCACGTCCCTGAAGGGGTACTCGGGCAGGGCGTTAAGTGGTTGGCCAATTAAGAAGTGGCCGGGGGTCAAAACCTCTAAATCATTTGGATCGGACGAGAGTGGGCAGAGCGGACGTGAATTGAGGACGGCCTCAATTTTGCAAAATACGCTAGCAAGCTCTTCGTAGGTTAAAATAGTTTCACCAATAACCCGGCGGAGATGCGTTTTTGCAACCTTTACGACTGCTTCAAAAATTCCACCCCAATGAGGACAAACCGGTGAATCAAACTTCCAAGTTATCCCCATTTTTGACATTGCGTGATCTATACTATTCCTATTATTTGACAAAAACTCGACAATTTCCTTAAGATAACGATCTGCTCCCTTATAATTCGTACCGCAGTCAGATCGAATCAGCGAAGGTAGTCCACGGCGAGAAACAAATCTACCTAGCGCTGCAACAAACGCTTCAGTGCTGAGGGCACTTACAACTTCCAAATGAACCGCCTTGGTGGAGAGACATACAAACACACACAAATATCCCTTAAGTGATTTAGCATTACGTAAGTGTGATGATTTAATTGCGAATGGTCCAGCAAAATCTGTTCCCACTCCGGCAAAAGGCCGAGTTTCAGTGACTCGATCTGGAGGCAAATCACCCATAATAGGCTGAGCTGGTTTGGCTTTTAATCTGTAACACTTCATACATCTAAATAATACACTTCGAATAACGCGCCTAGCGGATAAAATCCAAAGCTCACGGTGCAGCGTAGCCAAAAGAGCGTTGAGGCCGGCATGGGCGTTTTGAATGTGACGTTGAGTCACCAATAAATTTACGAAAACTCCCCCCTTAGGCAGCAATAAAGGGTGACGAGCTTCACAAGAAAGATTGGAATTTTTAAGACGTCCTCCGACCCTTAGCAGAACCGCTTCATCTATGAAGGGGTTTAATCGGGCAATGGAACCCTTTAAACCTAAACCTCGTTTCAAGGTATCAATTATGTCTGCAAAATGCTCTATTTGTACTACGCGAACCCAAAATGCTAAAGCCTGTTGTCGTTCAAAAGATGACAAAGTCGTAGTCTGTATTTTAATCTGGGGATTCCTTTCATTGTGTATGAATCGTCGAATCCAAGCAGTAACTCCAATCAACTTATCAAAAGAGCTGTATTTATTCAAAAGAGTTTTCAAATTATAAGGTGGCAAATTCTCTACGACTCCAATACGTAATCCGGGTAGAACATCTGGAGAGGAGAATTTATTTTGAGGCCAAGAATAATCAGGTTGTAACAACCACTGTGGGTTCCACCACAGAGTGTTATTTATCAGAGCAGAAGCCATACAGCCACGTGAAGCGCAGTCTGCAGGATTTATCTCTCCTGGGACATGTCTCCAAATTAACGAGGCTTCAGAATTCTATCTAAAAATATCTTGAACAGGTTGGTACTGTATGCCAAGAACTGCCACCAAATTTGGAGTATCAGGATTTTCAAACAGATGAGGATCTTGTTGATGTGCCTCTGGGAGATCGCTTAATAACTCAGGACAATTCGATAACCATTTCCTCAGCTCGTATCCACCCGACTTCAAAATCGCGATCAACTCATCTCTCAGGATTCGTGCATTCTTTACATTGGATTCTCCGGTACAAATATCGTCAACAAAGACAGAATTTTCCAAAATAGCGGCCGCACGGGGATACTTCAGTCGATCACATTTAGCTAACTCTAACAACGTTCGTATAGCAATGTATGGACTGGATCTTAAACCATATGTGGTTGTGTTCAGTTCGTAAACTTTGATTGGTTCACAAGGTTGCTCACGCCACAAAATCAATTGATACCGCCTATCGTCCCTATGAACAATGGTTTGCCTGAACATCATCCGGATGTCAGCCACGAAAACAATTTGATGGCGGCAAAAATGTGTGAGAATATCCGATATATCTCGATGAAGCTTAGGGCCAGAGTGCAAGCACTGATTCAATGAAACTCCAGTCGACGTGGGGGCAGAGCCGTCAAACACCACTCGAATCTTACTATCGGGGTTCTTCAAAACGGCGTGATGGGGCAAAAAGTAGTGCTCGTGGGAACGCCAATCAAAGTCAGATATCGACATATGACCCAACTCTTCGTATTCACGCATAAAAGTAATATATTTATTTCTGAAGTCCGTATCTCTTCTCATACGGCGCTCCATGGACAAAAGCCTCCTTTCAGCTATAGGTCGTGACTGACCAAGCAGAGACCGTGAAGGTAGAAAAGGTAATCTAGTAACAAATCGGCCATCAACCCGGCGACTAGTGTTATTCTGGTAAAATAATTCACATTCTTGGGCATGTGGGTCGATTCTAACTGCTTGGGGAGGCTCCTCAACTTCCCAGAAACGCTGTATTGCGTCATTAAGTGAGATTCCTACTTCTAAGGATTGATTTTCGTTTGAGGAATTAACCTCAGGCAAAACGGGACCAAAGAAACTAAAGCCAAAAATCGTTGGTATGGCTACTAAGCCATTTGGTTGCAAAATTTGAAGATTACCGGATAAAATTAATCCCAACACGTCAGCACCTTAAAGTAAATCTATAGTCCCAGGAACAAACCATTTACGATCAGCAGGAGGCAAACGTGCAGTCATTCTTATTGCAGTTTCCGATATCGTAATCTGGGGATGTCTGTCCAAAATGTCATCTAAGATTACTGCCCTAGCCACTATAAGTGGTTCACCCTTCAAAGGTGAAAATAAAACTTCAACCCTTCCCTTAAGATCCGTGGCTTGAATTCCACCAATACCATATATCGGCCCATGATGAGCTTTCCATGGGAGGCCCAACTTTCCCACCAAATAGGAAGAAACAAGACAGCCTTGTGAACCCGAATCCAAAAGGGCGCGAACTATCACAAACTTACCCTTCGGGCCCCACACCTTAACTGAAACTGTTGGCAGGAGAACAGTTTCAGGTGGGGTGGCTGTGGTGGGAGAGAGGGCAGCAGCTACCTAATGATGCCAATCGTAGTAAGGCTGAGGATCAGCCTGTGGGGGAAAATTGCGGGTGGAACTCGCTTTATTATTTATACGGCGTCCAAGCCGAGGAGAGCGCCGCTCGAGGGGTGGCCAGTCCTTTAGGGATTGCGAACATTTCGGTGAATGTTCAACCACAAGATATCCGCTTCTCTGCTGATTGGTAGGGGAAGAGTCACCCCCGCCCCTGGGAAGGACTTTCTTAGAATAATCCCTATGTGGTTGAGTAGGTTCATCTGAGAACCGACAACGATCCACAGGGGATGATAGCTGACCATCCATGGGATGTTGGCCGGAGTAAACTCCCCCGCCCATGCGAGGAGTAGGTGAGTCATTCTCCAATCGTCGAGAGCCATGCATATTCATGCATAGGATTGGGTGGTGGCTACCTTGACAATGAGGGCAGGGACGAAATCCCCTACAGTCCCTCTGAAAGTGCTGCCCCAAGCAGGAATAGCACCACTTCCGTGCATTCGCGATCCCCCGCCTATCCTTAACACTTCGATCTAGGAACCTAGGGCAAATATGGACTCGGTGTCCAGTTTCGCGACAAAAAAAACTGCAACGTGAATCTTCCTCACATATGGCATAGCGATTAGCCGGGCGACGGGGATCACCAGTAAGTCGTTTATCCTTTCGGCGCTGTTCTGGTCGTTGCTCAGGAGTTTGAGATGAATAGGCAATACCGGAATTGTCAATCAACCGACACTCACCCTCTAAAAATTTTATTAGGTTTTCGAAAGATGGCAAGTATGTGGCACCATCACCACCGTATAACTGTTCGAATCTAACCTTGAGCTCGCAAGGTAACAAACCCAAAATAATATGAAGGAGCAAGAACGACCACTGGTCCACCGGCAAACCTAATCCTTTCAAAGCGTTGCACGCAGTGAGTACTGGATTCAAAATATCAACTCGTAAGCGGTCAACTCTAGTAACCCGAGGTAAGGTTAAAAGTCGCGTAACATGTGCATCCGCCAAGCATCGAACGTTTTGGTATCGCCTGGCGAGCAAATCCATAGCGGTATGGTAGCTGCCGTCAGTCATATCCAAATGCGCTACCAAATCCCAGGCCTCGCCACTGAGAGAGGCTCGAAGATACGCCAATTTTTGACTGTCCGACAAATCCTTCCGTGCATCTACTAAGCTCGAAAACATAGCGAGGAACCCTGGGTACTTCTCTATAGTACTATTAAATTTGGGGAGGTCTAAAGTTGGAAGTTGCCCCAACAATTCCGGATGTGTGGGGGGTCGTGTTGCCCCCGATATATTTCCACCAGCACCCATTCTCTCATTGAGAATAGTTCGTGCACCCTGTGCGATTGTATCGATCAACTCGTATAACTAGGCCACGTCAGCCTCCACCGTGTCGGTCAATATTTGTTCCGGCGTCGAGTTTAAAAATGACTCATAGGCAGAGTCTACAGCCGCTTGTCGTTTTTCAATACCTTTAAATCTCTCTAAGAGAGCCTCCTGCCTATCAACCCTGCCCACTAAGGCGGCAGCGGAGGTCGCCCAAACTAGTTCTGTTCGAATCCGCTTAGTATGCATTGATGCCATAGTTAAACAAAGAATAAAGAAAAACAACAAAAAAAAAAATGAATAAACAAGTAACAAGATTAATTAAATTAACTAAACTACAAAATCAATTAAATTAAACAAAATATCTAGGAAAGCCAACCCAACTGCAAGCTCTAGTGCAAGAATATATTATATTCGACGACTCAGTATGAACAAACAGCCATACGAAATAAATGTAGGTATACAAAAACGCACCCCGTCCCGGAAACAAACCGCGTGAGCTTATTCTAAAATATTGTATATTACGGACTGGTAGGAGTGAATTATTGATCAATGTTTACAAAGTAACAAACAATGAAACATAAACAAAATTATTAGAAACAATCACACTAACACAAAACCAAACAAAAAAAATGTTTACATTTATAATTATGAAGTGGACGACAAGCCTAAAGTGGTTATTGAGCAACAAAATTCCCAATTACAATTAAAATAAAACGCGAAATAACCACGCTCTGCTACCAAAATGTTCGAGTTAGTCACGACTGTAATCAAAACGAATCGCGCTGGGCCCTAGTTTAAACGATTCGGGGTCGTGATTAACCCTGGCCGACCTGCGATTCGCAGTAGACCAAAATAATGTAAGATCGACACTTACCTCTCGAGTAACACCGGTGTCCTGCTTCACCTTCCGTAGCCCGTGTGTAGTAAACAGTGTATAGTGTGAATGTGTGAATTGAGTAATAGCTAGGAAGGCTTAACAATCAACAAACAATCAATTTAACATTTACCGCTAATCACAAATAACTTTCATCTATATCAACGTGTATTCTCGCGTCAAGTTATTTCCAAACACTGAACCCTGCGACAATTCTCGCGGGCACGAAAGAATTCAAGTGCCCCTTTTTTTTATGATCAATACTTAACACTCAGTGTTTAATGTTTAAAAAAATAGATAACAGTAAAAAGTCAGTTAAAAAGTTAAATTAAAATGGACAAATTAGCCACAAAACGAAGTGTTCCTTCTATGTCTTGTGAAAAGGTGAAGATAAAGACCATGTTATACAACGACACATATTTGAAATATGAATTTATTGCATTGGATAACGATTCATAATGTGTTACTTGTTTTTAAGTCCTACCTGCGGAAAGAATGAAGCCTTCAGAATTACTCCGGCATCTGGAAACAAGACACCCGTCTATACAAGGCAAACCGTTAGAATTCTTCGAGCATCACTTGTTTTCAAAAATCAACAAATTGTTATAAAAAATCCAGCTGTAATGAGACTGCGGCACTTTATGCATCCTACTTAGTAGCACTCCGAGTCGTGTAAGAATCTATGTCCTATACTATTGCGGAAAGGCTCATTTTACCTGCTGTCATTGATATGGACAATATGATGATAAGTCCAGAAGAAGCAAAAAAATTAAAAAAAAAAAACTATACCCCTTTCAAGTGATAAAATATCGAGGTGTAATAATGAAATGGATGTCGACATTCACAAGCAAATAATTGAAAAAGTTAAATTAAATGAATTTTTTGGCATTCTGTTTGACGAGTTAACAAAGATATCGAACTTGGCGCAATTTTCATGTTTTTGTTCAATATAAATGTGTGGAGTCTATTAAAGAAAACATGCTTTTTTTTTGCAAATCAATTCCTGGTCGAGTTTGAGACGAAGGACTTTATAACAGATTTATTGAAGTAACACAAAATGAAAGCTTGGACTGGAATAAATACATTGCAGTATATACTGATGGCGCGTAATCAGCGATAACAGAGAAGAACATTGGCGTGATAGTAAACTTAAAGGATATTATGGCGCATGTGCAATGGACGCACTGCTTTCTTCACAGACATGCGCTTGCCACAAAAAAAATGCCGAACAATTTACAAAATATTTTATTACAAGCTGTTGAAATTGATAATTTTATTATCCGGCCGTTGCAAACATGATTGCTTTCCACACTCTGCGAAAAATGGGAGTCGATAACCGTTCACTGCTTTTCCATTCTGAAGTGAGATGATTGCCGCGTGGAAAGTTCTTACAAGGCTTTTTGAATTGCTAGATAATTAAAAATCCTTTTTACAAATAAAAATAGTTCATATTTAGAATTTTTACACGATAAGCAATATTTATTACTATTGGCTTACTTGAGTGCCATATTTTCACATCTAAATGACTTAAATACGAGTTTACAAGGCCGTTACAAAAGTATTTTACTTATGACAGATAAAGTTAGTCCCTTTATTAAGCCCTTTAGCACTAAACTGGCGCTTACGCCAGCTTTCCATTGTTATCCTATTGTCTCATTTTTATGGGTAATCGAAATATTAAGAAGCTTAGGATTTAGATTATACGCTTTTACTGCAACTTCTGATTATATTAACAAAAATTCGAATTTAGAAAAATCAGTTATTGATTGACAGTTATACTTTAGCTATCACGATGACGTGAGTACGGAAGCTTTGAAAACATTGATAGGCTTTGCTACTTCTTACTTATGCGAAAAAGGTTTCTCGTCAATGGCGGCTTTGAAAACTAAATACAAAAATCGACTGTTATCACTCGAAAATAATTTACTTATAAATGTTTGCAATGATGCCAAACAACGCATTAATTAATTAATGTTCATGATCAATCATTTTAATTAAATAAAGTAAACTTTAAGTTTATTTTTTTATGTTGTTATTTATTACATCGTAATATTTAGCTTTGTAACACAACACTAAAATTCATTCCTTTAATAAACGAATCTTTTGTATGGTTTGTATGCTTCGATGTCTTAATTTTTTCAACAGACTGCGACCCCCTTTAATAACATACCGACCCACCGGTTGAGAAACGATGCCTTAGGGTTTAAATTGTATAACCTGTATATACCTGATAGGGGGATGCGTAAATGTATCTCCCCGCGATAACAAAGGCGCACACTACGACAATAACCTTATACTGAGGTGATAGAATGTGACATGTAAGTGATCAATAAATAACGTCCACCTGTATAGAAGAAAATATGTATTTAGTTTACCGTCGTCCCAGCACTTTCTTTACAAATGTTTTTCCAGTATAATTAATGTTATATGTGGAGACCACATAAAATTCAAAAATTACTTGATCTCCAAACACCATTTTGCTAGATAAATCATTATTTGAATGAGGTTCCTTGACAGACATGCACAGGAACTAAGCTTTTCGGCACACCGCGTTGTTGGTTACCTGATCAACTTTCCCGCGTAGTGTATGCACTCCGATGCGTCTTTATATAAAACTATATCAAATAAGTACATATATTAGATATATTATGATTGCCAGGGAACTGATTGTTAGCTAGAAGTTACGCTATTCACTACGCTAGGATTTTCAATGAAACAAAATTACTTTGAGGTTTATTTTCCTATAATTTGTTTGTATTTTGAATTGTCATAGAGTATGTAATGTTGATTTGTAAAAATAGCGGCAAAAATACTCGGCGTATATTATCCCTACGGTAGCTTAGTAATTAGTTCAAAGAAATAAAATAAATAGCTGCTGTAAACAGGAAAAAGTGAGCAATATAACCTTACATGATTTTAATAATGTAAGGATAATATTGTACATGCATATTGTGATATCCGTCATTTTCTCTAAGAGTCCGCTTTAAGAGATAATTAAAAAAAACTTTTACATCAGAACCATTTTACGGTACTGTACCACGATGTATTACCGTTTAAGCGGTGCCTTCGCGGCACCTGTATAGGCCTCGGTCCTTGTGTCACTCGTTATGAGTTTGGTATTTTTTTGTTGAATTATTTGGCTATTTCATTAGTTTGTGTCGTCAGTCGAGCGTGGAGCGGGGCAATTCTTAACATTTCAACATTACCTACATGTCGATTTTCTACAATTTAATTATTTTCAACGCAGTTTGAGGTCGGAAATTATATTGTATTTATGCTTTTAAAACAATGTTCATTTTTCTATGTACTGTTTTTAACTGATTCCTTTAAAAATACGATTTGCTATTTAAAGATTTCTATAATTTAACATAATCCCAACTAAAATTCATGTGCTAGTTAGCACTTCTACCTTGCACGTATCCAATATGTAAAGCACCTGAAACTAACGTTTTTAAATTACACTTTAAATTCGGTCTTTATTCGTGTTTAAATTTGAAGAGTCAAATTTGGTATCAAGATTTCTATACATAACATATTTCAAGAAAAAAGTATGCAATAAAAAACGGAATCTAGTTAAATTTCATTTATTTACAAGTTTACCATGTGAAAGGACTATCACATTACAAAACAATTGCCTTATTATTAACATACTATTTACAATATTTACAACAAAAAAACATTTCTTTACGCAAAACACTCTACATACAATCAAATAATAGGAGGTTTCGTCCAAATTAAAATAATTAATTAAGGAACAAAATAACAAAAAAAAAACGTGCACAAATCAGTGTACAGAAACAAATTATCTTATATTTAAGTAAATTGTTTTAAAAATAACTTACTCGGAATATGCTTATCTATTTACAATAAAACAATTCAATAATAAAATAACAATAATTATAAATGAAATAATAATTGTGAAACTAAGTATTAAATGAAATTAACGGGATTATTCATATTTTACCATTATATGATTGTGATATTATAATAAATTATTTTAATATGGTCATAAGTAGTGAGATATTATAACAGTTCAAAAAAGTAGCTATCTCCTACACTGATTTATATACAATGGCATATTGTTTTTTTAATTTTGTTTCAAGTCTGATGTATTTAGCAAAGAGCGTTACTTTTCTGAAAAGTATATTATTTTATTGTATGAGAATTATAATTTACTGAACAATATTTTACAGGAGTTGGCAACAGTTTTGTATATTAAAGACTTTTCAATTTGATGTATTTTAATGCTTACTACACTAATTCAAATAAAAATATAAACAGAAAATGGGCATTGGTGATTATTTATGTACAGAGCAATGGTATCATATAATTGACAAAACTTGTAAGTACACAATCTTCAGCAAATGAAGTATATTGCAAACCCTTTTAAACACTGTATAACTTTCAAAAATCCTTTTCATTTTTATATCCAGTTGTATCATCATTCCAATTAAAATAGGATTTCTATTGAAATGTATGTGAAAAACATCTAAACTATACAAGTAAAATAAGTTTGGTTATTATAAAAAAAAATGATTACAATACACTAAAATGACAAATAATAACAGGCCTTACTCTATTCAGTACCTACGTATCTCCTGAATAATTAATGTTAAACATCGAGTTTAAAATAACCTGGAACGAAATTGACAACACTGAAGTATTTTGTAACGCAAGTAGGTTATTGTTTCATTAGTCAATTATTGAACGAAATATTGAAATCTCATCATACGGTAGAGTAATATTATACCACACATACAACGCGAAAATGAAATTGGCTGTAATCGAAAAGCCAATGCAGATTTGATTTGTTTATAAAAAACAAAACATCACTGTATAGTTTAAAACGATTACAATTATTAGGATATTAAAAACAAAATCTTATGATTTCATTTGGAAATATTTACATTGTCACGAGAGCAATGTATTTTTAGAAGTAATTAAACCTTTTTTTTTCTCAAATTTATAACATAATTAGCAGTGCGCCCGCGGCTGCACCCGCTGCTGCGCCCGCGTTTTATATGTTCTTCACTGCGTTTTATTTTTTTTATACGGAAACCTAATTATTTTCCTAAAAAAATAAAACAAATATATATTTCTCATAAATTCAAGCACTTGCCCGTAAAACTATGCATTGAATCGGTTTATTTTTTTTCATCAGTTTTATTTTTTTTCGCGGAACCTTTTCGAAAAGTACCCTAAGTTACCCAAAGTAACTTCAGCTATCTACCAAAAAAGTCCCGTCAAAATCCGTCCAGCCTTTCCGGAGATTACCCGGAACAAACAGACAGACATACAAAAATTTTAAAAATTGCATTTTTGGTATAGGTATTGTGTATACATTTAGTAAAAAAAAAAATTTTTTTTACTTTACAAACAGACACTCGTAATTTTATTTATTAGTATTAGATAGTTTTATAATCACTACACCTCCTTTGTACTAAAAGTGTTTAAAATGTATGTATGAAGTAAGCGATTCTTCAAAATAAATACAGAGATTCTAAAATTATTACATTTATACTAAAGAATAATTAAATAATACGTACTGTACATTTATACAATAATTGCTAAATAACCTCTAAAGAGTCTATACCTACATATAAAAGCGTAAGTAGATATATTTTCTAATTTAAATATATAGGTATTTATACTTTTTTAATACCAAATATAATTTTAAAATGAGGTAATATGAAACTACCTACATATTGGAATCATAAAAACCGTTACACTATGTATTACGTCACAGCTACCTTGTTTGACATACAAATTTGTTTTTTTTTTTTTTTTTTTTTTCTATTAATATATAAATTCAACATATTATAAAATAGAGATTTTTAATTTTAACAATTGACAATAATTATGTTGTCTGTTTGTATAAATTTGATGGTCATTTATAGTTATGATCTGTTTTTAACATTGCATTTTTTTTTTTACTATGTATCATTTCGCGTCGCTATTAACTTGGAAACTGGACATAAATATAAAGACCAACAGTAGAGTCAACTGTACAACGAGCAGTTTCAAAAACGATGTATCAATTTTATTTTTACATTAATTTCTATTTTAATTTAAGGTTTATATATGACTTTTTGAAATTGTATTCAAAATTGATACATTCATTTAGATACTCTCAGACGAAACATTACATAAATAATATCAACAAATAGGGGGGGATGATTTATATGAATAATTTTTATGTAGAAACGTCGAGTACCTACATTCATCTAAATTTAAATCACCATGTATCTTGTACTCTATATTTGTTTCTTACATGTTTATACGTAAGTCGAGTTTAATGTCTATGTAGTACTTGGTCTTCATTAATTCAAAAATGATCCACAACCTCACAAATGTTTTCGTTTGCTAGTCGCCACACCGCACCTTGGTCAACACACTACAATATTGTATTCGTAATAGAACACTCCTCGTAACGTTTTAACAAACCATATATAATTAGGTATGTATATTTACGTAACAATATCTCTAAACTTGAGTTAGGCCTACAGGATAAATTCAAGGATATCGTCCACGCGGTTAACACTTTGTAACTAAATAAATACTAGCTATCTGTACAAAAATTCCAAACCTGGATACAGAGGTTTCTTTTACGTAGCGTTCTGCAGTTTGTTATCACGAGATCGAAAGAAACCTTTCTCCGTCCGGCACTCCCTGATGGTGACCGTTTGTAGGTTGACCGTGACGTCGGTTATGAAGATTTGGTCGGCGACGGGCGATCGCGCCATCCAGTAGGCGGCGCCGCGGCGCGGTGGTGGTGGTGGCGGTGGGGGTGGTGGCGCGACCGGCTCCTCGCCCCACGAGTCCTCGTCGTCGTGTTGCGTGGCGAGCGGCGCCGGGCGAGCGCCTTTCGGTTCCGCGGGAGCCATCGGCCTCGGCTGCGTGTCCGTCCGGCGTTCGCGCTCCGGTGAGATATGCGTATCTGCTTCCTCCGGTGAGTGAGGAGCTCGTCGCGGGCCAGTCTTAGGTGCCGCCGCCTCTGCAGCCGGAGACACCGGCGCGGCTGATCCGCCGAGAGGCGCCGCGGGTGGTGGCGACAACGTCACATGTGGCGTCCTCCCTCCGTTCACTTTAGTAGACTCGTACGCTTCGTCGGTGGGCTCATGGTAATCGTGACCCCGATTTTACCCGACTCCTTAGAGAGTACTTCAGCTTTACGTTTCCCCGGAGGCGGGTGTAGTTCCTCGGAGCCGCTGCGCGCTCGTTCCGCGGGCGAGTGGTCGCGCTCTCTCTTGCGTCCCTGGCGCCGGAGCTCCTCGCCTCTCTCGAAACTGTCGATGAGTCGCTGATCTAGAATGTTCTCCTCCGGCTCCCACGTGTTGTGCTTCGGCTTCCACCCTTTCCATTTCACGTAATACTCCACTTTGTTCTGAAATGAGACGGTTGAACCGGTTAGAAATGTTTAAAACATAATGGAACGAGCGCGCTTTTGCAATGACGTGGTGCGACTGGGTGTGCGCTAGCGGTGTGCGTGTGTTAGCCTCGCAGGAGGGTTGTTGCACATAGCCTTGCAGATTGCTCGCGATAAAAATAACTTTATATTAGTCATAAATTATGTCTATTAAACCATGTAAGTTCTACTCAAAGTACCTAACGTAAATGAAGAATGAATGAAGATTGGCTACCAATGCTATAATAAAAATGTTAAAAAGTGCTGAACGCCGGCCAGTGGATCGGTTATTCACGTAGCTGGTGCGTACATTTCGGGCGCACCTGTCCCGGACAGCTGTCGCGGGTATCTCCCTTCGGATCGGAGCCGAAACTCACCCTTATTGCGGCGCACATAAGCACCGTTAGTGGAGCACGACACGCATGCAACAAAACAAAATCGCATGCACTCTCTCTACATAAATACCTATAAAGTTATAACAAAGTTGGCATGCATAATTCTCAAAGATTACCGTGCCCGCAGAAATCTGAGAATAATCATTTATACAATCTTTTTCATTCGAATTTTATCAGGTATAATAATAACACTATACACTAATGAGAGGTTATGATTATATGTTAATTCCTCGGTTATAATATTTAATTTACCTCTACCCGCAATACAGTTTATCGTATAATAAACTAGCTATAAGTAGATTACGATTCAGGCGCGTATAAAACATTTTTTTAAATTTATTTATACCTACTTACATCATTTTAATGATCTTTACTTGTCGACTTAATTTACTATTATCTACTCTAAAAATACAAACAAAAGCTGGCAAAATTTTAATCATTTTGTTCGAATGAATCGTAAATAATAATACTATAAAGTGATAAAAGGCAACTATTTAACAAGACAAGCAAATTCAACAAAAAATGTCTAAATGCATCTGTGCTTTTAGTAATTGCCAATTGAGTTCAGTAAAAACAAAAAAAATATATTACGCCAACCTTTTACTTTGACTAACAATATTAAGGCACTGGTATATGAAAGAGAACTCTTATACTCAAAGAATAAGATTCGTTCTTCACTGGCAAGTAATGGATATAGGGCGTTTCCTTATTTAAAGGTACGTTACAGACCACTCACTTCTTATTGGTTTTACTTAATGAAGGGTGAGGTGAAAATTGCTGAACGCTGTGACTTTGCAGCGGCGTGCTATGATATCATGAATTTATTAAATATTATGATATGTTTTTTAGAATATTTTGGACTTATAGTAACATTTATGGATTTTTGTTTGTGCAGTTTTCTTTATACTTAAATTCTACAAATTTTTTAGGACACTAAACTGGATATAGTCAATTTGAAAGGTGTTGAATTTAGCTATAATGTGTACCTCTACATCGAAGATTCTAAATTCAATAAAATTCTTTACTGTTTTAAAACTCTTATTATTATTAAACAGAAAAAAAAAATTGCTTTCAAATTTAGGATTACTCTAGTTGATAATATTTTTATGATAAATAAAAAATATTTAAATTTAAATAATCACTAAGTTAAAAAAACATTTTTGATACATTAATTACAAATATAGATTTATGAATAAATAAAACAAAGAAAGCATGTGATTTATATTCGCAGATTACTTATGTTTTCGTTTAACATACACATTAAATTCAACAACAATCGATAAATTTACAATTTACCCTACTATTAACATAAATGTTTATTAACAAAATAAACAACGAAGAAAGAAATCCATACAAAGATAATATTATCATTGAAAAAAAAAAAGGACTGAATGGGACGTGTTGGCAAGGTGAGGTCGTGCGGCTGTCGCTTGGCGATTGGACGAGCCACTAGCCGCCCCTCCCGCCCCACCGCGCCCCAACCCCGCTGCCGCAAGGTACGACCTACCAAGTAACCCATATCAGCAACATCGCCCTAAACGCATTCCGATAAAGTTCATTTTGTATAAAACCAGTTGGCAAAGTGAAGGTTGCAGAGTCGATGGCTGTAATCGCGCCATGGGCGGACCGTGTCTCAGAAGCACAGACGCCAATTAGCGCTGTTCGGACAGCTAGTGTTGCAATTAGCGTGCGAATAATTAATGTTAATTTCGTCGACAGGCCAGTGCCGATATGTTCTAGCAGAAAGCAATATGCATGATAACGATAGCATTTCATTCGATGGAAGGTAACAAATTCTGTACATCACTTTTGCTCGTGATTAACTTCATAAAATAAAATTATAATTTTCCTTTGCGAAGTGAAACGGACGCAAATACCCAAAATTCAAATTGTAGACCTAATCTGTACCTACTTATAAATATCAAATGAGAGCAGGACCATCAAGAAGACAGATAAAACTTTTGCAACTTTAAATTCAATTTGTAAAAGGAACTCCATAGATTCCTAAATCCTAAGTCACATAAAGTAACTTTTGAATTGACAAAACTTTTATCGAACTTCCACCTCATTTCATTTAAGAATGACTTATCGTTCTATCAAAGATAATTATACTCCTCAGTGATGCCTACTTAGATTCATTGTATTCATTGAAAAGTAATTACTTCTTACTCAAGTAAAAAATACTATAAAACAATGATTTGATAACGTATTGACGAAAACCAAAACAACTACCGAATCGTAGAACAAATACAATCAATCAAAAACCATTACATTTTTCCAAATCAAAACAGAATATTTACTAGTAATTTTTTATTTTATTCTATCTCTTCGTATAATTTGTTTCGTATCATTTGGAAGAAAAACGTATACGAGAGATTACTTTTTCAATCTACCCTGGATATACTTTTTATGTCACTCGGCAAAACTCATATCATTTCTGCCATTAAGCCAGTTTTAAGCCTAGCGTTACTGATTTACATGACTGAATACTGAATGGGGAATCTTTACCTATTTTGTCTTGCTCTCTGGTTCAATCCTGTCCATTCATATGATAATTATCGAGCAATACTTTATTATACATAGGTACATATATAAAAGATCTATTTTTTTTATCCTTCTTATCTGATTTTACTATTGAAAGTCGTTATGATTTTACTATTGTAAGTCGTTACATGTATCAAAAGACGGTACGTATATTACGACTCTATGATAATAGTCAACACCGAGAAATATGTTTCAATGTTATCTTATAAAAATACACAACCAATAGTTATTATTACGTATACATTATGTTAATTGCGAAAAAGTACAAGAATAATGCAATAATATTCCGGCTAAAAATAATTACACGAGTTCACACATCGATCGTCAAGTTAGTAATCTACCAGGATATCATATAACCATCGATAAATAAACATAATTAGATACCCGCATATTCAAATAAAGCTCGTTCAACGACACGCCATAAATCAGTTAACACCGCTTAAACGAAGGTCAACTATCTATGTACTGGAAAATAAAAACGGATTTGTCGAGTCGAGTGTGAAAGTAATAGATTTTTGATAATTGTGCAGTTGAAAAGGTTTTAACAGAGATAGATAAGGCACATTTTCCAGACGGACACGTTAAAACAGACTTTAAAAAAGTAGTTTGGATCGTAGTTATACTATAAAATATAGGTACGTCTGTCCTCGACGGATAAAAAGAACAATAAAGTTTTGGACCGAAGCCAATGCGAAGTCTGTCTGCGATTCGTTCTGCAATCGATCATTTATATCGAGAGGAAGGAAACAAAAAATACGATAACAACAGAAAAAGAACGTCGAGTCAACGTTACTTATGTTCTGCAAACAGTTTTATAACTGAAAATAATAACGTTTAATAACGTTATTAAACGTTTTTACGTAAAAGCAAATTTTGTTCAAAAAGAGGTTTATTACAATCAAGCGTTCTATTTGACTTCGATTTATAAAGATAGTTAAAAAGAAAAGGTAGCAGGAGTAGGACATAAGTTACAATCAATACTCAGATTCATCTGAGTGAAAATTATTGCGTCATAAACAAATTGACAGTATCTGCTGCGTTTTAAATATACATAATTCTACTACAGTACTGTTTTCGGTTAACCATTTCATAATTAATTTTGATGAATTTTGTTGAAAAAAAAGATAAAGTATAAATATCGAGAGAACACAAATGTCATTTTAACGCTAACACAAAAATAGATTGTCAATAAAGGTGCGGCAATATAGTTTACGGTTTAAATCCGGATTTATACACTCTCTTGGGCAAACATCGAGCTACATCGAAGTGTTTAATTGCCGGCTAAACACTGCTTCGTCGAATCTATCCCAGAGAACGATAGATAGGGGGATATTGGGTGGCTGGCGTCTAGATTAATAGTCTCGCCGACTTTATCGTACATCCTTAGGCGAGATGAAGATAACACGAATCTACTAAAATCGATATCTCATAACATACAAGGTACAATCTAAAAAATGTATACTAACGAATCTTTATCAAAGGTTTTATGGATAAATACTTAGTTATTGTTTAACGAATTTAATCGAAGCTCGTGTATTATAGTTGCAATATAGTTTCTATTCGTTACTTAGTCTATATACAGACGCCAGCGCAAAATATGTACCACATAGATACACTTTACAGACTTAAACTCATTGCTAATCAATATTAACGGAATTACCCATTACAATTCAGTATTCACTTCGTCTATAATTTATCCTTTGATATCCAATTCTAACCATAAACAAGTACCTAAATAAATTAAATTGATCAGATATTCAAGCATAATATTTGCATGATCTGTATATAATAAGATAATACGTTAAAACTTCTTTATAATTTTTAAATTACGTAATCAAATTGAATCTGTTTTTAGATCCAACATTCAACCAATATAAGTGATTATATCACATAATGATACGGTTTTTCATACAATTTAACTCCGATGAAATAAAAGTTTATGTCACAGAATAAAAAAGGTGTTTCCTGCGAAAAAATCAAAAATATATATTATATACATGCAACAGACGAGTAATGAAGAAGGTTAAAAGAAGGACAAATAAATATTCGATAGCGCATCTATTATTTTCAAAATTATTATATCATCGTTCGTATGGTTTCCTTTGGTGACGATTTGAATCAGAGTGCATGACCGCATCACAATTGTCGGCGGCGGGGAAAGCGTGACGAGACACGCCGAACGCACGACACATGATGCTTTGACAGGGTAGATAAACACCATCCTTATCACGATCACGTCACAAATAATATGTCAAAGGAGGCTGATTATATTATCACTTGTCACTAGCTCTGCTCTCAAGTATCAGCTGGCGTATCACATTTTCTACTCCACACAATGTTTATATTTTATTTTTAAATAGGTAATGATTAGAAAAGATGTGCCTTAAACATATTTTTGGTACTAACAGAAAATAAATTTCTCACAAATTCAAACAATCGCCAAAAAAAAAAAAACTGACGACCGTTGAATCGGATTCGTTCACAATTTCAAGAGTTTTAATTTTTTTAGTACCCTAATTATTTTTCTAAGTAACTCTTTATATTTCCAGCTGTTTGCCAGAAAGACTCTTCAAAATCGGTTTAGCCATTTCAGAGATCAGCCGGAACAAACAGATATAAAAGTTTTCAATTTCCTTTTGAAAAATAGAATAACTTTAAGAAATTGTGTTTTACATTTTATGATTTATTTTGGATAAATTCATGGTATTATGTTATTTTTTATGCAGAACAAATTGTTTTGTAATAAGTTTTATTGTTCTGACACTTATTGATATCCCCCTATATGTATTAAAATAAGTTGCAAATTGAGATCATTAGGCCATGCCAAGGCTATTTGTTGTGATGATCTGATATTTTAAAGTAATTCTATAAATACAGAGTGTAGAGAGAAGCGATATTTGTGGGTAAAATAATCATGAGGTCGCACTATAAATACCGGCGCCTGGGGGTGGTAGGAGGCATTCTTTGTGAGATTTTCGAAGGGTGCGTCCCGCACACACTCCGGATCCCCTACCGGTGGCGGCCCAAGACATGCTCCGTTCCCCAACTGGGGAGGGTCTTGACGCCGCTACCAGCGCGATACAGTGACACTGACCATGATTCAAGCATTACCACGCACAACCCTGCATACACACACACTCCTGCACATAACACGCAGGTCACGTAGGTCCTGTAAGGAACCTTTTTTTATATTAAATAAAAAAATGTAGGGATTTGCTAATTCTGCGGGAATTTTTATACTTAGGTAACGGACAAGCCGAGGTTTCGTAACATTTTGGCCTTCAGCACTCGCCTCCAAAGTTACGGTGAAGCTGTAAAGGCCCTTCCGGTCAACAGCATTAGCTAGGTTAGAAAGAAATCTTCTGAAATCTCTAAGTATAGTTCAGTTCTCAAAGTCTTGATTTATGAATTTTGTGTAAACTTACGGCCGTGCTCAGAAATAAATAAAAAAATATACATTCATACTTTTATATTTAATTAATAATCCTAGTTACTTAACCCATTGAACACTAACCTGGCGTTTACGCCAGCTTTCCATTGTTTTCCCATTGTCTCATTTTTATGGGTAATCGACATATTAATAGATAGAAATAGTAAAAAAACACCTTTTTTTTTATAATGCACAGCACAGTGACTGTACTGGACCTGATGGTAAGTACAGTACAATCCAAAACAGCGGCGACTGACACTGAACAGAATTCAATGCCAGTCACCGCTGTCATGCTGGCCTGCTTAAGTACCTCTTCACGCCTCTTTTGAAGGACCCAATATCGTATGAACGAGGGAACACGCTGACAGGAAGTCGGTTCCATAACCTCACATAACCTCACCTGTTATTTTGATACACTTAATTCATCTCATTAGGTCCTATAGAGACTTCATTAAATATATCTGGGCTGTATGAAGGTTTTGTCTGATGGCGTTGAATTAAACAAATATACCTACTAACATTATGAAAATTAGCCAAATACTATCGTTTCTGCACGTCTTCTTTGGATATAATAATCAAGTGCAGTGTGACCATTGAACTGACCCAGCAATTTAAAAACGGGTAAAAAAAAAGGGTAGTAGCTTGGTGACAGAGATATCTTGTCTTCAATCAGTTCAGAGTCAGTTACGAAGCCATTGAATAATAAATTCCCGTACAACACATTTCATCGTCACTTATTGAATAAATCCGTTCTAATTTTGGAAATTCTATCAAATAAATTTCTGACATACGACAAAAAAAAAGTAACAAGCCATAACGAGCTCAATCGCAGACATCAGACGGTGTAAATTCGAATATAATTCAATTGTGCCGTTTAATTTCGCAGTCGGGGCGACCCTCGCGAGGCGTTAAAAGGGCACTGGAGGGAAATCAAGAGGGTGAGGAAGGTGGTGGTGAGTATGAATCTCGGGACAAAGTGCCCGAAGCGATTGCCACAATAACGACGTCTGTTTTGATTAATCCTCCTATTTACTGTGGATATCGTTAATATGTTGAGTACAGGGAGAGATAATAGAGCGCATATAATTTGCATAACATTATGTACCTACATACTTGTACATTAATGTATGTTCATTTGGACTTGAATAATTATCAAGTTGGTATGTATTTGTAACTATTGTCGTATTTTTTATTTGGATGTTAAGTACACATGATATTACGAGCTGTTCTAGAATGATCTCACAATTATGTTCAAAGACAGAGTACTAAAATGCCTTCTGCTATCAATTCTCCTTCTACAACTCAGGATCTGTTATAAGATTCTATATCACGTACGTCAGAGTGCGCTACCTCTCAAGTCTTTATATCTACAAAGTGATTGGGTTGTGGATGACGTCAGCGGCATAATTGTATGCTAATTTGAATATATACAACGTTTGCTATTTATAGATACTAGAAAATGAATCTATAAACATATAGAAAACAACCAAAATGAACAACATGTTATTTTTATATACCAAAGTATACTGAACAAAATACTATATTTATTATATGGTAAGTATTTTTAATACGACAGTAATATAATGACAGTATTAAAGAAAAAAATACATACAGATTAAAGATGATAAAATAACATAGAATGTTTAGGCACCTACATATATGAATGCGTCAAATGAATGTTTTTACGTGTAAGTAGGTTAGTTGAGTTTGTTCAGAGCAAATCCAATTAACAATCGGCTTTGATAGTAGTTTTACAACGTTCCGGATACACGGTAACGTTTCACAAGCGGGTTAAATTAAACAAGTTCACACCCCGCAACGATCGGTATTTATTCAATCCACGTACGGACCTCCGCAGAGGCGGACGTGACGCGTCTATTCAGCGTCCATTTGCCGTATATCCAACAACGCACCAACATCTCAACAAGTACGCCAACGCAACGCGCTATTGCTAAACATAATAACGAACTCATTTTAAACAGACGAATAAATTTACAATTTTTTTTTATATAGCAAGTGGTACTGTTTGTTGCATATATTTAAATAGCGTCATGAATGCAAATACTTTATGCTAAGTTTCACAACAACAATGCGACATTAAGATACCCATAATCATATTCATTGGTCTTTTAGAAGAAATAAATTCGCTTTATAAAATGTACAATGAAAATGATTTTTTTAACAGTTTTAAACACTAACGAAAGAATTTTATATATAAAGGAAGAGAACAATACAACAACAACAACGCATTCATTGCAAGAATTTCTGCGTCAACAATAATCACGGGTATTCTTTCGTAACTCAGTTACCAGGATCGCAGAAAAGGTGAGGAGTATCTAAAGCTATGTGTTGTTGATATCCGAGCGCTGTGTGCGAAGAGTAAACTGATATGTCAGACAAGGTAAGCAAGTCAACCGGCAAACGGTAGTGGCGTGGCGCGCAAACAAAATACGAGCCATGCAGTCGGCAGAGAGCAGATGGCTAGCGACGCAACGATTACGAACTAGAATCAGCGTCAGTTGCGGTGGAGCTGTGCTACTAAGCGGGCGCATGTTACAATTTTTGCTGCATAAGCGATATTGACATTTAATCTATAACGATATTTTCATAGATCCGTCATTGAACAATAACAAAAGTGTATTTTCTTTTTCGTACAATATTTTAAACCACAATCGTACATCACACAATGCTTGTTTTTGTAATGACAAACATCAGTCTTGGAACGGTTCTTCAGTTATAACATTGCACTTAAAATTTAGTCCGATATGTTCATGTATTAGGTATACATATATAGGTAGACTCTTAGAATCAATCTAGCACAACATTAATAATTAACAGAATTGTTTGTTACATGCTAATGATTTTAAATATTTGCATTTTTAGGCTATCAATAACAAATGCCATTGTTTAATTATATCGTAAATTCATAATTCATAACTTTTAAGAGCTAAACAGTAAATTTATTTAATAAGAATCAGGACAATCCCCTATTGAACATTTACTAAACTTATTGTATATTGAGTGCATGAAATAGCTTTATTTGAGAAAAAAGAAAGAAAACTAGTAGCATGGGGATAACTAATAAAAAGGAAAACTAAAAACTTTGGAAAAACTATTTGTTTAATGTTTACTCATTTTATAATTGACGCAGTTGCTTAGCATGTTGACAGCTGACGTCATAGCATTGCCGGTAATGCGAGTCTATAACTACCGAGAATAGCTCAGCACGGCTAAAAAGTTTTACTTCAAAACAAAAAAAACACCGTGGTCAATAGGAATATTATGGGGTGTAAAAGTATTTGAACAAATTACTAGATTGGAGGGAGCAAGGTAAGCATATATCCTTGTTTGGTACAAAAGGGTCTCACGACCCTCGTCGTTCAATTTGGTTAAGTCAAATAGCAAATACACTTGTGTAGTTTTTACGTGACTGCTATGGGAATAGTTGATTCAATTGTGTGCTGCGTGCGAATAAATTTTGTAATTCGATTGAAGAATGATCAAAAATACTTGCTTACCGTTTCAAGTATGATCTATTGCGTATTGATTAACAATTAAGATAGAAAGAAACCACCTAAAGGCTTTCCTATTAAATTTCAATTGAAACTTATTTCGACGTAAAGACAAAATCAACAAAGAGTCCACAAAATTTTATATCGGCAAAAGCGAGTAAAGTCATAAATATTTGGTCATGGTTTTTATACGATCACTCTTACCAAAATCAAAACTATAATAACCACCATTTTAATTTAATCTTGAAACCATTGTGTCCATCACACCGACCAGTTGTTAGCTTTTTTTACTTCATAATCACTGCACACTCATTATCAATACTAATGAATGAATATAATTTAAGTCTCTGTTTGTAATGTCAGAATAATATTTTTTTACTAAATACATACTAATGTATATACGATGATACCTATAGCAAAAATACATTTTTTTTTTTAATTTTCTTCGTCCGTCTGTTTGTTCCTGATAATCTACGGAACGCGTTTTTGGTAGATAGCTGAAGTTACTGCTCGTAAATTAGGGTACTTTTGATTTTCGAAAATAATTAGGGATGCCGCGTAAAAAAATTAAAACTCATAAAAAAATTGAATAAAAATCTATTCAATGCGCTGTTTCATGCAAATTGTTTGAAATTATGAGAAATATTACTTTATCTTGGTAAAACATTGTTTTAGGAAAATATTAGGGTTCCTTATAAAAAAATTAAAACGCGGTGAAGAATATATGAAACACGGGCACAGCCGTGGATATCCGGCTAGTCTATAATAATTTCTGTTTTTACGTATCGCCACACGTTATCATAGGTCGAGCATAAGTACGTCACGTATCTCCCATGTTGTAATCAAGTATATTTTGGTATCTGTAAATATTTGGATAATAGGAACAATTTCTATTGCATAAAAATAGAAAAAAACAACAAGAGACAGAAATCCGTAGTGATAAATGTCCCAACACCACGCTATGTTTTATAACGTTTATCAGGATTTCTTTTTTCACTGAAAGCCCAGGCTAATAATAGTATAGGTGGAATCGAACTTAGCTCCGTCGATGCGGGATACACCACGCTACTACTGAGTCATCGAAGAATATACGTACAACAAGGAATACTTTTGTAAAAATTTACTATTATTTTCGCTTACGATACAGAGATGCAAATACTCAGGTTCAAATTTCATTAAATACTTTAAATTTTAAAATGTCGATGGTGTTCAAAGTGACCGGTAATGCAATTTATAAACTTTTTTTAAATTACCAACAACATTGCATTTTGTACTATATTCGTGTATGAACTCTTTATAATTGCCTTACATTGAATCAGCCATGCTCTAACAGGACTAATAACTCTGACACAAAACGAGATAATCACAATACCAACATAGACACGTCACTAATAACTCAATTTAAGGGGATTACACCTCACGGCGGGAGAGATACGGGAGCTGTAGCAGAAAAAACAATACTGGATGTCCGGGGGCAGATCTATCGCGGGGGTTCACGACGAAATACGACAAATATTTACTGCCCTCATAACCCTCTAACGATAACATTCCATTGTTATTAAAAGTATTAAATAATTCGCAAACGTCGCAGTAATATAATACGTTGAGTTTCATTTCAATTCAAATTCCAAGTCGTATGAGTCGAAAATACCAATTCAATAATACAATAATAATATCAGTGTACCTACTCTGTACACGCTCGACAATTACATTACATTTACAATAGCAAAGTATTGCAAAAAGAATGTGGATTTCAAAGTTATTTTTCTATTATTTAATCTAATACATTTGGACACTGATAGGCAGTGAGTACATTGTGAACCTATCATCATTTTGAGAAAATGACATCTAAACATTTATATCATCTCTTTAAATAATAAGATAGATACTTAAAGAGAAGGAATGGTCTGTAAAGTATATTTTTCTAAATGGAGAACCTTTCAAAAATATTGTGTGAAAATTTGAGATGAATCTGAGCAAAACTAACGAAGTTTAAGCGACCGCGTGTCACTTCCGCGCGTCCAAAAGGTCGGTATGATAACGGTGGCCGTCATACAGACTCCAATGCCCTTCAAGGATTCGATCTATTTATTTTTTACTGTTGATTTAATCAGTGTAGACTATATAACTCAGTTTAGCAGTGAACATTCTACCAAGCAGACATTGAAGATTCAGTGTGAGGTAAGCCGATAAAACTCGCTTATGGACGTTTCATTCCAAATTAATTTAGTGTTCAAACTTTCAAGCGGTATTCCCACAATTCATGTTTTCAAAGGCGTTGCCCCTTATAACTTCAAAACTACTGCACCGATCCTTTTGAAATTTTGAACCCTATTTCTGTAAATAATTTACGAGATAACGATGGAGTGTTTTTTTAAATTTGTTGATTTATTTTCAAATATAATTAGCCGATTTTTTTCCCGCAAAAATCGTGTTTCTTATTTTAAAGTGTGCCGGAAAGTGAAAAATTGAAACTTCGAAAAACCCTACCAGCGTTACCTGGAGAAAGCAATTATATGACAAAAGAACAAAAGATTTTTTCATTTCAGATGATCCGAGTTATGAGGGGCACCGCAATTCAATTTTTTTCCGAGACGCTTCCAAATAATTACTGACATTGCCGAATTTTTTGATATTTCTTCATGAAAATTTCACATAATATTCTTCAAATTTTATACTTTAATGTACCATTGACTTTAATGCATAAATTAAAAATGTGTCGTCAAAAAAAATCACAAAAGCATACCTTTTTTGCACCAATTAACGCTACCCTCCCCTTAACAAAAAGTGAGTTGATTTTGATTTTTTATGTATTTTAGTGCGAAGAAAAACCATAGTAAGCTATAGAATGGCAGTAGAGCATTTTCTAATATTCGCCTAATTACTAACCGCAAGTCATCACTTGATATAGCAAGTAGTTACAAAGTTAGCGTATTATAAATATTATCCACATCACCTAACCATACACGAGGTCAGTCGGTATTCACATTCGGTAAGCCTATTAAAATAATCATTTTATAACAATCCTTACGAACAATTTTTTACTTTTGGTCCGATTTCTTACGGGTTTGTGATATTTTCTAATATTCACTCAGTTACTCAAACACTCAAGATTTTATAACTTATAAAAAAACAAGGATAAAATGTTACATGTAACGGTATCGGAACAATAAAAAACTAAGTAACTACTAACTAGTAACTAAGTAACTAAAGTTACAATTTAATCCAAACATGAGTGTTAATTGGTGTGATTAACAATATTTTAGAAAATAGGCAGATGGGGCAGATCGCATCACGTGAGAAAATCTCACCTGCCGCGGCGCCGTCCCCGCAATATTCCCCACTAATTACCATCCATATCTGAATCAGATAAAGGAATAAAAACCGGGCGTTCTTTCCTTTTCGTTTCGCATTTACATAATAATGCGTGGAGCATAACGACCGCAAGCGAAGCAACAGGCGTATTATTATAATATTAAAAAAAAAAACTGTAGGAGCGCTGACTTATCTCGAAGTTTTTATATTTGCTCCTGCAATCATTTCCAGGTCTACTGCAAGAATCATCCTAACAAATTTCTTATTGGATGGACGGTGTCTATTAAAGGCGCTACGAGATCACGACCCGAATAGTGTCAAGTAACGGATTCTATTGATTCGTATTCGATATTAAATCGAGTTTACAATAAATATCATCGAATTTGAACCGACCCGTTTATTTTATATTCATTTTTTAATTCTCAAACGAGTAGTGATGTGAACCCGATTGTACTGCAGTATCGGAATGTGTTTGTGCGAGCGTGCATGAGACAATGCAGTCTCCGCTTTAATTGTGTGTGGGGGCTCCCCTGTGACGTTACCCCATACACCACTTTAATATTCGGAGCGTACACGTATGCGATTAAGTATGCTTTCCGAATATAGGGGGGACCCTTCATATAGAATGTTTTTTTTTTTTTACATTTCGAAGGGTGGCACGCCTGTACCTACGAGTTGTACATAAGGCCCCAGTTATAATGAATGCCTTATCAACAGAGAAATCGATTGAATATCACTTGGGCGAAAATTTATTTCTTAATTATTATTTTTTGCATACTTTTATTCATAAAACAAATGCAGTGCATTTAAAAAGAATTTTAATCGTCATTGTTAGTTAGTAGCAAAAATGAAAATGGTCATGCAACATACCTACATCAAAAATAATATTTTAGACAGTACTACAGTATAAACTTGCATAGATATTTCAACTCTATGTTAAGTAAGGGACCATTCAAGTATTAAGTAAAAGATTTGGTCATTTTACCTCCTCTTCCCACTCCCCTCTGTCTGCAATAGTATCTAAGCAAAACTCGTTATCTCTCATAATTACGTAAGCATTGGCATAATTTTGAAATTTTACGTACGTTTTGTATATTTAAACAATGTTGTATATTTGTATATTTATTTAAAATGTCGAGATTACCGATAAAAATGAGACACTAGGAAAACAATGGAAAACTGGCGTAAACATCAGGTTAGTGCTCAAGGGGTTAAGCAGGCGCATTATTAAAATGTAATATTTACAATTTCTTTTATAAGACAATTTTTTTTAAAAGACATAGTACTAAGGCTATTTCTTTTTCAGTCTATATATTTTTGATGTTCTACAATTGAAGGAATCTATTATATATCCGCATGGACCATACAACTGCTGTGTTGTTGATTATTCATCCACTGGTCGTGAGTTTTTTATGACAAAACAGTAAGGGGATATTCCAACCTGATAAAGGGCACCACTCATACAAAAAGGATGCAGAAACTAACCTGTGTTAAATCGTATTATACATACATACGTATTATATAGGATCTGATGGAATGCACATAAGAATGTGGAAAACTAGAGCTTCAGAAAAGCTTGGTGTGATATCTATTTAGTTGATCAAAATTGTGAGTAGAAAGTTAACAATCGTTAATAAAGAGATTCGACCAATTAGTATTGTATAGCTGAGCTTAGCCACCATTCACTTGAAAGTCACCATTCATACTCCCTCCCTTGTTCATCACAAAATAAGCAGACCATAACTCCTCTCCTATTAATGATTTTTGTATATTTTTTTTTGGTAAATTACATTTAAATACAAGAAATCTTATGTTTGCGATTTGTATGGGCTTATTAATTATCATATCGTGAACAATTTTCATTTTCTCTCTTAAAATCGTAATCCTTATTATATAACATAAGGTCACAAACGTAATTAATATAAGTATTTTATATAAATTACTTCTATAAACGGGAATGAAGATTTACTTATTTCAAAAATAAAGCTCGAGACGACTCTATCGATCGCTTTGTTCCTTTCGTGCGTTTTTTATTCCATTCCAATACAGGGATGGATAAAATTACACCAAGGTATTATCAAGCGATTATTTATAGAAAATTTGGTCGCTTTGTGTTCCTTCCGAGTGCGCACGCAGTACGGACGATCTGTCGGCTTCGCATTATTACCGGGACTTCAACGGTGCTGTGGCCCTGGTAACGGTTTAATTTTTTTTTCATTACTCTGAGAAAAACCGTTATTTATATAAAATGCAATTTGTCAGTTGAACAATATGTATTTGAAAGTAGAATGAAAGAAAAATAACATAATAAATAAGTATTTACGCAAAAGATCTTTACGCAAAAGATCAGATCTATAAAACCTGTTGCACCTTAATTTGAAAATTGATAAACCGTCTAATGTTGCACGTGCTTTGTTCTTCTTATAAAACAAAAAATAAGAGAGTTAGTATTTATTACATACTTAGTTATTTACCTACTTTATATTGTTAATATCTATGTTTTGCTACGTGAAAAAGAAACAGGACATCAAACTACCAACCGGAAATCAAGTTTGCTATCACGAAACTTAAATAGTACCTACTGCAGACTAATATTTTTAATGGAAATAGCCTTAACAACAGGCACTAATGTGCACTTACATTCTTAAGGCTTCTTTCTTAGGATTTTATATCAGAGAACCATCGACTTAACTCCTTGTAAAGTTATCGATAAATTGGTGCAAATAGTTCGTACGACTTTCTGCCATTGTCCGATAAATGTGCATAAACATAACATACATAAGCTCACGCCTGTTATCCCCGAAGGGTTAGGCAGAGGTGATGTAGCGAACTACACCACCCACATTTCGCCGAGCTTAGTTCCGTCCCAGATGTGACAGGGGGCGAGCCTGTCGCCATATCGGGCACAAATTCTAGACTCCGGGATGATACTGAGTAGAAAAACCCAATACCACTTGACCCGACCCGGGGATCGAACCCGAGACCTCAGAACGGCAGTCGCACCGTACCTTCTTTATAAGGCCCAGGTTCGGCCGTGCATGGAATACTGCTCGCAGCTCTTGGATGGATCCGCTAAATATCTCATCGATGCCTTAGACAGGTTGCAGAGGCGGGCTGTCCGCATTGTAAATGATACAGACATCACCAACTCCATAGAACCGCTTCAATTGCGCAGGGACTTAGCCTCTCTAAGCGTATTTTACCGCTTGTATCATGGCGAGTGTTCTGAAGAGCTCTTTGACCTGATCCCCTCCTGTCCATTCCATAACAGAACCACGCGGGCGGTTTCACGGTGACACCCATAACTTCAAGAACCAAAAAGTTTGCTGACTCTTACTTTTGTCGCACTGTGAGGTTATGGAACCGTCTTCCTGTCAGCGTGTTCCCTCCTTCATACAATATTGGGTCCTTCAAAAGAGGCGTGAAGAGGGTACTTAAGCAGGCCAGCATGACAGCGGTGACTGGCATTGAATTCTGTTCAGTGTCAGTCACCGCTGTTTTGGATTGTACTGTACTTACCATCAGGTCCAGTACAGTCACTGTGCTGTGCATTATAAAAAAAAAATACAACTGCGCCACCGAGCCGATAATTGTAAAATACTGTATATCATGCTAATCATTGGTTTATCAACATAATCATAAATAGTGAACAGTGTAAAATGTTTTACAGGCGATAATATTCATAATGCGATATAATGAAAACAGTGCGAAATATTTCACCAAACATTTGTAAATATTTCGTTAAAACACTTTTACTTATCGCGTCAAGAGACTAAATAACAAGAATGATTGTTTATTGGATCCCAAAATGCGACAAAAACTGAATATCAACAATTTATTTACATATCTACTTAAGTAAAGAATGCAATTTGGAGAAGCTAGCAATTTGGATTGCATCGTTTTAGAACTGTAAATATGTTTTTACTAAAACTACAATTCCTTTGTTATAAAAAGTACCTAATAATTAATGTAGTTGAGTATTTATATAAATTATAAGCAAATTAAAATATCACGAAAATAGTATCCAACACAGTCTATTAGGATTTATCCATTTATCCATTTTATATTCTCCTGCATTTACAATTTATGGTAATATAGGTTATCAAAAATAAATGTTAAATCATTTTTTAAATATAAAATACTTAATATAACGCCATCTAACAAATACCCCGGAAACTACGTTGTTAATACTTAAGCAAAGAGCAAAATGTGGTAAAAATGACAGCTGATGTTTTGTTCATTAAAACAAATTCATTGAAAATAGTTTCTACTGTACTTCAATTTACCACAAAAAAAAGAAAGTTAATTCATGATTCACAAACAACGAAAGATGAACTTGTTTCACGATGAAATAAACTATAGAAGATATTTTAGCTCAGCCAGTTTACTTGCTCGACGTTGATTGGTCGGTGAAAACGGCGGGGAGCATGCGCGTTCAATGACTATTCGGTTTAAAGTCGAATACTGGCGCGTTTGCTCTGTGATACCAGGGCCACAGCACTCTGTAGGAGTTTCTACATGAAACGGTTTGCCAATGAAAATTGTAACGTACCGACTTGTGATAAAGACGTTAATGCTTTGACCCAAGATGTTCTATTACTGTTGAACTGTGGTAACAGATAACGAGGCAAAGTAAAGCAAAGGAAAATCGTTTCTATTTTGTCGCGCATACAGTTAATTTTATTTCAATAAAATGAAATCTTGCATTTAAGTAGTTTTCAAATTTGACGAAGTACTATGTAGATGACAGGCTTCTGAAACTGAACCGTTGCGACCTATTACAATTATAATGGACTGGAAGTATTTATTTGACTGTACGAAATTACTATGGTGTATTTACACATGTGACCGTTTATGGTGATAACTCTAATTTATTATAAGTTAATATTGTAAAATGTAAAATATTGGTGGTAATAATACGTTTTTTTTTTCTAAAATATTAAATAACAAGTGAATGTTTATTGGGTGTACAAATAGAGTTTCTGTATCACATTAATTTGCATTCGGTCTATATTAGATTTGAGGATTTTTCTTAAGCAGCTGACAAACTTAAATGGAAATCAATAATACTTTCTTAGAATAATATTATTTAATTGTTTTACCAGTATCAACAGGGATAAATTGCACAAATAAATGTGTAACGTAGACCTCGAAATAGAGAAAGAATATAATAGTTTGGATAAATAACAATTTAGTAAGTATTGTATCAACTTCACGACTTCATGTACATTCATCAATGTACATGACATTGTGTGCCAAGTGAATCGTCACTGTAAACCTGTTCATTGTATTTAGTCTTCGTTTTCGGCCGGCTCCAATATGCAATCTCAATCTGTCTTACTTCTGATATCCGAACTTTCCATTTCTTTTTCCTCTAGTGTCAAATCACCGTCAGTGATTGATCGGTCAGAAAAACCAATATATTTTGATTTGATATCGATCTTAACTTTTAGAATTCAATACAGAAACCCGCCGTTAATGGACAGTGGGCATAGGTACTATGTATTTGTTATCGTTCGTAAATCTATGTAGATATATAAAAAGTCACTAACATAGTTCAAGATATGTTTATCAACCGATTTTTATTTTGTAGCTAATAATAGTTTTAATGTAATCGTTAAATTTACACACAGTACAGTACAGTACTTCTACAATTTTTCAGTAGGTAATGATTACGGTAGAATTTCGACAACTACAGGAAACTTTGCTTGCTATATGTGAATGTTACGTAGATGTTAATCTGAAACAGCTCCTTAGCATTTATAAACTCATTCATCATCTATAATGCAACACCGGCGGCCTCTGTAGGATATTAACCTAATAATACTGCACTCTCCTATAATCTTTTAAATTACACATCTAAACATTTTAAGATTTTCATTTCTTTGCATGGCATTGCGATGAATGGTTTAAGATGAAATGAGGATTTCTCTCTCTCTGTCTCATAGTGGTGCCGACTATGAATAGTGCCACTCCATATCTTCCCGTGGGTATCGTAAAAGGCGACTAAGGGATATAAACCAGGGGATCGGCAGCAACATTCTCTGAACACCACAAACGCCTACTGCGATCGCCCACCCGCCTGCCAAGCGTGGTAATTACAGCAATCCCCTCCTTATGAACCCACACAATTCGTTGTGGGAGAGACCTATGCCCAGCAGTGGACGTCTTTCGGTAAAATGGATGGATGGATCTCGTGCCTTCCTAAAGCTTATTTATCAATATGTTGCTTTTATTTGACTTTTTAACTTAAAACTTAGGTTGGGTATAGTGTAGTAAGGAATAGTGTGATAAGGGAACGTTGTGGTGTGATAGTGGATGTACTGACAAAGACAAAGAAAGGAATGCTTAATTTGTTTGGACACGTGGAGATGAAGGATGAAATTGACGAAACAAATTTAAAAGGCGAGTGTGATTTGGGCAAGAAATAAGGGTCGTCGTAGGCGAATTTTTTCGACCAGATCGAGGACGTTTTTTTAAGAACATGAAATAAGAACGCACCAATCGAATGATATTCAGTTGTTCTTCGTGTTTCCTGGCCAATATAATCTAATAAGTTTTGTTTGACTTTATTGTATTTTTTTTTATTCTAACCCTGTATAATAATTTATATGATAACACAGTCTCTTTTCGAAATCAAACAATGAGAACATGGACTTTATTACATATAAGTAGGTAAATACTTTGGATGTGCAATTATTTGAAACGGATTTTCACGCGTTATCTTTCCTTTTTCCTATCTCGACGTTTCGGCTGGGTTTCACCAACCGTGGTCACGGGAAGGTAACGCGTGGAAACCCGTTTTAAATAATTGCATTTAAATATGGAACGCGAAAATTTAAAAAATATTTTGGTAGTGTAGCGTTTTTGCACTTGAAATGAGTTTTTTTTTATAAGACAGTTCAAACATTACTTGTAAACCAAGGTATGCTATTGAAGCTTTTAAAAAGTTCTAATAGTTGGCATTATCAGTTATAGGTAAAAAAATTGATAAGAGTGGTTATGGTTTTATACACCCCTCATAGTCCGATGTTCGTAGATAAAGGAAAATATAGCGATGTGCAATAATAATGGTTCGTAGAGAAAATACGACAAATCAAAGGCAGTAATATTGTAAATGACAAATGTTATGAACTAGAGCTAAATAAAGTAACAGGTTTATAAGCATACAATTGAAATGACTCTCTGTCGTGTCCACACATTCTTTTTGAGATATTGTTTGATATAATTTCATAGTTTGTTATCATCTTTTGTTCATTATGTTGGTCAAGTTATCATCCTGGCCAGCCATTCTGCATAAAGTATATCTATTCAGAATGCGAACCGCAAATGTACCCCCCAAATGTGCATGTGTGCCCCCCCCCCCCCCCCCCCCCCCCCCCCCCCCAATATCTACAGCATTTATAATCGCTTCTTCTGAATGCCTTTTTGGATTTATTTTTACAATGTTAGTTAATCCACTACTTAATGTTTGCTGTGATAAAGGTCTAATAGAATTTTCTCGAATAAAACATTCCTAAAATAAGCAACCTAATGCATGACGGTCTCTATAGCCGACAATGACATGCTCATGGAAATGCTAAGGAAACATTAAATAAACTTTTTATATGGGTAATATTTTATGAATATGGTTAAAACAGTAACAATACAATTTATAGATTCGAGATTAGTTCAAGAGTTATTTTGGAGATCGTGAAAATTGTATTATTTAACAAAGAAATTTACATTGAACATACTGTTAATTCGATTCTGAAACATGTCTATCTACACGATGACTTATCTCGCGACAGACATCCCTGTGATTAGGCCTAGCCAGCACGAACATGATGTCAATCAAAATAGGTCTCTCTCTGTTCGGAATACATTGTTCTTTGATTATAATCAACTTTCATATTAAACATCTAGGTACCTATTTTAAAAGATATAACGATGATGGACGCCCATTACGATGAATATAGGGTTTGATTACCTCTATCTTAAAACATAGCATGATGCTTGACTACACCTTGAGAATCTGTCATCAAACACTAAGAGCTTGGTTCCGGCAACATCACTTGAGAGCCAGCACTATTGCGCTTAACGTGTTTAACGTCATTAATCACATCGTTGTCACTTAACTCATACAATTGTGGCCAATGCTTTGTGAACCTATCCCAGTTTCAAAAAATATAAACAGACGGCGAACGTGACTTACGTAGTTTTCAGAACATAGCGTAAAACACGCAATAGTCAGCCTTTTAATGCAAATAGAAAGATAGTAGAAGTAGTTTAACCCCTTGAGCACTTACCTGGCGTTTACGCCAGCTTTTCATTGTTTTCCTATTGTCTTATTTTTAAAGGTACTCGACACATTAAATGAATATTCTTTTCAATAAAATCGGAAATTATTATTTGAAAGCATAATAACCCCTTGAGCACTAACCTGACGTTTACGCCAGCTTTCCATTGTTTTCCTATTGTCTCATTTTTATGGGTAATCGACATATGCTTAATAAATTTTCAAATAAAATCATCAAAAACAAGAAGTTTAGTTGATAATCATATAAATAACCAACATTAAGTAAGAAATAGAATTTTTTTTACCAGTAATCAGCCTAAACTAGGCCGATTTTCATCATTTTTACGGTTTTTAGAAGTTTTCTCGAAATTTCGAGGGTGTAGGGGTCAAACTGATCTCGAATTCGGATTCAGCGAACCAAAATATGTACTCTTAGGTAGGTCCGGTCAAATGCACATTCTACTTAATTTTTTTTTGTGCCGGTGCTATTAATTCTTTTTTTTTTACCTGGTATAGGCTGTGCTTTGACCACAATAGTATAGATTAGAAAAGTAATGATACATTTTGGATCGTGTCCTAATTTTATTAATAATTTTTTATCAGTCACATTTCTCGTAGTACGAGTTAGTTACGTATAAAAAGGGAACAAGGTAATTTGACCATACAGCCTTCTGCGACATTATTTAATTCCATAAGCAAACAGAGTATAAAGCTCATACAGAGATGTCAATCAATTTGTAAAACAATATATGTCATTTTTTTTTTACTACGTACAAATTGGGTTTAAGTTACAATTTTCAAAACAAACAGATATTTGGTGGCCTAACATTGATTTTTGAGCGATCGAAACTCTTAATTCGAAGAAGTATTGTTATGTAGCACAGTTTGATTGGAATAGTAATTATAAATATATGTCGATTAGTTTAACTACAAAGCCAACTAGTTCGGTAGTCAACTGAAATATGAGTTGTGAATTCGTAAGGGACTGAAATATGTATATCGAAGAATAAGGAATACAGGAGTCTTTGCCCAAAATTGGTATATTAACGGCTGGTACGGCTAATATTAAGTTACTTAATTATTAAAAAGGATAAGAACAACAAAGTAAAATATATGAACAAGAATTGATTATTCCCAAATAAACAAAAAACTGCCCTGTTTAATTTTTTAAGAATATATTACCCTTCTATATGGTTTTGTGTAACTTTAGTGGTATTTAACTTCTGACGGTTTCCTTATCATTTAAAAATAGAGCGGATTCGAAATAAAGTAGTCAATTTGAGTAGGTAGGGTAGCCCCATCACCAAAGTATATGTAAAATGGATACCTTCTTGAATAATTACTTAGATATTGAAGACGATATAAACGATATCGACTTTAAAGTAATAAAAAAAAAAAAATATGTTAACAAATACTACGGTGACGGGCATTAAATTAAGAGAGAAAACGGTTCTGCAATACTTAACGTGTAAAAACGAAACCCAAAACCATGAAAGCGTTACATAATTATGTATAATTTCAAACAGGATAGGTCAAGCATAGGCACACATTTCTATTTTGTTAGAACGTTAAAAAATCTACAAACAATGACACAAGGTTGCCCCTTACACGAGTCTTCAATGATATCAAAAACTAGTTCACTGTCAAAGGAAAATGTCATCTCAAGAAGGGCGCGAGTTTATAAAGAAGCGTACAGTTTCACACCGGTGCCCTATTCCTTGAACCCGGGTAAGGGGAGACCTCGTAATAATACACATCAAAAGTATAAACATAAAGGAGCACAAAACCCTTACGACAATTTTGAACAGCTGCTGCCACATAAAAGTCCAAGATTAATCTACCAAAAACCAAATTCACACCAAACATGCAAAGCGATGTATATTTTGTGTTACAGCGATAATAAATTTTGAAATTCGGTGCGAGCAAAACAAACGACACGGTCCATTCGTTGCGACATGAACAGTTTACAAATAAGCGAACCAATAAAATCCGCGTCGATATGTGTTCTCGCGTGAACGTTTTGCAATGTTAGAACATGTTACGATGCTTTTGTAAAATAATACAAAGCTCACCTTTCTAATTCTCTTCTTCATGATACGCTCAGCGGCGTACACGCTGTCACCCAGCTCCATTTTATGCATCCCCAGTTTTGCCGGTGGTAAAGTATCAAAAATCCAAAAAAAACACTGCAATCCAATTAATGTGATCCTGTCACTGCATCCAATTAGTAGGGCACTGCAATCCGAGTCACATTCTCTGTCACAACTCACTATACAACACAATTCTGGTTCATTCGCAGTTCAAAGTTACCGCGCAAACGATCCTTTTTTTCGTTCAAATGCAATACGTCCTACCTATACTGTGTCACAGAAGAAACTGAAGCAGGGGGAGGAAGCTACCACGCCCCGCACACCGCACGCTCGTCTACTCTGAATGCCGACAGAGTGCGCCACGAGTTTACAAACGCCCGCTCGATATTCTGTAAACAAAATTTATTTTCGACTTTCAATCATAGTTTGAAGTTGTAATAGCAATGGTAAAAATGAAATGCTTTATTACAACTTGTGATGTGACACCCAGGAATACTTATTTATATAAATATTATAAATCAAACAAATTGAAGAACATAACAGTATTATATTATAATATATTAACATGTCATAAACAGTGTTATAGAAGCTTAAAAATAAATAATATTTACAAAAACATAAGTTATCTACTTCCTAATCGCCATTGAAGTGAACATATTTTAAAGCATGGTAGGTATATTAAATATTGCGTCGCGCCAAGCCGGTATAGTACTTTGTAAATGCGTCTCACTCGACTCGGTGGCGGGCGATTCCCCGCAGTGGCACGGGAGCACGCTGTACGGCGCGGTGGAGGTACAATGCCGCCGAACGCGACGTTGCCGCTATGCGCCAGCTGCGAGAGAAAGATCCAGCGCCTACCCTATTATTTACGCGCGACGTTGCCACACCGAACGACCTACGTTCATTACGAGGACACCGCTTTTACGTCCGATTATTCGTACACATAATGTGAGTTTGTGTCGAGATTTACACAAGTTGGAATACTTCTATATATATCAGAGTATTAATAAAAGAATAGGTGTAATTTCGTATGTTTATATTACCTGTGTCCATCACTAGTTATGAAATCTCAAAAAACATATTCACAAACAGCGTTATAGCAGAGTCCAACTCCGTATCAAAAAAATATCGTTATAATTTGTTTCATAAAACCGTCTTCGAAAACGACCTACCAACTGAGCGCGTGTGAAGTAACTAAGGCACTTTCGGTCGTATCGAATCGGGTTGGCATTCGTGAAAGGTCGGTATTTTAGGCTACGCGAAGTGCGGGACGGGTGTAGAAGGAAGCATGCTATTGGTCGCTGTGCGCAGGCGGTAAGCAACGCTCAGCAGCGACCAATGGTAAAAGCGAGAAGTGCGCCCCGCCCTCTACAAGTCTGCATACGTGATCTCCTGTCTCGCTCTACCAGGCCTGTTCGGTCGATCTCAGCGTTGTTTTTTCTTGAATAACAGCTCACATAGAAAAATAAACGGACATTTTGGATTACGTGCTCTGAGAAGGGTCGCCGGATGCGGGCGCGGCGCGAACACATTTATTTATTCTGTCGGTATTGTTATAAAGAGATATGAAAAGTGATAAATAAAATACAGCTTGCGACGACTCGACACGAGGAATAGACAAGAGATATTATGAACGAGTTATTTTTTTAATACATTAAAATTGATTCAACAGAATAGAAAAGATAATTAATGTACGAATGGTTCAAATTAATGGAATATTTATTCGTAGTTTCGTGCTTTCGAGTTCATTAACGAGTTATCCTAAGTATATTTAAAAATTACATGTATAAAGTCATCATTAGACACTGAAGAAAAACATTTTAAAAGAACCTGAGGAGCACCATCTCTACATCTATTAGTTGTTATTCCCCTAGTAGGTACAGCTATATAATATTTATTCTGAACATAGTTATCCACGTAACTATTGCTCTAAATTAATAATAGTAACCCGGTAAAACCCTTGAAAGTTATTAAAGGAAACTAATAAAATCTTAGTGAGGATATAGTTTCTGATTCCGAATACTCAGTCGGCTAGAAAGAAAAATTCCAAATTTGATTCCTAAACGCTCGTGAACGTTCTTGTGAACGACTACTTAAAAAAATGCCTGGAAAGTTCCACTCCATATTAGTTAGAGCAAAATAAGTATCGTTTTAGAAATCTATACTAATATTATAAACAGGAAAGATTTGTATTTTTGTATGTAACGAATAAACGTAAAAACTACTTGACCGATTTGGCTGTAATTTGGTATGGAGATAGTTTGAAATCCAGGGAGTGATATAGGATAGTTTTTATTCCGAAAATCCTACAGGAACGGGAACCACGCGGCTAAAACCGCGGAAAGCAACTAGTAGTAATATAAACAAACGACAGAAAAGAACACGAATACAGCTATTTCTTTAATAAATATTATAAATTCACTATAACTACACACACGATGGGCAATGGAGAGGGTTATGCTCAGAGTTTCACTAAGTGACCGTATCAAATGTCGGCTGAAAAACAAAGTAACATTACCCGGAGAATTGTCAAACTTGAGTCCCAATGGGCCAGCCCACTTTATTCGTAGAACCGATGCCCGATGGGGCCAACGGACCGGAAGACGCAGAGAAACTAGGCCCACAAGGTGGACTGACGACCTGGAGAAGATCGCAGGATTCCGCTGGATGTGGGTGGCGAAGGCGGTTGTCATGAAGACCATTGAGGGACACCTATGTGGACCCAGCAGTGGACGTCATTCGCTTGAATTTCTACACATAATCGATGTAGACCTATCGTCATTGACATCAATAGTCTGCGTTCCGTTACATTTTTTTCTTTGAAATAGTATTTAAACTTCTCAAGAACGTAACTATATGGTATACTCCGAGGCGTCCTCCGTCAGCAGACCAAAGACTTGCTCCGATTTCCAACCATGGAGACTCCTGTAGCCCCCAAACATGATACAGTGACACTTTCATCTCTTCATTCACTCCTTTTTCTTTCATATCATTTCTTACAGACTCCATCCACACTTTCTTTGGCCTTCCTCTACTTTTCTATCCTTCCACATTCATATTCACTACTATTTTACCCACATGCGCTTCCTCTCTTCTCATAACATGTCCATACCACGACAAACGGGAACCTTGCAACTTTTCTACCATTGACGCAACTTACGAACTTCCTCTAATATATAAACTTTATAACATAAATTAACAGTTCCATGATTTAATCTTAGTAAAACTATTAAGAGTTTTCTAGGCAATAGATTTAACAATAAATTCCTAAAGCACATTACCGATCTACCGGACAAGTTCAGGCACAATGCCAGGCAAGTTTTCATTCGCAAAGGATATTATAGGGTGATCATTGTGTGAACGATGGTGATGTCTGGAAGTGACACCCTTCTCTGTGTATCTACTAATAAAGCTTGTAACAATGCGATGTATCTATATTTGTACAAAAAAAAAATTAACAAAAAACTAGATCGAGTATCATGCCGGTTCTTCTCGATGATTGGGTTGATTTTCGGAGACTCGGAATCCTAAACAGAGTGCGACGGTTTTTCCTGCCCGACCAGCTGTACCTTCTTTATAAGGCCCAGGTTCGGCCGTGCATGGAATACTGCTCACACCTCTTGGATGGATCCGCTAAATATCTCATCGATGCCTTAGACAGGTTGCAGAGGCGTGCTGTCCGCATAGTAAATGATACAGACATCACCAACTCCATAGAACCGCTTCAATTGCGCAGGGACTTAGCCTCTCTAAGCGTATTTTACCGCTTGTATCACGGCGAGTGTTCTGAAGAGCTCTTTGACCTGATCCCCTCCTCTCCATTCCATAACAGAACCACGCGGGCGGTTTCACGGTGACACCCATAACTTCAAGAACCAAAAAGTTTGCTGACTCTTACTTTTGTCGCACTGTGAGGTTATGGAACCGTCTTCCTGTCAGCGTGTTCCCTCCTTCATATGATATTGGGTCCTTCAAAAGAGGCGTGAAGGTACTTAAGCAGGCCAGCATGACAGCGGTGACTGGCAGTGAATTCTGTTCAGTGTCAGTCACCGCTGTTTTGGATTGTACTGTACTTACCATCAGGTCCAGTACAGTCACTGTGCTGTGCATTATAAAAAAAAAAAAATCCGAACCGGTGGTAGTATTTTGACGTTCATAAGCGCCTTATCAGGGTCCAAATTAAGTAAATAATTTTTGAATTTAACTTTAATTCACTACACTGTATTCGTACATACATGCATATTACATATGCTCAACACTGCATTCCACTCTTGCACACTACACACAGGTACCTATGTACATAGGTTCTGTAGGGGTAATTGGAATCCATCGTATTCTTTAAGTTTTTAAATTTTGTGGAATTTACGTCTCGAGCTGAGGTCCGTACAACTTTGGTGCACTCGGGCTTTTACGGGCCTTCCCGACTGGAAAAATGTTTAGTTGAATATATTGGGGAAATTGAAGTGTTTGTAATATCAAATTATATTTTTTTTTTGTAATATTTATACACGATAGGTACCTACATATACCAAAAAACATTTTTTTTTTAATTTTATCTGGCTGTCCGTATGTTTATGGATGGAACGGCTAGACTGATTTTGACTGGACTTTATTTGACAAATAGCTAAAGTTACTCCGCGTAACTTAGGCTAATTTATCATTTTTATTTTTCGTATATAATTAGGGATCCGCGTTAAAAAAAATAACACTCATAAAATTGTTTATGAAATCCGATTCAATGCACAGTTTTACTAGCAAGTATTTGAATCTGTGAGAAATATATTTGCTTTATTATGCTAAAAAAGCGAAAACAATTAGGGTTCCGTGAAAAAAATTAAAACTCATGAATTGTGAACAAAATAAGATACAATAGACAGCACCATCAAAACATTATTGTTCAATGATTATTTCGAAAATATATTACGCAGTGAAGTACATAAGAGACGCGGACGAAGCCGCGGGTACACAGCTATAATAGTATAACATAAAATCTATGATATTAAACAATCTAGATTATTTAAATAAATTTAGATAAAAATTTTTAGTGCCACAGTACATTACTGAGAAATAAACGTGGAAATGTCTATACTTTATTTACCGTTTTACCTTCGGTAAGAAGTCCGAGTGCACAACACCGCGATTGTCAAAGAAAAGTCAATATGATTTTAAATTTTGATCTACTTTGGCGTGGTTTTTTCGATTTTTGTTCGATTGGAAGGCGCCACTTCGAAGCTTGTTGACTAGTTTGTATGTGACAGTCGTTCTCATAATGCGTTTCTCATGTTCTCAGCGACTCTTCTACGATTGAGTTTCTGGCAATAATTCAGGCTTTTGGGACTAGCCGAGCAGCAAAATGTTTCTTATCCGAGTGATTATTTAAAATGATATGGATTGAGTCGTGAGACACAGAAAGTTCAGCGGCTATCTCTATCAAACTTGAATAAAGATTTTCAGTCACTATTTTCTTCACTTTTGCTATGTTAACTTCAGTTGAAGACGTTGACAGCCTACCAGGGCGAGGCAAATCTTCCAGCATATCTCGACCACTTTTTAACGCTTTGTACCACGTCATTTTGAAAAAGTCAATTCACCGTAAGCCTTCTGTAACATTTTCAGTATCTCCAAACACAAAATTCTATTGGGCATGCAATATTTAGGACAAATTATTTGTTTGTTCGATGTTTCGGTTTCGTTATGAAATTCGCAATACACACTAGACATGTACTAACTAAAAACAGCACTGTATTTTATCTAAATGACAGATGCAATACAAACTCCGCGCCAAAATGGAAAACAGTTGTGCCAATCTAATAACAAAATAAACGCAAAAAGTTTAATTTGAAACCATTCATCACCACCACCAATCATTCATTCCTGATACTTTTTTCACTGAATGTACATATATTAAGCTGGTTTAGCTGCATAGAAAATGTTTCTCACTAAACGTATTCCTCCGTTTATATCATGGTGAAAGTTATTGAACTAAATTCCCTCTTCTTCCTTCCATAAAAGATACACACGCGCTGAGCTACAGAGCCATCTCGGTACGAACCAAAAATGTCTTTCTTTGCAGTATCTTGTAAAAAAACAGTGCCACTGTCTTTTAGTAAGTTTCATTCCACGTATTGTAATATTAATTATTTATGATAAATGTTACGTGCCGATACTTGTATCCAGACCAATAAACTAGCGACGATAACTGATAGATTTTAAAACTACAGATAAATTTAGAACTACAGAATAAAACGATAACTAAAGTATATAAAAAATATCATGCGTTATGAGAAATACGCACTTTTACAAGCAATAATCCAGGAGAAGAGACCATCTGAAAGAAGTTGGAAGATGGATGGCACCTCCTGGCTTAAGAATCTCCAAATGTGGTTTAACCTAATCGCAATATTTCTATTATGTGCGGCAACATCCATAGTCCGGATAGCCCTAATGATATTCCTCCTCTATAGGTAATGACAGAAGATAACATTTTAAGAAGAAGAATGTTATCACCGCTGTTTTGGGATTGCCTTGGTTTGTCATTATACCAAACAATAACGCCCTAAGGGTCATTCAAGTATTAGGTATTAATTAGAGGGGAGGGGCGGAGGGGATGGGGGTTTGGGAGCTGTGTGGTCTATGCTTTGTGTATTTTGATGACAACTATAGTATTTATTTGCTATTCGTTTTTCTTTTTTCAAAATTACGCCAATTACTACATTCTCGCCTGGGGCTGTTTGCTATTGGTGAAAAGAAAAATGTCTAAATTTTGAATTTGGAATCGGATCGGGTTCCTAAATCTAATAATAATTTATCCCCTCCCATATTGATATTTTTACAGTAAAACTTTTTACATTAGATCTTTCCAACTTATAAGCCTTGACATTATTGAACCTTTGTAATAATATTTTTACTTAGTGTGACTTAGTGTTTTACATGGTAATACTTCCCAGTAACTATGTTCGTAAAAAGAACATGTGGTAGGACTTTCTCACGGTGGCACTCTACCAACATAAATGTTGTGCGCTTGACTGCCCATGTTTACACCTCCTTCTGTTAAATTATTACTGTTTCCTACGATTGTAAGCGAATATTCAATTTAAATTATTATTATTTATAAAAATAAAAAAAAATTATGAAATCTTCCTTGAAAACATACAAAAAGTGTTACTAAGATAAATGTAGAAAAAAGATTATTTATACCGTCAATGTAGAATGTTTGATTTGAATATTATGTCTTGAAATGATTGTTTCAGTCGAACGAAATTTTAAATATTTTAGTTTTTCTAATGATATTATTTTTTTCATGAACTTCACACATTGGCCTTAAGGTACATATACTTAGTGTTAAATGCATTATTTAAAGTTTTTCTTTGTTTTTAAAAGTTATTATAAAACTATGTCAATTATAAAGAAATACCTTCTGTGAGTTAAATGTCAAACGGTCACCTAAAACATACGAAGACAAGATTGTTTTTTTAGTAAAACCAACGGACCGGCAAATCCCAAGGACCGGTCATTAAAAAACTTTTTGCTTTATTTCGAGAAAGGTCTTTGTCGTTGGAGGGTTTGCCCCCAGGCCGCGCTGGTCGACTGTTCGGCCTAAGATCCTTATCTTGAGATCGACTTGCATTGGGTAAAGGTACTATTTTAATAGCCTTAATTTTGTGATTAATATATATTTTTTTTTAGCATAGGTATTCCGAATATATGAAATGAGACTTAAAATTGTATGATTAAATTTCAAAGAGAGATCATCATTTATCAGGTTTTTTTTAAAGTTTCTTAAAGGATCATAAAAATTATGACATTAAAGATTACGAAATTACGAAAGAGTAGCGCAGCAAAATGAAAAACAAATACCTAATGTGCCTAATTTATTACATAATAGAAATTATTATTAAGCTTGCAGTATTTTTAATGTATCGAGAATCCATATAAATAAGACAATAGGAAGACAATGGGAAAACTATTGAAAGCTGGCGTAAACGCCAGGTAAGTGCTCAAGGGGTATAATATACCCGTCTATCAGAATATGAAAATAATTGAAACTATTACCCAAAATGGAACACTAAAACTCATCAAAAGCTACTAAACAAAATAAAATAAATAATAATTAATTAATTTTCGAGGAAGATAAATGAAATGTTTTAACGTTTTATTATTAATTCTTTATTTTGAGGTGTGCGAATAATTCGAACTTACGAATTATTCGTTCCGAATCGAACGTTGATATTAAATTCGAAACTCGAATCGAATAATTCGAAAGTTCCCGAATAATTCGAAAAATTTCGATTTGATTTGATTCGAACAATATTCGTACACCCCTATTCTTTATTTAATTAGATATCTAGATATATATTATTTATTGTTCTATATCTATTATATATTGTTAAAATTTTACTTTACATTACAGTGTTGGTTATTGTACACAAGTGTGTAACATTTTTTAACGGGAAACATAAATTCTGAGGTGTCGCAAAGATCCTTGGAAATTTGTTATTTATCATTTTTATTACGACCCTGAATACAAGTTCTATAGGTCTAAGTTTGTATTGATTTTCTAATACTCATTGCTCTAAAAAAGTTGTGTCTATTTATTAAAGTACGTTCGAAAGGAGTTATTGCGAGATCTCAGAATTCACCCTTACTATCATTATTTCCAATACACTTCACTTGTCCACAATAACCAAACTATCTGCGGCCTTCAATATCAAGTCTTCACCTTTTAGATTGAGATCAAACTAAACATAAATCGATTTTTGTGACTGATCATTGACACTCGTCTGAGTCTTTGAGAAAAAAAAATTGTAATTTTGAATTTCAGTTGGTAAAGCGTAAAAACATAATGAGGTAAACTCGGGTCAAGTGACAGACCAAAATCGTAGAAAAACCACCTTTTGCTAGCGCTTAAGTGTCGATATAAGATTTATATCTACACTAACTGTGTACCCGCGGTTGCGCCCGCGTTTCATATATTCTTCACTGCGTTTTAATTTTTTTATATGGAACCCTAATATTTTATTGGTACTAAGATATCATCATCTCCCTACCCTTTTCCCATTTTCATTTGGGGTCGGCGCAACATGTCTTCCTCTTCCATTCCTCTCTACTTGTTGTCATCTCCGCATTCACTCCTTTTCTAAACATATCATCTTTCACACAGTCCATTCATCTTGTCTTTGGTCTTCTCCTTCCCATGTAACCGTCCACAATCATATCCAATACCTTTCTTACAACATTCTCTTTCTCCCTGTGCATCACATGTCCATACCAGGATAAACTAAAGATAAGATAAAGTAAAAATATTTCTCATAAATTCAATCATTGCTCGTAAAACTGTGCATTGAATCAAATTTTATTCAATTTTTTATGAGTTTTAATTTTTTTACGTGGAACCCTAATCATTTTTGAAAATTAAAAGTACCCTAAATTACCCGGAGTAACTTTTGAAATGTAACAAAAATAGTCCCGTTAACATCCATTCAGCTTTTCCGTATATTATCTGGAACAGACAACCAGATAGACAAAAATTTTCAAAATTGTGTTTGTGGTATAGGTATCGTATAAATTGTACATTCATATCTAGTTAGTAAAAAAATTGAATTTCGGCATTACAAACAGACACTCCAATTTTATTTATTAGTACAGATAACACTGGCAGAAGTTTGTATACAATTGATACGTTCTCAACAATTAACAAGACGACGTCTATAAACTATGAACGGAAAATGAATTCATTACTATAGTTTCCTATAATATTTATATGAATTTCGAAGTGTACCGTACATTATGCAACACAGGAACCAATTCGAGGTTACACGTTAAAATCTGATATATAAAAATGACGTAGCTATATTTAGTGAAGAGTATAAATATGTTCTGGGACTAAAAATATAAAATACCACGTGACTACCAGATAATTTACTGCGACCTAATAATAATTGAATTTATTTTAAAATACCGGCGTGATACATAGATGAATTAAGTTTTTCCTCGAGAGTAGAGAAGTGTTAATGCCTGCAGTTTTGTTTGAATTTTAACGTTTTCTCTGTCTAGAGGCTTCTCTTCCTAGACTATTTTGGAATGTAATCCCGCCTTTTTCATATTTTATAAGATTACTTTAATTAGACAGTTTTTAAAATACGAAGACTCTTCATATAGTCACAAAAGTGTCTACGAAATATATTGAAGTAAATACAAAAATATAGGTACACCTAAACTTAACCACAGAGTCAAATAGCAAAGGCTAAGAATTAATATATATTTGAATGCGAAAAAGTAGATAATATATTTTTAAGCAAATAACTTAATAAAGAATAATATTTGTTTCTATCAACACCAAATAAAATACTCGTATAAGCTTATAAACCATTTGCGAAATAAATAATAACAAAAAAAGCCATACCTAATGCTCAAAACAAAGAACAATAATAAAAATCAATTTTTCATCATCACCTATAATTATCTACTAGCACCAACTAACAAGAACACAATAGAACCGCCTTTATCTACATCCATAAATAAAATGTTTAAGAACTTTCAAACCAAACAACAAGGACAATAAAAATTGTAGTAAAAAAACATTACAATTCTGTTTCATTGTATATAGATACCTAATACTTGGACTCCAATTTTGAAGCCAAAAGAAGGTACGCGGAACAATGAAGCTGAAATATCCTGCCGGTCGTAAGCAGCACCTTTCGTTTTTAATTAATTTCCAAGCATAAAGCGCTTTCAAAACTATTCCGTTTAATGGTTTAAATTTAGATGAAAGCGGTTCAGCGCTGTTTCTGTAAACATTGAAGCCGAGAGAACCGCTGGGGCAAAATAACTGGGGTATCTCATTGATTCTTTCAACGTACCCGTGTATGATAAAATGAACCATGTTTCCATTACGATAAAGAAGAAAATCGATTGTCCGATAAACTTTTTGGTAATAACCCCGGGCTTACATAAAGGGGATGTGAGATCTGACAAAATTGCGCGTTGTAATGATGCCTCGACAATAGTCGTTCTGGGAAACCGGAGGTCGGTTTTTGCGACGTCTGCGAATTTGAGAGTATTCGCATACCACCAGCTTCGGTGGAACTTTACAAAGAAACGAATTGCAAACAATGTCGATGCCGCTAAGGAAAAACGTATAGCCCTCATATGAACTTATAATTAAGTTGTCTCGAGCAATTATTAAATTGCTTGTCAATTTTTATAATAGTTAATAATTACGTATGTATGAAAAGTTTGAAGAAAATAATTAATCTAAAAAGTATACTGCCAAAAATGTTACATGTGAAAATAAAAATTAAATAACAAACTGCATAAGGAGCAACTAAAATGTTTTGAGGTTAAGTTTAATGAAATTTGGGAAGAATTAACCAATCATATTGGAATTGACAGTCAGTGATAATCAGCTGCCCATAAGTAATACAATATTCAGCGCCGAGTCAAGAAATACAAATAAGAATAAATACCTTCTGAATCAAAACAGACTAGACCTACTTCTAGTATTAGTACCTATTAACACGCTTTGGACTACAAAGCGACATTGGTGAATATGATAAAAGATCAAAGATATTACCGCGGTATAGGGTGGCATTGTAATAAACAGGATTTCAATTAAAAGCTAAATTATTTATCGAATTTACTACCAGCTAACTGCAGTTGTGAGGTTGCTTATAATTTTAATAGTGGAGGAATCATTAAAAAAAAGCGTTTGCAATTTGACCTTTCATCCTTGTTTTATTAAAATAAATATTTCAATTAGTTAGGGCAATACAAGAATTTGTTGGCTATAGATGTAGAGTGTTTTAGTTGTGGAATAAAACAGAGGGAAATGAAGTAAGAAGTAGGGTGGAGAAAAGAGAATGACAGCTTAGTTAAGGAGTGTAGCTGGACAAACATAAAAATCATTTGATTAGTCTGAATCATAGTTTGGAAAAACCATCTTAACTATGATAGTTTTCATAATCATATTGTTGGTGTGGAGTTTTATTATTTATTCCATTAATAGCAAATCTATAATTTCGCGGCATATTCTGGCTATAAACACTTAATAATTCATCAAACAAATCTAAACTCATACCTTTGACTTACGCGTTTAGTACTAATGTCGATTAGTAGACGCTTAAACTTTCCAAGAGCTTTAATACAAACTAGCTGTGTGCTCGCGGCTGCGCCCGTGTTTCATATATTCTTCACTACATTTTTTTATACGGGACCCTAATTTTTGTTTAGTACTAAGATAAAGTAAAAACATTTCTAATAAATCTAAGCATTTGTCTGTAAAACTGTGCATTGAATCAGATTTCAATAAATTTTTTATCAGTTTTAATTTTTTTATGCAAAATGCGAAATAATTATTATCGAAAATTAAAAGTATCCTAAGTACCCGGAGTAACTTCTTAGCTATCTAAATTCAGCTAGATAAATATAGCAAACAAAATAAATTCACATACCAAATGCTTGATAGTTTTTAGCTCTATTCATGTTTGTAGTAAAACTAAATGCAATATGTTTCATTCAATCACGATCAGTTTATTAAAACCCTTACAAATATTTTTGTTGGGATTACACATTTTAAAATGGTCTCCTAGCAACGAAATCCATAATCCTAGTAACTTCAGTTGTAATGAGGTTATACTGTGAAGGAAGTTTTAGATCGCATCATTAATTATTGATAGATAATTGATTATTGAAATATTTGACTACAGGAATTTTTGATGGAATCTCATGTTCTGGTTTGGAATTTATTGACTTGCGTTTGACCATACATTATAGATGTATATTTTTGTGACGTTTTGCGTGATATAGTTTGCTTATTGTGTACAGGCGAAGTGTTTTGGAAATATTATTGTAGAGTGTTTATTGTGTGGTGCCAGAAAAACTCGCTTGACAAGAAAGTTCTTGCAGGATAGCCGCCATTTTGCTGGACCGTTGAGAAACATTGAATGCAAGATTGAAAAAAATATCCTATGCTTATGACACTCGTAGAATACTAAACATTAACAGTTTTTCATAATTCAGCTAGCGTAATTTTTACATCTAAATTTTGAGTAATTATTGTATTTTTCTGTGCGGACTTGATGTGTATTTATAGACAAGTACATCTACCTTATGCTGTTATGTGTAACTGTGCGTGTGTGTAATAATTCTGCTAAGTCTGTTTGCATTATGTCTTAATTTAATATTTGATAAGTAATACAAGAGTTATAGTTAGTTTGCTTCTACTATAAAGTTTTTTAAGCCCTAACAAAGACTCTATATCAAATAGTATGTATAATTTTCATCTTGCTAACAATTTACTTGCATCAGATAACGTACAGTTTTGATAGGTTAAACTGTTTAATTGTTGGTCAGTAACTTTGATTTTCGAACGACTTATTAAAATAAGATTAAATTTAGTAAACTTTAGTATTATTAGTACCTACCACTTGTTGCGTTTGCGTATATAATATGCCTAAGATTTTAATCGTCGAATATAAAAAATGTTATTTTCAAACTATCAAACTTTTTCGGAATGCGTAAACAGTCTAAAGGATAAGGTTCGCAGTCGCGTTGGTCGGGGTTTTTTAATAACATTACCCCGGGGGCGACGGGTGGCTGCCCGGATGGGGGCGCTCCGAACCAGCGCGGTGGTGAGGGAGGAGTGAGGGGAGGCGGCGGGCGCGCCGGCAGCGGAAATTGAAAACCTCGCGGCTTCATAAATCCACCCCTCCGTTATCAGTGGAACACTCGGCGCACTCTTATGGGTTCAATGAAGTGATGTATACCTCGTAATTCACGGAGTTTACGTGTGACACGTTCATTTCGGTCGAACTAATTCATGATCAAATATTAAAAAAAAAATTGTATTCTTACTCATGCCATCAAATTAATATGGACTAATGAGGTAAATTAGTGAACAATGAAACAGTCATGGGGACTGCCGTCAGAAGTGAAGACTCGTTTTTAAGTTTACATTTTATAATTTGTTGATTGAAGTTATTGTGAGTCTTTGAGACTATGAGACTTATGACTCCATTTTGTTCAAAAGAGACAACTACTATTCCATTCTACTAATCTTATCATATGTAACAGGGAGTAACATCTTTCATAAACACAGAAATTAGAATCCAACTGTGTGAGTCCTCAATCTTTTCTAGGCTTAACTATTGCGATGTTGTATATGGGCCTTGCTTGCTAAAACTAAAAAAAATAATACAGCGCGTAAATAATGCTTGCGTACGTTTCTGTTTAGATGTTCCACCACGTTCGCATATTACTCCTTACTTAAATAACTCCAAATTACGTAAAGTGTCGGGCCGTAGGAAGCTGCATCTTGCAGTACTTTTATTTGGTATTATAAATACACAAACACCTAACTATCTGTATATGAATCTCGCTTGGGCTTAATCAACATCAAGGTTTCCTAGAAGAATATTAATTACAAATGTTCTAAGTACTCCAAAGCACCCAACTATGGCTTTTCGAGAGTCATTTAAGTTCGCAGCATCAAAATGCTGGAATGATCTTCCTCCGCCAGTACGTGCGGTTAAAACTGTACAAACTTTTAAAGCCACGTTTAAAAAGTTATTATTATTAAATCAGATATACAGTTAGTTAAAATGACTCTCATTGATCTTAAGTTTAAGTTATTTGTTATCCTGTGCCTTTTAGATATTCAGATTTTTCAATGCAAATCTTGGTTTCTCTTCCTCGCAGTGTCCTCCTTCTGGTCCTTAAATGTTGTTTCACCGCCATTTTCATGTACCTCTAATGCACAATATTCTGTATTTTCTGTATATTTCTTTTAAAATATTTTGTAGTGATATGATATAATGTTTCTTTATTATGTTGTATTACCTGTGTTGCGTGGTGCAAGTAAATACTTCCTTTCTTTCTTTCTAACTGAAGTTGTAAGAGTTGTCTTTGATACTGCAGATTTATTGATTCGTTGATATGTTGGTTTTGTATATAAAAGCTTAAGAAAGAGATATTTATTTAAATAGCTTAAAAGTTTTAGTATATAAGGGTATAATCTCGATGTAACTAGTAAGGAATAGGAACACCAGGGTAAGAAATTTGAAGGAATTTATCGAATAATAGGTCCAAATGCTGGCGACATACACGCGGACATAATAACAGTTTTTACGGCACTTACTTACAAAATTAATTTTACTAAAGAGAAAAAAGAGATATATATATATATATATATATATATATATATATATATATATATATTTCCATAATAACACTTTTTTTTCTTAATGAGATGATATTTGTAATTATAATAAACACGAAAATAATGCATTGATTCTCATTAATAAATTTGTGATTATATAAACAAAACGTATTTCTTATCTTGCAGTGTGCCCGCGGCTGCGCCCGTGTTTCATTTATTCTTCACAGCGTTTTAATTTTTTTTATACGTAACACTAACTTTTTATTAGCACTAAGATAAAGTAAAAATATTTCTCATAAATACAACCAGTTGCCCGTAAAACTGTTCATTGAATAGGATTTTGTTCAAATCTTATGAATTTTATTGTTTTTATAAGTTACTTCAGATTCAGGAGTAACTTCAGCTCATCATCATTCTCATCGGAGTAACTTCAGCTATGTACCAAAAAAAGTCCCGTCAAAATCGGCCCATCCATTCCGGAGATTGCCCATTACAAACAAACAGACAGACAATAATTTCAAAAAATGTTTTTGGTATAGGTATCGTAATGTACATTTATATCTATTTAGTAAAAAAAATTTCGACATTACAGACACTAGGTTAGGTTAGGTTAGCCAACTAGGTATTCAAAATTTATTAATCAAAGCGAAGGTTATGTTTAAAAAATGTATCATTAAAAATAGCTCATTAGTTAATAAGTATAAAACATAAGACAGCAAACGTACTAAGATTTGCAAGGATTATTTAAAGACTAATTACTGCCTAGACCTATTGTAAATCGGATGCGTTATCAGATTTAGCAAAGAATATACGCTCTTCTCCATATGGCGCATTTTAGGTTTACTACAAAATTAATTCTGTTATATATTTCAGCCTATATCGAAATTAGCGGCTTAGCGAAGTTCAAAATTTCGCGGAATTTTTTACACTCAGGTAACAGACAAGCCGAGGTTTGCACCACTTTGGTACCTTCAGCAATCGCCCACAAAGTCACGGTGGAGCTGTAAAGACCCTCCCGGTCTACAGCGTTAGCTAATTAGAAAAAAAAATCAAAAGTAGCCTTCGTATACATCTAAGTCTAAATCTGTTACTAACCTTTTATCGGTTATTTAATAAGTAACTACTTGTTTAGTGGAATATATAATAAGTCACCAAGGAAAACCCGACTATTTTATAGATATTTTTATTATCAACACTGCATTTGCAGTCGTTGGGTTTTTTAACTGACTAATAATGAATAATATGGTTTTAATACAATATACATACCTATGTATGGTTTTCTCAGAATATAATGCTGATAAGAGTTGGACTATCGCCTACAACATGTTTTAGGTATGTGTTTCCATTATATTAGTTAGGGTTATCGCAATAAACCGACCTTGGGCGCATAATACAAACAGATACCAAAGTTCTGATGGTTGATTATAATTATTTAATAACACCATCTTATCAGACGACGCGACGTAATCAAATGACATTATCTCAACTGCAGACTTGAAAAGAATTTCAAAATAATCACCGTTGCAATAAACTTGCCGTAATAAATCCGCAAGAGATTGGTTCACGCTGACACACACACGCGAATGTCAATATTTGATATTCAATCATTGTTTATAGACATTTGTGGATAAACATTTGCGTAATGAGAGACGAGTGAAATGTTTGAAGTGTTGATGGATATTTGCCTTGTTACCAGGAAATTCATGTATAGTGCAATCGAAATTAAATGTGCATTCTTTTGTAACTTTATTTATTTTGTTATGTATGAGCGTCATTGCTCAAAGCTCAAAGTTACTCAAAAGGCTATGCTTGAAGGAAGGAATGAGGAGATCCGCAGAAGAACCAAAGTAATCGCTAAACCTAAGTGACAGTGTGCTGGCCACATTGCTTCTATACTATTAAATATTATACTATACATTTATTCTATACTAATAAATAAAATTGGAGTGTCTGTTTGTAATGTAATTTTTTTTTATTATTATTTATATATAGATATAGATAACAATTATTGACAGCAGTTATTAGACCGCAGACAGCGTCTGAAGACTAGGAAATGGTTTTAAATGACATAGCAAATATGATATACATATCTATAGTAAAGGATGTTTAACGTAATATTGTGACAGTCTATGAGAAAAATATTAATATTAAATTCATCTATTTTAAATAACTCTTAAAGAGATGGAGAACTAAGAATGAAAGTTTGTATGTAATGAAATAATTGTACCTATTGTTTGATGTGATCCTATAGCGTTTAACCCACGTACGTACCGGACATGCTACGGCGGATGGCCGGGGACATCAGTCGCCTAAGTAGGGATCCTTTCCGAAAAAAATAGAGTTTTGAATCAATTCTAAACTAAGCATGATGAATCGATTCACAAAACATCGAAGTCCAAAAGATCGATCTTTCAAACTAATAAAGTCCTTTTTGTTTTCTATGATATAATGATTATCTGTAAAAAGGCAAAAATAAAAACAGTTCAGTCCCATTTTTCTTTAGTAAGTTAGGCGTTTTTTCATTTTCAAAACCGGAAACAGTTTTTGCAATATATGATGAAATTGGAAGAATACTATTTACGAATTAAAAGTCAAATAAAACAAGTCGAAAAAAGATTGATCTCTAAGACCTCGATGTGTTTGTGAATCCATTAAAAAAATAGATTTTTTTTTTGAAAAAGTTATACTCCATCCCTACTTCGCCTAACTGATGACCACGGTCGCTCGCCATATCATTTCCGCGGACCGGTCCGTCCGTGTATTAACAGCTTATGATGTGATGTTTGATCCTACTAGGATTACATAAATATACTTAGATAATTGTTGACTCCAGAAATAGTTAGTTAGAAATCGTGGCTAGTATGCGTGTGTGATTAATAAGGACACTTCCCTCAGGAAGTAGGTACCATTGCTAACTTTGTACGTAAAAACTTAAAACGTTCCATACAGTGATTATTTTGTTATAAATGTAAATTACATGAAAAGTAATATATACTTATAATAAATCAGGCCATTTACCTTTTATGTTATTACGTTTTTGCAGTTAGTTGAAGAGAAAACAATGGCGCAGTGGCGCAGCGAAGCAAATCCGTAGTATTGCGAGGCGCAATCCATCATCGTTGTCCATTGAAACATCAGTTAAGTTTGTACGAGCAGCGGGGCTCGATTGTGTCCCACGGTCCGGTTCACGGTTGACAGCTCGGGGACTGGATTAAAAATAATATAAATGTACCTAAATGAAATGAGTCTTTCAATATATATGGTATACATAATATCAAATTCATTATATATCAAGTCATTTTTCTAAGTTGTTTATCAATCGAATTTTGACCAGCGAGTAGACTCTGTAGGTATTAATTATACTATATATCTATACTTATTATAAATCTGTATACTCTGTATTACCCGTCCGAAGCCGAAATGGATCACTGTTGTCATTCCTAGCGACAAAAATGTAATTTGCGATATTTTTTTTTAATATTAAAAAAACAATAGTTTAACGCGAGTGGAGTTTTTTACGTTATATATGGTGGTCGCAAACAAGTCAAGGATGAAAACCCCCGTATAATAGTGTGGCAGGTGTATCCCGTGCAGGTGAATCTGTAGCCTACGATAATAGTCGATACCGTATGCAGCTACATCAACTGTGATTACATTTGCCTGATTATATCTTTATAGAATTTTAATTATAAACTCATTAAAATATATATAATTTTTTTAAAGGAGACCAACTAATAGTTTTGTATCTTAAAAATAATGAATATGTAAAGTATTTTTAAACGTTACCCAATTATAAAATCATCCGTCATTTTCCAAATAAAGAACATTGCCATTGGAAATAATTTGATTACTTACTTTTTGAAAAACCGATCAATTATGTTATTTTTATTCATTTAAAATCAAACTAATTATCTAATTAGTTAATTATTTAGTTTCCTATTCAAATTAAATTAATCTTGAATGTTAATTTTGGATGGATTTGATGTTATTACGGTTGTAACATTTTATCAAAAGTTCTTCGTATCCTTTATTAATGGCAACCTGTGATTTACATACACAATATTATGGGTAATTTATCTTCCTAGAACATTCCATGAAGTTTTCGTGGCACCTTAAAATGAAGGTTTCGCGTCATGATTTTCATTACACTTCACAAACAATAACAAGTTACATCACATAAAAGGCCAATAAAAGTACATAATTTAGGGTCAAATTTACAAGAATTGATAGCAATAACTGCTACATGACAATATACTTCTATCAAGATCCCGTCAAAAACTCCTATGAAAAGTTCAAGAATCGAGTAAAACAATTTGTTTTTTTTTTCAATGTCGCTATTTTTCCTTTTGCATGTTGCTTTTCAACTTGTTTATTTTTTTATTGTTCAGCGCCAACAATCTGATCTTTCAAATGAAATTTTATCTTGTTTTTCAGTTACTAAATTACTTAATAAGATCTAAGAGCATTCGAGCTGAGAGTTTTGTAGTTAAAAGCAATCGGCGTTGTCGGGAGACACAAACCATGGGTCGTGCCGCTACCTGGGAAGGGCGAAGGAAAAAAACCTCTCGTGTACATAATCGGACGGAGGTAAAGTATCTGCTATCATATTTCGTTTGAGATGATATTTATTTAATGCCAGTTCCTTTTACTGACAAAGAAGACGAATAGAAGTCACCGAAATACTTTGACGGGTATAGGTGTTTGGAAGTCGTGGAAATAGACTACTTAGAAGCTACTTTAGTCTACTTTTAACACATTTGTGGCTGTACAAGTCCACGGGGTGTGCCTTTCTTATGCTAGTCACGCTGTTGGACGAGATTCCTTTCGTTTACTTTACTCTGTCCTGTAAATCTGACGAAACTTGGTGCACTAAGTTCAGTCTATCTTTGCGCTTAATTATCGGTTATTGCTATAAGATATTGCAAATAGACATGCTAATCTACTATTCTTAAATTCACCCCCCCCCCCGACCCCCCCGCGCCAAGTTATTTCCTGTAAGACGTACGTGTAACTTTTCCTCGTTAATCCACTTTCGTCGATGTTTCTTAATTTGCAAACTCGTGCGCACGTCTATATCATCTAATTCTAAGCGTATTTTGTGTATCTAATTTTGAACGTGAACACATTTGGATCTTTAGAAGAACCCTGCAAAGGCATCATCACGCGCAAGTACTTTATCTTTCCTATCCCAACATTTTCCGTCCCCATTAGCATATCGTTTGCACCGTCAATACGGTACACTTTTTCGCTACACCAGTCTGCTTGTAGTAAACTTTTGTAAGAAAATAACTGAAAAAATAAATTATTATTAACTGTATTTACCTTTGAACGTTTAATTAATTTTCCTAGCACGAATCGTAATAATATTATGTAATTTATATTCTGATTTCAACGATTCAATTGCTCATTTGAAAATCGATGATAATAGTTATACCTAGACGTTTTACTGAAGCAGGTGCGGTAATATAAAACATTCTAAAACATATATTCAAATATATAATTAACCCCTTGAGCACTTATCTGGCGTTTACGCCAGCTTTTCATTGTTTTCCTATTGTCTTCCTTTTGTCTTATTTTTATGTGTACTCGACACATTAATAACTATCCTTCCTAAGGAAACAATAAATAAAAGAATAAATTACAACTTTCTTGGATAACTAAAAAAAACTCCGCAACTGACTAGCACCTAAATTCACACTTGCAAATCTTACAAATCATTTGCTATTTGTTATCGTAACAATGGCCCATTATTTCGCTATAAACGGTAAATTAGCCACGTACGACACCATATGCCAGCCATGTGGCGGCGCGTGGCACACAATTGGGCTAGCCTGCTATTGTCTATGCAACGTTGCGCGCGATCGACCAAACGGCTATGAAGAAAGTTGTTCAAGTTAGGTGGTTACTTTCATTTTTGTCATAAGACAGCGTCGTTTGTCAGCCAACTTGTTGCATAGGTAAACAATTCTACAATGACTATGAAAAATGTATTAAACGAATGCCTAATTCACTTAACTAAATATACAAGTTTAATATATATGTAATTAATATATCAATAAATATACTAATAAATAAAAATTGGGAGTGTCTGTCTGTAATGTCAATTTTTTTTTACTATATAGTTGTGAATGTATATAAGATACGTACGTCAAAAATATAATTTATAAACTATTTGTTGGTTCCGGTCTGTTGGTTCCGAGTAATTTCCGAAATGGCTGGATGGATTTTGACGGGACTTTTTGTGGTAGATGTCTGAACTTACTCCGGGTAACTTAGGGTACTTTTAATTTTCGAATATAATTAGGGTTCCACGTAAAAAAAAAATCAAACTCATAAAAAAATTGAATGAAATTCAATTCAATGTACAGTTTTACGAGTAAGTGGTTGAATTTATGAGAAATATTTTTACTTTATCTTAGTACTAAAAAAAAATTAGGGTTCCGTATAAAAAGTATTTAGTATTTAATTATATTAGGTATGCCTACATTTTAATATATTAAATTCATAAGTAAGAACATTTATATGTAAATTATTGTAGTTTAATAACTCATTTAAATACATAAATGTTAGTTTGAACATTTATAACATAGTCAGTTATAAAAGTTAAATGATGAGTTAAATGAAGAGTTGGTAATAAAGCTTTGGAGCGAAAACTTGATTGGATGTGTAATGTTTTAGACTTTTTATTCATAAACTATCTGTGTTCACGCGGCTGCGCGTCGGGGCATATATTCTTCACCGCGTTGTAATTTGTTTTATACGGAACCGTATTTTTTTTTTTTGTAATAATATAAAGTATGAATACTTTAAGTATTTGCCCGCAAGTCTGTGCATTGAAACGATTTTTTTCATTTTTTAAGAGTTTTAATTTTTTTACGCGGCACCCTACTTGTTAGTTGCTGGTGGGCTCCTGTTTCCGCAACTAGACACATTTACGGTACATAGTGCGTGCAGGATCAGCCAGCTACTCGAGCCAGTCCAGCTCCTTCCCGAAGCGCAGTAGCCTCCTGAGGCGATCACAGGCTTTCTGGAGCAACCTCGTTTTCTTGAGGGTTTTTGCGCGTTGGTTGACTACTCCCGTGCATTCCAGGACCATGTGGTCAGCAGTATCTTCTTCTTCCAGACATCTTCTACACATGGGGCTCTGTCAGACCTATAGTAAATAAATGTATACTAAGTGAGCAATTCCCCGTCATTACACCCACCACTAGGCGAAGATCAGTGCGAGATAAGCTGAGCAGTCTTCGGCCAAGCTCCGTGATATTTCCGGAACAGCTTCTTTAGAATGTCTACAGCCAGGAGTGATAGCCCATCTCTCACTGTAAGTGCTGTGGGTGTATTAACGCAACCATGATTAACAAGTAATGTATGTAAGAGGAAAATATGGTACAGGGTCTGCCGCTGTTGTTGTCGATCCTCTTCCTGCCAGTTTATTTCCTGCATCGTTACCCATTGATCCACTGTAGAATGGCCCTGTTGACCGCCGCTATGCGTTGCACTGCAAGGTGAGATTCGTAAATGAAGCCTGAGGCGATGGAAGTACTTTCATGCGCTGAAGTACGGCCTTACTATCAGAGAGAATTTGGATACCTAAGTCCCTCCGTTTTGAAGACTGCATTTGCTGCTTGGATGATAGCGACACATTCACATTGGAATATAGTGCTATGCTCATCCAACCCTGTAGATAGCATGATATTAAGATCTTACGAGAATACTCCACGCGGAACCCTAATTATTTTCGAAAATTAAAAGTACCCTAAGTTACCCGGAGTAACTTCAGCTATCAACCAAAAAAGTCCCGTCATAATCTGTTCATCCGTACCGGAGATTACCCGGAACAGTGATTCAAAAATTGTATTTTTGGTATAGGTATCGTTCATACAGTCCTATCTATTTAGTAAGAAAATCTATTTTGACATTACATTTAGACACTTCAATTTTTTTTATTAGTATAGACCAGTTGTAAGTCCGCGGCTGCGCCTGCGTTTCATATGTTCCATGCAGTGTTTTAATTTTTTTTACGGAATCCTAATTATTTTCGAAAATCCAAAGTACCCTAATTTACACGGAGTAACTTCAGCTATCTACCAAAAAAGTCTCGTGAAAATCGGTCCATCTGTTCTGGAGATTACCCGGAACAAACAGAGCGATATACAAAAATTGTATCGTGTCGTATTCATATGTATTTAACAAAAAAATCTATTTTGATATTGTAAACAAACACTTCAATTTACTTTTTGTATCTATATATTACTTTTATCCTATTTGGATGAATTAATTTTTACGTAATATAGTTTGATTATTTAGTATAAGTGCATATAGAGTTAAAAATTCATATTATTATAAATTAATGGTTAGATTATCAAAACTTAAGCCTGATTTAAAAGATTTTATGGACGAAGTAATGGCGTCAGAAGCCGAATCTATTAAATTTCAAGCTAGCGAGACAGAACAGTTTCACAACAAACTGGTTATGGTACATTCTAGCGGCTATAAATTGACAAGTATTTGTAAATTGTCCTCCACACATCGATCTGTGGGTAAAGTAAGTGCAGCAGTATAGATACATACGTGGAAACGGAACCTCCGTCTGGTAAAATAGTATAACTACGACATTACTTGTTTTTTTAAATTTCATAAAAATTAGATTTGTTTGAATGTGGGATTGTCGTCAAATTTTCTTACTAAAGATGCATAAATTACAAATTCTGGTGTAAAAGTAACTTTCACGTCGCGAAAATAAGGTATTAGGTGTGTACATGCAAGAGTCGTCAAGAAGACATTACAAACAATTATTTTTCACATTAAAAAAATGGAATTTATTATGGAATATAATACCCATATTTGTTGTGGATGTAACAAAAAGTTAACATACATTTTTGAATATTAACTCAAAAATTATTAAAATCGTCTTGTACGATTTATGTATGTTGCTTAAACGTGCCGCGATATTTATTGCCGTTCAAGTGCCACTAATAGTAAAAAAAAAAACTCTTACCTCCCCCATGACTATGCAAGTATTTGCATAATTTAAAGGAGAACGAAGATTAATAGGTAAATATTTCTTAAATAATTGTTTAATTATCATATAGACCCCAATACTCCTAAAACAAGCAAAGCACAGACCCTCCCCTAATGTAGCTTACGTAAATCTTGAACGGTCCGTATTAATCGATCCTCTATTACCACTGTCTCCATTTTCGTGGTTAATCTTCTAATAATATTAACATTTTGAACGATCGTTTTAAAGGATAGGTAGAGACATAAAGCTTATGTATGAATGTTAAAAATTCTAATTTAGCGAGTTATACGATTCTGTACGTGGTGTGTTGTGTGGACAGTCGACCGGTTGGCTGTGTACCGGGGCAGGATTCCGGCGGGTCGTTAACGAGGTGCGCACACGCGTTCACCGCGGGGACCGCTTCGGAGAAATTACAAGCGATCTCGCGCCTGACCACTTTCAAAACGTTATCAGCTCATTACAACATTCATATATAAGGATTCGTATCATTTGGTTTCATTAATATTATTATAACTTAGATAGACGAAAGGGTAGTAAAAAGAATATTAAAAAATGTGGACAAAATACCCACAAATCAAATTAAAAAAAAACACGCATTAAGAGAATTTGTAAACATTTTTATACCATATAATACATATTCACCACCGTACGGTTTGATTTTTTTCCCAAATTAAGTATTATGGAAACTAAGAGTCTTCGAATGTGAGAAAAAATGACCGTCTTTTTCAGACGTCCGTCAAACAAATAAAAAGCAAAAATTAGAAACAGCAAAAGTCACATAGAACACGTATTGTTGAAATCTTTTTAAAGCAAAAACTATGGCAAGAAGTTCTTTTTCGGCCGCCCGTTCTGCAATATAACTGCACCTAAAGCACTTGAGCTGGCATCCACTCACAATAGATGAGGTTCATGTGTCGAATATAACGCTAGCACGGGCGCTTTACAGTAAAGTTTTTTAATTGTATCCTGCAGCATCTTGCTGGGTGTCCCAGATCCAATCTATCTGTTTCTTTAAAAAGGGAACTCAACAGTACTGTTACGTCTGAACAATTAGGAATAAATTTTGATAAATAATTTATCATGTCAATTTTATCTATACGCATACCGTGCTCACTAAAAGTATGTCCTAGGTAAGTGACCTCACTAATACAAACAAAGTTCACATTTGTCTTTGTTACATTTTATACCTATTTGCCGTGCCCTCTCAAGCAATGCCCTTAATCGGTTATCATTTTGAGACTTCGTGGACCCAAAAATAATCATGTCATCAACAAAGCACTCGACGATCTATAGAATGGTGTATCTAATGTATACAAGTCCGGACTATAATCATCAATTTTTGTCATTCAGAATACAGATTTCGCGTCTAACTTCCTAAAATAACGCGCACCCGCTAGCTTAGACGCTATTTCTTTGAGGGTCGGCCACTTTGCCGTCGGCACTATTTGTCCATGCGTCAGTGGAATGCGATCACAAACCATTAGAAATATTATATTATTTAAAAAAACCTTTAGACTCTATACCCATGCTTTTACAACGTATAATGTTACGCATTCAATGCTATGATTTTAAAGTTATTTGTAAACCCGGATTATATACAGCGGTATTTGTTTATAGCGGACGCATTATCGCGAGCAGCCTTGCCCGAATTAATAAAATATGGTATATTCGAGTAGGTCGAAGAGCAATCGTGTTATTTATTTATTAGAAAATACAAGACGCTAAGAAAGAATTGGTTAGAGTATCGACGACAAAAGACATAGAATGTCAGTTGATAATAAATAATATATTAAAAGGTTGGTTGGATGAATATATGACTTTCATAAAATATATGAAGTCGATGAGCGCGTGCGTACGAAGTGATGATATCGACTATTTCCCATAAGTGTAATCAGCCCGAGCTGCAGTTATCCCTTTCATGTTTTGTAACTCATGCTTTAGGATGCAACGCGATAGCAATAGATTTTTAAATCCTTATTCTTCAAATTTGGTGCCGACCGCGTTTCCCCTTAATAGTTTTTTTGAAGTAATATCTTAGCGGCGTTGAGCGATTCTCAACCAGGGATAAACGTATTGGTTTGCGTTACCAATGCTTCCAATGTTGGCGCAGCCGTCAACCTGCTACAGTATGTTAAGCATAAGATGGCGTATAAAATACATACTTACGCAGCTTCTCGTATGTACACAATTATGTCTTGGAGTGCTAATACCTAAATGTAAAAATGAGGAAAATGTTATACTTTAAATGTTATGTTAATAATTTCAATCAACAAATTATCTAATTTGATCATTAAAAAATACAGTTTTTTCAAAGTTTCGAGGTTTCACTTCTGTCGCCAGTCCCCATGGCTGCCTAGTTTTTATTTTTATCTGGATATAACTTTATTTCATAATATTATCTCAGTTACTGAAAACCCTCATAGAAGTTCAAGAGAAATCCATAAATCATTTTAAATAATCACTTGTGTATGAAACATGTTATCGCTCGGATAGTCCCACTACGATAATAGGCCTTCGCACAAGACCATCATTTTAAACGAATTTTGACCAAAAAAACTCAACAAATACAATCGACTGTCGATATACTCAAATTACCACTTCGTGCCACCCGTTTTCATTCGATAGAAGACAAAAGGGAGAATTCACGACAAGAACTAAAATCAATTCCGGAAAAAAACGTTTAAAAATGTTTTATTGATTGGATTATTCGTTGGTGTAAGTGTATCGTTTCTGAAGGAGCATACTTTGAAGGCAATAAAATCAATTTGGATAAACATCTAACATTTTGTGTATTATTGGTCTTTACCAGGTACTTTTTTGACAGAGAAGTATATTTCCACGGAAAATAAATGATTCTATTCAGCTCAATTATTTCAGTCTTAGTAAAACTAATAAGGGTTTTCTAGGTAATCCAATATAGTGTTAGGCTTGACAATACAGTCCCAAATACATTACCGATTTATCACGATAAGTTCAGGCAACATGTCAAGCATTATGTGAACTATGATGATGTCTGGAAGTGACAGCCTTCTCTATGCGTATAGTAATAAACTTTGTAAATATTGGTTTTATATTTCCAAGAAAAAAACATAAAAAAACATAGATCGAGTTTCTTGCTGGTTCTTCTCGGTGACTGGATTGTTTTCCAAACCGGTGTTAGCATTTTGACGTTCATAAGCGCCTTAACAGGGCCTAAATTGAATAAAGTATTTTTGAACTTGATGACAAGAGAGAAATCGGGTCCCTCATACCCTCAGGTATTAAGCGAAGCCATAATTATGTTTGCTGGAAACGGATACAAACCAATTAATGCTGGTTTTGGTTTGTCCGTTGCTTACGAGTACAATGTAAGCATAAAAATAACGGTAAATATCTACAGTACGGAATTAATTTAAAATTTACTTTATTATTTGGAATACGAAACGAAACCGTATCAAGTACGCTAAGAGATTCCCTTAGCTAACAATGTGTCAGATGCTAAACCATGCGGATGACTCAAAAGTTGTTTTTGATTACGATACAAATATAGCTTTTTATTACGTGGCCTACGTTAATAAAATATAACAATTACATTATGATTAGTTCATTGTATAATAATAAAGCCTTTTATTTGGACAACAGATATATCTACAATTATATTTCTTATACTACTGCACTGTTGTATATATACCTTACACAATTAGAATTATTTGTGTATTTGGCGCTTGTTTACTATCTGTAAGTCCGTTTGGCAGTTGGCAAAGACCTCCTCTAATCTACTCCAATCTGATCTCTCTGTGGCTTCTTTACTCAATGTTAGGCTTGCAACCTGCGTGATTTCATCGTTCCATATGTTTTGTTATTTACCTCTTTTCCTTTTATCTTACCACGGGTACCAATGAATTTTTTTGGTTAATGAAAATAACCAATAAATTTTTTTCATTAGTTCTATGGTTGATCGTAAGTCAAATCTATAGTGATCGGTATGATAATTCTATCAAGAAAGCCTATGCCTTAGCTGCGTCCGTATTTATTTTAATAGAGATCAAATATAGGTATTAGAAAAATCCACATTTTTTTTAACTTTAAACTATGTCCTAATTTTAACATATCTTTTGGTCTGTATTAGTATATTTTTTATTAAATATATAGGTGACATTAGTGAATGACGTTGACAAAAATTTACTACTAGCGTGGTCTCGTTTAATATTATTAAATTAAATAACAGGGATTACATCAAATTGTTAGATATTTTACATGAGAAAAAAAACTTCCTCTTAATTTCTTGACAATTCTTCTCAATGTAACAGCTTCCCTAATTATTAATGAATCCCGTGTTAAAGAATATTTTATTTCAATTTTACAGAATTACTTTAAAATAAATTACTTACTCGATTTAGCAATATCTAGGTACATATAGACTACATTTTACTCATGTATAGAAGAAGTTATTCATAAATCACGTCATACAATACTTTGCGCTTTACGTCCCCTACTTGTACGTCGCGCTATTTCGTATTAACATGTAAATATTTCCTATTGTAACATATGGACGGCTTTAAATAGAGTTTGCGATTTGCGATTTAAATAGGCATTAGTCTAGAAACTAGAACTGTATTTATCGGGAACCTATTCTATTTTCAGTTGTGGTAATTCTGAGGTGAATATTTTCCTCAGTATTGTTTTTTTTACTTGATTACTTGATTTTTTTTTTTACTTGACTACAATTTCATTTCAATTCAATTCAATTCAATTCAATTGATTTTAAGTGACGATGTAGTCCAGGCTGGTACAACATTCTAAGCCTGGAAGTACTGGATCGCTGGAAGTGAAGCTGCTACAATAAACCTGAAGGATTGCTTGGTCACAAATGTTTGAACTTGAGCAGACGGACATTGGTGATTGCCCTGTGTCCATGCTATATCGATTAGCGTTAGCTTAGGTTCATTGGAGAATAGGATTGGTGGATTCCAACCTACGACAATCGACGCAGAAGCCTACCCACTACCACTAAGTCATCATCGCTTCAAGAATATATTAGAAACCTTGCTAGGTTTACAAAGTACATCGGTGTGATCTAAAACAAATCAACATTTATTCTACTGCAGTTAATAATTTAGGTTCGAAATTAGGTAGGTAGAATCTGTCATACCTCCTTCAGTTTTAAAACTTTTGTCATTTCAAAACAAAAAGAATTAAATATTTAGGACTGGCTCAGCAAAACGACTACATTTTTACACGGAATAGGATCAGTGCTTTGACCGTGATCTCACCTGATGTTAAGTGACGATGTGGTCCAGGATACTAAACACACTAAGCCTAGAGGGACTTGTTCTTAAGTGATGCTGCCGGAACACATCTATTGGTATTTGGCGGCAGGTTTTTCAAACTTGAGGGTGGTAGCTACGGAGGCGGGCATCATTAGAAAATGCCCTACCACCATGCTATGGTTTCCTCACGATGTTTCCATTCAACAAAAGCTTAGTCTGATTTTAGAGTCGGATAGGTGGAGATCGAACCTGCGTCAATTGACGCAGAATACGGCCCCACTACCCGCTGTGCCATCATCCCTTCATTTTATCTGTTGTTAAAAAAAGACCAGTCAGACAAATATAGACTAGATAAGAATCTATCGACAGCGACCATTATCATACCAGCCTAGATCTACCACGGCTGAAAGGTTTTTCATAAGTAGGTATCCGGTGATTGTAAAAATTAAGTAAGATAAGGATATTACTTAAATATGGTTTTCAGATTAAACAAGAATTAAGGTCATGAAAAGATCTAGAATACATTGGTACATTATGCTTTTTCGTTGGTGCTTAATACTAGATGCGGGTTTTCTTTCCACTAAGCTGTAAATCTCGCGTTATATTAATGTTAATATAGCACTAGCAGCTCGTTACTAAAGTAGCTTCCGTGCATTAGTAAATAACACTACCCTAACCTTAAATCAAAATATAACTTTAAATGTACAAAAAAGTAAAAAAAAAAAGAACAAAACACATGAATGCGCATACATGTTAAACATCATTGTACAGATTAAAACGTATAAACTCATAAAATAATAAACCATAATCTGTTCCCACGTCACCTCGTCTGACGTCTTCATAATATTATATTCAATAACAATTCTGACCCCTTGACGACAGAATGAGCCGAATCAAAAGGAATAAAACTTAACCCTCTCACGCTCGCGACGCACACGAACGCCGGTTGATAACCTCATTCAAATATCGCATGATCCAAATAAACACGCACGCACACATGTATACGAATAATAATCGCCCAAACCGATTTGCTTTACCTCTCGCACACAACTACTTCGAGTATCGAGTGTGAGTGCGTGCGTGCGGTATTCGAATTTCAAATTCAAACACTCTAGGAACGAAGGCGGCGTTAGCTTGGAGTCCGACACTTGCGCAGTGCTCAGCGGAGTATTATTTTTAGAGCTGATGCGCGTTGTTTTTGCCGCCAAGGTATTCGCGGGTTACGCGGCATACGCAAAAAAAAATGTGGCTTTAACTGGCGCCGGTATTCGTGCAGTTAATGAGTGCACGGAAAAGGCAATCGCATATGGTGATGTCAGTTTTTGTATTGAATAGAAGACCTTTGCTGTGTAATTACAGGACATTTAGTATTACTTTTAAATGACATATACAATGTTTTTTTAAGAGAATTATCAAATTTGTTGTATGTTAAACCAACCATCGATCATAATTGTAATTCGTTTTATTATGAACTTTGCGAAGTATAGGAACATATGTATATAGTTAATTCATTAAAGAATTTTAAAATTGTCTCCACCTACCTACGTTAATGAAATTCCATACCTCTATTAATCTGATAGAATGTGAAATAATTCATTAATAAATTGTAATACCCAATGATCGAAGAAATGTTTAAATATGGATTAGGAGGCCGAAATATTCTCTATATTTATTTTAATAATGATTTTCTTCGTTATAATAATGATAATCACTTTAGTATGTCGATTGCCCATAAAAATGAGTCATTAGGAAACCAATGGAAAGCTGGCGTAAACGCCAGGTTAGTACTCAAGAGGTTAAAGTTTGAAATTAATTTAATACACATTAAATTCTCAATTTAATAATCATTGAGTCACAAGAATATATATGTGTTATTATAATTTTACAAATTCATCATTATTGTTAGTTTTCATTAGTTAATTTATTGATGTAGGTATATATTGTCTTTTCGATACTTACAAGGATTTTGTATCTATGATCCTGGTGTACCTAATCACATAAACAAGTAAGACAACTCAGTTCTGCATGACGATCTGTGGGAGTTCTTGGTGTGATTTTGGACTGTCATGTTGTGGTCATTGTTTTTAATTCATTGTACTTGTAGTATGTAACGATATATAATAATTTTAATTTTGGTGGCGTTTTACGTGATATAGTTTAGCCATTAAGTACACGGGGGAAGTGTATCGCAAATAATGACATAGAACGTGAATTCTGAAATCTCCTAATAACTAACTTGGCACGCTTAACAAATGACCACCACTTTGTTGGGCTTTGAAGATGAAGAATAATGAAATAATTAGAATATAGTAAAATAACTACAGAGTCAAAAGGGCTAGAACCGAGGGCCGTTGAACAAGTTAATGAGGATGAAGATGACGGTCTGTAGGAGACTGAGATGTATCCTTCTTAGATCTGAGATCTCATTCCTTATTTAAATTACTAGCTGTGTGTCCGCGCCTGCGTTAGCGTTTCTTATATTCTTCACTGCGTTTTATTTTTTTATGCGGAACCTTAATTATTTACGAAAACTAAAAGTATCCTAAGGTACCCGGAGTAACTTCAGCTATCTACCAAAAAAAGTATCGTCAAAATCGGTAAAGCAGTTCCGGAGATGAGCCATTACAAATAAACAGACAGACAACAATTTTAGAAAATGTATGTTTGGTATAGGTTTCGTATATATGTACATTTATATCTATTTAGTAAAAAAATAATTTTGACATTACAAACAGACATTTCGATTTTATTTATTACTATAGATTAATTCTTTGTTGCGATTCTGGAAGGTTAGATTGTATAACACTAAACTTACTACAGATCTTACTGCCATCAGTGTGACGTGGCACACTCTATCGGAGTTAAGGTGCGAGCACGTTGTGCTGCAGAAGGAGTGAGAGTGGGAGTCGGAACCCGCGGCGTCCCCGATGATGCGCCAAAGGCGAGGAGGTAGGAGAGCGCGGTTCGTCCGTGCTCTCCCACCTCCATGAGTCAGCGATGCTCTTCCCCTCCCCTCCGGCAGCTATTATAGTACAGTTGTACTAAAATAGGAGCTACGTGAAGGAGGGAAGTAAGTTGTCACTGACAGACGGAGAGGGGCGGCCACTGCCAGATTGCCGATGCGACGCTGAGCAACTAATTAACCCCGTATCACCCCCGTGAATGGTGCAGACGGCATTGTGGGGCTTTAGTTGGTATTCCTGGTACTTCAAGCCCGGTGAATCTCATATACCAGCAGTAGCGTCTCCTGGATTAGACCTGGTAAGAGGATGCGTAAAGGCATCTCCCCAGGTAAAAAAGGCACCAATCTTACTGCAGCATCTTATCCTGGTTTTAACATATAGAGCGTTCAGACTTTAAATTAGAAAGATGTGTTTTCAAAATTCTGATCTGACAATGATTCTGATATATTTATTCAAAAAAATAGTAACGCAACTATATTATTCTGGTAACTAATACAAATTACATACAATAACATCTTTAATTATCGTCAAGCATCTTTAATTTTCTAGCAGCTGCGTTTGAGAGTCCGATTTTGTTGTTATAAGCATAGGGTGTTCTGTATCTACTGTCAACGTATCATCAGACTTCTCTTCCATTAGGCAGACACTAAATCCTTCCACCTGCTACGATCCTGACACACGTCTTTTGTTTCTTCTACTACTTTATGGGCTTTCATACATGTTCTTTGGTACTTTTGACCGCGGTCTTTCTGGTTCGATCTGGCCAAGATACGTTCGCCTCAGACTGAACCTTGTCAACATTCTCAGTCGCCTTCGCCTTGTAAACTTCTATACACCATTAGGTAATATTGTGTTTAAGAGAGTCACTTAATAAAAGCAGAGTTTTTACTTCCATAGAGCGTACTTTCTATTTAAAATGAAATAAAAGGAATTTATTTCTTTAGGTTGCTCTTTAGTGCTGATAGCTCAGTGGTGTTATAAAAAAAAACATGGCATCTTCCATTGTGAATTCGAATCCTAAAATGAACTTGGGGTTCATGGAAAACACCGTGATGAATTTATAGCTTGGACATAGATCATATACTAATTTCTGTCTGTCTATAGCTACCACTCTGCTAAGATAGAATCTGTTACCTACACATGTGTATATGTATTTAAGATATATTTTATATAAGTTTTAGTAAAAAAATAAATCAATCAGTAGGAATTTACAAGATTCACGTACATTAAAAAACTTTATATTATATGTAATGAATATAAAATAGAAAGTACCTGTGAAGTGACCTCTGTATTAAGTATTTATGACATAGACTACTTAGTTACTAGATTAGATATGTATTATGTACATTAAATAGTAGTAGGTACTTGAAAAGTGCTTCTGGCTGAGAGCCCTAAAACCTCGCCACAAAACCCTAGAAGCTGTAAAGGCCCTTCAGATTAACAGCCTCAGTCAGTACGAAAAAACCCAAAAACTTTTGAAAAGAGTGTCACGAAGACAATTGAAATAAAACTTAAACTGAGTAATAGATTAAAAAAAAACGAAATGAAAATAATATAATATATTTAAAAACGAAGGTTCTCTTTACACACCATAATTATATAAAATACAACGAATAAAAACCTGCTTTATCAATCGCGGAAAGATCCTTAAAGCCAGCATAGAAACTCGTCCCATATAACACTGCAATTACTTTTTACCAGAATTTGTTGTACAGGACGCCTGTATCAGTCATAGTAATTTTCCGATCGTCTATGATCTTCGCTTGCCTCATCCGAATGTCGGAACGGTATAATGTTATAATGTTGTCAGATCTTTTATGGTCCATCAATTTACTATATTCAATAAAATGTCAGTCGACTGTCGCTTATTCTCGATCACCCATATTGTGTCTGGTTACATTATTTTATGTAGTAATTACTAATTAAAATACTGACATCCCCTTTCCTTTATATTACGTCCTCGCACTCTCGACCACGTTTTTTTAATGACATTAAATAAATAAATAAATAAAATGATGATATATAAATAATAATAATATAATAAATATTACAAAAAAAAAAAAAAAATATTAAAACCAATCATTTCAAGAGTTAGGAATATTAAAATAACGCGCGAGAGCAACCCCGCTTTGTGATTTGCTCGTATGAAATGACGCGAAAGAAAAATTTATTCAGTTATATATTGCATCACAAGTTTATTAAAATAAAATAAGTATCTATCAATTTTTAATTAGGTACATTATTATTTTTCATTCTTATATTTAACAACAATTGCCAAAGTAGGCGATACCTATATATTACATTTGAACGTTTAGGTATACCAAATTATCCTTGTATTTTAAACACGTATATACTTTTTTTGTGGGGAACTCTATTTACACATCCTCCTATCAACTTAACCTGGGGGTAAATTGTCCGGTTTAGCGCATGATGGCACAGCGGGCAGTGCAGCCGGATTCCGGGTTCGACGCGGGTTCGATCCCAACTATCCGACTCTAAAATAAGCCTGATATTTCGGTGAAGGAAAATATCGTGAGGAGTCCACAACATGGTGGTAGGGCATTTTCTAATGCTGCCCGCCTGGGTAGCTACCGCCCTCAAGTTTGAAAAAACCTGTCGCCAAATACCAATAGGTGTGTTCCGGCAGCATCACTTGAAAACCAGTACCTCTAGGCTTAGTGTGTTTTTCATCCTGGATCACATCGTTACTTAACATCAGGTGTGATTGTGGTCAAAGCACTGATACCGTGTAAAAAAAAAATATTCAACTTGCCCGCCGTGAAGCGCCGCGAATACCCACTAAACTCCCACGGTGCCGTCCGCCGCACCTCTCTAGGGTGACACGGAATCATTCCTGCATGCTGCGCTTCGTTCCAGCAGCAGGCCCAACCTGTTATCAGGTCGGGCTACTTCCATTATCTTCCGTTCAGAGTTGGCCTCGCTTTATCGCCCTCGACCAGGAAAGATTCGCTCCCGCTACTCCTCTGGTCCTTGTCTATCGACAAGAAACTAGGGTGAGAAAAAGCGAGGATAAGTAGACATTTCAAACACGTACTAACCTAACAACTAACAAGCGGTATCTAGTTTCTAAGGTGTGTTTTAGGATGTTTCTTTATAATTAGAGAGAGAGAGGTCGGAATTAAATCTATCTAGAGGTCACAAAAGATGTACTTGATCAGTGTTAGATTAGTTAATTCCTATATAGTATCTACATGAAGTTTACACTGTCATTGAAGAATTAATCATAGGTCCAGTTCGCAAAGAAAGAAACATTCAGAAGGTCTATTTAAGAAACCGTATTTTGTAAGATAAAAAGGAGATGAGAAAAAAAATGAGTTAATACATTAAATTACTAGCAGCAATGGTATTAAATGTTCAAAATTCACGAGTACAATTTGATAAATTACTTTTTATCGTCTATCACTGTTGATGTGAATTTTTTTGGGATATTCAATCGGGCTTAGGACACTTAGAACTCGTTATGTAAGCATAAACAAAAATGGTTTCTTACAGAACTTGTATACCGTGCGTGAAATATTGTGTGTTTGATGTGCAACGTGTTAAGTGCATAGTTAGTGCATAAAGTGTCAATATATCACAATAGTAATTAGAGTAAAATATTGTCCTGTTCGAGATCTGGGCACTTCTTGAGCCGGATAAAGAACTTAGAAAATATGCATCAGAACTATCCATTTATATGATAGTTTCACAAAACTATTCATCACTATAGTTGTATTTTATATTTAATAAAATAGTTATGTAAATTTCAAATTACATATGATGACATTTTCTTAAGAAAATAGCTGTTTTATTTGTGTTTATCATATCATTTAGTTTAGTATTAAATAATTGCTTTATTTGGTCATAAATATTAACGTAAAATATAAAACAGCTAAGATAAACTTCTTATTAGTTGATTAATAAAGATTTGATTTGTTTTAATGAGCAGTTTTATTCTTTTAAATTTATATATCTTCTGTATTTTAGAAATGTTAATTCATCATTACACTATCGTGAATGACTTTTATCTTGTTCTAATTATCTGAATGTTTTAAAGAATTATGTAGTCAAGTTTTATCATTTAAAATATACGATAAATAAATGCAAATTCTTTTTAATCGTTTGCAAAAAGTATGTGTTTTCATAATATTACCTTAAAAATTAATTCTTTATTATTAATTTGTTAATACTTGGTAAGAATTCTGGAACTGAAAAAATAGAGATTATACTGATTCTAGGCACTACTATAAATTTCCAAGTTCCAATACAAATTCAAGGTTCCAAGTACAATTCACAAGTTCCAATACTTGTGAATAATGCATTAAAAAGTAACAGAATAAATGATATACAATGAGTTATCTAAGTAGTCTGTATTGATTGTTAATACGACCTCCTTTACGTACCTTTTCAAACACAACAAGCTCAACACGGAGCAGAAAGGTTGAGGTAATATTTAAATGCTATGAATAATTCAATTCGAATAGCTACTGAAGCAGTTGGAGCCGAGAAGTTATCTGCGGAACGTGATAAAAATATAAACAAACAATTGTGTTGCAAACAAAGGGACACGGTAAAGATGGCAGTAATAGTGATAACGAACACTCGACAGTGCATCGACGCGACAAGCTTGAATGTCAATTCGTTGAACAAACGTCTGTCTCCCTTTGCGCGATCACGGTGCCCCCGTTCACAAGCCGTGCCGATGGCTCATCTGCATCGGACATTTAAATTTGTAATCAGATTTGCTTCATCCATCATTCATAGTCTACCGTTGTTGTTCGAATGTTACAAGTCCTTCACGATACCCTCTAATCAATTAGCAGATGAAGGTAAAAAAAAGAAATCGAGAATCGAGACTCAACTGCCAGTAACCGCTCATTATTTCTTCTCACACGTTTTTTATTGCGGCAACATTATACGTGGGTGTGGTTGTAATTTCCTTTCACCGACTTAAGGGCACACACGCAATCCCAATTGCACGTTTTGTGAATTCGACCCTATAACAAAACGATAAAGTACAATATCAAATGCGGTCTTACTTCCCGATGAGAAGATGCCTGATAAAATATTAAGGCAGCCGTCCCTTTCAGTCCTGTTAGGATGTTCTCCCTCACTCCCGCGGTGAATTACTGTGGATGTTTTTACACGCGCCGGGGGGCAAAATGCACGTTGTTTTGGCGGCAAAACGCTTCGGGGACTCCGTAACTCAATAAAGCGAGTTCGAAGGGAGATCGGGTAACATGTTTTATTTACGGGGTTTCAATCGAAGCTTGGTTTTCCGTGGAGTTCTGAGTCAACGTTTCGGCGCAGCGTGTGCGTGACACCTCCGACTATATTTCCGATACACATTTAGGGCAATACTGTTTATTTGTTCCGGATAATGGACTGCATATGATATTAGCTCCGTCGGCACGCAAGCATCGATTCAAGTAAAACAGGTCATCAAAATTTACGAAAACCTGCTTTTTTATGTTTACTTTACTCGTATCGTTTAGGTAGATGACATTCCTTTGAAGCAGTGACGATTTCAATGTTAAGATACAATTACGTTTTTAATATATTCTTGTTTAAAGTACAGGTAAAAATTCTAATTTTAGAATAGTAAAAATAAAGCTAACTGATTTTATTTTAGGTATCAAGGCAAGTCTGCAACGTAGTTCATCCACTTTTACTTGATACGGAACCCTTTTATTTAAAAAGTAACTTATTTTGACACTACATACATATGTAACAAGAACTATAAAATGTTGTTACATTAAAGGGAGCTTGTCATTATAACCACAAAGAAACAAAAAGATGATTATCACAAAATAAAACCGATCTGATGGACCCTTATAATTTTCGTTGCAATACGACATATGAAGTTATGCTTGAGAAATCGAACCCCAATGAGCCTTAAGCTAAAAGGCAACATTGTAAGAAAGCCTTTAATCAAAATAATAAGTTTAATTCTTGTATTTATACGTCTGTTCTGTAATTATTAGTAAAATGCTCGTGAATAAATGCCCTGTATCACGACCGTGAAACATTTTAGAATTTAAGAAAAAGAACAAACAATCATTTGTACTGCAGTTACAACTGTAAACAAAGTTGTATCATAATTTGGACCAAACGTATTTAAGTAAAATCCATTACCTACATTCTCGTTATTACAGAAAGATGGCTAATATCTAATAATAGAGCAATATACGTCAATGATAAAAACACATTTGCAAAAATATTTGAGCAGATTCTTCATTCGTTGAACATTGTACATAAATAATCAAGCTTTTAGACATAAAATACCTACTTATAGTGAAGGATATTAGGTACAGTATTTCTCTAGCACGCATTAATCTAATTTCAAAATTTAATTATTAAATTTCCTAAAATAACTTTACTGATAATATGTTGATTGTATCATATGCACTCGACTCGACCCTTGTCATATTTGTTATCGACTTAAAAAACGTACCTACAGTTAAGAAGTAAGTGTATATAAATTGACGAGACGTTTAAAATATAAAAATTTCAAATGAGTACTTTTTCAGAATTATACAAAGAAAGTAATTAAAACCATTCTAATTCTAGAAAATCTCCTCTAACTAAAATAAATGGCCGCTTTGATCCAAGTTCATAATTTATTAAAATCAGAACGAAAACGTTTCATGCATTACCCCAATTTAGGCTTGCAATTAGTGAGCGCGTTCCCCAGGAGGGAAGGGTGGTTCTCGCTCGCGAGGGTGGGACGTGGGGGTAGGGAGACAAGGGGTGCCCTGTGAAGGGATAACTGCGGATAGCCTTTGTTATCCCCTTTTTGTTCTGTACAGGCTCGCTCCGGACACAACGGATATGGAATTAGAAAATGATTTGGCTTTTAGTTGATTGCTTCGCACTTAGTCTTGTTCCTTGGTCTCGTTGTTAAATCACTCTAAAGGATAACAAACTACAAAGACGCATCATGATTTAAGGTCCTAGTAGTAGTTCGTTTGATTCTTATTGTAACTGAAGAATATTGTATACTCTTCTCATCTTGTGTATTAATTAGTGTCCTTATGAGTTCACAAATAATATTATAAACAGTCATTACTTTGAATTTTTTTTTATTTAGAGTATGATATAAATATTTTGGTTATAATGGAAAAATCATTCTTAGATATACCGTTGAGAAAATAGGACAGAGATATTACAGTCTAATTCAATTGTGATTACTTTAAGATTATTACCATTTAATAATGTTGCTTGCAATAAAATCGGGCGTAAATTACCTACCAGACATTGGTAGTCTAAATGTCTCCTTATATTATATTAACCATGGTATATATATTGTATAACATTCATATCTAATTAGTAAAATAAATATTTTGACATTACAAACAGACACTTTAATTTTACTTATTAGTATAGATTCAAGAATACGCTAAATGAACAATCATGAAACTAGACTGTTTTTGGACGTATAGCGAACTTGTTCACTATAAAATTCTGACCTCGATATGTGGTCAAAATTTTTACATTTTTACATGATTCGAGGATGGTACGTATAGTAGTTATGTGGTTCGAAACAGCTTTGATAGACGTGGATTCGAAACATACTTACAATGAACTAAGATTTCGATGAAACATCAGAACGTGGCCATATCTTGATGGCACTGTATTTTACAACACCTAGCTGACTATCTATCACCTTTTTGTTTATTACCAAGGATTACTAATTGTATGTTCCGATAGGTCAACTTGATAGATTTACGATTCAAGTTATATTAGCGCTTCTATAGCTACGTTTGTTTTGAATTCTCTTCTGGAGTGTCTCAATATTTTGTTGTCGAGCAAAGTGCGTTTCGGTAACTGAATGTTTTGTCTGTTCATATTTACTATATATCTTATACGTAGAGGCGAGTGTGAATATGTTTGTTTAGGGTTAATAATTCTAGGTTTAACTTTCAGCTATAGCACATAATACATCGTCACCGATCATCATGTAAATCTGTAGTCAAATAATGGACTTACACAGTATAAATAAATCTGTTACAATCTATATGATTAAAGATCACTGTTAGTATATTTGTCCTCTATGCGATCTTAAACTATTCATCCATATTCATATGTTTAAACTTTAAAGAGTTGTTCTGTATACATTCACAAAGTTTCCTGATAAAAAAGAGATATTTCTGTGACATTGCAACGCTCCCGGGTTCAGCTAGTTATATATATTTATAGAGAGTTCAAAATCAAAATAGTAATATCTATCAGCCGATTGATATAATCTGCATTTATTATTTATGAATTATAATAAATCGGTGCCAATCGAAGTAAGTATTTTTTTTTTGGGGATGAGGTCAGCTGCATTGATGGCCAGTACCTACAGTTACGAATTTACAGGAATTAAGACATTAAGAATGTGATACAACAAGTCACGAACAAGAAGATATATTTAAAACTACATAATTTGAGTGTAGTTTATTTCATAACCTCCGATTTGTCAAATGCATGAACATGATACAAAAAGAAATTTAAAATTGATGTCCAATAAAACTTAAAAACTAATTGCAATTTTAGCAGTCATTTATAATAAGGTACATTCATAACAATTCTCATTCGCTTTAATGATACGAGACGTATTGAGCAACGTTTATGGTCCATAAAACTATTTTAATCTGTCCATTAGTGTGCCGCGGGCGGTCGGCGATTAGGCGTTAGCGAGTGTTGCCACATTCAACATAACGTTTTCATTAATAGAGAGAATTTATAGTTTGATTCATAAGTAAAAAAAATAATTTATTCATCTATTATGGTAACGATGAATATGGTTAAGATAGAGGCCCCGATCTGGGGGGGTGGGGGCAAGCCGGGGTACCCGCTCCGGGAACCACTTTCAGAGGGGCGCAAAGTCATAATATAATATGATTAAAAATAAAAATCTTGCTCCACAAAGCGCCCAGTAAATGGACGCCGGATAGAAAATTTAGATTTACACAGAAATCTGCTGAATATAGATGGGGCATTCGATACCAAATCGAGTGTGTGAGTGCGAGTGCCAGGGGCCACTCTCGGTAGTAAGAGGAACCACCCTAGATCCACTGATCAGTTACCGCCTGCTTTAAGTCGAACAGTCCCCGATCAATAAGTTGCACCTCAGCATTAAAATGTTCCGTTTGGGTGAACGAAACACAAATTTTGCAGCTGGACGTTGGGGCTGCGATCTTAACCACCTGCTCGAAATAACAAAAATAAAAACTTCATCAAGACTTTTGCAGTAAGATTAACATCAATGTTGCTTACATGCAGTTTGCGTCATGGAACACCCGAACCATGACGACAGGCTTCTCGAAAACCAGTGGAAAACTTGACTGCGCTCAAGAACTGTGCAAAATCTATATTATTGATATCGAGCTCGAAAGGTTCTACATCGATATTGCAACCTTACAGAAGACCATAATCGAAGAAGAAGGGTCTATGTGAGAAGCCAATTAAACTTTTTACTGGAAAGTACGGGAATATGGCGTGGGTTTTGCAGTCGGTCTATAAGTGTGTCAAAGTGGATTATGGTTTTGTGTCTTTACACAGAAAGCGGCTTTGTCACCCTGATTTCTGCTTATGTACCGCCACTTAATGCAAAACTTGAGACCAAGGACCAACTCTACGACCAGCTTGACAAAATGGTGCGCGAAGTGCGTTCAACCGATAGTCTCAATATTTGGGGTGACTTCGACCGTCGCGTTGGTCAGGATTAGGATTCATCGGCCTGGTCTAAATGCTTCGATGGATAGAGTATAGGTAAGCTGAATCAAAATGGGTAAACAATATTGTAGTTTTGCTCTAAATATCAGCTCTGTGTAACTAGCAGTAAAACTTTCTTCAAAGGCAAAGTAATGCACAAAGTATCTTGGATGCATCCTAGGTCAAAACTCTGGCACCAGCTAGACCGTGTCCTCACTAGAAAGAGAGATCTGTTGGAAATACACCATACACGAACGTTTCACAGCCCTGATTGTGACACCGATTTTAGCCTTGTTGTATCCAAAGTTTAACTTATCCTTAAGAAAATACACTCTTCCAAGGAAAATATAAAACGTTGCATGATACGGCACAAGGAAGTATTGGATATTTTGGCACCGGCGCCAAGTCGATTGGGAAAGTCTAAAATCTCTTCTAACTGATATCGCTGGAAAAGTTTTTGGGTACCATAAAGTAAAGACGCACGCCTGGTTTCTCGAAAATAAATAGCAACTACTTCTCTAAATTGATTCTAAACGCCAGGCTGCTATAAATTTCCGTCTTCACCCAAGCAGCAAAAAACTCACTAAGGCAAAAGCTTACCACTTACATCATACCACTCGCTTTCTCGTAAACACGTACTGAATGGACCTGAATGGACACTAAACCAAGCTTTACTCATGTCCTGTGAATATTGTAGTATGCAGTAGTGTAAGAAGTGGAGTCTGGCAACTTGGCACGAGTTAAAAGCCACATCTACAGTAGAGGAACTGGAAGGAAGATAGGCGATGCTAACATCGTTACTCTATATAAAGGCAAAGGCAACGGTGGACCGTGGAATGTAACAGTTACTGTAGAAAATTCCTTCGTAGCATCGCCGCTAAAGCTTTTGCTAGACCCATTTGGAAAAACTACAACGGCTCACCGACTCCGTATACCCTTAGGCTCAATGTGGTTTTAGATCCCAGCGGTCAATAGCTGACATAATATTCTCTCTTCGGCAGTTACATGAAAAGTGTAGAGAGCAACTGAGGGGAAACTCCAATATTCTACATAATTGTAAGACTTCTACGCCATTCGACGTACGTCGTGGAGTTCGCCGAGGTTGTGATCTGGCTCCTAACTTTTGGGGAATAACAACAAGGTATTCACCTACTCATAAGATCTGAAGAGGCTACACAACACCCCCCATGCTTAAGAGCAAGCGCCTTAAGAAGGACCTATTTGTAAACAAATCTCGCTTCACTTATGGTGCACTTTTGTGGACCATGGTCAGGCTCAACTTCAAATTCTTATAGACAGATCATGTGATCTATTCTCGGTGTCTATTAATGCTAAAAAAACTGTCATTTTAGCGTAAGGATGTTCAGAATAACCATAAATTTTGCTTAACGCTGCACTCTTGCAGGTAGTCACTAAGTTTTGGTACCAAGGTTTTCACGTGTCGAGCAATCTCTCGCTTGATGCAGAGATCGATTCCCACATCGGCAAATTAGCCTCTACGTTCGGGAGACTTCAAAACGTCTCGATAAGCCAATTTTTAACACAGTTATGGCTATTCGAAAAAGTAATCCGTTTTTTTATTCATATCTTTTTTGAAATACGTTAAAATTCTGGTGAACTTTCATCCAAATCGAAACGGGTCGGGGTCTAAGTGGTGTCTAAGTGGTCGATTTGGTATGGAAAACCAGATATACTCTATTTTTCCAAGATATATAATTTCATGCATTTGTGAGTTTTTTTAAAATTAATTTATCTGAAACGCTGGAGACAGGGGCGGCCACTAATAAGTTTCTGTCCCGGTTCGAAAAAATCGTAGATCCGGGCCTGTTATGATATCAATTGCGTACATTATTTTAAACAAATTATATTTTCAAATGAAACTAGAAGAAGCTTAGAAATAGTTTTAATCAACAACGTTTTGTTGTGTAATTTTAACTGCATTTTCACATAAATCTGTAGATCCTTTTATATATGAAACATAAATAAATTTAACAAAATCTAAAGTTTTTTACGGTAAATACTTTTCAAATGACATTATTTAATATTTGTATATAATTTTTTAATTGAATAAAAAAATGAAAGTGGTAACATCATGTAGTGTGCATGCATGCTTCGAGTTGCTCGCCGAAAAAACTCACGCGCACCGTCCGTCCAGTCCGACCTGTTTCGATCTTCGCAGAATCCACGGACTGTTAAGATAAAAAAAAAGCAAATTACCCGGTGGGCCGAGTTGCGGGACCCGAGAGAATGTCGTCAAGGCTTACAACTTTTCAATTTTGTTTACTCATACTAGCTGAATCTATCGATATGCGATACTGTCAAGGTGCTCTAGAATTCTATACATGTGACTTGTCAAGCGTGCTTAATTAATTGTATACACATAAATACGGTAGGTAGGTAGGTATACTGTTTCACAGTGCATTGAGAACTCTGTTATAATATTATGTGACAATGAATCATGATCTAGATACAATTTAATTGAGGTTAAGTGTACTTAGTTAATGATTTTTGTACATTTATGTTTAACGTTAAAATTAAAGCGTACTTTGATTTTTAACAAATCCTTTTTTTTCTGCCTAGAATACGTCATTTTAAGCTTTGAAAATGTTCTTAGCATAAAGTAATGAGTAAGTTAAAAACAAATGATTTATAATATGGAACGATCAGATATAACCAAAATATCTATTGTTCATTAAACTTAATCTTGAGATTTTTGTCGCATCTAATCCATCTAATAATATAAGCCATGTCACTTCTTATATAAATTTGGTGATGTTTTTCTTTTAAACTTTTTTTCTGTTTAAATATTTTTATTTATTAACAGATGTAGATGTAGTGGTAATTTGTTTAAATTATGTCAAGATGTTGCATTACTTTGTTATTTTAACCCACCTGCAACTATTTTGATCTGATCCTGTAAAAAATGCGATACAATGGAGCTAATAGGTGGGTAAATTACTTGGAATAAGACCTCATAAATAAAATAACCAAACAAACAGATATAAACATTAACATTTTTGTATTACAGGTTTCGCTGGCAAGAATATAACTGTTTATATTAAATATCCTTTCAAACTTAATTTAATAAAACGTTTAGGTATGTCTATATAAGTAACCGAAAAGCATATAGATATTTTAGATAGCATTTTAATATTCTTAGCTCGAATTTTAAAAATAGGTCCTAAGTAAAAATTCAACCTCTTCTTCAAGACCTACTCTGAACAGTTTAAAACAAACTTTGCTATTGGATTTCTCATATCTTTAAAAAACTATTGTTAAAAGATCATACCTGTAGGTTCAATTTTTTCACTATATTCAGTTGCATTAAAATAAAAAACTTCTATATTTCTTTGTAATTATTTAAAATAGACAGTTAAAAGTTTGCGACGAATCGGGATACTTTTGATACTGATATGTCCCATTATTAGCACGGAAGTTTTAACTCTTTAAAAATAAAATAAACCTCGCAAGAATTACTTGTTTAATAATTCTGTTTGAACTGACACGAGGTTTATAATTTGTTCCTTTAGAACGCTTTTATACTGCGAATCGGTTAAAAAAATGACTATTTGAAAGAAAATTAGTCTTTGATGAAATGCTATACTCACTTTAAAAGAAAAAAAAAAAACATTTATAGCGATAAATAAATTATGAAATGAAGGGAAATTATGAATAGTTTTATGCAACATCTAAGTCATACATCTACTAACAAATGCATTATAAAGTTTATCTCTCTGCGTGCTTTCTAGATCGAGGTTAATTTTGCCGTGCTAGTATAAAAATGTATAAATACATTAGATATATTTTTTAATACTAGCACGGCAAAATGACGGCTCTGATCGTAAGCACAGAACAATCCGAAAACGCAACAATCATGCCGGCCTACAGAGATGTCACGTTGCATTTGAAGGACCCAATGTTATATTAAGGCGGGAACACAGTGGCCGATAGGCTGTTCCGCAGTTTTATGGTACGGCAGAAGTACGCTGAATCGAACTTTTTGGTTTGTGCCGAGATGAGTGATACCGTATAATTGTGGTTCCAAAGCCCAGCGCGCATTGTCCTGTTGCGGGAAGGAGAGGATGGAATTAAATAAAACAGCTCCTCAGAGCACTCACTGTGATAGAGACGGTAGAAAACGCTCAGCGAGGTGAGGTCCCTGCGCAGCTAAAGCCGTGAATATACTATATTCACATATTTCAAATAATTCCTGTTATGATATATTGCGATTTAAAGGGAGTAGGTGTTAGATCTATCGACGCGGTGCTTGCGAAAGCCACCCCGTGTCACCCCCATCCCAAATGCAGCGGACAGCCCCGGGGGGTTTTAGTGGGTATTTCCGGGCGACTCTCGCCCGGGTGAGTCCCACACTGCACGGAGCTCGTCACTCCGTGCCCCTTATCTAGTGTACTGGGGGACTTTGATCCCCTAAGTACAATAGATAAGAGTAGTGCGTAAATGCATTTCCCCCCGTCAAAAAAAAAAAAAAAAAGGTGTTAGATCTATGGATAATTCAACCAAGTGAAAGGATTGTAGGCATGAGATGCGCTCCGCCTTACTGCAAGCAAAAGTTGCTTAGGCTTAGATTATATCTTTATTAGCAATTCCTACCGACCGTTTTGCCCGAATTCAACTAAGCTTCAATTAACATTTATACTTAATAATTATACACGTTTTATGTACTTGTCCTGTATATCAATAATTGTTAATAATAAATAATAAAGTTATATTATATCTATATTATATAAATAAGCGAACAGAGGAACAAATATTCTAGACATAATCTGCATTTTCTTTGAAAAAAAAATAGGCTTGAACACAATGTGTTTTTTAAATAAAAGGATGTTTTCTATAAAGATTGACAAGGCTAGTCTGACTAGGCTAGCCGGTAAGGGTCGTTCTAGGTGAACGTATCTCGAATAGATTGAGGATGTTCTGGAGAAAGGCCAGGCCAAAAGTAACTGCATCTGTAACCGAAGAGCATGTTTTTTTATGAAAGTAGAAGAAGCGAAAGACGTGTGTCAGGACCGTAACAGGTGTGGTCTGTGCCTGCCCTTATGGGAGAGAGGCGTGACGTTATGTATGTATGAATTAAAATTTAGTATGGCCATTCGCCGTATATACGTCATATTAGGTTCTCGAAGTATGTGACATTGTAACCTAAATGTAATTGACGTAAATAAGTCAATGTTTTTTACTTATAATTTCACCTAAAACTCAAGAGTTAGGTTCTAAGAAAAGTTTTTATGAGTAAAAGATAATACATCAAAATATTCTTAACATGCAAATAAAGTTTTTAAAATACCTAATTATTTATAGAATTAAAACCCATTATTAATATATTTTCGATATGCCATCACAATGAAAGCAATATTGAAACGAAAAAATTAAAGTTTGGTCTATAACGTAAATCTACAGAAGTAAAACAGTATGAAAACGTTTTTAGTTGTAATTCGACACGGTACATACTTTGATGACTATCTATCTATATGTATCGGATCAAGTAATAAGTATCCTATTTTTGTAAAAACCATTCACTTAGAAGGATGCCTATGGACCACAGCACGCTTGATAGCAAGAATAGAAGGAAACCTCGTATTAAACAAACATCTCAGTTTTATACACAAATGGCCAATGGTTTGAATTATTTATTATTTAACTCACGGTTTAAATGCACTTGTGTGCATATAGCCTAATTATAAATTTTGGTTTTAACTTTATAACAAATTATTTTTATGTTTATTACTGTAAAATGACTGCAATTTAATATCCCAAAATTACATCGATCTGCGACCTCCATTTGTCATCACACGGCTGCGGCCCGGGAGCATGATGTACCAACCAGAATAGAATCTTAGTTATTACAAAATGGTTAACAAAATGGTTAAAATGTAATCTCATTTTAATCGCATTCTCCTTTAAATTACGTCACGTATGAATCATAATATGAAACAGTAGCGTTCGTTGCAGAATAACTTATCTCAGTGTTTCGAGAATAAGTATGGTAAATTTAGTACGACTACCGTATTTGGATACAGAACGTTGGCCGAGCCGCTTTTGGTGTGCGAACGAGTTCTAATGTGTCAAAGGTGAATATGTGTAAGCGTTTACTGTGCTTAGCAGGTCTATGGCCTTAAGTTTTACGAAGCTTTAAATATATGCGACTTAACATATTATTTTAAATAAATCGTAAATACTTACATAATATTTTTTAAACCTGCATTTTAAAAATCAATGCAATTTATTTTAGATATGTTACAAAAAATAGACTAACCATTAAGTAGGTACAAATAAATTGACTTGTTAAAAGTATCTTTGGTTTGTTCCTGTTAAGAGGCCGTTTGAATATTAGGTACGTAAGCATCTATGGATGCTTTTATTATGTTTTATGACATAGGGGATGCGGTGATCTGAACGATGTTTAGAGTAGACTGGGTGGTAAATTGTTTTCTTCCATAGTTCATAGCATCGCGATTTAACATTGTATCAACAAATAAAACGTTGTTTATGAAATAACTCTTATTTGGTTTCCCATATAGTTTTGATAGAAAAGCCTATGTGTAATATTTATAGGACAACAACACATTATGTAACAGTGTCGCGGAACAATTGTAACATACTTGAATAATACATAAAGTAAATGTTTCCACTAAATGTTCAAGTAAATGTTTATTTCCAAATTGAATTTGCATGAACCAATTCATTTTCTACAAATGATATCGTGACCAGAGTTCCTAGTTCAGATGACAGAATGGCGCTTACTTACCTACCTCGTTCCACGCAAAACGCCTGTTTCATCCATATTATAAAAATCTTATGGTTCAAAATGGTCGCGGTCTGTATCAGTTATCAGATTGTCATAAAATGCAGTAACATTAATCCTTTTTAAACTAGTGGCTCCAGACAAGCTTAAGCTACAGTTATAAATAGTTCTGAATTTCTTTTCCGAACAGACTTAAGCCATTTTACTCATAAAGTCTTATGTTCCTGACTTTTTGATAAAACTGTAATAAAACATAACATAAGCTCGCGCCTGTTATCCCCGAAAGGTTAGGCAGAAGTGAAGAAGCGCACTACACCACCCGCATTTCGCCGAGCTTAGTTCCGTCTCAGATGTGACAGAGGGCGAGCCTGTCGCCATATCGGGCACAAATTCCAGATTCCGGGATGATACTGAGTGGAAAACCCAATATCACTTGATCCAACCCGGGGATCGAACCCGAGACCTCAGAACGACTGTCTTACAGTAATACAACTACGCCACCGAGGCAGACTAAACTCTATTATGAGCAACAAATTCCATAATAATATTTTCTACCGAATTATTTTCGTTTCCAGTGTCTTTTTTTCTTAAACCTATCTCATCACCGAGAAATAATTCACGTTTCACGTCTTTGTCTTAGAGAAGTTCGAAGTCTTATTTCTTCGCAAGCCTTTTCGTAGAATAAGAAATGACCAAAATTTTGCGTAAATAATATTTAAAGTGCTACTACTCACAGAAGCAGTAAAAACTCACTAAGGTCTTCGTTCCCAGCACAGCACAGGCCCTAAAACTGTACTGCAATATTAATGGACATAGGGCTTTCGTTCAGTACTTGAACCGATTTAAGAAAAAAGAAAACCCACATTGCATATGCGACGGCGAGACACAGCAATTTGTTCTCAACTTAACATAAGCCTATGTTGCTCCATATTCGAAAAGAACAGAATAGAGCTGGAGTGGGAAACTGGACGGGCGCTAAAATAGGAACACTAAAATAAATAATAGCAGACAACGATAGTAGAAAGTATTCGAAGAAGTTATGCGAACAAATAGTGGAGGTATAGTATAAAAAGATAAATAAGTGAAATAGCCTAAATTCAAAATTAAAAGAAAAAGACCAGTAGAAAAGTAAGACAAAGTTGAAATGTATTTAAATTTTTTTTAAATGTCTTTGTTAGAGAACAAAAAAAATCCTGTATAAATGTCTAAAACAAATACATTTATGGATCGTAAATAACATCAGTAACATGGTGAGGTCACCGTAATATCCTTTAGAGATAATATTTGCAATTTGCATTGACATTGTGGCGTCCATTGTACAACCGTATTCGATGATACTATAAAATAACTTTTAGGTACCTTAATTATATCGTGTGAAGAGACTATTTGTTTGTAACACGGCTATGAAGTTATAAAACATTCTAATTAGACGTCAAGTCACGAAGACAGGGTGCCACATGCGATATGCAAATTTTTTTCTTATAGATAGGTACTACAACGTCTACAGGTGTGTAAGTAATGGATGTTTTGCAAATTACTCGTACTTGGCTTGAACGTAAACAATATAATTTTTATGTCATTCATCATCTAGTTAACGATCTTTAATATTCTATATAAGGTATAACAACTTGTTTTGCCCCGCGGCTCTGTTTGCATTTAACAAATTCTTCTCCATTTCTCATTGCATTTTACTTCTTAAGTATTATTCTATGTTTCTTTGTTGTAACTGATTAAGACGCTAACGTCATGACGGGCTTTAACAGCTTCACCGCGCTTATGGTTTCAATACATAGCGGACGGGCATGGACGCCAGCGTGATATTACTAAAGAAGAGGTCACACTCGACTCGCGTCGACACGAAGTCTTCTATAGAAATATCGCGCTGGAGTCCCGTCCCACCCGCTGTGTGTCAAAACCATTAGAACGCTCAGTCTGGAGCGATGATGACGCATTTGATAGTGTGGTTGGATAAGCGAGTTCGAGCTACCTATTCAATTTCAAAATCAATCTGAGAATTGAAATCAAAGAAAAAATCGTGAGGTACCCACAGCATGGTGGTTGGGTATTTTGTAATAATGGGCGCCTGAGTAGCTACCACCCTCAAGTTTAAAAACCTATCGCCAAATACCAATAAGTGCGTGCCGGCAGCATCATTTGAGAACCATTACCTCTAGGCTTTGTGTGTTTACTATCCTGGACCACATGATTACTTAACATCAGGTGAGATTGTTATGAAGGCACTGAGTCTGTACCGCATAAAAAAGCTAGCGCAATGGCACCAGAGTGGTATAGACCGTGGCTGTGACGTAAATTCCTCGGAAGGTCCTTTCTCTCAAAGGCCCTTACAGAAGTCATGTATCTACGTGTAGTTTATAAGGGTGTGTGATGCTGAGTAATAGTTACGTGTTTGTCATGCAAATGTCATTGACGACGAGTACAAACAGCCTCCATAGTTGGTGATCAGAGCACGACCTGGGCACCTACAATTAATAGTTATATTTAGTATAAAGTATTCCAAAAGAACGCGCTAATGCTAATTTGCCGATGTAAAAATGTACCAATATCCGTATAATTTGTTATAAATATGTTTGTTAATTTATATTAAATTCTAGCCAAGGATTTTATATCTATGATTAAACAAAAATAATGTAAATCGATTTAGTAGTTCTCGAGTTGTAAGCCAATTTAAATTGTAGGCTAAGGGACGTTGGTTTTTAGTAATCGGATAAGAAAATTAAATACGTCACTTATGATAAGATGTGGCCGGTTTCATTAATATTCTTTATCGATGCTCATCGGTATCGCTCAGAAGGCATCCGTTGCTCGATATTGTTGTTTTTTTTTTAATACCTATTATAAGCACCATATTCGTATATCGTTCGCTTCGGGCATCGTTTTTGTTAATGATATTTAAGTTACCGTACAGGAACTGCGTTCTGACTGAAATCTCACATGATTTAAGTGCCGATGAGGTTCAAGATGGTGAAGCCGATAAAACTACAAATACTAGCTCTCAAATAATGATAACGGAAAACACAAGTGTTTGGCGTCTTCCGTCAAACTTAAGGGCATTAGAAAATTTCCTACCACCAAGCTATGGTTCTCTTTGTTTTCCTTTACCGAAAGCACAGGTTCATTATAAAATACAACAAGGGGATTTGAACTGAATTGTAAAAAAATATACCTAATAATGTTTCTACAATTATTATATAAAGAAGTATTTAACCACAACACAAAATTCTTACACGTTTGTAATAGATGCATACACTTTACATACTAATATATAAATGCATTTGTATACATTTATACATTATTTTAAATAAATTAAAAATTATACAAGTAAACTCATTATCAGTTGTGAGCTATATAGTCTTAGACTAGAAAAGACTATTACGAGTCAAATTAAGACCGATCACAAAACTTAGGTGTTGCAAACTGTATTTCGAATGTATCGTCTATGTAAAAAAAAAATGTTTTCCTTTATACTTTTTAAATCTGGGCATTTCACTTTTTAAAGAGTGATACTAGTTCTTTCTCACTGTTCTAGGCATATTTTCATTCCAGTAAAGTTTAATAGTAGAACAGGCCCTAAAATGAATAATCGAAATGTTGTACCTAGCACCTGTTAACGTTAGTAATTAAATAATTCATAAATTAAAACGACCGCATCAAAAGAAACAAAATAAAAAGCACCCGTACTTTTACAATTAGTGTAACTGTAGATGTACCTAATGGTAGAATGTATGCCGAACTCATAAACAAAGTAACAAAGAGTCTTTGTTTTGTAATAACACTGCTGGTACATTGTTGAGTTAGGACATGAATCATTCTGACCGCACGGCGCACTGTGCGGGCGGGCCGCAACTTACGCAACAATTGTCTCTAAGCTTAATTTTATCACAGAAAATACCTTCGAAAATCCTTCTTAATTCTTGCTCGCTCAAAAACGCTTGCTCCTAAACCATACTCTGTATTATTTTCTGTGTTATTATCTGTATTATTAATGACATTGGTAGTATAAAATACGATTAAAAAAATAAATAAATAATCAATCATATAATAAATAAATAAAGAAGTAATCGGATACGTAATCTAATTAATAGTGACTACCTAGATATATTTCGGAAATCCTGTAAAACGTACCTACCTATATCTTTTAACAAAGTAACAGACCAACATTGTAATTTAAGATCGTTTTGATTCGTTTTTCGTTTTGTTGTTTTGAGATATAATTAGATTCTATAAAAAACGACTAAGCGTAACCGTTTTTTAAAGGCTAATTTTATGTCTACACCTGTTTCTAAAAATGACTTTGGTTATTAGGACACATAATATGTTTCTATTTATACGATCCTAATACTCATATATGTAATTTGGGATTATAATTTATTAATTAACAATTACTACTGATTTTATCTATTAGAAATAAAAGTTTAGGATTGAAATTTCGAATGCAGTCCGTAATAAAATAGACTAAATTTAGCCTATAACATAAACATAAATACAAATATTGCATACATTTTTTATTCTAATGAAAACCGTAAACAATACCAAGTATATTATTACTCAAATACGACAGGAATTTGATTATTTGAGTTAAAAAGTAATACACACTAATAATTTAGAATTAAAACAGGAATTTAATTTTAGACAACTTATTACCTACCTGGTAACATGCGTACCTACTAAATCCTAACAAATAAAATTGAAGTGTCTGTTTGTAATGTGAAAATTATTTTTTTTACTAAATAAATATTATTGTATGTACGATACTTATACATCAAATATATATTTTGAAAGTTTTGTCTGTCTGTTTGTAATGGGTAACGGCTGGAACGATTTTGACTGGACCTTTTTTGATAGATAGCTAAAGTTACTCCGAGTAACATAGGGTATTTTTAATTTTCGAAAATAATTAGGGTTTCGCGTAATAAAATTAAACTTATAAAAAATCCTAGTTCTATAATTTATGAAAAATATTTTTACTTTATCTTAGTATTAAAATATTTGTAGGAAAATAATTAGGGTTCCGTATAAAAAAATTAAAACGCAGTGATGAATATAATAAACGCGGGCGCAGCGGCAGCGCACAGCTAACTAGATAATACAAATGTATATAAGAAATTCTTCTATAATTTTAAACAAGTAATTAGAAAGAATTCGAGAATTGATTACGGTTATGATCTCACTGTAACAGACCAGTGCGTTGCCTGTGAAATAATATTATGGGCCACCGTTTATTGTGTGTTATAAACAGTATTTTATGACTCGGTGGTGCTTGTGGGCGGTGACTTACGAAAGAAGGTGCGGTGGTCTCTTTTGTGAAAGCTACCTACTTTATTTACTTATAGTAAATTCTGCTGGAATGCAATAGAGATAGATACCCATCAGATTGTATTAATTATTAGTCATGATAATTATCTTAAGGAGGTATTAATGTTATTCGTGTTGGTATTTTATTAATTAGTGGTGATTAATTAGTTACATTGTAGTGAACTCACCCACGCACATGTAACTTGCATGCATTTTTAAAATGATCTTGAATACCTACGTACCTATTTTTTATTTCATTGTTTAGATGTGTTCTGTAAGAAGTTATCTAGTAATTTTTTTAGGATATAAGTAAATTTTCTACTTTTGTAATGTACGGACCACAAGTGGTCCAACTTAAAAGAATTTATATCCCGTAGGTGTAATAAACTACAATAAAATATCGTTTAACTAAGTAGCACATAGCTATTGGGAGTAATTTTATTTTTACTGAAATTTCAATTTGATTTTTAACCTTATCATGTACGGTTTGAATTTGAAATAATTAATGAAAAATATGGGTACAATTGAGTATAGACTGTTGCATAGAAATAATTTTGATAGTCGGTGCGTGGAGGAGAACGTGATTCATTGTGTGTCGCGGTTGAGTGCGCTCGGCGGCGCCGGCTCTGCTTTACGCAACCGATTCTACGTTCCCGTAGGGTTGTCTACCAAGCGTCAATATTTAAAACAACTTTCAAAGATCATTTCAACATAGAAAACAACGTATTCGGCATCAACCCTTAAAGTTTACTTCATTCGACATGTAAATAATTATCTAAAAATAATTTACAAATTTTATGTCGCCGATACTTTTCCTTTCGTTAAAAGTTGTAAACAAGCTTGTTGACACTATCGCATGATTAGTAAATTTAATAGTTGCTGAACATTCATGAACCGCTATCTTTAGTAGGAATAGTAAACAAAAAGGCACATTACTTCGAAATGTTTCAGTTATCAGGGAAGAAATGACAAGAGAAAGAACAGCCTTAATAATGATAATCTTTCGCTTGTGTCTGCGATGCCCATAGAAACTAAATCTCTTTTCGTCCTATTATCGGAAGTCGAAACAGAGTTAATACAAACTTGATTTAATAAAATAAATTACCGAAAATAAAACCATGTTATGAAAATACAATTTAAAATAAACATGTTGTATAAATAGCTTGTAAAATACTTATTGTTTTTATGATATGAAATTCCGTTATAATCAACAAATTATATTGTACTATCGACAAATTGTTTACAATCCATCATGGAAATATCTGGGCAATGCGTAATATTCATTTAAAATTGGTATACCTTTAAGAAAGCTATAAACGCTTGTTAATCAAACAATATTTTCTAGCGACATCAGATCTTGTATTTTTATATAGGTTCATTAAAGTAACTAACATTGATGTGACACAAAGCAATCACATATGTAGTACACAGATATCAGAAAAAAGTAGCTATAATAAATTTTTATATTAGGAAACTGTTAGCCTACTTAATATCGGAGAAATCTGCAGGATTATAAGAAATACCCACTAAACTCCATGGTACTGATGGTCTTTGACAGCGTTTGACGTAGCACTTTCACGTTAGGCGTCGAACGAGGTACTCTTTACATTATAATCATGTTATTCTTTATCCTCGTACCTAAATATAAATATACCTACTTATATATGTCTTTACACCAAACATAATAAAATATATCCACTCCCTTGTAATTAAATAAACTATCCCCTTCGAAATTTATATGCACGTGTAGGGACTTGACCCTTATATTTAAATACGATGAGAATAAATGGAAAAAAGCGATATGCTACTATCTTTTGTCGAGGCTCTGCGTTACTAGGGTGTATTACTGTTTCTTTTTGATTGTTGTATTCATTCTCTTAGTTATTCTATGATATAAATAATGCTACTAAAACTACAAAGAATTTACTAAATGTCTATAAATACGAAAACATTACTAAATGCAGAAGGAAGTGATGATATTGCAGTCTTTTTTTATTGTTTACTCATGATAATAAACATTTAAACACTACAATAAGTTAAGTAGAATAAGTTAAAAAAAACTATATCATAAAAAAAAACATAAAGAATTAATGCTTTTTAGTCATAAAGATACAATTATTGAATTCAATTAATCTTGGTTTAATGACCAGAGTAATTATAACTCCACCTACTTCATCAAGGAAAGGTTAACAAGTCTATAATAAACATTGCAAGAGTGCTTATTACGTGTCTTCTGTATTTTAATATAGACGATATAATCAACTTTGCCTAGAGCATTTTACTACGTTTTAACGTTGTTTCGAGAATGATCTCAAAAATTATTTCATTGTAGTTACTTCTCCTATATGAAGTTGGAGAATTCATTATACGTTGTTTCAAATAATATAAAAAAATCTTAATCTCTTCGTATTTCATGATTTAATAAAAAGAATAAGTAAAGAAAAAAGTTAAATCGCGATTTAACTATTCAACTAACAAGGACTAACCTGACTTCTCATCGTAACTGTGCAGGACACTCAAAATTCTCAGGTCTGTAGATCTCCTCCTCAGCAACCACAAAATATAGCGGTATCGATTAAATTGTGAGGAAAATATTCTAAAATGCGGTGACGTCCACACAACAACCCAGATGCATATAGACTTTTCAGTTATAATAGGATTCGGTTTCATCTATGCGCCACACCCCAGACGCACCCAGACCACTTGAATAGTCATGTACTTTCCTAAACAGTTACACTTTGGCGCCTTTGTGCTAGATACCTTTTGCAGCTCAGTGCTTTCAGCACTCATTTCCACAGTTACAGTAAGGCTGTAAAAGCCCTTCCGGTTAACAGCGTTAGGTAATTTGAAAAAAAAATGAACAATAGAGACATTTGGAAGAAATAAATTGTAAAAGGGGGTACAAGTGCAATAAATAGAAGGTTGCCTGAAAGAAATTGCTGGCAGCAATAGGACCACCCTTTGTACTCTACATGCAATAGGTATATAAGTATAATATGTATTCAATTTGTGTACAATAAAGTATTAAATAAATAAATATAAATATGTCGATTACCGGCGCGTACATATCAAACAATTTATTTATGCAATATTTATTCAAATTATAGGGAATTATAAATCCCTTTTATTGTTCCTATTAAAGGTTATTTTATAATTTGAATAATATCTTTAAAAAAATGTTGGCAACCCTACAAGATAAGACCGACAAACAGAGTAGTGAAACAACACCCAGCACTGCGTAATGCATGTCGGGTCTCACAGCGCTACAAATCACAACCGTATCCACCAGTTATTTTCATGAATGACTCGTTATGAAAGCTGTCATTAGCGTTAGTAATGACTTTTAAATTTTATAGATCACCCTATAACTTGTTACTTGGTTGGGTGGTCTAGCTTATTAACCATCTACGTTGACCTTTATGTTAACAATTTTATTCTATCCGATGTTATTTCAATTAGGCGCATTTCTATTCTCTTGGTATTTTCATAATTACACATTGCCTTAACCATAATAGAGTTATTCGATAGTCGTTGTTTGTATTAATTTGCATTTAACATGTTATTTTTATCTCCCAGTAACTGGAAATGCCGTCTTGGATAGATTATAATTACTAACCAACTACGGGGAATTATTATTTATCATCTATTTAGTTTTTTTATTATTCGTATACAATTTAATAATGTACAAATAACCTTTCAATTATAATATAATTGTATCTTTGGGGCGAATAATTTAACAACAACCGATTTCACATGATAAAGTAGTTCGCGGATATGTTTCAGTAAAGTGTAGGATATTTTAAAAAATGCGTTGCAGAATAACGATTATGTTTATGTATCTCAGTACCTCTAATTAATTAAATTTGTACTAATCTTTTCTTGTATTATAAATTTATTTAATTTTATTTAATAGTCAAAATATTAAGGTATGTTTTAGATTTAGAATATTTAGACTGCTACACATGGAACTCGGAAATACCGATTGGAGCTATGTTGGCGCAGATGGGCATGAAAACGCGACGGGATTCCGCAGCAATGGACGCGGGTTAAAGCTCACCTATTTAGCTCTAAAATCAGTCTGAGATTTCGGTGAAAGAAAACCTCGTGAGAAAACCATAGCATGGTGGTTGGGTATTTTCCAATATTGCCCGCCTGAGTAACTACCCTCAAGTTTGAAAACCTGTTGCCAAATACCAATAGGTGTTTCCGGCAGCATTAGTTGAGAACCAGTAGTACCTCTAGTAGTGGCGTAACTATGCCATCTGAGGGCCCGTCGCAAATTCATTATATGGAGCCCCGTAAAAATCGTCACGTTGTAATTTGTTTTTTTTTTTATTTGAAGCGTTTAAAATTTAGTAGTGCCTAACTTTAATTGAATTTATAATTTGTAATAAATTTTGTTGAAAAAATTAAGATTTATTTGAGCTCGAAGAAGCCTGGGTCCATCGGACCGGAGTCCGTGGCATTTTGCCAGCTCTGCAACCTTATAGTTTCGCCGCTGATCTCTAGGCTTAATGCGTTTCCTGAACCACATCGTCACTTAACATCAGGTGAGATGGTGATCAAAGCACTGAGCCTATACAGTGTAAAAAAGCCACAATTCACCCCTGTTGTTTACTTAATGTTTTGTTTGTAATTTGTTTGTTCTTGATAAATCAATATTAACAGATGTTAATAACATATTTCAAATCTCCTGAAATTTGGATACTAATATCTATTTATAAATGTAATAATTAAAGTAAGTCTAAACTTAAAAATATGAAAATTTGGATTAATCTAAATGAAATATCCTTATTTACAACATCTGATTACATCTAAATCAACTAAAAATGCATGAATCTTCTTGCAGTCTTAGTAAACTGAATACAGACTTGCTTGGTAAATAAAATTTGAATAAAAATTAGCCTCATAATAATACAAATTAATTAAAAATCAAGGTGATATTATCAATTTTAATTTAATACGTGACGCATTTAATTTAATTTCCTTTATTATTAACACGTTCCTACTATTAACCTTGTAAAAAACAAAACTGAATAATAAATATTTTAACACGTTTACCGCAGATTAAATATTTAAATTCTCGATAATTACGGAAGTGAACTTTATATCCACTAGCATAACACAACACTAATAGGAATACAGAATGATTTATTAACGGGGGAAAAAAACACTTTTATACTTTGACGTCTTTTTTAATTTTTAAACTAATGTACTAGTTATTTCAAGGATGGATAAATAGATAATAATAATTAGAAATAAAAAAACGTCCCATTTTAAAATCAGAATAGACATTAAGTTTACGTTAAATTTAAAAAAAGCGTAGAAGTTAGTGTAAAATATAAATATTAAATAGTTATTTAGAGAGAAAATTACACGGTTTCGTCGCTACAACTACGGTCTGTTGGAGCAAATAGTTACATGTTACTACAACAGTAATTATCATAACATTAACGAGTCAGATACTGTTGTCCACTGCATAGTTCGGAGGTATAAACGATCTATGCATTACGCCTAGTGGTGGAATGTTATGGGGCCCGTTCAACGTAAGCACAAAGTAAGCAAATCTCACATCCTCCCGCATGATTACGTAAAATTGTCTTAATTTTGAACAAGAAAACGTAGATTAACCCCTTGAGCACTTACCTGGCGTTTACGCCAGCTTTTCATTGTCTTCCTATTGTCTCATTTTTTTTGGTAATGGACATATTAACTGTATAGATTTAAATAACATTAATAATTGAGATAAGATCAAGATAAAAATAAAATGTGCTTAAAATATTATCACTTATGAAATGCTTCATTCACCCTTAAAAAGTTATCCTCTATTCTATTCCATTCAATCAGTCGTCCAGTGCTGGACATAAGTCTCCTCCATAATCAGCACGCTTGGCAGGCGGGATGGCTATTGCAGTAGGTGTTTGCTCAGACGATGTTGCTTCCCAACCCTTGCTTTATATCCCACGGGACACCCAAAGGAAGATAGGGGATCATTACTATTCTTATCCGGCACACACGGCTTAACCTAGTAAAGAGAAAAAAAATAAACCTTATAAATAATAACCTAGAAACAAAAAAAAAAAATCTATGATATACTCAACAAAAACTATAGCATGATGTCACAAATTTGAATCGCTCTATCATTCAGATTTGCGAAATGGTTAGTACATATTATGACTGTTTTGCATTTTTTCTTATAGGGGCACATTCATGTATTACGTGAGCATTAATGACGGCGGGATTCTACACTTTGCTTATATTTGACTAGCTGTGTGCCCGTGGCTTTGTTCGCGATTCGTATATTCTTCACTGCGTTTAATTTTTTATACAGAACCTTAATCATTTTTTAGTACTAAGATAAAGTAAAATATTTGTCCTAAATCCAACCACTTGCCAGTAAAACTGTGCATTCAACCGGATTTTATTAAATTATTATGAGTTTTTTTTTTCGCGGCTCTCTTATTATTTTCGAAAATAAAAAGTACCCTAAGTTACACGGAGTAACTTCAACTATCTACCAAAAAAAAGTCCTGTCAGATTCCGTTCAATCGTTCCGCAGATTACCCGGAACAAACAAACAGACAGACAGGTAAAAAATTTAAAAATAATTTAATTTAAATACATTTTTGGTATAGAGGTCGTATATATCTATGCATTCTAATAAAAATCTAAAAAAAAAAGTATCACCTTCATGAAATTACTTTTTAAGCTACTGCTTAGGCATTCCTATTCTATATTTACTTTCACTTTTTAGTATTTTTAGCATATCTATTGCTAAATACGTAACTGAGAATAAATAATAGTTTTGCTTTTACAAACTTTATTTTTTATTTCTGGTCATTACAAATGGAACGTTCCGATCATGTAGATCGTCGCTTTTCCTGCATTCGATTGCATCTTAAATTTTAATTTATTTTTATTTTTCACTTACTGTAGAAAGAAACATTAGAATTGCTTAAAAAGTTACTCTGTGTTCATAAAAATATCTAAACATGCTACACTTCAGTAGCAATAGTTAAACCCATTGATAACAATCAGTTAATATGCCAACTTGCATCTTATATTATAGAGATGTGATATTCGGATATAATCGGCATTGTTATCGAGTCACTGCCGTTAACTAATCAACATTAACTAATTAACATTGACATGAAAATAATTTATTCTAGTATTTGGTAAAATCCATATTTTTCATTTAATTCATGTAAGTATATTAAATTGTATTGCCATTTTACTTTTTTATTTGTATGTTAAACTAAGATAGTGTTTAATCGTAATTTTAACTGGTCCAAGTGATGATGCGATTTGAAAATACACATAGCATAAGTAATAAATTTGATTCTCTCTCACGCTCTCTCCCTAGTGAAGTACTTTCAGACTACTTTTAAATATTAACAGTGGTTAACGTCAATCAGGCCCAAAGTGCAGGAATTTTCATAATCTTTAAACTCAGACCGTTACATGTAATATTAGAGGATGTTGTTACTGTGTTATTAAACGTGAAAATAAAATGTCGAAAATAACGATTAAAAAAAACATTATCGATAACTTGAGTATCGATATTTCACTTCCAAGTAGGGAGTGGAATGACGCGGTAAGATTTGTATAACACGTACGACGCACCTCCGGATGCGCCCGTCCAATTTGTCTTTGAATAGCGTAGCGAGGCGAGTCGAGTCGAAGCGAGACGAGTCGATTGAATTAGTAAGTGGAATGTCTCACATATCTACCGCCTAATTATTAACACCCAATACTTTTATAACAAGCCTTCGGAAGTGGGAGTAAGTTCGATAATTATTCACATAGTATTCAAAGATTCTAACTAGGTTTATTTGAGTTTCCAAATTGTTACTAATAAGTACCTAATATATAGTTTATTTTTTACATCCATACGCTCTATATTTTCGTGTTCTGAGGTTGTTTAGAGTCAGTTAATGGCGACTACGATAGATTCCGTGGAATTTTTAATCAATAGCCCAAACCGAGGTAGGTACCATATTGGTGGAGACCCAAAATGTCGGTAAAGCTGTCAAGGCCTTTCTGGTGAACAGCGTGTCAGTTTATGGCTTATCCACTAATCGATAACTATCGATCACTTATCACCATGTAGGTAGTTAGGTTAGGTTACGTGGTGTACGTACCGTTACTGTATTAATTGAACGGTACTTGGCATGTAGCCGACGCGGATTCAAATCACGTCCAGTATTACTTAGTACATTGATGGTTTGATTTCCGACGTGGCCAGTGAAGAGGTGGAACTCCTCGGGGAAATTTATATAAATTAATTCTTTGAACGTGGCCTCCCAGAGGAAATTATGAGGTCGCATATTCGTCAGAAATATTGTGATAACTTTTTTTATCGTCAATCCTATTTTTGTACACAGATTTTAAGTTTTAAAAAGCGATTTTATGGTACCTATTTCTAAATATAGGTTTATCATTTCATCACAAACTCACCCGATGTTATGTGGCCATGTTGTCCAAAATGGCGAATACGATAAACTAACTCTTGATTGATGATAACGAAATACAGCTATAGTTACATAGTGGCAGATTTCTATTCTTGAAAGTTATAGGTATTAGCCAACATAGCTATGAGTCCATAAGCCTTGGTTAATTGTATGATTCGAACTTACACCGATTGAAGGGTCATCTAATTATGTTACCACTAAGCTATAATAGTAATCATTACTCTATGGGGATCAGTTAATGTGCATTGTCAAAGTAAATCTCCACTGTGGACGGAGCGCGGCAGCTGCGCGCGCAGCGGAAACTGATAAGAGCCGATAGCGACCTCTTATCAGTAGCCTGATAGTCGCGGAGGCACCACGAGCGATATAACTCAACACACCTGGCTATTGTGCCTGTAATTTGTTCCTTTAACTATCATTATCTCACTAGACAATTTATCATGGAACAGGTAAAGAAAGAATTGGACGACGACAAAAAAATAAAAGGCAAATTTTAAAACATCGATTTTACGTTGCATTATATTATTTAACTATGTATTTTATTTATAACTGTGCCCCCGGTTCACTTGCATTCTTTATTTGTATTATTCCAGTTATATATATTTTGCCGTAATTACGTAATTTGTATGAGAGTGAAGTTTTGGAGTACGCGCGTACAGCGATATGAAATAAACACCATAAGTTTCGGTTAGAACACCCTTTAGTAGGTATAGTGTGAAGTGATGTCTATATTCAACATATTTATTCTGCTATTTGTATATACACAACACGTGATTTACACGTAAATAATTATTACTAATAGGATAATAATACGTAAATACCTACGTGCGGTAGATAATTAATAAAATATTGCAAAACTTTTTATCGTCATGTTTTATCTATTTAATTAACTTGTAGATATCATCATAACTTGTTCTATGTATTACTCTTAATGTAAGAAATTAAATTTCAAAATAATAGCAAAGATTACATTTACCGACATTAGAACCATAGTGATTCAGTATACTTTATCCTCTTTTTAAAAATTAAGTGTCTCTTTTAGGCGGATTATTGTAAGGAAACTGTTTACCTACTTGTTATAAATAGGTAAACCTTCACTAAAATAATGTTCGACAACTGAAAATAAAGTTAAAACAATGATAATGACAATAATAATTATAATAAAATCGTCATTTTGGTAATTAGGTCACTGGATCGTCCCTATGATTCAAACTTCATCATTTACATTTGAACATAAGAAGCATCGGGTAAATTTTAATAAAATGCTTCTCGACTCTTACAAACTGAATAAGTAATAGACAAATATGCTGATAGATAGACGTTGTTTGTGTGAGGATGTAAATAAGACAGAGAAACAGAATTATAAGATAATATATAATGTATATAAGATTAAATTATTCTCAACTTTAGAACAATAAAAGTTACTCAATTAATAAAACAAGATTCTCCTTAATTTACTTAAAGATTTTTACATATTCGGAGAATATATGATTGGAGAACTAGAGATATACTGGTTAGATACTAGAGATATATTGGTTACTAGAGATTGAAAGTGTGACCGTGATATTGAGCGAAGGATTGTATTAGGGAATCAAGTGACAGCGAAAATAGTAATGCAACTCCCGTTCCCCGGCCAAAAAGGTGAGAGGTGGCACCAAGGAGTTTTAGTGGTTATTCCCAGCAATAATCTCAAGCTGGGCAAGTCCCACATACCCTCTCTAGGTATACGGTTGAGATGACGGATGCATAAATGCATTTCATCTTGTAAATAAAAAAAAAGAAAAAAAGGAATCGAGTGAACGGGGCCGTGCGTAAGTTTATATCCCGTCAGAATGTGTCTAAAAAGGTAAGTTGGCTGTGCATTGAAGTATGCTAATCCCTACACTTATGTATGGTAGTAAGTGCTGAGTCTGGCAGAAGAAACATGACAGCAAGATTAATGGAATAGATAAGGGAAGATAGCTGGCATGAGAATGATAGATAAAGTAAGGATAAGGGAACGTTGTGGTGTGGTAGAGGATTTAGATACAAAGACAGAGAAAAGGACGCTTAATTGGTTTGGATATGCAGAGTAGATGGATAAAGAAGATAGACGAAAAAAAATTACAAGGCGAGTGTGGCTGGGCAAACTGGTAAGGGTCGTCCTAGGCGAAAGTATCTCAACAAGATCGAAAACGTTCTGGAGAAACGCAGCGGTCATAAGTATCCGAAGAACATGTATGAAGGTGCTTACGAAAGTACCAGAAACGAAAGACGTGTGTCAAGATCGTAGCAGGTGGAAGGTTGTGGTCTTTGCCTACCCTTATGGGAGAGAGCCGTGATGTTATGTATTCGGTGTGGTAAAATATAAACAGCCGTATCTGAGTGCATTACAATAGGGAAACATTAGACTTTTTAGTAGTTAGGTACTGTTATTCTGCCGAGCTTGTGATATAGTGAAGTGAGACAGCGGGATACTTTTTTCACACTATGTATGATGGAAGCGAACCTATCAAATAGATAAATAAAAATTCTTCTACGCCTTCATCTTTGTAGGTTTATAAATGTAGACCGTTACAACTTTTTTGTATTAAATCTTGTGATATTGTGAGTCTTCAGGACAACAGCAGAAATAGTTTGAAAAAAAAAACAATCATTTTGAGAGATTAATAAAATGAACAACTTAGAAAAACCACAACACAGCCTAAGTTCAAACAACGCATTAAAACTAAAAGTAGAAACACGTTTTAGGTAAATAAAATTATTTTTTAGATTTCTTACGTATGAACCAATGCACTGAACGAACCTACACAGTATTAAAAAAACATTTGTTACATGGGTAGACAATTTAATTTAGGTAATAATGAGTTTGACGATCTATATTTTTCATTTGTAGAGAGTAGGTAAGTAGAGTTTCAATATATAAGGTAAAATAATAGCTTTAAAGCTGTCGAATTTATGTTCGGTTATGTTAATCTTAAAATTACGATATCAGGTATTTTTTCTTTACTTTGGTTAATGTAGGCATAATGCAAGCATAATTAAAATATTTAGATTTTAATAAACAAATTGCAGATTAATCATGATATGGATATTTATCGTATGTTGTAAAGAATACAAAGAGAACAGTTTGATTTAACTTGCGTTGAGTATAAGTGTCTTCGAATGAAAACGCTCGGCTGGAGTCAATGACTGGCGCGCCAGATTAGAAACGCCACTTTCTACCCAACGGCGGCCTTACCTTGGTTTCAGTGACGGCGATGCGACGTTGCCAGGTCTACAGTGCGACTGTCATTTGTTTTATAATTATGTGAATCCAATTAAATGCGAGGCCCAATTTTATGAGGAAAATTTATTCATTTTCCACACTGAAATATACCTTATCGCTTTGTGTAAAGATTGATTATGCTTTAGTAGGAAGTTGGTCTCTATAATTTCTTTATGTAAATACTATATAGAATTTTCAATTGCTGATACATATTATCATGTGACATTCCTGAAACAATAATAATGCATAATTAATTTTTCTACGTATAGTAATGGGCAACGTTTTGTTTATAGCATGTCAGATAAAATGTATTCGGGGCTAAACTTACTGTGTATGATGTTAGTAAATAGGTACACAAGACAAAAATGGACATTATCAGATACCAATTATTACAGTTCACCTAAAATTGTTTCTAATGTATGACGTTTATAATAGGTAGGCACTCGAATAAATAGATATGTGTTACAAAGAAGTCCAGTTAATAAGTAAAGTAATGAATTTCAATGTCGCGCATAATAAATCGATTCTGTTATATAAATATCATACACAAAACCCGCTAAGTTTAGAGATAGGTACATACTGACCCTCAAGTGATGCTGCCGGAATACACCTATTGGTGTTTGGCGACAGGTTTTCAAACTTTAGGATGGTAAGTGGCTACCCAGAGGGGCATTGATAGAAAATGTTATGGTTTACTCACTTCCTGAAGAGTTCTTATTGGGTGACCTTTTCTTACCGTGAGAGAAAATAATCCATGTATTACACTTAAGACGTTTTTTGATGTGAAACATCTGTAGCCGCACGTAAAACCGATTTCTGGCGTGGCGACGCAAGCCGTGGCGACGCGTCGCGGCAACATCGAATATAACTATTACCGAAGTCACTGATTAAACAAATTAATTGGTCACGATTTGAAATAAATTCGCAAATTTTTGTATTGAATGAAAATAAATGTTTATTCAATAAAAAGTCATCGTTATCTGGACAAAAAATCATAATATTTTATTTTATCATTATGACATATTTAGTTCCTATCACAATCTGTTCTTTTCTGCATATTACTTTTACAAAATAATGTCGATGTTTCACATCTGCCAGGCGTCCCGTGACGGCTCACATTTTTTTTATAGAACAATATTTCACAAGAATAAACCCTTTTGTTAACTAGTAGAGAAAACACTAATTCAAAAACAGTTTATGACAAGAGTAAATTTATAACAGGCATAAAAGGTATCGTGAATATATTATTAGATCGATTATGCATGAATATTGTTTCGAGTTTAAATTTACACGAGTTTTAAATGAAGACATTATTATTTGAATGCAAAGGATTGACGTTTGCCAAACAGCACACTTATTAAAGCATATTCAGTCTTATTAAGCGTCTACTTATTCGTCTAATGCGTAAATTTATAATTTTAATTTGACCTAGATATCGCAAATTAACGTTCAACACTTTTGTCAACATTTTCAATAAAATACACAACAATTGATGTTACCTAGTTTATATGTAGGTAGTAGTTGGAAAACGTGTTTTTTACTATTTCGCTGTGTACACAGGTGTACATGGGTCCTGTTTGCCAATTTGTCTATGTAAACGAAGCACTCCGCGCGTGCATATGTAATACAGTGTTCATTACTTTATTATAATTTGTTAGTGAACGGGAGTCATTTGTAATAATAAATTTACAATATTACATTAGACCTGCCCCTACACCTGTATATACACCCTAGCTTGTCCTTCTCTATACAAGTAGACTAGCAGGCCTGAGACCGGGCCCGAAGTCAGATCGGAGTAAAGAAAGAACTGAACTAAAAATTAAATGTACGGCTTGTATATACTTATTTATTCATGACACAAATAATATGGCCGTTGGGGGGTTCGAATATAGGTCAGCAATATAACAGTAAACATACAAACTTGTATTTCGTATCTACAAAAGTTGTACTTTGTCAACAAAAATAAACAAAGTATAGACCTCATTGATGCTTACGTAATACCTACTTGGAAGTTATCTTGTCAACGTAATTAGTATTTCTTAGTTCGATATCGTAGATAACATGTAATCATTCGATGACGGTGTGAAAGTAATTGAACCCAGAAGTTGTTGCGTCCTAGAAAAAACCCGCAACAAAAAAAAACCATTCTATAAAATACCTTTTATAGGTAGACAGTTTTGACTTTAAACCAAAAATTAAAAAAGTACTTTATTCAATTCAGGCTCTGATAAGGCTATTATGAACGTCAAAACATTACGGTTCGAAAAACAACCCAGCCAGCGAGAAGAACTGGCAAGAAACTCGATATGGGTTTTTCCGCATGTTTTTTCTTAACTATACAACTAATAGTTACAATGTTTATTAGTAGATGCACAGAGACAGCTGTCACTTCCAGACATCGCCATCTTTCACATAATGATCCAGCCTGTAGTAACCTTTGCAAATTAAAACTTGCTTGATATGGTACTTGAAATTGTTCTCCGGTAAATCGGTAATGTGCTTTGGGATTTTATTGTAAAACCTAACACTGTTACCCATATTCCTTATAACCTTTTTTTTATTTTTGACGGGGGGAAATGCATTTACGCACTACCCTTACCTATTGCATTAGTGAGACCGGAGTCCCCCAATGCAATAGGTAAGGGGGCACGGAGGGACGAACTCCGTGCCAGTGTGGGACTCACCCGGGCGTGAAGCGCCCGGAAATACCCACTAAAACCCCCCGGGGCCGTGCGCCGCATTTGGGATGGGGGCGACACGGGGTGGCTTTCGCAAGCACCGCGTCGCCCCCTGCGGCGAACCCACCAGAAATGTATTACCCTCCCTGGGTTTGAATCTCCGACCTTTCAGTCGTACCGTCTATGAGACACGCGGATTAGTCCACCGGGCTAACCACGCTCTCATATACCTTATAACCTAACACTTACTTTTTTTTTACTTAGGAAATGCATTTACGCATCCTCCCTCACATCTCCCGGATTAGAGATGCCAGGGAGGGGGGGAGGTATGTGGGGCTTGCCCGGCGCTTTTGTGGTGCAACCTAACACTTACCTAGAAAACTCTTATTACAGTTTTGCTAAGTCTGAAACATGGAACTGTTAATTTATGTTTATTCCTTGTATTATTTAATTCTAATGTTCGTTAACTAGTTTTAGTCTTTGAGTCTCATTTTGAATCTACATCAACACTTTTATTTATCATGGTAGGTAATAAAAAAAGACGATCGTCACATGAAAATGTTTACAATGTTTCACATTGCGTCGCTGGGGACAATAATAACTTATAACAACTATTGTTTATTTATTTATTGTTGTATAAAAGCTCGAATATGCTATCACAAAGTTGCAGTGCAACAAAATTTGAAGTTATTTACATGCGACTCGGGTACGTACCAGAACCTTTAATACATTTCCTTTACGTAGGTACAATTTCTTTACACTTTTATGTTTAAATTATATTCAAAAATCTACGAAAGCACCTACGAATATGTTAGTATTATGTATAAGTGTCAATGTTTTATTAAAATTTTAAGTATTTTTGGTATTAATAAAACTTACTAGGCTGTATTTAGGTACAATCAGCGATTTATCGTTTACTAGAGATAAGTTTCTTTCGTTTATCTTTTTAATCCTTTTAACTGTTTGTAGATAAGAAATTAATAACTTTATAATGTGTTTCATACTTTTGAAACAGTGTTTTGAGTTTGCACTATCTAAATAGATACAATTTTATTATAGTAAAATTGTATCTATTTAAGAACCTATAGCAAATGAACTTTTCTCGGGTTTGGAAATCGACGAAAAGGTAAATTGTTCACATGTTCTCGTGTAAGAATCCAACTCATTTAGAACTATGTAAGTAGTTTAAATGTATCAAATTGTCTCTTTGATGTATATCATAGGATTCTATTCTATTATTACTAGCGATTTCGTTTACAAATAAGTAAATTACAAATTTTTTTCATATATATATTCACTTTTTCTTTTAAATATGTACTCAGTTAAAATGCGCTGGTGGTCATTGTTTGCCGACTCATTGCACGTATCCTTATTTCATAAACATGTTGGCTTTAGAAACAAAATAAGACCTGACTCTTCAAATTTTAAAACATATGGCTTTAAAATTTCTCGATTTATAAGTTAACTGATGGATATACAGACAATTGCCCTTTATAATATTAGTAGATAATATAAAGTTGAGTGAAAAAGCAGGATATCTATTATTTACAAAATTATCAATGTTTGCATTGTAAATAGTTTCTATTACGATTTTAGAGTTTTTCTTAATACGTATCGAATATTATTATGATCTTTGAATTTAAAACAATTTAAACCGATTATTTATTTACTGATTTCAATCAAGTTTCATCATAATTAACTAACTATACCGTCAGATATATATTAAGGTAATTACCACGCGGCCTACAAATTAATGGTTTCCATTGTTGCCTTCATAAAACCTTCACGGTTTAATTAATTATTACTTACGAAACGATCACTGTATCCAAGTTAAGGCCGCCTTACCCTATTCAAAGCCCGTATCGAACGCCAGCAACCTATACATAGCCACCTGGACGATCACATAGAAAATATCCTTAAAATAATAAAGATTTAACTCAATTTACTATTCTAATATCAACCCTAATCATATGTGATAGAGTTCAGTGTAGGCAACTCAAAAATATTAGAACCCTATCGCCCTAATGCGTTGCCAGTATTCTGTTAGTATACAATAAATATTCGGCGCCAGTTGTGCCACAAGTACACACATATACATAAGACGGCAACGTTGTTGATCGTTCAGAGCGTCAACGTCGCTTCGTTTTGCGACAGATTCCAAGCTCTCGTTTGATGTAGTAGTTTAGTTGAAAAGATTCCACGTGGAAATTATTATTTAGTGTTAACCTTATGTACATAGTTATAAGTGTTATATTTGAACTCTTACATTGTATAGAACTTTGTCGATTGAACAACCGTGTAATTCACAGTGAGGGTTGCGGGACGTGTTAGCTCCGTGGACTCATTGTATTCGTTTTTTACGTTCTCGCGATAGAATCGATGCCAGTTGGCAGATTTTTTGTTTTACCGTTTTTTGGCCTCTTTGTGTCTCTCTCGAACCGACCTAGACGTTGCAGATGCGAACGATGAACTGAAATATATTCGTATCGACGTTTAATTTCTTTTTTGGGATATGTGGGTGCTTAAAATATAACCATATTTAAAATGTTTGTTTAATTGTCGATCCATTGCCGTACGTAATATTAACTATTATTTAACCCTTAATAACCTAGAGTATCAATTTTGATACCAATCTTTTAAACCGAATGTTCACATTACTATTAGTTTTTTTTTATAGGTTGGCTGTACGTATTTTACTGTTGTATAATATTCTTTCCAAATTAATTAAAAAAAAATCAAATGTCATTATTGTTTTATTTTATCTATGACATATTACTTGCGCGGCAAAGTGAACAAGTAAACACATTTTACTAAAAGTTTTGTTGAATAGAAATTTGATATATTTTCTTTTTCTGAAGAATATAAATACTTTTGAGGTAAGTGAATATATTTGCTATGATATAATTATTTTTTTGCGAGTGCATGTTTTACTTGAAGAAACTAGTGCTATTTTTATGAGTATCAATTTTGATACTTCAGGCATTCTGACCTACATAAAACCTACCTACTAATTCTTTAGCTATAAAAACTTTTTACATTTCCGATACATTATTTTTCTGCATAGCTTAGTGTTGGAATTATTTTTATTTTATTATAGAAAAATATCAAAAATGCGACCAGTAGAGATTGAGAGCATATTGAAGCGGTTAGGAAATGGTGAAATTTCGGAAGACGATTCCACCGACAATGAAGATGACATAGACTATTATTCGAGCCAAAGAGATCGTCTGATGGAGCTAGAAGATGAAGAGGATGTAGGTAATTTTCCCACAGACCCAAACTTGGATTCAGATCCACCTGCAGCAAACGTAGATACCGACATGCAACATAATTTAGAGACTGTTGAACGAAGCCCAACTCTTACAACCAGCAGCCAGAACAACCTGCAAACTGCACCTTTCAACTCTAGAAACTTAGTGTGGAGAGTAAAAAATATGGACATAGTCCAAAATGCTTTCCAGTTTGCTGGAAACACTGAGTATTCACAAGAAATTATGAACTTAGACACTCCTTTTCAGTTTTTTTTCTTATTTTATCGGTGAAGAAATTTTGAAATTTCTAGTGGACGAGTCAAATAAATATGCCTTCCAAAAGAATCCCAACTTTACAGAACCTGTAACTGTCTTAGAATTACGTAAATATATTGGAATTCTTATTTTTACTAGTGTATATCATTATCCTAGTGTCAGGTCATACTGGTCAAACATTACAAAGTTTGAACCCATAGCACAAACAATGAATCGCAACAGATTTGATAAAATTCGACAAATTTTTCACATGAATGACGACTCTAAACATTTGCCCATTGATCATCCCCAGCACGACCGACTGCATAAAGTAAGACCAGTGATAGACTATTTGAACAAGAAATTTATTACTGTACCATTTGAGCATCGTCTATCACTAGACGAGCAAATGTGTTCAACTAAAATTAAACATTTTATGAAACAATACTTACCCAATAAGCCCCATAAGTGGGGATTCAAATTATACGTTTTATGCTCTCTGTCTGGGTATGCCTACAGTTTTGAGATTTACTCAGGAGCTAAGGGCATAGACCGTTTACCTGGCGAACCAGACCTCGGAGCTGTATCGAATACAGTCATTCGATTGTTACGACCAGTACCAAGGCACGTCAATCATATAACTTATTTTGACAATTTTTATACGAATATTCCTCTGCTACATTACTTGACCAATGAAGGTATTTATTGTCTTGGAACAGTACAGAGAAACAGGCTTGGAAAGTCGTGCAAGTTGCCGGAGAAACGGGAAATTATGAAGTCTAACGTACCCAGAGGAACATTTCACGAAAATGTGGCCTCTCACGAAGGCCACGAATTTTCGGCCACAAGTTGGAAAGACAACAAACAAGTACTATTACTTTCCACGTATGTTGGCGCTGAACCAGCGGATACTATAATCCGCTACGAAAAAAAAAACTAAAGGCCAATGTTCAAATATCATGTCCTCGGGTCATAAAAGAATATAATGAACACATGGGTGGCGTTGATTTGATGGATAGCTTCATTGGTCGATATCGCATCCGCATAAAGTCGAGAAAGTGGACAACGAGGCTCTTCTACCACTTGTTAGACATGACTGTCATCAATGCTTGGGTACTATACAAAAAGGTAAATACAATGAAAGGAAAACTTCAGAAGAATATTATGAAGTTAGCAGATTTTAGAACTGAGCTTGCCGATACTTTATGTAGATATCAAAGTCACTCGAAAAATAAAAGGGGAAGACCCAGTACCAATAGTCGACAAGACACTACAGTCCCTTCTAAAAGACCCCGGACAGGTGTACAAGTACTACCCTCTACTGACGTGCGTTGCGATTGTATTGGTCATGAAAAAATATTTATGGATTCTAGAAATAAGTGTAAATTTAATAATTGTAGGAAACTTACCTCCTAGTTCTGTAAAAAGTGTAAAGTGTCGTTATGCGATAATAAAAACAATCAATGTTTCGCATTATTTCATGCATAGGTATATCTGATTTCTTTATGGCGTTAATGCCTGAAGTATCAAAATTGATACCTGTTTTTTTTTCTAAATAAATATGTAAAATAAATATTGTGATTTTTTTAGCTATTTTTTCCTTCATCTAGACCCTCAAGCAAACACAGTAATATTAAAAATAAATCACTTTCGTAAATCAGGCTACTAAGGGTTAAACAGTATTTTATCAAGCAATATAATTCTTCGTATTTCCAGGAATGCATTCTTTGAATCTTATCTTCATTTATTTATTTATATCTTCAATATTTTTATAACTAATCATTAAAACATTTACTACAAATAGGTAATTTTGTTTGATGTAGGTACTTACAATGATTTAATTCTACAATCTGGGTAATAAAACATCGTTAGTTTTCCCTGCATTTATTATTCTCTTGGTTTTCGGCTCTTACTTTCCTAGGAAAAAAATACTGCCTACTGGAATTATAGCTTGACGGCTTTATTATAATCTATTTCTTAATACTGATCAATACTCTCGCAACCACAAACCCGAAGCTTATGGTAAGTTACAAAAATAGAAGAAATAGAGTCGACATAAAAATAACAATAGGTATAAAAAATAATTGGGCACAAGACTGTATCACGTTTGTTATTGTTTGTTGGATTTTCAAACTATGTCGATGACCTGGTGGAACCTTTATAGTGCCACCAGGCTTTCTGACGATGCATTAAATGAAAATAGTAACTATTAAATAGTAACATAAAATCACCAGAACGGTATATAACTCGGCTAGTGCGATACCCGCACGCAATTAAATACAGCTGAATCTAAGAGTTGCCCAAAAAAAGGACTTTTTCTTTAGATAAAAAAAATACTGTTGATCGAAAGGACTTTGACAGCTTCACCGAACTTTTAGCTAACCGAAGACCGCTTAGAATCAAGGTAGTACGGATCTCAAGTAGGCTCCTACCGTAAACGTAAATTCCGCAAAATTTGCCCTACACATACCAAGTTACAGGGAACTATGGGTCTCAAGGTCCTTACAGAACCAATGTACCTGCTTGTAGTGTGCAGTGCAGTGTAATGCGTGTTATTCTAATGCATGTGTCACTGTATCACGCTGACCGCGGGTATCGTCTATACCTTCCCGGTTGGGGATTGGAATACGTATTAGACAGCTTCGGAAGAGGATAGTTTTGTTCGCCTTTTCTTCTAGTAATCATAACAGTAGAGAGCAGTTATGTAAAGCATTTTGACGCCAATGACCTAGTACTGTTACTACCACAGAGATAAAATAGAAAGAAAATATTAAATGACAAAGGGTTTTAAAATGTAAGTAGGTTGTTGTTGTAAAATGGCTGAGTTGGTAGTGCGGTCGGATTCCGCGTCAATAGACGCGGATTCCCTACCCAAATCCACCTGTCTATAATTATTGTGGTCTAGAAATATTTATTCAAATTATTGGCAACTTTTTTTTGTTTTTTACAATATAACTAAACTTGGTTCAGAAGTTAAAAGTATGGTGAGAGAAATGCCTTTTTAATTGAAAAAAAAAAACTTTGTGTTGGAAAAAAACTAAGCTTAGATCGGACGGAATGCAAAAAAGCATAAATAACTATTTAAATGAACTAAATAGGATAATAATAATAGTTTTAAAACAACAAAATAACAGTACGACAGAAACATAATTAAAATAAAATCTGCAAGAATACCATAATAAAGACAAATCATCATAATAATACAATTTAAAGAGTGATAAACGCTTCAAAATTATAAAAAAACGTCTTCTAAATTATCAAAGGAACATAGATTCCTCGGTCAGTAAGCAAAGAGTCAAACCTGTAGGTGGGCAGGTATTCGCAAAGCATCACGTGATTCAACTCCTGTGAATCAAATCTGGTACTCAAAAAGTTTGCAATGATATGTTATCACATTAACAAGTATTCTCATCAATGATGTACGATTAAGATATTGTTTGTAATACTTAAGTCCAGTAAAATTTGTGTTTTATGAAATTAAACATACTGTACATATAATCTAGCGATATCGGTCAAGTCAGGTAGACATATAATTGTGTATGATACGTTGAAGGAAGTTGTCATATCTAGCCTGCCAAATGCGATGTTTACCTACATGTTTTGAAGATGCTCATAGGTACTATATTTATAAGAGCCAGTTTATAGATTAGGCCAATGTTATTTTAAGACATAAATTATATTTACTATTTATAGGTTAGACAGAATTCTCAACGTCATTTAAATGTAAGATTGGTTGTTACCCCCGCGCGCTTCACTTGATGTAAATTAGACTTTAGCAATAACTTTAGGATAAGTTCTCTATGACAATAACTAACAAAAAGTGTTTTATAACAAATATACTTTAACGTAAAAATTTACTAGAATCCGTCAAACTATTGAAGTGTGAGAGGACTGATATTTGCAAAAAAATTAAATATTGTTTTGTATTTGTATTATTTTATTACTAGTAAAACATATTAAATGTTTACAGGAGCAGGTAAAGCTAACGGATAATAATATTAAAATAAGGATACAAAGTGGATAGACTTGTTGTTTTATTTCGCGTGTGTTGCGGAAAACCGAGAAATAAAGTTAAAAAGCAACATAGAAAACATATTTTATGGTCAGAAGTCAATCGCGGCTTCGTTGTCGTAAACGAATCACAATGGCTCGTAAAAATGCTTCACGGCGTCTGGTGACTCGAAATTGTTACTATTTGTTTACGAATATTAGTCACTCTTAATAATATCTTATCTGTAAATCTCAATTTAAAAACTAATTGTTTGGTAGACTTTCAAGGTGTATCACTTGATATCTGTACACATCGAAATACGAAATTCACAATCTACGAAATCGGAACAATATTTTACAAAATTTCAAATGGTTACGATTTTGTAGGATCTTTTTCTAGTTAACTAGTTGTATAGTACAAATAAATACTAGTTCTCCAATGCAGCATATATTGTATTATACAACAATGGGTTTGTGAATAAGTTGGAAATAAAGTTTAATATAATTTCAGGACAGAAATACCCGCAGTCAATTGTTAAATCTAACTGAAGCGTTATAAAATAGAAATAAAACTATGTTACACATAAAAATTGGTATTAAGTACAAATTTAGGTGCTTAAACAGACATCCAGGGGCGCGTTCTGTCAGCGACTTAGCACATCCTTTGATCAGATGATATCCAGCCAGCACAAAGCTACCACTAGCTACACCAAGGTTTGCCTTAACGTAACGTAAGTTTAACGCGGTGCAAATTCCGTGGAATTTACGTCTCAACTTGTGCCCAAGCCGAGGACCGGACCAGTTTTGTGCGCTTTCGCTAGCTACCACTCTTTCGTCTCAGCGCCTTAAGTGCTCCCATAAAAATTTCAGTGAAGCTGCCAAAACTTTTCTGGTCCACAGCATTACATCAGTTCGAAAAAAATATGTTGAAACATTTTTGCGTCGAATAATTATAGCTAGATGAATTGATTTTCCTTAATAATGGAATTAAGACTGATCGAAGACGATTTATATCATTACCCTAATATTAAAATGATTTAACTCAGTTGGCCGCATTTGGGAAGCTACGCAAAATCTTCTCATCCGAAATGCCGAAGTGACTCCAGACAAAAGTCTTCGGCCAGTGATGACTTACGGCACTGAAACTTGGTTGCTTATAATGGGCCTAATTAGAAAGCTCAAAGTTACCCAAAGGGCAATGGAGAGGGCTATGCTCGGAGTTTCCCTGCTTGATCAGAATTGCGGAGTTCCGCAGAATTGCCCGAAGAATTGCCAAACTTAAGTGGCAATGGGCTGGGCACATTATTTTTACAACCGACGGTCTGATGGGGCCAACAGATTCGCGAATGCCTGCTGCGTACCGGGAGACGCAGCGTGGGTTCTCCACAAGGTGGACCGATGACCTGTTAGTGGAAATCCGCTGTATGTCGCTGACGCAAGAACGGTCGTTGTAGAGATCTTTTGAGAATACCTATGCTCGGCAGTGGCCATCTAACAATTTAATGTAAAATGGTTTGTATGATATTTTATATATTAATATATCCATAATAAATGATACTACGGGATACAAATGTTCTATAGCGAATTAGTCTGACTGTAACAAAATGTCGAATAAGAACAGTGGTAAGGGTTTGTAACGGCCATCTGAATATTAATGGAGATTGCAATTGAACAGCGAGGATTGTATATATTTAATTAGTTTTGCACAGTCCAGAAGAGCAATGTATTTCACGAGTATTCCGACTACGAAATGTACCGTTGTCTGGTAATACATTTACTGCTGTAAACAGTTTATCTTAAAGCAGGGTTTCTCAACCTTTTTTTATATCGCGACCCATAAAAAAGCCAAAAAGTTAAATAAAAAGTCTCCCGACCCGTACTATACAAATATAATAGTATTTTAATTGTTTATTCAAACGTTTAATAGCTAATTTTTATTTTTATTACGTCTCGATATTGTATCATTTGTAAAAAAAAATATTTTTTTGTCTTCTTCCGGACTTGTCATAATATTGGTCACATTTAATTAAAATAGACGCGATACTCGAGGTAATTTAAGCCCCTTACTATTTTACAGACAGGCTTATTTTACCTGCTTCCATTGATATGGTCAATAAGATGATAAATCCAGAAAAAGCTAAAAAAATAATAACTATACTCTTTCTAAATTATACAGTATCGAGGTGTATAATTAATAAAATGGCTGTCGATATTCACAACCAAATAATTGAATAAGTTAAATTATTTGATTTTTTTGCCATTTAGTTTGACGAGTTAACAGACAAATATAACGCAATTTTTATGTTTTCCTCGAATGTAAGAAGTCTATTAAAGAAAATATGCTTTTTTGCAAATCAATTCCTGGTCGAGCATCAGGCGAAGGACTTTATAACAGATTTATTGAAGTAACACAAAACGAAAGCTTGGACTGGAATAAATGCATTGCAGTAGGTATGTACTGATAGCGCGAAAGCGATAACATACAAGAACAGTGGCGTGATAGTAAAGTTAAAAGATATTATGCCGCATGCGGAATGGACGCTCTGCTTTCTTCACAGACATGCGCTCGCCACAAAAAAGATGCCGAACAATTTACAAAATATTTTATCACAAGCTGTTGAAATTGGTAATTTTATTATCCGACCGTTGCAAACTTGATTTGGTTTCCACACTCTGCGAAGAAATGAGTGTCTATAACCATTCACTGCTTTTCTATTCTGAAGTGAGACGTTTGTCGCGTGGAAAAGTTCTTACAAGGCTTTTTGAATTGTAAGATGAATTAAAAATGATTTTTTTACCGATAAAATCATTTCATTTTTAGAATTTTTCAAGATAAAGAGTCTTATTACTATTTGCTTACCTGAGTGACATATTTTCATATTTGAATATCTTAGTACGAACTTATAAGGCCATAACAAAAATATTTTATTTATGACAGATAAAGTTAGTACCATTATCAAGAAACTTAGGATTTGGATTATACGCCTTGAAAAACGAAATCTTGATGCATTTAATGCAACCTCTAATTATATTAATAACTATTCGAATTTAGAAACCTCAGTTATTGATCGCCTGTTGGAGTGCATGAAAACCCATTTAGGTGTAATAACTGAATCTCAGTTAATAGAAAATTTTCCAAATGACAATAATGATTTATCGAAAAGATGGCAAAGATCTCAATCCGTTTGTTGGCAATATTGTTGTCGCTTCCGAGTTACGAACACATCAATTCAAGTTCGACTCACAATCAATTCATTGAACTATCGGCTGATAAAACTTTACAACTGGAATTTTTATTTCAAGATTTAGATACATTTTGGCTTGCACGACGACGTGAGTACGGAAGCCTTGAAAACATTGATACTCTTTGCGACTTCTTACTTATGCGAAAAAGGTTTCTCGTCTTTGGCGGCTTTGAAAACTAAATACGGAAATTGTCTGTTTTCACTCGAAAATAATTTGAAATACTTTTAAGTGAGAAACAATCCCAAACATCACATTAACTAACGATCATGATTAAAATTTTTAATTAAATAAAGTAAGTTATAAGTTTATTTTTTCATGTTATTTATAACATCGTAATATTAATTTTATAACAAGACACTAAAATTAATTCCGTTAATAAACGAATCTTTTGTATAGTTTGTTTCGATGTCTTATTATTTTTCAACAGACTGCGATCTGCTTTAATAACAAATGCGACCCACCGGATGAGAAACGATGTCTTAGAATATTGTAAGAAATTTTTAGGAATATAAAATAGTGTACGTACTTATGTACGTACGCACGTAAGAAGTTATACTTCCTTGATGTAATAATAGAAAAAAATAAAAACTGTCAACAGCTAACTTCAGGATGTTGGTTTTTCGTGACGGTGTGCGCGTGCATTGTGTGTTGTCTAGCTAACTTCAGGTGACGTTTTTTCGTGACGGTTGCGCGCACATCGTAAAAATTTACTCTCATCATTTATCCCTAAAGCGCCAAAAGAAGTATAATTTCAAAAATTAATTCAGGCATGGTAAAGGCCATCCGGATTGGCGACTAAGCCGGATGTGATATGAAAAAAAAAATGAAATATATCCATACACTCGAATTCTATATGCTATATACTCGTTTATTAGCAGTGCCGGCGGCTGCGTCCGTATAATACATACAGTTTACCTTGTTTACAATTACTTTTTGCTCTATATCTCTTAAATATTCAACGATTTAGGTAATAAAGTACCAAAGAAAACAAACCCCGTTGGACTTTTGGTGGATTTCATTTACTTTTACCTTCAAAATTTGTACCTAAACTAACCTAAAAAAACTTGACTAGAAATAAATAAATAAGTATATTCTAAAAGGTAAATAATAAGGTAAGTAATAAGTCTTGTAATAAGTAGATAGATAAACAAAAAATACATAGAGAAGCGTTATATTTTATATATGTAAGGATTAAAAATTATCAGTTAAAATTCTACAAAAGTTTCATGGGCAAAGGGTAATCGTATTAAAACTTCGTTTTATCAAACTATTTGCGATTCAATTCACTTTACTTTAAACTCGATACGTACATTTTCATTTATATATATATATATATATATATATATATATATATATATATATATATATATATATATATATATATATATATATATATATATATATATATATATGTGTGTATGTGTGTGTGTGTGTGTGTGTGTGTGTGTGTGTGTGTGTGTGTGTGTGTGTGTGTGTGTGTGTGTGTGTGTGTGTGTGTTTATATAAGTAAAGACGCAGGTGACTGATGGCTGCTCCAATATATGAGATGGCCGTGAGCGCTGATAATCCTTGACCCGCTGGTGATATGTTACTTATAGTACTGACAACTTGCAAGCGTTTCAACTATCTCTCCGTATTATTATTATTATTTCTCTTCAAAACATTTATTTACAAGAGATTTTCCAGATGAAATACCTACGCTTACTTTTTAAACAACAATAGCTCATAATTTTCTGTAAGTCGGTGTACAAATTATTTTACGCAAATGAGAGTTCAAATATATGCATTTCTAAGATTAGTTTTTTATTGTTCACTTTATTAGCTGTCATTCTCAAGATATAATTTAATGTTTTATTTATTGGGTGCTAGGTCGCAAAAAATTCACATTTTTTGTCGTACTTCGCTTCTGCGTCACACTGATGGTCATTTAGTTCGGCTATCACATATATTCATACGTTGATATGAACAATTAAACAAATATAAATAAAAGAAAAGAGAGTAAATACGAAAAACCTAAAGTGTATGAACGTAACGTAGACCAGTATTGTATCTTAAAGCTAAGAAGCCTGGAACTATAAGCTCCCACCGTCGCTTTTGATTCGTGATCGGCGGGCACGAGGTTTAACTTCCCATATACATTTCTGGAACGGAAGCGATACAATAAAAAACGAACCGTGTGTGCGTTTGTTATAATCGATTTCCTATAGGTACGTTATTAATCTTGCATGCCGTCTGCGTAGTTTCGCTTTCACAACAGAATGCGCATTTAAAAATTAATTTCTACTTTAATGTCTTCGAAACACGATAACTATGAACTTGATTGTTGACGTTGACGAAAACTCTTTAAATGTGTTTAAAAAATATAGTCCCTAACAAACAAATGACGGAATTCAAAATTGGATTCTATGATTATAAAATAAAATATATGTTTTTACCAAGTAACAATGTACTTCCTTCATGAATGTTCAACCTTGTAAGATTAAACCGAATTTGTATATTCCAAATCTAGAAGAGTTAGGGGGCTAGTTCACTTTGAGGAGAGATATAATATTGTTTTCATCAAGAAGTATAAAGCCTTTGATTGTTACAATAATTTTTCCAACTTCTGACATTTTTAACATTATGTAAATTTTGTAGTCACGAGATATCTTACCTAAAGCGACGATATATACCTATAGGTATATTCCATTCATTCCATTTATACCTTTTAAGTAAGAAAAGCAACGGTTTCATATAATCAAAAGGAAACTCATTGTTAGAACTTTTCATGGTAATTTTTATGGCACCTCAGCACTCACATTCATGTTATTATTTTTAATGCACTTCATTTCAGCACAATTATAAAACTATAACACTGTTAACGCAAATACCTACTTACTAAAGTACCGCAAAAAAAAAAACACACAAACCATAAGCAAAAATATTTGAATCCGCAAGCATTACTGTAAACAAAAATAACATATTCAATACTATTGTCATATAAAACTTACAGTATAAATTACATGTTATGTTATTAAAAATCTGTGCTTATGATAAAACGCTAACGGGATTCAATCTGTACAGTGAAAGATATTTCAGAAAAAATACTATGCGGCGCTTCAGAATCGACTAGAGCACACGATTAGATGGTTTTGTCTGTCTGTCGGTTCTGTTTCTCTGTTTATTAATTTGTTCCCCAATCACGCAAAACGTACTTAACCGAATTCGATGAAATTTGTTATGGTAGTAATTTATAGATAGGGTAATTCTAGGTGAAATCGTCAGTTGTTAGCTTTGTTTGTTTGTTACTGTTCCAGACCTAAATGAATAGATTTAGATAAACTTTAGTAACGTAATAGATTGCATTCAGAGCCTCCAAATATAGCCTCCAAATTGTCTGAATTCCACGCGGGTGAAAACGCGGGAACAGCTAGTATAAAATATATCTTATTAAGAGATGAATTGATTAAGAGGTGACCACTTAGTGAATTATTATTGTATAGAAATTAGTTACTGAAAAAAAAACACAATATACTATGTAAATATCAATGGAATTCAACAAAATAAATTATTTATTCTACCCTAGCGACGAAAGCATAGTTATTATTCATGTAGGTAGAACGAGGACGTGTACAAGTAATGTGGTCATTATCATTAACCTACCTACAGAGCGATAACAATGTCATTAACAAAGATAATGAATGGTACGGTACGTACGGACGGACGGTGATTAAAGCGAAAAATACACAACACTTCAAATTGATAAAACCGTTTTATGACATTCTCTCGCACGGATAGTTACAATATTATTATCGTGTCTCTACTGTTTTATCCTTGAGTTTTTTATTGATTTAAAAAAGTCCATTATTATAATATATACTTATTTATATGCGCGTTGTATATATTTTTATTGCAAAAATTATTATATTTAATAATAAAAAATAAAAACCGTTTTTAGTACCATTTTGTCTTCTTACAGTGGAACATAAATTAATTCTTTTAAGATTTAAGTTGGATAAACAATTTGAGGTATTGAATTTTAATAGTTAAGGCTATTAAGAGTAATCGCTCAGTGGATTTGGGTTTGTTTGGTATGTCAAACCATCAACTCATAAAATTGTAAATAAAATCCGATTCAAAGCACAGTTTTTCTGCCAGATTTTCGAATTCATGAGAAATATTTTTATTTTCTGTTATTACCAACAAAAAAAATTTAGAAAAAAATTAGGGTTGTAAAAAAATGAAAATCTATGAAGTTGTAAAAAATACTGATTCAAAGAGCAACAGCATCAAAACATTGTATTCCAATGCTAATTTAAAAACTATATTCCGCAGTGAAGAATATATGAAACTAACAATTAAACGTACATATATTACACGTGTAATTTATAAACTAACTAGATATTATTGCAGACCGATTTGTAGGCCTATTACAAAATTATTTACATTGAATACACCGGATTGAAAATAAGAAATAACATTTATTTATTACGAGTAGTTCTTAAAATTGTATTTAAAATGTTCTAAAAATTAAAACGAAATGACTATATCAATTTATTTTATTATAACATTAAAGCGTTCATACCTAGAACAGGTTTTATTAGAGTCTGTCACAATATACCGACCGGTTGTTATAAACAATATTGTAGTCAAATTTAAGTTAAATAACCTTATCATCATTCTCATGCCTTATTAACTTGAGGTCAGCGCAGTATGTTTTCTTCTTCCATACGTCCCTATCAGCCGTCATCTCTTCATTTACTCCTTTTTCTTTGATATAATTTCTTCCAGACTCCATCAATCATTTTTTTTGGCCTTCCTCTACTTTTACATCCTTCCAAATTCATATTTATTACTATTTTGTCCACTTGCGCTTTCCCTCTTCTCATAACATGTCCATACCACAAGAAACGGGAACCTTTCAACTTTACTACCACTGGCGAAACTTTCAAACTGCCTCTAATATCCTTTCTAATATTCCTTATTATATACATTCTTGTAACACCACACATCCATCTCAAGATTTACATCTCAGGTACATGCAATCGCTTCTCATCCATCATCTTACTAGCCCAGCATTCCGATTCATTTAATATAACAAGTCTTATGATGGACTTATATATCCTGCCCTTCAATTTAAGGGGCATCCTGGAGTCACACACCACACCACAATTTTTTTTTAATGGAAATATCTTAAATATTACGTACCAACTAACGGATTTTTCATCACGCGCACGGTAGTCTCGACCTATTAGGGCACAAAAGCACAACTGACCCTCAAAGATGCAAAGAGATGCAAGATGATAAACACGCTAATCTTAAAGGTAATGGTAAGTGCTCGGCAACAGATATTCAAACACTAATCACTAGCAGTTGGGCTTTAGTAAAAAAAAGTGTACTTGATGTTTTCGCTCACCAAAAACTCCGGTTCATTATGGAAAATGAAAGTTAGATTCGAACCTGCGTCCTTCGATATAATATCTGGCTACATTACCGCCGAGCAAATGTATCTATTTTACCAGTTAAATAGATGATTTAATAACTGGCGATTATTTAAATCTAATTTAGTCCCCATAAAAATGAAACAATAGAAAGACAATAGGAAAACAATAGAAAGCTGGCGTAAACGCCAGGAAGATGCTCAAGGGGTAAATCAACTGTATAACTATTAGTTACTGGACTCTGAAGACGATAAATAATTTTAACAATTGAATTTTAATTCCTGGTAATAACTATCAAATCAATTGTTGACTCTTTCTTCCCCATTGTCAGTAATAGTAAGGAATACCATCTCCAAAACTATGGTCACGTTAGGAATGTATTAATAAATACAACTTAAGCAATGAAAAGTAATTAAGTTTGTTTACGTAATCATTCCGAACCTCTCGTATCGCATGTCACCAAAAAATGAGCAAAGCATAGACTCCCTATTGATGTTTACTGAAACGACCCTTAAAACATTCAAAATCATTTTCATAATATGATTGTATGAAATTGCTAGGCTAATAAACCGTAAGTAAATTAGCTTCTAGGTAAAATCGTTTACTTACTTGGTTTAAAAAAAGTTTGTAAATAAAATACGAAGCAACAAGAAGACGGAATGAGGTCTCCCGGGCAAGTAATATTAACGATCACACGGACAGTTTGTCCCTACTTTCTTTGAGATTTATGTTCCGCTAAAATTAGACGCGCCTCCTATTTTTAGTATCTACCTACCGGTAATGGATCGATTCGTTTTCACACGGCAACTTTCGGGATCTTTTTAATCCGGCCATTTCATAAAAACTTTTAGCTCCGATGATGCGCTGAATGATGTTACACCAATATAGCAAATGTTAATAATAAATATTTATACTAATAAATAAAATAAATGTTTCTGTTTGTAATGTCTAAATAGCATTTTTTTACTAAATAAATATGAATGTATGTATCTAAAATACCTATACCAAAAATATTATTTTTGTCTCTGTCTGTTTGTTCCGGGTAATCTGTGGAATGGCATTAGAGATTTTGATGGGACTTTTTTGGTAGACAACTGAAGTTACTCCGCATAACTTACCCTAAGTTTTTGTACCTGTTGATTTTCGAATATAATTAGGGTTCCGCGTATAAAAATTAAATCTCCTAAAAATTGAATAAATCCGATTCAATACCTGTGCCTGTGTTTACGGGTAAGTTTTTGAATTTATGAGAAATATTTTTATTTTAATAATAGTACTTTTTAGTAATAAGTTGGGAATATAATTAGGGTTCCGTATAAAAAAATTCATAAGGCAGTAAAGAACATATGAAAAGCAGGCGCAGCCGCGGGCACACAGCTAAAAATAAAAGTATAAAATAATTAGAAAGAAACATACATTTCCTGAACTGAATTCTTATAAATTACACATTTAAATCGTTTTTAATACAAAAAAAAATACCCAATCTTAAAGTTAGGACCACTGCCGTTCCATTTTTTCTTGTTCTCTGACCTGTTATGCCATCCTTTCGCAGCTATTCTTTTTATTTCATCTTCCCAACGCTCTTTACGGCGTACTCTTTCCATATTTCCCCTTGAGCTTGTCCAGTTCGTTGTCCTTTGCATCCATCTCTCGTCTCTCAGTCTGCCCATGCGACCAGCCCCCACCTCCACTTTTGTCTTAATGCATATTGTAAAGCGTCTAAAACATTAGTTTTTTTATGTATTTCTTTACTTTTTTGTTTATATTTAAGCCTATTATTTAGAATGCTCCATTCCATAGCACGCTGTGTTTTTAAAACGCTTTTATTAGCTTCATACGTAATGTGCCTATGTAATGGACATTTTAAACATGATTATGACCCCCTTCAAAATGTAGGATTGACTTGAAATTTGGCATACTTATCAAACACCGATGAAAATTTAATATTTTAAACAGTTAGCCCCGTTATCCTTACCAGGATTTTCAGGATTTTTAGTATCTAATATCCGGTAATGTCTTTGCGGCGATAGGACTACTCGTAAATGCATTAAATGAAATGACTAGATTACGACGTAATTAAAAAAAAAAAAACTATAAAACACGCTTTTATAGAAAATCCAAATAAAAAAATAGAAAATACATTTTAATAAATCTGAATTAAGAAGCGATGATGATGACGTGCCCACCTACCCAACTCTAAAATCAGCCTGAGCTTTCGGTGAAGGAAAACATCGCAAGGAAACCATAGCATGGTCATAGGGATTTTTTTAATAATGCACGCCTGGGTAGCTACCACCCTCAAGTTTCAAAACGTGTCGCCAAATACCAATAGGTGTGTTCCGGCAGCATCACTTGAGAACCAGTACCTAGGCTTAGTATGTTTACCATCCTGGACCTAACATCAGGTGAGATTGCAGTCAAAGCACTGAGCCTATATCGTGTAAAAAAATAACAGAAAAAAATAGATTTTCTTATAAAAAAGCGTCCTGTGAGGGCATTATCCTTCTTCATTCATGTTTTGACTTGGACTCTCATATTCAATTGTATTTCTGTGAAAACCAGTGCTGTTGTGTATCAAGCTACCGTCCTAACAAACATAGTGGTACCTCTTTCTCAACCAATTTAAAAAAAAAATACTAGATATTCCAGCAGGATTCTGCGTCAGTAAATAAGGCTCGAAGCACGCAAAACTGGCAACCCGTCCGTGGAATTGAAGACTGGCCAGTCTAGCTTTAAACTTACTGGACTACAAAACATGGCAGCATTTGGAGGAGAAAATTTGCACTAAACCTCGACAGAGTTTCCGAGCATCTCTAGTTAAAGCAACGACAGAAATAGATATGAATGTAGTGCGTGCTACGACCGATGACTGGAAAGTAAATAAAATTCTATTGTACATTTAGTTACCTTTCATTTGATATATAACTTTTAAACAATTCTAATAAAGTGTACATTTAATTACATTAAATGTTTTTGGCAGAATTTATGACCTTACTAGGTATTAAAATTCGCGTTTGTTACACCATTTATAAGTCAAGAATGACTGGGTGATTTTTTTTTGGTATTTTGATTTGTTCGATTTGTTTAACAAAATAACTATTACAAATACCTAAGATTTTTTTTTGTTGTAAAGAATATTCAATTTTCATACAGTTTCATGATATCTCGAGAACGGATTGACTAACTTAGATGTGCTTTTTCGTTCGTCTCGGAGTCGAGAAGTTTCTTCGCGTTTTGGAAGAGAAACTGAATTAAATTCAGCTAATAATTTCAAAACTTATTTTTTCTAAAGCGGTACGTACTTCACTGAGACAACTAGTTTAAAATATAAAACATTTAATATAATTAATATCCTAACGTGATAAAGATATTTTTATATATACTATAAATCGTGCAGTAAGGGTTTTAGATACAGATATCATGCAGTTAATATTCTGTAGAATTATTTAAATGCGTTGCTATTTTTAGTACTAATTTTAATACTGCTAGTACTTGGTGCATATTTTTAATTTCCTTTGATATGTTCTTCCCTTGAGCACTAACCTGGCGTTTACGCCAGCTTTCCATTGTTTTCCTATTGTCTCATTTTTATGGGTAATCGACATATTAAGTATTGAACAAGCGCTTCGAAGACATGCACTTATTATAAATATATATAGTGGTATATTATGAAAAATGTCACGTGTGACTGACTATGTGTAGAGTAATATACAAATTGTATAGAATAAGGTAATTTGGTTAAAATAATAAAAAAAATTGACAACTTTATTATCACATAATATAAAATATATCATGTGTGCTGCACGACCGCCATGTTAATTGTATATTTAAATTACCTACCATTGCGAAATTAAATAAAATGAGAAACAAAAAAAAATGCAATGGCACGCTTCATGGCGCCCCCCACCCGCCTCAGGGTGAACGAAATGAATAGACACATGCACAGTAGGGCGCGTCACCCCTCCGCAATCAATCGGAGCCCTCTTCTGTTAACATCTACCACCTCGCTCTAACAAAGATACATTTGTATACCTATCTCTTTCAGCAACACGATTTTACGGCCACGAAAATATCCGAACGCCACGGCTGGGTAACTCGAAACACCGCCGCCGGCTTTGCGTGTATTTTCAAAACAGAATTCTTGTTATTATCGGGAAAAACTGTTTATACAGTTGGGAAAATACGTACACATATAGAATCGTAAAGGAATATCGGCTTCGAATCGGCAAATATAAGTTTTTATAGAAGGCGCTGAAAATGGATGTCATGATGAAAGTTAGATTGAATCGTGTTGATTGCTTTGAAAAATAAACGCGATGAAGTTTATTGAATTTATTGCTTTTTCTGACGTGACGCGTAAGCGTAGAATTATTTATTACCAACACTACTTTAGTATACGAAAATCTGTTTCAATAACAATATTTTAGTACCTACAACATATATTTATATTTAAAAAATACTACGCATAATAATTATGTCACATATATGTTATTAATAAATATTTATGTACTAAGGTACTCAATTATATAGAACCTTAAACATTTATTCAAAAATTAAAATTTATTACAACACATCTGGAATTTGTTTAATCAAGGAACAAATGTGAATATTTTTGAGACAAAATTCATGTTTATGAATGCATTTGGTTCCTATATCTGGTACAGTCGTAACTGTTGTTAATATTTTATGATATTATATTACTTGCTAATTTTAGTTCGTCCTTATTTTAGTTACGATATTTAAGAATGTTTATAACTTCTTACCTACTCTAGGACGACCACTCACCTTATAACTTTGTTGAAGCATTGAAAATAATACGGAGGTGGTAATTTTTTGATAACTTGTACTTAATACATCATGTAATAAAGATACTAAACTTAGCCAGAAATTATATCTATAAATAAACAGGTAACAATAGGTAACTAATTGATGCGGTGGTTCATAACTGAGTGGTAGAAAGAAATGGTAACGCATCTGATTGGTTCGCTCCCGGCGTTCCTTCTGAATGAGTACATTAGAATTAAATGATCTGTCAGTTCAAAGGAAATTTCAAATTATGCATAATTGATGTCCTACATTTATTCTATAGTTATATTAGGAGTCTTTACACAGTACTATTTTCATGTTAGGATTTCAACTTACGATCATTGCTTCCATACCCAAAGCAAAAAAATCATATTTTTTAAATTGATACCAGTGACGTTTGAATCAGACCAATTCTACCTACCTATGCATTACATTGTTGCATATTGCATATACATATGCATTGGTTTTAATATTATCATCACTATTAGGAACCAGTCTACAGAGAATCTACACTTTAGTGATAAGTACTATTAACGGATTACTTTATTATATGAAATGGAGCTTAACAGAGCATTCTCCACGGATAGATTTTTTTTTACTTGTAATAGGATCAGTGCTTTGACCACAATCTCACCTGATGTTAAATGACGATGTGGTCCAAGATGGTATATACACTTAGTCTATAGGTACTGGTTCTCAAGTGATGCTGCCGGAACACACCTATTGGTATTTGGCGACAGGTTTTCAAACTTGAGGGTGGTAGCTACCCAGGCAGCCATCATTGGAAAATGCCTTACCACCATCCTATGGTATAAATTGAAAGTTTATTTGTACATTACTATATTACGTACGAATAATAATAACTAAATATATGATAGGCACTTCCTCACAGTATTTGACAGTGTGCCTATCACCATTCCTGTCTATTTCTACTATTTATTTCTTTAATTTTTTATCCTCGTAAATCGCTCGAATATCATCCGAGACTTTATTTATCTGGGCGTGAATGTACATTTTCATTAATATTTATGTCATTCACAGTATAATTATGTCGCTTATGATCTAGTGAGTGAATGTTCAAACGCTTCTTCTGAGCGGCATGAAAATATTCTAGAAATTTTAGGGTATTTATCAAACGTAGTAATACATATATTATTTCAGGCTTTACAGATCGATGGACATGATACGAGACCTTAACTGACATATGTGTTACATTTATTTTATACCGTTATTTTACCCTATAGGTATACAAAACTAGGTTAAGGGCGGAAGCAATCCTCTCTGTTTTACATTATTATTGTGGTTTTTATTTACTAGCTAAATAGTCTCTTTAATTTAGTGTGGAGTATCACTAGGCTCATGGTTTAATCTTTTTTTCTTAGAGAAACCCGTCATGGGTACCTACCTATCTGTCTACTACGGAAGACAGTAAACAATTTCATGGAACTGTGCCCACCAAAAACCTCAACGGATTTCTTCGGGGCTTATTGCCGACGGTCACAAATATCGTCCATGATCCTCGACGTAAGCTGTACTCCCGCACCCGATTGGGTTGCTACGGTGAAAAACTCGCAATAGAAATACGTTTCGGCTTGGAGCTCTGAGATCGACAAGTGTATAATCAGATCTACCTAGGTATGTTGATGGCATCTGTCGATAGACATCCATCTGTCAGCGGTCGTCATCGTTCTGAGATTGTACTTTATTGGACATCATATGAAGTGTATGTTATTTTGCGGAGTTATCATAATTTTTTTTCAAATAATAAAAATGACTCTCGGGCGTATGCTCCCTTCCGGGGCGATTTAGTGAAAATATTGCTGAAGCACTCATATCTAGTTAACATCAGCACTATCTGGAAGGTGAACGTACCATGGTTCCGATTTACACACAACAACTGGTATACTGCTTCGGTCATCCTAAGGCGGCGCTAGGTGAAGTCAGCGCATCCTGTCACCACCAGCATTTTTTTTTTCTAGGGTTAGAAAATCTTACATAGAATAGTTTGTCATTGGGGGACGTCAAAACAGTTATGTCGGACTCCTACCAGCTAAAAAACCCCCGACCGCATAGCGCGTATGTGAGACAGGGTTTCGGGGTCCCGTCTAGCATACTCAGCAAGCCTGAAAACGGGCTCAGGTTCCCGCAGGTGTGCAACCGGGCACCTCCTTCTCGGAGAAAAATGGTGTTCTCCCCAGCTTCTAAATGTTTGAAATGGCGGCAAAATCGTATATCTTGCCACGTGATCTTTCCATTACGGGGCAATAGATGCCCCTGCGTCTATTGCCTGGAAGTTGTTTACAGAGATATTAGATGGTGCCTGCCTCAACTTTTCCTTCCTCTGCACCCGGTATTCCCATGACGGACCATGGATGCCCTAGCCATTCTCTCTCTTTCGCGCCCTCCTTTTGCTTGAGGACACTCTCGTAGAATGAGACGACTGCGTTCCACGCCCTCTTTCCACCGACTATGAATTTGAGTACAGTTGGCAGAGTAAGGTCTGCGCCCACTGAATTTACGAGCTCTATTCGCTCAATAGCTCAAACCGAACACTCTGCCAGTGCGTGCTGGCAATGATGACGTCTTGCTGTTGGTTTTCTTCTGGATTGATGGTGTAAATACTTACCAAAGCACCCATGGCCGGTGAGTAATTGCCACAGCCCGAAGGTAAGCGAACCATACTCTCGATCTACCCATTCCCTAAAAACTTGGCGGATAACCTCGATTGTTCATGTATGCCTCCATGTTTGCATCAACTCTTGCTGAAAGTGCATCCTCTATCAATTATTTCATTTAATCTAATCTAACAATATGTAACAGTTATATTCTAGATATAATTTTTATTTTTCAATTTTGCGAACAACCTATAGATGTTTATTAAGCTATTAAAAATAAAATCATTTAGAACTTTCTTAGCTGACATTTTTGCGAAATAGATGATAATAATAATTAGCGTGGTGCATGTAATAATTTAAAAAAGTCTAACAGTGAGTTATAATTAGCCATTTATCAACATTCCGCTGTAGCTAATGTCTACGAATGTTAACCCGTCAGTCAGGCTGTCACACAAGCGAATGAACGCGACACGGTTGCATTAACTACTGTCATATATTTAAAAATACAAAGGGCTTTATTAATAATAATTAAAAAAAAACTCTCTAAAGATTAATTAATAAACGCTTTGGACACAATAATGAAACTATTTTAAATATATTGTAAACAAATAAAATAAAAACTTATAGATTTCCGTTACCAATGCTATGAAATCGGCCATCAACATGTATACATGACACAGTATGTCAAGTATAAAATGGCGTTTAAGTATTGACGCTCAGAGATAAATAATTAAATGTATATATACTCACGCAGCCTATCGTACGTTTTGATTATGAATAAACTATATAAATGAAGCTGTACAGAATAATTGCTCGGGCGCCAATAGATGTAAAACCCAGACAAATGTCAAATGTTAGGTTATGTTAAACAATTTCAATTAACAAATTGTAAAATTCTAATTACTCACACTATAATTTAAACATTAAAAAACAATTCTTCCAAAGTTTCGATATTCATGATATTATGTATACTTTTACTGTATCAAACTTGAAATGTCTTAACAACAATTACTATACTCTTGTAGCGATACCTTTTATTGGACATTAGGTTTTATTGGAAAAGTTCGTTTACAACTGCAAGACTTCAGCCACTAAGAACTCGAAAGTAAAATAGCTATTTATGCATTTGGTCTCATGAAACCACATTTGCCACCAGTAACGATCAGATGGGCGACATGTTGAATTCACAAACCTCTTAATTAGACAATTTACGAAAACTTTCAATAAATCTTTCGCTTAAACCTTGTAACAAATGAAATCAAAAATATGTAATTATCAATACTAATAAATAAAATTTAAGTGTCTGTTTGTAATGTCAAATTTTTTTTTACTAAATAGATACCAATGTATATACGAAACCTATACCAAAAATGCAATTTACCCGGAGTTATTTAAATTACCCGGAGTGACTTCAGCTACCTACCAAAATAAGTCCCATCAAAATCCGTAAAGCCGCTCCGGACATTACCCAGAACAAACAGACAGACGCAAATTTAAAAAATTGTATTCATCTCTGTTTAGTCAAAACAAATCAGTTAGACATTACAAAAAGACACTCCAATTTTATGTATTAGTATAGATGACAATCCATGTCGTTCTTTTCCCCTGACTGGATAGGAAACTACTGCACCGCATTGCATTATCTTCACCAAATCCTTTAAAACCTTCATTTATACGGACCATTCTAAAAATATCTAGGTACATTAGAGACTAAATAATAGCTTAGTGTATTCTATCTAGTAATTGTTAGGAGAACAAATCACTAGTTATCATTAACCATTCATTTCATATCAGTTACCATTTTTCTTAATACACATTCGAACAATGCGTTTATTAGCCGCATTAAGAATATATGAGGTCGGCGATAAATTTGAAAATTAGCTATTTCAGAAATCTATTGTTATCATGTTGCGTCCCAAAGAAAGAATTATAAAACACGAGAGAAACAACTGCAGCTCGGGCTGATTTTACCTACACAAAATAGAGGAAAACATCACTTCGTGGTACCCTGATTCCTCCTTCGAAACTGGACCGATTTTTAATTTTTTTTCAGTTATAGAATAAGAAAGACTGCTTTTTTTTCGTTTCGATTATCAAATTTTATGGACGAACTTCTGAAATTAACGGTAAAAATCGAGCATTTTTTTCATTTTCAAAGGCTCCTAGTATGTACAATAACTAATGTATGGATAAAATTAAAACATACAGGCATGGCGACGGTAGATATATATTATTTGGTATATTTATTACGTTTGTATGGAATAAACGCCTTTCGCATATCCTCTAAACAGTAATCCTTGATCTAATAACAACTTCATCTGTAAAAGCTGTTCAGTGTTTCATACTTTATCGACATCAGAATAATCTCTCAAAGATACGACGTCTATATCTATCTACAGTAACTTCGTTAAAGATCAAAGAAATTAGGTAGTTTCTATATCAGCTTTTTGGTGATCACGATGCAAACTGAATTTAGTTTTGAATTTAAGAAAACCGCTTTCGAGTTTGTGAGCAATATTATTTTTATTTCTTCCTGAACTGTAGTTTTTTAATTGACCTCATGAACCTTATAAAATCGTGAGATAATTGCCCCAATATTCCAAGTAACACTGTGCGTGACCGTCAATATCAGCCAGCTATTCTACTGGAATAGTAGTGATAATTGTATGAATTTTTCTCATGCTTTTTATTTGAATTTTAACTATACTTCTTATATAGTCTTTTTATTGGAATTGATATCGCGTCGCTGCCATAATTGTCGCTCGTGGCACTTTTTTTTCATACTGGTGGCATGGCTTGTTGCATAGCGAGTGATGGTGTTTACTCAGTCTCCACTTATATATAGGAAACGAATTTCGCCATTCTAAACATTATTAGAGATACTTTGCCATGCCATAAAACATCATTACAATTATCCGATGTTTTTTTTGTTATATAATTTCTAAACTAGATGTCGTTAATTGGAATGTTTGCTACTCGGATGGTTATTGTTATTCTTGAAACCGCGTTGGTCTGCCAGGACAAATTTCAATATTATTTATTTATACAGTTAAACAATATTAACAAACAAACACCATTCTCCAGTTTTTACGTAATAGCGTATCATTTAAGTAATTTATTTTTTTATTTTAGCTGTTTTATTGTTATTGTTTAGTTTTAAATAATATTCCTCAATCGGGCGAGCTCATTTGCATACAATATAAGAGAACACATATGCATTCCTGTATTACTCAAGAAAAACAATACTTTTTTTACAAAAAGTACATTTTCTAAATTTTGTTGATGTCACTGTTTCTATGAATACATTGCATTCCTACCCCCACCTTAATTTAAAGATGTACTACGGACGTCAAAACGGACGGTTTTTTTACTTTAGTAACTTGTCCAGTGCGGGTTGGGTGTGGGGTGGGTGGGTCTCCGCCGCGCCACCTCGGCCGCCACGCAAGCGATCTCATCTACCAGGCTTACATACACAGACAGAGTACGCAACATACCATTCCACATTCTACTAGTTTTATCTCGCTCACACTAACGAAAATATTGGCAGAGCGAGCGAGTCAGATGGCTGTCTCTGATAGTGTTTGCGATAAAAACCCAACCATAACCCAATGCCCTACGGTTCGAACTAAAATGTTATCCTGTAAAATACACAGGCTAAACGAAGACCATCAAAATCCATCCATTATATTACAACAAAATGGAGGCGTTGTTACACGTGGAGTATTTCCATTATCTTTTATTTATATTTATCGTTATGAAAAGAGAGATTCTCTGTTATTTATGATGTCCCAATAACTTCGACGCTTAAAGTCAACGCTTTACGAGAACACGACTGTGACGTCGTAATAAAATAAGTAAATAATTAATTACTAATAAAAAAAATTGAAAAGTGCCTGTTTGTAATGTTACCATTTTTTTACTTTATTAATATGAATACGAATATGATATGAAAAATACGACACTTATACCAAAAATAGAATTTTAAAATTTTTGTCTAGCCGTTTGTAATGGGTATATATCTCCGGAACGGTTGGACTTATTTTGACGTTAGTTTGACGTAAATAGCTGAAGTTACTTGGGGTAACTTAAGATACTTTTAATTTTTGAAAATCATTAGGGTTCCGCGTATAAAAATAACTCATAAAAATTTTATTAATATCAGATTCAATGCAAAGTTTTACCGACAAGTGCTATATATATTATGAGAAATAATTATACTGTATTTTTATAGGTATTATAAATTTTATAGGAAATAATAAAGTGCCGTAAAAAATATTCAAACGCAATGAAAAATATAAAAAACGCGGGCACACAGCTAGTAAATAATAAAATTAGTTACCATTTTATTCAGTGCTTCGCTTGCCTGGTTGCCACAACTGCGACGGGTATTTCAAACTATTTTAACGTGAGGTTACTTAAGGTAGGATGGATAAGCTGTCAAGATAGATTGAAACTAAAGATAAACAACATTTTTATAAAAAAGAATCTCCAAAACAACTCTAATATTTACATTTTAATGGATTGGGAGATAAGCATTAAACAATTAAAAAACGATTCAATCGTGTTTATAAAATGTGAATATTGTAATATGTAATGATGTAAAATATATTTCATAAGGCACTTTTTTATATTTCATTGAAATATAGAATTACTCGATTATCATTGATTTGGGACGTTACTCTTGGATTAGAGAGGGTGCCTGGTAGGAGGGTGCGTAAATGCATTTCCCCACGAAAAATAAGTGCACGGTTTAGGGCCGAATAAATTGATTTACCGACTTCGGCTACGGGCATTTTGATTTTGAAGATAAATTGTTTTTCTACTGCTAACTTATAAAATTGTATTGAAATGCTGAAAATATTGACAATTTAAAATAATATCTAAATCATTATAATAAAAAAAACAGTATAAAATGCAAATAGTAAACTTGATGATCGGTATTTTTTCCTTAGCCATCGCCTAAATTGCTCATGTTTGCTTACTTCACATGAAAATTATGAACAAGAGAATATTCATAGAGATAATAGTTCATATGATAAAAAACAATAGAAATTGAAATGCTTTCTTTGGAAATATCGCCGGAAGGTAAGTAAAAGATCCCATAAGATGGAATCTGTTGATATAAATAATTTAAGATTGTATTAAAATTTATAGGATATTTAATATCGAACACTAACAGAAAAAAATGTACATAGTTCTATATGACATATACACATAGGCTATATAATAAGTGTTGTTGAATATAACTACGAAACAAAACATAAATCATCTTATTTTAATAAAGATTTCATATTAAAAATTACACTTGGTATATTTATGCTCCTTATGATAAGGAAACTATGTTTGCAAGTAAATTGAAATTACTACAAAATACCGCCGGCAGGCAACATGTAGAAATTTACAAAAAAAATGTGCGATAGTGTCAATGTTATAGAAGTATGTTAATTATATTATTATTGTACAATATATATTTAGGTATGTAAGTAACGTACGTTACGTACTTACCGCTTACCTCTTACCGAGGACGGTCGGTTGGTTTGGTTGGTCACAAAGCAAATTAGGAAGATGAAAATATGGCGCGTGCCGCAACATAGCGGGCAAAGTTACTAGGAGCGCATAAATAAACGGAGATTAAAACAGTGTGTTCGCGCTCCCAGCTATGAGTAGTTGATTCATTTTTCTGGGAAATTCGGTCTTTATGCCAAAAGAATAAGGTTTATATTTGTATAGCAGTGAGATAATCACGTGGCATTTTTACTACCGAGGGGAATGTATCAGACAACTGCTTGTGTTTATGTTCGCCGGGTATTCAGCGCGCACTGCGCAACTCCCTCGCTCGACCGACACAGGTCGTTGTCGTCACTTGTCGTCATCAACCAACAAAACACACCACACGTAGCGATCGCTATCATGGCTGGCTGTTTGTGGTTTCTTTTTGAGTTTAGTAAGCATATTTTTTATAACTCCGAAGATAGAAACAAGTTATGCCATAGACTGCGATACGAAAATTAATGACAATTTCAATTCTTTTACATTATTTATTAAATGAAATATTTAATCGTGGTAAATATAGTAAATATTTAGAACATGGTAATTTTCTGATATGTTTTTAAGCTTAATTAACTATTATACCGATAAATTGTTTTATGACCTAATATCACAGAATATGTACTTAAACCGATAACAGAACCGATAGAAGAACCGATTCGTTTCTTAAAAGACAAGCAATGAACAGACAGAGAGAGGTTTTGTTTTGTTAATATTTGAAAACAAACAACATAAATTTTGCTCCAAGGTGCGTAATGCTATAATATATTTAACAAAAAATTAAATATTAACAATTTTATTGCCAAACCTCCCGCGATGAAAAATACTGGTTAATAGATATTTATAGTTGTATTTTGAGCGCGATACAAAAAATTTCGTTTTAGATTTAACACTAGATTTTAATCTCCCGAAATGAATTTGTTTTAAAATTGTTACTGTTCTCAGTTTTCATAAATTATGTTTATAAATAGTATAATATTCATGCGATATAAACGAATGAAGATTTAGTCTAAATAAGGACAAAATTAATGAAACTGAAGAAACAAATTTATCAACTAAAATAATATACGCTATCTCGAAACCACTTCAGTTGTAACTCCGTTTCAAAATTTTCTAAACAATCCATCACTTGGTTGTACAATATATTAATTAATGTAAAGTCCAACTTAACTAGATCCCTGGTTTATATATATACTACACAGTGAATTCCTGACTACACAACAATACCTATCGTAAGTAAGTGTCGAACTGTTGTTAAAGCTCCTCGTTCGCTATGTACTCCTGGTAGCCTGCGCACAAAAAAGCATAGCAGGCGCGACAGCACCGCACGGAGTGGAATGAGCCGGGACCGACCGGAGCAACCGGTGCTAGGCAGGGGACCGCGGCGGTGAATTCTGTATGAGAAGAGATGTGACAATCGATTCGAGTTCAGTTCGCATTAAAATTTCGTCTGTCTATCCTTTAAAACGTAAACAGTTATATATTTTTAACAACTTTCTTTCATAATTATCTTTATAACTTTTATATGTTTTTTTTTTGAATGTAGCAGGATTTATAAAAAAAGAAAAGTGCTAATTTTTTTTATAGGCAACATTTTTATGTACAATTTTTTTTAAAATGTTTCGAAATTCATAGTTGTTGTCATTTTTTTAAATATACATAGTTTTAGTTAAAATAATTTGCTTTGTTTGGTTCAATAGTGATGAATTATGATAATATGTGTTTACTAAAGTTAATTATTGGGTTCTTTACTATTTATAAAACTTATATGTAAATTGAATTTAACAGCTGTTGTTTTATTGAAATAAATTTGTATATAATATATATATAGTATTGACTTATAAATAGTTAAAATAACTAAAAAATACGCTTCTATAGAAAATCAAACAAAAAATATAGAAAATCATATAATAAATTTAAATTAAGAATAGTGTAAATAAGAAGAAAAAATGGATTTTATTGTAAAAAAAAGCAAAGCAGATATGAATGTATACACGATGTAATGTAGCTCCAGCTAGTTAAATAATGATTATGTTCTTTTACATAACTATGTTCGTTCACCTTTATACATAAAAATATAATTTTATTATCCGCTGTAGATAAAATTATCGCCATACGTGCTGTTCCTTTACCGTTACTAAATTTTCAGTATTTACACGGTACATAGGTATGTAGATAAAGGTATTGGTTATGCGCGTTATTAAATATTTATTTTACATAAAATTTAATTGTATGTAAGATTAATCAATAAATTTAAATAAATGTACGTTATTAGAAAATGTATACACCATTTGATTTTATTTATTACTAGCTGTGTGTCTGCATCCGCGTTTCGTGTGTTCTTCACTGCGTTTTAATTTTATTATACGGAACCCTAATTTTTTTAGTGCTAAGATAAATGTTTCTCATAAATTCAAACATTTGCCCGTAAAACTGTGCATTGAATCGGTGTTTATTCAATTTTGGGAGTTTTAATTATTTTACGCGGGAGCCTAATTTATTACTCTAAAGTAAGTTAAGCGTTAACTTCAGCTATCTACCAAAAAAGTTACGTCAAAATCAATGTAGACGTTCCGGAGATTACCCGGAACAAGCAGATAGACAACATAAATGAATATTGTATTTTTCTATAGGTATCGATCGTATATATACATTTATATGTATTTAGTTTAAAAAAAATGAAATTTGACATTACAAACAGACACTTCAATTTTATTTATTGCTTTAGATAGGTGGGAAATATACCAGCGTTTGCGCTCCTAAAATGTTTAGTTATACTTCGTATTACTCTACAACAGTTTGTCTTTTATAATTAAATTATAGTATTATATATCTCTAAAATATTCAGTGGTTTAACTAAATTACTTATTGCGGCTATTAAAAGGATCACGATGATAATATTTCGTGTTGACTTCATTCTATCTTTATAGCGTTTTCCATAGCGTAATCGTTACCATATTTGCTCCGCTTGAGATCCTCCACTGATGTAGCTGCTGCGCCGGCCTTTAAAGAGGTAACTGGACCAGGTAACGTGACGGTGCTAAAATATCGACGCAAGTAGCATCCAATATCAAAGACCACCCCATCTTCCAAATAAACATATTATTTTTATTTAAATACTATACAAATCATAGCTACAACCATTGTTAACTAGCGTCTGAAATACAAGCTCGGTCGTACATTTAGTAAATTTATAGGATATATATAATTGACTGTACCTTACAGATTTGTTCCATAAAGTTATTATTGTTAACAGACATCACTATCGTTCACGTAATGATCCAGCCTGTATCTAATAACCTTTTGAAATTAAGATTTGCATATTGTATTAATATTCTTTTGAGGTTCTGATGTGCATGACGTGATTATTTGTAATTGTAATGGTGTTTTTTTTAATCTAAAATAATTGTATTCTTTAAATTTGTAATACAGTTAGATGTCATATACATCAATGAGGCATATTTAATAAATAAATAAGTAAATAAAAAATATAATAAACTTTTTGTCAGGTAAATCGGTAATGTCCTTTGGGATCTTATTATAAAACCTAACACTATTATTACCTACAAAACTTTTATTAGACTTACTTAGCCTAAACCGTAGGACGGCCAACTTATCTTTATTTCTAATATTAAAATTATGACGATCATTTATTAGATTAAGCTTGTCTAAATTTATATGAAGATACAATAAGTTATCGAATATGTATTGGGAGGGCGAATTTAAGATACCATATTCTTGAAACTTGTTCTTTAGAGATTCGCGAGATCCCAAATTGTATATTGCTCGAACAGGTCTCTTTTGTAACGTAAAAATAGTGTCTACCTCTGCTGCTGTACCCCACAACAAAATACCGTAAGACATTAAGGTATGAAAGTAAGCAAAGTAGACTAACCTAGCAGTAGTAATATCCGTCAATTGGCGAATTTTTCGAACCGTAAAAGCAGCGGAGCTAAGCTTTCCTGACAAATTTTTAATATGCGGACACCATTGTAACTTATTATGAAGTGTGATACCTAAATACAGAGTTTTGTCAACTAAGCCTACTAAATTGCCTTCAATCTCAAACTTACAATCAACATGTTGCACATTGGACAACATACATTGTATACATTTAGTATTTAGAAGTAAATTATTTAAGGCAAACCATTTAGAAGTGTTTGCTAGTGTATTATTTAAGAGCCTAACATCTGGTTTTTTATTTAACTTTAAATATGAATGAAGTGTCGTCTGCAAAAAGAACCATATCAGCTGAGTTATTAATTGAAAAATTAAGCATTAGCGAACAGCTCTCTTTTGTTATGTAAAAATGGTTTCTATCTCTGCTGCTGTACCCCACATCAAAGATAATAATAGATCGATATACGTTGTATTTTGTAACAACAATTTAAGGATTTAAAAACATACTATTACTACTTTTTCATCCACTTAGGAAAACCTAGAACTTTCTGCGATTTTATTTGCTGTATTAAACTGAAAAGTACAAGCCGGTCGATTGTGTAATTAGCAGGCGGCCCGCGTTCGAAACCAAAAAAATAGGTCATGTGTTAAAAATATTACTATCCATAAATAATAAAAAGAAAATATGTTTATGTGTAGCTTAAGTTCATGAGTCTGTTTAGGCAATCTCGCGTAGAAATTATTACAATGATCCTAATTCATTTAATGTTGCTTATTTTCATATAGGCATTGAATGATGTAGATAATTGAAAAGACAAAATTGTGTGTATTGAATTTTAATTTGGTTAAAAAAAAAACTTTTATCAATGTACATATTTCAATTGAAGGTCTATTCTGCTCCAATGTAAGGCCGCCTTTGTTGTACACAGAAAGTATAGAAGTACAAAGACCCAGCTGCCAAGGGCAGAGAGACAACCAGTGCGGCAACATCGCGCGCCCCCGCTTTTATCGATCTTCCACTGCGTGTTATCCAAGCGCTTTATCTGCTGTAAAATTTTGTTGAAAATTGAACGTTAAAAATGCCCGTCTCCATTTTGCGCTTTATATTTAAAGCTTCAGCAAAGTTCTTCCTAAACTAAAAAAAAAACATAACATAAAAAACAAAAATTTAAATTTTAATTTCGTTTACAGTTTATAATTAATCTATATCTACATTTTCGATCTTTGTGAAAATAATGATTATTGCAAGGGGCTAAAAATCATTTTTAGAAATGTCGGTCTGTCTATTTGTCTGTGCCGGTATCAATTAGAAAGTACTTATTATTAGTAAATAAATTAGGTATATTTAAAAAAAAATAGTAATTTGAATGAAACGCGGCGTCTTTGGTATGAAAGAAGAGTTTGTCATTTGTAAATAAATGCGTTTTTGTCTTATTCAAGAACAAAAACATGATGGATTGATTAAAGTGGAACAAAATGACATAACATAAAATATATGCATAGTATATAAATAATAATTATTTATTATAAAACAATATTTTGATGTTACATTTTAGGCGTTGTATTAAGGAGTTATTTTTTTAAGGTGGTGAACTGAATTTAATTTTAATAAAAATACATAGGTATAAATATGGCGCGAAAATAATATAATTTCATTCTAATTAATTGGACGGTTCATGATTTGTGTTTATTTTTGATGACATGGAAGACGAAGTGTTGTGAATGTGATTACGTAAGCAAATTATATATGTATTTGTGACGATTATTCATAGATGACGCTGTACTTATTTTTTAATAACTTGGACTGTTCTGAAACTTTATAAGATAATCTATACTTATAATAATAGACTAACGGGACGAAATCTGTACATTGAAGATATTTAAGAAAAAAATAATGTATGACTTCAGAGTCAACGATAGGACACATTTTGATAGTTAAAAAAATTGTCTCTCTATTTGACGGGACTGAACGGGATGGGACGCCTGAATTCCGCGCGAGCGAAGTCACGGGCACTGCTATTTTTAAATATATTTACGTACCTATTTATATTCATTTTTTATGCAGAACAGATTAGGTACTAATTTGATAAGAAGTTTCGTTATCTTGACACTTGTTGATATCCGCCTGTATTTATTAAAACAAGTGAATAATTGTAGTAATTAGGACATATGAAGGTTATTTGCTGTAAAGAACTGATATTTTAAATTATGTATGTCTATAATTGTAGTGTAGAAGGAATCTATATTTCTAAGATAATCATGAGGTAGGAATATAATCTACCTCACGAGCAGTTGGGACATTCTTTGTGAGATCTTCCTATTGCAAAGTTGTGTTTTAAGTAGGTAAATGAAAAATGTAGGTAAAAAATAAACTTGTAAATGAGTTCTCCGAGGCCTTGCTTTATATACCTAATTTGTGTAAAATTAAACTCGTGCTTCGATATTTAATACATATTTCTATTTTTAAAATTATTATTTAAGGCACAAACATAATAACTTCAAACATCCTAACATAATATGAATGCGAATATGTGTTTGTTTGTTATATTTTTACACTTTTACTGCTCATCATTATCAAATTTTGCATAAACATTGCGAGCAAAAACCAGTTGTGAAGCGATGATGACGCAGTTGGTAGTGCAGTCGGATTCCACGTCAATGGACGCGGGATCGAGCCTACCTATCCAACTATAAAATCAGCCCGAACTTTGGCTGGAGGCAAACATCGTGAGAAAACCATAGCATAGCGGTAGAGCATTAATGCCCGCCTGGTTAGCTACCAGCGTCAAATAAGAAAACCTATCGCCAAACACTAATAGATGTGTTCCGGCAGCATCACTTGAGAACCAGTACCTCTAGGCGTATTGTGTTTACCATCGTGCACCACATCGTCGCTTACCATCAGGTGAGATAGTGCTCAAAGCAGTAAACAGCAAACTACACAGTAACAAAAGTGAATTAATTATTAAAAGCTACGGTACATAAACGTATAGATTTGCGTTTATTATCTTAATGCTAGTTGTTTCCCTCGGTTTCGGTTACAAATAATTATCATCTATTATGAATAAATAATTATTTAATGCGTTATATATCTAAAATATTCAATGGCTTACTTAAATAGGGAGCAGGGAATGATTGGGGATCATTTTTATCCCTTATAATTTTTTTCATATATTCCTCTATGTTATGAAATTCAAAGTATAATCTAACCAAAATATACGTCTATAATTTAAAAAACGAATCATATAAATTGCCTCATTGGTTTTTGGTTTACATGCCTGAGTTATAGGACTGACAAACAGTCTGCCTGCTTAGACATCTACCTTATAGGCGTTGTGGGTGTTTTATTTTTGTAAATAGAAAAAGGGCACCACAAAAGATACGAATCTCAGTTTGGGTTATTACAGTTACAAAAATTGCGCACAGTTCGTTCTAGGTAATGCATATTAAGCAAGCATAATCTCTATACTAATAAATAAAATTGAAGTGTCTGTTTGTAATGTCAAAATAGCAATTTTCTTCTAAGTACATATTAATGTATATACGATATCTATGCCAACAATAACAAATTTTAAAATTTTTGTCTGTCTGTTTGTTCCGGGTAATCTTCGAAACGGTTGAGACGATTTTGACGCAACTTTTTTTGGTAGATAGCTAAAGTTGCTCCGCGTAACTTTTGATTTTGGAAAGTAATTAGGGTTCCGCGTAAAAAACATCATAAAATTGAATAAAATCCGATTAAATTTACAGTTTTCTGGCAAGTGTTTAAAAATATTTTTACTATATCTTAGCACTAAAAATTTTAGATAAATAAATAGGGTTCCGTATAAAAAAATTAAAACGCAGTGAAGAATAGATGAAACGCGGGCGCAGTCGCAAGTACACAGCTAGTAAATAATTAAAAAAAGAATTCCCTCACAGTACCTATGAATACAGCGTGTGGCGTGCAAGATACAGATCTTGTTGCATGTGTTGCTTGATCTTTAAATGTTATTGTAACACTTTTTTTTCGAGCTAACTAAATGCTCTTAATCGTGTAAGGACCTTAACAGCTTCCCCGAACTTTCAGGGCAAAAGATTAACGCGCCCAAGCAGTAGAGTGGTAGTTAGCACAAGGGAACAAAGTGATTCGGACTTCGGTTTAGGCTCCTACCTGAGACGTTAGATACTACGATTATAAAGGTCCCTTATAGAACCCACATACCTGCGCATAGTGTACAGGAGTATGGAATGGAGTGTGATGCGTTTTATGTTAGTTTTATGATAGTATCACGGTATCACGCTGGCAGAAGATGCAAGAGTTTCAAAAGATGGTTATCGTAATATATCCTGGGCCACTGTCTAAGGGAATCCAAAGTGTGTATTGGTGTAATTCTATATAAATTATTATGAATAAAGTCGATTATTATACGCATCGTATAGTATATCTGTATTAATCTCACCAAACCACAACGAATCCTATTATGTTTCTTGTAAACTGAGATCTATTCAAGTTGACGTGAACCCACAGTCTTGTGTTTTCGTTTTATTTTTGCCGATGTGAAGTGTTTGACCACAAATTTACTTGATGATGGGTGACGATGTGTCGAAAATGATACATTTTATAATTATTAGGTAATCGTATATATTACTTTTTGTTGTTGTTTTGGTATCGCGGTACAATTTGCCAGTGTCAGTAGTTTAATGTTTATGCAATGTAAGGATCGTTGTTTTCGTTAGACATTGAGTAAAATATGTCTACTTAACCTACATAAAGTTAAATGACGTTTATTTTAAGTTGAGAAATACTTTTACAAAAAGATTTTAAGGTAACTTAAATACAGGTATTTTTTTACACGGTTAACTGGTTCAGGATATTAAACACACTAAGCCAAAGGTACTGTTTCTCAAGTGATGGTGCTGAAACACACCTATTGGTGTTTGGCGACAGGTTTTCAAACTTGAGGGTGGTAGCTACCCAGACGAGCATCATTAGAAAATGTCCTACCACCATGCTATGGTTTCCTAACTATGTTTTCCTTCACCGAAAGCTCAGGCCGACTTTAGAGATGGGAATAAAACTCGCGTCGATTGACGCGGAATCCTGCCGCGCTACCCGCTGCACCATCATCGCTTCGTATATATCAGAAGTTTCTGGATGAAAATGAAGTGTAACTTAAAATCACCAAATAATGTACGAAGTAGTCTGTAGGGTTAATTAGAATATTAAAACACAGAACGAGTATTTTATAATATTAATTTTATATGAAAATAAAACCTGATAATTCTATTTTCAACTTTATATAAAACTTACTTATGTTTCATTGTTGTGAAATCTGGGAAGGATGCTCGCAATATGTTGCATAGTCATCATAATATGTACTTATTTTCCTTGAATTATTGTTTCATTCAATACTCATTATTCAAATACATAATTGAAGTAGTAGATGGTAACGTTTATAAACGCGTTCAAATAATAATCGGTAGGTATCTATAATCTTGGTGCCTCGGTGGCGCAGTTGTATTACGGTTCGACCCTCGGGTCGGGTCAAGTGATATTAGGTTTTTCTACTCAGTATCATCCCGGAGCCTGGAAGCGGTGCCCGTATGGCGACAGGCTCGCCCACTGTGACAGCTGGGACGGAACTAAGCTCGGCGGAATGTGGATGATATAGTTCGCTACTTCACCTCTGCCTAACCCTGCGGGGATAACAGGCGCGAGCTTATGTTATATATGTTATAACCTTGGCAGTTACTAGTCTCATATAAATTCTTCGCATGATGATGATCGAATGACTGTGCGGATACATATTTAGCAGTCGACGAATGTTCGTATAACAGTGAGGGAATTTTTAAAATATACATACATTTCTTTCTTCTAACTCAATCTGTTGGGCTGATGGGCCTTGGTTGCTTCACTGGGTGGAATTGCGGGCCTATCATTGTAGGTTCAAACCCACTTTTTTATTCTTTAATAAGCCAGATCTTTCGGCAAAGGAAAAATTTGTGAGGATTGATATCGGATTGATACGACATGATTGTCGTAGAGTATTTTCTAATATTGTTTGTTTGGGTATCTAATTTGAAAGTCTGTCGTCAGGCACCGACAGGTGTGTCCCGGTATCATCACTTGAGCTAGTACCACTAGGCTTGCATCATCATCAGGATAATAAAGTCAGATCAGTATATAAAAACGAGTTAACTCTAAAAACTATCACTAAACTGTCACTATATCACTAAGGAGTTGATTCGAGAGCTCTTTTCCGGAGGACATAAATATTATTCAAATGATAACATTAATAAATATTGTAATAAATAAAACACCAATATAGGAATAGAAGCATAAAAGCCTTATGTTTTTAATTAATGAAGAGATGATCAAATTCATGGTGGGTCATTAATGTCTAACTAATACTTTATATCCTCAATGTGGAAGATGGAATAAGTGCCTGACAAGATTGCGAGCACCATGAACATCATGATAGTCATTGTGTCTAACTTTATTTTATAGTATTTTGCGAACAGTCAATAGTTAAATTAATTTCTTCGTGATTTATGTCGTGGGCACGTCTAGTATTAACTTTCAATACAATATCGTGTAGTTTTAAAGTGATATTGTATAAAATAATTCACATAAAGTAAAGGGGAATATTCGAACGTAGATTTCTTATCGGTTTGCAATATTTAATAATAAAATACAGCCTCTGAAGTCCTTAGGTAACGTGGCGGCACGGTGCATTATAAATTATCGCTTTTATTGCTCGCCCGCACTGGGAGAAGTCGGACCGAAGCCATAAACACGTAAAATGCATGACCAATCAAAATACCAATGTCGGGTCACGCACACATCATCAATCGTATCAGAAGGGACCGTTTGTAGACACGGTGTTTGCATGTGTGCACGTTTGGAACGCGTCAATTTACGTCAGTGTGTTGCTAAGCGACGCACACATAGAACGTGCTCAGTGAGATGGAACACGCGTTCGAGGGATAACGGAGGGCTTACAATTTATCAAGGTTAGCAAGAGTGGACGTGACAGAATTATTTCAATAAAAATAGAAAATACATGGAAACTTCTTTTTTGTGACTGTTATTTCCTGTACCTAATATAAGTAGAAGCAAGCGTTGGGTTGATTGATGATCTATTCGTATACTTTAGGGCGAGCTGGACTTTAGCGCAGAAATTATTTCAAAAAATGTGTCAAGGATAGTATAAGTCACAAGTTAGATAAATTATAATGTTTTGTTTATTTCATTAATTAATGAGTTTATATATGAAAAGAAGTCAAGTACATATATCATCACACAGATTAAAGTTCATCAAAATATAAATGAATGGTTATTGTAAAATAAAAATGAACTTTTTCAAATGTCGAATTAATTTGTTGTGGGTATGCTCTCGTTTGGGATTTACATAGTTGACTCTTATATGTCTAATGGACTACGCTCTTCTCAAAATAAGAAGTGAAAGAACTACATGTGTATATTTTCTTTCTAATGTATCCCTCAAACCATTAAATATACTTTATTAAAACGTTGCTATTCGTAGATTATATACCTATCAAAATATATAATTATAAAACTAAACACTTACGAAAACCAACAGATATTCGCTTAAAAATACACAACCACTTATAAATATTTTCATATTAAACTACGAATAAAACAACCAACCAATAACACACCACAACAAATACAATATAATATTGCACACTAGAAAGAAAGCCACTCAGTAGCTGGGGTTATGCAGGTTAATTTCAAAATACAATAGTTTTAATTCTAAAATAACAGTATAATATATTTATAGGGTAGGTCCATATTATCAACGGCCAGGCGTCTCACAGCGCGAGCCCCCGCCCCACATAAAAAATGACATCTAAATAAATCCATTAAGCCGGGCTGGCGCGGCGCGACTACATCGCGGCTCTTCCTGTCTCTAAGCCCTTTTATTTAATTCCCGCATGTGTAGGCGCCTTTATATTTTTGTTTTGACAGCAACTCTACAGACTCCGGGTTATGATTTGTGATGAGAAACATATTTAATTAACAGAATGTTTTGTGAAACATCGAGTTGTCGTTGAGATGTTTAGGGGAACTTTTTTATTACTTATTCTATAAGATAAAGTGGTTTATTTAAAATATTATCAAGAATTAGTGTTTATTTTTAAGACAGGTGATTGTTACAAATACTGTCATTATTTAATCTAAAAGTTCTAAAGCTAATTCTTACATAATATCTTAAATTAACCTAATTTTTTTCGTAAAAGAATTGCGAACTCAAACACGAAACATCTCAAAGAAACGTGCATATTACTTAACAACTAAATTAATTCTCTATTATATTTGAATTAGAAAAGCGTGATTAATAGTAGTAGTAACTCTAATCATATTATCTTTTGTTAGATGGAGAACTTCATCAATCATAAATTTGTAATTAATACCCTATTTCTTATTTATTTAATTATCGTCTTATCATCTATTCTAATATCTCTACGTAATTTTAAATTAAAATTTATCAATTCGTTGTTGGATAATCTTATCGACTGTAGTAAATCTCCATTGCATTTTTATTTCTTTAGATACCGCACGGCGCGGGGAACCCACTTGATATTGTTATTATTAAAATTGCCCTACATTATAAGCTAGCTAGAAAGTTTCTATAATATGAAACAAACCTAGTTTTTATTCTTTCATTTATAATGTTGGATGTTTTCCATAACAAAATCTTGCTGAGATATTGACGAGATTTTTATTGCCTCAGACTAGAGATTTGGTCTCAGGCCGTTGTATGATTTTAATTAATATAATTTTCGTAAAGTTGTACATAGTTGTTAACGTACTTACGTAAGTAACAGCTCGAAATTCAGGGTTTGCCAAATAACCTATTAACCCCTTGAGCACTTACCTGGCGTTCAAGCCAGCTTTTCATTGTTTTCCTAATGTCTTATTTGTATGGGTACTCGACACATTAAGATACATACATCACGGTCATATCCGTACGATTGGATTTATTCATAACATAATTAATATACGAATTTAGCGCCTTAAAGAATAACAACAAAAAAAAAAATGGCTGGTTTGACTTTCGTTTTCAGATGTTCGTGAAACAAATTTGACGAATAAAAACAAAAAAACAACGCACAAGCCAGTCTTTCTAAATTTAAAATTGGAAGAAAAATTAAAATCGGTCTTGTTTTCCAGGAGGAAACAGGGGAATACGAAGTGATTCGACTTGAAGCGATTATGGCGCAGGGGGTAGTGCGCCCGGATTCCGGGTCAATCGACGCGGGTTCGATCCCCACCTATCCGTCTCTAAAATCGGCTTCAGCTTTCGGTGAAGGATAAATTGTGAGGAAACCATAGCATAGTTGTAGGGCATTTTCTGATAATGCTCGCCTGGGTAGCTACCGCCTTCTAGTTTGAAAACCTGTCGCCAAATACCAATAGCTGGTTTCCGGCAACATCTCTTGAGAACCAGTATCTAGGTTTAGTGTGTTTACCATCCTGGACCACATCGTTATTTAACATCAGGTGAGATTGTGGGCAAAGCACTAAGCCTATATCGTGTAAAGAAAACTATATCGTCAATTTTACACAGGAAAAATCAGTCCGTGCTTTAATGATTTATAATCCTATCCTTTAGGCGTGACGGGATACCAATAGATTTCTGAAATACCTATTCTTCAAACTAAAAAGCAAAAAAAAGCGCCAGAATAAATTACAGAATAATTTTTAGCTTCCGAAACGATATTCAACAATATAGAAGCTCTATCAATTCAGACATCGGCATCTAAATTTCTTGAGTGAACCACTGGTAAGCTAAGCTTTCTTGATTTTGATATAATAAATTATGTACATATGTTTCCGTGCAAACATTGAATTAGGTAACTAAAACAATAGCAAAGAACAGTGCTTGTATAGATATTACTTTAACGACAATATATGATGGTTTATCTTTTTAGGCACATAATAATAAATTTGATAAATATTATCGGCTAATCTGAACCGCACCGAAGTCATATTATTAATAATTTATTGCGCGCTCATTCTCATTGTTTCATGCATCACGCAGCAGCAGCTAATTTTGGACAATATTATTAATAACCTGTATCTAAATACAATAAAACACTATTGTGACACCTAGTTCGAATTTCTTATTCATTGTATTTTTTTATTTAGATATATGTATTTATTATTGTTGACCATATAAATGGGTGCTAAGTAACGGAAACATGCTTTTATCTCACCTAAATGTATAGTAAAATTAAGACATGATGATATAATTTATACTAATGATTGAAAATTAAAAACTTACGATAAAAAGTTTTTTTTTAATTTCCCAATAAAAATCACCCACGTTCTAAAGAATAAAATGGATATTGCAGTAAATTTCTACATATGGACTTTTTGAACCATAATGACTGACATAATTCTGAAAAAAGAACGGAAAAGTAATAGCGAAATCCCCGTTCCCCGTGTTATTAAAAATAAACAAATCTTGAACTCCCTTTCCTATTAATCAAAATCAAAAACAAAATGTATTTATTCAATTTAGGCCCTAAGAAGGCGCTTATGAACGTCTAAAACACTACCACCGGTTCGGAAAACAACCCAGTCGAGAAGAGCCAGCAAGAAACTCGAACTGGTTCTTTTTTTTTATAAATATAATATATTTTTTTTTTTTTGTCATATAAAAAACTATACAAATCATAGTCTTAATAATGTTAACGGAAGCACAGAGATGTGGGTTAATTCCAGACATCACTATCGTCCACGTAATGACCCACCCTGTAATAACTTTTTAAGATTAAAACTTGCTTGACATAATACGTGAACTTTTTGTCAGGTAAATCGTTAATGTTACTTGGGATCTTATTGTAAAACCGAATACTATTACCTATAAAGCTTTTATTAGACTTACTTAACCTAAAGCGTGGGACGGCCAACTTTTCTTTACTTGTAATATTAAAATTATGACGATCATTCACTAGATCTAGCTTGTCTACATTTTTACGAATATACATTAAGTTATCGAAGATGTATTATATGCGTGTATCGAATGCTTAAGTAAAACTCGACCAGTCCTATAGGTATAATAAAAGAGAACAAAATCGGTAAACTCTAGATTTAGAGAATACGAACGTTGCTTCACAGAATTCACGATAATACTCGTTTATAACGGCAGGTAATTTTTTTATTCAATCGAAAAACTAAAATGGAATTTGATCGTGTATTTGATGGACGAAATATAGTTTTGTTCGTCTCGTTACTACAGTTCCGTTGATAGTTGCCGTGTTTGTTTTGAATCGATCCCAGATGATAATTAATTATAAGCAGTAAGCTTGTCTTTTCGAAATGATATGTCTAAACTAGAGCATATACTTTGATTTAGCTAATACCAGTATTTCTATTATAGTTATTTGGGTAATTTTGTCGATTCGACGGTCCCCGGAGGTGGCTGGAAAATGGTAAACTGGAGAAGGGCAATACAATAGTACAAACCCTAGATTAGGCAATTCTGGTAATAACCAACATTCTGCGTGCTTGGCACTTTTTTACGCTGGAGAATCCTACATAAATCCTTCTTGTTTGGTGGAAAATAAGTAAATGAAACGGGATCGTTAGAAGTATGCATTGTCTCGCCTTAGCGATTGATCCAGATAAACGGGGCCCTTAAGTTGAAGAGATCCAGCTTGGTATACAAGTAGCCGTGTTCGAGACAGGTAAACCAGTTCAATGGAATGTTTAACTCTCCTCTCAACAGGTTCGGCAGAGGGGAATTAGCCCTATAGTATACAAAACGGACCTCATGTGTCTTACGTATAGCGTGCAAGTGTCATATATGTATGAAGTATCGCTGTATCTTTCTGGTAGCTAATGCAAGAGCTTTCTTAGTTGAGGATCGGAGCACGTCTTGTGTCACTGCCGAAAGGGTTGTTATTATAGTTACCATATGACTGTATTGAATCATGCGATTAGATGTGAGATAACATACTGGGATGGCGACAGGAAAGATCGAAGCGACGAAACCACTGGAAATTATTCATAGCCAATTGCACTCATATGGATAGATTGTTTAATGAATAAGAGTTTATTTAATGCATTATAAACTAATAGCTATTATAATATAAAAGAATATAAATTAATATTCTTCCCAGAAATCACGTGCCGCTGTATTTGAGTGCAGTAAAAATAATACAAATACCTTACAGAAGTTATATTCATCTAGTTGCGTCTCTATTCGGCATTATTAGAACAGAAAAACCTGAGTATCTCCTGGATAAATTAACTTTGTCAAGCCATACCAGATTATCATTTCTAAACATTCCGAAGCATAAAACAATGGCAGCTAGAATTATAAATATACCCTTGCAAAAATCTGGAATAATATTTCTCCTCCTCTACAATTCGCACGATCTATCCATACTTTTAGGAGTAAATTAAATAAATAATAATTAATATTGTGAATAACAAGCTAACTACGGTATAGACTTCGTGGAACATCTGATCCGTTTTAACTCCGAATTATTATAAAATGGGTTTTAGTGTGGATCCTTTTTTTGTAGTATTTTTAACGGACAACACAACCTACCTTTTTTTGAGTTTTAATACAATTCGATCAATTTGTCTCGATGCCAATTGATAAATTGATAATTAGTATTATATGCTTGTTAGTATAGTTATGGGCCTAACTATAAACCAGCGCTATCACAACTTTATTTTAGCACGTGCTGAGTTGGTGCCCTTTTCGACGTTAAATGCGGTATATGCTTTAGCAACGTATTATGGTAATCGAAGTAGTTATATATGTATGTATATATAATATATATATTGTGCTATTTATATCTTCTGTGATATGTATCTCTTTTTCTTGTATATGCACCTTAAGTTCCGAATAAATCTTTCTATCTATTTAGACGATGGTCTTTAAACGGACAGCAGAAGAAAGACGGATAATAACTTATATACGCTTATAACATGTAAAATAATGAAGAAGATGACTGTCGAAGTTCCTAATGAAGCCGATATAATTTATTTCACTAATATTCAACTTACTCCGATGTATAATACATCATGAGAATAAATAGAAGAAATAATAATATACCTAAATAATTCAAGAAAAATGAAATTGGATAGGATTCCTGTTTATAAATACGTAAACGCATTTTTCTCCTGTGTTAATCAAACGATTTCCTTTTCTTTTTTGCTTAGCAACTATTAATGACTATTAGTAACAATCTTTTTTTAGAAAACAATTCTAATTTTTTCTTATAATTCTCAATAATGATTATATGATGGATTTTCTACAACTGAACGAAAAATATTCGAATAAATAAACAGTGAATAAAAGAAAATAAAATAAAAGGGAGGAAATAGCATATAAGATAATAAGGAAGCAAATAAGGATTAACAAGTCTAATAATAGTAAATAATATCCCTTCTACATACGTATAGTGTGCAATATAAAATTCGATGGTTAATAATTAATCAAAGAATTTTTCGCATATGATATTTTTGTAAAACTGCTACTAGAATTACTTTTTGAAATACCTACATAATACACATAAAAAAATCACTCCTAAACAGGAAAAGAAACGCGATTTGATAAATGATAAACTCTACACGTTTCATTTTATTTAAAGTAAGCTTTTTTATAGAATAAATTATGTGAATATATACAGTATATGGCTGTATAGAAATAGAAATCGTTTTTCCAATAATTTATTATATATCTCTTCCGCTGTATAAAAACACGCAACAAAAGTATGTAGCGTTGAAACCTCAGCAAATGGTTGTGTTCGCGTAATACTTGCCAATGCTGCACAAACAAAACCAGAACGTGATGATCTACCTCGCGTCTCTGAATCTATTAGTAGGAGTGAAGAGGGAGGAAGCATAAGCGTATGTGGGAGGTCTAGATGAACTGGTAGTGGAAGTAGGTAGTAATCTAAGCGCATTAGAGCGCGCGGAGTCGCGTGACGCGCGGTGCGTTGACCGCACCGCTCACTATAAAGCAATTGCCACATTAACAGGGCTGTCACGATTTATTCTGGGAACTGATACATGGAAGATTTGTTGTAAACATTGGAAATGTTTGGACTTTTTTTATTAAATGTTTACACAGAAGTTCCGATATTTTAGAAGTTACAAATATGAATGCATGTTTTTTTTTTTTCAACTTTAATCTTTATGATTGGTAAAAAATTATTATTATACTCGCGCGGACAACCTTATATACGGCTATAGAATTGAAATTTAATCCAAGTTTTACTGTGCAACCACCAAACTGATTTGCGTAATTCATATAAGGAGCTAACTCTAAATATCTATGTTTGCATATAACAATTATGACTACACATATTAACATATATATAGATATCTATATATTATTTCTATATCTAGAAATAATGACTCTAAATATAGGAAACATTTAAAACACAGTTATCGTCAACATTTCAAATGATCATAAAGCTCATTTGGAACTCGCGGGACGCGGCACACATCTACAAGAATTGCTGAGAAAAATCTGAATAATATTGTTTCAATATCTTAATTATCTGTATATTATGATTGTTACTGTTAAATTAATTTTGTTGCTGGTTATTTAGTAAACTATATTAACCAGTCAAGTACTAACTTGGGGTTTACGCCAGCTTTCAATTGTTTTCCTATTTTCAAATTTAACTGTGTATTTGAGGGATTAACAGGCAGTTGTGGTCGTTGATTTAGTCTGAAAACATTCCTATCAAAATATTTTCGAATCAAGGCACTAACTACACAATAAATATTTAGAACATCTAGTAAGAAAGTATATTATATTTGTTGATACTACAAGCAATTACGAGTATAATGACGTAGTTGCCTTAATTATTGATTTCTGTTTCTTTCAAAATTGATTATCGTTTTCTTTCAAATTAATTCGAACTCAAGCCTACTTAATTATATAATGTCTATTTAAACATCTTATAAATAATCTACTAAAAATAAAGATATTACAGAACGTTGTATGCGGCTTTAATTTTGTACGTTTTATTAGGAATCCGATGACATCATTAACAAACACGATTAAACCGATTGACATTTGACGTGGGTGTTTTGTAACTCTGATATTTTTGTTAACGATTTACAAATGGGTTTAAAACTAATCTATGATTTTTAACAGATAAGAATTCTTGCAAGCAGAACATAACATAAACTTAATAGATTTGTATATTAGGCGATAAAGATCAGTGTAAAAATATTACATATTTTAGACGACGTAAAATCATCCATTTGTGTCCTAAAAAAATTGTCTTATCAATGTTTTTATATACCAAAATAATCAATGGTATACATATTCATAGTTACGGGAATTTAAAACGCGCAGATGAAGCTCAATTATATATGCTTTTACGTGATATTTTTTAAAAGATTTTGCGATTACAATCGTGTTTGGAACTTATTTGAAATGTTACTTCAACTATGCTGTGATAATTCGTATGATAGAATAACACTAGTATTTTTATGTGGGTACGAGTTAATTATGAAAATTATGGTGACCAGCCCTGTCGATTAGACAGTCAGTACACAAAATCTGTGAAGTGATTTGTGCGCTCTCACTCCGCCAATCTGGGGCCAACGACCGTCGCGGATGCAAACCCGGTGCTCGGCCGGCGATAACGGTCCCGCGTTCGGGCCAAGCCTGCAGTTTACGCTCTTCAGATGGCCCAATTGCCATTAGCCTAATGAGCGGACCGGCCGACTTGACGCCTTACACGGATAACGATGTCTTCGGCTCTGGTGTGTTAGCATAAATATATATTCTGATGCTGATCAACGAGCAACGAATAAACATCGTTTCTTATGAAACAAATGTTTTTTTCTTTAGGTATACGAGTATCACATTAAATATAATCACTGATTCTAAGGTGTTAATCGATCGGAAAAGATCTCGGTCAGTAAGTACTTTAGAAGAAATATTTAAATGAGTCAAGCTTACTGGAATTTTTTTTAGTAAATGGTATAAATTTATCACGCGACCAATATTATTAATTAGTCTTTGATTCGATCTGATAATTTGCTATAGGTGTATTGAAAATTAATTTTAGCTCGTCATAAGATAAAATAAATTGTCTCATATTAATTTGGCTCTTTACAACAAAGCATATAGATGTACCCCAAAAACACGGTAGGAAAGAAGAACATTATTCTCTTGAATTTATAATAATAAGAAAATACACATAGAATAATCCACAAAGAACCTTCCTTCACCTCAGAAAATGATAAGCGTAATTATGAAATATCATTGGAAATGATCTACCAACGTATTCTTAACAAAGTAATGCACACAACTTCTTGTCAACAAGCTTTTAATAATATGAAAAAATTGACAATATTTAATCGAGGATTACGAATTAACGTTTTGTAGTTAATGTAAAAACGGGAAATTGATAAAGTTTGTGAATTTTTGCTTTCCTATATGACGGAATTTTACATACAAATATAAAAAACGCTATACTATACGCTAACTCTGCTTTTGAGCGAAACAGTAAAGACAATACGTAACGAGATAAAAATGAGCATTCTGGTAATAAGTATTTTTTTGTTTGAATCGAATGTAAACAGGCACAGAAAAGAGACACAATAGTTTCTTTCCAATTATTTTTAAACATTAATTGTATGAAATGTCGAATATAGCTAAGTATTAAAATAATAAAACTTCTAAGAGTTAAAGGCATTATCGAATACTAACAACGCGGTAGGAAGCCGCCAACGTTTGCGGTAACATGACCATAAAAAAGCGCGAAATTTCGCAACATGTTCTCTCTGTTAGTTAACACCGCCATATAAACTTAACGAACCGATTAAACATTCTTAAATTAGTAACGGGTTTTATTAATAAAAAAATTTAGAAGTGAGATGTTAAAAATATTTCCATTGGTACTAAATATTGACTACCGGTATAGGAAAAATTGTGAGATCGTTTTTCTAAATCAGAATTTGTATGATTATTTTTGATGAAGTTATTATAGAGATATTGTCTATTTAATTTCATTTCAATGACTACCGTTTGTGTCATGCAATAACCATAGATAAACATATATTTTTTTAAATCTAACTTACATAGGTCTTGGCAAAAACTGACAATAGGAAAGATGTGTCTTACAACATTCATTTAAAAAATAAAACCTTATTGAGTACAGAACAGTGTTATTAACACTGAAAGCATGAATAATTGAATTGTAGGTTATTTTTAAAACGTATTAGTTATGCCCGCAGGTTTGCTTGTATTTAATTACAATACAACAATTGGTTTTCGCGATTATATTCCTCACATAAACACATAATAAGCGGAACGCATATTAAAATCGAGTAGCTTGTATGTTTATTATTTGATTTTTATTTGTATTAAGTAATTCTTTGCGACAGAAATCCTTTCATCTAAAACGTGTAATATTTTAGAAAACATTTGTGGTTGTATTTAGATTACAGTAACATATCTATTATAATTATTTTAATTTATATTTTAAGTTAATTTATATTATAGGTAACTTTTTTGACGATTTAATTTACAGTGTATTACTTAATTTAATAAATTATGCAGTAAAACCTGGCAAGACAATAAATCCTATATTAACAATATTAAAGCAGCATTTAATGATACCTTCCCCCCCATTTTGGAGGAGACCGATGTCCAGCAGTGGATGTCTTTCGGTTGAATCAATCAATCAAATTTAATGACAACCAGTTTTTACGAATGTGACAAAAGGAGTGTTACTATGTAACAGATTTATAACGCACTTCAAAATTAAGTAGTTAATGGAAATTTGTTTGTATCGTTTTCATTACAACTAAAACTCACTGTGTATTTGCGATTTCAAAAGTAGCAGATAAAACGATTTCTGCATATCTATAATTTAAATGACTAAAACGTGAATTCGAGAAATATTATTGAGGCACGAAGCCGCTATATCTGGACAATAATCCATTGATTATCATTTCAACACTGCTTCTTTCATCTGTCGGTTACAAATATAGCAATAGGTATGGTATACCTTTATAGTTATTTGGAGTTACTCTTAGAGGAGTGATAAAATCGGAGAATTTATGGAATGTAATTTCAAGCAGTTAAATATTCTATACTAGCTGTGTACTCGCGGGTGCGCTCGTGCTTCATATGTTCTTCACTGCGTTTGAATTTTTTTATACGAAACCCTAATTATTTTCCTATTTTTTTTACTAACAACATAAAGTAAAAAAATATCATAAATTCAAGCATTTGGCCGTAAAACTGTGTATTGAATGGGATTTATTAAAAATTTTATTAGTCTTAATTTCTTTACTCGGAACTCTAATTATTTTCGAAAATTAAAAGTAAACATTACGCAGAGTAACTTTAGCTATCTACCAAAAAAAGTCCCGTCAAAATCCATACCGCCATTCCGGAGATTAGCCGGAATAAACAGACAGACAGACAGACACACAAAAAATGTAAAAATTGTATTTTTAGTATAGATATCGTATGTATACATTCGGATCTATTTAGCAAAAAAAAAAATATTTTTGTATCACAAACAGACGCTTCAATTTTATTTATTAGTATCTTAATTAGTAATTTAATGAAAAACTGGGTTTTTACGAATAATAAGGAACGAATAATGAGGACTTAAGTGTACGGGCAACAATAAATTCATATTCGAGTATTGTTATTGAATCAAATAGTTGGCAATGGATGCTAAATGTTCAAATAGTTTAATGAAATAAATCTGATTCGATCTAATAAAATCTTTTGTCGAATCTTGGCTTTACAAAGGTTTTAAATGAATTTGCATGGAACAACGAATACAGAATTTTATAAATTTCCGAGACAATGTTATTTTGCATGTATTTCTTGTAAGTAAAATAAATTAAGCTGTTTTCCTACTCTTGCATTATTTTATTGTTTTTTTTTTAAGAAAAACAATAAGTTGATTTTTCTGTTTCATAAACACCGTAAGAGTTATTTTCGATTCCATATTTAATCACACATGTAGAAGCCCTTCTTAACATCCTGGCTATTATTTCTTTAAATTATACTGACGGTTCATTAAACTTAGCGCTCTCTTAGTCTTTTATTTAAATAATAATGGGCATCCAGAAACTTGAAAGCAATATTACGATATGTCTAATGTAAATAAACTATTATAGGCTCTACGTACGCAATATCTAAAAATTGTCATCTATATATAGAATTAATAATTGTTTATGAAATTAGCGCTGCTAGGCTGTTCATGCGATTCCTTATTTAGCGTTAAAACCAAACAAACTAATTTACATATCTTTACTTGGAAAATTATATACAGCGTTGCTCACGGTTGGACCTTGAAACTAGAGAAAATGCATGAAAGGCCACAACAAACTGGTTGACCAGAGTGTAGACTCGTAACAAATTGTCATTGTTCTCGTAACAACTAAATATGAACCTTATTTTTTAGTCCTTAAAGTAGTGGAGGCCGCAAAATAATCTTTGTGAAACTGTATCCCAGACGCCAAGAGCGAACCGTGTCACCGGCCTCAATTATTGCCGTTCCGTTCCGAGCGAGAGGTAATATAGATAAATTCTACGAAAAGAAAAGAGAGGGGCTACCCGGGGACAATCCAAGTAAATTGCTTCATGATTGGATAATTATTTTATTGATAGAGTTAAATGCCATTGAAAATGGACCTTAGGGTTCGGTATGGGGGAAGTAGTGACGTAATTTATAATGGACAATTGTGTTCGAATTAGATACAGTATTGTAAAAATGCATTATAACAAAGGCAGTAAAGACAGAATCCATGATTATACAATAAATGCTAGATGTTATCCTGTATCAGCTATTACTGTATAGGTGCCGGACATATATACTATGTATTCGATCTTGACAGAGCGCCAAATATCACTTACCACATGTAGAGTTACGTATTAGAGCGCTATGACGAATGCTATGGATTTAAATACTATAATAAGGCTAAACTTTAGTTCGAGTAAGTATTATGACGTTAAGGCGTTTCCTGCATCTCCTTTAAGCTAGCTTCCATTAAAATCTGTCCACGAGTTTTGGTCACTGCATTTGTGAGTAAGGACATATGGTCAAATAGTTGGCAAAACCGATTTAATTAGCTGCTGAAGATCTTACCCACTTGAGTCAGAGAAATAGAATTTCGCAAGATAAAATTGTGGACGCATACTGGACTTCTGAGTTAGTTTTTTAATGACTACAAATTCACCAAGCGAAGTATTCTACAATTGCGGTACAATACCATCGACTTTTGCCATAACATTGTCTTTCGGTGGTGGTTGTTAGGGGCCATTAATTCATTGCGTATGCGACCCCATGCGTAGGGGGGATTAAGAATATTTGTACATGACCTTATCTTGGGGCGAAGAGGGGTAAAACCAATTCTTACGTAATATGTTAGGAGTCGAAATTAATTATTAAAAATGTGTTTCTATTTCCGATGCTGATGAATGATTTTCTCCATTCCATAATGTGCACTTCGATTTACATTTTTACAAATTTTAAAATTTTAAATATTTTCATTTTCATCCAATGTAAATGCCATAAATAATAATCATAATAACCTAAATTCTTCTATTATTATTCAGAAAAACGAGATTGAATCTTACGTAAGAAGAGGTAGGTGTGTTCGAGAAATCTTATGTATCCCTTACATGGGAATAGGAGGAAGGGGGGGGGGGGCGTTCAAAAATCGTCAAAATCATCCTTACATAATTACTAAATGGCCGCTTATTTTTAAACTACATCGCACCTATTCAGGTTATCAGGCACTGAGAAGTAGAACTAAAATAAATAAAGATTTTTTCTAAACCAGCTAATGCTGTTGACCGGAAGGGCATTTACAGCTTCACCGTAACTTTGAAAGCGAGTGCTGAAGGCACTCGCCGCAAAAGGTAACTAGCACAAGGGTTCAAACCTCGGCTTGGCCGTTACCTATGTTTAAATTCCCCCGGAATCTGATCCTAGTTAAACCCTACATTTTTTATTTATTTATAAAAAAAAAGATTCCTTACAGGACCTATGTACCTGCGTATTATGTGTAATGCTCGATGCATGGTCAGTGTCACTGTATCGTGCTGGCGGCGACGTCAATTGCCTCTCCAGTTGGGGAACAAGACACGTCTTGAGTCGCCGTCGGAGGAGGACCCGGAGAGTAGGTCAGAACAAAGTTAGCCGCCTGTCCCCGGCGGCGAGAACTAGGGTTTCGCGGGCGTGGGCGCTGGCGCGCAAGTAAACTAGGTTTATACGGAAAGATTCTGTTCATACGAGTGATGTTATCATCGCAGTCGTTTAAGATGTTATGCGGTCGTAGCATCTTGGGACGGGCATTCGGGTCGGACAAGTACGAGATGGCTCGTACTATGAGGGGGTTTGGGTGTGTCTCTGCGCGTTCAAAGAAGGTGCGACACTGGGTTTTGAAAACGGACTTGATGGTGGGTAGATCCAGATCCCTGTGTAAATCCACATTACTCTGGTACCATCGGGTGCCTACGGCTTTACTTACAATTCGATTCTGTATCTTTTATAAGGTGTATATCTGGGAACTTCTAATGTGAGCGAACGCGGGTGCAGAGTACGTAATAATAGGTCTAACCACTTTTTTCTACAACGTGACTTTATGGCGGAGGGCCATTTTACTGTTGGAATTGTACAGAGGACAGAGACGGCTTAGCACCATGCTGGTTTGGCGCTTGACTTTCTTAAGATTGCGTTGAATGTCATTTTGGCGTCTAGTTGAACACCCACGTACGTAACTTCGGTGTTGTAGGGGATTTCCGTACCTGCGTACGTGAGGGGTCGAGGGGGTAAATAAAGAAAACTGCTTGCAAACGATATATGAAGAAGAGTTCTTTTAGTAATTAAATAGGTTTACTGATGTAAAAGTACTTATAACAGCCAACCACCAACAACCAACCAGAGACAGATTAAGCAAGTAGGGAGCCTGCAGCAAATATTATCAGGATACCTTTGTAACTGCGTAATAGTACAATAAATCTTGCATAAAGTCGAAATCAAATTTAACTTTAACATATATCAAGTCAAAAATAAAAGATAGCCCACGTAGGAATAAGACATAAACATTATTTTTTTGCTTTAAGAGTAAATTGCCCTAGAAATATGGAGCCAGTAGCATTTGCTAGATACCTATAGTAGGACACATGTCTAATTCGGCACGGGATATAATAAAATTAATCTAAACTTAAATAACAGTGGGCTAGGTACATTTCTTGTAGAATCGATGCCCGATGGGGCCAACGGAGTCGTGGGAATCAGCTGGAGGTGAGTGGTGCAAGACCGGTCGTTGTAGAGGTTTAGGGGGAGACCTACGCCCTGCAGTGTATTTCTTTTCCTTTAATGGACAGATAGAACCAGTTTTAGAGAACTGCAGTTTTCAGTGCACGAAAACACATAGGTACACTGCTAACTTTGAGAGTTGACTTTAAAAGTTGAACCTTATTCCGGTGTATTCCATCAACGAAGTACATTAGAATAGGGAAGCTACCATATGTTGTTTTCACAGTCGAATTTCATACAGATTAATAATTATTGCTTCGAGCCAAAATTAATTTTCTTACTAAATATGTTTATAGTTCTTCCATCTTTATGTTAAGCGAAAGAGATTATATAATAGCAATCACGTATTCTTCTGCTAATCGATAAGTAATATTAATGTGATGTAATCGCACGAAAATATGCATATTATTTGAAGTAAAACTTGATAATTTCTTTTAGTACATTGTATAACGTTATCAAACGTGTTTCAATAGGATTTATAAAACAAAAATAGCGGTAAGATACCTAAAGAGTATGCCGTCATGTGACACAGTCGTGCCTTGTTATTGGTTTGGTTGTATCTTATCAGGCACTACATACACCCGTGTATCGTTATCACTGTTTGCTTCGACGACTCTGACGCATTATACAAAACGACCAGTATTAATTGAACTACCAAGTTCCTTCAAATCTCCAGTTTTTTTGTACAACATCATTTATACAGTGAACTTTACTATTAGAAACTAGCTGGCGTCCGCAACTTCGCTCACATGGAATTCAGACAATTATATTCTAATAGACAGCCTATATTCTCCTTCTAGATGCAATCTATCTACGTTATCTACCATTATATTCTTATCTCTATTTATGTTTATCTATATTTACTTCAAATATCTATGTCCCGTCCCGAACGCGCGGAATAGGTCAACCCCCCCCCCCCTTCCTCTTGGTATGGCAATGCGGCAGAGTGGAGACCCCCGTCCGTGCGATGTCCGGACTGAGTCGTCGTTTGCCCTCGCCCTAATAGGCCTGAATGTATTTTGAAAAATTTATGTATTGATATTATTTTTTAATGAATACGTGTAAAACATACATGTATACTATGGGTTTTTTTATGATAATGACTATGGCTGTTTTAAAAATACAAAAAATAATTATCTCTTAAATTATTGTATTTGCTTGATAATGATCATGTAAGAAAGTATTAAAAGCGCTAGTACAAGTCAATTAAATATGGAAATACCTATATGATTCCCAAGTCTCAATTTAAAGTAATCAGATAAATTACAGTTTTTGTTCGTACCGCATCTGCAGCATACTGCATCATTGTTAAATCTTCAATTGTTAATTTCAAATATGACCACAGTCTTCTTCTAGTTAGGTATCGTCTGAATTAAATGATTCTGCTAGTCTCATATGGATAGATTATTTTTCCAATTTATATCAACCCTCTAATAAACCAATAGCTATTTTGCCAGAAATTTCCGAGCAATTGTTCAGCATCTTTGAAGTCATACTTTCTTTCGAGCACAGTAATCGAACTATATCACGTTAGGCGTTTCCAATACCTATAACATTATATATAGCCAAACTTTGCTCAGCTATGCTTATGAATAACAAACTAAATGGCGTTCCAAGATGCCACGAAAAACTCCCACGATCAGTCGCGTCGGCTTTTAAAAAATCTCGTGACTGCTTATGCAAATTTAATTATTCGTCTAAAAGAAATGCGAAATGCGTTAAGATAAATTCTCATTGACTGTCCAATAAATATCCTACATAATCGTTAAGATAGCATCTAAATCTGTCTAACACAATTTTTAAGCGAACAGACACGCAGCAAATGTTTTGTTTTATACATATACGAAAATTAAGTAAATATTTGTATTATAATAAGCATTAAGAACGCATGTTGATGTTTTATGGTTTTAATTTCATTTATATAATCAATTTATTTTTGGTGGGCGATGGAGTTACCGACCACCTGTCGACGTCCCTGACTATAGTTTAACTATCTTGTTCTTCAAGCTCGTGCTGGTGGTAGAATTCCTATAGACTTAAATCACCACTCTCTCTCTCTCTCTCTCTCTATAACTAATTACCTAACCTAACTAATACATAAAAATCACGTAAATTAGTTCAGTGATTCGCGAGTTATAAAGGCTACAAAACGGACGTTACCTTGAATTCGGTAAACTACTTAAAATATATTAAATTCGGAATAACAGTGCAGAGTTCTTACCGCTGGTCGATAAATATTCGAAAGCATTAACTATTAGCTAATGTTTGTACAAGTGAGGAAGAAATATTTTCATTCAGTCACGATCGTTTCTTCGGTGTTTTGAAACGTGGAATGTGCGCCTGTGCAAATTAATAACACAGCTCTTGCCGTTCGTAAACAATGGGCTTGCGGTTTATAAATATATCTATATCTACATATACAAGCAGCCCGCATGCGGTTTTACCCGTTTTCAATGTGAAAAATGTTATTAGGCGTAATATGTGGTTAATCACTTCGAATTGAATACTATCGTAAATAATTTGTAAGAGTTCGTTTTAACGATTACACGGTCTGTTTTAAATGTATTTTTAGTACTTACAAAACACGCTTAATATAAAAAATTAATGTTATAATATTACCGTTTTAATTAATATTTTTTTATTATTACATTTTGGATTCTGTATATTCAATTTATCAGAAAGTTATAAGTAGGTACTAAAATTATCCGTTTGAATAAAATCGTAATCAAAACTAATCCGTAGGCGACGCGACGTAATACTTAAGATTGTCAATTTAAGATTTATCAAATAACCACGTATTTTATTATATTTATTAACAAAATGTATTTAAATAAACTATGAGTAAATAACAATTTCTATTATTCATAATAATCCCGTGTATTAATATATTCTACCTTCAAATATGACGTCGTTCTAGTCGACCTAATTCACTAGTAGTTTCATGGTAATTTTCTACATAGTTCATAACATAATAAAATATCGTATAATTTACCTGGCCAGATAATTCATTCATGTTTTTTTTTAAATCACATTAGCAAATTCAATCAATGATTTTTGAGTTATAAGGAAAGACGGCCTGACAAATAGACGTTGTGTTTGAAGTTTCTTTGAAAATTCTTTCGGAATCCCTTGGCTCGCTTTCTTATAGTATATCATAGGTCGGGATTATAGTCTAACTAATGTTGAAAACACAAGCCACTAACTTCTCAAGTATGAACGAGACATAGACATGTGAAGAGATCTTAATAGGCCGGCGTGATGGTGACAACTGCCGGTGGAATCTGTTTCCAACGGCATTCCTTTTTCTATAACACCGCATTTACCATTCAGTACCATAGGATAACTATTCCGAGCGTAAACATAAAGAAAGACACACCGACCGCCCTTTTTGCTTAAGATTACTTAATATTCAATAATAATTTCATTGCTCAAATGGGTTCGCGGCGGGAGATAATAACACGGCATAGAAATATATCATTAATTTATCATGATAGTTTCCATAACAACATTTAAGAGCCAATCAAGAAAATAGAGTCATAAGAATTGTGTTTTTGGAACACTATAGATAGAAACTGTTTAAATTCTAGTTTTTTTTTTTCATTTTCATGTTTATAAATAGTATCAAAATAAATAGAGTAAGAGTATGTTTTTTTGTTTGTACAGAATTGTTCAAAAAATTAATTAGATGAGTCTGAGGTGGTTTATTTACAATTTTGGTGTGGTAGTTAACCCCTTGAGCACTAACCTAGGATTTACGCCAGTTTTCCATTGTTTTCCTATTGTTTTTTTTTTCTGGGTAACCGACAAATTAATTAAACGGGCATTTTAGTACGATGTTTTTGCTTCGCCGTATATGTATTAATTAAGGCGATATCCGACCACTAAGCTACGAAGGACCATCCCAGTATTAATCAACAATTGATTAGTGTTAATATTCCGCTTTCGTTGATACAATACGGATGCGAACTCGGTGGAATGAACTATTCAATAACCTTGTCAATTCGCACTTGTAACCGGTTCATGTTAATTACATGTAACAATAACAATGCGAATAAACTATGTATTCAATTAACGATCTATTATTATTATTCTATATACTGAGAGAATACTTTGTTATTGTCTACATAAGACATTGGTAAAATTACTGTTATTTGTGTATACAAGTGAAGTTATAGGGCGATGGATATCGTTCATATAATATGCTCAATGTACGATCTCTTTTATAGACACCTTAAAACTACTATGTTTAATATATTTATAAATCCCATGATGTGTTCTGCAAGTCACTATGACTCGCTTTTTACCGTGCTTATGTCGGTCGAGATGCAGACATGAATCCTACAAACCATGAAGATATTTCTCACAAATTCAAATAACGACCAGTAAGATTGTGCATTGAAGAATTTTATTCACAATTTCATGAGTTTTAGTTTTTTTTCTCTGAACTCTAATTGTTATCGAAAAATAAAAATAGCCTAAGTTATGCTGAGTGACTGCAGCTATCTACTAGAAAAAGTGTCGTCAAAATCGGTTCAGGTGTTACGGAGATTAACCAGAACATACAGATAGACAAAACTTTTAAAAAATTGTGTTATTGGTATAGGTACTGACTTGATACACATTAATATGTATTCAGTAAGAAGTTGTTAATATGATATTACAAACATACACTTCAATTTTATTTATTTGTATAGATATTAAATAATTTTTGAGGTCGGTTCATTAGTATGGCTTGTAACTCGAGAACCACTGGACCGATATACATTATTCTTTTTTAAAATCATAGATCAAGTTATTAATTATTCTAAGTTTCAGAATTCCATATTTATTATATAAGGGTAAAACTAAGTTAAGACAAAAATAATGACCACCAGCAAACAATCTTTGACTAGACCAGTGAATATTTAAAAATAATCGATACTATGTAGTGTATAATTACTGTAAGAAGTAGAAAACATAAAATATAGTTCATCATCATAGTTCTATAGTTATATTCGCGAGAGGCTACAGATAGTTAGAACAATAAAGTAATGAAGCCGTTGCACATTGAAGACTGAAACCATATATGACCACTACGCTTCTGCATACGGACTACGTAGAAATTAATTCATGTGACTGAAAATTCGGTCGTAACAACTACTTAAGTCTAAAATCCCTAGCAGACGCGTGTACTGGACAGCCTACATGGTATGACGGACGAGCGAACTGACCGGCATTGCAATTACCACAGTCATAGCGGTACGGACGTCACGCCTCCGAAATAATCGAAACATGAAAAAATAAATATTCGTTATGTTATTCTGTTACTACTTTAAGATAATTTCATTATCAGATAGATACTTTATTATTTATCTTTCAATGCTATTATCAAAGATACGATCATAACGCAGGCTTATTTCTTACGCATCACCGAAATTACAGTAACATTTCCAGCCTACATAAACATATTTTATATTGGTATATACTTTGCAAGTCAAAGTAGTTGTAATTTATGCACCTATTACTATTTGTGTGTGAAGACTTGTCACGTTAATAATGATCATATATTTAAATAAAACTAGGGAATACATCTTTAAACAAGTACATATTTTATTTCATTTACATATTTTTTTAAATTATGATTTTACGAGATTCAGTTATCAATATTAGCATCAAACAAATATACAAATACGTAACTTTAAAAATGAAAAAGGTAATATCTTGTTTTCATTATTAGCAATCTCGATGTAAATAATACTCTAGATGAACCAGCGGCTTCGCTCGCATATAATAATTTCAACGTCACTTTATCTCAAAGTACTTTGGAATGGTGGAATGGAATTTATTTTCGTATTTTGATTTCATTCGTTGTTATTATCGCAACTTTTCTTGTATACTACCTAAAGTAGTCAATGTTATACTAAAGCCTAACCAAAGGTTATATTTATATAATTAAAAAAAAGTATTATGTAAATATGACCCATGTTCTCGAGTTATAAACTAACGAACAAACAGACAGGTGCAGAAAGGTTTCTTATTAGAGTACATATAGAAAAGGATAGGTTTTAGTTATCTAAGGATATACAATTGTTATTTTTTCGTATTCGAATGGACATCTCTGTTAAAAATACTGACCCGATTTGAATCCCTATAGTTCTTATATTGTGAATAATAAATAATTAATATAATTACGTTTTTTCATGTGGTTTAAAAATGATAATGAAGTCATTTTACGTTATTAAATGCTAATTTGTTACCACTAGTTAAAAAGTAAATATAATCGTTGTTGTGGGTGCCCTTAGAGAATTTCTCGCCTCTCTTACTTTTAGCATAAAAAAATATTTTCTGAGTCAATAAAACACACATCTTAAATAACCTTTATATAACCTAAGTAATAACCGTTTATTTTGCGCCGTATCAAAAGAAGAAATTAAAAAAAATATTAAAAATCTCTCCAATACTTACACCATCAAACGGTCAATTTTATGGACCATTAGCCGCTACACGCGCAGTCATTCTGCGCTGGCTCCTGTGTTTTCATATTCAAGCTTATTATAGTGTCCTTATAATGTGCGGTATAAAGTTGATATTCGCTTGCAGGATCTAGTAATGAACAGTTGTTATGCTGTAGCGGATTCGATACGGCTACAGATTGAGAATCGAAATTCTGCGGCCGACGTACGTACGTACGTACTTACGTGTCTCTCACGTGATGATGTTTACGGTAAAATGTGTTTTTGAAGTTTTAATTCTTATCATCATTTTGCATGATTTCGCTTTGATACTTCTTATGTTTATAAGTTTCAAATTGTTTACAGACAATTTTTTTTAATATGTAATGGATTTAATATTTGTATGGATCAGAATGTTACCCCATAAAGGTGACGGACGAAAGAAGGTTACATGCAGCTGAGATGCGAATGTTGAGATGGATGTGTGGGGTAACAAGAATGGACAGGATTAGTAATGAGTATATTAGAGGAAGTTTGAAAGTGGCGCCAATAACAGACAAGTTAAGAGGCGGTCGTTTGTCCTGGTATGGACATGTGATGCGCAGGGAGAAAGAGGATGTTGTAAGAAAGGTATTGGATATGAATGTGGACGGTTACATGGGAAGGGGAAGACCAAAGAAAAGATGGGTGGACTGTGTAAAAGATGATATGCTTAGGAAAGGAGTGAATGCGGAGGTTACAACAAATAGAGAGGAATGGAAGAGGAAGACATGTTGCGCCGACCCTAAGTAAAAATGGGAAAAGGGTAGGGAGATGATGATGATATATTTTTTTAAATCGTAGATATTAAGATAATTTGTTTATCATGGAAGTAACTCTCTGTGTTGGTTTTCATGATTATTATTTTTTTAAATATGTTTACAACGTTGCTGTGATTACAATATCTTGTTAGATTAAAATAAATCGAACTAAAACGATAATGAGAATTGAAGTTAAAAAATTTATTTACGAAATTTATACTACACAACAAATATTTTGTATAAAAATTTTACATATTCATTCTCTGTTTCTCGCTTGGGTATGAATTATATTTAAAACAATAGAAACGCATGAATCTCCGGTGAACTAGTTTAAATCAGCGTGCAAAAAGCACTTTACCTGTCGCTAACTACCACTAAATCAGATTACACTCTCACCCCTCGAAATTTTACCCTATGGCGAGGGGAAACGTTGCACTTTGTACAATGCGGTCTAACTGGTACGAATTTTTGAAATGTAATTTAAATACAGAAGTATAAATATAGCAGTTTACTAGTATAAAAAAAAATGGGGATTATACCATATTCTATTTTTATAAACTGGAGTTTATTACTTCTAATGATTCATCGTTTCTAAATTAATATGTTACTAATTATAATAGTATATTACCCATAAAAATGAGACAATAGGAAAACAATGGAAAGCTGGCGTAAACGCCAGGTTAAAACACAAGGGGTTAAATAATGAAAATGTGTAAGTAACTGTTTAATCTATTGATCGTGATTATATCCCGCTATTTTATTGTAATAGAATAAAATTATACGGATTTTACGTTACACGTATACACAAAATAAAATTTAAAATTTCAATTATTCTCACTGTTATAAAATAAAATGAACTTAAGTTAATTTTCAATCTTTAAATCGATTCTTTTTAGAGCACTAAAATAACAATCGGTTCTGTCATAAACGACTTAAAAAGAGGTTGACTTTTCTCTTTTGCGAAATTATGCACCTGAATTTGTTTTATTATCACAGCTTAACTTCTATGTCAAGTACAATAATATGTTTCCTAAATCAATCCTCTCGTATTTTACTGTGTTTATTTGAAAACAACATTCTACAATCATATCTATGAATTAGGTATTACAATCGTAAGCAATTTTTCGTGACCACATTGAAATACATACGTACTTTTTTGACATGATCTTACCTATCTTGATTAGGTGATGAAAATGTCATATAACTTTTCTACATACAAAACAAACATTTTATTTTAAACGCGTAGATACACAAACTTATGTGCATAACAATTTCAACTAAATTATCCGGGAGTTATTATAATAATTTAAATTAACTTTCTGTTTCTCTTTTGTCTTTAACATGAACGACACATCTACATTCTTAATATAACAAATTAAAAATCTTAAAAATAATTGCGTGCTATTAAGCAATCGAATATTCGACGCAAGTAATCCGCACCTTACGCTGCGTCGCAAATGTTGCTAGTCCCCCACGTCTAATCGCTATATAAACTTTCCATCGAACCCTCAGTTCGTGTTCTACTGAATATAATGTAACTAGGTATTAGAAATACAATATACGATTACGCCAATATCAACTGGCATAAAATTTAATTTGTGTGGAGAAAAAAGAGATTAAAATATTTATTGAAATGAAGGATTTCAAATCTATAAATGTCGGTTTGCTTAAAATACTTTTCATGATTAGGCTGATGATAATGATAATGATAATGTAATGATGTACATACTGATATAAGTTACAGTAAAAGTAATATTACTATTGAGATAAATAGAAATGTTATTCTGTTGTAAAACCTATTTTTATCAGAGAAATCTATGAAAATAAATCAGTACGGTTTACCTTGGCATTTGTTTAAAATCCTACCTTTGGATTCTTACAAAGTTTTAAACATTAACTTTTTTTACTATAGTAGGTACCACCTATTTTATACTTTAAAAAAACATTATAATTGTTTTACGCCTCTGTTTTTAAGTTTTTATTAAAATGAAGTGTTTATTTTTTTATGTCGAAAGTTTAACTATATAGTAGCTGTCAGGCCGTGGCTGCACCCGCGTTTGTATGTATCCTTTTTTATACAAAACCCTATTTATTTTAGTAAAAAAATTTATTTCTAAAACAAAGAAAAATATTTCTAATAAAATGTAGTACTTGCCTGTAAAACGGGATCGGATTTTATTAAAATTTTTATGAGTTTTTTTTTTACGCGGACCTCTAATTACTTTAATTAAAAGTTACCCAGAGTAACTTCAATTATCAACCAAAAAAAGTCCCGACAAAATCAGTGCTGCCTTTCCGAAGATTACCCATTACAAACAGACAGACAGGCAGAAAATTAAAAAAATGTATTTTCGGTATTGGTCTCGTATATACATTTATATCTATTTAGTGAAAGAAAATATCTTTTGACATTACAAATAGACTCTCCAATTTTATTTATTAGTATAGAACATATATAAATAAATAAACAAAAGAAAATGAGGAATGGGAAAAAACTTTGTAACATAATCATTTCCTTAAACTTTATCAAATAACTTTGAATTTCGCCAACAACCCTCGGTTCCAGAGATCCACGGAAAAACTTTTAACATAGCGAATTGGTAAAACTCGTAAGTTGTCTTTCAAAACATCACTTAAAACATTTATAAACAAAGTACTTTATTTAAGTTTATAATTCAACCAACTTTGCGTCAATTGGATACTATTTAATTCGTTAGGTTAGTGCTTCATTCATTATGTTTACCAGACTCTATATTATGAATAAACTCTTAGGTACATTGTAATTCTACATATAGTCGAGAAAAGCTTAAATAATTATCTTTTATAATTGCTCAACACTATAGGTTTGCTAGAATGAATTGTTTAAGTATCTAGTTAGAGATACTTTTTCACAATCTATCCATTCAACCGAAAGACGTCCACTGCTGGGCATAGGTCTCCCTCAATGATCTCCACGACGACCGGTCTTGCGCCACTCGTATCCAGCGGATTCCTGCGACCTTCACCAGGTCGTCGGTCCACCTTGTGGGCGGCCTACCCACGCTGCGTATTTCCAGTACGTGGCAGCCATTCAAGAACCCGTCGGCCCCATCGGCATCGGTTCTGTGAGCAATCTGCCCAGCCCACTACCACTATAGACACTATGGATATAAGTCTCTCTCAATATGGGAGGGATTGCCATAATCGCCACGCTTGGCAGGCGGGTTGACGATCGCAGTAGCTGTTTGTGGTTCTCAGAAGATACTGCTGCCCATTCCCTGGTTTATCTCTTAGTCGCCTTTTACGACACCCACGGGAAAATATGGGGTGGTAATATTCTGAGCCGGCAACTCACGGATTCGGTAAGTATATGTAAAACTAAAATAATAAAACATAGAGATAACGTGGTTTGAAAATCATGTTTGCATCAAATATTAAAACGTAACCATAGGTCATGGTGTGCGTGGGTATGGGAGAAACTAGCAAAATACAAGAATTGTAATAATAATGTATTTCTATAATTTTCTTGTATGTATATTAGACGAAATTCTTTAGCATTTGAACAATCAATAATTATATTTAAATGTACAACGATCCATAAGATTATTACAAATATTTTTACATAACACGCCGCCATTTGGTGTTGTATACAAAGCAATTTTAATACCTATCTCGAATGTAAGTTATGTATCTAAATAGATTAACTTCAAATTACAAAAGTTAACTTTTACGTAAATTACCTTAGTACCGTACCTTAGAAAATAACGTTTCTAAAAAGGTATAGAGAGATAAACAACGACACGGAAAACATTTTTTCATCTCGAACCTTTTATTTTACCGCAAAAACCTCAAAGTACGCGACGGAAGCAAAGCCTTCATAGGATTATCTCGGACAGCCGCTTGAAACCGTTATAGGTACAACTTTGTTTTGTTAAACGAAGGGTAACCATAAACATACTACATGATAAAATAAAGTGTTATCTAGAATGTATTTTTGTGAATAGATCACGCGTGATATGAAGCGATGATGGTGTAGTTTGGTAGTGCGGTCGGATTCCGTGTCAATGGACACGGTTTTGGTTCTACCTATCCGACTTTATAATCATTCTAAGCTTTTAGTTAACGAAAACATCGTGTAGAAAACAGCATAGTGATAGGGGTTTTGTTAACCCCCCCCCCCCCTTCTGCTACCACCGTAAGTGTGTTTCGGCAGCATCACTTGAGAACGTGTAGGCTTATTGTGTTTACCATCCTGGACCACATCGTCGCTTAACATCAGATAAGATTATAGTCAAGCACTGAGCTTTTACAGAGTAATAAAATGCCGTGGCAAAATGTGAAAACTACATTAAAATCTTTTGTGTAGATACTTTACAAAGAGTTAATTAATAAACAGACAGATAAGAGGGTACTTTTTTGGACAGTTCTATAGACACTAAACAGGCCCGGTCACAGTCAAAGACTCGGGGGGTCATATTTGGGCTTAATGATCGTATTACATGCATTTTTCAAAATTATTTTGAATACTTACCTGTTTTTGATTTCATTATTAACGACGTTTTAAGCAGAAAGTTAGTAATTTCAATTTGCTGTATACGATTTGGGGTGAATCATGTCCTCTACGTCCCCACCCTCTCGGACAGACACTGTTATGAAATCTAAGGATTGAATTGTGTGTACATATGTATATATGACTTTAAAAGATGAATGTAGGTAGGAAAATCTAGGAAGTTCTTATCATGTGAATACCCTATGTAGCCCGTAACGTAGTTCGCTCGGATCCCCGAACGGGATTAGCCCGAACAGACCCGGGTAATTGTTGTGGGGTTCGTAAATTAAACAGCGTGACAACTGGTCGTGCGCGCCCTCTATCTCATCCCTCCGGAGGGATTCACTGTAATTGGCAGTTTCGTTGCGAGCAGATTAATTAACCGCGTGCCTAATGAATTTGTTTACGTAGAATTTATATTTCATACTCACATTCACATAGCTGTGCCCGCGGCTCCGCTCGCAAATCATATTTTCTATTTCACTCATTTCTTCACCGCGTATAATATTTGTTGGCCCTAAGTTGTTGTTGGTATTAACAGAAAGCAAAAACATTACTCACAAATTCAAATACTTGTCAGTAAAACTGTGCATTGAATCGTATTTTGTTTACAATTTCATGGGTTTGAATTTTTTTAGGCAGAACCGTAATAATTTGCCTAAAATTATTTTGCTAGTAAGAGAAATCAAAGACAAACAATTGCCCGTAGAACTAACCATTCAATTGTTTTTTGTCACAATTTTATGGGTTTTCAGTTTTTTAGGTGGACTACTTCACTTTCGGAAAATAAAAGTAGTCTAAGTTACGTCGCGCAACTTCGCGCTTCGCGCCAGAATAGTTACAGAACAGAAAAATTGAATAAAATATGTTTTGGTATATACAAAAACCATATATACATTCCATGTGTATTTAGTAAAACGTTGTTATTTTGATATTACAGACACACACTTACATTTTAATTATTTGTATAGATTATCAAACCATAATTTGTTGCTTTTTTAATTCGCATATTGTTTGACCCGCGTGAGTGAGTTACCTGAGTTTAATTTAAATAATCGCACAGATAGATACTTTTAAGATAAACAATCAATGGGTGGTCCCGCATAATGCCGTTTTAATCAGAGTTTTCGATTCGCACATTAATGTACAATTTAATTAACATGCTTTGTAAAATTTATAAAATATATACATACAAAAGGATTCGGATCAAGCTGTCTTTAGTTTAGACCACAGTTCTCAACCTTATTTTATCCACCGCCTACTTTAAGAATAGGTTTTTTTCTAGAGTCCCTCTTAATTTTTATGCCTTTTTTAAACTACATTTTTACTCTGCCCTCGCTCTCTCTGCATTATATCAATGAACCCCATTTTCTCTGGGTTTTTTTACTTCCACAAGGGGCATTATCGCCCACGTTGAGAACCTAGGGTGTACTCGTTTGAGCATCGTAAATTGGATGTTTTCTATGTTGAACTCAATGGTTCGAATTTTAGATTGCAGCCTTACTTATAAAAGTGCCCGTTATATAAACTACGTTTCTGTCACTCCATCTTCATCGTCTTACCCTTAACTAATTTTCGGTGTAACATGTCTTCCTCTTCCATGCCCTGTCTATTTACAGTCATCTTCGCATTCACTCCCTTTCAAAACATGTCATATTTCACACAATCCATCCATCTTTTATTTGGTCTTTCCCTTCTCAAATAACATTCATATCCAATATCTTTCTCACAACAGCCTCTTCCTCTCTACACCACTCTGCGCGTTTCTGCCACTCCATGGTATAAATAAAACATTAAGGGCTCCGGAATTTTTCCTTAATTTCTTATAATCATCCGTTTTATATTTTTAAATGGAACACGCAATTGATTAAGTAATATCATCCTTGTGAAGTATCAATCGGTATTGAATGTTCTTTGATTTCAGGCCAAATCGGATTACAGGCAATAGTACCGTAATTATGAAGATAAACCATTACCAATTCATTGTTTTCGTACATATAACGTTGTCTAGTGGCGAATGATTGATACCAACAGAGCTCTCAGATGTGTACGATTCAAGGAGATTATGCAAGATTTTTTTTAAATGTCACCTTTGTACTGTACTTTGTTCGTATTACATAAAGAGTTCACAAAACATATAATACATTCTTTAAAAACATGATTTTATTCTGATTCAAAGCAGTTACTCTTTACGTTTCACTTTCAAGTGGTAGATTTTTTTTGTACTTGGTCCTAAGTTGACGTGTAAATTCGGCAGAAACGAACTATTTGTTATTGTTTGCGCTGCGATGCCGCATCTTTGTCATTTTAAAATGAAAAGGTAATTACAAACTAAACAACAAAAGAAATAAATGTGGAATACGAAACTATATTCTTTTCAATGAAATAATTGAGAACATAAGAATAGATAAATCTTAATTACTTTAGATTTTTTTGTTACAGTTCATATTTAAAGTTAATATAAAAAATAAATACTTAATCTTTGTAATAACGTCCATTAAATGTATGTTTAATTTAATATCAATGTTGCGAAAAGAACAATATTCTATAGGTCGTAATCCTAGATCAAATAAATGTAACAATAATACCATTGTTTGAATATGTATAAACAAAACGGTATATATCAGTAACAAAAAACGACGCGATAAGCATTGCCAATCATAACAATATTATCAAGTTTCTTTGAATGTTGGCAAACATCGCATCGCCCTCGGCCTAAGTGTTTGGGATTGTTCAGATTAATTTTTAACATCTATCTCTCTTACTATTCGTTAGTTGGCTTATAAATCGAGAACTACTGAACCGATTTACTTGATTCTTTTTTTTAATAGTAGATATATTATCTGTTCAGGTTTTAGTATATATTATGTTACGATACATATGTGTTACATTTTATAAAGCGCAACGTCTATCTGTCTCTTTCTGTTCATTAATTCGCCTATAACTTGACAACTACTACACCGATTTTCATAAATGTTTTTTTTAAAATTATAGATATATTATATGTCTAGATTTAAGGATACATTTTGTTACTTTAAATATATTATACTTTATACGTAGGACTATCTATTATTTATATTACTTTTGTTATTTGTTCATAGACATACTATATGTATCGTAATATAATATATGACAAAACTTAGATATATTTATGATATAACAAAATAATTAAGTAAATCGGTTAAGTAGTTCTCGAGTTATAAGCCAACTAACGGACTGACATACAGATAGACGTTGTGTTTTATATAATGAAAGGATTTGATGAATCGAAACGACAACATTTTTTTTCGGAGTCATATTTTTAATAATTAGGTAGGTATTGATTACCATATTTATATAGAACACAGTTTCTTAACCTTATTTTACCGTACCGCCCACTTTTAAAATGAGTTTTTTTTTGAGTCTCCATCTAAATTTTTTTTGCCTTTTTCGACTATATTTTAAATTTATCTCAATGCACTCTAATTTTCTGGGGATCTTCTACTTCTACAAGTGGGCGATATCGCCCACATTGAGAATCTAAGTTCTAGAATACTCAATGTCAAACAATTCTTGTTGTCTGCAGAATTTTTTACACATATATGTATAATGACGTAACAAAATATATAATAAAACTTATAGGTCGGGCAACATGTATGTGATTTTAAAAAGAATCATGTACCATAAATCGGTTTAATAGTTTTCGAGTTATAACCCACAGCCATACGATGTGTATAAAGGTTGTGTATGCAGATATACTCATCTAGGAATTTAAAAACATTTGACAGCCAAAGAATAAATTTTTAATGCTTGACTCAAGACTAGAACAAATTTGACTTGTTTACCTTGTTATTTGATGTACGACTCGAGTCCTATATCTTCAAGAACTCAATTTCTGTAACTAGATGTCAAAGTGTATTTATGTTACGTGGTTATGGATAAAAACACTTCTATAAAAGACTACACAGACAATTTTTTAAACGGTCTTACGGACTGTAAGAGAGACGTAATGGGATTTTTTTCCCATAAATTTGAATAAAATTACAATGCAATAATACAAGTAACGGGTTCTAATTGTCGATTTGTTAAGGTAAAAACAAACTGTGATAAGTAAATGTGAACAGTAGGAAAACTTAAAAAGTAAATACGATATTTAAAAAATGTACGAATGTACAATAATATTAAACATAGGTTATATTTTATATTATGCGTATAGGTTATATTAATGCATGTTTATATTTTGCTAAATTATTAATCCTGTAATCTCAAATTAAATATAAATCTAAATAATATAATTATTAAGTTTAAAAAAAAAATGATAACGTGATTACCTACTAAGTTTGTGTTAATTGAATTCTTGTATATAAGGGAGAAGTGGCATGAAAGAGCCAGTTTTCTAAGCCCAGCGTAAAAAATACTTATAGTAAAATTAATACAGGTATTTTTTTATTAAAATTTAATAAATGTATTAAAGTAGGTAATTTTACAAGAATAAACCATGAACACAGTAGGAAAGTCAATAAAATATTCATTTTAAAAAAATGTGTCTTATGGCTCTTTCATAACCTCGTGGTATTGAAAGAGCCACTAAAAGTTATGAAAGAGCCAACCTGTAATAAAATGTACAAATGCAACAATTATGCAAAATATTATTAGGGAAAAAAAATATAAACACAATTCTAACAAATACTATTTAAAAACTAAAGACTATTTGAAGATTTTTTCAATTCTGCAGTCATTTTAATATGTTCTAAAAACCCTTTATTATTAACATAAACTTCACTCATATCAATCAGGCGGATTATTCATAATAATCTCAAAAATTAAATACAATAACAAAAAATATTCTTCTATCAAAAACAACATCGTTAAAACTTTAAGCTTGAATTCTTAACTTTAACTATCTAATCATTAATAATATATAATCAGACTTCTTAGGAACTTTTAGAATCACAAAATTATTTACTTAAATTTAAAAACATGTTTGGCAAAAGAAATGAAATTTCCCCTTAATGCCTGGGCAAATATTGTTGGCTTTGGCGAAATCAAATGCCAGCTTCTTTGTTTGATGTCTTGTTAGACCATAGCACATTTTAGAAGCAGTTTTTAAATAATCCGCAAGCATATCCTCCTGGTCGTTTGTGAAAATACGTTTATTTCCTATATTAGGACAATGTTGGTAAGATGTTTCACCAGAAGCCTTAACTTTTTTTACAATTTTGGCTAGGTAAGCCCTTGATATATTTAACACAAGAGCAGTTTTGTTTATTGATTGACCTTTCTCTAAAACTTCACTGACTGCTTGTTCAATTACTGATTTTTTTTTCGGTTTTTTGGGCCCAACCTTCTCCATGATGCAATATCTGAAACAAATTATTTACTAAAAACTGAATATTAATTATGATTATACATTATTATTCTTTATTTATTGATTATACAAAATTAAAATTCATAGGTTATGAAAGAGCCGGCTATGAAAAAGCCGGCTCCTACAAGGCCCGTTGACTCGGCTCTTTCATAACTTATTGTTATAAAGAAAATAACCTTCAAAATAGCAATCAAATGAAAACATTTGAGTCTCAGTTTTTACGCAGCTACACGGCCAAATATATGCACAACCTCAATTTAATATCTTCGTACCTACTGTCATTAACAATAAAACACCAAAAAATAAAAATAATGAAGGAAAAAACTTACTTTTTGGTGCCAAAATCTTCTAGTTGTTGTACCGGCGTCTGTTAGTTTCGGCGAACTGTCAAATGTTTGTGGGGTGGCAGGATATCAGTGTTGCCACTTAAAAATAAAATCTTGTACCAAAATTTGTGTTAAACTACCGAAATAATGCAAGTGGCTCTTTCAAAACCTGGCTCCTTCATGCCGCTTCTCCCCTACATATTTGACATGAGTTTTTTTGTATGGTAATATAGTATCTAGTCGATTTACCTACCTATATAACAAACATAATTTCAATATTTTTATATTAAACTGAATTTTATGCTTCACGAATACGTAGGAATTGAGCCTGACAACATTTTAGCTAATTTGTACTTTTACAGCTATTTTACCACGTGCTACATAAAATTTCACTCCATATTTGTAAAATGTAACTTCATTTTTACCGAAATAGGTTTTTCTCTAGAACTTACTACTATTGAGATTTAGTCTAAAATGTGGAATCTACATAAGCCCAGATCAGATATAGTTAGTCAGATATAGTTCATGATCCAGTAAGCATTAATAAATGACATAGTTTTTATGTTCGTTAGAGTAAAATAGGAATCTAGAAGAGTTATGTTTTATATTATGTTATGATACAAAACACAAGAAAACCCCTGCCTCTATATTTATAACATAACATAACATAAGCTCACGCCTGTTATCCCGGAAGGGTTAGGCAGAGGTGAAATAGCGAACTACACCACCCACATTTCGCCGAGCTTAGCTCCATCCCAGATGTGACAGGGGGCGAGCCTGTCGCCATATCGGGCACAAATTCCAAACTCCGGGGTGATATTGAGTAGAAAAACCCAATACCTCTTGACCGGACCCGGGGATCGAACCCGAGACCTCAGAACGGTAGTCGCACCGTAATACATCTGCGTCACCGAGTCAGTTATATTTATACGTATACTTTATTATATCCCAATTTGTTAAATTGAATATAATGCCCTTACTCAGAAAATTAACCGAATTCATGAACACAAAAGTTGTTGTGTAATTTGCAATGAAATAGAAATTATACAAAAAATAACATATAAAATATGTCATCAGACACATAGGTAGTAATAATGTTGTAGAGTGCTGTGTAAGAAATAATAAAGGAAACGTCCATTATCCGATGCAACTCGTTTATTACTGCTTAATGTCTAACATATCTTATTGTCTATATAATACCATTATATCACAGGGGTTGTAGAAAAAATAAATAAAACAATAGTTTTTTTTTTACTTAAAATATATAACCACTTTATCGCACCACAATTACATAATAATATTTAGTTTTATACTAAATAAGGCAATTACTATTATTAATATAATTTACTACTGCTAATATTAAACATACATATATAAAGTCATGATGTATTAGAAAAAAATCTAATGAGTAGACAGAGAACTCTGTACTTAGTTTTTTCCATTTATTTTATCTAGTAAAATTCTTAGTTCTATTTTTATGAACTTATAATATGTTACTGTCCTTGATTATTTTTATGTTTGGTTCACACTCCTCTAAATTTTTAAATGGCCCCGTATGCACTGGGCTTACTTTTGTACCACTTTCATTTCTTAATAGAACGTAAACACCCTTTTTATAATAGATGGTTGATTATTCTTATCATAAAGGAGTTTTCTCTTTATTTTGCTATGAACTAAATTTTAAAGGGCATCCTTATGTGCTAACGCTTAATGCCTAAGTTAGCAAACTGCTATCTTTATTTTAATTCTAATACACAGTTTTCGGGGTTATATAAGGGTTCTACTGCCTCTTTCAAGTTATTAGGAAGGTTACATTTCCTACCAAACATAAGCTCAAAGGGTGTGTATCCAGTTTCACAATGAACATTCGTATTAAAAACAAAACACCAGAATGATAACCAGTCATTCCAAGTGTTTGGGTGTTCATCACATTGAATGCGAAAAAATGCGCGTAAGTGTTTGTGCGTATTTTCTAGTTCTCCGATGGACTGATGGTGATAAGCGGTTGAAATAATTTTGTCTATATTTAAACGTTTACATACCTCTGAAAAAACGACGCCATAAATTCTGCTCCCCTGTCCGTCCTAACTGTTTTAGGTAGTCCATATCGTAGGATATAATTACTTACAAATGTTTTGGCCACTGTAACAGTGTCTTTCGCCTTAAGTTGATATGTTTCTACATATTTGCTGAGCTCACATTGTAAGGTGACTATATACATGCTTTCAGCGGTATCTCTATCTACGCGACCCACAAGTCAATAATTTTTTTTTCACCAGCTGGCAAAGCAGTACTAGTTACAACCATGGGTTCTTTTACATGAATACTTCATAAGTTGACATTGTTTGCACTTACCGACAAACTTTCTTACGTCATTATCAAGACTAGGCCAATAATATTTTTGTCGTATGCTATTAATCATTCTTTGAATGCCTGAATTACCACTTGTGGGCAACAAGAAATAGTCTTGTAAAATATAAGTTTTTTTTCAACGCTATCTGTAACCCTTCGTATTCCCTTTAAAATATGTATCCTAGGGCTTAACCAATTTTTACGACTCTTTATCTCCTTAATTAATTCCTCAATAAAAAAAATCCGTTTTTGTTCTTTTTTTACTATGCACAAATTATACAACTTTACTGTTTCGCAAAAAGATCTTAATTCATCAGCAAATACGGCTCGCGTGAATTGTCCTATAATAAACAAGATTTATAAGCAGTGTTAAATTACTTACAACAAACGCAAAACATTTTTTCTCGAATGTTATGTTTTTCTGACCTCTCATTTTGTCGAGGTCATAACCTCCAATTAAACGTAATTCAACTGAGTCCCCGGGTTTGTTTAATACTTCCACTATTCTTGGACATTCAGCACAGTCATAGGGAAGGTTACAATTAAAGTCCGTTGGATCAGCAGCTTTCTCGAGATCTAACAAACGTTTCTTCTGACCCCTAGTCAAAACATTAACGCTTTGTTCAGTTAGCGATTTCAATTCATCAAACGTAGTAACTATTCTCGATAAGGCGTCAGCCACCTCGTTAGATTTCCCTTTAACATATACAACTTTAAAATTATATTCTTCTAATGCCAATCTGAACTTTAAAAGTCTACTGGAAGGATCTTTCATCTCGAATAAAAATATTAATGGTTAATGGTCTGTCCTTATTATGAATTTTCTACCATAGAGATAAGGCTTAAAATATTATTGCTCCATACTATTGCTAACAACTATTTCTCAATAGTTAGGTAATTATTCTTAGGGGGCGGAAATATGTTCCGCCCCCCTGGATGTCTGACCTTAGGTCATGCCTCTCCTGAGGCGGGCTAAGAGGTGGAGGGTAACTTTTCTCCTCCATCCCCACCGGGCCATTGCACTGACGGGCCGGGTGGGTTCGCTGCAGGGGGCTACGCGGTGCTTGCGAAAGCCACCCCGTGTCGCCCCCCATCCCAAATGCAGCGGACGGCCCCGGGGGGTTTTAGTGGGTATTTCCGGGCGACTCTCGCCCGGGTGAGTCCCACACTGGCGCGGAGCTCGTCACTCCGTGCCCCCTTATCTATTGTATTTGGGGGACTTGGATCCTCTAAATACAATAGATAAGGGTAGTGCGTAAATGCATTTCCCCCCGTCAAAAAAAAAAAAAAAAAAAGGTAATTTAATTCTGCCTTGTTTAGAGGTCTATGTGTATGCTATCGGTCTGAAATCTTTGTTACACAAAGCAGCCCCTATTGCCTTTATAGATGCATCTGTTTGCAATACAAATTTATTATTCTCTGAAAAATCTGGGTACTGCAAAATCGGTGGAGTACATAAAGCATTTTTCAAAATTTGAAAACATTTTCACATTGATCTATCCAAATGAATAGCTCATTCTTTCTACTTAATTTATTTAAATGTATAGTTATTTCTCCAAAATTTGGAGTAAATTTCCGATAGTAATTGCAAAACGCTACAAAGCGTCTCACTTCGTCAGTATTTTGGAGAACTGGATATTTTTTTTAAATTAATGTCTTTTCTGGATCGGGCAATACCCCTTTAGACGTAACTAAATGACCTAAATATAAAATTTCCTTTTTCAAGAATTCACACTTTATTGGGATGAGTTTAAAGTTTACTGATCGAAACATTCCCAAGACATCGACTAAATTTTTATTTTGAATTTATAAACTTCTTTCAAAAACTATGACGTCTTCACAAGATACAAATCATTTGTCATAAGTTAGCCCCGAAAGTGCTACTGACATGATTCTGGAAAAAGCATTAGGACTTATTTTAAAGCCCATATTGGTAAACGCTTCAGCTGGTACTGGCCCGTGTCGGTCGTAAATGCTGTTATATTTCGGCTCCCTGGGCTTAAACTCACTTGGTAAAATCCTTGATATAAGTTTAGATGTACAAAATAAATAGAATTTGCGAGGTAGTCTAGAATTTATGTAATATTTGGCAAGGGAAATTCTTGGGAACCAAAAGAACAGGGCTAGACCAATCCGAATTAGCTTTCTCTATAATATCATCTTGTAATAACTTATTAATTTGATTATTTATTTCTGGTTTTAAAGCAACCGGTACCCGATATGGTTTATTATACACAGGAATAGAATTCGGATTTAGAGTTATTTGCTGTTCCATAACGCTAGTTGTCGATAATTTGTCTCCCTCCAATTGAAAGATATCGGCATATTTAGCGCAAATTACTTCACTAGATTTTTGTTCATCCAAGTTTAAATGTCCTAAATCTAATAATGGTAAAAGTCTTTTGACCCGATTAACATTATTTTAGGTGTGGCTAAAGTTACAAATATTATAACCTTGCAAAGAATATATTTCGGGTTCAAAAACAGGTATCTTGATTATTTTTTCACTCATATTTAACAATTGAACAGGAATTCTATTATTTTTACACGTAACTATTCCTCCGGCTAAAAGTACATTATCAGCTATCTGATTTTAACACACCACATAGTCTCCTTTCAACTCTGCCTTAATTATTAAATAGTGAATAGACTCACTGCGCGATGGAACATAAATGTAACTTTGAAAATCGCTCCACCTATGTAATGGAACTACATACTTATTGGCATCTCTACACAAAGTTAATGTATTATTTTCTAAGTTAATACATGCAGAATAAGTTCTTAGAAAATCAAGTCCGACGATACCGTTTGCATCACATGGTAACGTGTTGAATACGTAGAATTTATGTTTACACAAATTATTGTTTTCCAGTGACAATTGCAAATAAGCATAACTACTCGATTCCACCGGATCTCCTATACCTTTGATTACGATGCAGTCTCTGTGTAGCATAATGCTAATAGGTATCACGTTACTTTGTATTATAGATAAGCTCGCCCCTGTGTCAACTAAAAATAAAAGTTTATGATTATTTAAGTATAGGTTAATAAAAGTAAATCCATGATTGTACCTTAATATCTTATGACCGAAAAACTGCATCTTGTTATTATTTTCGCTACTGACATTATTCTCTTCGACCTCGGGGGTTTTTTCAGGAGATTCCATAGGTTGAGTAGAGAATATATTTCCAAAGTTCTTACGATTCCTATACGGTTCTTTCTATGATGACTATAATAACCCCTTATCTGTCCTTGACCCTGTGTATTTTTACTGAAACGTGTATTATTATTGTTATAATTATTCGTGTATCGACCCAGGGAGTCATTATAAAAATCTATTACCTCGGGAATTTCCTTGAGAGATGTTTCCTCGATCTCCTCTAAATCTACGAAGGCCCCTGTATGACCTACCTCCCATGCTAAGTACGATGTCACGCGAAGGCTGGTCCAACTCCTCGTCATCTGCAGCTCGAACCCCATCACTTAAATTTACATCATTTCTAGCAGATATAATAGTACCTAAACGACAGTTTCTCAATCCGTCTGAAAAAAATTTCGCAGTAAACTTCTCATTAATGAGTTTCAAAATAAGCATCCTCATTAGAGCCTGCTTGTGATATTGTAAGATTAGCAAGTAACTCCTCTATTTTACTATCATACTTCATAATGGTCATGTCGTGTTGCGAAATACTATTTAATTGAGATAACATGTGCTAGCCGATTTCTTTGATATCAGCAATTGTCTCATATCACTTACCAAGGTTTCGATAGTTTCATATGTGTTTTTTAAGTTTCAACTTTGCAATTTTATTGAGACGTGTTTTTAAAACAAACGAAATAAGTAACTTTTTGTTATTATCATCCCACAGACAGCTGGAGTACATCTCTATACCAATAGTTATACTTTCTACTGTTTCCTCTTTACCATCCATAATAGGAATCAGGGATGTAGCCGACCTAATTTCAAACTTCTCCATTGTGTCAATGTTTTCGTTATATGATAATATTTTATTATAAGTATCCTCAAATTACTGACAGAGTACCCCCGTGTGAGACCCGGCTGTTTGCGTATAATTGTCAACAAATACTAGGCTTCTATACTTTTATATACTATATGCGCTTGTTCTATTTTTTCTTTAACATTACTACTACATAAAATTCGCCTTTTCTACCCTAATTTTCTCAAATTTATCTTTATATCTTCTAATGTATCCCATACCAATTTCAAGGACTCCTCCATATGTTATGTATATATATTATCTCCACAAACTATTATTATACCAGTACAAAATAACTAATCATACGACACAAAAAAAAATGAAACAATGTTGCATACACATATCTCTTGATTAAAATATGTTAGTACCTGGAATGCACAATACATATTTACCGTATTTCAATTTCACTATATCACACTGTGTATTCCTTGAAGTCCTCTCGTTTGTTTCTACCGCTGGCTGCTACTCTTCCTGGCACGGTCTGCGAACGCCCTGACAACCGCATTTGAATGCGCCTCCACCTTTCGCTACTAATTTCTTGCCTTAACCACTTAGTATGAAACTTCTTGTATTACTGATACAAAAGATATACAATTCCTAGTATAAATATCGCCACTAGTCTTGATATTAGGGCATTATTTATCATTAATTGTGATGTAGTTTCCACTGTTCTGGCCGCGTTGTCTCCTACAAATTGCCCATTTTTAAATATGATAATAACGCTGCAGATGATTAACAATGTGTTTAATATGTCCGTAATGTCACTCTCACAATTTATCAGTGTCGTCATTTTGTAATGTAATCGCGCCTGATGTACTTAGAATCGAGGCACCTGGACTGGCAGGGTCGCCATGTAGAGTGCTGTGTAAGGGATAATAAAGGAAACTTCCATTATCCGATGCAACTCGTTTATTACTGCCTGCTTAATGTCTAACATATCTTATTGTGTATATAATACCATTACAATGTAAATGTAATGAATTGAAGACCGGTAGCTCGTTGGGACAACGATATGATAAATATAGCTGGTAAAAACTGGAAGACAATTGCCAAAGATAGTGATAAATGGAATAGTTTGGAGGAGGCCTTCACTTCATATAAGTGAGGCTCATGCATGCATGCACGATAAATTATTGAAACTTTTTTTTTTCAATTATATTTATCAATTCAAGTGATCTAACTTATATTATGCACATTACTATATTATCCAATGTAATTTTTATCTATTATTATTATTAAATCGTTAACAATCCGTATAAAATTTTGTAATTTTACTTTTCTTTTAACGCGAGAAATAAGGCTTAAGGCTTTTTATTTCATTTTATTATTTATAATGTATTGAAAAATCTTAATATGTTTATTAAAGACTAAATTAAAATAAAACCGATACGATCGAGTTTCATTATCAATCGTTGTGAATAGAATTAAAAGCAAAAAAAAAAAAAAAAACAGTTAAAGCAACAATTCTACGTTCTGTTTAATTCCGTTCACAACTGGTTGTCGTGGGTGTCTAGGGGTATCGATTGATGCGAGAGGGAGACGAACGTACATCTCCGTGAATGTGTGTAACAGAGACGTAAAAGAAACCTTCCAAGAATAAGATAGCATCAAGAGTTACGTCAGGAAGAAGCGAGACGTCGCTGGCGCACCATCAATAAACTACCTTTTTTTTTTTTTTAGGGTTCCACACTGATGGTTTTGATCGGATTTATAATATGTTTTTTAGGTGTCATTTTTTATATGGAAACCAATTCTTGAATAACATCTAGTTATAGGTTTTACACTAAAAGAGTAAATAATCTACTATGTAGCTATAATATACTAGCTTGTGTTGTACTTTCACGTGGTCAATAAAAATTAAACGAAATCGGGTTTACTCATTCGTACGATAGTGTTGTACTTTTAATATTCTAGCACTTACTTATATTTACTTTGAGCTTTTATATAAATGTTTGATGTTTATGTTAGAATATTCGTCACTTGAGATGAAACATTCACTTGTAAAACCCTTTTAGATTTCGTTCTTGTCACCATAATTTAAACTTATTAAATTTATATTCGTCTTTTAACTCATAGAAATAGTTTAAACAAATATACAAAAACACATAATAATATTGCAATTATTTCTTGCTCGAAAACGGCTGAACTGTTTTGAGTGTGATTTTCAGATTATTATAACACTAAGCCGGTGGAATTCAGATACGTCACGTAATTACCATGTAACAACTAAAACATTTGCGTGAATGATGTTGCAGGCGTTAGCTAGTCTCAATGAAAATTATTTTATTGGATAACCTATTATAAAACAGTCATTTAATTAATGAATCATAAGAAAAAGATAATATTATAATTAAATCCCTAATTATAGTTACAGAACCCATTCTAAAACACTAAACCGTCGCTTGACCGCGTCTGTACTTTTTTTCATTTATTAAGTGGTTATTTATTCATAACACCTTTGTCGGTTTTTTCTAGCGCTCATTAACTCAAATTACTTTGAAAAGGCGTACGGTAATAATTTTCATAATGACCTAGTATAAAGGTTTATGAATTTAAATGCCTTCTTTTAAGTGGTAACTCAAATATATTCATAATTAATTATTAACCTTATTTAATTACGTCTTATATATTCATGATTATATAGTTAACAATATTTAGAACGGCAATAATAATGTAACAATAGAAAGACAATAGGAAAACAATGGAAATCTGGCGTAAACGCCCGGGAAGGTGCTCAAGGGGTTAATATACATAGTTAAATGTATTATGTTTATTTTAAAAGCATAGTTATTTACTCATCGTTATAATAAAAAGAATAAAATTCGTATTCATAGACACGTGAAACATGTTTTATAAAAATACAAATAAAACGTGTTCGCGTGTAAAGGTCCAAAATAATATATGAGAGAAAATTTGTCTGTCCATCAGTTACCTTATGTCTAGAGAAACTACTTTATGGAATAAGTTATGAAGAATATAGCAAATGAAGTTGACAAAAAAAAAGTATGCCATCAGCATTGTGTTATTGGAATACTTTATATTTATAAGAAATGAATGATTATGAATAGAGAATACTGTTTTTTATACGCATGAAAATTCAAGGCTCAACTAATGAATTCAATATTTTTTTTTTTTAGGATTATATTCTGAATTATTGCAACAATTACGGCGTTTGTCGTCTTGCTTTCATTATGATGATCACAGATCGAATTTCTACTAGAGAAATACATAATTTCAAATACAGTATTCGATAAAGTGGTGGTCCAATAAAAAGCTAGACAAGTTAATAAAATACTACGGGCGTGGAAAATTTATGCATTAAACCCAACCAACAGTGACATATCAAGTAGATACACAGCATATAGATTGCATGTAGCATTACTATGAAACAGCACCACGATTTGCAACTGAGGTGGTCTTAACTTAGTTCTCATGAGTGGTGATGTGCCAATGAATGATTTTAGAATGAACGAATATATTTTTGGCGGGATCTTAGTCTGTCATATACCTAGTGGTTTTTATTTTTCATTTATAACTTTTATTTAATTCTATTATTATTATTTGTCGTGGTATTAGTCGTGATTAACTTCGATTATTATGCGCATGTGAAGTATATTACAAATGATAAAAGAATATGAACTCAGTAAATTGAGAAAATCTCTTTATTAGAATAGGTAGTATCTGAAGATTATATAGATAATAAATCGTTGGGCAAAATTTATTTGCAGTAACCGTATCAGTTTATTAATGAATAAGTCTTAAATAAGATAATTTTGCCTTAGGTAAGATGAAATCTAACAAAAAAAAAGTGTTTATGAAATGCGGAATTTTGTTGGAATTTTGGTTTGATATGCTCCTTATATTCATTAACTTGCAGTATTTAACCCCTTATTATACAATTTGAGTTTTACGTGATGTAATATGTTTATTACGCCCAATGATGTGTGTTCTGTCTGAAAATAATTCTGAGAATTCTCAAATACTCCTAGCAAAGTTCTAACAAAGACCTACCACTTTTATCAAGCGTTGTATAACGCTAGACTTGGCTGCATGATCTAGATACCTTTGCCTTCAAAAGGAATAAATTTACCTAAGGAAAAAAAGAGAATCATCATCTCTGTCTGTCATGTAGTCATGTATTTTCTTTAATCCAACGACTTGCGGCTTTTTGGCGCCATCTTAGTCTTCTACTTCTTTTTCTATTCAACCCTAAGACGTCCACTGCTAGACATAAGTATCCACCAGTGAAGGAGGGATTGCCATAATCGCCACGCTTGGCAGGCGGGTTGGCGACCGCAATAGGTGATTGTGGTTCTCAGAGGATGCTGCTGCCCATCCCCATTTCACCTTAGTCGCCTCTTCGACACTGATGGGAAGATATAGGCTGGTACTATTCTTAGCCGGCACCACACGACTGTCATGTAGTAGCCATTATTTGTAATTGAACAACTCGTGTTACTGGATATATTGTGTGGATGTTGGTGGCGTTTTACATCATATGGTTTGGTTATTGTATACAAGTGAAGTGAATTGAAAATAATGGCACGAAGCGTCTATTATGATATAGAATATTGGTGGAGTTTAATTCATATAGTTTGGTTCTTATGTACTAAAAAACCCCTTGGAAAGTTCTTGCCACCTATTTTGCTGGAGCTTAGAAACGTTGACACAAGATTGATTATATAACTTATCACACGACGCCGGCAAACTTGTATATGTATATCGTAGAACGAGGGCTTTTTGGTAGCACTCTAGCTGTTATCATTGTTTTAATAACTTGTGTTATTGTGTGATTACTCTATATTGTGTGATTTTTGTGGTGTTTTTACGTAATATAGTTTGGTACAAGTAAATTGAAAATAATAGCGCAGAACATTTATTCTGAGGTGCCACGAAAAACCCATTGCACATTCTAGAGAGCTTGCCATAGTCTTTCTAAGTTGTTGATACAAGCTTAAACCTCAGAATAAGCGGTATGACTTTTAGCTTGTCCTATTGCACGAACAATTCTACTTCTATTACAACTACTACAAGAACCGATAAAAAACGGTCATAGGTTGATGTGAAAAGAAAGTTTAAAAATAAATCAAATGATGTTTAATGTTTAATGTGCTGCCCTTGAAGAGGGTTTTATATTTGTCCCGTTAGGCGTCGAGTATCTGGGCTCGTGGGGTCCGAGTGCTCATAGCCTTTTTAAGGAGTTCGCGAGTCGCCTAGTCGACACGTCCACGCGACCAGAGGGCGGACCAATATTTGGCACAGCGAATAAGCATTGTCATCCAGCGTGGCAATATGTCCAGCCTTCTGGGAACCTTCCCGTCTGGCGGCGAGCTGGACGGCATTAATTATCTATAGTTTTTTAGGTAATAGTAATGACTAGGTACTTTTATTTAGTTTTGTTTAATAATATATTTGTTATAATTAATGTACTCTTTGATTTGAATAAATATAAATGAATCATATTTGCAATGATCAAGAATATAACAGTGTTCGACGTGTATAAAGAATATATAGTATGTTGTGGTGTGGTGAGTGAAACTCGCTTTCTAGTCGGCGCACGATCCGCGGCCCGCATTTCTAATGATGACACGACACGACAGATGAGCGTACACGAACCGCTTCCATCTTGATTACCATCAATAACTCATAACCTTAATTACTAAAATGTTTTAATGTCTCTATCGACATGAACACGATACAAAGATCATATCTGTTACGAATTACTACTTACTTGTGACATAAAATGTTTTTGTGTTATTATTGTAGTTTTTTTTTATTTATTATTAATTATCTATTCTGCTTCTTATTCGTTCTTTAGTTTTTGAATGCACTGAATTTGTTAGGTAAATTAAACTATTAGCTAGGTGCTACCAAACGCAAAACGAGCAAATCGAGGCTCCTAAGTGGAGTGAAGTAAGAGGAATCCTAAATGTTATCCCACATATTCCTTGAATTTATCATACGATACATCGGTAATGTATTTTGTATGGTTATTATTGTTAAACCTAACACTATACTACGTCTTTTTTGTTTTTATAATTTTCATTGAAAAAAATTAAATCAGCTTGAATCCTTGTCATCTTAAAAGTTGATTTAAGTAACCTAATAAATTTGTGATCATTTTAATAAAGCATAATGAAGGATTATTATTGCCTTCTATCAATGGATGTCAAATTACTTTGGTTCTCATGATGATAGAAGTGAACTCCTGTAGTCCCTTTTCAGGGACCTAGGTCTCACAGATTTGTATTTAACTTCATCTTGTGTGATGTTAAACGTGCATTTAGAATATAGAAGTAAATATATTACGGTATCTGGTAATAAGTGAAAACGAAACTTTTTCGGCTTTAACAAATTAGTTTATGTTCATAACGGCTATAAATCTAATACCCAATATATATTTTTTTGGTAGACATCATAAATTAATCACAAATCAATCACAGATCCTAATTAATAAATGAGTCTCATAAAGTATCAATTTAATATATTTAAATTATTTGACAACATAATTAATCTTTTTTATATGTATGCATTTATAATATAGTAGTATAAAGATCGCTCACTTGTTTTTTTATTATAAAAGAGTAAAATAATTTATTGCTTATTAACATTAGTTGTTGGGGCAGCCGATTAACATACCCAATTCTAATGACTATGTGATATTTTAACAAGATTTTAATCGATTTTGCGCTCAACGTTATCTAAATGGCGGTAATTTAATATTCCGTTTCTGAAATATTTTTTGATACGTAAATTATACACAACAGTCATGATTTAAGTTGTGTGTTAGATTTAAAAAGTCTAATTGCAACTTTTACCTAAATTGTATTTGAACACTGTTATGTTGACCGAAGCTATGAAAGATCTAGACTGCGATATTGAAGTATATGGTTGCCATTGACTTGCATGTAAATAATTTAAGGTATAACAATGACACAATTCTTATACCGTTTACTTACGGAAGCTACAGAAGCTTATTGAAGATTATTAATTAAGTAAACAAGTGCAAGGTCGAAGCTAGCCCTATGTGGAATTAATGAATGTTGCATAAACGAAGTTTATGGCTATTTCTGATAGACTCAATCTCCTTCAACCAATAATTATGACAAATAAAAAACAATAAAAGAGGAATAAAAGAGAATACTGCAGAATCTGCAGATTGAAAAGTGAAATAGTGAGATAATAATGAATAAAGGTAAGTAAATTATAATTAGAACTCGTAATATTTTTGAAAAAACGTGTTCTGCATCTATAGACTTAATATCTGTCTTTTGGATTTGTTTTCTCAAGTCTTACATCGCCTCTGTAGAGATAAGAGGTCTGAACTACAGAGGAGTTAAAACAAATAGTATAGAACTATCCGAAATGTAGGTCTATAGATGTACGTTGTCTATATCCTGGTATTAGGAAGCCATCAATGAAGAAGTTTCGCGAAGGCTTGACCTAAAAAAGCAAGGTTATACAAACTCTCAAATAGTGTAAAGTGGTATATCTGAATAAAGTGACATGATACATAATTGTTTTTGTGATTGATAATTATTTAGGGCCAAATTAAATAAACAATCTTAGATTTTGATTTTTCGCTTTCCCAATGATATATACCTCCGCTTTGCCGATGATATAGTAATCATAATTGAGACCACAGAAGACCTAAGTACGATGCTTGATGACCTCAGTAGAGTCTCTGAACGAGTTGGTCTTAATATAGACAAGACGAAAATGATGTCTAATGTCCATGTTGTGACAACTCCTATAAAAATCGGTGACTTTACGCTCGAAGTTGTTGACATTAAACTGAGGCAAACTGTCCAGTTAGGTAGGTCCAACTTCGAAAAAGAAGTTAATTATTGTTTTCAACTCGGCTGGGTCATGTTCGGGAAGTTACGCAGAATCTTACCATCAGAAATATCGCATTGTCTTAAGATAAAAGTATTCGACAAACTTGTGTTGCCAGTGATGACTTACGGCACTGAGACGTGGTCACTTAAAATGGGACTAATTAGAAAGCTCAAGTTACTCAAAGAGCAATTGAGAGAACTATGCACGGAGTTTGTGTACTGCGTGATCGAATCACAAATGAGGAAATCCGCAGAAGAATGAAAGTAATCGACATTGCCCAAATAATTGCCAGACTTGAGTGGCAATGGACTGGGCACATTGCTCGTAGAACCGATGGCCAATAGGGCCAAGGGGTTTTCGAATGGCTATCATGTACCGGAAAACGTAACGTCGGCAGGCCCAACAAGGTGACCAACGATCTGAAACCGAAGCTCGTGATAATCTGCTGGATGGGGTGGCGCTAGACCGGTCGTCGTGGGGGACACCTATGTCCAGCAGTGAAGGTCTTTCTGTTGACATGATGTCGATGAAAACAATCTTTGATTTAGGATTTTTTTATAATGTAAAAAGTTACAAAAAAGAACAATTTCTTTTTATTGTGTTCTTAAATTTAATCTAGGTAGATATTAATCTATATTTTTTCGTAATATGTAAAAGAATCTCGAGTGGATCCCACCGCATGTACGAGATACCATACCTAAGTATTTTTTTTTAAGCTAGCTAATGTTTTTGACCAGAAGGACCTTAATAGGTCTTCATCTTAACTTTGCAGGCGTCGCAAAAGGTAACTAACACAAGGGCACCAAAGAGGTACGAACCTCGGTTTGGCGATACCTGTGTAGAAAAATTCCCGCGGAATTTTGATCCTAGCTAATACTTACATTTTTTTATTTATTATTAAAAAAAGGTTCCTTGCGCGGCCTATGGACTTGCGTATTGTGTGCAGAGAGGTGTGTGTGCAGTGTTGACCATGTAATGCTTAGAGCATGGTCAGCGTCACTGTTGGGGAATGGAGCACGTCTTGGGCCGTCACCGGAGGGGGACCCGCAGTGTGTGCGGGAGCAAAGTTAGCCTCCTGTCCTCGGCGGCGGGATCGGCTAGTTTTGCGGGCGTGGGCGCTGACACGCAAGTAAACGAGGATGATGCGGGAAGATCCTACTCATGCGAGTATAGTTATCATCGCGATCGATGAAAATATTACGCGGTCGCCGCCTCTTGAAGTCGGCGCGTCGGACGGGCGAGTATCATACCTAAGTAAAAGCAGTAAAAATGCTTTATATGTGTAACTTATGCAACGTGACTTTATCCATCACCGATTGTTGAACATCAATTCTAGATGCTCTAATACAATTTAAAATTGTACATAAAATTGGAAAAATTCTGTTGTCGAAGTCCAGTATGTGTGTTTTGACAGCATTACTTATGATCTGGTATCTCTAGGCTTAGATTGAATATTATCCTGGACCACATCTTCACACATCAGGTGTGATAGTGATCAAAGCGTTGTCTATACAGTATTAAAAAACAATGATATTAATGTCAACTACCTGATAATTGACAAGCTCAAATTGATGGTACAACCATAGCCATATTAGGTTAGCTTTTTTGTGCACTAGTTGAAATGCAGTGGGTATTTATAATTATTGAGTATTTTGATTGTATTGCAAGTCCTAGTAATTCCTTTCCTAACAAAGTAGATTGGTATACAATCTTTTTAGTTCTCTGAAACACATACTAGCTGATTTAAAAAAAGCGTGTTAAAGAACCTTCTGCATTGTGTTTTAAGGAAGTAACTTTATCTCATGTTATATGGTACACATACTGTTAATTATTGTAATTTATGAACTGAAATGATTAAAAGATTTTGTTGCTTTAAGTCAGTAATCCATGAAATATATTTGGTTATCTATTATTTATAAATGAAATATAAACTATACTGCCTCGGTAGCGCAGTTGTATTATATACGACTGCCGTTCTGAGGTCTCGGGTTCGATCCCCGGGTCGGGTCAAGTGATATTGGGTTTTTTCTACTCAGTATCATCCCGGAGTTTGGAAATTGTGCCCGATATGGCGACAGGCTCGCCCCCTGTCACATCTGGGACGGAACTAATCTCGGCGAAATGTGGGTGGTGTAGTTCGCTACTTCTTTAATAAAAAAATCTACTTCATTTTAAAACTGTGCTTTTTTATTTTATTTGTACAATTTCCTTTTTATAATTTATACCATTATTAAATCTGAACAAATTATTATCAACTTTTATTCAACTAATAACAGTGAATTGATACTACGCAGTGGTTTTGGCAGGCTAATATTCATAAAATAAACCGCCTCGGTGGCGCAGTTGTATTACGGCGCAAATGCCGTTCTGAGCTCTCGGGTTCGATCCCCGGGTCGGGTCAAGTGATATTGGGTTTTTTCTACTCAGTATCATCCCGGAGTTTGGAATTTGTGCCCGATATGGCGACAGGCTCGCCCCCTGTCACATCTGGGACGGAACTAATCTCGGCGAAATGTGGGTGGTGTAGTTCGCTACTTCACCTCTGCCTAACCCTTCGGGGAAAACAGGCGTGAGCATATGTATGTATGTATGAAATATAAAAATTATATTAAAAATTGTTCAAAAATATACTCGTTGCTTAGACTTTTTTGATGTGTGTACTTGCGACATGACATCCGAAAATAGTCTTTCACGCTGAGTGTGATGTACCTATGTAGTGTAGTAGCTAAGAACGGATCTCGTGCGAGTCGATCTCGCTCGAGCAACGCGCCGCTCGACCCGCCAGAGGTAAATCACTCTGTTTACCAATACGCCGAGCGCGGACACATTACCAATGCAAATGACGCCCTATTGAGTCGAGGTGGTGCCGGTAACGTCCACAAAAACAATATCATTTATTTTTCTAGCTCTATTTATTTTCTTCAATTGGATTCTTTTTTCCAGTTCATGTTTAATATTTTACCCTAATATATCTAATTTCATGCAGTGCGTTTCTTATGAGCCCTTGATAAATGTTCTAATTTTACTCGGTACTGATAATAAAATCGACAATGTCTACAAAAAATCACAACAAACAGAAATAGTTGAGGGAGTTATATGATAAATAATAGATTTATTCTGTGTTTGCTACTAACTAGCATTCATGACCCAAAACTTGGCCAAGTCTGGTCATTTTTGCGCTCTGTGTCTGGCCACCGTTGGCACTGCTGTAGTGGCCACCGTTGGCACCGCTGTAGTGTGACGCTGTAAAGGCCCTTCTGGTCCACAGCGTCATTTAGTCAGTAAAAAAAACACCGCTATAGTTACGGCATTGATCTTAAGTGACGATATTGCCGAAGCCTGTAGTTGAAAGACAGTGTACAATTAAAGTAGTTGGCAAGTAGATCCTTGTAGATCCAAGTAGATCCATTTTCAGCTTGAAGACGATGGTTAGGTTGATGAAAAATAGAAAATCTCCTATCACCTATTCACAGATGGTTTACCGGTACAAATAAAAAACATGTAATTACGTTAACTTTAAGTATCTATAAAAAATAGTCACTGTAATTATTCACATTATAAATACAGCTTAACCGATTTACATTGTATATTGATTAAAAATAGTATTTATTGTACAAGTATACATACATCTTTGTTTAGCTGTCTATCTCGTTCAACCTTATTATAATAATACCGCCAAATCCTCTTCATTATGAAGTTCGCTTGCTCCGTAGTTTCTACTCCTATATTTGTAGTCAAATTCATGATTTCAATCATAATCATTCACATAATTAGTCCTCTTTTTCAGAGGCACACCTATAACATGTATTTTTTTTATAGCGAATAGTTTCTGCAATTGGGATGGAAAGTGACTAAATTCAAGTAAAGTCAATAGCTCAATTAAAGGCTTAGTATACCTTTTTGTAGTATACGCGTACAGTCAACATGATTTCCACATAATTTCGTAGTTAACTTGTGCAAGGATTGATGATTCAACAAATATTTGTAACCGTTTCGGTACAAACCCAGTAATGGTTTCGTCTAAGAAATATTTTCACAAATTCCTCGTTACAAATCGAATAATCCATTAAAATTTCATGTGATTATCTTAATTAGTACTAATATGCATTAATTTATAAATATTATCCTATCAATATAAAAAGTTATAATGCTTATATATATCAACTAGCTGTGCACCCGCGGCTGCGCACGCGTTGTATACATCCTTCAGTGCGTTTTAATTTTTTTTTAGGGATCTCTAATTATTTTCCTAAAAAAAATGTATGATTAGGATAAAGTAAATATAAATTCAAGCACTTGCCCGTAAAACTGTGCATTGAATCGGATTTTAAACAAAATTTTATATGTTGCTTTTGTTTACGCGGAAGTCTAAATATTTTCGAAAATTAAAAATACCCTAAGTTACCTGGAGTAACTTCAGCTATCTACCAAAAAAAGTCCCGTCAAAATCCGTGAAACCGTTACGGAGATTACCTGGAACAAACAGACAGACGGACGAACAAACAGACATAAAAAAATGTTAAAAATTGCATTTTTGGTATAGGTATCGTGTATACATTCATACCTATTTAGTAAAAAAAAAATTTTGACATTACAAACAGACACTTCAATTTTATTTATTATATATAGATCTACTAATTGGTTTCCATTAATTTAATATATTATAGTGTAAATATGAAAAAAAAAAGTATTAAAATGAATTAAACTTGATTCGTCGGCAGTACACGAGATTTTCGATAGAATGTTTTGCTTTTGCGTGTCGAGAACGCGCGCCGTAGTGTGCCCGCCCGGCTGACGTTTCAATGTACATTATACAGCAACATATACGTAAATACCACACACATGGCGCATCCGTCCAATTTATGTTGAGCTACGATGCCGCCGTCGCACGTATGAAGATCGAAAGAAGTTACGAGGTTTTGTTTGAACGGTCGGTATAAATATATTCCAAGTGTGAATGTGTGCGTGTGGTGTATTCGTGATGGTCGTGTTAGCACTCGGCTCACCTTCGCACGACCTCGCATTTCGACATCACCGGCCAAACAACTAGTTATTGTTCTGCCGAAGGTTTGCAGCTCGTTGCGCGTGCGCTGATTACTGATGAGCTCTCGATGTCCACACATTTTTTTTTAAACGATACAACAGGTTTTAGACTTGTCCCAGGAAAAGTTGAGCGTGACCATCACAAATTAAGTATTAATGATGCGACACACGTGAACGATTGAAAGCGCTTTGAATATACGGGCTAATAGCGGCGGCATTCTCAGTTGTTTTTCATTAGATATATTATGTATTAAACTGCCTAATTAAGACGTCATAATATTTGATATTCGTATGCGTCGTTATATCAGAAGTTTGACAAATATTCCTATATTTTTTCAATTTATTTTAAAGGTAACCATTTGAATACGTTCTCATCTCATTTTAAGTGACGCTGTGGCTGAAAATGGTAAAAAGTTAAAAGTAGATCAATGTTTGGTGATAGATTTTTAAATTACGAGACGAATTTAGCAAAATCGACATTAGAATTACTTAGACATTATATTATTACTCTGAGTATAGTTTCAAGAAAATATTTTTCTTAAACGAAAATTTTGTTTGTCATGTGAACATTAAAAGTATTATAAATTTATACATAACAACAAATTCCTATAAATTAAACATATCATTAATTTGTTTTAAATGAATAGGTAAGTAATTAATATTTTGACAGAAGAAAACTTGGCTACTACCTAAAAGTATAAAGCATTATATAAAACATATATTCCTAAGTATTCAAAATATTCTCTAAGAACAACACTCTGATCACTTTGCTCAAAACAAACATTTTTTTTAAATATTGAGAAGTTTTTACGTTATAGGTATTATTATATCATTCGTATATTACACAGTATGACAGTTCATGCACATGGTACATTTGTCATTGTAAATACTTTTTGGATTGCAAAAAGTATACGGCCGCGATTTGAATTTTACCACCGTTAAACCATCCTGATCTTCCTCTTCACAAGACGGAAACAAAAAAAAAAAAAAAGAAAAAAATTGGCAAAAACAAAGGTAAAAACATAAAAATATATTTAAACTAAACAAAATATTGTATTATATTCTAAGTTACATAGAATTAAAACATTTAGAACGACAGTAGTTGTCGCCGATGATTACAATTATGTAAATTCCTTGTCGCTCAGACACACTCATATGTATAATATTTTGGCATCAATGTTGTATCGAGTTTTGTATGAAAATATTGCTCTTAGCGTTATTATTCTATTACTGGCTGGATAACTTATTTTTATTATTTTTTAATTAACCAACTTGAATCAACCAGATCAACTAACTAGATACCGTTTAAAACTTGAAATAATTAAAAAAGGAATACGATTTTCTGGAACGTGATTTCTAAAAATTATTTCATTAGTGACTTATTTACGTTTTAGTGTTCGCCCGATGGTCAAAATTCGAAGGGAAAATACAGTACCAAAATTTAATAACATTTAATTAACTCGTTAATAAATAGTTAGCAAAAACTTGGTAATGACAATTGGGCTTTATAAAAGATTTCATGATAATATAATATGTGCGATATGGTGAAGGAAAAGTTCACCGGTGCGATACATGAGAAAGTTCTTAAGAGATAAACTAAAGGCAAATGTGCAGATAATTGATTATATATCTCAATAACACTTGACAAAGAAAACACAGTAAATATAATATCCAGTAAACAACGAGTGCACACCTAACTTATACATAACTCAATATTGTTATTAAAATGTAGGTAGAAATGAGGGAAGGAACACAATGCTAACATTTATAATAATTAGAATTTACTCATACATATTCACTGAACACTAGTACTCAAACGTGAGCAATAGTAATCAATAAACAAAAGACGGATAAAAAGAATAATAATTAAATTAATCAATTAATCATTTAATAAAATTGAGTTTAATGAAAGTTTTTTTATTATAAAACTGTTCTTTTGAAATGAATACATATTATAGCATTGTTTTGCGTTATATTATTGTTACAAGTCGGTGTATAGGATATAAATTATTACTATGTACTCGTATGAATAGTGTTGTGCAGTCCGGGTGACCACACAGCCATCAGACGCTACTCAGCGATTTTTAATCTTACATGCGCAACGCTGTCACGGCTAACTTTGACCCCCGCATACACTCCGGGTCGCCCTCCGGTGGCGGCCCAAAACGTGCTTCCATATCCAACTAGGGAGGCTCTTGCTGCCGACGCCTGTGCGATACAGAGAAACTGCATGCAGCCTTGTATTACACGCATCACACTCCTGAAAATCACATAGTATACAGGCTGTATATGGATTTTTTTTCTTTTAAAGAAATCGTAGAGTTTAGCCAGGGCGAATTCAGTGAAATGTTTAATATAGGTAGCAGTTCAAGCCGAGTTTCGTACCACTTTGGTGCCCTTGTGCTAGGTACTATTTTCGGCTGCGACGCGGTGCTTGCGAAAGCCACCCCGTGTCGCCCCTATCCCAAATGCAGCGGACGGCCCCGGGGGGTTTTAGTGGGTATTTCCGGGCGATTCACGCCCGGGCGAGTCCCACACTGGCACGGAGCTCGTCACTCCGTGCCCCCTTTTCTATTGTATTGGGGGACTTTGATCCCCTAAATACAATAGATAAGGGCAGTGCGTAAATGCATTTCCCCCCGTCAAAAAAAAAAAAAAAAGGTACCATTTTCGGCTGACCGCCTTAAGTGCTCGCCCCAAAGTTCGTTCACATTGTATAGGCTCTGTGCTTTGACCAAAATCTCACCTGATTGACGATGTGGTTCAGAATGATAAGCACACTAAGCCTAAAGGTACTGGTTCTCCAGTGATGGTGCCGGAACACACATGTTGGTATTTGACGACAGATATTCAAACTTGAGGGTGGGAGCTACCCAAGTGAACATTATTTCAAAATGTCCTATCATCATGCTATTGGTTTCCTCACGTTGTTTGCCTTCACCAAAAGCTCAGGTTGATTGTAGCGTTAGATAAGTGTGCTCGAACCCGCGTCTATTGACGCGAAATCCAGCTGCACTAACTAACTGCACCAGCACCGCTATAACCTCTTCCAGTCAACATCGTTAGTCAGATCGAAAAAAGCAACGCTATCACAAAAAAATAAGAAAATTGTTGACAAACAGAAAGTTAAAACGTAGTGAACTGTTTTTTTACCTTTGCCTATTAATCGATTTATCACTTCGTTGCTGGATGTTATTAATTTAAAATGTTACTTATCGTATTTAGTTTACCATAAATTATGTTAAAAAGTTTGATGATGTTGGATTATGTTAGTTCTTGAATATTTTGTAGCGCTTACGATGTCAAAGACTCTGCTGATAGTGCTGTCTATCGTTCAATTTGCTAATAATGTGATCATTGATTTGCTGTATCTTTTTCATTAAACACGATTATTGTATGTAAGTTTTAAAATTTATTTTAACCATTATTGATGATATAAATATGGCTTGATATTTGATCGCATTTCGAGTATGCCCAGTATTTGATTTCAAAAACACTGCAAATTCTCCAAAATGAATACCATCAATTAAAACTACTGTAAAAAAATAATTACAACATATTATTATGGTAGCAATTATGAATTCCAAAAATAGTTATGTTATTTTAATGAATTTAAAACTTAATCGTTTTTTAATATAGTGATTTTGTCTGGTGATAAGAAAACATTAGTCGCTTCATATGGTCGTTATGGCCTCCTCTGAATTTTAAAAACCTATTATGAATATATAATAAATGTATGTAAAATGAGTTAATTAAAATTTTAAATCATCGACATTATATAGCGCATCGTTCTGCAATAGGTCACAGCTATAATATCTATAAATGTTATAATTTACATTTTAAATGTGAACATCGTTTTTGTAAAATCTTGCCCGTCTTGTTTTCATAAATTATAACTTTGATATAACACCTAAATTGACATTTAAACCTAGTTTATGATTAATTAGAATTATTAAGAAATATCTGAGATAGTTATGTTAAAATTTTGAGGTATTGTTAAGTCTATTTGTTATATTTGAAGTTATTTTTTTTTTGACATGCATCATACATATATTTTTATTCGATAATAAAAATCAAACTAGTCAGTATATTTAGATTAACATTCTCACCTATAAACCAGCTCGTAAACATTGATATCGTCTTCATCTATTTTACGATGCATACGGCATTGAAACCTGTTTAGTTTCAACACTTAGGTATTTTTTTTTTCCTTCGCGTTATGAAATAAAAGCCAACAATTCTTCTAAACATACTTTGTTGTTCACCTTCATTCATCGCCTGAAATATTCTAGTTATTTGATTCGTTTTAATACTGTCTTGTCACGTTTTTTTTTCCACGTTTCTGTTTTATAATTCATTATTTGTGACGTCACCAAGTCGTCGTATATGCAAATAAGTTATGTTACGTAACTCCTAACATTGTTGTTTATACGGACCTGTAACAGTAAAATAATCCGAAACTTGAAATTTCTTAAATGTGTTTTCATAGTTTTGTACGAAGGGTAGAAGTTTTATTCCAAGGTTGGTTGCTTGGTTACCTGTTGGCTATAAGTATTTTTTTACATTTCGTAACCCTTTTCTTGTGGCTCCGTCACTTTTGGCCCTCATAAGTTTAGTTACACACAATTATATCAACCGGATCTAAATATTTTAACTGAACGTTGATTAATGTTTACTTTATTTTTTTTATTTAATAGAAATGTGGGGTAACAAGGATGGAAAGGATTAGGAATGAGCCCATTAGGAAGTTTAAAACTGGCCTCAGTGAAAGAGAAGTTACAGAGCAGCCGTCTGTCCTTGTATCGTCCTGCAATGTGCAGGGTTAAACGAGGATATTGTAAGAAAGGTAGTGGATATGAATGTAGACGGGGAAGACAAAACAAACGATGGATGGTTTATGTGAAAGACGATATGTTTGGAAAAAGAGTGAATGCGGAGATTACTGCAAATAGAGAGGAATGGAAGACGAAGCTTGTTGCGTCAAGCCCAAATAAAAATGGGATAAGGGTTAGGGAGATGATGTTGACTATTGTTTACAAGAATCATTTTTTGCTTAATCTGATAATCTCTTTATTTATTTTATTAATTCTGACTTGTGCCTAAATTTTGATTGTGAATATTTTTTTAGCTATCTCATTTAATAATGTATCAGATACGTTAGTTACGTTATGTCTAGATTTTAAAATTTTTAATTTATCTTGGTAAACGATGCAGCAGGATCGTAAAATTCATTTTTCAAATATAGAATAAAATTATTGCCGTTTCCCCGGAGTACGACGCGCAGTCAGATACTGACCCCGGCCACAGCTGGAACTACACCCCTGGGATATAAAACCCTTTTCGTTATAAGAATCATCTACATTATACATGCCATACCAACTAAAGAATTTTACTCTACGTACACAAATATCCTTTTTAAGTTTAATCATACATTATTAAAGGATTGCAGCGGTAAATAAAATTAAAACTTAAATTGAACTAATTTGCGGACGGTATCTATCGGACGATTTATAAATAGACAATGATTATTTCTCTGTTCTGTTTATCAAACGATTTTCTTTTTTTATTGTTTTTTTGCTGAAAGTTGCTCAAAGGGCAATAGAGAGGGCTACGCGTGAAGTTTTACTGCGTGACCGAATGAGGAATGAGAAGATCCGCAGTGTAACTAAAGTAACCGTCATTGCCCGAAGAATTACTAAACTTAAGTGGCAATCGGCTGAGCACATTGCTTGTAGAACCGATGCCCGATGGGGTCAACGGGTTCTCGAACGGCTACCACGCACCAGAAGACGTAGCGTGGGTATGCCCTCCACAAAGTGTACCGCCGACCTGTTGAAGGTCGCAGGAATCCGCTGGGTGAGGGTGGCGTAAGACCGGTCGTCGTGGAGGTCTTTGGGGGAGATCTACGTCCAGGAGTAAACGCCTTTCGGTTGAATGGATGGATTGTTTTTTTTGTTTTAATATTATATAGGCTGAGCGCTTTGATCACGGTCTCACCTGATGTTTAGGAACGATCTGGCCCAGTACAGGTTATCAAGTCATGCTGCAGTATCGGTATTTAGCGACAGGTTTTCAAACTTAAGGTAGCTGCCCAGGGGGGGGGGTATAGTTAGAGAATTATCTACCATGATGCCATGGTTTCTTCGTGATGTTTTTCTCCTTCGAAAGCTCAGGCTCATTAAGTATAGAGTTAACTGGTGGACTTGAAACCGGCTTCTCTAAATTACACAATAATTTTGGGAATGCAGTAATCATTTCCGTAAAATCGTTGCATACTTTTAATGAAAAAACTTTTAGTCTTACAAAACTACAAAGTGTTCATTACGATTTTATTTCTATATTATAATTTATTTATTATTATTAACTTTTGTTTCTGCTTGTTTTAGGTCGTGATTCTCATTTGTTTTTGTTTGGTATTGTTTTTACAAAAAAGTTTACCACGTGTGTATCTCTGTGGCCTTCAAAGTTTAATAAACCTTAACCCCTTGAGCACTAACTTGGCGTTTACGCCAGCTTTCCATTGTTATCCTATTGTCTTCCTATTATCTCATTTTTATGGGTAATCGACACATTAATTATATTAAATTCAAGCGGAGGATCTAATAATAAACGATTAATAGTCAATTACTACCTGCTTTAAGACACCAAGTTACTCGAGGTATTAATTCAAAAGTTAAATGTTAAAGGTGCAAGTGAATCTAACGCTGTTGAATCCCGGTATGATTTTTAATATCTTTATTATAAATTTTCTCCTGCGTAGGTTGTTCGTCATCATAACACACGGCATCCTGTTTGTTGTAGTGATTGCGGTGATTTTATTATTTACTATGAAAGTAGCTTAGATCTAAATTCTGTAACATTAAATTATCCACATAGATAATGAGACCAAATATTATATTAAAACTATTATCGGAGAGTAATATTTTCTTATTCTATTTTTTGATAACTGCCTTTAATATGATATTACATAAAGGTACAATGACGATCGTAGACAGATAAGAATGTACTAAAAGTTGCCTACATCATACCGGCCTGCGTTTATCTCGGCTCCAGCCTCACCTCTGGATATACACTTGCTGATTTCGGAATGCGACATGCCTTAACGTGTTATTCAGGCATGCATGCACAAAATGCAGTAACATTGTAATTTTTGTGTCGTAAAGCCGAGACATTCACGAAACGAAAAACGTCCACTGCTGGATATAGGTCATCCCCAAAGATCTATAAGGGAAGATTGCCATAATCGCATCGGTTCGCGATCGCAGAGAATGCTGCTACGTATGTCCTGGTTTATCGCCTTTTAGGAAGATACGGGGTGGTGCTATACTTAGCCACCACCACACGGGGAAATCACCAAGCTCATCGTGTTAACGTTAACTCGCCTTGTGTTCCCAAGTGTGAATACTATTCAAGGTATTTGAACTGATCTTCTTTGCAATTACTGTACAGTAATGATGTAGATACAAGAACAAACTTAGAAGGTTATATTGTATGACAGAATTTACGTAACAATTTAACAGCACATTTTTACATTGTAAGTAACAAATAATGTAACAAAAAAATATAAGATACAAAGAGAAATTAACAAGATTCTGCATACGGTAGAGCAATCGTGAGCAACGCGATAAACGTTATAAAAGTCGAGTATATTATGACGCTTATAAACATTGCTGTACCTAATAAAATTAATTTAAAGTAGTACATTTCAATAGGTACTTAATTTTACGTAGGTGTTTGTTGCTTAAGTAAACAGTATACTTATTGTTAAATTCAATGTAGTTTGAAGTAGAGAAACAAAGAAAAAGATGGAAGTTTAATTACATATTTTTTTAGTAGAGCATACTTTTAAATAGTCGTCCAGGTTGTATAAGCGTTTTATGATCTTATTAAAGTCTATAGTAACTTCAATTACATTGTAATCAATTCATGAATATTGAATCAGGGAATCAATCTGTGTCCAATCATTTCATGTTTTACAAAGAGCTTAAGTAGCAATTAATTACAAGATTAGTCATATAACGCACTAAAATGGTTAGGTTGGTGGTTTGTCGAATTCCGCGAAGATGGATGTTGGTACGAACCGAGCTATTCAATTTTACAATGGGCCTGAGCCTTCGGTAAAGGAAAACCATCGTGACAGAAGCATACCTTGATGGTAAGGCATTTTGTAATAATGCCCACCTAGATAGATACCAACCTCATGTTTGAGAAACTGTAGCCAAGCACCGATAGCTGTGTTCCAGTAGAATTGCTTAAAGAGCCAGTAGCTCTAAGTTTGGTGTTTTTGTGGCCAACGCACCGCTCCTAAACAGTAAAACAAAAACTAGCTACAACTCAACTAGCTAATTACCACTTTATGGAAATCAACTGTCAGCTTAAGAATTATTCCGATAATAGTATAAAAAGTAGTAAAAATGCAGTCTCTAAATTTAACGTAAGAAATTCTTATAAGGCCAATAGTCGTTATACTTATAAAAAAAGCCCATTGGCAAACTTCAAGGGAAATTAATGAATCGTTTCTAATCGTATGGGTTTTAACTCAAACTATACAGCGATAATAATAACTTATACGTGCAAAACGCCCCTAGTATAGAGTAATTATAGAAAAACGCCCCCGAACATAATAACAAAACAAACACGCCCTGTATAAATTATCCATCAATGTAGAACAGATTAAATGCACACGTGCAAAAGAAAGCGGAGGATATTTAAATCAATTGATTTACAATTATTATTTAAATTTATCAGTAATAGCATAGAATTATAGATAAACTATTTATAATCGACGAAGTATGAACAGTCGTGAGTGTCCAATTGCGTAATTTAAAATAGCCCTATAAAATTTAAGGAATCATTTATTTATTCACCTTTAATTGTTTGAAGTTCAAAATACTTTTTACCGTAGTAGTGATATGTTATCACAAATTGAGCATTTTTTGGAAACATTTTGTTTATCGAAATAAATATTAGTAGCAAGAGTTTTAACATGTTTTTGGCGTATATGCCTCTTTGTACTCCATTGTCAACCACTAGTAGCTCTGGTTTCTATCATTCAAGAACGAAATATGTATTCTTTTATGACAAATTAGCAAAAAGTTACATTTTTAACATGTCTTATATTCAATTATGATGTGTTTCATGATGGTGACATGTGAACCCTAAAACAACGACTAGGTGTTCGAGTAGTGTTGAAATGTAAAAGCAGACATTTACGCAAAGAAACGAGTCGATTGACCAATAAACCACGAAACTATGGTTACATTACGATGTTCCTTTCATAAAAATATCATGTTCTGGGCTCTCTACCAATTGGATAAGCTCTAGCACCCGCTAATTGTTCAATATAGGTAGTAATGCAATAGCAATATATCCAACACTTTTTTTCTCAACCGAAAGACGTCCACTGCTGGACATAGGTATTCTCCAAAGATCTCCACAACGACCGGTCTTGCGCCACCCGCATCTAGCGGATTCTCGCGACCTTCACCACTTCGTTAATCCACCTTGTAGCGGGCTTACCCACGCTAGCTCTTGCGGTGCATGACAGGCATCCGAGAACCCGTTGTCCCTATCAGGCATCGGTTCTCCGAGCAATGTGCTCAACCCACTGCCACTTACGTTTACCTATTTTTCGGGCAATGTCGGATACTTCTATCCTTCTTCATTCCTGATCCGATCATGCTGTGAAACTCCAAGGATAGCACTCTCCATTGCGCTTTGGGTAGGTTTGAGCTTTCTAATTAGACCCAGTGTAAGTGACCACGTCTCAATGGCGTATGTCATCACTGGCAACACACATTGGTCGAAAACTTTCATCTTGAGACACTGCGATATTTCAGACGAAAACATTCTGTGTAGCTTCGGCGATTTTTCTATATAACTAAATGTTGTGGTGGCCAGACAGTTTTACAAAATTTAAACTTATCCAACAATGCACACGATGCAAGTTACACAGATTCTGTAAGAGATATTTTCCTTTTTTTTATTTATGATTGTTTGAAGGGTAGTTTTAGTTAGGATGAATTGCGTGGAATTCGCATTCCGTTAAAAGCCTAATCTGAGGTTCGTGTCACTGTAGAGCCTCGAGCACTCGCCACAAGATACGAGTAAAGCAATCTAAGTCCTTCAAGTCAACATAGTTAGTCAGTTCTTAGAAAGAAATACCGTTTTGGAATTCGAACTGATATCCCACTGAACTATCATTATACATCTGCTAGTGCCTATACTTTACAACCGTTAATCCACATTTCTGTTAGTTGAATTCCGGAATTTCCATACATTCCAACTTTTCCTTTGAGATTTCCCCGCGAAATAAGCTCCTGTAAAGTTTTATATATTTTTTTACACGGTTCTTTCTTTCAATTTCACGCCGGCTTCACCCGACCTCTGAGTTTTCCTTTGTGCTGAATAAATTATGTTCTCACCTCGTAAATTCGTATGTTTACTTTGTGGTTAGTGCTCCAGTAGGAGGGTGAAGAGATTTGTTTATTTTGTTATGTGACGTGAAAAATGTATGCGTATCGGGGAATATCATTCACTTCTACTTTGAATGTGTTTTTACTATTAATGTTTACTGTTACCTACTTTATCTTCTTTTCTATTTCTTCTTTTATATTTTTTATAACAATTGTTGAAATTACAAACCGTTTTCTGTTTACAGAATTGTTAATAATTAAATAATCTACATCTACCCTAAATTATTTGCGTTTATTTACGTACCGACCTAGACTAAATATGCTACAAATTACAAATTTTAATAAAATAAATCACATAAGTATAACAAAATAAAAGCCAAAATATGTCTATCACTGGCTGCTGTATGTATGGATGCAGATAAAAAATATAGTGGACCATTGATTTCATGGCCGCCGTAAAATAGAAGTTATGCGAAAAGTATGCAAATGTGTACTTTTAGAGTTTGCAACATGTTTATACTTTGCTAACCGCTTGCTTGACATACTCTAAATAGTTATGTCTTATTTTTGTTCACATTTTGCATTAGTACGTATCAGGTATTTTGTTTGTTTTTTCTCCAAGAATTATTATGCATATCTACTTAAATAGTTTTCTAAAGTTTCAAAATCTATTGTCAAATTATCAGGTTTATCTTTTGAAACCATCACCTCTACTCAAGTATATCCGTATTTATTTTACAACGTGTGCATTTTTTAGGAACATTTACACGAAATTGGCACAAATTACAGCGAACTTGTTCATTGTCCAACGTCAATTCATTATCGGGCTTCCAGACGTAAATGAATATCATTCTCAAGGCAATTCTAAATATGATTTTGAATCATACCCCAACAGATTAAAGTTCAAAATTAATTGTACTTCGAAAACCGATAAGACAAACTGGATTCGGACATCGAATGATTACTAGTCTCGCGTGTTTGAATTTCGAATGTCGTATTCGTGCCATATGGTAATTAAATTGTAACTGTAATCTGTAAGGGTTAAGGTTAATTTTAGCGGATTTTATAAGCATGTAGGTTGTTTTCGAAGCGCACTTCGCCGAAGCAATGAGAGAGGGCGTGCGATAAATAACCGCCTTTGTGCCGTCACCGCTCAGCTATTAAAATATATTCTGAGATTGCTTTATTTTTTGCGGCGGGACGCGATTGTGAACCTGGGGCTAGCTGGTGGCACCACACGGGCTTCTCGAGTCTGCGCATCGAATTTCTTGTTACATTTTTATGTCGAGTATCTCTGGCATGTTGAAATATATTTGTACAATTTATAAGTTATCTATGGAACTTCGTTACACTACAACAAAAATATTTTATTTTTCGATTAACAGATAAAAATGTTTTATAGCTTTGAAATTACTTAATACAATATGTAGTATGATAGATACAATCACATTTCATATAAGAATTCACTATAAACTGTAATTACTTAGTCATTAGTCTTATTACCGCTTGTTATTTGGTATTATATGAATTTAATAGACTAATAACGCCATCTAGTAAGAAAAATCCGAACGTGTGAGATTACAAGGTACATATTTTTTATTTCGCTTGTTGCGTATTTCCCTTCATATCGTTGTTAACGTTTTGATCTCGTTATCATTACTTTAAAATTACAAATCTAATAGGTACCTGTTTTTATAATTACCGTACAATTTTAATTCACCGAAGGTTATTATTTATTTCCTGGTAAGTTAATAGCTCAACAAGGTATGTAATTAATTCATATATGCACACAATGCAATATTTCGTTAAAAAGATAAAGTCGAATAATCTTCATTTTTATCAATGGTAGAACGCAAAAAGTTACGAAACTCAATGACGAGCGATATTTATTAGCCAACTCATCTCATAGACATGGACTCTGGATAGGAGAATTCTAAAACTCCAGTATTTGTTGTTTTCATCATATTGGGATACAGAACACTCCTGTAAAAAAATACGTAAAATATAATGAATAGCTCCCACAATAAAGTGAATCCCATAGAGTAATAACGCTTAGAATGATGGCTTCATACAAAAACTCATTTAAAATTGAAGCCAAAAAAGGGTGTGTGTAAGCGCCACGGAATTCTGTAATCACCGGCACGTAACGAAAGGCGAACGTGGCCTTTTAAGGCCAATTAAAAATAGTTTCAGTCCGCGTTCAACTACGCCGTTCTAACTGTTTTAAATGTTTTATTTCTATGATCAATTCAATATAATATTTTGGTGTTTTATTAATATTGTGATTCATATTTAAAATGTCTTTGAAATAACGATTTAGAATATCGTAGACATCTACTTGATGACTTAGTTTACAGATGAATTTACATTACACACGTTAGCGTTTAGACGCATGTTGGAGTGGTGCGGGTGACGCAAGACCGTTCGTCGTGGAGATCTTTGGGGGAAACCTATATTCAGCAGTGGACGTTTTTCGGTTGAATGGATGGATTGGGGAGTCTGAATGATGATTACTTATGCAATATATACGTATTCATTTTCGTTTAAAAAATATAAATGCTGGGGAAATAACAAGTAAGATTACTATTGCTGATAAGAGAGGTGATCAAAAAGTCCAAAATTTTGCTTAAACGGCCACTCAGGCCAATTTAGTTGTAGAAACAATAGGATTACATTGCAACGCTTAAGAAGTGTCTAACCATCGATAAATTTAAATAGATAACTGCCAATGAGAATATTGAAGTTTTTCATATAACTTTAGAATAATTATGTTTTGTTCATTGTTTTTCGGTCCGTGAATCAAATGACATTTGTAAACATAAACTTAACAGTAGTGGAACATTGGATATCATTCAATTTCATTTCATTCTCTCTTATAGTCTTTATTTAAATATGATTACAGGTAATTGGTACGTATGATCATAGATAAAACAGTCTTTGGTATGATGCAATTAATGCAAGTACTTTATACTCATAGATTTGACGTTTATTGTATTGTACGTACAAACACTCTCTGTCACATGGATTCTACAGTATATCTAGGTCTAGGCTGTTATGTTTACAAATGTGGGATGATCACAATTAGTATCTCAAGGTCGCTAGTGATACAGGACTGTTTAAGCCTACATAAATCCTTTACGGAATAATAATAATAACATCACTGATACGAATTTGTCGTAAGTCCATTTTTTACATTGGATAGGCTCAGTGCTTTGACGACAATCTCACCTTATGTTGATTGACGATGTAGTTCAGAATGGTAAACAAACTAAGTCTAGAAGTACTAGTGCTCAAGGGATGCTGCCGGAACACACCTATTGGTATTTGGCGAAAGTTTGCTTGTTTTACGGTTGAGCTCAAACCTGCGTCCATTGACGCGAAATCCGGCCGCAATACCCACTGCGCCCATCATCGCTTCAAAAAGTCCATATTGTATTGCAAAAGTAGAGTAAAAAGTTATTGAGAAAAACGAAACCCAATTTTACCAACCCTATCGGTGGAATAAATCAAGTGAATGAGAATGTCAGGGATGCCGCGGCAGTATTCGATAGATAGTGTGACGTATAAGTGCTAAATCACGGGAGCAAACGTCGTTTTTTTTCCGGTTTTCAACCCCCGTCTGCGAGTGCCGTCTCGAGAGATACGCCATTCAGTACGGTTGGCAAAATAAACGATGGCTTTAATAATACTTACCGGTTGAACATTACTTGAATCTTTAGTTATCCTTACTGCCTAATTTCCGACAATGAGGCGCTTAGTTTTCCTAAGTTTACCTTTACCTTTAAATTTAAACAGAATTTTATTTATTAGTGATACCTAGATTAAAAAGCTTAACCGATAACAGTAAATATAGGTGGGGATGATATAATTTTTTTACTACAATACATTATACAATACAAAATTATTTGAAGTGCCCTAGGCCTAATGCCATAAAATAGCTCGTGTTTGATGTGCCTCTGTGAAATTGACTATGCTTCATTTTTGGTACGTCAATATTTTTTTCACAGTTATCAGTTCTTTTTAACCTACATATTTTTTAGATGTCCATAGTTGTTCTCATTTTTATTATAGGTTTTGTTAAAGTAATTTGCTCTGTTTGTATATGTACATTGTATAATTCATTGTTGGCTTCTTTACTATTATAAGAATTTACATGTAAATCAAATTTAATAGCTGTTGTTTTCTTGAAATATATGAATAAATACATTTCTATAGGTACTGTAATATAAATAATTTACGTATTCATTCGTGACGTCGACATACTTTTTATTTCAAACATTACTTGCTACAAAAGAAAAATTAGAACTCAGTATGATGTATGTATATATAATTACGAGTAATGTGTTTATATTCTAACCTTCAAATAGTTAGGTATCGAATATTAATTATACGAAAGACTATAATAAGTATACTGTATTTTCTAAGCTATTTCTATATGTACAAAAATAGTTATATTACCTATATATTTAGGATAATTCTTTGGATCTGATACGTTTGCTTTTTACTTTTTATGTCAAAATTTTATTTGGCGTCTGATTCTGTGTGATTAGTGAAATAATAAGTAAAATCATCAGTATGTTTCCGTAAAATAAATGAAAACGACATAGTTGTTTAATGCTGTCGGTACAAATGAGAGGGCGGGGCGCGGTCCTCATTATTTAGATATTAATCCCGGACCCTCTGGCACTCACTGTCCTCGGAGGTACAGTCGTGCGAATGCCGGTTTTAATTAATACACGACACTCGTGTACGCCATGGTACCGCAGACTAATATTGCGTTTATAATTTAATGTAAAAGTAGTTTTTGTTAAAAGGGTTCTTTTTTTATTTCATATCGCTGTTTGTTTTGTACTATATTAAAGTTAAAGTTAAATATATTCACACAAGTTAAATCTGATCATACGAGTAAATCTTAAAGTCATTTGCAGGAGACTTTGTATTTAGATAAAAATACTTTGTAATTTGACCCTGATAGATATTTTTTCCTAGAGGAACGGACATTTATAATCGATATTGTTGATTGTGATGGATTGTTAATGATTTTGTTCAAACTGACATTTGTTATTGCATATTATGCATATTAGATAAGCAAAAAGCATCTACTAAACTAATTGCGAAGTCCGAAGTATAGAAAACCACTCGGACATATAAACCGACAACGTTTAAAAGTTGACCGAGGCGAAGTGTGACTGCACGAAACGAATCGAAATGTCCTTCCACACTATCGTATTCGCTTAACTTCGTCTAAATTCGCAAGTAGTGTACATTCTGCAAAAATAGATAAAACTAAATGGTAACATGAGTATGGTAAATTACTAATGTATTTATGAACCGACTTCAAATAGGATGTTATCAATTCGTCTCTACGTTTTTTTTGTATGTTTGTTACGCGATTTCTTCGTTTAAATCGAAGGAGTACATTTCCGAGGTGGTCCCAATTCCACCAAATTAGAGTCTGATCAGTGGAACTCAGGGGAATTGAAAAAAACTCTCAAATATTATAGACACATAGACGTGTTTCATATATTCGCTTCCAAAGCCATTAAGTAAGCTTCACAGCTATACCTCAAAGTACATACTTAAACTAAAAAGTGGGTATTTTTTTTAATTATAAACAAAACCGACTTAAAAAAATAAAGTCTAAAAATGCAGTAAAAAGTCAATAAATAATGACTTTCTTAATCTGCTTAGTTAATTTTGGAGTGGGTGCCAGCTAAAGTTAACCAATGAGCTAATGAATGATGAATGAATGACCTAAACTTTATCACAATTACATAAAGCTAATTAAAGGATTAGGGTCATTTTAAAGAACAATTAATCAAAATTGAATATAATTAGCGACGTAAATTTACACTGGTTTGCTATCCATAAGCTGGCACCTATTTCAAAAATAACGAAGTAGATCGAGAAAGTAATTATTTATTGACTTTTTAGTGCATTCTTATAGTTTTAAACATACCTGTTATATATTGTTTTATTCAAATATTTAGTTTATGGAAAAGCAAATAACCTTTTAAAGATCTTCATTAAAATGTTTGAACGTTTGAAACTTTTGAAAAATTTGTATCACTGATATATTTTTACATAAATATATGTCCCGTTTATATTACTAATTCCGTTTGTGAACGTTGAACTGTGCCGATATGTTAGATCAGATATAAAAGAAAATATATGGCGAAAGGTTTTAAGTATGAAAATAGTAGTTAGCTAAGCTAGCATTAAAAATTCCAAATGTTTCGAAATTCAGAGTCAGTATATGGACCCATATCTAACGGTTTTTTGAAAAATAAAAATTATATCAGAAGCCATAAAAATGGAAACGTAATGATGACCTGATTAAGTCATATGAATAACACCTCGATATCTTATCCTAGAATAGAATAAAAACATGCAATAAGAATGACATAGAACCGACGTAAAATGTAAACTTATATCAAGCGGAGAAACGTTCGATTTCAAAGCGGCCGCGACTGCGACATCACGTCTGCGTGAGGTCTCATTTGTATTATGATCGAGTCGTGTCGTGAGACCATTCACTATATAATCCACAGTATATTTTTGTCAGTGAGAGAACTCCGGGAATGTTCTCAGTTTTAACAAAATGACAATTCAACTCCTACACTTACATGTAAAAGATAATTAAATTTAGTATAGCGATGATCCTAGGTAAATGACATAGGTAGTGCGGCCAGATTTCTCGACTGTGGACGAAGGTACGAGCCCACCTATCCAACTCTAAAATCAGTCTGAGCTTTCGTTGAAATAAACATCGTGAGGAAACCATTAGCATGATAGTAGACCCACCTGTCCACCTGGGTAGCTACAACCTTCAAGATCGAAAACCTGTCGCTAAATACCTATAGGTGTGTTCCGGGAGCATCACTTAAAAACCAGTAGATATCTTAGGCTTAGTGTGTTTACCGTCCTGAACAACGTCGTCACTTAACGCAATAAATCCTTGCATTATATAAAAGGTAACGTCATTCTGTCTATCTGCTCATTGTTTTATAGTTCGAGAAACCGTAAATCGATTTACATAGTTATATTTTCTAATATAGATGAATTATCTGCTTAAATCATTAAACGGGATGAAGTAAAAATTATCTCCAGCACATGATCTGGGAATATTTTAACTAAATTATTGGAATGAATAATCTTTGAGGAATAGAGATAATATCCGCTAGCGGATACATTTATGTTGATAAAGATATTTCAGACAGCATTTATTCTCTTTTCAGTGATTGGTTTTTATTCCTTAAGTCTTATTATTACTTTCAGCTATGGATTTTATCAATCGCTATTACTCTGAAAGTATTCACTTTAAGTACAAAGTGTACTTACACTAATTTCAATCGAATATATATAGCAATATTGTCCAGTGTAAAACATCCCCTATATTTACGTTAACCTTGGGATTAATCATCTATCCATCCATCCAACCGAAGACATCCACTGCTGGATATAGCTCTCTCCCAAAATCACCCGCATCCAGCTACTTTCGCCAGGTTGTCGGTCCACCTACCCATGCTACGTCTCCCGGTGTGTGTAGCCATCCGAGAACCGTTGGCCCGTTAGCGTAGGAGAAAAATGTGAAATAATCTTTGAAATAATTGACATACATATGTTAATTACATACGTACAGAGAGGTAATCCAGTTCGTCACGCAGTTTCATACTGATACGATTCATCTTTGACAGTTCGTAGTTAAGAATGTATAGTTCAGAATATTAGTTGACCTACTATTTATATTTATTTACACTAGTACAATAACACTCGCGCCGGCGAGGCCCACAAAGGGGACGTGTGAGTTTATTTGACAATATTAATTGGTCAATGTAATTGTGTGCTGGTATTTGTTTTGTTATTTCTTTTACTTTGGCATGGGAAAGGAAACTGGGGTAATGTGTCTATTTATCATTAACTGGCTTCTACCAACGATATTGTTCGCGCACTATACTATATATATAGGCAATAATTTTTGACGAAATATTTATTACCTAGCTGTGTGCCCACTACTGAGTCCGCGTTTCATATATTCTTTACTGCATTATAATTTTTTAACCCTAATTATTTACCTAAAAAAATTAGTACTAAGATAAAGTAAAAAAAAAAAATCTCATAATTATAGCACTTGCTCGTAAAACTGTCCATTGAATCGGATTTTATTCAAATTGTTATGAGTTTTTTTTTTTCACACGGAACCCTAATTATTTTCGAAAATTAAAAGTACCCTAAGTTACTCGGAGTAACTTTAGCTATCTACCAAAAAATCGGTGCAGCCGTTCCGGAGATTACCCATTACAAACAGACAAACAACATTTTTTTAAATTGTATTTATGGTTTATATATCGTATATACATTGATATGTATTTATTAAAAACAAATATTGAGATTACAAACAGACACTTCAATTTATTTATCAGTGTAGATTACTCTTGATTATTTTCGTCCAGAATTATGTCAGAGCCAATGCTTATGTTATCATGGATGAGGAAGGAGAGGAGTTTTGCTTTCTATCGCTGACAAGGAGAGAGGGGGGTGGTTAAAGGGGCCAAAATTTGCTTACGAAATATTTTCATGGCTCCAGTGGTGGAATGGTCTAAAGAGGCGTGTAGCTATAAATTCTAGTGCCGCATAATGTCGAGTTTTAACTCGGTAAACTATTTATACCAAAACTTAAATAGAACAGTCCATCGAAAATAATTGATGTATTATCAGCATTAGGTACTTATACCAACAATTAGTAAAAACGAGAATCCACTTAACAATTGCGTTTACAATCTAATTTAGTTGATCGAGAAATTTACAAGGTAAAAACACAATTAATATAAATTAAATTTTTAAAACGCATTCCTTAATTATTAGTAGTAAATTGATATGTTCTCTCAAACTTTCTAACGGAACTATTAGCGGAGCGAGTAACTTAAACCCACCATACGTATAACCCGCAAAATTCGTTGTTTTATCGAGTCATAGAATATATCTATGTACACTGTCTGTATTAAACAAATAACACATCAAAACAAGACACTAAAATGAAATGTTGATTTATTTATTTACTATGATGCTGGGGCGAGTCGATAGTCTATAAATAAATAGGTAAATATAAAACAGTTCATTACCTTTCTGTCATCCATTTGTCAACCGATCTTATTTTTTTAGAAGCAATTGAATAATTTTAGTGTTGCCAAATAAAAAAAAATGTATTTTATTTTTCTCCGATCTTGACAAGAAAAATTATACTAAACCGAATGTGTATTGGAAAATCATATAAAAATGCATAATGCTGCATAAAAATTTATAACAATGATAAAAGTTTTAAAAAAATGTCAGAAAATTGAAAATTCATACCTAGATATATCCAGATAAATATGTTTTTCTCAAATTTTTAATAATAATTTAGTTATTTAAGAGTCAGTGCGTACACTAGTGTATATAATGAATAATAATATAAAAATAATCGTTGTCATTTATCTATACAAACAATCTTGGTTGTATACGCGTATCTCTAACGGCCGGTTTCGATATCAAATCTTAACTTTTAGATTGAGATCAAACTAAAAATAAATCGTTTATCCCTGACTGACTCTTTAGAGAGAAAAGGATTAAAATTTTGGATTATAGTCGATAAAAACAGAGTCAAGATCGCATACTGTTGTCGGCCGTTGATCTGTACGATTATACTAGCTGTGTGATCCCAGCTGCCCTCGCGTTTCATATAGTTTTTCACTGTAGTTTTTAATTTTTTTTATCCGAAACCCTAATTATTTTCCAAAAAATTTGTTTCAAAGATTTTCGTCACAAATTCTAAGACCTGCCAGTAAAACTGTGTAATGAATCGGATTTTATTCACAATTTCATGAGTTTTAATTTTTTTACGCAGAACCCTAATTATTTTCGATAAATAAAAGTAGCCTATGTTACTTCAACTATCGTCTAAAACTTGTTCCATCCATCAAAATCGGTCTAGCCGTCCGGCTGATTAAGCGGAACAAACAGACATACAATAATTTAAAAAAAATCTACTCTATCTATAGGTATCGTATATAAATTCATGTGTATTTAATAAAAAAATGTTATTTTGATATTACAAACAGACACTTCAATTTTATTTATTAGTGTAGATAAATAGTAAAAAAATTTTTTTTGTTTGTTAATGGTAAAACTTAAAAACTAGTTAACCGATTATAAAAATTCTTTCACCTGTATAAAGCTACAGTATCACCGATATTTTTATATAACCATGTGAAGCTGGGCCGAGTCCTTAGTATTAGATATAAGCGTGGATGAGACATAAGGAAGTCTCGCGCGCCTATAAGTTTAATGCGCTATAAACAGGACACAGTTTACGATCATCACAGACGACTCAATATTATTAGAGTATAACACACGTGGTGATCGTTAAATTTTGTATACACTAACTGATATTAGTTACAAGTGCTCCCTTATTCTTATTACATCATTTACTAGAATGTAAATTATTACTCTAGGCATCTGCTGTCGTGTGTTTTATGTTTTGACATAAAAAAACGACATTGTACTTAATGTGAAGTATGTCTGAAAATGTATACGTGACTCTCAAGTGAAAAATGTATTTTGGCGTACCATGGAAAATGTTTATAGTAAAACATGTTGTATAACTCGATAGATTTAATACAGCTTATAAGTGCAGATATTTACGAAATACTTATGCGTAGCTTCAATCCAAAACTGAAATAATTCCTAGAAATCAAGTATAATTGTTAGATTCGGCAAATACAATGGAATATTTGGTAAAACAATTTGTTTCGTTATAGATACAAAACTTCCTTTTGTTACACAGATAGCGTTAATAGTCGCTAATATGGTTCAGCTCTTTAACATTTTTAGAGCCCCTCCGCATCGAGTAGTTAGCGTATTGCAACGCAGAAATAGTGATAATACAGTCCATGCGTGTCGGAATGAACAGTCAACGTCGCGCGGTAACAGCGCAGGCGAGAATGCGACGTTGTCGCTCTGTACGAAATCGGTCTCGCCGCTCTCGACGCACAACCGCAGTCTCGCTAGAGCGCTTTCAATATTACTACGTCAATCTAACAAGATGGATTCCAATTCAAATTCATGCGATTTTTACTTCCCAAAGACCGAAATAGATTCGGAAAACGAAAAGGATAATCGACGTGAACCAAGACTGAACTGGAGTTCGGAGAACACGATGAAACTGATACAAACTATGGAGAAAGATTGTCAGGAACTGTGGGATTCGAAACATCCGTTAAACAGGGAACGTACAGCGAGACAAGCTAAGCTGGAATATTTGGCGGACTTATTTGGAACTACGTCTGAGGAGATAAGTAGAAAAATCCACAATTTGCGGACGCAATTCAATACTGAGTTGAGAAAAATTAAACGCAGGATGTCGACGTCGTTGGCGGAGGGGAACGGGGCGGCGGCGGGCAGCGGGTGGGAGTACTTCGATGCTTTGTCCTTCCTCAAAGTGCCCCCCGGCGACCCTCTGGATGTTTTGAATGCGGTTAATCTGGAGGTATGTCGGCGCGTCGTGTCGCTTTGTAAAATTTAATAGTTACTGCCTACATTTATTGTTCATTGTTTTCAATTTTAGCCAGCACATTATAATTACAATTTTACCATCAAATTACTGGCTATTTAATACTTATATTTAAAGTTATTTATTTAAAATTTGAACATATGAGTATCGTGTTACGTGTTTTGTATTTAATGAGTTAAAAATAATAATTTGTTCACATATTAATAAAAGATATGCAGTACAAATTCATTAATTAATAATTCAAATATTATTTCGTCCATCTAATTGAAATAGTTGGCGGAGTTCCAAGCAAAGGAAGAAGAAGAGTTTGCAGCGTTGAGGGCTAGAAACTCTGCTGTCAATGCTAGTCCGACCAACCGTCCCAAGGCCAAAATGAGGGTAGCCGTAGCAGGTCCACCACCGTTACCGCTTACCGCTGAGTGCACACCCTCTCATGTGGTCTGAAGAACTTGTACCCAAGCTCCGACCTAGCCTCGACGCGGATGAATATCAGGTAAATTATGTCCATTGTTGTATCAAATAATTTTAGCTTTTGGGAAGTGCGATCCGGTGTAAGGATTTTTTTACACGTTATAGACTCATTACTTTGACTGCAATCTTAACTGATGTTAAGTGGTGATGTGGGTGATAAACATGTGTTGCCACAAGTAATGCCTGAACACACCTATTTGTATTTGGCGACACGTTTTCAAACTCGAGGGAGATAACTACTCAGGCGGGCTTAAAATGTCCTACCACCACACCACCACCATGCCATGGATTCCTCACGATGTTTCCATTCACAAAAATCTCAAGCTCATTATGAAGTTGGATAGGTAGGTTCGAACCTGCGTCCATTGACACGAAATCCGACAGCACTACCAACTGCGCCATCATTGACTGATGACGACCAAATCTTTGTAACATATTGTTTATTGAATGGTGTATCACCACAGATAAATAAGTGATTTCATTTATCTTTGAAGTTAGAACAGAAGCATTTTTGTGTAATTTTTTAAGACAGACCAGAACTATAATTGTAAAAAAAACATCGAGGTAATAACAGACACCACTTTGGCAGAATTAATTTCGAAAGGCAATTTGAACATATTCTTTGATATTTAGATATTTGGAGATTTTGTGGCGTCGGAGTTGCGAATGCTTCGTTCGGTGGATGCTAGGAAACGCTTGAAGCGGATGATCCAGAAGGCCATCCTCCAGGTGGGCGAAGAAGAGGATGAGAATTCAAACCGATAGCGGTACCGCCGCCTCTCCCGTGAGTCGCCTGGGCTCACTGATTGAGGCGGTCGCGTTGCCAACGCACAATATCGTTTTAACTTGAATCGGGCAATACTTAAATAGACATTCATACAACTGTGTATATATACTATACATATACTAGGTATGTGTTCTTTAGGTTATAATTTCGTTCTAGCACGGTCAGTCCATTTGTGATGCTTCAATATTCGAAGATTGCCTAATATTTGGAACAGACGCACGAGCGAATCTTTTAATGTTTTTGCTTTTGTTTTAATTCTTGCATCACTCCATCACCTCTCAAAACATGCGTAATAGTTTGTGTGTCTTTTCTATTTGATATTACTTGTTTTTTTTTTTTAATAATATTGTAATATCCTTAGGTATCATTGTTTGAATGTGGTGCATTATCTATAATTCCATTAAGATTATCTTTAATATGTATACCGCGACTAAATTTAAGACTTTTTTCTGACGTTATCATTATAATGAGCTAAACCACCGTATAAAAACAAAAGGCGGCAAAGAGAACGAGAAGACACAAACGTAAACTGAATTATTCAACTATACAATCAAACACTTTTAGTAACATAATACTAAAACATAATTATTTGTGGACATAAGTCAAATTTATGATTTGAGTTTTTGCTATCTAAATTATTTTGCCGTTTTTTTTATTTTATTCGTTTTGCTTCATTCTAGTTTTGGCATGATAGAAGAGTGTTTATAAAAATATAACCAATTATTGCTTAATATTTTATAGTTGTCTAACCTTGTTAACCCCTTGAGCACTAATCTGGCGTTTACGCCAGCTTTCCATTGTTTTCCTATTATCTCATTTTTATGCGTAATCGACATATTAATTATAATATATAGTAATATTTAAAATTTTAACTTAATATACTTGGGAAAATAGGAAAAAAGGTGTTTGAGGACAATCTCTAAAACAACCATTTGATTTTAGGGCAAACGTGTTAACCTATCTGAATCAAATATTGTAAATATAGTTATCGAAACTACGATCTCTAGATTCAATTTTGTATATATATATATATATTACGTTATGTACTACGTATTTTAATGATAGAATATAATAAACTACTTTAAAAACTATAGTATTTATGATAGAATAGATTTTTTTTATCATAAGAAAAATCATCATAAGAAATTTCCAATAAAATAAATACTTTCTACTCAACTCTGACGTTCGTTAATCTTAATGCATTAAGTTAGCTACTATTAGTAAAGCAAATCATATCTAATACAAATATTTAGCATTAGGTATAGGTTAGGTTTTTATATCACATGGTTCGATTTACATTGGATTATTCCGTCACGTCAAAAGCAGTGACTTGCTTTTTAGTGTTCGTATTATCGTGTATCCCTTATAATGATTATCATTGTAAACCCCTCATATAAATTTGGTAGTCATTTTGAAAAAAAAATGTAACAGAAATACTGCGATAACACAGTTTAATTAACTTATTTTGTGTTTATACAATTAATAACATAAGTTACTTATATTAATATTAATATCTTTAAATATTAGATTATTATTTTGAAACGTGCTAGCGCTATAGTTAAGCATATTCGAGGAATTAATAAAATATTATAGTTAAATTAATTAATTAATATTAATTCCGTACGAGATGTGATAATGGATAAAAAACATTTAATTACAGCAATTATATTTGATTTAGCGTAGAAAATAATTATAGGAGTTAATTAATTTTATTTTGTAATGGAAATAAAAGAGCTTGACGAATATAAAGATGACCTGTTTACACATAGTTATAGTCTATAAACAGTAGGATAACATAAATCTCGAGAAATACCCACCTTCGATGTTTACGAAACTGCCGTAGGGTTGTCATATGTTATTTTTTTATTTAATCTTTTATGTGTACCTTTATTACAATAATTGCTATATCTAATGATAATATAAATTGAAAAAAAAAACCCTTATGTTTAATCTTACGCACTGTTTTATAGCTACGTGTGTCTTTCATTAAATAACATAATTTGATCTGATTAATTGTTTTATTGTAAATTAGTTCTATTTATTACCACTTCCTATTTTACTGTCATATTACATTGCATCTCAAAATTACACTAGAAAGTGTACGGGTTAAATTATAAAGATGATTATTTACCTTGAATACTTTGGTAACGCTATAGTTAATGTCTTGGTGCCATTAGTTTGCAGTTAACCATATAATCTATACTTATAATAAAAGGCTAACGACATTAAATCTGTACGTTGAAGATATTTAAGGAAAAATTCTATGTAGGGGCTTAAGAAGCGACAGCGGAACACATTTCGATAGTTTTAAAAAATTTTTGTCTGTCTGTCTATTAAGTTGTTCCCCAATCATGCAAAAGCTAATGAACGGAATTCTATGAAAGTTCGTAATGACATATATTGCATCTAAGTGGACAATATAGTCTGCAAATTGTCTGAATTCCAAACGGGAAAAACCGCGGGCACAGCTAGTATGCTAATAAGTTTATATTTATTGAGTTTAATTCTGGAATGAAATAACCACCTTTGAATTGGTATGTAATCGGTTATTGTTCGTCGTAAGCTACATAATTCGTAAATTAAGTTAATTTTTATCTTGTATTTTTCCCCTTTTCTATTCCATTTCTAAACCATTCAATATTTCTAATTAATTATATTCGTATAACTTATACTATCTTCTCGTCCGAAATAACACAGTATTTCAGGATAAAAGTCTTCGGCCAGTATGTATTGCCGGTGATGACATACGGCACTGAGTTGTGGTTGCTAATAATGGGTGTAATAAGAAAACTTCACGTTAACCAAAGTGCAATAAAAATACGCTTGGAGTTTCAGATCCGCAGAAGAACAAAAAAAACGCATATTTCCCTAAAATTACCAAAATAACGTGGTAGGCATGGCACTGTGCTTGTAGGACAGATGGCTGATGGCTGATGAATTATGACCTGCCGAAAGACGCAGTTTGAGTTCCCTGAGGTCCGCAGTAAGTTGGACCGACGACCTGGTGAATCCAGAATGGTCGTGATAATCCGTAGGATTCGGGTAGTTTAAGGCCGGTCGTTAGGAGACCTATGTCCACAAGTGACCTGTTCTGGAAAACATAATGCTGGATAACATTACCTAAGAGAAGGCGTGAGTTTTCAAACTAAATAAACGTCGTAAAGTGTTTTATAGGCCTGTTTTAAAATGTTGCCACCCCTATTTTTCAAATTCGACAAAATACATAAGATTATAATTATTGTAATTGATACGATAACTACGTATATTTATATGTAATTAAACAGTTTTTATGTGATCTCACATCTCTAGTCAGACGGTTTTCCAAGACAAATGGATTTATTATTCTTTTTATGTTCGTTATTAAGATTGAATCCATTTTATGCTGTAATTAAACAACAATGTGTTATAACATTGATGACGTAATATCCACTTATTAAAGTATATAGAGCCATTTAACTTGTGATGTGTTTATTAATTCGTTTAGTAAATTGTGGCACAGATTTGGTACTTCATGACTTGATATTTTTGATGTGAAACATCTGTAGCCGCACGTAAAACCGATTTCTGGCGTGGCGACGCATGCCGTGGCGACGCGTCGCCACGCTATATGATGGTATATATATACAATCTATTTATTATTTTATTAAATAAATTCGTAAATTTTTGTATTGAATGAAAATAAATGTTTATTCAATAAATAGTCATCGTTACCTGGAAAAAAAATCGTAATATTTTATTTTATCATTATGACATATTTAGTTCCTATCACAATCTGTTCTTTTCTGCATATTACTTTTACAAAATAATGTCGATGTTTCACATCTGCCAGGCGTCCCGTGACGGCTCACACTTTTTAATTACAATTATAAGTATTTTTACTAAGTTAAGACATTGTTAGTTTGAAGGCCGGCCAGACAATTACCTATACTGCAAAACTATGTTTATAAAAAACATAAAACATTCAGTTAAGTACCAGGAGCGCTATCTGCGGTTTTAAAAAAAAACGTTCGATTCGTTACAGAGTTTACTGTAGACTCACTTTACATTTAATCTTAAACTTAAATCCTATGAGCGACGGATATTTGTCGCTTCACAATTCTTAAAACCTTGTCGCGCCTACTCAGCATCGCCCATAGTGCACGCTGTTTAAACCGCTGTTATAATATTAAGGCTGGGTGCAGGATGCATAACTATTAACAATGCCCAAATGTAAATACACATAAGCTACGTTTTCCAAGATTTATGAGGGTCCAGTTTTGTATCTTCAGCTCTGTGCAATTACCGTCCATTGAGTTAGTTAATTTAGTAAAAGAATTGGCTATCAAATATTTTTCTATTGTAGTACACATTTTTATAGGCTTTACAATACGCTTCGGGATGATAATTAGCTAGAGGCGAAAATCAGAAAATAATGATTCTGAAACTGTGATTACGTTACATTGCTTTCTTTCAAAGATAACTCGGGATTTGAAATATATAATATATACTCGTATAATGCATGTTCAATGTCACTGTGTCGCACTGGCAGTGATGTTATTTTTTTTTCGAATCTAGTTAACGCTGTTGACTGGAAGGGCCTTTACAGCTTCACTGTGACTTTGGGGGCGAGTGCTGAAGGCACTCAGCCGCAAAAAGGTAACTAGCACAAGGGTTACCTAAAAGGATACGAAAACCTGGGCTTGGCCGTTACCTGAGTGTACAAACTCTCTTGCGAATTGAATCCTATCTAAACCCTACATTTTTTGTTTAGCATAAAAAAAAAAAAGAAAAAAAGTTCCTTACAGGACTTATGTACCTGCGTGTTATGTGCAGGAGTGTGTATGCAGTGTTGTGCGTGTAATGCTCAATGCATGGGCAGTGTCACTGTATCGCGCTGGCGGCGACGTCAAGAGCCTCCCCAGTTGGGGAACGAGGCACGTCCTTGGTCTTCACCTGAGGGGGACTCGTAGAGTGTGTGGGAGCAAAATTGGCCGCCTGTCCCCGGCGGCGGGAACGGCGTGGGCGCTGGCACGCATACTGAATTGATTGATAGGGAGGGCAGTGGTGACAAGAGCCTCCCCAGTTAGGAAAGGAAGCACGTCTTGTGTCGCCACCGAAGGTCCGCAAATTGTGTGGTTGTCACATTGGTAACAGTTATTTTGCGCACTGGCCTCAGACGTGTTAGAAAAATTGACAATTTCAAGCATCTTGTGTTAACGAGTTTAATTTGATTTTTTGTTCATATGGTTTTCATATTTATAAACATTTATAATCTTTTTACAAGTTCACTTTTCTTTCATTTAGTTCTTTGAAATTCATTACCAACGAGTTACATACTCGATAATAAAATATAAATCGATATTAAAAAAATAATACTTTGATGAAAATGGTTACACTTACAGAGAAGTAGCAAGACCAACTTAAGTGTACATTAGTGACAATTTTATTAATTACAATGTCTGCATTGTTACAAATACAACTTAATGTTTTAAGTATTATTTTACCAATAATATTAAATCTTACTTTATTTCCTATTGTGTTAAATTTAATTTTTAAAAAATGGTTTCAAAAAAAACTAATATTTAATAATAATAAATTTAATATTTCCAACGGTGGAGCATAAAATAACAAATTCTACTTCCCCCGCTCTTATTACTAAAAATCAATACATTTGCAGTACAATTCCTAGATAGACTATTTAATTTTAATGTTATTTCTTAATTTACACTTATTATTCCTTAATTTTAATGGAGGGAGAAAACATGTGTGCCAACCCTAAACAGTGTAGAATACGGGTAAGGCATGTTTTGATATAAAATGAGTACCTGCTTCTTAATAATAAAATATAATATTATAAAACATCGAAACTATCGTAAATGATTTTCAATTCGAAATTGTTGACGCAGCGTTCCTTTATTTGCATCGATTGGTGTTTTTGGAGTACAGTGTGTGTTAAAAAATCAAAACCTAGTTTATAATTGTCACGTCATTAGCCACAGTGTCGAATAGGGCAAGTCATTTCCGCCACTCGGAACAACTGTTACAGAAACCAATAATTTCTTTGTACAAAGTTCAATCAGTGTCAAACGGCGTGTCGCTTGCGTGTGTTCGACCCCTATGATATTAATGATGTCAATTATTATTTTGATTCGTATAAAGAATAGTTCATTTTTTATTGACTAAGTTGTATTTACTGGTATGATATTTAATAAGGAACCCTTATCAGAAATTCACTTTGTGTCATTTAAAGGACACATTTTTCAAATAACGCCAAATCATATAATTTTAATGAATAACAAATAAATAATGCAAGAGAAAGCCAGAGGTTTATTGGAATGCAAAATAGACAACATTTAAATATGTATTTCGTCTAGTAAATCCATTACTATTGTTTTTATACCCTTGATCTTTACTTCAACGAATTGTCAAATGAATTTGATTATATTATTCATACCTATGTAAATAAATATTGAGCACTGATGGCAGACATTTTGTAGTTTAGATTAAAATGTTTGGTTCCCTGGCCTTCAAAGTTATGGAACAAATTAGTAAAATACTCGTCTGTTGTTTAGATTATCATATTAAAAGTTTTGGTTACTATTTTGTGATACTGTCACGATATTCAAATAACCAAAATTCACAGAACACCAACCAGCCTCAACAAAATATGTCTCACTTTATGATCGCATTTGCTAGCACTTCTCACTATATACGTGTTTCATTCTCCCTCATAGATATTTGTATTGTCGTCTCATTCGCACGGCCGTCGACCCGTTCATTAGTACGCATAAAAGTACATACAATCATACAAAGAAGTTCAGGCGTAGGTACCTATATCGTATTTGAATCTGTTTCATTGTATCGCTTATACCACAATTTAAAAATACATATAATTTATAACATTTTTATTCTTAATTTCATTCCATTAATTAATTAATTATTAAATCGTATTTTACCAGGTACAAGTACAGGTAAAACTGCAGGTACTACAGGTAAAAGGTAATGAACATAAATATAAAAAAAAACAACTAATTCCCTTGGTTTTACTATTTAATTACGGCATAAATAATAGTGTGAGAGTATTCAACAACGAGGATCAGGTCGTCTTCGTCGAGGATCGATTGAAATCAACAAAAAAATTAAATTACCAACACACTGGTAGCTTTTTTACTAAGTGGCTACACCAGTAGTATGGACAAGCCTTTACAGCGTCATTAGAACTGTCATATTAATAGCTGCTTCAGTCTAAATCTATACTAATAAGTAAAAATGAAGCTTGGATTTTTTTTCTAACTTAGTTAATGGTGTTAACCGGAAGGGCCTTTACAGCTTTACCGTAACTTTAGGGGCGAGTGCTGAAGGCACACGCCGCAATGAAGCGTAGATTTTTTTTTCTAACCTAGCTAATGCTGTTAACCTCAAGGGCCTTTACAGCTAAAGGCACTCACCTTAAAAAGTAACGTAACTAGCACAAGGGCACCAAAGTGGTACGAACTCGGCTTGGCCTTTACCTGTGAGCAAAAATTCCGTATGTTTGTAACGGCTAATCTCTGGAACGGATGGACCGATTTGGACGGGCCTTTTGGTATTTGGTAGATAGCTGAAGTTACTCCGCGTAACTTAGGCTACTTTTCATTTTTCGAAAATAATTAGGGACCCGCGTAATAAAATTAAAACTAAATCCGATTAAATGCACAGTTTTACGGACAAGTGCTTGAATTTATGAGAAATATTTATACTTTGATCTCAGAACTAAAACGCAGAGAAGAATGCATATAAGAAACGCAGGCACACAGCTAGTTCATAATAAATACACACATAATAAATAAACATTTTTACAAACATCAATATATTTGTTATAAGTACGTATATAAACTATTAACAATGTTAATAACAAATACATACAATATTTTAAATGAATCCTACAAAAGATCTTTTTTTCGGATCCAAAACAAAACATATGACATGATTTTTTTAATAATTAATTAATTACTAAAATCACGGTGGTTATTAAAATATTTTCATAATTATTTTATTGCCCAATTACTAGGAACACACATGATTAACAGTAGTAAACCCGTTTCCATCGGAAACTTCACCTTCCTGTGTAAAATGTCCGTGATGACAGATAGGCATGCTAATTGCGTCCGACCGCAGATGTAGTTCGTCCCTAGAATAGATAAATAACGAGATATGAAATTCAGTATTGTAACTTCATATTTTTTGTTCTGAAAGGAATGTTCTAGTTAAATAATGTCAAAGAAAAACTTCGTAACTATGATAAAGGTATCTATCATACACACCTGTTAGATATTATTTACCTCACCTACTTGTTGCAAGTTTTACTTTTTATATTATAAAATATGTAAAATAAATTTTAAAAAAAATAAAACTATTAAAATTAAGCAATTTTATTAGTATAGGTAAATTAGGAAAAAAATTGGATTAAATAATATTAATCGTTTAAATCATGTTACACAGACAAAATTAAGCGTATTTCTAGATTATTTAGCTTACACAGCTAAATACCTTTGGGGTTCATGTTTGAAGGAAGCAGGAAGAGAGGAAAATGTCTTGTTTTACGTATGTATTTTTCAAAATTGTTTTAAATAGTTACCTATTTTTGATTCTATTGTGTGGACTTTTGAATCATGAAGTTAGTAATTTATTTAAAGTTTTCCCAAATTAACATCTTTTTAAGAAATTTAGCAATTCGACGTGTACGATTTTGGAAGGTACGACCCCTTTTTTTTTTTTTTTTTTTTGACGGGGGGAAATGCATTTACGCACTACCCTTATCTATTGTACTTAGGGGATCTCAGTCCCCCAGTACACTAGATAAGGGGCACGGAGTGACGAGCTCCGTGCAGTGTGGGACTCACCCGGGCGAGAGTCGCCCGGAAATACCCACTAAAACCCCCCGGGGCCGTCCGCTGCATTTGGGATGGGGGCGACACGGGGTGGCTTTCGCAAGCACCGCGTCGCCCCCTGCAGCGAACCCGCCGGGCCTCGTCGTGCAATGGCCCAGTGGGGATGGGGGAGTGTACGCACTTCTCAACCTCACCTCTTCGCCCGCCTCCCGAAGGAAGCATGACCTAGATGGTCAACCAGCCGGGAAGGTACGACCCCTATCGCTATGAATCTCCTCTCGAATCAAGCAAAATGTATTATGTATAGATGTTTAAATAAATGATATTCAAGACTGAATGACTATCAAATGAAAATATTAGATCCTTGACGAAAACTAAACCCTTAATTAAATTTCAACTTCGCGTTAAAAAATGGCCAATGAGTAAAAGAATATAAAACTTAAATTTGATTAGGCAATTAGGTTGTTCTTAGTATTTAGATAAAAGAAAAACTTGGTTTTCGAATAACTTTATAATACGAGATTGTTTTTTACGTATAGGTATGTATTTTTTGTTTCATGGGATGCTTTTACATGCTTAAAGGCATAAATGCTGATCCCAAAAATATCTCCCAACCATTTTAAAGCAGATGGCAATTTGATCACAAGGCTTAAGCCAATTTGCCTTCATTTTGATATGCTAAGTCCCTAACAACGATCGCTTGTATATGAACAATAACATCGATGTTATGCTGTATTGTAATTTGCTTCTCAATGCATTTTGTTCGGAACCCGTCAACCGCGACCGGCTTGTGTTATATCCCGCCCGTACGTCTCTTTCACTCTTACACACAATTTATTAAACTGTCCTTGTCACTACGCCGCATGGTTCTTTTGTGCCATCGCAGGTGATTAGGGGAACTTGGCACGTTCCTGAGAAAACGGCAGATGTTAGAAGTTCCCGAATGTTTGTTTGCTCCGATGGTTACGAAACTTTTAAGAAGTCGACATTTTAGGATAAACTATTTCGAAAGGACTTTTATTGTATGTTATTTAAACATAGGTAATATGTATTTCAAAAACGAATTTTGTTTCCATTGAACTAAATCGTACTTTAGTTTATAAGCTTTATAAGCTAAAATAATACCGCGCATCAATCAGGTTTGCACGCAGAATAACTATAATATCCAATATGTTTTGGACCTATATTATTTTATTGAAAATTAGATGTGTGCCCGCGGCTGTGCCTGCGTTTCATATATGTATTTTCACTGTTTTAATTTTTTTTTACATAACCCTAATTATTTTTGAATATTAATAGTACTTTAAGTTATCCGGAGTAACTTCAGCTATCCACCAAAAAATGACCCGTCAAAATCCGTCCAGCCGTTCCGAAGATTACCCAGAACAAACAGACAGAGAAAAAGACAGACAAAAATTTTCAAAATTGTATTTTCGGTATTGGTGTCGTATATACATTCATATCTATTTAGTTAAAAAAAATATTTTAACATTGCAAACAGACACTCCAATTTTATTTATTAGTATAGAAGTATAATATATTAGAATAGATTGCCTATAATAAGTAAAAATTGTTTAATGTGTCGAGTACCCATAAAAATAAGACAATAGGTAAACAGTGGAAACCTGGCGTAAACACCAGCTAAGTGCTCAAGGGGTTAACGGACATCACTGAAAAAATAAGATAATTAACTATATTGAAATAAATTAAGCAAAACTCACAAAGCAAAAAAATTGATACAGGTAATTTGTTAATAAATATTGATGGATAAATTATGTACTAAGACGATTGCTTTAAAGAGGTCTGTCTATACATACGTACGTGATAACTATTAGGTATTAAAAATAATTGGTATACCTAATTAATATGTATGAAGTCACCTATAAATAAAGTAATGCCAAGATAAATATTATTATGCTACATGGTTTATGATATCTATGTAAAATGTAAGTACATAAACAAAGGTTATTAATATACCTATATAATTATAACTAAACCTAAATGCCAAAGTAATAAATTAACGCCTCCCATTTATAATCATGGTACCTACGCCCACCCGTAGTGGATCCCCTCTCTGTACAATTCTGCGGGATTCCAAGAACACACCAGTTCACAACAAATGACTAACCTTTTCGTCAGTGCAGCCTACGCACATAAAAGATCTATGTGCTCTATGTGTTCGATTTCTAAATAAAAACTCTTTGGATGTATTAGAAAAAGCATAGATAAATTTGATTTTAAAAATGTCAAACAGATGACGTCAGACGAAATCATTCGAATTTCAAAACTTTTCAAGTGGAATTAATTTTATCTGGTATTCGTTCGGACCTATGTATCTGCAAAATTATGCACGATTGGACAATGCAAAGTTAAAAACTATATAATTTAATTTCTAATGCTGAAAATAGTAAAAAAAAAGATATTAAAGGCTGACACAGATACAGAAACATAAAAATATATTGGTACTAAAGAATATTTATTATTTTACTTCGAGTGTAGATGAACATATGATTTTTTCTTTACGTACGAATATTTGATTACCTAATTTCAATTTAATTTGTACCATATATGTATATGTCAAATGACGTTATCTTGTCTACATTAAAAAATCTCATAAAAGAACTGTTTCGGTTTTTCCGGAATTTTTAATTTCTCAATGTTATTATTTTCCTAATTTCCTTTACGTACTTTATTCGGACTATAACGAAAAGTAAAAAGATCTTATTATATTAATTCAACGTTCCTCAATTGATAGCTACAAGTACTTTTTGATTTTTATTTATAGATATGGATTATTAACTACTGTTTAAAGAAAAAAAAAAAATCGCTACGTAAGGTATTAGGTATTACTTCATAGAATAATAATATCCTGGTGATAAAATACAAAACTATCAGGTATAAACGTAAAAAAATAAAAAAAAAAACAATACAATAGATAGGTACTTTTAATAACGTCAATGAATTTAACACTTAAAAATAAAGGAGGATTAATAATTCTTCGCCTTCTTCTTATAAATTATTTCATATGTTTTACTAAATAGTAACTAAACGATTTTTTCTTAGAGAAATGCACGTAATGAAAGATACAAGAAATCGTTGCGAGACATTTCCCACTTCGCGTCCACGCTCCCATCCAATAAACCTTCTCGTTATTTATGCGACTCTGGTACTTGTCACCGGCTATTATCGAACGTTGGAGTACTTGTTTTTATTCTGCAGATCGCTCTCCTCTGTCTCTGTCACTCACTGACTTTATCTCGTTTATTTAAAGATGTATGTAAAAAATAGAAATATTGCTCTATCCGAATAAAAAGTAAATAAGAAAAAAGTGTTTTTAATATAGGTTTAAAAAAGAACTTGTAAATATATTTTTTTTAATTTAGATTAAATGATTTTATCGCATAAAAAGTTAGTGAAGCTTAATTTTTATTCACTAATAATTAAAGAATAAAATCAGATAATTATGATGTTTTTCAGATAAAACGACCTAGATAAATTTCTCATTTTCGAGTTTTGAAAGTATCGTAAATACCACCATCACCCGCACTCCATTCAAAACTTCGCAGACGGTAACTTTCTATTGCAGTTAAGAACGATGGAGTTTCCGCTTTTGTCGACGCCAATAAAGTTTTGGAAAGTTTCCCATTGTTCATTGTATTTATACATTTATAGTAATGTGAAAAATAATCGAAATAATTATACCTACTTACTTTGTCAGGCTCTTTGCTCCCACAAAACATTTTTTTTTACAGTAAACATAACAATTAACTGCATTTTATATCTTAAATATTTGATAATTTTGGTAAAAGATTGCAAGGAATCGCGCTGATGATATTTTTACTGTATATAATTAATTCTAATGTGACAAAAAGAAGAATCATTGATTTGTTTTATTTATTCCTTTATTAAAAAAATGCAAAGGTATCTAAACCATGTAGCTAAAAGTCTGACGTTGAAACACTTTTTATATAATTCGGCACTTTGATAGAAGAGGAGTTTTAGAGATATCTTAGAATTCAGGCTCAATGTAATTATGTATTTTCAATAAGTATATTTAATTGGTGTACAATAACGCATGCATAAAAAAACGCTACTAAAATTTCATAACATAGGATCATATACGGCAATACTCCAAAATGGTTAATGTTTGCAAACAAGGACTACTATATGGCAATCAAAGATGCTGCCAAAACAGTTTAGAAAAAATGCCTCTTGTAGATTTATTATTCCATGTCGAAAGAAATCATTGAAAATATATGTGATTCAGTAAATTTTGATTTTTAGAACGAGTGTATAACAATGTATTTTTGGCTTTAAGATTAAAAAGTATGGTAAATTTGATGATTCGTAAAGGTAAATAATAAATGGTGTATTTTTTGTCGAATTCTAAAAGTAACATTAGAATAACCTTTCATTGCTTAATTTCATTACACTGGCTGCTGTTATCGAATTCAACTGAGAGACTCCATTGGAAAATATGTGTGTATTTATTGCCTTACATGCGAAATTATTAGCTCGTGAAAAACTCACCACGAAATGATTTTTTTATAACTAGCTAATGCTCACCGGATGGCCCTTTACAGCTTCACTGTGGCTTTGGGGAAATGTTTAATGTAGGTAATTAGATATATCTATTGTCTATAGAGGTATTAATATAGGTACTTTTATTTCATTCTGTTATATAATATACATTTCAAATAAGTATTGATCATTAGTGTTATTTAAAATGATCTGAAATATTGTTTTATCTCTCCTTTTATAGAACGCAACGTAATTTTTATTATATTATAGGTGTTACAAAGTCCAAAGAAAAGACGGATGGAGTGTGTGAGTGAGAAGATATGAAGGCAAAAGGGGTGAATGATAATATGGTGGCTGATATAAATTTGTGGAAGAAAAGGACATACCGCGCCGACCCCAAATAACAAATTGCGAGCAGGACAATGATGATGAAATAACGTAAAATTACAGTAAAATAACATGAGTTTTTAAGATATAAAAGATACAAAATAAAATTTTTGTCATAGGTATTTATTCCGTTATTGTCATATAATTTGTTATGTGATTCGAATTTATAATTATGCAACATAATATACCTATGTGTTATGGTTTAAATTTATACGTATTAAAAATACTTCTATCAGCTGTTAACTCTCGTAAACTGTGAACAGATAAAGACTACTTGGATAATAATTGACGTCCGTGCCTCATAGTTGAGATCTACTCGACTTCTTCTTTTTACGGAAATCATTAAAAGAATATCAACTTTAAGTCCAAAGAAATACATTTGAAATTGCCGTGAACTTAAACTTGCGTCATTACGCGCCTCGAAGGTAATTTGAAACCGTATGGCCCGAAACCGACAAACATATGATTTATGTCAGAATGTACACTAGTGTATGTGTGTGTGTTAGAATGCCTGTAGGCACACCGTCGTGTTTCGTTCAATAATATGGAGCATGCGCGCTGGCTCCTACTGCCATCTGTTGTCGGGCACGTGGTTACGCAGCGACAACGCACGCGCGAATGCATCGATCTCATCACCGTGACTGGTTAATAGATTCCTGTTCACGTTTCTCTCATAAGAACCATAAGTTTATGTTCCATTGATATCATTTAACATTTCTCACATGCTATCCATGCTTAAGAAGTCCAATATATAATGTGTTACACGTTTTAAGGTTCATCTATATTTATTTTCTATAATATCGTTTCACAATTCTTAACAGAAATGAGAGCAATTTAATTTCATAAATGTGACAGATAGTTATACATTTATGTAATGGGAAATAGTTTTTGTAAACTTGCGTTGAATTGAACGTTTAGGAACCGGAGAGTAAAATGTTTAGGGGATTTTAAAGTTTTCGTTTCCGTAACTATAGATATTTTTTTATGACCTCTGATAAGTATGGTCGATGAAATTAGATTCGAATCCACAAATCTTAATCTATGGGCATAAGGTTTTGGTCAGTGAAAACATCATGATCTATGGTTATTTATGGTGACAGATCATTTTCAGATTTTCAGATCATTATGATGACGAATCTCTTTAGTATTCTTTCGATTCGTAGGTGGTGCCCTTTGTATGTAGGAGACCAGACCTCGCTACAGTATTCAAGAACACTCCTGAAGTATGCATTATAACGCGTATTTTATTTTATTTTATTTTTTTTATTTTATAGTTTTTTGGGAAGGCTTACAGTCAAACGTTGAATATAAGTAGAAGAAATTACGAAAGTGTTACAATTGCTAATTATAAGCCTCCACCTTTATAAAGTGCTGCAATCTTTGATACCCTTGCAGTTTCTTATTATAAATCTCAGCGTTTTAGATGCTTTAGCAATAATAAAATCTTACTACTACCTTATAAATGTCTGTTTAGTATCAAAATAAATACCCAGGTCCTTAATTACGACCACTTCCGTCAAAACGGTATTGTATTAACCTGGCACCAGTCCATCAAACCTCTAAAATCTTCCTGCAGTAAAATGGTTGCATTAACAGTATAGTTTAGTTTTAAAACAAAGACGAGAGCCTAAAAAAATACCTATTGACAATCACTTCCACACCAATGCCAATTGATTGAAATGATTGAAACCCATGCGCCAACTTATTATAATAATCAATGCAATACATGCCTGACATGTGGTCAGAAGAGTAGGTTTCAGAAATCTATTACTATCGCGTTGCGCACCAAAGAAAGAATTATACAACACGAAAGGGACAACAGCAGCTCTGGTTGATTTTACCTATGCAAAATAAACGAAAACATCAGCTCGTAGCACCCTGTTTCTTTCTCCAAATCTGAACCAATTTTTAATCTTCTTTCAGTTTTAGAAGACAATAAAAACTTTTGGCTTCTTTAATTTTACCTATCAAATTTGTTTGACGAACGTCTGAAAATAGCGATATAACAATATAAAATTCTGTAAAGTGAGTAATATTGTAAAATTTGTAAGTAAGTAATATTATCTCCATATTCCTATAAAAGTGAACGTCTTATAAGTTTATAAATGTCAAACGATTGGTCCGATTTAAAAAATATTTCTGGTACAGGAATATTTACATTTTGCCAAGAAATTAGATATAGGTTATCTTTTATAACTTTAACTTTAAACAGTTCTATTAAGTTGTGTCAATGTTTTCTTCACATTAATCGGAGCACATCTGCATGGAAAGAATCTGGTCAGAAGTTAATCACTGTTGAAGATGAGGATATCTTTGTTCCGTCGCTAGGGCACATAACTACAGGTACTGGAAGTCTGTTATGCCCAGAAAGAAAGCGGGAGAGAGAGTAACTCTTCGATTATCTCCCGAGCTAGACGGAACAGACAGGCAGTCCATAGCGCTTCTACTTTCCGTAAATAAAGGATCCAACCTTGTTTACCATTTGAGCACTTCCCTGACGTTTACGCCAGCTTTCCATTGTTTTCCTATTGTCTCATTTTTATGATTAATCGACATATTAACAATGATAGTGCGGTGTCATGACCATTAAAATTCTTTTAGTGAAGCTCAGATAGGTCAGCGTGTTCAAAGAAGTTGTCTGAAAGAATGTGAAAACGTTCCTAGACCCTGGCGCAAAATGCTCTAGATTTCCTTACTTTTTCGTCTCATTACGTTTCACACAGACTATAGCGATTAATCATTCGGGAGCGTTTTTATGTCGACCCATCCTGGATCCTTTCCGATCATCCAGAAGCAAGCCGACATTCTTATATCACGAAGATTTCTCCTCGTTGAAAAACACCAGCTAGTTATAAACTAGTAAATTATTGCGTTTTAAAAAAATCACCCATCTCGATGGTAGGTCACTACAAAATTCTGAATAACTTGTCTGATATTAAATTAAGAAATGAATTTACTAACATAGATGACTTATACATAAAACAAATAGAAATCAACTCGACAGCTATTAGTAATTTTCCAAGATCGAAGTTTTACTGGACGTGGCTGATTTCACACGATAGACAGTAGCGAATCAAAGAGTCAACCAAGTGAGATAAAATCAAATAATACACTATTTAATTGCAACCCCGTGAAAGGCACTTTTGAATGCCAAAAAACTGTCATCGGCTCGGAAAAGAACCCAGTCATCGAAAAGAGCCAGCAAGTTGTCTATCAGTTTTTTTTTTTAACTATATCAGTCAATAAAAGAGAAAGACATTTCCAGACATCACTTATTCATTCAAATAATTATCCGGCAATAACGTTTTGGAAGCAAAACTGTCTTCATATATATAGACCATGCATTTGTTATCCGGCAAATCAATACTCTTTGAATCTCATTATAAAACCTGACACTACTACCCATAATCTAATGAACCTGACACTTGACAGTTTCACCAAATGAAGCTTGAACGTATATGGTCGGTAGCTTATTTATAAAAAGCAATTGTTAAAACAAACGATGCCACAACACATCAATAAGCACAAAAAGAAAAGGAATATATACCCTATTACCCTAACTGTAAGTTATATTCTTGAGTACCTAAAGGGTGGTGTTATGAAGCTAAATTTTAGACATCTTTAACTCCCCCTCCGCTTTGTCAGTAAAAGTAAAGATAGCCCCTACCGACCCCAACATGATAACGCAAGCGTTGGCAGTATTATGGAAAAACGAAAAGTATATAAGTAAACATTGTTTACTATTCAGAATCCACGTTCCTAATATCATCAATAATAAACAATGCAAAGAACCCACATAAACAGCTTCTAAGTGTATATTGATTTCTTTCTCTTGACTGACTATTCTCTGAGTTTAAAGACTGTCACATCGCTTCTATGTCTATACCAATAAATAAAATTGAAGTGTTTGTTTGTAATGTCAAAATATGAATATGAGTGTATATACGATATTCCTATACCAAAAATACAATTTCTTAAATTTTTTACTATCTGTCTGTTTGAAATGAGTAATCTCCGGAAAGGCTGGACCGATTTTGACAGGACTTTTTTTAGTGAATAGCTGAAGTTACTCCGGGCAACTTACTTTTAATTAGCGAAAATAGGGTTTCGCGTAAAACAAATTTTACGCAGTTTTACGGCCAAGTGCTATAATTTATGAGAAATATTTTTAATTTATCTCAGTACTAATTAGGGTTATGTATAAAACACAGTGAAGAATATATGAAACGCGGGCGCAGCCGCGGGTACACAGCTAGTACATAAATAAAACTATTACGTATTGAATATAGGTACGTAGATAATTAAGTAAACTGAATAATCATAACATGAGAGTAAATTTGGTAAAAATCATTACCAAGCAACAAATCATTAAGTAAATATGAAATAAAGAAAAAGTTATATTATAATTCAATGTGTACAATACAATACAGATTTTATTTTGAATATTTGAATCCAAACACCTTTTAATATATTCATATACTATGAACTTATTGTTTTTCTCTTAAAACTGATCGTTTTATTTCCTTGGAAGTATGTAAAAACGTAGTATAGATCGTAAAACTTATATGACCCGGCGGACAAAACGGTAACTAGCGAACGCCGTCTTTTAATTGCCATACATTGCCATATTGAATAGTCTCTTGTTGGATCAAAACATCATGTTTTTATTGTCTTTCTTAGCTTTTTTTTAATATCATGACTTATCATTTAAATTAAAAATGTCCAAGCACAATAATATGTATGTTGTCTATACCCAATTTTAATCTAAAAAGTATTAACTGGCAACACTAAAAGCGATCACAGCGACGCCACCACTGGGCTGGATAAGCTTGTAGGACTGTACTTAAGTGGACTCTTGTCTTTTTATTCTTTGTAGATAATGGCAATCTGTGTATCTACACAAAATTTGTGCCACTGTTCAAGCTTGTACCAAGCTTCTTGCAAAACGGTGACTCACCCTCCTCGAACGTTCCATGGAACTTTGTCTGCACCTCAGAATAAATGTTACGCGTTATTTTCTATAATAAACTTAACTTGTACCTACACAGTAACCAAACTATATCACACAAAACGCCACCAAGATTACATGATATAGAGGTAAATATACAGCTTTTTTTCTAACCTAACTAATGCTGTTAACGCTACCTATGTATATAAATTCCCGCGAAATTTGTTCCTACCTAATCCCTACATTTTTTATTTATTAATAATAAAAAAAGATTCCTTACTGGACAAATATACAGATCTAATTACCTATTAAAGAAAATAACTGCTTGCTTTACAGACTGAAGAGATCCCGTCCAAAAACCGGACTCTGTCTTTCTGTCTAATCGAAAAGGTCCCGCCGCAGGTAAAAATGACGTCACTGCACCAGGGTAACATAAAGATGGTGGTAGCACACAAAAACGTGTCAGGCACTATTTATAGCTAATGGAGCGGGAGAGTCACGCCCACATCCTTTTGCGCCCCTCTACTAAGCTTTTGTTACAAGCTTACAACAGGGAATTATAGTAAAAGAATTAATCATTGGAATATAGATACCTAAGTATTTAACATACTCTGAATCATACGACATTCCGTGTATTTATGTATTCCGTTTATAAATGATATCGTTGTCGATTAGATCATCAGAACAAACTGGTTAGTTCGCCTCGAAACTTGAATATTATAGGTACTTATAATGATGTGGTTTGTTTGTTTCTCGTTTGTTGTTCACTTAAACAGATAAAATGACTTTTTATATCCTTTACAAGGTTGTACCATGACAAGGGAGCTCACTCGGCTATGGTGCTAGCAAGAATTTGTTGCAAATTTTTTTCTTTTTTCAAACAAAGATTTTCCTTACCTGCCTTGTAGTTACGTTGAATTCATTTTCAATACATCGATTTATTATGTAAGAATAAATAATAAAAAAAGAAACGAGGCAGCCATCGAAAACTTCCGAGAATAGTGATAACTCGATACTTTCAAAAAACTGTTAAATTTCATAATTCGTTAATTTAAATTATTAACATAACGTAAAATTTAACATATAACATTTGTCTGGTTTTTACATCTATTGGGGCTCCGAGCAATAATTACTTATGAAAATTTCATACAGTTTATCATACATATTCATCATAATCAAAACAAACGATAAGCTGCATAAGTACCTATAAATTATACCTATTATAAATTAGCGCCAGCACTTAAACGCCATACTGGACATACTAAACTATACATAGCATGTTGACGGATGACGTCATACATACGTCATAGCATTGGTAACGCAAATCTATAACTTTTTCGTACCGAGAATCGCTCAGCGCCGCTAAAAAAGTTTTCACTGCAATAATGAGATTAACTATGCACAAATTCGTGAAGTGTGCAAGTATGTGACATGAATTGTGCACGTGTTGCTAGTAATGAAATGTTACTAAATTGCACTGATAGACGGTGCAAGAACATACCCAGAAAGGAATCAGAAAAATTACCGTCAGTAGGTCATAGCAATCAAAAAAGCATTCCACAAGAAAACGTTTGTTAAAAGAAAAATGCGCGTGCAATAAAAATAAATAAGAAAGTAAAAGAGATCTCTTATTAGAGACAGAAAGGGAGAACACCTAAAAAGATATATATTTTTTATTTAGGACCGCCAGTGGTCGATTTATTACGAAAGAATGAGTCGAACTTAATATAACTTAATATTAACTCTGGGGTCCGAAAGTCAAAATAATAATAAATCACACAATTCATTGACTTTTGCTCCAAATCATATTCAAGGCTGGATCTCGAACAATTCCAATTGATAATTATTTAGCTTTTGCCATTTTTAATTACGGTTCTTTACCGATGATAAAAATGATGGAACTTATGGGCATCATCGTCGGTGCTGAAGCACTTGCTGTCAGACGTAACGAAGTTAGAATTGATAGCTCGGAACTGCGAGCTTCTGCTGCTTCAAAAGATGGCAGAACAGCTCGGCTAGCGGCATGAACTTCGCAAAACTTATGAAAAAGAAGAAGGCCCAATGTATGGATCTGGGATCACCGATTAATCTGAGTAATAAATATTATTATCTTAGTTAAATCTACTCGAGATTGTTTCTCAAACTTCAATCGCGTTTTTCTCAAAACTACTTTTTTTGAGGTGGTTGTCATGACATCTCAAGTTCTACCTTACTGATTCCTTTTCAATTTTATGAAAATCTTTATTATATATCTCTCTATCTCTCATGTCTTGAATTTTGGAAAAAAATAATTTTAAGTATCTTTTAAAAATGTCAAAAAGGGGGTAATTTTTTTTTTATGTCGACACCATTTTGTGACTTTTTCTTTGCCAAAGGTCAATCTGATAGCGACATCTTTACTCATGAACAATTCTTTCATTTGTTTGTTTTAGATCACTACAAGGATTGGAATCATGTCAACCAGGGAGCACTGTTTTTTTTTGTAACCCCCACTTCACCGGCCTGTAATTCGACAACTTTTGATATATACATTTTTTATTTTAGTTTGGAAAATGCCTAAAATTTAGGCTTCTAGACCAGAATACCCCCTTTAATAGATAAGTTATGCCTATTTAATATATTGAAATCTAAACAAACATCAACGTATTAACCTTTTTTTATATTTATAAGTAAATATTTTAGCATTTGAATGATACTTTAAATCTCCACGAAAGAATGAATAATTGTAATATTTTTTTGTTTGTATACATACATACATACATATCATCACGCCTTTCTCCCGTGGGGGTAGGCAGAGATTACGTCCTTCCACTTGCTACGATCTTGGCATACCTCTTTCGCTTCCTCTACTTTCATGAGCGCTTTCATACATGCTCGTCGGTTATGAGTACTTTTTACCTGGCCTTTATTTAAGACATGATTGATTTGGTCTAGATACATTCGCCTAGGTCGACCCTTACCGACTTGCCCATTCATCCTCGCCTTATAAATTAATTTCGTTAATCTTCTCTCATCCATCCTCTCTACATGCCCAAACCAACTAAGCATACCTTTCTCTATTTTGGTCACCACATCCTCTACCACACCACAGCGTTCCCTTATCATACTATTCCTGACTTTGTCAATCGTCTTCACTCCAGCTATACTTCTCAGACTTCTCATTTCCAATGCGTTAATCTTACTTTCATGCTTCTTCTGCCAAACCCAGCATTCACTACCATACCTAAGTGTAGGGACCAGGACTCCTCGATGCACAGCCAAACGCGCCTTTTCAGTCACTTTCTGGCTGCACATGAAGTTACGCAGGGCCCCATTCACTCTATTCCCTAACAAAACTCTTCGCTGAATATCATCGTCACACTTTCCATCTCTCGTAACCTTTGATCCCAAGTACACAAACTCTTTCACTTGTTCCACTCTGTCTTCTTCTATCGAAATTACGCAATCTGTCATACTTTCTTCTCTTTCAAATACCTTTCAATTCTCTCTTTTTGTTTGTATCTGTGGAACTATGGACTATCTTCGGTTTAACTAGTCTTGAGATAGTCTGAGATTTGTAATAAGAACACATTTTAAACCTGGTACTAACGTTAATATCGTAACAAACGCGGATCAGTTAGTCCGGGTGTAAATCTGTACTAATTAAATTTTTTGGAATAAGACCGTTGAAGTGTAAAAGTATATGTTTCTATTAATAAAGACATTGAACTATAGTTTTAATAATAGTCAACTGATTGAGATTTAATAGTCATAAACTTTGAAGAATGAATATACCTTATTACCTTGTCTTGCATTATAAAATTAGCCTTTAAATATTCAAATATTGGGCAAATGTAACTATCCCAAAGAGAAGCATCCTTGGTCTAAACGTTTGGATGTACCTATATTCAAAATAGTACCAACTATGCAAAGTTTCATTTTTGCACACAAAGATAATGTTTTCGAGGATTACTTCTAAATGTAACGAAGGAAAGGTTTTTGTTATTGATCTCTCGGTTCTCTTAAGAAAGGTAAAGATGCGTCGAAGGGCCGCAAGGGCGGGCCGGTAGGCGGGGCGAGGCGTGTTCACCCGCCCTAGGGAGTGGCACAGAGATGCGTGCACGCCCCGCTCTCTACGCTCGGACCTTACAGCGTCGTAACTTGATTCTATTTTTAAATTTTATAGAACACAATAACAGATTAAGTTTATTTCGTTTCTGTTTTGTTTTTTGCGAATACTATATAAGGACATATCGAAGCGTTTGTTAAATGATTATTAGTTTTGTTTATAGATAGGGTAAGGTCCCAATTAATTAATGGCACTTTAAGCATCACTCAAATCAAAATCAAATAAAAAACCTTTATCAATTTAGGCCCAAAGAAGGCGCTTATGAACGTCTAAAACACTACCACCGGTTCGGAAAACAACCCAGTCGAAAAGAGCCGGCAAGAAACTCGATCTGGTACTTTTTTTATTAATATAATATATATGTTTTTTTTCCTATAAAAAACTATACATATCATAGTCCTAACTAATGTTAGCGGAAGCACAAAGATGTGGGTTAATTCCAGACATCACTATCGTTCACGTAATGATCCCCCCTGTAATAACCTTTTGAAATTAAAATTTGCTTGACATAATACTTGAACTTATTGTCAGGTAAATCGGTAATATTACTTAGGATCTTATTGTAAAACAGAATACTATTTACCTATAAAGCTTTTATTATTTATTACTTAGCCTAAAGCGTGGGACGGGCAACTTGTCTTTATACTTAAACTTTACACTTAAATCGTGAAAACTATCTTTATGGAGGGTTGCCAATAAAATAAATTTATCAAAACTGTAGAATAAGAGTTATTATTCTACTATATCATCATAATTATCCAATTATCTGCATAGGCCTAGTTCCATTTATTGGCATTTCGGATTAATCAGTTAATAAAGGAAAATTATATACCTACCTATAGAGGACAAGGATAAAGTACAAAAGGCTAATTTATAGTAATCGCTTTTATTTATGTAGTTATTTAGACACATGAAAACAATACAATCAGTGGAACCTCCTTAGCAATCGTTTGGTTGATACCTTATCAAATCAATATTCAGTAAACATTAAAAAAAAACAATTTTATAGTAAAAGTAACGTGGTTTATACACAATTTACTGATGGTTTCACAGGCCGCGCACGCGTCACGCCTGTAACTTCTAGATAAAGATTACCGAAATAGTTTTCTTCTGGTCCTAGTACACGTTGTTCAATTTGACTTATTTTGTTTGCTACTATAATATTCCTAGTCTTCTTTGGTCATCGCTTTTGGTTCTTCATTATTCGTTTAGGTAAAAGTTTCCGCTTGCGGAGTATTTGCCTTTCCTAAACATTTTGTATAGTCCACGTCGTTCATATTCCACGGGCAAAGACATGTAGCTTTAAATCCATTAATAACTGTTGATGCTGAGATCGTGTTTTTTATTGTTTTGTCTAGAAGCGGTACGAAACTGATCTTAATGAGAGCTACTGATGGATTATTTTGCCTCCATTCCAAAACAGTTTTCTGCCAACCAGATTTCAATGGCTTGAACGCTGACACATCAGCTGGCTGCAGTAATCTGGTATAGTTGGAGTATAAAGCAATCAGGACAATTCCCAATTTTTTGCATAGCTTACTAACAGCAAATGTTAAATGGGTCTTGTGACCGTCGACAAACAATATTATGGGGAATTGAGTGTCTTTTTTTGATCAAGTGAGGTTGTAAGCCACTCTCGATGTAATCGTGAAAGACTTCGGCTTACATCCACATGTTGTCATCGAGGCCTATACCCCAATCTGATGGAACCTTGGACGTAATGCCAGCTGGTAGACGCTTATTCGGACATTGGAGGTGTGAAATCTCCGTCAGCAGAAAATGTCAACATTAGATTCAAGGAAGTTTTGGCCAGCGCATTGTCAACCACATACAGGTTTTTTCACCTTTAGGAGCCAATACAACTCCCGTTTTGGGGCAAAGAAGGAAGTTGGTCTCATTGTCATTAAATACTCGGGACGAATCCGCAAGTATATCAACTTAATCGTTTTCTTTTAGATAAACTTCAATTTGACTGAACCAACCTCTCACATCGCTTTCTGACACAGCAGCACTGGTTGCTGTGACTGCCTCAGGTGTACGTACAGAAATGTTTGGGTGTCGTAGAAGAAATCATTTATACCACTTTCAGACGTTCCTAAAAATTCTAGCCCTGTTCCTATTTTTGAGAAAGTTTCATACAATGCTTATTAAATCATCTTTGCATTTTGGGAAACCTTTTCTACAACTAAGTAAAATCCAAACCTCGAGATCTTTTTTCCTTTTCAGTCAGAATAGTAGGAGGGCCTGGACGTGACTGGTGCCCAGGGTTCCCCTTCAGGAATTATCCCGCGGCACTTAATAGGTTTTTGCTGCCAAGTTCTTACTAATTTCTTCTTTACCAGATTGTAGGGCCGTAACAAAGTTTTCAGAGTTGTATATCTTACGCCGCCGTATATCTTAGGGTTTTTTTATAGAGCTCTTAGTTTTATTTTATGATTTAATGTTTAGATAAATCGGGTAGTCTGAAAATAAAATCGTAGGTTAGATGACACCAATTACTACCATACTTATGCCTAATATTGGTCCTAGTGTCAATAATTAGTAATTTCGGGATAGGCACGGGGGCCAAGGCCAGGGGCACGGAACCATTGTGTTTTTTACTTTTAATTGTCAATCATACAAAATTTGGTGGTGCATTAATATATAAATGCACAAAATAAATACCTAAATACAACAACTCTAAAAAACCAACTATTGTTATCAGTGCCAATAAATTAGAACATGGAGATTATTGGATACCAAATGTTGGCGCTGGGATAAAATAATAAAAACAATGCAATTCTTGGAAATAAATAGAAAATAAGTGGAATATTACTTACTGAATTTGCTTTAAATCATAACATACATTATAAATACTTGATAACTAAGACTCAATGATACTAAAAAAATTCATACCTTAGCAAAAAAAAAAAAAAATTCATCGATCAAGTCGAGACTCGTTCAGCTGTTTTTATCATTTCGACGCCATTGTCATTTATTTTTCTATCATGTGTTGCCAGTTTGGTAGCTCACAATTGTACTAGTATATTTAAATAAGTTGCAACACCGTGAGATTAAGTGGATTGTTATTAAAATGGTTTAAACACAGAAGTGCCAATAATTAGTACGGTGACAAAATTAGGTCTATTTACCCTACTTGTAATAAATGTATAAACTATGCCTGTAGAAACAATGCTTTTTTTGTCAAATTTTGTGTCAGATCTCATACTTTAGCTATTCCAAATATCACATAATTTAACCTCAGAGACGTTAAAAAACTTGTTCCTTTGTCTGTCTTTTTTAGAAAATGTAATAACATAATTAATAAAACAATATTTTACATATGAACTAAAACCGGCTTGATCGATTTGAATAAAATTTTGGTATGCATTAAGTATAAGTGTTAATAAGAAATAAATTAAAATGAACTAATAATCTAAAGTCAATAAATATCATTATCTCAAATTGTTAAAAAAACACTTTTTTCGACTTTATACGTACATACAAAGTAATCTCACATGTGCTATTTTTGTTTGCATGTGTGAATAAATCTCTAATCATTGAAAAAGGGCTTGATCGTTTTGAAAAAAGTTTAGTATACTTACGTAGGTAAAGCATGAATCGTACGGTAACTGAGAGCCCATGAAATATAAAACAAAACCAGAAACTAGTTCAAAACAAATAACGTCACAACCTTTAATTAAGATAAGAGACGTAGACGAAGCCACAAGCAATTGCTAGTTAATAATAAAAATTAAAATTACTTTAACATTTTTTATAATTCAAATGTACATACGTATATAGGTACACGCTCACAGACCAGTGCCGAATTAACTGCGTTTTTCTGGAAGATTTTGCGCTTCGAGTACAAAAACCATATACCTACGTGTACATAATATGTGTTAGACTACCGTATAAGTGACCATTATTTTTTTTACTTTTATTGTTGTTTATAGATTTTATGTTTAGATAGTTTAGAGTTGTGTTTTATTTCATAATAACCTAGGATTCCTTTGCCACAGGCCCCGTCATATGTGACGAATAAGAGTTTTAAAATTATCTCTTTAAAGATCCATTTTTAGTAAATGTTCTCTCATAGCAGTCACTCTTTCCCACACATCGAAACCCGTGTACCTATTTTTAGCCCCTCACTTATGAAATTGACGTTTCGTCAAACTGGCTATTTTGATCTCAATTTGGTTTGGTTAGGAAATCCAAATTCGAATTGTTTTCAAATTTAGCCCTTCTTCTTAGATAATAGCAATCTGTATACACAATTTGTGCCAGTGTCATGTGGGTAAGATTTATTTTCAATCATGTAGCAGCGTTACCAAGCTCCAGCAAAACGGTGGCCTATCCTGCTCGAACTTTCCATGGAGCTTTATCGCCAGTGTTATGATTGCTTTTAATATACATAATTTGTTTTTGTAATATTTATTATATTATTATTATTTATACATCATCATTATATTTATTTAATAGAAAGCAGGGTACGCTTTTGGTTCCTATGTTTCTATTCCAAAAATTTTGACCCACGGAATAAACCCTGTAGGCGGCCAGAGACTCTAATTAATAAATAATTGTAAGCATGGAAGCGGATCCATCGCAAAGCACGTCAGAGTCAGCGGCAGACTTCGGTGTGAGTGATAAATCCATTTTGATTCACTTAAAACAAAATAATAAAAGTGAAAAAGCTAAAAAAATGGGTACCGCATGAATTGACTGAAGCACACACGTTGAATGCTGCATTATATTACTCAACTATCCCAATAACGAGGGGATTTTGAATAATACCGCTACTTGTGGCTAAAAATGGATCTTTTACGACAATCAGAAACGCTCTCACAGTGGTTGAGCCCAGAAGAACCTATCACAATTCCTCAATGTATCAAATGCCATAAAATGCAATAAAATGGGAATACGTTTGTTTTTAATATTAGTAACAGCAAATGCACAAATAGGTATCTATATAATATACAAATTTCAAATTTTCATGAACGCTCTATAATCAAACAACTGATAACAACAATAAAATATTAATAAAGCATAATAATCTGTGAATTTGTTTTAATTTAAAATTTATCAGTGATTTTTTATTCCCATAATATCAGTTAGTCAGCAAAAATAAATAAAACCTACTTCATAGCTTCTGTTTTTATAATAACTTAAACACCTCATTATTAGAATTTTGTTATCATTATAATAAAACACATAAATCATTTAGCACCTTCTAATCGAATATTTTGTGTAAAAAGCTTACTTAAGAAAGAGACAGATATGTCGATTTCTTGCAACATCGAAAGAGACACACTAACTTCATCAGAGATCCTAGAACTGTATAATTAAAAATGACTGCAGTGTAATTAGTGGACGAACTTATTAATTGACAGTCTATATTTTATTCGATTGCCTTAGGTAATCATTTATTACCTATTATTATTATATTATTACGATTTATTACTCTTTATTAATAGACATTAATAGGTAATATATGTATTATTAAATAGTATCAAAATGTTGATTAGTATCGTTTTTGTTTGTGCAGGCTTGTTTAAAAAAACATAAACCTCGTTAATGTTTCATAAAAATAATTTCTTCGAAGTCAATTAATATTTTATTTGCAGGGCAATGTTTATAATTCGTTATTTAGTATGACGTAATATTGTTTTGTTTGTTTACGCGTGTTAATTCACGAATGTAGTATCCGGGTCGTATTGATGCCGTGGAAGGGCGGTGGTCGAAGGGTGCGACTGCGGGTGGTGGGTGGTGGCGCAACGGGTGGTGGTGGCGGGTATGCCGCATGCCGCCCCACGTATCGACCGGTCGGATTATCACTGTCTACTCCACGGAGACTGAGCATTATTAGTTAGTTATGCACGATTATTTACACGGCACGACACGATAAATAATAATAACGATATTTTTTTTAATGTCATCACTCTATACGTTTCATTTTGTGTAGAAATTAAATCACTCGTTATAACATAGAAATTACCTTGATAATAATAATTATCATTGTTAAAGCTGATTATAAACTGCCATTACAGTACACTTATCGAAAAAATACTATACAAAAATATATAATTGATACTAGCTATTTATATGATTGTCAAAATGAATCGTATCTATAGTCACTGCTTATAAGCAAGTCGAGACGTACGTTATAGTTAAAAGAAATAGTACTTTGTAGAAAGAACAAAAAAAAATCAAAATGTTTTGTATTATTAGAAATGTCTAATTAAAAAAATATAACCTATTTTACTCATTAAAAAAATTAGCTTTACACAAGTGAAAGAAGTTTAAAAATAGTTTAAGTAATTTTTCAGTTTATCCACAAAAAACAAAAATAAAATTTTATTTCTTTATGTAATGTACTAGCTGAGTGCCCGCGGCTGCGCCTGCGTTTCATGTATTCTTCATTGCATTTTTTTTTTTACTGAATCCGAAATTATTTTCCTATTTTTTTTTTGGTACTAAAAACAAGTAAACCTACTTCTCTTAAATTCAAGCAGTTGCCCGTAAAACTGACCACTGAATCGGATTCTGTTCACTATTTCATGAGTTTTAATTTTTTTACGCGGAACCCTAATTATTTTTAAAAACAAAAGTAGGTACTGGTAAGTTACGCGGAGTAAATTCAGATATCCATCATAAAAGTGCCGTCAAAATCGGTTCAGCCGTTCCGGAGATTACCGGAAACAAAGACAGACAGACAGACAGAGAAAATTTTTAAAAATTCTATGTTTGGTGTAGGTATCGTATATATATTAATATCTATTTAGTTAAAAAAATGTTATTTTGACATTACAAACAGACACTTAAATTTTATTTATTAGTATAGACAGCATAATCTTATTCTTATAATGTCAATTTTGAGAAGGTACCACTTGAGTCCTGAGTGTTGTTTGTTATTTTAAACTAGCTATGTGACCGCGGTTGCGTCCGCGTTTTATATATTCTTCACTGCGTTTTATTTTTTTTTAAACGGGACTCTAATTCTTTTCGAAAATTAAAAATGCCCTAAGTTACTCGGAGTAACTACAGCTATCCCGTCAAAATCCATTCAGCCTTTCCGGAGATTAACCCGGAACGAACAAACAGACAAAAATTTTAAAAATTGTATTTTTGGTATAGGTGTCGTATACATTCATAAAATATTTGATAAAAAAAAAAAATGTTGACGTTACAAACAGACACTTCAATGTTATTTATAGTTATTAGTATATGATATCCGAGTAAAAATAGCTATTCATGTAGTTATTTATTGCTTTATTGCACTTATATAGAATAGTTCTCTATACACCATGTAACATTATATGGATTACGTATCAGAATACGCGTGTAATTCTATAAACATGTAACCGAACAGGTAAATGAAAAATAACTGCCTCGGTGGCGCAGTTGAATTACGGTGCGACTGCCGTCCTGAGGTCTCGGGTTCGATCCCCGGGTCGGGTCAAGTGGTATTGGGTTTTTCTACTCAGTATCATCTCGGAGTTTGGAATTTGTGCCCGATATGACGACAGACTTGCCGCCCCCTGTCACATCTGGGATGGAACTAAGCTCGGCGAAATGTGGGTGATGTAGTTCGCTATTTCACCTCTGCCTAACCCTTCGGGGATAACAGGCGTGAACTTATGTTTATGTAAATGAAAAATATTTCACATTAATATGTAAACACAGGCCATAACTGTTTAATTAACGAATCTGCTTATCCTTAGGATGATAATCTTCAATGAAACAAGTTTAAATAAAAACTATTAAGGTTAAAAAAATCTTTATATATTTGTGTAATATATACTTTTATATACCTAAGAGTAATTAATTACAGCTAATCAGTAATCCGGAATATTAGCTAAGTAATCCTTAGATACATTTTATAAAAAGCACCTTCTCTCTATTTGTCCGTTAATTCGCTTATAACTCGAGAAATACTTGATCGATTGACGTGATTCTTTTTCTACATCATAACATGTATAATGGGGCCTGATTTTAGTTTATATCCTGGTACATTAAGCATAATTTGGATAAAGTTATAACGATAATAGTCGATGAAGTCGACATAAAAATGAATCACTGTTCCGTTCCTAAATCGTTGAATATTTTTGAGATATAAAGTAGCAAATAATTATAAATGTTATTTAAAAAAAGTCCCATCAAAATCCATCCAACCGTTTCGGAGATTACCCAGAACAAATAGACAGATACAAATTTTAAAAATTGTATTTATTATATAGGTATCGTATATACAATCATCTGGGAGCACGGCAATGCCCCCGCCAAGTCGAACAAAAGCAGATAAAAGCGGCATGGCCGTACCATCCTTTTCTCGAAGCAGTTCATGCGATTTTCGACTACCCTATAATATCCTTGTGGATACAACATGAAGCCTGAATTGTGTAAGCATGGTGTATTTCAAATTTCATTCAATTTTAACCAGTAATTTAAGATCTGTATGCTTGTCAAAATTTCTCATTTTCACTCACTGAACTCACTCACTTTCAGTCATGACTGATAATCAAAACTCTAAGGCACTTCTAGCTGACATAGAAGCTTCAAATTTAGAATACAATTAGTGGTTAGTGAATAAATCAATGTATTGTATAATCAAAATATTTTGTAATTTCGGTTCAGTTTTGTAGATACACCAACTGCATAAATAACTTTGTAATCTCGTATAAATGTACATGATTACAAAGATACATTTTCAGTTAAGCGTACCTATAATTTTTTGAACTTTAAAGTCACGTTTATCTATCAATCGTAAAAACTCTTGCGTACCAGTACTAGTCAGTCAGTAGTCGCAATAGATTCGGGAATACTGTAGAAAGGAAAAAAAAAGTAAGACTATCTACAAAAAGAAATGATATGCCATCAAAAACAAAACTAGTAAAAAAAAACCAAGTCAACTCAACTCAGTTCTTAAAAAGTTGTGAGATCCATGTAATACCAAGTCTGTTACTTTATTAAGTCCCTACTTAAGGGACCTTTTGACTTAAGTTATTACGTACATAGCTAACCTAACAACATCTTATAGCGACCATATCAATATTAAAAATCTTTTATGTTCTAAATTAAATAGATTGACTTGATTATCGCATGAAAATACAATGTATGACACATATTACAAGTGATACATATTATATTAAATAAGATGGTTCAGTGTGATTGTCAAATCAATCTAATTTATTTAAAACAAACCATTTTTAATATCGATATGGTCACTATAAGATGTTGTTATGTTAACTAATTACGTAATAACTTCAGACAGAAGATCATTTTTACGGTAGAAGAACTGAGTTGCGAGACTTTTTTTACAAGATTTGTTTTTAATAGCATATGTATTTAGTAAAAAATTGTTATTTTGACATTACAAACAGCCACTTCAATTTTATTTATTAGTATAGATATATTTTGTAAATAATAATGACAAACGCTTCGATGATTTTTACTGTTTCTAATATTAAAGTAAGCATATATTAACTATAATTCTCAGCTATCTACTACCGCTGCAGGATTAGGGGACTTTTGTGCCCGCCATTGCTTTGGCATGTCGCGTTGCGGGATCGCAATCAGTGTATATCTAGCAGTTAGCAGAGTGATAGAACAATTGAGCATATCTGAATCAACAAACACCGTACACTTGTCATATAAGCAGGTATATCCATGCCAACTTTTAACCGTGGTAGGTGTTGACCGGCATCATGATGGCGACAGTCGATAGATTTTTTTAAAATTATATGGCGAGCACTCATTCTGCTAAGTACGTATAAAAAATAATTCAAATAGTTTGCACCGTATACCTTGGAATTTTTATTAACTAACGTACCTACCCTTCAAAAGTTTGAAACCCTTACAACGAGAAGGGTTGGGAACGGGAATGAACTTCATGCTCGTTAAAATTTCGATTAAGATTGTATACGGACAGTAGTCCCAACGACAAATATGATTTTAAACTCATCCCTGTTTTATTAAACTAACTGAGATATAAATTGCTATAATTAGATTAATTTTTGAGATGGGTAAAAATTAACTGATGAAATTGCTTGTACCGAACCAATAATATACGTAGTTTTATTATCTGAGGCAATTTCCATGGAATTTACGTCCTAGACGAGGTCCGATACCTCTTGTACACTGTACACTGATGTACACTGGCGCTAGCTATCACTCTCCCGACTAAGCGCCCTAAGCGCTCACCCCAATAGTTCCACAAAATTATTAAGCCGTTCCGATCAGTGGCATTTAGTCAGTTTGAAACAAGAAACAAAATAAATGTACTGAATCAGGTAACAAGCAACGACTACCGAGAGGTAATCTGTTGATAATAACTGATAACATTCCAGCACAAATCTAACTCAACGTTTCAAAATGTACTAAATCAAAAAAGTGGTACTACTAACATTACGGATGACATTTTCAAATTGAAAATTGAGTACGTGCAAGCGTCTAAAGACAAATTGTTTTTAGATTATTGGCACTCGAATCATCAAATCCCGTGAAGTTATGTTTTATCTTCAAATGTTTATTAATAGTTATTATGTATTGTATGTAAATAATATATTCATTCTTCATTATTATTATAACATTATAATAGCGTAAGTAGGCCGTCAATAGAAATAAATAGAAAAAAGTTCTAATCATTTAGGTTTACAATGTTGACAAATGAATACAAACTAGTTTAAACACAGTAGTAAGGATTCTACTATTAAAATTTGAATATATATATAGTATACAATTCAACACAAGGGTGACTTGGCACTTTGGTAAGGGACGACCTAAACGTACGTATCTCGACCAGATGGAAGATCTCTAAAAGAAAAGTACCCATAACTGACGAGAATATATGGACGCGCTCATGAAATAGGAAGAAGCGAACGACGTGTCTCAAGATCATAGAAAGTGGAAGGACGGAGTCTCTATCTACCCCCACAGTGGAGAGACGTGATACTATGTCTTTATGTATCTATGTACGATTCAACATAAAGTTCGACATAATAATAGAAAATGAATTCTATCGCAAACTACTATGAAAGTGCGAACAGCTGTCCGTTTTAATTTTAATATTCCGCCGGTTAGTTCAAAATTGAGAAATGCCATTTTTTTGTTTCTGCTATGTATTTTTCCAGATGTGACATTTGTATTACATTTACCTATTTATTGCGTGAACTATTTAAAAATATGGCTTCGATATGTAATGCTGCTAATTATAAGAACTAACACTTTTTTTTTACACACACTTAAAAATAATTAACAGGTCAATTATTGCGTCACTTGTAATATATAGGTACTATTGTAAACTATAAGTTTTTGTAAACATAAATTTTAAGAAACATGAAAATAAAAGTCCAAATTATATTACGGTGTTCAATCACACGTTTAATTTATTCGCTCAGTGTAATGAAAAAAAAACATGCTGTATTTTTTTTCATTGATCAAATAAAAAAAGGTGTGTTAAATCATAACAACACGTATAAACATGTGTCTGTCTAATGATAATCATTGAATATAATGTTAAATTGTTGACGAGAACAGCCGTTGCCGGTGCGCGGTACTTTACATTTAGGCCTAAATCGAGCGCGAGTTGTTATGATGTTTCATGCGGGCCTAGTACAATATTTTAAAATTAATTAAATTAACTTAAGACCGCAGGTTATTTTTTTATTTAGATCGTTCATAAAATAATTTATTTACATATTTAAAGAATTAATGGAAGTAATGGTAGGAAACCTTCCTACGTTACATCCATTAATTCTTCTGCTTCCTAGCAGAGAGATACTTTTTGAAAAACGACAAAATTATGTAGAAATTATTACGTAAAGTCAAACGAAATAACGAAGAACGAGAACGAAGAAAATTGTGTTTAGTTTTAAAATGTATTATTAGGTAAGCCATAAACATAAATAGAATAGTAACTTAGTTACTTAGGTTTTTAATAATGTTAAAAGGAATCATTACTCAATGTAAATCATCATCATCTTCGTCGTCTTGCTCCCAAATTGTTATTTGGGGTTGGCGCACACAATTTAAATGTAATTCCTGATTTTTTTATTAGGTAATTACATTTTTGATTACCTACTTTAATACTTAAAGTCTTACGTAAAATTTTTTTCATTCAAATGCAATTCAAGTGCAAATTCATTACAAATACTAATTCTTGATTATAATAACAAATTCACAAGTATTAACTCCCCCGTGTAACGACAGTACAAACTCATTCCTTTCTAATTTATTCTCTTTACAAATTCCTACAAGAGTTTGTCTCGAGCGTCCGCTTTCACGCGGGTCACGAGCTGCACACTCCACATCCGTTCTCTTCTGAATGCACAATATGAACATCGTAGTCTCACTCTGATTCGTTTCAAACCGCTATACCTCTCTTTGTCGCGCTGCACGCGACGTTGTCAGTTCTCCGTGCCTATACTGAGGCGAAGTGACCTTGTTGCCGCGGTTCGCTGGCTTTGTGCGACGCTTCAAAGACTAGGTATAATCACTAAAGATTTATGAGATGAATTATGGCGGGCCTTTTTTTCAGTGTTTATAATGTTGATAACAGTGATAATAACTGACGCCAGGAATGTTGAAATGATATTATTTATCTTTCATTTACGTGATATCTCAATGCATATTTTGAATAATATACTAAAGAAAAATAATAAAACATTACACTAAAACACTATTACAGTATCAATTTACCTAATCCTGGATCAAGAATTAGAATAAGGCAATTCATGTTTCCTCTTGGTTGTAAGCTATCACGGGCAAGTGTTATAGTTGTCAACAATTATGCATATTTCAGATTAGTTCAAATTCCAAATAAATAAATACAATGTATTTATTGAACTAATTTCTGCACGATCAGAAGACGCTGCAATCAGAGCTAAATCAACACTTGCTTGGACCCCCGCCAGAATGAGAAATATGAGGCCCTATAATCAAAAATCAAAATAATACCTAATGGATTAATACTCATTGATATTGAAGTCTTTTGTTGGTAAATATGAACTCGAAATCCAAAACCAGCAACAACAACAAAAGATAGTTCACACCTTCCTTCCACACAGTTTCTCAATTTTAAATTATCAATTCATAGAAGAGTAAGTACCCTTTACTTATTCTGCGTTAAAATAGTATATATTGTATAAACTATTGTTTTTATTTTTAGCGAACGAAAGAATTGATATGTGAGTTTTTTTTTCTTTATTGGTCAAATTTAACGTATTAACATTTTTCATGGTTAAGATAATTAAGTTTGGGATTCCTTTAAAATTCAAGGTTCACGGCGGGCGCTGGGTTACATATTGTTACATGCTGGGTTACACGCTGGGGACATGTTATTTAAACCATTTAATCTTTAAACACTATCAAGTTATCATCAAAGAATTCAGCACTCTCACATCATACCTTTAGAATTTCGACGAAAAATGGCTGATTTAATATTTCTGCACAAAGTATTTAATAAAACAATATACTGTAATGAATTAACCGACCATTTTACAAATCAATGTACCGTTCTGCCTACCTAGATCTTAACTATAGGTACTTTTTCTAAAACGAATGTCGATTTCAACTCTCCTATTTCTAGGTGTTGCAGACTTTTATTCAATACTCTAACTAAAAGTAGACAGTAATTTAGATATTTCACACCCATCTACTGCGAAGTTTAGCTAATTATATTTTCATAAGTTCTTATTTTAACTTAATACAGTACATATATTAAAATGTCACGTAAAAAGATTTATTTATTCAAAATGTATCCACAATTATCTTTAACTTATTATTTTAGTCATAATTTTATTTCTTTGTTTTAGTATATATATATATATATATATAATTAAGGAAGCACATGTTTCGATACGACTTTGTTGTCAAAATAATTATTTTTCAGTGTATTCCTTGTTAAAAATTCTTTAAATAAATAAATAAACTTCCGACTGGTATATACGAAGGTAACGATATGGAGCGATGGTAGTGCGGTGGGGTTCGAACCCATATATCCAACTCCATACCAAGCCTAAGCTTTCGGTGAAAGATTACATCGTGAGGAAACTATAACACGATGGTAAGGTAATACTAAAAATGCCCGCCTGGGTAGCTACCACTCTCAAGTTTGAAAAATAACACCAAATACCAATTAGGTGTGTTCCAACAGTATCACTTGAGAACCAACATCTCTTAGGTTACCATCCTGAACCATATCATCACTTAACAACAGGCGAGATTATGGTCAAAGCGCTGAGCTTAAAGTGTATTAAAAAACAACTGCGGGTGGAATCTATTAGAGACGAAAGAAGTAATTTTTGGGCATAATAATGATAAACTATACGTACCTTTTTTGTATTAGTTCAATCTAGTCTATGACTAAAATAAAAAATATCCAGTTAATTTTAAGCAGGATCTCGTTCGTTTACATTGATATCATAGAATATTGTTTCTCTAACAACTTTGTCGTCATATCCGATATCCACCACCTTCTTTAATATAAATTTTCCTCTTACCTATTATAAAGCAAATGACACTGACAAAAATCTATTATTTATTATACTGTTTATGATGCGTTTTAAAATTAATTTCCATTGAAATTAAATGTTGTATGCGACGTAAATTTGATATGACTGTATCGATTTTCATCGTTAAAACGAAAAAACGAATATTTTTAATTGAATGATTATTCTTACACAATAGCCGGAAACTGCGTTGAATCCAGACGTAGCCTCGAGTAACAAAAAAGCCCTTAAAAAGATATAAAAAAATCACGATGCATTCGAGCGACCGCCTACCGCAGCCAAAAATAGACTACGCACGAAAACAATCTTACAATGTTATATTTTTACAAGTAAAAATAACTTCAAATAAAAATGCACATTGCTGTTCTTGTTATAGGGTACGTTTTCTTTTGCTGTCAAAAAGCGCTTAAGTTTTTTTACACCATGCAAGCTATGCATCCGTGTTTACATGTTGGCAGAAGAAATTATTCCCTGGATGTTTTCGGTCGGGCCGTAGGTTTTAAATAAAGTAGAAGACGGGCTCTTTTTATGGCTAAAGTTAATGACACGCTCGAGAGTTTCCATTTGATCGTCGAGTTATTAAGTCGAAAGTCTTTCAACATTCATATTATGTTATTACTGCAAAGGGATAAAGGATACTCAAGTTTTTTTATATGAATCCTTTTTTGGTACAGAAACAGAATACTTGTTCTGCGACTTTGGCAGTATATCCAGTCTTAAGCTTACGTCTTAAGTCCACTCGTAGGTACACCAGAAACTAGTCTGTTCTGAATTCCGCTACCTCGGATCACTCTTACAGTGTAACGGAGAATTCAACCAAGAAATAAAGCAAAGAATCAACTCAGGTTGGATGAAATGGCGACAGGTCTCTGGTGTGATTTGTGACTCCAGGATGCACCTAAAATTGAAGAGTAGGATTTATAAGACCTGTCATATTGTATGCATCAGAATTCTGGGCTAGTAAGAAATTGGATGAGAAACGATTGCATATAGCTGAGATGCGAATGTTAAGATGAATGTGTATTCTCACAAGAATAGATAAAATAATAAATAAATATATTAGAGGGAGTTGCGCCGCGCCAGTGATAGAAAAGTTGAAAAGATCTCATTTCTCGTGGTATTTGACATGTGATAAGGAAAGAGGTAGCGCATTTGGGTAAAATAGTAATGAGTATACATGTGAAAGTACAGAAAAGTAGAGGAAGGCTAAAGAAAGTGTAGATGGAGTGTGTAAGAAATCATATGAGAATGATGAATAAGTTATCCTTACAACTATGAACAAGTATTGTAGTTCTGACTCTAATAATGGCTTCAATAATTAAGAATTAAAATATTCAAAAACAAAAAAAAATACTTCTAAGCTGACATTGATCTGCGGCGAACTGTGACAACAGGCCTACTAATGTCGTTGTTTTTTTTAATTACGTCTACACGAAAAGAGTAAACGTAAAATAAATATTATAATATTTTATTTTTTTCGAAAAAATTTACCACGAGTAAACCCTATAAGGTACATACATAGGATATATACGTGTACTTATTCTGGTAAGTGCTATTATGATGGATTTTTCACATATACAATCGCGACCCCAGAAAATAATCAAAACTGTCTTATGTATATCGTTTATGAAACATTAGTTTCTTTTAAAGTTATAATCTGACCAGACAGGCAGATTCGCATATAAAACGACGTATTCTCGATCATTCTCAGGAGTCGCCATTGGTTTTCAATTGTACTATATTTACCTATATTTAGAGGAATAAATAAAATTGAAGTGTCTGTTTGTAATCTCAAATAATTTTTTTTACTAAATACACATTAATCTATAGGCTAATATATAATTAATATATAAGCAAGGTAGGTAAACGCAGTTTTTTTAAATTTTTTGTTTGTTTGTTTTTTTGTTGTGGCTAATCTCCAGAAAGGTTGCATCGTTTTTGATGGGACTTTTTTTGGAAAATAGCTGAAGTTAATCCGCGTAGGTAATTTAGATTACTTTTATTTAAAATGATTCAGGTTCTCCAAAAGATTCAACGGTCAGATTTACAGGTAAGTGCTTGAATTTATGAGAAATATTTTTACGTTATCTTAGTACCAAATAATTTTACAAAAATAAATACGGTTTCGTATTTAAAAAATTAAAACGCAGTGAAGAATATATGAACCGCGGGCGCAGCCGCGAGCATACAGCTAGTTGTGAATAAAATCCGATTAAATGGACAGATTTACTAGCAAGTGCTCAGCACTTCACACAAATTCAAATAAACTCAAATTTATGAGAAATAGTTTTACTTTATCTTACTACGGAATAAAATTATGGAAAATAATTAAGTAAGGGTTCCGTGTTTTAAAATTAAAACTCATGAAATTGTGACCAACATTTATTGGACAGCATCGTCAAAACATTATTTTCCAATGATTATTTAGATATCTATTACTATACTATACAATACGAATGTATGAAACGCGAGCGGAGCCGCGAGCATACAGCTATTACCTACTACAATAAATTTTATACAAGTATTTTGAAATAAGGTTTATTTTTTGTCTTCCTCATCTATGTAAGAAGCCTTTGTTAGAAGCGCAAATCAATCCAAGTTTAGCAAACGTAACAAAATTAAACTGTTGATTATATTTAAAGAAGCCAAGAAGCAGTTATGTAATTATACTATAAACTACATAGACGTAAGTTCCGTGGCACGGTCCTTGTCACGTGGTTTAGGTTTACGATAATCTATTTTTTGTTTTACGTCTAGTCACTCTCATCACCTATATATAAACCTGAAGGACCTTCACAACTTTGCCGGACTTGTGTTACAAACGTTAGAGGAACTTATTCCAATATGTGAAACTCGGCTAACGCTGTTGCCGTGCATGCAATTCTGCAGAACAATCCTTGCTAAGCTATTCCGCTCTGTCTAACTCTAACTATATACAAAATGTAAAAGATGTGTGTATGAATTTAGTTGAACTAGCAATTGTTTGAACATGCTGAAGTTTGCAAAAAGGAATATGTTTTTCTACGTTTGTACCTTTTTGGTGAGCACATGCGAGATCCAATTATGTAATCAGTACTTATACCACTTTATCGCGATGCTATAAACACGAGGGCCACTTTCTTTAATCCTTATATATCTTTAAATCGGCAAAGCAACTGTTCTAGTACTGTCGAAGGTATATGCGGCGTAGTTTCAAACCAAATATTACCGATAGACATCACCGTTACACGATACCAAAAAGTTACCTCGTTATCCCACAATTGTAAGAAAATATACGTCACAGAAAGAAAGGAAACACGGCCAAAGATGTAATGTGTGTATGTATCGTGATACAATGGGTTTAATAAGAAAGCTCAAAGGGCAATGGAGAGGACTCTGCTGGGTTGGGCTATCATGAGTTTGACTGAATGATTAAAATTAGAAATGAATCACGAATCTCCGCAGAAGAACCAAAGAAACCGACATTGCCCGAAGAATTATTAAACTTAAGTAGTAGTGGGTTGGCCACATTGTTCGCAGAACCGGTGCCTGATGGGGCTAACGAGTTCTTGAATGGCTGCCGCGTAGCGGAAGACACAGAGTGGGTAGGCACCTAACAAGATCGGCTGACGACCTGTTGAAGGTCGTAAGAATCTGCTGGATGCGGCTGGTACAAGACCAGTCACTGTGGATATAATTGGAGATGTGTCGTAATACCAGCGGCCATTAAAATAACACACTACAATTTACAACGTCTCTCATTAATAGATTTGAAATACATACATATTATCAAATTGGTAGTAGATACTTTATAAGTGTCCTGGTTGTCCGAATCGGTCTCTGATACGAGATAGTATAATATTATACGTAGTTTTACACGATTAAGTTATGTATAGATTATAAAAACTTAGTCTTTTAATAACAGAAATAACCTAATTGTATTGAATAAGACTATTGAATAATTAACGATAGCTTAAGAACAAGTTTCTGAATAATTATAACCAGCAGAGGATCTACGATTTTTTCGAACCAGGGCAGGAAGTTGATAGTGGCGCTCCTCTCTCCAGCGTTTGAGATAAATTACTTTAAAAAACTCACAAATGTGTAATGGTTGGCATATTTATGCTCTATGTACATCCACATTTTCAACCAGGCTTCCGTATGTCACGCGCTGCGTGGAACAAGTTTATTTTGTAATCCTATTATATTATAATTTTGGCGCCCCTGAAACTGCCACACAGTGAGATTGCTCCGGTTTGCCCTCCTCAGATCCGGGCCTGCTTATTATGTTTCATTGAGTTTTAATGTTTATACATAAATATTATATACGTTTATTTCATTACGAATAAAAAAATTGGTTGACGTTTACGAACGTTCTCGAGGTAAACGTGGGTGTTTGTGTTCTCGTGGAAAACATGTCTGTAACCAAAGTAAGATTTTGCAAAAAAAATCACAGTTTATAAAATAATAGTCAATTAGGTTAGGCACCTACGCATGTTTCAAATGTAGGTACAATCGTAAACAATCTGATGAAAAGTTTCTAGTTGAGAAGTCTATGTTTTTTGAGTTCTTTAAAAACACTTAGAAGACAGAGAAGCCATATCTGATGTATTAAAACAGCATTCAATAGTGATTTGGTATCATGTTGCAACAAATATCTAGCATGAAGTAAGTTAGAGCATATAAACTCTGACTTATTACAGTTAATTCAGTTACAGCGTCTTTTTAGTTGAATGTAAAATTTCGAAGTAAAATCAATTTATTTTTCAAAGTTTTTGCACTTTAAATCTGTTTATCGTTATTTGTTTATAAATGGATAGATAAGTAAATAATAAATTATTACTTATTACTAGACGTTATTGTAATTGCAGAATAAGTGAAATATGTTTTATTAAATCAAGAAGCACTGTGAACATCAATCACCGAGACCAGATGTGTATGTTACAAAAATATCCGAATCACTACAACTAACGCCATCTAGTGAAATCTATGCGAACTTTTTACTCATGGTGGCCCGCCTTTGATTAGTTAAATGACGTAGCTGTCACCTTGACAGATGAGATAAACATTCGTTCACTGCAACGGGTGCGAAAGGAACAAAACAATAACAAACGGCGAGTTCCATCGATTGTGAGGTCAGCCAACGCGCATGTCAAGTGCACTCCGTTAAAAATAAATTGTTTCGTATGCTTGCACCGCGCCGTTCTTGTTCTCAAATGTTACATAATAAGCATAGAGAAGAGAGATACCTTGATTTGAACAGTTACATGTATTTTTTAGGACAAATGTTTTTTTCCTTAGGCTTGGTCGCATCTCGCCCTTGTAGTTTAATTTTCTTTACTTTCATTATTAATTACACTTAATACAGTTATTTATAAAAAAAAGACATAGGGTCAATTTACACGACATTTAATGAAACAACTTGAATCGTTCCAGATTCATTAAGCTTAAAGATTATTTCATCACTTCTAACACATTCCACAAAAATGTGGTGAACATAATGGATCTGCCCGCACATTAGGCAGTTTGGAGATATCACCTTATCCATAATAATAGCAAACTTTTTTGATGGAATGGAATCCTGAGTGATTCTCATACCAGTTACAGCTTCCTGGGGATTAATAGAGATGTTATCTATAATTGCACGCTATTATAATATACGGTACATCTATACCAAAAACACTATTTTTAAAATTTTTGTCTGTCTGCCCGTTTCTTTGTTTATTCGTTCCGGCTAATCTGCGAAACATCTGAACAAATTTTCACGAGACTTTTTCTGGCAGATAGCTGAAGTTATAAGGCCTAATTTGGGTTACGTTTATTTTTCGAAAATAATGAAGTTTTCCGTGTAAAAAAATTAAAGCTGAGAACAAAATCCGATTCCATACACAGTTTTAATAATTGTGCTGTATTTTCAAGTGTTTCAATTTATTTTCTGTTAGCATCAAAAATAATATAGAGCCTCTGCAAAAAGTAGAGTTCAGTCTTCTTCAATAATTATTTAAAAACAATATTACGCAGTGAATAATTTCGCGTCAATAATCAATATAATACGCGAGCGGAGCCGTAGGAACAACTATATAATCTATACTAATAAATAACATTGAAGCGTAAATTTCTTTTTCTAACCTAGCTAATGCTGTTGACCGGAAGGGCCTTTACAGCTTCACCGTAGCTTTGGGGGCTTGTACTGAAGGTATTCACCACAAAAGGTAACTAGTACAAGGGTACCAAAAAGGTACGAACCTCGGCTTGGCCTGAGTGTAAAATTGAAGCGTATACTATTTCGAAACATATATGTTTAATGGAAGACAACACAACCATAGCTCAATGCATTCTATATTGGTAGCTAGATTGGTATCGCACTCGTAGCGGCGTCAAGAACCTCCCCAGTTGGGGAACGAAGTACGACTTGGGCCGCCACCGTTGGGGGAGTGTGTGCGGTATGAAGCGTAGACTGTTTCTAAACATATACATATGTAAAATGGAAGACAACAGAACTATTGCGCCATGTATAATTGTACAAAGAAAATCAATTTTCGTTGTCGGTAATATACAAAATTGAAGTGTCTGTTTTTTTGCTAAATACATATGAATGTATATAATACGCATATCAAAAATGCAATTTTAATTTTTTTTTTGTTAGTTATGGCTAACCTCCGGAACGACTGGACCGATTTAGACGGGACTTTTTTGTAAGATAGCTGAAGTTACTCCACGTACTTCATTTTTTGGAAAATAATTAGGGTTTCGTGTAAAAAATTAAAACTCATAAAAATTGGAATAAAATCCGATTCAATGTATAGTTTTACTGGCAGGTATTTTAAATTTGTGAGAAATATCTTTGCTTAATGTTAGTAGCAAAAAAAATAGAAAATAATTAAGGTTTCGTATAGAAAAAATTAAAAACAATATTACGCAGTGAAAAATATATGAAACGCGGGCGTAGCCGCGGGCATACAGCTAGTTATTAATATCTTTCTAAGACGTCACCAGACATTCAAGGTTATACGGACTGATGTAGACATTTAATACACACCCCATTTAATAATGTCGACAAGTAGTGATGTGAAGCAATAAAATAAATTCCTTTAAAACACCGTGAAGTATCCGATGAAACTATACGTATAATCATTTCAGAAAATACAAGACCAGTTGGTTTACACATACGGTTATTATGTGATTTTGAAACTAAAATGATAAGTTGTAGAGTTTAAAATGAAATAAACCAATAAAAATTGCAGTACACGAACATGTCAAATCGCATAATAGATAGGTAAGTGCTAAAACTGTACCCAAATTACCTCGTTGCTTCCTTAATTCCTTCCAATTAATCAGCCCCATGCCTAAAAGCATTGAATAACACACGTATAAATAACTAACGTTATTTACGATTGACCCACACGTAGAGTTTGATGTCACGTTTTCAATATCTATATCCTTTTCATACATATTATTTTCATGAATTTGCCTCTCGTTCTAAAAGTTTAACTTGAATTTATATCAAGTAGTACGTATAAATTAAAATATGCGATAATAATTTCTATGGAGTTCAAAATAAGTCGCATTTTGCTTGTCATACGTCGTTTGGAAAAGCTGTACATTGTTTTAAATGTTTACGCGTGTGTTTAATTGACTATACTACAAATGCAAAAAGGTACTATCGTAGAATTCATTATTTTTTAACATATTCATCGCGGACACATTGGTGTTGTCTTTATTTCATTGGCTATGTTAGACAAGGCTAAAACATAAACTGCTTGGGTGAAAATCGAGTGAGTTTTCATGATAACGTTCAACCCCTGGAAATACGCGATCGATCTTTCGGAATAGACTGATACACAAGAGGTTACTTTCCTCAAATTCTGTTAATCTATACTTATAATAAAAGGCTAAAGGGACGAATCTGTACATTGAAGATATTTCAGAAAAAATACCTTGAGAGGGTATTTCAAAATCGACAACAAAACACATTTCGATGGTTTTTTAAATTTTTGTCTGTCCGTCTGTCTTTCTCTTTATTAATTTGTTCGTCATTCACGTCGAAACTACTTGACTGAATTTGGATGAAATTTGATATGGTTGTAGTCTATACTTAGTTTACCGTTTGACACATTTGTGTATTTACATAATAAAAGAGTATAAAGAGCGTTTATCTAGATTCACATTAAACACCACAATAATTAAATGCTTAAACCTTAAAATAAAACCTTAAATTGTTTTTATATAATGTCAAAAAGAAAATTTTACATGTTGTCAACGGCTATTCTTAGATGGTGTCTAACTATTTTGTAATTGTTAAATTGCTTTGAATTATTAAAAGGACTGTTTACGAAGTTAATTTGTATTTATAGATTAAACTAGCTGTGTGCCCGCGGTTCTGCCCTCGTTTCATATATACCTTAGTCCGTCAGTTCAGTTTTCAGCTCAATTTTTAAATAATCATCGGAAAATAATGTTTTAATGGTGTTGTCCATTGAATCATATTTTGTTCAAAATTCATGGCTTTCATTTTCTTTGTACATAATCCTGATTATTTTCCTAATACAATTTCAAGTATTTGAAGTAATTCAAGTACTTGCCCGTACAACTCACCATTGAGTTGTCTTTTTCCCCAAATTTTTTGTCTTATTTCTTTTATGCGAAACCCTAATGATTTTCGAAACATTAAAGTAGCCTAAGTCACGCGAAGTAACTTTAACTATCTATAAAAAAAGTCCGGTCAAAGTCGGTCCAGCCGTTCCGGATATTAGCCGGAACAAAGAAACAGACAGTAACTTAAAAAAAGGCGTACAATTTACTTAATAACATATGTTAGGATAGATTTTGCACATATTATTATCTCTTATACTAAAGCATTAGACATCACTAGTTCCTTTCCATTCACAAGGTTGCATCGATATTATACATAATCAAAACACTATTTATGCTTATCAAAACTATTTTAATCTGGAGATATATCCGAGAAATCCACTTTAGATGTATCCCAGCCATCACGCACACGTACGTACAAGTACTCATAATGCACACAACGAACACATGTACGCCGTACAATTTCGCTACGAACTGAACGTCGCAGCACACATAAACAGAAATGCACGCGAGTTTGAACCTTAAATCTATGCTTTGCTCTCAACGCGTCCTGTCCTACATTTACCGACCCGAAAGATAACCTCAAAATTTTAAGTTTTCGCGAGACTGTACTGCTTTTTCTGCGGTGTGTAGTACTGGACATGACTAAAATTATTCACATTTCGAACCATTTAACGTTTAATCAATAAATCTTTAATATATTCGAAGCGGTTACATTCTGACAGTAATTTGTGATTTTTCGACGTACGGTTTATTGCTCGTCGCGCTTAGTTACAGTAGGCATGTTTAGTGTCGTGGTATCTATTATTTTATGAGAGTGACGTGAAAAATACGTGAATTGGTGAATGAGTGAGTGCGCGTCACTGGGTGCAAATGAGCGTAAGTACCTATTTAAATAAAATATAGTTACGTTTTATAATAAATGTATTCAAGGAGAAGATATGAAACAACTTTTGAGGAAGATTGAAAATTATTTAAAAATTACATAAGGTTTAGTAATTTTAATATATCTACGATTATTGTTAAGGTTTATTTATTTTTTAACAACTATTTTAAATAACAAAACGGGTATTTTTTTTTTCACTTTACCTACTTTTTTTTAGTAATTATAATATTATATTATAGTAGGTAGGTTCATAAATAGCAAGGTAACATTTGACAATCAAATATATAAAATGTATAAAAAAATACTCACTATAAAGATAAATACAAATAATTATAAGATATATTAATCGTAGTTGTCAAAAGGTCATTAACCTTCATTAATTGCAAAATGTTAACATAATTGTATGAGATGTATAAAAATAAATATTTTATGAATAATAGTTAACTTTAAAAAGTTTGCTAAAGGATTGTTAATTAATTATTTTTATAGTCCTCTCGATTTTATCGACAGAAATTTCTTCGTTGAATTTATTCATAGTTTGCATTAATTACTCTAAATCGTTTTAGTAAAAGCATTTCAACCCCGTTTTATATGCATATCTTTCCATATTGGAACGCAACTATTTTTAGTATTTTACCCAAAATTAAGAATTTTTTTAAATTTTATTGCTTGTTCGTACAGGTCGAAGGTTGTTTGCGTAGGCCGTTTCATTGTAAATCCAACACCTACACTAGTTACGTAGGCGTAAACCTGTTATGCAACAGCCACGCGTCGGTATCTTATTTTTTATACAAAGATATATATTTAGTAGTCTAGACAGACTTTACAATGTCGCTCAATATTACGTCACAAAATAAAACATTTTAAGATTGTTTGCCTATTTAATATACATCTTCGAATAACCAGTTGGCACAAGCTCTTCATTGTAATAAATTTAATAGCTAGGTAAATTTTGCTAGTACAGGTCAAGCTGATAGTTTAGAAGACACAAAATGTCCGTACATTTTTAAGCCATGCTAATCAGAACTCAAATTACGACATTAAAATTTTCCTTTTCTGAAGTAGTTGATGAAGTTTAGTTTTTATAACGTTGTGTTTAAAGGTTAAGTATGTTTAATTGTAGGTTTGTCAGATAGAATATATTTATAATGTTAATATATTTTCTTATAGTGAGTCTTCATTTCGTCTTTAAAATATCACCGTATCTTTAAGAACTTTTAAAGATTCAGGTCGGGTAATAAAATTGTTGAGACAGTCATATGAGTAATAGCATCTTCGACTGCATGCTCCCTTAGTATTTTGATAAAGAAATTATTGAAACGTTAACCAGATAAAAAAATCTAAGTATTTTTTTACCTAGGGACGAAGATTTTTCTGTGCAAACAAACCATAGTAGCAAAAAATGAATCGTTTAATTATTTTATGTATTATTATTTTCTTTTCTTGTTACTATAGTTAATCTTAATAATTATAGATAATAAACAAACATTTATTTTAGTGAAAAGTGTTTAAATTGAGAAGTGTAACGTAAACGTTGTCTCTCAGTCCGTCTAACTAAAGTTCTTAACTGTTATATTATGGTGAGATCATTTTTCTCTTGAACGTGTATATACAGAATTATTGGCGTCTCCGTATCGGTATGTACTTAATTATGTGGGCGTATTGACTCATACAATGATGTATTGAGTTCAAGGCTGCCGGCCTATCAGCGGTTCGTGGAAATTAATTAAATTCATGCGATAACGTCAAGCTTTCTATGCGATTTTTATTACCGAGTAGTGGAACGGAGTTGATAGAGATTTGCACGTATATTATTATTGTATGGTATTTTATATGTATCGATAAGAGGGTTTATTAACAGCAGTTAAATGTTTTATATATTAGTCTTTAGAGATGCACAATGTAATAAATACGTAGAAAAATTATAGCAATTGCATACACCATTATCTCTTCAATTCGATTATAATATAGGTATACGTGATTGGTCTGGCAGAAGGACCCATAAAAGAAAGATTAATGCAGCAGAGATAAGAAGTCTAATTACTGTGAGAATGATAGATAAACTTAGGAATAGTGCGATAAGGGTACGTCGTGGTATGATAGAGGTAGTGACAAAGAAACGGAAACCTAGTTGTTTTGGACGAAACAAATTTACAAGGCGAGTCTGTAATGGTCGTCCTAGGCAAACGTACCGTGACCAGACTAAAGAAGTTCTGAGGAAACGCCAGGTCAAGAGTACCCGTAACCGAAAAGCATGTATGAAAGCGTTTATGAATGTAGAAGTGAATGACATGTGTCAGGATCGTAGCAAGTGAAAGGAAGTAGTCTCTGCCTTATGAGGTAGGTAGATAGATCAATTAATAATAACAATAATTATGCAACATATATGTAATTTTTTTTCCGAATTTTTTATCGCTTAAAAAATATAGCGTGACGGCTACTGTATTTAATTTTAACATTCGTGTCGATAACACAAACAAAACCAACGACGGATGTTTGACGATAATGTGTAATCATAGTATTGTGTCATTTGTTAATGGCGTTCGTTTGTATTTAGGGGTCACAGTGGTCGATCTCGAATCAAACGGTCATCGCTGTCGTAAAATATTTTATTCGTTTTCCTGAATGATATTTATCTGTAATTTATTTATTTATTTTTATTTTTTTATTTGTTGGAAGACCAACAGCTATATCTTACATAAGTTAGTTAACAGCTACAATAGAAACTAAAAGCCATTTACAGGTCCTCGCCGTTAAGTAACAAATTAAATACACGGAGTTTTAAAGAAGGTAATGTCTTTTAATTGTCGAGAATACATTGAAGGGATATATTATCTTAATTTTGCCCTACTAAAATACATCTTTGTCCGCAAAAATGTAAATATGTTTAATATAGCAAACGTCTGGCATAATTGTAACATCAGAAATAATCACAAATTAGCCGTACCTTGCTTATGCTTCCATCAATTAAGTCCAATAAAAGGTTTTTAGGTAATAGTGAATTTGATTTTTGAGTGATGCTGCCGGAACACAAGTATAGGTTCTTGGCAACGGGTTTTCAAGCTGGAGAATGGTAGTTAACCAATAGCCAGACGGACATTCGAAAATTTCCTATCACCTTGTTATGGTTACTCATGTTCATTATGAATAGAATAGGATTCGAACCTACGTACCGTAGTAACACTGAGCTATCATCACTCCATGGCCGTATTTAACAACTTATATTCAAATAATAAGGAAATTTCCTATGAATCAGGGACAATTATATAATTATTTTTTACTCGGAATGAGCTCTGTACTTTGACCACAATCTTACCTGATGTTAAGTGACGATGTGGTCCAGGATGGTAAACACACTAAGCTTATAGGTACTGGTTGTCAAGTGATGCTGCTGGAACCCACCTATTGGTATTTGGCGACAGGTTTCAAAATTGAGGATGGTAGCTAACCAGGCGGGCATCATTAGAAAATGCCCTAGTACCAAACATTGTTTCCTCATGATGTTTTCCTTCACCGAAAGCTCAGGCTGATTTTTAGAATCGGATCGAACCCGCGTCGATTGACTCGGAATTCGGTTGTACTACCGTAGATTGTAGATTCTGTGCGGACGAAACGCCAAAGCTCGTCGGTTGGCTGTGTATTCCATCGAGACCGAATCGTGACCGAATTCCGTGCCATGCGCGTCTTCCATCTAAAGCACAGAAAGGGTCACATGCCTATCTCTTTAAAATAATAAACCAAAATTTGTACTACCTTATTTGAGTTCAGTTTTATTGATTATCAGAGTTTGGTGTAGTGTTCTGACCGTTTACTACAAATATACACAAATAACATTTCATTTTTCATTACTTGGGTATGTAACTTTAGTACCATAGTGATTCCACCCATTTAGGTAACATGGGGTAAAGAAGATAAGGGTTACTTTATTTGAAATCGCAAATAACTTATTTTTTATTTCTTTTATTCAGCCAACCGAAAGACGTCCACTGCTGGGCATAGGTCCCAATAAGAGGAATATTGCCATAATCGCCAAGTTTGGCAGGCGGGTTGGCGATCGCAGTAGGTGTTTGTGGTGCTCAGAGGATGACACTGTCCATCTTCTGGTTTATACCTTAGTCGCCTTTTACAACACTCACGGGAGGATATGGAATGGTACTTTTCTTAGCCGGCGCCAAATGAATTTTTTTTTTTTTTTTTTTTTTTTATTATTTCATATTAATTACCTACCTATAAATAATAATTAGACAAATATTCATTTAAAAAAATAATAATTTCTTAAAAGCTGCTTGTGTCATCATACTTATATTATATATTTAAAATTGAATAGCTAAACTCCTAAACTGTGGATCCAGTTTAGATTTTTATTTTTCGAATGAATTATTCTTATATGATATAGAGTATAGACTATGTTGTATTTCTAATAATTTGTGTATTCTCATTAGCGCATGTCTACGACATCTCGGGCGGTTATGAGTGAGACATAGCTTAGATAAACAATTTTAAAATACTATTTTTAGGTATAACTTGATTATGCGAGATAATGATCGCCGATGGTGGCAGTCAACAATTAAAGATGAGTTAATTAGCGAAACATAAATTAAATTTTCAATATCAATCAATACAGACGGCAGACATATATAATTATTTATTTTAATGAATATCTAAAAAGGCGTAAATAAATATTTCAAAGCGAATATACATTTTAGAAAACGTATTCAATAAGGCGTAAATGAGTCCAATTAAATTGACGGTGACAAGGGTCGTACAAGAGGTGAATAAGAGGGGCGTAGGCGAGGTACAGCGACGCCGCCGTAGAACGCGGTAACATTGACCCAGTTTCCCCCCCTCAGAATCGAAGAGGGGGCAATTTGCCCTCCGGTTAAAAATAAAATTGTATGTAAATTTCATTACGATTCACTTTATATGCTTATTCGTCTTGTAATAGATTTACCCTTCGTTTTCAACATAGTTTCATAAATACCTAAAAGACTTTTAAAATATTACCTACATTAGACGATTGAATGGAATTAAATGGTAAATGGAGTGAAATAGATAAAAAACTTTATTTGTATATGTCATCAATTTACAAAAAAAAAGCTGAGAAATTAAATAAGAGATGTGAGTAAAGCTATCCTCAGACAAACTCAACACTTATAAAATTGGTTTGGAATAAAACAAAACAGTTGACTGCTAAATACATAATCAGCTCACCTTATTTCATTAGTTTAGTCTAGTTTTAATTACTTGAAATGTATAGGTAGTTGGATAGTTCAATTATTTATTCGATTTTGTACAACATGTTTGTAATACTACTAGCTGTGTGCCCGCGACGCGCCTACGCTTCATACAAATTTAACTTTTTTATACGGAACCCTAATTATTTTCCAAAAAAAATGTTTGCTACTAACATTAAGCAAAGTTATTTTTCATTAATTAAATTACCTTCGAGGAAAACTTTGCATTGAAACGGATTTTGTTCAAATTTTTATGAGTTTTAATTTTTTTACGCGGACCCCTAAGTGTTTTCGATAATTAAAAGTACCCTAAGTTACGCGAATTGACTTCAGCTATCTACCAAAAAAAGGCCCGTCATAATCTGTCCAGTCTTGCCGGAGAATACCCGATACAAACAGTCGGACAGACAAAAAAATTGAAAATTGTGTTTTGGTCTGGGTATCGTATATAAACTCATATATATTTAGTAAAAAAAATATTTTTCACATAACAAACAGACAACTCTAATTTTATTTATTAGTATATATTATTTGTTAACTTTAGCATAATAATGAAGAAAGTATTAAATCACGAATAAAAAAATAATTTCATAATATATGACGACATCTTTAATAAACGTGTTGAAGTAACGTAAACATATGTAACCCCCTCTCCTATATTGTTCCCGACACGACATTTCAGGACTCTACCGTGATAAAACCTGAAAGCTTTCACGCTGTGAGTTTATCTAGTGATTCTGCGGAGGAGTGACGATAGGTGGCGTAATATGGAGATAAATTACAAAATAGTTTTCTTGTACTGCCGAGAATAATACAACACTTGCAAGAAACAATTCTTGTTTGATAACAATTTGTTTATCCCAGGAAACAGGAAAATACATTTGTATGGAAAGTATGTTAACCCCTTGAGCACTAACCTGGCATTTACGTCAGCTTTCCATTGTTTCCCTATTGTCTTCGTATTGTCTCATTTTATGGGTAATCGGCATATTAATAAAGGAAATTTGCTCTTAATATGTCGACTACCCATAAAAATCAGATAATAGGAAAACCATGGAAAGCTGGCGTAGACGCCTGGGGTTAAAAACCAACATTGATTGTTTGAGATAAACATTTTATTCCGTTACCAGAACTAGGCATAGTATTCCAATTTTAGTGAAACTCGTCTTTAGATTTAAATTAGTTTGGATATCCAACTTTGGTAAATTTAGTTAGGGAAGTGTATTTAATATCTTAAAATTATTAAACTAATTTTTCTGTATTATCAGTACCTGACAGGTTGCTTGTCTCGTTTAGTCACATTGTCTAATGAAATGAGTTAAAAAGAAACGGCGCAAGAAGCATAGTTTTCTTTCTGGTATTCTAGTACCTAAACATCCGTGAAAGCAGGTATTCTGTGACATATAATTATATGAAAAAGAATAAACCTCTGTTTATATTATAAACTCTAGATAATATTACTCAGAAGTAACCAGATAATATTATTATATTTTATAATCCCCAAAATCCCTCGACCATAACCTGAGACTTTATTTGTCTACGATCTAGATACTTTTATACTCAAAAGATTACTGTATATGTGATTGTATTCTCTTCTGAACCCTTCTTATTATTTTAAATAAATGTATACCCCCATTAACCCTTACTTCACTCACAGTTTTCTTTTTACTTAGGTACTATCTACTTTACATTTAAATTTTAACTTTTTATTTAGTTTTATATTTTTGTTTCGATCTTCGATAAAATATTTCTGATATTTTATTCTTAACTTATGCTTTATTCAATGTAGTTTATTAATTCAATGTCACGCCGTTAGTTTTCTCTTTTGGAGTGAAAACTTCTTTAGCGGCGTTGAGCGATTCTCGGTAGAGGACAATACTTATGTATTCGCGTTACCAATATTATGACGCCAGCCATCAAGCTGCTACAGTATGCCAAGTATAAAATAGCGTTTAAGTGCTGACGTTCAGAGATAAATAATAAAATTTTCTATTTACGTAGCCTGTCGTATATTTTGATTATGAATAAACTATATTCAAATGTATATAATTATTTCTCGGAGCGCCAATAAATGTAAAAACCAAACAAATGTTAGTTAGTGTTAAATTTCAGGTTATATCATTATCTTGAAATTAACAAATTGTTAAGTTTAAATATTAAAAAAACAGTCCCCATGGCTGCCTAGTATTTTTTATTTGTATCTAACTCTTCTTCAAAATAAAACAAATATTGTTGACAAAACTAATCAAAAGTTATATCATAGATTGTTTGTCAATTTTCTCTGATAGAGTTTATAGATTTGTCTCTCGAGACATTTCACGTTATTTGGCTAAATAAACAACATTTAGGAGCAAAGCTTTTATCATGTTTTACCTTTACTGTTCGAAAAGTGTGTAATAATTTAAGTATGTTTTGATAGAAACCGTCAAACACATCGTTTTTGATCATATAAATTTATATTACAGTTAAGCTTATTCCGAATTAAATTAAACTAAATAACCTAATCTACTTGATCTAGGCTTGACTAAATTTTGACTAACATCATGAGTAGATATTTTAGCCGCTGCTTGAATAAAAATACAAAAATCTTTCAATAACTACTTGTTATCCAAAAGCCTTTTAATAAGAGAAGGTATGGACTTAGTAAACACTACATCTGACAACATATCAATTGTCAAATTTGATATTTATTCATTACGTGCTAAAATAAAAGCATTTCATACACGTTCGGTCTCCTGTCGATGTAGGTAGGAATATGTATCTTCCCCGTCAAATTGTTATGTTGATAATAAAACTAAAATAAAAAAAAAACGTAACCACTCAACGTAACAAACGGAAACATCAACCAGCAGGATACACCGCTCGTTATCTTTTAAATATTCCATTCAATAGCTTCATATGTAGATAATAATGAATTTAAATTGAAACTATTTATGAATAATCAAGCTTGTCAGTTGTTAACTTACACAATAGAGACAGAAAGAGAGAGGCTTCGTTAATTCGTTTTTACTCAATAAAAATAGCCTTTTGTGAAATAATAGTGGGGTGTACACTCCGCAGCTTCCGAGCTAATAAAATTTATGGAGGTGGAAAAAGCTCTTTGTTGACTTGACGTAAGTACTTTTACCTACGTCTGAATTAGAGAAAAGATTATATTACCTCAAATAGCTTTATGATCTCTAACTCATAACGTGTGCCGTATGTTTATATATGTAATTCTCAGTCCTTTTCTGTAATTACAACCTTTCAATGTGAGATCAAATTCGATATACCGAATCTGTTGTCAGATCAGGTTTTATTTTCTTCGTGTATTTATTTGTGATTTAGGTAATCTAATAGCACTATGTTCAAATATTATAATTTGTGGTAATACCTGCGGAGATAGGGGCAATCCTAATTGGTTGCCTGTAGTACTTTTAGATGAATGCTCGAGGATTGACTAGCAATCACTCGTCGTCTTAAGAAGAGCGTTTCATGCGATTAAATGATTATCCAACAGAAAACTCCCAATAAAATTGTACAAATAATCTCACATTAAAATTTATCAATAATTATTAGTCATTCCTTATGTTATACGAATATTCTATAGGGCATGAATTATTTATACATGACACTCAAAGAAGTCCATATTGTACGGAATGTCAAATTGAGATGACTTTTTGTTTGTCATAGTTGGGGATACTTATCGTGGGTACTAGTCCGTTACGGGACGGGTTATGTGGGACTGTACCCATTAGAATCGCAACTTCTCATTTGGAGGCGATAACGGCCCTGATTATCGCGTTGACTTGTAACCTCAATCTCTATTGTAATGTACGCGGTATTCTTCCTCTATGATTTTTATGATGTTTTCTTCCAGTAAGACCTGTTTGTTGGCTTACCTACAAAATATTACTCTATAAGCCTGACGTTATTTTCATTCTATGGAATTTCAATTGTACATTTTGGAATATTTACTTTTGAGAATTGACATCCTATGTAAATTGGTATTCGTGGACGAAGTAAATTTCTATATACAGGTTTTAAACACACGTTTTGTACGTATCTGGCATTCAACCCTAAGTCATAAATAAACGCATCATCGGATATCACGTTCAATGGAGCAAAACTTGGTAAGTGTCCTGTTAAACTTTACAAGGGGAAATAGGGCTGACGTATCTCATGTCCGGCGTATACGGATTGTAATAAAACAGGCGACGTTTGCGATCGTGAACGAGATTCCCTTAGAATTTCGGTGCGCTGAATTCGTACTTAAATTTTACCCTGACGTTTCAGATAACTCTATTCCGTGACAGTATTACACAATATTTATGTATGTGTGTTTATTGAGTATATATTTTTACACTAACTTAATATCAACTTGAATTATTATATCAAAGTAAATTACCTATGTAAATTACATTGACATGAACAAATAAAATCAGTTCCTTATGAGATTGCAAATATATACAGTTTTCAAAGATTTTAAAGTAAAAAAAAAAACTTTTTCACTCAAACTCCGGATTTACGTTCTCGAGAAATTTTCTAAATTATAACAACCTTTGTTTGTTCTCGAGTCATTATGTTTAAAAGCGGACAGTATGAATAAAGCAAAATCCAGTAAAATTGCGACTATCTCATACTCATTATATTTTACGGTTTATAAAATTTACAATACTAAAATAAAACAATTGCTTTTTTCGAAATTATAATTCATCTGTTATATTTGTGTGATAATATGTTAAGGGTGTATATGGTATGATTGCCTCTTCAGGCTCATTGCATACCGTAATCTACCATTGTCGTGTTTGTAGTAGCTACCGACATCTTTGTTATATTAACAGCGACAGATTGCCTATCGGTCTTTCGAAATACGGCCTGGCTCGATATCGAATCTTAAGTTTTAGATTGAGATCAAACCAAAAATAAACCGGTTGTTCTGACTGATCACTGACCCTTAAAAAAAAAACAAATTCAGATCGCATATTGAAAGCTGCCGATAGTGGTAATGTGATCGGATAGGAGCCGTCAAAGTAATAAAGAAGCAAAATTTTGATCAGTTTGTTTCGTTCCCCGTTCTCTCTTTTTCCCATTACTTGAAAACTAGTCACTAAGTTTAACATGTCTTAGAGCACAACGTTAAACACAAATCTTCTATACTAATAAATAAAATTGAAGTGCCTGTTTGTAACGTGAAAATAACATTTTTTTTAGTAAATACATATTAATGTATTAGTATACGACACCTATACCAAAAAACAGTTTTTTAATTTTTGTCTGTCTACTTATTCCGGGTAATCTCCGGAACGTCTGGAGGATTTTGACGTAACCTTTCTTCGGTAGATAGCTGAAGATACTCCGCGTAACTTAGGGTACTTTTGATTATCGAAAATAATTAGGGTTCTGCGTAAAAAAAAAATTAAAACTTTTAAAAAAAGTAATAAAATTTGATTCAATGCACAGTTTTAAGGCCAAGTGTTTGAATTCATTACAAATAATTTTACTTTATCTTAGTAGGCACTAAAAAAATTACAGTAAGAAGTAGGGTTCCCTACAAAAAAAAAATTAAACGCACTGATTAACATATAAAACGAAGGCGCAGCCGCGATCATATAGCTAGTATACAATAAAGAAAAAGAAATTATGTAATGTATACCATAAATTCGTCTTAAAATGCAATACCATTTTTTTTTATTTACGGAAAACTTACGTTTACTGTGAATTAGTGTAATCTTGCATTACAATTCATCAACTGCCCATAAATGTATTTCCAGTTTCACCCGTCGAGTTATTAAATTTTTCTCTTTTTATTAATCGGTTAAGAAACATCGTTACAAAATAAAGATACTTAATACAAAGAAGGTCAAAAGCAATTATTCTATGTTTATAAAAAAGTATGAAAAAAATAACCCTTTATTGTATTATGAAACACGGACGGTTGCACATCTCCAGTAATTGTAAACCCAAATAGGGCCAAAGTAATGAGTTCATCATTATTTACTTAGTGTACCGGTCTTTGTGCAAAATTAATATATCCCCAGAACAGATAGACAACGTGCCATATATAGAGAGGTATAACCGATGTACATTGTTTGCTTGGAGCTCGATAATTGATCAATATGAAGCTGTCGGCTACACGGATCCTAAGGACAGGGACAAAGTTAGACGAATTAACTGAGGGGTTATAAATTTATATTGCGTACACTACACTAGTGTGGCGAAATTCAAAAATTTACCAGAGAATTTATTAAAAACTAGATATGTGCTAGAAAATGCGTAATATAGTTTTTAAATAGGTAATAATTTTTAGGTATAGGTTATATACTATATAGGTAGCCCCAATTTTCGGACAATATAAGTAACCTAAGTTAGGAGAAGTAACTTCAGCTATCTACTAAAAAAAGTACCGTCAAAATAGATTGAGCCGTTTCGAACATTGGCCGGAACCAACAGACAGACAAATTACCCATTACAAACAGACAAAAATTTTAAAAATTGTATTTTTGGCATAGGTATCGTATATCTACATTCATATCTATTTAATAAAAAAAATTGACATTACAAACATACACTTATATTTTATTTATTAGTAATAGACATTGATAAATACTGTTTTATGCATATTATAGTTGCTTGCACATCTGGTAAATAAAAAAAAATATTGCTATTGAAATAATTTCAAAGTAGTTTTTAGAAGACGTGCTTTGATCCTATATTAAGGAAGGCTCAAGAAGTAATGATATTTTAGAACGGAAATGTGTTAATTAAAATAAGAATTGAAAGTTTGTCTAACCTTTAAGTTTTTGCTATAATTATGAATAAATATATAATTATTTTAGTTGATTTAAACAATTAAATTAACTTAAGTTTATGTTGTAGAATATAAAGTTATACATTTTTCAGTAATATAAGGATGAGTTCTAAACAGAACTATTTATCCATTTTAAGTTTCATTAACACTATTTTTGAATGCAGTGTAATTACGGACCTGCATAAATTTTATATTACATTCCATGTCCTATATTGTGGAGTGAGGCTCTGTACACCGCAGGATACGCCTTTGATTTCCTGGTACAGTAATTCACTTCACATAGGACGGCCGTGCGGTGTTGTGTTCACGCGTAAGCTGATTGCTGCACAATAGCACTGATTATTATGTTTGTGTTTAGCAGAATGCGTACTATATTAACTAATATATCTCTATAGTTGATATGAACAACCTTTGATGAGTTTTTGGCAGTAAAAATTAATAAAATCTAGTTTCGAACCTACAAGAAAAGGATCTAATTTAAATGATCCAATCCAATTTCTAAACCAACAAAGCTTTAGAAATTGGAAGAAAACTAAAACATAATATTCTACAATAAAATTTCAATATATGTAAGTTATTTGAAAATTCAAGGATGTCGAATTTCGGACCTTCGAATGTCGAAGTAATGAAATTAGATTTAAGCTGAATACATCAGGACAGTTTATTTAATTTCATGTTAGCTAACATATATATTATATCTTTGCCGATAATATTATGGTTATGCCTGAGATCGCAGAAGACCTAAGTAAGATGCTCGATGACCTCAGTAGAGAGCCTTCGAACGAGTTGGTCTTTAAATAAACATGGACAAGACAAAAATCGTGTCTAATATCCATGTTGTGCCAACTCCTATAAAAATCGGAGACTCTACGCTCGAAATTGTTGACAGTTATAAATAACTGGGACAAACTGTCCAGTTAGGTAGGTCCAACTTCGAAAAAGAGGTTAATCGTCGAATCCAACTCGGCTGAGCCACCTTTGGGAAGCTACGCAGAATATTCTCGTCTGAGTTACTGCAGTGTCTCAAGACGAAAGTCTTCGACCAGTGTGTGTTGCCCGTGATAACTTATGGCACTGAGACGAGGTCACTTACAATGGGCCTAATTAGGAAGCTTAAAGTTACCCAAAGGGCAAAGGAAAGGGCTATGCACGGAGTTTCTCTAAGTAATCGAATAAAAAATGAGGAGATCCGCAGAAGTACCAAAGTAACCGACATTACCAGAAGAATTGCCAAACTGAAGTAGCAATAGGCTAGACAAAATTGATCGTAGAACCGATACCCGATGGAGCCAACGGGTTCTCGAATGGCTGCCGGGTACTGAAAGACGCAGCGTGGGTAGGCCCCCCACAAGGCGGACCAACAAACTGGTGATGGTCACGGGAGTCCTCTTGATGCGGGTGGCGCAAGACCGGTCGTCGTGGAGATCTTTTGGGGAGACCTATGTCCAGCAGTGGATGTCTTTCGGTTGAATGGACGTATAGATAACAAATCTATCTAGCATGTTTTATTTTTGTAAAGATCTGTACAAAGTTACCTTCAGTGAATAATGTCAGTTAGTACATTGTAAGGTGTATTTTGATTTATCTATAAGGATAAAATTACAACGGCGGTTCTTGCGACTAGGTAAGCTTAAAAAAAAAAAACTGTGCGAATTCAAAAAGTGTCACTCGGACACTTTTTCCCGTGCCTTGTTCTGATATAACTCAATTGTTATTACATTTAATACATTTGTATATTTGTTATGTTCATAGTATTTGTATTCACATGATTTTTAATGAACTTAAGTTCAATAGTTTTGTACATTCACAAAGCCAAAATTAAATCAAAATAAATGAGCTAGTAAAAGAAGAAAATCTCTATCTTATATTTCTTATGTGCGTCTATAATATATATATTTTTAGCACGCAAATTTAAAATGTTCTGCAGGCTACTATGTCAAAGGCGATCTGTGTCCGGCCCGCGGCCCGGATGTTGTCTATATGCGCTCTATAGTAACTTACTAACTTTATTATTATCTCTATTAGTAAGAAAATACGTAATGTACCACTTACTTACCTAAAATAAATTGTAAGTTATAATATATTTCATGAATATCAATCCTTTTTGTATTATATCAATTACATATTAAATCGTTGTTAAATACGCATGTCATTACGAATAATTACAACTAAAGTAAATTGTGATGTGAAGAAAGTGATGATTATGAAAGTTGAGAGATGGAGGGGGGAATATGAAGGCAAAAGGGGTGAATGAAAATATGGTGGCTAATAGAGATGTTTGGAAGAAAAAGATATATAGCCCCTAAACCAAGTAACAAATTGGAAGCAGTATGATAATGATGATATCTACTAAAAAGCGATATTTTTTTCAACATCGATCAATGGATCTAGTCTCTCTTGCCTACATAACACAAGCTATATTTGTTTTGGAATCAAACCATATCGATTAAAGAAAAGTAGTCTTAATATGTCGATTACCTATAAAAATGAGACAATAGGAAAACAATAGAAAGCTAGCGTAAACGCCAGGTTAGTGCTCAAGGGGATAAAAATCATATTTCAGTTACTATTTTATATAATGATTGCTATAAATATGTTTTTATAGCTTATTTTGAATTTCTCGTGCTCAATATACAATTTGACGTACCTATTTTTTTTTGCAGGGGATATCTTTTACTCAAAATATGATATTTATTTTCCATCGTTCACACACCTTTGAAGTAAAAATCTTATAATAATTGCCCCGTTCGCTTTTAAAGAATGTAACGAAAAATTCACGAAATTTTTACTTTACATCGATATTGCTCGATGGTAATAGAAAGACATTCAAGCCAAAAGGTTTCTCTCGTTATAAATATTTTACAGTCAATGAACTCGCTTTGAGCTATATTAATATTGTTTCGCCTGTAGGTGATATTAAATTAAAAATGAATGTAGAAATGAAAGATATCTTAATACTATATGTATACCTCGCATTAAGGTTGCTAAGAACTTGATATACTTCTGAATTTTTTACACCGTGTAGGCTCAATGCTTTGACATAATCTCACCTGACGTTAAGTGACGATGTGGTCCAGGAAGGTACTAGTACTAGAGGTACTGGTTCTCAAGCGATGCTGCCGGAACTCACCTTGATATATGGCGACAGGTTTTCTATCTTAAGAATGATAGCTACCCAGGCGAGCTTTACTTACAATGCCTTATCATAAAGCTATGGTTTCCTCACTATGTTTTCCTTCACCGAAAGCTAAAGCTGATTTTATAGTTGGGATAGATGAGTTTGAATTCGCGTTCATTGACCGTACTACCTACCAACTAAACCAATATCGCTTCAAAAAAAATATAACAAGCTTATATCAGAATAAAGTTTGTAAGAAATCTCGATGGGGCTAATGAAATTCGCTCTAATATTTGAATATTGGTTCGCTAATTACCTACAGTTTTTTTTTCTTGTCTATAAAAATGTTAAATTTATTACACGGTTTTTTTGATTCAAATAAATCTCAAACGTTTTGAAAGTTGAACGGAGGTGCCGTCAGAATCCGTGTCAATGGAAGCGGGGTCAAGCCCACCTATCGGGGTGGCCTTCGCAAGCACCGCGTCGCCCCCTGCAGCGAACCCACCAGGCCTCGTCCGTGCAATGGCCCAGTGGGGATGGAGGAGAATAAATAATTTATACCTAACCTAAAAAAAACAAATAAATGAAAAAACAATGAGTCTTTTGTTTTATTCGTGGAAAAATGTACTTAGCCCACCTATACAAACTCTAAAATCAGCCTGAGCTTTCAGTGAAGGAAAACATCGTAAGGAAACCATAACATGATGATAGGGCATTTTCTAGTAATGCTCATCTGGGTAGTTAAAAAAAATACAAAATATTTAAACAATGAAAAACATAACAAGTACTTGAGATTACGGGTTGGTATTCGTGCCTGGTTGGGTCGTGACCATAATACACTAATGGTTCAACACAAAGCGGGAGGGTCTGGATGCCAGTGCGATTTTTCTACAGTCCAAATATAATTCATTTAACATCAGGTGCACTCCAGCCATTTCACCGAATTTCATCATCATCATCTCCCTACCCTTTTATTTGGGGTCGGCGCAACATGTCTTCCTCTTCCATTCCTCTCTATTTGTTGTCATCTTCGCATTCACTCCTTTTCTAAACATATCATCTTTCACACAGTCCATCCATCTTTTCACCGAATTTGAATTAAAAAAAAAAACAGTTCAATAAATCAAGGCTTTCTTTTGTAGCAAATGGCAACCGACGACAGCATGAGCGATGACGTATTTGAAGACGACACTTTACGAGCACCGACTCAGAGAGGAACGGCTTCACCGACAGGCTATAGAGACTATCACCCTCCCGCGGAGATAACATCTCGCCCTCCGATTGATGACGACATACCTATACATAAGGTACGTTTATAATTAATTCGTATAAAAGTAGTCCACGTTCTTAATGCGTCTTAGGTCCGCAAAACACGCGACGTAAGTCAAGACATTTTGTAAAGTGACATTTAGTTGGGCGCGATGAGCGTCACTGTTTTGTTAAAGGATGGACGACACAAGTGCGTAGTGGGAGAGAAAGAGATATAAATAATAATGCTATCCTTTTTTAATGTAGAATTAATGTTTTCTTCTCTTATTCTTGTTCTCTATATTCGTCCTTTTTTCATACATTTTTATATAAATGGGATTAGATTCTGTAAAGATATATTTGTATAAATAAATTTGCATTTATTCATAAATTAATTATGCTTTATATTTATTAGAGTTCCATCTTTCTTTTTAAATTTATATTTTATGCCTCGTTTAGATGCCATCGTACAAATTATCTATACTAATAAATAAAATTGAAATGTCTGTTTTTATGTCAAAATTATTTTTATTACTAAATAGATATGAATGTGTATACAAAACCTACACCTAAAACGCAGTTTTTAAAATTTTTGTCTGGCTGTTTGTTTGAACGGTTGTATCGATTTTGACAGGACTTTTTTGCTAGATAGCTGAAGTTACTCCGGGTAACATAGGCTACTTTTAATTTGCGAAAACATTTAGGGAAAAACAAAAACAAAACTATAAGAGGTTTACGTGTCATAATTAGAAAATGACTTGTTATAAAGAAAATATCTTAAATTATTATTATACCTTCATAACTAAAAATAAAACATCGTACGACGCCATCTAGTGTTCAAACTTTGAACGTGTAACAAATTACTTCAGTGAGAATCCCATTTAATATTATAAAATAAAGCGCCATCTTTTATTTCTAGTACAATAATAATATACAAAGAAACAGCTATTTACATGAATAATAATAATATTATTTAATAATAATAGCAAATTGCAACAATAATAAAAGTAATCACGTAGACTATACATTAGACATTGCATAGCCATCATACATAGACTATACATAAAAGGAAAAAAAACAAATAAAATATGTGTCAAGTATAACTAGTATTTGCTTAGTGGTTGAGATTCGATCAAATTACTTATTCAAAAAACTTTGGTTAGTAAAAATAATCTATTTCTAAATATGTTATTTAAATAACTTTAAAGTACGTAAATATTAAACAAAAAACGTACAGAGGAGATAAATATACTGAAATGTTTTTATGATTGACTACTTGTATATAGAAAAAAATTATGTAAAATAAACATTAAAAGTGAGATTTTTGTGTAGAGTTATGAATATTATTTATCGTAAAATAAAAAAATAAAATTAAACCACCTTTTGTTTAACAGCCGAACGCGCTAAGCAATTGCGCCACGGAAGCGATATCTATTTTGCTGAAAAATAATTACAGCTAAAAAAAGGTTACGCCTTTTTTTAACGTTATGGACGCTTTTTCCGGCTAGGATACCCCTCCGCAACGCCCCATAAGGAACTTCGTTCCGAAACTTAAAACGCTGTGAAGAATATATGAAATGCGGACACAGCCGCTGGCACACATCTAGTATTTTAATAAAAAATAAATACGCAATAAACAAATACTGTCGATCTATCAATTAATAATCTAAAACAAACAAAAGCGTGCAGTGGAACGTTGGACGTTGGACGTTGATGACGCGCAACAAGAAGATTTCTAGTTTCAAGAATAGCGTTCAAAATTACTTAACGACGAAACGACGTAATACGAGGACTCCCTAGAATTATTTTTGAATCTTTGATGGCTTACTTAGTAGAAATGACCACAAACGTCAAGTCAAAAAGTTGTTTCAATGAGTCGAAGTATTCGATGAAGGAAAACAGTGTTATGAGAGTTACGTAAATTGACGTTACAACATTTTGTAACCCGTTTTTGGATAGTTAGCTGTATTTATCAAACAGTTTTTGTTTTACCGTATATTCGGCTTCAACATTATTCAATGCGACACTTTACTGATTCTTATAGACACTTAAAATCACTTGTGGTTGATTCTCAATACAAACAAACAATTGTAATGCGTATAATTTCCCTTTATCGTTATATACTATAGGTACTATAGACGGGCAACTGTATACAATTGGACAGCGATGACCATACACTAAAACATCTAGCATAGTGACAACTTTCGGACTAGCCGGTGTATATCTAGATATCGTAGGATTTCGGAAACGCCATGTCTGCGGCGGCTGGCTACGGACAATCTTACCGTGCTAAAAAATTATTATGATTATTACGATAGGTAAATTTATTATAAATTACAGTTAATTTAATAGAATTACAATTAGATACAAAGTTTACCACACGACTCCTATGTAAGGGTTATAATGTATTCATAATCCCGGTGTATTTTGAGGTTTAGTAGATACTTTTAAGTCTTCCACTAACGATATAAAGCCTGAAAATTATTTGAAACTTTGTGCTAATATAATTAAAGTGCTTCATAATATTATGATTCTGAAACCTCATGTTTATATTATTAATATGAAAGATGTTCAATATATTTGGTTTTATATCGTCTATAATATTTTAATAAGATAAATTTTATATATACTAACGACCCGCCCCGGCATTCCACGGTAATGAAAAAAAGCCTATGTTACTGACATTATTGCATTATACAGGTAAAATAATTTTTAACAATTGTAGCAGTTAATGAGTTTAACCATAATAAATAAAAAAATATCTTACCTCTATAGTATATCCATAATTACATACAGACAGGTACAGACTAGTAATGCCTGGGGTTTCTCTTCTATATTTGCAGTTTAGGTATTCATTGGTTATATCATAATCATCATTGGTTATGTTTAGTATAGTAGCTGACCATTTTTTTGTGGCTTTAATTTACTATTATACTTATTTATATCTTATGTTATATTTAACGAACCAAAATATATATATGAAAGCTTGTTTAGAGTTTGTTTATTTATCAATAATTTTACGAAATAATAATGTAAATCTGTTTAGCAATTCTTGAATTAAAACTCAACTAACATACAGACTTCTTGTAGATAGTTTTATTTTCACTGTAGTGATTTCAAATGAGTATTTAGTAGTAATAATGCTACATGTAATGTTTTATTTATGACCATATAATTAGAAAGCCATAACTTTTTTGCAATAGGTAATATTTTTTTTTTTAGTATTTGGATGCTGGAATTGGCACTCAAGGTATTATACAGATTTCGAGAAAGCGGTTTTCCTGTTCTAAATCATGTTTTCCTATTAAAATTTCCTGTTATATTAAATTAATATTCACAAATAAGAGCATTTTGTAGAAACATTTATTAATGTTATTATTTGAAATCTATAATTACTAATAATCAGGGGTCAAATTTGACAATAAACAATTATTAGATAGATTAGATAGCTGAAGTTTCTCCGCCTACCTTAAGGTACTTGCAATTTTCTAAAATAAATAAGGTTCCGCATAAAAAAATTAAAACTCAAAAAAATTCAATGGGCAGTTTTACGTGCGAGTGCTTGAATTTATGAGAAATATTTTTACTTTATCTCAGTACTATTTTTTTTAAAATAAGGGTTCCTCATAAAAAAATTAGAACGCAGTGAAGAATATAAAAAACGCGGTGCAGCCGTGGGCACACACACAGCTACTACCGAATAAGAATAGTGATTTAACTTAAATCTCACTTGATAATATGTGACATTAAGCCTAGAGGCACCGACCTCAACAGACACTACCGGAACACATATAGGACATATTTTCAAACTTGAAGGTTGTAACTACAACTGCCTAGGCAAGTATCATAAAATGCCTTACCACAATGCATAGATTTTAATAATATTATGAAAGTCAATTTAGGTTTCCCGTAACATATGAATACACGTCCATTAATATGTAAGATTCGTTTTTTTACATTGGCTCAGCGCTTTGACCACAATCTCGCTTGATGATGTGTAACGATATGGTCCAAGATGGTAAACACACTAAGCCTTGATACTGGTTCTCAAGTGATGCTGCCGGAACACACCTATTGGTATTTGACGATAAGTTTTTTAAACTTGAAGGTGGTAGCTACCCAGGCGGGAATTATTAGAATATGGCCTACCACCATGCTATTGGTTTCCTCACGATGTTTTCCTTCACTGAAAGCTGAGACTGATTATAGAGTTGGATAAGTGGGTTGGAAACCGCATCAATTGACGCGGAATCCGGCTGTGATATTCACTACGTCATCATAGCTTCAAATATTTGTAAGTTGGCAATGTTTATAAAGCTAATATAGGTTTATAGGATTGCTTGAGTGTCTACATCCATTTCTTGTGTCGGTCATGACCGTACGTGATATAGTGTAAAATTTTATAGTTCACTTATACTTACTTATAATTTAGAAGTAAATTACTATAAAATGTTTATATATTTATTTAACACTTTTTGCACACATTTATGTACAAAGGCGGACTTAATGCCGTAGGCATTTTCTCCCAGTCAACCTTAGGGTTGTGAAGAAAGTAACAAAGGTAGATGCAAAACTAAGTAATAATATTATATACCTGGATACAAATATAATAAAATATATACATACATCATATATATACAATACATTAATTAATAATAAATTAATAGAAAAGTATTAGTGCAATGATTCTGCTAAAAAATTAGTATAGAGTTGCCGTACCCTGGCTTTAAAAGCCATGCGGCTCGTGGACATACTGATTTTTTTTTTCTATAAATGTTGTTATACGATTTTAAATTTATTTATCACATTAATTATATAACTCGCTTACGCTAAATTATTTGGAAAAAAAACAAAAAGATCGCAGCAATTAAATTCCGTTTTTCAATCTTTTTTCCTTCACGAAACACCAGGCTCCGTTGAAACAATCTTCAGTTAATTAAAATGTTTCAACTAATTAGCATTCCTCATCCTACTTAATTTTTTTTAGCAGTGAAAACAATGAGCATTCATTCATTTTTTAAGCTTTACGTAAATGTTTTCGTTTGGTTTTTTAATAATCGTTTTTGTTGTCTTCGGTCTTATAACCCCTAAGTGATTGTCCTTAACAATGATTTCATTAAATGTGGGATGTACTGATTTTGTTTTGTTTTTCATAGTACGTCAGTTACTGTAAGAAACATGCTTCGCGTATATTAAATTGTATTAAAATCAAACCCTTTAGTTTTTTTAATCTCTAAAAAAATTGATAATTTATATAGCCTATCCACTCGCTTATTAACATATAGGCACATCATGCGCACAAAGTTTCATAAAAAAACGGGTTGGCCGTTTCCGTGTTGAAGTATTCCGATTCTTTTCTTGATTTCTTCTATGTTATCTGATAATAATTTGGAAAATCTTTAAATCCTATCAATTGCTCCTTGACATATACTAGTCTATAAAATTTCATCAAAATCGGTCTAACCGTTTACGAGTTAAACCTGGATATACCACAGACAGACAACATTTTTAAATGTCAGTTTCGATATTAGTAATGGTTAAAGTAGACATCAGTCATAAAATCTGTAAAAAAATTAAATGTCATCAAACAAGGGTGCAGATTTATTATTAGTATAGATAAATGAAAAATTCGCATATCCCGGCTGAGCTGTTCTGATTTCGTGTATATTTTGTTTATTTCCCTAACCAAAATATACCAAAAGTAATCATATTTATTGAATAAATAAATATTACAGTGCATGTGTGCTATATACTTTTGTGTTAGACGGCAAAAACATTCCAAATAAAAACGACTGCGTTATACTATACATGCAAAGTGTAAAGGTGCCACCAATCGTTATCGACATACTATCCAGTAGGCATATGACATTTGGTTTAGTTATTTATTATGTTCACAGACTATCCTACTCGGCGATAGCGGTGTTGGTAAAACATCTCTACTTGTGCAATTCGAGACGGGGAAATTTCAAGCCGGCAGCTTCTCCGCTACAGTCGGGATTGGTTTCACTGTGAGTCAACTTTTATTTGTCTCTATTACTAACTAGCAACCTGCCCCAGCTTCGCACAGATGTATATAAATATATAATTACATAAATATAAATATTTACAGCCTATGTTATTCAATGATTAAGTAGCTTTTTACAGGTGAAAGAATTTTTAAAATCGGCTTGGTAGTATTTGATTTTATCGATAACAAATATAAAATCAATTTTACCTCTTCACATAATAGTACAGATAAAATATTTTAGATATGTTATGCAATTATTTAAATCAATTTACTGTAACTTTTTGTCATTAATTAGTCTTATATTTTAATATTAATGGGGCGTTCTTTCTGGAGATTGTGGTGATAATATTTATTTAACTATATTTTAAAAGTAATTATTCTATTTATAAAAATATATCAAGCGTGTTTATTTTTAAGTATTGATGTATTGATAATTGATATATTATCGTTATTACGCGTCTAAGTATTCGATAGCAGTTGTTAAAAAGTAAACGATAATTTCTAAATAAATATTTATGCGAATATTGTTTTTTTATTTCATTAAAATATCATAAAGAAATAAATACACTTTCCTTACGTACCTTCTGAAATAATTCCAAAGCATGATAAAAATCAATTATATTACGTAACTTTATTAGACGCTGAAATAAAGAAGAATATTTTTGTATCGATTGATTGATTGAATAAAAAATATGTCATTCTTCCTTTGAAATAATAAAATATGCCATTACGTAACTTAACTGTCGATAAGGATTATTATTAATTTAAGAAAATCAGAAAAGTTCCTTAATTTAAAAAGTTGTTCTTGAAACATACTCGAAAATTCTTCGTTCGAACATTTTTAATGTTGGCTCGTTGGAGACTAATATATTTCGTAAACAAGTTGTTTCGTATAATAGACTTTATGTTACGGAGAACAAAAAGAAATTACTTATATAAGATTTTATATGACACTAAGTTGTGGCTCAGGGTTTCTTCATTATTTGAATGATATTTATAAGGCTTTATAAATTGTAGTTTTTGTTTGACGTATAAATATATTTTTTCACTTTTCTATTTTTATAACCATGGTAATTTTGTCACTCTTTAACGAATAATGACTAAAACGACGTTGAGTGATTCTCGGTATGGGAAAAACTTACAGATTCGCGTTTCTGACAATGCTATAACAGCAGCTGTCAGCGACATGCTATATTGTGTCAAGTAATAAATGGCGTTTAAGTTCTGGCAATTTTGTGTTGCCACATCTAAAATATTTTCTCGTAAATGCCCGAATTGTAGTTAAATAATATACCAATTATTATTTCATTTAAGTTTTATTAATTTATACTCATGAAGCCTGTCGTGTATTTTAATGATGAAGGAACTATATGAAAATGTGCAAAATTATTGCTTGGAGCACCAGTATGTGTAAAAACCAGAAAATATTATACGATAAATATTAAATTATGTTAATAAATTTCAATTATACAATAAACATTTAAATTATTCATAGATATATAATATTATTAATTAATGGCACAGTGAATTAGCATTGCCATTCATAAATTCCTTTTTTAAAATTGGTAACAACGCAGTGATATTTCTAAACATATCAGGCACACTAAATCAAGTTATAGTTTAGAATATATAGCTACATTTCAGACGTAGACATTTAGATCGATGCCTCTTTGGTGATGTATTTACTTCGGTAACCGCATAGCCGGTGGTATCCAGTACATTAAACGTGGCTATCCGGCGGTCGTATTTATTACCCGAGTTAGGTATATAGTTGTGAAGATAGTAAAGTTTCAATAGCCCCTAATTTGTATGATCAACAGGTTCACGGTTTAACGCTACGTGATCAAAGTATATATAGCGTTATTGAGATATATCTTATTGATTATTTATATGTACGTTGTGTTCTATGATTTAACCTTTAGCTATAGCGTAGATGGTAAGAGACTTCGTCCGCTCCAATTATTGTTTTGATTCCGTAATTACTCTGTGGACTACGACATAGTGACTGTTAAAACTCTTTCTAAAAAACAACTAGGAATGTAATCAACTGGTCAGAGTATTTAGCACTTTTACCACAGTCTCATCTTATGTTTAGTGAGTTATCAGGAAGTACTCTATCAACAATGATTTCATCATGCAGTTTTTCCTTCAGGATTTGAACGTCCATCGAAACGTTATAAGTCTAAGTTATGTACTAAGTTAATTCGTGCATAAACTATTGTTTTATGTGGTTTAAAAATGGTTATTTACTGAACTCTTTATATATTTAAGTAGACGTAACTTTTAATAACAACATGTGAGATTATCATTCAAGTATTTATTAATTAATATTATGAGATTATACGACGGTATAAAGTTTAAGAACAAATTACACGCGTAGACTCAACCGAGTGTTAATAATTCACGTTCGATATGGGGAAATAAAGCGGTGCACTCCCTCCCTAGGCATTATAGTAAAGCGATCATGCATGTCTCGTATACCCCCCGATGAGCCGCCCATTCGCATTAACCACAACCGCTAGATATACAATAATATATGCTTTTTTTTTTGTTTTGATATTATGATTTTAATTAAGCGAATCAGAGATTCGAGAAATCGCCACAACGAATACGGGAATGCAACCAACATGGTTAGTATTAATAAGTTAGTATTAAGGTTAATATTTCTGTTTTCGTATTTCTAACATAGGTTGAATTGAATAGAATTGATGCAATTTTGTATTAACTTGATTTATTAATTATATATATATATATATATATATATATATATATATATATATATATATATATATATATATATATATATATATATATATATAATATAATATATATACGTATAATGATTTAAAACGATGTATACCTAGGCATGTTAAAATTATGTTATAATATTTAGTTCGATCATCCGAATAGTTATTGATACACAATAAACTGTATTTAATGGAATGGTAAGATTATCCTGGAAGTATAAGTTTTCAGGAAAGTACTAGAATGTATCGTTGGGGATTATTCGAGAAACTTCGTTAAAAAAAAATTATTTTGCAATAACCTATCCCCTATGTACCATCACCACGGCTAAACTTTTCTGCCTTTTAAACAATGCTATAAATGATCTTGTTGAGCCACATATGATAATTTATTAGAAATCACCAAGATTTTTGAAAGAACATAAATATTTTGTGATATTTTAGGAAATTAGTTGATAATAATTTCGTCTCTTAACGCCCACTATTTAAGAAAAGATTGGTAAATCTAAATTATTTCTTGAGTGTATTGTAATCATCAACACAAACAACATAAAATAGATACATATGTAACATGTATGTAAGTATGTACATACATTAAATATAATGTAATATAAATAACAATATCAGAAAAACCACACTCGACCTCACTTAGCTGTCATCAATATAATAATTTCGGAAATTTCTAACACGCATTTTATGACAACTTGTTTTACGGAAACTGTACACCGAACGATATCATTTATAAATCAACCCTTTTAAGTTTTTACAGACAGTAAATCAATTTTATCAGACGAAATTTTCTGAAGAGTTTACACGGAACTTGGCAAAATTATTCTTTATTTAGGCGTCCTTCTAAACGTACAATTTTTCTGGGTAATATCAAATTAAAACGATGGTAAAAAACCCCTTTAAAAAGCTATTAAATAAAATAAAACTTGTAAAGTTCAACATGAAATTTAGAACTATCACAAAGGACTGATTAGAAACTTATTGGTATATTATTATTGTATAGTTTTTGAATTGAAATTTTCTTTAGCGGCGTTAAGCGATTCTCGGTAGAAGAAAAAGTTACAGATTCGCGTTACCAATGCTAAGCACCCGTCAACGACAAAATGGCGCTTAAGTGCTGGCGATCAGAGATAAATAATAAAATTTATGATTACGCAGCCTGTTGTATGTTTTGAGTATGAATAAATTATGTGAAAGTTTACATAAAGATTGCTCGGAGCACCCAATTGATGTAAGTCCCCAGACAACTGTTATATGTTAGGTTATGGCAATAATTTAAATTAATAAATTATGAAATTTAAACATTAAAACAGTTTTTTTCCAATTTTTTTTTTTTTATTTATTGTAATCCACCAAAGAGGTTTCGTTCATATTTTAAATTCATGTCATAAACTTTGTTGTAACATGCTCAAAGAAAGAAACTAGGCCAGAGAAGGTCTATTATTATATTGTCATATGATGTCCATCCACTGTTTGTCACGTTTCGGTCATTTACTCGGGACCCTGGTTTTAATATAACGTCAAACATTTATAAGTACATCTTGGAATAACCACACATTAGGACAGTATATTATTATTACCTACAGCCATAAATGTTTTAAAGGAACCAGTAACTGTGTTAAGATTACCAAATTGGACCTGCAAAGACAGTTTTTATTTCGATTTTCCTCAAATAAATGAAATTTTATAATGTTACGATATATTTTTAACAAATTTATATAAACTAATGGGAAAAGTCTTAATACTGTACTTTCTTAAATGTAATAGTAATTCGTATTTTTTTCTAAAATTAGTGATCACTTAAATAGGTATTCCTGTTTTACACGTTTCAAAACATTTATTTTCTTATTTAACAACAATAAAAAAAAAACAAAATAAATTATTCTGTTTTAAAAATGTAAAAAAAAGAAATAAGCTCAATAATGTTTTTTACAATAATGCTTCTTATAAATAACTTTCTGTCTTTAGTCCCTTTTGATCAAGTGACTTTTACGTGTGGAAGTTGTGTGAATAACATTTTTGTTTATAGTGTCACTCGTGTATCTACCAATATGTCAACGTTCAAATCAACGTGCTATGTAATTTTAACTACTTCCTATAAATATATTGGTATAGAGATATTTAAATAAATAAAAAAATCTAATTGCGTCTATTCGTTCATTTGTAATTGCAACCGTATCCAATTATTCATAGTTCGATACCTAATTCAATGCCGTATCCACAGTGACGACATTAGCGGGAGAGGCAGGGGGCGCTGCTCCCGGATTCGGGAATGATCTAGGAATAAGAGGCAGTCTGCACAGGACGCTGGGCCGCGCTGACGGTCGGTTAGCAGCCGCGTCGTGTTATCGAATTTCGCGTTAAGTTTCCGAACCATTAAACATTTAAAAACTTGACGTTCCAAATACGAATTTTCGGTGTGACCCACCCTAAACAACGGTTTGTGATATTAAAAAAAAAAAACGTTAGGACGTAAAAACTTGATATCGGAAATTAATGTGAAACTTTTATGAAGGAAATAAAAAAATAAATCCCGTAATTTTGTTGATGTATGGGCAAGGCTATGATATATTTTTAAATTATCTATCTACCAACGTTATTCATAGTTTAATTCAATTTATTGAAGTATTTTAAACTGATAACAATATCGATTAAAATTACTATTTATTGACAACGTTTTTGATTATTTAAGCATCAACATTATATTTTTACGATTGAATAAAGTATTGCCGGCAATGAACTCTGTATAATGAATGCGACATTTTACTAACACAAATATAATATTTTCAATAAAAAATGAGACAATAGGAAAACAATGGAAAGCTGGCGTAAACGCCAGGTTAGTGTTCAAGAGGTTAAAGTCAGGCCAAAGTATAATGGCTTATAATTATAAAAAGTGTAAAGTATGAGCTTTGAAACAATATTATTATCTACTGGACGGGTATGATACCATGTTGATAGCTTATCAATTTACAATTTTACATTGTCATATATTGCCTGGAATACATACAAAACTCTTGTTTACAAGCACTATATATTTCAATCTATTTATTTTTGGGATATACATACCTAACATCTATTTTTGAAAGATTGTTGGTGTTTAGATTATTAATTTTTCTTTAAATAAACTAGTTTCTTACTAACATACTAGTGTTTTAAAATATTTGGAAATTACATTTCATAAATGGACCTTGATAATTTTTATATCAATTTAACCTTGATAATTTTATGTGGTGTTATTTACTACAGTAAAATCACGATTATCCGAATAAAATAAACCATGGGTATCCGTAAAATCCGGAAAAACAATCTCAAAGTCAAATCGAACAATAATTAAATTTTAATAACCTTTTTATTATAGAAAGGATTTTACGTACGTCATTTAGACAATACGATATTTAAAAAAACGTGTAATCTATGTAATTTAAAATTTTAGTTGGAAATAATTTGTGATTAATCTTTGACGTAATCATTTCATAGTCATTTCTAAGTCGGTAAAATTAGAGCCGTGAAGAATGAGTCCGGATATCCGGGTAATCGATATACGGATAATTGGGAATCTGCTTTAGATACAAAATAAGGGAGGCAAAGGCGGCGATGCATACAGCCATTCTTTTAATGCAGCGATGCGCGCAAATCGAGCGACGTAGCGCACGCGTCTATTTATTAGTTTTATTACATGGACGGTCTTATCTGACCCAAACAATTCACTGAACGAACCAATGGTTAAATGGAACACGAAAATAGCTACAGATTACCATGAAATGTTCCTCGAACTACAACCGTTAACTCTTCGAAAAACGTTTTCCTTCAAGTATACGTATGTTTAATTTTTGTATTGTAAACCTAACTTTCGATATTATAAATAACTTGCTTATAAATGTCTCTGATTTTGATGTTTATTGAAAAATTACTTTTAAATTTTTTTTTGTTGTAATCGTATATAGTGATGCTTATTAGACGTTGAAATCATGCTAACATATAATAAGTCGTGTAATAAAGGCTAGATTTCAAACTAAATTAGATACACATATTGGTAGATGTATTTATTGTATTATGTGGCAAATGATTATTGTTGATAAACGTCATAAATATATAAATCCAATAATTAACTTTAAAACCCTACTGAGTAAAAAACAAAAGCAGACGAAATTATCAATAAAGTTAATATGCGATTCGCTTTTTACACCTCTAAAGACTATCTTATTTTTTATCTATACGTCAATGTTTTACTATACTATCTTATACTCTGTGGTATAAATTCTTTGTAATCTGTACAATATAAACTATTTCATTTGAAATATGAGCATTGATCTTGAAATTAATTTTAGAATTAATGAAGAGTATTTCCCAAAAACATTTTTGATTAGGTATACTAAAAGGAATCGTTCCACCATTCAAAATATATAAATCTGTAGCGATGATGGCGCAGCGAGTAGTGCGGCCGGATTCCGTATCAATCTACGAGGCTTCGATCCCCACATATCGGACTCTAAAATCGGCCTGAGCTTTCGGTAAAGGAAAACATCGTGATGTGAACAAGTGACAGCATGATAGTAGGGCATTCTCTAATGATGCCTGCCTGGGAAGCTATCACCTTGAAGTTTGAAAACCTGTCGCCAAATACCAATAGGTGTGTTCCGGCAGCATCACTTGAGAACCATAACCTTAATTTTGACCATCCTGGACCACATCGTCACCTATTCCGTGTAAAAAAATATATCTTTGATACATATCAATGATTAGGGTTTGTAAGAGATTGGTTTGCAGAATTCAGCGAAGAAATAACGAGATGTTACTTTTATCTCCTATTCATTAGTACTAACCTATTAAAGTGAATGGGAAATGTAGACAGAAAGATCATGGCCGCTGATCGTTGACCCTAATACGAGGTTTTTAGAAAAGTTTACCTTCCACCCGGATAATTTGTATTTTCAATTAACGAGGTGAAAATGTATACAGGTGTGCAACAGTCAGTTCAGGGTAAACTTTTATTAAACCGTCAGAAGCTTTTAAATCAATTTTCTCTTAATGTTGATTATTAAATTAAAAATACATCCTTCATTTATTTTATTTTTTAAATACATTGTAAGTTAGATTCATATGAATACTTATGATAATACAATAAAGATTTAAATGTAAATCCTTTTAAAGAGAACAACATGATTCCTCGGGACTGTATTTCAAATACATTGGTATAGGTACATAAGAATCAATAATTTATTTTTTCAAAAATAAACGGGATGATTCTGTTAAAATTTGTTACACCATGGTTCTACAATATTTGCAGTACATAAGTGATGTAAATCTCGAACACTGATGATGGAACTCTTGTTTCAATAATCATAAAAAAAAGAGAAATATTTTATTATGACGTCTGTATGTGTATTTTATTACTATAACGTTTGTGTACACAAATCGCTCAAATACATAACAGAGATAATTCCATATCTTACGAGCGTTTTTTGATAATAATTCATTACATTTAACTTAATTAAATATTTTATTAAACCACGCTTCATAGATTTCGGTATAACTAAAATACATCTAAATTCGTACAACAGTGAATGAAGTTGTTTTAGCACCTCTCTCAAGAATTCTTTCTTAGTGATCAAAAGTTAATCAATTCGATTCCAAAGTTCAGGAAGTACCGACATCACGTTGTTTGCATGAAAGCAGAACAAAACTGCTCGTAAAAGTTGTTCCAAGTTCCACCTTGTTAAAGTATTGCGTTTACAGAACTGTCTTCGAGGAAATTTTAAATTAATATAAACGTGTACGATATTCTTTATTTTTTTCTTAAATTATGGGAAATATTCATTGTTTAATTAAATAATACAAATATTTTTTAAATAAATAGTCTCCATCATGGATAAGTCAATTATTGTTTTCAACTTAGAATAAATTTCGTTTTATACAAAAGAAGCTATGGACGGGATTTTCACATTTCCAATACATAGTTATGGTGAAAGATTAGATAAGTAATTTGATCATTTATTTTTTCATAGAAATTCATAAATTCAATTTCATTAATTAAATCCTTACATAAATTAATATTTGTTCTTTTTCATACTAACTGTCCAACGTAGTCCGGGTTACATTTATTAAAAAAACACTTAACGATATTAAATATATTGTGCTAGAACTTTTTTAATAGTAGTTCGGGATATACATTTTAAAAAAAATAAAGAGTATTTTCCAAGACATTATAGAGCCATTTAACAACCCATGGAAAGTTCAATTATTACACAAATTTATTCCAAATCATTAATTGGTATAAAAACTGTCCTATTTTTTTAATTAGGTCAAATGACACAAAAAGTGCAAAATTTCATTAACATCGAGTAAGTAGTTTCCTAGTTTAACGCGGACAAATAACGTGACACGGGATTTTTTTATACATAAAATAATTTATTAGCCTGATTCGGTTTTTATATTTTTAATCTGTAGGTGTATTATTTTATCCATTACCTACTATTTGTTTGTCTAATCTTAAACATTGTTCACAAATTTAATAGGTAATAAATACAAAAAAGGAAACATTTCATATCCCCGATGTAGTTTTTAACGATTTACCGGGACTTTAGGACCATTATATCGAAGTAAATTTACTGATATAATAAATAATTAATCAGACCTTCGGAAGAGCATCGGAGCTATAATTCGATAAAGTCCTTAGAAAAGGGAAGTTACAGGGAAATAATTTCCGGCATCCGATCCGTCAACTTTCGTGAAATATCGAAACTTAATAAATTTCCTTCCAATCTTTACATATAGTTTTAATAATTTAGTTGATACTGAATTATTTATTTATTTATTATTCTACCTACAGCCGGAGATTTGGGTTGACCTTATGAAACTGCAGCGATAATGTCATAAATATACTTAAGACATATACAAAAGTTTACTGAGGATATATGGATGTAAACTTTAGTGATTGTTACCGTACGTCACAGATATTCGTAAAGAATGGAAGTCGTATAAAACGCTGTCTATAATGTGCATTTTAAAGTTAAAAAACCCGGGAAAGTGAAATAGGTAAATGTAGAAAACTTACTCTTATGTACACAACTAGATTTTCTTAATTAACCCCTTGAGCACTAACCTTGCGCTTACGCCAGCTTTCCATTGTTTTCTTATTGTCTCATTTTTATGGATAATCGACATATTAAACAGCATCACACACTATTGAGGCATAAATTACATACAAAGCACTAAGCAGGTATAGATAAACGAAATACTGTAAGGAAGTATTTTTGAATTTGTAGCGTAGACGGCAACTCTCAAATTTAAGATACTGATTATAGTGAATAATTGTACAGAAATTTCTAGAAGTAAAAGGAATCCACACGAAATGGATACATGTTAAAAATGTTTACTTCATGTTAAATAAGATGTATATGATGATGGTCGATGGTCTGGTATTATCACCTTAATGTTTTTTGGGACCACTGTAATCTATTTTAGATTTGATACGGACTCCCCATAAAACTAACTGGAGACACTTGTGCTAAAGCGTCACAGGAAATTGTGTGATATAGAACTTTCACAATGGAAGTTACTGGTGGCTAACGTCTGGAGGGGAGAGCACTAATAGAAACCTTAGTACAAACTCTTGAAGGCCATCGACGTACTGTATACTTGATGTCTGATGCGATGAATTAAAAACCCGAGCATTAGCAGTGATTAATAATGCTTCCGAGAAGGTTGTACTCCGTGTACAGTTTGCATATACCTTGGGAACGAAGATCGGCTATAATAGAGCTCGGAGAATCGGAGATCAGTCGCTGTTGCTGAAAATAGCCAAGAAAGGAGAAATATATTTAACGAAATGCCTTAATGTCTTTAAAACAACCACTTAAAAGCACGTTCTCACTACGTGGTCAATACCTATTACATGTCGGAATCATGTTAGCTTACATTGAACTAAACTTAATAGAAATATAGTCCGATCCGAATCATGATCCGACCAGGAAATGTGCGAGACATGAAGGTCGTGCAGCGTCAAGAGCGATACGCCAAAAATGTGATCTCTTGTTTTGTATTTTACTTTTGAAAATGTGATTAAGGATGTGTTGTTTATTAAGTAAATTAATTACGAGTATGTTAAAATCCACACTAATATTTGCTATCCGATTTGCAAACCGAGTGTTTTAATTATACGTTGATTTTTTCCTAGCGTAATTTTCAGTTGTAATGTATTGGAATATATTAGAAAGTAGAGTTTTTTTTAATGTTTTTACTGAAAGATTCGTTTATACACTGATTTGTTGAATACTAGTCTAATACGCAGCTATAATCTAAGCTATATAAGCTATAGTCTAATAAGAGCAGACGGTTTCGACTTATAGGTAATCCTGATTAAATATAATTATAATGAATTTCCCAAAAGATTAATTTATGATTCGACTTTGAATTTTATTCGTATTTAACCCCTTGAGCCTCTTCCCGGCGTTTACGCCAGCTTTCCATTGTTTTCCTATTGTTTCATTTTTATGGGTACTCGACACATTAAAAATACTTTTATAGGCTAACATGTATTATATTATTATTTATTTAAATTGTAAACTGTATTAAACGGTATTTTAGAAATACCTGAGCTTGATAAATATTAAATTAACTAAAACTGTTTACTTGGGTAATAAAGTAAGGTAGGGTAGATAAAACGGCCTAAATAAATTAAACAACGTAATTAAAATTAAATTAATTTATTACAATTGAGTATAGTTTTTGATAATTTCGTTACTTGTATGCTCAATGTATTATGAATTATCTATATTATGTGATTTTTTTAAAACCTTTGTACAATCCTTTTAAATACTAAATTTATTATAGCGGCTAAACACGGATTCGAAAAAGAAATCTTCCTATGTTAACGTATAAGATAAATGACTTTCAATGCTACATATGTTCAAAGCTAAATTAATAATTCACATAGTTCATTCAATTATCAATTTTGCGAGAGTTTACATCGTTCGTACAGGTAAAGAGGTAACGTTGATAATGACACGGGAACACTTGAAGTACTTCGTAGAACTTACGTTCATTACGCAGAGTTGAGCACAAAGGCTGCAAGCGTACATCCGAGTGCCGGATATTAAATCTTCTCGTTCAAGCGCACGTCACTAGGCTAGCTGCGAGAATGGAGGAGTCAAATAAAAAAGTAATATCTACAGGTAGTCAATCGTAACACAGTGGAACCGGTACTCATGTCAAATCAGAATCACTTTGTTGTTAACTTTTATAGTATTTTACGTAAAGATATAATTTGAATTTAGAATATTAAGGATTATGCTTGATAAAGTTTATATAGAAAAACGACAATATTTCGATAAAATATTATAGTTTAGGTTTAAGTAAGCAGAATAACACAATGACTGCGAAATGTGTTAGATAAAGGATTTAAGCTTTTAATTGTAGCTATGGACTATAAAATATTTCAGATAAAACATGTATTTTTAGTACTGGCACATACTAATGCCTATTTAATCTATGCTAATACAGATCTAGTTAATCATTTTCTGTTTTACATAAATACTCTTTTAAAATCGATTTTATTATCAAAATTATTTCTACGTTACGAAATAAAAAAAGAACTAAGAGCGAATTCATACAATAATCTTGTTTATTATTATTAGAAATATAACATGTAAGTAAGTTCTGCAATAAAAAAATGTATGAAAACCATTGCTTACATATTTATGTATAAACTGAAATAAAAATTAATGATTTATTACATAATGTATAAATACATATACTACTAATTTTACATATACCTAATAGAATTTAGAATGCTCCAAGAAATCCATGATATTATTTTACATGATCACGTGATACGTATAGGATTTAAAATATGGTTACAGTTAGATTTATATGAATTCTATAATAAAATAACCTTTATATCTAAATTCAATATTAAAGTCCTTAATTTAGCGAAATCTAATAGAACAAATACTGAGATTTCCCATTTTGGCATTCACCATATCTTTTCAACTGGTACAATTTGAATAACATTAGCTTTGTTTCTAAATTTAATAATACAGTTTTACGCTTGTGTTAACAATAATTGAGAATTTATTATCTTAGATATCTTAGATTACTAAGATCTATATCTTAGATTACTACGTTTATAAAAGATGTGTCAATTAGGTATTTTGGAACTAGATAAAAACTTTTTAATTGTCAAAGGTAATCATTGTTATAATGGCGCAATTTGTTGCTTGTTATCGCGACACGTTTGTCTCAGAAGAGAACTAATTTGCCAACTTTGTTCAGCATCTACGTCGTTTAGGGTTGCCGTTTATTTAAAAAAAAAACAATTGTTCGCCAGTGTCATGTGGATTACTATATTATTCAACACTAACAAACCGGTGGTTGTCTTGCTATCTAACGAGTTTTTGTGACACCTCAGAATAAACGTTCCACTTTATTATTTCCAATACACCGAACTTGTACCAAATAATCAAACTGAAGCAACTTTCACATTCCCTCTATGCTAAATCCAGTTTCTATAAATAATTAATTGAAAATAGTTTCAGCAATTTCTATTGGTTAGTTAATTTAAAAAAAAAAAACCGTTAAAGTTCATAGGTAATTATAAATGTAGTATAAATTAAATATACCTAAAAATATGACAAAAATACTCGAATTATAAATTAGCAACCCTATAAGTCAGTAAGTCGATGCTATATAGAGTTCATGTTCGCACTTTTGCAGCGACGAGACAAATCTTTGTTTTCGTGAAGGTAATTAAACAACTTACTAACAGTCCTTTTGTTGTTAGTTCAAAGGCAAGTTTGCTGTAGATTTGGTTCATTAAATGTTTGGTATTTCAGAGATATAATAGTAACTATAAATTGTAAATGTAGAATCATGATTTGGTGCAAGCTAATTTTTAATAACGATATGTATTATTTTTCGTACATTTTTCCTTTTAAAATCATAGAAAATTTCTTGCAATGGTAACAAAAAAATGAAATAAAAAATATTATTATCGAATGTAAATGTAAATATCACGCTTGGTAAAATCATATTGTACCAACACTTTGAAATGTTTGTAATTTAAAAACTAAACACAACATTACAATTACAATAATTCTATTAAAATAATACCTTATTTCAGTGTAAACATTACATTGTAACATAATCTACTAATATTCGATCAAAACACCAATTATATTGGAAATCTCTAATTCAACGAGTTAATTAGTCACGCACAGTAAATAAATACCTTTGTTAATTTCACAGCAGCCGTTAGGCGTTGATTTCCAATAGACGAGGCCAGATTACTTACCCTTTAGTTTCACTCCGCTGAACCGTATATGAAATTTGGAATTATATGTATAAACCGAGAAATTTGAGTAGTCCTTTTATTGAGTGACAAATGTTATTAATACAGAACATTTACAAATATCTTTGTTTTAAATAAAGTATTTGCATTTGTTATAACTTTATTACATTATCGCATTAAAATTATTTCATCGAAATATCACGGAGGTCGTCGGAGAGTGATATCGCGGATCATTGGCATCAATATTATGTGACATTTGCTTTAGAACATTAGGAACTGTTTTCGTTTAGAAATGTGGCACGAAGCATTCTCTAAGAGAGTCTCGGCTTTAATGTTATCACGGTAAATGATATCAGAGAGCTCTTAGATCCTATCATCGGAGTTAATACGGCTGAGTACTGTGCTGAGTAAGTTCCTAATCATATGCATCGCTTTTGTTACTGCGATAACCTATTAATCAGGAATTGAAAAAACACATAGTAACGATGGTATCTTATTTGACCGTTACAATCAGGAACATAATTCACACCTAAAATATAATTTAAAAAACGTGAAGCGCCATCAAAATAGCAATTGGAAATAAATATACAGATTAAGGTTGGCAGTTAATAATAACATTCTATATAGGCCTTCAGGTATGGTTATGGTCATAGATACTCTAACAAAAAAAAATAATATCATGAACTAACTGGTTCAAATATGGCCTTAAATGTTCTGAAGCAGTCATTGTCTTACAGTGTGCGGGCAATTTTTGTACTATGTATTTTTGACGAGAAATACTAAAAGCTTTGATCATACTGAACATATAGATGGTTCGCCACTGCCAATAGCCACTTGTAAACTGGTGATTATCCCTATGACATTTGCAAGGCGATTGTTACCCGTTGAAATAATCGCAGCAAACATTAGCAGAAGTAGGTACCTATTAAATCGCTTTTTGCACTTGTAAAATCAACTACACCAATAAGTAAAACTTTTTTTACATATAAAGATTTTGTAAGAGAAGCGAAGATATACACATTATCACATATAAAATCATCAGAATGCGTGTTTTATTCAATTATAAATCCCAGTCGATTGATACCTTTAAAAGCAATTATTTATAGTGCAATTATCTCCTATTTCCCTCCTCGGAGGGTTGTTATTAGCTCTCAAGGATTTTCTATCGCGTGACCTCTGCACAGTGTACTCCGGTAGTTAGTGGAACCATTCAAGCAGATAAATGTTTATTTGATCTTCTAACTGTATTACTCGAAGCCTTTGAATTAATTTGTTTCAAACAAATTGAATCAGTCTTACTTACTTCATTTATTGTTTGTGATATTATTGTTTTTTGATTTGAAACGATCTTAATTGTTTTTATTACGTATTCATTTACTAAAGTTTTATCAAAACCTTTTCTGTAAAGATTACAAGTTGTAGTTTTTGTTGTTTCTTTTAAATTGTTTATTATGACACGATATTTATTTTGAGTGCCACGTGCTCTAAATCCATTGTATTTGTTACTGGCTTTTAGTTTAGTCCAATACTGCAAGTCCTCAAGTAAAAAATTAAAAATGCTTATAGTTTCTAAGTAGTCCATCAAAGCAATTAACCCACGTTTTCATATTACGTAGGTGGTTAAACAAATAATAATTTCTCTTTACAAATATTTTCTCCTTGGCATTATTGCGACGCGTCGAAACGTTCCTAACTTGTTAAAATTACGCGCACACACATACCAAAACGTATGAAACATTTTAAAAACAATGCTAGTTTGTGAAGCGTGATATATTCTTTCTATCAGGACATTGATTCTTTTTTTTTTTCGACTTGACTAAATGCTGACCAGAAGGGCCTGATTGACTATTTTTCTCCCCGTCTCTTCTATTTCTAAGCTTGGCAATGTTAGATTATTAGAGATTGATATTTTTCTCTATTGGAGATCGCTCTTTTCCTCCAGAAGATTTTTATTTTTCTCCTAAATATAATTTTTTTGGAATAAATATTTTACAATCATAATATGTAAATCTTTTATTAATCTATAGTACATCGATTCAGAAAAAATCGTAAACTACACTATAACTACATTCTAACTAACAACTAACACTGACTTAGCCTAAGAAACTAGCAGGGCATAGCCCTATAGCGGTGGCTTTATCTCTGTTCGTTTCGACAAACAAGTCACTTAGGTGAGGTGCATTTCGTAAGGGCCCTAACAGCTTCGCCGAACATTTGAGTTGAGCACTTAGAGCGCTCAGCCGGAAGAGTGGTAGCTCGCTAGCAATGTTACAAAAGTACACAGATCTCTGCTTAGGTTGGTAACTGAGACGTAAATTTCACTGAGTTTGCATTAGCTAAATCTAAGTTAAAGGAAACTACGGACCTCAAGATCCCTTATACAACCCATGTACCTGCGTGTAGTATGCACGAGTGTGAAATGCAGTGTAATGCGCGCTATGCTAGTAGCATGTAATTGTCACATATAGTGTCACTAGAGGCGGATACAGAAGGGTATCGAAAAATGTCCTAGGGCGATACCGCAGTGGACCCGGTTGAGTAGTATTTCCTTTATCAATCATTTTTTTTACTATTAAAAGAGAGTAACAATATTATATTAATGTAATCAGATGTTTATTTTACAATTTAAAAAAATCCTTTTGAAAGAATTGATTATTATTTTCCTTCAGAACATAAATTAAATATAACTCGTTTAATTAATCACAAACTTCAGCGTTGTTGGATACAACTTAAATTAATTTATTTTCACGTCAGGAAAGGATTAACCGGTTATCTGGAAAATAATTAAAATGTTATTAGTGTATTTAGGTACTATCTTTTTTAAATTTTTTGTTGACCTAAATAACCATTTTATTATTTTGTTTTAAAAATTATTACTGTGACTGGGATTTACAAATATACCACAATATAACAGGTAGATATTAAATTAAAATATTGTGTTCGGTATTGATAAAAAGTACATTTAAACATCATTAATACAGAGTTTTATTTTATTTGGTAATTTCTCTTTAAACAATATAACGTTACATTATTTCTTTCTTAATATTATAACAATTATCTATAATGTTATAGTTAAAATGATCTCTATTGCGATAATTTTATTCTAATTAATGTATACAATTGTAAATTAGTCAATAGACAGTTAAAATGCAGTGGTTAACCCCTTGAGCACTCACCTACGTCAGCTTTCTATTGTTTTCCTATTGTCTCTTTTTATAGGTAATCGGCATATGGTTTGAAAAATTTTACGTTTTCGTATTGTTATATTATATACGAATTGGCTACACATAATAATTTAAACAGTTACTATTAAATTTCCTATATCGTTATTAATTTTATTAAAACAACTATGAAATAATTATAACACGAGATCCATCAACGATGTCAAAGTTTTACCGCAATAACTCTCTACGAAATATGAACGAAAAATACTTGAACGACAGTAATTGAACACAATATAATGTGATTTATATTGGTCTGTCTGTCAAATTAGGTTCACAAAAAATATTTCAAAGGCGAGAAACTGGAAAGACGAAATATTGTTTTCGCACTTCTTGACATGTTTACGAAAATATGTTTATCAATGAGTTTTCCGATGAAGTAAAATTTCGTAATTGATTGAATAATTCAACTGAAAGACGTTCACTGCTGGACACAGGTCTGCTCCACAAAATGGGAATTGCCATAATCGCCACGCTTGGCAGGCGCGTTAGCGATTATAGTCGATGTTTGTGCTACAACCCATCTCCTGGTTTATTCCTTTGTCGCCTTTTACAGCACCCATGGGAAGATATGAAGTGCTACTCTTCTTAGTGGCACCATACGGCTCTTAGCTAGCACCACACATATACATTTCATATGAAAACCATTTTAACATTCGCCTAGCTATGCCTTTTTTACATAGATAAATGCATTTAGGCATCCCCTCTCAGACGGGGTCGGGAAAGGTAGTGCGGAACTAATATGGGAAATATGACCCCACAACTACTCACTAAACCCTATAATGTGCATCTCTATCGCCATATCAGGGCAGCACGGTACTGCATAAGCCCTATGCCTAGCGCATGTTTGAAAATCTCAACTTTCTTCAACCACATCGTCACTTAACGTCAAATGCTATAGTGATAGTAATCATAAACCTACACAGAATAATTATAAATAATAATATTGTATATTTACATTTACAGTTTCATACTAACAAAAAAGAAATCGTAATTCGGCACCACTCTTTATTCCTCAAGGAATTATAGACTCGCCAAAAGTTTACAGAAGCATTTGCATTATTTTGAACAAAAAACTAATATTAAAAAGTGAATTGCGTAATCACCATTTAGACTTTCCCGTCCCGCATGTCATCAAAATAAGCAAATTATCCCTTCCCATGGATGCTTGTGTCATAATTGAACTGCTCCTATCTGCCAGCGATGTGGCCGTAAATGTATATCCCGAATTAGCCATAAGCTTATTTACCAACCCATGCGAATGCTGTTTTACGTCACCTATAGAGATGGTTTAGGCCTATGATGATTAGTTTCATTGTAAATTATTTTTGGCTTGCTGAATATCTGAATCTTTATATGAAGTAATTCAATTTAATCTAACCAAGTCAAAGTAAATAAAAACAATAAATTCTTACATGAAACAAGTAAATAAGAAATAATTAAAAAAAGGTTTTATGTATATATTTTAACTATAATACTTCTAATTGTAGGTACTATGGTAACCATTTTTCCTGAAGCTCAGGTAGCGTTTATTTTTAAATCAAAGCTTTGTGTATTTTCTTAAACAAGTATAAAAAAAACAGATCCCTGTCTTACCGAAGATCGATATACAATCACGTCTATTGTGTCGGCGGTAATTTACATATCTTTCCATAGTCTTTTAGGGGACACATTCTCAATTTTTTTTTTAAATCGGTAAATGTATGTTCGTGCTTGTTTAAAACTTTGTGAACTTTTGATTTGTACGAAAACCTAATAATATTTGGGTATTGGGGTATGTGCTTATATAAATTTCAAATGAGACCCGGCGGGGTTTCCTAAGTACACGATCAAAGTAAATTAGATGCGTGTTTGTGACAACTCCTGTGATACCTGCTGCTGTTTCACGTCAGTTCTCTATAATAAACATGTCTATATAAAACTAATTAGAAGATATGTGTATATTGTAACTATATTTATATCAGTAATGGTAGTTTAAACTTATATATGTATTCTATATTTGAATAATTGCGAAATTCCACAGTCGTTATTGAAAATTTGATGAGATAAAAAATAAATGTATCCAATTTTTTTTAGGTTGTCAATAATTCTTAAACAAAATTTTAAGTGAGAAAATCGGTTAATAAACAGAGGAGAAAATTATCTTGAACTGTTTCATATTTGTCTTTTTAAATAAATAAAGCAAAGTAAATAAAAAAAGCATTAATTTCTACCACAATGTCATATTATTGTAACAGTTGTCTCAGCGGCGTAAAAGCACCGAAGCATGTCGGACTTTGGTTAGTGTCATCCAGTGATCTGGACTGGAGCAGTACTTCTGCTGACTTCGATATATCCTTTGTTTTTAATGCAATTGTTTTTTAAATCGGTGAACAAACAAAAAACGTTTTCTTTTCTAAATCAAAATGTAAAAATTTCTATGTTAAATTTAGGCCCTGAGAAGGCGGTTATGAATGATAAAACACTGGTACCGATTCAGTGTAATTTCCAGAGATTACTGTCGTTCACTCCACTCTGTAATAACCTTTTGAAATTAAGACTTGTTCGAAATAGTACTTGAACATATTAATGTTAACTTGTAATGTTCTTTAGGATCTTGTTGTAAAAGCTTTAAAACCTATAAAGGTTTTAGTAGACATACTTAGCCTAAAGCGTAGAACGGCCAATTTATCTTTATTTCTGATACTAAAATTATACCGATCCTTTATCTAGTAAGCTTGTATAAATTTTTGCGAACATACATAACATTATCGAAGATGTATTATGAGGGCAAAGTTAAGATACAATATTCTTGAAATTCGTTCTTAAGAAATTTTCGTATGATACATTGGTTGGACTGTCCGTTTAGTCACTGAAAAATGGTGTCTAACTCTGCTGTCACAATAAAATATTGTAAAACGTTAAGCTATGAAAGTAAGTAAAGTAGACTAATCTAGCAGTGGCAATATGGTGGCATGGTGGTAGGACATTTTCTAATGATGCCCACTTGGGTAGTTACCACCCTCAGGTTTGGTAACCTGTCGCCAAATACCAATAGGTGTGTCCCGGCAGCATCACCTAAGAACCAGTACCTAGGTTTAGTTTGTTTACCATCCCGGACCACATTACTTAACATCAGGTGAGATTGTGGTCAAAGCACTGAACCTATTCCGTGTATATATATATATATATATATATATATATATATATCTTCTTATAGTTGGCGAATCCTGCGAACCGCCTTAGCTTAAACTATTCTTAATGTGTGGACTGGACCCCATTCCAATTTTTTATCAAGTGTGTTCCCCAAGAACACAATCTACTAAGCCTACTAAATATATCCCTATATACTTCTACAATATACTTCCCTTCTATATTTACATACGGTAAAGCAAAATTGTGTATGTTTTGTTTTCTTGGTCCAATACATCCACTTAATCGAAAGACGTCCACTGCTGCATCTAGGTCTCTTCCAAAGATTTCCACAATGACTGCTTTTACGACACCCGCATCCAATGGATTATTCCCGCGACCTTTACCAAATCGTCGGTCCACCTTGTGAAGTAAAGTATCGTTTGCAAAAAGCACCATATCGCTGAGCTATTATCAACCATTAACGGTTTATCATTAATATACCAAGAATATATCATTATCTTTATCTTTAAGCCATATCGTAATGAATTCGTTTACAAATATTGTAAAATTTTTGCTCAAATAAAATACTCCATAATCGTGATTTATTTATTTTTTTCCCTTCGTCATTTTAACTCGGCTCAGTGATTCCATAAAGATTGTATTGTCGATATAAAAATTTCTTACATTTTATTGAAACCCAGTGAAATGTAAATTTCTTTTTTATTATTTATTTATTTTTTTGCTTAAATTTGCTTCAGTATTAATTTATTGCTAAATAGGGCTGCTTCAAGTGTATTGTAAGCATCAATAGAAATGGAGGGATTTGCTTATGCTATTTGATGACATGGGGAGTATGAATGGCGATTTCAAAGGAATATTATTAGTTATTTACTTTCCGTAAGGCATAAACCAAGCGATGGTCAGCATAATCCTCTGAGTACCGCAATCACCTACTGCAATCGCCAACCCGCCTGCCAAGCGTGGTGATTATAGCAATTTAGCAGTGGACTTCTTTCTGTTGAATCAATCAATTAATGCATATAATTGTGTAATCTCGTTGGGAGGGGTCAGCAGCGGCTCTAGCCTTTGTAGCTCCCGTGTGTCACCAATATCCTCGCGCCTTTTAAGAGCGTTGATGCCCAGAGCGACGCATCTTTGTAGGTGTCGCGAGCGTCGCTACACAACCTGCACGAATGGCCATGGCGATAGGTAAAGATAGCTCTGGGAGGGGTTAGTCAAAAATGCCCATAATTTGCTAACGTTGCATTTGAAATCTTTAAATATACTTTTAAAAAACACTTTACCTTTTTCTTTCCTGTAAACTTACGGTCTGAAAGTCTACAGATAAAAATAATATTGTGTAAAAATAAATCATAAGTAGCTAAATGTCAATAAGATGAGAACCCTAGCCCTATAATCACCGTCGTGATTGCGGCCGTAATGGGGTTCGGACCCCTGAGGATTATGGATTATCCGATAGCACGTATGTAAATGAGAATAAATGTACGATCATTAGACCCGAAGTTAAATACATGGAAAATCTTTAGTACACAAATTTATAACTTAAAAGTAAGAATAAGATATTAAAATATTTCATTAAAATGTTTTGGTTTTTCAAGTACCTACCTATTTATTTGTTAAGTTCATTTCGTGATGTGATTTTCTGTGCATCATTATGTGTGTGATGCTTTTTAAAAATATAGGGTTGTTACAGTGCCCATATACCGGGATACCCAGATCGTATGTAGATATATATCAACTGATCGTTACATGTAAAATGGTAGGTAGGTAATGATTATTGAAAAGCCGCGAGGTATTTTCGTTTTATTTTTTAAACAATATTTATAAATTAATCCTCCTAGCCCATTACGTCTACAGCGACTAAACTTTGTATAGGGGCTGGGGTGTTTAGCCCGTATATGACTAACGTACCCAATTTTAGCAGTAAATTTACGAGTGCAAAAAACGCACATTAGGGTACCGTCAACAAAGTTATAATTTATATTTGAAGGCTGTTAATTCTTAAGATGTTTACGCTTATAATCTAGTTCACGTCTTCTTTGATCTTCAACCGTGTTCACTCTTCTCTGAACAAATTCCCTCCATTCAGATTGATTTTCAGCGAGTAACTCCCAGCGTGAAGGTTCAATTTTGCATCTCTTCAAGTGTCTCTTCTGAACTTCTTTAGAACGCACAAATTGCATCACTTTTCCTTTTGCCATGTTCTAGTTCAGAAAAAAAAGATGCGTTTCACCTTTCTCTAATCAGACATTCGCGACACATGTCCACACCAACGCAACTGATGCCGTATCAGATACGTCTCTATCCCGTGAACATTTGCTTGTCGTAGAACATGGGTGTTACGAATCCGATCGAACCATTTAATGTGGATACGCTTTAAAAACATACGAACAGCGCCCTTCTACATAATACGGAAAACTGAAAAAACTATATTTTTTTTAACTTAATAGACCATGAAAAGAAATGGATACAGTTAAAAAACAATAAATAATGGTCTTTTAATTCACGTTAAGCACAAGTAACGCAGCTTGAAAAAGTTAGTTTTGAAATTTTAAAAAGATATCTGTAGCATACGCACCGCCGAAATAGCAGTGGTGGCTTTCTGCTACTCTGGAGAGACCCTGAAAGGGCCTTACGAGACTTTGGTCAGTTTAGATCCAGCTAATCGCAGCAAAAATATAATGCACGTACCTTCATCAGACTGGCCGCTGAACTTCCAATATGATGATTTTGATGCGATGAACGAGCGAATACGTGCACGATGATGATGATGATGAAGGCACACAAACACACACACATACACACACACAAGATGATGATGATTAATTGGTTATGATTATGTTCGGAACGATATTTGATGGACGTGTGTCGCAGCTGATAGTTAAAAAAGGTTGTGTTTTGAATCGACATTGACGTGCATGACAACCAAAAAGTTGGCGTCACGATACTGCTAATTGGCCGGGTTATAATTACGATACAATATCAAAAATTTTTCTTCTGAATCATGTACGGATGGACTATTGGATTTTTTTTAATTAAAAATAATACAAGACTTGCAGATATAATAATCTTATCATAAAAATATGTATACCAAAATCAAAACAAGGCCCTCCATTGACCGTAGCCAAATGAAAGCATGGCCTGAACAAACATATGCGAACGCGTTCAAATGAACTCGAACGTTTCATTATAATATGTCCTTCATCTCTTCCTCGAGTAAGAGATGGATAATATATAAATTAAATTTAAATTACAAATTGATCATACCTTCAAAATAAAGATATTTTTCAATCGAAACTATTCTTTATATGCCATTAATAAATAAAATTGAAGTGTCTGTTTGTAATGTCAAAATTATTCTTTTTTACTAAATAGATATAAATGTACATACGACATATACCTTAAATACAATTATTAAAATTTTTGTCTGTCTGTCTGTCTGTTTGTTCCGGGTAATCTTCGGAAATGCTGTACAGATTTTATGGGATTTTTTTTGGTAGGTAGCTGAAGTTACTCCGGGTGACATAGCGTACTTTTAGTTTTCAAAAATAATTAGGGTTCCGCGTAAAAAAAAATAAAAACCCATAAAAATACGATTCAATGTACAGTTTTACGGGCAAGTGTTTGAATTTATTAGAAATAATTTTACTTTATCTTATTACAAAAAAATATTAGAGTTCAGTACAAAAAGAAGTAAAACGCACTGAAGAAAATATGAAACGCGGGGCGCAGTCGCGGGCACAAAGTTAGTCTATAAATAAAATTGGAATGTCTGTTTACGATATCCCAATAAAAGCTTTTTACTAAATACATATGAATGCATTAACTAAAAACACAATTTTTAAAATATTTGTGTGTCTGTCTATTTGTTTCCGGTTAATCCACCGGAACGGCTAGACTGATTTTGATAAGATGTTTCTGTCAAATAGTTGAGGTTACAAGGCGTAACTTTCCTTGTTTTATGGTATAAATGTATTAAATGTATAAAACGCAACGTTTGTCTCCCTTTCTGTCCTTCAATTGACTTATAAGTAACTAGAAAACTACTGAACCAATTTACACGATTATTACTTCAATTTAGAATATATTTTGATACGTTGATATATACCTAGACATAAAATATATGTATGACTAAAAAAAAAGAAATATGTAAACTGTTCAGTATTTCTCGAGTTATAAGCCAACTATTGGACATACAGACAAACTTTCTGTTTTATATAATATAAAGAGTAAGGATAATATTAAATACCGCACACCCTACTAAACCAAAGCGTCGATAGGCTATCTTCACTATCATATATCGCCAAAGTAAACCGTCGCGTCGATAGACCGAAATAACAACATCGCGTATCAACCGGGAGAATTCATGCGGACATAATTCATGCAGTGTCCGCACCCTTTAATCACGGCCCCGTGTAATGGAATGATATTTATAGACTGGCAGACAAAACAAGTTGATTATTTCTTACAACAGTATAGTATATAATTCATTTATTAAAACTCAATTTGAAATAAAGCTTGAATAGAACAGTTTACGTGTAACCTTCATACAGACTACGTACAACATTCGTTGACTTACCGCCGGTTTCAAAATCGAATCTTAACTTTTAGATTGATATCAAGCCAAAAATAAACGTCACAATTTAGAGTAAAAAGAAACTAATGAAATCGGTTAAAATCGTGTTTTACTCCTACTGTTGTAGTCAAAATGTTACCCGGCCCATAATAACAAAACCTTATTCATCGAAATCGGATGAATAGTTTGGGCGCTACGAAGGAAGATACGTAAATACATACATAGACTGCCAAAATTATAACTCTTCCTTTTGGCTTCACCGTAGTCGAGTAAAAAGGGGTTGAAGTTTCGGATTTCTATAGGTAAAAAGAGACCGAGATCGCATACTGAATCCAGTCATAAAACAATGTGCATTTTAGATTATTCGTGTAACTTTTTTTATTTTAACAACTTACCACGCGATGTTCTTTGAAACTGCTTTCGCATTACTTCTACTCCCTGGCGGGTGCGGGCGTCGTTTTGCGACCTGAGGGGTCAGATATTGAAAGATGTAGATAATTGATGGCATTTCCGTGGCGTAATAAAATCTCCGCTACCTGCAAATTATTTCTTCACAAGTCCAAAGAAGTTCAATTCCAATAAGTTAAATAAAAACTATTAGGATTTATTTGTGCTTAATTGCCTCAATTTTCTTCTAATCCACATATGATTACAAAATAAATTCCTGTCTAACTATATGAAATATTGAAACAATCAAACGCTATACTAGTCCGAATTATCATAGGAAAATCCCATTATTATATCCTGCCATTTCCATATTCGTAACTCAATTTTTGCTATTACAAAATGTATTATCAAATAACCCAATTCATACGGTATGTGTACCTTTATTAGACATTCATATAACGAAGAAAAAAAAACTAAGAAGAAATTGATCAATGTGTAGATATACACTCGTATGACAATATTGATTTAGCCAAAATGGGGTCACAGTTAAATATCCCACACTTTAGCTTTGGAGTCACGTAGTCAGTTTAGCAGATCGTATTAGTGTGGGTTGAAGATATTGTCATTTCGACGGGAGGACATCATTCTCTTCATACATAACGAACTAGCATTGGACTATGTCCGCTTGGCATTCCGTGTTTGAAAAGTGTTTATTTACATACATACAGCTCCGATTATGAAATAAACACGCAAATTATGTGGGGCGCGCCCGAGAGGCGTAAAAAAAAAAACCAATTCAAATTAATATAGATTTAATTTCAGAGCTACAGTTACACTTATACTTAAACTAAACCTAATACAAATGACTATCGACCGATATTAGTTCGAATAGTTCTTAAACCTAAGAGAGGTGACTAGCGATCGAGGTGTGACCGAATAGTGTCTTCAGCGGAGTACTTGACAGGCAAGGCGAGCCTCAGTGAGACTCGGCTGGTGGGGCGGTTCCCACGATGACGATGAGTTGAAGTTCCGTATAATAGCAGGTGGCATGTAGCGTCGGTGAACCGATGTTGCAATTGTTACATGGAAACTGCAATGTAGCGGTTTCCGTGGGATTCAACGATGTATCTTTGGTCCATGATATTAGGAAACTGCAACGTAGACCGTTCCATGGAACACGGATACATAACACACATATAAATACAAATAATTACATAAGAATTAATCATGATATAAATGAGTTTTATAATACAAATATGCCTCACCTTTTTCACCTTTTTCACCTATATTCGAAAGTCATAATAAAAATATAAACATAAGCTCACGCCTGTTATCCCTGAAGGGTTAGGCAGAGGTGAAATAGCGAACTACACCACCCACATTTCGCAGAGTTTAGTTCCGTCTCAGATGTGACAGGGGGCGAGCCTGTCGCCATATCGGGCACTAATTCCAGACTCCGGGATGATACTGAGCAGAAAAACCATTACACTTGACGCGACCCGGGGATCGAACCCGAGACCTCAGAACGACAGTCGTATGTAATACAACGGTGCCACCGAGCCAGTTTCATAATCATGGAAAATATTTAATGCCACTAAAACCTCCAGAGTGGTTTTTCTCAAACATATTTCATGGAAAGATTTTGATTCTTTGTAGTTTTTTTTGTAAATTATAGTAGTTATTATAAGATTTTGAACGCCACATGAGTGACCTAAATTGTTTTCTTTTTCAAATATAATACACAATTTCATAACTAACTTTAATACTGACTAATCCCCGTACACATTTACATCTCATTTTTCACCCAATCTGGGGTTGAGTATACGGAAACTTTTTAATCCTATATCAGTGAAAAAGACATATTTCACACTGAGTTTCATCGAAATCCGTCCAGTAGTTTTTGTGTGATACGTGCACAGACAGATAAAATTCTAAAAATCATATACATTAATTGATTTGACATTTGAGTGGTTTTTCTCAAAACTATTTAATATGTACAGGTTTTATTTCTGTACAGTTTGTACCATGGAAATATATCAAAGGATACGGTAGGGCATCATATGCTCGGTGTGTCTCACAAATACTTTGTAAGCGATCACCATGAATGCGCAACACGATGTCACGTTTATCACATTCCTGATGGACTAATATTACTGCAACTTCGTCTGCAACGGGGACATTCCACCTTCCACGATGCTCTTCCACCGGACGTCTATCAGCCTTAATTATAACTTTATAATTGTTATTTTGGCCTTGTAGGATGAAATCTATTGCGGCTTTGAAACTTCTGACATACGAATTTACTTCATGTAACATATTCTCAAGTTGAGATATAAAGTTGATGTTCAGCTGAGGGAAGTTATAATGTCGTATATCGGCCTGTTCATTGTAATTTGATACAAAATAAATGTAAAGAAATTTTGGCTCATTTTGGGGAAGCAAAGATCTAGTCAGGTGATAAACTTGGCCCTGCACCTTAAAAGTTGGTGTGAAAGGACCCTCTGTGATATGTTTGGCCCCAAAAGTTGTCATTTGAAATACACTATTATATAAACGGATATTGTCTAAAAAATGTTTACACTGAGGATGCTCACCATTTAGTAACGCTTTTATAAAGGGGCTCATGGTAAGTTTCAATGAGCACTTTGCCACTTGAATAGCATTTTCCATTTGGTTCTTTTCTCCATTTTAGAGCATTACAAAAGTTACAACATACCACCATACCTACTATAGATGCAAATTCAGAATAATCAATTCTAGGAAAATATAAATAACCTGCTTTCTCTTTGGTAACCCATGGAAGGATATCAATTTCCGCTCCAGTTTCTGGGTCGTCTATCAAACTTGATAACATTTTATTGAGTGTATGCCGAAGTCGATTGGTAGTTAGTCGTGACTGACGTTGTTCTGCAGTTTCTTCATGCCGTATTACCCTTACGCGTTCTGTCTCAGCTAATCAATTATTTGCCTCACTCTGACGGGTTAGCTTATAGTTTTCTTTAGCTGTTTGTAATATTTGTCGATATTCATTTTCACTTTGAAGAATTCTGGCATTTTTGTGTCGGTCTCGATCATCTGTTAATCGAGATTCACGTTCTAAACTACTTTCCAGCTCTCTAGACTGCAAAGTTCGTGCTTTTTGAGAACTCAGGCGAGTTTCCCTATCAGTAAAGGTCTCAGACTCACGTGATAGTGCATGAGCCTGGCGATCGGTGGGCAAACGTGCCTAAAGTTGTTTCCTGTTCTTCCTAATTCGAGTAGCCATCATTTGAGAACGATGTGAACTCAATCGAGATTTTCGCTGAGCCGAAGTTTCTGTAACATGAAACCTGAGTAACATGAAACATGAAGCCTGACGTTACTGAGATGCAATGAGTCTCGATCACGATCTTCTTGAGATTCCTGTGATCGAACTAATCTCATCTTTTTAGCATTTCTGCTGCACTGGGAGAGGTTGGATCTTTTTCGAGGCATTCTTACAATAAGTAGTAATTAGTACTAACTCAGCGTTATTAAGTAAACACGTACTTATTTCAAACAACTAAATTATAAATACTTACAGATTACACAGTTTAACTTTATTACATTTTAATAACTATTAAGACGTCTTAACCTAACCTATTAATTATCGAAAAGAATAGAAATGTCTAATAGATATATTTATGTATTAATTATTCACAAATTACTAAATTGTTTTTTAAAGATAAAAATTAAGAACTTGTATTAACTTATATTTACAGTTTAACTAATAAGACGTGTTTACCTAACTTGAAAACGAATTAACCTATACTATATGTATTTACAAACCCTAAAATATAAATAAATGAAATATGCAAACAGTCAGTGTTATCGAATGCAACTGTTACGCCATGCGCCTGCTAAAGTGGCTCAATTCTCGGCGTCCTTTATATATGCATATATAAACAACCCACAAAATTCAACCTAACCTGTACCCTATTTCATATGATAGATTATATAAATCTGAGGTCAACTTAAATTGGATATTTAAAATTTCCGAAATAGATCATTTTCAACTTATATTTATTATCGTATTATTATTATTATATAATCATACTTTTATATAGACGATTATTATGACGTTTTGTAAAGTTTCAGTCAATGCATCTGAACAGAGAAAGAATATAGATAGAATAATGTTCGACGTGATTCTTTAAATTGAGAAAACTTTTTTATTTATGTACTGATTGCCATAAAATAAACACTAAATTTTAAGTGAAGCTTACTACATTATATTAGTGAAAACTACATCTAAATCGGATAAGCTGTTTCTGAGATTAGCGTGTACAAACGCACAGACAAAAAAATCTAAGAATCATTGTTTTGGGTGCTATTTGCGTTGATAAAGGTCCTAATAAATTTTTTTCTCATATATCTTCCATTTACAGACAGCGATCCGTTACATTTTTATTACATATATAGATATAGATAGATAAATGTCACATACTTTCATCTCTTATCACACTTTATTTTATCTCTGTATCACCCCAAGGTAGACTCGCAGAGAATACCTCAGGCATTAAGTCCACCTTTCATACACTAAATGTAAGTGAAGTATAAATAAATAAATAAAAATTGGATTGTTAATCACGTGTAACTAAATGATGATTTAAATAGCAACTTCTGTCAACAAATATTGACTTTATCTGAACATCGCACGCGCGTCTATTTATCTACTACCAAACAGTTCTGCTAAGTGCTAACTAACTAATAACCCTACTACTAACTAATAACCTAACTGAGCATCAACCCTATTTTCGCGTTGACTTTATAATTAATTTGATTACAATAGTAACATTCCTGAAAGTCCTAGTTGTATTAATTAGAACCTAGACTTCTTAATTCCATTTACGATTAAGAATACTTAAGATTCACAATGTCATATAGACTATCATCTATTGTCGAGAAGCTATATTATCAATTTTAATTTATAGTTTAGGTAAAATGTTCATTATAATACAATTTTACACAAAAACGATTTCTCATAGAAACATCTATCCTTATAAATAAAATTGTGGCGTACATTTTTTTTTTCTAATCTAGATAATGCTGTTGACAGGAAGAGCCTTTACAGCTTCTACGTAACTTTGGGGGAGAGTACTGAAGGCACTCGCCGCAAAGTTGAAGCATAGTTTTTTTTTTAAACCTAGTTAATGCTGTTGACCGGAAGGGCCTTTGCTGCCTCATCGTAACTTTGGAGGCAAGTGCTGAGGACACTCGCCGCAAATCTAGTCAATGATCGTCATAATTTTAATATTAGAAGTAAAGACAAGTTGGCCGTCCCACGCTTTAGGTTAAGTAAGAGTAATAAAAGCTTTATAGGTAATAGTATTCGGTTTTACAATAAGATCCCAAGTAACATTACCGATTTACCTGACAATAAGTTCAAGTATTATGTCAAGCAAGTTTTTATATCAAAAGGTGGATCATTACGTGAACGATAGTGATGTCTGGTATTAACCCACATCTCTGTGCTTCCGCTAACATTAGTTAAGACTATGATTTGTATAGTTTTTTTAAATGACAAAAAAATGATAAATATTATATTTATAAAAAAAAAAAAACCAGATCGAGTTTCTTGCCGGCTCTTCTCGACTGGGTTGTTTTCCGAACCGGTGGTAGTTTTTTGACGTTCATAAGCGCCATAAGATTTGATTTTTAACAACTTTTTTTCCGTAGTATGTACTTTACGCGGATCGAACTTCACTTCACGAACTAAATTTCGTTTGGAAGCAAAAGTTGATAAGACTGAAACGTTCGAACTTACCTTTCAATAATATATAATGTTGTCGGTTGCTATGAAACCTTGTTGCGTTTCAAATTTAATACGTATTAAAAATTTAGAAGAAATACAAGAAGTAATTAAAATGAAAATTACTGTTAGTTTTAACCAATAGGTATTCTTGTCTTCTTATTATACGACCAAATTTTTGTTTTATCTATTTTTTAATCTACTAAGATACAATTAATTATATTTGACTTCAAACATACATGGTTTCATCAAACTTCTGTGTAAACTTTTACACACAATTTCAAAGGACAAGAGAACAACATACGAAAGTTACAAGAACTTGTTTCTTTTGTATACTATTTACGTGAATTAACACTACGAGTGATAGTTTAGAATTCTTGCTGTTGTCTCAATTTTTACTTTTAATTTTTAATCAAATTAAAATGCACTCGTTCTTTCTAACAACTAAAGAATTTCTAATGGTATTAAACCCGTAAAAGTTTCCCGATTTCCATTTACCACTATTACACTTTCTTATAATTAAACAAGGTTTAAATGAAATCGAATCATAAATGACGAGATCCGCAAAAGAACCAAACCGACATTACCCGAAGTATTACCAAACTGAAGTGGCAGTGGGCTGGGCACATTGCTCATAGAGCCGATGCTCGATGGGGCCAACGGGTTCTCGAATGGCTGCCGCGTACTGGAACACGCAGCGTGGGTAGGCCCCCCACAAGGTAGACCGACGACCTTGTGCAGATCGCGGGAGTCCGCTGGATGCGGGTGGCGGAAGGCCGATCGTCCTGGAATTCTTTGAGGGAGACCTATGTTCAGTATTGGACGTCTTTCTGTTGAATGGATGAATGAAACAAGGTTTCATAGAAAAAAACTAATATTTTAACTGCACTCTTAGCTAACGAAATTTTACCTATTATATTTATTAGTTAGAGAACAAAATATTATTGAGTTAACAAAGTTTAACTCGCGTATGATATGAGCTCCCCATGTAAACGGGTAATTCAATCATAGGTCAGTAAAACAGCCTTCGCCTTTTAGCTGCTAGGTTCATGTTTGCTTAATTAATTTAATTATAATATAATAAATAAATAACCTTCCATTTTCACAAGCCAATTTCCTCGTTCGGCGAAATGCTTACACATAATGAATTTTGTTACACTTTAATCCAAATGACGACTGTCAACGAACTGTCAATCCTCACTGTCGTTTTGAACAGTAAATATCGTAATGAAGGCTCCTTAAATTTAGACGTTATTCCTTTTAAACCCGTAATCAGCTGAAGCGGTTTTTCTTACTTGTAAATACTGTGATATATTTTGTTATAAACACTAGTATTATAAGTTGACAGATTAATAGAACAAAAAATTATATAAAATAATTTTAAGAGAAAAAAATTAATTGTAATTAATTAATTTATTATATAAAAGTTTATATAATAAATATTAGGTACAGGCTATCCAATTACCTCTTGAAGTGAACCGTCACTGATCGTTTACCGACTACTTTTATTTAAAAAGATGTCTACCGTTTCCAAGCGCTTTTAATAAAGTTTTCTCTCGCAAAAGTCACCCTCGTTGTTAATATTCTGATATCGGAACTCGCAAACATACTTTGTGCACGTTTCCCATTGTTTGGGGCTAGTTATGAGATATATTGTTGTCTTTTGACAGTGAGAAACTGATATAATTATATAAATGTATCTATTTTTTCAATAGTACGGGCCGTTTACGTGTAATTCAGTTTTGCATACCTTGAGTTCAAAACTCTTTTATATAATTTCGTTTATCTGATTCGTCTTTGCAATATCTAAACTGTTTATTTGTCCATTTTTTTAATAACACGCTATATGCAAATGCAATACAATTTTTTTTCTGAATTTAAATTTAGCTCTTTTTTGTTTACATACCGTTTTATAATAAATTTAAATTTCAATACAAACGTTATAGAAATTCTACTCTGATATTTCAAAGCGCTTAGCCGCGGAGAAAGAACCACCTTTTACTCAGTTCTTTCAACGAAGCGAACGAAATACGCGAGAAAAATCACTTTAACATACATTTACTTACGTAATTTGATATTCAGCGTAGCATAAATATGAGTGAATAAATCTGTACACATTTCACGGTAAATATTTTACTATGTGGTATAATATATGTCTGTCACTTCTTTTTTTATATTATTTAAAACAACATTATTAAGTACGAATAAATAAGTCATTGTTGTTTGAACGTTGGCAAATCTGAGCAAATCAATCTACCATGTTGGTATTTCTGAACTCATAGAACATAGTAATAATCCTGCTGTAGATAAGGTGTTTAGGTCCCCGTCTAGAAACTCTAAGGATTACATTGCGTTACTTGATAAATTGTTATTTGTATTAGGTATCCTTATAAGGAGCCAGAATTTAATTGTGCCACATGAAGAGCCATACATTATGTAGCATATATATTTAAATAGTAAAGATAATTCTTTCGTTTGACCTGTTTCGTGATTTACTTCTTTTTTGTTTTGTATTTGTTAAAGTAATATATCTGACTGTAAAAGTTAAAATAATGGTATAAAAAATAACAGTTGATGTCATGTGTTAAAACAAAATAAAACTTGTTCGACGAGATGGAAAAACGCTCGTTAAATCCTCTGCAAATGAACAACACGTAGACACAATTCACGTTAGCTTTTTCAGCGACATAAAAAAGATGTTCGTAAGATTAAATCGATTCTCCATAGTCCACAATTCCTAACCTTATTTAATGAGTTATAGAAAATCAAATAAATGTGAGTGAACGAACCTTCAGATGTTAAATATTAGATTATATTTTCAAAGCTCCTGCCCTACAATCACAGCTTTTTGATTGAGCTTAGAAAAAGAAATGTCTTATTCAAGTAACGAAATGAAAATAAAATAACCTTTAGAATGTTCCTCTAGCATTGGGTACTTCTATTTAACTTCTACTAGTAGTATTTATTGTTAATATTTACTCTCATCTATCCTATCTTTACGCTTTTTAGAACATGGCTATCTAGTTATAAACTTTTTTATACCTATTATTTAAAAATAATTATTCATACTGTACTGTTATTATGGTGCAAAATGTAATCATTATTTGTTTAAAATGTATTGTAGTACAGTGTAAATATAAAATGTATAGTAAATTCTTTAATAGTTAATATAAGTCGTGGAGAAATCGCAAGAGAAAATGAGGATTAAAAAAAAGATTGTGACTATAAGGAAGTGATTTAATTACGTTGTCGTTATTATAACCGAGATGCGGCGAGTTGATTGCCTTAATAATTGTATACGTCGCCGCTGAGGGAAGAACCGTGATTGAGTATAATAATTGTCAAGGTTCATCTAATTCATATATATATATATATATATATACATTTAGTAGTTAATGTAGATAAAAGAGTAATAAGTTATATCCCTTTTGGAATTTCTCTTTTGTACGGTTTTTATTAGATAGGAATGTTATTAGAGATACAATTTCGGTGAAAATTATACAGTAAGAACGAGCATTATTAATACAATTGTTAGTTTTAGAAACATGAACGTGGCCCGCTGATGTGATGTAAGTATTAAGTAATCATCAATAGGGGTCGGGGTGTATGCTTTGTTTATTTTTGATGACTTTTGGGACTGGGGGGGGTTGTGTTGAATTGTGATCACGTAGCAGTGTTTACTTATAATATCTTAGGTAACATTTTGTAAAAATTATATCAATGCATATGTTACTGTGAGGGATGGGGTGTTAAAAACAATACAATGAATTACTCTATAATACTGACATTCCGGGTTTGTATTGAATATCGATTTTTTTTTCAAACTAACCAACGCTTCTGACGTGAAAGGCCATGATAGCTTTTTCGAGCTTTTTGGCGAGCCCTTAGGGCGAGTGCGCTAAATCGGAAAAAGGTAATTAACATAAGGGCGAACCCATTAACCCCTTGAGCACTAACCTAGTGTTTACGCCAGCTTTCTATTGTCTTCCTATTGTCTCATTTTTATGGTAATCGACATATTAATAAATACAAATGGTACCAATGTGGCATAAATTAATTTTAAAATTACGACATTAGATTTTAAAACTTTTGAAATCTAATATAAAGAAAGGTATCATGTTTGTATCTAACGTTGTAAGTGCTCGCAATTTCGACAAGTATGATATATTACACTTAATTCATACGCTGTAAAACAATCTATATTCTACATAATTTGTACAACATAATACTTACCTCCAATTAACATCTTAAATTAAGCTTGTGAGAGGCGAACGAAATATTAATTTAATATTGTTTGATAAATTAAACAGACTAGGTTCACTTTCGCATCGTAAATGTTAATAATACATTGTAGATCTAATTTGGCGTAATTTGAATATAAAATTATATTACTTGTTTTATACTATAAACTAATGGAAAACATGTTAACGAGCATGATAGTGAGATGATTAATGTGATAAAACATCTCATGAATAGTTTTAAATGTTTTTAACAAGGCAAACGTGATAGAACTAAGTACAATTAAAAAGATATAGATAAAGTGGTTTGTTGTGAGTGACAGAGACAGAGAGAATCCCAAGAGAAACACACTGCCATAAAAAATATATGAACTATAAACATAAACTAAATACACTATATGAATAATTATTGGTCGGAGCAGCAATAATATAAAAACCAGACAAATCGTTTATCTTAATAATTTCAATAAACGAATTATAAAACTTTAATTACTCATAATATAAACAACAAAAATAAACAGTTTTTTCAAAATTTTTTTACTTCTGCCGGCGATCCCCATGGCTACCTAGATTTTATCTCTTTCTCTCCCATTATATACGTAACTACTTCTATCCGTCCTTTAAGAAGATATGCGGATGACGACAAATTTAAAAAGTAGGAATTTCAGAATACTATTGCTATTGCGTTGCGCCCCAAAGAAAGAGTTATAAAAACACAAAAGGGACAACTGCAGCTCGTCAGAACGAGCTTTATCTATGCGAAATAGATCAAAACATAACTTCGTATTACCCTGTTTCTTCATGCAAAACTGAACCGATTTTTAATTTTCTTTCAGTTATAGAATAAAAATAACTTTGGCTATGCCGGACATGGACATGTACATGGCACAGCGGACGGCGAAGAGTATCCATTTTGTTGATATGAGGCAAAATAGGAAGAGATAAAACATTTCAATGTCATTTTATCCTTAGTAGGCTTAGGCGCTTAGGCGTTCTTCTTATTTTTAAGAAATTAGTTAAATGTAATAAATAAAATAAAACAAGTCAAAAAAAGATTGATCTCTTGAACCTCTATGTTTTGTAAATCTATTAAAATATCGACCTTTTTAAAAAATAATTTTCCCCATCTCTACTTAGGCGACTGATGATCTCGGCTGCCCGCTTTACCATGTCCGCGATCTGGCCCGTACGTTTATTAACAGCTTTACAGACGAAAAACGTTTATGAAGGCACTCCCCTTCCGAACGTAAGGGAAAGCAACAGTTGTACTAACAGAATTAGAGAACCCGTCAGTCCGACTATCCCGGGGAACTGTATATTATTACTATTTGCCTTCCCTCCAAGCCTTTTTACATTTTCACAATCTTATTTACATCACATGGCCCGGAAAGTATTCCCTTTGGCGTTTTACGATTTAATTTTCTTGAAGAGTTTCTTTTCTTAATAAACTCTTAACCTTTAAGAAAGTAATTCTTCTATTTTCAACCAGTCGTATCGCTATCATTAAAATTGTAAGAATTTATAAATTTACTCGTATATAGCTTATTTAGCCGTGAGGTGCCGGCTTAAGAATAATACCACCACATATCTACCCGTGGGTGAAGTTAAAGGCGACTAAGGGATACACCAGGGGATGGGCAGCAGCATCCTCTAAGGACCATAGACGCGTACTGAGATCGTCAACCCGCCTACCAAGCGGCCGATTATGGCAATTCCCCCCTTATCTTTGGGGAAGACCAAGTCCAGCAATGGACGCCTTTACGGTTGGATGGATGGATGTATAGCTTATTTTACTTTTACTTATGTGTATTATCTATAGGACTTATTCTATACCTTATACTACTAAATAAGACGATAGGTCATATATATTTTTCATTTGAAAGGAATACTCTTAAAGTTAACATTGTAAAAGGTTTTTTTTTCAATCTAATGAAATGTTATTTTCTTAAGAGCTTGAAAGCTAAGCTTTAATTTATAGACCTTGTAGAAAATGTTGCTTTGAAAGATCCAGTCTTAATATATTTAATATATTTTACGAAGGGAGTGAAAGAAAGCGACATTAGATACGTACTACTTAAGTTAAAAGGTTTTTTTTTTTGTGTTTTCAATAATATCTAATGTTGAACATAATATTTGTAATATACTCGATTAGATGAATAGTTTTTCAAAAGACAACCACGACAAATTACTACCCCAAAACTGTATACCAAACATAACTGACAACATTGTACAAGTGACACAGATAATCAAATATAAAATTTCATTAAACTTTTGATATTTTTGAATTTGATTCGTAAATCCAATGAACATGCAAATTAACAAGCAGACTCAATTCTCGTAACGAAAAAAGTTTTTCGATCAAAATGTCCGCCAGAATCGATTATGGCACTTAATTATATGTACCAATACTTATATGAAATTTTATTATTCTTGTTAATAGATGATTTTTTAATATAATAGGTGGGGGGAAAAGTTTCTTCGTATTTTATACGTAAATTCAAGATATTTTTTATAAAGTTTATTTACATTTTAATTACAGTATATATGAGCCATTTTGTTCAATGACTTTCTGTCATCTTGTAGGTAGTACCGTGATTCCGTTGTTGTAAAAATTTTGGGACTTCTAATAAAAAAAAACGCGATAAGTAATTTTGGCAGTCTTCTCTAGATGTTAACCTGAGAACTGCAATTCTGATGAGACCGAAACAGGTGGAAATCTGAAAGTGCAAGGTCAGGGCTATATGGCGCATGCATTAACAGCACTCAGATAACTCTCTTAGTTTTTGCTGAGGGGCTAAATATGTGTGTACTAAACCTTTTCTATTCATCATCAGCTTCCTCTCAACTTCTTGATTTAATCTCATTAATTGTTGGCAGTAAAGATCTGAATAAATGGTTCTGCCCGGCGGTGGAAGCTCATAATGAGCAGTGCCCTTCCAATACCACAATACACACAGCATCACCTTATTGAGAGTTAACCACGGTTTTGCCACAGTTTGTGACGCCTAACCGAACTTTGACCACGACCTTTACCGCACGTTCTTATCGTACTTGATCCACTTTTAATCACCAGTTACCAACCTCTTCAAAAACGGTTCGATTTAATTACGTCTCAATATAGAATCGCATATGAGTAAACGGTTCAATAGGTTTCTTTCAGTGAGCTCGTGTGGCATCCAAATATCAAGCTTTTTTGTGTGACCAGCTGTTTTTCAAATGGGTCAAAACTGTTTTGTGGTTAATTCTCAGTTCTTCAGTTATCCTGTAACTAGTGATATGCCGATTTGGGTCCACTTTTCAAAAATGGCGTCCACTTTAACCGCAATAGGATAGTGACCAGAGTAAGGGGTAACTTTGACATCAAGACTCCCTAATTGAAAGCGTTTAAATCACCTTTGTGGTACTTTTACGGACACTAACGGTCCATAAATGTTACAAATTGTTTTTCGCGGCTTGCTTTGCATTTTAACTTTTTTGTAATTTCGTATTATTTATTATTTGAGTAAATAAATGCACGGATTTCATTATAAATAATTTAGATTGATATTACGTTACTATTTCCTCTTGAAACTAAACATCTTTAGAAAGCGATATGAAAAACCAAATTACATCTAACGGAATAGATTCTTAATTATGGTATTATTAGTATTTATTTTTGAACACATTTTTTTTTTTGTAATTTCTTAGTATTCATTTTTTCTTACGACTTTTAAAGATATACACATAAATCAGCTACACACGAAAGTACCAAAATAAGACTAAACTCCGATGGATTTTCACAAAGTAACGCTTTCATCAATCAAACAAATTATATTACAGTATAAAATCATATTATCTTCTTAAAGTTTTCAATTTTATTTCGTAAGATCTTTTATATAAAATTGCAAACACGATATTAAATAAATGACTCAAAGGCAGTCTTATAAGTCATATTATAATGTATAGTGGAGGGTAGATCAGAGAGGCAATGTTGAAAAAGGTTTGGGACCCCTGTCTCATTCGGGGTATAAATTTAAATATCGCGAAACATGAGCAATGGTTTTCCCATAGACAACAACATTTATAAATATGTTTATATCTACCTATTACAAAAGCATACATTTACAATACTCTAGACGAAGATTAAAATTTAGTTTCACTAAGCTATCTTAACTTAACTAAATCCACCAAGCACTGTACCTGTATATCTGTATGTTACTTTTCTTGGCCATCGATTGAACGGTACAGAAGTTAATATGCTGCTATTTTTATCGTCAATATTAAACTATTATATCTATCATAATCATAATTATATAAATATATTACAACTTATTTAAATCGTTTTATTTGTCGCTAATATTAAATTAATCGTTTGGACACAAGATGCCAAAATGACTGGTCTAAGATATGGGGCTAAATAGTATGTACCTAAATTCCGGAATGCACCACAGTATTAATAAAGTTCTTGGCCAGAGATTTTTGACTCGAAAGTGCCTCGCCAATATGATCGTGACATTATTTCACAACTATTTTTTTCATTCAGCAAAAGCTGTGTCTTATTGTGAGATCCAAATCAAAATGCCAATGCTTCTACACGAGCAGCCTATAAGTTACTTACAATAAAAAGACTTAGTGTCTTGCGCGTCCAATACAATAACTTCTTCAGAGCACTATTGGGACTAACGCGATTTTGTAGCGCACCTGGCGCATGCCTATGCTCGCTTTGATGACTTTTATGCTTTCGTAATTCATACGCAAAGGAGTGGCATCAACCCAAAGTAGGCTTTATACTAGTAAAAACTCGATCATGAAGAAACTTATTGACATGAACAACAGTCCTTTTAAAAAGCACTGGATGTCGGTGGTTGTTCGATGATATTATGCCACGTACCTATGTCCTGGATAGTATTATTTGTAAAAAGATGTTATTTTATTTTAGGACAGTTCTAATTTGTTATTATATATTAGTTTATGTTATGGACCCTCGTCTTTAATTGTAAATAAATAAATAATAAAATCAATTGACGTAAGCGAATAATTGTCAAAATTACTCGACCACACGCAAACCTTTCTTACTAGGTACCTATGTACTAAAAATAATAAAACATTTTTAATATAATATCAAGAAAGTAAATCACTATTAACAATTTGTTTTAGTAAATTATACTTCACAAATAACAACAACATAGAAAAATTGTACTTCCAATCATAAAACAATTGTAGGTGTAATCAGGATTCGAATATTCCTAGCGAGTAACAATAGCGAAATTAAATATGCAAATTGGGAGCGCGAAATTCATTACTGTGTGTGTGTATTTGAGATTCTATTGGGTTATCACATTCGATTTTATATAGACACTGCATATTTGCTTGACCATTGGTATAAAAAATGAGTGTCTTATTTGTCAATTTATGGTAAGATGCCTTTTCGGATTGTCAGTATTTATGTTTTTATCATTCAATATATAGGTAATTAGATTACTTGAAAATAAATAATAATTATAACTGCCTATAAATTTCTTACTGCTGTGACTTATTAGCGAAGTGTATGTCCTAAACTATGACGTAATTTCGATTTATTTCGTTATAAATGCCGAATTTATATTTCCATAATACAATTGTGTTAGAAGCATATTTTTATGTTCCTCATGAGCAGATATTATTACTTGTTAAACATATAATACATTATTAAATGTTTTTCAACTCAAAAAAATTCATTTCAAAATGCTTAAGCTCAAATCTGAGGACAGTATGAAGATTTGTTTTACAAGTTATAGGTTCAGTGCTTTGACCACAATCTCACCTGATGTTAATTGACGGTGTGTAACGGTAAACACACAGTCTAGAGGCACTAATTCTAAGTAAACGTTAAACTTATAACTGTACCTAAATTTTTTTTTACATAGGGATATGTTTTTAGGCACCATCCTCCCCATACGGGGGCAGGAAAGGTTTGTGGGACTAACACTAGGGAAGAGAACCCTAGCTACTACCCACTAAAACCCTATGAGTGACCGTCTCTACCGCCACATAAGGGACGCAACACGCGATCGCAAAAATTCACCGCGATATATAGTAACTGTTAAAAAAATAAAATGAAATTACCTCATTAAAGAAGATTCGACGAATAAATATCATAATAATTCGAACTACATTACAATACATATACGAGTATGTATTAATAAATCCGGCATATAAACATGTCAGTAATATAAATCACATTTATATTTTAACACTACGTTATAACATGTCTACCTTAACAAAGTAAAGTAGAACATACATTTTCAAATATAAAAGAAGTAAGTTTAATGGTATCGCTTTTATACATATAAAAAAAACTAATCCATACAAGTTTTCACAAAGGCCACTTAATCAAATGAGTATCCCGTAACCGCACGAGAGGAAATGGATCACCTTCAAAACTTTACTAATTTCGGCTTTCTAAATGATCTCTACCGGGCACCGTTTAACCAAAGTTGCTCTTTGGTGCAAATAATATATTGGTTCTAATAAATCAAACTGTGCAGATAATTTACAAACCAAAAAACTATGGTTAGATTATTCGTGATGAATAATGAAATTGATTTTTTCGAACATGCATGAAAACATTGTTGTTATTTTAGAAAAAAGAACACGCGAAGTATCGAATTTACGGACAAAGAAAATCAAATCCATTGGAGGAGCGTTTTTTGAATTTTGAACATTACAACGCTACAGCAATGTTGTACGTAACGGTGTGCTGGGGTTATTAAATACTCTTTGATTTGATCTCTTTTATCATTAATGGCATACCAAAGTTAGTCTCTTTGCTCAGTACAAATTACGTTCACGTGGCTGTATAGCCATAAATACGCATGCCTTTCGGCACAAATGATGAATTTAAAATTGGCGGCAAAGCTGAAAATTCGTCTTGATTTATATACTTAATATTAATTAAATGAAATGGATAAAGTATGTATGACAAAGTATGTTTTATTTCCCTGCATTCTTTTGAGAAAAGCACTACATATGCCTCGGCGGAAATGACAATTGCCTGTCACGTATTAGTGAAGTCCTCGCCTACGGCGCGACCTTCAAACTCATACTCGACCTGCAATTGCTTATTTCACGGCCTATGCATTAATGTACTATTAACGGTAGTTTAAAACAGAGTTTGCTAACGCCGTTTGTACCGAATGTTCTTATAAAGTTTTATAAAAAATATAGAGGTAGCCTTTGGGAAAAATAATAATATAAACTAAATAACTCGACAAACCATGTCTTTTCTAAACATTGTACCGTAATCCCACTAAATAGTGTTGTAAATGTCCTTCGAAACACAGATAGACGGTGTTTATTTTTGCAGGCCCGTAAAGTGTGTGTTATACACGGCCAATTTTACGAAGGGCCCCTAAAATAAGCTGTCCGTTATCATACCTAAGTAGTATTGCTAGTTTTACCGCATTAGGCTTTACCGTAAAACGTGTAGGCTATCATCATCATAGCCGCCTATAATGTGTGTACTTAGTTAAAGCTATTTTATACGTTCATTTCTTTTTTTCATATAAATTGACTAATGGTTTAATTTTCAACCAAAAAATTACTTTACAAACATAAACGTCAGACAAGTATGAACAAATTTAACTATTAAAATTTTGATTATACTTTTCAAATAAATACGTATTCTTTAGGTATAAATACAGTATGGCCGACGTATCTTGACCACTCTGAAATTAGTTTCTTGAATGTATCAGTCTGTACAAAAGAAAAATATTAACTAGTTTATATATTGATACATGAATCGAAAACTTTGGATCCCTTTTTAAGAACACTGCGCGTACGAAGTAGTGAGAGAGTATATAATAACCATTAGTAATAAATTAAACTAATTTCCAAAAACGTTACACACATATCTATCATTGTCCCTTACGATTACCAATGAATATCAATCACGTGCCATTTGTCATCTTGACATTTATTTACCGCGTCGATATAATGTTTGAGAATGTTCTATGTTAAGCAATTGAGAAAAGAAGACAAACGTAATTGTTAGGATTTTAAAAATTACTTATTACGCTTTTATAAAAGAAACTAAATACTTGAATGAATTTCGATAAATAAACCTCTTTTTCACATACATTTGTAGGAATTTCAGGCCGGTCAAGCTATGTCGGTTGTTTTGTACACATACGCTATAGGTTGTTTATAAAACAACCAACATTCAAAAGCGGTTATCATTTTCTTGGTACATTATACAATATAATTATTTTGAATTAACCTACATCATTTGTTGAACTATCTCTTCGTAGAGTAACCTAAATCAACAATTTCAAACAGTCAATATCGTATGAAACTTTACAGTAATTATCATATAGAGTTTCTAAATGTTAATTAACGTTAATAACTCCTTTAATCAAAAGTAGATTGACATAGGTACCTACTCGAGCCTGTTATCAAGCTGTGGTTACCTTTCAAACTGTATAATTACATTACAACACAAGTAGATGCTCTCATTAGAATATAATTTGATCTTTGGGAAGGTAGAGTAACTAATTCTATTTTTTTTACAAGTATCTTACCTGTTATTCCTTTGGCCTCATTTATACTTATATTACTCATGTATAAAGTTGTAGGTTGCAGCGCAAGCTGAGGTCCGTGCCACTTTGGATCCCTTGTGCTAGCTAAATGCCGCAAAAGTTTAGTGAAGCTGTCAACCCCTTTCTGATCAACAGGACTAGGTATTACTAGTATTACTCCTTAAAATTTACTTACCTATTACTTTTTGTTTTGAACTGTCTAAATCCTGTTAACCAAAAGGGTCTTGACAGCTTCACTAAACTTTTGGTGCATTTAGCTAGCGCAAGTGCACCAAAGTGGGTCGGACCTCAGCTTGCATTGCAACCTACAACTTTATACCTACTTCATTTTAATTACGCAGTTTAGGCACTTTAAGTTTTCATAACATTTTACAATCACTTTTTTCAGTATTACGAGTATAGGTAGACACTGAAAATATATTTGACATCTTTTTTCACAAATATTTTATAGGTATTTAATTAATAAATAAAATTTCAAATATTGGTTTATAAAATATAGATCGCGTATTTTGCCGGTTCTTCTCGATCACTGGGCTGTTTGTGGTGGTACCACAAACCGGTGTAATGTTTTGACGTCTAGAAGCTTGTCAGAACCTAAATTAAATAAAGTATTAGGTATTGAGTTTAAGTTTGAATAAATTTTACATATTGCATAATAAAAAAAAGGTTTTTTTTTAAATTACATAATTTGAGGTATTATGTATACCTAATTAATTACCAACACAAAAACCAATAAATTAAATTATTGAATCTAGTTATCATGCAAATGTCTAATGAGTAAATAAAAAAAGTGAGTGACCGTGAATAAGCGAAATTAAATAAAGAATAGATATTAATTTATAGTATGAAGTGTGACATTTATTATTTTCTATAAGCAGTGAAAGAAATTTATTAATAAAATTCGATCGTGAACGAAATTGGAAGTGAAAAGAATATAGATGTGGAATCAAAACTCTTTAGAGAACAGGCAAATGGAGAAGAGAGTAGTTGTCGGTAGGGTTAGACCGACTTGGGCGCGGAACCTTCCAGACGCGAGGGAAGATGACGACAAGAATGACCAAGAAGGTGTGATGCCGCACAGTGAACCACCTTCGCCCACGGAACAATGGGAACAAAACGTCAAACAAAATGATAAATACGATGTATTTGGAAAAGTAAGTAAATGTCTACTTATTTTGTAAATCACCAGAATAAAATATTTATGAACCGGGGTAAACTAAACTAAAAAACTCAATTAGAGTTATTATTGACCTTTATAGGTTATGTATACAAACATTTGAATGGATAAAACAGTATAATTAAACGCATAAATCTTTATGTATTCGTTCAATAATAAAGCGTAGGTAATTATTTATACATAACTTATTAATAATTCTACCCTTAAAATACTGTAATAGAAGCTTGAATGTTTAATTCTGTTTAGAAGCATAGATTATTATTAAAGTCAATCTTTATAAAAATTCATATAATATCATCGAAATATTTCTAACAGACGCTCTGGCTAATCCGTAGATATATTTAAAAGCAAACACTGATAAATAAACCTTTATACTGATTAACGGTACCTACTAAGTCGATTTATCCAGAAAAATCTTATATTATCGCTTATAAACAATTTAGAGCATATATTTTTTTTTGAAAATCATGTTAATATATATGCGAATCTTTTTGTTCGGCTTTGTGTATACCTATGAATAGATTTTATCATTATATCATTTTCCAGGTAATGCTTCTTGGCGATAGTGGCGTCGGCAAGACATGTATGTTAGTCCGCTTCAGAGATGGTACATTCCTGGCAGGAAACTACATATCCACCGTCGGAATCGACTTTCGGGTACAGAGCTACACTACCCAAACCGTTTATCATTAAGATAAATTCTTAAATCATGATATTTTTTGTACAATATAAACCAATCTTGTTATTATGAAAAAAGGTTCGTTATCAACGAATCAAAAAGTTTATAATGTCAATATAAATATAATTCTTGGCACAAAAAGTAATTAATGATTATGAAGTATGAAGGGTTCCAAGTTCAAATGGGCCATTCACGGGCTTCATGCGCTTTGTACGGCGCGACGCTATTGGTGTTTGAAGTTTGGCGCGCTTTTTCGTGCCCGCCCCTTGTTCGTGACAGCTGTGATTGAATCGACTGCTCGCTTGAATGATTTATAGTTGCGAAGGTTTTTGATTTTTTGTTTGTACAGTTTTTGCGGTGTCATTTTAATCTGACTCTTACGGAGCTCATTAAAGTAGAAAAAAGTACACTAATTATAAACGAATTTATGATTCGATTTGTATTTCATATTTCAAAATTTTAAGTAACAAAAAAATGTATTTACTATTGTTGTTATATACATTTAGACACTTAATATTCCTAGACAAATTACTTATAACTTATACATACGAATATATTATCCACTTAGAGACGATATACATGTAGAAAGTATTATTATAATACTGATTACATTTAATAACCTGAATGATACATTAATTTCATTATAATATTATAAGAGTTATAGCTTTAGTGTTTGAATTCTACTCGGTAAAATAGTGAATAATTACAGGTTAATAGTTACTGTTATTATGAATAATCAATGTGTTTAAAAATACCTGTGTTACGTAATGGCATATTTATATACCTATAAACTATTGAAAGTAATGGTTTAGCAAGTTTTAATTTGTAGTACAACTAACGCCATCTGTTTACAGAACAAAGTAGTAACAGTGGACGGCATCAAGGTAAAGTTGCAGATTTGGGACACCGCCGGGCAGGAGCGCTTTCGTAGCGTCACCCACGCTTATTACAGAGATGCTCATGGTAATTTTTTTTTTATTGATTTGATAGATATACTCGTATACGTATAAAACATTTACGATAATTTAATTGGCTTTGATTGTCCAGTTACAAGTTAAATTTACAATTTATTGATTACGACTTAATAATATGGTCATACATTAAACAAAAAACAATGCCTTTTTATTTGTTACAATAATTTTATATTTCACTGGTTTATAAAGTGTGTTAATAACTGTGATTCATTTAGTTTAAAATGTAACAAAAAAATATAGGTTTGAATGTTTTGTTCTGTATTTACTACTACTAGTTACAACACACCATCTATGAGTACGCTTGAAAGGTAAAAAAAAAATTGTATTTTACAAATACTGTTTTTTCTAACTCATTGCAATCAAAAGTTCATATAATTATGATAGCACTATGTCAACATGTCTACATGGTTAGAAAACAATAGGATCAATCAATAAAAGCGGTTTACTTTTTTTTATTACCTAAAAACCTAACCTGTAGATCCAATTCAGAAATAAACTTCAACCCATGATTTTAAGCGAATACTTAAGAGTTCATTCATTCTAAGTATCTTGTTACTAATGAAGAAAAATTATAGTAAACAAATTTTATTACCTAATAATTTTTGAAGATAATAAGTTCAAAAGCATATTCTGTTCGTGTAAATAATAATAACTATCATAGTGGACGCGATTTTAAACGTTATAGGAATTTTAGTTTCAATTAATATTTCGGTATTTTAATACTGTCTTAATCTTAATTCTTATACTACAAATAATCAAGAAACTACGTATAGGTATATACCGATACCAAACCGAACAGTCCAACGATAACTAAACTATGTCTTATCACACCGACTTCTGACTAGATTTCCATAAGTATCCGAGTTCACAGTACATTGCTCGGGCCGGCCACAAATCTTCGGCCGGCCTTTAACGGTATTGTATGTACTGTGTACAATATTGATTTAACCTACACATTTACAAGCGTTTTTCCAACGCTTATTAAAAACCGTTATAGTACAAAAATAATCAGCCATATATCTCCACAAACGCAGGCGTTTTACGATCTTGAAACGTTTTTACAACGTGCGGTTTAAACGCACTTTTGTGAATAAGAACTAAGGGTATTCAATTCCCAAATGTTCCATTTTTTCTTCCGCGTGATCTTATTTCTGTCTAACGATTCCATAATTTTCTTATCAATGATTGGCTTTAGAGAAAAAGTTCTGATTTATTCTGATTCTGATTCTGAAACAATCTGATTTATTATAAGTAGAAAGTTAATCCTTCTAGAATGATATCTGATTTGAATATATGGCTTGTGTATTTTGTTTAGTTTATAGTTGTCATTAAAAACATAATTGAACATTATATATGTCAAGTAAATAACTTCTTTATTAATAATCTCATACATAAATAAGTATGTGCATTTTTTCTTCTAAAATAAATTCGGTTATTAAAAATGCTATTCATTTGTTTTATTGAAGCCTAAAAAAACTAATAAAAAGCGATTCGGTTCAACGTTCGTGTGGTTTCGTTCAACATTGCCTAATGTTTAGGATAACGGCTATATATTATGTCCAGAAACTCAGAGTGTAACGTAAATAGGATAACACGACGCGACGCAAACGGTTATATTAGGGTGAGACTAAACGGGCGACTTTGTGAGTCGCGTAATTTACACTACATCAAATAAAAGTGTATTTTCTGTCACACGAAATTCGATCATAATCGCAGCAGTGCATTTAACGATTTGCTCGGATAAAAAATATATAGTAAGTATCTATATAATATATCTTTATATATTTATATGTATACAAAAATGCTCCATTCGGATTTAACAATTTCATCTTCTTGATACTATTTACTGATATTTGCCATAACTATTACGTTTATTACAATAGTTTAATTAAAATAATTGATAGACTTGGCTAATGATGAGTCAATTTATTATCCTTCCAACTATCTGACGTTACAAAATATATTTTTAATGCATTACCAGAGAATATATCCATGGTAAAAAATATATACGGCAATACGTTCAATAGATTTCGAATTAAGCTACCTCTAAACAGACAAATCGAAAGCTATTGCGTTTCATAATAAGTTAAAAAAAAATTTTTTTTAAGTGGTATGGATATTTTTAGACGGATTCAATTCATTCTTTAAATTATTTCTATTATGTTTACGTAGTAATCACAATCTAAAACTTTCATTAATTACTCTCAATTGTACCACATAATAGGATATGAACCTTTATAAAAACGATTATTTTGAGACAGTTACACAGAACTAAAATATTTTTATGTGAGATAAATTGACGATAAATATTGTGTAAATGCGAATTGTACGTTACGCTGTTTGGGTGAATTTCTAGGAATCATTATACGTCATGGTCTAATTTAAGCTTTTATTCTCCTATAACTAAATACTCGGCCAAAATATTTATAATTTTAACTTAACCATAAAGCATTATCTTTAAAAAAAAGTAGTTGATATTACAAAAAATAGTTTGTATAATAAATAATAATTTCTAGCTATTATAAAAGACAGTAACTTTCTGTCAATTTGTTTGTAAGTTGAACTTTAGAACCATACATGATTATTTTTATATAATAGATGTTCCTACTGTTTATCCAGGTTTTAGTATCTACTCGTACGTACATGCTCTGTTACATAAGATTACGTATGCTGTGGATTATATGGAGACTAGAGAACCTTTTGAAGCGATAATGGCGCAGCGGGTAGTGCGGCCAAATTCCGTGTCAATCGACGCGGGTTCGATCCCCACATATCCGACTCTAAAACGGCCAAAGCTTTCGGTGGAGGAGGAACACATCGTAAGGAAAACATAGCGCATGGTGGTAGGGCATTTTCTAATGATGCCCGCCTGGGTAGCTACCACCCTCAAGTTTGAAACCCTGTCACCAAATACCAATAGGTGTATTCCGGAAGCATCACTTGAGAAACAGTATCTAGGTTTAGTGTGTTTACCATCCTGGACCATATCGTCACTTAACATCAGGTGAGATTGTGGTTAAAGCACTAAGACTATACCATATAAAAAAGCTTAATTTTATAACTAATCTTGGTAGTTTCATCTCTATTTTCCAAGTTAAGATATAACGGCATTTTAGAATGTTCATATGGTAAGCCTTCAGAAATCCTACGTTAATCATACAGTTTACATCCATTCCGATAGTCAAGCAGTTCTATTGGCGCTGGCTTCGAATATAATTGAGTCGAAGCTAGACGCCAACTGCGTGGCAATACTGAATAGTCTGGGTAAGAATAACGGGCTTATTCTGAGATGAGTATCAGGGCACGCAGGAGTTCTCGCCAATGAAGTTGCCGGTGAACTTGCAAAAGCAGAAGCTATGGAAATACAAATTGGGCCTGAAACGTTTCGTGGTATTCCAAAAAGCCTAGTTCGATTGGCTACTATGGGCCAATATACATGTAAAGCTGTAGAGTTCTGGAACAAATTGCCTCGATAATATAATTCCAAAAAGCTTATAAGGTCATTCACTCAGTGCAAAGCTAAAGAAGTCCTGATACTCATTAGATTTTTTTCATAATCAGCCAATGCTGTTGACCGGAAGGGCCTTTACAGCTTCACCGTGGGTTTGTGGGTGAGTGCTGAAGGCACACAGCTACAATAAGATAACTACGAGTATCACAAGGGTTACCAAAGTGATACGATCCTCGGCCTGGCCGTTACCTGAGTGTAAAAAAATCTGCGGAATTTCGGACCTAGCTAAGCCCTAAATTTTGTATTTAATAATAAAAAAAGGTTCCTCACATGTGCTCATTAGGAATCAGCTGCGAGTATTAATGAGAGCACTAACTATGCACTGATGTTTGAGCAAACATTTGCACAACATTGGTGTCCAGAACACAAGAGAGTGCCGGTTCTGTGAAATTGCAGATGAAACCCCCAATCACATCATGAGTAAATGTGATACATTAATCTCTGCCAAAAAATCGACAGTACATGTAGGTTAAGGCACTGAGCTTTAGCAATATAGGGACGATCACAATAGACCTTTTTAAGAAGTAGTGATAAAAACTATGTTATATCCTGCATAGCCTCTTTCGGAATAAAAATAAATACATACTTTGTTAACTACATTAAATAATATAGAGAAATATTTAACTAAATCTACAAGGGAAATATTCACCAGCGTGTTATTTTAAAATACTTTCCAAATTAAACTATTTCATATTAAAGTAAAATACGACATACTAATAATGACATACGAAGGAAGCCCCAGGCAGAGCTATGTTTGTAGTAGCTGTTCTACCCGGCCTTGCACAAGTTAAAATAATAATTTTAAATACATATATGCTTCACTATTTTTGGTTTCTAGGCCGAATAGCTCTCTACGATCTACGACGAATTTAAAAAATAATGAATTTTCTGTATAAAAGGATAGGAAACCTAATAAACAAAATCGATTTCGTGAATTTAAAGATTTATCCGATTAAAAAAATACAATTACGTCTTAATACATTAATATCTACAGGTACATAAGCAAAAAGCAAAAATGTATACTGCTGAACTTATAAAATGCCACATAAAACATCAGCCTAATAATGCATGAATATATTATTTGACTTTATAGTAAGAAATTATTTATTAGAAAGATCATACTGTATATATAATATATTTACTAAATGGTAAAATACCCATAGGTTACAATATCAAGTTATTGCCCTCACTGGTTTCTGACGGCAGTGTTCACACTTCTCCGTATACTATATTATCTATGGCTATGACAGTGTTCCACTACCATACGGCGCGACTGATCACGTACGCACGTCTGTAGTATTGCCAGGTTAAACTATTTGCCTAGAGTTACTCGGAATTCAGTTAACGTGTATACAGAACATTATTTTTAAGCTTTAATATTATTTATTTTTAGCATTAAGCTCGCACTTTGTTGACAATGATAAAGTAATTTTATTCATTTATTAGAAACCCACCAAGCAAAGTTTTTGTTTCTTAAAATACTTCTATTAGATTTAAATTAAAAAAAAATAGTAGGTAACTAGATTATCTATATAAATAAAAATTAATATTGTGCGTTGTGTGTTTTAAGCAACTTATCCTGTTAGGTTAGCAAAGATTATAACTTCAAAAAATCCTTTCGTGCTATTGCAATGTGCAACGCATGTTGTGCACGACAAGTCGCGTATTAATAATTGAGAATAATACAAATCATAGAAAAACAGGACATTTATATGTATTATCTATATATATAAGCAAAGTATGTTTTCTTTGTCCGAGGTAAACTCGAAAACTACTGGACCGATCAGCATGAAACCACAACCATTCGACGCGGAATTAATCGTAGATGGTTATAGGCTATATATTTTTCAAATTCTATGAGCCCTTTGCCGTTTTCTCAATTTGTTTGTTTATTTATTAATTTATTTGCTCCCATAAAACAAAAGACAGGCATTTATAAAATGGGGTTCCTTTGACGCAACATCACCTCAAAACTACTGAACATATCGGGATAGGACTAATACCTTTCAACGCAGTATTTTTCGTAGACAGGTATTTTTTGGATTCCACCGATCCTCTCTCATTTTTTTTTCGATTTACTCTTTTGTACATTTTCCACTTCAATTTACGCTTATATACATTTTTTCCGCTAATAAAAACAAAATACTCTTACTTTTATTCATTCAATTGTTTTTTTTTAATTAGCTATAAATGAAACGTCATATGCACAGAACATATGAAACGCGGGCGGAGCCGCGGGCACTAGCTAGTATTATATAAATACATATATTATTTTATTTTATTTATTTATTCAGGTAACAAACAGCCATTACATAAGAAAATACACTAAAAGGCCTAAAGTACCATAACTTATATATTATATTTATAACTTATGCCCATACCAGTATTTACAGCGTAAAGTTACTAGTTTAGTCTGGTATGCCAAGCCCTAATGAATCAGTAATAACATTTTCTATCGTCTAATTTATTTACATTTTTATATTTAAGCTGCTGTTAAAAACAACACATACTAACATAACATAATGTCCCGTTTTGATACGTATGTGATAACGGCAACATTACAAAACGCCATCGAGCCACGTGATGAACTGGATTCGATCACATTGTACTGATTGTGAACATATGCTTGGCATCGTTGGAGCTTCGTCAGCGCTCCTCGGCCGTTGTCTTTTTCTTCGGATTTTTTATAACACAAAAAATTATCTTCTTATTCTGAATACTCAAAGTTTTACATAAGCTTTACTGATATATTACTTACTAGCTGTGTACCCGCGACTGTGCCCGCGTTTCAGCTATTCTTCATTGCGTTTTATGTTTTTTATACGGAAGCCTAATATTTCTTTTTGTAATAAGATAAAGTAAAAATATTTTGTAAAACTGTGTATTGAATCGGATGTTGTTAAGTTACAAAACAGACAGGCAAAAATTCAAAAATGTTTATTTTTGGTATAGGTATCGTATATACATTCATGTCTACTTAGTAATAAATAATAATTTTAACTTCAATTTTATTTATTAGTTTATAGATATACCAAAAAATAGTTTAACAAATTGCTTACTTCGTGACCCATTTAGTTAAATTTGTAGTTTAACGTTTATCATACCAATATCCTTATGTGAATTAAATGTTTTAACTGATGCCTTCCGGATAAAAATTCTATTATGCCATCCGTTCTTCTTAGTACTGAACAATTATTCTGATGAATTAAAATATACCTGAGCTGCTGACCCCGTTCACGCGGCTCGTCTATTAATAAATTACGGCTTCAAAAATGACAAGAACAATACTCTTTCGTACTTTTGTTAACTGTATGAGATCTTTAAAAATCTATTTTTAACGTTTATCCCTTTTTAGGATATTGATCCTTTTTATGTTGAAGTTTGAAACATAAAGGAGTTCGAACAAACTAATTCAAACTTATACCATATTATGCTTTATGGTCCACAAATTAACATTCATTGTTATAGAGTTGACATGAGACATTAAGACGTCCTCCATTATTATTGAATGTATACCATTTTTTTTTATTCTGTAGCCAAGTTTAAAGCTTCAAAGATCAAATGCTCAGTAAATTGCTTTGGCGACTTGGCTTGTCTTGAAACTCAGATATGTCAGGTTTATCTGTGCATAAATTAAATTGTAAAAAATTAGATTATTTGCTAATAAATTAAACAGATAAAATATGAATTAAAAACAAAACGAAAATCGTACTAACGACTTGTAAAAAAAACAAAATTCATTTTACATACCTTCAAATCTTATTCATACTATGGCCCTACATGTATATGACTTCAGTTAAATATTACATTTTCCTCCAGTTCTATCACATTGATCATATAATATTATCTGTGGCGTTGTTTTTTTTTTTAACAGCACTTCTCCTGTTGTATGATGTCACGAATAAAACCAGCTTTGATAACATCCGGGCATGGCTCGGCGAAATACGGGAGTATGCGCAGGATGACGTCGTTATCATGCTGTTAGGTAAGGTTTTTACGAGACGATAACCTAATCGTTCAAACACCACTTAAATATCCTGTTACATGTTTGCGGTTGGTAAATTAGCTATATTAGATGTATTTGTAACGTGAAGTTAGTTACATTTGTGTTAACTGTTAAAGCTAACTTCACAGCCGCTGATTTACGTAGCTATGTATTATGTTATTTTCTTTCATGTGTCTATTATAAGTACATATGTGTCACTGGGTACACTATATGCAGCCACCAAAGCATAACATAAAACCGTTTTCTAGGGTTGCCAACTTTTTTTTGTTAAAAATGACGTAACTAATCTTTTTAATAAGAATAATGTATTCAATAATTATGTAATGAGCTACCTTTTAAATTAGAATTATTATTCATTTAAATAAATGTTTATAATTTTTTGTCTTTAGCCCACGTTTACTAATTATTTTTAACTTACAGTTTTATATATCTATATATATTTTAAATAAATAAATATTTTATTTCATTTTGCTCGACACTTAATGTCATCGGCTAATTTCAATGCAGGGTGAGGTCGCGGAATTGGAAATGAATAAAGTTTTTTTTAAAATATTTTTTTTGAGTATCATATGTACATATTATTTTAAAGTACATATAAAATTTTAAGTCTATGTAACCTTTTGTCAGCAGTTTATTCAAGGAGTTTTTTGTTATTACTCTTAGGTTTAAATGGCCACATTATATTTTCACTACACGCTCAGTATAATTGTGTGTGTGTGTGTGTGATTTTTGTTATCTGACCTCTGTATTTTCTTGCGGTATTTTCTTTAAGAAGTTCACTTGTTCAAATAACTATAACTTCAACAATCTAGTACTTATATACAGTAAATATCTCAGACGTATGTTAAATTATTCATTGAATTATTTAATGAATGAGTTTAAATATTTTTTAATGAGTGTATCTACTTTTAGCATTCTGTATTTACCTACGAAAGAAAAATCGGAATCCATATAAAAAAAGTTGTTAATGATATGCATTTTTGATAAATGATATTGAATTTCTGATCTTTGTTAAGGGATTTTTTTCCAAAACAGCTTCAAGTATTAATATGAAATTAATAATCGAATATTTATATCCACATCTTTACCGCTTAATATTTCTAAATGCAAATTAAGTTTCTAGTTTTACGTAATAAATAAATTTTATAGTAAAAGTTTCGAACACTGGTCGAATATCAATTCCGCATAATCCATACAACCAATTGTCTTCATAGATAATAGTTAAGAAGGCGTTTTGACAAAAGTTAAAGAATTCGTCTGAAAATAATGAATTCAAATCCCATATCGATACCTGCAGGCTCAAATGATGTAAAGGACAAAATGTCACTTTTCAGAAGTAGCAAAAAGCTGAAAAAATACGTGGTTTTAAAATATAGCAACTTCCTTACTAGTCTGTCACATTATGTGAATATTAAAACGCCGGTCTTAATAAGATACTCAAGTTTTTAATTTTTTTTTATATCGTACTACGCGAGCATTTTAAAGTTTGTCACTTTACGTAGTATCCTGCATTTTCTATCACGTTGGATTTTATATAAAATAAGTACTAATAGTAGAAGTTCCTTCTACTCGCTGTTTGTTTCCTTCTTTTCAACTGTCTTGAAAGTTAAAATCCTTTTTTGCTTTCAGGTAACAAATCCGATAGTGGACTAGAGAGAGCGGTGAGGCGTGAGGAGGGGCAACGCTTGGCGAGAGAGTACCAAGTATCGTTTATGGAGACATCAGCTAAAACCGGACTGAATGTCGAAGCCGCCTTCGCTCACGTGGCGCGCTCGCTCGTGGCGAAAGCGAACCCCGTCGACCCGTCCAGGCTCGCGGTGCGCGCGCAACCGTCTCAGGAACAAAGGTCGTCGTGTCCGCCATGTTCGTAAACCGACGTTTCGAAATTCGCGCCAAATAATGAAGACTGGTCACGATTTAAATTTGAAAATAGACCAACACTGATAATGAGCTGTGTCAACAGATATTCGTGCAATTCGAAAAAAAATATTACTTCGTGTAATAATAATCATTACATAAGATGGCAGAGAAAATGCCTTTGATTTGTTTTTTTTTTTGCACAAAAATGTTATGCATTTAGTTCTAATAGATTCAATAAAGATTAAAAACTAATTACACGCATTATTATTACATATATTCAGAGTGTTTATATTAAAACAGTCATTCTATTATTTAGTTACAAATAAAGGAATATAAGATAGGCATTTATACATGTCTATTTCGATTCCTTGGAGATAAAAAGCCAAATTAATAAATACATGTTATAGGGCGTTATTGAGTGTTGTAAAGAGCCTAATATTTCAATTTGCATCATCATATTATGACAAAACAACTTTATTAAATTATAGATATACTTGAATATTTATTGGAATAATATTGTACTGTTAAGAAATTGATATAAAGAATTTTTGATGTTAAATATTAAATAAAATCAACTTATCCCTGTGATAACTTAGTAAGCTTAACTAATTCCTTTATTTTAGTATCAATTACATTTTCATGATATAACTACGAATTATGCATGTGCACCCAAAAATAATATAATTTTCATCTCGATATTTGGTGGTGTTACCGGTTTTTTTTTTTTTTTGCTTATCACTAAATTGCCAATTTTTTTAGTCATAAGCAAAACTTTGACATTTTTCACATCCACCAATAAATAAAAAATAAAAATAAATAAAATAAAATAAATAAAAAAAAAAGAAAAGAATATTGCTTAGTAAATAGCTATTTCTTACATAATCACCAACCCGTGTCATTTATGCCAATTAATAAAATTAAAGTGTCTGTTTGTAATATCAAAATAACATTTTTTTTACTAAAACCTATTAACGTATAATAGGATACCCATAACATAAATACACCTTTTTTTATTTGTCTGTTTGGTCCGGGTAATCTCCGCAATGGCGGGACCGATTTTAACTGGACTTTTTTGGCACATGGTTAAAGTTACTCCGCGTAACCAAGGTTACTTTTACTTTTTGAAAATATTTAGGGTTCCTTGTGACAAAAATTTAAACGAATAAAATCCGATTCAGAGCACATTTTACTGGCACGTGTTTGAGTTTGTGCGAAATATCTTTGCTTTCTGTTAGTACCAAAAATAATTACACGAAAGATCCGTGTATAAAACTTTGTAACTTATGAAATTGTTAATAAAATACGATTCAATGGACATAACAATTAAAACATAATTTTCCGACGATTATTTAAAAGCTATATATTTTTTCATAGACTTCTTCACAGTACGAATTTTTACAGAAAATAATCATATTTTTTCCAAATTTACCATGATCCATTAGATCTATTGCTTGAAATTAATTTAGAAATTTACTACAACTTACATTTTCTTGAATAAAAATTCCAACATATTATGCAGAGTAAGAAGATTGGCAAATTTTATGTTATTATGTTTTTAATAAACGTACCCTATTGTTTTACGATCAAAATATTCATTACCTTTTCCTTACATAACATTTAAGTTTTTACTTTAACTGAAAAATATATGAGAATGTTTTGTGTTATATAAATAATTTTTATCTATTAACACAGAATAATAATACATATATTCATTGTATAAAATAGTAAAATTATATTGTATAAAATTAATTAAATTGAATCGTATCATGTATAATATTTTGTTTACGAATAATTACGTAGCGTTGAGTGTTGCTTGTAAAATATTATTAATAAATAATTGACTGTCAAATATACTAATCATTTACCACTCCCACTCCCTTATTGAAATGTTGTTAAGAGTTTGTATGTAAAATTCATAGAAGTTTCATGGTGCTGTAATAAAAGTTACACCTAGCGACGGCGATTCTTATCGTAATAGATCGATTTTTGAATCGATTCGAATTGAAGCTTTATGAAACGATTCATAAAAAATATTTAAATATTAAAAAGAAATATTTTTACTTTATCTTAGTACTAAATTTATTTTAGAAAAATATCTAGGGTTTGGGTGCCGTAAAAAAAATTAAAACTCAGTGAAGAATGTATGAAACGCGGGTGCAACCGCGAGCATAAAGACAGTTAAAAATAAAAATGAACAAAAAATATTATGTAAGACTATTCATCGGGATCGCATAATTGAGAAAAAAAATTCTCAGTATAAAGAGGCTTGACCACTAGTCTATAATTTAATTTCGTGACTAGAAATGTCTTACTTAGCTGATTTATAAGCAAGCTAAAACTTCAAAACATGATCATAATTCGGAATAAAAGTAGTTATTTTTATACATGGCTGCTTACTGTCCGTCTTAAGAAAAACCTTGTAATTGCAATTTAATTATATGAATAATAAATTAACAATAATAAACTTTTTATAAAAATAATAAAAACTTAATATATATCTGTTTTTACAATTAGATCCAAAAAAAATGTGTTATTCTGCTCAATATAATATTGTATTTATCAATAGTATAATAATAAAAAAACATGAAAATTTATCAGGTTTCGAGAAATGGATTAGATTCTTAGTTGTTTTTGTTAGACAAGGAGATTGCAATGAGAAAATCTATAAAAAACAAATAATTAATTATACCTGTATTTAATTAATTAACACAGAAATATTTTTTATTGTCTTAACTTTTATGGAAGTGACAAAGAATAATGCAGTCCAAGCATAAGTAAGTAAGTAAGTACAAGTATATAGTTTATAGAGAGTCGAAAGCGTTCATGAATATAAAATGATATTCATTTTTGTGCGAATTTTCTAATATTCATTTTATTCAAATTTGTCAAATTGAACTATTACTAAAATAATCTTCACCGTAGTGTTATTGCTATCGTAGGTCACTATGACGAAAATGACAACTGATATTTACCTCTTTTTTCCTGTGGCTTCAGAATAGTTCAGTTTATATTTTAAAACAACTGAAAAGACGAAAATAATATTACATAGTTTTGAAATATCCCGCCATTTACCAATTGGTACGAAGTTTACCGAAGTTTGAATTTGGCGCTGTCATTGGACCAGTTTAGAAAGAGACAGATGGATTTGCGATAGTTATGTCAGAGATCATCCACATTTTTTATTTTAACCGTTTTATAATGTCTCGAATGTCTCGAATAATTTTTAATTCAAAGCTATTTTCAATTTTTTTACTGTTTACCGAAACATAGTATTTATTTTATAGTATGGTAGTATTTTGTCACATTAATCTTGGTAATATTTTAAAATCATGATTTAAATATGAGCCCTGGACCAAATAAATAGTGATCAATTATTACTGAAATAACGCATATGTATAAAATACATAAAATAGCAGGTTAACATGCTTAAAATGCTGAACACTTAAATTATTCTTTTATTTCATTTACGTAATGGCTCTATTACAATTTTGATTGAAAATATCTAGTCACAATTAAAAGTCAAATCAACATTTTTTCAGTAAATACTGACCTTATTATTATAACGAGACATTTTTATAAGATACATATTTTAAACCAAAGTCGTAAATGTTTATAACCTCTGAGTACTAACATATTTTGCGTTTGTTGTGTTGGTCACACTGGTGCTGTATTACGCGCACATGCGCAGAACGACAGGTGGTCGACGACTCGACCCAGACGTCCCGACTGAACCTATCGACTTCTCATCCTCATCATCAGCCGCTTTCGTGCTCAAGCAAGAACGATGTGTAGTGCTTTGTGTTGAAGTGCTCGTGGTGACATGGCGTCCCTTTTTTAAGTGTGATAGAAGGTTTTATTTCTTTCAAATTATTGTATATTTACAATGAGTGTGAACTATGAACGTGTTTGTAGACTTTGCTTGTCATCTCGCAGTGAATTATTGCCGATTTTTCCTACCACCAGTTCGGATGACACGGAACCTCCCGTCCTCGCTTTGAAAATTAAGGATTGCGTGTCCATACAAGTAAGTAATGCGTACGTGAAGTGAAATAACGAAGTTTTAAGTGAAAGTAGATCCTGAACATACGTGAGAACTCGTCATCCGCCTCGTTTGAACGATGACGGGCAGCGCTGCGTTTAGGTGGAGATGTCGTAAGATCGTCCACCATTTTGTAATGTTCCACGGCTATCGCTCGGCTCGTGGCCGCTAAGCGACGCATTCCATTCAGCCGGCTAGGCATGGCGTGTATCATGAGGGTTGGGGTTTGGCATTATTCCCGGGGGGTAGGTCGGGAGGGGGCTATGTGTCGTTAGGTATGCCGTTGGATATCGGACGTATTGATTTATCGTGCGAGACCAGCTTGGTGGCCGTCCATCGAGCGAGTCGAGCGTCATAGTCGGCGTGTTCTGTAAATGTGTGCGTGTATCGAGCGCTAACCCTCGAGGGGCTCGCTGGCTGCCACTCGACTCGCTTCTACTTATTCGGTCGAGGAGCAGTCGGTCGCGGCGCGTTTATACCTACTCGTTGCTACTTAGTTTCTCCTCGAATATCTATAGACTGTACGTGAGGCGTAGTTTCGCCGCGCTTGTTCTCATGAAAAGCGTCGTGGAGCGCGCCCATTCGTCCTCCATTGTATTATTGCGTATGATTTGCATTTCAGATAACTGAACATGACGACTTTCCGACTAATGTCTGCAGAAAATGTATGGACAATGTCAACAACTGGCATATATTCAAGAGTGTTTGTGAAAGGACACAAAACAAACTACAGTCTCTGATTAATAATAAAGATGGCAACCAACTAGAAGAGGTGGGATTGTTTTTTCTAGATATTTGAGAATGGAATGTCAGTATCATTTGTACCTTTTGTTTACTTAAGTCAACATGTTTTTTCAGGTGAAAATTAAAAGTGAGCCATTATCTGATGAGGCCTATGATGATGGAGTAGTTATTGATGGTTCATACCCTGATAGTGAGGTATGAAATATTTTTCTGTTTATATGACAGTAGGGCAATCATATTGGAGTATTTATTGGTCAATATCTGCATGTAAAACTGCCTCTAAGCAGTATTTGATGTCAAGGACATGTGAGCAGTTGTTGAGTCACAGAGTGTAAGGGCTTATGTTGAAATGATAATTTTGCTTGGGTTTAATATTTACCTATGGTATATTTTAAATATATAGACCAATGAATATTCTTATTATTTATTTTTTAATGTTTTATGTAAAACAAGATAAATCTTAGAAACTTATTTAAGACAAATTAAAATATTTTTTTTAATGTATTCATTTTATAAATTTCAAATCATTAGGTTTTCTAGTATAAAAGTTTATATAAAATAAAGAGTATAATTTTGTTAAATTGTATTATAAAATTGGTTTGGTTTGAATCTGTGGTTATAAATTAAAAATAAAATTGAATGTTCAATTAAAACCTACTTTTAAAAAAGTTTTAAATTAATGTTGATGATAAAGATTGCCTGTGTTATATAGTTGGATTAAACAAGTATTTTTAAACAACAAATAATAATTTCAGCATGCCGGCTCGAGCAAAATTCAGCCAGAAGGCCCTCCAATATTGGCTTCACTCGGGCTCACACCAAGAAGTGATAAGGTAAAGATTACAAGTATAACATACCTTATCTTTAATGAAAACAAGTTTACTATTGAGAGATATTTCTTTATTTAATATGACACTTCAGCGCTTAGTGTTTTTCTTGTATATATTTTTTTTGTTTTAAGGGTCTATTAGTTTTAAGTTTTTCATGACAACTTGTATATCTGTTTGTTCAAATAAGTGTGAGAATAGTTCAATTGATTTAATTTCATCCACAGACATATGTAGACCCCAGAATGGATTGGCAACGGGTCCATGCAATTTTGAACATTGTACAAGATGATGATATTATCGATTCCCTGCAATCTACAGAAGAGTGTGATAATCTACAACACTCTGATCATGATTCGGAATCAGACTCAGAACTTCAATCTGATATTAATGACATGTATATCGATTGCAAAAATGGATATCTTTGTAGTAATAACAAGTGATATCAAAGTCTCCGAAAATGTCATCATCTCTTAATTACACTAAAGTTAGAGAAGCGACGAAGCTAAGAAAACGCAAAGTCGATGTATCTAAACATTGTGCGGGACCTAAAATGGCTTGGCAATTATTATTCACTGATGACTTATTGGAACAAATAGTTTCATCTACTAATGATAATTTAACTAGAATGGGAAAAACACTAACGACCCCAGTAACGATTGATGAAATAAAAACACTTATCGGTGTGTTATATTTGCATGGTATAATGAGGCCGACTCATGAGAAATGCAGTGACCTCTGGAACAACGAATTCGGTGCCGCGTGTGTTAGAAACGCCATGAAATATGAACGTTTTAAATTTCTCTTGCAAAACATACGTTTCGATAAAGACTACGATAGTATTATACAATTAGATATAATGAAACGCATACGTAAAGTGTTCGAAATATTTGCTATGAATTGCCGAACAGCTTTTGATGTTCAGAATGTAGCGGTAATTGATGAGATCATAATTCCAGTTTACGGGCCGTGTCCTTTTCGTTACGATATTAGTAGAAAACCCTTGAAGCGCGGTATAAAAATGGTGTTACTCGTTGACCCTTCTAATTTTTATATCGGTAATATAGATGTTATAACAGATTCCTATTTTAGTGCAGATGAGATAATTAAGAAGTCAGTTCAACATTTGGTTGGCACGGGTAAAATAATTATCATGGATAGTTGGTATACATCCTTAGATTTGATTAATAAGTTAAAAAAAGAATATCAGCTGTACTGTATTGGCGCTTTAAATCCGAAAGATCAAAACATACCACCACTATTTCTCTCGCAATATAGAAAAACCGGTTCATTTATGTCCGGCTTTCTTGATGATGATCTTTCCATCACTTCTTATGTAAATTCACGATCAAAATCAGTAAATGTCTTAACCAATGAACCAAAATTTTACAAGAGAAGTCACGCGAGTCACACCACAGTTGTTTCTATGTATAAGAAGAATCAGTCCGCCGTTGAAGTAATCGATGTTCTTATGCATTATTATACTACAATGCAACATTCAAACGACTGGACTTTATCTTTATTTTTTACGTTACTCAACATTGCTTCAGTGAACGCTCAAGTCATATGGAGCTCACAAAATTCTCAGAGTATCGTACAGCGTCGATTATTCATCAAAGGGCTAGCTTTAAGTTTATTACAAAATGAAGAACCAATATCACTGTGCACTTTGAGTGATTTTAAGAACAGGAAAAGTAAATTAGATACGCTGCAGGAAGCAGTGCCGTATTATAAAAACAGGAAGAGGTGCAGAATATGCACTGTAACTTCAAAACGTGACAGAAGAACCAAACAACGTTGTGTCAAATGTGGTCAGAGTATCTGTAGAGAACATTGTGTGAATATTTGTACAATGTGTGCTGCTTAATATATCTAGATCTACACAGATTGTGCAGAAATATACCATACATATATAATAATATAATACACATTGAAGTTTTTTTGTATGTGTTACTAATAAATAAACTAATCTAATAAACTTAAAAACCACTGGACCGATTCGGATGAAATTTTCGGATAGTTTGAAATCGGGAATGGGAACTATGCGAGTAAATCCGCTGAGAGCAACGAGTAATACATTTATTTATAATTAATGTCCTTTACATGCTTTATATTAAGCTTGACCTGTATGCAAGTTTGTATCTATGTAACAAAATCATCAAACTCAATTTTCATTTACATTATTACCCCAGATGCTTGGGTAAAATAATACTACCACCTTAAGCTTGAAAACTTGTCATCAAATATCAATAGGTGTGTTCCGGCGGCATCACTTCAAAACCAGTAGCTCTAGGTTTAGTGTGTTTACCATCCTGGAACACGTCGTCACTTAACATTAGGTCAGATTGTCAAAGCACTGCGCCTGTACGGGGCAAAATAAGTGGTATTTGGAATAAGTGGTAAATGGAAACAAGTGTGTCACATGCCTTGACCAGGATCTTCTAGATTAGTGATTTTTATGAAACAAAATATACATTAAGTGTTGTTGTCCACATCAAGTCTCCAAGTGTTTTGAGATTAGAAAAGAGGATAATAAGTTTTTTTAAACCTAAAAAACAAGCTTTAATGGCCAGCCAAATTAAAAAGAAAATAATATAGATATAATGAAATGGAGAGAATTCTTTAGGGGAAGTTCACTGGTTTATATTTGGTGTAATATAAACTGGTTTAATGTTAATTGGATTGAAATACGCTTGAAGTGATTTTTATATATTCTATTCTATATAATATGGTATTTATACTTTGTAATAATAATAATCAATCTTATAAACACCTACAGATGAATTGTATTTGTAACATTTGATTTCAAGCACCTAACGTTTTTTTTTTTGTTACAATCAATTTAATTATTTTGTTATCATAATTAATAAAAAATATATATATAAAATTTTTAACATCGATATAGAGCTCTCTCTTTCCATATAAAAAAAAAGAATAAAAATATATTTTTTAAATATTTTGAATAATAAACATGACAAGAATGTTTTTTGATAGTTTCTACATTTTTTATTTTCCTTTTATAACGCTTTTCTTGTTTAAAATGCTTGTAGATGTTTATAAACAATAATTTATGAATATATATATTTTATGTAAAGCTAACAACTTCATATAAAATTATTGGAAAATGTCTGTTTCAATGAAGTGTCATGTTAAAAAAGTTGTAAATTTAAAGCAAAATATTTGTGTGTAATTTTTAAATGCAATAGTATTCATTTTCACTACATGGAATTTTTTACATTAATTATTACAGGGTGTGGAGAGTGACAAAGATGAAGAGGAGGAAGAAGATGACGTAACTGATAATTCTCACGCGTTTACCAAAGTACCTAATATGCCAGAAGTTTCTATCACGGTCATGTGTCCATCAGGAGAAACTCTACATGCACGTCAAGGCATACAACAACTCGCTTCCAAAGATTGCCTCGTTTGTGGGCGTACATATAGATACTCACATAATGCTAGACGGCACGAGCTAACTGCTCATAGTTTTGATAGATATACAAATAAAACAAAGAAGACCCATACGCATATGCAACCAAAATTAAGACCTAATCCGTTTAATCCGAAAGCACGGCTCATGCCTAATCCAATTAATCATAAAATGCAATTCATGCCCAAAAATATCCCCACAAAAGTTATTTCACACAAAAAATTATAACTCCGCCGAAACCTATACCAATAAAAACTGTTAAAACTCAACAGAATAATTTACCTTATCCGTTACGTATTAAAGCACTTAAGGATTTACAAATTAAAAAGAAAGAACCACAAATCTTGAAGACCTTGTTAACTACAAAACCTGAAGTTTTAGTTTCCGAACCGGAGATACTAAATTCTGGACCAGAGAGTCCAGAAACATTGATATCTGAACCAGAGATTGCATCTTTTCAAGTAGAAGCGATTTTATCCGAACCAGATCCAGACGCGTATGATCACCATCCAGGTGATGAAGAACATGACGGTGAAGGTGAAATGGATATGAATCAAAGTCAACAATATGACACTGTCGACATGGACTCTGATAATGAAATAGAAATAGCTCGACAACAAGAAAATGCATCAGACGGTGAAGAGCAAATGGAAACAGAAGACAATGTTCATCACGACGATAATATGGAGGAAAATCACAGTGATAATGATAAAGAGCATAATGAAGAAAATGGAGACAGCCAAGACAATACAGTTGCTGATGGTGCAGAAATCAAAGCCGAAGATGAAAGTAAAGAAGAAGAACGAGTTAATGAAGACAAAGAACTGGAAAATGAAGATAATGGGGTTAATCATGATGAAAATGAGGATGACGACGAAGACCTCCCCCACCGATGGAGTTGGCACCAGTAGTTGAAATAAACGAAGACATGCAGACTAATTCGTATATTAGCGAGCTCAATGAAGAAGAACACGAAGAAGAGGAAATGGATGAAACAGCTGATCCCAATGAGACTGTTGACGAAGAGTCTCCGGACAAGGATCTTGATCCTGACAAAGTGTATGTAACCAAAACACAAAGAGATTTTATCGCAAAATATCGCGATATAATAGAACAAATAAACACGAAACGATGTTTATGCTGCGACAGAGAACATCCCCGTAGAAAAGCTGTGATACAGCATTTGCAAAAGAATGGTCACAAGGTACCTAAACATACCTGTTATAACTGCGTAGTCACATTTGGACACATTGGTGCTTTGCTCAGTCACATGAGATCAAATTCTTGTACTGACCTATGGAAAATAATTTACAATGAGAACGGTATAAACTGAAGATTTAGTGCTTCATCGCGAGGTTAAAAATAAAGTTCATTACAAAGATATATTCAATGCCAGGTCTTACGCTTGTAAACTGTGTCCAGCTAAGTTTCAATTGAAACAGTTTATAATGAAACATGTGTTGGATGTTCATGAGGACGGACAGTCCCGAGTGCCGTTGGGATGTGTGCATTGTCGTGCTAGATTCAAGGATAAGAGTTTACTAAAGAGACATATCCGCAACGGGGAATGCACCGTCTATATTTCTTGCGATTTATGTGCAGAGAAATTTACAAACATACAAGATTTCAATGACCATGCTGTAGCCATACATGCTGGCAATTTCGACCAGTCGGATAACGCTAATAAATGTGTCGATGGACGTCCGACGGATTGTCCTTTATGCGGAAAGAAGAACAGTAACTATCCGAATTTGGTGAAACATTTGAAAATGGTACACAATGAGGAAAAACCTCACTACTGTCAACATTGCGATTCTAAATACGAACAAGCCGCTGATCTGAACAAGCATATTTATACAGAACATTCGGATAGATCTCTGGGAATGCAAAGAAGTGAACCTGACATGTCGCTCGTCAAAGAAGAAGCAGAGGAATACCACTATTCGTGTACGGAATGCAACGCCATATTTGAGACCGTCGATGCCTGGACTGATCATCAGGTGGCTGAACATAATCAAGTCGCCCATCATTGTGACCAGTGTGATAAAAAATTCTTGCGACCATCGGAGCTTGCGGAACATAAAAAAATACCCATTTGAGAGTGAAGTTTTATCCGTGCAGTGTTTGTCCCAATTCATACAGCACTCCACAGAAATTGTCTGAGCATGTTCAGCAGGCTCATCCCGGTGCAGGCTTGCAAACGGCTGCAGAGTCCGAATTTTATTGCGACATATGCATTAGATCATTCAAAAGCCGTCAGGCTTACTCTAATCATATGCGTATTCATGCTAAGGTGCCGACCACGAATAGGAAACCTGGAGATCCTAAATCATTCTCACCACAAATTATCGGAAAACCTATTAAGCAATTTTCTATGGTGCAACCCGGTTTCGTTTCGTTTAAACCGAGTTATAACGTTCCTAATGCGCCATACTCTTGTGACATTTGCGGTAAAGGATTCATGCATAAGAAGAACATATGGAAGCATAAAAAAAGTTTTACATGCTGATCTCATTGGTGACCGCAACGATAGCGAGGATAATACTATGCATGCTTCTACTGAAGAGGAGGAATTTAACATTGATGAAAACGGAGGATTATCAACACCTCAATTTAATAGTTTTAATTTTACCAATTTTACTAATAGCACACCTCTACCGCAAACAGAAGCAATGCCGTATTCCTGTGAACTGTGTTACCAGAGGTTCCCAATGCGAACTAGTCTGTGGAAACACAAACGTAACAAGCACGGTATCGTAACCCCGAACGCGGGAAGCAGTCCCGATTTCCAAATGCAAGGTGGCTTTGGTGATAACAGTAGCAGATCAAGTTGCACCATTTGCAAAATTTCGTTTAGCGACAAAAAATCTTATTATCGTCACAGGAAGAATGTACACAAATCTTCTGTACAAATGTGTAAAATATGTGGCAAACCACTTAGTTCAACGCTTGAGCTATACGAGCATTTAAAGGCTGCCCATGCACGTGAACTATTAGGGTATAATGCTAATCAAGGTTTCAAGCAAATCGCAAGACGCACCACAAGATATGGAAACCGAGTACGAAAACGAACAAGAAGCTATCGATCCCAATGTTGAGTATCAAGCGAGATATCCATGCGACACCTGCGGAAAACAGTTTGTCGGATTATTGGCGTTACAGAACCATCAATGTGTTAACCAACAAACTTCACAACCGCAAACATTTGATTGTGAAATCTGTCACAAGAGTTATACGTCAATAGCTGCGTTGAAGAGTCATCGCGGTTGGCATTTGCGTTCACCGGATGGCAAAGCCGCCGCTAACAATTCAGGACTTTGGATGCCTCAACACAAAGTGACCAGTAAAGTCAGTAAACACGAAGTCACTGAACCCGCGCCGGCCCCACGAAGCCAACAAAGCACTTCCGCTTCCATAGCTAAACGAAGACTACCGCCCGAAGTGGAAGTTACAGTCGTGAATCCGAACAAGAAATTGCGATCCGACGACTCTGTCGAGTTGGATCAGCAAAATGCCGGGGCATTAGAAGATAAATACTGTACTATTTGCGACAAAGAGTTCACCAAACGCGCCGCTTACCTGAGACACATGGACGAGGTGCACCAGCCTAATTCTGTTTTTTGCCCGGTCTGCGATAAAAGTTTCACACGCAAGTCGACTTTGCTCGTTCACATGAAGAAACATTACGAAAGCGGGGAGAGCAGTTCCAGTGCAATAGCACAGCTGGAAGAGGAGATACACGCCTGCGATCTATGCGGCGCTCAATACGACAACGCTAAAGCGTTAAGGTCCCACAGAGCCCGACACCACGGTGAAGAGTCTGGGGAGTCTGAGGACGATGGAAACGTACCTATTCAAGCTCCCGGGGAATTTACGTGCGCCCAGTGCGGTGATGGTGTCGCGACACCAAGAGACTTGATCGCTCACCGCAGCATGCACGCGACTCCTACCAAATTCTTTTGTAACATTTGCAAAGTTTACTTTGCGAGAGCTTTGGATTTATCATCGCACACGCGAGCGAGACACGCCGATAACGAGAAAGTATTTTTCCCATGTGCCATGTGCGATCGCTTCTACATGAATAAAAAGAGTTTACAGAGACACATAGAAATGTCTCACTGATCCTAACCGACACTATAGCAAACACTTTAGTTGTGTTTGTGAGTAGAAAAAAAAAAACGTATTTTCACCTTGATTGTTGCAGTGAAGATACCCTTAAAAAGTTGAAAACAGTTTAAGGAGATTTGAATATTGTAAATATTGGGTAACTCCCGATGGCTTCGATAGTTTACACCGATACTTTTTAGCACCTTATTTGAGAAGACTATTATTATACAATTACGTTGTCATTCCTTGGCTTTGATTTGTTTTTGGTTTTTAAGGAGGAATAAGTTTGATTTCTGATATTATAATATCTTATATTCATGCGGATTTTTTGCTCATGTGTTCTATTTATTTTTATGATGTCCGAATAGATGTGTTATAATATAATCAATATGATTGTAACGTTTCATTGTCTCGGAGGACTTAAGTCTATAGGTTTATAAGTACTTATTACGGATCATTATTTACTATTTTATCATAATTTAAGGTAATATTATATTAAGTTTTTAGTATCGAAATTACGGCCAAAAGTTTTAATATAGTCAAAATCAGTCATGACCAGTGAGTGATACACGAATAATCAATATTTATTGATCCTTCGAATTTCAATTATGGAAGTTACGTATATGCAAATAATTTAATAGATCAATACACGATTATTGGTCGTTATAATTTGTATTTTTAAAAGGTTATTATTATTGCACTTTTCATATTATGTAAATATTTTTTAATATAATCTGGGGTTAAATGTTTTAATAATTTTGGAATTGAAATTTGAGATAGACCGTCTGTTCAAAATGTACTGATTATTTTTAATACTTTCAATGATTCTATAATATAATGTGATTATAAGGGACATATCTCCTCAAATATTTTAATAAATAATTTGAAGCTAACAAGTATAACTGACCTAGATTTATATTATGTTGTACCTAATATACGTAAATTTGATTCCATTCTACTGAATTTGAAATGGGTAGAACTATTAGTCTTTACAATTGCTGAAAACTGAAAGTAATCGTTGAATGACGCTGGCAGTGATCGATAATGACGTCACGTGCCACACGACCTAAACTTTTCATCCGATGCTAATAACATGTTCGAAATTCGAATTCTTATGTTCTTTAATTGAAATTGAATTTTGACGTTTTAATCACGCGCCATTTGCCAGCCTGCGAACTACTATCTGGTTAGCCTGTTAACGGTTTTGATAAAATCAGTTTCACAATGTAATTGTATGTATATTTAAAAAAAAAAAAAATCAGCAGTGCCAAAATTTATTTACATTTCATTAGCGGTGCACTTTCAACAAATACCTGACACTTGTTCCTGTTTGTAACTAATAAGATTGTAAATTCCTTGTACGTACATAGTAAGAGAAGTGTCGATTTCTATTAACGAATGATTTGCGTCAATCAAAATTATAGATTTATAATAAAATTAGGAGTGGACCGTTTTTTATTGTGATGGTATGAACGTGCGACTGATAAAAATAATATACTTATATATAGGAATATGTAGTTTCCTCCTTTTATATTGTAAAATAATAATGCAATCGTTTTCAAAGTTACTTAAGGTTCATTGCCTATTCTCGTGTATAAAATTGATACGTGTTGCATATTCGATTTCTTTTTTATTTAACACGTTGACTGCCATTTACCTAATAGCCTTTTTTACACTTTTTCCAAACGCTGACTTTGTTCTACTAACGCCAAGTGTTTTCTGTGCGTGACTAAATAATATATGAATGCGATAATTAATAACCTATTATTGTTAATTTTATTGATCACAATTTTACGGCCATTGAATAATGAAGCACCTCTCAATCTTCAATTGCCTATCAATCGTTATCAGTTGCTGCGATACACAAAAGCACACACTTGGACAAAAAAAAATTAAATGAAATAATTTTCTCCATTATAAATCATGTCTTATAAAAATTAAAAATATAAAAATTGGTAAATATTGAAAAAATTAAATCAAATACTTTATTTTTACTAGTGTTAAACGCTACTTGGAAGTCAATGTGTTGAAGATTTTTTCGGTATGTTTTTTTAAGATAATAAAACTTGTTACAAATTAATGCAATAAGAAAATTTTTATACAGTTAAATATGTAAAATTTGAATAGTGTCAGTTTATTCATGATTTTAATTTAGTATAAGTTTATATGGCTGTATTTTTGCTTAATTGTGTATGTACAAAGCAAATTCTTACATTGTATGTAAAAATCTTGAGTAGGCCACTGGATTCATACATTGCAATTCGAAATGTATAATATTATTAAATAATAAAACTTTCTGAATTGATCGCAGATTTGTTTTTTTTTTTTTTCAACAATTTCTCCACAATATAACTTTGGAATATGGTAATCTGTAACAAAGACATCCAATTTTATCCAGTTTGGCAAATAATCTTTGCATCTCTACGACGAAAGTGTATATTGGTAAAAACGACTTTTAATCAAAAACAAAAGCGGACTTCAAACGAATATACTATAAAAATGCACAAACAAGTAAATAAATAATTACTTTATTAATCTATTTCTGTACACTTTATCCTTTATTTTAATGCCGTTAATAATTTTGAAATCGGTGCCACCTTATGGACAATTAAGTGGTGTAAATGTACGCCTCCAATTATAAGATTTTGATCAATTGTTCCTTAATATAAAATAAGTCCTTAATTAAGTTTATATGTAATTGTGATGAAGTTTAGGCAGTTTCCATATACAGGTCCGCTAATGAATGTATAACCTTGAAATGGCTTTTAGCAGAACTTATGGCCTTTCGGAAAAAAAATAGAAAACAAAATATATCCTAGCTATCTAGTTACTAAAATATGATTTTTTTTTTATTAAAATCTACAAATTTTTATCTTATTTTACATTCTTGTACAATAAAACACATATTACTGAATTCCATCGGTTTTTTGCTCTATTATTATACACTAATTATGCCAATAGATAAGTAATAAATAGTTTAACTTGCTATGGGACAATAGTCCCATATAAATATTAAAAAATACTTGAATTAATTTTTTAGTTGATAAGTTGCAAAAATATTTTTTTATTAAGTATATGTTTAGATCGTGGGAATAAAACATGTATCAAAACATGAGTGACCAATAATTTTCAAATTCAAATAAGGCATTTCAAGGTTATCCATTCATTACCGGACATTCTGTATAAATGAGCCAATTGATTAAACGACTACAATATTATTGATGTCATTAAAACAAAGGATATATTGAAGTAAACAAAAGTAGATTAATTAATTAATTCTTTATTTTTTTTTATTTCGTTATTCCGTTTGTATAGTACCTAGGTTTTGTTTTTTAAAGTAAAAAAGTTTTGTTTTCTACTTTTTAGTTTAAGTGTGTGCCTACTTTTATGAATAGTTTTGAAGCCTGAATTTGTTTTTTCTTTTAATAAATTTCGATTCCGTATTAAATTCTCCTTTCTCTTTTTATTCACTACTAGCTGTGCCCGCGGCTTCTTCCGCGTGAAATGCAGACAATTTGTAGCCTATATTCTCCCTCTAGAAGTAATCTATCATATTACCAAATTTAATAGAAATCTTATCAGTGGTTTAGGTGTAAAGAGATAACACAGACAGCATCTAACTGGTGCCCGCAATTTCGTCTGTGTAGAATTAGTAATTGGAGTACCCTATTTTTTTAGCTCAAAGATTTTATTAATTTCCACTCCTGTTATAAAAATAAAATAAAATGTTATCTGATAAAGACATTACAAGATTAGTATTTATGTATCAAAATGTAACTAAATAAGTTCATGAAAGAAATGTAAGTGTTTTTGCGTGATTCGCGAACAAATTGATAAACAGACAGACAAAAAATATTGCTTCTATCATCAGACCAGCATAATAAAATGGTAACTGCAATACGCAAATACTTGAATAGCTGTGAAAACAAATATATGAAACACGTGTGTCTATAATATTCCAGTGCTTCTCCCGATCCTTAATCAGATCTTGATTTGCTGAGAATGTAACCACTTCGGGAATATAATCTTTCGTAAAAAAAAATAATTACAAATCGGTCCACAATTGATGGAGGAATCGCGTGACAAACACACAGACGAATTGATAACTTCCTCTTTTTTGAAGTTGGTTAAAAAGGGGGCGGTTCTCGATTCAACGGATTTGTAATTTTTATTTATCTCGAGGTGATCCCACTGTCATCAAGTCCCGATCTGATAAATGGATCTCAGGGAAATCAAGAGAAACCCTCAAATTCTATAGAATACGTAGATATTTGTTTCCACAGCTATTCAAGTTTTTGCGTATTCCATCACCATCTTATTTTGCTGATCTGATGATGGAAGGTACAATATTTTAACGAGTAGGAGTTGAAGAATATTTTTTGTTGTTGTATTTTATTTATATAAACTAACACTGAATAGAAAAAGAGGAAAAAGAACAATTTAATATGGAAATAGAATTATTTTTAGAGAAAAATCAAAAACTGCATTCAAAACTATACCTAAAATAGTAAGATTTGTAACTAAACATTAAAAAAAAATTGTTATTAAAAACAAAACAGATTCCAATATTATTAATGTTATTAAAACAAAGGATATATCGAAGTTAGCAGAAGTGGATTAATAAAGTAAGTAATTATTTATTTACTTTTTAGTGCATTTTTATAGTACCCTTTGAAGTCGAGTTTCTTTTTAATTAAAAAAGTTTTATTGAAGTCTGTTAATAGTGTGTTTTTCGTTTCGCGGTGACGAAGGGGTAGCTAATCCAGAGAGCGAAGAGGCTACTATAGTCCAGTTAACAAGTTCAAAAACGTGTTTTTTGTATTCTGTATAAAGTTCCTAAAAATACGTGCGATAGCTCATTCAATTAGGAATGACGTCAAGAAAAATGTATCTCGAGGATTAAATTAGCACATAAAAAACTGCAATTGTTATTAAACAAAATAAGAAAAAAAGCTATTTAGTTTTTCTTGAATAACTCAAAAAACTATTAATATTGAAGAAATAAAAAAATCCTACTGCCGGAGTTCTATCTCCATTAATTTATAAATCTTACTAAGGTTCCTCGTGATCGTTACGGCAGACCTACGCGCAGCGCCGCTGAAAGCAGTTTATAGCATTAAGTAATATAGTATTAAATATTAATATGTCGATTACCCATAAAATGAAACAATAGGAAAACAATGGAAAGCTGGCGTTTACGCCAGGTTAGTGCTCAAGGGGTTATTAAGTTTACAATTGTTAATTTAACATTGTTTTTACATATCGACATAATTTTTTTTATACCTAATAAACCTAATTTTTGAAGCGAAAATTTCTTTAGCCGCTTTGATCACTTTATTTTCTTCTTGGAGCCCAACTGTATACATACCTTGAATACCCACTTAACATAATCACGCGATTACAGAATATAGAAATAATTTTTGATTTTTCTCTAAAAATATAGAAATATTCTGTTTATTATGTTTTTTTACATTTAAAAAATGCACGAGGATATAAGGTTTTTTTTACTTAAAATGTAATAACTTATAGTGGCCGTTTAAGTATTATGTAAGAAAAAAATTGTACACTTATGGTGGATAAATTTATATGTAGAGATCAATTCTCTGCCTATTTGAATAATAACATACCTACCAAAAAATAGGATATCTACCTTAATTTGTTTCTTGTGCGAGATGCATATGACAAAGTTGTATGGCGAAAAGTATCGATTATCATAAAAAAAAAAGAAATAAGATGCGGGTCGACAGTTCAATACGAGATCACGACGCATATCGGATAGACCCGAGAAGCTTTAGACAATCTGAACCGTTTCTATGAGGAGCTTTCAACCTTACACAGTTTACTTCTTAAGGTTGTCTTATAAACATTTTTCCTCTTTAGCATACTCTCTCTGGCCCCCATTGATGCTTACATTACACTTACGGATCCATAGCTTAAATTTTAATAAGCTAGCTTTTAATCGAAAAACTATTTTAATGGAGGTATAAATTTTTGCATAGCTGTTAACTAAATGTGGCCGTTATTATGTTTAAATGAAGTAATATTAATCGCAGAAAGCGTGATCCGATAGACCAAAAGAGACCTATATATTTATAAACTTACACGAGTTCTGGAAAAAAAATGGTCAGTAAATAATCATCCAAAAAAATCAGGGCATTTACTTGACGCAATGTTGAAGAGGTCTTGATGCTCAGTAGGAAACAGCTAAGAGTATTAGTGAGAGCACTACTGGACACTGTTGTTTGAGGAAACATGTAAACAACTTTGGTGTTCAGAACATCAGCGTGCAGGTTCTGTGAAATTGTGAACGAAATGCCAAAGCATATCTTGTGTGAATTACGCATTACGCAATCCAATTTAGACAAGCTAGATCTAGTGAATGATCGTCATAATTTTAATATTAGAAGTAAAGACAAGTTGGCCGTCCCACTTTTTAGGCTAAGTAAGTCTAATAAAAGCTTTATAGGTAATAGTATTCGGTTTTACAATAAGATCCCAAGTAACATTACCGATTTACCTGACAATAAGTTCAAGTATTATGTCAAGCAAGTTTTAATCTTAAAAGGTTATTACAGGGTGGATCATTACGTGAACGATAGTGATGTCTGGAATTAACCCACATCTCTGTGCTTCCGCTAACATTAGTTAAGACTATGATTTGTATAGTTTTTGAAATGAAAAAAAAAAAAGAATGATATGTATTATATTTATTAAAAAAAAGGAACCAGATCGAGTTTCTTGTCGGCTATTCTCGGGTGGGTTGTTTTTCGAACCGGTGGTAGTGTTTTAGACGTTCATAAGCGCCTTCATAGGGCCTAAATTGAATAAAGATGTTTTTGATTTTGATTTTTGGAAATTCTGTTAAACACGCGTTGCTCCCGGAGAAGGTACAAACGCCATCTGCCAAAAAGTGTCTACAATATATTCAGGCTGTTGGTGTAGTCAGTCAGCTTTATCAGTATGTGAGCGATGTTCTATTCTGCATAGCCCCTTCCGGAATAATAAAAATAATACATTTGTCTGTGTTATAAATGAATAAACATTTTAGATTGCACAAAACATTTTAATATAAACTTAAAAAGTCGTACAACAATATGAAAAATTATTATTGACTAATTATATTAGCCGGCATCGAGAGCCGCTTTCACTATATCTATTATGCAAATATTATATTATCTTTAACACTTCCATCGAATATATCTTACAAAAGAAAGAAAAAAAAAAGTTTATTTATAATAAAAAATCTCATTACTCTATGTTGTAGTTATTATTACAATTATTATTTTTAAACTTACATTATATAGATTTTATCTACAAAATACTGCAGCGTATCGGTCAGTTTTTTTCAATCGACAATCGTCGATACTCATCATTTTACACATTAAGAATAATTTAACAATAGGGTATTAATAAAGTTTACACTGTATTTAAATAATACAACTAGACTTAATTCTAAATCAAAATATAAAAATAGTAAAAAATAGTTGTACATTTTCGCTTAGCTACAACTTGTCAATGTTGTGCATCGAATACTGTTAACTAACTCGAATAGATGCTTGATGTTGAGGTGAGACGAGCGACTTGAAGTCACTGTACTGAACTCTCATATTCGCAACACAACGACAAGTTGATTCAACTACCCGCATACGCACCTACATACGTACTATTAACCTCCATTGAAAAACTGCACCGTTCGCCAAGTGAAATATAAAAAAGATAAATATAACACATAGTTAATTTTATGTTCATAGTTAATTCATGAATTTTTGCATGCACCCGTTATATTATGAATTGAGAAATTTTTTCTATCATATATTCATAATATTCATGTCTTTTATTATAACAATATAAGTATACAATATACGCTAGGGTGGCCGCCATGTTGCGGTCGGCCGGTAATGTACACAAGGACTAATATCTTCTTAAAAAAATACTGTTAGATTGAAACGTAGCTAAACCTATATATTATGTATATTATTATTATTATATTAAGGGTACAATCGTACGAGCGATGATTACACTATGTGAGATCTCCGACGCCTATGGGCGGGTCGTCGCGCCGTCCGACCGCGTCCCACCGGATATGCAAACATTTATATTATATAATACCTGAGTACAATACATAGGTACCAAAACACTATAATAATAGTATGAATTATCAATTTCAATATTAAAATACGTATTTTCTCTATTGGCCTTTCGTTTCCACGTGAAAAATTAGACAATTATCGTGTACGTATATAATATATATATTACATTATGTATACATATTAATATAATATATCATCAATATCTTAGATCGGAGGACGTATGTGTACAGACTCGCTCTAGAAGGTACTTCGTAAGCGCACGCGGCGGCCTTGCAGCCACTCGCTCCCTTACACTATACAAATATAATAATTATCGAGATATCGAACGAAGACATCAAAAAACTCGACTCGGCATTATATATTACGAAAATAAATCGCCGGCAAGTCGCGCGGCTGTTTATTATTGCTCCTATCGATTAATTTACATATCGAGGTAACGAACGAGAATACAAAAAGTTATGGAAAATCCGTACGGTTATCACAAGCGGCGGGCGGCGCGGGACGCCCCCGCGGAAAATAAAAAAATAAATCGCGGCGCGCGTCTCTCTCGTAAAAAAGTAAAGACTCTATGAGCGGGTCGCGCGTGGCGGCTAGCGTGCGTGCGCGACTCAGTTGGCGAGCAGCAGATGTGCAGGCGCGGGGGGGGTACGGCGGCGCGGTGCCGGGCGCGGGGTCGCGTCGCGACACGAAGTACACCGCCGGGTCCGCGGCCGGCGAAAGCGATCGCGCAGCCATCTGCTGTTGCATCGCGCGCTGCTTTATGTAGTTGCTGAACTCGGTCGGCGACATGCGATTCGCACGTTTGCTGCTCGTCTTCAGTTTGGTGCTGCCGAACTTGGTTTGCGCGAATGTCGCCGTGGTGAACGTGAGAGGCTGTGCGCGGAATGGCGGCGCGGGTGAGAACGTGGCCGGTGCAGGCGGCGAAGGCGCCGCAGCCGGCTCTACCGGCCTGAAACACTGCGCTTCCGGGTTGAACGCACGAGTCACCTAAAACAAATATTTATCTCATTTTAAAATAATGTTTTAGTTGTATACGAATGTCAAAAAAATATGCCCACTATCATTCGATCTGATTTTACTGTAATTTTATTTAAATTATAATTTTAAGGAGCAACACGCATGTTGGGTGTCGCAAGCGTCCATAGGCTACGATGATCGTAAGCACCTTCAGGTAGATCGTATGCTTGTTTGTCACCTTTGAAGTATAAAAAAATGTAATTAGTAAGTAGAAACTAGACTCTGGGTAAGTGGTAATTGGACTGCTATTTTTAAGTTGATAAAGTAATATTTAACACCTTATTTACGTACCTCTCTGTCGGTTCTCTCGTCAGCAGCTCGTTCGTCGTTGCTGAAGAGAACTTTCACAGCACCTTTTTCACCGATACGATATGACACTTCACCTGCAGAAGAGAATTACAAAAAATGTTAATTTAAACAATGTAAATATCATGTATTACATTGGTACAAATAACTAGGTATATCACCAGCTCCTGTCGTAATAACACCTTTACACTTATTACTGCTTGCACTTATTATATCTCTAAAATATTCAATTATTTGGTTAACATATTAGCTAACGCGACGATGATCGTTTATCTGCAGATTTAATTCAATACTGCTTTTAAAAACTTACCCTATCAAGTCTAATATAACGATAATTTTAATTGGATATGCTTCATCGATGACGGCCTCATAATGTGATATTTTAAATGTATAGCTTTATATTGTTTTATATTACTAGTTCTCCTTCACCTAAGTTTGAAGCTAATTGTACGATACGATATCAGATCTTTCTGTTGTGTCAATCGTTTCAAATAAATATCGTTATCACGGACATTCTAATTTGTTTCATTTAAAATATACATTGACACCGGTTAGTGGTAAAACAAAACCTCAATTCAATTGACATGTTAGTATGGTACATTGGCGCCTATTATATAGCTGACGATTCTCTAGGTTATGTATTTTATTAAATGTTACGTTACAAGATTACATATCGGATTGCAACAGAAGTCGCAATACGATCATAATCATAGTTGTACTATTGCCCTCGGGGACATTGTTTCTTGGCCTCGTATATTTAGCGGGTTATGCAATACACCGCACTAACGTATTAAGCGGTCAATTGTTATTGGTACGTGTCATTTTTCTGTTAGCGCTTATCTAACCGCAAAAAATATTGTTCTGGAAAAGAATTCTATTTACGTAAAAAACAAAGTAATTGAAAGAAGAAAAAAAAACTATTTAATTATAAACAAAACCGACTTCAAAAAACTAAAGTATATAAAAATGGACTAAAAACTCAGTAAATAATTACTTTATTAATCTTTTTAGTTAATTTTGAAATCGGTGCCAGCTTATGGATAACAAAGTGGTGTAAATTTACGTCGCTAATTATATTAAATTTTGATGAATTCTTCTTTAAAATCACCTTAGTACATTATTTAACTTATATGTCATTATGATAAAGTTTAGACAGTTATAACCCATCTGTAAAAGAATACACTGGTTAACTCTAGCTGACACCGACTCCAAAAGTAACGAAACAGATTAATAAAGTTAATTATTTATTGACTTTTTAGTGTATTTGTGTATAGTTTATTCTTTTGATGTCTGTTTTGTTGTTAATTATAAAAGTTTTTATTTTTTAGTTTAAGTATGGACTTTTAGGTATAGCTGTGTAGCTTCATAGCTTTGGAAACGAATATTTGAAACACGTGTAAGAGTCTATAATATTCGAAAGATTTTCTCAATTTCCCTGAGTTCCACTGATCAAATCTGGTGGAAATGGGTCCACCTCGGAAGTGTACTCCGTCGATTAATTTGTTTTTTAACAAATCGGTCCACAAATGACGGAGAAATCGAGTAACAAACATATAATTGATATCATCCTCCTTTTTGAAGTCGGTTAAAAAGATAATTTATATTTCTATCCTCACAACTAAAATTGAAGTGTCTGTTTGTAATGTCAAAATAACAATTTTTTTACTAAATAGATATTAATGGTATATACAATACGTAGATTAAAACTACATTTTTTTAAATTTTTTGTCTGTTTGTCTGTTTGTTGCGACTAATCTCCGGAACAGCTGGGCGGATTTTGACGAAACGTTTTTAAGAGTAATATTTTTACTTTATCTTAGTACTAAAAAAATTGGACAAATTATTAGGATTCCGTATAAAAAAATGAAGAATATCTAAAACATAGGCGCAGCCGTGGGTGCACAGCTAGTAGAAAATAAAAACGATAAAAGCGAAAACTTACAACACTAAATTTAAACGTAAAGAAAAAGATATTTATAAAAGTCTGTATCTGAAATTATCATTGTGACATTCTAAAATACCACAGTATAAAAATGTAGGAATGTGAGTAAATACGTGAAATTTTTGTATTTACAACGCAAGTCTTCGCCGAACAAATTATTTACACCAGTCATAATATCACTTAGGTTAATCATAAAGGTAATTTTGTGTATACTTGTATTATGGGAATGTATTTGAAAGTGAATGAAATGAAACTATTATTATCTGATTAAGAAATAAATAATTATTATCTACATATGTCCCAAAACAATTGAAGTTTGATGATTTACTTAGTAAGCAGTTACAAGCAGTTTCACGTTATAATTTAGAAAAGTACCTGTGCGTATTTGTTTTCAATACGAACTCAAAGCCAAACGTTTTAAGGTATTATAATGTGTTTCCATGATTTTGAAACTAATTATTTAAACATAAACCGATTGTAATTTCAAAAGTAATTCGAATGGATGCAACAATACGTCATAATTGGCGTAAATTACAACTTGACTTGCTCTGCAAAAATGTCAATTTGAAATGCGCAAATAACTATTGATAATCGTAACAGTCATGGAGCATAATTTATACCACCGAAGTATAGAAATCATAGAAGTAAAACTCTTAGAAAGGCAGTAGCCACACACGGAGTAAATCAATTTCAAGTTGGCCTTAAAAGCCACGTACGCTTTTCATTACGTGCCGGTGATTACGTAATTCCGTGTCGTTTACACATATATATTTTTGGCTTCATTTTTAAGCAAGCGTTTGCTTGAAACTATCACTCTTAGCGTTATTACCCTATGGTAGAAATAAGAATTCTATTTCTTAGAATAAAGTAAGTTCACATAGCCCATTTACTTATTTATAAAATTTCAAGCAAGTATATAAGGTTCATAAATTTGTATTAAATAAGTCGTTTCTATTCGTACGCTAAATTTTGATAGATTTATAGGCGTCAAGAGTATGCGTAATAAATCACGTAGATTAAAAGAATAATATTGTAAAAAAAGTAATACATTAGACTAGGTATAACACGAGTATCATAAATTTGAAATGAATTTCAGATTCTTATTTTCTAACTGACAATTACACAGTTACATGAGCCCATTCACGTATAAAAAATTGTTTTTCTTCATAATTATGGATGTCATATCAAATGTTTAACTTTTAATACAATCATCGCAAAAGAATGTGCTGTAAAATTGTTTGTTTCCTTCATAATTTACAGATTTCGTATATTACGTAGATTCCTTATATTATTTGAAAGTCAACGTCTGTCTGTACGTTAGTCACTAGAGCGATACTCGATAAAAATAACAAGCAATAATAGTTATAATTATTACAGTACAGTTTACTTATATTAGTATATTTTCTTTGTACTATTTTTGTTCTTGCGGAAGTGCGCATAAGATTGTATTGGTCTCATCTTGCTAAAGAACTTTCATTTCTGACACGTGTACTCTGTGTCCACACGCTCTTCTTTGTTAGTAAACGAAAACAAGGAAATGACATTAGGAAAAATTTCTTGAATTATTTCATCTTTTTTTGCTATTTATATCATAGATACTGAAGAAACCAGAGCAAAGAATACTTTTATGATTTAAAAAAAAATCATGCAAATCGGTTAAGGGGTTCTCGAGATATAAACACACTAATTGATACAGACAGACGTTACCTTTTATAATAAGAATAGTACCACCTCGTATTTTCACATGGGTGTCGTAAAAGGCGAAGGGATAAACCAGGGTATAGGCAGCAGTATTTTCTTAGTACCACAAACACCTGACTTCGATCGCCAACCCGCCTGCCAAGCGTGGCGATTATGGCAATCCCCACATTAAATACATCTTTCGGTTGAATGGTTGGATGGGTATATTTACCTGGATCGACCCAAACGGCGAGATCCCTTGGGAGATGCTCCAGCACATCCCGGACTGGAACTCCTGATTCTCTCGCTGCTCGCTCAAGAACTGGGTCCAAAGGGCCCCCGGTCTTCAGACAACGGAACGCAGAACCTCTGCACGGTCTATCCGGGTACCAGTGACCCCTGAATTTCTCTTTCAATGCTTTCTCCAGTTCCTCCCCGAATATATTGACTCGCCGCCTCGGCAGCTTGTTGTACAGGTAAGATATGACGAAGTTCAGAGCGACTTGCACTTCAATATGCATATTTGGTCTCTCTGTAAAGAGAAATTACACTTTAACATCCTTGTAGGTACCTACTTGCTAACGAATCAATACGAAATTATCATAAGCGTTCTATTTTTACATCTTTTATATATTTAAAACTAGATCCATTTAAATTCCCGAAAGTGAGATCTTTTATACATAAAAAGTAAAGTTTACAAAAAATTAACTTAATTATTCAAACCGATCTTTTATCCTTAAAACTAAGATACAAAAAACTTCTCAGTGTTTTTTATTTTATTTTTTAAGTGAGTGTTATAATATATGGTAATAACCGATATACCTACATATAGTCGATTATTTTCTCAGAATAGGACTAAATAGCTGTTTGCAAGTTTGTAATTATTTCAACGTAGTTAGTTCGCTATAAATATTTCTACGTAGTAATTGAATATTCAAGAAAGGCTTACTCATGTATTGAAGGAAAATTAAAAAAAAAATTAATATAAGGTATGATCTTTTCAAACTGTGTACCTTATTCACCTGAAGGGCCTTTACAGGATCATCGGGTGAGAGCGTTTAGGCAACTACAATGACACGAGATTTGGCTTAGGCAGTTAGGGGCTGTTCAAGCTCCTTTGTCAGCAACCCCCTCCCCCCCTAGCTACTGTTATGTAAATTCCGCGAAATCCATCCTAGCTTGTAAAGAAAATGTCTCTTTAGAGTAGGTACCTGTCTACTGTATAGGTAGGTACTGTACTGTACATAGTACATTGCGTGTAGTCTGCTGTGCATATTGTAATCTTTTGATAAAGATATAGCGGATACAAAAGCTTTGTATGGTTCAATTGGGCATGTTTTTAAAACGGATATTTTTCAATGATAACTTATGTTAATAACGGTAGAACTTGAGCGAGGCTTAAGTTTAGTAAAACTACATTTAAATCTATATAATTCTCTGTATAGCAACAAAAACAAGCAGACAGTGAGACTAGGAAGCTCACGACGTTCGTACCATTCGCTAAATCTTGATCAGACCTCCGTAGTATCTACTAATATTTTAAAACTGTAATTATCATCATCAAACGAACGATAGCAATTTGCTAAACTCATATAAAAAAATAACAATAATGATGAGTCACATATCCAAAAGTATGTTATTGCAAAGTTGGTACATTGAAAGTTATTATTGACACACGAAACTTGTTATGATATCCGGTCGTCGACCCCGTTCGTATGGCGACGTTTATGTATTGGGTAATACTATTCTTGTACGCAAATTATATCCCACCGTTTGTTTATTAAAGACTTAAGAATGAATAATCCGCGATAAGATTAACTAAACTAACTTCGAAAAGGAAATTTACAAAAAAAAAACCCACAGCATTTTAATTTTGGGAAAGGCACTAGGGACGACGTTTATTCTATACTAACTGTGTGCCTGCGGCTGCGCCCGCGTTTTATATATTCTTCACTGCGTTTTAATTTTGATATAACTCTAATATTTTTTAGTACAAGACAAAGTAAAAATATTCAATGCACAGATTTACGGGCAAGTGCTTGAATTTATGACAAATATTTTTACTTTATATTAGCACTAACAAGAATATTAGGGTTCCGTATAAAAAATATATAATGCAGTGAAGAATATATGAAACGCGGTCGCAGCCGCGGCACACATCTAGTTTCTCATAAATTCAAGCACTTGCCCGTTAAACTATGCATTGAATAGAATTTAATTGCATTTTTTAGGAGATTTAATTTTTTTACACGGAATCCTAATTATTTTTGAAAATTAAAAGTACCCTAAGTTCCCTTGTTTCATTCCTGGATACCAGCAGAGTCATGACCCCTGGGGTCGTTTTGGGGTTTCCCATAAATTAATTTCTACTTCAAAAATAAGGCCGATTTTTAACGTTATGTTTAGACGTCCTTCATACAAATATTACTAATAAAAACAACAAAAAAGTAAAACTTATAGGCATAGACAGTCTTTGCTATTTTGTTAATGGAAGAAAAATTAAAATTGATCCAGTTTTGAAAAAGGAAAAGGAGGGATGGAAGTGATTTTTTTTTTCTGTCGAACGCGTCTTCTCTTAATGTCAGATTGAATCAACCGAATTAACTGATTCGAACTTCATCTATGAGATATGACAATATATTTTTTTAAATTTATTTATTTACACCTCTAATGAGTAATTCTTAGTCCCGTAAACTGTATTACTGGTTTGTCTGTGGGCTCTAGTCTCCGTACATAATTATCACTAAACAGCACAATCCATATTTATCTACATTAAAAAATTAATTATAATAAATCTGTATTTAATTATACTTTCTAAATATCTAAAGACATCTCTTCTCTGTCTGAATAAAACAAATAAGATAGAGGAGATACTTGGTTAAAATTTATTATGACATCAAATGTAAGGAATGCAATACTTTATATCTATTTTACCGTAAAAGGTGCTTTTATTTTAATGTCACGTCTATTAGATCAGTATTGTATGTAACGTACTCCTGTTTATATACTGTGTTCTAGTCACGTTCGGATACTTCGAACCAGTCTCGCTGTCGATAATGGCTGCCATAATATTAAAAAAAAACTTGTACAATTCGCTGGATATAAAATATACTTACAAATTACAATGTATAATTGAGACGATTATATTTGCTACATTTCTAAACATTTTGCCAATCAGGAGCCATTCGAGTAATATGTGAGCTGAATTTTGGACATTTTGACTCTCCCTTGTCAGTAATAGTAAGCAATTGTTACCCCCTATGATTACGTAAGCATTGGCAAACTAAAACGAGAATTAATGTGTCGAGTACCCATATAAATAAGACAATAGGAAAACAATGGAAAGCTGGCGTAAACGCCAGATAAGTGCTCAAGGGGTTAATAAGTAAACTTTGCAAATAAGCAAAGCATAGATGTCCCATTGATGCTTATGCAATACTTAAACTGCCATTTATTTCAAAAAACAGTAAAATCCATTTCTTTTTGTAACCAAAAACCAACCAAACACAAAATCAAAAATTCTTTATTCCGTTTAGACACCAGGTTCTGAACGTGGGTGATAAAGCCACCTTATGGAAGTAGAAGACCCAGAGAATATTAGAGTGCATCGAAATGCAGGCGTGTGCAGATTAAAAACATAATCTAAAAAAAGCCAAAATTAAAACTCTAGAAAAAAAACATATTCTCAAAGTGGGCAGTAAGCAAAATAAAGTTGAGAAACTGTGGTTTAAACCCTGAGAAGGCGCTTAGGAACGTAAAAAAACTACCACCGCTTCAGAAAACACATATGTATTTAACTATTATGATGCCCTCAACTTTCAAATTGATCAAATTCTCACACAAACTTTCATATATAAACGCTCCTATAAAGTGAATTTCATATTTTTATAAAGTAGTAAATACTTTTATTCTATGTACGCCTATTTATTTATTTATATAGTGAATACTTGAATTGATCAATACAGTTATATAAATAGTATTCTGTTTACACGTTGTGATTGAACGAAATATTTATTTATATCAGTCGAACCTTTCACCTAATAATAACTCGAAGATTATATTTTTTTCTATTTCGCCGCTGCTTCCAATCCTCTTGTGTTTGTTTACTTGAGTCAAAGTAATATTTATTTAGGTACTACGTTCTCGCACTATTTTGCAGTTGTATACTCGAGCTCTGGAAATTTCAAGTAGGTATTATTTTCTTTACAGTCTCGCTAGTAGAGAGAGAGATATCTGCGAGTTATTTTTCTTTTACGTGATACGTGTTTCTATGAGATAGTGAACGTTATGGTTATATATAACAATTTTAAGATAACCGGTTTATTACTGACTCGACTTGACAAAGTATCGGTTACTAAATATAAATATTATGTAGGTATCATTAAAAACATACTTCAATAGTTTTTAAATATTTCAACAAGATACAATCACGTTTCGCGAAAACGTGCTATTTTTAATAGATAGATTAATGCTTTATAATTCTGTTAATATTGAATATGAGTTGACTATCGGAATAGTTATTTTTAAATGTACTTTATTAGATAGATTTTTGGGTGTATATTTGTCTACGGGATTGCCGAATTTTCAAACTAAAATTTAGAGTTAATTTTATACGAATCTTAATTCGAAATCTGTTATATAGATAAAAACAATTCTAATTACATAATCGGCACTTAAAATAAACTGATTGGTAGTCGTCAATGAAAGATAAATACATATTTGAGTTTCATAAATCACGTTTCATTCAAGTACTCTCGATAATTCGCTTAAAAGTATTTCCTATTTCCCATTTCAAGGTACAACGTACCTATATCGCAAATAACAGACAGTCACATCAACTCATAAGAATCGTCGTCTAAAGAAAAAAAAATTACATTGTTGAGTTAGGTTAGATTTTCTTAGCAATGTTGAAATGGAGTTATTTCTAATAGTTGATCATTTAAAGAGTTAAAATGTTGTATGGTTGTTGAAAATTACAGTATTTTTCAAATAGGTTGACCGCAAATAATATAATGAAGATTGAATAACACTAACATTTTTTTATAGATCCCAAATACAGATTTTCCATTGTAATGTTAAATACGCCTATGTATAGTTTAAATATATGGTAATTTGTTAGTCATCGAGATTAATACATTTTACACGGGTTGCCTCAATTCTCTAAGATATGCTCGATAAGGCGAGAGATTTACCCTGGAAACAAATGGAAGAGACCCAGAAACCCTTTGAGGGCCTTCAAAAGGCCCCGGGAGATAGCTCTCTGTTTGGGGAATGAATATTTGTCGACAGAACTTTGTCAGACGAAACTGTGCGACATTAACCTATTTTACGAGAGAGATGGTTTATTTAGGTTCGGCCCGAGTGAATATCAACGGAATAATATTTTTAGACACATTTTTTTTTTATTTATCTTAATTTACTTCTTCGTTCTTATTTACGTTTATTCAAAAATGTTTTCAGTTTAATATTTATCACTTCGCTTATTTTTTCGTGACTAGATGATTAATAAAATATAATATATTCCTAATATAATATATTCCACAAACAATATACAAATAAAATTTTATTTTAAACATAAAAGAGATACAATTAAAGAATACGATTTAACATAAAGGAAGGAAATAACCCACGTATATTTTCCAGGTAAATGGTTCCCACCCATTATATCTCGAACAAAGCTACCCTTGTCACGAGTGAGGTCGTGATGAGAAATGGCAGCGTAAGATAGCGTTTATATTGAGAACCGTATAGCGTTTTAACTTTCACGTTAGCACATTGTATGAAAGCATTTTTGATGATTAATTCTTGGTAAGAGATTTGAAAAGTTTTGAAATTTATTGCATTTGTCATAACTATAACCTGGTACTCAAGTGGAAATGTAACAAGCACCTATTAACTTCTCGGAAGCGTCATTTGAGAGCGTCTAAGATAAGCCGTATCACCACCATCCTAGCCTACATCATCAGTTGAGATTGTGGTCACACATAACATTTCTATTTAATTTGATTTTTTTTTTTAATTTTTAACACATACTTTTTAGAATATAAGCATATTAATAAGCAAAAACAATGCATTCTAGTAAATTTTGCTTCTTTGTTTCTCAATGGATTTGGTTTATTTTTATGTTCACTAACTAGCCGACTAACGATTGAGAAACTTCAAAGGTAATAAAACAAATAATTGAAAACAGTTTTTTTTTTTTTTTCAGTCATATTTTCAATAATGATCAGTCAAATTTCAAAGACCAATAAATTTAAAGATGTGAATAATATTAACCGTAGAATAATAATAATCAATTGTGGGTCTCGAAATCAAAGTTAATTTTGTGTGCGTTTTGATCTGATATTAAACATCAGCAAAGTTTTGTAATCGCGTTTCGTTTAGTAACAAATTCATACCCGATAGCGATTTCCCAGGCCACAGCATTTTGCCTAAACATGTGAGCCGTGAGCTACAAAGGTCGTTAATTAATTTGCCTAAGATTAATCACGTAGCTTCGAGAACAATATTTGCTATACCATCTTAATGACTGCGACAAAAGCTTTTAAGTGATTTATTGACATTTCGTGGATCGAGAGGACTGTGACCTTGTTTGTAGGACCTATTTATTGAACGCGTTCGATCGACTGGAAAAACGAATTATTTGTTTGTAGCATACGTCTTCAAATATCAAGTACTAACGACGTGCCCAGACTTCGTATGGAATATACGAAATATATAATCTATACTAATAAATGAAATTGAATTGTCTGTTTGTAATGTCAAAATAACAGTTTTTTCATTAAATACATATGAATGTATACGATATCTATACCAAAAATAAAATTTTTGTCTGTCTGCCTGTTTGTCTCAGGTAATCTCCAGAAAGTCAGGACCGATTTTGATGGGACTTTTTTTGTAGATAACTGAAGTTACTCCGCGTATCTTAGGGTACTTTTGATTTTCAAAAATAACTAGGATTCCGCGTGTAAAAATTAAACATTGCGACATAAAACATTAAATAAAATCCGATTAAATGTAGAGTTTTACGGGCAAGCATTTGAATTTATGACAAATATTTTTACTTTATCTTATTGCTTATTCCTAAATTTCTAATTAGGGTTCCGTATACAAAATTCAAACGCAGTGAAGAACATAGGAAACATCCGCGGGCACACAGTTTATGATATAATAATGTAGCTTTCTACGGGTGAAATATTTTTTTAAACGGATTAAGTAGTAATAGTAAGTAATTTTCTTTCAAAATATTTATAAAAGTTACATACTAACAATAAGATTTTCTACTGTTGTATTATGTCTTTAATGTAATATACAAAGATGCGATGTAGGTAACTTATTTTGTACCACTAAAGTAGTAAACAGGCATACGATCTACCTGATGATGAGCGGTCTTCGTAGCCTATGGACGCCGGTAACACCAAAGGTATCATGTGCGCGTTGCCAACTCTTTAAAAAAATTTCTCACGATTTTTTTGAAGAGATCCGTACTGTATTCTTCTTGACTTTTGTTTTGACGTAAAGCGAATTTCCATCCTTCATATAATAAATATGTTTCATTGAAAATATATACGTTATTGTACTGGTACCACGTGATCTATAAAACAGGTTATTAATCATAAAAGTTATCTACAAAACTATAGGAAATTGAAAACACATTATAATCATCATTTGAACGCTTCATACTTTGTTTTTTATCAATTGAACCATAATACATAAGATAAAACTAACTTGACATTTATTTAATTTGGTTTGAACATTGAATTAAATGTTAAAAGAATCTATAATCCTTAATAAATAATGTAAATAACCATTTTGTTGTGGTTTTTATTGATATCTACATAACAAAGAAAATACAAAGAAGTTACGAAAGTTACACCTTTTCAAACCTTAATTGTGATAGTCTTAGAGGTTTTACGACCTGCGATAATTTCATCAGTCTACTTCAATTAATATTTGTTTATTATATAGATTGTTGCTAAGTTTTTCTTTTTCAGTTTTTGTGTAACTATTTTTTCTTTTGATTTCTATTATTATTGAATTAAAGCTTGTGTAAATACGTAGATTCAATTTTGAATGATTGGTTCTTGTACTTTTTTCATAAATAAAAAAATTGTTTTGGAAGTTATTACTTGAGTTACGTATTGGAAAATGTAATTTTTATTACTAGATATACATTTAAAAAACCAGTACAAATAATTACAAATATGTTAATAGTACGGTACTACTAGTGCGTATTATATAAATAAGTGACGTTTGATTTCCAGTTCTGTCGCGACTTTATCGGAAATCCACGTACAGCATCAAATCCATTTACGAATGAAACCGAGCGTTGTGAGAGGCAAGGCCTTAAGTTAGCCTGTCCTATTTATAGGATCTGTAACCCGGGTATCGATCGGACGCCCTACTGCCCAACAACCCCCTTATACGGACGCATGCAATTATATAATTTAATGTGATAGCGACAGAGCTCACATTCCTATGTGCAGTGTGCGACACCCGCCAGGCTTTAAATAGTTGGTTTAAACCGATTTCTCCGGTTATATTTGTCGTAATAATTTTATTTGTATGCGATGTATAATTCACTATAATATTTACGTGGTTTACGGAGATCCGTAGTTAATTTATTCGTAGATAATTTGAGTAACATAATTTGAAATATCTTAAAACAAAAGTTTGATTTCTAAACTTACTAGATATAAATACAAACATATGCATATATGTATAAGGTGAATGTTCATATCTAAGGAAACGATATGCGATTAAATTTTTTACATTATGTTGTAGGCTAATGTTTGACCATAATCAAACCAGTGGTATCAAAGAAGTATGCGATCGAATAAATGAATAAAAGAATCCTAGAATATACTCTGGAAACAATTGTATTCGTTATACCATATCGAATGATACTCGGCGAATAAAACCATTAAGTAATTAAGTAATAATCTTGTGATCGTCTGAACAACTATCTTCCGGCAAGATTGACAAACGTAATGACAAATGTTCAGAAATCGATTACTCTTAAAACTGTGTTAACGATGATACGCTCCGTGTTAATATAGTCGGATATCGCATGTACGGTAGACATTGTTTCGAATCCACCTATATCATAGTGAGAGTGAGTGATGGTAGGGCCATTTTAAAAGCTGATGTTAAAAAGGAAAGACAATTACATGAGAAATATAAATAATTTTTATTTATTAGTAGTGTCGAGTGTCCTGACATAGTCATTTGTTTAACACATTGTTGCTTATTTCTGAAGATAATTGTAATACAGGTTTACTAATATTTCCACTCAATGGACGCTCAATAACTTCCATTTAGAACATGGTTGAGTCATTGTTAATAGTTAGTTTCAGACGTCTGTAGACAACAACCTTTGGAGTGTTAAATATTACAACCTCAATATAATATATCTTCATTTGTTTTGTTTGATTCGTTTAAACGTGTGTCTGAAATACGTGTTTCATTACGTTTTAAGACGTTTTCATCAACATCCATTGCATGTTTTACCTAGTATGAGTTTGCGGATGTTAAATAGACAGAAATACGTGAAAAGTTTCTTTGTTTTAATGTTATATACATATTAATATAGCATTAACTAAAGAAAGAAGAATAAGCCTACCATTAAAAACTACTACGAAACTAATAATCATTATCTGTTATTATTACCTACATAAACAAATGAATTTGGAGTGAACAAAATGGAGGTATCCACTATTTTTATTAAATGTATAAGTAATTTTCTGTAACTAATTACAGATTATTAATGTCTATATTGACTTTTTCTTATATTACATGAGGAGATCCGCAGAAGATCCAAAGTAACCGACATTGGCCGAAGAATTGCCAAACTTAAGTGGCAGTGGGCTGGGCACATTGCTCGCAAAACCGATGCCCGATGGGGGACCGGAAGGCGTAACGTGGGTAGGCCCCCCACAAGGTGGACCGACGACCTGGTGAAGGTCGCGGGAATTCGCTGGATGTGGGTGGCACAAGACCGGTCGTCGCGGAGACCTTTGGGGGAGACCTATGTCCAGCAGTGGACGTCTTTCGGTTGAATACATAGATAGATGTTAAATCCGTGTATAAATTCCCGCTTCTATCCGCTATATCGCGCGTCTTATTGTTACAAATGCGTTGCATTCGTCAGCATTAGACGCTACTCTCTATCTAATGGTCTGATGTATTGTTATAGCTTAATAATGTCTTCCACCTCCTTCGCGGCATGTAGAAACTCTAGATATATTACACGGAGTATTTCTAGAGATAAAGTGAGTTTAATGAAGTCTGGGGTCGTCGATCGCGGTCAATTCTCTGACACGTTACTTTGGGTTTCAGGTGGCTTTTAAATATTATACGAGAGATCGAAGCTTAATGTGTTAAAGTAGGATTTTTCTGTTGTTATCATAGGAAACAATTTTTATAGATAGGTTACTACTATTTACTATGGTGCTTCAGTTGATTCAGATAATGGTTTCGAAATATGAGTTTTTTGTTTAATATTAAACGTTATTAAAATATATAGTTTACTGAAACATTATTTTTCACATATTACTCAGAATCATATTACACAATTTAATAACTTCCAGATAAATAGATTGTAACTACCTAAACATGTTTTAAAGTGTATGTAATACCCAATGATACTTATTTTATGATATTTGGAAACATTAATATTGAACCAAAACTTTAAAACACAAAATAATTTATAAAATACACATGTTCTTTTTTGTATTAAATTAAATTCTATGAATGTGCTTTAATATAAACGAAACCAAAATTATATATAAAATGCAATAGGTAATAGAACGAAACACGCTGGAAGAAAAATGTAATAATAGAGAACGAGTAATGCAAAGGATAATGTAAATAAATTCGATTTTGTCGATTTTATAGTAAAATACTATTGGAAACCGATTGTTTAAATAAATAAGTCAATAACAAATTTATACGTAATAGTGAATATTTGCAAAACATATATATATTCCTTAATAACCTACCAAAGTAACGGCGGATGTGTTTCCATTGTTTTTATATAATTAACTAGCTGTGTGCCCGCGGCTGCGATATTCTTCACTGTGTTTTAATTTTTTTAAACGGAGCCCTAATTATTCTCCTAAATCTTTTTAAACAATGATATAAAGTAAAAATATTTGTCATAAATTCAAGCGCTTGCCCGAAAACCGTGAATGAATCGGATTTTATTCAATTTATTTTCGAAAATGAAAAGTAAAAAAAAGGTCCCATCAAAATCCGACAAGCCGTTCCGGAGATAAGCCGGAACAAAAAGACAAACAGATAAAAAACATTTAAAAATTGTATTTCTGGTATTGGTGTCGTATATACATACATTCATATCTATTTAGTAAAAACAATATTTTGACATTACAAGCAGACGCTTCAATTTGATTTATTAATATAGATTATATTTGGGTATTTTTGAAAGCTCTCATTTTGTAAACGCGATAACACGTGTTATTTGCCTTCCCTGTAAAATAATCAGTTCATCGTATTTCTTTCAGTTACATGTCAACGAGTCCTCCGCTAGATTACACGCATCAATGATTATAATGCTGAGCGTAGACAAGGTCATGGACGTGATTTTTCGTTGTTTTACTGTTCAACCGTCACTTATGCATCACGTACGATATATTAACAAGTCAAGGCTATGATTACAATGTAGCAATCACTCCTGGATAAATAGCGTTTACATGATTCGATCTGTTGTTACCTACTAACAACTGTTTCGATTGAAACTTGCAATATATTGTTCATTTTCTCATTCGATTCGTTCAGAGACGCAGGGTACGTACGTTACACAAGTCCCAAAGGGTAGAAATCAATTTTTATTCTTGGGTAAATTTAATCTATTTGGTTGAACGTAATAAAACTAAAAATATAAATAAGTAAAGATAAAGACAGTTGAAGTCATTTTTATACTCTGTTTATCTATCTACTGGTTTTCCTATTTTATTTTGTTCAGTAACAATTAACGAGGTGTAGAACGATTAAAAAAATATATTGAGAAACAATTTTTGTTCAGTACATTTTACATTATTATTATGTTTGCATAATAGTTACGTGAAATAGGTGAAAAGAAAATGTTTCACTTCTCCGAATAGATTATTAACCCCTTGAGCACTAACCTGGCGTTTAAGCCAGCTTTCTATTGTTTTCCTATTGTCTCATTTTTACGGGTAATCGACATATTAAAAGCAAAATAAAAAAATAACTTGTAAAAATGAAACAACAAATAAAATTTTAATTCGCTACGTTCATATTTAAAGTCCAATATTCGTTTAAAATGTTGTGTATAACACTTTTTACTAAATGCTACCATCCGAATTTCAGTATAAATATGATACTGCGATGTATATATATATAAATTTAACCACGTATCATTTACGCCGGTCGGTGGCTGTGTTAGCTTCCTGTAAGTGAGATGCTTTAGAAAATTCCAGAAACAATTTACAGTACACCGACACCACTAAACATTTCGTTCTCTATACAATTTACTTTATTAATATACATAGTCGGCCGTTGTAGCTTGACTTTGTAGTAATTTTTGTTGAAAGCTTCCGTAGGCGTAAAAAGATTTTTTTTGTGTACACGATGTTTGTTTAAAATTGTGAAGTCTTCTTAAAGTTATAGAACAGCATCTTCTTCTATTAAAAATCGAATAGGATGATATGTATTATAATTAGTTTAAAAAAAGGACATAAATTAATGTATAAATTTATCAGGGGACATATCGGAACAAGCAGACAAAAAAAAATATAAAATTGTCTTTTTTGTATGTTTCGTACATACACATTGATCTGCATTTAGTAAAAACTTGTTATATTTTTACAAACAGATGCTTCAATTTTATTTAATATATAGGTGAAACATAAATTAATTTCCTTAAATTCTTATAATGTTATTTACTTGTGAATATCATTACGCCTTTCTCCCGTGGGGGTAGGTAGAGATTACGTCCTTCCACTTGCTACGATCTTGACACACCTCTTTCGCTTCCTCTACTTTCATGAGCGCTTTCATACATAATAAATACGAGAAAAAAAATCATCAACAAAGTTTAATATTAACAATAATTCTCCATATATGTAATTTTAGTTCCTAATAACACGTATATGTGTACGTAAGATATAAGGAAATTCTTATCAACTCGTTCCACATATGAAACGATGTACGGCGGTTATCGGTTATGCAAATTGTACATAGTTGAACATACTTTCACACGTTACGGGATAACCGCGGATAGCTATGTGGGTTATCGAACTATATATTGTAATATGTTCGCGGCCGTATATTTAGACAGAATAAACCGTGTTAACTAAAGTTTCTGTTAACATAGACTAGTGTAATGGTAATACGTTTTTTTACACGAAACAGGCTCAATGCTTTGAACACATATATCAACTGACGTTAAGTGATGGTAACCACACTAAGCCTAGAAGTACTGGTTCTCGAGTAATGCTGCCGGAATACACCTATTGGTATTTGGCGACAGGTTTTCAAACTTGAGGGTGGTAGCTACCCAGGTGGGTATTAGTAGGAAACGCCCTACCATCATGCTATGGTTTCCTCACAATGTTTTCCTTCACCGAAAGCTCAGGCTGATTTTAGAGTTGAATAGGTAGGTTCGAACCCGTGTCCAATGACGCGGAATCCTGCCGCACTATCCACTACGCCATCATCGTGTTATATTTAATAATTATTACATTTTTTTATTCCCATAATATGTTCCATTTACGATGAAGTTAATTTAAGTACATTAAAAAAAAAACCATAACCGGGTTTTAATATATATGTATGTTATTGTTACTTTAGATAACACAGTTTAAACTCCATTGAACGACAAACTCACTTAAACGTTGAAATTACACGACTGTTCGGTTTCATTTGTTGCTAAACAATAATATAATTCTTCTCTCCATTTAACGACAACTTTCATTACGCGAATGAAGTCAATAAATACGTCAATATAAAACTATCTATAGGATCTTGAAGTTTTTACAAAGAATGATAAGAGTTAATTACCTAGTGGTTAAGTACTTATAATTAAGAATTTAAAATAAAAGACTTAGCACGTATCCACATATGTTTGTTGCATATAGTAAGTTAATACGATGGTGTGAACGTACAGAAGCGGCCTTAGACCCCTGTAGCGCCCGTGTACCAACAATATCCTGGAGCCCTTTGAGAGCGTTGGTGCCCGGAGCAACGCATCTTTGTAGGTGCCGCGAGCGGCGCTCGGCGCCCCCGACAAACCTGCGCCCGTGTGCGCTGCACACCCTGCACGATATACAAAGCCGGCTCTGTGAATGTGATTTCTGCTCGTATCTTTTTTAGTAGTTTTTAAATTCTTAATATTCGTTTGTTAATATTAAATTTTTGAAAACTTTCTATTTTTATTAAATTTCCAACTTATTTATAATATTATTATGTTATAATCACTCACAAAAATATATAGTAAAACTTGATTAGAGAAGAATTTTTTATACATGGAATAAATATTGTAAGTCATTTATATTATTTGTTTTAGAGTCATAAACTGGCTATTGAACAGAGGGATATTGGGTCTTTTTATATTAATTACCAATAAAGAGTTAACAAAAGAGTAAAAAGTACCAATATTTATAAAATGATAATACAACAGTTGTTTATTTCTGCTTAAATTCCAACAGAGGACATGAATTAATCTTATCATGATGATACTTCAACTTATCTGAGAAAAACGTACAAAATAACATTTTTACTGTATAATTCTAAAAACGAATTTTGAAGCGATGATGGCTTGGTAGTGTGGTCGGATTTCGCGTCAAAGGACATGGGTTCAAACCCACCTTTCCAAATCAGCCTGAGCTTTCGGTGAAGGATAACACCGTGAGGCTATGGGCATGGTGGTAGGGCATTTTTTAATAATGCCCGACTGAGTTGCTACCACACTCAAGTTAGAAAATGTGTCGCCAAATACCAACAGGTGTGTTCCGGCAGCATCGCTTGAGAACCAGCATCTCTAGGGTTAGTGTGCTTACCATCCTGGACCACGTCGTTACTTAACATCAGGTGAGATTATGGTCAAAGGTTCAGTCAGTAGCCTATACAAGTGTAAAAAATGTAAACTTAGGATTCCTACCGAAAATAAGCATATATGAATAAAATAGGTAATTAGGCCTATTTAATGTCAGGACTAAAAACGAATTACATTACATAATAATTATACTCAAATAAAATTACTAACTTACTTTTTATGAAAATAAATCTTTCATTTCTGACAGATTTATTGGTTCAATTCAGGTAATGAAATTTATTACGGTACTAATTACCAACCTAATTTCGGAAAATTGAGTCCCGAAAGAATTCCATTTTAATTGGAAATGGAATTTTATGTACAATTAATTATTATTTAATAAGGTAAAATATCGTTAGAGCCATTACAATATTTTTATCAATTGATGCAGTTGCCCTTGAGCACTAACCTGGCGTTTACGCCAGCTTTCCATTGTTTTCCTATTGTCTCTGTTTTATGGGAAATCGACATATAAGTTGAGATAATTCTTTTTTAAGCAGGGCTTTATTCTTTCAAGTGCTCTGATGTCAAAATATATTTTTAATTAACCCCTTGAGCACTAACCTAGGGTTGCGTAAATGTTGATATTTACAAAATATAACCTAGTTTACTAGATTTGCTTTATAGTTAATACAAATGGCACTTATATATTTAAAAATATAAAATTATAATACTCATCTATGTCATTTTAAAACATGTTATTTTACTTTTGTTATTGTAATACTTTTTTTTATTGTAATGAAATGAAATTACCAATCGTCAGCCGTCAGAATCCAAAGAACTAAATTCTAATTTGAACAAGGTATGAATCACCTTTTTATTTGATATTCAGTAACATGATATTTTTAATAGATGTATATAAAAATGTCATTATTTATAGCTTCTGTTTATACAATATGACGATATGTGCTGTGCGAATGGCTATGTATCGCTTCTAAATAATTATCTTGGTATGAAAATACTCTTTTAGCTTAATCAGAATTTTATAATTGAATCTTGTAATGGATAATAAAATGCTATGTGTTTTATTTATTAGTAGTAATAAGATTATATGTAACATTTAGAGTGATTTTAATGAATATTCATTAACTATATATTTCTCATTCATTTCATGGAGATTTTAGATAAAAAAAGTGTTTCAAATCACTACTATAGAATATTATATTCGATTTAAAACAATAGATATATTAACATTATATGATTTCCATTCTATTGGTAGCTAATTACAAGAGTACAATGCTTTGTTATATTTTTATACTATTGTCTGGGGAAATAATGTTATAACTAAACCCGTCTGGATATTGATTGTCCAATATTATTTTGTATGTTCTAGTTACGGTCAGAATGATTGCACGACGCGACGCCTCGACGGTCTCTCGCGTTGAAACAATATAACTTTCCGTTCCAGCGCAAAACGAGAAATAAGAATGGAATTGTAACAGTAAATTGAATTATTTAGTATGTAACATATAGATCTAAATTATTTTTTTGGATATAAACTTTAGGAGCCTCTTTTAAGAGGAGGAGAAAATGTCTGAGTAAATGCAAAAATTCCTTAAGTAATCAGCATTCAGACTCTCCCTTTCGCAATGTCATCAAAAATAAACAAAGCATAGACCCTCCTATTGATGCTTATTTATATTGAAACAATATTTTTGAATATGATAATTGTTTTATTTAAAATCGATTTTTAAAACTTTTATTAAATGCGTTTGTAATCGATATTTTAAACATATGAAAAATCCTATTCGCATAAAGAAGATACTTGAAAGACTATTACAGTTAATTTGATAATATCTGAGATGCTTTTTTTATAACAACACTAGCTGATGGCCGTGGCCCTGCTCGTGTTTCATATGTTCTTTAGCTGTGAGTGAAAAAGTGCATAAAACATTTCATTTATACCTATCCATGTACCTGTACCATTAGTCTTTTGTTTTTGTTAGCGGAAAAAATGTACATAAGAGAAAATTGAAACAAATAAAATAAAAAAGGGTCGATGGAATCCAAAAACTAAATATAACCTATAACCATCTACGAAATGTTAAGCGTCGAATGATAGTAGTCCTGTCCCATCCCAATATGTTCAATGGTTTTTAGGAGATGGTGCATCAAAGTACCCCATTTTCCTTAATTTATAAATTATATATAGATATATATATATAGATAAATAAAATACGAACTCGAAAACATATTTCATATTAAAACACAAATACATATCTTATTGAATGACATCAATTTAGAATAGACGTATTTGAAAATTAATTACTCTTTTGGTTTTATACTCGTATATAGAAAAAAAAAAACTAAACAACAACACTCCAACATAAATTTATGAACAGTTTTTCCAACAGATAAATTCGTCATTTTATGAAGCATAATGCAATATAGTAATTTAAATGTGTTAGTGGGCGTACATTGACGTAAAATGTTATATATGTAGCAACTAGTTACTATTATGATGACGTAACTCTACAAACTAATTGAAATAACATGAGCAATTTGTTTATTGTTTTACCCGTATTAGATTGTCCAATATTGTGTAGTTAAATCGATAACTTTCGACACGTGGGTGTAGCATAAATCTCACATATGTGAAATGGTTGCATTATAAATTATTATGAACTCATTAGTCACATCTTTAACACCAAATTTGTAGGTTAATATTCGAATTACATTAATAAATACTTTATATTATAGATGTACAGCCGTAACTGTTTCTTTTAGCAAATCTTTAAATCCGACGGACCGATTTTGATCGTATTTTTGTCTTATGTTTCTTAAAATATAGGTAACACAATTAATAAAATATATGACTGCGACCCGCAGTAGGAGTTTAGTCGCAAGTTAAAATTTTTTTTTAAATAAAAGTTTAGTAACCTGATCAACGTCGGGCGTGATAGTAGGTATAAATAAAAAGATTAATCAAAGTCAATTCAAAGAACAATTAACGTGCAAACTTTACGAATATTATAATAATTAATACCAAACACAGCTATAAACTTAGTAGTAGTTAGAAAACCTAATATCGTTAGAATGATGATACACTTCAGTTAAATATTACTGTTGTAATATCTGATAGGCTAAATTTCCTCTAGAATATATATAAAATAATTTGCGTAATCTAGTTTTCTCACAAAGTTTATTGACGATACATAAGTATGATTGCAATAATTTACGTATATATGTATAACAAGATATATGTACAATAACAAAATAGAGACGGCAACATATTGTGAAGATCTGGTAAAATACAATAGAATACGACACTTGTCGAGAAACATCGCTCGCATCGTGATAACGAGTGACACACGTTTTTGTCATAACAACCCAGGTATATAAATGTATATATATATTTATACGTAGCGATTTTCGTGAATATGCATTACATATAACTATGTCGCTGACAATGTAAACAGTTAGTTATTTTACAAAATAAACTTGAATAGATCTCTGCTAAAGATCTTCAGAACGACAGGTCTTGCGTCACCCGCGTCCAGTGGACACCAAAATCAAAATCGAAACCCGAGAACCCGTTGGCCTCATTGGGCGTTAAAAGTAGAAGCAATTTGCCCATCTCACCGTCAATGTTGTTTTCGTAATTACTTCGGGCAATGTCCGTTCTCCTCATTTCTGATTCGATCACGCAGTAAAACTTCAAGCATAACATTCATCCTTAAGCTATTAATACACGTACGGATCGGACCTCGGACATGGTATGGAGAGAGGCCGAGCTTATCATTCGCCTAAATAGAGATGAGGTATAAAGTTTTTCAAAAAAAACCGATTTTTTGATTCGATTCACAAAACACCAAGGTCTAAGAGACCAATCTTTTTTCGATATGTATTATTTTACTTTTTATTCGTACATAGTATTCTTCCAGAGGTCTAAATTAGACTATAATCGTCATTTATTGCTAAACGGTTTTCAATTTTTATTATTAACAGCACTTAATGTCATCAATAGCAACTAACCAAAAAAAGAAGAAGGCCTAACCTACCTACTAAGGAAAATTGACACTGAACTGTTTTATTTTTGCATATTTACAGATAAACATAATATCATATAAAACAAAAAGGATATTTTATTAATTTGAAATATCGATCTTTTGATCCTTAAATAAAAGAAAGAAAAAAATTATTCGACATCATCTTATAAAACAACAAAGTTAAAAAAAGTGTTGCATGGGGTCGAAAAGCTACTACTACACTACAGCGCTGATATTCTGACAGGGCCTAGTGGTATGTACACCCTCACGGCCGGACTATCACACATTAATATACTATAATAAATAATCACAAACGTGTTATAACAAATATGCTCTGTATAAATATAATACAAAAAATACCTCCTTTAAAATAACGTGCTCTTCGTTGTAGAAAAATTGCCAGAGGAGTACAATAATTAAAAACCTACTCAATTAACTTGAATTTACTCTTATGATACTCTTATGATTATACAAAAATTAAAAAAATGTTTTTTTTGGTATAGGTAACGTATATACATTTATATCTATTTGGTAAAAAAAAAATTATTTAACATTACAAACAGACACTTCAATTTTATTTATTAGTATAGATAATTATTATTTTTCACATATATATTACAAACATAATCTTTATTGAAAACTTGGGGAAAAAATGTTGCTCATTTTTTGGATTGATTACACTGAAGCACGTTAATAGCTACTAAAAGGGGAAAAAAAATTATAAGAGTTTATAGACTGGCTGCCCAAGCCGGCGTTACCCGGATTACTTCATCCTATAAAATCGATTTAATTTGTTATATGGCAATATTGAGAACATTAATTAAGCGATATATAAAGTTATCAAATCAAGTTGAACCAAATCACATAAAGTGTATAAAACTTCATTAAGATAGGTTGGTTAGTTTGGGAGTTTATTGCGGACAAACTCTATGATAGGAATATACAAAGCAACTCTCAATCATTTTTTCTGGACAAGTTACGGTCAATAACAGATTAACCGGAAGAAAAAATTAAATGCTGGATTAAACATGAATTTGTAATTTTAATCGAAATTATTTTAATTATTTCATTGGCATAGCAATTTATGGTTACCTCACGAAATTCACCTTCACCGTTGAGCAAATTGAGGTATTATATTACAAAAATACATAAATTCAATGGATAAATTACATTTAAAAAACCTTGGCGTATGCAAAGTCTTAAATAAATTACCACTATTTGTACATGATCTGTTTAATTTATAGTTAATATATTCCAAGAATAAAGTACGAATTCAATAAAAAAAATTATATCTTACAAAGCGTTACATGTTTGTGTTTTACAATCATCATATTAAATAAAAACGTTTGCGAAACAACTCGTGTTTGTAATTGACTGCAACATATTATTTAAATGTACATATAGCCATATAGAAGACATAATATGTGGAATGGAGGTAATGCCACTCAAGGTCGCAACAATAACGCTGAATCAACATAATGTTTGTGAGAATACTGAAACTTTTTGCGAATTATATTACATGTCATATACCTACGTACGTAGTTGTTATAAATGTATAATTAAAAATTTTGATTATCACACATCGTTCTAGAACGAAGCATCATTGTGTCCCTTGTATGGTTTATTCAGTTATAAAGTTTATGGATTGGATTGCCTAAGTACCACCGACTTCTTTTCTACAATAAAACCAAAAACCAACATGTTACCGTGTACCGATTTGAAAGAAGGGAGTACACCCCGGGGACTCTTTGCCAGGATGTGTTTTGATCCCCAAGTGGGGAGGCTTCTGTACCCGCCGTCAGCGTGATACAGTGATACTTTCATTCGATATTATTACAAGCATTACACATCCGGACACATTACACAAAATTCACTGCCACAATAGTTTTTGTATCAGCTCAAAATCAGCATCAAATTGTCTGTTTTAACTTAAGGTAGGATTGCGATACTCTTTGAATAACCACTTATTTATCAGAAGGATTATATTGTCTCGTTTTGCAAGTCACTTTAACAAGTCGTTCGCTCCAACAGTGATTCAAGGCTAAGTCCGACCCTTTTGTATACTGTAATAGGATCAGTTCGTTATCTTCTGGAAAGAAGCTCTTTACAATAAACGGCACCAACAATCACTAGTGCAAAAGTATACTGCATTGCATTACACACCTAAACAGTAGGAGCATAGTTTCTTTGAAAGGCATTTTCTTTACATCGTTGTTATTAACTTTTCTTCTTCAGTCTATTCCTGTCCAATGTTTGGTATAAGTTTTTTGTAATGGTTGCCACGCTAATCTATCTGAGGTAGTCTTCCTGCCATTGCCACCAAATCAACGGTCCATCTCATCGGTGGCCTTCCTAATCTATTATATCTAGTTCTAGGTATCAGTATCGCTTTATCCTATTTGCCAAATTTTTTGCTACTACATCCGCCAGCTCGGATTTCCTTTGAGTTACGAGCGTGGTAATATCGGTATCCCTGGTTTGTCTCGGATAGAAACACCTAACATCGTCCGCCCTTTCTGGGTAACTTGCAATTTTTGGACAATTTGCCAAACTTGCCCCATCCTACCCGAACTCTGCATTGGATATCTTTGCTAACTATATCAGAACGGTTGTCAGATAAAGTAAACAAATAAATGCATTTTATACATATGTATACTTTGATCTAACAAATAGGACTAGGACTATTCCACCGGAATTACACAAGCGGTAACAGTCTAAGCCGAGGACCGCACCATTGTAGTACTCTTGTACTAATTGGCATTTTCGATTGATTGCGTTAAGCACTCCACAATAAAAGCCCGGTGAAGCTTCAAAGGCTCCTCAGGGGAATAGCGTAGCCATTTCGAAGACAAAAACAATTGGTTAAATTGATTGTGTTACCGACGAATAAAGAAATGAGTAGCGATTTTATTACGCAAAATGAGATCATATTTTGTTAGGTTAAACAAGTCGTAATAGTAAAAATGATCGAAATACTTGATTAGATTTATTGTAACATAAAAAGAATTAATTACAGATTTTAAAATATCATTCATTATTATAAGAAGCAATGTTTTTCCAAAAAAGAAAATAGTTACTGCTTGATACGCTAAGCATACATACAAATTCAGGAGAACGCTAAAAAAGGAAATAATAAATGATTCACAATTAGCTTGAAAATTAGATATAAAATGATTAAAATCATGTTCATTTCAAATTGATTACGCTAATATAATTGACCAATACGTAAATAAAACCTATATAAAAATAAGAATCCTTTTTTAATGTTCCGGTTTCCTACAAATTTATACACGAGTGTATGTTGCTGTATGAGAGCGATAAATATGTTGCAGCACGTCTACAGGGAAATTAACAGATATTGTACAAATATCTTGTAGGTATGACGCGTGAGCAGAATGTTTACACATATTTACACGTAGGTATAATATATATGCCTTCTCAGGTTTAAGATATTTACATTTAATTTCATATTATTTTATTTTACTATAAGGAATTATTTTGAAACAATTAAAATTCCTCCTTAGTCATTAAAATAACATGCTACACATAAATCATTTTCAAAAGCCACTCGTCAAAACTGAGCTGACATTCCGTGTTGGCAAACTAAAATGTTCACACGGCATATTGGCTTACATGATCGATTACATTTTATCGGAAAGTTTTAAACTTAGATACAGTGAGACGAGCGGCAGCATTTTAATATCTTACATATAAATATATTTATTTTTTATTTTTGGTAAATAAACTTTGATTGATTGTGATAAAATTTTACACGATGTTACACGAATTGTGTTTTACTTTTGAGAAACTCGGCTGATTTATAAAACTTTGTAGTATATTTTTGATTTATTTATTTATCGTTATTATTCATTTCTGAAGACAGAAAAATGAATATTCGATGGTATTTATATGCATATAGATAGTACTCTGTTAATGATAAGCCAAAAGTAATGGAGAATGATAAGATTTTCTCTTGAATTTCTTGTAGAAATTGTAATGTTACCGGTTTAATAAAATGTACTTATTTTACATTTATACTTTAGACGCGATACCGAGATTACATAAAATTGCTTTTAAAAGCCTTATAAAAACTAATACCGGTGAAAGTTTTTTTCTTATTCTAGGGAGTGGAATTTATTATCCTTCGTCACTATCCAAAAAGAATTAGAATTACATTAAAAAAATAAACAAAATGGTCCACAATATTCGATCAATAGCCAATAATAAATCGAACGCTATTAAAAAATATCTATAATCTACATGATCTCTGTGATTTTAATCTGTGGTAATAATTTTTTATTGTATGTAGCACTATGTACTTTTATAATTATAATCTTTTTAATCGAAATGACTGAACAAAACAAAGTATTTGCTGGTATTTGATAGTTCGTGTTAATAGTTTACGTTTGTTTAAAAAAATGTTCTTTTTTTGGCTGTGTTTTGGATGAAGAGTATGTTGCGGGAAACGTATTGGATAAGAATGTGGACGGTTATATGGGAAGGGGAAGGCCAAAGAAAAGATGAATGAATTGTGTGAAAGTTGATATGTTTAGGAAGGGAGTGAATGTGGAGATGACTGCAAATAGAGAGGAATGGAAGAGAAACACATGTTGCGCCGGCCCCAAATGAATATTGGATGAGGCTTGAGAGAAATTAAATAATAATAATTGACAAAATACGTCTCGTGTGCAATATCGCAGTAAATTAAAACTTTAGCTATATGTTATTAGTATAGCTTATGTCATATCGAATGTTAAAATGTCCATTCGGATTATCTATAGTAATAAATAAAATTGGAGTGTCTGTTTGTAATGTCAAAATTAATTTTTAAAACTAAATAGGTATGATACCTATACCAAAAATACAATTTTTAAAATTTTTGTCTGTCTGTCTATTTGTTCTTTGTAATTTTTGTCTGGGTAATCTTCGGAATGGCTGGACGGATTTTGACGGGACTTTTTTTGGTAGAGAGCTGAAGTTACTCCGGGTAGCTAAGGGTACTTTTAATTTTCGAAAACAATTAGGGTTCCGCGTAAAAAAATAATACTCATAAAACATAGAATAAAATCAGATTCAATGCACAGTTTTATCGTAAATGGTAACCTCGATACTACGTTTTTAACAATAGCTAATGGTTCACTGTTTAGGGCAAATAATTATGTCAAGGCAATTACCTATTCAAGTTTAGACCTGCGCCAATCAGTGGGTTCTATTCTGTCTAAATGACAATTATGAACCAAGTTTACATACGTCAGACGAAATATAATGTAGGTTTAATATGAGTAGTAGTTTTTACTATTAAACTATATTATTGTATTAATATTTTCAAGAGTCAACCGTTAGGGGTCCCTCAAGTATTACGTAAGCAACACTCGGGACATTTGCAGTAGTAAGCAAAGTTCTTACCCCTTCTTCCCCCCTCATGATTACCTAAACAAAAAACGAAAATTAATAAGTAATCTTTACGTAATCACCACTTTTTTTACATGGTACAGGCTTTGAACACAATCTCATCTGATGTTAAGTGACGATGTGGTCCAGGATCTTAAACATACTAAGCCTAGAGGTACTGGTTCTCAAGTGATGCTGCCGGAATACACTTATTGGTATTTGGCGACAGGTTTTCAAACTTGAGGGTGGTAGCTACTAAGGCGGGCATTATTAGAAAATGCCCTTCCACCATGATATGGTTTCCTCACGATATTTTCCTTCACTGAAAGCTCAGGCTAATTTAGAGTTGGATAGGTGGGTCTGAACCCGCGTCCTATGACGCGGAGTTCAGCCGCACTGCCCACTGCACCATCATCGCCTCTGTTCAGACACACCATCCTCAATTTGGTCAAAAAGAAACATAGACCTCTCCATCTACTTGAATGCCAGCGTGCACAGTGAATCTATTAAAGCGTCTGAATGAAATCAAAGTCACTGCCGCTATTAATCATCTGTCGTTTCATTCAATACGGTGATCTGAAGATCTAATAAAGGCAAAAACATCAGTAAGTTTTCCTTTTGTTCTTTCTAAACTTCTTAAATTTTCAGGAGAATTTTAAATTTAAATACTATAAATTCCTTCTCTTGACTAACTTTGACATGTGATTCAGACGACAGTAAAGCTTTAGTTACACTAAAAAACTAAGAAATGGTTAATTAATTAAAATATTTGACCAGACTACTTACAAATTTATACGTACGATAAACGCGTAGTAGAAAATTGTCTAGAAGTAAAATTATTTGTACAACTATTTTATTTGAAAACTAGCTGTGTACCCGGGGCTGCGTCCGCGTTTCATATATTCTCCACTCCATTTATTTTTATACGGAACCCTAATTTTTGTTTAGTAGTAAAAATAATATATAAAGTGAAAATATTTTTCATAATTTCAAACACTTGCCGTAAAACTGTGCATTGAATCAGATTTTATTAATTTTTTTTTACTTTGAATTTTTTTACGCGGAGCCCTAATTATTTTCTAAAATTAAAAGTTATCCAGAGTTAATTCAGCTATCTACCAAAAAGTCCCTTCAAAATCCGTCCAGCCGTTTCGGAGATTACCCGGAACAAACAGACAATATTTTAAAAATTGTATAGGTATCGTTTATACATTCATATCTATTTAGTAAAAGATAATAATTTTGTCATAACAAACAGACACTTCAATTTTATTTATTAGTACAGATATAGACATAATATAGAATACCAAGGTGAAGCCTTGCGGAACATGGATTACAGTGAGTGTGTTGTGTTTACTTTAGTCTCGATTTACGTCACAATCCGCTATAATGTATAACACCTAAGGAAGGCTAATTTAACGGTAGTTCAAAGATAACTATTGCATTAGATTCCACTTGCAAGATGTTTTCAATCGTATGACGATGAACGTAATAGTCATTTTCCTATTCGTATATGTCCGTCCCACGACCGAGACCTAGTAGCTGCCTAATGCGAAAACTTTGACGTCAGCGCGTCCCACATTTATAGTCGTTCGACTAAGCTTCGCGTTTTCATTTAAATGTAACATGTGTTCTCTTAAATGGAACATTTCATGGCGAATGAAACATAGATATATTTTGTCCTATTAAATATCGAAGGAGGGAACATAATTGGTACACGGTGCGTCGTAGTCATCGTCTATTACAAAGTTGTAAAAATAATATAGGAGTCTATTGTAAGAATAATTTTCTTGTAGCGTATACAAGTTTGCAATATTGTATTGTATTGTAATCTTGAAATCGTCTTGTTATTCTATAATTAGTTCATGAATGGTATAAATCTTGAGTACACTTCCGTGTATAAATTCTATACAAGTTAACAGTATTCTTAATACATATATCATTTTAGAATGTATTTAAATAAATCTAAAGAAAACTTTTTTTTATACGTCGATTTTAATTATATATTTTGTAGTTTTCAAGAAAATCCTTATCTATATATTTTATTGCGATCGTAGGTTGTAACTTTTCAATAATACAAGTGATGTATTACAATATCGTATAACACATTTTGTAAATATTTGCAGATTGAATACGTTAGTTATAATAAATAACAAACAAAACAAATAATAATCTTCGCTATCGCATTTTAATTTTAAAACATATATACGTACACAACTACGTGTAGACACAATACAAGCGCTGGTCATAAAAATTCCTATTAAAGTTATGGAAAAAGTTATTTTAGGCGATAAAGTAAGCAAGGAGATACTTATTCAAATACTCGACATTTTTAAATTAACAAACTCCAGTGAATATTTCCTCTGGAATGGTTTGTAATTTATTCAGAAAGTCGACGGCGGTAGGTACCTATCTGCCTGAGAAAATTCACGTTTATACGAGCAGCGCGTCTCGGAGCATACTACCCGGATTATGGTGATTCCTTTAATGGATCCACGCTTACGTTATCGATTGAATAAGACGAACTTTTTTTCTCCTGCGACAAAATATTCAAGAGATTGATTGAGCAATTTCGTATGTAGGATTGTATAGCAATCATTTTACATACACATGTACTATATGAAGTTATTATTATTGTAATTTTTTGAACAATTACCGCTTTTGTTAAGTTCTTAATACTGCAATCCTGTATGAAGTCTTTTTTGTCTCTTATCATAAAAACATTAAAACGTACCTATAGTTTTATATAACTTTGTATATATTTTAACATCTCGATGAAAACCGCGATCTATCGGTCCATTTACTATCAAAATAGACTACATCTAAGAGAATACGAGGTCGACAACACATTTAAAAAAGGGGAATATCAGAAATCTATTGATATCGCGTTGCGCTTCAAATAATGAGTTATAAACGTTTAAAAGTTCAAGATTATACCTATGCAAAATAGACGAAATCGTGTTCTTATGTTTCCTCCTCCAAAATTGGACAGATTTTAATTTTTTTGTGATTTAATTTTGTTTGACAGTCGTTTGAAAACGACAGTGAAATTTTCTATGATGATTGAGTTACGGAAAAAACTCAATGTACGGACATGGCAAGGGTGGTGGATATATATATATTATTACTAATAAATCAAATTGAAGTTTCTCTTTGTAATGTCCTCTTTATTTACTAAATAGATATGAATGTATGAGTATATACGATAAAAATATATTTGTAAATTTTTGCCTGTCTGCCTGTTGTTAGTTCCGCGTAATCTTCGGAACGGCTGAACGGATTTTGACGGGACTCTTTTTGGTAGATTGCTGAAGTTACTCCGGGTAATTTAGGGTAGTTTTAATTTTCGAAAATAATTAGGGTTCCGCGTAAAAAAATTAATAAAATCCTAATTAATGCACAGTTTTTACGGGGAAGTGCTTGAATTTATGAGAAATATATTTATTTTATCTTAGTACTAAAAAAATGTTAGGAAAATAATTAAAGGTCCGTACAAAAAGTAAAACGTTGTGAAAGAACATATGAAACGCGGGAGCAGTCGCGGGCGCAGCCGCGAGCACACAGGTAGTGTGGCATAAAACATTTACTATAATGGCAATATAATTATTTATTTTATATACTGTACGTAACAAGTTTCTCTCTCGTTACCAAAAGATATTTTGCTGTTATATAAGGCCTTGTTATGATTCGAAAAAATATAATTTGTTTCCATAACATCCTATCGTTTCATAGTAGCCGGTTGAAATAAATGACCGAAGATTTACAAGATAAAACCCTTAGCTTCGGGAACTAGGCCGCAGCGCGTCCAATAATGATTAATGCTACCCATTTACGTCTTATAGGTCGGGAGCAGTCGAAAGAAACTTGATTGATGGTAGATTGAGGGTGAGAGAGTGGGTAATATTTTCTGTCATTTCCGTGCTATGTGTTTTCCTTGAATGGCCGGTACATATATTCACATATTCATTTACGTTGTAGTAAATTTAGTACTATTGTATAAAATTTTGTTATGACATCTTTTGACTGGTAATAAACGAAATATTCCGTTGATATTTTGTTCAATTAATAATGGATCGATAAAAGCTATATAAAAACAGAAGAAAACATGATTACAATTACCTTAATTATTATTACTGAGAAATTACAGAATAATTAATCTGTCATGGTCCGTTCGAGTGTTTTAGTGATTTTTGACTCTCCCCTTGTCAGCAATAATAAGCAATGTCCATACCTAACGTAAACCAAAGTCTAACGTAGGCACTGGCATATTTATAATCAAAAAACAAAAGTATTATAAATAAATTAAGATTGATTACGTAATCACTATTGTGACACCTCCGGTCCCAATGTCATTAAAAATAAACAAAGTATATAAACCCCACCCCTATTAATGCTTACGACTAAAATTTGTTAGCGCGGCAGCGTATAATATAATGTTGCAGTTAGAGGAATCAGCTTGAATATATGAGCCCCTTTTGTTACATATAAAACGAGTTGAAATTGCAATGAAATCTAGCCTTGATAAATCAGCTTTGGTACATTTAAATAACAAACGAAATTTTTATATTTTATATAGTAGATGTAAATTTAATTTAATATGATTCAATAAATTGAATTAGCAAATTGTTATAGCGTAAATATTATTGCATGAAATATGTTATTTACGTTTGAACATCATTCTATTCAAATGGAATTTAAAAAAGGAATATCTAATGAGAAACATTTTTTTTCTTTCGTTCCATTTCATGAAGTTGCTTAATAGAGCAAACAGCCACTCATCGTAATTTTTAGACATAATTATCTGTTTTACATTTATAAATCGTTCTTATTCATAATGGTAATTATATTTCAATGCGCGCAAATTTGGTTCTAAATATACGACTATCTCTATCGATTAACTAATGATACGGCATAAAGTCAAGGTTAATTCCTAATACAGCGACGAGTTGATAGATTAAGTCTAGGCGTACCAAACTCTACAGAGTTGCTAATTCAATTCTCCAAAAGCTTATAGGTACGACTTTATCTATGTAAAGCGTTTGGTGATAACTTTCAAAACCCTTTGAAAACTTGTAAATTGTTGAGATTGTTAAATTGATTATTAAATAAACAATAATTTGGTAAAGATAAGAATAACAATGTATGTCGATAGTAAATACGAGGGCGGTCTGAAAAGTTTCCGACCTAAAAAAGATACAAGACATTTTTTCAGAATTTTTTTTTTTCATTTTTCAACATAGTCTCCTTGTAACTCTATACACTTCTCCCGGCGATGCTCCCATCTCTGTAACCCGTCCAAATAGTAGTCGGCGAACTTATAATTCAAATAGACTGCTTACATTTTTAAGTAAGTACAAGAAATTTATTTGGCTTTTAATGAAGCGGTGGTGATTTAGGTTTATCAGATTCTGTGTCGATAGACATAGATTCGAATTTACTAATCAGATAGAATACTCTATAATAAACCCGAACTTTCGCTGAAGAAAAATGGTAGTAGGGAATTTTCTAATACCTTCCACACATCCCTGCTTTAAGATTGAAAATCTGATCGTATAGAAGTATGTACCGACGTCGCCATTTGAAAACCCGTACCTCTAGGCCTATCTTGTTTGTCATCCTGAACCAGATCACTTAATAAATGTATATAATTAAGTACAGATATTTGGTAACAATTATGACACAAACCAAAAAAATGAAATTTAATTTACTATTGAAGTAATAGTTAATAATTTTATATTATTAAACTATTGCTGTTATTATTTTAATAGTATACAAGATAACTGAGAGTTGTTTAATTTATTCGTTTGTAAACCTTGGACAATGTAAATTGAAATAATGAGACCAGAATTAAGTCAGTAATTACAAAATTTGAAATTGTATTTGGATTGATTATGTAAATGGTTGGCAAACACAAACTTGTGATACAATATAAATCAATTAGCGTTACAACGTTACTCGTCTTACATTTTTACACTACATCTATCTAAAGTGATAATAAGTGTAATAAAATACATAAAGGTGCCTCAAAGAATGTTATAATCTATACTAATAATAAAACTGAAGTTTTGTCTGTATAATTAAGTTTTTTTTTATTAATTTTGTGACAGATGTCTATTCAAGTTGTTACTAATCTCGAATTTGACTTTTTTTTTGTCTGTCTGCTGTGTGTATCCGGATGATTCAACACGAAAACGGCTTTGCCGATTTTAATGAAACTTTATATCTTTTAGAATTCGTAAAAAATATTATTAATATGTCGATCGATTACCCATAAAAATGAGACAATAGGAAAACAATGGAAAGCTGGCGTAAACGTCAGGTTATTGCTCAAGGGGTTAAGAAAAAAACAGGGTTGACCGATTTTGATAAAATTTTGTGCACTTTATAAATTATATGGTAATTAGTTATTGATAAGCTATACATACATACAATATCATTTGTACAAATAAGAAATAAATGTACGAAATTGTGTAAGAAAAACAAACGTCTTTCGGTACCAAATAGACTATGAAAAATAAAACATAATCATGACATCCCATTTTCAATCAAGATAAGACAGGTAGATGAAGTCGCGGGGCACCCGTTAGATATAACATAAAACATAAATAATGAGATTCTAGAATTTTATAATAATTACATACAAATTTAGAATAGCTAAGGTAATCGACCAATAAAACATAAACAAAATCAACGTTGCATCGACGATTACGGCAAGCTTCATTTCGCACGAGCGCATAATGGCCATCGGCCGTGACATTGACGAGGTCGGGGCAGCATTGTAATGCGAACAAAATAGATGGCTCGTTCCAAAAACATGTCATGAGTAAGAGCATTTGCGATGACACGCAACGACTACGAACAACGTCGAAGGTTATAGAATTTTCGATCGCCTGTTTTAGCAATATGTTTTTTGATTTAGTAAGCCGTCGGACGCATTTATAATACACTAGTTGTGAGCCCGCAGCTCTGCCCGCGTATCTTATTTTCTATTCCGCCCAATTCTTTACTGTCTAATATAGTTTTTTTAATAATAATTGGAAAATAATGTTTTCGTAGTCACTATTTTTTGGTTCTAAATTTTTTAGGTACTAACAGAAAACAGATATTTCTCACATATTGAAACACTTGCCATTGAAACTGACCATTGAATCGGATTTTGTTCAAAATTTCATGAGTTTAAATTTTTTTACGCAAACCTATAATTATTTTACAAAAATAAAAGTAGCCCAAGTTACGCCCTTTAACTTCAGCTATCTGTTAGAAAAGGTCCCGTTAAAATCAATCTAGCCATTACGGAGATCAGCAGACAGACATACAAAAATTTTAAACATTATGTTTTTGGTATAAGTACCTTTAACACATTCATATGTTTATATTACGAACAGACACTTCAATTTTTATTTATTTGTGTAGATAATTTAACTACAACACTGATATAATTAAGGGATTACTGGAATCTTGTCAAGGGAAGGAAAATAGTATGAAACTGACGTCTAATGTACCTCTGTTAATTATTTTCAAATGTCTTCGATATCACATTCAAATAAAAATGAATGAGTATTTATTATTAGCCTTTAAATAACCTGGCGTTTACTTTCAATTGTTTGAAAGTGTTGGCTTTCAATTGTTTTCCTATTGTTAAATTTTTATTGATATTTGAGTGATTAAATTACGAATATCCATGGGTAACGGTTAGCTGATCAGTAACACGATATTTACGATATAACACGGTCTTTGAAAAGTGAAGACAAATGACATGAGACTTTGCGGTTTAGTTTGTTCTATTATATTTTTTAAATAATAACAGATCAGTGTAACAAATAGATTGCCGTTAATAACTTTTCCCTTTTTAAACTATACTTTTATAAATAAATAAATATTTATTTATAATAGAAGAACTTACTATATATGTACATAAATTACCTATAAATATGATATAACATCATTTGACAAATAATCGATTGTAATAAAAATATATGTACATACATATGTACATGTAGTTTATATAAAAAAAAATTCCAGGCGTTGTTATTATTTGTATACGCGGTTATTACACAAAGAAATCATGAATAGTGACGTCACAAACTTCACGTGCATAACCAATGTCACGGGATCCATTCAAACCAACTGTCCCCACGCTTCACCGGTGCGTGACAGTTTAATTTTTTTAATATTATTTTTCTCACGCTGCGTCGGCAATGCTACAGAGGTATACCGGAAAGATTTAAAAGAAAAAAAAATTAAACCTTCAAATCGACATTGGTTTGCGAGACCTTCACAAATATTTGGACGACTGTTGTATTTTTTTTTCTACGAATAAATTTATACAATAAAAATTAAAACTTATACCGAATATTCGTGAATTTTGATGGCCTATAATTGAACATTACCTATGAAGAATTAACAACTCAACAAACAGGTTTTTAATTTTGCTTTTGAATTTTGTCTTCTGCTTCTGCACATATTGTCTAATGTTATATTTTCGCACATATGTACTGTTACAATAATTCATTATAATTAAAAGCAATTTCTGGTACCAATTAATTTGTTATTGTTGATATCAATAATTGCATTACTGGTAATTTGATGTCAGTTTACGAAAATGATATTTTATATTACATACATACATACATATCATCACGCCTTTCTCCCGTGGAGGTAAGCAGAGATTACGTCCTTCCACTTGCTACGATCTTGACACACCTCTTTCGCTTCCTCTACTTCCATGAGCGCTTTCATACACGCTCGTCGGTTATGAGTACTTTTTACCTGGCCTCTATTTGACACATGATTGATTTGGTCTAGATACGTTTGCCTAGGTCGACTCTTACCGCCTTGCCCATTCACCCTCGCCTTATAAATTAATTTCGTTAATCTTCTCTCATCCATCCTCTCTACATGCCCAAACCAACTAAGCATACCTTTCTCTATTTTGGTCACCACATCCTCTACCACACCACAGCGTTCCCTTATCATACTATTCCTGACTTTGTCAATCGTCTTCATATAACATAATTGGAGTTTAGTAATTATTAAAAGATTTTAAGGCGAATAAATTTTAAAATGACATATCAGTTATTCGTTAACGTATATAAATAAATAGCCGTAAGATGAATCGATTCCTATTATCTATGCATACACTAAAGCACCTTGTAGACAGTCTATCTAATCTAATCAGCTAAATCTTTATATACATACTATCTATCTACATCTAACCAGAGAAAAATATGGACATTTATCATACAAATTTTACGATTTAAATCAGTAACGCCGGCAGTTCATTGTAAATTGAAATTTCAAAATTATGAATTATTATCTCTTCCTTATCATAAGTTTTTTAATGAAGGGCAACTTTTGATTAATTATGAAAGTTAAGGTCTTCCTAAGTAAGTTAGAGATAAATTTATGAACGAGTCGTAAAGGCGAAGTTTAACAGGTTTACTTACGAAAATAATTGGACGTCTTTTTTAATTACTATTGTTTTAACATTATTCTTATTTAATTAGAAATATGTAGGTGTGGGATAATGTAATAGTTTTTTTTTTTGTTAAATAAATAACTTTTTCTATTTATGTATACATAGACTGTTTTTTTTAAAACGCTACGAATTTAGGATTTTATCATGATCGTTATATATGTATTTATTGTTCTGTTTATATGCGCGAGAGAATACATAAAAAGATGCTGTTTTGTATCTATACTAATAAATAAAATTGAAGTGTCTGTTGGTAATGTCAAAATTTTTTTCGTACTAAATATGTATATATATAAATGATACCCATACCAAAAATACATTTTTTTACAGTTTGTCTGTTTGTTCTGGATAATCCCCTGAACGACTAGACTTATTTTGACGAAACTTTTTTTAGTAGATAGCTAAAGTTACTCCGCTTCGAAAATAATTAGTATTCCGCGTAAAAAAATTAAAACTCAGAAAATTTCGAATAAAATCCGATTTAACGCACAGTTTCACACAAGCAAGTGTTTGAAGTTGTGTTAAATAGTTTTACTTTATCTCAGTACCGAAAAAAAAATAAGGAAAATAATTAAGGTTTCATATTAAAAAAAGTGAAAAAAACGCAGTGTAGAACATATGAAACGTGGGCGCAGCCGCGGGCACACAGCTAGAACGTAACACAAATCTCCTCCGTCCACTGTCATCAAGAAATAGGCAAAGAATACACCCATCCGCACCTTCTGGTGTTTACGTAATACCAAAGACTATAAATACTTGCCGTAAATAAATGTCTAGTCAGATGAAAATAAAATTTGATATATCAAATTAATAATTACCAGAGGTTAGTCATATTACATACGTATAGCTACTTATGAATGAATATGTAAATAGAATAAATTGGTGTAGCGGATGCATTAAGGCCGGTCGTACACGACCGACCTCATCATTCAATATCCTTGTTCGTGTCACCCACCGGCTGGTTATATCTATCTACGACTAGCCGTAGTCGGTTTTCACATATGGACACTAATAAGCAATACAGTGTCAAGCTTCAAAAACAAAAAAAGTAATCGAGATTTTGGATGTACATTTTAGATTATAATATTATGTGACGTAATATAATGTTTATATTTTTTTTAACAAAAAGAAAAAAGTTGTAACGAGGCCAGTTTCCAATCAAAGATATTTTATATTTGCATGTTACGTACATACCTCAACATTGTTATTTCGTTCTGTATATGTTTTAAATAAATGATACGTTAATCACTGTTATAAATCAAATCACAAACAGTTAATAGTTTCATCACACAGCGAGCAGCTACGACATCAGTGCGATGTTTCTATAGAAGACGTCGCAACGACGCGAGCCGAGCGCGACCTCTTTTGTGATAAAATCACAATGGTCCCTCCCGCCCGTTGTGTGTTCAAACCATAAGTATCAACAACATTTATAATATCCTATATTATTTAAAAATATGTTCTAAATGTTTATTAACGGTCATTTCTCAAAATGGAAATTTATTGCTTATCAGTGTCCATTTATACTGTAACAGTTTCTTACACCCGAGCGATGTCTATTACTTGCGCTATTATTTTTTTTATGAACGTGTAGGCGTCTGTTAACTATTGCACGATTAGGTAATCTTTTACCTGATGAACGATGACTGTCAATTTGAACTGAATAATACCTATTAGTTATTTAAAAAGGAAGTATAAGTAAGTTTGTGTTAAAGTTTGATATATTTGTGGCGTATAAATGGCGCTATATTGAGAAAAGATTACTTCTTCCATTTAATCTGTGATTTTACACTAAGCATTGGAGCTACATAGATATTTTTACGCGTTCAGTTTTCTTCATAATGTTACTAGAATCATCATTATCAGAAGTATACGGTGTATATGGTAACCACGTATTGGAAGTTGCAGTGTGGGAAGGCCAAGGTTGACCGACGACCTGGTGAAAGTCGACGGAATCTGGTGATGCTAATGACAGATGTCTATACCCAATAGTGAATGACATGGGGAATATATTGTATTACAATTTAAATTTAAATTATGTAATAAATAAATCGTATTTGATATTGTGTTAATTAGTGTGGGTTATGTTTTTTTAAAATAACGTACATCTCCCATAGTTATTTCCATTATAGAGACATATGTTTATTTTTGTACAACACTAATCAAAATAATATAATAAATTATGTATACTTATGAAATTTTAGTTTATATATCAAAGTAATTCAAAAATACATCAAAAGTATGTGCCATTAAAGAAACTTTCTTAATGAAAACGCATTAAAATAATATAATCAGTTACCAGTCCACTAACATTGTTGCAAAGTAGCTGAGAGCAATATTAATTACTGACTAGAATCACAATTTAAAAATTATTTTTTTGTATGTTCATTTATCAAAATACATATTTGCGCAACACGCCTAGATAATAAGCTGTGGCGTATTAAATTTACAATAGGAAAATACTAGAAAAATATTATTGTTTTTCTAATGTTAATAATAATTTATTGGATATTTTTGTTTGTCGAAGAGGATCTAAAATACAATTGACTCATATAACACTTATATGGGTCATCATATGTAAATCGAATCAAATTTCAGATGTTCCAGCGATTTTACTTCGAATATGAATTTGTGACTGACTATGGTTCCTAAAAACATAAAGTACCAATCACAATAACTTTTTGACAAAAACTGATATGTGCTATGTATTCTAGAAAAAATTGTAATTGCATTGTTCACTGGCAAATGTTTTTTATAACAGCTAATAGTAAAATTTGTTTATAAATTGCGCATCAAAACTTCCACATTGTCATGAAAATATATGAAAAGTAACCTAATTGTGTTGGACGTGGATTTGGTGTAAGGACCTTTTAAATTTTCATAATCTACTCTGACACATAAGAACATAAATGATCAAAAGCTTTAATTAAACTAGTTAATTTATCGCTCAGATTTCACTCTTTGTACCATACGTTAAAGTAAATTCAAAAAGGCGACTGGTTGGTACTTGCAATGGAACCATCTGTCTCAACAATCGTTAGCAATCGCCTTTAGAGAGTAAATTAGCTGGAAAGTTAGCTCTTTAAACATGACGTAAAGTAAATAATTTTTTATGGAAAATCAGTGAATAGCACAATGTTATTTCTAAATTCATACCATCGTGTAACGTTCAAAAGCGAAGGTATTTTTATGTATGACTTACTCGAATAAATTAACGTTGTTTGTTAAGTTTTGTTCGAGATTATCATGAAATTTGTCGTTAATTATGATTTTAAAAACGTATACTTAACTAAAGGACCCATTTTTTAAACACTTACATAACATAACATAACATAACTTAAGCTCACGCTTGTTATCCCCTAAGGTTTAGGCAGAGGTAAATTAGCGAACTACACCACCCACATTTCGCAGAACTTAGTTCAGTCCCAGATGTGACAGGAGGCGAGCTTGTCGTCATATAGGGCACAAATTCTAGATTCCGGGATGATACTGAGTAGAAAATCCCAATATCTCTTGACCCGACCTGGGGATCGAACCCGAGACTTCAGAACGACAGTCGTACCGTAATACAACTGCGCCACCGTGGCAGTATCTTTTATATACTTATCTCAAGCTTTACTGCGACCTTATCTATGTTAAGTGACAATGTCGTCAAAAATGGTAACATGTTGAACCTAATTTAACTGGCTGTAGATGGTTCTAAGTAAACGGTTATTTGACAACAAAAGCCTACATATTTAGAACTCACCTCTTAGTTGTCCAAAATAAAAATGGACATAATTATATGAATGAAGGACTGTTTAGGAAAGGTAAAAACATTTGATTACAATCGAAAATGTTAATACTTAAGAGTGTATTGTTATATTTCTTTGAGCCCATCCAATATTCACTTGACTCAGCAGTAAGATAAAACTTTAGGAAATGATGCACTATGCTCTGGTTTCTTCATACATACCTCAGATTAATTGTGATATATAAAATTAGAATCTACGTCCAACCACCCTTTCACTAAGTCATCATATCTTTAGTGTTCATTCGTAAAAACATTACTTACATTATATCTATATCTTAGTTTATGTCTATGAGATATAATGAGATAAAAGAATGTGATTATTTTTTTCGGAAGGAATAAAATATAGATATTATTATAAGTATAAAGTATTAACGGAAGTACTAACACAAACGAAATATTGTCCGAAATCTTGAACGGCTGCCAGATAACGTAAGAAAATATAACCTAGTCGAGGAGTTTTGGCATAAATATCGTACAGTGTCCTATATATAAACAGCTCCTTACTTTCCCTGTCAGTTGTTTATAAAATTATTGATAAATATTATCTACCTGACTACCTAATTTTTCATGGAGACACTACATTACCTTACATACATACACAGAAACTACCATTTCCTACGATTCTGACACACATCTTTCCTTTCTTCCGTTTTGATGAGGGCTTTCATACATGCTCGTCCATTGCGGATACTTTTGACTCAGACCTCTATTTAAACGTCTTCGGTCTGAACGAGATACGTTTACTTAGGTCTACCCTTACCGATTTTTCCAGTCACTCTCACCTTTTACATCTGTTTCGCCAATCTTCCTTCATCCATCCTCTCCACGTGCCCATACTAACTAAGCATCTCTTTCTCTATTTTCACTCTGAAATACACCACAACGTACCTTATTCACATTATTCCTTATAGTGTCCCTCATATTCACCCAACTTCTCATCAGTTTGGTATTTATGACTGGCCACGCTTGTTACATTTAAAAACAATATGGAAGCTTTCATGATCCTAAATACAACGTTTCGGTGAACCTACCATACGTACCATAAAAAGATGTTAAATAGATGGTGTATAGTGGTGATAAATATTTTATATTAAATATTTTAACGTCACGAAGAGCAGTTGAATATTTATTTACTTATTCGATTGATGAAGGCAATACTTTGAGGTATTTTAAACGAAGTCACAACTTTTTAACGTGTCCCAATAAAAGGACTTTAATGAACTTGAATTCGACTCTATCAACTTCAGGATTTTGGAGAAAATCCTACAAAATGTTTCATTCGTGGTACTAAGTCGTATTTAAACATCATAAAGCAATGATTAAAGTTAAATCGTTTATAATAATTTTACGAGGTCCAGTAAATACTACTCGGGCATTGTATTTTTCCCTAAATATTTTCTAGTTGTTTCTGCAACGATAACCTAATTATGACCGATTATTATCTATTTGCTAATTATAAAGTGGGTAATCGCGAGATAAAGTGTAAATATTTGTTGAGTAATTATACATGTGTGTGTATATGAGGTAGCACTTATAGGAGTAAGGTCGCTTAGTCAAGTTAACGTGCTATTAATGGAAATCTGATAGTCATATTCTTAAATTATCAGGTACTAGTTAAAACAATGATATTATCACGATGTAGTACTTGCATTAAAAGGATTGGCGATGCTATAGACTTCAGTTCTTTATATATTTTTTGATCTGTTATAGAAATTGAAAACATTTTTGGCAAACTTTGAAGCGATGAAAATATTGCATGGTGTCAAGGCATTTTCTAATGCCCGTCCGGTAAGTTACCACCCGTAAGGCTCACAATCCGTTGCCAAGCACCGATAGGTAATCTGGCAGCAACACTGAGAGTGACACCTGATCTTAAGTGACGATGTAGTCCAGGATAGTAAACACACTAACCCTAGAGGTACTGGTTCTCAAGTGATGCTGCCGGAACACACCTATTAGTATTTTGCGACACGTTTTTAATCTTGAAGGTGGTAGCTACCCAGGCGGGCATTGTTAGAAAATGCCCTACCACCATGCCATGGTTTCCACACGATGTTTTCTTTCACCGAAAGCTCAGGCCGATTTTAGAGTCGGATATATGGGGATCGAACCAGTGTCGAATGACGCGGAATCTGCCCACAATACCCGTTGCGCCATCATCGCTTCAAAATCATCGCGTCGATGTTTCTAGGCTTAGTGTGTTTATTATCCTGGGTAAACTGAGTAATGGATGAGTCACCACTTAACACCAGGTGAGATTGTACTAAAAACACATAAAACATATGAAAACTAAAGCTGGAATTAGGTTTATAAGACATCACACAGCATTTTCAATATGAGAGCATTCCAGACGGAAAATAGAACGGTAATTGCTTGTGGTTCGTATTATTGTTTCAAAATAACTCCAGCGGAAGCTCAGGTTTGTTGGAGTTGTCTTAAACTTGAATTAAGGAGTTTTTAGGGCTTGTGTTAAAATTATTATGAAACTATAAATTAACGAATCGCCAAACAAGTAGGTACAGTATTTTCAAAATTAAAATAACAAAACCGCCACCTTGATATATACATTTCAACATGTTACCAGGCCTATTAAAGCGTAAATATTTTTGCCTCTAATACACACGACGTCTAATCATGTACGTTCAAAGATAAAAAAAAGTCACAAAAGAAACGTTTTCAATCTTTAATAATACAAAAATTTTCGTAATTTTATGAACGTTACTAAGTTCAATTTGTTAGTTATAAATTTAAACAACGCAGTTAGTTATTCTTTGTTCAATTTACAGATCATTTGTTCTCTCTTTAATTATATTTAAATTATATGTAAACATATATTTGAAGCGTGTGATTTCAATCGAAAAGAAAACTATGTTTTTATTTTATTGTTTAAACAAATGCGTTTTCAATTTTATCGTGCATAAATAATATTATTATTTTATGATGTAATAAAAATAATTATTGTTTTGTCTTCTTTGTTTACATAAATGTTTCAATTTTTTGTAAAACATATACGTAATAACTTCTAACGTATGATAACGTAAGAAAGAAAAAATTGTTCTAAATTGATGTAACTGAGGTTAACGGTAGAACCGTAGAATTTTAAGTTTTAATCTAATATATATATATATAAACGGTTATATAGTATAATTTAGATCACGTTGTTTGAAATGTAAATAAACAAATTCTCTCTTAAGGCACTATGTTGATTTACGGCACACTTTGGTGGAGGCTTTTAGGCTTGCGCGTTACTGAATTCAGTCGAAAATGTTATTTGATCAAATGACATGAATAATATTAATTATAGAAGTAAGTAATTAAATATTGTAATTAATATTAAACGATTAAGTATCTGAGTCAAATACTTTTGGATTGCGTGTGACTGTTTTATGATAATATATTTACTTGAAACCGTTGGTTCTATTAAAAGTTTGTTTTGATCGGGTTCACAGATAGTGTTTATGAAGTGAAAACTTTTTTAACCGCGTTCAGTGATTCTTGGCAGTGGAAAATCTTATAGATTCGCGTTACCAATGCTATGACGTCAGCCAGCGTCAACTTGCTACATTATGTCAAGTATAAGATGGCGGCACTTCTATAAGAGTACCTAGTGCCATGCCATGTTTTCATCACAATATTTTCCTTCATCGGATTCGAAACTACGTCATCGACATGGTCTCGGACCACACTAACACTAAGCTAGCATCGCTTCAAAACTAAGAGATTTTAATCAAATAATTTACATATAAGAATTAAAAATATAACTAATGTTTTAAAATTCTCCTGAACGTAAAGTAACCTATTTCAAATCTTCTATCTATTAATTTGGCAGTCATTGCTATGTCTCTACAAAATTACGTCAGACTTGGCACATTAATTGTCTCATGTACCATTCTTAACGAATTAATTAAATTCAATGATTAATCATCACTATTGAAAATACATCGATAACGAATATTTAATATCATTAAATTGATGAAGTTCCTTTTGTTTAAAAGCGACTTCATTCGGATATTACTTCATTAATATAAATTACAATAATACTATACTAGTAATATATACTTTATAAAGTGACCAAACGTTTTAAGACGTCAATAAAAATAGAAAAAAAAACCCAGTCACATAATTCAATTGAGTAAATAGTCGTATCGCGTGCTTATCGTCTCATCAATACCGTGTTCTTTTTTTTTTTACTTTAACAATACTTCGTTATTCTTTTCACGTATAGTTTTGTTATAATCAAAAAACAATTTCTTTCAGGCATCACTGAAAATTTCAATAGGCATAACCTATATAAGTAATTACTCTAAAAGGTTACCTACTTTTCGAAACCAAATAAACGTACGTAATCGGTTCAATTATAGTAATTTTGTAACCTAAACAACGAAGCGAACGAAGCGGTATTTTGAAAAGGAAAATGAATACAATTTTGTAGGTATTATGTGTGGGTGAGGAAAAGGCCTCTACTAACATGATTGCATGACGAACCAAGGTAAAAGTGAAGGTGGTACAAATTAGGCCAACTGTTGTAGACGAAACTGTCATAGTAAGGAAGGTAATGCCTAGTATCGAGGCCTCATTCGTCCATAGGGAGTGATTATATCTTTTAATACGAAAAATCTATTTTTAATTATCAAGGTATATTTCATTGATAGAAATAAATATGAATTAGAGGAAGGTATAAAAATATTCTAGTAAACTTCTAGTACTGGGTTTCTTTTTTTTACATTATTAATTACAGCTATGAAGACAAGTTCTTTAGGATCAACTTAATTTTATTGTACTAATATTTACTTAATTTTATGTTTTGTTAAAACTATTCGAATTAATATAGTTAAATAGTATTTGTGCGATATCAGTATTCTCTTATTGTATCATAATTTTCAAAAGACTTACGGAAAATAAGCAAACTATATCACATAAACCAAAATGACCGAATATTGATCATTTACCCCAAAAGATAATTAAATAAAAACAAGGACTTCTTACTACATGACTAAACAAAATCATGCCAAGAATTACCACGTTAAAATAAAGGGATTACAAAAGTTTTTAATAGGCATAAAAAGCTAGCCAATCTATTGGGGTTCGTTTTTTTTTATTGCCTAAAGCCGTTTTATTAGCATTAACTTTGTTATGAAGGTGCAAGATGCGAAGGTCATATGGTGAATTAAAATTAAGCATGAGGAGTGAATTATGATCACCAGGTTTTTATTATATATACATATCAAACTATTATTATTACCGTAGCACAATTGCCCCGGGGTATACGTATCGGGGTGGTTTTCGAATATTTCTCTCGCTGTTTGCCCTAACGACATCGTTATGTAGATTTCGGTCCACATTTTCGGCTTCGATAATGTCAAACGCAAGTTCGTTGTTGGTTGATATTCAAGAGACGTCGTAAATCTGCCGAGTAGATACTAGTTGTCCGTATTAAAATTGAACGGTAAAACTGTATTCATAGGGATATCAGAAAACAAGGTATAGATTAAATAAAGCAAAGAAAATGTGTTGACATTGAGAATTTACTAGTGTTTATTGTAACGTAACAAAAGAAAGTGTGAAAACCAATAGTGGTTATAAAATAATGAAATTAGTCAATAACAGAAGTCAGCGATTTGTGTAATGTATTTTTATCGATCATAGTTTAACCTCTATGAGCTTAACTTCCTTCGAATTCACTTCTGTATTAATGTGTAAAGTACGATCAATCTGTTTTGTGTTCTTTTACAACGCATACGTTTATCTTTGGAATCTCAATTTGTCAGGTTTTTATCTTTAATTAATTTAATTTATGTATTTGAAACTATATTATGTAATTTGACGTATTTTTGCATGATATAGATTGATTATCTATAGTTGGTACTAAATAAATGTTTTTTTACAAATATAAATAATTTTAGTTTATTATTAGTAACAGGTACAGTGCCAACTATCGGTCCTAGTATAGATTATGGCCTCCATAAAAATATATATTGTGTGAATATAACTTCAACAGAGGACGCTTCAGCTCCAGTTACGCTATTGCTACCGGACGCACCAACGATTATAACACGTAATATATAGACATGTGTCTAAATTCTATACTATCCCAATTAATAAACGATAGCCTATAATAAAAATGCGTGTACTAATGTACTTTACCAACCCATTTTTTTGTTGGAATGGTAAGTTGATAACTTTCCAAACAAATTTATCATTCGAAACTTTTAACTAATGTAGGTACTTACCAAACGAAATAATATTTTACCACAAACCAGCATAGTAAGAAAATTTATTACAGCTCATATTTTATTATTATTTGCCTGTCGAAGATACTGTAACTATATTAGAAGAGGTATACATAATTATAGGTCTCTGCAAATGTCAATTCTGTAAGCTTTGAATAACAACGTGGACTTTATCAAAGATCGCGTTTTCGGTCAGCTATAAGGTTTACTTTTACTTTATATTTTTAGTCGTTTAGTCGTTCTCTCCTTTTCCATGCCTAGATATTCCTATGCCTTACTTTTTTGCACATGCGTTTCCCTTGTTCTCATGGTATAACCCTTTCAACTTTTTTACCACTGATGCTATTTTCAAACTCCCATTAATGTACTTAATTCCTGAACAACATTCGCATCTAGTCATTACTTGACCATCTTCTTACTAGCCCATCACTTCGATCTATACATTATTACAGGATAATATTCAGTATATGTTTCGACCTTCCATTTGTCACAAATTGTGTCGAGACCAATTTATCCAATCTGAGTCGATTCTCCATCTTACTTTTCAGTCGATTTCGCCGTATACTTTGTACTAGTTATCCGTAGAAGCGGAAGTTTGAATAAACTGCATCATGTCTCTCAAATATTTAAAGAATTTGAGTGTAAAGTATTGGATTAGAACTATTTTTGTCAATTTACTTCACCATTAACGTTATAAATTTTTATAGATCTTACAAAATGTAATAATTTACATAACTACCAGAATTTATAGAAATAATAATGATTTTCAGTTTTGTACCAATCAAGTTATAAACCAATAAATGAAAAGACAGAGAAATGATGGACTGGACGAAGACAAAGATGGTGCTTTATAAGAATACCAACTATAAGAAGAATGGGAATATTATCCAGCCTTGTGATAGCTTTTGGTGACCCGCGTAAAACAGTAAGTATTTAAAGATTATATAGTTTTATATTTATGTATAAAACTGTGATTTTGTTCGTTACGAACCTAAAATATTTTATATTTTCTTTACTTAGTACGCGAATTAAGAAGTCCTTGAATCTAAAGGCGCTGTCTTTCGGTATAATATTAGAAAATGTATTTTATCAACGTATAAAGAAATACATTTTCGTATAAAAAACAAAAACACGATGAAAGACTAAATGTACTCCCAGTGTTTACTGCAGTGTTTAGTCTATTATTCTAGTTTTAAAATTAAAACGATATTTCCCTAATTCTAAAATGTCATAAAGTTATTTATTTGTTTATGTCATACGACATTGTTTTCCTGAAAACCTAAAACTTGCAAATCTGTGATAGGTAATATTAATGCTCTTCTTTACAAAATTTATACGCGTTACTAGTTGGATTTTTTTTTAATACGGTATAGGCTCAGTGCTTTGACCAAAATCTCACCTGATGTTAAGTGATGATGTGGTCCAGGCTGGTAAACGCACTAAGCCTAGATACTGGTTTTCAAGTTATGCTGCCGGAACACACCTATTGGTATTTGTCCACAGGTTTTCGAACTTGAGAGTGGTAGCTACCCAGGTGGGAATTGTTAAAAATGCCCTACAATCATAATGCAGGTCTTCTTAAAATACACTCTTTTAAAAGTGCATCGGCTTTTTGGATTGTTGTATAGAACGGGAAAATGCAGTTTTAACAAATCAACATAATATATCGTGACACTGAATTAAATTTAAAGGTATATTGAAAAAAAACTAATTAATTTCTTATCACATTATCTCAGTCGAAACGATACTACCTGGCTAAAGCTAAAATTATAAAAGTTTGCGCAATATTTTTGGGGTTCAGCCAAATATATTATAGTTTGGTGCGCATTTACCTAACAACAGGTGAATATATTATATACGTAAATGTTTTAACTTGTCACATGTTTGGCCAGTTGTGTTATTAAAAAAAATACACCGTGGACGAATATTATGTAACGTTGAGAACGTAAGATAATAAAAAAAAAACTGCATTAAATTACATGAACAAGAAACTGTACTATATTTATTTAAATGTACGATATTTAACAGCAATCTGTTAAAAAGATATGCTAGCGGCATTTATTCCTTACAAACGTAGTCCCCTATTTCCTCCTTGGATCATAAGCATTATGGTAAATATTTTTATACCAAATAATTTATATCCACCACCATAAATTACTTATTGAAGAAACTAAGGAGCCTTTGAACATGTAAAAAATTCTCGATTTTTACTGCCATTTTCAGAAGTTTGTCAAACAAATTTGATGAATAAAATAAAAAAAAAACGAAACGTAGAGGCATAGCCAAAGGTTTTTTAATTCTATGGTTGAAAGAAAATTAAAAATCGGGTCATTTTTGAAGGAGGAATCAGGGTACTACGAAGTGATGTTTTCGTCTATTTGGCATAGGTAAAATCAGCCCGAGCTGCAGTTGTCTTTTCGTGTTCTATTACTCTTTCTTTGAAGCGCAACGCAATAACATTAGATTTCTTAAATACGTACTTTTCAAATCTTTTGCCGACCGCGTATCCGCTCAAATTTTTATAAAATATCAATAGTCTCTACGTAATTTGTCTTTGTCTTCAAGCAATTTTTAATCTTTTTGTAATTAATTGGTAACTTTCTAACAGGATTTAAGAAATAATAACATTGAAGAAATGTAAACTACCTATATATAATAAAGATTGTTAAAACCGAATTCTTAGTAAAATTTAGCACCACATAAAATATAATTTTTATTTTATTTTTTCAATTATAAAACAGTTGTGAATTGGTTGTGGCATTAACTTGCTATAATATCTCGGTATTAAGAACTAAACAAATCTTTAAATCTACAGTGTCATTTTTAATAAAACTGATAAAAACTTGGATATGTATTTCCACCCAATCTCACGGGTATCGATTGAACAGAAATCGTTATTGGATTCTTATCTCGGTTGTTTCGCGATTCAAACGAAACGTGACCGACCGACGTACAAAAATATGAAATTCACAATTTTATGGCAAATGTTTTACGACAAAATATAACCCTACAGTGATGACTCGTCGAATATTTTTTGTTTACGTGTTCCAATTTCAAATACTCATTATATGTTATTTAATAGAAATATTTTTATAATCGGAAACGATTGACTTTTTAATTATGTTTCATTGTAATAACTATAGAAACATTTTCGTCTTAATAAATTATTCTTTTGTTTATTGCTATGTATAGTATTCATTTGTTTTTTTTTTTTTTCGACCGCTTGAACAATTATTACGTTACTTGAACTCTATTAGTATTATTTTAATACTTATACATACAATTGAAATAAAATTATTTATGTACCTCATGTTTATGCATATAACATTTTTTGGATTAAAGTTTTTACTTAAAAAATTATGGTGAGTTTTTTTTATTTAGAAAATCGCTATTACAGCCCAAGCGTTACGATTTTATTTGTGACGTCATTGAAATAACTGATAGAGACTGACGCGGCATTGTTTGCGTTCGATAGTTTTACAATATTAACGTCTATCGGATTTCATTGAAGCCGTTATGAATATCACGATGGCATAATTATTTGAATTATTTTCATATCATTTCAAAAATTATTTGCAATTAATGAACGTATTAAAATATAGTATTTGATAACATATAACATGTGGTTAAATTAAATTAAAATGATATCCTTTTGAAGCAATATAAAGTATATTTTATTCGTGGGTAAAAAAACTGAAACTAATTAATCAGCAATAGTTTAAATTTATCACATTAATTATTATAATAATTCGCATCTATAGAAAGCGCAATTATATGGAATAACGTTTGTTTAAAAAATATAATCGATCTTTGCATAATATTATATTTTAGTATTCCGCATCAATGTAACAAATAAAAACACGCAGATCTTGAATGAATCCCTGTTTGAACAGTTGCCAGAACGCGTATCATACGCAGTTTGATTTAGTACCGCTCTGTAGGTCACGAACATCTGCATCATGACCATATCGTAAACACCTGGCCAAGAGCGTATTTCTAACTGGACATATTATTTAAATACTAAATATGTCACCTTCGATACATTTATCTTTATTGTGGATAGGACTTGTGAATACAGAAACAATAAACAATCGACGTAACAACCTTGCATGAAACAACCTTATTCACATTACATATTCCATGCACGCGTAAAAGATCGAGGCGCCGTGAAAATGATTAGTTTTCCTCTCGTTTATAAACCGTTTAACACATCACATAATAAATATAATATGTAAGCAATTACATATAATGAAAATTAAAAATACAAACGTAAAACGTATAGGCAAAGAACGCAAAACAAACCCGGCCTTGAACGTTAAACAGATCGCCTGAAAATACACCGGCGCGTGGAAATAGCCGCCGCGATGAAAATACTAGCACGTGATTACTTACGTACCTACCTTGCGTAAACTGTATGGAGAAAATCGATGGTGCTTGCCACTCGGCGTACGTCTGCTGACTGAGCCAGTGTGTCAGTGGATCGCGCCCCACCCGAGTCTCCGCCGGCCTGACTTATCACACAGTATATAATTCGAAAAAAAAAAAATAGCTTTCACAATTTCAACACATTAAAAAAAATGTTAAGTAGAAAACACTTGATTTATCAGGCGGCGTATGTTATGTTTGATCGCGATCGTACGCGATGTGTTTCGCGTGTAGCGCGTTATATCAAGTCAGAGTGGGGCGGTGGACTGGTCGGAGCGAGGCAGCCGGCGAGCCGACGTTGCCTTGCCTCCTCACCCCCCGCCGTGACGTAGGCTGCCAGCGATGGTGGAAATTAGCAGCTTCCCGAGCGAGGGCCGGCGGATCTAGGTCACGGGGACTGGGCTTGCACTTGCCCACTCTACCGTGCTGATACACTTGACAAGTTTAAGGACGTAACTAGTTCTGGTTAGATGCATACGTCGTTACTCAAGAAATATAATTTTATGTGAAGCTATATTTACTAGTCGCGTAGATTTCGTAGCGATTGGCGTAGCGATGTATTCGATATTGCAAAATTTAGAAAAGCTAAGTTATAAAATGAAATTTTTTACTCGATCTCATACTTAGTAACTGCATACATGCATATGTACATCGTATTTACCTTGATCACATAAGGGGCAGAGTTCGAAACGAAACTTGGACGGCTTCGACTTTGGCGACGCAGTATTATCACGTGACTAACACCCTTATCACTACTTTCGTTATTTTCTTGTATATAAAAGTCTCAATATTATATTTCGAATTACTTAAGTTGAGACGAAGGTGCACATTCATCGATACTGTTAACTGTAGGTGATTTCTTTTATTTGAAAAGTTAGAACCAGTACCTCTAGGCTTAGTTTATTTACCATCCTGGACCACATCCTCACTTGAGGTGAGATCGGTAGACCACACTACAATCAGGTGAGATTGTAGTCAAAGCATTGTCTTATATCTACTTTATGATTACGCTATATGATTTTTATAAAACTACTTTAAAAGAAAATTTTATGTTCTTTCTATAATATATTAATAAAAATATTGGAGAGTTGGAATTAGAAATGTAATGCACAACTTTATGATGCAACTTGTGATCGATTTTGTTCTCAGAGTAGGAAAATAAACTTGAGTTTTTTTGTGCAAGCCAACAGTTTGTATATTCTTTAGTTCTCGTAGTACTAATAACTTTCATGTTGAAACTACTAATTGTTTGTAAATAGGTAAGTAAAATAGTAACATATCATCCTTGTCTATAAGTCTTAGGGATCAACTTACAAGTAACGCTGATGGAACCCACGTAAGTCTTGCGTGCGTTTAATTATTAAACTTAACTTCTGTTACTAAGCCGGCGTTAGAAAATTTTATACTACCTGGTTAGGTTAGGTTTTATTACGAAGTTTTCCTTCACCGAAAGCTTAAGCCCATTGTAATATTATATTTGAATGGTGTATAGGCTTTTTAAAGCTACATGAATGGCTTGAGAAATAAAATATTTTGCGGTTTTACTGATTGTGCGTTTAATCTCGTTACTGATTTACAAGTCCTTTTTAACGTCTATCTATTTAAAATCGATTGATTCGTTGAGAATGTGTTCACGTTCCAGCGATCGCGCCGTGTAGATGTTGAGCGTGAACAAACGGTCTATAACCGACGCTTGCTAACATACATAAAACACAGTCAAAAATATTTAAATTGTCTTTGGTCAATAGTTTTCTTTATTTAGAGTCTTCTTTTGGTTTATGAAAAGTACTTGATAAAATCACAGGTATGCATTAAAAATTTATCAACCACGGAGGCAAGAAATGTTAGTATATCTAGATGTCCTGTAATTTAGACCCAAGCTAGTTCTTTACGCCTAATAATTTATCATTTCCAAAATTGTCATTGTCTCATCGACATTCAATATCGGATTGCATTAAGTCAAACATCTGTAATAGCTGGTAATACAACATTTATATTTTTGTTTCTATGTTAGTTAGGTTCATCGAACACGTCTTCTAAGCCAGGTAAAACACGATAAGTTTTGCTATCTGTTTTGCCACAAGCATACTTATGATTGATAAATAAATAACCTAACGTCTAATGAGATGACAAACATTTGCATGAAAAAGACTGATACAGTTTTAATTTTTCGTCATATATAACTATCAGTCATGACTTTGGAGTGAGATTAGGTGAACTTGAAATGTCATTTCGTCTATTATATACCAGTCAATATACTATTTCCTCACAATAGCTAATAAGTTTATGTACTAGGTATATACATCTCTTATTAATAACCCGTATTTTTTGTTGTAAATCTAAATACAGGCTTTCTTTTATGAATAACCATTTTACCATAGTAAAGGTTATCACTGTAGTGAATGTATTATCTGCGAAATTTTGACCGTGACTGACGATCAATTTGAATGATCGTGCAATTTTCATCAGTAATTTGTAAGCTATGATTGAATATGTTATTAACTAATGTATGATCGAAGCGATAATGGCGACCAGATTCCGCGTCGATAGTTCATACCTACTAATCGAACTCTATAATGAGTTTGAGCTTTCGATGAAGGAAAAACATCGTGATGAAACTATAGTATAGAGGTAGAGCATTATATAAAAATGTCCCCCTGGGTAGCCATAAAAATCAGTATAAAAACATGTCTGTCTAAGTAGGTACGTGTCTAAGATTATCTTATAACTGACTACATAGCAACGTTAGCGCGCAGTAGCACGATCTTCCGTAAAGCTGCTGTACGACGGTGTAAGGGTGTTAATTTAATTAAAGAGTCGCTCGGCGTCGTGATTATTGTTTAAGTGAATAACAGTCGATAACCAGACATCGGTCACGATTCATGTCAAGATAGCGTATTGAGTGTCCGTCCGAATTCAGGAATTGGGACGCGAAATATTACAAAATTACGAAATCATGGTTTTTTTTGTTGTTTTACAAAGCTTAAACTCCATCGCTCTCCCCTATTTAATTCTTTTTTTCACACTAATTAATTAATATTATTATTATACATTGATTCAGATATGATGTAACAAAATAAATATTAATTTAGCTATCCTAACAGCTTTGATCGAGTTAAATGAAAAAAAAGAATGTTTTTGTTATAGACTGATCCTGATAATTTAATGTAGGTTTAGATTTAAAAAAATTGAATACAACTTCTAATGCTAATTAATAATAAAGCAAAGCTTAGGTCCTTTGCAACATTATAATGAATATAGTGTAAAAATCCGATCGATATCGGGCTAGTGGATTTAAAGATTTGGCTGAACAAAAAAAAAAACAGTTTCATCTTTAAATGTAAATAAATAAAGTTATGAAGATATAAATTTATGGTCAAAGAATAAGAATAATTAGAATCAGTTCTCGAGTCATAAGCAAACTGAAAAGATACAGAGAGTGCCATTGCCTTTTATAATAATATGTAAGAATCTTTTAGTCCATATTACAGACAGCTGTATTCATAACGTCTAACTACTAATGATCCAGGACTATTTAGTGTATGAGTCGAGTCACCTGCAAAATTAACCAAAGAATAATCGACTAATATTGTTCTGTTGTCTTCTGTACGACAACTTCTTCCTCGGGTAAAATACTTTGTTGAATGATAATACCTTGTGCCTTTAAAATTCTGTTAGATTAACCACCTATTTGATGATATATTTAATTGTTTTTTTTTTTTTTTTATTATTTAGAATACAATATTATCTTTACTATTTTTCGCGCAATGAAACAGCGCAAACGACGATGGACTATCGACTTCCACGCTGGATATAAAATGTAAACCTCCTATTTTGTACACTGTTGAAGAGTTTTGCACACGAAATTACGTAAATATTTTCTCATAGCAAATATGTTCAGTCAGGCTTGCTTGAGAAGATTTTTCTACTCTATCTGTGGGAATGCAATTTGTTTCCGTAAGCTAACATATAAACCTTTTAATAGCGAAAGGTAAAAGCTATAGAAATGTAGGAATTATTTCAATAGTATTATTTTAACAATAAGAAGACCCACATTTTTTCATTTTAGTAATAAATAGGAAAATGTTTTTTTAACGAACAGGTTTATCTTTTCCCAACATATTTAATAATTATTATGGTTTTTCACAGATGCTTTGACACGTATCATACGAAATCCTATTATGCTGATCTTTTTCAGCCAAACTGGAACATCTTTATAAAGAAACAAGACCTAAAATCTCATTACGTTAGTACGTACTTACGATGATAGAAAAGGTACTTAGTAAACATGATCACTATTTATAACACACGCACACTCCTACATATACATACACACTCATAAATACACACACCCACATACAATTAAATTTGAATATCAAGACATTATACTGTAAGTAATATACAATGAAGAAAATAAAAAAATAAAATTGTGGTATAACTACAGTGACTTAAATTGTAAGTTATTATGACTATAAAAAGTATATTGTATTGCATAATATGAATCTAAAATACATTATTACTGTAACTCATATTTATACAATGACGTACTGTTTGTTTTATGTTCAGGTAAATCTTTAAAATGCTGCATAGATAATAATGGGATTCTTTTTGTTGCGTTTCTTACAATATTGCGAAGGACGTTGACTAATTATTCTCATTATATTTGATTTGTATTAGAGATTTTAAACAGATGCTAACTACGTGGATCATAGAATGGGGTCAGTATATGACTGGATAAGTGTATAATTCCGGAATAATAAATATTTCTAACTATTGTTTTCTTTTCAGTTTTTTTTTTTTAATGTTAACTTGTTTTACTATAAATGTAAACTGAGTAACACCGGGTAGAACAGCTAGAATATTGTTAGAGTTAAGTTAAGATTTATAGTTGAATCTGTGCAATGATATTTTAACCCAAGGTTACTACAGACACTAAACATCGCTCTTGGCGTACCCTCGTCAGGTGTAATGTTTTATTCATGACGTTTTTTCTTTTAACGAAAGGCATCAAGTAGGTCTAAAGTGAAATACACGACAACCTCCTATTGGTCAGTAAGCTACAACGGTTTACAACTCTGACCCAGTATGTAGTCGTTTACTCAATTTAAAATATAGTGAGAGAGACACAAAGATATTTTATTTAATTAATTACATCCGGTCACATATCGTATTGTGAAATAATTAAATACTATTTACAAAATTGAATTGTCTGTTTGTAATGTCAAAATAACAACTTTTTACTAAATGCATATGAATGTATGTAATATACTTTTAAAAAGCACACAATTTTTAAAATTTTAGTCTGTTTGTTCGGTTTGTTTAGTCTGTTTCTTATGAAATTGTGAATAAGATATTATTCAGTGGACACAACCATGAAAATAATATTTTCCAATGGTTATATAGAAACTATATTACACAGTGAAGAATATAAGAAACGCGCGCGGAGCCGCGGCCACACAACTAGTTTGTAAATAAATTTGATATCAAAATATTTAGTTTTTGCATGGGTAGCTACCACCCTGAAGTTTGCAAACCTATCGCCAAATTCCAATAGGTATGTTCCGGCAGCATCACTTGAGAACCAGTACCTGTAGGCTTAGTGCGTTTACCATCCTGGACTACATCATCACTTAACATCAAGTGAGATTGTGGTCAAAGCACTGAACCTATACCGTATAAAAATAGATCTAAGCGTAAAACTTAAGTGAGACATTTCTCATTAAGTAAATTTGACATGTGGATAGCCGCTACGGTGGAAAGTTTATACGTTCGGACACTACACACTTATGTCTGGATGAACTTGGTCGTTTTAATATGGTTACGCTAAGGCGTGTCTGGAGTTTAATTTAAAAGTTTCGTCTGTAGATACGGGTTCGCTCGTTGACACTACTCGTTAAATGTAACAGTACTGTCACTGAAATTTTGCGAATGACTTTCAGTTGATTTTAAAATAATGTAATACAAGTATCAAGATAAATTATGTAACGTCTACACTTTAAAAAAAAACATCTGGGAGATGTGAAATTATAAATCTGATGTTAGAATCATGTATATTAATAAATCGAATTGAAGTGTCTGTTTGTGATATCAAAATAACAACTTTTTACTCAAATACCTACAAATTAATGCATATAGGGTAGCTATAAAAAAAACACAATTTAAAAAAATCTGTCTGTTCCGGCTAATCTTCGGAACATCTTAACCGATTTTGACGGGACATTTTACTTACCTTACTTATCGCGTAACTTAGCCTACTTTTATTTTATAAAAAACGATTAGGGGTTCTTGTGATTTTTTTTATTGAATACTAGCTGTGTGCCCGCGGCTACGCTCGCGTTTCATATGATATTTACTACGTTCTATTTTTTTATATGGAACCCTAATTTTTAGTACTAAGATAAAGTAAATACTTTTCTCATAAATTCAAACACTTGCCCGTAAAACTGTGCATTGAATTGAATTTTATTCTTTTTTTTTTTTTAGTTTTAATGTTTCTAAAGGGAACCCTAATTATTTTCGAAAATCAAGAGTAGGTACCCTAAGTTACGCGTAGTAACTTTAGTTATCTACAAAAAATAGTCCCGTCAAAATCGGTCTAGCTGTTCCGGAGATTCCGGGTAATCTCCGGAACAGACAGACAGAAAAAATTAAAAAAAATCTATTTTTGGTATAGTATATACATTCACATATATTTAGTAAAAAAAAAATATTTTGACATTACAAACAGACACTTCAAGTGTATTTATTATTACAGATAAAAGATATATTCCTATACTTTCCGCCCTATATTCTGCTAAAAGTAAACCAGTAACCCGAAGCCATTTTGATATATGATACATCACTTAACTCAGTTCCTTGTAACTAAATATAATAAATGAGTGTAAACTTAATATTTTCTTTGTAATAATAATTAGAATGGCAACTACACAGTATACAATGTGTGTTTTACGGTTTTGGTCACAATCCCACATTGTATAAATTCATTTAATTCTGGAAAATTTGCGTAATCCTTATCTCTCAAAGGTTAGTTAAGGTCACGCACTGCACCTTCTGGTGTTTAGAAATGGCGCGAAACATAAAAACATCTATGCAGCCATTGGGAGGGGGGACTTCCAACAGAATAGAAAACTTTATAAAAGACTGTTTTTTTATATCAAATGATATTTTAGATATTGCAACACAATAAAACTTTTTATGTCGTTGACAGCAGGTTGATAGGTTTATATACTTTTTGGTTGATAGCGAATGTTACATTACATTAGTATCGGGAATCTATAAGTCTTATCCCTATCGAGAGTTGCTCAACGCCGCTAAAAAAATAATCACTTCAAAAATACACGGGATTTCTCACTGCATGTTCCCTTAGCCCTTCCAGCTTGTGATATTTCACCAAACTCCTTTCGAGTCTAACGTGATTAATGAACGATCGCTACGATTATTTTATCATATTAATGTAAATCCTCAAAAATACCTTAATTGTCACATTAATAAAATTATAATTTATTCATTAATTACTCAAACGTGACAAATATTATAAAAGGTTGGAGATAATTATAGTATTTAATTACCGAATGATATACGAAATTATTGTTTAATATTCATAAAACCGAATTCTTACGCAGAATAATCAATTTTGAAGAAATAATTACGACATTGATTCAATTATTATTGTCGCGTATAGGGCTACAAGAAAAATAATTAAAAAAAAGATACTAGTTATCATACCCGGTATTGCCCGGGTTACCGTATCTTACAAAACGTTTAATATGTGATAAACAAAATTGTTGAGGTTATTATTCGGGATTAAAACTATTCTATCTTTTAAGTTGAACCACGCACACACACGCACTGTGTGTAAAATTTCATTAAAGTCGGTCCAGTACATTCCAGGTTTATCTATTTCAAACAAAAACAAGTTTGGCTTTTTGATTACCTAAAATTTGAACAAAAGCAAAGAATTCTTTATTCAATTTGTGCTCTAAGAAAGCGCTTGTAGAAGTCAAAAACCTACCACTGGTTCGGAGAACAACTCAGTCGAGAAGAGCCGGTAAGAAATTCGATATGGTTTCTTAAAATCTTTTTTAAAGTACAGTATAAATTATACAATTCACGTATAGCAATAAACAGTTTTAGCACAAGCACAGGGAAGGGTGTCATTTCCAGACATTACTATCGTTCGCGTAATGATCCACCATGTAATAACCTTTGGACATTAAAACCTATTTCACCTATTTCATTCATATTTTAATGGTGTATTTGACACTTGACACTATTTCCTGAAAGCTATTATTGGAGTTGCTAAGCCTAAAGCATTTGTTTTTATTTCTGGTATAAAAGTTCTGCCGGCGATTAGCTATATCAAACATGTTTAAATTTTTGCAGACGTTCATTAAATTATCAAAAATATATTGGGCGCGCAAATTTAAGATACTAGTTTCGTTAAATTTACTCTTCAGTGATTCGCGAGTTCCCATATTGTATTGGCTCGAACTGTACGTTTTTGTATTATAAATATGGAATCTATCTCAGCTGCTGTCCCTCATAACAAAATTACCCCCAAGAGAAGAAAACAAGATAGAAAAAGTATGCATGTCATATTGTAAATACTTTTAGAATTATAGTAATGATAGCGAGCGTACTTTAATATGATTAGACTATGCATAATTTAACAATCGTATCGTTTCATAAAATGCACTCATATTCTTACGTATTTTCACGGTCTTTAACTCGAACAAGTATGTAGAGAGAATGAAAGACAAATTGTCTACATTGTTCTATACATGTATATATGTGTTTTATAACAATTTTAACATAATAAAACATGCTCACTGTATGATATCATGCATACATTATGTTATTACATTCATTATAATAAAAAAAAACAAGTTACTCAGAATTTTGATAATTTTTCAAATAGTAGATTTCAATAATACCTCTAACGTGTTTGTTAATTTTGCGAAATTTATTGTAATTGTTATTATTGACATTGCCCGAAGAATTGCCAGGCTTAAGTGGCAGTGGGCTGGTCACATTGTTCGTATAACTTATGCTCGATGGGGCCAACAGGTTCTCGAATAGCTGCCGAGTACCGGAAAATACAGGCCCTCAACAAGATAGACCGACAACCTGGTAAAAGTTTCCGGAATCCGCTGGATGACACAAACCGTTAATTGTGAAGATCTTTGAGAGAGACTATGTCTAGCAGTGGACGTTTTTTGGATTTGAATGTACGGGTGGATATTATTGACAATGAAACGATGATGACTCAGTTGATAGTATGGTCAGATTCCACGTTGATGACCGTAAGTTCTAATTCTATAATGATCATAAACTTTTGGTGAATAAAATCATCGTGTGGAAACCATATCATGATAGTATAGTCTATAGTATTTTCCACTAATTCCCGCCTAGGTTGCTGCCACACTCAAATTTGAAAATCTGTTACCAATCACCAATAGGTGTGTTCCGGCAGCATCTTTGAGAGCTCTAGTCTTAGTGTATTCATCACTTCATCATAACTATATCAGATGACCATATATAAATAATAACTATAAAACATATTTACAGATAGACAGGCAAAAATAAAAAAAAATGTATTTTTGGTATAGGTTTCGTGTCAATTAATTCATCAATTCGTATTCATATCAATTTAGTAAAAATAATTACAAACAAATACTTTAATTTTATTTATTGGGATAGACATTGATACATCAGAATTTTCTTGTTTTATATTTAAGCTATAACGAGAATTAAAAGGTTAGATGGTTTATTATTATAGAAATGCTTCCGATAAAAGTATTAGATACTCACTCAGTTTTACATAATTATAATATTTTCTTTTTATATCTCAATATATAAATTGTGTCTGAAACATTCACGACAGAACAAACCCTCAGCTAGATAATACGAGAAATTTTATTTAAATGTCAACTCTGCTTTTGAAAGCCCCTATTGTAAAGACAACGAAAGTAAGCAGGTAAGTTTCCTTTTACTTTTTATCTTGTTCTTATTAACTTTTAAATATCTATTTCTTTCTGTCTGTTCATGTGGAGTAAAGACTTTGTAGTTTTCGCTTGATTATGTTTATTTCAATTCTAAATTAATTTCATATTAAATTGGGTATCGAAGCGATTATTAATAATGGACGCGGATTCGAGCCTTCCTATCTCACTTTAAAATCAGCCTGAGCTTTCGGTGAAAGAAAACATTGTAAGGAAACCATAGCATGGTGGTAGAGCATTTTCTAATAATGCCCGTCTGGGTAGCTACCACCCTCAAGTTTGAAAGCCTGTCGCCTAATACCAATAGGCAACATCACTTGAGAACCAGTACTTCTAGGTTTAGTGTGTTTAACATCCTGTGCCACATCGTCATATAACATCAAGTGAGATAGTGGTCAAAGCACTGAGCCTGTGTAAAAAACAATCCTTTAGGTATTGTTATTCACATAAAATTATTTCGTAATTGTGAACTTTGTGATGAGAACATAAAGTCGAAAATGATTCAAAGGCAATCATTACTAAAGACTTTTATTCACCAATCAAAAATATTACCATCCGAATAATACAAGTATTAATTCAGAACCATTTTTATTCAGAGAAATATTACATTTGAAATAACATTTTATTCATTGTCTTCAGATCAAAATTTACGAAATCTATTACTATATCCCATATATATGTAAATAACGTGAAACAAAAAGGTTATCCTTTTGGGATATCTTTTATTATTAAACTCGCGCATCCCGCATCAATCCCAATTTTCATTTAAAATACTCAAACATGGCGTGGTTATGTATTTTTTTATTTCACGAATATTAATTATGCGATGTGTTTAGATTGGATTGTTAATTGGTTTTTAATAAATTTAATATGATGGCCTGTCATGTCGAGACATTAATCAATAATGGTTCTTCCAGCGCTTGACCTCCGTCGCACCTCATAGTAAATGATAATGGGTTCGATGGAGCGCATTCAACTAGAAATATTGATTCATTCTTTTATTATGGCGACACGAGATAAATAACTTTTTGTTGTTTGTTACAGGAAATGCTGCATTGGATGTTTTGTTATAAAGTAGCTGTGTCCCCGCGGCTACGCCCGTGTATCATATATTCTTCACTGTGTGTTTTTTTATACGGTACCCTAATTGTTGTCCTAATTTTTTAAGTGAAAACTTATTTAACGGCATTGAGCAATTCCCGATAGGGGAAAAACTTATAGATTCGCGTTACTATTAAAATGTGACATTGGCTGGCAACCTGCTGTCAACGTAATGGAAAGTTTTATAATTTATCTCTGATGGAAAGAAATGTTAAGTATGATGGCAAATTTGTAAAAACTTGTGTTGCCACATCTAAAATATTTTGCCCTAAATTCACGAAAAAAATGTTCCAGTCGAAACGATTACTGCTAAAGTTACCATAAAAACAGTATTTTTCAAAGTTTTCACTTCTGTCGGCTGTCTCCATGGCTGCCTAGTTTTTTTTTGTACTAAGATAAATTAAAAGTATTTCCATTAAATTACGCACTAATTAAAGCACTTACCCGTAAAACTGACAATTGAATCGGATTTTATTAGATATTTCATGAGTTTTAATTTTTTTACGCGGGACCCTAATCACTTTCGAAAATGAAAAGTACGCTAAGTTATGCGGAGTAACATCAGCTATCTACCAAAATGTACCATCAAAATCGATCCAGCTGTTCCGGAGATTACCCGGATCAAACAGACAGACAAAATATAGTATAGGTATCCGTATATACATTCATATGTGACACTTCAAAATTATTTATTACTATGTATATAAATATCCGATGATGGTTTAGTAAGAATCTATCCATATACGATTTACGTCACTTAACATCAGGCAAATTTGTGGTCAAAGCGTTATTTCTAAACAGTAAAAAAAAACTTACAGAAAAATCATTAGTAGCACATTTCAATCCATTAACTATGTAAATCCTATCATTAGGGTATTAGGCGGCGGGTGCCTTTACTGCCATAGTTAATACAATAAATTTTATCACATGACCTAATTTATCTTACTACCGAAAACACTAAAGCGACGCACTGTGAAAATAGAATTATATGTATCGCTTTTTGGAAATTACGTCACGGAGTAAACCGATAGGGTAAAAATAAAGCTGAAATACGACCGACGGCCGTACGTACGTACGCTCGGGTGCAAAATATTGATTTACCATTGTTAGGGCACCGGGTAAGGGTGGTTTCAGGTTCTGTGATGAATTGCTTCGTCGTGACGCGTCGAAATCACCGCACCGGTTTGCCCCACAGCACCGTAATTGTACGTACGTACATTTACTTGTTATGAAATATAGTGATTTAGGTAAGTGCCCATTTGGGCGTACATATTATGTGTTATATTATGATTTATACATACCGTACTACCGGCTCTCCTTGTGTGTATTATTTGTATTCACAGCAAAATGCACACATTTTTTAAAATATTCGTTTAGGTAAAATATTTAAATTTGCTGGATATATTTTTTTTTACTTAATTTACTTCTCTTCTATGTCTTTAATTTTACGCATTGACGGTCCGAGAGGTGAGTCGTGATGACAGTTCCCCGGCCCCCCGCACCCCGCCCTCAAAAAAACGTACACGTCGAATGATAAATCTCTTATAAATAAACACACTTTACATAAATCACTAACTTCCTACTTAAAGCATCTAACTAATGAAATAAAAAATAGGTTAGTGTAGTGTGTTTGCTCGCTGTAGTGATTGATAATGAAAAGATTTGCCTGTTCAAACTTTACTGCTGATGTTTTTATACAAATAGCCTATGGGTTAAGTATAATCAAGGCTTTTAGTGCCTTGCACGTCCAACACAGTAATGTCTTCTGAGCACTATTGCGACTATCGCTATTTTGTAGTGCTTCTAAGATGTTTGTCTATGCCTATGACTTGTAAACTATTGTACGCAAGAGAGTGGCATTTAGTTATCCAAAAAAAAGGCCACCACCGTATACCTAAGTTATGGCCGTAACAAATATTTACACAGAATTTAACAAAAGACCCACAAAGCAATAATGAAAAAAAAGTAATGCTAGCAAAATAATAATAATTATAAGGCATCAACCTAAAGTAGGCATCGTAGTAGTAAAAACGCTACCATGAAGACATTTATTGATAGACCTTTTAAAACACTGGATGTTGGTTATTGTTCGAAGATATTTTGTCACGTGGTATAGTATCATAGTAGAATCGCTGATTCGTTTTTTTTAAATACACGATTATGTAGGAATATTATTTGTAACAATGTTTTATTTTATTTTAAGATCGTAATTGTAATTCGTCGTTATTTTACTAGTTTTACTTATGGGTTCTCGTTGTCTTCAATTGATAATAAATAAATAAAAATATATAATTTTGAAAAATGCGGGAAACAATATATATATTTTTTTTGTGTAATGTCAATATGACCAACCCTATTACCGCCAAAGTCTGTAGCTGTGAATGGCATCGCCCCAAAGGCTATGGCTGCGACAGCGCCTGGTCTTATTTCAAAATAACTTTGTTAAATTGGCCAGGTAATACCTTTAAGATTCGGTAAACATATTATAATTATATAAATCGGTTTAAATAATAACGGACAGACAGACAGACAGATACTCGCTGTTTTGCATATAATGTAAGGATTTATCAGTGATTTTTTTCAAAAGTAAATGTTGTTTATTTCTGAACATATGTTGTTACGGAGTTTATCAACAGTTTCTATTTGTGTAATCTAATCTATAAATAATCTAATCCAGAATAAATCTAGACAAATTTAATCGTACTGGATAGATTGCAAAAAAAAATACGGATTATACGTGTATTTTTTTAATGATTTCATGTAGATTTAATCTCCTTGACCGTCTGTCTATATTAGTCGGCTTATTAAAAACTACCTTCAACTTATTTTCATGTAATATTTAGAAAAATGAACTGTTTTAATTTAGATGAAATTTTAAGATTAAAGGGAAATATTTGATTTTACTTTTTTTCCTAATTTATGGATGTATGCAATTAGTTTCTTTAAAAAAAAAAATTGTGATTTAACTGCGATGATCGGCCGGATAATAATTATATTAATTATTTGCTACAATATTTACGTATTCTTAGTAAATTATTTTGTAAAATATAGAAACTTGTGCAAAAACATTTGAACATTTAATATAAGAAGAAACATGAAATCAAGATTAATGCAGTAGAGATAAGAAGTCTAAAAAGTATAGCTGGCATGAGAAAGATAGATAAGGAATAGTGTGATAAGGAATCGGTGTAATGTGGTAGAGGATGTAGTGACAAAGACAGAGAAAGAGATTCTTAATTGGTATGGATATGTAGAGAGGATGGATGAAAAAAGATTGACGAAACAAATTCACAAGACGAGTGGAACTGGGCAAGCTGGTGAGAGTTGTCCTATGTGAACGTATCTCGAGCAGATTGAGGACGTTCTGGAGAAAGGCCAGGTTTAAAGTACCCGTAACTGAAGAGCATGTATGAAGGTGTTTATGAAAGTAGAAGAAGCGAACGACGTGTGTCAGGATCGTAGCAGATGGACGGATGTGGTCTCTGCCGACTCTTATGGGAGAGAGGCGTGACTTTATGTATGTATGTAATATTTCATAAAATTCAGTTCTACGATGAATACCTGTAGGTACATAAAAATACATTTGTATTTACAAAACATTATTATTACAAATAAAATTATTATTCTATACATAATAACATAGTAATTAAATTCTAGTGTCTCTCAAGTTTAATAACACGAAACGTTTAATTATAATTGATGATGATTAATGAATAACATATTTGTTGTTACTAAATTTATTACTTTGCTAATACACTGTATAGCTGTGCCTGCGACTTCGCTCGCGTGGAATTCAGACTATTATATTCTAATAAACAGCCTATATTTTCCCTCTAGTCCCGTCTCGTCCTATCCCATCCAAATTGATAAACAGAATTGGCGAACAAATTAATAAACATCATTTTTTAAAACTATCGAAATTTGTCACGGTGTAGATTCTGAAGCCCTACATAGTTTTTCTCAAATATCTTCAATGTACAGATTTCGTCCCGTTAGCCTATTATTATAGGTATAGATTATCTATGTCCTTGTAATGTTTCAGAACAGTTCAAATTATTAACAAAATAAGTATAGCGCCTAAAATACGTATATAGTTTGCTTACGTAATCACCATTTATTACAATTCGTACTATATGTCATCAAAAATAAACAAAACATAAATTAAAGTCCAATTATAGTTACAATAGATGAAATAATATTATGACCCGCACCATATTTATACCTATTGATATAATTTCAGTTCATTACTTCCATAAAATGGCTGCTTAATACAATGCCTAAAATGCCTTGAGATTGTGTGAAAATTAAATATCAAAGTATTATTATCTCATATACTATGTCTTACATAGTAGGCGGTCGTTTGTCCTGGTATGGACATGTGATGCGCAGGGAGAAAGAGGATGATGTAAGAAAGGTATTGGATATGAATGTGGGCGGTTACATGGGAAGGGGAAGACCAAAGACAAGATGGATGGACTGTGTGAAAGATGATATGATTAGGAAAAAGGTGAATGCGGAGATGACAACAAATACAGAGGAATGGAAGAGGGAGACATGTTGCGCCGACCCCAAATAAAAATGGGAAAAGGGTAGGGAGATGATGACTATGTCTTATATATTTATTATTTATATACTATAAACATGTTTTATGTTATGTTATTTTGTTCAACTACAATTAAACACATTTTTTTTGTTCTGGAATAAGACTAACAACTCTTACTTCATACTAATGTCGCCGTGTGCCATTCAAATTACTTATAACTTTTGATAGAGTAGACCGATTGTAATGAAGTAAAATTTTGTAATAAACTTCTTAATAATTAATTATCTTTTTGAGTTTTTGAAAATATACTTAGTACTTTTTAATTGTTGCCAGCACAACCAAACAGACAGACATTTCTAAAAATGATAGAAATGTATTTAATTATCTATTTTTAATCCCCTGGAAAAATTCTTTTCACAAAAATCGAAATTGTACACTTACGTGAAATTTACAATTTTATTATTGGTATAACTAAAACTCAGTAACGTGTAACAAAAAAAATGAGCTTTATTATTTATTTATAGTCATAGAGAAGTAAGCCTGTGTAATGTGTAAAACAAATTTCTACGCTTTTTATTAGTCTTTGTACAATTTTTTTAAGAATTTTAATTTATTTAATTATGTAGAAATAATGAGTTTTAAAAATATTCACCTATTAGTTTAGTATTAGAATGCATTTTATTTACGGATTTTGTTCTATTTAAATAATACAAATTGATTACAGAGATAGATTTGCGAAAAAAAAATATAAGACATTAAATGAAAAATATGTTGTAAATATTCTTTTAAAACTTTTTAAAATTTTTAAAACATTTCAAAATAGCTATGAAAAACATTAGCGTTTGAGCGTTCGCCTTTCCACTTTGGTATTCTATAGGATGAGATTAAACCTATCCTGCAAAAGGCAGATACGCCGCTTCATATATTATTCAAAGGTACACGAATAAACCCTAAATAAAAGGTACCCTTTGTTTTTCCCTAACAAATGTTTTCTAAGAAAAGCTCCCAAACGAAATACATACACGTGAGAAGAATCTTAGTTGACATTTCGAAGTACCAATCTGCATCACCGCGTGATAGGATTGGTAATATTATAATAAACAATACCCTGTACTAAAAAAAATGATTCATACAGTCTGATATTTTCACATCAGCAACCGCGTGGTTTATTATCCTGTAATCATGGATGTAAACACATTTTTATAATAGATTTTATTTCATTCTATAGTACATCTATGCTGAGTGTGTTTACCATCCTGGGCCACATAGTTACTTAACATCAGATGAGATTGTGGTCGAAGCACTGAGCCGTTTTATACCGTGTAAAAAAATATTTTCATCAATGCTTTGAACAGATGCTGTGATGTTAATTGACGTTGTGGTCCAGGGTGGTGGATTCGAACCTATGTTTATCTACACGATATTCCATCACACTATAACTGAGCCGTCAATACTTTATATTTTTATTTTAGCAAATATTTTACTTGTAAACTTGATTCATTAAAGATTTAATCAAAATTAAAACGATAATCGAGTGTAAGCTACCTTCATAAAGTTTACTTAACGGCAAACAAATGAATTAATTATTGAATTTTAAGTATTTAGAACTGTACTGAATGTGGAGTCATTGAGTATTATGTTTCTGACCGAATAGAACTACTAGTATAGGCTTTCCTAATAGTTTTTTAGAAGAACCAACATCCAAAAATGTCAATATGTTAGTTAAGTTAACAGTGTTAGGTTAAGTTTATGATAATTTTGTTTTATATTTCATATGTACGTATATTAATTTGTTAATCCCTATGGGACGATATTATCGCTCTGTGACAAAGTCCTTAAAAATAAATTGAAAAAAAAAAGTATTTGGAAGAGCTCTCTTAGTTATCAAGGAAAATTTTGGATATATAAACATACTCGCAGTGATCTTAATCCCAGACATTATGTCGGGAGAGTCACTTTCCCAATATCTAGGAAACAGGTAACCTTGAACACCGTGTAACGGTTTTTTTTCATCCAGTCAGCTTTATCTTCTGTATAAGATACATGCACGAGTGTGTATTGAATTACTGTTCGCATTTATGGGATGTATCTAAAAATAGTCCTTCTATGCCCTGGAAAGGTTCAGGAGACGTATATTAAATACATCAAGCCGATTCACTTTCATAGGGGCATTGCCTCGCTATTCGTTTTGTACTGTCTATATCATGGTGAGTGCTCTAAAGAGCTGTTTAAACTAATTCCTTCCTCTCTCTTTCATAGTGCATTCACAGACTCTTGGCTTTAAAAACCGTAGTTTTAGACTAACTTTCATCACGGGATGAATGAAAAAATTCGAATTGTCTCTCTTTTTTATGTTAACTCAGCAAAGTGGTTGTACAGCAACGAAGTACAGAAGGAAAGAACATGCTGACAGGTAGTTTATCCCACATTTGATGGCTCTGGCTTCGTCTAGAATGTGTGGTACAGTTATGGAAGAGAGATGAAAGGATGGTTGTACAACTCAAATGCCTTTTAGCTGAAGTGATTCTAGGTTCTTAATGACGTCTGCATCATTCACATTGTGGACGACCCGCCATTGCAACTTTTTCAAGGGATTAAGGGGGTATTTGCTTTACTGTAAAGCGATTGAGCGTTTTACAGCAATTATGTTCCATCGACCTATAATTTCGTATCTTTCAAATGTAAACGTATCTTACATTTGTAATTGGCGATTGGTATGGGGCGATCGGAAATAATTAGCGCCGATCTCTCACTAAAATCGACGCATTATGAACTGAGGCTTCGGGTCATAAATCATATTTATCTGTCTGTCTCGCTCGCACTTACAGGTCTTATGGAGAGGTGTAGTGATTTGCGTAAGAATTGTAGAGGTGCATTTCGATATCGGATTAGGTACGATCGATATGTTAAATTATGTTAAGTATTAAAAGGAACAATTTTTCGCTATCTGAAAATAAATGTGTTTAATTTGTAAGATAAAATGTTTGTTTCGAAATAATTAGTCGAAAATAAATTCTTCATTGTGCGTATCGCGTAACGAAGCGTAAGTAATGTGTAATGATTGTCATAACAAAAATTCTTATATTTATAGAAAAACAACAACCCTTACTCGTAACGATCAATCAGGAGTCAGAGTGCTAATGAAGGTTACGATGAAGCATCGATAACGGGTTGCATTGCGTGCACATTCCTACTGCCAGTGACATTTATTGCCCGACGACTCAGTTTAAAATATATCGACTATTGTCACCATTATTGCTCTGTGCGTATGGATTGAGTTTAAAAGTGCAGTATGAAAATATTAACTTTGACGTAGTGAGTAGACTAGTGAACTAATGAACCATAAAGTTAGCAGTGCATTCGAAGGTTGAAACGAGGTGCATTTCCTGCTTGCGATAATAAGCTTCCTTACAGAAAAACATAATGGCGTAAATACACGAAAAACACGAAGGGCCTCGAAGGCAACGAGGCGGATAATAAAGCGGTAAGAAATCTTTCCGCATGTAAGGGAGGAATTTATTTTTTCCTTATGTATTTTTTCCCTTAATGAAGTAAACATTATTGTGAGAAGGAAGACAGTATTTCTATCAGATCTGGAATGCTTATTAAGCTATAATAGTACTGTGATGTTACTAATCTAATTGTTATATACAAATATATACAAAAATATTATTCAGTATTAACTAGTATTTGTAATCATATAATTATTTTAACTTATTCATGTTAATAAATAACAAAACTTTATTCAAGTTAAATAAGTCCAGACAAGGTGCTTTTAACTGTCATGGATGTCAGAAATAGAAACGTATTTTTTATACTTTTTAAATTTTATAAAAAGTGAGCTTTGGCTATTCAGTCTTTTTTTGCTTTATGTATAACATACGGTGTAGAAAATTTCTGCGAAATAAATTTCAGTGTGAAAGGGGTTATTTTTATTAGACGTTACAGTTTACATATTATGTATTATACGTAGATATATTGAATGAGATTTTATACCCATATTAGTTATAAACCCGCTTTATTTGATGATGGTGCAGTTGGTTGTGTGGCCGGTTTCCGCGTCAATGGACGCCGGTTCGAGCCCACCTACCCAACTCTAAAAATGAACTTGAGCTTTCGATGAAAGAAAACTTCGGGTGGAAACCATAGCGTGGTGGTAGGACATTTTCTAATAGTGCCCGTCTGGTAGCCTCATGTTTGAAAACCTGTCGCCAAATTCTAATAGGTGTATTCCGGCAGCATCGTTTGAGAACCAGTACTGCTAGCCTTAATGTGCTTACCATCCTGGACCACATCGTCACTTAACATGAGATGAGATGAAGTGTAAAAAAAAACTAAACAATATACTTACTAAATTGTTATTCTATGATATATATGCTACATATTTTAAAATTAAAATTCTGTTACAATCTGAGACAGAAACCCTATTTTGTGGTCACGGCGTTCTATTGATGTCTGCGATAACAGAGGCACGACATGCGCGTTGCCGCATTTAAATAAAACTCTTTCACACCTCCCCTCTTTTGCAGATCCCCTTACGGTATTCTCCTGGAAATACCACAGCAGGGAGCTCATTCTACATCTGGATCTTTCACGGGAAAATCTTCTAGAACCGCACTGTCAGTGACCATTTAGGCTCCAAGATGTAAGAATGAATTCCCTCACCATAGCGCGCCGTATTCGTAGATGAAATAAATACTTATAATGATGTCTTTGTAGTTCTTTAAATTAATTTTATTATAATCATAATGAAGGTAGATGAGTATTGAGTAGTATTCTGTTGAAAGTGACAATGACATTATCATAGCATAGATAACTTCTTTTAGTTTTTGTTAAAACATATATATTGTAATATTAATACAAGGAATAAACATAAATTAACAGTTCCATGTTTCAGACTTATTAAAACTAATAAGAGTTTTCTAGGTATAATAGTGTTACATTTTACAAGAAAGTCTAAAGCACATTATCTACCAGACAATAAGTTTAGGCACCATGTCAAACAAGTATTAAATTGCAAAGGTAGGATCATTATGTGGGAGAGCATGGTTAGTCCAGTGGACTAATCCGCGTGTCTCATAGACGGCACGATTGAAAGATTCGGAGGTTCAAACCCAGGGTGGGTAACACATTTTTGCCTGATGGGTGATGGTTGCTGCAGGGGGCGACGCGGCGACATGGCTAGCAACTCCGTATCGCCCCCATCCCAAATGCAGCGGACGGCCCCGGGGGGTTTTAGTAGGTATTTCTGGGCGCTTCACGCCCGGGTGAGTCCCACACTGGCACGGAGCTCGCCACTCCGTGCCCCCTTATCTATTGTATTTGGAGGACTCTGATCCCACAAATACAATAGATAAGGGTAGTGCGTAAATGCATTTCCCCCCGTCAAAAAAAAAAAAAAAAAAAAAAAAGATCATTATGTGAACGATGGTGATGTCCGGAAGTAACAGTTTTCTCTGTGGATCTAAAAATAACTTTGTAACTATTAGTTGTAAAGTCTCAAAAAAAAACATGCAGAAAAAAACCAGACCGAGTTTCTTGCCAGCTCTCCTCGATGACTTGATTGTTTTCCAAACCGCTAGCAGTGTTTAGACGTTCATAAGCGCCTTATTAAGACCTAAATTGAATAGAAAAATTTAAAATTTTCATTTTATGGCAGCTTTTGGTACTGCTTTATTAATTGTATTTTCTAGTATCAATTTGAATAATAATAAATAATATATTTGAATGATAATAAATTCGTCTTTCTCATTCACCAGTAGCGCACTCAGAGAATCAAAATAATTGCCTTAGCATTTTACAGTGAACCGTGAAAGAAAATATTGTGATGAATCCATAGCAAAAGCGCTCTTGCAGCAAGCTACTTACTGTCTCCAAGTAAAAATCAATAATCGTCTAACGATGTGTCGCGAGTATTGCACGATCGAACCAAAAAGTGTTAATATTAGATTTACTAGTTTAGGATTTTATGCAGAGATCGTCCTTGTGTTCTATCTTGAAGGGTTCATGTACTCATAATAAATAATAATTTGTTCATAAGCGGAATCCTTCATAATAGTTGCAACAATTACATCCTCACATCGTACTCTAAATTCATCTACGTGATATAATTGTACAATTACTGTTCCATCCCTATGATAAAGCGTAACGGTATATAGTTTGAATTCTTCTTCGATTTTATTAATAAATCTGAAAACGATATCCAAATAGAGTTGATAGTTATCTAGTGAAGGGTGTTAGAACATGGAAAATGCAGAATATTTTTATTCAAATTAACAGAGCCACTAATATATTTACTAGCTCGATACTGTGAAACTTCAAGGACTAGCAACATTACATGCAATATAATTCATATCATACTACACGCAAGGAACATAACATCTTGAAGCGATGATGGTTTAGTTGGTAGTGCGGTCGGATTTAGCGGCAATGGACGCTGGTTCTATTCCCGCTCCAACTCTAAAATCACCGAGCTTTCGGTGAAGGAAAACATCGTAAGGAAACCATAGCATGGTGGTAGGGCATTTTAAAATAATGTCTGTTTACTAGTTACCAATCTCAAGTTAGAAAACTTGTCGCCAAACAACAATAGGTGTGTTCCGGCAGCATCGCTTGGGAACCAGTACCTCTAAGCTTAGTGTGTTTACAATCCTGGACCACATCGTCACTTAATATCAGATGAGATTGTGGTCAAAGCACTGAACCTATATCGTGTAATAAAAAAGAACTTAGCTAACGAATCGTTTTTCTTATTTATTGATAACTGTTTAACGGGTATACTTAGATAAACCGAATTCCGCGAATTTTGCACGCCGATAATAGCCTAAGCCAGTATTGCACTTGGGCTAGTTATTATTTTTCGGTGGAGTGTCCTTAGTAGTGCTCGCTACAAAGCCTAGGTAAAGCTGGCAAGGTCTTCGAGATGAACATCATTAGACAATGAAAAAGAACAATCTACCAATATGTGTGCTAGTCTATAACATTTCATCTCGAAGTAGTTGTAAGTAATAAATAATAATAAATTAACAAATTTATTACAACGCGGGTACGTAATCACTGCAATCTTAATGGGTTATTAAAACTCCAATCAAGTTGTTTGATTTACGTTCTACCCATGTAAATAACATAAGATTTATTCGAATTTACGCATACGTTACACGTAAGCAGTTATTATTATATTGCAGAATTTCCTTAATAAAAATATATTGCAAGGCCTATCATGATCATCGAATATTTGTGAGTTATGGATAAACCTCAGTTGTATATATCATATATTTTATCATTCCTAACGTCTGATAATGTTAATCTCTGTTATTGATAGTTTGAGATGGAAATAAAAAAAATAACAGAGAATAACGTCGTATTTTAGTTGACATACGTAAAACAATTTATTGCAGTAATATTTTATTGTGCATTAGTAGTGTGGAAAATCTAGAAGGATGATGTTGAAAGGAGCAAACGGAACTTACCTTTTTTAGTAACCTTCGATTAAGCTGGTTCAGAGTTTATTTTCCACCTGACTTCACTTTATGAATGTTGTATATTCTCGTAATGTAACAGCGGCGGCAGTTGCGTGTTGGCGTTCCGTTTTTTGAATAGGAATAGGAAGGGATAATGCATACATAGACTAAATAGAGCGGGAGTGTATAGATAATATAGACAAGAAATAACTTAGAATAAGAAGAAAATATATATGATAATAGATGGCGTTAACAATTAGAATACTAATAGGTATAGGAAACACGTACTAAGATACATGTGAAAAATATAATATGCTAACATGGACATTGTTATATGCGTCAACCCCTTTAGGTCTATTAGAGTAAAACAATCGCTTCAGGAGCTGTGTCGTTGAGTCCATTTACAGCACATAAAATATGGTTTCCATCTGCTGCAGGTATTAAACATATTTTTAAGCTAGTAGATAATGGCTCTGTGCTAGGACCTTCCGACACCATGTCTGAATTTTTAAAATCATATTATCATAAACGAGTTTGTCGCTGAATTAAAACATTGTAATGAAACTGTTATATTTTCTAATGTTCACTTAGTTAGGTACCGTCCTCAGCTAGAATTCTGCTGTCAAGCTCTGTTAGGAGACGCGTTTCAATACCTAAACATAACAGACTGTCCCTTTAAATTTAGTGTATCGCCAACCTTCGACCATATTGTCACTTAGTAGCAGATTAATTGCAACTCAAGACCAAACCCGTATTGATATTAAAAAATCACGTCGTAATAGTGTGCAGTTCTTTAAATTTGATATGAGTATATCAGAATTTACTTTCTTCGTTTATTTACTTCAAAGAAATAAACATTTTATTTATTTCGTATCTTAAATAAACAATCGAAGAAGATTGCAAAAATCCACAAACGAAACAATCAGTGTACGACGTACCTTATAAATAATTTACACAGCCTAAGTTGAAGCAGAGAGGAGGGCAAAGCAATTATGCCCTTGATTAATAATTCTGGCGGATTGGGATGAAGCTTTGTACATATTTGGACTTTAATTAAGTACAATATAACGACATATTGCAGAAGTAATAAATACATCGTTTAAGCTTACTAATGGCAGGGAGTAGTGGTTTGAAATTGAATTAGTCGATCGAACTCTAATTGGTTAACTAGCATTCGCTTCGTAATCAATGGATCTCCGAGGCATTTGTTCCATTACCCTAATTCAAGACTTTCAAGTCCTCTAGTTTGTTTGATGTTTTGATTGATTAAATCAGTTTTTATTTATTACCGAATTTTTTGTTTGTATTGAATCAGTATTATTCAAATGAATAGAGAGATTTTATTTTATTTTAGCCCGAAACATTGAATAACTCTTTCACATGCAGATCATATAAGGAAAGTATAAAATAAACATATATTGTTTCGTTATCTTTCACTTGAGATATATTCAAATCATAAATTGAATTTATTATTTTGGTTTACGCCTCTTTTTAACTCCTTTGATGATAAAACGTTCGTGCTTATGCCTTTTTCACTCTAATATTTTGTAAATTCTTACAACTCGATTATTGATAATGATTTATTTAATATTTGGATAATTAGAATTTTCTATCAATTATTATCGAAAATAAGAATTAATACTTTGTTTTAGAAATTGATACTATATAATCAACGATTAATAGTAACTGATGAGCTTAATAAAAAAAAGTTGGCGGTCACGGAACGCTCGGCACATATGAAACATCAAACGTAATCTCGTTTGCCGGCGTGGTATACGTTTTACTGGCAAGGCGCGCCAACAGAAGTTCCAAATGGCTAACTATAAAAATGAAAAAAGCTCTAAGTTGCTCAATGGGCAATGTAGAGGGCTATGCTTGGAGTTTCACTGCATGATCCAATCAGGAATGAGGAAATCTCTAGAAGACTAGTAACCGAAATTGCCCGACGAATTGCTAAACTTAAGTGGCAGTAGTCTGGGCACATTGCTCACAAAACCGATACCCGATGGAGCGAATAGGTTCTCGAATAGCTACCACGCACCGGAAACGTATCATGGGTAGGCCCCCCACATGATGGACTGACTACCTGGTGAAGGTCGTAGAAATCCGCTGGATGGGAGTGGCGCAAGACCGGTCGTCGTGGAGATCTCTGCCGGAGACTTATATCCAGCAGTGGACGTCTTTCGGTTGAATGGAAGAATGGAATTCTAATATTAATATAAATATAATATAATTATAAAAACCTAGTTAACTATAAGGAAGAGACTTTAAAGATATTATATAAACAACAAATTTTAGGGAATAATTCTTGATTATCAGTAAATACCACTAATATGTCGATTACCCATAAAAATGAGACAATAGGAAAACAATGGAAAGCTGGCGTAATCGGCAGCTTAGTGCTCAAGGGGTTAATTGATTGTGTCGACTTTGGTTTGTGATATTTGTCAAATGAGACCAAACGTTTTACTTTCATATAAATTACAATCCCTCGAGTAGAATCGTGCGGAAGATAAATTAGTTACGAAGGAAAAATTATTTGATTACATAAAAGAATTCTCAAAACTCATCCCGCACAAGTGTAAGGCAAGTAGAAAAGAAAAACGGTTGCGATCAGAGAAATAATCGCTTAAGAGAATACAGTAATACCCCGCTTAACGCGACCCCCGTTACGCGCGGTTTCACTATAACGCGAATTTCAAATTTCGCGAAAGAGTGCGCATAAACATAATGTAAAGACAATAAATGTATTTTTCCGTAAAAAAATAAGAGTATGTATTGCATAAAGTATTCTTAGAATTAAAGTGATTGATTAAAATGATTTGTATTTTTTTGTATTAAATTTTGACTATGTTTAATCATAAACCTCGATATCCGCGAATTTCAGTTAACGCGATTTTTTTCGGAACGTATCCCTCGCGTAAAGCGGGGTATTACTGTAGCTGCAAATTAAACTCAATACTTGCTTACTGTAGAACATATAAATTCTTGGGTAAATAATATAGAAAGGACAAGTAAGATTTATACTAAACAATCAACTTCCGCGAAAATTAAAGCGGTACTCAAACAACGTACAAAACACAATGCTTGTTTTACAGTTGAAACTGTGGTTATGTGTGTGTTTACTCTTTCTTATTCGGCAGGCGATGTTATCAGATCGTTATTCATACTTGTACCAATTGTGCCCGTAGTTGTGTTATCGCCGTAACAAGCCTTTACGTAATCCACATGTTACTGTTAGCAACATAATGAAATTGCTTTGGAAGTATCCTTGGGTATTTTTAAGTAAGTTTACACACAATTAGGAGATATAAGTTCTTACATGTTACTTGTTAGTAAAATAAATTTATGACGTCAAATAACAGTAACCAGATAACCATAGAGTAAACCATACTTTTAGACTTTTTGTTTAGCTGCGACCCTTAAATGAGGTTAGCTTAAAACATTTATAGTTGTGTATGAATCTATATTTAATCTTTTGCTATAAATTCAAATGTATGATCTTTAACATGTTTAGACTTTATTTTATTACTAACGGTATCGTTCATTGTGATGTTACCAGATAAATACAAAACCAGGAAGCCATGGGGACTGCCGACAGAAGGAAAACGCGTAACGAAAAACTGTTTTTTTATGTTTAAATTTCATAATTTTGTAATGTCAATTATAGTTTATTCATAATCAAAATATACAATAGGCTACTTAAGTACACATTCTTAGCGCCAGTACATAAACGCGATCTTAAAATATTGACACACTGTACCATGTTTATGGCTGACGTCATCGTATCGGTAACGTGAGTGTATACGTTTTTACCCTACCGAGAATCATTGAACGCCGCTAAAGATGTTTACAAGAGCACGTGGCAATTTAACTACTTGGGATTACGATTTATAAATAATGACTGCGAATATCATTTCTAATTAAAGACAACTCGTACTAAATATCAAAAGATCTCACGACCTTGAGTCTCGAAGGCTTCCACCTAGATTGTAACTATAGAATTAATTTAAATATTTAGTGTCCAATTAGTACAAACTGTAGGGAACGGGTTAATTCTCCGGGCAGTTATATAAATTCTGACGTTCGAATAATGGAAGCTCCTGTCATATTAATGAAGGTCGCCGGGAATAAACGAGTATTACCTTTATTTACATTGTTTGACTAAATAAAATTTATACGAGGTAAGACGTGCGAGCTTATAGCATTTAACTAATACGTTTCTAGTCTTGATTAACAATCTTTATTATGATAAGATATCGCATAAATGTTTTCGATGATAATTCTAACAGGATGAACTGAAACTAACTTATGGAAGTACTTCTATTAGTTGCAACTATTGAGCGAAAAATTTTTGACACATTAAATAAAATATCGTAAAAAGCCCGGTAGGTATAATTTAAAAACTGAATTTTGAATGTCATGTCAGGCTTAACATTGAATATTTTAACTGTATTCCTCTCAAAGGAACGCTATTTCTCACTCGCAATGAGTTTAGAAATTAATACCTCCCAGTCATTTGTTTTAATTAACTCATGAATATGAATTGAATACGCAGATGACATAAGTAAGATCCTTTCATTTCGTTATTACTATAAATTCAGTTATCATAACATTAGCATTTGAAAGTGTTTTCGTCAGCAAGTCTTTATAAATAATTGTGATAGCAGCTTGTCAACTTTAGATTCATTGTTACTGCGATCAGTCTTTTTGACGTGTTCGATTGTTTGATTGATTGTGTTTTTTTTTCTATATTTGTATCGTTATGTAATGGGTCTATGTGACGTAGTTTTATTTCCGTCTATGGTTGGGGCACTGTTCGTATATCAAAAAATTGCGCGTGAAATCTTTTTTCAAACATTCATATAAATATTTTAGAAGGCGACGTGTCAATATTGCATACATATGAACATTGGTAGGTAATATTAACAAAAGCTTAAGCATACATACATTTTGTTATTTATAATGAACATTGAAAGGCATTAAGATTATAATTTTATTTTTTGGTAGATATAAAAAGTTTATTCTATGTCTTAATGAGAGATAATATTTGCGTGTTTTAGGCTAACGTTTTATGATAATCTCAATTGACTTAACCAAACGGGTTTAGTTAAAAATGTCATGGTTTTACTTAAAATACTCGAGTGCTATTTTGAAAGTTCACAACTACGTTTTTGCAACATATATGTAATCTGATCGTGATTACTAATTTAGTTGCTTCTCGCTAGTTGAAGGATGACTGGAGGGAAAGTCGTGGTACACGTTTGAAAGTTATTTATTAACTGATTCTTATTTGATTCTTATTCTGATTATTTAATGCTTTCTGATTAATTCTGAGGACATTTAGTGAAACTTAAATTCTAAAAGATCCCTCGGTAGTCGTAGGGCTTACAGTAACTACGGTGGTCAATCAGAAACATGCAGAGTGCGAGCGAGACGGGACACACGGACTTCTCTCATACGAGGTATTAAATATATGTAACTCGTGCGCCCGCGGCTCGCGCTAGTGTGCCGTTAGATGTTGATGAGGTCTCTACACTAACTTGGCAGATACTAGAAAATATCATATCTGTTTATCGTAATTTTACTGCAATCTTCTTTTGCATCTAAAATTCAAACTCATTGTAGGATCATATTTTGAGACAAGGTTAGGGAGCGCTATCATTGAACTATTGCATCTAAATATAATATTTACATTGATATATAGTTAAAAGCACAAGTTTTATTAAATACTAAATATAGGTAGCAGTTCAAGTTGATATTAATTTTTAATCATTCACTAAGTTCAAATGATTGCGGATTAAAAGTTACTTTAAAAAAAGTAAGAGACTTATTTAGGTCAAACAAAATCAAACTTAATTCATTTCTAATCTACAATAGATTTTACAATCTAATTAATTACTCAAGGTAATTAGACGAATGGTTAAAACAACTTGTCTAATAAAATGACCTTTAATCTTCAGTACAGAAACTAGATCGGGGTTTGTGATGGCGTTAGTTTAATTAATATTCCTAATGGTATTCCTTAGAAAGGTTTTCGGATAATTGAAAGAAACGACTGTAACAATTTATATAAATACAATTTTGAATCATATAACTCAGTAATAGAGTTGATGTCAGCATATATGTAGCTGCCGTTTAGTTTGTATAGGAACTTTACGCCAGCTTATTTCAAGTTTGCGTTCGGTCCAATGATTCCCAAATCTAGTTTGTTAGTTTAGGACTTAAGATATTGGTTTAAAGTTTCTTGAAGTTGCTTGTACGCGACATAATTCGGCTGAATACACGTTTATGCCGTCGACAACAATGAACACCGTATCCCGCCTGTTTTCGATTGAGTACTTTTCTGTGTCGAGAATGGCTTTTAATTTTCAGCGCTTCGTTTGTTTTAACGAGGATACTCCCCGCCTAGACAATATAGCGGCAGAGGCAATTTAAGTGTACCACAGAAGTGGTGATAAATGGAACACTCCCTTCTAACGTTGATTTAAAAAAAAACTCTAATTTCGTTAGATTTTTTGTTTCTAGTAAATAAATATCTTGAGGCTAAATAAAAAAGTGACCATCAAATTTTGATTTATAATAAAATTTGTTAAGTTACGGGTTAATTGGACAGTTGAAAGTGACTCGCTAATGAGTTTTTAGTTTTTTAATGCTTAATTAACAAAAAACGGTCGAATAAAGAAAGACACATTTAGGTCGAATGTTTTAAATTAATTTTTTTCTCTGTTTATTTTTTAAGAGTATATCTTATTAAAGTAATATTTTAGAATGAAATTCTTAAAAAATCATTACAAAGAGCTCATTATTATCAAGTTTAATTCAATACATTTTTTTCTATTCCTAACTACGTAATATTATAATTAAAGTAACGTCTACTCCTTTTTAATTTTACTTGTAAAGAGGTTATTAAGAATTTTTTTCTAGAATTTAAGCAGTGCAGTAGATTTTGTCATAAGCTTCTTTTTGTAAAGGCAAGTGGAGTCAATAATATGCCATAATTAAAAAGTGCAGTCTCGTCGATTTAATTTTGTTTTTTTGCGGACATGCGGTTGGCGACAGATTTAAAAAGTAAGTTCATTAGAAATCTATTGCTATCGCGTTGCGCCCCAAAGAAAGAGTTATAAACACGAAAGGGACAACTGCAGCTGGGTTTGATTTCACTCATGCGAAATAGATGACAACATCACTTCGTTGTACCCTGTTTACTCCTTCATAATCGAACCTGTTTTTTTTTTTTAAATAAAACCGTATGAGCATGGTGGTGGTGGATGTATATTATTTGGTATAAAAATATTTACAACCAACGGTGTGCCCGCGGCTGCGCCCGCGTTTCATATGTTCATCACTTCGTTGTACTTTTTTATACGGAACACTAATTTTTTTTAGTACTAAGGTAAAATAAACATATTTCTCATACATTCAAGCACTTGCCCGTCAAACCGTGCATTGAACCGGATTTTATTCAATTTTTTATGAGTTTTAATTTTTTTTACGCGGACCCCTAATTATTTTCGAAAATCAAATTGCTCAAAGTTACCCGGATTAACTTCAGCTATCTACCAAAAAACGTCCCGCAAAATCAGTATAGCGGTTCCGGAGATTACCCGGAACGAACAGACAGTCAGAAAAAAGTAAAAAAAATAATGTTCATATCTTTTTAGTAAACAAAATTAATTTTAATATTACAAGCAGACACTCCAATTTATTAGTATAGATAATGCTAATATCAAGGGAGGAAACGGGACTACGTTTGTATGGAATAAATGCCGCTCGAATATCCTCTTAATACCTATTAAAAGATATTGTAGAATGCTATTATTTCATAGTACTAGTCATTTAAAATGAAAAGCCTAAATTTACAATAAAAGTCTACATAGGTACCTACCTCTACTTTTGAAATTATGAAAATGCCTTCACCGCAAAGTAAATTCGGCAGGACTCGAAATAACGTATTCTTCCTAGAAAGGTTCGTGGGTTTATAAAGGTAATAAAACTTCCTTTAATTTAAAACGGTATTAACGGTTATACGAATAAAGTAAATTATTCGGTTGAGCGACAAACTCATTTACAAAGAATATAAGCACCCCGAAAAAGTTTTTTGAAGGTAAGCAATTTAAATTTTGCTTATTAATTATTTATGAAATTTTAGCAAGTTATTAAACGCTCGGCTTAATTATATTGCCTATTACTGATACTTGTATACCCTCATACACCTGTGTTTTTATGTTGTTTATATAACTATACTAACTGCGCCTGTGGCTTTGCTCTATATTAACGGGTTGATATGGTTATCGTTTCGCTTGGATTGCGATCACGGCAAAAGGGAGTCTGAGTTTTCCGTGAAGGAAGGAAAACATCGTGTGGAAAGAATAGCATGGTGGCAGATTATTTTCTAAAAACCCCCACCTAGGTAGCTACCGCACTCAAGTTTGATTACCTTTTACCAGATAACAATAGGTGTCGAAATACACAGCATTACTTGAGAATCAGTACCTCTTTGCTTCGGAGACATTTTCACTTATAATCAGGTGAGATTGTGGTCATTAAGCCTATAAATTATAAGAAAGGAGAGTCGCGGATCTCTCTGAGCCCTCAGGGTCTGATTGACAGCTGGATTAGCTCCAAGGATAACTCGAAGATTACTTTACTCCACGAGGGGGATAACTATGTGCCTCACCCAGGAGACTTGTCTATGAGTGCAGATAAACGACCATCAAATAAAGACCAGTTAGTTTTTACTTCGCCAACATACTATATTTTTTTATCTTATATCTTGAATATTAAATGATTTACTTAAAATATTGTTAAAGAATGTAAATTTGGCCGTATCTCTTAACATTTAGCGCCATGAGATTGATTCTTTGATGATTTGCACACAATTTTTTTTTCTATCTAAACAAAAGCTTAATTAGGACATAAACTATTTGAGAAAAATGTCTTCCTATCGCTGAAAATCGATTCAAAATACATTGCGTAGTTTAAGAGGAATTAGTGGATAAATACACAGACAGACGTGGAAAACGACTTTGTTTTATATTATGGATAAATGCCAAGTCGGTAATCTAATAGCAATGTTTCAATTTAGTTATTTAATGTTAAAATAATTGTTGGCGTTGACTATATAAACTTTTAGGCAATATATATTTGTACTTACCTTAATTATCAAATAAAATTAAGGTTATAAAATGTATCGTCATTTATTCAAGTGTTAAATGGTAACGGAATAAAACTGTTTAAAAGTATAATTTTAAGAAATAATTTAAATGTAAAAACATACTCGACCTTTTAATTTTTTTATTCAATTACGAGTATTACATAAGCAGAATTATATATATATTCGACTCCACCCTCCCTGTATCAGAAATAGTAAGTAAAGTGACTCCGAGGATCCCCATCTCTTCTTCTAAATGGCAACTTCAACTTAAGCACTGACATTATTTTTTAAAAATCTGCTTTTTGAATGTAAAGTATTCTGTTTACTAAGTCACATTCACATTTTGAAGGCAAGATGGCGCAGTTGGGTAGTGTGGTTAGATTACGCGTCCAAGGATGCGGGTTCGGGCACATCTATCCGACTATCCGAGCCTGAGCTTTCGATAAAGGAAAACATCGTAAGGTAACCAATATCATGGTGGTAAGGAACTTTGTAATAATCCTCGTCTGGCTAGCTAGTTTGACCATCAAGTTTGAAAATCTGTCGCCAGACAATAATAGGTGTGTTCCGGCAGCCTCACTCGAAAACCAGTATCTCAGTGTGTTTTACCACGTCGTCACTTAACATCAGGTGAGCTTGTGGTAAAAGCACAGACTATATAGAGTTCAAAAAATATTGTAAGCTAGTATTTTTTTTTTAGTAGCTCGGCAAAGTGACGGCAATGTGACGCCAATGTGCCTAATAGTAAGCACAATGCAATCCTGAAATAGTGGCGACTGGCGAGAGTGCGGCCAGATTCCGCGTCAATCGACGCGGGTTTGATATCTACCTATTCGACTTTAAAATCGGCCTAAGCTTTCGATGAAGGAAAACATCGCGAGGAAACCATAGCATTGTGGTAGGGTATTTTCTAATGATGCCTGCCTGGGTAACTACCACTTTCAAGTTTGAAAACCTTTCATCAAATACCAATAGGAGTGTTGCGGCACCATCACTTGAGGACTTGTATCTACTTGGCTTAGCGTGTTTACCAACCTGGACCAAATCGTCACTTAACATCAGGCGAGATTGTGGTCAAAGCACAATAAGCCTATACCGTGTAAAAAAAAGTAAAATAAAAGATCGGTTATTAATCGTCAGTCGTCCCTGTCATATCGGCCTACACAAGTACAAGAACAAGTAAAAGTATTAGTCCTTTGCCTGTAACTAAATTAATACATATATTTTATACAATTCTAATATTTAAAATTACATATTAAATACATGCGATATGAATATTTATATTTTAAATAATATAGGATTATGAATTTTAGTAAAATAATTTACTACGAACCTTTTATTGAACTTTTAGGTTTTTCATCATTAGTCTGAAAGCGACTTAGGATTACATTAAGAAATAAGTTCTTGATATAATCCGCTCTCAAAAATATTGATGTATTCCAAATTGGGTCTGAGCTTAACCCAGACCGAATTTACTAAGATATTACGGTTAAAAGTATGAGAAAAATATAGAGTACTCAATTGGAGCCGGAATATTATCAGACGAATTAATATTTTTCTGTGGCAATATTAAAGCAAAATACACACCGGTCGTTTGGTGCCGGTTAAAAATAGTATCGCCCCCCATTTCTTCCCGTGGGTGTCGTAAAAGGCGCCTAAGGGATGAACTATGGGATGTGCAGCACTATCCTTTGAGTACCGCAAACACGTACTGCGATCGCTAACCCGCCTACCAAGCGTGGCGATTATGGCAATTTCCCCATTATTGGGGGAGACCTACGTCCAACAATGAACGTCCATGGGTTGACTGATGATGATGATGATGATGTGTAAGGAAAACCGTAATCTTATCCCTTATAAATAGCTTTGAATCCTAATTATCTCTCAATTTTGTTTGGCTACTTACATTAAGCAAATATATTTTCACACAAAATTTAAATACTTGCTTGTAAAACTGTGCATTGAATCGGATTATATTCTAATTTTTAGGAGTTTTTCATTTTCTTTTTACGCAGAACTCTAATTATTTTCAATAAAATAAAGTATCTTAAGTTACGCGGAGTAACTTCAGCTATCTAACAAAAACAGACAGACAAAATTTCAAAAGAATGCATTTTTCGTATTTGTATATCGTACATACATTCATATGTATTTAGTAAAAAAAAATATTTTGATATTACATACGGATACTTCAATTTTAAATATTAACGACAAAAAAATCTTTGAACGATTCTAGATCGCGCTATGGTTCTCTTGTCTCCGGGTTTTCCTTCGGCAGGTGCACAAGATGCACTTCGAGCCCCATCTGGGGAAGCTCTTGTAGCCGCTGTCAGCGCGATACATTGACACTGCATGTAATAGCAATCACACGAATCATACTGCACACACATACTTGCACACTACACGCAAGGTACATGGGTTCTGTAAGGGGACTTTATTACTAACCGTTTGGTTAGCGCCGGTAAATTCTGCAGAATTTTTACCACGGGTAGCAGCTCTAGCCGAGGTTCTTGCCATTTTGGTGCCCTTGTGCTGGCTACCATTCCTAGGCTGAGCGTCTTAATATGTCAATTACCCATAAAAATTAGACAATACGAAAACAATTGAAAGCTGGCGTAAACCCCAGGTTAGTGCTCAAGGGGTTAAGCGCTCGCATAAAAGTTCGGTGAAGCTGTTAAGGCCCTTCCGGTCAACAGCGTTACTCAGAAAAAAAAAACCAATATGTTTCGAAACAGTCTTCACTTCAATTTTGTTTATTAGTAGTATAGATTAACGATAATATAAATACTCCATAGAATTGTTATCATTTAAATTAATATAAAATTTAACTCAAGAGATCTGAAAATTTAGATAATTAATGGGCACGATTTCTTCGTGGGTAGGTACCTAGGTACCGGCAAAGGTCAAGTGAAGTCAGTAAAGTTCTGTACATTCAAGTTTCTCACAAGATAAACTCCTGTCGGATCACTCCCGGTGGTTTGTTAACAAAGTCTTCTTGGTGATTTTATCTCAGCGCGCAATTACCGAGTCCCCTTTGACGTGACTCCAAGTGTAGTATGCAAGTTCGTCGTGACGTTTCTCGTCTGTAACTTGGTTTTATATAGTTATTATAAGTCGTAATACATTTCAGATTGCGTTAGTTACGGTTTGAAAAAAGAATGAACATAGTTTTAGTTATTATATATAATTTATTATTTTGCTACGTCTAGTTCGATTAAAAAAAGAAAGAAGTTATTAAATTTTTCCGACATAATAATGCTATTTCTTTATTTCAAATCATTTTCTGTTACGGTTATTATTTTGTTACTCTGTGCATTTTTCTTTTATATTATTTACAACTATTTTTACCCCCGCGGCTGCGCTCGTAATAATTTTTTTCTTTTTCACAATAATTCACTGTATGATATATTGTCAATATACAAATGTTTAGGTGAAGTATCAGATTAATAGTAGATATGCCTTGGAGTTTTTGTTTATATGTAATTTATTATGTATATAAAAACGTAACTGACTAGCGGACAGACAGACAGACCGAGGTGTTTCATTTTATCATATTTGAGGATAATATGTTAGAAAGCCAATAAAAAATATTGTCCTCAAAATATACTGTAACTCTTAATTGTGTAAAAATCTGGAAAATTGTCAAAAAACACAATTTTATCAGTATTAAGTAAGGCTTTTGTGTTTTGTTAAACGTCCCTATGAAAATCTAAACGAAAAAGAATCATATTGTGTTTTACCTGAACAGATATATTTGTTCAAACATTTAATTACCATACGTATTATTCCGTTTTTAAATAAATTAACAAGTTAATTACGAATTAATTAATTGTTTAATTCAAGCTGGATGAAAGGAACTCTAATTGCTCGAGGATGCGCACAACTGGTAAAACGAGAAAGAAGTTTTTATTTTCTCATAAAAAAAAAATTAAAGTACGTTCGTACTGTTGATCTTTCTTGTTCGTTTTATCTCCTTAGCAAATATAAAAAACAATTCTGTATGTATTATACAGTGCAATACCAATGTCTGTCTGTTAATACCGTCTTTGTTTTTAATTGAACTAATAGAATTTATAGCATATTTTATTAATGATTTTTCTTTTAATAAAAATGAAGAATCAATCACGCTTGCAGAGACTTTGAAAAGCTTGTCGGTAGCTGAAGCATATAGCTTCTTATCTACTATTTGTAATAAAAACTAAGTTGGTATTTACTTGGTAGGCTTATTTAGTAATTACGGTAGAAGAATCTTGACTCCGGTTAAGTTTTCTAAGCATTTTGTCGCAAAGTCTAATGTAGCTATTAAATTCTTGAGTCCAACAATGGTCGAGTGATCGGATTGCGCGTCCATGAATGCAATTATTAATCCATTTTTTTCAATTTGAGTCTGAGTTTATGTTGAAGGAATTAATCGAGATGAACCCATTAAATGGTGGTAGAATATTTTCTAATAATGCCCAACTATCCACCACCTATGAGTTTGAAAATCTGTGGCCAAACATATATGTGTGTGTGTGTGTGTGTTATCCGGAAACATCGTTTGAGAGTCATATACTTAGTGCTTAAGCGCTTGTTTATACAGTGTTAAACATAGAGTAATAACGCTAAGAGTGATAGTTCCATACAAAAACTCGCTTAACAATGAAGCCAAAAAATTAAGTTTGAGCGACATGGAATTACTTACTTAATCACCATCACGTAACTGAAGGCATACGTGATCTTTTAAGGCCAACTTGAAATGACTTCACTTCACGTGTGACATCTGCCGTTCTGAGTGTTTTATTTCTACGGTGTAAAAAAACGTAATTAAGCCGAATCTTACATAAATTATACTATTAACTTCAAAGGATAAGTGATGAAAACAATAATTCAATAAGAAAGAAAAAATAAGAAGTCGAAACCGCCGTCACAAGCTAGTCGCAGAATTGTACAACTAGTCTCGTGGTCAGTTCCTCGGAGCTGGTTGTGAAGACAAAGCTCATTGTTGTATCAAGTTGTGGTTTGCACAAAACTCGCAGCGTGGTCTTAAATTTAAGTGGATTAAATTCGAAACTAGCAAGTCTGAGTTTCAAAGGCTGTGTAACTTGTAAGCAGTCTGGAAATTTATCAAGTCTATAAGTGGTTAGTGAAGTGAATTGTTACAGTATCAATTTTATTTATTTTAGCAATAATTATTTATGGTTAATTTAGTACAATGTTTAAATTAAACGACAATAGAAAGTGAGAGATTTTGAATGGGAAATAATATAATATAATATTTAATTTGATGTTTTTTATTTTTTGTGTTATCAATAAAAAAAAAAACCTGATATTAAGCGGCATTTATTCCATACAAACGTAGTCCAGTGTTTTCTCCCTCGATAATAGCATTATAATAAATATTTTTATACCAAATAATATATCTACATCCACCACGTTCATGTCCGTACGTTTTGATTTTTTTCATAAGTTAGTTATTGTAGAAATTAGGAGCCATTGAAAATTAAAAAAATACTAGATTTTTACCCTCATTTCCAGACGTACGTCAAAAAAAATTATGAATAAAATTAAAAAAAAAAACAAAACGTAGAACCATAGCCAAACTATTTCTTATTCTATAACTGAAATAAATTTAAAATCAGTTTAGTTTTGGAAGAGGAGATAGGGTACCTACTACGAAGTGATGTTTTCGTCTATTTTGCATAATCAGCCCGAGCTGGAGTTGCCTCTTTCGTATTTTGTAACTCTTTATTCGAAGCGCAACGCGATAGTAATATATTTCTGAAATACCTACTTTTCAAATTTGTTGCCGACCGCATGTCCTCTTAACACAGATAGACATTCCCGAAGGTTAAAAGATTTCGGACCTTAAATAATTTCATTTTCCGTACCCTTTCCTTAGAAAGAAAAAAGTATATTTTTTACGTTTTCGTAAGTCATCCTTTCGAATCACGCACATATGTTCTTTATTATATATTTTTTGTTGAATTGAAAACATGAACCCACATCATTTTCAGTTTGTTAGGTAAACAGGTAAGAGGGGTTTCTTTACCCGCCAGATTTGTTACTTCGACCCTCGTAACAAAACGACGATGCGGGCATATTTTCAATAGTGCGATATATTTACAAAGACTTTCTGTAGGCATACTACAGGCAACAATGGGTAAGACAGAACTCTTAAAAAGCGAATCGCATGTTTATTGTATACAATATAAACTACAGTTTACCCGGAGTCATCAGAGAACAAAATTATTTTATATTCTTCCATAATAATAATATTGTTTGAGATAATGGTACTCTATAAAAAAATATAATATAATATGACATGCATTCAAACTGAATATTCAGTTTTTTGGGTCAGTAACCTATATTATAAGATGTAAACAAGGGTATAAAAAAAAATAAATTAAAAACAATCTCCGTAGTTAAATATAAAACAAAGTTAAATAAATACATATACATCTACATAAATAAATATCAATGTATGTTTGTACATATGTATGTAAACTGTAAACGTAAGACTTGCCGTTGGCAGGGAGTTCACTCTCATTCGTATCTTGGAGCCTAAATAAACCCGGACAGAGCGGTTCCAGAGTTGTTTCCACCTACGAACGATCTGGATGTGGAAGGAGCTCCCGACGGGCGTGTTTCCATGGGAAGATAGTACTGAGTCTTGCTAGAGGGTCTTGAAACAGATTTTAAAGAGTTAGTAATGTGTATGTGATATCTGGTTTTGCAGGTGTCCATAAGCTACGATAACCGCTTACCATTAGGCGGATTGCATGCCTGTTTACCACTTTAGTGAAATAAAAAAAAATCACCTGATTATGACGAAACTTTGGCGAGTTATTCTACATACGACCGCGATAGTTACTGGCCTAAAAAAATACTTTCGTGGCATCGTAACGCTTGCCGGTCATAGATAGTAATATTCTTTACGTCGAACATAGATAGAGTTAAATAAAATAACACACATCGTTATGAATTGGCTTTATTAAAATAAAACAATCACATGGCGAAGCTGTCGCCAATTCGATTGGCGTCCGTCGGAAAATAAATTCACGTGGTTTTAATCAAGTTGAAATCAATCTCGCTACCCGGGGAGTACCTACCTACCTACAGTGAAATTATTTCTTATCAGAGCGAGTGCAGGAGCATACACCAAGCGTCCGTCATACACCATGATAATTATAGATGGGCACGGCCGTTGATGAATCGTCTTCGAGTTATTTGTAAAAATGAAACGATACCAAAAAGTTTAAAAGCGTAATTTTTTCTTATAAAATTTAAAAATCTTAATGAGTCGAGTACCCAAAAAAATAAGACAATAGGAAAACAATGGAAAGCTGGCGTAAACGCCAGGTAAGTGCTCAAGGGGTTAACAATGCACACTAAAAAGAATGATGAAATAAAACAAGAGTTTATACAGATTTAATTTAGTAATAAATTGAAATACGAGTGCTCGCTGAATTAATTTAACGTTGACACACTTTTTGTCAATATCTATCTGAATTGTAAAAAAAAAAAACAAACTAAACAGGAGTTATTAAATTTAAAAAATAGCACAAAAGTTCGGTATGTAGTTTCAATATAGAGTCTTATCTTTAAGATTAGACAAAAAAAATAATCAGTTTTTCTGAATGATCGCTGACACTAATCTGACGTTTTAGAAAAATAAGAACTTTCGGATTTCTATAGGTAAAAATAGATTGAGATCGCTTAAAGAAACCGGCCTTAAACCTATCGAAAATATGTATTATAAAAAATATCATTTAATACAAAGTGACAGATCTGCTATTTCTTTATGAAATATTCCGTTTCGCTACTACGAAAATATTAAAGAAAATTATTTTCCATCTCGACTCACCTCACTCGAATACTAACAATCTACATAAATTAGGAAACTGTTCAACACCAAAACTGAAATTCAGATAGCGTCGAGTAAAGTTAAATTTATTAAATTTTCTTAGAATTATTACGTTGATTTTCGGTTTAGGTATATGTATTCAGGGGTCGGTTTGAAAGTTTGAATTATAAATACCGAGCCACAGACCGAATTCACCTTTATACAAGTTTAATAATTACGAATGTGTTATATTGAAGTTAATTTGTTGTAATTCGGTAATGTTATTTCAGAGATCGTCGTTTATTTATAACTAGTTAAGCTTGCGACGCCGTCCGTGTATGTAAAACGATAATTTTAATAAAACATAGATTACGTATTTACAACTCCCAAATTAAATTAAACATACATACATATTATGATTTATTTTTGTACAAAGTCTAAAACTGAAATAATTACCATACAAATATTAATCTCCCTTTTCACACATTTAAGATAAGTGTTAAAAGAATGAAATAAAAGCAGATTTGAATCAACCGTTTTATTATTCTTGTAGGCAGTTATTGTGTCAATTATATTGCAAGAGTGACTCAGCTAGAGTCTGTATGGCAATTTATAGCAAGCTGCCGCTATCCCACCACAAAGGCTGTGGCTAATGGCGGGGCTGGCAGGTGGGATAGGAGCGTGGCTTGGCTTGACTAGGTTAGGCTAGGCTAGGCTTTTAGGGTGATAATCACCTCTCTTCCTCCGGGTGGTGATATTTGCTTCTCTTAAGAGGTGGGCGAAGAGGTGGGTGGGGAGAGAGCCTGTGGGTCAGGGAGCGGTATTCTCCCCCCCATCCTCATTGGGCTTAAGTATGGACGAGGCCCAGTGGGCCTTGCCGCAGGGGGCGACGCGGTGCAATGCTGTGCAATCCCGTATCGCCCCTAATATAAATGCGGCGGGCGGCTCCGGGGGGTTTTAGTGGGTATTTCCGGGCGCTTCACGCCCGGGTGAGTCCCACACTGGTGCGGAGACGTCCCTCCACACCCCCTTACCCATTGCATTGGGGGACTTCGGTCTCACTAATGCAATGGGTAAGGGTAGTGCGTAAATGCATTTCCCCCCGACAAAAAAAAAAAAAAGGCTAGGCTAGGCTATGATGGCACTTCCGGCGACGGTACTTCCGGCTGCAGCACTTCCTGCGGCGGCATTTCCGGTGACAATACCGTAGCTTTACACTGACTTCCTGCGGCGGCATTTCTATTTACAATACTGAATTTTTATACAAGCTTTAATTTTTCTTTCAATTCCTCATGTTACACCGATATATGTATTCATACTTTATAACTAATACATACTTTACATATTCAGGTATTCATTTCGATTGGGTAATTGGCATGATAGACACTGCCTGTAATGGATTAAACGTCTGACAGAGTATGTGTCTGGGTAAAACCATAAAAGCTCCAACCTTGATTATCAGTTAGCGTAAAACAAAAATTAGGAATGGATTTTGTTTCATTAGGGCTTGACAAATACGTTCTACTATTACTATTACATTATTATTTTTAGGCAATTACACTATAATTTACGACCAGTTTCTTCTCAAATTTTGCTTAAGGATGGAATTTAAAAATGGTTAACAAAGAGAGGATACATATTTATATTTATATATATATTTCATAAGACCAAATAGCGAATTTACACGCAAAAACACCATGCATCATTTACTTATGTCTTTTTATGTTAGTGGATAACTTTCCTTACGTAGGGTAATACTTTCAAAAACGTCAACTTATAAATAGATTAATTAATTCGGAATTATAATATTATATCAATAATAATTTTATTGTTTTAGGTATTCAATAAATTAATTTCGATGTTTTTGGTCTAGTGAATTGGAATATAGAAAATAGAAATGTAATGAGACGAGTTTGGCGACTAAGGAAGATATTCCATTTGGATGGATTTAAGAATGGACTTATCTTTTAACACTAAATTTATTTACCAACCCTAAATAAGTGTTATCATCATTATTATTATAGCCTGTTCCTAACTCACTTAGGTTATCTATGTATTGCGTATGTTTCCTTCGCCTGTACGTCCGTATCAGCGTCATCTCTTCATTACCTCCTTTTTCTTTCATATTATCCGCACTTACTCCATTTAGACGTTCTTTGGCCTTCATATAATTTTATATGCTTCCACAAACATATTCATTACTATTTTATCCAAGTGGGCTTCCTATCTTTTACTAACATGTCCGTATCATGCTTTACTTTCAACTATTCTAGTACTGGGGTCACTTTCAAACATATTTATTCCTAACTTTGTCTATTCTCGTAACACCACATATCCATCTAAATATTCGAATCTCAGCTACATGCAATTTTACCGTCCATCTTTTTACTAGTCCAGCATTCTGATCCATACAATATGACAAATCTTATAATGTTGTAACTATTTTTTTTTAAACCTAGCTAATGCTGTTGACCGTAAGGGCCTTAACAGCTTCACCACACTTTGGGGGCGAGTGCTGAAGGCACTCAACCGCAAAAGGTGACTAGCACAAGGGTTACCAAAATGGTACGAACCTCGGCTTGGCTTGACAAGCTCTCTCGTGAATTGTATCCTAGCTATCCCTACATTTTTTATTCTTAATAATAAAAAAAGTTTCCTTACAGGACCTATGTACCTGCGTGTTGTGTGCAGGAGTGTGTGTGCAGTGTTGTGCGTGTAACGCTCAATGCATGGGCAGTGTCACTGTATCGCGCATGCGGCGACGTCAAGAGCCTAAACATAACATAACAAGAGCCTAACATATAAACAGTCCATACATCCTGCTCTTTATCTTAAGGGGCATCATAGAGTCATAAATCGTACCAGAGACCTGTCGCCATTTAATCCAATTGATTCTTAGGTTTATTTCTCGGTCGATTTCACCATCCTCCTATGTATGTGTTGGAAGATTCTATATTCTTAAAATTTAAAAGGCTTTTAAAATGCCTGGCGCTCATGTGCTGCTAACCGAAAACATCGATGACTTATTTCCAATAGACTTATTATTACAATACTTGAAATATGTTACAGAGCTACGTCGAACGATTTTATTCTTAACAAAAAATTAAGATTGACTATGGGATTCGAATCATTGGTCCACGACAAGGTGCTCAGATGTCATTACCATACTGAGTTGGTAATGATATCATTATTATGTACGTTTTATGTCAAATTTCATACTGAAATGAAAGCCAGATGTGCGTGAGTTACGTTATATTGACACATCTTATTACACAAGAAGATATGAGAGAGAATGTGTATCCCCCAAATCATAAAATATCGCATATTTATTCGTAATATAAATCAGCTGCCGCAATACGAATTTGCATATTGTGTCATTTGATATAAGCATTTGGTTTTGAAATTCAAATTAGGATGAAATATCGTGTATATATGTTATTCAATATAAGAGAAAATATTTATTTTTTACACAGAAAATTATTTCAGATATATTGTTTTGTTTAACAGAATAATATACCTACGCTAATTTCAAATCCGATATTTCTTTAATACACCACATTAATTGATAAGTGTCCATAAATTCACCTTTTTAGGAATTAAATACGCGAAAATTACTTTTGGTCGAACGTCACATGGAAAACAAAAATTTAGCCGTCCGTAGACCGTCTAGTGGTTGGTGTGATGACGGGACATTGCTCACTTAATAAACATTTATTTACAACAGGTCTGACAGATAACCCCATGTGTAGGGGATGTCTGGAAAAAGAAGAGACTACTACCCACGTGATCCTGAAATGCACGGGAGTAGTTAACCAACGGGCTAAAACCCTCAAGCAAATGAGGTCACTCCAGGAAGCTTGTGATCGCCCCAGGAGGCTTCTGCGCTTCTGGAAGGAGCTGGGCTGGCTCGAGTAGCTGGCTAATCCTGCACGCACAATGGACTGCTAATGTAACAAGTAACAAGTAAGACCGTCGGACACATACCGTGGAATTGCTGAGCGTGCGGGATTCATACCGTGGGAAGCGACTTCGCAACTTCAGAAGGAACCTTCATGGAATAATTTTAAAATCTTTTAACCTTTAAAGTCTTGTTTGATATTCCTAATTGTAATAACTTATTATAATTTTAAGACATTGTAATTTTTTTAAATTAATTGTATATGTTATCATAACTCTCTGTTATAATAGAACTTATAACTTGAAATAATGAAGTAGTTTAGTGTGCCCATCATTTATTTTAACAAGTTTAATATTAAAATATTTTTATTTAGTGTATTTTTAATACATAAAATCCATCGCTTTTCATTACATTTTTTTTACTAAGCCATTAAAAAAATTGTGTACTAAGGCAAATGCCGCTACAATATCGAAAGTGTATCTTATTGCTTATGTTTAAATATATATTCCTATTGGTATAGTTGCTATTAATTACATCATATGTAAATTTGTGAGGTGTCTTATTTAATGGCCTAATGAAATCCGCACCTGCCTCGATGTGGCTATTCACGATACGTCTTATAATCCAAGGAAATCACGATCTTTGAGATTTCGGAACACAAGTCATACGAGCGGAGAATTTATTTAGTTAACACTTACTACATAGTATTTAGTTATAGCAATTTATATGAAATTAATTTTTTCATATCTCTAATAAACAAGTTTACTTAATATGTTTTCAACCTTATATGCTCAGGTACTTTGTTATAGTTATTCCAACCATGTTGTTTTTTTATGATACACACGTGTGGCTAGTTAAATTGCATTCAACACTCTTTACACTCTAAGTGTAAACCATTTAATCAAAACAAAACAAACAATAGACACTGAATTTAACTAGTCTCGAGTAAGGTTGCCCATGTATTTGCCGATGTAAGCATGCTTGAATTAAATAATCATCAGTTGTATTTGTCTATGGGTGTAGAACTACTCGTCGTCTGCATCTCGAACTGAGAGTTTGAATTTAAGAAAAATGGATATGATATAGTATGATAAATATTTTAATTCTTAAAGCCTCACTCACTGATACACAATCGATTTATAAATAATTTTTAACATTTATATAAAAATTAATATGAATAAAAAATTTGACGTTATTGTTCGTATGGTAAGTAATAATCTATTTATTTGAGGATGCTAACAATCAAGAAATATAGGTACATATGTATCTTACCATCGTAAACAAAGTTTTTTAATAACAACTTAAATATTTATCTTTTGAGTCGGGCTTAGCACGCTTAGCCCTCGTACTGGTGTTATCTGAAAATGCGAAAGCGAAACATGTCTCAAAAAGGCCTGGGAAGTTTTAGTCATTCCATTTTTATGTTGCTCAGACATGATTCCGTCCCGAGTTCTTCTCAATATAAATAAAAAAAGCAAAAGGGTAACTAATATAATATTACTTTGGTTAATTTTGTAATTATAATGATTTATATTAGGAACTAGCTGTGTGCACGCGGCTGCGCCCGCGTTTCATATATTCTTCACTGGGTTTTAATTATTTTCCTAAAAAAAAAATGAGTATTAGGATAAAGCAAAAATATTCCTCATAAATTATAGGAATTGCCAGTAAAACTGGGTATTGAATCGGATTTTATTTAATTTTTATTTTCGAAAATTTTAAAGTATCCTAGGTTAGTAAGTTACTCGGAGTAACTTCAGGTATCTACCAAATAAAGTCTCGTCCAAATCGGTCAAGCCGTTCCGGAGATTACCCATTACAAAGAGACAGCCAGACAGACAAAAATTTAAAAAAATGTTATTTTTGGTATATTTATATTGTATTCATATCGATTTAGTAAAAAAAAAAATTATTTTGAAATTACAAACAGACACTTTAATTATGTTTATTAGTGTATATATTATAATTATGTTACGAACAAAAAGTGAAGTGGTATTTATATACAGAAAGTTATTGAGTTTCATAGCATTCACATTACAAAGATACAGGACAAGTTGTGATTATAAACCAAGAATGATAAATTTGTATTTAATCGCTAAAATTTATAAACAGAACGTCGGTAATTAAATTCGACTTGAGGATAATAAGGAATTTTCGTACAATAACACCGAACAATATAATTGTATTACATAAGCACCCATTGTTTCTAAGATCCAAGTTTTGGATTAATATTTTAAGCGCGTACCTTGATTCGGCACAGACAGCTGCACAAAGAGAAAGCTTCCAAATATTAAGCCTATATACATTCCAGGTTTATGTATTTACATACAGAATACAACCAGCAATTCTGTTCAAAGCTTGTCCTTATTTATTTAAGTTTTTATGTTTTTTTTTTGTCTAATACTTTTTAATACTACTAGTAATCCGTATCAAGAAACTCTTATTCTTCGTAACGACTTAAATTTCAGGAACTTAAATAATCAGAATTTTTGTTAATGTATATTTTTTAAGACTCTTTCACTTGTTTATTAACAGATATTGTATTTTTTTGTAACTTGTATCACTTTTAAAAATGACCGGATATTTTAATATTGAATAATTTTATAAAAGATATTACAAACTACGCTTGCGCCTCGTAGGTATTCTAAGCGTTCAAACAAAAAAATAATTCAAAAATACTTTATTCAAATTAAGCCCAAGGCGCAAATGAACATCAATATACTGCCAGCGTTTCGGAAAACGCCCCAATTATCAAGAAGAGCCGACAAGAAACTCGATGTGGTTGTCTTTATATGGAACTATGCAACCTATTAACAAAGTTTATTAGTAGATACACGGAGGACGGTGTTATTTCAAAACATCGCTATCGATCACATAATGATCCACCCTATAATAACCTTTGCAATGTAAACTTGCTTGACATAGTGCCTGAACTTATTGTCCGGTAAATTGGTAAAATACTTTGGAGCTATATTGTAACACTATTTTACTTAGTAAGCATATTCGTTTCATTAAGTCTGAAACATGACACTGCTAATTGATATTTATTCCTTGTTTTAAAACTATTCTGGTCGTTTACAAGGTCAATCAGGTTCATCGACATTTTTACGGACTTGATAAACAATTTTAGGAAGAAATCATTTTTCTTTCTCCAAATTTGATGTTTCCAATTTATTAAACCGTCGTGTAGTTTTTCCGTTATGCGTGTACTCTACATGTACATACAGTATAAAAAATAATAATCTATTTAATACTTGTATCGTAAGCGCTTCAATTTTCACAGAAAAAAATCATAATTTTATGAATTGTTTATAACTCAACGAATTTAACGGACATTGATTAATTTTAATCTGTCGCGTCCATTTTTTTTGGTTCTTTTAACTTTTCACTCTAATTACATTCGCGTCTATTTCAATCTGTCATGTCATGTTGAATTTTTTAATTTCATTATGACGTCTTTTCATTGTTGTAGATAAATCAATGTCTTTATTTATAACAGAATTAAATATAATATTATGTTGGAAAATAAAAAGTATTTATTAATAAGACTATATATTTTAAATTTTTGTTACTATATCGCATGACTGTCGGTCGGGTCTTCTCAAAAATATAGCCTGTAGTACCCTCGAGTACTTAAATAAGTCATTGCCTCACTACCACACCCACACCACACACAAAGAGGCGTGAAGAGGTATTTAAGCAGGCCAGCATTACAGCGGTGACTGGCATTGAATTCTGTTCAGTGTCAGTCGCCGCTGTTTTGGATTGTACTGTACTTACCATCAGGTCCAGTACAGTCACTGTGCTGTGCATTATAAAAAAAAGGAAAAAGTCCAGTGTAAGTGCAATACTGACCTCCCACGCACAGTTTGGTCATCGCACCCTCCTCTTCTGAGGGAAGTGTAGTTATTGTTTCAGGGCGAATCCTAGGGTGAATATCCTATCAGCTCCGCGGTGCATTGCCATGCACCGGTTGTTGGGGCATCGTTTGATTTGCATCGCTGGACCGTCATTACGTGATGGGGTTTCATGGGGGATTGGCTGCAACTATCCTGGCTGTTGCACGGAACCCAAATTATTTTCCTATAAAATTTTTGGTACTAAGACGAAGCAAAGATATTTCTCACAAATTCAACCAATTGACAGTAAAACTGATCATTGAATCGGGTTTTTTACAATTTCTTGTGTTTTATTTCTTTTCTACCGAACCCTCATTGTTGTTTTTTTTTATACTTACAGAAAGCAAAGATATTTCTCACAAATTTAAATACCTACCAGTAAAAACTGCATTGATCAGATTTTCTTCATAATTTCATAAATTAAATTTTTTTTTTACGCGGTACCTACCCTAATTATTTTCTAACATTAAAAGTAAATTACGCTGAGTAACTTCAGCTATCTACCAGAAAAAGTCCTGCCAAAATCGGTCCAGCCATTCCGGAGATTAGGAGGAACAAACGCCTAAAATTTTAATGATTGCGTTTTTGGTATAGGTATCGTATATACATGCAAATGTATTTAGTTGTTATTTTGTTGTTACAAAAAGACACTTCAATTTTATTTATTAGCATAGATCAGATGAACCACAGTCCTTATGCTGAGCTCGACTAAAACATAATTGGTAAAAATGATCGAGGGCAATAGTTTTTATATTTCCTCACTCATATATTTCCGATTATAGTCGTTTTATATTTTGATAATCATTTTATATCGTAGCTCATGGAGTCTTCTCTCAAATGAAATCAAAATAATGTATAAAAGTTACACATTGCGCAAAAACAAAATTACTGTCACTAAGCAAAAATTTTGTTTATTCTTCTCGATCTGAGGATTCTATTACACTTTAGGCGCCTTATTGCTTATATCCTTTATATAAATTACGGGCGCTTTAAATACATCAAAGGGACAAAATGGCGTAATGATCCCTACCTGTACTTTGTAAGAACGAGTGAGAACAAAAGTCCGCTCAGACATCGCCTTTGAAGCCTATTGTACTTCAGCGGAATAAGCTGATCAGTAGTCTTATCCCGACAACCCTGCGTCAGTTTATCGCCTCATAAAATATCCGACGACTCAAAAAAAAAAAAAATTCCAACATAAAACTTCTCCATTGAGGCGACGCGACGTTCCAACTGAATACAGAATAATCTGGAATCGGATACAACCCTAATGCGTACTATAACTAAATCAGGCGGATATCGCGGGTGTGACAAAAGTTATGGCACCACTATAAATTGAGTATCGGATGTTATAGCCTTCATTGCCTTTAGTGACCCATATCTGATGTACAAATCCCGAATTTGCTTAGGTGTGTGAACGAGCCCGAATAACGTTTAAAGGTCAATGTTCGGAAATATTCGCGAAAGGTTAAGTTGCGGTTTGTTTACTTTAATATAATTGCGTTATTTCATTACATTTTATAGTTTATTAGATGTTTACAATTAGTTGAGTCTGTCTTATTTTTTGATGTGTTTTTTTGTATTCTATCATCAATATTATCATTATTGGGCAAACGATAAACATCCACTGTTGGGCATAGGTCTTTCCCAATAAGGGAGGGCTTGGCATAATCGCCACGCTTGGCAGCCAGGTTGGGGATCGCAGTAGGTATTAATGTTACGCAGAGGATTCAGCTGCCCATCCCCTGGTTTATCCCTTTGTCGCCTTTTAAGGCACCCACGGGAAAACATGGGGTAGTACTATTCTTAGCCGGCACCAACTATTTATATTATTATTATCTAGATATAAATAAATATAAAAGAAAAATGAACAAGCCACCATCAACTCAAAACTACTGACTAAACATATCGAGATAGGACTACCATTCGCCGTGGATTTTTTCGTAGATGGTTATAGTTTATTTATTTTTTGGATTCCATTGACACTTTCTAATTTTTTTTTTCTCTTGTATACATTTTATCCGTTAAAAACAAGACTATTTTTTTCTCATTCATTTGTTTTTTAGGTTAGGTATACTTAAATGAAATGATACATGTACTTTTTTACTCACACCTAAAGAACATATGAAACGCGAGCGGAGCCGCGGGCACCAGCTAGTTAGTCATAAATTCAATCAAACTTAACCTATAACCCAATAGATTCTTGAAAGATTAAGTTAACATGGTAATTAAACGTTTAAAACGTGTAAGTCTGAATCATAATCCACGTTTACTTGGCAACTCTTTGATACAATTTCAATTTGAGTATAGTAAAGTAAAAACTTTTTTAGCTTTGTGGACGAACATAAAAATCAAACCTCTTCCAAACAGTCCAATAAACTGTTAAAAGCGTATTTTGCACATATGAAACTTATTTATTTAATTACATTCTTAAAAAAGTAAAAATTATAGAAGAGTGGATTCCGATTAAAACATTTGTCATAATGTTTCATATAAAACTCCTTTGTAGAGTGTATACTTTACCTTATTCTTAATTTGAACATAAATGAAAACTAGTTTATTAAGTACTACGAAATCCGCGAAATGGTTCCATTTCGAAATCGCCTATTCATTTTGTCAAAATGAAAATATAAACACCGCTATATCGCCTTACTTTCTCTACATTTATGCCTCACGTACCAGCGTTATCTGAAAAGGAAGATTATTGAATTTCCCGCCCAGAAAATTCGCTATTCATTGCCCACCATTTCTTTTTTATTTAAAGGCAACACGGTCACAGCCGATTGTACTTACGTTCGTGTAATGAAAAGAAAATATCTTTCTTACGTCAAATATAATAAGGTCATCGCCCTTTCAAAATATGCTTCGCATGAGTTTTACTGAATTCCCTGACGGTTTTCTTTAGGAAACATTCGACATTTTTGATGAGAGTTTTATCAACAAACCAAGTGTTCCGGCGGCTTCGCCCATGTTTCATATATACTCAGTAATATAGTTTTATTTTTTACACGTAACCCTAATTATTTTCCTATTTTTTTTTGTACTAAGAGAACGCAAAAATATTTTTGACAAATTTAAGTACTTGTCTGTGAAACTGACCATTAAATAAATTTAACTATTCCTTAGGTTTTCAATTTTTTATACGGAACCCTGTTTTCCAACATTTTTTTTTGGTACTAACAGAAAACAAACATATTTTATCTTTTGAATCGGATTTTATTCATAATTTTAATAAGATTTATTTTTTTACGCGGAACCTAATAATTTTCGAAAAATAAAAGTAGTAGCCTATGTTACACGGTATAATTACAGCTATCTGTCAAAAAAACATCCCATCAAAATCGGTCCAGCTGCTCCGGAAATTAGCCGAAACATACAGAGCAGGAAAATATTGTAAAATCATTATACATTCACATTTATTTAGTAAAAAGTTTACAAACAGACAATTCAATTTTATTTATTAGTATTGATTAATTTCCAGAATCCTTGTACAATTATGAAAGTAATGAGTAAAGGCGCAATATGTTAGAAACATAAAAGGTAAAAGGTGAAACGTGAAAGTAACTACGTAAGACATGGTAAATTGAACATAATTAGTTATAAATGTATGTTTAATAAAGAACTTTCTGTACAAAATAGACGTTGTATCTTCTATATTAAATTTGGCCTCAATAATATACGAGTTATACATTTTTGTTATGTTATGTATATATATATATATATATAATAATTTAAATATATATATAGTTATACATTATAATTATAAAGTTATGCAATTATAACATATACTTTATAAATATGCCCGATAGCTTGTACTGTAGATTAACGGCTATTTTGTACTAACACTAGTGTGCGCCCGCGACTTTGTCTACGTGGTTTATTCACTCAGCCGCAAAAAGGTAACTAACACAAATGCACAGAAAATACTTCAGTTTTATTATTAGTATAGGTAACATTCACCTTTAGGGTAAAACGCTACAATACGCCCAAGTTGACAATATGCCCCATAGCGTTTACATGCAATCTAATACAGATATCAAATAAGTAACGACACACACCGACACCCCGCGAAAGTCGACCATCAACATGCTTACCAGTTAGATGTGATAATTGCAGTTTATTTAGAAAAAATATCAAAATCTTCACCAATTGCTTTTGGACAATTTGTGGCAAGTTTCATACAAATTTACCTACATTGTGCAATGATTTATTATGCTGATTTTCCTTATAAAATATGTTATTATCTTTAAATTACCTGTTGTTTGTCATACTGCTTTCATTGAATAACCTTCAATGGCGTCTTTTTCAAGACTAGAGTGTTTTGTAATCACAATTTTACAAAACGCCTCTTTCATACGTATACACAGTATACGGGCGTATAGTACAGTACGCGCCATCACCACGACTACTTCTAAAAGGAAATTCTTAATTTGCACCGGATAAATATAAATAAAACCTTGGGCTTCTTTGTTTGACACGGATTTAAGGGAAGCTATACAAAAAGTGCACAGGGAGCCAATGAAGTCGCTAGTAAATATCTCATCAAGAACGCTTGGACGACACCTGTTAACAAGAAAACTTAAAAGTACCATTCGGAAGGCCTCCTTTACTTCAGGAGAGAAAGAAAAAAAACAAGTAGCTCATATAAATAACTTGTAAAAGTTGAGTTTGGACCTGAACACAAGGATGCTTAAGAAATATACAGACAATTATTATTACACAATTTCTGAAGAGGATTGGATAAATTGATTCTCATGTTAATCTTAGATACATGAGTTTTGTACCACATACAATTCTCTTTGCAACATTTGTCATAACAGGAAACTGCCAAAAAGCCCAGGAACACACAAAATAACATCAGCATTTTGCAACGTGAATATATCATATAAAACTGACTATGTTAATTAAGAATTTTATCTCAAAGTAATTTCCAAGAATGGTTATTGAATTTTTACTAATTCACTTAAATTTATTATAGTTTGTCAAATTTATTATGTTGTTTGTCTCAATTACGGTGGAGCATATTATAATAGACGTGAGGCATATTATCAATAGACTTAGACAGCATTGCAAGAATCCCTACCGAAGGTTTTCAAAAATAATTTTTTTAGCTAGCGTATAAGAAAATAAGATCTAAACTCAAGTGCCATTTCGTAGTTTAAATACCGCTAGTTACATTTTTGACACATAAATGACTGAAAAAGGTTTATAGCTCATTTTAATTAGCATCAAAAAAAGATGGGGCGTATTGTAGCGTTTTACCCTATTTATACTTATAAAATATCTGTCTTAAAAAGATTTAATAAAATACGTCTTGTTAACCCAATCTTGGCTTAATGTAACCCCATTGATAAAGAACAAGTTGAAACAGCATCCCTATAATCAGCGGTTGTTGTAGAAGCTGAAATAGATTAACAACGTAGCTCAGTCGGTAATTAACTCTGTGTGCAAATTATTGTCTGTTTTGAGACTAGTCTCCTGTAATTATAATTAGAAATACAATTTTCTTTACATCTCTAACAACTGTTCGAGCGTCGACCTTTGAATAGATTCACTGTAGAAAATATAATCTTATAATTTAATATAATGAGTCTTAAATAATAAAAAAACATACTTACAAGTAAATCGGATTTTAATTAATTAAAAAAAATATTATTCCTTTTATTGATAAATAGTTTTTGAAAAACATATTTCTTTTACTATTGCTTGATCGCAAATCGCATCAAGTGTTTAGTTATTTTTTTGGGTTTTTTAATAAAGTGTTTTATGAGTGCTGTTTTGTGTCGACGCTAGCGTGTTTTGTTCTGTCAACAAAATGTCGTACCTGTGGCTTCAATGATACAAAAAAAAAAAAAACAATCTTTTAACATTTATGTATACTGGAAATAAATACTAACAGATACTTAGAAAAATCGACTACATATAAAATACAATTTATATGTGTAACAATTCACTGTCACACTAGGTGTCCGCGATAAACTCTTTACCTACTTACCCAATTTTAATGCTATTTTCACACCGTTTGTGGCTTGGCCCAACTTAAACATATAATAGTTTTATTCTCATTGATGACTTTTTTTAAAGTGGAGAAATGCATTCAAGCATCTCCCCTCACGGACATTACACACGGATTAAAGTTGGTATAACGTGAAGCGCCGGGAATACCCACTAAAACTCCACGGTACCGTCTGCTGCCTTATTGGGGCGACACAGAATCAGTCTAGTATACTCTGCATCGTTTTGAGGGCAGGGCCGACTGGACCACTTCCATTGTCTTACATCCGGGTTGGCAGCCTGGTACCAACCTCCTCTCCATTCGACAAAAATTATCCTACATGTTACTTTATAATATTAGTTATTACTGTGTCAAGTTACGTCAAAATTGGTTCAGTACTTTCAGAGTGATACGCGTACACAGGGAAAGACAGGCAGATGGACACACAAAAATTAAAAATAAAATATTTTTGGCTTCTATATCGATAACAAAGTCTCACTGCGATTATAATTTTCAAAAAAATTACAATTTTATTTAGCATAGAATAAGATAGATTATGTATTATCATAGGTAGTTAGTTATATAGTTATTATTATTTATATAAATTAAAGTTTACAGAGTAAAAAATATGGCATACCAATGTTAATAATGCTGAGTAAATTGAAATTCCGATTTGAAATAATGTTCGATAAGAGTTTGATGAAAGCGGTAACATTATTACCTATTGTATACCGTATACAATACAAGAAACATTATTCCCAGTAAATTTGTTCAATATAGCTCAAACCGCGTGGTAAATTGTACCTTGAATGTACATAAAGGTTTACCACTTGAATGAAATATTTGCGGTGAGCACAAACAAACATATATAACCGTATTTACCTTGAAGATGCGAAACCTTTTTTTTTCTAATAATTTTAGTACGGTATTGATGGTAAGGTTTTTTTTAGGTAGAAAATCTTGCGCACGTGAAAATTATCTTATAAATTGGTTTATATTTTGTTATTACTTTTTTATAGACTCGGCGTTGCAATTACAAGCTCATCTGATTTTAAGTAACGATGAGGTCTGGTATTCCTCAAGTATGCCAAGAGTGACTGGATTTCAAGTCATGCTGGGGAATAAACTTCTCGTTATCATTATATGGCTTTCAAGTAATAAGCCGATTAACGAACAAATGGGGAGAAAGATGTCGCCATTTTGGGATGTCGCCTGGGTAGCTACCACCTTCAAGTTTGAAACACCTGTCGCCAAATACCAATAGATGTGTTCCGGGAGCATCACTTGAGAACCAGTACCTCTAGGCTTAGTGTGTTTAACATCCTGGATCACATCGTCATCTGACATCAGGAGAAATTGTGGTCAAAGCACTGAGCCTAAATCGTGTAAAAAAAGCCTAGATGTGCGGTTTCTCAAGTGATACTGCCGGAACTCCATATGGCGACAGGTTTACTAACTTCAGGGTGGTAGCTACCCAGGTGGGTATTAATAAAAAATGCTGTAACACTATGCTTTAGTTTAATCAGGATGTTTTCCTTCGCCGAAAGCTCGGGCTGATTTTCGAATTGGATAGATGGGCTCGAACACGCGTCCATTGACGCGAAATCCGGACGCAATACCAACCGCCCCATCATCGCTTCAAAATCAACTTTTACAATGCACTAAGTTTCGGATCTTCAAATTCACAATTGGATGAATAGTTTAAAAACTAAGTGAAGAGAATCATGCAAATAATCATCTCTAATGATTTATATAGAAAAACTAGCTGATCTCCGTGATTTTACACGCGTAGATCCCATTGCTGTGGGATTTTTGCAATAAAAACTATGTCACTCCCTGGATTTACCAAGCTATCTCCATACCAAATTTTATCCAAATCGACCAGTCGTTTTTAAGTTTATTATACATATAAATATAAAAATCTTTCCTGTTTATAATTTTAGTATAGATAACGACATTCTAGTATTTTCTATTTCAAAAGTAAAACTTTTAGAAGATATACAATAAAAAGACTGTCATTTAGTTTAAAAAATATTTATCTCTATAAAACGAACCCTTACTCCAATTTAAACCGATTTCTCTTTTGTTTAGTTTTGAGGGATTTAACCTTTAATTAATTTGGTCCCCATAATCTAAACTTATTCATCAAACACGCAACGGTTATTTTCTCCAAAGTCGATCTCTCAAAATGGAGTCGACACTTTTTGAAACTAAACGACACATTACTCTGAAAACGTCGAGTGTCTGTCTGTGACAAACTAATTACACGGTAAGGTAGTCCCAACACGTGGTTTTCTTATTATTATAAAAACCAACATTTCAAGAAGTTTAAACTAACGTTGGATTTCGTACTAATGTCTTAATTTGCTAGTGATGCTCTTATTTCAGATTAGTTGTCATTATTTTCCAATATCGTTATTTTATGTTATGTATTTTTATAATGATTTCTATAGACATATCTACTATCTATATAAATTGTAAACTAATAAATGGGGTACATTAATTGAACACAAAACTTTTTAAAGTTTCGTTTCTTGTATTCATAATTTTAATATTAAAGGGTCTTAGGAAACGCGAACTTATAGTTTAATTTCTTGACTCTTCGGCCTGCATTCGTCGATTTGAATGTTTCGGATCTGTAATATGTTGATTATCCAAAAATATGAGACAATGGGAAAACACTGGAAAGCTGGCGTAGACGCCAGGTTAGTGCTCGAGGGGTTAATGGTTATGAAAAGATGAGGTTAGTTTCAAGTAATCACCTCGCTGTGACAAGACTCCGCAACACCTCAGTCTACTCGGGACCACGATCTGTACAACCATACCGAAATGTCGAAAATTAAACTATTAACAACTCTAATTAATAAATTGAGTATATTGTGATTGTGTAAAAGATAGTTAAAGTGTCGAGTACCCATAAAAATGAAACAATAGAAAGAAAATAGGAAAACAATGGAAAGCTGGCGTAAACGCCAGGAAGGTACTCAAGGAGTTAAGATAAAAGATAGCTTAAAAAGCAATGATAAGATATGTAATAAAATGAGAAATGATCGATCAAGATTTTTTTAAAAGTCACTTCGCAGTTATTTTGCCTTTTAAGGGCTTTTACAGCTTCACCGAGTTTATGTAGAGATAGCCTGAGGCACTAAGCCGAAAAATATTAACCAGGACAAGACGAGCGCAATAGTATCTGTATCTAAATTTTACGGAAGAATCCTAGCTAAATGTATATGACAATTGTTCGATGTTTAAGTAACCACAAGAATGTTTCTATTGCACAAGTACAGATGTTGTGTGAGGTGTGTGTGAAATAGTGAGTGATAACGTCACTCGAATGCTTTTTTCTGATAGATCAGCTAAGGCTTGTATGGTTGCTAGGGACGGGAATGACGTGATTAGGCAAGTTTGTGTAATTAATCTCTGCCTTCAACTAGGGACTTGTGAAATAATTTTAATCACGTTACTTTAAAAAACATAAAGTTTTTCAATTTACGATTTAGTCGTATATTATTATCTTGGGATCATAATATTTTTTTTTGGTTATAACATTATTTTATGAGTAACTTTAATTATACTAACTCCGACGATAACAAAGGTTTCTTTGTCTTAAAGTAAGAGTAAACATTTTTTATACTTATTTTTAAAGAATTAAAGTACATAATCATATTATTTCTTTTAAATATTTCTTATAAGAGGCAAAGTCTCTCTATAAGTCGATGTTTCAATGAATTGATTTATATTTCGAAAACTATTACAACTAAATAAAAATGTTTTTTTTTTAAATAATAACAGTAACCTTTGCCACCATTTCATTATCTTCAGCAAAGCCTACAACAATGAAAGGAGGTGGTGTTGCTTGGTCACGGGCATCTGGTTCGTGTCTAAATGGAAATATCGTTGCCGGTTTGTCATTATTTTTCCTTCTGTTAGGCAGTTAAATGTCAATGTTTTAATACTACTGTAATTATAGGATAATCAAATCCTACACGGTCGGAGAAAGGGTGTGACCGTTGCGATGCTATTGACGGGGTAGTAAAAACAATTGAATCCGATTGTATCGCGACCATTGTACACTTGCGAAAACCCTTCATAGTGACAGATTAAGGCGCATCATGTTCCAGAATTAACAAGTGTATATAAATATCTACTTAGAGGCTTTAGCATTGGTAGATATTGGTGGTATGATGGTGACGATTGGCGTTTCTGATTGTTTTTTATTTAACAACAGATGAGGTCCAGTCATTTTTTCGATTTCGAAACAAAAACTCTCTTATGAGAAATTGTGGAGAATAATGATATAAGGAACACTACCATTAATATTATGAAGATAGCTGCTGACAAAAGTCGACATTACTTCTTCACTACGCTAAAAAAGAGATGAAATTATTACTGTCACAGAAGGTAGAGAGAGAGAGAGAGAGATACATGTGACGCCAGCAACTAGAGTAGTCAACGGTCACGTACTCGGAGTGATTTCAACCAGCCAGCGGTTGCCATGTAAGAACTAATATGACAATTTTAATTATTGAGTAAAGATCAATTTTCGTGAGTGTGCGAGTTTACTAAAGACTATTATCTCAGGTTTTCTAAATCGAATAATTCTGTAACTGCTATTTAGCAACAGATACGTACTAAAAGGACATTTCGTTCGAACAAGCGTTCAAGGTTTCGTATTTTCCTTTATCGTCATTTAACAGTTCACTTATTAAATGTATTTAAAAAAATCGTCGGTACGTAATGATGGTATGACATTCTCTTATTTTTCTCTGTGTGAGTTCGGTACTGTGTATGCTTTTTAATTTAACACAGTTTTTATGTATTAAAAAAAATGATGATTATTCCATCGACTTTCATGTCACTCATTTGCAGAGCGTCCCGTGGCGGCACTTGGCGTAACGCCTATTTATTTCGTCACGTTTTCACTACGAAATCGAAACTAATGGATTCGAAACGCTGTGAATTACCAAATATTTTACAAATTAGCGTGAATTAATTTACAATGTTATTTTATATTCTATTTATCTTTCACCAAAAACGCTTTTACGATTCAATTAAGTATAAACAAACAAATTTACAGAGATGCCTATTGATGTTTGTATTTTCTGTTATATCTCGGGAATGCGTATTTATCCAGCATGGTAATCACGTAAGCAACCGCCCCCGTCTCGCGCACCTTAACGCCAATTTACTATGTAAATGATATTTACGAGGCACCGGTATACACGTGTGAGTGTGTCTAGTCTTTTAAATAATTGACATACCGAATACATTAACGACGATTGTGAATAAATGTTGTTTAATCTAAATCAATAGTAGTAGTAGGTACAATATGTTTTTTTTTAAATGAACTGAATGATATTGACCGGAAAGGTCTTGACAGCTTCATTGAACATTTGACGCGAGCGTTTAGTTATCTCAGCAAGGAGAATGGTAGCTATTCATATATAACAAAATATAATCACCTGGGCTTGAGCTTTGGAGTTGAGCGTGGAGATCCGGACACGTCCTGGGCCACTGCTGGAGGGCCTAAATATCATCCTCAAACGATCTTAAATGTCACGGGAAGTACATGTAGGGAGCTGGGTTGGTAGAAGTAGGTAAGAGGGGTGAAGTAGCTTTGAGCAATAATCATAGTCCCAGGATCACTGAATTTGTGAAGATGAATCCATCTCATTAGTACATCAATTCTAATTAACCTCAACTTTCTATAAAAATGTAGTGTTGAAGTGGTCCATCTTCAAGAAAAGGTTAGATGGTACTGTTTTAAATAAACCAGTGACTGTGGGAGTTCGCGGTTAACACCAAAGCAAGTGAAAGTTTCAAATAATACCTCACAGCGCTGTTGTATGTTATGTATGTAGGGGGTTGTTGCCCGGATTACTGGCACATAAAACGTTCAGTGTGAATTTTATATCTCACGTTTTACCCAGTTCTAAGCTATACAAAGTATTCTACATTCATTGGTACAAATACATCTAGCACTTCAATTATATTCCCGACTAGCTGTTCCCGCGACTCCGCGCGATAATATTCGTGTTCTTGAAAAATTATTCACTGCAATGATTTTCAAATTACTTTAAGCTGTCTCGTTTTTTGGATTTGATTTGCGGATTTGGATTTGTTTCTAGAAACATGATTAAATAAATACGAACAAATAAATAAATAGATACATTGACCGCTACAAATAAATAGAAATTAATAAATAATAATAGATGGATAATATTAAATAAATATGTAAATATTGATGTATGATAAATAACTAAAATGAAATAAATATTAGAAATTAAAATTAATAATTAATGTTTATATATAGCAAATGACATCAACCATGTTACATATTTATAATGAATTTCCGGTAAGTATCACCTTCAGCAATGCCGTATAGAATTATTAAACAATTAGTTTACTAAAATAATACCACATAACGTGCTTACGGTATTTTTTTTTACTTGCTTCACTTTTAATTTTACAATTTGGCGAGATTTAACATGGCAGATTTAAAATAGAATTATAAAAATTGGTGTAAGGATTTTCGATTTATAAGCCAACTAACGGAGAGACGGACAGGTAGGCACTGCCTTATATATCATGTAAGGATAAGTAGGCTATCCGCGATATAAATAAAAAAACAAATAGATAGTTAATAAATAGATAGATAGTTTTTGTAAAGAAAGTGTGGATGGAGTGTGTAAGAAATGATATGAAAGAAAAAGGAGTGAATGAAGAGATGACGGCTGATAGGGACGTATGGAAGAAGAAAACATATTGCGCCGACCCCAAGTGAGTTGGGAAAAGGCATGAGAATGAAGAATGATGATGATGTAGTTTTTGTAATTTTATTAATTTTTTATTTCTTTAATTTTTGAACTACTAATATGAAGTTGATGATTATTAATATTAGTAATAACTATTACTTAAATCATTAAGATTATCATACATAACATAACATAAGCTAACGCCTGTTATCCCCAAAGGGTTAGGCAGAGTTGGAATAGCGAACTACACCACCAGCATTTCGCCGAGCTCAGTTCCGTCCCAGATGTGACAGGGGGCGAGCCTGTCGCCATATCGGGCACAAATTCCAGATTCCGGGATGATACTTAGTAGAAAAACCCAATGTCACTTAATCCGACCCGGGGATCGAACCCGAGACCTCAGAACGACAGTCGTACCGTAATATAACTGCGCTACCGAGGCAGTCCATTTTCCACCAAATCAGGATCGAATCAGTGGAACTTAGAGAAATCGAGAAAAACCCTCGAATATTACAGACACTTTGAAATTATCTTAATATATTATAAAAAACTTAAAATTTTTATTATATATTTTGATCTACCCTTGTTTATTTCTTCGCCGAACTAAGATGGACTGGGAAAAATATCCAATGTATTAAGCCTGCCATTGAACTCCGGTGCGTGTAAAAAGCGTACAATAAATAAAATATTAAATAAATAATTAATTTTTCACATCGATTTATCATAATAATTAAATATAAATCAAAACAAAATACATATATGTAGTCAATTTTACTAGATTTTTGTTTTAGCATTAATTGTGTAAATTTTAAATTGGCAACAACTCACAGCGTAAGTTAAAAATTAAACAGTAATAACAAACATCTACGAAATGAGGTACAAATGTAATAGTTATCATTAATTTACGTTTCCCGTTCATCCCCAGGCTCGGTGCGCTGAGTTACAGCTCCGGTGGGATCAAATCTACTTCACAACACTCATATTTTATTCAATTTTTCCTCAGGTATGAATGTTCATTAGTCCGAAAATAAATTCGCCGGATCTTTTCATGTTCGCCGACCTCTCTGAAGTTTGTTTAGGCTAAAATCGACTTAAGTTTAAAAGGTTATTTATAAAAGTTTTCATGCTCACCCAACCTCGCTAGCTTTTACCGCAAACTCGTTATACGAAATTAAGCTAGAAGGTATTCTCCCTTACGAATATTAATACTGAGATTTCATTTATTCACATGGACTAAGTTACGGTATTTTTAGAATTATGAATATATAGGCTATGCTCGGAGTTTTACTCGGAGTGATCGTATCAGAAATGAGGAGAACCCTCGAAGAACCCATATCACCCGAAAAAGTGCTAAACTTAAGTGGCAATTTGCTGGCCACGTAGCTTATAGAACCGATGCTCGATGGGGCCAACGGGTTCCCGAAAGGTTTGCAGGTACCGGCAGACGCAGCGAGGGTGGTCCCCTCACAAGATGGGCCGGCGACCTGGTGAAGGTTGCGGCAATCCGCTGGATGCGGGTCACGCAAGACCGATCGTTGCGGAGATCTTTGGGGTAAAGCGATGTCCAGCAGTGGACGTTTTCCAGTTAAAAGAATGGATGATGAAGTTGGAATAAGATGAAATTATTGTATACAACAAGGTATAGCTAATATAATTGTCAACACATAGGTTTGAGAAATTTACGAAACACCATAACTATTTTCATGTTCCAATAATGTGGCACAGAATTTTAGATAGATCTGGTGGTAGTTTAAGAGGAATATATTTTTTCGATTTGCTAATTGCAGCTGTTTTATTTAATTATTTGTTAAAAACGACAATTCAGAAACCAAATAACGACTAACTTTAAATTACAAAGAAAATAAAACAATCCCAAAAAACTTTTTTAATTATTAACAAAACCGACTTCCTAAGAATAAACTATAAAAAATGTACTAAAAAGTAAATAAATAATTAATTTATTTTACTTCAACATAATTTTCTTTAATATTATTAATAATTTGGAATCGGTGCCAGCTTACGGATAATAAAGTAGTGTAAAGGTACGTCGTTAATTATATTCGATTTTGATTAATTGTTCTTTAAAATCACCCTAGTCCTTTATTTCGATTAATTGTAATAAAGTAATAGTAATAAAGTTTAGGCAGTTGTTTCCATTTATAAACGAGTACATTGGTTAACTCTAGCTGGCACCTACTTCCAAATTATTAATGATATTAAAACCAAGGTATGTTGAAGTAAATGGAAGCAGAATAATAAAGTATTATTTTTACTTTTTTTTACATTTTTATAGTTTATTCTTTTGATGTCAATTTTCTATTTAATTTATAAAGTTTTTTTACTTTTTACTTTAAGTATGTACTTTTAGGTATAGCTGTGAAGCGACGCGGTGCTTGCGAAAGCCACCCCGTGTCGCCCCCATCCCAAATGCAGCGGACGGCCCCGGGGGGTTTTAGTGGGTATTTCCGGGCGATTCTCGCCCGGGTGAGTCCCACACTGGCATGGAGCTCGTCACTCCGTGCCCCCTTATCTATTGTATTGGGGGACTCCGATCCCTTAAATACAATAGATAAGGGTAGTGCGTAAATGCATTTCCCCCCGTCAAAAAAAAAAAAAAAAAGGCATAGCTGTGAAGCTTAATAGCTTTGGAAACGAAACACGTGTAAGTGTCTATAATATTCGAGAGTTTTTCTTGATTTCCCTAAGTTTCACTGATTCGATCTTGATTTGGTGGAAATAGGACCAACTCGGGAATGTACTTCTTTGATTTAAAAAAAAATGCAAATCGGTCCACGATTAATGGAGAAATCGCTTAACAAACAAAAAAAATACAGACTAATTGATAACTTCCTCCTTTTTAAAGCCGGTTAAAAACAAAAGAGATCTTTCAAAATCAGCCAAGTCTTTGTAATAAACAACCACAGCATGTTTTATATTTGCGAGACTTTATAAATTAGTTATAAGATGTCTGCCCAAGCGGTGAGCGCCTGTAATGGGTACGCATATCATAATTAGATCCATATAATTTAGTGGCCAATGTATAATATGTGTGCTGTTGGTGCTGCCTTTGTGTTTTTTTATAAACAAATAAATACACTAATTATGTAGTTCTTTCTTTTTAACATTTAAAAGCTGCTTATGGGACATTTATATGAAGTTGAAACCAGTTTCGGAAACCATTGTTTGAAGAATATAATATGGACTTGTCACAGCTAATTATTTATTAGCATTAGCAAGTTACAACGCATTGATACTTGTAAAAATCAAACAACACAAATAGACACAACCGTACATAAATAATCCACAAATGCGTTCAATGAGGTTATATCTATAGTGTTCGTTAATTTGAATTACCGTCGCTTTAAATTATAACATTACCTATTTTTAGCAATTTAGTTATATTTAGTAGTTATAATACCTAATATTAATAATTATAATAAACCGTGTACTTGTAGGTTTATTTTAAATAGATTGTTTTCATTTAATTGTATCGTGAGTTAACGTTTAAGTTTCCACGTATTTATTTAATTGCTCTATGATTAACTATGCAGTAGTTTGTACTGCAGCTGCTTTTGATATTTTAACCACCTAAATTAACACGAGTTGGATTCCAGTTCTAGTCAATGTCAAATACAGGTTAATTTCAACCTTCATGTCACAGTAAACGTTGGAGCAGAACGCATAAATTTTTATATACATTTTTTAATACTGTAAGTGTAAGACTGTTCAGTGTAAGACCCGCAATGAAATTAATTGTAATTAATATATCAGAAGAAAATACCCATAGCTTTTCTTGTAATAAAACAAACTATTTATTTTAAAGATATATTATTTATAAATTTTATATGATTTATAAAGTACATTATTTCATCGTTATATACTATTAAAGTTTGAATTTGTAACTGTTTGTTGTATTTAGTTAATGAGGTAAACATACATAACTCTCAGAGTTCTTTTCTTCTGTAAACATACATTATTGTAAATTAGCATACAAAATATATCTTCAATTAGAATTGTCAGTGTGAGCTTTCTGCTCGTTTTATTCTATGCAGCAGTCTACAAACGGTTTTATAGTTGAATGCACTCGCAATCTCATAATAAGAGATGCACCGAGCTAGAAGTTGCAACGTCGAGTCGTTGACCCTGAAGTTGTTACGTCACTGCTTCTAAACTCTTCGTAGGTAGCTAATATTTGTGGCCGGCCGTAAACTATACATATTTGTTGAGAAAAGCACTTCGTTTCTGCACAAGCCATATTTAAATCTGTAGTTTATTCTTATTTGAGTTTCTGCTAGCCGATCTGTTTTCATTTTTAGATTGTATTTCATATATACTTTATTATCATTAAAAAGGACCAAACAACGGAAATCTCTTGTGACAAATGAATAAATGTTAATATATAATAGACTACTTTACAGTTATTTTACACTGTGAATGTAAAAAAAAACCAGCCATGGAGACTGTCGACAGAAGTGATACTTCGAAACTTAAATAAAATGTTTGTTTATGTTTAAATTTCATAATTAGTTCATTGTAATTATTAACATGATCTAAAATTTAATACATAACATTTGTGTGGTTTTTACATCCATTGGGGCTCCGAGCAATAATTATCTACATTTTCCTATATTTTAGTGATAATCAAAACGTAGGATAAGCTGCATAAGTTGAAATTTTAGTATTTATCTCTGAGCGCTAGCAAATAGATCCCATCTTATATTTGACATACTGTAGCATGTTGACGACTAATGTCATTTCATTGGTAATGCTAATCTATAAGATTATGATGTCAACGCCGCTAAGGGAGTATTCAGTTCAAACATCGTAAATAAAGAACCATTTATTGTGCATGGTAAAAGTTATACTCTATATCTAAGTTTATCTATCAGATTCATTCAAAGAATTATATATAAAATCGAAAACTTTTATCAACCAATGAATTCTGGAGGATAACATTGTTTTAGACGGCGATAAGTCTAAAATGTAAAGGATTGCCATCGATTACCGAATTGAGAATCTCAATGTAATTAATAGACGGTCAACTGAAGAGCGAGTGATTCTATTTGTTAAGTACTTAAACACGAATAAACGGTTAACGATTAAAACATGGCGTAGAACGTAATTTTAGTGAGAACATTAACATTTTCGTTTCCCTCTATATCGCCATCTGCAGTTAAAGAGGCCGTATTTGTCGAAAAGGTCGGAAACGTACGAGCAATTATAATGCTGAGATTATGGGCATTTACGTTGTAATAGCCTCTTGTAATGTTGGTTTACCTTTTTTCCTTTATACAATTGGGCTATTTCAATAATGTGGCCTTTTCACAGGTATTGCTAATGTAAACAAATATATTTCTATCAAGAATTCTTCTATCATATCGCTTCGCTTAAGTCATTAATGAGATAACTTATAGATTTTAGAAATTGTGAATTTTTTCTGGTCATTATTTGTATTAATATGTCGATTACCTATTAAAAAAAACAATAGGAAGACAATAGGAAAACAACGGAAAGCAGGCGTAAACGCCAGGTTAGTGCCCGTGAGTTAAAATTGTTGACATTTGTATAAATAGGTATCGTAATTGATCAAGGATATCTTATAATGGAATATGAGAACAAAAAAAGACAATTAAAGAAATAAATTCTTCTTCTCGGTCAATGCCAATGTGTGAATTGGAAACACAATTCTACCAATGTTAGTAGAAATAAAACGGTAGGTATCTTGCTAGAACTTACCAGAGAGTTTTCGTTGTACCTCAGAATAAACATTTCGCATTAGTATTTACACTTTATTTTAAAACAATAATGCCACCAATATTACATAATATAGATTCCATTACATCAATGAATAGAATACAAAATTAACCACCATAGATATCACCAAAAAAAACCCTGTGAATTCTTTTATAATGTAATTAAATCAAATTAACCTTTTATATTATAAGGTAACAAAAATAAAACATAAACTAAACACAAAAAGGTTTTTTTTTACACTTAGTGTTTTGACCATAATCTCACCTAATATTAAGTGACGATATGGTTCAGGATGGTAAACACACTAAGCCTAGAGGTACTGTTTCTCAAGTGTCACTGCCGGAACACACCTATTGGTATTTGGCGACAGGTTTTTTCGAACTTGAGGATGGTAGCTACCCAGGCGGACATTATTATAAAATGCCCCACCACCATGTTATGTTTTCTTCACGATTTTTTCTTTCACCGAAAGCTCAGGTTGATTTTAGAATTGGATAGGTGGGTTCTAACCCGCGTCCATCGACGCGGAATCCGGCCGCACAATCCTCTTTGCCATCATCGCTTCAAAATCGCTGCGTTATATTTTGATGTAATATTATACATAGATACAGTATTTATAAAAATAAATATTCTAATCTTGAATAGTCGCTAGAGGCCATAGCGGTTTATCATAATAAGTCCCAAACAGTTCACTAAGTAAGAAATAAAATTATTTTGTTGTATTTTATATTATAAATCCAATACGTCCATTATCTTAATAACGTCGGAATACCTTCTAATATGGATCTCTATAAGACATACTCATCATTTTATGCTCCAGGGTTCGGGGAGACGAGCAAATTCTTTTCCAGGATTCAATTTATTTCAAAACCCCGTTGTGTAGAATAATATTAAGTAACATTGCACAGAGCGATGACCTCACTGTATGCTATCTTATGCAGTGAGGTCGTTGACATTCAGATAATATCATGACATTTTTTTTTATTTCTTGTTTAAAGTTTATGAGACAGTTTGGATAATTAACGAACATCATGCTACAGAATGAAAAACTATAATATTTAAAAACGGTGGCAATGATTACTATGAAATGTATTAATGCTAAATTATACGTAGGTTTTAAAGGTGAGTCACTGAGTCACTGAGCAACTTCAAATTAAAATAAATAAACTTAAAATAAATCAGAAATACTCCAGCTATTAAACGTGAGATGAAATGATATTTTCCAATTTACAATAATAATGTTTTCGATGATTTACTGCGTATTTATCCTTACATTACATAAAAGGAAATGTTCGTTAGTATATACACGAACGAGGCTGCGGGCATACAGCTAGTGTTTAAAAAAAAAGGGAAAATGTTTCCTTTCCTTTAGCGAGTAAAGTAACCGAAGTAGCTTTTTATTTCAAAATGCTTTTATTAGATTATTTCCATTAGAATAACATAACGAACAGGTGCCTAGTTAGGGTTATTTTCTAACTAGCTAATGCTGTTGACCAGAAGGGTCTTTACAGCTTTACCGTGACTTTGAAGGTGAGTGCTGAAGGCAAAAGGCCGCAAAAAGGCAACTAGCGCAAGGGTTATCAAAGTGGTACAGACCACCTGAGTGTAAAAACTTCTGCGGAATTTTGAACCTAGCTAAAAAAATGATTCCTGCCTGGGTAGCTACCACCCTCAAGTTTGAAAACCAGTCGCCAAATAACAATAGGTGTGTTCCGGCAGCGTCACTTGAGAACCAGTACCTAGGTTAGTTTACCATCTTAGACCACATCGTCAATTAACATCAGGTGAGATTGTGGTCAAAGCACTGAGTGTATATCGTGTAAAAAAAACCCTCCATTTTATTTAATAATAGTAAAAAAGTGGCATGGTTTCGATACACGAAATTAAAATAAAACATTATTCAAAATTCAAATTTATGGTCAGGTAATAAATAGTAACAAATACAAATTGCGTCATAGAAAACTTGTTTATTAAATCATAATATATCCACAACAGTTATGTAGTTTGTTTATATACAACGTAGAAATACATATGTACGTAATATGCAGTTTAATCAGAGTGCATCGCAGCTCAGAACGGATATTAATTTTAAAAAAGAATGAAGTGAAAAACTTTGGTCCTTTTAAAATTTAAAACTGCGTATGGATCTTTCGAACGTACATATTTTATTTGTACAGAAATAAATCCTTTTTTTTTATCAACCGAAAGACTGCTGGAAATAGGGCTGCCCCAAAACTGGGGGGAATTGCCACAATCGCCACACTTGACTGTTGGGATGGTGATCACAGTAGGTGTTTGTGGTACTCAGAGGATGCAGCTGCCCATCCCCTGGTTTATCCCTTAGTCGCCTTTTACGACTCCCGCTGGAAGATATTGGGTGGTACTATTCTGAGCCGGCACCACAAGGCATATATACTTATTTAAGATTATAATAAATTGAAAATGCGTTTATTTACTGCATTATTATGATTGTAAGTATGTATTATTATGTTGTAACAAGAAGGTAGCTGGCGAAAAGAACACGCCGCTACGGTGACACTAGTTAGACACATAAAACTGAGTTTCAAAGTCTTCAAAGAGCACCAGTCGCTCTACGCCCTGGGGGGGGTATTGTTGCACGTCGGAGGTCGGGACTTGATGGCATATACTGACCCATAAACCAGTCTACTCAGATGCTGGAAAGAGAACTAATGGCAGGCCTTCAGCGCCTTCAGCACTCGCCCTCAAAGTTCGGTGAAGTTGTAAAGGCTTTATACTAATTGGTTTTATTTTATTTTTTTGGACCATCAGTAGTAGTCAAAACATAAAAATAAGATTAGATTTCTAAGTGATCTACGTTATTGAATTATAAGTTATTATAATTTAAAATCTGAAAGTAGCGTATGAAAAATAAAACAGAATATACTGGCAAAAGAAGTATAATAATAATAATAATAATAAAATCTTTATTCATGAAATGCAAATACAAATCAGAGGGTGCAATGGACCCGGAAAAAAAAATATTTTGTGCCCCGGGATCCAGTGCCTTCCTTTATAACATTACAGGTTTATAATAAAAGATATACTCGTGTTGTGTATGTATGAGGTGCGAGTCAGCGCGGGTGTAATCGGTTGTGTGATTAAATTTGTATGTGTGTGTTTAAACTATTGTAAAATAAATTAGATGACACGACTAAAACAGCTTACTTTATTCGAGTGTAAGAAATCAGAATTTCATTCCAAAATTACAAAATTACAATTACAAAAAACTACCTTGTCGTTTAAATTTAGAACCAGAATAAATACCTATATATTATATAATAATGTGGAGTAAAGCTTCTGTATCCTCATAGTTAAGACCAGATAACCAGTTTTTAAGTTTTAATTTCAAGATATACGTGTTGAGTGAGTATATATATAATTCTTTATTTATTCTATTATATAAATGTGGTGCTAGAAAAAGAGATTGCTGATTTATGAAATTTGTTCGGAACTTTTGGATTTTGAAAACTAAATCATTTCTTCGTTTAAGTGTAATTAGTTCCGGATCAAACACGACCCTGGAGTGTTGTCTAATAATTGAATTTGTTATAAAAAGTTGGCGTACACTGAGGACTTTGGCACAAGAATAAAGTTCATGAGTTGGGTAGCGAAATGGTTTAAAATACATTACCTTTAAAACTGATCTCTGAGCTCTTTCTAAAGATAACAAATGTGATTTATGAGCCCCTCCCCAAACAGAAATACAATAAGTAATTATAGACTGACATATGGCAACATAAATTAGTTTTAATAAATCAGGATTTGTTACACGCCGAAGTTTTCTAAAAACCCATATCAATTTCCTCACTCTGGAGGTGAGAAGATTGATGTGTGGTGACCATGTCATACGTTCATCCAGAGTTATGCCCAGATATTTGAGTTGACATACTTTTTCAATATATGGGCATGTATTACATTGCACTGTATGGAAGAGATCACAGTTATGGACCTTAATAAATGACGAAGGAGGTGGAGTACCTGAATGCCGTAGTGAAAAGGCTATGTATTTAGTCTTCTCGATGTTCAAAGTAAGTAAGTTATTTTGTAACCAATTGGTTACTTGGCATAATCCAGCCTCAGCTACCGAATATGTGTCAGTCCAGGTGTGTCCTTGAAAAATTAATGCCGTATCATCAGCGTAGGTAAAGATTTTGGCGTCTACTAACTTCATACGACACAACTCATTAATATATATGAGAAAGAGTGTTGGCCCAAGGACACTTCCTTGAGGGACTCCGAAATTAATTAGTACTTCAGAACTTGTGTAGTCGCCAATCCTAATTCGTTGAGTTCGATTCGACACAAAATCGGAGAAAAGTTGCAGAGTTACGCCACGAATACCTATACATTCTAATTTCTTAATCAGAATGGGCACCGACACTGTGTCAAAGGCTTTTGCTAGATCTAAAAATATTCCAATACATTTACGTTTCGCATCAAGTGCTGTAATAACCTCTCGGCACAACTCTGCCACCGCATCTTCCGTTGATCTACCGGTTCTAAAACCATACTGTTCATTTGCAAGAAGATCATGGTCATTCAAATATTTAAGTAGTCTAGTATTTAATAACTTCTCAAATACTTTTGAAAGAGCTGGTAGAACAGAGATAGGTCTATAGTTACCAACAAGATGTCTATCTCCACCTTTATAGATAGGATGAATGATGGATTTTTTAAAAACAGAAGGAAATTTACCTTGTTCAAAACAGGAGTTAAATAAGGTGGATAAAGGACCCGCAAGAGAGTTACAGGCCTTAATCAAAAATTTGGAAGAGATATTATCCCAACCTATAGCCGAATCAGGTTTTAAAGAGTTGATGATACTTTTAATTTCATTCATATCTGTAGGAAAGATAACAAAGGAATTGGATGGGGAGTTAGTGTTGTTAATAATGTTGTCTAATACGGTGTTATTACGCAGAATCTTTTCAGCTAAGGTACGTCCAATATTAGAAAAATATGAATTAATTGTTTCAAGAGAGTCAACAGGATTTGGTTGAGAATTTAGTAATTCCAAGGGTACAGAAGACTTATTAGAAATGTTAATTATATCTTTAATGGATTCCCAGGTTGTTTTTGGGTTATGAGAATTAGACTCTATCTTTGTTTTATCATAATTAGCTTTCATATTAGTAATAAGATTTCTACAATATGTTCTGTATCTGAAATAAGTAGATTTTGTTACTAAATTATTTGTATCTCGTAGATACTTGCTACGCAGTTTATCTCTATTTCTAAGACAACGTAGTAGACCTGGAGTAATCCATGGTGCAATTCTCCGATCTTTTTTAGGTACACTACACAGTTTAGTATGATCTTCTATAACCCTTGACACCGTTTTTACAAAGTTTTCAGCGTTAATATTAGCATCATCAGTATTAATAACTAAGTCGAAATTAATTTCTCTTATTTTATCTAATGTACATTTCCAATCAGTCTTACGAATGAGTTTAGACGGTTTTATTTTGGGCGTATGGTTATTTATACTAAGAAGAACAGGTAAATGGTCTGTGATGTCGGTATCTATTACAACAGAAAAAGATCGATGGGATGTTTTTAGAAAAATATGATCAAGGCAACTATTGCCACGAGTAGAAATTGTGTGAGCTGGAAATAAACCCAATTCTGAAGTTAGGTTTAAATAGCTAGTTGAATCTTTATTTAATGGGTCAGATCCTATATCAATATTAATGTCACCTATTACAATTATATTGGGGAAGAGTTTGAGATCGTTAGTAATTATTTCTAGTGAGTTTAGAAAGCTATCAATATGATAATAGGATGGAGATCTATATATACCTATAATTGCGGTGTCATTTTTCAATGTAACAACTAGACAATTACCCCCATTAAAAATTGGTTCAAGAACACTGTGATTTAAACATTCCCGTACATAAATAACTACTCCATCATTTTGGTTTTTACAATTTTTTGTAGAATGAAGAGTGAAGCCTTTCATATTAGGAGGATTTTTATCTTTATGAAGCCAACATTCGGTTAGAATAATTATGTCACATACGAAATGTAACCTGGTTAAAAATAATTCAAATGTAAGAAAATTTTTGTAGATACTCCTAATATTTAAAGATATAATTTTTAAGCTATTGATAGGATCACCTATGTTTTTAATACATTCTTCAGGATTGGATAAGTATGAGTTAGTAATATTCAGTGTATCAAGGTCCAAATTTATTATATCATTTGCCATTGATCATAAAAATAAGTATTTTGGTACACACCAGTGAAACAAGAAGGAATGAAATAGTTTTAATTGTAAATTGGTTGATAGGGTTTTGAAAAATAGTCGTGGGTATATCTAGTTTACCTGAAAATGTCATACTAATGAAAATGCACACACAGCGATTTATAATAACGGATCTTGAAAGCGAAAATAGAACAAAAATACGATACCGCTTATACTGGTATGAACTGAGTTTAAATAAATAATACTCTCTTAGCTTAAATAGTGAGTAGCGGATTATTATTGATAATTTGAGTGTAGCGTGAATGTGTAAATGGTATGTGTAACAAGTAAGTATGTAGTTTCGAACACTAAAAATATAAAATAGGTTATAAACAAATTTAAAACAAAAAATAATTAAATAATAAAAACAAAAGTGACGATCTGCATGTAGTCATACCGAGGTGGTGAAGACTTCGAGCTGATCTTCGCTCCTAATGAGTATCGGTGGTGATCCTACACTCTTGCGTACAAGAACTTTACCTAGACTAGTCCAGCAGAAGGACACCTTGTTTTGTTTAACAAGTTGCCGGCCCAGGTAGTAAAGTCTTCGTGCCTTGGCGGTAAGATGATCCGTGAAGAAGATAGGCGTCGTCTGCCCGGTAATCCCCAAATGGGAAGCATTTAATTTATTTGTGGGATTGTTCATATTATATAATTTTGTAGCTTTCAAAAGGTTGAATTTTGAGGTTTGATCAGACAGTTCCACGAGAATAGACTGCTTACCATCTTTTTTAAAAGACCAGCGATGAATATTTGTGATATTTGGTGACTGGGTGTTTATGAGAGTAGCCAGAGTTTGCATGTAGTTTCTTAAGTTTTCATCCGTTTCATTATCACATGTGGGTACATTCCTTATTTCTAAATTGCGACAATTTGACGTACGATAAATTTCTTCAATTTTATTTTCTAATGAAACTATATAAGCCTCTTGTTCCTTAATTTTTATATCAACATTGTTTACCTTTTGCGATATTTCATCATACTGATGAGATAAGAACTCCATGGATCTCTCTATTTCAGTATTGGAGTTGCGGATTTCCGATAGTGATTTTTTCTATTGTGCGGAATCTTGTATTAATGTCATTTCTTATAGAATACAACATTTCCAATATCTCTTCCTTGAAAACTTTAAAATCTTTTTGTAAATCATTGTTGTTGTCAGGTATTTGTATGCGTTTTTGTCGAAGTGAGCGTTTTGGTGATGCCTTAGTTTTTTGTTTTGGTTTCTCGGAGTCAGAGTTACTTTTATCCGATGATCGTAACATTATACTATTTAATATAATGTGAGGGTAGGCCTAAAATGTAACCGACCGAATGTATCGGTAAAGAGGCGTGGTTAATTCATTGCAGACAGGGTGACCTAAGATCGAGTGCGTGTACGCAGCAATAATATTATTGGGTATTACTGTATATCGATCCGGCGCCAGTTGATGAAAGTAGATACTATCTCGTTTCCTCCGTACAAGAATGCGATGTCTCATTCGACCACAAACTCTTTTGTATTACTGCTCTCCTGGTACATTCAATAATTGAATCGAATAATTTTTGTACTCACAGTGTTATAGCCGTATCCTTGAGTTACTGTTCTCCTGGTACATTATGTTTAAAAATTGTAGTAAATTTGAGATTAAAATTTTTGTTAAAAATAAATAATACACACGTCCACACTCCACGAGAGTCCAAAGGGAAGTATTGTCAAATCATAAGGCACGTTGTTTTCTGTTGAGTTTGTCTTGGATATTTTTTATAATTAGGTACTTGCCTATTTATCCACAGCTCTTTAAACACTTACTCATGAAAAATACTTTACAATGGTTAGATGATAGATTTGAAACTTTTTTATGGATACAAAAAAATCATATTTCACCTAAAGTATGTTTCTGTTTATTTCAAAATTAGTAAGAAGGCTGTAAAGCAAACAAGAAAGTTAGGGTAAACTCGGCAACGCCTCATTAACAATATCGTCCTCCTCTCTATATTACCTCAGTATAATTGATTAAGCTCAGAGTACACAAGTTTCTATTTAGTGAGACAGACAAGTTCCCAAATGAGACACATTTTACGCTCGGAAAAACACAATACTTCTTAATGTCCGAGACAATAGGTCCCCGCCCGTTCTCATGTTTTCTAAATTAACAACAAAAAAGCATCGACGTCGTCGAGTCCCTGAATCCGACTATCGGTCAAATCTGTCCCACCCTGTACCACTTGTGGAGGTGAACATTCGTTTAACTAACCTATAAGAGAGCGCGAGCATCGTTGACGTAGAACCTTTTACTATCGCTCGAATCTACGATATAGTAAGTGCAACTCGAGCATCAATGTTTTATGCTTTATTTTTGTTACGAAGTCCATCGTACTTAATACGACGAGTTGCAGTTTTGATGAATAGCGATAATATTTATGACATTTATTTAAATTATCATACATTTTTTTATTGATTTTAAGTTTACCTAATCTATAAATAAATAAAATAAAACAAAGTCGGGTTAGTTAATTTAAAAAAAAAAACAGATTAAACAGATTTTTTTATCTGACCCTGTTGAACAGAAGTTCTTTGACACCTTCCCCGGACTTTGAAGCGAGCGTTTAAGGTACTCAGCTTAAAAATGATAACCAGCTCAAGGACACTAAAATGGTACGAGCCTCTGCTTGAGCTGCTATTCGTGTTAAAAATTCCGCGGAATTCACCCTAACTCACCTAAAGCTTAGTAGACCTACATACATACATATGCTCACGCCTGTTTTCCCCGAAGGGTTAGGCAGAGGTGAAGTAGCGAACTACACCACCTACATTTTGCTTAGTAGACCTGTCAAGTAAAAAAGAACCCATGAACCTTGCATTTAGTGTAAGTATATGCGTGTGCAGTATGATGCGTGCGTTGCTACGTTGTACCATTTATAATTTAAGAAAAACTGCACCAATTATTATGACCTTTGATTTGTTAGATTTGTCTCAGCTCCGAATAGCAGAATAACTGTTAAATCAGTGAAAATATTCAACAGATAAAACAATATTTTTACATACAGTTTGTATGAAACGACTTGTTTGATATCTCAAGAACGGTTTGACTGATTTCAATGACATTTTTAAATTCGCTTCAGACTCGAGAAGTTTCCTCTCACATTGTACAACAAACATAACATTTATTGATTCTGAGGTGGTAAGAAATTTGGCGGGACAGCTAGTCTATAAATAAACTAGGGCTTATATCGATTGACGGTAAAAATAGCATTACATGTGTATTTTAAAGCTTGAAATGATTTGCTATTTGCGTTTGAATATGATTTTTACGAATTCACTATATGTTTATTATTTATTTATTCAGATTTCTATTTCGTATTTTTTCTGTAGTCTCAAACAAAACGTTCGGATGGTAGGTACACAAAAAAATGCCATAAAAAACTCCAAAAAAGGCGCCTCGTGTATTGCGTTTTATTCGGGAATCCCTTTTGTCAAAGCGTGAAGAATATTTTTTACATTTTTGTGTTATTAAATAAAACATTTTGATATAGTTTACTTTAATGATTTGTTTTTTTTCATCGCCAATTTAAAAATCGACTTTTTTTTCAATATTTTAAGCATAGGTTTTCGTTTTGTTTATTATTCAAAACTATAACCATACATTCGTCCGAAAACTACAGAATGAGATTTATTAAATGATGTAATAATATTATATGATATATATTATTTATATCCAAGTAAATGTATTGTTTGCACACTGGGTGGGTAGGACTTTGTTTGGGTAATGCGGAGAAATAGTCTTCGTAAGTAAATACTTTTTAACAGAAAGAATTCAAAATTATTCACTATAGAATGTAATACTGTGTTTATTTATGTTTTTTTACAATAAGCTAATAGTATGCTATAAGTAAATTGTTACCTATTATTTTTATTCCGCGCTGACCTTCAGTGTTGCCCACCACTCAATTTACGTTCTAAAAACAAACATTATGGTTTAGTAGAAAGTCAAGAAGTGTTTAAAATTCTTTTGACAAGTATACGTCAAACATAGATTAATATTTCAGAAGTCAACAGAGATCGTAATCGGATTTTTCATTCATTATTCCTTCAGATATCTATCTGCTTCTTGTTAGTTAGTATAAATTGATAATAATGGGTGATCCAGACACAAAGAAAAGTAAGGTTTCAATGCTGACAGTAAAGAGTCAGTCGCGTAGTCGGTCGATGGCCGCTTTAGGACAAAAATCTATGAGTAGGATGAAGGTTAGAAGACAATCGTATGGATTTACCGGAGTTCCTGGTATCCGACCGATTGAAAGGACCTCACAGGTGACGTATTACGTAACACTAAACATTTTTGTATATATTATCAATTCATTAGAGTTTCTCAGCCTAGTATTAATCTATACTGATAAATAAAATTAAGGTGTCTGCTTGTAAGATCAAAATAACAACTTTAAACTAAATACTTCTGAATTTATTTACGATATCTATATGAAAACTTATTTTTAACAAAATTTGTCTGTCTATTTGCTCTGGCTAATCTCTGAAATGGTTGAACCAATTTTGACGGGACTTTTTCTGGCAGGTTCGGCTATCTGCCCCGTGTAACTCACGCAAGTTTTTTTTTTTAATCATTAGGGATCCGCTTAAAGTAGTACTAATTAAATTCCGAATAAAATTCGATTCATTGAAAAATTGTACTGACAAGTGCTTGAATTTGTTCGAACTATCTTAAAATTAAAAACATTTTAGGAAAATAATTAGGGTACTGTCTAAAATATTAACACATGAAATTGTAAACAAAAAACAATTCAATAGACAGGACCATCAAAACAGTATTTTCCAATGATTGTTTATAAACTATATTAGGAAGTAACAGTCGACAGTCGACAATCAGCATGACAATACCGACCTATATCTATCTACCTCAGCAAAACTCTCTTACGTATTTCTGATTTCGGCCTTAACTTAGAAGCCCTGGCTTTTAAAGGCGTTGTTGGATCACTGTGCAAGGCGACAGGGTTTTAAACAAATCGTGATAACTAGCCAGGCGATTATTAGAAAAAAAAACCCTATAGTTTAATCACAATGATTTCTTTCATTGAAAGCTAAAGTTGATTATGAAATAGCATATTTGTATTCGAACTTATGTCTATCTACGCCAGGAATCGACGAGCAGTTTTAGGCGGGGTCCGGATATTGTAGGAAAAATTTAACGAGGTCTAGAAAAAAAAACGACTATAAATATTTAAATCACATTAGTTATAGTTATAACTGATTCGCACACACACACACACACACACACAGGCTAGACAGGAAACTAATCAAACCATATCAGTATAGGTTATAGTATACCTTATCTACGTATTAATTGATTGATGCGCCTGTTGGGGACAGTTGATCAACGCTGTATCCGTGATTTAATTTTAATAGTTGTGCAGAATGTAGAATTTTATTAACATATTTTCAGCTTGCCATAGAATTCAAACGTCCTCCTTTGATCTATTTGAACACCTACCAGTTGAATCCGCATCCAGAACTAATATTTAATGTACCGAAAGTCATGAAAGCCACGGAGGAGAGCCTTGATGAACATTTTACTGGTCATAAATACAACGTTCAGGTAATAACGACTCATATCTTGCTTTATGGAACTGACTAAGGGCACTAATGCGGTACGAGCCTCGGCTTCACCGAAAGCTCAGCCTTATCTTAGAGTTCTGGCATATTGTTACTTTTGTTATCTGAATGATGATGAAGCGAAGCTATCATGGCTGAACTAGTAGTGGTGACAAATCCGTGTAGATGGACGTAGGTTTTAAAGCCATATATTCAATTCTATAATGAACTTGAACTATCGGTAAAGGAAAACATTGAGTTAGTATGATGGTTTCTAGCAAATCCTGCCTGTGTTGTTACCAAGTTCAAGTTAGAAAACCTGTCGTCAAGCACGAATAAATGTGCTAGTACTTCTACGCTTAGTATGTCTTACCATTCTGTACCATATCTTTACTGAACATCAGGTGAGATTATAGTACAAAATTCAGCCTATATAATATATAAGATAAAAATAATTACGTTCTTAAAATTAATATTAATTAAAAGCTCTGTAATAAGTTGATAAATAGTATTCTGGTTGTAATAATTCAATAAAATAAAAATATGCAATTTTGCATCAAACAGGATTCACCAGCCGTAGCGCTTCGCGTTGCTGGTGAAGTAATGCGGAAAGTTAAAGCAATGCAGTTCAATCGCTATAGAGTTATAACTGTCGTAACGATTGGTCAGAAGCGAGCCCAGAGTTACAACAACGCTGTATCATTTCTATGGGATCACGAGAGAGATAGTTACGTCGATGTTGAGAGGGAAGATACGACAGCTTTCATACAAGTCACCACTTTTGGTATATATTTAGATTAACGGTTTTTTTTTCGTAATTCTTTCAGTGTGAAATTATATTTATTTAATTGCATATTTTATTTTTATTCATAAAAAATTTTGAATCACGAAAGTGGCAATCAGGCCTATGAACGCTTGCGACACTAATGGTGTGCACGTTTACTAGGCTTTATAAGTCCTTTAATTCCAATTAAGTACTATTTTCTCCTCAACATAAAATTAAAACCTGAGCAAAAAATATAAAAAGAGTTTAATTCGGTTTTGAGTTATAGAGCAACTAACGTACAGCCAAAAACACAAATGTCTATAACGTTTAAATTAAAAAATATGTCATATGTAACAATAAATGTCATTACATTAGTCTTGATTTATTATTTATAATCGTATATTAATTATAATAACATTCAATACAAGTAGAAAATTGATAGCAACAAATTTAATAAAATAATATTAATTACTCACACATTAGCACATTTATATCGAAAACATGAGAATCGTTGTTAATTAAGTAGCTATATTATCTTTATAGATGGAGTAATAAAGATCGTTTAGATGTTTAAACGATAAACATTAGTAATAACAATAATTTAAAATTAATGAACTTATTGATTTAACACAAGAGTCATTTATAATAATTATGTATAAATAATAAGTAATAAGTATAAATTCGTATTCCGAAATACGACTAAATTACATTTCAAAGGCATTTACAAATTCAATCTCTAGGTAGGTAACCTTGCGTGTTTTAAAAGGTAGCTAACGTTCTGTCTATCTGTCTGTCTGTCCTTTAATTAACTTATATTGCAACTTGTTTAATGCTCTTGAATACAATGGGTTAAGTAAGGCTGTGTGCTACGAAACGCTAGCATTGCCCGTTGGTGAAATGTTCAAACAATGGTTCATGTCTCATTGCTGAGTGATGAAACACATAACAGTAGACGTCGAAGCAATCACGCGAACGTAACTACTGCATAAGTGTTTATCGAAATAAAGTAATAGAAATAATTAAAAAGACTGTCGTAGAGACATTTTTAACAATCACTAAGTACGCTTTAAAGTATACTAGTAAAAACACAGTTAATGACAAAATAAACAATGAGCGACTGTGTGAATTCCACAGAGCCATGTTACACCGTTCTTTTGAAGTTTGGCGAAAAAACAGACATCACTATTGGCTGCCACTAACCTTTATCTACAGAAAATTGACTGCCATCATGCGCCTTTGCCCCGTGTACATAATGACGATGTCCTATAGTTATTTTTTTTAAATCATAGATGTATATACCAATATAGTGTGCATAATATATTTATATAGATACATTAGTTAATAGGGACAAGTTGTGAGAATAATAGTGAACCAAGTTGCCAAAAAAAAATACTTTTATTGTAATATTTGCATTCAAATTATTGAATTGTCAAGAAGAGCCGCGGAGCGCAGCTTGTCTATTATAAAGGTGGATTATTCAGTACAAGTGAACAATTTAAGCCGATTCAGTTAGGTTTTAGTAATATAAGTACGGATTGAATTTTGCATAAGTCGCAAGTAGCTGGGCTTAGCTCACACGATGAGTATTACAGACAATACTTTGACAATCGGCCTAGATAAAACTTTCTTCGCTTAGATTACTGCGCCCACTTTTTATATTGCAATATAAACTGGCGTTACCTATTGAATAGAGTATTTCTTTCAAGATTTTGTGAAGTTTTACGCACATATTTTTCTTGTATTTATTTATAGGAAAGCATTTGATTCTAAGAACGATATAGCTTAAACTGTTAAAAAAGTACAAACTTAAATATAATTCCAAGCCAAACCCGTAATGTCAAGTTTCGAATGTTTCAATTACAATATTAAGCGTAAAATTTATTTAAGTTTAAGCAATATTTAAGCATTAAATTGTACTAATCGTGGCCAGTATCAGATGTAGACCTCCACGATGATCAGTCGTACGCCACCCGCACCGAGCGATTTCACGCGATCTTTACTAAGTCGTCTCTTTACCTTATTGAAGGCCTACTTACGTTCCGTCTTCTGTTACATGGTCGCCATTTGAGAACCGTGTGGTAGCGGCGGTACTGGTTAAGACTAGCTCCACTCATTGATGTATAAAAACACTCTATAACAATGGCTCCACTCTATCCTCCAGTGGGCTTCAAAAAGGCATCTCCCTTCCCAAAACCCCTCGCTAATGAACGGGACATTGTAAAAGTAATAGGTGCTTATGTTCGTAGTAACTTAGAATACGCATCCCAGATCTGGAATTCCAGATATCATTTATATATAAATCGATTAGAAAGTATCCAAAGAAAATTCATTAAATATCTTTGTTACCGCTTACAAGATTCCTATGATCCTAATTGTTACAATGAACTTTGTAGGAAACATTACTTGCTGCCTCTTGTCAAAAGATGAGAAATTGCAAAACGAGAATTTGCTGACATTACTTATCTGCTCAAAATTGCGTCCAATAGCGTTGATTGTCTCGAACTTATTTCCAAATTATGTTTAACGGTTCCGACCAAGTATTTACGTACGAATGTTCCCACTGTTTCTACTAATTACCGACAAAATTAATTTTAATGGCGATCTTGTCACTCCTTCAATAGTCTGAGTGAGATTAGTGATTTAGATTTATTTAATACTAACACAAATAAGGCTTCAATATTCTTAAGTAGCCTCTTCTTTAATGATGGCGGTTGTAAGTAGTTGTAATTAATTATAAACTTTCCATTTTTTTATTTTAGGTTCATGTAGTAATACGTTGTAATGTAAATAACTAACCACTTGATTTTTAATATGCTACTTAACGGCGAGGACCTGTAAATAGCTTTTTATTTCTAATGTAGATGTTAACTAATGTAAGATATAGCTGTTAGTCTTCCAACAAATAAATGAATATACATTTATTTGAAAAACATTTTATTAAAAAAACTATTGAACTCATGAAACTTGAAGTGTTTGTTTTTAATTTGAGCTCATGGTTTCGGTATGATCGTATTTATATTAGCATAGTCGGCGGCGGTAAAAAGTTGAAACGTCGTGGAACGTGCCTTCGCATGTGTGCTTGTACAAATATTAACAATATTTTCATATCGTTTCAATCGTTCTGCGATGCGATTAATATTTTATAGCTTCTAACAAGCTATTGCATTGGTAAGTATTGCATTTATTTTAGTACTAGAATTTAGGGTGTGCCAAAAATTACTTTGTAAATATTAACGATACAAAAAATTGATACATATTCAACGTCTACTCTTTGCGATTTTTCACTCACATTTTATCTATAAAATTATTTAAGTAAAATATTGCAATTTGCAAGACAATTAATTGTTGGTAATAATTTTAACCTTTTTTAATGCATAGATTAATGAGATCATGGTAAAAGCGTTAAGCTAACCTGTGGTTGTAGAGTATAAAAATAAAGAAGTAATGCCATTCTGAATGGCCCGGTTCTAGTTAATATTTACTTCTCGAAGAAGACACGGTTTTAATTACCACTTCAGACAAGAAAGTTTCACCAACTCAAATTTGTCAATAAATATAAAAGTTTTATACTTTCCTAATGCATTACGTTACTACGAAAATATTTTACACAGTATGTTCTTATCTCTTGTGGTTAATTGAAGGTCAGTTGACAATATTAGTAAATTTTGTTAATTTCGAAAATTCTGTTGTTACACACTCCGTCACACGTGTGGAAACTACATTTTAATGGTCGTAACCACTTGAGCATGATAATTTATACAAATTTAGCGCATATTGTTTCCGTTATCTATATACGAAAAAGCACTAAGCTACTTATGCATTTACATATATTCATATAATTCAACGTGCACAAAAATTTATTTTGCATTTCCATTGACACGTGAGAAACTTTAAAAGATGGCGCGCTCCGTCTGACTAATTCCATTTTTACAAATAGAAAGTGTAAATAAACAATCTAGTTTTATTGAAAGCAGCAACGATAAACCTTTTGTGAACTGTACGAGCGTCGATATTTCGCAAAAAGTAATCGCCGAATGCCATGCAGAGAACGTAGTAGGTAGAGTGTATCTTTGCACAAAACATTTGCATAGAAAATATCAGACTGAAACAATATAGACTAGATGAACCGAATAGCTAAAGCCGAATAATAAAACTATAATAAAATGAATATTGACGCTTTGATTAAAGTTTCTGTCCATAAATATATATACATATTATTTAAAACCGGATTATTACATTGTCATCAAAAATGTCCTGTTAGTTGTTACAAATTAAAAATGATATAAGTACCTAAAATATCGCAGATCTAAATATGTAAAAAATCTAATTAAATTTTAAAGTTTTAGCAGCTATCGTGGTAATATATAATTTACAGTAACTGCATGAAACACAATTTCGAGAAAATGAAGTAAAACTTAGAAATACAAAACGAATTACGTTGTTTACTTGTGAATTAACTTTATTATAAGACGTAGTGAAGTATGGGTAAATAAAACAGATAATCATCACTACGTTGATTATAAAAAAAACCTGTTAAATAATTTTGAAGAAATGATAACTCGAATGGTAGTATGGTCAGATATTGAGTCTATGGTCTTCTTTAAACCGTTTATCTTTGTCATTACTTAGGTACTTTTGAATATCCTATTGTTTCGATACTTTATTATCTCATTTTACATCTTTTCAATACAAAGTATTCTAATTTTTTTATTTTTTTATCTAACTATCTTCTAATGAGCATGTCTTCCATATAACAAAAACATAGCATACTGGTAGAGCATTTTCTAATGCCTGCCTGGGTAGTTTGTAAATCTGTCACCAAGCGCTTACATTCATCGATGTATTCCGATAGCATCACTTAAAAGCCAGCCAACATCTAGGCTCAGCATGTTGGGCATGATTAACATGAGATGACATAATGCGCTGTGCCTATACACGGTATTAGATAATTCTTCAAGGCAGTAAAAAAAGCTTCCCCAGTAAGGGATCGTAGCACGTTTCAGTTATCTACGGGAGGAAACGATGGGTTTTCATCATGTGTATTATGGTAGTCATACAAAGAACTAAGATTATGGGCATATTTCAGAGAAGTAGGTCGCTGAAGTGGGGTTATAATCGTCAAATATTCGCAAGAATCGATAACCGGTGGTGAAACATATTCTTAAGTAGATATTACGTTTAACCAAACATAGTTAAAGTGGTACATATTAAAAATACCGAATACTTACAATGTTTATATATGCTAAATAAACCAACCCAATGAATATTATTCATTATTTGTTATTAAGAGGCTAATTTAAAATTACTATTAACATCGTTATCTGCTAAATTTATCTAAGACAAAACAATCTTTTGTTATTTATAATAATTTTTCCGAAACAATAACACCGCTGGCTTTTGCTTATGACGAAGATTTACTATCTTATTTGTACAATAAATATCTATGACAAGGGTTCGGATAAATTAATTTCGCCAGAATGTTTTTATCATTTTATATACTATATTCCTTTTGTGCGTAAGTGGGCGTGGGTCCTTGTTTATTATATTAGTTATTAATTTAATGACGGTTTATTTTTTGTTACCTCTCCCCTTTATGGTATTAACACACGTACGGACCGGACCGCGGACATAGTACAGCGGGCGGCCTATGTTATCAGTCCCTTAAATTGGGATGGAACTCTATGCGAAAAAGATCGATTTTTGAATTGATTCTCAAAAATTGAGGCCTAAAAGATTGATCTTTCAAACTAATAAAGTATCAATTATTAGAGTGTCCTTTTTTCTATGATATGATAAATCACCTATAAATAGGCAAAATAAAATAGTTCAGTGTCATTTTTACTTAGTAGGTTAGGCATTCTTTTTTTATTTTGTTTAGTTGCTATTGATGACCTTAAGTGTTGTTAATAAAAAAAAAGTTGAAAACAGTTTTTGCCATGATCATTCGTTAAAGTCTAATTTCGACCATTGGAAGAATACTATTTACGAATAAACAGTGAAATAAAATGAAAATTAAAAAATATTTATCTCTTGGACATCGATGTTTTGTAAATTGAATAAAAAAATCCGGTCTATTTGAATAATCTTATTCCTCATCCCTACTTAGGCGACTGATGACCTCGGCCACTCGACACACCATGTCCGCGGTCCGGTCCGTACGTGTATTAAAAGCATTAGACTAGAATATTGCTATACCCTCCACATTAATGAATGATCTTATGGAATGAGTTACAGAATTGCACGTTGCTTTTATTTGTCAATGCAGTGGAAAGTAAAACAGTAGCGATTTTGGTAAGCATTTATCATCACGTTAGGTATATTATGTCCATTGAATTAATAGGCAATTGTTACCAAAATGCCGATGGAAAACGACTATAGAGATTCCGCTTGAGTATTATTTAGCTATCAAGGTGCTTAGGTTTAATTCAACAGCCTCGTATAAGATGTCAAGGACAGCGGTTACGAGCCTTGATCTAGTTCTTATAAGGAAATAACCTTCTTGGATTGCACTTTAAAGTATTAACTTTAAAAGAGGGAAGAAAATATATAAAGCCCGGATTATCATTTTTAAAGATTTTTTCTGTCACAGGGAATAAAATTAATTTCAATAATAACTGGTGAAACTATCTAAAATGTAAAACCATTTACAACCATAAAGTCTTTTTAAGGCCTTGAAAGCAATAAGTACCGAAAATGTGATCTTGGGAGTATTTACCAGATTGCAGAGCATATTATAGCCCTCTTCAGTGGTACAATATATTTAGATATTAATAAAAACCTTGAAATTACATGGATATTAATATAACTTTGTTAGTACTCTCTCGATCAGCTTCTACTCTCAAGAAAAAAATCTATCAATGTATTCCTAGCAAGCCTTGACAGCCACAGTCCAGCTAACTTTGTAATTAGCGCGTTCTCTCTTCGGACGGATATCTAGTTAAAATTATGACTTTACTGTTGCAATACTATAAAATACATTAAGAAAACTGGTGTTAAAGTTAAATAACAAAGTTATAAATCATAATTTTACTAAATCAATAACAGCATAAACTAGCCAATTTTGGTATCAAGACTAATAACATGTCAGAAGCTAAAGAACCATAGAAAAATTCTTACGATTTACATCAGTTCTAATATGTCCTCAATTTACATATTATTCTTTAATTTACGTACTATAATATACTAGGGTTGACTTCTAGTTCATTTTTCATTGTTCCGATCATGACAGAAGTACGTTTATAACGAATTATTGTTTTAATATTATTAAATCGCTTAAATGGATGTGTTTACTTGTTTAAAATGTTTATGTGACTCTTGATTAAATCTAAACAGTATTATTTATGCGGTATTGCAACAAACATGAAGTCCCCGGCAGGTCACCGCTGTACGTGACAAGGTCAATGCTAACCGCTGACCCAAATTGAAAACAAAAGAACGTCAGTCACGAAGAGGTACCTACTGGTTACTACTGATAACGGCTAACGATACTATTCATACATAAAGAGAATATTATAATATCACTTCAGGAGCAGAATTTTTTTCTTATCGAGCAATAAAATATATTTTATTTTACACAATATATAGGCTCGGTGCTTTAACCACAACTCACCTGATGTTAAGTGACGATGGGGTCCAGGATAGTAAACACACTAAGCCTAGAGGTATGGGTTCTCATGTGATGCTGCCGGAAGACACCTATTGGTATTTGGCGATAGGTTTTCCAACTTGAGGCTAATAGCTACCCAGGTGGGCATTATTAGAAAACGCCCTACCACCATGATATGGCTTCTTCACGATGTTTTCCTTCACCGACATCTATGGTTGATTTTAGAGTTGGTTAGGAGGATTTGAACCCGCGTCCACTGACGCGAAATCCTACCGCACTACCAAATAAGCCATCAATTAAAAACAGTAGCAAGATCATGCATCATCGTTCGCTTAAGTGTTATCATAGATCTGTTATTTAATTTAAATAATCACAAACTTCTTCAAAAATAATTGATACATTAACTGTATCATCGTATGTCTGATATTCTCACTATCCAGTCTGGAAATTTATCAGTGAAATAACTTTGAGTGGAACTTGATAGTAATTTGTTTCATTAAAGAGATGCTATTAAGTTAGTTAATTTATATCGTTGTCTATAATCAGATTTTAATATTCCATGAGTTGTGAAATAATCTTCGGTTCTAAATTTTATGTTAAGTTATTTAGAATTATTTAAAAAAAAGAGTCGTCTTCAACTATTCTAGTATACAAACAGGAGTACAATATTTGTGCCTAATTTGCCTTCGATTGCTTATTTCACGATAAAGCTTCAAAATATAAAATAGTATTGTGCCATAACCCCTTGAGCACTAACCCGGCGTTTACGCCAGCTTTCCATTGTTTTCCTATTGTCTCATTTTTATGGGTAATCGAAATATTAAGGTAACGTTTAACCAAATTTACATTTATTTTTCCAGTGACAATGCGGCTAAAGGTGTCAAAAATTGCACATTAAAAAGAAATTTGTTCACGAGTGCTAAAAGTGCGGCCGGAATAAATTATAATTACTATACTAGATTAGTTAATACTATAAAATGTGCCAATTGTAGAAGAATTATATTAATACTACTATCAGTTTTTACCGAATCTGTTTTACCTCTTCGAATAGAATATTTTAAATGAAAAACGTTTCAAAAAAGCAATACTCTAAAGCAATTTATTATAAATGTTCATTCGCATTACAACTCCATAATCAAATTCTACTTTACAAAAGCATTTCATACAGTGAAGATGATGCGGCATGCGTAAACTCGTTTACAGCATATTCGCTGGCTGATATTAAGTGAATTTTTACATTCTATTGATGCGATGCAATTTTTCAAGTCAGTGAATAACCTTAGGTGTGACGGAGTGGAAAGAACGTTACGGTCATTTGTCTATATTGCTCTGGTTAGTCACGCACAGGCATCACCATCGCTGTTGTCATCTAACCTTTGTTGTGGCTTCTATTAATTAACGAATATTAGTTAAATGAATTGATGGTTTCTTTTATTAATTTTTCCAACTTAAGTTACAGTATAAGTTAAATGATTTTTTTAAAATACATTGCAGAAATAGATTATATTTAAGCATTCAGATTCGTTTTAAGTTTAGAGTTGTAAGATGTGAGTACTGTGTGGTACCGGCTAAGAATGGTACGTTCACGTGGATGTCGTTAAAAGTGATTAAGGGATAAACCAGGGGACGGGTACCTGAGTATCACAAACATCTGACTTCGATCGACTTTATTGAGGGTGGCCTATACCCAGCAGTGGACGTCTTATGGTTGAATGAATGAATATGTGAAAATAAAGCACATTCGTATTTAGAAGCGGTTTATATTTATCACGAAATCCGTCTAACCACGTGACAAGTGCGAGAAATAGTAAAGAAAACTTTTCTAAATTGTTTTCTGGAACATAACATTGCAAAGGTTGCCTGTTGCCTACCAATAAGCCGGCCCTTTGTACTTTAAATAAAATGTAGAATATGTATACAAATCAGACCATAATCAAATTTAAAATACATAGATTAATTAACTTCATAGCAACGACGCTCTTGATTATCTGGTAGTTAAAAGCTCACAAGAAACAAAGATTATTGTTAGATGCTCACTTCTCAAGAAACGCTATTCTACTTGGCTATTTTGTTCTAAGGAGCGTGAAATAACTAGTTTCTCCGAACCGGCATAAACATGACATCAAATTAATTTATTCAATTAACATTCACACAGATATAACAATACCATAAAACGAAGACTTTATCACATGACGAATTATGTCTAATAAATATTATAGTAAACAAGTGCTTATAGTTTGCAAAACAACTGTGCACATTTTTAATTACGATTTATTTTTAAATGGTCTAGACTGGAGATATGAAAAAAATCAATATTTATTACCTTTATCAATTTAACAACTTCACTTCAAGTCATGCCAATAGTGTTATTCGTTTCTCGTTAGTAATTTTAATACATTTTGTTCAAATATTATGTACATTTTTTTTGTGTAACATGTAAGTTTGTATTACGTAGCTGTATCATCCTTTAAATCACAGTCTTTTTCACTTAGAAAAATCTATAAAACAAGATTGCAGAATCGTGTAAAGATTAGGCATTAGGTTCATATATATCGCGTCACGCAAACTCAGACACATTTCACAGTATACGGATACAATGGATTCATTCGTTTTACTTGTTTGCAAAATTGGAATACAAGACTTATACAAACGATTCTAGTGGTATATATATACGAGTTCGCTTGTAAGCCCGTCTTTCTGATACACTTTTTGCTTTCGAATTTAAAATAAACGATAAAAAATTATTCAGACTTTAAATTTAAGTTAAAATATTTTGATTTACTCTTATTTTTTATTACATAATGTTAATTACACATAGACATTTCTAGTTAACGTGTATGAGTTCTAGCAAAATGGTGGCTACTTTTCTACAACTGTCCAGAACTTTTATGGCATCTCAAACTTCTATCCCAATAACCAATCAATACCACCTAAAAAACCACAAAAATACACAGTATGAGGTGAAATAATACAAGTTACTTAGCGACAAATACGAGCATCGCAGACTGAGCTCCAACCAAAGACTCACATTATGTCATTAGACAAAAAAAAAAAAAAACAAAAAAAATAAATGAAGCATCTTGATAACCAAGATCTGAGGAGGCTTTAAGAGTAATAAATTATTTGAAACTTCACACACTGGGTTTTTTTTATGTTGAAATTATAAATATTATCACCCTTTTTAAGATTTATTAAGATATTATCGCTTTGCAACGGATTTTTATAAATCATTGGCGTTTGCAATATCATCGAACACGCGTTGTTTTTTACGTAAAATCTCAAAATTAGATATCTTTCAATAAATCACTTGCCCAAATTAATCAAAGTATTTTAATTAACATATTTTTATGATGGTAATACCAGAAAACACAACAAGTCCGAGAGTAAATTTTCAAGATTAAAGTAAATAAAAAAAATACATCAAAGCTTAAACGAAGTTTATGGAATTTAATAAATTAAATTGATTTTTTATATATTTTACCATTTATACCTCGGTACGCATTGCGTTGGATTGCCACTTAAAGGTTTTTTAAATTTTATTTTCGTAAGGGCCCGTGAAGAGCGTACTCGTAACAACTTGTCAATGACTTATCACAACCGAATGAATACTTTAGAAAGCACAGATTTACAGAATATAAAATATGAATATGTATTATATTAATATTATGTATCACATCGACATTACATTTACATATATCTTAATATGTAAAAAAAAATCAGTCAGTTTTTTATTACATGTAGCAGAATATTAAATTCGCTTCTGCCTCGAAACAATATTTTTATATATAGCGAATTTCTTGACTCACCTTTTGTTTCAGGTTGCAAGCAGTTCTTTATTTAGTAGTTCTGAAATATTTAAATATACTTTGAAAGTGCCTTACAAAATTAGAAATATTATAAGATATTTCCCAACAAGATTAGATATAATTGGCAAACTGAAAGAAAAAAAATCCTTACGGGTATTAAGATTTCAAATACCTTTGCCATAGGGTAAATGCTTTTGAAAATTGCAGGTTTAAGAATAAAGTCTGAATTCTATAGAAAGTCTAAATTTATGTTGTGGAAATTGGAGTTGATAATGAAAATGACAGTTGATGAATCAATGATAGTTCAATGTTAGTGTGATCGTATAGCTCGCTGATGGACGTAGATTTAAATCCGCCTAACCTATTCTAAGTCTGAGCTTTAAGTGAAACAAAATACTATTATGAAACCATAACATGGTGGTAGGGCTAATGCTCGTCTGATAGCTACAACTTTCAAGATTTAAAATCTAGCACCTATTTATGGGTATGTTCCGGCAGCATCTCTGGAGAACCAATACTTCTATGTTTAGAGTGTGTACCAACTTGAACTAAATCGTCACTTGACAGCAGATGTGGTTGTAGTAAAGATGAGTTTGTACAGTACTAGCTAATCTCCGCGATTTTACTCGCGTAGTTTCCGTTCCCGTGGGATTTTCGAAATAAAAATTTCAAACTATCTCCATACCAAATTTCATCCAAATCGGTCCTCTAGTTTTTAAGTTTATTCGTTACATAGAAAAATACAAATATTTCCTCTTCATAATATTAGTATAGATAAAACTGATAGTTATTCTTCTTGGAATTATAATTTAATTTGTTGTCGTTTAATATTATTATCGGCGTTTGTAGTAATATTATCTAATATGTCAACTATAAATTACTATTCAGATTATCTTATATAATACGGACCAAGACATTGTAAAATTTTAGGCGTGAAAATGTGCAGTTAAAACTAAGGTAAATACGAAGATGATTTGCTTTGTCATAATGATAGTCTTTATGGTGTGCCATGTAGCAGGAACATCCTATGTACATGGCCACAAACATGCGGCTGTATGACATTACCGTGTTATGAAATTCAGCAAGATGATGTTTTTTTACATTACTTTTAGCGCGTAAATGATTATTTGTATTTTTTACTTATTTTTATTTTTATTATTACTTATTGTTATTATTTAAATTAAATAATCATAAGCGTGCTTGAATTCAAATGTTTTCTATACAAGAACGGATTATAATATAAAATATGCAAATTATATATTTAAAAAGACTTTAAATAAGTCTTAAAGGGGACCAGAATTTAAATTTTTCGAAGGGCCCAAATAAATGGGACAGCACAAAAAAAAAGAATAAAAATTCTTATGTTTTCAAATAACTATTAATTCACTATGAACAAGTAAGAAGTATAGTAAAATTATAAATAACTAAGAATTAAAATAGTCAAACCATTCAAATTTTTACTTTTCCAGATTGATTTCATAATGAATGAAGACGATTTTAGTTTTTCTGCCTTTATAAACAGTGCTGTTAAGTCTAACAGATAACAGAAACTCTAAACTTTAGAGCTAAGCCTGAAATTGAACTGAGTTTTTATTACTTTTTGCTTGCATATTTCGGGGGCCCTGTAGCCCCGGGGTTCCATATCATTGATACGGCGTTAGATACGCCCCTGTATTAAGTTTAGATATGAACTGTGAGTTAATACTTAATATATTTAAATATTAAGTATCTTGCGTGTTACCAAAATATTATTATTCAATTGCTTAAATTGTGTTAGTAAAATGACTTATATACGCAATACTAATTCGATGAATATATTGATATGACGTAAACTATTTTATTTGATATTAAAATAAAGTGCTGTTCAATAACCACATCGGCATAGAACAGTGTCATTGTACCGAATGCTCCATCTAGTTCATTTTACATTAACAGCTTTGACCCAGAAAAACACTTGGATATCACGTTTGATGGTCCGATTACAAAGCAAATACTTTGGTTTGTAACAAAACACAATTGCGAAATTTTTGTATGTAAAGTATCCATAGACTATCACGAAACAGCTTAAAGGTGTAAATACATGGTAACTAAACTATTTAGGCATCTCATAAAGTTTTACTGTTGTAGTCGTTATTAATAAATCATTTTCTTGTTTCGAATTAATGAAATCACTGGATGTGGTGTATATAGAGCTTGATTAATGAGAGCATTGTGTATAATGCCCGAAAAATAAAAGTATAATTTATTTTATTTTTACTGTTAACCTCGTTGGTCGTCACTATAAAGAACTTAAACATTGGATTTAAAGGTGTTCCCGAACAAAAAATACGTTTACGTCTTAATATATATAGTATAGATATCAAATAATATCAATGAAAATGGAGAGTAGGATATATAGGTCATAGGTAAGAGCTAATTTGAAACGTTAACGTACAAAGTAAACCAAATGAGCTAAACTAGCGTTATGAGCGACTATGCTGCAGTGACCAGCAAGCGCCAGAACTAAAATATAATAAACAATTAATTAAGTCAGAATTATAGCCGAATACTACTAATAACACTAATCGTAACTAATATTATAAATGCCATGCTTCCACGTATTACGGTTAGTTAACCAAGTATCATAAACTCGTACACTTTTTCAGGAGTATTCAAAAGGACACGTTATCCCTGAATTGATTCAGAAAATGTAAATTATTAGGTACGAGCAATAGCCGCGGGCAAAAGTACGTATTGCAATAATCTATTATTATTAGAGAGTAATCGCTTGATTCATAACCGATACATATTAAAAATGTTGTTTCATATTTGCCGCGATTTCAGTACTTACTTCCAGTGATCCTAGATGTGTTTCGACCTCCACCGGTAAAAGTTCTTGCACAAGATGTGAGTATGGTACAATGAGACTTCGTGTACTAGCAACACATAACACAATACATATTTTCATACTGCTCTCAAAATATGTAAATTCGGCGAAGTACTTTTTTAGGTGCGTACCACAAAGCCCAGTAAGCTACAAAGACCCTTTAGGTCAACAGCGTTAGTCAGTTTTAAAAGAACTATTCCCCGCATTACGAAATCGTAGTGTTACGTTTATAAAAAAAATGTTAATACGCTTAATATGAAGACTCCAAAGAGAGTGCTCCATCTTTCAAAACCCATAATCTATGAGTTTAAAGATTAGCAATAAAAAAGCTAAAGATAAGAACACTGTTCGATGGCGCTCCATAAAAAAAGATCGTGATAAAATGTTCAAGTTGTCCCCGATTTTCAGATCTGAGTAATTATGGTTGCTATAAACGTTTTATATTGGTGTCTGTGAAATTAGGTACAGAATGTCAAGTCGTAAAAGTTTAAAGATTAAAAACAATAGAAAAATTGTCACGATATATATATAACAATAATTTGAATATTATTAAAACCAATATTAAAATTGACTTCATTTTCTTATAAACGTTTTTATTAAAACTATTATCTTTGAATCGTCTCATTCTTGAAGACAGATCATTAAGAGATTCAAATTTAAAAGAGGAACGTTCACATCACATATTTGTTTCATCCGAAAACATTCATCGTCGCAGTAAATGTTTAATATTTGAAACATTTAAAACTATTACTATATGCTAATTTATTTTAATTATGAAACAAAATATTTTATGTGAATTTCCAATCATTAACCCGTCTTACTCTTAGGGGTCGTCCATCAAATGTTTTTAGGTCTACTGGGAGATGAATCTTGGCAAACAAGACGCCGAAATGACATGCCGTATTATTTGCCAAAAACAATAAAATTTATGGGAACACCATAAAGGGTTCTCTCACTCATCATAAGTATGTCTAATAAGTTACTTGAAAAATTAGAACATTACAATATGTGACAGAATACTACATATGTAATGTAAATAGTAGATAATCCCAGTCTGGAGTTCGCAACAGTTTTATGCGAGGGGACATGACGTCTTCACAGCACTTATCCGTAATACCGAGCAAAGCCATATCGACTGGACTGGACGATAATATCACAGAGTAGCTAATGATGCAGAGGTTTTTTTTTTATTTTACCCTTTTTGAAACTGTACAGTTATTCACATTACATCTCACAAAGAAGAAAAATAATAGTTATATTATCAGAAATAATAGCGTGCATATTATTTATGTATTTTTCTCTCTCACTAGTACTATTATCCGTTCTATCTATATTATAAAAATAGAATCTCATAACTTTTACCAATTACGAAAACTTTACAAACTTTATTATTTGAATATGTTAATATCGTCGCAATTGAAAATATATGTAGCGAAATGACCAAAAACCATACTACTGAACTTTTGTGTGATATAACTTTGTCAATATTGTGTCTGAATTGTATATATGTATGTAAGTATATTAGAGATTGTTTGTTTGGGCCAAACATCCGTATATGAGAAAATAATCTCACAAAAAACGAAGTACTGTTAAAAAAAAGAATGATTTATAATAAATTTTATCTTCGCAAAGTTTATAAATTGTTATCCTTAATGCAGTTTTATTTAAATTCCAATAATTTCAGCTTTTCTCTGTATTATAATATTATTCTATATATCTCGAGCAAAGGACATTTCGAACATAGAAATCTCCGATGAGCTGAAAACTAAAACTCGTCGGAGAAATCCAACATTTTCTCTATAAACTAATGGATTTTCAAATGAAAGGAAACGAGACTTAATGGTTGACTGAGTGTCCACATTGCTTCAAATAATTTCAATTCAAAACACAAACGTATAAAGCGGCATTCGTTGGGAATTTTTAATTTCCAGCTATTTCAATATAAACTGTAAGGGATGTCGCACACTTGCAATGTTTCCGTTGACTAAGTTATTTATTATACAAGTTTCAACGTTATTATCACAGAATGCTGCTGGTTTCTACACCACGACGCGACGGCAGGAACAAACTTTTGCTATTTAAGAACTCTCTGTCTCAGTTTGGTTACAGCAATAGCTTTATAAATGTGGATCTAGTTTTTTTTTTTATATTAAAATAATTATTTTTGTTATATATAAGAGTACGCAATGAAGTGAAAATCAATTTCGATATGATGAAATGACATGAATAATTATTCTATTTTTTTTAATTAGCGAATTTAGAGACGTGTTTCCCAAATAGCTTAGGAGAACCACAAATGTGGTGGTTTTTTTTCTAACTAGCTAACGCTGCTGACCGGAAAGGCCTTTACAGCGTCACCGTGACTTTGGGGGCGAGTGCTGAAGGCACTGCTGGTTTCCCTTCAATATGAATAAATTTTTCGCAAAATATTGACTTACTTCACAAGACGTGCGAGAAATTAGAATTCGATTCTCCTATTTTAAAACCATATTGTGGTTTGAGAATAATGTTATACTATTTAGAATATTTTAAATTATTACATTTTTCATACACTTAGTGGCTGAATGGTCTCGAATCCCGATAAGTGTATGTAAATATCGTTCCAATGTTTTTATATTTTGTGCCTCGATAAATAAATAGCAAAGAATTTCACAGTAGCTAAGTTAAACAATAATTTAATTACTAAGCAAGACTGTTAGGTCTGTATTTTTGTGAGTTTCAAGTTGCTGATTTATTGAATCAAGACTCCATGAATCCATTATTACCACATGTAAAGAAATTTTGCTATCGATCTCAATTTGAATAAAAAACTTAATATATCAACATTCTTAAATTTTTTAACCATGCTACCAGTGATAATATAAATGTGGATATTGTTTCATATAAAATAACGTTATTTGTTCAGAAAAACCATCAAAGCATTCTCGAGTTTGTTTTGTATAAAAATGTCCATTCTGAACTGATAGGAGGATTTGAGTTGTGCTTCTGTAGGATTTAATTTGTTTAACTTTATTGCATTTCTGATATTTTTCCTTTGAAACAACGACGCATGTCTAGAAATTATTTTTATTCATTATTTATTTAAAAAAAAAATTAAATTTCATAAAATCAATACGATTCAATTTTATTTGAATACTAATTGTGACCGCGACTTCAATCTCGTGGAATTCAGACAATTATATTATAATAGATAGCCTATATTCTCAGTCTAGATGCTATTACATTTTAATCTAGTATAATTTATTAGCTAATTGAAACAGTAAAGAGACCATGAATAAGGTATAATGAATTTTAATAAGAGTTATTAACCCCTTGAGCACTAACCTGGTGTTTACGCCAGCTTTCAATTGTTTTCCTATTGTCTCATTTTTATGGGTAAACGACATATTAATATGAAAAACTGTCATAATTTTAAACCGCATGAGTTTTCAAAAACAAAATAATATGTAAAATTAAAAAATAAAAACATAACATAAACATAAGCTCACGCCTGTTATCCCCGAAGGGTTAGGGAGAGGTGAAATAGCGAACTACACCTCCCACATTTCACCGAGCTTAGCTCCGTCCCAGATGTGACAGGGGGCGAGCCTGTCGCTATACGGACACAGATTCCAGACTTCGGGACGATACTGAGTAGAAAAACCCAATCCGACCCGATCCCAACCCGACCCGGAGATCGTACCCAAGACCTCAGAACGACAGTCGTATCGTAATACAGGCTACATTACGTAGTTATGTAAAACGAGCCAATAAAAAATTACTTGTATTTAACATCTGTACTCTATACTAATAAATAAAATTGAAGTGTCTGTTTGTAATGTCAAACTTTTTTTTAATAAATAGATATGAATGTATGTATGATGTTATATACCCCAAAAAGCAATGTTTAAAATCTTTGTATTTCTGTTCGTGTCGGGCAATCTCCGGATCGTCTAAACCGATTATAACATGACTTTTTTTGGCAGACAGCTGAAGTTACTCCGCGTATTTTATTTAGGCTACTTTCATTTTTCGAATATAATTAGAGATCCGCGTAAAAAAAAATAAAACTCATGAAATTGTTAATAAAATCCGATACAATGCACAGTGTTACTATCAGGTGTTTGAATTTGTGAATATCTTTGCCTAATGTTAGCCGCAATAAAAAAAATGAAAATAATTAAGGTTCCATATAAAAAAAAAGTAAACCTATATTATAGAGTGAAAAATATATGAAAGGCGGGCGCTAACAGCTAATAATACTGTAAAATCTATTTAGACTAAATCACGTAATTTAATTGAAACTACTCATGTAATAATACATAAATTTAAATTGCCAACAGCACTTCACTTTGAAGGCACGTACTATTGATCGATATATTATAAAAGCTTATCTCATTTACCTTTTGTATGTGACACGTGATTAATACTTAATAAAGATATTTCAAAAGCAGGTTAAGATATCAATCATTTATTCGTTTATTTTTAAAAAATGCAATTAAAATTCTAATAAAATAAATGGATACGTATTTCGTATATTTTTACTATACAATTTTAAAACAATTTTTATAATATTACACAGAACATTTATATTAAAATATTTCCGGCGGCGAATGTAGCGATGATTGATAACGTAATGGTGGCAAGAACATATAGAATATTATAGTTTAGTTTATTATACTCGATCAACCTGTTCCATATGCCAACTGACAGGACAAACATTATAATGCAAATATACAATATCTTCGAGTAAACATTGTCGAACAAAGAAAGGGGATAGAGGCAGCGTGACGTCATAGCGGACTGACGTCAGAGCTTGCGTGCATGTAGGTCAATGGAACGCGCCAGCCCGGTCCGGGTGGCTCCCGGTAGCTCGATATAGGTCATAACTAGGGTTTGCAACTATCCTGCCCTAGACGAAAATAGACTGAACAATCAAGCTGCGATCCTAGATTCTACAATGGATTGCGAAGTGACCTGATTTGCAGTTCAACCTATATGTAGAAATTGTTGTTATTCAGAATTCAATTATTCCTGTTCGAAACGGTTTTATAATTTATCACGCAGTTTAATCTATACTAATAAATGAAATTGTCAGTTTGTAATATAAAATAACAACATTTGACTAAAAACATACAACTGTATATAAGGGACTTATATCAAAAACATTTGTTTTTTCATTTTTGCCTGTCTATTCCGGTTGATCTTGATCGGACCTTTTTTCGCAGATAGGTGAAATTACTCCGTGTATCTTAGTAGCGTGACTTTACTTTTTCCAAAAATATTAGGGTCGATGTAAAAAAAATAAATTCATGCAATGTTAAATCAAATCTGATTCAATGCACGGTTTTACTTACTTGCTGGTTTTTGAATTTTCGAGAAATATATTTGCTTTCTGTTAGTACGAAAAGTAATCTCAGGAAAATCCTTACCGCGTACTGCGGTAAAATACCAAAAACATAAGAAATTGTGAAAAAAAAGAGGTATTTATTTATAAAGTCTATTGTGAAAATCGTGTAAATTACCGTTTTAATACTCGCTTTTCAAAAACCTAAAAAAGTTGAAGATCTAAACAAAGTAATTAATTATTATAAACCATATATCTGTGTATAAAATTTAACTGTTATCATTTTTGTTTTTTAAACTATTTTAAATAATATTTGGCATACACGTACATTTTATGAAGGAAATAACTTACCTTGTGTAAGTCTGAATAGATTCGGATAGTAACATCAACTTTTGATTTATACTCAACGAAGCGCGTTCATAACAGTTAGTTCGAAATAAATAGGGGAACTTTGAAATATTCGTTTCAAAACATGATATAATATACTTCATAAATCATGTAATATTGTTTTAAATATTCTTTCCAAATAAATAACATGTACAATTTCATGGTAATATAATCAAAATTATGTGTTATAAAACACATAATTAGTCATTTATAAAAATTAGAAAAATAAATAAAACTGTTTGCCAAGAACTTATGTCAAAGCCTTACAGCTTGCAACTTAGCTCTCTTAACAATAGTTACTCTTTAAGTGAATTAAGCACTTACTTAATCATCGCACAGCACAATTCTCTTTAAGTAATTACTGAGTTAATTTTATAAACTTCAAAGCAATGCAATTAACCTAAAGAATATTATGTTTTGTTCTATAAAGTACACGTACTTACTTAGTTTTCAATATTTTGCTTGTACTTATTTTATTATTAAATTTTAACTATTTCTTATTTAATTCTAATAAATATGTACTTTTAATTACAATAGAATCTTCTAACAACCTCGGTGGCGCAGATTACGGTGCGACTGCCGTTTTGAGGTCTCGGGTTCGATCCCCGGGTCGGGTCAAGTGGTATTGGGTTTTTCTACTCAATATCATCCCGGAGTTTGGAATTTGTGCCCGATATGGCGACAGGTTCGCCCCCTTTCCCATCTGGGACGAAACTAAGCTCGGCGAAATGTGGGTGGGGGTGCAGTTCGCTATTCCACCTCTGCCTAACCCTTCGAGGATAACAGGCGTGAGCTTATGTCATGTTTAAAATCTTCATTAGCCTGATTCTGGCACCATTTTACATTTTGACTTCGAAAAATGGCTTCACGTTAGACTGTTTCCAAAATTATTATTTTAATACTTGGTGAACATTCTTATTTCTATAGAAAAAAAATGTTTATAATAAAAAAGACTATTATACTTTATCTCCGATAATAAAAAAAAATCTTCAAATATCTTTAACTTTACAAATACGTTGATTGACTCAAAGAATTTACTAGACTTTATAAATTAAATTTTACATTGTTTCGTTTCTTAAAATAAGAGTTTTAAATTTAAACTTACGCATAATATTGCTGTAGTAACATATACACAACAATAGTGAAGTGAATTAATTAATTAATTATTATGAACTCATCGTAAACAGTTAAAACGATTATTACTCACCATCGCTCATTCCATAGCGGTTTACTTTTAACAGTTAGTAACACTCTCTCATTGTTGAAATGATTTATTACACATGTATGAACAATTTTCATAAACGGTTACAGGCATAATGATTACTGAAGTTAGTGGAATTATCACCTCCATATTTTAAATTAATTTAGCCGAATCGATATATTTAATAAGTTTTATTTGTCTAAGTATTTCTATATTGTGTTTTTATTTTTTATAGGTATGTTATCATAAAGAAATATTTTGTTTCCAAAAGCCGTTGATGGATTAGTTGGTAGTGCGGTCGGATTTCGCGTAAATAGACGCGGGTTGAGCCTACCTATCCAACCCTAAAATCAGCCTGAGCTTTCGTTAAAGCAAAACATCGTGAGGAAACCATAGCATGGTGGTAGAGTATTTTCTAATAATGCCCGACTCGGTCGCTACCTACCTTACCCTCAAGTTAAAAAAAACAGGTGTGTTCCGGCAGCATCGCTCGAGAACCAGTACATCTAGGCTTAGTGTGTTTACCATCCTGGACCACCACATCGTCACTTAACATCAGGTGAGATTGTGAATTATAACATTATAACCTAAAAAAAAGTATAGTTCTCTTGTAAGTCTTCGCGTAATACAATGAATATTATGATCTAGGTATAAGTTAGTGAAATAACAAAGGAAGTAATAAGTTTGATAAAGTATATATGAAAACATTTTAAATGTCTGTAATTAAGCGAAAATTTAACCCGTTTGAATATACTTTGCAAGCGATAATGGTTATTTGGCAACCATAATGCTTTTATAGCATTATACTAGGACGCTTTTTAATATTCACCTTACCAGCTGCCATCCTTAAGTTATAAAGTTAGTAATAATATGCGTGCTACTACATTTGAGAATTAGAAACATCGAATTTTAACTTAATTACACAATACAGTCAGGGTTGTTAGGTGCATTAAGATAAGATCCTCAAGCACCCAAGCACTCACTTAACATTACATAGCTAACTAACCGTAAATCATTATTATTACATAGCTAATGCCTACGCAACGGGATTCGTTAAATGACGCTGAAAGCGCCATTAACATTTGAAGTCATTTTGGTGAATGGTAAATTAAGCAATTTTGGTAAATATTGTATGTAGGTATATAATTTCCATGACTAACAATTAATAACCATTTATTATATTTAATTTCTTTTATTTTCATAAGTATGTTTCTTCTGCGGATCTCCTCATTCCTGATTCAAAATGCCATTAATTAAGCATTAATGATGTTAAATAAAAATAAAATTATGGACACATAGACAATAAATATTTCCTTTAAAATTATGAAGATTGTATACTTCATTAGAAAATACGACTACTTAAGGGATTTGAGTTAACTAAAGAACAAAAGCATTAGCATTAGGAATACTTGATAATCTGAGGTCGAAGTTTGCTTGTTTGTATTAGTGAAAGTTTGTAACGTCCCTATTGATTTAAAGTTATCAAACTTGGGATGATAGTAATTTTAAACCCATAACAAAGTTTAATGAGAAGTTGGTTAGAAGCTTCATTAGTAATTATGCGGTAATAGTCAAGTCAAGTGTGTGGGCGAAGAGTAATTGATATAATGTGGTCTGTTTGTGAATATAAAAGTAAGTTAGTTTTAGTAATAAATTTGCTCATAATGTGTTCGAAAAATGACTTCACATAAAATGAAGGAATGACGCCATGAAAAAAACATACAATTTGGAAATAAAACCACTAAAGTAAACTACTATGGCCAATTACAGATACCACGTGGAAGGTTACGTTTGTCATTTGTCAATTATTCATACAGTCCGTGGGTTGTATTAAGGCGTGAATAGTTTATCCAATAATTATCATTCTTTTACCATATTTAACAATGTCAGATAATCCACGTTATTCCACATTTCACAGCGAAATTTCATTTAGTATATATTTTAAATATACAAGTGTATATATTGTCTCGGCGGCGCAGTTGGATTACGGTATGACTGTTGTTCTGAGGTCTCGGGTTCGATCCCCGGGTCAGATAAGTGATATTGAGTTTTTCTACTCAGTATCATCCCGGTGTCTGGAATTTATGCCCGATATGGCGACAGGCTCGCCCCCTGTCACATCTGGGACGGAACTAAGCTCGGCGAAATGTGGGCTGTGTAGTTCGCTATATCATCTCTGCCTAACCCTTCGAGGAATAAAATGCGTGAGCTTATGTTTATCTATAGTTAAAATTCGAAGGTGTTTGATCCGTTGATGTTGCTTTTGCATGTACAATAAAGTGGTTATGTATAATAAAAGAATACTGGTGTATTATATTCTAAATCTATTGTAAAGTTACCTCAAGGTGTGGTGTCAAGGCCAACAGATACGTCAGCGCGGCTATATTAAGCATTACTATGAAATAATAAGTAATTTATAAAGCTTTTTATATTATTACTTAGGTACTATGATTGTTACCCAAAATATTTACTTCTTAGTAAAGAAAAAAAATAACATAATTACAAAAGAATAATTTAACTTGAAAATTATCCAAGGTATAGTTCAAAAAAGAGAGTTTTAATTTATATAATGCTATTGTTAAATTGTTGCGTATAAATAATTGGTATGTTTTAATACAGAAGAAATAATAGAAATAAATTAAGTAATACAGAAAATAATATCTATCTAAAAACTAACCTAAAATAATAATTTATTTATTACAGAAGTCAACAGCTCTTAATTACATATGTAATTAAATAATTAGTAACGTATTGGATTAGCTAAAGACGATTTCCAAATTTAGTTTAAAAGATATAAAGTAAAACCTGTAATAAAATAAATCACTTCAATAAATGACACTACAACTGTTTACAATATGATCTTAAATTCTAAAATTACATTATATCTACTATAAAACAGAACTATATCGGAAAACTGCAGGCTATTACAATAATTAAGTAAATAATTACATTGAAATTATTAATAGAGAAATAATAAAAATATTCGTATCAAAACTAATTATAAAATAATACAGTCATTGTTTTAAAAAAAGCTATACCAGACAGCATTAAAAAAAACTCTGAAATATTTAAAATTGTGAATTAAATTCAATGTAAATCTTTAACTTTTTACAAAAAAAAAAAAAATTAAAAAGAAAATAAGCAATAATAAGAAAAGTAATTGAAATTGCTGCACAGTGTTGAATTTGTAACAAAGCTCAATTAATTTTACAACCCCTCCCGTCGCTACAAAATATACCTATAATTTACAAGGTCTGAAATACCTTTACGTCCTCCCTAAATCCTTGACCTGATTTTAGCTGGATAAAATGTCGCTAGGAATAAACATAATTTACTAAATCAACAGTTTTGGGTGAAAAATTGTTAAATATTCGTACATTTTAGTCGTGATTTATTTTATAAGGATTAAATTGAGATTTAAAATGTTTGAAAGTAAATTATTCGTGTTCGCATCTTTTTTTCACAAATGATGATTGACAAAGTCAGATATAGTATGATAAGAGAACGCTGTGGTGTGGTAGAGGATGTGGTGGCCAAAATAGAGAAAGGTATGATGCTTAGTTAGTTCGGGCATGCAGAGAGGATGGATGACAGACGATTAAAGAAGCGAATTAATACGGCGAGGGTGAATGGGCACGTCGGTATGGATCGACCTAGGTAAGTCTTAAATAAAGGCCAGGTGAATACTACTCGTAGCCGACGAGCATGTATGAAAGCGCTCATGAAAGTAGAAGAAGCGAAAGAGGTTTGTCAAGATCGTAGCAAGTGGAAGTACGTAGTCTCTGCCTACTCCCACGGGAGAAAGGCTTGATGATATGTATATATGTATGTATCTTTTTTTGTTTCAATGAATCACGTCATATTTCATAGATTAGCTAGATAACTACTTTATATACAGTACTGACAGATTTAAAAGATTTCACACGCAAAACTTGCTTGCAATTGTTAAGTTCAGACGTGACTTACGTTTCAGTTATTAATTTCTTCGTCTTTGTTGTCGCGATAATTGTTGACGCTTGGGACAGATTTTAGATGAGGCGCGAATTTTCTACGGAAAATGTTGTAATGTATTTTCGACTGGTCGTCTATTTTATGTTTAACGATGACGTCTTTTATGTTATCAATGCAATAATTTAACAATGTGTAAATTAAATTAAAATTATAAGTACAGATCTTTGTCTTAAAAAAATTAACATTTATTTTAGTACCGATGGAATACTGCTTCTTCTTCTTCTTCTTAGTTAATGGCAATCTGTGTGTACACACAATTTGTGCCAATGTCATGTAGGTAAGATTTTCAATCTTGTATCAGCGTTACCAAGCTCCAACAGAACGGTGGCCTATCCTGCTCAAACTTTCCATGGAGCTTTGTCGGCACCTCAGAATGTATGCTACGCGTTGTCTTCTATAATAAACTTAACTTGAACACAATAACTAAACTATTTCACACAAAACGCCACCAAGATTACATGATATAGAGTCAAGTACACAAGTTTAATGAATTAAAGAAAACAATTGCTACATGTCAGACTGAGATCCCGCCAAGAACTCAGGAATACTGCTTTTGATGGAATGTAGTGATAGTAATTGAAAAAAAATCCGTAAAAAAACTTACCATCGTTTCTATTATTTTGGTTTTTTTTTAAACCCTGGCTAATGTAACTTTTCAAATTAATTGAAACAAATAATTTTGTTTCTTAAGCTATTTATAATGTATACAGATTTATATTTACATTTCTACTTTTGAAATTATTTTATAGATCATATTTTTATTTTATTTACGATTTGTTAACACGCAAAGACAATCATTACTATTTTTAGATAACTGTACATATCAATCGAAAGTTAAAGGAGTATTAGCGAAATCGTATTTAATCTTTATAAAAATTGTAAGGTGTCACTGAAGGTTACATACTTTTTTTACAGTGCTTTGTCCACAATCACGCCTGAAGGTAAGTGACGATGTGATCCAGGATGGTAAACACACTAAGCCTAGAAACACACTAGTCTCAAGCGATGCTGCCTGAACATACCTGTTGGTACTTGACGATAGGTTTTCTAACTTGAAGGTGTTAGTTACCCAGTCGGGCATTAGTAGAAAATCCCCAACCACAAACCTATATTTTCCTTCACCGAAAAGCTCAGGCTGATTTTAGAGTTATATAGGTGGGTTTGAACCCGCGTTCATTGACGCGAAATACACCTGTACTATCAACTAAGCCATCTTCGCTTCAAACATACATACATTATTAACCCCTTGAGCACTTACCTGGCGTTTACGCCAGCTTTCCATTGTTTTCATATTGTCTTATTTTTACGGGTACTCGACACGTTAAGTATATAATTAAGGTGTAATATTGTAACATTTTGTACAAGTTTTTGTACAAACATACAAAGAAGTTAATTGGGGATATTTTAATTGAGCGGCAAGTTAAATAATTATACCTGATTAAATACCTTTCATGCATCGGTTTAAAGGTAGTTGACCTGTTACTGATTAAATTTATCGTAGAACACATTAATATTTTATGTTGTTACACTCACAAGTAGATGTGCCAGCGGCCATTGCTCGAATATAACAGTTTACCTTCTTTATTCGCTGTATTATATCACAAAGATATCGATAGTTTTGTTAATGTACTGCAAAGAATAACATAGTAGTAATTTTTCTGTTGACATCAATCAGTTATAATAGATTCCTTGTGTGACCTAAGAACCTAATTACATTCAACCTGATACATCTGTGTTTAAAAAAAGATTCACTTCATTTGGCTCATCGGTTCGTAAACTAAGAGAAAGACGTTACCTTTTCTAATATATACAAATATGTTAAACGTTAAAAGTAAATAAATCTATTACCTCAATTCTACCAGCGCTGCACTGTTACCTTATGGTCTCAGTGCAGTAATTATGCTAAGTCTGAGCTTGTTTATTCTCACATAGCACTGTTACTTGTACATAGTTTTATATAATTTTGGTGTAGTTATGTACTTGCTGCATTATTTTCAAAGCATGGCTGAAGACCTATGCCATGCTTCATTTCGGCGATTAGTTTCAGAATAAATGTGTGCAAGACTAGGGTTATGGAGAATTTTTCTGGTGGCTTGAGAGCGAGCATAATGATTGGAAACGAGAGAGCAAAGAACGTTGACCAATACGTTTATCTTAGACATATTCTGTCTTTTGACACTCAATTTCAGAAGAAAGAGATCTCTAGAAGAATCCAACTGGGATGGGCAGCATTCCATAAGTTAGAAGGCATTTTTAAATCGACCAGAGTTCCACATTACCCGAAGGCTTGTCTCTATAATCAATGTGTCCTCCCCACCTTGATGTATGATGCTAAGATATCACAGTTGAGGCTGTGTACAAAATACTAGTGCCACAGGGAGCCATGAAGCGTGTCATGCTCGGTTTTAGATTACAAGATCAGGTGAGAAATGTCAAGATCCGACGTCGCGCTAAGGTACGCGATGTTGGTAAGATATATCACGAAATTGTAATGGAGCTGGGCTAGGCAGAGTGATGGCAGATGGACTAAAACGTTGAAGGAATGGTGGCCACGTGGTGATAAACAGTAAATCGGGCAGCCAACAGCCCGTTAGGAGAACGATATCGCAGAAACCGCGGACCAAACTGGATGAGGCTCAGAACTAAAACGAGTTGCGTACAAGAAGAGAGGCTTATGCTCAGCAATGTGTGATGATCAACTGATGACGATAATATATTATCTTTCTGTCTGTAATTCATGTTGTATTCTGTTAGGTGGTGTAATAAATAAACTTTTTTTTCATCTTTATCAGAGTCAGTTTGTACTTGTGTTGATGCGAGAAGAGAATGAGGTATCTATGTGGTTTAAAGTACACCGTATTATTGAAACAATAGGATATGTTTCAATATTTGAATGAGATCGTTCAACTAATAAACATTCACATCAAGAAGTTTCAAATGTTCCACTTTTGTACGGTGTTAACAGTTATTACAAAACTTAGTAACGTAGGGTTGTTACTATATAAAAGGAGGTAATAAAAATGCTAATACAATCAGCCTCGGAACGAAGATTCAAGCGAATATACAAAGAATTGGGTCGATTTAGTGCAAATAATAGGACACGGTTAGACACTTTAAGTGCGTATTGTTGAATTATTGGTAGATACGTTGGTATATTCCTTATAATATTTTCGAACAATAAAAGATACTATTCGATTATTTATTCTATATAATATTACCATTTTTATATTTTTTATCAATCAGGTACATATAACAGTAACATTAAATAAATTACATAACATAAATGAATATTTTTACAAATAATTACTATTAAAATTCAAATGTATTTCTTATCAATCTCATACTAACCTGGTTATTGTACCAATTTACCTGTAAACTAATTATGATCAATTCCGGTTTAAGCAAATTTTAAGTCAAATCATGGGAAATTCTTCACAGTTATATTTGAATTTTTAAAATTGTATTTTGGATAAAATGAAACGAATATTTTGTATCAGACAGCCCTATCGCATAACAAAAGATTGAGTTCCATTCAGTCAAGCCATCTTTATGAATCGTTCTCCCGTAAGACGCCGTCTTGCTTATATGGAACGGGAAACATGCAAAGCAATTCCTTAGGGCAAACTTCCTATATGTTGGGGCATTCGAGACTTCCAAGGAATCTGTAAAAGCGTCCCTTTGAACCTTTACAAGTGATCGAATTTACGTAAATAATTTGTAAGTACTTTGTTGTATTGCATTAGAGTTACATCTCTTACCTTTACATTACAAACTAATTCGGATGGGCTTTACAGGCCGCGATCCTTTTTTAAGCGGGTTTAAATATAAGTACGCCAAATATTTTTTCTAGTACCTTTATTTTAACATTATAAAAGATATTGTTATAAAGATCTGTATTATACCACTCAGAGCTAAAATGGTTTTGTATACTTCATAAAGAAAACCTTAATTAAATTAATTAAGGTTCTGTTAATAACGGTGGATGTAAATTTTTGTATTGAGTATTAATTAAGAAACGTAAATATAGTACTTTTTTCAGTAAAATGTTTTTTGTAATAGGAAAAAAGTGAAGCTAACAAATTTATCAGTATATTTATCAGGCTTCCCGGGAAATACATAATTTACTTAGCGGAAAATCGAAATCAAAATAAAACTAATAACGTATTTTATTTTATAAAACTACTCTAAGTCGTTTTCACGGTCCTATAAGTTATTTAACATTTCCGAGCGTGCCTTTACCTTGACCTACTACTAGCCTATTATAACTTTTAATAAATCACACCTCATGTTACATAACCAATTATCTTGACACGAACATTCCGTATAAATATGTATGCCTAGAAAGAACCAGCCTAACAAAGAAAAAAAGGGGAATTGGGGGGAACTGCTGTATTTTATTTAAAACCCGTGTTGATGCCAAAGTCCCTGATCAAGTCAGGGGGGCCTGTTAAAAAAAAAAAATGTATGCCTATGTAAAATTAGAAATAAGTATAGAAAAATCTATGATAAGAATTATGAATAAATAATAATCCGACATAACAAAATGTAATAGAACAAGTGATAAGAAATAAAATAAGGATTGTAAATTAGAAATAAGATTAAAACAAAAAAGGCACAACAAAATAGGGGAAAGCCACAAAAAAAGCAAACATATCTCGGATTATATCTGAGCTGTAAGGGGACTAATTAAAAAAAGAAATATTTATGACTCAAAAATACCAAAAGAGTATACAGTTCACTTCATCTTACGCAATAATTGCAGCGTCTAGTCACTCATAACTATTTTCAAAAAGAGCTTTGGGAGTACTTGCCAATGTAAGTAACTGATAGACTTTATTTATCTCAGTACTGACAGTTAGAACTTCTTCTGTATAATATTTAACATTGTATCTAACGACCTGAAAAAACACTTCTTGTACTATTATTTTACGGCAAAAATTATTTTGGCGCTGATTCTAACAAATTTTATCTATTTATTTTTATGCACCTACAGGCTCTAAAACCGAAATTAAACTAAGCCTGTCTATGTTATCCTTTCCTAGATAACACGGATTCATATATATGTATATTATATACACGTTTGAGAGTAATTTTAGTGATTTAAAGTGTGTCCATTCGAATTTCTACTTTATCGTTTAACGATACGGTTCAAAATACGTAATTAACATCGCTCAAGTCATGATATGTCTTTGTGAAGTTAACCGAAGGGTTTCCAAGGAGTATGATCCGGATAAGCTTCTTAAAAGTTTACGGCCCGAAATGTTGTAATGAATGTTCATATACACTGTGACGTCTTAGTGGCAGCTTTAACTGTTGATTTACATATTATATTTTAATTATAGGACATTTCACCTGAAACGGACCAAAAAAAAAAAAAGCGAGATTCTGAAATTCGCTTCTATTCTAACTGTAATCCTACTTACTATACATACATATGTGATGACACAATATTCTATTTCTCTGATGTTCATTTGTATGGATGAATGTTATGGATGATTAAGAAATGTCATATTTTAAATTCGTCTATTTTTGGAAGAGTTTTTCATACAAAAAAATTATAACTTTGGGTAAGTTTTATTGAATTTATTCTATTTCAAAATATATTTATAATACGATTGAAGTTTCAAAATGGGATTGCCAGTAATTTAATATATATATATATATATATATATATATATATATATAAAGTACATACAAGTAGCACTAAGTGCGGTATCTGGAACCCTATTTAAATCGATTGGTTTGCGTGTAAAAAAAATAGAACTACTGTGATTTTTATATTTCAATTTGTTAGCAGTATGTAATAAAATTAGATGGTCCCTTTTTATAAACTTGACTTGAAATCGATTTGAACTTAGTTTTTAGATGTATTTAAAATTGAAGCCGAGAAAAGGTTTTATTCATAGGAGTTAATGAGGAATAGCAAAATAATTTCACGAAGTTGCACGAAATACGTTGAATATGAATGCTATTATGTAAATCAAAAATATAGCTGGCGGATTGGTTCACCGTAATAAAGCCACATCTTTTTCAAATTAAGAAAATTCTTCATAAATCTCATGTATTGTATCTTTAGATCCTATAATGTATATATGTAAAGTGATCTTGCATACTTTTTAGTCAATGATGATGATGTTAAAATTACATTTATTTTTACAACAATAACTTTATCAAATTTTACTGAAAGGTACTTAAGAAATAGGCTGAGTTAGGATAAATTTATTCCGCACACAAAAAGTCTCTATTGTGTTATTTTACATCTGATACATTTTCTTGCACAGTCGAACCCAGCATAGATTTTTAAACTCTTAAACACCAATTTACATAAAACAAAAAAGCAACTGTTAATTTGAAAGCGAATAGATTTAATTGAATGATTAAAAAAAGAATAGTAAGGATAGCAGCGGATCTCGTCCAACCAGCGACGGCGCCTCGCTGTTTACTTCACACCTTACAGTAATAGCTTCAAAAACATTTACTTCTTTTTAAACTATACACATTCAATTTAAATAATATGTATCTTGTTTCTTAAGTATTTAAAAATGTATCTCAACTATAATTAGTAAAAACAAAAAAAAACATATAACACTGAACGAAAATTATACGAAGACATTTTCATACATTGTAGGGAGAGTAAAAGGTAAAACTTGTTTTGCAGCTGTGTATTACGTTGTTAATAAAGCCTGTTTGATGTAGAAAATATGAATTACTATAGTGATTTTCGTGAACCCAACTATTCTACCGAAATTGGTCGGCTTGTGAGAAATTTACCACATTTTTATTTAATCAATTTTAGTAGGTGTTGCGAAGATAGGAAGAAGATATTTTGGTATAAAAATGTGTATTCTATTACCTGGAATCACTTTGTCTATTATTTTTAATATACGTCTACGTTTAATATATACTAAGGCATCAGTAAAAACGATTAGTTTACTTCAAAATATTATATTACAGAATAACGGTTAGAATACGATTAAAGTGGAAATAATTTGACATTTACATAAAACGAACGAATTGCTTGAAATTGTGTTGACCTCATCTTGATAAAACGATACATCAATTGAAGCCAGACATGAAAATAGACACAACCTATTTACTATTGAGTGTGTATTCCGACATGTAGGTTATGAATTCTACTTTACGACGTTCGGTCCCTATGAAGCGCCTTCGTCCGTCTCAGAACAATAAATAACGTCTAGCTTCGTGAATTTCTCTAATTGTTTTCAAATGACCATACATTTTTCTTTTTATTAATATAAACATTGTTTTGACAATCGAGTCATTGTATATGAACACTCTGTAACAAAAACCTACCAGTTAACTGTTTTACTACCAGTTAACTAGGTCTTTTTAAGTTATGTTTTATTGGGTTCGAATCAAAATAAAATCGTGTTTTTTTGTAACAAAAGAAATCTGCTCATTGAGAGTATAAAGCAACGTGCGTATTGGACTAAATTGCTGCCTTTTTATGGGCGTGTAGTGTGAGGTTAGCCCAAAAGAAGGGCCTACTTAACTCCATAGGTCTTAACAAAGGTCTTAACTCCATAGTATCTTCACTTAGTCAAAGTACAGCTACGCATTTAGTAAAGTTTTTTTGCCTGAGTGATATAATTAGGTACTGTTAATCGGTAATAAGGAGAAGAATCTTTTTATAAAAGAGAAACTTTTAAAAAATGCAATACCTAATTACTTGTTTTAAAAATGGTAAAGTTTGGTGGGTATCGAAGTTTTATAAGACATCGTAACGAAAATATTGATTTTTAAATCAACTATAGATACTAAAAATTCGACTGTATACATGACCCTTTTTCGTTGAGTAAAACCTGCCATGGTTACTAGGCGGGCTATGTAAGACCGTTTCTATTAAAAACCCAACTTGTCTCCTCTTCGCCCATTACAAGAGAATACGGTTATCGCTCACGCATTCGTCTGTGACCTCGAATAAGCACAGACCCTCTAAAGAGGTCAAAACCGAGGTGTTCTGTACAAACCCTAGTTTCCATTGTAATTATTAACAAAGTGTTTTTTCTTAATTTATGAACTAGGTTTCATTAATACATATCTTAACTGATAGTGCTGGGATTATGGTCAAATGTTACTAATATATTAAATTTTCATTTTTGAAGATAACATATTGAACAATAAAATTACGTACTAAGCGTAACTGTATCTTTATAACCACAAAGGATTCTATTAAACCCGTAGTTTACTAAATTTCTAAATATTACTAAAAATTATATCTTTAAATCTCTAAAACTTTAACAGCTAAAGGCAATTTATATTTCATTAATCAAAGTTTTGCCAAATAATATCATATCAACTATGATTGTTGAATAGAAGCGTTTTGATTTACGATATCTTTTAGGACGAAATAAGTATACAATTTTAATAGTTAATGTTCGCAAATAATGAATTGTTGACATCAATATTTACCTTAATATATTGTATCATTTGTAACTAGGACGAAATATTTATATTCATGCGCCAATGAAATTAGAATTGAAACGTTTGCTTATGGAGAAAAATAATTGATAATGGAAAAAGGATTATGTAATGTTACAACCCTATCGAAAATCAGTTTAGATTGAATATTGTTGTTTTTGCGCATAGGTTTAAATTTTCTGATAACTCTAATTTTGCTTATAATTTTTCTAACTGTATATTACGTAATTTATAATTACAATATATTAATTACAAGTAATAATTTACATTTTTATAGACTATATTTTTATAAATATATACAATGCACTGGACATAATTAATTGACAGATATTTTCTCTATAAGGATTTTTTTATTATTATCTATTATTGTTTATTTATAACACGTACAGACTCTTAAGATCGTTGGGTACTTACATTTAATTACGTAGATAGCCCATTTCTGTGTCGTAATTTGTAAAATAAATTTAGAATTATCAACAAACAAGCGACTATTAGTCAGGCGAAATTGGTTCATAAATATTAAGAACCATTATAAATGGTTGATAATGTAAACGGTCGGTTTTATGTTAATTAGACAATATAATCCCCTTGGTAAATTTTCTAATGTTTTAAATATTCCTTTCGGTGGCTTTTTTACACCTTGAATAATTAATTTTCTCTATTAACTGTTCTCAGATCTACCCGCGGCACAGACGGCTCGGTTAAACTTTATAAATTTTATAATAGGTTTGTTCTCGCTGTGTGATTAGGTTGTAAAGTAAATATATTATTTAATTAAATTAAATTACAATATTTTATTAAATTAACAAAAATTAAAGACGGTCTGTCTTTTGTTTGTGAAATATATATTTTCATGAAACATACTTAACGTTAGTTGTATTTTTGGTATATGTATCCTGTGGAAAAATAAATGGGGTTTCTTTTTGCTTTGGGATAACCTTGCAGTAAAAAGATTGCGTTAAGTCTATGATATTTGATTTAAATTTCTTGATTATAGTTAGGTTAATACCATTATTTTTTTTAATACATTATGTTGAATATCCGTTTTAAGAAATGTTGTTAACTTTCTACAAATAATATAAATAATAAATATTTGTACATAACAAAATCAAACCAGTCTTTCAACTTTTCTTTCGCTGTTTATCATCATATTGTTTTTAATTTTAAAAATGTAGTTATGGAAACTGGCTCTACCAGACCGGAGAGTCAGCATCCCGTCTTCTAAATAATCAGGCGCTGAGTCGACATGGATAAGAGCATCCGCCTCAGGTGGCCTGTTGTTTTCTTGTTAAGAATAAGTAGTGAATAAGTTAGTCTTAAGGTATCTGTCATAACGAATAAACGTATTCATTTTAAAAAGTATTTTTTTATAAAGACCTACAACGCCACAGACTTGACTATGTAAAAAATATTTTTTGTTTACATTTAGTTTTTCTTAAATATTTACTAGTGATTATGGTCGATTTTTGGAATTTATATTGATTCGGTAACACTATATGATGACGGAATGTGCAACAGGTATAGTGCATAGTTTAAGACCATTTTTTTTTGACGGGGGGAAATGCATTTACGCACTACCCTTACCTATTGTATTATTAGTGAGACCGAAGTCCCCCAATAGCATAGTTTAAGACCAAGGGAATATAACTAATACTAACTAACCACCTAGTTGCAACTAAGAACTAACCGTTAATGTTGAACATCGCTTGTATAAGTAACTTCAACTACATCGTAACTGATTTAGATACCAAGGTTTCAACGGACCTTACGAAGTTGGGATAGATAACTCAAAACAAAGCACTTAGCTACATACCATTTTACAAATAACTTATAACGCCTCTATGGTCTGGACGAAACCTTTTATTATCTTTTGTGGAATGAATATAATTGGTAATAAATCGTGATTTGGTAATACGTTCTCTCGAGATTTAGATAGGAGTATTAAATGCTTTTGGATAGCAATCACAGAATCTCTTTATCTAAATTATAAAAACTCTATCTAAAAATATTTCTTATCGTTAAATACGCCTGATTTTTTAGTTTTACGATAAGATTCTGAAGAGAGAGTTTAATATGAAAACAGAATTTAACCCCTTGAGCACTTACCTGGCGTTTACGCCAGCTTTCCATTGTTTTCCTATTGTCTTTCTATTGTCTTATTTGCACTTATTTGTATTCGACACATTAAAAAGTAGTTAATTAAATAATCATTGAATTCAATTGCACAAACGTAAACTATATATGTGAGTTTAACCCCTTGAGCACTAACCTGTCATTTACGCCAGCTTTCCATTTTTTTTCTATTGTCTCATTTTAATGGGTAATCGACATATAACATGAAATTAAACATATTATTAGTTTTACATAAACTTTTTTTGTTATAATTAACAATGACTATTTATCAGTCTATCCGATAGTTGATTTATAACTCAATAATCTATAAACCGATTAATTAGAATACGATAGAAATCTCTCTCTTATTATAAAACATCAGAAAATGAGCACATTCACGTTCCTTGCAATATTTTATTTGAATCTATGAAAATTTAAAGATGTAATTTAATTGATAATTATAAAGAGCTGGCCGATGCCCGCTCGCTTTACTTGCAGCAAATGCAAGATTAATGTAATATGTTGGAGCTACAAGTATAGAGTTATAAAAGTTATATATTTTATGTACATTGCCTTGATGTAATGTTTTAGAGCTATATTAAAGTGTCGAGTACCCATAAAAATAAGACAATAGGAAAACAATGGATAGCTGGCGTAAACGTCATGTAAGTGCTCAAGGAGTTAAGGAACAAACTAACAAATTTAAAAAATAATTTCGCATCTACCATATCCATTTATAACTAAAAAAAATAGTCGAATAATAAAATCATCAAAATTGTTTATTAAGCTGTTTAACCCTTTCAGGACCATAAGGTGGCAAAGAGTAATCATTAGCATTCAACTGTATATTTTCGATTTTTTTAAACGTAAAAAAACGGAAATCATTAGAAAATGCAAAGAGTAGCTATAGTGAAATCTTGTGGGAAATATATTTCAAAAATTTTCCAATTCATAAATAAATAATTATAATTTGTTATACTTATAATAAATAATAGACAGTCACCAATTGTAAAATGGGAAAAATATTTCCCCTGGTCGTGAAAGGGTTAATAAGTGAAGAATTACGAGAACATGCATACCGCAGTTTTATATAATACTAGCTATTTACTTCGTACGTATATATAATATAACATATTTTTCATACTCAAATATCTATTAATTAGGTATTTACATATGAAACTCTGATTCTACGAATTCTAAATTCAAATTTAGGCTCGTGTATTTATTTGTTTTCGAATTTAGTTGGTTCCAACGTTTTTGGACCAACGGTCCAACGGACAACCGGAGACCCTAATTGATAATGAAGAATTAAAGGTGATCGTTGAAGCGGATCCATTGCAAACCACGTCAGAGTCAGCGACAGCGACTTCAAACAAATTGGAAAAGTGTAAGAGCTCAAGAAATGGGTATTGCATGAATTGACTGAAATACACCAATAAACACGCACCGAGTACTGTGTTACTTGACTCAACCATAGCAATAAAGTTGGAATGTTGAATCGTATCCTTACTTGTGACGAAAAATGGACGCTAACGACTATCGTAAATGCTGGAAAACGATGGAGATAAAGGACATATATAATAAAACCTCATTGTGTCGCCATCTACCGGGTTCAGTTGTAAGTGTGAACCAAGGAGCAGTGTGTCAAGCACAAACAAGAAATTAACCTGTTTAGCCGTTTAGAAGTTTATGATTCTGACACAGGCAAACACACACAAGCACGCACACGCACTCACAAACGTGCACACGCGTGCACGCCCGCACAGAAGAATTATACAGATGTATTCGGAATGTGAGAGGATCTGTTTTTACATCTAGGGTTATGTATCCGGTATATCAGTGTGAACTCATGCGTGTAATGTTAGTCCGGTAAGATAGCAAAGCCTATTTTCAGAACCTCTGAGAATTGAGTCTCGGGTTACGTTGTTTACCTTTGTACTTTACGAACATTTAATTTTAGACAGATTAAAACGAGAATTCTTTTCGATTAATAACTACTTACCTATTGAATCATCGAAAATAATATGCCGACATTAGCCAATTAGAATACTTAAAAAAGTGTAGAATACAAAATATATCACGCATGAGTAATATTGACGAATTAGGGATCTTCTATTAATCACGTGAGGCTCTGAAATAGACGCGTGACCTTGATTCGCTGTTGCCAGGTGACAATTTCCAAAATTCTCTAGATTTCAATAAATTAGATTTTATATATTATAAATAGAGATTATTTATAGTTAATAAATATTCTGAAAGATACTTTGAACGGAAAAATACATCAGAATTTGGGTGGTGGAATTTAGTCTAAAACCTCACCATGTATCACCAGGGGGAGACGAGGATTAAAAAACATTGCTAAATACGTCATGTGATTAATGGAGAACCTCTCATGTGAGAAAGTATATATATACAAATCTAATAACGGAGATATAATTCCGAGGTAGCTCAGCTAACCTTCTGTCGTTGACTTTTGAATGAAAAAGCGTTAGGTATCGGTCCTTGAATAGGGAAAAATCTTTACTCGAGATGATGAGGACGCGAGAGGCAAATTTGATATTAACTTAAAATTTAACCTCAAAATTCAATATTTACTGGAATTTTCTTACTAAAACTAATTAAAAATTTTTGTTTGTTTTATGTATGTAAATTAACTATTCCGTAAAAAAGTTTACATATTTTCCAAATTTGTTAGAATTTTTAAATCTTTTATTTTAATATCATTAATAATAATTTTGCAAATCGGTTCACAATTGACGGAGAAATCGAGTAACAAACATACAAAAAAAAAAAACAGACGAATTTATAACCTCCTCTTTTTTGAAATCGGTTAAAAAAACCAAAGTTAGCTATAATGGACGCCCGGACAGCTACTACCTCTTAGTTAAGATATATTGCATTAAAAAAAAATCGAAATTTTTGTTCAAAATTACGCAATACGATGATTCTTTAAGTACATCTAAATTAAGCAGCGCTTGGAAGTTATCAAAATACCCTATTTTACGGTAAACGTGTAAGTTAATGAGATATATAGAAGCAATATACAATTACGAAATTTCTATTAAATCTCGTAATCCTTAAAAGCTTTAACAGATTACATTGGTCATATCATAATGACACAAAATAATTATTAAGATACGATTAGTAGTAAAGGTAATGTGTTAATTAACGGACACTATATATGTTATTATATTTCCCAAATGTACAATAATATTATTTGAAAAAAAAAAAAATATGTACCAATTAAAACAATATATTACACTCAAGTATTTATTTATCATTAAAATGTGATGAGAATTCTAAGTTACTGTTTAATAATTAAATTTATGTGTGCAGGTTAATTTTGTTCAGAATTTTTATAAGTAGATTCATATCAACAGATTTTCTAATTGTCGCTAACGATATAATATATTTTTTTGGATAATAAGTAATTTCATAATTCATTTCACAAACCAAATTAAATTACACTAATAGTACAAAGGGCAAAGTATTATTCACGGGTCAAGAGTAACTCTTTGTTCGCTATCATTTGTTTATAAAACAAAAATTCTTGCGATTTCAATAAAATTTAATCACAAAAAAAATGAATTTTAAAACTGTAGAAACACTATACGAAACAAAAGAAAGTTATTTTATCGAGAAAACTCTTTTTTAATTAATTTTTACTGCGGTGTTATTAATCAACAAGTTTCTATTGTACCTGTTACACGATTGTATTTTTAGGACTAAGAAAAATATTTTACCAAGTCTGTAATAATTTTTACTTCATCTTTATAACAGTTTTTTGATGTTTTTTATTCGCAATAAATAAATATACATTTTAAAAAACATTTACGTAAGAGTGGATACATTCATATTTGTCTATTAATTCTATATCAATCTAATAAGGATGTCAAAAGGAATTACTGTTATTATTAATGCAATAGTGCGTTAAGTGTTAATGTGAATTAAATGTTAGTGCATTTAATACGGATGAGCGTAAGAGACCAAACAACATAACATTGGTGTTCTTGTATATGCCATACAACGTAGCAATGTTGCTAGCTTTTTATTATTATTTTATTTGTATTAGTTATTTGAATATTAGTTGTATCTCAGATGAATTATTATTTTTAACTGAACAATTTACAAAATTTAATAACATTTTTATATCCAAAGTACAATTGTTTGATATACTCTTATTTCTGGGGAATTTTATCCCGATTTAAGAACAATTGCTTCGATTACTGGAAATAATTGTTTGAAGAATGGGGTAAAGATAAAGAGATTTGGTAGAAAACAATATCAGCCCCTGGCAAAAACTTTATTGACTGTGATTTAAATAGATTCTACATTAAGCTACGCTTAAGACTTCGCACAGGGCACTATTTATTGGGAAGCTTTCTACATATCACAAAGAAAAAAGACAAAAGAGACAAAGTTGCTGTTGGACAATATAAATATAATAAGCCAAAAGTTATGAGTTTGTCACAGTATAATGGCGGAACCTTGTTCGAATGCTGCCAAGAGTTTATATGATTCAGTAATCTTCCCATTAGCAAGATCAGATCAAGATATCTGATCTTGAAGAGATCATGTTAAAATGGAGCTAATTTATGCTCCGTAGAATAAAAGTTCTCATATTAAAACAAACTCATAATTCCAGAAAGTATTTTTGTGTTTCAACTATAGAAGTAAATAAAACAACGTTAGTATGGTCCCGTGAGAGACTGGGTTGAAAAATTTAACCAATATAAAACTCTCAGCTATCGACGAAATAGCGAAAAATCGATTACTGGCCTTTTTCAGATTTGACCTTTATATCGTGCGTGGGCTTGCACGGACTTTTTAAAATAATAATTCAAGATGAAAATAAATAAACCACACGATAAAAATATCTTTTTTTATTCCGATTTCAAGTCAAGTTAAATAATGCGTTCATTTACATAAATTTGAATATTTGTAAATAATATAACGAAATATATGGAATAATGTGAAAATTGTTTTTTTTTTTTTTTTTGGAACTACGTCAAAATATAGTTTTTCGTAGAAGACACTCATTCTTTAATTGTTCACTCATGAAGTAAATAAAAACAATAGTAATTATTGGAAATATTGATTCTTATATTCTTTGTGTTGTTGTGTCCCATGTTTGTAGACAGGTCAATATTTAAAAAGACAGTCCGTTTTTTTTTCAAAATTATGCTAATGCTTGCGTAATTATGCTAGATAAGAGCTTAATTGATTAATTAAATATATTATAAATTTCGTAATATCGAGAGCGAAATTGTAATTATTTAAATTAAAATTTAGTCCCCAGAAGGCCCTGATATAAAATGACATTTCATAAAACCGTGTCAACCCGTATTTGTATTGACATTTAACACAAAAGGTTGTCGTAATTCATATTCCGATCCAGTCAAGTTATTGAGTAACCTGCGTACATCTGTACGTGTTCTGAACGTGAAGTTCAGTGATGTGTGAGTGCCCTATATTGCGACCAGGGTTGCCAACTTGCTCTCGTACAATGGCAGATAATATTCTCTACTTACAGGACGGCTTAGGTTTAGGTATGCCGCTCGAATGATTGTTATTTTTATTACTTCTGAACGATTTTTTTCCCGAAGATACAGTATAAATACTGTTTGTTGTTCTTAATGAAATATCGATTTTATTTAAAGTATGCTTCCATTCAAAATCTATATTGGTTTGAATGAAATTACACTTTATTATAAGTTTTGTGATGTTTCCTTGTCTACAAATTCAATAAGGATTCAAGTGAAATGACCGGTAATTTTTAAGTAAGAGAACGAAGCATGGCTTGAGGATGTCTAGACATACTAAATAGTAATATATGTGGGTTAGTTGGGATGGCATATATTCAAGTATATAGTGAAACTAGCAGATGCCCTCGACTTCATCTTATCTTATTTTGACTAAATGTGGAATCTCGTGATTTTGTTTTGTTTTTCACAGCCTATTATTTACCGAACGATACATGCTTTTCGTATACCTAATGGTGTAAAATTAATTTTGCGTTTTTTTTTTTTTTCTAATTTCTATAATTAATTTTTTTATAGCTTATCAATGTATTATTAACATAACCTTCATATATACAACATTTTCTAATGATGCCCGCCTGGGTAGCTACCACCCTCAAGTTTGAAAACCTGTCGCCAAATACCAATAGGTGTGTTCCGGCAGGATCACTTGAAAACCAGTACCTCTACGCTTAGTGTGTTTACCATCCTGGACCACATCGTCACTTAACATCAGGTGAGATTGTGGTCAATGCACTGAGCCTATTCCGTGTAAAGAAGAAAAATCGATCAAGATGTTTTTGAGTTAAAGCCAAACATTTTTTTTTTAAATTTCTAAATAATAATGAAAAAATGTATTTATAAAACTATCAATTTCTCCTTGACATATACTTCCCACGTACACACAAAATTTGTATAAAACAATTTAAATGTGTAGAGACAAAGCCCACAGATTTATTATTAGTATTTAGATAATCTTATAGTTTAAAAGAATTGTAACAATGATGGTATTATTACTAGGCGCTTTAATTTTCGCTCACGGCGTAAACTTTTATATTAGGCACAAGCTATCTTTGGATTGTAACGTTTACGCTAAACAATATATTATGGTATTTTACATTCTCCTAAACTTCCTGAACGTTAAACAAGTAGTAACAACGTCGTTTAGGTATACTATATGTGTGTACTAACGCAATTAGTGTAAAAAAGTCTAGTTACACGGAAACCCGGTCGTCTCTCACCCTGAGCGGGTGCTGTCTTTCATTTAATGTCAGGGGTCGCGCGATCGATGTAGCGGCCGCCTACGCCGCGCCGCCCGATTCTCGTATCCCGTACCGTAAAGCACGTTTACGGTGATAAAATACAGCGATTTTGTTAATTTATTTAGGTCGCTGGTTCAAATCCGGCTCGAAGGACCAAACTGTTAGGAGATGTGTTTCGATAGCTCCTCTAGGCAGTAAAAATGCGGTTTAGTATCAATAGTTAGTTTTAATTACTTATTGTGAAGAAATAAACAAATAGAAGGCGTGAGACGTTCAAAACGGTGATAATGTAAGAATTATTGCACGGACCGGCAGATACGCGTGTGGACGTCGGGATGCAGGTGTGGGGGCGGGGGACTTAGGTCATGAATGTCGTTGGAACCCGTCCGCGCCCGTTCCCCATCACTGCGTTAACAAATATATATTTTTTTAAATAAAACTATTGACCGCCCGGCGATTGTAATGCGACCATAATAATTTTTGAAAATATGAAGGAAAAACATTTTTTCCGATTTTTTTAAATAATAACACTAAAGAATATGAATAGCTAAACAAGAAAAATAATAAAGAAAATGAAACATCTCTTTAATATTTGAAATATATCTGCACAGATGAGTGGTAATATTACAAATAAAGGAAATTATTTTACCAATAACGGTACTGACTCTATTAATTTTCTGTGTGTAGATATTGTTTGATGTGAAACTTTTTTAGCAGTATTGAGCAATTCTCGGTAGGAGGAAAACTTATAGATTTGCGTTACCAATGCCATGATGTACGTCATCATGCTACAGTACGGCAAGTACAAGATGGCGTTTAGTGTTGGCGCTCAGTAATAAATAATAACATTTCTACTTACGCAGCCTGTTGTATGTTTTGATTATGAATAAACTATATAGGAATGTATTATACATACTTATTGCTCGGAGTGCCAATAGATGCAAAATCCAGACTATTAAATGTTAGGTTATGATAATTTAAAAAATACCTTATGTACCTTAAATATTATAAAAATAGTTTTTCCAAAGTTTCGAGTTTTCGCTTCTATTGGATTTTCTTTTTTTACACGGAATAGGCTCAGTGCATTGACCACAATCTCACCTGATGTTAAGTGACGATGTGGTCCAGGATGGTAAACACACTAAGCCTAGAGGTACTGGTTCTCATGTGATGCTGCCGGAACACACCTATTGGTATTTGGTGACAGGTTTTGAAACTTAAGGGTGGTTAACCCAAGCGGGCATTATTAGAAAATTCCCTACCACCATGATATTTTCCTTCACCGAAAGCTGAGGCCAATTTTAGAGTCAGATAGGTGGGTATTGAACCCGCGTCGATTGAGGCGGAATCCGGCCACACTACCCGCTGCGCCATCATCGCTGCCTAGTTATTTATTTCATTTCAATTATTTATAAATGTGAACACTTACGTATTATTATAGGTGCAGTATTAACAGTATTTAGAAAAGTTGAATAATAAATAAATCCCTGTGGAATTATTATAGACATGATTTCCGCTTAAGCTTATGTCTTTGTTCGCACGCCATTGAACTAACGCCCATTTCAGATATAGCTGAATGGGTCAAATAGCTTTAGCGTCGAGCCGTACTGGGTCTTTGCGTGTGCGCTCGTAAGGCATTCAGAAAACGAATACGCCAAGAGGAACATACTCTCTCTACAAGTTAAGGATTGCGGAATGGATTTCACATTTCCCGTTACGTAGGTTTCAGGGAACCTCGGGAAGATTTATTTGTAGTTTTATTCTCCTCTTTAGAGATTCATGGTATTAGTACTATATTCCATAGTTATAAGAGTACAAATAATTTTAAATTCACTATTAATTTTAATTTTATTTTATTTTTGTCTACGTGTACTTGATATTTATTTATTTAGTAATTACTGATTAGTAATAATATCGGTTTAAGGTCTTAATCTATTGAAAAATGTGCCTTGGTTGTAATAGTATAGCAAGTGGTAGAGAATACCGCCTACCACACTTAGGTTAAACATTTGTTACCAAATAGGTTTACAGGTATGTTCAAATAGCATTATGTGCTTACGCTAAAACCGTTTATTCTTATTATGAATTGTATAATATTAATAACTTAAAAAAACATGTAAAAAATCCAGATCGAGTTTCTTGCTTTGGCTCTTCTGGACTGGGTTGTTTTCCGAACCGGTGGTATTTTTTTTTATATTCATAAGCGCCTTTTCAGGGCCTAAATTTAATAAACAATTTTTGATTTTGATTACTTGATAGGCAATCTCTTTAGACTTAGCCTGATTCTATCTTAATTTGCAATGTCACTTAACAGGCAGGATTGTGGTCAAATTGAAACCTAATTAAAATGTAGTATGGTGTATTTTTTTAGATATATAATTATTGTACACGTATATCTGAATGATGGTAGAGGTAATTTAAATCGACATATGCTCGGTAAATGATTATTACCGAAAAACGGAATGGGATATTTCTATCGAATATTCTTATAAATTTATAGAATATTCAGCGGTTCGAGATTCAATATACGCGCTAATTTCTAACCGAGTGATGGTAAAAAAAATCATCATGCAGTAATATTAAAGAATTGTCGTTTTCGTAGTATTACAATATAGTGGCAAATATAAAGAAGTGTATACATTTATTTGTAGGCGTTTGAAATCACCGATACGCCACCGTAAGCTAGCGTTGTGATTAAGCCCGCGCCTCTTTTTCTCGGCAAGGGGCTTTTCCCGAGCAGCGAGCCATTTAAAGGATGCTATTATATTTTTTGTGGGTTACGTACGCGAACGTAATTTATATTACTCCCGACGAAACATAAAAATTGTATAAAATTTACGGCGTCTATACTTCTAGATTATATAAGCGTAAATGAACCTTTGTAAAACGGACGTATTTTAAAACAGTGTAAGTTTACGTTTAAGAATAAAATTAAATTTAAATAGGTTGTAAAATTTACTTGGTTCACGTTAGCCGCGCTTAGATAATATTAAAGGTCCTCATGCAGCCGGTGGATTTTATGCTTTCAACAGTTTGAGAGGCTAATAAAACTTGGGTGTACCTGCCGGCCGAAGGTTTTTATTTAAATAATGTCGCAATAAGTTGGCGGCTTTAAAGATTACTTTTGGGGCATGAGAGGAACATTTAAAACCTCGAAAATGTTACATTCTGCGATGTTTTACGATCCCACTAATGGGAGTAATTGGTTATGATACTATTCATTGCTCTTATTACATTATATGTTGTGTTATGTGTAAGTATTATATGTTATGTGTGTATGTGTTTGTATGATTTGGCTATTATTTATTAAGCGACTTCAAAAAGGAGGAGGTTATTAATTCGTCTGTATGTTTTTCTATTGTATGTTTGTTACGCGATTTCTCCGTCAACTGTGAACAGATTTGTATTTTTTTAGATTTGTAGTCGGAGCCAGCTGGAATTAACCAAGGTACTCATTTATAAATGGATATAATGAATTCATTCTCTTTACATAATTATTAAGTTTATTATTATTATTACAGAATAAAAGTTTTCGTAGCAAAAAAAGCGGATGTAAAGATTAAACTTATGTAATAAAGCGGTTAAATATTACAAAAATTGGACCACATTTTTAATTTTTAAATGTACTCGGAAAGCAATATTTTCATAATTATAATTACTATGAAATTTATTTCATCTATTGATAATTAATAAAAAAAATATATGATTTTACAAATCCTACTATAAAATTTAATATTACCTATAAGATTTTACGAATTATTAAATAAAATAAACGTGAAATCTTTTCCAATATTTAAACTCGGAGGTAACGAATGATGTAATTTATTTTGCTCTGGATAAAATTTATCATTGAGAATTTGCGTCAAAGCTTCACCTCATTTCACACAGTGCGAAGTTATTCATATAAGTATTATATTCGCATTAAACCTATAATATATTCAATATTGAAACAAGTTGAAAGGTTTCCGAGAATTTATTAATACTTACGTCTCTCTAAAGTATTTTTTATATACGTACACTTTTAACGTTAAACGTACAGTCAGCTTTTAAAATGACTTAAAAGTATCTAACAGCATATTACTATAATGATTTTAGGTTATTTAAACTAAGTTATTCGCTAAACTACAATTTATTTCTCGTACTTACATTTTACCAAAATATGTAAAAAGTATGATTATTCACATGATTACATAGTTTGGAAATACAAATCCATTTAGCAGAAATAGCGAGTAATAAAATATGCATTTGCATTACAGGCGTCCGCTGGCCAACTTGACCCCCAAGGGTAACAATTCAGAAATCATTATCTCAGCTCAGAACTGTAGCTCTTTTGTTAACTATACCGAGATATTATCTGTAGTGGCCAATTATTGCAATGTTGGTTAAATGCTTGTTTTTTTTTCTTCAATAATAAAGAATATTGTTTTTAAAAATTAGAAATATTGTTTACTTCAAACGATGATAATAAGATATAAAAAAAATATTTACAGATTTACTTTACGTTTACATAAAATACCAGTGTATTTAATTGTGGAATCCTGTATTGTCTTTGTTAGTTAATTATTGTATCTTTTAGTTTATGGTCAATTTGTAGTTGGTGTACCTTTTGGAGTTGCAACACTCTTTAAATAAATCACGATATACATACTCACGGTATTATTTATTTATCTCTAAATTTAGTGCTCATTCACTATGATCGGTCACTGTGAAGTATCTGCGCCCGTAACTATGTGGCCTCGCTTACAAATAAAACTGCGGACAAAATATTTTTTTCAAGTATAATAATTTTAAATTTAATAGAATTTTAATACATAATAACTTGATAAAAAAAACATTAAAAAAAAAGGAAATAAATATACATTCAACATTATCCAACAAAATCCTGAAACCAATTTTCATTTTACTTATAGTACAGTTATTTTTCGCAAAACAGAAGTTGTATTACGCATATCTGCTTTTCAAGGTGATTGACCTCGCGCCGATATCGTAGAATAGTAATATCATTTACGCATAAAACCGCTGGCAAAAAGTCTCTTTATGCCCACGAAGCCCCTACAAACTGTTTGATATACCGCACACTTGTGAAAAACCCGCGCATCGCGTTGTGAAATCAGATATATCCAAACCTAACCTGAGGATTTAGGCATGGTAGATGTACGCCAGTAGGAAAATGACTACTACCGATTGGTTCTAGTTCCAAAAAAAAAAACAAATAAGTAAATACATAATTGAATTATAATTTTTGCTCTACTGACAAAGATTTTAGCATATTCTATACTCACTTTTTCAACTTTATTTTTCTCACCGCTCAATTTGTGATTTTCTTTCCCAAATGTTGTTTTTGCCTTTAGACTATATTTTTAATCTGTCGACTTCCCATCTGCGGCGCTATCTCATCGCCTTCTAATTTTCTCTGGATCTCTGAGGCACAAGCTGGAATTATCTTTCACGTCCTATGGGCTATAGAATCTAAATAAATGTGAAACTAAAAAACTAAGAACAACACTATTAGATGATAACATTAAACCAGTTCGCAGTAAACTAAAATTATAATACTATAAGATTTGTGAAGAGTTACCCGGCTAACGTAACTATGTAAGTCATTCATTAAAATAGGAAAGCGGTCTGAAAGAAGCGGTAGTGCGCCGAGCTCCAGCGTTTCTAACTAGGTTAACAAGCGCCCGACGTGGTTCGCGCTAATTACGAACAGCCCAGGTTTCCACTGCTTTTTGTAACTGTACTCTCTTATACTTCTTGTTAAGTTTTAATTACATTTTTTTCCCTTCAAACAAACAGTATTTACGTATGTGGTATGTAATAGGAATAAAAATATTTTACATAATCATAAAGCTAGCTATTCGAAATAATAACGTTAAAAAAATACCGTAGAATTTGGAGTGATATTGTGAAAACAAAAAATAAAGCTTCGGAAATAATTTTTAAACACTAAATAATGTGATGATTTTGAATCTGTAACTTTTAGAACCTTCCGTACTTTTAGACGCAGTTTAGTGCATTACATCCTTTAAATCATAAGTTAATCAATTTATTTTTTTTATTATGAAATCAACTTCTGTTATCTCTTCAGTTTAAATTACACAAGCACCGAATATAATTGAATAATTTCCGCAACACATTTCACTGTAGAGCTATTCAGATTATTCATCTGATATAAATCTTAATATAGACGTACCACAATTAATTTCGAATAACAATACGATTGGTTCACTGAACAATGTCGAGAATTGTTCTCGTTAACAAGAATTTGATTAATTTTCTGCGACACCATTTTTATAGTAGTAACTGTGTGACCGAGAGTTCTAACCGCGTTTTATATATTCTTCACTGCATAAGTGCGTGATATAGTTCTTAAATAATCGTTGGAAAATAATTTTGTTCACAATTTCATGAGGTTTAATCACACGGAACTCTAATTAATTTTTAGAACTGAGAGAAAGCAAAGATATTTCTCAGAAATGGAAGCACTTATCAGTAAAACTGAGCGCTGAGTCGTTTTTTTTTTTTTTTCACAATTTCTTGTCTTTTATTTTGTTTTATGCGGAACTCTACTAATTTTCCTGAAATTATTTTTGGTGCTAACAAAAAGCAAAGATACTTTTCACAAATTCAAACACCTCCCAATGAAACTGTGCATTGAATCGGATTTTATTTGAATTTTTTTAAGTTTTATTTATTTACACGGAATCTTAATCATTATTGAAAAATAAATGTAGCCTAAGCAACTTCAGTTACCTGTCAAAACCGACCCTTTTTTTTGACGGAAGGAAATGCATTTACGCACTACCCTTACCCATTGTATTAGTGAGACCGAAGTCCCCCAATACAATGGGTAAGGGGGCACCGAGGGACGAACTCCGTGCCAGTGTGGGACTCACCCGGGCGTGAAGCGCCCGGAAATACCCACTAAAACCCCCCGGGGCCGTCCACTGCATTTGGGATGGGGGCGACACGGGGTGGCTTTCGCAAGCACCGCGTCGCTGTCAAAACCGACCCAGCCATTAACTTCTTCTCTTCACCTTTTCTCCCATAATCAACTAAATATAGTTTATGTTACTAACATTTTTACTGGTAAATACTGTCTTTTGTCCTACTAATATTGTGTTGTCTTATATGTTTGTGTTGTCCCTTTTTCAGGTAGATCACCTAGGTCAAAGGATTTTTTTTCTCATTTCATTAGCCATAGCCTTGTTTCCCAGTTTCCACTCCTTGGTTCATGACTCTACCTTACGGATACTGACAAAATTGTGGCCAATAGCTACAAAAGCCAAAAAACTAAGAAGTGAAGTGAAGTGAAGTGACCCAGCCGTTTCTGAGATTACCAGGTGCAAGCAGACAGATACTGTCGTCAGATTTTTTTTTTAATTTTTGGTATAGGTACCCTAAATACATTGATATGTATTGAGTTAAAAGTTGTTGTTTTAATATTACAAACAGACACTCTAATTTTATTTATTTATATATAGATAATATATTATTGTATATTTTGATATAATAACTTATGTAATAAATGATAAGCAATAATTGAGAGGTATAAAATAAAAGGCTCATCACTGTCCATGGAGTAAAGTGTACCAATCGAATATTTAGTTACTCTTCATATTTCCTAATTAATAATTAAATTAGGTTTCTTTTGCTTTGTTAGATGTTTTTTTTTATACCAAAATAATTCATTTATATTCAGGCGCGGTATCATTCTGAAATCGAATTAAAACAATGAGAACATGGCTTTGTTCCATCTAAACATTTCGGGAGGGTAGCGTTTTTACACTTTAAATCAGTTTAAAAAACTGTTTATTTTTATGAGACAGTTTTAACATTACTTGTAATCATAAAACACAATATTGAAGCTTTAAAAAAATAACAGATTTTATTATCAGTTATGCCCCTCAATTTCATTAGATTGTTTTGTCATCGATATAGTTACCTGACGTCAGTACACTGTACGGTATAGTGTAAGATATTTTGAACTCGAACTCCTGTCCAGTCGATCGCTCCAATTAAATTAGTTGCTGAGCGTTCTTGACTACTCTTAATTGATATTGGCTTCTACTATAGAATTAGTTTATACGAACTTTCTCAAAAGAAGTAATTAGTTCAAAGTTACTTCAGAATGTTATCCTGTGAAATTACACCGCTGAACTAAGTGATTTATCGAAATATTTCAAAATATTTTTTTCATATTCAGTTCTTGACCTCGCTCCTTGTCGTATGGTGAACTATTGTACTGTCCGTCGGAGAAAAAAATGATCATATAGTATTAGTCTTTAAACCTGGTTGTCCAGCTGGGAAGGATCATTAGCGATAGTTTATATTAATATTAGCACTTAAGTGACCGAGCATTGCTTGACGCTTAATTAAAGACATACTGTTAAGTAGTAGCATTTGTTGCTGTGCATTATAAATACCTGAGTGGCGAGATAAAAAAACAACTGTCGAAGTAAATTTAAGCTTTATCAAAACGTAAAATATAACTGAAATTGATACAGGCGTTTTCGAAAAATCAATTTTACACACAAAACAACAAGAATCACTCACATATTTAAGCAAATTTCGTTTCTAGTAAACAAAATAGAGACAGGTATTAAAAATAAACCTACAACTTTGATAGAATGGTATTTGTTGTAATACGTATCTATTATACGTATAAAGTATCTATTCATCTAACTATAACTAAAATCGTACTTACCGCAAAACATACTCGATTACAATAATGAAGAAAAGGGTATATTCAACGTAACAACTCAGACAACATAATTAATTATTGATAGGTACATAAGAATACATACTAAATAGTCTAAAAGATACACGTAAATTTTTATATCTACTACAAGTAATAAATACCGTATTATAGCTCACCGAGAGAATTGTACTTATTCCTCTTTATAGGTTATTTTGGTATATCAACGTTCCTGGGAACTGAATCGGTATAATAAAAAAAAGCTCCACAGCGCGCGAACTGATGGAAATATGAATCCAGCCAAAAAATCCACTTATTACCACTTTATTGAATTTCCTGACGTTTCACCTTGCGAGGAAACTTCCAGCGAAATACCTTTTCCTTTTTTTTTGGTAACTATATTATACGCGTAAAAGAAGGTTTTGGTAAAATTGATTTAACCTGGAGTTCCTCTAGTTATGTACAGAGCAAAATGTCATCAAGAGATAACAAATTTCGTTAAGTATTATTTTTAACAAGGATTTTTTTATTTTTCATATACCAAATGTAAACGTTTAGTGATTTACCATAATGTCATTTGATTGTAAGTGACCATTTGGTCGTGCGAGATGACAGATTAATCCTGGTGCACTTGCCGAAATACCTATAGATAGATGCATGGCAACAGATTTTTTAAATAGTGAATAGAAGTAGCTCATTTTTACTCTAGATATGCTTAGTGCTTTGATCACAATCTCACATGATATTAAACGAAGATTTAGTCCAGAATGGTAAACACATTAAGACTAGAGCTACTGGTTTTTAGATGATGCTGCCGGATCACACCTATTGGTATTTGGCGATCGATTTTCCAACTTGAGGTTGGTAGCTACCCAAGCAGGCATCATTAAAAAATACGCTACACCATGCTATGGTTTCTTCACGACTTTTTCCTTCACCGAAAGCTCAGGCTGATGTAACAGTTACATAGGGGGGCTTGAACCCGCGTCCATAGACGCGGAATTCGACTGCACTAACAAAAGCACCATCATCGTTTCTTTGACTCTCTAATTTAATGTAAAATGACGTTGTGGTCCAAGATGGTAAGCATACTAAGGGTAAACATAGAGGATTATTCAATAGATAGGATGTTTGCTATGGTAGATATGGTAGCATGCACACATATCTAACTGAATAAAGTTCACCTCTCTGATATCTACATAGTTTTTGTTTTTAGCAATATCATATGTGCTGTATATTCTTTTTCAACTAAATCAATAAAAATGAATCCAAGTTGTTGAATTTTAATTCGGTTCTCTACCAACATTTTATAACATAGGGTACAATAATAGAGTACTTTTACTAAACTATTATGTTTGTAGGCAAGTAAAAAATAACTTATGCACTAAATTAGCTTATTCTTATTAGCACTTATGCAGTCAAGTTCTTATCCATTGGAACACGATTCTAATTGCTACGGTTGTGTATGAACTTTCAGTACAATATTATTTTAGCGCTAGTCCTTACACTTATGTATGGTAGTGAGTGCTGGGTCTGGTAGAAGAAACATGAAAGCAAGATTAATGCGGTAGAGATGAGAAGTAAAGCTAGCATGAGAATGATAGATAAAGTAAGGGATAGAGTGATAAGGTAACGTTGTGGTGTGGTAGAGGATGTAGTGACAGAGATAGAGAAAGGGATGCCTAATTGGTTTGGAAATGTAGAGAGGACGGATGAAAGAAGATTAAGGAAATAAATTTACAAGGCGAGTGTGACTGAGGAAGCTAGTAAGGGTAGTTATAGGCGAACGAAACTCGACCAGAACGAGGACGTTCTGGAGAAATCCGAAGAGCATGTTATTGAAGATGTTTATAAAAGTAGAAGAAGCGAAAGACGTGTGACAGGATCACAGCATGTGGAAGGATGTGGTCTCTGTCTACCCTTATGAGAGCGGCGTGACGTTATGTATTTATGAATTATTTTACTATTTTCTATATCAGCATACTTCGGTCTACAAAAATAAACTCTTCTGAAAATACAATTTAAAAAAAACATATCTTTAATCATTTTATCCAGAATATATTTAATAAAATATCATATCACTATGTTGTAGTTACTAGTTCTTAAAAAAATATCGTTCAAATAAATACCTATAGTTATTTGATAAATATAGGATTATTTGTAACTTTTCATAGAACTCTGATATAATTTTTCTTAACGAAATAAATAACCAGTTTTATTCGTATTTAAATACTCATCGAAATATAAAAATATTATGTCTACAAATCATCTCTCTTAATCTTAAAATGAGTAATTTTAAAATTTAAAAGTAAAGTACAAGCTTTCAAGAAAACTTTGTGATAACTCATTAATTAACGTCTCTTGTTTTTAATTGGAAGTCCTTTAAGACAGACTCCTTGCAAAATCGAGGCTGTGTCCCACTTTTTAAATTACGAAGCATTTAGTGGGCGTAAACAAATAAATCTTTCTCTTACAGCTGAAAATCATGGCGTCCAAGTTTTGACTTCCAGTGTGCTACGAGTTAGGGACAACTGTTCTTTGACCGTTGTTTCTTACGGGAGTTTTGTAAATTATAGCAATTCGGGCTTGTAATGAATTCCGCTAGGTATGTTAATTCATTCAAAATGAAACTTTATACAGTACTTAATAAAGGTAATAATCAAATAATTTTTCGTAGATTCAAATGACGATGGAGCTAAGTCAAGTTTTTACATATTTTGTAACTCGAATAATACTGAATCGGATAAAGATGATTCTTCCTTTAAGTCATATAGGTATTTGTATTATTTGAGTAGGTCTTAGCGTTATTTTTTAAATTAAGTAATACATAGATATGTTTATGATGATTATAGCGCTAATTCGGCAAGAAAAAACAGAGTGTTATTTTGCAAAACGTTATTTAGAAGATTCTATTGCGAATAAATGAAACAGTTATTTGGAAGTGGAGCAACGCTTCGCATTTAGTTTATTATAAACTGCATTATTGGATGGTGAATAGCTGTGTCGTCTACTAGAGAGACTGAATAGAAAATATTAATTAATCTGCAGCCGACGGATGTGATGAATAAGGTATTGGAAATGATAATCAACAACAGTACACGAAATAACAGCTCTAAAAGGTTGTAAATAATGTTAAAAAGAATATAAATAACTAGAAAGAACGTTAGAAATAATGTAAATAATATTAATATTTTTAGTCAAATAGTATTTTTGACAAAAATTCATAGTATTATCTTTAAAGCCGTAAATAATATAACAATGTTAAAATATCAGAGAGCAGGTGGTGGTATCTATCTATTGAAGAAAAACGGCGCTTCAATGACAGCCAGTCATTTATCTCGGCTTTTGTTCAAGAATGGGGAATCGTAAGGAAATGCTTTTGTATTCCATAATCTCGACCTACTTGTTCTTTCACTTACTTCACATTTTATAACCGACGAACGAATCTTCACAATGTTGATAATGAATTGGAATAAATTAATATCTTTATATATGTATATATAAATCTTCTGTGCGTATGTATCAGCCATTTATTTAGGAGTTTATTCACTACTCCTAAACGGCTGAACCGATTTTAATGAATTTTTTGTGTCTATTCCGAAAGATTCGATAATAGTTTAGATTCACAGTTTGGTTTAATGGATAATGTTCATTTAATTATCTTTTTATATATGAAACGCGAATGAAGTCGCAGGTATATTTATATAAATATACTTACAAATAGAGATAAATGAATTTGTGTTTATCTAGATGAATTCATCCATCCATAAACCGAAAGACGTCCACCGCTGGAAATAAGTCATCCTTAAAGTTCACAAGGGGAATGCCATAATCGCCACGCTTGCCAGGAGGGTTGGCGATCGCAGTCAATCGTTTGGTACTCAGAAGTTGCTGCTGCCCATCCCCTGGTTTATTCCTTAGTCGCCTTTTACGACACCCAGGGGAACGATATGCGGTGGTACAATTATTAGCCGTCACCACACATTTAAATAAATAACTAGACGTTATCTAATTATAGTGGGACTAAATTAGAAACACGTGATATCCTATGTATGTATATTACATAATATGATTTAGTAAAACATTTACAACTATTTGTTTTTTATTCAGAGCACAATGTAAAGGAAATGTATTTCTATTTAAAAATTTGAAATTCAACATATTTCAAACAGAATTTTGTTTAATAATATTAAGGTGAAAAAATTGTAATTTATTCGATGTTTTATTTTACGATTAACTAAGAAAATAATTTTTTATGAGTGTTTTTTTTTAAGTCACTTCGACAGGTAGGAAGAATAATTTAAATATCCGCTTAGATGAAAAATGTGACAAGGGAAAAAAAAGGAATTACTTTCTACTTTTTACGTAAATAATTTAGGAAATAATCTCTTTGAAACAATGAAAGACCCGAAGTAGGTAACGAAAGGTTTTCGGGAACCCTTGAAAGAGGATCTCGTCGGAAAACGTCTTTTTCGCACACAAAAGATATTTTTATAAGGTCAATTAAACTTTTCGAAGCCGCTTAAGGATGCAAAGTTTTAATTATCAGCAGCATCGCACCCCTGATATTATGTTTTATTAATTTTCCTTAATTAACAACATTACGAAAATAAAGGAAATTTGTGTAAAAAACATATTTGAAGTGTTTTTTAATATTAACTACTCTATTCTTCGTCATATTTCAATTACATTGGCACAAATTAAATCAAATGTGTATCACGACAAAAAAAGGACAATTAAAAAAAGGAGAATATTTGGATTGTACGTACATACCGTCACGCCTTCTGCCATAAGGGTGGACAGAGATCACATCCGTCCACTTGCTAAGATCCTGACATACATCATTCGCTTTTTCTACTTTCATAAGCACCTTCATACATGCTCTTACGTTACGGGTATTTTTAACCTGGTCTTTCTCCAGAATGTCCTCAATCTAGCCGAGATACGTTCGCCTAGGACGTCCCTTACCAGCCTGCCCAGTCATCCTCACCTTGTAAATTTGTTTCGTCGATCTTCTTTCATCCAATCTCTCTACATGTCCATACCAAATAATTACCTTACTCTATCTTTGTCATTACATCCTCTACCACATCATAACGTTCCCTTATCACACTATTCCTTACTTTATCTATCTTTCTCATGTTAGCTATACCTCTTAGACTTCTCATCTCTACTGTATTTATTTGGCTTACATGTTTCTTCTATCACACCCAGGACTCACTATCATATATAAGTGTAGGGACTAGCACATCCCGATGCACAGCCAAACTTGCATTTTTAGACAGATTCTGGGTGCACATAAAGTAACAAAGACCCCGTTCACTCGATTCCCTAACACAACCCTTCGCTCAATATCACGGTCACACTTTCCATCTCTGGCAAATATTGACCCCAAGTATTCAAACTCTTCCACTTGTTCCACTCGTTCTCCGTCAATCAAAACAGCACATTCTGTCACATTTTCTTCTTTTTAAAAATTCTTTATTAGTTTTATTACTAACAAAAATATTTAATAAACAATTTATAAACACTTTGTAATATAAATCAAACAGATTTACTACGACAATGAATATTAATAAGAATAAATCTTTGCGTTTTTAAGTGATTAAACACTTTATAAACAATATTATGCCATTCAATATAATTTTTACATAACTTAAAGTATAAACATTACCTATGAATTTATTGACCAACTAAAAAAGTTGAAACGACAAGATTTATGTATTTTTTAAATTTATTTTTTAAAGGTAAAACGCTAGAGATGGTTATAAATTTTTCTTCTAAAAGTTCTTATACATAGTAATTCATTCTTTACTTCAATAAATAAATCAAACGCGGCTAGTATTTATTTAAAATATTTAAAGATTAAACGGAGTGATCAAATAATATAAATAAAAAAAAAAGAAGTTACATTATTTAGAACTGTAAGTAAGTTACCTACAACATCATACTATATGTCAAGTTCTCTCCATAAATATCCCCCCCAGTTCCATAAAATGTGATACCAAACAGTTTTTTTTTACAATGAATAGCCTTAGTGCTTTGACCACAACCTCACCTGATGTTAAGTGATGATGTGGTCCAGGATGGTAAACACACTAACCCTAGAGGTACTTGTTCTCAAGTGATGCTGCCGGAACACACCTATTGGTATTGGCGACCGGTTTTCAAACTTGAGGGTGGTAGCTACCCAGGTAGGCATCATTAAAAAATTCCTATAGTTTTCTCACGATGTTTTCCTCCACCGAAAGTGCAAGCCGGTTTTAGAGTCGGATAACTGGGGATCGAACCCGCGTCGATTGACGCGGAATCCGGCCACGTTACCCGCTGCACCATCATTTCAGTTATTAGAATAAGATAAATGAATACTACTATGTTAAAGACTCAGTAATAAAAGTATTTTTTAAGTTATAAAGTTTGATTTTACAATTAGGTCCCAAAGCACATTTCGACAATAAGTTCGGACATCATGCAAGCAAGTTTTAATTTTCAAAGGTTATATTTATTATACGGTGTATCATTATGGTGTTATCTGAATATGACATGACACCTTTGTCACAGTATTCCCTAAAAACTTCCTAACTATAAGTTATATAGTTCTATCACAAAAAAAATGTAAAAAAAAAACAGTCCGAGTTTTTTTTGTTGATTTTCTTGATAGATGGGTTATTTTCTGAACCGGTGGTAGCTTTTTGGCGTTTATAATTGCCTTATTAGAGTCCGAATTGGTTTTGCTTTTTAACATATATTTTCTTATTTAAAATATGTTAAAAAACTGTTATCTAAGATCGGACCCAAAGCCGAAACAAGTTTTTAACAAGTTCGAATGAAAGATGGCATTAACTTTAACTTACATCTTTCTGTAAACAAAAGGCCTATTGAATAAGATAACCCACATTCTGAACGGTTAATTAATTTACCTGTAACGTAATCTCTTGCAAACCAAATTAGAATCGAACCGGCCACTACAAGAGAGGTTAGGGTTAGATTACATAAATTAATTACGGTATCCTAAACTAATGGTAACTCATATATTATTTCAATTGAAAATACACTTGAAGGGATAATTAAAGGTGTCATAACGTTATTGAATTGTATTCTCAATACGTTTTAATCGCTCAAATACCAAGAAAAATTTAACAATTGGAAAGCAATTGGAAAGCAATTGGAAACTGGCATAAACGCCAGGTTCGTCCTTTAACAGTTAATATCGTCTATCTTATATTACATTAGTTTAAAAATTATGTAGCTACATTAAATTATTTGCTTTAAAGAATACTTCGTCATTATTTCATCGAGTCGCAAAATAAGAGATTAAATAGAATAGATTCGAAATAATATATTAAACACACAAAAATGTGCCCAAAACAATTGATATAGATGTTACTTAGTTTTGTTTTTATTTAAAGAAAACCAGAATCATTTAAGCCTTATAATTACTGTTAAATAACCGTTTTTGGTTTGTTAAATAAAAAGAATTAAATTATATTAAATTGTACCTTGCTTTACGCAATTTCTTTCAAATGGGTCACCTATTAAAACGGATACATAATAACTTTTACCGAAAGCACAGGCTTATATACAATGGTATAGTTGAATTCGAACCTACGTCAATAGACGTGGAATTAAAACAACACTACAACAAAGCAATCATTGTTCTAAATAATCAAACTGCACTATAAAACAGTTTTTAATACAATTATTTATTTATACATGATTATAAATTTCAACAGATAGGAACTATATGTAGTACAACTGTGTTAAGCCATTTCCGGAATGGTTCAGACAGTGCGAGAATAGGGTTGCAGCATTTGGAAATATGCCAAAAAACTTACACAGTATAATACATACAAATAATATGAAGCGTGAAAAGATATTCATTTTTATAAAAAGGTAATATTACTCTCTATTTATAAAATATTACCAAAAGTGCCGTCTGTATTTTTTTCATTCTGTATTAGCGCTTTGATCATAATCTCGCCTGATATTAAATGACGACATGGTCCAAGAGGGCATACTAAGCCTAAAGGTACTAACTCTCAAGCATTGCTACCAGAACACACCACGGCGATTGGGTTTAAAACTTGAAAGTGGTAGCTACCCAGGCGGACATCATTAAAAAATGCTCTACCACCATGCTATGGTTTCCTCACGATGTTTTCCTTCACCGGAAGCTCAGGCCGATTTTAGAGTCGAATAGGCGGCAATCGAACCCGCGTCGATTGACGCGGAATCCGTCTACCCGGTGCGCCATCATCGCTTCGCATATAACTTATTTATAGAAAGAATTTGTATAACTAAATACATCAAAAACGGTCGTCGGTCCACCTTGTGGGATGCATTACCCACGCTGTGTCAAATTTTTACGGTAATACGACGCGAACTCTGTTGATTATTTATGCATTTTCACTTAAAATTGTCACTGAAATAAAGTATAAAACTTAACTATTAAAATCTGAGGGAAAGTTAAACTATCAGTAGATTGGTTCAATTTCATAATGGGAATCTTTACTTGTTAACACTTTGAATTAAATCTATAATTTATTATGTACATAGTTTTAACTAAATTGTCGATGAGTATACATACTTATAGAATGTCATTGAGAGCGCTTAAATATTGAGAACATTCTGCGTTGAAATAAAGAGTATTAGAAGACGGTCCTTGATATGTCTAAGTAGGTACTTTTGTAAAGAAATTTTTCTATATCGGAATTTAATGAAACGGTAAGAAAATAACTTGTAGTACTCGTAATAAAAACTTAAATGGTGCGCTATACTTTTAAGTAATATTTTAAAGCTTGAAAGAAATGTATTTGTAAATGTAATGTAAAATACTTTTCGAATTTCAAAGGAAGAGAGAAATGTACACAACGAAAATATCTTAGAAGATAAATCATGACCTAGTCTAGCGAACATGTTTATACTTTAATCGTGAAAAAGATTGTAGATGTACTTACATCCTTTAGGCTATGTTCAGATGGTAAAATTTTGACGCGCGTTTAGACATCCTAATATAAACCTAACTTCCGAACACATGCGCGCACCTTAACGCGCGTCAGCGAGCGTCAGCGCAGCGCTCAGAGAAAAAAAATCTAGACGCAGATGATCGCACGTTGACTCGCGCTATGATTAATGTAACGTCAGTTTGCTATTCAGTTGAGCGCGCGCTTTCATCTCGATCGCATGTACTTTTGAAATTTTGTTAATTTTTATAATTTATTATGTGTCCGTTTTCTTTTCCTATATTTTTCTTTGTAATATAACCACAAAATAATAGCCTCTTCCACGTCCATTTTCGATAAATATTTATTTTAATTAACTCACGGTACATTATGTCATTAAAACAATTTTGTCATGAAAAACGGTGTATATGTCTTACACTATTACACTTAAATTAAAATATAAAATAACTTGTTTCATCGCACACGAATCACTTAAAGCATTTGCTATTACCATAGTCGTTTATGTGAAATTTTATGTCAGTACGGGATTGAACGTTCGAAATAAATTATTAATAAAACAATTATTTTATTAAAAGTAAGTGACATCTTTATATAATGATTTAATGATACTTTAGTATTTTTATATTGAAAATCATTCCAGGGCTTAGGGACTTATTTAAAGCACACAAAAAAATAGAAAAAAAATATCTAAACTTTTTCTATTGAAAAATCGAATTCGTATTCTTCACCAGTGCTATTTTAATACTAACTATGTCAACGTTGTCATTTTTGAATATATATTTGTATTTATGATTTATATAAATGAAGAAAAATATTACAGAATATCATAAGTAATTTAATTCATTGAAAGCAGAGTTATATTTTATATCGTTTAAGTTTTTAGGTCTTCATTAATGATCTTAGATTGGATCATCTTTAAAATTTCTATTGTTGCCGAAGCTCTATTCTTTTGGCAAACTCCACTAATCGCAAAATTGACAAAATTAAAAAAAAAAAACGCTGTCTTAAAACTTTATAGAGCACTCTTAGAACTTGACAGATGAGATAACATATTTTTTGTCTAAAAAGCTCACATTTATCTTTTTATTTTTATTTTCGCTGAACGTTGTTAATCTTGTCCGTTAATTTCATCGACAAAAATATGTTTCTGTATAATATTCATTTCTAGAAAAGTAAGTAATGAAATAATAAGATTATTTTTAAGGAACGTGAAAAAAAAAAAAATAAGTTTACCATATAGCGTGTAGATTTGTCATACGTAAAAACGATATATCGAAACTCAAAATATAATCAAACTATTTTAATCTGATCTATTTAAAACTTGATATAAGAAAACTATTTTTTACTCTTAGCAGTACTCAGATTTAAGAAAATACGTTGTTTTTTTAACTAACTGGAGACTGTTCTATGCACTGTATAGTAAACAATGTTCATAACGTGTCTGAACTATGCGCGTGCCATACGATCCACTCCAAATTTTATGCAATAACACTTGGCCCAGTGCCAAATATGTCTGTATGGACAAATCGATTGGTCCCAACTACCGTATCACTGATGAACACATACTTTACCTAAAAATAAGCAACTAAATAGATTCAAACGTGTTTTATTACAGTAATTGTGTCTTCATTAAAATGTTATGTTTTTTTCTGTAGCATAAATACGTTTGAAATAAAACACTTCAGCTTTATATTTCACTAGCTGTGCCCGCGAGTCCGTCCGTATGGAATTTCATATTTGTCAAAAACCATTTCAAGAAAATATAGATAGATATTCACAGTTTCTATAATATATGTATTAAATCAAACATACATATGACTTACTTTCGTAGAAATTTACGTTCCCTTTATCACACCCGCTATGGGGCGAGTTAAAAAAAAAAACGTTTATATGTTACTCCAAAATAGATTACTTCCATAACGAATTTCATTAAAATCAATCTATTTTTGCATTGTGATGCGTGCATATACACAAAGAAATACAGGCATTAATTCGAAAAATATTAGAAAAGTGTTGTGTCATTGATTTTAAAATTCCCCGAGTTTTTTATTTTATTTTGAGATATATACTGTACATTTTCTTCTTGTACTACTTCATAAGTATAACATAACATTTTCATTAAAATTTCAATCTAATTTCTGGTGTAGTACGAATATGAAAAATTAAAATTTTCGATAATGAAAACTTGTAAATCTATACGAAAACATAGATACAATCAATTGAATGGTACGTCCTATAGTTTATTATTTGAACAGCTTTTATAGACCGAAAGATTTAGACTTTGTGAAAAAAAAAGCTGCAAACATATTCACACGTTCTGTTACTTCGAATCATTTCCATGAATGTGGCGAGCAAACGCATTATTGTATTTATTCGCCCCTCGACGTGCTTACATCGCACGCAGAAACGACCCTACTAAATAAACACTTGGCGCGTGTTCAGCCAGCCTTCTCCAGAAGTTTGACAGAAGTATCCCTCTGTTAGTATTACGTTAGCATTGAAGCGATGATGGCGTAGTCGGTAGTGCGGTCGGGTTTCACGTCAATGGACGCAGCTTCAAGCCCACCTAACCAATTCTAAAAATGACCCTGAGCTTTCGGTGAAGGAAAACCTCATGAGGAAACTATAGCATGGTGGTAGAGCATTTTCGAATCTACTAACCTCAAGTTTGAAAACCTGTTGCCAAATATGAAAATTTGTGTTCCAACAGCATCACTTGAGGCTATCTAGGCTTAGTGTATTTACCATCATGGACCACATCGTCACTTTCTGACATTAGGTGAGGTGGTGGTTAAAGGTAAAGGGTTATCACGGGAGCTGGAAGTGTTTTCGTGGCCAACTGAGTAGCAACCATCACAGCAGCACTAAGGGGCCTAATGCAGCCAATGTATATCTAGACGTACATAGAGGCCTTAGCCGTGGCAAATCTAGGCCGACATGATTACGGTAGCTGTAGATGGATTTTGATTTATCAGGAGTTGTCATCGTTTTTGGTATCTACAATCAGATAAAGTGCTAACATTTTTCCAAGCTCGAATAAAAAATTACATTATCAATAAAAGTAAATTGGTTATATATATTCAGTGTTCGAATTATGTAATTGAATTCACAGATCATAACAATAATTTGAGTGTTTTTTTAAATTTGGGTAACTTACAGTACAATTTCATTTTTCTGTAAATAGATTCTGCTCGTGTTCGTAACTTGTATAAACAGTTTGACATTTAAAGATAATAGAATTCTATGTTTATACTTGTTCTAGTAAAATAATTTACAAAAATACCATTTGTTTAAAAATAAAAAAAATGCAATGCATCTAAGAACCAAATAAACAATTTTCTTCTTATAATAAAAATTGTATGAAGTCGCAGTTCAGAGCCGTCTTTACCTATAGTGTAGGGTGTTCAGCGCACACGGGCGCAGAGTTTTAGGAGTCGCCGAGCGACGCTCGCAATACCTACAAAGATGCGTCGCTCGGGGCGCAAACGATCTCAAAGGGCGCTAGGATATTGAAGCCACACGGACGTTACAAGGGCTAGAAATGCCGCTGACGCAGTTTACAATATAGGTACGCGCAATTTATGTGCTTAAAAAACATTAGATTCATCTACTATTAGATAATATTACGTTTATGCTGCAATACTTATAAGTGCTCGTTTAGATAACGAAGTTTTTATAAATTACCTTTCATTAAATATCTGTCAATATAGCCAATAGTTGTAATGTATTCATGAGTCAGAAACCAGAACTAAAGTAACTGACTGAAAAATTTCCAAACTAAAGTGAAAGCGAGTACGGCACACTACTCGTGGGATTGAAGCCCGATGAAGCCAACGGGTTGTCGAATGGCGACCAACGGAATACTTAGCATGGGCAGATAGGCCGACACCGTGGTGAAGGTCGCGGGAATCCTGCTCGATGCGAGTGGTGTAAGATGTATCGTTATGGAGATTTTTGGCAGAGGCCTATATTCTATAACTGAGATGATGAACCCTGACTATCTATGAGTCTGCCAGAAGTCGGTATCACTATAGTGACTACAAAATCAGAGCACCGTTAGATCTTTAGTCTAACTTTTGCTTTCGATTCGTCTTATTTCGGTTTCATTTTACCACCAGTCATACATATTTACCTCTCACGGAATATTTTAAATGAACTTTTTAGAATGCCGGAGAGTATACGGGATATTCCAAGCCAAATCGACCACTTTTGAACCTTACCCCTTTAGATTTCGCTGATTTTTTTTTTCTTTTTCTACTCGATGAAAGATGTTTTTACCGCGTTTTATCACAAAAAAACGCGATTATTTCATAGAAGCGATCATGTTAAAAAAAAAATATTTATTTTTTCAAAAAATTAATTTAAAAACAAAAAAATTTTGTAAAAAAAAAACATCCCGAAAGGTCAATTTTTGAGAGAGTTATGGCTATTTGAAAATAAAAGAGCCATTTTTTTTAAAGCTTCCTAACTTTTTTAGGTTGGATAAAAAAAATTTAAAAACATTCTAAAACACGTCTTTCATCGAGTAGAAAAAGATAAAAAAATTTCAGCGAAATCTAAAGGGGTAAGGTTCAAAAGTGGTCGATTTGGCATGGAGTACCCCATACACACAATGTACATATAAATTCCACAAATGTTTCTTATAAGGTGCGTGCAATATAAAGCTCCTTTAATAAATACATTCGTTTACCTTACGGAGAGAATTTCACATCTTAGTATCAAACATCGTAATGATGAAATACCGTAAATATGAAATTTAAACGTACTATTTATTTAGTACTAGAAGAATATGAGAATGAGTATAAACTGTACAGTGATGCAAAATACAGTGTGTAGGTATAAAGTATGTAAGGTATTCAAATATTTTTCACCTAGATGTAATTGGTTTTTTTACTGACTGAATAAATAACTAGGCGATCATAAGGGTTTAAGTGGTGATAGAGCATTCGTTCTTGGCTAGTACGCGACCAGTTATTCTGTCAACCGGCAGATTCTTGTCATATAATTCTGCTTGCAGTTAAAATGTAATTTTTGGGCATGTTAAAAATACGAAATGCATATATAGATTTAACCTGCTGGTCCTCTTTCTATGTTAAAAGTGACATACAAATCAAACTTATCGTTTTCATGTGTGTCTCCCCCACTCTCTATAATAACTTAATAATGATTATTAAATATACCGTAATACGTCTTCAGATAAATCACAGTACAAACTCCTTTACCGTTAAAGTATTTGGTAGTCATTTAAAATTGTAGATAAAATAATGGACGTAAGCAAACAAAAAACAGATTTATTTGAGTCTTTATAGGTATTCTCTAGTTCAGTTAGTATAAATCGTTGTTTAATAAATCGGGCTTAACGGGCCGCTCACTACATTCTGTTTGAAACAAGGGCTTTAGGTCTCTGTAAAACAATTGGAGTAATGAGATAAAAAATATATGTGGTGAAGTTCCTAGTAATGGTGTAAATTTAAGCAGGTTTTTAATCTTAAAATCGATATCTAGTTCTTTTAAAACATGGGATTAAGCTAGTTTAATCGGTGAGTTGAAGGTTGATGTGAGAGATACACTGTGGAGATCTAATGTTTGCTTATGAATTTCAGTTCAGTAATAATTATGTAGTAATTTTGGATTACCTTATAAATGTAGTAATTATTTTAAATAAAATCGATACCAAGAAAATTTTTGCCACGAAAAGAGTTTTCATGTAGCTGTCGTTCGTTTAAATTAAAAATGAAATTTGTTTACTAAACATTTAAAATGCACACATTGGCAAAGATAAAGCTTATTTCTCCTTTTTTCTTTTTATTTTTGTTTAATAGTTTAGTGTTACCAATAAAAAAAGGAAACTTATTCACTAGTTATATTGAAGCACATTTACATTATCACAGCTGTGATTCAGCTGAATTAGTGAAGCGGCCACGGAAATTACCTTTGTTCCGTTGATCTCTGCAGAGAGCGATCTCGTCCGGCCTTTAATGTATTTTAAATGGCCGTATAAATTATTTACACGAAATTATTGATTTTGCTACAGATAATTTTAAATACATAGTACGACTAGTTAGAAGAAAGGGACTCAAGTCTGGCTATAAAGGAAAAAAACTGATACAAAATTTTTCAGTTTAAGGAGTGACAATAGTAACCAGAAATGTTGTGATTGGCATACTCATGCTGTGTTTACCCAATTGTGTTATTGTAAGATTTTAATTGCTTGGTTTAAGTATTTTTTTATTTAAAAGAGGTTATCACGTGATTACGTCAGATATGTATTAATATGTCGATTACCCATAATAATGAGACAATAGGAAAACAATGAAAAGCTGGTGTAAACGCCAGGTTAGTGCTCAAGGGGTTCAAAATAGGTACTTAGAAATGCGGACATAACCGCTAGCAGAAGCTAGTATTTTAATCGAGTAGGTATCGTAATAAAATATGAACTTGAGTTCACCATTGCCAAACGTTTTGTTTACAGACAAAAAGTGACAAAAAAAAACTTTAATAGACTACTTTTTGAAAAAGAAATAAAACATTTCATTAACTTGGCACCGACATGGACTAAGTAATATCGTTGCTATTAAAAACATATTTTTTTAGCAGAACCCATTTAGATAATAAACGAAATAAAAGAGCAAACGAACTCTTCACGTGTATTCGAGAAAGTTTTACTAACGATTTATTAACCAATCTAGATTATGCTTTTAGCATTCTATACTATACAGAGGTTTTTTTTTTTAATATAAAGTTATTTTATTAAATTAGCCTTAATCTTTGTTTATCTATGACGTAGTTATGATAAAACAGCTTAAAGACATTTTCTTTCTTTTAAAACTAGTTTTTGTATTATTTTAGATTATATTTAAACACATTAAGATTCTAGTATCTAGATAGCTAGCTAGCTGTGTGCCCGTAGCTGCGCCCACGTTTCATATATTATTAATTGCGATTTTTTTTTTTAAACAGATCACTGCATTTTTTGGTGCTAAGATAAAGTAAAAATATTTGTCATAATTTCAAGCACTTGCCCGTAAACCTGGCCATTGAACGGTCTTTTATCTAAATTTCTTTATTTATTTTTTATGTGAAATCCTAATAATTTAAAAAAATATATATTTTTGGTACTAACAGAAGGCAAAGATACTTCTCACAAATTCAAACACCTGGTATTAAAACTGTACACTGAACTGGATTTTATTCACGATTTCATGAGTTTTAATTTTTTTTACGCAGGTCCCTGATTATGTTCATAAAACAAACGAAAAACATTACCCTAAATTACGCAGAGCAATTTCAGCTATCTACCAAAAAAAAGTCCCGCCAAAATCGGACCTTCCATTCTAGAGATTACAGACAGACAAACATTTTGAAAATTGTATTATTGGTATAGGTATCGTATATACTCGTACATTCGTATGTATTAAGTAAAAATTGTTATTTTGACATTACAAACAGACACTTCAATTTTATTAGTGTATATAAACATTGTCTTACTTCTAATATTCGTATTGATATACAAAGCGCCTTTATATATATCAAGGCTGTTAAGTATTCTACATTCTACCTCCGATCTGACCTTTATCATTATTTATTTAGGCCTTAACAAAATTCGAAACTCCCTAGAAAGAATTTCCGTATAAGGCATAAATAAAATGTACGTACGTCATTGACAACTTTCCTGCGTAAGGAAGACAAACAAAGTTTTGACAGCGAATACAAACGACACTCTTGGTTGGGGTATAATGGATACGGGCTATAGTTTTATTACTGCTTTCTCCATTCATTTAATCAATTTAGAACACTTTGCAGTTAACAAGTTTTTAGGGAGTCGTAGATTTTTCGTTAATCATTTCGCCAATCAAAGTTGGATGCTACAAAAAAGTATAAGAAATTACGAATTGATGTGAAGTGTTTATTTTTAACGCATCATCCAAACATATTGATCATATTATGTTATGAATATAACTGAGGCATGTTTTGAAGGCGTCTTGGTTTACAAGCTTGCAATATTCGACTCTATATTATGTAGCGTTGATAGCATTTTACGTGATATAGTTTGGTAATTGAATCTGAGTGAAGTAAATTAGAAATAATGGCATACAATGCGAGGTGCTACAAAAAAACTACCTACGAAATTCTAGCAAGATGGACGCCGTTTTGTTAGAGCATTCAATTGTTAGTATAAAATTATAAATCTCGTTTGTAAATTACACATTATAATTAAATAAAAATAAAAAAACAATTTGATTAGTCTGCTGTGTTTGAAATAAATAATTTTCATATTTGGATTGAAATAACACATTCTTAGATTGTTATTTTTTACTGAAACGGTAGGAGGTCTCCTGAAACAAAACGAAATCCCTATCGAGTACCTTACTTACCGGACAAGTTCTTACGAAATCTATATCAAGGGAAAATCACTTTTGTAATAACAATGAAATAAAGTTCATAATAATTTGAAATAACAAGTAAGTATTATACATTAAATTTGAATAACGTATGAAGGTTTTCAATTTGCTCTTAAGAAATAATCATTAAGAATTATATTTGTTCGTTTAGTATATTAAACTATCTGTTGATTTTTAATATTTACAAATGAAAAAGAAGCGTGAATCGATAATAATAAATACAATTGTATGTTTCTAATATCAATATAACAATTTTTACTAAATAAATATGAATGCATATGCATATATACAAAAAAAAAAATTTTCAACATTTTTTGGCCGTTTGTTCCAGGTAATCTCAGAAGCGGCTTTACTGATTTACCGGAACTTTTTAAGCAGATAGCTGAATTTACTCCGCGCACTCATGTTTTTCAAAAATAATTAGGGTTCCACGTAAAATAAAACAAAACTCATGAAATTATGCATAACATCTGATTCAATACACAGTTTTATTGGCAGGTATTTGAATTTAGTGAGAAGTATATTTTTTCAGTTAGTACCAAAAAAGTTTTTTGGCAAATAATTAGGATTCCGTATAAAAATGTTAAAACTTAATTAACAGTAAAAAAATCCTTTTAATTGCTTCAATTTATGAGAAATCAATATATTTGCTTTCTCTTAGTATATACATTTTTTTATGAAAATAATTAGGGATACGGGTAAAAAAAATAAAAACTATTTTACCCATTGATGAAAATATGGAACGCTAGCACAACCGCGGGCACACAGCTAATATAATATAAATTAGTTTTCAGATCGAGAAAAACAATTTGTCAACAACGAGATTATAAATCATTTATTAAATGGCATTCTATGTAAGACATTGAAATCTAACTAAAATTAAGCAATACTGGTTAGTAGGTAAATGGATATATGGTATGCTAAAGGCAAAAAGAAAACTGTGAAACTTGTACATACGCATAATAACTGTAAATCACTGCGAGGTCGGCGCCATTTTGTAAAGCTCAGTTACACTAATGTAGTTTCACAATGAATTTGTGCACAGATATTTTGGATTAGCATACATTGCATTGTTATGCGTTTTCTAGCCGCACATAGACTATACTGCATATATTTACATAATTTCACAAAAAAAGGAACTAACAGCATACTTTCCAAAGAAAATCAATCATGTAAGTAATATAAATGTTAAATAATTATGATCTATAGTTGAAACTTATAAATTCGAAAAGCGTTTATTTGCGATTTAACACCCGGCATAGTTGCAACAATGAAATATGCGAAATTCAAAGTAACCTATTTTATAGGGATAATGCTAACAGCACATTTACGAATATAGATTTTTTTAAGATTTTAAAATAAATCCGTAACAGGTCCACTGCTGGGCACAGGCCAAAAATATCCCAATGATTTCCACAACGACCGGTCTAGTACATCCAGCGGATTCCCGGAACATTCATCATATTGTGGGTTTGTTTTGTTGGGAGTTTGCCCACTTAGCGTCTTCCGGTACCTACGTGGTCGCCATTTGAGAACCTGTTGGCCCCATCGGGTATCGATTCTGCCCAGCAATATGCTCAGCCCTCTGTCACTTTAATTTGGCAATTGGCAATGTCGTCTACTTTGGTTCTTCTGCGGATCTGGTCATTTCTGATAAGTCTATGGATTCTATGACTCCTTCATTGCCCTTTGAATAAATATTACATAAAATTACAAAAATAAATTTTATTCTACTGCCTCTCGTATTAGGGAAGTTCATCAAAAATTTAGATTAAAACTGTACGTTTCTTGTTTATAATTATAATACTCATCCTACATGTAAGTCTCATCATAATTTTTAATATTTATGTTTTATTTCATAAATAATTCAAAGCGTAGTCTCTCCTCTTTAAGAAAATAAAATATGAATAATATTATAATTTTTTTCATGAATGTTTTATTGCCATCTACATAATTTTTCTTTTGTATTTATATCCTTGTTTTAATTTTTTTTAATACTCTATAGCCTCAGCACTATAATCCTATCTGACATAAAGTGACTTTACTGGAAGCTCAAAGACAACACAAAGAATATCGAAGCATAATAAAAAATATTGATAGTTTTTTTTTTAAATATCTATTTACGTGACATTAGATATTTAGGCAAATGATAATATTTTTTTAAGCTCTTGATATAAAAACAATGACTTTATTTTATAGTTAGCATTTTAATTTAAAATTTAAATTTTTACTTTCTTGCTTTGATTCTTTTTTTTAATTCATAATATATTTTTTCAACATATTTAAACATAATTGAAATATTATTATGTAAAAAGTGAAAATTCAAAGACAGATTGATAAAGATAAATAAACCTTGAAGACAAATTACATTTATAATATTTCAACGTAAATATTAATAGAGTTCGTCTACAGACACATATATTTCATATAAATATAATATGAGTGAGCTAAAATAAAGCCTGAGCTAATAAAAGCTATCCGTAACCGAATAAAGCGACAATAGCGCAACTAGGCGAGTGCTGGCACATCCGGGAACGCGGGCGGGTCAAGGTCACGGCCCCCCGCGGATCGATGCAGCTACGACGGCCGTGCTACGTCCCGCTACGCCGCGGCCGCCTCTACCCCTACGCCGCGGTGCGCTACGCCCGCATCTACAAATACGCAAACTTATAGGACGATTTTTAATTCTCCACATGCAAAGTAACTTATGATATGATATTAATATATCTTGAGATTCTGATATACGACAATTTATTTTCTTTGATAAAATCTGTATTATCGGAGAAGGTATTCCACTTCGGTTTTGTGGAAATATTTATTTGCTTCATTTTATTTCAGTGATGTTATCTTTAATTTGAGAGTCTATAACGGAAATGTCTAAATAAATATTATGTTACATAATCTAGCTATTGTTTTACACTTCTATAACTCAAATAATGGACAATTCGTTTTTATTTTAAATTGGAAAGTATACCTTAATCTAAAAGTATAGGAAGACATGTTGCACCGACCCCAAGTAAAAATGCGAAAAGGGTAGGAAGATGATGACCTTAATCTAAAAGTACGCTAAAAAAGTTTTTTAAAACAATATCATTGTCGAAAAAAAAGAGTTGTAAATTGCCGTTTTAAGTATATTTATTTATACAATTTCATTTCTTATACCGAATTCAATATTATGTTAGTAAGATTTTTTTTTTTAATTATTATTATTAACCTAAATATTCAAGTACGTTGTAGTGATTCTCAACAATGATATTGTCAAGGCTGACGATATCATCTCGGAATCTACACTTCTATTTATAGTGGCTATTGTTCTTGGAACCATTGTTTCATTTGCTTCTGGTAGTCATTTTTTTTTGCTTTTCTCACTTTTTCGAGTGCCTTAGAAAAAAGTTCAAGATGTTTTATACCTTAAAGAACGACCTCGTTTTATGTGATGGTAGACGTTTCTTTATTGTATTCCAACGTTTTTTTAAGGCACCTATATATATGTAAGTCACTATGTTGGTTATGGGTGCTTGGGGTGTTCGACAGGGATATGAAAGCCGATATAAATGTGTTTACTCTTGTATTATTAAATTGTCACATTCACGTTTTATATTTTACATGACGTTCTATATTACTAAAGACTATAATTTATCTATGATATTACTAATAATAGTCTTTATAATAGTGAAAGATTTACAATGAAAATATGAATGTTAAATCTTAAAACTGACAGTTGAATAGAAATCGATCAATAATATGAATAAAAATTTTTAAAGACGAAAACAAAGGATTTTCATCGAATTACGTCAATGGAATACGTAGTAGAACAAAACTACCTTAATAATGTAACGACTATGAATTTAATTGCTCTTATTTAAAAAATCCTTATATTAAAGCTTAAAGTGTGGGACTTGTCCAATAAATTATGAGCAAATGAGCTTAATACACAATAATTCGTGTACTACCCCTGTCATACTTCATAGCGAAACATTAACCGTATTAAGAACACAAAGAATTATTGCATGTATTGACTTCCGCGGCCTTGGAATGTGTCTTTGTTACTACCGCGAGCGTCTACCCTTCTGTATTAAACGGTCATGGTCGCGATACGATCTCCTCATTATACAAAAGTGATGTCCGCTCACCTCCGAAGCCAGCGCTCGAATGGCCTTCCATTGCGAGCGCTACCGGCGGGTGGTGGAGGGTATGTTTACCCTCCTACCCTCGCCGACCGTGCCAGCTGAGCAGCGGCACGCTATATTTAGGTTGTGCTGTAAATATTCGGTCCAAGTACGGAATGGGGCCTTTCCCGCCCACCAGGGAGGGTCGGGGGAACAAAGTACCCCTACACGGTAAAAGTTGAAAGTTCACAAGCGCCCCGCACACGAGTTCGCGCTGTTAGGGAACGCTTCTTTATTTAAATTCTATTGCAACTTGTTCGCCATTGTACCCTCGACTGAATTCGCAATGCCGTCTCTAATTTTTCAATGTTGGTCGTGAAAGTTATATACTTGTTTTTTTTTATCTCATTTCGAAAACTTGTCCAACTGTGTTTTCTGGATTTCAATTTGGAAGTTAAATTTCGACGTTAGTCTGAATGGTTTTTACGGTTATTATATTTCTGTTGTTCAATTTTGGCTGAAACAACGTTTACAAATTATCATTAGAACGACCGTCACCTTCATATGTATGTATGTACATGTTGTATAGAATATTCAGTTCAACGAGAAAAATACTATTTTCACTGACGACTCGTTCGCGTGACATTTGTGAGATAATAATTTACATTTGTCATATTATAATGTTTTTCTACATAGTCATTTAAAAGCTTTTAATAATAGAGTTTGTTCGTTAACAAAAAACATTGTGCTTAATTAGAAAACATTGTATTTATTTAAATAACAGAGAACTTGTTAAAGATGGTGATAGTTAAACTTTTCGACAATTACGAGGAAACGATAGTAGCCTCAGATTGCCCATTGTGATCTACATCAGATAAGTGGATTGAAGAAGTTGTACTGTCGCTTTCATCTCTATATATAGTGATGACACCTTCGTTGTTCTCGTATTTAGGATCTAGTCCTCTTTCGTATTTGTCTGTCTCGTGTTTGGGATCGTGGAATTTTACCACAGTGAAGACAGGCGCTGTACCGCCATAAACGATACGCTCCTGATGACTGGCCACAGCTAAGACCGTCCCAGCCGCTGGGTACGAACAGGAGATGTATCGATTATGAAGATTAATCACTTCCACACAATTAGTGCCACTGCCTCCTATGATACCGTACTTGCCTTTACGATTGAACTGAAAAACAAAAGAATGTTTTATATTAACCATTAGGATTACATTTGTACAAGAAAATACAGCAAAATAACGTCACACGTAGAGAGAATAAGATTGTTTTTCTATCTGATTACGGTCATTACATAGAAATAGTGTTCTTAATTTAAGGCCTCGGGGTTAACAAAGTATGTGTAATATTTATATCTTTATTTTAATTATTTCACCTTCTTTTAGGTGACATTTATATTATAATGTTTTAGATATGTGTAAACATTTTATAAGTTAATAAGTTTTATCGGTAATTATTTAGAAAATCACGAAGAGTAGGTTTGAATAGATAATTATTTGTTTGAAAATAATACAACTTACTAAAATTTATATTTTTAGTCTGAGTAAATAAAGATGTAACTATTTATTTTATTGTTTATTAGTACATTCTCTTGATCGATTCTTTGACTGATTGTTCTTTTGTCCTTAATGATTCATATCAAGTAATGAGGGATATATGGATTTTTTATTATTGCAATAGAAATTTTATAAGATTAAAAATTTGTAAATAGCCTCTAGTGGATTGTGCATAACGTCAGTGGATTCATGTGGGCCCAATCATAATTTATTCATATTTACATTTATATAATTTACCTATAATCATATTTTGCACATATTTAACAATAAACTCATTTGTAACTATAGACAAATTAATAGTTATATTTACATCTGAAGAGTTCCAATATCTGCAAGCGTAAATATATTCGCCGTCAACATCGTGACGGCGATTCTGTACTCGGACAATATGGAGTTTCTTTCTAGCAGCCAGATCCCACACAGTTAGTGCTTCCGTCGGTTGCCAACTACCGACGATGCACTGGTTTCTCTGCAAAATGAAATTACGAATAAATATTTTTTTGGTATTTTTTTTAACATACCCCCTTATGGTTTATTACAGGATTTATTAAGTAACTAGCTGTTTGTCCGTGGCTGCACCCACGGTTCACATATTCTTCACAGCATTTTAATTTTTTTTATACGGACCCATAATTTTTATTTAGTACTAAGATAAAGTATAAATATTTCTCATAAATTCAAGCACTTACCCGTAAAACTGTGCACTGAATCGGATTTTATTCTATTTTTTTATGAGTTTTAATTTTTATTACGCGTAACCCTAATTATTTTTGAAAATTAAAAGTACCCTTAGTTACCCGGAGTATCTTCAGCTATCTACCAAAAAAAAGTCGCGTCAATATCCGTCCAGCCATTCCGGAGATTACCCGGCACAAACAGACAGACTGACATACAAAAATTGTAAAAATTGTAAAAATAATTTTATCATTACAAACAGACACTTCAACTTTATTTATTAGTATAGATTAGTTTTAATTTATTAATTAATTTCAACCGTAATTTATGAAAAACTATAAATCATTAGTAACCAACAGGTCGATTTCCCATAAAAATGAGACAATAGGAAAACAATGGAAAGCTGGCGTAAACGCCAGGTTAGTGCTCAAAGGGTTTAAGAATATTACATTAAAAAAAGGTTAATGTATTGCTATAAAAATAAAAGTTTTTTATACCTCTAGTGGTATATAAATGGAAGCGCAACATGGAGATTCATACATTAATAAAGAAACAGTCTATAACACTGCCATATATCTGTGAGACGAAGCATGTTATTATTTTTTGACTAAAAGTTAAAACAAAACAGGGATACTGACTAAAATTTATTAATTAACCAGAGTGTGAAACATAACTGAAATGAAGTGAAAGCGATGCCATTAAAGCAATGACGGCAGTCTGCGTCGATGGTGCGTAGGGTCAAATCCATCTGTCCAATTCTATAATAAGCTTTCGGCTTTCGGAGAAGGGAAGCATTATGAAGAAACCATAACATGGTGGTAGCGCATATTATAATAATACCCGCCTGTGTAGTCTGATATCTGAAATCCTTCATGTTTGAAAACCTGTCATAGAGCACCAATATGTTTGTTTCGGCAGCGTCTCTTTAACGCCAGTGCATTTAGGTTTTGTATGTGTACCAACATAGTATGTTTTCGCTATGCTCAACAGACGAACAGAGCTTGGGAGTGAAAAGTCATAATTAAGTAAATATTTCCCAAGACAAAAAGAGATAGCGAGTCGAATGACACATTGTCAATTTCTATACTTGCTATAACCCCCTAAGACCGCTGTCAATTCTTTTGGAGTAATTTAATTTAAATAGTTAATAATCTTTGACGAAACTATAAAAATATTATTAGTGACTTGTTCAGTCAGTGAATGAATTATGTGGGGCGCGCCCGAGAGGCGTAAAAAAAGCCAATTCCAATTAATATAGATTTAATTTCAGAGCTACAGTTACACTTATACTTAAACTAAACCTAATACAAATGACTATCGACCGATATTAGTTCGAATAGTCCTTAAACCTAAGAGAGGTGACTAGCGATCGAGGTGTGACCGAATAGTGTCTTCAGCGGAGCACTTGACAGGCGAGGCGAGCCTCAGTGAGACTCGGCTGGTGGTGCGGTTCCCACGATGACGATGAGTTGAATTTCCGTATAATAGCAGGTGGCATGTAGCGTCGGTGAACCGATGTTGCAATTGTTACAAGGAAACTGCAATGTAGCGGTTTCCGTAGGATTCAACGATGTGTCTTAGGTCCATGATATTAGGAAACTGCAACGTAGACCTTTCCATGGAACACGGATACATAACAAATGTGAAATTACACAACGTAATAATCTAAATAAATACACTTTCAGGAGTAATTAATACAGGTTTCATTACTTTGCTAGTTCACATATTTTGCCAATTTGGGTTTAATATTTAATCGTAAAACTGATTTTAATAATAAATTTTATCTTTTTATATTGATTTATTATAATATTTTACTGCTTTATTTAGAGTTGGAAGATATTTGGTAGTAAATAAAATAATATTTTTGTTTACGCTAGTGTTTGTCATGAATATCGTCATGTATAAGCTTCATAGATATTTAGTGGATAAGTTAATATGAATTACTAATATATAAAGTAATATATAATTTTTATTCAGGATGGAATTCAAATAAAAATTTTTTTTCGTATCTGCACACTTAATACAGTTTGTATAGAAAAATAAAAAAGATGTATTTTTTATTGTTGAGTTTGGTTTGCAATAGGATAATTTACTGATGATTAATTTCTTAAAAATAACAGAATCGTTAATAAAAATTTGAAATACCTAGGAGTTTAAAGTTTTTGGTGCCGATTGAGATGCTCTATCTCTTTTCGTTAGTTTTTTTACACGATGTATGCTTTGACCACAATCTCACCTGATGTTAAGTGACGACGTGGCTCGGGATGTTAAACACACTAAACCTAGGTGCTAGTTCTCAAGTGATACTGCCGAAACATACCTATTGGTATTTGGCGACAGGTTTCTCAAACTTGAGGGTGGTAGCTACCCAGGTGGGCATCATTATACCTTGCTATGGTTTCCTCACGATGTTGTCCTTCACCGACAGCTCAGGCCGATTTTAAAGTTCAATAGTTGGGATCGAACCCGCGTTGATTGACGCGGAATCCGTAAGTACGTAAAACTTGAGGTCATATTTTAGTATAGGGGTTATTTTTCCAGGATAAAATTAAAACGCTTAAAAGTTATTTATTTCTTGCTAGATTTTAATATTGATTTCAGTGTTCGGCCTTATTAATGGTCTATTTTGAAAGAATAACCAGAGACGAAGACCTTGAACAAGCGATAATGTTTTTAATACAATGTGAATTAATCAATAATATTCCACGTGCCTTTAATTTCTTCTAAATATTTTTGAAACTGTAGCTTGTAGTGTTTTGTTACACAAATTTCTATAAGAAATATAATATTCTTTTACATGATTATTTACATTATCTTTTAGATTTGGAGATTAGTTTTGTATCTTTTGAAATCTTCTCGTAATAAATAGTGGGCCTGAACCTATCCAGTAATATATGATTATAGCAGAATCAGTGGCGTAACTAAACCATCTGAGGCCCGTGCCAAAGTCATTGGATGGACTTGGATGGCGCGGTATAAATCGTCACATTGTAATTTGATTTTAGTAAATCACTAAAGTATAAAGCGGTAAAATATTTAGTCGTGTCTAACTTTAATTGTATTTTTAAAATTTATTGGATTATGTTAAAAATATTAGGATTCTTCTGAGCTCGCGGCTTCACGGGCTGGGGCCCCATCGGACCGGGGCACCACTGATCAGAATATACCATCGATAACACATTTATGGCTAGTTATGACAACATTATTTCACGCACACTTTTGCAACTTGTTTGTTGTAACGGCTTTTAACTAGCACTGTAAGTTTTGTCTATACTAGATCCAAGTTTACCATACATTACATCGTCACTTAACATCCAGTGGGGCTACCAAAATGCTGAGCCTAGATAGTTTAAAAAATTTAAACATAGAAATTATGTGAAATAATATTCTAAAGATATAACGTTATTAAAGAGACAACTAAAAGAGATTTCAGAAAAGACGTTGAAACAGAGTAGACCTTTACCAAGCTTAATTAACAAACATCTTTTATTGACATACGAAATTAAAGAAACAATAAAAATAGTATAATAATAATAATAAATCAGAGACAGTTGAATTTGGTATAGTTTAAACGGACTGAGTTATAAAGAAGATTGAGATTTTTATACATACGAGGTAAACTACTGTTAGTGAACTTTCCTTTCGTTGAAAGAGTAGAAATAGATAGAGAATCTGATAAGAAGATCTTGCATGAAATAAAAGCAAACGACGACCAGATCTTACATTTAATCAGTTTTAAAATTTCCCTACACGTTACAACGTAGGACAAAGTTTTAGACTGTTTGCAAACTAAAAATATTAACCGCCCGTATAATAACATATTACGCTTCAAGAGTAACGAACAACTATGAAGCCACCTCAAACTTCGTAAAGAAGTACCAGTCACGACCTACCCGCAGATGAAACACGACAAAGCAAGAATTTTTAATTAAATAATAACGTAAGTCGTTGAACTGGCCAACGTAACAACTTTGGTACGTAACAATACAAATATTACATTGCTCCTAAGGTATAGTTTATAATTTGAACTTCGATGACTTGGTTTTATTATTACGGTTTATATTTTTTAATTACTTTTCGGGAATAAATTTAATGTTGCTATTGATAAAACCACTGAAGACTTTTATTAACGAACCAAAAAAATATGTATTTGTAAGTTTTTAAAACAATCACTGTCTCTATATTCTAATTTAGTATAAATGTTTTGTAATAAGTTCCTTGTATCCAATGATATATTTTTTTTATATAATATCATTGCTTGTATCACATTAAAAACATAATTCTGTATCGTCAACACTTCTGCTTGACCGTCCATGACATAATAGTATTTCGGTATGAACATAATACATTCCTGTTTTTAATAAGTTGCAATAAATAATTAGTGGCAAAATGTATTAATACTTTAAAATCAAAGAGTAATGTAATACTCACATTCAGGTCGATACTATCACTGCAAATATCCACCCCTTCGAATGTCATAACACATCCAACTTTGCATCGGATATCCCAAATCTATAAAATGAAAACTCTTTATTAAAAAAAAAAAACGTTTCACTTTATTTACTACGAGCTCCGATATCTATTTACGTCAAATATATAACTAGAAATACGTAGCATTTGCAAAATTTGACATATCATCTTATTCAAAGAGGAAAATGTCAATTGAACCTACAGACTTTGAACAAAATCAGTCAAGGCATTTTATCGAGCCCAGAGTTAATTTACGTTTTAACTTCTAATTTAAATATAAATAAGCAAAATCTTTCAAAGTAAAAGATAATAGTTTATAACATCGACGAATCTTATTAATTGGTGATTACTAATCTATACTAATAAATAAAATTGAAGTATCTGTTTGTAATATTTTTTTTACTAAGTACATAAATGTACCTTAAGGCACATATGCCTATAAAATGTATACAAACTCTATCTAGTAAATGATGGTCATAATTTTAATATCTATACTAACAATAGAATTGTAAATTTCACGTGTCTTAACATATTCGATTTTTATGAAAAGAATTATCGCAAGAGGCTAAAAATAAGTAATTAAATACATTCTATCGTTTTTAGAAATGTCTGTTTGTTTGTCTGTACAGGTATCAATTAGAAAGTATTAGGTGTATTTTAAAAACTCAAAAAAAAGCAATTATGAAGCATATTCCGGGGTACCAAAAAATTTTGTTTCATTAAAATCGGTCTACTCTATCAAAAGTTTTAGTAATTTGAATGACTTCAATGTCTTTAGTATGAAAGAAGAGATTGTAATTTGTAAATAAATGCGTTTTAGTCTTATTCGAGAATTGAATTGCCAAATTTGAATAAAACGATATAATATGAAATATATGTATAGTATATAAATAATAAAGATCTAAGACATAGTAAATGAGAAAACAATGATTTGATATTTTTGTACAATATCTAAGCATTTTAGCCGTTGTATTAAAGGGTTATTTTATGGAAGTAGTGAACTGAATTTCAAATATATTGTAAATATATTGTCTATGTATTTCTGACGATTATTCATAGATGGCGCTATACTAAACTGATTTCGATGAAATTTGTTATGTTAGTAGTTTATACTTTATAATAACTAATAGTCTTTTTACACATATTATATATATATATATATAATGTATGAATAGCGTTTATTTATATTCATTTAAAACACCATAATAATGAAGTGTATGCGTAAGAACATGTACGGACGGGACAGGACGAGACGTGGCGCCTGAATTCCACGCGAGCGAAGTCGCGGCCACAGCTACTGAGAAATAAAGATAAGTTGGCTGTCCCACGCTTTAGGCTAAGTAAGTCTTATAAAAGCTATACAGGTTAGTATTTGGTTTAATAATATTATTCCAAAGAACATTACCGATTTACCTGACAATAAGTTCAAGCACCATGTAAACAAATTTTAATTTAAAGATCTATGTATGCTTACTGTTAGTATAAAGAAAATCTTATAAATTATTAGGGTTCCTCATAAAAAAATTATTACAAAAATTGTGAAAAAAAAAGATTCACTACTCAGTTTCACCAGCAAGTCTTTGAATTTATGGGAAACGTTTTTTTGCTTTTCTTTGTACCATTTTTTTAGTATAATCACTAGGGTTGTGTGTAAAAAAAATTGTGAACAAAATACGATTCTATGGGTAGCACCATCAAAAGATTATTTTCCATTTATTATTTGAACCTATATTACGTATTGATTAACAATACATTCAGTCAGAAGAGTATCGGAAATAGATGATATGTTTATGTTTCAATTTTTTTTTTTTTACCTATATTTCCGATTAAATTTAATGCCGAATAATTTATACTCTTTTACGTGTGAGATATTATAATAATAATATACGAAAATATGTTGAGAAATAGAGGACAAAAAGAAACTGGAACTGTTTTATCTTTGCCTATTCATATATAGATTTATAGGATAAAAAGTTAAAAATATTGACAAGAGATAAAAAAATATGAATAACATCTTATAAAGAATACATGCATATCATACTTTTTTAGAAATTGAGCGTTCCTTTTGTAATACGTACTTACGTAAAATGGTATGCTCTTTACAATCGTCCTTTCAAGTGTATGCCATTAAATTAAAAATTAAAAAGGTTGACTGTACAATATACATACGGCTTAACCACCTCTTCATAAAAAAAACGACGGTTGTAATGTAGGCACGAGATAATGCATTGTATTTCATAAAATCTGGTACACACGGGACAGTATTCATTGCAGGCGATGTAAACAGGAGAATTTTAATAAATAATTTTGAGCAATTTAACCGCCGAGCGAAATATTTTAATCTCGGCAGAGATGCTTTGACTTTGATCGAGGTCGTTGTCCCGCGATGTTTTATTCAGGCAGTGTTCACAAGACACTTAGTTACTTGCTTAGACTACAGTCAGTAATTTTAATCTATTATACGATTAGTTATAATAACGGGGACTAATTGAATATTTCGAAAAGAAATAATATTAATAATATATACATTTTATTAAAAGTGTTTTTCACGAACTTGTACAGTCAAATGTGCTTGACATTGTCTTGTAATTACCATGAAATAGCGCACGAGTTTAATTTGATGCGTAAGATGCGCTTCGTATTTTTTTACAGAATAAATACCTCATAATCGTTTCATACAAGTCATATTATATAAATTAGGTTATAAAATTACAATTATTATAAAATTAACAATATAACCATTTCATATTGAATGATAACACTGCACTAATAATAGACCATTAGGATATACTCGAAAGAAGCTAATCTTCAAAAGGAGTTACGAAAGTATTCAGCCAGTGAACAAGCTGTCTACCATATGAAGTGTATCGAACGGTAACATAGAATTATACTTTTTAAAATTCACCAATCCGTAATTAATACACGAAAATACCACAGACAAGAAACAATTAGTAACGCATAAATTATAATTACAAGTATGTAGAATAACTATCAAGTATAAATGCAGCATTACATATAACTCTGAATAGCTAGCGTGTCAACCACAAAAACACGTCAGAGAATCTGTTTTGTCCAATGTATTTTGCAGTTAGTCTTTTAAATACAGCCTTTGGCAAACGTGAACTGTTATTTTAACTACCACCACATTTGTTTACTAGCGAGTTTTTGAAATTAAAAAAGTTTGTTTGCACAAAAATTTGCTACATTTTTTGGAGTTTTGTTAAACGTAACAGTTTATGAAAAAAAAATCTCATTATATTACATTTGAACGCTGAATTTCAAGCTTAACAGAGATAATAGTTAAAGAAGGAGAAATTGAAATAACAAATGACTATCAATTTTAATTTGCGACATAAAATTTAGCAAAAATCGTTGCTTTTATACTTCGGTAACCTTAAAGGCTCGCTGTTTCACTTCTAGCAGATCAAATTAAATTCTACTAATGAAATCGATGTTTCCACTAGGTACTTCTTGCATTTCCTTCTATGACGTCAACCGAACTAATGTGTATTGTATTTGTATGCATGTGTAAACCCAATATAGAATTCGTTGATTAAATTGATTTAATATTCTGTGGCACTTTGCGACTTTACTTTTATCTTCAGCCATGTGGTGCTGGTTAAGAATACTACCACCACATATCTTCCCGTTGGTGCCGTAAAAGGCAACTAAGGGATAAACCAGGGGATAGGCAACAGCATCCTCTGAGTACCACAAACATTTACTACGACGAGCGCCAACTCTCCTGCCAAGCGTGGCAATTATAGCAATTCGCCCCTTATGGGAGGAGACCTATATCTAACAGTGGACATCTATCGGTTGGCTGATGATTCATTTCAAACATCGGCATTAGTTGTTCTCACATTGTCATATTGACCACACCATTTCTCACCGGTGAAAATAAAATACTTTTTCAGGATGTTACAGGGCACTAGAAATATATTGGAGCTCCTAAAATAGATGGCGATGTCTAGGTTCCAAAATGAGAATGTACATATTTTTAAATTATCCAATTTTACAATAAATCAATCATTAGTTAGGTAATTAATAGTTCATAAAGTTAGTTGCCACCCAGCTTACAGCATAAAATAGATCTAATTACAATATTTTTAAATGAAAACTTTTATTTGATTGTAAAAAGAAACGAATATGAATGTTGAACCATAGAAAAGGAGAGAGAATGAATAAAGAAAATATGGATGAAGTGTGTAAGGGAAGATGTGAAAGCAAAAGAGGTAAATGGAAAGATGGTAGATGATGATGAGTTGGTTGTGATATATGGAATAACAAAACGTACTGAGCCGAAACATAATAACTTAAAAACTAGCTGATGATAAATTTAATTAGTAAGAAAGGTACCCACTGCGATAAATTAATATCTGTGAAAATGTCAAACATTGTGAACTTACTCTAAGAGTTTTGTCCCAAGCTCCCGTGGCGAACATATATGGCCTCTGTTTGTGACAGCGCAGAGCACATACTTGTCCGAAGTGCATACGCTGCAATTTTTTCGGAATAAACTGCAAGCGTAGCTTATGAACTTTATACGTTAGTTCAGCCTAAAATTAATATAAAATTAGATTTAATAATCACAGCAATTCCGAGTGAATCAAATCACTTATTGTCATATATACACGGGTAAAATTATTTTCGGCTTTGCCAATCCCGGTTGAGGTTATCACTACAATTGATTTCTATAGCATTATCAAATACATAAATGTGTAAAATAATAATGTTGTCCTTTTATAATTTTAATGGTTCCTTTAACTTCCTAACAATTAAAATTCCTAACATGTTTCAAACATTAATCATCTTTTTTCTTAGTTGCACATGTTTGTTAAAGATATTTTTAATCTTGTTACGCATGTATTTATTCGTGCTTACGCAATATTTCGACGTTATTACTAGCAAAATTATATATATATATATATGAAATAGCACACAATTATTCACTTAACCTTGGCTTTAAGCATTATCATAATAATATGGGTTTCCCTTTGCAAAAATTTTCAATATTCACCTTATTCGATGTTCCACTAACAAGCAATGCACAAAGGCATACTTCATCGACAAGTATGCCGAGCCACACAAAGCGTTCCTCTCGTATTTAATTAAAAATATATACATAACACTGTTTATGTTACTGCTAATGTAACATAAACACATATACAAGGATAATAATATATTACGAATTTAATATTAATATTATAACTTTTTTCTTACAAGTAGAAACGCATTTACGCATTCCCCTCTGAACCTTAAACGGAGAGGTGGTATGTGGGACTCAGCCGGCTTGAGATGAGCGCAGGGAATACTCAGTAAATCTCTTTGGTGCCTTGTCATATCTTTTTAGCCGGGGAGCGGGAGTTGCACTGTACTACTTCCGATCGATTAATATTATAACCTTTTTTTTTTAACGTGGGGAAATCCTCATGGACGAACCCCTCTCCCGGGCACCGGGAGAGAGGAATAGTGCCGGAATCTTACCGGCTAAAACCCCACGGCCGCATCGGCGCGCATTTGGGCAGGGTCTCGGGATAACGATTAGCATGCGTCGCTACCCTGTCCACGCGCCTGGGTCACTCGTGCACGGCGTGCGGGCAACCCTCGTCTCGGGGAGAGAGATTGTTGTTTTCTCCCCATGGTTCTTTGTGTATGAAGCGGCGGCTGTTAACCCAGCTTCTCCTTCACGGGTTTGTTCTTCCTCGGTAACGGATACCCCTGTATCCGTTACCTAAACTATCGTCACGGAGGCATTTGGTGGAAGTCTGCTCTCCGTCTTCCCCGACCCGTGCTCCTGCAGCTAACTGCCAGAGCTTCTCTCTCTCTTTTGCCTTTCGGCCTCCTCTTTCTGCGTGAGGACGCTCTCGCAGAAAGAGACGACTGCGTTCCAACACCTCTCTCCACCGACCATTGAGCGAACGACAGCCGGTAGGGAGAGATCACTACCAACCTCGGCAACGAGTTGTCCTCGCTCTGCATCCCAAGCCGAGCATTCCTCCAAAGTGTGCTGAGAGGAATCTAACACACCCTCGTCACAGTGGTGACACTCGCCAGTTAGCTCTTTTCCGACGATCTGGTGCAAATACCGACCAAAACACACCCATGACCAGTCAGCATTTGCACCAGTCGGAATATGAGTGTTCCGCTTCTTCTTTCTAGCCATTCCCAGAAGACGGGACGGACAGCCTCTATTGTTGTTAGGCCAGCACTCGGATTGGTCAGGGAATCCCACCAATTTTGAAGCATTATGCGGTGCAGGTAGGTCCTCTGAACTTCTTTTTTCTCTGGGGAATATATTCTCATCCCGAGCAAGCCTCTCGTCCGCCAAAAGAACAACTGTGCATGGGAGTGTGCAATCAACTCCCACGGTGGAGAACCAGCCAACAGACACGATGCCTCGAAGGAGATCGTTCTGTACCCTCGTATGACACTGACAGCTTTTATCCGCTGTAATTTACGCAGTACGGCAGCACTGCATGATGTCAGAGTCTCATTCGAGATTCGGCAAAATGCTTGCAAGCACCGAGGCACTGCGTAGCACTTTCGGAGCAAGTTGGAAGTTGGAAGTTAAAATGCTGGTTAAACTTCCAGCGACTATCCAATAAAAGACCCAGATATTTAAGCTTGGAGCACACGTTGATTCGTACTCCACCGACCACAATACGAGTGTCGGAAGGAGGAGCTTTACGAGGGCAGTGAAAACATACGGCCTCGGTTTTGCTGAGGGCCACCTCAAGTCCCAGCTTTCTTATCCTTCCTACGACTTGAGCAACTGACACCGTGATCAGCTGGATAGCACTGCGGAGTTTATCTCCGCCGGCTGTTACTAGAGTGTCATCTGCGTAACATATCACAGCAGCGCCGGGCAGAAGGGCGCCCCCGCAACACCCAATCATATCCGATGTTCCACAGGAGCGGTCCGGGACCGACCCCTGTGGAACACCGCATAAAATCTCGCGCCGGTGGATGCGCGCGTCCTGCCCGACGCATGTGACATGCCTGCCCTTCAGGTAGGAGTTGATTAGACGTCGCAGGTACAGTGGCACTCTGTGGTGTTTTAACCTCTCTTTGATACATTCCCAGGGCAGGGTGTCAAAGGCATTGGCGATATCCAATGATACTGCCACTAACACCCCCACCCCGAGAGACCACCGCTTTCGAGAGGGCCTTGATACGCAATATGGCGTCCACGGTTGATCGTCCCTCTCTGAATCAGTATTGTACCGGCGACAAATCAAGCCCCGACCCAGATAGGTGTAGAGACAGGCGTCGCGCAATGATTCGCATCCAGAAGCTTTCCGGCCTCGTCAAGCAACACTATAGGGCGATATGCAGCAGGAGAATCTACTGGTCGTCCATGCTTCTTCAATAAGACCAGGCGGCCAACCTTCCACAACTGGGGGAAGTGCCCCGATTCAAAACAGGCATTGAAAAGCCTCCTGAGCCGTTCCCCTAGAGCTTCTACACTCAGAACCCAGACGCGACCAGGGATTCCGTCGGGCCCCGGGGCAGTGTTCTTTGCCCGGTGCCGTCGCACGGCCGCGTCTAGCTCTGTTTCGGTGATTGTGGGCACCTCATCATCGACCTCTCATAATGTGGTTGCGGCCACATAAGGGGGCAGGAGCCCACCCCTCTGTGGGAACAATTCTGCCAAGATATTGTCTAGCAGACGATGTTCAAGACTCTGTGATGCCGGGGGAGCTGACGGTCGAATGAAACCCATAACCGTTCGATAGGGGCGTCCCCACGGATCGTTGTCTACGGCTTCACAGAGCTCTTCCCTCGCCTGCGACTTGGACTCTCTGACTGCTATTTATAGGCGCTTTTTTGCCTCCCTATACACATTATAGAGTTGGGCCTCAATAGTCGCATTCCGGCCGCGGGGTAATATTATAACCTAAGTCAACCTAAGCAAATTCAATTAAAACACATAAATAGATTGATTTACTAACGTCAAAATGCTTCGATCAACAATGTTGCTATTGTTGATCGCAGTCAACACTGTAATATAAATTGCAAAATTATCTTTTGCAAATTTTTATTGTAATTTAAATTCGAAATTATTAAAAAAGTATTATAATGTCACAACAATATACAACATAACATTGTGTAGTGTTAACATTTATATTCAGTTATTTGTTAACAAACTTCATAATAGACGCTGTAATCAGAAATCCGAATCTCAAAGAGTAAGAAGCCTTGTGAACATATTGTAAAGCCGTTGGAGCGATATCAAATTTATTACAGTAATAAAATTAAATTAGACCGTAACGATACACCATTGTGAATTATGTTACAGATAATCTAACAAAACTTTCGATATTAATCAGTAGTACACTGATCAGAATCAGGAATGTCTAATTCAAATGATCATAATCGAACGATAAATTTCTTAATAATTATTAATATTTTTAGTAATTGGATTTAAAAATAACAGTAATTGAAGAAATTATAGTTTCTTTCTGCGAACAAATCAAAATATTACGTTCTCATTAGATAATAAAAACGTTGGTAGACACTCAATCTCCTTGACAGTAACATAAATATATGTGTCTAGCTCATGAAATATGTAATGACTATAATTTTTATAACAAAAGAATCCCTTAAAGTATTACGCAAAAATATACACAAAAGTCAATGTCTCTCTGCCTGTTTTTTTTTCCGTTTGTTGAGTTTATAACTCGAGAACCACGAATCCGATGAACAGGATTCTTTTTTTAAATCGTAGGTATATTATCTACTCAAGTTTTAGAATACATTTAGTTTCATTAAACAGTATTTACAAGTAGATATATATGAAACCTAATCTGAACAACAACAAAAAATCCTTTTATAATTACAATTGTCGTGTTTTTTTCTGTACATTCTTATCCTTACATTAGATAAAACTTGTTTAAAAAAAAACATTAGTTCTATTAAATTAATGTTATTATAAAAACCTTATTTAGTTCACAATTTGATTTATATTCATTCTTTACTAAATTCGTTCTAAATTACTAATCTATAATAATTATTATGAGCCATAGATTCCTTCTTTATCACCCTCAGAAGACACGACTAATTTTTGTCAATGGAGATTGACTCCAATGGTTTGCTAAATATCAAAATGTGAATATTCTAAAAATTACTAGGTTGTCCTATTCTTGGTTTTCTTAGTATAAAATATAACATGTATACAAAATCTTTGTGAAGCAACATATCAACAAACCTCTTGTGTCTCGATGTCGTAAACTTTTATCGATGTGTCGCCGTATCCGACAATAATCTTTGTTTGGCCAAAAGACAATCCTAACGAGAGCGCTGGAGACCTCTCTGAGAATAAAATCAAAATTTTCAAACAACTCCCTTTAAGATTGCAAATGAAAGTATCATATAGTGGTTAGAAGGTTACCTTTTGCCGCCATATTACTTTTTAAGAGGATGTGACAAATTAAAAAATGTTCGTATTTCAGAAATCTATTGCTATCACGTTGCATACTAAACAAATAATTATAAAACACAAAAGCGACAACTACAGCTAGGAATGCTTTTACCTATGCAAACTTGACGAAAACGTCACTTCGTAGTACCCTGTTTCCTTCTTCAAAACTTAACCAAGTTTTAAATAATTGCATTTAAATTAAAAAAAGAATACTTTAACCAATTTTTAATTTTCTTACAGTTATAGAATAAGAAAGACTTTGGCTATACCTCTCTATTGCTTTTTTTATATTTTATCCATCAAATTCGTTTAACTAACGTCTCAAATAGACAGTAAAAATCGAACATTTTTTCATTTTCAAAAGCTCCTAGTAACTACAATAAGTAATTTATGAAAAATCAAAACGTACGGATATGGCGGTGATAAATATATATTATTTGGAGTACAAATATTTACCATAATGATATTATCCAGGGAGGAACAGAGCCTACGTTTGTATGGAATCAATGCTGCTCGCATATCCTTTTGATAATGGCATGTAATTTTTTTATTTATCGCTGATAGCATCCAGGCTACATCTATCTAAATTATACATTTGACATTTGGCTGTCAAATTTCAAAATTGTTTCAAATACAAATGGTCGGTCTAGTCTGGCGTTTCGTCTTAGTTATTCATAAATAATAATTACAACAACAAGTTTTTTTACTTTCGCGATGGTCACTTACATTGCTAATACTTCTACCACATAAGTCGAATAGTCTATTTGTATATTTCTATAGTAATAGTCTATTTCTATAGTAATAGTCTACCTGTCTAAAAGACGTATATAGTATTTTTATTTATGTGTATATTTGATGCATGTGCATGAGTAACTATATCTATAGTTACACACATCATCACATAGTTGTGGAAGATATCCCTGAGATCTCAATAATGGCACTGGCAACAATGAAAAAGGTGGTTATAAAAATAACATTTAAATTAATTATTGCGCCATGACTGCGCTCTATACTGTTTGTATTCAAACCTTGTAAATTCTAGATAATTAGAAACCATAAGTAACAAAATCTGACGATGGTAGAATATACGAAATAGGAAGATGCTATTCGTGGACTACGAACGTGAATTTACAACACCACCAAATCAATTAGGCGCATGACAGGAATGCGGTTACGACGCCCGAACCCCGCCTGTCTCCGCGCTTCCCCTAGTGATGCACTCACGCACCATCGTGTATTTCGCACGTCTCGGCAATGATAATATGTGCTTAGTGATTTTTAAGGTTTCATTGTCAGTTAGTTATTATATGTTTTTCATTATGTTGTTATAGTTAATTTTGTATTTTATAGTTTTAATCAAATAAATTAACCATGTTGAACTTTTACAGCGAAGTTATTAAGAAACATAAGGCTTGGAAGACGACAGAGAATGTATTATAAATGTCAATGACGACGATAATAGTAGTACGAATAAAATAAATCTGATTTTGAAGCAATGTCGGGGATTGAGGAGTTAGATTCTGATAATGATTTATAAAAATAAAAATGGCAATACTAAACAGTGATATTATTATTTCTAGTGGGACCCTAAAGTCTTCTTCATAAACCAATAGAACTAAATCCGTAAAAGTCACTAGTATGTACTGAGTACGTAGTACAAATATTGTATCAATTACCCTTCTTGTAATTAGGTGTTCCCCTCCCTAGTTCCATTGACGTCTTAGCTGTCAGGCGCCTAGTTGTTTTGGTCGAGTTTTGCACAACAATTGGAAAATGTAAGCAACATTTTTGAATGTCGATCGATAGTTGGAATCCGATTTGAATGAGATTTCATCAGAGTAATTCTTTCATGCTATAACCAAGTTTTACTTCTAACGAAAATCGACAAATGATGAAATAACCCAATATCGAAATCTTTTACACAAAAGATGAAAATAGGTTCTAATACAACTTACGACTAATAAAAGAGGTTGCATATGATGAAATGCCAGGACTTCCAGGACATAGAATTGCAAGTTCATGGATTCTAATGCAGGATCTGCTTTGATACAGTACACAGGTGGATCTTCTACAGATGGAAATATCTGAGAATAATTTTACAAATAATTAAACTTACGTTATTAAATCAGAAATTGTATTAATAATATCTCTATACGTTGATTTATAATGTAGTTTTGTACTAAGCAATTTGGTAGATTCTACATATATTGGGACCAATTTATGCTACTAAGCATTTAGATCGATCTCATAGTATTTAATGTACCACCATTTATAACATTGTAAAATTACGCTCATTGTAAAATTAATAAAACAAAATACAAAATTTTGAAGCACCACAATTGCTTACCTTCTAGTTCACGGTTTAAATTTATTTAATGTTAAAATAATATAACAACTTAAATACGTAATATTACAAACAAAATAGCTTACACTCTGTATAATAATTCAATATTTCAAAGAGGTTGGATTAACTAAAATTACGTAAACAGCTACAATATTACATTACTAGGATTAAATAGACCACCAGATTTCGAATCTTATTTTAGAGGTCAATATAATAATACGTTAATAATTACTTAAATAGTATTTCATTTGGATGAATGAAATAATTGCCTCAGCCTAGAACTTTATAAAATTGCAACGGTAGTTTTAAATATCAAAATGTACGTCTATTACCAATTGCTAAACAAAAGTGAAGTCGACTTAGTCAATGATATGAAAATTTTATGTCATTGCAATTTTATTATGTATTAGATAGTAAAAGTTACGATATGGTAAAATAACAGAATAATAAAGTCTTCTGGAAGACTCCAAAATCTTGCAATAAATCTGACTTCTTAAGTCAAGTTAAGAGTTTTTATGACATAATAAGACTTTTTTAGAAAAAAAAGTATCATAAAATATAATTTAGACTTTTAAAAATATATATTTTGGTAAATTTTTCCACAAGGGATTTTTTTTTCTAATTATATGTTTTATATATTATAAACACAAATAAACTAAGCTGAGGTATATCGTTAAATTCATATGATATTGGCTTTATGCTATCTCTCGTTACTAGAATATCTTGAATTAAAATGTAGTAAAAGTTGATAGTAAAATAATATCATGACGATACTTACATTAGGTATCTCAATTCGATACACAACACCGTCCATACAAGCAGCATAGCAAACTCTTTCTTCAGAAATACTATATTCGATAGCATAAATCGGCTTCGGCGGGAATTGTATGTTGCGGAGCGTGCAAAGGACAGTTCCAGTGCTTCCATGTCGCATCTTAAAATGTTGATAAACAATAATATTGCAGTATTACTATCTACTTTATCAAAGTTGTTAAGTTACTTTTCTAGAATGTCCTAGAATACAAAGTTAAACATGATAGTTATTAGAGATGAACTGAACATGGGGTTTATCGAAATTACGAATATTCGGTCGAATGGTCGGCTAAAAAATAACTAAACCGAACATTCGACCGAATATTGGGCATACTTGATTCCTATACTGAAACTGTACCTTTTTTACGTAAATCGCTTAGCTTGACGTTGAACCTCCCCCACCTCTACAGCGATACAACTCAAATTACAATTGAATCAAATATGTAATACAAAGCAAAACTTAGTCGAGTGCGCCATTTTATTTTGATTACTTTTTATTTGCAAAGTTCTTTACATTGAGGTTATTGGTATATAGGTACTTTAATTAAATACTTCATGAAAACAACACACTTTAGTCTCTCGAAAGCATTGAATTTATTTATCATGTTCAATCATATACAGCATAGTACAGTGACAAATTAATTACTATTTCGCGGAATATTCGGTCATTTAATCGAACACGAATGTTCGGTAAAGCTGCGGAATACCGAATATGAAACGATTATTCGGCCCATCTCTAATAGCTATGTGATATGTCAGTATATGCAAGAGAAACCATTCTATGAATTCTAAAAATAATAATAAAAAATATTAAAAATAATTCGATCTCTTTTTGGAGATACATGTATCTTGTGTGAATCTCCTTGAATTTTTAACTATACCTACCGAGAGCGATATGTACTCATTAGATCTACATAGCAACTAATTATTACTAAGCTAAGCAGATTATTGTTATTATATTTCTTATTACACCTTACGAGCTATCAATACGTATAAGTACACAGTTTAAATTTTAACGATAACAAGAATAACGATAACAAGAACGACATAAATCAATCATAGAGTCTACTAATTTTCATAGTTTTCAAATGTATTTACATTTCATCGCATTCAAAGACTACCAGACGTCATACTAAGAGATGAAATCATCAGCTAATTAATTAACATCTAATCTATCTATACCAAAAAGTAATTCCGGGTAATCTCCGGAACAGCTGAACCGATTTTGACGCGACTTTTTTAGTTAGATAGCTGAAGTTACTCCGCGTAACTTATGGTACTTTTATTTTTCGAAAATAATTAGGAAACCGCGTAAAAAATTAAAACTCATGAAATTTCGAATAAAATCCGTTTCGCTGGTAAGTGTTTGAATTTATGTGAAATAGTTTTACTTCATTTGTACGGAAAACAAATTAAGGAAAAGAATTCGGGTTCCGTATAAAAAAAATTAAAACGCAGTGAAGAACATATGATACGCGGGTGCAGCCGCGCTACACAGCTAGTAATAGAATATCCTTCAAGTAGTGATTTGATAACATATGTATGCTTTACTTTACACCCACAAACTTTCAAGTTTACTCATAAACATGCCGATGTAACTGTACTATTATTTTAGGGCATAAACAACCCTTCATTGTTTACATACTTGGACTACCATAAAATAATATCTACCTGTACCAAACCGGAGGAATGGCCAACAATAACATGAAACCCGCACGGTGAATACTGTAACGCTGTAATATACCCCGATTCCGTGAAGTACCATCTATGATATGCGATATCGTTTTTCGTTCCTCTCAAGAATATATTATAATTATCTTTTATCCAGCCATAACGGTTCTCATCTTTCAGTATTCCGCGAAAGTACGTCGGATACCAGATGTTAGGATGTTGTTCATTTTGATAATAAAATTCCAAATGATTTGCGTATTCATTGAGAATTGTATTTTTATCATCGTTCATTGTTATTTAATGTTACAAATGCCTAAACCTACTCGATTATATGTCATATCTCAAGGTTTTTGAGGGCCAATGAGGTTAGGAAGAATTCGTTGTCGTGTTTACTGTTGAATATATGCTGAAGGATAATTAAAAAAAAAATCGAAAATTATTAGGGTTTCGCGTGCAAAACTAAAACTCATTAAATTTGAATAAAATCCATTTCAATGCCCAATTTTACTGGCAGGTATTTGAATTTGTGAGAAATACCTTTGCTTAATGTTATTACCTAATTTTTTTTGGAAAATAAATAGGGTGCCGTACAAAAAAATTAAAAACTTACGCAGTGAAAATTTATATGAAAAGCAAGCGCAGCCGCGGACACATAGCTAGTATATTATATTTTTTAACCTTAATATTGAAATTCTTCTGGATATTATATATTTATAGTTATTATCTATAAAAATTCCCTGTCATAATGTAAAGCTTACAAACTACTCAAGCGATCTTAAAAGAAATTTTCCACACTGTGTGTTAATTTGGTCCAACTTAGAAAATGAGAGATAGGGCAACTGGTTTATTATTAACAAACAATTCATTACATCCAACATTTCACCAGTTACACTACTTATTTATAAGTTTTTTTTTGTAAATTTAATACCTCTAAGACAAAAAATTTAAATCACCAATTTATACCTGAATCAGTCCGGAAGAATGACCGACAATAATAAATTCCCCATCGGGAGAATACGTCATACAACAGATAAAACCGCAAACGGACAAATAATCTAGCTTCACCGATGTTTCATTGTTTGTATCCTTGAAGAATTTATCTTCATTGTCTTTCAGCCACGCTACATCGATAACGCTCTGCCTTTTCTCGGCAAACGATACGAATGGAGTTTTTTCGCCTTCCTCCTCCCGGGCCAATTGCCTTTTCACGCGTTCCTTATACTCTTTAACGAAAACCTTTATGTCAGACTCGCTTTCTGATAAATTGAATCGGCTGTAAATCGAAAGGTTATAGGCACTGATCATTATTTTATTTTATTATAAATGTTACAGATATCTGACGTGGAATGTTATCAAACTGGCAATGTGTTAAAACTCTATTCTTCAATCACACAAAAGTCAAGCGTAGATTCTATAAAAAGTATAAGTTGTTTTTTATATATTTATGTATGAATTCAATTGTTCGCCCGGTGGTCGTAATTTGACCATAGTCATTATTGATAACTAGCTGTCCCTGCAAACTTCTTGTCATAACTAATAATTGTTGTGTAATAGGATTAAGTTCAGTTTTTGTTGTTCAATATCCGAGGAAACTTCTCGAAGCTGAGACGAACAAAAAAAAATCAACAGTAAATCCATTTTCCAGATATCATCAAAAAATCTTTTCCGTACAAACTGTTCCGTATTTTTTTTTTTCTGCGATTTTTTCTTTTTTTTAATCGTGATTCTGTTATTCGGTGCTAAATCAAACAAATTAAATTTCATATAAATCGACCCAGCCGTTTTTAAATTATTACTGATGTAAATAAACCGAATTTGTTTTATATTCTATTATATGCTTGTTCTATATATAATATATATATATATATATATATATATATATATATATATATATATATTAATACAATAATATAATTCATTAATACATACTAAACAAATATACCGATTAATAAACACAAAAAAAATTGTCTTAAACTGTTATCTTTAAGGCTGTTCAGGTATTGCGTAACCACCTGTGGATTCTATGTTTTACTTATTTTTGATGACATAAGGAACGGAAAGAAGAGTTCTCATCATGACGTTCACTTATTTCGTTTTAAGTGAAGTAGGTGAGTGCGCTTCGTCCGTGCTTTCCCACCTCCATGAGTCAGTGATGCCTATCTCCTCCTCCAGCTCCTATTGTAGTACAGTTATACGAATACAAGAGCAACGCGAGGAAAGGAAGTGAGTTGTTGCTGATATACGGAGGAAAACGGACAGTGCCAGGCTGCCCCATCCCCCTCCTATTCAAGACGGGGCCCAGCCAATCGCCCGGTCCGGCTGCTGGGGCGACGCGGAGCACCTACCTAATTAATCTCGTATCGCCCCTGAATAGCTGCAGACGGCACCATGGAGTTTTGTGTGTATTCCTGGTGCTTCATGCCGGGTGAGAGCCACATAAATTTGTAAGTTACACCACCTCTTGGTAGGAGTAGGGTCTTCTGGATAAGAGCTGGTAGGAGATGCGTAAAGCATTTCCCCACGTAAAAAAAGGTCGACCCTTATTTACATGTGTTATAGATTTGTTTCGTCAATTTTCTGTCATCAATCCATCTCCATTTGCCTAAATCCACTTAAATCCTTTTCTATCTTTGTCACTACATCCTCTACCCCACCACATCGTTCCTGTATCATACTATATGATACTTGTTCATCAGGTTATTCATCTCCACAGCATTAATGTAAGATTAATTCATGATTCTTCTACCAAACCCAGTAAACACTATCATACGTAAGTGTAGATACCACCACCACTCGATTAACAACCAATCGATTTAAAAGTATAATACATGTTTACTTCGTTTGCACACATTGAAAACTCAATTGAAATACGTGAACCTAAAACAGTAATGTTAGTTACTCATGTATATTTTAAATACATCTTAGCCTCGATACTTATATTACAATATGCAGACTTAATCTTTCTAAACACTACTTAGAATGAAATATCTAGATTTATAAAGATATTAAACGTTTTTCACTTTAATTAAAAAAACGGATTTCTTTATTTATTTTACCTATCTACAGCTATTATTCAATACCAGAAAATTTTAAGTTTCGATGTAAAAAATATGTAAAATTATTTTATAACTAACAAAAAATCATTTAAAAATAACCAGAGTTATTTTCTTTATGAAAAATATTAGAATGAGTGGATTGTGCCTAATGATTAAATATAGAAGAATATATCTGATTATTTTTAGTTTTTTATTTTACCGTTACAAATGATACACACTTGTTTGAAAGTTTGTGATTTATAAGTTAATAAGTAGCAAGTTCAGATTTACATAATTTAATCTATGCGGAATGGAACGTATTATTTACTAAGTTCATAATTTCTTATGTTGGTCATTGTTTCCTTTGTTTAAAAAAGAGAGAGACTATACACTGTTTGCCTAAATGAGAAAGGGTCGACACTACAGCAAACGAAGATACTCGAATGTAAACGAAATCTGACGAATAGCCGCCATGTTGTCATGTCAATTTTGTGAAGGTAGAGGGTCCATTGTGCGTTTATTTTTATTTTTGTGGAAATTGTTACACGATTGTATCGTTAATCGGTGCGACTTACGCAGCTAAGGCAAGTATAAAAATTACTGACTATTTTAACAAAACAAATATTCGAATAATAAAATATAATTTTAGGAGGTCGGGTGTGGTATTGATATTTAGATCATGGTGTACCTACGTCTTGTTTGTTTTGCTTTTCTAAATTCCTAGCCAAGTTCGAAATACCTTAGCAGATCTTGACATAAACATTTCTGTGAATACATAAATAACTTGTGTTCGATTTGTGAAAACGCCTTCTGACCGATCGATACGGTTACTTGCGTACCTACATGATAGTCTCATGATATTTTTTGTGACAGGCGCACGGTGCACCGTTGCATCACTACAAAGATGAGCTATCAGATACCATCGTCGCAAAGCCGTACGAGTAAGTATTCCATAGAAATAAGTTTCCACACATAAATTACAACATTTACCACTCACGACATGTACTTAATACTTAATGTAATTGAATATTTTTGACAATATTTTACTTTTGATAGGGCTGTTCATGACTCACGCTTGTGGTATTAATTTAACCGGAGTAAAAGTTCATATTCAGAAAACAAGATTTGATTTGAAATTTGCAGATCTATTCAATGGTCTATCTTAATCTGGTGAAACTGTTTTATTATTTTCACAACATACAAATTACACATAATTATTTATCTCGAAATATCAGCTTTCAAGTTTAAGATTACTCTTACCTTACATAATTAGAACACCTTTTTATCCTTGTAATTCATCTGTATGAATGAATTCATTGTTGAAAAGTAATTTTCTTACCCACATATTAAGTTGTTCAGCTTTTCAACTTTTTGGTTTTAAATTAATTTAGTGTATTATTTTTACATTTTTAATTTTAGTGTCTCACAGCAACTATGCTGGGTCCGATGTGCCCATGGCACCCAGCAAGGAACAACAAACACTTATGTGGCAGCAAAACTCTTATTTAGTAGACTCTGGCATCAACTCGGGTGCAGCTACTCAGGTAAATAAATATGTTTTAGTATTGTATCTGAATTGTGGTTATTTAAAAAAAAACAAGAATGAGATTTTATATTGGTTTCTATAATTCAATTACTGGGGCTTTTTAATAGATACTTGTAAATAAAGGGAACCATATGCTCTTGATACCAAGTTTTACTTGTAGTTTACAAGTTCTGAAAATGGTTGTTGAAATAATGAAAAAGTTATAACATAAATTCTGTACAAAACACAAGTATACTTGAATATTCTATTTTCTTACTTATACATCAATATCTTTAAAGAAGGAAATGGTTATATGAATATAAGGAATTTATCATAAAATTATTATTTTTTTATTCAGAAGCAATTTCCATATTACTTCTTGATTTAATTATGTATTATTTGACAATTTATATTATGTAAAAATGATGTTAATAGATATTTAGTTAATAAAGTAGTTAAAAATTATTTTAATTTTATAATAGGTGCCATCACTCACTGGCAAAGAGGATGATGAAATGGAAGGGGATCAACTCATGTTTGATTTGGATCAGGGATTTGCTCAGGGTTTCACCCAAGAGCAGGTTGATGGTGAGTTTCCAGAGATATATTTAATGATAAGATCACATAAAAAAATTACACATTTCTTTGATCTAAAAAATAACAACTCAGTCTGGTTCATAGACCTAATAGTGATTTTGTATGTAATATTCCAGAAATAGTAAGTAAATTTCCTGCATCCTTTGACTGTGTACAACAACATTTTACATTTAGATGCTTACCCCTTATTTAGAAAACTTATTTGTTTTCTCATTTAAATGTTACAAAAAACATGCCAGCAATTTCTATATTGACATGGCAAAATAGGTACAGAAAGTTCTTGAGTTAATGTAAAATCCCACTTTCTGATGGACACAATGTTGCCTTTTAAAATATGAAAGTATTTATTATTTGGTTTACTTTAATTATGTTTTTATATGCTAGATATGAATCAACAACTATCACAGACAAGATCGCAGCGTGTCCGCGCTGCCATGTTCCCTGAGACTTTGGAGGAAGGTATCGAAATCCCTTCCACTCAGTTGGACCCGGCACAACCTACTGCGGTCCAGCGTCTTGCTGAACCATCACAGATGCTTAAGCATGCTGTTGTGAATTTAATCAACTATCAAGATGATGCGGACCTGGCTACCAGGTAAATCACTTACTGTTTGCTTTTATAACAATCTTGCATTTTTAACAGACTTCAAAAAAGGAGGAGGTTCTCAATTTGATCCTTATTTTATATGTGTTGTGTTCTGTCCTTTACAAACCGATTTTGATGGATCTTTTTTTGTTGGAAAGAAGATATCCCCAGGGTGGTACCATGATAAGGAAACCAGGATCTAACTATGGCATCATATAGAAATCAAGAGGACTTTTCGAAAATCATAGCTGATTCAGAAATCGTATAATAATACTAGCTGTTCTCCACTATTTTACCCGCGTAGTTCCTATTCCTGTTGGATTTCTGGAATAAAAATTATTCAATTTACATGTAAATGACTTGTCACATATTTTTTGTTATTACTAATTTTAAGGTTAGGTTGATTTTCAATTTTATTTATTCCAACAAATTTATTAGATATAATGTTTTATCACAAACACCATTTATGTATATAGCAATATATTTTTTCTTTTTATTAACATTTCCATATAAATTCTCATGACAATATATTTAAACTATCTGTTCTACACAAAATTGACTAGATAACATTTATGTAAAAAAAAGTTCCAGAATTTTTTATATAAACTGAACCTCTAGTATGAGTGAAGCTTTGTTTTAACTTATATAATATGTCCAATGCAAAATAATAATTGATAAATTAGCTTATATTTATTAGCTTACATAATTTTTTTTTATTTTTTATTAAAATTAAACATTCTGCGGACTCTGGGTTCATGGTTTTTTATATTGGAGGTTTAATTCGACTTGCGTCGGAAAAAATTGCCTATAATATTTCAAGCGGTTATGCAGTTAGTAATTTTCTTTCACAATTAATTTATGTGAGCTTAAATCTACTTCTATTTTACATCTAAATTTTCTATATCTATATATTATCTATATGTTAAATTATTTTGTAGACACTTATTTTGTTATTATTAATTAATTACTTACTTAATTATTACTTCAATTTTTTTTTTTTATTAAATGTTGCAACAAGCCAAGCAGAACTATAGCTTACATAATTATCTTCCCAATGTGATAAGAGTAATGACAATATTGATAGTGATGTCTAGAATTTACATTCCTCTCTGTGCTTCCGCTAACAATAGTTGTAACTATGATTTGTATATTGTTTATTTAAAATTGTTTTTTACATTTCAATTTATAAAAAAGGGGTAGTGTTTTAACGTCATAGATGGCTTCTCAGGGCCTAGATTAAATGAAGTTTATTTTTTATTTTGGATGATTTTATGACTAGTGTATTTAAAGGTTAGTCTGAACAAAGAAAACAGTTGCTAGAGACCTATACTTATAATTAGAATTTATTAATAAATGTTTAACATTTTGTTTGTAGGGCTATACCGGAGTTGATTAAATTGCTTAACGATGAAGACCAAGTGGTGGTATCTCAGGCCGCCATGATGGTTCACCAGCTCTCGAAGAAAGAGGCATCGCGTCACGCGATAATGAACTCGCCGCAAATGGTCGCCGCCTTAGTCCGCGCCATTTCCAACAGCAACGATCTGGAAACCACCAAAGGGGCCGTGGGTACGCTACACAATTTGTCCCACCACCGTCAAGGTCTGCTGGCCATCTTCAAGAGTGGAGGAATACCGGCTCTTGTTAAACTGCTGAGCTCACCGGTTGAGTCTGTGCTGTTCTACGCGATCACCACACTGCATAATCTTCTGCTGCATCAAGACGGTTCCAAAATGGCCGTGAGACTTGCCGGTGGTCTGCAGAAGATGGTCGCCCTACTCCAAAGGAACAATGTAAAGTTCCTCGCCATAGTAACGGATTGCCTTCAGATTTTGGCGTACGGCAATCAGGAATCGAAGTTGATCATTTTAGCTTCACAAGGTCCTATAGAATTGGTCCGTATCATGCGCACTTATGATTACGAAAAGTTGCTGTGGACTACTTCGAGAGTTTTGAAGGTATGTTTTAATTTATTATTATCTACTAGCGGTCTGCCCGCGACTTCGTCGATATCCCGATATTGTTTTATTCTTCATACATAGTCTATTAATTACGGAAAGACACAAATGCTTTCGGTTTCAAATTGATCAAGCTTTTTTTAGATTTTTTTTTTACAGTTTAACATTTCCACTTTAAGCACTGAAAGTTTTACAAAATTCTGTCAACCAATTGCACCTTGACATACATATGCCGTGTGCAAAATTGTATGTATCAAAATCAGTGTAGCCGTTTTCGATTTAAATCAGATCGTACCCACAAAAAAAACAAACAAAACATCTGGCACAAAATTTGTAAAAAAAAAATGTCGAGCTGAGCATACAGATAATTAGTATACATTTAAGTTATTTTTTTATGCTAAATACTTGAATTGTCATAAGGTGCTGTCTGTGTGCTCGAGCAACAAACCAGCGATCGTCGAAGCCGGGGGAATGCAAGCGTTAGCGATGCACCTGGGCAACCCGAGCGGCCGGCTCGTCCAAAACTGCCTCTGGACATTGAGGAATCTCTCGGACGCTGCCACAAAGGTAACGATAATTTAACAAGCGCGAAACGTAGGAATTTGTAATAAAACCGTCTTCCGATAGGCTGAAAAATGATTTAACCCAGTAATATTAACCCACCAGCAATCCCCCTGATCGGTATTTATATAGAACAGGGTACAATGGAACTAATTTGAGCTTTGGGATAAAAGCTTCCAAAAAAAAAAAAAAAAATACAAACGACGATGGCGCACAACACCCCCCCCCCCCCCCCCCCCCCCCATCTTAGGACTCTTAAGAGTTACCGTTGATATGTCTTTTTTATTGCCTTTATTCTATTATTTATTCTAACAAGAATTATTTAAATCAGTATATTAGTTATAGACGAACTATATATTAGACTAGCTGCTCTCTGCAGTTTTACTCGCGTAGTTCTTGTTCCCGTGGGATTTTCGGAATAGAAACTATCCTATGCCGCTCCCTGGATTTCGACCTATCTCCATACTAAATTTCATTCAAATCGGTCTAATAGTTTAAGTTTATTCGTTACATACAGAAATACAAATCTTTTTCCCTCTTTATAATATTATTAGTATACATAATTTCTAAAAAGTAATATAAATGTAAAAAAAAAATCATTGGCCATAGTTAAAATTAGTTACTTTATTTTATACTAGCTGTTTGCCCGCGTTCCATGTATTCTTCACTGCATTTTAATCTTTTTTACACGGAACCATAATTATTTTCCTATAAAATTTTAGTACTAAGATAAAGTAAAAATATATTTCATAAATTTAAATGCTTGCCCGTAATACTGTGCATTGAATCGGATTTAATTAAATTTTTTTTACGCGGAACACTAATTATTTACTAAAAGTACCCCAAGGAGTAAGTTCAGCTATCTACCAAAAAAAGTCCCGTCAAAATCCGTTCAGCCGTTCCGGGTGATTACCCGGACAAACACGATAGACAAAGTTTTAAAAAAATGCATTTTTGGTATAGGTAAAAATAATAAATACATTCATATCTATTTTGTAAAAAAAAAATACAATAATTTTAACATTACAAACAGACACCACTCCAATTTTATTTATTAGTATAGATAAAGATAACACGACCGTTTGTTTTTTTTTGTCGATAGGTCGAAGGTTTGGAAGGACTCTTGCAAAGTTTGGTGCAGGTCCTTGCGTCCACCGACGTGAACATCGTCACGTGCGCTGCCGGCATACTCTCCAACTTGACATGCAACAATCAACGCAACAAGGTAATAAAAAAAACATAACACAACATAAGCTCACGCCTGTTATCCCCGAAGGGTTAGGCAGAGGTGAAATAGCGAACTACACCACTCGCATTCCGCCGAGCTTAGTTCCGTCCCGGATGTGGCAGGGGGCGAGCCTGTCATCATATCGGGCACAAACCCCAGATTCCGGGATGATACTGAGTAGAAAAACCCAATATCACTTGACCCGATCCGGGTGTCGAACCTGAGACTACAGAACGACAGTCGTACGGTAGTACAATTGCGTCACCGAGGCAGGAAAAAAAAACACAAATCAATTAGTCTATCATTCTGTGTGACGTCTTTTAAAAAGTTGACAACGATGTCTTTGCTTATACAAATGCAAAGAATGCGTATATGAATGAATTAGATATATAGATAAAATTGAAGTGTCTGTTTTTAATATCCAAAAATGTTTTTTTAAATAGATAGATATAGTTTTACAAACAGTTGTATTCTACAAATTTACAATTTTATTTCTTGTATTTTTTTCACTACGTAATTTTTTTTTATACGGGATCTTAATTATTTTCCAAATTTTTTTTTGCTAGTAACATTAAGATAAGGTATTTCTCACAAATTCAAAAAAACAGTGCACATTGAATCGGATTTTGTATCCAATTTTTATGAATTATAATTTCTTTACGCGGTAACCTAAATTATTGTCTAACAAATTAAATAGCCTAAGTTACACGGAATAAGTTCAGCTATTTAACGAACAAAAGAAACTGGAGAAAGTAAAAATGTAACTTCAATTAATGACTAAATCACTTTTTACCATATTCTTGTATAGAAAAATACCGCTACGAAATTGAGACGAAGGCTTTAGACTATATAAATACATACCAATTTTCAACGTTTTATCTCTGTAAATATAAGTTATTTTTTTATTTTTGATTGGTACAACCGAAAGACGCCACCGCTGGGCATAGGTCTGTTGTTACTCAGAGGATGCCGCTGCCCGTCCTCTGGTTTATCCCACTGTGGCTTTTTACGATACCCACGTGAAGATATGGGGTGGTACTATTCTTAGCCGGCACCACACGGCATATAAGTTATGAATTTTTGAAATAGTTTTTTTTTGGCTCTGGTGTACAGTTGGGGTTTTCAAGTAACGACAATTCCGCTTTCTTCCTTCGATATATAAATACGTTCGGTTATGAATATATGCTATATACGGCAGGTGACAGTGTGCCAGGCCGGCGGTGTCGATGCTTTGGTTAGGACCGTGGTCTCTGCCGGGGACCGTGAAGAGATAACAGAGCCAGCTGTCTGCGCCCTGAGGCACCTCACGTCCCGTCATGTCGAAAGCGAAATGGCACAGAACGCTGTACGTCTACACTACGGCCTGCCGGTACGTAAACACTATACTATTATTACACATTCTGACATACTTTTATTTCTTTACCGAGTCATATTGTTGTTACCCCATTTTTTTTTTGACAAGGGGAATGCATTTACGCACTACCCTTACCTATTGCATGCCCTTACCTATTGTATGCAGGGTATGCCCTTACCTATTGCATACCCTTACCTATTGCATTCCTATACCTATTGCATTCCCTTACCTATTGCATACCCTTACCTATTGCATACCCTTACTTATAGCACACCCTTACCTATTGCATATTGTTGTTACCCCTAACCCTAAAAAGCTGTGTTTATGTCTGGTTTAATAGTACATTATTGCAAAGGCCGTGAAATAGGCAATAGGTAGAGTACTAATACGAGACGGCCAATTGCGATTTCCGCCTAGGCATATATAGTGCTGTTTTCAAAAGAACGCAGGGAAATAAAACATACCGAAATTTAATTAATATTAAAAGATACATTAGTATCAAGATGAATTTTCAGATTTGCCGCCAGTTTTCTATTTATCATCTGTGCGGAAAGGCAAGCGCATTTATGCCCATACAGCCACGTGAACGCAATCTGTACTAAGCAAAGAGACTTACTTTGGTATGCCAAGAATGATAAAAGAGATCCAATCAAAGAGTATTTAACCGTTTCATACAATATTGCAGGAGCGTTGTAATGTTCCAAATGAAAAAAAAATAACTATCCTGCAATGGATTTGATTGTCTTTGTCCGTAAATTCGATACTCCGCGTGTTATCTTTTCGAAAATAATGATAATATTTCCATGCATGTTTGAAAAAAATAATTTAAAAAGGTATAGAGGAGTGATCACATTTCAATGTGACGTATACCATTGCGGGCCGCACTTTTTTGGATTGGACAGTTGATATCAGCTATTAGTTGACATATTTTTATGTGCTATGAAACGAGAATTCCCTACAGATTTTGTATGGCTATAATATCCAATGAAGTCATTTTCGACCTCCTAATTCTCTATGTATATGTAAACTCGATTTTGAGTCATTGTTTACGACATTACGGGTCGCACAGATACAGTCCGAGGGCCGCTGCTTGACGGCCACTGGTATAGAGCCACAAACTTATCTGAACGAGAGTGGAACTTGCTAAAACCATATATAAATGTCAAAATTCTGTCGTTCATTTTCGACTTTCGAATATCTTACCTACGCTTTTATAAATCAAGACTTAAAATTTGGCAACAAGGCATTTGAAGTAAAAATCTGGTCTTTAGTTGGTTGTTTTGTGTAAGGAATGTTTAAAAAGGGCATAAATAAGATCGCATTTTTTGCATGATATTAATCCGTAACTTTTTATCTTTAATTCACTATTACTGTCTCCTAAAACCAATCGGCCAATTGGCCAATCGAATTATAATCAATATGAAACGAACGGATCTGACGAATCTCTTTGCACACTGAAGACGTGTGATAAGAGGATTTACCTATAAAGACGTCAATCGAAAAAGATTGTAACTTTGAGCAATAGTAACGAAAAATTGCTTTTATCTCGAAAAGACTTTCCGTTATCTCAAGAATTTCCAGTACTCAAAAATTTACACGTTATATGCTCAGTGTTTTGACCATAATCTCACCTGATCTTAAGTGACGAAGTGGCCCATGATGGTAAACACAGAGCCTAAAGCTACTGGTTCTCGAATGATGATGAGTAGGCACTCACACCTATCGGTATTTGGCAACAGTCTTTCAAACTTGAGGGTGGTAGCTACCCAGGCGTGCATTATTTTAAAGTGCCTTACCACTAAGCTGTGGTTTCCTCACGATGTTTTCCTTCACCGAAAGCTCAGGCTGATTTTAGAGGTAGATAGGTGAGTTTGAACTCGCGTCCGTTGACGCAAAATCTGGCTGCACTACCGATGGGGCAATCATTATTTAAAAATTCCAGGTGATCGTGAAATTGCTCCAACCGCCTTCACGTTGGCCCCTGGTGAAGGCCGTGGTCGGTCTCGTGCGGAACCTGGCGCTCTGCCCCGCTAACTACGCCCCGCTGCGTGAACACGGCGCTGTGCATCACCTCGTTAGGCTCCTGATGCGTGCATTCAACGATACTCAGCGGGTGAGTTTACAATACACAACTTTACGTAAAAAGTCTACGTAAGTGAAAACTTCTTTAGCGGTGTTGAGCGATTCTCTATAGGGGGAGGGGACAAACTTATAGATACATAATTGAAGTGAAAACTTCTTTAGCGGCGTTGAGCGATTCTCGATAAGGGGAGGAGACGAAATTATAGATACATAATTGAAGTGAAAACTTCTTTAGCGGTGTTGAGCGATTTTCTATAGGGGGAGGGGACAAACTTATAGATACATAATTGAAGTGAAAACTTCTTTAGCGGCGTTGAGCGATTCTCGATAAGGGGAGGAGACGAAATTATAGATACATAATTGAAGTGAAAACTTCTTTAGCGGCGTTGAGCGATTCTCGATAGGGGGAGGAGACGAAATTATAGATACATAATTGAAGTGAAAACTTCTTTAGCGGCGTTGAGCGATTCTCGATAGGGGGAGGAGACGAAATTATAGATACATAATTGAAGTGAAAACTTCTTTAGCGGCGTTGAGCGATTCTCGATAAGGGGAGGAGACGAAATTATAGATACATAATTGAAGTGAAAACTTCTTTAGCGGCGTTGAGCGATTCTCGATAGGGGGAGGAGACGAAATTATAGATACATAATTGAAGTGAAAACTTCTTTAGCGGCGTTGAGCGATTCTCGATAGGGGACAAACTTATGTAGATTCGCGTCATCTATAACGTCAACCTTCAGCGACATGCTACAAGTGTGTCAAATACAAGATAGCGTTTCAGTGGACGCATCTGTGTTGCCACATTAAAAATATTTTCCCATAAATGTATGAATAAAATAGTACTATCACTGGGTTGTCTAAAAGTGGAAAAAAATGTTTGTTTTTTAAGTACAGCAGTCACGATTGATGTATAAAATGTATTTTAAAACTATAAGTAGAGTTCACTTATATGGCAAAATGAAATTAGTATCACATAGTATAAAAATAAACCAATATTAACGTTTTTTTTTTTTTTTTTGTTGGCGATTGTAGATAGCCGCCTATGATTATATACGACTCAAGTATATTAAACCCGAGCTGCGTTTTATATCTCTGGGGTGCAACGCGATAGATTTATGAAATGTCATAATTTTTCAAAAAATGTATCTACCCGCGTATCCTCTTATTGTTTATCAATTTAATGAAAAACGTTATTCGTTCATTAGCAACGCACGTCGTCGGGCGGCGGCACTGGCGGCGGCGCGTACGCAGACGGCGTACGTATGGAGGAGATCGTGGAGGGCGCTGTCGGCGCGCTGCACATACTCGCCAGGGAGAGCCTCAACAGGCAGCTCATACGGCAACAGAACGTCATACCGATATTCGTACAGCTGCTATTCAACGAGATCGAAAATATACAGGCAAGTATATCGATTTGTATATATTATGTAAAAGGAAAATGGGGGGGGGGGGGGGGGGGGTTGCAGGGGGTCTTTTAACGCACAATCACATCGAGATGCGACTAGAGAGTACCATTCGTAGATTGTTTATTTTGTGGATTCTATCGACTCTTTTTTTTTTCGGTTTACTCTTATCAAAATTTTTTCCGCTATTAAAAACAAAAGACTCATTTTTTCTCCATTCATTTGTTTTTTTTAGGTTAGGTCTAAACTAAACGTTGTATGCACTTTTTCAATCACACCTAAAGAACTTATGAAACGCGGGCAAAGCCGCTGGCACCAACTAGTGATCTATATATGTAAATAAAATTATATAGGTATATCAGAGTGTAACCACGTCATGCAAAAATTAACAGGATATATTCTAATCAATTTTTTTTAGTTTTACCACATATATACTTTGCGTAAAAAAATGTTATGTATTCATTTAAAATATAACAAAAACACAGAGAGACAATGTCACGAGGCGTCATAAGCTAGTGACAAATAATTAAACAAAGGTATACTAATTTGTAATGCTCATTTCGGTAGTTAAGTCTGTATGTAGTAGGCTGTGGAAAAATCGAAGACGCTCAGCATCTGTTGGTGGAATGTTTCCGAAATGGGGGGGCTAGAAGTTGTTTGGTTTTGGCCTTAGGGTTATGTTATTTATATATAGGTATGTTCCATGGTGTACTAGCAGAACCGATGTCCGATTCTGCTAGTATGCTAAAGAACTTTATTATTACAAGTAGTAAGTTAAGAGAGATAATTTAATTTAGTTATGCTCCGATAGGGCTGGCATACACTAATGTGTAAAAGCCCTATTTAAGTAAATGATTTAAAAAATAAATAAAGTCTGTAGTAAATATAACATTGTATATTTTGCTATTTTGTTAATAAATCTCTTTAATCTGAATAATAGTAAAACAAAAAAAATCAACGTGTTTTCTCTATAAAGACTACGCAAAATTACACAGTAATAACACTTTGTTATTGTTATAATAATAAAATGTAATTATGATTATCGAGTTCTTATTCAAATCAGTACATGTGTAATTAAATAGAAACAAATGTAACATTACATGAACTATTTTGCTCATCTATACTATTATATAAGGGGTGAAATTATTTTTTGTTTGTATTACTACTACCTTAACCAATATTAAAAAAATATTTCACCTGCAGAAAGCTATATTATTAGTAAGTGACATACTTTTTCTTAATTAGGCATTTTTATATAACCGTATGAAATAGGGCGCTATTATATATTAAGGTAAATTCTATAGATTTAATGTTATTTTATTTCAGCGTGTAGCGGCAGGTGTGCTTTGCGAACTGGCTGTTGAGAAAGAGGGTGCCGAAATGATAGAGGCTGAGGGAGCCACAGCACCTCTAACGGAGCTCCTCCACTCCCGTAATGAAGGTGAGATCAGTTTCCAATTAGAAATACACCTTTATATATTTAATACATAATAGAAATCTTATCATCTATAGTAATGAATAAAATTAAAGTGTCTGTTTTTAATATTAACATTAGCATGTTATTCACATAATTTATATTTTAATGAAATTGATAAGTTTAATCACTCGCTTATCACATTTAAAAAAGTAACTCAAACTAAGAGTGATATTGTTAAGATCGGATTGCAAAAGTAATTATTTAATATTTAACTGGCTCCCTGTTTGTAAATTGATTGTCGGACTAATTTTTTTTTTTTTTTTTCATGTTTTTGTGTGTATTTAAAACTTTCTTTTTTTTTAAAACAATTTTAAATTGTCAAATGAATATTCGTATACTACACGTTGGCTTGTATGTTTTAGTGATACGTGGAAACTTTGTTGGAATATGAAAATTTAATATATGATGTATTTAGTTTTAAGCGTAATGTACTGTCTGTTTTCCCAAATAAATAAATAAATAAATATTAAAATACAGGGGTCGCGACATATGCCGCCGCTGTCCTGTTCCGCATGTCAGAGGACAAGCCTCATGACTATAAGAAGAGACTCTCTATGGAGCTGACGAACTCTCTATTCCGCGACGACCATCAGATGTGGCCTAACGATCTCGCCATACAGTCTGATTTACAGGTAATATTATAAGGAAACTTCTTTTTTTCTTTTTTTTTTTGTGTTCGCATTTATTCCCTTTTAAGGAAGAGGCAAAGGTAACTAGACCATGCAGCCTAATGTTAGGAAAAACTTTTGACATGCCCCCGGGCGGTTGACCACTTTGTTGTAACTTCTCTCTGAGAAGCGGGCGAAGAGGTGGGTGGGGAGAGAGCCTGTGGGTTAGGCATCGGCATCCTCCCCCCCATCCCCAACGGGCTAAATTATGGACGTGGCCCTGTTGGGTCTGCCGCAGGGGACGACCCGGTGCTTGCGTAAGCTATCCCGTATCGTCCCCATCCCAAATGCGGCGGACGACCCCGGGGGTTGTAGTGGGTGTTTCCGGACGCTTCACGTCCGGGTGAGTCGCACACTGGTGCGGAGACGTCCCTCCGCACTCCCTTACCCATTGCATTGGGGGACTCCGGTCTCACTAATGCGATGGGTAAGGGTAATGCGTAAATGCATTCCCCTCGTCAAAAAAAGAACAAAAAAAAATATATAAGGAACACTTTTCACACAACGCACTAACAATATGGCGGCACTTTGTTAAAGCCTTCCCATTCCAAAGGAGTTGATATGTCATTCGTTTTCAATAGATTAGCGCAGAATAATCAAACTATGTCACGTAAAATGACACCAAAACTACATAATATGTAGCCGATATATATAAATTTTTTTTTGGCAAGTTGGTGAATTAAAAACATTGCAGACCAAAATCTCGCCAAGTACTCTTGATACTTGATAAGTCTAAATTGTTAGTAGATACATTACCCCGATATATACCCGAGTCTTTAATAAACAAAATGAATCAACTTTTGTTAATACTATCCGTTTATATATTTTTTTTTAACATAAATCAGAGTTAATATTTCATAATATTATTATATCTAATTAAGTACATATAATACTATCCGCTTATAATCGATAATTGTAAAACGCTACCAATTTTATTACATTAACATTTACTAGTAAAATAACAAAAGTTTTGTAAATAAAAAATTAAAAATCATGTTATTCTGTTTGCGTTGTAATAAATCAATTATTGCCCATAGATTATAGAATTGAATTATCTTGATGTGTAGTTGTTTTTAAAATTGTATACTTACACTGTTTTATTTCGCTATCACTTCGTAATATGTGTTTAAAATGTGTACGTACGGTGGTCTAGTTACCGTTGGCCTTAATTAGTTTTTTTTTTCTCTCTCTCTCTATATTTATAGCTTAATTTATTTTGTAACATTCTTTCAAACATCTTTTAATAATTCGGACGTCATATTTTTTTTTTGTTTTTTTTTGCTGTATTATTCCTGCTTGAATATATAATTTTGATCGGACGTCGTTTGGATTAATTAGGATATGCTCGGGCCGGAACAGGGCTACGAAGGACTCTACGGTACGAGGCCCTCCTTCCACCAGCAAGGTGAGCCGAATCCCCTTTATATTTAGCGAGTTTGTACTTACTAACAACACAATATTTAGTTAGATATTACACAATCTAGCATAAAATCGATTCTATATTATCCTATAATGGTGATTGTGGGATTGTCTGTTTGCATTTATTTTAATGTGTCCGATTACCCATAAAAATGAGACAATAGGAAAGTAATGGAAAGCTGGCGTAAACGCCAGGTTAGTGCTCAGGGGGTTAATGTGAACAACATAATTGTATTATAAGTCGACTACTACTAATAGTGTGTTATGACGTCATAGCAACGAGTACCGTTGACACAAAAGATAAAAAATTTATTCAATTATTCTCCAGTCGTTCGATATATACGTATACATTGATAGGTTTTTTTTATATATTTATTAAAAGGTAAAACAAAGTAAAAAAAAAAATTAAGAAGTATATTTTTTGATTTCGCCAAATTCCATATACATTTAATAGGGTTGTGTGAATAGTTTTTCGTGTAATGTAAATTAGTGAATATAGTCTGTGGTATGTCAAAAACAATCCTCATCTACTCATAGTATCAAAATAATAACCGATAATTTGTACATAAAAAATTAAATATATACTAGCTGGTGCCCGCGGCTCCGCCCGCGTTTCATATGTTCTGTGCATATGACGCTTCATTTATAGCTAATTTTAAAAAAAAAAAAAACAAATGATTGAATATAGAATTTGATTTTAAAATATATAGCCTATAACTACGATTAATTCCGCGTCGAATGGTTGTGGTTTCACGTTGATCGGTCCAGTAGTTTTCGAGTTTACCTCGGACAAAGAAACAAACTTTGCTTTTATATATGTATATAGATAATATAATCCCTATTAAAAAATATGCGTTAAATTTTATAATAAATAAAATTTAAAATAATTTTCTGTAGAAAGAAGAACAAAGCTAAGTTTATACTTGTAATAGAAAATAATTGCTGTTTAAACAATCCTTCAACTTTATTTTTTTTTTCGCTTAATTTTCTACAAATGTTTTTTTTTTTTTTTTTGCTAGATTTTGTAATATTTCTGTTATATAGTTCACAGAACTTAAATTTTGTTGAATCACTATTCTTTCATTCTTCCTATGTATTTTATGTGGATATTACAAAAAAAAAATATATATATATATATAAATATATATATATATAGAGATGTCAACTATATATTTAACTGTGTACATATATTTAAAAAAGCACCTCTAGAGTATTGCTATTTTATATGATACGATCTGTATGGTGTCTGTGTATAAATATGAATTTCTCTCTTCTTTACACGCAGCTTAACCCGGGACCTATTTATCACTAAACACAGGTGATGGGATTATTATATTATTCATGTTTTAATAATATATTATCATTATTTATAACTAACTGAGTGTGTTCTTTGTAATAATTTTTTTTTATCATATTTTATGATAACGCTAATAAAACTATCGTATTATGCTTAGCTCTTTCGCTTGAGAGACCAGTAGCTGAAATTCATTGGATATTTGATTTTTTTTTTTTTTCATTTAAAAGAAATTCGTCATCATCTGCTCCTCCCCCCTATCCCCCCTACACCCCCCCTTCCCCTGCCAGTAATCTCTCCGGCATACAAAATGTCTGATAATGAATGTAATGATATTAATTTAAGAATTGTAAACGTTTATTGTAAAGCTTTACGAAGTAAATGTCATATTCTAACACGTTACTCGTTCGTTTTCTGTGAATGGCTGCTGTAAAATAAATACCATAAATAAATAAATATAGCAGCTTTTTTTTTCTCTGTCTAAAATTTTGTTTTTTGTGTTGTGCAATATTTAAAAATATATTAATATATATTTCGCTAAATATTTGTAACAAATTTATATCTACTTGTTATAGTGATGTGGGTAGTTTTTTTTTTTGTTCTCTCATTTTGCTAACGTTATAATTTTGTTTTGTTTTTTTTTTTTTTTTTTTTTTTTTCTTTTTGTTTTCTTATATTTCTCTAAATTGGTGATTAATACTTTCCAGGCTACGATCATCAGATACCGATAGATTCGATGCAGGGCCTCGAGATCGGCAGCGGCTTCGGGATGGACATGGACATCGGTGAAGCCGACGGAACCGGTACAGCGTCAGCCGACTTGGCCTTCCCCGAGCCGCCGCACGATAATAACAACGTGGCCGCTTGGTACGACACCGACCTGTAGATTCAATTCTGTCCCCCCCCCCCCCTCTCTTAATTCACAATTGTCACAAAAACAAAACACTTCACAGCACATTATACAGTTTCCAGACTAAGCTAAGTTCCGTCTTAATTTAGTACGGAGACGTGAAATGTACTGAAAAGTAATTTAAATACTTAGCGTTTTTGCTGCTTTATTTAATAAATAAATGACACAAAAATCGCGCAGCTAATTGCAGCATTAAAAAGTACATTTGCAAGTATTAAAAAGTTTTTTCCCAATATAACCCTACTACTATCATCATCATCAACCTGTGATACATGACAAAAAAAATCAGCTTCTTTTTTATTATAAGGAATTCATAGATTTATTAAAAACAACACAGAAAAAAAAATCTTATCAGAAAATTGGTTTTATTATTTGGTGCTATTTTAACGAAAGAAAATGTTTTGCGAAAAATAAAGTACATATTTTATGCATTATTTAAAAATACAGTAATACCCCGCTTTACGCGAGGGATACGTTCCGAAAAAAATCGCGTTAACTGAAATTCGCGTATATCGAGGTTTATGATTAAACATAGTCAAAATTTAATACAAAAAAATACAAATCATTTTAATCAATCACTTTAATCCTAAAAAACACTTTATGCAATACATACTCTTATTTTTTACGGAAAAATACATCTATTGTTTTATTGTTTTACATTATGTTTATACGCACTTTTTCGCGTAATGCGAGGCATTTGAGCGCGAAATTTAAAATTCGCGTTATAGTGTAACCGCGCGTAACGGGGTCGCGCTAAGCGGGGTATTACTGTACTGAATTTATAAGAAATTATTATTTTTAAAGTACGATGCGTTCGTCGGACCCTCGCATTGGTTATATCGAGGTTTTCGTACGCACATACGCGTATATGCATGCATATGCGTCAGCGTACATAAGCATATTATCGTACACATGCGTTAGCGTACAGATGCATACGTGTATACATACGCGTAGGTGCGTACACATGCATATAAAACGCGTTTAATCGGATAATAGGGTAACCACTACGTATATTAAAATTAGGATTTCCTTTCATTGGCTTTAAAAATAACGTATTTCGCAGTGTTTCTATTCCAATCGAAAGAGTTAGCGTACGCATTTATAAGTATTTTGGTTTTTTTTTTTTATATAATAATTATTATTTGACGATTATTAAATATTATCGCGATCGATTTTTGTTTGTTTCATTTATCGAATTAATCGATTATGTTTAAACGTAAGAAGACTGTTTTGGTCGTGTGTGTGAGAGTATTAAAAATTAATTCTTCATAACTGACTGCCATTTTGTTTTTTTGTTTTTTTTTTTACTGAAGCGAGGTTGTTTTAAATATAGGTTTTTTTTTTTTAAATTGAAATTAGCCGTTTCAAATATGGCTTTTATTTACTAGCTTTAAGTTTTTTTTTTTTTTTTTTTTTGTAGCGTAGTGGATATAGAGAGTTATTTGAATAAATTCTCTCTCGTAGTAGTTTAAGATGTAGTGAATGTATCGTAAACGTGTAATAGACCGTATTTATTATATAATATGTGACTTTAAAAAAAATATTTGGATATTTTTTTTTTGTTTGTAAATCGATTCGTATCATGAAGTAGTGTTATAACAAATTCATTGTAAACGTATTTTCTATTTGCACGCGTTCTTTCCAAATTATTATAGGCAGTGCTAAATTTATATTGTTCAGTTCGACTCAATTATATTACTATTCGTCTCAAACTATAGTTTTTTTATATAACATTGTTTTATTAAAATAACGAAAAAGTAAACGTAGTCTGAAAGAATATTTCAAGTGAAAGTGACATACGCGTAATTAAAAATTTAATAAAATATGTCTCAATATTCAATTATGTAACTTTGATTTATTTCCAATACATGCTTTTTATAGAGTCATTTGTATTTTCTCTCAACATTTCGTCCACATTATTTGTACCTACTTTTCATAATTTTAACAAACATTGATTTAAATCAATCATTCTTTTTAAATAACATAATCGACTTTACAAGAAATTTAATGGTAAAAACACTGCCTATAATATAATATGGACACACTAACTGTATATCGCACTCTTTATAACAGGATCCATTATTTAGAAAAATCATATATAATCATTTAGTAAATAAGAAGTTTACGTAAATTATCCTCTTAATAATTAGGATCTTATAATAAATAATTTTTTTTCTATTTGATATTTAATTCTACTTTTCCAATGTTCTCATAATGACTACACTACCCGTATGATGACATTGTATGAGTACAAATAACTTTGTGTCCATGTGACTTGTGGATGTAATAAAATAAATTTTAAAATACATTTTTGGTGGTTTTTTTTCTAATATTCCTGCAAAAGTTATCCGAATAGAATTGTAACGAATGTAATCGTTGCATTATTTAATTTAAGGTTTTGAAAAGTAACTATACCCATAACCCTCTTTCCCGATTACATCATAATTTAAGATGCAACAAACCTTTTACCGTAGGAATTATACATATGAATATTTTGATCTAAATGTAATATTACATAATTTAATAATAACGTCTACAGATATGTTTTTTTTACACGATGATCACTATCTCACCTGATATTAAGTGACGATGTGGTCCAGGATAGTAAACATGTGGGATTCGTTATAATTAAACGCCACATATACTTGTATAACGCGAATATAATTACAGTAATACCCCGGTATACGCGAGGGATACGTTTTGAAAAAAATCGCGTTAACAGAAAATCGCGTATATCGAAGTTTATGATTAAACATAGTCAAAATTTAATACAAAAAAATACAAATCATTTTAATCAATCACTTTAATTCTAAGAACACTTTATGCAATATATACTTTTATTTTTTTACGGGAAAATACATCTATTGTCTTTACGTATTGCGTATGTTTATACGCACTCTTTCGCGTAATGCGAGGCATTTGAGCGCGAAATTTGACATTCGCGCGTAACGGGGTCGCGCTAAGCGGGGTGTTACTGTATACTATTATTAGGATACATATGGTATATATGTCGCCACGCGGCGAAGGTCGTCTCGCCCGACACCTCGGATGAGGTGCGCGGGAGCGGACGACGATGATCGGGCTGCTACAAACACACTAAGACTAGATACTGGTCCTCAAGTGATGCTGTAGGAACACACCTATTGGTATTTGGCGACAGGTTTTCGATCTTAGGGTGGTAGCTACGGAGGCGGGCATCAATAAAAAAAAATGCCCAACCGCCATGCTATGGTTTCCTCACGATGTTTTCCTTCACCGAAAGCTCGGGCTCATTTAAGAGTTGGTTAGATGGGTTTGAACCAACCTCCCCCCCCCCCCCCCCCCGAACGTTTGACCAATTGGTCATACCTCTCTTTGCGAGGTGGGTGTTGCCCCCCATCCCCATTGGGCCATTGCACGGACGAGGCCCGGTGGGTTCGCCGCAGGGGGCGACGCGGTGCTTGCGAAAGCCACCCTGTGTCGCCCCCATCCCAAATGCGGCGGACGGCCCCGGGGGGTTTTAGTGGGTATTTCCGGGCGCTTCACGCCCGGGCGAGTCCCACACTGGCACGGAGTCGTCCCTCCGTGCCCCTTACCTATTGCATTGGGGGACTCCGGTCTCACTAATGCAATAGGTAAGGGTAGTGCGTAAATGAATTTCTCCCCGTCAGAAAAAAAAAAGGTGGGTTTGAACCCGCGTCCATTGACTCGGAATCCCGCCGCACTATCGACTAGCGCCATCATCGATTTAAAATGCTACCGCCAACGATGACCTTATATTTTCAGGATCCAGAGCATCTTCAATTTCAAAATATACCACAACACTATAGTGATATTTAGGGATCGTAAGTATTATTTTATAAAACATGTTTGACTTCCTATCTGCCTTGTTGTCAAAAGTATATAATCTATAGACCCGCTCCATTAAGATACGCAATACTCCATCGGCCCTTTTTTTTTAACACGAAATAGATTAAAGAAATTGTTATTGACACATAACACTGCATATCCGTAATTAGGTACTAAGTGGTAACCGCAAACAACATAGACGTTTCTTGGTAAATTGTTATGTTTTAAATTAATTATTTTAAGTTGTATGAAATACTGACTAATGCAAAACTCTTACTTATAGAAACTGAATTAAAACATATTACGAAATTTAGTAATATGAACTATATGCTCGTCACAATAACGCGATTTTCTCTTGTAATAAATCATACTTGCTTTATAATTCTTCCTGTTGATAAAGCATTTATGCAGTGTAGCAGACTAAAGAATTACTAGTCAATTCAGTATGGATGTTTGTTCTAGAAAACGATACGAGTATACGACTTCAGTTGGGCCAAAAGTTTCTAGTCAAAACAGTAACATGAAAAAATGATATCCTTAAATAGAACAAAATTACTATAGGACAGATTTATTCGGCGAAACCTCAGGTTCATTGTAATCGTAGTTTCTGCATGTCCCTCTCCTCTAGAGTTCTTATCGACATATAAGAACCTTACAGAACATAATATCTTATAAGATATCTTACAGGACATAATTACTATAGGACAGTCTGATAACTTATGATACCTATTTAGAACACGTCATGCTTATTGACATGTTTTAAGGAAGTATACTTACACGTAGTATTAATATGTACTAGAAATAAATATAGCGTACCTACAACCGCTACTAAGTATTTAGATATATAGGTACATTGGAGTGTGAATGTAGATGAAACTATTTTTTTATTTATTTAGTAACTATTAACGAGATTTAGCGTTATCAATGAAAATATTTTACGAACAGTTCTTCTCTCAATTCAGCAGTGTATTGGACAGGGCGACCTTGTATGTAATTTACTATGCATTGGTGGATTCACTACTTTCTTATGGATTGACGAGTTATGGTCGTACATTTAAAAACTTATTTGGATAAATTAAAGTCTTTGCAGATTAGGTTCATGAAGTTTTTAGTAAACAAAAATACAAAGCGCCTGTGTAAAATTATAAACTATGAACGACTGTTCGCGTGTTGTAAAATCTTGCCAGTCCATGAGAAAGTAAAGCTATTGATGGCAGTGGAACAGTTCGATAGTAATGAGTTTAAAATAAATATAAAACATACAAGGCCAAGTAGTGCAATAGATACATTCAAAGTTACCGCTTATAACAATTATTTTGGGGAAAGACATAGAAAGTGCTTGGTGCCTAAATTATATAACAGTTTACCATTTTCATTACAAAACAATAATTTTACAAAACGTATTTAAAAAAAAAAAACAGTCAGTTTCTGTTAGATAGTGTGAGTAAACGTTTAAGTTAATTATATTTTTTTTTCCATTATTTTTATATTTTACTGTAAATGTATGTATTGCATGTATGCTCTTTTTTAAAATATGTTTATTATTAAGTGTTTATATATCTATAGACAAATTTAATTAAAAACGGAGGTTACACCTGCCAATAAACTGCTATGCAGTTTGGCAGAAGTAATAAATTGTAATTAAAAATGTATGTTTGATATTGAATAAACACTTATTATTATTATTATTATGATGATTATAGTATAATTTGGATTTAATTATATGCATTTTTCTAACTTCGATGAGTAAGGAGCTGACAGTTAATTTTAAGTTAAATCCATGGTTTATTTCATCTTATATTCATTTACCGGTTTTCACGTCGTATTCTTTTGTTTTTAACAGTAACGATTCACTCCGCAGGAAAGTGATTTATGTCACCCTATAAATTTTAACAAATTTCTAAATACCCACTTTGCTCTTCACAAAATTCATTTTCTCGTTTAGCATCCTTATAAATTTTACAACATACGTGAATCGTGATTTGAACGTTAGAGTACAAGTAAATGCATATAGCGAACTTTAAGTTTACCCGATGAATGTAGCGATATATACTAGTACATAACTCGAAGCTTACAAGACGTATCAGCAAAAGACGTCTTACACATAACTCGGTTAGGCCGCAAATTGTTAGCGAAGCAAGGCAGGTGAGACCGCAGACCGCGACGCAAGTTCCCCACCTTTGTCCCGACCGTTATTATGCACAATTAGGACTTAGACCGAGCGCGCACTAATCTTCCGCTTCGACGTCGCAGCCTCCGGTTATTGGCAAAATAGTTTCCGTCTTTTAATTGTGCTGGTATGAACATAAGTTCCACAAATATAAGTCAGGTATTATTTTATTATGGTGAAATCTTTGTTCGGTGGTGACGGGCCGTGGTCAGTATCTACAAATGGATTGAGCGACGGCCCTCCTCACCTTATAAGCTAATAAAGGATAAGCGTGTTTTTATTGGCATAATGGATGGGGGTCTGAATGGTTATTACGGAAGCAATGTTTACTCATTTAAATACTTAAGCAAAATTTGTAAAAAAAAAATATGTCAGTGCATTACATACGTTACCTGAGGGGTGGATAAGAGCTTTCTTATTATTGTTGATAAGAAGGGGGGAGTCGAAAACATCTTAAATTCTACTTACGTAATACTAAAACGGTCCCTAAGCGTAATTTGGTGGTGATTGGACATCGTGTCAATCGATGTACTAGATTACAATTAACCGTTTTTTATCTTTTTTTATAGTAGGGAATGCCTTCACACATCCTTCCTGCCATCTGTAATCCGGGAGTAGTCTCCTGGATTAGAGATGCCAGGTGTGTATGTGGAAGGTATTGAAGGTGGGGGCGGGGAGTGGTGGTACCTGTGTGTCAGGTTAAGCCGCAGGAGGCGACGCGGTGAATGCAATCGCGATCCCGTATCGTCCCCCTAAATGCGGTGGGCGGCTCCGGGGGGTTTAGAGGGTATTTCCGGCGCTTCTCGCCGGGTGAGTCCCACACTGGTTTGGAGACGTCCCTCCACACCCCCTTACCATTTTCATTGGGGGGACTTTGATCCTTCTAATGAATTTGGTAAGGGTAGTGCGTGATGTTGCGTCTCTAATGTTAGTAGAAAAATTTATTTAGGGTTATTTATAAAAAATTAAAAACTACATTACGCAGTGAAAAATATATGCAACGCGGGTACAGCCGCGGGCACACAGCTAGTATAAAATAAAATTGTAAATTTGTAGAAAATAACTGTTTCTACAACTATATAAATTAAGTAAAAAAAATTTTTTTTGTTTATATTACAGACAGACACTTCAATTTTATTTATTAGGATATATAGGCTGAGCGCTTTGACCACAATCCCACCTGATGTTAAGTGACGATGTGGTCCACAATGGTAAACACACTAGCCTAGAGGTACTGTCTCGTATGTGACACTGGCCGAAAACACATATTAGTGCTTGGCGACAGGTTTTCAAACTTCGATGGGATCCAATGGTTTCGTTAGGATCTTTTCCTTCAGAGGCCCGGTTTTTGGACCTGCCGATGGAGCAATGCGGATCATGTTATGCAATCCCGTGTCACCCCCTCTTAGGCGGCTGATGGTACCGTGGGTTTTAGTCGGTATTCTCGGTGTTTCACGCCGGGCGAGTCCCACATTCCTATCTGTAATCTTAAATCCGGAAAACCCTTCTGCCAGATTTAAGGTAACAAGGGGAATATGTAAATGCATATCCCACGTATAAAAAAAAGGAAATTTTTGATCTTGATCATCCAAATAGCCCAAGTTTAACCAACGAACTGATAAATACGTTCAATCTCTCAAAGGCCTTTTCAGAAAATAGAAATAATCACAGAACCGATGGAGTCAGTTTTAAATTTAATTAGTTACTTTATGATGAAAGTTAATTACACATAGATTTAATAATGTTATAAAATTGTAACATTTAATGGTATTAAATAAATTTAAATCTAAAATAACACATACTTCCTACCCATCGCACAGGCCACACAATACATGAAGAACTAAATATTTAGTTACTTTATAATGTACATGTAAACTCCTAAATCACATTTCGTACCTGGTAATCATATGGAATTAACTCATTTATGTTTGATTTCAACCAAATGGGTTTTGGCCTTTTCCCATACGACCATAGACAGTAATTACAGTTGATGTATGATCGACAAGACATCATAACGATACAGGCTGATTATATATATCACATCAAATACAATAAGTTAGGTATGGAAATTAATTATAAATAATTGATACGCGTGGTTTCATTGCCCTAGGATAATTGTCAAAACTGAGGAAATTGTGTTGATAAATTTATGTATAAGGGGTTAATTCTATAATTGTAAATAATTACATCATATGTATGTATCCACTACGAAATCTATTTTGCTTCTGTGGGAAATAACAATCGATTAATAATATATTACTATGACTTTACTAAATAATAGTCAGTGAAATTAATAAAATATCTTAGCGCAGGGACATAGCCTCTCTAAGCGTATTTTACCGCTTGTATCATGGCGAGTGTTCTGAAGAGCTCTTTGAGCTGATCCCCTCCTCTCCATTCCGTAACAGAACCACGCGGGCGGGACTTCGGTGTCACGGTTTCACGGTGACACCCATAACTTCAAGAAGCAAAAGGTTTGCTGACTCTTACTTTTGTCGCACTGTGAGGTTATGTAACCGTCTTCCTATCAGCGTGTTCCCTCCTTCATATGATATTGGGTCCTTCAAAAGAGGCGTGAAGAGGTATTTAAGCAGGCCAGCATGACAGCGGTAACTGGCATTGAATTCTGTTCAGTGTCAGTCGCCGTTGTTTTTGATTGTATTGTACTTACCATCAGGTCCAGTGCAGTCACTGTGCTGTGCCATATTTAAAAAAAAATCTAGTTTTTTTTTTTTTCAATATTTTATATGCACAATACGCCTGATGTTAAATGTGGTTCAAGATGGTAAACATGCTAAATCTAGAGGTACTTTCTCTCAAGTGACGCTGCCGGAACACACTTAGTGCTCGCTAGGGATGATCTATATTAGTAAAACATAGGTGTCAATGACGGTGAGTAAACATAGATGTCCTATAAACATCGAAATTAAAACAGCTATGTTTTGAAGTTTACACCATCCTTAAATTTTATTTTTTGCTAGAAGCACATATGGGAACATCGATATTCAATATTTTTTGTTAAGTAATTTATTTATCGATGTATTAAGATACTAACATCGTTGTTAATATAACGATGATTTCACGTCCAACATTGATGATTAGTAAATATCGATAAATATCGATCATCCCCTAGTGGTTGGTAAATAAGCGGGCATTATGCTAAGAATTCATCAAGAAGTTTTCCTTTGTCGTGGGTTCTAGTTCATATAGAATGGGATAGGTTAGATTGAACGGTGTCAAATTTTACGTAAACAGAATTTTACTATAGATTCCTCCTTGGCAGCAGGCAGTGGCGTAACTATGCTATTTGAGGCCCGTGGCAAATTCATTGTACTGGGTTCCAGTCAAAATCGTCACGTTGTAATTTGATTTTAATAAATCATTGAAGTTCAAGTCTTTGGTTGTGGCTAACTTTAATTGTATTTATAACTACCTGTGTGCCCGCGGCTGCGCCCATGCTTCATATATTTTTCGCTGCATAATATAGTTTTTAATTTTTTTATACGGGACCCTATTTTTTTTGGTACTAACATTAAGCTATTTATCACAAATTCAAATACCTGCCAGTAAAACTGCGCATTGAATCGGATTTTATTCAATTTTTTATGAGTTTTTTTACGCGGAACCCTTATTATTTACGCGAAGTAACTTCAGCTATCTAACAAAAAAAGTCTTGTCCAAATCGGTCCAGTCGTTCCGGAGATTAGTCGTTACAAACAGACTTACAGGTATTGTACATCTACATCGCGCAATGATTCTGTTTACTTCTATTATACATATATCTTTTGAAACAGTCTACGTCTACAGTCGATTTTATTTATTAATATAGATTTTTACTAAATTTTAATTAAAATGTTAGGATATTTCTGAGCTCGCGGTTTTGCGGGCCTGGGCTCCATTGATCCGGGGCCCATGGCATTTTGCCAGCTCTCCACCTTATAGTTTCGCCACTTGCAGCAATATTCTAAGCTCTTATCCCCCATGATAACATATGAGGTTTAATAAATAAAAGTAATAAAGTAAACATTACTTAAATTATCGCCATTTTGACCCCCTGCCCCCCATGTCATCAAAAATGTACAAAGTATAAACCCTCCGCCTCTATTGTTCTCTACGTAATACTTGTACCGACTCCGTAATTTCCCATCCGAAAGTACGTCCAGCGACGTTGTAGCCAAATTAAATCATTATAATTACATCAAATTCTTTTATTATATGCTAAATATAGTTGGTTAATAATTGGTTATTTTTCAAAATAACAAGAAAATAATCAACCTGTATACGCTATCGTATCAATACGATAATTGTTACCTATTTCCTTTACCTATAATTAGAAAGGAGTGAACTGTTGTCGATAATTATTGTTCAAGAACTTTAATACGGGATACCTAAGTATACGGACGTACCTACGTGAACCCTGATATGTATTGATAATAAATATTCATAGCCTTCGAAATGTTTGTGTAGTTAGGTTTTAAATGATATTATGCAGAAGTTGAGATATAAAAAAATAATGCTTATATGAAAATAATAATATGCAGATGATTGAGTGCATCATTCGTACAATTTCAAATAAAAAAAACGAACGAAAATTATCGGAAAACATCGTCAGGAAACCATAGTATGTTGGTAGAGTCAACAGCGCTGATAATGCCAGTATAGGTAGCTACCACCCTCACGTTTGAAAACCTGTCGCCAAATGTCAAAGAATTAAGAGTAATATACGGTGTTAAAAAATAAAATAAATTATGAATTTAGTATTTGAATAATACGTTGATGGACGTGCATGGGCTTGAATTCGCTTGTTCTATTACATAATGAGCCATATATTTTGGTGAAAAAAAAGGTCGTGATAAAATTTTGCGAATGTGGTTGTAGAGTATTTTGTAATGCTCCTAAATGTCTGTTCCGCCAGCATTACTTGAAAGCCAGTAGATACTTTTCTATGCTTAGTGTATAATTTGTCTTGGATCACTTAAAATCAGGTTACATGACGTAAATAAATTGCTTAAGTATTTTCTCGAGTTATTCGACTCATTAAAATAATTAAAAGAAAAAATATCATCAAAACGTTTCGTCGATAATTGTCTACGAAATATTCCGACATCTAGAGAAAATATTAAATTACTAGCTTTGGGCCCGCGGCTCCGCCCGCACCTATATAATTTTTTCTAGTCAGCAGAATTCTTCACGGCGTAATATAGTTTATAAATAATCATTGGTTAAGATACATCAAAATTGATCCATCCGTTTCGGAGTTTAGGCAGAACATTCAGACGGACAAAAATGTTTAAAATTGTGTTTTTGGTATATGTACCGTACATACATTAATATGTATTTAGTGCAACGTTATTATTTTGATATGACAAACAGACGCTTCAATTTTATTTATTAGTACAGATTAGGTGTATTTTTCATAAAGTTACTATCACGTTTCATACGACTCGAGGCTGTATCGCATATAGATATGCCGGCAGTTTGCGTTTACGACTGTTTAATAAACCAGCTTTAGGGTCGGGTAGATAATGGCGAACATGGATTCGCATCTGTCTAACATTTTAAAACAAAAAATTTAATGTTTATTATATACAGGATGTTTAGGGTCGGTTTTATCTGTATAAAAAAAATCTTCTGTTAAATGTACATCTTAATATTATTTTTATATATTTATAACTAGAGCTAAATCTATTTAAACTAATGCTAAGTGAAAGTTAAAGAGGCACCAGTAACAAACAAGTTAAGATGCAGTCATCTGTCCCGGTATAGACATGGGATGCGCAGGGAGAAGGAGGATCCAATACTTATATGAATGTGGAAGGTTATAGAGGAAAGAGAAGACCGATAGCTGGATTGAATGAATAGGAATGAATGCGGGAGATGACTACAAATAGAAAGGAATGGAAGAGGAAGGCATGTTGCACCGGCCCCAAATAAAGATGATATAAAGGTAGGGAGATGATGTTAAGCGAATTACAAAATGTTGTTGTTTATAAAATAAAGAAAAAAAATTAGTTATAATTTTTTTATTCAACATGCAAATATAAAATCAAAGTGCATAATGCCCAGGTAATTCTTTCAGTGGCTCAGAATGTCCATGTTAAAATACATTGTAACAATGTGTTCTAGTTATTTTATTACAATATGTGTATGAAACATTTTATGTAAGAAATTGGATTTGTGGTCATGTATTTTATTATATTAATAATTGAAATATCTAATAGGTATGTAATGTTAAACGGTTATATCCGCTTATACTAACTAAATATATGTTATTATAAGTTATAATAAACAATAATAATAAGCCTTTAATTGATTCTCATTTGCTTGCGTTGAGAGTATAGTTATACTTATAAAAAAATATTTTTTTGTAGTTATAAGTATAGTTATCAAAGTTATATTATATAGGCATTTAATTGAATTGTTTTTATATATTGCTATCGAATTAAAAGTTTACTTATAGCTTCCGACACACCCTTGGTTAGTTCATACTTTTTACAGCGAGAAATGCATGTAAAATTCCAATATGAAAACTTTATACAATATGAATCGAGTCCGTAGGTTGTGGTAATACAAATAAAATAATACATACAAATTAAATATGCCACAAAATTCCGTATAAACATTTTTCGCCAATAAATCAAAGTTTCCAAAGTAAACAATTTGAATAAAACAAGCCAGAGAAGTTTCTTAATTATTTTGATATGAAGCGAAACCGAGGGTATCGATCCTGCCTCACCTGCCAACTGTTACCGGATTAATGTCTGAGAGTTTTTACTACTTTTTAAAAGCCACCGCGATCTCACCATTCCCGGTTTTTATGTTCCTCTGGTGATTAACTCGGACGCTTTATGAGTTTATTTACATACTTAGATATCCACTTTACATACCAGACAATGTGTATTTCTGTATGACATCACCGTATTTATATATACCGTTCAACAAAACGAAGATTTTCTATCAAAAACCGTTTGAAATATGAAAAGAAAATTCACGATAAAAGTCGATGACAAAAAGGAACATAAAAAAAATTAAGCATCTTACGTGTTTTCTTCGAGTGTTTGTGGGTCGTTATACATCAACTGTTTGTATAGTATAGTACATTAAGTTATAAATTATTGTGTCTAGAAAGAGATTCAAATAAGGTTCCAATAGCTCGTGTACTAAGTTTAGGCTTTATCAATCTCGGATGGATAAAAAGCATATAGACAAACATTTTTTTACTGGTAGCACTCGAATAAACAAAAATTTTACCAGAATTCAATTTTTTTGTCAGTTATTAAAATTTTATAAATTTGTAAATATGTATATAGACGTTGTATGTTTTAAATTGCAACAAAAAGTTTTCCCTTTTACTCTATCGTCCACAGAGAAACTCTTTAATAAATATACGTATCAGAGGCAATTGCGAGTTCAACGTACAGTGTACCGTAACTATTAAAATGTTATTTAACTCCATATAACAACTTAGCTAACGCTCAGTTTACAAGTACGGTAAAATGTTTTGACATCGGTAAATCGGAGTGGGGTGACCGGTAGGTCGGACGGTATTGTTGGTGACAGCCCGCAATTAGGGACCGGACGGTGTCCGCGCGCGGCCTCTACCACGCGGCGTGGCGCGGCGCAACGTTAATTAAATTCCTCGCTCGCGAAAGATTGAAGAGAAACTTTCTCCATTGCGCGTTTATATCGTTGTCCTTTAAGATCTTTGATTAGTTTTAAGTCGAGTTACGAATCGGTTGGTTGTTTCTTTTTCTCTTTTAATTACTTTGCTTGAGTCAGTTTGATTTTTTATAATATTAACGATTTTATAGAAATAGTTGCTATTTATAATGAAATTATTACAAAAAATAATAATGCTAATTATCAGTACTCTATCGAATTGTTGATGTCGTATGAATTATTTATGGTGTATATTTGATGAGTAATTTAATTCGTGTTATTTTTAGATACCTACACATGGGTTTAATTTAATTTGAATTTGTATTAGGATTATTATAATATATCATTCCCTATTTACATTATTTAATTGTAATATTGTTACGTGCTGTGACTAACGATACCCCTAAATAATACGCTAGATACTTAGTTATTATTTTTATTTTTTTCCTTTTCATATATTATTTATTTACGATCAAATGAGACCTTGACCAGAAACTACCTACGCTTTTAGTTACCAAGTTAACTACAAAGGTCGATTTATATAATATATCCGCACATAAGAAAAAAATAAATTATAACCTTGTTTACAAACATTTCACCCAGTTAGTTAAAATTATCCACTCTCTTGAATCATAACTGCATAGCACTCAATTCAAATTAGCATTATTGCAATAAAGGAAAATGAGTTTTTTTTTTATGAACAGAAAAGTGTTGTTTTTATTGGCGAGGGAAATACTCTCATTCTGCCCTCTCGACTCTGATTACTTCATTTATTCGAGGGCGGAGTTATTATGATTTATTTTCTGTTTATTTATTTCTTGATAACTTCTGTGTGTTATTATAACTTGTATCATAATAATACCAATGTAAACTATATTGACATTTCTGAAATATTAGAATTAGATTTATTAAAATGTTTTTTTATATATGATTGCTATATAATATCTGCATACCATTTGATTGTAGAATCTTTTAAATCATTCTATTTAAATAGTAACAGCAAGTACGTAGGTTATTCTGACTGGCCGAGATTTAAAATATTAATACACAATAAACAATTCCCCATTTTATGTTTATAAAACCAATATAATTTTATAGTTAGGTGCAGTAATAAAATGTTTATTTTAGATAAAAATAAATCAACATAGACTCTGCATGTATTTTATCATTTGCAAACAGGTCTATTGCAATTATGTACCTATATCATCAATGACTAAAACCTTCTTTAAACTCGCGTCTTTCAGAATTAGAATGCCTTTTGCAGATTGTTTCTTTTTTTTTGTTGTTGTAAATTTACAGTAACGATTAATCATTGTATAAATGGCTGTTTTTTTATCAACAATTACCATATATATGTTTGCCGCTGAACAAGTAAGATCTACTTTTGCAGTTTAAGTGAGATCTCAATCTGTAATATGGTAGTTTTAATTTTCTTTCATAAGTTTGTGTTATTTTGGTAAAAATTTACGTGATACAATTTATTTTCTAAGGGTTAAGTAAATTGTATGTAAAATAACATTGAACATGAGTTTGAAATAACGTAATGATAATAGTCTTGTTAGAGCGATTAAAGCGTTGATATAGAGTTGTAAAAGTATTCTATCGAAATGACACTGGCATAATCGTATATGTGACGAATAGATTGCCATTAAATGAAAATAAGAGAAATTAGTAAGATCTTAATTGAAAAAACTTGTTTTATTAAAAACAAAACCGACTTCAAAAGAATAAACTATAAAAATGCATTAAAAAGTCAATAAATATTACTTTATTAATCTGCTTCTACTAACTTCGGTTAAACGCTTTAAACAAGACTATTAGGTATTTAATATTAGATACACTAATATATTTTCTGAACTCAAACGAAAACAAGAATCTATACAAAAATATACAAAGGCAAAGATATTTTTTCCTCTGTTTATCAACGAATTATTACCTTTTATTTATTATTACCAAATATTAGTTTATTACCTTTATATTTTTGTTTAGTAGCTTGATGAGTTGTTGTTGAAAAATTTAAATAGTTGTGTTTCTTCAAACATTTTGTTGTAATTATGGTACAATTTCAAATGCGAGCAAATGCCTACATAAATCCCCAAATCATAGCTTGATCTAACAATAAGTAATAACAGAACAAAAGGGAAGCACTCAATCAAGAAATAATGAGCCGGAAGATTAGATAAAACATTAGTAGAAGTAAATTCAGTGAGACAAGAACCAATAAATCTTTTAGTACCAATTATATGTATGATCGGCGTAGTGGAGGTTGAGAATCGAACTGGACGCAATACCGCGCCGGCCGAAAACAATAGCCCTATTGGGAAATACACGTGACAATTGGGGTGGAAGTGACCCCGACCGATTGGGGGTTAGAAATGTATTCGAAATTTGACGTTATAAATATATTTATACTTTTACAAGTAAAGAAATACTTATCAAATATACTAATAATGTCGTATAAATATAACAGTATACAATCAGACTTTGATCTTTTCCATCCTTCTTTGGTCTCAATAAAATCACATTTAAAAATATTAGTTTTCCAATTACTTTTAACCTTGTAACGTTTATATTATCATTTTAAAAGCACGTAATTCCCAAAAATACTCTCATTTAAGTGCACCTTTGTTTGTCATTGAGAAGATCACAATTTTTATTCATATATTTTATAATAATGAACGCAATAAACAATTTTGTGAAATAGAAAAAAAAAAATCATATCAAAAACATTTAAACTATAAATAACGTACTAGCGGCTTTGCATATAATTAATTATTTACTACATTATATCCTTAAAATACTTAATAGTTGAAGCTCGTTACTTTCTTGAAATAACATGACATCACAACACTATATATATATACTATGAGTTTAGTGATAACTTACTTACCAAACTTTACCTTCATCCAAAAATAAAGCCGCCCACGTACCTGCCTCAATCCGTAGACGCGAGTGGTATACTTAAGACGCAGTCATTTAGAAACATAATGGGTGGTCGAACCCCCCTTCATATCCAAATATTAATTAATCTATAAACATTAGTAATGTAGAAGTGATATTTAAAAATAACGAAATCATTTCTGTACCTTTACGAAAATACTGCGAATTTATTACTAGAGTCGATTCTTCATTAGGGTTAATGAGGTTACCAATATGTAAATAAATATTTATAGTTTATAAAATGGGACAAAGAATTGTTTTACACTAGAAAGTTTTTGGCGGTATTTTGGCCTGCCATACTAGTATATTGGTTTTTATTTGTTACTAGATGTTCTGGTGAACTGCGTTCCGCTTCAAAATCAATAAATGTTTGGTTATTAGCTAAATTTGTTTTTCTTCCAATACGCGAGGAAATTTCTCGACTTCAAAAGGAGTAAAATGTCAATCTGCTCTTGAGATATCAGTGCGTTTTACCGATATTTTATAATAGTACTTCTGCTATTCAGGACGGAGACAAATCAAACATATTATAAATCAGTACAGCAGTTCTCGAAAAAATAACCCATCTTTGTTTTATATATAGATTCACAGGATTACAGCCTATTTGCCTGTATGTTATGTAGAATTAATAGCACATTATATGATTTAGCTTAGTTATTGTGTTTGAAAAAAATCTACCTTGAAGAACAAAATTGCCACCGTTTTGCTATAATTATAAATATATTCCTATATAACACTGGCAAAGATGTGTCGTCGTATGAAGTTATTTGGTGATTACATTGAAGATACCTACATCGATTGTTCATATGGGCATACAGTTATATACTTGAGAATCCTAGCTAGATGAGTGGGTATAACCTTACAATTATATTATGTCAAGCAAGTTTTAATCTCAAAAGGTTATTACAGGGTGGATCATTACGTGAACGATAGTGATGTCTGGAAATAACCCACATCTCTGTGCTTCCACTAAAAACTACGATTTGTATAGTTTTTTTTTATATGACATAAAAAAATTATATATATTATATTTATGAAAAAAAAGAACCAGATCGCGTTTCTTGCCGGCTCTTCTCGACTGGGTTGTTTTCCGAACCGGTGGTAGTGTTTTAGACGTTCATAAGCGCCTTTTTAGGGCCTAAATTGAATAAATAAATTTTGATTTTGATTTTGATTTTTGACAATAATTTTCAATTACGTGACAAGCTATGTTTAAATAAATTTGGTTTGGTTTAATAATGTAATAAAGTTAATATAACAGAAGAAGCAAGAAATTAAGACTAAGATTGTGGTGATGAGAAGTCTGAGAACTGTAGCTAGAGTGAAGATGATTGACAAAGTCAGGAATAGTATGATAAGAGAAAGCTGTGGTGCAGTAGAGGATGTAGTGACGAAGATAAAATGCTTAGTTTGTTCAGACACTTGAAGAGGATGAATGACAGAAGATTCATGAAACGAGTTTACAACTACGAGTTTACATACATTTACTTTCTAAGTATAAATTATACAAAATAAAGAAAATCCCCTATAAAAATGTCTCTGATTACGTCTTGGTGTATGCTGAGCAAAACTTTTAAGTTATTCATTTAAGTCAAAACCCCAGGGGCTTTGTAACTTGACTGAGTCTTGCGGTCGCGCTGGCCGCATCAAAAATATTGTCACCCTTTACGAAACACAAAATATCTTACTTAGTACTGTCGTAAGAAGTGATTTCGTTTGTGGTGAACCACGGGACTGTATCACGTTAAGTCTCTTAGAATGTTTCAAGGCTTAATTTTTTATACAGTAACTTAAGAGTTTTTCATTAACTGACATGATATTACAACAATAAAATTGTAGTGTCTGTTGTAATGCCAAGATAACATTTTTTTAAGATATGAATGTATATAACGATACTTATACCAAAAACACATTTTTTTTTCTAAATTTTTGTCTGTCTGTCTGTTTGTTCCGCGTAATCTCCGGAACGGCTGGACCGATTTTGACCCGACTTTTTTTGGGTAGATAGCGGAATTTACTCCACGTAACTTTAACTTTTCGAAATTAATTAGGGTTCCGCGTAAGAGAAATAAATTGTGAATAAACCCCGACTCAATGGTCAGATTTACGAGTAAGTGCTTGGATTTATGACAAATATTTGTTATTAGTACCAAAAAAATTAAGGAAAATAATTAGTGTTTCTTAAAAAAAAAATTAAAACGCAATGAAGAATACAAAAACACGAACGCAGCCTAGGGCACATAGCTAGTCTCTGAATATAATAAAATGAAAACAGCATATTTCGAACAATAATTTCCGTATTTATCACAATTGAAAATCACCAGGAGCTTTTAAAGGACGCGTCAATCACTCACAAGTTTATTGTAGCTCGAGTCATTTTGTATAGCGTTGTTGCCATTTTCAAAAGGTGTGTACCGACTTTATAATTGGTGTCGACACAACTGAGAGTTATTAACAAGGCGAACAATGCCTGTACGTAGTACGCGGAACAGAGTAATGTGTAAAGTTTAGAAATTGTTTAAGGTAATGTTTCTATAATAAATAATTATTTTTTTCCTAGCAGGTTGACATTTCATAGGTCTTGGATAGCCGTCTTCTTCAATATTTAATGGTTTAATTAAATCATTTCAACGATCGTGCTTGCACCTTTTTTTGTCGGGGGGACATGCATTTACGCACTACCTTTACCCATTGCATTAGTGAGACCGAAGTCCCCCAATGGGTAAGGGGGCACGGAGGGACGAACTCCGTGCCAGTGTGAGACTCACCCGGGCGAGAGTCGCCCGAAAATACCCACTAAAACCCCCCGGGGCCGTCCGCTGCATTTGGGATGGGGGCGATACGGGATTGCAATGCATGCCACCGCGTCGCCCCCTGCGGCGAACCCACCGGGCCTCGTCCGTGCAATGGCCCAACCCGTGCAATGGCCCAAACCGTGCTTGCACCTAGTCATCTGTTTCTTGACTTTATTCACTATTATTCCTGTAACGTATTTGTTTGGCCTTGTTACTAGACGTAACAACAAAATGGTCAGACATCAACGTCTAAAAAGAGAATAATGGATTCAGATGTTTTCTAATTAAAGACAGACAGAAAGATGTTTCATTTAATAGAATTACGTAAGAGTTTATAATATGTAGATGTCAATAATTTTATTTTCTGTAACTTACTAAAGTAGGCGATATAACTTTAATAACAAAATTTATTAAAAGTTTCTTACGTTATTTCGTTTTGTATTACTCATGAAACTCTTGATTAAACATTAATTATGTTAAGCATAATTAACCTTTCATCGTCTACGTCGGAGCCGGGAAGTCGTGACCGCGCGGCTACGCCTCACATTAAGAATAAATCCTTTTAAATGCATTAATAATTTAGCTGACACTGGATTAGAGTTATCATGTTTCACACCGATAGGTAATAATTTCTAATTGACAAAAGTTTTATTGGAACAAATATGTTAAGAGATAGTCAAAGCAATAATCATTTTATGTATCAATACGTAATAATTAGATATTGATAAGACAGTACAAACTGTGTTTTAATTGATTAAAATAATCTTTAAAATAAACTGCTAGTATTAAAAAAATATTAAATTAAATGATTTTTTTTTTAAATGAATAGCTTTGCTATCTTTATCGGACTTTGGTTAAGCAAACCGAAGAACACCAGAATGATATAAATCTCGTTTGAGTTGGGTATCTTAAAAAACCGTAGAATTTATCCTAGGTAACTCTAAGATAAGTTAAAATAAGAGACAAATTCCTTACAGAACTCATGTTACTGGCGTGTAGTGTGTAAGTCTGTGTGCAATACGATGCGTGTAATACGGTGCATGCGGTGTTAATATAACGCACTAGCAGCGGAAAACATGTAGTCAAATAACGAATACGTAATGTATTGTAGCGTAAAGATAATTTTTGTGGCGATAATGGCGCAGTATGATCGGATAGCGTGTTGATGGACGCAGGTCCGAATCGACTATTAAGTAATAATGAGTCTGAATGAATGAAAACTTCGTGTTGACACTATAACATGGTAGAAGAGATATGTACAATCTGGCTTTGGAAAAATTTTAAAATCTGTCGTCAATAACTTAGAGCGTACCGTCTTAGACCAAATCGTTACTTAACCTCAGATAAATTTGTGGATAAAACGCCTAGACATGAGAATAGAAAAAAATTCAATAACATCTATAAAATGTCGCAGTTAGTTATTTGTAATAATTTCTTGTAAGAAAAACAATAGTTATTGTTCGTAACGGTGTAATAGACGGATATAATTCATATGAGACATGTATACGACGACCCTCGTCTTGTGACTGCACATCTTAATCCTCTTAATAGATTCCGACGGACTCTGCCAGACCTTCAGCAATGATAAACACATACCGATTAAAATCGACTTGATATATCAATTTAATATACCAATTTAATATAAAGTCTATTTTACTTGTCTGCATTAACTTTGTTGAATACATTTTAATTTCTTGTTCTTTGTTTATTATTTAATTTATTTAGACCTATAACTATCTGTAGATGCATATATTCATATATTATTATAATATATATATTATCGACTAAATATAAGTTAAATTTTACAATTTAGTGTAATAATGATTTGTAATTTTGCAAAGTTTATCTAGTGACGCTCCGTGACTCACTCTGGGTTCCAGCAGCAAATCAACGATCAGTGTCTCTTGGTACTTCAGCATATGCTGAGTTGGAGACCCTTTCGTCTTATGACATGCGATTGTGGGTGACATTTATTTACCCTGCTAATGTGTATTTGGGTATAATTTTTTTCATTAATATTATTATTATTTATTTATATTGTCATTTTTTTCTGTCTTTATTTTGTATGCCATTTGTGAATAAAGGTTTTCTTTATTTCTTACTTTCTTAATTTACGTTGATATTTTGAATCTAGAATATGGTACAATTCTGTCTTCTCCGTGTACTTATATCCAGTAGATATTACAGATTTATACAAATTTAAAATTAGTAAAAACCAGATATCATGTTATTTTATTTTGTGTGGGTTTATGTGTAAAAATTAACAAAAGAAACATATTTGCCACTATGAGTATTTCTTTATCTCAAAAGTGTTCCTCTAATCCCCTTAATTAAGATGTTTAGAGTAAATGTATTCCTTTCTGTTAAAACCGATAAGTAACGTAATAAAAGTTCGAGAAGTAAATGTTTCATTTGGTAATTACTTATTTACAGCCTTTCCCTCTTTTCTTACACAAGGCAACGTAATATATTCAGTCTTCTTGCTATTTATTGTCTTATAACTCGAGGATTTAGGTAATCGTTTTTTAAATCATGCATATATAGTTAAGTTTTAGTATATTTCCCAATTTGTTAGAAAATATATAATTGTGTTCGGATAACAATACAAAATAGAACGTAATTATTATTATTAAGAATTTGAGGAAAACATTTACGAATTGTATATTGCTCATTTTATTTCTTCTTTACATATTTATTTGTTGCTAATGAGGTTACATACGTTTTTGTATGTACTTACTCGTTAAGTATAAATGATACTTGATACTCTTGAGAAAATGGGAAAGATTGTTTCCAATTTTTTTTTTATTGCTAACACTGAATTTCGTCATTAGCTATCGAACAAAAACTATAAAAATAAGGAAATTACTTAATATATAGAAGAGAAAAAGGGCACTGAACTGTTTTATCTTCGCCTACTTTAATATGATACATAATAACTATGAATAATATACTAAAACTGATATAAAAAAATAAAAAAAAAACAAAAAAATAGTGAATTTAATGCGATAATTCTCTTAGGTACACCCGTATCATTCTATATTTTTTTTATATTGAATGCGAGCAAAACCGTGTGGCATCGCTAGTCTATCTATAAATAGCTCCGTTGAAATAAAATTTCTATTTTTTGCGTTCATCCCTCATCCGTAACCCAATGGCGTGGTAAATAATGAACAAAAAATTTAAACAACATATTTTTTAAAGCGAAATTATTCAATACGGTAGGTAGGTACGTAGGTGGTTGAAAAGGGGTAAAGATTTTCCCATCAGGATATAAATTTGGGACAGGGGATTTTGTGTCAAGTATTTAAATAATTAATTTTAAAACTTGAAGCGTGTTCGATTTATTATTTAACACTCACTAGGTATGCCCCGCGGCTCCACTTGCGTATGCTCCTATACTTTACGATTTTTTAATCACGTTAAAATGACGATAGCTGGCTGGCTGTTCCGCGTTCATGGACGCAGGTTCGCAGCCACCTCTGTCCTATTATATAAGCTGGAGTTTTTGGTGAATGAAACCACCGTGAGGAAACCACGTTAGTCGCCATTTTGTAATGGGTAATGTCCATAAATTATTCCGCAATCACAAGAAGTTATTACATTCATAGAATACTAATGCGTTCTGTTTTATAAATACTTACGCAGGTCGTACGTAAAAAGTACATCGGGAATTCACTCTCTATGAAACTTAAGATATATCAGTAGTAGGTATACAAATTGACGTGAATAGATTTAATAGGCCTTGAAACCTCTTTGAAATTTTATTTTGCGAAGCTTCGAAAAAAAGAATTGGACCGTGTTTCTTAAGTGCTCTTGCTTCTTGTATAATATTTGTTATATTGTACCTATTACTGTATTTTATGTTGTCTATACTAAAAAATAAAATTAAAGTGTCTGTTTTGTAATGTCATAATGTTTTTTTTACTATATAGATATGAATGTATTACATACGATACCTATACCAAAAATACATTTTTAACAATTTTTCTCTGCCTGTCTGTTTGTTCGGGGTATACTTCGTAACGGCTAGACAAATTTTGACGGGACTTTTTTTGGTAGATAGCTGAAGTTACTAGGTCTAACTTAGGCTAATTTTGTTTTTCGATAATAATTAGAGTTCCGCGTAAAAAAAATGAAAACTCATGAAATAGTAAGAAAAATCCGATTTAATGCATAATTTTACTGGCAGGTATTTGAATTTGTGAGAATCATTTTTACTTTATCTTATTACCAAAAAAAATAGGGTTCCGTATAAAAAAGTTAAAATGCAGTGAACAATATATGAAACGCGAGCGCAGCCGCGGAAAAACACACAGCTGGCCACAAATAAAACTCGTGAATATTATATATTTATAAAATATTTATGGAAAATGTCCATCTATTCGATTAAATGTCGAAGGCCGAAGACTGGGTCCTGAATTAAAGTAAATTAATTTATTTTTCTATTTTAAGTTTAATTTATTAATAGTTGTTTCGGCAAGCGTTTCAATCCCACCGAAACGAGAAGAAGAAAACGTTCTAAAACTAACGCAGAATAATTCACCAAAGTTCATCACAATCGAATGAATACTTTAGTAGATGTGGTGATTTTTAGATATAAGATTGTAATAATAAGTAACATGAGAAATGTGTACTTTTCAAATGATATGTGTGTATTTGTTAGTTTCAATATGTGAACTATGGTGATATCTGGAAGTGACAGCCTTCTCTGTGGATCTACTAATGAACTGTGTAACTATTAGTTGTATAAAGTTCCAAAAAAAAAAACGTTGACGTTCATGCGCGCCTTATCAGGGTCTAAATGGAATAAAGAATTTTTGAATAATTTGCCGCTAATATTTACATTTACTTATAATATAATTTAAATGTAATACATGTTTTCGTCAACGGATTCTCGAATAGCTACCACGTATCGGAAGAAGCAGCGTGGGTAGGTGGGAAGGCGGGCCGTCGACCTGGTTAAGGTTATTGTGTGTGAGATCTTTGTCTGGAGACCTATGTTCAGTAGTGGACGTCTATCGAGTAAGTGGATGGCTGAACATGTTTGTGTGGGAGTGTGCGATTACGTTCGTTTCTTTTTTTTGCGTGTGTCTATGTTCATTTAAATAATTAAAAAAAAACAATATATATCATTATTAAACTGTATTAAATAATATATTTGATTAATCATTGGTGATGAGATCAAGGTAAAGCCAAAAAAAAAAATCCTCTCACTGTCTTTCTTCATTAAAAGGTCACGCTTAAATATTAACATATTTGAAGCCGTATATTTTGGTATATTGTTCTAGTAACCAATTTCAAATTGGCTATTAAGTTAAGTATATTAAATTGGCTATTGGCTTACTATCCAGCCATATAATTGTTTTAATATATACTAATATTTTACAAATATACCCATAAACCCGTGCTGCAAAATATATTTCTACCCGCAAACGGGTAACTACGTACAACAATTACTCGCTAAACTAATTAGTGTTTCAAGCGAAAATCGAATTTTCTCCTGAAACGATCCAATTATTATCTACATAAAATGATGAAATTTCTACGAATACAATATTATGTTATTAATAAACATGTAAAATTAATATTCGGTATTATTGTATATACCTACTTATATAAATTTTTCGAAATTAAAATATACATTCTCGTATTAAGTAAATTTAAATAATTTCATATATACGATTTTTTTGTTAATTGAAAGCGAAACAACAAATTCAATATCATAGAACAATAAGTACATATCCTCACTATTACTTCCATGAGAGAAAGCTGAGACTAAATTTTACCATTTGCTATTATTACGACATCTAAATATCGCTTCTTCTAAAAGAAACCAAATTACATCGAAATTAGTTATTAATTGTGTGAAATAGGTTGTTAAATTTTGAACTTGTAACTGTTTTTGTTAATTTTTTTTCTTGACCGCCATCTCATCTGATTCAGTTAATTTTAACGGGTTTTCACGCGTTACCTTTGCTTTTTTCTATCCCGACGTTTCGGCTGGGTTTCACCAACCGTGGTCACGGGCTGACTGGCGGTGCGCGGCTTCGCCTGCAGCGTTGAGGGGTATTTTGATGAACTACCCCCGTTTGGTCTTTATATTTATTATAGTCACAACACACAACACTAACAGTGTCCATCGACGATGCCTGTGACGATAAATCACGAACCTTAAGATTTTCTAGCACCGGATTCCACACTGAGGAAAGTCTATACCCATCCTCGCGATTGAAATTTGGATGTTTTTTAATTTCAATCGCTTCGCGAGCCATTCTACGATAGTATTGGCGATCAGTGGATAAAACTTTCGGCCGGTGGAATTCGATCCAATGGTTGGTATTGGAGTTGAGCAGATGTTCTGCTATCGCTGACTTCGTTGTTTGGCGATTCTTTACAGCTGCGATATGTTCTTTGACTCTTTGCGCGATAGTGCGCTTAGTCTGCCCGATATAGGAACTACCGCAACTGCAGTCGATTTTGTAGACACCTGGTGTCTGGTACGGGATTACATCATTCGGCGTGCGAATCAAATTTTCAATTTTGGAGAACGGAACGTATACAGTCTTGATGGAGAATTTTTTGAAAACTGTTCCAACTTTGTCCGTTACTCCTTTGATATATGGCATGAACGCAGACTGCCTATTGACCTCCGGATGTTTCGTACGGTGTCGACCTAAGCCGTTTCGACTCGCTTTGTACCCGTTTCTTCTTAGGGTCTCCTGAACATGTGCGAGCTCCGTATTTAACTGTTCAGGGTCACAAAGTTCATAGGCTCGCTTCGTCAAGGATTTTTCAACAGATAGTAGGTGTCGCGGGTGATGGTGCGAGGAAGCGTTCAGGTATCTGTCTGTGTGTGTGGGTTTCCGGTGTAGAATTTTTGAGTTGTCGAGTAATACACACAACAAAAAATTTGAAAAGCTGAGTTCACGTAAGTCGACATTAAATCATATCAACAGTAATGCGGGGACGGTTATTAATATTTCCAACAATGTTCTAGACGAACCGACTTTATCAGTTCTGGCAAAAGGTATGAATTTCGCACCAACACCCAGTCGTATTCCGTATGAAAGCATTATTAGTTGTGTCGAAGAAGCCGTCTTACGCAATAAAATACCGTCTTATGATGCGGAAGCGCTAAGGCAGGATATTTCAGTTATACTACGACGTTCGAAGCTACCTAAAAGTAACATCACTCCTGAAGAGCGCGCATCCCTTAATGATATTCGGAAAAATAAAGATATTTTAGTTCTGAAAGCTGATAAAGGTAATGCTACGGTAGTGATGAATACCACTGACTATGATGTAAAAATGCGAAGTCTGCTTGCCGACACTAATACCTATAAACTAGTGACCTACAACCCCACTGCTAGAATTACACGTCGCACGCGCTCTCTGATACGAGAACATATGGAGCTATTTACGGATGACGAGTACAACTGGTTGCACAGTCCCAAAATATCGCAACCTCCAAAACTTTATGGCCTACCAAAAATCCATAAAAAAGACGTGCCTTTACGACCAATAGTAAGTCAAATTGATTCTCCCACTTACGATTTAGTGAAGCATGTAGCCAAGGTTTTTGCAGCCACTGACAGGTAATACATCGTCATACGTAAAAGACTCTCGACATTTCATTAGCCTCTTGAATGAAATCCAGTTGGAACCTGATGAGATATTGGTGAGTTTTGATGTTGAATCGTTGTTCACCAACGTTCCATTGAAAGAATGCCTAGAGGTGATTAAGGAAAAATTGTTTTTGCATGGTATTTCTGATAGGTATATAGTATTACTGGAACACTGTTTAGACGCCAACTATTTCCTATACCAGCATCAACATTACCTTCAGATTGATGGAGTAGCTATGGGTAGTCCTGTAGCACCAGCGCTGGCCAACATCTGGATGGAATATTTCGAGGAAAAAGCGTTGGCCTCAGGGCCGTTCAGTATCCGATTTTGGAAAAGGTATGTTGATGACGTATTCTGCCTAATCAGGGGAACCAAACGAGAGGTAGAACAATACCTCGGTCACCTCAACTCCATTCATAGTAAGATCCGTTTTACTTATGAAATGGAGAGTGAACGCTCACTGGCATTCCTGGACGTCAGGTTAAATGTACGAGAGGATGGCTCTCTGGGACACACTGTACACCGGAAACCCACACACACAGACAGATACCTGAACGCTTCCTCGCACCATCACCCGCGACACCTACTATCTGTTGAAAAATCCTTGACGAAGCGAGCCTATGAACTTTGTGACCCTGAACAGTTAAATACGGAGCTCGCACACGTTCAGGAGACCCTAAGAAGAAACGGGTACAAAGCGAGTCGAAACGGCTTAGGTCGACACCGTACGAAACATCCGGAGGTCAATAGGCAGTCTGCGTTCATGCCATATATCAAAGGAGTAACGGACAAAGTTGGAACAGTTTTCAAAAAATTCTCCATCAAGACTGTATACGTTCCGTTCTCCAAAATTGAAAATTTGATTCGCACGCCGAAGGATGTAATCCCGTACCAGACACCAGGTGTCTACAAAATCGACTGCAGTTGCGGTAGTTCCTATATCGGGCAGACTAAGCGCACTATCGCGCAAAGAGTCAAAGAACATATCGCAGCTGTAAAGAATCGCCAAACAACGAAGTCAGCGATAGCAGAACATCTGCTCAACTCCAATACCAACCATTGGATCGAATTCCACCGGCCGAAAAGTTTTATCCACTGATCGCCAATACTATCGTAGAATGGCTCGCGAAGCGATTGAAATTAAAAAACATCCAAATTTCAATCGCGAGGATGGGTATAGACTTTCCTCAGTGTGGAAATCCGGTGCTAGAAAATCTTAAGGTTCGTGATTTATCGTCACAGGCATCGTCGATGGACACTGTTAGTGTTGTGTGTTGTGACTATAATAAATATAAAGACCAAACGGGGGTAGTTCATCAAAATACCCCTCAACGCTGCAGGCGAAGCCGCGCACCGCCAGTCAGCCCGTGACCACGGTTGGTGAAACCCAGCCGAAACGTCGGGATAGAAAAAAGCAAAGGTAACGCGTGAAAACCCGTTAAAATTAACTGAATTTAAATATGGAACGCGAAAACTTAAAAAATTACATCTCATCTGATGTTAAGTGATGATCATGAATTAATATCAAATGGCATTGCAGGATGAATCTTAGTTTAAATGTAACATACCCAGGGCAGTATTAAAAATATCTTACCAGCTGCACCTTATGATTTATATCACTATGATAATCTTTATCGAAAGCCGCAGGCTTACTGCTGTATAGCAATTTTACGTCGTCGGTCGATGTGGTACCTGGTACCTGACCTCGTTACCATTAAACCATCATCTTTTAAAATTCTATTACAATATTGCTATGAGAGAAAACTTTCCCAATTTACATATATTATAGAAACAAGTACTAGTGTAGACTTCATTAGACTAGTGAATAAGTGATAAAAGAAACTATAATAGTGCGATCATATTCCGTATCGACTGAACGTAGGTTCTTCCCTACTTATCCAAATCTATAAAAGAAGCCGATCTATCAGTGAAGGAACCTACATCTCGGTGGTAAGCCATTTTCTAATAATTACCACCCTCAAATTTGTAAACCTGTCACCAACCACCGATAGTTACAATTTAGTTTTTTATTGTAATTTCTAATTTTTGCAAAGTTTTTTTTTTTACATACTGACGTTCCGTGACTCGCTCTGGGCTTCAGCTGAAAATGACCGTTGAGTATCTCTTGGTAATTCAGCATATGCTGAGCTGGAGACTCTTTCATATAATGAGATGCTTTGGTGGGTGACACATAGTTACCCTATTATGTGATTTTTTTAGGGTATAATTTTCATTGTTGTTATTATTTTTCTAATTTTTTCAGTGTGTGTTTTGTATCTCATTTGTGAATAAAGATTTTCTGTCTTTCTTTCTATTGATAGGTATGCAAAGGTAGCATCACTTGAGTGTCAGTGCCGCTATATTTTGTGTGCTTACCACTCTTGACCACATCGTCACTTACAGTATAAAAAAATTACAAAAGTGAATACACTCGCCACAGAAAGACCAATTGGACATATGGATGATATATTTTCGAAATTTTCTATTCATATTTATTAATACTCTAGCAATGCTCTAGCGAAGTGGCGGCTATCTTCCTAGAATATTCTAGCTCATTTTTGTAGCACTTCATAGGAAACATTTTGAGTTATTATTTAAGCAAACTATATCATGAAAAACGCCACCGACATTACTAATATATAGTCAAATAACGTAAACTAATGAATTAACAATAAGTATTACTATATGAAACATTAAGATCCCACTTAAAACTAGGAATGGTTTCTCATATTATTATTTTAATAAAAACTTTTTACAAGTCTTGTTATTTTCTTCAAATTTTTGCTAAACAAATATGGATAATATATTCATTCGCTTAACATATTTATCACTCGTAGTACTTGTTAATACAGTCTCGAGAATTGTGGGATATAAGGTCTTCTCGCATTCATGATAACTGGACTAGTCTATGAACAAGTTGTCCGTCTTGTAAGTCCAGTTTACTAAGAACTTTTACGATACATAGAGCATTCAGTTATCTTCTCCATTGTAGTGTTAACAAGTGAGCGCCGGAGGTCCAATTTATTTGGACATTATATTCGTGATCGTTACTGTTTAGTAGATTATTTTACTTTATAAAGGAGTGAAGAAGATTGTCGAGCTCAGAGTCATGTAGGATAGAACTTGTTTACACAACTTACAGAATTAAATCACTTTGTCCGACGTTCGCTTTATAGGATTCACTACCTTTCTATTTTCAAAGATTTTAAAACTGTTTTATTGAAATTTATTAAGTGTATTCAGACAAAAATCATATCTAATAACCATATTGTGCCAACTCCTATAAAAATCGGTGACACTACGCTGGGACAAACTGTCCAGTTAGGTAGGTCCAACTTAGAAAAAATGGTTAATCGACGAATCCAACTCGGCTGGGCCGCGTTTGGGAGTATATTCTCGTCCGAGATACCGCAGTGTCTCATGACAAAAGTCTTCGACCTGTGTGTGTTGCCATTCATGACTTATGGCACTGAGATGTGGTCGCTTACAATGGGTCTAATTAGCTCAAAGTTACTCAAAGGGCAATGGAGAGGGCTATACTCGGAGTTTCCCTGCGTGATCGAATCACAAATGAAGAGATCTGCAGAAGATTCAAAATAACCTACATTGTCCGACGAATTGCCAAACTGAAGTGGCAATGGACTGGCCAAATTGCTCGTAGAACCGATGTCCGATGGGGCCAACGGATTCTCGATTGGCTGCCCACAAGGTGGACCCACGACCTGGTGAAGGTCACGGGATTCACCTGGATGCGGGTGGCACTAGACCGGTAATCGTGGAGATCTTTCAGGGAGACCTATGTCCGGAAGTGGACGTCATTTGGTTGAATGGATGGATGGTTGGATGGATTTAGTCAACGCATTGGATTATTTCATTTTAGAAATATTTTACTGTTCAGTTCTTATAGATCACCATAACTTTTAAAGAATTTGACAAACTATTTTCTTGCCGTTGCGAAAAACGTGGAATAAACTCGTGAATTTAAATAAATAAATTACAGAACACATTTCAGTACCTACAATCTACACAATAAAATGTTTTTTTGGAAATGAGAATGTCGTTCTATTATTATCTTTATTCTCTTATTATAACATTTTTAAAGTACAACAGATAAATAATTATGTAAGTATAATAGGTATATAAAACACTATCATCTCAATCATTTAAGAAATATTTATATTAAAAAAACTTATAATATATTTAACACATTCATAATAATATCATACTAAAACGTACTTTATAATAATTTTATACTATACGCTTTATTAACTTGAACTAAAAAAAAGACTTAAATAAAAAAATTCAACTACAAACTAATGCAGAATAAATTTCTTCTTTGAACTCTGCCATCGATAACAATGCAGTAAAGTCGTGGGCAGTTATTCACGATCGCAAGGCGACGCCAATCTTCCGCGCGTTGCAGTACATAACCAAACTTCTTTGTAATAACACATCGGAAAACTTTGTACGAAGTAAACTCTCGCAAGTCGCTAAGTCGGTCGCCGATCGCCTCCGCAGCCGCTTGCTTGTTTATACGGGCCAAAACACGATTAGCGCTATTCTCCGCTCAGCGATCGACAAAGATCCATCTCGTACAAACAAACGGACAAGTTTTAATGTTTTGCTCACAAAGTGTATGATTAAACGCGGAGAGCGGCGGAGAGAGTCGGCCGTAAGTTATTGATTTTCCCGGAGCGAACCCCAGTCGACTACGCGACTCACGGTATGGTACGAGAGCGCTACGCCGTGTTGTTACTTCAAAACTCCGTAAAAACTTTATCAAAACTACTTTTACATATTATATACGCTTAATGACACATTTTATTTTATCTTAATAAATTATAAATACTCAAAAGTACCATAATAAGTTTTATAAGTGACTTTATTTTTAGAAAAGTTAGGGTGGCCTTCTGTACCGTACCAGGAGGCACACAAGTCGCGCACCCTACAACTTCACGTCGCTCTACGTTCCGAAGTTAACGCAAAGTTCCGCCATTTTGGAACATGCTCACAACCTACTTGTTTTATAAAGAAACTTTTTATTAATTCCTGTGGGCCGCGGAGTGTCAGTAAGATGTTTTGAGGTTATACTGATAGAAGAAACACACTGTTTTCTGACTGGGCGACAGCATTATCGTGTTACTGTGACTGTGTACGGATCGGATAATAGTATTTGTGTGGATTTGCGATATTGTTTTGAAGTGTAACTCGCCGTGACGTTCTTGTGATGCTATTCTAATTTGTGTTTACTTCTGGCAGTTGTGTGGAGAACGTTGTAATAGTTCTTGAACTTACCTATGGCCCGGGTTCTTCGATAAGTGACAGGTAATAAGTCATAAAGTTAGTTTGACTAGTTTACACGGTCACCCGAAAAGTTGTGCCACTAAAAAGTTTGTGGTAAAAAGTATATATAAGTTACTACACATACTTAGATGTATTGAATTTCAACTAAAACACGTGAAATCTTGCTAACTCTAATAAGGATGAATTGAAATTGATATTAGCTGGTTTTATTTATAAAATATAGAATTCGAAAACTTGTTTTTACGTTTGGTAAGCCGATTAATTTATGAGATATTTATAAAAAGTTTACGGAATAAAAACAATCGAGTACGAATAAATATTATTATAATACCTTTATTAAACCTCAAGTATTGTTTTGATGTTATGATTTTCCTAATGAGGCATAAAGATAAAAAAGTATGGAAGAGAACACTCTGGAAAATAATTTTCTCGTGAATAAATTTTCTCGGAACTGTAGAAAGTAATAAGCTATCGGAGATTCTTGGAAAGGGAATTTTAGATATGATTATTGCATCATACAACCTTGTAATGATGGCACAGAGGAATAGATAATTTATTAAACGAATATATGATTGTTATAAATATACTTTAGTTAAAATATATGGATGTTTATTCTTGTATAAATCACTAGTTACACGATTTTCTTATGTCGTTTCGTATTGTTTTTTTTTTTCTAATCTAAATGTTATTTGCAATATAAAATAAATACGTTCAATTTAACTTATTTAATTTTGCCTTCCATCGTCAAGATTTACATCCAAGCGTTCCATAATGGTTTCAAAATTTTGTGTATTCAAGTTAACCCAAACTAAACTGATATAATACTATTTTAAAACTATTATTTATTGGTTCAATTAGTCAACGCATAACAATAATGACTAATGATAAAACGGTTCAAAGGCTTACTTACTTTTATATAAACATTGTGTAACATTTGTTCCGATAAAATAAGTACGGACGAACTATCTCATAAATAAAATAAAAAGACCACGATATTGGGTCGTTTTATTGAGAACGCTATTACAAAGTCATTTCAGCGGCCGGTTTCCAGTCTCAGTCCATTGTAGAAGGCAAATCTTTCTACAGTCACGGCTCTCGATGGGATAACGTAGACCGTTATCAGTTAAGAAAGGACTCACGTTCAAAATGACCTTCATGGTATAATTAACCCAATATGCTTAAGCCGAGAGAACATTTTCGTATGGCAACCAAGAAAGCTATGAAACTTTGTTAAATAACTTTTCAGATAACTTGAACTTGGCGTATTTGAGTAAAGCTGCAAGCGGAATCCCATAGCAGGCTAATTCAATCTGAACGCGTTTGTAATAAATGTTGTTTTTGCGTGATTCCATTTGGAAAGTTAGTATATTATGTTAAGTTAAAACTTCCGGACTTCACGAAGCAAAACGCGAACTTTTGTAGAACATTTCAGTGTAGTTAGTACAATGTTATAATGGAAATAAGCACTTCAAAATGGCGTCGTCTGCAGTTAGTGTATAGGTATGTGTATCGATTTCCTAATGTTTTGCCTGATGGATGCTGTCATAACTTTGACAGTTGTTTGATTAGATCTTTTATATCGAAGTTTACTAATTCTAGCTTTGTTGTTACATAACTTGACTGGTTTATGTAATGTTGTTATGCAATTCCATTTGTGTATTTTATTAAATGTGTGTTTCCCAAATAAATAAATAAATTAAAACTTACTTTCGACTTTTAATAAAAATGTTTTGTACTGATACTACGGTAGATTATAAAAAGTTTGTTGAAAGATGAAATATATATCTTTATTCTGTTGTAAGAACAGAATTATTACTATGTATTAATTTCCTAATTGCTTAAATAAACTTATTAATACTTTGGACGTAGAATAATTACGGAAAGTAAAGTATTTGCAATAACATATATGTAATAACCTAGGTATTTAAAGATTAAATAAATTTAAGAAGAAAAAATAATTTATTAAAAAAAATGATAATGCGCTCATGAACGTCAAAATATTACCACCGGTTCAGAAAACAACCTAACCATCGAGAAGAACCGGCAAGAAACTCAATTGAACTTTAAAAGTTCATTACAACATTAAACACTACGTTATATTGCATATGTTTTTTTTTGTTCCGAAATAAAATAACCACTTAATAAATTGTGTTTGAGTCTACTGAATAAATAACTAAAAGAAAATTAGCTCGAAGCTTGGATGCTTGATGAAACAATACCTATTTATTTGTGTATATTTATTATAAATTCAAGCGCATTCAGAATTTACTACTAGCTCTTGAATTAAATCTTAATAACATCGAACGTTAATTTGTTATCACCAAAGTATAAATACAGTAATATTCAAAAAGCAAGTTTATGTGGTCGACATTAAAGTCGAAATTTATTATATTCGCGTGTATAGTTAGAAGAACGTTTAAACGTTGAAGACATTGTGTACATTTATTTGCCTCTGTTTCTTTTTATATGCTTCGAACAATAAATTGGTCTTGGCTACAGAAGTTTCTTTTATACGTGACTCCGTTATATTATGCGAATGTAAACAGCACGCTATTGATTTTATTGGATAATTCATGAGTGGGTTGTAAAATATAGAGTTTATATAATAAAAGGTCAAAGTAACCCTTAAAAGGGTTGGATAGAGTAATAAAATCCGGTACTATCGTTCATGATCGGAATATGAAAATGTAAATTATTTTAGATCGGTTGAAAAATTAACTATTCGTTTTAGTATAAATGCATCGTAAATTATGTAGGATTCTATATTATATTTACATCAGCACTTTTCCCATAGTTGCTTAAGAGCATTTATTTTATAAAGTTACTTGCTGTGTGCCCGTGAATTTATGTACAAAAATTAAAAGTCCAAAAATACAATTTTTAAGAATTTTGTCCATCCGTCTGTTTGTTCTCCGTAATCTCTAGAATGGCAGGACCGATTTTGGACGGGACTTTTTCGGTATATAGCTGAAGTTACTCTGCGTAACTTCGGGTACTATTGATAAATTCAAGCACTTGCTTGTAAAACTGCGCATTGAATCGGATTTGATTAAATTTTTTATGAGTTTTAATTCTTTTACGCGGAACCCTAAATATTTTCCAAAATTAAAAGTACCGGAAGTTACCCAGAGTAAGTTCAGCTATCCAACAAAAAAGTCCCGTCAAAATCCGTCCAGCCGTTCCGGAGATAACCCGGAGCAAACAAACAGATGTACAAATATTTAAAAAGAATGTATTTTTTGTATAGGTATCGTATATACATTCATATCTATTTAGTAAAAAAAAAGAATTTTGACATTACAAAGAGATATTTCAATTGCATTTATTCGTGTACGTAGATATAGATGAATATTTAACAAAAAGTCACGTGATAATAAAAATTTAATAAGCTTATAAAGAATGGTATCTGAAATTTAGCCTGACAGAAAAATTGAAACAAAAAAAGAAGAGAATAGAGATATTCGCAATGAATTGCCCGAAGCGAATGAAACACATGCATTATAATGCATAGTAGTCACTGTGAAATGGTGTTTATTTCACGCTAGTTCGTGGAGTTGTGTAAGTTATTGGCTTTTAGCTTGTCGAATATGTATCTGCGTTGTTTGCGTTTCTCGATTTTATTTATAGAGTTCCTTTTATTTGCAGTCTTCTATGTTATATTATTGTCATTAATAACATTTGGTAGGGGGGAAGAGGGGGAGAGATTATAGTTTTAATTTTTTTTATACGGAACCCTAATTACTTTCCAAAAAAAAATCTGGTACTAAGATAAAATAAAAGTATTTCTCATAAATTGAAGCACTTGCCTGTTAAACTGACCATTCAATCGGATTTTTATTTACAATTTAATGGGTTTTATATTTTTTACACGGAATCCTAATTATTTTAGAAAATCAAAAGTACCCTAATTTAATTTACCCGAGTAACCGCGTTTAAAGCGATGATGGCACAGCGGGTAGTGTGGCCGGATTCCGCGTCAACCGACGCGGGTTCGATCTCACCTATCTGACTCTAAAATCGGCCTAAGCTTCCGGTGAAAGAAAACATCGTGAGGAAATCATAGCGCATGGTGGTAGAGCATTATGTAATGATGGTTGTCTGGCTAGCTATCACCCTCAAGTATGAAAACCTGTCGCCAAATATCAATAGGTGTGGTCCGGTAGCATCACTTGAGAACCAGTACATCTAGGCTAAGTATGTTTACTATCCTAAGCCTCATCGTCACTTAACATTAGATGAGATTGTGATCAAAGCAAAGAGCACATACCGTGTGAAAAAAAAACTTCAGCTGTTTACCAAAAAACGTCCCGTCAAAAGAACAAATAGGCAGACAGACAAAATTTTAAAAATTTTGATTTTGGTGTATGCATCTTATATATTATTTAGTAAAAAAAAATTGACATTACAAACAGACACTTCAATTTTACTTGTAGATAAACTTATTTTTGTACACGGCTACGGTTACTAAACCCAAAAATTATTATTTTTAATGCTTGACAAAATGTTGGCCTTCTATATTGCATAGTGTAGATACATGTTAGATTAAGGTCCGATGACATCTCTATTTGGGCATAAAATATACAAAATGTATTTATAAATCCACCAATTACGACTTTTATTTAATCTACTACTAATTAATCTGCTTATTTACTTATTCGTGGAAAGAATAGAGCTAAAAATAATATTTAGGTATATACATATAAATAAACCTGAAGTGTCTGTTTGTAATGTCGAAATAACACCTTTTTACTACTTACATATTGATGTATGTATATCCGGATATACATATCAAAAACAATTTTTTTTATAATGTTTGTCTAATCTCCGGAACGTTTAGGTATATGGGTTCTGACAGGACTTTTATAGGCAGATAGCTGAAGATACTCCGAGTAACATAGGGTACTTTTAATTTTCGAAAATAATTAGGGTTCCGCGTAAAAAAATGACTCATAAAAACTTGAATAAAATCCGATTCAATGCATAGTTTTACTGGTTTTACAGGCAAGTGCTTGAATTTATGAGAAATGTTTTTACTTTATCTTCTTAGTAGGTACTAAAAAAAATATTAGGGTTCCGTATAATAAAATTAAAACGCAGGGAAGAATATACGAAACGCAGGCGCAGCCACAGGCACACAGCTGGTACAATAAATAAATTTCATCAGTCGATAATTAAAATAGTATAGGAATTACTAACACTAATGTTTACTTTGTTGGTCGAAATACGACCATCAAAATTATTGAAATTTTCATGGGAAATAAAACTATTTTTATACGTTCTAGAGTAAATGTCCATATTAATAATATAATTCAACTGTCAGTTTGTAATGTGAAAATAATATTTTTTTACGAAATTTATATGAATGTATATACGACACCGATACCAAAAATATAATTAAAAAAAAATTGTCTCTCTGTCTGTCTGTGTGTTTCGGGTAATCTCCGGAACGGCTGGACCGATTTTAACGTGACATTTTTTGGTAGAAAGCTGAAGCTATTCTATTATTAACTTAGAGTACTTTTGCTTTTTGAAAATAATTAAAGTTCCGCTTAAAAAATTAAAACTCGTAAAAATAATATAAAATCCTATTCAATGCACAGTTTTACGGGCAAGTGTTTGAATTTATGAGAAATATTCTTACTTTATATTAGTACAAAAAAAAAGAAATTAATTAATTACGGTTTTGTATACAAAAATTATAACCCTGTGAAGAACATATGAAACGCAGGCTCAGCTGCGGACTCACATCTAGTAACTAATAAACGAAACATAAATGACTTGGACTGTTTTATCTTTGCAGATTTATATATAAATAGTAATCGACAAACAAAAACCTAATTGGATTAAACTAACGCAATGCTATTTTTATTTGTATGAAAAACTGTATATTAATCGTAAAAACCTTTTTTAAATAAAAAAAAACATATTGTTCTTTTTCAAACCGTTCTATATTTAAATAACATGACCTCGAGGCCCCGAGATATTATTAAATGTGATAGAACGCAAGTCTGTATGAATAGATTATGCAGTAAATAGAACGGAATATAACTCAGACAACTTTTTTTAATTCACTGTTATATATTTTAGACATAAAATATGTGAGAATATATTTATAGTGTTTTACCAATAAAACCACGAAGCCTGCCTATATCTATTTTTTTTCTATATTTATTCTGAACAAGTTTAAAAAAATGAGTGAGAAAATCGACCATATCGGTATTATTGCGATCACTTTTGAACATAGCCTATTTTTAAGTCAATCTAATCGTTATAATCGCTGTAAGTTTTATAAACCAATACTTGTTAATGCCACAGATTAAATAAAAGGCTTCAATTAATTACTGATTTTAGAGACAAATAATACAATTTTAATTAACTTAAATTATGATTTTAATTGTTATTATAACGTAAGTTACTAATAAGTTCGAAACAAATGGGAACTAACAACTAATTGAACTCGAAAAGAGGTACCTATCGGAGATGTTTTATTAACGCAAAATGGAAACTTCATTTCTTGTCGAAATGAATACGAATATTCGTTTTAGTACTCATAGAATAAAATTCAATTTCTCTTGTACACTTGAGTTTGACTTGCCACTAACTGAAAGCGAATATTTTACATCATTCGAAAATCGAATTTAATCGTATGATGTTAAGGTTAATTTATGTTTAAATATTTAAAAGCAATTTAATATATTCCCGTAGTCTATTTTATTATTATGTTTAATGAATGTAAATGAAGGTAAATGTTTAGTTTAACATTTTGTTCTAAACTCCAATTACAATCAGATATTTGGAAGTGACTAATAATTGTGAACGTAAGTGTATCTTGTTCTTGTTGGTGGAGTCCTGTTTCTGCAATTAGACACATTAACGGCTCTGTAGGATCAGCCAGCTATTCGAGCAAGCTCAGCTTCTTCCGGAAGCTCAGAAGCCTCCTGGGGCGAAAACGACCTTCTTGGAGCTATCTCGTTTATTTGAGAGTTTGTTGGTTAAGTACGCCCGTGGATTACAAGACCAATGGGCAGCTGTCTAGTAGAAAAAGAGGATTTGTCTGTCAAACTTATTGAAAGTTTTTAGTAAGTGAGCAAAATCCCTTCATTACAACCACCACAGGCATAATCACTTAGAGCTAACTTAATATTCAGAAGAATACAAATAAGGTTTTTTATATGAAGAAAAGTTTCTGAATAATGAAAAAATCGACAAAGAAAAAAGTAATGTTTTAATGTGTTTTTTTTTTGTAGAAACGCATTATAATAATTGTTGTATTTAAAGATGAATTTGCGTAATTATTTTTGTTATATTTTTATGGTCTCACAGTTGCCAGTAATAAAATCCAGATATTTAAAATAAACAGTTGGAAAAAACATACAATGTGCAATAATCAAAACTTTAGTTTGCATCAAGGGCGTAGCTACATCGTTTCAATGATATGGGACCTCTCGGGCTACGGAGACCTCGACTTGTCTCAGCAAAAACCGTAAAATATTATCCACAATCTTTACCATTCACCTCAACAAATTTTGATTCAAGACCCGGCTAAAGCTAAGCTACGACATTGGTACGTAATGTCGGTCTAAATTTTTTATTTTATTTTTTATTTTTTTTATTTTTTATAATTTTGGTTTACAATAATTGTTACATCGAATAGTTCTATATATATATATATACACACTTTACTTACATAGGATGTACAATTTTAATAGTAAACACAGCTTTCTTATTCTATTGGCGCGAACTAATTTTTATACATTTGACTTATAATCAATATTATTGACAAAGGCATAAGCCAAAAAAGTAATAATTTAAGTTTACAATTTAAAGTTAAGTTGTTTTTACAGTTAAGTTAAAGTTCGAGTGACCTGGTTAAATGTTTAAATTTGAATAATGTGATATTAAATAAATCCAAGTTTTTGTATTTGTTATGTATTCTGCTCATTCTAGAGACAGGCGAATTTATACCTAAAACTGTTTTTCTAAACGGACAGTTGAGAAGGTTAATTGAGTAGCGAGGGTATCGAGGAGGTATCTTAAACCCAATCATGTTCAGCAGTTCAGGACTGTCTATGTGGTTGTTAAGAATTTTGAATAAAAAATGTTAGATCGAAAATGTTTCTGCGAGTTTCTAATTTTTGAATTTTAAATCTGTCTAGTAATTTAAGATAGCTGGAGTCTTTTTTCCTTACGCATAAACAATAAGCTAAGTGCTTGGTGAATCTTTTTTGAATACGTTCTAATCGTAGCGTGTGTGTTGCAAAGTGTGGACGCCATACTACCGTAGAATATTCCAATATACTTCTCACTAAGGTGTAATACAAATGAATCTTTGTCGTAGGATCTCGAAACTGTTTAGAGTTACGAATAACGAAGCCAAGAACTCGATTTGCTTTTTTACTAAGATTGTCAAAGTGTGGTACAAAAAGTAAGTTTTCGATCTAATAGTATTCCCAGATCCTGAACGATCTCTTTCGTTTCAAGATATGTCCCGCGTATATGATATTTAAAGTTATTTGGAGAATGTTTGCGGGTAAATATCATGTGAGTACATTTATTTATGTTCAATTTCATGCCATTACCAGTACACCAATTACTGAGCATATCTATATCTTTTTGTAACAAATCTGCATCATTCTGTGAATCTACTACACATGCGATTTTCAAATCATCCGCATACAGGAATGGTGTTGCATATTGAAAATTTTGTGGCAAATCATTTATGAATATATTGAATAAAATTGGACCTAAATGGGAACCCTGAGGAATGCCTGACAAAATTTTATATGTCTTTGATGTAAACCCATTAACAACCACATAAAACGTACGGTTTTCTAAATAGGAACTTAACCATTTAAGGATGGAACTATTAAATCCATACGCTGAAAGTTTTAGAAGAAGTAGATCGTGTGGAACTTTGTCAAAAAACCTTAGTTAAATCTGTATAAATAACATCTACTTGTTTATTTTTATCAATAGAGTCAATCACTTCCTCTATAAACAGCACTAAGTTAGTACTGGTTGATCTTCCTGGTATGAAGCCATGTTGATGGCAAGATACATACTTCTTAAAGTAATTTCTTATTACAGGACATATCAGTGATTCGAAAACCTTTGCAAGTGCAGGAAGTATCGATATTGGTCTGTAATTGTTAACTAAGTTTTTAGCTTCCCCTTTGTGGATAGGCACTATTTTTGCATGTTTCCATTGTGTAGGAAATATTCCTGTTTCGAGAGATTTATTGAAAATGCAGCTAATTGGATAAGCCAATTGATCTGCGCATTTTTTTAAAAATAATGGAGGGATCTCATCTGCTCCCGTTCCCTTAGATATATCTAACTGTTTTAATTTTCTACGAGTGTCCTCAATATCGATATGTATGTTTGTGAGGCTATCCGAATTTATTAATAAATTATTAAAAAACAATGAGTTGGAAAAATCGTAATTTATGGTGTTTGATTGACAGTCAGTGTAATATACTGATGAAAAAAATGAGCCAAACATGTTACACATGTCATTTCCATCACTTACAGTTGAACACCCATCCGTTATAGAAGCTGGATAATTGCCTGAGTGGTTACGTCTGCTTTTAATGTGAGCCCAGAAGTGCTTAGGGTTTTTCTTTATGTTCTTTTCAAGCTGTTCTATATACGTATTATAACATTTTTGTGCCAACTTCTCACATATTTTAGTACATATTCGGAGAGAGATTTTATCTAAAGGATTTGTGTAGATGTTGTAACGCCGCCTGTATTTATTTTTTTCGCGTAATAATTTTTTCAAAATGTTGCTGAACCAAGGCGGTTGTTTATTGTTTTTCAATTTGTATAGTGGTACATGCTCTTTGATTATTTCCCGAATTTTAGTGTTAAATAAATTAAGCATATTCTCCAGACTACTTGCTTGTAAAAATAATATATTCCAAGATATGTTACCTAGTTTTTTGTTAATGGCTTCATAATCAGCTCTGTAGAAATTCTCTTTTTTTATATTTCTAGCTGCTAATGTAGCATCACAAGGTATGTGAAAGTGTATCTCCAGCGGAGGGTGGTATAAATCTATTTTGCTCAAGGTGTCAATTGCCTCTGTTACAATACAAGATGGTGAATCTGTTAATACTAAATCTAAGATTTTACCATATTTATTTATGATTTTATTACATTGCTTAAGATTATTCATGTTAATAAAGTCAAGTAAATATTCGCGTAAGTTTGATCCAACAAATGTGTTTGTGGGCTCACTACGTGGGTTCCAGTTAATAGTGCTTAAGTTAAAATCACCCAATATTAATGTTGGATAGTTATGCTTGTCTGATACCGAATTACAGTTGTCTATAAATGGTTTTAATGTTGTTAGCTGAATTGGTGGTGGTAAATAAACGTTACAAATCGCAAATTTGAAGGTAGGCTTTGTGACAGTTTCTATTATTAACCAGATATCCTCGCCATCGCTTTCCCATGAAGACATTCTTACAGCATTAAATTTTTTAGAAATCGCGATCAGTACACCTCCCCCTTCACTTTTTTTGGATGATACAGAAGATCTGTCACGCCTAAATACAATGTATCTATCATCAAACAGTTCATTATTAAAAATATTATCATTTAACCAGGTTTCAGTTAATGCTATAATATCATAATTACTACAAACTAAATTTAGGTAGAATTCATGCGACTTAGTGCGTAGACCGCGAGTATTTTGATAGTAAATCCGTAAATCGCAGAATTATAGTTAGTTTCTAGCCAATTAATTAAAGCTGAAAGTAGAGGATGATAATTTCAAACTAATTTGTTAAGAGAGTCCTTATCTTTAATGATTTTATGCTCTGATTCGTCATTTTTTCTCATATGAATTCGACCACCTCTGATCCAAACATACTTAAACCCTTTCTCTTTGGCTGTTAAACGAGCGGCAGCATGTAACGCCTTGTTGGCTGGGCACAAGTGTTCACTAATGAATATTGGTGAATTACTATCCAGTCCAATATGGGAACTATTTAATTTATCCTTCAGAGGTTTAAGCTTATTAAAGTTGATGGCGGCAGCTAAATAATTATCACGCTGCCTAGCAGTTGTGAACTGTACAACTATAGATTTCGGTCGACTACTGTTGCTATTGAACTTAGGTGTACGAATGCAGTGTGAGATGTGTTCTTCCTTGACATCGCATTTAATTATATTACCAAGTTTGATTACAAGAGCCAGTAAATTTTCATTCGTTTTCTGAGGAACACATTGAATTTCAACGTTGTTAGCCCGGGCATTTTGTTCAATATTAATCATTCGTGCATTTAGATCTTTGATGGTACCTTTCAGTGTTGTGTTTTGATTCTGCAAGTCAATTACTTGTTCTTTAATCTCCTTGTTTGTTTTAATAACGTCTTCATACTGATTACTCATATATGTTATTGAATCTCTAATTTCTGTCATTTCTTCCCGCACCAACCTTAATTCGTTGTTTAATAAGGTGCTAAAATCGGCATTTAATTTACCCAGAAGCGATTCGAATTCTTCTTGGATAACTTCCTTAACGATGCTACGAATATCACTCTGGGTCGCTGGTAACTCGGTACTACTCGGAGGAGATTGCACTGCTTGCCTTTTATTTTTATTAGTTTTTGACATCGTATTCTTTTTATATCTATGTAGTTTGTTTATATATAATTATTTGTATTGTAAGTACGCAATATCAAATAAAAATATTATCAATAATTCAATACTAAAATATTCAGCGGTTGTCTTGAAATCCTAGTGAAACGTGTACGACCAAAAGGTTTTAAGCGCCATGCATATAGTGGCGCTTACGCGTTTTCTCACAGCAATTAACGCTTCTTTGATATATTTGCGCAGAGGTAGTTCGAACTTTTTCTCATGTAGATAACTTTGTTTTCTTGTTAATCAAGCCTATATTAATACAAATAGTGTAAGCCTGATTTTACTCACAGTTAGCATCAATGTTCATGAATCGTTATATCACTAACACTTATCTCGAACTCAGTTATATCCATCCATCCATTCAACCAAAAGACGTACACTGCTGGAGATAGGTCGCCCCCAAAGATCTCCACAACGACCGGTTTTGCGCCACCCGCAACCAGCAACTTCCGGTACGCGGCAGCCATTCGAGAACCTGTTGGCCATATTGGTTATCGGTTCTATGAGCAATATATATAATATCAATTTTCGATAGTCGTTATTTAATTAAAAAGCGAAGAAAAATCAAGGCCACATATGAGTACCCTATCCAATATGTTTAAATATGAAGAAATTACAATAAAAAAAAGAGAAAAAAACGGTCCACTTATTTTCCATAAAGATACGTATTTTCCACAGAAGATCAAAAGCATATTTACGGGTGCTAGGTAGCAACCAATATAAGGAAATTGGTATAGGTAATTTATGTTTGGAATTTTTTTATCAATATATGGAACATTAAATTAAGAAGATACAATTCCAAGCGGCTACGTGATTGTTTGTGCTACGAATATATGTAGCCGATGCTACGTCGTAGCGAAAATTAAATTTGTGAAAGTTTTGTAAAGGTAGTTCTCAGTTGATAGTTAAAATCGCATTTCTCATCTTTTTCATTTGCTATATAGGCTTCAGCACTTTGATTATAATCACACCTGATTTTAAGTGACGATGTGATCCAAGATGGTAAGCACACTTCAGTTACACATACTGGCTTTCAAGGGATGCTGAAACACACCCATTGGTGCTACCTACAGATTTTGATAGAGCTGGCTTTACAAAATACTTTCCAAAAATGGTATATTTCGTCATTAATGACACCAACTATTTTGCATTTATGCGTGTAGAGGGTACATCAACTTCAATAGGTAACTTCTATAGGTACTCTTTAACAAGTATCGTACATTATTACTATTTCATAATTCACTATTATTACGCCAAATTATTATATAATATTAGTTCCCCTTTGTTCCCAGAATGTCACGTAAGTCTCGCCAGGGTTACACTATACGTCACCTGCTCCAGTTGCCTAACGCACCGCGCAGTCCACCCCCCGCCGCTCCAGCGCACACCCCTACTCCATGCATCAAGGTCAGTGCAACTATGTGTGTCTCTTTCATTTGCCTGACGCCAGGTGATTTATTTAAATTACATCGAATAACACCAATTACTGTGAAACCAAAAAGTTAAGTTTGGATTAATGATACTCGTACAGGTGAAAACAATTTTGTAACTGGGTAACTTGTTGATAATTGATTGTTTTTTGTTTTCTATTTCAAACTAATAATAGACATTTGTTCCAGGTGTTTATGTAGTTTTTAGTTATTAATAGTAAATATAGTAAAAAGTAAACTATTTAGAGTTTCATCAATTTACATTACCATAAATGTGCTTAAAATACTGTGACACTAGCGCCATGAAAGGAAATCTGTGTACATTTTTTACGTCATGAATATTTAAATATCGTCTGATTTAAATAAAGCTAAATGTAATATTTATAAAAATATCCTTATGAATTTATATATTTATATATTTATAATTTGATATAATTTTAAACTATAAGACAGTGGCGCCTCTTTCGGAGGAAATTCCACTTACTTGCACTATACTCGTATAACTTTCTTGGGAAACTTAATAAATCGGTTATTTTATTTCACCTAAAAAATATATACATGTATTATTTTTATGTAACTTATTAAAATTATTAGTATACGAGGTAAGTTATTTTGTGGAATTACATTTCATTTTTCAATGACATCTTGTATCTATAGAATTCAACCTCGAAATACTCAGTTTGTATTCAATCTCTACACTAACCCTCTTACCACCCTCTTGGTGCGTTAGCTCTTAGTAGTTCTCAAATAATCCGTGAGATGTCGCGCATCTGTTTTATTTTAGTTCTTTTTTTTTTCAGTGATATTATTTAAAGAGATAAATTAATCTTTTATTTATATAGTAGAATAAATAATTTTTTTTGCGTGATTTCTCTGTACACACTAATATTTGTTTAATAACGATTTGTGAGTTAGAAACTATTTGTATATATAAAAAATACATTTATTCGTACCTTTGTATCATCTATTTATGCTATTTATAGAGAATTATTTTTGACTTTCTATCAAGGACATACGGTTTATTTTAATTGTTTCAAAATGTTTGGTTATATATTAAAATTGTAAAAGTATTTGATTAAATGGTTAATGAATTATTATTAACATTAAAATCAAATCGCATCTAAAGAAGTTTAAAAAAAAGGCATTTTAAATAAATAAAATAACAAAATGTCAGGATTCGAAACTGTGACATCGGAAATAATCTGAGTTACGCATCGTATCTCGTATAAAGAAGTTTTACTTCAAAAATATTTCAAAACTAAATTAAGCAAAGAGATAAATGAAAGTGAACGTAGTCGTAAAAAAGTGCAAAGGGACTTTGTAAATTCTAAGTCACGATGAAGCTGTAAAGGCCATTTCGGTTAACAACGTTAGCTAGTTAGAAAAAAATAGACTTTAAATGAATGGTATCGCAAAGAACGTGTTAATGTAAAAGATATAATAAAGAAATATTGTATTTAGCTTATTATTAAAGTGATGTAGTGTTTGATCCGTACAGTTCAAATTACATGATAGTTCTGTCAATAAGTTCAAAATCGTGTTCATTCTTAATAAAGTAGTATTATCTATAAGTTCTATAAATAAAAATTAAGTATCCGTTTGTAATATCAAAATAACCATTTTTTACAAAATACGTAAAAATGTAAATACGATACTTATACCAAAAATACATTATTTTTTTTATATATAACTAAGATTACTTCGCGTTACTTAGACTACTTTAATTTTTCGAAAATAATTAGGGTTCCATGTAAACAAAACTGTGAATAAAATCCGATTCAATGGTCAGTTTTACAGGAAATTCCTTGAATTTATGAGAAATATTTATATTTTATCTTACCACTAATAAACAAATTTAGGAAATAATTAGGGTTCCATTTAAAAAAAATTAAACGCAGTGAAGAATATATGTAATATAAAGCTTTTTAGGTAATATTGTTAGGTTCAACAAATGGTTTCAAAGCACATCACTGATTTACCAGACAATAAGTTTAAGCTCTACGTCAAACAGGTTTTAATGTCCAAAGGTTATTACAGGGTGGTCATTACGTGAATGATAGTGATGTCTAGAAATGACAACCCTCTCTGTGCTTCCGCTATACCTGTTAATTAACAGACTTCAAAAAGGAAGAGGTTATCAATTCGTCTGTATGTTTTTGTTTGTTACTCGATTTCTCCGTCAATTGTGCACCGATTTTCAAAAAATATTTTTAAATCGACGGAGTATATTTCCGAGGTGATCGCATTTCCACCAAATCGGGATCAGATAAGTAGAATTCAGGGAAATTGAGAATAAACCTCGAATATTATAGACACTCACACGTGTTTTATATATTCGTTTTCAATGCTATGAAATAGACTTCACAGCTATACCTAAAAGTACATACTTAAACTAAAAAAAGTTAAAAAAAAACTTTTTAAATTAAAAACATTACCAACTTTAAAAGAATAGACTATAAAAATGCACTAAAAAGTCCTTTAATTAACAATTTAATTCCTTTATTAATCTGCTACGTTAATTTTGGAGTCGGTGCCAACTAGAGTTAACCAATGTATTCATTAACAAATGGAACTTTATCACAAAAATGCGTAAACTTTATCACAACTACATATAAGCTAAATAAAGGACTAGAATAATTTTAAAGAACAATAAGATTTCAAAATTAACGAAGCAGATTAATAATGACATTATTTATTTACTTTTTAGTGCATTTTTATAGTTTATTCTTTTGAAGTTGGTTTTGTTGTTAATAAAAAAGATTTTGTTATGTTATAATTTTAATTTGAACTATGTTTTAAACAAAACACTTTAAAAGAAAACCAGATCGAGTTTATTGTCGGTACTTCTCGACTGGGTTATTTTCCAAACCGATGGTAATTTTTGACGTTCTTAAACGCCTTACCGGGGCCCAAATGGAATAAAGAATTTTTGATTTAGATTTGATACACGGATGCAGTTGACAAAATAAGATTTAAAAAAAGTAAAAACATTTTTAGGTTAATTATGTAAACTTTTATGTTGATATTTGTAACAACAAAACGGATCGTAAAACAAATCACTCCGTAAGAAGCGGCAAGAAATTTGATTAGGGTTTTCTTTTGTGTACACATATATTTTTATACACGGTATAGGGTCATTGCTGTGACACAATCTCACCTGATGTTAAGTGACGATGTGGATCAGGATGGTAAACACGCTGACCCTAGCGGTACTGGTTCTTAAGTGATGCTGCCGGAACACACCTATAGGTATTTGGCGACAGGTTGTCAAACTTGAGGGTGGTAGCTACCCATGCGGACATTATTTGAAAATGCACTAATACGATGCTATGGTTTCCTCAGGATGATTTCCTTCACTGAAAGCTCTAGCTGATTTTAGAGTTAGATAGGTGGGCTCGAATCCGCGTCCATTGACGCGGAATCCAGGCCCACTATCCACCGCGCCATCATCGCTTTAAGTATGTTTTTTTTTTTTCTCTATTCCTCGCTGTTGAAAGTCAATTTCTTTTGTCTAATAAAGATTGATGGATTGCTATCAAGCAGTAGTTTATAAATTTGAAAAACAATGTCTAAACTAGGACAATGTAATGAAAGTAATGTTTTCATACACTGCGAAAATTAGAAACATTGTAAATAAATTATATTAATTCCATACGCAAAACTATCTTGAATGTATCAATAACTTAGTATACAAGAAGTAACATTAAAATGTCGACTCTAAAAGAAATCTCTCGACTACTAATCGCTTCCCGTATGAAACAAATAGTCATCCGATACAAATAAATCAATCAAACAAACAAGGAACGTCCAATAGAATTTTTGTCTAAACGTGTTTAGTTCTCGTTAGTTGGATAGTTGTCCCCCCCGGTACATTCTTTCCTTAACTATGCGATGCGACCTTTCAGTATTTATTTACAAAGCAAATAAAACTATTTATTTATTGGGCAATCGCTTTGATCGTAGTAGCATGACCTTATACAAACACGATAGTCGTTTTTTGAGGAAAGGGTGAAGTCAGTTTTATATGGATATTCCGATAAACACTAAGGAGAAAATTAATGAAATATATATTCTATCTATATAACTATTTACTCATGAAATATGTATTCGTTCACTCAGAAGTTCATCCTTTATAATGATCTAAAAGATTTTTTAAATGTTTATTATTGATAAATGTTATCTTATATAATAATACTTAGCACTGACATATTAGCTGAATATGAAGGAATTATTCGAATGAATTCGTTTACATACTTATAATTCTATAGTACGTAATATCTTAATCTGTAGATTAATAGGTAAATTTAAAACGGTTCAACACGATTTTCGCCTCCGCTTATCAACTGGTGTTCTTTTTGTGATAAGTGCGATTTTGAAGCGATAATAGTTGCGTTGGTAGTGTGGTCGATTTTCACGTTCATGCCTGCAGTTTCGAACCTACCTATATAATGACTGTATAATGAGTCTGAGCTTTCGGTAAATGATAACATCACCAGAAAACCGTATCCTGGTGGTATAGGTTATTTTCTAATAATTTTCTCTTGGTATTTAACACCTAAAGTTCGAAAACCTGTAGTCAAGCACCAATTGGTGTGTTTCGGCAGCATAACTTGAAAACCAGTACCTCTAATCTCTGTATGTTTACTATCTTTGACCACATTGTCACCATCCTGTGAGACTGTGGTCAAAGCACTGAGTCTATTATAGTATAAAAAGTTTTAGTGCTAACAAAAAATGGAAACAGTATTTATCATTCAAAAGTCATTATTGTGTTCAAATGTCAACCGCCGGACGAACACTACAGTAATTTATTTTTAAAAACCGCTGTGATCATACAAAGTCCAATTTTAAATAAAACAATTTTTATCATATCCACACTATACTAACGTTCTATAAAAGGGATCCTTTCACGGGCAATACCGGAACGGTTGATGCTTGTTTCCTCTCCGGTCAGTTACGTTTTCCTCATTCCAATACCGTGTAAGAATAATCTCTATTTGAAAATAGAACCTCTTGTTTGGATCGGTGATAGGTTATATTTTTTATATCTTTAACTGTTAAATATTAGATCTCTTTGTGCCGTTGTTTATTAAGTCTATTAGATTTCTATTCATATTAATGCCAAACTAATATACGATTGAACGAAACATAAATCTTAATATAATCGAGCATAGCGTGTGTTTGCTTGAAACTCAAATCGCTATGCAACGCGGTAGACGCCATTGTTAATTCTACTTAATTATATTTGAAGTAAAAACTTCTTTACTGGCGTTGAGCGATTCTCGTTAGAGGAAAAACTTATAGATTCGCATTACCCATGCTATGACGTCAACCGTCAACATGCTATAGTATGTCAAATATAAGATGGCACTCAGAGATAAATAATAAAGTGTACTTATATAGCCTATCATAGATTTTAATTATGAATAAACCATATGAAAATTTACATAGTCATTGCTCGGAGCGTCAATGATGTAAAACCAGACAAAGTTTAGGTTATCTTGATTATTTCAATTAACACATTATGAGATTTAAACATTAATTTTTATTCCAGTTTCGAGTTTTCATTTCTGTCGGCAGTCTAGTTTATTTCTGTAATTTTTCGGAACCATTTCACGTGTTATTTTTTTATTCTTATTTTTCTAGCAGTTTTAATCATGTACGTAAATGTATGTGTAATAGGGAATGATTTTAAATATTAACTTTCAAACCACAAAACGCATTTTGGCAAGACACACAACGCTAATGCACTGGCGTTGTAAGCTTCCGTAGTTAACGATGACTACTTACTATTAGGCGAACCAGTTTATCACCATCATTATTATCGTCATCATGCCAACTGAAAGACGTCAACTGCTGGGCATAAGTCTCTCCCAAAGTTCTCCACAACGAACGGTCTTCCGTGTCCAGCATCCAGCGGATTGTCGTGACCTTCACTAGTCCGTTGTTCCACCTTGCTGGGTACTTACCCACGTCACCCACCACCATAATATAGAAAAAACTCTATTAATCAATAGTTAATTTCCAATAAAACTTGGCTTTAAAACATACACAGTACGAATTAATTTCTTATCAATATAATAGAAATATATTCGTATCGTCTGGATATTTTTAGCTCATAAATCCCACGTTAATCTGCCGAGTGTTAAGTAATTAAGCGCTCAGCGCGTGGCTGGGTCACTCTCTTACGCACCGATTTAGTGAAATATCGAATTAATGTTGTTACATTAATTTATCGGTAAAAATAACTATGATATCGATAATTTAAAAACTATTTTCTGTTCAACCTTAATTATATAAGACATTATATTTATTTAATTTTTTACGCTTAAAGGTAGGCGTCCACATATCCGCATCATAAGTATTGAACGCATCGCATTATTCGGATCTTAGTATTTTTTGTATGTAAAGTCATACAAGTGCGTCCTTTGACTCGCATCGTACGGATCGCACGAATCTACCCGTCGGAAATGCCCATGCCGATAGTCCGAGAGATATCTTTTGCGATGCGTACCGATGACGTCATTTTGAATGCCGACCAGTGGACGGACTCCGCGCGCTCACTCGCTCCGCGTCATCCGTCATTTACCTTCGATTATCGTCTTATTCACACGTGTTATTCCAGCATGGACATGGCACAACTAATTGCAAGTGTGCAAGAATATAAAGAAATACGTAATTTAAAATATCATAATTATTCTTATTAAGGAACAAGCAATTACAACAAATTCTTTTTCTTCGTTTCCTCCATTATCTTACACATGTCACCAAATCCTACACTACCTTTCACTACGAAGAACCGAGTGATAGTGGCGTCGGCAACTCGATTACTGGTACTTGCGTCGGCAAATCCGATCGCTGCTGATACTGTGGACGCATTGTAAAAAAATAATCCGTTCGATACGATGCGTCCGATACTTACGATGTGAAAATGTGGACGCCTGCCTTAAACCGACAAACCGAATAAGTTGTTAAAATTTTAAAAAAGGAAGTTTTTAGGTAGTGTAATATATCTTCAGAGTTGACTTTTTAATCAAACAAATGTATTTTAAAACTATACAATATAAAGAATTTGAATTAGGTACAATGTCTTGATTCTCACATAGAAAATTATTGTGAAAATACAAAAAACCTGTTAACAATTATTAATATTTTTTGATAAATGAAGAATAAAAAAGAAATCAACTGTATGTTCGGGCTTCGTTGGGTATATATTTCTCAAATTTTTTTTTGCCATTTTGATGAAGCAAAATTCAATCAATTCTTTATTCCATATAATCACGATCTGTACCAGTTTATGGTGGAATACTTTCAGTATGAGTAAAAACAAAGAAACTACGAATTAATGAAAAAATAAAAAAATAAATTTTGTTGAAGTTTACGATGATAGCATTTTGACTTCACCTTTATAGGGTATGTATAAAAATGCGAACATATTATGCTACCTTCCCTTACCTTTATAAAATATTTTTTTGTATGTTAATCAATAAATGCGGGATGGTTATATCGCGATCGGATCATTATAATATAGAACAAAAAGATACAAACAAAACACAATGTACACAATGTAAATTTTCGATAAAGTTTCTTGCGTCAAAATCGCAACACTAGTGTAACCTGAACAAACACAGCGTCGCGTTGACGGCTATATTTCTTTCCACCGGCCACTTCGGCACTCGTGCGATAGCTTCCACTCGACCCCGTAATGTACCGCCCAACGATTGAAACATTACGACTAAATAGTTATTTATTATCCCCTTAGACTACGTAATAAATAAAAACATACAATTAATCATTATATGATAGATATTTTATTTATTTTTTTGCATTTTTTTTGCAGCATTTATATAAGTATTGTTATATTGGTTTATTATTTTCTAAATAACTTTCGTTAAGTTTTATGTAAGCTAAAGGAAGCCAGCGTGTATCAGCTAGTATCATGTTTTCACACTAAGGCAGCGGCCAAGCCGAGGTTCGTAACCTTGTTTGTGCTAGTTACCGTTTCCGGCTGGGTGCCTTCAGCATTCGCCCACAAAGTTCGATGAAGCTGTAAAGGCCCTACCGGTCAATAGCATTAAATAGGTGAGAAAAAAATCAGCTTGTATCATGACAATTATACAAAAATAATACACTATTAAACATACTTTATTTACGTATAAGAAAAAAAACCGTAATGAAGCTTGTGAAAATAATTTCGTTAATTCATTAAATCGTAAATAGATCAAAGGGTTCTTTTGACTAAAAGAACACTCTTGTTCAATACTTTTATTGAAATGAAATAAAAAATATTTGCAAATCATATAAAACTCAAGCATACGTATATAAAAATATCGCATATCACAACAAAATAGCTTATATTCCTGTTATGTTAAGTGAAATTTCCTATGTCTAGACTTCCAATACTAAAACATATTTATATCCTGGAAGAAGACCAAGTCAAAAGAGTTAACAAAGAAGTTAGAAACAATTACGTATCGCGGCCCTGAGCCACGCTATCTCGTACGTCGCTATTACTCAAGATAGCGCATTTAGACGCGTCGTATTGTTCCCGTGCGGGCACTTGTCTTCTTAATGCTCGTAACGTGTGCTGAACACGCCTATCCATCGCTAGCAGCACATCGTATCGCTAGCGGCAGGTCCTATCGCTAGCAATTGCCAATTTTTTCACCTAATCATGTGGGGTGTAACGTATTGTGTCAGAGTTAATTGTGTTGCTATTGTCGTATGTTAACGGTCATGGTTGATAATTTATAGTTTTTTCCTCTGTGTATGGTGATATGTACTCACGTACATGAATATATATTGTGAACAAGAGACACGAATTTTTATACAAGTTTACCGTTAAATAAAAAACGCACTTCATGTAAAATGATAATGTTTGTGACAAATATAGTAATATGTTAATCCTTCAAAAATGATTCTATAAGTAACATTGTTGGAATAAACAAATAGTGACATTTTTGGCTTAAAATTTGTAAGTAATTGAAATAGGTTTAATTAAAAATACCTTACCACAATTCAATGGTTTTATACCGATTTTCCCTTCAACTATAGCTCAAGGTCATTGCAAGATTTAACACAGTATCGGGTCAAAATAATTTCGAGATAACCTCTGAATCATCAAGCATCTTATCGATAACCAAAACGGGAACGTTGTCACTAAACGTTCTATTAACATACAACATAAATTCTTACATAAACTTTAAAGTAATAAACGTTAATCGTATAATTTATAATTAATTACTTTATAATCAAACGCTTAGCAAACCTAAGTAATTTAAAATTCTAGAGAATAAAGTTTTAGCATTATTTTAAAATGTAATATAGTATTATAATGAAATAAATATTACTCAACAAGTTCGTGTGTGACACGGTGGTATTAACTTACATGTAACATTTTGTCTTAAGGCGACCACGGAGTATCGTAAGACGTGACCTGGTACCGCAGAACGCGAAGCTCCTAACGAGTTTTTGAGAGCACCCCCTCACAGGGTGGGGCCATCTTAAAGGGATTTGCACTTTGTAACTAAATTGTTGTCCTCTCGAAATAGATATAGACCCGTTGTCGGAATAACTGAGCACTTGATGGGAGACCGCTAGAATTCTTATGTTAATAGAAGTTTGATATAACGCAACTGTCATAAATGGAGGTGAAAAGGAATATAATTGAAGATTAACATATCAGAGTTTGTAATAAATCTAAAATTATATTTGATTACTCTTTATGTTAATGGCGGTGACCTCTTTAAAAATATTGTACACTGTATCAATTGAAGTAATCCTTATATTTTAGCGACGGATAGTGCGGCCGGATTCCGCGTCAATCGACGCGGCATTTTGTAATGATGCCCGCCTGGGTAGTTAGCACCCTCAAGTTTGAAAACCTGTCGCCAAATACCAATAGGTGTGTTCCGGCAGCATCATTTGAGAATCTGTACTTACTTAATGTATTTAGTGTGTTACCATCCTGAACCACATTGTCACTTAACATCAGGTGAGATTGTGGTTAAAGCACTGAACCTATTCCGTGTAAAAAAACAATTTTGTGACAATACACTGCATCAAACTCACGAAACGTAGCATTTTGAGTATGCCGTTTCAATTTAGCCTGTATCTAAAATAGCAGTACCTCATTCTCATAAGATATTTTTCAATTTAAATGGACATATGACATTTTAGTAAACATGTAACTATTTGTTTTTAATAAATGTCTTACGGAAATTTTTACATCTGATTTCACTTAATTCATTTTTGTAATCTTTGTTGTTTGAATTTTAATTCTAATGTGGTCTCTAACATTATTGCACCTAACTTTGTATATCAGATCCCAATTTCAAATTTCACAACGTATATTTTTTCTGGCACTATTTACGACTATTTGCTTGACACAATTTTACAATATTATAATACTCAATAAACAGTTCATTATGTTATATGAACTATCTAGTCCATGAAACATACAAAACCTTGTTATTTGTATGAATAATTCAAAATATTTTCAATTTGGGTCTTTTAACGCAGATATAACTCTAGCTTTTCGTTAAAGCTTTTTTTAGTAATACCAGTAAACATTATTATGATAATACGATTAATTTTAAGTATACAAGAACTATAAATTTGTACCAAACAACTTTCAGTTAAGTATCTATTATTTGCATCTAATTATCTGAATGCACAAATGAATCGCGTTATAAGCGGTTTGAGTGTTCTTGATTTACGACAATCCATACCTACCTAATTTGATGATGATTCTTCCATTAAGTATTCATCCTGCGACATTAGCTACGACGGTTATTAAAACCACCTGTAAATCCCACACTCCCGCTGACGTGACTTGTCGACTCTCTACACGTACGAGAAAGGGAGATTCCGGAGTCGGAAGGTGGCGGGGTATCCGTCCCTTCCGCCTCGTGACTTTTGTCTTGAATCTCGGCGCACGTCTTGGACATCGGGGACACGTCTTACAGAATTAATAATAAGCCAAGAAGTCGGGTGCGGTTTGGCCCGCAATGTGCCGAAATTTCTAACCCTCATTAAGGATCCTGTGCACTCTCGGCGCGCTCGAAACTTTCAACGTTCGCGCTCGCGTACGGCCGTTGTTTATCGGTGTTGCCAACATCTAGCAGCTTGTAGCGGGTTTTAATAGTCAAATTAAGAATGTTCTGAGCGTTTGCGATTTCAGTTGTTGTAAGATTGTGGGAATTAATTTTACGTTGTCATATTGTTCGCTTATTTGTTATTATTCTAAAAGCTTACAGTGTCAACTCGTACTGTGTTGTTGTGTAAACTTAGAATCATTTAATATCATATATTATTATGTTAATAAACGCTTCTGGTTTTAATAAATACTTCATATGAGTAATGATTAATATTTCTTTGAAATTCTTTCATAACTGCCTAGGTACATTTTTTTTTTATGATTAATTCCTTTTCATTATTTTTAAAATTATTAATGTTTTAAAATTATTAATACGTAAAATATCAACTCCCAAGTAAATCAAAACAAACCTAAATTTTGTATATCTTTAAAACGAGTTTGATTTTTAGGTGGCGCAGTTGTATTGCGGTACGACTTCGTTCTGAGGACTCGGGTTCGATCCCCGGGTCGGGTCAAGTGATATTGGGTTTTTCTGCTCAGTATCATCCCGGAGTCTGAAATTTGTGCCCGATATGTCGACAAGCTCGCTCCCTGTCATATCTGGGACGGAACTAAGCCTTCCCTAACCCTAGCCTTTCCTAGCCTCTGCTTAACCCTTCGAGGATAACAAGCGTGAGCTTATGTTATGTTATGATTTTTATAGAAATTGATCTCTTGCATAAAATCTATTTATACGATAGTGAAAAGTTATAAATCAAATGTGTATAGTACCTTTAAGTGACATCTATTCAGATGTCTCACGATGTTCACAAGTTTGTAACATAACGCCACGGGTTACGTTGACAACTTCGTGTCACTCCGAGCCTCGGGTCATGATAGTTGAGGGTTAAAACAGTTACAAATTTCATAACAATCACAGTAAAATATATTGCGAATAAATTTACAGTAACACCCGGAAGTTAATTAAGGTAGGGACGAGGAAAAATATATTTTTTTTCTTTTAATGAATATAATTTTCATGAAGAACATGAAACTGAATATTGATTTAAGTAGTAATTAAATTAATGTATTTGTTATTGATCTTAATTAATGGGTCGAGTACCCATAAAAATGAAACAATAGAGAGACAATAGGAATACAACGGAAAGCTGGCGTAAATGCCAGAAAGGTGCTCAAGTAGTTAAAATGTCTTTCAGACTTATACATGTAAAGTATTACCAAAATTTGACATATTTTAATAACTGTTTTTGTAATACTAATATAAATGGCAGTAATTTTTATGCTTTGAACAATGGCATATACATTTTTATTATACTTTCCAATTTGTTTAAAATTTTATATGAATTTCATATTAAATAAACTTTAAAGTATTCATTTGGCTTTTTAATATTAAAATATTTCTCAATTGACGTAATATATTTGATTCTAAAAATTTACTTAAATTCAAAATTGATTTATTTAACAACAAATCGTTAACTTTATTATCTGTAGTTTTGATGAATCGATAGTACGTCACTATTTATTGAATCACAATAAAATGATTAAAGTGCTTAAGGTGTAAGATACCGAGATACAATTTAATAAATAATATTATTTTTAGTTTTTAGCATAGCAAAATAAGTATTCTATGGTTAACGGTGAAAACAGTACTAAACAAAAACACTAATTACTGCTGAGAGATAATTTATCGTGAAGACTGTTTGCCTGCAGGCTGTGTGATCTCAAAACGTGATAAGCCGATGCGAGTCACTATGAGGCGATAAATCAACCTGTATATAGTGACCGTGAACCGGACACGCATAGAAAAAGAACCAGCCTGTTTTATAGCTGTATATACACCGGCTGACTTCGAAATGCGGTGCTTGGTGCTTGCAGTCCTTACATAATTATCGCTTCCTACCAACTTACAAATCTTGTTCGAGTTCCGTTCGAGTTTGCTTAGTTTTGCCTTAAGAGTTAACGACTATTATGGTGATATAAATATGTGATTTATGTATTCAACGTAAAAGGTAGAAGCACATAATTTACACGTAACTCGAATTGTAAAATCCTTTACATAAATATTTTAACGAAAACATCATACGCGACTAAGTTTCCGCCATCGGGCGTAGCTATGAAAGATGGCCATTTATTTCAAGACGTGCCCATCTCGCTAAGGAACGGAAATTCATAATAATTTCAAGAGGAGCGTAGAGTAAAATCATTTTCGTAAAATCAAAAGTTCGTTTCAAATTTCAATTACTTACTCGTTCGATGCGTGTGCCGCATGCTTGGGGTACTGTAGGAAATGAAATAACACTTAAATATGATTTACTGTTGAAAATATATTATAATACACGAATAAGACACGGTTTTCGGGGGATAAATTAAGCTATTTCGTATGCACGTGTTTTTCATTTTGATCTACGATGTTGTGTTATTATAATAGTAAATATTACGTTAATGAAAATTCCTGAAAACTCGTTGCTTTTCTATTTATGTAGAATAAATTGCATTATTTTATTTATTGTACAATAGTAGAATCGTTGGGATGATTTACAAGTCAAATAAATCATAACACAAAATAAAATAACGGCCTTTTGTGACGCTACCGGAAGATTTCAAGACGACAAGTTTTCAAGGAATTTGGGGGGTTGGCAGAAAGGGATGCTTAATTGGTTTGGTCACATGGAGAGGATGGTGAAAGAAGGAGAAACAAATTTACAAGTCGAGTATGACTGGGCAAGCTGGTAAGGGTCGTCCTAGGCGAACGTATATTATAGGGAGGTTAGGGAGTCCCTGAAGGCAGCAGTATTCCGGGTCAAGGATCTGGTCTGGGAGGAACTGCTCCAGTCGCTGGAGAGAAATCCGTGGGAACGCCAGTTCAAGGTCGCCCGGAAAAAGTTCCGGGGCCTGGCGTCCCCAATCACGGAGTCTCTTCAGTCGGAAGTACTGGAAAGGGTCGTGGAGGCACTCTTTCCCCATGACCCCCTAGGGTTCCTTCCACCAAGGATGACGCCGTTCACTCCCATGGAGCAAGCGGACGAGCCTCTCCTTCCACTTACCAGCGATGGGGAGATGGAGATATCTCGACCACATCGAGGACGTTCTGAAGAAAGGCCAGGACAAAAGTACTCGTAACCGGAGAGCATGTATAAAAGTAGAAGAAACAAAAAACATGTGTCAGGGTCGTATCAAATGGAAGCATGTACTTTATGACCCTTATGGGAGAGAACCCTGACGTTATGTGTGTATTTCTTTGTCTCTACGACTTCTATTCATAATCAGACTTCCCAATGAGGCTACCAATTAAGAGTCTAATTAACTGAATAGAGAACCTAGTTTAACAATAAATTAATGTATTAAATTAGTTACAACATAGCTGAAAGTTATACCGGATTTGCTCGACATAATCTCATTGTGTTATAAAGCAAGCATCCGCGGCCTCGAAACGGCTTCATAACAAATTTTATTTCTTAACAAAACGTAGGTCCGAGCAAAAACAGAATACGAAAGTTGGGCGTTACGGCGACGTCCTCGCGAGAATTTATATCCGTTTTAGAACAAGAAAACAAAAGTGGAATCGCGCCAAAGGTACATTATCTTAACAAAGTACAGCAATTAGGTACACGTTCCACATCTGACTCTAATAATTTAAATATGATAAAACAGAGCAAGACTCTGCAACGTTAAGAATAAGGCGGGACTCGGGTTAAATTATTTATAAATTCTAAGACGTTACGGTGAGACGGCCTCGCAACCCTTCCCCCGTGTAATGCAATAAAAAGGGACCGCTCATATAAGTATCACCACTTTACGTGCCCCGTGATAAAGGCTAATCCACCGCTCTACGTGCTCACTGATCATTGCTTATTAGATTTTCTGTTAATTACCGCATTTGTTCTGTAAAATACGGTAATATTTTGGTCAAAAATTTCCACGTGAGTGTTGCAACAGTCTTCACAAAGACCTTCGTTTCATTGACGCTAATAGTCATTTTAATATACTTTATAACATATTAATTCAGTGCCTGAGTATAATGTTATTTATCGTTTGAAATTATTCTGTTTATACTTACCAATTGTTTAGAATATTCTTGAAGGAGAATACATTCAAATCGTAATCTTATGGGTTGAATTATATATTGAATAAAGTTACTTTATTAGTTGCTTGCAATTTTGAAGTCAATTATAAATTAATTCGCGTCATTTTTATTAGTACAATAAATTTGTAAACGCATTAAAAACTATTAAAAAAAATTTTTAAACCGATTTTAAATATTATTTTATATAAGTAAGTTTATAATCTTAACATCAACATTTTGTATTAAACTCTAATTCAGCTCAAACTGATTAACCGCAAAACGGTCTTGAACGAAAACAGTCGCGTAAGAGATCAATAGGCCACAGTCCTTAGAGCGTAAGCGAAGCTAGAGACGTATCTACTCAAAGCTATAAAATTACAGATCAAAACTCTATCGACCCGGTGGCCTTTATTCAGAGTCAGCCGAGCGCACTATCAAAGAAAGTCTACTTAGGAGTTAGCGTCTTAGGGACGGCAAGTTTGTTCGCAAGGGTTACGGGATGCGGGTAAGGGTGTTAGGGTACGTTTTTGAATGTAAATAGTGGTGCGTGGGGTTCTCGTATGAATTAAATTTAAGTAATTAATGGGCGCTCGCGTACTGTGGACGGCAGACGAACTGTTTACGTTTAAGACGCTATCAGACTTCGCTTGATTGCTGTTTTAAAGAGAGATTACATTGTAATGATATTTAATCTTAAATTAACAATGCACAATTTATGTTCAGTGAAATTTTAAAACAATAATCTAAATAATGTATGGATCTAAATTGCAAATAAAAAAAAATTACTATCAAATATAGAACTTAACCCGGAACGTTAGTGCTTGTAAAATGATTGTTTATTTTGAATTAACACTGAAATATCGTAAACAAGTTATGTGCATATGGGTATTATTGACAACTAATAAAGAGATAGAAAACGATGAAATAATAATTCTATTATTTTATACTAAGCTGATAGATTGAGAAAGAAACAAAAAATAAGAATAATATGTGTATGGAATCTAGAATTAATGAGATGGCAGTCAATAGAGTGGTACGAGAAAACATGTGCTGATCTTAATTTATGCAATATAAGATAAAAGTAATAATGTTGATGGCTGCCAGTGTACATTGATCTCTCCATAGTGTCACTAATTCATTATGGTTTTAATATAAGAGGTCACATGAATACACTAAGTCGTAATTATAACACTCCATAAATACAAGTAAACATGGTTTCAACGGTTCTCGCACAAATTTCATATTAACCCTGTTGCCTGCCGCTGCGGCCTGAGGGACCGTGCGGGTCATTTATTAATTACATGTACCTCCACACTAGACCTCTAAGGGGGTTACCAGTCAACAGCTGAAGGAAGGGATGCCATATTTTAAGACGTTGCCGTCATCTGGTCATAGAGGAATGTGCGTTGTTTACACAAACGCTTTCATTATTTATTACTATAATATAGGTATGACAAACAATATATGCCAATATGTAATGTGAAAATCAAAATATGTAATTGAGTTTAAGGTTTCACGATACGGTTAATCGTTATAATGATAAAAGAAGGAAAATAGAATTAATTGATTTGTGTTTGATAACATTTTTTACCTAGAAATAGGGCTAATTTTTAAGCCAGTATATACCGGATAAATGTGTGCCGAAGGAATTCTAATCCATGCCCATTGATCTGGTTTTGGACATTTTGATTTTTAGGAAGAACTTTTTAGTGATAATTAGTAACAGCGGTGGTTTATCTATAATAGTAATAGAAATCATGTGTTATGATTACAAGAGATAATGATCATTTGGAAGTTCAAATGATCATTGGAGTAAGTATAAGTAATCGTATCTAGAAGATCTAGCGCTGATAAAAGTTCCGGAATATTGAGTTTTAACTTTTATACCTACACACAGCTTTCATTTCTTCATCTAAAAGTGTTTTTTACATGATATAGGCGACTATATTACCTGATGTTAATTGATGATATGATCCAGGATGGTAAACACACTGAGCCTAAAGATACTGGTTCACAAGTGATGCGGCAGAAACACACCTATTGGTATTTCGCAACAGGTTTTAAACTTGAGGCTGATACCATGCTATGGTTACCTCACAATGTTTTTCTATACCGAAAGCTCAGGCTGATTTTAGAGTTGGATAGGTGGGGCTCGAACCCGCGTCCATTGACGCGCCATCATCACTTCAGACCATGTAGATTTTACATAATATCTGTCTATATTATAATTCACCTCCTCTATATACATATATTGACTAGCCTGTATAGCATCCTGGCCTCATCTAATAATGGTGAAGCTAAAATATTGCAAAAAAAAAAAAACTGCAGAGAGTTGTCATGTATTGGTGCATATTTAATACTATCAAAACTTACATGGTTTAGGCTGTTAAAACCAAGTAAAAGGCCATATTTATAATAGTAATCGAAACGACTTAAAATTTTTATTTATTTATTTTTTGAGATTTTCAAGTTATCAATTTTTTTACGTCTTTAACCCCTTGAGCACTAACCTGGCGTTTACGCCAGCTTTCCATTGTGTTCCTATTGTCTCATTTTTATGTGTAATCGACATATAAGTAACATAATATAAAAATCTGCATCAAGGATATTCTATAGACGTTTATAAGATCGTTCAACATCAATGGACGTTAAAATTAATAAGAGTTTAAGCAAGTTAAAACGTCTAAAGGAAACAGTCGGCTCTTAGAGCTACGGTAGATACGTCTATCGCTCGGCAACATGATCAAAGCGTTCTCAAGTTTCCGAGCCTGTAATCGACGAAACGCCAAACTCGTCATACTAAGGTGTTTCAGACTAGTGAAATCAATTACGGTAGGTACTTCGCGTGGAACTAGAAACTGGACGATATCTTTTAAAGATCCGAATAGACTTAGAAGTTATTATGGATGTTTCAAAAATATTTTGTGTTTTAACGAAATGAATGCAAGTAATATATATGCTTAATTCAAACACTTTTCTGTGGTGTTTGAATATTGGTAAATTTTAAGCGATACTGTGGCTCCAACTTATACAGTTTACAACTTATACAATTTAAACAATAATTATCGTTAGTTTTATTAATATTGATATTTATAATATTGAAAACTTTTATGTGAATATTACCTTCATATAGTTTTAATATTCAATTTTTCCATCCATATTGGTTCTGTCACTCTATCTACCGTCAATGTGACATGTCATTTGTTTCGTGTTAAATATTCAAAGAACAAGAGGTCAACTAGAGTCTCTCGGGCCGAAAAGACCCCGACTTGGGCAGAAGTCGGGGTTAACCCGCGAGCGCTCATGCGTCCCTAATTTCCGATTTGCCGACCAAAAGGGTTGACTGATTCGCATCAGCCTTGTCACAACGCATCGACCGATCTTTATTCTTAATAAGTGATCTCATATTTGCCTTGATTTATGCTATTTTATAATTGTAAAATTATCGGATAATTCAGTCTAAATATTATATATATATAATTGTATTTTTGAAAGAAAAATTTATCTAAGCCAATCGTTAACCAGATTAAACATAAATATGGAATTTTGTAAAGAGCATTATGGGGTATTCAATTGTTGTTCTAAAATTATTTCTAACTGAACTAAATAAGAATTACTAAAGTAGGAAATTCAAGAATAACTTTAAATTGTTTTATTATCTCTTACAATTAATAGAAGCTTGAAAATCAATTTAACAGTTTATTAAATTGAATACTGACATGTAAAATTTTGAGACTATTAAAATACACTTTATTTACAAGACTAATTTTACTATCGTTACCAAACTCGTTCTGTCACATAGTCATGTATGTTAGAAAAGCACCAGTCAGTACTTAAAATGTATCAAAAATCACACATCAAAAAAAAATTTATATTTTATTTTGCATCTCTGTAAAATCTACGCAGGTACCTTCTCAATAGTAGATAATGTACAATGTTATTTCTTTTTTGCAGTGTAATTATTATTTCAGGAAAGCCCTTAAGCTTCTGTATTTCCACTGCATTAGATCGGTAACGACACATGTAATCCCTCACAACAGTTTCCCGACACCTCATGAATATCTCACTTATCATCATGACCGAGTCTTTGTATTATGTATTCTTCCTTCATTTTTATGTACTGTTGTATTTTTTTTTTTTCTTTTCGTCATCTATAAATATATAAGATGACGCCTCTGTTCTATGAAGGTAGGCAAAGACTACATCCTTCCATTTACTAAGATTCCAACACATCTCTTTCGCGTCTTCATAAACGCATTCTTACTTGCCGTCGATAACGGGTACTTTCGTCCTAGGCTTTCTTAAGAACGTTTACGATCTAGTCGAGATACGTTCAGCTAAGTCAACTCTTACCGACTTGCCCAATCATCCCCCAACACCATTTTCTTTGCGATATTGAACTATTTACTGAATGTATTTCCTGTTATAAGGAGTTATTTACCATTTAAAATGGTTCAGTTTAATAATAATATGCTATAAAATGAATATTAATCTCTCAACGCGATCTTTGAAGCTATGATGGCGCAGCGGCTAGTGCGGCCGGATTCCGCGTTAATTGTCGCGGGTTCGATCCCCACCTATCTAAAATCGGCCTAAACTTTCGATGAAGGAAAAACATCGTGAGGAAGCCATAGCATGGTGGTAGGGTATTTTCTAATGATGCCCGCCTGGGTAGCTACCACCCTCAAGTTTGAAAACCTGTCGCCAAATACCAATGTATATAGTATCTATTGAGATGTGTTCCGGAAGCATCACTTGAGAACCAGTACCTCTAGGCTTAGTGTGTTTACCATCTGGACCACATCGTCACTTAACGTCAGGTTAGATTGTGGTCAAAACCTGAGCTTATAGCGAGTAAAAAAAACCAATTTTTATATTTCCATGCTTCCTCTCTGAATGGCATTATAGTAAACATTTTTATACGATGTAATATGTAACCATCACAGCCATACCCGTACGTTTTTATACATTACAGCTGATTTTACGAACTGGGGACTTTCGAAAATGAGAAAAAATGGTTGCTTTTTACTGTTATTATCAGATGCCCGCCAAAAAATTTGTTGAATAACAACAGAATAATCAGTTTTGGAGGAAGTTCCAGGGGAATACCAAGTGATTATTTTATCTATTTTGCATAGGCAAAAGCCGCCTGAGCTGCAGTTGCCCCTTTCGCATTTTATAACTTCTTTCATGAGAGCGCAAAGCAGTAGCAATAGATTTTTGAAACACTTGTTTTATTTTTTACATTTAATCTCTTAATATGGAATTGTTTATTTTTACTTCAAACTTGATTATTCTTTTTTGTTTAAGTTGATTTCTTTATTGTAGAAATTATTCGGAAATATATTTGTGTGTACAATTATTACACACATAAAATATAAAATGTACTTAACTGTAACTATAACAATACCTGTAGGATAAAGATGTACTAAATAAAATTCTCATAAATAAAATAAACATATCTCACTTAAAGTTTTAAAAAATTAAATGTTTATTTATTAACCTAAACTACTCTTAATATGCCTTTTGTTACTGATAATTAGGTTTGGTCACAACCAATATTAAAAAAAAATTAAGGAAATCAATTTGACCGTTTCCAACTTTTTATTGTTGATATGTAACACTTAAAATCGTCTAAAAATACTAAAGAAAAGAAAATCGTTTGACAAACCTAACTTTATTATTACCTTCATAGATATGAATTTATAGTTCATCTATTATATTATGATTTTCAAACTGATTAGACCGAATTAAGGTCATTAACACTGAATTATGGTTCCACCGATTTACATCAATTTTTCATTTACGCCTAACAAAGCGGTCGGGTAGCGGTTAGTGAAAAATAAATTAAACCGGTATGCAGTTAGAATGTGTAGGTTTTTTTTTCTAAATTCAAAGTCGGCCGGTCTGTCTGTGGCGACGTATCGGCTGTCACATTACTTGGGCGGCGCGGCGGTGGTGCTGTTATTATCAAACTTTTTGAAGGGTCCCCGGTCGCCGGCGCGACGCCGACCCGCAACGGCCTCTGACATCGCAGAGCTAAGGAATTTAGGAACGTGCTTTTTTGTTTTTAAAAAAAAACACATTGTTCTCACCAACACTTATTTTTCTTAAATACTCACTATACCTATACTATAAAAGGCTCCCTCTGTTAAATACAGATATGGCATTAAATCTCAAGATTAAACGAGCCAACGTACGTTGTATTTTATTTAAACCATAGACGGATTCTATGGCCAGCTTTTCATATCAATTTTGTTAGATTCGTTAAACATATGTATGTGACAAGTAACTTAGTTATTAACCAATTAAATTAACAGTTAATTTTCTTGTGATCTATTATTTAATCATTGTATGCAGTGTGGTGTTTACTACGTAAAGAAATTGTTAATTGGAAGTACACTACCACATGTAAAACTAGTATGCTTAGACAAGTACGATTTTATTTACCAATCGATTAAAATACACATCACAAAGTTTATCGAAATAGTACCTACAACCATTCCCTGAAACATTGATACACTTGAAATTAAAATATCTGGAATATGATAGTGATGTCTTTATGTAAACATGTTTGTAAAAATTAGGTTATTATTTATATCACACATAAAATAACTCTTCAAGTAATCCCTCAATTAAAAGTTAGCCAAATTTGATATTATTCAATAATTTTCATTCGAATTTTCAGCGTTCAGTAAAATTTCTCCGTAAAGGCTATTAAAATATATATATGATTTAAAGTATGATTATAAAATTTACTTTAATTTATTTATTATAACTATTCAATTACATAATAATAGAGTTATTTAAAATATTAAGCTGTCCGAGTCATCATTAAAACATTTGTCTGTGTAATTATTCAATTGAACGTTATTTTGTGAGTTAAAAGATCTAGTATGTAAAAGATATAAATGTGATAGAAAAAACTATCTCCACACTATGACATCGAATGGGTGCCAAACCCAGAAGGCGCATATGGTAATTTCTTATTCCAATAGGAAATAGAGGCGGTCACTCGCAATAATCCATCACGGCCAGCGATAGCTATTTGTTCGTCCGTACCGGACATGTTTTATGTCATTTTATGTATTCCTTACAGGTTTTGATAAATATTTGTTTCGCCCTCTAGTCCGGACATATCCGGGAATTGAATGTCCGGTAGGAATGGAGCACGTTCCATGATTGGCATGGGTTTACATATATGAGCTTTTTTGCGTTTAATATTTTACGTTTTGCCTAACTATACACTGGATTTCATATCTATATTACATTATATTTTGTTTTATGACGGTCTGACCACAATTTGATCTAATATTAAATGCCTAAAGTGATGATACCAGCGCATGCATATAGGTTCTTGATGGGAACTTTTATAAACCTTCCTTAGGTTAGGTTAGTTAGCCATCGCGGTGCATGCACCAGTTCGATCCCGTGCTTGCTCCAACCTGGTGGCGGGAGGTAGCGGGGGGTTTAGTGGGTAGTGACCAACGGCGCTTCTCGCCGCGAGTCCCACACTAATCCTGTGTGACAGCCCCTCGTACTTACGTGCGAGAGACTGTCACACATCTTCATACGTGTTTCAGCCAGATCTGGAAGGGGGGGTCCCTATCAGATCTGGCTGGACAGCTAGTGCGTAAATGCATTCTCCTCGGAAAAAAAAAAAAAAAAGGTTAGTCAGCCAGGTAGGTATTTGAAATAAACTTCTACCGTGCTATGGTTTTCTCATCATGCTCAGGTTAATTATAATATAGAATAGATCGCTTCAAATCTACTTGCATCCAGGCCGACCACATCACTACTAAGTCATTATCACCCCATCTCATTATATTACCCAAAATGATCTTACAATTATGTTTAATTCTAAATAAAATAAAAGGTTGCTAAATATCGATAATAAAATTACTCGAATATCTGTACAAGTACTTTATGCTCTGTGGTACACATATAGTAATTGTAAAAATATGTATTAGGTAAGTAGTTTTTGGCGGGATCTCAGTCTGTCATGTAGCAATTATTTTCTTAATTAATTAAACTTGTGTATTTGACTCTATATTATGAAATCTTGGTGGCGTTTTGGTTTATGCGTCCAAGTTAAGTTTAGTATGGAAAATAACGCGTAGCACCTTTTCTCAGGTGCCAACAAAGCTCCATGGAAAGTTCGAGCAGAATGAGCCACTGTTTTGCTGAAGCTTGGTAACACTGATACAAGTTTGAAAATTAATCTTACCCGCATGACACTGGCACTAATTAGGTTTACACAGATTGCCATTATCTAAGGACAAATCGGTACCCATACCTTGTATATTGCTATTTGTCAAAAGTAAAGTAAAACGTAAACTATAATTAAAGTATATTTTATAAAACAAATATTTCGCCATTATGTTTTTCTATACCTACGTACCATGTCGTTTTATTTGTAGTTATATGAATAGTGTATTTTAATGTTAGCTATTGACGTACCTTGACAGTTTACTAACTCTAATGCCGTGACGCCATTCAACGATTCACATCTGTCAGGCTTCCCGTGACGACCAACTTTTGTTATTCGATTTTTACAATATCCAACATTTTTATTATAATATACAACATATGTAGACTGATTTTGAAATAGTCCATCTATTATTTTATCTTATTTATTTCAACCTATGTACATTATTTTACTTCGCATAAAATTTTCAACCGCCATTGTAAATTAGAATTATAAATGTAATTAAATAATCCAATCATAAACAGGTACCAGAATAAGAAGCATACGATGTTGTCTAAAAACTGGCTCAGTATCCTCATGGGTGGGCACGTCATTACACGCAGCGAGGTGACTAAGGATCGCATGCATACAAAATCGGGCTTATCAGTTATGCATAATGCGGAGACCCCAAAGGTGGGCAAAATATTGCAGTGTCCTCGTACACAGCAAAAGGTTATCTAAAGGATGATATGTTTCAGAGAGTAAAGTAAATCGCAGAAAATAATTCTTTCTCCTAAACAAATAACTTAAACACACATAAAACAAAAAAACATATAATTTTTATCCAACTATTATTTCCTATTTCTTTAATCTTTATAGTTTAACTACTCATACAGACCAAGTTTATATATAATCCAATTGTGAAGTGACTTAGAAGTATATTTAATCATGAAATTACAAATCGCCGTATGATAATACAATATTTACAAATAATCTTAATATTTTATTTTGAAAAAATAAACATGCTGTATTCAAATATACAAAGTGACGATAAACCCACATACATCTACGTCATGTCATGTCAAACTGATGGATATTATCGTCTGATTCTATTACTGTTTTTTGTTTGTCGTCAAAATTTGAACTGACCCATGAATATGAATGAGGAGACGTGACTTCGTAATATTGTAGGCTCGCCTTTTATATGTCCTAATAATAAATATCTATGCTCCTAAAACACTCCAAAAAAATTGTTTTAGAGTTTAATATTTTTAGTATTACTTAATATTTTTACTGGACAAACAACTTCAAAATTATTCATAGTGACTCGCTTTGGTGCATCGCCTTACAATACTCAGAACATCTGATGCCTATTTATTCGTATAAATAAGACACCTATAATCAGTCTATAACATACTTAAATAACAATAAACAACGAATAAATCAAATATTTATAAATTACAGTAGTTTTATACACAGTACACTAACGAATTTCGTAAACATCAAACATATGAAAATATTTTTATAGATATGTCGTCAGCCAGTAAATTAGAAGATTTTACTTTCAAAAGCACAAAAAGAATAAAACTTTAGCGATAATCTCTAAAAGCGCCATCTGCTCGCTGAGAAATGAGCGCGATTACTTAAAAGGTAAAAACGTTGACGTCATAATGCAAATGCTTCAATGGTGCGAGTATGATATTTTTACCTTGCAGTTGCAAACTAAATCCTTTAAAAATGATTTTCATGTAAATAAAATTGTTTATCATAGAAAAAATGCAAAGGTAGACCAGACCAAGCAGCCAAGTCTGACGTTTGGAACACTTCATAAAACGCTTTAACAAAATTGTTAAAGCTTTCCTTCCAAGGGCCTTATGCGTTCTCAGAATTTACACTCCTCCTCATTATTTTCAATACTCTTTACTAATACAGAATAACCAAACTCTATTACGTAAAATCCCACCAAAATTGTACAATATAGAGTGAAATACAATGTATCAATTAAAAATAAGGATTTGTAGATGTCAAACGAAAATAGCGCCAAGACCTCCTCTTTCAGGCATCTCTTTACGGCCAGCTTCTATTTTTCTAAAGTGGATTTCTTTTATGGCCTTTATTTATATACATTTTGTTACGGAGGAAAACCATGAAGTTACTATGAAAAAGTTACTAGAAAAAAAAAACAATGAAATTATCACCAGCACTTTCTTTATGTAAATTTAACCATTAAATATTTAAGAGTGCAGTAAGTACTTTTAAATTCTCAAATTTTGCCTTTTCATTATCTATCGTTAGAAAATTTTCCTACAAATATCCTTTGCAATTAAAAAGTTGTTACAGTGTTATTCTTAAATCGTAATTATTTGAAAGCATTTTTTTTAGTTTCATTTAAATCTTATGGTTTCGCTACATAGCGGGCGGGCCGGATATCATCACGATTTTGCTACATAAGAGGTAGAGCTCGATTCGTGTCGACACGATTTCTTCTAAAAAGTATCGATTTGGCATCCCGACCAGCCCACTGTATGGCGAAATCATTCATCTTCTATAAAAATAAAATCAATGAAGGTATGTTTGTCTTCTGCAGACTCTTAAACTAATCATCCGATTAAGATAAAACTTTGATTAATTATTCTGCATACAAGGTTCCTGGTCCAAAGAAAATTATTTTCGCAGTATCGGATCGCATGTCAACACAGACAGTATTTTATTTAATACTGGCTTTGTACCCGCGGCTGTGCCCGCGTTTCATATATTCATCACTATGTTTTAATTTTATTTACAGGACCTTAATTATTTAAAAAAAAATTTAGTACTAAGATGAAATAAAAATATTTCTCATAAATTGAAAAACATTCTCGTAAAACTGTGCATTGAAACGGATTTTATTTAATTTTTTATGAATTTTAATTTTTACACTGAACTTACGCGGAATAACTTCAGCTATCTACCAAATTCCCTTCAAAATTAGTATAGCCGTTCCGGAGATTACTCTGAACAAACATACAGAAAGATTAAAAAAATTAAAATTGTATTTTTGGTATAGGTATCGTATATACACGAATACTTCTAGATACTTCAATTGTATTTATTATAGAAAAACAAGGATTTTCATTAAATTCCCAAAAAATTTAAATTACATCTGTAGCATCGACTAAGTGTCACGAAACTTAAAACAACCTACCTCGGCGCTACCTATAGCAGTTTTAAGTAAAACACCCCCGTCCTAAGATCGGTTTCCAATTAACACTGCTTCAGTTCGGTCTCATTATATTTTTAATTTGGGGGCGGAATCCTAAATTAAACTGGGCGACGTCAAAGGACACAAGCTCGACTGCTATTAGAGCTAAATAATTAAAGAATTCAACCGTCTTCACAGTCGTTAGGAGGTATTAAAAGACCGATCTCCGCTTAACTTTGTAATTTTGATTTAGGTAGGTAGGTACATGCTCTACGGACTCCTTAAACTTTAAAAAAAAATATATTTATACGTGAACTGTATTACATTTTTTTTATTAAACACGAAGATTGTATTCCTAATTACATTAAGTTTATAAATACTAACTACAAACGCGGCTCCGTTATTCTTGCCATTATTTTTCTTTCGCTATCTCTTAAATGGTTTAGTTACACGATAACAAGGGCATGTCGATGATTCTTTTTTATTTACTTAATTAGCTATTATCATCACAACTTGAGTTATGTTCAAGTTACACAATTATACAAAAATATATCCAGAAATTGAAGATTGGACGTCAATTATTTAAAAACAGAATCGTTTTGGTGGAATGGTTCTAAGGTAATATACCTCTAACTTCCCAAAGCGCATCTGTATCGGTAAATGATAGCCTCGAGCTGTTAGGGATGCATGTGAATGCTGACCACAACTTCGAGAGTTTAATAGAAGTCATGGCTCAAAATGCTGCCAAAAATTGTAGACCTTATTCACATTAAGACGATAATTTACAACGGCCCAGATTCTTAATCTGTACCGAGCGCTATGAATTGAACATTATTGTTACCGCAGTTAATTGAAACGGGTTTTCATTTTAAACCCCTTTAAATTAACTACATTTAAATATGGAACGCGAAAACTTAAAAAAAAAAATACATTATTGTTTTCTCTGCCAAATATCAGTTGGCAGCATTGGACTTTATTGTCCGTCGTTAGGCTCGTAGGCCTATTAGACAAAATACTAACAAGTGCAAGACGGATGAAAACTTTCTTTCCTTGTCATGTTCTATCGGTTGCTATTTGACGAATGTTTCGAAATACCATGGATGAAAATACTTTAGGTAATTATTTGTTCCGGGAAGACACACTATAGTAATTGAATTACCTACAATAAACAAACAAGAATACGGAATGTCTAATTAGATCCCAAAATTCACAGATACAAATAGCGATAATTTTATTTAATTGTTTATATAGCTCGAATTTAAATTAGTGCATTGATTATAATTTATTTGAAACTTAATAACAGTAACTTTCAAATATCTATTTATGAGTGTAAACTTAAATTTAGTCTAGACGCGTGAGCGATACATATTTGCATGCTAACAGGATTCCTTACCGTAAACTAAAACTTATAAATGGTGTATCAGACGTTCTATCTTGCAGAATTATATCCAAAGGTATTAAAAGAAACACATAAAATATATAATTTTAGGTACTGAAGATAATAATTTTATTTTTATAAATAAAACCTAGCTAGATAAGCTAAAAGAACAAGCAGACTGACTGGTAGAAGTTGTCGATTATCTTCACTAATAAATAAAATTGAAGTGTTTGTTTGTAATGTCAAAATATATTTTTTACTAAATAGATATGAATGTACTTATATACGATACCTATGCCAAAAATACAATTTTTTAAATTTTTGTTTCTCTGTATGTTTGTTCCGGGTAATCGGCGGAATGGCTGGACCGATTTTGACATAACTTTTTTTATTAGATATCTGAAGTAACTCCGCGTAAGTTACGCTAATTTATTTTTTAGAGAATAATTATTTGCTTAATATGCTAATATTATACTAAAAAAATGTTTTGGAAATTAATTAGGGTTCCGTATAAAAAAAAAAATTCAAATGTATTGAAGACTATATGAAACGTGAACGCAGCCGCAGCACACAGCTAGTATAATATAAGGATACGTATATATAATTTAACATTCCCCTAATTTGAAGACTCAAGTAACTTTTACAAAACTTTCGAAAATCATTGTACAAATTTAATATTTGTAGCTTGAGCGATTTCGGATGTCCAATAATGTCTGATGATCAGTCAGAAGTCCTGACTCAGATTTATAATAAGGTGTGTCTAAATTAAAAGGTAAAAGTAATTAAGTATTTACAACTTTTCTGTACATATTCATCGTTTAATCAAATTCCAACATCTTCATGGCAAACCATAAAACATTCAAGCTCGCTGAGGTGTCGTTTGCACGACAGAGAGTATTCAGACGGAATAAATCCAGATTTCTGGGGTCTAGGGGGCCCCAGGGAGTGATCCCAGCCGAGATGACCGCTCTGGAGATACTCGACACTTAGATTAGATGCTCTTATTATGAAGAATTTCCAAACGAGCGTCTTGAACGCTGCGTTTTTTAAATATTTTTGTTAACAATAAAATATAAAACGCCTTGTAATATAAATCCTTGTAAACCCAAAATTATATAAGTAGATAATAATATAGTCAACTCAACTGTAAAGTAGATAAAACGTTTATTTGAAAATTAATTGTTATACGAATGATAAACAAAAAAGACGGGAAAATTGAAAATGAAAATAAACTATTTAAATGAAAGAGAAAAGTATTTATAGTTTAACTCAACAAAACAATTATTGTACTAACTTAATAATTAAGCCGACATAATTTTAAAATATTTTGACGCATTTTACAGTAAATACAAATAAGACAATAAAAAACGCAGCGTTTTAAACGCTGGTTTATGATCAATTTTAATGTCGCAGACAAATGACGATTCGTCCCTGCAGCGACTTGAGGGAAAGGGGTAATGTTTACATTTTAATGTAAGAATACCGGTTGCGTTGTTAAAGGGATGATATCACGTACGAAGCGTCTAACAAAATGGCTCTTTTTACCTTCTTGTATTAATGAACTGGTCTTGATTATTCAACTTTATAATGTTTGAAATTTTTAATAGTATCCTCATGGGATCATTGCATAGCCTTTCTTAAATTAATTTGAATACTGTTCTATTGGAAAAAATGAGAATATATAATATTTTTTTTATATGAAACTACATCGGTGGCGCAGTTGTATTACGGTACGGCTGTCGTTTTGAGGCCTCGGGTTCGATCCCCCAGGTCGGGTCAAGTGATATTCGGTTTTTCTACTCAGTATCATCCTGAAAACTGGAATTTGTGCTCCATATGGCGACAGACTCGCTCCCTGTCACATCTGGGATTCAATTAAGCTCGACGAAATGTGAAGTGGTGTAGTTCGCTATTTCACCTCTGCCTAACCCTTCGAGGATAACAGGCGTGAGCTTATGTTATGTTATGTTATAATGTTTTTACACGATTTTTGGTAATAAATACACATCTGACAAATTTATTTATGAATGCAAGGTTTTACCTCAGGTTTTCGATCACATTAAAATGTGTGGTTTGTTTTTTAGGGACACAGCGCGAAATTACACAACCTATACCTAAATTTACTTCTCTCCATGGTCAACTAGTAGTTTTTTTTACACGGTATAGACTTTGACCACAATCTCACCTAATGTTAAGTGACCATGTGGCCCAGGATGGTAAACTGGTTCTCATCGCTTCTTCTTGAGATTGGCACTTTAATACAAACACGTTTTCACCATTGTAATATACCAAGCATGACCAGGCATGCATAACTTCAATGGTTTTTAGTTGCAAATTGTGAGTTTTCAAAAAGAGAATGCACTAACGCAATCCACTTTTGGCCTCATAAAAAAGCTACTACGGCACAAGGATCTAATTAATATGACAAATAAAACTCTCTTTTTTTTAATCCGAGACAATACAGAAATGTAGCCGGCTATGACAAGGTACCACTAAAATTATTACTCTTGGAAGTTTTTTTCCCACAAATAAATTTATTTAACTTCTAATACATATATATTTAAATTTTCTTCTTAGAAATCAGCCGATTATTTTTTTTTTAGTTTAGTGGCTATTGATCAATGGCTATGGACTGATCAATCAATCAATTAAGTGTTATTAATAACAAAAAAATGGAACAGTTCATTTTTATTCACATTTTTAATAACGATCATGATCGAATTACGACCATTATAAATGTTTGAATTAGTTATATTTTCTACAATTTGCAAAAATACAATTAAATGAAATTATATTCCACTTTTTATAATGTTTTAAAAACGGGAAAGTTTATATATTATTAATAATTTTGTAGAAACTTGTCTAATTTCCCACGAGAAATAACACAGGCAGCGCATGCAATGTTGTACGATATCATTCTCAATGTTAATTAATGGTTCTGAAATTTAAGGAAAATTGGTAATTCACACTCAGTTCGTTGTTAAACTCTTTCGATAGATGCAATAAAAATATTAAATCTTCGCAATAAAGAGACAATAACAATTTCAGTTAATATTAATCGTTTTTCTTTGTCGACCCTTCCGGAAACCGGGGCCCGATTTGCTTTATTTTCCCTTTTATTTGTCCCTATGGGATAACTATGATATATTTATTATTACAAGAAGACCATTTGAAGACACTCGCGAGATGTATTAGACGGTATTTCTATCCTTGGAGGTAATAACGTTTATTAGTTTTATGTGATCTGTTTATTGCTGTGGAATTAATTTATGGTTTTTATTGAATTGTTTAGAGTGCGAGGAAACGTTATTTAACCCCTTGAGCACCTTCCTGGCGTTTACGCCAGCTTTCCATTGTTTTCCTATTGTCTTTCTATTGTTTCATTTTTATGGGTACTCGACAAATTAAGTTGCATAGTTGTCAATTGATTGATGTTTCCTTACAAATGCTGCTGTAAGACGATCGGGTACGTGATATCAGCAATCCAATAGAAATGGGATAAACTTTTGTTGTAATATAACTTTGTTTTTAACTAGTGCCCACAACTTCTTTCACGTAAATGCGTATAAAAAATATATTAATTATATAACTATTAGAATAAATGCAATAAATTATAGTGCAATACTTGTCAAATTAACAAACTTTTTATTATTTCTTCACCAGCAATGAAACCCCAACTTCTCTATATAATGTGGACTGTATTTAGAAACTATATTTTGCCGGTACAACTATGCCGGCGGTCGGCACGGGTTCTTATACATTTTTAATACTTACAACTAGCACATAGTTAATCTTAGTCTACAAACTTATTATCTATTCCTTTTACACACATGAGGTACATATCTTATATCTCTCTCGTGTTTCTAGGTGTGTGTGTGTGCTGTAAGGCTTGTGAATCGCGATGTTATTCTCGTAATTGAATGTTAATGTTAAAGATTTAAGGAAAGAGGTTCATTTGTCCTCAACAATAATAATAGTCGAAATCTCCAAAAAGTGCAGATATTAGTTTGACAACGTATGTTGTTTAATACGAGTAATAAAAATTAAAGTTATAACCCAACAAATCAGAAACGAACAAATTTAATGACATTACTTTTTATAACATAACATAACATAAGCTCACGCCTGTTATTCCCGAAGGCTTAGGCAGAGGTGAAATAGCGAACTACACCACCCTACATTTCGCCAACCTTAGTTCAATCCCAGATGTGTCAGGGGGCGAGCTTGTCGCCATATCGGGCACAAATTCCAAACTTCGGGATGATACTGAGTAGAAAAACCCAATATCACTTGACCCGACCCGGGGATCGAACCCGATACCTCAGAACGGCAGTCGCACCGTAATATAACTGCGCCACCAAGGCAGTTTTATAATACCCAGTTTACCTTTTATAATACGTTAGGAAAATGATAATACAGTTTTACCTAATAAAATATGTTAAAATAATTATATAGAGTACATAAAATATATGTAACAAATAATTTCCACTTAACCCCTCATACAGAATTCACGCTTTCACCGAATGATGGTAAAAAATGGATGTAAAAGTAAATCGGAGTCGTTTCCCATGATACGTTTCGCTAACGATCAAACTGCGTTCTAATCACGGCACGTCAAAAATGGATATCGAAAATTGAATTCGCAAACTGAATTTCTTTTTTTTCGTCGAATGCAAAGGGCGAGCGCTTACAAATGGCCAGATCAACTCAATAAGGGGGTACGTACGGTGACGTGTTTACCCGGAACCCGCAAACTGTGCGCGGGTGCTTTTTTACATTTTTCCCAAACGTTATTTACCCCGTGTCGTAAAGGCATTGTGTCCGTTCGGACAATGGTCGGGGACATTTTCGATTTTTTCCCCATAGGTAGGTAGATAGGTAGGTACTCTACCGGTTTTGTTCTTGCTCCGGTATAGGTATGGTTTTCGACTTTTGAATACTAATGTCAATGCTTTTGATTAATCAATGTTATTAATTTAATATCACTTGTTTCTTTTATTGTGTGTTATTTTGAATACTAATCGTTACAATAGTTAATTAAAATGCCTGTAAAACCTACTTTACCAAAATGATTATTTGTTTTTTTTAAATAAAGTTACAAAAGTTAAAGTTAAAAGAAGGTAAAATTTTGATAAATATAAAGCTTTAACCCCTTGAGCACCTTCCCGGCGTTTACGCCAGCTTTCTTTGTTTCTTATTGTATTTCTATTGTTTCATTTTTATGGGTACTCAAAACATTAATAAAAGAATTCCGAAAAAATTATTAAAATTTATCAAGTTTTTTTTTCATTTACTAAATTATATCAGACCTCAACTTCTAATCGACTCATATAGTTACTTTTTAAACGATTAATGACTTCTTACTATTTTTATTGGCAAAACATTTATAAATCAATCAAAGGTAAATTTTGCACTTATGTCGAAAATAATTAAGTCATATGATTTTACAAAAATTCTATAAATCCTATAATTATGGTGGTGTCAGGTCAATTTATATGCGTTACTCTCGCTTACCTATAATACAATGACTAACAGAATTATGCAAGGAACTGTCGCCTAGTGCACAAACTATTATAATAATATTAGAGTGAGGCTTCCACCTGAGATATAATCATGCATCGCTAAGACGCAGGGCGGTGGAAGCGCCCCTGACGTGTTTATGTAAATTTTGTTCCCTAGCACTAACAGGGCTTGTAACGAAAATTATCTATCTTTACCTAAACCTATAGATCCAAATTTGAATATAATTAAATACAATAGAATTTAACTGATATGTAATTTATTTAAAGCAACATATTGAGTGGATAATATATACGGTACTCTATAGCAGCGGTTCCGCCCGTGTTTCATATATTCTTTACTGCGTAATAAAATGTCTTAAATAATAATTGGAAAACAATGTGTTGATGATGGTCTCCATTGAATAGTATTTTGCTCAATTTTATGAGTTTTATTTTTTTACGCATTCCTCAATAATTTTCCTGAAATTATTTTATGTACTAACAAAAAGCAACGCTATTTCTCACTAAGTCCAAATCACCTGCCAGTAAAACTAACCATTGACTCGAATTTTATTCACTATTACATGAGTTTTATTTCTTATATGAGGATTTTTTTAAAATATTCTTTTTTAGTTATTGATTATATATTTATTTTATAGGATATTTTTGGATGTAACAATAAAAAATGATCAGTCAACATCCCTTTTTAGCCATATGTTAAATGAAATTATCGGTAACTAACCTATATTGTCTGAATTATACGTGTCAATTATTAGTGTAGTTTTTTTCTAAATTACCATTACAAAATAAATGAATAAGGCAAAAGTGCATTCTTTAGTTGTAAAAAAAGTTTTAAGTGTTCTTGTTAACATCATATAGGTGTTTTTTATACTGTATAGGCTCAGTGCTTTGACCACATTCTCACTTGATGTTAAGTTACGATGTGGTCCAGACTGCATCGGTGGCTCAATTATATTACGGTACGACTGTCGTTCTGAGGTCTCTAGTTCGATTCTCGGGTCGGGTCAAGTGATATTGGGTTTCTACTCAGTATCATCACGGAGTCTGAAATTTGTGCCCGATATGGCGACAAGCTCGCCCCCTGTCTTATCTTTGACGGGACTAAGCTCGGCGGAATGTGGTGTAGTTCGCTATTTCACCTCTGCCTAACCCTTCTTGGATAACAGGCGTGAGCTTATGTTTTGTAGTCCAGGATGATAAATACATTAAGCCTAGAAGTACTGGCTTTCAAGTGGTGCTGGTGGAACACACCTATTAATATTTGGTGACACGTTTTCAAGATCAAGTTTGATATTATTTTGGTTTATGGTTTCCTCGCGCTGTTTTCCTTCACCGATAGCTTGTTCTCGTTATAAAACTAGACGGGTAGGTTTTTAACCTACGTCCATTGACTTGAAATCCTACCGCACTACCAACTAAGCCATCATAGCTTCAAATTTTTAACATTTAACCTTATTATACTACACCTTACAATGTTTGAAGTAAAATCTTTTGCGGAATTAAATGATTCTCGGTAAGGGAAACACTTATAGACTCACGTTACCAACGCTATGACATCATTCATCAACATGCTACAGTGTGTCAAGTATGAGATGGCATTTTAGTGTTGGCACTTTTGTCTGGGCACATCTAAAATAATTTTCACATTAAAATACACACACAAATTTATAAAATTCTTAAGTCTTTATGAATTCACATAAATTGGAAAGGATTTTTTTTTTATAATGTCGTCCAAAGTTTTCATTGTCAATACTTTATTTTATAACATATCATGGTATGACAAGCATGTGAAACGAAACATGGCTGATGATATTTATAAAACAAAAAAATTATTTCTGTCTCGTCAAAGCAGTAATAACTCATTATTACACAGTACATTAAGCTCGAGTTTCACAGTTCACACGATAGAGGGGAGGTCTTGTGTTCATCTGCACAGATGATGTCGGTCATTTGTTGTCATTGTGGGTTTAATTATGTTTAGTTCACATTGTTTTACTTACCTTAAGAATATTATAATTCAGTCTAACAATATATGTAACTAACTTACTTAATTATTACCAATTTATGACATCAGTATTAATAAATATCATAAACATTTTGGAATATACTGTCTTTACTAATCATTAAAATTAAAGTTTCTGTTTGTAATGTTAAAATATTTTTATTTACTAAATACAAATTATAAAATGTTTGTCTGTCTGTCTTTCTTTTTATTCCCGGGTAATCTCCGGAAGGCTGGACGGATTTTAACTGGCCTTTTTTGGTAGATAGCTGAAGTTACTAGGCGAACTTAAGGTACTTTTAATTTTCTAACATAATTAGGGTTCCGTGTAAAAAAATTGAAACTCATAAAAAAAAAATCTATTCAATGCACAGTTTTACGGGCAAGTGCTTGAATTTGTGAGAAATATTTTCACTTTATCTTAGAACCAAATAAAATCTACGAAACTAATTAGGGTTGCGTATAAAAAAATTAAAACGCAGTGAAGAATATACGAAAAGCAGGCGCAGCCGCTGGCGTACAGCTATTTATTTATAAAATATTTGTAATACCTATACGATCTTCAATAATATTAGGCTTTTGTTTCTGTAAATTTAAAATCAGAATCCAAGCAAATAGTTTGTATTTTCTTTTAATCGTTTTTTATTCGGCGAACAGATTCTTTCGTGTCATAAGTCCACCTTTTACGTTTTTGGTCTTAATGTATTTCAGGTATTACACGCCAAATCTTATACTACAACTAGCTGTGTGCCCGCGGCTGCTGCTGCGTTTCATTAATTTTAATATTATACAACACACCTCGATTCTTTCGCCAAATTAATTATCTGGCCATGTGTCTATATGTCAGGAATAACTTTTAACTAGCCATTAATAACCAACGAGTTCTAAACCAATGCGTATATAATCAAACGCCACATATTCTTGACTGCGTTTTTTTTATTTATACAGAACCCTAATTTTTTTCCTAATATTTTTTTTAGCACTACTAAGATAAGGTAATAATACATCTCATACATTCAAACACTTGCCCGTAAAACTGTGCATTGAATCGGATTATAATCATTTTTTTTATGAGTTTTAATTTTATTACACGGAACTCTAATTATTTTCGCAAATCAAAAGTAGCCTAAGTTACGCGGAGTAACTTCAGCTATTCACCAAAAAAGTCTCGTCAATATCAGTCTAGCTGTTCTGGAGACTGGCCGGAACAAACAGACAGACAGACACAAATTTAAAAAATTGTGTCGTGATCGTATGTACATTCATGTGTATTTAGTCAAAAATTGTTACAAACAGACACTTAAATTTTATTTATTTAAGACTTTAGGTTGCTTTTAAAATGAATAATATAACGGTTAAGTGTAGGTAGATAAATAACAGTGGGTTTATATATCTCCCGGCTATTTCTACTCAGGGGTTAATAATAAAGAAGCAATAAAGAGCTTCGTCCTTACCCGTTTTCAATAAACACCTTTATCGATTATTCAGCCCGTCGTCCATACTTACAGGCACGGAGCTCCGCCATAGACAGAGAGTTGGCAAACTAATTCACGACACAGGCATAGCTTGAGCCGGGTGGCTGTAGGTGGTCGCTTGGCGATAGCCGGTGGTCGCGGGGGTTTGAGGTTGGGCGGCCCGGGTGGGGGACGGGGGGTGGTGCGCGGGGCGTACTCGCGGCTGGGCGGCGCCGACCAATCGTCGCGCACCACCCACCCGACCCCGCCTACCTCACCTGCGCCACACCATTAAGCCCGCTTTCCTCAAACTTTTTTCACGGACCTCGCATCCGTTCGCTGGCGCCGTCTTTATTTTATTTTCTCCTTTATGCCTCCTTCCCGGCTCGCCTCCTATTTTACGCCCGCCGCCGGCGTAGGTAGAAAAAACCTTTTGTGAATACGAATGCTGAGCAGGTATTTACGCTCGTTAGTTACGGGTCCCTGATATGTAAAGTAAATAAGTTCCTATGAGAACGTAACGAAGCTGTGAGACAGTTCATCATGTTCTAAGGTTAATTAAAATGTCTGCGTAGAGAGAGATGGAATGGTTGCGTTTCGGCCGTGTAAAGTTCGGTTTACGAGCGCGTTACGGGCCGGTGATAAACTTTTTAACTTCCATATCGATCCGCAAAAAGTTCCGCGGACGAAAGTAATCCCGTTCACAACCTTGCTCCACATTTTGTTTCAATGGCCCGACGACGGCCGGAGTCGTATGCAAGTGTCCCCACCAGGGTGAACGATCCCACATCGATGGAAGTTTAACTGAACTTGGAAAAAAACTCGGTCGAAACTTTAGCGCCGCGTGATTAGGAAGACTTAGTTTTGAAGTGAGTTGGGAAATGTGTTTTTTTTTTTGCTCTGTTTCGAAAGTGGGTGGCTCAGTTTATGATCCGGGTGAAAGTCGCACCGGATCGATGAACTCCGAGCGGGGTCGACCCGGCCGATCAAAGTTTTCAGGATTATTAGTAGAAATTAATTCGCCGTAGACTGACGGTGCATTGGCCCTGCTTTATAATTTTATGTAGCAAACAGTACACCTATACGAAAAATTACGCGTAAAAGAAAAATTACGTATTTAACATTAATACAATTAAATATAAAAAAACTGTTAAAATTATATTTTATTGAAAAAAAGAAGAAAAACATTAGATATTTCCTCGAGAGCTAACATGTTAGGGGGTAACTATGTGACCTATCCTTCAAAAATAAAAATAAAAACAAATAGTTGCATTTTTATCAATATAAATATTCATGTGCTTGTAATGTTTCATTATCAACAAGTCTATCGGCGTAGCAAGCCATAGGAAGGACAAAGACTGGGCCCCAGAAACAAGGTTCCGCAACTAACTTATTCCCATGGGAACTGTCTTCCATCCTAGTTTTGAAACTCGCGTAGGACACCATCCGACAGATCACTCTATTAGTAGCCCCTGGATGTAGACTGTTTGGCCGACCTATATTATCTTTCAAGATATATTTTTTAATACTTTTGTTAATAATATTGTTAACAATTCAATTATTTCACGAACATTACCATAATGTGGAACGATAATGCAATTTACCTCGATTGTATTGAGTCACTAGACACGTAATGAAATGCTATTCCATTTTGAGCCACTTTGGTAATAAATACTATGAATTTCCATATTCATAATTACTAAAGTTAACTTCCATTTACTACCTTTTCAGTGATAACCATTTTTCTTCAACTGTACCTTAAATTACTTCGTATCGTTTGTTGAACTGAAGTATTTCTGTCGTCTTTATTAATCGAGACAGTAACACGCCTTTCTTCCGTGAGGGTAAGTAGAGACTACGTCCTCCCATTTTCTATGATATTGACACACTTCTTTAGCACCTTCTACTTTCATGAGCGCTTTCATAAATGCTCGTCGACTATTCGTTCTTTTTACCTGGCTTTTACTAAAGACGTACTCGATTCAGTCGAGATACGTTCGCCTAGGTCGACTCTTACCGATGTGACCAGTCACCCTCGGCTTGTAAATTCGTTTCGTCAATCTTCTGTCGTCTTCCATACTCTCCACGTGCCCGAACGGACTAATGGTTCCTTTCTCTATCTTGGTTAATAGATCCTCTATCACACTTTGTCAATCATCTTCACTCCACCTATACTTCACAGAATTCTCATCTCTACAGTATTTATCTTACTTATTCTGCCAAACCCAATACTATATCCAACAATCTTATATTGTTTAAAAAAAAATTGTTACCGGTTTTTTACCATTATTTACAAGAAGCCAAGCCTAAATAGGAAATGTAAGGTCATCACTTTCAAAAATCTAGACGTTTATAACTTATAATTCAGCCAGTTTTTATAGACTAGTGGGTGCCGGAACTTTATCTGCGTGGTCTTATCTTGATTAAATGTGTGACGAACTGATTTTGTTTTTTTTTTTTTTTAATAACCGATTCATCGAGTATTAACTAACTCCATTATACTCGTGCACAAAAGTTTTTTTTAAGTTAAAGCCGAACAGTCATTTTTATTTTCTATTTCTATACGACTTATAAGTTGTATAAGAAAAAATATATATTTTCTAATAATTTATAGTCTATCAATTGCTGTTTGATATGTACATTACACGTACAAAGTTTGGTAAAATCAGCGAAGCTATTTTCGAGTTAAATTCGAGGTGTACACTCATAGACAGACAGAGTGAAAGATTTTTTAATGTGAGATTCGAGATGAGAACCGTTAAAATAAAACTTTGTCACAGACATGTAAAAATAATGTACACACAAAGCCTACAGATTTATTATTAATATATAGGTATAAACAGTTATCTAGATTGATATGTTAATAGGCCAATGGTAATAGTTGACAAGTAATTTCTTGACCCTCGATGCTTATATGATAATTGACTAGTGTTTGGTTTATTAAAAAACTCTGTTACTAAAGTTGTCTGGGATAAAGCTAACTTTGTAAATAGCTCACACAATAATGTATTTATTTTCAATATAAACACGATGAGAGGTACCTAAATACCAATATTATGTACGTCTGTACATAAGGACAGGGGCCGTCGGTAGAGTGATAAAAAAAACTGTGCAGAAAAACAAAAGACTATCGCCCACAGCCACACATATTGTTTAGGCTAAACAAAACTAAAGACACAACTCACAAGATAGTTTATTTATCTGTGAGTCGAACGCTATCTGTGGAAAAGTAGCTGCTCCCGCGGCCCGGCGCAAGATGTCGCCGAACATTATCGTTAACGACCTATCGCGCTGCGACTGTAAACACAGACACATATTCGTCTTATAACCCTGAAAATATTATTTTATATGATGTGTAAAACTTACTCTTGATTTATTATATTGGTAGGTATTAGAATTCGCTATAGATATTTGAATAGATTGAGCTTTTGCCTGAGCAAAACATAGTGAAAAAATTAAGGCGCGATGGCACTGTATTTTTTTTTTAATTTTTATTTACAGCACTGTCGCCAAGCACTTATAATTTTATATTCCGTTTGTACCATTTGAGATTTAGTTAGTCCAAGCTTAGCATATTTTACTACAAATACTATGTCCCATAGTTTTGGGAAGGAATGGAAGAGGAAGACATGTTGCGCCGACCCCAAATAAAAATGAGAAAAGGGTAGGGAGATGATGATGATGATGATGACTATGTCCCATAGTTATCACTTAACATTATCTGAGATTGTAGTCCTATAGTAAGTACCTATAGACATCATTCTCACAATAAAATACTGGCCACAAACCGATTTTCCTCATAGCGAATAAAATAAACATATTATAAAACATTCATCACAAAAAAATACCTATCTATGTATTATTTAACGAAAAGGAAAATAAATCTATTTTTTTTTATTTCACATTTGATGATACAATCTTTATATTTTACAAAGCCCGTGTGATGTTTTTAGCTTTGTTAACGAAATAAGGGGGCTAGTTATTGGGATGATTAGGCAATTAAGTCTGACCTGTCCGGTGTCATTGTTTTGACTGTACTTAATTTAACATTACAAGAAATGCAGTCGTTTTCTCGTGACCATATAAAAAAAGTTACATAAGTTTATGTGCATACATACCACAAAAAAAAAAACAGTCTTATCCATAATATTATAATGCTTAATATATTTCCCACATCTGAGCCGACTCCACCCCCGCGCTATGATTCAAGTGCACAGCGTTCTTATGAAAAGTGTTCTGTAGATAAGAAAACTTGCCCGAGGCGGCGGAGGCTGAGGCGGCGGAGCGGCGTCAGCTGACTGCGGTCTCATTAGATCGCCAGATTACAAGAACGGTCACCGGCCTGTAATATTCCTATTGTTTCGTACAAAACGTGCCTAATCTCTTCTACGGATAAGATACGAGTGGTATATTTGTGGAACGCACACGAGAAAAATTATATTCGTTATAAATTTGTCTTATATCGTTGACATTCTTTCGATGACGCTATAAATTAAAAAAAAATTTGGTTATCAATATAATTATTGTATTGTACAATTACCGCACGTGGAATCATTTGAAAAAGATGCCGGTAGAAGTTTATTGTCAACATATAAATAACTTGTTTAGTTAGAATTGTCTCTCGTTATGGTAATCTGTTCAGTTCAGCACCGTTTTCTTCTCTGTTTGTGTTATATGTATGAATTTTATGATTGTAAACTGGCAACATTGTACAGATGATGGCTGTCAATTGGAACCTGTATAGATATGGTGTTGTGTCTCTTATTAAAATAAATAACAAGAAATACAACTCTATAATTTGTCTTTTCAACCGATGTTCTTTTTTCTTCTGTAGCTATCAACATTAAATGTTAACTGTTTATAAAAAATATTATTAAAAGTAGTGCGTTTGCTCCTCAAATATTAAGTAAGCGTTATGGTGAAATGGTGACAAAGCGAACATTAGTGTTAATGAATAATGAAATAACAATTAAATCGTAAATATCCTACGTTAAAATGTACATTACTGCAAAACTATTGAAACAGTTTGAATGCAGATTAATATAGAAGTGAAACTGGGGATGATGGATCTAGAAAACATATATTTACGCTTTTCAATAACTGTTATAATCAGCCATGGCAAAACTATTAACCGGGATCGATGGCGCAAAGTGGTACACAACTGGAACACTATTTATGTTTTAATATCGAAACCAAAGTTACTAAAAATCCTAAATTATATTTATTTTAATAGTAAGCCTAATAAACGTTACGTAGGATCAAAGTAACAATTTGGTAATATTATTACCAAATGTAAGACAAATGTCGTCACTTCTGACCCTTTCAGTCTTACAAATGTAAGGGCTTGTTTCAATTTGAATAACACGAAGATTCAGAATGTTCTGGGCGGACCTTATAGCACTCTGTTAAAGCTAATCAATTATTTAGAAGCCTTTCATCTGCATTCGAATAACAGAGGCGGTTTTCTATTACAATATAAATCGTGCCTTCAAATCTTTTGAAGATTAAAATTCGATGAGTGAAATCTACATATTTAAATTAAATAATAGTTAATCTAATTACTCACGAAAAGGTTGCTTACAAATACCTTTATAAAATGCTGTAACAATATTACGTGAAAATAAGTATTAGAAAATACAATATATCGACTTATTTTTGCCTTAGTGTCTATTTTCGAAATTATGGACATATGCAATTTTACGCTATAGTTCGTCTTCAAAAATAAGCTCAAATATAATCAAACACACATTTTTTTAATGGACTGTGTGATTCTTAACAGATTGATATTTCATTTGTTTAAACTACCTACTAATAAAATAATAAACTTTTGCTGAATATAAACATAACGTAAACATAGTTGAAATGTAGCTATGAATAAATTTCAATCAATTAGGAAACATTTGGTGAGGTCCTCGATATTTCAACTATATAATAATGCTTCGGCCTATCTCATTGAATATTCACAAAATATCTTTGATGTTGCAGTTTAGGAAGTAACTTATAATCTTTACTTAATAATTATTTATATTTGGTTCCAATAAAATATATAATGTCCATGGATATGTAATTTAGCATATCTTTGTAATTTCTACTCTGTATATTATAAATTTGCTTAGTTATATAGTATCTAGGTACTTAGGTAAAAGAATATTTTTTTTTTATAAACAATGTATATTTTTATTGAGTTGTTAACTTTTGAAAAATTTAATCGATTATAAACAAATTGTACATAATACTAATTTTATTCTGATACGAATTATCCTTTCTTTGTACGTGTTATCTTGGAGAGTATAATCACATATTTAATCTGTACATATGTGGATAAAAATAAACAATTCAAATCATTTTTCTCTTTTGCTTATCAAGTGATTTTTTTTGTATCAATTCTAAGCTATAAATGAGCTTCATTTACTTTAAAATTTTAGTAATAATTATAGTTGAATTTAAAACACCATGCGATATTATTATTTATAAAAAACCAAATTATTTATGTGTTTCCGTAAAATGATAAAATAGATTATTGTTAATAACGTATCTATAACAGTAAATTAACGAAGCACAATAAGATGTTTGTATAAGTTTGTATTTCATCTAATCTCATCCCGGTAACTTTCGGATAGTCGATAAATCAAAGGGTGTAGCATAGTATATATAGTGCTGAGGAATCGTTTCTTATTAACCATTGTCTCGGAATCGAGTGGGGTAATTAAACGTTCGGTACGATAACCATTATGGGGGTCCGGCTAGACCTTACCGACAATATTGATCTAATAAATAATCTATATGTTGCAAGGATTACGGGAAGAAGCTATTGAGGTGAACAGAATAGATTATTTGTTGTAACTACCTAAATGTTTATGGAATATTTGATTTACAGTTCAATTTTAGTTATTACCAGCTGTGTGCCCGCGGCTGCGCCCGCGTTACATATATTCTTCACTGCGTTTTAATTGTTTTATACGGAACCTTAAGTTGTTTTAAAGGAAAAAGCAAAAGATATAGCACTTTGCCCGTAAAACTGTGCATTGAATAGGATTTTATTAATTTTTTTAGGAGTTTTAATTTTTTTTTTTTACGCGAAACCCTAATTAATTTCTAAAATTAAAAGTACTCTATGTTACCCGGAGTAACTTCAGCTATCAACCAAAAAAAGTTCAATCAAAACCTATAAAGCCATTCCGGAGATTACCTGTAAACAGAAAAACATACACTTCAATTTTCTTTATTAGTATAGGTAGGATAATATAAAGTTTCTTTATAATTTTGTTTGTTGTTGTTTATTTGAATCATTTATTTGGGTTATCAAAAACACACACAAAAATGACGACAAAGACATTAAATGTTGTCATATTTCAATTCGTTGATTTAAACATACAGTGTAACATATGACCATCCAAATACAGCAATTACAATAAAATAGAATAGTACAATTTTGGTGCCATTGTGCTAACTTAGTATTATGTTTGCTTAGTTAGTTAAAAAACAATAGAATAGTAATCAATAAATAAACATTAAAGACCACTACTATCTTCTCTCGAAGCAGAAGCAGAGATAGCCCTAGATTAAATACATCAGATCAGATCCCGTGCGGTTAGAATAATCAACCAGACTACGAAAAATCTATAAATAAATACATAAATTGTATTGAAGTAAAAAATAGTGTCATGGTACGTCTTTCAATCTATATCAGTACAGACATACATACCATGATGATAGGTCAACAATATTGTTGGCTGAAACGTTGGCTGTTATTTTCTTCTAACTTCTTAAATATAAAAGTAAAACACTTGAATACTACCGCATAGAAATGTTTTTATCTCTAGAATTCTCTACCCAAGAATTCATCCCATCCCCGCCATGCGAACCACTGTATTTCCGGCTATAAAATCAGACGTTAAAACTTTCAAGACATTCCCGGGGCGGAATGCACGCCGTCCATCCATGTCTCGAGAATTCCTGGCCACTGCGAGCAAGCTCTTGAGGCCGGGTGTGTGCTAAACCTAATCTCGATCGTGTCTCGAGACTCGTATACATTAGAGGCGCTAATTGCATTACGCAAATGCCTGGCGGTCCGGTACAAGATGGGCAGTAGCGGCCGCAGACGATGTTTTCCCTGGACCCTTTCAAAATTCCATTAGGGGTGACGTTATCTTTGAATTGAACTTATAATTTTAAGTACCCAAATATTTTTTTTTCAGGTAATTTACAATAATCAAATAGAACAGAAGTACTACTAATATGAATTAAGGCAAATAGGTATCTAAGTATCAAAAAACAAAACATAATTATTTAAATCAACTATTTACCTATTAATAAAATAATACAAATTTTTACTCTCTATTTTACATTTATTTTACAACTCGGAGATATAATAAAGTATTTAATCTCTAATTTAATAATCAATTTATATCATTGGTTGATGTATTATTTTTATTGTTTTAAAAAAAATTATCACCGATTAATCTTAATATGGGACTACATTTATTAATAAGTTTACTTATATCAACCGAGTATTAGTTGTTAAAAAAAATTGACACTGATTAATGATTTATTATTGACTTTAAGTTATTGGTTATAATAAAGTTGTTCAATCTCCAAATTATGTATGTGTTAAATCTGTCAAATAGCTTTTCATTCATTTTGAATTTACATTCTTAAAACCTCTTGTATCTACTAAGTCAATATGGTAACCCTACGTCTGGCCCGAGGTCCTCACACTCTAATGGGGCTTAGATTAAATGCGTTGAAGTTAGTAATGCCCCTCTAAAAGCGAATTGTAGTCGTCGGCTATGGTTTATAATAATGTTATCGTGATGTCCAGCTAAGATTAGAAGATATTTTGCTACGGACATTGTTTTTCGAGAGGAGGGGTGTAGAGAGTCCTAAAAGAATGCAGATAATCGAAAGGTTGTGGGGCGGCTTTTATTTTATTTACCTAATAATAATAATCATTTTTACAGCATTTACTGATCACATGGAATTAATGGCTTCTATTAATTTTTAAGGTACATAGAATTTACTTAATATTGTTTATTTTATTAATTGATGTTTTAATTTTTTTTATTACATACATTACTTTGATTACACCAGTTTTTAAAAAAATAAGAGCTTAAATAATTTATTCAAGGAGTTTCAGTCACACAATTATCGCATAAGTTTTCGTGCACACAATATTTTTTTCTCAAAAATTGATAACTATTTAAACTAAGGTAAAATCATATCTGGGTTAGGGATGAACATTACATCGTGGTTCTGTTTAAAAGGTTCAAATTTCTACTTGGTTTGAAGGTAAGCTTAATAAATTTATTACAATTTAAATGTAGATATGGTTTTCAAAAGCAACTGAACATATCTGAAGATCTTAACTGCAGTTTTTCTTGGGTATCTATACTCACGACTTACTTACGATATCTATAACAAAAATACAATTATTACAATTTTTATCGGTCTGTCTGTTTGTTCCGCGTAATCTCCGGAACGGCTAGATGGATTTTGACGGAACTTTTTTTGGTAGATAGCTGAAGTTACTCCAAGTTACTTAGGATTCTTTTCATTTTCGAATGCAGTGAAGAATATATGAAACGTGAGCGCAGCCACGGGCACACAGCTAGTATAAAATATAATCTCTAAACAACCCTAAAACACTATTTTGTAACTGACCTTTTTTAAACATGTGTTCAACTTTTATGTAATAACATCGTTAGTGTTCACGCTCAACATCTACACGGCGCGATCGCTGGAACGTGAACGCATTCTCAACGAACCAATCTATTTTAAAAGTATAGACTAAAAAGCACTTGTAAATCAGTAAAGAGATTAAACGCACAATTAGTAAAAAACCGCAAAATATTTTATTTCCCAAGCCGTTCATGTAGCTTTAAAAAGCCTATACTGTTAGCCTTTGAACTATACTTGAATAATAATTATATTCGTCAATATTTTCATAAATACCTTTTTTGATACATTAATGATTAGTTTGATATTAAGTTTATAATAGGTATACATACGTAAACGAGACATATATTGTAAGACAAATAATATATTATCTCGTGATGAGTTTTGAAATACAAATATTCGTGTAAAAGATGTAGGCAGCATGTGTGACGCTCGTTAGAAAACTTACTCGCCAAGACCGAGTGTACTAACTCGTTTCATTCATCGTCTTATAAGAGGATGTATATATTTTGATACGTTTTTTTTCCCCAATCATTCTTTGGCCTTTAAACCTTTGTGTTACGCCGGCCTAATTGTATATTCTAATTATATTTAAGACTAGCTGTGTGCCCGCGGTTGCGTCCGCGTTTCATTTATTCTTCATTGCATTTAACTTTTTTTATACGGAACCCTAATTTTTGTTTAGTACTAAGATAGAGTAAAATATTACCTATAAATTCCAACACTTTCCCGTAAACCCGTGCACTGAATCGGATTTAATTCAATTTTTTATGAGTTTTGTTTATTTTTATGCGGAACTATAATTATTTTCTAAAATTAAAAATACTTTATATGAACTGGAGTAATTTCAGCTATATACCAAAAAAAGTCCTGTCAAAATCCGTCCCGCCATTCAGGAGATTACCCGGAACAAACAGACAAAGAGACAAAAAATTTACAAATTACGTTTTTGGTATAGGTAGCCTGTATACATTACAAAACAAAATAACAAAATACAGTACAAAAAAATTATTTTGACATTAAAAACAGACACTTCAATTTTATTTATTAGTATAGATATTTAGCAACCAGTTTTGTATGCCGATAGGGCATCAAAATTATTAGGTTTTGATGGTATCCCATGAATAATACCCTGATCCCATATATGAGACCAAGGTGTGCTACGAGTCTTTCCCTCTTTGCTTTATTCTGGATACATTCCATTAACAAGTGATACATTTCTTCGACTCTATGGAGCTTATTACAACGTTAAAATTTGGTTCTAATACTATGTATTTGATTGGGTGAATTGCATTTTTTTTACAAATATCTTGATGAAAATTTTAAATTACATTTGTAGAATTCAATTCAAAAAAGTTCAATTACAAAATAGTGTTTTAGGGTTGTTTAGATATTATATTTTATACTAGCTGTGTGCCTGTGGCTGCGCTCGCGCTTCATATATTCTATACTGCATTCGAAAATTAAAAGATCTCTAAGTAACCCGGAGTAACTTCACCTATCTACCAAAAAAAGTCCCGTCAAAATCCATCTAGCCTTTCCGGAGATTACCCGAAACAAACAGACAGACAAATAAAAATTTAAAAATTGTATTTTTGTTATAGGTATCGTATATATATACATATCATCTATCAAGTAAATAAAATAAAAAAATGACATTACAATGTTATTCTAACGAATAAAACGTAGTAACAAGTTTTTATCATTCTTAGATTATATACATATAAGGTAATTTGTCTCTGTTGGCTTATAACTCGAGACCCACTAAACAAAGTTACAGGATTCTTTTTTTTAAACACAGATATAATGTCGGTTAATATTGGGTTACATTAGGAAGTATATATATAGTTATGAAGATAATATTGAATGAAGTCG